>CM066732.1:71130686-76130686 GCA_033961575.1 Aselliscus stoliczkanus | reverse complement strand
ATGTGAAAACAAATACTGCTGTGCTAAGGAGCCTGAAAGAAGAGGGGGGCCAAGAGCCCAGAGGAAGGAGGGACTGAGTCAGGACATACTCTTCCTCTCCCCAGGTATGCCTCTGCAGCGCCACTGTTGGTCCCAGGTCCTCACATGTGTGCATTCCCACCTGTTCTTTTTCTTTTCTTGTGGTAAAACTGGCATACCAGATTATACTGGGGGTGCCAAAAAAAATGTATACAAGTGGACACTTTAGTCAATGTTGCTCAAGCAGTAGTTCGCCATAATCAGAAGTGTCTGGATGCTGATGGTAACCACTTTGAGCACCTCTTGGAATTGCAGAAGTCAAATGTGACTTGTATTCATCTTTTGTTATCATTATATATTGAGTATTACAATTTTAATAGTTTTTCTTTCTTAAAATGTGTATACCTTTTTTTTGGCACCCTCTGTACATATTTCAGGTGTACAACATAATTGATATTTGTATATACATCTGTTCTTATTCATTGATCTGCTTTTGTTTTCACATCAACTGCTGCAATTTCTTAAAGGATCAAACTCAGAGGGAAATCCTAATATCAAATAATTGCTAGGTGTACCTTTCATAAAATATAACTGCTTAACCTGGTAAGCATTTTACTTACCTGCTTTGTCTTCGTCCTCAGAATCAGAATCAAAATATATATCATCATAGTATTTTGTCAGAGCTGTCCCAACATTCCCATTTCCTGAGGAAGACCCTGTTCAAACCATAACAGAAGTTTATAGACTTAACCAATCATAACTGACAAGAAAAAAACTCCATATATTCTTCCATCACCCTCAAAGTAATATCAACTTCTCCCAATCTCATTTAGATGGAAAAATACTGTCATACAAGACTTACTGCATTTGTGTCCTGTGCAATTACAGAGAACTGCCCCTCCTTACATACTTTTTTTCTTTTTTTTTTGAGGTCAGTGTTACTGGCCCTCACATGTGGGACCGAACTGGGGCCGCTGGCTTCCCAAGCCAGCACTTTACCACCGCGCCACTCGGCTGGCCCTGTGAACTGCCCCTCCTTGATTAAATGTTCCAAATCATCAGATTTTTGTCTCCCTTCCCACAAATCTAATAAAATAGCCACATTGTCAGGTTGCCAGCATACATATCTCTGCCTTTCAGCCATGCAGTATACTGTGGAGAACAGGGAATAACCACCTTGTTTTAAAGGGACTTTAGGGGAAAGAGGGTAAGAACCCTAAAAGAGGTGGGGGAATGAGTCAAGGACACACGCTTCCTCTCCTCAGCTGTGCCTAGCGCCATGACATTACCTGTACTTATGTCATCATACGCCTGCATCCCTAATTCTTCCTTTTAATTAACATCCACTTTTGATTTTATTATTATTACATATGCTTTCATTCTTAACAGTTAATGCATAGCATATCAACATGGAAACCAATACAGAGAAGTCCTACTTTCACAAACCAGTTTTCAGGTTGGGTACCTTTTATACAATGACCAAGTATCAAAATGAAGTATATTCATTACTTACTAAAACGAGACAGGAATTTGTGGTGACATATCATTCAATCTGCCATATCAGTGCTACAGAATCCTAAAAATATTTCTATCAGCCTATTTTATTTTTAATTATTTTATTGTAAAATATACATTTATTTAAAAAATTAGTTTCAGGGGCCGGCCGAGTGGTGCGGTGGTTAAGCGCTGGCTTGGGAAGCCAGCAACCCAGGTTCGGGTCCCACATATGAGGGCCAGTGACACTACCCTCAAAAAAAAATTAAAAAAATAAAAAAAATAAAAATTAGTTTCAGGTGTACAACGCAGTGCAATAGTTATATTTTTTACCCCGCAAAGTGACACCCCCCTCCCCCAATTCGCCACCCCACTCCCCCTGCATATCATACATATTTATTACAATTCCCTTGACTCCCTTCCACAGTATACTCCACATCCCGTGACTATCTATATGTTCAATTACAATGACATACAATATTATACAACATCAGCTTCAGGTGTACAGTGCAGTGATCTCAGCCTATTTTTTTTAATCCTGGGTAAAAGTTACAAAAGGAAACCATGGAAGTAATCTTTCCAACAACATAGGAAACTTCTTCACTAGTCATCAAAGAAAACTATGCCGTGGTTGCCAAACACATTTATTCATTCACTCAATAAATATTTATTGTGCAGGGAACACAGCAAGGTACACATAAGCTTCTTGCCCATATGGAGCTTTAAAAAATATCTACATGAAAATCTAACTAAAAGTTTACCTGTTTCCAGAGAGGGTAACTTGTTCTGCATTGTTTTTATGGTGGAATTTAATTCAGCATCCATCTCTTTTTCAAATTCATCTTCACTAGATGATTCACTTTCTCCAGTAAGACATTCTCTGATGAGTTTTCGTTTCTGGTCAGGAGTTCCATGTAAAAGCACATCCACTTCATCTTCAGAACTAGTATACATTTAAATCATAAAGAATATGAATAGTAAAGAATTAAAATACAACTCCCATCATCTCACTGCCCAACAATTTTAAGTTTTACAAGTTTGCATTTGACTTATCTTATTATAAACATCTTTCTGACTTCTTGAATTATCACACTGCCTTCCAGAAGTATTGCACCAATTGCTAACTCCATCAGCAATGAAAAGTTTACTCCACAGAACTGGGAGTTTTTAAAAACTCTGGACACATTAATAAAACTTCATATATAACTAATTTATCCACATAAAATGTTAGCAGATAGTAACTAAATATTACAGTTTAAAAGACACAGTGCTAGAGAGAAAGCTAAATTATATTCCAAATTCTCCTGAGCAATTCTGCCAACTTACTTGGCCTTCTGTGCCATCAATAGTAGTATGATAGGATTAAACCAAGTATCAGCAGGAATATCTGAAATGCTTAAGACATTTCTAATACAATCAACAGTACATAAATAACACTCAATTACCCATGGTCAGATGAATAACTACAGACTATTCTTGGGTGCTTCTCTATTTTTCTCTTCTAGAACAATGCTTCTGAGCCTCTAGCAGAAGGTAAGTCAGGAAAATGCAATTCACAACAATCAGTTTTGCTAATGACAGAGGCCTTAGCCAGATTCTACTCCCAAGAATACTGATATTCCTCATCCTCACCAGCATGCTCCCTCTTTCTCCATTACCCCTGTATTCACTTGGGTCTTCTTAAACTTACACCATATCCTAAGAATCTACAGGCCTCCAAACTCTTCTATTTCATTCCACCCTTCATCCTGCTGCCAGAAAATTATTCCTAAAGAACTCTCATCATATCACTACCCAGCTCTGAAAGAAATCGTCCACGGCCAAACCTCTGAGCACAGCATTCAAAAGGGCCTTCCACAATCTGGTTTCAACCAGTATTTTCAAACTTGAATGACTTCAGTGGTCTTCAACTTGAGGAAGTTTTGCCCCACAAAGGACATTTAGCATAGCTAGACACATTTTTGATTGTCACAACTGGGAGGCCGGGGAGGAGGTACTGGTATCTATCTAGTGCAGGGGTCAGCAAACTTTTAAGACAGAATGTACCCAAAGAGCTGCATGTGGCTCACAAGCCGCAGTTTGCAGACCCCTGATCTAGTGGGTAGAGGCCAGGGGCCCTACCATCCTACAACGCACAGGATAGCCCCCTACAGTATGGAGAATGGTCTGACCCAAGATGTCAATGCTGCCGAGGTTGAGAAACTCTGATCCAGTCTATATTCCAGTGTTCCCAAAGTATGGGACACAGGAGATTTTAAGGACTAGCAGGATAGACAGCCTATTCAATAACACTGAAGCCATTGCTGGTGGGAATATAAAATGGTACAGCCGCTATGGAAAACAGCTTGGCAGTTTCTTATCAAATTAAACATGCAATTACCATACAACCCAGTAACTAAACTCCTGGGCATTTATCCCAGAAAAATGAAAACTTATATATACACAAAAACCTATACGTGAATGTTTATAGCAATTTTATTCACAATGGTCAACACTGGAAACAACCAGGTGTCCTTCACTGAATGAGTGGTTAAACACAGACTACTACTCAGCAAAAAGAAGGAATAAAGTATCAGGCAGCCGGTTAGCGCGCAGTGCTCACAACACCAAGGTTGCCAGTTTGATTCCCACATGGGCCAGTGACCTGCACCCTCCACAACTAGATTGAAGACAATGATCTGACTTAGAGCTGATGGGTCCTGGAAAAGCACACTGTTCCCCAATAATACTTAAAAGAAAAAGAAAAAAAAAAAAGAAAAACCCTGAGGGATGAAGTAATGTCCCTTTCCAGGACAAAGAGCAGGCTTATTTACTGCCTGCTGTAAAAGAGGTGGATTTTTCAAGCTCAAGTGGTCCTCATCCACAGTGCCAACTCACTGAACGCATAGCATCCATCTGGGTCTCTCTCTGTGGAACCCCTGTAGAAGTTGGGACGTAAGAGTCCCAATAAAACCAATTAAGAACATAATGCTTATGCTGCCTGCTGAGCTGTGAATTGTCTGACCCAGGAATCTCAGATCTTCTGCCAGCTTCCATGAAACAGTAACAGCTATAAAATAGTTTACAGATGGAGTAAAACCAAATCCTGGCCAGCCGAGTGGCGCATTGGTTAAGAGCTGGCTTGGGATGCCAGCTCTGAGCAACAGGGCCCCGGTTTGGATCCCACATATGAGGGCCAGTGACACTGCCCTCTATAACTAAGATGGTGGACAGCAACTCCACTTGGAGCTGGGATGCTGTGAGTCCCGGGGGAAGGCATAGCTGCAGCCCCTGCTGCAGTGGGCTGCCATAGCCTACAGTGACTGGCCGGCAGCCAGTGTGAGCTGCCAATAGCCACGGTGAGCGACATCCAGAGGCCGGCGACCAATCTGCCTCATCCGGGAAGAGCACAATGATAACACCAACATGGGCCAGTGAAGCGACATCGTCCACAACTAGACTGAAGAACGAAAGGATAACAACTTGTCCGTTCCCCTTCCCAGGTTCCCCAACGCTGTTCCCCTCCCCCAATTCCCCAATAAAAATCTTTTTTAAAAAATGGGCCGGCCGAGTGGCGCGGTGGTTGGGCGCTGGCTTGGGAGGCTGGCGGTCCCGGTTCGCGGGTCCCATATATGTGGGCCAAAAAAAAAAAAAAAAAAAAAAATCTGCCCTCAAAAAAAAAATCTTTAAAAAAAAGCTCAGTTGGATAGAATGTTTTAAAGTTTATAATATGATCTGTTGACAGCTTTAAAATGGCTAAGTTTGCCTGGAAATCTCTTGCCAATATATCTGCAAGTTTCCCCCACATAGGGTTAATCCCTTCTGGAAATTCCCACAGAACTTCATCTGTGCCTGTCTCAGGTCATCGTTTTATTTCCAAGATACATACCTTCCGAGATATACAGAGGGTGCCAAAAAAAATGTATACACATTTTAAAAAAGGAAAACTGTATTAAAATTGTAATACTCAATATATACTAGCAAAAATAAATGAATACAAGTCACATTTGACTTCTGCAATTATAAGGTTACCATCAGCGTCCAGACACTTCTGATTAAGGCAGGGCGAACTACTGCTTGAGCAATGTTGGCCAAAGTGTCCATTTGTATAATTTTTGGGGTACCACCAGTATATATCTTATTTCCCCTACTATGCAGTAAGACTTGTAGAAGGAAAAAAATCTTATGATTGACCTCTGTAGCCCAAAGCAAGCATACCATAGAAGCTCAAAAAAAGTCTGTTAATTATTCCCTTATTTCTGTTTGACATATTAATCTTTAAGATGGTCACTTCGCATTAAATCCCACGTGCCTTACACATATTTATGATATAGCTGTTATATTTCTTTTACAGATGAGCAACAGGATAAGTGACTTTCCTTCGGTGACACTGCTAGTAAACTGCCGAGGCCAGGACTCGATCTCAATGTTTTTGAAGACTTGTGCGTGATTCCAGAATATCCCCCCTCCCCACGCTGGTGTCGGCCCTGCCTCCCTCGTGATTGCAAGACCTCATCAGAACTCCCCTCGGAGTCCCACAGACGACAGCGGGGCGCGACTGGCGCGGGAACCGCCGGGCCGAGGGTCTGCAAGGCCCAGCAGGGGCAGAGAAGGGAGGACGCTAAGGCCCGAAGCCTCGAGGGCCTGGGCGGGGCAGGGGCCCACCTGCTTAAAGCCGGCTCCTCGTCGCTAGGCTCTTCAACAGCGTAGGGGTCATAGTCATCTCCGAGGCGGTTCATGGTGGCCTGCACCCTCGGAAACCGTCTACAGGCGTAGGCCGAGTATCTGTTTACGCCGCGGTCCCTTCCCTAAAGCTTCCCGGACTCCACTTCCGCCCGCACTTCCGCACCTTCCAGCGCCTGCGCACATCGTCCCAGTGAGGGCTCGAGGGGGCGAGGGGACCGAGGGATGGGGTGGATTGGATCCCAGTGTTCCGCCACCGCCCTCTGCGGCTTCCGCTTACGTGGGAACAGCGAGTTTATTACTGGAAATAGAAATCGGCACCCTCATAAGTGGCCGTCTCTGAGATGAACAGTCCACGTACTGTCTCCTGTCGTAACGTGAAGAAGCAGAAATCTAGATGCCGAGGGACATGCAGCCTGTAGGTCCTCAGACACTAGCACCCGACGTCCCTCCGACTTCCTGGTGGGGAGACATTCTACCTTCTCACCTCGTGGCTGCCTCATTTTCACACTATTCACTCCTCAGTCTGACTGCGGCCCTGACCTTCCGAACAGTTGCTAGACTGTCACCAGTTACTCTCCAATAGCCTTTTCTTGGCCTCTTCTCAGTCCCAACCTTTGCTCAGCCCTTGTCCGATTCCACTCAATACTTGAGATGAGGCAGAGACAGACAACCTCCTCTTGATTGTAACACCACTTCTCCCGTTTCTGTACCAGCCTATACTCAAGTTCCTGTCTCCTTCCGGGACAACTCGCCCCTCTTCATGATCACATTCCATTCAGATTTTGGTCCTTGCCCTCTCCTCTCATATGTCAGACTTACAATTGCCCGGCTGGATATCTTCGCCTGTTGCACAACTGGCAATCCAAAATCAGTATAATTCAAACCCAACTCAACATCTTCCACCCCATTCCTATACCTCAGCCAATAGCTACTTTTGACTCTTGATTTGTCACTTCCTTCATCCTTACAACTGCTATAGGCTGAAAGTCTTGGACTCTTGGTTGACTCCTTTCTCTGTCCCTCCATAAGCCCTCAATTCCCAAGTCCTGTCGATCTCTTAGTAACATGTCTCTCATCCACATTTCATCTCCCTACCCCTCACCTTGACTATTTATTGATCAACACTCCTAATTGACAGCCTTGTTTTGCTACTCTCTACTGGCAGAGTGAATTTCCAGCACAGCTTTGCTCTGGATGATTGATTTCCTTCCCCAAAAGTCCTACTATTTCACCTTTACCTACTGATCTGTTCACCTTATTGTGCAATATTCTTGGCCCTCAACAATATGGTTCAATCCATCATGCCAAACTGATTTCCCTACACATACCAGCACAATTTGCTGATTCAAGAATATGTGTTATCCCTTCTACCACTGGCCTTTCCTTATGCTCGTCCCTGGAGCACGCTGTCCTACTTTTAATTCCATCATCCAAACCCTACCTCCTTCAAGATACACCTGCAAGTAATTCATGGGTAACTAGACAGAATCACCCTTTAGCCATGAGATGCTATAGTTATGGGAACTCACATTGTACCTTTCCTATGATGTCTTTTCAGATTCTCCCTCTACATGGGATCTTTCTCTGCTTTGAATCCTTGTGGGATAATGGACCTCTCACATGTCATGTTTTTCTCTGGTTTTCAACTATTGTTCCCCCCAACTCTTTTGAGAGGTAAAACACTCTCCCATGTGTCACAGTGATGCAAAGAAAACCCTCTTGGGGAAACTATGTTTTTTTTGCTTTTCTGGGAATTGTGGCCTTCTTCAGGGATATGCCCTTACATCCACGTTCACTCTTTTCCACAAAAGTTGGGCCATTATTTACTTACTTGCTTTCATAAACTTAAAATTTAAGAGTTAGAAATTTTTTAAGGTATTGTTGTGGTCTTAGGACTTACAGGAGAAGTAAATTCAGGGGCTCAGGCTGACATTTTGGTGTGGCTGTTTGGGGGTTACATGTACTGATGGTGAGCAAGCAGAGAAAAGCAGTAGTGTATAGCAAGCAGAGAGAAGCAGAGAGGCCTTCCCTGACACGTTGTCTAAACTTTAAACCCTCAATCCAACCCCTTCTCTCCATCCCATCTTTCCTATCCCTTAATCCATTCCCCACCCCTCTCTACTTCACATAACTTATTTGGTTGCTTACTTCTTGTCTCCCTATTCCATTTCTCTATTACTACACAAAACACCCCCACCCACAATTTAAGAGCTTTAAAACAAATACATTCATCTATTTTGATCATAATTGTGCAACTTTGGCAGGAATTACTCTGCTCCCTAATGTTTGGGGTCTCAGATTGGGACTGAAACCCCTGGGGACTAGCTGAGCACCTCTCTTCCCATGTATCTTTCTCCACAAAGCCTGGGGCATCCTCACAACATGGCAGGTTCAGAGCAGTCAGTCTTCTTACATGGCAGCTCAAGTCTAGACAGGGTCCCCAGAGACCCAGATGGAAGCTGCAAGGTTTCTTCTGACCAAGCCCCAGAATTCCCTGAGCATCACGTCTACCACATTCTATTGGTCAAGCTAGTCACTAAGTCCAGATTCCAGGTAAGAGACAGACTCCACCTCTCATGCACATAATAGCAGATATATAAACGATACAGTTTACTGTCTAAAAAATGGTTTGCCTTACGTCTAAAAACAAAATTAGAGGGCCGGACGAGTGGCGTGGTGGTTAAGTACTGGCTTGGGATGCCAGTGGTCCCAGTTTGGATCCCACATATGAGGGCCAGTGACACTGCCCTCAAAAAAAAAAAAATATTTGAATTGAACAAGTCAACACCAAAACAACAAACAACTCAATTAGAAAATGGGCACAGGACACGAAGAGACACTTCTCTAAACAGGACAAATGGCCAACAGACATATGAAACAATGTTCAACATCACAAATCATGAGAGAAATACAAATAAAAACCACAATGAGATATCACCTCACACCTCACTCAGAATGTTATCATAAATAAATCAACAAACAAGTGTTGGTGAGGATGTGGAGAAAACGGAACCCTCATACACGGCTGGTGTGATTGCAGATTGGTGCAACCACTATGGAAAACAGTATGGAGGTCCATCAAAAATTGAAAATGAAACTACGTTATGATGCAGCAATTCCACTCCTGGGAATTTTTCCAAATAATTCCAAAACACTAATTCAAAAAAATATATACACCCCTATATTTATTGCAGCACTATTCACCATAGCCAAGATATGTAAACAACCAAAATGCCCACCGATAGATGATTGGATAAAGAAACGGTGGTACATTTATGCAATGGAGTATTACCCATAAAAAAGAATGAAATCACCATTTGCAACAACATGGATGGACCTAGAGAATATTACTACGCTAAGCGAAATAAGTCAGACTGAGAAAGACAAATACCATTAGGTCTCACTTATATATGGAATTTAAAGAACAGAATAAATGAACAAACAAAACAAACAGATCCAGAAGAAAAGAAAAAACAACAACTGATGGTTACCAGATTGGGGGGGGGGGTAGGAATGGGGCAGAAGGTGAAGAGATTAGAAAGTACAAGTTAGGGCCAGCCGAGTGCCCCATTGGTTAAGAGTTGGCTTCCTGGCCCGGAGCTCTGAACATCGGGGCCGCTGGCTTGGATACCACATATCCAAGGTATCCAAGGATACCTCCACCTGGAGCTGGACTGCCGTGAGTCCCCAGCGAAAGCGTAGGCTGCAGCCCCTGCTGCAGTGGGCTACCGTGAGTGGCCGGCAGCCAGTGTGACCGGCCCGTGAGCCGCTGTCCAACGGCCAGCGACCGATTGCCTCATCCCGGAAGAGCGCGATGATCATAAGACCAACATGGGCCAGTGAAGCGACGTCCGCCACAACTAGAGGAACACAGGGACAGCAACTTGTCTGTTCCCCTTCCCCTGATTCCCCAACGCTGTTCCCCCCTCCCAGTAGTCTGTTCCTCTTCCTCGACTCCCCAACGCTGCTCCCCTTCGCCAATTCCCCAATTTAAAAAAAAAAAAAAGAGTACAAATTAGTAGTCACAGTATAGTCATGGGGATATGAAATACAGTATGGGGAATATAATAATGTAAAGATTATGTGGGGGTGCCACATGGGCAGCGGACTCATCAGGGAGATCACTCCATGGACTGTGTAGATGCCTGACCACCGCGCTATACACACCTGAAGCTGAAATTGAACAATACTGAATGTCGACTATAATTAAATACGCAGTATATATATATATATATATATATATATATATATATATATATATATATCATGGAATGTGGTGTACAGCATAGGGAATATAGTCGATGGTATAGTAACAACTATATACGATGTCAGAGGAGTATGAGATTGGTGGGGTTATCATTTTGTGAGGGATTTAAATGTATATTATATTGCTTTGGACACGTGAAACTAATAAAAAAAAACAGTCTACGGTTTGAAAGGAATCACTCAACAGCAGACAAAAATATTGGAAAAAAAAAAAACCACGAAGGCCTTGCCGTCATATTTTAAACGCACAGTGCTGCTCTAAAACAGGAATTGGCAAAGGATGGCCTGTGGACCAAATCAGGCCCAGCAGCTGCTTTTGTAAATAAAGTTTTATTGCAACACACACACACACACACACACACACACACACACACACACACACACACACACGATCACTGCAAAATTTGCAGTGGATGAAGTTCCCACTTTGCCCTGGTTTTCTTTCCTCAAGGTTGAAATCTTGACTTTTTTTCCCCCTATAGGTTTGACTAGGTTTAGTTGTTGCGTACGTTGAACCAGTTCACCTGTTGGAAGTAATTTGAGACAGGCTTACTCAAGAAGACGCGGGGGGGGGGGGGGGAAGGTCCCTAGTAAGTAAGTGGGTTGGGGAAACCTTAACTTCCAAGTTTAACGGACTATCCTCATAACAGTGGTGTCTAGTGAGGACGAGTCCCTTGAGGACGGCTGGCGGAAACAAAATAGGCTGAAACAACCTTTTTACCGAAAGGAAGGTGAGACCAACCCCAGGGCGCACGATGATGCTTCGTGAGGGGGGCACCGGAGCCGGCCAGGTAGCGAAGATGGCCTGGGGAGTCAACAACCGGGTGAGAACCTGTGGAGCGAGAGGAAAGGGTTTCTGCGAGGCGACTGGAGGATAGCAGGAGGGGACACTGCAAATGAAAGTGGGTCAGGCGTGTAGACCAGTGAGGCTGAGAGACTGGTATATATCTATATATACCAGTCTCTCTCTATATACATATATATACACACACACACATATATATATATACATATACATATATATATACATATATATACATATACATATACATATATATATACATATATATACATATACATATATATATATGATATTCGTAATGTTTCGTATTAATAAAACCATAAAAGTTGACCTCATTGACCTTTCTGAAGCGGGGCACTACTGCAGAAAAGAAAATTGAGTAAAATGGGAGAGGGGGCAAGGGTGGTTGGTTTAAAAGAAGAAGTTCTGTGGGAGGGGAGAGAGCGACTCAAGCCGGCCCTAAAACCGGGGGCTGAAACTCTACTTGCCTTTAAAACCAGGGAGTGCAAGTCTTTTTGAATGTACGCCGCCGTCTCCGGGTAGAGATGGGAACACGTCCAGAACGTGTCCACCTGCACCCACGCCCATCCTCTTTCTCTGTGGACAAGCAATATAAAAACGAGCGGGAGAGCTCGACATTAAGCAGGCTATAAGCTGGGCTACGAGTAACTAAAACAATGAGCCGCTTGGACAGGGCATCTTTCGCCTCTTCTCATTCCTATCCTGCCGGGATCAACCCACCAGCCCTTATACTTCGGGGTTCGCCATGATTTCTTGCGGATGAAAAAACAGAGCCGGGAATACGAAGGAGCAAAGCAAGCCAAAACTGCAGTTGTTGTGACTATCAAGAATTTTAACATCATGCCCCAAGGCGAAATAAGTTCTCCGTCACAGTGTCAGTTTCGGGGTGATTCTCTCGCGTGGTATCTCCTCAGACAGCTTCCAGCGAACGACAGAGAGGTGGGCACACCGCTTGAGAAATCCTAGCCTTAAACCCCCTTCAGCTGGCTCAAAATAAAAGTTTAAAAAGAGACGGTAGTAGCAAGACACCCGCAAAGACGAGACAACAACAGTTAAGAAGACAAAGCGACCCGAGACACCCCCAAGTCCTGTTCTTAGTACCGAAAACGCCAGGGGAAAGCGCGAACGCAGTCCCCCACTATCACAAATTACGCAGTCGAGTTTCCCGCATTTGGGGAAATCGCAGGGGTCAGCACATCCGGAGTGCAATGGATGAGCCTCACCCTGGGAAAACCACCTTCGTGATCGTGGTATTGCCCCTGCCAGGTAAGTATGAGTTGCTCTGCCCGCCACGGCCCCGACTCTCGCGCTCGCCTCGCTTTACACGCACGGTCACTTCCCTCTCGCGGCCTCCGCACCCTCGCTGCCTCAGGGCCCCTCGCCCCATCCTCGCCCGTCGGGAGAGTAACCTCTGGGGCATTTGGATCTCGGGACGCGCGGGACGTGGGGCGCAGGCTGAGCGGGACCGGCAGCCCCTGCGCGCCCTGCTCATCCGCATACGCCACGCCCTTGTCGTGACGTCCCTGGCGTTCTTGCTTTTCTCTCCGCGGGCGACCGTAGTAGAGTTAGGTCAGCTGTGACTCGCGTAGATCGAATGAATATTCGTTTGTAGTTTAAAGTTATATTGAGGGGTTCGATTTTCTCACCGTGTTTTTCTAATCTCTTCCCTGGTGGGAAATAACAGTTTGGGCTTGTCAGCCCTCGGATAGGTTTCTAGTTTGTTTCCGTTTTTATGGCTGCTTTTGTGGCCCGGAGCAGGTTAAGGGCAGGTTTGTCTGACCTCTAGGTTTCTCTAGATATGATGCACTGACTGTGTTCAGTGAAAAAAATAAGTGCGTAAATATATGTAGTATGCTACCCTTTGTCTAGGAAAATTATGAAAATAGAAAAAAAAAATGACTTTAGAACGCAGCCCATTGACTGTAAGCATCTTCAAGGATAAGGACAAGAACTGCGAACAAATACTGAAGAGTCCCACAGTAAGTTTACTTAGCGCTGTGTGCACTGTAGGAATGAGCTAATGAGTAAAAACGGTTGTTGGGAGTCAAGGTTCTCACTGTGGGAGGAGGTAGAAAGAAATACGGAATGGGGGAGGGCAAGGAGGAAGCATGTGGTGTTAAGTTGGAAATTGGAATTGAAGCTATCGGTGTGGTGGGCTCGTTATTGTTAACAGATACAGATACGCGTAGGGAATATATGTATTTACTAGCTCTACCCACCGAAGAGGCCTGGAAGCAAAGACACCCAGTAGCAGTGAGCGTACCTAGTGTCCTGCTCTTGCTTCCTAAATGCCATTCCCCACCAAAAAGAACCACTGCTCTTTGGAGACAGAGATGATTTCCAAGAGTCGGGGAAGGTGACTCCTTCCCTGGATGAGCCTGGAACACCTTGTGCCGGAAAATAAGGAAATGCTTCAAAAATTATATGAACATCTCAAAAGGTAGCCAACTTGAAGGGGCTTTCATAAGTCCAACCTGAACATCAAAGTAAATAAAAACGGTTATGGATTAGAAACAACTGAATAACAACCATATCGATTGTACATAAGGGAAGGAAGGAAAGTTCTTCCTTACAATCGAACACCAACTAATAGATAATAGAATGAATGCTGGAATTAAGAGAAATCAACTTTGGCAATCATAATGCAGGAGCCATCAATGGATATCAGAATCTGTTGTGTTAAAAGTTTGAGAAGGAACAGGATATTTACATATCTTCAAATCATCTCCTCCACACAAATCACTTAACAATTACAAAAGGCAAGCCCGGCGAACACCTCCGGGAGGCAGATGGTCACAGTACTGGCCCCATGTGCACCCGCGTGCTTCCGTCGTACCCTCCCGTATTGACTCTGGGCTTGGCTACGTGACCTTCTTTGGCTAGTGGAACATTAGCAGAAGATTTTTTTGTTGAAAAGCATTTTCTCATCGGGACTTGCTCTCACTTGCTGTCCCAAGACCACCATGAGAAGAAGCCTGGGTTAGCCAATTGGAGGCTAACCTGTAGGAGGTTAGCCTGTTGGAGGAAGCCTGGGTTATATAGCCTGTTGGTGAAGATGAACCATGTCAGCGGAGTACCCTTAGACTGACCAGGCCCCAGCTGACTGTAGCTGTATGGGTGAACCCACCTGAGACCTGAAGAACTGCCCGGCTGAACCCAGAATTGCAGATCCATAGAACTGTGAGCAAATAAAGTGGTCATCAATTCAAATCAATATGCTTTAGGGTGATTTGTTACCCAGCAATGGATAACTGATACACCACCTTAACGAAGCAATCGATGTTACCACCACCAACAATTGAACAAACTGACTTCATGTGCCTCCAAATGTGATGCCCAGGAGAGGACAATGTATTAATTTGATAGGGCAGTCACGATAAAGTACAGGCATGCCTCATGTTATTGTGCTTCAATTTAGCGCACCTCACAGATGTTGCAAGGATGGTGGATAGGCAAGACTATCCACCAGCAAAAAGGTAAAGACTCGCTTTTTGTGATCCTCACTTCATTACCGTGGTCTGGAACCAAAACTGTAAAATATCTCCGAGGTGTGCCTGTGCCACCACCTGGGTGGCTTAAAACAACAGACATTTATTCTCTCGTTGTTCTGGAAGCTAGAAGTCTGGGCCGGCCGAGAGGCGCGGTGGTTAAGCGCTGGCTTGGGAAGCCAGCGGCCCCGGTTCGGTCCCACATATGAGGGCCAGTGACACTGCCCTCAAAAATAAATAAATAAATAAATAAATAAATAAATAAATAAATAAATAAATAAATAAAATGCATACCTGAATGTGATTATTGGACAAACCCAAAATTGAAGGATAGTTTACAAAATAACTGGCCTGTAGTCTTCAAAAATGCCTGCGTAATGAAATACAAAGAGCACGTGGAACTATTTCAGATCAAAGTAGGTTAAAGAGATATGACAACTGAATGCGACGCGTGGTTTTAAATTTTCCTTTGGTATAAAGGACATCATTAGGACAATTGATGGACATTGAATAACGTCTGTAGAGTAAATAATATTGTATCAATGTTAACTTCTTGACTTTGATCATTGTAGTTGGGGTTGGTTAAAATGATCCTTTGTTTTTAGGAACTACGCGCCAAGAAAGGAAGCTTCCTGAAACAACCACTAATCCAAAAGGATGCTACAATACGTTTCCTTGGATCTTTCCGCAGCGAGGACCTCAGGTGAGCCTTCCCTGACCCTATAATCTCTAGTCTTGTGTGTTGCCTTGCTGTGCTCCGCAGCACCGACCACTCACGAAAACACCGTGGTTTTTGCTCACGCCTGGTGAAGATGCCCCTTTATTTTTTATTTGTTTGGTTGTGTTTTTTATGTGCGTGTTTTTTTTGAGGGCAGTGTCACTGACCCTCATATGTGGGATCCGAACCGGGGCCGCTGGCTTCCCAGGCCAGCGCTTAACCACCGCGCCACTCGGCCGGCCCAGGGAAGATGCCCCTTTAACCTCCGCTCGATCTCGAGACTTTTCTGTATGGAAGTGAAAAAGACCAACCGGGCGACCTGAAAGAGGCCACCGAACCTCCCAGGACGGAAGTGCGACGTTTCTGTTCGTTAAATTTTCGGAGACGATGCCGCACCCCTCCGCGGCCCACACGTCTACCGCGGGAACCGACGCCTTGCCAACATTCTCAGTTCGTTTTCCTTTCACTTACATTAGGTTACTACATACTCTGAAAGAAAGATCATGAATGAGAATTAAAAGTTTCATATTAAATTGGTATCGAAACTCGATCTTCGTATTTAACGTTTAATTGACGCTGCGCGTGTCATTTTCTCTGAACCCATGGTGAGTCCAACCCCGAGCCCTGACCCATCCCCTTGGCGGGGCCTAACCGCTGGGCGCCGGGCGCGGCGAGATCCAGTCCTCTCGCGGCGAGATCCAGTCCTCTCGGCCCCCCCCCCCCAACCCCTCGCCCGAGGTCCCGGACTCGTCCCCGCGCGCCCACCTGCGCCCTCCCCGCCCGCGAGACACCGGCGGATCCGAGTGGGCGACAGGGCCGGGGACGTCACGACAAGGGCGTGGCGTATGCGGATGAGCAGGGCGCGCAGGGGCTGCCGGTCGCGCTCAGCCTGCGCCCCCACGTCCCGCGCGTCCTGAGATCCAAATGCTCCCGAGGTTGCTTTCCCAGCGGGCGAAGCTGGGGCGAGGGGCCCTGAGGCAGCGAGGGTGCGGAGGCCGCGAGAGGGAAGTGACCGTGCGTGTAAAGCGAGGCGAGCGCGAGAGTCGGGGCCGTGGCGAGCCGAGCAACTCATACTTACCTGGCAGGGGAGATACCATGATCACGAAGGTGGTTTTCCCAGGGCGAGGTTTATCCATTGCACTCCGGATGTGCTGACCCCTGCGATTTCCCCAAATGTGGGAAACTCGACTGCATAATTTGTGGTAGTGGGGGACTGCGTTCGCGCTCTCCCCTGTTCTTTTGAGGTTTTGAATGTCAGATTTTGGGAGTTGGCGAACTGGTGGTCTTGCAGCCTTAGACCCTCACGGACTGCTGTTAATAAATACCCTGCTGTGTCTCCGAGTCGGACTTCCTTTTTTTTCTCTCAGTAAAAGATCTGTTCGTTGGCGGGTGTTTTTCCAAACTTTTCCTTCCTGTGTTGGATGAGTGGCCAAGAAATCTGCTCCATGAGCTATTTAATCACAATCTACTTTTTTTTTTTTTTTTTAATTGTGGAATTGGAGGAGGGGGACAGACAAGTTGCTGTTCTTTTTTGTTGTTGTTGTTCTAAATTAGTCTGGTTGCGGAGGGCGTTGGTAATTTCCCGGATGGGGCAGATCGGTCGCCGGCCCCTGGACGGCCGTGAGCGACCGGCTCACGGCTGCTCTTGGCAACTCACACCAGCTGTGGGCCACTCATGCTGGTTGCCGGCCACTCACGGTAGCCTGCTGCAGCCTATGCCGTGGCAGCCCAGCGCCAGGTCCAGCTGTTGTTCACCATCTCAGCTGTAGAGGGCGCAGCGTCACTGGCCCTAAATATGCGATCCTACTGGGGCCCTCCCTGCTGCTCAGAATTGGCTCTCAAGCCAACTCGTAACCAACACGCCACTGGACTGGCCCCAGAATCAACATTTTTAACAAAAGATTCCCAGTTGATTCCATTCCATACACATACAAGATATATATATATATTACACACACACACACACACACACACACACACACACACACGTATTTTAGTTTTCCTGTCTGACTTTTACCTAGTGGAATTGTAAATTCCAGGAGGTCAGGGATCCTTGACTCTTGTCGACTGCTTCCTCTGTAGTTGCCTACAATAGCGCATGGTTCGCTGTAGGCTTTTAATGTACTTATTGGATTAATTCCTTGATCTCAGGCTTCAAAAAAAAAAGTTTCCCAGCAGGTTCCCAGGTTGTACCTCTGAGTCTGTCAGATTAATAATACTGTGCCCTTCCTACAGAGAAATTACAGAATTGGAAACACTCTGTTCAGCTTCATCAGTAATGTCTCTGAACACCATTTGCTTGAAGCCCCTAGGTGAGAGCTATTCAACAACAACAACAACAACAACAACAACGGTCCCTGAGCCCAGGGAGAGGATCCTCTAGTCCAACCATCAGCCTCCAACCTAGCCTCCCTTCAGCCCCTTCTCACTTTAGGAGAATGTGATAATTGTAGAGACATCAGAAAAAGGCAGGTCAAGGGTAAGCACCTTATTTTTCTCACATACCTGCCCCTTCTGGTCATCCACTGCTCCACCCTTGTTCAAGCTGCAGGGGGCTCAAATTTTTACTTTTACCCTTTTAAGGTTTCTGACAGGGCCTGACAATTAAAAGGACATAAAACAGATTAACCGGAAGAAAGCATACAGATTTTCACATGTACATGGGAGCCCTCATAGGAAAGTGACAACCCAAAGAAGTGAGGCTAGCTAGGCAGGTCTCCAAGCAGCCCTGGTTCCTTTTATTGGAGAACAGTATATGGATACAAGATCTAGTGCTTGGTGTTTATTGATACTGGTGGTGTATCATTGTTATTAGGCCCTGTACCTATTTTATTCAATGGATTCTAATCTATGATTATTATTATTATCATCATCTTGATTTGGTCAGTGGGAGCTCTTTCAAACCGGCTCCTGTGTGCTTGACATGTCCCCCTCCCCCTTACCCCTCCCCTCCATCAGTCTCTGTACATTTCTTAACTTTTTATTACAGATACAAGCTCCTGGCTCAGCTCCGATTTTCCCGGCCTGAGAGCCTGGCCTCCCCCGGTGCTGCCCACAATGACCTAGGCTCACTTTTTGGCGCTGTGAGACTTACTGGGAAGCGATGGAGAAAAGATATCGGGCTACGCGGGGAGACCACGTCCAGGGCTTCGCCAGGCAGATAGATACCAAGCCCGCCGTGGTGGCCAGTCTGGGGGCTTGGCTCCCCTCCTCTGCCCACTCGCCCGAATCGTTTGGCAGAGACGGCCGCTTCCTGAAATAGATCAAGGTTCTGTGGCTTCCTGGAGAGGCACTGGACTCCAAAGGGGAGGGGCAGAAAACACGGGTGTCCCGGTTGGACTCCTCGTCCTGGCTCCATGTATTTTACAAGCGTTTCAGATCCCATCTGGTGTGTGTCCACCACCCAAGACCGTTCATTCACTCCGCGGATGTCCCACAGGAGCACAGCAAGCCACACCGAAGAGGCCTTCCCTCGCTCTACTGTAGTGTGTCGCTAAGCCCCCCTCCCCCGACTGAGCGGCAGGCACCTCCGCACCTTCACCTTCGGATGAGGGGCAGTGCCTCTGAGGCCTCCTGCTACTCTCTCAGTGACACCTCAGACAGGAAGAGGCGGCCATCCTGGGGCTCACACTCGCGTATGCTGGTCACCAAAACCCACTGCCCCTACCCCTGCCCCCTCCCACCCCGTACCCTCGAAGCACCAAAGCTAGGTTCACACCTCCACATCCCTCAGAGGCCATATCTAATGAAGGTCTAAGGTTCTGTCTTTGTTCCCTGTCCGGCTGGCCTCCGCAGATGGTGACACTCGAGGCTGGGGGCTCTCGGTAGCTGCAGAGCAATAGAATCTTCCTGAAGGTCCCCTGTCAGACTGCAATGGCACAGCCTCAGGCTCAGCCCGCCTTAGCCGTGGGTCAGCGGGAAAGGCTGAGGCTGCAGCGAGGAGACCGGGAGCAGCTCCGGCTCGCCAGGAGAGGAAGACGTGCCGGGAAACGCAGTCTCCAGTTTGAGAGGCAGTACCAGAGCCGAAAAGAGCTGGTGGGCTCAGGGCGCAGGACTCAGGGGAGGGCGGCAGCTGGGCCCCCGAGGCTTCAGAGAGCCACATTCCCATCGCGGTTCCACGGCTGAGTCCTCTCTAGGAGGCGGTCGGTACGGCTGTGTACATCGAATCTCTGGAGTTTCCTTCCCACAGGAGGGAAGAGAGCAAGGACTTCTCTGCGCCCACACTCCCTCGCCCCACACGGCTTTGTCCCCAAGGGGAAGCCGGCTCCTTCCTGGCGAAAGCCCAGTCCCTTTCTTCCCGGGTGCTCCCTGGTTGGGCCTCCGCATCCTCCTCTTCAGGCCCTGCCAATTTAGCCTTAAGGGCCCATCGCCAAAATTGGCCACATGCTCAGAGCCCACAGGCCTGCTGCGGACTAAGGTGGGGCTGGACGCCAGGCGGCGGCGCCCTTCCCGGTGGCGCAAAAGCGTCAGGCACTTCCTTCGAGCCGGAGTCGAACCAGCGACCTAAGGATGTCCGTACGGGTCTAGCCTACAGTCCTCCGCTCTACCAGCTGAGCTATCGAAGGGCGCACGCTGCCAGGGTCGGGTCATTGCTTTTTCTTGAGATGACACACGCCAAGACGCCTTGGGTTGGGCGTGTTGGGGCGCGGTGGGAAGCCCCTTTGAAGAGAGCCGAGTACACGCTGCCGCCGCTCCCTCTCCCGGCGGGCGGAGCGAATCCTCAGCGCGTGGCTGCTCCCGGGGCTTAGCGGTGGCCCGGGCCTCGGACTACGATTCTCAGGATGCCTGGGCCCAAGCTCTCACCAGTTGCCTCGTTTACCCTCCCCGCGCCCCTTTCTGCAGTGGGGGACGACAGCAGCCCGTGGCCAGAAAGCGGGTAAGAGGGGCCTTGGCGAAACGGCTGCGTGGGGTGGGTGGGAGAGGCCTCCCGGGGTGGGGGGAAGGAGGAGGGCCCACCCGAACGCGCACGGGGTATGCCGCCGGCTGCGAACCGCCTAGTCAGCCACCTGCTGGTTTTTAAGTAAGTGCCTTTAGTTCAAAATTATCCTTACGCCAAAATGTATGTTTGGTGTAGCATATTCAAAGCCAACATCGTCTTGCCCAGATCATGCAGGTCTCCTGGTTGGTCTCCCTGCTGTGGTCCTCGCCACCCTGGCAATGAGAGTGATTTTATTTTTTTTCCCCCGGGGATGGGGGTGGGGAGAGGAGGGGTCAGCTCAAGCCATCCTCTGCGCAAAGCCTTCTGGTTCGCTGAGATTTAAAGCCTTACAATGGTCTAGGGGACCCTCATGATCTTACCCCCACCCAGTCACCTCTCTGACTTAATTTTGTACAACTTTTTAATTTTGCTCGGGGCACAGGGCCTCCGTGCTATTCTCTATACACCGTCCCTACCTAGGCCTTTGCTCCTGTTGATCTTTGTGCTAAGGATGCTCTTTCTTCGTGGACATCCCCGCGACAAAACTCCCTCACCCCACTTTGGGCCTTTGCTCACATGACACCTTCTCAGTGTGCCCCCTTCTGACCACCCAGTTTAGCACACCACCTGCCCCTTACTGTAACTCCGACCCCACCTTCTCTCATTTGTTTTCTGTTTTCATAGCTCTTAACTTCTAACATACGAATTAATTTACCCATTGATTCCATTGTCAATTTCCTCCCACCCCACTCCCCCTTCTCTAGCTAAAATATGAGCACCAAGAGGTCTTTTTGTTCCCAAGTTCCTGAACAGTGTTTGGTACCTGGTATGCACTCAAGAAACAGTTGTTGAATGGACAGATTCTCAATGTCATCAAAGAGATCAGAATATAAAAGAATGAAACCAGCGTTCACCCAGGAGGAGATGCAGAGTGTCTTGTTTGATCACAGAACAGAGAGTTTCTTAAGTTGAGAACGGCAGAGCTCCCAGCACATAACCACCCATCCCAACCGCCTCCTGCACTGAAGAGACTTGACTGGACGGACTCTAGCTTGGCTTCTAGCAGCATCGGGTCCCGTCCCTAGGATTGACCTCCAGCCCCCCATTAAACGCCTGTCCCAGAAAAGTTCAACATCTGACCGCCCGTTCTTAGAGCATTTATGTAACAGGGCTTACCACTGTGCATACGGATCTCTTACAACTCCCAAGTGTCCCTCTCGAGGACCGAGAGCCATTCCTTTGAAATGTAATCGAGAAGGACAGAGCCTCTGTCTTCCCTCCCAGTGCCCGGGAGGATAACACCCTAAACTCCAGTCATCGCCAGCCAACGAACACAGCTGACCTAATTGACTTTATACTGAGCGACCCTTTGTCGTTTTTCACGTCTCTGATTCTACTGAGCCCCCTCCCTCTCATTCTCCCTTTAAAGTGCCCACGTCACCTCTGCACAAATGGGAATGGAGCTCAGCTTTTCCCTTACTGTCAGTAGTTACTGAATAAAATGTTCTTCGCCACTTTCACTACAGTCTGCTGTGTTTATCCTTGACAGAGTCCAAGTCAGAAGGGACCAGAGGGCACTTTGTGGGGCCACCCTGTGTGCGTGCTGGGGCAGTACGAGGGGAGAAGGTTGGAGGGCGCCTGACTCCGACCACTGGGGCTCCCGGGAGGCCCCCCACCTGGCTGCGATGGAAGGGGGGGCCGTTCAGCGCTTTAACCGGGTTTTCTTTCTACAAAACTTAGAATCCTGGGTGCTCGGTCCAGCGTTCTTAGGTTAGGCCACTGCATATTCTGAAGCACGTTGTGTCCCTTTGACTCAGAAAGACCCCATGAGTAAAACATAAGCATGATTTCTTATTCAGCGGCTTAGCGCTCACTATCAACTGGTAAAAGGGCCTTTCCTGAGTTTTCGATTACTTGAAGATGAGATCGAGCAGGCGAGGACAAAAATGGGCAGAAATTTTCTTCTGCAGTGAGGAAGGTGAGACCAACCCGGAGCCCTGACCCACCCCCCTCGGTGGGGCCTAACTGCTGGGCGCCGGGCGCGGCGAGATCCGGTCCTCTCGGAGGTCCCACCCCCCACCCCCCGCCCCGAGGTCCGGGACTGGTCCCCGCGCGCCCACCTGCGCCCTCCCCGCCCGCGAGACAACGGCGGATCCGAGTGCGCGACAGGGCCGGGGACGTCACGACAAGGGCGTGGCGTATGCGGATGAGCAGGGCGCGCAGGGGCTGCCGGTCCCGCTCAGCCTGAGCCCCACGTCCCGCGCGTCCCGAGATCCAAATGCCCCAGAGGTTACTCTCCCGACGGGCGAGGCTGGGGCGAGGGGCCCTGAGGCAGCGAGGGTGCGGAGGCCGCGAGAGGGAAGTGACCGTGCGTGTAAAGCGAGGCGAGCGCGAGAGTCGGGGCCGTGGCGAGCCGAGCAACTCATACTTACCTGGCAGGGGAGATACCATGATCACGAAGGTGGTTTTCCCAGGGCGAGGCTTATCCATTGCACTCCGGATGTGCTGACCCCTGCGATTTCCCCAAATGTGGGAAACTCGACTGCATAATTTGTGGTAGTGGGGGACTGCGTTCGCGCTCTCCCCTGATGAGTCGGTTATTCAAAAATTAGATTGCTTGCGTTTCCCGAGCTGCTCGTGTCGCGTGACATACTTGCAGCCGTGGCGAAAAAAGATAAAGTTCTCCACTACAAAAGAAGTCACCGACGACAACCCAGTCTCGCGCCTGCCCCTTTCTCTCTCTCTCTCTCTCTCTCTCTCTCTCTCCCTTCTCTCTCTCTCTCTCTCTCTCTCCTCTGAAAATAAGTGTGCAAGTAAGTGACCGCCACAGCTTAGAGGCACCCAGGCTGGAATTCCCAGGGCATTGGAGTCCAGGACAGAAATGCGCTTTTTGGTTTATAGACAAATCCCAACTTTTGAGTTAAAATTCCATTAGCACCACCTT
Organism: Aselliscus stoliczkanus; assembly: GCA_033961575.1. Classification (NCBI taxonomy): domain Eukaryota; kingdom Metazoa; phylum Chordata; class Mammalia; order Chiroptera; family Hipposideridae; genus Aselliscus; species Aselliscus stoliczkanus. The sequence goes on along the minus strand of CM066732.1, from coordinate 76,107,352 downwards.
TATTTTCATGACAAACTAAGTGGAAAGGTTTTTCAATTTTTGCAATCCCTAAAGTTGAGGGGAGTGACTGACTAAAGCTGATTTCCTTTCTTCAGAATCTTTTTCCTAGGGACCAAACCAGAGGACCTGCGGGAAATTATCATGCAATGCTGTTACAGGTTTTGCCCGTTCTGTAAAAGCAGAAACCTGCTGTCTTCAATACTCGACTACTCCCCCCAGTTGTCCTAATTGGTTTTGCTGTGTGTGTGTGTGTGTGTGTGTGTGTGTGTGTGTGTGTGTGTGTGTTTGTAGTAGTAGTAGTAGTAGTACTAGTAGTAGTAGTAGAAGACAGGCTGTCTCCCTCATCGGATGGCTTCTTGATCCTGGAGCCATCCCCTGGGGTAAAAGCGTGGGTGCATAAAGGCACAGTACTTGTAATGCGAAGGGGAGTGCAGGGAGATAGCCAGCAGGCACGTTATCACAGACCTTGGAGAGAATAAAACCTTTCTTCTTTTGGTGTTTCTCAATAAAAGCTTTGGCTTGGCCAGATGTGGGACCTTCAGTCCTTAAGAGACTGTTGGTTCCTTGGCCCCAGCTTGCACCAAAGCATTGGCCTCTTGCTTTTTAAAGATTTTATTGGGGAATCAGGGGAAGGGAACAGTGTTGGGGAATTGGGGAAGGGGAACAGAGAAGTTGCTGTCTGTTTTTTCTTCAGTCTAGTTTCGGAGGACGTCACCTCACTGGCCCATGTTGGTATCGTCATTGCGCTCTTCCCGGATGAGGCAGATCGGTAGCCGGCCTCTGGATGGTCGCTCACGGCGGCTATTGGCAGCTCACGCTGGCTGCCGGCCACTCACTGTAGCCCATGGCAGCCCACTGCAGCAGGGGCTGCAGCCTACACCGTCGCCGGGGCTCGCACAGCCCAGCTCCAGGTGGAGCTGTTGTTAGCTGTAGAGGGCAAGTGTCACTGGCCCTCACATGTGGGATCCGAACCGGGGCCACTGGCATCCCAAAACCAGCTCTTAACCAATGCGGCACTTGGCCGGCCCAAGGCTTGTTTTTATTTAATCTTTTGCCGCCCTTCCAGAGTTTCACTGCTCTTTGTCGTGCAGGACTTCACAATAAGGTTAATATCATTTTAAGAGAAAGCATAACATTATTTGGATAGATAGGAGGAAAGATTGAGAACAATGGAGAGGAAATGTAAGAATGACAATTTCTCTTTTACAGGACCCTCTTCCTCTTTTCTCTGCTGTTTGTCCCTCTGGTCCTCCAGCATCCTACTTTAGCCCTCCAAGCCTAAATCAACTCCTGGAAAGAGGGAAAGTGGATGAAGACACAATTTCTTTACCTGGTTGTGGGAAGCTGACAGCACCCCAGTGTCTGACAAGGCCACATTGCCCTGCTCAGCACTGGATATTAGGGGTGCTGCCTTATGGTTGGTCATGTAATATCTCCTGCCTCTATGAACCCATGTGCCTTTTCTCCTATAGGAGACAATATATTCACTACACTTGTGACATGTTCCTGTGGTACCCCAATGAGCTAACTACGCAGCCAAAGACGGGTAAGATCTCCTAAAAGAGGGGAGACAACCCAAGCCACGCGGTAGTTCCGTGGGGAACCCCTGAACTGAGATATTGGGGACTCAAGCCCCTTGGAAACTGAGGCACAGGCCTCTGACAAACTCAGGCCTGTGAGAAGCTGATGCATTTGCCTAAGGGCTCTGCTGTGAAAAGTCTCCTCAGAGGCCAAAGGTCTCCAGGCCATGAGAGTTCCAGGCAGCTTGCTGACCATGAGTTATGTTAACAGCCTTGTGTAAATTCCTTCATTTAGTGCCTTGTTGCAGCAACAGATGCTGAAGCTTTAAGAAACAGATACAGCCCTCTGTAAGATACAGTGGTGTGAGACCCCTTTAATTGCTAGGTTTTGTATTTACATAGGAATAAAACTTTAGATGCTTTTACCCTAAAACAAAGTAACAGCTAGTCTTTTAGTAATAATTCAAGTATACTCCCTGAGAGTCTAGCTGCTGGAATTTGGGATAATGGCTAGGTAGTCATGGTAAGCATTCTTTAGATGATAGGCAGAGACTGGGTCTGAGTCTCAGAGGTTATCACAGTGTAAAACAAGATAAATCCTTTAATGGAAGAGCAAGTCACAGTGCACCCTGGAGAGAGCACTTACAGGGGAGTAAAAGACTGTGTAAATCCTGAGAACTACAAACCACGGTTAATGATTTGTTACAGTTTGCTTCCTTGAAAATTCTCAATAAAAGCTATGCGCTGACCCGATTCGGGGCTCAGTCTTCTTTGGCTGAGTCCCTTGGGCTCAGTCTTCTTTGGCTGAGTCCCTTTGTCTCGCTCTTATCTTTCTTCTGTCTTGTTTTTCTTTAATCTGCGTCACCCCTCTCGTGTCCCACTTGCCCTTGCCACGCAGGACCTGACACCTGGTAATAAGTGACCTACTCTCTTTGAGGGCACACACAGATTTGTGTTCCTCCAGACCTAGCCGAGAGTCAATTAAAAAATGAGGTAATTTCAAAAGAGCAATCACTCTAAAGAAGTAATTTGTATTTGATAAAATAGTTGACCAATATATAGATTTGTACAATATCTTAGAAAAATAAATTCGTCATTCCATTAACAAGCCCTGTAGTCCCTAATTCTGCAGTTATCCTCACTTTCAGATTATCTAGTCATCTCCAAAGTTTATGTCTGTAGTTGATCTCTGTTCTGCTTTTCTGTTCCTCTAGTGGATGAGTCTAAATTCTTGTTAGTTTTTACTTATGGAGAACTATATTTATGGCAAAGGATTTCTAAAAGGTTTCAGGACGCTCCTATTTTGTCAGCTCATTTAACAGGAAAATAGGAATATGTCCCAAGAGAGGAATATAATTATTTAATATGTATATGATGTGCTGGTAGCCTATGAAACTAAAGAGGAATGCACAAGTGACATTTTGACTGTTAGAATTCCTTGATTCACAGGGACATAAGGCCGTGATCACTAGACAAACTGCAGTATTGTGAAACTGAAGTAAAATTTGAGGGCATGTTTGTCAGCTTAAGGGCATAAATTGTTAAAATTTCACTCACTCAACATTGTAGTAAACTATCTACTACTACTACTACTAGTACTACTACTACTACTACTACAAACACACACACACACACACACACACACACACACACACACACAGCAAAACCAATTAGGACAACTGGGGGGAGTAGTCGAGTATTGAAGACAGCAGGTTTCTGCTTTTACAGAACGGGCAAAACCTGTAACAGCATTGCATGATAATTTCCCGCAGGTCCTCTGGTTTGGTCCCTAGGAAAAAGATTCTGAAGAAAGGAAATCAGCTTTAGTCAGTCACTCCCCTCAACTTTAGGGATTGCAAAAATTGAAAAATCTTCCCACTTAGTTTGTCATGAAAATAAAGGTGGTGCTAATGGAATTTTAACTCAAAAGTTGGGATTTGTCTATAAACCAAAAAGCGCATTTCTGTCCTGGACTCCAATGCCCTGGGAATTCCAGCCTGGGTGCCTCTAAGCTGTGGCGGTCACTTACTTGCACCCTTATTTTCAGAGGAGAGAGAGAGAGAGAGAAAGGGGCAGGCGCGAGACTGGGTTGTCGTCGGTGACTTCTTTCGTAGTGGAGAACCTTATCTTTTTTCGCCACGGCTGCAGGTATGTCACGCGACACGAGCAGCTCGGGAAACGCAAGCAATCTAATTTTTGAATAACCGACTCATCAGGGGAGAGCGCGAACGCAGTCCCCCACTACCACAAATTATGCAGTCGAGTTTCCCACATTTGGGGAAATCGCAGGGGTCAGCACATCCGGAGTGCAATGGATAAGCCTCGCCCTGGGAAAACCACCTTCGTGATCATGGTATCTCCCCTGCCAGGTAAGTATGAGTTGCTCGGCTCGCCACGGCCCCGACTCTCGCGCTCGCCTCGCTTTACACGCACGGTCACTTCCCTCTCGCGGCCTCCGCACCCTCGCTGCCTCAGGGCCCCTCGCCCCAGCCTCGCCCGTCGGGAGAGTAACCTCTGGGGCATTTGGATCTCGGGACGCGCGGGACGTGGGGCTCAGGCTGAGCGGGACCGGCAGCCCCTGCGCGCCCTGCTCATCCGCATACGCCACGCCCTTGTCGTGACGTCCCCGGCCCTGTCGCGCACTCGGATCCGCCGTTGTCTCGCGGGCGGGGAGGGCGCAGGTGGGCGCGCGGGGACCAGTCCCGGACCTCGGGGCGGGGGGTGGGGGGTGGGACCTCCGAGAGGACCGGATCTCGCCGCGCCCGGCGCCCAGCAGTTAGGCCCCACCGAGGGGGGTGGGTCAGGGCTCCGGGTTGGTCTCACCTTCCTCACTGCAGAAGAAAATTTCTGCCCATTTTTGTCCTCGCCTGCTCGATCTCATCTTCAAGTAATCGAAAACTCAGGAAAGGCCCTTTTACCAGTTGATAGTGAGCGCTAAGCCGCTGAATAAGAAATCATGCTTATGTTTTACTCATGGGGTCTTTCTGAGTCAAAGGGACACAACGTGCTTCAGAATATGCAGTGGCCTAACCTAAGAACGCTGGACCGAGCACCCAGGATTCTAAGTTTTGTAGAAAGAAAACCCGGTTAAAGCGCTGAACGGCCCCCCCTTCCATCGCAGCCAGGTGGGGGGCCTCCCGGGAGCCCCAGTGGTCGGAGTCAGGCGCCCTCCAACCTTCTCCCCTCGTACTGCCCCAGCACGCACACAGGGTGGCCCCACAAAGTGCCCTCTGGTCCCTTCTGACTTGGACTCTGTCAAGGATAAACACAGCAGACTGTAGTGAAAGTGGCGAAGAACATTTTATTCAGTAACTACTGACAGTAAGGGAAAAGCTGAGCTCCATTCCCATTTGTGCAGAGGTGACGTGGGCACTTTAAAGGGAGAATGAGAGGGAGGGGGCTCAGTAGAATCAGAGACGTGAAAAACGACAAAGGGTCGCTCAGTATAAAGTCAATTAGGTCAGCTGTGTTCGTTGGCTGGCGATGACTGGAGTTTAGGGTGTTATCCTCCCGGGCACTGGGAGGGAAGACAGAGGCTCTGTCCTTCTCGATTACATTTCAAAGGAATGGCTCTCGGTCCTCGAGAGGGACACTTGGGAGTTGTAAGAGATCCGTATGCACAGTGGTAAGCCCTGTTACATAAATGCTCTAAGAACGGGCGGTCAGATGTTGAACTTTTCTGGGACAGGCGTTTAATGGGGGCTGGAGGTCAATCCTAGGGACGGGACCCGATGCTGCTAGAAGCCAAGCTAGAGTCCGTCCAGTCAAGTCTCTTCAGTGCAGGAGGCGGTTGGGATGGGTGGTTATGTGCTGGGAGCTCTGCCGTTCTCAACTTAAGAAACTCTCTGTTCTGTGATCAAACAAGACACTCTGCATCTCCTCCTGGGTGAACGCTGGTTTCATTCTTTTATATTCTGATCTCTTTGATGACATTGAGAATCTGTCCATTCAACAACTGTTTCTTGAGTGCATACCAGGTACCAAACACTGTTCAGGAACTGGGGAACAAAAGACCTCTTGGTGCTCATATTTTAGCTAGAGAAGGGGAGTGGGGTGGGAGGAAATTGACAATGGAATCAATGGGTAAATTAATTCGTATGTTAGAAGTTAAGAGCTATGAAAACAGAAAACAAATGAGAGAAGGTGGGGTCGGAGTTACAGTAAGGGGCAGGTGGTGTGCTAAACTGGGTGGTCAGAAGGGGGCACACTGAGAAGGTGTCATGTGAGCAAAGGCCCAAAGTGGGGTGAGGGAGTTTTGTCGCGGGGATGTCCACGAAGAAAGAGCATCCTTAGCACAAAGATCAACAGGAGCAAAGGCCTAGGTAGGGACGGTGTATAGAGAATAGCACGGAGGCCCTGTGCCCCGAGCAAAATTAAAAAGTTGTACGAAATTAAGTCAGAGAGGTGACTGGGTGGGGGTAAGATCATGAGGGTCCCCTAGACCATTGTAAGGCTTTAAATCTCAGCGAACCAGAAGGTTTTGCGCAGAGGATGGCTTGAGCTGACCCCTCCTCTCCCCACCCCCATCCCCGGGGGAAAAAAAATAAAATCACTCTCATTGCCAGGGTGGCGAGGACCACAGCAGGGAGACCAACCAGGAGACCTGCATGATCTGGGCAAGACGATGTTGGCTTTGAATATGCTACACCAAACATACATTTTGGCGTAAGGATAATTTTGAACTAAAGGCACTTACTTAAAAACCAGCAGGTGGCTGACTAGGCGGTTCGCAGCCGGCGGCATACCCCGTGCGCGTTCGGGTGGGCCCTCCTCCTTCCCCCCACCCCGGGAGGCCTCTCCCACCCACCCCACGCAGCCGTTTCGCCAAGGCCCCTCTTACCCGCTTTCTGGCCACGGGCTGCTGTCGTCCCCCACTGCAGAAAGGGGCGCGGGGAGGGTAAACGAGGCAACTGGTGAGAGCTTGGGCCCAGGCATCCTGAGAATCGTAGTCCGAGGCCCGGGCCACCACTAAGCCCCGGGAGCAGCCACGCGCTGAGGATTCGCTCCGCCCGCCGGGAGAGGGAGCGGCGGCAGCGTGTACTCGGCTCTCTTCAAAGGGGCTTCCCACCGCGCCCCAACACGCCCAACCCAAGGCGTCTTGGCGTGTGTCATCTCAAGAAAAAGCAATGACCCGACCCTGGCAGCGTGCGCCCTTCGATAGCTCAGCTGGTAGAGCGGAGGACTGTAGGCTAGACCCGTACGGACATCCTTAGGTCGCTGGTTCGACTCCGGCTCGAAGGAAGTGCCTGACGCTTTTGCGCCACCGGGAAGGGCGCCGCCGCCTGGCGTCCAGCCCCACCTTAGTCCGCAGCAGGCCTGTGGGCTCTGAGCATGTGGCCAATTTTGGCGATGGGCCCTTAAGGCTAAATTGGCAGGGCCTGAAGAGGAGGATGCGGAGGCCCAACCAGGGAGCACCCGGGAAGAAAGGGACTGGGCTTTCGCCAGGAAGGCGCCGGCTTCCCCTTGGGGACAAAGCCGTGTGGGGCGAGGGAGTGTGGGCGCAGAGAAGTCCTTGCTCTCTTCCCTCCTGTGGGAAGGAAACTCCAGAGATTCGATGTACACAGCCGTACCGACCGCCTCCTAGAGAGGACTCAGCCGTGGAACCGCGATGGGAATGTGGCTCTCTGAAGCCTCGGGGGCCCAGCTGCCGCCCTCCCCTGAGTCCTGCGCCCTGAGCCCACCAGCTCTTTTCGGCTCTGGTACTGCCTCTCAAACTGGAGACTGCGTTTCCCGGCACGTCTTCCTCTCCTGGCGAGCCGGAGCTGCTCCCGGTCTCCTCGCTGCAGCCTCAGCCTTTCCCGCTGACCCACGGCTAAGGCGGGCTGAGCCTGAGGCTGTGCCATTGCAGTCTGACAGGGGACCTTCAGGAAGATTCTATTGCTCTGCAGCTACCGAGAGCCCCCAGCCTCGAGTGTCACCATCTGCGGAGGCCAGCCGGACAGGGAACAAAGACAGAACCTTAGACCTTCATTAGATATGGCCTCTGAGGGATGTGGAGGTGTGAACCTAGCTTTGGTGCTTCGAGGGTACGGGGGTGGGAGGGGGGCAGGGGGTAGGGGCAGTGGGTTTTGGTGACCAGCATACGCGAGTGTGAGCCCCAGGATGGCCGCCTCTTCCTGTCTGAGGTGTCACTGAGAGAGTAGCAGGAGGCCTCAGAGGCACTGCCCCTCATCCGAAGGTGAAGGTGCGGAGGTGCCTGCCGCTCAGTCGGGGGAGGGGGGCTTAGCGACACACTACAGTAGAGCGAGGGAAGGCCTCTTCGGTGTGGCTTGCTGTGCTCCTGTGGGACATCCGCGGAGTGAATGAACGGTCTTGGGTGGTGGACACACACCAGATGGGATCTGAAACGCTTGTAAAATACATGGAGCCAGGACGAGGAGTCCAACCGGGACACCCGTGTTTTCTGCCCCTCCCCTTTGGAGTCCAGTGCCTCTCCAGGAAGCCACAGAACCTTGATCTATTTCAGGAAGCGGCCGTCTCTGCCAAACGATTCGGGCGAGTGGGCAGAGGAGGGGAGCCAAGCCCCCAGACTGGCCACCACGGCGGGCTTGGTATCTATCTGCCTGGCGAAGCCCTGGACGTGGTCTCCCCGCGTAGCCCGATATCTTTTCTCCATCGCTTCCCAGTAAGTCTCACAGCGCCAAAAAGTGAGCCTAGGTCATTGTGGGCAGCACCGGGGGAGGCCAGGCTCTCAGGCCGGGAAAATCGGAGCTGAGCCAGGAGCTTGTATCTGTAATAAAAAGTTAAGAAATGTACAGAGACTGATGGAGGGGAGGGGTAAGGGGGAGGGGGACATGTCAAGCACACAGGAGCCGGTTTGAAAGAGCTCCCACTGACCAAATCAAGATGATGATAATAATAATAATCATAGATTAGAATCCATTGAATAAAATAGGTACAGGGCCTAATAACAATGATACACCACCAGTATCAATAAACACCAAGCACTAGATCTTGTATCCATATACTGTTCTCCAATAAAAGGAACCAGGGCTGCTTGGAGACCTGCCTAGCTAGCCTCACTTCTTTGGGTTGTCACTTTCCTATGAGGGCTCCCATGTACATGTGAAAATCTGTATGCTTTCTTCCGGTTAATCTGTTTTATGTCCTTTTAATTGTCAGGCCCTGTCAGAAACCTTAAAAGGGTAAAAGTAAAAATTTGAGCCCCCTGCAGCTTGAACAAGGGTGGAGCAGTGGATGACCAGAAGGGGCAGGTATGTGAGAAAAATAAGGTGCTTACCCTTGACCTGCCTTTTTCTGATGTCTCTACAATTATCACATTCTCCTAAAGTGAGAAGGGGCTGAAGGGAGGCTAGGTTGGAGGCTGATGGTTGGACTAGAGGATCCTCTCCCTGGGCTCAGGGACCGTTGTTGTTGTTGTTGTTGTTGTTGTTGTTGAATAGCTCTCACCTAGGGGCTTCAAGCAAATGGTGTTCAGAGACATTACTGATGAAGCTGAACAGAGTGTTTCCAATTCTGTAATTTCTCTGTAGGAAGGGCACAGTATTATTAATCTGACAGACTCAGAGGTACAACCTGGGAACCTGCTGGGAAACTTTTTTTTTTGAAGCCTGAGATCAAGGAATTAATCCAATAAGTACATTAAAAGCCTACAGCGAACCATGCGCTATTGTAGGCAACTACAGAGGAAGCAGTCGACAAGAGTCAAGGATCCCTGACCTCCTGGAATTTACAATTCCACTAGGTAAAAGTCAGACAGGAAAACTAAAATACGTGTGTGTGTGTGTGTGTGTGTGTGTGTGTGTGTGTGTGTAATATATATATATATCTTGTATGTGTATGGAATGGAATCAACTGGGAATCTTTTGTTAAAAATGTTGATTCTGGGGCCAGTCCAGTGGCGTGTTGGTTACGAGTTGGCTTGAGAGCCAATTCTGAGCAGCAGGGAGGGCCCCAGTAGGATCGCATATTTAGGGCCAGTGACGCTGCGGCCTCTACAGCTGAGATGGTGAACAACAGCTGGACCTGGCGCTGGGCTGCCACGGCATAGGCTGCAGCAGGCTACCGTGAGTGGCCGGCAACCAGCATGAGTGGCCCACAGCTGGTGTGAGTTGCCAAGAGCAGCCGTGAGCCGGCCGCTCACGGCCGTCCAGGGGCCGGCGACCGATCTGCCCCATCCGGGAAATTACCAACGCCCTCCGCAACCAGACTAATTTAGAACAACAACAACAAAAAAGAACAGCAACTTGTCTGTCCCCCTCCTCCAATTCCACAATTAAAAAAAAAAAAAAAAAAAGTAGATTGTGATTAAATAGCTCATGGAGCAGATTTCTTGGCCACTCATCCAACACAGGAAGGAAAGGTTTGGAAAAACACCCGCCAACGAACAGATCTTTTACTGAGAGAAAAAAAAGGAAGTCCGATTCGGAAACACACCAGCGTATTTATTAACAGCAGTCCGTGGGGGTCTAAGGCTGCAAGACCACCAGTTCGCCAACTCCCAAAATCTGACATTCAAAACCTCAAAAGAACAGGGGAGAGCGCGAACGCAGTCCCCCACTACCACAAATTATGCAGTCGAGTTTCCCACATTTGGGGAAATCGCAGGGGTCAGCACATCCGGAGTGCAATGGATAAGCCTCGCCCTGGGAAAACCACCTTCGTGATCATGGTATCTCCCCTGCCAGGTAAGTATGAGTTGCTCGGCTCGCCACGGCCCCGACTCTCGCGCTCGCCTCGCTTTACACGCACGGTCACTTCCCTCTCGCGGCCTCCGCACCCTCGCTGCCTCAGGGCCCCTCGCCCCAGCTTCGCCCGCTGGGAAAGCAACCTCGGGAGCATTTGGATCTCAGGACGCGCGGGACGTGGGGGCGCAGGCTGAGCGCGACCGGCAGCCCCTGCGCGCCCTGCTCATCCGCATACGCCACGCCCTTGTCGTGACGTCCCCGGCCCTGTGGCCCACTCGGATCCGCCGGTGTCTCGCGGGCGGGGAGGGCGCAGGTGGGCGCGCGGGGACGAGTCCGGGACCTCGGGCGAGGGGTTGGGGGGGGGGGGGCGAGAGGACTGGATCTCGCCGCGAGAGGACTGGATCTCGCCGCGCCCGGCGCCCAGCGGTTAGGCCCCGCCAAGGGGATGGGTCAGGGCTCGGGGTTGGACTCACCATGGGTTCAGAGAAAATGACACGCGCAGCGTCAATTAAACGTTAAATACGAAGATCGAGTTTCGATACCAATTTAATATGAAACTTTTAATTCTCATTCATGATCTTTCTTTCAGAGTATGTAGTAACCTAATGTAAGTGAAAGGAAAACGAACTGAGAATGTTGGCAAGGCGTCGGTTCCCGCGGTAGACGTGTGGGCCGCGGAGGGGTGCGGCATCGTCTCCGAAAATTTAACGAACAGAAACGTCGCACTTCCGTCCTGGGAGGTTCGGTGGCCTCTTTCAGGTCGCCCGGTTGGTCTTTTTCACTTCCATACAGAAAAGTCTCGAGATCGAGCGGAGGTTAAAGGGGCATCTTCCCTGGGCCGGCCGAGTGGCGCGGTGGTTAAGCGCTGGCCTGGGAAGCCAGCGGCCCCCGTTCGGATCCCACATATGAGGGTCAGTGACACTGCCCTCAAAAAAAACACGCACATAAAAAACACAACCAAACAAATAAAAAATAAAGGGGCATCTTCACCAGGCGTGAGCAAAAACCACGGTGTTTTCGTGAGTGGTCGGTGCTGCGGAGCACAGCAAGGCAACACACAAGACTAGAGATTATAGGGTCAGGGAAGGCTCACCTGAGGTCCTCGCTGCGGAAAGATCCAAGGAAACGTATTGTAGCATCCTTTTGGATTAGTGGTTGTTTCAGGAAGCTTCCTTTCTTGGCGCGTAGTTCCTAAAAACAAAGGATCATTTTAACCAACCCCAACTACAATGATCAAAGTCAAGAAGTTAACATTGATACAATATTATTTACTCTACAGACGTTATTCAATGTCCATCAATTGTCCTAATGATGTCCTTTATACCAAAGGAAAATTTAAAACCACGCGTCGCATTCAGTTGTCATATCTCTTTAACCTACTTTGATCTGAAATAGTTCCACGTGCTCTTTGTATTTCATTACGCAGGCATTTTTGAAGACTACAGGCCAGTTATTTTGTAAACTATCCTTCAATTTTGGGTTTGTCCAATAATCACATTCAGGTATGCATTTTATTTATTTATTTATTTATTTATTTATTTATTTATTTATTTATTTATTTATTTTTGAGGGCAGTGTCACTGGCCCTCATATGTGGGACCGAACCGGGGCCGCTGGCTTCCCAAGCCAGCGCTTAACCACCGCGCCTCTCGGCCGGCCCAGACTTCTAGCTTCCAGAACAACGAGAGAATAAATGTCTGTTGTTTTAAGCCACCCAGGTGGTGGCACAGGCACACCTCGGAGATATTTTACAGTTTTGGTTCCAGACCACGGTAATGAAGTGAGGATCACAAAAAGCGAGTCTTTACCTTTTTTGCTGGTGGATAGTCTTGCCTATCCACCATCCTTGCAACATCTGTGAGGTGCGCTAAATTGAAGCACAATAACATGAGGCATGCCTGTACTTTATCGTGACTGCCCTATCAAATTAATACATTGTCCTCTCCTGGGCATCACATTTGGAGGCACATGAAGTCAGTTTGTTCAATTGTTGGTGGTGGTAACATCGATTGCTTCGTTAAGGTGGTGTATCAGTTATCCATTGCTGGGTAACAAATCACCCTAAAGCATATTGATTTGAATTGATGACCACTTTATTTGCTCACAGTTCTATGGATCTGCAATTCTGGGTTCAGCCGGGCAGTTCTTCAGGTCTCAGGTGGGTTCACCCATACAGCTACAGTCAGCTGGGGCCTGGTCAGTCTAAGGGTACTCCGCTGACATGGTTCATCTTCACCAACAGGCTATATAACCCAGGCTTCCTCCAACAGGCTAACCTCCTACAGGTTAGCCTCCAATTGGCTAACCCAGGCTTCTTCTCATGGTGGTCTTGGGACAGCAAGTGAGAGCAAGTCCCGATGAGAAAATGCTTTTCAACAAAAAAATCTTCTGCTAATGTTCCACTAGCCAAAGAAGGTCACGTAGCCAAGCCCAGAGTCAATACGGGAGGGTACGACGGAAGCACGCGGGTGCACATGGGGCCAGTACTGTGACCATCTGCCTCCCGGAGGTGTTCGCCGGGCTTGCCTTTTGTAATTGTTAAGTGATTTGTGTGGAGGAGATGATTTGAAGATATGTAAATATCCTGTTCCTTCTCAAACTTTTAACACAACAGATTCTGATATCCATTGATGGCTCCTGCATTATGATTGCCAAAGTTGATTTCTCTTAATTCCAGCATTCATTCTATTATCTATTAGTTGGTGTTCGATTGTAAGGAAGAACTTTCCTTCCTTCCCTTATGTACAATCGATATGGTTGTTATTCAGTTGTTTCTAATCCATAACCGTTTTTATTTACTTTGATGTTCAGGTTGGACTTATGAAAGCCCCTTCAAGTTGGCTACCTTTTGAGATGTTCATATAATTTTTGAAGCATTTCCTTATTTTCCGGCACAAGATGTTCCAGGCTCATCCAGGGAAGGAGTCACCTTCCCCGACTCTTGGAAATCATCTCTGTCTCCAAAGAGCAGTGGTTCTTTTTGGTGGGGAATGGCATTTAGGAAGCAAGAGCAGGACACTAGGTACGCTCACTGCTACTGGGTGTCTTTGCTTCCAGGCCTCTTCGGTGGGTAGAGCTAGTAAATACATATATTCCCTACGCGTATCTGTATCTGTTAACAATAACGAGCCCACCACACCGATAGCTTCAATTCCAATTTCCAACTTAACACCACATGCTTCCTCCTTGCCCTCCCCCATTCCGTATTTCTTTCTACCTCCTCCCACAGTGAGAACCTTGACTCCCAACAACCGTTTTTACTCATTAGCTCATTCCTACAGTGCACACAGCGCTAAGTAAACTTACTGTGGGACTCTTCAGTATTTGTTTGCAGTTCTTGTCCTTATCCTTGAAGATGCTTACAGTCAATGGGCTGCGTTCTAAAGTCATTTTTTTTTCTATTTTCATAATTTTCCTAGACAAAGGGTAGCATACTACATATATTTACGCACTTATTTTTTTCACTGAACACAGTCAGTGCATCATATCTAGAGAAACCTAGAGGTCAGACAAACCTGCCCTTAACCTGCTCCGGGCCACAAAAGCAGCCATAAAAACGGAAACAAACTAGAAACCTATCCGAGGGCTGACAAGCCCAAACTGTTATTTCCCACCAGGGAAGAGATTAGAAAAACACGGTGAGAAAATCGAACCCCTCAATATAACTTTAAACTACAAACGAATATTCATTCGATCTACGCGAGTCACAGCTGACCTAACTCTACTACGGTCGCCCGCGGAGAGAAAAGCAAGAACGCCAGGGACGTCACGACAAGGGCGTGGCGTATGCGGATGAGCAGGGCGCGCAGGGGCTGCCGGTCCCGCTCAGCCTGCGCCCCACGTCCCGCGCGTCCCGAGATCCAAATGCCCCAGAGGTTACTCTCCCGACGGGCGAGGATGGGGCGAGGGGCCCTGAGGCAGCGAGGGTGCGGAGGCCGCGAGAGGGAAGTGACCGTGCGTGTAAAGCGAGGCGAGCGCGAGAGTCGGGGCCGTGGCGGGCAGAGCAACTCATACTTACCTGGCAGGGGCAATACCACGATCACGAAGGTGGTTTTCCCAGGGTGAGGCTCATCCATTGCACTCCGGATGTGCTGACCCCTGCGATTTCCCCAAATGCGGGAAACTCGACTGCGTAATTTGTGATAGTGGGGGACTGCGTTCGCGCTTTCCCCTGGCGTTTTCGGTACTAAGAACAGGACTTGGGGCTGTCTCGGGTCGCTTTGTTTTCTTAACTGTTGTTGTCTCGTTTTTGCGGGTGTCTTGCTACTACCGTCTCTTTTTAAACTTTTATTTTGAGCCAGCTGAAGGGGGTTTAAGGCTAGGATTTCTCAAGCGGTGTGCCCACCTCTCTGTCGTTCGCTGGAAGCTGTCTGAGGAGATGCCACGCGAGAGAATCACCCCGAAACTGACACTGTGACGGAGAACTTATTTCGCCTTGGGGCATGATGTTAAAATTCTTGATAGTCACAACAACTGCAGTTTTGGCTTGCTTTGCTCCTTCGTATTCCCGGCTCTGTTTTTTCATCCGCAAGAAATCATGGCGAACCCCGAAGTATAAGGGCTGGTGGGTTGATCCCGGCAGGATAGGAATGAGAAGAGGCGAAAGATGCCCTGTCCAAGCGGCTCATTGTTTTAGTTACTCGTAGCCCAGCTTATAGCCTGCTTAATGTCGAGCTCTCCCGCTCGTTTTTATATTGCTTGTCCACAGAGAAAGAGGATGGGCGTGGGTGCAGGTGGACACGTTCTGGACGTGTTCCCATCTCTACCCGGAGACGGCGGCGTACATTCAAAAAGACTTGCACTCCCTGGTTTTAAAGGCAAGTAGAGTTTCAGCCCCCGGTTTTAGGGCCGGCTTGAGTCGCTCTCTCCCCTCCCACAGAACTTCTTCTTTTAAACCAACCACCCTTGCCCCCTCTCCCATTTTACTCAATTTTCTTTTCTGCAGTAGTGCCCCGCTTCAGAAAGGTCAATGAGGTCAACTTTTATGGTTTTATTAATACGAAACATTACGAATATCATATATATATGTATATGTATATATATGTATATATATATGTATATGTATATATATGTATATGTATATATATATATATGTGTGTGTGTATATATATGTATATATAGAGAGACTGGTATATATAGATATATACCAGTCTCTCAGCCTCACTGGTCTACACGCCTGACCCACTTTCATTTGCAGTGTCCCCTCCTGCTATCCTCCAGTCGCCTCGCAGAAACCCTTTCCTCTCGCTCCACAGGTTCTCACCCGGTTGTTGACTCCCCAGGCCATCTTCGCTACCTGGCCGGCTCCGGTGCCCCCCTCACGAAGCATCATCGTGCGCCCTGGGGTTGGTCTCACCTTCCTTTCGGTAAAAAGGTTGTTTCAGCCTATTTTGTTTCCGCCAGCCGTCCTCAAGGGACTCGTCCTCACTAGACACCACTGTTATGAGGATAGTCCGTTAAACTTGGAAGTTAAGGTTTCCCCAACCCACTTACTTACTCGGGCCCGTCCCCCCCCCCCCCCCCCGGCGTCTTCTTGAGTAAGCCTGTCTCAAATTACTTCCAACAGGTGAACTGGTTCAACGTACGCAACAACTAAACCTAGTCAAACCTATAGGGGGAAAAAGTCAAGATTTCAACCTTGAGGAAAAAAACCAGGGCAAAGTGGGAACTTCATCCACTGCAAATTTTGCAGTGATCGTGTGTGTGTGTGTGTGTGTGTGTGTGTGTGTGTGTGTGTGTGTGTGTGTGTGTGTGTGTGTGTTGCTATAAAAGTTTATTTACAAAAGCAGCTGCTGGGCCTGATTTGGTCCACAGGCCATCCTTTGCCAATTCCTGTTTTAGAGCAGCACTGTGCGTTTAAAATATGACGGCAAGGCCTTCGTGGTTTTTTTTTTTTCCAATATTTTTGTCTGCTGTTGAGTGATTCCTTTCAAACCGTAGACTGTTTTTTTTTTATTAGTTTCACGTGTCCAAAGCAATATAATATACATTTAAATCCCTCACAAAATGATAACCCCACCAAACTCATACTCCTCTGACATCGTATATAGTTGTTACTATACCATCGACTATATTCCCTATGCTGTACACCACATTCCATGATATATATATATATATATATATATATATATATATATATATACTGAGTATTTAATTATAGTCGACATTCAGTATTGTTCAATTTCAGCTTCAGGTGTGTATAGCGCGGTGGTCAGGCATCTACACAGTCCATGGAGTGATCTCCCTGATGAGTCCGCTGCCCATGTGGCACCCCCACATAATCTTTACATTATTATATTCCCCATACTGTATTTCATATCCCCATGACTATACTGTGACTACTAATTTGTACTCTTTTTTTTTTTTTTTAAATTGGGGAATTGGCGAAGGGGAGCAGCGTTGGGGAGTCGAGGAAGAGGAACAGACTACTGGGAGGGGGGAACAGCGTTGGGGAATCAGGGGAAGGGGAACAGACAAGTTGCTGTCCCTGTGTTCCTCTAGTTGTGGCGGACGTCGCTTCACTGGCCCATGTTGGTCTTATGATCATCGCGCTCTTCCGGGATGAGGCAATCGGTCGCTGGCCGTTGGACAGCGGCTCACGGGCCGGTCACACTGGCTGCCGGCCACTCACGGTAGCCCACTGCAGCAGGGGCTGCAGCCTACGCTTTCGCTGGGGACTCACGGCAGTCCAGCTCCAGGTGGAGGTATCCTTGGATACCTTGGATATGTGGTATCCAAGCCAGCGGCCCCGATGTTCAGAGCTCCGGGCCAGGAAGCCAACTCTTAACCAATGGGGCACTCGGCTGGCCCTAACTTGTACTTTCTAATCTCTTCACCTTCTGCCCCATTCCTACCGCCCCCCAATCTGGTAACCCTCAGTTGTTGTTTTTTCTTTTCTTCTGGATCTGTTTGTTTTGTTTGTTCATTTATTCTGTTCTTTAAATTCCATATATAAGTGAGACCTAATGGTATTTGTCTTTCTCAGTCTGACTTATTTCGCTTAGCGTAGTAATATTCTCTAGGTCCATCCATGTTGTTGCAAATGGTGATTTCATTCTTTTTTATGGGTAATACTCCATTGCATAAATGTACCACCGTTTCTTTATCCAATCATCTATCGGTGGGCATTTTGGTTGTTTCCATATCTTGGCTATGGTGAATAGTGCTGCAATAAACATAGGGGTCCATATATTTTTCGAATTAGCATTTGCCAATGATACATCAGATAAGGGGTTAATATCCACAATTTATAAAAAACCCATTTAACTCAACACCATAAAAACAACCCAGTTAAAAAAATGGGCGGAGGGCATGAAGAGACATTTTTCTAAAGAGGACATACAGATGGCCAAGATATATGAAAAAATGCTCAATCTCAATAATCATTAGAGAAAAGCAAATAAAAACCACAATTAGGTACCATCTCAATCCTGTGAGAATGGCTATCATCAATAAATCAACAAGCAGTTGCTAACAAGGATGTGGAGAAAAGGAACCCTTCCTTGTACACTGTTGGTGGGATTGCAGATAGGTGTAGCTACCATGGAAATCAGTATGGAGGTATCTCAAAAAACTAGAAATGCAACTACCTTATGACCCAGCAATTCCATTCTTGGGTTTCTATCCAGAGAAATCCATAACGCTGACCCACTTTCTTTTGCAATTTCCTCGTCATTCTTCAATCTCATCGCATAATCTCGTTCTTCACCTCACTACTCTGGTTCCCACCGTTGTTGGCTCCCCAAGCCATTCCCACTGGCTGGTCTGCTCCAGGTCCTCCCTCTGAGCAGAAAGCATCATCACTTGATGGGAACCCTAGACTGTCTGTACACGGTGTCTCTCCCATTTGGCATCTTCCTGTTTCACCTTTGTTCCCCAGGAACAACGTCCAATAAATGTTTAATTGAATGCCACAACTCAATGAACAATAAATCTAGGGCTATTTTTATTAGGGACAAGCAGTGAGTTATGGAATAATGTTTCAATTTTTCTGAAGGTGCAAAGTAGAATCTTTTCTCCGTATACCCTTTGAGGGAATAACATACATTTTTTACCTAATTTGTACGATTTGTTAGTGAGAAAATCCTTGCATAGTGCAGTAGTCAAGTTAATTTATATATTAAGGAACCCACCGCCCTGCCCTCACACTGCTCCTTCCAGTCTACCCCCACCCCAACAAGTACTCTAAAAATATAAGGGGTCAAGGTGTGTATCATCCACTGATGGGTATGTGGAACATTATAGCTTTTTGCTCTCTACTTGCTATTTCTTAGCATTTACACAGCATCTTCACATTTCCAAAGCACTGTACCAACATTTATTAATCCTCACAACACCCCTGTGAGGTAGGTCAATATGTCGTTGATAGCAGAGAAAGGTCAAGTGAACCTGCCTGAGGCTAAGGGCACTGGGTGAAGGAAGGGCATCGAATCCAGAAGCTGGGGCTCTCCATCTCACGTTCACCCACTGGTGAGCATCACATGGGTAAATTTTCGCCAGTGAAGGTGACATGAAGGACTGAACTCACAGATCTCTCAGCCAACAGAAAAATCAACAGTTCAGAGGGCATCAGGAAACGTTAGAGAAACATTAACCAGTGCAACAGTGAGGCAAGAGAACGTGTGCGGAGGAAGGCTGGAATCACCAGGACTGGCCTTGGGACCTAGTCCAGGTACTAATCAGGACCGTCTGGGAAGATTTTGTACCCTTTTCTTCCAAATATTTCAGTATTTTCCTCACGTCAAGTGCTGTTCCCTGTAGCAGCCCTCTTTCTCTACATACTAATCTATACACTGGCATGACAGCTACCAAGTAGCTCAATGTCATATGGTTAACTGGCTGAGCTAGGGAAGAATCCAGGAAACTGTAACAGACCATATTCTTAGCTCCTGCTCTTTAGAAATAGCTGTCCCTAACCTGCCTCTCCCCAATTTCATTTTCTGTGAAGTGCTAAAAGCAGAGAAGCAGCTCATTCTTTTGTAAAGGGGTTGGTGAACTTGGTTCACTATACTGCTTTAAAGGAAATACGAAAAGCTAAGACCTGCTCTGTCAAGCATTATATAGGAGTAGATTTATTATAGCTACTCCAGGTTTTAGAGTGATACAATGACCACAGAATTAAAAACCATCACTGTTATCACTGTTTATTTGACAATAGTTGGTTTAGTCTACAAGTTTAAGGCAAACATACTAATGCATTTGCTTTTTTTCAGAAATCATACTTAGAAAGATTACATAAAGTCTGTCCCAAAACTTCTAAGAAATATTCATTGATTAAAAATAAGTCTGATTAAGATGCTTTACCAGGATACATGAATGAGCTAACGTGGTATACAATGTTTTCTTAAAAACAAAATTCAAAAAAAGGTAATGGCAATCTTTATCTTGTTTGAAGAATACATTTTTGAAAGGGTTAAACTTCAGAAATTACTTAAAGGTAAATAAGATTGGCAGCCATAAGGAATACTATTCATAAAATAAACAGTTATAGAGGCTACTTTAAAAAAGACTGAACTTTGGGCTTTTGAGAAGGAGCGCAGCACGAGGAGCGACAGCTGCCGTGGAGAGCACGCAGGTGCAGGAGTGCGGTGTTCACCAGACTGGCACACCTGCGGACGGCACCGCTCCATTGTTTCTCAGAAGAAAAGAGAGTAGATGCACTTTGTCAGCTGTTTCTCTTGTTTCCAGTGAGCAGTAAATGCCTAACATCATTAAGAAAACAAAAATACAATCTGAAGGAAGGCAGCCCTTTTTAACCAGAAGGTGGAGTGTGGCTTATGTGTCTCCATTTAACACTGCCAGGCAGTTCTGCAGCAACTGTAGGTTACCCTAAAAAGGAAGGGAAAACAAATTACAAAATTCAAATAGCTTGGTAGTCTTACTGACAATACACACTATTAGAAATCATATAACTATAAATTTGTTAAAAAAGAATTTTAGAAACAGCTGTTTATTATACACAAATAAAGGTTTAAGGACATAAAATTACATAATTTGTTTCATGTACAATTACTTTGCATATACTAGATTCTTCAGTAAATTTCCATCTAGACCAATATTAATATTTTAAATTACCTGGCATGTTCTAATGAGGGACAAAATATGCACGCTGTATCCAAGTTAAACTACTGAACATTTTCTGACTGTATGATAGGTTCTTACCATTCCTTTAGCCATTAAAATACACATCAGCATAGATTTATAGCAGTTTTTTATAAAAACAGTAAGATTATATAAAAGAATTTTATAAAATTCATACCTAAGCACCCATTTGTAAAAGACATGAACTAGCATCTAAATTTAGAGACATGTATAAAGACAAATTTAAGTATATTTGGATTCCATTAATATATAAATGGGGATAAAGGAAAACCTCTTCCTTAGAGTAGAAAGTCAACTATAATGTATAAAGAACGATGGAATTAGAAAATGACCACTTGGCAACCATCATAATTGATTCAGACAAAATTCATGGAGAGGCTAAAAACAGTGTGAGGCTAAAATGTCAATACTGTAGCTATTAGCTACATGCAACTACATAAAATTTAAATATCTATCAATTGAAAGTAAATACAAACTTAGTTCCTCAGTTGCACTACCCACATTTCAAATGTTTGATAGCCACATAAAGGCTAGTGGTTATGATACTGGAGTGGTGAGTACAGAATATTTCCATCATTGCACAAAGTTCTATTGGATAGTGCTGGTTGAGTGATGGTATATTTACATAATCCCTGCAGAATACTTTTTAATTCCAAAGTGTAAAATAGGGCCTGGCCGAGTGGCATGGTGGTTTAAGCGCTGGCCTGGGAAGCCAGCGGCCCCAGTTCGGTCCCACATAGGAGTGCCAGTGACACTGCCCTCAAAAAAACGAACAAACAAAAAAAAACAAACGAAGTGTAAAATAGTAACTCTGCCATTGAGAAACCCGTAGACATCACTGTAACCAAATGATCAAAGCAAGCAGTGCCTGGGCCGGTCGAGTGGAGCATTGGTTAAGAGCTGGTTTTGGGATGCCAGCGGCCCTGGTTCGGATCCCACATATGAGGGCCAGTGACACTGCCCTCAAAAAAAAAAAAAAAAAAAGAAAGAAAAAAGAAAATCTGAGTATCAGCTCTGTGGTACTTCTGCCAAAAGTATATAACCTAAACCCAATAATTAAATAAACTCAAATTGAAGGACTGTGTTTTTTTTTAATATAATTTTTTTTTTGTTAGCTGAGCCATCCCGCCACCTGTTGGCAGCTCAGGAGCTGCTCAGCTCAGGCCGGGAATCCAACTGGCAACCCTGTTGCTCAGAGCTCACGCTCTTGAGCGAGCTCTTAACCAACTGAGCCACTCGGCCGGCCCTTTGTAGGCCTGTGCTTTTAACGGTGTCCAATGTTATGTAATACAAAGACTCAGGAATTTTTCCAGATTAAAGAAGTTTAAAAAGATATGCACTGAATGCCACACATTATCTTGAATTTCCTTTTGACATTAAGGACATTACTGAAACAAATGGTGGAATGTGAATAAAAGCCTGTGGATTAGATAAGCATCAGTATAAATTCCTGACCTTTATTACTATAATGAGGATTTAAGAGAATTACTTGGTTTTAGGAAATTCACACTGAAGTGTTTAAGGGTAAAGAGGCAAATTACTCAAATGGTTTATACAAAAATAGATGGGTACCGGGTATGTGTGGGTATGTGTATAAAGGTGGGGAGGGAGGAAGGGGAGGACAAAGCAAAGGTGGTAATATGCACATTTAGGGAATCTGGGTGAAGAGTATCCAGTAATTCTTTGTACTTTTCTTAAAACTTTCTGAAAAGTCTGAAATTAAGTGAAAATAAACATTTAAAAATTTTAGGTGTTTAGGTTAAGGTCAATTTTTTGCCTATATAATGACAGAAGAGGGACACATGACTTTGAGCCTGTCTATATTTGTAAAATTAGCTTCTTTTTTTTTAAAAAAGATTTTATTGGGGAATTGGCGGAGGGGAACAGCATTGGGGAATTGGGGAGGGGGAACAGACAAGTTGCTGTCTTTTTGTTCTTCAGTTTAGTTGCGGAGGATGTTGCTTCACTGTTGGTATCGTCGTTGCGCTCTTCCCGTCGTTGCGCTCTTCCCGGATGAGGCAGATCGGTCGCTGGCCTCTGGATGTCGCTCACCGCGGCTTTTGGCAGCTCACGCTGGCTGCCAGCCGCTCACGCTGGCTGCGGGCCACTCACTGTAGCCTATGGCAGCCCACTGCAGCAGGGGCTGCAGCCCACACCATCACCAGGGCTCGCACAGCCCAGCTCCAGGTGGAGCTGTTGTTAGCTGTAGAGGGCAGCGTCACTGGCCCTCATGTGGGATCCGAACCGGGGCCGCTGGCATCCCAAAACCAGCGCTTAACCAATGCGCCACTCGGCAGGCCCTAAAATTAACTTCTTAAAGGTATATTTCTCAAGCGGGACTGCTGAGTCAAAAAGATGCACACCCTGCACTCTGACACACCACCAAACCTCCCTCCCAAAGGGTGTGCACTAACCCACAATTTACCAACAGGGTATACGAGGACTCATCTCACATCCTCATAGTCGGGCATCATCACTTTTTTTTTTTTAACTGTCCTTATCATACTTCATTAATAAAGAGTCTGAGACCATCTGCAAGGACACAGAAGTGACTGAACTACCTCGTTTTCTGTTATAACCAGATTTCAACTATGTGGCAACATGTATCCCAGTTATAATAAGTGAAATCCAAAGTACTTTCAAACCATCTTATTGTAAATTTAATTAATATCTAGTCTTTATGGAACAATTTATGTGGACTGTGGGACCAAAATGGGACTCTGTTCAGATTTACAAAATCATTAAGAAATCTTAGGTAACAGAGAAGGGTTTCTCAGCCTTGGCAACCCTGACATTTTGAGCTGCATAATCCCTACCTTGTGGGGACGGGTCCTGTGCATTGTAGGATGTTTAGCAGCATCCCTGGCCTCTACCCACTACATACCAGTAACCCCTCCCCGCCACTGCAACAAACACAAATGTCTCCAAGGAAGCAAAACTGTCTCCAGTTAAAAGCCACTGGACTAGAACTATCAGAAATTTGAACACAGAGAACACATTTCAGAAAAGATTTGAAAAAGTATAAAATCTGGAAATCAGAGGCTGACATCAGTCTGTACTAGGGGTCAGTAAACTCTTTCTATAAAGAGCTAAACATTTTAGGGCCGGCCGAGTGGCGCATTGGTTAAGCGCTGGTTTTGGGATGCCAGCGGCCCCGGTTCAGATCCCACATGAGGGCCAGTGACACTGCCCTCTACAGCTAACAACAGCTCCACCTGGAGCTGGGCTGTGCAAGCCCCGGTAATGGTGTGGGCTGCAGCCCCTGCTGCAGTGGGCTGCCATGGGCTACAGTGAGTGGCCCGCAGCCAGCGTGAGTGGCTGGCAGCCAAGCGTGAGCTGCCAATAGCCGCGGTGAGCGACATCCAGAGGCCAGCGACCAATCTGCCTCATCCGGGAAGAGCGCAATGACGATACCAACAGTGAAGCAACATCCTCCGCAACTAAACTGAAGAACAAAAAGACAGCAACTTGTCTGTTCCCCTTCCCCGATTCCCCAACGCTGTTCCCCTCCACCAATTCCCCCAATAAAATCTTTAAAAAAAAAAGAAAAAAAAAAGAGCTAAACATTTTAGATTTTGAGGGACATTTGGTCTCTGTTTCAGCTATTCAACTTTGCTGTAGTTCTGTGAAAGCAATCAGAGACAAAGCATGAATGAATAAGCTTGGCTATACTCCAACAGAATTTTATTTATAGATTAAATCTGAATTTCATATAATTATCACATGCCATGAAATAGTATTCTTTTGCTTTTTATTTATTTTTTTTTGTTTTATTTTTTTTTATTTTTTTTAGAGGGCAGTGTCACTGGCCCTCATATGTGGGATCCGAACCCAGGCCGCTGGCATCCCAAGCCAGCTCTTAACCACTACGCCCTTGGCCGGCCCTGCTTTTTAAAAATAACCATTTAGGGCCAGCCGAGTGGCACGGTGGTTAAGCGCTGGCTTGGGAAGCCAGCAGCTCCGGTTCGGTCCCACATATGAGGGCCAGTGACACTGACCTCAAAAAAAAACAAAAATAAAAATAACCATTTAAAAACATAAACGCCATTCCTGGCTCACAGGCTGGGGTCTGCCAATCCCTCCTTGATCTGTAACAAAATCCTAGTTTATAACCTCTTTAGAAACCAACACAGGTTTAGTAAATATAAACCATGCCAAGCTTATCAAAGCATTTTCTTTTTATTTTCTTTTATTTTTTTTAGCTGAGCCATCCTGCTACCTGTTGGCAGCTCAGCGGCAACTCAGCTAGGGCTGGGCATCAAACTGCTGTTGCTCAGAGCTCAACTCGCACTCTTGAGCAAGCTCTTAACCAACTGAGCCACTCGGCCGGCCCTAAAGCATTTTCTTTTTTTTTTTTTTAATTTAATTTTTTTTTTTTTTTTTTGAGGGCAGTGTCTCTGGCCCTCATATGTGGGAGCGAACCGGGGCCGCTGGCTTCCCAAGCCAGCACTTAACCACCGCGCCACTCGGCCGGCCCAAGCATTTTCTTTTGACTAGGTTATTAGACCAAGAAATCAGACAACATATATCTTGATTTTAATAAGGAATTTGACACTTATGTTTTTAATAGATAAAAATGGAGAAATAATGGTTGATGATAGTATAAACAGGTCAATTCGTAACCATCTAAATAACTACCAAAGAAAATTAATAAGTTAATACCAATTAGTATAGAAAGAAAGGGAGGGAACGGATCATTTACTTTTTTGGTGCCATGTACTTTTACAATTAGATTAACAAATGTTGATTCCTTGGGTCCTGATCAATCTTTTAAATAAAAATTTAGATGAAGACTTAAAAAGTTTTTTTTTTTTGTTTGTTTTTTTTTTTTTTTGAGGGCAGTGTCACTGGCCCTCATATGTGGGACCCGAACCGGGGCCGCTGGCTTCCGAAGCCAGCGCTTAACCACTGCGCCACTCGGCCGGCCCAAGACTTAAAAGTTTAAGTTTATACAAATTACAAATGGCCATCACTTGGGAGGATTAACTAGTATAAGAGTTAAGTACTATATGATCAAATCCATGTTTCCAAAAGATTGGGATGCACTGGGATAAAACTAGCAGGCTAAAATTTAATACATAAATGTGGCCTGCAATTACATTTTATTTTTTACTTTTTTTTTTTTTTTTTTTGAGGGCAGTGTCACTGGCCCTCATAAGTGGGACCGAACCGGGGCCGCTGGCTCCCAAGCCAGTGCCTAACCACCGTGACACTCGGCCGGCCTGCAATTACATTTTAAATATTATATGCTCAATAAATGAAAAAATTCTAGAGATCTGTTGCCCACTGTCAATGTACTTAACACTATTGAATTATAATATTTTAAAATGGTTAAGATGGTAAATTTTATGTTTTTTAACCACAAAAACAGAAGAAAAAAAAAGGGGGTATGATTATAAGCCAAATCAAACTAGTGCAATAGGACAGTTAAAAAAATGTTTATACACATAAAACATGCTCTAGGAAAAAATGTGTACAATAATCAGTCCATGTAGAGAAAAGTGTTTTCATTTCTGGGTGTAATATTTAAAAAGCAATGACTGGAGGGTAATAATATTATCAAAGCCTTGCTGAGGTGTTACGGGATGAAAAATATTTAGACCAAGGACATCCAGCCTGGAGGACAGAAGATATATAGATAATACAAACTATTCAAATATCTGAAGGGTAAACTCTAAAAGAGGAATGAACTTCTCTTTCTTGTATTTTACATGACAAAACTTCTACCAATAGGGCCAGCCGAGTTGCGCAGTGGTTAAGTGCTGGCTTGGGAAGCCAGCGGCCAGGTTCGGTCCCACATATGAGGGCCAGTGACACCGCCCTCAAAAAAAACCAAAAACAAAAAAAAACACCTTCTACCAATATATCAGTTATGAAGAAGTAGATTTGTGTTTAGGCTTTAATAACTTCAGAAGTGTAAATGCTATAAATGTATCAAAAAATAACATTTAAAAGTTTATTTAAATTCCTTTAATATTTATTTCTAGTCTTGGGATTTTTGAATACATTTTTAATTTTCAGTCTCTCTGAAGATAGCAATGTTAAATAAATTTTTAAGGAATGTTTATATTAAGAAAGATGTATTTTTTAACAACTAATCAAAAAAATGCTACTGGTGTCCATATTAGTTACTACAGTCTTGCAGAGCTGATCATCAGAAACATTATAGATATTATTCTTGTTTGAATCAGATGATCTTCAAAATAGCTCTCAATTCTAAGATTCTCCACTTAAAAAATTACCATGAGGTTTGGGCCAAGCTTTATCTTTTTTTTTTTTTTAAATTTTATTGGGGATCAGCCACGGTCATTGGTTACACATTGCTTTTATACAAAGGCATAATTGACTTTTTTTTTTTTTTTTTTGAGGGCAGTGTCACTGGCCCTCATATGTGGGACCGAACTGGGGCCGCTGGCTTGACTCTTTTTAAAGAGGGTGCAGCTCAGTGGCCCATGCGGGGATCGAACCGGCAGCCTTGGTGTTATCAGCACCAAGCTCTAACCAACTGAGCTAACCGGTCACCATCCCAGTGTCATTATTAAGAAAATGATGAATTCTTAATAATGAATTCATCAGAATTAAGAAAAGGCTAAATTCGAAGTAAACAAATACCTTATAAAAACTCTAGGGCTGGTCGAGTGGCTCAGTTGGTTAAGAGCTCGCTCAAGAGTACAAGCTGAGCTCTGAGCAACAGCAGTTTGACACCCAGGCCGAGCTGAGCAGCCGCTAAGCTGCCAACAGGTAGCAGGATGGCTCAGCTAAAAAAAACCAACAAAAAAAAAACACCTCTATAAGTTGGGGCCAGCTGAGCGGCGCGTTGGTTAAGAGCTGGCTTGGGAAGCCAGCAGCCTCAGTTCGGGTCCCACATATGAGGGCCAGTGACACTGACCTCAAAACAAACAAACAAACCAACAAAAACCCTCTATAAGGATACTTATCTATAGAACTAAATTTTTTTTTTTTTTTTTTTAAAGATTTTATTGGGGAATTGGCGGAGGGGAACAGCGTTGGGGAATCGGGGAAGGGGAACAGACAAGTTGCTGTCTTTTTGTTCTTCAGTTTAGTTGCGGAGGATGTTGCTTCACTGTTGGTATCCTCATTGAACTCTTCCCGGATGAGGCAGATCGGTCGCTGGCCTCTGGATGTCGCTCACCGCGGCTATTGGCAGCTCACGCTGGCTGCCAGCCGCTCACGCTGGCTGCGGGCCACTCACTGTAGCCTATGGCAGCCCACTGCAGCAGGGGCTGCAGCCCACACCATCACCAGGGCTCGCACAGCCCAGCTCCAGGTGGAGCTGTTGTTAGCTGTAGAGGGCAGCGTCACTGGCCCTCATGTGGGATCCGAACCGGGGCCGCTGGCATCCCAAAACCAGCTCTTAACCAGTGCGCCACTCGGCCGGCCCTCTGCCAATTTTTTTTGATTGTGGCAGAAAAACATACAACATAAAGTTGACTAAAATGTTAAATATTAAATATGTCCCTGATTCATTAAAATGTCACTTTTATAACTTTTTTTTACCCAAAATAGAACCGCATTTGAGCCATTTTTTTTTTTGAGGGCAGTGTCACTGGCCTTCATCTGTGGGACCCGAACTGGGGCTGCTGGCTTCCCAAGCCAGCGCTTAACCACCGTGCTACTCGGCCGACCCGCCATTTTGCTTTTTAAGAGAACTTTAACAAGATTCAGTAAAACTAAATATTTTTAAGGCGTGAAACCAATCTTGGATAACAAAATTCCAATTCAGCAATAGTTCTTACAGTATCCCTTAGAATCAATTTTGTAACTGACTTGTTTCTAAGTTATAAGTTCCTTAAATTATTAAATCTTTAATATAACACTACCTTTGCATGCTTCAGTTCTAACTCTGCCAGTTCCACTAAATTTTTTCTGAATGCAGCAACTCTTCTTGTCTTAAAATCTATGAGTTCTGTGAACAAAAGAAACTAGATTAGCTTTAATTTACATACTAGTATAAAGCATACCTTCTGATCAAAGGTTAATATAACAGTACCTTGTTTTGCAGATTCAGATATTTTTTCAAATTTTTGACAACATAATTGTTGGGATGTTTCAGCCTGTAGAACATCTTTATTTTTCGCTCTTGCTTTATCCAGTGCTTTATTAGCATTTTCATAATCCACTAATGACCTAGATCTTCGATAGAGGAGATCCTATAAAACAGAATGTTTTACAATATATGCTGCATGTTTCGGGTAGTTACACTCCACCACCACCCAGTCATCATCATCAGAACTAACACATATAGTGAATGCCACATTCCAGTTCCTCTTCTAAATTCTTTTTATAACAGCTTTATTGAGATACAATTCACATCCATATAGCATTGTATACAATTCAATGGTTTTTAGGATGCTCCCAGAGTTGTGTAACTGTCACTACAATCAATTTTAGAACATTTTCGTCACCCAAAAAGAACCCCCATGTCCATCAGCTGTCACTCTCCATTCATTCCTCCCCTTCCGCTCATCATTGATCTGCTTTCTGTCTCCAGAGATTTGTCTACTCTGGACATTTCATTATACGGAATCATAATACGTGGCCTTTTGTGTATGGCTTTTCCCATTTAGCAAAAAGTTTCAAGTTCATCCATGTTACAGCATGAATCAGTACCTCACTCCTTTTTATTTCTAAATAATATATATATATATATATATATATTTATTTATTTATTTATTTATTTTAAAGGGGCAGTGTCACTGGCCCCTCATGTGGGATCTGAACCGGGGCCGTTGGCATCCCAAGCCAGCTCTTAACCACTGCGCCACTCGGCCGGCCCTCTAAATAATATTTAATTGTACAAATATACCACATTGATTTATTCATTATCAGCTGATAGACATTTGGTTTGTTTCCACGTTTGTCTATTATGAGTAATGTTGTTATGAACATTTGAGTAAAGTTTCTGTATGGACACGTTTTCATTTCTCTTTTGTATCTCATTACTTGCGCGTGGAATTACTGGGTCACCTGGTAACTCTACATCGAACCTATTGAGAAACTGCCACACTGTTTTCCAAAGTGGCTGGCTACATTGTCCGAGTGTTTCAATTTCCCCACATCCTTGTCAACACTTGATATCTTTCTTTCTGATTAAAGCTACCTAGTGGGTATGAAGTGAAATACCACTATGATTTTGAGTTGCATTTCCCTGATGCCTTATGATGTTGAACTTTTTTTTATGTATTCATTATCATTTGTCTTAAGACTTTTGTCAACAATTAATTGACTGTATCAGCAAACCAGGAATAGAAGGAACTTCCTCAACTTGATAAAGAATATCTACAAAAACCCCACAACTAAAATCACAATTAATGATGAGAAACTAGAAGCTTTCCCACTTATATAAGGAACAACACAAGGATGTCCCATTTCACCACTCCTTCTCAACATCGTACTGGGAGTCCTAGATAATGTAATAAGAAAAGGAAATAGGAAGTATACAGATTGGGAAGGAAGATAAAACTGTCTTTGTTCACAGATGACATGACTGTTCATGCAGA
Source organism: Aselliscus stoliczkanus (assembly GCA_033961575.1). Classification (NCBI taxonomy): domain Eukaryota; kingdom Metazoa; phylum Chordata; class Mammalia; order Chiroptera; family Hipposideridae; genus Aselliscus; species Aselliscus stoliczkanus. The sequence continues at coordinate 76,077,562 of CM066732.1, read as the reverse complement.
AATCTGAAATAATCTACAAAAAACCTCCTGGAACTAATAAATGAGTATAACAAGGTTGTAGGATACAACATTAAAACACCAAAGTCAATGGCTTTCTTATATATCAGCAATGAACAAGTGAAACCTGAAATTAAAAACACAATACTATTTATATTAGTACCCCATAAAATGAAATACTTAGGTATTAATCTAACAAAAAATGTACAAAATCTGGGGAAACCACAAAACTCTGAAAAAGGAAATCGAAGAACTAAACAAATGGAGAGATATTTCATGATCATGGATAGGGATATTCAGTATTATAAAAATCAGTTCAACTTGATCTTTTTTTTAAGTTTTTTTTATTTTTTGAGGGCAGTGTCACTGGCCCTCATATGTCGGACCCAAACCGGGGCCGCTGGCTTCCCAAGCCAGTGCTTAACCACCGCACCACTCAGCCGGCCCTCAACTTGATCTTTAAATTCAACATAATCTCAGTAAAAATCCTGGCAAGTTATTTTGTATTTATTGACAAACTGATTCTAAAGTTTATGTGGAGAGGCAAAAGACACAGAATAACCAATACAATATTAAGAAGAATAACAAAGTCAGAGGACTGACACTATCTACTTTAAGCCTTACTCCAAAGCTACAGCAATGCAGATGGTGTGATACTGGGTCAACAGAACAGAATAGCGCCCAGAACTAGGGTCACACAAATAAAGTCAGTCAACTGAACTATGATAAGGAGCAGATAATAAAATGGGGAAAAAAATAGTCTTTTCAACAAATGGTGCTGAGAAAACTGGACATTCATATGCAAAAAGAAAGAAATGAATTTATATACACAGACCTTATACCTTTTACAAAAATTACCACAAAATGGTTTATAGACCTAAATGTAAAATGAAAAAGTATAAAACACCTAGAAGATAATGTAAGAGAAAATCCAGATGACCTTGGGTTTGGTGATGACTTTTTTTTTTTTTTTTTTTTTTTTTTTAGGGCAGTGTCACTGGCCCTCATATGTGGGACCGAACCGGGGCCGCTGGCTTCCCAAGCCAGAGCTTAACCACCATGCCATTCACCAAAGGTATGATCTATGAAAGAAATAAGTGATAAGATGGACTTCATTAAAATTAACATTTTGTGCTATGCAACACACTGTCCAGAGAAGAAGAAAAGCCACAGACCAAGAGAAAATATTTATAAAGGATTGCTATCCAAAATATACAAAGAACTCTTATGACTCAACAATAGGACAATGAACAACTCAGTTAAAAAATAGGCTAAAGACCAATTTTTTTAACAGACACCTCACGAAAGAAGATACACAGAGGGCAAATAAGCATGTGAAAATATGCTTCACATCATATGTCATCAGGGAAATGCAAATTAAAACAATGAGATACCACTACACATCCATTAGAAAGGCCAAAATTCACAACACTGACAACACCAAATGCTGGCGAGGATGTGAATGGTACAGCCACTTTGGGAGACAGTTTGACCGAACTAAACATACTTTTTCCATGTCATCCAGCAATTGAGCTCTTTGGTATTTACTCAAAGGAGTTGAAAACTTATGTTCACCCAAAAACTTGCGTGTGGATGTTTATAGCAGCTTTATTCGTAATTGCCAAGACTAGGAAACCACCAAGGTGTCCTTTAGTAGGTGAGTGGATAAATTTAGTTCATCCAGACAATGGAATATATTATTCCATGCTAAAAAGAGTTATCAAGCCAGGAAAAGACAGAGGAAACTTACATGCATATTACTAAGTGAAAAAAGCCAATCTGAAAAAGCCCAACTATATGACATTCTGGAAAAGGCAAAACTATGCAGACAAAAAAAAAAAATAAATAAAAATCAATGGGTTTGGGGGAAGGAGGATGAATAAATTGAATAAATGAAGCACAGGATTTTTAGGGCAGTGAAACTACTCTGTATGATGCTTATGATGGTGGATACATGTCATTACACATTTGTTGAAACTTATAGATGTACAACACTAAGAGTGAACTCTAGTATAAATTATGGTTTTTACTGTTTTGCATCTTTCATTCAGGAAAATTATTTTGAGATTCAGCCATCTTGTTGCATGTATGAGTAGTTAATTCCTTTTTATTGCTGAGTAGCATTTCATTGTATGGCTGTACCACAAGTTGTTTATCCACTGACTTTTTGGTGGGCAACTGGATTGTTGCCAGTTTTTGGCTATTACAAATAAAGCTGCTGTGAACATCTATGGGACATGTTTTTAAATACCTGAAACTGGAATGACTAGAACATAGAGTAGTCTACATTTAATTTTTAAAGAAACTGCAACACTTTTCCAAAATATTGTACCACAGTCCCAATACTGTGAAAGTCCCAGTTGCTGTCATTTTTGTCAGAATTCTTTCCTTTTAGCCATTCTAATTAAGCTGTGTACTAATGCCTCATTGAAGTTTTATTCTTATAATTAAATTTCAATTCTTTCTTGTGGTTACTTAAAAAATTAGATTTACTTTTAAAGCCATACTCTGTTCTAAAAAGTTATCTACTGGGCCGGCCGAGTAGCACGGTGGTTAAGAGCTGGCTTGGGAACGCCAGCGGCCCTGGTTTGGATCCTACATATGAGGGCCAGTGACACTGCCCTCTAAAAAAATAAAATAAAATAAAATAAAATGAAGGTATTAATATTAAAAAAAAATAAAAAAATTTAAAAAGTTATCTATTAACAACTACATACTATAATAAAATAATGAAATTAAAGTCTTCAAAAAGAAATAATTCATTTTATCCTGACCCATTCAATGGAGATGGTTTATAATATACCATCTGACTAAAAATAATTTGAATCTAAGCCCTTAAAGTTAAAAGGGTTAGGTGTTCAAAGCACCACTGATCAAATGAGAATTTTCTGTAAATGTCTTAATTCATAAATTAACACTGATTTTGAAGTATCTGAGCCACTAAGTTTTCAGTGCTTTTAAGACATTATTGGTGAACATTTTTAGTAAGAGTTTTAGTCTTGCACATAGACAGATTTCAAAAAGGAAATATGAGTTGTCTTAAAAAATATCCTTGTTTTATGGTTCTCTCACCCTCAACAGAGGACTTATATAGACCAAATTAGGAATCCTTTAGCTATAAAACTTATTTGGGAGTTTTACTTTTGGTTTTGCAGGGCACTTTACCTGAATACACCAAATTCATTAAAAAAAAAAAATTCCATACTATACTGTATCAGAAGTTTACTGAGAAAACTTTTATGTGGGGTTCCCTAATCTAAAATTTCTAAAATGAGAAAAAAAACTTCACTTGAAAATATAATTTAAAATCAAGAGATAAATCATCTTTAATAATCAAGTTTAACAACCTCTAACGATAGGGCTTTTTGTAAAACAGTCTATTTGAACAAGTTACCTTAGCAGCTTGAGATTCTCTTAAATAATATTTTAAAAGGTCAGAAAGTTTGAGGTCTTCATCAGCAGACACTCGTGCTTCTATTTTCTGTAAAAGAGAAAAAAATTGGGCATTTAATCAGCACTTACCATCTATTCTCAGTGTTTTCTTTTTTAATTACTACAAAAATTTAAAGTTATAGGGGCAGCCGGGTGGCTCAGTTGGTTAGAGCACATGCTCTGAGAAACAAACAGGGTTGCTGGTTAGATTCCCACATGGGCCAGTGAGCCCTGTGCAACTAGATTGAAGACAGTGACTTGCTGGTGGGCAGCCGATGGCTCAGTTGGTTAGAGCGCGTGCTCTTAACAAGGTTCCCAGTTGGACTCCCGCAAGGGATGGTGGGCTGCGCCCCCCGAAACTACTGGGTTGTTGGAAAAGTCATGACGCATTTTTGCAATGAAAAACATAGAAAAAATATGTCACGACTTTTCTGACAACCCAGATTGAAAATGGTGACTGGACTAGGAGATGAGCTGCACCCTTCACAATTAAGATTGAAGGACAACAACTTGACTTGGAGTTGATAGAAAAAACACATTGTTCCCCAATACAGTTTTTTAAAAAAATTTATGTTATAAATAACTTCTTTCTGCACATATGTTACTTTTCTTTGTAAATCTGGTAAGATCAAATGAGATTAGTGAATTTATGGAACGGCTCTATATTTGACTCAATTTCTTGGCTATAACGAATTTCAATATCACCCTTCAGCTTCACTTATATTGTCTCTCCACCATTTCAATGGAAATTGGTATGTACGCAATTTTAACATAATATAGGTTGACAATGGTAAACTAGGCAATTCAAACCAATCCTCCTGCTGAGGGCAACCAGAAAACATAGTCAAAACATTAAGAAAATGTGCTTGAAAAGAGTACTACACAGATGTGGTTAGTTTGAGTTGAGATCAAACGGGAAGTAGCCATGTCAGACTAAAAAGATGAGAACTCTTCATTCAGTCTGGACAGACAAGTGTTTGATAAAAACATATATACCATATCAACCAAATACTACACTGGGAACTTGTTTGGATCTGACTCAAACATTAACTCTACTGTAAAAAGCCATTTATGAGACAACTGGGAACATCTGTATACTGGATATTTGATGACTTAAGGGGAATCATTAATAATCTTATTATGTATTAAAATTATTTAAAAAAAAATTTTTTTTATTGGGGAATCAGGGGAGGGGAACAGACAAGTTGCTGTCCTTTTGTTCTTCAGTCTAGTTGTGGAGGACACTGTTTCACTGGCCCATGATGGTATTATCAGTGTGCTCTTCCCGGGTGAGGCAGATCGGTCATAGGCCTATAGACGGCCGCTCATGGCGGCTTTTGGCAGCTCACACTGGCTGCCGGCCATTCATTGTAGCTTATAGCAGCCCACTGTAGCAGGGGCTGCAGCTACACTGTCCCCAAGAACTCACAGCAGCCCAGCTCCAGGTGGAGCTGTTGTTCACCATCTTAGCTGTAGTGGGTGCAATGTCACTGGCCCTCATATGTGGGATCCAAATAGGGGCCCTGCTGCTCAGAGCTGGCGTCTGAAGCCAGCTCTTAACCGATGCGCCACTCGGCTGGCCCTAAAATTAATTTTTATCTTTAAAAAAAAAAAAGACAGATGTGCACAAAGGGCAGAGAACAGAATGAATATGGACTTTTTGGAATGCAAGAAATTTGTGCAACATAGACAATGTTAACATTCAGGAAACCTGGGTGATGCATGTATATAAATTCTTTGTACTATTCTTACAACTTTTCTGTAATTCTAAAATTATTGTCAAAATAAAAAGGTTAAAAGAAAAACAAACAAACCCCTACACATCCACCAGAATGGCTAAGATAAAAGATGCCAAGTATTACAAGCTTTTGTAGCATCCCAATGCTCACATTCATTTTGGGAATGTAACTGGTACAATCACTTTGGGAAACAGCTTGGCAGTATCTATGGAAGCTTTTCACGTGGATATTCTGTGACCCACCAATTCTCCTAGATATCTACACCCAACAGAAATGTACCCTTATGTTCATCTGAAGATATATAAGAATGGTCTTGGCAGTACTATTTGCAAATAGCTCCACACTATAAACTATTCAAATGCCTACTGACAGTAGAAGAGATAAATAAATTTAGGTATATTCTTGCAACGGAATCCTATACAGTAATAGGAATGAAGAAAACATACCTACATGTAACAACATGGATGAATCGTATATACATAGTGTTGAGTAAATGAAACCAGGTGTAAAAGAATGCACACTGCATAATGCTTTATATAAAATATGAAAATAGAACTAATCTATGCTGTTAGAAGCTAAGATAGTGGTTACCATTGTAGGAGGTGGTGACTCAGAAGGCAGCTGGAGGGAAAAAAAAAGGCAGCTGAAGGGGGCGGAGTGGGGAGGACACGGCATTTGGGTTGCTGGTAATGTTCTCTTTCTTGATCGGGGTGTTCATTACATGGGTGTGTTAAAGTTGTAAAATTTCACTGAGATGTACACTTCTGCTATGTGCTCTTTCCTATATATATAATATACCTCAATATGAAGTCAGAAAAAACTTGCCTCTTCTTAAAAAAATATTACTTTAAGGAGAAATAAACTTCTGGAACTTAACAAGTTAAAATTGACTTAGATAAATTGACTTACGTAAATTTAGACAGCATGCTACATGGATGTTGGGTGTTCTTAAATATGGCTCCCCTCCTTACATCATGGCAGGTGCTCTTCCCCTTGAATATGAGCTCTAAGACTGCTTGACCAATAAAAAAGTGATGTTGGGCCAGTTTCAGGCTCAGGCCTTATAAACTAGCAGCTCCCACTTGTCATCTTTTGGGATGCTCACTTTTGGAACCTAACCACCATGCTGCGAGGAAGCCTAAGCAGCTCCAAAGAAACGCCACGTGTAGGAGTTACAGCCAACAGCCCTAGCAGGAGGCTCAGCTGGCAGCCAGCATGAACCCCAGACATAGGCGTGATTCAGATGATTCCAGCCCCAGCCTTCATATCTTCTCTGCTGAGATCATCAGGGAACAGAGGTAATGATATGTCCTTTCTAAATTCCTGACCCAAATAATTCATTAGCATAATAAAATGGCTGTTATTTTAAGCTACTGATTTTAGGATGGTTTGTTACACAGCAAGAATAACTAGAACAACATGCAAACACTAAAGGAAATAAGGATTGTAGTGGCTATGGAAATACGCCACTCCAACCTCCTTCAAGAGAAATTGCTTGCTGGCTTCTGATCAAGATGGCAGAATAAGTAAACGCTGTACTCACCTCCTCCTACAACATCATAATTACAACTAAACTACTGAAAAACCTTCGAGAACTGCCTGAATTCTAGCTGAACAGAAGTCCTATAACTAAGGGTATACAGAGACCACACTGAGACTGGTAGGAGAGATGGAGACACAGAAAGGACTGGTCCCACACCCATGTGTGTCAGTTAAACAGTGGGGGGGGGGAATATCTTGGCTGTGGAGGCCCCCCCTCAAGGAATGAGGGGTCCCAGTACCACAACAGTCTCCTCAGTCCAGGGTTCCAATGATGAGAATAGAAGCCCCCCATAATTTCTGGCTGTGAAAACCAGTAGAGATTGTGGCTGAATGACATGGAAAGTCGCTGGAGTCTCCTCTTAACGGGCCCATACATGGACTTACTTGCTGACAAACTAACTTGCTCTGAGCTCCAGCGCTAGGGCAGCAGTTCAAAAGGGAACAGGGACATATGAGGCAGAACTGAACTATCTGGCTTCAGGGTGAAGACTGCAGGGGCAGCTTTCTCCCAGACAGAAGTGCCAGCAGAAGCCACTGTTCCTTTGTTGAGAGCTCCCCGAAAGTAGCCTGTGCAAGCAGGCGGGGAACTATATCAGTCTCTGTTAACCTAGCTAACATCATTTGCCCTGCCCTGGTGATTCCTTGAGACCCCACCCCAACTAACTTGCGGGCTCACCCAAGCCACTTCCAGTATCTTTTCCATGCTACAGACTTTCCTAAAGTCTCTGAAAGATTCACAAACCCCAAACAAACAGAGTCTGATCTCAGTGTGTCCTGTACCTCTTGCTAAGCAGCCCCAAGTGGCACTAGAAGCAGCTGGCCTCGGATTGCAGCTTAGCCTCTCCCAGGTACCTCCAAGCCCAGCACAAGTGGCAACCATCTGCAGATCACTTTGTAGCTCATACTAAGTGGCCGTGGGTAGGGTTCAGGCAGTGGCTGACCTTGGAATGCACCAGGGCCTCTCCCAAGAGGCTCAACAACAAACACAACTGGTGACCAGCTTCAGACCACACCAGGGCACCACCCAACCACCTCTACAGATGCCACACCCTAAGGGCAGACTTGGCAGGCATCAGAGCCCTACTAAAGTGAATCCTGCTCCATAGGGTCAGCCCCTGCACCACAGCCCTTCCACTGTAGCCATGGCCAGTCCTCACAACCAATTAGTCTATGAATCAATCCCTGCCATTGAAATGCCAACAGCAATCAAGGCCCAAATATAACAGGAGGGCACACACAACCCACACCAAGCACACACCTGCAGCAACTGGCTCAGGTGTCCAGGGAGGCTGTGCCACTAAATCCCACAGCACACCTACTACAAAAGGCCACTCTACTAAGACTGGAAAATATAGCAGCTCTAGCTACTACATAGAAACAAATATAGGGAGGTTGCCAAAACGAAGAGACAAAGAAACATATCCCAAATGAAAGAACAGAACAAAGCTCCAGAAAAAGAACTAGATAAAATGGAGACAAATGCAGAGTTCAACACACTGCTTATAAGGTTGCTCAATGATCTCAGTGAGAACAAGAGACAGGAAACATAAAAAAGAACCAGTCAGAAATGAAGAATACAGGACGGCTGAGTGGCTCAGTTGGTTAAGAGTTGACTTAAGAGTGCGAGCTCTGGGGCCGGCCGAGTGGCACAGTGGTTAAGCGCTGGCTTCGGAAGCCAGCGGCCCCATTTCGGTCCCACATATGAGGGCCAGTGACACTGCCCTCAAAAAAAAAAAAAGAGTGCGAGCTCTGAGCAACATGGCTGCCGGTTCGATTCCCATGATTGCCAGTGACACTGTGACCGAGCTGAGCTGCCACTGAGCTGCCAATAGGTGGCAGGGAGGCTCAGCTGGTGTAACAAGATTGCCTGTTTGATGGTGGGCTATGCCCACCAGCAACTAAAGACTGAACTTGGCACTGTGAGCTGAGCAGCTGCCCAGGTGGTTCAGTGGATAGAGTGTGCGCTCTTAACAACAAGGCTGCTGGTTCCACTCCCACACAAAATGTTGGCTACGCCTACCCGCAACTAAGATTGAACACAGCACCTTGAGCTTAGAGGCCACAAGCTGCCGACAGGAAGCCAGATGGTGACTGGCGCCCTCCACAATGAAGACTGAAGAACAACAACTTGGCCGGTCCCCTTCCCCTATTCCCCAACACTATTCCCCTCCCCCAATTCCCCAATAAGATCTTTTTTAAAAAAATAAAAAAATGGTTAAGCGCTGGCCTGGGAAGCCAGCGGCCCCGGTTCGGTCCCACATATGCCCTCAAAAAAAAAAAAAAAAAAAAAAGAAAAAATAAAAAAATAAATAAATGAAGAATACAATAACTGAAATGAAGAATACATCAGAGGGAATCAACAGACTAGATGAAGCAGAGGAGCAAATCAGTGATTTGGTAGGTAAGATAGCAGAAAACACCCAGTCAGAACATCAAAAAGACGGCTGGCCGGGTGGCGCATTGGTTAAGAGTTGGCTTGGGAGCGTGAGCTCTGAGCATCAGGGCCGCCGGTTTGGATCCCACATGGGCCAGTAATGCTGCACCCTCTACAGTAAGAAGGTGAACAACAGCTCAACCTGGAGCTGGGCTGCTGTGAGTCACAGGCGATGGTGTAGGCTGCAGTGGGCTGCTGTGAGCTACAGTGAGTGGCTGGCAGCCGGCGTGAGCAGCTGGCGACGGATCTGCCTCACCGGGGAAGAGCACAATGATGATACCAACATGGGCCAGTGAAGCGACATCCTCCACAACTAGACTGAAGAACAAAAAAGACAGCAACTTGTCTGTTCCCTTTCCCCGATTCCCTAATAAAATCTTTAAAAAAAAAAGAAAAAGAAAAAAAAGTAGAATTTGGTAGTTACAAAATAGTGATGGGATGTGAAGTATAGCATAGGAAATATAATCAATAATATTGTAATAACTACAATATTTATGATATCAGATGGGTACTAGATTTATTGGGTGATCTCTTTATAAAGTTATATAAATATCTAATCACTATATTACATACCTGAAACTAATATAATATTGTATGTCAACTGTAACTAAACAATAAAAAAAAAATAAATAAAAAATAAAATAAAACCAACACCGTAAGAACAGCAACTGATTTGTAAATGGATTCTCAAAACTGACACATATACTTTCTCAATTATTGGAAGCACTGTTCTTCTTTAATAGCAGGGGAGCAAATTATCATTTTTAAAAACTGCTTACTTTGGTGATTTTCCCTAGACAGGCCCTATCTTAGGGGTATCAAACTGAGCTGGAAGAAAAGGACTAACATCAGGCTATAGAAAGAGGGAGGTGGCCTAGGTTGCTAGGTTATCATTTGAGCCAATACCAAATGGTCCCAGAAGGGTACCAGACACAGGACAGTTCCCTCTCTCTGCTCCACTGGGCTGAGGACCCTCTTAAAGGAAAGGGGTTAAAGGGAGGGGGAAGGGGCCAGTCACTCATTCTAGGCACAAGTGAAGAAATGAGGCAGAAGCACAAGGAAGAAGACACCCCTGGAAGGAAGGAAGGAAGGAAGGAAGGAAGGAAGGAAGGAAGGAAGGAAAGAAAGAAAGAAAGAAAGAAAGAAAGAAAGAAAGAAAGAAAGAAAGAAAGAAAGAAAGAAAGAAAGAAAGAAAGAAAGAAAGAAAAAAAGAGAGAGACAGACAGAGAGAGACAGACAGACACAGGGAGAAATTACATGCTGCAAGGAACACAGCTATTTGATAGCCCCCAGTGCAATCTCTCTGGATCCAGAATCATGTTTGTACCAAGATTATGTTCCATTCTCCCTCTTTGCCTTGGCTGTACCCAGCCAATCACAGAACACAGTGGGCAGTAATGTCAGCCAATTCCTGCCTGATGCACAGTTTCACTAATGGGTAACTATGGCTCAGGGATGCCCCTTTGACTTAGACAAAACTTTCTTAGAACTGTGATACAATACAGTCTGAAACTCTTCCTATCTAGTACTCTTTCTTCTGCCCTCTCCTTTCACAGGAGTAGACCTGCATTGTGGTCCAAAGGCTCTTCCTGTCTATTCCTGTTCCTTCCTTTGTTCCTCATAATAAATCTCTTGCACACCTAACCCTATCTTGACATTTGTTTCTGAAAGAACTAATACGTAAGGCTATTTTGTTATAATCTCTAGTCTTATAATGTAAATATACACACACACACAAAACTCATCTTCCCAGAAAATGCTCTTTGGTACAAAAATCGAAGGCAGAATAGAATAATGGGCTATATAGACCCCAGCATAACAACATTTATTTGTTTAAGGACTTTTTCCTTTGTGTGAGAATATCTCTTTTTCTTTTACTTGTCTCTGCTACACATCACTCAATTGAAAAGGTCATGCTGAAATCAGGTTTCTACAATGGACTAGACATTACCACTCTCATCTAAGTACCATTCAACATCTAATAAACATTTTCACTATTTTATCAAGTGATTAAAATGTTAAATATTATTGTATTTGGACCAATCCCTGAAAACCAAGACTATCAATATTAAATTATTACTACTATGAATGAAACCCAGGTGCAGATATACTTGTCTCATATTGATACAATTTACTTTTGAACCTGTGAGTCAAGGGGAATCAAAAGCAATATAGTCTTGGTAATGTTATAATGAATCTAAATCTTTCTTCTAGCTTAAAAAAAACCCCGGAAAAGAACATTTTTTCATAAAAATAAACCAAGTATCTATAATGAACAAGAATATGAACATCTGCATAAATAACAAAAGGCCATGATAAAAACTGAATTTCCTGAAAATTTTCAAATCTAAATCTGTTTCTTCATCCTTCTGAAGTATAACTCATCTTCCTCCATTAAGTGAAACATAGCCACCAGTTAAAACACTATTGTATGTTCAGTTTTAGATTACCAAAGTTTAATTAACAATACTTACTCTCGTTTTATCAAACAGTTCTGAAACTTTGAGAAAAAACCTGGAAGAGAAAAATATTTAATCAGAAGCTACCTTTAAATAATTTTCCCTTTGAAATGTTCAGAGACTACATAATGCCACCAAACCATGAGCATTCTTATTTCATTACAATAATATTTAATGGTCTTGTTTACTTCATTTAGTTCAACAAAAATCTCTTTGTACTTCTACCCGTTACAGAAAAATTTCCCATTACAGGATAACAGTCTAAGCCATACATTAAAAATCTAAAAAAGTTGTCTTGCTATTCTTTAGTAATATGCCACATGATGCTAAATAAAGCCTATACCTCCACAATTCTTATAGAACAATCACATGCAAAGAGACAATAGGCTGATTTAAAAGGAAAACACTGAAGTTGGAGCAGTTCTTGAAGATAACTGATAGCTATGTTTAAACATTTTCAAATAAAGTTGCTTTGTTTTAGAAAACAACAGAGGGCTGGCCGAGTGGCGCTGTGGTTAAGTGCTGGCTTGGGAAGCCAGTGGCCCCGGTTCGGTCCCACATATGAGGGCCAGTGACACTGCCCTCAAAAAAAAAAAAAAAAAAAAAAAAAAAAAGAAAACAACAGATATGAATAACCAACTTCTCACAATTCACTTTCACTTTTAATTAAACAGCCTCTTTCTCAAATGCTGACAACCAGCTAAAAAAATATCCCAATGCCAAACTATTAAAAGGTATTCTGTAAAATATGTAATTATAGATGACATAATTGGATTAGGGCAAATACTATTGAACGCTAAAACATAATTTTATGAACTTTGAACTTCGCTTTATTTAAAAGAACTTGCTTTTGACAGGTTTATGTAAGATAACACATGGCAAGATTCACTTTGTTTCTTCTATCAAAGACTCAAGAACTAAATCTTTGGGAAGGTAACATGGTCATTAGTGTAAACTGCAGTGCCTTGCTTTGCTGAAAAACTTGAGATGTTACATGCCTAATGAGAGGATATACTAGAAAGAAGTTCAAGGATGTGGTTTAGAGGTAGGCATAAACTATGAAAATAGTTTTTCCACTTAACATTTTTTAAAAAGTATGAATTACTTTTCAATGAAGAGTTGGGTTTAAACAATATTATAGGAGGAACTAAAATTACCTATGGTTAGATTACAGTTAAGGTAAAAAACTAGCATAAAGTAAGTAAGGGAAAGCTGTGTAAGCAAACTTCCAGAGAGCGTTTCTCTACACTAACATGCACAACACACCTTTCCCATCCGGTGGCCCCAACATTCACTAAACTATAAAAACTAGAATAGCCAGCCAGCCTCTTTAAAAAGTGTAAACTGATAGCATCAAATTTTACTTGAATTGATTTGGCTTTCAATGAAATACATAAATATATATTCTAATTCCAAACAGCATTTTAAATTTCTAATAAACTTTTATCAAAACTTAAGAACATTTTGACACAAATTTTGTCTCTCCTTCTCTCTCTCACACACACACAAATCAGTCCATTTTCATCAAATAAAACTTAGTAAAAGTTAAAAATATTGTATTAAGGTCTATTTTTATTTCTCAGATTTAAAAAATAAGAGAGAAAGGAAAAACTGACACCGACCTAAATTGAATATATCAATTCTTTATTGATATAAAGAAGCTCCTTATTATCAATGTGTTTTGACAAAAATATTTCAAAATGTCTGAAGTATTGTGTATGCCCAGTCTGCCAACAAAATTTTTGTTTTCTTCATATTTAATGTTTTTTAATCAGAATCCTTACTTGCATATATCTGTAGAATCCTGAGTTCCTAAAGCATATAATGAAGAACCAATTCTATTGTAATCATCTGCAGCACCTATGGAAAAAGTTTTAAGAATATATTTATTCATTGATTAAAGAATACTTACTGAACACCTACCTGCCAAACAATGTGTATGTAATATGAGATACCCAAAGTCTGGTGTAGGAAATTAGAAAAACTACAATATGATGAGTATTGTATTAGAAGTAGGTACAAACTACTTTGGGGACATGGTAAGCAGATGATTCCACCTGTTTAAATCTGTAAAAAGTTTAAGTTAAAAAAAAACCCCAAACTTAAAAATTACTTTAAAGGTGGTTTACTGAGGTAGGAATCAAAAATTATTTTTAATATTAAATACATTAGTATTTTATGCTTAAACTGACCATGAAATTTTTTTTTTAGAGCAAGAAATTCCTGGATTCTAATGCTTTCTGGCTCTGAGAACATTGTCCTCTTTAGCTATGTTATTAAGTGATCACAAAAAATATGTAGATGGCCCTGATTTTATACATTACACTGATGCTAAAAAGCTTAATTTTTCAAAGTCCAGGGTAAGTTCATTAATCATGAAAAAACAGTTTTTACTTTATAATTTTGTAAAATAGTTTCACTATCATCTATCTTAAAGTACCATTCCATTTGGCTAAATAATAGAATTAGTAAGAATCACTATTTTCTTTAGTTTTCTGAACAGATGATTCTCTATCTTTGTAGTTCTTTATGTTTCCATAGCACTAATATGCACCTCTATGATAGGACTGATTACAATGTATTGTAAGTTTTTGTTTTTCATGTTTATCTTGCCTGCAAAATTATTAACTCCTTAAGGGCAAAAACTATATTTTCTTCATCTTGAAATCACCGATGGCTGGCACATAATAGATACTGTATGCCAGTGTTTTTGAACTAAATAATTTTTTAAGAAATTAAAATACTATGATTCTATTTTAAATGATCAAATCTAAACATAAGCTTATTCCTAATTATTACAATCAACACTAATATGTACCATTTCATGTTTGCAAAGTTTTTCTGGTTTTTTTTTTTGGGGGGGATGGGGGGGTGGATGCTCATGGGCTGAGGCCAGAGCCTGGTCAGCGTGGGAGGAGTGTGGGGTTTCCCAGGAAGGCAAACGGTACATCTGGAGTCCAGAGGGTGCACAATGTGGCTGGGTATATTAGGGAATAGGGAAGTAAATGTAGATCCTCATGGAGGAGCTGGGAGCAGATAGGCTGGGACAAAGTTTCTCTTAATAGAGGAGTAAAAATATGAGGTATTTAATCCTTATTGTCACAAGGAAACCAACACAAGACCAATTATGTGTCTTGTCCAAGGCTCTGAAGCAAATCAGTAATGAATCCAGGAAGGAATTCAAATTTCCCACATTTTTACTTTACAGCTCTTAATTACTGAACAGGCAAGTATAAAATACTACTTCATTAGAAGAAATCTGCAAATCACAAAGGTATAATAAAATATAAAAATAACTCTTAACCCTCCCAAAAGAATAACACAAGAGTAGAAGTTACCAAGCCAGAGATTTCTTTATTTTCCCCTTTCTATTACAGCATGTAACTACTCCAAAATGGAGGTTCATACTTCTAGTACCTACAAGACTTGTTTCTGTGTCTGAGGATCTCAAACTTTTTGGTCTTCAGACTCTTAGAAATTACTCAGAACCCTAAAGAGCTTTTGTTTCTGTAGTTTATGTCTATTAATATGCCTGGTTTTTTTAAGTAAAAAATTTTTTATATTTACTATTTCATTTTAAAATATCAATATTAAAACCATTCATTATATGTTAACATAAATAACATTTCAAATGAAAAATAGCTATATTTTTAAATTAGTGAGCAGAGTGACACTGTTACATTTTTGTGACTCTCTTTTGTGTATGGCTTAATACAAGACGGCTGGATTCTCTCATCTGCTTCTGCATTCAATTACTGTGATGTAATGCTTTTTTCAAGTTTGTGGAGAAAAATCTAGCCTGAAACAGATATGTAGCTGGAAAAGGAAGAAGTATTTTACTAATATTTTCAGATAATTGTGGATATTCTTTGACACCACATCAAAACTCAACAAGTAGTTTCTTTAAGGGTTAGTACAATGGGAAATCTAAAATTATACAAACTTTTTGTATTCTTTACATTAAACTCCATTGGTATAAATGATAATTATCCCAAGAATATAAGGTTGATTTAACTTTTGAAAAATCAATCAATGCAATTAATAACATTAATTGACTAAAGAAAAACTATATCAGTGGTTGCAAAAAGAGCATTTGACAAAAATCTAACATTCATTCCCAACTTGAAAAGCCCTCTCAGAAAACTAGGAATTTAAGAAAATTTCCTTAACCTAATAAAAGGCATCTAGGAAAAACCTACAGCTAATGTCATAATTAATGGTCTAAGACCGAATGCTTTCCCTATAAGATAAGAACAAGGCAAAGATGCCTGCCCTCACTACTTCCATCAGCATTGTAGTGGAGGGTAGAGCTATAGTACAATGGGGGCAAGGAAAAGAAATAAATGGCATCCAAATTGGAAACGAATAAGTATAACTGTTTTTATTAAATGATCATCTATGTAGAAAATGCTATAGAATCTACAAAATAGTTACTAGAACTACTGAGATTATTTAGTAAGGTTGCAAGATGTAAGATCAACATTGAGGGCCGGCCGAGTGGCGCAGTGGTTAAGCGCTGGCTTGGGATGCCAGCGGCCCTGGTTCAGATTCCAGATATGAGGGCCAGTGATACTGCCCGCAAAAAAAAAAAAAAAAAAATCAACATTGAAAACACACAGTATTTCTATACATTATCAAAGAACTGGAAATTGAAATGTAAAAAACACATTATTTACAATAGCATGAAAAAATAATTAGGAATCAATCTAACTAAAGATGTATAAGATTTATCCAATAGAAACTATAAAACACTGCTAAGAGAATTTAAAGACCTAACTAAATGGAGAGTATACCATATTCATATATCAGAAGATCAATTTAAAATATCAATCCTCCCCAAACTGATCTACAGATTCTACACAACCCCAATCAAAAATCCCAGCAAGTATTTTTGCAGAAAGTGACAAGCTGACTCTAAAATCCATATGAAAATGTAAGGAATCTAGAGGGGCCCAAAAAACTTTGATAAAGAATCAAGTGGGGGCAGCCAGATGCCTCACCTAGTGAGAGCGAGTGCTCTTAAAAACAAGGCTGCCAGTTCGATTCCCAAATGGGATGGTGGGCCAAGCCCCCCACAATTAAGACTGAACACAGCACCTTGAGCTGAGCTGCTGATGGGCGGCCGGATGGCTCAGGTGGTTAGAGCATGTGCTCTTAACAACAAGGTTGCTGGTTCGACTCCCACATGGGATGGTGGGCTGCACTCCCCACAACTAG
Organism: Aselliscus stoliczkanus; assembly: GCA_033961575.1. Lineage (NCBI taxonomy): Eukaryota > Metazoa > Chordata > Mammalia > Chiroptera > Hipposideridae > Aselliscus > Aselliscus stoliczkanus. Next base: position 76,060,742 of record CM066732.1, on the reverse strand, counting down.
ATTGAAAACGGCAACCGGACTTGGAGCTGAGCTGTGCCCTTTACAACTAAGACTGAAGGACAACTTGACTTGGAGCTGACGGGTCTTAGGAAAAACACAGTGTTCCCCAATAAAGTTAAAAAAAAGAATCAAGTGGGAGGTCTTACACAAGAAAAGATGTTCAACATTATTAGTAATTGGGGAAATGCAAATTAAAATCATACCAGAGGGCCGGCCGAGTGGCGTGGTGGTTAAGAGCTGGCTTGGGACGCCAGTGGCCCTGGTTCGGATCCCACATATGAGGGCCAGTGAAACTGCCCTCTAAAAAAAAAACAAAAAAAAAAACCTCAAACCACACCAGACACCACTATAGACCTATTAGAATGGCTAAAATTAAAGGCTGGTTATCCTTGTTGATAAGAATGAAGAGCAACTCCCATACACAGTTGGTAGGAATGTAAAATGGTGTTACAATCATTTTGGAAAAATGTCTGGCAATTTTTTAAAAAGTTAATTATACACACTTACCACATGACCCATTCATTCTACTAAGTATTACCCGATAGAAATGAAAGCATATGTCCATACAAAGACTTACATATTTATTTATTTATTTATTTATTTATTTATTTATTTACTTATTTATTTTTTAGCTGAGCCATCCTGCCACCTGTTGGCAGCTCAACGGCAACTCAGCTCGGGCTGGCCTCGAACAGCTGTTGCTCAGAGCTCAGCTCGCACTCTTGAGCGAGCTCTTAACCAACTGAGCCACTCGGCCGGCCCCAAAGACTTACATATAGAAAGCTCATGTAAGTAAGCTTTATGTGTAATAGCCAAAAGCTAGCAACAACCCAAATGTCCAACAGCTGAATAAACTGTGGTATATCCATAAAATGGAACACCACTTAGCAATAAAAAGGAATGAACTATTGATACACACAACATGGATGAATTTCAAAATAAATCTGTTGAATGTCAAAGCCAGACAATGAAGTGTACATACTATATAATTCATTTACATAAAAATCTAGGAAATGTTGGGACCGGCCGAGTGGCGCGGTGGTTAAGTGCTGGCTTAGAAAGCCAGCGGCCCCAGTTCGGGTCCCACATAGGAGGGCCAGTGACACGGCCCTCAAAAAAAAAAAAAAAAAAAAATCTAGGAAATGTAAACTAACCTATAAACACAGAACTCAGATCAGTGGTTGCCTGGGGTAAGGGGTGGGAGGGAGGAATTACAAAGGGCCACAAGGAAACTTTTGGTGATTATGGATACCTTCACTAAATTTAACTATAATGACAATTTCACACACATGTCAAAACTTATCAAATGGTATACTCCGAACACTGCATCTTATTTATATCAAATATACCTCAATAAAGCTGTTAAAAAAACCCTTAGTCTATCTTGTACTTTGAATGGATCTTTTACATACTGATTTTGTAACACCATACACTTGATCATTTAGAAAATATCGTTCAATGAATTATGCAAATCTTGACACACTTATGAAATGTTAACACATTTTAGTATACAATATTAAAAATATCACATTCACTAATGTCATCAATCTCCTCAGGCAAGTCTTTAATTATTGGGAAGCAAGCTCATGGTGATGGAGACAGGTTTTCCAAAATTCCAACTACTGCTGGAAACCTTTATTTTTATCATTGTTAACAAATACTGTGAGTTGTTCTCTTTGAAGTGCCAGGCTCGCTTAGTTACTTTTTAAGAAACTGTCTACCAAATACTGAAGTCTGAATAATAATAGTTTGTCTGCCAGCTGTTCTTTCAAGTAAAAATGGTGTTTTTTGCAAAAAGCAGCCAGTTCAATGGCAACTCAATGACTAAAATGCTTTTCTAGACAGAACCGTCATACTTCAGTATATAAAGTGCTTTATGTACACCTTCCCATTTAATAACTCAGAATATAAAAAGTGTACTCAAGGGAGAGCTGATACAATTAATAATTTATACTGCTTCATCAGGGACATTCTTTTTTTTTGGGGGGGGGCAGTGTCACTGGCCCTCATATGTGGGACCCAAACCAGGGCCGCTGGCCTCCCAAGCCAGTGCCCAACCACTGCGCCACTAGGCCGGCCCGTCATCACAGACATTCTTAATTAAACATTTTTTAAACTGCAAATGCATTGAAGGAAAGAATACAATGACTATTAGGACAGTCTGGTGCCACTGCCTTGATTTGTGCTAAGGCACCAGCAATTTTATCCACCAAGGCTTTTGCATCATCCGTATAAATGTCAACATGGTGAAAAAGGCAAAAAGCATAGTATTATTAAGAAAATAGTGTTGACCTCACAGGCTTGCTAAAAAGGGTCTTGGAGTCAAGACTCCACAAACGAGTTTAAGAAACACCACTCTATATCAAGACTTTCACAAACTGTAAATAATGTAACTTTTTATGTAATTATTTCATTAAACACTATAAGCTTTAGCCACAGAGAAAACCTTACTTTTGTGGGATCTTGTCATCCTATCAGATTTAGCAGATGCATCCTTAACTCGGTTATGATATTCTAGAAGGAATGTTCGTTCATGCTCAAAGAAATCATCCACATCCTATAGGATCAAAAGAAAATAGGAACATTTTTCACTTATTTGCTTTAGTGTTATGTAAACTGCTTTGTTATCATAAAGTGGTTTTTACAATCATAAAAGATGATCAGTGAAACAGCACCCTATCCTTTAATAATCAGATGTTATACTGATTTCACTAAGTTCAGACTTGAACATGGATGCATTTTTATAGATACAGCAAGTAAGAAATCTATGGTTTTGCAGCTCCCCTTTTATAGGGTCGTCGGGAAAGTCATGATGTATTTTTCTATGTTTTTTAATGCAAAAATGTGTCATGACTTTTCCAACAACCCAATAGTTCACCTTCACACTCTAAAACGTGTTCCTGCTCTGTTCTGCTCTCAACTCCAGCACATACATTACTGCCAGTGGGAGTGACCAATTGCTTTTGAGAAACAAGTAAGTCTATTTTTCTTCGTCTTTTATGTATTCTACGGGCCATTCCTAAAGGCTGCCAGGCCTTAATCATGAGGGCCCTTACTGCTGTCTGGGACAATTATCATATTAACCACTGTCTTCACTCTTCTTTGGAACAAAGCCAGATAAACATTAAAAATACAAATTAGGGCCGGCTGAGTGGCGCAACGGTTAAGCGCTGGCTTGGGAAGCCAGCGGCCCCAGTTCGGGTCCCATATATGAGGGCCAGTGACACTGCCCTCAAAAAAAAAATTAAAAAAAAATCTGTAATTCATATATACCTGTTTTTTTTTCTTTCTTTTTCTTTTTTAGCTGAGCCATCTTGCCACCTGTTGGCAACTCAGCAGCAGCTCAGCTCAGGCCGGGAATCGAACTGGAGACCCTGCTGCTCAGAGCTCGCACTCTTGGGCGAACTCTTAACCAACTGAGCCACTCGGCCGGCCCCACATACCAGTTTTCGTAACTGTAAAAATGGGGATAACACTATCTAACCCGTAGGGTTGTAGTGATGACTAATTAAGAAAATGTGGGCTACCAAACACGACATTATACATGTTCAAAAAATGTTAATCATGACTTTACTAATAAAACTATGAAAAGCATAATCAATATAGTGATTTACATTAAATGCTAAGAAAAATGTTCAATATTAGTGCATAAGCACATCAAAATGGAAGTAAGCTGAGTCCTTATTAGAAAGTAGCAATAGCACATGCATAGTCAACCTACCAATTGACCTGTTTCTGAAAAAATCAAAGTAAAATCAAATAAATAGTACTTCACACCTAAGTTGTATTGTAGATGTGTCTAAATACAGGTAATGATGACAAAGTAGCAATGTTTATCTCTTAGTATTTGCTTGATAATGTGATATAAGCATTTTTCTCCTATACTTTATTTATTTATTTATTTATTTATTTATTTATTTATTTATTTATTTTTTTTTAAGCTGAGCCATCCTGCTACCTGTTGGCAGCTCAGCGGCAGCTCAGCTCGGGCTGGGCATCCAACTGCTGTTGCTCTGAGCTCAGCTCGCACTTTTGAGCGAGCTCTTAGCCAACTGAGCCACTCGGCCGGCCCATTTTTCTCCTATATTTTAATAAGAGTTTTCAGATAAATCAATTTTGTACCATTTTTAGAACATCAAGAAAAATTTAGGTATTATTTAGGTAAATAATTAACTTTCTAAATATTTTCACACATATGTCTCATTCAATCTTTCAAACAATCCTGTGAGCCAGGTGGTATTAACTACATTTTGAAAATGTGAAAGCCAAGATTCAGAGCAAGAAAGTGATTTTTCTCAAGACAAGATGAAAAACTCAATTGAGCTCTTCTAGTTCCGAATCTGAATCTAGGTCTGCCCCTAACATTTGTACAACCAAGGGCAAGTATACAAATGGGAGACAGTCCCTCTTTTAGTCTACCCTGCAGCTCTGTAGGGCACCCAGAGGGACCTCATATTATGTATGTGGCTGGACATTCCATCCTGCACACTGATCTCCCCTGTGCCTTCCCTCTATCCAGCTTTTTCATCGTCACCCCCTCACCTCCCATGGAATGCACAAACAAGTGGCACAGTTTACCCACTGGAGGATGAACTCAGGGAAAAAGCCCACACAGGACCTGGAAAAAGGCTTAAGATTTGGCCTAGGAATTATGGAGTTCTAGATAACTGGAACATGGTTCAGTCTGGAGGGAAGGAGCTTGGGTTCCAGGCAGGCAAATCCCCATGGACCTGCAGATCGTTGGAGAAAGGAGCTCTCTGAAGAGTATACCTCGGGCTGGGGGCCCAGTTTCCCAGGCCTAAGGATTCTGCTGTCGAAACTTCTCTTTTATTCCAGTATAATCTTCGGCACATCTGAAATCTCAATCTAGCTCTCTCTTAAAAGGGGTAAATTCTCAATCCAATACTCCTGTTAATCAGATAAAATCTTACCTTTACTCCTGAAACAATTACTCCATCTGCTGATTTAACCATGTTTTTAAAGAAATCTTCAAGTTTCTCTTTTTTATTTTTCCCTCGCACACTTAACTGAAAGAAAGGTAAATATAAGAGCATTTTTTAAGAATACAAATGGAAAGTAATGTCTCCTTTATTCTCTGACATCAAAATGGCAATCTCAAAAGGATCCCAGTTTTTAAATTCAATAAAGTAGCAATTTCATCATGTATATAAGTGATTTTTCAAACTTGAGGGCATTAAAGAGAAGTTTAAGTTTACCACAAAGATTCAGATTCAATAAGACCTAGATACCTCAAATGTTATAAGTATATTTGATAATTCTGATGCAAGTAGCCCTCTCATACTCTGTCAAGCACTACTATATACTATAAAGACAACTAAAAAGTTAATTCAGGAGTTCCTTTAAACATAAAATTTAATGGTGTACAATATACTATCATATGATTCTTTAAAAGCTCTGAAAATATATTCTGCAAATTCTTCATTCCAAACTCATCCAAACATTGTCTCCTGTCCTGTTTTGGGGGTCTAGTACAAGGGACAGAAAAGATGATTTTGAGTGGCATGAATCATTATCTAAAGGCGAAAATACGAGGCAGCTAACTCTGACTTTCCCATTTGCTGCATCAGTGTCCCATAAAGAAACATCCCATCTAATTTCCTTATCTACTGGCATGGTTTCAATGCTCATCTTTATGTAAATAACTCACAAATCTCTATTACTACCCCTAAGTTCTTTCCTATACCTTGGATCCAAATGCCTATATCCTATCCCTACATGTAGATTCTGTTAACCTCACATTAGATGAGTCTAAAACAGTACTCATTATAATCTAAACTCCAAATTTGTCCTCTTTCTGGTTCCTTTTCATGGACCCTCCATCCAACCAGTCTCCCACATTATTCCTTAAAATCTCATACCTTTCATTAAATATCTTGAAGTAACCTATAACTTCTTATCTTTTCTCACAGCTCAAATCCTACCAGCAAATGTCTGAAGCCTGTATCTTTACATTCCCACCATCCTATTTAAAAGTCCTCATTATCTTTTGCCTAGACCACTATATTGGACTACCAGTTAACATCCCTTATCTCGATCCAATCCATTCTGTTGCTTGGGATAACTTCCCAAAATCAAATTTTGAGCATTTCTTCCTTACTCAATAACTTTTACAGAGTTTCACAATGTTGAGAGGAATGAAGGCCAGTCTTCTTAGCATGGTGTTCAAGACTTTGGACAATCTGGCTCAACTTACCTTTCCATCTACCATCCTACCCCCACAGAACCGTTATGTTACAAACAGTTCTCAAAAGAAACTTTGAACTTTTAGGCTCCTCTGTACCTGAAATGGTACCTTCCCTCCCATCAAAAATGTTATTCAGACTTAATTAAACATCCAAGTTCAAAGGCATCTCTTCATGTAACTCTTCCAAGTTAGAATTTACTGCTTTATCTTTAGGTCTCCCAACACACAGTTTTTCTCTTTTTTACTGAATTTTTTGATAGTGATTAATTTACTTATTTAACAAACCAACAACAAATATATATTATAGTCATGCATTGGGCTAGGTGTCAAGAATATAAAGGTGATTAAGAGGTGGTCCCTGCTCTTAAAGAAACTCATGGTGCAGAGGAGGATGCAGAGAAGTAAGTATATGATTAAATACAGCGTGAGGTGTATAATGTTAAAGGCATCCACAGGGCACTATGGGAGAACCCAAGGAACTTAACACAGTCTAAGGATGAGAAAGAAAAGACTGCCTAAAGGCTGAATGACCAGTCAGGGGCAGATTCAATAACTCAGACAAGGACTATGGAAGTCAAAGCTAATCTTTACATCTGGTGGTAGAAGAGGACACATTCTTAATACAGTAAGGGAATAAAAAAGACAGAATTTGGTGACTCCTAATAGGAATAGGGACTAGGAGGAGTCATAGGTAATTTTCAGGTTTTAAGGAACCGGGAGGTTGCTTCTTCGAAATAGAAAATATGAAAGAAGAGTTCAACTGAGGGTAAAATGCCAGGGGACATCTAAATGGAGCTTTTTAGGAGGCTGTCTAATAAACAGAGCTGGGACTCAAGAGTGATCGAGATTTGTAAGTTAACAGCACAGTAGAGTATGTGAAGCCACAGGAGATAAGATCACAGACGGATAATTTATGGAATTAGAAGTCTTGAGAAACTTCTATAGACGCCTAGAGAACTCAACAAGGAACCTAGGAAGAATCAGGCTTAAATGAATGATTATATAGAAAAGACTATGAAGGATACTGGGAAGAGGCCACAGAGTTAAGAGAAAACTCAGACAGAAGAGATCCCAAAGATCCAGGGGATCCAGAAGTACGTGGGACCTAGCATAGCTAGAAATGGAAAGATAAAATTTAATACACTGTATTAATAGAATATAGGACAAAAACAACATGATCATCTCAGTAGACGTATTTTTTTTTTTTTATGATAAAAACACTCAACACACTAGGAATAGAAGGGAGCTTCTTCAACCTACTAAAGGGCATTTGTGAAAAACCCACAGCTAACATCCTACTTAATGACACAATGAATGCTCTCCTCCTAAGATAAGGGTCAAAACAAGGATATCTACTGTTGCCCCATGTATTTAAAATTGTACTGGAGGTTCTAGCCAGGGTAGTTGGGCAAGCAAAAGGAATAAAAGGCACCCAGACTGGAGAGGAAGACGTAAAAAAAGAAAAAAGCAAGCAAGCCAATAAATGAGTGTGGCTGCCAAAGTGGTTGGGGGTTATGAGAGATATAGGAAGTTCAGGGATTTGATTTCTGATTGGCTTCCATTTCCCTGTGAACAAGACGAGAGTCTGATCAAGAGGAACTGCTCTGAGTTGAAATAAGCTTTTATGGAAAATGGGGGAGAGCTGTCTAACATCACAATTATAAATGTTATAAATGATGGAGCAAGCACTCCAGGCTGGATGAGAAAGAGGTAAGGACAAAAGGGCTGCTAACAAAGTCAAAATTAGGAGAGGTCAAAGAACAACTACAATGAGAATACAGGAAAAGAGAGCTGTAGACAGAAGGCTAAGTTTGGAGCTCATAATACTAGGGTTTAAGAATTCAGAAATGAGGCAAGATCCTGGGTGTGGCCATGGATGGGTTAGCAAGAATTGAATGGTTGGTGTGTTAAATAGGTTAAACATTTAATCTGTTGTGAAGTAGACTCAAACTATACCTATTAGAAACAGAAAAGGTGCACAACTATGAAAGTAAAGCAAAGCAATTCTAAAGGGAATCATTTCTCATAGCAGCAACCATTTCTCATAACACTTTGTAATCGGGCATAAAAAGCTATATGACGAGTTTACTCGTTTCCCGCAAAAAATGTGTTAAAACTAAATGCTGACATAAGCTTTTCTAGGCCTCAAAGATGCTTCATGGCTTTTTTCAGACTTTGAGATACCCTAGCCTTACTTCAATAGCTCATCAGTCCCATGAGCCTCTCAGACAACAGAATAGCACATACAAATTTCTTTTCAGCATTACTGAACTGAATATCAATCTGAGAAGTAGCATTCGAAACAAGATTGAGATAAACCATTTATTTGGAGGCCTATAATCTACAACCTATTAATACACTCTCTGCTAGATAACTGAAAAATATCTGCAAAATACTTTCCAGTCCATCTTTTTAGGCTTTCTCCAAAAGACCATTTGTTGATATTAAAAGGGTTATTATAACGCATCATCATCATCTCTCTTAAACATAGTTTGTAAGGAAGAAAAATAAATCTACTTTGGTGGGACAAAATGTATGAATTGTACGATTTCTGAAAGCTATTTATAAAGCTCATCTAAACATTTAATAACCTTTCACTTATCATTTAAATAAATACTTATTTTACATCTTAATTGCCTGGTACGATTTTAAGATAGTGAGGATACAGTGGTGAAAAATTATAAAGTCTTACTCTCAAAGAGTTACATTTTAGTAGAGGAAGATAGGTAATAAATATATAAACAATTTTTTAAAATACAGGTATATAATTTCCAATAGTTCTGACTGTGGCAATGGAATACAGTACTTGGAAAAGAAGGCTCCTGCTTCTCTCTCCAGTGACCTTGCACTGACACTACCATGCCTCACTTTATGCCTATGCTGCTCTGCCTAATTATTATTAAGGTTTAGGCCACACCATAAATAAGGTCCAGCAAAAACAAACTCATAAAGGCAAAAAAGTGATGGCGGCATTCTATCATGTGTTCTTTCCACGTATTCTTTAGCAACCCTACTCACGAATCGGTTTTAGCTTCTTATAATTCATGATATAGCCAGCATTCTTCACAATTCCTATTTAAAAAGACCACATGCCAGTAACACATACCACATTTATGCTTGTGAAAGTACTCATGCTTAAACTGCTATATTTCTGTGATCCTGAGTTTCCTTCATACCCTTTTTAAAAAGTTGTTTTCTCTACTGCTAGACTTAGGGCATTTTATTGTCATACCTTCTAAAACCAAATCAGAAGGGCAAATTCTTATACACAAAATTCTTTGATCTTGTTGTTGACTTGTAAGTAAATGAGCACTATGTGCTATTTGTTTTCTGCTAAAATTATGAGTTAATGTTGTTCAAAGATAGATCCCAAGATCTGTATCACCCACCCACTGAAAACTTTTGCCAGCACCATGAATGAAAAAAATCTTTAAAGTTCAACTACCTCAATCTCTCTTTCTGCATTATAACAGAGATTTTAGGCAGGGAGGGAAGAAGGAAAATTAAGAGTCATTTAATGTTAATATATTGAAACTTAAGTATTTGGTGGAGAATGGAAAGATTTGCCCTTAGTGCAAGTAAAGAAGCCTAGTTTGATTTGAAGCTGCCTAATCACTCTTCATATGTCCAGAATTACTGTGGTATTTTTTTCCTTGTCACTGTGTACATTACAATTTTTGGAAAAGCTTTACTATGTAAAGTATTGATGGTTATTTTAATCATTCAACCATATGTGATTAAAATGGCTGGTAAACAGCTTATTCTGATATAAGAATGCGTGGTGCATATGGAAAGATGGTGAAGAAGTGTGTGTCTTGCATCAACAGCTATCTTATTTATGATACGTAAGTAGAATAGAGCAAGCAAATGTTTGAATCTTTGTTATTTTTTGGAGCCATTTCTCTAATAAAACTAATTATTTTAGAAGAAAGTATTTGTCTATGCATTTCAAATAGCATCTTAGTTTTCTCCTGTTCTTATTTTTTGCCACAGAAATTGTTTTGAGATGGAGAGTGCATGTTTATGTGGTGTCTATAAAACAATCATTTAAAGTTTGAGTGTTTTCTTGTACACTGGACTCTATTAAATGTTTTTTATGCTGTAATTAAAAAAAAAAAAAAAAAGGGAACATCAGCACTGAAGAAGGGGCGTTAAACCAATCAAGAGCGGATGATTAACCTAAAAGTAATCTGAATTCTTTAGCTCAAGCAACCCCCTGGTATGCTTCATAAGGCTTCAGAAGACACCGAACTCAAATTTAAGAAACATTAAGCAATTTTACAACTATATTTCTTTCTTTCTTTTTTTTTTTTAGGGCAGTGTCACTGGGCCTCATATGTGGGACCTGAACTGGAGCCGCTGGCTTCCCAAGCCAGCGCTTAACCACTGCGTCACTCGACTGGCCCAACAACTATATTTTTTAAAGAGTTCCCAATTCAGGATGAAAATCAATGTCCTATGTAGTGACATGATTTGCCATCATTTCTTCAATTAATCTACTCAAGTTCTACTGAAAATACTGAATTGCCACTGAAAAAGCATCCTTTTAAACTGCCTTGAAAACTAACAACATTATAAAAGGCCTTAAGCCTTTTCTAACTACTCCCTATCTTTTCCAATGACTCTTTAAAAATAAGCCTTGGGCCAGCCGAGTGGTGGGGTGGTTGGGCGCTGGCTTGGGAAGCCAGTGGCCCCGGTTCGGGTCCCACATATGAGGGCCAGTGACACTGTCCTCAAAAATAAATAAATAAATAAATAAATAAAATAAAAGTAAGCCTTGATCACTATTTTATTCAATTAAATACTCACATCTTGATTATATTCCAAGAAGACGTGGAAATTTAAATCTTTCCTCAAAATAGGATGTGCTGCCACACGACACAGGAATACCTCATGCATTGCAACAGTCTTCTTGAATATTGCCAAATATTCACTAGAAACAATACACAAAATTAAAGGTAAAACACTGCATCGACTAGAAAATCATCTGTAACAATATTTTCAGCAAATACTGTTTGAATTATTCTAAATGCAAAATTAGAAATACAAAGATATAATCCATGTAAATAATGATTTTAGTTGAACTGTTAATAAAACATATAAAACCCAGCTCTGAAAAGACTTCATGCTAGTTAATAGCATTTATTATAGTTAAATGTTAATATTTTTAGGTTTTATGAACCTTTCTTCCTATGCAAGTTGATGTTAAAGGTAACTAAAGGGATGTTTATTTTTAGCTCCAGAGGAAGTACACTTCAAATTATTTGATACAATTATAATGATTCAATTTCTATATAATTACTACTTTTAAACACCTTTTTAGGAAAAAAAATATCAAAACCCAAGCCTAAGTAAGCATATTTTCAACATTATTAAATATTTTCACCTAATGACCCGGAAACACACCATGGAGAGACTAATTTTTTTCATTACATTGAAGAACTGTGTTTAAAATATTTTAAAATCAGCGAATCACAGCAATCATACAGTAATACATGTCAGTTTGAAAAAAAAACACTCAAGGAAAAGGCCCAATATTCTTGCTTCAACTACGTGCAAGGAGGATAAGTTTTACATACCAGCAAACCAGCAGGACCAATGTTGGGAGAAGTTTGATCTCTGTGAGGGTAGTCATTCAGTGAAGACAAAAAAGAAGGATGCAGAGGATGGAGGTAGCAGTAGAATAAACCCAAGGTTCTCTGTTATCCAACCCCTAACCAGACCACAAAAGAATCATGATCAGGGCCACTGGAAAACCACAGATCCTTCAATATTAATGTGCTCTGCTAATTTCTGGTTTTCAGTCTTATAAACTATAAAAGTGTATATCTGCTATCAGACAACTGCTTGTACCCAGCATTGACAGAATTCTTAAAATATCTGTCATCTTAGAGTTTGACAAAGATCTACTTTGCTAATTTATCTTGTCAAGAAAGTTTAGCATTCTGAAGAGGAGTCTAAGTGGAGTGTGAATATACACTTAAAAACTGAAACTAAGTGGAATAGGAGAAAAGGAAATGCATGAAGGAGAGAAATGACCAAAAAAAGAGTGATGGAGGTGATGACAATGCAAGGAAAATTATTTCCTTGTAGAACTCTCAAAATACAGAAAAACAATAAACACCAAAACCAAAATTACTTCAAATGTTTTTAATAAAAGGGGAAAAGATTCTGTATTTTCAGCAAATATGCTAAAAATGAAAATGAAATATCTCAATTTTTCCAAGATTTAATACATCTCTAGTATATATGAAACTAAAAACATTTTAAAGCTATTGTTACTTTGCATGTATTCTTTTCCCTTCAGCCAGAGGCCATAGGCAGAGAAAAGAGGGAGGAAATTACATACACACACACACACACACACACACACACACACACATACACACACCCAATATATGCAGAGCTGCTCAGTGCATACTTTTATGAGAAACAGAAGTTTTGGTAGTATGCACATGTTGAAAAAAAGAGAACCAGGTTGGCAATGACTAAGGCCTTGTAAATAAACAACAAAATAATTTATTCTGCTTTAAAAAGTTTCCCTTTCTACTATTGTTTATAAACTTTTGGATCCTCCATTACAGATTTTCAGGGTTTATTTAAAACATTAATTTAGAGGATTTTACAATGCAGACAATTATTCTATAATTTTCCTGTAGGCTCTGATCATGATCATTAACACTGGTTTTGTGACTTAAACTTGCATCATCCAGAAAGGGTCACTGTGGTGAAATGATTAAAAGGATGGGATATCAGAGAGCACAGAGAAAAAAAAGGGGGGGCATTAAAACAAGCATAATTAACAAATGCAACAACAAACATCACATACGCTTCCAGTTCCTGTTTCATCTTTGTGAATTCTTCCTTTGTCATGGACCCTTCTCCTTCTCCCAGCTTCTGTAGTTTTTCCCTTGAAGCATCAAAATCAGGTCTTGGTGGTGCTGGTGGGATCTGTAACAAAACCAATGCACTAGTTTTAAAGACTGTTTTATTTCTTGCAGCAGTTGTATTACAGCCACCATAAAAAAACTTTATGAATGAGAACTGGGCACCAGTAATAGCCCAAGTCAGGTTGAGAATATGATTAGGTCTAGAAATTGAAATCCTTTACATTAAGGAAGAAATACAACACAGTACTATTTTCTCGGATTAGAACAACAGTTTCCAAAATTTAATCTGTAGATTCCTATGTGGCAACCTAGAGTCCTCAAATGTATATGCCATTAAGATCTGACTATACACTAAATAAATATGTACAGCAAATGTGCATACCATTTTCAAAAGTATGTCAATTATATGATTAAATACAAATGTATTTTTTAAATTAATGAATTCACAATACCTTTATGCTATTTTCTCTGTGTGTGTTTTCTTTAAATTAGTGAATGCTAACAAAATGATCCAGTAAAGGATGTTAAAAAGGGTTCCTGGATTGGAGAGAAGTGTGCCAGAAGCAGAAACTATTTACTTAAAAACAAGAGAACAAGACGCAGATAAATGACTAATCTCATTCTCTTCACCCACAATAAGGGGGTAAGTAAGCACTTACCTTAAAAAAAAGAAAAGCTCTAAAGAGAAATATCATTCAAGGGAAAGATATAAGAAAAAGAAATTATCTTAGGAGGAAGGGCCTACAAGAACTGTTAAGGGGAAATTATGGAAATTAAAGACAGCAGGTAAGACAAGAGGAAGACAGGGTAAGTAGGGGAAAAGTTAAATAAAAAACGTAAGAAAAGGGTCACACCACTGAAAACAAGAGGGAAGGAAGCATCAAGTATAGTCCTGCATACATTCACTGATGCTCGCACATGGCATCTATGTGCCAGGCGTGATACTGAGCAATGGGCATATAAAGATAAATAAGACATGGTCATGATCTTTGAGGAATGTTTAATCTATGGGAGGAGAAAGTAGTAAGAAAATGCCACCAGACAAGATGAGGAAAAAAAGGTGGAAATAGGATGGGAGAGAAAAAGGAGCTTCCAGGTTGATGAAAACACTGACAGGCTGGGAAGGGGGTGTACCTGGGGAGGGCATGAAAGCTCTGCGCCAATGCCCCTCCCCATACTTTGTCCTATGCATCTCTTCCATTTGGGTGTTCCTGAGTTGTATCCTTTATATAAGCTGGTATTTGTAAAAAAAAAAAACAAAACAAAAAAAAATTCATTGCCAGTTGTCCACTCTGAATTATAGAAAAAAAAAATAGAAGCAACTGACTAAGGAGTGCCCACAAGATGGAGATGGAATCAGGTCAGGATGATTTCCAAGAAATCAAATGAAACTTAAGTTTCAGAAATCTAGTGTGGTCAACAGCTGAGGCACATCTGGTGCACCTTTAGATTAGATAACCTCTTAAGCAACCCTCCAACTCTAAATATCTGTCTTCCTAAGGGTTCAAAACCAGTATGGTTTGTAACATACCATTAATTAATCCCCAGGACAAGCCTGTTGCAATTCTAATACATGGTAAGAATTTAAATTTAAATGAGGGAGCATAACAATCCACACCCTCAAACTCCCAAACAAGACAATTCAAGATAAAAGGTGGTAGCCAATTATGTTTTGTAGCTGGCAATTTTTGAAAATTACATCAGTTCACTAAAACTGTTAAACAAGATTTCAACAAAATAACTAAAAAGCTCCTAAAAGTGGGATCAAAATGGAACCTCAACACTTACAATGTAACCTGCATAGTCTTCATTTTCAACAAACGAATCATGAAGCCAGATAAATTCCTCATGTTGTCGTACAACGGAAAATTCATTTTGTTTAAAATTTGGCAATGAACTCTGCAAAGAGAGAGATTCTCTTGAATAAAAATTAAAATTACACTAAAAAACTTAAACATTTTTTATATCTTATTTTTAAAAATTGATCTTACATGAAAGATTATCAGTGCTTTTAAACTCGATTAAGAAAAGTCTAATACAGGTAGACAAAATTATCTTGGGATCTTTGAGAAAATAAGTTGACAGCCTCTTATTATACTGTGCTGCTACCATTACTTAAGTTATCCTATTAATATATACCAAGTTCATCTATTCAAAGAAAGGAAAATAGATCTACAATCTGAAAATGTGCCTGAGAGCTGAACTCTAAAAAGAAAATAATTTGTAAGATAGCAATTTAACTGAAGGAACACAACAAAATTGAAAACAATGGTAAAAGATATTAATACAAGTCTAGAGGAAATTAAATTTGCATTATGTCTAAGTTCTGTGATTTTTTTCTTTTTCAAAGATTTTATTGGGGAATTGGGGGAGGGGAACAGTGCTGGGGAACCCGGGAAGGGGAACAGACAAGTTGCTGTCCCTTTGTTCTTCAGTCTAGTTGTGGAGGACGTTGTTTCACTGGCCCAAGTTGGTATCATCATTGTACTCTTCTGGGGTGAGACAGTTGGTTGCTGGCCATTGGACGGCCGGCTGCTCATGGCAGCTCATACTGGCTGCCGGCTGCTCACGCTGGTTGCCAGCCACTCACTGTAGCCTATGGCAGCCCACTGCAGCAGGGGCTGCAGCTATGCCATCCAGGGGACTCACAGCAGCCCAGCTTCAGGTGGAGCTGTTGTTCACCATCTTAGCTGTAGAGGGCAGTGTCACTGGCTCTAATATGTGGGATCTGAAACAGGGCCGCTGGTGTCCCAAGCCAGCTCTTAACCAACGAGCCACTGGGGCGGCCCAAGATTAATTTTTAAAATGTTAGCCTTTACGGAGTACAGTCAGTGGTACTCTAACAGCTCTGTACGGTGTCAGATGGGTAGTAGGCTTGTTGGGGTTATCACTTTGTGAGGGGTATAAATGGCTAAATTATCTTGTTTTGCACATCTGAAACTAATAATAAAAGTTAATCTTTAAATGAGTTCATTTCCCGAAAACACTTATTAAAATAGCAGTGAATTATAAACTTTAAAAAGTTTCTAATTATGTTCCAAAGTTCTAGTCAATATATCATTACATATGCAACATTACCACAATAGCTAAAATAATACAAGCATAAAATCACATTTACCTTTGTGTGAACAGTGAATTTTACTTTATCTCTCTCACTTAGAGCATCAGAAATGTCCACCTGCAGAGCAGCATCACTTTGAAGATCTACATTTATTGCTTTAAGCTAGAAAAATAATACCAAAATGAAAATTCTGTGAGCTTTTATATAATTTCATTCTTCCAGATAATAAAACAGTGCAAAAACAAAACTAAAATAACAGAAGAATCTTAAATCTAAAACAAGTATTTGAGCTCATTTAATCTACATATATATTTTGGGGCAAGTGCTTTTGTTTTGTCATTATCTTAACCACTTTTCTTTTTTTTTTTTTGAGGGCAGTGTCACTGGCCCTCATATGTGGGACCGAACCGGGGCCACTGGCTTCCCAGGCCAGCGCTTAACCACCGCGCCACTCGGCCGGCCCTTAACCACTTTTCATTCTACACTATTCAACTATGCTTAGCATAAGTCAAGGTATTAACCATGATTCATTAGTTTCACCCCCAAATTAAACTATTTTCCAAGAAGATGGTCCATTAAAGTTCAAGTGTTCTAAAATTAAGGCATGTATCTACCTTTGAGAATAAGAAAAAAAAATATAAAGAGTATTAGTCAATAATTTTAACTCTATTACTTATTTTAATTCAGGAATATACATTGAAACTATTAATTATAGTTAATTGCATATATGTAAAGTGCTAAGAAAAATGCTAACATACAGTACTCAGTAACTCCTGTGATATGAATTTCACATTTTACTCTATAAGCTTTAATACAGTAGAACTGGACATGTTCTCTATTAGTGCTTCCATCTATTTGTCTACAAGGAGACTTTTCCACTTATACTTATCATTAATTCTACTTATAATTCTTAAATTTTATCCATTTTTTTTACCCTTTAAACAAATAACTGGCTAATATGTTTGGCTAATTTGGAGGCTTATAAAAGAACCAAATACACTAAAAGATAAAATAAAGTCTTGGCCAGCTGCAAAGACATAAAATCTTCAGTCTAATTAATTAACTAGTCTACTTCAAATACTGTAGTTGTAAAACCCAGAACATACTTTGCCAATCTCAGTTGGTTGTTAGCATTTCAAATTTCATGTCTAATGTAAATGGAGGCAAAACTGTTTATATGCTATGATCTCAATTATATTTTTAAAAATGCATACATAAGTTTATAGGAAATGCAACAAAATGTGAATAGCAGTGGTTTTTCTTCTTTATATATTCTTTTATTTTCCCAATTTTCCAAAATATGAATGCATTACTTTCATAAAAAGGAAAAAAGCCTTCTTTATAAAAGGAAAAAATCCTGTGATTTATTAAAAGATGAATTTTGTGGTTTTTCATTAAATAGGGTTACCTTTATTAGTAATGAAAAAAAATAACATACTACCTCATTTTTGCACTCTAGGTTCTAGACTGAGTAGACATGTTTAAAAAAAAGAATACCATTACATAAGATCAAACTTAAGATTCACAGAAAAAATTAATCAAATTAAATATAATCTATGGCATTTAATAAAAATTTCCTGATAATTTAAATAGCTTATAAATTTCAAAAAATAATCATTTTTTCAAAGTTTATACTATAAACTTACATAACCATTTAAAAATGTTTATAAGAAGTGTTACTGTACTCAATGCTACATGTAGCCCATTGTCTGATAAAAGAAATGAAAAGTTGCCTGGAATTACAAAGTTGTTTTCTTTTCTTTTTTTTTTTTTTTTTAAAGATTTTATTGGGGAATTGGGGGAGGGGAACAGCGTTGGGGAATCGGGGAAGGGGAACAGACAAATTGCTGCCCTTTTGTTCTTCAGTCTAGTTGTGGAGGGTGTCGCTTCACTGGTCCATGTTGGTATTATCATTGTGCTCTTCCCAGGTGAGGCAGATCGGTTGCTGGCCTCTGGACGGCCGCTCAAGGCGGCTCACAAAAGCTCACGCCAGCTGCTGGCCAGCCCCACTGCAGCCTAGCCATCGCTGGCAACTCATGGCAGCCCAGCTCCAGGTGGAGCTGTTGTTCACCATCTTAGCTGTAGAGGGCGCAGCGTCACTGGTCCCCATATGGGATCCGAACCGGGGCCCTACTGCTCAGAGCCGGCGTCCCAAGCCAACTCCTCACCAATGCGCCACTCAGCTGGCCCTCTTTTTCATTTTTCAACTATCTCATCGCCTCTGCAATATTGGAAACATTCAGAATATCCTGTTCTTTGGTTTTCTTGCTTTTATTTAGTCTTAACAGGTCTTCATATTGTCTTTCCTACCTCTTCTTCAACTCCTTACTGTAATTCTAGTTTAAGAAATCTGTTTCCTTTTTTCTCTTTACTCACATTCAGGCCACTTTTAAGATGGTTACTGTAGTAGGCTGAATAATTGCTCACCAAAAGATATCCACATCCATCCGAATCCCTGGAACCTGTGGATGTTCTCTTATATGGTAAAATAGGACTTTTTTTGCAGGTGAGATTAAATTAAAAATTTTGTGTTGGTGAGATTATTCTGAATTATTATAAAGCCAGCCAAGAAAATGAAATTATGTCCCACAATCAATACAAAATTTCACTGAAAGCTAATCTGATATCACATTTTTTCAATTCTAGATGGATGCGTATTTTCACACTTTAACATATTTGAAACAGGGATGCCTTGCAATTTATAAATTAAGCATAATTGGTAATTTTTTCCTAGTGGTACATAAAAGAAAATATATCTTCTAATCAACTGCATGCTAGATTTGATAAAATATCACATTGTAAATTTAGTGTTAATTACATAAAATGTACAGCATTTTTTCTTCGTTTAGAGAAAAGTCAATAGTTTTTATTAAGGGAAAGAGTCAAAACAAACTTGTGATTCATTAACATTTAATTAACTTTCTGCAACTAGTGAGGTCAGTTTGTCAGACGAAATTATAATTAGATTACCTTCACTGATTCAATCCTTATCCAGGCCAATAAATATTGTACTTCCTTTTGCCAGAAACTAACTAGGTTAAACATTTGTGTCATGCTCAAGAGAAAGACTAGACAGAGAAAATGGATTATGTAACGCAAATACAATATCAATAGAAAAATAATTTAAAGACACTGCCCTATTGTTGGTAGATTAAATCTCCATATAATTATTTAGTAAAGAAGAAATTTCACTATTAGTTTATTACACTGACTCATTCACTATAAAGTATCTACCATGGAACATTCCTAAAATATTAGTTATCTGTTACCAGAAAAACAAATGTATAAAGATGAATGGGTGAAGGAGGAAAAGGAGGAAAACAACTCTGTTACAACAGCCTCCTGACTGGTCTCCTGCTTCTGCTCTTTCCCCACTTCAATCTATTCCTTATAGAGCCACCAGAATGATCCCATTAAACTAGAAATCATTCTTCTGTGCAAAACCTAAGGGGTTCCCACTTGGGGAAAAGCCAAAGTCCTTACAGTGGCTCCCAAGACCCAATATAATCTGCACCTGACTGATATCGTCTCTGACTAACCTGCTATTCCTCTGGCTCACTGCAGCCCTGCCACATGGCCTCCCTGTTGTTCCTTGAACACACAGACATGCTGTCAGCTCAGGAGTCTTTGTACTTACTGTTCCCTCTACCTGGAACATCCTGCCTCCAGATACCTACCTGCATGGCTCACTCCATCATTTCCTTCGTCTTTATTGAAATGTCAACTTCTCATGAAGGCCTTGCCTGGGCACCCTATCTAAAATTGCAGCTCTACCCCTACCCCCATCCCCACCAATCCCTATCACTCCCTCATTTTTTTTTTTTTTAAGGTTTTTTAAATTAGGGAATTGGGGGAGGGGAACAGCACAGGGGAATCGGGGAAGAGGAACAGACAAGTTGCGGTCCTTTTTTGTTCTTCAGTCTAGTTGTGGAAGACATTGCTTCACTGGCCCATGTTGTTATTGTCATTGCGCTCTTCCTGGGTGAGGCAGTCGCTCACTGGCCTCTGGACGGCTGCGGCTCTTGGCAACTCACGCTGGCTGCCAGCTGCTCACACTGCCAGCCACGCACTGTAGCCTATGGCAGCCAACTGCAGCACAGGCTGCAGCCCACACAGTCATCAGCCATCTTAGCTATAGAGGCAACCAGGTGGAGCTGTTGTTCATCACCTTGGCTGTAGAGGGCAGTGTCACTGGCCCTCATGTGGAATCCGAACCGGGACCCTGCTGCTCAGAGCTGGCGTCCCATGCCAGCTCCTAACCAACTTGCCACTCGGCCGGCCCACTCTCCCTCAGTTTTTTCATAGCAGCTGTTCACCATCTATTACATTTTATTTATTTTAATGGTCTTTTCTGACTAGAACGTCAGTTCTATGAGGACATAGATTTTGTTTAATTCATTGCTCTATTTTCAGGTATAGCCCTCAACAAATATTTGTTGAATGAAAAGGAAAGAAGGGTAGAAAGAACGGTGGCAACCATAACTGGGCTAAGAAACTATTTTCAGGTAATTACAGTACAATAATAAAAAATTCCATGAGATTGATGTAAACTCTGTTAAGTTCACTAAATTAGGTCAAATTTTACATTTTTTTTGAGGGCAGTGTCACTGGCCCTCATATGTGGGACCCGAACCGGGGTCGCTGGCTTCCCAAGCCAGCGCCCAACCACCGCGCCACTCGGCCGAACCTTTCCTTTTACATTTTTTTTTTTTTAAAGGATACTGTTTTTTGTTTGTTTTTTTGAGGGCAGTGTCACTAGCCCTCATATGTAGGACCTGAACCGGGGCCGCTGGATTTCCAAGCCAGCACTTAACCACGGGTCCACTTGGCCGGCTCTAGGTTAAATTTTAAATCTATTTAACTCCTAGACCATTTATGATATTACAAGTCCTGTAATACATTTCCATTATTAGTCTATGCCCTGTATACCTAGCAGTCAAATCAATGGTTGATTACACATACGTTTTCTGGAAACTGGCATTTGCAAACATATTTGCTTTAGTATACCACCCCAGAAACAACATTACTAGAGTCACATGATACGTCACTCCAATGTTTTTCTTGCTGGTCTCAACTCCCATTGCTCTTCTGCCATACCGGACTTACAAATTCCCACCTTTAGGATCAATTTAACCATCAACTTTCTTTGCTTTCACATTTTGAGCTGCTGAAGGTGGCTAGAGAAAAGTTACAACTGGCATTTGCAACAAGATTTCCTCAGAGACTATACCAGAAACCATAAAACATTACTAGGGTAGTACTAATGGTGTTTACCTATGCGTTCTTTCTACGTCAAAGTTATATTACTGGTAGTACAAATATAATCCTTTACTCTTTAGACAATATACTAATATGCATTTATTTAATAAACTTTTTAAAGCACATATATGCAAACAACTGTCCTAGGCATTGTGAAGGATATAAGATGAACAAAAAACCGTGCCTTCAAGAATTCTATTTGTAGAGGCCGGCCGAGTGGCTCAGTTGGTTAAGAGCACGAGCTCTGAGCAACAGGGCTGCCAGTTCGATTCCCACATGGGCTAGTGAGCTGTGCTCGAGCTGAGCTGCTGCTGAGCTACCAACAGGTGGCAGGATGGTTCAGCTGGTGAGAGCTCCTAACAAGGTTGCTGGTTTGACTTCCGCATGGGATGAGGGGCTACACCCACCCACAACTAAGATTCAATAAGGCACCTTGAGCTGAGGCTGCCAACCAGCGGCTGGATGGCGACTGAACTTGGAGGTGAGTTAGCTGCACCCTCCACAACTAAAATTCAAGGACAACAACCTGACTGTTCCAATTCCCCAACACTGTTCCCCTACCCCAATTCCCCAATAAAATCTTAAAAAAACAGAAAACTCTTCTGTTATTAAAAAAAAAAAAAGAATTCTATTTGTAGTGAGGAAGGCAATCACTTTTATGTAATAAAACACTCCACCACCACTTTTACTATGTGGTGTACAATTTGACCTTATCAATCCATCCAGTCTTGTGACCTTTCCATGTATCTCCAGTGTATTAGGCCCCCCTCTGCTTCCCTCCTTTTCCAATCTACAGTATGTCATTCCAATACCTCTCCTCCTGGTCCAGTCAACTTCCATGGCTCTTTTGCCCTACTTGGCTTGCAAATTCCCACTCAGGATCAGTCAACCATCAACTTTTTTTTTTTGCTTTTTGAGCTGCTGAGTGTGGCTAGAGAAAATTCCTAACTGTTTTATACAAATTAGTGGTGTCCAAATTGCATTAGGATCTTAAAACCACTCAACAATCCTGAGCAGATCTGCTCAGCTCCCCTTCTGATTTCCTTTACAACTACTCCAAACTTTTACTATTTTAACCCTGTACCACATTTCCACCCCAACTCTCAATATGTGACCCTGCCTCCCACAACCCAAAGAAATAAATACTAGCAGCTGTTTTCCCCTCAGACCCATCAATAAACCTTTATACAAATAAAGCTAGCCTTACCACCTTCTCTACATTCTCAGAAGTGGTATCCTGTGGAGGGCTGAGCTGCTTGTCCACCTGAGCATTTAATCTTCCTGTCTGTCCCAGAATCTGCTCATACACTGCTTTAGGAGCCAAGTAAGCCTTGATCTCATAAAACTTTCACATAATATCTAATCTCCAAATCCAATACTTTTCAGTCTTGACCTCTTTGCTGTATTTTGCCTCAGTGAGGCACTTCCTTAAAATTCTCTTAACTTCGGGGACTCTTCTCATTCTCCTTCTATCCCCTTCAGCCCCATCAATTAGTCCATTTCTTCCCCTTGGGCCTTAAATGTTGTTTTCCTCTGGGTGCTATGTAGCCTTGGCAATCTCAGCCATTCTTGACTAATAATCCCTAAATTTGTATCTTCAACTCAGACCTCTTATTCTAAGTTCCCAATCATAATTTCAAATTACCAACTAGACATATCCACCTGGATATAGTCATTTATTAAACAGTTGAGTGCCTTCAATGTATCAGCCATTGTCCTAGGTGCTATGTACAGACAGAGCAATGAAAAGACACAAACCTCACCCTTAAAGATCTGACATTCAAGTTAGGCAGGGAAGGGATTAGATGCCTCATAGGCATTAAAAATCCAACATATCTGAAACCAAATTTATCTACTTTCTAATTCTGCTCGTCTATATTCCTTGTCTGTCCAGCACATGTATTTATTCAGTCACTATGTCCTGTCAATTCTACCTCCTAAATGTCCCCTCCAGCCCCTCTTCCACTGCCTCAGTTCTACCACATCTGGACTGTTGCAGTAACCAGGTAACTGGCTTCTCTCTTTTCTGAAAGGAAGAATCAATCCACCCTCCACATCAGAGTAATCCACAATGCTAATTTCATCTGGGCATGCATAAATTGTTCCAAGGTAAAAATCCTTCATGACTTCCCATTGCCTGGAGTCTCTATCATTGTGCACTTTACACTCTATCTATAGTATCCACATCTATCCCTGCTTCTGGTAAGAACGAGTGTTCCAGGTGTGACCAAATTACCTACACAGACTATCCTTTCTGCTGGCAAGTGTCCCCCTTCCCTGAGAACCCACAAAAATCCTAATCAACATTCAAGGCTTAGCTCCCTTAGGAGATACCGTAGTGGTTAAGAGCCCAGGACCTACAGTTAGACTGCCTGAGTTTGAATCCAGTTCATACTGGCTATATGACCTTGGGAAAGTAAATCTCTATGAACCCCAGCTTTCCCTTCCAAAGTAGGAACAACAGCAGCAGCTACTTCACAGTTTGAGAACTGAGTTAATACATGTTAAGTCCCTGGCATGCAGTAAATTCCATATCAGTGCGTAGGTATCATTGTTTTCACTACCCCCCTCCCCGTTCAAAGTTAAACACACTCTCCTTTGTACTCTCGGGCACTTTATCATAAGTCTCTCACTACACTGTGATGGTCTCAGAGCAGGAACTTTCCCTTTTACCTCTGGCAATATCCGTCTTCTTATCCTCTGCCAACACAATCTATGTCACATTTTTATCTGAACTATCAATAAATGTAGAATGTGTTCAAGCTAAATGATGTATAGGTACAAAAGAAAATGCAAACATCTGGGCCAATTCTTGAAAGATAAGTTAAATTTCAAGTAAAAAAAAAAAGGGGGGGGGTAAGAAAAAAATAATGCACTCTACAACACTGAAAAGCATGCATAAAGCAGAAAATAAGGTGTAGACAGAAGTGCTTGGGCAGTGACAAGTAGACTAGAAGGGAGGGGGAGGGGGAGAGGGAATGAATGAATGAATGAATGAATGAATGGGGGGACATACTGAAAGGGTTATGAATGATGTTTAATGCTAGACTAGGAAGTTTGGACCTTACTTCAAAAAGAATTGGGTCCATAGATTCCACATATAAGTGAGAAAAAAAAAAAGAATTGGGTCCAAGTAAGTCCTTTTTGCTAGTGCTGCTATATGGTTTAATCATTTTAGTTAGATAGCTACAAGTAATGAGAAGACTGGATTGGAAAGCACTAAGACTGGAGACAGGCCAATGACACGTATCACTACAATCCAAGCAAGAAATAGCAAGGACCTTAGCTGGGGCCTCACAAATGAAAGATAAACAACATTTCAAAGGCAAAATTAACTCGCCTCAGTGACTGTTCTGATATAGGAATGAAGGATATGATTCAGAGGTTTCTTGCCTGCACGACTGGAAAATGGTGACATTATGAAAATAAGAAACACAGAGGGACAAACAACGCTAGGAATCCAGGAGAGGTGTATTTACTCCACCTGAAGTAATTTTGAAATAATAAACATATAAGTTCAAACCAAATGGTAAGAGAATTATACACCCACTGCTCTTATTTAACAAGCACATCAGAGAAAAATATGTCCAGTTCAAAGGGCTCATTTGTTTACTATGTTACTGTCCTTCATTTGTGTGTGTGGGGGGGAAACACAACAAAACCCTATTATGTAGAGGTGTGGCTGAAGAGATAAAAAAGTGGCCAATAATTTTTAATATTGTGTATTTTGAAAGTCTACTTTTTTTTTTTTTTTTTAAGCTGGACCATCCTGCCACCTGTTGGCAGCTCAACAGCAATTCAGCTCGGGCTGGCATCAAACCACCGTTGCTCAGAGCTCAGCTCGCACTCTTGAGCGAGCTCTTAACCAACTGAGCCACTCAGCCGGCCCTTGAAAGTCTACTTTTTAAGTTTCTCACAAAACAATATTTTTTTAAGGCTGCAAGATTCTCTTCTATCTCAAAATACCATGATGAAAATTTAAGGCTGCTTAAAAATTTATTAAAACGTTGAATTTAATTTGCTTACTTGTATGCAATGCTTGCATTATGTTTGAATTTATGATGTTCCCTCTGCAATTCATATCAAATATGTACTTCATGCATTTTCTCTATCAAGACTCTCTTTAGTAAAAGGCTGAACAAGATAACCTAAACTAAAAGTGCAATGCCTAAAAGTTCTGACTATGGCAATCTATTTCTATCAGCATAAACACAATATAAGGAAATTTTAAAGGCCAGGTATTTCTGTTTCTGAAGTGAGGAAACAGCAGGATAACTTTGTGCAGCTGTAATCAAACTTCAGTGCACAACACATCTTTTTGTTTAAAAAGTAGTTATCTATCTTTCTCCCCCTTCAAGACATTGATTTACTAAGGTGCAGCCTTTTGTTTTTCAAACATCCCTGGTCTGATGCAAGCATCTCAAGGCCACTTTAAGAAATACTGTACAGGTTTTGATGTCAGGAACATGGTTGGAAGTCCACCTCTCCTCTCCCACTCCTACACTGGCGGTGTGACCTCAGAGAACTTACTTTCTGAGGTTCAGGTTTCTCATCTGTAAATGGGGAACACTAAAAGCTTCACAAGGATGATCAGACATATAAAGAAACAATGCTTAGACAGTGCTTAATACAGTACCCAGTACATATTTGATATAATTATTATTATGATTCACCCAGTTCCACAAGATAAAAATGAGGAAGAACTGGACATGTATATAGTATATTCATCTTGGCATTCTACAAAAAATGCTCTCTAATTGATGGTAATATTTTTTTCCATTTTCATATTAAAATTTTCATCTACAAGATTCTACAAAAACCTCCTTGTGAGACATGCTTTGTCTTCCTCTCCTTTTAATTTTGTAATACATGAAAAAAGC
The DNA here is from genome assembly GCA_033961575.1 of Aselliscus stoliczkanus. Classification (NCBI taxonomy): domain Eukaryota; kingdom Metazoa; phylum Chordata; class Mammalia; order Chiroptera; family Hipposideridae; genus Aselliscus; species Aselliscus stoliczkanus. Next base: position 76,034,447 of record CM066732.1, on the reverse strand, counting down.
TTTTGGACACATTACTTAAGTGGTTCCAGTTCCATAAACAAATCTTACCAAAGGCATAAGCCAGAAACACATGTATTCACCAAAAAATACTCTACTTTTCATGTCAACATAAATATTAAACAAATTAATACTTTTACTGAACATTAGTCAGATTTTAGGGATGTTTGCTCTTTGTGGTAGAACACAAAAATAAGAGTCAAAGTTGTTATCTAAATGAAGATGCCCATCTGCTTTATATTTAGAAAAATCAGTTCGTGCTAATCAATTTATCTAATTTCACTAAAGAATTCTGCTGGTTCCCCTATTTTAAAATACAAAATATAATCTATAAGTGGTCATGTAACTCTATTCTTATCCCAGAAAATACACATATACATTTACACACACACGTTTTAAAATTAATCAGAAACTACAATTTTTAGATATAAAATCAGAAATCCTGATGCTTTTGCACTACAAAATTTTAAACGATGCTTCTGTGTAAACTGAGAAATTTATTAATTCATCATTTATTAGATATGCAGCATCCTCTGCATTTTTCTTACCATTTGAAAGCTTTATAAAGGTCATCCGCTAATACTACTTTATCTCTTATCAAAAAAACCAATATCCTACAAGAATATTTTATCCCTTGCCAAAAACTGACTAAAAGATGTGTCTCTCACATTGTCTAAGATGAATAAGTAAAAGCAAATGGAAAACAAAAGTGCAGGCTGCTAAATGTGAGGGAACCATGGAACTTTGCTGAACTGCAATCATCATATATCAATATTTTTCAAGTGCTCGCAGGTACAAGGCACTATACAGATTACCACCCTTCAGCCAAGGCAAATTGGGGGAGAGAGTCCGAGGGAGAAACTGGAGCCCTGAGCCCTTTCTGAAAAGGAATGTAATTCACCTCAAAACAACGCCAAGGGAAATCTGCAAAAGATGTATTTTTGGACATGAGGAAAAATAAAGGTTATATAAATGTGTAATCACTATGTTGTACACCTGAAACTGATGTTGTATGTCAAATGTAATTGAAAAATTAAAAAATAAAAATAATTAAGTAGAGGTACCAAGGTCTACTAGCACTTTGCAAAATCCGGTAGGATACTGGATAAGAGCTAAGATTTGGTGACTGTAAAATACCTTGCAAAGGAAAATTTGGAACAGGTCTGTACTATTTCTTGTGTTCAAGAGAAAAGGGTGGGCGAGAGTGCGTTGGAGAAGTCCACAAGGGGAAACTGAGGATGCAGCCAAGAAGGGCTGAGGACGGGTTTTCATATACCCCCGCAAAGCGGCGAGGGGAGGGGTTCCAGCTCCGGCCCCCAGTTCTCCACTTGCACCCCGACGCAGGCCGGGGAGGAGGTCCACCGCACGGTCCAAGCCGAGGCTGCGGGTCTCCCAAGAAATCAGCGCGGCGCGGCCCCGAGGGAGGAGGGGCTGCAGTAGGGCTGGGTGCGGTGCGGGGAGGAAACTGAACGGAAGCCGGCGGGGAGGGGGTGCCGCGAGGCGGGGGCCCTGCCGCGTATCACAACCCGAGGCCAAGGCAGGAGAGGGAGGGTCCCGTGAGCGAGAAGGGGTCGAACTTACTCCGCGGTCCTCCTCCGAGAGGAAGTCGGGGCCGTCGTCCAGGCCTTCCTGCGAGATTGGCGGGGCCCAGGGGGCCGGCGGAGAGGACAGAGTCGGGGAGACATAAAGGGAAACATTAGTGCCAGGGCAGCGGGGGCCCCCACGTCCTCCCCGCGCCCGCCGCCCCCACCGCGCGCTCGGGGCTCGGCGCCACTAGAGAACACCCACCATCATGGCTGCTCAGAGGTGAGGGCCAGCGCAGGCGCGCACCGCACCGCGGGCCAGAGGCAGCCGGGGGCAGCGGGGGGCGGGGCCTCGGAGCAGCCCCGCCCCGCCCCGGCGCGGGGGGCCTGGGGCTGGGAGCCAAGCACTGGGAAGGTTGGGCCTACTGCTCAAGGTCGAAGCAGCCAAGTCCGAGAGAGCCCGAAAGCCAGACCCACTTGGCTGGGGACACCTAACAGCTGGCCAGCTCTGACTCAGGCAGGGATCAGGGCTACGCGGGGAGCTGTCCAGTTCCCAGTTCCCTTTCCCTGAGGGCTGCAAGGAAAAACCAAGCAAGTGCCTTCCAGAAGCCACAATAAATCATCTAATCTTTGTCCTGTGCCACACGGTAGTTAATTCCAATTAATATTTTGCCCGTAGAAGTTGTGGGAACCAAGGGCCTCCACACATTCAACAGTCATGGGCTGTAATCAAGTTTTTACTGCTGGCGAGGTAATAACTACCTCAGGGTTTGGGGTGCTAATGGTTGAGCACTGTAAAAATAAGCTGTTAACATTACAAGAATATTCCTTTCCTTTATACCAAGAAATGTCCCAAGGCCTACTCTAACAGTGCAGCTGTATAGCGCTGCCCGGGTGTCCACAGGCACTTCTCACAAGACAAAACCATTCCTTAGTACCTGCCCCACTTCATCTATTACACACACACACACACACACACACACACACACACACACACAGTCTCTCTCTCTCTCTCTCTCTCTCTCTCTCTCTCTCTCTCTCTCTCTCTCTCTCTCTCTCTCCTTGTGCTTCCATTCAATTAATGGCATCTTCAGATGATCAGGCCATAAACCTCAAAGTCCTATTCAAATCCTTCCAACCTCTTCACACCATCTAGTAACCAAATCCTACTGCTTCTATAATCTGCTTTTACTTCTTAAATTGGTCCCATTCTGCTTCCAACCCCCCAACGCTCTTCCACAGCAGTTACCCTCAGCATCTCTCCCCTGGATCTTTGCAGTGTTCTCTTAACTTTCCTTATTCCCATATTTCTCTAGTCCCTTCTACACTCTTTTGTCAGTTTTCATCCTAAGACACAGATTCTATTTTTTTTTGGGGGGGGGGCAGTGTCACTGGCCCTCTTATGTGGGACCCGAACCGGGGCCTCTGGCTTCCCAAGCCAGTGCTCAACCACCGCGCCACTTGGCTGGCCCCAGATTCTATTTTTTTTTTTAAAGATTTTATTGGGGAATTGGTGGAGGGGAACAGCGTTGGGGAATCAGGGAAGGGGAACAGACAAGCCGCCGTCTTCCCTTTCCTCAGTCTAGCTGCGGAGGATGCTGCCCCACCGTTGGCATCGTCACTGCGCTCTCCCCGGATGAGGCAGATCGGTCGCCGGCCCCTGGACGTCGCCCATCGCAGCCATTGGCAGCTCACGCTGGCCGCCAGCCGCCCACGCTGGCTGCGGGCCACTCACTGCAGCCCACGGCAGCCCACTGCAGCAGGGGCTGCAGCCCACACCATCACCGGGACTCGCACAGCCCAGCTCCAGGTGGAGCTGCCGTCGGCTGTAGAGGGCAGTGTCACTGGCCCTCACGTGGGATCCGAACCGGGGCCGCTGGCATCCCAAAACCAGCGCTTAACCAATGCGCCACTCGGCCGGCCCCAGATTCTATTTTTTTTAACTAGATCTATTGGGGTGACATTCGTTACTAAAACCATGTAGGTTTCAAGTGTGCATTTCTACAATACATCATCATATATTTGACCCCCTTTTCCCTCTTCTACCACCCCTCCTTCTCCCTTACCCTCTGGTAACCACTGAACTATTGTCTGTGTCTATGAGTTTTTGTTTCTTCATTTGTCTTGTTCCTTTGTTGCTTTCAGTTTTATATCCTACATATGAGTGAAGTCATGTTTCTTGACTTTTTCTGTCTGACTTATTTCGCTTAGTATAATGATCTCATGGTCCATCCATGTTGTCGCAAATGGCACTATTTCATCTTACGGTGGAGGAGTATTCTGTTGAAGACACAGATACTATTAATGTTATGCTACTACCCTGTTCAATGATCTTTATAAGTCTTCATACATAAAGATCCTATTTCTCAGCCAATGATTCCAGGTCCTCCACATTTAATTCCCTCTGTATGTTGCCAAGCTCATTGTCCTATCTTATTGAATGGAAGCTCTCAAAACAATAATGTTAAACTTGCTAATATTTTCATGAGAACTTGCAGCTTTCATTTTCTATGTAAGAAGAACTGAGGCATAGAGAGGTTAAGTTATTGCCCCAACAAGTGTTATTTTCCAAAATGAGGGAGATGACTTTATTTTTTTTGTCCTTTGTTTCTTGTTTCACAGTGCATTGTAATCAGTACTAGAGTAGTGTTTTTCACTGGGAGTCATGAGGCATCATGTGGTGTCAGGGTAGTGTGATGAGGTGTCAGGAGGAATGTTCCAGTAATTTGTTGCTGATAAAAAGTGCCAATATTTCCTAATGATTTGTATGTGGATTGTCGGGGGTGCCGATAAAACTCCACTATCTAGGTAGACAGAGGAAGAGTGGAGTTACAATTAATGAGTGGGATTTGTGTACAATTGATAGGAGAACAGGTGTGTCTTTGTGTACAAAAGTCAAGAAGTGCCACATAGGAGTACCTCAGATGCCTCTGATCATTAGGCAAGGGTTTTAAGGCAAGTCCAGAAGCATTGTACAGAAATATTGAAATTCTCAAATGCCAAACTTTAAAATCACTAGTTATAAAAAAAAGATAGGATTTAAAATGAATAGCCAACTAGAATTATCAAAAAATACATATAATAATTACTCTAGTCAGAATCAATAGCTGAAAACTCACATGAATACAGAAACCAACTTTGAAATAATCAAGTTGTTCATTAATACCTGAGCCTTCCTTTCTGAGCAAAGGTCTCAAGCGATATTTGTGAATGATAAAAAGAATTATCAGTAATTGATATTAACAATTATCAAAAAGTCAATTATGGAAGTTAAGAAATATCAAAAGAAAAATTAATGTAAGCTCACATAACAGATTTTTATATTACTTATAAATTAACTCAAGAATATATTAAAGCTATGGGCCTGCCGAATGGCACGGTGGTTGAGCGCTGGCTTGGGAAGCCAGCAGCCCCGGTTAGGGTCCCACATATGATGAGGGCCAGTGACACTGCCCTCAAAAAAAAAAAAAAAAAGAAAAGAAAAAATATATTAAAGCTCAACCACTCCTCTAATACATTTAACCAAATAATCAATTTTTTATCTTGTTTTAATAGATTTCTATGAAATTACTTCTACATCAACTTCATGAACAAATTATGTCGAATCACAATCTGGTTACTTTAAGGATTTAGCTATATATAATATAGTTGGGGATAGTTTCCTAACAGTGTGCTTCAAAAACAAATGTATTGGAAGATTTTAGAGTAAAATTTTAGAGAATAATTAGTGAGTTACTTTTAAATTTTGGAAATAAAAAATACAATCAAAAATTGTATTTGCTTTGGACAAAAATCGTTTATTTTAAAAGAAAAACTAAAAAGATGAAGTAATCATTATTTAACTAGTTGGAGAAGAAAATTTTAATTCCTTTTACCATGTTCTAATCAAAGAAGTATTTAACAAAATATATTTTTATCAATTCCTCGCTTACTCAAATTCTAAGAGATCCTGTTTTGTTTTGGACAACACTTGGGTCCTAATTTTTTCCTCCTTCTCTCTGGGAGTTATGCTACAACAAAATTCTCTTCAGGAAGATTGCCAAACTCCATTTTTTCCAGAGTCTACTATATCATTAGGATGCCTTTAGCTGCAAGTAACAGAAAATGTCAAATAAACTTGAGCAGTAAGGAAGTTTATTATCTTACAACAACAACAACAACAACAACAATAACAAATCAAGAAATAAGGAGTCTCTGGGAATAGTACAGTCAGTTGCTTAATGATGCCATCAAAGACCTAGATGTCTTCCAACTCTCCACTCTGTCATCTTCAGTGACCTCATTCTAAGATTGGTTCTCCTCATGACCCAAGATGACTTCAGCAGTTTTAGGTTTCACATCCTGACATAACAACATCCACAAGCAGAAAAAAATTGCTTAGAAACCTTTCCTCTCTTCTGTAGACCTCTCATATCTCAGACTAGAACTGGATCACATGACCACCTTTAAAAGTGTAACTCTGATTAATTTAGAGTCTAAGCCTTATTCCAATCAGGGATTACTGCTGGAAATGGGACTAGGGCTAGCCTCCCCAAACCATAAGTCGTCTTAGAAGAATGTGGGCACCTGAATAAAACTGGAGTTTCCAGGAAGGAGGGGAAGAGAAATGGATGTGGGGTAGAAAGCCATAAGTGTGTCCTATGATAACAATCAACAAAGCATTCAACAAAGACATATTTGTTCTCTGACACTGCCCAAATCTGTTAGGTGCAAGGCTAGCTCTGACAAAATGAATCACTTATAATCCACTTGGAGATAATTACTGTTCATATTTTGGTAAATATCCCTTTAAATATTTTCCTGTGCATATGTCTCATATAGTAGTAGTTTGTTTTTTGTTTTGTTTTGTTTTTTTTAAAGGGCAGTGTCACTGGCCATCATATGTGGGACCCGAACTGGGGCCACTGGCTTCCCAAACCAGCACTTAACCACTGTGTCACTTGGCCGGCCCAGTAGTATTTTTATTGACATAATCAATATAATATGTGATACTATTAAGTACATTTTTGTTCTTCAGCATGAATTTTAATAACTATATAATATTTAATCAGCTAGATGTATCAATGTATTTATTTAATCCCCATTGTTTGAAATTGACATTGTTTATATTTTGTTTTGTTTTTAAATAGTGTACAAGATGAGATCACAAAATATAGTGAATGTTTAAATAAAAAAAAAATTACAGTAAAAGACACATTGCCCTTTTAATCCCCATCAAAATACTCCCCCTTGCTTCAAACACACATTACATCATTCTTGCCCCTTTCTAAAGCAGTCCTGGAAGTCCTCTTTTGTGTCTTTAGCTGTGCTGTTGTGGCTGCCTTGAGGTCCTGAAATGATTCAAAATGTTTACCTTTCTTGGTCGTCTTGACTTTGGGGAAGAGCCAGATGTTGCATGATGAATAAGGTGGATCAACACACCATAATTTTTATTTTTTTTTTAAGATTTTTGTTGGGGAATTGGGGGAGGGGAACAGACAAGATGCTGCCCTTTTGTTCTTCAGTCTAGTTGTGGAGAATGTTGCTTCACTGGCCCATGTTGGTATTATCATTGCGCTCTTCCCGGGTGAGGCAGATCAGTCGCCGGCCTCTGGACGGCTGTTCATGGCAGCTATGGGCAGCTCACTCCAGCTGTCGGCTGCTCACGCTGGCTGCCCGCCACTCACTGTAGCTTATGGCAGCCCACTGCAGCAGGGGCTGCAGCCTATGCTGTGGCCGGGACTTGCACAGCCCAGCTCCAGGTTGAGCTGTTGTTCACCATCTTAACTGTAGAGGGCAGTGTCACTGGCCCTCATATGTGGGATCCAAACCAGGGCCGCTGGCATCCCAAGCCAGCTCTTAACCAATGCACCACTCTGCCAGCCCCGTAATGTTTTTATTTGACAGAAATTGCCGTACCAGAAGCAATGTATGACACAGAGCCTTTCCATTGTGATCATACAATACATTGGATGCCGAGTACCATCCAACAAAAAGCGGGGATCCTCAATATGGGAAGCGGCATTTCAAACCTTAGTAACCGTGTGTGACAAGTTTCAACTTGTTCGGTGCAGTCAGCAGGGTGTGAGCTACAGTTGAGAGAAGGTGTGTTTTAAAGTGTCCCATAAATCATCCTCCGGCATGACAATGCTCCCGTGTCACACATCGCTTTTGGTATAAGGCAATTTCTGTCAAGTAAAAACATTACAGTGTATCCTCATCCACCTTATTCATCGGTTCTGACACCTTGTGATTTCTGGCTCTTCCCCAAAGTCAAAATGACCATGAAAAGTAAACATTTTAAATTAATTCTGGACATTGAGTCAGCCACGACAGTGCAACTAAAGGCATTCACAAAAGAGAACTTTCAGAACTGCTTCAGAAAGTGGCAAGAATGATGGAATAAGTGTGTTCGAAGCGAGGGGGCGTATTTTGATGGGAATTAAGGGCAATGTGTCTTACTGCAATTTTTTAATTTTATTTAAACTTTCACCATGTAGTTTGATCATACCTTGTAAAGCACATCTAGTACAGTAGTTAAATCTTTGGAAATATGCCTGATTATCTTTTAGATGTGCAATTACTAAGTCAAAAGTATTAAATACACTTTCCCAAATTAATCTCTAGAAATGTTGTCCTAATTTACACTCCCACCAACATTGTATGAAGTGTCCATTTTCCCTCAAACCGTTTTCCTATATGGATATTCTATAAGTAGCACAGTGCCTGCTACACAGCAGACATGAAAGAAAACATTCACTGAATAATTAATTCACAAGGTAAAAAAGCAGTGTCATTGTTTCAACGTGTTTTTTGAAAGACTAGTGGCTATGAAGTTTTGTTTGTTCATTAATTTGATATTCGTATTTCTTCTTTTGTGAATTACCTATTTCTGTTTGTTGTTTTTTTTTTTTGTTGTTGTTTTGTTTTTAGGGCAGTGTCACTGACTCTCATATGTGGGACCCGAACCGGGGCTGCTGGACCTATTTCTGTTCTTAGTATAGGCTAATTGCATGCTTTTGAAAAGCTCTTTATATATTAGGGATAAAAGCCCTTTAGCAGGTATGATAAAGATATATTTTTAAATTAACTTTGTCTTATAATTTTAGATTATGATGTTGTTGACATGCACAAATTTTTAAATTTAACGTACTTAGATCCATCAGTCATCTTCTCCCTTTAGGCTCAGATTTTAGTGATAATGCCAAGAATGACCCAAACTATTCCAAGATTACATAACTATCCACAAACTTTTTTTTTCTAGCAAGTTATTAGATTGCAAGTTTTTTACCTTAGTTAATGGACCAAACCAGATAAAATAAATTTTGTCAATCTCATTGCTCCTTGATCCTCTCCCATAACTTAGAAGTTAAAATAAAGCAAACCATACTTTACTTAAATAAACCAATAAGTAAATACACAACACAGGCACTACATCTAAAAGGTCAAAAAAAAAAAAAAGAGTCATGTCTCAATAGATTGAGTATGGAAAGGTTAATGCTCTAGAGATTAAAATACTTTTAGAGAAACAATCAACTCCCACTTGCCTGGGGTTCACACCTGGGAATCAGCCCCAATGGTGAACCAGCTGATCTTGACCGTGGTGCTTCAGGACCAAGAGAAGAAGTGACACGGTCTTTACAAAACCTGCACATGCAAGTTAATTGATTACTGTTAGTACCTCTAAATTCTATTTGGAAGTATTCTATTTGGAAGCCAAACACTATTGAACTAAATCTAGCACATTTTCTTTTACTTATTTTGAAACTGAGCTCCTAAAGGGAGAGTAATAGAGGATAGTATAATTTTGCTCCATGCCTAGAACAATAGCAGCACATATATTAAACTATCTCTAAGCTACATTTCAATATTGATGTCTTGATAACCTCATTCTTCACAGAGCTGCAGTGGAGGCACAAGACATAAAACCTGAAGGAAATATGGGAAAGTGCCTGAAATCTGACACTTATAAGTGGACAGAAAAATTAATATAAGGGCTCAAATTTTAGATTGCCCAACTCCATAGCTCTGTTGTAAAATACTTTAAGAGAAGGGGAACCAAGCTCTGTTTAGATACATTTTCTCTCATCTTTTGTCATATTCCATTATTTCACTTGAGGATTCAGGCTGTACAGAAAAAGCAGCAACAAGAGTGCAAATCTTTCAAACAATTATTTAAAATAAAATATCTGGTGTAATGATTTAATTGGCATTCTAGGTAGAGTGGAACAGGCTAAGACCCCTACTGTCTGATACCTGTCAGAAGACTTCTACCCAGAGATCATTCTGATTTTTTTTTTAAGTCAGAAAACTTTCAAACATCTAAATATTTAATTTCATGGACGAATGGCCCGTTTATTAGGAGTTGGCTTGGGATGCCAGCTCTGAGCAGCAGGACCCCGGTTCGGATCCCACATATGAGGGCCAGTGGTGCTGTGCCCTCTATAGCTAAGATGGTGAACAACAACTCAACCTGGAGCAGGGCTGCTGTGAGTCACGGGCGACAGCGTAGGCTGCAATGGGCGTGAGCTTTCGTGAGCCGCAGTGAGCTACCGTCCAATAGCCAGCGAGCAACTGCCTCAGCTGGGAAGAACACAATGATAATGCCAACATGGGCCAGTGAAGCGATGTCTTCCACAACTAGACTGAAGAACAAAAGGACCGCAACGTGTCTGTTCTCTTTCCCCAATTCCCCAATGCTGTTCCCCTCCCCCAATTCCCCAATAAAATCTTTTAAAAAAAAAAAATAAAATATTTAATTTCAAAAATTACACTTTTACTGAGATTTTCAAGAGCACATCTTTTGTACAACATGAGATGACGCTGTGTTTTTTTAGGTCATAAAAAAGGATTTGAAAATATTTTACAAAATTATTGGACTCTATGCAGCATGTAACTTAAAGTCTTATCTGAATACAACACTGAATGACTCAAGATGTTTTCAGAAAAAGTGATTAATCCAAAACCACAAAAATTTAGCAACTTCAAATCATTTTTGGATACTCGCTCTACTCACAGTGCACTGTCATCAATACTGTATTTTTCATCTTTTAAAGATTCAATTTAGGAGTTGAGTGCTTTCTTGTCTTCTCTTAATCAGATCACATTAACTGTTAGAGCTCTGTCCTTTTATTCTTTTGGTCAACTAACAGGTAATTAACCATAATATTGATGATTACATGCATTATACTGACAAATACAGCTTTTATAAGTTTTCAACACCAGATGAGTTTTCCTGGATAAAATTTCAGATTGGTAATTGGATTGTGCAATATTATGTGTAACACTGAATGTGGCACTGCAACTGAAAAAAATAAAAACCTCTGTGGGACTATTAACAGATTTTTATAAACATGCTTTCTAAAGTATTGTTACGAATGTGCTCTGCCAGATTGTTTTTTTTTTTTGACCCCCCCCACACACATTTTGCCATCATCATCCCTCCCTACCACCTCTGGCAACCACCAATCTGCTGTTCTCTGTATCTATGAGCTTTGTTTTTTAATATTCCACATACATATAAGTGAGACTATATGCTATTTGCCTTTCTCTGTTGGACTTATTTCACCTCCAGGTCCATCTTTGTTATAACTGGCAAGATTTCATTCTTTTATTTTTTTATGGCTGAATAATATTCATGTATGTGTCATATATACCACATTTTCTTTATTCATTTATCTATGGACACTAAAGTTGTTTCCATATCTTGGCTATTGTAAATAATGTTTTAATGAACATGGGGTACATAGATCTTTTCCAGTTAGTGTTTTTTATTTCTTTGGATACTCAGAAGTGGAATTGCTGGATCATAAGGTAGCTCTATTTTTTTTTTTTTTTAAGATTTTATTGGGGAACTGGGGGAGGGGAATAACTGGGGAATCGGGGAAGGGGAACAGACAATTTGCTGTCCTTTTGTTCTTCAATCTAGTTGTGGAGGATGCTGCTTTACTGGCCCATGTTGGTATTGTGATCATTTCACCCTTCGCAGCTGAGAAAGTCGGTCGCCGGCTGTTGGACGGCTGCTCACTGTGGCTCATGGCAGCTCTCACAGCTGCCGGCTGCTCACGCAAGCTGCCAGCCACTCACAGTAGCTCATGGTAGCCCACTGCAGCCCTGCTGCAGCCTACGCCGTTGCCAGCGACTGAAGGCAGCCCAGCTTCGTGTCAAGCCATTCTTCACCATCTCAGCTGTAGAGGGCACAGCGTCACTGGCCCATGTGGGATCTGAACCAGTGGCCCTGCTGCTCAAAGCTGGCACTCCCAAGGCAACTCTTAACCAACTGAGCCACTGGGTTGGCCCAAGGTAGTTCTATTTTTTTTTTTTTGAGGGCAGTGTCACTGGGCCGCATATGTGGGACCTGAACCAGGGCTGCTGGCTTTCCAAGCCAGCACTTAACCACCGCGCCACTCAGCCGGCTTGGTAGTTCTATTTTAAATTTTTTTTTTTTTTTTTTTTTTTTTTTGTGGAGGACGTTGCTTCACTGGCCCATGTTGATATCATCATTTTGCTCTTCCTGGATGAGGCAGATCTGTCCTGGCCTCTGGATGGTCGCTCACCACGGCTATTGGCAGCTCACACTGGCTGCTGGCCACTCACTGTAGCCTGTGGCAGCCCACTGCAGCAGGGGCTGCAGCCTACACCATTGCCGGGGCTCGCACAGCCCAGCTCCAGGTGGAGCTGTTGTTAGCTGTAGAAGGCAGTGTCACTGGCCCTCATATGTGGGATCCGAACCGGGGCCGTTGGCATCCCAAAACCAGCTCTTAACCACTGCGCCACTCGGCCAGCCCCTATTTTTAATTTTTTAAGAAACCTTCATACTGTTTTCCATGGTGGCTGCACAAATTTACATTCCCACAAACAGTGCACAAGGGTTCCCTTTTCTCCACATCTTTGCCAACACTTGTTTCTTTTATTTTTTATAATAACCATTCTAATAGGTGTAAGGTGATATGTCATCATGGTTTGGGTTTGCATTTCCCTGATGATTAATGATGTTGAGCTTCTATTCGTATACCTGTTGGTCAACTGTATGTCCTCTGTGGAGAAATGTCTAATTGGGTCCTCTGCCCATTTTTTAATTGAATTGTTTGTTCTTTGCTATTAACTTGTATGAATTCTTTATATACTTGGGATATTAACCCTTAATCAGATACATGATTTGCAAATATTTACTCCCATTCCGTAGGTTGCCTTTCCATTATTGTTTCCTTTGTTGTGCAGAAGCTTTTTAGTTTGATGTAATCCCACCTATTTATTTTTGTTTTTGTCGTCTTTGCTTTTGGTATCAGATCTAAAAGATCATCACCAATTGGGCCAGCAGAGTGGTGAGTTGGTTAAGAGTTGGCTTGGGACGCCAGCTCTGAGCAACAGAGCCCCAGTTTGGATCCCACATGAGCCAGTGACCCTGTGCCCTCTACAGGTAAGATGGTGAACAATAATAGCTCGACCTGGAACTGGGCTGCTGTAAGTTGCCTGTGGCGGCATAGGCTGTATCAGGGAGGCAGTGGGCTGCTGTGAGCCGCTGTGAGCGGCCGTGCAATGGTTGGCAACCCATCTGCCTCACCCGGGAAGAGCGCAATGGTAATACCAACATGGGCCAGTGAAGCAACGTCTTCTACGACTAGACTGAAAAACAAAAGGACAGCAACTTGTCTGTTCCCCTTCCCCAATTGCCCAATAAAATCTTTAAAAAAAAGAAATCATCATCAAGATTGATGTCAAGGAGCTTGCCACGTGTGTTTTCTTCTAGGAGTTTCATGGTTTCAGGTCTTACATTCAAATCTTTAATCCATTTTGAGTTAGTTTTTGTGTGTGGTGTAAGATAATAGCCCAGTTTCATTCTTTTGCATGCAGCTGTCCTGTTTTCCGAACACCACTCCTTGAAGTGCCAGATCTTAATTGATGTGTTTTTTAAGGGAAAAGATCAGAAAATAAATTAAAAATTGTCCCTTTATATACATATATCTCTAAAACTAGATGGTGATAACCAGGGTTTGGGGGCGTGGTGGAGGAAATAGGGAGTGACTGCTAATGAGTATGTGGTTTCTTTCTAGGGTGATGAAAATGTTCTGGAATTAGATAGTGGGGATTGTTGCACATGGTGAATATACTAAAAACTACTGAATTGTACACTTTAAAAGGGTGAATTTTATGGTATGTGAATTATATCTCAATTTAAAGGAAAAAGAATGAAGTGACTTTTGGGAATTTCTTTATTCTTACACTTAGAGTTTTTTTTTTGTTTTTTTTTTAAAAAGATTTTATTGGGGAATTGGGGGAGGAGAACATCATTGGGGAATCGGGGAAGGGGAACAAACAAGTTGCTATCTCTTTGTTCTTCAGTCTAGTTGTGGAGGATGTTACTTTACTGGCCCATGTTGGTATCGTCATTGTGCTCTTCCCAGATGAGGCAGATTGGTCGCCAGCCTCTGGATGATCGCTCACTGTGGCTATTGGCAGCTCACACTGGCTGCCAGCCACTCACGGTAGCCTATGGCAGCCCACTGCAGCAGGGGCTGCAGCCTACACCATCGCCGGGGCTCGAGCAGCCCAGCTCCAGGTGGAGCTGTTGTTAGCTGTAGAGGGCAGTGTCACTGGCCCTCATATGTAGGATCAGTCCCGGGGCCGCTAGCGTCCCAAGCCAGCTCTTAACCAATGCGCCACTCGGTGGCCCACACTTAGAGTTTTTAAGAAAGGTATTCTAAAATATCACTGCATTCTTTTCTGAAAAGACACCTGCATATTTGCATAAAGGAGAATAAGTAATGTATACACACCCTTTGGCTTGTTTGGAAAACCTTCTGCTTCACTCTACTGCTTTAATCTTTCTAGAAGTAGCTTTCCCTTTGTTTAAGATCTAAGAGTAGCTGGGTGAGAACCATTTTTCCTGCAGACTAATGGGGTTAAGCCCCAGGAAGCATGTGAAGTGGCCTCAACCTCTGCCATAGGAGTGGCTAGAAAGGAACACAGTCAGGAATCAGGGAACCCTTCCATCTCCTGAGCCAAACATCTGGAAATCCTCCAAGGACAATCAGCTATAGGCCCTGGGCAGCCCCTTTTGTTTGTCTCTTTGGTACTGTTGCTTAGCCCCAGCTGGGACCAACAGTGTCCAGACACATGAAATTCTCCGATTTAGAAGTGGGTTTGAAGCAGTGTTTGGACATTCAGTAGGAAATAAAATGGCAGGTCCAGGAAACCCTTTGATTTGTGGTGCTAAACTTGCTCTCCCACTATAGTAAAAAGAATCAAGGTTTGGCCTAGAAACGGAAGCTGCCCACATCTTGGTATGAGTAGGTAGTGTGAGGTCCTTCTATGTTTTCACTGCCTGCACCAACTTCTCTTTTCATCTCTCCCTCTCCTGATTTATCCACCCTTCAAAATTAAGAAAGAACATGGGCTCTGGGGACAGACAGTCTTTTGTGTTCAAATCTTGGCCCTGCAACTTGTAACTAGGGATAAGCCACGTTGTCTTCCTGAGCCCTTTTCCTCACATGTGATATGCCAACAATAACGTAGACTCCGGAGTTAGGCTACCTTAGTGTAAATCTTGGCTTTGCCGTTTAATTATTGTGGAGCCTTGAACATTTTTTCAAAACTTTCTTGTTCTTCAGTTTTTTCTTTAAATTGGGAATAATGGGACATACCTATCTTAAAGGGTTTGAGGATGTTAAAAGTAATCCATATAAAGCACATAGAAGAGTATCTGGCATATGGCAAAAGCTCAGATGTTTGTTATATTGATATTGTTATCATTATCTTAGAACTTTTTCTATCCCACTGAAGAGATAATGGGGCCTCCATAGCCATGTTTCTATTATGGACAGTAAACTGCTGGCTATGGCTGATTAGACCAGAGGAGGACATCTGACCCAAGCTAGCTGGGCAAGTCAGATGCTTTTGCTTAAGAATTGCAGCAGAGATATGCAGAGACAGAGTAGGAAGCTGAGTAACTTTAATAGCAGGGCCTATCATAAGAGGAAGCACCCCAGAATACTCCTGCTGAGGTCCCTAGAACTGCTTTAACCCCAGGCCTTTAAGAAGCCTCATAATTTAACTTCTCTTTGTATGCAGTGAGACACCCCAGTACTCTTGCAGTAATGTCTCCTTTTTTGGTTAAGCTTTTGGTTACTTGTAAGAAAAAGAAGTTCCAATTAATACAAACATGGGTACTTTTGTATTGTTAGCTATTATATGTATGTGTATGTATACATATACATATACGTATACATATATACTGGGGGTGCCAAAAATATGTATACACATTTTAAGAGATGTGATCTATACTCAAGCAATATTTAGTTGTAATCAGAAGTGTGTTTGGACGCTAATGGTAACCACTTTGAGCACCTCTTGTAATTGCAGAAGTCAAACGTGACTTGTGTTCATCTTTTGTTACTGGTATATATATTGAGTATCACAATTTTAATAGTTTTTTCCTTTCTTAAAATCTGTATACATTTTTTGGGCACCCTCTGTATATGTGCAATTTAGTCGTTAAGAACCATATTAGTTAAGATAATGGTGGATGTTTTATGAGATAAACTCAAAATCTGAATGGTATAACCCCATATGATTTATTTCTTACTTATGCAAAATGTATTGGCGGTGGGGGATAGTTTGGGAGTGGAGTCACTGCTGTATGCAGATATTCAGGAACTCAGGCTCCTCCCATTTTGTGGTTCTGCCATCCCTTTTAGGACAGTTATGGAGGTCACAGAATTTGGAGAATCTGTAAATTTGAATGGGAAAAACATGTACATCTTTATTTTTTCTAGCCTTTACTTAAGGAAAAAACTATAGTAGTATTATTAGCAGTACATGACTTTGCCACCAAAAGAAATCACAGATATTTTCATGTTATATATTACAGTTGTTAAGGAATCACCAAATTATGTTTATGCTTACCACTACTTCAAAATTAAGAGTTACTAGGCCCATCACTAGATCTAGTTATTTATGTGTTAATAAGAGAGCACATACATTATAATACCACAATTAAAAAAATTCTAATACCTATATTTCAATATGATTTGTTTACTTTATAATCCTATTTTATATTACACATTCAAAACATTATTCTGGAATTCTATATAAGACCTGACCAGTACTCTTCAAAAGTGCCTATCACTTGTCTTATTAGGGAGTCCATTTCACAGACGGTGTAGATGCCTGACCACTGCATTGTACACCTGAAGCTGAAGCTGAATAATAATGAATGTCAACCATACTTTAATATATATATATATTTATATATATATTTTCATAGGATGTGGAGTACAGCATAGGGAATAAAGTCAATGGAATTGTAACAGCTATATACAATGTCAGAGGGGTAGTAGATTGGAGGAGGGGGGTTATTACTTTGTGAGAGGTGTAAATGTCTAAATATTACATTATTTTGTACACCTGAAACTAAAAAAAAAAAGTACCTGTCAAAGTCATGAAAAAAGGAAAGACTGAAACACTGTCCCAGACCTAAGGAGACTGAGAAGACATAACAACTAGATACTATGTGGTAGCCTGGACAAGAATCTGGAACAGAAAAAGGATATTAATGGGAAAATTGGTGAAATCTGAATGAAGTCTGGAGTTTAGTTAATAATAATGTACCAGTGATGGTTTCTTAGTTTGGGCAAATGTACCATGGTAATGTAAGATGATAACATTAGAGGGCACTGAAACTGAGTAGGGAGTATATGGGAATTTTTTCTATTATTGCAATGGACTGAATGTTTATATCCTCCCAAAATGCGTATGTTCAAATCCTAATCCTTAAGGTGATGGTGTGAGGAGATGGGTTCTTTGGGAGGTGATTATTCTTTGATTGGGATTAGTGCCCTTGTAAAAGAGACCCTAGAGGGGGTGGCCAGGTGGCTCAGTTGGTTACAGTGTGAGCCCTGAGCAACACGGTTGCTGGTTTGATTCTCACATGGGCCAGTGAGCTCCACCCTTCACAACTAGATTGAAGACAACAACTTGAGCTGAGCTGCCACTGAGCTGCCGGTGGGCAGCCCAGTGGTTCAGTTGGTTAGAGCACGTGCTCTTAACAACAAGGTTGCTGGTTCGGCTCCCTCATGGGATGGTGGGCTGTGCTCCCTGCAACGAGATTGAAAATAGCGACTGGACTTGGAGCTAGCTGCACCCTCCACAACTAAGACTGAAGGACAACAACTTGACTTGGAGCTGATGGGTCCTGGGAAAAACACACTGTTCCCAATAAAGTTAAAAAAAAAAAAAAGAGGCCCTAGAGAAATCCCTAACCCTTCCCCCTGAGGTTATAGTCAGAAGACAGAAGACAGCTGTCTGTGAGAAAGGAAGCCCTCACTAAGCACTGAATCTGCCCATGCCTTGATCTATCTTAAACTTGCCAACCTCCAAAACTGTGAGAAATACATTTCTGTTGTTTATAAGCCACCCAGTCTATGATATTTTGTTATAGCAGCCCAAATGGACTAAGACATTATCTCTGCAACTTCTTTAAATTTATTCCAAAATAAAAAGTTTATTAAAAAGAAAAACTCTGAGAAGGGAATCAGGCATCCATGGCACAAAATGATTAAGAAGCCTGCCCTTAGGCCGGCCGAGTGGTGCATTGGTTAAGAGTTGGCTTGGGACACCAGCTCTGAGCAGCAGGGCCCCGTTTTGGATCCCACATGAGGGCCAGTGACATTGCCCTCTACAGCTAAGATGGTGAACAAGAGCTCCACGTGGAGCTGGGCTGCCGTGAGTCACTGGCAACGGCATAGGCTGCAGCCCCTGCTGCAGTGGGTTGTCATGACCTACTGTGAGTGACTGGCAGCCAGCGTGAGTGGCCAGCAGCTGGCATGAGCTGCTGTGAGCCGCCGTGAGCGGCTATTCAATGGCCGGCAAGCGACTGCCTCACCTGGGAAGAGCGCAATGATAATACCATCATGGGCCAGTGAAGTGACGTCCTCCACAACTAGACTGAAGAACAAAAGGACAGCAACTTGTCTGTTCTCCTTCCCCGATTCTCCAACACTGTTCCTCCCCTCCCCCAATTCCCCAATAAAATCTTTTAAAAAAAAGAATGCCTGCCCTAGAGCCTCAGATGCTCATTGAACAAGGGGAGAGAGAGAACGCACAAGGATCAAGTTGGGAAGCTTTTGTGGTCCAGGCCTGTTGGCAGGAACATCTCCTCTGCCCACATCCAGTCATGTGGCCTGTCTGGCACTAGGGGGTCTGGGAAATGACAGTTTCCCCTGAGCTGGGCAGCAACAACTCTGCACTATGGAAGGGTGGCCTGACTCAGCTAGCTATCTACCACATGAGTTCAAGCAGCAGAATCACACACTTCCTATGAATCAGGATTCTAATAGGAAACAGATGTCACACTCAAATTAAGAGATTTGAGAAGGGTTTACTTACAAGGGGAAACGTTCAGAGTTGAAAGTGGGAGTAACACAGAACCCAGGCCAGCAGAAGCCCCTCAAAATTTATATCTTTTTGAGGGCAGGGATAAGTTCACCATTGCAGGAACGTAGTAAGGAATCCTTAATGGAACCTCAACAAAGTTTTAATTAAATTGTAATAAAATGGAATTTAAAAGCTGGAAAATATACTGTAAAGCAAGGTTGACCTTGAGTAGGAAAGCTGAAGAATGACTTCTTCCAGTGCAAACACTTGAGTCTGAACTGCATTTAAGTCCCAGCTTTGCTATTAGTGAAATAAGACTTGTTTTTGTAAATATTAAAAGTTTGAATGTAAATTCGTCCCTCAATCATGTTCCCTAGCATTCCATCTCTGGTCTGAGTCTAGAGGTTTACTGCCCCAGAGCTAAAGAGAGCAGTCACTTGCCCTTGTTTGCAGGACATGTGGCTGGTGGAGTAGTTAGAACATATAGAGCTTCCTCGACAATGTAAACAAGACATTCTTACTTGCCCCTAAGACCTTGCCATGAGGCTGGAATGGAGAGGGAGACAGTAGTGCCAACTCCTTTCAGCCTGATATGCTGTGGGGAGAAGGGTAATGACAAAAGAGGGGGCATGGACAGACACATGGATCTTGATTCCCCTCTTCAGAATTTAGGTCTGGAAGGAATTGTGGTGTTAGATGCACTGAGGCATGTGCTGATGGTAGGGAGACACACTTGTTCTTGCTCAGTTTTAGGACTCTTGAGATGAGTTGTCCAGAGGGCTGCCATTTGCTAACCTAGCAGTTCAGCTCACTCAATCAGACAGAAGTCTTGAGGTTTAGCTTTCTTTGGGAGTATGATTGAGGCCCAGAAGTTTCCCCAAACCTCAGCCCTTCCTCAAACTCAGAAGCCAGCAGGTCTCCCCCATGTAAGGTACCTAGCAAATATTAGTATTGAGTATGTTAGCTATGCAGATGTTCTGGGGACCCAGACAAAACTTTGGAAAGGTCTCTATTACCTGTGTTTACAGGTCTTAGCACAGAACAGATCATACACCCGGCCCACCTTCCCTTCTCCACCCCTCCCTACTTCCTCCGGACCTCCCTCCTGCTACTTCTGTAATGGTTTTGGTCTGAGCCTTCTCAGAAGCAGACTGTTGGACCAAATGATCCCTTCAGGTTTCTTTCTGCTTTTTCATTCAGAAAATGTACTGAATTATTATTATTATTTTTTATTTCTCAAAATATTTTTCATACATATTTAATAGTATCCTCAGAACTTTGTCAACAGTTCTTTCAAAATGGAATCTGTGCATAACAAAGTGAAAAATCCTGGGAATGATATTTTGCTTATCTCAAGCTTCTACAGTTACTTACTAAATGGTAAAGAAGTTACAGATATATTCTGATTTTTTTATTACTTCTATGATATAAAAATAGTTAGTATTTCTATAACTGGATAGCACCCTACAGGTTAGAATGAGCAGTGCATCTATTTATTGTTTGACTTTGTCTGCATTTCACATGGTTATAGTTTCATACTCTGCCAATTTTTTTTTTTTGAGGGCAGTGTCACTGGCCCTCATATGTGGGACTGAACCGGGGCCGCTGGCTTCCGAAGCCAGCGCTTAACCACCGTGCCACTCGGCCGGCCCCCAAAATTTAAATATATACGAAATTTTAAAAATGTTTTAAATTAGTTTCAGGTGTACAAAACGACACAATAGACATTTACATCCCTCACAAAGTCATAACCTCCCCCCTCAATCTACTACCCCTCTGACATCATATACAGCTGTTACAGCACCATGGACTTTATTCCCTATGCTGTACTTTATATTCTGTGACTATATGAAGATTGGACAATTAAATTTGCGAACTTTCCACAATGTAATATTTAATTACAGTTGACATCCCATATCATTCTACTTCAGCTTCAGGTGTATAGCACAGTGGTCAAGCATCTACACAATCTATGAAGTGATCCCCATGATAAGTCCAGTACCCATCTAGCACCTTACATGATCTTTACAATATTGTTGATTATATTCCCCATACTGTATTTCATATCCCTGTGACTATATTGTGGCTACCAATTTTGTACTGAACTATAATATTTACTCTTTCATATTTTACAACCACATTTTTTAATCACTTCTCTGACCTTGCTATTGACACACATTCCTTTGCCTGGCAGTTCCTAAAAAGGAAAGTCAGAACATGTGTATCTTCATTTTAAAGGTATCTTGGCAGCATACACTAAATTCTACATTATTAAAGACATCTTTTTTAAAAAAAAAAGATTTTATTGGGGATTTGGAGGAGGGGAACAGCGTTGGGGAATGAGGGGAGGGGAACAGACAAGTTGCCGTCCTTTTGTTCTTCAGTCTAGTTGTGGAAGACGTTGCTTCACTGGCCCATGTTGGTATTATCATTGCACTCTTCCTGGGTGAGGCAGTCAGTCGCTGGCCATTGGATGGCCTCTCACTGCGGCTCATGGTGGCTCAAGAAAGTGCACGCCAGCTGCTGGCCAGTCCCACTGCTGCCTATGCCGTTGCTGGCGACACACGGGAGCCCAGCTCCAGGTTGAGTTGTTGTTCACCATCTTAGCTGTAGAGGGTGCAGCATCACTGGCCCTCTATATGGGATCTGAACCGGGGCCCTGCTGCTCAGAGCTGGCGTCCCAAGTCAACTCTTAACCAACGCACCACTTGACCGGCCCATAAAGACATTTCTTACCCCCTCCTGCATGTAACTGAATGGGGACCTTGTGAAAACTTGGTATGGGAGAGTCTCAGAAATTCAAGTAAAAACCACTATACCCTGCCACAGGATTCACTGCAAGTCTGAGACTGTAGTAATCGTACAGGTCTGGTGTGGAGCAGGAGTGTGGTCCTTTTAAGGTGCTAACAGATGTTCAGTCTGGCTGGTGGGACCCATGGTTTGGAAGCTTCCATGAAGCGCTGTGGAGGAGACCAGCCAGATAGTCACTAGTCCCCCAAAACGTCCCTTTTTTCCCTGGCCAATCCAAAAGACTACATTCCCCCGGCTGCATAGACATAGGAATGGCTGTGTGACTAAGTTCAACGGAATGTGAGTGAAAATGAGGTGCCACATCTTCCCCTGAAAAACATCTTCTGTAATTGTAATTAATTTCCTATTGCTTCTGTAACAAATTACCACAGACTTAGTCACTTAAAACAACACAACTTTATTCTCCTCTAGAGGTCATTAGGGTGTTAGCAGAGCTGGTTCCTTCTGGACACGTGAGTGGGGAATCCATTTTCTTGCCTTTTTTAGCTTCTGGAGGCTGCCTGCATTCCTTGGTTCATGACCCCTTCCTCACATCATTTCACTGTCTTTGATCTTCACATCACCTACTTCTTCCTCCTCTGACCTTCCCAGATAATACAGGACAATCACCTCATCTCAGAACCCTTTATTTAATGACATCTGCAAAGTCCCTTTTGCAATATAAGAACAAACAGTTCACAGATTCTGGGGATTAGGATGTGGACATCTTTGGGAACCACTAGTCAGCCTACCACATATATACTTTAATCCTATATACTTTGTCTTTCTTTCCATATCTGCCAGCTGACTGCAGAGAATGATAAAGCCAAAAGAGATGGAAGTGACACACAATAGAAGGAGGCGGGCTTGCTGAACTCTGGGTAGAGCAGAGTTCTCCTGCTGACCACACTGGACTATAAAATGAGGGAGAAAAATATTTTATTGTGTTAAGGTTGATTAATTTATTTTATTTTATTTATTTTTTATTTTTTAAAGATTTTTATTGGGGAATCGGGGAAGGGGAACACACAAGTTGCTGTCTTTTTGTTCTTCAGTCTAGTTGCGGAGGACGTTGTTTCATTGGCCCATGTTGGTATCGTCATTGTGCTCTTCCCGGATGAGGCAGATCGGCTGCCGGCCTCTGGATGGTCTCTCACCACGGCTATTGGCAGCTCATGCTGGCTGCCAGCCATTCACGCTGGCTGCGGGCCACTCACTGTAGCCTATGGCAGCCCAATGCAGCAGGGGCTGCAGCCTACACCGTCGCTGGGGCTCGCACAGCCCAGCTCCAGGTGAAGCCGTTGTTAGCTGTAGAGGGCAGTGTCACTGGCCCTCATATGTGGGATCTGAACCGGGGCTGCTGGCATCCCAAGCCAGCTCTTAACCAATTCGTCACTTGGCCAGCCCAAAGTTGATTCAATTATTAACCCCACTGCTTCCACCCTCTCTTTGTTTATACTTTTGTCATGACCCCTTGTCTTTGGACTTGACTATGTGACTTGCTCTGGCCAATAACATGTGAGTGAAAGTGACTGACAGTGTGCCTAGGCCTTAAGACATTGCTTGTGCTTCCGATTGCACTCATTCGTCTCTGACATTGCCATGAGCTCTGTCTAGTTAAGCCAAACTCCAGCTGACCCACAAATTTGTGCTTCATAATAATGATTGTTGTTTTAACCCAATAAATTTTATGGTAGTTTATTAGATAGCAACAGCCAACTAACATTACCACTGAGATTTTAATTTATTTATTACAGCAGTTAGACTAAAACAGAGGCTGGGAGAGTAACTGAGTGAGGGAGTTGAAAGAATAAAATGCTGTGGCCAGAAGGTGGGGAGTTGGGATCTATTATTCCAGTGGTGCAGCAGTTCACAGTGACAGCAAGATCCAGAGCGTAACCATGGAAGGGAGCAGATAAAACTGAATGGAGGCACAGGTCACTGGATTAGAGCAGATCACAGATAATGACAGAATTTGAGTTTGAATGGAAGACTACAAGCCAAATGTTTGAGCCTCCACCGAATAAGGGGAACTGGTCTTGCGAGTGGAGCTTTGGGAAGAAGAAAATTTAGAATTGCTATAATAATAAACCTATGAATAGCAACTAGAAGTAGGAGAACTCCTCCGAATGCTTGTTGTATGAACACAAGGGAAGGGTGAAGTACCAATCGGGAGGTGAGATCTTTACCTGGAAAGATAAGCTGTCCTTGATCTTAGTTGTCTGATTCAGTCCCCCAGAAAAAGAAAAGCAGTGAGGATAGGAAGACTTCATTAAACCAGAGATGTTGGAAGACTGTAATGAGGCTTCTCTTGAGTGGACCAAAGAACCATGGCAATAGCTGGGTACCTCAGCAAGGCCCAAATTAAATGCAAGTGCAAGTGTCTTCCACCGGCACATTTATTTCAGAATTGCTATTGTATCAATTGGCTCATTTCATTGTTTCATAAATTGTAAAGGGACAAGAAATAGCATGAGAGTATTCTGCATGTCCTTTGTAGAAATTGAGTTTGTTGATAAGAAGACAATTGTAGAATAAATGGGCCTGCTGTTTAAGTACTCCTAAGAAGGACCTGGAAGGGCTCATGAACTTCTTCTGCAGCTCTAAAGATATCCTGAGGATACCAAGTTAATTTTCCAGTTAAGTTGCCTAAAGCTGCCTTCTGAAACAGACTACAGCTTCCTCTCTTAATTACAGCTGACATTGCATGGTACATTTCTAATTTCAAGTAGTCTACATGTTGTTGTAGGCAGAATAATAGCCCCCAAAGAGACCTGTGCCCTAATCCCTGGAACCTGTAAGTAGGTTACCTAAACTGGCAAAGAGGACATAAATTTGCAGATGGAATTAAGTTTGCTAATCAGTTGGCTTTGAGATGGGGAGATTATTGTGGATTATATGGGGTGGACCAGAGAGATAGTAGAGTGAGAAAGACTATGCCCAACATTGCTGGTTTAGAAGATTGAAGTGGGCCACAGGTCAAGGGATGTGGCCAGCCTCTAGAAACTAGGAAAGGCAAGGAAACAGATTCTCCCTTAGAGCATCTAGAAGGAACACAGACCTGCTGATCTCTTGATTTTAGCCTCATGAGACTCTCACTTTTGACCTCAAAAACTGTAAGATAGGGGCCGGCCGAGTGGCTCAGTTGGTTAAGAGTTGGCTTAGAGTGCGTACTCTGAGCAACAGGGCTGCCTGTTCGATTTCCACATGGGCCAGTGAAGGCTGTGCCCTAGCTGAGCTGTCACTGAGCTGCCAACAGATGGCAGGATGGCTCAGTCGTGTAACAACAAGATCGCCTGTTCAGGCAGCGGGGGCCTGCGCTCTTTCTCTGTCTGGCTGTGACCCGCTGAGGCAGCGTGGCGGAATAGGGACGGCAGCCTCTTGCGGCTACTGCAGCACTAGGGTGTCAGTTGGTACCGCCCAGAACACTTCAGTTCTGCTCTGCAAGGATATATAATAACTGATTGGTGTGTCCATTTAATCCAAGAAAATGGAAACTGAACAGCCAGAGGAAATCTTCCCCAACACCGAAACCAATGGTGAATTTGGTAAATGTCCTGCAGAAGATATGGAAGAGGAGCAAGCTTTTAAAAGATCTAGAAATACTGATGAGATGGTTGAATTACACATTCTGCTTCAGAGCAAGAATGCTGGGGCAGTGATTGGAAAAGGAGGCAAGAATATTAAGGCTCTGCATACAGACTACAATGCCAGTGTTTCAGTCCCAGACAGCAGTGGCCCCAAGTGCATATTGAGTATCAGTGCTGATATTGAAACAATTGGAGAAATTCTGAAGAAAATCATCCCTACCTTGGAAGAGGGCCTGCAGTTGCCATCACCCACTGCAACCAGCCAGCTCCCACTCAAATCTGATGCTATGGAATGCTTAAATTATCAACACTATGAAGGAAGCAACTTTGACTGCGAGCTGAGACTGTTGATTCATCAGAGTCTGGCTGGAGGAATTATTGGGGTCAAAGGTGCTAAAATCAAAGAACTTCAAGAGAATACGCAGACAAATATCAAGCTTTTCCAGGAACGCTGTCCTCATTCCACTGACAGAGTCGTTCTTGTTGGAGGAAAACCTGATAGGGTTGTAGAGTGCATAAAGATCATCCTTGATCTTATTTCAGAGTCTCCTATCAAAGGATGTGCACAACCTTACGATCCCAATTTTTACGATGAAACCTATGATTATGGTGGCTTTACAATGATGTTTGATGATTGCCGTGGAGGTCCCGTGGGATTTCCCATGCCGGGAAGAGGTGGTTTTGACAGAATGCCTCTTGGTCGGGGTAGGCGTCCGATGACTCCTTCTAGAAGAGATTATGATGACATGAGCCCTCGGGAGGACCTCCTCCTCCTAGACGAGGTGGCCGGGGAGGTAGCAGAGCTCGGAACCTGCCTCTTCCTCCACCACCACCTCCTAGAGGAGGAGATCTAATGGCCTATGACAGAAGAGGAACACCTGGTGACCGTTACGATGGCATGGTTGGTTTCAGTGCAATGAAACTTGGGACTCTGCAATAGATACATGGAGCCCTTCAGAATCGCAGATGGCTTATGAACCACAGGGTGGCTCCGGATATGATTATTCCTATGCAGGAGGTCGTGGCTCATATGGTGATCTTGGTGGACCTATTATTACTACACAAATTATTATTCCCAAAGATTTGTCTGGATCTATTATTGGCAAAGGCGGTCAGCGGATTAAACAAATTCATCATGAGTCAGGAGCGTCGATCAAAATTGATGAGCCTTTAGAAGGATCCGAAGATCGGATCATTACCATTACAGCAACATAGGACCAGATACAGAATGCACAGTATTTGCTGCAGAACAGTGTGAAGCAGTATGCAGATGTTGAAGGATTCTAATACAAGGTATTTTTTCTTTTTTATAGTGTGAAGCAGTATTCTGGAAAGTTTTTCTAAGACTAGCGAAGAACTGAAGGAGTCCTGCATCTTTTTTTTTTATCTGCTTCTGTTTAAAAAGTCAACATTCCTCTGCTTCCTAGGTGTTCTGCATTTGAGGTGTAGTGAAATCTTTGCTGTTCACCAGATGTAATGTTTTAGTTCCTTACAAACAGGGTGTGGCGGGGAGGGTGTGCAAAAACAGCAGAGTGAGTGAATTTTAATTTTTGTTCATTCTTGTTTAAAAAGGAAAATTCCCCCTATGTAATTATTGTGAACACTTTGCTTTGTGGTCATTGTAACATTTGGGGATGGGGGAGACAGGGAGGGAAAGTAACAATAGTCCTTATGTCCCTGGCAACTATTCAGAGCAGTGTGCAGAATGTAATGCTCTTTTGTAAGAAATGTTTTATGATTTTTAAAATAAATTTAGTGAACCAAAAAAAAAAAAAAGAAGATTGCCTATGCCTACTCACTACTGAAGACTGAACTTGGCACCTTGAGCTGAGCTGCTGTCCAGATGGCTCAGTGGATAGAGTGTGCGTTCTTAACAACAAGGCTGCTGGTTCGATTCCCGTATGCTATGGTGGCTACTCCCACCTGCAACTAAGATTGAACACAGCACCTTGAGCTTAGAGGCCACGAACTGCTGACGGGAGGCCAGATGGCGACTGGCGCCCTCCACAACGAAGACTGAAGAACAACAACTTGTCTGTTTCCCTTCCCCAATTCCCCAACACTGTTCCCCTCCCCCAATTCCCCAATAAAATCTTTAAAAAACAAACAAACAAACACTATAAGATAAATATGTGTTATTTTAAGTGCAAGTTTATGGTAATTTGGTACAGCAGCAATAGAAAACTAATATACATGGTGTTCCTCTACTCTGTGAGCTATTCCAGGATGTTTTCAACAAACCCTTCTTTTTACTTAAGCTAGTTTGAGTTGGGTTTTGGTCTCCTGCAACTCAATTTACAAAGAGGAGTCATTATACAACAGTACTACTCACTACAGAAAAAGAGATCTCCAGAAATAAAGCACATGTATTAAACCTTAAAGATATCAGGATAAGATTGCTTCTGCATGATGACTGAACAGGAAAAATAGAAGGGATTTGAAGAAGTGAAATAAATTAGCATTTGACAGGTAAGTTTATTTCATTGATTGAAATGTAGATTAAGGAGCCACATGTTATAATTTCTCTCTGATTTCTTCTTTGACCCATGAGCTATTTAGAAGTGTGTTGTTTAGTTTCCAAATAGCTAGGCATTTTCCAATTATCTTTTTGCTCTTGACTACTAATTTAATTTTATTGTGGTCATAGAACATACTTTGCATTATTGAATATTTTAAAATATATTGAGACTTGTTTTATGGCCCACAATAGGGTCTCTCTCTCTCTCTCTCTCTCTCTCTCTCTCTCTCTCTCTCTATATATATATATATATATATATATATATTTTTTTTTTTTTTTTTTTTAATTTTATTGGGCAATTGGGGAGGGGAACAAACAAGTTGCTATCCTTTTGTTCTTCAGTCTAGTTGTGGAGGATGTCACTTCCCTGGCCCATATTGGTATTATCATTGTGTTCTTCTCAGGCAAGGCAGTCACTTGGCGGCCATTGGATGGCCGCTCATGGTGGCTCACGGTGGCTCACAGCAGTTCACGAAAAGCCAGCCCCACTGCAGCCTAGGCACCGTTGCCTGTGACTCTCAGCAGCCCAGCTCCTGGTCAAGCTGTTGTTCACCATCTTTGCTGTAGAGGGCACAGCATCACTGGCTGTCATATGTGGGATCTGAACCAGGGCCCTGCTACTCAGAGCTGGCATCCCAAGCCAACTCCCAACCAACACGCCACTTGGCCGGTCCAAGAATAGGGTCTATTTTGATAAATGTTTTGTGTGTTCTTAAGAAATAATGAGACAAGTAAAAAGTTAACAGGAGTGGGATTGTGAACTGACAGGATGGAACAGGCAAGGAGTTAACTGGAATGAGCTTGTGAGTTAGCAGGAACAAGCTTAAACATTAACTGCTTGGCTCTAACTCCCCTGGCTAGCACTGCAGGCTAGTAAGCACCTTACATTGTCACAAGTGGGAACAGAACAGTTCCCAATCACAAGGGCAGCACCCTGCAAGCTGACATCTATCGTAGATGGGAACAGAACAGTTCCCAGGAGAAGACAATTGTAAGGGCAGCTCCACTGAAAGCTGACAGGCACCCTACATCCTGCTTAGAAAAACATAAAACACGAGCTTAACAGAAACTGGCCAGACTCCTTTTGCCAGTTCCAAACAACTTTCTCTCTCTTTTTGACTTTCAATAAATCTATTCTTACTCTTGTAGAGTCTCGTGAATGCTTTCACATTCTGCGAACGACCAGGGGTTAATTCTACACCAAGACAAGGAAGAATGTGGACTTCCTTTCAAGCCCAGCATTTGGATGGTGGGTCCCCACCTGTGTTCACCATGCATATTGATAGGTGTTATTTCTGTTCTGGGCCCATATACCTGGACCATGGCATGATGTTCATCTGCAACGATTACAAGGTGTTCAGATTCTGTAAATCCAAGTGTCATAAAAACTTTAAAAAGAAGCACAATCCTCGCAAGGTCAGGTGGACTAACGCATTCCGTAAAGCAGCTGATAAAGAGTATCCAGTAGATAATTCATTTGAATTTGAAAACCATAGAAATGAACCTGTCAAGTACCAGCGAAAATTGTGGAATAAAACTATTGATACAATGAAGAGAGTTGAAGAGATCAAACAGAAACGCCAAGCTAAATTTATAATGAACAGGTTGGAGAAAAATAAAGAACTACAGAAAGTTCAGGACATCAAAGAAGTCAAGCAAAACATTCATCTCATCCGGGCCCCCTTTGCATGCCAAGAAAAGCAGCTGGAAAACAAAATGGTACAGAAATTACAACAGGATGTGGACATGGAAGTTGTTTCTGAAAATCATAACTGTCTGGAACCCTTTCTATGAGTGCATTGGAAAATCTCCTTTAGAGACTTAGAGCATTACAATTTGATTTTTTTTTACATGAGGTGACTAAAATGAAAAAGTGATTAAAAATACATCTCTTCCACATTGTTATCTGCAAAACATCAGATAGTATGGATGCTAGATTGCACCTCAATGCTTCACTGATAGATATATGAGGTGTGATAAAAAAAAATACAGTGAATTTAAAATAAAAAAATTTATCACAGTAAGAGACACATTGCCATTAGTCCCCCTCAAAATACTCCCCCTTACTTCAAATACACTTATCCCATCATTCTTGCCACTTTCTGAGGTAGTTCTGGAAGTCCTCTTTTGTGAGTGTCTTTACTTCATCCTCCATGATGACAATGCTCCATGTCACACATCTCTTCTGATATGGAAACTTCTGTCAAATAAAAATATTACGGTATGTCCTCATCTACCTTATTTGCTGGATCTGGCACCATGTGACTTTTGGCTCTTCCCCAAAGTCAAAATGACCATGGAAGGAAAATGTTTTGAATTGATTCAGGACATCAAGGAAGCCATGAGAGAGCAACTAAAGACACTCACAAAAGAGGACTTCCAGAACTGCTTCGGAAAGTGGCAAGAACGAAGGGATAAGTGTATTTGAAGCGAGGGGGAGTGTTTTGAGGGGATTAATGGCAATGTGTCTCTTACTGTAATACATTTTTAAATCTAAACATTCACTGTATTGTTTGATCACACCTTATATGTCTAATTTTTTAAATTAGTAATACTTTTATGTTGAGAGACATGTTAAGATACACTTACTGCTAATCTATCCATAGCAATCAATTCAGAAAAACAATACTGAGCTTTGTTTTGGTACAGTGAAGTAACTAATTTTATTCATTTGAGGCTTCTTTTTTTTTTTTTTAAAGATTTTATTGGGGAATTGGCGGAGGGGAACAGCGTTGAGGAATCAGGGAAGGGGAACAGACAAGTTGCTGTCTTTTTGTTCTTCAGTTTAGTTGCGGAGGATGTTGCTTCACTGTTGGTATCATCATTGCGCTCTTCCCAGATGAGGCAGATGGGTCGCTGGCCTCTGGATGTCGCTCACCGCGGCTATTCGCAGCTCACGCTTGGCTGCCAGCCACTCACACTGGCTGCGGGCCACTCACTGTAGCCTATGGCAGCCCACTGCAGCAGGGACTGCAGCCCACACCATCACCGGGGCTCGCACAGCCCAGCTCCAGGTGGAGCTGTTGTTAGCTGTAGAGGGCAGTGTCACTGGCCTTCATATGTGGGATCCGAACCGGGGCCGCTGGCATCCCAAAACCAGCGCTTAACCAATGCGCCACTCGGCCGGCCCTGAGGCTTCTTTTTAAGCTTTGTTAGATGGGACCAGAGCAGCCTTTAATTTAAGGTTAATTTGATCCCATTATTACTGAGGCAATAAATAGCCTTCTGAGTACTCTACCTGATGCCCTGATTTTGACGTTTCTTTACTCTGGTTTTTGAGAATGTAAACTATTTATCAGTCCTGTGTGAGCTTCAACAATTATTTTTTGGTGGTCCATGCCCCCAGACTTGGTAGTTTCCTCACATACATGTGCTTATCAGTACTCAGCTGAAGGCTTGAGGGGAGCCCTCTTCAGACCTTGGGATTTGTCTCCCTCACCCTCTCCCTCTCCCTCTCCCTCTCCCTCTCTCCCTCTCCCTCTCCCACGCCCTCTCCCTCTCCCTCTCCCACTCCCTCTCCCTCTCTCTCTCTCTCCTACTCTACCTTGCAAATTCTAACCACTGAGTTTTCTCAACATCTCAACTCTGTCTCCCCAACTCAGGGAGACCACAGGGTTCTACCTAGTTTCCACCCCTCTGTGCTGCTGGCTGGAAATTCTCTCCAGTAAGCTGGAGCAACCACGGAGTTGGTCTCTTTTGTTTCCCTTCAGGCATCACTGTCCTATGCTGCCTGCCTGTTCTTCCATGTCTGAAACTGCTGTTTCAAATATTTCGTCCAGTTTTTTAAGGAAGGCAGCAAATTCAGTTCCTGTTACTCTACAATGGCAGAAAGCAGAAGTCCCAGGAGCCATATTTCAATTACAGATGTGCTATTTTTCCCTGAGCAAGTTAGTAACCTCTCAGAACTCACTTCCTCAAATGATTTTTTAAAACATAGACTATTTTTTAAGAGCAGTTTTAGGCTCACAGCAAAATTAAGTGGAAAGCACAGAGGTTTCCTATATACCCCCTATCCCCACACATGCAGAGCCTCCCCTATTATCACCATCCCCCACCAGAGTGGTGCATTTGTTACAACTGAGAACCTACATGGACCTACATTATCACTCAGAGTCCATAGTTTACACTAGGGGTTTCACTCTTGGTGTTGTACATCCTGTGGTTTTGGACAAATGATATCCATTATTATATTATCATACAGAGTAGTTTCTGTCCTAAAAATCCTCTGTGCTCCCCCTATTCATCTCTTCTGCTACTTCAACCCCTGACAACCACTGATCTTTTTATTGTCTCCATAGTTTTGCCTTTTTCAGAATGTCATATAGTTGGAATCATACAGTATGTAGCCTTTTCAGACTGGCTTTTTTCATATAATAATATGCATTTAAGATTCCTCCATCTCTTTTCATGACTTGATAGATCATTTTTTACCAACACTGAATAATATTTTGTTGTGGGTGTATCAGTTTATTATGTGGGTGTATCCATTTACCTATTGAAGGATATCTTGGTTGCTTCCAGGTTTTGGCAATTATGAATAAAGCTGATCTATCTATCTATCTATCTATCTATCTATCTATCTATCTATCTATCTATCTATCTATCTATCTATCTATCTATCTTTGTGTAGGTTTTTGCATGGACATGAGTTTTTCAACTCCTTTGGGTGAAAACCAAGGTGCAAGATTACTGGATAGTGTGGCCAGAGTATGTTCAACTTTGTAAGAAACTACCAAACTGTCTTCTAAAGCAGCTGTACCATTTTATACTCCCACCAGCAATGAATGGGACTTCCTGTTGACCCACATCCTCACTAGCACATGGCATTTTCAGTGTTCTAGATTTTCAACCTTCTAATAGGTGTGTAGCGGTTTCTCACTATTGTTTTAATTTGCATTTCCCTGATGATATGTGATGTGGAGCATCTTTTCATATACTTATTTGCCATCTATATATCTTGTTTGGTGAAGTATCTGTTAAGATCGTTGGACTATTTTTTGATTGGGATGTTTGTTTTCTTATTGTTGAGTTTTTAGGGTTCTTTGTATATTTTGGATAACAGTCCTTTATCAGCTATATCTTTTGCAAATATTTTCCCTCAGTCTGTGGCTTGTCTTTTTGTTTTCTTGACCGTGTCTTTCACAGAGCAGAAAATTTTAATTTGAATGAAGTTCAACTTATCAGTTCTTTCTTTCATGGATCATGCCTTTGGTGTTGTATTTAAAAAGTCACCAGCATATCCAGTGTCATTTGGATTTTCTCCTATGTGACCCTCTAAAAGTTTTTTTTTTTTTAAGAGGGCAGTGTCACTGGCTCTCATGTGGGATCCAAACTGGGGTCACTGGCGTCCCAAGCCAGTTTTTAACCACTGCGCCACAAAGCCAGCCCCTAAAAGTTTTATATTTTTGTAGTTTACCTTTAGGTACATTGGTCCATTTTGAGTCACTTTTTGTAAAGGGTGTAAGTTCCGTGTGTAGATTAATTTTTTTGCATGTGGATGTCTAGTTGTCCTAGCACCATTTGTTGAAAACGCAAATGATTTTAAATGATATTTATATGTGTATAATACTAATGTCAGTTGAATGGATGTTTGTCAGCCTTTTGTAATTCAAATAACATTTAGTTCAAAAACTCATTCCAAGGGCTGGCCGAGTGGCTCAGTTGGTTAAGAGCTCACTCAAGAGTGTGAGCTGAGTTCTGAGCAACAGCAGTTTGAGGCCCAGCCCGAGCTGAGCTGCCGCTGAGCTGCCAACAGATGGCAGGGTGGCTCAGCTAAAAAAGAAAAAACAAACAAAAAAACCTCATTCCAGTGTCTCTGAGGATAGTTTGTGGTTTAGCCTCCTCTTGGTGTCCCCTTGTTGAGTGAGGTCTTGCTTCCAGCAACATTATAGCCCATCTACTCAGTGTTTCTTTTCTCTTTTTTCCACCTCATCTTCTCACTGGAGACTGCCCAATTTCTTCTCCCTGAAGCATCATTCACTTACACTATATGTGAACAGATCTTATCAAATGAAGAGAGCCATGGAGGAGATGATGTTCCATGAAAGAATGACCTAAATTGGATTTTAACATTTCTGAACTCAAATATCCCTTGTCCATCCCTTCCTATGGAGAAATCACTGTGTATACCTTCCATCTAGATTGTAGTCTCTTGACACTATGCTGGGTCCCTCTTGGGGTCACTGCTGGCCTGTATGACACCTTTCTGCACATTTAGAAAAAGGCAGCTCTCCTTCAGGAGTTTTTGCAATTCACAGCTTGAGAGCAGAAAGCAGGTCAGATCTCAGCTCCAGTGCCCACTCATTTTGCTTTAACCCCCATCCTTCCCTAACTTCCTTATCTTTGATCCTCCAAATTCTCACTCATTTCTTATAGAGCAGTTTAGTTCTTTCTTTACTGGCTCCAGGCCTTCCAAGTTATTCCCAAAGGACTCATCTTTATAATGAATTTTAAAATGTGTTCTTAAACTTTAATAGTTATAACTCTGGAAGGAACATTAGATATTGAATTTCTCCCCCCAGCACAGGTTTATCATGATGATGGTGAGGATGATGGTGAGGATGAAGATAATGACAATAGCCCTTCAGTAGATATGCTTAAGTTATTACATGAAGAGAAAAGTGTTCTTTTCCTGGAAAATCAATGGTCATTTCTTTGACATGTAAGAGATTGCACATTATACTTCAGTTCACTACAGAAATCAGAGACTGTGAAGTGCTTTAAGATCTCAAAATAAAAAATGCTTGGCTCTGCAGATGCATTTTGTAAATGTATATGTATGAAAGAAAACCAGCAAGTTCCTGGAAGACAACAGGATGTCAGCCCAGCTTTATGAAGCATATGTATTGTCATAGTCATCACATTCTCTAACAGACCAGGGGAAGCAAGGGACATGGGCCACATCTTTGACATAATGTATTTCTACATTTCTAAAATGCACCAACAGCATTTGGGGAAGCAAAAAAAGGCAGTGTATTTAATTTTCATACCAATAATAAGCTACATCTTGGTTTCAAACTTTAAAAATGAGAACAATAAAACTGTATTTCAGGGGCCAGCTGAGTGGCTCAGAGTGCGAGCTCTGAGTAACAGGGTCACTGGTTCAATTCCTGAGCTGAGCTGCCAACAGTCAGGATGGCTCAGCTAAAAAACAAAAAAACAAAAAAAACTATCTCAGAAGCAAGGAGAGGTACACTTTCTGTTTAAGTCCTCTACAGCACATTCCTCTATATCCTGAAGAAAAAACAGTTTGGTTTTTTTAAAAAAGGTTTTATTGGAGAATTGGGGGAGGGGAACAGCAACTTGTCTGCCTAGCTGTGGAGGATGTCGCTTCACTGGCCCATGTTGGCACTATCACTGCACTCTTCCCAGGTGAGGGAGTCGCTCGCCGGCCATTGGACGACCGCTCACCACGGCTCATGGCGGCTCACGGTGGCTCATGGCATCTCACAGCAGCTCATGAAAGTGCATACCAGCTGCCGGCTAACCTCACTGCAGCCTATGCCATTCCCAGCGACTCACGGCAGCCCCGCTCCAGGTCGAGCTGTTGTTCACCATCTTAGCTGTAGAGGGCACAACGTTACTGGCCCTAATGTGGGATCTGAACCGGGGCCCTGATGCTCAGAGCTGGCGTCCCAAGCCAACTCCCAACCAATGCTCCACTTGGCCGGCCCAGAAATAGCACTTTCAATAATATTGTTGCTAGATACATACACAATAGTCTTTCAGATAGGAACCATAGAATCAGTATATTCATAACTGGGCATAAGGTTAACTGAAGTGTCTTTTTGTGGACTCTGACTATGGAATATGAAGAATTTGCAGTGGATATGAATAGTAGAGGCCAACTTCTCTAAGCCTCAATTTTCTCATCTATAATAATGGTAAAATAAAATACCACCCATAAGGTTGCTATGAAGATTAAATGAGATAATACAGGCAAAGTAATTAACATAGTGCCTAGAACATAATACTGTCTACTGCTCTGCAGAAATTCAGAAGGAACTGCAAAGAGAACGCTGGGGGATTATTTATTTCTGGTATTATTTAATACAATTCAACAAACATTTAAAGACCATCTATCTACTTTATGCTAAGAATTGGGTTGGGAACTGCTATAAAAGGAAATAAAGAAGAGTGCTATGATTATCTTGTCTTAGGAAGAGAGAGATGAGAAATATTGGGTATATTATATTTTATTAACTAAATGTTGTTTTTGAATATTGAGTATGCCAAACTTAAATTATCAAACATATTAAACTTTAAGTATTAAGTATGGTATATTGCTCTAAATATACATATTTAATTTAATGTATTCTATTTTATATATATATTTATTTATTTATTTTAAAAATATTTTATTGGGGAATTGGGGGAGGGAACAGTGTTGGGGAATCGGGGAAGGGGAACAGACAAGTTGCTGTCCTTTTGTTCTTCAGTCTAGTTGTGGAGGACGTTGCTTTACTGGACCATGTTGGTATTGTGATCATTGTGCTCTTCCTGGGTGAGGCAGATCTGTTGCCCGCCGTTGGATGGCCGCTCATGGCAGCTCATGTGGGCTGCCTGCCACTCATGCTGGCTGCTGGTCACGCATAGTAGCTTACCGCAGCCCACTGCAGACCCACTGCAGCCAACGCCATCTCCAGCGACTCACGGCAGCCCAGCTGTTGTGCACCATCTTAGCTATAGAGGGCGCAGCATCACTGGCCCATGTGGGATCCAAACCTTGGGCCCTGCTGCTCAGAGCTCATGCTCTCAAGCCAACTCTTAACCAACAAGCCACTTGGCCGGCCCAGACAAATACAAAATTATCTCTCAGTCATGTATTTAAAATAGAATACATTAGGGCTGGCCGAGTGTCTTGTTGGGTAAGAGCTCGCTTGAGTGTGAGCTCTGAGCAACAGGGTTGCCGATTGGATTCCTGGCCTGAGCTGAGCAGCCACTGAGCTGCCAACAGGTGGCAGGATGGCTCAGCTTAAAAAAAAAAAAAAATTGTATTTGTCAGTAATGCTAGCCAAAGAATGTTTTATTTTTATTTATTTATTTATTTTTGCTACTCAGACTGCATTCTCTCCCCCTAACTCTCCCAAAGGAAGAGAAGAACGATCATCAATGGCTAGTGGCAGTTGCAAAAGCAACACCAAAAGCCGGCTTCACGCTCAGGAGAGAACACTGCAGCTCCTCCTCATGGTTTTGGGTGCTCTACACGATCAGAGAAACTTCTCTAGTAACAAACTATAGAAATGATCCCTGAAAATGTAGTCTTAAGAATGTTTTATTTTAAAGTATTACTGGGCCTGTCAAGTGGCGCTGTGGTTAAGTGCTGGCTTGGGAAGCCAGCGGCCCTGGTTCGGGTCCCAGTGACACTGCCCTCAAAAAATAAATAAATAAATAAAGTATTACTAACCCTTGCTTCCCAAGAAAATAAAAATAAATGAGCCAACTGAGGTAGATCCTTCACCTAAATTACTGGGCCCTAGGAGTAAATAAATCAAGAATTACATTGTAACTTCTGAAATAGCAAACTTAGAGATGTATTAGGACATAGCAGGCCCTTGTTCTTTAGGGTGAATAGCCTGGGGAGATTTTAAGGTTAGACAATATCCTAGGTATGTGTAATAGCCAGTCTCCAAGATGGCCCCCAGTAATCCTTGCTTAGGTAGCAGCAGTCCCAGCTAAAATCTGATTTCAACCTTATGAAAAATCCAAGCAAGAACTTTCAGGCCAATCTCTTTCCAAATTCTTGACCCATAGAAATCATGAGAGAGAATATGTGATTATTGTTGTTTTAGACCACCACATTTTAGAATAATTTATTACTGATATAGAATATATTGAGTTGATGTAAAATCATTGTATTAAGCAGAGGAGTAAATGGTCAGACTTGCATCTTAGATAATAATTCTGCCTGTGTTGTGGAAGTTGGATAAAGAGGGTGGAAGTTGGGGAACTAAAGACAGGACACTAGTTAGGAAGTCATCACACTGTCTAGGTATGATGTGGTAGGGACCAAAATGAACTCAGTGGCAATCAAGCTGGAGGTTAAAGAAATGGATCAAGAAATGTTTGTAAAAGATAGAACTGCCTCCATTAAGTGACTGGATTGGCTGTGGCAGGAAAGATAGAAACTAAAATTATTTCTGTGTTCTTTTTTTTCTTCTTCCAGAATCTTGCTGTATGTATAGGTTCCCCAGCTCTGACTGCTTGCTAACAAAAGATTCAGTCCAATACCCATCCTAGTTCTCCATCACATCTCAGATATCTCCATTTGAAGGTCTCATTCCTATTCAAGATAAATTCATTTCCCTGGTTTGACTTTGTGGAGTTATAATAGGTACTAGCTATAACCATCTTTCTGTAATTTGGGGGTGGGTGGGTGTTTTCCTTAAAGTAAATGCTGTTTAAAATATTTTGTTCTTCAAGATCTTTTTCACATCAGCCTTTTTCTATTAATTTATTTAAAGGAAAGTTAAAAATGTAGTTTGCATTTTAAACGTTCTTTTAAATGATTTCAACAATATTTTTAAGACATCAGTGATATAATATGATTTTTAAGAGCCAATCGACTTAGTTTAAATCAAAGCTTAAACATACACCCACTAAGAAATTAGTCACAAAACATAGTAACATTAATCTCCTAAGGTGTTTTTTTTTTAATGTTTTCTTTTTTACTTTGGAGAAATTTCTTTTGGGAACTACTAGTTACTTTGAAAACCTATTTATCTGAAGTTCCATTCCTTCCATTTTATCTCAGTTCTTTTCTTGGGACCAATGCATGCCTGTTATGACTATGACTCTAAGCAAGGCTCTGCCTCTTTGCTTGGGCGATACTTTCAGGGATTTCCCAGCCACCTGTGTAGACCTAAGAAACTATAACACTTTCATCTAAACATCCCTACATGTGAATCGAGTCAAAGATACATAGAACATCACGTTGCAGTAAGATTAGTTTGAGTTATTCCCAAATAACCAGAGTTGAGGTTATTTGGAAAAGCTCCCTCCCAAAGACCTTTCCTTTTGTTTTTGCACAGAACCTGAGATCTCACTGTGGACAATAAAGGAGCCACATGCTAAACCTGACAAATTCAGGGGATCCCTGCATGAAGGGCCTCACAAACTCAGAGATGGAAAGTAATTGCATAGGATGGTCTGAATATAAAAATCCCTAACTAAAAGTGGGTCATGGTGGGTAGTCATGACCTAGGCCTGTAGCCCCCTTGACAAAGGTCAATTTTTACTTTAAGTGAGCCTGTCTATTGTCTTTTTGTTTCCAAGATAACATATTTATGAAATGTTAGAGTACCCCTCAAGGCACAACTGCTGGCCCAGAGCCTGAGACCACAGAATCCCTCATTGTTATCTTGTTCCCCACATACTATCTCTCTATGTGCTATAAATGTTAATTATTAACCATCCTGTATCCACTAATATAAAAGAAATATGTATCTCTCCATTTTACTTTTTATCCAGTCCTAGAGATTGCCTCTCCCACCCACATGCTTTGCTTTCTCCTACCCACTTAATCTACCACCAATAGATTTTCTGTAACCCTCCTTACGTCTCCTCCTATATTCTAATGTATAAAATAAGATGCAAAACTGCCATTCTCCAGAGCATTTTCTCAGTTCATTGAGATTTTTCTTTCCAGCGATTGTTGTCAGCTTGGCTCAAATAAACTCATAAAAATACTCAACAGGTTTGGACGTTTCTTACATCAACACTATCTTTAGATGAGTATGATTCTGTCACCACTTCTGATGTATGTATTTGTTTTTTCCCCACACCAAGCTAGTCTCCAAACACCTGCTGGGTGCCCTACAATCCAACTTAATTCGGACACTATCTATCTGGAGTTAACATGAGATCCCATAGGGTAAGGGCTCAGTCCCACAAGACTGCCCCCACTTCAGATGCTAATGGTTACGTTCAGGTTGTTACCTATACTTCTGACCAGCTGGCTATAAATCAGAGGTTCCCATCACCCCCTCTTTGGGTTCAATTAATTTGCTAGAGTGGCTCACAGAACTCAGAAAACTGGTTTACTCACTAAATTACCAGTTTATTACAAAAGATATTTGAAAAGGACCTGACCAAAAGAGCTTCTTGTCCTCAGGGAGTTTGGGGCCTGGCCCAATGGATGTGGAAGCATTCTGGTTCATTTACCTAGACCTCTCAGAACCCAGTCCTTTTGGGTTTTTATGGAGGCTTCATTACATAAACATGATTGATTAAATCTTTGCCTGTTGGCAATTGATTCAACTCCAGTCCTTCCGCACCCTGGAGGTTAGAAGGGTGGGACTGAAAGTTTCAACCCTCTAAGGACATGGTTGGTTTTCTTGGTAGTCAGCCCTCATTCTGAGGTGGGTCCAAAGTTACCTCATTAACATAACAAATGACACCTTTATCACTGTCACCACTTAGGAAATTCCAAAGTTTTCAGGTCTGTGCTAGAAACAGAAACTAAGACCAAATATATATATATATTATAAATTACAGTATCATAATGAGCCATCATTAGATAACCCCAGGATTCCCTTGCTAAATTGTACATAACTTTGTTGAAAGACATTTTCCATTTGCCCTCCTGATTCACTCTCCACTCTTCTTTATTCTGCTTTGTAGGGTGACTGACCCATCTGGACTAGTTCAATGCCTGGCTTCCATTTGGGTTCAACTATTGAAGATCCCCAGCAGAGATCAGAGGAAGAGAGGACAGTCAAGGTGGTGTTACAATTGCCCAATTTCTTCCCTGAAAGATCACCTTGGGTTGCCTGGGTCCCTTGACCAAAAGTCACAGGTCCTCTTCTGGCAGTCTCCATGTCAATCAAGAGAGTCTGCTCCTTCTCTTCATCTTTCCAGGCCTCAGTGTGGAAATAGCCCTGATATTGCTATCTCTTGTGGTCTCTCTACACACTGCATACACACTACACACTATGCAAATCATACCTTTATAACACACCTTGAATGATCCTAATTTGAGTGCACCATCTGTTTCCTCCTAGGACTTTGACAGATACACCTTGAGAGAAATAATTTATCAAGTTATTATTGGCTATAAACATCCAATTTTAAATTAGTTTATGAGATTGCTTTTCAAGGTATAACTGCCTCAAGTTGTGCTCAGAGGGAATGGGATATAGAAGAAATAAATCTTCATAGAGATAAAAGAGAAAGAGCAAGTGGTTTGAAACCAGATCTCAGTTTGAGTTTGTTAGGGCTCACGACAGGCTGCTCCAAGATATCCCACAATGGCATATTGATCATGTTAGTTTAAAGATACTTAAGAAACGGCCCATGCAAGAAGAAAACCCTGACCACTTTGTCCCCCTAAAACAGAAGATGACTCTCCCATGTGATAGGTGCCCTCTCTGCTCCTGAGAGCTGAAAGACAACCTTGTCACAAGAGTTAAAATAACCCAAAGGAGAAAGCATGTGTCATCATCAAACTTTGTACCACTTTTGCTAATTTACTACCCAAGCCCAAACTTTATTTAGATTCCTAACGAATATCTAAACCTTGATTAGATTTTCTAATGAACGTTCTCTTTGTTCTGCTAACTTCTCACCAATATATTGTTGCTTTGTCTAAAAAGTATAAAAAAGTGCCTGGTTCGATCATTTCTTTGAGCCTTATTTTATGATCTGAGCATCATATTTGTGATTCTCCAATGCGCACATGTTAAATTAGTTTTTCTCCTGTTAATCTAGTCTTGTGTCAATTTAAATATTTTATTATTAGTTCAGGCATAAGAACTAAAGAAGGATAGAGGGGGGAAATTTTCTCCCTCCCAACAAGTCCCATATCAGCAGTTTACAATACCTTTGGGCCTCATCTGTGAAATAAGGGGTTTTAAATAGATCAGTGGCATTTCACAAAACCCTACGATGTTCCACAGAGGCATCCCAATGTCCACCAACCTGGGAGGGCAGGGAAAGGACAGGAGTAAAGAGACAGAGCACCACCCTATTTCAAACAGGGCAGCTCTGTTGTCTGCTTTATATTGAACAAGATAACCAAGGAGTCCTGATAAGGACAGGCTACTTTGTTTTAGAGATTTCTTTTTTTTTTTAAAAGACTTTAGGGCCAGCTGAGTGGTGCAGTGGTTGAGAGCTGGCTTGGGACACCCGGGTTCGGGTCCCACATATGAGGGCCAGTGACACTGCCCTCAAAAAAAAAAAAGACTTTATTGGGGAATTGGGGGAGGAGAACAGTGTTGGGCAATCGGGGCAGGGGAACAGACAAGTTGCTGTCATTTTGTTCTTCAGTCTAGTTGTGGAGGACGTCGCTTCACTGGCCCATGTTGGTATTATCATTGCTCTCTTCTGGGTGAGGCAGTCGGTCGCAAGTGATTTGACAGCCACTCATGGCAGCTCACAGCAGTTCTGGCCGGCTGCCGGTTGCTCACATTGGTTGCTGGCCACCCATGGCAGCTCAGCTCCAGGTGGAGCTGTTGTTCACCATCTTAGCTATAGAGGGTGCAGCGTCACTGGCCCATGTGGGAACCAAACTGATGGCCCTGCTGCTCAGAGCTCACGCTCCCAAGCCAACTCTTAATCAACTGAGCCACTCGGCTGGCCCCTGTTTTAAAGATTTCTGAGATCCTGGATGTAAGACGGGGTATCCCAGCTGCCAGTCCTCTAGGGGGAAAGGTGGGCTTTGGGCTGTGCATGTATTAAAAGAGCAGTTTGGGATTTTTGCCCTTTGTGTGCATTAACACTGGGTGGGGCAGAACACCATCTCTCCCTCTTCTAGGCCCTGTTGTAGGTTTTTGTGGTGGGAAACAATCCAGGGCCACGTTGAGGGCAACAGAAACTAGTTGAAAGATGTGAGTCCCCACACTTCCTTCAGAAGTGAGTAGGCAAGTCAACAGGAGCACTGGGTCCAGCCTGAGTCTGTTTTCTGGAGTTCATGGGTTAGTACAGAGAGGAATTCTGAGGGGGAAAGAAAAAGACACGTGCCTGGGATTGGTGTGTGTGTGTGTGTGTGTGTGTGTGTGTGTGTGTGTGTAGAGAAGAGAGAGAGAATTTTTTAGTTTTAATGTTCTGGTAGAAGCGACACATATTCATGACATATAGACAGCATGTAGCACATAATGGGTGCTTAACAACTGTGGAATACATAAATGAATGCATGGATGAATGAAAAGTAGGTGAATTCTGGGTAACATTGCATGAGAAGATAAGGACTCGGCTTTTAAACACATGTATGAAAAACAGTGACTTAGTTCATATTACTAGTCCAGTTAACTCTGATTTCTGATAAGTGTGGGCATACTTGTTCTAATTGGATCTTTGCAGGTCCTTCAAGGAGTATCAGGAAGGGCTACTGGCTACCAGCAAAAAGGAGAAGCAGGGAAAGAAAAAGAATAGAAAATACATTTTTCAAATGATGCACATTTTTCTATCTTTGTCATTGGTATTTTCTTTATGATTCAACAAGCTCAAAGAAAGATATAAATGATTTAAAGCTGTGGAGAAGGCACTGGGTTTTTCTTTCAATTTTTTATTTTGAAATAATTATAGATTAAGGAAGTTTTAAAAACTAGCACAGAGAGATTAATTTAGCCTACAACAAAAAGTATTCTCCCCCCCCCCCCAGGCAATGTGACTGGCCCTCACATGTGGGATCCGAACTGGGGCCGCCCACGTCCCAAGCCAGCTCCCAACCACCGTGCCACTCTGCCGGCCCAAAAAGTATTTTTAAAATGTAAAAGTCGGTTAAATATTTTTGGGCCACTTTCTTCCATTTAATTTTTCTCCTGAAATGCTGATTACTTTAGAACTCAGGATCCAATAGACGTAATTGATCACATTTAAAATGGTATCTCAGACACACTTCTAAGAGATCAAATTGGTACCAAAAAGAATCACTGCTCTCTTTTTCAGATGATAAGCCTTCAGAAAAGGGTCACTCAATAGGGAAGGTGCAGAGATAAAGGGTTATATTTATGGTGTTGCACAAATTAAGAGTCCTCTGAAAACATTAGCTGTCTGGCTTTCGGGAAGATAACCAGTAGGGGGCACTCTTTGCTTCATAGACTGCGGAAAACTGCTCTTGGATCCCTCCAGAAGACTTAATCTTTTATCTCATGCGAAATACTTTCACCTTGTTATGAGCTTGCCTTTTGGATAATTGCAGAGTAGTTTTCTTGGTGACGAAAACCAAAACTTCTGAACTCCCAAATAGTCATGTTAATATTACACAAATAATTTTAAAATAATCCAATGTTCTTGCATCTTTGTTCCCCAATTATTCAACTTGATCTTTGAATCAGACATTTAATGAGACAGGATTCCGACAAATAACACACTCACGGTTACCAGGATTTCTTAATCCTGAACACTCTTGCCTGAATCCACACACATTGCCTGAACCCAAATTCAATGCAGATCTATTTCTACATCAGCCTTTAATTAACCTGTAAAACACTGACGAGCTCTACACAGCTTGGCAGGAGAGCAAAGCATGCAACCTCTTTTTCACTATTGATAAATAGTGTACAAAACATAATTATAAATTTCCCCAGAAATGAGCAGACATAACTGGAACTTCACCAGAAACAAACCAATGTGTGTTTTAGATGCAACAAAACTCCCCTGGAAGCGGAAGGAAAACTAATATTTGCCAAAGACCTAGTATAAATCAGGAACTTGCAAGGTGTTTCATATACACGATCTCATTTCATGCTATCACCATGCCTACATTACAGTAGGGGAAACAAAAGTTGCCCGAGGACATCCAACTAGCTAGGGGCAGGCCAGAGGCAAACTCAGATATTTCGGGCCCCATTTGCCCTTTTTTCACGGGGAGCTACCCTGATCTGTATTCAGTCACTCTGTCACAATTTTCCCTGGCACTTTCTGGGACTGTACTCCACAGTGAGTTTCATTTTCACTGATTCCTGATTGTCCATATTTTGGAATTTGCCTGTTGCTTGCAATATGCCATCTGTTGTTGTGAAACTGCCCTAAACCAGGGTAATAGAGGTTTAAAACAAAAACACTATTTTTGTCAGGGCTGAGTAGTGG
This sequence comes from Aselliscus stoliczkanus, assembly GCA_033961575.1. Taxonomy (NCBI): domain Eukaryota; kingdom Metazoa; phylum Chordata; class Mammalia; order Chiroptera; family Hipposideridae; genus Aselliscus; species Aselliscus stoliczkanus. The sequence goes on along the minus strand of CM066732.1, from coordinate 75,989,649 downwards.
GAGAGGGAGGTTGGGTAAAGGCGGTGAAGGCAGGCTTTTGTGTTCCACTCTGTATATTTCTGTAGTATTTGAATATTTTATGATCAGAACATTCATACATTACTTTTTTTATAGAGAAGTAAAAAAAGAATCTTTCCAGAAACATGGAATAATGCAGTATATAGTCTATTTTTATGATATATTTATAGTAATTTGAAGATAAAGACCTCTTTTGAGACAGGAAAAAAGAGGACCAAGTTTTCATTATATAGCTATTTTCTTCTCTTCGTCCCTCACACCCTACACACAGAAACACAAACAAAAGCCTCTTATTGTTTCCCCTGATGGAACAACGATGACTGAATGAATAAATCATCCAGTCACCAAAACTTCATTCCTAGTCACTTGACACCATTTAGGGAATACTATGTTGGAAATGTGCAGCTGTTCAAATCCCTACCAGCACCACCCCCAAGGATTAGAGGACCTGAGGAATAAGAAAGAAGTCGTCAATACTACAGAGTCTAAATGAAATGATGGATGTTTCATTTTAACAGTTCTACCATTAATTTGAGGGTAAAAATATGCTAACTCCCTTTATAACTCCAGCAAAGACTGTTTTCTTATTAAATGGAAGGAAATGAGTTTAAAAGTTCTAGGGTTAAATTTGCAAACTAGAACCTGTTTAAATCCATTCACAGCCCTGCAAACTCTTAAGTTCAGTTTGTACCGGTAAACGGAGATGCTATGGGGTTAATTTCTTAGATACAAAAAGGGTTTAATTTCCCAGTGGTGATTCAGTATCTGCTGAGAAGAGTTTACGCAGAGAAGCCCGACAATAGGAACAGTGTGACGACACTTCCCCTCCTCTATTACTCACACTGCTCTGAAACCTTATTAAAATTGGTGTGTTGTGAAAGCTCTATTAATTCTAGTTACTCCGGCAAAAATTCCCTTGTTAGGTGGTAAGAGCACCTCAAACCTCATTTCAGTCTTTAGTGGTCTGTATCCTGCTTTCCCTTGCTCTCACCACCTGAGTAATAAGGAATGCTTATGTGTTCATCAGTGCTTCCTGTGTCGGACAAATTGTGTGTATATATACATATATATTGTATGTACATAGATGTATACATACATATATATGTGTTGTGTATATGTGTGTACACACACATATGTATCTATATATGTATATAGACAATACACATATGTATATATATGTATAATGTGCATATGTGTGTGTACGTATTCATTTGTCTTGCCTTAAGAAGCTGAGGGCCTATATAGCAGATGTTCCTTTTATCTGTCTTTCTGGTTTTCTCTCTGATCCTTGTTCATCATTGAATTCCTGGCTGATAGGCTTATTCTCCACAAACTTCTAAATATAATCATCTGTATAAGATCTATTTAACAAGCATAGTGAATTTGCCACAGTCATTGTGACTATGTTATGTTCACCTATTTGATATTTTTACTTCATTCTCTTGGCTCTTAAGACTTCTTGGTAAATATGCTTTTTAAGGGAGTTTCTGATCATCGATTTAAGTTGCCCCTTGTATTTTTATAGCATGAAAAGTTATTATTTTACATAACAAGAAGTCCAAAGGTGGTGCAGTTTTGGAGTTGGCTAATTCAGTGGCTCAGTGTTGTCAAGGACACAGATTCTTTCCATTTGTTCCCTGGCCATCCCAACTGAATTGGCTTTTGTCCCCCAGCTGTCCCTTCCGTCTTCTTAGCAACTTCTCTTCCTGATGATTATTCTTGGATTCCGTCTCAGGTTTTACCTGAAGGAGTTTTGCCTCAGGAGATCTGAGGTCTAGGGCTTTGCACCTCTTGTCTGGCTACCACCCCCACCCCTCAAGAAGATTATCTGATTTGACTCTAGCTGGCACAGTTACCGGCCCCAGGGCCCCTCTCCTGGTCTGTTTTGAGAATTAATTTGCATCTGAAACTAAACCATAAGCAACTCAGGGGTGGGTTCATTGTTTCTTCCTCATTACCTGTGTACCCCTCTCCTTCCTTGCCTTCTAGGACACCCCACTTCCTTGGATCTTCTGGTCCCCAGCATGCCCTGCCGCTTCCCCTCTGGCCTGGAAGTCTCCCAAGTTTCAGAATGGTCCTCCTTACAGAATAGTCCCTCCCCTGGGAAAGTCCCCCACTCTGTGACATCCCCTCTCACCTTATACGTGCCTTTCTTTAGCTTACCTAGCGAGAGATTCAGGTTACCATCAACAATCACCATCTAGTGGGCTTGTCACCTGGATATTCTCTCATTACTTTGACTTGTACATACATACCCCAAACTGAATGCCCTGTTCTTTCCCTGTCCAGACTTGTCATTGTGTAGATACTATTAACATTTGTTATTCTATTTAAATATAGTTTAAAACTAACAGCAGAAAAATAATGGGATTATATTCAGTACAAATCACCTTTTTTTCCCCAAATACATGGATCAAAAATGAAGATGAGAAATTGCTGGGGCCTGCATTTAGTTATGAGGCCCATAGATGGAAATAAAAATTCAGAGGAAAACAAAGGTCTAGCTCCAAAGAGAGAAGAGCTGAATTTGAGAGTGACTGGATGAGACATAACAATTAATGCCATGTATGATTTTTTTACTTTTTTCTTTCTAAAGTCTGGATTTTAAAAAACAACCTATACAACATATTTTGGGGACAACTGGGAATATTTGAACATGGATTGCATCTTAGTAGTAGTGCATTAATGTTAAATTTCCTGAGTGAGACACTTATTCTATGGTTATGTAGGAGGAATGTCCTTGTTCCTAGGAAATAGGTGCTGAAGTATTTGGAATAAAGTGTCACAGCATCTATAATGAACTCTTCAGTGGTTCAGCAACAAATAAAAAATAAAAGAAGAGAAAGGGAGAAAAGAAAATGCAATGAAATTCTAATTAAATAGTGATGTTCATTGTACCGCTTGTAACATTTCTAAATGTTTGAATTTTTTCAAAATAAAAAGTTCAGGGGCCGGCCAAGTGGCTTGTTGGTTAGGAGTTGGCTTGGGACACCAGCTCTAAGCCGTAGGGCCCGGGTTCAGATCCCGCATTAGGGTAAGTGACTCTGTACCCTCTACAGCTAAGATGGTGAGCAACAGCTCAACCTGGAGCTGGGTTCTTGTAAGTCACCTGTGACAGCGTAGGCTGCAGCCCCTGCTGCAATGGGCTGCCATAAGCTACCGTGAGTGGCTAGCAGCCAGTGTGAGCTGCCCTGAGTCGCAGTGAGTGGCCGTCCAATGACTGACGACCGACTGCCTCAGCCAAGAAGAGCGCAATGATCACAATACCAACATGGGCCAGTGAAGCAACATCCTCCACAACTAGACTGAAGAACAAAAAGGACAGCAACTTGTCTGTTCAGCTTCCCCAATTCCCCAATGCTGTTCCCCTCCCCCAATTCTCCAACAGAATCTTAAAAAAAAAAAGTTCAGGAAAAACCATCATACTCCCATACTCCTGATTCGTGAGTTTGTGTGTGTGTGTGTGTGTGTGTGTGTGTGTGTGTGTGTGTGTGTAGGGGTATCATGGTTTAAGTATATACTGAGGGATGCCAAAAAATGTATACAAGTGGACACTTTGGTCAATGTTGCTCAAGCAATAGTTCACAGTAATCCAAAGTGTCTGGAGGCTGATAGTAGCCACTTTGTGCATCTCCTGTAATTGCAGAAGTCAAACGTGACTTGTATTCATCTTTTGTTACTGGTATATATTGAGTATTATAATTTTAATAGCTTTTTCCTTTCTTAAACTGTGTATACATTTTTTTGGCACCCTCTGTATTTAGAAATTTCAGAGGTATAATCATTCAAGAAAGCAAATGTAATCATTGTCTATTTAAAACCATTAATGGTTTAAACTGTTCTAACGGGTGTAAGGGCTGTTTAGGAATGCCGCTTCCTGAAGACAGGGGTTGCAACGTCAGTCTGCTCCCTGAAGGCCTCCACTACTTGGCAGAAAGCCCTGTTCACTGGCTGCATGCCCCACAGAGGATGTGGTCTGCGTGTGTACTGCAGTAGCTTGCTCAGATACAGGCATGGTGTGCTCGGTTCCGTGCTGAGGATCGAGTTGCCATGGGAGGTAGGAAATAATTCACTGATCCTGCCAGTTGGAAGGCTCTGTTCTAGGTTTTGACACATATCATCTCCTTCCATTTGCACAGCCTTCTGGTGAGGTAGGAATTATCATTTCCAGCTACAAATGAAAAAACGAAGCTCATGAGTGATTAAGATTTAGCCCCGAATCATAAAGCAGGGTAGGCAGTGAAGCTGAGATTGAAACCAGATCTTTCCACTAGAGAAAATCTAATGATTGTTACAGAGCTAGTCTCTCTGCCTCCACCATGATGTGATGCTGTGCAAATCATCAACCTGATTGTGGAGCCAATTTGCTCTGGAGAAGTCTAGGTCATGTAAGTCTGTGCCCGTCCAGTAGAGGGTTATCAGGATTTCAAAGCTGGCCACTCTGTTGTTGACACAGGTCAGTTTGGCTAAATTATTTTCTGCTGTCAACCACAGTATTAATAGCTCTGAGGGGCTCTGCTTAGCAGCTGCACTTTAGTATATGAATCTATTTAATGCTTGCTTTCTCACCTCTCTTCAGCTGGCAACGTTAGGGTTTTGTTTTTGTTTTTTTCTATAGAACGTGACTCAGGAATTAATTTCCTGACTTTCAGTTATCTTCCATTCTACAGCTGATCCTCCAGGTCCAGTAGTTCTTCACATTTTTAACCTTTTGTTGTTGTTTTTGAAAATATAATTGAAACTAGCTATGGGTTTTATTTTTGGTTTTTCTTTCCCAAGGGAAGGTTTTTTGTTTTTTTTTAAATTTTGAAAGTAACATTTTTATCGGATCAAAATCTATAAAAAGAGTTGCTGTTTATTGATATGGCAGAAATTGTGCTAAGTGATTTATGTGTGTTATATCATTTGCTTCTTACAGCAACCCTGTCAGTTGGCATTCTTCTGAGCCTTAGGGGAGGGTAAGTAACTTGCCTGGGTCACTCAGTTACTAGGTAGCAGAGGCAGAGCAGAAACTGGAACTTAGGTCTAGCTAACACCAAAGCCATGTTTTTAATCATAGCTGCCTCCTAATTATAAAAGTATATGTGTTGGGCCGGCCGAGTGGCGCAGTGGTTAAGCGCTGGCTTCGGAAGCCAGCGGCCTCGGTTCGGGTCCCACATATGAGGGCCGGTGACACTGCCCTAAAAAAAAAACACAAAAAAATAAAACAAAAAACAAAACTAAAAAACAGTATATGTGTTTATTGGAAAAATATTTGGAAAAATATAGGAAGTCTGAAGAATAAATAAATTCCCTTGAAAACCCTTCTATCAAAATAAATCACCAGTAACACTGTCTTCAGCCTTTTTCTCTGCACGTTCAGCAGTTTCCCCCCCTTATCCACTGGGGATACTTTTCAAGACCTTCAGTGGATGCCAAATTGGGGATAATACTAAATGCTATATATACTATGATTCTTCCTATACATACCTACCTGTGATAAAGTTTAATTTATAAATTAGGCACAGTAAGAGATTAACAATAATAACAAATAATAAAATAGAACAGTTAAAACAATATACTGTAATAAATGTTGTAAGAATGTGGTCTATCTTTCTCAAAGTATCTTATTGTACTGTACTCACCTTTCTTCTTGGGATGATGTGAGATGATACAATGCCTGAATGATGATATGAAGTGGGATAAATGACGTAGGCATTGTAACACAGCATTAGGCTACTGTAAGGGTTACTTGAACACAAGCACTGTGATATCACAACAGTCATCTGATGATGGAGAGGCTGGTAGCGGTTGTAGCATATACAAAGTGAATACGCTCCATAAAGGGATGATTCATGTCCAGGTGGAACGGAGCAGGACTCGCGAGATTTCATCACTACTCAGAACAGTGCGCAATTTAAAACTTACGGATTGTTTATTTCTGGGATTTTCCATTGAATATTTTTGGACCAAGGTTGATTGGGAGGGGTAACTGAAACCAAGGAAAGCGAAACCTTGAATTGAATAAGGGTGGACTATTAAATATCTTTTACATTTGTATATACTATACCTATTTGCATATAATGTGAAGTGAAAAGTGGAAACAAAGTTACATTGAATAACTACATTTTTAAAATATGTGGAAATAATAGGGCTTTTACACCACATTCAGTTTTTTGTTGTTTGTTTTTTAAAAAGATTTTATTGGGGAATTGGGGGAGGGGAACAGCGTTGGGGAATGGGGAAGGGGAACAGACAAGTTGCTGTCCTTTTGTTCTTCAGTCTAGTTGCGGAGGACGTTGCTTCACTGGCCCATGTTGGTATCGTCATTGCGCTCTTCCCAGGTGAGGCAGATTGGTTGCGGGCCTCTGGATGGTCACTTACCGCAGCTATTGGCAGCTCATGCTGGCTGCAGGCTACCGGCCACTCACTGTAGCCTAAGGCAGCCCACTGCAGCAGGGGCTGCAGCCTACACCGTTGCTGGGGCTCGCACAGCCCAGCTCCAGGTGGAGCTGTTGTTAGCTGTAGAGGGCAGTGTCACTGGCCCTCATATGTGGGATCCAAATCAGGGCCGCTGGTGTCCCAAGCCAGCTCTTAACCAATGCGCCACTCAGCCGGCCCTAGGTAATATATTTGACCCCCATACCCTCTTCATACTCCCGCCACCCAGAAACATGATTTTTTAAATGGCTGCGTATTTCATTGTGTAAATTTCCTATAATTTAACCTCTATATTGGTTCTTTTTTTCTATCATAAAATTGCGGTGAACATCTACTTAAATTTTTTTATTTTTATGAATGATTAAATGATCAATGAGCTCCTATTAGGTGCCAGCTATTGTGCTAGGCATGAGAGACAATGGTGATCATCAAAAGAAGCATGGCATCCTTCAGGGAGTTGGCAATCTAATGGGGGATATCAATCCACATTAATTCACTGATCACAAAAAGAAAAATGTAAATACATACTATGATATTGTAGAAAGGGAAGGCACATGTTGCTGACAGCATACACCACCAGAGACCTGCCCTAGTCTGGGGGATTATGGAAGACCTCCTGGAGGAAATAATATTGGGCTTGAGACCTAAGTGAAAAGTAGGAGCCAGTTGAGCAATGAGGCCAGACAAGAGCATTCTAGGCAGTGGAACAGTAAATACAAAGGCCCTGTGAGAGGAAGCATTTGAGGGCATTTAAATAGGGGCAATTGAGAAATGGTCTGGAGTAGTTGTAGCCCAGAAAATAAGAAAGTGTAGAGCTAGAGAGGTGGAGGTGGTAGTAAGAGGATGGGAGTTGGTCCCACAGGCATCATTGAAGATCTTGATCTTTATCCTAAAATGAGAAGAGATGAGCTCTGAGCTTGGGAAAGATTCCTCTGCCTGCAATGTGGAGGACAGGCGAGAAATGGAGGTCAGGGGACGTGAGAAGAAGTGAACAAATCTGAGGTATTTTTTTTGAGGGCAGTATTACTGGCCCTCATATGTAGGACCCGAACCAGGGCCGCTGGCTTCACAAGCCAGCACATAACCACCACGCCTCTCGGCCGGCCCCCACGAGATATTTTAAAAAATAAGATTTGGAGGACTGGTGATGGATTGGTTAAGGAAGGCTGAGGGAGAAGGAGGAGTCAGGATGCTTCCTGGTTGCTGACTTGCAGAGCTGGAGGCATATTTCCTACATCAGGAATACTGGCAAGGAAGGAAGTTTCAGGGAAGGGCTACAATCATGAAGCTGGGTTAGATAATCTTTTTTTTTTTTTCTTTTGTAAAGAACGAAGTTTTACAGTTTTGGTTTAATTGAAAAAAATTTAGGAGTTGTTTAATTTCAACTAATTTGTGAATTTCCTAAATTTCTTTCCATTATTCATTTCTAATTTTACTCAGTTGTGATCAGAAAACATACTTTGTTTCGATCCACTGATTTAAACTAGAAAAGCAAAGACAAATCTTTATTTATTTTGTATTTCCTTTAATCTTCCAGGACTTGGAAGATTATTGTACGGGATAATTAGATTATGGTGGGGATAAATAGAAGAACCTGAGTATCATCCCACAAATTAGTTTATTGGTCACACGAGAAAACACAGCTTTGTATTGATAGGGTTCAATCTTGGCCTCCCTATCGGTGGGGCAACCAGATATTGTGTGCACCTGCTCTGATGCAATATGAAGGACACAGCATCTCCTGTGAAGTGTTCTTAACAAAATGTTTAACCTGAGTCTAATCAACCTTTTATTTATTTATTTATTCTGAGGGCAGTGTTACTGGCCTATATGTGGGATCCGAACCAAGGACGCTGGCGTCCCAAACCAGCTCTTAACCACTGCGCCACTTAGTCGGCCCTAATCAACCTTTAAGAACTGACTGCCAGCTTACAGGGAATAGAAGAATAAGGGAAATGATAACACAAGGAAACAATCAGACAAATCCAGAAGGTGGGACATTCTACAGGACATAGTGAGTTTCTTCAACAAGTCAATGGCATTTAAAAACAAAAACAAAAATAGGACCAGCCCAGTGGCGCATTGGTTAAGAGCTGGCTTGGGAAGCCAGCGGTCCTGGTTGGGATCCCACATATGAGGGCCAGTGACACTGCCCTCTATAGCTAACAACAGCTCCACCTGGAGCTGGGCTGTGCGAGCCCTGGCGACGGTGTAGGCTGCAGCCCCTGCTGCAATGGGCTGCCATAGGCTACAGTGAGTGGCCGGCAGCCAGTGTGAGCAGCTGGCAGCCAGCGTGAGCTGCCAATAGCCACGGTGAGAGACCATCCAGAGGCCAGCGACCGATCTGCCTCATCCGGGAAGAGGGCATTGACGATACCAACATGGGCTAGTGAAGCAACGTCCTCTGCAACTAGACTGAAGAACAAAAGGACAGCAACTTATCTGTTCCCCTTCCCCGATTCCCAACGCTCGCTGTTCCCCTCCCCCAATCCCCCAATAAAATCTTTAAAAAACCCCCCAAAAACAGTGTGTTGGAGACTATCCTAGATTATAAGAGACATATGAAGCATAAAACCAAATGCAATGTATAGACTTCGTTGGACCATGGTTTGAACATACCAGCTGTAAAAAAGACATTTTGAGAATAACTGGGGAATTTTTAATATATTGGGTTATCAGAAAAGTCATGATGCAGTTTTGCAACGGAAAACATAGAAAAAATACATCATGACTTTTCCAACAACCCAATAGAGTAGGTATTAGATTGTATTAAGAAATTGTTAATTTGTTAGGTGTGCTAGCATCTCTCTCTGATGCACAGCCAGGGCTCAGAGTTTCAGGTCCAGGCCCAGTTAGACTTTGGAAGCAGACCAGTCAGCACATGAGCCTATTTTGACCTCTTCTATGTCACTGTCCAGAAAGAAACTGACCCTTTCTGTTGGTATGTTTGGTAAAACTTCAGCTTTTGTCAGTGCTCTTTCATAGCTCCTTCCTCGTGTCCACACACAAAATGTGGGGATGTGAAAAAACCTGAACTAATAAATGGGATCTTTTATTTTGTATTAGAATAGGCTTGTTTGTGTGTCATATGAGCTGAAGTTCCTGTTACCTTAAAAAAAAAAAGTTGTGATGGTTTGGATTTTGCTTATTTTGTTTTCAGTTAATTTAACTATTCATAGAATCCATCTTGTTCTCCTAATTGTCACCCTAATGAAATCAACCAGAAATTGGACAGCTGGATCACCGCAGTTTGGATGGCCACCCAGCTAGTTCTATTGATCTTGGTCCAGGAATACTGCAGAAAGTGAGGTCCGTGAATCTTTATTTAGATCTCACTTATCTGGATATAGAGCTTGCAGCCCCAGATTGTATACAACATTTCTAAGCATTGGGGATGAATATAAAGTAGTAGTTAAGAGTTCTGGGTTTAAAAACATAATGAGAGGGGAAGTGGGTGGGAAGAAAAAATATATATATATATAATGAAAGAGAGAGAGAGAGAGAGAGAGAGAGAGAGAGAGAGAGAGAGAGAGAGAGAGAAACTTGGAGGGGGGAAAGAAGTTGGGTGAAAAACTGGCAAAATATTAACAATTATTGAATCTAAATGGAGGGTATACATGTACTCTGCACTACTCTTTCAACTTTTGAAATTTTTCACAATTAAAAAAAAGAATTTCCTCAAATAGTTAAATAGATTTATCATATGACCTAGCATATGACTACTATATATATAACCAAGAGAAATGAAAACTTAAATCTGCACACAAAAACTGTATACAAATGCTCATATAGCCCCATTATTCATGATAGCCAAAAAGTAGAAACAACTCAAAAGCCCATCAACTGATGCAATGGATAAACAAAAGTGGTATATCCATATGATGGAATAGCATTTAGCAATAAAAAGTTCTGATATATGCAACAACATGGATAAACTTGGAAAGCATTATGCTAAAATGTAAAAGAAACCAGTTGCAAAAACCCCCATATTTTATGATTCCATTAATATAAAATGTTCGGAATAGGCAAAACTAATAAAACAGGAAATAGATCAGTACCTGCCTAGGACCGGGAGTAGAGGGTTGGGGATGGAATAATTGTTAATGGGTATGGGGTTTCTTTTATAGGGGATAAAAATGTTCTAACATTAGATTGCGGTGATGGGTGCACAACCGTGAATATACTAAAATCCACTGAACTTTAAATGGGCGAATTGCATGACATGTGGATTATATCCCAATAAAGCTGTTTTTAAAAAAGAAAGAGAACGACAAGTCTGGAGTCAAGATTGCCTGGGTTTGATTCTGTCTCTACCACTTTCTTTGTCACTAAACTTGGACAAGTTATTTAACCTCTAAGCTACAGTTTCTAATATGTAAATAGAGGAATAGTAGTAGCATTACTACTACTAGCCTTGTTTGGGGGAAGAGTCTGTGTGACAATCTATGTGAGGTGCCCATAGAAAATGCTCAATAAATGTTAGCTGCTATTATTATTATTATTATTGATTATCCAACAACTCCAGAGTTTGATACTATTTCCATTTTTCAGATGAGGGCTCTGAGGCCCACAAAAGTGAATACTTTGTCCAGGGTCATGAACCCAGTAGAAAGTAGAAACGGACATTCTCACGATACATGACTGCAAAAGCCAGGATTTTCCACTATGTGATTTTGCCTGCCAGAGTACATGGATCTTTTGTGGTATAATTTGCATTTCTAGAAGGTGCTTTAAGAATCATGCAATTGCATGTGAAAAATCGATATGCTAGGGCTGACCGAGTGACGCAGTGGTTAAGTGCTGGCTTTGGAAGCCAGTGGCCCCGGTTCAGGTCCCACATATGAGGGTCAGTGACACTACCCTCAAAAAAAAAAAATCTATATGCTAAAAACACACATAATTTTGATATAGGCTTTTATGCCAAAGTGATATTACTTATTTAATATTCTCCAAACTTCTCTAGCTTGATCGTCGGATATAAAGGGGATCAATAAGAACACAACTTAGCTTTGTGAGAAACAAGTGGACTTTCCTTCTAGTCATGTGGTATTTCTGAATGGCTCTGGGCTGTTTTTACAGTCGGGTTAATGGAATTAATTATGTATTATTTAAGTACAGCACTGAACATTTTCCATCTTGTGTTATGGCTAATGACATATAGCTCTTCTCTTCTTTCTCGTCTCAGCCAAGCTGCTTTAGGGCAGTTAAGGATGCTAAACATAAGATGTATTCACTAAATTGTTTTCAAATGAATGAACGAATGAATGAACAAATAAATGAAAAAAACAGTCACTGGATCTAACGTGGCAATAGATTTTCCTACAGGTGTGTTCTTCATGCTAAGGACCAGATGAAGAATAAGATTTACAACTAAAGAGTTAAGGTCCCACTCATCCCAGAATTGGGCAAAAAGCCATCATAGCTCTTATTGTTTAAGCTATAAATTCAACTACCACTTATTTCCCAAAAGTACTGAAAGTTTCCATTTCATCATCTCCCTCTCTACCTCACTCTTCAAACTGCACAAACATACATAGTTGGGATTTTCCTGCTTCCTTAAATCTGTTAAACAATGCCTGATTAAGATTAACCATTTAGTTTAGGATGTATTGGAGCTGTATAAGCCACAGGCATGTGAAAAGCTTCACAGCTGCCGTAGGAATCAAGTCTGGCTGAACACTTAAATATAGAAGCCTAGCCTGCCACACCCAGCTGGATCTGAGTTTTACATCTCTCCAGAGGGAAATCACATGCCTGGCATTCAGGGCTGCGTCTGGCATACACTAAGCATTCAGTAAATGTCTGCGGCATGAATGACTGAAATTGTCCGCTTTTCTTTGGCTCCTGTTCATATTGCCCACACTTGATATTAGCATTCTCCTTTATCCAGGTACAGATTTGAATTCCACTGTGTGGGCTAGAGAAAATACTTTAGATGAGAATGTAAGAGGAATGTTTGAAAATCAGTCCAATTAGAGAAAAAGGAAAGGGAAGAGATTTATGAGAAGCCAGAGTTCTTTTATGCTAATGTCTTAAAGTTTGAGCTCTGTTCTTTTATTGTGTGGCCACAGTAAGGCCCCAAATCTGCTTAGTCTTTTGTTAATGTATGCCCTTGAAGGGAAAGCAAAGCAAGAGGCAAATCCATCACCAATTTTGAGAAAACAGACAAACTCAAAACACAGGCCCTACTAAGTAAAAGTTAGTGATATCATTTTTGAAAACAGAGAGAAACACTTTAATGAATTCAAAGACTGTGACAATTATGTGCCTTTCTGATAATTCCCCAACTTTAGGCAAAATAAGTACCAGAGATTAAATGAGGCAGGATATTCTACTGTGAAATCTGGAAACAGGACCATTTAGATCTTCCACAGTTCAATGAAAGTTCATTCATTTGTTAGACAGCCTTTGAATTTAAATGTTTTCTGTGTACCAAGAACTATTTTAGGTGCTGGAGATCCAAGTTAGAGGCTGAAAAGAATGCGAAGCATGAAGAACATAAGGAGATATTCAGAGAAGAAAGTTGCAAGAAACAATATTGGTAGAAATCTTCTCTCAACCCTATAAGGCACCATAGAGTACTGGCTATTGTCTCTCTTCCTTGACAGATAACCTTCCAGAAAAAGTAATCTATACCTTTGCAACTATACAGAATTAAAAATAAGCCTTTAGAAACTTTTATAGCCATTTGCCATGGCCACAACATCCAAGCCTGTCATCGGTGGGCTTGTCTCATTAAACAGAGTATAGACCAGCGTGGTTGTCATCCAACTCTCAGGATACCTTTCCTCTGGCACAAGTGGCACAGTAGTCATTTGTAGCAGGGCTATTGTCAGTCCATAACAGACTGGAAATCACACATACTGTACTTTCCTACAGATGTTTGAAAAACACTGGTGTGTACTATACAGCCTCCACTCCATCTCTTGTTCAGTCTTCAAGCCATTTCAATCTGGCATCTGCCCTCCCCACTCTGCTGAAAATGCCATAGAAAAGGTCACTGACCTCCTTGTGGCCAAATTCGGTGTATTCTTTTTTGTTCTCATCGTATGTAACATCTTTGCAGCATTTGACACCCTTTGCTTTGTAATACTACGGAGGTTGCGTTCTCCCACCTACCTTTCTTATCATCTTTTTTCCAGGCTTCTCTTCTTGTGCCTACTGCTTGGCCTCCTTCTCTTCTCATGCTACATCACACACAGATTATTGCTGGACAATCTAATTGATGTTCCATGGCTTCAACTATATACTTTCGACTTCTAAATCTCTATTTCCAGGGCTATACACTTGATGATGCACTAATGTGCTTATAATATTTACAAGAGAAACTTTTAAGTTCAAAAAAGATAATCAATTTTTTTTCATTTACAGTTGTTTTCAAAGTTACACATTATTTAGCTCCAGAAAGCATTTTTATTCCAAATGAAATCTTATATGGAATTACAATATATAAAACAAATGAAAAGCAGTTTCTTTGAAGTGTATATGAACCCTATTCATTCAGTCTTTTACTTCCTGGGGCTTCTCAGGTAATTGCGAAACCACAGGGTTTCTTAATCTGGAGTCATTTGACCCCCAAGGGATCTATGGGAAGAATTCAGGGGACTCATGAAATATTACATCTTTATTTTAACTAATCACTATTTGAAATCTACCAGTTCCTTCAAGTATGAATATAGGCCATAAACCACAGTAGCAGCAGTATCCCTGTGTTCATCACCAACAGAAATCACACACTTTCATGTTAGTTCAGCTATCTCAAGGTATCATTTACATTCATCGCTACATATTATGGTAGTTAATACACTGCCATTAGATATCGTTAATAAAGAAGCATACATATTAAGGTATTATAATTTTGATTGATAAATACATATATTATTATTAAAACATTATTCTCAGAAGAGATTCATAGGTTTTGCCAGTCTGCCAAAGGGATCCATAGCACAAGAAAAGGTTAAAAACACCTGCGAAAACTCAGGGCTCCATGACAAATACTCATGTGGAACACAGCACTCACAAAGTAGTCTCTATTTTGGCCTTGGTCTTTTTCCTAAATGATTTAATGGAAGTGGTGATAAGAAGGCCCTTTTTGTTCTTGATGTTAAGGAGATATGCTCAGTGAAGAAAGAGGCTGTTGGAACCTCATTTCAAATAATAATTCTATATTTGAAGGGAAAATGTCTTGATTTAAAAAATACAACACATTTATTTTCTCTCAGTTCTGTTTTAAAACTCACTTCCAGAAACTCTTTTGATTCCTCTTTTTCTTGCATTACCAATAGTACTTATTCATTTGCGTATCACTGAATACTTATCAGTTCACAGGTCTATTTTGTCCCTCCAACTGGATTATAAAATTGCCCTTGAGAAGTTTATTTCTCAGGATGGCCAGAATGATGTTCTACAAATAGACACTCAATAATGCTTCCTGATGAGTATAAGGCCTTTTAGAAAAGTGAATTTATTTTTTTACCATAAAACCAGTATTTAAAATTAATAAGATTAAGTAATTTTATTACTAGTTGGTGAAAAAAGAGGAATCTTTGCTTCTGGATAGTATTTGTGAAAGGAATTAAAACATTATGTTTATAAATAGCATTTATTTACTAGGAAGGATTAAAAATCTTCTTTAATAGAAGACAGGTGATCTTTCAGATGACCTGAAAATTCCATCTTCTATCACCAGCAGAATGGGCCAGACTTTCTCTAATGAACAGATTATGTGATGAAAAACATTGTTAAATTCCTTCTAAAATCTTTTTTTTTTTTAAAGATTTTATTGGGGATTGGTGGAGGGGAACAGCATTGGGGAATCGGGGAAGGGGAACAGACAAGTTGCTATCTTCTTGTTCTTCAGTTTTAGTTGCGGAGGATGTTGCTTCACTGTTGGTATCGTCATTGTGCTCTTCCCGGATGAGGCAGATCGGTCGCTGGCCTCTGGATGTCGCTCATCGCGGCTATTGGCAGCTCACGCTTGGCTGCCAGCCGCTCACGCTGGCTGCGGGCCACTCACTGCAGCCTGTGGCAGCCCACTGCAGCCCACACCATCACCGGGGCTCGCACAGCCCAGCTCCAGGTGGAGTTGTTGTTAGCTGTAGAGGGCAGTGTCACTGGCCCTCATGTGGGATCCGAACCAGGGCCGCTGGCATCCCAAAACCAGCGCTTAACCAATGCGCCACTCGGCCGGCCCCCCTTCTAAAATCTTTGATCTAGGCATTCAGCCATGGGTTATATGTGGACAGACAAAAATTTTACAATAAATGCTCACATGCAGAATAATAGAAAAATACAGGGCCGGCCGAGTGGTGCATTGGTTAAGAGCTGGCTTGGGATGCCAGCTCTGAGCAGCAGGGCCCTTGTTCAAATCCCACATATGAGAGCCAGTGACACTGCCCTCTACAGCAAAGATGGTGAACAACAGCTCAACCTGGAGCTGGGCTGCCGTGAGTCACCTGCAACAGTGTAGGCTGCAGTGCCTGCTTCAGAGGGCTGCCATAAGCTACAGTAAGTGGCTGGCAGCCAGCGTGAGCTGCCATGAGCAGCCAGCCAGAGGCCAGTGACCAGAGGTCTCACCCGGGAAGAGCACAATGTAATACCAACATGGGCCAGTGAAGCAATGTCCCCCACAACTAGACTGAAGAACAAAAGGACTGCAACTTGTCTGTTCCCCTCACCCAATTTCCCAGTAAAATCCTATTAAAAAAAGAAAAAGAAAAACTCAACTGTGATTTTTAAAACTATAGGATATTTCATTTCAAAGATGCTACAGCTATGGTAGTTTAAAATTTTTCCTATCTATTGAAACCACTGTTATATGAAAATTACTACAAACCAGGCTTAAAAATTCAAATAGCAGACCTATGACTTTTTAGTCAATGATTTATTTCAAGCTTTTGAAAATGTTACCTTCGTTAAAAATGTGTTTAATTCTTTTCCATTTACATTTTACAGATTTCCTGTTAAATCTTTTCTTTTCTGAGCCAATTTGATGCTTAAATGATCTTAAATGTCAATAATACTTAAAATATAGCTAACATTTTCTAAATAATGATTAAAGCCTTACACTCTTTCATTTAATTATGAAATCGATCAAGTCCCTTAAATTCCCCTACATACCTCTCAAATATTCACCCTAAAGCCACTTGTCACTGTCTTAATTCAGGCCTCCTAACTGCCTCCAATTTCCTCACCCTCTCATGCATTCTCAACATAGTCATAAAAAGATCATATTTGTGGTTCAGAAAGATCACGCCACTTCTCTGTTTATAACCCTGCTCTGGCTCCTCATCATGCACAGGTTTCATGTTCGTTTGCACTGCCCTCGATGATCTAGCTCTTTCCCACCTCTCCTGCACTTCTCTCATCATAGTGCTTCACACTAGCCTAAACTGCTGTAATGAACTATTTGCAGGGCCTCTAAACAGTTTTTCTTTCTCCAGGACCATCCTTTCATACTGAGTCCTTGTGAACTCCATCATCCTCCACAGCTCAGCTCAAACATTACTTCTATAAGGCCTTCTTGAAGCCTGTACAACTCCAAAATTAATCATTTCCCCTTATCACGTTATATTATAATTATTAGTTTATTTGATTGCCTTTCCTATATCACTATAAACTGCATGAGACCATGAAAGGTGCTTCATGTTTGTTGAACTGAACTGAATTTGACCTAATGATCTGAGTAATTGGGAAACAGAGATAAATTTCCAGAGTGATTGATTTACTATGGCCAGGATAAATCATAGCCTTCAAATTTCTCCACAATAAACTGAAATCTTATGTTTCTTTACTCACAGGGATTATCATACTCTCTTGGAACACAAAACATAAACTCTTAAATATACATTGTTTCTGGCTTAGTGCAAAATATATACATTATATTTCACTTTAAATCTTTTAGCATGGTACAAAGTAGATTAAAGGATGGTTTATTTACACTGTGCACCAGGAACTAGCTGGGCTTTATTAAGTGTACCATAAAAAGTAGAGTCCTGATACATTGGAAACTATGTTGTAAAATAATTCCTTTGGGCAACAGTTAAATTATGCAAGAATTGCCTATTATCAAATCCCAATGGAACAAAAGTAGGTAGGAGGAGAAATACAGGGAAATTTTGTGGCTTCAAATATGTATGGTAGATAGCACCAAGTCATACAGGAAGCATTGAGGTGTATAATTTTCAAGATCCAAATCTGCTCCTCTGTGACTAGGACCACAACACAGTTCTCTTGCTGGGATGAAAAATACTAAGAAATTTGCACAGACAATATTTAAGGATAAAGTCTCTCCTCTTACCAGCATATACAAATAACTTAAAACCAGTTTTAACTACAGGAATCTTCCTAACAGTCATAAGAGTTTAATACAAGTAATTTGTCTGCAGCATTTAAAATTAGCTCATGATTTAACTTCCTTATTTGTTCTTTTCTTTATTTTGCAGAGGTTCCACACTGAACAAATATTATATTATATTTTATTTTTTATTTTTTTTAAAGGGCAGTGTCGCTGTGTCACTGGCCCTCACATGTGGATCCGAACCGGGGCCGCTGGCATCCCAAGCCAGCTCTAAACCACCGCGCCACTCGGCCGGCCCAACATATGTTATATTTTAAATAAAATTATGATTTTGTTTTTAAGCAGTGAAAGAGCAATTTTTAGAAGAGATAGTATACTTCAAAGAAATAGAAGAGTGCCAAAGCAGAAGACAGTGGCTCAAGTACCATTATTAGAAGAGAAAGTATACTCCAAAGAGTTTGGAATGGGCCAAGCAAAAGAAGGAGCTCAAAAGGCAAAATTACAATTATTTTAAAGAGTTATCCAGTAAAGACAGTCTATTCAATAACTGGTGTTGGGAAAACTGGACAGATACATAAAAACAAAAACAAAAACAAAAAACAAACAAACAAAAACACTGGACCACCCTCTTACTCCATATACAAGAATAAACTCAAAATGGATTAAAGATTTAAGTGTAAGACCTTAAACTATAAAACTCCTAGAAGAAAACATAGGCAGTAAACTCTGACATTGCTCTTAGTAATATTTTCACTGATCTATCTCCTTGGGCAAGGGAAACAAAAGAAAAAAAAAAAGAACAAATGGGACTACGTCAAACTAATAACTTTTTGCACAGCAAAGGAAATCATCAACAAAATGAAAAGACACCCTACTGAATGGGAGAAGGTATTCCCCAATGATACATCTGATAAGGTGTTAAAATTCAAAATTTATTTTAAAAAAATCATACAACTCAACACCAAAAAAACCCCAAACAATCCAATTAACAAATGGTGAGAGGACCTGAATAGATATTTCTCCAATGAGGACATAGAGATGGCCAATAGACATATGAAAAGATGCTCAACATCACTAAACACCAGAGAAATGCAAATAAAAACCACAGTGAGACACCACCTTGCACCTGTCAGAATGGCCATCACCAATAAGTGAATAAGAAATGTTGGCGAAGATGTGAAGAAAAGGGAACTCTTGTGATTATTGGCAGGATTGCAAATTAGTGCAGCCACTATGGAAAACAGAACAGAAGTTTCTCAAAAATTTAAAAATAGATCTATCTTATCACCCAGTAACTCCACTCCTTGGTATTTATCCAAAGAAATCCAAAACACTAGCTTGAGAGCTGGTCAAGATGGCGGAAGAGGTAAATGATGTGCTCACCTCCTGTCAGGGCTGCATCAATTACAACTAAACTACAAAACAACCATCATTGAGAATCGCCTGATATCTAACTGAACTGAAGCCCTACAACTACAGACATACAGAAAAAGCCACCTCAAGACTGTTAGGAGGGGTAGAGACATGGAACAGGCTGGTCCCACACCCATGTGTG
The DNA here is from genome assembly GCA_033961575.1 of Aselliscus stoliczkanus. Lineage (NCBI taxonomy): Eukaryota > Metazoa > Chordata > Mammalia > Chiroptera > Hipposideridae > Aselliscus > Aselliscus stoliczkanus. The sequence goes on along the minus strand of CM066732.1, from coordinate 75,970,357 downwards.
ACCATTAAAAATTGGGAGCAATATTTTGGCTGCAGAGGTTCCCCTCTGAGAAGCAAGGGGTCTCATTCCCTCCCCAGCCCAGGGTTGCAGTGCCAGGGAGAGAAGTCCCCATACCTTTTGGCTGTGAAAGCCAGCAGAGATTGTGGCTGAGCAAGATGGAGGGCAGCTGGAGTCCCAGGCACTCCTCTTTAAAGGGACTGTGCATGGATTACTCACTCATGGACTCACTTGCTCTGTGCTCCAGTATTGGGGCAGCAGCTTGAAAGACGCCAAGAATATACAGGGAGGAACTGAATTGTCTGGCTCCAGGATGAGTGCTGGAGGGGCCGCTTTCTCCCAGGTTAGGAGCTGGCGGGAGCCATTGTTTCTTTGTTCATACCTCCCACTCCCTGCTTGCAGACACAGACAGGCGCCATATCTGAGTCTCCACCAAACTGGCTTTCACCTTTAGTCAGCCCGCCCTAGTGACTCCCTGAGACCACGCTCCACCCAACTTTCGAACACACTGAAATCACTTTCAGTGTATTTTCCATATAAATGGCCTGCCTTGGCTCATGCTGCGGGACTTTCCTAAAATCTCTCAAAGGTTCACAAAACCCAAACAAGCAGCATCTGGCTTTGGCCTGTCCCACCCCCCTGGCTGAGCAGCCCTAAGCCAAGCACCAGTGACTGCCAGCCATGGTTTGCAGCTTGGCCTCTCAAGATACCTTTAAGCACAACATGGGCGGCAGCCAACTCTGGATTGCTTTGTGGCTCATGCCAGGTGGCCCCAGCCAGAGTACAGACTGCAGCTGAAGTTGGTCTGCAGTGGGTCCCCTCTCAGGAGGCCCTGGGGCTGGCAGGCCCAGTGACCAATATCATCCAGCCACCTCCAAGGATGACATACCCAAAAAGCAGAGTAGGTAGCCACTAGAGCCCCACTAAAGTGAATCCTGCTCTGTAGGGTCAGACCCTGCACCACAGCTCCTCCACTGTAGTCATGGCCAATTGTCACAACCAATGAGCTTGAGGGTCAATCCCTCTTACTTATGTGCAAACAACAATCAAGTCTCAAATACAAGAGGAGGACACACACAACCCATACGAGGAACACACCTGGAGCACATGGCTCTGGTGATCAGGGAGACTACACCACTGGGCCCCACAGGACATCTACTACATAAGACCACTCTCCCAAGACCAGGAGGCATAGCAGCCCTATATAGAAACAAACACAGGGAGGCAGCCAAAGTTGGGAGACAAAGAAACATGTCCCAAATGAAAGAAGAGAACAAAGCTCTGGATAAAGAACCAAACATAATGGAGACAGACAATTTACCAGATGCAGAGTTCAAAACACAGCTTATAAGGATGCTCAATGATCTCAGGGAGAATGTCAACAAAAAGAAAACATGAAAATGGAGATAGAAAATTTTTTTTAAAAAGTAAGAAATAGAGGTGGATGGGTGGCTCAGTTGGTTAGAGCGCGTGCTCTGAGCAACAGGGTTGCCAGTTTGATTCCCACATGGGCCAGCGAGCTGCACCCTCTACAACTAGATTAAGATAACAACTTGGGCTCAACTGCAGCTGAGCTGACAGTGAGCTGCTGGGGACGGCTGGATGGCTCAGCTGGTTACAGTGCATGCTCTTCTTGACAACAAGTTTGCAGGTTTGACTCCTGCATGGGATGGTGGGCTGCGACCCCAGCAACTGCACTGAGGATGGCAACTGGACTTGGAGCTGGGCTGAGCCCTCCACAAGTAAGACTGAAGGACAACAATTTGACTTGGAGCTGTTGGATCCTGCAAAAAACTCAGTGTTCCCTGAAAAAGCACATTGTTCCCCAATAGAGGTTTTTTTAAAAAAAGGAAAAATAAAAGTCAGAAATAAAGCCTACAATAACTGAAATGCAAAATACATTAGGGGGAATCAACCATAGATTAGATGAGGCAAGAATTTAATCAATGATTTAGAAGATAACGATTTAGAAGACATCCAATCAGAACAGCAAAAAGAAAAAAAAAAATCCCAAAATACTAGATTTTAAGGGGCCTCTGGGATAACATCAAGTGCGTCAACATTTGCATCATAGAGATACCAGATGGAGAAGTGAGAGAGCAAGGAAAACCTATTTGAATAATGACTGAAAACTTCCCTAACCTAGTAAAGAAAATAGATATACAAGCCCAGGAAGCACAGAGTCCCAAGCAAGATGAACCCAAAGAGGCCCATACCAAGACACATCATAGTTAAAATGCCTAAGTTTAAAGACAAAGAGAGAACCTTAAGAGCAGCAAGAGAAAAGCAATTAGTTACCTACAAGGGAGCTCCTGTAAGACTATCATATGATTTCTCAACAGAAATTTTGCAGGCTAGAGGGATTGCCAGGGAATATTCAAAGTGATGAAAAGCAAGACCCTACAACCAAGATTACTCTACCCAGCAAAGCTATCATTTAGAATTGAAGGACAGCTAAAGAGCTTCCCAGACAAGAAAAAGCTATAGGAGATCCTCACCACCAAACCAGTATTACAAGGAATGTTAGAGGGACTTAAGAAAAAGAAAAATGAATAAAAAGGCAATAACTACATATCTATCAAAAATCACTTTCGATGTAAATGGATTGAATGCTCCAGTCAAAAGATGGGGGGCTGGGTGAATAAGAAAACAAGGCCATTGCATATACTGCCTATAAGAGACTCACTTCAGATCAACAGAGACACACAGACTAAAAGTAAAGGGATGGGAAAAAAAATATTTTATGAAAATAGAAACAAAAAAAATAAAGCTGTGGTAGCAAAGCTTATACCAGACAAAATGGACTTTAAAACAAAGGCCATAACAAGTGACAAAGGACCCAGTAATCCCACTCTGGGTATTTATCCAAAGAAACCCAAAACGCTACTTCAAGGGAACATATGCATCCATATGTTCATTGCAGCATTGTTTACAATGGCCAAGATGTGGAGGCAGCCTGGGTGTGCAAATGGATGAATGGATAAAGAGTAGTTGTACGAACATACAACGGAATATTGCTCAGCCATGGAAGGGAACGGGTTCTTGCCATTTGTGGCGGCATGGGTGGGCCTGGAGTGTACTGTGCTGAGTGATGTCAGACAGCGAAAGACAGATGCAATTTGATTTTGCTTATATGTGAAATCTAAAGAATAGAATAAACAAAGAAACAAAAAAGAAACAAACTCATAGATACAGAGAACATTTTGATGGTTGCCTGATGGGAGCGCAGTTGGGAATGGGTGAAAAGGGGGAAGGAATTAGGAAGTACAAATTGGTTGTTACAAAAGAGTCATGGGAATGTAAAGTACAATATAAGGAATATAGTTAATAACGTTGTAAAAACTCTGTATAGTGTCAGGTGAGGAGTAGACTTATCGGGGGATCAGTTCATAATTTATATAAATGTCTAACCGCTATGCTGTATACCTGAAACTAATAATATTGAATGTCAACTACAATTAAAATAAATAGTCACAAGGATGTAAAGTACAGCATAGGGAATATAGTTAACAATATTGTAATAACTATGTACAGTGTCAGACGAATAATAGACTTACTGGGGTTATCACTTTGTGAGGTATATAAATGTCTAATCACTGTTGTTTTGTACATCTGAAACTAACAAAAAAAATTTTTTTTAAAGTTACCCAGAAGAATATAAACTATATTTACAAGAGATAATCTGAATGAAATAAAACATCCAGCTCAGAGAAGGAAAGTTTTTTGTTGTAGTGACAATGACACTGAATGACACTTTGGCTAATCCCAAAACTTTTTTTTTTTTTTGAGGACAGTGTCACTGGCCCTCATATGTGGGACCCAAATCGGGGCCACTGGCATCCCAAGCCAGCTCTTAACCACCGCGCCACTCGGCCGGCCCAATCCCAAAACTTTTACTTATAACCAGGATACAAGATATCGATCTAATTCAATTATCTGGTATTTCTTAAGAACTACTGTACTATAACTATAAAGCATTTTCCTTTAGCAGGCAGATGAACAAACCAAAAATAAGGAGGGAAGTACTGCTAAATCAACTTCATAACAAACATAATTCTAATGCAGCAATTTCAAAGTGTACACATTACTCAATATGTAACAGTATTAAAAACTATAAATCAACAATTTTATTTTTTTTCTTTAAAATATCAACTAAGCCTAAGAAAAACCAGATACATTCTAAATTCTACATATATTTCAAATTAGGAAAGTGGCTAACACAAATATTGCTAATTCCTCATTCCCTCCACCCTTATATAAACTTTTTGAAATGGAAACCATATAAAATTTTTATGTATTTCTTCATAACGCAATTATCAATAAGCAGTAATAAGTAAAGGGAATGTCACTTTCTCTCAATCTTTGATCCATAGCTATTTTACAAAAAAAGTATAAACATTAATTTCATCCTCACATAAAATTATTTTCCACTTATTTCATGAAGTCTACATCTCTTTAGTAACTTATTTCTTGTGTGGTATAGCAAAGTTTTATGATTTATAGAACAAAACACTCTGCTGCCTTTTTTATCTTCTACAAAATTGTGTCTAATTATGCCAATTTTGGAACTGCCTTTCTTTTTATCTGTGATTATTATTTTGCAGCTAATTTAAAAAAAAAAAAAAGACTCCATCAGCTCACAGGAACACATAGCAGGCTTCAGGCAATATGCCCAGGAATTTTCTGATTCACTTAGTAACTATCAACTTCCCAAAGGAAATATTTGAAATTCCACTATTAAAAATATATAAAATGAGAAAGAAGTGTTACAAAAAAATAGTTTACCATTAAGTGCTTTCTCATTTCTGTGAGAAAATTATACATTTGAACAAATATCTATTCCAAATTTTTGTTATGCCACATGAACTACTAAAATGTTGTGTATGCATAATCAAATTAGCTGTCAGCAGTCAAGAATAAATGAAAAGTATTTATTTATGTAGATAAAGAGTAATCCAAGCAAGCATGTCTAGAGTACATGCAACAAAAATCACACAGGCTAAAAAGAAGTCAATTGGGGGCCAGCCGAGTGGCGCGGTGGTTAAGCGCTGGCTTGGGAAGCCAGCGGCCCCGGTTCGGTCCCACATATGAAGGCCAGTGATACTGCCCTCAAAAAAAAAAAAAAAAAATTAAAAAAAAAACAAAAGTCAATTGGCTTTTTATATTTTTAAAGATTACTTTGCTTATCTTTCAATAATTTAAAAAAGTTGATCGAGAATAAACCTTTCTTTTATGAAGGGGAACAAATTTCTTTGTGTGCCTTTAATGATACAGGTAGTCAAAGGCAAATATGACTTCTTTAAATATTAATATTTTAGACAGCTTGCTGGGATACAATGATGCCTCCTTTATCTATAGCTCAGCTATCTTACATTCCTTACTTATAAAAGAAAGAAAACCAAAACCCAGGAAGTACACCAAACTTCTTTAAACAGCCAAAAGGAATGTTAGAAGGTTCACGTGCTTGGGCATTTTGCTCTCAAGCCAACTCACTCTGAGTCTTAGAAAAAAAATTCTAACTTGGATTTCCAAATCCACACGAGACGAAAAGCAACGATTTTGAGAAGCTACTACAGGTAAAACATACTGATAATAGCAAAATGCAATTGTCTGAGAGTTTACAAGTATGAAAGTCATAAGGAAAGCTACAAAACAAAAAATAAAAGCAGCGTAAAAAGCCAGTTAACCCTTCTGAGGTTACTTAAGAGCAATCATGTATGTATTTCAGGAGACTCGCAAATCAGCATGCTGGCACATTATATGATTGAAATTAATGATGACCTTGAGTCTCTCATACAGTTAAGTATTGCATTTTGGTATCAGCCTACATTTTGATAGGATGACCACATCTGGTTAGTTTAGGGTTGTCCTAGCTTAAGCCTGTTGTCCTGGCATAATTATTAATAGCTCTCTTTCACCCTCAGTGTACTGGTTTGGAGTGTAAATTTTAGTGTCATCCTACCGAGTGTTTACTATGTGCCAGGAACTATTTATTCCAGGTGCTTTCATTTATCCTCACAATCCTATGAGATGGGGTACAATTATTATCCCATTTTTATAGACAAACTAAGACTCTTGAGAAATTAAGAAAAATTCCTAAGATCATTCAATTAGTAAGTGTTAAAGGCCTATATGTGAATACCCAGTCTGATACCAAAATCCTAGTGCTTAACCACTAATACACAATACTATCTCTCTTTAGAAAGATGGGTAGAGGAACTGGGGGAGGGAACTATCCAAGTTTTTAGAAGGAAGAGGTATTGGAAGAAAAAAAAAAGAGGCATCAGCTTTCTGTAAAAGTCTATACAATCCTTATGGTTTATATAAACATACAGTGCTCAAAAGAGCTAAGAAAACCTTTTTTTTTTTTTAATAAGATTTTATTGGGGAATTGGGGGACAGGAACAGTGTTGGGGAATCAGGGAAGGTGAACAGACAAGTTGCTGTCTTTTTGTTCTTCAGTCTAGTTGCAGAGGACGTTGCTTCACTGGCCCATGTTGGTATCGTCATTTTCTTCCCAGATGAGGCAGATGGGTCGCCGGCCTCTGGATGGTCGCTCACCACAGCTATTGGCAGCTCATGCTAACCGCCAGCCACTCACGCTGGCTGCAGGCCACTCACTGTGGCCTGTGGCAGCCCACTGCAGCAGGGGCTGCAGCCTACACCGTTGCTGGGGCTCGCGCAGCCCAACTCCAGGTGGAGCTGTTGTTAGCTGTAGAGGGCAGTGTCATTGGCCCTCATATGTGGGATCTGAAATGGGGCCACTGGCATCTCAAAACCAGCTCTTAACCAATGCGCCACTCTGCCGGCCCTAAGAAAACCTTTGAAGTGTAAAAATAGTTCCAATTTTTGAGCATGGGCTTTCTTAGGAAACAAAAATTCCAGAACAATATTCTCTAGCTTTATTTCCTATTAATTTTTTATTTCAAAATTATTATGGAAAAAATAGTATCTACTGGTCACACATGAAAAAGAAAACTACACTACATGAGTCACAAATATCAACTCAGAGACTATGTTTTATATATACTTCATTCTGAAAAAGATGCTACATATCAGCTAACTAGTCCTCAAACTGTGAGATTGAGTAGGTTACAAAAATAAAGAGGTTCAAAGACTTACAATAATTCTTATTTTTGACATGGATCTTTATCTACTTAACTGCATTTATTTAGAATGAATAGTTTAGACAAATTATTATATTTACATAGCATTTTCCTGTTTTCCAAAGAGCATTTCCATATTTGATCCTTAGCAACCAGGTATGATAGACAGATGTTATCATTCTAATTTATGAATTAAGAAACTGAGGCTCAGAGAGATTGATTTGCCCGTTTTATGGCAGGAAACTTGAAGTGGAGGGATGACTCCCAAATTCTACATGGAAAGAAGGCAATTATTTCAATGCTCTAGACTTTAGAGCAAGAATAAAGCCTCAGACTTCCTTATTGGCTGAGATGAAACAGAACATCTATAAATTCAGGCTGTCTGAAAAGTAATATTCACTGGAGCCTGTCTGCACATTTCTAGTTGTTTTCATATTCATAGAAAAATAAACACTCCTGTTTGTTTTGGATCTCAAACTATTACTAAATTTGGAAGCAAAAATAGGACCTATGAAAAGAACCACATTGTTTTCTCGGAGTGGCAAACATAATGAAAGGTGTTCCCAACTCTTTTATGGTTTACCATTCATTGCTGAGATTATTTCGTAACCTGGAAACGCTTTTAAAACAATTTTCTCCCAAAACACATTTGCTAGATTACATAAATTAGCTGCTACAAAGAATATGTCTGTATCAGAGAAACTCCAACCTAATAAGAGGCTTTTCTTCCAATCTACTCAAAAGGTACATTAAATACACAATATTGGCCACATTTTAGATAATGATGGAAAACAACAGCTGATAGCCAGTTTGGGACAAATGCCAACTGTTCCCATTTGTCTGAAAATGTCAAAATTAATTGCTACAACACTGTTTTCAAAGAATATTATCCCTAAATGAGAAAGCATAATCACCTAAAATACAAAAAAAACCAGACTAAAGATAATGGTGCCTCTCTGATTTGCAGTTATTAGTTTAAAAAAATTTTAATGTTCCGAAATATAAGTAAACACATCTCAACAGCTTTATATATTTTCATATATTTTATTTTTTTTAAAACACTTATAATTTTGCAAGCTAGCAGTAAAATATTGTCCTCAATATTTTACTAATTAGCACCGTATACCTTTTAAAGCTAACTGGAACATTGTTTCATTGTAAATGATTGTAAAATAAAATGATCATTTCAAATGCCAAATTAGTCTCAAGTAACATGTGAACTGTTAATTTTATCATTATTTTTGGCTTTATGCACAAAGACGTATTTTAAAAATGAACTTAATAGTAGTATCAATTCTGTCAATCTAACAAATCAAAGTACCACAGTTTAAAGCAATATTTAATCTCTGAAATTATATAAAGAGGCATATAAGAAAGTTGAGAAATCAGCTATAAAAACAAAAGGTACTACATAACTTAAGAGTCCCTTATTTTTTTGAAGAATGAGGACAATTCTATGGTACAAGTACCAGTTACACATATGGTTTGGTATATGTCAGTATCTTCATGCTTTACTTATGAGTTTGGCCTTACCAAAAAAGTCATCAAAAAGTCCAGGTTAACTCACAGGGACAGCTGGAAGCCTGAAATAAAATTGCTCAGTGTAAAAGATCCCAAGCCATATAAATGGAAGCTTAGCCATTTAACTCCTACTTTTGTTTCCATCTGAAAAATCTTTTGAAAATACAGAAAATTATTTAATTATACTTAAATTACTTCCACATTATGAAAGGGGGATTTTTCATTTCCTGTTTTCTGATTAAGAATATTCTTGAGATATGGGGTTAAAAGTTCTAAGCCACCACTGACTGCTTACTAGCCTGCCTGTTTTGCATACCAGGAGAATCGAGTCCAGTTTTGCCATTTGTGGATAACTATGACAAGATACAAAAGCATGTGTTTGCCATAAATAGCTCTGGCTAACAGCAAACTGCTCACACTGAGCAGATCAAATTCTCTATAAGGAGAGCACTCTGGACCACAGCCAATTCCTACTACTAATGCTTAAAACTGCTATAGCAATTCTTTTTTTCCAATTTGCAAAATATATTTTAAGAAATAGTAGCTGAAATAATAGTTCCTAAATTTGAGAATTATTATTAAACTTTGAAAGGACATTTTACAAATTATTTTCATTATGGCCAAATACACAAGTGCTTCCTGCTTCTACTACTCACTTACAAATGTAAACGTGAATTTAAAAATTAACCTAATTTATTCAGAGAACAAATCAACTATTGAGTATTTATGTCAAAGTGCAAAAAAAATTTCTGATCTCCATAATACATAAGGAAATAAATAAATGTTTACAAAAGTATCCCTCTATAATAATATTTTATATTAGTTGGCTTTAGGATAGTGTATTTTTTAAACCAAGTAAGCCCAACAAACTGGAAAATATCATGCATGAATGTTGTACAAAAAAACTCTTAAATGATCAGTGCTGAGATTAATAATAGCTGTTTACTCTAGAAGTTGCTTCACACAACATTTGCAAAATGTCCAAGGAAAACAAGGCAACATTCTGTAATATGCCACAATTTTTATTGCAACGTGGCCATTTTTGTAAGGGTAGGAAGTTTGACCTCAAAAGCAACGTTCTATTTAAGGCTCTTTTATACAGAAATTGCCATCATGACTGATATTCAAAATATCTTTAGTGTTGCAAGACTTACATGGTAAACATAAAACTCCTACACTTATTCAGTAGTGTACACTCAATGGGAAAAAAAAGGCATTAGTTAACAGCTATGTATTTTAAGAAGATATGCAGGTAACAGGAATGAACACTGAGGTACTAGGATAAGTTGATGACACAGTTAACACAACTTAATTGGCATTCCTTTTGGGGGTGGGGAGTTAAACTCATTACAAAAAAGTGCTTTCAATGCATAGTGTTATATCTTATATCTGTGCTGCCATGTCACAAAAATAGGCTTGCCAAGGCAGGTGAGGTGTATGAATGCTGGAGCCTCACAGAACTGCAATCGAGTGCAACTATAAATAATACTGAATAAAGTTTACCATCTGACCAGAGAATAATACTTTCAAGGCATTCAATTAGCTTACCCTTTGCAGTATTCTAAACTATTCATATTAACAATCACATTCATTATAGTGCTTGCTGCAAGGGAGGCATATAACCAGTTGTTTTGGCTAAAATATGATGGGAAGGCATTCCTTGGGTTTTACATCAAAGTAACAGTATTAAACAGTCTAATGGCAATCACTGATAGGCTGCTTATATGAATATTTCCTTCATTCACTGTGTTGGAAGGACCCAGTGGGAAGAGGAAAAACAAAAAAAACAAAAAAAACCTAATACTATTCCAATCGACTGAGCTGAAGAAATGAAAGCTCCTTAAGATCCAGATGGCACTTGACTGTCATTTTATAAGGGTTTTCCTTCAAGTGAAACTACTACGTTGCCTCCCAATTTCTCTCCAAGTGTCGAACGGTCCTTTATGTCATCCAAGCCATTTACTTGCCACTCATGTTTAATACCTAAAAAGAAAAAAAAACATGATCCCATTACCTTATTATAATTAACAAAGAGTAATTCCTCTGCACAAAATATTCCATGTCTGTACCTGTAAATTTCTTTTTAATGGCATCTTTAGAGCTAGCATAAATCATCTTGCTTTTTAACGGTGCACTTTCAGGAGCCCTACAGAAACAACAACAAAAAACACAACGGTTGAATCCCACTTCAAAAAGAAAGCAAAGGCAAAACTTGACTGTGTTAATATTCCTTGCATTTTAAAAGTACGTTTTGCTTTTGTTGTTACACACCAGAATATAAATACTAGGTCTTCTTTCTTAGACTCTTTTGTTTCGTATGTGGCATCGTACAAAGCATATCGGCAATCATTCAGAGGTAGCAACTTCACAAAAGCTGTGTAGGGGTCTTCTACAGTATCACCAATGTCACCCACCAAGATCTGCTTGGCTTCCTCTACAATTATTTGTCTTTTGTCATCGCTTAAACAGAAGAGAACTGCTTTCTTTCTTTTTTTGATCTCCTCTTGTGTAGAAGATTTCCTTACTTTCATATCATTAAAAACTTTGATGACTTCATCATTCACTGTAACTCCAGAAGCCTGGGGGGGGGGAGGGAAAAGAACAATAATTCAGAACAAGTATTTGGGTTTTAACCGAAATTACTGTTTGCCTAGAGAGGGTTCCCTTTAGTCTGGACATCAAAAATCACATCTTCCCGTGCAAGTCAGTCCAATCGGATCTGCCACATTTTAACTATCAGAAAATGACGGACCTAAGGACTCTAACGCACGCTGCCCCATTCATCTTTTTTAAAGTGGTTTACTGGGTGAAGTAAATGGAAGCTAGAGGGAAAGCGACAAATACAGGCTGTCCCATCCCTGAAATGTTTCCTCTTTCACTGAGTGATGTCAGAGCCTCAGGAGCAGCAGCAAAAATACCTTCTGTATTGTGTCAACTCTGCAGGCCTTAAAAAAAACACTTTTGGATTTCACTTAATGCTTCTACTATTTTTTTTCTTTAAAGTCATCCTAGCCAGTGCCGCTTCCTCATAAGGAAAGAGAATCAAGTGTGAACTCCAAACCGCCCACAGCTACCACATAACTGCCTCCCAGCGCAAATGCGGACGCTTCCAAACTAACGGATCTAATGTCAAGCTTTCTACCGCAAGAAAGCATTTTAAAAAGACTTTCCCCACCTCCTTAATCTCCTCCAAAGGGTTTTATTACAAGCCATGCAGCCCTCACCGTAAGCACTCCTTCGGCAAGGGCTTTCAGAGCACGTACACATTTTGATCGCGCGTGTTAAGTGCAATCAGGCAGCTCAGGGCAAACGCTGCATGGCCGGGCTGAGCTCCGCAGACCCACCCGTGACGCCTCCGGCCCAGACCCCCGACCCGCGCCAGGGCCCTCCCCGCCCCCAGGAATCCGTCAGCGGCAGGGCCTGGCCTGCCGGCGGGAGGGCACGCCTGCCGGCGGGAGACACAGCAACGGGGCCGCAGCGCAAGCGTGCCCACCTTTGAGGCCCAAATCAGGTTAAAATGGCGCCCTCACTCCCGGGGTCCTGCAGGACTGCCTGCTCGCCGCGCCCCGGCCCCCGGCCCCCCAGCTGGCACTCCCACCTTACCATAGTGCCCGCGGCTGTGGCTCCGGCGGCGGCTCGGGCTCCGGCTCGGTGGCACTGGGAGGAGGAGGAGGAGGGGCTGGCGGGCAGCGGCGAGTGCAGGGCACGCCGGGAGCTACAGGCCGAGAGGCCGTGTCGGCGGCTCCCGGGGCTGCGGGCGGAGGGCGGGCGGTCACGTGGCCCCGCCCGGGCCGGCCCTTCCGCCTCCCGGCCCCGCCCGCGTCCTCGGCCTGACCCCGGCGCGCGCGCCCTGCAGGCGCACTGGCTGCGCCGCCTTTCCTCCAGGACAGCACGGGTCCGCTGACCCGGGAACGGGAGTCTGCTCGCTCCTTGCGCGAGAGGGCTGCCCCCGGGGTCGGGAGCATGTGACGGGAACGGCGCGCCAAGGTGTCTTTCTTTTTATTCAGCTGTTGGTTTCCACGCCAAGAGGCTGGATTCCAACGTTTAGCGTCATTTTGGAAAATCCTCATAAGAGATGGCTTCAGTTGTTAGATCTCCTCCCTCCAATTAAATGAGATAATGTAGTCATCCAGGGGTTTACCCAAGTTGATTGAATTGCTCACGAAAAACAAAATGATAAACGTAGGTGGAAAATCATTTTCCAAAAGTCTGTGGTTGCAATACTAGGGGGCAAAGCTGGTGGTAGCATCCCTTGGTAATATCCTTTCATATATCAGACTTCGGAGGAAATGGATTGTACTCTATGCTAGTAGTCTTTTCTTCATGAAGCCCCAGCTATGACAGCTAACATAAAATAAATAGACCCAAGAGGAGAGATTCCTCCTCTTGCAATCACCACCTCTTCTATTGTAGCAAAGCCCGTATAACTGAGCCATGGCTCTTCTCTGACCTTTTTAATGCTTAACAAATATTATAATACTTAATAAAAATAACAAATAAAAATACTTAACAAATATTTATCATAGAAAAAAAAAGTCACCTTATAATTGGAGGAAATTTTTCATAAAGACTTCAATGAACACTTCATGAGTTTATAATGGAAATGTTACAAACGAAACACTTGGTGCTATTTATAATGAAAGGAAGACAATAAAGTTTAAGTATTGTACTTTGGGCTGATTTATGCTACATTTTCTCCTAACCGTTAACGATTTCTACCTTACTTGCTTCATTTGTAAAATGAATTTAAAATTCTGGTCAACAGTTAAGCTTATTCTGTAGCACTAAAAATATAGAATTGTTATTGCCTCAAACTGTTGGGAGCAAAATACTAAGTCCAGATAAGCCTTCAGCAAACTAAGCCAGAAATGCAGTGTACAGACAAAAACCTTGGGCTGCGAGTTTGGTATTACTCTTGGCACTTCGAAGGGCTTTCCACCCCTGCAGGTGCTTCATCTGTAAAACAAGCTCTGAATAAATTATAGTTAAAGCCTTTTTCAGCTTTAAAATTTGGTTTCCTAGTATACCACTCTGTTTCTCAGAAAATAGTGTATATACGTTCTCAGGATTAAGTAAGTTTAGAGCTAGAAAATCATGAGAAGGGGTTATGCCCTGGTTTGTGTGATAAATTCTTGTATCTGAAACAGATTTTAAATGGAATATGTTACGTATTGACCATGAAACACAGATCTAGTTTTTATGTCCATAGTTTGTGTTTCTTTTCTTTTCTTTCTTTTTTTTTTTGAGGGCAGTGTCACTGGCCCCCACATGCGGGACCCGAACCGGGGCCGCTGGACTCCCAAGCCAGCGCCCAACCACCGCGCCACTCAGCTGGCCTATGTGTTTATTTTCTTAATAGGAAGACTGACTGAGTTTAGAGACAAAAATTGAGAAGAAATTTCCCAATGTCTAAGCATGAATCCTAAGCAAGCACGTTTAGCTGGTACATTAGTTTATGAAACCTTTCACTTTATCTCTCTTGAAGTTCCAAGGAAATCATGAAGAATGGATCCCCAGGGTTCCAAACATCTGCTATATATAGCTATCAGCAACCCTTCTCCTTCCTGTACTTTTCTCAGGGTCCCTGTTCCTTCTCAGCCTTAAAATTTGCAGCAAAGAGATTCCACAGCCCCAGCAGTGACCAGGTCTAGGGACACCTAGATTAGGTTTCACAACCTCTTCCACTGAAGCTGGGCACCCTGAACTGTGACATCAACCCCTTTCCAAACCTCTCTTTCCTTCTTGCCCTCCCCAGGCAGCATTCATACTTGCTATGCTCCAGGAGTTTTTTCCTAAAAATATTTTGTCTTTGCACACATCTTGTTGCATTGAAAGAGCTTGTTTACATGTCCTGCCACCTCAATAGACTGGGAGCTCCTTAAGGATCTGAGTCCTACTCATCTTTGCATTTCTGGAACCTGGCACATAGTAGGTGCTCAATAGATAATGAAGTAATTAATTTAAGATGCCTTAGTGCTATAAATAGAACAAAAAGAAAGCTCTTGAAGATTGTGAAGGCTTTCTACACGCCCTTGTGAGATTGGATCTTAGAAGGCTCAGTTGCAATTTCTTCTCTTCATACCTGTTATTTATAGCCAGAACCTACCACCACTTGGTAAAGGGACAGCATTATCATGCATTGCTGCGTGAATTTTGTCCCCTGTGTAGTAGAGGAATCTGAATGTCAGACAATGTATATATTCATTTCCTGTGGCTGCTACAACAAATTACCACAAATTAACGGCTCAAAACAACACAAATTTGTTGTCTTGCAATTCTGGAGGCCAGAAGTAAGAAACGAGTCATCTGGGGCTAAAATCAAGATGTCAGCAGCACTTCTTCACTGCTTTTGGAGGCTGTAGGGGGAGAATGCTTTCTTGCCTTTTCCACCTTCTAGGGGCTTGCCCACATTCCTTGGTTTGTGGCTCCCAGCCAGCAATCGCATCACTCCCACCTCTGCTTCAGTCATCACATCTCTGTTCTCCCCCTGCCTCCCTCTTTCAATTCTAACGACCACTATAATTTCTTTGGACCCATCAGATAATTTAGGGTAATCCACCACTTCAAAACCATTATCAACTTAATCACAAACAAAGTCTCTTTTGCTGTGTTCTGGGTTCTGGGGTTTAGGACAGGGACATCTTTTGGAGTCCATTATTTGCCTACCACACTACATCTGTTCTCTTTAGCAATTTCAAGCCCAAGCAAACAACAGGTGGGGCAGAAGTACCCTGAACAATCCAGTACTAGGATGCACGTCTAAACTATAATTATCTGTTTGCTGGACCACACAAAGATGGCAGCAACAAACAACCATTTAGGAGCTAAGTGAGAGTAACCTTAAAGAGGATGGATCTGAATGGAATCTCAGCTCTCACACAGTGTCTTTTACTTAAATGCTCTAAGGCTGTTTCCTCATGTGTAAAATGGGGATTATGTCACCTCCTCCCTTTTGGGATTATGGTGAGGATCAAGTGAGATAATATATGTAAAGCTCCTTCCAGCACAGGAATAGGCACCCTGGGGTTATTTATTACTACCAGGGCAGAGTGAAGGTGAGAGTATGATTTTACCAACTCACAGGCAGTAGTCATGAAGCCTCCCAAGCCTCATTGGTATGATTTATAAGACTCAGTTAAAGTTTGTTTACTCATGATTCTTTAGAAAATCAGAAAAAGCTAACACTTCCTAATGCATATTCTCCCAAGAAACAAGCCAGATGGAGTTTCTGTGGTGTGTAAAAGTTTAGAATCACTTTTCAAGTCCTATCTAAAACAATGAATTTGGAAAATTATGCAGAAAAATTCTGTTTGAGTTCCACTCCTTGTCAAGACACATCATTCTCAGCTCCCACAACCACTCCTGACAAAGACAAATGTAAGCATCAAGACACCCACAACTTCAAAATGTACCTTTCTGCCCACGTGCCTTCTTTACTCTGATATCCCTCCGAACTCATGCCTGAGCTAAAAGACTGGTAAGGAGGACGCGTCATGTACTTTTCTAAATCCAAGTTTGAACTTAGAACTAGAAAATAAACGTAATGGGATATTTGTGTTGGAGTCTGAAATCCGTGACTCACTCTCTGAGCCACAAAACTCACGTTAGGTCTTAAATATGTCTCATTTCTAGTTCTTTCTAATTTAGGAACATGACCTCACAATAAAGGAATCTAGCAGTCAATGTCACGTGAAGATGTAATGAGGTAGAGGGTAGCAGCAGTAAAACGCAGTGAATAGTTTAAACCATCCTCAAAATCTATATTTATAAATGCCGATTTCAACTTGTTAACTCACAGACACATTTATGCACTGTTAGTTACTTGTAATATTAATTCAGTCATGATAAGAAGTAACAATAGGCTATCTAAATTGTACAAACCATACAAAAACAGCATCTGAGAAGAAGAAATTTGCTACTAATTTATTTAAGGCAGAAATCCTTTGTTTAGCTTACTTTATTACAAAAGCTTTAGGTTTTAAAATCGTGGACAGAAATCATACAGACATGAAAAATGTAACATGTGAAAGCTATATATTAATAGACATGAATAAGAGAAGGCAAGAGATCAGAAACTAATTTAAGAAAGAAGAGTTTATTCATTCCATTCATTTATTCCTTTATTTTAGTTATCGAACACCTCTGCTAGGGATTAGGAATGCAAAGATAAAAATACCACAGACCCTACCTTGAAGAAAGCTAGGTCTGAAAAATGCAGCAAGGAAGCCAATCATCTATGGAACAATCCCATGCATGGTACAATGGCATATGTCAGGGTGCCCTGGGAACACCAAGGAGGGCCACCAGCTCCATCAGTGGGGGTTACCAGGCAGGTAGGGAAAGGGCAGTTAAAGCAGAGAGAACTGAATGTACAAAGCCACAGCAGGGTGAGAAGAGCACAAGAAACCCCAAGTAGTTCGCTATGACCAAGGAGCCTCTGCCCTTGCTAGGGAATGAAGATGGATGGAGTGGTCGGAGGTACCAGCTCTTATGAGCTTTGTATACAATCCTACAGTTAGAATTTTATTCTGTAAACAATGAGGGAGACAATAAACATTTTTCAAATGTGTTTTTAAAAAAATAACTATTCTGAGATACTATTCACATATCATAAAATTTACCCTTTTAAAATATACCATTCAAGTTTTGTAGTATGCTCACAGTTATGCAACCATTACTATCTAATTTTAGAATATTTTTATCATCCCTAAAAGAAAACCCCTTATCTGTTAGCAGTCATTCTACATCCCCTCCTCCCCCTAACCTCTGGCAACCACTCGCTAACCTCCTGTCTCTGTAGATTTCCCCATTGTGGACGTTTCATATGAATGCAATCATGTACTATGTCAAGTCTTTTGTGACTGGCTTCTTCCACTTAGCATAACAGTTTCAAGGTTCATCTATGTTGTAGTATATGTTAGTATTTCATTCTTTGTTTATGGTCAAATAATATTCTGTTGCATGGATATACTACTTTTTCTTTATACATTCATCAGTGGATGGGCATTTCAGTATTTTGCTCTTTTTGGCTATTGTGAATAATGCTACCATAAGTATTCATGTACAAATTTTTGTGTGAACATATATTTTCATTTATTTGAGGTCTATACCTAGGATTGGAATTACTGGGTCTTACAGTAACTTCATATTTCACATTTTGGGGAGCTGCCAATCTTTTTCAAAGTGGCCATACCATTTTACAATCTCACCCACAAGGTACAAGTGTTCCAACCTTTCTACATCCTTACCAATATTTGTCACTGTCTTTTTTATTTTAGCCATCCTAGTGAGTGTGAATTGGTATCTCACTGTGGGTTTTTTTTTTAAAGATTTTATTGGGGAATTGGGGGAGGGGAACAGACAAGTTGCTGTCCTTTTGTTCTTCAGTCTAGTTGTGGAGGACGTCACTTCACCTGCCCGTGTTGGTATTATCATTGCACTCTTCCTGGGTGACGCAGTCACTCGCCAGCCATCCTGGCCACTCACTGCAGCTCACGGCAGCTGCTGGCCGCTTATGCTGGCTGCCAGCCCCACTGCAGCCTACGCTGTTGCCGGCGACTCAAGGCAGCCCAACTCCAGGTCAAGCTGTTGTTCACCATCTTAGCTGTAGAAGACACAGCATCACTGGTCCTCATGTGGGATCCGAACCAGGACCCTGCTGCTCAGAGCTGTCATCCCAAGCTGACTGTTAAACAACGTGCCACTTGGCCAGCCCCTCATTGTTGTTTTAATTTGCATTTCCCTAATGCCTAATGATGTTGAACTTTTTTTCATGTGTTTATTGGCCATTTGTATATCTTCTTCAGAGAAATGCCTTTCATATCCTTATTCCATTTTTAATTGGTTGTCTTTTTATTAAGTTGTAAAAGTTATTCATATATTCTGGATATGAGTCTCTTATTGGATACATGATTTGCAAAAAATTTCTCCCATCCTGTGGGTTGTCTTCTTTTTTAAAATTTTTTTTTAATTGGGGAATTGGGGGAGAACAGCACTGGGGAATCAGGGAAGGGGAACAGACAAGTTGCTGTCTTTTTGTTCTTCAGTCTAGTTGCGGAGGACGTTGCTTCACTGGCCCATGTTGGTATCGTCATTGCGCTCTTCCCGAATGAGGCAGATCGGTCGCTGGCCTCTGGATGGTCACTCACCGCGGCTATTGGCAGCTCACGCTGGTTGCCAGCTGCTCACGCTGGCTGCTGGCCACTCACCGTAGCCTATGGCAGCCCACTGCAGCACGGGCTGCAGCCTACACCGTCGTTGGGGCTCACGCAGCCCAGCTCCAGGTGGAACTGTTGTTATCTGTAGAGGGCAGCATCACTGGCCCTCATATGTGGGATCCGAACCGGGGCCGCTGGCATCCCAAAACCAGCTCTTAACCAATGTGCCACTCGGCCGGCCCTCAAATTTGTTTTTTAAATGCTATTATAGGTACACTAGCAATCACATTAAAAAAAATGCTATCAATTTTTAGATTTATAATTGCTTACTGATGAGTTAAACTGATAACAAGAATTTCTCTTGTATTTCAAGCTGGATTACTTTGTGTCTGAAGATTAATTTCTCAGTACATATAGCAATAAAAACTTATTTATTTATTTATTTGAGTATTGTGTTCCTACCATGTGCCAGGAACTGTGCTAGACTCTGGGTATAAGATGAATTTTCATCAAGAAACTATTTGCTGAAGAAATTCCGTTAGGATGGTTCAATTTCTTAAACATATTTTCTATGCATTGTTGTTTGATCATTTCATCCATGTTCTTTTCTGATTTGCCAAAACTAGTTTCAGTAGGATGAGTTTTTTTTCCCTTGTGAATGTTACAACAAAGATTTGATTTTGTGATCAATTTCCTATACATGAAACATTTAAAAATTTTCTGTACATTTAAATTTTTTCTGTATATTACTGAAATTTTTTTGAATATGGCACCTGCCATTGTTGATTTGCTTTTCTCTTGTTTCTATCAAATCTATATAATATTTTCAAACATATGGTCCCTGTCTTTATGGAGCTAATAGTCTAGTGAGCAAATAACAGGGGGTTCTGATATAGATTAAGGGAATTTATTCTCACACCAGTGGTGGATGAGCCCCCATTGATTACATCTTTGCCAATACTGGTATATGTCTGATTCTGTAATGTTTGCCTGTTTGACTGTACTGAACTGGTATTTCACTATGATTTTAATTTTTACTTGTCTGATCACTAGTGCTGTTGACCATTCTATGCTAGTTCATATACTTTAAAAAATTTTCTTAGCATCAGTTTCTTTTCCTTATTTTTAGTACTTTACATATTCAGTATACCAACACTTTGTCTGTTATACAGATTGCAAATACCTTCTTCCATTCTGTGGACTATCTTTTAATTTTATTTATGGGGTCTCCTAAGTAAAGAAGTTAAAAACTTATGTGATAGAATGTATCAAATTATTCCTTTAGGTTTGTGCCTTTTCTTTTATGTTTATGCTTTGTCTTCTTTCCTTCCTTCATTCATCCCTCTCTTCCTCCCTCCTTCCCTCTAGCTTTCCTTTCCTTCCTTCTCCTCCCCTTCTCTTCCTCCTTTCTCCTCCTCCCTTCTTCCTTTCTTTCAAGAAATCCTTCCTGAGCCAGCCAAATGACGTGTTGGTTAAGATTTGGCTTGGGACACTAGCTCTGAGCAGCAGGGCCCTGGTTCAGATGGGCCAGTGACACTGCACCTTCTACAGCTAAGATGGTGAACAACAGCTTGACCTGGAGATGGGCTGCTGGGAGTCACCGGCGATGGTGTAGGCTGCAGTGGGGCTGGCTGGCAGCTGGCATGAGCTTTTGTGAGCTGCCTTGAGAGGCTGTCCAATGGCCGGTGAGCAACTGGGAAGACTGCAATTATAATACCAACATGGGCCAGTGAAGAACATGGGCTAGTTCTCCACAACTAGACTGAAGAATAACAAAAAAAAGGAAACCCTTCCTATTCAAATATTTGATGAGCTCAAGGAATTAGTATTAAAGTTTTTTTAGTGTAGTAATTATATTGAGGTCTTTTTGTTTAGAGCCCCTTTTCTTTTAGAGATATATTCTGAAATATTTACCAATAAAATAATGTGATGAGTGGAATTTTCTTCAAAATAATATGGGGTCGGAATTAGGGGGGCAAATAAAGCAAAATTAGCTATGAGTTGGTAATTGTCAAAGTAATAGGTACACAGGGGTTCAAAATACTATTCTAATTTTGTATATGTTAAAGTTTTTCTATAATAAAAACCATAAGGGAGAAAAAGAGAGAGTAGAGGAAATCCTTTCCAATCTTAATATAAAATATTTTCCTATATATTATTCAAATAATTTTAAAGTTTTGTGTTTTTTTGCATTTAGGCCCCTAATCTCTGGGTAACTTGGAAGAAACACCGTAGAAGAAGACCAGAGAAGAGGTTTTTATTGGGCTATTCCAAGATGGTCAAGAAGTAATGCTTGTGGACTGGCTGAGTGGCGCCTTGGTTAAGAGTTGGCTTGGGATGCCAGCTCTGAGCAGCAGGGCCCTGGTTCGGAATCCACATGAGGGCCAGTGATGCTGTGCCTTCTACAGCTAAGATGGTGAACAGCAGCTCGACCTGGAGCTGGGCTGCCATGAGTCGCCAGCAACGGCGTAGGCTGCAGCCCTACTGTAAGCTACTGTAAGGGTGCCGTAAGCTACCATGAGTAGCTGGCAGCCAGTGTGAGTGGCTGGCAGCCGGTGTGAGCTGCCGTGAGCCGCTGTGACCGGCTGTCCAATGGCTGGTGAGTGACTGCCTCACTCAGGAAGAGCACAATGATAATACCAACCTGAGCCAGTGAAGCGACGTCCTCCACAACTAGACTGAAGAACCAAAGGACAGCTACTTGTCTGTTCCCCTTCCCTGATTCCCCAGCGGTGTTCCCCTCCCCCAATTCCCCAATAAAATCGTAAAAAAAAAAAAAAAAGTAATGCTTGTGTGGTTGGCCAGGTCCTCTGACAATCTTTTGTCCTAGGAAGGCCTTTCCAAACCAATGAGGACAATTTGTCTTGACTGTGTAGAAACATACTTTTTGATCCAAAATTGAAGAAAGAAGCCCATTATATTCTATGTATGAAATAGGTATAACCAAAGAAGTATTTGACATTTATTAAAGGATTTTTAAAGCTTGGTCTCTTTTTGATCCTTTATCCTTTTTTTGGCCATAGGTCAAAATATTTTTTAAAATGTGATAACTGCATTTATCTAGTAAAATATTTTTGCTAAAGCCTTCATCTCAAACTTAGCTCTTTAAACTTCTGCCCTTGGAATTCTTACCTTCAAAGTAACATACACATTTGGAGACGAAGAGCTTCTTCTACATTTGTGTTGAGAGGGAGTGGCAGATGTTTTTAGATCTACTAGGAAAGAGTTCAAGCTAAGAGTCTTTGATCTGTTGGGATTTCTAACACATGTGAACTCTGAACATACTTTCTATAATTCTACCAGATGTAGCCAAAGTATTCATAGTGAGTCCATCAATTTATAACTTATTTTAGTTACAGATCTCTTGCTTTCTATTATACAGGATGGAGTGTTAGTTTTTTTTTTCTGATTTGTAGTTTGCTCATTTCCCTCCAGAAATTGTCAAGAGATGGTCTGGACTGGTGGACCCTTTATCTTTGTCCTAAGAGATGGCACTGTTAGGCCACTCAGTAAGTTAAACAAATACAGTACTTCGCAAACTCTGATATAGTTAGTTTAGACTTTAGAGAGAAAAAAAACTGAGTTGAAATGGAAGAAGAGTATTAGGAAGTATTAGAAAGAAGCACTTGAAAAAAAAATTATTTTTTCTTGCTCAGAATTATTGAGACTATCTAGTCTTAATGAGATTCAGAAGATCTCAGGATGAAGTTAAATACCCAGTTGTAACAAAGCCTAGCACACATCTCTTGGCTTTCTTTCCTGTAAGTGATATTATTTTAGTGAGTATGTACTATGTGCCTGATACTCTATTGGCCCACATCATTCTACAGAAAGGCTTAACTAACCAATTATTAACCCTAATAGTAAACTAAGCAGAGAATTCAGCAACAGTTTTTCAAGAAGATGTAATACAAGTGTTCAAAGAAGTGCATTCTGGTTGTCTCTGCTTCTCTGTCCCTGTGGTTAAGAATAATTAGTATTCCAAATACTAATCCTCAACTTTTTTTTTTTTTTTCCAGAGGGCAGTGTCACTGGCCCTCAGATGTGGTATCCGAACTGGGGCCGCTGGCATCCCAAGCCAGCTCTTTTTTAAAAAGTTTTTTATTTTTAATTAGTTTCAGGTGTACAACACAGTGCAATAGTTATACTTTTTACCCCTCAAAGTGATACCTCCCATCCCCCATTTAGCCACCCCACTCCTCCCCCCCATATCATATATATCTATTACACTTCCTCTGACTCCCTTCCACATTATAATCCACATTCCATGACTATCTATATATTCAATTACAGTTGGTATACAATATTATACAACCTCAGCTTCAGGTGTACAGTGCAGTGATCAAGCCTCTACTCCATCCATGAAGTGTTCTCCCTAACAAGACATATGACCATCTGACACCCCACAAAATATTTACAACATTATTAATTATATTCCCCGAACTGTCTTTCATATCCCTGTGGCAATATTGTAGTTGCCTATTTTTGCTGTCTAATCCCTTCCCCTTCTCCCTCATCCCCACCCTGCTCCCAACTAGCAACCCTGTTTTTCCTCTATATCTATGAGACAGTTTCTGTTTACTTTGCTCTTTCATTCAGTTTTTCAGATTCCACATATGAGTGAGATCATATGGTATTTGTCTTTCTCTGACTGACTTATTTCACTTAACATAATAGTCTCTAGGTCCATCCATATCATTGCAAATGGTACGATTTCGTTCTTCTTTATAGCGGAGTAATATTCCATTGTATAAATATACCACAGTTTCTTAATCCAGTCATCTACCGATGGGCATTTTGGTTGTTTCCAAGTCTTAGCTATTGTAAATAGTGCTGCTATGAACATAGGGGTGCATAAATTTTTTTGAATGAGTGTCTTGGGTTTTTCAGGATAAATACCTAGGAGTGGAATTGCTGGGTCAAAAGGTAGCTCCATTTCCAGTTTTTTGAGATACCTCCATACTGACTTCCATAGTGGCTGTACCAATCTGCAATCCCACCAACAGTGTAGCAGGGTCCCCTTTTCCCCACAGCCCCACCAGCACTTGTTGTTTGTTGATTCATTGATGTTAGCCATTCTGACTGGAGTGAGGTGGTATCTCATTGTGGTTTTTATTTGCATTTCCCTAATGACCAGTGAGGTTGAACATTTTTTCATATGCCTGTTGGCCATCTGTATGTCCTCTTTAGAGAAATGTCTCTTCATATCTTCTGCCCATTTTTTAATTGGGTTGTTTGTTTTTTTGGTGTTGAGTTTCATGAGTGTTTTATAAATTTTGGATATTAACCCCTTATCAGATATATCGTTGGCAAATATATTCTCCCATTCAGTAGGCTTCCTTTTTGTTTTATTGATGGTTTCCTTTGTTGTGAAAAAACTTTTAAGTCTGATATAATCCCATATGTTCATTTTTTCTTTTACTTACTTCCCTTGCCCGTAGGGATGTATCAGTAAAAATATTGCTCCGGGTAATGTCTGCAAATGTACTTCCTATATTTTCTTTTAGGAATTTTATGGTTTCAGGTCTTACATTTAAGTCTTTAATCCATTTTGAATTTGTTCTTGTATATGGCGTAAGGAGGTGGTCCAGTTTCACTTTTTTGCATGTGTCAGTCCAGTTTTTCTAGCACCATTTATTGAATAGACTATCTTTACTCGAATGTAAATTCTTGCTTCCCTTGTCATAGATTAACTGTCCGTAAATGCCTGGATTTATTTCTGGGCTCTCTGTTCTGTTCCACTGATCTATGTGCCTGTTTTTATGCCAATACCATACTGTGTTGATTACTGTAGCCTTGTAGTAGGATGTCTGGAAGTGTGATCCCCCTGACTTGCTTCTTATTTCTCAGGATTGCTGAGGCTATTCGGGGTCTTTTATGGTTCCATATAAATTTTAGGATTATATTTTCTATTTCTGTGAAAAATGCCCTTGGTAGTTTGATAGGAATTGCATTGAATCTATATATTGCTTTAGGCAGTATGGACAGTTTAACTGTATTAATTCTTCCTATCCATGAGCATGGTAGGTGTTTCCATTTATTTGTATCTTCTTTGATTTCTTTCTTCAGTGTCTTATAATTTTCTGAGTACAGATCTTTCACTTCTTTGGTTAAATTTATTCTTAGGTATTTTAATAGTTCTTGATGCAATTGTAAATGGGACAGTTTTCTTAATTTCTCCTTCCGTTAGTTTATTATTGGTATATGCAAATGCCACTGATTTCTGAACATTGATTTTATCTCCTGCTACTTTACTGAATTTGTCTATCAGTTCCAATAGTTTTTTGATGCAGTCTTTGGGGTTCTCTATAGACAGTATCATGTCATCTGCATATAATGACAATTTTACTTCTTCCTTGCCAATTTGGATGCCTTTTATTTCTTTTTGTTGTCTGATTGCTGTGGCTAGAACTTCCAGAACTATGTTGAATAAAAGAGGAGAAAGTGGACAGCCTTGTCTTGTTCCTGATCTTAAAGGGAATGGTTTTAGCTTTTCTCCATTGATTATGATGTTAGCTGTAGGTTTATCATATATGTCTTTTATTATGTTGAGATACGATCCCTGTATTCCCACTTTGCTAAGGGTTTTAACATAAATGGCTGTTGGATTTTGTCAAATGCTTTTTCTGCATCCATTGAAATGACCATGTGATTTTTATCCTTCATTTTGTTGATGTGGCGTCCAAGCCAGCTCTTAACCACCGCACCACTCGGCTGGCCCAATCCTCAACTTTAATAACCATAAAAATAAGAACCATTATAAAATGAGTCAGAGAACATCAAATACTTGAATGTCTTTGCAGCTTCCATTTTGCCGAGAGAGGCAAAAAAAAACAACAACCCATGATGAGTTTATGTTACTTTTAGTACCCACTAGCATCATTTGATTCATAACATAGCATCAGCATCCAAGAATTTTGAAAGTGTGAGCTGTTTTGCTACCATAACATTGCAGACTGAATCATTCTGAGTCATATTGGTTTTTTAAAGATTTTATTATTGGGGAATTGGGGGAGGGGAACAGCATTGGGGAATTGGGAAAGGGAAACAGACAAGTACCTGTCCTTTTGTTCTTGAGTCTAGTTGTGGAGGACGTTGCTTCACTGGCCTATGTTGGTATTGTGATCATTCAGCTCTTCCCGGGCAAGGCAGTCGCTCGCCGGTCAATGGATGGCTGCTCACGGTGGCTTACGGCAGCTCACGCTGGCTAACAGCCACTCTCAGTAGCTCATGGCAGCCCACTGCAGCAGGAGCTGCAGCCTATGCTGTCGCTGGCAACTCATGGCAGCCCAGCTCCAGGTCGAGCTGTTGTTCACCGTCTTAGCTGTAGAGGCAGTGTCACTGGCCCTCATATGTGGGATCTGAACCAGGGCCCTGCTGTTCAGAGCTGGCGCTCCCAAGCCAACTCTTAACCAATGCACCACTTGGCCGGTCCCATATTGCTTTTTTAACCCTTCACATAGAAAACTGCAAGTGGGGAATAAGTGTAGATGAAAAACAGTGATGGGATAGTTGAATAAAATTTAGGAGTGTGAAACAATGAGAAAATGATAGGGGGTCATTCCATCCATTTATTTATTTATTTACACTGTAAATTCCTCAAAAAAAAAAAAGAGTTTAAAGTTGCTTAAAAGTCACAGGGTTGAGATGTTGCACTTTATGTGTATTATATTTCATTTTCTATAGCTGAGCCATCCTGCCACATGTTGGCAGCTCAGCAGCTGCTCAGCTTGGGCCGGGAATCTAACGGACAATCCTGATATTCAGAGCTTGCACTCTTGAGCGAACTCTTATATATTTAATTTTTCAAAGGGCACAGGGATAGTGAAACATTAAAGTTTAGCCTTTAGTTTCTTGTTGGTCAAAGCAAAAGTGAGAGTCCTTTAAACAGCTCTAGTTAGCTAATAAAAAGAAGCATAACGTTTGTAAGGAGAAACAGTTTTTTCCCAGGACTAAACTTCAAGAGAAATTAATGAAATAAAAGAATTAAAAATTGGGTGCTATATATTAGTTTTTGCATGTTTTTTCTCATTTAATCCTTACAAAATACCGTGACAAGATTGTGTCATCTTCATCTTACAGATGAGGAAACTCAGGATCACAGCAGTTATGTTGACTAGACACAGCCACAGGTTTTTTTTTGCTTTAATTTATTGGGGTGACATTGGTTAGTAAAATTATATAGGTTTTGAGTGTACAATTAATTCTACAATACATCATCTATATATTGACACAACCAGGTTTTGAACCCTGACATCTCTGAATTAAAAGCCTACATTGTGCTGGTCACACACACTGCCTGTCAGTGTACACTCCTGTATATTATTTATGTAGTTTTGGATGGTGAATTCATTGTCAATGGGGCTTTATCTGTGGCAATATTTTGCAGCCTGGACTGAGGCGTAGTTCATCCAGAATCGTTTTGGGTTAGTTTCTGTTCAGCCCATCTGGTCTGACTAGCTGTCAGGGTTTCTTTTTCTAGGCTCTTGAGCCAGAAACTTAGATCATTGATTTGAGACTTTTCCTCTTTTCTAATGGATGCATTTAATGCTATAAATTTCCCTCTTGGTTCTGCTTTAGCTGTGTCCCACATATTTTGATATATTGTTTTTTCATTTTCATTCTGTTCAAAGTATTTTTTTAAATTTCTCTTGATATTTTTTTTTTTTTTGAGGGCAGTGTTACTGGCCCTCATATGTGGGATCTGAACCGGGGCCACTGGCATCCCAAGCCAGCTCTCAACCACCGTGCCACTCGGCCAGACCTCTCTTGATATTTTTAAGATGTGATTAATTTAAGGACCTCACATTACCCTGAGTTATCTGGGTGAGTGTAGTCTTATCACATGGGTACTTAAAATCAGAGAACCTTTCCTGGCAATGGTTAGAAGATGTGACTATTGAAGAAAGATAGAGAGAAATGTAAAATCTTTGAAGATGGAGGAAGGGGGCCATGAGCCAAGGAATATGGATGACCTCAGGAAGCTGAAAATGGATTCTTCCCTAGTGCCTCCAGAAAGGAGAGCAGCACTCCAGAAACTTTATTTTAGTCCAGTGAAACTAGTGTCAGACTTGGACCTACAACTAATTAATTGGTATCATCTCAGCTGCTAAATTTGTGGTAATTTGTTACAGCAGCAATAGAAAACTAGTACAAAGGAAACTTACTATGTTTTCATTTGTTTCAAGTATGTTTATAATTGCTAACTGAAGCATTTTTATCATGGCTGCTTTAAAGTCTTTGTCAAATCATTCTAATGTCATCTTGGTGTTGGCATCTTTTTTATTTTTCATTCAGTTTGAGATCTTCCTGGTTGTATAAGTAATTTGCAATTGAAACATGGACATTTTTGTATGATGACTGGAGCATATTTAGACTTTCTGTTTTAGCCTTTTCTGACCCCACTGACAGGGGAAGTAGGGGCACTGCCTTGTAATTGCCAGATGCAGGTAGACATCCAAGCTTCCCACTCAGCCTCTGTTGATACCAGAAAGGGGTGCTATTCATTACTGTTGGGCAGTGGTGTGAGTCCAGGCCCCTCACATGGTCTCCACTGACACTGTGGGGAAAGAAAGGAATACCTCCTTACTGGCTGGTGGGGATGAAAATCCAGACTCCCTACTTGATCTTCTCTGATAACCCTCCATTGAGGGTGTTCGGGCACCTCATTTTAGCCTTATGAGGGTGGAAGTCTAGGCCCCCATATCGTCTTTGCTGGTATGAGTGTAGGTAAGGACATTTCTTCTTTTCCTATGGTGTTTGACTGGAAAAGAGCGGTTATTGTCTAAATGTTTTTTTCCTTGCTAGGCAGCTCCTTTCCTGGTCCTTTGGCTAGAGAAAACTTTTGTTGTGGCTTTCTCTTTTGTTCAGAATTTCTGCTTGCCAGCTTCTTCAGCATTCTTTGGACATATGAGTCAAAAAGAAAACCCAGGAAACTCATCACTGTGTCTTTTCTTGGATCCCAAAGTCCCTAGTCTGTCTGCCATTGTTTCACCTTTTGGTCTTAAGTTTGCTTTATATGTAATGTTCAGAGTTTAAAGTTACTGAGTGGGAGGCTTATGGAAAAGGATGCGTACTTCATCATCCTAGAAGTGGAAGTGTGACTAAGGATGACTTTTAAAATTTTGTTTAACTTTCCATTTTGTTCTCCAAGAAGCTTTTTCTTTATATCCAGAAAGACCTTACTGGGGAGTATATCCATTCCATATCGTAAGGTACTTTGCTTCCAGGGCACTATTCCTACTGATAAATCACTCTGAAACAGTTGGTCAGGCGCTGTTACAACGGTTTTTGGTTTCCAAATTCTTACTCAGGTTACCAAGTCATAGGAGGCAGAGTTATCTAAGGCACTAAGCTGATTCCATGGGGGTGGTTTACAAGTTTAGTTACAAGTTTAGTGATGACATAACGATACAGAGGAAACGGGCTTTGCAACAATATTTTTCTAAATGGTCCGAACTTGGTCTCACTGCTGACATAATCTGGAATGGTTTCAAGGCTTCAAAGGACTGCTCCAAGGACTAAGTGGCTGATCCTCTACTCAAAGCAGACACAGATAGTCTTAGCTGGGAGGTCCTACATGGATGCCACTGCTGAGGGCAGGAAGCTAGAGAGTGAGCTTCATCCTCCATCCTCCAGTAGTTTTTATGGTCAAGTCCTTATGTGCCTTGCTTTTTTGGTTTATCTTTGGTGATTTGGCCTGGAATATACCTTCTTTAGCAGAAGCGATGAATCTTTTAGGTAATGAAATAGGTGTTGATGGTGTTATGGGTGGTGATACAACTGGTGGCAGTTGCATACATTTTTCATCCTTAGTACCCTTCTGCTGAGGTGCCATATCACCATGTTCTCTTTGGATTCAGGGGATGTAGGTGATTCCACAGGACTATCCATCTTTGGAGCCTTCCCACTTAATGGGATATCAGTTGGCTTTGGCTTCACATCTATCGGGTAGAAAGTTCTTGACAGTAGCAGAGGAGGAGGGACAGTCTCTTTCAGATAGAGGTCCTGTCACTCTCTTGGCTGTTCTCTTAGTTATTTTTCAGTTAGATCTAGGGATCCCAGTGGGACCCAGAAATCCCATCCCTGAGGTCCTACAGGAAGCTTGCAGTTCTGACATATTCAAAGCACTCCTCCCTTCTTGGGCAATGATTTCGTCATTTGCTTTAATAGGCTTCCATTTCATCAGGAGCTGAAAACGGAGCAAAATTGTTGGTTCTAAGGGACTGCAATTCTAGCAGTTTGCAAAGAGCAACCAGCTCTAGGATCAGCTGATCCTCAAATAGCTTGGAAATATGAACTATCTCATTTGTGCTGGTCTGGGCCTGTTTGATGCAGGAAGATGGCTGTGTAGAGCCATCTTCCAGCTTAGTGTTGTTCTTCCTTGCCATTTTTGTAATCATTTCATGAAGAGATTTTGCTAGTTCCAACTTTGCAGCCATGATATTTTTTTCGTTTTTCTTCCTTTTTAGATTCACTTTCAAAAGCTGATGACAATATCTCTTAGATGAGTAGGTACATGCTATGCTGCCTCCTTTCACGACCATATCAAAATTACAACTAAACTACAGAAAACCATCATGGAGAACCGTGGGAAGTCTAGCTGAACAGAAGTCTTATAATTAAGGAAATACAGCAGAAGCCACGTTGAGACTGGTGGAGATAAGAAACGGGCTGATCCCATGCCCACGTGTAGCGGTTAAAAATTGGGAGCGATATCTCGGCTGCGGAAGTACCCGCTGAGGAGCGATGCGTCCCAGCCCCACCCCAGTCTCCCCAGCCCAGGGTTTGAGTGCCGGGGGAAGAAAAATACCCATAACTTCTGGCTGTGAAAGCCAGTGGAGAATGTGGCTGAGTGAGACATATGGCTGCTGGAGTCCGAGGTGCTTCTCTAAAGGGCTCACGCATGGACCTACTGATGGACTCCCTCACTCTGAGCTCCACGGCTGGGGCAGCAGCTTAAAAGGTACCAGAGACACATGGGGAAGAACTGAGTTGTCTGGCCTCAGGGTGAGGGATAGAGCGGCAGATTTCTCCCAGGCAGAAGTACTGGGAGAAGTCATTGTTCCTTTTTTGAGCCCTTCCATATCCAGCATGTCAGGCAGGCACTATCTCTGTGTCTCCATCAACCTAGCTAACACCATTTTCCCTGCCCTGGTGATTCCCTAAGCCCGACCCACTCAACTTTTGGGCCCACTCAAGCCACTTCTTTTTCCATACAAATGGTTTGGCTCATGCTGCAGACTTTCCTAAAATCTCTCAAGGGTTCACAAACCCTAAACAAGCAGCATATGGCCTCATGTGCCCTCTACCTCTTCTTGTTTAGCATTAGCACTACCCCAAGCCTGGCACTAGTGGGAGCTGGCCTCAGTTCACAGCTTAGCCTCTCCCAGGCAACTCCAAGCCCAGAACAAGTGGAAACCATCTGCAGATCACTTTGCAGCTCATACCAAGTGGCCTTGGGCAGGGTACAGGCTGTCGCTGAACTTGGCCTGTATCAGAGCCCCTCCCAAGTGGCTCCACAACCAACATGACCTAGTGGCCAGCCTCACAACACACCAGAGCACCATCCAACCACCTCCACA
This sequence comes from Aselliscus stoliczkanus, assembly GCA_033961575.1. Lineage (NCBI taxonomy): Eukaryota > Metazoa > Chordata > Mammalia > Chiroptera > Hipposideridae > Aselliscus > Aselliscus stoliczkanus. Next base: position 75,938,992 of record CM066732.1, on the reverse strand, counting down.
GATGACACACCCAAAGGGCAGACTCAGTAGGCACCAGAGCCCCACTAAAGTGAATCCTGCTCCATAGAGTCAGCCCCTGTATAACAGCTCCACTGTAGTAACAGCCATTCCTAACATCTAGTCAGCCTGAGGGTAATCCCTCCCATTGACATGCCAATAGCAATTAAGTCTCATCTACAACAAAAGGGGCACACACAACCCAACACGGGACACAGCTGGAACACCTGGCTTAGGTGACCAGGTAGATTATATCATTGGGCCTGATGGGACACCTACTACATTGTACCAACACCTGGAGACATAGCAGATATACCTAACATGTAGAAACAAACCCAGAGAGGCAGCCAAAATGGGGAGACAAGAAAAAAACATGTCCCAAATTAAAGAACAGAACAAAGCCCCAGAAAAAGAACTAAACAAAATGGAGACAATCAATCTACTAGATGGAGTTCAAAACACTGCTTATAAAGATGTTCAATGATCTCAGAGAACTTCAATAAAGAACTTCAAAAGTGGAGATAGAAAACATAAAAAAGAGCTAGTCAGAAATGAGGAATGACTGAAATGAAGAACACATTGGAGGGCCGGCCGAGTGGCGCATTGGTTAAGCGCTGGTTTTGGGAAGCCAGCGGCCCCGGTTCGGATCCCACATGAGGGCCAGTGACACTGCCCTCTACAGCTAACAACAGCTCCACCTGGAGCTGGGCTGTGCGAGCCCCGGTGATGGTGTGGGCTGCAGCCCCTGCTGCAGTGGGCTGCCATAGGTTGCAGTGAGTGGCCCACAGCCAGCGTGAGCGGCTGGCAGCCAGCGTGAGCTGCCAATAGCCGCGATGAGCGACATCCAGAGGCCAGCGGCCGATTTGCCTCATCCGGGAAGAGCAATGACGATACCAACCGTGAAGCAACATCCTCCGCAACTAAAACTGAAGAACAAGAAGACGGCAACTTGTCTGTTCCCCTTCCCCGATTCCCCAACGCTGTTCCCCTCCACCAATTCCCCAATAAAATCTTTAAAAAAAAAAAAAAAAAAAAAAAGAACACATTGGAGGGAATCAACAGATTAGATGAAGCAGAGGATTGAATCAGCGATTTGGAAGATAAGGTAGCAGGAAATATCTAATCAGATCAACAAAAATGAAAAAGAACCCCTTCCCGCAAAATGAGGATATTTTAAGGGGCCCCTGGGACAACATCAAATGTACCAACATTCATATCATAGGGGTACCAGAAGAAGTTAGAGCAAGGAACTGAAAACGTATTTGAAAGAATAATGACGGAAAACTTCCAATGTGGCGAAGGAAATAGACATATGAGCTCAGGAAGTACAGAGAGTCCCAAACAAGATGAACCCAAACAGGCTCACACCAGGACACATCATAATTAAAATGCCAAGGGTTAAAGACAAAGGGAGAATCTTAAAAGCAGTAAGAGAAAATCAGTTAATAACCCACAGGGGAGCTCCCATAAGACACTCAGTTGATTTCACAACAGAAACTTTGCAGGTCAGAAGGAACTGGCAAGAAAAATTCAGTGATGAAAATCAAGGACCTATAACCAAGATTGCTCTACCCTGCAAAGCTATCATTTACATTTAAAGGACAGATAAAGAACGTCCCAAACAAGAAAAGGCTATAGGAGTTAATTACCACCAAACTACCTTAAGAAGAAGATAAAAAATATGAATAATAAAAAGGCAATAACTATTGGATCATCAGAAATGTCATGACGTATTTTTCTATGTTTTTCATTGTAAAAATGCGTCATGACTTTTTTGACGATCCAATACATATCTATGAACAATTACTTTATTTTTTTTATTTTTTGAGGGCAGTGTCATTGGCCCTCATATGTGGGACCTGAACCGGGGCTGCTGGCTTCCCAGGCCAAACAATTACTTTAAATGTAAATGACTAAGTGCTCCAATAAAAAAAATATAGGGTGGCTGAATGGATAGGAAAACAAGACCTTTACATATGCTGCATCCAAGAGACTCGCTTCAGATCAAAAAACACACATAGACTGAAAGTAAAGGGATTGAATAAGATATTTCATGAAAAAAGAAACAAACTACAATGAAAGCTGGAATAGCAATATTTATACCAGAAAAAGTCTTTAAAACCAAGGGTAGGACAAGACACAAAGAAGGACCTAGCAATTCCACTTCTGGGTATTTATCTGTAAAACCCAAAACACTAACTTGAAAAGATATATGCGCCCATATATTCATTGCAACGTTATTTACAATAGCCAAGATATGGAGATAATTCATGTTTCCATTAACAGGTGAATGGGTAGAGAAGAGTGGTACATATATACAACGGAATATTAGTCAGAAAAGAAAATGAAATCTTGCTATATGCAACAACATGGATGGACCTAGAGGATATTATGCTAAGTGAAATAAGGCAGACAGAAAAAGAAAATTTCATATGATTTCACTCATATGTAGAATCTAAAACAAAACAAAACAAATGAATAAACAAAACAGAAAGAAACTCATACAGAAAACATTTCGATGGTTCCCAGATGGGAGGGCAGTTGGGGGATGGTTGAAAAAGGGGAAGGGATTAAAAGTACAAATTGGTAGTTACAAAATAATCATGGGGATGTAAAGTACAGCATAGTAAATACAGTGAATAATATTGTAATAACTATGTATAGTACCATATGCGTACTAGACTAACTGGGAGATCACTTTGTAAATTACGTGTCTACTATGTTGTATACCTGAAACTAATATAAAATAATGTTGAATGTCAACTGTAATTGAAAAATAAAAAAATTATGATATGTGACGTAGCAAAAAATAAAATAAACACTGCAAATGAAAAAAGAATTCCAAAAAAGCATTAAGGGTCCAATTATGAACACCATAAATGGAACCAAAGAAATCAGCACAAATCTTCACTAGCTTGTTCGGGCAGTAGCTAAGACTCTATTATAACTGCAGAAGGCAATATTTATATTTGTCTGACCTAGTCAACATAGGGAACAACAGGGAAATATGCCTGATAGTCACCATGGTAACCATCTTTGAGTCCTAAGCATCACTTTTTTTTTTTTTTTTCTTAAGCATCACTTTTTATAGTTGTTTTTCTCCTTATAGATTTTGGACCACATATTGGCAGATTTTTTTCCCCCAGTCTACATTTTTAATAAAGGTATATAGCCCTATGAAGGTTTTGATTTTATATGGGTTTCCAATTCAACTCTGATTTGAATGAGCCCCAGGGCTTATCTCCATGTAGTTTTTATAACCAAGCCTCTGTAGTATTAAGACCATCTTCAGCTGCTGCTCACTCTCACCAGGATAGCTACAGCTTCAGATCATGTCACTGTCAAATGTTTTTTCAACCACTCTCTTGTGCACTCAACTATGAATTGAAATAGATGCTCACTGTGTTTTAGTTAGCATTTCTGGATGTTTTAAATTTATATATTTTATCATGGTAAAATATACACAACATAAAATTTGCCATTTTAAAAATTAATTGTGGTAAAATATACACAACATAAAACTGTCCATCTTAACTTTTTTTTTTTTTTTGAGGGCAGTGTCACTGGCCCTCATATGTGGGACCCGAACCAGGGCCACTCGGCTGGCCCTCCATTTTAACTATTTTTTAAGTGTATGATTCAGTGGCATTAAGTACATTCATACTTTCATGCAACCATCACAACTCTCCATTTTGAGAACTTTTTATCATCTCTAAAGGAAACTCTGTTCTGGGTGTTTTTAACCAAACCAGCTGCTGAAGTGGTGGTAGCAAGACATTTCAGGTGGAAGGCACAGCCAGTGTAAAGGCATGGGGTTAGAAAAGTCCTAATAACAGAAACAACGAAGTCCAGGATGACAGGAACCAATATATAGACGGGGTGGTGGGACGTGATAGACAAGGCTGACAGAACGGTGTCGGACTGCACAGGCCAAGCTAAACCCTTTGTAGGTTAATGGGGAAAGGAAATGTATAAACAAGAAATTGAGTTGTTAACTTTTGTTATTTAGGAAGAAAACTAGTAATAGGGAGATTTTTTTTTTTTTTTTTTAGCTGAGCCATCCTGCTACTTTTTGGCAGCTCAGCAGCTGCTCAGCTCGGGCCGGGAATCCAACCAGCAACCCTGTTGCTCAGAGCTCGCGCTCTTGAGCAAGATCTTAACCAACTGAGCCACTCGGCTGGCCCAGTAATAGGGAGATCTTGCATTGGTCTACACTGCCTATTGTCGAAGGTATGAAAAGTTTGTTGACACTGCTTGTCCAGTTTGTAGTTGTTTACAGCAGGATGTCAAATCCAGTAGCAATTCCTCCTTCATGAGCAGACCCCGCGGACCAGTGTAAGGTGGCTGCTGACTCAGCACAGGACTGTATGCTGTCACTCAGGGACAATGTATGGACCTAGAATAAAAGAGAACCAAAGATGAGCATCCAGATGACTCTACTTTTACAGAGTAAGCAGAGTAAGGACTAGCGAAAGGAATGAAGAGTTCTTCCTGTTTGTAAAATACCTTTGTTTAAATTCTATCATTATTTATTCCAGATCAGGGATCAGCAAACTACAGCATGCAGGCCAAATGTAGTCCACCACTTGTTTTTGTAAATAAAAGTTATAGTGTAGAAAAAAGATGTTTTACTGTAACACAGCCACACCTTAGTTTATGTATTGTCTCTGGCTGCTTTTGTGCTCCAATGGCAGAGCTGAATAGCTATGGTAGAGATGCTGGCTGGCAAAGCCTTAAATATTTCCTATCTGGACTTTTACAGAAAATTTGTCCTAACGGATTGTGGGGACTAAACAGTAAAAAGTGCAAGCGATAAAGCAAAAGAGGAAATACCACAAGAAACCATGGCTGGAAAATATTAAAAATTAAATGCCTATTAGCTGTAGAAATGCTATACTGCCCCATTATCCACTTTTTAGTTTGTCACTCTTCTGGTCATTAGATCAGCTATTATATACCTAAAAATGATTACTAACGAGAGTTAATTATAGTTAGCCAAAATATCCCAAGGAAATTATATAACCTAATTGGTATCAGGTAACTGGTTAAATAAATGCAGGACTAGGATATCTGAGAGAAGGGTTCCAAACGAGGTGAGTCCCAGATACAATGGAATACTGGACAGTGCATAAATGAATATAGGTATCCACACTATGTGTATTACACTAAGTGAAAAAGCTGCTTAAAATGATTGATATACCCTGATCCCATTTTTGCTGAAGAAAATTATCTGAAAAATTATATACCAAGTTTATTTCTATTCTATATATTTGTTTTCTATCTTTTGGATAAATGACCATTCATTAATTTTTCATTTTACTGGGGAATGGAGTATTAAATATACCTCTAATACTGATTAGATCAAAGGCTTAAATCACAATCTTAAATTTTAGATATTTATTCATCAATACACTGAATATATTTTGTCAAACTTCCTTGACAGAAAGGGCTACTGGCTCCCAAGACAAAACTTTTACTGAGAAAAGAATGAACAGAAAGATTGAAAGGTTGCTAGTCATTCGCATCCCTTTAAATTACTTATACACTGATGTTCCTGCATCTCTATTCTAATCTAGAGGTTTGCTTTGATATCTTAACACTGTGAGCGCCTTGAACAGTGCATATAAAGGCTAATAGGGAATATGTAAGCACAATCTTCTTGGTGTTAGAAAAATTAACCTGAGCACTTGGTCCATTTTTTTTTTTTTTGAAATCAAACAATGTACCCACGTGTGAAATTCACCATACCTCCTATTCTCTCAAGAAAAAAAACCTAAAAAATTTTAATATTTTAACACGTGAGAAACAGGTGTGAGAATGAACTATATTGGAAGAACTGTTACCTTGGCATACGTATTAAATTTCTGCTTCTAACGCATTTCTGCATATGCTTAAATAGTACTAAAGACCCTACCGCCAATATTAATTGGCTCTGTGGCCAAATATACATGGGAACTAAGTTCAAAGTTTGGAAGACAGCAGCTTTTTCAGCACTCATGTACACATTCTGAGCACATGGCTAAAGAGTATGAGAATAGAGATCTTCAGAAACTACAGATAAAAAAAGAAGCATGTGCTTACAAGAATATTGCTCCAAAAAATGTGATGTAGGCTATTATCTGACATGAATACACGTACACATTCTCCCATATATTTTCCCTTTTGTCCACCCTTTTATATTGTACACAAAAATAAATCTGCATATTTCTCATCTTCCTGGAGGTAACTTAGTAATGGAAAGATGGAACAGCCAAGTGCCATTTACAATGTAATATTGGGCAAGCATTTAAGAAAAAAAATCCATCTGAGTCTAAACCTCATTTGAAAAATGGAGAGAATAACAGAAACCGTACAGAATTGCCCTAATTAACATAAAAAGCATTTCCCATAGTTATTAGGTACAAAGGATATATGCTTTTCTATTAATGGGCATGGCATGTAACACAATGTGTTCATTTCTTTCCCTTCTGGCACTCTCTTGCAATTACAAATCAAGTACTCTTAGAAATATAATTTATCTGGGCTTAGAGAGTGAACTCAGTATGAGGTACCCAGCTGATTGACATGTCTCCTTCATTATCTTGGGCTTTATGTCTTTGTTCTACTTATTCCATTATATAGTCCTTTCTCCTTGAAGAAAAACATTAAAGCAAAATAGAAGTCAAATAACGCTGAGTGCTTTCCTGGTCATGTCAACATTACATGCTCAGCCACTACCATACATCCTTGTATTAACCTTATTGTATAAAATTTCAATTACTGCAGATATGTATGGGAATAAATGATGATTTTTGTGTATAAGACAATCTGGCTGGGCAGGTTAAATGGCAGTATCTTATTTTAACTGGGTCTAAAAAGGCAACATATAAGATAAACTGCAAGTTTTAAAACTGACTTTCAGGCCCGCCGAGTGGCGCAGTGGTTAAGCGCTGGCCTCGGAAGCCAGCGGCCCCGGTTCGGGTCCCACATATGAGGGCCAGTGACACTGCCCTCAAAAAAACAAAACAAAAAAAACAAAAACTGACTTTCAGACTAAATATTGGGTCATTGGAAAAGTCATAATGCATTTTTGCAACAAAAAACATAGAAAAATACGTCATGACTTTTCTGACAACCCAACAGTAAGTAGTGGGGCAGAAATGGTTCCTTCTTAGTGTTTACTGTCTAGAAAAACAAAAAGAAGTTACTTGTTATTAACACTAAAAAATAAAGGATATTAATCAGATTTTAAAATGTAATTATATTTTAGAACTACTTCCTGAATATTTAAATGCAATTATATAAAATTTCCTAAAAAATTTGGATATTGGCATACGAAATGATTACATATTTACCAAAATTTATAGGTATGAACATATTCATGCAAAGAATCCAGAGAATTGATAATCTCAAAGTATCTGAGAAAGAAATGAAAGTAAAGAAGGGTAACTTCCCAAATACATGAACCTAGGGCCGGCCGAGTGGCGTGGTGGTTAAGCGCTGGCTTGGGAAGCCAGCGGCCCCGGTTCGGTCCCACATCTGAGGGTCAGTGACACTGCCCTCAAAAACAACAACAACAACAACAAAAAAAAACAGAGAAACAACAAAACCAAATACATGAACCTAGTTAAATGAGAATACAGTATGTTCAGGATTTTAGATGAGAAAATAGGGGATAGGGGATAGGACATCCCAAAAATCCCTAGAGAGGACACCTGCCTTTTGTACCCTAAAAAGGAACAGCCACTCCTACAAACTGAGGCTCCTGTGTATCTTCGACACCTAAGAAATAGCACTTCCTATTTTCCATAACATGTTACTGATGGGATGCATCCTACTCCTCGAGGGTTTGGGCAAAAAGAGATGCAAACTACTGGTCTTGAGATTCAGATACAATAAAACAGTGGTTCCTATGGTCTGTATGTAACAGGTGTAGAAGTCCTATTCTGATTTGTAAAAATTCCAGAAACTCAGAATACTTGAAAAAAATGTATCATTTTATTTGTACACTTAAAAAGTTGTACATAGAAACTTATAAAACAGTTCTGTAAAACTGGAAGAACTGTCAGGGAAAAGGGAGGGTGTTACCTTTTATTGACTGATCATTAAGGAAGTTAAAAGAAATAAAACAAAAACACAGTAAAATGTTTAAAAAATTAAAGAACATTTTCCAGGTACAAATTTTATAAATACAAAACAAATTCACAAATTACTTTGAATGCTAAATAAATATCTAGTTAATAAACTCAGACTTAATACCTCCAGCCAGCACTGGTACAGCACTTCAAGGACATAACATGGGACTCATTCATGTGTAGTGTTGAAAGAATGTGCTCATTAAACAATTCTTAGACATACACACTTTTTCTAACCTGTGCTGTAACAGAAGATTTACCTGTGCAGATAAATCTTCCTTAATACCACACTTCTAAGAAAAATCATCAATGACAAAATAAACCATAGGTGAAAAAATACTTTCCAAGATATTGGGACACATGAATGATCTCAAAATGTACAAAAGCCTCTGTAAACCAGTACTGTATCCAATACATCTATCAAACTTATTAGATACTGAACAAACTGTAGCAAAGGAAATCTTTCCTACATTCTCCTGAGTGCTTAATATTAAAATTGAGACTCTAGTGCAGGCCACATTTCAAAGTGGTCAATCAGTTGTTATTGCTTTATACAACGTCTGCTTTATAGCATGATTTAATGTTTCATTTTCATGAACAATTTGTTTTCCTCAAATATGTCCTTTAGAAGGACAAAATTAGATTCGTGACTTTTTTGTAGCCGGTGGTGTGCTAACTTGATCCACATTCCCAGGTGTTATGTGCAGTCCAAGTTTCTGAGCTTGAATATGAAAAAATGCTTGAAGCCTCGTTCCAGCTTTTGCTTCACTTGTGTTACGAGGGTTGTACTCAAAGCAGTTCGAAAACATTAACTCAATATCATCAATAAACTCAGCTAGAAAGAAAAACAAATGAGATTAGAATGCAAGTACATCCATATATAAATATAATTTTTATTTATATATCTGGAAAATAGTCTCTACCTCTTTAAACAAAAAATAATTATCAGAGAAAAATTACTTACATGCTAATTTATATTCACATTTGTTCACTTTTTCACGAATTATATTTAAGGCAATGGGCTTTTTGATGATGTCATAATAGTCCGGAACCTGTAAAATAATTCAAATATTATCTCTCCTATATAAAGTTTATCAGAGGTAAGTGGTCAAATACATGAAGATTTTGCATTTAAAAGCAAGTGCATATTACTCTCTGAATACTATTATTCCATTAAAACCAATAATACATTTCAGTTACTTCATGCTGTACAAACCTATTTGATACTATAAAAAATGTTAACAATTTACTGTGAAAAGAAAAAGATTATGGTTTTGTTTGTGTGCTTTGTCTGTCTGACTCTATAGATACATACATATATGTATTTATGAAAATTTCTTTAATGAGCATTTATTGCATTTGTAATAAAGAATAAAATGTATGTAACAAAACAATTCAACACAAAAACTACTCAGGAAAAATGAGTCAAATTGAGGTTTAACTTTTATAAGATGTTATTCAATGTTAATTAATCCTTTATATTCTTGCTCTAGAAATCTCAAAGTAGAATTCTGCTGATGTCAGTTTTTCATTCAGAAACCTTCACCTAACACGGACAAGTGAGACCCTTTATATATATAGTGTGTCCAACTAGTCTGTTCCATTCAAACTAACCATCATTCCCCATATTCTCATTTCTGGATCTTTAACTTATCATCACCGATTCCTGAAATATCTTATGCCATGTCACACTGTTGCAATTCCATTTTACTTCAACGACCAGATCAACTAGTTCTTCAATAAAAGTTTCTCATTTCTATTATTACCTCCCTCTAAAATGCTCAAATCAATCTCCTTTTCTTCTCTACTTCTGAAAGACCATTACATAACTTCTATTATATTACTATAACACTGTCCTATTGCTGCTATAGCATATCACATTTTGACACACACACACAGTTCACCCTTGAACAACGGTTAGAGGGTTAGGGGACACTGACCCTTGTGTAGTTGAAAATCTGTGTATAACTTTTGACTCCCCCAAAACTACTAATATCCTACTGTTGACTGGAAACCTTACCGATAACATAAACAGTCAATTAACATTTATTTTGTATGTTATATATATATTATGTACTGTATTTTAACAGTAAAGTATGCTAGAGAAAAGAAAATGTTATTAAGAAAATCATAAGGAAGAGGAAATATATAGTACTGTATTGTATTGATACAGTAGTTTATGTTAAGTTTATGTCATCTGTTTATAAGATGAATTGTTTGTTTGTACCTACATCAATATTGTCGTACATGATATAAAACACTGGATGTTACACGTATTACTAATATCAGCTATCAAAAATGAAATGATAATGTGCAAAAGAAATTCATATTTATTGACAGATATGATTGCTTTATGGTAGCTTAGTGTAATTGATATGATTGCTTCATGGTAGTTAAGAAGTCTCCAAATATTTTTCCACTATATTTATTGGAAAAAATCCACATATAAGTGGACCTGTGCAGTTCAAACCTGTGTTGCTCAAGTGTCAACTGTATAAATAACTACAGCACCATCTTTAATCCCTTAGTTAGGGGATTAGGCCATCTCTATCATTTAAGAGTACCTATCTTTTAAATCAATGTTTTTCAAACTGTGGTCTTTGGATCAGCACCAAAGGTACCATCTGGGGACTTGTCAGTAACGCAGATGATTGGGCATCATCCCAGACCTAGTGAAGCAAGAACTCTCAGGTGGGACCCAGTAATCTGTGTTCTAACAAGCTATCCAGGTCATTCTGGCATATGCTGACGTTTGAGAATCATTGTTTTACAATAATAGAAATACCAATAATGGTACTCAGTCAAATCAACTCTATTCATATTCATTACATAGAATAAAAACATTGAGGTTATTTCAACACATGTCATCATTTAGAAGAATCATTCACATGATTAGAAGGGACTGAGGAGACTGCTAGCTCCATGTTTTTAAATATAGGAACCAACTTTCCAAGTATTTTTTTTTTTTTTTTTAAGTACAAAGTGACTAACAGGTGTTTGGACTATCTCAAAATTGCCATGCAGACTAAAGAAAGTAATATACATGAATACATTTTATAAGGTCTACTAATATTACCTGGATTTTAGAAACGAGTTTCAAAAAAGGCCAGCTGTCATCATGCCGTACCAATTCTACAACAAGTTGTTCAAAAGCAGACAATTCATGAACTCCTCCCTGTCGTCCTGAACTCCTTCTATTCAGTGTCATAGGGGATGATTCTGAATAAATAATTTTAGGGGGTGACAAAGCAAAATATTTGATCATTACAGGCTAAATAGAGATTATAAATACAAACTAAATTCAAACAAATTTGACACTATATAGGGAGATGTTAAATTAATATTCTGAGATATGAAAATCTGGACCCAATATTCATTATTTCGATCTTAAAAATTTCAAATTGAATTAAACATTCATTGGGAACAGATTATAAAAAGAGTATAACACAAAAGAAAATTCTAGAACACAAAGTTGGTGGACTTTTTAGTCCATTTTAATAAAAATATGTTTTCAACTACAGTAAAATAAAAGTAAGCAATTCTCTAGTTATTTCCTGAAACAGATCCTTAGGAAAGTTACCTCTTCAGATCTGGAAACTGGATTTCTTCATAAATTATCTTGCATAATAGAAAATTCTCAATGATGAAGTAAAAGATTATTTTTATAAATCTTAATTTTAGATGGAGAATTTTCTTAAAGCAAAATGCTTTCTCATAAAATCTAAGGTGTATGAATTAATAGAAAAGGGTAGTATAGTCCATATATGAATTCAGGTGTTTAAATTCTCTACTTAAAATGTAAATCCACACATTGCCCCTAACCAGGTTAGTCATTTCACAAATCAGTTAACAACAATAATTTTTTTTTAGCAGAGTGTTTTTGAATAAAAATGTTCCAGGTATACTACTTTTTCAACCAGCTCCGAAGTATCTCAACATTCAATCTTTGCACCAAATTAATTTTTTTAGGTAAGAATAGTTTAAATTAGACTTCTTCATACCTGTAGATTGTCTTTTCCTGCCTCTTCTCTTGGATTCACTATCTTGGAGAGAAAGTTTTGAAGCAACATTTGGAGATTTTGACTGCTCACTTGACTTCGTGGTAATGACTCTGTAGTTAGGAAGGTTGGGACTATTTTCTGGTGTATTATTAGCACTTCTCCTGCCTCGGCCTTTTCTACGAGAACTAAGTAGTTCCACAAACACATCTGCTTGTAGTGGGCCAGGACTCTGGCGAGTAGAACGACTGGCAACTCTTAAAGATTTCGTTTCTGTAGGAGGAGCAGATTTTATCTTTCTTAGGTTTCTACCAGTAGTTCTTGAAGAGACAGTTGTTTTGGGTGTACTCTGCTGACTCCTTGAAGTATATCTTGCAGCGTCTTGCCGTTGGCCACGACTTGAGAAAGAAGTGTTAAGTCTCGCTCTTGTTTTAATTGATAATCTAACTTGTGGTCTTCCTCGTTTTGGTGGGCTATAAATATTGTTAGAAAACACAATTATTGTCCAGAGCAATGATGAATATATGATTACTTCTACTCCCCTTGTTCTCATATTCAGCCAATGAGTTCTATATATATTACTATTCTATATTACTGAGACATACTCTATACTCAATTCTTTAAACTTATACAGCTAACAAATTTTTCATGGAAATCTAAAATGTGCTTTCATATATTTTGATGTAATGCATAGAGAATATTTATTTTGGTAACTCCAGAGCATCGTCATGAAAATCAAATCCTAAATTGTGAAAAACTATAATAAAATCTACAAAACCAATAAATAGACTTAACCACGTTGAAAACTTAAAAGAATGATGAATTAATCTTAAAATGTAAATCTTCTGTCTCCTTATGCTACAAGAGACTGTCACTTTTCATTATCACTGATACTGAGGTAACCTACAGTTTCGGCCAGTGGCTGCCTTAAACCTGTGTTTCCTGAATACCAAGCCAAGATTCTCTCTGCCGTCTTTTGATTCTTACTGTAAAATACAAAACTAAACTCAATCCTTTAATTGCCTTCAAGTTGTAGACAAGGATGAAACAACCCCATTAAGCCTCCTTTTATCCATCTCCCCACATACCTGAACTTCTAGTTTACCTAAAATATTTCCAAGAATTTTCCAAATTCTTTATCATCTTATGCTTACCACAATATTGCCCTTTTAAGCTATAGGAAATATGGCTCCTGCTAGTTAGAGATATTAAAAAACAACCTATTCAAAATCAATGGGGTGGCTCTCTCTACTTCCCCTCTTCAGACTGCGGCCTTTTGTACTTTGTCAGTGTTAGGTTGCCCTTGCTTCACTTCTACTTCCCCGATTCCACATGAATGGGGTTCAAATGTTAAAAAGAAGGGGAGGTCTTATGGAAAAATATGGGGAGATTACCCCAGCACTGCTACAGCAGCAATAACTAGGCCCTAAACCCACTGGTCAGGCCTGGGTGACATAGCTTAGTAAGTTGCAGAATACTTGATTTTATGGTAGTATGGAAGTTGTTTCTGAGTGTTGATGTGGTATGAGTATAAAAATATAATGTGTTTCCTGGCATACATATATGTATGTGTGCATGTGTGTATATATATATAATGTGTGTGCGTGTGCATGTGTGTGTGTATCTATCTATCTATCTATCTATCTATCTATCTATCTATCTATCTATCTATCTATCTTTCTCTCCGTAGACTGTTAAGGTCACCAAAATTTGGGTCTAACTCCTTGAGAAAGTAAGAGAGGCATTGGGAACTGCATTCATGTTTATCTCATTAATATCCTCTGGACTGTTTATTTGCTTCTTTAGGCATAAAATTAAGTAAAATCAACCTTGTTGTAGGTTTGAACTGGCATTCCTGTCCAAAGTTGAACTCACACTTGATTTTATGATCTGGAAAAATTGAAATGTTTATAATACATAAAGCAAGGATAACTTCAAGCTTCTATGTTATATACTACTTTAAAAAACTTACAGTGTGGGGAGTCAATGGAATTGTAACAGATATGTACGATATCGGGGCTGGGGCGGTGGTGGATTGGGGAAGGAGGATTTTCACTTTGTGAGGGGTGAAAAGTATAACTATTGCATTGTTTTGTACACCTAAAACTAATAATTAAAAAAAAACAACGAAACAAAACAAATAAACAAACAAAAAAACCTTATGGACCCCACCCACTCCATATGTGTTTGAATTGTTAAGCGATTGTCTAGTTAAGCTCAGGAACCTTCATTTATTATGTTAGCACTTACCTGACTTCTTCTTCTTCTTGAGAGTCATCTTCATCTTGTTCTATCTCATACTCTTCCTCCTCACTTTGACCATCTTCATCATCATCATCAACTTCATCATCCTCACTTTCCAAACTGTCTTCCATCTCTTCATCACTTTCCAAGGATGGTCTCTGTCTAGAGGAGAGTCTTCTAGAACGTTGCTTTGGCCGACACTCTGGACAAAACCAATCTCCTTCAGGCACAGTCTGACAAATCATATAAATGATCATTAATCATCGTTCACTCAAAATCTCAATGTCTCAATTCTAATCTGAGAAGTAGAAGAAGAAAAAATTACCTTGAGCTTTGGTCGAACACAGTAGGTATGATGGCCCCGATCACAGCCATCACAAAGGACCATGTTTTCAGCATCACCTTTCTTTCGGCAGATTTTACAACGAGCATTCAGTATAGATTTAGACCATATCACACTACGATCCAAGGTGGAGAGATGAAGGAAGACTTGGGATAGACTAGCAGAAGAAAGAAGAGACTCTCTCCAACGGTCCAGGACTGTTTTATAAGAACGCCCGCTGTCACTGGCATCTTAAATGAAAAGGGAAAGTGATTCAAGTTTCTAGGCAAACCTTAGACATCCCCTAGAACTATTACCTTGGTAGATTAAGCAGGATAGATTTTATAGTTCTTCTCCTATAATACTTAACAAAAAGACCATGCTGATATTAAAAGCAAAAACCTCATGTTAAAGAAAATATTTGCTGAGCCACATCTTGTTTATGACATAAGGAATTACTTACATCTGTAAATCAAATGCTTGGGGATTTCAATAGTTAAAAGAGAAAAAATAACTTAGGCAATGTGTTCTCAATCTAATCTTTGTATCAAATCTTGATCTAATTTAGAAAACTGGCTAAATATGGTTACAAGTCAGCTACTATTCATTTGAGTCAAGTATATTATTTCCTCATTTTCAGATAAAAGACTGCTTTCTCAGTTAAATATCCATCATATATGAAGTTTCTTTTGGGGCTGATTAAATTGTTCTGAAGTTAGATAGTAATGGATAGCTGTACAACTATGTATATACTAAAAACCACTGAACCGTACACTTTAAAAGGATGAATTTTATATATGTAAATTATACCTCAATATAGCTGTTTTTAAAAATATCAATTATGTATAAATGTCAACTATATAGTGTCTTCTATCTCTAAGAAAGTATTATTTTTACAATGCAGTAAATAAAAGACCCCATACACAGTTTGGTCCTATCATGCCATCTTTCCTATTATCCTCAGATAAAACCTCTTGGGTAGTAGCACAATGTTTAAGAGAATGTCGGCTCCAGAGTCAGTCTGCCTTGAGGTGAGTACTCACTCCTCTATGTGAGTTCGGGTGAGTTACCTAAACCCCCTATGCCTTAGGTTCTTCAACAGTAACGTGGGTAGTATCTACCTCTGAGGCCTGTTGGGAAGATTAAATGATAATACACCTAAGAAATGCAAACTGAATAAATGCTATTTATTTAGAGTAAATGCTATTATTGTTATCATTATTCCTGCATTATACAGTTCCTCCTATATGCAACACTTTAGAAGATATGACACAAGTCCTTACCTTTAAATTTTTTAAAATATAGGAGGGTGAAGATATACCAGTGAATTGAAGTAAAAAAGCAACAGAGCTCCCAAACACTAGTGGGTCTTGAGTTCCCATTTGACTACTGGGCAGGATAAGAGAGATAGGACACAAAACATAGGGCCCCCCCAATATACTGAGTCCCCTCCAAAGAGCTAGGACACCAAAAGGTTACACCAAAAGGTGTGAAGGGTACCATGAAGAAATAAAGAGGTAGCAAGGAAATCTGCTCAGGTAGGCTTTGGTGTTGTGTAGAATAGGGAAATAAAGATATTCTAAGAATATGTAACTATAAGCAAAGTCTTGAACAGGGTTAAAACCTGAAAAACCACAAGCTAAGATTTTAAAATGGTCCAGGGTTGGTAGTAACCTCAGGTGAATGGTAGAAACAAGTACAAATCGTTGCAAATTCTCTCTGAGAAATATCCATAGACCAAGTTCTGAGGAACGAGTTAATAGTCAAAACGCACAAGGCACATGTGGGAAGAAAACATTACAAGCAAGAGCCAGCAGAATCTGACCCATAAAGACCTGAGATATTAGAATTAGACTCAGAATATAAAATAACTACATTTAATATGTTTTAAGAAATAAATGTTTGAAAATATGAGTAAATAAGTTTGAAAAAGCATCTGAACTTCTGAAAATAATACACAGATTATTCAATGGGTGAGAGAAAAAATGGATAGGTCAAATGGCTCCTCAGCCATTTGCAAAATAGAAATATAAGCAAAGTGGGAAATAAATGCAATAATACAGTCCATTTGATTTATGTCTACCCTTCTTATTTTGTGATTTCTATTTATCTTGTTTTTTTTTTAAAAAAAGATTTTATTGGGCGGTTGGTGGAGGGGAACAGTGTTGGGGAATCGGGGGAAGAGGAACAGACAAGTTGCTGTCCTTTTGTTCTTCGGTCTAGTTGTGGAGGACGTGGCTTCACTGGCCCATGTTGGTATTGTCATTGCGCTCTTCCCGGATGAGGCAGATTGGTCGCTGGCCTCTGGATGGTCGCTCACCACCGCTATTGGCAGCTCACGCTGGCTGCCTGCCACTCACTGTAGCTAGCCTATGGCAGCCCACTGCAGCAGGGGCTGCAGCCTACACCATCGCCGGGGCCCGCACAGCCCAGCTCCAGGTGGAGCTGTTGTTAGCTGTAGAGGGCAGTGTCACTGGCCCTCATATGTGGGATCTGAATCGGGGCGCCAGCATCCCAAACCAGCTCTTAACCAATGCGCCACTCGGCCGGCCCTATTTATCTTGGTTGTTGATAAAAGGCTTCATGAAAAGTTATGACCTGAGTGGGGGACCTCCAAGGAAGGAGACAGCAAGAGCTGCTAGGTCAAAGATCTTGAAGAAATCTTTCTGGATAAATCAGAGTGCATTCTTACTGGTGATGGCAAGACAAAAGGTTGCAGAGGTCAATGTGGAAGAGGGGAAGAAAAAGATAAATTATGGAGAACCTTTGGGACCTTGAAAGTCAGTGTGAATGGTTTTTAACTCAGAGGTTGGTGAAACACTATGGGTTTTGATCATAGAGGTGCTTTAAGAAAATTGAACGGTGGTAGCTCAAGGTTCAAGTTTTATCCCATCTACTGCTACCCACTTTAAAATATTCTAAATATAAAATATAAATATATAAATAGATGTCCACATTTGTCTATTTTCATATAGTACATAAATAAGGATAAAAAACAGTATACACAATTGAGTCCATTTTTCTGTTTTTT
This sequence comes from Aselliscus stoliczkanus, assembly GCA_033961575.1. NCBI lineage: Eukaryota > Metazoa > Chordata > Mammalia > Chiroptera > Hipposideridae > Aselliscus > Aselliscus stoliczkanus. The sequence goes on along the minus strand of CM066732.1, from coordinate 75,921,286 downwards.
TGTTTTTTTTTATCTTAAACCTTGCTTCTTCAGATTATACAATTTTCACGGGCAGAAATGTTTTGTTTCTCTTTCATTTTCAATTATCTGCTTAGCACAGAGAAATTCCTCAAGAAATTACTAAATGAAAGCATTTTACTATTGGTAGGGTCATATGATCAAATGTTACACTGGGAGATTTCATACTGCCAACTGCCAGTGTACAGTAACCCATGTGACCATGTCATAGAGGCTTCTCTAGGAGATAAAACAATAAAAATGCTTACCTTGTAATTCTTCCTATGCTAGTAATATATATATATATATATATATATATATATATATATATATATATATATTAAAGACTATATGCAAAGTAAGTAAATAGGCATTCCATAGCTGTTTATTCTTTTCACTAATATCCAAGTATACTAAAATTCACCAATGTTAGCTTTTTACATACTAATTTAAACAGTGTGATTAGCTGAGGTGTGAAATTTAAAAAGGAAAATGTTAGGAAGATGATATTGTTTTATAAGCTTGCACAAAAAAACTATTCCCTTCCAAATCCAAGGTTTTCCTTCAAAAGCTAAATATGTAAACCAGTACTTGGCAACATAGAAAGTAAAATTATAGGGGGCCGGCCGAGTGGCGCATTGGTTAAGCGCTGGTTTTGGGATGCCAGCGGCCCCGGTTCGGATCCCACATGAGGGCCAGTGACACTGCCCTCTGCAGCTAACAACAGCTCCACCTGGAGCTGGGCTGTGCGAGCCCCGGTGATGGTGTGGGCTGCAGCCCCTGCTGCAGTGGGCTGCCATAGGCTACAGTGAGTGGCCGGCAGCCAGCGTGAGCGGCTGGCAGCCAAGCGTGAGCTGCCAACAGCCGCGATGAGCGACATCCAGAGGCCAGCGACCGATCTGCCTCATCCGGGAAGAGCGCAATGACGATACCAACAGTGAAGCAACATCCTCCGCAACTAGACTGAAGAACAAGAAGACGGCAATTTGTCTGTTCCCCTTCCCCGATTCCCCAACGCTGTTCCCCTCCACCAATTCCCCAATAAAAAAAAAAAAAAAAAAAAAAAAAAAAAGTAAAATTATAAATCTTTAAAATGGCAGTTCTTTAAAAAGTTAAGAATTTACCATCTGTCACACAAGATTGATCTTCCTCTTTTTCTTGTCCTTTTTTTTTCCTATCTCTCTTTTGATATTTACTAATTTCTGTGTCACCTAATCTCAAATTGATAAAGTTAGTTCGAGGATTCTTTCTTTATAAATGAAATTATCAACTTAAGCAATTTTCACATAGCTTACCTAAAATAATTAATTGAAATATGATTATCTTCCCCAAGTTAAAAAAATCCTAGTTTTATCAATGTGATTAATCACTAGAATAAAAAGGACATACTAGGGAAAGTAGAACATAGTAGAATTTTTTATTTCTTATTTGCTTCCTCAAGAAAATGAAGTAATCTCTGAATCTAAACTGGAAAAATTTTTACTATAGTTAATTAGCTATTTTGAAAAATTATCGAGAATGAGGAGTTTTTATATTCTACTCATACGTTCATAAAGTTGGAACTCTATTTTCTCTCCCAGATTAAGGATTTTCTTGATTAGCTTGTTCCAAATATTTAGACTATCTTCAAATCCTAGAGGCACCTCCATCTCCTGTTATCTCATTCAAACAGGCCTTTCAAAGACTCAACATAAAATAAAGAGCTACTGACATCAGTTTTATAATATTAATTTTTTATTGGTCAGCAATGGTAGATGGTTACACCCATATTACAAATGATCATCAACTACTTTGACCAATACATACCACCAAAGTAAGTTGACCCTTTCCTGTTTTACTTATGTTTTAAGAACCCAAATTAAAATAGTTCTAAAAAATATCTTTCAGGATGACCTGAATGTTTTAACGAACACTGCTGTACATAATAGTGCTGTGTAGTGCATAAGAACCCCGTAGCATTCAGCTCTCATACAACCTATTAGATATAAGTTGCAAAATCTTACAGTGCTGAATTTTTTCCATTGTCTAAATGCTAAGATGTACTGATGAAAATACAGACATACTAAACAATTGATTTTTTTCATCTTGAACTTATAAAGAATTTTAATTGATGGCAATTTCAGAAGTAGAACAATGAGCAAAACTGTTTTATCCCTTACCCCTTTTGAAATCACAGGATTAATGTGTATTATGAATATCTTACATTTATAAGAGCTATATGATTTACACATAACTTTTAATTGACATTTTAATTGAAATAATTGCAGATTCAACATGTGGTTGTAAGAAATAATACAGAGATTTCCCTTGTACATGTAACTTGATTTAGACACAGAAAATACTGAGAAATATTGAAGACTAGGAAATAAGAGTGATATAGTAAATACAAACTCTGATACCTTTGTGAGCTGTGATCATATGTATTTTATTTCTTACAAATGCTACTTTCAATGTGAAAAGTAAGTTATCAAAGCTCATGGTGGAATTATCAATTTATGAAAAAATATGAATAGTCTTATTAGAACAATGACATACTGGCCAGAAGTTCTTCAATTAAAAATAGACACGTTACCAGCTGGCCGAGCGGCTCAGTTGGTTAAGAGTTAGCTTAAGAACACGAGCTCTGAACAACAGGGCCGCTGGTTTGATTCCCACATGGGCCAGTGACACTGTGCCAGAACTGAGCTGCCAACAGGTGGCAGGACAGCTCAGCTGGTGAGAGCACATGCTCCTAACAAGACTTCCTGTTCGATGGTGGGCTACACCCGCCTGCAACTAAGACTGAACTCGGCACCTTGAGAAGAGCTGCCGCCCAGATGGCTCAGTGGATAGACTATGCGCTCTTGACAATAAGGCTGCTGGTTCGACTCCTGCATGGGATGGTGGCTACGCCCTCCCACAACTAAGATTGTAACACAGCGCCTTGAGTTTAGAGACCACAAGCTGCTGATGGGCAGCCAGATGGCAACTGGCACCCTCCACAACTAAGACTGAAGAACTACAACTTGGCTGGTCCCCTCCCCAGTTCCCCAACAGTGTTCCCCTTCCCAATTCCCCAATTAAAATAAATAAATAAATAAAATAAAATTCATAAAGATTAAAAAAAAGACACATTACAAATATACTGACATTGCAAAATTGCTCTGATAACACCATCTATTTATAAAATTTTGTTCTTACTACTCATCAGGTAATATTCAAGTAATTTTTTTAAGGATTTTAGCTTATTCAAGTTGCTTTCTCAATATCAGACCAAAAAGACAAGGTTTTAAAAAATTGTTTTTCTAGTACCTATTATTGAGATACATATTATCTTGCTATGATGAATTATAAATTAACTCAACATTTGAGAAAGACCACAGGGAAGCAGAGGTAGTTATAACATTAAAATTGATTCAGAACTTGAAACACATATTTTCCTAAAGACATAATGATTATGTCCTTGGTTAGTCCCTAAATTTCATAAGTTACTGAAACATGATCCACATAGTATTACTTCTATCATCCTAACCATAAATTATAGAGCATTTCCTCATCTGTGTAGCCTTTAACACTTGGTATTTCTGATTCAGCACTCATACAGTGCTCAGGTTATCAAATCATACCCCTAATGGTGGATATTTATGTAGCTCTTTGGGGTTCTGTTTTAAATAACAACAAAAAACATTTATGTACAATCTTTGATTATTCAAGGTCTGGCTAGTCAGAGGTTTTGGTAATCTCTCTTTTGTTTTGTTTTGTTTTTTTTTTTTTTTGAGGGCAGTCTCACTGGCCCTCATATGTGGGACCCGAATTGGGGCCACTTGCTTCCCAAGCCAGTGCGCCACTTGGCCGGCCCCTTAAGTTTTTCAAATCAATCAACTTCATTATGTCAGCCAATAAAGTTCTATTTCAAAATCACTTAAAACATAACTAACATTTTGAATAAAAAACAGATACTTACCAAGTGGAGCTTTGAGAAAACGCCGCTCAATGCCCTGCTCTATTTGAAAAAGTGCCATTGCCAGATAGTGAACCACATTGCTCACTGATTGCGGTGTACTTGCATTAGTTGAGACAGTACTTGGAGTTTCTGTTTTTATGCCCAAAAGTCTACAATTAAAACAATGAAAGAGTTCAGGGTACTTAAAAACACTATTTGGTGAAACTTGAGTCAACTCATTCATCCAAATGTTTATTTATACCTGTATAAGAAATAGTTTCCTCAAATACAAGGAGCTCTCATAAGGGAGTAGGAAAGGTAGATAAATACATGAATCAAAAGCTAAACTGAATTTCAAGTTATTTAAGGAGGTCAGAAGGGCAAGTATTTGGAGGTGGGAATGTGGATGGGACAGGTATAGGGAAAAGGTTTTGGTGAGGTGACAATGATGGGCCTGAAAGAATAAACATCTCAGGCAGCTTATGTCTGTTGCTCTTGATTCTACTTTTACTGAGTAGGACACTTATAGCTGCCATCTAACTAGTTCCTTAGCCTCCAATCTTACTACCTTGGCAATAAATCGCCATGCTGCAGCCGAAATGGTAATTTAAAAGTACAAACCCATTCACTCAGAGCCTTTGGTACAACCTTTTCCCTCCCAGGATCATATCTTTCCCACATTTAGGTCTCAGGTTCAGAGTCACTTCCTCTAGCATTTCCTTTGCTGTCTTCCATGTTCTACCAAGACAAATAGTATGTACTACATTTGCACTTGGTATTTACTTCTACTGGAACTCTCACTGTGTTCTATAATTGCTAGCTTAATGTCTCTCCACCATTTCCTTCCAGATAATAAACTCCTTAAGGGCAGATACTATCCAGAAGAACTCCAAAAAGGTAAAAATATTTATCTATAGATATATAGGTTCTGATTATTAGTTCAAATAATGTTTAAGTCTACCACAATTTACTGTTTTCCTACAGAAAATAAAATAAATAATATAGTTACTTTCTGAAATTAATAAAACCTTAAGTTCAAAGGCTTTTTTTTTAAACTTGAGAAATTACCATTATCCTAACAAGTTGTCTTTTGCCTGTGTTAGTACAAAATGGAGTAACAGAGATCCCGAGGTTTAGCAAAAATATCATTTCAGTGATTATAAATATTAAAGTCCTCATAAGATTTGAAAACAACTTTTTGAAGAAAAGAAACATTTACATCTGAAAATTTATAATTAGAGTGGCAAGGAAAAGTGATGGCTCTTTAAAAACAAACAAACCATTTTATACCTGTCTTTTACTATGACCTTTGCTTGCTCATCAATTTCCACCTCTTCCATATTTTCATTCACAGTTTTAATTATCCCATTTTCCTTGTTTTCTTCACTTAAAAGCTCATACCGTCCATTTTCTAATGCTGATCTCCAGATGTGTCGATCTGCAACCTGTAACAAAACCCCAATTTACTAACCCTGAAAAATGGCATATGTTGTTCCTAAGAAGTATGAGGTTTAATGTACCTATGAAAAATTCATGAATATTCTAGAACAGATTGTGAATCAAAAAGGGATCTAAAAATAAGATTGCTAATTGGTCAAAATGGAATTCATATCATTCATAGATGGAAGCTTAGTACCTTACTCTCTATGTAGGGAAGTCATATACAATTCTAAGATTAGTCACCTAATAGTAGCAAAAAAAGTGACAGGTGATAGCAAAGGAATGAACAGAACACATATCAAGCATGAATTATTTACAGATTTTAAAAAGGTAACAAAGAAACCAATAAACAAACCAGACTCAGCAGAGCAGGCAAGAGCTAGTCAAGGAAGAAGAAAATATCCTTACACATTTCAATATCTTGGAGGAAAAGACCGTAAAACAGATATTTTTAAAAAATACTAGAAATTAACATTAAAAAGGTCAATTATGTTCACTAAATTCTGTTTAAGAAAACAGACAGTCATATAGTATATTTAAGATTTATATCCAGATGTAAACATTTTGACGGGAATAAACTTAGTTTTTATAAAAAATATCATTTCCTGGTATTTATTCAAAACACACATGCCTTGCCTATATCTAATAAATGAACAAATATAACCCAAATTTTGGTAATTAGGTAAACTAAATATGGGAACAGGTACAAACCTTGATTGCTCCTAATGTTCCTTGGTAGATTCTGTCTTCAATATCCAAAAGAAAATCTCTCAGCCTCAATTCAAGCTGCCTTTCTGCAGACATCTGAGATGGGTCATATGAATTGGAATATCTTCCCCGACTATAGGTAGGTTTGCTATCAGTTTGAAGTTTGTCTGAAACAGTTATCCAATACCTTTATTATTTCCTTATTAAAAAAATACAATTATCCCATGTGACTGTTATGATTGTGAGATAATGGATATAAAACAGTTAATCCTCAAGTGCAATTAAAAAGGGGAGGGACAGAAAAATGTTTGCACATAATATATCTGATAAGAGGCTTGTATCTAGAATATATAAAGAACTCTTAAAACTTAATAAAAAGACAAATAATCCAATTTAAATAATGGGCAAATGATCTGAATAGACTTTTCTTTAAGGAAGACATACAAATGGCCGATCAGACCATGAAACAAAATGCTCAACATCATTAGTTTTCAGGAAACGAATATCAAAACCACAATGAGATACCACTTCACACTCTAGGATGGCTAGAATCAAAGTCAGATAACAGGCGTTGGCAAGGACATGGAGAAACCTTAATCCTCATACACTGTTGGCAGGAATATAAAATGGTGTAGCCACTTAGGGAAACAGTCTGTCAGTTCCTCTAATGATTAAACAGAATTACCATATGACCCAGTAATTTCATGTTTAGGTATATATACTCAAGAGAAATGAAAATATGTCAACATAAAAACTTGTATGCAAATGTTTATAGCTGCATTATTCTTCATAGCCAAAAGGTGGAAACAGAATGTCCATCAAGTAACATGTGGATAAATAAAATGTGGTGTACAATGGAACATTATTTGGCCATAAAAAGGAAGAAAGCACTGATACATGCTACAACTTAGATGAATCTTGAAAACATTATGCTAAGTGAAAGAACAATCACAGAAGACCACATATTATATGATACCCTTCATATAAAATGTTCAAACAGATTTGTGGTTGTTTAGGTGTATGGGGGATGGTAGCTAAAGGGTATGGTGTTTCTTAGGAGGTGATGAAACGTTCTAAATTGACTGTGATGGTTGCACATATCTGCGAATATACTAAAACCACTAAACTGCATATTTTTAATGGGTGAACTGTATGGTGTATGAATTAAATTTCAATAAAGCTGTTACAAAAAGAATTGTGATCCAGTTTTTAATCCTGAAGAGAATTAAAGTAGTCATGGTAATATGCTTCTACATTTAAGGTCTCTACCTAGAGAATCTCACTAATATAAAAACTTACACCTAAAAACACCTTATTGCTTTGTCTTATCTGTCATCAATGGACCAGCCATCAAATAGGAAATGTTGCTACTTGATCTGCCCTTGCGGCCAATCTCCAAAGAAGTGATCACTAATGGAACCTGTCCCTGGACTCTCAGCCAAAACACTTAGTGAGTGCCCTTACTCACTATTAGATCTCAGAAACTGATGGTAACCTTAGTGCCTTGGGTGTTCAGGGTCTACTGATAAAGGAATGAGATCAGGAAGACTATGCATCTTCTCACATAGCTAGATGTGTTCCTCATAATCCAAATGGAACTCGGTGGTGTCTAGAGAAGCTTGTTTCTCTAAGTGTCAAACTTTCTCTTTCAAACTGAGAACATGGTCCAAATGAAAGATAAGGTGTTTTAAATATAGCTCTAATAGTTTGAAAAACATTTAACCTGAACCACAGCTTATGGGGAGAGAAAAATAAAGGCAACAGTTTTCATTGAAAATTTACCTGAAAAATGAAATTTCTCTTCAGAAAAATGGGCTAGCTGTGCACATATTCTGCTTTTCTCTTGCAACAAAGTTTCTTTTAAGGCACTTTCTCTATGTCCTCTAGAATTAAGAGCTTCGATAAGCTGGTCTAGCTGTTCACAAGAGCTGTAAAAGCACCACCGATTTGGCTTATGCACTGGTTTTGGCAGCTGCACAGAATCATCAAATGGATCTTGGTCAATGTTGGAGGTAGATTCAGACATCAAAGACTCCCCAGTTTTCGTGGCTATCTGAGGATTTTGAGACTGTACATTATTTTGAAATGATGAAGGTCTAGGCAACAGCATGTCTTCAGTGAGACCAGAATAATCCTCTTCAATAAACAATCCAGGAATAGAAGGGAAAATCCAGTATCGCCTATACATGCGGTCACGGCCCAAGGGAAAGATATTGGTACATGCTATGGCACTTTGGATTTTTTCTAAGAGCTCTTTCTCTTTTCGTTGGTGTTCCTGTTTGAAAGCTTCTTCCTCATCAGCAGTGAAAGGCTCTCTTGTTACACAGTTGATCTCTTCTTGCCTGGTAAATTCTTTAAATCCATTTTGTTTCCTTTTTCCTATAGTTGAAACAACATTTGATCATCATCATATTTTTAATTTTCACTGGAAAATAAAAGGCTACCCCAAGTTATTATGTGTCACAGACTGAAATGTATGCTCCCAAATTTACAGGTGGAAATCCTAAACCCCAATGTGACTGTATTTGGAGACAGGTCCTTTAAAGAGGAGATAATTAAAGTTAAATGAAGTCATAAGAGTGGGGGACCCTAATTTAAGAGAACTGGTGTCCTTATAAGAAGAGGAAGAGAGACCAGGGAGTGTGCTCTCTCCGCTTGTGGGTACAGAGGAAAGGTTGTGCAAAGACAGAGAGAAAGTGCTACCCTGCAAGCTGAGGAGAGAGTCTCACCAGAAATCAACCCTGCTGGCACCTTGATCTTGGACTTCCAGCCTCCAGAACTGTGAGAAAATAAATTTCTGTTGTTTAAGCCACCCAGTCTGTGGTATTTTGTTATGGCAGCACAACAGAATAATATACTGTGTTAATAAGAAACTGGTACACTTAAATATAAAGGGACACATAAAAATCTGAGATTTCCATCCTGAGGACTGTGGCAGTCTGTTATTCTACAAAACATATTCAGTCCTTCCTCTAATGCAGGAGTCAGCAAACTACTTCTATAAAGGGCTAGCTAGTAAATAAATATTTTAAGCTTTGTGGGTCATGTGCTTTTTGTCATAGCTACTCAATTCTGCCACTGTAGCATGAAGGCAGCCATAGGTAATATGTAAATGAATAAGCATGGCTATGTTCATAAAACTTTATTTATGATCATTGAAATCTGAATTTTATATCATTTTCACATGTCACAAAACATTCTTTAAAAAAATTTTCAATTATTTCAAGCTGTAGAAACCATTTTAAGCCTATGGGTTACATAGAAACAGGGGGCAGGGCAGATTTGGCCAGTGGGCTGTAGTTTACTAACCCCTGATTTAAGATAAGAGAACCCTAACTTTTAGTTGGGCACATAGAGATCCAAAGGTAGGACAATATTTCTCAGACCCTCTTTCCCCAGTAGGCACTGCTCCATGAGAAACTTCTGGTCAAAGAGATGGGAGCAGAAGCATTATATGCAGCCTCAGAGTTGTGTCTCTCTTTCTTCTTACCCTCTCCCAACTAGCTAGAATGCAGACATGATGATAAATCATTTTGGAGCGTGAGGATGGGAGCAAAACCCTAAGGATGGCAGCAAATAATACAGAAAGAGCCTGGATTTCTGGTGACCTGCCTGGCCTTTTATGTGCTGCAGTATTAAACTTCTCTCTTTTTTTTTTTGTTTTGTTTGAGGGCAGTGTCATTGGCCCTCATATGTGGGACCTGAACCGGGGCTGTTAACCACCGCGCCACTCGGCCAACCCTAAACTTCTCTCTTATTTCAGTCACTATTCAAATTGCTTAAATAAGGTTGGGGAGTATTTTTTCTATTTTTTTAGTTTAAGAGTTTGTATAAGATTGGAATGATCTGCTTTTTTAAAATTGGCAGAATTAACTTATAAAGTTTTCCAGGACTGATGTTTTCTTTGTAGGGAGATTTTTACTAATCTAATACTAATTCAAGATCTTTGATTGTTTAGAATTATTCACGTTTTTAATTTTTTCATGAATCCATTTTCATAGCTTATGTTTTTCTAGGATTATGCTCATTTTGCTTCCATTTTAAAATGTATTGTCATAAAATTGTATACATTGTCCCTTTATCTTTGAACTTCTTTTCTTTCTGTAGTGATCCCTTTTCAGTCTCAATTTTGTTTATTGTGAACCCTCCCCAATCAATTTGAACAAAGGTTTGTCTAGTTTGTATCTTTTTCAAAGAACAAACTTTTGGCTTTGTTGTTCTTCTCTATTATGATTTTAATTTCCAATAATTTCTACTCATATCTATTGTTTCCTTGGATTTGAGGGGATTATTCTATTTTCCACCTGTAACTCCTTAAATAAAAGCCTAGCTCAAATTGCTTTTCTTCATTCCAAATATGTATTAAAGCTATAATTTTTCCTCTAAGTAGAGGGACTGTATCCAACTAGTGTTAAGATGTAGTATTGATTAGTTTTAAATATTTCCTAGTTTCCGCTATGGTTTCTCTTTTGATCCATTACTTGAAATTATGTTTTAACTCTAATCATATGAGGTTTATTTGTTTTGGACTTCTAAATCACTTGCATTGTAATCAGAGAATATAGCTTCTATGATACAGGTGATTTTTTTGCCTATTTATGATAACCCTTTAGAAAATAATGTAGGAAAAAATATCCAAATTACAGGCACAGAATAAACTTAAGGATCTCCATTAGTTATCAAATGAAGGCAGTTAAAGATCCTCAGAAGTAATTTGTACCAACAGCTTTCCAAACATGTATTCCCTTTGATCCAGAAATTATTTTAAGGCAGTAGAGATTTCCACTCTGAGCAATATGACACCAATTACAAGCATTTACTGATCCATTTAAGAGGCATTCAGTGAATGTTGAATGAGTACATTATAGAATGAAAATTTCTATTTGGCCTAGTATAATGTAGTAAATATAAAAACTCAAAAATTCGCGAACCAAAAGTAGAAGTTATAAGAAACTGACCTATTAAAGAGATAGGAATATTGTATTTCTTCTCTAAAGTATAAATGACATGTGAATAAAGACTTAATAATAAATACACTAATGTAACTTCATAATGCCATTTTATAACAAAATGGTCACCATTTAAAAAACTTACCACAGGTATGAGTTGGGCATTTAAAAAACAAATACACCTTGGAATCACAAATGAAAGTAATCTAATGTATATTTCAGAATAAATGAATTAATAAAGTGTCTTATCAATTAAAAATAAGCAAGCACATCCTTAAGAAATTTCTGTATTACCCCTTCTGCCTCTTTTATGTGATCCTGGATCATCTTCGTCTTCGGTGACAGTATCTTGATCTAGTTCCTTTTGCTCTATTTCTTTGCTCTCAGTACTAGTATCAAAATCTTCCCTTTCTTCCTCCCTTTAGGATAAAAAAAAACAAGCATTATATTCATTAATGAATATATAATTCCATTCATGAAAAATTTATTGCCTGCCTATAAAGTGCCAGGCATTATGCTTAGGAAGTAGTGAATAAGATGACACAGTGCTTACAGTCCTGCAGAGAAAACAGGTAATTACATAAACCATCGTAAAATTAAAATATGTAATAAGTACTAAAAAAAGGACAAGTTCAGGTGCTATTGAAGCATTTCAAGGAGCTCCAGATCTAGTATCAGGCATCAAGAAAGGCTTGCTTGAAGAACTGACACTTAACCTGAGAGACTAGAGAGACTGGGAAGGGGTAAGGTGACAGAAGAAGAAATCTCCATTTGTAGCAGAGGTGATAATATATGCAAAGGCATTGAGCTGAAGGGAAAAGGAAGAGCTTTAATCTTGAGAAGAATGTAAAAGAAAATCAAGTAATCCAAGATATGGAGAAAAAGGCAGGGTTAGATCATGGTGGGCCTTGTAGGGCATTATTCAAAAAGCAATGGTAAAAAGTAGACGAGTTTAGAAAAGGGAAGCAAATGATGAGAAAGCAGTTTGGATGCTATGTGGAAAATGATCCAGTAGATGAGGGGAGACCAGTAAAGAGGGCACTATAATAGTGCAGACAGCTGGCTGGGAGGTGATGGTGGCTCAGAGTAGAAAGGAGATAAATAGACAAATAGTGGAGGAGAGAAGTAGACAAATTTCATATGTAGCTGAGTAGGCAGAATAAACACAGCATGGATATTATACCTAATCCATTATATTGCCCAAATTAAAATAAAATTGTATGAACCTTGAAATAAATTCCACCATATATGTTCTATATATTGGGTTGTTGGAAAAGTCATGACGCATTTTTTCTGTTTTCATTGCAAAAATGCGTCATGACTTTTCTGACAACCCAATATAAAACAAGGTTTGCAACCTCCAATGTATTCATTCAGGAGCCAGAAAGATAATGTAAATGAGTAGAGCTAGATGAGTATAAAAAATACAAAGTAGTGGGATCTATAACATGTTTATTTTCATTAAAAAAAAAAAGACAGGCATCACAAGGAAAAAAATCTGTAACTTTGTGAGGTGATGAATATTAACTAAACTTACTGTGGTAATTATGTTGGAATATATGCATATATCAAATCATTTTGTTGTACACCTTAATCTCAATATAACTGGAAAAAGTTTATAAAATGTAAAAAAAATTGATATATAACTCATACTCTAAAAATCACCATTTTACAGTGCATGACTCAGAGGTTTTTAGTATATTCATAGGGTTGTGCGCTCATTACCCCTATTTAATTCCAGAACATTTTCGTCACCCCAAAAGAAAAACGCCATAGTAGTCACTTTCCATTTTCTCTTCTCCGTTGCCCCTGGTTACCAATCATCTACTTTCTGCTATGGATTTGTCTATTCTGGACTTTTCATGTAAATGGAATCATACAATACATGGCTTTTTGGGACTAGCTTTTTTCACTTAGCACAATGTCTTCAAAGTTCATCCACATTGTAGAATGTAACAGAATTCCACTCCTTTTTATTGCTGAACAACATTCTGCTGTATGGATATACCACAAAAGGATATATCATTTTGTTTATCCATCCATAATTGACAGACATTTGGTTGTTACCATTTTTTGGCTATTAAGAATAATGAAGCTATGAACATTCATGTATATATTTTTGGGTGAACATATGTTCTTAATTCTCTTGGGAGTGGAATTGTTGGGTCATATGGTAACAGATGGTATAATTGAGGAACTCCTAGACTTATCCAAAATGGCTGCACCATTTTATATCCTCACAATCAATATACGAAAGTTCTAATTTTTTCCACATTCTCAACTGGATTATAGCCATCCTAGCATGAAGTAGTATCTCATTGTGATTTTGCTGTACATTTCCCTAATGACTAATGATGTTGAGCATCTTTTCATGGGCCTCTTATGTATTTTGTTTGGAGAAATATCTATTAAAATCCTTTGTCCATTTTTTAATTGGGTTGTTTTTTTAGCGTTGAGTTGTATGAAATCTTTATATATATTCTAGATATTACACTATTATCAGGTATATGATTTGCAAATATTTTTCCCATTCACTGGGTTGTCTTTTTATTTTTTTGATAGTGTTCTCAGAAACACAAAAGTTATTAATTTTGATGAAGTCCAATTATCTTTTTTTTGATTACTTGTGCTTTAGGTGTCATATATATAGACACCTTATATAGACTTTCTTAAGGTATACCAATTCAATTTCTTAAAGTATTGTTGATTGACATACAAAACACAGTTGTTGCAAGTTTGTAACCTATGATCTTAAGACTTAACAGGTACTTTTACATGTAAGTATAATCAAAAATTAATATACTAGGGCTGGCCGAGTGGCTCAGTTGGTTAAGAGTTGGCTTAGAAGGCGTGCTCTGAGCAACAGGGTCGCCGGTTTGATTCCCACATGGGCCAGTGAACGCTGCACCCTAGCTGAGCTGTCAACAGGTGGCAGGATGGTTCAGCTGGTGTAACAACAAGATTGTCTGTTCAATGGTGGACTATGCCCACCTGCAACTAAAGATTGAACTTGGCATCTTGAGCTGAGCTGCCACCTGGATGGCTCAGAAGATAGAGTGTGTGCTCTTAACAACAAGGCTGCTGGTTCGACTCCTGCATGGGATGGTGGCTATGCCCACCCGCAACTAAGATTGAACACAGCACCTTGAGCTACACAGCACCTTGAGCATAGAGGCCATGAGCTGCCGATGGGAAGCCAGATGGCAACTGGCGCCCTCCACAACGAAGACTGAAGAACAACTTGGCTGGTCCCCTCCCCCAATTCCCCAACACTGTTCCCCTCCAATTCCCCAATAAAAATCTTTTAAAAAAAAAAGTCAATATACTAATTTTGGAACACTGAAGCTTTTGGAACCTTCTTTTGCAGGTTTTATTAAAAAAAAAAAAGAGTATTTCTGCTAAGTTTGAATATGGTTTGCCATTTATAATACAATATGGAAAAATTCCCTTTTATTTTCCTAGTCAATCTTCATCCCAAATATTTTGAAATGCTATAAAATACTTAGGTAGTGATGAAATTACTTAAGGTGCTTTCATCCTTTCCTTATACCTTCTACCAAAACTTTCAATCTTATCCCTATTCTTCAATGGCTCAAGGGAGCTCTGTGAAACACATTGTACAACTGTGATGATGTCGGTGGTGGATGGAGCAGATATTACTATTAATACCAGAAATATATTACTGGTTAAAAATAGACTATTAAAAAGTTTTCTGTGGGGTGACCAGTTAGCTCAGTTGGTTAGAGCGTGGTGCTGATAACACCAAGGTTACTGGTTCAGTCCCCTCAGGGGCCACTGTGAGCTGCGCTCTCCTTAAGCGTCAACTATGCCATTGTAGCATGAAAGCAATATGTGACCAATGACCATGGCTGTTCCCCAATTAAAAAAAAAAAATTTCTGGGAAATTATCATTAATAACATTAATTCTTTGAGGAAATGAATTTTAGATTCCTTGTATTTTTAAACCCAACACATGTACACTTGAGGACTAGCTATATGTAAATTTCAAAGGCTCACTAACATAATTATTATGTACTTATGCAAAACTAGTTGTCTTAAAAAATTTGAAAGCATTTTAAGAGTATAAGGTTCTGATTTTTATCCTTTATGGAATGCAAAATGAACAGTGTAATTCAAGCCATACCCAATGGATATATCTGCGGCTGAACTTCTTTGCTCATCTTCCTTCAGCTTTTCTTGTTTCTCTTTCATTTTTTGTTCTTGCTCCTTAAGTTTTTCTTCCTTCCTTTTACGAATTCTGAAAGTCAAAAACCATAGGTAGTAATCCATTCGTAACCTCTTAGTAAAGCCATCAAACATCAGTGTGAGCCAATGTCACAGTATAGTCCAATATGAAATATGGTTTTAGAGTGGGCCGGCCAAGTGGCGCGGGGGTTAAGCGCTGGCCTGGGAAGCCAGCGGCTCCGGTTCGATCCCACATATGAGGGCCAGTGATACTGCCCTCAAAAAAAAAAAAAAAAAAAAAAAAAAGGGAAATATGGTTTTAGAAATAAACAGCTTTTATTAGCACAACTGACTGTAATTATCTTTTACCTAGCAGCTGCTTCTTCCCTCTCTTTTCGATGTTGTTCTGCTTTTAATTCCCGGAACTCCTGTTTTGCCTGTCGTAATATATCAACATAATCTTCAATAAAATCCCTAGTAGAAACCAGGGTCAGTAGTTTCCCACAGAGAGCATGAAGTATCTTCATTTTTTCTCCTGTCAAAAATTGATAAATAATTTCTATATTATTAATGACAAAAAAAGACTTGTGTTGAAAAAATTTTAATTTGTGGATCAATGTGAAAATGCTTAATAAAGACTAGGGGAAAGTCTCTTCAGATCAAACATGCCAATGGCGAGTCTTCAGAAAAAAGCAACTTTGAGTCCAACTTAACAGTTATGTGATTATAAAGGCATTTCAAATACTAATGACTATCTTATATACTAGTTACATAGACATGAAAATTTTTCAAACTACAAAGATTGTTTTTCAAGTTTTAATTTTTAGGTTCACAAATGAAGTTCAAATCCAAACCAAAATATAACCACATAAATAAAAAAAAAAAAAAAAATGACAAAAGGCTAATTGCTACTCTGAAAAGACTGCATAAAAATACTACCATGAATTATGAAAACTATATGAATGTTAGGAATTAAGGTGCTCTACTTCTATTATATGTTCTCTTAAGCACATTAAATTAAACTATACATATTTGTATAATTTTTTATTTAAAAAAGAAAGTGAAAAACCTTATCTTAACTTTATATACTGTTTTTCATACCTCAAATACTTATTCAAGGAAATGTTAAAATTTAGCAACTACAGGTTAAACTTCTGATATATTAATGAAAATGAAAGCTAGTTAATTCTCACTTATCCTTTTAAACTTAGTGGATTCAAGTAGATTCACCACAAAATTTTAAAATAGATAATCCAAAATAAAAAGAAAAAAAAATCATAAATAATTAAAGCTAATATGAACGAGAGCAGTAGTTTCAATTTAGGTCACTATTGGTATAACAACACTTCAAAAAAAACCCCAAAAAATCCTGTTTTCTCTCTTTCTCTTTTAAAACTGATTATTATCTAAAATTTCTCATAAGCTACCTAGTTTTCTGGATGTAAGAGGCCTAAGAGGGCAGAAAGTAGGCAGGTTATACAGATTCCAACTTGCCAAGCTTACCTGGTGTCAAATCATACACTGAAGTGCTTGACAGTTTCTTCACTAGACTGGGATTGCTCAAGCGAAGCTCCATACAGGCATCATCTGTAGCATCAAATCCCCCTCGTTTCTGATATCTGTACTTTGCATTTGCTGATGTGACATCAGCTCCTGAAGCTAAGATGTGTAGTCTGAGGATTTCAGAAAGAGTGCAGCTATCAAGATCCAAGCTTTTCAAACTGCAGCCTATAGACGTTAAAAATGAAATAGTTGTTTAGAATATAAACAATAAAATCCTCAGCAATGTAAAATGTACCTTTATAAAAAATAAAAAGCCAATAAAAAAAAAATAAAGCCCACACATACCCTGGTGCAACTGCGGCCATGCAGCTGCCAAAGATGCAACTGCAGACAGTGCAGATTTTGTGGGGTCTGCATCTTCATCCAAAGCCTCTGTTAAATCTTTAAGGAAATAAATACTTTATTCTAGTGCAAATCAAAGCTTGAATATTTGGGAACAATGCCCTTTTAAAATGATGAAAGAAACAACAAACAGCTTAACATTCACAAACCTCAAAAGAACCAACACTAGATACAACAAGCATCATTCACATTCTGTCTAGTCTCCACCTCAAACTACAAATCCTACGACATGCACCACATTCTAATATTCTCCTTACCTAACATAGAAGACAATTTCCAAGTTACCAACAAGATGTATATACACATTCCAAAATGGTAAAATGCACTTTAGAATGAAAAATTAGTCTCCTTGTTCGATATAACTTTAGAAAAATCTACTCTGAAAATGAGAATCCACTTGAAGATACCCAATCTTTCATAAATATTTTAAGACTGAATCATAAGAAAGTACAGGTTATAATCATCATAAAACCAGCACAGAAAAAGAGCTAAAAGAACTGAAAGACAGCAGTTTTCCTTAACCGTTAATCTATCCCCTTCATTTAAATTGCTTGTTTTTAATTTGAAAACTCTCCAATCCAAGAAACAATAAGAGGATTTTCCTGTATTTTCTAAGTGAATTGCTTTAGCTTTGAAAACAGTGCTTAGGTTACCAATAGGACTAAAGAGCAAATCTATAAACACAGTTATATTTAAAGCACTAGTATATATATTTCTAATTGTAATACATAGATGATAAAAAAATTAAAGCGTCAACCTGAAAAACTTTAAGCTTACAGAAAACCCTTCCTTTATATCATAGTATGGAGGACACAGCTTCAGACTAAGTCAGATAACATATATACTAGTCATAGCTCTGCCAGTCCCTAGTTCTTAGTTATATAGCCTTTAGACAAGTCACTTAATCAGCTTCATTTTCCTTAAAGGGGTGAGTCTAGATCAGCAGTTTTCAAACTCTTCTAACATTTCTTAGAAGCCCAACATAAGGGAGACAAAAAGTGCCCTTGTTAAAGTGGGGTATGGAGATGACAATCCTGCCCATTCCTCTTTCCAACTCTCCTGCAGTGGCACCGAAGAATCACTGTACAACTTGTAGGGCTCTATGGATTAGTTTGGAAAACTGGGCGAAACTGGTCCTGTGGTTCACTAACCTTCTACTATGTGGTTCCCTTTCCCAAGTTCACAAACTCACAAAATGAACCATAGAGAACATTACTGCTGATCTTTACTAAAGGAAAAAAGCAGCTCTAGGATCATGTCTGATTACAATCAGTGACAATTTCATGGTAGTTAAAACATAAATAATACCACGCAGGAGAAATTATCTGACTAAATTTTATATATATGCAGAAGTTAGTCCTACCAGGCCATGAATCCAGTCCAAAGACAGACATTACCATTATATTCTTCCTCACCCAGGAAATACTAGACCTAAGACTTGCTTAATTTTCATTTCACATATAAAGCCAAACAAACAAAATTAACAGGCACTCTAACAACCGTTTGAGTTGCAGGCTGTAAAAGTGTACTGGTTCTCTTCCTTTGCAGCAATCACCACGTTCAACCTATTTTATCTATAGTAAGTTACAATTTCCTAAGACAAAGGCTATTAAAGGCCTTAGGAAATGGACAACCAACAAAATGACAGTTTACTTTTAATTGTATTAAACTAACATGTTAAAATACGTATTCTTTAAAATGGTACTCTCTATATATGGTACTATTCTATATAAAGAGGGTACTCTTTTTTTCCATACTTCGAAGGGTTTTTAAATTTATGATATAAGACTAAGGAGAGGAAGAGATATTTGTAATATAAGATTTCAAAAATTCCTGGTCAAAAACTAAGATTTGATATAAAAACAGGGAGATTAAATCCCAAGAAATTAGATCTTCTTGCAGATAATTTCATAGGCAATGCTAGGGAAACAAATATTCAAATTTTCAACTTCTTTGCCATATTAAGAAGCAGTATAGTATAGTCATTACGAGGCTAGACCAGACTGCCTGAGTTTGTATCTCATCATTTTATTAGCCATGTGTCTTTGGGCAAGTTAATTAAATTGCTTAAGTCTAAGTTTCTTTATATGTAAAAGAAAGAGAATAATTATATCTACCTCACAGGGGCAATATGAGGACTAAATGAAAAATGCATATATAGTGTCTTATATCGCTATTAGCTATGTGATCTTCAATAAATAACCTCATTGAACCTTAGTTTTCTCATTGCTAAGATAAATTAATACTTTTCTCTTCTGCACAACTTCCCCCTTTCTAGAAATAGCAGGAAGCACCAGCTAATAACGCCAGCTAAAGAGTAAGTAAGAGAATATTTAGTACTATCTGACTACTCAATTGGTTTCAGGAAGGATGCAGAAAAGCTTCTGATAACATATGAAAAATACCTGGGGGAACAATGTAGGGTCCTTACTGAAACTGAATAAACCATGTAAAATGTGGCCAATAATAGGGAAGTGAGAGAAAGGGGAAAAATTCCGAAGTATATTTTTTCCCCCTCCCTAACATTTAAACAAATATTTTCAAAATGAGCATTAAAAACTTTATTCAGAAGTAGACCTTATATTTATATTTATAGACATTCCTATATAGGAGTAGAACTATAAAAAGTAGAGGTTAAACAAATCATGAATAGAATATATAATAACAATACAAAAACACCAACAGTCATATATTTCCTTCACGCTGTAAAGCTGATTTCCAACACAATTTTCTTGTCACCCGCTTTCTGTCATCAAGACTTCCAAACTACAATGCTCATCTGCTTGAAATCCTGAATTAAATAGTTTTATGCCTTGTATTAAGGTCAGAAATTGGTCAATAATCCTGTGATGTTACTGGTCATTATGACAACCTAATGGTTATAAGAATGAATACTTGCTGCATTATCTGTTTCAGATAATCCACCTTTAGTGCTGGTATTTGTCATCTTAGGTAATCTCTAGATATTTTATAAATGGATTTACCCTTCTGTCTTTCCTTTAGTAGAATCTCATTTAATTGATTAAATCACCTGAGATGATGATGAGGACCATGTTGCTAAAATGGCCTTGATAAGGACCTATGGTGATTGGTACTCAAGCTAGAGAATATATTTTCCTTGAACTCAGATTGTAAAGTCAAAAGACAACCAACAATGGATGCATATTCATCATTATCCTGTTGCTCCAGGCAGGAAGGAAAATGAGCTCAAATTATCTAAGGCCAACAAATACTATTCAAATGGAGGAATGTCCCACTTTCCTATACCAGGACTCTGTGCTATCACGATGTCTCCCAACAGTTATTTCTTATTGTGAATTTTATGCAATGCACTCAACTATTGTTTAATAAAGCTTCTGATCCTAAATCACACATGAAGCAAAGTTCACAGTGTTATTTTTGCAAGACAAATTAATCTCTTAATATAAATGCTCTGATTGAGGTAAATCCTAAACAAAATAAAGAACAAATTGTTTCAAAAATAAAAAAGGGTTTCCCCAAGAATCATTCCTACATTAATGTGTACCACACACTGACTCTATAGATATTTAAGTGCATAAAATTTAAAGAGCAAAATTTCTAGTTCAAACTAATTAGTGAAATAAAAATAAATAAATTTTACTTAACCCTGATTTAAAAACTGTTGGGTAAGATCTGAAATGAAATCACAGTAGTATTTTCCATTTAAAGTATTAATGACAACAATTAAAATATTTCCTTAGGTGGAGGCAAAAAAATAAGTGCTACTTGGAATTACAGATACTGGTCAATGAAATCTGTAATGCTCCTTTATTATAGGAGAAAGCTAAAGGAATACAAAGCAAGATAGATTGGGGAGGAAATAATTTTTTTTTTTTTTTTTTAGCTGAGCCATCCTGCCACCTGTTGGCAGCTCAGCGGCAGCTCAGCTCGGGCTGGGCATCAAACTGCTATTGCTCAGAGCTCAGCTCGCACTCTTGAGCGAGCTCTTAAACCAACTGAGCCACTTGGCCAGCCCCTGGGAAGGAAATATTTTTAAAGTCATCAGAAACAGGATACATTAAGACAAAGTTTTTATAAAACAACTGAAAATGTGCTGTTAGTATACGACTCAAGAATGGGGTAACTTGAATAACTATGTTTTATAACTATAAAAGCAAGTTAATTTCAAAATAACCTTCAAAAGTGAGTTTCACTACAAAGTTAATATCAATCAGCAATAACACTTGAGTTCTGACCTTTGGTGTCAGCATCAGTTATTTGCTCTTTGGCTACTTCCTCTTCTTCTTCCGCTATCGCCTGGAAGATGGCAGTCAGGAAGAAAAAAAGCAATTCACATAGTGGGCCTTCACTGTCATTTCCTACAAGAGCTTCCTCTAACACTTCTGTGAATAAAATGTTTAAAATGAATTGAAAGTTCTGTTCATGTACTAACAAAACAACTCCAATGGAATAATAAACATTTACATCAATAATAGCCTGTGTAAATATTTTATTAAGTGCCCATTTATAAAAGTAGAACCAACTATTACCCAAGGCAAAATCAAAAACAAGTTATAACGATTACAATAAATTATAATAAAACCATAGCCAAAATCACTGCATTCAAGAAAGCCAAATTAAACTCAATAGATCAATATTTCAAATAAGTTTAAATTTGAGGTGCAAATTAAGGCACATGTTAAAAACTATAATTTTATTCTAATTTGAATAACAATGCAGAGAGGTCATTGTCCCACTGTTCTTAAGAGCTACGTGGGACATTATTGTTTACCAAACAGTGCATAGGAGAGGCAATCATCTGCATTAGGGGTAGTACCGTGTCCAAGTCATAAACATTTCTTGTCTAATTCATCTGACCTAAACCAGCATTGTTTAGACCTTCCTGATCTGTAATGCATAATGATTTATACCTCACCTAGCTCATAAAGAGAAATTAAGGGAATATGAAAGTCCTGAAGAATTCACTCTTACTAAAATAAGAGCAGCATTATAAAATTCTTAAGAAACTTATTTTACCATTTGACAACTAAAAATCCAAAATGGGATATAAAGCCCTCCTACCAATTTAGTTGTTTTTCTTTTTTTTTTTTAGCTGAGCTATCCTGCTACCTGTTGGCAGCTCAACGGCAGCTCAGCTTGGGCTGGGCATCGAACCGCCGTTGCTCAGAACTCAGTTTGCACTCTTGAGCGAGCTCTTAACCAACTGAGCCACTCGGCCGGCCCCAATTTAGTTTTTTAAAATGATGTTTATACAAAGTAAAAGTATGTAAATACAGAGGCAAAACCGAATCACAAATTAAAAGTAGGCAACAACTTGTCTCCAAATACGGCTGACATCAATTCCTTCCCTCCTCCCATTACCTACCATGCCACCCTCAAGAATCGGAGTCTATTCTTTTACCCCCTTGAATCCCAGTAGGCCTGACCAATGGAAAAGCAACTATATGGACTGCCAGTTCCAGGCCTAGCCTGGAAGAAGGCTGGCAGTTTGTTTCCTGTCTCATGGAGCCCTCAGCTGCCACAAGTGTAGGCTGCTCTGATGGAGTTCTGGGAAGCCAAGTGGAGGAGCACTGAGGCTCCAGGCATGTGTGTGAAGAAGCCATCTTGAATATCTAGCCAGGTAAGCCTTCAGATGACTCCAGCTCCAGCCAGTGTCTGACAGTAGACTCCAAGAGATGACTAGAAAGGTAGGCCCAGTGACTCCACAGAGAGATAATAATTTGTTATTTCAAGCCATTAATTTTAAGGTGAACTATAACACAGCAATATTACTTGCCTAGGGTTACTCCTTCAGGAAATTCATCTTGAAGATCAAAAAGTTCCCCAAATGCATTAAGGAATTCCAAAACCATCAGAGCATCACCAAAGATTTCAGGAGGTAGTCTAGTTTTCACTGGAGTTGGTTCTGGCAGTTCCTACAAGATTAAACAATTTATGTAACTACTTGAAGCACGTACAGGAAACTTTAAAAGGTAGATATGATATACTCTTTCCTAGTAAGACAGTTCATGTAGACAAGTAGTTCTCAACCCTGAATGTTTATCACAATCACCTTTAGAACTTTTAAAATTATAGATGTCCTGGGCTTCTTACAACGATACTAAATCAGCCTCTAGGGACTTTTTCCTTCATCAAACTAAGAACATAACTTTAGGCTCGAGTGTATTTCTGATTACATTTCCTCGTTAAGAGGGTCTTTTACCCTGGATTCTGAGGTTAAGGCATCAGCTGTGCCAATATTATCTTCAATGCAAGATTTCCTTAGGATATGGAACAGAATTAAGCCACCATCTACTGACTTAGAAACGGTGATGAATGAGTTTGGTTTGGATACTTTGATTTGTTTCTGGAGATGGGAAGAGTCTTTATCTAGCAATTAAGCTAAAAGCATGCCCAGCCTCAGTGGTTATCGGATTATCAAGGATCACACAAATGAGCAATTATTTCTCAGAATCCAAGTCATTACCAAAGCTTATTATAAAATACTAACAATGCTACCTTGGAACTCTAAATATAGCAGTTGCTTAATTGGCTATTTCCTCTCAGTTAAATATGAAGAAGCCACTATTAAAAAGAAAGAAAGATTTCTTCAACAAAGCCACATAGCACACATAGAACACGGGTGTGTGAAACATCACATAATATGCTTATACCTTAAGATCATCACATTCCATATCTTCTCTTGGTTTATTCCACTGTTTTAAGTATTCCATGTATTTTCGCTTTTCTTCACGTAATTTCTCTCTTTCCTAAAACAAAAGGTTAAAAAAAATTCTTATAAAACAAAAGGTTAATGAAAATTCTTATAAGACATTGATAAGGCAGCATCGGCATCACCTGGGAACTTGTAAAAACTTGTAAACTTTACAAAATTACAAATACTTCGGCCCTACCCCAGCTGTACTGAATCAGGAACTATGGAGTTGGGACTCAACAACTGATGTTTTAAGAAGCCTTTCTGGTAATTTTGATGCACACTGAAGTGTTTGAACCACTGATTAAAACAATGCCTATCTGACAGAACTGCTACAAAGACAGATGGAAAATGTCCAACACACAGTAGCTCTTGGATAAATATTAATTCAATCTGACCTTACCTACAGCAGCTCTCCCACTACTTCATATCAATTAGATCCTGAAAAAGTAGGTAAAATTATTAGAGTACCTAAAATAAAACCTCTCCTTATATTTGCAATACGTTTGTTGTTTTTGAGGTTCATTTAAACCTGACTGACATTCTAGGGACACACAGAGGGAGCAATAATTAAAAGCAATATTAGGGCCGGCCGAGTGGCGCGGTGGTTAAGAGCTGGCTTGGGAAGCCAGCGGTCCTGGTAGAATCCCACATAAGAGAGCCAGTGACACTGCCCTCAAAAAAAAAAAGAAAAAAAAAAAAAAGAAGCAATATTAGAATATAGTTGGTGAACTTTTCTTGGTTTTTAATCCAGGCCACTTCTCTTGCTCACTTGGTCTTTTGAAACTCTTACTTCTTGGTTCTGGAATGTGAAGCTGCAAGATAAATACTGACACTAAAAAGTCTCTAACAAAGTAGAGCATGAATAAAATATTTTATTGTAATTATTTTCCAATAAATATGTTTAATGTTAGTATTATTCTTCTCCTTTGAAATTTAGGAACACTGAAAGTAAACAGATGTGCATTTTCCAAATTTTCAATATAACATGGCTGGATGGTTACAGACCTTACTGGCTGTGCTTTAAAGTAGTCTGCTGCAATAAGTTATACTCCCATCCCAACATAGCTCTTGTAGGTTGCAAGATGGGTATTTTCATTCACTGTTGCTAAGAGTGTATATAAGCACAACGTGTTTGGTAAACAAATACCTATGTATGTCTATAGAAACTTTAAAAAATCTTCTCACCCTCTGACCTATTATTCTACTTCTACAAATTTATCCAGGGACATAATCTAAAAACAGGAAAGACTTTTATTCACCAAATTGAATAGAGTATCGTTATTTATGAGCAAAAAATTATAAAGCACTTACCTACATCTATCTGATTAACCATTATGCAGTTACTAAAAATTCCACCTTACTGAGTTTGTTTAATAACATGAAGAAATGCTTATAATAATATTAAACAAACAAAAAAGTATACACTATTGTAAGTGCTGGATCTTTTTTTAAGGTCCAGAATAAAGACTAGAAATCAATCAATCAAATGTTAATGCTATTTCTAAATGTTACCATCTAGATTACAAGTGGTTTTTTTCTTGTTCTCTATCTTTTCTGGAATGAACATATATTAGACATCTCCACCCCGACCCCAAGGGCCTATTTAAAATAACTCAGGCAATTTAAATGAGCACAGTGCATAATATGATCATCTAAGGCTACTTGTGAATATCTCAGAAAACCAGTGACAATGACTGTCTTTGGAAAAAACCAGCTATAGAATTCTCTAAAGAATATCTATCGCTAAAGATTATAATAAAGATTTGCTGAACTACCCTGTTATCACAGATACCTTATTGTTCAAGAATAAGAACACTGTAGTAATTTGTTAGTCATAGAATTTATTGTATTTTTCTAACTATGTATTTTACTTTTAAAGGTTTTACGTATCTCACCTTCCCTAAATTTGTAAGTCTATATGATGAAGATCAACTTTAGAATTGCACTTTACAAGAGGCTTTGAGGTGTAAAGAAATGCATATATATGTTGAACCTTAAATCACTCATTAAATTTTCCGAAGCAAAAGGGAGATAAACCAATATTCTCCTTTGAAATTGGTGTTTATCAGTGCTCTATGCACACCTATATATAAATGTGAATCAAAGTGGTAAAAGCACTTGAAAATTAACCATGAATTTAAACATTTAAAGCACTATTTTCTATATGTAGAGAGCATAGCTAATATACTTGAATGAATACCTTTTCTCTTTCTATTTTAAGCCTTTCTTTTTCTTCTTTCTTCTTTAGTCTCTCTTCTACAACTATTTTCTTCAATTCTTCTTTCTTTTTCTCTTTATCTTCCTTTTCTTTTTTCTTTGCTTCTAGGGCATCTGCTTTTTCCCTTTTTAATTTAGCCTTTTCAAAAGCTGTGGAGGAGGTCAAACTTAGAACTGTACATAGATGGAAAACAACACATTTTTTAATGTAACAAAAGAAACTTCACATAATTTAAGGTTAAGTGAGATCAGTAGAGACTCACAGGGGTTATAAATTCCTGGAGGAAGCCAGCAAGTGATTAACCCTCTGTCAGGCACAGCTGACGGATTCATTGCACACAAAGATGCCGCTATGAAATAAGTCTTTATTGTACTAAATCACAAACACAACTGGCGATAGGTTATGGTAGAGGGGGAAGATATGAAAGCGATGAGTCACGATACTTAAGTTAACTGTTAAATATTTGAAAATTTGTGTGCAATGAATCTGTGAGATCATTGCGCCTGATAGAGGGTTAAAATGGGAAAAGCAAGTTGGCTGGGTTTAAGACAAACTACTGCAGTGGGACAAACATTTACCTGCCTTTGAAAGCCCTGCTACTCCAAGTGTGGTCCTAAGACCATCAGCATGGTTATCACCTTGTTAGAAATGCAGACTCTCTTCTCTCACCCAGACCCATTAATTTAGAATCTTCATTTTAATAAGGTTCCCAAGTGATTCATACACCCTGTCAAGTTTGTGTGAATCAAGCAAAATGGACCAAAACAGTTTGTAAGCCCTAGAAATTCCAATTTGTACTTAATCTAGCATTAGATGAGTTTAACAAGGGATATGCTCTACCTTGAAATATTGTTTTATGAGATGAGAAGTCTCGTTTATCCTAAAAAAATCAATAGATACCAGAGAGAAAAAACTATGCTTATAAAAACAAAAACAAAACCCCCCGGAAATATGCCATTTTAGAAACATTCTCCACCCAAACCCAGAGAAATATTATTTCCTGTACCTAAATAGTTTTTGGAGAGAATGTTAAAACTCACCCAGTGACTTCATTTCTTCTTGTTTCAAAACTTTGTCTCTTTCTTTAGTGGCTTTGTTCCTATAACTTGCAATAGTCTGTTTATTAGCAATGTTGTCCTCCTAAAAAACAAACCAAGAAACTAAAGTTGTAGAACCACAACTTTTACAAATGGATGGTCTACTTTCTTCTTACAGTAACAGTAAAAACCCCCCAATTTAAAAGCCCTCATCAATTATACTTTTATACCAAAATGAGGTTTTATTCTAAAGCATAACTGAACTTTTAAAAAAAATGATATTTATTGAGGTAACAATGGTTAATAACATTAGATAAATTTCAGGGGTACAGCATTATAATTTGACATCTGTTTATTGTGTGCTCATCACCTGAAGTCCGGTTTCCTTCTATTACCATATATTTGACTCCCTTCACCCAATTCACCCTCCCCTACTGGTAACCACCATTCTGTTGTCTGTATCTATGAGTTTGTTTTTGTTTTGTTAGTTTGTCTGTTACTTTTTATTTTATATTCCACATATGAGTGAAATCATACAGTTTTTGTCCTTTTTTCTGTCTGCCTTATAACCAAAACTTTGATAACTCTAATCATAGTAACATACCGAATGAGCTAACTCTATAGCTCTACAAATTAGTACTAAAATCTCCCAGAAAAACAACTGGTGACATATAAAGAGAGACTTAAAAATATGCACTGGAGGACAGGACGAGTGGCGCGTTGGTTAAGAGTTGGCTTGGGACACCAGCTCTGAGCAGCAAGGTGCCAGTTTGGCTCCCACATGAGGGGCCAGTGACACTGTGCCCTCTACAGCCTAAAATGCTGAACAACAGGGCCAGCCGAGTGGCTCAGTTGGTTAAGAGCTCACTCAACAGTGCGAGCTGAGCTCTGAACAACAGCAGTTCAATGCCCAGTCTGAGCTGAGCTACTGCTGAGCTGCCAGCAGGTGGCAGGATGGCTCAGCTAAAAGGAAGGAAGGAAGGAAGGAAGGAAGGAAGGAAGGAAGGAAGGAAGGGGGAGGGGGAGGGGGAGGAGAGAGAGGAGGGGAGGAGAGAGGGGGAGAGGGAAGGGAGGTGAGGGGAGGGGGAGGGGAGTGGAGGAGGGGAGGGAGGAGGGGAGGGGAGGGGAGGGGAGGGAAGGAGGGAGAGGGAGGGGAGGGGAGAGAGGGGGAGGGGAGAGAGGGGGAGGGGAGAGGGGGAGGGGAGAGAGAGGGGGAGGGGAGGGGGAGAGAGGGAGGGGAGGGGAGAGAGGGGGAGGGGAGGGGGAGAGAGGGGAGGGGAGGGGAGAGAGGGGAGGGAGGGGAGAGAGGGGAGGGGAGGGGGAGAG
Source organism: Aselliscus stoliczkanus (assembly GCA_033961575.1). Lineage (NCBI taxonomy): Eukaryota > Metazoa > Chordata > Mammalia > Chiroptera > Hipposideridae > Aselliscus > Aselliscus stoliczkanus. The sequence continues at coordinate 75,892,920 of CM066732.1, read as the reverse complement.
AGGGGAGGGGGGGGGAGAGAGGGGGAGGGGAGGGGGAGAGAGGGGAGGGGGAGGGGGAGAGAGGGGGAGGGGAGGGGGAGAGAGGGGGAGGGGGAGGGAGGGAGGAGGAAAGAAAGAAAAGAAAGAAAGAAAGAAAGAAAGAAAGAAAAGAAAGAAAGAAAGAAAGAAAGAAAGAAAGAAAGAAAGAAAGAAAGAAAGAAAAAATGGTGAACAACAGCTCTGAGTTGCTGGCAATGGTATAGGCTGCAGCCCCTGCTGCAGTGGGCTGCCGTAAGCTACCATGAGTGTCTGGCAGCCAGCATGAGCAGCCGGCAACCGGCGTGAACTGCCAAGAGCCGCTCTGAGTGACTGTCCAGTGGCTGGCGACTGATCTGCCTCACCCGGGAAGGGTGCCATGATAGTACCAACATGGGCCACTGAAGCAATGTCCTCCACAATTAGACTGAAGAACAAAGGGACAGCAGCTTGTGTGTTCCCTTTCCCCAATAAAATCTTAAAAAAAAAAAAAAAATTAAAAATAAAAATCTTCCTGGGTATCTTATAAACTAGATGGTGTAGACATATGTAAGATGTAAAGAAAGAACCTATCAGAAATATTCTTGTGGCCAATGTTAAAAAATGTCAAAAGTTTGTTTTAAATGCTCTTTAAGTTTTAATACCATAATTGATTCCCTGTATTTCATCCCGCTTTACATTTTAATAATTGCTTATATGCTTGCTTCCACTGTGATATAAAACCCCTGTGGCATGACAGCAATGTCTAATTCACACTTGAAATTTCTACAAGTCTTGCTGCTGAGCAGTTATCACCATATAGTACACTCATGTTTTGTGTTCCTTCCTACAGGCTATGGAGATGGGGAGCCAGACACTACTGATTTTGAATAGTTTTATTAAGAGCTACAAAGTTTTTTTCTTTTTTTTTGAAAATCTGTTCTTCACCTACCTGACTAACAGATCCTCGTTTGGGAGGTCTCCCTCTTCTTCTGTTAGCAGGACTGAAGATAAAGGTGGGTGGATCATCAGGGAAGAAATAAGAAAAATCTTGTTCTGCTATTTTATATGTTGACAGAGATGACGCCTTCATAAAAAAAGACATAAGGTATAATAACAACACATTAGTAAACCATATATAGATACGCTCTAATAAGTCATATGACTGCTGTTAAAGACCAGGTCAAAAACATTAGAATTTGTGTTATTATGTAGTAACATACATTTTACTTAGTCTACTTGCTGCTTCTAAAAACTATATAATTAATCAGTTTTACCAGAAAGAAAACCACAATTCAAAAGATTACTTCACCATAAAATACTCAACAATGTTTCAACAGTTTCTCAATTCTAAAACTATTCTAAAATTACGTTTCTACAACAATTTGTTTTTGTTTGCTTTGCTTTTGACAATTTTGTATGAGATTTTCTATGTAAATAAATAATCCATATATTTAACATTAGAACCTAGCATATTAACCGATAAGTTTTTCTTAACCATTTCCTAACTGCTGAACATTTAGATTTTCATCCCAGTTTGGGGTAATAAATATCTTTAAACTTAAAGATGTTTATGTATCAGAATTTAAAATTGATCTGGATAAAAGCAGAAATATTGACAAATTCCTATAGAGTTTCAATTCAGAATTTAAATTCAGAGAAACCAAACTCATTTCTATCAGAAGTGGTGTGGTGCTAGAATAACTGCTAAATTCAAAAGAATTTCTCTCTTTTTAGTTTATACTCAGAACTTGTTCATCTTTCATCCATGTTCAACTCTAGACTTTTTACTTTTGATTAGCAATTCTGAGGATTATTTTGGTCTAATGGCCAAAATCATCATTCTTTCTAAGAAAACCTGTGCCATTTACAGAAATATCGTTTCAGGAAATGTATAAGAAAATAATGATATACAATTTTAAATTAATAACAAACCAGGAATACTTCTGGGAATTCAATTTTCTGCATATTTTCATTTTTAGTAGAACATAGCTTTTAATATCTAAAATTCAATTAGTTCTGGCCATCACCACGGTCAATCAAGAAACTATTAAAATTTTACATAAATTTTATTAATATGGTCATTTATTATCACACATAAAAAAATCCCTGAATATACATAGTTGCCTTTAAAGTATGAATATAAAGAACATGAGTGGTTTCTTCTCAAATATATACACTCAAGAAAGGTCAAAATACGCAAAATATGCATTAATTGCCAAGGTTCCTTATTCACACATACATAACACACAATAAACATAAATACCCATATTGCTGTACACTTGTAGGTACTTCTACAACAGACTATACACTCACTACATTGGGTACTTTGCAAACCTTTGTAGTTTTGGGGGGTGTGTGTTGCACGCGCGTGTGTGTGAGCGCTCGCGCGTGTGCGCGCTTGCGCGTGTGCTTCCACCAGATATCTACTAATCATTCGTTATACTCTAAGAGAAAAATGTTTACTGTCACCTTAATTTTCATTTATTTATTAAGGAAAGTTGAACTTCTTTTCATATTTATTAACTTTATTTTCATTGGTAAATAAATGTTGATGTCCTTTACCACTTTTTTCCAATTGGGTTGTTTTTGTTCATTGGTGTTAAGAGATCTTTGTAAATTAGAGGAATTGGCCAGGTGGCTGTTCATGATACACATATACAACTTTTCATACATCTATTCACTGACTGCCTACCAAGTGCTAGGCACTGTTCTAGTCACTTATCATAAGTATCAAAACAATTTCTTTGTAAACATCATTTTATATAGCTATCTGATGTTCAATGCTATAGATAAAGCATAATTTAAGCATTCTCCTCTTAATCAGGAAAAATATATAAATATGCTCACATTAAGAAAAATATTTCTTTCAGATGATTCTATCTTATGTTTTCAAGTTTTTATAGTATTTCGTTCACTGTGAATTTTGATGTCTAGTTGCCTAGTTTTATACTGGGGTACTTATGTTTTTCTAATTGATTTGACTGAAAGTATATTCACTGAAAGTATTTTTTTCTCCAGCACTTGCCCTTGAAATCTATTCATGACTGTTTTTTTTTAAGGGCAGTGTCACTGGCCCTCATATGTGGGACCGAACCGGGGTTGCTGGCTTCCCAAGCCAGCGATTAACCACCGCGCCACTGGTCCGGCCCTATTCATGACATTTTAAACCTATGTTTATACTGTCAAATCAATCTCATCCTTGGTATTTCTTTTCTATTGCTCCTCCTAAGTACTTCGACATGCATAACATTAAGATTTGTTTCATTTCGCCTCTGTCTTTTTTTGAGTTAGATCTAATTTTATTTTTCCAAATAGTTAACCAAATGTCCCAGTTTTATTTAGTATATAATCTACTTGGGTCTCGAGATTTAAAAAGCTGCTTTTCACGTAGAATAAACTCTATTCCTTTTTTTTCATTTATTTTTTTTTGATATAACTTTTACAAATAATGAAATGCAAATAGCTGATTTCTGACACATGTGTATATCTCTCTAACCCATTCTATTGCTTTTTACTTAAATTTAGTGTTTCTCCCAATGTGGGTTAAATATTTCTCATTTCTCAGAATTAGTTTTAGTTTCACTTTTGAAATTTTTACTGTGTCAGGAAGACCCACTTCAATTGACGGTGTAGTGGCCTGACTACTGCCCTGTACATCTGAAGCTGCTGCTGATTAATATTAGATGTTGACTATAATTTAACACATATATAGTCATGGGATGTGGAGTATAGTGTAGGGATATAGTCAATGGAATTGTAATAGATATGTATGATATTAGGAGTGGGGGAACAGGGGAGGGGGAGGCGGTAGTCACTTTGTAAGGGGTGAAAAAGATAACTATTGCATAATTTTGTACATCTGTAACCATTAATAATAATAATAAAAACTTTTTACTCTGTATACAACATGAGTTTTCTCAACTTGATTTTTCTCTTTCTTAATGGTTATGAATAAAATATAATCTATCTGCTTAGTATTGGTCTCTGATGTTTTTATTACATATATTGTTCTCCTATTGAGTAGGATCTATTTTAGCATTGTTCTTTGTATCTATTTTTGTGAGCCAGAACCACACTATTAGAAAATTATAGTTGCCCCACCCCCATAACTTTGCTTTCCCCAGGTTTTTCATCACCTGATTGGTATTTTTTTTTTTTTAATTTATTGAAACCTTGTGTCTTCCATTAAGCATTTTGGAAGTTTACTCTTCATTTTCTTTCTTTCCTTCTCTCCTTCTCTCTCTCTCTCTCTCTCTCTCTCTCTCTCTCTCTCTCTCTCTCCCCCTCTCCCTCTCTCTCTTTCTTTCTTTCTCTCTCTCTCTCCCTCTCTCTCTCTCTCTTTCTTTCCTTCCTTCCTTTTTGGAAGTTTACTCTCCTTCCTTCCTTCCTTCCTTCCTTGGAGGGCAGTTGTCACTGGCCCTCATATGTGGGACCCGAACTGGGGCCGCTGGCATCCCAAGCCAGCGCCCAACCACCGCGCCACTCAGCCAGCCCTGATTGGTATTTTTTACAAGGAAAAAAGGTGGTAGTACCTGGACTACCCAGCAATTTTAGAAATTGTGAAAACAGTCTTTAATCCAATAAATATAAAGAAAATTACTAAAAATTGGCTCTAGATAAAAAGGGAGCTATTTTCAACCAACTTTGAAGTAATATTTCTGCAATGTTACAACTTTGTACTATGACCAATTTCCCTATTTTTTCTTCTTTCTAACAAAGAATTTCACTGTTGTAATTACCTTAATTTTAATGATTCCATCTTGTGATTCACAGTGTTGCTTCAGAAAAAGCTTTAGTTTATCACGAGAAAACAGGTGTTTTCTCCGGCTAATGGGGTAAAACGGGGATAAAGGAAAGTGTTAGTATTAAAGAATTCACTCCAAAGTCCATAGCCTCTATAAATCCATAACCTCAATTTCAAGCCCAGGAAAAGGACATTTCACTTTCTAATAGTATTTATATAGAAGTAACAAGAAACTTCATACAGGGATTTTTATGTAGACTGTTGTAAGATCTACTTGATTGGGTCTATTATAAGTCCATTAAAAATAGTATATGCATTTATTGCTTAGGAACCACTTAGAAATCAAATAAACCTCATGGAAAATATACTACAGAGAGTAAACAAAATCTTATAAAATTAGCTGATCATTCCTATAAGTAAGTAATCACCATTAAAATTCTAAAAATTAAAGCCAGTAGGCTACCAGATGTCACATAACACTGAGTAAATCAACACTGAAATGGATCTTGTGAACATAGTTGAACATGGGTTTTATCAAACTCTAAAATATTTTGTATTTAAACTTCATATAGCAGCCAACAAATTCATGGGATTAAAATTAAAGAGAATTAGAATTCTTAAGATTCTAAGACTATATTATTGTTGATTCTCCCTTGCCTCCAAATTCAAAAAGAGCAACCACAACTGTAACCACTACCACAAAAACAATAAACACACAAGTATTTCTACAAAGGTTCTGGAAAGAAAGCACATGTTCTTTTTTTTTTTTTTCTTTCTTAGAGGGCAGTGTCACTGGCCCCCATATGTGGGATCCGAACCGGGGCCGCTGGCATCCCAAGCCAGCTCCCAACCACCGTGCCACTCAGGCGGCCCAGAAAGCACATGTTCTAAATTCAATGTAGTCCTTTCAGGAAAAAGTGAAGTTAAAAGCTTCTCTGAGTGAATAAACAATGTAGAAGTTTTTAAGTAGTGGCCCTCGCAAAAATGTATTCTTTTCCTAGAGTATAGAAAGGACTGCCTGAGAGAAAGGGTTCTAGTTTATTGCTATGTTCCAGCACCATATAGGAGCTAACAAGAAGAGGTAATTATCTGTTTACTATTGAGTCCTTGAGAACTGTATGGTCTCATATGGCACCTACTAGCCACTTGTGGGTTTTTAATAAAATTAAAACTTCAGTTCCTCATTATTGCTAGCCACATTTCAAGTGATCAATAGCCGCAATAGCCACTGGAGAGCACACATATAATGTTTTCATCATCACAGAAAGTTCTACTTGTCAGTGCTGTTCTAGCATATCAAGTCTTCCTTATAGGAATAGTACTACTTTTTGATGCTAACAAAGAGCTGCAAGTCATTTAAGCCTTCCATTATCAAGTATAGCTTTCTTACCTCATAATTCTTTGGCTCACCAATTAGGAAGGAAATGAGTTAATAAGACTGTAACCAACATCTAGCAGAATTATAAAATATTAAATAGAATTCTATTACATAAAGAACTAAATTAAAGGCAAACTTAAACTAAAGGCAAAAAAGACAAAACTCAACTATGAATAAGGAAAACTGTGGTAGTTTCAACTATGTTATTCATCAGCCATAAACTGAACAAATTTAAAAGTTTGAATAATCCGTGAGCATTATCTTGGGAATGCTTTTTTCAATATACAATAAAATGCAGAGTGCTTCAGAGATCCTAAATTAATGACGAGCCTAAAAAAAAAAAACCAGCCATAGACAAAATTATACACACCCAACTCAGGAGTCACTCAACACTTACATTATTTTCCCTTTTCTTTGGATACATAAGTATATATGGGCAACAAGGATGAGAATGAGTATATATATTTTACATCAAACGAAATGCAAGATTGACTCCAACGTAGCAAGTTGATAGTTGGCTGATAATGTCAACTTACTTTCAGATGACTAAGAGCCTAACTTCAAAGGGCAACAATAGGGATTTTCTTAAAATATATCTATGTATCCTAGAGCCAGTTCTTTTAAATATTAGCCACTCACTCCCTTTCTCTTTTGATTAGGCATCAAAGAGGAATTTTTTAAAATATTCATTTTTATTATTTACCCTTCTTAAGGAATGAGAATAGACTGATCAGATGTTTGTGAAAATGAATAAAATATTATAAATGTGACATATTTATAAGTACTATCAGATTTCTCAGCTTTGAAAATTGAGTTCTCTCATAAATAGGATCCTTCTTAATTTCTTAGATGTGAAGACTATTAGGGGTTAGTTATTGATCTAAACAAAGGGCTCATGGAATCCATCAGGATTCACTTTATCAGTCTATGTGCATATAAGTGTACATTTATTTTAAAAAGGGAAGCAATCACTTGTAACACTACCCATTTGTTCTACATCAAATCTTCTTAATTCAACATAATTATACTTTAAACCATGGAGAAGATACTGAATTTTACCTGATTTGTGTTGCTTTAACAATAGCACACTCATACAATTCTTTCTTAGTGGGCTGCACCTTGTACTTGAATAATAAGGGGTCAATTGCATCTCTTTTCTTCCTAAAAAGAACAAAGACACAAATCACTTATTAAGTTTTTTTTTGAAATGTGAGATTTTAAATGGAAATCTAGTTTCTAAGAACATGCTGTAACAGAATCGAATGCATTTTTGTTTTAACTAGGATTTTGTAAGTTACTGATATTCCTCAGCCAAAATACCAGGGGTGCCAAGAAAACATATATGAGTGGACACTTTGGTCAGTGTTGCTCAAGCAGTAGTTCACCATAATCAGAATTGTCTAGATACTGACAGTAACCACTTTGAGCACCTTTTATAACTGCAGAAGTCAAACGTGACTTGTATTCATTTTTTGATATATGTTGAAAATTACAATTTTAATAGTTTTTTCATTTCTTAAAACGTGTATACATTATTTTTGGCACCCTCTGTAGTACAAAGCACTATTTTATGTTAGATAGGTACTTTAATTACTCATCTGATAAATTTTCCCTGAGTGAAGAAATTAGCAAGAGATGAACAGGCATAGAGCACACAGTTTAGGTTAGATAAATTTATAAACAAATAAATAGCTCTTGAATTTGCTTTTAAACTTTCTTCTTCATAGCTATGTAATCCAAGAACAAAAGTGGAGATAATATAGCTTACCCTGTTTTAAGAATTGGCAAAGAAGGTATACATCTAATCCCCGCCTCCAACCAACTTCTCATATTTTCTTCCCTTTGAGGCATTCATTCATTTACTGTTATAAAGTTCAACATACTAAAACATGGATGTACCACACAAAAGAACAGATACTGTATGATTCCACTTATATGAAACATCTAGAATAGGTAAATTCATAGAGACAGAAAACAGATTAAAGCTTACTAGGGGATGAGGAGAAAGGAGGAAATGGGGAATTATTACTTAATGGGTAAAGAGTTTCTGTTTGGGGTGATGAAAAAGTTTTGAAAATAGTGGTGATAGTTGTACAACACTGTGAATGTAATTAATGCCACTAAAATGTACACTTAATATGGTTAAAACGGCTTATATGGTTAATCTGGTTAAAACATATTATTATAAAACATATAATAATATGTTTTAACACACAGACCACACACACGCAAATACTCTTCCACAAAAATGCTGGTGTTCATTTTGAGCACCTAGGCTTGATTCTAAATATGTGGCCTTATATATATCTTGCAGATATTATGAACTATGCTATGCTGGGCAAATTTTCTAACTCTGAACTTCTATTTCTCCTCAATACAAGAATATGACTATGACAATCTACCTTTATAGAGTGGTTCTGAGGAATAAATAAGACAACACATGTGGGTGCTATTATACAGTTTAACTAATGGAAAATGTCCAGTAAAGAACTATTCCATTCCCTTGACTTCAACCCACCTACTGAAACATGAGAAAATCCAGATTATGTTTTGTTGGCAGGGAGCAACCTACAAATAAATTTCTTATTCACTTAAATTATGAAATTAATAGAAATAACAGAGTAAAAGTCCAAAGATGACTGTTTCACCCTTCCTGGCATTTCAAGGTATAGCAGTAGCAATCTACTTGTTTATACAAGTAGGTATTTTATTTTATTTAGGGCAGTGTCACTGGCCCTCCATATGTGGGACCCGAACTGGGGCCGCTGGCTTCCCAAGCCAGCGCTTAACCACCGCGCCACTCTGCCGGCCCTACAACTAGGTATTTTATGATATTGATGTATAGTGAAGGCTCAGATTCTTTGAGAATCACAAACAGGTTAAAAGTATCTATAAATAAAGTAACTGGTCAGCTTACTCACTTTTTCTATAGTACATCAAGTGTCTATTCCAAGTACCTATATTTAAGGGATAAGGCACAGCCTACATAGGCTGGAAATTATGAATGACCATGCCTATGGCCAAATTCAATTGAACTTTGTGATGAGCTTGGTACAAGTGGTACAAGTGGGATTTACCAGTGGAAAATTTCCTCTAAATGCTACATATAACAGGCAAAATATTCACTATTACTAACTGGGATTCTGAACTAATTTGCTTTGTATTCAAGGTAACAAATGAGCCACAAAATACGCAGGTAGCTCATATTTAAATCTAAAAGAAGTGAAAGGACATTAATGCGCTTAATAATAGAGTGCTGGATCTAAGAATCTAGACATTCCTCATCCCAAAGCACCTCAGAGCACCTAAAAGAATTATAAGAATGGATTAAAAGTTACTACAAAATAACCTGAAATAATTAATCATTTTAAAATGAAAAAAATTTAATGCTTACTATATTTAAACATCAATTTAAAAAATCTTTTATATACAATTCTATATGTCACCCTTCAAGATTCATCTAATATATAACTAACTCCATTTAAGGGTTACGATCTTTGCTATACTCCATAAAAACACACGAACTACTACTGTTAGAGCTGCTAAAGGACATATATTCACTACCACAATACCCACTAATTTCGTATCCCAAACTCTTCATTCAGTGAGAGACCCAGACAAGTGACCTTAATTTCTTTTTCTGTATAATAGTAGCAACTCAAAAAAAAAAAAATTAGGTGTATCAAAGGACTTATATCATGTCATGCTGCACTCACTCTCCCAAAAATCATTTTTCTGTCAGGCAGTGTACTAGCTAGATGATCTCGTGCAAGGCCAATTCACCTTTCTTAGGCTAGGTTCTTGTTAAATAAAAATAACAATACTCTTGCAGAACTGACAGCGGAATGCCTGAACATTGTAAATGCTCAGATGCTAGCTACAGATACAGTAGTTCAAATCAGACAAAATGAGAACTTGAATTACAAGGTTCTGAGGGACAGAACTTGATAGTTACTAGTATTTCAGGAGCAAATGAGTTAAAGGAAGTAGTTAAAGTGGCCTTAGGTTTCTTATTTGAATATTAGTTCACTGAAAATAGGGAAGAAAAAGACAGACACAAGACAGGTTAGAGAAAAAGCACTGTGAAGTCTGAGATGCCTGAAAGGCAGAGAGGGGACAGAATGCAGCAGTACAGATTTAGATAGTTCAAGTGGAGAATAGAGGAAGGAGCTGAGCTAAAACATGTAAATGGGCTTTCAATCAGTTGAGGACTCAGCTGAGATTTTAAATTTACTTGCAGATAGTGCCAATCTACATGTGTTTGTGTGATTTTTCTCCAAGAGCACTCAGCTGACTCAACTGACTGAATTCCAGGAGGTTAAAGAGTTTCTTTACCATATGCACCACAAAATGAGTAAGGATAATAATTAAAGTACAGAATGAATTTTCCTAAGTAAACAAAAGTGGAATACGTAAGTGTAATTGAATGAAGTGAGCCTCAATTGTTCATAAGCTGCTTATAGAGTTAACTGGGCAAGTTTCAATTCTGCAAAAGCGAATGTGTCGTTGAACTACACTGTTTAGATGAACAGTATTTCACAGTATGACTAGAAAGGAAGAAGGAGGGGTCAAAGAAAAAATTGTTTCAATGGGATATCATTAGGAAATCTGATGTACATTTTGAAAACTAATAAAAATCACTTACCCATTCTGAAAAGAATTATTCTGTGTTTCTGAATCATCACTATCACTAATAATAATAGTTTCTCCATCTATACTGCTGACATGTCCATTAGCAAAACCATTTTGATGTGATGGAGGGAGGACTTCCAAAATCCTACACTGTAACCTGAAAGAAAATGATACATTTAAAAACACAAGTCATTTGCTATTTTAAAATCAAACAGTCCATAACAACCTATTTTGAACAACTGAAAAGTTATTTTCTTTTACAGAAACTATGGTTGATTAATGTAACCATTTTACTAAAAAAAAAAAAAATCTGTAACATTCAATTTAAGCAAAGGTTAGCTACAATTTAAAATAATACAAAACTATTTTAAAGGTTAATTTATCAAGGTTCTTGGCAATTATATTCCTTTTTTTTTTCTTTAAAGATTTTATTAGGGGGCCTGCTGAGTGGCTCGGTGGTTAAGCGCTAGCTTGGGAAGCCAGCGGCCCTGGTTTGGGTCCCACATATGAGGGCCAGTGACACTGCCCTCAAAAAACAAAATAAAATAAAATAAAATGACAAAAGATTTTATTGGGGAATTGGGGGAGGATAACAGTGTTGGGGAATCAGGGAAGGGGAACAGACAAGTTGCTATCCTTTTGTTCTTTAGTCTAGTTGTGGAGGACGTCACTTCACTGGCCCATGCTGGTATTATCATTGCGCTTTTCCCAGGTGAGGCAGTCGCTCGCTGGCCATTGGATGACAGCTCATGGCGGCTCACCAAAGTGCACCAGTACCACTGCAGTCTACGCTGTCGCCGATAACTCTCGGCAGCCCAGATCCAGGTTGAGCTGTTGTTCACCATTTTAGCTGTAGAGGGCAGTGTCACTGGTCCTCATATGTGGGATTTGAACTGGACCCTGCTACTCAGAGCTGGCATCCCAAGAGTTGTCAACTCTTAAACAACGTGCCACTCAGCTGGCCTGGCAATTGTATTCTTAACTGAAGTTATTATTTGGAAAATCAAATTCTGGCATAATATCTCATTATACAGATCGGGCTTTACAGTTCTTCAAAGCCTCCAATATTTTAAATTCTGAGTTTCCCTTAATCATAACCACTATTGTTCTCACTGTAATTTCTGATCTCTGGAATGCTTCCTATTTGCTAAACTCTATTACCCCTGTTTTGGCTTCTCTTACTCTGCTCACTCTATCTAAATTTTATGGGGTACAATTTCAGACTCATTCACCACAATTGAAATATTCTTTAATCCAGATTTACTGTGCCAATTCTCAAGTGAAATAATTAAAAGGTGGTAGGTATATCCATTTAATGGAGTATCACTCAGCAAAAAAAAAAAAAAAAAAAAAAGAAATGAAGTACCAATAGATGCTACAATATGGATAAACCTTGAAAACATGCTAAGTGACAGAAACCAGATATGAAAGGCTATATAATAGCATATGATTCCATTTATATGAAAAACCAGAATAAGTAAATCCACAGAGATAGAAAATAGTTGAGTAGTTGTCAGGAACTTGGGGGAGTGGGGAGAGAGTCAGAGAGGAGAGCAATGGCAGTGGCTGCTAATGGGCACTGGCTTTCTTTTTGGGGTGTAGAAAATGTTCTAAAATTAGTTTGTAATGATGTGCAACTCTATGAAATGCTAAAAACCACTGAACTGTACATTTTATCTTTTATTTTTTTAGCTGAGCTATCCTGCCACCTGTTGACAGATTAGCGGCACCTCAGCTTGGGCTGGGCATTGAACTGGTGTTGCTCAGAGCTCAGCTCACACTCTTGAGCGAGCTCTTAACCAACTGAGCCACTCGGCTGGCCCTAAACTGTACATTTTAAATGGGTGAATTTTATGGTATGTGAACTATATCTCAAGTTGTTAAAGACAGTACAAGTAAAAGCTGGGTAGAGTAGGGAGGAAAAAAGAGAGAGAGGGGGAGGGAGGACAGGCATTGCTGGAATTATATCTATGGTACCCCTAAAACTCTAAGGCAATCTGGGGCGGGAGGTTTTATTAACTAAGAATATTTTAAGCACATATAGGTAAATCCCTATTCTCTAGAGAAAAAGTGGTTCGAGATTAGACAATTAGTTCACTACATCATTCATTTGTTCATCCCAAGCCATACACAAGTTTTAATATATTGTGGGCATTCAGAAGACTGCTTGTGTATTCACCAGCTTCACTCTCCTAAGAATTTCATTTTTCCCACACCCCACCTTCTTCATATGGCTGCTAGTAGAACTGTCATATTCCCACAAGACTGCCCAGAGTTAGTTGATACTGTGGGTGGGCACATTTTTGCTCAGTGAATATATCTTTTCCAAGATTTAAAAATCTGGAATCTAGAAAGTAAAAATCAGTTCCTTTCCTATCATGGAATTTCTAAGTTATAAAATTCTGATACTGTTGGCACCCATGTTTCCTGTCACACGGAGTGGGCCAGTGTGCAATGAGAGAAGATAAAGCCTAAAACAGAGAAGAGAGAGGAGATGGTAGGGGTACTAGAGGCAATCAATTCTTTTATTCTTGCTCTTTCTCAGACTTAGCTGCACCTTGCCCATCTCAGGTTTAACTGTTTAGCTCTTTCTTTTCATTCAATAAACTGATAATTTGCCCTTTTGCATATGTTTTTTTTTTTAATGAATTTTTGTCACAACCAAAATAAACAGAATTATACAATTCCAGGAAGACAAACGGTATATTTAGAGCTGGTTCATTTTTGGAAGCAGGTGGATTTTTACAAGATAAGAGCTCTTATTTTCATTAGTGTACCTTTGGCATATGCTTATATTTTCCTTTAGGAAAACATCTTTAGTACTCCCTACAATATCTAATATTGTTGTCAGGCATAGAGAAAATCAGGACCGTTGATTTCCTGCTAGAAACTCTGCATTGTACCCAAATAGAAGGAAGCAACTGGTTTCTACAGCACCCCAATGTTTAAGAATCAACAAAATGTAGACTATGTGGGCAAATTCAAAGCACTCAGGACATCTTATCTTCTGCCTTCACTCATTTCCTCTCACACTGAGACTTAACAGGTTAAATTAAAAGCTATCGTATATGGTTCCTTTACAATTTTGTCTTAAAAAAAGAATTGAGAAAAATGAGGAGATTCAAATTACTAAAACCAGAAGTGCAAGTAGGGACATTACTAGTGACTTTACAGAAATAAAAAAGATAAGAAAATACTATGGACAACTGCATGATGACAAACTGGATAACCTAGAGGAAATGAAAAACTTCTTTGAAACACACAAACTACCAAAACTGACTTAAGAAGAAACAGAAAAGCTAGAGAGATCTGTAATTAGCAAGAAGATGGAATCATAATCACAAACCTCCCAACAAAGAAAAGCCCAGGACTAGATAGGTTCACTGGTGAATTCTACCAAATATTTAAAGAATTCATATCAAATTCTTCTCAAGAAATTGAAGAGAACACTTCTTAACTCTTTCTATAAGGCTGGCATTATCCTGATACACAAATCAGACAAAGACATGGCAGAATGTGTAAAGAACTCATAACTCAACAAAAAACAAATAATCCAATTCAAAAATGGGCAAAGAACCTAAACAGACATTTCTTCCCAAAAGATAAAAACGACAATAAACACATAAAAAGATTGTTCAGCATCATTATTTACGCAGGGAATGCAAAGTCAAAACTGCAACGAGATACTACTTCATACCCACTAACATGGTTATTATTAAAAAAAACAAAAAATGGAAAATGTCCAGTGTTGGCGAGGATGCAGAGAAATTATAACACTTGTGCACTGTTGGTGAGAATGTAAAATGGTGCAGCTGCTGTGAAAAACAATACAGCAGTTCCTTAAAAAATTAAACAGAATTATCATATGACCTGGCAATTCCTCTTCTAGGATATGTACCCAAAAGAATTTAAAAAGGGAACTCAACAGATACTTGTACACCAGTGTTCATAATGGCATTATTTACAATAGCAAAAAGGTGAAAATGACTCAAATGTCTATCAACAGATAAACAAAATGCGGTATATACACATACCATAGAGTATTACTCAGCCATAAAAGGGATGAAATTCTGCTACATGCTGCAACATGGATGAACCTTGAAAGCATTATGCTCAGTGAAATAAGCCAAACACAAAAGAACAAATATGCATGAATCCACTTATATGAAGTATCCAGAATAGGCAAATTCATAGACAGAAAGTAGAATAAAGGTACTGGTGAGGGAGAAATGGGGAGTTATTGCTTAATAGGTACAGAGTTTCTGTTTGGGATGATGAAAAAGTTCTGGAAATAATAGGGACGGTTACACAACAGTGTGAATGTACTTAACACCACTGAATTATACACTTAAAAATAATTACAACTGTACATTTTATGTTATGTTTATTTTACCACCATTTTTTTTTTTTAAAAGAAACTTTTTTGGTGTCTTAAAAGTAAAACTTAAGAAGGTTCAGTCACCAAGCCTATACTGGTAGCAAATAGAAATGGTGTCAAAAGAACTGATGGGTTAACTTTCATTACTGGCTGACAGAACTAAACCAGTTAAAGAGGAACAACTACAGGAAATCATATCAAAACTTGTTAGGTAATTATGTAGTCTAATGATAAAAAGGTTCTGTAATCTAGCGACATGAACTGCACAAAAATATGCAAGGAATGAAATGGACCTACTTTTTTTTTTTTTTTTTTTTTTTTTTTTTTTTAAAGATTTTATTGGGGAATTGGTGGAGGGGAACAGCGTTGGGGAATCGGGGAAGGGGAACAGACAAGTTGCCGTCTTCTTGTTCTTCAGTTTAGTTGCGGAGGATGTTGCTTCACTGTTGGTATCGTCATTGCGCTCTACCCGGATGAGGCAGATCGGTCGCTGGCCTCTGGATGTCGCTCACTGCGGCTATTGGCAGCTCACGCTTGGCTGCCAGCCGCTCACGCTGGCTGCGGGCCACTCACTGTAGCCTATGGCAGCCCACTGCAGCAGGGGCTGCAGCCCACACCATCACCGGGGCTCGCACAGCCCAGCTCCAGGTGGAGCTGTTGTTAGCTGTAGAGGGCAGTGTCACTGGCCCTCATGTGGGATCCGAACCGGGGCCGCTGGCATCCCAAAACCAGCACTTAACCAATGCGCCACTCGGCCGGCCCAAAAATGGACCTACTTTTGAAGGGCCTAGGTATCACATCCAGGGATCAGATTGCTCAGGGTTCCAGGAGGTGATGAAGAAAGCTTTGCAATGAACCTTTGATAAGGTTCTTCAAGTTAGAAAAAAAGATGGTTTTCACTGGCAGAGCCCAGGTGAGTGTCCCTAAGAGGTGATGGTGGTGGTGATCACGAAGGAAAAACAAAGTAAATGGGTGTATTCTGGGCACAGGTATGGCTGGTGTAGTGCCTAAAATGGTTTGACAGTTGTTTGAAGGAAATAGTTTATGATCCCAGTGAGGCCCACAGAGCTACAATAATTTAAGAACATTTAAAACCAACAGAAAATTAACACACAGAAATGCATTTTGCTGACAGAGGAATAAGGGAGAAGGAAATCAGTATAGGGACATTGCCTAGAATGTAATAAATTAGATATAAATTATGCTAGTTACTACCAATGCTACTATTAGCTTTGTACCACACCCAAACAATAGGCAGCATTTCTTGCTCATCTAATCAAGACTAGGCCTCTTGTTGGTGCTTAAACTTCAATTAACTGCTCAAGATGTCCAGTCAACATCTAATAGATTTCCAAAGAGACTTAAATGACATCTTTCAAATCTACTTGCTACAATTTCTTGGTTCTAGGGAGTCCAAAGATTGGAATATAAAAAAGGTTAAAGAATCATAAAATAAGACCCAGATAGTGGGTGTCTGAGAGCACAGAAATTCTCTAAATTAAAGTTATGCCCTATTATGAGGACCGAGTGGAGGCTGATGATCAAGATGGTTCTTACTATTATTAGAGTTCCTGAGTGCCAGATAAGTATAGAAACAATACATAGTTCTCTCTTCTTATCAATTCTGCAAGTTACACATTTTCCAGAAGATGAAATTCAGGGTCAGAGAAGTTAAACTATTTGTTCATGGTCACACAACCAGTAAATGGTACAGTCAAAATGTTGTTTGACTCTGAAGCCATATACTTTCTAATCTTCCCACTCTATTACTGGAGTTGAGGGGAAACAGCAACACTATATTGACCCAAGGCTATTTCGGAGCTTTAAACCAAGGCAGTCAACAAGCTCCTAACATGCTAACAACTTAAAACATTTCAGAGTGAAATCAAATCTGTGGAACAGCAGCAAGCACAGAATAAAGACATGGCAGAAGTTAGCCATAAATCTGTAACGGTGACAAGCTAAATAAGGAAATAGCCTTTTATGAGAATATTCTGGAATGGTATATACCTCTCCCCCAAAAAAGTTGTTTTGGTTTTATTAGTTATAGTTCATTTTATATCTCAAAATACAAATTCATTAAAACAAAAGCAAATTATAAAACATTCTAGAATTGAAATATATGCAGAATTTTTTACAAGGCATTTGGTGTAAAGATAAACAATTAAAAACAAAAGAAAAGAAGACTGGAAACCTGGGGAGACCTGCTTGACATAAAAGGCTGCCCCTCTCCCTTTGGGTCTCTAACAATGGAATGTTGAGTCTCTGATATACTTCACACCTGCTCTTCTCCACTACCTCATTAACCATTTATTTTCTTGTAATACAGGTGCCAAGAACATTTATTAAAAAATGCTGGGCTTGGATAATTATAGGTAGAAATAGAATAAACCAGCTTAATTTGAAGTTCAATTTTAAAAACTCAAATTAAGGAGGTTATGTGTTACCTCATTTTAAGTGGAGGAAACTAGACCAGTCAACAAGTCTGCTACTTCAGAGAAGACTGTGAATTATGTTCATTACTTGTGAGGGAGGAAGATGAGGTCAGAAAAGGTTGCCTTGTTTGTAACTTCTCATTTTTTAGACAGGCTGATCAGAGTAGCTCCAAGAATGTTTTATCCTGATGTGTTCAAAGACTCTTTATGGGTCAGAGAACCAGGTATTATTATTTCTCCAATTAGCATTTGACCTATTATAAGCCTAAATATCATTACAAATTAGATTCTTACTAAAGAGTAAATCTATTATTAAAACATATGGTACAAATAAAAATCATTGGAAAGAAAATTCTAGATATAAGATATATGGATTAAACTTATGTTCTAATAAATTTCAAAAATCTGGATATTATCAGCATGCTGTTAAAACTCTTTAGTATTCAAAATTATTATCTGAAAGCCACCACGAGTTACTTTGGCTGAAATATCGAACAAATTAATTAAAGCTTTATCAAAATACTTTAAAATTTCAACTAGTGTATGCAAATTAATACATATGCAAACTGTGGGCTCAGCTTTATACTGCCCTGACATACTGATGCTAACATGTAAGAGATATGATAACCCTCCAGTGCCCGGCCAAAGTGAATCCTTGTCTGTAGGCTCAGCCCCTGCACAACAGCTCCTCCACTGTAGTCAAGGCCTGTCCTCACACTAATCAACCTGAGTCAATCCCGCTGATGTGCCAGTCAAGGCTCAACTACAACAGGAGGGCACACACAACCCACACAGGGATGCACCTGGAGCACACAGCTCAGGTGACCAGGGAGACTGTGCCACTGGGTCCCACAGGACACCTACTACATAAGGCCACTCCACCAAGACTGGGAGACACAGCAGCTCTCCTTAATATATACAAACAAACACAGGAAGGCAGTCAAAATGGGGAGACAAAGAAATATGTCCCAAACAAAAAAACAGAACAAAGCTCCAGAAAAAGAACTAAACAAAATGGAGACAAGCAATCTAACAGATGCAGAGTTCAAAACACTGCTTATATGGATGTTCAATGATCTCAGGGAGAACATAAACAAAGAGATAGGAAATATAAAAATGGAGATAGAAAGCAAAAAAAAAGAATGGGTCAAAGATGAAACATACAGTTTTGAAATGAAAAATATATTAGAGGGAATCAACAGTGGATTACATGAAGCAGAGGATCGAATCAGTGATTTGGAAGACAAGGTAGCAGAAAACAGCCAATCAAAACAGAAAAAAAAAAAAAGAAAAAAAGAAAAAGAAAAAGAAAACAATCCAAAAATATGAGGACAGTTTAAGGGGCCTCTGGGACAACATCAAATGTACCAACATTCACACCATAGGGGTACCAAAAAAAGAAGATACAAAACAAGGAATTGAAAACCTATTTGAAGAAATAATGATGGAAAACTTCCCTAACCTGGCGAAAGAAATAGACATACAAGCCCAGAAAGCACAGAGTCCCAAACAAGATGAACGCAAAGAGGCCCACACCAAGACATAATTAAAATGTCAAAGGTTAAAGATAAAGAATCTTAAAAACAGCAAGAGAAGGCAGTTAATAACCTACAAGGGAGCTCCCATAAGACTGTCAGCTGATTTCGCAACAAAAATTTTGCAGGCCAGAGGGGACTGGCATAAAATAGTCAAAGTGATGAAAAACGTAAGGACCTACAACCAAGATTACTCTACACAGTAAAGCTATCATTTGGAATCAAAGGACAGATAAAGAGCTTCCCAGACAAGAAAAACCTAAAGGAGCACCTCACCACCAAACAAGAATTACAAGATATGTTAAAGGGACTTCCTTAAGAAGAAGAAAAAAAAAGATTAAAAAGTGAATACTACAAAGGCAATAATTACAAGCGTATCCATCAACAATTACTTTGCATGTAAATGGACTAAATGCTACAACCAAAACACATACCGTAGTTGAATGGATAGGAAAACAAAACCCTTACATATGCTGTCTACAAGAGACTCACTTCGGATCAAAAGACATGCACAGACTGAAACTAAAGGGGTTCAAAAAGATCTTTCATGAAAAAGTAAGCAAACAACAATAAAAGCAAGGGTAGCAATACTTATACCAGACAAAAGACACTTTAAAAGAAAGACTATGGCAAGATACAAAGAAGGACCTAGTAATCCCATTTCTGGGTATTTACTGGAAGAAACACTAACTTGAAAAGACATATGCATCCATATGTTCACTGAAGCATTATTTACAATAACCAAGATATAGAAGCACACTAAGTGTCCATCAATGGATGAATAAAGAAGAGGTGGTACATATATACATTGGCATATTACTCAGTCATAAAAAATAATGAAATCTTGCCATCTGCAACAACATGGATGAACCTAGAGGGTATTATGCTAGCGAGATAAGTCAGAGAAAGACAAATATCATATGATTTCACTTACATGTGGAATCTAAAAACCAAAATAAATGAACAAAACAGAAACAAACTCAGACACAGAGAACATTTTGATGGTTGCCAGATGGGAGGAGGGTTGGACGTAAGTGAAAAGGGGGAAAGAATTAAGAAGTACAAATTGGTAGTTACAAAACAGTCATAGGGATACAAAGCATAGCATAGGGAATGTTCTAATAACTATGTATGGTGTCAGATGGGTACTAGATTTATTGAGGTGATCATTTTGCAAGTTATATAAATGTCTAATCACTGTGTTGTATATATGAAACTCATAATATTGTATGTCAACTGTAATTGAAAAAAACAAAAAAAAATTATTAGAAAAAAAGAGATGATAACCTTGTGAGGAGGTAAGACCAACATATGAAGATCAGAGACAACAAAACATTAAATAAAATGAAAACCATACATTTGGCAGCAAGTGACCTTTTGTTTCTAACATGATAATAATATTTGAGAACACTTTAATAAGCTTTTATATGAAGGATGGATATAGGAAGATAAGCAGGCTTCTTGCCTTTCTTC
Organism: Aselliscus stoliczkanus; assembly: GCA_033961575.1. NCBI lineage: Eukaryota > Metazoa > Chordata > Mammalia > Chiroptera > Hipposideridae > Aselliscus > Aselliscus stoliczkanus. The sequence goes on along the minus strand of CM066732.1, from coordinate 75,872,348 downwards.
TATCTTGCTGTCAGCCTGAACAAAGAAAATAATGGTCATAACTTGGGATGATGGAGCAGGAAACACCAAGAAGCCTAGCTGCTTGACAACTTTGTGGACCTGCATTCCCAGCCCTACATTGCCATCTCTGTACTTAATTTTGCATGAGAAAGAAATTTCTATTTTATTTATGACACTACAATTTTTCCTATTATATGCACCCAAGTCAAATCCTAGTCAAATAAACAATCTATTAGGTGTACTAGGTATTTTCATTAAACATTGATCGGTTTATAAGCATTTTGTCTATGTTAAACTTATTTTAAGAGAAAGGGCTGTATTCTTCAATTCAGCCAATAAAAACTGAACAAGATTTTCAAACTTCAAAGTTACCTGGTCATTGGCAATATAGATTTCAAGTCCTATTTGTTTCAGGAAACTGAAAATCTGAAGAAGGAAAATAAGTTCAACAACCTATTTTTTTTTTTGGTGGGTGTGGCTATAAAAGAGCAACATAAGGGATCCTTGTAGTGATAGAAATGTTGTGCATCATGACTACGAGTATGTCAAGGTCAATATTCTGGTTGTGACATTGTACTATAACTTTGCAAGATAGTACCATTGGGGGAATTTCTTCTGTATTATTTTACAACTGCATTTGAATCTACAGTTATCTCAAAACAGAAAGCTTAATTAAAAATGCTAATGATATTTTTTTGTTTATTTATCTTGTTCCTTTCTTGTTTTCTTTTTTTTTTTTTTTTTTTTTTTTTTTTTTTTTTTTTTAAAGATTTTATTGGGGAATTGGGGGAGGGGAACAGCGTTGGGAAATCGGGGAAGGGGAACAGACAAGTTGCTGCCCTTCTGCTCCTCAGTCTAGCTGCGGAGGATGTTGCTTCACTGTTGGTATCGTCATTGCGCTCTTCCCGGATGAGGCAGATCGGTCGCTGGCCTCTGGATGTCGCTCACCGCGGCTACCGGCAGCTCACTCTTGGCTGCCAGCCGCTCACGCTGGCCGCGGGCCACTCACTATAGCCTATGGCAGCCCACACCATCACCGGGGCTCGCACAGCCCAGCTCCAGGTGGAGCTGTTGTTAGCTGTAGAGGGCAGTGTCACTGGCCCTCATGTGGGATCCGAACCGGGGCCGCTGGCATCCCAAAACCAGCGCTTAACCAATGCGCCACTCGGCCGGCCCTCCTTTCTTGTTTTCAGTTTTATATCCCACATATCAGTGAAATCATATGGTTCTTGACTTTTTGTTTGACTTATTTCACTTAGCATTATAACCTCAAGATCCATCTAACTCATAGACACAGACGAGTTTAGTGGTTACCAGAGGGAAAAGGGGGAGGAGGGTAAGGGTAAATGGATGATGGAAAGAAAACTGACTTTGGGTGGTGAACACACAATGTGATATATTAGATGATGTACTACAGAATTGTACACCTGAAACCTATGTAACTTTACTAACCACTGTCACCCCAATAAACTTTAAATTACAATAAAATGCTAATGATAAATATTAGGAAAGTACTAACTCCAATTAAAAGCACTCACTTCACATCATAGGAAAAAAATCAATAAAAGATGAAAGTAATGTATAGTATATGTATTACTAAAAGCTATAGTAAATAATGACACTGTAGTATTAGCAAAAGGAAGATAAGATAAAGGGAAGAGAAGGGAGTACAGAAATAGGCCCAAGATTTCATTTATATTTATATTCTGTAAAGGGCAAAATTGTAAGGACAGAAAACAGACCAGTAGTAGCCAGAGGCCAGGGGGTGGGAGCAAGGGTTGACTACAAAGGGGCACAAAGGAACTTTCATAAAAATGTTCTATGCCATATTGTAGGCATCAAAAGTCAGAACTATACACTAAAAAGGGTGAATTTTCTCACAAGAAAGTAATGTACTTTAATAAAGCTTTATTAGTTTAAACTACTTAAGGTAAAGGCTTACTGAATGTAAGTTGTTAATTTAAATTATTCTTTAACTTGAAAAACATTTATTGCTTTTATAAAAATATGAATACATATAAGAATGGCAAATTGAAGTACACACACTTATTAGGTCTCATTGAAGTATAGATTGGTCCTCTACTCTTATCAGAAGAATAGTCAGAGAGTTCTGTATAATGCATAAACTATGTAAAGGGAGTCCTATTCTACATTTTGTTTCCATCTTAATTATAAACATTATAAAAGTTCATCTTAAAGTTCCTATTTTTCATGGAAAGAAGTTCAATATACTGGTATTTTTCTCTTACAACCTAAGTTAGTCAAATCATATAAAGTCATGATTTCTACACAACAAAATACGGTGCATTTATCTTATTAAGTACTTTATTAGTCATTCATATGTATTTCACTTATCTTTGCCCTGGAAATTCTATTCCTACTGCCAATAGCCTATATAATGCTTGAGAACAGTAAGTACGAATGCTTTACTCATATTTGATTATTTTGTTGCATCTAACAGTGGTTTTCAGAAAATACCGTATTCAATTGGCTAAAACAAAAAATATGACTTGAGATTATCACACCACATTTCATTTTCTTTATAGCACTGATGAGTATCTGAAATTATCCTGATTTGTGTTTCTCTTGCTCTTAACTGTAAGCTCCTACTCCTTGTCTTATTCACTACCATCTTCCCAATACCTACAACAGTACTGAGCACACAACGCTTATTGAATAAATCCCATAAAATTTGGCTTTGTGTATACTTTGAATACTAAATTAAAATATTCCCTACCGCCTCCAAGAAAAAGGCCGTAGTTAATTGCATTTTCATCCCTGGAAACTGTGCCAAAAGACAGAAAAACAAATAAATATAAATTCTATTTTCTCCCATGTTCGCAGTCACCTTTTGTTGTCAGTAGATAGCATTCTTTCATCTGCAAGCAAAATATTTGAAAAAAATGAAAGCTTTAAACAGCTCAGAGTACAGAAGTAAAATAATTAAAGTACCTTCTGATAAGTACAATGGTTAAAAATTTAAATAGCAGGAGAACCTGTTTAAATATTGGAGCTTTTTTCCCTTTGAATCAATGATCAGAAGATAATGATGATTTTCCGATACTAGACAATAGGAGCTGGATCACTCTTAGAGCGAGCAATCAAAAGCTTAACTACCTATATACAAAATCCTATGTCTCTTGATGCTTTGACAAAAATTATAAAATGCTCAAGTAACATGTAAACTACATAGTGGGTGATCAATAAGTACATTCACCTATAATCTTCTAATCCTGCTTAAGTGTTATCCTTCTATATGTATATGTATGTATGTATTTAAGATTTTAATGGGGAATTGGGAAAGGGGAACAGCCAAGTTGTTGTCCTTCAGTTTTAGTTGTGGAGGGCACAGCTAGCGCAGCTCCAAGTGCAGTCGCACACCGGCTGCCTGACCGGCTGCGGGTAGGTGTAGCCCACCTTTCCATGCGGGAGTCGAACCGGCAACCTTGTTAGGACCACATGCTCTCACCAGCTGAGCCATCCTGCCACCTGTTGGCAGCTCAGCTCAGGCATAGCTCACTGGCCCATGTGGGAATTGAACTGGAGACCCTGTTGCTCAGAGCTCGTGCTCTTAACCAACTGAGCCATTTGGCCGGCCCCTTCAGTATTATTATTATTATGGGTTTTTTTAGACTTTTTTATTTGGGGAATTGGGGGAGAGGAACAGCATTGGAGAACTGGGGAAGGGGAACAGACAAGTTCCTGTCTTTTCATTCTTCAGTCTAGTTGCAGAAGACATTGTTTCACTGGCCCATGTTGGTATCGTCATTGCGCTCTTCCCGGATGAGGCAGATTGGTCTCCGGCCTCTGGATGGTCGCTCATCGCGGCTATTGGCAGCTCACGCTGGCTGCCAGCTGCTCACGCTGGCTGTGGCCACTCACTGTAGCCTATGGCAGCCCACTGCAGCAGGGGCTGCAGCCTACACCATTGCCGGGGCTCGCAGCCCAGCTCCAGGTGGAGCTGTTGTTAGCTGTAGAGTGCAGTGTCACTGGCCCTCATATGTGGGATCCGAACCGGGGCTGTTGGTGTCAAGCCAGCTCTTAACCAATGCACCACTCCGCCAGCCCAGTATTTCTTAAATACTCATTTATTCCTCCTAAACAGAAGCACAGTTGTCTGACACTGCCTGTGCTTGAAAACTTTATCACTTGTGACCTTGGGCAAGTTTTAATTAATTAACTTCTGTGTATGAGCTACCTCAACAGTAAAATGAGCACCTATCACATATGGCTATTGTGGGAATTAAATAAGAAAGTGTAAGTAAAAGGCTTAGAACAGTGCCTGACAGAGAGTAAGCTCTCAAAAGTGTACTGGTAATGTTGTCAACTCCCTAAAATGAGATTGTGAACTCTCAAGCACAGTGATAATGGTGTAAGAAAATATGGGACAGGCTACAAAAAAGATGAGTAATCATAGCTGGCAGACTCTTTACTTGTCTCTGTTAAGTACAGGAAGGACCTAATATTTACGGAATGCTTTATGTGCCAGGCACCATGTTGGGCTCCTAACAAACAGTGACCACCATGGTAGACTGTTGCAGTTATGGCTCCCATTAAATCACATTTCCTTGATCCTCTCCGATGTTAATTCTGGATTTGCTCACGTGATGGTCAGTGGAACACTAGCTAACATGGAGCATGCTGAGGCTCGAAATATGCTTGCATATTGGAGTTTGCCCTCTCTTGATGCTGGGAGCCCTGCTACTACCCTGGGAATAAGTTTGGATTAGCCCCCGGAAGGATGAGAGTCCACATCAAAGTACCCATTTCTGTATGAGGCCTCAGACGTGCTAGTAAGGCTGCACTAAAGTAGAAGACCTAGACAGGCCCCCGACAGGCCAGCCCCGGACAGGCCAGCCCAGACAATAAAGACATTCCAGCCAACCACAGAATCGTGAGAATAATGTTTATAGGCCACTAAGTTTTTTGTTTTGTTTTTTGAGGGCAGTGTCACTGGCCCTCATATGTGGAACCCGAACCATGTCCAATGGCTTCCTAAGCCAGCGCTTAACCACCACGCCACTCGGCTGACCCTAGGCCACTAAGTTTTGGGAGTGGTTTGTTATGCAGCAAAAGCTAACTAATACCACCACATGAATATAGATATTACTTCAGTTTTACAGATTAGGAAAGAAGATTCCAAGAACTAGTAAGTCAGTTTGACTCAAAAGGCTTTTTTCTACCATATCAAGCCACCTCTGCTGCCATACTGAGGTTCTAGGTAAAAAGGGGATCTTCGGGGATTTTATTCTACAATCCTAATTTAAGCAGTAAGCTTTCCTCTATACCAGAAGTCAGCATACTATGGCCCCCATATGGGCCAGATCCAACCTACTACTGCCTGTTGTATACAGTCTGCAAGCTAAGAATGATTCATACATTTTTAAATGACTTAAAATAAAAATAAAAATATTTTATAACATGTGAAAATAATACGAAATTCAGATTTCAGTGATCCTAAATAAAGAATTACTAGAATACAGCCAAGCTCATTCACATATTGTCTATAGCTGCTTTTTCACTGTAACAGCAAAGGCAGGTGGCTGTGACAGAGAACATACGGACTGTAAAGTCTACATTTACTTTCTGGCCCTTTATTTTAAAAAACTCTGCTGACCTCTACTCAGAATTATTCTCTTGGCATATGTTTTCATTTAAACAAATTTTGCCTGGCCTTTAGTAATGAGTTTTTTTGTTTGTTTTTTGTTTTTGTACTTTTACCACTTTTCCTTTCATTGAAAATAATTTTAGCTTATATCATTTCTCTTACTATAACTTTTATCCTTGGATGGTCTCTGAATTTATCTAAGAGAGACAAATAACCCAATTTTTAAAACAGTAATTCAGAACCAATAGGTCAAAAGAATTTTACTTACATGCCATATGAGTGGCCTCCAAGGCAGCATAGAAAATTAACAAACTACGATTTTATCTTGTTCTCATAAAAATTCAAAATATATATAAGAAAGTTGTTCATATAACACTGTAAACTTATGTTGGTCAAATGGAACAGACCATAAAGGAGGTAAAAAAATATGATATTTTATTCAGATGACCCTCTAATTTCTCAGACTTAAACCGTATAATAACCAGGTAGAAATGAACTTCCTTTTTATTCTTCACATGGATTTCAGGACAGAAGTAGCTATACACACTCTCCCCTCTTCTGTGAGATTCGTTTCTAACATTCTCCTGTCTAGGAAACTAAGAACTTCAGAGCCACTATTATTCTGCTTCACCCTCGGGCTGCTGCTAACTAGTTCAATGAGATAGAAACTGATGCAAACACTTGGCTTCCTTTTATATTAGAAAAGAGGTAGACCTCAATTTACTTGCCACTCCCCATTTTTACCATTTTTCTTATTATAAGATCCCCAGTAATGACTGTAGGTCCTGGTGAAGACCCAGCTGACTTACTGTACTTGGCATTCATGCAAAGGATCAATAAAGAAGTTGCCATAGAAAATAACCACCCTCACCCTCAACATTTAGCATTCCAAGACTTTTGAGAGGCATTATAATGACCAATGCAATGTAAAATGCCTTAGACACTGAGGAAAATGATTAAGTTTGTATATCAGTCTAAACTTCATGGAACTATTTTGTTAAGCATCACACAGTCGAGCCCATAGAGAAATATTTACAACATAAGCTTTATATGTTATTTGAATTAAATGTTTAGAAAAACATATTCATATTCATTAATTTTTGTGATTATTTACAGATTTTTGGGGTATAAAAGTAGTTTCCCAGGATGGCCTTCCAATTTATATTATTATGCAAGTAGGTAAGGATTATACATTTTAACTGTTAAACTTGCACTGACAATCCAGGAGCCAATCAAGTTATAAGTATGGGCCTCTGGTACATACAACAAATATAATATCTATATCTAAAGAAGATGGTTCCACTGTAATTTAGAATTCCAAAAAAAAAAAAAAAACCCCAAAAACCCCAAAACACCAGCTGTCCAAAATAGCCTCCTTTTTGTTTCTAATAAAAATTATGTCATCAACATATTAGGGTCATCATGAGGGAACTAAAGACTAAAAAAACAATTTGGGGATGTTGCTTAGGACTCTCCTTAGCCAAGAACCAGGAATTTTGACCTTAAAAGGTCAGCATTATTCACGGTGGCCAAGACATAGAAACAACGAAAGTGTCCTTTGATAGATGACTGGATAAAGATGATGTGGTACACCTATACAATAGACTACTACTTGGCTGGAAGATGAAATAGTGCCATTTGCGATAATATGGATGGATCTTGCGATTATTATACTAAGCAAAATAAGTCAGACAGAAAAAAGTCAAGAATCATATCACTTCACTCATATGTGGGATATAAAACTGAAAGCAACAAAGGAACAAGGCAAATAACTCACAGACACAAACAACAGTTTAGTGGTTACCAGATGGTAAGGGAACAGAGAGGATCTTAGAAAAGCAAAAAGAGGATCAAATACATGGTGATGAAAGGAGAACTGACTTGGGTGGTGAACACACAATGCATATACAGATGATGTATTATAGAAATGTACACTTGAAACCTATATAATTTTACTAACCAATGTCACCCCAATAAATAACAAAAAATAAAGTAAAAAAGTAAAGGTCAGTAGTGTAAGCTGACCGATAGAAAGCCTTTTTTCTAAAAAACAGCTATAAACAAATTTAACTAATATATGTTGCTAAAAATTCTACACTATCTTTGCACCTAAATAAGACTTCCTCCTTAAATCCTTTCTACTCAGTTATACTTTTCTTTGCCTTCAAATTTCTAGTCACCAGTCAAATAACCCTTTTCTAAAAATTTCTCCTTGATCAAGTCATTGACATCCAAGCACGTGTTTAAATCAAAATAACTATTTGTTCCTCTTTTTACATCTCTTATGTTCATCCTACCTTCTCAGTATATTTAGTATATTTCCTTGTCCTCAATATTAATAAATTTAATTATGATTCACTAATACCATTTAGGCTAGCAATATAAATGAACCCAAAGTTGATAAGTCCATTTTCTCATTTCCTATTCTAGTATAAGTGCCTACTCTCTCCATTATAGGTTTTTTCTGCCAATTTTCTCTTACTTCACTAGACTAAAGTGCTTAATGCATTCCACCAGTGCAACATAGAAAACCACAGGGAATATACTTTAACAGTTAAATAGTTAAGACCTCTAGTTTGTTGGTCTCTATTTGTTGCCAAAAATTGATATGTCTGTAAGATTAAAAAGTATCTATCATTTTCACTTTACAAAGCAGCTCTAAAACAATACTGAACTATAGTTTATTATGCTTTTTGATTAGATAACATTTTGTAAATGTTAAATCTAAATAGTACTGGAGTAATATTTGGGAAAATCTAGCTACAAATGAAACTCTGGCGAAAATCCAATTATTTTATTTTACTGATTTAACCTGCATTGGGAAAAGGTCATTTAGTCAAAAGTCAAAAATTATTTGGAAGAAAATGCAGTTTATTATTTCCAAAGAGAGAATTCATACAAGGCTAGCAAAAGGAATAACTCTACATCCTTGTAAAAAGGCAACATTACAAGTAAGCTTTTTTAGGATCCAACAGTTTAATCGGTTTATGCAAAACCAATTAGAAATGATGAACATCTATGTGTTCTGACATAGTAAGACATCCAAACCATTACTAAGTGAAAAAGCTGCTTCCTATATATATGTATATAATTTTAATTTAGTGTAGAATAGAAAAAAAGAGAACTATGCACTAATTATTTTGACCATGGTTATCTCTGAAAGGAGGATTTAGGAAATGCACTCTAGGCCTTCACCTTTTGTACTTTTCTTTATTTCTTCTTCTTTTTTTTTTAGAGGGCAGTGTCACTGGCCCTCATATGTGGGACCGAACTGGGGCCACTGGCGTCCCAAGCCAGCGCTTAACCACCATGCCACTCGGCCGGCCCTATACTTTTCTTTAATATATATGAATCTTTATAGGAAAATAAAGCAGATTTTTAAAAAAATTATAAACTTCAGTCTTCAACAGAGCATACAACTTTTTTCTTAAAGACTTTAGTTTTATAGAGCAATTTTAGATTCCGAGCAAAATGGAGAGGAAGATATAGCGATTTCCGATACACCCCTGCACCCACACATGCACAGCTTTCCCCATTATCAACATTCCCACCAGAGTAGTACATTTGTTACAACTGATGAACCTACATTAATACATCATCACTACCCAAATTCCACAATTTACAAGGTTCAGTCTTGGTGTAAATTCTACGGATTTGGACAAATGTATGATGACATGTACCATTACAGTACCATAAAGAGCAGTTTCACTGCCCTAAACATCCTCTGTGCTCCACTAATTCATCTCTTCCCCTCACCTCAAACTCTGGCAACCACTGATCTTTTTACTGTCTCCATAGTTTTGCCCTTTCTAGAATGTCATAATTGGAATCATATCACTTATATCCTTTTCAGATTGGCTTCTTTCATTGGTAATATGCATTTAAGGTTTCTCTATGTCTTTTCATGGCTTTGATAGCTCATTTCTTTTTAACACTGAACAATATTCCATTAATGGATATACCACAGTTTATCCATTCACCTACAATACATCTTGATTGCTTCTATTTTGGCAATTATTAATAAAGCTGCTACAAATATTTGTGTGCAGGTTTTGTGTGGACATAAGTTTTCAACTCCTTTGGATAAATACCAAAGAGCATATAAGTTTTTTGAAAATTCTAAGTCACCCATCAATATCATGAGAATTAAAATGAAATTGAAAGCATACTCTCAATTCTGCAATATCTTCTGATACTACAATTATATACTGTGCCAGGGTAGTATAATATTCATGTCCTTCTTTGCTATAGGTGCTACTTCTTGCTGCTGCCAGTACATCAACTTTTAGAAGTACCCTCTCACACCTGTTGCTTCAAATCTCCATGAAAAACAAAAATCTCCATGAACTTTTGTAGCTGAGAATTATCTTGACTGTGCTTGTGAAATGTCTGAAAACAAGTTGCCCAAAGCCAACTCTAATTTAAAAAAAATTACCAAATACACAATTATATTTTGACTCAATTTTCCAGATTCTCTAGTCCTACCTTTAGCTGAACGATGATTCAATTGTCCAAAATGTTTGTTTGTTGTGTAATTTCTACCTCCTTTTTCCCTATTTAATTCCACGGTGGGGAGAGAAGATGGGTTTATCATGCAAACATTTGAGCTCTCTAGCTCACAATCCTCCCAACTCTTCATTAAAAAATGATTATCAGGCTTGTTAAAAAGAAATGATAAAGTTAACTGAAACTTAGATGGCTTAAAATCTGCTTGTATACTGTTTTTTAGAAGATCATGTACAAATGTGGGATGACTGTCTTCAAAAAACAAACAACTGTATCTTTCTAAGAAATTATTAACAGGGCTTTCCTTTCAGAGTTACAACAGGGAATCTGATTCCAAGTAACAGTGGCTCAGGCAGCTATTGGAGCCCAACAGCATTACTGGCATCTCTCAAAACAAAAAAACAAACTGCATGGCATTCAATAAACACATTCAAATACTAACAGGACACCTTCTGGGCTGGCCGAGTGGCGCGGTGGTTAAGCGCTGGCCTGGGAAGCCAGTGGCCCCGATTTGGGTCACACATATGAGGGCCAGTAACACTGCCCTCAAAAAAAAAAAAGCATTCTGCCTCTAACAGGACACCTTCATCAAAGGGCAATATTATATAACACAGCTTAAAAAAATTCACATTCATTATGTCATTTCATCCTATGAAAAAGCACTGTAAGGCAGGGGTCTATTTAACAGATAACAAATAATAAAGCTTAAAGAGTTTAAATTACTTGCTCAGAGCCAATACCACTAGTCATAAAGGGCAGAATCCAAAACCAAGGAGACAGTGATACATACAGTGAAAGAACTGATTTTGTAAGTCAGCCCTACCTGAATTTAAATCCTACCATTTACTGCTTATAAGACTGGAACCGAAGCTCCATGACTTTGTTTTGTTCACTGCTCTATCTCCAGTGTCTAGAACAGTGCAAGCAAATTGCAGGCAATGAATAAATATATGTTCAACAATTACAAAAATCATTTAATTTCTTTGGATCTTTGTTTCCTTATCTGTAAATGGACACAGTGAGTTCTTGTCTCATACCTGCTGATATAATGTGTATACAAAGCATCTGGTAGGTATTTAAGAATTAATAGACCTGACTCCCAATTTAGTGTTCTTTTCACAAGAGCACCCATCTTACTTCTCTTGTAGGCTCAAGGAAGTAGCCTAGAACAAATTATTCAGAGGCAGGCTGGGTGGTAATCAGGATGGGGAGGGTAAAGAACTAAACTGTTTTATTTGTTTTTTTTTTGTTTTTTTTTGAGGGCAGTGTCACTGGCCTTCATAATGTGGGACCCAAACCGGGGCCGCTGACTTCCCAAGCCAGCGCTTAACCACCACGCCACTCGGCCGGCCCAAGAACTAAACTGTTGGCTCAGTCAAGTAGTCAGCTGTTCTCTTTACTACCTCTGCCATAGCAATGACAAAGGATCTTCTGGAAGAATCTGTTAACTGATTGAGGTACCATCAAGAAAGTGAAAAGACAATTCAAAAAACAGGAGCAAATAATTGTAAATCATATATCTGCTAAGGTAACATTTACAACTAAGCAATCAAAAGATAAATAATCCCATTTTAAAATGGGCAAAGGACCAGACCAGACATTTCTCAAAAGGAGTTACATAAATGATCAATAAGCACATGAAATGATGCTCAACATAATTAATCATTAGGGAAATGCAAATCAAAACTACAACGAGGTACCACTTCACACCCACTAGGATAGCAAAATGAAAAAAGGGACAATAACAAATTGTCTATACATATGGCTTGGTGGGGGTTGGAACTCTGCAGCTGCTTTGGAAAAGAGTATGGAGGCTCCTCAAATGCTAAACATAGTTACCATGTGACTTTGCAAGTACTAGAATACTAGACATATACTCATGAGAACTGAAAACATATGTTCACACAAAAACTTGTCCATGGATGTTCTTAATAGCATTATTTATAATAGCCAAAAAGTAGAACAACTCAAATGTCCATCAACTGATGAACAGATAAATAAAATGTAAGTGATCCATATAGCAGAATTTATTTATCAATAAAAAGAAATAAAATAGATGCTACAGTGTGGATGAACCTCAAAAACATTATAGTAAGTGAAGGAAGCCACACATAGGATATGTATTATATGATTCTATTTATGAAATGCCAGAATAGGCAAATCCATAGAAACAGAAAATATAATAGATTAGTGGTTGCCAGGGGCTGAGAGGAGAAGGCAGCAGGGAGTGCCTGCTAATGAGTACAGGATTTGTTGGGGTGATGAAAATATTCTGCAATTAGATAGTGGTGATAGTGGTATAACCTTGTGAATATACTAAAACACACTGCATGGCACATTTAAAATGGGCAAATTTAATGGTATGTAAATTATATCTCAATAAAGCTTGTTTAACAAAAAAAGCAGATGACAATGTGTGTTCTATATAAGCAAATTCTTCACATTCTGTGGAGAAAGGATGAAGAGGAAAAGGTGGGAGTGGGATCACAGATATCTCATATTTGTGGATTCCATGAAGACAATAAATGACTGCTATTTCTGTCACTGGGAGAAATCCATTTAATTGTCTAAATAAGCCCCCTACCTCATGCCGCTGTCAGGTATAAAGGCCAAAGGAGCCTACACAAGAAAGTCAACATGGATGCCTAGGAAACTCAATCTGGAGCTTCCCTCATCATGGAAGCTGGGATTGCCCTAACCTGCCTCTTAGGGATGCCAGGATCTTACCACCACCATCACCACGAAACTGAACTCAATCCCCAAAGTTACACAAGCAGATATGAAGCCAGAAGAAACATATATTCCTTGGAGTCTAGAACACATTCCACATAAAAAACATCATGTCAAATCACTTCCCCATATTATTGTAATAGAGGAGTTTATAAGCATGAGAACTAAAAATCAAAATGGAAAAAGAGTGACTTTTTTTACTTGTTGTTTATTGAACACTTGCTGTGTGCCTAGCACTTCACATACAGCATTTCAGTTAATCTTCACAATAATTCCTTTAAGTATGCAAAGGAGAGATAAGTGATGCTAATATTTGCAAAAAAGTTACACAAGCAGTAAGCAGGTGGTGGAGGCACAATTGCAATCAGAGGAAATCCAGCCATTAGGTAAGTTTATATATTAAAGTTATTTTAACTGAAATTTAAATGAGAAAGGTAAAAGGATAGTGTATATGCAGGAATTTAGAATTTAAAGTTGCAGAAATCTCAAGTCAGGCTTAAAGCTTAATTAAAATATAAAATATAATTTTTAATAGAAGCTAGTCAATAATAGAGAAGGAAAATGTTAACTTCCACATAAGTTTCTTGGGCCAATAGCAGCTTTATTTCCCCATTAAATGCTGTTATAGTCTATTTATGTAGCAATTCAAAATGTCTACCACATGCACCCTTTTCAGTTTCACTACAATCTGAAAGGATGACATTCTCCAACAAGGTCAGCCCGACCCCAAAGCCTAGACCCTTCACTATCACACTATTTTGCCTCCAATAAAACTAGAAATTCATAACTTTTCTCAAACTGTACACACAAATCAAAGAGAAAAGTATTCTAGTAAAACCAAGTGGCAAATGCATGAATATTTATTGTATTTTTAGTCTTTATTCCTTAATTATATCATTATTCTTTATATTTTAAACATTCCTTTTACTTGTACATTAACTGCATATTTAGGAAAAACAATGAAAAATGAAATGGAAAAATATTTGCAACAGTATGACTAAGAGTACAATATGTCTAGTATTTAATAAGTAGCTCTCACAAATCTATTAATGACAAACAAAAAAAAAAATGGGCAAAGGACTTGAAAGCAAATAAACCCTGAGATATCACTAGATCTTGCAACGAATAAAAGATTGCATCTAGTGTTGGAGAGAAGGTAGGAACCCAGGCCCTGCCTCTAGGCCACTCTAGATCTGGATGCTTCTCAATGACTTCATTCGTATGTTTAACACTTGGCAAGTCAACATGTTTGTCTCTCTTTAACTGAACTCTTTAAGGGCATCTTAATCTGTTTCATACCCCCAGAACCCAACCCAGTATCTATTCTGAAAGTGACACTTATGAATCGCTAAGCAACATGTCAATGAACACAATTATCACAGCAATCAAAAACATCTGGGCCTGAGATGAGAGCCAGGATGGCCAGGCTCATAACATTACTCTTTCTGAGGCTTCTGCATCATACTATTCACCCAGCTGCTAAAGACAAAAAGCCCAGGAGTTTTCCACAATTTGTCCTTTCTGGCACAAAGATTAAGAATGCCAATATGCGGGCCGGCTGAGTGGCGCATTGGTTAAGCGCTGGTTTTGGGATGCCAGCAGCCCCGGTTCGGATCCCACATGAGGGCCAGTGACACTGCCCTCTACAGCTAACAACAGCTCCACCTGGAGCTGGGCTGTGCGAGCCCGGGTGATGGTGTGGGCAGCAGCCCCTGCTGCAGTGGGCTGCCATAGGCTACAGTGAGTGGCCCGCAGCCAGCGTGAGCGGCTGGCAGCCAGCGTGAGCTGCCAATAGCCGCGGTGAGCGACATCCAGAGGCCAGCGACCGATCTGCCTCATCTGGGAAGAGCTCAATGAGGATACCAACAGTGAAGCAACATCCTCCGCAACTAAACTGAAGAACAAAAAGACAGCAACTTGTCTGTTCCCCTTCCCTGATTCCCCAACGCTGTTCCTCTCCGCCAATTCCCCAATAAAATCTTTAAAAAAAAAAAAAGAAAAAAAAAAGCCAATATGCATTACGAAAACTAAGCCTTAAGTTTTCAGAAAAATACCAACTTCTTATACTTTACAATTTAAAACCTTCTTAAGCAAGAGGTGTTTCCTAACAAATAATAATAAAATTGTGATTCCCAGATTTCCCATTTCTACAATGTATCCTAGTTTACTACTAACAGCTACAACCACTTGAAATTCATTTTTAAAGTATAACAACAACAAAAAGCTATACAAAAACACTGAACCACTACATTTCTAGATGTAAGCAACTTACTAGTATTAGTTTAATGTATTCCAATGATTTGTAAATTAGAAAACACTTTTGGCCTAAGTTAAATAAAAACAATGACTATAAGGAGAAAAAAATTTCCTAGTTCTCAAACATGGCCCTATTATTCCTTTCAGTAATATAGTCAGAAACTCAAAAATCGGTTTTCTAAGTATATCACCAAAACCCAGAAAACATACTTCAAAACAATATCTATAATTTGATCTTTTTTAAAAGAGGTATATTGTTGGTGGGATTACTGGTGATATATTAATCTCTCCCCCTTAAAATAAAAACGAATTTTTTCCCAAAAGTCACTAGATATGAAAAATTCTTCAATTTTTGCTATTTGTGGCTTCTACAATTAAGAGAAAAAGCATATTAAATTATTCACCAAAATCTAATCCAAACAAATTTAGATATTAATATAAGCATCTCTTGGCTTTTTAAGATTCATGTATAGTATGATTTTATAACTAAAATGGATTATAATTCAAGACATTACTCTGAAATTACATATAAACTCATGATGATTTTCCAAAATAAGACAATAAACAATATAATTAAATAACTTTTGACTGCTAGTTTAAAATTCAGAAATAAAAAACTATATTCACGTCAATAAATGGGGGGAAAAAGGCACCAAGAAAACTATTTTATAGTCACTGCCCCTCATATGTGGGAACCGAACAGGGGCCGCTGGCTTCCTAAGCCAGCGCTCAACCACCGCGCCAGTCGGCCGGCCCGCAAATAAAGATTCTTATGATAAATATAAGTGACTTAAACAATCAAAAATGCTTTAGGAAAGCACTGATTAACTTTTAATTCTGTGCCATAGATAACGTCATTTAAAATTTTCATATATGAAAAATTCAATTTTTTCTTGAAGACCTGGGTAAAAGAAAACTTAGTGGAGTACATAAAACTCAGTCCTCATTAAAGGAACTACTAAAACCCAGCAAGAAATATAGGCATACTTAAACTATCAAGTAAATAAGAGGACACAGTAGACGTCTTTATCTAAGGTTTTTTTTAACTCTTAAAGATGAAATTTCCATATAATGGACTTATTATACAGTAAATAAAAAAGAAGGAAAATGGTTAATAAAGCAATGGAATGATATTCAAGATAATTTAAGTGAAACAAGGTATATTGTAGAGTACATTACCTTTTTCATTAAAAGGGGCAGGAAATTATGCGTGTGTATAGGTTATGTGTGTATATGTGTGTACATGTTTTTATATAGAAAACATGTATATAAAAATGAGTTTTAGAAAAATACATAAGAAACTGCTAACACTAGTGCCCTGGGGAGGGTAGCAGGGTAGCTAGAGGATAATAAAAGGGAAGCTTTCTTTGGTTCACCTTTCTGTGTACTTTAAATTTTGTGCTGTGTGAATGTATGCATATCGAAAGAAAAAATTAAAAGTACTTTACCTGGCACCATTGTTCCTAATGACTTCCACAGTTTCTTCAACAAAATATCGATCCTTGACATATGCAAAAATATCATCACAAATTTCATGTAAGCGTGAACGATGGGTTAGGCTGGTCAAGTATAACACTGGAATAATTAGTGGTTCTGGAAAACTCTGAAGATTTTGTCTTGCTTTTTTTTCTGACTCAAGTGCTTCCTGATAGGTCAGTCCAGGTCTACCCGTCACAGCACAACTCCACACAAGACTGTTGCACAGAATGGTTCGTTCAAAAAAGTCACTGATTAAAAAACAAAAATAAAAATCCATTACCTATCATTTCACACATTTTACATTAAAAGCTGATAAAGAATTGTAACTTTATTGCAAAAATTTACATAGAATCGTAGAATTCAATAAGGGTTTAGTAATTGGTCAACTTACACATAAATACAAACCTAAGAAAAAGTATATTTAAACTAGACATTTATATTTTACAATTTAAAGGTACATTCAGCCAAAACTGGACTTTGATTTCCATTAGCTTTAAAACTGGGAGTGAAACTGAAAATAAACTCAACCTTTCTTTTTCCTTCTAATTTTTAAGGTTTTTGTTCCAAAGCAGTCAAAACCACTGGAGTCAATTCAAACACTTAACTATGAATTTTAAAAGACTTTATCATAATAGTGAAAAACCGGGAAATCTAAGATTCTAACATTAAGAGAAAGGTTATGTAAATTATAGTATTTCATCTGATGAAAAATTATAGTCATTAAACAGTATAAGGGGAGTTCTTACATATATATGTTCCCAGTTGTGTTAAAAGAAAAAAAGAAAAAGAAAAGGTAGGAAGGAAGGAAAAGAAAGATAAAGGATCTCTGGAATATTAAACAAGGTTACAGCTACCGAGTGGGGATGGACTGGGGACTATTCTACTCAGTCCTTTCCTGCACCTTTGAAATTTTTAATATAACCATTTTTTTTTAAATTCTACCCATTCACTTTTAAAATGTAAGAAAGCTATAATACGGAAAGATTTCTGAGATATATTAAGTAGAAAAACCTCAAATCATTGAGTAACACAATCCCATGTATGTTAATTATAGTAATAAAAATGCGTGTATTTATACAAATACTATGAACATCTGTTCCCTATGGAGAAAGGGAGGGATTGGAAAGGAAGAAAAATGCAACTTTGTTATTCTAAATATTCCATATTGTTTGAATTTTTATAATGAGCATGTATGTGTATTATTTTCATGCTATTTTTTAAATAGAAAAGGTTAGAGATATGGAAAAAGGTTAACAATGGTTGCCTCTAAGTGGAAAGATATGCATAAACATTTTCTCCGTCTCTATCCTTTGGTCTATTTTCCAATAATTATACACAACCGATAAAATTTACCATTCTCTTAACTTTTTCTCCTTCCTGAAATCCCTCTTTCCTACTCCCATCATTCTAAAAGATTTGAGGGTAATTCCCTTAAGATAATTTCATTTGTATATATGTCTGTAGAACAACAACAAAAAATGAAATCTGTGGAAACGAAGTGAAACTAATCTTACCTTAACATAAATGAGATCTGACGAGATAGCATGCATATGCCAAGTCACATGACTATAGCTCAGTACAAAGAAGATCCTTTTGAAATATGTACTCTTAAGTAGGGGAGATAATGGATGTATCATTAAAGTATAAAGTAAAAAGTGATTATCTTTATAAGACCGAGGCTGACATCTTTCAAGAATTCAGAGGAAGGAAAGGAGAAGACGCAGGCAAAAAAGATCAAGAAATACTAGAATATGTTTTGGAGGAAGTAGTGTTAAAGAGTTAGGGTTGTAAAGGAAGCAGTTGAAGAAAGAAATGCCAGAGAGAGAAAATATATAATCTGTTCTTATAAGCAAGAAAATCTGTCAGATAAATAACTTATTCGTTAAGAAAGAGGCAACAAATACACCCAATACGTGGTTATCAATGGTGCAGAATAAAACTGACATATCTTGAAAGAGGTCTTACTTGTTTTATTGCTTAAAACTACAGTTCCCTTAGAAAACTTTGTAAGTTTTAAACTTTTTCCTATAGAAACAAACATATCTGTGAGACTCAGCTTCCCAAACCAACACATAGCAAATATTTGTGATGTACACTTCTAATGATTTAAACTATATCTAATACTATTTAAGAAACATATATTTCAAACCTAAATACCTTACATATTAACTAATTTGTTTGCAACACACATAAGTTAAAATTTTCTAGTGGCCACATTTAAAAATTTTTAAAGAAACACTAATGAAGTTAATTTTATATTGTATTTAACCTAATATATTCCAAAATAATTTCATTTCAATATGTAATCAATACTGAAACGGTTTACATTTTTTGGTCCTAGGTCTTCAAAATCTAGTAGGTATTTCACACTTATTGCCTATCTTAATTCTGACTAGTCACATTTTAAGTTCTTAATAATCCTGTACCAAGTCATGGCTCCTATTGGATGGCACAGCTCTAGCTAGCCATGGCAGGTCAGTATTTGGTAACCTGAGGTATTTGTTAGGTCATGGGTATTTGGTGCCTACCAATGCAGGGGGACAGACTTTATACCCAGCTGCAGTAAACACTATTTACATTTGTTAACATTGTTCAAAACAACAAGGAGAGCAAAGCACAAGTACCACAAACTTCTATTAAACATGTGTTATCAGGCAGAAAAATAGAGGAGTCAGTAGCCAGTGACGAACAGCTTCCTTTTACACCAGGTTTCTATGGCTTCCTACAAAGTGTTTGTACTGTTTGTTTCCTTTGTGTCTACCTACTCTACAAAATTGTTGTTACCGTATTTTGCCGTGTATAATGTGCTCCTGTGTATAATGCGCACCCACGTTTTTGGCCCAAACTTTCAGGACAAAAAAAGTTTTCGTTTTAAAATTTTAATTCAAATTTTTATTTGTTTACATTTAGGTACTTGTTTTTGTATTATAAAGACACTTTAACATTTATTTTTTTAACATATTGTGTACAAGAAATTTTTTGTTTTTTAGCTGAGCCATCCTGCTACTTGTTGGCAGCTCAGCGGCTGCTCAGCTCGGGCTGGGCATTGAACTGCTGTTGCTCAGAGCTCGGCTCGCGCACTCTTGAGCGAGCTCTTAACCAACTGAGCCACTCCGCCGGCCCAAGAAATTTTATATAACAAATAATTGCAAAACATAAGAACAGATACAAGGTACAAGAAATTTTATGTACTGGTAACAAATTCATTATATTTATGCATCATAGAAGGCCAAGAAGTCTTTATCGTTGCAAGTTCATTGTAAGTGCAACAAAACCGATTATCGTATTCCAGGAAATTATTTTGCATACGGATATCATTATAATTTCTAGTTACACTTTTATCTCATAAGCATAAATAAGAGTGAAAAACATTTATACAGATACGGAATTAGTACTACCCATGTATAATGCGCATCCTTATTTTCCCCCCTCACAAATTTGGGCATAAAAGTATGCATTATACATGGCAAAATACGGTATATTACAGCTCTGGGGTGCGCAAAGGTCTACCCTCAGGAGGAGAGAGGCAGGCACTCTTATCACAGTGTCAATTTTAATGCAAAGGGAAAAAGCCCAAGGGCTATTTTTCCTATTCATCACCCCTTACCAGCAAGGCCCCATCTCTAACATTACAACCCTTCACTTTCTCCCACTTCCGTAATTCTGCTCTTCCCCCATTCATCATACACATTCAAATGTAGAGGATTTTGTTAATACTAAACTCTAGGGGGTCAGTTACAGTGCCTCTTTAAGTTCTATATTACAAAATGAACCTTTTACAAGAAGCACATTTTACTATCGTGAGCAAAAATTTATAAAATACCAAGTACTGTTTCACATGAATATATGTTTAGGCTAATATAGATGATTATGTCTTTGATTAATTACTGCAGTCCTTTAACAATCCTCTTTACCAGAGATGGGCATACTACTGGACCAGAGGGCAAATCCAGCCTTGCACCTGTTTTTGCAGTTTTTTGGACCACAACCATATCTACACCTTTAGGTCCTGTCTGACTGACTGCTTTCTCACATCAGCTGCGAGTTGGGTAGCTACAAACAGATACCCTATGGCCTGCAAAACCTAAAATATTGATTATCCGGCCCTTTAAAAATAAGTTTGATGACTTCTGCTCTTTACCATTATTTCTTACGAAAAAATTGCTTGAGTTACCAGGTCGACTTCTGGTAAGAACACACCTCTAATATAAAATCAACCAACTCTCTGGTGAACAAACTAAGGAACAAAGGGCAACATACTATTAACTTACTAGTTATTCAGAAAACTAAAAATCTAGTAGAATGAGATTAAGAATGAAGTGACAAAAAGCAGAAACCAAACACAATTCAGAAAAAATAAATGCAAAGTGTACTCAAGGGCCAAATCTTTATTAACTAGACATTAGATAAGAAAGATCCAGCACAATATTGCAGAAAAGATCTAAGGGACATAAGCAAACTCCCCTGTCCACCAAATAATTAGTGTAACTGAGAAATGCAGCCACAGATTAAAAACTGATATAATTCCTGACTTAAACAGCATGTGGTATGCAAGACATGGGAAGTATGGCTCACAGACTTAGAAAAATGGTAATTTTTAGAAGACAGCATCAATTGTTCTAACAATTTCCTTCACTGACAGGGTTATAAATTCAGATGAGGAGATCACAGGCATGGCAGATTTATTATAACACGCCTATATTATACACTATAGAAAAATACCAGCTAGATGAAAATTATATTTATTCATAAATGGTCAGGGGAAAAGTTTGACTAATTAAAAATATAAAGTTTAATTTAAAAAAACTTTAAAGAAATAACTTTGTGCTTTACTTAGTGCTATCAGACAGACTTGGATAATGACAACATACAATGCAGTCTCCTAAAATCTGCAGATAACACTAACGTGAGGAATAGCAGTAAAGATTTTTTAAATATAGAGTCTGAAATCTTTAGAAATCAACAAAGGCGAAACTTTATACTAGCTTAATAAAAGTCCTAACTTAACAATAATGAATGTGAAAATGATAAATTTCAAGTGAACTGCAAATTCACATTTGTATGCCTTTTTATATTGCTTTCTCTGGTTAAAAAGTAGAGCATTCTCTTAGAATGCCCGTTTTCCTGTGCTGTGTCTTGATAACTCCATCTTTCAGGGCCCAACTCAGGTGTTATCTCCTATTTGAGGATTTCCTCAACTTTGCAACAGTTATCAGCTCAATTTTCTATGCTCCCATTACACTGGCTCCATTGCACATATGTGATTTATGCCACTGTGTTGTAGATGCGTTCATTTCTCACTACAGAGACACATTATCTCAGCATCTCCAAAGCATAGTGTTGAAGTAGACAAATGTGTACCCTCATTGGCAGTCCACATTTATTTTTATGTGTATCTAGACAGAGAATGTACACATATGAATGGCAATGAGAGGAAAATGACTGAATCTCAGCTTTACACTTGTAGAACGTGAATTTCGCTAAGTTGCACAACCTCATTGAACCCAGTTCCCGTTCTGTAAAATGGGGATAATGCCTTTCATGAAGTCAATATGAAAATTAAATAAGATAAAATAGTATGCCCACTATACGTGCACTCAATAAATACTATCAATTTTTATTGTTCAGGTATCATATTTGCAGTAGAGATCCTAGAGGTACACACAGAATAACCAGTATAGTAAAGGAACAATGGCAGAGGAACATATAAAAGACGTGAGAGTCTTTGAAGAGCAAGTCTGGCACTGGGAAGGGAGATAAGAAGAGCGATTAACTGCAAAGGAACTCTTAGCAAACAGCCAAAATCCAATCAGGATGACCTAAGTATAAAAATCTTAACTGCTTAGTGGTACACTGTTTGTAAAGAGGGTTGAGGTGTGCAGGCTCCTTAGAAACATCACTTAGCTACGCTTCCTGCAAGATGTGGAGTCTATCTATTTCACCACCCCTTGACTCTGGACAGGCTTGAGATTGGCTTTGACCTACACAACATAAATGACACTCAGAGGTTTCCGTTCTCACCCTCTTGGAACCCTGAGACCAGCACATGAAGAAGTCCAGGCTGGCCTTCTGAGGCTGAAAGACCATATGGTGAAAAAAGCCACCCCAGTATATTAAATTATCACAAGTACACTTTAAATATCTCACAATTCTATTTGTCAATTATACCTCAATAAAGCTGGAAAAAACAAAACACACACACACACACACACACACACACACGGAAAAGCCATCCCAGCTGAGGTCTTACTTCATGCAGCCTAAACCTAGCTTCCGGCTGAATACAGCTAAGTGAGTTGAGCACAGGGAGAACCTAGCAGAAAACACACTGGCAATTTGAAGAACCATGAGCAAATAAAATAGATAGTGATTTTGAGCCACTAAGTTTTAGAGTGGCCTGTTACACTATAACTGATACACATACTGTGTCCAAAGAAAGCCTGCTAAGCAGATAAAAGGTAAAACTCAGAAAGAAAAAGCATTCAGCAATCTCTGCTATACCATCCAAGGAAAAAAGAACTCATGGACCCAAACATCTTTGCCCATATGGCAGGCTTATTTCTAAAGAGTAGCTGAACACCTATTTTGAAGACACTAGCTATGAAAATCTTCCAACTTTCGAAAAAACTCCTGCTCACCAAATGGCCTTCTGATAATAACTAGAAATCCTGCATAGCTAATTATCAGTATGGGAACTGGTCTATGTGAAAAGGATTTTCCCCAAATATAAACTGATGGCATTCTGGTTTATACATTTAATATCTAGAGCTTAATCATTTGGGGGTACAGAAGTCAAATATCTGAGCAGGCAGTAGAGAGTGGTACCTACACAAAGATCTAGGGCACCAGTTTGAATTTCAAGCAATGCCCCTATGTTCTTGGTGCACACTTCAACAAATATTAGGAAGAATTGTCCATAAGCGCCATGTGATGGTAATTAAGAACATAAACTCTAGAGTCTGACGTGACTGAGTCACCAATTGCTAGGTAGGTGGTTTTTGACACTGATCTTAGGCTTATTCTCCGTTCCGTTCCCCAACCCTAGCTTCCTCATCTGTAAAAAAGAGCTGTTGAAAGGACTGAATGAACAAATGGGGAGCCAATGAATAAAGAAAACAAGATGCCTTATAAACTAATCAAACACCTTTCACAGGAAAGCCAGATTGAAACAAGCTGGTCAGTGATATTGTGGAAGAGATTTCTATATTTTGTGTGAAAAGTGTGACTCACTCAAAGATGGGAAATACATCCCAATTCCAAGGGTCTAAATGGATTAAAAAAAAAAGTTATTTTGTTTAGGATATTAAGTCACTGGATAATACAAATCATTTTCCTATCCCACAAATCTAGAATTTCTGGTATTCAGACCCGACTATTCCATTTTTGAACAATCTATAGCCAAATAAAAATTTAAAAACAAAATTGCTGTCAGCTAACCACATTACAGAGCATGTTTTCATCTTATTTAAGAGATTAAATTATGCACTTTATTCTATTCTCTATATCTATGAGCCTATTTTAATATATATTTATATATTTTTTCCTAGATTCCACATATAAGAAAGACAAAATGGCATTTGTCTTTCTCTGACTTATTTCACTTAGTATAATGCATACCTGAGGTTCATCCATGTTGTCATGAATGGCAAAGTTTCATTCATGATAATAAATTGTAGTATACACACACACACACACACACGGTGCCAAAAAATGTATACATATTTTAAGAAAGGAAAACTGTATTAAAATTGTAATACTCCATACATACCAATAAAAAAAGATGAATGCAAGTCATGTTTGACTTCTGCAATTACAAGAGTTGCTCAAGATGGTTACTATCAACATTTAGACACTTCTGATCACGGTGAATTACTGCTTGAGCAACACTGACCAAAGTGTCCACTTGTATACATTATTTTGACACCCCGGTATATGCATGTGTATGTATATACTACACTTTCTTTATCCAGTCATCCAACAACACTTAGGTTGTTTCCATATCTTGGCTACTGTAAATAGTACTGCAGTGAACATGGAGGTGCAGGTACCTTTTCAAGTTAAGTGTTTTTTTCCTTTGGATAAACACCCAGAAGTGGAACTGCTGGATCATATGGTAGTTCTAGTTTTAATTTTTTGAGGAACTGCCACACTGTTTTCCCTAGTGACTGCACCAATTGACATTCCACCTCAACAGTGCACAAGGATTCCTTTTTCTCTACATTCCTAACACCACGTTATTTCTAGTCTTTTTGATAATAGTCATTCTAACAGGTGTGAAGTGATATCTCATTGTTTTATTGATTTGCATTTCCCTGATGATTAGTGATGTAGAGCATCTTTTCATGTACGTGTTGGCCATCTGTACATGTCTTCTTTGGAAAAATATCTATTCAGATCTTCTGCCCAGTTTTTAATTAGATTGTTTGGGTTTTTTGTTTTGTTTTATTTTTGCTATTGAGTTGTATGAGTTCTTTATATATTTTGGATATTAACTCCTATCAGATATATGATTTGCAAATATTTTATCCCATTCAGTAGGTTGTCTTTCATTTTGTTGATGGTTTCCTTTGCTGTGCAGAAAAGCTTTTAAGTTTGATGTAGTCCTACTTATTTTTGCTTTTGCTGTGTTTGCTTTTGGTGTCAGATTCAAAAAATCATCACCAAAACTGATGTCAAGGAGCTTGCTACCTATGTTATCTTGCAGGAATTTTATGATTTCAGGTCTTACATTCAAGTCTTTAATCCATTTTGAGTTAAATTTTCTGTATGGTGGAAAACAGTGGTCCAGTTTCATTGCTTTGCACTTTAGCTTATGCATTTATTTACAATTAATGTGCTATTTTTAATGAGTCTACTTATGGAAAGCAGGTCAAAGAGAGTTAGCAATTAAAGAGCATGTAGTTCAAACAAACAAAATAAAGGAGTTTGTACTATATAATCACTAAGGATCCATCCTGGCAACAGTCCCTGTCTCAAAGAATTCAGGGTCTACGAAA
This sequence comes from Aselliscus stoliczkanus, assembly GCA_033961575.1. Classification (NCBI taxonomy): domain Eukaryota; kingdom Metazoa; phylum Chordata; class Mammalia; order Chiroptera; family Hipposideridae; genus Aselliscus; species Aselliscus stoliczkanus. Next base: position 75,846,773 of record CM066732.1, on the reverse strand, counting down.
AGAGAAAATGGGAGGCAACAAGTACATTGTATTACAATGCAATAACAGCAGATGTTACACTAGATAAAATGGAGGGGGTGATCACTGCTCCTAGGAGGTCAAAACAGGAAGTATTAGGCTATAATATCAAGTAAGATAAAGACAGAAAACTATTTAGCAATTAAAAAGTCATTGGCAACCTCTACTAACCAGAGTTAGAGGCAAGTGACTTTGCATTGTGTTGTGAAGTGAACAAGGAGGAGATGTGTAGAAAAGCTCCTTGAGACTGATTAGAGAGTGTTATATTGAAGAAATAAAAAACCTGAGCATGTAGTAAGCATAGTGGTCTTCACACAAATACAGAAGAAAAACATTCAAAATAATGCACTTAAAGGATAAGCTTCAAACTCACATAAACCAATTGGTGACTTAATGAAAGGGTGAAAACAGAGCTTTTCTTCATAGTTTCTCCAAAAGTGTGCTAAGGTTAAATTACCGTAATACCGTAGACCACCATATAACATCCACTTTGTAATCATCTAAGAGGAAGATAAAGTAACTCAAAATTTAAGACAATGAACTGGCAGTCTTATTCCAATCTTGGCAATTCAAAATCATAAAGATTAATACCTAAGAATATCAGTAGCTCTGCTTTGTTCAGAGTAAATGATTAAATATCTTTGCTCCCAAACCAATCACCTCTCCAACTGCTTGCAATTTCCCCAAATCCAAAAAAATGGTCAGCACAGAGGAAACAAAAAACTAGTTTTCTGTTTTAAATTTAAAGTCATAATGCTACAAAGGACACAGTCTCTTAATATTAGTGGGAGGTAGTAGACATGGATTACCAAAAATCTCTTTATTTTGGCATTTTGCATTTCTCCATGATTATGGTAAATCATCAAGAACCAAAACACATGAAAACTGTTTTACTGAAAAAGATAACATCCATGTTCAGTCTCTTTTACAGTGAGAAGGGCCTCTTAAAAAGACAAGATTGCTTTTAACGAAGGCGAGAAGAGTCTGAAATTTAGGCCCGTTTCCTATTTTGTTGGCACTCTTAAATAAAATTTAAAAAAACAACTTGGAATTATTACCAAGAATTTAACTTAAAAAAAAAAAAAAGAAAAAAAGACATCATCCTTGTCAAGTTACCCAATCCAAATCCACTTTAGTTACAAGAGTGAACTCTATTTGAGTAACAAAACAAGTCTGTACAGGAGCAGAGTAAGATGTACACTCCTATTTCAGAAGTACTGTCTGCTGAAAAACTTCTCTAGATATAACATGTTTGTGTGTACTTTTCTGTGGAGCTGAAGAAAAAAGAAGGAAGGCTTATTTAAAAGCTTAAAGGAATTGACTTTACTAACTTCACTATGTATTCATTTCTCAGACAGGTGCAGTTTAGACTCAAACCCTCCCTCTATCAAGCCTCCACTCAGAAAAGGTGCCTCTTACACACAATTTATTTGGTTGCTATAACACTTGGTTTCTAAGCCACAAAAGATTCCTTCTGAGTGGAGAGAATAAAGCACAAGAAAGGGGGGAATCAGGCTGTTTCAGTGATTGATCAATTCAGGTTCTCACTTGGAGGTAACTGTATTTAAACACAGATCTCTAAAAATACCCAGTTGTTTGGTGTTACAGGACAAGAGGATCTCTTGGGATAAACGAGGCGAGAGAATGAAAATGTACAGGTTCAAACTACACACGCAGCAGCAGCTCCGGATTCTTATCAAAACAATAGCGAGTGGCACATGTCAGGCGGCCCACATGCGCAGGGGGATAAAGAGACCGGCGGAGGCTGGAGTTGAACTTGTCTTAACCCCCCTCCCCCAACCCCCACCGTGCCCACCCGGCTATTCGAAAGTGAAAACCAGGGGCGCCTGGGGCTCTGCACTTTCCCCCTCCTCTTCCCCCCGCCCAACCCAGACTTCTTCCTCACCCGGTTTCCCGGAGGCGGAGACGCTGAGTTCCCCGGGGCCGGGAGTTAGTCACCAAGAAGAGGCGGTGACAGAGCGCATGGCTCGCGTCGCCCACTCCGAGGCCTAGCCGCACCGGACAGGCGGCCGCCGGCGGAGGGCCGTGTCCCGGGCCCCAAGGCCCCCAGCGAGGCCCCTCCTTCCCTAACTCTCAACTCCGCTCCCTCCCGCCACTACCCTAGGCAGCTCCAACGTCAGGTTCCACTCTTGACCGAGAAAAAAAAAAAAAGGCTCCCCGCCCGGCCGTTTCCTGCCCCCGGGGGCGGGGATTCCCTCCCCAGGCCGGGGGACAGCGGCCCCGTGCCGCGGACCTGAGCGGGGATCCCCTCGGCGGCCGGGCGGGGATCCCGGAACTGGCCCCGGAGTGCGCGTGTGGCCGCGGCGGGGAGGGGCGAGGCGGGGAGTTTCCGCCGCCCGACTGCCGGGCAGCAGCCGCAGCTAAGAAGCGGTCCGCACGGTGGGCCGGGGACCCCAGCCTCCCTGGCCCCGGCCCGCTCTCCCTACACGCGCCTCGGCGGGTTGTGTCGCCCGGGGACCCCGCGCAGTCACCGCGTCGGGCTCAGGGGACAGAGGAACACGGGCCTGAGGCCACCCGTCATTTTCTAGTCGCCCCCGCCAGAAGCCCCGGGGCGAGGAAAGAGAGGGGAGACAAAAGGACGCTGGGGAGGGAGTCCCCACACTCTCTCGCACCCCCTGCGCCCGGCTGGGCCCTTACTCGTAGTGGCGGAAGATCTCGTTGGTGACTTTACAGTAGAAAACTTCCTCGTCGGGCCGCAGGTCCGCGGGCGGCTTCTGTCGCACAAACGGCTTTCGGTGTAGCAGCGGCATCTCCCGTTCGCCCGCGGGCTCCCTCGGACCCTCGGCCGCACGCGCCGGCCCCGCTTCCCTATCAGAATTGGAGGGAAAGGAAAGCCGGTAAGGTGGGGAGCGCTCCGCGGCGGCATGGGCCGGTCCGCCCGCGGGGGAAGCTCCACTGCCTTTTGTGTGACTGACGCGCCGCGGCTGCCACCGGAGCCGAGGTCGCTTCGGTCGCTGCCGGGGTGTTAAGCAAGCGGAGCGGCGGCCGCCGCCTCTGCCCTCCCGGCGCGCCCCACCTCCGCACGCCCGTTTGCCGGCTCACAATGGGGTTGGACGCCCAGCCGCGGGCGGGCGGGCGGTGCGGGAGCGGCTCCCCCTCCCCCAGCGCCGGCTCCCTGCCCGCCGCCGCCGCCGCCGCCGCCGCCGCGGGGCTCACAACGTGCTCGGCGCGGAGCCCGCCGGCCCGACGCCGCCAGGGAGCTCGCAGCCTGCGGACCCCGGCGCCCCTCTGCTTTGTTCCCCGGCTCCCTTTCACTTCCCTGCCGGCGCCGGCCGGCTCCCGAGCGACCACACGGAGCCCCTCACCTGCGAGCACGCCTACTGCCACTTCACCTTCTCAAGTGCACCGAAGGCAGCCAGGGGAGGCTCTGCCCTCCCGGGGGGTCGCTTCTCGCCGGCCCCGCCGCGCCGCCGGCCGCCGCTGCTCCAGCTGCCACGGCCTGGCTCCGCGCGGGGGATCGCGTCCCACCGCCACTTCCCCGCCTCTCAGAGCTCCTGGGAAGTTTCTGATCTACTTTCGGCTCCGAAGGAGGAAGAGCTGTTGGGAGGAGCTTTTCACTTCTCGCTTCTACCTTTTTATTGGCTACTCGATGACTTTTACAGCTTGTCACTGATACAGGAAGAGACGGCGGAAAGCCTGGGAGAGCTACATTATTAATTAATGGAGCAACCCCTGGTGAAGAATCAGAAGCATCCTCCATGTTTGAGATTATCCGCCAAAAGATCTAGGAAAAGCGCTGGGGTTTCATAACCACATGGCTAACAAAGTAAAAAGCCTTCATCTTCAAGCCTGGTACCATCGCCTGGTTCCACGAGGGGAAAATGATTCCAGTGAAGATTTAACTTGTATTTTAAATATAGGAAGAGAAACGAGGAATAAGAAATAAAAAAGTATTTTGATATTTTCTTCAAAATTAGAATTCTCGTGTATAAAACAATGTTTGCTTGTGTGAACATCTGTCTTGAAAGGAAAATACCTTACATGACAGCAGTTCTTTTTAATACTTAGAGAGGGCAATTCAAAGATTTAGTAGAGGAAAAGATCAAAAAAGTATGTTAGAAAATGTCATCATGCCTATTGGACCCCCACATATTTAAAACTAAAAAAAAAAACACCTTTATAAAGTTGTATCTAGAATATGCCGCTGAAAATATTGTGCGAAGGATCAATATTTAATTCAATCACTTCGATGTTTAAAGATTATGGATTTACTAATGAAATTTCCTCTAAAGCAACTTTTCCGTATCTGTAATTTCCTTGTGTGAAACAAATTTTAATGCACATAATACATGTGACTTTGGAATTAAGAATTTTCCGCGACTACAAATAACTCCAAATGTTTGCCAGCTTTGTTTTAAATGGTCTTTTTTTTTTTTTTTGCTACCGCCCTTGACAGTTGCTTATTTGCAGATTAACATGAAAGAATGAGTCTAAAAGGCAGTAAGTTTGAAGAACAGTCATTTAACAAAGGATGTAACTAATTACCAATACTGTGAAATGATCATAGCTATAGAAAAAAAATTGGGATTATTTTTGTATCTTCCAAGTATTTAACTTGAAGCTGAAAATGTAATCTATCCAAATCTCAAGAGTTATATTTTTAACTTTTTTCAAGAGCCCACAAAGGTAGACTCCAAGGGGAACCAGGAGGAGGGATAAATTGCAACAGCTATTGAAGCATCATTCTCACAATTCAAACTCCTAGCTTAACTATTAAGTTAAAATCAGATGAAATTTTCTCTGAATATATAGTGTCTATATTTCTTAGATCTCGCTATATGATAAGCTGTTAAAGTAATTTTGGTAAGATCATAATAAAAATAGTAATGTTGATTTTATTTTATTAAATACAGATTTTTTTAAAAAACATGACTGGGCCGGCCGAGTGGCGCAGTGGTTAAGCGCTGGCTTGGGAAGCCAGCGGCCCCGGTTCAGGTCCCACATGTGAGGGCCAGTGACACTGCCCTCAAAAAAATAAAATAAAATAAAATAAAATAAATGACTGTTTTAATACACAACTTATATACAATCAATAAATAAAACACCACAGTAAAATGATGGATAGGAAAGAGCATGGCATTTCATTTGCATGACAAATGGCTAACATCTTTAGTCATATATGAGCTCTTAGAAAATACAGATTTTTTTTAAACAATTACAGTTTTTATACTAACTTAAAATTGAAATTTTATTCTACTTCATCAAAATACTATCATACTCAATTTCCTACTACTATACTCAAATTTCAGTACTATCATAACTTAGTTTTCTGAGTCGCATACATAGGACTTGCTTTAATGTTTTGTGATATTTAATAAATGTTATACATAGTTCATCGTTAACTCAGAATAATGTAAATTTAGTAAATTATAATTAACATTAAAGTTTAGTTTTGATGTGCATATAATACTTGATCAAATTGATAGGCATACCTAAGCTACTTTAAAATAACACTTCTCTTCAAGTTATCCTACACATTTACTATTAAAAGCTTACCTAATACATTATTTATTTTGTATTTTAGTATCATGATTATGTCCTTGCTTTATTAATTACTACTTCTAGGCTTTTGAGAGTGAAAAGCTCATTTCTGTATTCAGAAAGTAGTTAAAGGATACTATTGTGGAATAAGAGTATGTAATAGTACTGTGTAAAAAACTTGGAAATATTATAAAGCAAACTGTGAAAGTTACATTAGCATAGAAAAAAGGATAGAGAAAACAAATTGAAATAATTTAATTTTTTTAACAACTTAAATCATTTAAACATTTATCAGTCTCCTTTTATGTGCCAAGACACTGTACTAACTCATGTAAGTGATATAATATAAATATATGCTGGCCTCAAAAAATGTACACTTTTGTAGGGAAAAAGTGATGTAAAGACAACCAATACAAGAATTGTGTGAGTGTTAATGATCATGAGTAATATATGCAAAAAGAGAAGTAGAAAAGATTAGAAGAAAATGTAGAAGGGAGACCCGGGATTGGTCCTAAATGAAGTTATCTACAAGGCATGGTTTGAAGGGCAATAGAAAACTCATGTTCCAACATATTCTCATCAGTCTCAAGATGCAACCCCTCCCCCCATTAGTCAGCCCTCTGGGTGAAGACACCAATGGCCCCCCAATTAAATGTAGAATGTAAACATACTAGTTAGGCAGGACATAGGCACATATTAATCTAATATCAAGACAAAGTTTAATATTTGAGAAGGTGTAGATAAAGACCAGGCTATGAAATATGTATTTTAAAAGCTTGAGCTAGAATACTTTTCTTGTAATCAATTGACTGATTAAGAAAGACTTGATGTAGGTGACTTGGTGAGACAGCTGAAAGAACCTTTGAGAACTCTTAATCCTCTTATTTTCACCTGAGGAAACTAAAGCTCAGGAACTGGTACATTCGTCTCCTGACTCCTTGTTCACTCTCTCTAAACCACACTGCTTTTCTCTTGATTTCGGTAATATCTGATTATCTTGTATATCCTACTCACACTGCATCTATAAATAAGCTAAAGGACCACTCCAAATCTTTCCTAAACTGGTAAACTGTGTAGGGGGATAAGATATATTACTCATGACCAGGAATAATAATTTATTTTTGAGAATTATCCAGGAGAGCAATGGTTGTAATAAGAATCTTAAATTCATCTAATTGAACAGCTGACTAGTCCTATCTCCCTTCTTCAGTTAATACATCTAATAAATAGTATAAACTCTTCATATCCCTTACCTCTAAGTAGCAATTATAAAAATATTTAGAGTATAACTTCCCTGAGTTCTTCTGAGAAAGATGTCTTATAAATATATATATGAGGAATATTTTCAGCTTCGTAACTCCTTTCCTCAATATCTCTGCCACCTGTCTCAACATTTCTATGCTCTCCTTTTAATGTCTTCCTAATTCATTGCATTTTTACATATAAAAGATTTCTATATATTTCTTTAGTAGCAATGAATATGTTTTCCTTCATATCAGAAACCTGACCTATTGTTAGGATAGTGAGTCTAGATCTTAGCTGCCCATTGAAATCACCAAAGGGGATTTTCATGTCAAAAACATTCATGTCTGGGCCACATCCCTAGACCAGTTAAAACAATCTCTGGGGCCGGCCGAGTGGTTAAAACAATCTCTGGGGCCGGCCGAGTGGCGCAGTGGTTAAGTGCTGGCTTCGGAAGCCAGCGGCCCCGGTTCGGTCCCACATATGAGGGCCAGTGACACTGCCCTCAAAAAACAATAAAAAAAAAAAAAATCAAAACAATCTCTGGGGAGTAGGGACTCCATTTGGAGTTTAAAAATTCTACTCAGGTGATTCTAATGTACTGCCATGGTCAAGAACTACAATGCTTAGAGGAGATTGGATTGTTAATACTGAAGTGGTAAGGTTGGGAAATTTGGAATGCATTTTTTTATTCAACCCCTTGTGATGAAAGCCATGAGTTATGGGATGGTGGTAGGGGTTGAAAGAATAGTCTATGGCCATCATCATTACCACAGTAATAGTTTACACTTAATGAATGCTTCCAGCTTGTCAAGCATTATGCTAAGGGCTTTAAATGAATCATCTCATGGAATTCTCACAGCAAACTAAGTACGATTTATCATCTCCATTTTACAGATGAAGCTGTTGAGGCTCAGAGACGTTAATTAAGTAGCATGCCCCAGGTCATACAGTCCAGAAGCAGAAAAGCTCAAATTATCAACACCAGAGTCCAAGCTCCTTATTACTATTCTGTTTTTCTATTGTAAATAGCTGAGATGTAAATTGAAACAGGGAACTCGATGCTAGGCACTAAACAATTTAGACTTATAATGATGAAGAATGTTTGTTAGTCATCAAAGTACTACAAGAAACCATGAAGAACTTAAGAAAATTATCTCAGAGTAGGGAAAGCCAAAGTATAACAACACAAAGTCCAGAATCCATAAAGATAATTCTATAAAACAAAAATAAATATTTCTGCATGACAAAAGCTACCACAAACTAACTTGGAAGACAACTGTAAAACTGGGAAAAAGTTATTTGCAATTCACTGACAAAGGACTAAGCTAATTTCCTAATATATAATTTCCTATTTCCCTATTTTATAATATAAGGTTTATAAGGTTTATATAAGTAATATAAGTAATATATAAGGTTTATTAACCACAATAACCCAAGAGGAACAGAAAAGAAAATACAAAAGGCTTTTAAAACATATAAAAAGATTCTCAACCTCACTAATAATAAGAGAAATACAAATTAAAACTACACGTACATTGAGATGACATTTTTCATCCTTCAGATCTGCAAAGATCACCATCATATGTTGCTAAGTCTGGAAAAACAGGCATATTCTTTGTAAAGGGAAAATTGGCAATATTTACCCAAAATTACAAATGCACACAGAAATTCAAGCTTTAGTAAGATGTCCCACAAGTATATTTAAATATAAGACTTTTACTTTGGCTTTATTAGGAATAGCATAAAATTAAAATTAATGGAAATGTCCATAATTAAATAAATTACATGTCCATGCAGTGGAATAGTATGGAGATATAAGAAAGAATGAGGAAATTTAAAAAGAAGAAAAATCTGTATGAGGTTTTAATATATACATATTTGCTTGATACATAAAATGCATCTGGAAGAATATATAAGAAAATAACACACTGGTTGCCTCTGGGGAAAGAGTTGCTAGGGGACAGGGATGAAAGGAGACTTCATTGTGGAAAGATGAATAAAATTTTTTATAATACACAGATCAAACGGTAAAGAGGCAGGTCAGGACAGATAGCTGAAGTAATAAATTATTTCACTTCACAATTGGGAATAAGTTTAGAACTACAAATAAAAAGTAAAAATGTCTGTGTTAAATATTTCACAGGACCTAGCATATTGTCTTTGCCATGACAGGACTACAAAACATATTTGTTGGATGGGTGAATGCTTAGATGGATATAAAAAATACAAATTTAGGGCTGGCCAAGTGGCGCATTGGTTGAGAACTGGCTTGGGATGCCAGTGGCCCCGGTTCAGATCCCACATATGAGGACCAATAACACTGCCCCTCTATAACTAAGATGGTGAACAGCAGCTCCACCTGGAGCTGGGCTGCTGTGAGTCCCCGGGACTGCATAGCTGCAACCCCTGCTGCAGTGGGATGCCATAGGCTACAGTGAGTAGGGGCAGCCAGTGTGAGCAGCTGGTAGCCAGTGTGAGCTGCGAAGAGCCTCTGTGAGCAGCCGTCCAGAGGCCGGCGACCAATCTGCCTCACTCAAAAAGAGCACAGTGATAATACCAACATGGGCCAGTGAAACAATCAATGTCCTCCACAGCTAGACTGAAGAACAAAAGGACAGCTACTTGTCTGTTCCCCTTCCATGGTTCCCCAACGCTGTTCCCCTCCCCCAATTCCCCAATTTAAAAAAATAATAAAAAAATACAAATTTAATATGATTACAATGAAAGAAATAGTCAGCTAGATGGCTGCTTTCATCTTAACCTGGAAATAGAATTTAGATTACACATTTCCGAAAATCTCTCTAGATTGCTTATGTTAATGATTAGTTATATACCAAATTACAGAACAAATCCTATGTTCAGCCAAATATATTTATTATTGTCTTTAAAAGTAAGACATATAAAGAACAAGTAGAGGGCCGGCCGAGTGGCGCGGTGGTTAAGAGCTGGCTTGGGACGCCAGCGGCCCTGGTTCGGATCCCACATATGAGGGCCAGTGACACAGTGACACTGCCCTCTAAAAAAAAAAGAACAAGTAGAAGGTTTTAAAATGTGAGTTACAAGAGTTCTTTTGCTTATTTTTATCACCTGGAAAACTAATTTTTAGTTTTAGTTTCTCTGTAGTAAAATAGCTATCAGACAAAAGTTGCCATCTCATTTACTGACTAATTTCTGTTAGTACTGGAGTATAAAATAGAATATATTTAGTTCCTCTTTTATTTTCCCTTTGCTGTTCAGGCTATTACCTACTATCAGGTATCATTTTAAATATTACTATACAATTTAAAAAACTTTTAAAAAATGTTTACTACAATGCCTGGAACATAGTAGGCACTCAAAACCTATTATAGAAAAGTACTATGTTATTTCATTTTTCTTATATTATTTTATAATTAATATATATATAATATTCAATTTATAATATTATAATTAGGACCATATCTTTTTAAACTAGTTAGCTCTTGTGGTTGAAGCATAATGGTATTACCACATTTGACACCAATAACCAGCTCCATATTACAATGTATATGTCTACAGACTACCTGGCAATTAAAGATGAAGAGATAGAATTAAGACAGTTGAAATTCAGAACCCAGTTCTAAACATATTGTTGCTAAATTCTAATCTGAGAGTTCCTGGTGAAACGTGTTCTAGTAATACAGATGCCTATAAAATAAAACATTTACGATTTTCTTTCTTTTATTTCTGATGCTATCTTCATACCTAGAAACCAGGAGTCATGCTACTATATTATTTTCTCTATTTTAAATGTTTAGGTCAAAACACCCAACTCTTATGTCCTTAACACAACTGAAATTTTATTTTTTTCAGTTGAAAATAAAAGGATGAATTTCTCTCTAAGTTACCAATAATCTATTTCTCAATAACTTCTTAACATCTGGACATCACATACCTGGGAACCAGTGTACCTAGCATCTTGCCTATTTCAAGTGCAAAAACCAAATTCCCCAATACTAAACACCTTTCTTTTTCCCATTTCAAACTTCCCTCTTAAAATAAAGACTTCACCCTAGGTTTCAGAATGGTAGGTAGAATAATAGCCCCCAAAGACGCCCACAGCTGAATTCCCAGAACCTGTGAATTGTTAGCTTATGTGGCAAAAGTAACTTGCAGATGTGATTAAGGTAAAGGACCTTGAGATGGGAAGATTTGCCTGGATTACCCCAGTTGGCACAATCTAATCACTTGAATCCTTAAAAGTGGAGAATCTTTCCTGGGTATGGTCAGAGATAGATGGGATGACTAAAGAAATGTTCGAGAGATGTGATGGGTTGCTGGATTGGAATGGAGAGAGCAAGGAATGTATGGGTCTCTAGAAGCTGGAAGAGGCAAGGAAACAGATTCTCCCCTAGAGGCAGGCCTCCAGAAAGGAATATAGTCCTGCCTACACCTTTATTTTTGCCCAGTGAGACCTGTGTTGGACTTCTGACCTACCATTACATTTCTGTTAGAACAGCAATAGAAAACTAATATATCCAGTTCCCAGTCCAAAAATATTCTTAATCTTCAACTCATGTTCATGGCAATAGTGAATGATTTAGCTCTTTCAAGCTGAGGTTATTGGCAACTCCTGCTTCTAGAGTTTTCTGTAATGATTCATCCAGCTGCTACCCCAAAAAGTTCAAAAGGTCATTTCATAATGCATCATTGTATCATTACCTTAACCACATAAACTAGAATATATAGACAGTCAAAATTAGCATGTATGTAGTAAGAGGATGATTATAAATGGACAAAAACTTGTTTTTTCAATAGATTCTATCTCCTCAGACCTTCTTAAGGATTTTGCTCCATCAGTCACTTTGCCTCTATACAATGTCGAGCTCTCCTTCACCACTGAGATCTCCCCTTAGGCTGTAATCTAGTGCAAGTTTCTTTCATTGTGTGTGTGTGTGTGTGTGTGTGTGTGTGTGTGTGTGTGTGTGTGTTGGAGAAAATTAAGTACATTTCTGTCTTCAGCTCTGTTTCTCTTCTCTTCTCTTCTCAACCAAGATTTAAAAAAGGAAACCCTATGCTGCTTGTTTCTACTTCTTCATTTCTCAGCCCTCCATTTCCTGTCTGTACTCCCCAAAACTAACTGTCCTTAATTCTATCCCTCCAATTGCAAAATCCAACAGACTCTCACCAGGGAGGAGTTCACCTTATTCACTCTGCTCTTTGACATTCTCTCCTTTCTTGGCCTCTGTGGCACACTCTTTTCTGGTTCTCTTCCTACCCACCCCTCTGAACTGTTCTGAGTCCCTTTGGCACAACCTATTCCCTAAACCCTGGTGTTTCCCATCTTTCTTCCATCCACTCTCTTCTCTCATCACTCTTCAGAGAAGCCTTCTCTAAATCAACATCTCCTCCTGACTAGTTAACTGCCCCTATCCTCATTGGAATATGAGCTCCTCTAGGGTCTTCTTGTTTCCTTAGGGACTCTACCACAGCTTCTTCAAGATTTTTGAGATAGAAATGACTCAACAAACTGACACTTTATAGAGATTAATCTGGGTGTGGTATGTAAGACTGACTGGATGGGGTATAGCCTAAAGGCAGGCAAACCAGTCGAGAAGGCATAGAAGTACAGGTGTGGAATAACAACAACCTGTATTGCCTTGGCAATGGAAAGGAAGAAAAGCCAGGAGACATATTTCAGTGGAAGTACAGGCATACCTCATTTTATTGCACTCCACTTCATTGCGCTTCACAGGTGCTGCAATTTTTACAAACTGAAAGCAAGACGCTCCATCAGCAAAAAGATTATGACTCGCTTAATTATGATATCTGCTTTATTCCAGTGGTCTGGAATGGAACCTACATTATCTCTGAGGTATGCCTGTATTTAGTGACAGAACTTGATGACACATTACGGAAGGGAGAGGAAAGGTCAGAGATGACTCAAAAGTTTTAGACCTGGGAGACTAGAAAGGAGACATCATTAACAGAAATGGGGTAACCAGGTATAGAAATAGGTTTGGGAGAAAGACGAAGCATTCAATTTTAGATGTGGAACATCAAAACTGAGATGCCCTACAGGCAGTTGGAAGACTCAGACTCTGAAATCAAAAGAGACATCAGGATTGAGGCTATAAATTAGGGAACTGTTTCCAGAAATAAGATAACAAAAGCTACTCAAGTTGATGGGTATACAGTAGGTAATTAAAATGGGTAAATAAATAAATCCCTTGATGTCCTTTTCTTTTTTCAAGTATCAGGATGCCCAAAACACTCACCATCACTCCAGAATATCTCATTGGCCCACCATGCGTAATCCCCAATATTTGCTTTTTCTATTGCTTCTTCCTGGCTGATCATTGCAAGATATTACAAAAACTTAGGGGCCTTCACAGATATGCTAAACTCTTTTTATGTCATCTTCTGTTGACATTCTATTGAACAGCCTTATAACAGGTTCTCTAACCCTTTTTCCATTTTTCTCAAACATCTAACCTGATTTTCCTTTCTTAGCCTTACCTTGCTCTTGACACTCACCTTGCCTCCTAATTTATTTACAAAATCTGGGCCATTCAATATGACTTCAATTCTCAATCCAATTTTTTTTTATTCTCACTCCACCCTTTTTTTCTTCTCTCTTGTCTTCTGCTTTCCAAGGCTCTATCTGTGCCTTTGATCACATTTCTTTCCACTTCCAGGACCTTATTCCATGACTTCCTTCTCTAATATCTCCCAACTTCAGTTGTTCTTTTCTTTTCGCCTATTAACATATGCAAGCCCATCTTGTACTTAAAAAACTTCTTTTCTTCACTTTGATTCCCTTAGAGCTACCATCTTACCAATCTTTTTTTTTGTTATTAAGTAATATAAACTGTACAACTATATGTAATCTTGATAGTGGTTTGAATTCTTGCTAGAGCAGTTTTACTTGTATGTCCTTTATGTTTGTGTCAGAGTCTCCAATATGTAAGTTTCTGTGGGACAGAAATCACATAACTCAATTAGAAAATGTTTGCAGCTACAACTAATCAAGAAATAGTTGCAAGATTTGGGAAGCTGACTTCTGAGAAACAATAAATAATATAATGCTGCTTTGCCTTTATCTGTTTCCAAGGATTAAAATTGTAAATGCACTTAGAGTTGTCATGTGATGGTTATCTCTCAGTCATAAGGCAGGATTTTTCTGATGTCTATATCAATAGCAATTACACTCATTTAAAGCTGTAAGCAAGAGTCTTGGGCAATCCCTACATTAGCAAACATAAATGTTAGCATGAGAAGTAAGCAGTCAAGTTTTAAACTTAGAAGTCATCATGAGAACACTAATTTTTTCATTAATAATTTAGATACAATCAATTTTACTTTACAAAAATTATTTACTTTATGTTTTAGAACTTTCTAGCAGGAAAGTTAACAGTACCTTCCCCTCTGTACTCTTATACATACACCTACATTTCTCCTTCTAGCCTAACAAGCTTCCTTTTAGCCCTGACCCGCTATAGCTTCCTTCCTAGTTGTTGATGAAGTTAGAGAAAATGCCAGAATGTGATGCCAAGTATTTGGATCTCAGGGCTCAAGAATGAAATATTTAAAAACAAATTAATTTTTATAACTAACTTTTAGAAAAAGTTATTTTTATAATTTTACAAAAATGAAATATGTATTTTATGTTATTTTAAGAACATTAAGGCCCCACAACTAGAAAGCTTCTGAAAAATATTTAAGGGTTTTAGGGTTTACAGTAAAGCAAAGTTGTTTCTTACAGTTATGTATAAAAATTCAATTAAAAGACCATTTGGAAAGCAACTGCTGGGTATAAAGCCCTTTGTCAAGCACTGAGCTTAATACTGAAGTATTATATAGTATAAGAAAGTCATAATGGCTCAGATTAAAGGTCTATATTACAAATACGTATAGAAATACATTTCTATGTTATTATTATTCTCATTTTATAGATAATAAGGCTGAGGTTTAAGCAGGGTAAAGAAATTGCCCAAGTTCCCACAGTATGCAAGTGGAAGGGCTGGGATTCAAATTCATATTGATTGGATGTCAAAGTCTATTCATTCAACAAATATTTCTGAGTGCCTTCTATATGTCAGACACTGTCCTGGAGATTTGGGCTACATCAGGGAGAAAACAGAAGACCCCGGCCGGCCAAGTGGCTCAGTTGGTTAAGAGCTCTCTCAAGAGTGCGAGCTGAGCTCTGAGCAACAGCAGTTCGATGCCCAACCTGAGCTAAGCTGCCACTGAGCTGCCAACAGGTGGCAGGATGGCTCAACTAAAAAAACAAAGAACAAAAAAACAGAAGATCCCTGCACTCTTGGTGCTTGGATTCATTAGCTGCCAAGTCCTTTGTCTTTTCTCCTGCCACTTATCTACACAAATAAAGAAAATTTTACTTTCCCGAGATTAATCCTTTTACCTGGGTTGTTGATTTTATCACCTTTCTCACAAGTTTTTTTGGAAGTATAGCTTAATCAATTATTGCCTCTTCCACTTCCACCCAACCACATTAAATATACGTAAGTCTCATCTTGAAAAATGCCTCTGCTTGTCCCTATTTCCATTTCTTTTGCTTGCTCCACACCATACCCCAAATTCCACAGCACTCATTCTCTCCAACCCTTTCCTATGTGGTTTTCCTTCCAAAGGTTGTTTGCCATCCTTGTACCCCTCAATTTCTTTATGATGCTAACCATGTTGACCACTCCTGGAAACTCCTTCCTTGACTGATGAGAAGTTACCTTATCCTGGCTTTAAAACAATTGTGTGTCTATATCAATAAGAGTATCTGTAAGAAGGACTAGGATCTTCTCCAATGAATACTGTTGTCAAAATGAGATGTTGAATAAGTCAGAAAATTAGCTCATTTTTTCTTGAAATCATCTAGAGGATTTTTTCCTTTTCACATTTTTAAGACCTTTCTAATACAAATAAGATGATACATATTTATATGCATTATGTCATATATTTTACTGGAAAATAGAGGTAACCACAAGCTAGTATAAGAGTCAGACATAGTTTCTATCACACAAAAGGTTGACTTCGAACTGCTTCTGACTCAAGACACACACACAAGAATTTTAAAAGCATAGATTTGGAGTCACTTAATATTAAGGCAACAAATCCCACATAAATCAAATGTATTTCAGTCCCAAAATAAAATTGTTTCCTATAGTACTTCTAAATCATTAAGGAAAGATAAAATTATGTTCAACATACTATTCAGGAGTCTGAAAATGTGCACACTGTGTAAACACACGCACACACACACGCACACACACACACACTTTAACCATTTCCCTTGTGAAATACACAGAACAGTACACAAAATGAACATACAGCTCAATGAATTACTAAAAAAAAACCACACTACCTAGGTAAAGAGAGAGAACATAGCCTGCACCCCAATGTTTATGAGACTTATCTGTGTTGTTACACATAGCTGTAGTTTATTCGTTTTTGTTACTATGGGGTATTTTATCATATGCATTCACCATGCTTTATCATTCTTCTGTTGATGAACACTGGGTTGTTTGCAGTTTTATCTGTGAATATTCTTGTGTATGTTTCTTGGACATGTGAATGTATAGAGTAGAATTGTTGGGTCCTAGGATATGCATATTTTTAGCTTTAATAGATACAAATTGTCTTCCAAATTGGCACTTCCACCTGCAGCATTATATAAGTTCCAGTAACTGCATATCCTTACTAATACTTGGACCTGTCTTTCTTTTTAGTCATTCTGTGTAGGAATGCAGTAATATCTCACTGTAGCTTAAATTTGCATTTTTCTGATTGCTAATTAGGTTAATTATCTTTTTATATGTTTTTTTTTTTTTTTGCCATTTAGGTTTTTCCTTGGTGATAGTCTTCTTTACATTGTAAAAGATTTTGATATTACGTGGTTGAAATAAACAGAATAAATTTTGTTAGGTGGAACAGGGACAAAGAATAGCCATTGAAGTTCTTCACTATTGCTACCGGGCTTCCTGAGCAAAGCAAAAAAATACACCCCAAAAGTTTCTCTGCACAACAACATAGTCATTGTTCCTATGGGCCAAGCTTGTGGCCAGCAAATATAGGGAAAATATTATTTTCTCAAAAGGCTTTAGAGAAATTTATGTTTCAAAGTTTATGTATAAGTTTTGCAAAGTTTAATGTATAAGCTTTGTGGAGTCTAAAAGAACAAGGCTGGAGCCAGAGGAACCCTGCTCCATCACATTCCCTCCTAGGCCCCAGGAGAAAGAAGACATTAGCTCAAAGAATGGACTTCAGTCAGTTTCTAGTGGCTTTTGGTAGCAGCAGAGAGTCTCATAACCAGAAAATATTTTCAAGAGAAACTGCTTGACTGGTCCTCCCCCATAGGCTAAAAGTAAAACTGCAGTGGGTTGGGACATGAGGGACAGATAACCACTGGTTGATCGTATGTGGGAAATTCACAAATATAGAAGAGTTTCATTTCCCCTCCTGTCAGATTATTGAAGCTGTTTGGTAAATTCTGTTATTTCAAATGAAAGAAGAATCCCTTATTTGTCAGACATCCCTACAAAAATTAAACATTATAAATCATGCTAAAGAAACAATAGGCTATTGCAGAAAGCAAATGCCTTTGTAAGACTGGGTTTTTAAATTTCCATTGGGCACATAAAGCCTTGGAAAACAAAAAGTTTCCTCATCTATGAAGAGTGGAGATAGATTCCAGGCTCATAAATGTTTCTATGTGAATTCTATCAAAACTGTAAGGCATATATACATTATAATCAATAATATCTAGTCTAGCCTAGAAAATAGAATGCTATGGAAAGCTTTATTATTCATTTTACAAAATTAGCATAACCCTGAGAACAAAATCTGAGGCATACACAAAAAAGAAAACCATAAACTTATATCATTTGTGGAAACCAATGCAAAAGAAATCCCAAATATAATATTAGCCATGAAATCCAGTAATATATTAACAGAATAACATACCCTAACCAAGAAAGGCTTATTTTGAGAGTGTACAGATGGTTCAACATCAGGAAATCAATAAATAAATTTCACTATATTAATGGATCAAAAGAGTTAAAATCAACTTTACATTTAGCCTATGGGGGAGAACCAGTCAGGCTTACAGCCTCTCTTGAAAATATTTTCTGGGTATGAGATTCTCTGTTTCTACCAAAAGCCACTAGAAACTGGTTTTGAGAGGGAACAAAAGACAAAATTCACTGTCTATTCTTGGTTTGTAAAAAACAAACAAAAGTGTAAACGACATGATAAATACAGAATAAATAGGTGCCAGCTGAGTGGCACATTGGTTAAGAGCTGGCTTGGGACACTATTGGCCTGTTCGGATCCCACATATGAGGGCCAGTGACACTGCCCTCTACAGCTAAGATGGTGAACAACAGTTCCACCTGGAGCTGGGCTCTGCGAGCCCCAGCGACTGGTGTGTGGGCTGCCATAGGCTACAGTGAGCGGCCGGCAGCCAGTGTGAGCTGCCAATAGCCGCACCGCGATGAGCGACCATCCAGGTTCCGGCGACCGATCTGCCTCATCCGGGAAGAGTGCAATGACGATACCAACATGGGCCAGTGAAGCAACGTCCTCCTCAACTAGACTGAAGAATAAAAGGACAGAGACTTGTCTGTTCCCCCTCCCCCAATTCCCCAATAAAATCTTTAAAAAAAAAAAAAAGAATAAATAGAAAATTTCAAACTAACATTAAAACTTTAATTACATTTTCATCAAAGTTGTAAACAATAAAACATCCCCACTATTATTGCTATTATTCGTATGTATTTTGGAAGCTAGCTAATAAGACAAGAAAAAGAAATAAGGGGTGTGATACTAAAAAATAAGAGAAATTTATAATTTTATGTAGATGATCTAATTGTCTGGAAAACCAAGAGTCAACTAGAAAAACTATTACTACTAATAGAGGTTCAGAAAGATGTGCTGTTACAAGGTAACTTCCTTATACAGTAGCAGTAATCCTTTGGAAAATATAGAGGAAGAAAGATCACATTCAAAAACAGCCCAGAGTGAGGCCTTTGGACTTGATACATTTTCTGCTTGAAACACCTCTCCTAGATTTTTGTATATCTGCCACTGTCATTATTCCTTTTTCATCTCAATTTCCTGTTCTTTAGAGAGTTTTCCCCTTTCCTAGACCCTCACACTATTAAGCATTTCCTGAGCAAGAGACTGCGGCTATGTGTTTTTGCATGTGTTCATTTTTACAACTGGGTATACAGAACACATTTCCCAGCCTCACTTGTAGTTAATTGGGCCCATGTAACTGAATTGTGGCCAATGTAACATGGAAGGAAGTGCCACTTTTAGAGCAGAGGAAAAAAAACCTCTCAGGTACATCTCTATTTCCTCTTCTCTTTTCCCATCAAATGAAAGAAAATACTCCAGGGGCGGACAGTTAGCCCAGGTGGTTAGAGCTCAGGCTCATAACACCGATGTTGCTGGTTCGATTTCCACATGGGCCAAGGAGGTGTGCCCTTCACAACTAGATTGAAGACTTGGAGCTGATGGGTCCTGGAGAAATGCCCTCTATAACTAGATTGAAACAACTACTTGACTTGGAGCTGATGGGTCCTGGAAAAACACACTGTTCCCCAATAAAATGTCTTAAAGAAAAGAAAAGAAAAGAAAAGACTCCAAAGAATTAGAGATGGTGGAGCCACAATATGGAAGTATTAACAAAATGGTAGGAGCCTAGGTCCTTGAGCCACAGTTTAGAAGAAAATGGCTCAAGGGAGCTACCCAATCAGGAACACTCACTCTGGCTTGTTGCATGAGCAGAAAGTAAGTTTACCGTTTTCAAGTAAGAAGTTTTGTGGCTGTTTATTACAACATTAGATAACTGAACAAATTCATTTACTGTGTGTCAAATATTATGGCGCTTGAAGTAATTTAGTTCTCACAACTCCATTTTCAGGTAAGAGAATACAAATTTAGTGATTTTAGTTTATTTGCTCAAAGTCACATAGCTATGTGAGTGTTGGAACCTTTGTTTTTGGAGCCTAAACTCTGTACCAATAAGCGCTACTAACTCACCAGAGCAAGAACAGTTTTGGGAAAAAAGACAAAGAGCAACAAAGAGGACCCTAACAGAAACAAAAACATATCATAAACCTATAAAAACGAAAAAGAATAAACAAGACAGGTAGACACATAGATCAATGGAGCAGAACCATAGATAATCCCAAACAATATGCCCACCTGATTTTCGACAAAGGTGCAAAAGCTAGTAATGGAGGAAAAATAGCCTTTTCAATAAATGATGGTGGAGTAATTGAACAACTATTAGCAAAATAAATAAATAAACCTCATCCTAAAACTCACACCTTATATAAAAATTAATTCAAAATGGTCTTAAATATAAAACATAAACACTGTACAACTTAGAAGAAAAAGAAAATCTTTCAGACCTAAGGCTGGGCAAAGAGTTCTTAGTTTTGACACTAAAAATCATTACCCATAATACCCAAGACCATGTGAAGAGGCTGAAA
Organism: Aselliscus stoliczkanus; assembly: GCA_033961575.1. Lineage (NCBI taxonomy): Eukaryota > Metazoa > Chordata > Mammalia > Chiroptera > Hipposideridae > Aselliscus > Aselliscus stoliczkanus. The sequence goes on along the minus strand of CM066732.1, from coordinate 75,826,536 downwards.
AGACAAGCTATGGATTGAGAGAAAATATTTGCAAACCACATATCCACCACCAAAGGGATTATATAGATTTAATATATGAAGAATTCTCAAATCTCAACAGTTAAAAAACAATCGAGGGCCGGCCAAATAGTGCGTTAGTTAAGAGTTGGCTTGGGATGCCAGCTATGAGCAGCAGGGCCTGGGGTTTGGATCCCACACGAGAGCCAGTGACGCTGTGCCCTCTACAGCTAAGATGGTGAACAACAGCTTGACCTGGAGCTGGGCTGTGTGAGTCCTGGCGACGGTGTAGGCTGCAGTGGGGCTGGCCGGCAGCTGACGTGAACTTTCGTGAGCTGCTGTGAGACGCCTTGAGTGACCATCCAATGGCCAGTGAGAGACTGCCTCACTTGGGAAGAGCGCAATAATAATACCAACATGGGCCAGTGAAGCGACGTCCTCCACGACTAGACTGAAGAACAAAAGGACAGCAACTTCTCTGTTCCCCTTCCCCAATTCTCCAACACTATTCCCCTCCTCCAATTCCCCAATAAAATCTTAACAACAACAAAAAAATCTAGTTAGAAAATGGGCAAAAGACATTTCACTGAAGAGGACATACAAATGGAGATAAGCACATGAAAAGATGTTCAACATCATTAGCCATCAGAGAAATGCAAATTAAAGCCACAATGAGATATTGCTACACACTGATAAGAATGACTAAAATAATAAATAATGATAACACCAAATGCTGACAAGAAAGCAGAGAAATTGAATCACTCATACATTCCTGATGGGAATGTAAAAGGTACAGTCATCCTGGAAAATAGTCTCCTTTATTGAATCAGTTAACTAATTGTTTTTTTTTAATAGTTTGTGTTGTTTTGCCCTGGAAGTAAATAAACTCAGTTCCCCTTTAAGAAAAGGGAAGGAGGAATACACAGATAAGTCAGTGAAACAAAAGAGAAAGTCCAGAAATAGCCCCAGTAGATGTAAGAATTTAGAATGCAGAAAGGTAGAATTTTTAATCAGCAGGGGAAGATGGATCAGTCAAAATGGTATTGGATCAACTGGCAGACTATTTGGGATAAAGTTCAATTATACTCTATCTCATGTTTTATTTTAAAATAAATTTCACATGGAATAATGTTATATGGAAAAGAAAACATAAAAGTATAAGCCATATTATTTTGACTTAAAAGTCTACTACTATTAGAAGAAAATGTTTGTAAGCATTATACAACCTTACTGTGAAGAAAGATTGCCTAAGCATGATACAATAGGTAGCAATAAAATGACATATACTGATAGACTTAACTAAATAAAAATAAAATCTTTTCTTTTAACCTAGAAATAAAATTAAAAAGCAAATGGAAAACTACAAAAGTATTTGTAATAATTATGACAAGTAAAGGTTTAGTATCCTTAATAGATAAAGGGCTCATACAAACAAAAAGAAAGAACCCAATAGAAAAATGGACAAAGGACATGAAGCCCCTTACAAAAGGAAAAATAAAAATGACCAAATATTTGGGGAAAGATGTTGTCTCATTAGAAATTAGAGATACGTGCACCAACTTTTATTTATTAATCTTCAATTTATAAAATGTGCCCACTTTTAAAACTATAACTATATTCCCCAGAAATTTTGGGTACCATGAGAAGAAAGTTATACATTGAGATGTTCATCCAAGTTTTGTTTATATTAGTAAAAAAGTTAAAAGAAAAAGAAAACAAGTGTTTAGTAAAAAGAGATTAAGTAAATTATGGTATATCCTAACAATTGACTATAGTGCTGCCATTAGAAATTATGTAAAAGTGTATTTTATTCTCATGGAAAGATCTTTTTAATATGTGGTTCAAATAAAAAAAGTTACAAAATTACGATGCATATGTTTCAAAGATATATCAAACTTTTAACACTGGCCAATATTTATTTCTGGATTGCTGGGTTAATTGGTATTTTTCATTTTTATTTACAATTTTTTTTTCTGTTTCAAATTTTCTGTAATGGGCATATATTGTTTTTATAATAAGAATAAAAACAAGGTTAGCTGGGTTTTGTCTTTACTGCAACACAGTAATTTCCATGACAACCAAAATATAATACACCAACTTTATGGTAGGTCTAAAGAAAAGTGCTGTTTACAATACATGATAAAATAGTTTGTCTTTGGCAGCATAATTACATATGAAGAATACAAAGTGCAAGTATGGGCTCTTCAAAGCAACACGATCCAGTCCCTAAAGTTTGGTTCACTGCACCTGCCTCTACACTGCTTTTAGATAATGGAACCACAACTGAACATCACTTTCTTTCTCCTTTACAATTCTCTCTTTCTGTTAATGATACTGGAAATTTCATATAGAGAAATATAAGAAAAAAATGGCTTTTGAAAAATTATGGCTCTACTAAATTAATTTGATCACAGAGTCTATTGGCTAGCAAAAGTCAGATGATCCTAAGCATTGATATTCTCAGTCTTCTAATTGCTTGTTTTTGTGTTTTTAAAAATATTTTATTGGGAAATTGGGGCAGGGGAACAGCGTTGGGGAATCAGGGAAGGGGAACAGACAAGCTGCTGTCCTTCTGTCCAGTCATGGAGGACGTCGCCTCACTGGCCCATGTTGGAACCATCACCATGCTCCTCCTGGACAAGGCAGCCGCTCACCAACCACTGGATGGCTGCCCACAGTGGCCCACGGCAGCCCACGAAAGCACACACCAGCTGCCGGCCAGCCCCACTGCAGCCCATGCCACCACTGGCGACCCATGGCAGCCCAGCTTCAGGTCTGACTGTTGTTCACCATCTTAGCTGTAGAGGGCGTAGCATCACTGGCCCTCATGTGGGATCTGAACAGGGGCCCTGCAGCTCAGAGCCGGCGTCCCAAGGCAACTCCCAACCAAAATGCTACTCAGCTGGCCGTACTTGCTTGTTTTTAATGAAAAAATTAACTATTACCGTTCAGAGAAAGCACTAAGCACAATGTTGGTGCATAATGGGCATTTAGTATTAGTATTATTCTACCTTCCACTTAAGCAGTATTCATATTTATAACAAGTCTTTCCACACAGCAGCAAAATCAAAGTGGTCAATGTTTTCAATCCCAAGAGTGGGATTGATCAGGCCTTATTTCTACAACCTGAGAGACCTCTTTTCTACTTTTAGATTTTGATGTTCATTTTAACTTTTAAAAACTGCTGGTTGGGCACCCAGTATAACAGCATCTGGGTCCCACTCTTTCTGTAAAAGTCCTACTATCCTTCCTTTAAAGTTACAGCCCCACTCACACTTTTCAACTCTATTCCTATGTTGTTCTTCTTCCCCAGAGCTTATGTAGGCCCCCTGACCTAACTCATTAAAAACACCCACTCTGAGATCTGTACGCTACAGCAGCAACACTGAAGCAACACTTTGCTTTTCTAGGAAGGTCCCTGAGTAATATGGTGGCTCCATCCTTCACTTCAAAAGGTTCTCTAGGACTTGCTATCTATGGAATATTTAGTCTTCATCTTTCCTAGAATTTAGCTTCCTAACAAAAGCATATTCTCTCTCCTAACAAAGTAGCAAATTTTGTTTGGGCCCGAATACTGCTTTTCTGGCTTTTGAATGGCTTCAGTCTTACAAATGAGTAACATAACTTTCTATTCATGTCTTCGAGGATAGCCTGAAATTTAATTTTGTTGTAACTTTGTTCTTCATAATAATGGATTACACAACTAGGTAGGCCCTTGTATCTTCTGAAGTCCCCCCTTTTTGCTTGCTTGGACCTGGGAAGTATATTCAAATATTAAGATTCAGAAGAGGCAAGCAATATAGAAGGTTCACTGCAACTTACACAGTACCTGTGTACAGTTTAAAGTTTGAAGCATGGGCCGGCCAAGTGGCGTGGTGGTTAAGCGCTGGCTTGGGAAGCCAGCAGCCCCGGTTCGGTCCCACATAAGAGGGCCAGTGACACTGCCCTCAAAAAAAAAAAAAAAAAGTTTGAAGCAAAGTAGCAGATCTAATAAAAAGCAAGTTTTGAATTGTAGTGTTTCATGTTTATATTTTGGACCAGTCAAATATAATTATGTAGACCAAGCCATTGTTATGCAAGTACAGATTAAGAATACATATTAGATTAAGCACATATCTTCTCAAGGAAGCACTTCCTGTACCCCTCTGGTCCCTAAACACCCACTGATCACTTCTTTCTTGGTATCCTTATTCCTCTACATAGCTCCTATAATACATTGTATCCATTTGTTTATATGTTAATAATTCTGGGATGGGAGTGTTCAAGGACAGTGCCTTCCTTCTCTAAAATAATACCTGACACACTGTAGTCCCTTATTTAATATATCCTAAATGAATGAATATGAATGAATGCATGAATGCTATGAAGAATCTGGATTGTATTTTTTGCATCTTCAGTGTATAAACTAATAGATTTGAAATAGTTTTTCCTAAAAAAAAATAAAATAGTTTTTCCTTTCTAGAATCATGAACAAGGTTGAAAGAAATACGTGTTAAATGTAGGATGGAAAGAACACCAATTGAAGCCAGGAGATTTAGTCTCTGCCATTAACTCTACTCACTGAACTTCGGGTGCTTGTGGAGACTCAGTTTTCTTAGTGATGGGTTAATTTATCTATAGAACAAGAGGCTTAAATTAGATATTTGCCCCAGACCTAGATTATTCACAGAGTTGTGTGAGGCCCCACATTATTCCATAGCACAGAAATGTATCTTTGTGCTTTAGAAAAATTGGTATTATTAACAGAGTTTGGAGTGATCGTTATTAATTATAGTAATATCTTTTGCCTTTTTACATGCGATTGTCCTCATGCATGAGAATAGCACTTTTGTAAACACCTCTGTCATAGTACTTGTCACTTTGTATCATAATTATTTGCTTCTTGATGGTTTTTCTCGTTAGACAGCTAACTCCTCAAGGACAGGTGCCAGCGCTGCCATATCTTATGTATCGATTGTTGTATAATCACCTCCAGTACATGTCTCAGGTGTATTAGGCCTCCAAAAATACATTTTTGTTGTTGTTGTTGTTTTTTTGAGGGCAGTGTCACTGGCCCTCATATGTGGGACCCGAACCGGGGCCGCCGGCTTCCCAAGCCAGCGCTTAACCACCAGCACCACTCGGCCGACCCCAAAAATACATTTTTAAGTGAGTTAATTTTTAATATTTTAGGTCCACCTTGAACAAGTTCATGCATGAACTTTCATGTATTTATAAAGCAGCTCTATTTTTAAATGTAGGGGTTTTCATGGTTATTTTAAACTCCTTTTTATTTCTCTGTAGCTTGTGTCATTATAGTTATTTATATTTTAAATTTCATTTTAAATATGTAAAAGAACTTACTAACTAGGAACTGATCCATATGTCAAGTGGGTAGATCACAGAATTTAATTACCTATAAACTGTTTGTCAGAGGTGTGAATTTTAATATCTGTAAAGGTTTTTACCATGGTGGGATGCAAGACACTCAAGAGTAATGCCTCATTATCAACAGTGCAACCAATCTGCACACACATATTTAAAAATACATCTTTCCAAATTTGGTAAGAAGACATGCAAAGGAATCATATCATGGCTACCACCAAAATTAGAAATAATTTAGATTTTTCCTAATGTTTTGTAGATAATTATTTCTAGCTAAAATAGTTCATATTTGTCAATAGAACTTAATCTTCAGCTATATTTTAGGAGGGCTTTTATTTTATTTTACTTATTATAGAGGTTGTTAATATAATTAGTTCCCAAATTACTTTAAAACATGGCTATATTTCATGGTAAATCCACTTTTCTCTCTCTTAATTCCAATTATCCAATCCATAAAAATACCTTTTTTTCTTCTAATATCACTCAAACCAATTTAATTTTCTTACCATCATCACTATCATGGTCTAAATCCAACAAACCTATTATCTCTTGCTTGAAATAGTACCATCACCTCAGTTCTCCCTGTATTTATTCTTCTAACAGCTCTCCATGCTACAGTGTTCTTTTTTTCTTTTTCTTTTTTCAATTTAGTAGTGGGGGATGCAGCCCACCATCCCATGCAGGAATCAAACCAGCAACCTTGTTTTTTGTTTTTTTTTAAGACCTATTTATGTCACTTTTAACTTTAAAACTTTCAATGTCTTCCCATTGTTCTTAAAGTCCAAAGTCCTTAGCACAGCCTTCAAAACTCCGGACATTCTGGTCTCTTATCTATTCTTCAGGTTCCTATTACAATACACTCCTCAGCCTTTTTTCTCCAGACACACTCACTCACCTTCTTTCAATCCCTGGTAAGTCCTGATCTTTCCTGGTGCCATTTTCCCTGCCAGGAATATTCTCCCCACTGTTTTGGGCTAGTTACTTATACTCACCCTTCAGAGCTCCTCTGTCTCTTCCTTCTGGAAGCCTAATGTGACTTCCTTGACTACTTTAAATCTCTGTTTGCTATAATCTCTCTTAGAACCATGTGTATCTTTTTCATGGCCATTACCACAAATACAGCTTTACATTTATTTGTATAATTATTTGATTATTCTGCTTCTACAACTAGGTTGTATATTCCATGAGGGCACAGACTGTTTTTGCTCACCATTAGATCCCCAGCTCCTAGAACAGTTCCTGGTACATAGATGCTCAATAAATATTTGTAAATTCTGTTATAGTAATGCTTTACTTAGACTCACCATAGGCAGTAAAGTAATAAAGATTTTTTTTTTAAAGATTTTATTGAGGAATTGGGGGAGGGGAACAGACAAGTTGCTACCTTTTTGTTCTTTAGTCTAGTTGTGGAGGACGTCGCTTCATTGGCCCAAGTTGGTGTTATCATTCTGCTCTTCCCGGGTGAGGCAGATGGGTCACCGGTCACTGGACGGCCGCTCACGGTGGCTCTTGGCAGCTCACGCTGGCTGCTGGCCACTCACAGTAGCTTACAGCAGCCCACTGCAGCCCCGCTGCAGCCTACACTGTCACCGGTGACTCATGGCAGTCCAGCTCCAGGTGGAGCTGTTGTTCACCATCTTAGCTGTAGAGGGCGCAGCATCACTGGCCCTCATGTGGGATCCGAACAGGGGCCCAACTGCTCAGAGCCCGCATCCTAAGCCAACTCTTAACCAACGCGCCACTTGGCTGGCCCAATAAATATTTTTAAAAAGGGAATTTTAAAAGAAAAATCATAGAAAATATAATCACTATTCAGAAATTACTTTTATTAGTTAAATTATGAAACCTAATAATAGAGAATTATATGAGATTAGAAGATTTATATTATAAAAATTTTCACCATCGATAATGTTTTTATTGAAATATATCAATGTCAATCTCAAACTATTACTATGAAATAATAATAAAAATAATAGGGCGGGCAGAGTGGTGCATTGGTTCAGAGCTGGTTTTGGGATGCCAGCGGGCCCCGTTCCAATTCCACATATGAGGGCCAGTGACACTGCCCCCTACAGCTAACAGTTTCACCTGGAGCTGGGCTGTGCAAGTCCTGGCAATGGTGTAGGCTGCAGCCCCTGCTGCAGTGGGCTGTCATAGGCTACAGGTGGCCAGCAGCCAGCGTGAGCGGCTGGCAGCCAGCGTGAGCTGCCAATAGCAGCAGTTAGCGACCGTCCAGAGGCTGGTGACCAATCTGCCTCATCTGGGAAGAACGCAATGACGATACCAACATGGGCCAGTGAAGCAACATCCTCTGCAACTAGACTGACGAACAAAAAGACTGCAACTTGTCTGTTCCCCTTCCCTGATTCCCCAACACTGTTCCCCTCCCCCAATTCCCCAATAAAATCTTAAAAAAAAATAGATGGCATTTATTGAGTGCTTACTATGTGCAGGCACTGTGTGAAGTGCTATACATGCATTATCTCATATAATCCTCACAATACCCTTGAGGTGGGTATAATTAAACCCATTTTACTCATGAGAAAATTAAGATTCAGAGCAGTTAAGTTGCCTTGCTCAAAGTTATACAACTACTGTGTGGTAGAGACAATGTAGCCAATAGAGACAATGTAGACACATCTCTAGTTGTGTCTGACTCCTAATTCCCTTCCCCATCCCTTTTTAACTGCAAATATCTGTATGCTAAGAGATACTATTAATAGGACATCATAGGCTTTGATGTTAGACCAGCTCTGAATTTGAGACCCAGTTCTGACACAAATCAGTCATTTGATCTTAGACAAATTACATGACCACCTTGCTCCCACCCCTAAACCTCAGTTTCTGTAAGTATAAAACAGAAATAATATAATAGCACCTATCTTGTGGGGTTTGCTGTAAAAATTCGTTATACTATATATAAAGTGCCTGATACACAGTAGATATTCAATAAATCACTTTTTATTATTTTTTTATATGATGTCTTTACTTTTTTCAAGCCACTCATTTTTTGCAACATTGTGCTTTATTTTTATTTATTTTTTCATTGTGTTTTTAGATTGCTCAGAATAGTCCTCATTTCTATGATTCATAAGCAATGTCACCAAAGAGATACTTGTCAGGGTCCAAGCCCTACTTTTTTGGTTTAGAAAATAGGATCATTATACTCAAATATCATTTAGCTGAGTATTAAGCCTCTAAAAGTTACCTAATAAATCCATATTAAATAACTGAATGATTATTATATAGCAAATGTATAACATGAAGAATTACAAGTAAACAGAAAACTCTATTTAAAATGGACCAGAAATAATAAGTAGAGTTCACAAATTAACTCTGAGTTTTATCTTTGATTTATTAAGTTCTGAAAATATAGGCTCAATTTAATTTTTACAAGTTAGTGCAACAATGAAAAAACATCACTATCTGCACATTTAATTCTATAGTTATTGATTAGTCAAAAAGTTATGATTCACGATTCAAACATGCAAAATAAATGAGCAAATATAATGTTTGTTAAAATGATGTGCAATATTTAATCATGCTCATGTGAAAATTCAAAAAATTGTTTTATTCAATTGAAAGAAATCCATATGATGCAAATTGTTCATAAAAGTATTGAAAATTAATGAAAATATCTGGATGATGGTAAACATATACAAAGACCTTTCAACATAATTACTGAAAACAATCCTGCTTTGGCAGCTATGCCAATTTTCCCCCTATTCTAAAACCTCAGGGAGAAACCCACATTAGGCACTATAGTTTAAAAATAGAACCCGTGAGATCTGCAACTGAAACCAGTACTTGGATTATATACTGTGTATGAAATTAAAAACTATTACTTAGTTTATATTAATCAGCAGTATTGATTAAAAACCTGTAATTAGCACTGATGCCAATAGTTTTCTTATTTTATTCTGATTTGCTAATTAGGGAAAATTTTCACACACACAAAAAACTAAATTCTGTAGCAAATTCATCTTGAGTGTTTAACACTTCCAAAAATTTTATCCAGGAGATATAATGTTTATATAAATGAACACCTCACATACTTTTTATTATTTTATTTATTTATTTATTTTTAAATATTTTTTTAATTGGGGAATTGGGGGAGGGGAACAGCGTTGGGGAATCGGGGAAGGGGAACAGACAAGTTGCTGCCTTTTTGTTCTTCAGTCTAGTTGCGGAGGACGTTGCTTCACTGTCCCATGTTGGTATCGTCATTGCGTTCTTCCCGAATGAGGCAGATTGGTCACTGGCCTCTGGATGGTCGCTCACCGCGGCTATTGGCAGCTCACGCTGGCTGCCAGCTGCTCACTGTAGCCTATGGCAGCCTACTGCAGCTGGGGCTGCAGCCCACACCATCGCCAGGGCTTGCACAGCCCAGCTCCAGGTGGAGCTATTGTTAGCTGTAGAGGGCAGTGTCACTGGCCCTCATATGTGGGATCGGAACCGGGGCCGCTGCATCCCAAAACCAGCTCTTAACCAATGAGCCACTCAGTCGGCCCTTAAATTTTAGATTTATAATGCTACATTTATACCTGTGTAATTTTATAAATGGCAATATTGTAGAAAACCACAGGTTATGACTTTAAATATCATAATTGTTACTTATTTTATACTTATAATGAATAATCATTAATATCCATGACATTCCTATGAAATATTACTGTATTTAATTCCTATTTTATAAATAATTAATATAAAATGCATATAGAATTTCTAGTAGCAACAGAGCTAGGAAAAAAAACGTTTCTGATATGTGATTTTTGGAATTAATCTAATCCTCACTTCAACTCTAGACATTAAAAAAAAAATTCCCACACGGGAGACACAATTAAATCTAAGCAATAGCTCTCTTAATAAAGAACTATTTTATATTTAAACAATATAGTCTTTCCAAATGTACAGTACTTGTCAATTAACTTGATTAGTCACAAGACCACTCAGAAATAAGCTAATTAATCTGTTGCCTAGGTAAGATTTGAAATCCACAGGGAGAGGCCTTTCCCCAACCTTTTCCCCAAATTCCCATGGCAGCTGTCAGCCATTATGTTAGTTTGAATTAGTTTATCAGTTACCAACCTGCATAAGACTTGTAGGAAATAGGAGCTCAGTGCAGAAAGGGAAGGAAAGAACAACTGCCAGGCTAGTGAATCTTCAGTAGAGACAGTAGGCAGTTTGAGGAAGCAGCAGAAGAATACAAGACAGACCCTAGAATGAATGGAGGATGCAGAAAGATGACTCAGAAAGAGATAAAGAATTTATGAAAGAAAACTTCATCTATTTCACAATTTTTCAAATAATCTAGAGTATTTCACTTATACAGTTGATACCAACCAGTATTCAAATAAAATAGATTTTAAATACTAAATGTAGTTACAGATAACAAAAGTTCTAAACAGCTAAGAAATACTTCAATAATTACCCTTTTTTTTTTGGTGTTGAAAAGCTATAGGCTGACTTTCACGTTGCTGTGAATATATTCTATTTATTCTACTGGTATCTTTCTTCTAGCAGTTAAAAACCAGTAACCTACAGGAAAATAGTAGTATAATCTGAACATTCTATTAAAGTTGACCATAATCAGTAGCTGAGACAATACTGAAGTTGTAAAGTTATTTATTGTAATATACAGTAACGATATATGTGTATGTTTTTAATCCCTTTTATTAGGAAAGATGAGATTACTGAACATTTAAGTTATTGAAGAAAAACATTCTTATTCTCCTTAGGAATTATTTTCTGTACAAAATTCTGATATATGAGCTATAATCAGGTGTTGAGTTCAAAATCTGAAAATGTAATATAAGATAAAGTATTTGGGAAAGGAAATGTGCTCATATTTCTGTCTGTTGCAGATATCTGCAGAGGTACCAAGGCCCAAAAAGAAAGCATACATTATTTGAATGTATGCTTTCTTGGACACCACTGAGTCCATGAACCTCTCCTCAAAGAGTGGAGCAGAGGGGATATAAAAGGACCGCTCCCTACCCTTTTCGTTTGTTTTGTTTTCATATGTCCCTGAAAGAAGGCGTGTTTTAGAAAACAAACAAAAACTAAAAACAAAAACCACCACCATAGACACACAGTAGGGATGGAATTAAGAAGAGATGAAATTGCTTGGTCAGCAGCTCCCAAGCATCATTTTAAGTCTGAGTCTTCAATATTTCACTGACAATTTGAAGGAAGGCAGGAGGCAAGCTTTACTCAATAGTGTTGCAGAGAACAAAAGTGGAAAGAAGAAAAGTGGAAAGGTTTGTAAGGTGGTTCCTCACTTATGCCCTGAAGTCAGGCAGGCTTGGGTTTGACTACTGTCTCTGGCACTTTCTAGCTGCAACTGAAAGATATGTGCAAGTGTCTATTTCCTGATTGTGTGCCTCCTTCCTGATCTGTAAAGTGAGTTAATAATAGTGCCTACCTCAGAGGGTTGTTGTGAGGATCAAATAAAATAGGCGCTGGGCGTGGAGTAAATATTAGCAATGCAGTCATCATTATTCATTCTCTTCCCTGTTACTGTTGTGAAGTTGGAAAAGACTGATTTTGAAACAGATCATCAAATATGAATGGCTTGTTGACAAATATTTTTTGAGCCAATTCTGCCTTTAGCACTCTGACTGTTTGCCCAAAATACCAAAAATTTAAATCTCTCTTTCGATATAAATGTTTCTTTATCTTTCATCTGCAGACTCTCTTTAGGAGTTTGTGGGAATACTTCAAAAAATAAACAAGCCTATTGCCTGACAGGGATGGTACGATTTTAGTAATTGAAGAAAAGAGAGTTGGGCTAATATAGTGCTTCCATCTTTCAAACTAAAAAGAAATATTTTCAAGCTGAAAAGAAAAAATCAAAATCCTACTTGGAAACGGGTCTCTAGCCCTTCTAACATAAAAACTCTCAACATTATCCACACCTCTTGAGACAAGCTTTAAAATCTGAAAAATCCATAGTATAGTATTAGAAATTCAGTACTTTAAGACCAGCTACTTTCACACACAGAATTTCATCTACCCCATCCAATCCATTTCATTCACACCAAAGTGTGTATTGGTTGGGGACATACAGATCATGGACCAAGGATTTAAATGTAAAAAACAAAACCATGAAAGTATGAGATAAAACCATGGAATAGCATTTTTACCTCCAGTTTGTTGATAGAAAAACAATGATTAAGAAGGATTAATGACTTGTTCAAGAAAATATAATTTGTTGGTACATGAGTTGTTTATACAGAATTTGGATATCTCTTGACATTTCCTACCACATTCTTTCCATCCGTTATAAATATAGTGAGATTTTGAGAAAGCCCTTTTAGTATAACTATCTTCAACATATTTTTTATGTTGTTTTCTAGAAGAAGTGTTTCAATAATCTTTTTTTAAAATGTAAAATGTATATTCAACAAAGGAAAAATGACCATAATTTATAAGTTAGTAATGCTTTCCAAAATAATGACAGTGATGATATATTTTAATCACATTGGGGCACTAGTTTTAAGATATGTCTTTACCATCCTGTTTAGTATTTACTATACACATTTCCTTTTGCTAAACATAAGCATGATCATAGTTTTGTGTAGAATTATTTTTCAGAGTCAACATTCTACAATAAACCTCCAGTACATACCAATACTCACCAGGAACAAACAATCCAGTTTGCTAATTCTTAAAACATTTAGAGCTAAACCACAAGGAGGGGGCAGGGAAGGTGGTTAGAGTATCCATAAAAATCTGGTACTGGGGTACTTCTGACCCTGGGAGCAATTGAGTGGCTATGGCCATGTGGCTGAGAGCAGGGACTCTGTCAGTCACCTTTCTTCTTCATTCTACCAATCTCCAGGTTAGAAGGTGAAGGATGTTATTTGCAGCATCCCTAGCAATTTCTTTTTTTTTTTTTTTTTTTTTTGAGGGCAGTGTCACTGGCCCTCATATGTGGGACTCAAACCAGGGCTGCTGGCGTCCCAAGCCAGCGCTTAACCACCGCGCCACTCGGCCGGCCCACCCTAGCAATTTCTTTTCCACCTCCTCTTGTGTCTGCATCACCCAGGCCATGGTCCTCGAATTCTCTCTTCCTGGACTTCTTCCCTGCCCTCCGTGAACCATCCGGTACTCATGAGCAGGGGGACTTGGGACCTCCCGGTCCTCACCACGCTCCCTGAAGCACCGCTCCTCTGCTGAGGCCCGCTCCACCTCCATCAAACGGAGAGCAGTTCGCCGGCAGGAAAATCCCTGAGTCCTGGGCCACTGCCCTAGAGGGTGGCTGTGGGCCTTGAAGACACCTTCAGATCTCTTCAGATCACAGTGTATATTTCAGGACAGGATTTCTGCAGAAGACATTTTGAGTGGCTCTAGACAAAAGCAAAACAAAACACTTTGGGGAAGACAGAGGCCTAGCTCTGCCTTTTCCACCAGCAGACCTACAAAAGGGAGCAAGTTGTATGGGTGGGAGTCAGGGAGGTGAGCAAGGGATGCTGGATCATGCGGGGCTGAGGTGGGGTTTAGAAGGAACCTGAAAACGTTTACAAACCCAACTTTTTGTGAGGTTATAAATCACTGTGTTTTCATACGGTTGTGACTTAGTGAGACAATTACCTATCTGGTCACCTGCGAGATGCTGCCTTTTCAAAGCAGACGCTCAGGCTACCTCAGTTAATACGTATATGTGGGATAGATATAATAAGTCATAAACTTTAGTGAGAAGTAGGCTGATAGTAATGAAAGTTAAAAAGCAGAAAAGAATCTCAAGATAATTATGCTGAAAAGTTTGCTTTCAGACTGGTTAAAATAATATAAATAAAATGTATTCTCTTCTTGAAGATTCCTAAGAATGGAGATTCTAAAACCCTATTTAGATAGTTAAGTTCATCAACACGTTTAAATGTAGCCCGTGTACTAGTAAGGCAGCAATGATATAATGGGAAAAGTCCAGGACTTGGAATCAGGGTAAGTATAATTAGGTTCTGGTTTTGCCTCTTTTTTTAAATTTTAATTTATTTATTAGATTCAGGTGTACAAAACAATGTAATAGTTAGACATTTATATCCCACACAAAGTGATAACCCCCCTCCCCTGGTGCTGCCTCTGCCTCTTTTAAAGTTGTGAACTTGGGCAAGTTACCCAATCTTCCCACCCTCAATTTCCTCATCTTTAAAATAGGAATAATAATAGCATCAGTGTTGTAATACTGTTACAATGAATAAATGAGGTAGAGCATATAAAAAGTATATTGTAAAGTGCTATATAAATGTTAATTTTTTAAAACAAATTTGTGTTTTGTACACAACTTATACAAAAAGTCATTTCTTCTATGGCTATTTATTCCCATAACCAAGTATTTATATTTTTTAATCTTTGTAATCCACAGTGACATTTTTCTTTACATCACTGTATTAGTCACTGGACACCACTTGTAAACAACTATTTGTCATCAGTGCTATAGATTTAATTTTCGTAAGGCCAACCTTATTTTCTGTGAGCCATTATATTTACAATTCTATTTATAATTACATTATATTTACAGTGCTGCCAGATGGATGGTGGTGCCTGGTTTATGGTTGTGTGGGTTTACTATCCCCTGATTTGGATGAGAGGATATAGATTAATCCATAACCTAGCTGTCATCAATTTTTTCTATCACGTCTATTTATTAAAAATAATAGTTTTAAAGTACGACCTATTTAATTACTAATGGCATATATTGGACATCATATTCAATAAGATTTAGAGACACACAAACACTTATAGAGACACACAAAGCCCTTCCCTCATTCGATTTCAACTCTTTTTAATAAAACAACTTGCCAAAACCACCAAAGATTCTTTTGGAGTTAAGGCAGAGCTACAATGTCGCATTTATTATAATGGGTGAAAGGTGAAAGCAGTAGAGGGCTACTGGAGTGGGTGCATTCCTGAAAGCCCTGAAGAACAGGTGAGTCAAGTTATCAATGCAGAACAGGTAGGGTAGGGACCAGAAGGAGTTGTGGTATGCACAGAATTAGTCACTGGGATGTCACGGAGAATGTTGACATCAAGTCAGGACCAAAATGAGCTAGGAATTAGGAGACCAAAATAGATGCCTTACCACGGCAGGAAGTAGGGACCAAAATGAGTCAGGCTACCATGGGGCAAAAAAACCAGTGTGTCCTTGGATTAAATCTTGCATGCATAGAAATGCCACCTGGAAATTTGAATCTCCCTTTGGGTTGATGGTCAAGAGCCATTCATAGTTATCTTCTTTTTTAAAAAATCTGATATTTATCGAGCACATGCTATGTCCAATCACCGTTCTAAGTACTTTATTTGTAGTATCTCTTTTAATTTTTACAATAGCCCTATGAAGTAGGTAATAGATAATCTATTTATCTGCATTTTATTTAAGAAGAAACTGAGACAAAGGAGGTTAACCAGCTTGTCCAAGGTTACTCATCCAGTACATATTAGAGCTGTGACTCTAATCCAAGTAGCCTGTCTCCAGAGCCTGGCTCCAAACTGCTCCAGTACATGGCTCCCTGCAGTTTTAACTTTATCTTCTATCCTTTCACTGGGCTCAGCCTAGCCTTGAGAGAGATGGGCGGGGAGAGGGGGACATGCATATTAGGTCCAGACATTGTGTAGTCTAAGTTTTCTTGTTAAGAACATAATATCTAAGAAAATTTTAAAGAAGTACAATATAAGAAAATAGAACCTTTAACTTTATCCCCTTTGAGGTTTAAAAAGCCTCAATGTAGTTTGCTGCACAAAAGCACTTGAAATTGTCATCAGAATTCTTCATGACCAATTTTGCTCAATTTTGGATCTGTTCATTTACAGAAGGAAAGTTGGTTTTACGTTTCCTCTTTCAAGGGAAGACCACATTTACCTCTCTGCATTCTAGACACTCAACCCCTGTATCTGTTCTCCGAGTCTTATTGGATTTCAAGGGATTTCAGGATGTCCAAATGAAATGTCAGCTAATGAGATATGTGGGGTTAGAGCTTGAGAGAAATTAGAGCTAGAGATATGAACTTGGGTGTTATTCATAAAGAGGTTATAGTTGAAGTTATGGGAAATACTTAAGATCTCCAAGGAAAGATATTCAAAAAGTAAAGAAAGAGGGCTCAGTCCAGGTGGAATAGACTTTATGTATGATTCTAGTCCAAGCCTTTCCACAAATCTCGGATCCCTGGAACAAAATAATCCAGTTCTATTACCTGTGATGATGAAAACTCAGTGCCCCCTGCATTAGTTTCTGCTTGTCATTGTAACAAATTACCACAAACTTAGTGGTTTAAACAACACAAATATATAATCTTACAGTTCTGGAGGTCAAGGGTCCAAAATGAGTTTCACTGGGCTAAAATCAAGGCATTGGCAGGGCTGCATTCCCTCCAGAGGCTCTAGGGTAGAATCTGTTTCCTTGCCTTTTCCAGGGTCTAGAGGCTGCCTGCATTCCATGATTTATAGTCCCTTTCTCCATCTTCAAAGCCAGCAAGGTAGCATTCTCACATTTCCCTTTGACTTTGGCCCTCTGCTTCCATCATCACATCATCTTCTGGTTATTCTGCCTTCCTCTTTCTTCTTTTAAAGACCATTGTGATTATACTGGAGGCAGTTTAGAATAATTATTTAGATTTATGGCCATCTAGATAATCCAGGATAATCTCCCTAAATTAAGATTATTATTTTTTTATTATTGGGCAATCAGGGAAGGGGAACAGACAAGTTGCTGTCCTTTTGTTCTTCAGTCTAGTTGTGGAGGATGTGGCTTTACTGGTCCATGTTGGTATTATCATTGTGCTCTTCCTGGGTGAGGCAGTCGCTAGCTGGCCATCAGATGGTCGCCCATGGCAGCTCACGAAAGCGCATGCCAGCTGCCGGCCAGCCCCACTGCAGCCTATGCTGTCGCCAGAGACTCACAGCAGCCCAGCTCCAGGTCGAGCTGTTGTTCACCATCTTGGCTGTAGAGGGCATAGCATCACTGGCCCTCATGTGGGATCCAAACTCTACTGCTCAAAGCTGGCGTCCCAAGCCAATTCTTAACCAACGCACCACTGGGCTGGCCCTCTAAATTAAGATTCTTAAATTAATCAACCACATCTACAAAGTCCCTTTTGCTGAGTATGGCAAAATTCTCAGGGGTTCCAGGGGTTAATACATGGACATTTTTGAAGGAGTGTTCCTCTACCACAGCCCTCAAAGTAGCCCACAATCCTAATGGTTAGAAAGTTGTTATATTGAGCTAAACTTTGTCTACATGTAATTTTTATACATTGATCTTGGCTTTGTCCTTCGAGGTCACAAATATTAATATCTGCCACATAACTCTCCTTCAGATATTTAAAGATATATTGACCCCTTCTCCCCCAGACAAAACCGTTTATTCAGCAGTTTAAGAGGGCCTACTTCCAAATTCCTATTATCCTGGTTCACCTTCTGTGAATATCTTTGGTTTATTAATGTTTCTCTGAAAATATGGTGTAGTCTGATCAAGCAAGAATAGATAGTGCCGTTTCTCTGATACTAAGCACTGAATTTTAATTAATGAAGCCCAAGATTTTAGTCTACTACAATTCTTGTCTTTCCAAATACTGCTGAAGGATGTGTTTATCTAAATTATACTTCTACAGTTGATTTTTAATGATATGCTGGCTTTTATAAGTAGGTTTCCCAAATAACTCTTTAGTATCGATGAACAAATTAGTAATCCTTAAGTACATGTGATCTACAAAGTTAATTACATGTGAGTTTCTATCCAAATCATTAATAAAAATGTTAAGTGCAATAGAGCCCATCAGACAGCCCTGCTGCATAACTGAAGGGCTCGCCCAAAAGAACATTTATCTGCTTTCTTGGGCCAAACTCATTCAAGCATGACCTCATGGCATTATAATCTGATTCACAGTTTTTCATCTTGTCCACAAGGAGTTCAGTGTTTTACATTCTTCATGTAGCATTCTCCTTGACTAGCAATCTATCAGGAGAAGTTCAGTAAATCTTTGTATATGGAAACATTACCCTTCAGATCACTTATGTGAAGAGAACAGAGCAATATAGGATAAAGATTTTCACTTATTGTAGTTAGTATACCTCCTTTTTTACAGATGTGTTGCATTTATTGTCTCTGATGCTGAATGGGGACAGCTCTTTATGACCTAAGCAATGAAATGAAAAGAAATGAAGAGCTAAATGCCAGTTTTATCCATTTGACTTGCTCTTAAATGTTAGTCAGAGTTCTTTATATCTCCTCCACAAAATGAGCCAAGTCAGTTAAATAAGTTTAACGAGAAGTTTTGAGGATATGTGAATGGATGAATGAATGAATGAGAAGAACTCTTTATTGTAACAACTAAATAAATACTTTGCATATTTAATAATAGTGCTATGTAAATTTTACATGTACATAAAATTAACAAATACTGTTTGGTCTATAGCCTTCTAAACACCATTATTATACTTGCAGTTTGAGATTTATACCTTTTAGTTTACCCAGAAATTTGGTTCAGTTAGTCCTTTCGCACATATATGAGTATGCATGCATGCCTACATATGTGTTTGTGTGTGTGTGTGTGTAAATGTCATTTTTGCCTTCATGTCAGGATTTCTCATTTATTTCTGGCAATCACAGATAAGATACTTCACAGAGCTACTATAGGAGGCAGTTTAAATAATTATTTAGATTTACAGTTTTGTAAAGCTAAATTTGTTTTTTGATAGCAAATATATAATATAAATCTTTCTCATTAAAGTCCTCCTAACCATAAAGAAAAGTAGATATTACCTATCTAAACCATCCACAAAAGATCTGAAAGCCATGTAACCCTAAGACGTGCACCTTTTTGAAACCCCATTTTTATATTTAACAATTCATGGAATATTTTTGAGGAAATAGGTATGTTCATTGTGGTATTGCAACAGGTTGTATGCATATGTCAGAACTCATCAAATTATATATATATATATATATATATATATATATATATATATATATATATATTTAAATTGGAGAACTGGGGGAGGGGAACAAAGAAGTTGCTATCTTTTTGTTCTTCAGTCTAGTTGTGGAGGACATTGCTTCACTGGCCCATGTTGGTATCATCATTGTGCTCTTCTCTGGTGAGGCAGATTGGTCGCCTACCTCTGGATGGCTGCTCACAGCAGCTATTGGCAGCTCACACCGGCTGCCAGTTGCTCACGCTGGCTGCCGGCTACTCACTGTA
The DNA here is from genome assembly GCA_033961575.1 of Aselliscus stoliczkanus. Taxonomy (NCBI): domain Eukaryota; kingdom Metazoa; phylum Chordata; class Mammalia; order Chiroptera; family Hipposideridae; genus Aselliscus; species Aselliscus stoliczkanus. Next base: position 75,806,977 of record CM066732.1, on the reverse strand, counting down.
GCCTATGGCAGGTCACTGCAGCAGTGGCTGCAGCTATGCCGTCCCGGGGGCTCACAGCAGCCCAGCTCCAGGTGGAGTTGTTGTTCACTATCTTAGCTGTAGAGGGCAGTGTCACTGGCCCTCATATGTGGGATCTGAACCAGGGCCGCTGGTGTCCCAAGCCAGAGCTTAACCAACGCGCCACTCGGTTGGCCCAAATTATATATTTTTAAAATGTGCAATTTATTGTATGTTGTATAACCTCAATAAAATTGTAAAAAAAATTTAAGCTCATGGAAGAATGAGTGAACTATAATTACATAAAACAATATAGATAAATGCCATAAACATAATGTTGAGCAAAAGAAGGCAGATACAAAAGAGTACGTGATGTGTGATTAACTTTTAAGGGAGGGTAATGACTGAAGGTAGTATAAGGAGGCCCTCTGAGGTGGTGATGATTTTGTTTCTTGCAGTGAATTACATGGCTACACTTGCTTCATGAAAATTCATTCAGCTGTGCATTTATGCACAAGATCTTTGTGGTGATGGAATAGGTCGCATCTTGATTATGGTTACACAAATCTATAAAGATGTGATAAAAGTGCATAGATTTTTATACACACATGCAAATGAGTGCATGTAAAAGTGATGAGATCTGAATAACATTTATAGATTCTACCAGTCAATTTGTTGGTTTTGATATTGTATTAAAGTTATGTAAGATGCTACCACTGAGGGAAATTGGGTGGAACCTCTCTGTACTAATGTCCTGTGAATCTATAATTATTTCAAAATAAAAATGATATTATTGTAAAGTGGTATTTCAGTGTGAGAACATGTACTAGATTTTCTACTTATATCCCCTTTCTAGAAATTTCCCTCTTCCCCCTCCTCAGGGTTGTGGTATAAGCTGTAATGTTCAATCAAAGTGGTCCCAACTGTCAATATAGATGACAGTTGGTTAGCCCAGGGGTGGCATCTGTTTTAAAGGCCAATTAGAGCCTTTTCCTGGAATATGGCATTTGGACTGAGAGAGAGCCATCTCTTTTCATGTATCTGGGCTATACTTTGTAAATTCAAGAGCTTCCAGGGCGTCTTGTTTTCCATCCTGTGTTCTGGGGAAGCAGACAAACTTGGTTTACAGAAAGAAGGTGGAATGAAGCAGATGGACAAAGAGAGGGGGAGACAGGAGAGGAAGAATTCTTGGGACATTCACCTTCCTGGTTCCTTATGTACAGCTAAATTTCTGTCCTTGGGTTCTGTGAGACACTTCAGTACCTTTATGATAAATTCACCTTCCTATCTAAACAAGATCCATTTGGATTTCTATTAATTGAAACAATAAAGAATTCTAATTAATATATCTAGAAAGATGCAACCATATTTATGTCGAGGTTTACACTTAGAATTTTTTTTTTAATTTAAGAAGTATGACTTTACAGTATCTGAGATAAAGATTTTCACTTCCTCATGGTACAATCGCACAGGATGTACTAAAGATCATTTAACACACCCCTCTCATTTTCAAGTGAGATAACTGAAGCCTGAGGGGTTAAGAGACTTAGCCAAAGTCATACAGCCAGTTTCTAGATGATCCAGAGCCACCACCCTGTCACCTCCCTCACTTCAATATGACATGGTATGTCCTGGAGAGAAGCACCAGGATGTCCCATTGAGGGTTTTATTTGCTTGTTTTCAGTGTCTTAGCTGCATTACTAATGAATCAGAATGTGGTTTACAAGAACCTACTTGACGGGTCACATGAATAAGGGAAAAAGAATAGGGATATAAGTAGAGTTACAATTATAGACACTTAATACAAAAAAACCTTCAACTTTTATCATTATTAGTCATAGAGATATTCCATTTGTCACTTAGAACTGATAAGAGTCTTTTGAGAGTCAAAGGAAACATAATTTTAGGACCAATTACTCAAAAATTTTAACTCAAATAGTGAGTATTTCGAAGTGAAGGAAAAAGTTCAGACGATATTAAACAGGATGTCAATACACAGTTTGACGTAAACTTCCTGAGAGGTGGAGGTTTGCTCTGAAACTTCCTGCTTGGTCATAAAGGGGAACAAGGCAGCTGGAACACATTAGTCTTGCTCTCTCAATCTGATCCTATGTGGTGGATTAAAAATACTGATTTGTGATTATTCTTAAAAAAAACAACACAAAAGTAGCCAAAGCACAGCATTGTGTTGGCTGTATTTTGGGAGGCAACTGTGAGGTGGGAAAGAGAAGTTTTTAAATAAAGAGAAGTCTGATAAACTTGTGACTTGCTGGAAAGCAAAGCACAGAATAGAAAAAGTGTAATTTTCAGCTTTCAGTTTTATGTTCCCTTAATGGAAGCAGTTGCTCTTATCACAGCCAGTGTATTGAACACCCTAATTTGTAGCTGTGCGCTTTGATGAAAGTTGTCTGCCACTGTTGGTTGTGCTTCAACTCTCTCTGCTGGTGCTGTGGACGATAACTTAGTCCTGTGTTAGGAGTACATGTAACTCTCCTACCCTTGTTCTCCCCTAAGCCAGCAGAGTAGAGTATCTTATCCTTGTAGTAATTCCTTCTGTCCAAGGGCACTTGAATTCCGATTTCCCAGGAGTAGGAATCCCAGCTCTATCACCACCTCAGGTGCCTAGCCATTGTTCTTGATCTTGATTTCCTGGAGCTGCACTCTCCCAGAGATCAGGCACCTAACTAATGCTTGAGACCTCAAAACTTTTGAGCTAGGGGAAAAGAAAAACTTTCTCACTGTAGTTGCCAAAATATAACTAACTCAGAAAAAGCTTAAAAAGAAGGAGTGAAGGAAGAGCAAATAAAAATAATAATAATAAAGACTTCCCAGCTCTTAAGATTTTCTCTGGGGTAGGGGGAAAATAGGCCATGAAAGAATTCCTTGGCCCTCATCTCAAGTATATTTCTTCTAGAGTAGAGCCCCAACACTTTCATGTTTAGTTGGCTTCCCAATGTCTCCACTCCTTTCTGGGAATGTTATTTATTTTCTCCTGGCCTACAGCATTGCATCTTCATAATATTGTTTTGCAAAGAAATGTATCAGGCCTGTCTGTGGCTTTGGTATTAATACTTGCCATAATATTAATTTATACCCCCCATGTCCTCATTACTCACAGTTCCATCTTGCAACTCTGTCACAGAGGCTAAAAGGATAAATGTATTCAGCTTAATTTAGCAAACACTAATAGAGTAACACTGAGATAAATCAGAAGCTCATAATCCTGTAACTGTGAAACTATGATAAACATCAGACATTGACAATCGATATGACAGAAGCACAGACAATAAATAGACACTCAGAAAGTAATGACAGGAAAGAGTAATTCTAAATGGGAATGATGAGATTTTAGCAAAGTAGAGCTTTGTTTTTAAAAAATTACTGTTCTTTTCTTTGATGACAAAAAGAATACCAGCTTTTAAGTCTTAAAAACACAGAAAAGCAGAATGAAAGAAAAAAAAAATCCACCTCTGAGATAATCACTGTTAACATTTTGATATATTCCTTTTAGCATTTCCATTTATATATACCTTTATACACACATACATATATAATTGGGATCTTATTTTATATAACACTCTATAACATTTAAAAATTTAGTTAAATTCATTGGGGTAACTGCTTAATATTATATTAGTTTCAGATGTACAATTCTATAATACATTATCTGTATATTGCATCTATATATTGTGTGCTCACCACCTGAAGTCTAATCTCCTTCTGTCACAATATATTTGATCCCCTTTACCCTCTTTATCCTCCTCCCCTCACTTCCTTCCCCTCCAGCGACAACCATACTGTTATCTATGGCTATGAGTTTATTTGTTTTGTTTGTTTGTTTATGTAACATCATTTTTCAACCTAACAATGTATTATGAATATTTCCTCACATCCCGAAATATTCTTCTATATCTGATTGTCAGTTCCCAAATATGGATGCTTTGTACTTAATCCCTGCTATTAAACATTCAGTTTGTTTCCAATTTTTAACCATTATAAACAAACTGTAGTGAACAATCATACATACATTATTTTGTAAACATCAAGTTATATTCTTAAATTCCTAGATATCAAACTGCTTAGTCAAAGTATTTAAACATTTTAAGGCTTTATGACACTCTTATCAGCAACATAGGAAGATCTCCTATTCTGATGGGTAGAACTTTTCTAGGAGTGACAATATCTATTATTTGAAGGCTTGATTTGTTTTGAAGATGCAGGAAATACTATAACAAAGATTTTCCTCCCTACTGTGACATACTAGGAAAGAGATGCAGTGCTGTATTTATTCTCCTCTGCTAGTTTGGTGTTTGAGTGGGGAACGGTAAGTTTGTGTTTAAGGTGGTGTCACACCTTGTCGTGTGAGACACAATATATAGATCAAAGAGAAGAAAGTTTTAGACAGTTCTTTTCATCTCTGGTGTGCTTCTGTTAAATGCCTTCCACACACTATTAAGTGGTCTTCTACAGGTGGACAGTGTCAGTCTTTCTTACCTGACCCTTCTCCCCTTCAATAAGGAATTTCGTCATTTTCATTAAACATTCAAGGACTGAGGGCCGGTAGGGTGGCGCATTGGTTAGGAGCTGGTTTGGGGATGCCAGCAGCCCCGGTTCGGATCCCATATATGAGGGCCAGTGACACTGCGCTCCACAGCTAAGAACAGCTCCACCTGGAGCTGGGCTGTGCAAGCCCCGGTGACGGTGTGGGCTGCAGCCCCTGCTGCAGTGGGCTGCCATAGGCTACAGTGAGTGGCCGGCAGCCAGCGTGAGCTGCCAATAGCCGCGGTGAGCGACCATCCAGCGACATCCAGAGGCCGGCGACTGATCTGCCTCATCCGGGAAGAGCGCAATGACGATACCAACATGGGCCAGTGACGCAACATCCTCCGCAACTAGACTGAAGAACAAAAGGACAGCAACTTGTCTGTTTCCCTTCCCCGATTCCCCAACGCTGTTCCCCTCCCCCAATTCCCCAATAAAAAAATCTTTAAAAAAAAAAATTCAAGGACTGAAAGATCAGGTCTACTAAAAGATAGTTTCGTTGTTTTTTTTTTTGTATTTAATTATAAGCTATAAACTTTTTATTAATATAAAAAGAAAAGCAAGTGGCATCAACTTGGAGTATATGCGTGATGAGGGTTAATCTCTTCCCGTTCTGTTTTGTTTTGTTTTGTTTTTAAAGATTTTATTAGGGAACTGGGGGAGGGAATAGCGTTGGGGAATCGGGGAAAGGGAACAGACAGGTTGCTGTCCTTTTGTTCTTCAGTCTAGTTGTGGAGGATGTTGCTTCACTGGCTCATGTTGGTATCGTCATTGCGTTCTTCCCGGATGAGGCAGATCAGTCGCCAGCCTCTGGATCATCACTCACCGGGGCTATTGGCAGCTCACGCTGGCTGCCGGCCACTCACTGTAGCCTATGGCAGCCCACTGCAGCAGGGTCGTCAGGGCTCGCACAGCCCAGCTCCAGGTGGAGCTGTTGTTAGCTGTAGAGGGCAGTGTCACTGGCCCTCATACGTGGGATCCGAACCGGGGCCGCTGACATCCCCAAACCAGCTCTTAACCAATGCGCCACTCGGCCGGCCCAATCTCTTCCCGTTTTAATGAGTTTAGTTAGCATTATGTGTATATATCTTGATATTTAGTGTAGTGCAATTCATCATTGAGGAATTTCAAAACTGTTATTTAAAATGCTGATTATACAATATATAGATGTCATAGGTGTGTATTTTAACCTGTTAAGACATGCTCAGAAAAGGGAACATGAGTATATTGTCACTTTAGTACAGACCTATATTAGGGGACATATAGTAATATGTAGGTGTATATATAGTATATATATAGTAACTCTTAACAATAGGCCAAGGGCCGCCCAAGTGGCTCAGTTGGTTAAGAGTTGGCTTAAGAGCGTGAGCTTTGAGCAACAGGGCCTCTAGTTCAATTCCCACATGTGCCAGTGATGCTGTGCCTGAGCTGAGCTGTCGCTGAGCTGCCAACAGGTTGCAGGATGGCTCAGTTAGTGTAACAACAAGATTGCTTGTTCAATGGTGAGCTACGCCCACCCGCAACTAAGACTGAACTCAGCACCTTGAGTTAAGCTGCCGCCTGAATGGCTCAGTGGATAGAGCGTGTGCTCGTAACAACAAGGCTGCTGGTTCAACTCCCGCATGAGATGGTGACTATGCCCACCCGCAACTAAGACTGAACACAGCACCTTGAGCTTAGAGGCCAGGCCACAAGTTGCTGACGGGCAGCCAGATGGTGACTGGCGCCCTCCACAACAGAGACTGAAGAACAACTTGGCTGTTCCCCTCCCCCAATTCCCCAACACTGTTCCCCTCCCTCAATTGCCCAATAAAATCTTTTAAAAAAAAACAAAACAATAGGTCATGTGTTATTAAAAAGATGCATGAAAACAAAATTCCAGTTGGTAATTTATTTTACTTGTCTAGCCCTCTCCAGCCCCACCCTTCTCCCCTGTAGAATCTACACTCCATAAAGACTATGAGCTTGTCCATCTTGTTCACTGTGGCATTTCCTGTCCTGAACAGTTCCAGATATGTAACAAAAGGTGTAGAAATATTTGGTGAATAAATGAAAAGCAGAAATGTCATTAAAAGGGAGTAAAAAATGGCATTCAATTTATAAATACACTACAACCCAAAGTCCTAAAGGTATCCAGCTCTAAAACAAACCACATTTGTCAACAGACTTGCAAACTTAGTTTAATTCTAAACTTTAAAGTGGTAGCATGTATTACTGGTTCAATGAATGATATAATTAGATATTAATAGTAATAGATAAAACTCAGAATGAGCTGATAGTGGGTTTCATAATAACAGAGTCAAAGGGAGCCCTTTTGGTTCTGACTAAACATTTGAGAAAAGGCAGATCATCAGTCCATGTGAGCAGGTGTTTAGGCCCATAGAGGATGAAAAAGAAGGTAACTGCAAGAGCAATTGCCCTTTTTTTTCTGATTTCTCTTGAAAATTTTTTTTTTACACTTTATCATCCAAAACTAAAGGATTAATTAAATCTGAAGAACCTGAGTAACTGATTCAGTAAATAGGTAACTTATACAGTTTTAGGAGAATTAATTACAGTATATTAAACGTAATTGAAGTTTAGAAAAGCACTCTTTTTTCAGATGACTATCATATGTACCCTTTAAAACTTGAATTTTCTGGTCATAAGTATCAGAATGAGGCAGAAAGCTTATTTGACTTTTTTAAACCTAATTTTTATTATGAAATGTATCATACATACCAGAGTGTATAAAACATAGATATAGGTTTTAAAGAATAACCAAAGAAACATCTATATACCCAACAGCTTGAGAATGATTTTTTTAAAATTAACTATTCATGAAAATTGTCAAGTTGATTGTTTTCCAATTGAGCTTTCACAAAATGATGGCTGCTTAATTAAACAGCTATTCAAATCCACAGCTGTGATAATTTCTACTACAGAATACTTATTACCAGAATTGACTATAGTTACTACAGAGCTAGGAGTATATTATTTTTTAGAATAGTGGAGAACTCATTAGGTACTTATGGCTTGTAAAAATACAATCTCATGATTTTTTAGTGGAAAAATGTGATTGGAAACTCTGTCTTTAAGATTAATTTCTAAACTCAGAAGTGAAATCATGACACAATCAGTTGACAAGTATCTAAGGCTTTTCTGGGCAATAACTACCTTGACTGGGTAAAGGATAAATATTCTCAGATGCATATTAATTTCTTTAATTGAGAGAAATATAAGTTGGGGTAAGTTAATATTTATCAAGTGGAACTGTATTAGTTATCTATTGCTGCAGAACAAACTACCAATTGGTGGCTTAAAGCAATAAGCATTTATTATCTCAGAGTCCAAGAAAAGGGAAGCTGGGCATAAGTTAGTTGAGTCTTCTGACTCGGGGTGTCTCGCATGACTGCAATCAAGGTGTTGGCTATTACAGCCTTCTTAATGCTTGATTGGGGGTGGATCCACTACTACCTCACTCAGGAGGAAGTTGGTAGGATTTTGTTCCTCTCAGGGTGTTACACTTAGGGCTCTAGTTCTTCACTGGCTGTTGCCTGGAGGCTGCCTGAGCCCTATCCATTAGGCAGTTCACAACATGGCTGTCTCCCTCATCAGAATGAGCAAGTGAGAGGAAGAGAGAGAGAGAAAAAGAAGGAAGTCACAGTCTTTTGTAATCTAACCTCAGACATGATATTCTGTCACTGTAGCTATATTCTATTCATTAGAAACAAAGCACTAGATCCAGTCCACACACAACAGGAGGAAATTACACCAAGAGGTAGGGATCATTAAGAGCCTCAGAAAGGAGCAGATGAAGCTTTGTTCTTGGTCAATTGGTAGAAAATAATAAACACATCCCCAGACCATTGTTACATTTCTACTATGACTTCCTTCATATCAGAGATAGCCTTCCCAACACATTTCATCCATTTGACAGGAATAATGATTATACAGTTTTTTAGGTGATCAGAGTTCAAGAAGCCTACTGGAGAAGTTGCTGTATTACAACACCTTTTCAGTTGCACCACCCTTTTTGAAAACCGTGTTTGAAACTTTCCACACCAAAGGTGATTATTTTTCTGTTTGGAAAATGTGAGATAATTCATCTGAGGTGATTTTTCTTTTTTTAATACTCATGGGGGAAAATGTATATTATTTCACTTTGAAAGTTTTCTTTTAAAAATATTTTCTTCTGAGTTGCCTTCTCTGCTCTGTCATCCTGTAACTTAGGGTAGAAAATGATCCTACTTGTTTTTGGCTTCACTTGATAACAACTAGCCACTTGAAAATTAAGTTTTATGCTCAATATCTTCCATAATTAAATTTCTCAAATTTTACTTATGACCAAATTGCAGTGGAAGGGTAGGTTTTCAAAAAGTTGCTAGTCCTAGAATCTGTTTAATACTTAAAGCTATAAAAATCAAGATTCAATAAATGATTAAAAGAATTTTGGACCTGTTTTCTAAAAGCCTTTGAGGTGTTACTTAAGTTGTTTAATTATTACCTAGTACTACATTTTGGCAAAGTGTCATGATTATTTTGCTCATTTCTCAACTGTTCATTTTTAGGTTTTCCCTACTTCCCCACTTTTTAAGTTTTCTCCATGTTATGAAATGATTCAAAAAATATAAATTTGGATTGTTTATTTAACTAATAAAATATTAGGTAATAAAAAAATTTATGGTATGACTTCTTCTACCAGCAAGGATGGTGTAAAAGGGACCAGAATTAGCCTCTCACCTAAAATTATTTAAAAATTGGACAAAAATGTATGAAGGAATAGTTTTTAGATGTCAGATAGCAAGTAGTGCAGGACATGATTTCTCAGAGAAGGAAACAAACATGGTGAGTTCTATTATTGCCCCTGGTTACAGGAGATTTTTCCAGGCTGCAGCACAGGGAATAGAAACCCAGAGACCTCAACTCTCTGAGTTGAGGAAACATAGTTTGAAGATCTGGGAGGCAAAGGCATCAGAATTTAAGGGGGAAAATCAGATTCAGAGGAAAGAGGTGCATAAAAGCAGAGCTCAGAAGGGTTCCTCTTGAATCCTCAGCTGAGTACTGATCAGCAGATCAGCAAGTTAAAAAAAACTACTAAGGCTGGAGAAAGAATCACTAGAAAAGAATATGCAGAACAAAACTTGGAGTCACACAGGGCCAGGAATAATTTGTGTTCCAACCAGATAGAGTGGAAAGATCTAACATGTAGGCCATTGAGTAGAATCTTCAGGTTATTGCCTCAGGAGTTTGGCCAAATAAGCCCTAAATTAAAGGTTGTTCTGGATCTGCTCAAGAAAGCTTAAAAGTGAGCCTTGAAAGGATCAAACTGTTTCCAAGTAATATAACTACATTCCAGAACAAAGCCCAAAAATGTTTAAAGGCATACAAAAAGCTCCAGCACAATGGCATTCAATCAAAAATAAGACGATATTCAAAAAAGAAGAAAAATACAACTTCTAATGAGAAAAAAATTTAATCAATAGAAACAATCCAGAAATGACACAGACGATAGTTAAATTACTTAGGGATATTAAATCAGCTATTAAAGCTACTCCATATCTTTAAAAGGGTAGAGGAAATTGCAAGCATGGTAAGAAGAGGTATGTAAGATATAAGAAAGACTCAAATCAAACTTTTAAAGATGAAAACTGAAACAATGTTTTAAATGAGAAACATTCTGAATACAATTAACAGTATATTGGCCACTGATGAAGAAAAGCAAACTTGAACAGCAATAGAAATTGTTAAAAATGAAACACAGAAAGATAAAAGAATGGGAGAAAAAAGAACTGTCAGACATCATGCAGCCTAACATATATATAGTTAGAGTCTCAAAAGGGGAGGAGAAAGATGGAGGGAAGGAATAAATATTTAAAGAAACAATGATCCAAATTTTTCCAAATTTGATGAAACATATAAACTCACAGATCCATGAAGCTCAATAAATCCTAAGCAAAAGAAACATGAAATAAAACACAGCAATGCACATCAAAATGAAATTGTTGAGGATCAGTAACAAATACATATTAAAAGCAGCCAGAGAAACAAGATATAGATACAGAGAAACAAAGATAAGAATGACAGTGATTTGCAGTGCAAATCAGAATACATAGAACCACACCTTTAAAGTACTGAAAGACAAGACCAAAAGTCAACCTAGAATAATAATCACACTTAAAAATGATAGACCAAATGCTTTTGCCTCAAGATTGGAAAAAAGACAAGGAGGTTTGGTCTCACCACTACTATTCGACATTTTACTAGAAGCCATAGCTATTGCAATAAGGTAAGTAAAAGAAATAGATTGGAAGGGAAGCAGTAAAACTATTTTTTTCTGAAGAAATAAGCAAAAAAAACACTAGAACTAACAAGAAAATTGAACAACACTGCAGAATACAGGCCATTAAACAAAAATCGACTATTTCTATATACTAGCAACAAAAAGGAATGGAAATTTTGATAAATATTATTCATCAAAAACACGAAATACTTAAGAATAAATTTAACAAAAGTAGTACAAGACCTGTATACTGAAAACTATAAAACATTGCTGAGAGCAATTAAAGAAGACCTAAATAAATGGAAAAATATACCTTGTTCATGAGTCAGAAGACTCAATGTTGTTAAGATGTTAATCCTTTCCAGGTTTCTGGAGATCCAAGATGGAGGAGTAGATAACTACTGTGCCTGCTTTCTTCCATGAATATATTAAAATTAGAACTAATTTATAAAACAATTAACCTGGAGAACCATCTGAAGTCTGGCTCAACAGAAGTTTTATCACTAAAGATATAAAGAAGAAGCCAAGTCAAGATTGGCTGGAGGGGTAAAGACACGAAATGGGCTGTCCCCAACCCTCTGTGTGATGGTTGAGAACCAGGAAGGATATCTCAGCCATGGAGATTCCCCCCAGAGGAGCAAGAAACCCCAGCCCCACATCAGGCTCCCCAGCCCAGAGTATCGATGCCGGAAAGCAGAACCCTCACAACATCTGGCTGTGAAAAAAGTGGGGATTCTACTATCTGGGTGGGATGGAAGGCTGTGGGAAACCTAGACATCCTCTTAAACAACCCGTGCACAGACTCTCTCACTCGCAAGCACTCACCCTGGGTTCCGGCGAAGAGACAGTAACTCAGAGGGCTTCGGAGGCATATGGTGGGACAGACTGAGGTGTGTGGCTTTAAAGCAAGGGCTGGAGGACAGTCACCATTTTCCCTGCGGTCCTCTTCCTGAGCAGCCAGCAGGCGGTCACCTTCTTTCCTGTGTTGAGCCCACCCCACAAGCCAAATTCGAATCTGATTGGCTTGGTGAGCTCTTCTGCTCCACCCTGGTTACTCACTGAGACACCACTCCACCCAACTCCCCCAACTTTCTCCTAGAGCAGCAAGCCCCACCCACATTGCACTTTTCTTGAAAATCTATCCGAGTCCACAGGACCCAGGCAGGTGGCAGCTGGCCTCAGTGTGCTCTGAGGCTTTTGCTGAACAGCTCCAGTCTCACCACTGGCACCAAACCAGAATCTACATTAACCTGCTGACCACAATTCTTCCCACTCTAATGACTTCCTGAGACCCTGCCTTACTCAACTCATGAATCACACAAGGCTTTATCGCACAAGGGAGCTGGCAGATAGCAGCATGCCTCAGGGTGTCCTGGCTTTTTGTGGAGCTACCCCAGGCCCAGTACTGGTGGCAGCCATACTGATTTCACAGTGTGGCCTCTCCCACATGCTTCCAGTGTTAACACAGGCAGTGAACAATCATGGATTGCTTTGTAGCTACTACCAGGTTGTCCCAGGATGGTCATAGGCAGTGGGTGACCTGGGCCTATACTGGAGCTCCTTGCAAGAGGCCCCAGAGCCAACATACTTGGAGGTTGGCTTCATACCGCAGCAGAGCACCACCCAATTAGCCCCACAAGTGGCACACCTAAAGGCTTGGATCTCAACAGGCACCAGAGCTGAATCCCACTCAGTGGTATAAGCCCCCTGCACAATAGCGTGTAAGCTGTGGATGTATCCAAACCCCACAGCCAATCAGCCTCAGGGTAAATCCCACCTACTGACATGCCAATAGCAATCAACACTTAACTATAACAGGAGAGCACACATAACCCACACAAGAGACAATTTGGAGTACCTGAAGCAGGTGACTAGGGAGACTGTGCCAGGGCCCCACAGGGCACTTACTACATAAGGCCACCCAGCAAGATTGGGAGACATAGCAGCTCTACCTAATAGATAGAAACAAACACAGAGAGGCAGCCAAAATGAGGAAAAAAAGAAATATGTCCCAAATGAAAGAACTGGAGAAAACTCCAGAAAAAGAACTAAACAAAATGTAGGCAAACAACCTCCTAGAAACAGAGTTCAAAACAATGGTTATAAGAATGCTCAAGGAATTTAGTGAGAACTTCAACAAAGAGATAGCAAGCATAGAAAAGGACATAGAAACCATTAAAAAAGAGCCAGTCGGAAGTGGAGAATACAAAAACTGAAAGGAAGAATGCACTAGAAGGAATCACTAGCAGACTAGATGAAGCAGAAGATTGAATTAGCAATTTGGAAGACAAGGTAGCAGAAAACACCCAATCAGAGCAGAAAAAAAAAAAGGATAGTTTAAGAGACATCATCAAGCGTAACAACAATCACATCATAGGTGTACCAGAAGAAGAATAGAGAAAGCAAGGGATTGAAAACCTTGAAGAAATAATGACTGAGAACTTTCCTAATCTGGTGAAGGAAATAGACATGCCACTCAGAGAGTCCCAAACAAGATGAACCCAAACAGGTCCACACCAAGGCACAATATAATTAAAATGGCAAAGGTTAAAAACAAAGAGTATCCTAAAAGCAGCAAGACAAAGGCAACTAGTAATTTATAAGGGAGCTCCCATAAGATAGTCAGCTAATTTCTCAACAGAAACTTTGCAGGCCAGAAAGGATTTGGCACAAAATATTCAACATGATAGAATCAAGGACCTACAGCCAAGATTACTCTATCCAGCAAAGCTATCATTTAGAATCAAAGGATAGATAAAGAGCTTCCCAGACAAGAAAAAGCTAAAGGAGTTAATCACCACTAAACCAGTATTACAAAGAATATTAGAGGGACTTCTTTAAGATAGGGGGAATAAGGACCAAAATATTGCATCATAAAATGATAATAGCTTCATGTCTATCAACAATTACTTTCAATGTAAATGGATTAAATGCTGCACTCAAAAGACATAGGAGGGCTGAATGGATAAGAAAACAAAACCCTTACATAAGCTACCTACAAGAGAATAACCTCAGATTGAAAGAAACACACAAAGGGAAAGTAAAGGGATGGCAACATGTATTTCATGAAAGTGGAAATGAAAAAAAAAAAAAAAAGCTGGGGTAGCAATACTTATACCAGAAAAAAATAGACTTTAAAACAAAGGCTATAAGAAGAGACAAAGAAGGACCCAGTAATCCCACTTCAGGATATTTATCTGAAGAAACCCAAACAGCACTTCAAGGGGACATGTGCATTTATATGTTCAGTGCAGCACTGTTTACAGTGGCTGAGATGTGGAGGCAGCCTGGGTGTCTATTGATAAGGAAGATATATATATATATATATATATATATATATATATATATATATACACACACACACACACACACACACACACACACACACACATAATGGAATATTGCTCGAACATGTTAGGGAATGGGTTCTTGCCATCTGCAGCAACATAGATGGACCTGAGGGTAATGTGGTGAGTGGAATGTACGACAGAGAAAGACAGATGCAATGTGATTTTACTTATATTTGTAATCTAAAGAACAAAATACATAAACAAAACAGAAACAAACTCATAGATACGGAGAAGATTTCGATGGTTGCCTGATGGGAGGGCAATGGGTGGGGAAGGGATTAAGAAGTACCAGTTGGTTGTTACGCAGTAATCATAGGGATGTAGGGTATAGCATAAGAAATATAGTCAATAATATTGTAATAACTATGCATGGCATCATAAGGGTACTAGATTTGTTGGGGTGATAGATGGGAGGGGTTTGGGGAGCAGGGTGAAAAAGATGATAGGATTAAGAAGTACAAATCGGTAGTCATGAAATAATCATGGGGATGTAAAGTAAAGCACAAGGAATATAATCAATAATATGGTAATAACTATGCATAGTGCCAGGTGAGTACCGGACTAATCAGGGTACTATTTCTTAAATTATATAAATGTCAAACCATATCCTTTACACCTGAAATTAATATAAAATAATCCTGAATGTTAACTGTAATTGAAAATTTTAAAAAGGGGGGAAATGGTGAAGGGGAACAAGAGTTCCAAATTTCCATATAAAACAAATAAGTCATGGGGATGTAATGTACAGCATAGGGAGTATAGTCAATAATGTTATTGTCAATAACTTTGTATGGTGTCAGATGGTTGCTGGACTTATCATGATGGTCCAATTTTTAGGAATATAAATGTTGAATAACTGTGGTGTATATCTGAAACTAATATAATATTGTATGTTTGCTATATTTTAATAAAACTCTTTAAAATGAAAGATGTTGGTTCTCTCCAAATTGGTTTATAAATTCAATGCAATCTTAATGAAAATCTCAGCAGGCATTTTTGTGGAAATTTACAAGTAGATTCTGATATTTCTAAGGAAATGCAAAGGACCTAGAATAGCTAAAACAATTTTGAAAAAAAAAGTTGGAAGATCTACAGTGCCATATATTAAGACTTATTATAAAGCTAAGGTGGTCAAAATGTGTGTTATTGTCATAAAAATAGAAGAATAGACCAGTAGAACAGAATAGAGTCCAGAAATAGACACATATATATAGCTAATTGATTTTTTTTTTTTTGGAGGGCAGTGTCACTGGCCCTCAGATGTGGGACCTGAACCTGGGCCGCTGACTTCCCAGGCCAGCTATAGCTAATTGGTTTTTGACAGAGATTCCAAGGCAATTCAATGAAGGTATAATCTTCTAAAAAAAATGGTGTTAAATAACTGGATACCCATATGCAAAAAAAGAAAGAAGAAATAGTTCTTTGCCTTATACCACATATATATATGTAAGAGCTAATAGTGTAAGACTTCTAGACAAAAACATTGGAGAAAATCTTAGTGACCTTGGGTTAGACAAAAATTTCTTAAAAAGGAAGAACCACAAAAAACACAAACTATAAAAGAAAAAATTGATAAATTAGACATCGTTAAATCTGCTCTTCAAAAGACACCATTGAGAAAATGAAAAGTCAACCCATAGACTGGGAGAAGGTATTCATAAAACATATATCCAATGAAAAACTTGTATTCAGAATATGGAAAAAACTCTAACAATTCAATAATAAGACAAACCAATTTAAAAATGGGTAAAATATTTGAATAGACACTCCCCCCCCAAAAGATATATAGATGGCAAATAAATACACAAAAAGTTGCTCAACATCATTAGTCATTAGGGAAATAAATTAAGAGCAAATGAGATATTTCTATCAACCCACTGGATTGCTTCAAATTGGAAAGAGTGGCCATACTAAGTATTGGTGGTGATATGGGAGAACTGGAACTTTCATACCCTGCAATATCAAATGATACATCTACTTTGTAAAGCAGTTTGTCAGTTATTAAACATTTTAAATATAGACTTTTCATAAGACCCAGCCATTCCAGTCCTAGGTTTTTACCCAAGAAAAATGAAGGCATATATACAAATGAAAACTTAAACACAGAAGTTCATAATAGCTTTGTTTGTATTTGCCCAAACCGGAAATCAACCAAAGCCGATTCAACTGGTGGATGGAAGGAAAATGATAGTATATCCATACCATGAATCACTATTCATCAATAAAAAAGAACAAACTATTGATATATGCAACAACATGAATGGATATTAAAATCCTTTTACTAAATGTGAAAAGCTAGAGAAAGAAAGTGTATACAATATGATTCTAATTATATAAAGCAAGCTAATCTATCATAACAGAAATCAGATCAGTTGTTGTCTGGGGCAGGATGACAAAGGGATAGAGGTGAAGAAAGTGTTTATTATCTTGATTGTGGTAATGCTTTCAAAGGCGTATACACATATAGTGTATTTATTGCACTTATTGCAGTTTATTGAGGTATGTTAATTAGTATGTTAATTATACCTCAATAAAGCTGTATGGTTTGATACCAGTATTAACATTAGATGTAGTACTTAGAAAACCTAGTTAGAATTCTAAATGTGTATCTTAATAGTGCCCTGCAAATTGCTTTCTTCAAATTATTTTTCATGCAAAAATTACAGTCCTTTTGCAGTGATCAAAGATATATTTTATCAATGCCACCTTTCCTAGTCAAGAGTCATTCTGGCCCCTCAGTTTTGAGTATGTATACATCTACTAGTCCCAATACCTATGTTCAGTTTCCCAGCAAACTCTTACAAATACTGGGGGAAAAGGACAGCATACTCCACTGCTTTCAGGCATGCTGCCTTATTGGTTTTCAGGCAGCTTGCTTTCTTTTAGACCTTTGTCAGCAGACACGGTCCAGATCTCGTTTCATGTCTACAGCCATAAATGTGAAAGTTATCCTTGGTTCTAAAAAGATGCATGAAGGCAATGAAAATGCTGGACATCTATCCAGGATGTCCAGTGGACTCTCATGAGAGGAGGAATAGAAGACTGATGGTTTTCAGAGTTATAACTTAATGTCCACATATACATAAAATAGTAGGTGACAGTACTAACATTATCTCACTTCTCCTAATGAATCTATTGAGATTAGCATAATTTTAATGCAATTATTTGCTTCCTGAAAATCAAACATACCCTTGTTAAACTAACAATAGGTAGTCTTGTCACGTTATGATTTAATAGTACAAACAATGCTGTGGTAAATAGTTACCCAACTGTTACAAGGATAAAGTCACAGATATTTTTACAACCTGAGGTATTTTCTTTTTCTACCACATTTTCTTTTCTTTTCTGTTTTTTAAAAAAAAACAGTTTTATGGAGATGTAATTCACATACCATACAATATACGATTTCAGCCATATAAAGTTTACAATTCAATGGTTCTTAGTATATTCAGAGTTGTGCAACTATCACCATGATCTAATTTTAGACTACTTTTATCACCTACAAAAGAAACACCTTATCTATCCTCCCTCTCTGCCCCAGCCTTGAGCAATTAGTAATGTACTTTCTGTTTCTATAGATTTGTCTATCCTGACTTCTCATATAAATAGAATAGTACAACATGATCTTTGTGACTGGTTTCTTTCGCTTAACATGTTTTCAAGATTCATCCATGCTGTAGAACATATCAACACTTTAATCCCTTTTTATTCTGAATTTTAATTCAGATATTTGTTTCCTGCACCCCACTTTTTGGCAATTACAAATAATGTATCATAAGCATTTGTATACAAGTTTTTATGTTGAATATATGTTTTCCTTTCTCTTGGGTATGTATCTAGGAGTTGAATTGCTAGGTTATGTGGTAACTCTATTTTTAACATTTAGTGAAACTCCCAAATTGTTTTCCAAAGCATCTGCATCATTTTATATTCCTACCATCAATGTAGGAAGGTTCCAATTTTTAGCAACAATCTAACGTACTTTTCAAGCTTCATTCTATCCCATAAATTGTGGGTCCCATTTGCCAGAATGCACATACATTTTTGTTTTTTGAGGGCAGTGTCACTGGCCCTCATATGTAGGACCCAAACCAGGGCCGCTGGCTTCCCAAGCCAGCGCATAACCATGGAGCCACTCGGCCGGCCCCAGAATGCACATACATTTTAAGGTAGTTGCTTTTTTCCTCTTTGCAAAGAAGCTCCAAATATAATTGTTCTTTCTTTGAGAAAATGGAGTTAGTCTAGTTTATTTATCCTGAGGTATCTTCTAACTCTAACAGACTGTGGGTCTCTGAATTCTTCATCTTCCAACAGAAAGAATGGTTCTTCTTATTTACACCTTGCAGTTTGACCTAAATAATGATATCTGTTTGGCAAGGAAAAATAAATAAAGCTGGAGTCCAAAAGCTGAGTCAGTTTTAAGTAAATCATTTATAGTCTCTACTAGTTTTCCTTTCTGTCTGTAAGCCAATATCTTGGCATATTTTCTGTGTCTTCAGTTACTTTTGAAGAATTTGGGTATTATTTTACAATGTATGAACAATTTAGTGAATGGGGAAAAAGGGAAGAGACTGAACCTACTTTCTATACAGGTAAATTTCAATGTAAAAATAAAATTACATTATTAAGTTCTATTAAGGATATTATCTTTATAGTATTAGGCAATACCAATTATTATACCCAAGCCATGTTGTACCTCTCTTTTTTTTTTTTTTTTTTGAGGGCAGTGTCACTGGCCCTCATAAGTGGGACCCGAACCAGGGCCGCTGGCTTCCCAAGTCAGCGCTTAACAGCCGCGCCACTCGGCCGGCCCTGTACCTCTCTTCTATTCAAAAGCAACAAAGTTTGAACTACGTAATTGTCATTTTCCCTCTTGGCTTAAGTGCCCCACAGATTTATCAGTCACACCTGTAGCACGTACATTTCACAATTACTGAAGCAACACTCACATTGATGAGGAATCAAAAAGCAAAATGACAAGGCTTCTCTCCATTAGAATCTGTTGATTTTGTGGTTAATATTAGACTATGAAATTTAAAATATAGAGGCAGCATGACAAAAGAGCATAGGTTTTGGAGTTCAGATAGAAAATAGGGTTGAATCCTGGTTCAGCCATTTACTAGCTTTACAACTTTTGGAACATTTCTTACCTTCACTAAAACTCAGTTTATTCATCTGTTAAATGGGATTAATAACTCCTACTTCATTGGGCTATTGTCAGAATCAATAGCTAATGTACTGTGTACAAAATACGTGTCAATAAATATTAAGTGTTTTTTTGCCTGAAAATCCTCCAAGGGCTCAGGATTTAAATATACATCACCTTTTAGGTCTAGGGGTCTGTCTTTGGTTTAGGTCAGGATGGAAGTATATTAACAGAGCCTACTTAAGAACTGATTTCATGGTCTGTGGTCTTCTCCTGCCATTAGATTCAATCGAGGTTTTCCATACATTTCTTTTCTTCTAAATCTACAGGATTACATTTTCATTCCATATTCAGTTTATCCTAGGGCTTTATCTTAGGCATATATATATATTTTTTTCCTTATCTCCCTCAAAGGAAGTAAAAATTTGAGAAAGCCAAGAAGGTTTAAACAATTTAGCAACCAGATGATCATTATTGTTAACAAGGAGCAACTTGAATTTCAATACTCTTGGAAATGAGGATCTTCGACACTATTATGATTATTATATCTATCATTTTTCTTGGGATACTTCTTTAGAAGAGATTAAAATCAATTCCTATTTGTATTCTGTTCTGTGTGCTTTTCCATGTGCGTATCTCAAGGTTAATATACATAATACTTCTGTGAAACTTAATGCTTCTGTGAAACTCACCATACAAAAACATTAATTAACTTATTTTACAAGTGGGTAAACTGCAGCCTAAAGTTGCTGGGTTGCTTAAGGCATCTGGGCAAGTCTAGAGAAGTTAACAGCAGCCCAAGTTCCAAGACCTGTTTCATTAATATGGTATCCGGGAAATGAGCTCCTCTTAAAAGCAAAAGTCTTTTACAGTGCTTGCGTGTCCCCAGTGAAACCCTTAACTGTTCTTTTTCCCAGCTAGATTCTTATTTACATGAAAAATGTTTGGAATTTTATGCCCCACCCAAAGCCTTCTCTTCAGCGCTAATATCCTTGTTTAATTTATGTGTGTTGTGTGTATTTCACCCTTGGCAGGCTCCTTTTCAAGCCTTTGTCTTAGTATTTACCTCCGAGTATTCTTTTTTGGCCATATACTTAATATTTAACTATTTTTTTATGCTGATAGTATAGATTCCATTCAGTAGATTTCTTGCTTTTATCTTTTGACTTAATAAATGTGCTTTTATCATTTGACTTAATAAATTTATGATAACGCCACATTTATTTTCTTATATATCTTCATAAATATAATTTTTAAACCCTATTCACTTCAGGATTTATGTAATCCCCCCCTAAATGTTCTGAGTCCTCTTATCTCTGGACTCCTTTCTTTTCCTCCATCCCGAGTTGCCCCTTTGGTTCATTCCTACTGGGTTCCCTAGGCCAGCATGGTAGCTCCCTGATAGTCCCTTGCCTCTTGTTTTTCCCCGTTAATTATTTTAGATAATGCCTCCAGATTTATGTTTCTATAATTTTACTGTGTCTATATCAATATGCTGCTTAAAATCTTTTAATGGCGTACCCTGACTCTCATAATAAAATGTCATCTTGTTTGCTTGGCATACCACACTCTTCCTGATATGGCATCCATCTCTTCACCAACCTCATGTAATCCTACCTTGGGTTCTGGCAGGGATCGGCAAACTTTTGAGACAGAAGAGCTCCCAGGGGTCAGCAAACTGTGGCTCGCGAACTGTGGCTCTGAAGTAAAATTGAAAATAAAACTATCATAGTTTCATTTATAAATTTTTAAAAGGATATTATTCACGTTATGTGATTACGTAAAAATATATTTCTGGCTCTCGAATAATTTTTAAATTGTTGTGAGGGACAGGATTGGCTCTTTCAGTGGTCGGCAAACTTTTGAGATGGAACATACCCAAAGAGCTTTATGTGGCTCCTGAGCTGCAGTTTGCTGACCCCTGGGTTCTAGTCATATTAAAATACTCATTATCCTGTATGTATCTGCACAGGTTGTTCCCTCTACCCAGAACAGCTTTCCTTAACCTATATCTCAATGAAGGTGTTCCTCTCCCTCCTTACAGTGTGAGTTCCTTCGGGGTGGAACCAAGTGTTCCATTTTTGTGTCTGCAGAGAGTGACAGCACTAAGATACACAGTGTGAGCTTAATACATTTTGTGTGGTTAGTACAATAGTTGCATTCCCCATCAATAGAAAATACATCTTTTTTTTTTTTTTTTTTTTTGAGGACAGTATCACTGGCCCTCATATCTGGGACCCAACCCGGGGCCACCGGCTTCCCAAGTCAGCTCTTAACCACCGTGCCAAGGCCGGCCCAGAAAATACCTTTTAATATCTACTGGTTATGAAGTTTTCATGAAACTCTGGGATGTTTAAGCTGTGGTAACCTCACATGGGACCTGGCTGGGACCTCAAGGGCATCTGCTTATTAGTAGAGGGGATTGGAGATTGGATGAGAAAAAGAGGTGACAAAACTTGGAGAAGCTCAGTGATGTTGAGTAATTTTAAAGGAACACTAACAAAAAAATTCTGAAGTTCTCACAAGCAACTTTATTTCCTGTTTTCTATTAAATTTTCATCAAATTTGTCATGTATTTTATGACGTAAAGAGCTAAATAAGGGCCGGCCGAGTGGCGCGGTGGTTAAGCGCTGGTTTGGGAAGCCAGCGGCCCCGGTTCGGTCCCACATATGAGGGCCAGTGACACTGCCCTCAAAAGAAAAAAAAAAAAAGAGCTAAATAATTTTAGCATTTATTATAATCTTAATGTTTCTAGTTGTTTGAGCACAAGCAATGCTATATGAAAAAATGTTTTTATTTTTGTTTTGTGTATTTTTCAGCTGGCTGCTGAAATATGAAAATACCTCAACTCTACTACACTCCTTGCCCCTGAGCCTTCTGAGACACACAGCATGGACATTGGAAGGCGGAGAGGGTGATTGTGGCCAAAGAGCGACAGACTGTGAGAAATGAAAACTTATTAAGTTAAATAATCCCATATCCAGAATATTAATACGGGTATGTCATCAATATCCTATAGTTCTAATATTTGCCTCCATCATTTCCTTTAAAAAGTAAGCATATACCTATCATACAGAATATTTTCCAATATTTTAGACTGTTTATATCTTTTTTTTCACTCAATCAACTAAACATCCATAGTTTATTTTAACATGTCTAAAAATCATAGCAGTGACAATATTTAAACAATTGCTCATTATTTCTGTAACTTTATTCCTTTTTTCTTTCTTTTCAGAGTACTGTTGGGTTTTTAAATTTTTAAAAAATACTTTTATTAAAATACAGCTAACATACAATATTATATAAGTTTCAGGGGTATACCATAGTTATTCAATATTTATAGACCTAAAGAAGTGATCACCATGATAAGCCCAGCAACCATCTGATACCGTACCACACTATCACAATATTATTGACTGTATTCCTCATGATGTACATTACATCCCCATGACGTATTTGTTTTATACTTGGAAATTTGAGCCTCTTATTCCCCTTCAACTTTTTGCCCTCTTTTTAAATTATTCAATTACAGTTGACATTCAGTATTATTTTGTATTAATTTCAGGTGTACAGCATAGTCATTAGACATGTATATAATTTAAGAAGTGACTATACATAGTTATTACCATATTATTGATTATATGCTTTATAATCCCCATGACTTTATAATCCCTATGCTTTATATCCCCATGACTATTTTGTAACTACCAATTTGTTAATGCTGAATACTTGTTTTTATTTTACAGATGAGGGGCTGAATGATTTGAAACTAGGTTTACAAATAGTTTTCTCCCCTCATGGTCCCGAAGATTGTTAGTGTTATCTCTCCTTCTGTCCTGTCCAGGGCATTCTAGAATGGGGAGTTCTGGCATTCAAGGTCCATAGCAGCATATTTTGCTTTAGAGATTCATGCTTCTGAGGAACAGTCAAACACTAGAGCAATTGGGATTCAGATTTTAGGAAATATGGTTTCTTAAGAATAGGTGAAACATAAAGTGAAATTCAATAGCTGTGATATGTAATTAAAAATATGTGCCATGTTGCTAATAAACTCTTTTTTTTTTCAGGGATGATTACTATGTGTATCTTATGCAATGCTCTCACTATTTGTTCCAGTTA
This sequence comes from Aselliscus stoliczkanus, assembly GCA_033961575.1. Lineage (NCBI taxonomy): Eukaryota > Metazoa > Chordata > Mammalia > Chiroptera > Hipposideridae > Aselliscus > Aselliscus stoliczkanus. The sequence goes on along the minus strand of CM066732.1, from coordinate 75,783,561 downwards.
GTATTTGTCATGTTTGAAATTTAGGTGCCTAAGTATAAGTTATCACAATAAGCTAATAAATACATTTTGTTATGTATGAAACAATCATATGACTGACAGCTGCAAGCTATTTAAAAATACTTTTACATAATTTTTCTTTTTTTTTTAGAAATCCTTTCCCTAAACCTCAGAAAACCTGCACAGCCTCCTGACAACATCCACCAATTGTTACTGAGAGATGCCAGATGTTGTTAGTGACTTCCTAACTCTGCCTTAGGTTCTTTTTGGGTGACTAGCATGGTAAGAATGTTTAATGGGTTCACAGGAATAAGTAAGGTCTATATAAATAAGAAATTATTGGAATTCCAGCATTTATTCTGATATTTAATATCATACCACAGCCTAAATATTAGACTTATTAATATCAAACAGTAAAGATAAAGTTCCAAACTTTTGTCTTTAATTTTAGCATTTTGTTTAACTGCTGACCAATAACTTCCTTTTTAAAGTTAGAATTGACTGCTTTTTCATTAGTAGATGATGACAAAAATGTATCTGACAAATCCTTTCACTAGACAGATCTCCTAAAGTTTCTGCAATTCCAAAATGTGGGTTAATCTGGTTAAAAAAGTAATTTAAATATAATACAAAATATGAGACTACTGGAACTAGTTACGTGTTCAAGTTTTTATATTTCATTGTATTCTTGAAAAAAGTTTTGCTTTAGGCCTGGCTGAGTGGTTCAGTTTGTTAAGAGCTCGCTCAAGAGTGTGAGCTGAGGGCCGGCCGAGTGGCGCAGTCGTTAAGAGCTGGTTTTGGGATGCCAGGCGGCCCCGGTTCGATTCCCACATATGAGGGCCAGTGACACTGCCCTCTAAAGCTAACAACAGCTCCACCTGGAGCTGGGCTAGGAGCCCTGGCGACGGCGTGGGCTGCAGCGTCTGCTGCAGTGGGCTGCCATAGGCTACAGTGAGCAGCGGCAGCCAGCATGAGCTGCCAATAGCAGTGGTGGGCGACACCCAGAGGCCGGCGACGGATCTGCCTCATCCGAGAAGAACGCAATGATGATACCAACATGGGCCAGTGAAGCAACGTCCTCCGCAACTAGCTTGAAGAACAAAAAGACAGCAACTTGTCTGTTCCCTTCCCCAATTCCCCAACGCTGTTCCCCCTCCCCCAATTCCTCAATACAATCTTTAAAAAAAAAAAAAGAGTGTGAGCTGAGCACTGAGCAACAGCAGTTCAATGCCCAGCCCCAGCTGAGCTGCCGCTAACCTGCCAACAGTTGGCAGGATGGCTCAGCTAAAAAAAGTGGATTAAAAAGTTTTGCCTTGGGCTGGCCGAGTGGCGCGTTTGTTAGGAGCTGGCTTGGGACTCCAGCTCTGAGCAGTTGGGAATCCCACATATGAGGGCCAGTGACACTGCCCTCTACAGCTAAGGTGGTGAACTACAGCTCCACCTGGTTGCCTCTATAGCTAAGATGGCCAGCGACGGTGTGGACTGCAGCCCCTGCTGCAGTGGGCTGCCATATACAGTGAGTGGCCGGCAGCCAGTGTGAGTGTCTGGCAGCCGGTGTGAGCTGCCAAGAGCCTCTGTGAGCGGCCGTCCAGAGGCCGGTGACTGATCTGCCTCACCTGGGAAGAGCACAATGATGATACCAACATGGGCCAGTGAAGTAATGTCCTCCACAACTAGACTGAAGAACAACAACAAAAGGACTGCAACCCGTCTGTTCCCCTTGCCCGATTCCCCAACGCTGTTTCCCTCCCCCAATTTCCCAATAAAATCTTTAAAAAAAAAATAAAAGTTTTGCTTTTCCTGATTTCGAAAGAAACACAGTCATCATAGAAAAAAAACCCGGTAATAATTTCTCTACCTAGATAAAATCTCTATATTTTGGAGGCTATCTTTCTAGTTTTGTTTTTCCCTAGCAGCTATAATTATTTTTTATTTTATTTTTTATATTATTGACTTCATTTCCCGTACTGTATCTTATATCCCTATGACTATTTTGTAACTACCAATTTCTACTTCTTAATCCCTTCACCATTTTTACTCTAGTAGTAACTTCTAGTAGTTTACTTCTAGTAGTAACCAACTACTTCTCATCTGCAAACCATCAGTTTATTCTCTATAACTATGAGTTTGTTTCTGTTTTCTTTGTTTATTTTGTTCTTTATATGCCACATATAACTGGGATCATATGATATCTGTCTTTCTCAATCTGACTTATTTCACTTAGCATAATACCCTCTAGGTCCATCCATGTTGTTGTAAATGGTAAAATTTCATTCTTTTTATGGCAGAGTAATATTCCATTGTAGATATGTACCACAATTTCTTTATCCAGTTGTCTATTAATGGGCACTTCGGTTGCTTCCATATCTTGGCAACTGTAAATAGCACTGCAGTGAAAACAGGGGTGCATATATCTTTTCAAATTAGTGTTTTGGATTTCTTCACATAGATACCCAGGAATGGAATTGCTGGGTCATAAGGTAATTGTATTTTTAATTTTTTGAGGAACCTCCAAACTGTTTTCCATAGTGGGGCACCAATTTGCAGTCCCAGCAAGAGTCTATGAAGGTTCCCTTTCATCCATAGCCTTACCAACATTTGTTACTTTTTGACTTATTGATGATAGCCATTCTGACAGTTGTGGTTTAATATGCATTTCTCTGATCATTAGTGACGTTGAGCATCTTTTCATATGTCTATTGGGCATCTGTATATCCTCTTTGGAGAAATGCGTATTCAGGTTCTCTGGCCATTTTTTAAATTGGATTGTTTGTTTTTTTAAGGTGCTGAATTGTATGAATTCTTCATAAAACTTGGATATTAAGCCCTTATCAGATGCATCATTGGCAAATATCTTCTCCCATTCAGTAGGATATCTTTTTGTTTTGTTGGTTTCCTTTGCTGTGCAAAAACTTTTTGGTTTGACGTAATCCCATTTTTTTTTCTTTTGTTTCCCCTGCCCAAGAAGATATATCTGAAAAAATATTACTAAGGATAATGTTGGAGAGTTTACTACCGATGTTGTCTTCTAGTAGTTTTATAGTTTCGGGTCTTACATTTAAGTCTTTAAAACAATTTGAGTTTATTCTTGTATATGGCATAAGAAGGTGTTCCAGTTTCACATTTTTTTTTGTATGTATCTGTCCAGTTTTCTTAGCACCATTTATTGAATAGACTGTCTTTACCCCATTGTATATTCTTGCTTCCTTTTTCATAGATTAAATGAGCACATAGGTGTGAGTTTATTTCTGGGCTCTCTATCCTTCCATTGATCTATGTTTCTGTTTTTATGCCACTACCATGCTGTTTTGATTACTATAGTCTTGTAGTATGATTTGATATCATACTCCAACTTTGTTCTTTTTTTCTCAAGATTGCCTTGGCTATTCAGGTCTTTTATGGTGCCATATAAATTTTAGTATTATTTGTTCTAGTTCAGTGAAGAATGCCATTGGTAGTTTGATAGGGATTGCACTGAATATATAGATTTCTGTGAGTACTATGGGCATTTTAACTATATTAACTATATGTTTCCATTTATTCGTATTTTCTTTAATTTCTCTCTTCAATGTCTTATAATTTTCTGAGTACAGATCTTTTAATACATCCTTGGTGAAATTTATTCCTATGTATTTTATTTTATTTTTTGACGCAATTGTAAATGGGATTGTTTTATTTCTCTTTCTGATAGTTTGTTATTGGTGTTTAAAAATGTACCTGATTTCTGAATATTAATTTTGTATACTGCTACTTAACTAAATTCATTAACAGTTCTAATAGTTTTTTAGTGGAATCTTTGGGATTCTCTCTATATAGTATGTCATCTGTAAATGACAGTTTTACTTCTTGCTTTCCACTTTGGATGACTTTTATTTCTTTTTCTTGTCTGAGTGTTGTGGTCTAGGACCTCCAATACTATATTGAATAGAAGTGGTGAAAGTGGACATTGTTGTCTTGTTCCTGATCTTAAGGAGAATACTTTTAGGTTTTCCCCATTGAGTATGTTATCTGTGGGTTTGTCATATATGGCTTTTATTATATTGGATATGTTTCCTCTAGTTCCACTTTGCTGAGAGTTTTTTTTTATGATAAATGAATGCTGGATTTTGTCAAATGCTTTTTCTGCATCCATCGATATGATTACATAATTTTCATCTTTCATTTTGTTTATGTGGTGTATCATGTTGACTTGTAAATATTGAACCAAACTTGCACCCCAGGAATAAATTCCATTTGATCATGGTGTATAATCTTTATATATATATATATATATATATATACACACACACACACACACACACACACACACACACACACACATACACACATATACATACACACACACACAAATATTTTATTGGGGAAGCGGAACAGCCAAGTTGTTGTCCTTCAGTCTTAGTTGTGGAGGGTGCAGCTAGCTCAGATCCAATTCAGTAACCATCTGGCCACCCATCGGCAGCTCACGGCTGCTCAGCTCAACGTGCTGTGTTCAATCTTAGTTGTGTGTGGGCATAGCCACCATCCAATGGGGGAGTTGAACTGGCAACCTTGTTGTTAGGAGCACGTGCTCACCAGCTGAGCCATCCTGCTACCTGTTGGCAACTAAGTGGCAGCTCTGCTAGGGCACAGCTCACTGTCATGTGGGAACCCTGGTGCTAAGAGCTTGTGCTCTTAACCATCTGAGCCATTTGGCCGGCCTGGTGGATAATCTTTTAATGTATTCCTGAATTTGGTTTGGTGGTATTTTGTTGAGGATTTTTGCATCTATGTTCATCAGGGATATTGGCCTATAGTTTTCTTTTTTTGTAATGTCTTTGTATGGTATTGGAATCAGGGTAATGGCGGTCTTGTAGAGTCAGCTTAGGAGTTTTCCTTCTTGAATTTTTTGGAATAGTGAGAAGAATAGGTGTTAATTCTTCTTTGAATGTTTAGTAAAATTTACCTATAAAGCCATCTGAGCTTGGACTTTTGTTTGTTGGGAGTTTTTAAATTACTGATTCATTAGTAGTAATTGGTCATAAGAAGTTCTTGATTCAGTCTTGGAAGATTGTATGACTCTAGGAATTATGCATTTCTTTCAGGTTGTCCATTTTATTGGCATATAATTGCTCATAGTACTTCCTTCTTTCCTTCCTTTCTTCCTTCTTCCCTTCCTTCCTTCCTTTTTGTATTTCTGTGGTGTCCCTTGCCACTTCTCTTTCATTTCTGATTTTATTTATTTGGGTCCTCTCTCTTTTTTTCTTGATGAGTCTGGTTAAAATTTTTATCAACTTTGCTTATTTTTTCAAAGAACCAGCTCTTGGTTTCATTGATCTTTTGTGAGTTTTTTTTTTAGATTTGATTTAGTTTATTTCTGCTTTGATTTTTATTATTTCCTTCTTGTACTCACTTTGGACTTTGTTTACTATTCTTTTTCCAGTTCCTTTAAGTGTTAAGTTAAATTGTTTGAGATTTTCCTTGGCTTTTTTTTGAGATAGGCCTGCATTGCTATGAATTTCTCTCTTAAGACTGCTTTCATTGTGTTCCATAGATGTTTGGTTCATTGTGTTTTCATTTTTTTTTTTTTTTGAGGGCAGTGTCACTGGCCCTCATATGTGGGACCGAACCGGGGCCACTGGCTTCCCAGGCCAGCGCTTAACCACCGCGCCACTCAGCCGGCCCGTGTTTTCATTTTTATTTATCTCAAGGTAGTTTTCGATTTCTTCCTTGATCTCATTGTTAACCCATTCATTGATTAGTAGCATGTTATGTAGCCTCCATGTGTTTGTGTCATTTTTAGGATTTATTGTTTTTGTTTGGTTTGTTTTTTGTAATTATTTCAAGTTTTATAACAGTATGGTTGGAGAGAATAACTGATGTGATTTCAATCTTCTTGAATTTACTGAGACTTGTTTTCTGGCCTAATATGTGGTCTACCTTGGAAAATGTTCCATGTGCCCTTGAAAAGAATGTATATTCTGCTACTTTGGGGTGGAATGCTCTAAGAATATCAATTAAACTCATTTGGCTAGTGTGTCATTTAAGGCCACTGTTTCCTTGTAGCAGGAGTCGAACCAGCAGCCTTTTTGTTAAGAGTGCATGCTCTATCCACTGAGACATCCGGGTTGCAGCTCAGCTCAAGGTGCCAAATTCAGCCTTAGTTGTGGGTGGGTGTAGCCCACCATCAAACAGGCAATCTTGTTGTTACACCAGCTGAGCCATCCTGCAACCTGTTGGCAGCTCAGTGACAGCTGAGCTCGGGCACAGCATCAGGGCCCATGTGGGAATTGAATCAGCAGCCTGGTTGCTCAGAGCTCACGCTCTAAGCCAGCTCTTAAACAACTGAGCCACTCAGCTGGCCCCCTTAAGCATTCTTATAACCAGTGTTTTGAATTCTAACTCTGGTAGGTTGGTTGCCCTCATTTCATTCAGTCTTTTTCTGGAGTGTTCTTCTGTTTTTTCATTTGGGTCATGTGTTTGCTCATTTTTGCTGTCTCTCTGGGTTTGTTTCTATGTATTAGGTAGATTTCCTATGTCTGTCATTCTTTGCTGGGTGGCCTTATGTAGTAGGTGTCCTATGTGGTCCAGTGGCACAGTCTCTGTGATCATCTGTGCCATGTGCTCCAGGAGTTTTCCTTGTACGGGTTGTATGTGCCCTCCTGTTGTAGTTGTACCTTGGTTTCTTTTGGCACATCAATGGGTGGGGTCGACCCTCAGGCTAACTGGCTATGAGGATTGGCTATGCCCATAGTGTATGAGCTGCTGAGTGGGGCTGACCCCTTAAAGGGGCATTTGCCCCAGTGGGCCGTTGTGCCTGTTGAGACCACCCTTTGTGTGTGCTGCCTGTGGGGTAATCAAGTGGTGCTCTGTTTTAGTCTGGTTAACCAGCACTGTTTTGATGCTGACAGTGGCCCCAGTGATGCTGCTGGAGTTGGGCAGGGCCAGATCCCAGGGAGTCACTGGGACAGTGTTCACAAAGTTAATGCAGATTCAGTTCTTGTGTAAGTGTGGAGTCTGTGGCCACTCTGCAAAGTGCCCAAAGAACACCATGGCCAGCCCCCACTCACATTGGGCCCACTGACTCCTGAGAGCTGCTCAAGAAAGGCTGTAGCACAAGTTGGGGCTGACTGCCCACCACTGAAAGTTTCCCAGGCAGCTACACTGGCAGCCACAGGCTCGTCCACTGCTGGAAAGGCTTCCCACATCTTGCAGGGAGGGGCTGGCCATCCAGGAGCCAACAGTACTCCCAGTGGTGATGCTGTGCAGAGTGGGCAGCTTGGGATCACAGTGGAGTTCACAAAGTTAGTGCAAATTCAGTTCTTGTGCTGGTGCAGAGCCTGTGATCACTACCCAATATATCCAGAGAGCACCATGGCCAGCCGCTGCTCACCTCTGCTTGCCAATCCCTGAGCTGCCCCAGAAAGGCTGTAGCACTAGCCGGAGATGACTGCCCTCCATGAAGTGTTCCAGGCAGCTGCACAATTCCCCGCTAGCCATCTGCAGCTGGAAAGGCTTTCTGCAACTTGCAGGGCAGGGCTGGCCACCAAGAGGCTCAGAGTGCCCCAGCGTGATGCCTTGCAAGCTGGCTTATCACTTTTTTTTTTTTTTAAGCTGAGCAATCCTGCCACCTATTGGCAGCACAGCGGCAGCTCAGCTCAGGCTGGGCATCAAACTGCTGTTGCTCAGAGCTCAGCTCGCATTCTTGAGCGAGCTCTTAACCAACTGAGCCACTTGGCCGGCCCTCATTTTTTTTTGTAGTGCTGTGCTAGCCTCTTCAGATAAAGATGTGTGCAAGGAGTCTTACAAAACAGAGATCTAATAACTGGGATACAACGTAACTTACCTTCCCCTTTACCCTTCTATCTTGAAAGAAGCCACTTCTGGTCTTTTTTTTGGTCATATCTGAAATATACAGAAGGTGCCAAAAAAATGTATACACATTTTAAGAAAGGAAAAAACTGTATTAATTATAATATTCAATATATACCAATAAAATAAGGTGAATACAAGTCATGTTTGACTTCTTCAATTACAAGAGATACTCAAAGTGGTTACCATCAGTGTAATTTTAATACAGTTTTTTCCTTTCTTAAAATGTATGTCAAGTAGACACTTTGGTCAATGTTGCTCAAGCAGTAGTTCGTCGTAATCAGAAATGTCTGGATGCTGACGGTAACCACTTTGGGCAACTCTTGTTGCAGAAGTCACACGTGACTTGTATTCATCTTTTGTTATTGGTATATATTGAGTATTACAATTAATACAGTTTTTTCCTTTCTTAAAATGTGTATACATTTTTTGGCACCCTCTGTACGTGTGTGTGTGTGTGTGTGTGTGTGTGTGTGTGTGTATTTATATATTTTAACAGAATAAAAGAAACCAGGAGAAAATCACAAATTTTCAAATATTTTAATTAAGTTATCACTCAAATCAAAGTTGTGTATATACATACACAACTATGGATATATGCACTATTTATAAATATGTAAACATGTAGAAAGACTAGAAAGGAATATACAGAAATAATAAGTTTACATACTGGGGTTATGTTTTTTTTTCTTCATTATTTTGTAATACATTCATCAAAACATTACACTGAGGTAGGACTATTTTAGTGCTAGAGAATCCTATATAAATGTATTTGTTCAACAGCTTCCCTGTCAATATCCTTTTCTGGGTATATATCATAGTTCAGTGGTATCTGTTCAACCCAGGGAGATAACTGTATATTGACCTGGAAAAAAAAGATTATAAACAAACATGAAAATTGCCGAATGATCCTATTCTCTGGAAGAAGTCATGACTAAGTAACTGAACCAAACAGATTTTTATCACAAGGAGCAGGATTAAGTTCTGCATGGTGCCACATGAAAAATTCTTTGTCATACTAAAAGGTACATGTCATACTAAATAGTCTATAGATTCAGGGATTTAATTAACTTACTCTGATTTTGGAATTTCAAAGAATGAAGAAAATACAGAATAATTACTTTAATGTAAATAGTTTAATAATTATCCTTAGTCTTAAATAATAAAAGACTAAACCACTATAGGAATACACAAAGAACACAGAAAAACTGCTCATTTATACACAGTGATGGCAGTACAGGGTGCATGAGTAGGCCTAATCTCTCTCCATAACATTCATTTAGGCCCTTTCCTTCACATTTCAAACCTCAGTCTCCATGACACAGAAATGCTGGAGTCACCAATGGCTATGTATCTGGTTAAAGAAGTTTTATTAAATAGGACAGCAATAAAGTTATGCAAGAATTTGTGTATAAGGACTCTTTCATAAATATTAATTTCCAATGGTTATTTAGATAGATTTATGTATTTAGTGTGAAAATTGTTTTAGTAAGTAAAAAAAAAAATCACTAAATTATTTCAATATAAATAGCAATTATAAATTGGAGACCACATATTTTAAAAGGTATTTTTTTTAAGTTTCCACAACATAACGTTTATTTTATTTTATAGTATTAATTTTATTCTTTCAAATCCACTAGCACTACTAAAGAAAATGATAATACTACTCTATTAAGAAATACAACATTATCGTTCATCTGGATCTCAAAGAGCTTTATAAATACTAATTAACCTTTATATGAGGATCAATTTATTGGGCTGAATCTTCTTAAATATCAGCCTTATTTCACATAAAGAATCTGAGAAACAAAGAAGTGAATTGTGTGAGATTCCAATTTGACCTAGAAGATTACCTGTGCATAGTATGTGGGCTTCCAGTCTACTTATTTGATTCTAAAACCTAGAATAAATCTGTTCCTTTTGTTCTAAAGGGAAGAGTTATGATGTGGGTGTTCAAAGCCTCTTACAAACATTTAATAGCATTTGTTAACCTAAAACTGTAACTCCACAGTTGGAAAAAATTGGGTGGAGAAACAAAGGAATATGTTTCAAGGTAAGAATTACAATTTCAGAGCTCCTGAGGCCAGTTAACAAAACACAAACCAGGTCTTAAGCCATAAGGTCTTGCTATTCTCTATCATCTGTCATTATTCAAACAGAACATTTCTAAAATTTTGTAACAGCTTTCAGAAAAAAGTAGGAGAAAATATTTGACAAGAAAAATGCTGGGAAAGAAGCTTATATACCTGAAGACCTGAGAGAGACTCTTCAAGACTTGGTACTGTCACCAGTAATGATCCTTGTTTCCTTACATTATGGCTGATGTATTCCCAGGCTCTACAACACATTAAACATTTTGTTAGGTTTTATGAGACACTGGAAATTTTTTAAAAATGAGGATAACAAAAGAACATGCAACACAGGGGGTACCTAGAAATCCAGATGGGCAAAAATGTTTTCCTGCAGGAAATAGGACTGCAGTGACATTAGAAATGGGTAAATTCTCAGTTCCTGAAGGGGTGTTGGCAAAATTGTTAAGTTATAGTACTGAAGAGATTTTAACAAGATGGTGATTCGGGTTACTACAAGGTATTGTGAATTAGGCCAAAACTCAGTTTCAGAACTGATACAGAAACCTGGATCCACAGTTAAGCCTCTTAAATGCTTTATGAAATGTGTAAAAATTGGTTCTGCAGAATGGAACAGGGCTAAAGGGTAGAGGTGGGGAAGAGTCGTGGAGAAAGGCCATAGAAACCAGAAACCAAGCACAGACTAAAAGTAGGAGTATAATAGGTAGATCAACTCTTTTAAAATAACACCAAGGGTAGGGCCGGCTGAGTGGCACGGTGGTTAAGCGCTGGCTTGGGAAGCCAGTGGCCATGGTTTGGGTCCCACATATGAAGGCCAGTGACACTGACCTCTAAAAAAAAACAAAAAACAAAAACAAAAGAAATATTCAATGGAAAGAGTTCTGGACAATAGAGCACTTGAGTTTGGTGGGGACAGCCAGATTTAAAGAACAATGGAATGCCACGTGTATGTGTTGGAGGGCAGTGTCTGATGGGTTCTGATTAACTTTTAGTGCAGACATAAACTGGGTTTCTACACTGTGCTTTGACAGTACACCCCTCTATTGGGGAGCAATAGTCAAGCAAAGCAGGGCTGTGCATCCCCTTGCAGTAGGGAAGATGGGCAGCAGTACCATTTGCATTTATTTTAGTTTTAGCAATGGTTGTGGAGTTTAGTAGATTCTGCAGTTCATTAGGCAAAATGATACAAATGTTCTTTTCCTCAGGCTAGATCTGAAATCGTGTAGCAGTGTTTGATAGTAAATGTCACAGTGTTTGGGCTGAGCTGTTTGTTGGTTCTTTAAAAATGACATGTTACAAGTTTAAGAAGAAAGAAGAAGCTGTGTCTTGGATATGGCTCTCAAAATAGCACTTGCTGTTTGTTTCTGGTAAGCTGTAATTGTGCATGTTTCACTTACTGAAAAACTATATAGAGGTACCTTTCAAACCAGTAACTACTCTAGAACCTGGGTGGTACCCTGTAACGAAAGCTAACTTATTCTGAAGCCTGAGGACACATTTTCTATTATGATATATTTCTGGTTTTGCTCACATACTAAGTCTTACAGCAGTATCGCTCTAGTTGTCCTCAGATTCTGATTAAGATTGCAAGCCTTGGGCCGGCCAAGTGGCGCGTTGGTTAAGAGCTGGCTTGGGACGCTGGCTCTGAGCAGCAGGGTCCCGGTTCAGATCCCACATATGAGGGCCAGTGACACTGCCCTCTACAGCTAAGATGGTGAACAACAGCTCCACCTGGAGCTGGGCTGCTGTGAGTCACCGGCGACAACATAGCTGCAGCCACTGCTGCAGTGGACTGCCATAGGCTACAGTTAGTGGCCGGCAGCCAGCTTAAGTGGCCAAGAGCCGCCATGAGCGGCCATCCAGAGTCAGACGACTGATCTGCCTCACCTGGAAGAGCACAATGACAATATCAACATGGGTCAGTGAAGCAACGTCCTCCACAACTAGACTGAAGAACAAAAGGACAGCAACTTGGCTGTTCCCCTTCCCCGGCTCCCCAGTGCTGTTCCCCTCCCCCAATTCCTCCATAAAAATCTTAAAAAAAAAATTACAAGTCTTTGAAGGCTATATGCTGTGCCATCTATTCTCTTTTACTTGTATTATATAGAATAATACAGGTCAGCGATCAGTTTTGTTAGAACAATTCTAATGTCAGAATGCTTTACCATATCTTCTAACCTTCTCCTCTGTATTATCATTCATGATGGAGATAATTACTCATGAGAGGCTATAACCTATCTATATTTAGAATTCATTGCACTAGACTAATTTAGGAGAAATGACTGAACTAACATAGGTGGTCAGTACCTATTTGGTGAATCATGTAGAGTTTGTGAATGAATGTACCAAGAAGGTTGTTAAAACAATCCAAACATGCAGTATTTTCAGAATCAAGTTCACCAGTAGCTTTCATCATTCTTCAGCATTCAAAATCTTTCTATAATAAATTTCCAATGTTATAAGGTGTTTTTAACCTTCTTATATAACATAAACCTGGTCATATTTCATTCTCCAATAATTATGTATGTTTTGGCTACTGGTCATTAATTTAAAAAGGTAAAAAGCTAATCATACTTTGTCCATTGGAAATTAAGCTTAAAGAAGGCACTGTGATTAAAACAACTTAGCTCATGCTGTGTTTCTGGTCTTGAGCCGGTGACCAAAAAATCATCACTCATTCTAGCTGAGTTTTGACTATATGGTTAGCTTTCTGTTGAACTAGTTTCTTTGTAAACTATTTAAATTATTAATTTAGAAGTGACCTTAACCTAGTAATGGGATGGGTGGGTGTGTTTGTGTGTGTGTGTGTGTGAGAGAGACAGAGAGACAGAGAGACAGAGAGAGAGAGACAGAAAGAGAGAGAGACAGAGAGATATGATCAGGGGAGAATATAAAAGGTAAAGGGGTGGCAGGATAAAGAAGGGGTTTAACCATTCAGGATTCCACTCAGCATTAACTGCTTATGGTGTGTAACTATATGCATTTTTATTTCTCTGAGGTAGAAATCTTATTAAGGTGCTAATTCAAACACTTCTGCAATTGCCTTTCATATAAGTGGAAAGGAGCAAAGTATACATATGCCTTTATGCTAAATAAGAAGTCAGCAAGCCTAACTAGCCAGAAAATCAGCATCTCAGACTACAGACTATAGGAATTTTCTAATTAGAGAGACCTATAGGTCTGTATGGGTTATATTAAATTGTAGCAGAGGGCCGGCCGAATGGCACGGTGGTTAAGCAAGCCAGCGGCCCCGGTTCGGTCCCACATATGAGGACCAGTGACACTGCCCTCCAAAAAATAAATAAATAAATAAATAAATAAATAAATAAATTGTGGCAGAAAAGTCAGAAGAGTGATCGCAGATTTGCTAATTTTTCCATTATTTGAATAGTGGAATAAACTCCAGGAACCTACTATTTATTACCCCTTTAGAATATTTTTAATGTTTGATAATTAATCACATATTGGTTAATATTCTTATATGGTATTTTATATTCATTTATAGGCATTAGTTAATTCCCATCATTTTGTGATAGGACAGCATGTGACATGTTTTCTCAAAGAAAAGAATAAGTATAAAGGCCCACTAGGAACTGATACTTTAAATCATCCCTGACTGCTAAGCAAATGTTTGGGTCATGATATCATTTTACATCTGCCTAAAATTATATGTAATATTTTACAAAGTTAGACAGTTTGTTTTTATTTTTGTTTTATCCAGAACACATTTCTTTTTTAATATAATCTCACAGTTGAGGTCATTTTTAAAAAGTTTAATGTGAAAACATTTCTACTTTACCAACCCCTTTTCACATTTTGCTGGATAAATAACAGACTTCTTGCTTGAATAAATAACATACCTGGCCTGTTCTGCCTCATCAAGAAAATATTCGAAGACATTATTCATTATAACAACATCAGCATTTTGCAGAAGTGAACCCTGGGTACAGATGTCTGCATGAAGCACCTAAAGAAGAATGAGTTCAAAGATGTTAAGAGAACAAAGGTAACATACCACACAATCACAGAAGAAATATCTATTGGTTCAATAATGTTGTGAGATAATATGAGAAGGTAACCCTTCTTAAAATGGGAGAAAGAACAGTATATTTAATATTACCGCCTATGGGAGATAATTAATATCTAATAAAATCCACAAGTGTGTGAAAATTTGTTTATTTATTTTAGATGAAATTATTTAAATAGTAATAATTATACTGTTTTGACTCCCAGTTCAGAGTTCTGTCCACTCTCTGTGGTTTCACTTTCTGCAGTTTCAGTTACCATGGTCTGAAAATATTAAATGAAAAATCCCAGAAATAAATAATTAATAATAAGTTTTAAATTGTGCACTGTGCTGAGTAGCGTGCTGAACTCTCATGCTGTCCCGCTCTAGCCCTTCCAGATGTGAATCATCCCTTTTGTACAGATTAGCCATACTGTACACATTCCCTGCACCAGTCATTTAGTAGCCATCTTGGTTATCAAATCGACTGTCCAGGTATCACAGTGCTTGTGCTCACATAACCCTAATTTTACTTAATAATGGCCCCAAAGTACAAAAGTAATGATGCTGGCAATTCAGATATGCCAAAGAGAAGCTGTAAGGAGCTTCCTTTAAATAAAAAGGTGCAAATTCTAGACTTAATAAGGAAAGAAAAAAATCATATGCTGAGGTTGCTAAGATCTATGGTAAGAATGAATCTTCTATCTATGAAATGGTGAAGAAGGAAAAAGAAATTCATACTAGGTTTGCAGTCGAATCTCAAACTGCAAAAGTTATGGCCAAAGTGTATGGTAAGTGCTTAGTTAAGATGGAAAAGGCATTAAATTTGTGGGTGGAAGGCATGAATGAAAATGTGTTTCCATTGACAGCAACATGTTGCACCAGAAAGCACTGAATCTATACGAAGAATTCAGTAATGGATTCTCTGAAACGAGTGACACCAAGCCATTGACTGTGAGTAAGGGATGGTATAGATTGAGGGATAGGATTGGACTGAAAAATAGAAAAATTACTGGAGAGAGGACCACATTCACACAACTTTTAGTACAGTATAATTGTTGTATTTTATTTTATTATTAGCTATTGTTCATCTCTTACTGTGCCTAATTTATAAATTACACTTTATCATAGGTATGTGTATATAGGAAAAAATGGTATATAAAGGGTTTGGTATTATCCATGGTTTCAGGTATCCACTGGGTGTCCTGGAACATATCCCGACAGATAAGGGGAGACTAGTGTATAACTATATCACTAGTTGTAAGAGTCATCAAATTCTGGCTGCATCATCAACTAGGTTTGTACACTTAGACAGTCAGTGTCTTCGTAACTAAAACAGAATAATACCTTTCCTGATTCACAGATCAAATGGGACCATATAAAAACTATAAAAGTGGGCTGGCTGAGTGGCTCAGTTGGTTAAGAGTTGGCTTAAGAGCCCAAGCTCTGAGTAACAGGGCCACCGGTTGGATTCCCACATGGGCCAGTGATGCTGAACCTGAGCTGAGCTGTTGCTGAGCTGCCAACAGATGGCAGGATGTCTCAGCTGGTATAACAACAACATTGCCTGTTTGATGGTGGGCTAGCCCACCTGTAACTAAGACTGAACTCAGCACCTTGAGCTAAGCTGCCACTCGGATGGCTCAGTGGATAGAGCGTGCGCTCTTAACAACAAGGCTGCTGGTTCGACTCCCACATGGGACGGTGGCTACACCCACCCACAACTAATATTGAACACAGCACCTTGAGCTTAGAGGCCACAGGCTGCCCAAGGGCAGCCAGTGGCGACTGGCGCCCTCCACAACGAAGACTGAAGAACAATGACTTGGCTGGTCCCCTTTCCCAATTCCCCAACACTTTCCCCTCTCCCAATTCCCCAATAAATCTTAAAACAACAACAACAACAAAACTATATAATTTATAAATTATAAAATGTTAATACAGTGTTAATTGACCTGGTCCAACTCTTCATCTAAAATTCACTGGAATATATTATCTATCCAAAAAGGCACAAAACAATTTATTTAAAAACCATATACCTCAAAAAATTAACTTAGACCACAATCAACAAGTCTACAGGCAAGAGAGGAAGAGGAAACATTTGCTCAAGAGCAAAGCAAACAGCTTATTTTTCAAAGAAGAGGATAAGTTTAACTACTTTGTATCACATGCTTTTTTTCCAAATAAACACTTGGTTTTACAAATAAATAATATCCAGAATATTGTGGGGTCCGATTTTTAAAATTATTTTCTTCCCTTCTTTTAAGTAATAAAAGTACTAAAATAATTTCAATTAAGTTGGCCTGGAGCCTCCGAAGCACAGCTTTGATGTGTTCCTAACACACAAAAAATAGTTAATCACTTCAAACTTTCTAAACATGGAGTTTAGATATGAAACAGATAGGTAAATTAACCTACTACTACAGCATAGCTCTCACACAGTCCCTCTTTTTCTTTCCCATCTCTGTTTACTCCTCCAGCCCGTAGCCCACATGGAGGGTAAAAAAAGAATCAGGTGGATCCATTAATTATGGCAACCAACGGGAGGTGCTTTAGGAGACCCGGGGAAACCCCAAGGGAAGTCCCTGAACATAATGGAATGCTACCAATGCAATAGCTACAAGGCATCCCAAATCAATTTAACCAATTTTTATGTGCTAGCTACTGTGTAGGGAGATATATCATGATGAATAAGATGCAATATCTGCTCTTAAATACATTATAATCCAGTAATGGGATGAAACAGCTATGCTGGTAACTCCATATAAGTGCCATCAAAGGAAATAAGCAAGATATGAATGAAGGAAAGTTTACCTGTAGCCTGGAGGAAAGGGAATAAAGAACTTAAATCAATGGGTCTTCCATGTAAAGACAGTGGATATGATACATGTATGTACTCTTATTTTCCTGAAACCCCATTATAACAGTATTGGGTTGTTTTTTTTAAAAAGAAGGTACACAGAGGATGGGGAGTATGGGAGCAGAGATAACATATAAAATCTGTAAGTTAGAAAAAAAGAAGGGAAGTAATATGAATTTAGGAGACTTCAGAAAATTGATTTCTAAGCTAGAAATCCAGAAATCTAAGACTCAAATGAGATTTATACTACATAATCTCTTAAAGGCTCACAATTGGTGGCACCAGTTATCTCTGAGTGAAGGAGTAGGAAGAAATGCTGAAGATAAGGTAATTTGGTTGAAAACTTGTTTAAGAAGCAGCCAGGTCCTCATATACCTTTCTGTTTTGCCAGCAAAAGGACAGAGGTTTATTTTCTGGAAAGGGTAAAGCAGGTCTCTGGGTCAGGAAACACCAGATCTAGTTGAAGGAAAAGATAATACACGGCAAACGACGGAACAAAGGAAATACGTAGATAGGATGCTGAGAACCCCCACCTCTTCAGTTCATTTCGGCCAGCACTCAGCTCCCAGGATGTTGCTTGCCATTCGGTGAGGAATTGGTTAGGTCTTCTCTGGGTAATCAAATCAATCAATCAGAGAGGAAAGATTTTAAGATACCTTATCAGCTACTCCCCAACTAATTAACTACCCAAACAAGGTCAGTGAAGCCCATCCCCACTCAAGTGCTCGTAACTGAAATCAGCTCCTTTGTTTCTCACTCTTAAGTATGAACAGACAACCAAGGATTCTTAGACTTCTGAGGAAAGCTGTTAAAAAATAGCAAACAAGAACAAAAACAAAAGAAAAAAGCAAAGACTGAGAGCCTTGCTGGCTACCTGATTTCAACCGATACTGTCAAAAAGAATCCTAGAATTTTTCTCTGTTAATCTTAGGGCCCCTCAAATCCCATATTTGTCTTTAGCTTCAAGGAAGGAAACGAACAGTTAAGGTTGTCAAGAAGATGGTATAAAAACAGCTTTCTATCATTGGAGCATTGGATTGCTGATGGCCACAGAAGCCACAGCTGGGAAAGTATGTGGTGGAGATGCATCCACATATACTTCTTTTTTTTTTTTTTTTAAAGATTTTATTGGGAAATTGGCGGAAGGGAACAGCGTTGGGGAATCGGGGAAGAGGAACAGACAAGTTGCTGTCTTTTTGTTCTTCAGTTTAGTTGCCAAGGATGTTGCTTCACTGTTGGTATCATCATTGCGCTCTTCCCGGATGAGGCAGATCGGTCGCTGGCCTCTGGATGTCGCTCACCGCGGCTATTGGCAGCTCACGCTTGGCTGCCAGCCGCTCATGCTGGCTGCGGGCCACTCACTGTAGCCTATGGCAGCCCACTGCAGCAGGGGCTGCAGCCCACACCATCACCGGGGCTCGCACAGCCCAGCTCCAGGTGGAGCTGTTGTTAGCTGTAGAGGGCAGTGTCACTGGCCCTCATGTGGGATCCGAACCGGGGCCGCTGGCATCCCAAAACCAGCGCTTAACCAATGCGCCACTCGGCCGGCCCTCTTTTTTTTTTTTTTTAATTAATAGCTATGTACCAAAATCTAGAGGTATTATATAGCTGCATCCACTTCCATGATTTTTTTTTTTTAAGATTTTATTGGGGTATTGGGATAGGGAACAGCGTTGGGGAATTGGGGAAGGGGAACAGACAAGTTGCTTTCCTTTTGTTCCTTAGTCTAGTTGTGGAGGACTTCGCCTCACTGGCCCATATTGGTATTATGATCATTGCGCTCATACTGGCTGAGGCAGTCTATCGCTGGCCATTGGACAGCCGCTCATGGCCGCTCACAACAGCTTTGACGGCTGCTGGCTGCTCACGCTGGCTGCCAGCCACTCATGGTAGCTCATGGCAGCCCACTGCAGCCCCACTGCAGCCTACACCATCACCGGTGACTCATGGCAGCCCAGCTTCAGGTTGAGCTGTTGTTCACCATCTTAGCTGTAGAGGGTGCAGCGTCATTGGCCCTCATGTAGGATCCGAACAGGCGGCCCTGATGCTCAGAGCTCACGCTCCCAAGCCAACTCTTAACCAGTGAGTCACTCAGCCAGCCACGCATATACTTCTTTGGGTAAAGGGTAAAAACCTTTTAAAATGTAAATAAATATGTATTTTATACACCTTTAACATCTTCTTTATAAAAAATAACAAAAAAGTACTTGGTTGTCCATTTGTAAACTATGTATAATACGATCTCATTTCCAATTAAATCAATATTCCTGTTAGTTATGATTTTTATTATGCAAAAATAGCATGTTTTTATTCACTAAACATGGGATAGTGAGAAAAATTTATGAATTTATTATTGGACAATGAATTTGCATTGATCATTTGCTTCTCTATTTCTATGATGAGAGAACGAGAAGCGTAGAAGGAGGGGGACAATGAAAAAATTTCCTGCTACCTAAAAGGTGAAGTCTAGATCCTTAATCTTACTGAGATGTGTCTTTCAACATTAGATTGCCCTTAGCACCAGAGATCCTCAGATACTCAATATTTCTCTGCATTGCCATTAGAAGTGTAGGATCATTAGTGAAATGATGAGGATTACTACATTAACCAAAAAACTCCCTTTTCCTTTTTGTATTTTTCCCTTTACATATAGGAAAAAGAGAAAACTTCTATTGGAGCCCAACCTAGGCATCATTCCCCCATGAACTGCTGTGCTATGGCATTCACAATTCTCTCTGAAAGGTTAGAAAACAGAAAATAAAGAACTGTGAGTGTTACTTAACCTTTTTGCTTACTTTGAAGAATCAGTCTGACCATCATCTGGAGATTCAAAAGTGCCGCTACCAAAACTATAGCTGATATGAAGAAAATGAAGAAAAAAGGCTATTGGGGTGATTGGTTAGCTCAGTTGGTTAGAGTGTGGTGCTGATAACACCAAGGTTGCCGGTTCTATCCCCACATGAGCCATTGTGGGCTGCAACCTCCTTAAAAGAGCCAACTATGCCATTATAGCATGAAAGCAATGTGTAACCAATGACCATGGCTGTTCCCCAATAAAATTTTAAAAAAAAGGAAAAGAGAAAGAAAAAAAGCTACTTTCTAATAACTTGGGGAAGAGAAATATGTAAGTGGGATATAATGTTAATAATTCTCATTTATTAATATTTTAAAATATTAAGTCAACTCAATCTGTTTCTACACAACAGCAACCAAGAATAGATTTAAAAATATTTTCCAACACCAATGCAGAAGAAATTTGGCAAAATTATGCATACAAATTTATATAACAAAATATATATTCAAAAGGTTACCTTTATTCTGTCAGTGAACTGGTATTTTTTTATGATCATTTCCTGCAATTGGCAGAAGTCTCCATTCAATTCTACTCCATATAATTGCAATGCTGAACTGTAAAGATAACCCTAAAAAATGAAAGTACATTATGATGCAAATGAACTAACTTTTCACTGTGGGTTTATTTCTACTTGAAATTTAAAAAGTCAAACTTTAAAAGATAGAATTCAATAAAGAAAAAGTAAAAGATAAATAACATCTTGTAGTTTATATGAAACTTATGACTTTAAGAATTTAAAGACTCTTACTGATCAAAGCCTTGATTGTACTTCATTTTTTCCTCACTTAGATTTATTTTCTAACAATGATTTAGTTTATTAAGTTCCATTATTTAAAAGTAAATATTTTTAAAGATTGATTTCTTACTTTTCCTGATAAAACTATGCATTCAGCAAAAGTAGAAATGAGAAAAGCGATCACATATAGATTCTCTGTGTAATACTCTATTTTTGTAATTTCTGGGGAAGCTACATCAGGGGAAAGCAAGAAAGGGGTAAACCTGTGAGGAATATAATGGAAAATCATGCATAGACTGACACTAGAGGAAAGCAGCTAAAATTGTGTCCTGTTTGGCTTAGGGAATTAGAAAATAGAGTTAGAAGGTGTCTGGAGTGAGCCTGGTGTCTGGCAATCTGCCAAAGATAATGGACCAATTAGTTAACAAGGATAACAAGAATTGACTAAATATTGTTATATCTATTTTGGTTGTGATAACAAAAAAATAACTGAAAGGAAAGGTCAAATCATATTCTGAATATCATTTTACATCAACTGAGACCTATGTGTAAACCAAATTTATATTTATTGCTCATCATGGATTTTTAGAATATGTTCAACAGAGCATATGCAGGTATTCAAAAATTTTTGACTGAATCAGTGACCTAATATGAAGAAAAATAATATTTACATTTATTAACACTGCCACTTACCTGCATAGCCACAATTATTTCAGTTGTATATTTTTCTAAGAAATCAAAAATATAGGCAAGAATGGACACAATATGGTAAACAATCATAATCTCTAATGTTCTCCCAACAAAAACCATCTGACAAACTGTGCATTTTCTATTTTGGCCATCTTTCCTCATTACAGAAGGAAAATCTTAATACTGAAAAACAAACGAAGCATTAAAGAGTTAACTGTTTCTGTTTAGGGCAGGCAATGATGCTGGGAACTTATAGCGCCTGTTTCTGGTATGAGCCTCCCCTGCTGTTGGCCACATGTTTTAACAAGTCTACTAATGACAACCAGAAACCATATTTCAGTTTTTTGATAAAGCCATTTAGAACATTAAAAATACTCATGATTTAAATTAAAAAAAACCCACCACATTGAAGTGATATTTCAGAAACAAATGTCTACATTCAAAGTTTGAATCACAGAAAATTGGAGCAAGATGTGTCTTTGGATATCATTTAGTTTGCTCCCTTACATGGGATGAACTTGAGGCACATAGGTGTTAAGTGACTTGCTTACGGCCATACCAATTTCCTAGGTCAAGTAAATTTGTCAGTTTTATAAGAGCTTGGAATACTATTTTATCAAAGCTTGGAATACTATTTTAGTACAGTACAAAGAAAATGAAGTTACAAGGGCATAGTGACCGACAAACTAACAAAGTATTATGAGGGTTACCTGCTTCTATTTTGTTGATATTCCTTCATTCATGTCACAGAGACACACTAATAAAGGAAATCAGAGAGCTAGCCTTTGAAATTTCAAATTCAATATACTATTTTAACCTTATTATTCTGTTACTCTAATAATTAAATAAAGCTAAGCTGTCACCTTGGATGGTGGCAGGCAAAGCTGTTGCTAGCAGAAGTAAGTATTTTCCAAATGTTGAGTATGTCCACTCAAAGCTGGACTTTACCCCATAAAGGACTGTGCCAAGCCTGGAGCCAACGTCAACCAGGACCTTTCCCGACAGATCAGGGAGTACATGGTGATAAATGAACTTCAACTCCATGAGAGAGAAGGAATGAGAAACAAAGCCTGGAGAATTAGAACACAGTAAACATCAAATTTTGCTTGGGTATTAATAATTCCATTCTGTATTTCTAAATTTTTCACTATTACAAATATCATTTATAAAAGGTACTTCATATTTTTCTTTTCTAAATCAATGAAAGCCATTCAGAGATTATTTAGAGAAAAATTAATGTGATAATTTTGCACTCATTTGCTCTGAAGTGTATTAGAGAAGAATAAATAGGAAGTCTCTGACATTTAAAAGGCCTCTAGGGAACAGCTACCCAGAGGCCTGTTGTGATCCCCGTGCCCCTCATTGCTTTCTTTTCCCTTTCCCTTTTCCCTATGGCCTGTTATTCCCTGGCACTGTTTCCTAACTCTCATACCATCTGGCTTTCTCACCTTACTCCAGTGCCAACCACAGAACTGCCACACATTACTGCAAAGACTGCAGACTACCAAATGAATGACCATCTCTGGAGCTGTGCAATATGGCAGCCTGGAGTGAGGGAAAGGAGTAGTATGGGAGGAGGTTAAGAAACTCCCATACATTGTCCTTATTTCCCTTAGTTTAATTGCTAGAATTTCTAGCCTCCTAGCCCTTCCACTCACTCCATTATTTCTGTAATGAAATATCTGGGAGAGCCTGATTTTGTTTTTTCCTGATATGGAGGTAATTCGAAGACTTACTACATTATGTTCTATATAGTATAATGGTAAGGAAGGAGAGAAACACCAGTCATAACAAATAGATGGTGGCAAAGAAAATGGAAGAAGGCAGGCTAATCTCTTAGAAGAAAATAAAGGGTATGACTAGGCCTCAGAAGTAATGCTTGAGGGTTGGGCTTTGACCACCTGGGCCTGATCTCCCCAGGATCTTCATCCTCACTATCCTGTTTGTCACATTAGAGCTTGTGTCCTGGGCTACAGAGTCATGATTAGTGTCTTATAGCTGGACAAGCCCCTTGTCATACAGAGAAGGAGAATCCCAAATGTGATAGTTTTTTCAGATTCCTTATAGTTATCTGGACTGGCCTGGGTACCCAGTCACTATTTACAGCCTGATTTTTATAGGGAAATGCATTCTAATCTTCAGATTTTTATTTGCCGAACACAGCTCCTCCATACACTTTTCTTTTTCTTTTTTTTTTTTTGAGGGCAGTGTCACTGGCCCTCATATGTGGGACCCGAACCGGGGCCACTGGCTTCCCAAGCCAGCACTTAACCACCGTGCCACTCGGCTGGCCCTTCCATACATTTTTATAAATCAGATCTGACATGGTGTTATAGTTAACCTTTTAGCTTTCCCTCTATTGTTCTTATCTAAGTCCTGTTCTATTCTATGAATTTCAGCTACCTTAAATGGAAATTGTAAGTACTATCTAAAAATAGAATCTTAAACCAGTAAGTCAGGGAAGTTTAATCCCCAATTACAATATAGGTACAATAATATTTGCATTAGCAACATATTACCAGTTTGGTAGTAGTCAACTTTTGAGAATGATATTATCTAAGATTAGTATTATGAGCACAAGATTACTTACCTGAAGGATAGCTTACTTTAAGCAATAATTCTAAATCTAAGTGAGCAGGGAGATTGAAATAGCATGTCTAAAGTAACAGCCTAGACAATCACATCCACTTTGAACAAAGAATATATTAGCAGAACAGTTAACCTGTTAGAGGCATTGGAGTCAGTCTAGTTTCCCATTTGGGACACAGGGGCTACATCTGAGGGCAGAGAGGCCAGGGACTTTGTGTCACTAGAGTTGTTCCCTGTTACAGATCAGAGACACTCTATTAGGTCATATCATGGCCTGAACAAAGTCTCAAGATGATCTTCTGTCTTCTGAGTCCATGTTCACCCAACAATGTCTGATTAAGATTTGACTTCTCAGGTAGATAGATGTTTTCATAGAGAGAACATTTCAACCCCTTTGACAGTTATATTTCTCTCGTCAATAAATCAGCATTATGGTTTATGTATGAATCTCTTTTGAGTATGGAAAAGATGAGTCAGTTTCCCTGTACTCAGTCACTGCGGATTAGTTTCTGGACCTGAAAAGTCATCACTAATTAAACAGTTTCTGTGAAAAGCACCAATAACCTCCTGATGAGCTGTTAAGTAGCCTAGCTTCCATAGAAAATATTTCTGTTTTAATCTCTTTAACCGCAATAATTGGTAATGGCTATGCTGCAGATTGGCCTTTTGCTTTCAGAAAGTACTGAATGAGTTGGTCAAGAATTTGCATACTCATGACATGCAAAGAAAAGTACAAAGTCATCAGGTTTGCATACTTGAGTGCCTACCTAAAGGTGCCGTCTGGTGTGAGCCACACACCATACAGTAGTTTCTGCTCATTTTTCCTTCCTCACATAATGAATCAATAAAGTCTTCATCATAAAGGAATGCATCAACTTGAATTGTGGGTTCTGGCCGCTGCTGTATCTGGTGGAAAGAAGGAAAACATCAAAAGAAACTAAGTACAAAGAAGTCTCTTTCTATTGCTAAATAAGGCAAAACATCAGTGGTTCATATGCTAAAATTCTGCAATAACAGGGCACAGAAAGACAAGTTTCGCTTATCTAAGTCAGCAACTCTGCTCTTCTTACGTTTCATTTCTGACACTAGCAACTTTTTATGTGACCTGTAATGATGCAAAACATGCCTATGAAAAGTATATAAAATTTTGGTAGAAAGTATTTTGAGACCATCTTGTCCATCCTAAGTAGTATTGTATATTTTACAAATAAAGAAACTGATACCCGGAGAGATTTCTCCAAAGAAATGACAGTAGGTGGTAAGAGGGGAAGAGTTGAAACTAATACCAGGTCTTCTGAGTCCTACATGTCAGTGACTTACCCATCCAAATACTTAGCAAGCAATCTTTGCCCAGAGACAAACTTTTCAAATAATAAAAATGTTAGTATAACTTCATGCTTACAAATAATGGCCTTTTATTAAAACTGGTGGTACATGATATAATAGCAAGTGGTTATAAAGAAAAAGTCTGATTTCTTCTACGTTAACTAAAATAAAGAATCAACCCATCTGCTTGGAAACCTACCCAAATTTATCTACATCTACACACATACAAAAAGTCTGTAGTATAAGTATGTAAAACTTGTGAACATACACAGGATCAGAAGGAAACAAAGGAAGATAAAAATAGGTAGGTCAGGGGAATGTCGGTCGACCATTAACATGCAATGAATACATTTTCAATTTATGTATTGTGGTATATCATGATACTGATAAAAATTTATAACATCCAAACTGAATTACAGATACTTCTTTCAGGTTTAATACTATTCACTATTTTCCACCTTTGAGAATCCACTCTGAATGACTGGATGCCAACTAAGATTTGCTAAGTGGTCAAAACGTGCACAGCACTGTTAAAATGTACAGGATTTTGTTTCTATGCTCAGGAATTTACATGCTGAAAAACTACATGGAGGGTTGCTGTTTTAAGATCAGTGGGAGAAAAGGTTATTATTATTAGCTTGGCTTTAGAAACAAAATTCATATGTACGCCATAAGGGTTGGGACTTGAAGGGACTTGAATGAGGGGGTTGCCTAGAGAAGAAAAATGAGAACTAATTCTAGAAGTAAAGGAATAGAATAAGCAAAAATTGTATAATGCGGGCTGGCCGAGTGGCGTGGTGGTTAAGCGCTGGCTTGGGAAGCCAGCAGCCCGGGTTCGGATCCCACATGAGGGTCAGTGACACTGTCCTCAAAACAAACAAACAAACAAACAAACAAAAAAATTGTACAATGCAAAAAAGTAGGAGAAGGAAGCAAAGAGATGAACTTCACCATTTATAAGTGAGGGAAATGAAATAGGGAAGAGAAAACCAGGATAATGATGCAGGCAGGACCAGATTACTGTTGGGACTTGATTTATTTCCTTCCTTCTTTCCTTCCTCCCTGCTTCCCTTCCTCCCTCCCTCCTTTCTTTATTTTTTGGAGGGCTGTGAAGGTGGTTTGAGTACTTGGTAAACAGGATGCCCTCAAAAATATTTGTTGAATGAATGCTACTGGGGCGCTAGAAGCTCAAAAGAATGGGGGACATAGTTGAAGCACCAAATCTAAAATTGTTTAAAGCAGAATTCAGGACTAATTCGACTAGAGAGGCTGAGGGGTTAGGGAAGAATCGGAGAGTAAATTAATATAATGCGTTTACTTTTTGGAGGGCTAGATGTTCTGAGGAAAGCATGGTTTCTAGCGGTAAGCACTTCCGAAGATCTTCTGCTATGTTTTTCAACATAACGTCATTATTATCTTGAGTGAACTCGTCAAAATCTCCTGGAAAAAAGGGAAAGAAATAGCTCTTATGGTTATAGTCATACGTAGACTAAGTGATTACAATGGATATATTTCATATCAGATAGCATCAATTTGTAACAATAAACCTTCTAACCAATGAAATATTAGAATTGTAACAAATGTTCCATTAAAAACAGTTTTCCCTTTTCCCAAAGTGCTTAAAATATTAAAATTGACTATTTCAGCATGTTATAGAAAAACAAAGCCATTTTTCAAAAAATGAAGTATTTTAACTACTTTACTTTTACTCAAGAATAGCATTGTCATTAGTTTTTAGGGTCTCAAATTCACCAGTAAGTAGTCAAATATTCTTTGTCTGACCACACAGATCTTAGAAGCTTCAGAGGCATCACACAAGGATTACTAAAATAACTTTAATCTGAGAATCTCTATCTCCAATAAAATGTACCCAAGACTACAGATAATAAGCAGTAACAGTTGGCACCAATTATATCATAAACTTTACAACCATCATGTTTCTCTGCTGCATTTGAGCAGCAGATAAAATGATCATTAAAATAGCATATTTCTGATGGCTGTGGCCTACTTTTAGATGATCCGAAAAAGAGGGGGTATGTGTGTGTGTGTGACAGCAAATAAAGAAGGAGAAGGTATGGTAAAAGATTGCCAGTTGGTGACTCTAGATGAGGGTATAAAAGTGGTGTTCATTGTTCTATTATTTCAACTTTTCTGTATGTTTAAATTTTTAAAAATTGTTTCTAAAAAAGTATCATGTCTAAGGAGCTCAAATATAATTTTAAATAGAATGTGACTTATCTGGAAACAAAATTCTTTTGTTTTTTTTAGAGTGCAAAATGAGAGTACTTTATTGTTTTAGTGGTGCAAAAGCAAAAAAATACAACATTCACTTACCCACATTTTAAACAGTCATTTGTGTGGTGGGTAAATGCCATTTAAAAACATTTTCAATAGAAAGATCATTTATAAATCAGTTTACAGAAGATTTTTTAAAAATCAGTGTTTTTAATACCAAATTTAGCTATAACTAAAAAGAAAAAAGATTGTTCTCTAGCCTGTTTATGATTAAACATCTATGTCTTCTGTTCCTTGCCTTTTGGAGAAAAGATTGCATTGTAAGGCTGCTGTCTTTTTGGACGAGGACAAGGATGAAGATCTTCCTTAATGTAACCTCTTTCCTTACAAGTCTGAGTAGAAGGAAAACCAACTTCCCAAAAATTCTCTGGTGTGTTGGATGGAATGTAGCAGAATCGGTGTCTTGAACAGGAAGCCAGCTTCTTTTCTTTCTGCTGGAATATCTGCATAATAAATTTCGCATTCCTTACATGTGTGTCCGAGCAATTTTCTTTTCTCTTCTTTTTTCCAAACCACCTCAATATGAGGAAAGTTTTGTAAGCCAGTCTCTCTTTCATCATCTTTAAAATATGGCTCCATACATGCTTTCTGTTTGACTTTATCTTGTTTATCGCCATGAGTATGTGGTTTCTTTGTGATAGCTGACAACTCCTCCTATTCATCTGCGACGTGGGGGTAGCTATCTGGAAAACAGGATTCATATTCTTGTGTTGTCCGATCAAATATATCTTTCAAGCTATCATTCATTTTTCTTTCTCCATTTGGACTTTTTTCTCCCTTTTGCTCTTGCCTCATTTTTTTTTTTGAGGGCAGTGTCACTGGCCCTCACATGTGGGACTGAACCGGGGCTGCTGGCTTCCCAAGCCAGTGCTTAACCACCACGGCTTCTTCATTTTTAAAAGCATAGTTTCACTAACAAATGTACAATCCATATCCACTGTCTCTCCTCCTGCTAATCTTGACTGACTGCCATCCATTGTATCTGTTACAGTAATATTCATTTTATACTGAGAAAGTTCTGCTCCTGGATCTATACTCCACCAGATATTTTCAAAGGATTCATCTCGGTTGTTTTGTAGAGACTTTGTTTTAGCGACTCTACATTGGTTTAACTGAAGAACTGATACAAGTTCACATGTTCATGGACTGACCTGGTTTTTATTCTTACTGGTTCATGAGAATCAGCACCCTTCACAGCATCAAAGAGGTTCTCAGCCTCCAAACTTTCATGTGGACATAGGGGGATTTTAAAGATAGGATTTTCTTCTTTTATTTATAATGGTGTTTTATTATCTGGAGAGCAATTACTCAAGGGCTGGAGGATACACTTCTGTAAACAGAGCTCCTCTGGGGAATCTTTGGTTGGCACACAGCTCCCATTCAAGGCCTTTTGGCTTGAGGAAGAGCCCTTTGGAACAGGCTTCAAAGCCTCATAGAGTCACCTGCCTAAATCTGATTTCAGAGGTATCACTTCCTTGGCTTTTCTCTTGATGCTGAATAGCTGAAAAGTGATCAGACTGGTCCAGAGGTTTATCCATTATATAGTCTCCATTCATAGTTGAATGACTATCCAGGGGAAAAGTAAAAGCATTTTCTTTATCAAAAGAGACTTGGAGGCAGCTTACTTCAACTTCACTTTCTTCCTCAATTTTCTTCCTTTTGGATGTTCTGCACCCCAATGATTTCAAGGATACCACATGTTTATTTTTATCAGTAATTGCATCTTTAATGTGCCCAATACTATCCTGTTCAATTACAGATTCACTTATATTTTTATTTATAAGCATCTGCTTATTAGAAGACGACTGGCAAATGATCTTGTTCACTTCAGACCCAAGAGAATGATGTGTGAAAAGGGCACTATCTTCAGATTTTGATCTAGTTTTCTCGAATCCAGAATTAGAAGTGCTGCTGAAAGGTGCTGTTTTCAGATGGGTTTTTTTTTTCTCAGTCTCTAAAAGAGCAGGCGACAATCTTGTATTCAAACCAAAACTACTTTTCACATTAGAGGTAGCTCCAAATACAGCAGAGGACAGCCAAGTGGTCAATTTTTCTTGAGGAGGAGTCTTTGAATTAGGATCTGAAAAATCTTAAACTATCTTCATTATTTCTTATACATTCCTTAAAAGGTTGTTTCTTGTGATCTCCTTCCAAACAGGGGTAGAGCTCATCACCAAGCGGACTCATGAGACCTCGAGATTCAGATTCTTTTGGCACACGTCTCCGCATCAATTTAGCTAAATTAAAAGATGACTTATCAGTGGGAGAGCTTGTTTCACGTGTTTTAGCCATTGGAGATTGACTTTGATCACAAGTATCAGCTACTAGAATTTCATTTTCATTAGGCTTATGTTGTGGATGAGCTGAAGATTTTGAAACTTTTCTCAGTTCATTTGTACAAACAGAGTGCTCTGATTTAGTATGTGTTTGTTCTGCGTATTGGACAAGGCGGTTCTCCTTTCTTCATAACCAATTAATGCCAGAAAATGAAAAGGCTGTTATTGGTGAATCTGGAATAACATTTTCCTCAGATTCAAGCTCAGTTGCTTGATGTTGTTGATCATTCGCAATTTTCTGCTGCAGCTGTTCAGAAAGCTTTTTATTTTCTTCCTTTAGAACATTCTTTTCATTCATGAGGTCTGTGATAAGTTTAAGATTCTGCTGCTGGATATTTTCAAATTCTTGCTGTTTTTTCCGCATATGTTCTTCAGTTACTGCACAGCGATCACATAATCCTGCTCTTAGTCGATCTTCCAAAACTTTAATGGTTTCATGCAGGGCTTTCTTCTGTTGCTCTCAGCTGTTGATTTTTCGTGAAGAATTCTTCGTCTTTGTGCATCTAAAACTTGTTCTTTTTTCAGTTTGTTTACTTTTACTTGTAAACCTTGTACTTCTTTATCATGATACTCCTTTAGCTTTACTTTTACTTGTAAACCTTGTACTTCTTTATCATGATACTCCTTTAGCTTTGTCCAAAGATTGTTAAAGTCATTAGATACATCTGCAGAACTAGGGCTTCCACAACTGCTTCCAGAGATGTTCATCTTCTGCACACTTCGATTTGCTGATGTTTTCTGACCTTTGCTGTTACATTATATAGCTATGAAGTTGTCTTTGGACAGCTGAAACACTCACGGCTTCAAAGATTGTCTCAAGATTCTAGAAAGCCACAGCAGAGAAGTGGATGCGCTCCGGGGCTGTGAAGAGACTGCAGCCGGCTTTTCTCGTGTTTCCCTCACTAATCCGCCAAACGCCTAGTGGGAAAGTTAGCCCCTAAGGGCAGCCTGCATTTTCAGGGGGTGGAGGAGGGCCCGAGGGCCGTGGGCCAGGTTCGGAGGTGGCCGGACCTGCCCCAGCAAAATACTCTTAAAGTTAGCTACTGTCTGGGATGCCAAATGTAGACTGGGAAGGGCTACTAATGAAAATATTTTACTTTCTCTTTCTGATGTTGAATTCTTGCTAGAGTAAAGGGACCCCAAAAGGACTATGTCTTTTTTACCGTATTAAAGTAGCTATAGAAGGAAAACAAGAAGATGCTGAAGGAAATGTCATCTGTCTCCACATCCTTTACTCCTCAAATCTTCAGTTGTTTTTAAGTAAGCTCATGATTTCCTTCTTAAACATAAAATATTTCTTGTGTTGGTTCAGAATACTATTTCATGTCACAAATAACAATTAAAATTTGAAAAATATTTTATAGTTTACAAAGTTCTTTCACAAAGAAACTAGATCAGTTAACTATTGTAACATCCATGTGCAGAGGAAAAGCAAGATTACATTCCCCGATTTATACCTGAGGTAAATGAGTCTTCCAAAGTTAAATGAATTGTGAAGAGTTACAAAGCAGGCCAACAGCAGCACAAGGAAATAAAACTAGGTTTTCTGCCTTTAAATAAAGGTACTCTTCTTTTTCACTATATCACCTTGTGTTCCTACAGACAAAGGTTCTTTCTCTGCATAATTTGCCTTTGAGCAATAGCAGTTAATATGAAGATCTATTACTTGACTCTCTGAACTGATGTGGTAAAGTCTTTTAGTTCTTTTTTTCTTTCCTCACCTATCTAATATAATACTCTAAGCTGATGCCTCAAATTATTTCCAGAAGGAGGTGGAATAAAAATTTTAGAAGAACAAAAAATACTATTAAGGTTCAATCCAAATTGTTTTGGGTGTAACTTAATATCTGTGATGAATTAAAAAACAACAACAACTGGTCTTTTTCATTGTATTCTTAAAGCTAATTAATTTTTCTCAGGGTGCTAATTAATACCTAACATCTGCTTAGCTTCCTTCCAATGATAGAACACTAAAAACCTCTATGACTCACATTTAATTCTAATAATATCACTCACACCAGTGATCCTTAGCAAGTTCTCTTAATTTGTAAATGGTACAACTAAAGAAGCCAATAAAAATCTCATTATGTTAAACTAAGGTATTTCATAGTCCAACTCCTTTGGACTTAATTCTGTAACATAAACAACGATGTTAATAACACATAGTTTTCCTGTGGGTCTGCCTTATAAAACTTGACTCTTACAGTGGAAATAGAACTTAGACAATGACCTATTTCTAAACGGCAGAATCTATTCATGCATCTCTGATATGACAGTTGTTCAGTCTTTGCTTGAACATATTCAGGTACAGCATTTCTTCATACTGAGCCAGAATGGGCTTCTCTGTAACATTAACTCAGTTTTCCGATTTTAGCCTGAGGGAAATCATCATCTTTAATGCTATATACATTTATTGAATGAGCACTTCAGGCATGATAGATTTTGGGCAGTGCTTTTCAAACACTGTCATTTAATCCTAATAATGCTATAGGTAGTATTATTATTTCTATTTTATAAAAAAGAATCTGAGGTGAGAGGGGTTAAGGTACTTGCCTCAGGTCATATTTGCCAGAAAGCTGCAGAGTTCGAATTAGATGCAGGTCCAACCCTGAACTCTTTAAGTACTATACCACATAGCCTCTCTAAAGTGGCAAAGAAGGCAGCCAGCTGGAAACAGTTCTCCTATCACTACCTTAGTCTTCTCCCTAGTTCTGACCATGGTTCGTCAAATGATGTGGTAGCCATATCCTTTGCCGTGTGGTTACTGTCTTCTGGGTTTGCTCAACAGCCCCTGTAAGTGTGGCCCTGGAACTGAACACAATTTGGCAATCCAGTTCTCTAATCCATGACTAGCTTAGCTAATTCTCTTCTATCACTTTCTAACATCTAAGGCCCTGCTATTGGGTTATTCATAGATTTGGAAGGGATGGTTGTGGCCCCGATGGAGACAAATCGTCTTAAACAGTCATATATGAAGCTCTAGAGAGCAGAAAAAATGAAAGATAAGGATAGCTGCAAATTCTGAACTATCACAATGGATTTCTAGATGTCTCCCTAGTTAAATATGTTTATTTGGGAGTCAATCCCCCAATTAATATGAGCATCACCAGTCAAGATGATACCATGAAACTATGTATTAAATTAGTCATTTAAAAAGCAGTGTTAAATGAAGACTGCATTTATTTTACCTTAATATCAAGGAGACCAGGTGAAAATGAGAACTGGAACCTCTTGCCCTAGACAACAAACTGATTCGGCCACACTCAAGGGTAAAAAGAGATTTCTTCAGTCACAGCAGGGATTCCTCACCATAGTCCTAGTAAAGAGGATCCACATATGGGTTTTCTGTGGTCCATAAAGGATCTAAATTTGTATGCTTGGCTATATACATAAATATGGTATGTATACTTTTCTAGAAAGTTCTTAAGAGATCTTTAATAATAATAGCTAATATTTACTGAGCACTACTATGAAGGGCATTGTGGATGGAAATTTTTAGCTCAAGAAGGCTAAAATTAGTTTTATTATCTATCTGTAGTGGTTGGCAAATAACTTCTGAAAAGAATACATTTTGCCCTAATAATGGCTATAAAACATTAAAAAAGCATGATATTACTGAAGTGTATAAAACTGGAATTCATTTAACATTATAAGTATTTACTCTATTACTAAAATTATATTACTTAAAACACTGTTTTTAAAAGCTGTTTAAATATTCCATCATATGTATATTTATTTAATCATTCACTCTTACTACCACACATTTATATTGATTAACTGTAAGAAACCGCAACAAACAATTTGGCATACATAGACTCTTTGCATTTCTGATTATTTCCTTACTATAAATTCTTAGAAGAAGAACTACTTAAATATTTTAAAAGCTTTTGCTACATATTATCAAATTTCTTTCCTGAAAGATTATACCAATTTACTCTAACAGAAAAGGGTAAGAATATGTGTCTCATTAAACTTTGACAGCATTGAATATTACCATAAAAACAAACTTCATTTTCTTAATTGGCATTTCTTTAATTACTGGTGAGGGTGAACATCTTTTAACATGTATAATAGCTATTTCAGAAAGGGTGGTAAGTTATGTTGCTTGGAAAAATATTAAAGAAAGGTGTTAATCAGTTGCCTAAGGAAAATAAAGTTTTTCTCAAATTACATATGCAGATGGGAAGGGAGTGTAGAAAGAAGAGCTTCTCTAAAGAGCAAAATTAATTCTTTAAAACTTTCCTACTTTCATTTAAATACACGGGTAAAGAGAAGTCACCAAAGCTGACAATCTATGAGTCAAACCCCACTTTTTATATCTAGTCAGGTATCAAGTCCCCCACTTTTTCTTTTGAGTCTTACTTCCTCTTTATTCCCACTTCAACTACCTCACAGGCACAGTCATCACCTCATACTTAGCATACCATTACAAACTCATAATTAGCTCCTTAACATCAGCTTTTCCCACTAAAATACCTCACACACCTATTTTAAGCTCATCTTGCTTAAACCTCACTTTATGTCACTCCCACTTCTCACGCTTTTTGGATGGTTTTCTATTTTTCAATGTATCAAGTCTCACTCTAGCCTTTCAGGCCCTCTGTATCACCACCGTCTAAGTATTCTATTTTCTGTTCTCATTACTCCCTAACATAATTTTTGCTCAAAATAGGCAAATCTCCTCAGTTGTTTTGTATGTTCAGTGCTATTCATACTGTTCCTTTTGACTGTATGACTTTGATTTCTGCAGTAAGGGCGGGTCCAAGTTACTTCATCTCCATGAAGCCTTACCCTCAACCTCTAGGCTTGACTCCTCCATATCCTTGTCTCTAATTACTTACAATGCATAATTAAACATTGGGTTATTATTACCCTTTATTCATTTGTATTATATATTACTCTGAAATCCCCATTCAAATTTAAAAAATTAAAGTGACTCCTGATTCCAGACATGATGCCAACTTCTCTCACTTTCTCATGCTCCTCTCCACCAAATACAACTAAATACCCCGGAAATAATTCAACAGGCAATCATCATAAAGGACTATAAAAGCTAGAAAGAAGATGAACTATCTAGGAACCCCAGGACTTAAGAAAGGTCACTGTGGTGAGTTACTTGGGTTTTCTTTTTATCTTCCATGTTGCCTGGACTGAGCACCAGAGAGGCCTGCACCCCAGAACCATCAAGAGGCATAAACCAAAAAGACAAATAAGAAAAGGCTGCTCTCTCTTACCAAAGACCGATAAAGGGGAAGAACAGTGATCTATTGGGGAGCCCTAATCCCCACTCCACACCTGGGGCAGTGGCAGGCTCTCTGTAGCATCAGGAGAGCCTGTTGTCTCCAAGGCCCTCTACCCAGTGGCACAAAGAGACCTAGGCCTGGCATCTCCCAGCCTTCTGCCTAGTGGCAGAGAGCAAACAAGGCACTATATTGCTTGTCTGTCTACCCCCACCAGTGGAAGGCAGCTCAGCCATATGGGTGGTCCAGGAAAGTGTTTTTTCCCATGCAGGCGACACCAACTTAGATTGAGCGGGAAACCCAACAGTGACAAAGAACAAAGCAGACCTGAATAGCACTGCAAAGCACTGAAAACTAAATTGTGATTGGAGCTACAGCCCACCAAAGTAGCCAGAACCACAAGTTGAACCTAAGCAGGGCAACTGCCTACTAAGATAGAAGACTTGAATAGGATCAAGAGTCTTAGCATAATATCCTCAAAATATCCAGGATACAATCGAAAATCACTTATCATACCAACAACAGGAAAAATTGTAATTTGAATCTGGCAATCCAGATGCTAATATTCAAATGAATCAGAATTTGGATTATCAGACAAGGATTTTAAAGCAACCATCATAAAAACGCTTCAGTAAGCAAGTATGAATTCTCTTGTAACAAGTGAAAAAATAGAAAACCTCAGCAAAATAGAAGTTATAAAAAATGGAAATTATAGAACTGAAAAATTAATAATCAAAATTAAAAAACAAACTTACTGGATGGGCTCAATAGTAGAGATGACAGAGGACAGTATTAGTGAACTTGAGGACCAATCAATAAAATTTACTTTCTAAAAAAGACAATAAACTAAAAAAAAATAATTCAAGAGCCATAGGGATCTGTGGGCCAATAACAAAACATCTAACATTCATAGCAGAGTTCTGGAAGTGGGAGAAAGAATGTGGGGATGAAAGTATTTGAAGAAACATAACTAAAGATTCCCAAATTTGGTGAAAGACATAAACCTACAGATTTAAGAAGCTGAGCAAACTCCAAATAGGATAGAATCAAAGAAATCCACACAAAGACATAATTAAACTTTTGAAAACAAAGACAAAGAACAAATCTTAAAAGCAATCAGAGAGATACGAATCATTACCTATAGGGGAATACCAATTCAAACAACAGTGAATGTTTCATCTGAAACTATGGGAGCCAGAAGGCAGTTACATTTTTCAAGTGTTCAAAAAAAAGGGACTGCAAACTGTGAATTTTATAGCTGATGAAATTATTATTTAGAAATGAAGGAAAAATAAAGACATCCTTGGATAAAAGAAAACTAAGAGAATTTGTTGCCAGCAGACCCACCCTTAAAGAATGGCAGTAACCAGGCCAGCTGAGTAGCTCAGTTAAGAGTTGGCTTGGGAGCACGAGCTCTGAGCAGCAGGGCGCCCATGACGCTGCCCCCTCTATAGCTAAGATGATGAACAACAGCTCGACCTGGAGTTGGGTTGCCGTGAGTGGCCTGTGACAATGTAGGCTGCAGTGGGGCTGCAGTGGGCTGCCATCAGCCGCCATGAGCAGCCAGTCCAATGGCTGGTGACCAATCTGCCTCAGCCGGGAAGAGCGCAATGATCACAATACCAACATGGGCCAGTGAAGCGACGTTCTCCACAACTAGATTGAAGAACAAAAGGATAGCAACTTGTCTGTCCCCCTTTCCAAATTCCCCAAAGCTGTTCCCTCCCCCAATTCCCCAATAAAAAAATCTTTAAAAACATAAACAAAAAACAAACAAAAAAAGAATGGCAATAGGAAACTCTCCAACAGGACATAGAAGAAGACTTGGAACTTCAGAAAGGAAAGAACAACAAAATGGGTAAAATAGAGGAAATATAATAGACTATCTCCTTATTAGTCTCTTAAACTATATTTGATGGTTAAATCAAAATTTATAAAACCATTGGGCCGGCCGAGTGGCATGTTGGTTAAGAGCTGGCTTGGGACACCAGCTGTGAGCAGGAAGGCCCCAGTTCAGATCCCACATATGAAGGCCAGTGACACTGCCCTCTACAGCTAAGATGGTGAACAACAGCTCAACCTGGAATTGGGCTGTCATGAGTTGCCCGATGGCATAGTTGCAGCACCTGCTGCAGTAGGCTGCCATAAGCTACAGTGAGTGGCTGGCAGCCAGCGTGATTGGCCGGCAGCCTTTGTGAGCTGCCAAGAGCCGCTATGAGCGGCCGTCCAGAGGCCGGCAACCGATCTGCCTCATCTGGGAGGAGTGCAATGATAATACCAACATGGGCCAGTGAAGCAACGTCCTCCACAACTAGACTGAAGAACAAAAGGACAGCAACTTGTCTTTTCCCCTCCCCCAATTAAAAAAAAATTATAAAACCATCTAATATAGTGCTCAATGTATATAGAGGAAACACATAAAACAATTATATTTAAAAGGTGGGGAGGGTAAAGGGAACTAAATGGAAGTAAGATTTCAATATTTCACTTGAGTGATAAAATGCTAATACTAGATGGCGATAAGTTACATATTATATTGTAATACTCAGGGCAACTACAAAGAAAACTACACAAAGAGATATGCTCAGAAACACTATAAATAAGAATAGAATTGTACACTATTCTAGTCATCCACAGGAAGGCAAGAGGAGATAAAAAGAGGCTGAGAAACAGAAGAAACAAACAGAAAAACAATAAAATGTCACATAACCTCTAACATATCAATAATTACTTTAAAAGTAAATGGTATAAATACATCAATTAAAAGACAGGGGTTGGCCAAATGAAACAGAGGGATCCAACCTTTCAGAGACAGAGTTTAGAACACTGATGATAAGAATGTTTAAGGAACTTAGCGAGGACATAAAGAAGGATAGGGAAACCATAA
Organism: Aselliscus stoliczkanus; assembly: GCA_033961575.1. Lineage (NCBI taxonomy): Eukaryota > Metazoa > Chordata > Mammalia > Chiroptera > Hipposideridae > Aselliscus > Aselliscus stoliczkanus. Next base: position 75,745,807 of record CM066732.1, on the reverse strand, counting down.
AAACCAACCTGTTAGAACTAAAGAATACAATAACTGAAATGAAGAACACACTCGAAGGAATCACCGGTAGAGTAGATGAAGCAGAGGAGCGGATCAGCGATTTGGAAGATAAAATAGCAGAACTCACCCAGTTGGCACAGCAAAAAGACCAAAGAATAAAAAACAATGAAAATAGTTTAAGAGCCCCATGGGACAAGGTGATGCGCAACCACCTTCGAATCATAGGGATACCAGAAGGAGAAGAGAAGAAGCAAGGGGTCGAGAATGTATTTGAACAAATAATGACTGAAAACTTCCCTACCCTGGTGAAGGAAATCAACATACATGCCCAGGAAGTGCAGAGGGTTCCACACAAGCTGAACCCAAACAGGTCCACACCAAGACACATCATAGTTAAAATGGCAAAGGTTAAAGACAGAGACAGAATCCTAGAGGCTGCAAGAGAAAGACAGCAGGTTACATACAAAGGAACTCCTGTTAGACTAACAGCTGACTTGTCTACAGAAACTCTGCAGGCCAGGAGGGAGTGGCAGGAGATACTCAAAGTGACACAAAATAAAGGCCTATAACCAAGATTGCTCTACCCAGCACGGCTATCACTTAAAATTGAAGGAGAAATAAAGAGCTTCTCAGAAAAGAATAAGCTTAAGGAATTCATTACCACCAAGCCAGCATTGCAAGAAATGTTAAAAGGGCTTTTTTAAACAAAAGAAAGGGGTAAATAAGCTAATCCAGAGAGACAATTTAAGAAGATTGAAGTCATATCAAGCAGATATAAAGGAAAAACTGATGGTTGCTGGCTGGAAGGGAGTGGGGAAGAGGGAGAGGGGGAAGGTTTTGGACAGTGTATGTGGGACTACAATGTTGTTGCAGGAATATGGGGGCAGTTCTGGCAATGTAATTGATAATGTTGTGAAGAGACTATTATGTTGCGAGAAATAAGTCAGTCGGAGAAAGACAGGTACCATGTGATCTCACTTGTGTGTGGAGTCTGAAGAGCTGAGTGAACGATCAAAGTAAACAGACTCGTAGATGTAGAGGAAAAACTGAGGGTTGCTAATTAGGAGGGGGTGGGGATGGGGGGGAAGGGGAAGGGATTAGACAGCATAAGTAGACAACTACAATATTGCCACAGGGATATGAAACACAGTTCGGGGAATATAATAATGTTGTAAAAATTTTGTGGCATGTCAGATAGTCACATGTCTTGTTAGGGAGACCACTTCATGGATGGAGTAGAGGCTTGATCACTGTACTGTACACCTGAAGCTGATGTTGTATAGTATTGTATGCCAACTGCAACTGAATATGTGGATGGTCACGGGATGTGGAGTATACTGTGGAGGGGAGTCAGGGGAGTTGTGATGGATATGTATGATATGGGGAGGGAGTGGGGTGGAGAACTGGGGGAGGGGGGTTTTCACTTTGGGGGGTAAAGAGTATAACTATTGCATTGTGTTATACACCTGAAACTAATAAAAAGAGAGAAAACAAAACAAACAAACAAACAAAAAACAAAAACAAAACAAAAAAAAACATTGAGGAATAACTGACATATAATGCTATATGAGTTTCAAGTGTACAGCATCATGATTCGATATTTGTATATATTGCGAAGTGATTGCCACAATAAATCTGGTTAACATGTCACCAAAAAAAAAAAAAAGACAGAGGTTGGCAAAATAGATTAAAAAAAACACAACTATATGCAGTCAATAGAAACGCACTTCAAACATAATGACATAGGAAGTTTAAATGTAAAAGGATGGGAAAAACATATTGTGTAAACATTAGTTTAAAAAACAGAAGTGGCCAAAAAAGATAAAATAGGCTTTAAAGCAAAGAAAATTATTAGCGACAAAAGGGAACATTACCTAATGTTAAAAGTATCAATTCATCAAGAAGACATAGTGATCTTAAGTGTGTATACACCAAACAACAAAACTTCAAAATACACAAAACAAAAACTGACAGAGCTGAAAGGAGAAATAGACAAATCCACAATTATAGCTGGAAACTTCAAAATCCACTCTCAGCAACTGATAGAACTGTTAGGCAGGAAATCAGCAAAGATGTAGAAGAACTAAAAAATATCTTTGGCCAAAATGATATTTATATAACACTAATAGATACTTATATAATACTCCACTCAATAAAAGTAGAATACAGTTTTCCAAGTATCCATAGAACATTCACCAAGATAAACCATATGGTGGGTCAGAAAACACATATCAAAAAATTTAAAAGAACTGAAATCATAGAGTATCATCTCTGACCATAACGCAGTCAAACTAGAAATCAGTAACAGAAAAGACATCAGGCAAATCTCTAAACACTTGGACATTAAACAACACATTTTTTAAAAAAAAATTGGGGAATTGGGGGAGGGGAACAGTGTTGGGGAATTGGGGAAAGGGTCCAGTCAAGTTGTTGTTCTTTAGTCTTAGTTGTGGAGGGTGCCAGTTGCCATCTGGCTGCCCATCAGCAGCTCCTGGTCTCTAAGCTCAAGGTGCTGTGTTCAATTTTAGGTACAGGGGGATGCAGCCCCCCATCCTACGAGGGAGTCAAACCAGTAGGCTTATTGTTATGAGTGAATGTTCTATCCACCAAGCCATCTGAGCAGCAGCTCAGCTCAAGGTGCCGAGTTCAGTCTTAGTTGCGGGTGGGGGTAGCCACCATCCCATGCGGGAGTCGAACCGGCAGCCTTTTTGTTAAGAGTACATGCTCTATCCACTGAGCCATCTGGTGGCAGCTCAGCTCAAGGTGCCAAGTTTGGTCTTAGTTGTGGGCTGGTGTAGCCCATCATCGAACATGCAGTCTTGTTGTTAGGAGCTGGTGCTCTCACCAGCTGAGCAATCCTGCCACTTGTTGGCAGTTCACTGGCAGTTCAGCTCAGGCGCAGAGTCACTGGCCCACGTGGGAATCGCACCAGCAGCCCTGTTGCTCAGAGCTTGTACTCTTAAGCTAACTCTTAACCAACTGAGCCACTTGGCAGGCCCCATATAACACACATTTATATAATAATAGCTACAGTAATCAAGACAGTGTGGTGCTGGTCAGAGAGACATAAATCAATGCAAGAGAATAAGGGAGTCAGAAATAGATCCATACAAAATGCCCAGCTGATTTTCAAAGATGCAAAAGCAAGTCAATGGAGAAAGAATAGCCTTTTCAACAAGCTGGAGCAAATGGATTATGCATAGGGGAAAAAATGAACTTCAACTAAACTCCATACCTTACCTTACACAAATTAACTTGGATCAAAGAATTAAATGTAAAACACAAAACCATAATTCTTTTAGGAAAAAAAACTAGGACCTGAAACTAATATAGTGTTGTCAAACTTTTAAATAAAGAGAAAAAAAGTAGGAGAAAACCTCTGGGATGTAAGGCTAAACAAACAGTTCTTAAAATTGACATCAAAAAAGGAAAAATGAATAAATTGGACTGCATCAAAATTAAAAACTTTTGCTTTGCAAAGACTATTGAGGATGAACTGACAAATCAGACTGGGAAAAAATATTTGCTAATCACATATCTTATATCTATATATATCTAGAATACATAAAGAACTCTCAAAAGAGTATAAAAAAAAGTAAGAAAATGAGCAACAGACATGAACAAAGATTTCATCAAAGAGTATATGCAAATAGCAAATAAACACATGAAAACATGTTCAACATCATTAGGGAAATGGAAATTAAAACTCAATGATGTAACACAACTATCAGAATGGCTAAAATACAAAACACTGAGAATGCCAAATGCTGGTGAGGATGCAAAGAAACTAGATTACTCATACATTGCAGATGAAATGTATAATAAAATGGTACAGCCATTCTGGAAAACAGTTTGGCAGTCTCCATAAAAACTAAAGTGCACTTACCATATGACTCAGCAATCACATGTTCGGACATTATCACAGAGAAATGAAAAGTTTTGTTAATACAAAAATCTGCATGTGAATGTACACAGCAACATTATTTGTAATATAGTCTTGATGGGCTGGCTGGATACTCTACTCCTGTGTCTGGCGCCTAGGCTAGGATGGCAGAACAATTACAGGCTGGTTGGGCATCTTGCTCTCCACAGGATACCTAGGGTTTCCTGACAACATGACAATCTCAGGGTAGTCAGACTACATACAGGATGGTTAGCTTCTCCCAAAGCAAGCATTCCGAGATAGGAAGTAGTAGTTGCCATTTTCTGAAGTCCTGGGTCTGAAACTGACATGGTGTCATTTCTGCCATATTCTATTGGCCCAAACTGTTAAGGAGACCACCCAGACTAAGGGAGAGAGAGAACAGCCCTGGCCTTTTATGGAATAAGGGTCAAAAAACTTGTAGCATTTTTTAAAAACAGCTTTATAGAATTGGCATACACTAAACTACATATTTAAAGTGTAACAATTAGGTTTTGACATGTGTATACAGCCATAAAACCATTATAAGAAAGGTAAGTGAATATATCCATCATCCCTAAATGTTTCCTCATGTCCATTTCTCTCCCCTTCTTCTCTAATACCACATACCCACCAAGCCCCGAGAGATCTATTTTCTATCACTATAGGTTAATTTGCATTGTCTATAGTTGCATGTAAGTGGAATCATGTAGTATTCTTTTTTTAGCATGGTTTCTTTCTCTTAGCCTCATTTATCCATGTTGTGCATATAAACATTTATTTGCCGAGTATTCCATTGTAAAGATATACCACAATTTTTGTGTCCACTCACCTGTTTCTAATTGAGATGTCTCCCTCCTTCCCTTTTTCTTGCCATGTTGTACTAGCTAGAAGCTCTATTATGATGCTGAATATAAGTGATGACTCTACATTCTTGTCTGGTTCCTAATCTTAGGGGAAAGAATTCAGTCTTTCATCATTAACTACGATGTTAGCTGTAGATTTGTCATTGATGCCCTTTATCAGGTTGAGAATGTTCCTTTCTATTCCTAGTCTGGTGAGAGTTTTCATCAGGAAGGGATGCTGGATATTGTCAAATGCTTTTTCTATGTCTACTGAGATAATCACAGTTTTTCTTTTTAGTTAATATGGTGAATTACATACATTGATTGAGTTTCTAATGTTAAACCAATAGTACCCTCCTGGGTAAACCCACTTGCTCATTATTCTTTTTATATACCATGGCCATTTTTAACATACAAGAAATGTGTAAAGTAAAATTATTTTTATTTGATAGAAAAACTTTCAGGGGTAATCATTTGCTCAGTATACATTTTTTAGTTTTTGAAAAAACAATCTATTACCTCATATACTTGATAACTTTCACAAATTTATATGGTTTTGATAAAGATAGGAAAATCTTTAAGTTTTACAGGCACTTCCTCAGTGTAAAACCATATAGAAATGGAGCAGTCTGCTGTCTGAAAAATATAAATAAATCCAGGTTTTGCTTTTTTGTTTTGTGGGGATTTCAAAGAACCTCTAACAGCTCTGTAGCTGCTGCTCAGCAACATGTCCAATTCTGCTCAGTGGACTTGTATTTAAAGCTTCTAGTCACCTGCTATCTTCCTTTAGCATTCAGATATTTTCTTGATGATTTTGTTAATTTTCTTATAGCAAACACTAATTTTCTGTCCTTTGTAACTTGATTCTTCTTTTTTAAATTTTTTTTTTAGGTTTTATTGGGGAATTGGGGGAGGGAAACAGTGTTGGAGAATTGGGGAAGGGGACCAACCAAGCTGTTGCTCTTCAGTCTTCGTTGTGGAGGGCACCAGTCGCCATCTGGCTTCCCGTTGGCAGCTGTTGGCCTCTAAGCTCAAGCTGATGTGTTCAATCTTAGTTGTGGGTGCGTAGCCACCATCCCATGAGGGAGTCGAACCAGCAGCCTTGTTGTTAAGAGTGCATGCTTTAACCACTGAGTCATCCGGGTGGCAGCTCAGCTCAAGGTGCTGAGTTCAGTCTTAGTTGCGGGTGGGCATAGCCCACCATCGAACAGGCAATCGTGTTGTTACACCAGCTGAGCCATCTTGTCACCTGTTGGCAGCTCAGCGACAGCTCAGCTTGGGCGCAGCATTCACTGGCCCATGTGGGAACCGAACCGGAGGCCCTGTTGCTCAGAGCTTGTGCTCTAAGCAAACTCTTATCCAACTGAGCCACTCGGCAGGCCCCTTGATTCTTAACAGAAACTTTCATGGGTTGTTGGTTTGACTTCCTCATTTGTATTTGCATTCCTGGAAAAATTCAGAGGCTTCAGAATAGCATTTTTTAACAGATAGCTGTTCCAATGTTTTTTTGGTTTTGTTTTTTTAATATGCTTACTGGGGACCTCACTTACAATTCTGGTTTTCAGCTCCCTTCACTTAATGAATTGCAGTCACTCTTCTACACTTTGAAATCCAGATCAAGAGCCCACTTGATTCACATAAAGAAACCATAAGAGAACAGATGCTCTGCCACAAGATCAGAATGAATTGAGGTTCTGCTGTACTTTTTACTTTTTTTGTGTGTGTGTGGGTGCATCCTTGTGTGCTTGCCCCTCAGACTTGGTTCATTGTTCTTACATTAGTGTTTGTCTGTTTCCTAGATCTTGGCCTAAGCTGTAACCAAGGTAAAATGTAGGCTCTAACCTTCATTTTGGACATTGACAAGTGCTTGGCTCTGTCTTGGTCCAAGCTTCTGGTTCTTCCAGCCTGATCCTAAATGAGCCCAGGCCTTGGTGTGATAATCCAACTATTTCTTCAGAGACCAAGAATATTATTCTTCCTTTTGTGTATCTAAAATGATTGATTTTACCTGCTAGCAATATGTAGATATTTGTTAGTTTCAATAAACGCTATGAAACGCAAAACCAAAATTATACTCAACACCTATTATTGTCTCTTGCTATTCCATTAAATGGTATAAAAATTCAAGGAGCATTATAATGATTAAAGTTTGAAGCAAATGTCATACAAGTAAGGTTTTATGCAAGTGACTTAATTAATGCTAGAAATAAATCATATTTTTTCCCTGAAAGGAAATTAATTAGGAAAATGAAAAATGGAAGAATCTTTTGTGCTGTATTTTGAGTTACTTCATAAAAAGGTCTATTAAGAGTTTCAGTTTGGGAAGATGAGAAAGTTCTGGAGACGGATGGTAGTGATGGTTACACAATGTGAATGTACTTAATGCCACTGAACTATACATTTAAAAATGGTTAAAATGGTATGCTATGCATATTTTACCACTTATAAAAGGCATTCTAATAAATTATGCTACTTTTTAAGATTTACATTAAAACAGATTTATTCATTTTAAGCTATGTAACACTCATTTTTAAAAATATTTATGTTAAACATTCTTCAAAAACTCAGGCTTTCTTAAATTTTTTAACAAACTGCTTTAGGTTCTGTGTCTACAGGGGCTGCTAGAGAAAGGCACAGAAAGTGCTTTTTAAAAGAGTAAAAATGTATTCTGTAGTCTGTGAAATTGGATCTTCTTTTTTACAAACTTATCTTCCAAACATGCTTTCAAATTTTCCTGGTTTTGAAAAATGGAGTTTCATTTGATGCCTCTAAAACTGGAAATTTAGATTACAAATGGCTCCACAAACCTGAAATCTTGATGGCAAGGATGTTTTAGTAATTGTGCAATTGTCACAACCAGGCAGTAGGCCACATTTTTGTAGGCATTCAGGACTTTTGGAATAAAAGATCTGTGTTTAGGAATGTAGAAAAAAATGGAAATTAGTATTGATTTATAAACAATTTGGATATGATGAATAAAACTGGTAATACAGAGTTTAAATGAAGTTACAAGAGACTCAGCATATTTCTGAAATTCCTATCTTGAATCTTACATGTGTGCATAAATATGAAGTTACTTATCTGGTTTTCTCTCCTTTCCAGACTAAAACCTCACTATCAGATGAACAAGTTAATTTTAGTTTGGCATCTTATCAAAAATGTTCCCCAAAATGTGCGATAATAGTAATACCCAAACCTAATGATTGACACTAATATCTCATAGAATTAGTTCCAGGAAGAAGTTAGAGTTGGACGTCTAAAATTGGGAGTCATCAGCAAACAGGTATATTTCAAGTCATGAGTCTGAATGAAAATAAACATGGGAATCAACATTTAGAGATACAGAGACATAGTATGGTTTGGCATAGGTGTCAAACAGGGAATATTCTATTTTCTTGTGCGTTCACCAGGCTTCATTTTGCTAAAATAAATCTATCCCATTCTTTACATTTTTTATTCTAACTTGTGCTTTTTATTATTACTATTACTAATTTTGTTAAACCAATAAAGTTTAAAATCAAAGGTTTTTTCCCCCCCTTTTGTCTCTTCCTTTCCCCATCCAGGAAAAACTGCTATCATTGAATAAATTGATGGTCCATTTTACAATTGAGAGAATAAATGCCCCAGACACAGGTGATTTTGCCTGTAGGTGAAAGTTTCCAGCTCTACAGCATAAAACTTCTCTTGCAAAGAGCTTTTGCAGGTATTATCCTACTTACTGGTCGTCACAAGTTTGTGGAAGTAATGGAGCGGGAGGGGGGCTACCCCCTCCTTTTTTTCCTTCACTAAAGGGGTTAGGCACAAGGAGGCTTTAAAGGGTTATCTGAAGTCTGCAGCGCAATCACAAACAACCCAGAACCTGCACCTAATCTTCCTGTACCAAATCCCAACTGGACTCTGCCAAGGTTTGAGATGTGCCCTTGTCAACCTGCCCGGTAGCAGGGCAGAGACCAGGACAGCGACTTCATGGAGGGCTTCTGGCCTCACCCTGAGACCCCCAAGTATCCTTGCCCCAACCGCCTGCCTCTGGCTCTCGGTCGCTTACGGGTGGTTCGCATCCACTCGAGCAGCACTGGGAGGTCTGCCGGAGCCACGGTACGGAGTAGCTGCAGTATTGCTCGCCGCGCGGAGCAGAATTCCATGTTGGCGCAGAAAGCTGTGCAGGGGAAGGTTCGCATTGCGCACGCGCAAGCACAAGCTGGTCGCGACACCTGATCCGAGCCTCGGTGGAACCTTCCTTCCCTCGCTGCGAAAGCCGTAAGCCCCGCCCCCTCCTTGGAGTTCTCACGTGCGCCTGGGGAATCCCTACACGCAACCGCACCCCCATTTCTTATCAGTTCTCCTCCCAGCTGGCAGCGTCAGCCTAGTCACTTTTTCTTAAGGCGGCTCCTCGAGGCCGGATTCTTTCCTGGGATCGCCTCCTATCTCACCACAAACTTTGCTGCCGCAGCTTTGAGCAATATTACACGAATGTGAAAAGCCAGTGGAAGCAAAGAAACATAACAATAATCCCTGTAAGTAAACGCAGTGAAGAAACACTACGGCTGCCCCGGAAGCGGAAGTGCATCCTCTTCATGAAAGGCTGGAGTACGGCGAGTGGTGACGTTTCCTCATTGGGCGGAAGGTTCGGTGGCAGTCGTCGGGCTTCCAGCTGGTGGGAGTTGGCGTAGCTGTGCCGGGCTCTGGGATCCTTCTTTGTATAGTTTGGGAGGTCGGGCTGTGGGGTCGCACCTGTCTGTCTGATCCCCGCTTTCCTCTGTTTCATCCCACGTCGTGGGGCCTCGCGAAGGAATCCCCGGCCCTTTTGGGCCACGGCGGTAGCGGTGCCTTTTGCGGTAAGTGCCTTCTTTTTCCTGCCCCAGACTAGGGACTGGCAGCTAGCGGCAACCCCAACCCTGCTTAGGGGGTTAGACTCCAGAGGGAGTCGGCTTTCCTGGCCACCGGCTGTTGTCACCAAGACTGAGATGCTCTGGCCTTTTTTCATCTCCTATCCCACCCATCAGAAGTTTTATTAAAAGATTCACTGTTGACTCTTTTAAGTTGTCGTCAGATTTACTCGAGCCAAATTACGTTAGGCATTTGCAGGCCTGACTCTGTTTTGCTCTCCTGATGAAGAATTTAGATATGACTGCATTCCTGAAAACCTTTTAACGTGCACCAGAGTTTATTTTTACCTGTTCCGTTGTGCTTAACACATTGTCCTACATATATTAATAGTAGGCGTTCATTAAATAAATAAGGATGTCAGTTCAATGCCAATGATGATTTAAGATATACTAATGGGGTCTATCTGTAGCATTTGACACTACTGACTGTCCCTTTCTTGAAATTCTTTCCTCTATTGGCTTTCTTGATGCTGTTCTCACCTAGTTCTTTCATATGCTTCCTTCAACAAAATATTTATGAGTTATCATTCTTAGCTATAGGAATACAGAAATGAATGATACAAATCCTGTCACTGAGGAACTAACAACACAGTGAGAGGTGCATAAATATATATCAAGATGAGTGATGAGAAATTCTAATAAAGAGCCATGAGAGCAATGGGAACACAGATGAGAGTTACAGGTGATTTGTGACCATAAACAAGTTGTAATTCCAATCTAGCCTAAGTTTCCTCATTACCTAATAAGCTGATTATTAGGATGAAAGATATGAGGATGTGGATAGTGGAGGAGGTTGTGCATTTGAGGGGACAGAGGGTATATGGAAACTATGTACTTTCTGCTCAATTTGGCAGTGAACCTAAAACCACTCTAAACAATAAAATGTGTTAATTAAAATAAAAAAGAAAGGTATGAAGATTGCAAGGTTAGGTTAACATGTTTGGTGCATTGCCGAGAGTGTAGCAGTGGTGGTCCCAAAGAGACGGGAAAAGATTTTCTTCAAGCCTCTTTGCCTTGTTTTTTTTGACATGGACAATTACTGTGTTCTAACTTAATATGAAGTACTAATGCAAAAGTATCTTTAAGCCCTCCTTCAAACAGATTACTACTCTAACTCCAGCTGTCTGGAATTTCTGGACCTACCACTGGAATATAGTAAGATAGCCATAAATAGTAAGTTTTAATTTTTTAGTTGATTTCCTTCTGTATGCTTTTGGATAGAGAAAAGGAATTAGTAAAAGCTCTTATCCCTTTGATTATTCTCAATCTTAATTGACTCTCTCCTTTTAGTTGACCCTTAGCCATTGCTGTGACCCAAATGGTCTTCCACAAACTCTTGGTGAGTTGTCATCTACAGCCATGAATTCTGTGGCATTATCCTTGTATGCCAACGAATCTTTTTCTCTAGCTTCTGTCTCATAAATGATATAGTTTATATATATATATATATATATATATATATAGTTAAAATTTTTCAATTACAGTTGACATAGAATATTATGTCAACATAGTAATTAGACATTTATATAACTTACAAAGTGATCACCCCATTTAGTACTCATCTGACTCAATGCAGTTATTCCAATATTATTGACTATGTTTATTATGCTATACTTTACATCCCCATGACTGTTTCATAACTTTCAACTTGTGCTTCTTAATTCCTTCACCTTTTTCCCCATCCCCAACCCCCCTCCCATATGGCAACCATCAAGATGTTCTCAATAACTATGAGTCTGTTTCTGTTTGTTTGCTTATTTTGTTTACATTGAACATGTAGGTGAAATCATATGGCATTTGCCTTTCTTTGTCTGACTTATTCCACTCAGCACAATACCCTCTAGGTCCATCCATGTTGTTGCAGATGGCAAGATTTCATTTTTTTTTAATGGTTGAGTAATATGTCCCACCTCTTCTTTATCCATTCATCCATTGGACACCCAGGTTGCCTCCATGTCTTGACTATTGTAAACAATGCTACAGTGAACATATGGATGCACGTATCCTTTCCAAGTAGTGTTTTGAATTTCTTTGGATAAATACCCAGAAGTGGGATTACTGGGTCCTTCTTTGTGTCTTGTTATAGCTTTTGTTTTAAAGTCTCTTTTGTCTGGTATAAGTATTACTACCCCAGCTTTATTTTTTCATTTCCATTTCCATGAAATAATCTTTTTTGATCCCTTTACTTACAGTTTGTGTATGACTTTAGATCTGAAGTGAGTCTCTTGTAGGTAGCATATGTAGGATTTGTTTTATTATCCATTTAGCCACCCTGTATCTTTTGATTGGTGCATTTAATCTATTTACATTGAAAGTAATTGTTGATAGATATGTAGTTATTTCCATTTTATTCATATTTTTTATTTTTCTTTTTTTCTTCTTAAAGAAGTCCCTTTAACGTTTCTTGTAATGCTGGTTTGGTGGTGAGGAACTCCTTTAACTTTTTCTTGTCTGGGAAGACCTTTATCTGTCCTTCGTTTCCAATTGATAGCTTTACTGGGTAGAATAATCTTGGTTGTAAACACTTTTCTTCACTTCGAATATTACTTTCCAGTCCCTTCTGGCCTGCAAAGTTTCTGTTGAGAAATCCACTAAAAGTCTTATGGGAGTTCCCTTGTAAATAACTACTTGTCTTTCTCTTGCGGCTTGTAGGATTCTCTCCTTGTCTTTAAACTTTTCCATTTTAGTTATGGTGCATCTTTGTGTCGGCCTGTTTGGATTCATCTTGTTTGGGACTCTCTGTGCATCCTGGGCTTATATGTCTTATTTCTTTTGTCAGGGTGAGGAAGTTTTTCATCATTATTTCTTCAAATAGGTTTTCAATTTCTTGCTGTCTCTCTTCTCTTTCTGGTGCTCCTCTGATGTGAATGTTGGTACATTTGATGTTGTCCCAGAGGCCTCTTAAACTATCCTCATTTTTTGGATTCTTTTTTGTTGTTGTTCTGATTGGGTATTTTCTGCTACCTTGTCTTCCAAATCACTCCTCTGCTTCATCTAACCTACTGTTGATTCCCTCCAATGCGTTCTTCATTTCAATTATTGTATTCCTCATTTCTGACTGGTTCTTTTTTGTATTTTGTATCTCCACTGTTATATTTCCTATCTTTTTGTTGAAGTAATCCCTTGAGATCATTGAGCATCCTTATAAGCAGCGTTTTGAACTCTGCATCTGGTAGATTGCTTATCTCCATTTTGTTCTTTTTCTGGAGCTTTGTTCTGGTCTTTTGGCTGCCTTCCTATTGTTCGTTTGTATGTATTAGGTAGAACTGTTATGTCTCCTGATCTTAGTAGAGTGGTCTTTTGTAGTAGGTGTCCTGTAAGGCCATACAGTAGCACAGTCTTCTTGGTCACCTGAGCCAGGTGTTACATGTGTGTCCCTTGTGTGGGTTGTGTGTGCCCTCCTGTTGTAGTTGAGCCTTGGTTGCTGTTTGTATGTCAGTGGAAGGGATTGACCCTCTGACTGATTGGTTGTGAGGACTGGCCTTGACTACAGTGAAGGAGCTGTTTTGCAGGGGCTGACCCTAAGGAGCAGGATTTGCTTTAATGGGGCTCTGGTGCCAGCCCAGCCTGCCCTTTGTGTGTGTCGTCTATGGAGGTGGCCTAGTGGTGCTCCAGCATGGTCTGAAGCTGGTCACTGGCCATGCTGGCCCCCAGGACCTTCTGGGAGGGGCCCTGCCACAGGCCACATTCAGCCACAGCCAGTGCCCTGCCCAGGGCCACCTGGCCTGAGCCACAAAACGATTTGTACATGTCTTCCACCTGAGCTGGGCTTGACGGTTCCTGAGGGAGGCTAAGCTACAAACTGAGGCACGCTGCCACTAGTGCCAGGCTTGGGGCTGCTTAGCAAGAAGTATGGCGCATGTCAAAGCTAGATGCTTATTTGGGTTTTGTGAACCTTTGGGAGATTTTAGGAAAGTTGGCAGCATGAGCCAAGACAGGCCATTTGTATGGAAAAGCCACTGGATGTGGCTTGGGTGCGCCTGCTACTTGGGTGGGATCTCAGGGAATCACCAAGGCATGGCGAATGGTGTTAGTCAGGTTGATGGTGACTCAGATATGGTGGCCCTCTGCATCTGCATATTGGGATGAGAGAGGTCTCAACAAAGAAACAGTAGTTTCTGTCAGCACGTCTGTCTGGGAGAATACTCCCCCTCCAGCCCTTGTGCTAAAGCAGACAATTCACTTCCTCCCAGTATGCCATGACACCCCTTAAACTGCTGCCCCAGTGCTGGAGCCCAGAATGAGAAAGTGCGCCAGTGAGTTGGTTTGTGTCTGGGCCCTTTAAGAGGAATGCCTGGGACTCCGGCCATCCTCTGTCTTACTCAGCCACAATATCTTCTAGTTTTCACCACCAGAAGTTGCGGGGACTTCTCTTCCTGGCATTGGAACCCTGGCCTGGGGAGCCTGGTGTGAGGCTGGGACCCCTTGCTCCTCAGACAGGCCCTCGGCAGCTGAGATAGCCCTCCTGATTTTAATGGTCATACGCACGTGTGGGACCAACCCTTTCCATGTGTCCACCCCTCCTGCCAGTCTTGACATGGTGGCTTCTTCTCTATATGTCCTTTGTTATAGGACTTCAATTCTCAATGATGGTTGTTCTGTAGTTTAGTTGTGATTTTTTTTATTTCTTTTTTTGAGGGCAGTGTCACTGGCCCTTATATGTGGGACCCAAACTGGGGCCGCTGGCATCCCAATCCAGCGCTTAACCACCACACCACTGGGCTGGCCCAGTTTAGTTGTAATTTTGATGTGGCTGTGAGAGGAAGCAAGCACAGAGTTTACCTACTCAGCCATCTTGACCAGAAAATGATATATTGGATTGTCGGAAAAGTCATGATGTATTTTTTTCTATGTTTTTCATTACAAAAATGAGTCATGACTTTTCCGACAATCCAATAGTTCCTTAGTTTTGCAAATGCAGTCTGTCCAAAACCAAATTTGCTATTTCCACCTTCCTTCCTTTTCATTTTTTCATTATTACTTATATCATAGATACAAAAATGTACAAAAGCAATGGTTCTTGATGTGTTTTTCCGTTTTGACCCCTTGTTTCTAATTGAATTTTGTTATTTGTAAGTTCAATTTTAAAAAGGATAATAAAGTGACCACCTCTGTACTGAAAATCCAACGTCAGTAGAACATTACAAATAACCTTTAAACTCTTTGAACCTTTTTCTATTAACTTTATAACTTTCAAAACAGCTTCTCTTTTTGCCTTCCATTCATTGGTTAATGGCATCCATAGCCATCTGGGTTCAAATTAGAGGCCTTGGAGTCATTTTTGCCTTGTTTCTCCTTCATTCTCCACATTTGGTCATTAGGGCCTATAGATTCTGCTTTATGGGTTAGCTCTTGACTCCAGCCACCACTTCCATTTTGCCTTGTGCTTCCCTAGTTCAAGCCCACATCTCTAGACCAGATTTTTGGAGTTTGATTAGTATATGTAGTCTCCTCGCTCTCAAGTTTTTCTCCTAATGTATTTGCTACATTCTCTAATTTTTAAATTATAGAACAGATACTTCATTCCCTTGTTTCATTTGAGGTGTATTGCTTCATGCAGTGAATTTTAAACCTGGCTGCACATCAGTATAGCCAGGGAAGTTTTTCAAAATATTTGCCTGGTTTTGCTCTTCTCATCAAGAATTTAGATGAGGCCACTTCCCTGAATACCTGCTGATGTTACCATCCCTGGAGATTCTGATTGAGTATTTAATTTTTAGCTGATAGATGTTACCCAAATGTCATTGATATAACCCATTACTTGGCATATACCTCTGACCGCTCCTCTTCCAGATGTTCTTTTCAAATTCAAGGAATTCTTTTGACTTTGTTTTAATTTTCCTCTTGGTAAAATTTACATAAAGATTCTTTTTAAGATTGACCTGACAACCAAAAGTATTCTAAAGAAATGATTCCCAGTGTTTTTGAATTATTACTCGTATAGTAATTGAATTTTTGGTATACCTTTTCTGCTGTTTAACCAAGAAGTGTTGCCGTGGTTATATTTTTAATATTAAAATGAGTTTAAAATTTGAAAACAGAATTATTTTAATAAAGAATGAATTTCCTGATACTTCTTGACATAATTGAATATAACCTTTGGTGCCAAATTAAGGCATAGAAGTCAGTGGTGGTGTGATGCATAATTTATCTTTTGAAGTTAACAGAGGAGTATTGTCTGTGTTAAATTGATGTGTTTATTGATTTAGAATTAGAACTTTCTCATGCTGGGACAATTCCTAGAGCACATGGTAGGTGTTTAATGAATGAATAACTAAATGAATACAAGTGGCAACTCCATCTGAATTCCTGGTATATTATTACTCTGATTCTCACAAGGAGCACTTTGAAAAATTTTTCCCTTGATTTAAAAATAGCACTCTTGGTCATTACCAAAAATTTGCAAATTACAAAAAATTATAAATAATAAAATAAAAATTACTAGCTATTGACCATCCCAGTGATGACAAATATTGTTTTCTAACGGTTTCACTGAAATAAAATTCACATACCATACAGTTCACCTCAAGTGTACAATCGGTGGTTTTTATTGGGTTGTCGGAAAAGTCACAATGTATTTTTCTATGTTTTTCATCGCAAAAATGCGTCATGACTTTTCCGACAACCCAGTAGTTTATTTACAGACTTGTGCAGCCATCACCACTATCAATTTTGGACATTTTTATCACTCTGAAGAAACCCCATCACCATTCATAGTCACTCCTTATTTTCCCTAACCTTTCAAGCCCTAATCAACTAAATCTACTTTCTGTTGCTATCGATTTGCCTTTTCTGGACATTTCATATAAATGGAATCATATAATATGTAGTCTTTTGTTGCTGTTTTTAAATCTTTTTTAATGCAGTGTTTTCCAGATTTATCTATGTTGTAACAATATCAGTACCTCATTTCTTTTTATTATCAAATGATATTCCATTTTATGGATGTACCACATTTTATTTATCCACTCATCAGTTAAGGGATATTTGGGTTGTTTCGTTTTTTGGGTAGTATGAATAATGCTGCTAATGGCCATTCATGTACCAGTTTTTGTGTGGATATGTGCCTTTATCTTGGATGTACCTAGGAATTAAATTGCTGGATCATAAAGTAACTCTGTGTTTAACATTTTGAAGAATTGCCAAGCTGTTTTCCAAAGGGCTGCACTATTTTGCATTCCCACCAGCAATGAATGTATGAGGGTTCTGATTTTTCCACATTCTCACCAACACTTAATATCATCTGTCTTTTTTTTTTGAGGGCAGTGTTACTGGCCCTCATATGTGGGACCAAACCGGGGCCGCTGGCTTCCCAAGCCAGTGCTTAACCACTGCGCCACTCGGCCGGCCCTATCATCTGTCTTTTTTATTGTAGCCATCCTAGTGTGTGTGAAGTGGTGTCTGATTTTTGCCTTGGTTTACATTTTTTAGTGGCTAATGTCATTTTGGGGATGTTTGTTTATAGACAAACTATGGATTTATATAATATATGCAGTTTTATATTCTGCCATTTGCATTTAGGCATATTTTTTATCATTAGCAAGCATTTTACAAAAGAATTTTCCTCATTTCTGTTCCCTCTTCACTCTCCTCCAATCATAATTCTTGTGAAAACTTAGCTAAATTATATGCATAGAAAATAAAATCAATAGGCATGTATGCCAAATTATTATTGGTGGTTATCGGGACAAAAGAGATTAGGATTAGGGGAATTATATTTTGTACCTTTAATATTTTTGTAATGTTTGAATTTTTATAATTAACATGTATTTTCTTGTAATCACAAAATATAAAGGTGAATTAATTCCTTGAAGGACTAAGTAGATTCAGAATGAAGAAAGATTTCTAAATTTAAAAGTCATAATTGACATTATAATGTTAGTTATCCAAATATAATAGTTTCACCAAATAAAATACCTATAGGCCACTTTGTTAAACAAATTTATTTTTCTGTGGTCCTAAACTATGAATACATAGGCTGTGCAGAATTTCAAATATATATATTTGGTATTATAGTCAGAAAAGCAAGTATTGATTTGGGCTATTGACTAGTTTATAGAAAGTATATAATATAGAAGTGATTTTTCTAAAGGTATTTACTAATATAATATATTTGTATATTTGGTTCTTTAGTCTAATATTGATCCAATAAGGTAGTCACAGACTAGGGCTTAGAACTTTTGCTGTACAGTCATTCACCACTTGACAATTGGGATACATTCTGAGAAATGCATTGCTAGGCTATTTTGTTGTGTGTGAACGTCGTAGGGAACACTCAGAAACGTAGATGGCATCGCCTACTACACACTTAGGCTGTATGGTGTGGTGTATTGCACCTAGGCTACAAAGCTGTACAGCATGTTACTGTACTGAGTACTGTAGGCAGTTGTAACACAGTGGTATTTGTATATTTAAACATAGAAAAGGTACTACAAAAATATGATATAAAAGATAAAAAATGGTGCACTTGTATAAGGCACTTACCATGAGTGGAGCTTATAGGACTGGAAGTTTGCTCTGGGTGAATCAGTGAGTTGAGTGGTGAGTGAATGCAGAAGCCTTAAGACGTTGCTGTACCCCACTGTGACTTTATAGATGTTGTCGATCAGCATCACCACAAACATGTGAGTAATATGTTGCATCATGGTATTACGACTGCTATGATGTCACTAGGCAGTAGGTATTTTTCAGCTCCATTATATCCTTATGGGATCATCATGGTATATACCTTCCGTTGTTGACTGAAATGTTATGCGGCACATGATTGTAATAGGATTTCAAATCTTTATTGTTAGGATCTGTTTATATAATCTGAGATCAGGCGAGGCTTTGCCAGGAATATTTACAATTGTTCATGTTGAGAAAAGTGGACACTCAGCTTCTATTGAATAATAGCCAGGCACACTAACTAATATAACTTAACACCAAAAAAACCCAAACAATCTGGTTAAAAAATGGGCAGAAGACCTTGAATAGACATTTCTCCAAATAGGACGTACAGATGGCCAATAGACATGAAAAGATACTCAATGTCACTAATCATCAGAGAAATGCAAATTAAAACCACAGTGAGATATCACTTCTCACCTGTCAAAATGGCTATCATCAATAAATAACAAACAAGTGTTGGCAAGGATTTGGAGAAAAGGGAACCCTGCTGCACTGTTGGTTGGATTGGTGCAGCCACTATGGAAAACAGGACAGAGGTTCCTCAAAAAATTAAAAATAGAACTGCCTTATTACCCAGTAATACTAATTCAAAAAGATATGTGCACCCCTATGTTCATTGCAGCGCTATTTACAAGAGCCAAGATATGGAAATAACCTAACTGCCCATCAATAGATGTTTGGATAAAGATGTGGTACATACTGGGGCTGCCAAAAAAATGTATACACATGACTTGTATTCATCTTTTGTTATTGGTATATATTGAGTATTACAATTTTAATATAGTTTTTTCCTTCCTTAAAATGTGTATACAATTTTTTGGCACCTTATGTATATACATTGGAATATTAGCCATAAGAAAGAATGAAATCTTACCATTTGTGACACCATGGATGGACCTAGAGGGTCTTATGCTAAGTGAAATAAGTCAGACAAAGACAAATACCATATGATTTCACTTATATGTGGACTCTAAAGAATAATATAAGCGAACAAAACAGAAACAGAGTCTTAGATACAGAGAACAAACTGATGGTTGCCAGATGGGAGGGTGGCTAGGGAGATGGGTGAAGAAGGTGAAGGGAGGAAGAGGTACAAATTGGTAGTTACAAAATAGTCACGTGGATGTAAAGTACAGCATAAGGAATATGGTCAATAATATTGTAATAACTATGCATGATGCTGTGGGTGGTAGTACTAAACTTATTGGGGGATCACTTTGTGAATTATATAAATATCTAACCATTGTGTGGTACACCTGAAACTAATATAAAATAATATTGTCTGTAGTTGAAAAAAATGGATTGTAAAAAATAACCAGGTACATATAATTGGTGCTAAATGTTGAAGATCCCAAGGGTGGTTCCTGGATAATGGCACAGGCACTTCAGTAGGATTGTTCAGAGAATTTCCAGTTTACTCACACTTCAGCCAGTTGATATTCACCCGAGGAAGGAAGTTAATAATGTAGTAGGCACTTACAGACACTTTTATACGTATTGTCTCATTTAATCCTCACAGCAGCCTTTCAGGGTAACTACCTTGGTAATGGTATTATCTCCATTTTGCAGGTGAGGAAAGTGAGGCTCAGAGAGATTAAGTAACTTGCCCAAAGTAACACAGCAAGTATGTAGCGGAGCTGGGATTTGAATCCAAGTCTGTCGGACTCCAAAGCCCATGCTCTTCCCAGTACTTCACACTGCAGCAGGTAAATATGATACTTGGCCCTCTGCTTGCCTTACTTAGGGCATCCCAAACTTGAGCCTGTTTTCATCACCTCACTATCCAACTCCTAGTCAGACCTCTTAGAACATGCGACTCGGGCCAAAATCAGCCCGTGTACATCCTGATTGCAGTGATACCAATTCTTTCTGGATATTGCAGTTATGCTTTCTTGAGGAGGATTATGCATCTTTGCTTCAAAATATGATTTCCTCCATTTAGTATGGCAGCAAAAGTTGTCCCTGGAGTTTGCCCGCAGGGATATTCAAGCCTATTGTTTAAAGCATAATTTATACTCTGGGACCTAAGACTGTATAGCCAAGGGAGTGTGGGAATTCATTTTGCCCCCTTTTCCTTTTTTGTAGGGAATGGCTGTTCCATTCCCTAACCTGCTTATATATATTGTTGTGAGGATGGAATGAGATAATAGATGTTAAACTGTATGAAGCACAATACAGTAATCCTTTACCTTTCCAACAACCCCATCTATGTAGAGATCCCTCTTTTGTGAAATTCTAGTATACACAGATTTACTTCTAGAAATCTTTTTGTTAGCCTAGAGAATTTTGACTGCATGTGCGTGAATTGTAAATTATTCCAGTTTGAGATGCAGAGTTAGCGATTAACATTAAAAAATGTTTTGAATTTTAGTGTGCATATTAGAATAAAATGAAGTTCATTTTTAAGAATCTTGTTGGAAATTCTTTTTAGGGAAATGCTTAAAAGTTATAATAAATAATGGCAAATGAATATTAATTGTACAATATCAGTTACCTAATTCATTGATTTTCTTTTGATTTGCCATGTTATCTTCATTGGTTTATTTTAATGGTCTTTAAGTGATACTTGTAAGGCCTTTCATGACTTTGGATCTCTAGTCTTGCTTATTCCATAAAGGTCTTAAAGAATCATTCATTCATAAAGTTCATTTTTATTAAGGACTTACTATATAAGACTGAGTATAGATAAAGCAGTGAGCTCATAGGAGAGCAGAAGAGGCAAAAATCCCTGTCATCATGCAGCTTACATTTCAGCTGAGGCATGCATATAGACCACAAACAATAAATGTAAATCATGTGTTGGTTGGTAATAGAACAATGAGAAAAAATAAAGGGTAGAGGGTTTGCAATTTAGGGAGGTCCTCCTTGAGAAATTGCATCTGGACAACTATCTGAAGGAGATGAGGGAGGAAGAAGCCATGTTGTCAGCCAGGGGAAGAGTGTGTCAGCTAGTAATGTCCTAAGGTAGAAATGTGCATCAACAGCATGGGCAGTATGATTAAAATCGAGTGTGCATTTGTGTGTATTTGAAAGTGCCTGACAGTCCATTCTAAGGACTTTACTTCTGCATAAAATGGGGAGTCATGAGGTTTTGAACCAGGGTTTTCAGAAACACATTCTTGGAAATTGCCGAGGAAACACTGTATAAATCAAAGGTATTATTAAATATTATTCCTCTACTGAAGTGCAGGGTTTTTTTTTTTTGTTGTTTTGTTTTTTTTAAGGATTTTACTGGGGAGTTGGGGGAGAGGAACAGCGTTGGGGAATCGGGGAAGGGGAACAGACAAGTTGCTGTCTTTTTGTTCTTCAGTCTAGTTGCGGAGGACGTTGCTTCATTGGCCCATGTTGGTATTGTCATTGCGTTCTTCCCGGATGAGGCAGATCGGTCGCCGGCCTATGGATGGTCGCTCACCGCGGCTATTGGCAGCTCACGCTGGCTGCCGGCCACTCACTGTAGCCTATGGCAGCCCACTGCAGCAGGGGCTGCAGCCTACACCATCGCCGGGGCTCGCACAGCCCAGCTCCAGGTGGAGCTGTTGTTAGCTATAGAGGCCAGTGTCACTGGCCCTCATATGTGGGATCTGAACCAGGGCCGCTGGCATCCCAAGTCAGCTCTTAACCAATGAGCCACTCGGCCGGCCCTGAAGTGCAGGTTTTTATAGTTAGGCAAATATGTTTAAAAGTATGCTACCAATAAGTACTTAATTAAGGAAAAATGTATTGGAAAATTTCACATAAGGTGTTTTAATTTAAAAAAGCCAATCAACATGGGAAGATAGGTTTTTGGTTTTTTTTAAGAGTTAACTAGTATACCTTTTTAAAATGGAGGATGATCTGTTTATGACATAATCTCTAAAAAAGTTAATTGTGGTGTCATAATTAGAATCACTCTTGGCAACATAGTGGTAAAGGAGATGATGTGAAACATTTGTGTCTTTTTACCTGAAGAATATTTACTGAAGCAGTAATAATTTAGTGAGCATGGGATAAGAGATAAGAAGCTCTGTATCTTTTCTATGAAGTAGTTGCTCTCTACAAGTTAAGTAACCATGTAATTGTAAAAAATGTATGGTAAGCGCATTTTTTGTCAATTCCATCAAGTGTTGGTGGTACTTTTTTAGGTTCTAAATTACGAAATTTCATGTAAGTGAATTTAGAGCTTAGCCTGGAATATCTTTGCCAGTGATCGGTCCTTGAATGCATTTTCCCTTTTTCCTTTGATTCTCCATTTCTCCATTTTTTTCTATGTTGAAGAATCAGCTCTTTTCCTATTTTTCTTATTTTTAATCTCTTGTATACTCTATAGATAGGATATCATCTACATAATCTTGGTTGACTAGTTTAGACTACATTTGCTTGGAAAAGTTACCAAACAGTTGTTTTGAACAATTAACTTTTCTGCAATGCTAGTATATTGGACAATTGATATTTCTTAACCTGATTTTTAGAGCTTTTTACAACTTGTATTTCGTTCTAACTACATGTCCCTCTATCCAGGCCAGAATGTTTTATTTACTGTCCCCCAAATAATACTCAGTAATCTATAAGTACAATGCATACGTTAAGGTATAAGTTATGTCCTAAGCTTTTCCATGTCTCCATTTCTGCTTATGTCATTTGACCTTCAAATTCCCTTTGTCCTCTTCTCCACTTATCCAAATTCTACCCATATTTCAGGATCAAATTCATATTCAACCTTCTCAAAAGAGTCTATTCTGTATACTTAAGCCTATTTGTTCTTTCTTTGAGTTTTTACAGAAATAATCATTGGTAGTTGATCATAAACTTTTATTGTTAGCTTTGAACTAGTACTTTACTAGTATTAGTTAGGTTCTCCACAAAAACAACCAATATGATATATGTGTGTGTGTGTATACACACATATAAAAAAGAGATTTATTATGGGCCGGCTGAGTGGCGCATTGGTTAAGAGCTGGTTTTGGGATGCCAGCGGCCCTGGTTCGGATCCCACATATGAGGGCCAGTGACACTGCCCTCAAAAAAATAAAAAATAAAAATAAATAAAAAATAAAAATATACATGATACATCAGTCGGTTATTCATATTCACAAGTGTTTCCAAAATGAGAACAGATTTAATTTGAAATCATGTCTTCATTCCCTCAAAACATATTATTAGACATGTTAAATTTACTGATTTATATGAAATATTCCAATTAGGTATTCAAACAAAAGGCATCAAGTGGTAGCTTTAGCTTTTGGAACTGACTGTATTGAAGCTGCAGGTTGAGGCTATAGAAGCTGAAGTTGTGGTATCTAAACATGAGAGTACTTTAATTTGAACTTAAATACTCTTCTTTAGAAGTCCACAGTTATGGGAACTGGTATTGATTGTTTTCAAATGTTTTTCCTTCCTAGATTTTCTTGTAATCACATCTTAAAGCCTTCAAGATGGTACTAGCAGACCTTGGAAGAAAAATAACATCAGCATTACGCTCATTGAGCAATGCCACCATTATCAATGAAGAGGTATGTAAAATACATGAAATATATACGATTGTACATCATCTCGAGTATTGGGGAGCTGGACTAAAAATAATCTCTATGTTTATATTTATTTTGAAGTAGACTTAATACATGTAGATAAAAACCTAAAACTAAATATACTAGATAGTGTTTTTATTGAGAAGTTGATTATCTTATTAATTTCAACTTTCTATAAAGAATTACAAAAAAACAAAACAAAAACTTAACTTACATGTAAAAATGACAGACATTTTATACTTTGAAAGTGGCTTAGATATGGAAATTTGCTTTTCCTCTTGACCTATGCCTAAAACTTCAGTATCCGGCTTTGTTCGTCTTGGCGAGGCATGTGCTTACCTGACCTTTTCTCCTCAACTTTTATTTAGCATTCTTATAAAAGGCTAGTATTTCATGTCGGCTACTTTGATTCATTTTCTCTGAAATCCTCCTGTCAGTTTTTTGGAGGTTTTGTAAGCTGACTCCTTATATGGTATCTGAAATAATCTTCCTCCTAGCTTTATTTTTTTTAGTTTAAGATATGACTTTCTCCCATTTTTTTCCTACACACTATGTTTTACTGGCTTATAAGTTGAAATGAGATGATTGTAGCCCACAAGTATACTTTATATTTTCTGGTACCAATGGAAAAGTACTGCATTTGGTTTTAGAAGGCCTTGCTTAGCATCCCACTTAGTACCTGCGTTACAAAAACTTGGGCAAGTCAACTTCATATTCCTTAATGTGTAAGATGAGAAAATAGCATTTATGTTACAAGGTCATTTTAAGTATCAAGTGAAATAATAGCTGAAAAAAGTACTTTCTAATTCAGATGTTTAAAAAAAAATCCTGATACAGAATTTGATATCATCACTTGAATAAGCTAATAGAAGTAAATAATTTTGGAACCATCTTTGAGCTCGGCTAGTTCAGCCTTTCATTTAATAGCAACAGAAGGTCAGTTTCACATGTTTATTTATTGGAAGAACCAGGATTAGAATATTTTTTCTGTTTTCTCATTCAGGGATTTTTTCAGATAATTATTATGAAATAAGTCTTAACTTAAACCATTGTTTAGTCTTTGGAACTCAGAATAAATAAAACAGCTTTCCCAATAGTTTTCCCTGTTGTATAACTCTTACGCTGTTTGTTTACAGTAGAGAAAAAAGAAACCAGGAAGAAGAGATTGGTGGGAAGTAGAATAACAACTGTTGCTTGAATTGGCAGCTTCTCTATTCTTGGTACTGTGGTGCTAGGGAATTAGCAAGGAAAAATCCCTCTGATGAAAGATCAGCTCCATTTTTATCTGATCCTTTTTGAGGGATAGAGAAATCTGATAATCCTTTGTAGGACGTATAAAGTGAGTTTAAGATGAGAATTCATTCAAGTATTTGAGGGCCTACATTTTTGCTGACATATTTCTGGCTCCGGATATAGCAGTGAATAAAGCAGACTAAAATTCCTGTCCTCATGGAGCTTGCATTCTAGTATGTGCATACTTACTTACATGTGCAGCAAAAGCGTCATTTTAAGGCTTTTATGATCTTTTAACCACAATGCTTTGCCCCTCAACAAATATATGATGATAGTGAATTAGTAGTGGAGGATAGTTTTCTTTTCACTTTGTTCCTGTGTTCTGAGTGGAAATAGTAAGACTTTTTAGGTCAGACTTGGTCATTTTCTGTTGCATTTTCCTTTGTGGTAGTCCAATTAAGCCGATATTGTGACTATAAAGTGCTGTGTATCAGCAGTAGAAAGTGTTCAATGACATAGAAAACTTCATTGGCAACATCTATTGTGTAGTAACTTTCTTTGGCTTGTATATTTTCTTTACTAGTATTACTTTAATATAGGAGTAACATTGTGGTAATTAATACTTAGTTGAATAAAACTAAACAGGATGTCTTATTTTGATAAAATGACTTGACATTTAATAATGTGGTCTCCCTAAGGCTAACTGAATTTGTTCCTGCAATAGTGTAGGATTGCTTTTATTAAACTGTGATTGTATATGATGACTGATCAACCATTGTTTTTATATAACTGAGATGTTACACTGAGCATTTAAAATTTTTATTCCTTTATTTATTTGCAGGTTTTAAATGCTATGCTAAAAGAAGTATGTACAGCATTATTGGAAGCAGATGTTAATATTAAACTAGTGAAGCAACTTCGAGAAAATGTCAAGTAAGTTGAATTAATCAGGTAAAAAAAAAAAAACAGGCAAAAACTAAATTTAGTTTACTGGGATGAGGAACTAACTAGAAAAGTCTGCTATATGATGAAACATTTCTTCTGTACAGCACTGGAAAAGAATAGAACTCATATGTTGGAAGACTGTGTATAGTATGTTTTCATAATGATGGTTCAAAGAATAAACTACATGTGGCTTTCATTTAATTATGGATTTCTTTTCATTTTACTACTATATTTGGATGGATTCAATCATATACTGTATATAGTATTTTAATACAAAAGCCTTTTAATAATTCTTCGTAGAAAAGTGGTGCCATTTGATCCTTTTCAGGTTTAAGATGGCATTAATCAGACATCCTTCATTATTGGAAAATTATATTCTTTTTTGTCCCCCTTTTGGTGTCTCTGTCCATATTTAAATGAAGGCAAAATGTGTGTGGTCTCAGTTATTGTGTTCAATGGGAGAAGGGGCAAGGCACACAGAATAATACAGGCACATCAGTTAACTGCTTGAATCCTAGCCCTTGTCATGCTCAGGCCACCCCTCCTTTTCATATTATCAGAACCCGGTAATAAATGTAGAACTACTAGCATTTATGCGTTTAGAACTAGAGAAAGTAGTTCTATGTTCTGCTAGGTATAAAGATATATAAAGTATATATGCTGCGAAAAGTAAGTAAAATTAATACTTTGTAGTAAATTGAGAACAAGTTAATATTTAGACTTTCCAAAAATAGCCTTGAAAAACTCACCAAAGCCTTGCATCTTGTATTTCATGGTAAATTTTTTCTCGTATACACTATTTTTTTTTCTTTTTAGAGGGCAGTGTCACTGGCCCTCCTATGTGGGATCCGAACCGGGGCCTCTGGCGTCCCAAACCAGCAATTAACCACCGCGCCACTTGGCCAGCCCTATCGTATAGAATTTTGAATCTGTAGTAATTATATGCAAGTTAATTAGAAGACTAATAACATGAATGATTTACTATTATTATAGTCTTTGGAGCAGAAACTTCTTTTTTAGAGTGTCTTAACTGACTTTTCTCCCTCCTACCCCCAAATACCATTGTCATGAAGGTCTGCTATTGATCTTGAAGAGATGGCATCTGGTCTCAACAAAAGAAAAATGATTCAGCATGCTGTGTTTAAAGAACTTGTGAAGGTAAAAGTATATCCAGATTATGCTGTGATTCTTCACAAACTCAGTGAATAAAAATACATTAGCACTGCAAACAGGAATACTATTTCAGTATATGTTTATGTTTTTATAGAATACTTATTAAAATATTTTAAAATATTAATTGAAGGATTAATTGTTTTTAAAGACTTTTCTGAATATACAATTCTGAGTACAGATCTGAAGCCCTGTCAAAAAGGCCAAAGCCAAGGTACGGCAAGTTAGTATCACGTTTTGCCAATTGAGCGTCCGTCCTACCTTTGTGCAGAAAGTCACTCTGGGCAAGTGTTCTTTTCTACACTGTTCGTTGTGTACAGAATTCCCTTTTAAAAGACCAAATAACCCCCTCTTGCCTAGAATTACGAACAATTTTGAATTAGTGAAGTTTTGTTTTGCAAGTAGTAATATAGCCTCTTGCCCTGTCTTACCTTAGAACTGATATTGCTGTTTCTGTCATGAAAATTATGGTGAAAATCTTAAAGCTTTAAAAAATATGTCTGGGTCCAGTGGTAGGGGAAAAAAAAGGAAGGAGCTAAAAAGGGTTTTTGCTGTTGTTGTTTTAGAGCAACAGGTGTTAGTGGTCTCCTAGTATTTTTTTCTATGTTGTGTGAATAGCTTCATTTACTCCTTTGGTTCCAGCAATGTTGATTGGTACTTTGAAAAAGTCTAGTATTTCATATGTTTATGTCATTTCAGTTTAGTCCTATAGAGTAGTTAATAAAACAAGAAATTCAGACCTGAAAAGGGTCACAGAATTTACCTAGTCATAACTTCTCAGTTTGCAGTTGAGAAAAAGTGAGACATCTAGTTAGTAGGCACACCAGGTCTTGTCTCCAAACTTCTTGTATAGGACTCCTCACATTATTTCCAGATTGCTTTTCATCTAGCACCTGAAGTCAGTACACGGTGAGTCAAAAGGGTTATTTTTAGAGGTTGGCATCTATAGGCAATTTTGCAGCCTTAAGTGCTTCATTAAGAAGCATTTATCGAGTACCCACCTTATTCTAGGCAGTATGCCCAGTGCTCCTAAAAACAGATGATGAAGACTGGTCCTTATACTCAGAAGCTTATGGTCCAGAGCAGTGGTGTACAAAGCAAGGTCAAACTGTTTTTACAATAACACTAAGACATTATTTGCCTTTTTTCTTTTATACTGTGTTGATATTTGCACTGATAGTGCAAAAGCAATTACGGGTAAAACTGCTTAGTATAAATTGAGATAGTGGTATCAAACATACCAGTAGCCATTGTTCTCTTCACTAGCATACACTGCAGTAAAATAAATAAATAAAATAAATAAATACATAAATATAAGTAAATAAATAAATGTAAATAAATATAAATAAATTCATACATATATACATGCATGCATGCATGCATGCCAGTTTCATTTAAGAATGATCTTGAGGTAACAGTAGAAATTATTAGCTGCATTAAATCTTGACCCTGGAGTATGTACATGTCTTTATAAGATATTATGTAATGAAATGGGAAATATGCAGAAAGCAGTTTTGCTGCATATTGAAATTTGATGGTTGTGTTGAGGAAAGTATATGTGTGATTGTTTGCAAGCTAAGCTATACACGTCTTTCATAGAACACCATTTGTATGCAAATGAACAACGGACTGATATATTATATGGTTATTCAGACTTGGGCATTTGGCAGATATTTTCTCCAAAGTAGACAAAGTGAGCCTGTCACTTTAAAGCAAATAACTAACAATATTGTGGCCAGTGATAAAGTTCGAGCTTTCAAGTGAAAACTAGAAACTTGCGTCTCCACCGCTGACAGCGTCCCAATACTTACTTTCCTGCTGAGATCAGTATTGATATTAGTAACTAAAATTATTTGATGTTGTATAGTGAAATGTGAACCAATATTTTCAAAATGACTAATGTATGTTATAAAATCATGCACCAATATTAGGTCCATTTAAAGCTCAAGATACATTAACAGATTTTAGTGTAATAAGAGTATGAAAGTTTATATGGTTTCTGATTTCACATTTCAGCTAACCTTTACAAACTACCATGTTTATAAAGGAGTCCTGTGACTAAAAAGTTCAGTACTGCTGTTGTAGGATACAGTTGGGAGAGAAGTCTAACAGATTCATAAAATAATTATTCAGTTTCAAATACTAGGTTCATAGAGAACTGATTCTGTCATGAAATATAGAGAATGGAGGTGAACGTAGGGCAGCATCGGTTTTCTGAAAGGATCTAGGAGGAAGGGGAGTAGATTTATGTTTAAGATAGATTTTGCCCATTTCAGAAGTTTGCTGCCTATGCTTGGGAAAGAGATAACAAAATGTGTTTTCTTTTCTTCCCTTCTCTGCCACATGGCTTTCCTTTAAATTCAGGTATGATATGGGTTATGTGACTTTTGTGTATCCTTTAGCATGGACTTGGCAAACTTTCTCTTAAGGACTAGGTTAGGCTTTGTGGACCGTATGGTCTCTATCGCAACAACTTGTAGCACAAAAGCCATAAACGAATGGGTATGGCTACTTTCCATTAGAGCTTTCATATACACACAGTTTGCCAACCTCTGGTCTAGGACATTAACTATTATTATGGCTTTATTATCATATGGAGATACATGTTTCAAGCTCCAAACAACTGACTTGCAAATGAATTACTTTTTAAAATGAACTTGAAAAATTCCTCATTGCTTATATATAAGTTTTGGGATGGTTCATATATGAACTTTAATTTTACACTGACTGTCATTATAAAATTGATGATTATTTTTTTCTAGCCTTCTAAATATAGTAAATTTACAGAACAGTAGATCTTTGGCATCGGAGAATTTGACATTTGACTGACTTGCAAAGTCTTTCACATGTAATTTGTAATTTTATTCATACATAAATATTTGTCAAATTGAACATAAAGATAGGTGCTGTCTCAATCAATATTGCAGCCATGTGGTTATTGAGCACTTGTTATGTGGCTAGTCCAAACTGAGATGTGCTTTAGGTATGAAATACATGCCAAATTTGAAGACTTAGTATGGGGAAAGGGAATATAAAATATCTTACTAATTTTTAAATGTAGACTACATGTTGAAATGTTAATACTAGTCTTTTGGATGTATCGGGTTAATAAAGTATTAAAATTAATGTCAATAGTTTTTTGCTTTTTTAATGTCACTACTAGAAATTTAAAAACTCACATGTGGCCTTTATATTTCTACAGCATGGATGTAGATTGCTCCTTTGATTCAAACTTGGTCTCACATTTTATTCACCCTCTAGTTTGTTTTAAAAAATGTTTTTGAGATCTTTACTCTGAATTCGTTCGGAATTATAGGCTTGATTATGACTTTCCAACGCATTATTTTAAGTTCATAAATTTCATTATGTGCGTACAAAGGGAAACTGAGTTGTGTTAGAATGGTAGAATTGTGGTTGTCTTTTATACCAAATGTCCTTAAGTTATTTTTACAATTTAAAAGTTTTGGGGAGAGGGGTTTTGAATGTAAGCACATATTAACCTGATTTTATTTTTGAAATGTAGCTTGTAGACCCTGGAGTTAAAGCATGGACACCCACTAAAGGAAAACAGAACGTGATCATGTTTGTTGGATTGCAAGGGAGTGGTAAAACTACAACATGTTCAAAGGTAAAGTATACTTAATTTTAAAATTTTCATGGGGAAGATATGTTGGTATAAATCAAGTTTTATGTTAAAGCCAGGCTTTGCAGTATTGTTGCTTCACAATTTTGTGTTACTTGATGTATCTATTATATATTTGTAATAATTTTTTATGGGATAAGGGGAAGGAATCCCATAGTCTCTCTTGTGATTGTTTTTTGTAAGAATGGTAGATTTCTATATAACTATGCTATTTCTTTTACCAGAAAGACTATTTCTATCTTTTAAGGAGGCGAGTGATTTTTTGAGAAAAAAATGTAGAAAGCTTGCCTTATCTTGTATGGCTTAAGACTCCCTTTTCACAGTGTCCCACCCAGCATAATATAGATCTTCATTTTGCATATCCTTATGTTAACTTTTAATTCATTATACCACCCTTTCTCCAAAATTGGGTATTTTAACTTTGTTACCACATTTTGTTTCACAAGCCTCAACTATGTTATAGTTTAGGGGGAAAAAAGTGTTGTTTATTAGAGGATTATGTTGTTTGTTTTTACTTAATTAACATTAATAGTAGTTAACATTTTTTACTACGGTCATTTGTTGCTTGATTATTTTATATCCTTTGAATGTGTCTGTATGATAGTTAGAATTTAAATTCTTTAGGAAATTTGCTGTCTTCAAAAATTTAATATTACTTTTAGGAGAATATGAGTTTTACTTTACTCCTTAAGTAAATAACAAAGGTAAACAGAAAAAAAATATATAATAATTTGTATTTATTGATATTATATTTTTTTAATCTTCCTTTCCCAGTTAGCATATTATTACCAGAGGAAAGGTTGGAAGACCTGTTTGATATGTGCAGACACATTCAGAGCAGGTAATGTGTTGAAATTTGAAAACTGTTTTCTATAATTTTTATTTTCAAGTTTGAGAACTCATTAACTCTATCTTGTAGGTGCTTTTGACCAACTGAAACAGAATGCTACTAAAGCAAGAATTCCATTCTATGGAAGGTGGGTTTCTGTTTTCTATTTTAATACTCATGTGCTTCATCTCTTGTCTGTCTTTTTATTTTATGCCATCTGGTCACTTTTTTTTTTTTTATGGGGAACAGTGGGTTTTTCCAGGACCCATCAGCTCCAAGTCAAGTAGTTGTTTCAATCTAGTTGTGGAGGGGGCATCTCAGTGGTCCATGTGGGGATAGAACCAGCAACCTTGGTGTTATGAGCACTGCCCTCTAACCAATTAAGCTAACAGGTCGCCCCTATCTGTTCACATTTTAATTTTAATATATACTTATAAGCTTAAATCCTTTCTGGAACAAAGTGGGGGTGTAATTAATAAATTGCTATCTTTTATTATAACATGACTCTCCTGATTCTGCCTGATAGATCAGAGTGGACATTGTTTAGTTTTTAATTCTGCCTGTACTTAACCTTTCTGCCTTACATGCTTTCTGACCTTCTGCTTCTCTATTCCTATTGTTTCTTTTAAGACCTATCTGAAGCATTCCTCGGTATTAAACACCTAGTGGTGAAAATCATACTGTCTATTTCTTTAGTACATCATTTAAAAAAGTTTGATCACCCTAAAATGGCTTATCTTGGGTAGAGATTCTGATCATTGCTATCCTTCATTTGATACGTTACTGTTGAGTTAGGTAGTTTGTATGTGTTAGAATGATTAATGAAAAGAAATGAATCTAGATTGAATTTAGAAGGACTTATTTGAGGGAATAGCATTTTTCTTAATGTTATTAATATAAATGGTTTATTACACCCTTAGAAGAAAGTTTAACGAAGCTAAAATTTGAGGTAAATAGATGATATAATTTTTGTTAGTTGTTAGTTTTTAATTTGTGGCTGGCCAAAAAAGCTGGTGAATTTTGGTTATGATGTGTTCTTTTATTTAAAAAAAATTTTTTTGGGGGGCCGGCCAAGTGGCATGGTGGTTGAGCCCAGGCCAGCGGCCCTGGTTCGGTCCCACATATGAGGGCTAGTGACACTGCCCTCAAAACAAACAAACAAACAAACAAACAAACAAACAAAGATCCATCCTGATACCCAACCTTAAAAAAAAAATTTTGTTTTAGTTATTTTTTTATGATAATTTCTAACAAGCAGATTAAAGAATAATGTTAGGAATTTTATTTTTAGGTTAAGAACTGTTTCTAATACAGATTTAAAAATCAAGGGACAATACACAGTTATATTTTTAGGTTTCACAATTTGCAAATGTAAACTTAAAAAAAACATACAACATAATATGTACTAAAGTATTAGTGAGCATTGTTTCCTCTGGGAGGGCTGAAGGGAATGGGACTGGGGAAGGACCTGTACTGTATCTACAGTATTAAATTTACATATAGCATCTCGGGGAACAGTAGATTCAGAACTGTTTTTTATGTTATTTTTCTTGTCTTTTTTAAAAAAACACACTATTTTAATTAAAAATTTTAAATAAAAGAAGTGAAAGCACTGAGTTTCACTTCCTAGTAACCAGTTTCTAACGTGTCCATCTGTACTTTTTTCAGTGGCTATACAAGTGAACTCAGATGTAGATAGGTAGGTAGATAGATAGATAAATTTTAAATTGAATGGAATCTTACAGTGCTTTTTACCTTGATTGCTGTAGTAGTGGTTATATGAGTTGTGTAAATTTGTCAAACTCATCAAAATAAACATTTAAAATGGTGTATTTTATTATTTGTGAATATACACTATCGTTGATTAAAAATGGGATCTTATGAGAAGATAGTGATTATTCTTGGAAGGAAGTGCAGTGCTAATTACATTGTTTCTTGATGTTCTATGTTTGCCTGGTGAAAATTCACTGAGTTTATAATTTGTGCAACTTTTTTTTATATATGTTATACTTCATTAAAACAATTATTTAAAAAAATCTTAATAATTCTGTAATACACAATACACTGTTTAAGGTAATTCTTTTTTATTACATCATTGTATTCCATTGTTATGTATATAATTAATCAGTCCTCTTACGAACATCCTTTATCATATTTCTTTGCACATTTATAAATTTTAATTGTCTCTTATATTTAAAAATATCTGAAATACTAAGGGCCGGCCGAGAGGCTCAGTTGGTTAAGAGCTCGCTCAAGAGTGTGAGCTGAGCTCTGAGCAACAGCAGTTCAATGCCAGCCTGAGATGAGCTGCTGCTAAGCTGCCAACAGGTGACAGGATGGCTCAGCTAAAAAAAAAAAAAATCTGAAATACTAATCTGTTTCTTCTTTTACAACAATTTCTTGCCTAGCTTATTTCCCTGGATAAATTTTAGAATTCTTTATTAAGTTTCAAAAAGAAAAATATCCCTAAGATTTTGATTAGAACTACACTGAAATCAATTAAAAGGAGAGAACTAAACTGACATCTTTACTATATTTGTGTAGTTCCATTTAAGAAGCCGCTATGTCATTTTTTGTTAAAAAAATTTTATGTCCTTAAGTATAGTAGTTTTCTTCATTTAAATTTCATACATATTCTTACTAATTGTTTTTCTACCTGATTTTTATTGTTAATTTAGGGGAAAACTTTTTTTTTTTTACATCATGTATCTTTTCCTTTTGTCAATATTGATAAAAAGTTGCTGCTAATCAAAAGAATACAAATTAAAATGTGATCTCATTTCTTGATTTTCAAGTTGAAAAGCATTTTGAGGATCGTGAAAATGTGAAATTGGAATGAAATTAAATTTTTGTGGAGGACATTTTCCTTTTGAAAACCAAAAGTCTAAGTGATCAGACCATTTGATTCAAATTCAACTTGTAGAAGAGTGTCATGATAATTTCAAAGACATAACATTATGTATATTTCATATTGGCCATATTTTAACATGAAAAAGTTAGAAAAACCTTAAATGACCAACAATATGGTATTTATTTAATAAATGATAGTATAGCCATCTGATGGAATGCTGTATAGCCTAAAAGTCATGTCTTATAAGACTATTTAATTGTTTTATAAAATGCTTGCTGAAGGGTGTTAAATGGAAAAAAAGTATGTGTGAATCACAAGTTCAATTACTGTATTAAAGATGTAAAAAAAAATGAGGGAAACACAACTCATTCAGAAAAGACATGCAGCAGAATCATACAGGATTTTGGAATTGGAAAAACGGATACGTTTCGTGCTGATCTAGACGTAAATTGCTATATTTAATACTTACTAGGTTTTATTCTTCTAAATTGAAATTGAGATCATTATGACTTTTCCAGAATAGATTAAAGGTATATTAACAATTTTCAAATTATTAGTATTTGAAAGTTTTGCTATTCTGGTGGTGGTTAAATTGTTTGTCCATGTTAAATAGCTATACAGAAATGGATCCTGTTATAATTGCCTCTGAAGGAGTGGAGAAATTCAAAAATGAAAATTTTGAAATTATTATTGTTGATACAAGTGGTCGTCATAAGCAAGAAGACTCTTTGTTTGAAGAAATGCTTCAAGTTGCTAATGCTATAGTAAGTAGCTTTCAATTTAACATACTTTGGCTGATTTAATTATAAAACCTGATTGAGTTTATGACCTATATAAATTATTGTTTGCCTGTAGGATTCCAAATAGTTTATTTCTGTTTTGGGCACCTGTCTCTGTTTGATAAGGACTTAATCTCCTCTACATTAAATACGAAATTTTCATGAGCAAGTATCAAAAAAATAATTTTCTTTCTCATTTATTCAACTTAGTATATATGAGAAAAAATAACAAAAATTTAAGAATTAACTTTTAATAACTATTGAATTTCATTTCTGTAAATATTTAAACTATAAACATTTACTTTAGATGACTTTTGAAAGATTTTCAAATGAAGCATTTTAAAATATTAATCATCATTTAGAGTCTCTTTAAAATTGTGATGGAAATAATTGAGGAGGAGAAACAGTTTATAGATAATCTGTAGCACATATTATGAGCCCATATTTTACCATTAGGGAGGTGGCAATATTCTTTGGTTGATGGTTAATGCTAATGAGTTTCTTTTTAGCTCTGCCATTATTTTGACCTAGTGGAGTAGAGCTAAGGGAAATAGCCTCACCTCTGTTTTATTCATTTTGGTTTCAGTGTACACTCTTCTAATTTTCATTTTTCTCTGATTTACATTTGCTATTCTTTTGCCTAGAATTCTTCCAGATCTTTGTATAACTTTTTCCTCTTTATTCTGGCCTTGGATCCAATGTTATATCCAGAGAGGCCTTCCTAAAGGTAGGGTAGACTACCCTACCTAAAGAAGCCTCCCACACTTCCAAACTGATATTCTCCATCCCATTTTAATTGTTGTACATCTGAAATGTTTACTTGACTATTTATTATCAGCCTCCTCTGGACAAGGATTTTCTTAATCATCTCTCTGTCTTAGGAGACTAAATGGTGCCTAATATATAATACTCCCACAGTTAATATTTATCGATTGAATGAAGAATTATTTGTAATAAATATTTTTATGTAGTTTCTAATGATGAAATTGCATAAGATCAGTAAAAATATGTATCTTTTCTATTTAAATTTTCTAGCAACCTGATAACATTGTTTATGTGATGGATGCCTCCATTGGGCAGGCTTGTGAAGCCCAGGCTAAGGCTTTTAAAGATAAAGTAGATGTCGCCTCAGTAATAGTGACAAAACTTGATGGCCATGCTAAAGGAGGTGGTGCACTCAGTGCGTAAGTATCAGTGATGCTCTTGTCCTACGTCTTGGGCTTGTGAGTGTGTATTTATGGCTTTTTTTTTGATTATTTAAAATATATTCCAATAATGGATCTAATATGGTCTATAAAAGAGATTTAAATAGAAACAATTTTGGTATAGAAACAATTTTGATATAGTTCTAACTAGTGAAAAGAAACTTGAGCTATATACTTTTGTCTAATTAGCTTTGAAATCTACTGGAAATTTGTTTTCCTTTTATATTTTCTTTTCGCAGAGTTGCTGCCACAAAAAGTCCAATTATTTTCATTGGTACAGGGGAACATATAGATGACTTTGAACCTTTCAAAACACAGCCTTTCATCAGCAAACTTCTTGGTATGTACAGTGGTGGGGAAACAGAAAAATCTCCAAGAAGTTGCATGGATCTTTAGGACAAATTAGGATTTCAATCCTGCACTCTCACTAACTATTCCAGGAAAGTCATTTCCTTCTATGATTTATCTTCTTCATCTGTAAAATAAGGATGATGGTTATCTGTTTCCTGTGGTTAGAGTGGTAAAATGAGCTATTAGATGGCAAGTTCTTTGAAAAAGTTTTAGAGCACAATACAAAAATATGTGTTTGTAGTAATAGTGGTAATGGCAGTAAAACTTTTGTAATGTCTCCCAGTGTTATAGCTAGAGAGCATGGAATTTGAAATTAAACTCTGGGCTTGAGTCCCTGCTTTGCCACTAACCTTTCTAGCTTCAGTTTTCTCACCTATAAAGTGACATAGAAATTACTGACTTGCCTATCTCTTATTATGTATGTGCATGTATTTTGTATAATATAAAGCAAGGTATTTGTTGTTAATTATACTTTTTTGGGGTGTTATAGGTATGGGCGACATTGAAGGACTGATAGATAAAGTCAACGAGTTGAAGTTGGATGACAATGAAGCACTTATAGAGAAGTTGAAACATGGTATGTGAGTAGACAGAAGCATTTTATCTCAGATATCCTCCCTTGAATTCTTTTTAATAAAGCTAGTATTAATTTTTTTGAAATGATAAATCTATTATTAAAGTCAATTCTTCAAATGTTTATATTTTTAGATGATTTACATGTAAATCATTTTAAATCTCAGACATCTGAGCAATTGTAGAATTGTATGTTTTATTTTCTTTCTTATAATCAAATTGTCTTAAAGTTAAAATTGAGGCTTCCATTGGGTTCCTCGAAATAAAGCAGGTTAAAAGTTAGAACACTCTTTTCTAATCTGTTTGTTTACTTATAAATTATATATATATATATATATATATAAAATAAAATATATAGAAAAAAATTAAAAGAATGAGTTTCAATACACAACACATATTTCTTCACTTCACATTGAAGATCACTCCAATAGACAAGTATGTCATTGTGATTTAAGAGCTCAGGTTCTTAAATCTAATTTATAACTTTTCCAAATTAACTTCAATTTCCTTACCTATAAAAA
Organism: Aselliscus stoliczkanus; assembly: GCA_033961575.1. Classification (NCBI taxonomy): domain Eukaryota; kingdom Metazoa; phylum Chordata; class Mammalia; order Chiroptera; family Hipposideridae; genus Aselliscus; species Aselliscus stoliczkanus. Next base: position 75,707,901 of record CM066732.1, on the reverse strand, counting down.
GTAGATAATGCTAAGAATCTTCTTCACAGAGTTGTGAAGATTAAATTATCTGATGTATGTAAAATGTCCAGCTCATCAGAAACATTCAACGTATTATTACTGATCGTTTGTTTTTCTCAAAAAGATATTACTCTTAATTTCCATGGCCACATACTCTTGCCTCTTTGCTCCTTCTCACTTACCTTGTTAGGTACCTGTGACTTAACCTCTCAAATGTTGGTGTTTTTCAGGGATCATTCTAGGCCATCTTTCTCTAGAGATTCAGACTCATATCTATATGTTTACTAGATCATTTTGGATGTTCTATATAGGCTCTTCAAATTCAGCATATCCTTGTCTTCCCATCCCAAACTCCCATCCCATTGTTATCATCAATCAGTGAATGATAACATCTTCTCTCTTTGCCATTTTACTGCAGCAAATGGCCTTTCAGAAATGCAAATCTGATCCCATTACTGCCTCTGTTAAAATCTGAGCAGCTTCCTATTGCCCTTAGAACATTTTAAAATGACTGTCACGCCTTCCCTGTCATGTTTTGACACTGTTAGCATCCCATGTTCCAGTCATGCTGAATTTCTCTCAGTTTCTCAGATGGACACTGCTGTCTCTCACCTCTGGGCCTTTGCCCTTCCTAGTCCCTTTGCCTGTTAGACAGGTATCCTGTCCTTTTTTATCCTACCTGCTTCTCCTCCAGCCAAACTGGCTAGCTCATACTTCAGGTCTCTCCTGAAATGTCCTTCAGGGACATTTTACCTGCTTCCTAGGCTTAGTAGAACCCTCTGCTATTTGTTTCCATTGCACCCTGTAATGGTTGTATTATTCGTCACAATTATTCGATGTCTGTCTTCCCTGCTTGAAGATGAAAAGTTTCATAGCTGTGTTTTTCATCTTCTATGTTCACACTTCCTAGCTCAATTTATGGCACTCAGTAGGTCTTTAGTAAATATTTGTTGAATGAATGAATCTATCCTTTATTGTCTGATTCTTTCCCCCTACCTTCCACTGTCTTAACTACCCCTACTACTGCTTCCACCACCACATGAAACTGGGTATTATATTCCTACTCAGTCTACTTTCTGAGTCTTGGGTCACTCCTTATGTTTCTGCATTCTACTCCTAACATTCTACTTATACCTGAAGTCACCAAAAACCTCCTAATTCTAATGTAGTGACCTTTCTTTTTCCTTGGTTTCCAATATTTAAAGTGTTACCTGCTTCTATTTTCAAACTCTTCACTTGGGTTGCATAACAGTGGATTTCCTACATTGTAGCTTCAACTGTCACTTTTTTGTAATGACTATATATGTATTTCAGCTTTAACCTTCTTTACCACTGTTTAATTCTGCATTTCTAGCTGCTTGTTTTGACATTTCTTTTAAGATATTGTACTACCACTTCAAAATCAGAATGCCTAAGCAGGGGCTGTAGGCAGAGTACAGCCTTTAGGGAAACTGGAACCAGATTTGCTTAAACTCCAGCTCTGGCCTACTTTTACATCTCTTCTCATGTTTTTCTTTACACAAATGCAAAGCTTCTACACTTTTGTTTTCTTTATCGTCTTCATATATTTGTTTTCCTAAAAGACCTCAGTGGCCTATATATTTTTGTCTAAATTCACTAACTTCACACATTCATATTCTAATAATTCTGATAGTTTCTCTCTCACCTGAATTTTCTCTCTGATCAATCAACCTTTGCAACATCTCCTAACTTTTACATGTTTTCCTGATTTGATTGCTTTATAATAAAAATGCCATTTATGACATGTTTTGTGGTTGGTCTTCGTTTTCTTATTTTACAATGCATTTCACAATATAATACCAAAAAGAATAGTATGAATTTTTATTATGATAGTGCAGTTCTTCTGGCCTGTTCTTCTGAAAGTGATATCTTCTTTACCAGGTTTAATTGCTAAATCCAGAACAGTATCTTTTGACCATCATCGCTAACTTATTCTGCGTCTTGCCCCATTTTTGAAACATATTGCGATCTTCCACTGCAGTCTTTCTTCCCCCTAACACATGACTGTTTTCTGGTATTTTTTAATAGCATATTTCAAATATGCAGAACAGTACAGAAAATAATAGTAAATGCCTGCTCACCAGCACGTTCAGTCAATTCTTGATATTTTCCCAACCCTGCTTTAGTTATTTTTGAGGGAATAAAACACTGCAGAAACTGTACCCCTTTTTCTCTCTTCCCATTCACTTCCTGGCTTCCTCCAAAATAACTACTATTTTGGGCCGGCCGAGTGGCATTGTGGTTAAGTGCCGGCTTGGGAAGCCAGCGGCCCCGGTTCCGTCCCACATATGAGGGCCAGTGACACTGCCCTCAAACAAACAAACAAACAAACAAACAAACAACTCAAACAAAATAAGTACTATTTTAAATGTTTTGTCATCCCATGCATGGATTTTATCATTCTTAAATGCATCCATCCATAAATAAAACAGCATTTTACTAAAAAAAAAAAAAAAAAAAAAATTCAGAATGCCTAAAAACAAACACCTTTTACATTTATATCTTTAAGACATAATAGAAAGTATTCTTTCTCCTTTGTCTTGTTCATTCTCTGTATTTTTTTAAGCTGAAGTTATATATAATAAAATGCTCAGATTATTTCATCAATTTTGACAACTGCACAATAATCCATACTCCCATCACAAAACAACATTTCTAGAAAGTTTTTTAAAATTTCCCTTCCCAGTAAATGCTTCGTATTACAGGAATCCTAGAGTATGCCCTTTTTTCCCTGTCTGGTTTCTTTAAGCATAATATTTTTATGTTCATCCATGTAGTTGTACTTACTTGTACAGCCTTTCACTGCTGAGGAGTATTTCATCCACAGTCTATCCATTTTTCAGTTCATGGACAGCTAAGTTGTTTAAGAAACTCCAAACAACCTTCTAAAGTGTTTTTGCCATTTTATATTCTCTCCAACAATACATGAGAGTCTTGCTCCACATCTTTAATTTTTGGTGTTGTCATGCTTTTTGATTTTAGTCATCCTAGTGGGTGTAGTTTGTCTGCCTTGTTTTCAAGTTTCTCGTGTATTTGTTTTTTTCATTTTCTCTGATAGAATCTAAGCTTCTATAGGTAGGATCTGTCTGTGTATCTGTGTATTCTTCACTGCTGTCATCCTGTAATCTTGCACATAGTTAACTGCTCAGTGAATTTTTATTGATTGAATATTTTGTAAGTGTGCTTCAAGATGAACCCATGGTTAAGGAAAAGATTAATTTTATTAAATTAAATGTACATTTCTCTAATATATCTGAATCATTTATATTGTATTTCAGGTCAGTTTACATTGCGAGACATGTATGAACAGTTTCAAAATATCATGAAAATGGGCCCCTTCAGTCAGATCTTGGTTAGTTATCCAAAATGTTTTTTTACTTCTTTTATTTTTTTGTTAAAATTTTTAAGAAGAGATGCACTTGCATTAATTATTTTTAATATTTGGGTAAAAATATTATTTAATATTGGGTAAAAAAAAAATGGGATACTTTAAAGACTTGTCAATGTTAAAGCCAATAGTTAAATGTCAACATTCTGAACAATTAATCTCAAGCCATTGTTGATTTTATGTTTAAATATATCTGTTTTAGGGGATGATCCCTGGTTTTGGAACAGATTTTATGAGCAAAGGAAATGAACAGGAGTCAATGGCAAGGCTAAAAAAATTAATGACGATAATGGATAGTATGAATGATCAAGGTAAGATGGTAGGTTACTTGATTTGGAGGACAGTGTTCTGAATATCAGCAAGGTGAGAGTGTCACTGTGGTCTTATGGACAAAATGGGGCCAAATTTAGACTGAAAGAATTTTTTTAGGTAGAGTTGTAGCTCCTTGAAAACTCTTACTCAAAGGGTTATGATTATTAGATTGATTTTAGTTCACTTCTGGACAATATACTTAGAAGCATAGACAAATTAGAAGTTGTATTTAGGAAATCTGGATGATAAATGAGGCTCTAAACCATGTTATAAGAGGAACAGATGTTGGATATTTGTTACCCAAAAAAAATTCCAGTCAACAAAGAGACATCTATGCAAAATAGGAAGTGCCAGGCAAACATATTTCATTTTAATATTTGAAAAGATTTTCCATAATTACAGGTATAGTAGAATGGCACAGATATCCTTATTTTAGATAGTGGGTTATCTCTCCTGAGTATATAAGGCCAAGGCTAGATGGCCACTTATTGGGGGGATGATGCAGAGGGAATGCAGCCATGATAAAAATTTTACTAAAGGACATCCTGTGTCTGAGATTGTATGTAACTAATACCAGAAGAAATGCACCTCATATTTATTCTAAGAGTTATCAAAACACTGGAGAGAATTAACTCATTCTTTATGTTATAGAAGGGATTAAAATACTACTAGTAATTAGTGGATTATAGGAAATATAACAAATAGTCTGTTGATTATAGGTAGAGATAACTACTTCTGCTTGCTTACATGCCTAAATTTTTTATTTTTTATTTTTTATTTTTTGAGGGCAGTGTCACTGGCCCTCATATGTGGGACTTGAACTGGGGCCACTGGTGCCCCAAGCCAGCTCTTAACCACCATGCCACTCGGCCGGCCCCTAAATTTATGATTTAAAGGTTAATAGTTATTTAGAGCTCAGGTGAGCACTTTTGTTCTTTTTTGAAATACACCTTTTACCTTTTGTATGTGCTTTGAAGAATAGTTGGATTTCAGATATAGAAAGGATAGACATGGGTTTTCAGAATGTTCTATTTTAAACAGAATGTTCTATTTTACTTAAACTGTAATGTGAGTACATGTGTTTTTATTTTTTTATACCTTATGAATATTGTAAACATTATTTTGAATATATTTCATGTTTAATTTTTAAAAATCAGGAAAACATGGAAGATGATAATAACATTTGTTAAACCTGGTGGTGGTTTAACCATTTGTTTTTCTATGTGTAAGATATTTGCACATACTGCTTTGATAATGTATAATAATTGTATGTAAGTGAAAGTAATTGACCCTTGCCTGCAGAACTTGATAGTACGGACGGTGCCAAGGTTTTTAGTAAGCAACCAGGAAGAATCCAAAGAGTAGCAAGAGGATCAGGTGTGTCAACAAGAGATGTTCAAGAACTATTGACACAATATACCAAATTTGCACAGATGGTAAAAAAGATGGGAGGTATCAAAGGACTTTTCAAAGGTAAGAAAAATAAGCTTATCATTAGTTAACACATGAAAGGAAAGAAAGTTTGAAAACTAAAAATTAAAACCAAGAAGTACTGCCAGTCTGAGAAAATATATTGCTGAATTTCTTGTTATATTTAAATACTTCTAGGATTTATAATGTGATCTGTGATTTACCTGTTTTTAGATTCAAGGTAATAAACACTATTATTTTTAAAAATAAACTGAATGACTTTTGAAGATATAATATATATATATTAGAGAAAATTTAGAGAATAAGAAAGTATAAGAAAAAAATTTAAAACACCCATTAATTTTACTCCTTGTATAATCCCATGGATCCTATTGCAAATAACATTTAATAATAACCAGTGTTTTCTTCTGATACATTGTAACTATTTTCCATATTGTCAGATACCCCTCAAAATATAACTTTTAACCACTGAATACTATTCCATTTGAGCATATATATTTGTTTAATGCAATGCTTCTTTGTTGGCTGTTTAGGCTGATTCACCTGCTTCTATGTCAATATTCATTCTTGTATCAGTTTCTGTGCCATCTTCAATGAGGCCAGGGGTTTGTCTCTTTCATCAGAAACATAGTAGATGCTGAATAATTGTGTAATAATTTAATGTTTCTAATTTAGTGGTCAAATGTTTTTCTTCAATGCATGTTTTTTTAGGTTACAACTGGTTTAACATGTCTGTGCTTTTACTGGTTTGAATTTCCTTTGTGAATCACCTTGTAGATTCCTTGTTTATTTATTTCATTTTTTTCCCTTATTGCTTTGTAGTAACTCTTTAAAGTCCTTGGTTTATGTCTGCAAATATTTTTCCCAGGTTTTCTCTTGCCTTTTATTTTTATTTATATTTTTTAATGAACAGACGTTTTCATTTTTAATGTAGCCAAGGCTATTTATCATTTCCTTTGATTTTTTTTTTTTATGCTCGTAAAAGTTTACCCCATGTTGATACAACAATAATCAGCTATATTTTCTTCTACTTGCTTTGGTTTTATTCTTTAGATTTTACTTTTGTCCCATCTGGAATTTATTTTGCTATGTATTGTACAACGTAAAAAGATAAGTTTGTTTTTCCAAAGAGTTAATCAACTGTCCCAGGCATCTCTTAAATTTTTTTTTCTGTATTATAAACACTACTAAAGTGAATTTATTATTTCAGAAACTAATGATTAAGCAGGCTCCAAAGATGAACAGTATCACTGAATAGCTTTCTAAAAAAAAAAATGAATATTTGCAGAAGTTCTTATCACCTTTTGTCTTTTATAAAACTGTTCTTATTTTCCTTGCTTGCTAAATCCTAGTTTTTGTGACAAGGGGAAAAAATGAGACAGACATGTTTAAAACTGGTTTTAATTCCTAACATCATGTGCTATTCTATTTCACATAGTTATTAATAAACAAATTATTTCAGTTTAACATCTTTCCCATATGACCCTGACAATTCCCCTCCCACACACCCTTTCTCCTCTCTTTCTCTCTCTCTCTCTCTCTCTCTCTCTCTGTCTCTCTCTCTCCCCCTCTCTCCCTCCCCCCCACTCTCCTCTCTTTTTGTTTCTTTCATTATTTTGCTTTTATTTTTCAATTGCAATTGTCATACTGTATTATATTAGTTTGACAATATAATATAATACATAAGTATGACAATATAATATTGTCATACAATATTATATTAGTTTCAGCTACACAACATAGTGAGACCCTGACTATTCTTGATAGAACTACTGCAGATCCATCAGTCAGATCTTATCTCAGCATTGATTACTCAATAAAGGCACAGCCAAGATGAAAGGGGCAGTGGATATGGGGCACATCCTTGCCACACACAAAGTTTTAAATCCTCAGAAACAAACTCTTATAACAAATCACCAACAAACATAGAATTCACATCTTACATAGATTTAATTATTCACAGATTTTTATATGTGTTTTATTAAAAAAACATATCTTTCATTCATAGTTCTTTAATTTATTCAGATTAGCCGGCTCTGCTCAGAGAATCAGGGGCAGCTTTGGTTTTCATTTTCATAAATGATCCTGAGAAGTGTCAGAGTTAATGTTCCTATGAAATAACTCTGCTGAAGCAGTTCTACTTATTCATTGTTACTTCTATTTCTTTTACTTCCTGTCTTTTCAGCAGAGCAGCTATTTTCTGAAGGAGTTAGATTATTTGTCTTTCTATTTTCTGAAGCTTTTTGCTATTTTTAATAGCTTCTTAGATGTATACAAATTTTCAAGTTCTCTCATTCGTTCATATTCACTTACCAATAATCCAGTCTCTTTCCCGACCCATAGCTGTAAACAATTTTTTGTTCAGCATTCTCCTGTATCAAAAAAAAAAATTAAAAATGATTGTTATAGCTTACTATTAATAGCCACTGGATACAGTTTTGCTTATAGTGGCTCATTCACAGATATAACTAAAAGTATTAAGAAAAATCTTAGCCCTTGAGAAAGTCTCTTAAATTACCCTTCATATAGAATTTCACTTGTTATGTCTCAAAAATATGTAATTGAGATCAAGATTAGAACAGAATATGTACAAATAGAAATAATTGTGTTAGAATAAGATTATAGGTGATTTTTTTTCTGTTTATTTACTCAATTCATTAAACTTTCTATGACCCTGATTATATTACATTCTATATTGACTCAAAACCTTTTTTATTTTCAGGTGGTGACATGTCTAAGAATGTGAGCCAGTCACAGATGGCAAAATTGAATCAACAAATGGCCAAAATGATGGATCCAAGAGTTCTTCATCACATGGGTAAATACAAAGTTGTCAGTTGCTAATACACAGTTTAATTTATAAGAGTTGAGTTTTAATAAGCCTTCTGTTGTGATATTATGAAAATCTGTTCAACAGATGTGTGATTTGAGGGAAACGGCCATGTGACTTCTAAGTTGAATGGTTGTAATAACGCTATTAAGCTGAGGTTTTATTCACTCCTCTGCTGCCATCTGTGTGATTTTTCCAGCAAGCTACTTAATCATCTTTTGTTCATGCTTATTTTGGTTTAGAATCTGGATATTTTCAATGATGAGACTTTGAAATTATATAAGCATTTTGAAACCCAGTTCCACTTTTACTATATAATCTCTGAAAAGCTCCTTAAACTTTCTGAACCTCACTTTCCCCTTCTTTAAAATCATGGATAATATCTCATCAGGAAATTTTGACAATAAAATGAGCTAATAAATATGAAAGCATTTGGTACAATTCGCACATGAAGTAGATAGATGTTCAGTAAATGGTGAATTTTTTTCTGTAGGTCCTATGAAATAACTCCCCACCCTTCCAAATTGATTACTGTTTACAAGACTCTTTTTGGACTTCCCAGAAAATAAGTTTTTTGTTTAGATTTTTTGACTCTATTGTGCAACAGGTACTATTCTAAGATCTTCTCACGTATTATCTTTTTTATTTCTCACAACTTGATGAGGTTGGTTCTTAATTCTGTTTTATGAGGATACTAGTGAATATACAAATTTTGAATTGGTATGTTCTTTAAGGCTGATGACCAAATAACAGTCAGAACCCAGTATATTTTTTGGAAGTTAAAATACTTACTAGGCAAAAGTAACAAATGTTTCAAATTCTACTTAATAATTATCTGATTTTACTTTTACTCTAGGTGGTATGGCAGGACTTCAGTCGATGATGAGGCAGTTTCAACAGGGTGCTGCTGGCAATATGAAAGGCATGATGGGATTCAATAATATGTAAAGAAGATGCCTTAATATAAACTGACTCAGTTGATTACATTATTTGCTGAGACCTCAGAGTTTCCCTCTTTTTTGCAAATGGGGAAAAAAAGTATTTTTCTTGTCTATTTTGCCATTTTTCTTTCTCTTTTCATCTTTTTCCTCTTCCTTTTCTTTTTCCTTCCTTCTTTCTTCTCTTCTGCCCTTTCATTTAAGGGAGAATGTATGGTTTTTGTGGAAATCATATTTTTGCTTTAGATTTTCTTCTGTTAGTTTTTACCATCATAACATTTCTCAAGTTAAACAAATCATGATGTAAAATTTTAGTACTTAAAAGTTTTTAATTGTTTCCAAGGCCAAGCATTACATTTGTAAACAGTCCTGGTCAGTAGTTACATGATGTCTCAATAAAAGTGCTGTAAAATAAACTTCAAAGTCATTATAAGTTAAGAGGTTGTTAACTTTTTTTATGGTTTAAAATTATCAGTGTATCACATTAAAAAGCAGACAGAGAAACCAATAGCACTATGTCATTTAAAACTACCCCTAGAAGTATACTTTTAATGGGAAATATGGTAGAGTAAATATGGTAAATTCCATAGAGGAATTTTTGTTTAACTTAGAATAACTAAGACAGTGTTGCCATAGAAAATCTTAGCTCTGCTATTTAAATTGAAATTGTGAATTTGGTTACAGTTCACAATACAATGTTTTGTATATAACTTGCATTTTTTACCTCATATTTTTGAAGCCTTAATGGCAATACTTGATTTTTTTGAAAAGCCAATGTTGTTATGTTTCTTACATACCAAAAGTCTGCTTGAAGAAATTGATATGCTTTGATGATAATAGATAATATATAGACCTCCTAATGGAAAAATAATTGCAAATATTAGGCTGTCACTGTTGTATATAAAAAATAATGAGAACATAACAAGGTTGATCTGGTTGCTGGTTACTTTGGATTGCTGCACAGTTCATTTAGAACAATGGCTTTTATATAAATCATGGAATAGTTAAAAATACTAGAATAATTATGCCTATTTATTATTAACATGAAGGTAAAAGATATAGTGCAGCAGTCATTTTCAACTAGGATGAAATCACTGATCTTCAGCAAAGGATTGATTTGTAGTAGATGGAAAGAATGAAAGAAATAGCTAGTTTTTATAGTATTTTTTTATGATTCAGGTGTTTTAAGAAGGTCTTATAAGTCAGAGTATCTTTAAAAAATAATTACATAAAGAATGCAACTGATTTTCTTGTTTACTTGGGCAAAGATGTTATATCTCACTAAATTATTTTCACCAGCAAAAACTAGAATATTCCTATAGGACATTGTGTACCCTTTAAAAATGATGTATCTTGTGTTCTGCAGAAATGTCATTGCAAGGTCCAGCCACAGAAATTTGACAATAGAGAAAATATTGTTCTTCAAGTTAGTTTCTAATTAAAATGCATACCACCTTTTCTGGGCATGGATTTTTGTGATTTTTATCTTCAGGGTTCCACTTTTCCCTTTTGACAAGAAAAGGAAGTCTCACTTCCTTTTATGGCTTCAGGCATTGTTTTTAGTATCTTTGTGTCTGATACAAATGATATTTTTCAGGAGCAAAAATAACAGTGGCAAAGGACAACTAAAGGTATAGAACATCTAGTTCAGCTTCCATTTCTCTTTCGTCTTCTGTAAAATAAGGGAGTTGGAGACGCTATCTAAAATTTTGATTCTATTAATTCCTCAACCTAGCATCTTTAGTTACAAAAGCCATTCTTCCATTCTCACAGTTTGTATTAAGGTACTGATTTTTGATAGCGTTAAGTACTATATACCAAAATCATATTCTTTAATAAGTTGAACAAATTTCCTTTGTGTTTCACTGCTAAAATTGGTTCCTTGGCTTTTTGATATCTGTTATATTCTCAGCTTAGATCACTAAGTAGATCAATATTATACAACATTGGATTCTTCCTGAATTTATATTGTTACTTAAATATGTACAAACATAAAACTAGGGATATAATTCTTTAAACTTACAATGCTATGTAGTTATAGAACAAAAAGACATAGAAAATAGTTATCAAAAAACTACAACACCAAGAAAGGGCAAATTAACAATGTGATGTGATAGATATCCATATTCTCCAGGGAGTATATTTACTGGTATATACTGCACAATGTATTGCAATTTTATGGAGGAATTTTTTGGAAAAAATTAAGTACTTTGCATCATGCAGTAAAAGTGATTTTAAAGTATGTTATATATACTATTATTTTATTGAAATAAATACAGTATATTATAATGTGAGAAGTCCTAAGTTCTGATATGCAGTAATGTATTAACCTTGAATAGTTTCACATAGCTAAAAAGAAATGAAATGTAATTAACAAATACTACCACAAAGAATGCAACAAAACCAGGAAATTTACAGACCGGCTGAGTGGTGCGTTGGTTAAGAGCTGGCTTGGGAATCCAGCAGCCCCAGTTTGGATCCCACGTATGAGGGCCAGTGACACTGCCCTCTACAGCTAAGATGGTGAACAACACCTCCACCTGGAGCTGGGCTGCCATGAGTCACTGGGATGGCATAGTTGCAGCCCCTGCTGCGGTGGGCTGCCACAGGCTACAGTGAGTTGCTGGCAGCCACCGTGTGCAGCTGGCAGTCGGTGTGAGCTGCCAAGAGCCACTGTGAACAGCCGGTGTGAGCAGTCGGCAGGCAACTGATCTGCCTCACCTGAGAAGTGTGCAATGACAATATCAATATGGGTCAGTGAAGCAATGTCCTCCACAACTAGACTGAAGAACAAAAGGATAACAACTGGTCTGTTCCCCTTCCCCAATTCCCCAATAAAATCTTTAAAAAAAAAACAAAACTCAGGAAATTTACTAGAACTAAAGTATATTAATGTAGGTAAAGTTAATATAATGTTAATACCTCATGTCAGTGAATGTTGGTTTACTTTTTAGACCATTCTAAAAAGTAAACCATAGGGCCGGCCGAGTGGCACATTGATTAAGAGCTGGTTTTGGGATGCCAGCTGCCCTGGTTTGGATCCCACATATGAGGGCCAGTGACACTGCCCTCTACAGCTACCAACAGCTCCACCTGGAGCTGGGCTGTGCGAGCCCCAACCACAGTGTAGGCTGCAGCCCCTGCTGCAATGGGCTGCCATAGGCTCCAGTGAGTGGCCGGCAGCCAGTGTGAGCGGCTGGCAGCCAGCGTGAGCTGCCAATAGCCAGGGTGAGCGACCATCCAGAGGCTGGCGACCGATCTGCCTCATCTGGGAAGAGCACAATGACGATACCAACATGGGCCAGTGAAGCAACGTCCTCTGCAACTAGACTAAAGAACAAAAAAGACAGCAACTTGTATGTTCCCCTTCCCCGATTCCCCAATGCTGTTCACCTCCCCCAATTCCCCAATAAAATATTTTTTAAAAAAAGTAAACCATAATATAAAACTGAATGAATTTCTTTTATATGTAGCTCTAGTACATATAAACAAGTATTTCAGTAAAAATAGAACAAAACATTTAAATGTGAAGGAATTTCAATTTGATGCTTGTGTATGCAGTAAAGCAAGTATTTTATATTTGAATACAGAGAGCAACGAAGAGATTTGACTAAACTCTAATAAAAACTATGTCGGGGTGGCCAGTTGGCTCAGTTGGTTGGAGCTCATGACACCAAGGTTGCCAGTTCAATTCACACGGGCCATTGAGATGCACCCTCCACAACTAGAATGAAACAACTACTCAACTTGGAGTCAGTGTAGCCGGTTAGTTCAGTTGGTTAGAGCACAGTGCTCATAACACCAAGATTGCTGGTTCGATCCCCACATGGGCCACTGAGTTGTGCTCTCCACAACTAGATTGAACCAACTGATGGGTCCTGGGAAAACACACTGTTGCCCAATAAAAATTTTAAAAACCTATGTCAGTGAAAACCATGACTAAATAAATGTAATTAAGTTTTGGTCTTCCTTAAAATCTAGCAATAATTATTAATAAAGCCAAATGAGTTATATCCAAAATGAGGAATCCATCATCACAGCTCAGATCTAGATGATTCTGTTCATTACTGGCATTTACTGGATTAGAAGCTGAGTCATCTTAAAAATTCTGCTCTAAATTCCAATTTCCATGTTCTGAATATTAAGCCATTGCATTAAGGTTGAACCTAATACCTTCTGTATTTTTGAGCCATAAATTACAGGAATGATGAATTTATATCAAGTATTGGGGGATTAATTTAAATTTTACTTCTTGATCAGTTGTATAATCTGTGGCTTGTTATTTTTACAGAGTAGTTATTGATACGATGTGAAATTTTGCTCTGATACTTTTTTTTCCCCCACTTTGTCATTAGGGGTAGGTAATTATTTGTGCTCAGTGTTGAGTAGTTGTTAACACACAGCTCTAGGCCCTCTCCGTCTCCACTGATCTCTTATCTGTAATCCAGGCATATTGGATTAAAGTGAAAATAGACCATATAAACTGGTAATTATGGCACATTTCCTTTGACAGAATTAATGTAATGCCATACAAGTTCTTTGGAGTTTGACATGCCTGTGCTATTGTTTGCAATTCTCTCATTACTTTTCATTTGAAATCATCATTTGAAGAGCATATTATATCTTTTGTAAAGTGTTCTCTCCTTAGCCTAAAACAATGATTTTTCAGTAGCAGTTGGATCATACGTGGAAAAACAGTCAAGAAATTACACAACAGTGCCTGCTTGTAAGAGGAATAATTCAGATGAGCCTGACACTAAGGAAATCCCCTACTTTCTACCTGAGACTTCTCTGACCCTGCTGCATAAAGGCGTTTTCTTCTCATGGAAAGCAGAAGGGACTAATATCCTGTGACTGTGGTCTATTTTTCTTAAGCAAGATATGCCAAAGTTTTGTGAGCCTGTTTGCAGAGAAAGGTCCCATATCTTTATCAAGGGAGGAGAACATGTAATGTCTATATATTAGGAGTCATGCTTGGTTTTTATGACTTTATAATAGAATTAGGGAAATGTGCTCATTGGCTCAAAAAATGTAAGAGTTGTTATTGGTTATATTCACAGGCCCATACTTTCTGATAATTGGGAAATCGAGAGGTTCAGAATTTCATTTCTGGCAGAAGTGGTGCTAAAAATATCTGTTTATTGACACTCCATTTGATAGGAAATGGAGTGTGAAAATCTTCAGTTGATGTGTATACCTTGATTTTATGCAATTTCCTTCTTCTTGTGTTACAAGATACATGGATGATCTTGCCCTGAGATGAAAGGCATCCTTACTTGTGGAAATCCTCTTTATATCTAGTTATACTTGTTTTTTAGATTATTATCAGAAGACCCTGTAGGGTTTTACAGACTTCAGATTAAGATGCACCAGGTCCCCAACATTGAGAATATTGCATTTAGGCAATGTGCAGAAAGAAACTAATATTTTATGACTAATGCCATATGAAAAATTCTGGTAGTTGAATATCAATAGTATAATCTCATGATGCAAGATAATCTGACCAAATTTCATTTAAAACGAAAGTGTTCACAGCATCAAATAAAACAAGTTCACTTGGCATTTTCATTTATTTCTTACATCTAGGGCCTTAGAGTTTACAAATGGCTATCTCTTGTAGTAAGACTTCTAAGAATATACACACTTTACTAATATCTATCCAAATGTTTTCAAATATCACACTCACCTTTGGTCTAAGAATTTCCTGCCCTCCTAATTAATACCCTATTTTCTGACATTTTCAGAGTGGCTAAGAGGATAGGCTCTAGAATCAGACTGCCTGAGTTTGAATCTTTGCTCTGCTTAAAGTCTTATTTTTTATTTGATGGACATTTCTGGTTATTGAATTTTATTCAGCTTTGTTTTCCCAGCCTTTCACAGAAATAGATCCTAATTTATCTTTTTTAGCTCTATATGTATCACTAAATGATAAATTTAGACTACATTTATGTTTTCAAGTAGATACCTGAATTTATTTTTTTGTCATAGTGATACAACTTATACTACAAAGTGAAAGAAGGAAAGTTTTGGTATGTTGCTTTGTTGCCCACTTTTAGTTGACATATGACAGTCTGGAAATAATGACTAAAATGTAAATGCCCAAACTAAAACCATTAGAATTACAATGCTTTTCTGTTGCAATGAGTTGTTTATTTGTAATAAAGTGCTCTTCAAACTTGCTTGTTGTATTGAAAATAACTCTTTTGAGAAAATACTTTCAGTTCATGTTGGAATGTGACTTGCATTTTAAAGTTTCAGTAAACAAATGTACTCATAAATCATGAAAATTAGTTCTGCTTCAGTGAAAATTGTAATTTGATGTCTAATTGCCAATTTTCAAAATAAAATCATGCATTTATAAACCTTCCACAGATTTTTAATAATAAAAATCCTCTTGCCCGTAGGAGAAAAGGGGTTTTGAATACATGTAATGTAAACTATCTTGTTTATGAAGGCCGATTCATTAAGTCTTTAACAATTGGCTCTTTATTTTTCTTTTCAATTTATTGCAGTTTGTTTTTGCCATTTTGGAATGACTCAACCCCTGGCTAATGCCACTAGACAGCATCAGATTATGCTACTAAAACTTGTTTACCTCAGCAACAAGCTAATTTGGTTACCAGTAGATTATGGATTTCCAACCAATGCTTAAAATGTAGATGGTTTTCAAATGATCAACTTTTGTTTTTAAGGTTTTTCGTTTGTTTTTTAGAACATCATAGTCATAACAGGATGGAAAGTGTACGAGTAAGGAAAAAGAACTTTTGCGCAGGAGAGAAAGGAATATTGAAGGTTGTAGGGGTTTCCCCATGCTGGCTGCTCCTGCTATGCTGAATAGCAGATATACTGGGACATAACTTGGGGAGCGTTTCTGAATTTTGCCTGGCATGAAAATAGAATTTAAAGTATCAAATGAACCCCCCACCCTGCCTGCTGTGCCTGAAAATGTAGTATTGTATTTTTGACCCTTACAATTCGTGAAAACTTCCATATTAAAATTATAATGAAAAATTTACTTGGAAATGCCCCAACTAGTTTAAGTAGTACAGTAATAATCGCAATCATGAACTTTTTAAATTTGGTTGAACATTGGGGAAAATGGAAAAAGTCTGGGATGCCCCCTCTAACACACACACACACACACACACACACACACACACACACACACACACGCCCCTAAAACTGATAAATTATCCCTAACATTTGTTAAAATGGAAACTTGCTGTTGCCCTTTGCTCTCCTCCAGGTCTCCCTTAACTTTTTCTAGCTATATTTTTTTCAAACAAATGTAAGCAAAACTTCACCTTTGAAGCTCTTATTTCAAAGCTATTTGGCTAGACTGTCATTCGGGTTAGGAATGGAATATGTAGCATGAGCCGTGCATTTTAAAATACATTTTCAGCAACCACATCTCAGCACGTCTTTGAAGACTAGTACGCAGCTGTTCTCATTTCACAAGTGCAGTTAAAAACCAAAGGTCTGGAAGAGAGCTTGCCCAGGATGCAGCTAGTGAATGGCTGCGCCGACATCCAAAGCTAGGCTCCAGTCACCCGTACCAGGCAGGCAGGACAGCACTGGTGATACCAGGCGGCGGCCCCGTGAGTTCCAGACGCGAACGGAGAGCAGTACTGCAAAAGGCCCCACCCCGCCCCGCCCCGCCCCGCCCCTCACGCGAGAGCGGGTAGTTGTGCCTCCTAGGCTGCGGTCAGCCGAGTGCCGGGTGCTGAGCCCCGCGGGCGAGGCTCCGGTCGGCCCCGCCCCCGAAGGCTCCGCCCCCGAAGGCTCCGCCCCCGGACAGGCTCCTCCCCCCGCCCCCGCCCCTCCCGCTGTGGCGTGTTAGGGCGCGGCGCAAGGCGGGCTGTGCGGGTGAGTCCCACTTCCAGACCGCCGGCTCTGTCCTCAACTGGGCGGGGAGGCGGAGGATGGAAGCGGGCTTATCGGCCATTACGGTCTATCTCGCCAGCACCGGCAGCCCTGTGGCGGCGACAACGATGGACCGGGAGTCAGTGAGCCGTGCGGAAGGAGAAGCCGTCTCAGGCCCGGGAGCGTCGGCCGCCGCGGCGTTCAGGGAGTCCGAGCGGCAGGTAGGCGAGGCCGCGGCGGCGCGGCTGAGGCCGGGAGAGCGCAGCCTTCCCTCTGCCTTGGCACCAGCTGCCCTTGTGGCTGGTCGGCCTTTCTCCGAGACGGCCGCCCGCCGGAGGTGCGTTTCTGGGTCCCTCCTCAGTATCGCCGCCTCTGCTCAGAGAAAGGGACCCCTCAGCACCCCCGCCCTGGCAGCGCCGCGGACTCTGAGGCGGCCTCAGGTTTCCACGGGATCGTCTAGCCGCGGGTCTGCGAGCGAGAGGAGGACGGCGTATTCCCAGAAGGTGGCCTTCGTGGCTGGAGGCCAGGCGACCCCGGCTTCAGTCGCTTCTCAGCCTCTCCTGTGCGGGCGCCTCACCTGGCCTCTGGCCTTGCCTTCGCCAATAGTAAATAAGTGCCAAGTGCGTACACGCTTTTTCACGCCCTCCTTATAACTTCTGCGTGAGGTAACCAAGGCGCAGAGCTCGCTCTCCAATAGAAACATAATGCGAGCCCCATGGTACAGTCTACATTTTCTAGTAGCCACGTTAAAAAAGGAAAAAAAAATTAATTCTAATATTATCTTCTGTTTTCACCCAGTTGATCCGAAAACGAAAACCTGTCATGTGAGGTGGAATAATTTTAATATTATATTGCATTTAACCCAATCTGTCAAGAACATTTAACATGTATTGAATATGAAAGTTATCAATGAGATATTTTACATTTTGTTTTTTCGTATCAGTCTTTGCAGTCCTGTCTGCATTTACATCTAATGCCCATCTCGGTTTGAACGAGTGACATTTCAAGTGAGCATTTACTGTTTTGTAAAACGTTAAGTTCAGAGAGTTAGGTCAGGTTGGAGGTGTGTTTTGTGTTGGATTTGGTCGTGTAAAATAGTTGTTTAGGATCTTTGGCCACGTAAAACGAATGAAGAAATTGCTTTACCTGAAACCAGCTCAGGTGTATACCATTTTGGCCAGTAAAACCCTCAAGTCGCTCCTGTGTGGAAATCTTCCCACCCTCATTGAGGATGAAGCTGCTTCAGTAGCGTCATTTTTGAGACTTAACTTCTTGAATGTTAGTGAGACATTTCCCTCATCCTACGGGTTCCCAGAGAATGGTGCCAGAATAGGAGTATGGCTCTTTGTACGATGGAGTTTGCATGAACAGAAACTTTGCCACATAATAGTCTGTATATGGATCTTCTTGGGGTTTGTTGGTTTCTTTGTTTGTTTCCTACTTAAGAGGATGGTTACCTGCAAGAAGGAATTTACTGGCAATGCCAATTGATTAGGAAGCTACTTTTCACGTCAGTTGAGACCTGTTATAGACAGCTAGACTTGAAGTGAACCTTGAAGGCCCACAGTGCTTGATGTACTTATTTTCCATTTGGTTTTTCCTTTTGTTACTATAATTGTTTTCATCACTACTTAAGCTTTGCATCTAATAGCAAAGTAAACATACCTGTACTGATTTACCAGGTAAATATTTGAAGAGAGGCTATGTGTTATGGCTTTGTGATTTGATGTTATTTTCATATTCTTGGTTAAAAAATAATACATGTTAAGCAGTAAAGAATGCGCTAGAGCAAAAAAGTAAAAGGTCGTAGGGACACCCCCCCACCACCACCAATCACCCTTTCTTCACATTCCCCAAAAGTAACTTAAGTTTCTGGTGTAGTCTTTTGGGGGATTTCCTATGCATGTATAATCTTTCTTGTTAAAACAAATGGGTTCATACTATATAAACTGTTTTTCTAACTTCCCCTTCTTGTTCTCTCTTTCACATTCCTGAAGCAGAAACACCTCTGGAAACCCCAGATCTATGAGGAATGGTTTTACCACAGTAGGAGGGAAGAGTTCAGGGAGATGGAGATTTGGATGGAAGGAGAGGCCGTGCTGTCCTGTACTCCTTCACTGGTTTGTCAAAACTGAGAAATCCCAAGGGCCATGTAGGGAACCGAGTAAGAGATAAGAGCTTGGAGTGGTGTTTAGAATTAGGCCTTAAACCAGGCCACCCAGCAGCTTCTCTGACTAGACTTTTAACCGGAA
Source organism: Aselliscus stoliczkanus (assembly GCA_033961575.1). Taxonomy (NCBI): domain Eukaryota; kingdom Metazoa; phylum Chordata; class Mammalia; order Chiroptera; family Hipposideridae; genus Aselliscus; species Aselliscus stoliczkanus. Next base: position 75,688,866 of record CM066732.1, on the reverse strand, counting down.
GCTCAGCCTCAATATTACTAAAGGAGTTGAAATTTCACTACTACGTGTTCACTTATTTGTTTAGCACCTCTGCTACCAAGCACTTATGATGTGCCAGAAGCTATAGGTATAAGCTAAAGGATATAGCAATGAAGGATACACACTGTGCCTACTCACTCCTATGTTGCCAACCACCTGGTTGAGGAAGGTGACACAAAGTAAATCCGAAGCGTAATACATGTATTAAAGAAGTTCTGGGTGCACTGGGAGCATGTAAAAAGAAAATTGCCATTAAAAACAGGCACTGAGGAAAAAGATAAGCAGAATCAAAGACTGGTTAACCATAAAATGTAATAAAATGTTAACTGACATTGCATTTCTTAATTTCCTGGTGTTAGAAAACTCTTTTCAGATCTTTGGAGTTTGTTGAAATGGAATTTGTGTAATTGACAGTAAGAATTTTATTTGCAGGTTTAATGTTGATCTATAAAATGAAATGTTTGCAAACTTCAGAGAATAACTTTTAAAGTTAGTTGTTGGAAATTTTGTACCAAACTACTTTCTAATTGTTTTTACCCATCAATACCTCCCTTAACTTACACCCCACCTCACCCCCCAAGTAGAGTTGGAATCGCATGTCATAGATTGTCTTTCACAAATTTTTTACTTGCCAATCTGGTTCCTTCAGATGAGGGGTTGGCAAATGATAATGTATGGGCCAGATCCTGCCAACCACCAATTTATATGAAGTTTTATTGGAACAATGCCATGCCCATTCATTACGTATTGTCCATGGCTGCTTTTGCAGAGTTCAGTAGTTGTGACAGAGACTATACCTGCAAAACCCAAAATATTTTCTTTCTGGCTTTTACAGAAAAAATTTGCTCACTCTTGCTTAAGATGATAAAACTTGGGTTTTACTGTATCAAAAATTAATATTAAATTTTAAAAAGAAAGCCCTTAAGTAAAGTCTTTTAATAAAAATCTTTATATGAAATGTGATAAGTAAAGCAAATAAAATGCCATTTTTAATTACATATTATGTGTAAAGAATATTACACAAAGTTCTGTTTATACTCAACTAACTGGTATTGAAATGAAAAATATGAATCGTGTTTCAGCCTTCCCTTTTGTTGATTTAAAAAAAAACTTTTAGAAAGAATGTAGCCAAGAGTCAGGGTTAATGGAGATATACTAGTTGTTGTGACCGAGCCAGAATGTTTTGATTTATTAAAATTGTTTAAGGGGTGACCAGTTGGCTCAGTCGGTTGGCGCGTGGTGCTGATAACACCAAGGTTGATGGTTCTGTCCCCGTATGGGCCACTGTGAGGTGTGTCCTCCTTAAGGCAGTCAGCTATGCCATTGTAGCATGAAAGCAATGTGTGGCCAATGACATGGCTGTTCCCCAATAAAATTAAAAAAAAAAAAAGTTGCCTAAGGAAGGTAAAGCAGTTGAGCTTATGAGAGATGCCCCTTCTCCTTTGTGTCTTAGAAAATAAAAGTTAAGCCAACAAGAGACTGCTAGAGGTCTCAGTGATAAGCTGCTTCTGATCTGATGGGAGTAGGTAGGGGTGGAATGGGGCATGGTGGTGTACTGTGAAATCTCAGCTCTATTCACTATTTTGGTATCAGATCCATCCAGTGAGTATGGTAACTGGAGATCTAAACCAGCTCTTCTGTCTTTCCCTTGCCTATAAGGGGATCCAGAAACTCATGATCCAAAAGGAGATGTTGATTTCAGGACAACCATAAACCAAATCTTATGTCAAGGGGAAAAACGAGATTGGGTAGGAATACCTCACTGTGCCTAAGGACCGGGGATAGAAGAAAGGTGGCCTGGGTGGGCCATCTGTTGTCCATTTTTGTTTAGGTGTAAGAATCTGTATACAGGACAAACGTTTTGAACTTTGGACTATCCTAGGGAATCTCATTGATACGGATTCTAATCATAACAGTCCTATAGTCCTGTATCATTTTGCTTTGGTTTAGTTTTAAAATTGTACCAGTAATACATGAACATATCCTTGTTACAAAAACAAAACAAAATAAACAATCACAAAATACCAAAATGAATAGAAAGCCCCATTGACCACTACCTTACCTGTACCTACTTCCCTATTTTCATACCTAACCCCAGGGGTCACCACTGTTGCCAGATTGTTTTTCACAATTATTTGTACTGTGTCTTCTCGAAATCTTCAGGTAAGATTCAATGAAGGCTTTCTTAGGAGTTTAAACTTGAGACAAGACGACAGGGAAGAAAAGCTCTTCATCCTCTCCCACAGTATGTGGGTACTCTGAGTTTGGCACATGGCTATATGTATGAAGTAAAATTATTATTTACCTAGTAGTGGAATTTTAATGTATTTAGAATTCCATAGACTATGTATTATAGTTTTAAAATTCATAAACTGTTTTTACTATCACCTATATAGTATTATTGATTGAGAAATCTGGAAGTTCGGAGAGAGAACACTTGATGGCCTGCTTTCCAGATTTGGTTTACAAATGAGTTTTATTTGGCGTGAGCATTGCTTTAAAATTATTTTCAATTCAATGTCTTTAGTTGGGGCATGCGTTCTCCAAAGGGACTATCCTTCTACCTTTAGCTTTACTCATTTTTGGTACCTGTTTGGCCCTAAAAGGCATTTGAATTTGGGGCTTCTGTTCTGAGAAAAGGTGAGGTTCAGAGTTAAGCTGAACTGGTTTTGTTTTGCTCTCTCATAGCTAAGCACAAATCCAAAAACTTAGGGGAGTTCCCTGTTATAAACGTGTATTTTATTTTATATATCTAACATGTATATGTGTGTCTATATGATTTTCCTTTGATATTACACATTAATCCTGTCATAATTGTGTGTTACTCTTTAAAATGATCAATGTCCATCATGTCTTCACATATCATATACAGCACTGGAATTGCTATGACTTGAAGCGTGGTGCATGATTTCTTACTGTTGACTTAAACAAAAATTTAATTGCTTAAGTTCTATTTTTTTACCTCAGTAGTGAGTATACAGATATTTGCTTTATTATTCATTACCCTCTTCATAGATGCTATTAATACTCTTGTGATTGTTTTATTTTTTAAAAAAAACTAAGGATTGGCTTGTGTTTCTTTATTCCCTAAAATAAAGCAACCCAGAATATTTTTTTTGTCATATTAAAGAAAATTAATCTCACTTGAAACTCTCATTTTCTCATTTATTATCGACATTAGATGAGTAATGAAAGAGGCTTTGAAAATGTAGAACTGGGAATCATCGGAAAAAAGAAGAAAGCCCCAAGGAGAGTCATCCACTTTGTTAGTGGTGAAACAATGGAAGAATACAGCACAGATGAAGATGAAGTTGATGGCCTGGAGAAGAAAGACGTTTTGCCTACTGTTGATCCGGTGGGTTTGATACTGGTGGTCCTTTTGTCAGTGGGTTTTGTTTTGATTGATGTTTCTTCCTAAACATTGAATGGAAGAGGATTTGTGAGGTTTAAATCAACTATATTCTGATTATAAAATTATGCATTATGGTTTTGATAGAAAGTAGAATTAGAAAGTAGAATTTTTATACAATATGGGTGGAAGTAGTATTTCCTGCATTTCAGTAATAATTTGTTTGTTTTTGAGTGTCAGAGTTCTTTGTCAGTGTGGATAGGTTTCTTTAAGATTTATCTTACTAGAGTGCTTGACTTCTGGTCCCTGTACCACCTCATGATAGTTTCCAACCAAAACTTAGGAGTTGTCAGTTCTTTGCATATTGCCTTAAGTTTTGATTAGATGATTAAATATGTACAGTTCTTAATTTCATATGCCTCACTAGCTAAATTTAAGAATTTCTAAGTTATAAAAGATGTGACTATAAAATTATAAGACTAGCTATATATATATACATGTGTGTATATATATATGTATATATATACATGTATATATATATTTAAAAGTAGTATTGCCCTTCTAAGTCATCATTTACAGAGTTCAGTTGATCAAATATTGACTGACTTTCTAACAGGTACTATTTTAGGCACTGGTGATACAGCAATGGGCAATATAAATTTCTGTTCTTCTATGTTAGTGAACAGACAGGAAGTAAACAAATATATACTGTAATTATCAGACTTTAAAAAGTGCTATGAAGAAAATAAAACAAAGTAGCAGGATGGAGAATTACGAATTTATGTTTGATTTTAAAAATGTTATTCCTTGTTTTTCAGATTTAGCTCTAAATAAATTTTGGTTATTAAAAAGAAATCAGATCCAGATTCTCTACTAGAGAAAGTATTCAAAAGACTGTGCAATATACTCTGAAGGCAATTCCAAATGCATGCAGAATATTGCAAAGGTGTTTTATACAGTGGAAGAATTATTGGAACAAACGACTTTCTTTTAAATTACTTTATAGGGATTAGTTTTTATTTGTATAAATTTGTAAGTATATGTATGTTTTTCAAAGTCATTCTCAAAAATTGCCCTCTGTTTACATACAAACTCATCAGAAAGTCATTGCATAGAAAAAATGCATCCTTACTACTTTCCTAGAAATTTCTTCTTTTGTTTAAGCTTTCTTGAGATACAGTTCACATAGTAGTTTAGACTATCTTCTTTCTTACTTAGCTGAATTTCTCTTTAAGCACTGCTTTAGTTGCAGCTCATAAGTTTTTGTGTTACATCTTCATTTTCATTCATTTCAAAGTATTTTCTATTTTCCCTTTTGATTTCTTTCTTTGACCTTTTGGTTATTTAAGAATATGTTGTTTAGGGCCGGCCGAGTGGCATAGTGGTTAAGAGCTGGCTTGGGATGCCAGCGGCCCCGGTTCGGATCCCACATATGAGGGCCAGTGACATTGCCCTCAAAAATAAAAAAATAAAAAATAAAATAAATAAATAAAATTAAAAGAAAAGGGCCGGCCGAGTGGCGCAGTGGTTAAGCGCTGGCTTAGGAAGCCAGCAGCCCCGGTTCAGTCCTACATATGAGGGCCAGTAACACTGCCCTCAGAAAAAAAAAAAAAAAATGTTGTTTACTTCCCACATGTTTGTAAGTTTCCCACTTTTTTTTTCTGTTCTGTTTTTGATTTCTAATTTCACATAGAGAATATACTTTATATTATTCTATCCTTTTAAATTTATTGAGGTTTGTTTTATGGCCTAGTTTATGGTTTGTCTTGGAGAATGTTCTATGTATACTTGAGAAGAATGTATATTTTGTTGTTGTTAGGTGTAATATTCTATAGATGTCTGTTAGGTCTGCTTAATTTATAGTGTTGTTCAAGTCTTCTGTTTCCTTGTTGACCTTCTGCCTAATTGTCCTCTTCATTATTGAAAATGAAGTATTGAAGCCTCCAGTTATTATTATTTAAGATTTTATTTGGGAATTGGGGGAGGGGACCAGCCAAGTTGTTGTTCTTCAATCTTCTTTGTGGAGGGCACCAGTCGCCATCTGGCTTCCCGTCGGCAGCTCGTGGCCTCTAAGCTCAAGGTGCTGTGTTCAATCTTAGTTGCGGGTGGGCGTAGCCACCATCCCATGTGGGAGTCAAACCAGCAGCCTTGTTGTTAAGAGCACACGCTCTATCCTCTGAGTCATCTGGGCAGCACCTCAGCTCAAGGTGCTGAGTTCAGTCTTAGTTGCGGGTGGGCATAGCCACCATCCTATGCGGGAGTCGAACCCAGCAGCCTTGTTGTTAAGAGCGTACGCCCTATCCACTGAGCCTACTGGGCGACAGCTCAGCTCAAGGTGCCTAATTCAATCTTTAGTTGCGGGTGGGCATAGCCCACCGTTGAACAGGCAATCTTGTACACTAGGTGAGCCATCCTGCCATCTGTTGGCAGCTCAGCGACAGCTCAGCTAGGGCGTAGTGTTCATTGGCTCATGTGGAAATCGAACTGGCAGCCCTGTTGCTCAAAGCACACACTCGAAGCCAACTCTCAACCAACTGAGCCACTTGGCCAGCCCGCCTCCAGTTATTTTTGTTGGATTGTTTTTTTTTCCTTCGTTTCTGTCAGTTTTTGTTCTTTGAGCCCCCTTATTAAATATTTCATTTTAGTTATTGTACTTTTGAACTCCAGAAATTCCATTTGGTTCTATTTTATAATTTATTTCCTTTAATATAGCTATTTGATACAACATTGTTATCATATCTCCCTTTATTTCTTTAATTATGATTTCTTTACTTCATTGAATACATTTATAAAGGTTAACTTGAAGTTTTTTCTGTTAAATCCAACACCTAGTCATTCTCACAAGTAATTTCTCCTGCCAGCTTTTTCTTTCCCATGTATGGGTCATACTTCTTTATATATCTCATAATTTTTTGTTGGAAATTGGACATTTTAGGTAATATTTTGTAGCAACTCTGGGTACTATCCCCAGGCTCTTGATATTATTATTTGTTTGCTTATTTATTTAGTGACTGCTGGATTCTTTTAGTGAAGTTTTCTGTTTTCTCCTCCCCACCCTCTGTTCTCTGCTATAAACTAGCTGACCTATAGCTTAGCCTGTATTTTCATAGAATCTAAGAATTTCCTCCCAGTTACCATTCACCACAGTCTCCACTGATTTTGAGAGCACCTTAGGCTTGGACTTTTCCATCTCTGTTGCAAATGAAGTCAGTTCATTTGGGAAGAGATTAGGAACTACATTGCATGGCCTACTTTCGGTGGCCTCCCGCCACCCCACCCCAGGTAAAAATCTCTTAACCAGAGCTTTTTGGAGTTGGGGGGAAGGGACAGTGGGGCATTTCTCGCTGAGTGACACCCCTACTTCAGGAGCTGAGTACTGGTGGGGGTGAGGTCTTCTTGGCTTGCCTCTTCTGCATGGAACCATTGCCTTATGAACTGGGGTAGGAGTAATCAGTGTGCCTGTATTCTCAGTGCCACCATGACCAAGGTTAGAGCCTCCATTTCATGAATAGGAGATTATGGGAGAAGGGAATGCACACCAGTCAACTGCATTCACCTGAAACTTAGCAATAGGCAGCTTGTGGGCAGAATGACAAATGCTGATTGGTGTTCTGTTTCTCCTGGGAAGAAAGCCCTCTGATTGGAAGCTGGGGCTAAACTGAGTTCTTTGTTCTTGGCTGTATCAGTCTGGAGTTGAGTTAACACTTCACTTTGCTGGGAAGGCAGTGGGAGAGAGTGGTCTTGGCTCAGTAACTATGGACTCTTGCTTTTCTTTTCTTTTTCTTAAAGATTTTATTGGGGAATTGGGGGAGGGGAACAGCATTGGGGAACTGGGGAAGGCGAACGGACAAGTTGCTGTCCTTTTGTTCTTCAGTCTAGTTGTGGAGGACGTGGCTTCACTGGCTCATGTTGGTATCATCATTGCGCTCTTCCCGGGTGAGGCAGATCAGTCGCCGGCCTCTGGACGGCCTCTCACAGCAGCTCTTGGCAGCTCACACAGGCTGCCGGCTGCTCACACTGGCTGCCGGCCACTCACTGTAGCTTACGGCAGCCCACTGCAGCAGGGGCTGCAGCTATGCCGTTCAGGGGACTCACAGCAGCCAAGCTCCAGGTGGAGCTGTTGTTCACCATCTTAGCTGTAGAGGGCAGTGTCACTGGCCCTCATATGTGGGATCCAAACCAGGGCCCTGCTTCTCAGAGCTGGCGTCCCAAGCCAACTCCTAACCAACGCATCACTCGGCCGGCCCAGACTCTTACTTTTCTTATCCAGTTTTGATATATTTTCTTGAATAGATGTTTCTTCATTTGTTGTATGCCCTTAAAACCATTTCCAGAGGCTTGAAATGTTTGTTTTTAGTAATTTTCACTAGTTTCACTGGGGAGTGAGTCCCCAGAATTTCTCATGTTGTTATTCTGGAAGTTCATATCCACTCTTAAAATCTTTAATTACTTTGTATATATTGTGTTGCCATTAGAATTTATTTGAACTTTTAGGTTTAAACTAATAGGTCCCCAGATGATTAGAAACTTGTCTAATATTTCCTTCATTGGGAGGCAACATGAGTAGTCAGAAGCTTGGTTTTTCGTTCTGGCTGATCCTGTGATAGTCACCACTCTTTGACAAAAATCTTAATTCCCGTTGCACTTCAGGTTCCATGATTATTTTTAAAAAGGTAACATTTGCCTCATCTATATTCAGAGTTGTTTTTGAAAATGAAATGAGATAATACATATGAAAATTCATTGAAAATGACTGAGAACTATATGCATATAAGGTAGTATTAGTTAACAAAGCAAATATAATAGGTAACACGAGAAATCTTAAGAGGCAATTTTAGTATTCCATTGGAATTTGAAACCCATGACTAATTTTAAAATTTTCCCTATAGTTCTTACTAAAGAATTATTTTACAACTTATGAAATTAATTTGTTTGGTGGCTCCATTCCTGAAGTTTTAAAGTTATTTTTTCCTTGGTGGCAGTTCATGTCTTCTAGAGTACAGTGATTTTTAGGCAAATAGGAGCTATTATATTGTATATTTATGTAATACAACATAATATAATGTATAATACACATATAATGTATTATATTGCCAGTAGGAAACTTATGTTACAAAGCCTGTCTGACAGCTGACATTTTTCTAAATAAAATTTTTTCAAAAAACAATCTAGTACAATTCATGAAGAATTTATAATAAACAAATAAGACTATCCATGTTGACTAAGTTATCCAAGACAAAACAATAACAATTAAATCTTTTCTAAAAGAGGTACAATTTTTTTCTCCTCAATTTTTCATGGCTGCCTGAACTGCAGATGTGTTCATCTGGTTTATTATTTATGTATGCATATATTAATATTAGTCTGTCACTCTTTTTCTTTAGTGCTGTAGCTTAATGTAGACCTCTGGTCAAAAAGCAAACTTACAGTAAGTTTTTTTCTTCCTAAATAACTATTTTTTGAGGGAAATTTTAAACATTAATAGAATACATTATAGTTAGTTTACTTCAGTCACTGAGGATTTGTCCACTGAATCTTTTTTTGGCCAGAATTAACTTCCTTTGTGATTTCCATTTCCAAAAAGATTGTTAAAGCTGATAGCCAACCAAGACGTTCACCTGCATAACTTTTTCAATTTTTTTTTCTGGAAAAATAAGTACATCTTAAATGCCATTAGAAAGTTACCACTTGAATATTTAACGTTTTTTAAAAATCTTGAACAAGCAGAATTTAATTACACATTGGATTTTACGAAGTCTACCTATAAATGTTTTTCTCTCTTACACTTCTCTCACAGGATCCATTGTTTTTTTGTTTTTTTTCTGTTTTTTGAGGGCAGTGTCACTGGCGCTCTTATGTGGGACCGAACCGGGGTCGCTGGTTTCCCAAGCCAGTGCTTAACCACTGCGCCGCTTGGCTGGCCCAATTGTGTTTTTTTTTTCCAGCTGAGCCATTCTGCTACCTGTTGGCAGCTCAGCTCTGCCAGGAATTGAACCGGCGACGCTGTTACTCAGAGCCCACACTCTTGAGTGAGGTCTTAACTAACTGAGTCACTCGGCATGCCCCATCCATTGATCTTTTTTTAAAAATTGTGATAAGAACACTTAACATGAGAGCTACCCTCTTAACACATTTTCAAGTGTGCAGTACAGTATTGTTAACTATAGGTGCAACATGGTATAGAAGATCTCTAGAACTTAATCATGTTATGTAACTGAAACTTTATACCCATTGAATAATAACTCCCTAATTCCCCCCTTTCCACAGTCCCTGGCAACCACTATTCTACTCTCTGTTTCTATGTGTTGGATTATTTTAGATACCTCATATAAGTGGAATCATGCAGTATTTGACCTTCTGTGACTAACTTTTGTCACTTACCATAATGTCCTGCAGGTTCATCCGTGTTGTTGCATATGGAAGGATTCCCTTCTTTTTATTTTTTTTTATTTTTTTGAGGGCAGTGTCACTGGCCCTCATATGTGGGACCGAACCAGGGCCACTGGCTTCCAAAGCCAGCGCTTAACCACCACGCCACTAGCCGGCCCCTGGGATCCCCTTCTTTTTAAGGGCTGAATAATATTCCATATACTGTTTTTCATAATGGCTGCACCATTTACATTCCCACCAACAGTGCACAAGGGCTCCAGTTTCTCCACATCCTCACCAACACTTGTGATCTTTTGTTTTTAGGGGGGAGTTTTTGATAATAGCCATCCTAACATGTTAATAACTGAAGACAGAGTTGGCTTCACTTAATATGAAGAGCAGACATTGCATTTTCTATTTGCTTCTCATTCATTGTAAGTCTGATAGGACAAAGGAATTTTGAAAAAATGCCCTATATTTACATAGCAGATTTGTAAAACATATCCAATTAAAAATAAAAACCCTGACATTTAAAATAAAGGTTTAGGACTAATACTCCTGACGTTTGATACTTGATAGAAAATAAGAAATGGAGACCTAGATTTTTTTTTTTACACTCTTACTGTAATTCTTTCCCTTAGATTTTTACCTTAGATGTACCTTATGAATAAACATATTTCCTGTAATTTATTTACCCTTTGATTTAGTTTTGATTAAGATTACTCAAATATGTGTGTATGTGTGTATCTAAGTATAACGTTTTAAAATTTTTATTATCGACATAATTATTACCTATATGAATGGGCTGATGCCTTTTGTAATAATAGTCAGAACTCAAAATTATCTGGACCAATTTTTCACCTCAAATTTTTGAAAAGGAAAATCACAGTATGCCATGGTGAGAGTACTAGGGAACGGACAACATCTTGCTTTGCTGCTGAATATTTACTGGTAAATTTTGTGGTGTAAAGTTTTATAATCTAAAAGAACTTTCTAAATGATTATATTTTTGGCCACGTTATTCCACCATTAGAAATTTAAGCATATTTCCTTCTCTCTCTCCCTCTCCCTCTCTCTCCATATATATATATGGTACAACTTTAATTTTTTTTAAATTTTCTTTTAAAGATTTTATTGGGGAATTGGGGGAGGGGAGCAGCTTTGGGGAATCGGGGAAGGGGAACAGACAAGTTGTTGTCTTTTTGTTTTTCTGTGTAGTTGCGGAGGACGTTGCTTCACGGGCCCATGTTGGTATCATCATTGCAGATGAGGCAGATCGGTCGCTGGCCTCTGGACTGCTGCTCACTGCGGCTATTGACAGCTCATGCTGGCTGCCAGCCGCTCATGCTGGTTGCTGGCCACTCAATGTAGCCTGTGGCAGCCCACTGCAGCAGGGGCTGCAGCTATGCCATCCCGGGGGACTCACAGCAACCCAGCTTCAGGTTAAGCTGTTGTTCACCATCTTAGCTGTAGAGGGCAGTGTCACTGGTCCTCATATGTGGGATCTGAACCGGGGCCGCTGGCGTCCCAAGCCAGTTCTAACCAACGCGCCACTCAGCCAGCCCCAACTTTAATTTTTAAGTTAACTTGAATAAAAAAGAAGTTGATAAGACAGACAGCAGTCACTCAAAATTACTTTGAAAACCCTCAGGTAAAAATATTTCCCTCTCTTAGCCAGGAAGAAAAGGAAATAACATTAAAATTGACAACCTTCAGGGCTTTAGACATCAAAAAAGGAAGATACTTCCATCTTACCAACAGGAAAGAAAGAGTTGCTTCCGGTGTCTACAGTTTTCATTCTGACAGATATTCTTGTATTTCCTTTTTTAATGCCCTTATAATCATTAACATATTTTAGCTAAGATTATGGACAAATTTATCTTTTTCTCCCTTCTGTGGGACCAACATTAAAACAATTATTAATATATTTGATTGATTGCAGGCCCTATACTATGTTTTCTTTTTAAACAAAAATACTGGTAAAAATACTTCACAAAAGGGCCGGCCGAGTGGCGTGGTGGTCAAGAGCTGACTTGGGACACCAGTGGCCCCGGTTCGGATCCCACATATGAGGGCCAGTGACACTGCCCTCTAAAAAAAAAAAAATGCTTCACAGAAGTATTCTGTGTATTTAATAGTACCGAGATCAACTATGGAGGTATGCAACGTAGGTTTCGTTCTGCCAGGTCCTGGCCTACCAAATATACATTGAGTTTGTCTTAGATTATATGGTCTAATCCCTTTTTAATCCTTAAAGAAACAAAAAACTCATCATGCCACTTATTGGTTCCTTTTTTTCCCACCATTAAAGTTCATTTGATATGCCCTTATCCTGCTTAATTTCTCTGAACCTTAATTTCCTCACTATACCCTAAGTGTTTTGTTCTGTGTGATTTCTTAAGGTCTCTTTCCATTGACTGCACACTTCCTCTGATGTGCTTGTGAACAATGAAGACAAAAGAGCAGCATGTCAGGAGAAAGGAAGGCTCTGAATTATGAACTCTTAAATAATTAAGACTATGACTTACTCCATTTTTTTTGTTTTGGTTATTGCACAGACTTAAGGTGGTGATAGTTATAGGGGGGAATGTAAAATGTCTTTGTGGAATTCTGGCTTTCAAGCTTTTAAACTTTGTATGGGATTGTAGTCTGTTTGTAGTATAGTACTGTCTACAGAATATTCTACGTGCCCACCAAGTATTGACTACTTCATTCTGGCCTAAATATATAAAATGAGTTTAGGTATGAATGCTTCTAATCCGACTTCTTGTTGCAGACAAAACTTACCTGGGGCCCCTACTTATGGTTTTACATGCTTCGTGCTGCCACATCAACCCTCTCAGGTATTACTTTTCTATTTGAATATTGTATAGCTACTATAATATTCTCCAGGAGCTTTGCCAAATGGTGTGTTTCAGAAATGAAGGAGAAACAGCAGGGAGTTGATCACTCTTGCTAGCCACACTCGCTAGCTAGCATTGAAAGATATTAATCTAACTTGTACTTCACCTTAAAATATTCTTCAGCGTGTGTGTGTGTGTGTGTGTGTGTGTGTGTAAAGGGTTGAGAATGGCTATATTAATTTAAATACAATTTTCATATTCTTGAACATTTTCTGTTAGCAACTATTTTGTAATTTTGTCATTTGGTTCCCTACTGATATTGTTCTCACTCTGTTTATTCTAAAGCCTGTAGTTGTAATTCACTTGTTTTATTTAATTAATATTTCATTTCTAAGTTATAACTTAAGATACAACTAAGTCATATGAAGGCAATGAATTATCAACTTATGACCTAATCGTGCTAACTTTAAGTATAGGTTTTAAATCATAAAACTTTGCTTCCAATTTTAACTTCCTCATAGCTTGTCAGTTTTTACTTTTTAAGATCTAATTTTGAATAGTAATTCATTGAACAAACATTTACCGAGCACTAGGTATATACTAGACAGCCTGGTGTAATGAAAAAATATGAGCTTTACATTCAGACCTGGATTGAATTTTGGATCTGCTTTGTCAGCTTGGCAAGTTCTTCAGCCCCTGAGTCTAACCTGTCACAGTGCCTGGCTGAGGCAGGCACTCACCGAAGTTAATAGTACAAGCCATTCCTCTCCTCCAGCTCAGTAGTATCCCAGCCCTCTAAGAGTATACATTTTTTAAAGAAATAGACATGTAACAAATAATTATAATACCTGGTGGTTAGGTGTTATTAGGGGTTTTATCGGGAGCCCATAAGGAGCCAAAAGTGCTTCTTGGGGAAATCAAGTAATTATATACAGAAGAGATTTACTGAATTTTCATATCTCTCTGAGGGCAGGAACTATAACTTTTGTATTTCTACAGTGCCTTACACATAGAAAGTACTCAAGAAATGTTTATGGAATTGTGTAAGCCATTTAACTTTTGTATCTTTAGTGTGTGACTTTCTTGGAGAGAAGATTGCATCTGTTTTGGGCATCAGCACCCCAAAATACCAGTATGCCATTGATGAGTATTACCGGATGAAGAAGGAGGTGTGTCTCCTTTTTACTTTTCTTTGATTCAGTTTGGTTTGCTCTGGACTTGATGGGTTGTGTAATGAGCACATCTATCTTCTGGATGCCCAAAAGATAGCTCCCTTACAGTAGGCATTTCATCCTAGAGTCATTAGTTTGTCAAATTAGCATATATTTTAGAATTTTTTAATACTAAAATTTCCCTAGGATCAGTGTGTAAAAACTAAGATAATCTGATTTCATTGTGCTAGGTGCTATGGGGGGTGCTTTATATAAGTCATTTTATTTTCACACCTTTCTGGATTATTATTCCAGTTTTAAAATGAGGAAACAAGACCCAGTCTCTGTACTTAGGACACATGGACTGGATGCAGAAGTGGGTTTGAACGCATAGAAAATTACAAGTACTAGAAGTGTGTAAGTGCCAGTTGTTAAAGCACAAAAGATGTGAGGCAATTCTGTCTCTAGTGAGGTCTTAGGGTGGGCGTGAAATGTGTTTAGCTTTAAACAATGAGACAGCTTTAGCATTTAAGAGTATGGAACAAAAGGGTCTGAATTTAAATTCTGGCACTGCCACTTGAAACTTGGTAACCTTGGGCAAGATACTTACCTCGGTAAGCCTGTTTCCTCATCTTTATAATATGGAAAATTGCAGCATCCATGCTCAGGGTTACTGTAATGATTAAATGAGTCAATATGCAAAAGAAAAGAGTACCTAGTGTATATTGGTGAACATGAAATAAATATTAGAATCTTTTATTATTCTCCTTCAAGCAAATGAGGACAATTCAAGTAAAGCTATTATAGAATGTAAAGGCATGAAGATACATTGTGTGTTTAAGGAAATGGCAAGGATACTACTATGTTGTTATAGGAGAGAGGCTGGAGATGAATCTGGAAAGGTCAGCTGACTTTATGTTGTTTCAAAAATGTTTGATGAACAAGTGTTTTTAACAGGACCAGCCTTATTTAGAGCCTCATTACCTTGTCATGACTACTGTAATAGCCCCCCTAAATGATCTTTCTCATCCACTCTCAAGCAAGCTCTAGTCCGTCTTCCTGTTATACTCACTCTATACTGTCTACATGTAATGCAGGGACCAACACAAATGGCATCTCCTCCTTGAATTTAGTGGTTCTGGAACTTGAAGTTATTTACTCTTTCTGAATCTCTGTAGTGCTTATTCCATTCTGTCTTAATGCTATGTTTACATCTTCCCTCCTTGATTTTAAACTTTTTGAGGGCAGAGACTGCCTTATTTATTTTTTAAATTTATTTGTTTATTTTTAATTAGGTGTACAACACAGTGCAATAGTTATACTTTTTACCCCTCAAAGTGACAACCCCTCCCCCATTTAGCCACCCCACTCCTCCCCCCCATATCATATATATCTATTACACTTCCTCTGACTCCCTTCCACATTATAAGCCACATCCCATGACTATCTATATATTCAATTACAGTTGGTATACAGTATTATACAACCTCAGCATCAGGTGTACAGTGCAGTGATCAAGCCTCTACTCCATCCATGAAATGGTCTCCCTAAGAAGACATATGACCATCTGTCACCCCACAAAATATTTACAACATTATTAATTATATTCCCCAAACTGTCTTTCATATCCCTGTGGCAATATTGTAGTTGCCTATTTTTGCTGTCTAATCCCTTCCCTTTCTCCCTCATCCCCACCCCCTCCCAACTAGCAACCCTGTTTTTCCTCTATATCTATGAGACAATTTCTGTTTACTTTGCTCGTTCATTCAGTTTTTCAGGTTCCACATCTAAGTGAGATCATATGGTATTTGTCTTTCTCTGACTGACTTATTTCACTTAACATAATAGTCTCTAGGTCCATCCATATCATTGCAAATGGTACGATTTCATTCTTCTTTGTAGTGGAGTAATACTCCATTGTATAAATGTACCACAGTTTCTTAATCCAGTTGTCTACCAATGGGCATTTCGGTTGTTTCCAAGTCTTGGCTATTGTAAACAGCGCTGCAATGAACATAGGGGTGCATATATTTTTTTGAATTAGTGTCTTGGGTTTTTCAGGATAAATACCTAGGAGTGGAATTGCTGGGTCAAACGGTAGCTCTATTTCCAGTTCTTTGAGATACCTCCATACTGACTGCCATAGTGGCTGCACCAATCTGCAATCCCACCAACAGTGCAGCAGGGTCCCCTTTTCCCAGCAGCCCCGCCAGCACTTGTTTGTTGCTTTATTGATGATAGCCATTCTGACAGGAGTGAGGTGGTATCTCATTGTGGTTTTTATTTGCTTTTCTCTGATGATTAGTGAGGTTGAACATTTTTTCACATGCATGTTGGCCTTCTGTGTGTCCTCTTTAGAGAAATGAGACTGCCTTATTTGTATACACCAGTTGCTTATGGGAACACTATCCATGCAGTATCATTTAGTGAATAGACCACCTGTTCCACTGAATAGGCTGACACCCTAGTATTGAAGTGATATTACTGTATTAGCTAATTCATTTAGATTTGAATTAATCTGAAAAGATATAGCCCCTGTCGAAGTTAATTCAGGTCTCATTTAAGCGAAGCACTGTTGTACCATGTTTTTAAAAAAATAGTATCACTTTTCTTAAAATGTCATGCAACAATTTTCATTTCAATTTGGGAATCGGGGAAAGGGTTGTATGTCTTATCTTAATTAAACTAAACTGAATTGGACCTGATACTGTTTTGGTTAAAACACACACACAGAAGCACAAGCAGCAGCACCTGAAAGTGGGGAAACAAATACTATTCCTTTTGGACATTTACATTTCAACTATTCTTGATATTTCCTCTTTTTAGGAAGAAGAAGAAGAGGAAGAAAACAGGATGTCTGAAGAAGCCGAAAGACAATACCAGCAGAATAAGCTGCAGGCTGAATCCATTGTTCAGACAGATCAACCAGAAACAGTGGTATCCAGTTCATTTGTGAATCTCAATTTTGAAATGGAGGGAGACTGTGAAGTAATTACGGAAAGCAAACAAAATCCAGTCTCTATCCCACCATAAAATGGAATGACTATCAAACTTTAAACTCCGAAGGTGGTTTTTATATGAGGAACTTCCACATTCTCTGTTCAGTGGGACTTAATACAGTTATTTATATTTTAAATTATCTGGCAAGGGAAAAATGTTTTCTTCTTAGGTTCTAGGTAGCAAAAGTAAGATCTGAAATTTGGATATTTGTACTACGCTTTTACTGTGTGTCAAATTAGTGCTTTGGTTTTAAAATGATCTTAAAAAAAATTAAGGACATTTTAAAGCCCTAACTGCAAATTAAGAAGAGTTAAATTATCAAGCTTGTCTGTTATTTGTAAGAAAAAAATATTTAAGTTGCTGATTAAGGCTAATTGGAACTGGTATTCCTAATTCAGATTAAAATGAGTTTTTCCCCTCTAGATTTTCTCGTTATATCTTACATTTATATATCTATCTAACCATTAATTTAATACTAAGGATGGTTCACTGAGTGTGTTAATAAAAGGAGCAAGATAAAAGCACTTCAAATTTCCTTTTCTTGAGAATAACTTTATGTAAAGGTGATTGTGTTTATAACACCAAATATAAAATGGGTTTCCATTTTTTAATGCAGTTACTTAATCTTGTATTCTTTCTCAGTAGTTATTCAAATTAAGTAACTAGCTTTGAACATGTTAAAAATACTAGTTATTGAATGAATTTATTAATGTATTTGGATTCAAGTGGTAATACCTAGTGATGTTGCACCTGGCATCTTGGTTATGTTACTCATTCAGCCCTGAGTGGCTCCTATGGGCCAAATAGTTGTAGAGCGTGGGGTTGGGATGGGGGACTGATGGAAGACTTAACCCTTAAGGGGCTCACTGTTAAATCTTCTACAAGATGCAATGGTAGCACAGAAGGTACTTGTCATTCACCACTTGAAAGTAACTGTAAAGTGGACAGGTGACTGGACCCAGGTTGGTCATCTCTCTACCCACTGTTACTAGCCATCCTTACAAAAGTATAGTATGAAACTAATTTTGAAAATATTCCCAAATATGTGTTCAGAATCTTAGAAAGTATCTGCATGATTGATTTATAACTAAATGTAATAAAAATATGTGGCATATTTCAGATAGTGCTGCTCTTAAAAGCCTATTCACAAACTTAAAGAGCTTTTAGAGGTTAGTGGTGTTGCCTTCTAGATAGTATTAAGTTTTCAATCTTAAATGTGTCTACATAAAATATTAGAAACTCACAACATAGGTACAGCAGGCCTTTTACAGAATTCTGTTGTCAATGAAAGGGAACATCTGGCCACTAAGTTCAGTTCTTCAACTGATTTATGAAAGATAATTCTTCATTAGGAATCTTTGGTTATATGGTGTGGTGGTTCCTAGCATGGTAATCTTTTTAGTTATGGGTGAAAACTCTATATAATTTAGTGCTTAAAGGATTAATCGTCAGATTATGTAATTGTCACCATACATTACAGTTTACCAATAGCTCTAAAATATGCTAAATTTGATGTCTTCCCTCCAATTTGTTTTTAACTTCATTTGAGTTAGTACCTCCAACTCAGATATTTAGTGAAGGCATGCATAGGTAAAGGTGATCTGAATCTTCTCTCCCTAGAGGTGCTAGATAAAACGAGAAACTTCTCTGATTCTGGTAGAAGGAAGATGACTTATGAAGGTTTTACATTTCTTGAATTTTACTTTCTCTACTTGTCCCACAGTGGCCAGTTTGTAATGTTTACATAGTGATTCACTGTGCCTTAAATTTTTATATTTTTATTTATGCAAACTATAAAATTTCCCATAAATGCATTAAATCGTTTTGTCTTATTTTTAAGCCTCTCAGTTTTTCTTCTTTCAACTCTTTTAATATCTACTATTCCCTCTGGATCATAGTTCATGATATTCTATCCTCTTCTAATCTTTCATCTCATAAAAAGTAAACATGACAGTATAACTGAGAACCTTTACAATGAAATAAATTCTCTAATAAAAATCCTTAACAAAATAGAGTTAAGTCGTATAAAATGTAACAGTGCTATTAATAAAGCTAGACAAATTTTTTTAAACCAGTAATTTTAAAATATTAACTTGAATGTTTTGTATTGAAACATCCTATTAAAAGAAACATCATGCCTAAACACTTCTAACCCAGAAATGAACACGGTTTACTCTAATGAATGGGGAAGTCTGTAATCTTTGATATACATAATACTATAAAAGACTCAACATTAAATATAATTTAAACCACCCTTCAAATTTTGAAATTCTTACTAATGTTAGAAATATTCCATGAAAGCTTCCTTTATTTCTAAAGATTACACAGATTTAAAGTGGACTCTTTCTACCTTCACCAAATCACACTTGTCATAGTTGAGCTAAGTGGAACCAGAATTTAGTGCCTCCTAATTTGGACCTATTGCTTCCAAACTATTAATTCCAATGATGAGATCATTTGCTGTGTTCTACAGGCATATGAAGTGTTTTATTTAGACCATTTCTAAGGATTCTGCTTCAAAGGTTTTACATGCAGTATTCAAGCTTATCTTAATGAATAGTCTAGTCTTTGAGAGATCATGTATCATCAAGGTCTGAAGAGCTTTCATTGTCATTTGCAACAAGGGCTTCTCTGTTCTCATAAGTCCAGAAGCCATTCAGATCAATTAGAATGGTGGTGACGGTGTCTCCTTGATTACTGTTGATTAAATCCTGAAGAGAGATTTTCAAAGGATCCTTTGGTTTTACCATGTCAAAGATTTCATCCTGCAAGAGAAAAAAATAATAATAATGAAATCTGATATCTAATTCCCTTAATTTCTATCACACAGTGACCTAAAATTCAGGGCTGGCACTTGAGCTTATATAAAATTTTTTGTTCCAGTTTTTTTTTTTTTCCATTCAACAGATAGGCAGTCTCCTTTCTTACATGTACAATCACAGGATTTTATTAGAAGATTCCTTGGGTATGTGATAACTATCCATCATAAGAGGAAGAAACAGGCTGAGAGTTTAATCCAAGCTACACAGTAATTAATACCTAAACTATGTTATGCAGTATTCTTTGAATACATGTTAACTAACTACTCATACTTTTCTGTCGGTAGTGGTGAAGCAAAGCCTTGATTTAAAGTATAAACTCAGCTCTAAGTAAAAGCTTAAATGCTACAGAGCCAAAATTATGACAAAGCTTCATTTCCAATATTGATGTCAACTTCACACTCTAGACATTGGATAAAAGGGTGGTGGTATTAAAGAATTAGTCAATCTGGAATGACATTAAATTGTGCTAAAATTTACGGAATAGATGGAAGAAACTCTTCTATATTATCAAGTGTACTAAATGAATACTTAAAAAGAATTAGTACACATTTTTAATCTTTTTGTAGTAAAATTACTCAGTATTGAGTAGCATTTAAGGAGGCAATTACATTTTTAAAAGATTAGAATTCTCGGATAAATGAAACCTATGAACTTTTAATCTTATGTTTGTGAAACTGCCTTTTCTAAGTTGGTGACCAATTAAAATTAACTAGTTCTTAATTTGCCTGTTGCACAGTTTAAATTTGTCTCATATTAAACCAAAATAGCCCTTTATCTTATACTTGGTTAAAATTGAATGCGTTATTTTATCACATTACTCAACTTGACCCTGAATCAATACTGGATACTCAAGTGTTTTTCATAGCTGGTGAAAGTTTCAGTACTAAAATGCTAAGTAGCAGCATGGTTTCAAATAGTAGGTTTCATATTATAGGACTCATGTCTCCTTATATAATACCAAAGCAAGCAAGCCTTTGAAATAGAAGAGTAAAAATGTGCTCCAACCTAAAGTTTCCACGTTAAAAATTCAGTTTACAGTGGAATAGTTTGCCAAAGTATGCAGGCTATATTGGTTCTCTTTAATTTTCAGTCAAAATGAATTAGTGCTTTCAATGAGAACACAGGGGTGACAATGATAAAATCAAACTACAAAAATCATTAGCCCAACTGTGGTCTGTTTCTAATGATTTAAATATCATTTTGGAACAAATAAGAGCAAATACTTGTTGGGTCTGTACTTTGTAAATTACTTTCATATAAAATTTCATTTACTACAAATGATTATCTGGTGTTATATAAATTAAAGGAAAAGTAACCTTGACATCTTGAAATGAAACAGGATCTTGTCCATGGATTTTCATTAGTTCCTGTATGGCCTGTATTTGGCAGAAACAAATCTGTAAATAAAAAATAAAATATACAACGGCCCCATCCTGTCCCATGGCCCCTTTCTAGCTCCACTTCCTTTCCTATCAGACCACAAGCCTCATTGTTTCAACCACTCTTGCCAATATTCTCAACTTCCTTGACCTTGCTTCACATCTACTCGGCAAAACCTAAAAAATGGATCAGTGATCTTAGTTATTGAGAACTTCAGAAAGAAAGTATGCAAAACTACAGATTATTGCTACTACATAGGAATGGTCTTCCATCTTTAACGTAGCCTAGCAATTAAACTGTTATGATCGTCTCCCATTTCCCAGAAACACTGTTCATACCTTCATTCTTTAAGACACCCAATCTACCACCTCCCCACCCTCCTTATACTTTGCCATCTACCCGACAGAAAAAAATGCAAGTAAATCTCCCCTGAACTCTTATAAACCAACGAAACACTGCAGAATGTAAGTTGACGCTGGAATGCTGCAGGGCTTAGGGGCACTGACCTCCCCACACATAATAAAAATCCCAAATCTCTAAAATCTACTAATAACCTACTATTGGCCAGACACCTTACCAGTAACAAAAACAGTCAATTAACATAATTTGTATGTTATATGTATTATATACTGTAGTCTTTAAGTAAGCTAGAGAAAAGGTTAACGTAATAAGAGAAAATACATTTATTGTACTGTATTGATACCATAAGTTTATGTCATGTTTACAAGAAGAATCATCTGTCAGTACCTACATCAATATTGTCTTATGATACAAAATACTGTTGCTGTTATACATACCACTAACACTAGACATCAAAAATGAAAAGATGTGAAAAATATATTATCAGGTATAATGATTCATGCATTGATAACAAAGAAGCAGCAGTACGATTGCTTTATAGTAGCCTAGGTGTACTCGATATGACTGCTTCATGATAATGAAATCTCCAAAAAAATTTTCAGTATATTTATTGAAAAAAAATTGCATGCAAATGGCCCCACACAGTTCAAACCTGTGTTGTTCAAGGGTCAACTGTACTGTGATCCAGTTGGACAAAAATTTTAGGTGAGAGTCATTCACTGGAAAATGTGAAGCTTAAAATTCTTGGTAAATAGTCAACTTGTGTTCCAAGTGCCTACTCTGTGTGTGAGGCCACCAATATCAGAGTGTGTACAGGGAAATTTGTTGAAATAGATGAGAATCTGAGTACAATCTTAGCTACTAGCCTAGTAGACCCGGATGGTACGCTCCTCAGTGCACCATCCAGGCCCAGCGTGATCACTCAGATATTGAGGTACAAAGGTTCTGTGGACAGCCCAGGATACAGGGCTCAGCACCAGTAACATGTTTCCTCAGCCCATACAGCCACGCCTAAGTAAACTGATAAAATAAATGCATGTATGAAATATTTTCAATGTATTAAATGAAATTTAACATTCTAAAAGTATAAGATACTATAAAGAATTATTTATGAAAAGGGGTTGAGTGTTTAATTCCAAAAGACATATTTATTTTATTTCCCAAACGCTGAATTTTCATTTAATAGGTCTGCCTAAAGTGGGGGCATCCCTATAATGGGTTGGCATTATCTTTTCAGATTAGCCACTGATTTAAGCCCAATTTTAAAAAAAAAAAAAAAAGCATCATAATATTGGGATTGTAATTTATCCTAATACTTGTAGTCATTACTACCTAGAAGATCATTCATAATGGAAAGCCTTTTAGGGAATTTCACATGAAGTTATTAAGTATGTACTATGAAACTCAGAAAATTTATTTTAAAAGTACCAAAAAAAACTTTTAAATGGAAAGGAAAAAAAGCCTCTGGGGAAAAATGTTTATGACAAAGATGTAAAAATGTTATTTTTGTTAAAAAAAATTTTCTTCCTATTACTTATTGATCTTAACCATATAAAAATAACACTTATCTAAAAACTAGCTATAGAAATATGGTGATGGAGTAGAAAAACTGCACAAAACTACTCCATCAAGTAGAAAAGTCACCTTTCAAATTGAATGATTTGTCTTAAAAGGGCAGACATTCATATTTTTACACCTACTGGATGCTTATCAGATAAGATACAATCAAATACCACTTCAGAGCTCATCATGTTATTCTGAGACCAACTAAAGCACAAATTAAGTACTTCAGCAAATCTGTTTCACACTGAAATGCAGCACACAATTCTAGCCAGTTTTAAAATTATTTTTATTTTTTACAGCACAGCAATGAAAAGAATTACAACTACCAAAGTCTACAAAATTCCTATGGAAAGGAGCTACCTTTTCTGAACTGTTTACTTAAAGCTTCTGTAGGATTTTACACACTAGTTTTTGATCACCAAGAGCACAGAATTTCTCATGTATGTTTGTATCTCCACTGGCTAGTACATTCCCTGATGTATATTTACACTCTGTTTTAGTATTCTACATCTAATCAAATCAGCATTGACTTAGCCCATTCATATTTTTAAAAAAATAGAAAAAAACTAAAAACAGACTTGATTTACTTTTGAAATTTGTTATGTAAACCCTTCTATTAAATTTAGACATCACAAGTTAGATAAGATTGTCACTGCATAAGTAATTTAAACCAAATGGTATAACATATCAAGGAATAACGACTCACACAAATGAGACTTACCCTAAAGAAGTAATTAAGGGAAAAGACATTCAGATAGCCTTTGTTCTCAATATCAAGTAATTTGAAAATATATTGCAGAGCTGCAGGTTCTTTCCGGTTTTCTAATGCAAGAACAAAATCCAGGTAGGTCTTATAGTCCTATAGAAAAGAAAATGACATTCTTTGGAGGCCTTATTTGGAATGACCTTTTCAAATGAGAATCTTATGACTTGAAGCTATTTTGCAATTAAAATGGCAAGTTATTTTTAATATGAAATGAGAAATCCATCTCTTGGTTTCTAGGAATTGTAATGTAGCAGTTAATCTGTATAGGACAGTTTTGGGGACATGGTTCATTTTCTTAAGAGATTTTCTGTGTTAAACCATGATTTTCTTTCAATGATGCTTTTGAAATGGACAGGACAGGGCCGGCAGAGGGGCTCAGTTGGTTAAGAGCTCGCTCAAGAGTGTGAGCTGAGCTCTGAGCAACAGCAGTTCGATGCTCACGATGCCCACCCCGAGGTGAGCTGCCAACAGGTGGCAGGATGGCTCAGCTAAAAAAAAAAAAAAAAAGAAATGGACAGGACAGTGGCTAAGCTATCATTGCCATTAAATTTATACCTTCATTTCAGTATGGTCATTTGGAGAAAAAAAAAAGTTTATCTGGAAAGAATAGAACAGTGTATTTTAATAGCTGTTTTGAAATATTGTTTAAAGTTTTAAATCTTGTCACAAATTATGTTTTTTGCTCAGTGACAAGATGTAAAATACTTGGGAGACAGCCTCACTTAGAAAAAAACTTTATATTCTTGGAAAAGAGTATTTTAGACTAAGTTTAGGGATTCCTTTGCATAAATTGCAGCATAAAGTGCTAGAGAGATGCAGCCTCATAGTCTAACTCCATACATAGCTGTAGCTTCTGATTTTCGTTATTCACCAGAAGACATTAGTTTAAGCTCCTCATTGTCTACTGTAGACAGCTGTGGGAATCACGAAAACAGTTTTTGTGCCTTTTTCCTCTTTTCCTTTGCAGTTGGCTAACAATGGTGTTATTTAGAAAACTGCTATTAAAGCTACATGATAAAACCTAGAACCCTGATTCTCTTCTAACAATATGACCATTTCTTAAGCATCATTAGTTTGGAAAATGTATCAGATCCTTAACACATCTTTTAAACAGCAAGAATGGTAATTTAAAAATACTGTTTAGAATTTTTTTCTCAAGTATTTTGCAATAAAAGGACAAGTACATGTTAGTCGATCTTTAGCTGCTAATATAGCTACTTATAGAGAGTAATACAACCTTATTATTAGGTTTAAATCATGGCATACATGGTACTATTATCTGACCTTGTAATTTTATGGATGATCCATCTATATGGAAATAGTCAATAGGATTTGCCAATTTTTCAGATTTTTATTTTACTAGTCTACAACCCTGTACAATAGGTACACTGACAATGAAATGAAGAAAATATTAAAATTTTCTATTTGCCCTGAGCCCATAAGGGAAGTAATATTGTAAAGCAAATTTACCTTAAAATTAAAGGCTCCAAATCTCAAATAATTTGAACAGTCATACATTTTAAGATAATATTACACACTGATATAAAATGCTGTATCTCATCAAGAAAAGGGTTTTTGGAAATTGTGGGAGCCTAAATTTTCAAAGCTTATCAGATTTAAATTACTACCATTTCTCCATCGTAAGTGAGACACTCCTGGAAAACACGGTCTAAGAAGACATTGGTCATGGTTGCTGTTCCATAGCGGGAGAGTTCTTCTTTACTGAGCATGCCATTGTGATCCTTATCAAGATTCAAATACTGGCCTTGGGAAGAAAGATGATAAACAGATACTTATGACCAAATAAAATTCTAAGTAAAAGACAAAAGAATAAACACTAACAAAAAGTTTTTTATTGGTTAATATTTTCATTTTCAAACTACACACTAAGGGTGAGTGCCCTAACATCAGCTATCCCTGCAGATAATCTGTATCAGAATAATCCTCAAGCCAGAGCCAGTCAAAGAAAACCCATCAGGAAAGCCATAGTTTTGGGTTATTTCCCTTACATCATTATTTGTTTTCAGTTTGCAACCTTTTAGAACTTGCCCAGGATTCTAAATTGAATGGTGGTATAGGTCAACAAAAAGCAATGAAATGGTAGCAATTGAAAGCAGAGGTCAAGGATTCAAAAATGAATCAAAATCATCCAACAGAATAATGTAACAGACCAATGAAATTTAAGAAAAGAGCAAACCAGGCCCCAGAACACCTCCATTTGTGGACTCTTAAAGCAGCCTTTTATCAAAATGCAAGACCATAAGGGCCAGCCAAATAGCTCAGTTGGTTAAGAGCTTGCTCAAGAGTGTGAGCACTATGGGCCGGCTAAGTGGCGTGGTGGTTAAGCGCTGGCTTCGGAAGCCAGCGGCCCTGGTTCGGGTCCCACATATGAGGGCCAGTGATACTGCCCTCAAAAAAAAAAAAAAAAGTGCGAGCCCTGAGCAACAGGGTTGCTGGTTCGATTCCTGGCCTGAGCTGAGCTGCCTGTTGGCAGGATGGCTCAACTTAAAAAACAAACAAAAAAACAAAATGCAAGACCATAGTTGATTTTCATAATGAACATCAAATTCTCCAAATATATTACATATCAGGGGTAACAAATTATATCAGTCAACAAGAAAGATAAAAGTACATTCTGTATGTTCTATTAAAGAGTTAGAAATTATAGTAACAATACAAAAGTTTAAAACATTGGTATTTAAAAACAAGTAAATTTTAGTAATCTAGAATACTAGCTCTTAAGGTAATTATAATACTTTGGGTCTTAAGGTCAATTAGCCTATGTATGTCCTTTGAACACTAATTAATTAAAGAATGGATAATTGAAATTTTAGCATTATGATAGGAACATACCATATACCCTTAGGGCAGAAGGAGCAGAAAACCAATTTGTTTCTTGACTCTCCTTGGACAGTTCCTCATCTCTCAACTAAATGAACACAGAAATGTAATTAGAAGCTAGCAACTGTCAAGTGATATAATTAAGTAGTTTAAAAACATATTTACCTCCAATAAATCATCTAGGAAGCTGCATGCTAAAATATCTTGAATTTTTATCTTCCCTTTAAAGAACAAAGAAATAATATTACTTATTGCATTTTAAAAACAAGAGCAACTCAATTTTATAAAGGTATTATTTTAGAAGAACAACCACACAATTGATATTTTAAAGCTCTGTAGCTCTTGTGATCCAAAGTCTTCATTATATATTGCTATGAAGAGAGAAAGGTGCAGGGAATATTTAATAAAATCTCTACCTCATATGTCTATCTGTATTGAGTAAAGGACTTTGATTTGGGCCTCTGTCCCTTTCTCTGCCCCAGTTACATGTATTTAAGTCTCACAGATTAGAACAGTTGATAAAATATACTGTTAATGGGGCCAAATTTACTAATCTGATCTTCATATAGGATAGTTAATTTGAGAAAGAAAAATATATCATGGCTAAATAGTTCTACTATCTGCCAATTCATATTTTTCATCAAAAAGAAAAATTCTCCAAATATATTACATATCAGGGGTAACAAATTATATCAGAATAATTGGCTTTTTAGTACTGGAAGAAGCCATAGATTACCCAGTTCACACTTCATTTTAGAGACAAGAAACTAAGAGATTAGGTGACATGCTCACTATCACACAGCTGGTTTTGGTTGGTGCAAGTAAATCATAAAAGATCTTTGTATGTTAATGGCAATGACATGTTAGGAAAATAAAAAATGACATTTCAAGACTTTTCTCTAGTTATTGAGATTTAAAAGTAATGATATCCTCATAATAGCTAATTTAGAAAAGATTTTTTTTTCTTTTTACCTGTTCTTAGAGGGTCTAAAAAGAAGAAGAATTTCCTAACTGCTGTACAAACATAAAAGGAGTAAAAAGATTTTTCCAGCCCATCTAATTGTGGCAAAGTAGGGATAAGTTCCAATATGTAGTTTTCTAAATCCTGAAAGAAAAAAACAAAATAAAACTATAAAAGTGTTAAATGTCTGATCTTGTTTCTTCATAAGATACTGGAATGTATTGTAATTTCAGTGCTAAAAATTATTCAGCATTAATACTATATTAATGATGAAATAAATTTATAACTAGCTCAGTGCTGAAACTATTTTATATTAAATTTGTTTCTATTAATTTACATTTTAAATTTTAACATTTTTGAATAGGTAATACATTCTACATAGTTCCAAATTCAAAAGAAACAAAAAAGTATTCATTGAAGTCTGCCTCTCACTTAGTTCCTCTCTCCAGAGGTAACCTATATATTCAGCTTCTGACATATCTTTCCCAAGATAACTGATCCACATACAAGCCAATATATATATGCATATTTCCTTTCCTCTTTATCACAGCATATAGCACCACACCATGCAAATTCTTCTGTACCTTGCTTTTATCACTTAACACTATACTTTGCAGTCATTCCATATTGGCTCTCAAAGAGCTTCTCCTTTTTTAAAAAAAAAATCTATGTATTATTTCAGATGTACCATAATCTATTTAGTCTTCTAATGATGGACATTTAGGTTGTTTGTAATCTTTTGTAATACTAAAAACAATACTGTGGGGGCTAAGCTAATTTTTCATTCGCAGATATGGAAGAATACAGGATATAATTTCTGTAAGTGGAATTGCTGGGTTAAAGCATGTACACATTTATAATTTTGATAGACATTGGCCAACCACCCACCTCCCCATAAAGGCCACATCCATTTTACACTCCTACCAGAAATGTGAAGGCTATATCAAAGGTTCCCAAATGGTGCCCCAGGAGTGCTACGTTAACCTCACAGGGGTGCAGCCACAGGGGTGCCGTAGGGTATTTAAAAATTTTTAAGGGAAACATAGCAACATCTGTCATATAGTGCATGAGCTATGGCTCAAGGTAATTCACATTTTCAACAACAGCTTGAAATTTATATTCCTTTTGATTACATCAATCTTAGCAAAGCTAGGCTCTTGGTGGTTGTGGTAATAAAGTAAGTACCACACGAAAATTAGTGTGAAAGAAGTGAGAACGACTGTGTCCAATCTAATCTCCAGACTGAGAAGCTACACAGTGCTCCCTGGGCACACACATTCCGTTGTTAACTGTTATCTAAGAATGAAGTAAAAATAGTATTTTCTTTTAACTTATGTGTATTATTTATTCAAGTGGCTAACAGGGTACATTTAAGGAATACTTCCATTAAATTGTTTAGAACTAACTGGTTAATAAATGGAACTGTTAGGTATTTCTTTCGGCCTGGAGGCACTATGAAAAAATTACTGAGACAATAAGGGCACATGAACTGAAAAAATTTGGAAACCATGGCCAATTTTACATTCCTTTGTTAAAATGTTATCACACTTTTTTTAAAAAAGATTTTATTGGGGAATTGGGGGAGGGGAACAGCGTTGGGGAATCGGGGAAGAGGAATAGACAAGTTGCTGTCCTTTTGTTCTTGAGTCTAGTTGTGGAAGACGTTGCTTCACTGGCCCATGTTGGTATCATCATTGTGCTCTTCCCGGGTGAGGCAGATCAGTCGCCGGCCTCTGGACGGCTGCTCACAGCGGCTCTTGGCAGCTCAAACGGGCTGCCAGCCACTTACTGTACCCTATGGCAGGGGACTCACAGCAGCCCAGCTCCATTCACCATCTTAGCTGTAGAGGGCAGTGTCACTGGCCCTCATGTGGGATCCGAACTGGGGCCACTGGCATCCCAAGCCAGCTCTTAATCAACGCACCACTCGGCTGGCCTTTATCAAACTTTTTGACTTGTTAATCTGATAGGTGAGAAATGGCATTTTAATGTAGATCTATTTAACATTTATGTGAAGTTAATATTTTTTTCCTTATGGTTAAGAGGCATTTTTATTTTGCTTTCTGCAAACTATATCCTTTGCCCCATTTTGTATTGGGCTAGCAGCCATTTTCTTCTGATTTCTAGAAGCTTTTTATACATTAGGATAATCGGTGATTTGTCTGAGTTTCAGGTATTTTTCCCACTTTGTTTTCCTTTAACTTTATTATAGTCTACAGATTTTTTTAAAATGTAGCTGCATTTATTGTTTTTTAAATTTCTGAGTTTTGTCATACTTAGAAAGCCTTTCATTATTCCAAGATTATATATTTAAAAGTATCTCAGGGTCGGCAGAGTGGCGCATTGGTTAGGCGCTGGTTTTGGGATGCCAGCGGCCCCGGTTCGGATCCCACATGAGGGCCAGTGACACTGCCCTCTACAGCTAACAACAGCTCCACCTGGAGCTGGGCTGTGCGAGCCCCGGTGATGGTGTGGGCTGCAGCCCCTGCTGCAGTGGGCTGCCGTAGGCTGCAGTGAGTGGCCCGCAGCCAGCGTGAGCGGCTGGCAGCCAAGCGTGAGCTGCCAATAGCCGCGATGAGCGACATCCAGAGGCCAGTGACCGACCGATCTGCCTCATCCGGGAAGAGCGCAATGACGATACCAACAGTGAAGCAACATCCTCCGCAACTAAACTGAAGAACAAGAAGACGGCAACTTGTCTGTTCCCCTTCCCCGATTCCCCAACGCTGTTCCCCTCCACCAATTCCCCAATAAAATCTTTAAAAAAAAATAAAAGTATCTCATAGTTTTTTATATTTAACAATTTTGTTACTTTTGTTTTTGCCATTGTAAAGTATGTTTCTAGTTGATCAGACATACTTTATAATTTATGTTGTAGAACAGATGGCATCCCAAACCTGGGGTGTCCAAAATGGGACTCTTATCACCCTCAACCCTGGACCTCACTCATTTTTCCCTAGTTGTAGCAGTTATTAAAAATAAAAATTTAAAAGTCATCTTTGGTCCCTACCTTTCCTTCACCAGGGACCCTACCCTTTACCCCCGATATCTAATCCAGTAGCAAATTTTTGGTATGTGTTTGTGTGTGTCCAAAATATGTATTAACTTAATCTATACTGGCTTTTTCTCCAGCCATCACCCTGGTCTGGCCATTATCACTTCTCACCTGGACTACTACAGTAGCCTAACTATTCCTTCTTTCACTCTAGGTGCCTTACAATCCATTCTCCGCACAATACCCAGAGTGATCTTTTAAAATGTAAGTCATATCCTGATAGATTCAGCTTAAAACTTCTAATGGCTTCCAAACTCCTTACCATGTCCTAAAGGTCCCACATGTGGCCTCTGCCTACTTCTCTCTCCATCTTCATATCCTGTCACTATCTCTTGCTCATATGCTCTAGCCACACTGGCTTCCTTCTGTTCCTAGAACAGATCAAGTTTAACTCTGTCTTGGGGACACTGACCTTGCTGTTCCCTCTCTACTACATCTCCATAAGTCTGGCTTCTTTATCATCCTTCACGACTAAAACTCAATCACTTTCTCAGAGATACCCCTTCCATCTTATCTAAAACAGCCCCCCATCCCCAGCCATATTTTTTTCCATTACCCTATTTTATTCTCTCTGTAGAAGTTGCATTATTTGAAATTATCTTGCTTATAATTCAGTGTCTGCCTCCATTATGCTAAAAAAAAGAAGCTCCATAAGAGTTAGGTACCTGGCACAAATTAAGGGTTTGGTAAATGCTCATTTAATAAGATTTAGTAAGTGAATGAAAGTTTGCCTATACGACTCAAATTACAGATGTTGGCTCTGGAAATCACTGTCTTTTAAATGAGGAAGACACAGAGTCTGGTTTCAAAAGGCAAAGTGCCCAGAGTAGGAGAAATACTTCTTTTCTTTAAGAGATATGGTTTCTTTCATTGAGAGAAGGGAAAATCACTCTCTTTTAAACAGAACTACAGAGATATACGGTTGCTTTTCTCTCCCCTCTCTTCACCCTTTTTTCAACTTTTGTTTCCACTTATGGAAATAGGCAAGAAAGGGGAAATGTTTTTTGTAAACCAACTAATTGGCTGACAATTCTCAGAGCTACAAGAGTACTCCAATATCTGACCTGAGAAAGTATCAACAGGTAGCTAATATATCTTCCTTGCCAGAGAGAGATGCATTGGAAGAAGAACCTTTTATTGTCAAGTTGATCTGAACCTTAAAGTTTAAAAATTGTACTGTGTCCCTAGAAAGGTTTTTAAGTGTAAATGTTCAGTATGAGGTAACAGATTCTATCTTCAGAAACCTGGATAAAGCAGACTGCAACAAATTATAACAAGAAACAAACTATAACAGAGAATTTGTCTTTAAATCTTACATTTGAATATTTATTTAAGTGATTAATTAATCTGGACCATATTTATGCCTAATTCCTGTCCCCTTTTCCTGATGACCCTAAAAAAGACTCCATATTTGGGGGGAAAGCCTGAGCTGAAAAGAAGTATGTCCATATAATTTACATACTCACACTTACAAGAAGCATAACCATTTAGATCATGAGACTATAATTCTCTGCTGATAACTTGGCCAAACTACATTAATACCTAATGGGAAATAAACAGGCCTCTTGGTAACTGACGTTACAACCTAAACCTACAGGTGGAAAAACAGTCACATTATTTCTCTACTATATATTTCCTAAAAGAGGAAAATTCCTGGCCCTTACATTTTAAAAGTCATACACTGATGACACTCATGAATAACCAGAAGTTTTTCACTGTTTCTTCAATGATTTTTAATCCTGCTAAAACACTACATTCTTCTTACTATTTCTTTTAAAAGACTATTTATTTATTTATGAAGTCTGGAGAAAAGAATCTAAAAAGGAATTTTTGTGGTCAATATACATTTGAAAAGTATTTTTAGTAACATTTGTTATTTGTAAAAACAAAAAAAGAATCATATGTAATCCCAAAATCCAGTGATAACTCCTGTTAACATTTTGGTTTCTATAGTAGTTATTAAAGTAGGTTAATACTTACGGATTCCCGAAGGTACCCTTGTCCTGCAACATCATATAAACTGAGTCCTATTCTTGTCTGATGAAGCCAAACTGATAATAAACAAGAAAATTAAATGTAATTAATAAGAGCTATCCTTTAGCATCTATATGGACAAAAGGAAATAAAGAGCTAGAAGATAGACAAGCTAATCTAATAACTCTATAAACACATTTATTCTCACACATATTATTCATAGGCCCCAAATCGTTCAAAATAAAAGTACCATAGAATTAATAGTAGATATCAACAATTCTACCATGCCCAAAGTAACTATCAAGTTTATGCCCTTGAAGACACTGCTCTTTATTAAACGTGGCATTCCATCAAACAGGGACAGTGAGAATAACGTTATGCTTTCAATGAAGCTGATTTTATTCTACTGAGGTTAATTATTGCAATCAAATGTTTAGTTAAAGATTGTACACATAGGACTTCACAGATCATTACGGAACTTAAAAGAATCATAACAGCTTCAAGTTGTTTGGTAAAAACTCCTTGAAGCTGATGCTACAATTTTGAGTTTGAAACTATCCTCTTAGGCAACTCAACCTGTAATATATTGGTGAAATACAATTAGCAGTGAATTAAAATTATTTCAAATCATCATACATTAAAACTCTTGGTTCAGCTTTTGATATACCTAATTAGTCTCTTTAGAATACATGATGTTTTTATTTTGTTTGTTTTTTATAATAATGAACCCAAATTTATGGTAGAAAATTTCAGCTCTAGTAAGTTCCAGGAGAGACCCATAATAGAAAAACAAATCTTGGTCAAAAGACAAGAAATTCTGCTATTCGAATGTACTAAGAGTTGTTTCACATGGAAGGGATATTATAAAAGCATGGACCAAAAACCTATTTGATTTCCAGATAGAGGAGTAGTTCAAGCACAATAAAAAGGAAATCACCTTTTCTCATGACATAATTAAAGAACTGCATGATAGAAATTCTTCCATAAGAATCTGTATGAAGGAGTTTAGCAAAGACTTTTGCTGTGAAAAACTGCCTAAGGAAAGGAAACAAAGATTAAAACCATCTGTCAACATAACATAAAAATGACTTCTGCATGAATTAGCAAACAACAGTATAAATTCAAACAAAAAATCAAAGTGGTGAAAAAAATCAAAGTGAAAACTATAGTTCAAAACTTAGAATATTAAGTCATACATCTTTGCATTCTATTGTCTTAAGAATGAAGTCCTGTAGTGTTGTACACAAACCGTATTATTTCTTTAATAACTTTATACCAATGAATTTTTTTGACTAAATAATTAGTAACTCAAATTGACTCAAATTGTCATACAATTGACTTGGATTTTCATTAACATTTATTTGAAGCATTTAAAATGCTTAATGTAGGGCTGGCCCAGTTGCGCGGTGGTTAAGCGCTGGCTTGGGAAGCCAGCGGCCCCGGTTCGGTCCCACATATGAGGGCCAGTGACACTGCCCTCAAAAAAATAAATAAATAAAATGCTTAATGTAACATATTCCTTAGTTAAATATATCATTCTTACTTGCACTTTGGTCCAGCTTTTTCACCAACCTTCAAAAAATTTTCATAATTAACCATTGCTTCCTCTCCAATCATAGGCGGTGTCTGGTGCTTGTCCAACAAAAACCATAAGTTCTTAGAAGAATTGCAGAAATGGAAACGTTATAATTAACAGAACAAATTTAAAAACATAGTTAAATATGTTCTTTACATTAAAATGATAGTATGATAACAGAATTAATATTTAGATGAATCTCATTCCTATTATCCTTGTGATTATTAGTACCACAATAAAAATAAACATATATCGTGCCTCTTTAATCCATATAACTATATATGTTGTAGATACTGTTATCCCTACTTTACAGATGAGAACCAAAGCCCAGAGATGTTAAGTTCATTGTCCAAAATAACAGAGCAGGGCTGGGATTTGAACCCCTGCAGTTTGACCCTACACTAGTGCTTCTCAACATTGGCTTCACATTAGAATCACCTTTAACAAACGAAACTATCCTTGGGAGCTCCGCCCATGTAAGCTCTGCAGCTGATTCTAGTGGGCACCATTTCTCCAGAGCCGGTGCTTTCACCCACACTGCAGTACTGGCTCCATTAAGGCCTCCTAAGGTTCTATATGGCATTAAGTAGTACAAATAAGAAATGGCTAACATCCAAAGCAAGCTTTTATTTCATTCCTACCTGTAATTCTTCATTATCTAACAGTTCTCTGCTTTTCCTCTGCAGAAAGACGGCTCTGGATTCCTCTCTTAATTTCTGTAGTAAGACTTCATCTTCAGCTGGCAGCTAAAAATTGTAGAGTTAATTTCTACACTTAAATTCTCGACTATTGGATTATATAAAATGTATCTGGCCTCATGAAATAACTATGACATTGCCTCAAATTACTTTTTGTATCTCAGCTTTGCTTAACTTCAAGTCATCATCCATTTAAAAAGTTCTTTTAAAAAAAGAGATCCACAGAAAATTCAATAATTAGCAAAGCCAAATGCCTGCCCTATAAAAGCTAATGGTCTAGCCCAAGTTCCACTTTATATTCTTAGAGCACTGTTTCCACTGTAAGCTTAGACTGAAAAAGAATTAAATTAGGACTAGATGAAGACTGGAAGTCTTAGCAAAGTATGCCTTTTGAGACTGGATCACCTTACTTCTGGGAGATGGTCAAGCCAGTGTCTATTATGTTGGCCTCCAAGGTAGAGGTTCTGCCCACTTGGGTGATTTCCATAAACAGGGCTTCAAAACTACTCATTCCAACTCCACTTCATTTAATTTGCTTTGAGGATTTCTTCTTCCTTCTTTATATCTTTGTCCCACTAAATATAGCTAGGTAACCCCTAGTCCAAACTGGGGGTTATGGTTTTCACCTTTCATTTCCAAGAACTAAGATGTCATCCCTTCAATCAAAAGGAATGGAGAAGGAAGAAGCATTAAAAGGTGAGACCAAGCTGAAACACACTGTGCTCCAGTGGCTAGTCAACCAGCTAATCAGCCAGGGGAGGAGCAGTGACCAAAGATGGATGATAAGTGGTTTCTCTGAAGCAGTGGAGGGGAAGATGAAACAAGGGAAATAATACCCAAGAAATCGATTCAACTAAAATTCCAAAATTAACTTTTCCATAGTGGTTATATTTGACATAATGCTAAATAGGTCTTATTCTTTTCAGTAGCCTTCAATTTCAGCTGTAAATAGCTGTTTTAATCTATGACCTTCTTCAAAGACTTCTTTACAGTTTTGGCACAAGAAAACATAACTGAATATAACTCTTTGAGTTGTACATTCTCAATCTATTTATCAGTTTAGCCTTGGGTAAAACTTTTTACACCTTATAACATGGCTAAAAGACAAAGTTAAAAATTATGATCAATTAAGTAAAAAGCCTGACAACATAATCCAATAGAACACCTACTACTAATGTCCATAATAAAAATTAGAAAGAAAAACCCAATAGCTCAAAAAGTGGGCAAGTAACAACTTCGTGTGTTTATACTAACTGATAAGAAAGTTCAAGATTTTATCAGCTCCAAAAGTAATGGTAAAATAAAATAGAATGAAAGAATATATAAATTTTAAAATATAGTCCTCTATTTATAAAATACAAGATTCTTATCCAATTTTTTAAATTAATTTTATTTATAAACTCTGCAGGACATTTGCTTAGATAGTACTTACCCTATAATAAAACCGGGGAATGGTCTTATAGAATTCATTTGTGTTTTTTCTACCTCCTTTCCATTCTGAGTAGTATTTGGTAAATAAGTCCATTTCTTCGTCTTTTAATTCTTGTTCACTTTTTTTTTCTGGTAACAAGTAGATTAAGGGGGGAAAAGCACTTTTAAAATCAAACAATACTTTTCTCAGGTCATCTACCTACTATCATCTAAATACAGTGCAAAAAAGGCCTTCACAGTTGCTTAGACACTGAACATCTAGACACTTGAAATACCACTGAAAAAGCCTCCTCTATATCTTCAACCACTCTTAGCTGCTGCCTCCACTTTTTTTTAAATCACTATATTTGTCTCTTCCTCTAATCACTGCCTTTCTTACAGACTTCTGGCACATTCCTAATTCACTCAATCAAAAGTATACACTGCCAGCTCGATTCCCACATGGGCCAGTAAACACTGCACCCTAGCT
Organism: Aselliscus stoliczkanus; assembly: GCA_033961575.1. Lineage (NCBI taxonomy): Eukaryota > Metazoa > Chordata > Mammalia > Chiroptera > Hipposideridae > Aselliscus > Aselliscus stoliczkanus. The sequence goes on along the minus strand of CM066732.1, from coordinate 75,652,240 downwards.
GAGCTGTCGCTGAGCTGCCAACAAGTGGCAGGATGGCTCAGCTGGTGTAACAACAAGATTGCCTGTTCAATGGTGGGCTATGCCCACCGGCAACTAGGACTGAACTCGGCACTTGGAGCTTAGAGGCCATGCGCTGCTGAAGGGAAGCAAGATGGCAACTGGTGCCCTCCACAATGAAAACTAAAGAATAACTTGGCTGGTCCCCCTCCCCCAATAAAATCTTTTTAAAAAATTTTTAAAAAGTATATACTGAGCACCTACTATGTACAGAGCACTCACTGTACTAGACATTGGGGCAAGAGTGGTGGGAAAGCAGGCACAGCCCTTGACCTTATGGAATTTCAGCCTCCTAGTCACTGTTACTCTACCTAATGCAAAACCCTTCCATCTGAAGCTCACACATCAAGATGCTATTACCTTCCAAACCGCCTGCTGCTGGCCCGTAACTGTCTCATTTAGCCATTCCTCCACACTTGTTTGTGGACCGTGGCAACTGGTACACAGCGCTCTTCACCTCAATGTCTTGTAATCATCAAGGAAGAATAAATATTTATGTGGGTGATGGTGACCCCTCAACTCTGAAGGCTTTCACCTCTACTGTGTCATTCAGTTCCATGGCAAGACCACAGATCTTATCTGTTCCTCTTCTGAAATCTTAAATGCTAATATATTCTCAGATAATTTTTCTCTCCTTTGTTATTCAAAATCTCACTGCCACAATACCTGCACTTCAGCCTCACTGAGATCTTCAATTCTATGTTCTATTTTCTCAAGTTTATTTTCCACCCCTCCTCTTGATCTCACTTCCTTCCCAACATGCCTGTAGTTCTTCCCCTTAAACTCCTCTTATACCTGCCATTTCTCCCACATCTGCCATGTTAACTTTTAACTTTGGACAGATCTTAATAATCTAATTTGTTTACTATGGCTTAATGGTGTTGGAGAAAACTGCAGAAGTCTGGTCCCACAAAATTTGTTTCATGGTTAATAATTAAATCAACTTCTCAAAAACACCAATACATATTTTATTGACCATTGATGTTCTCTTACTTATTGCTATTGGTGACTGACTGCTCCAAACTGTCACTCCATTCCTCAAACCCCCTCTGTGTTCACCTTTAACAGATGACAATCCCTCTCAGTGCATCGAAAATTGAGTCTACTGGGCATGGATATCCACAAACATCTAAGTGGAGTGGGAGGACAGGAAGGTATCAAATCTGCACCTTACTTTCTTCCTGCGTCTCTTTTTCTCACTCAAGGCTAACCCCTCATTCTAGCTGAGAGTTTAATCTCAGCCTTTGCAATTCTCCTGAGAGTTGGTCCCTTATTCTTCCCTTCTCTCTTCAGTACCTTCAATTTCTTCATCTCTACTGGCTTTCCTTTAACTTAGAAATACACTTGAGATCTCTCCCATTTCCTTCCCCTCCTCCCCCAAAAAAACCCTCCTTCCTTTCTACCTGCTGTCACACAAAACTCCTTCTTTTCTCATTCACTTTTTCAAATGAAAGTCTTTTTGGCTATCTCTGCTTTCTCATCTCTCATCTCCTCTTTATACAATTCTGCTTCTACTCTTACCACTCTACAAAAACTGTTCTCACCAGGGCAACCAATGACCTAATTGCTTCGTTTAATGGACACGTGTCCTTGATTTCTGATAAATTTGATACTGTTGATGATGCTGATTTTTTCTCGGCTCTTATGAGATTGCACTGTTGATTCTCCTATTTTCTGGCCATTTCTTCTTTTCTGTTTATCCTCCTTCCTCTGTAATTTCAACTTTCATAGTTTAATTTCTAAATTCCAAATCTATGTCACCCCAATATTAAGTTGTTGGTGAGAAAAGGAAGAAAAAGCAAAGACTGAGAAGGGATGAATGATGAAGAAGGAGAACTAAGAGAGTATGTCTCCCAGAAACCAAGAGAACAAAGTATGTGTAGGACGAGAGGTACAACGGGACAGAGAAATGAGGCATAGCAGCAGGTGGAAGTTAAAGATGAGAAAGTCTCTTTAAAATTGGAGAACTACCACCATGTTTATATGCTGATGAGAATGACTAAGAAAGAAAAATTGATGATTCAGGAGAGGGGATGACTGCAGAAGTACATCCTTGAGTAGGCAAAAATGGGATCCAGCGAAAAGGATGTGATCTAGCACCCCGATGAAGGAAACAGATGTAAACAGAAGTGGCACAACCTATATGATTTACTTTTGATTTAATCATCTCTACCAATACTAAAGAGTAAGTTCTACAAGGACAAGGATTTGTGTCTCTTTTGTTTACTGCTATAGCCTAGAACAGTACTTGGCATCTAACAGACTTGCAATGGACTGGGTTTAAGAGTGATGGGGAAAAGAAAGCACAAGTACAGATAATTTTTCTGAGAAATTTTCCTATAAGGGATGCAGATAAATGAAGCAAAAGCTGGAGAGGGATATGAAATCAAATGATTTTTTAAAAAATGAGGGTTAATACAGCATGTTTGTTATAGTTGATGGAAATGATCCAGTAGAGAAAGAAAATGTGATGATGTATGAGAGAGGATAAGGCCAGAGTGAACTCACTGAATAAAAGAAAGGAACATATCTAGTGCTGGAGTAGATGGCTGTCTCAAATAGGAGCATAGACAGTTCCCCATTTTAATGGTGAGGGCAGAGTGTACGGGCACCTATGGTGGGAAAGAGGCTGATAGAAATGGTAGATGAGAACAGATGAGGTTCTTCTTTGATTGCTTCTACCTTCTCACACACACAAAAGTTCATCAGAAGAAGAAGGTAAGGAGTAGGTAGGCTACATCGGAGGGTTGGAGGTTTGGGAGATGAGAACTGCTTTGGAGTGTAGGACAGTGAATGTCTAGGGTAACACGGAAGAAGTGTAAATGAATGACTGAAACACCTACTTGAGGTTAGTGGACCTGAGTTAAAAATGCGACAATGCGCCCTGGTTCCCTTTTTCTCCAGCTACTTTCAGTGCCCTGGGAAAGGTAGTTTTTGCCAGATTGGTTAACAAGCACGTCAGAAGAAGGAGAAAAGAGACACGGAAAAAAATGAATTATGAAATCTAAAATGGATAAGGAAGGAAATGAAAAGTATGATAGTAAAAAGGCGGTAGGATCACTGAATTATAGGTTCTGGTAGGATCGAAGTTGGAGCCAGGGTTCTCAATTATTCCTCACAAATCTAGGTCAAGACCATGTTAAGTAAGCTTCTCAATCCCGCAAATCCTTTCCCAGGGAAGTGTGGGTCAAACCTCTCTGGATCTCTAAACCACATTGCACTCTGCCTGCTTTGTCAGGCAAGCTTTTACAGAAGGGACAGCGCGGCTCCCAGTTGCTGCTCCTCCCATTCTCCCCCCTACCTGCCACCGCTGGGAGTTTAGAGTCGGACCACCTCTGTGGGAGCCCCTCCCAAACTCACTGTTCGGACCGAGGTTGGGCGTCGCTAGCCGCCGGCGAAGAACTTCTTTCCAGTCCATGACAGAGTCCCGCGCAGAAGCTCCCGCATTTGCAGTTTACAAACCGCTCCACCAGCTACCAACTCAGACGTCAAACACCGCCCAGTCCCGTAAAGGCTGGGCATGCCGCTCAACCGCCATCTTGGACACGGGCGGAAGTCGGCTAAGGAGGCAAAAAAATGACTGTAGCCACTGCGGAGGATACGGCGATCACACTAACAGCGGGGAAAGCAGGCGTGAGATAGAAGAATGATCCTCCTTAAGGCAGTGTCCCAACCTCACAACGTCCGGTTATAAAGGCACAGAATAGAGAAGCCCGTGCTTTTATGTTGGGCTTTTGGCGCGTGTGCACCACGTGACTCAGGAGTCCTTTGGCATTTCCGGCTCAAGGGAAGCGCTTTCGTCCTTCACAATTTCTTCTCTTTGTTGGTTGCGGGTATCTGGAGGCCCTAAAGGTTCCCCTAGATGTAGCAGATGCCTCCAGTATCCGCCTCAGCCCCGTCCTGCCACTAAATGCTTCAAAAAGCACCTTTTTCTCACCGCCAGGCCCTGCTGAACGCCGGCGTCCAGTTCAGTCACGCCCCTACGGCCCGGACCCTCGCGGTGCATTGTGGGCGCGGTAGTGTCGGCCGAGCTTATGGTTTGCCTTAATTAAGCGTGAGTGCTGGGTGAGTCGTTGTAGAATCAAGTGAACTTCGTTTGTGATCAAATCTGCCCTCTAGGCGGTGCCCTTTGTGGACCTCCCTTCCTTACCTGAGTTGTTGGCTCGGCTCATTCCTTCATCCGAGGAGTTTGGCGATGTGGGGAGTGTTTTGCAGCGCAGGGTCCCTAGACTTTTGGCTTTTGCAGCTGCTCTTGTTGCTGGTGGGTCTGGGGTTGGGGCTCTTGGGCGCGGTTGACTTTCTGCCCTTCCTTCAGCAAGGCTCCCATGGGATCCTGCCCCTTTTCAAGGACAGTTGTGATCCACATGTGTCGAACTTGGCGTCCCTCCTTGTGCTTTTTCCTCAGATTCGCGGACTGGAATATAACAGCCACCAGAGATTCTGCTGTGTCTCCTGGTTCTGAGGCTGGCGACCGAGGTTGGATGTCCCGGGATCATTGTTTAATGGAGAAAACTCACCAGACTTCATTGCTATTAAGTAGCTCCAAAAGCAGAGCCTTGATTTTTCTGAGAGAAACTGAAAATCATCTTTTAAAAAGTTGCTCTTCGACTCTCTGCTACCACCCCCAGTACCTGAATTATCCTGTAGGAGTAGAGGCTTTTTGAACATCTCTCTCAGTAACTTGTGCTGATCTCACTGCATGATGACTTTCTGTTTCACTGGTATTCGAAGCTTTCCTAAGCTTTGGAAAAGCAACCCATACCTTGGTCTAGGCCCAGGACACCCTTACATCTCTTTCTTTCTCAAAGACTGTTATGGCATCAGGAACCAACAGAAGTGGTTCTCTCTAAAAACAGCATCTCCACAAAATACCAAAGCAATGAATCTGCTAATTGCCAGGGCCAGATCTCTCAGGAAAGGAAATGAGGGCAGAAATAAGCAAGTTCCTTCTGAGTCTCAACTTTTTGCAGCAGGAGCGGCTAAGAAGAGATCAGAGATGAATCCTCAGAGTAGAGATCATGCCTTGCCACCTGTGAGGAACAACATTATTGAACTCCCGACAAAACCCTTGAATTCAGAGGAGTGGGATAAACTTAAGGAAGATTTCAAAGGAAAAGCTAATTTTGAAAACTGGATCATTTCACAGATGGCGCACCACAATAGTTCTATAGATGTGGCCAAATCTCTGCTGGCCTGGGTAGCTGCAAAAAACAATGGTATTGTAGGCTATAATTTGTTGGTCAAGTATTTGTATCTCTGTGTCTTTCATAAGCAGACATCAGAAGTTTTTGACGTCTATGAAATCATGAAAGCCAGATACAAGAGTTTAGAATCTGGAGCGAACACTCTTCTCATTCGGGGATTAATCCATTCAGACAGATGGAAAGAGGCCTTGCTGCTGCTAGAGGACATTAAAAAAGTCATGACCCCTTCAAAAAAGAACTATAATGACTGTATCCAGGGAGCCCTACTTCATCAAGATGTAAACATAGCTTGGAATTTATATCAGGAATTGTTAAGTCATGATATTATTCCTATGATGGAAACTTTAAAAGCCTTTTTTGATTTTGGAAAAGACATAAAAGATCATCAGTATTCAAACAAACTACTAGACATTCTTTTGTATCTAAGAAATAATCAGCTATATCCTGGGGAATCATTTGCACACAGTATAAAAATATGGTTTGAGAGGTAATTTTGATTTTTCTTTATATGTATGATTTTAATACCTATACCGAAAAGTAGCCTCCTTTTCTTTATTAGTTGCTGAAGTTATTCAGATTATAGTACTTTTGTCCATCTCTTAGTAAGATTTGTTTCCTTTCTCTTTAAAAAAGTTACTGCTACAAATTGTGCTAATCACTAATCACATGAAAGGGAAATTATAGAGCGCTTGTAGTTTTATATATTTTTTCATTTTAGAAGGATCATTTATTTTGTTTTCTGAGGTGTCTAGTATGATGTGAGTATTTAGGAATAGCACTGTGGCTAGAGTTCCTAGCAAGGACACTGGAGCCATCTTTGGGTCATGTTAGTATTTTTAGAAGTTCTGAAAACTAGTGACAGGTATAATGTGCATATCTATGTTCTGTTTGATCTATGCATTTCATCAACTTGGCGGTTAGAGCGTAGCTGGGATACTGATCAAACCTGATATGCAAGTGTTCACATGGAAAATCTTCATCCTTCCAGTTCATTTTAGATCTTTCCATCATCCAACTGCTCTCTTCAAGGCCCTCTCCTTTGCTTTCCATTTGCTTTTATTCATGTTATTGGCTATGTGCCTATTTATTGCTTCAGGTTTTTGTTTGTTTGTTCATTTTAGCTGAACTATCCTGCCACCTGTTGGCAGCTCAGCAGCAGCTCAGCTCAGGCTGGCATCAAACTGCTGTTGCTCAGAGCTCGGCTCGCACTCTTTTTTTTTTTTTTTTTTTAAAGATTTTATTGGGCAATTGGTGGAGGGGAACAGCGTTGGGGAATCGGGGAAGGGGAACGGACAAGTTGCTGTCTTCTTGTTCTTCAGTTTTAGTTGCGGAGGATGTTGCTTCACTGTTGGTATCATCATTGCGCTCTTCCCGGATGAGGCAGATCGGTCGCTGGCCTCTGGATGTCGCTCATCGCGGCTATTGGCAGTTCATGCTTGGCTGTCAGCCGCTCACGCTGGCTTCGGGCCACTCACTGCAGCCTATGGCAGCCCACTGCAGCAGGGGCTGCAGCCCACACCATCACCGGGGCTCGCACAGCCCAGCTCCAGGTGGAGCTGTTATTAGCTGTAGAGGGCAGTGTCACTGGCCCTCATGTGGGATCCGAACCTGGGCCGCTGGCATCCCAAAACCAGCGCTTAACCAATGCGTCACTCGGCCGGCCCTCGGCTCGCACTCTTGAGCGAGCTCTTAACCAACTGAGCCACTTGGCTGGCCCTATTGCTTCAGTTTTTTACTTTCTTATTTCCTCGCCATTAATTTGCTTCAGGCTCTTTACTAAAAATTCATTCCTTTTCTCTTTGTTTTTCTCTTTTCTGCAATATATCATCTTTACAGAACATTGAAGTAACAATCATACTGAATTTTCTTCTTGAACAACTTTTTTGAATATTAACAGAGGAGTTGTTGATTGTGAAAATCTTTGAATGCCAAGAATTTTGGATTTTATTGTGTTACCAAGTGTTGGTCTTGGAGTAGAGTTTTAGAAAGGTAACTGCCAAAGCAGTGAAAAAAAGAAGACTGGAGAAGGATTAAAATTGAAAACAGAGAGATCTGTTTGGGGGCAAGTGTAGGTTTGAATGAGAGATGATGAGATCTTGAATTAAGACTTGGGGAAGGAGAGAAGGATCAATGGAATCATGGTAATATATGTAAAAGGAAAGAAGAAAGGATAAATTGAGCAAATAAATCAATAAGTAGTTTTGAATAACTCCAGTTAGATTAGCCATTGTGGATGTCTTGTGATATAAGATCTGTTATGGTGGCATTCACAATTGGAAATATAATACCTGACAGTGAAATAATAGTGATACAAGGTGGCAGTATAAGAGAAGAAATTACTCTGGACAAGAACAATCTCTGGCAGCTTTTTGGAAAATGTTAGAGTTGAGTTTAATTTAGAGGTTATATTAGTAATGTCAGCTGCTTTCTGTACAAGTGCTGTACAGATAGATTTAGACTTGAAGATGAGAGCTCGATGACCAGAGGAGAAAAAAATGGAGGAGAAACAAATGGAGGAAAGAGCTCCATCATCTCCTTAGCCCCATTTCAGTGTATCAACCACTCTTCTAATTAAACCATTCTAGGGAAGGATCCTGAACTTTTCAGAGCTCTTGCCTGCTGAGTTGCTAAACACAATGAATATCTTTGGATTCTGTAGGAATTTGACCTGATGATTTGATTTTGTAATCTTTTTTGTAGTGTTCCTGAAGAACAATGGAAAGGAAAATTCACCACAATTCAGAAAAGGTAAATGCCAATATTTTATTTTTAACTTGTTTGATTCAGGTTTAATAGTTGCTACTATTTAGAAAAATGTATGAATACCTTAGAGATAAGATAATTAAAAGTTAGAGAACTAGGGCCGGCCGAGTGGCACGGAGGTTAAGCGCTGGCCTGGGAAGCCAGCGGCCCCGGTTCAGGTCCCACATGTGAGGGCCAGTGACATTGCCCTCAAAAAAAAAAAAAAAAAAAGTTAGAGAACTGAAGAAAAAAGCCGTATTTTGCATATGGAGAGTTTTCGGTATTAAAGGTGTTTTTTCCACGTAGGTGCTGTGTGAGTCTGGTATGAAGCCTCAGGGATGTTTTCCCTTAGTTGTGTTTTAGGAATGACTTTAAAAACTCTATCGGGGCCGGCCGAGTGGCTTGGTGGTTAAGCACTGGCTTGAGACGCCAGCGACCCTGGTTCGGGTCCCATATATGAGGACCAGTGACACTACCCTCAAAAAAAAAATAAAAAAATAAAAACTTTATCCGGATGCCCAGTACTCTACTCTTTTGGGTTTTCTGGCACACTAATGTGTGATAGTATCAGGTTTACAAAAAAAATCATATGCATGTGGTAATCACCAAGGTTATAATATTCTCTTTTTTTTTTTTTTTAACCTTTTAATTTTCTCATGTCATAGGATTATTCCTTTTAGGAAAAGTTCTTTTCCAGGATACCATTTAACACAAAACCATTGTAATTACAGTGGTCAGTGTTCGGGCTGTGGAAAAAACATAGAGTCTATTCATCTGAGTCCAGAAGAGTATGAATTTCTCAAGGGAAAAGTCATGAGGGATGTGATAGATGGAGGTGACCAATACAGAAAGACGACACCTCAGGTGAGTCAGGATTTATTGCATTCTTGGATTGCTTTTCTAGAGCAGGGGTTGACAAGTTTTTCTGTAAAAGGCCAGCTAGTAAATATTTTAAGCTTTGTGAGCCATACAGCCTCCGTTGCAACCTTTTTTCTCTGCTATTATACTGAACACAGCCACAGACAATACGTAAATGAATGAGCATGGCTGTGTTCCAATAAAACTGTTCATGAAAGGCCATAGTTACCAATCTTTAGAAGAGATTGCTTTAGAAGTTCATAGAATAATTGGGTCAGACTATCATCCATCTACTGAAGTCTGTTCTATTTCACTTGGGCACATGTACACTTAAACCAAAAAGATAGATACTTATTCTTTGTCTAAATGCTTCCAGAAAACGGTGGTCAGTCAACTCCTATGAAAACATGGTTTCTCACTTTTCTAGTCAAGAGAATTTAAGGTAACTTAACAAAATTATTTTCAAGTTTTCTTAGTATTGAAATTGATTCTCTAAGTCATTTTTAATAGCTTTATTTTTGCTAACCTTCAGTATTTTATGCTGGTTTATTAAGATTAAGTTGAATAAGTAAAATTCTTTTTATCTTGGGGAAAGGTCATCCTCGGTGGAAGGTTGCCCATCATTGCACGGAATGCTTTTTCTTCCAGGTACCAAATAAAAACAAGAAGTAAAAATTGCTCTGCCTTCTCACTTTGACCTAAAGGTGTCAGAAAATGCCCCTAGATCATATGAAGACCTTTAATCCTCAGAATAAAGTCAAAATCTGTTCCATAAAAACATTATCTTCATCTTGAATACCTTTTAGCTGGCTTTATTGATAAAATTATAGTAAACATTTATTAAGTGATGCTAAGTACTTTACATTGATTATCTTATATCTTATTTAGTCCTTACAACCGCTCTATATGGTACTATTTTATTTGTGTTTTACCGAGAGTGTTGAAGACTTTGGGAGATTAAATCTACCTATGGGCACTTTGCTAATAAAACCTAGGTCTGACTCCAAAACATTTGCCGTTACACTCTACTGCCTCTCATGGAATGAAAAGTAACGGTAACAATCCGTAGTTCCATGTATACCTGACAGCCAACTGGTTGTAGCAGTTCTTTATTGCCTTAGGAATTTCTGCCAGCTAAAATATGAATTAAATAAATTTCTGTTCTCCTAGTAAACATTTATCAAATGCTTTTGTGTAGCTTCTGAAGTAGATTTTAAGATAGATGCAAGCTTGTACGAATTATGTTATCAAAAATTTACCATTTCTGTTGTAGACTAATTGAAATTCTTTCCACCCTTCAATTTTTTATTTAGTAAAATTTTCAACCTAAAGAAAAAATGAAAAAAATAGCACAATGGATACCTACATACTCTTCATCTAGAGTATAACCAGTTGTTATTATGGCACATATCTTTCTTGCTATATATAAGTATGTGGGGTTTTTTTGTTTGTTTATTTGTTTTTAAGATTTTATTGGGGAATTGGGGGAGGGGAACAGCTTTGGGAAATCAGGAAAGGGGAACAGACAAGTTGCTGTCCTTTTGTTCTTCAGTCTAGTTGTGGAAGACGTTGCTTCACTGGCTCATGTTGGTATTATCATTGTGCTCTTCCTGGGTGAGGCAATCGCTCGCCAGCCATTGGACGGCCACTCATGGCTGCTCACGGCAGCTCACGAAAGTGCACGCCAAGTGCCAGCCAGCCCTACTGCAGCCTAAGCCATTGCCCGTGACTCATGGCAGCCCAGCTCCAGGTCGAGCTGTTGTTCACCATCTTAGCTGTAAAGGGTGCAGCATCACTGGCCCTCATATGTGGGATCTGAACCAGGGCCCTGCTGCTCAAAGCTGGCAACCCAAGCCAACTCTTAACCAACACACCACTCAGCCAGCCCAAGAGTATGTGTTTTTATGAACTTTTTAAAAGTAAATTGTAGACCTGTTACCTTATATGTTTCAGCAAGTATTTTCAAAGAATAAGAAAATTCTGTGTAATTAAATACCATTATCACATTTAAGAACCTTACCATTAATTCAGTGTCATTTAATGAAACGTACATACTCAAATTTTTCCAGTTGTTCCCCCAAAAAGTATTTTATAATTTTTTTCCCTCTGATCTAGGATTCAATCAAGGTTCACTCACTGCTTTTGGTTATGTCTCTCTAAAGCTATAACAGCCTACGGCCCATTTTTTTTTTTTTTTTTAGGAGATTGTTTTTTTTTGAAAAGTCTGGGTGGTTGGTTTTATCCAGGACATCTCAGACTTTTCACCTATTAATCACTTGAGATTATGGTTAAAACGTAAATTATGATTCAGTTGTCTGGAGTGGGGTCTGAGATTCTGTATTTTTTTTTTTCCTTAAAGATTTTATTAGGGAATTGGGGGAGGGGAACAGCATTGGGGAACTGGGGAAGGAGAACAGACAAGTTAGTGTACTTTTGTTCTTAAGTCTAGTTGTGGAGGACGTTGCTTCACTGGCCCACGTTGGTATCATCATTGCGCTCTTCTCGGGTGAGGCAGATTGGTCACCAGCCTCTGGACGGCCTCTCACAGTGGCTCTTGGCAGCACTCACCGGCTGCCAGCTGCTCACGCTGGCTGCCAGCCACTCACTGTAGCCTATGGCAGCTTGCTGCAGCTGCTGTAGCTATACCGTCCACAGGGACTCACAGCAGCCCAGCTCCAGGTGGAGATGTTGTTAGCTGTAGAGGGCAGTGTCACTGGCCTTCATATGTGGGATCCAAACTGGGGCTGCTGGCATTCCAAGCCAGTTCTTAACCAACGTGCCACTCGGCCGGCCCAAGATTCTGTATTTTGAACAAACTGCCAGGTGGGGTGATTCTGGTCTTTGGACCACATTTTAAGTAGCAAGACTGTGGACTAATTGTCTGATTGTTTTCTCTTCATTTAATTCAGTGTAAAAGCGTTTGGCTATACTACTTGGGTGATGCTTTGTGCTTCTTATTGAATCCCAGCGACCACATAGTATCAGGTTGTACTCACTGTTGCTGATGATAAATTTGATCACTAGATAAAAAGGGTAACTGCCAGCTATCTCCATTGTAAAGGTACATTTTTCCCTTTATAATTTCCCTTTGTAATTTTTCCCTCTGTAATTTTTGTAATTAAAATTATGTAATCTGTGGGGTAATACTTCAAGACTATGCACATATCCTGTCACCCATTAACTCTTCACTCAATGTTTTTAGCATCATGGAGATGATCTCTACCTTTGGAGGTTGCAAAGTGGTGATTTTCTAGTTATTTCTAATACATTTATTAGCGGGCATTATTCTATAAAAGTTTTCCGTTTCCATCTCTTTCTCCCTGTTGCTTTATTTATTTGTTTAATTATCTTTGTGGACATAAGGACATTTAAAAAAAATTAACTGTTAGAATCCATTACCATCATTATTCTTTTTGATGCTCAAATTGTCCCAAATTTGACCTATGGAAGCCCCTTCAAGCTAGTTCCTGTGTCATTTTCATCCCCCCTCCTCTCCATCAGTCTTTCCTCCCAATCAGTTTTTGAGCACTTCCATGCTTTCTGGCACAATATGTCCTACACTCTCACCATGAAGTGCTCCTGCCCTAGTTGTGGAGTCACTCACTCTCAATGGCTAAACATTGCTATAATTCCTTGTTAAATGAATATCACTTTCTTCTGGATTAATGGAAGGGAGATTTGTTACTTTTCTCTGCTCACAGAGACTTAGAACCCAGAGCAAATCTTCCCTTTGAAGAATGTTATTCTGCAAGAGGAGTTCCAGGCTCTTGATGATGGTGAGAATAGCAAAGAGAAGTCATATATTTACTTACCCTAATTCACAAAGCAACTAATATATTCCCAGAAGGATTGGAGCATTTTATGGCAAGGGAAATTGTTTTTTCCTTTTCTCTTTCCAGGCATTTTCCTGCTTTCCCTCTGCAACTCTCTAAGTCTGTATCCCATTTCTTGTCATCTGCCTTTCACCTTTAAGGTATTCACATAATAATAGTTACTACTATTTATTGAATAATTACCATATGTCAGGCACTTTTAGGCCTATTACATTCACAACAAGCTAGCAAGGATATCACGATTTTGAAGATGGGGAAGGTCAAGATAAGAAACGTATCAATGGTTAAAAAGCAGTGAAGGAAGGCACATGGCTGGGTTGGATCAGGGTTTAGTTTCTGTAGTATTGGTGAGGAAGAAGGGACATGGATGGATCCAGAGTACTGCTGGAGGGTTGAAGTAAAATCAACCCTGTCCGGGACCAGAGGCAAGGGATTAAGGATTGTGGATATGTTGATAAGTAGGTGCAGCAAAGCACTGGAGCATTTATTTAGACCTCTGATTTCTCTGAAGAGCTTGAGGCAGATTGATCACTTGAAGGTGAAAGAAGGTAATGACAGTCTAAGGGAGTTTTAGGATAATTTTAAGCCTTGGAAATTTGTGAGCAGATTGGAGGTTTTGCTGGGTGGTGCTAAACCCCCAACTGAGACTGGAGAGCATCTGTGAGCCAGTTTGGGCAGTCCTGAGCCATCCAGGTACACAAACAGAACGCAGGTGGATGGGATGGTACAGGATTTTGCTAGTTCGGTACAGTTCAGGGAAAAGGGAATACTAATTGAGGGTATAGGTGAGAGGGTGGCTCAATTAATAGCCCATGAGATCACAGTTGATAGGAAGAATAAAGATGGGTGGGAGCTCACAGATTAGGAGACTAGAGATAACAGTGGTCTGAAGGCTCATGGAGGTTGAAGAGCAAGCATAAAGGGAGTGAGAGTGGAAATCAGGGTTTTTTTTTTCTGTGTGGGGATTTGTTTGTTGCTTAGATGTGGCAACATGATAGAGAACAAGTGAAGGTAGTTCTGACAGAGTAGTTAACATGATGACCATGGCGCCCAGACTAGATGGGGAAGAAAGGAAGGCCAGAGAGCACTGCCAGGAGGGTTCAAGGCACTGGTAGTCTCAGTGTGGGGTAGAAGAAAAAGTATAGTGAGAGGAAAAGAGTAAAAACAGGAAAGCTGAAGTCAGAGAGCAGGTGAAATATTTGAGGCTAAGATTTCAGAGGAAAAGCCCTTCTAGGACCCAGCCAGATCCAGGGTCCAGCTATTGGGGCTTGGTATGTGCCTAGGATAAAGCTCCAGACTGTCATTTCCCAAAGATTGTTCTCTTGTGGTGTGTGTGTGTGTTCGTGTGTGTGTTTCTTGGTCTTTTTTGCTCATCATTTGTATTAATTTGCTAGGGCTACCATAACAACATACCAGAGACCAGGTAGTTTAAACAACAGAGACTGAGCGCAGTTCTGGAGGCGGAAGTCCAAGATCAGCAGGCTTGGTTTCTCCTGAGCCTCTCTCCTTGGCTTGCAGATGGTCCTCCCTCATGCTTTGTCCTCATGCGGCCTTCTGCTGTGCTTGAGCATCCCAGTTATCTCTGTGTGTCCAAATTTGCGTTTCATATGAGGATACCAATCCAGTTGGATTAAGGACCTGTCCTTATGACTTCATTTTACCTTAATTATTTTTTAAAGGATTTATCTCTCCATACAGTCACATCCTGGTGTTAGTACTTCAACATATGTATTCTGGGCTGGCCACAATTGAGTCCATAACATTCAATGAAAATATGCATTAAGGGCCGGCCGAGTGGCGCATTGGTTAAGAGCTGGCTTGAGATGCCAGCAGCCCCGGTTTGGATCCCACATGTGAGGGCCAGTGACACTGCCCTCTACAGCTAACAACAGCTCCACCTGGAGCTGGGCTGCGAGCCCCAGCGACTGTGTAGGCTGCAGCCCCTGCTGCAGTGGGCTGCCATAGGCTACAGTGAGTGGCTGGCAACCAGCGTGAGCGGCTGGCAGCCAGCGTGAGCTGCCAATAGCCGCGGTGAGTGACCATCCAGTGACCGGCAACCGATCTGCCTCATTTGGGAACAGCGCAATGACGATACCAGTGAAGCAAAGTCCTCTACAACTAGACTGAAGAACAAAAGGACAGCAACTTGTCTGTTCCCCTTCCCCGATTCCCCAGTGATGCTCCCCTCTCCCAATTCCCCAATAAAATCTTTAAAAAAAAAAAATGCATTAAAACCATATGGTGTTCAACATTTTAAATTATTTTGTACTGGGAATAGCTGGATTTGCCTTCAATATTGCTTTTTTAAGTCTTGCTTATAATTTGGAAGTGTAAGGTATAAGTGAAGGAGTAAGTATTAAATCCGTATTGAGCTTCTTTGTCTACTTAAAAAATAAACTTATGATCAGCTGACCTCTATACGCACCTACAATGAGCATATTCAAAATTGTTTCAAATGCTTTCACCAAATAAAACTCTTTTGTTCAAAACAAAGTAAATGAGATGGCACCCTCTAATGAAGTGGTTCTCAACTTTGGCTGCTGGTTAGAATAGTTTAGGAGATGTTTAAATATTACTGATACCTGGACTCCTCCTTCCCCCTGCTCAGAGATTTTGGTTTTAAGTATAAATGTTCAGTGGTATTAAATACATTCACATTGCAGCCGTCACCACTACCCATCCCTCAACTCTTTTCATCTTATAAAACTGAAACTGTATGCAGTAAACAATAATTTCCCATTCTCTTCTCCTCTCAGCCCCTGGCAATCTCCATTAGACTTTCTGTCTTTATGATTTTTGACTACTGTGTAAGTACCTCATGTAAGTGGAATAATACAGTATTTGTCTTTCTAACTTATTTCATTTAATATATCCTCAAGGTTCATCATATTGTAGCATAATGCAAAAATTTTTTCCTTTTTTAAGGGTGAATAACATTCCATTGTATGTATATATCACATTTTGTTTATCTACCCATCAGTGGATACCTGAATTGCCAATGGTTTAACTATTGTGGATAATGCTGCTATGAACATGAGTGTACAGATATCTCTTTGAGGCCCTACTTGCAATTCTTTTGGTTGTATATCCAGAAATGGAATTGCTGGGTCATCTTCTAAATCTATTTTTAATATTTTCAGGAACTGTGTTCCACAGAAGCTATACCATTTTACATTTATTCCAACAGTGCACAAAGGTTCCAATTTCTCCACATTCTTGTGAATCCTTGTTTTCTATTTTTATTTTTTATAGTAGTTATCCAAATGGGTGATGTGTTATCTCATTGTAGATTTGCATTTTTCTAATGAGTAGTTATGTTGAACAACTTTTCATATGCTTATTGGCTGTTCGTATACCTCTTTTAGAGAAATGTCTACTCAAGTCTTTGCCTATTTTTGAATTGGGGTTTTGAGTTTTTTTGTTCTTGAGTTTAGGTGTTCTCTATATATTCTGGATATTAATCCTTTATCCAATACATGATTTGCAAATATTTTCTCTCATTCTGTGAGTTGCCTTTTTATTCTATTGATAGTGTCTTTTTTTTTTTTTTTAAAGATTTTATTGGGGAATTGGGGGAGGGGAACAGTGTTGAGGAATTGGGGGAAGGGACCAGCCAAGTTGTTCTTCAGTCTTCATTGTGGAGGGCGCCAGTCGCCATCTGGCTGCCCGTCGGCAGCTCGTGGCCTCTAAGCTCAAGGTGCTGTGTTCAATCTTAGTTGCAGGTGGGCATAGCCACTATCCCATGCGGGAGTGGAACCCTGCGGCCTTGTTAAGAGTGCACACCCTATCCACTGAGCCATCTATGCCGCAGCTCAGTTCAAGGTGCCAAGGTCAGTCTTTAGTTGTGAGTGGGCATAGCCCAACATTGAACAGGCAATCTTGTTGTTACACCAGCTGAGCCATCCTGCCACCTGTTGGCAGCTCAGCGACAGCTCAGCTTGGGTGCAGCATTCACTGGCCCATATGGGAATCAAACCAGAGGCCCTGTTGCTCAGAGCACGCGCTCTAAACCAACTCTTAACCAACTGAGCCCCTCAGCCGGCCCCTGATAGTGTCTTTTTATGCACAAAATTTAAAAATTATTTTGAAGTACAGTTTTTAAATTTTTTCTTTTGTTACCTGTGCCTTTGGTGTCATATCCAAGAAAATCATTGCTCAATCCAGTGCCTTGAAGCTTTTGTTCTGTGTTTTCTTCTAAGAGTTCTATTGTCTTAGGTCTTACATTTAGGTCCTTGATCCATTTTCAGTTAATTTTTGTATATGGTGTTAGGTAAGGGTCCAACTTTATTCTTTTGCATGTGGATATCCGATTTTCCCAGTACCATTTGTTGAAAAAACTGTTCTTTCCCTTGTAATGGTCTTGGCACCCTTATCAAAAATCATTTGACAATATATGAGTCAGCCTGGGATTAATTTTATCCCATTTGTCTATATGTCAGTGTTTATGCCAGTACTGCATTGTTTTGATTACTGTAGCTTTGTAGTAAGTTTTGAAATCAGAAAGTGTGAGTCCTTTACTTTTTTCTTCAAGATTGTTTTGGATCCTTCGAGAGTCCATATGAATTTTAGTATGGGTTTTTTTTATTTTTTAAAAAAAAATGGCATTGGAATTTTGATAGGGATTACATTTAATCTTTCTGTAGATCACTGGATAGTATTGACATTTTAATAATATTAAATTTTCTAATCCATGTACATGGAACATGTTTCCATATATTTATGTCTTTAATTTCTTTCAGCAATTTTTTTATGCTTTTAATTGTACAAGTTTTTCACCTCCTTAGTTAAGTTAATTCTGAAGCATTTCATTTTTTTCAATGCTGTTGAAAATAGAATTGTTTTTATAATTTCCTTTTCAGATTGTTCATTGTTAGTTTATGGAAATGCAGCTGATTTTTGTATGTTGACTTTGTATTGTATTGCTTTGTTGAATTGATTTGCTAGTTATAACAGTTTTTGTGAGTAGAATCTGTAGGGTTTTCTACATGTAAGATCATATCATCTGCAAACAAAGATAATTTATGTCTTCTTTTCTAATTTGGATACCTTTTTCATTTTTCTTGTTTAATTACTCTGGCTAAAACTTCCAGTACTGTATTAAATAGAAGTGTTGAAAGAAGGGCATATTCACCTTGGTCTTGATCTTGAAGGAAAAACTTTCATTCTTTTACCATTGAGTGCAATGTTCAATGTGGGTTTTTCATATATGGCTTTTATATTGAGGTAGTTTTCTTCTAATCTTAGTTTGTTGAGTGTTTTTATCATGAAAGGGTGTTGAATTTTGTCAAATGCTTTTTCAATTTAGTGATCATGTGTTTTTTCCCTTCATTCTGTTGATAATATGTACTATTGATTGATTTTTATGTATTGAACCACCCTTGCATTCCAGGAATAAACCCCACTTGGTAAAATGGTATCCTTTGAATATCCTGCTAAATTCTGCATGCTAATATTTTGTTGAGGATTTTTGCTTCACTTTATAAGGGACATGGGTCTGTAGTTTTCTTGTAGTGTCTTTCTCTGTCTTTGGTTATCAGGGTAATGATGGCTTCATATGAGTTTGGAAGTGTTCCTTCCAATTTTTTGAAAAGTTTGAGAAGGATTGGTATTAGTTCTTTAAGTGTTTAGTAGAATTCACCAGTGAACTATTAGGTCTAGCACTTTTTTTTGTGCTAGAGATTTTTGATTACTGATTCAGTTTCCTAATTGTGTATAGATGTATTCAAATTTTCATTTTCTTTGTGATTATGCCTCTCTCTCTGAGAGTAGCAATCTGGCTGGCCCAGTGGAGCGTTGGTTGGGAGTTGGCTTGGGATTCCGGCTCTGAGCAGGGGGTGGGGGGTGTCCCCATTCGGATCCACATGAGGGCTGGTGATGCTGCGCCCTCTGCAGCTAAGATGGTGAACAACAGCTTGACCTGGAACGGGGCTGCCATGGGTCGCTGGCGATGATGTGAGCTGCGGTGGGGCTGGTCGGCAGCTGTCATGCGCCTTTGTGGACTGCCGTGGGCCACCATGAGCGGCAGTCCAGTGGCCAGCGGGCAGCTGCCTCGCCTGGGAAGAGCGCAATGACGATACCAACATGGGCCAATGAAGCAACGTCCTCCACAACTAGACTGAAGAACAAAAAAGACAGCAACTTGTCTGTTCCCTTCCCCCAATTCCCCAATAAAATCTTCCAAAAAAAAAGTAGCAATCAGCACACAGATCCCTAATATTTGGAGAACAAAGTTCTTTTTTCCTACCCACCTGATTCTTGTAAGCTGTGTGCAAGATGCTCCAGGAACATGTGTACAGCTGTCTGCTATGTGGTTTGGAGTGAGGGATGAGTAGCTGCTGTGCTCGCTGTGCTAAATACTAAGATTGACTGAAATTACCCACAATTATTCATCCAAGGATTCCCCTGGAAATTGCAAGCCTTCTACAGACTCCAGAGTTCCAAAGTAGTTACTAGTTACATCAGACAGCTATACATTTATTGTGTGGGTGGGAAGACAGATTTTTGGTGCTTTCTTTTCTGCCATCTTCCCCTCAACTTGATGAATTTGGGGATACACACACACACACACTTACGTCTGTGGAATTGTCACCACAGTTAAGGTAATGAATATATCACCCCTAAAAGTTTCCTTCTGCCACTTTGTAATGACTCCCACCTGTACCCAACCGCCATTCTTGCCCCCTCTCAGGTATACACCATTGTGGGAAGCTGATAGCAACCCAGTGTCTGACAAGGCCACATTGCCCTGCTCAGCACTGGATATTAGGGGTGCTGCCTTATGGTTGGTCATGTAATATCTCCTGCCTCTATGAACCCATGTGCCTTTTCTTCTATAGGAGACAATATATTTACTACACTTGTGATATGTTCCTGTGGTGCCCCAATGAGCTAACTACGCAGCCAAGGACGGGTAAGATCTCCTAAATGTGGGGAGACAACCCAAGCCAGGCGGTAGTTCCGTGGGGAACCCCTGAACTGTGATAGTGGGGACTCAAGCCCCTTGGAAACTGAGGCACAGGCCTCTGACAAACTCAGGCCAGAAAACTCAGGCCTGTGAGAAGCTGATGCATTTGCCTAAGGGCCCTACTGTGAATAGTCTCCTGAAAGATTAAGTCTTCAGGCCATGAGAGTTTCGGGTAAGAGGCAGCTCTAAGACATCCGCTGACCATGGAATTGTTAATCAGCCTTGTGTGAATTCCTTTGCCCAGTGCCTTGTTGCAGCAACAGATACTGAAGCTTTGACTGAGAAACGGATGCAGCCCTCTGTAGGATAAGAGAGGTGTGAAACCCTTTTGGTTGCTAGGTATTGTTATTTACAAACGAATAGATTTTAGATGCTTTTACCTTAAACACAGCCACTCCTAGTCTTTTGGTATAGCTCAAGTATACTGTGAGTTTTATGATTGTGTTTAACTGCTAGGATTTAGGATGATTTCTAGATAGTCAAGATAGCTTTAGTAAACATTCTTTAAGTGACATACAGAAACCGAGTCTGGGTTTCATAGCAATTATCATAATAAAGACAAGGTAATCCTTTAACGGAAGAGTAAGTCACAGTACACCCTGGAAAGAGCACTTTCAGGGGAGTAGAAGACTGTGTAAATCCTGAGAACTACAAACCACCGTTAATGATTTGTTACAGTTTGCTTCCTTGAAAATTCTCAATAAAAGCTATACGCTGACCCGATTCGGGGCTCAGTCTTCTTTGGCTGAGTCCCTTGGGCTCAGTCGTCTTTGGCTGAGTCCTTTGGTCTCGCTCTTATCTTTCTTCTGTCTCTTGTTTTTCCTTAATCTGCGTCGCCCCTCTCGTGTCCCACTTGCCCTTGCCACGCAGGACGTGACAACTGGCGCCCAACGTGGGGCTCGAACCCACGACCCTGGGATTAAGAGTCCCATGCTCTACCGACTGAGCTAGCCGGGCAATGTGGCCTTGTCAGACACTGGGTTGCTATCAGCTTCCCACACACCATGAAATCATATACAGGTTTTTTTTTTCTGGCTTATTCAGTACAGTTGAAACTTGAATAACACGGTTTTGAACTATGTGGGTCCATTTATACATGGATTTTTTTTTCCAATAAATATACAGTTGGTTCTCCATGTCCTTGGGTTTCACATCCGCAAATTTAACCAACCACGTATCAAAACCAGTATTTTCAGTCCGCAGTTGGGAGTCCGTGGATGCAAAGGGCCAGTTATATGCATTGTTCCACACCATTTTATATGAGAGACTCTAGCATCCATGGATTTTGGGATTTGTAGGAAGTCCTGGAACCAAACCTCTGCAGAAACTATTGTTAGGGTTTTTGGAAGTCAAAAGTTATATGTGGATTTTTGATTGTGTAGTAGATTAGCACCCCTAACTCCTGCATTGTTCAAGGGTCAACTGTATATAATTATTTTGAGACTTAATGTTTTGTGCCTCAATTATTTTATTTTTATTGCTGAGTTCCATTTTGTGGATATACCACAATTTGTAAATTCATTTACCTATTGATGGACTATTTGGGTTATTTCCAGTATAGGGTTATTACAAATAAAGCTAACAAGAACATTCTTACACACGTCTTCGTACTTTGTGCTTTTAGATTTGTTTCCTAGGGATGCTGTAACAAATTACTGTAAACTGGTGGCCTAAAATGACATTCTCTCATAGTTATGGAGGCTAGAAGTCCAAAATCAAGGTGTTGGCAGGACCATGCTCCTTTTAAAGATTCTAGGGAAGACTCCTTCCATTTTTCTAGCTTGAGATGCTTTCTGCTCCTGGAAATCCTTGTTGTTTCTCAGCTTTTAGCTGCTTCACTTTAACTCTCTGCCTCTCCTTCTGTGTGTCATCTCTTCTTGTTATAAGGACATCAGTCCTTGGGTTTAGAGCCCATCTTATTCCAGTATGACCTCATCTTAACTAATTACACCTGCATCTAGATAAGGTCACTTTCCGGGTGGACATGAATTTTATCTTTTTTTTTTTTTTTGAGGGCAGTGTCATTGGCCCCCATATGTGGAATCAAACTGGGGCTGCTGGCTTCCCAAGCCAGCGCTTGACCACCGCGCCACTCGGCCTGCCCTGGACATTAATTTTAGAGGGGGCACTATTTAACCCACTACCACTTTTCTTTCTTTTGGGTACATATCTAGGAGTGAAATGGCTCAGTCTTATGGTAGATATGTATGTGTAGGTTTTTTTCAGAAACCACCAAATTGTTTTCCAAAGTGGTTGTCTTCATTTTACGTTTCTGTCAGCAGTGTATGAGAGTTACAGTTGCTCCACATCCTGGCCAACACTTAACATGGTCAATATGATCAGTCTCTTTACCTTTAGCTGTTCTAATGGATGTGAAATGGTATCTCATTGTGGTCTTAATTTATACTTTCTTTTTTTTTTTTTTGAGGGCAGTGTCACTGGCCCTCATATGTGGGATCGAACCGGGGCTGCTGGCTTCCAAGGCCAGCGCTTAACCACCGCGCCACTCGGCTGGCCCTTAATTTATACTTTCTTAAAGACTGATGATGTTGAGCATTTTTTGTGTACTTAATTGCCATCCACATATCTTCGGCGAAGTGCCTATTCAGATCTTTTCCTCATTTAAAAAATTGGGTTGTATTCCTATTATTGAGTTGTAAGTGTTGTTTATATATTCTAAATACAAGTCCTATGTCAGATATATCTTTTGCAAATAGTTTCTCTCAGTCTGTGGCTTACCTTTCATTTTTTCAAAATAGAGATTCTGATTTAATTGCTCTGGTTTGGGGCCCAGACGTCAGGGTTTTCAAAGGCTTCCATATGATTTTAAAGTGCAGCCAGGGTTGAGAACCACTGCTTCTAATGTGAGGTTTTGAAGAACCCTAATGTATATATGGCAACTTCTTTTCTTCAGGATAATTTTGGGAGAAAAATCTCAGTGATAGTGAAATTTTTAGCTTTTCTCATGCCTTTGTTTACCGTACTTAGATATCACAGCCAGCAGATGGCAATAGTGTAACATGTAAAATTTTTAGGTCCTATAGCCAGGTCAGTTGGGTTAAAGGATTTGGTGAGCTTCTTCTATTATTAAGCTGAATGATATCTCTGTTGTTTTTGTTTAAGTCAGATTAGTGATAATAGACAGTGATGGGAGAACTATATATGTGAATTTTAAGTGAACAAAGCAGAACTCCAAATAATATGCATGTACACCAGTGATTTAACTACATGAAACTAATTGAAAGGACAAAAATGAAGATCAAAAAGTGAATTTGGAACTATGTGGCCAGTGTTAGTTTAATATGAATTAGATTTTTTCCTCTTACTTTTCTTTGTTCTTAACAATAACATTACAGTCAGATTTATTTTTTCATATTTAACTGCTCAGGTATGAATTCAGTTATTCATTTAATCTTTTAATGAGGGAAAATTTCAAACATTCAAAAGTAGAGAGACTAGTACAATGAACTTCTAGCTCAATGATTATTAACTTACTAACTTGTATTTCATTTATAGTTCTACCTTTGTCTCCCTTGTCCCTCAGTTTTTTGTAAAGCAAATCTGAGCTTAATCATTTTTCCCATAAATTATAAGTTTACTTTTAAGCAACTTTCTTTGTTTCTTGTATCTTAAAAAATAGTTCTTTGTATAGTGATATTTTTCGTATAGAGTAACATCTTATAGTATAACAGCAGTTCTCAAACTTTTTAGTCTCAAGGCCCTTTTACATTCTTAAAAATTAAGGACTCCTGAGAGCTTTGTTTATGTGGGATTAAACCTGTTGTTGATTACTACATTCCCAGTTAAAACCAAGAACCTTTAAAAATATGTATTTTTTATTTAAAATAACAATATAAAACTATTACATGTTGACATAAATAACATTTTTCTCAATAATAACTCCATTGTCCAAAACAAATAGCTATGTGAGAAGACAAGCATTGTCTTATATATTTGTAAATCTCTTTAATTACATGGCTTAATAGAAGACAGCTGAATTTTTATATCTGCTTCTGTATTTAATCTGTTGTGTTATGTTATTTTGGTTGAAATATATGAAGAAAATGGAGGCTCGTAGAGACAAGTAGTTTGAAAAGGTAAGAGTATTTTATTGGCATTTTCAGATAATTGTGCTTATTCTTCTTTGATATTATAACAAAACAACACTGCATACTTGTGGGCAATGAGAGTGAAAAGGCAGCTAACATCTTAGTATTATTATAAAAATAGTTTCTAACCTTACAAATCCCCCGAAAGGGCCTTAGGGATGCCCAGGGGTCCTCAAACCACAGTTTAAAAACCACTGCTCTAGTGCTGGCCAAGTGGCACGGTGGTTAAGCACTGGCTTGGTTCGGGTCCCACATATGAGGGCCAATGACGCTGCCCTCAAAAAAAAAAAGAACCACTGCTCTAGAAATACTCTTCCTTAAATATGGTTTCCTTTTTCTTTCTATTTGAAAAGTTTGAGTAAAATGTCTTTTCTTGAATTTAATTGCAAAAATATATTAATAAAGGAAGTTAAGACAAAGACAACAGTCTCATTACTCAGCGTATCTTCTGTTTAGTTTCTCCTATTCTCTTTTAGTTTTTATTGAGACTTCTTTCATCATCTTCTTTCACTTTCCAAATTGGAAGTGTTTTTTTCTAATCATAAAAATCATATTTAGGGGCCAGCCGAGTGGCTCAATTGGTTAAGAGTTGGCTTACAGCGCGAGCTCTGAGCAACAGGGACGCTGGTTGGATTCCCACATGGGCCAGTGATGCTGTGCCCAAGCTGAGCTGTCGCTGAGCTGCCCACAGATGGCAGGATGGCTCAGCTGGTATTAAAAACAAGATTGCCTGTTTGATGGTGGGCTATGCCCATCCGCAACTAAGACTGAACTCAGCATCTTGAGCTGAGCTGCCGCCTGGATGGCTCAGTGGATAGAGCGTGTGCTCTTAACAACAAGGCTGCTGGTTCAACTCCCTCATGGGATGGTGGCTATGCCCACCTGCAACTGAGATTGAACACAGCACCTTGGGCTTAGAGGCCACGAGCTGCCGATGGGAAGCCAGACGGCGACTGGTGCCCTCCACAACGAAGACTGAAGAACAACAACTTGGCTGGTCCCCTTCCCCAATTCCCCAACACTGTGCCCCTCCCCTAATTCCCCAATAATAATAATATTTATTAATTATATATATAAAAAAACTTCAGTCAAAATAGACACCCCTAAAGAAAGAAATACAGCCCACCATAGTCCTCTCATTCTGAACTTTTAATGAACCTTTAATCACAATAGCAGTCTCCCATAAGCCTGTGATTTAGAGCTTCTTAAATAAAACTTTAATGACTTGGGATTCTGTTTTCTGAAAAAGAAATTGGAGGAAGGCAAATTGCCTGTAGTACATTTAATTGACTTTTTAGGGTGAAGTTTAAATCAAACTATTTGTTCTGCTTGATAATATCTCTTCAGTTAATTGACAGAAAGGAAGCCTTCTGGTGTTTTTCTTACTACAGATTTAAGACAGCACGTGTGACCCAAATGAAATGTCAGTATAAGAACTGATCTAATGTAGGTTTATTTCGGTTTGTTTTCTTAATTTGAGAGTGGCAGCTGCAGACTATGAAAGATGTGAACTAACTGAGCTCTTCATCACAGTCTTCAGAGCCTTCCACTCATTTCCTCTAGGTTTGAAGATCTGGTTATAGCTAAGGTGAACTATCAGGTTTTTCCCCAGATTAAAAAAAAAAAAAAAAAAAAAAGGTTGAACGGTAAATGGCAAACTTTGGGGGTTTGGTAGTTAAAAACTGCAAAAGAAATTTAATTATCTGCAAAGTATAGTTTTAAATTCTCTATTTCTAAAAGCTCATTAATGATTAAATAGTTCTCAACTATTATGAACATTTTACCCAGTACAATCTTAATCACTAAAGCTATTCCCTATTCTCTCTTCTTCAACTCCACAATTTACATCGGAAACTGGAAAATAGGGATGTGATCTCTGGATCATCTGGGTGTGTTGGTGCAAGAGTTGTGGCCAAAAATGTGAAACTTCTAGAAAAATCAATGAATTCAGAAGTACAGGAAGGGTAAAAACCTAAAAAGATAAGCAGGCTGACCCCTTGCAGTAGCCTTCTCAATGTCAAATTTTTCCCTTATTTCTTCATTTTCCTTTAATTTCTCTAATATAGCACTTGCTGACATTCTCCTGACTGGGTTCCAATCTTGTGTATGAAAATGAACTTGAAGTACTGCATAGCCTCCTGATGCCTGGGTTCTCTTTTACAAAGGAATGAGAATTGGGCGTGTATATGTGGGGGTGTTTGGTTGCTGCTGTTTTAATATTGGATGGGTGATTTTTTAGGATGCTAGTGGGAGGTTTCATGTAGATTACAGTGCTAGAGACAGGCATAAAGGCACCTTAACTTTAGGAGATTTGAACAAGGTGGAAGTGTGCAAAAGAGAAACTTATTATTTCTTGGACAAGGGCAAGAAAGTGTCGTTTTTCTTACACCCTGTGATCTTTTCTCCCTCAGATCCAGGCTGGCACTATTATTGTTATACTGTAATAGTACTGTATATTTTATTTGTTTTTATTATCTAGCTTTTCTCTGTATTAGAATAGAATCTCCATGAGAGTAGGATTTTTTGTCTGTTTGAACCCTGTAGTAGTCCCATCAATTGGAATAGTGCTTGGCATCAAGTTGCTCAATTTGTTGAATTAATAATAGTTATCATTTACTAAACGCTTACTGAATGTTAGGTACTGTGCTAGGATTTTTGTCATCTCTAATCCTTGTGATAATCCTTCAAGGAAGGTAGCATCACATTTTTGCTAGACCTCACAGAGGTTAAGCGACTTTGCCAAGCCAAGTCTGTTAGTAGCAAAGCTAACATTAGAACCCAACTCTGTATACAGAACGAGTCTGTTCAGTAAGACTCCCTGTGCTCCTCATGAAATACTGGGTCTCTAAGACATTTAAGAAGATATTGTTTGGTGTTCTTCATTTGATAAACGAAAGTATGCAATGCTTTTCTTTCTTTTTTTTTTTTTAAGACTTTATTGGGGAATCGGGGAAGGGGAACAGACAAGTTGCTGTCCTTTTGTTATTCAGTCTAGTTGTGGAGGACGTTGCTTCACTGGCCCATGTTGGTATTGTGATCATTGCACTTTTCCCAGGTGAGGCAGTCGCTCGCCCGCCATTGGACCTCTGCTCCCAGGGGCTCACATCAGCTCACGAAAGTGCACGCGAGCTGCCGGCCATCTCCACTGCAGCCTACGCCGTCGCTGGCGACTCCCGGCTGCCCAGCTCCAGGTTGAGCTGTTGTTTACCATCTTAGCTGTAGAGGGCTGTGTCATTGGCCCTAATGTGGAATCTGAACCGGCGGCCCTGCTGCTCAGAGTTCGTGCCCCAACGCCAACCCTCCACTCGGCTGGCCCCCTTAATTAGTTTTAACTATGCTTTTTTTTAAATGCAAACATTTATATAAGGCTTATTACATGCTAGTCACTGTTTTGATCACTGACAACTATTAACTCATGTAATATCATCTTTATAATAACCGTGGGAAAGCTATTTATTACTCTTACTGTGTTTCCTGATCTTTAAACAGAGAAGATTGGACTACATGAACTCCCAGGCCTCTTCCAGTTCTGAAATGTTAAGACTTTCTGTTTCCAGTAAACCTAGTTATGTATTAATTAAGACAAGGTCATCATTTCCTAGAAAATGCCTTTTCCAAGATCATTTTCACAGTAGAGCCTTGAGACAGTGCAGAGTAGGAGAGGAAGTTGTGATTTAGATGAATATAAATGCAGAATCTGTATCTAGCAGTGTCAGCTGGGAAGGAAGAAAGTGGGCATCAAATCATTGTTGAGGTTTTGGTGGTGTGAAGCTGTTTACCTCACTGCCTTTCATTAACATCTTAAGGTAGAAATTCGAAGTTGATTAAATCTTGAGCAGAGCACATGACATCTTATTATCCAGCACTACTATTTACCTATAGGTTGAAGCTTGGCCAGTGATTCTTCTCTCCCAAGGTTTCAAGAAATAAAAAAAAGAAGAGTTAAGAATTTGGTACATGAAAATAGCAGACTTGAATCTGGTCAGGCAGCTAGAGCCAAATACTAATTTGCAGGAAACACAGGGGATATACTCGTATTATACTTCACAGATGCAACCATCAAATCCAGTCCATGGAAAAGTCTGTAAGACAACCAACCCATTTTTAAATAAATTGCAAAGGGAGGTGGGGGGATGAGAAGGAGAGAGAGAAAGAGAAAACCTATAGATCAAAAGCAATTTGTGATATATCAACCATTTGTGTGTACGGACAGTAATGGGCCTTTGATTCCTGATTTGAACAATCAAAGAAATCTGAACCTCAATTGTTGGAGATATTAAGAAATTATTGTTGATTTTTTTAGGTGTAATAATGCTAGTGAGTTGTGTTTTAAAACTATTTATATTCTAGAGCTACACACCGAAATATTTATGGATGAAATGATGTGATGTCTGAGATATGCTTCAAAAATACCTAGGAAATGGGGGCTGGAGTAGGTGGGGGTTACATATGAAACAAAATTGGCCATGAGATGATAAAGTTAGTTTTTAGGTTCATTGGGTTTCATTATATTATTCTGTCTATTTTTGTGTTTGAAATTTACATTGTAAAAAGCTTTTTTAAAAAGTGACATAATAAATAAATATATATGCATTCAGGATAGAAGTTTGTTTGTTTTTTTAAAGATTTTATTGGGGAATTGGGGGAGGGCAACAGCATTGGGAAACCAGGGAAGGAGAACAGACAAGTTGCTGTCCTTTTGTTCTTCAGTCTAGCTGTGGAGAACATTGCTTCACTGGCCCATGTTGGTATCATCATTGAGCTCTTCTTGGGTGAGGCAGGTCAGTTGCCGGCCTCTGGTCACTCACAGCAGCTCTTGGCAGCTCACACCGGCTGCCAGCCGCTCACTGTAGCCTATGGCAGCCCACTGCAGCAGGGGCTGCAGCTATGCCGTTCTGGGGACTCACAGCAGCCTCACTCCAGATGGAGGTGTGTTCACTTTCTTAACTGTAGAGGGCAGTGTCACTGGCCCTCATATTTGGAATCCAAACCGGGGCCGCTGGCGTTCCAAACCGGGGCCGCTGGCGTCCCAAGCCAGCTCTTAATCAACGCACCACTTGGCCGGCCCCAGGATAGAAGTTTTGAAGAGGGAGATTATAAAACAATGCACCCTTAGTGAATTTCATGCAGAGGCAGCATCTTCTGTAGTATTTTTCCCCAATCATATATTCATTATAAAAGATGAAAATAGTTCAGAAATGTCTCTATAGAAAGTAAAAGTCTCCTTTTTAATCAAATAATATTTTTAAAATACTGAAAATTGTCATGTTATTTGCACATGGTAATTATTCCTTTTTCTATTTATGAAATGCATGAGAGATGAAATTTAGATCAAGAGCTGGAGAGAGATTTCCTAGTGAACCAAAATGGTTTTGTTTTGCAAAAAGGATATTAACATTACCTCTGGAGTTTAAAAAAAAAAAATCTGTACATCTTAATCCATTTATAGTGAAAACTATAACTAAAGTAGCAATTTGGAATGCTACAGTGTGCATCTACCCCTGCTTTTAGTGCAGGTGGTAAGTGCAGATTCATTCTGGTGTGGTTAGGCCTTCCATGAAGAGAAATTTGAACTTAAGAGCCTATGTCCTCAGCAGTGCTAATTGGGAGACATGGAGTAAGGGGATTTCCACTCTTTGTTAATAAGATCTCTAGGCGTATTTCCTCTTTGTTTTGGTGTTTTCCTCAGCTGTGAAGCAGCTGCAGGGAAATAAAATGTGATTTCCTGCACTTACGGCGCTCACTATTCTTTTGGAGAATTATAATTGGGAGAGTGGAATGTCTATGGATTGAACTACCTACACAGCTAATTTAAACATTCATTTTTTTAAATTGGCTCACTCCATTTGTGCCAGTGGTAGATTTGTTCAGATGATTTGAATTAGCAGACAACTAAGGTTGTCTCAAAGGCAAGCATCCCTCTTTATGTACCACTGCTTTAATTAATATAATTCTTTGCAAGCAGACTGAAAAACCATGAATGGCAAAATTGCATGCTGCCATAGTAATAAAAATAACTATATTTCGTTTGCAGATTCATACTGTATAAATGCTCTTCACTTTAGTTGAACTGATTATTTAACCTGAAAATTATTCCAAATGAGAAAAGTGAGCAGAGGGTATTTTTCAGGAAAACAGGATAAAGACATATCAGGTGCAATGTCACTGGGAAGTGAAAACAATTGATTAGTAGAGTAAATACTTAGTGATATGGGAAATTCTCTGTGCCAGGTTGTAGTCTCGTGAAGCCAAAGAATGGAGACACGGACCAGAGAAGTAGAGTTTGTAGCAGAGGATAGTTTTATTAAAGCAAGAGAAAGGTAATAGCTCCCAAGCGGGAGGGGGTACCTGGAAAATGGGATGCTTGAGTTTTATACTTTTTTTGACCTGGAAGAGGAAATGCTGAAATACAGGTGTCTGTTATTAACGTGTTTATCAGATCTGTTCTGTTGCTCAGCCTTGGGGAGGCCTTTCTTAATGTCCTCCAAAATGGCTTTGTTGCTCTGGGGCATGATTGACGTCTCTGTGCCAGTATGAGGGAGTTACCCTATAATTTTGAAAGGAATGGCCAGTTTTTTGTTTGTTTGTTTGTTTGTTTGTTTGTTTGTTTTTTGAGGGCAGTGTCACTGGCCCTCATATGTGGGACCCGAACCGGGGTCGCTGGCTTCCCAAGCCAGCGCTTAACCACCGCGCCACTCGGCTGGCCCCAGTTTTTTTCTTATCTTTGCTCAGTCTACCAGGGGATTCCTGACTGCCTGATATTATACTAACTATCCTGTCTTATTAGGAGCTAATAAACTTTAGGCGAAAGGCCTCATCATAAACTAATATCTTTTCTGCAGTCATTGTCAATATCGCATTGCCTAATAACTGTGGTTCATTTTTTTCGAAATATATTTAGGGACCTGTACTACATTTAACTGTGGACCAGACCTTTAGAGAAAGAAAAAAATTTTTTTTTTTTTTTGAGGGTAGTGTCACTGGCCCTCATATGTGGGACCCGAACCGGGGCCGCTGGCGTCCCAAGCCAGCTCTTAATCACGGTGCCACTCGGCCAGCCCTAGAGAAAGAAATTTTTGAAGTGACCTCTTCCCAAGTTGCCAGTGTTGTGTTGATGGTACAAGGCTACTGCTTCTGCAGTCAGAGAAACTCCATATGATTATTAGAAAACAAGACTGGATTATTATTATTTTTCCATGTTTACGGTTTTATTTTATTTTTCCAGTTCTATCGAGATGTAATTGACATATGATGTTGTATTAGTTTAAGGTGTACAACATAATGATTTGATATTTGTAAAGAACTGATGATTATTAAATACCAGAATAAACTGAAAAATCACTTCAGGAACGAGCAGAGCTGAATGATCAGATCCAAAGCACAGCATTCATTGTCTGTCAGCTGTGTTACCAGTGAAGCTAAATTAGTATTTAAATCCAAGTGTGTTTACTTTTAATTTATCATTATTGTATGAGAGTAAGACTTTTAAAGTAGAATACCCTTATAAGTACAGGAACAGTAATAGATTTGGGGGCTGGAGGAAAGGACCATTACTCATCCTTTCCTTGATTTGTGATTAACCCTGATGGTTTTCAGGGTTTTGTTTCATGGAACTCTGAACTCCCAGAAAATTTTGGTAAAATTTTGTATAAATATGTGTGCTGTATTTTAGGTGGGTTATAGACTAGTATAGTAGGTAGACACCACATGTACATTCAGGCTAAAATTAGATTAAATTCCCAGTTTATATAGCTAAGGACACTGAAATGTATTAGAAAATGGCCAAAGTATTTCAGCAGTTTTCCTAGGCCCCTGGAGTTCCTACGTGGGGCTGAGCAACCAGTGACAATGTCCACCCAAAGTAGGATCGCATCCTAATTTACGTAGCATCACAGACCTTTCATACCTAGGCTGCCACCGCCCTTCACAAAGACTTCCACCACAGTCTGCGTGCCTCCTTTAAGAGGGCTTTAGGAATGTTGGGCTCTCCTGGACTCCATGTCGTTTCCTCACTGCAGGAGAAGACCCATTTCCCTGCAATGAGGCATGTGTTTTTCTCCTGGAAGAGAACCTTTATGTGTTCCTAGTGGGATTTTTTTTCCCTAAGCTTTAGTTCTCTCTTGTGCACGTGACTCCCAAATTGTGTTCTTTAATCCTGGCTACTCTTTTAAATGTCAGATCAATGTAACCAACTGCTTGTTGTTTTTTTTTGAGAGTGGAAGAGTGCTTAACACTTAGCTTGCTATTACTTGCCTAATGGCAGAAGAAAAGGTGTGCTAACATGGATTAGAAGTAATTGCTAGCAGGAATAATGACACAGGTGCAAACTGTGTCAAAGTTCACAGGAAAATAGAATTTCCCTTAATCTCATTTATTACTGGTGGAATGACTCATCTTCCAGTCGTGGGTTGCTCTTAAGTTATTCAATATTTGTGTAAATTAGACAAGGGAGGGAAAACCACTGATGAGATGCAGAAGACATGTCATTTGAGCTAATGACTGTTCCCGGGATATCCCCACGACTTTAACCTCAGTATTCTTGCCTTTCCTATTTACAGTTTGACTCTTTCACTGGATTTCTTTCAGAGTAATGTCACTTCCCATTTCCTTTCTGCTCTCCAGATAGACAGCTTCCATGGGCTATTATACTGCAATGCACAGAGATTTACTATATCCTACTTAACATTTGTCAGAATTAGTATTGTTTAACTTAAGCACTAGAAATTCCAGGAATTTAACATTTTCCAATCTCCATTCTCCCTTTTCCATTCTTGATTTCTTTTTCATTAAAAGAGGACTAAAAGACAACCCAAACCATTTTCTTTTTTAACTAGCAATACAATTGAACATCGATGATAGTAAATTCTGCTTAATTGCTGTGAGAACATTGAGAACTGATGGCTTGTGCAGGTACAACTGATAAATTGTTTCTTCTGCTTTTTAAACAAATAGCTCATTCAGCTCAATGAAGTAATGAGTTAAGTAGGCGTCAGAAACAGAGGTTCTGTATTTTTTCTGTTGTAATTAACTTGGTGTTTTTTCCCCTGTGCATCTCAGTTTTCTCACAGTATTGTTCTGATGATTAGAATCAGAAGATATATGCACATTGTAAAGCATAAAGTGATCTACAAGGATGCACTGCAGGCCATCCCCAGCAGAGAACACTTGATATATGAATTGGTCCATGCGTCCTACAATGACAATGGTTCTAGCCTCAGTCTAGAGCCCTTCTGAAGAGGATGGGCTAAATTGTCTCTTTGGCCCCTAAGTCAGAACACCCTGGGGACAAATGAAATGTAGACATGCTTTTCTTATATATATGGAGGTGGTTAGGTTATTGTTATTTACAGGGATCCATCTACGCTACCTCTGTATGAAGACAGGAGCCCATTTCTGAGTCAGGAACAGGAAGCAGGGCAAGTTATTTTCCTGGTATCTGTTTTAAAAGCCAAAGAGTTATAAAGGGTGACAAACTATTGCTAAAACATATACCATTATTACTCTACTTACCTAAAGTACATACAGAGACTTTTGTTGTATAGTCTTTTTGTAGTCGAATCACTTAATTTTGAGTCCTTAACAATAGCCCTTAGAAGTATGTAGCCCCAATGTATTCCTCAGGAATCTGAGGCCCAGAAAAGTGAGGCGATGTGAACAAAGTGATATAAGCTAACAGCCCAGCAGACAAGATGCAACCTCAGATTAGTTTATGGCTAGTCCAGGCTCCCTTAGCACCCTCACAGCTCCTCTGAGGGCTGGGCATGTCCTTGAGGAAAATAATAAAATACGGTATCCAAACTTACTGTTAAAGGAAACATTTTGAGTTTGGTCACTTTTTGAAGGTGAACAATGAAAAAAAATCTATAAAGATTCTTAAAAAGAGCCTTGGGCAACCCTCTGTGTAATTGCTTTTTTCTGGGAATTCTTTTTTGAGGGCTTTTAGTTAAGTTCTATCTATGTATAGTGCTAAATTTTTCTTCAGGACTTCCTCCTGTTAGGAAAATAAGTTTCCTTTCTAATTTTTTTTAAAAAAGTTTCCCAGTGAGTTTTATTTGTGCAATATGTTTATTTTGTTGTTTTTTTTTTAGGGGGATCACCCAGTGAAAGGACTTAAAAATATTCTGTTTGCTTCCAGGGAAGGCGGGGTTAGGCATTCATTATATTGGTACTTTAGAGCCTGGTTGGTTGTAAAGCAGAGGGGATTTCCAGGGTTTGTAAGCGTGGATGAACTCTTTGAACTGAAAGCAGAATTAAAAAAAAAAAGTGGTAAGCAGCATTTCTGTGTTTGCAGGATCTACGCCATGTTACTGCCTTTCCTTGACTGATTTGTTCCTTTCCAATCTGGGAGCAAGATTCTGCGATGAAAAATATCTTTTTTGCCTTTGTTTTGGCTCTTCTCTGTAGGTTGGTCAGGATATGATATGAAAGGGAAAGAGTGAGATTAAAAAGAATACAGCTTTTGTTCTATCTAGAAATTTAAAGTAAAATTAATTCTAAACTACCTTTACCTGATTAAGAAATATTTCCCTAAAGCCCAGGCAAGATTTAAGAAGTAACTTTTATACCTGTGAGTAAATTGCATTCTGTCTGGGTATTTAGTACAGAAATCTACTTGGAAATATACCCAGCTTCTAGAGAATATGTGTCTTTAACTCATGAGTCTGGATGGTTGAGAATTATTTAGTGTAACTTTTAAAGTTCTTTGTTTAATTTTTTTTTTTTTTTTGAGGCCCTCACATGTGGGATCTGAACCAGGGCCGCTGGTGTCCCAAGCGAGCTCCCAATCAACACGCCACTTGGGTGGCCCAAAAGTTCTTTGTATAATTTAAAGTTGACTATATAATTTTATATTTTAAGACAAAAAATAGATTATCTTCTTCCTCCTGCCACTCTTTTTCCTCTGCTCTTTTTTTCTCTTTCTAACTGTATAGATTTCCATTGTGTAGAAGGACCATAATTTAATTATTCAGTCTTATATGAATGGATCTTTAGGTAGTTTTAAGTCTTAACTATTACAAATATGACACTGAATCACCTTACACATTTGTAATTTCTTACATATTGTAAGACAGCTGTAAGGTGTCCCTGCAAATTGAATTGCTGGAGCAACAGAGATGTATCAATCTTGATTGGCCTTCATGGAAATTTTATTGGTATACATATACACTAATCAGCAAAGTGTGAAAATCCTTGTTTCTCTCTTCAGATCTTTGTGTTCCAGTGTGTCATTAAACATTTTGATCTTTGCCTATCTGAAGTGAAAAATGGAATCTCAGTATAGGGTTAATTTACATTTTTCTTAATGAGTAAGTCAAACATCTTTTCATAGGTTTAAAAGCCACTTGTATTTTGTTTTTTTTTTTGCAAACTGTTCACTTCTGTCTTGCCTATGTATTTTTCTTGAATTATTGAGGGTTGTTTTTTTAAATTGATTTTTGTAGGAGCCCTTCATTTGAAAAATTGATTTGAATGACAATCTTTGAGGCTTTTGTTTTTACTTAGATGTTTTTTTCCATGTACCTTTTTAAATAGGCGAACTTACCAGACTTTTTTCTTATGGCTCCTGAGTTTCATACTAAGGCTTTTTACATTACTAGTTTATTAAAAATGAACACACACAAACAAAAACAAAAAAACCTCCCTTTGTCCCCTATTACTTTTGTTGTTTTCCTTTAAATTTTTGATCCATTTGGAATTTTTTCTGATGTAAAAATGAGGTATGTAGTTCCAACTTGATTTTTTCCCCCAACTAATTACCCAATTGTGTCAACACCTTTTATTTAACAACCCATCTTTTCCCCTACTAGTTTGCAATGCCATTTTTAGCATATATCAAATTCCCATATACATTGGGGTCTGTTTCTAGATTTTCTATTTTCATACGTTAATCTCTACATAACCACAGTTTTGACTACATATTGTAGTTTTATAATATGTCTTAATATATGGTAGAGCTGATCTTTAGAGCTGGGGTTTTGGCCCTTTAATAAACTTTAAAGCGGTATATATTATAGGCCTATGATAAAATATATTATTAGTGTTCCCTGGAGCAAAATCATGTTTTGTACATATGGCAGAGTCCCATTACCAGTTTCTTTTAAACATTTTTGACCACAAATACAAAATGCATTTTATGTAACAACCATTTTATAACTGAAAAAACAAAACAAAAACATACAAAACATTATGTGCACTTGCTACCTTTGTTGCACTCTATTTTAATTGTTTCCTTCCCCCCAAAATGCTGGTTGCAACCTATTAAATTGACTTCATGACCCAGTAATGTTGGAACATACCTCATTAAACTGCTACTTAGTATTCCTTACTAGTCTTTTTTGCGGGTGGGGAGCAGGAAAAGGAGGGAAGTCTCTAAATAAACTAGGGAGACCACATCAAAACAAGTAGAATTTCCCAAACAAAGGACTCACAAAGGGCATTTGTATTTCTCTCCCTTTGTTTGCAAGTACCCTATAGGGAAAGACCATAGTCTTGATTGGCATGCCTTGCTTAAGAACATAGGCCACAACTTATTAATATGTACTGTCCAGCATGAAGGGAAAACTTACAAGGCAGGTTCCAGGAGGTTCAAGCCCATGTGAGGACTGCTCCATCATCTTTAAACATGGTTGGTTTGTTGTCTTCTGGCTTTGGGGCTTCCCATCTTGATTTTGTTATTCTGAGTTATAGTAGAACAATGAGAGGATAGATTTCTTGGTTTCAAATCCTAAACCTACTACTTAACTAGTTATGTGACTTAACTTCTCTACACTTTAGTTTCCTAATCTGTTAAGTGGAGAAAATGATAATATCTACCTCATACTGTTAATAGAGGGATAAAAGAGTTGATATATGGAAGCACTTAGAATTCTTATTTTTCCATACTTTTGTGATCTATATGATATATGGAAGGCACTGTAAAAATCTCTGTGTTATTATTATTATTTGGCGTGTATGCATATAGGATTTTTTTTTTCTTCAACCTCAAAATTGAAAATTTTGTGGGAAGAGGAGTAGGTGAAT
This sequence comes from Aselliscus stoliczkanus, assembly GCA_033961575.1. Classification (NCBI taxonomy): domain Eukaryota; kingdom Metazoa; phylum Chordata; class Mammalia; order Chiroptera; family Hipposideridae; genus Aselliscus; species Aselliscus stoliczkanus. Next base: position 75,615,453 of record CM066732.1, on the reverse strand, counting down.
TTTTTTCATTAAGTTTCTCTGAAGTATGAGTCCTTAATGACGTAGATATTTTTTGTCTTAGGAAAAATTTTTATTTTTAATGATTGGTCCTTATTTTTTTGTTCTGATGTGTTCCTTGGGAACATCCTGTTGAGGCTTAAATTGAAGCTCTATTACCTGGCTTTTATATCTATGATATTCTTTCTCTTAATGTTCTCTTTTTTGCCCTTTTCCCTCTGCATTCTAATAGAAATTCTCAAAGTTTGTACTGCATTTCACAAAATCCATGTCCTGGTACATTACTTCCACACTTTGAATGAAGATTTTAATTCTGCTTTAATAATGCTAAACAAAATTTAGCATTTTGTTTTTTCTGACGTTTGTATTTTTTTAGATTCCTTTGCATCTCTTGCTGTTCCCTCCTTAAAGCTCATTGTTCTTTCTTCATAGATACAACTGCTTTTGTCCCCTTATAGTAAGAGGACAATAATAAAATATGTCCTCTCCCTATCCCGGAAGCTTTTGGTGTTTCCCAGGGCTCCGGTTTCCTTCCTCTTCTCCCACTCGCCCTGTCCATTTTCACCCACTCCTCTGGTTTTCTCTTCCACCTCTGTGCCAGTCACTCACAGATATATAGAGCTCCAGCCCTCCATTCTCGCTGAATCCCTTACTTCCTGTTGGGCATCTTCCTGAATAACATTCTTTTAGTGACAGGATAAGAGTGGTAAACTATTTTATTCTTTGTTTACTTGAATGATAGTTTAACTATGTAGATTTTAGTATTTTCCCTCAACACTTCAAAGATAGTATTCCATTATCTTCTGGCCTCTATTTTAGTTACTGTTGAGAAGATTGCTTTTGATCCAATTTTTGTTACATTATAGATCTTCTCTATCCTCGTTGCTCTTAAGGATTTTTTATTTTTTATTATTTTTTTTTTTTTTTAGAGGGCAGTGCCACTGGCCATCATATGTGGGATCCGAACTGGGGCCGCTGGCATCCCAAGCCAGCTATTAACCACCGCGCCACTCTGCCGGCCCCAGGGTTTTTTTGTTTTTTTTTCACCTGTGCTGTTTTACTATGATGTGTATGTATGAATGTATTTATTTTTCCTTAGAATTCACTGAGCTTCTTTAATCAGATTTCATGTCTTGAATCAATTCGAAACAATTTTCAGCCCTTGTATATTCAAACATTGCTTCTCCTGAAATTCCTGTTACACTTTTGTTGGACGATTTTACATTCTCCTCCATGTCTCTTACTCTCTTTCATGTATTTCATCTCGTTTTCTCTCTGAATTGCATTCTGGGTAACTTCAGATCTATCTTCTAGTTCACTACTTCTCACTTCAGATGTGTCTATTCTCTCTGTTCATTTAGGGGTATTTCCCCTAATGTTTCAATAATTTACAGACAATAAAATTGACCTATTTTAAGAGTCCAGTTCAGTGATTTTGAGTAAATTTATACATATGTGTGATCATTATATTTACCACAGTTCAATTTTAGAATACTTTTATCAACCCAAAAGTTTCATCATGCCCTTTTGAGGTCAATCCCCGCTTCTTCCCCAACCCCTGGAACCACTGATCCCTCTGTCTCTGTAGTTTTGCTTTTACAAAAAATTTTGTGTAAATAGACTCATATAATCTGTAATTCTTTGTCTTCTTTCACTTAACATTGTTTGTTTTCACAATATATTAGATTTAGTTTTAAATATAAAGTTTTTGGGTTTGTATTGGTACATGTACAGTAGTTCATTGCTGAATAGTATCCTGGTGTATGAATATGCCACAATTTGTTTATTCACCAGATAATGGATATTTGGACTTTCCCCCCATCCATTTAGTTTTGATTATTTTAGAATTTTAATTTTAGAACTTCTCTTTCAAAATTTCCTCTTAGTTTTTTATGGTATCTGGCTTTTCTGACAGTTCTGATTCTGCTTTTACATTTTAATTCTTGTTACATACTTATTTTATATTGTCTCTTAGATTATTGTATTGTCCTTTATCCTGAGTTCTTTGGGCTGTAATCCTTCTGTTGTGTCAGAGGACTCACTTGGTGAGTTGTTTCTACTGCATTTTGTAATTTTAAATTGGTGAGTACATTTTTGGAGGGGCTTGCTCTTTCTATAATAGTCCCTTTGTTTCCTGAATTGTTGATTATATCTCTTCATAGAGGTTTTGTGTTTGCTTCTGCCAAGTGCTGGACAGATATTATTAGTCAGAACCAATTTTTATGTGATTTTTTGGTGGAGTGTGATGAGTTTGTATCACAGTTTGTCTAAATTGATATTCCAAACCTATTTAAGACATAAACCTGGGGGGTTTTTTGGATTTTTTTTCCTATTTAGACTCCTGGAAGAGATAGAGAAGCTGGTATATTGTGTTTTGACATCATTGTGCTCATTTGTAAAGGTTTCTCATTTATTCAGGAGTTCACTTCCAATTTCTCCCCTCATTTGGGCCTAAGGTTTGATAGATCTACAATTTCCATGGGGGTTTCACAAGCCAAGCTCCTGTTTGCTCAGACCCATCCCATTTTGCCTCCGAAATTCTCTCCTGGACAATATTAGCATCAACTCTTATCCGTACCATTCTGATTTTCAGATCAGGCTTCGTCTCTGGCACTTGGAGATTTCTTTCTTTTTGCAAGTTCAGCTATGCATTAAGTCTTTTTTTTTTTTTTAATTGGGGAATTGGGGGAGGAGAACAGTGTTGGGGAGTTCGGGGAGGGGACTAGCCAAGTTGTTGTTCTTCAGTCTTCGTTGTGGAGGGTGCCAGTCACTATCTGGCTTCCCATCAGCAGCTCATGGTCTCTAAGCTCAAGGTGTGGTGTTCAATTTTAGTTGCGGGTAGGTGTAGCCACCATCCCATGTGGAAGTTGAACCCGGCAGCCTTGTTGTTAAAAGTGCATGCCCTATCCACTGAACCATCCGGGCGGCAGTTCAGCTCGAGGTGCCGAGTTCAGTCTTTAGTTGCGGGTGGATACGTAGCCCCCCATTGAACAGGCAATCTTGTTACACCAGCTGAGCCAACCTGCCACCTGTTGGCAGCTCAGCGACAGCTCAGCTTGGGGCGCAGCGTTCACTGGCCCATGTGGGAATAAAACCGGCAGCCCTGTTGCTCAGAGCATACGCTCTAAGCCAACTCTTAACCAACTGAGCCGCTTGCCCGGCCCGTATTAAGTCTTTTTGTTGTATTTTACCCAGTATTTTTAGATATTTGTAGCAGCAAGGGTTTTTATTTGTCTGTTTTTTGATTTTACTGGAATCAGAAAATTCAGATAAGATTCTAAGTATTTTTAAATAGGATAGTACACTACAGTAATTATAGGTACAATTACTAAATGAAAAAATCTCCTGAAACATTAGCTTGGTGTTAATTGAATATAAGCTTTCTTAGATTATTGTTGTTAGATTGCAGTGACATTTTCCAGACATGTGACTTCTTTTTTTCCCTGGTTACATTAAGTCAGTCATGTTAGTGTTCTTTTTATTTAGGATTTATTTGGATCCCAGGGTTTAAAGAAGGCACACAAAGAAATTTGGCCAGTAGATGCAGAGATGCGTTTTTTTATTGTTGTTCCCTTGTTAAAAGCAGTGCTTCCAACCAAATTAGCTGGTATTCCCCTGTTTTTCCATATCCACTATGATTAAAGCCAGTTGTTTTAATACTCCCTTTCTTTGGAAAATATTATCTGATTTTTTACAGTACATTGGATATAATTAACTTGTTAAGATGACTGTTGGTTTTATGATTTGAAGTTTTGAGTATACATTATTGTAGTTCTCCTGTTTCTTCTTGTTTGCTCTTCTAAAGTAGGACATTAACTAAAAATAAATAAGAGCGATCTATTTTTAATTTCCTGGTGAGATTTGTATCAAAATCTCAGAATAGAAGTAGACCATCATAAACATATGGACTTTTCGTTTCGAAAAGTTGAAAGGTTTTCACCTCTTCTAAGTAGAAAAGTAAAAAGGAAGTTTTAGTATCTCTTTTCATACCATTTGTTGAGAAAAGTCAGTTGCTTAAGCTGTTTGCTTTCTCATCCATAACACAAGAGCAATAATAAATAGAAGAATCTAGTTCTCCTGCCATGTATGTGGTTAGAGTCAGCTTCATAATTATGAAGTCAGCTTTTTGACAACAGGTGCTGGATTGCCTCTGTTCTGCAGCCCACGTGTCATGTAGTGTATAAGCTGTACCCTTCTTTTATTTCTCTTTCTTGCTGCACATCTTTGGATCATTTTGCTACTCATTTGTGATTCGGTAACAATCACAAAACAACAAATATCAGTTCTGCTTCATTGTTTCTAATAAGAAGTTGAATGAGGTAGCGTTGAAAACTCTTAACTGTTTTAGAATTGTTTGTACAATTATTTACCTTTCCTATGTTATAATAATAAACAAGATTTTATTTTTCAAAATTGAAACTCAAAGCATAATTACTTAAAGACTCTATATACTTATTCTTTGAGCTTCCAAATTGCCTAGTTGTTAATCCTCAAACATGCAGTGCCCTTTGGTGTTTAGTGAGAGCCTTGGCAGTTCTTTCCTCTGCCTAGAAGGCTCTTCCCCACAAGGGAGAGTGGTTTACTCCCTTCCTTCATTAACCTCTGTTCTAATGTCACCTCTTTAGAAAGGCCTTTCCCTTTCATTGTATCTAAAATAGAGAGGGGCTAGGGGGAATGGTGCTAATACCTACTCTGCTTAATTTTTCTTCAAGGCACTTTTCTCTATCTGAAATTAAGTATCTGTTGTTACCTTGGTTTTGCTTGTCTCTTCCACTAATATATAAACTCCTTGAGGGCAGGGAATTTGTTTACTGTTCTGTTCCTAGGCATGAGAACCTTATTTGGCACATAATGGGGTACTTGATGAAAATCTGTTGACTGACTAAGTGAATGTATTATAAACTTATGGCCTCAGGGTAGAATGTAGCTCATATACTAATATGGTTTTTTGTTTGTTTGTTTGAGTTTCTTTGGGTTTTATTCTCTTAAAAAGTTATTTGACATATTTTTGAAATGTCAGAATTTTCACTTTCCTTGAAAATCAAATCTGCTAACCCTGGGTCTTTATTTTTGTGTGGTGACAATTAGCTGGACTGGGCTTTGGATTGCATCTTTTTTAGGGGAACTATATTCCCTAGTCTGTCACAGTCTTACCTCTTTCTGTCAAATATTGGACAATGAGACTTGCCATTTGCTATTTATCATTTTGCCTGTTCTGTTATATTTTCTTAGACTTGGCCCAGTTTACTTATTTATGTTACCTGCATGGTCCCTGTAAGTATTAGAGTTAACAACCTCTGTTGCAAGTCATAGTATTTACAATTTCTATGAAGTTATACTTTTCAGATTTAAACTTAAAAGTGTGAAATGAGGAAAGATGATAGAAGTTGCGATTTATTGAAGGAGACATGTGAATTTATAAAGCCTACTTGCATGTGTTACAAAAATGAAGAACTCCCTTTAGCCCAATGAGCACATGGAAAGATCCTAAGTAAGTATCTTAGCATTTTAGATGCTAAGTAAGCATCATTAGTTGCTAGAGAAATGCACATTTAAACCACAATGAGATACACTGCATACTGACAAGCATGGCTCTAATAAAAACGATAGCCAATAACAAATGGTGGTGAGGATATGGAGAAATTGGAAGCCTTATACATTGCAGTCGGGAATGTAAAATCGTATAGCCACTTTAGAAAACAGTCTGGCAGTTCCTCAAAAAGTTAAACATAGGATTACCAGATGTCCTGACAATTTCACTCCTAGGTATATACCCCAGAGAAATGAAAACATTCATCGATGTAAAACTTGTACACAAATGTTCATAGGAGCATTATTCATAATAACCAAAAAGTAGAAATAACCCAAATGTCCTTCAGCTGATAAATGAATAAAATGTAATATATCCATGCAATGGAATATTATTCAGCAATAAAAAGGTATGAAGTCTGATTCACGCTACAACATGGATGAACCTTGAAAACATTATGCTGAGTGAAAGAAGTCAATCACAGAAGATCACATATTTATATTATTCACTTTATATAAAATGTCCAGAATAGGTAAATCTATAAAGACAGAAAGTAGGTTAGTGCTTGCTGTGTGGTAGGGCAGTAGAATGGAGATTGACTGCTAATAAGTATGGAGTGTCTTCTAGGAGGGACAAGAGTGTTCTGAAATTAGATTGTGGTGACATTGCACAACCTGTGAATTCAACTGTACACTTCAAACAAGTGAATTGAATGGTTTGTGAATTATATCTCAATAAAATTTTTTTTTTCCAAAAAGGACTTCTTTTATTAATAGTCAAGAAACAAATGATCTAAAGATCGGTGGATTTTCATATGCCAGCTCATTAGCAAGTCTGCAATCAAGCACAATCCTAGCAATAGCCCTCAAAGAAATAATTGTTCTAATACCTTCTATTAGAACAGCTAAGCTTACAGATTCGTTATGCCTTGTGCCACAGTTAGTTTGCTGTCTCTTACTTTGTCATGCCTTTTCAGCATGATCTACTCAGTGGCTTTTGACTGCAGTGACATAAATTTGTGTAGTTTGAAAAGGGAGTACCTTGGAGGCACACTGGAAGTATTTACAACGAAGTCCTGACTAGTAACATACTTACTTAGTAAGCGGAGCTTTAGTAATAGGAAAAAAATCCCAACCTGACATCTTGGGTTTTTCTGTCTATTAGAAGATATAGTCAGGAGGATAATCTTTGGATGGGATTGTATTGGGATTTTATTACACATCCTGTGATTACACAGAGGCTACGAAGCCTCAACTTTCAAACAAACCATCTCAAGTGTACCCTTTTCCATTCTGTGATTTTAAGGGATTTCCAAGTCTTGTGAACATAGACTGTCAGAACTGGAAGGGGATTTTATAAGTTATCTAGTTTAACTCTTGATTTTTATAGATGTCCATTTAGCCAGTAATACCGAAATACCTTAGTTTGTCATTGCTCCTGAACTGAATACTTTAGTTTGTCATTACTCCTGAGGTGATTATAATGTAGTACTAAGAGCAGCACCAAAATGATAAGTTGGAAGTGTAGTGGGAAATCTTGTCCGTGTTAATTGTTAATGAACCTGAATTTTAGAAATTTAATGTACTTGTTTTGTTTCCCTTGATTCATTCAGAGTGGAACAAAAATGGTCATATTGTATGTAAATGGTTTTAATTCTCCTTGATAGCTTTCTTTCCATTCATAAAAAATAGTATTCCTATTCTAACCAATACTTAAGTTAGTTTTGATATTAATTGGAATTTCTAAACATTTGTAGGAAATATATTTGAGCAGAGAAATTTTAAAATAGTGTTTTGCTGAGTAGAAAAGAAAGGGGCTAGTCCTGCACAATTGGAGTTGGCAGGGATGGAAAAGCTAAAAAAGTCAAATGAGAACTGAAAAGAAAGCATGCATATGGATCAATGGTTATTTTAAAGATGAAATATATTATGTATAGTATTAGGATTTTATTTTGCTTTTAATCAGCTTTATTAAGATATAACTAACATATACTAAAATTTGCCAGTGTGCAATTCAGTGCATTTTCACAAATGCAGGCAATTGTATTATAACTTTCATAATCAAGATATGGGACATTTATTTCCCCTCTTCCCCCAAAGTTCCCTGGTGTTCATTGCAGTCAGTTCCCTCTCCTCACTTCCTAGAGCTGTTAATTTTGCTTTCTGTTGGTATAATTTTGCCTTAAATTTCATCTAAATGGAATCACACAGTATGTAAGTAGTTTTTTTATGTCAACCTTTTTTTCATGTAGCATAATACTTTTGAGACTCATCCATATTGTTATATATATCAATAGTTTTCTTCTTCTTTTTTTTTTTTTTTTTTTTTTTTGAGGGCAGTGTCACTGGCCCTCATATGTGGGACCCGAACCGGGGCCGCTGGCTTCCCAAGCCAGCGCTCAACCACCGTGCCACTCAGCCGGCCCAATAGTTTTCTTCTTGTTACTTTTTTCCCCCCAATTCATTTACCAGTTCATGAGCATTAGAATTATTTCCAGTTTTTGGCAATTAGAAATAAAGTCATCTTTAACATTCATGTATAACTCTTTGTATGGATGTAGGTTTTCATTTCTGTCCTGTAACTACCTAGAGGAAGGATTGCTAAATTGGAAGAGAAATATATGCTTAACTTTGTAAGAAACTTGCTAAATTGTTTTCCAAAGTGGTTGCACCATTTGGTATTCCCACCAGCAATGTTTGAAAGTTCCAGTGGCTCCACATACTTGTTATGGTCAATCTTTTTAATTTTAGCCATTCTAGTGGATGTATAATGATATCTCACTGTGGTTTTAAATTTACATTACCCTAATGACTAATTATGTTGAGCATCTTTTCATGTACTTACTGGCCTGAAGGGAGCTCTTCATCTTTGTAACATTGATACAATAATATTATCTAATCCATTGTTGATATGCAGGTTTTGTCACTTGTCCCAGTGACAAAGTGACAAAAGCTTTTTGATAAGCTTTTCCTTTCCCAGATCCAATCTAGGATCACACTTTGGGTTTAGTTGTCATGTTTCCTTGGTCTCTTTTCATCTACAATAAAAATCTGTTTTCTTTATCCTTTCTTGTACCTCAACTTTTTTTTTTTTTTTTTTTTTTGAAGGCAGTGTCACTAGCCCTCATATGTGGGACCCAAACCGGGGCCACTGGCCTTCCAAGCCAGCTCTTTACCACCGCGCCACTCGGCCAGCCCTGGACCTCCACTTTTTAAGAAAAATAATGGGCCTATTATTCTGTAGAATGTCTCTCAGTTTGAGACATTGTTTGATCTGATATTTCCTTATGATTAGATTCAGGTTATACATTTTTGGCAAGAATATCACAAAAAATGATGTGTCCTTCTCAGAGGCATCATATCAAGAGATACACTATGTAAATATTGGTGATGACTTTATGTGTTGCCCAAGAACTTTTTGCTAATCCTGATGTTGTGAAGAATTGGCCTATTCTAGAATTTCCGTAGTTTTGGCTTTTGGGTTTAGATTTATGACCTATTTCAAAATAAGTTTTGAATATGATTGAGATAATGATTGCGGTTCATGTATTTTCCAATTTTTTCTCTTGTTAATTTTCTGTTTTTCTGTTTTCTATTTCTTTGATTCTGTGCTTTGTTACTCTACTGTCTTTGAAATTTAATTTGGTCTTTTTCTAGTTTAAGGGAAAACTTTGATCAAATTCGTTGCAGTCAGTTCCCTCTTAGACCTTTCTTCTTTTCATACATTTCCCTCTAAGTATTGCTCTAATGCATCCCATGAATTTTGATACTTGATATTTTATTACCATGTAGTACAAAATCTTTTCTAATCTGTGTGTAATTTCTATTTTGACCCATGTGTTATTTAGAAGTATTATTTAGAAATATTTGGAACTTTTATAGATATATTTCTGCTATTAGTTTCTGATTTAATTGTGTGTGTGTGTGTGTGTGTGTGTGTGTGTGTGTGTGATCAGCAAGCATACTCTTTCAGATTTTATATTTTGAAATGTATTGGGACTTATGGCCTAGAGCTGGTGGTCTATTTTGGTGTTCCATGTGTACTTGAAAAGAATAAATTCAAAATTAGAAGTGTGGTTTCTACTGAATGTGTATTGCTTTTACACGGTTGTAAAGTAGATAATTGTAAGTTGAACCATCGTAAGCCAGGGACCATCTATATTTGTCTGTTTTTCCTTATTTGCATTCATTATAACTATATTTTCCTTTAAATTATTGAGTATATTTACAATAACTGCTTTAAAGTTCTTGCCTGCTAACTCCGGCATCTGGACCTTAGATTGATTTATATTGACTTTCTTTTCCCTTGACTGTGTGTCACATTTTCCTATTTCTTCTTGTGTTAACTTTTTAATTGCATGTTGGACGTTGTGGAGGATATATTGCAAAGGGTCTAAATTCTGTTATCTCTCTCTGGAGTTTTTTGTTTTTTTTTTTTTTTTTTTTTTTTTTTTGCTTTAGAAGGGTGTTAAATGTGCTGAGACTCAGACTCCAGACTCTCTCACCCTTTTAGTAGATGATAACTGTAGTTTCTGCCTAGGTCTTTCAAGTCTTTGATCTGCTCTTTTCTGCTGGGCTCTTTCGACTCTCCTCTATGCCTGTACAGATCAAGAGTTAGCCAAGTATTTGGGTAGATTTATGCACAGATTTTTGTGGTTCCCTTCTTTGTAGCGTTTCCTCTCTCTTTTCAGCCTCCAGCAGCCCCGAACTCTTGTCTTCTGATTTCTCAAACCAGTAAGTCTGAAGATTTCTGCTTGATTTCCAGCTGCCCCTGCTAACCATGCTGACTGGAGAAGACCCTCATGCAAAAAGCCATGTACAGACAAATGTTACCTTGTGCAATTCCCTTCTTTTCTGGATATCCCTAGGTCGATAAACTATTCCAAATGTAATGGCATTAAACAGAAACAATTATTTTTTTATTTTTTAAAGATTTTATTGGGGAATTGGGGGAGGGGAACAGCTTTGGGGAATTGGGGAAAGGGAACAGACAAGTTGCTGTCCTTTTGTTCTTCAGTCTAGTTGTGGAGGACGTTGCTTCACTGGCCCATGTTGGTATCATCATTGCACTTTTCCTGGGTGAGGCAGATTAGTCGCTGGCCACTGGATGGCCGCTCACGGTGGCTCTTGGCAGGTCCCTCTGGCTCTTGGCATCTCCCGTTGGCTGCCGGCCACTCACTGTAGTCTATGACAGCCCACTGTGGCAGGCGCTGCAGCCTACACTGTCGCCGGCAACTCACAGCAGTCCAGCTCCAGGTGGAGCTGCTGTTCACCATCTTAGCTATAGAGGCAACCAGGTGGAGCTGTTGTTCACCACCTTACCTATAGAGGGCAGTATCACTGGCCCTCATATGGGATCCGAACCAGGGCCCTGCTGCTCAGAGCTGGCGTCCCAAGCCAGCTCTTAACCAACGCGCCACTTGGCCAGCCCAACAATTATTTATTAGTACTATTGTTATTATCTCTCATGGTTCTAGAACTTGACTTGACTGTTGGGTGGTTCTTGCTTGGGTCTTCTACTATTGTAATCAAATGAGGGCTGAGGTCATCTTGAAGTCTTCTTCACTCTTCTAAGTCTGATAGTTGATCCTGGCTGTTGCCTGGGACTCACTTACACTGTCATGTAGCCACTGCCTGGGCTTTTTCACGATGGCTGGGTTCCAAGAGCTAGAATCCTAAGAAGGAACACCAGAAGGAGGCTATATTGCCTTTTATTACCCAGCTTCAAAAGTCACATAGCATCACTTTTGCTGCATTCCACTCATTGAGACAGTAACATAGGAGAGCTCATATTCACGTGGAGGGAACTAGACTTCACTTTTTGAATAGGGAGGAATGTCAGAAGAATTTTCAGACATGTTTTGAAAGTACCACACCTTCTTTCAAATTTTGTGTTCCCTCCAGTTTCTGCCTACATTTGGATATTCTCTAGTAGCTTTAAATAATTGTTATATATATATAGGACTTACATTATTTTCGATAGTCCAACGAACTACTGCATCATTACCAGAAGTGAAACTCGCTCTCCTCCGTTTCTTTCCTTCATAGCACTCATCACACTTGAAGCTTAATATAATTTACTTATTTATTTGGTTTATTTTGTGTCTCCTTCACTAAAAATTCAAGTTCCATTAAGTTAGGGTGTTTTGTCTCTTTGGTAACTGCTAGACACATTGTAAGATGTTCAACAAATATTTGTTGAATGAATGAATGAACCTTCGACTTGTCAGAACATCCATAAGTAAACAAAAGAAGCCTCTTGATGACAAAAGAAGAGCTAGAAATTAAAGGACCTTGTTCTTTCAACACAGATGAGGTAAACTGGCATACCTGAGGTTTGTTTGACATCTTCTTGGCTTACAGTGGGACTTAGAGATTTTGACATTTCATTCTCATCATGACTATTGTGTGTGTCAATTTAGCAGACCAGATCGCTGGTTAGAGATCAAATGAAATAGCATGGGAAAATACTTTGTGAAGTGTAAAGTACTATTAGATTCCAAAGTGTATCACGTAATTATATGCATTTCCATCTACTAGGCTGGCTTTGTCACATTTCATTTTGAAAGTGTGTGTGCGTGTGTATTTTTCAGGAATTAATATTTTGAACTCCCAAAACAACAATAAAAGTCATTGCAATGTGTTTATAGTAGCTTCGTTCCTATGTTCTTATTAATGTTTTCTCTGATTTTTCTTTTTTAGGAACTTAAGAGATTTCAGAACTTTGTGAAAAACTGCCCTCCTTTTGACATTGTTATCGATGGACTCAACGTTGCCAAAATGTTTCCTAAGGCTCGTGAGTCTCAAGTTGTAAGTACAGGTTTTATTTTGTTATTCCAAACTTCTAGAAATATTTATTGTGATCTTTTATCACCCATTTGTGATCTTTGGGTCTCATAGCCCCTCATTTTTCCTTCCTCTAAAAATAAAGCTCTTAAAGGTGCCATAGTGACCCACCGCTCATCTAAGAGTCATTGTTTTCCTCTCTGACAAGTCAGTGGCTCATACAGGCTTGGCAAGAGTGAGAGATTAAAAAGTTCGTGTAATAAAGGGCCAGTTCAGCCCTTTTGTAACCGTTAGCTAACTTTCTCCTGGTTGGGGTTACTCTGTCATTTCCCTGTGGGTCACATCACTCTATTTGAAAATTATCAACATATAATATCAAGAGATGTCAATCATTCATTGCTCACATTTGTTTTTTTTCAAATTGTATATGTTTGTAAATTAACCTAAGCAGTTCTTCTTTTTTTTTTAATAAGGTAATCATTTGTTCTATCAATTTATAAATGTCATGGTAGTTTCTAATAGGAATATCATGATTTTTTTATAGCAGCAGTGAGCAATTATTTTAATCTCCATTTTACAGTTTAGAAAATTAGAAAATTGAAGCTAAATCAGGAAATCTTTAGAAAGCAGTCATAACATCAAAATTAGATTGTAGAGAGCTCCAGGGTTTCAACCTTATGACTCTTATCATTGGCAATCTATGGCCATTCATCTATGGTTCATCTGTAGTTAAACTTGTTATTTCTTAAAATTACCGCCAATTTAAAAGCTTTTTCACAGAGATTCTTCTAGTCCAATTTGGCCATTTATACTCACAAAAGCTTTTAAGTACTAACAAAGATTGATTTACGGAAATTTCTTTATGTTTGTACCTACATTTTTATGGTCAAGTATGTACTTTTTAATCCTTAATTTAAAAAACCACACACATACAAAAGCAAGTTGAAAAAATTTTTCTCTCTTAGGTGCTTAAAGGGGCCTTTAAGGCAGTAATACTGACAAAGGCAAAGCAGAAAAGGAAGCGTGAAATTATCACTAATGCTTGGTAGAGTTCAGAATTAGAAAGCCTCATTCTAAAAAGTCCTACTTTGTGAGAATTGGAAAGTATCACATTTGTATTCTTTTTGTTTGACTTTCAGCTTCACACAAAGCACCAAAAATTGGCTTGCCAGAAACATATAGCCCAAGCCAGAAACATATAGCCCAAATTGGGCTAACTTCTTGGAGAAAAGTAACATGTTGAAGAGGATGTAGTGGGCACATTCCCCAGGATTATGGAAGGAAAACGTGCACATTTTGGAAGATTCTAACAGATTTTGGCAAATAGGCAAAGAACAAAAGAACCAGGCAAATCATAAGCACCTGCCACACTTTTAGCTTTTACTTTTAAAAGAATTTAATGTTAGCAACAGTTTAGGTCACAAGTACTTAATTATTACCCAGCTCTTCAGAGCACTTCTATCTTGTGGCAATGCACTGACACCATATTTGGGAAACCTTAACTCAGAGACTCAGCTTAGAGATGCCACCTGCGTACGGAAGGAGGAAATAAACTTCTTCTGAAGTTTTTTCTCAAATCTCTGAAGCTAGAGATTTTAAATAAATAAATAAATAAATAAATAAATAAATAAATAAATTTTCCATAAGCTCCCTCTATTTTAAATTTTTTGGATAAATTGATCTCAGGCCCTTTTGTGACTTAGTTTCATTCTTTAACACTTCCTAAGTTGTCTGTCAGAAGTAGCTTCCCACTTTTTCATTTAATCTTTTAACATTTTAGTTTACAGCTTAAGAGTGGGGATTCTGGAGTCAACCCTTTGAACTCCAATCCTGGCTCTGCCACTTCATAGCTTTCATAGTTTGAGGAAGTTATTTATTCTCTCTGTGCCTTAGTTTCCCAGTCTGTGAAAAGGAGATAATAATAATAATACCTATCTCATAAAGATGTTGTGAAGAGTAAATAAATTAATATATGTAAGCTCTTGGCACATAGTAACAATATGTATAGCTATTATTGTGATTAAATGAGTTTCCCAAATAGAACTATAATTCTTGCTTTCAGCAGACCCTTATTTGGCAGTTCGAGGTTTTTTTCCTGTCACGTCATCTAAGTCAATGGAGTTAAAAGAAAATACAAAGCTCTGCCTTAGTATTAGACCCAATCTAGGCCAGGTACTCAATACTTGATTGAGAATTGAAGTCATTACCATTGAAAACTTTAGAAAAAATTTAAATATGATAATTTAAAGAAATTTTATTGTCAGGCCGGCCGAGTGGCACGGTGGTTAAGCACTGGCTTGAGACGCCAGCGGCCCCGGTTCAGTCCCACATACGAGGGCCAGTGACACTGCCCTCAAAAAAACAAACAAACAAAAAAACCAAACAAACAAACAAACAAAAAAATTTTATTGTCTTCTAATTTTACAAATAATACATGATTACTGATTATAAAAGTACTGATTATAAAAGTATTGCAAGTAATTGTAGGAAATTTGGAAATTAAGGAAGAAAAAATCATATATAACCCTATCATTCAGCAGTAATCACTGTCGATGTTGTATTTATTTCCTTGCAGTATTTTGCTATTTCTTTACCCAGTTGAGCTCCAACTGTGTAAATAACAATATATCTGCATTTTAATTTACAGTCATTCAAAACTATAAAAATGAAATTATAAAAGGAATAGAAGAAAACATGTATTTCTTTTATATTTGAGATGGGACATCTTCAAAACATGCATAAAATCCAAGACCCCTAATGGGAAGGATAGAGAAATTTTCTAGGCCTTAAAAAAGACTATAAGCACTACTAAAAGAAAATAACAAATTGAAAAAATGTTTTACAACACATAACAAAGGGCTAATTTCCTGACTGTTCAGAGGAAAGTGTTATAAGCCTGTAAGAAAAAGATGAACTAGTCAATAGAAAAGTGGTTTAACCTAATTCATACTTAACAGGTGTGCAAATTAAGAACTTATCTTCCAGATTGGCAGAGATTTAAAAGTTATTAGTATGAAATATTTCAAATGATTTGGAGAGGTAGGGAGAAGGGTATTAGTACATTATTTTTGGTGGGTGATTTGGCAATAGCTTTAATGCCTAAAATGTTGAAACTGTACTTGTAGGACTAATGATATATTCACACTAGTATATAAAGTTATATATCCAAGTGTGTTAGCTATAGCATTATTTGTAAGCAGAAAAGTATAATCAAGCTAAATGTCTATCAATCCAGGACTTCATATATATTGAAACATCCATTTGAAATGAATGAGGTAGATCTGTATGTGCCAAATAAGTGTAAGAAGCAAGACGAAGAACAGCAAGCTTAGTATGGTCTCCCTTTTGTTAAAAATAAAACAAGGGATTACTGATATATGAATGTTAGATGAGTTTGCATGTACCTAGAAAATTTCTAGGAGTTACACACATGTTAAAACTTACCAATAGTTGGGCCGGCTGAGTGGCGCGGTGGTTAAGCGCTGGCTTGGGAAGCCAGTGGCCCCGGTTTGAGTCCCAATTATGAGGGCCAGTGACACTGCCCTCAAAAAACAAACAAACTTATCAATTGTTAACTTTAGGAGTTGGGGATAGAATATTAAGAGAATGAGAGTGTTTCTGTTTGTCACTTTTTTTTTTAATTTTCTTTTGCAATGAGTGTATATTACTTTTGAAAAAAAATCCAATTCAGGAAAAGAAATAAGTAAAAGGACATTCATAGTAAATATTCTGAAATAGGTATATAATACTCTATCTTATGGATGTACCACAAATTTTAAATTATTTCCCTTTTGGTGGGCATGTTAGATTGTTTCCCATTTTTCGCTATGGTAAATAATGCTTAGAAGAAGATTTCTGTGCACGTTTCAGATGATTTCTTTAGAACAGATTCCAGAAATAGAAATTTTTGAGTCAAAGTGTATGGATATTTGAAATAGAACCCATTTCTTCAAGATTTCTTATTACATGATTGCTTTAATTATTTAATTACATTTGTGCCTTGAATCTGCTAAGTAAAAAGAGCTGACCAGTTTTTGCCCCCCAGTTTTTAGGTCAAACATTTAAAAATTGTAGTTAAATAAAATAGCCCAGAAAGAAAATAATTCTTGACTGTCTTTGTCCTCTTTATCTCTCTCTTAATACAGTTGTCTATAAGGGAACATAAAGGAAAAATTAGAAATCCTAATTCTGTGAGTCTTGAGTTTTTTCATGTTGTGTGAAGAAGTTTCCAGATTTTTTTTCTGTGGAATGCCATCATTTACATTCTTCCCATGAACTCTCTGTATAATATGTTACAAATTCTTTTTGGTCCTTTTCCATTAATTATATATCCAGCATTATTCTCTGTAAGCTCATAAATGAGAAAAGACCGTTTTTACATTCATTATTTAGGAAGTAGCACTATGATTACCTATCTTGATCTCAGAGCCTGCATCTTAGGGGTGATAGAGATTAGAAACTAAAAGCTAAAAATAAGTTTTGGTTGTGAATTTATTTTACTTTCTCAATTTTCGTATATATAAATAAATATGTAAATATATATATATATATTTTTTTTTTTTAAGCCAGAGTATGTCTTATAATTGATGTCAGCAGAGACTTGCCAGCCACCATGAACCATGTAGACTTGAGACTTATTGGTGTGTGTCATCGCCAGCGTATATGCAACTTTAACTATGCACAGCATATGTCTGTTCATCCACTTGTCCCCTCAGTTGAGTTAGTTATATTGGCAGCTCCACACACTGTTTAATTTTAACCTTAATCGTAACTTTAAAAAGTTGCTGATAGCTTTCTAACAACGTAGTAAAATGTAGTGGTAATTGACACATTTCTCAGAATAAGGTACAGAATTTTAAAGCCGAGAAGGGGTGTTATAACTGATTTTTGCATTTGGAAAAGCTATCACTCAGGCGGCAAGCTTCTGTTGGCCGAAGTCTTCCTATAGACATTCAAGTTGATTAATTTACAGATTGGCATAATTCATTGAAAGAAAAAGCAATAATCAGATGTCAAGTACAGGTGAAACCCTAGTATTCTTTTTTAAATTGGGGAATTGGGGGAGGGGAACAGACAAATTGCTGTCCTTTTGTTTTGTTTTGTTTTTGTTTTTTTGAGGGCAGTGTCACTGGCCCTCATATGTGGGACCCGAACCAGGGCCACTGGCTTCCCAAGCCAGCGCTTAACCACCGGGCCACTCAGCCCGCCCTGCTGTCCTTTTTTTAGTTCTTCAGTCTAGTTGTGGAGGATGTTGCTTCCCTGGCCCATGTTGGTATTATCATTGTGCTCTTCCCAGGTGAGGCAGATCGGTCGCTGGCCTCTGGACAGCCGCTCACAGTGGCTCTTGGCAGCTCACATCGGCTGCCGGCTGCCTACGCTGGCTGCCAGCCACTCACTGTAGGCTATGGCAGCCCACTGCAGCAGGGGCTGCAGCTATGCTGTCCCAGGGACTCACAGCAGCTCAGCTCCAGGTGGAGCTGTTGTTCACCATCTTAGCTGTAGAGGGCAGTGTCACTGCACGTATGTGGGATCCAAACCAGAACCCTGCTGCTCAGAGCTGGCGTCCCAAGCCGGCGCTCTTTTTTTTATTATTATTATTTTTTATTATTAATAGTTACAGATGTACAAAACTATGCAATAGTTATCTTTTTCACCCCTTACAAAGTGACTACCCCCTCCCTTTCCCCTGTTCCTCCACCCCCGATATCATACATATCTATTACAATTCCATTGACTACATCCCCACACTATACTCCACATCCCATGACTATATATGTGTTAAATTATAGTCAACATCTAATATTAATCAGCGGCAGTTTCAGATGTACAATGCAGTAGTCAGGTCACTACACCGTCGATGAAGTGGTCTCCCTGACAAGACATGAGTCCATCTGGTCCCCTAAAAAAATATTTCCAAATTATTGATTATATTCCCTAAACTGTCTCTTCTGTCTCTGTGGTAGTATTGTAGTTATCAGTTTATGTTGCCTCGTCCCTTCCCCTTCTCCCTCATGCCCATCCCTGTCCCATCTAGCCCTCATCAGTTTTTCCTTTGTATCTCTAAGACTATTTCTGTTTGTTTTCCTCGTTTATTCAGTTCTTTAGATTCCACATATAAGTGAGATCATATGGAATTTGTCTTTCTCTGACTGACTTATTTCACTTAGCATAATGTTCTCTAGGTCAATCCATATTGTTGCAAATGGTATGATTCCTTTCTTCTTTATAGCTGTGTAATACTCCATTGTGTAAATGTACCACAGTTTCTTAATCCAGTCATCTACTGATGGGCATTTTGATTGTTTCCAAGTCTTGGCTATTGTAAATAGGGCTGCAATGCACATAGGGGTGCATATATTTTTTTGCATTAGTGTCTTGGGTTTTTCTAAGCCAGCTCTTAACCAACGCGTCACTGTCCTGTCCCCCCAGTATTCTTTAATCAGCCTTTGCTGTTGGTCCTGAAAGTGATTTTAAAAATAAATAAATAAATAAAAGTAAAGAAGAAGACAGGTTCTAAGGAGAGTGGTATGTAACTGTCAACATGAGGATGTATGAGCTGCTGTGGCCAAAAGTGATCCAAGAAAGCCTTTAACTCAGATATAAAGGTTTATATTTAAATGTTACTTGTGATTCTCAAAAACGAATAATGGTATGAAACTGTATGGATTAATATATGATTTTCTTGGTTATTAAAAAATAAATTTTTTTCTGTTTTTTGCTTAGAAGTTATTACATCAGTGGCTCATCTTATAGTTTCTGGTGTGTTAATACAATTACAGGATATACTAAATGGAATTGGACATTTTAAAATCCCTGACTAAATTTCACTTTTGGCGTAATTTGGAGTCTTGACCCAAGTCATATCTCAATTTTTTACTATCTACATTAGTTTTATTTTTCTTTTATTGAGTTAAAATTCATAAACCATAATACCTATACTTTTAAAGTGTAGATATTAACTTTTCAGCAGTTTTTAGTATGCTTACAAAGTTTTTCAGCCATTGCCACTATCTAATTACAGAACATGTTGATTCCCCTCAGAGTAACCCCAAACCCATTGCTAGTTAATCCCATTTCCTTCCTCTCTGTAGTCACTGGCAACTATTAATCTACTTTCTGTTTTTCTGGATTTGCTTCTTCTGGACATTTCATATTTTCGCTTAGCATAATGTTTCCAAAGTTCATTTATTGTGTAGCATTAATCTGTACTTCATTCCTTTTTATTGCTGAATAATATTATATGGATATACCACATTTTATTTATCTATTCATTAGTTTGAATATTTGGACATTTGGGTTATTTCTGCTTTTTGGCTATTAAGAATAATGTTGCTGTGAACATTTCATATACAAGTTTTCGTATGGACTTGATTTCATTTCTCTTCAGTATACAAGTATACATAGGAGTGGAATTACTAGGTCAGATGGCAACTCTCTGTTAACCATGTGAGATACTGCCAAACTTCCAAAGCAGATTTTACATTTTCATCAACAGTGTATAAGAGTTCCAATTTTTCTACACCCTCACCAACTCTTGTTATTATCAGTCTTTTTTTATCATGGCTATTCTAGTGGGTATGAAGTGATATCTCACTGTGTTTTTGATTTGCATTTCCCAATGACACAGGATGTTAAGCATCTGTTCGTATGCTTATTCGCCATTTGTATATCTGCTTTGGAGAAGTGTCTATTAAAATCTTCTGCCCATTTTTAATAGGATTATTTGTCTTTTTATTATTGAGTTGTAATTTTTTCCGAATATCAGACCTTTATCATATGTATGATTTGCAAATATTTTCTCCCATTTCAATTATCTTGTCAGTTTCTTGATGGTATCATCATTAGAAGCACAAAAGTTTTTAATCTTGATAAAGTCCAGTTTATATATTTTTTTTTTCTTTTGTTGCCTGTCATTGTTGATGTCACATCTAAAAAAATCATTGCCTACCCCAAGGTCATGAAGATTTATGCCTCTGTTTTCTTCTCAGAGTTTTAATTCCTGCATTTATAGTGTCTGCATTTTTAGAGAAACAATCTTGGGTAGATGATAAGCGAACATATAATAATTTTGGGTTGTCGGAAAAGTCATGACGCATTTTTGCAACGAAAAACATAGAAAAAAATACGTCACGACTTTTCCAACAACCCAATAATTTAGAGTATAGTGATTTCAACGAGACTAGCCTTGGCCCTTTTGTCCTTGTTTGTTTAACCCTCTGTAAATCTGGGCAAGATAAGACTCACCACTTACGTTGTAGGTGTTTTTCAAATGTAAAGTGTATCCTGCTTAAAATATATATTTATTTGGTTTCAAATTTCCAGTAAAAGAAAGGTTCTGGTTTGTAGTTTTAATATTTAAGAAATTTTAACTAAATATTTAATATTTAAGAAGAGAGAACAGTTCTGAGTCTCTGGCTGATTAATTATATAGCCATTTTGAGGACAGAATCATAGGGGGGCATGACAAGGTAGATTCAGTTACTATTTATTGAGCACCTATTCCATTCCAGAAACAGTTTTAATATGTGAGCATATGGACTAACATCTCTTTCTCATTACCTGTTGCAGGATATAGTGTTTGGGGTTTTCTTATATTTCTTTTAATTTAAAGTTTATTTTTTAGAGCAATGTTAGGTTCATGGGTTTCTTTTTATGAACAATGATTCCCCAATGTGTTATTTTGACTTTTATAAATACTCCTAAGGAAAAGCATTGCATAGACAAGAAGTAGAAATTGAATTATATTCATTTCTTTAAAGCTTAAGAGAGCATGGGTAGTTGGTACTACACTATTCACCTAATAACTCAAGCCAAAAACCAAGGATTCTAGCCTCAATTATTCTTGTTCACTAGCCTCACATCCAGTTGACTGACAAGTTTTATTGGTTATAACACCCAAATATATGCTGTAATCTAATGACTTCTTTTCTTCTCTGTTAACATCATCTCTCACCTAAACTCCAAGTCGGCTCCTTACTATTTCACCTTTGCCTCAATGACTTTCCATTACTCTTAGAATAAAATCCAAGTTTCTTATCATGGATTACAGTATCTTTATCTGATCTTTATTTCTCTTGCCAATCTCGTCTCTGGTTTTTTCTCTGTTTTCCACAGAATTCTAGACACACTATAATTTTTCCTGTTCCTCAAACATCCGGAACTTGTTCCTGTCCCAAGATCTTTGCACTTTATTCCTTTGGCCTTTAATGTTCTTCCTTCTTCAGATGACTGAATCATTATCAGCACCTCACATGTCTTCCCAAATTCTTCTGAAGTAACCCCACTCTGCCCGCTCACCCTCTGCAGGTACTTTCAATTACATCAACCTTGTTTACTTCTGTGGTGGATTAAAAATGGTCACACGTTCTTTGCATTTTCCCTCATCAGGAGATGGAGTCTATTTCCCCATCTTGAATCTGGGATTGCCTTATGACTTGCTTTGAGCAGTGGAATGTGGTAGGAGTGACACTGTGGGACTTCCAAATAAGGGTTTAGGAGGCCATGCAGCTATGCTGTCCCCCTCTAGGAAGTGTCACCTTGTGAATAAGCTCAGGTCAGTCTCCTTGAGGATGAGATGCCATATAGGGAGACAGAGATACAGAGAGAGAGGGAAGAATTAGGGGTGGGGGGGAGGGAAGAGAAATGGAGGGAGGGAGAGGAAGGAATGGAAAAGGACCTTGAACATAATAAGTGTTCACTACATACCTAGTAAGTGAATGAAAGAATAAACAAATGTATATACAGTAAACTATATAACCTGTTAGAAATAATATTTGCTTTACAGAGTTAACTCTGAAAGACTAGACTTGAGTTTTACTCTTATGTCACTTGCTGGTTATGAGAGCTAGACTAAGTTACTTAACTTCCTCGTGCCTTATGGGAAAATTAAATGAGCTAATCCTTGAGAAGCACTTACTGCAGTGCCTGGCCCATAGTCCAATAAATTTAAAAGGAAAAAAAACCCCAACAACCCAGCAACCTTGTGAGTGCATTTAGTTGTCCATGGTCTGAACTTTGTAGAAACAAAAGCATGGTAATTTTTTATAATATGTTAGTCTTTTCATTTATATAACTGACAATTTACTCTTAGTTTTTCAGTTTGGGGGCTTCATTCTTTTTGAACTGGTGCTTAGAATCTAAGCTTCAGTCTTTAAATATAGTCCAACTGCTCTGTAAAGTTAACTAAATAAGAAATACATCCACAGTATAGAGAAAATAAAAGACTGATTGTATTAGTCAAGATGACCTAGGTTATGCTACAGTAATAAACCCAAAATTTCAGTGGCTTACAGCAACAAACTGTTTCTTGTTCATGCTGCATGTCCATTGTTGGCCATCTGTGTCATCATTCTCCTCATTCTAGGACCCAGAATAACTGTGAAATATTGCCAGTCACTGTGACAGATGGAAAACAGACAGTGCTGAAACACACAGACCCAAAGAGCTTCTGCCCAGATATAATAGCCATCGCTTTTGCTGATTCTTTATTAGCAGCTAGCGCAGGTTACATAGCTACACCTGGGCGTAACAGTGTAGGGAATTCTACCATTTTCCTGAAAGGAGAAAGAGAATTCATGTATTTGAACAGCTCTAATGACTGCCACACTGAAGTCGGTGATATCTTGCTTGTTACATTGGTCATATCTAGCCCAGAAGCTAGAAGTGACTTTCAACATGGCAGTGCAAACTGTCTTTGCTGGGTTTTTGTTTTCAATATCAGATTCCTACACTATAGTTTCATGTGGAAAAAGCTGATGCTTTTGTTGATTATTTTTCCTAGAATGACCAGGTAGAAACTCTAAAGCCTTTGTGATTCATACTTTACACATACTTTCACAACTTTCATTTCAAGATGGAATTTTTTTTTTTTTGAGCCACTAAGTCATCATCAATAATTGGTGATGTGAGATTGACTTGTGGGGACAGGGACGACATACCAACCTTTCAATTAGAAAACAAAAGGATATAATGTGGAAAGCTTTTTATCCTGCATTTTCTCTTTCATTATGTCCCCCTCCCTCCACTCCCCCTGCCCCCACCCCACACACATTTACCCATGATTCAGTTCTAATGATTCAGAAACATTATTAATATAAATGCATTTTGGATTTTCAGGGGTTCATAAGCTCCTCTTGAAGAGGGTGTATGGGGGGGGAGTACATATTTTAGTTAATCTTACTAGCTTTTCAAAACCCTGCTCCCTATTTTTGTAGATAACTGAGAATTGGTTAAAATGGCTTCACAGAATGAAAACTTATAATGTAATTGAAAAGAATTATGGCCAGACATCAGCACTGAAGCTTTCTATTCTTACAGCATGCTTGGGCCACGGAATAGAAAGTCGTTTGGTGGAAACACTGCAGAATTTGTTTTGATTGCCATCTCTTAGTTGGTTTTACTACAGTGAGAGGAAAATGGAAGCAAGGGTAATAATTATTAAAGTCATTTTGCAGTAGCATTTACTTGGCAGTGAATTCATTTTTTCCTGCCGCCCAAGTTATTTTATTTCTTTCTGTTGATTTACATAATCTCTTGTTCCGATACCATAAAGAGCCTAAGACACAATAAACTATGCTCAGTGTTTTGTACGTATAATCCCGGGCTACTTTTTTGCCCAAACTTGTAGAAATGTTGTAGGGTTTGACACTAACTGTGCTTGAAATTGTGTTTCAGTAATGTTAAAGTAGCAAGGAAACTCATCAATACCTTACTATGTTTGCAATGGCAAATGTTAGATTAGTATTAAAGTAGAATTTTTATTAAACCTCCTTAACTTTTAAATACTCTTCTCCATATAATTGTTCCTCTGGCTTGATGACTGTCTCTTAGGGGCTGGCTGTAGAGGTAGACAGTTTTGTTCACTGGATCGCAAAACTTGGGTGTCATTGTGCTATATTGCCTTCAAAGAACATACTGCCCCTATGTCTGCTCTGAGAACATGTTTGAGTAATTTTTTTCTATACTGAAATCTAGAATAGAAAACTTGTCATTTTTCCCAGTTTATTTTCATAAGTTTTGTTGATTACTAATGATTGGAAATGCCAAGTGGTTGGAGATTACTTCTAAACATTTTCTGAATTTTAGTCAACTGGCTAACAATAGTTACTTTCCAATGGAACTTAAAACATGGGTTCTTTCAGTGTTTTTAAGGCTAGGAGTTATATAACAGTTGTTAATCTAATTATTTCTGGATTAAACTCTAATCCAGGAAGGGACTTCACTTTTTATTTTATGTATTTTTACTAATACTTATTATATTATCTTTTTTTAAAAAGTCCTATTTTTAAAGAGGAGAAACTTTAAAATAAATCTTTCATATTATAAACTTAACCACTAATGTTTCTGCTGTAGTGTAGAACATTGGTTCTCAAACTGTAGTGTGCACGAGAATTACCTGAAGGGCTTGCTAACACAGGATTGCTGGCCTGCACCCAGAGTTCCTGATTTGAAAGGCCTGGGGTGGGGTTGAGAATTTACATTTCTGAAAAGTTCCTACTTAATGCTAATGATGCTGGTTTGGGGGCCATATTTTGAGAACCACTATTATGTAAAAAATAGTTTCTCAGAAGTGCATTCATACTGCTTTATAAAAACAAGCAATTATGGAGGTCAAATACTCAAAATCGTTAGAAGTCTTAAATGATTCTTAGATTGGGAATCTGTTTTTTAAACTAAATATGTGAAACTCATTTAAGGTACTGAAACTTGGTCCTAAGAGTAATATATTTCCACTTTAAAAATAGAAGTTTGTCATGTTTCCATAACCAACAGTTATGTTATCAAGTAGTTATATTAACATTATGATGATTTAAGTTACCTAGAATTTAAGTTACCTAGAATATGACTTTAAAAAAAACCACGTTGACTATCCCAAGGAGAATATGCTAATTGGGGAAACCTGAGACTGAAAGTAATTATCTGTATTATCAAACCAATGGAATTGCCTGTGTCTTTCTGGGACATCTAAAATAAACACCCAAAGAAGTTAGTATGTATTCATAAGCCTAAGATTTAAAAAAATGATCAGTGGAAACCATACACTTGGGCTGAGTCTTAAGGCAGTCAATCTGGTAGCAGCATTTAAATCCTATTTCATTAGGGTTTAGGAAGGGGTAAGAGTTCTCTAATCTATAAATTTACCACTTGGTGGGCATAAGTAGAACATATCTTGACTCCCTGTGTTTTTTTTTTGAGTTACATCAGGCTAGTCAAGTGTAATCTAAGTGACTTGGGGAAATAAGTAGGCATTAGTGGACGCCAATCCAGGATTCACTGAAGAATGCAAAAAAAAAAAAAAATGATTCTTTTCTTACTATTCATCTTTCATGATGTGATAACTCAGGGAAGCCATGTTGCCCTAGGTCAAATAATGCCAGACTGACTGGGTACTTCCTTCCATCCATGTGCCATTCCACCCACTCCACCTGCTTGACGCATTGTGGAAGTTGTTTTGTCATGTGACTGCTGGAGCAGTCTACACCACTCAAAGTTATTCTTACATATACCAACTGCTAATTAAGTGAATGATCAACTATCAGACAGGTGGGCTTTTAGTGATATGATCAAGGAATTAAGTAGAAACATGAATGAAGCCAGGCAACGTTTCTATAGTGAATTTGGCCTCATATCTCTTTCCAAATATCCCCAAAAAGTACACTTGGCATAGTGTTTGAAACAGAATTTCCCCAATTGCATTAGTCAGATGATCCAGTATCTTAGAACTGCATCGTTAGGAACAGAGCGTTGCCAAGCTCCCGTATCTGTTTTCTCTTTGGCAAAATCTTAATGGCAAGTTGATTCTCCTCTTGATGTGTCACTGATAATGTTTGTGTGATAACTATTTGGGGTGTGGTGAAATTGTCTTTGTGAATCATTATTGTGTGTACTTTGCTTCTATGACAGTATTTTAAAACACACTTCTCAGGAATGTGGTAGGCACAGGCTACCTATTAAAATATAATATCCACTTTAAACAGACTTTTAAAAAAACACTTGTTAAGTCTGTAACGCAAGCAGCAATTCTTGAGTGAGTAGCAAATTCACTTAAACATGTTTTTGAATCTATATAAATTATTTTTACCTAATTTTTATTACAATGCTAATGCTGTATTATTAATTTTGTTTTAACATATTTATTTTAAGGTAAGTATTTTTTTGTTAAAATAGTTTCTATTTCAGACTTTTCACTATTGTAAAGGCTGAGTTTTCTCCCAGTTAAATATGGGAATTGATTAAGATCAATTCAGATCTTAGGTTTTATTGCAGTCTTTCATCTAGACATGTTTGTTTGTTTTTCTGGATAGTCTTAGGAAGGGTATGTATTTAGTATTCACCCACCTCCAAAGTGGATATTCCCTATCTATAGATTATTTCTGTCCCACTTGGTTCCATAAGAAATATAAGATGGTTATAATAACGTACATAATGCAGAAAATAAAAGAAACTTAAACTAAGTTAAAATAAGAAAAGAACACAAAGGAAACATAAGCTTAGGAAAAGTAGGAGGTTTGAGATTGGTGCACAAACTTCATACAGTGAAGCTCTCTATTAGTTTGGCTATAACTGAAGATGAAAACATAATTGCTGAAGAACAGGGATTCATCCTTTTATCTGTCTGTACATCATTCAAAAATATCCCTGTACTCCCATTATAAACCTACTTAAAGAGATTCTCAAAGGTGCTGGGCTGGAGGCGGAAGGGGAGAGAGAGCAGAAAATAAGAAGTTTAAATATACCCAATTCCGGCATACTTTTTTTTTTTTTTAAAGATTTTATTGGGGAATTGGGGGAGGGGAACAGCTTTGGGGAACTGGGGAAGGGGAACAGACAAGTTGCTGTCCTTTTGTTCTTCAGTCTAGTTGTGGAGGACATCGCTTCACTGGCCCATGTTGGTATTATCATTGCACTCTTCTCGGGTGAGGCAGTTTGGTCACCATCCTCTGGATTGTCGCTCACCGCGGCTATTGGCAGCTCACGCTGGCTGCCAGCCGCTCACGCTGGCTGCCGGCCACTCACTGTATCCTATGGCAGCCCACTGCAGCAGGCGCTGCAGCCCACACTGTCGCCGGGGGCTCGCAGCCCAGCTCCAGGTGGAGCTGTTGTTAGCTGTAGAGGGCAGTGTCACTGGCCCTCATATGTGGGATCCGAACTGGGGCCGCTGGCATCCCAAGCCAGCTCTTAACCAATGCGCCACTCGGCCGGCCCCCGGCATACCTTTTGAGGAAGCTATTGCCACTATAAGATTGATTTGTAGGAATCATATAATTCATAAGATCAAACAGAAACAAATTGTTCAGGAAAAGTACTATTATACCTAATATTTAAACCCAAGAGACTTCTATTTTGGGTCCTCCTGGAACCAGGACATGTGGCACTCTGCTCTTTGCAACATCCTTGTTGTGACCAGGCAAATGGACTGTGAAGCATCAGCAGTAAAGGAGTCAGACGAAGAGTGTGAGCTTGAGCGAGGCCCTGCTGGTACTGCACAGGCCTCTGTAACTCAGCATCACTAACACTCTCTCAAGTTGGTCAGAAGGCTTGATAGCACGACTCGTGCTTCTTGACCTTTTTGGGATATGAATAAGTCGATATTTTTTCCTTTAGACCCACAGCCATCCATAGCAGCCCTAGACCTTGGTTTTAAAATTTGTAATTATAATTCATCACAGTTCTTAAACATCTAGTCAGAAAGCGTATAACCCTAATGTACTTCCTGTGAGGTAAGCACTCTACGATTTGAAGAGATACTCAGGTGGGTTTGAATATCAGAATAGCCTTTGGTGTATAAGGAATTGTAGCTAGTACCATTTTCTTTCATGTGAAAAAGAAGCTTGCAAACTCAACCTGACATCATTTAATATAATCAATAGACCATTGTCTCACTCAGTCTTGTCTAAACCATAGATACCTAGAAATTACTTGTATATATAAAATTATAGAATTAATCTAAATTGAAACTTCCCAATTATAATAGATCTTCCTCTCAACAAAAAGATCTTCCTCTTGAAAAATTTCTCATCTCCATCATGTACTTCCTACTTAGTTTCTCCTTCTCTAAATCTCTGTATTTCTGTGCTGCATTCTCAGTTCCAACTTCCAATTCATAAATTCATGAATTTCTCAGTTCCAACTTCCAATTCATAAATTCTCTGTTATTGTGCCAGTCTAGAATTTATCATGTCCGTTGAGTTCATTATTCAATGACTATTTTTTATTCAAAATTTCTAACTGATTCTTTTAAACATCTGTTTGTTCCTGTTTCATTTCTACGTGGTTTTGTTTCACATTTTCTTACACATCTTAACTGGAATATATTCGTTTTGTATCTGAGCATATTGAACATACTTACCTTAAAATATTTAGAACTTACATAGAATTAATTTCATCCATAAATTTGTTTTAATTGTTGATTTTGTCTTAGCATTCAATTTTGTCACATTTTGGAATTTTGTTTGCAAACTCATTCTCATTTCAAGTTAGTTTTTGTTTGTTCTTTCTTTCATATTCTCTCTCTTAACTTCCCCTATGCCAATCCTACCCCTGCCTCACAGTTTTGGGCTTATTTGCCTTCCTAGTTCCTGAGTCCTCTGTTGAGATTGAGGATATCACAAATCTAGTCATTGTTGGATTGCTTGTATTCTTCATTCCTGGGGCATACAGCTAGCGACAGACCATAACTTCAAATGGTAGTTAAAACGGTTTTTTCCTTATCCAGACTCCTTTGCCACTTTGAGGAGCCTCACCCTTGCCCCAGCTTTAGTAAATCTGGCTTTGCCCCCATCTCACATGGCACACTGTTAGTTTCTGCTACCCCAAAGGAGTTGAATTCTCTGCCTCCATGTCTGTTCTAGGATTCCAGGCTAAGCAGGCTGTGTGGTTTCAGCCCTACTCAAGATTTTTTGTTTCTAATATTATGTTTTGTTTTTTAGCTTGGCAACATCTTTCTGGTTTTCTGTTTCTGTATTTCACCTATCATTGATATGTGTTTGCTGCAGAGGTGGTACATCAATGTGTGAATAGATGGGACCATCTTAACTGGAAATTACTGATCCACTTTCCACACTACAGCCAGAATTGCACTTCCAAAATGAAAATCTAATCATGTCAATACCCTGCTTCCTATCATTCTTTGGATAAAGACAGAGTCCTTAAAGTCTGCAATGTCTGGCACGTTTCTGCTTCCACCACCCTGGCTTCTTTCAGTTCCTCTTACTTGCCATGGTCCCCCTCCCCACCAAGGGCCTTTGTACATGCTCTTCTCTCGACCTAAAATACCCTTTCCATCCTTCTTTGTCTTTCTTAGTTCACTCCTGCTTATCCCTCTGATTTCAACTCGCCATTTCTTCAAGGCAGCCTTCCCTGATCTTCTGAGTCAAGTTTTTTTTTCTTAAATATCTTCACAGCACCAATCACCTCTTTTTGGTTTTTTTGGTACCATTTATCATAATTGCAATTTTGCATGTATTTCCATGGTTATTATATTGCTGTTAGGCTATAAACTCCATGGATGCAATGATCATGTCTGTTTTTATTTACCATTATATCCCCAACCTAGCTGCTTAATGACTGAAAGAAAACTCCACCCTTCAACATGGTATTTAAGGTACTCCAAACTTAGGCCACAGCCAACCCTTTCAACCTCATCTCTCATTACTACCAAACAAGTAAGCTGTGTTCTAGCTACTGCTGGTTTACTCACTGCACTTCAAGTATGCATTTATTTTCTGCCTGCAGACATTCATGGCTCAAACTATTACCTCTGTTTAGAATATCCTCCCCACTGCCTGATGAAGTTCATCTCAAATGTCACTTTGTCCATAAATCCTTTCACTAATCTCCTTATCTGCACCTCACTTATGGTGTTAATATGTTCCCTCTCTTATCTGTAGGTGTCTTATCACACTTGAGTTTGTTGTAAGTTATATGTTTCTTGGAGGCAAAGGCCATATGGCCATTTCCAGAACCACGTAACAGTCAATATTTGTTGAACTGAATTTGGGCACAGATAATTAAACTTATTTTTGCTGATTTGTAGAAGATACTAGCTTTATTAGAAGGTGCTTTAGCTCATGTAATCTGCACAACTCCATGAGGCAGGTGCTGTTATTTCTATTTTATGGTGAGGAAACAGAGCAAGAAAGATTACATTAGCATGTCATGTTGCTAGTAAGTGGTAGGGTCAGTGTTCTAACTTGGCAGTCCATGCCACAGCCTGCCCTTATCCTGACTCTACTGTACTGCCATCATGATTTGGGTCTCAAGCTGATAGATAATTCTTTTTTTTTAAAAATATATTTTGAAAATGAAGAAATCAGTTACACGGCCTATTGGAAAGCTTAAGTTTATTGGGTGATAGAAAGTAAGAATAAATGATAGAAAATAGGAAATATATAGGTTGGCTGTTTATTAACTTCTAACATGTGGGTTTTCCACACATTAAACAATTCTCTGCAATACCAGCTGGGTGTCCTTACAATTAAATTCAATTCTGACACTAACTGGAGTTAGTGCAGACCCTACACATTAAGGACTCAGTCCCACAAGACTCCTCATCCCCCTCAGTTACCAGTTGCAAGTTCCAGGTTGTCATCTGTACTTCTGACAGACCAGCAATAAATTGGAGATTCCCATGACTCTCCACCTTGAGTTATATCCTTTGTAGAGTGGCTTATAAAACTCAGGGTAAAACTTACTTCTATTGTCTGTTTATTATATATAATAATAAAAGATATGACAAAGGACACAGATGAATAGCCAGATGAAGAGATACATAGGGCGAGGTCTAGAAGGGTCCTGAATGCAGGAGCTTCCGTCCCTGTGGAATTGGGGTATGCCACCTTCCCAGCACACCGAATGCATTCAACCCAGAAGCTCTTTGAACACCATACTTTTAGGATTTTTATGGAGACTTTGTCACATAGGCATGAGCCATTATTAACTCAGTTTCCAGCCCCTACGGCTTCCCTTCCTGGAGGATGGGGGTGAGGGGTGGGGCTGAAAATTCTAAGCTTCTAATCATGGTTTAGTTTTTCTGGTGACCAGCCACCATCCTGAAGCTATCCAGGAACCCACCAAGAGTCAGCTCATTAGAATTTGAAAAATGCTCCCTATCACCCAGGGATTTATCCAAGGGATTTAGGAGCTCTGTGTCAGAAACTGGGGTCAGAGACCAAATATTAAATCAAAAGATGCCCCTAGGGGGCCTGGCCTGGGAAGCCAGCGGCCCCAGTTCTGTCCCACATATGAGGGCCAGTGACACTGCCCTAAAAAAAAAAAAAAAAAAAAAAAAAAAGACATCCCTAAGGCTCTTATCACTTAGGAAATTACCCGGGTTTTAGGAGCTCTCTGCCAGGAATCAGAGACAGAGACCAACATATACTTTCACGAGTATATTGTTTCACAAGTAGTTAAAGGAAATTGAGACCCTGAAGTGGGGAGGATAGAAATAGGGCAGTATCTGGAGGCAGAGGATGAGGTGTGTGGTCAAGTGAAAGAAGATCCAGGTGAGTGGTTAAAGCTGACTGTGTAAGAGAAAAGGAGTGAATGTGGAGTACCTGAGTAGGTAGGAAGCGATAGGGTCCAAGCACAGGTGGAGGAATTAGCCACAACAGGCGGTATGGAAGGAAGAATACAAAGTGTGTAGGTATTTTGCAAGAGGATGTATTATTTGACTATGGAACTTTTTTCACAGTGTTTTGGAGAACATATTAGTTCTTCAGAATACACTTGGGGATATATTGCCTTAAACCACAACTGTTTTCTGAACATTCTAAGTCGTCAATTACTATTCACTTGTTACAGTAAATAGTAATAAGCCGTAACAGATATTTGAAATTCATTGAGGGTTTTTTTGTGTGTGTTTTTAAATTCTGGATTCCTTTTAGAATAAATTAAAAGTAATTTTAGATAGTAAAATGTTCCTTGTACTTTCTAAAGATCAGTCTACAAGAGCAAAGAAATTGTATGTTAATATAGATGTAAACCTTATTCAATTTTGCTTGATCTTGCCACCAATAACATGCAGACTTTAGTATAAGGCTCTTTGTTTTTCTTTTTAAATTTTATTGGGGAATTGGGAGAGGGAAACAAGCATTGGGAAGCCAAGGAAGGGGAACAGACAAGTTGCTGTCCTTTTGTTCTTCAGTCTAGTTGTGGAGGACGTCGCTTCACTGGCCCATGTTGGTATCGTCATTGCGCTCTTCTCGGGTGAGGCAGATCACTTGCTGGCCTCTGGATGTCGCTCACCGCGGCTATTGGCAGCTCATGCTGGCTGCCGGCCACTCACTGTAGCTTATGGCAGCCCACTGCAGCTGGGGCTGCAGCTATGCCATCCCGGGGACTCACAGCAGCCCAGCTCCAGGTGGAGCTGTTGTTCACCATCTTAGCTGTCAAGGATTATATAATCTCTCAGGGGAAATAAGAAAAAATATAAATGTCTCTGATAGAAGACAGAGTATGATCAATATGTTAATTTTACCAGTAACTCTGCACAGGAACTGCAAGTAACATTTCTTAAATTTCTTAGATTTTCCTATAGTTCAAACTAGTCTTTCTTGCCAGTTGCTCAGAAATATTAAATTTTTATGGTATTTCCAGTTAATTTATTCGTAATGGCCCCAGCATCTTTTGTTCGTTTTAGTTTTAGCTGACATTTATTAAGAATTTCACATATGACAAGAACTGTTCTGAGTACCTTACATACATCATCTCATTTCGGCCTCACAACAGTCTTATAAGGTATAATTTTCATTTTACAAATGTAGAAACTGAGGGTTAGAGAAGCCAAGAAATTTGCCCATGATAAATTTACAGCTAGTAAATGTTAGAAATGAGATTCAAACCCAGGCTTTTCTGATGCAAGAGCCTTAGCTCAATGACAACTGTATTGTACTCTCTCTCTATGGACCTTGCCAACTTTACATAAGTCCGCTCTATTAACAGAGAAAAGCAACGTCAGAAGTGAAAAGAAAGCCATCAGTGATGTTTGTTCATTTGTTTTAATTAGGTATTGACATGATTGAAATAGAAAACATTCGCAGTCTACCAAACCATTCAAGCTTGTATTATCCCCATAGTTTTGTGCCTTCATACGTGCAGCTTCAGGGACTCAGCTTGGGAATTCTCTCCAGGAAGTAAGTCTTCACTAACCCCTTCCCCACCCACCTCAGGCCCTCCCCTGTCTGAGCACTTGGCCCCTTCCGTGGGGTCTCTGAACATCCTGCTGTCATCTCTGTCATAGCACTGGTCACACAATGGCATTTGATAGCAAGGACTGTTCTTCGTTTTAGAAAGTTTCATGTCCACAGCATCTGGCATGTGGTAGGTATACAAAAATGTTGAGTGCATGTTTGACTTGAAGTGTATTTTTAGACGTGCATAATATTTGTTGACTCTTTAGTTTGTGTTTTTGCTCTGGAAGCTCCCACCCATAGCTGTGATGGCGGTGCCTTTGGTGGACAATGCGCCTTTGGAGTCTCCAATCATTCTGGTGAATAAGGAATGTGTTTTTCATATCCCTGAAATGTTGAGGTCATCAGATGAGAGAGGAGTGAGGGGATGCTGTTAGTGAATTCCCTAAGTCGGGTAGAAGACATTGGTGTTATGCTCCCTTCCCTCCCCGGTGAGAAGGGGGCCCAGCTTTAATGGTAGGAGGAAGATAGTGGCACTAACATGAAACCTCAGAGTCTATCTCTAACTCACTGTTTACTGGTAGAGACCTCCGATTTATGCACAGGCCAGCTCTATACTGTTTAGGCACATAGCTATTTTATAAAACTTTGTATTTCTACCAACCAGCATCAGTTTTAAATTTGTACCTCAAGGTGATAGATCATTACTCAGTATTCACCCCTAACCTGAAACCAGTCTCTTCTTCTCCATCGTAAGTGTATAGACTAGCACCATCACCATCCATCAGACAGCAGGAGAGGTGCACACCACCCCCACCCCCACTGCTTATTGACTGGATAAACTTAGGTAGGACAGTGAGCCTCCGTGGGCCCCAGGCATCTCCTTTCTAAAGTGGGAATTTTAAGCTTTTTTGTTCCTGAGACCATGGAACTAAACGGGATTGTTTCTCAAGGTTCATTCCATTTCCATTTTCAGATGAATAATATACATGAATTATTCCAGTGCTCACTGAGAAGACTGATTAGAATTTTTCTCCTCTGGTGGGCCGGCCAAATGGCTCAGTTGGTTAAGAGTGCGCTCAAGAGTGCGAGCTGAGCTCTGAGCAACGGCGGTTCGAGGCCAGCCCGAGCTGAGTTGCTGTTGAGCTGCCAACAGGTGGCAGGAGGGCTCAGCTAAAAAAGAATTTTTCTCCTCTGTAGAGAGTATACATTTGCCATGTTTGCCATTTAGCAGTGCTGAAATTCTAACACATGAACTTAATTGCGTTTAGTGTGTTGTTGATTTGTAACTCCTAAAGTTTTGTGATTTTTGTGATTAGGATTATTATCACATGGAGGCCTCTGTTTTTGAATTTTCTCTTCTCAAAGTGATTGTGTTTCATTTACTTTTTTCTTTAAGGGTAAGATCCTAATATGCTAAATAAATATATCCTGTCGGGCCATTTACCTAAGGACTTCAGAGCCTTTTCGTCTCTGTGCATACAGTTATATAATTACTGCAATGTTTTTGCTTAGGCCCTTAAAGTCTTTTAAAAAGAAAGTTTTTGAATATAAAATAAAAGACTTTATAATTCTGCTTTATTAAAAGCCTTACTTCCTGAATGCAGGAATTAATAACTGTAGTAGTCAAAAAAAAAAAAGTATCATATTCAATATTACTGCAAATACATTAATAGTTCATTGCCCTGTTCTTCACCAGCAAAGGGAGGATATCTGTAACACGCCTCTTAATCCCCCAGTTCAATTCTTAGTCTACCGTTCCGTTCTGCTACAACCTTCTTGTTTCCCTTTTTTTCCCAACATTTTATTATGAAAACTTTCAAAAATACAGCAAAGTTTAAACAGTTTTATAGTGAACATCTGTACCCCCATCTCCTTGATTCTGCCATTAATTAATATGGTACTATACAGTGCTTGCTTCATGAGGTATCTATTTTTCTATTTCTTTAATCATTAATTCATGTGGTTTTTAAAAATGAATTTCAAAGTAAATTGCAGATTTCTATGTCTATACTTACTCTCTTTTGGTTAATGTTTATATTTCTGCCGAAACTGACTGAACTCAAGTGTGTAGGCATGGCCATTTCTTCTGACTGACTCACACAGGTCTTCACCTGTATCACCAGCCTTATTAGTACAGTGCTGTCAGCCTGTACGAAGTGGTTTTCACAGAGTAGACCAGTGACATTCTAGAGCTGCTCTATCCAATAAAAACATAATGTTATTTTAAATCTTAGTAGCCACATTAATAAAGTTAAAAGAAACAGGTGAAATAACTTTCAATTTTATCCATTTAAAACATATCCAAAATGCTGTCATTCAATATGTAATTGGTATTTTTAAAATTATTAATGAATTATTTTACATTCTATGTAAATAGTAATTTTCAAAGAAACCCAGTACATCTCAGTTCTAATTAGTTATATTTCAATGCTCAGTAATATGTCACTGGTGGCACCATATTGAGCAATGCAGTTCTAGACCTTCAGACTTAAAGAGTACATCCTTCCTCATAAATTTCCAATGTCTGAATCTACTGACTTAGTCAAATTTCCTAATGAATGCAAAAGAAGTAGTGCTATTCAGCACAGCAAACTCTAATTATACCCTTTTGTACTGAGGTCATTTTTATTCTTGATTCCCTTATCAGAAACTTCTTAGAGTTTTCCCCCTCTATAATCATTTCTCTTTACTTCTTGGCATCTATAATACTCACAGTTGAATTACATTCCCTATAGCAATATTGAGTATATTTTATAACTTTTCTGCTACCCTACCTCTAGTTTTGTGCTCCACCAGTTTATCTTCTCCCATTTGTGTTAGAGCACTCTCTCTAAAACACGTAAGATCTTTTCAACTCAATTTTAAAAATAACAACATGCTAGTGTTAAAATACTAACAAGCACAGAATTATGAAAATTAATGAATGGTGAAATTGTTCTGTATCCTGATTGTGGTACTTAAAACTCAGAACTGTGTGTGCCCACACACATAGATACACATGCACGCACACTCACAAATGGAAAAAAGAAATTGGTTAGGTGTTAGGAATTGAAGGTTTTACTTTATTGACTAAAAGAAAGACTTTTGGCTGAATAACTAGAAAATGTTCCTATTTGTAAAGTGTAAATTGAGTCTGCATTGATTATTTGTCAGAAGACATCTATGTTCCTTCTTTCTCCACTAACAAAATGTTTATTTAATTTTGGATCCTGAAGATGCTTCATCTTATTCTCTATTTTCAATTGGTATATTTTATCCACAGAATGGATGAGGAAAAGTCAAAAGTCATGTAAAATATATCTGATTTCAGATACATATGGGTGTTTTTCATTTTTAACTTTTAGCTTGTAGTTATGAGTCTTGACTAGTCCACGAAGAAGGGCTAGACTGGAAAGTCAACAGGAGTGGAAAGAATAACTACCTAGTAGTCTCATAGTGGCAGAATTTTTCAGGAGTCTCACGTTGCTAAGTACTAATTATCTTGAAGTGCTTAGCTAGAAATACCGGAAATGTTACCTCATTTAGTATTGGATTAATAAATCTATTTGGCTATCTGGAATACTAAGATTTGCCTGCTGAGTTTCTGGTAAAAAAAAAAAAAAAAAAAAAGAGGAAACCAATTCATCTCTTCCAGTATTCTTCAGTAAAGCAAGTCACTGTAGGCTCCATGCCCACGTGACATTGCATCATACTGCACAATGATACATGTGGGATTGACTTGGATGCTGCAGTGGAACTGAAGGACATTTTTTAGTGGGAGTATAACACTGTAAAGATTATTTTTAAGATTGTTCTTACATACCTGTTTTATAGTCTTCACACTTTGCAGTCACCTCGTTCATTTATGTGTTTTTGATTATTATCAATTTCCCACTTCCCAAGAATGTAAGTTCCACGAAAGCAGGAACTTTCCTTCCTGCTCTGAAACCATGGCTAGCAGGTAATCGCTGCTCAGTAAGTATTTGTCAATGAGTGAATGATATTTATATTTACAGATTCATCAATAAATATCAGTCAAGAATGAGTATTGTATCCCCAGTCCATCTGCTCATTATACTTTAAAGGCTATTAATGCCATTGATGATAAAAGCCACACATTATTCTTTACTCGTCACTTGACAAAATGTCCATTTGTTTCTTTTTGTCAGTCACCCTTAAAGTAAGAGGAAAGTATGGGGTATTCTTTCAAATAATACTATCTGTCAAAAAAGCAGGGGTTCTACTCAGATTTAGAAATAGGAGAATGATAAAAGTTAAAATGGTAGTTCCTATATTATTTTATATGTTTGGAAAAGATTCAGTACTATTTCTTTTATGAATAGCCAGTCATAAGTCAGCCAAAATAATGAAATTGCAGGACTTTACTCCAGAATAATATCCCAGCACATTAGGTCAATTATATGGTAACAGATTTTCTCAGAAGCTCCAAACTGATACTGAGAATAGTCTCATTTTAAGATTTTGTTTTCTAGAATTAAACAGAATGATTATACTTTCTCATCTCCTGTTGCTTCTCTTTTTCCATTTAATTGGTTTATTTGTTGTTAATAAATCCTATTGCTTCTTTTTAAAATAAGGATGTATTATTAATAGACAAATACAGAGATTGTGAGGTTTTATAAATTCTTGTTTTGGTTTGTATCGAGCAACAGGCAAGAATGGACATGCCTTTCTAAAATAATACTTTTAAATGGCTGGGTGCCTAGAGTGCCTTTTTGAGTATAGGCCTTCATACTCACTAAAGATTGGAAGAGTGGTATTTTTTTTAATCCTTAAAATATTTATTGAATAAAGAATGGGAAGATCAGAAAAAGTAAGCTCTGGTTATGATCTGATGTAAAGGTCCATTCCCAGCTCTCCTGCTACCTCCCTTTATGATCTTGGGTGGTCTCTTCTTTTTGAACCTCAATTTCCTTATTTATAAAATGAGGAGACCATTCTTCATAATCTTTCAAGACTCTTTCAATTCTAAAAATATACGGATTCAGCAGGCTCCCTGTGAAAACCTGCATTTCTTCCAAAAGAGGGTGCTGTGGTATTTCTGAGAGCTTTAGCATTTTCTTGAAAGGAACTGAACAGAGTTGGAATCTCAGCTTAATTTTGTGTTTTCAGATTCCCAACCTTTGAGAAATAGAGTCTGATTCTTTAACTTTATTTAGATGAGGTGACATAAACCAATGCTTGATGTTAATGATGCTTTTTAAAGCTTTTTAAAAATACATGTTTATTTTAGAAAATCTAGCAAATAAGAAAGTTTCAAAGAAAATATATACATAATCTCACCACTCAGTATTAACAGTATTTTATTTACATTTATTCTTTGTAAAGTAAGTGTATTGGCCTTTATTATATTTATTGCAAATCTCTTCTCAGTTTGCCTTTTCATGTTCTTTATGATCTTTGGTATATAGAAGTTTTGCGTTTTTAATTAAGTGGCCAAATCCATTATTTTTCTTTGCTTTTTTTGTTTAGAAAATATTGCCCCTTCCTGACTTCATTCTTCTTAGGAAATCAGATGGACTTGGCCTCCTTGGTCCCAAAAGCCAGGTTAGGTAAACTTAATTCAGAAGTAGGTTACATTTTTTAAAACTCATTTATTTTTAAAATATATGTAACAGAACAGTTGCATTGGCCATAAAACAACAAATTTGTTTTACACCACCTACATCACAGATATCCTCAGCCTATCTTAATCCCTTGGTTTTTTGTTTTTGTTGGGTTGGGTTTTTTTTTGTTTTGTTTTGTTTTTTCACAAACCTCACCAAAATACCATGCTGTATAATTTGCTATAGATTTACTTAGTGTTAAAAGACCTTTCTATGCACGTGCATATCACTAGGTATTCCATAGAACTGTGACTTCAAGTTCTTTACATTAAGTCTCTTGTAGGAAAAGTAGTCTTGATTCCCCTGTTTTCACTTTTAATTCTGAGTCTTTCATTTGTCTTTCCTTTCCTATGCTCTGTTCTTACTTCGTTCCATGTGTCAGAAACTATAAAAGAAAAGTGGCTGGATTTTTTTCTTGTTTTTTTTTTTCTTTGTGTGTTTTTATTATAATTAGCCAGTGTGGAGTTACAGTTTTTGGTTTTTTGGTGTGTGTTTTTTCTTAGCTGAATTCTTCTCATCCTCTACCCCTCCATCCTCTTTTTTCTGATTCACTCTCTGGAGTATAACATTCCTGGTTCTACCTTAACCAGGTAGACCACATTGATTTCCCAGGGGTTCTTAAATTAACCCTGGCATTATTGACATTTTAGGCTAGGTAATTCTTTGTTGTGAGTTATGGTGTTCATTGCAAGATGTTTAGCATCTTAGTGGTCTTAACGCACATAGATGCCAATAGCACTCACTCCTTAACTTCTCCAGTTGTGAAAACCAAAATTGTCTCTAGACATTGCCAGAT
This sequence comes from Aselliscus stoliczkanus, assembly GCA_033961575.1. Lineage (NCBI taxonomy): Eukaryota > Metazoa > Chordata > Mammalia > Chiroptera > Hipposideridae > Aselliscus > Aselliscus stoliczkanus. Next base: position 75,575,608 of record CM066732.1, on the reverse strand, counting down.
GTCATGGGGGCAAAGTCATCTGGAATCGATAGACAAACCAACTCTTCTAGTTCGAAGATGTAAATTCTTATCCCAACCCTGCGTCTTCACTACCTCTGTCTTCTCTATTCCTCAACCTAGAACCAAATAAAAATTTCGCCCTACCTGCTAAATGTATAGTTTGATGCCCTTTGAGAAGTATCCCTGATATTATCATGATGTACATTTTGGCATGTGCTCTACCCATGAGCCATCATTTATTGAGTGAACCTTACATCTCTGATTACTTCATCTCTAAAAGGAAAATAACTACCTACCCATTGAATTTTAGCAAGAATTAAATAAAAGAATAAATTTTAATTGTTGACCACATCGTAATTTTTAATTTAATAGTTGATGTTATGGCATCATCATCACCACTCCATTGCTCATCTCCTCGACTGAGTTGACTCAGAAATATCACAAAGGCACATCTAAAATTTTTCTCCAATTCCACCATTCTAATTTCAATCTAAAAGTATTCTCATCCTCCTTGGAATTCCTATAATATTTTGTCTACTTTTCTTGTAGCGCTTACCACTCTTTACCTTATGTTCTAGTTACTTATGTACATGTCTGTTCTTCCCTTCTTGTAGCTCTACTCCTTTCTTTTCTCAGTGTGTTTTTCATATTTGTAGTCTAATACATTCTCACATAGTACACTTTTATTAAATATTTTGAAATGAATACATTTGGAAACTGGTAGACAAGCTCAGGTAGCCTATTAGCACCAATAGAAAAATAACTTGGGGGGCCGGCCAAGTGGCGCGGTGGTTAAGAGCTGGCTTGGGACGCCAGCGGCCCCGCTTCGGGTCCCACATGAGGGCCAGTGACACTGCCCTCAGAAAAAAAAACACAAAGAAGTACAAAATAGTAGTTACAGAATAGTCATGGAGATATAAAGTACAACGTGGGAAATATAGTCAATAATATTGTAAAAACTATGCATAGTGTCAGATGGGTACTAGACTTATTGGGGGCATCACTTCATAAGTTATATAAATGTCTAATCACTACACTATACACCTGAAACTAATTTTAAAAAGCTTATGAAGTACTCACAGATGTTTTAAAGCCCATTTTGTAAATTATTATCAAGTTAAGGGTAGAGCGAGATGGGCTTCTAGAGATATTTTGTCTACAAAGGGACATAACAGCATTTATGGAAGCCAGTGGCCTACATGTGACAGTATTTGGACACTGAAGACTTGAAAATCGTTTGGTGGCCACTGAGAAGAGCAAACTTTGCCCCTTACCTGCATAATTTGGCTTAGCTACCATCCCCTAAGTGACCATAACATTTGGATGGAGCCCATCTCTGACGGCATCCTACATGTTAGACACAGCTTTATGCATTTGTTAGAGGTAGGCAAGTACTGTGAACTTTATAACTTCACCAGTTCATTTATCGGTGAATTTCTGTATGCCTACTTACTTATGTCAAAATACATCTCCTCTTCTCTGTTGCCTGGAGAGTAGAAGTGTCTGTTTCTGGAAACAGTTTCTAGAAACATTACAGAAAAAGTTTCCTAAGTGGTAGCTTTTCACATGGACTCTTTTTTTTCCGCTAGGCAGTAAATGACTATAGATAAAAATTCTTAGATTTAGAAGGTCTTACAAGTCTACTTGTCTAAATTCCTCTTGCTTCCATCTTCACATGGCCCCTTTCTCTGTGTCTGCTTGCTTCTCTCCTATCTTTTTATTTTTTTAAAGATTTTATTGGGGAATTGAGGGAGGGGAACAGCATTGGGGAATCAGGGAAGGGGATCAGACAAGTTGCTGTCCTTTTGTTCTTCAGTCTAGTTGTGGAGGACACTGCTTCACTGGCCCATGTTGGTATTATGATCACTGTGCTCTTCCCTGCTGAGGCAGTTGGTCGCTGGCCATTGGATGGCCACTCACAGCAGCTCAGGGCGGCTGCCGGCCACTCGCAGTAGCTCACGGCAGCCCACTGCAGCAGGGGCTGCAGCCTGTGCCTTTGCCGGCCACTTACGGCAGCCCAGCTTCAGGTCGAGCTGTTGTTCACAGTCTTAGCTGTAGAGGGCACAGCCTCACTGATTCATGTGGGAACTGAACCAGTGGCCCTGCTGCTGGCATTCCTAAGCTAACTTTCAACTAATTGAGCAGCTTGGCCAGCCCCTCTCCTGTCTTGTGTAAGGTCACTGGGTAATCCAAGATGCTCTCATCTCAGATGGAGATCCTTAACTTGATTACATCTGAAAAGACCCTTTTCCCAAATAAGGTCACATTCACAGGTTCCAGGCTTAAGGACACAGATATATATTTTTGAGGTTTCACTGTTCAACACCACACCCACAGTCTCACTCCATTTTCTGCCAGGTTCACTTAACAACACCCTAACAAGGAGTTTCAGTGTTTGTGGTCATGGCACATTCATCATTTTGCATGTCTATGAATAGCTCTAACTGTTAAACATTCTTCCTTATATCGAGCCAAAATCTATCCTGGGATTGTATTTGTGGGTTCTAGGTCTATCCTGCAACGCTATAGGAGAATAGGAAATAAGAAAACTGGTCCCATGAGTCTCACTCAGGTCAAGAGAGAATAATAGCACATGGACTGCTTCTCCACCGTTCTGCTACAGTATTCTCTGAGGTATGAGAGCCTCTTCAGCATATGTACTGCCATGACCACCCTCCAGGGAAAAACAAAATCCCTGATTTAATGGATAGTCAATGCCATTGTGAGCCAGTTGTGATGGATATGTGATGAATCCCCTCCTGGAGGGTTTGGAGGGGACAAAAGATGGAGAAACAGCAGTCTCAGCCTTCTTCCTCATGGCAGCCATTCAGATAGAGGACAGCTGTTTTTATTTCCCTGAGTCTGTTCTTTTCCAGAATTTATACGTTTAATTTCAATTATTCCCATATGACATGAATTCCATGCCATCCATTTAGCAAATATTTATTGAGGGCCTGAAATGTGCCAGGTACTATGCGAGGTAGGAGAGTGATGCAGGGATGAATATCCTAGAATCTGTGTCATCTAAGATTGTGGTCTGGGGGAGGATATAAACAAATAAACTGCAAAATTCTGTGATCAGTATTTTAATAAGCATAAGTATGGGATGCTAAGGGAGCACAAAGAGGAATATCTAAAACAATAGTGAAGAGGTGATATCTAAACTGAGACCTGAAGATCCAAAAAAGAGGAGAGAGGCAGGACAGTTGCATGGCCCAGGCAGGAGGAGCATCCACACTCGCTTCCTGGTGTAGAGTCATGCCTCCCATAGCGGAAGTGAAAGATGCCTCCAGACGGACCTCTTGTTGCTCGCTGGCAATTGGGGCAGGACTGGGGTTGGGGCGAGGAGGATGAGGCACTTGCCTCAGCTGCAACATTTAAGGGGATGCCAAAAAAACTCAGTAGTCAAGGTAACTATTTTAATGCGATATTTTTAAAAAATCACAAGGTTCCCTACTTTGCTGTGACAAAGTTGAAGCTAGCAGGCACCACCACTTCTTCGAAAGCTCTTGTCAGTCCTACATCACCTACAGTCTCCTTCTTATCAGTCATTAGAGTCCTGAATAACAGGGCTCTTGGTTGTTTCCTCTGCTTTCTGAGAAATGAAATTGTCAGCATGGTATCAATCTATCAGGTGCTCTGCTGTTACCAGAATGAAACCTCCCCGATGATGGGAGAGGTGGCGTTTCCCGTTACTGCTGTACATTGTGTCTGTATCTGTTCTGTAATCTGCATTAGGAAAGCATCAGTGTGCATCAACCATAGCAGTGTCATTAAAATAAAGCATACCTTTCCAAATCTAAAGAACAGAATAAACGAACAAACAAAACAGAAACGGACTCATAGATATAGAGAACAAACTGATGGTTGCCAAATGGGATGTGGGTTGGGGTATGAATCAGAAAGGGGAAGGGATTAGGAAGTATTAATATAAATTCATAGTCACAGGATGTGAAATACAGCCTGGGGAATATAGTCAATAATGTAGTAAAAGCTATGTATGGTGTTAGACGGGTACTAGACTTATGGGGGGATCACTTCATAGATTATGTAAGTGCCTACCCACTGCATTGTACACCTGAAACTAATATAAAATAATACTGAATGTCAACTATAATTAAATATATATATATTCCCCTCCCCCCCACGGGATATGAAGTACAGCATAAGGAACATAATCACTGGTATTTAATAGCTATGTATGGTGTCAGATGGACAGTAGACTTGGGGTTATCACTTTGTGAGGAGTGTAAATGTCTAATCATTACGTTGTTTTTTTACACCTGAAACTACTACTAATTTAAAAAGAACATATCTTTCCAATGTCATGAGTCTCAGTGACACTTGCCTTCTTGGGTTAACTTTTCAAGCTTACTTTTCTTATTATCCATGTTCTAGAGAGTGTTATTAGGAATGAGGCCTTTACTTTGCTTTCCATCTACTTGATTTTTCATTGATAAATTATTGGGAGGCTCTACTATATTATTCTTTAGGTATCACACCAGCACCTCTGAGTGGGAGCTCTTTTTGATTTTATATAATCTTATTGAGACTTCAAACCACCCTATCATCAGCTATAATACTTAACTGTCATATATCTAAGAAGGGAAGTGATATATGTCCTCTTTTCTCCTCTTATGGCAGATTTGGAGGAAATGAACACTTACGGACCCTAAATAAGAAGCATACTATTTCCTAGATAACTATCTTTTAACTAGTATTATAGATGCAAAGTTAGAAATCATAGGGGATGGGGACAGAAAATAAAGTCAAAGCAGGGCTTATTCAAAATTAGAAAGCTGTTTTTTTAAGTTCCACCTAGCGTCATCATAATAGATACATCTGGAGACCTTCTCAGTCATGGGGACCAAACTTTTTCTTATGTCAGATTGACATCTAAACAATTGAGGACAGATTTTATCTAGCAAACATTCACATAGCACTTACTACAGATATATGTCCAAAATGCTATCTATATAAAAAATAAATTATTAATCATTTAATCATCATAATAAATCCTCCTATCAGTTAGGACCTAGTATTAGGTCCCATTTTACAGATAAGAAAACTGAGGCTTAGAGAGGTTAAGTAACATTCCTAAGATCACACAGCTAGTAAGTGAGAGGGCTAGAATTTGAATTCAAGAAATCTGGCTTGAGTCTGTGCCCTAAACACTACATATTGCAGCCTCTCCAGTTGATTTCTTCCTAAAGTTTGAATGGAGAAAAATGTTACAACCTATACCAGAAAATGCCTAATGAGCATGAAACATTATTTTTTAAAAAACACAGACAAGGGGTCCGGCCGAGTGGCGCATTGGTTAAGAGCTGGTTTTGGGATGCCAGCGGCCCCAGTTCGGATCCCACATATGAGGGCCAGTGACACTGCCCTCTACAGCTAACAACAGCTCCACCTGGAGCTGGGCTGTGCGAGCCCCAGCGATGGTGTGGGCTGCAGCCCCTGCTGTGGTGGGCTGCCATGGGTTACAGTGAGTGGCCGGGAGCCAGCGTGAGCTGCCAATAGCCGTGGTGAGCAACACCCAGAGGCTGGCGACCAATCTGCCTCATCCGGGAAGAGCACAATGATGACACCAACATTGGCCAGTGAAGCAACATCCTCTGCAACTAGACTGAAGAACAAAAAGACAGCAATTTGTCTGTTCCTCTTCCCCGATTCCCCAACACTGTTCCCCTCCCCCAATTCCCCAATAAAATCTTTAAAAAAAAAAAAAAAAAACACAAAAGGGCCGGCCAAGTGGCACAGTGGTTAAGCGCTGGCTTAGGAAGCCAGCGGCCCCAGTTCGGTCCCAAATATGAGGGCTAGTGACACTGCCCTCAAAAAAAAAAAAAAAAACACAAACAAAATCTAAGAACTTTGTCAGATGTATAGCACTTTGACCTTTGTAGTTTAAATGTTCCCCAAAGCTGCCTAATTACAACGTTGTCCCCTCCCTGTTATTTATTGTCTGCGCTCTCCCATCCATTTCCCAACTTTCAAGTTTCATGGTTTGTATCTAGCTCTCATTTGTATGTTTTTGACCACAAGCTCCTTTTCATTGGTTGTGGTATGTTGTGGGATTGTTGGTAGTTTATTGATTGTGTCCAGGGTTAGACTAATGATGTCCTTTCATCTATTTCTCTTTCAGCTTAATTACAATTCTCTCCTGCTAATTATTTCTACCTATCCATGTTGACATCTGATCTATCCCTTGTAGGTTTTGCTAGTATCAGAAATTAATTCTTTTCCATGTCTCTGCACAGATTTTCTGTGTTTCTTTTCTAAATCTATTCACCTTAATTGTTTCAATAGAAGCTCTGTTGTAGTTAACTTCATGCAGTATAAAATACCACATACATAAACTTACTAGGACTCTGAATGTATCTACAGAGGGCTTGAATACTTGACTGCTTTGGTAGGGTATTTTCCTACTGTAAAGAAGGGAGCCCCAAGAAACTAAATTCATAAACATAAAACTAAGGATTCTTTTTGATATCTGTGTTTCTTCTTAACATTTGGTATGTTTAAAAATTTGTTGGGCCGGCCGAATGGCGCGGTCGTTAAGCGCTGGCTTGGGAAGCCAGCAGCCCTGGTTCGGGTCCCACATATGAGGGCCAGTAACACTGCCCTCAAAAAAAAAAAAATTTGTTTATGCTTTCCTTTTTGGTAGTTGTGTTATCTCCCTGGCAACAGTACAATCTATCTAATCTATCAGTTAACACTTAGAAAAGAGCTTAAGTTGATCTTCTTGTAAGTCACATGCCTCTAGCCTAACCAAAGCTTTAACAAGCGGTAACATTCAGCTGTCACTAGACTGCTGGTGACACTAATTATCACTCTCAGAAAATCCCTGACCGTAGGTATGTATGTTTTGCTGTAGTTGTCATAAATTCTAGTTTTTCTTGTACAAGAAATATTTAGCAAAGACCCTTGTTGAGCTTTGTGCCATGTTCCTCGAAAGAACTATTTGGTTTACTGTGAGCCATGTAAACTTTTAAATGTAAACATGCATTATTTGTTAAGTATTGATTGACTTCCTATCTTGTGCCCCAGCCCTGTGCTAGGTACTATGACAGATGCAAAGATAAATAAAATGCAGTTCGTTTGTTTGTTTTTTGTTTTTTTGAGGGCAGTGTCACTGGCCCTCATATGTGGGAACTGAACCGGGGCTGCTGGCTTCCCAAGCCAGCGCTTAACCACCGTGCTGCTCCGCCGGCCCTAAAATGCAGTTCTTGTCAAAGAATTTATAATCCTATAAATACTCAAGTTTTAATATGTGAAATATTTATAAGGGCCCTAAGAAATATTTAAGAAAAGAGCTTTAAAAATTCCTAGACTAGAGAAACTACTTCTAGCTAAGGAGGAACCAAAGAATACTTTATGGAAACATTTGCATTTAATTTGGATCTTGATGATAAGGTTAGGTTTTGGTAACTAGAGCTGGGGGGTGGGAAAGAAGAGGGGTGATTCTGTATCCAGTAGCATGTTCCACTAGCACCATGTAGCTGAGCAGCACTGTAGTACTTTGGAGGTAGGGAGTGAAGGCTGGGGGGAAGGTAATGAGTATCGCCTCTTTTTCCTATTTTTCAAGCCTGTGGCAAACTTAATGTGATGAGATTTGAGGGGAAAAAAAAGATATTTAATACCCAGTTGAGAACAGTTGGTTAAACAAACCAGGAAAATTCTCATTATTGTCCTAATATTATTATCTCCAAAATCAAATTTCTTTTTTTCTTTAATTCTTAAAAATAGCTATAATGGATTGCGCTTACTTACCTTAAAAGCTGTATTATGACAACACGACATATGGGTATAATGTCCTCTTAGAAGCATGAAAATTATTTGTGATCTGGGCTTCATTCAAGCTTTTCCAACTTGTGCTATAAATCTGAGTCAGTCTGTTCACTTTTGCTGGTTTTCTTCCTCTGCCCTCCTGTCTATATACCCTAGACTAGACCACTGGTCAGGAAAGAGGAGTCACACCAAAACTAAGCGATTCATTTTATTTCTTACAGGGACTTTCTTTACTTCTTGGAGAGTCCAAGTTTGTATCTTACAACAAAATGAAATAAATGGAAATTTGGGCATATTAAAAACATTTCTTGGGCCGGCCGAGTGGCACATTGGTTAAGAGCTGGTTTTGGGATGCCAGTGGCCCTGGTTCGGATCCCACATATGAGGGCCAGCGACACTGCCCTCTAACAACAGCTCCACCTGGAGCTGGGCTGTGCGAGCTGGGCGACAGTGTAGGCTGCAGCCCCTGCTGCAGTGGGCTGCCATAGGCTACAGTGAGTGGCCGGCAGCCAGCGTGAGTTGCCAGTAGCCGCGGTGAGCGACATCCAGAGGCCGGCGACAGATCTGCCTCATCCTGGAAGAGCACAATGATGATACCAACATGGGCCAGTGAAGCAACATCCTCCGCAACTAGACTTAAGAACAAAAGGACAGCAACTTGTCTGTTCCCCTTCCCCAATTCCCCAGCGCTGTTCCCCTCCCCCAATTCCCCAATAAAATCTTTAAAACAAAAACATTTCTTAAAATTCTAGTTCAAAATTATAAATTCTTTGTTCTTCATTATTCATAGTTACATGTAATTTGAAGACTTCAAGTCATAAGCTCTAGCTTTACAATAATTTATTTTAATTTAAAAAATAATAACCAGCCCATTGAGTATTATTGCCTCTTCTTATATATGATACAGAGAAAACATACCAGTAACTTTGATAAATACATATATTTAAAAGGACATGAAGACGTTAGCCTATAGTATGCCAGACCTTTTGTTATTTCCCCCTGTAAAACAAAACAGAAAAACATGATTCCTACATGTACTGTAGATGGCAGTACTCATACAGAAAATACAAGTTCATGCAAGAGATTTGAGAATGATTAGCAGATGGAGCCTTAAATGAGTAAGGTTCAATTAAAATGTTCTTTCTTTGTTAATTTTTCTTATTCACAGGATTATGTTAAAAACAATCATGAACTTTCTTTTTCACTCATGCTTTTGCCCTTCAGTTTTCTTTCACCATCACCTGACCTCCCTCCTCAACCTACTTTTGTTTCAGAAATCAGGTTATACAACCATTTTCTCTTTAGATGACAGTGATTGGAAACTTGTTGTTTATGCACATTACAGGATCCTATGTAAGGTTCTCTGTGTTTTTTCTTAAGCAGGTTGAGTGCCAGATGGCATTGCTGTGAATTTTGATGGGATAGGGAAAGCACTGTCATACATGTTTCGAAAACACCTTCATTACTAATCTACAATTCTAGGGCTGATCAAGTCTATCTTTGTGTGGAGGGAAGTAGCTCATTTAGGACTATGAAAAGCTCTCTCATTCTCCCTAAACACTGGGAATTTTGCGGTGGAATTACTTCATAAATATTTATTAAGTACTAATTATATGCAAGGCACTGTGCTGGGTTGGCACCCTGCATTATACATGAAAGGACATGTTACCTACCCTCAGACATCCCTGCCCGACTATATTAATTATTAATGATTCCTATAATAGAGGCATGTAGAAGATACAGTAAGACCTAAAACAAGAATAGATGGGGGGCCGGCCGAGTGGCTCAGTTGGTTAAGAGCTCACTCAAGAGTGCGAGCTGACACTGAGACCCGGGAGTGCTCGAGCCGCCTCGGATCCCCACCCTCCGCTCGGCTTGTGATGTGTTGCCAGGGAAACGCCTACTGGGAGTGATCCGGCTCCAACAGGCTGCTCACTGAGACGCCGGAGTGCGCAAGCCGCCTCGAGTCCCCACTCTCGGCATTCTGCTTACAGAGTTGCCAGGCTGGTGATTGGTTGTCGGGCTGCTCGGCCTGATCTGCGAGCAGCTGATTGGGACAGGGTGAGACTGGGAATTTTCCTGAGAGTGTTGGGCCGTGAGTTGTGTGCCTGCGTGATCCAGCCAGGGCTCTCCTGGTGATCTATCTAATACATCAAAGCAATCCCAGAGCGACAGCCACAATGGGAAAACAAAGAAACATGTCACAAGTAAAAGATCAGAAGAAACCTCCAGAAATGGAACCAAATGAAACAGAGGGATCCAACCTTTCAGAGACAGAGCTTAGAACACTGATGATAAGAATGTTTAAGGAACTTAGTGAGGACATAAAGAAGGATAGGGAAACCATAAAAAACAACCTGTTAGAACTAAAGAATACAATAACTGAAATGAAGAACACACTCGAAGGAATCACCAGTAGAGTAGATGAAGCAGAGGAGCGGATCAGCGATTTGGAAGATAAAATAGCAGAACTCACCCAGTTGGCACAGCAAAAAGACCAAAGAACAAAAAACAATGAAAATATTTTAAGAGCCCTATGGGACAAGGTGAAGCACAACCACCTTCGAATCATAGGGATACCAGAAGGAGAAGAGAAGAAGCAAGGGGTCGAGAATGTATTTGCAAAAATAATGACTGAAAACTTCCCCACCATGGTGAAGGAAATCAAGATACATGCCCAGGAAGTGCAGAGGGTTCCAAGCAAGCTGAACCCAAACAGGTCCACACCAAGAGACATCATAGTTAAAATGGCAAAGGGTAAAGACAGAGACAGAATCCTAGAGGCTGCAAGAGAAACACAGCAGGTTACATACAAAGGAACTCCTGTTAGACTAACAGCTGGCTTGTCTACAGAAACTCTGCAGGCCAGAAGGGAATGGCAGGAGATATTCAAAGTGACACAAAATAAAGGCCTACAACCAAGATTGCTCTACCCAGCACGGCTATCACTTAAAATTGAAGGAGAAATAAAGAGCTTCTCTGAAAAGAATAAGCTTAAGGAATTCATTACCACCAAGCCAGCATTGCAAGAAATGTTAAAAGGGCTTTTTTAAACAAAAGAAAGGGGTAAACAAGCTAACCCAGAGAGACAGTTTAAGAAGATTGAAGTCATATCAAGCAGATATAAAGGAAAAACTGATGGTTGCTGGCTGGGAGGGAGTGAGGAAGATGGAGAGGGGGAAGGTTTTGGACAGTGTATGTGGGACTACAATGTTGCCGCAGGGATATGGGGTCAGTTCTGGGAATGTAATTGACAATGTTGTGAAGAGACTATTATGTTGCAAGAAATAAGTCAGTCTGAGAAGGACAGGTACCATGTGATCTCACTTGTGTGTGGTCTGAAGAGCTGAGTGAACGATCAAAGTAAACAGACTCGTAGATATAGAGGAAAAACTGAGGGTTGCTAGTTGGGAGGGGGGTGGGGATGGGGGGAAGAGGAAGGGATTAGACAGCATAAATAGACAACTACAATATTGCCACAGGGATATGAAACACAGTTCGGGGAATATAATAATGTTGTAAAAATTTTGTGGTGTGTCAGGTAGTCACATGTCTTGTTGGGGAGACCACTTCATGGATGGAGTAGAGGCTTGATCACTGCACTGTACACCTGAAGCTGATGTTGTATAGTATTGTATGCCAACTGCAACTGAATATGTGGATGGTCACGGGATGTGGAGTATACTGTGGAGGGGAGTCAGGGGAGTTGTGATGGATATGTATGATATTGGGGGGGAGTGGGGTGGTGAACTGGGGAAGGGGGGGTTTTACTTTGGGGGATAAAGAGTATAACTATATATATATATATATATATATAGAGAGAGAGAGAGAGAGAGAGAGAGAGAGAGAGAGAGAGAGTATTGCCTTGTGTTGTACACCTGAAACTAATAAAAAAAATAAAAAAATAAAAAATAAAAAAAAAGAGTGCGAGCTGAGCTCTGAGCAACAGCAGTTGGATGCCCAGCCCGAGCTGAGCTGCCAACAGGTAGCAGGATGGCTCAGCTAAAAATAAAAATAAAAAAAATAAAAGAGTGAACTTAAAAAAAAAAAAAAAAGAATAGATGGCTACTGTAGCAGATAATGTAAATCAATCACAATATACTTCCAAGTCTGCTGGTCTTAAACTCCTTCACAACACAGCACTTGAGGAAGCTGGTTCAATGAAAAATAACATGCATGAAGAAGCCTATTTTCTATCCATGGCATAGTGGAAGAAGTACCTATGAGGCTACCTAGAAGTGGTAGGTATACATTCTGCCACCAATTGTGTAAAGAAGGGGGAAGAAAACACACACACTCGTTTGTTCATGTCTCTCTAGAAGGCTACCCAAGAAATGGATGCTATCGTTTGCCTCTCTGAAGAGGAGCTATGTGGCTGGGGGTCACTGAATACTTTTTGATTCCTTTTGGAGTTTGAACCATGTGAATTTATTATCCATCCAAAAATAAAATTAAAGCTTCACTTCCTTAGTGTACTCGTATCACATTACCACATCTGAGAAGAATATATACCAGTTGGGTTTTCTGGTGGGTTGTGTAACCTATAAACTCCTAAACATATACTGGATAGGATTTTGCTAAGGATCACTTGAGCACCTGTAACAGTTTTTGTTTTGGTTACAGGGAACTTCCAGATCTTTATTTTTTCACAGCTCTCATCTAGTATATCCTGATAAACATCAAGGGGCTGTGAGTAGGAGTGGTTCCTCCCAGAGAAACCAACTGTAGATTTTTTTTGTATAGCAAAGAGCTGTGTGTTTCATTTTTGTTTGGTTTTGTTATTTTAATGGAAATTACAGCTGGGCTGTGCCAAACAACCCTGGCAGAAAACAGACTGTGAACAGAAAAAAATATGGTTCACTAAGTCCTTTTGCATTGATCAGAATTTAGAGCAACTTGGCAGATTTCCCTGGCAAGATGAATTGTTTGTGATATACAATTGGAGGAGTCATAATAGGACATATAGAGGACTCAGGTCTCTTGAAAAAATTTTTGGAGCTGAAATAAAACAGAAAAAATACTGGGAATGTGAAAAGAAATTCTGTAGAGTCAGCCATAGCCCATGTCCTTAGAAATTATATATATGTTTATGGATCATGTAAAGATAATGTCGACGGTTATAAAGAAACAGAACTTTAGATCTAATTGAAACCTGATAAATAGAACAGAATGAAAATCAAGTATACACAAAGAGTAGTATAAGTTATCTATTTTATATACCTGCATATTTGCTAAAGCACAAAATGACCAGTGGATATTAATTGGATAGTTAATCTTTATGAACTCTGTTTCTGTTAATTGGATAATAAAAACAGTTAACATTATGGTAGCATATATCAGTTTATAGATCACTTCTACAGTATTTATCTCACTTGATGTGTTCAAGAATTTATTTGGGGGGGTTCATATTATGATGAAAACCATATCTTCTGACTTCTATCTCTCTGGGTGTAGTTGCTTTTGATAGGGAAAAAAAAAAGTGAACTCTTCTTGACATACTTATTCTGTTAACTAAGAAGAAAATCTCCACATATGCTAAAATGGTCTTTCCACCCCATTTTTTTTTTTTTTTTTAAGTTTTACTGGGGAAGGGGAACAGACACGTTGCTGTCCTTTTTGTTCTTCAGTCTAGTTGTAGAGGACGTTGCTTTACTGGCCCATGTTGGTAATTTCATTGCGCTTTTCTTGGGTGAGACAGATCAGTCGCCAGCCTCTGGACGGCTGCTCACAGCGGCTATTGGCAGCTCACTCCTGCTGCTGGCTGCTCACGCTGGCTGCTGGCCACTCACTGTAGCCTATGGCAGCCCACTGCAGCAGGGGCTGGGACTCACAGCAGCCCAGCTCCAGGTGGAGCTGTTGTTCACCATCTTATCTGTAGAGGGCAGTGTCACTGGCCCTCATATGTGGAATCCGAACTGGGACCGCTGGCGTCCCAAGCCAGCTCTTAACCAACGCGCCACTCGTCTGGCCCACCACCCCTTTTTATTACATAACTTCAGCTCAACCCCTACTAAGTCCATTCTAGAGCACAGTAAAACCTGGCATGTCCACATTGTTGTAGCTCTCTCATCCCTTCCTCCTCCTCCTTCATGACAGGTAGGAATTCCATTCCAAAGTTCTGGATTTTTTGACTCACCCAATCTCTTCCATTTGTAAGGAATTCTGCTCTCACATCTGCTTCACCTGTCGACTCTGCTCTCAAACTTCAGTTTTTCATTTTTCTTTCATTAATTCAGTCTCCCATTCAGCAAATGTTTATTGATGATCCTGAGCACCAACCAGATCCTATTCTTTGTGCCAGGAATACAGCAGTGAACAAAACAGAGAAAACACCCTGCCCCCATGAAGCTCACATTCATTGCTTTTTAAAAATTATTATTAGTTTCAGGTGTACAAAACAATGTAATAGTTAGACATTTACACCCTTCACAAAGTGATAACCCCTCTCCCCCAATCTATTGCCCCTCTGAAATCGTATATATCTATTACAATCACGTTGCTTTTGCTACATACCTACTGTCAGGGCTGCTGCGGGGCATAACGCCACTGGGCACCTCATAGTCTGTGTGAATGTCGCCACTAGAATTGTGCAGTGCACAGCCAGCTCCACTCTACACAGCGCTCCTGTCTGCTATGCTTAATTTAGATTTTTGTGAAAATTAATTTCTTATAAAGTCAGTCAGTTGTCATGTCCCAACATTTGCCAGAGTGCAATTCCTTCCTTTCGGGAAAACTTGCAGCCCTCTCCCATAGGGTGAAAGAGGACTTTGTGGAGAAGGCACCCTTTGTCTTTCCTCAGACTACTTGTGTTAAGCCACTCCAGAACTCACTTATTGCTTCTTTCTTTACCTTCAGTAACAGTTGAAGGATTTTTTTTTTTTTTTTTGCTTTTGAGAAGTTAAGTAATTTTTTTGTTTTCTTTTTTCTTTGCAAAGCAAAACATTGGGTGTTTTTCCTAGTTTCTTTTTCTTCACAATGGCCACAGCATCTTTTTTTTTTTTTTTCCTGAGCAATGCAATGGTCTTTCCGCCTTGGTTGTGGTCAGTAGATACGCAGTTTAGGTAAGAAGTCTGTGCTGTGTATTTGAAAACAAAGTTATATTTCGTGTATTTATTAGGAAGAGAGATTTGGAAAAAGAATAGCATTGGATTCCATTATGCCATTATCTTGCCTTGTGACTCTACTCAGTTCTAAATTCTTTAAAGCTCAGGTTTTCCTTATAATCAAAATATGAAGCTGAAAATACCTATTAATAATACTAAACACCCCCCTCAATCTGGAAAATCTCTTTAAATTTATCTAAGCATGGTTTCATGTCAAGACTCATTATTAGAATGAAATGTGTGTTTGAAGAGAGTAATTCTTTGTGCATGGAGGGTTGGAAAAGTTGAGAAGTATGTTTACTTGCACATCTTTCTAGTTAAAATCAGATGGAAAGGTTTAGAGATTGTGCAATTAGGGAATGTTTTCTACCCACAAATTTCCTAGCTGTGTGCTGGGGCAATCAGCCCCATGAATACTTGGATTCATATCTGCTTTGGAAACTAATTTTCCCAAATAGTTTGTTTCCTACATCTTTACTGACATGATCAACATCAGATATCAACTCCACCAACAGCTTTCCTCACTGAGATGGCCTTGTCTGTCCTTTGGTCTTTCCATATCCAGCCTCTTAAAACGTGATCTGTGTTGCAAATCTTCTCTTTTGTAGACCAATGAGGGACCTCTACGAGTATATAGTTTTGGGACATATGCTAATTGTATGTAAGACACGAGGCCTTCTGCTCCGCTAGCCTTGCTTTCCACTTGGCACTTTACTTGCTTCATCCTTTTTAGACTTCAAACGTGGTTAATTCTCTCAAACCCTTTCCTCTTTCAGTTCTTGTTCTTCAAATGCTGTAACCCTGGGCAAATTAATACACATTTTCACTGCTTAATTGGAATGACACTCCTCAATATTACCAGTGTTTTCTCAGGGGAAGTGGAAGCTAATATTTGTAGAGTACTTCCTGCGGACCAAGCAGACGGTGCCTGTGCCAGGCACTTTTATGTGCAGTGTCTCTTTTAATTCTCACAAGGGTTATACATAGGTGGTGGTATTGCCTTCTGAAGGCTCAGAAAGGGTTAAAAAACTTGTCTCATTGCTAGTAAGTGGCAAAGTCACAGGATTAACATACCTCATTCCAAAATTCATGTTCTTCCTTCTGTTACATACTGATCTATCTTTATATCTCAACCTATTGATCTATTTATCGCCTCTTTCTTGAATTAGCATTCTAGGCTCTTTGTGACATGCTTTTCAGGATCTCCATTGCTTTCTTTTTTTTTTTTTTAAGATTTTATTGGGGAATTGGAGAAGGGGAACAGTGTTGGGGAACCGGGGAAGGGGAACAGACAAGTTGCTGTCCTTTTGTTCTTCAGTCTAGTTGTGGAGGACATTGCTTCACTGGCCCACGTTGGTACCATCATTGCGCTCTTCTCGGGTGAGGCAGATCAGTCGCCAGCCTCTGAATGGCGACCGTAGCCTATGACAGCCCACTGCAGCAGGGGTTGCAGCTGTGCCGTCCCCGGGACCAGCAGTAGCCCAGCTCCAGGTGGAGCTGTTGTTCACCATCTTAGCTATAGAGGGCAGTGCCACTGGCCCTCATATGTGGGATCCGAACCAGGGCCGTTGGCGTCCCAAGCCAGCTCTTAACCAACGTGCCACTCGGCCAGCCCTCCATTGCTTTTAATCACTAACTGATAAATATCTAGCTTGCTCTAGCCTCTCTCCTCATCTCAACTTCTCAAAGGACGGGTATATAATTTCTTTCTTGCCCCCCATTTACTCACTAACCCCTAAAAGGACTGAAGGTCTGGTTTAGCCCCCATCACAACACCGAAATTGCTCTTGCTAAGGCTGTCAGTAATTTCTTAATGGCCAATTCCAATGGAAATATTTTAGTCCTTGTTTTAGTCTGTTTGGGTTGCTGTAATAAAAATACCATACGGGCTGGCCGAGCGGCTCAGTTGGTTAAGAGTTGGGCTAGAGCACATGCTCTAAGCAACAGGGCTGCTGGTTTGATTCCCACATGGGCCAGTGAACGCTGGGCCCTAGCTGAGCTGTCGCTGAGCTACCAACAGGTAGCAGGATGGCTCAGCTGGTGTAACAACAAGATTGCCTGTTCAATGATGGGCTACGCCCACCTGCAACTAAGACTGAACTCGGCACCTTGAGCTGAGCTGCCACCCCAGTGGCTCAGAGGATAGAGCTATGTTCTCTTAACAACAAGGCTCCTGGTTCTACTCCCGCATGGGATGGTGGCTACGCCCACTCGCAACTAAGATTGAACACAACACCTTGAGCTTAGAGGCCACTAGCTGCCGATGGGAAGCCAGATGGCAACTGGTGCCCTCCACAACAAAGATTGAAGAGCAACAACTTGGCTGCTTCCCTTCCCCAATTCCCCAACACTGTTCCCCTTCCCCAATTCCCCAATAAAATCTTTTAAAAAAAAATACCATAAACTGGGTGGCTTATAAACAACAAACATCTATTTCTCATAGCTCTGGAGGCTGGGAAGTCCAAGATCATGGCTCTACAGATGTGGTATCTGGTGAGGACTTGAATCTTCATTCATAAGTGGCTGTCTTTTCACTGTAACCTCACATGGCAAAAGGGGTGAGAAAGCTGTCTGGGGCCTGTTTTATAAGTGCACTAATAATATTTGGGGGTGGTCTGCCCTTGTGACCTATCCCCTCCTAGAGGCTCCACCTCCAGATACCATCAAATACTGTAGGTTTCAACATATGAATTTTGGGGGAACATAAACATTCAGACTCTTTCTTTGCATTTAATAATGTATTGTTATTTTCTTCTTGAAACTATGTCTTTGAATTCTGTGAGTCTATATCCTCATCCTTCTCATTATATTCTCTGACCATTCCTTGTCACCTCTTATTTTTATTTTTATTTAAAGATTTTATTGGGGAATTGGGGGAGGGGAACAGCGTTGGGGAATTGGGGAAGGGGAACAGACAAGTTGCTGTCCTTTTGTTCTTCAGTCTAGTTTTGGAGTACGTCGCTTCACTGGCCCATGTTGGTATTGTGATCATTGCACTTTTCCCGGGTGAGGCAGTCGCTCGCCCGCCATTGGACGGCTGCTCACAGGGGCTCACATCAACTCACGAAAGTGCATGCCAGCTGCCGGCCAGCTCCACTGCATCACTGGCGACTCATGGCAGCCCAGCTCCAGGTGAAGCCATCTTAGCTATAGAGGGTACAGCGTCACTGGCCCATGTGGGATCCGAACCAAGGCCCTGCTGTTCAGAGCTGGCCTCCCAAGCCAACTGTTAACCAATGCGCCACTCCGCCGGCCCTCTGACTTATTTTTGAGCTGTCCTTCCTCCGCTTCCCCCTTAAATGTTGGTATTCCCTGCGGCTCTGTCTCAGGCCCTACCTTGGTTGATCTCGTCCACTTTATATGCTGTCAAATTCCAAATCTATATCTCTACCCTAGACATGTACTTCAAACTAAGTACGTCCAAAACAGAACTCAGCATTTTTCTCCCAAACCTCTACACTACAGATGGTAGGTACCACCATTCTTCCAGCCATTCAACCTAGAAACCTGGGAGTAACCCGTGACTCCTTCAGCAGAACCTCCATATCTAGTCATTCACCGAGTCTTGCCAATTTTTTCTCCTAATTATTTCTCAATGAGCTGTCTTCTCTCCCCTCTGTTCCATAGCCTTCTCCTGAGATACTTTTTAGCATCTGCTTAAATACCTACTGTACCCTTCTAACTGGTTTCTTATTTCCAGTTTTGTTTCTTTCAAATCTGTCCTATTCCACAGGCAAAAATAACCACATAACTCTCCAACTTAAATAGATTTTACAGTTCAAGTGTAGATTGACATTTCATGTTTGACCAGGAAGATATCTGACTATGTTAAAAGATTTATTTGGTAACTGATATGTGTTTTTTGTTAAATAGTTCCCTTTTCCAAAATGGTTTTTTTCTATCTTCTTGAACTTTAAAATTAGATATAATATCTGCTTGTTAAGTGGAACAAACAAAACTCTATAAACACACAATGCACATTTTATTAACATTTTTCTATCTGTTTTATGTGAAGGGACAGAAATTAAAACATACTGTACACTGTGTTCAAGTTGGACTCTATGCTTAAGTAACCCAATGAAGTAAGCAATTAAATTACCATTTTACAAATGAGGAAACAGAGGAGCAATTAGATCATGTTTCAGTGATCAGACACTAGATAACGAGAAACAGATCCGGATTCAAAGAGCAACTTGATTCCAAAGTCTGTGATCTTCCCACTTGGCCACACTACTATACCTTGTAGTATGCAGTTGTCATTTCCAAACCCACATTTCTAGTCCTCCCCATACCAAGTAATTCTCTGGATTTGTTCACACCTGCAGGTTAAGACATTCATCCCAGAAATTGGGGTGAATGGGAAAATGACATGAAGAAAGCAATGTTGTAGGAAATGTAACCCGACAGTGGCTCAGGAGAAACGTGGTTGGAAAAACCAGTCAGGAGAGCTAATGGCACCTTGAACTGAAGTGATAACAGTAGACCTAAGAAAGAAGAGATGAATGTTTTTAAGGCAAGGAGTTAAAGTAAAGGATCTCTGAAGATATATGTCAGCGCTGTTTTCATGAAAACATCTTAATTCTCTACATCTTAATCTTTTGGGGTTTATCAAAACTGTGTATACATGTATCACATTTTTGTTCCTTCCTAGCCTAACAATAACAGTGTGTAGTCTTTTACAGCTTACTGAGCCCTTTCATAGATATTATCGGATTTGTCCTCATATATCCCTTTGGAGTAAGTACTTATGTTTTTGTCATTTTATATATGAGGAAACTGGCCTAGAAGCTCAGTGATTTGCCCAAAGGTAACGGCTCTCTAGTAAAACACTAAATCTACATCCTGGGCTATTTTCAGAAATGTTCTGCTTCCCTGAAAACAAACAGTCATTTTTCAAAGAAAATTATCAAATTGGAGCCCCTTTTTTCCCTCTGCATATTATGAGTTGGTTAGATCAGGCACTGGGTGGATGAAGAACAAGAATAAGCTATGATTTATGGTATGGACTGAATTGTGTACTCCCCAAAATTTGTATGTTGAAGCCCAAACACTCAATGTGATGGTATTTGGAAATGGGCCTTTGGGAGATGACTATGTTTAGCTGAAGTCATGGGGTGGGGTCCCCATGATGGGATTAGTGTCCTTATAAGAAAAGGAAGAAACACAGAGCTTTCTGTCATGTGAAGATATGGTGAGAAGGCAGCCATCTGCAAGCCAGGAGAGAGCTCTCACCAAAACCTGACCACATTTTCACCTTGATCTTCGACCTTCAGCTTTCAGAACGGTGAGAAATCAATTTCTATTGTTTAAGCCACCCAGTCTATGATATGTTGTTAAGGCAGCCCGAGCTAAGACAGTTCACAAAATTATTTTCTTATGATAACTCCCAAGTTCAATATATTCTAGAATTAAATGCCTGGTCTCTGTCTCATAAACAGGATTCTTGTTTCTTCTGACAGGTGACAGATACATGACACATTATTTCTTTTGCATTTCATACATTGCTTATTAGCTATATGTAAATGAAGCCACACCAGAGTCATGTCAACTCAGTAGCATGTCACATTGAAACAAGTTCCCCACTCTCATGAATTGTCCTGCCTTGTCCAACCAAAAAAAAAAAAAAAAAAACGAAGGTCTTCTCTGGCATCTGTAAAAAAAAATTAGAAAAGTTTTTAAAACAGAGGGCTTGATAAGATGATTGTACACACTGGCATAGAGTTGGTGGTTCATATATCATTTGACTACCACCATAGTTACTACTCAAACAATTTCCTTGCATTCTGCACACACACACGTTCTAATTTTAGCATCCTTTGAAGATATTGTGGCTACTACTTCCTGCGTAGTGGTCAACTTTCAAACCATTCTCTTTGTTTTCAAACTTGCCCAGGTGTGGCTTTTCTCAGTTTACCTGTTTCTATTTTGGAAAATCATTCCTTTGAAAACAAGTTATTTTCTTTGCTTGTTTATTCCCATTCTTAGGCGTGTGTGTGTGTGTGTGTGTGTGTGTGTGTGTGTGTGTGTGTGTAATCACAGATATTTCCTAGGCAACCAATTGTGTTTTGAGAGCAAGTAATCTTAGGGACAGCTATTGTGCCACCTACATTTTAGGGGTATTATTTTTCCTCTGCTGTATTACATGTGCAGGTGTTAGAGGAGAAACTAAAATTTAGTTCAAATAAATGTCCTTGAACTAGCATCTAGAATCAGACTGGATTCCCTCACTTTTTGACTCTTCAACACGTTAGAAGGTCTTAGTAATTTTCTGACTATTAGATTATTCTTAGAAATTAATATCTTCACCTATGGTATGGACATAATTTTGATGAAATCTTAAAATCTTCCTTCTAGGCTAGGTGCTGTATTTACAAAATAAGGTAAAGTGCCTTGTAAAGTGTATTTCTACATTGGAGGTCTCATACTTGGGTTATTTTATTTTATTTTTTGGTTTGTTTTTTGACACATGTCAGTGTGAAGGTATTTCGTATTGAATGGAAATAAAGGCAGACTTTGACATCCCATGCCTCTTTCTCCTTTTTTGTTAAATGCCCACTTAGAGGAATCCTTAGAAAAGCATTGGCATCAAAGAGATCTGGATCAAAATTCTGGCTCTGTCACTTACTAATTAGGCCTCCTTAGGCAAGTAACATCATGCTCAGGCATTTTTAAATTAACACTCCAAAACCAAATTTTCTATCTCCTCCTTCCTCAGACCGTTCTTTCTATACCCTCTCTTTGGTTTCCTGGTCCCACTCTCCATCCAGTTATCCAAGCCAGCAATTCCAGATATTTCTACTTCCTTATTCTCTACATTCACTAAGTCAACAAATCCTGCCATTATTGCCTTCTAAATCAATACCGCTAGTCCTGGGCTGCCCGAGTGGCGCGGTGGTTAAGCGCTGGCTTGGGAAGCCAGCGGCCCCGGTTCAGTCCCACACATGAGGGCCAGTGACACTGCCCTCAAAAAAAAAAAAAAAATACCGCTAGTCCTGCACTGTCTCATGCTGTAGCCACTAGCCACTGGGGCCATTCAGTACTTGCTATGTGGGTAACCAAATTGAGATGTGCTGTAAGTGTGAGATACACACTGACTTTCAAAAGCTTAGTATAAAAAAGGGATTGAAACTATCCCATTAATAATTATATTTCATGTTGAAATATTTTTGTATAGTGGGTTAGGTAAAATATATTATTAATATTTATATCATGTGTTTCTTTTTATTTTTTTACCATGGCTACCAAACTTTTACATTTGTGGCTTGTGTTATGTATTTCTTGGGCAGCACCGCTCGAGTTGTCTTGTCCTTTCTGTCTTATTCAGACTCTTAATCTCTAACTGTTGATGAAGTCTAATAATCGACCTGCCTGTGTTCCAAACCTCAGTGAGAATGCTCTTTCTGAAATGAACATCTGAAAATGTCACTGCCCCTGCTACTGCAGCCCTTCCGAGGCTCCTCGTCACGTAAACCAAGGCCCTGTGTGCAGTGCAGTCTTGATTATTTGACTCCTATGGACCTTTGCCTGTCTCTCACCTTCTCAGCTCCTCTTCCTTCCCACCTTGAACCAATCACTCCACTGATCCTCAAATTCCCATTTTCTCCTAAACATACCATGCTGTTTCGTTCATCTGTGCCTTTGCATTTGCTGATTTCTTAATCTAGAATGCTCTCCCCTTTGTCCTCCCCCATCTGACTGGGGAGTTCCATTTTAGCTTTCAAAACTTTCCATGGGCTCCCTCTCTCCTCCCTCCCTTGTAGAGATTAGGGTTAGGGGCTCTTGAGGGCGGGACCATCTTTATGTCCAGCTCTGTGTAGGACAGTACCTGGATTCCAGCAGGTATATTCATTTGGTAAATTTTTGTATTAGTTGTATTTTATTAGAAACATCACAGTTATTTGTTTATACGTACTCGTATGTCTGTCTGCCTACTATGGAATGAACTCTTTGAAGAAAAGAAGTGAACTTTATTGATATAAAAATGTATGAATTGTATTGCAGCACCTCAAGTAGTACCTGTCATAGAGTGGACAACAAAATAAATTGTTTGTTGAGTTGCATTTAATAAATTCAGGCAGAACCTACTTTGCTTGGATCTACTGATTTTTGGATGGATCTTACAGTCCAGTCATTCAGCAGGTTACTGACTTGGAACATCTCTAGGAATCCTATTTTATCTTTGGTTTTGGGGATTACTGTTTGTGCTGTTGTTGCTGGTTTTCCCCCTCCCAGTTTTACTGAGATATAATTGACATATAATAGTGTATAAGTTTGAGGTGTACAACATAATGATTTGATATATGTACATATTGTGAAATGATTACCGCACTAAGTTTAATTAACACACCCATCACCTCAAATTGTTACAATTTTTTTCTGGTGATGAGAACTTTTAAGATCTACT
Source organism: Aselliscus stoliczkanus (assembly GCA_033961575.1). Lineage (NCBI taxonomy): Eukaryota > Metazoa > Chordata > Mammalia > Chiroptera > Hipposideridae > Aselliscus > Aselliscus stoliczkanus. The sequence continues at coordinate 75,552,310 of CM066732.1, read as the reverse complement.
CTTTTAGCAACTCTTAAATATACAATACAGTATTAATTAACTATAGCTACCATGCTGCACTTTATTACATCCCCAGAACTTATTTATCTTATAACTGCAAGTTTGTGCCTTTTGACCACCTTCACCAATTTCCCCCACCTTGTTGTTTTTTAACCTTTAGATGTTTTTCTTCCTTCCAGGAGGACGTGCCTTGCTAATTGTGTGGCTTTAAGTACCCACAACATATTACCGAGTACTGCTTGTGCACACCTCAACGTGAGAAAGTCTAACAGTGTTAGACTTTCAAACAAAAGTACCTAGGGATTTCCTGCAACTCACTAAGGAAGGATGGATGGTGCAGTAGCTGCTACTGGATGAATCATAGTCACATTTAGCTGTGGAATAAGGGGCAGGATTCAGAAGGGAACACTTTGGGACTGGCCGAGTGGCGCATTGGTTAAGAGCTGGTTTTGGGATGCCAGCGGCCCCGGTTCGGATCCCACATATGAGGGCCAGTGACACTGCCCTCCACAGCTAAGATGGTGAACAACAGCTCCACCTGGAGCTGGACTGTGCGAGCCCCGGTGATGGTGTAGGCTGCAGCTCCTGCTGCAGTGGGCTGCCATAAGCTACAGTGAGTGGCCGGCAGCTAGCGTGAGCGGCTGGAAGCCAGAGTGAGCTGCCAATAGCCGTGGTGAGTGACCATCCAGAGGCCAGCGACTGATCTGCCTCATCCAGGAAGAGCGCAATGACGATACCAGCATGGGCCAGTGAAGCAACATCCTCCACAAAACTAGACTGAAGAACAAAAAGACAGCAACTTGTCTGTTCCCCTTCCCTGGTTCCCCAACGCTGTTCCCCTCCCCCAATTCCCCAATAAAATCTTTTTTTTAAAAAAAGAAGGGAACACTTTGAAAAGAAAGGAGCTAAGATCAAGAGTTGTATAGTATAAGAGGATTACTGATTAAGAGCTTAGGTTTGAGGTTAGAATTACATGGGTTTTAAACCTAGCTCTGCTATTTTTCCTGGTCTGTGACTTTGAGTTACTTCCTAAACCTTACTGAGCCTCAGTTACCTCATACCTAAAAGGGCATTAGGAACAGGGTGGTATATGGTACCAAATGCACAGGGTATCTATGAGGATGAAGTGATGATATTTATAAAAACATTTAAAATGCTTCTGGCATATCATGGTTGCTCAGTAAATCATAGCTTAAGGGGAAAAAAAGTAGAAGATTCTTCTTTGTGGTTTGTGTGAATCTTTAATCTATATGCCTGAAAAAAGATCCTCAAAACAGCTCTTCTACCAAGAACCAACTCAGTTCACCCATGTCTCTGCCTTGATGAGAAAAGAATAGTGAATACATTTGTCTCATTTTTTATCCAATTCCTCCTCTCAGAACTCTCCCTCAAATCACATCCTATTATTGCTTCCTGTCATTTCCAGTTTCAGTGTCCCCATTTCTGCTAAGAAAAGCAGAAGTGAGGGAAATGTGAGGGTTTGGGGATTTCTAGAAACTGTTCCTAAGTTCTCATTGTTATGTTATAGTAAACTATAGTTATGTGAATATAATACTTGCCAGATCCTTTCTCTGGGAAACACAAAGGAACTTCCCCATTAGAATCTTACATTTTAACCTTTTAGAGGTTATTAAAGGAATTATTGTCTTAAATATAGATAATATGAGAGTTACACCATTATGAGAGTTCTTTATATTTAAGAAATCCTCTGTTGTTTTCACTCTACATTTTATATATGGGGAATCTCAGGCTCTTAACTTGCCCCAAGGGTACAAGGTATATTATTGAGCCTGACCTGAACTATTGGGTTGTCGGAAAAGTCATGATGCATTTTTGCAACGAAAAACAGAAAAAAATACGTCATGACTTTTCTGACAACCCACTATTATGTTCAAACATATGAACTTGCTATTTTTGCAAAAATGGTAGAACATTGGCAACTTCATATGGTTTGTAATACAAAGCCCTGTGTGTGTGTGTAAAATTTATCATATATGAAAACTTTAAATGTAAAACTAATACCGGTTATTCAGGTTAAGAAATTCCCTATATGCCTATATATCTAACCTCTGACCTCATTTCTCTCCATCCACAGCCAGGTAACATCATCACCCTGACTATAGTGTAAATGAAATTTTTTTTTTTTTTTTTTTTTGCTTTTCATGGTTTAGGTTTGAAAAACTGAGTAGCAAGTTTAACACTAGCTGTGTGAGGAAAGGGCAGTTTCATTACTGTTAGATGACAGCTCTCTCAAGAAGGTGAACAGTCTTTGGTTCATGATCTGGCATTGGCTTCTCTGAAAGCTTATAAGAGCTCCTTCTTGGGAAGGCAGGGTTCAAAGTCATGCCTAAGTCTTAGGAAACAGGGTTTACCACAGTGAGGGCATCTGGCAGTTATAGTTTGGACCAGATACAGGTCATTCAACAGAAATATGGTCGAACAGAATAAGTTTCTGTTTACTGCCTTTAAACTCACCGTGGTTTTCCTCCAGCTTTCAGGAGTCGGTCAAATCAAAAATTTCTTGCATTTTCAGTAAAATGCAAGTCTTCACTGATCCAGGCAACAGGGCATAAAGGGGAGTATAGTAACTTCAGCCTGTGGTTACGACAAGCGAAGTACAAGCTCACGCAGGCATTTAATGCTCAGGTTAAAATGATGGTGTGATGGCAGTGACAATTGTGATTGTCCCCAGTGTAGCTATCTCTGGAGCCACTCTCCAATCTGGCCTAATGGCCCTCTGTTTCTGATACACAGCCGTCACCCTGGGATCTCTTTTCACCATCCTCTTGCAATTCCCCTCTTGCTTCTCTCCTGTATTGGAGCTCCTATTTCCTGTCTTCCTCTTTCTTGGGTTAGTCTCTTGAGTGGAAAACATTCTCCTGGAGCTACTTAACGAAAGGTGCATGGGAAGTAAAATTTTTGAGTTTCCATGTCTGAAAATGTCTTTATATTCTTATATATGATAGAGTGGCTGAAAATAGATTAGGTTAGAAATAGTATTCTTCCAAATTTTTGAAGACAATGCTTCATATTTCCAGTGTTACCCTTGAAGTCTGAAGACATTCTGACTCCTGATCTTTTCTATATTATCCGCTTTTTGTTCTCTTTGGAAGCTTTTGGAATCATCTGTCTATAGTTTTCTAATATTTTACAATAGTGTGAATTGGTATGGTCTGTTGCCATCCAGTGAGTTGGATATGTAATGGGCTATTTCATTCTAGAAACTATCTTTCTGTTTTGGGAAAAGTTCTTTGGTTATTTCGTTGATGACTCCCTCTTCTCTGCTTTCCCTATTCTTTTCTGTTTTATTCAGATGTCAGATCTCCCAGACTGGTCCTCTAAATTTCTTATTTTTTATCTCTGCTTCTTTCCTGGGAGGCTTCCTCAGTGTCCCTTCCTACCCTTTTATTGATTCTTTTCATTCCTGGTTGCAATCATTTTTTAATTCCCAAGAGCTCTTCTTTACATTTTAAAATAATCTGTTCATGAATGCCTTATGTTATCTCATAGAATTTTAATGAGAGGCCTTTGTGGGGCTTTTGCCTTGTCCATTTATAGTCTTTGTTGTTTCAGTTTTTTGTTTTCCTTATTGTTTTAGACTCTTCAGCTGTCTGATAATTTTTTTGCTATCTGCTTCAGATTAAACATTATCTAAAGAGCTGATTGGAAGCTCTGAGTGTGTAGGTGTGGTTTGTTGACTGTTGATCTCATGGTGGGGTTATCTGAGTAGACCATTTGTTGGGGAATTCCCAATAATTAGAATATTTAGGATTTTTTCCTCTTTTGCTGGTCAGATTTCCCAAGGAAGAATTTCTAGTGTCTCGGCTGCAGAGTCAAAGCCCTACTGCCAGTGTTCTAAGAGCCAAGTAAAGGAAGAGGTCTGGCTTTCTCTGCATTCTGCATTCAATATGCATCCATTCACCTAATCCCTGTTTTCAGTATAATACTCCCAATCAAATGTGCCTGGCACTTCAGTCTAGAGATCCTCTCATTTACTACATCCAAGTAATGAATGTGGTACTTCCCTCCCCAACCCAGCAGAAACAATATGGATGGGGTAGGGGGCGCAAATCTAAGAATCAAATACTTCTTCAACAGCTTTCCACAGCTTCTGCTGAATCCTGTCAGCTCTCCTTTGTTAAGCCACACACCTCATTTAGGCCTCACTCCTTTGTTTCCGGTTCTGGAGTCTTTTGAGAAATTGGGTTGGTTCTTAGCGTACCTCTCTCCAAATCTGACTTTGTTGGATCTGCAAGGTCAGTTACTACTTGTCCATCTGCTTTTCAGCTTCCAAATATTATTTCGATTGTCTCCCCTCTTGTTCTCCAAGTTTGTGTAGGTTTGTTGTTTTAGAAAGACTGTATTTCAGTTTTAATGGGATTTCAAAAGTGATTAAGATTAGATGCACATGTTCCTTTTGCCATTATAACCTGAAAGCTTGTGTTTTACTCTTAAATGCTGACAGATTAGTACAAAAATCTCCCAAGTCTGTAATAATGCCAAGAGAATCTCTTCTTTTTTTCTGGGTAAGGGGAGTGAAAATACAGTGGGGCTTGGGAGGTCTAAAATTAACTAATCCAGACTGTATTGTCTAATAATAGTCAATATTTATTGAGTACTTTTCCATGTGCTTTGTATCTGCATGCATCTAAATTAATTCTTATAATAATCCAATTTGCATCTCCATTTTACCAATGATGAAACAGAGGCCCAAACAGGAAATGTAACTTTCCCAAAGTCACACAGCTCTGACATAGTGCAACCAGAATTTGAACGCAGGTGTTCTTCATGCCAAAACTTGTGCTCTTAATTACTACTACTGCTATTACATATTAGATATAAATTGGAAAAGTCTCTTTTATGTCTCTATTCAGTTTCATTTACTGTGTAATGTATAAGCCCTCCTACTATATAGATGGCTTGGGACATTAACTGGAGATGTCCCAGGTATCTTTTATATACCGAGATTTTTTATATATTTTTAACTGACAGAATAGGTATAGAAAGCAAAACCAATAGTCATAGTGTACAGTTGTGTGTGTCTCTGTACCAAAACAAGAGATATGTGGATCAGTGCAGCCCTGGAGAGGCTACACAAATTTTCAAGTTTCTAGAGCCCCGCTCATCATATTATTTTTCTTCTAGTCATTAAATGGTGTCTGATGAGCCCGAAAGTATGAACAAGTACATGGACTGGATCTAGAACCCTGGGGGAATTTTTTAAATGAACTTTTGAAAGTGGGAATTAAAATGCATACAAATAAGTTAATTTAATCTTCCTAAAATTCATTTTCATTCTTCAAAATATTATCCTTTCCTGCCTCTCAATGATAAAAGAAACACAGATATCCTACAGAGAAACTAAAAAGACCAAAGAAGGCATGTAAATGTTTGGAGATGAGTCAAGAGCCAAATCTTCTGTCTACTGACATCTCTGACTGTTAGCTAGCTGGGGAAATCCATCCAGGCCAACAATTTAATCGTTTTCTATAAGGCTGGATAATTGTGTGGGTGCTAATGGCATCGAAGAAGACATGGTACGCAGGAAACACATCCCACACTTGACAGGATGTTCCCAAAACAGGAAGGGCATTTCTCTTCCTCCATAGAATTGTTTCATTGACTAAGGACAACATGAGATCATTGAAATCTCCCTAAAATATCGAAGACTGACGAAAGCAGGATTAAAGGACATGGTGAATCTAATGTAAAACAGTGGGATAATGACCTCATAATAAAGTAATAGTATTTTGTGTATATCCTTTCTTTCAAGAGATTCAAAGAGCTGTATAGTCAATCATTCATCAAAGTTTTAAATCGTTTTGTGCTCAAAGCACATGGTCCCAGAGATGGGAGCAGGACTCCAGCCCAAGCTCAGCCTCTTCTCTGTGGAGCTACACCACCAAGCTTACAAAGCTTCCTCTCCTTGAATATTCACCACCCAGTGAAAGCTTCCCTCTCCCTCCTCACCCCAGCTTCTGCTGCTTCTCTAAAACACTTCCTTTTCTCATCTCCTTTCAATTCTCTCATTTTCATCAAGTACTAATCTGTGTCTTACATAGTATATAGCTTTTGAACAGTTCCAGCAACAAAATGTCACTAATTTTCCTTTAAATAAAGTGATATCTGGGCCGGCCGAGTGGTGCGGTGGTTAAGCGCTGGCTTGGGAAGCCAGTGGCTCCGGTTCGGGTCCCACATATGAGGGCCAGTGACACTGCCCTCAAAAAAAAAAAAAAAAAAGTGATATCTATCTCTCTCTTTTTCTCTGCAAACAGCAATAGCTATCAAAGGTACTACTGAGGCTGAGACAGCACATTATGTAGCAGGCAAATGAAAACACGATTCAATATCATAAAAAAAAAAAAGAAAAAAAAAACACAATGAGAAGGATGCGAAGCCTCGAGCCACAATCTTGGTGGATTTCCTGCACTCTCTTCCTTGGTGGCATTTTCAGGGGTACACAGAAAAAATGTTGAATGTAGCTGTCACTTAAGGACTATTGCTGCGACAGGGATTCTCTTTGCAAAATTTAGCTTTAGAAAAAACTGAGGGGAACAAAGACAAAGACGGGAATGAAACTGGATATTAGCTTACCTGGAGACAGTAGGAACATAGAAACAGGTAGAAACCTCCATTGTTCTAGTTTAAGTTAGGATTTATATGTTTTTCTGCTGTAAACTTTGTGGAGAGCATAGTACGTCTATTATCAACGTTGTGTGTGTTGGCTCCTGAATCTGAGAATACTGCCTCCATAGAGTTCATCAGTCATTGTCCTGAGGGGGCTTCATTTTCACTTAGTTTGTGGGAAATAATTTTGAAAGTTAATGCTCATGAAAGAAAAGGATCCAAAGAATCTTTATTTACTTTTCTTGCTTCCTCTTGTCTGCCTTTGACTTAACCCCTTCATATCCTGAAATTCAGCCAGATTCAAATAGGAAACCCCCAACCATTCATCCCAGTTTAAGCCCAAAGCTATTATGAGATTGTCTTTAGTGAAGCCATAGCATAAAAGGTTGATACATATTTCTTGGTTTCAATCTCCCAAACAACTGTGTGACTGGTATTAGAAATTGGTATTTTTGTTGTTGTTGGAACAGTATACAAGTTATTTGGTGATTTGAAGAATTTCTGTTCTGTTTTTTTTTTAATGGGATTTTAAGTCTCTCCACTTACAAATAACTAAAAATATTCTCTTTGACATCAGCATTTTGTTTAAAATGGACCTGCTTTCCTTTTGTGGCTCAGTCTGAATTACAAAGACAAAACCGCTGTGCGTTCCCCTTGGTGTGATCACTTGCATGGTTTTATCTGAGAAAAGTGAGGCCTTCAAAAGCATAGTCCCATCAAGAGTGTGATGCCTTGCTCCTCAAACACCCCACCCAGTCACAGTTTGCACCTGACCATTTTCAGAGAGACCAATTTCTCCTTTAATCAAGCTCTCCTTCTGCATCATATCCTTTAAAGCAAACTCCCCACAGCTGAGTGCAGGAATCCGAACTGGCTGTGGTTCCTGAAGAACTGTTTACACTCATTCATTTCACACATCAAATTACAGCATCAGAAGTGGCCAGGGAATGACATTATCCACGGAGCACTGGGCTGTAACTAGCTGAATAGAATTGGGGGCCTGCTCCTAACTAAGGTAAGGTAAGCACAGGCTCTCCTCACTGTTCCCCCACCGATTCACTAAAGGATAGGGGTTGGCAGAAGAAGAAGAGGTAGGCTGAAGAAGGACACCTACTCCAGCACTAACATGCAGCCTTTTGGGACCACCTAATCAAACAGGCCCCTAGTTTCCTGAAATCATTAAAAGGAGGAGGCTGCCCAAGAGAGCATGCCCTTGAAAGCCAGGTGGTTTTGAGATCCTTTCTCCAAAGATCTTGTCATAGAGAAGTAGTATGAATGAGAGTGTTGCTGATGGCATGTGGCTAAATGATACCACTGTTAAGGATGGTGGGAGGGTACCTTATTCACATCTTATAAACAAAGGGATCTGAGCAAATAAATAAAATAGGAATTTGCTATTCCTGACTCAGGCCAGAACCTAAAACCACAGATCCTATACTGATATAAATGTAGATTTGGAATGGCATCTCTAATAATAAATAGGGAGAGTGATATCAGATTAGTGATGTTTCAGTTATGGTTCCACCTGAAAGTGTCTTTTGACCAAATGTTACCATGGAGCAAGGGGCAATCATATCTACACCAGCCATCTCGCTGCAGCCAGGACAGAGTGCTGCAAACCTCCCACTGTGCTGACTTCTACGGTCTCCAGGCACTCCTGCCCTCCACCCCCGCCTGGGCTTTTGCACTGTCTGTGTCTGCAATCGTTTTCCACTCCCTGTCTCACACCAGCTATATTTCATCTGCCCCAAAGCCTCCTGCTCCACCACCACCACCAGCACCTTCCTTCTGCCAGTGACTCAGCTCCTGATGCACACAGCAAATAGAAGATACCAGAAGGAATGGCCTTACATGTCAGCCTATACACCACACACCCACATGCACCAGCCACACAGTCAAACCACCGTGCCTGTGCTCAAAACCATCTCAGTGCAAGAGGTGTTCTTTCCATCTGTTTAGATTCTCTCTGCCTGCTTTCTCGGGGCCTTGTTCCAACAATTATCCCTTCTATGCCCGTATCATCAACCGCTACCTTGCACCTGGCTTTTTCTGATCAAAATATAAATGTTCTCGAGTCTCTTCCATCTTTAAAAAAAAAAACACAAAAAAACACACCCAAAACTTCCTCTCTTCACAGTGAAGCTTCTGGTAAGCTGGAGGCTTTAAAGAGGCCACACCAGTCAGTATCTGAAATAGAAAGTGTAATTGACTGTTATTTTGGGTAAGCAAAATAGAGCCATGTTTATAAGACAGTCTCTGGACAAAGCAAACTGCTACCGTATACATAGAGTTTAGGGAACCAATTGAAGTCTCGCTCCTGCCACCCATGGCACCATCAAAATGACTCCTCCAGGTTGCAGGCCACATTTTGGTGTTTCTGATATACTTAGCCTCTGCTTCCTTTTCTTGAATTGCTCCTTATAGTCGGAGAGACCACTGTCTCCTGGTTTTTCTTCCATCTCTCTTGCCATTCCTCAGCTCCCATTAATGGCTTTTTTAAAAATCACTCTATCCTTGAAATAACAGTATTCCTCAGTTTTCATCTTCAGCTTTCTTCTCTTTTAAGTCTGTATCCTATCCTGTCATACCTTATCTACTCGCTCATGGCTCCTGCCGTCGTGTGTGTTCCCTGATGACTCCAAATCTTTACCTCCAACCCACAGCCCTCTCCTAAATGGTAGAGTCAGATAACTAGCTGCTCACTGGACATCTCCCACCTAGAGACATCACGAGCACCCCTCTCATAGACCCTGTCTTGTTATCGTCGTCTATCCATCTGTCCAAATCTTGGTTTATCCCTTTCCTTTTATTCCACTTCCAATCAATGACCAAGTCTGGTCAGTTCTGCTTTACTCTCAGATGGCTCTCTTCTCTCCATCTTTACTGCCAATGTCTCAATTCTCATTATCTCTTACTTGAATTACTGCAGAAGCCCCCTTCCTGATCCCCTTGTTCTGGTCCAGCCTTCTTGCAATGTACAATTTGATCTCTCTAAATTGGTAGGCATGTCACACTCCTGTTTTATATCCTTTGTTTTTCCACCATTGCTTCTAGCTGGTGGTAGACTCCTTATCACGGCTTACAAAGACGTCTGTCATCTGACTCCTACATTCATTTTCCAGCCTGATTTCTGGCACTGCCCATGTCTTCCTCCCACCCCTCTGCTTGAGCCACATTGACAGCTTGCAGTTCCTTTTTTATTCAGCGTGCTGATAAAGAGCCCCCACCTTCACCGTGCTGCTCCTTGTCCTGGGAAACTCCCATCCTTTGTCTGGATAATTCATCTGAAAACTCAGCTCAGCTGTCTCTTCCTCTGTGGAGACTTCCCTGAGCACCCTCCCCGCCCCCACTCTGGTTTAGGTGCCCATACTCTGTGCTCCCTCTTAACGTTTGCAAGATTATGTTATAATTATTGACTGCTAACTCCTGGAGATTAGAAATAAATGTGCCTTTATATCTGTATTCCCAGTTCCCCCAGCCTAGTGACTGACAGAGAAGGGTCTCATTAATTTTTGATGAATGAACTGAGCTTTTTATTTTATCAGGGGCACAATTTTAAATACACATAAGCACGCGCGCCCCCCCACACACACACACACCAAAAAAATCTTAAATCCGATCAAATCTCTCGATCCAGCTACCAATTTATAGGAAATATAGAGGACTGGAGAATATGTTACCTGATACCATAGAGTTGCTGTTAGCAACATCTAAATGTGTGAAATTCCATAAGACAAGCAGCTACATTTATTTAACTGCAATCAAGAAATTGCAATATATGGAGCTTGTTTCGATCCTGATTTAAAAAAGACAAACAAAAAAAAAAACAACTAAAATTATGACTCAGAGAAATATAAATACTGATCGTATTTTTGATATTAAGGAATTGTTCATTTTTCTACATGTGATAATGGTATTATGCTTATTTTTTAGAGTCCTTATATTTAGAAATACATTCTGACATATTCACAGATCAAACAATATGATGTCTGGGATTTGTTTCGAAGTAAACTGACAGGCAGAATTGGGAGGGGAATAGATAGAATTGGATTGGCCATGAACTAATACTGAAGCTGGTTGACGGGCACATCATGCTATTCTGCCTACTTTTGTTTATATTTTAAAATTGCTACAAGAAAACTTTTATTGTGTTAAAATATACATAACATGAAATTTATCACTTTAACCATTTTTTAGTGTACAGGTCAGTGGCATGAAGTAGATTCATGTGGTTGTGCAGCCATCACAACCATTCAGCTCCAGAACTTTTTCATCTTCCCAAATGAAACTCTGTACCCGTTAAACAATAACGTTTCCCCCATCCCTGGCCCCGTTTCCCCCACCCCTGGCCCCTGGAAACTACCATTCTACTTCCTGTCTCATGAATTTGACTATTCCGGATACCTCATATAAATGGAATCATACCATGTTTGTCCTTTTGTATCTGGCTTATTTCACTTAACATAATGCCTTCAAGGTTCATCCATGTTGTAGCATGTATCAAAACTTTATTCCTTTCTAAGGCTGAATAATATCCCATTGTATGCATAGACAACGTTTTGTTTATATACTCATTTGTTGATGGACATTTGGGTTATTTCCATAACTTTCTTTCCTGAAGTTACCATATAATGAGTATTCGTATGTATGAGGTACATTGATTATAGCTATCTTGCGGAAGAACTGGCATAGAACTTCTGAGGTATGTAGGCATCGGATCCTAAGGCTTTAGAGTTTTTGAAGATCTATAGTCCACACAACCCAGGAAGTGCCAGAGATTGCAGAGGTGGGGGTAAAAAGTTAAGAACAGGGAAAGGAAGTAACACTTGGTGTTGAGGATTACTCAGAAAGGCTCTTGCTCTCATTATCCTCTCCCACCTTCCAGGCATCTTTCCTGCTTCCTGAGCTTCCCTAAGCTGCTATTTCTAACACTTGTAGCCCTGCCAAGCCTATTTTTACCCTAAGCTCAGGAAGTACCTTTCAGCAGTTTTATGTCAAAAGTAAGTGTGTCTTTTACAAGTGAAAAAAAGAAAAACCTCTTAACCTGTTCCTACAGGAGATAAACCAACTTAGAATGGCAGCCAAACCAGAGAATGTTTGAACCAAATATTAAGCTGAAATGTGTCCTTACTCTTTTGATTATTGGTAGCCTTTAGATATCTAAGGAGCAATGTGGAGGGTGAGGCAGCTAGGAGCAGAGGGGAGGGGTTGAGATCTGATCCCAGGTTAACCTTGAGGTACTGGGTACCTGGACTTCTGGAACCAATTTGGAATTTTAGGTTTTCTCTAGAATGAGCTGTACTGTGTGTTTGCTCTACTGCGTGGCACAGACTCCAGACCCCTTAGGCAATTCCGAAACTGTCCCCACCATCTCTGGGTTCTCCAGGTTGAGAACAGCCCAAAGTGGATCTCAGCTTCTCCAATCAGGACTGCTCTGAACTCCAGGAAACTCATCCACATCTCTCTCATTAAGTAAAGCAACAGGGCCGGATGAGTGGCGCATTGGTTAAGAGCTGGTTTGGGGATGCCAGCAGCCCCGGTTCGGATCCCACATATGAGGGCCATTGACACTGCCCTCCACAGCTAACAACAGCTCCACCTGGAGCTGGGCTGTGCGAGCCCCAGTGACTGTGTAGGCTGCAGCCCCTGCTGCAGTGGGCTGCCATAGGCTACAGTGAGTGGCCGGCAGCCAGCGTGAGCAGCTGGCAGCCAGCGTGAGCTGCCAATAGCCACTGTGAGCGACCATCCAGAGACTGGCGACCGATCTGCCTCATCCGGGAAGAACGTAATGATGATACCAACATGGACCAGTGAAGCAACATCCTCCGCAACTAGACTTAAGAACAAAAAGATAGCAACTTGTCTCTTCCCCTTCCCTGATTCCCCAACGCTGTTCCCCTCCCCCAATTCCCCAATAAAATCTTTAAAACAAAAACAAAACTGAAAGGAACAAGATAAACAAACAAACAAAAACTCATAGATATAGACAATCGTTTAGGGCTTACCAAAGAGTAAGTGGGAGGAGGGTGTAGAAGAGGGGGTCAAATATATGATGATAGAAGGAGAACTGACGATGGGTGGTGAACACTCAATGTGATATATAGATGATGTATTACAGAATTGTAACCTGAAATTTATATAATTTTACTAACCAATATCATCCCAATAAATTTAGTAAATAAAAATAAATAAACCTAATCCCTGTTTATAGTCTCAAAGGGAAGATTGTCTATTGGTGGGATATTGACCATCCTGTACACATTGGGTATTTGTCACAGATCCCTTTATCCAGTGAACACCATTTCTTTTTGAGGTTTTGTGGGGTTTTTTGGCTTTCTATTTACTTTTTATTTTGAGATATTTGTAGATGAAGGAAATAATATGCAGATATAAGAAATAATACAGAGTGATCCCATGTATCTTTTGCCAATTTTCCCCAATAGTAACAGCTTTCCAAACCAGTATTTTAATATCACAACCAGAATAGTGATATTGATAGTCAGAGAGCATTTTCATCACCACAAGAATCCCTCATGTTGCCCTCTTTTAACCACGACCCCACCCCCACCTTAGTCCCTGGCCGCCACTAATCTTTCTCAATCTTTATAATTTTCTCATTTCAGGAATGTTATATAAATGGAATCATACATTATGTACCCTTTGGTGTTTGGCTTTTTTCACTCAACATCATTCTGTGGAGACTGTTAGGATATCAATAGTTGTTCCTTTTTATTGCTTATTAATACTCCATGGTGCTGATATACACAGTTTAACAGTTCACCTGTTGAAAGAGATATGGATTGTATCCAGTTTTTTGGCTATTACAAATAAACCTAAGTAGGTAAATATCTATTTACAAGTTTTTATGTGAACATAAATTTTAATTTCCCTGGGATAAATGCAGTAATATGTTATGTGGTAGTTGCGTGTTTAGTTTTATAAGAAACACCAAACTTTTCCAGAGTGGCTGTACCACTTTTAATTCCCACCAGCAATATATGAGTGATTCAGTTTTTCTACATCCTTACCAGCATTTGGTGTTATCACTATTTTTTATTTTAGCCATTCTGATAGGTTTGTGGTGATATCTCTTTAGGTTATGATTTGCATTTTCCTGATGGCTAATAATGTTGATCATCTTTTCATGCTCTTGTTATCTAGATACCTTCTTCAGTGAAATTTCTTGGCTAATGTTTTATTTGGATTGTTTGTTTTTTTACCTGTTGAGTTTTGAGAGTTCTTTATATGTTCTAGATATTAGTTCTTTGTTGAATATGTGGTCTGCAAATATTTTCCCCCACTCTGTAACTTGTCTTTTCATCCTTTTAACAGGGCCTTTCACAGAGCACACATTTTATTTTATTTTATTTTATTTTATTTATTTATTTATTTATTTATTTTTTTAAATCTTCAAATTCTTTTTATTTTTATTTTTTTGAGGGCAGTGTCACTGGCCCTCATATGTGAGACCCGAACCGGGACCGCCGGCTTCCCAAGCCAGCTCTTAACCACCGCACCACTCAGCCGGCCCTATTTATTTATTTTTTAATCAAATACTTTTTTTTTTTAATTGGGGAATCGGGGAAGGGGAACAGATAAGTTGCTGTCTTTTTGTTCTTCAGTCTAGTTGTGGAGGACATTGCTTCACGTGCCCATGTTGGTATCATCATTGCACTCTTCTCGGGTGATGCAGATTGGTCGCCGGCCTCCGGATGACCACTCACAGTGGTTCTTGGCAGCTCACACCGGCTGCCCACTGCTCACCCTGGCTGCCAGCCACTCACTGTAGCCTATGGCAGCCCACTGCAGCAGGGGCTGCAGCTATGCTGTCCCTGGAGACTCACAGCAGCCCAGCTCCAAGTGGAGCTGTTGTTTACCATTTTAACTGTAGAGGGCCGTGTCACTGGCCCTCATATGTGGGATCCGAACCTGGCCCGCTGGCTTCCCAAGCCAGCTCTTAACCACCGCGCCACTCGGTTGGCTCCTAATGTAGCTTTCTTTTGATGAGTGTTTGCATGATATAATTTTTTCCATCCTTTTACTTTCTATGGGCCTATATCGTTATGTTTAAAGTCAGTTTTTTAAGATTGCATAAGGCTGGCCGAGTGGCTCAATTGGTTAAGAGCTCGCTCCAGAGTGCGAGCTGAGCTCTGAGCAACAGCAGTTCGATGCCCACCCTGATCTGAGCTGCCACTGAGCTGCCAACAGGTGGCAGGATAGCTCAGCTAAAATAAAATTTAAAAAGATAGCATACAAATAGGTCATGTTTTTTAATCACTCTGCCAAACTCTGTCTTTTTTTTTTTTTTTTTTTTTTTGAGGGCAGTGTCATTGGCCCTCATATGTGGGACCCGAACCGGCACCACTGGCTTCCCAAGCCAGCGCTTAACCACCGCACCACTCGGCCGGCAAAACTCTGTCTTTTAATTGATGTATTAAAACCCTTTATATTTCATGTTATTATTGTTGATGTGTTAGGGCTTATGCCTGCCACTTTATTTTGTGTTTTCTGTCATCTCCGTTTTTCATTTCTCTGTTTTATATTTCCTGCCTTCCTGTGGGCTATTTGAACTTTTTTTAGAATTCCATTTTTATGTATCTATAGTGTTTTGTTTTTTAATCATAGTTTTTTTGAGTTCTCTCTTTGTATAGCATTTTAAATTGTTGCTCTAGGTAATATTCTATATATCCATCACAGTCTGTTTTAAGTCTTGCTAGACTGCCTTTTTCCTGGTTCTTTGGGTGCAGAGAACAGGCCTTTGTTGGGGTTTTTGTTGTGTTGTCTGCTTGCATGGGCGTTTCCAGGTCGCTGGCTTCTTCAGCTTCAAGTTTAGGGTATATAAGACAAAAAGAAAATCCAAGGTAGCCACCAACATGTCATTCCTCATATCCCAAGGTCCCTAGCCAATCTGCTGTTTCCTCTCTACCTTTCAAAGTCTTATGTTTATTTTATATATAATGTCTGAGCTTTTTAGTTGTACTTAGTGGGAGAAATAGGGAAAAGTACATCTACATCTTCCCAGAGTGGAAATTTCTCCCAGTTTTATTTTTGATCTAACTTAGAATTAGTTGTTGTGTTTTTCTGTACTGTTCTCAGTACACCTCTAACTCTGACCCAGCCCACCAGATCCAGCCTTGGAATTTACCCCAGAGGATGTGGGCTCATAGCTAGACTGTCACAGAGTTTTAGGCTAGTGCCTTTCATCTGCACACTCATCTTTCTTTCCTGTGCCTTTCCTTTATTCGTCTTTGTTTGCATCATTTTCAAAGCTGCTGCTGGTAGATACCGCTTAGCCACAAGATGGTGCTCCAGAGTAACTCAAGCTAAGCCTTTTCTGCTCTTCCTCAGGCCTCTCTGTCTTTAACTTAATATTAGTAAACTCAAGGCCATTTATGCAAAACTGGGTATAAATGTGAAGACGCAGTTGTGTGTGTGTTGTTTTTGTTTTTTTTTAAGCCATGTCTTCCTAGTTGCATGGAAACTTAAGCATTTAGTATCCAAAACTGGTTTTATTTGAATTTTTTGTGTGTGCCTTTACAATAACTTTGTAGGAATCATATGGAAATTTTAAAAAGTAATTGTCATTCCTCTTAATAAATCCAGTTGCTATTTTATATCCGGGGTCATTGAAAGTAATCTGTAATCTCAGCATAACTTTAAGAAAGGAATGTTATAAGTGCATTCCAAAGGAGATACTCAATGTCTTGAGGTGTTTGAATACATGAACTAAACTTTCTTAGTGTAGATGTTTGCTTATTTTTTTTTATTTTTTTTTTAATTAGTTTCAGGTGTACAACACAGTGCAATAGTTATACATTTTACCCCTCAAAGTGACAACCCCCCACTCCCATTTCGCCACCCCCCCCACCCATATCATATATATCTATTACTCTTCCTCTCACTCTCTTCCACAGTATAATCCACATCCCATGACTATCTATATATATTCAATTACAGTAGGTATACTACCTCCGCTTTAGTAATACAGTGCAGTGATCAAACCTCTACTCCATCCATGAAATGGTCTCCCTAACAAGACCTATGATCATCTGACATTCCACAGAATATTTACAACATTATTAATTATATTCCCCAAACTGTTTTTCCTATCCCAGTGGCAATATTGTAGTTGCCTGTTTTTGCTGTCTAATCCCTTCCCCTTCTCCCTCATCCCCATTCCCCTCCCAATTAGCAACCCTGATTTTTCCTCTATGTCTATGAGACAGTTTCTGTTTACTTTGCTCATTCATACAGTTTTTCAGATTCCACATATGAGTGAGATCATATGGTATTTGTCTTTCTCTGACTGACTTATTTCACTTAACATAATAGTCTCTAGGTCCATCCATATCGTTGCAAATGGTACAATTTCATTCTTATTTATAGCGGAGTAATACTCCATTGTATAAATATACCACAGTTTCTTAATCCAGTCATCTACTGATGGGCATTTTGGTTGTTTCCAAGTCTTAGCTATTGTAAATTGTGCTGCTATGAACATAGGGATGCATAACTTTTTTTGAATAAGTGTCTTGGTTTTTTCAGGATAAATATCTAGGAGTGGAATTGCTGGGTCAAACGGTAGCTCTATTTCCAGTTCTTTGAGATATCTCCATACTGACTTCCATAGTGGCTGCACCAATCTGCAATCCCACCAACAGTGCAGCAGGGTCCCCTTTTCCCCACAGCCCCACCAGCACTTGTTGTTTGTTGATTTATTGATGATAGCCATTCTGACTGGAGTGAGGTGGTATCTCATGGTGGTTTTTATTTGCATTTCCCTAATGACCAGTGAGGTTGAACTTTTTTTCATATGCCTGTTGGCCATCTGTATGTCCTCTTTAGAGAAATGTCTCTTTATATCTTCTGCCCATTTTTTAATTGGGTTGTTTGTTTTTCTGGTGTTGAGTTTCATGAGTGTTTTATAAATTTTGGATATTAACCCCTTACCAGATATATCGTTGGCAAATATATTCTTCCATTCAGTAGGCTTCCATTTTGTTTTATTAATGGTTTCCTTTGTTATGAAAAAACTTTTAAGTCTGATATAATCCCATATGTTCATTTTTTCTTTTACTTCCCTTGCCCGTAGGGATGTATCAGTAAAAATATTGCTCCGGGTAATGTCTGCAAATGTACTCCCTATATTTTCTTTTAGGATTTTTATGGTTTCAGGTCTTACATTTAAGTCTTTAATCCATTTTGAATTTGTTCTTGTATAAGGCGTAAGGAGGTGGTCCAGTTTCATTTATTTGCATGTGTCAGTCCAATTTTCCCAGCACCATTTGTTGAATAGACTATCTTTACTCCAGTGTAAATTCTTGCTTCCCTTGTCATAGATTAACTTTCCGTAAATGCCTGGATTTATTTCTGGGCTCTCTGTTCTGTTCCACTGATCGATGTGCCTGTTTTTATGCCAATACCAAACTGTCCTGATTACTGTAGCCTTGTAGTAGGTTTTGATGTCTGGTATTGTGAACCCCCCGACTTTGTTCTTATTTCTCAGAATTGCCGAGGCTATTCTGGGTCTTTTATGATTCCATATACATTTTAGGATTATATTTTCTATTTCTGTGAAAAATGCCCTTGGTAGTTTGATAGGAATTACATTGAATCTATATATTGCTTTAGGCAGTATGGACATTTTAACTATATTAATTCTTCCTATCCATGAGCATGGTAGGTGTTTCCATTTATTTGTATCTTCTTTGATTTCTTTCTTCAGTGTCTTATAATTTTCTGAGTACAGGTCTTTCACTTCTTTGGATAAATTTATTCCTAGGTATTTTATAGTTCTTGACACAATTGTAAATGGGACAGTTTTCTTAATTTCTCTTTCCATTAGTTTATTATTGGTATATGCAAATGCCACTGATTTCTGAACATTGATTTTATATCCTGCTACTTTACTGAATTCATCTATCATTTCCAATAGATTTTTGATGGAGTCTTTGGGGTTCTCTATATACAATATCATGTCATCTGCATATAATGACAATTTTACTTCTTCCTTGCCAATTTGGATGCCTTTTATTTCTTTTTGTTGTCTGATTGCTGCGGCTAGAACTTCCAGCACTATGTTGAATAAAAGAGGAGAAAGTGGACAGCCTTGTCTTGTTCCTGATCTTAAGGGGAATGGTTTTAGCTTTTCCCCATTGAATATGATGTTAGTTGTAGGTTTATCATATATGGCTTTTATTATGTTGAGATATGATCCCTGTATTCCCACTTTGCTAAGGGTTTCTAACATAAATGGCTGTTGGATTTTGTCAAATGCTTTTTCTGCATCTATTGAAATGACCATGTGATCTTTATCCTTCATTTTGTTGATGTGGTGTATCACATTAATTGATTTATGGATGTTGAACCAGCCTTGCGCACTAGGGATGAATCCCACTTGATCATGATGTATGATCTTCTTAATATATTGCTGAATTCTGTTTGCTAATATTTTATTGAGAATTTTTGCATCTATATTCATCAGGGAGATTGGCCTGTAGTTTTCCTTTTTTGTGATGTCTTTATCTGGTTTTGGAATCAGGGTGATAGTAGCTTCATAAAAAGAGTTTGGGAGCCTTCCCTCCTGGATTTTTTGGAATAGTTTGAGAAGAATAGGTGATAGTTCTTTTTTGAATGTTTGATAAAATTCACTTGTGAAGCCGTCTGGTCCAGGGCTTTTGTTTTTTGAGAGCTTGTCCATTACTGATTCAATTTCCTTGGTAGTAATCAGGGTATTTAGATTTTCTGTTTCTTCTTGCGTTAGCTTTCGGAGGTTGTATGCTTCTAGAAAATTATCCATTTCTTCCAGATTGTCAAATTTGTTGGCATATAGTTGCTCATAGTAATTTCTTAGAATTTTTTGTATTTCTGTGATGTCTGTAGTCATTTCCTCTCTTTCATTCCTGATTTTGCTAATTTGAGTCCTCTCTCTTTTTTTTTTGATGACCCTGGCTAGAGGTTTGTCAATTTTGTTTATCTTCTCAAGAAACCAGCTCTTTGTTTCATTGATCTTTTGAACTGTTTTTCTGTTCTCTATATTGTTTATTTCTGCTCTGGTCTTTATTATCTCCTTTCTTGTACTCCCCTTAAGCCTCTTTTGCTGTTCCTTTTCCAGTTCCCTTAGGTGTAAGGATAACCTGTTGATTTGAGATTTTTCTTCCTTCTTTAGGTAGGCTTGCACTGCTATAAACTTCCCTCTTAGGACTGCTTTTGCAGCATCCCAGAGATTTTGGGTCGTGGTGTTTTCATTTTCGTTTGTCTCGAGGTATCTTTTGATTTCCTCCTTGATCTCATTTGTGACCCACTCACTATTTAATAGCATATTGTTTAGCCTCCATTTATTTGTCAGCTTCCCGGATTTCTTCTTATAATTGATTTCTAGTTTCATAGCATTGTGGTCAGAGAATACAGTTGAAATGATTTCAGTCTTCTTAAATTTATTGAGACTTGTTTTGTGGCCTAACATGTGGTCTATCTTAGAAAATGTTCCATGTGCACTTGAAAAGAACGTATATTCTGTAGCTTTGGGATGAAATGCTCTGAAAATGTCTGTTAAATCCAGCTGGTCTAATGTGTCATTTAAGGTCACTGTTTCCACATTGATTTTCTGTCTGGAGGATCTGTCCATTAGTGACAGCGGGGTGTTGAAGTCCCCTACTATGATAGTGTTACTGTTGATCTCTGTCTTTATGTCTGACAATATCTGTTTTATATATTTAGGGGCTCCTATGTTAGGTGCATAGATGTTTACTAGAGTTATGTCCTCTTGTTGGATTGATCCCTTCATTACTATGAAGTGTCCTTCTTTGTCCTTTGTTATATTCTTCAATTTAAAGTCCATTTTATCTGATATAAGTATCACTACTCCAGCTTTTTTCTCAGTACCATTTGCATGAAATATTTTACTCCATCCCTTTACTTTCAGCATGTATGAGTCTTTGGATCTGAGGTGAGTCTCTTGTATACAGCATATGCTAGGGTCTTGCTTTCTTATCCATTCCATCACCCTAGGTCTTTTTATTGGAGCATTTAATCCATTTACATTTAATGTGATTACTGATAGGTGTGTATTTATTGCCATTTTGTTGTTTGTGTTCGTAGTCTTTCTTAGGTTGTTTTTCTCTTCTACTTAAAGAAGCCCTTTTAGCATTTCCTGCAAAGCTGGCTTGGTGGTAATGAATTCCCTTAACTTATTCTTTTCTGCAAAGCTCCTTATCTCGCCTTCGATTTTAAATGATAACCTTGCTGGATACAGCAATCTCGGTTGTAGGCCTTTATTTTTCATCACTTTGAAAACCTCCTGCCACTCCCTTCTGGCCTGCAAAGTTTCTGTAGAAAAGTCAGCTGATAATCTTATGGGGGTACCCTTGTAAGTAACTTGCTGCCTTTCCCTTGCTCCTTTAAGGATTCTGTCTTTGTCCTTAACCCTTGCCATTTTCACTATAATGTGTCTTGGAGTGGGCCTGTTTGGAATCATCCTGGTTGGAACTCTCTGCACTTCCTGAGCTTGTATTTCAATGTCCTTTGCCAGGTTAGGGAAGTTTTCAGACATTATTACTTCAAATATATTCTCAATCCCTTGCTCCCTCTCTTCCCCTTCTGGTACTCCAATGACGTGTGGTTATTGCGTTCGATGTTGTCCCCCAGCTCTCTTAAACTATTTTCCATGTTTTTCATTCTCTTTTCTTTTTGTTGTTCCGCATGGGTGATCTCTGCTATTTTGTCTTCTAAATCACTGATTTGATTTTCTGCTTCATCCAATCTGCTAGTGATTCCATCAAGTTTGTTATTTAATTCAGTAATTGTGTTCTTAAGTTCTAGCTGGTTGCTTTTCATGATTTGTCTATCCTTCTTTATATTTTCATTAATTTCCTTGAACATTCTAATAATCAGTGTTCTGAACTCTGTCTCCGATAGGTTGGTTACCTCTATTTCCTCTATTTCCACTGATTCAGGAAGTTTCTTCTGTTCTTTTATTTGTGTTGTGTTTCTTTGTCTCCCCATTCTGGCTTACTCTTTGTGTTTGCTTCAATATAACAGATAGATCCCCCAGATTTCTCAGTCTTTTCTGGGTAAACTTATATGGTGTGTGTCCTTTATATTTGAATTACTCATTCTCCCTATTCTCCTGTGCTTGTCTCTGAGGTGTTCCTTGTGTTGTGCGTCCTCACTTGTTGAAGTTTTAGTTTTGATTACTTTTGGCTTGTCAGTAGGTGGGAATGACTTCCAGATTGATTAGCTGTGAGGATCAGCAGCGTCTGCAGTTTATGAGCTGCTGTGAGAGGATTGACCCCTCTGATGAAACTTGGACCCTATGGGCCCTAGTACCTGTAGCAACTTCCTTTTGGGTGTGACTCTTGTATGTCAAACCCAGAAATGCTCTGGTTTTATCTAAAGTTGGCCTCCGGGTATGATGATTCTTGTGTCTGTTTGTTTGGACTCACTGTTGCAGAGTGATTTTAGAGCATAACAGATCAACAAGAACAACCTCCGCAGCCACCAAAGGAAACCAAATGTTCGCACAAGTAAAAAAAACCAACCATCAAACTACAGTCAACTTGTACAGAAATATCAATCATATTAATGAAGAAAACAAACAGAAACAAAACAAAAACCACACACACAATAATAACAGAAGAGGAAACAAAATAAAATACAATATCCTAAAATAAAAAATAGAATAAACATGAGAAACCAATTAGCTATACCTAAAAAATAAAAATAAACTAAAATAATAATAAAAAAAGGTAAGAATAAAAATTAAAAAATAAAATTTGCAGAAAAAAGGAAAAGAGGAAAAGTATAGCAGTGAGAAGAATGAATAAAATAAGAGAGAAAGTGAGGGTGGGGAAAAAAGAAAAAAAGAAAGAAAAAGAAAAAAAAATATATATATATATATTTGTCTACACACCCATATATATGGACATATATTCACCTATATACACCTATATATATGCCTATATTAAAAACTACAAAATGATAAGAATAAATATAAATAAAAACCAAAAACAACCAAGATAAGCAGCCAATAAAGGGAAAACAAAACAGAATAAAACCAAACAAACCAAAAATACCCGTGCCGGTCTAGGCTAAAGTCCACCAAGCTCTCTTCAGTTTGTCTGCTGTACAAAAATTCCTGTGCGTCTTGTGGGAACAGTAGGCCACCTGATGCCTAGCGTGATCCTGGCACTGTAGGTTTGCTGTACTTGAGTGTGGTTGTGACGTGTGATTGGTGGTTTTTACAAAGTCACTGCCTTTTTGCTTTTGCCTGTCCCAAGGCAGGCTGCACCCCCAAAGACTCAATGTGTGTCTCTGGGCACCCTTTCGGTTGACAGCTGTGGAGAATTAAAGAATTCCTCACTACCAAAAGCCAACTGCTAAGAATCTGTTAATTAGTGCCTCAGCAGGTGAACCTGCCCTGCCTCCCAAGCCTTGCATAAAGATGGGGGCGGGGTAGGTAGTCTCACTCTGCAGCCTTTACTGGGGTGGAAATTCTCAACCTCCTGCAGGTAGGAATATCTTCCTAGTCTGCCCCTATTGCTCCATTCAGGAGTCCGTTTAAGACTGTCTTGGCAGGGGCCAAAGTTTGTGGGAGTGGGTGGGTTATTGGTTTTTTTTGCTTTCTGTTCAAGAGGAGAAAAAGGAAAAAAAAAGTAAAAAACATAAAAATAAACAAAGCCACAATTCCAACACTGTTTTAAGCTAAGGCCTTTGCCTCTTATGCTCCAGCGGAGTTCCTGCTGCTCTCCCAAAGGGTCTGCCGGGATTTAGGGAATTGCGCGCACCCTACCGTGTGGCTAAGATCCCCGCTCCGTCTCTCGGGGACCTGCGTCTCCGCCCGGCGCGCTGCGTGTCCGAGCGAGTCTTCTTTTTCCCCTGCTCCCGGTTTTAAGGCTTCTGCCTCGGAGCCGGCGCGTGCCCGCGCGGTGCTCCTGCTGCTCTCCCGAAGAGACTGCCAGGGTTTAAGGGACTGTGCGCCCCCTGCCGCGAGGTTCAGATCTCCGCTCCGTCTCTCGGGGACCTGAGTGTCCACCCGGCGTCTCCACGTGTGAGTCCTCTTTTTTCCCCTGCTCCCGGGTTTAAGGCGTCTGCCTTGGAGCCGACGCGCGCCCAAGCGTATCTCCTGCTGCTCTCCCAAAAGGTCTGCTGGGGTTTAGGGGACTGCGCGCAACCTGCGGCACGGCTAAGATCCCCGCTCCATCTCTCTGGGACCTGTGACTCCGGCTGGCCTGCGCTGCTTCTCCGCGGGCGAGTCCTCTTTTTGCCCCTGCTCCCGGGTTTCAGGCTTCTGCGCTCCGTGGGACCCGGTGGGCACAGAGACTGATCCCTGAACTGGGAGGGTGCAGGGACTGATCTTGCCCTGCCGCTGCGGGGCTCTGCACCCTGCTTCCTGGGGACCCGGCGAGCCGCGGGTGCAGCTTGTACCTCTGCACAGTCGTCTCCTCTCTCTCCTCCCGCACTTGCCCAGCCTGAGGCTTCTGCCTCAGATGCAAACGAACGCTCTGTTGCTGAACTCTAGGTGGGCCGCGGGCTGCAGGGAGCGAGCCGGGGGAACACTCACCGTGCCTCCGCAGCCGCGGGTGTGGGCTGCACCTCACTTGTCTCGCCGCCTTCTTCCCCTACTCGCCCGGCCTGCCCACCTTCCAGCAATCCTTGTGTGGAACTCTTAGTTGCTCTGTGTGATGAGTAGATGTCTCTTTGAAGCGTATTAGAAGTTCAAATTGTGGATATTTCCAGGGGAGATTTCATGGAGCCCTCCTCACAGCTGCCATCTTGCCCCTCCTCTCTAGATGTTTGCTTTTGATTACTAGTCTAACTTTATAAGATTATATAAAAGTGAATAGAATACAAAGATAAGTAAATACATGTTAACAATCTTTGGGTAGTGAAGTACAAGTGATTTCTTTTATCTTCCTTCTAGTCTGTAATTTTCAAACTTTCAAAAATGAGCGACTTTTATAATGCATAAAAATAAATGTGTACATATGCTTAAGCTAATCAAAAAAATGTTTGTTAACCATCCAATATATGTAGAGCCAGGATGTATATTTCCCTAAGCTTGATAATTAGGTAAGACAATTATTAGGTCCACCCTCACTAAAGGCAGGGACCATAGCTTTTAAAACTGTAGACTATAATACCTACCATGTGCCTTATTCATAGACAGGCCTGGGAAATAACTGTTGAATGAATACAGAAGCCATTGTTCCTAGGTTTTTCTTTGTTGTTTTTTTTTGAGAGCAGTGTCACTGGCCCTCATATGTGGGACCCGAACCAGGGCCGCTGGCCATTATTCCTAGTTTTCAAGGAAAGAATTTTATTGTACTGGTTATAAAGTTTGGGGTTTAAAGTCCTCAAACTGGCCTTGGTATACTTCTCTGCTTGAATATTCACTCACATTCAGTGAGCAAGCTGTGTCTATTCTGTCTCTTAATTCTAGAATTAATAATTCAGCATAATAAAACCAACCACTGTTTCCTAAAATAATAAGAATAGTAGGATGGACCAAACAAAACAAAACAAAACAAAAAAAACACCAATATAAATCCAAAGCATTAAACAGTAATTTAAAAATTCAGCCCTTGCTAAGTAATTGCTAGCTTGTCAGAGAGTCTATATGTGTATTAGACATAACACATGCTAAAGCAGTATTTGACACAACTGACCAAATACATGAATGAAATTTTATTGATTAAAGAATTTTAAATAATGTCCAGAAAATCTGCATGAGAAGAAATTATGAGTAAGGAGAAGCTAGACTAAAATCACAGTGCTTTTTCCAAGCAAGACTCCCTAAAATTAAGGATTTCTGCAATAACTTTCAACTTGTGATTTTTGTAAGCTGAGCAATTCTTATAAATTAAAGAACTTTTATATTTCTGACACACTGTTCTATATAACATAAATTATAATTTTTCAGTAGCTTTTATTGCACTTAGTATAATAGCTTCGTTTAATAAGTTATACATGAAAGTAGTCTATAGACTTTTCCTTCTGAAAGATTGACTATAGGCAAGCTCACCAAAGTACTAGATTTACTAACAATCCCAGTCTAGACTTTTGAGAGGAGTTCATATGCACACAAGACATGTGGGAAGTGGAGCTATTGGGGGTAAAGTCATTGACTGGAAAATAGGCTAGATGATGGAAAGAAATTGACAGACCTTTGGGAAGACAAGGGATTCCAATGAAAGATAACAGTCTCAGTAGAACATGACAGAAAAGTTGGCTGAGAAGTCACTATCTAGTCTAGGCACTTACAATCTTTTAAAATAGGAAGTAGAAACCTTGATTCAAATAAAAATTTGTGCAGAATACTAATATATAAATTTACAAAAGCTGAGCTGTTTTGGATAATACAGGGTTGGGAGTGTACAGGAACCAGACCCCATCTTCCTTGGCTTTCCTATTGCTATGCCAGTGGGCTCTAGGGAACCCAATTTAAAAACAACTCATCTAGGGCTGGCCGAGTGGCACATTGGTTAAGAGTTGGTTTGGGACGCCAGCTCTGAGCAGCAGGGCCCCGGTTTGGATCCCACATGAGGGCCAGTGACACTGCGCCCTCTACAGCTAAGATGGTGAACAACAACTCGACCTGGAGCTGGGCTCCCTGTGAGTCACCCAAGATGGCGTGCTGCAGCCCCTGCTGCACTAGGCTGCCATGAGCTACCGTGAGTGGTCGGCCGCCAACGTGAGCCGCCATGAGCCACCATGAGCAGCTGTCCAATGGCCGGTGACTGATCTGCCTCAGCCAGGAAGAGCACGATGATCACAATACCAACATGGGCCTGTGAAGCGATGTCCTCCACAACTAGACTGAAGAACAAAAGGGCAACTTGTCTGTTCCCCCTCCCTGATTCCCCAACGCTGTTCCCCTCCCACAATCCCCCCCAAAATCTTTTAAAAAATAAAATAAAATAAAAATAAAAACGATTCATTTAGTCTGTGCTTATTAGAAAACTCTCCTGGATCCAGTGGAGTCTGATTGTTGGGCAGGTGTTAGACATTAATTTATAAAAATTAAGCATTTCCTCAGGCTTGTGAAGATGGAAATTATTTTAAGGAATGTTTTCTCATCCCTTAC
This sequence comes from Aselliscus stoliczkanus, assembly GCA_033961575.1. Classification (NCBI taxonomy): domain Eukaryota; kingdom Metazoa; phylum Chordata; class Mammalia; order Chiroptera; family Hipposideridae; genus Aselliscus; species Aselliscus stoliczkanus. Next base: position 75,525,600 of record CM066732.1, on the reverse strand, counting down.
CAGAAAAGAGTGTTTCACCATTGAGATTACAAACTGGAAGAATCACTCCCCTTACTTGAGATTCTTCTTCCCTTGACCCTCTTTGGACTGGCTTTGTGTTTTTTAGCTCGAGCATGTGGTCTCTCAACTAGCCAAGCAAAATCTGAGAGTGTTGGTCCTGGGCCGGAAGCACATGCTGACGTCACGTGCCCGGTGGAGAAAGGATGAGATGGAAAAGGTGCAAAAGCAAGCCAGCTGTTTCTTTGCTGACAATATGTAAGTATGGAGGGTACTAAGTGAATTACACTAGGCTCCCATCATCTGCTTTAGTTACCTATTTTCACCATTTTAAAGTACACGTATGTATACTCAGCCTCATTCAAAAAAAAAAAATGAATTTTGAGGCAGCTTACAAATATAGTTACTACAGCAGAATAAACTTAAATAGATGAGATTAAGAAATCAGGATAAGGGCCGGCCGAGTGGCACGGTGGTTAAGCGTTGGCTTGGGAAGCCAGCGACCCCGGTTCAGATCCCATATGAGGGCCAGTGACACTACCCTCAAAAAAAAAAAAAATCAGGATAAAGGAATGGGAGGAAGGTAAGTCAAAAGTGAGATTAGCACACAGAATGCATGCCATAAGGTCCTACATAGATCATTTAACAAATATTTTATAAATATGATCACTTTCTGTGTTCTTGGAAAAACAACAGTGAACAAGAACAGGGATCTAGGGGCCAGCCGAGTGGTTAAGCACTGGCTTGGGAGGCCAGGGGCCTTGGTTTGGGTCCCACATAAGAGGGCCAGTGGCACTGCCCTCAAAAAAATAAAAAAGATCAGGGATCTAGTCCCTTACCTCTTGTGACTTACAATAAACAGGTAAACAAGTAAACAGGTCATCTGATTCCAGGCTTTGATGAATGCTATGAAGACAATAAAGCAGAGTAAGTAGATAGAAAGGGATTAGGCCGGGGTAGGTCAGAGGGTGGTAGATGGGGTGGTCAGGAAAGACCTTAGGGAGGCAGCAAGTCTGAAGAGAAGGGGTGCGTCATTTGAGAAAGGGGGAGGGAAGAACATACCAGGTAAAGGGAACATCAAATGTTCAGAAAGCCCTGAGGCAGGAATGAGCTTTGCATGTTTGAGGAAAGCAAGCAGGTCAGTGTAGATAGGCTGTGGCAGCAAGAGGGAAAGTAGTAGGTTCTGAGGTCAGAGAGAAGGCAGGGACCACATTCCAGAGGACCTGGGGGGGGGGGGGCTCTGGGAGGCAAGTGAGGGGCCCGGATGCTGCTGTGAGCTACAGCATCCTAGGAAGCCAAAGCAACATGGAAAACACGGCAATAAAATGCACAGTGTCCATAAAGTAAGAAGAAAGCAGTTAATCAGGAGGGGCATAGATTCTTGGCAGCACAAATGAACTTTAACATGTGTTTTGTTTTTCATACTATGTGCTAACAAATGTTTATTTCCGACTTCACACGGATAATGGGTGTGTCTCAGTCTGAAGTCTAGGTTTAATTAGGTTGAATGTGCTAACATGAAGATTGGTCAGTATTTCCCAAATAGTTTATTCTTAAGAAGGTAAAATGGCTCTCGATGCGTGAAGCAAGAGACTAACCCCTCATTGAGATGCCACACCTGGTTGGGATCCCTTTTCCCTTTAGCTCAGTTCTTTTATTTATTCATGGAAGGGGATGCTTCCGTCTCTCTAAGAGTAGAAGACAATAATAAGGTTCTTCATGCAACCCCATTAGGCCACACTGGGTAGACATTAGAGTGAGTGTGGGGCTGAGAATCAGTCTACCCAGGTTCGGGTCATGGCCCTGCCACCACTTTCTATCTGGGAAGGTGCTTCCTTCTCAGTCTTCTGTTTTTTCCTATGTAACCCTCATGGGGATGTTGTGAAGATTAAATGTAAAATTCGGCACAGAACCGAGTATGTGGAAAGCATATATATGTTAATTGCTATCATCATTATTTTTTTTCTTTGGTGGAAGAATTAGATAAATTCAAAGTGTTATAACCAAGAAGCCTGTTGAAAATTGGTCTCATGCTTGATTTGGAGCCTATATTTATTGTATCCACCGAAGTTCCAAACCCAGTTGTAAAGATGGATTCATTGACCTTCTGTGGCTTTGGATTTGAATATTAAATTGTTAACATTAACTCCATTTTCCATTAAGGTGCCAAAGATACCTTTTCATGGGTACACTAGAAAGAACAGTCTGGTGGATCCCCATGTAACTGTCACCCAGCTCTAAAAAATTACTATCATTTGCTAATCTTGTTCCATATAACCCCTCCATGTTTTCTTCTTTTCCTCTTTCTTTTTCCTGCAAAGTTTTAAGGCAGATTCCAGTCATTTTATCATTTCTCGTGAAATACTTCAGTGTAAGTTAAACACTAAATGGTCCTACTTTAGGTCATTTCGATCCATAAGGCATATCACATGTCGTAGTTCAGATCTTCTGAGCCAAGGTAGCTACTGCTGGGAGGGGCTGGTCACTTTGTAAGGGGTGAAAAAGATAACTATTGCATTGTTTTGTACATCTGTAACATAATAATAATAATAATAATAATAATAATAAAGTTTAAAAAAAAGGTAGCTACTGCTGATTGGAAAGTACATGTACTAAAGTGCTGAGTGCTGGTGTCGATGGTCTGTTGGAGACTCTGAGTCACTGGCTCTTCTTAAAGCAGGAGACCCCGTCTCTCCTCTGAGAGACCAGTTTCAGCTTTGAGGGCAGCCTTTTCTTTCTGGTAGCTTGCAAGGAGTGTCATCCTGTTTATCAGCATTCTGAATGTTTCTTGAATCAGAGTGAGGAATAGGAGGAAAGGTGTGTTCTGCTGTGGATAAGGCAAATAGGAAACATGCCCTGGAAACACAGACAACCAACTTGTGAGCGTGAAGACAGAATTATTGTTAGAATTCTTCTTTCGTAGTGGGCGAGTCCAGTTGAGCTATTAGGAGTCCCAAGCATTAGCATATTCCTTCCCCTTAGCTTTCCATCTTTGTTCTATATTATAGCTAGTGTTTCCTCCAGCTTAGGTGGTTCATGAGTATCACTGCAACCATGTCAGTTAAGAATGCAGAGCCCCTCAAAGGAAAATAGAATAAACAGTAAAGAGCATGGTAAAGGATGCCAGCCTCTGCCTCCTTGGGGTGTGCTTGACTGTGTCCTTTCTTATGTCTGGCCCAGCTCAGAGGATGACCCATTCCTTCTGTATGCCACACTGCACTCAGGGAATCACTGCAAGTTTATCACAAAAGACCTGATGCGGGACCACAAGGCCTGTCTAGCTGATGCCAAGACCCAACGCCTGTTCTTTAAGTGGCAGCAGGGACATCAGCTGGCCATTATCAATAAACTTCCAGGAGCAAAACTAACCTTTCAGGTATGTTATCTGTTCCCTATATAATGTCAGCAGAGAAAAGTATGTAGTAAGAATGTGGCATAATCAAAAAATGTTGCAAATAGATGAAGGTTTTAAGTGCTTTATTTTTCTGTTTTAGTTTGGTATTTGTTTGTTTGTTTGTTTGTTGTTGTTTTTTTTCAGCTGAGCCATCCTGCCATCTGTTGTCAGCTTAGTGGCAACTCAGCTCAGGCTGGGCGTCGAATTGCTGTTGCTCAGAGCTCAGCCCATACTCTAGTTTGGTATTTGGAGTGAGCCAGTTCCTGGAAACAGAAACTCTGCCAGAGCAAAAGTTTTAATAAGCCGGTCCAGCCGAGTGGTGCGGTGGTTAAGTGCTGGCTTGGGAAGCCAGCGGCCCTGGTTCGGGTCCCACATATGAGGGCCAGTGACACTGCCCTCAAAAAAAAAAAAAAAATGTTAATAATAAAAAAATAAAAAAAAGTTTTAATAAGCCAACCCCACATTGATTGGTGTATTGAAAACACCTGGGATGCCATCAGTTGTGACTTCAATTATGTGATTAATTACAAACTTATACGTCCTTTTTCTTTACTTGTTCATTTGTAATAGCTCAAAATTCCTCATCCCTAGAGCCGGCCAAATGGCTCAGTTGGTTAAGAGGTCACTTAAGAGTGCAAGCTGAGCTCTGAGCAACAGCAGTTCGAGGCCAGCCCGAGCTGAGTTGCCGTTGAGCTACCAACAGGTGGCAGGATGGCTCAGCTAAAAAAAGAAAAAAAAAAGGAAAGAAAATTCCTCATCCCTTATGCCTCATCATACTTCTACTTCTGCTAAGTATCTCCATTGTCCTGTCCACTTCTATGGCATGGTCTCAGTTGAGTTCTCCTTTGATTCTAGTTTAGATACCTGTAAGTGTAAATACAAGGATGTCTCGTGTATGAAAGCAAAGGGAGAAAATCCAAAGGCAAGTTATATGGAAAAATACACTAGCCAATGGTATGGTCCAATGGTCAAAAAATATACAAAATAATAAATTTACAGAAAATATAGTATCAAATGATACCACAGAGATGCAATCAGCAAAATCAAGACTGTAGGAAACAATATGGGACAACTGAGCTGATTTCCTCAACAAAAGATTGTAAAAATAATAGAGATGGAAAGGGCAGCTCTAGATTAAAAGAAAATTAAGAGATAATTCAACAAGCACAATATAATAATTATGTTATTTTAATTCCTACTCAAACAAATAAACTGTAAAATATATGTACACATATATCATAATTGGAAATGTAAACAGAAATTTGATGTTAAGGAATTATTCTTAACTCTAATAATGGTATTAATCTTATATTTACAAAATAAGTCCTTATCTTTTAGAGATACATGCTGAATTACAGATGAAATGATATAATTAATATCTGTCTTTGGGGGGTGGAGGTAGAGAAAAGGAAGTGGGTGGGGTATGGATGAAATAAAATTAGCCCTGAGTTGATAATGGTTGAAGCTGGGTGATGGGTATATGGGAATTCATTATACTATTTCTCTATTTTTGTATATTTGAATTTCTCTGTCACATACAAAACTGATTAAAGCAACAAAAGGAATATTGTATCGTGCATGCTTGGTGTGTGTACATACCTGTGGGTCCTCAACCTTAAAAACGAGCCCTCCCAGAAAAGGAACTCTGAATACTAGGATTCATCTTTACAGAGCTAACTGTATTTTGAAAATCCTTTGTTAGGTAAGACAGAGAATACGTCTCCGAAGCAAACTGAGAAGTGTTCAGAAAAGAAAGGGAAATGGCCAGATATCCCTTTAGTGTTGTTCTCAATTTTTGGTTCCCTTTTTAATTCAACAGCATATTCTCAGCTATGACACAGTGGTGCAAACAACTGGAGACTCGTGGCACATACCATATGATGAAGACCTGGTGGAAAGATATTCCTATGAAGTGCCAACCAAATGGCTTTGCCTGCAGAGAAAGACATAAAGACTCTTAGACTCCATGCTCAATTTCTGTGTGGGTACCCTCCTGGTTGGCATCAGAGCTCTTACGTTGGTCCTTGTTTAGACCATTGCTTCCGTCCTGTTCTATCCATTTGTCCTGTTTGGTCCACTTGGTTTGTATGTCAAAACATTAATTTTTTAATTAAATGAGTTATAGTATCTTTTCATAACTAGTTGCATTTTTCCCCTTAACGTTTGTTTGTTGGAGGCTTAGCCAGAGTGGGGGAACACAGTGCAAAGTAGCCTACATTTCTCTTATTGGGCCATCTATTTCATTTACTTGGGCGACAGATGCTTCTGGTATTCATTTTGTTACTCCTGACCTCACCTTCCAGGTTCACCAATAGCAGAACCAATCCATCTGGCCCTGAGCCGTGGGTTGTTTCTAACCCCCTTCTCCCATCTCTGATACGTCTCATCCTCTATATGTTATCTCCTACCTATGTTGAATCACTTTGGTCCTCTGTGAAAACTGGCCAAGATATCAAAGCCTTATTAGCAACTCTTACTTATCACCCAGTGATTTGGGTTGGAGACAAGGGGACAGTTATTCTCTTTAGACTATGATCTTCTTCATTCTATAATGCCTTTTCCAAATTGGTTCAAAATTTTGTGAACACTGTTAATTCCATCACTTGGTATAAGGGCTTTCTAAAATATACAGATGCTTTTCATTTCATTAAGTTCGACTTAGTTAATAAAGTGATTAAGTTTTGATAGTTGCCTTTCTGTTTTGCCCACTTGCTAGTCACCTCACTGGGCCTTGATTTTAGCGGAAAATACTCACGTGTGCAACACTTTATGATAGTTCTTTCCTTACTCATACATATGATATGATTTAATAAGAACAGGCAAAACCAATCTGTGGTGATAAAAATCAGAATAGTAGTTTCCCAAAGAAAGGGGCACAAGAGTACTTTCTGGGGGTGATGGAAAGTTCTGGGTCATACTAACATAGGTGTATGTATATACGTATATTAGTCAAAGTTCATCACACTAAGTACTTAAAATTGATGCATTTACAACAGTGTACCTCAAAAAAGTATGTTAGCCTAAGATAATATTTACATGAAAAAATGACCTAATTTACATAAAACAGTATACATGGATATAAGTAGAATATGTATTATGGGCAGAGAGATAATCCAAGAAAAACAGGAGGAAGTGTTTCATCTCCCTATGTGTTTACTGGATTCAACACTGCTGCACATGTAGACTAAGAGTTCTCCAGGAAAGTGATAAATTGAGGGCACTGAAAGATTCTGAGAAGCAGAAAGCTCTCATAAGTCCAAGCTGCTGATTTTCTAAATTTCGTACACTACATACTTAGAAAACTGTGCTTTCAGTGACCTAAGCTTTTCCTTAAAGGAACTATCCTAATTTTAAGAAAATTTTAAAAAGAAACAAGCATTTCCAGAGATGGGGGAGGATAGAAAAAGAAGCTAGAACTTTAGAGCAGGAGTGAACCTTGAAGAACGAGAGTCCAACAGGAAGTAGCATTTTAGAGAAGAGGAACAAACCCAGAAAGATGGAGCGGCCTCCCTCGATCCCACAGCTAGTTAGTGGAGACAGTCAACCATAACCCATCTCAACTGATTCCTCGCCAACTGTTCTTTCTTCTACTGTACACTGTGATGTAGGCTACAGTGGTTCATAAAAAAGCCAGACTGAATGGTATTACATTTAGAAACTTCGTTCGCCACCTAAGGGAAAATGAGAAAGGGAAAATGAGAGGAAGGAAACAGGAAGTACCTCTCTAAGGGCCCACACTTCCAGAATAGCTCAGTGTAGAAAAGTTTGGCAGGGAAATCACATTACTTTTGAACTCTTTAATACCATTCAAAACAAAAACCTAATATCTGCTTGAGGTATAAATTGAGGTGCATCTATGTTCTGTCCAAGGGCGGGGGAACCATTCTAGGACTGCTCAGAGTGAATCGCACTAACACTGGACCCCAGGGAGTGCAGGGATTCTCTGAATGAAGGAAGCTGGTACCAAACACCGAGGCTGCCTTTTTGTATTCTGGTCACCTGGGTGAAATAAGCTATCTGTCATGCAAGGCCCAAGACACAATGGGAAGAAGAAATTATTTAAAAAGCTGTACTGGAGATTGATAGTGTCTTTAAAGTCAGAGGTAAATAATGAGGGTTTTTTAAGGCCACCAACTCTGCCACTGAAAAATAGTTCTAAAGAGCTCTGTGTTTCCCTCTGGCATGCTTCTGAATTTATGCTCTCTTTTCCGCCTGTTGTTCTCAGACCCAATAAACAGAAAAATCTCAAAAGAGAAAGAAGCCTGAGTTCATTCTCTCAGGGCTCCAGTGGGACTACCTTGCCTCAGATGCCTTGTTCTTTGCATGACATTAACTTTTCAAGTTTGCACTTAAATACAGTTACTGCTTCCTTAGTCCTCTAGCAGGTTTCTGTCCTAAAGTACTATAAAATGCATCAAATATGTTCACATTAGATTTATTTTTCCCTGATAGTTTCATTCCAAAGCAGGAATGGAAAGGAAGGGTGTTATGTCGGCATCTGAATTCTGGTCCATCATGGTGAGTCTCATCTTCCTTTGCTAAAAATCAAAATTATTGGGGTCATTGAGGGCAAAACCAGATGGGACCCCAATCTGGTATTGTGCCCATCCTTCAACAATGCAGAATTCAGAATGAAAAACATCTAAGGGATCCCTTTTGGACCTACTGGGAGTATAGCACATAGACCACTGTGATGAAATGGTGGTATTTCGATTTGGGTATTCTTTTCAGGATGGGACTGAAGCAGATTGAGTTCTCAATAAGAGGAACCAGTCAGCTGCTGGAGCCTCCTGTAGCCCACAGGATGAGAGGAGGGTTGCCACATAAAATATAGGACTCTCACTTAAATTTGAATTTCAGATAAATAACATATTTTAGTATAAATATGTTCCAAGTATTGCAGGGACATATACTAAAAATATTCATGGTCTATCTGAAATTCACATTTCACAAGGCATCCTGTATTTTTTTTTCCTAGAAATTTTATTGGGGAACAGTGTGTTTTTCCAGGACCCATTAGCTCCAAATCAAGTAGTTGTTTCAGTCTAGTTCTGGAGGGCACAGCTCCTTGGTCCATGTGGGATTCAAACCGGCAACCTTGGTGTTATGAGTCTGCGCTCTAACCACCTGAGCTAACCGGCTGCCCAGCATCCTATATTTTTATTTGCTAAATCTGGCAACCCTTGGTGGAAATTATATGGGAGAGTGAGGGGTAGTGAGAAATCAAGCATCTGTATAGCCCAGCAGCCCTGCAGGAGGCAGAAGAAGAACAAGAAAAGGAGGGGAAAGAAAGAAGAGCATACCAGCTTTTCCCTGCCTTGTCCCAGCCAATGAGGAGCAGTCAGCTTGGGTCTATACTGTATAAATAAATGAAGGGCATTCCATGAAGAGACAAAAGGTCTACATAGAGGAAACCATGGAAAACTGTGGGATGAAAGAAAATACAAGACAGGAACACCAAAGAGTAAATCTTGAGAAATTATCTCTTAAGTATATTTTATGGTGTTTCAAGATTCCCTGAAGCCCTCTCTCCCCAAATTTGTTCTTTGTTGACAATATTTGACCTAAGGAGTGCTTCCAGAGACTCTGCACATCTTGCTTTCAACTGGGAATTGAAGTAAACAGGAAGATAATTATCTAGTCACTAATGGCAGCTAAAAATACTTTTGCTAGCACTGTTCTCTCAGAAGTACACTGTTACCAAATAAATTAAGTTATTAAGATAACCATGATAATTTGTTGTAAATAGTAGTGTCATATGAAGGTGTTTTGGTAGCTTCTGACAAGAAATTTGATGTAGAGCATTCATTTCAACCACCTTAAAATGACTACCCCATCATCTCTTTGGTATTATTAATAGTTAAAATCCAGCCCAAGAAGCAAATACTCTGAGAAATCACTGGTAAGGGCTTTCGTTTCTAATATGGGAAGGACATAAAGAGGCCAGGTGAGATTGCCCTATCACTCTCAGCTGGACTAGAACATTGCTAGGTATGAAGTGTTGATCACCTCCATAGATTTCAAGTCCATTATTAACCTGGGTTTCTTGTGCTTTCTATGACTGCATCAGAGCAGAGAATGTCAGCTTCCTGATAGGTGCCAGTGGAATTCCCTGACAATTCTGCTGTTCATTTGGCTCTCTGGGGCAGAGTGGTATCCTGGCCTAGGAGAATAGACGGGGATCTCCACCTCACGAAACAGGTTCCTTTGGAAGTGGTTACAGCAGGTCTTCCGAAAGATAAGTTCCTTGGTCACACTTGTTGCTTAAAACACACTGTATTACCAATTCTTTTATTTATTCATTTTATTCATCACAATAATTTTTATGTTTTATGTTATTTTTCTTTTGAAGGCAGTGTCACTGGCCCTCATATGTGGGACCCGAACCGGAGCCGCTGGCTTCCCAAGCCAGCGCTTAACCACCGCGCCACTCGGCCGGCCCACCAATTCTTTTAAAATGAATCATTCTTAGGGCCGGCCGATGCCAATGGCAGTTCGATGCCAGCCCGAGCTGAATTGCCGTTGAGCTGCCAACAGGTGGCAGGATGGCTCAGCTAAAAAAAATAAAATAAAATAAAATGAATCATTCTTGTATTTTCTTTCTTTTTTCAATGACTTTATTCTAGAATCCAAAGCTGCATGTTTTTTCTGTCTTCTATAAAGCTGAACAGTCTATTGCCATTAAATTTCTAAGAGTTTGTATGCCTGTTATAGTGTGTGTTTGTGAATTTTAAAGGATTATCTCTGCACTCTTTTGACAGAAAAAGAAACATTGCCCTTGCTCTTCTACTACTTCTTCCTCATGTATTCTAATCATGATGTAAATTCATAGAGAGGGACAGCTAGGTTAAGCTATGGCATTGCTGTATAAAATGTTATTCGCATAGCTGTATACTCACAAACTGCTCCTCAAGGTTTCTTTGTGTTCCAGAGAGCTGTCACTCTGATAATAGCTATTGGCTCAAATAAAAGGGGCTGTCCTTTGGCACTTAGTTCTGCTGTGGCAGGAGTAGTCAAATCCTTGAAAAAAAATGGGTCTTTTCTAAGTTACATCCCCTGAGTTGGAGAATAAACTGTGATCAGACCAAGTGTTTGAACAGAAAGTCTCAGAAAGAATTGTCTCTTTACACAGATAAAGAGCTTTTTATTTTTTTTTAAAGCACATCATGTGACTCTTTTTGTTTGTTGACATACCAAGGGAAGTGTATGTGAGGAAATCAGTACTGAACAGTTTGTGCTTTCTAAATGTCAATAGATTTTTTTTTCCCCTTCCACTCCCACTTCCATTATCCCCAGAGATTTCAACACCATCCATATTCTCGTCTCATTGTTTCTTAACCTCTGAAACTGATGATTTTCGGACCCCTGTGAGATGGCTAACCTGACCTTTTAAATTACTTAAAAGTGGTCCAGTTTCTGAATTTCAAGCTTTCAAGTTCTTCATTTTAATCACAATCTTCCTACCTGCCCCATTCCTTCATGCCAGCCACCAGTTCTTGGCCTGTTCCCAGGCCTATCCCTTCCTCATGTAGCTTCACTTGCCTTCTTCCCCGCTCCAACCCCATTCTTAAAGCATTCATCTCAGGGATGGCTTCAATATGGCTGCAGGGTCTTTCATTCATTTTACCTGCTGTGGTGTCCACCTTAGCAATTCTAAACCTAATTTGAGGTAGCCCCAGACCGTTCCACCTCCTCCGCCCCTGTACACCATACTCATATTGTCAGGAAAGTCAAATGGAACCTCATTTCCATTTGAAGTCCCCTTTTTGTCATCTTTCATTGAATCCCCATTCATTTCCTGAGGAACTCTCCCAACCTTTGCAATCTGAACTTGAAAATTAGTTCATCTCTGAAGCCTCTATTTCCTTTTCTGTTAAGTGGGGACGATGTGCTACAGCAGTGCTCTCAAGCTATAATGGACACAGAATCGCCTGGGATCTTGTTCAACTGAAGCACAAATACAGTGGATACCAAGATTCCCAGATGAGTATGAAGCAGACACCACATATGCAGAATTTACCAAAATAAGGGAGAATCTGCCTCACAACTCCTGGCCCCTCAGCCAGGCCAAAGATATAAAAGAGATGGAGGAAGGAAAAGGATAGAGATGTTTCTTTGGAGAGAGTCATTGCCAGCCTCCTGGTTCCTTGGGTGCCCTCTGACCCCAGGACCCTGGGAAAGATGCCTCAGTAGGAGGACTTGGGGCTTCTCCTGCAGCATGCGGAACCCAGACAGGAAACTGAGAAAGCCGAAGCCTCTGGATGGAGCCTGACTGCCTGCAAAGCTAGAGGATGATGAGGGCTGATACGGAGCGTTGGAAAGGGAGCCATGGGGCGGCGGGGGGATTGGGGGAAGGAAGTTGTCACTTTGTGAGGGCTGAAAAGTGTAACTACTGCATTGTTTTGTACACCTAAAACTATTTTTTTTTAAAAAAGAAAGAAAAGAGAAAGGGAGACTGAGAGGGCCACTGCCTTGGAACTGGCCTGGACTACAGGTCTCCTAGGGGCCAGATGGGCAGACCGGTGGAGAGAGAGCTGCCTTAGAGTTGTCTTGGGCTGGAGGGGAACTTTTGGATGCCCAGGGCAGTTGAGGAAAGAGCTGCAAGTGGCCACCTCCATATAGAGAACCACTGAAGAGTCTAGAAAAGTGACCACAAGGGGAAGCATCTGCTTTAACCATGTGCCAGGCTCACCAGAGACACCAGCTTGAAACATCTGCGGGGCCTCAAAAGCATTAAGCCACCCACCCTTACCCACCCTTACCCATCCTCCCCATCCCAGCCCTCCACTGCCCATCCTCCACCTTGGTTGGGGTCAGGGGATGAGCTAAGAGGGATTGGGGTGGAAAAACTAACCATGCCCCCCACCGCTTTGCACTGGAGGCTTTAGTCTGAAATCAGCCTTAAGCTGGCAGAGTAGACATGATGCAATGTTTGGAATTTTTATTGTTACAGAATGGAATATTCCAATTTCTGAATAAGGCTGCATTTGTTACTTAAAGTGACCGTAGCACTGCATATTATGTAGGAAGAACAGCAAAGTAACGGGACCTGCCAGAGTTTTCATCTAGAGGCAGGAAAGATTAAAAGAAGAATGGGAAAACAAAAATCAAGTTGTAGTTTTATCATAATCTCTTCATCATGCTGTTACCAGAAGCCACATGCCCCCTTGTGACTGCTTCCCTCATTTCTTACCCCCACAAAGGTAACCCCGAACAGTATAGATTCATTTCGCCTGTTTTTGTACTTTATATAAATGGAATCATTCAGGATATGCTCTTTTGTGGCTGGTTTCTTTCATTATTAGGTGAGGTTCATCTGTCTTGTTACATGTATATACCATAGTTGATTCATTCTACTATTGATGGGCATTTCAATAGCTTCCAGTTCCAGTTTTTGCCTATTACAAAGACTGCTTCTATGAATAGTGCATTACTTTTAATAATGGAGGGGAGAGCTATTAAAAAATCTCTTGCAGACATTCATTCCTTTCCATTCCCATTACCACCCCAGTTCGGGCCTTCAGAAACTTACACTTGGACTATTAGCAGTAGCCTCCTGATTGATATTTCTAGCTATAGTTCATCATAAACACTGCCACCAGGTTTATCTTCCCAGAGCTTCATTCTAATCATGCTGCTTCCTTTACTCAGAAACATTAAATGTCTCCCCCACTGCCTTCCAACCAGAGCATCAGTGCCTTAGCATGGCATTCAAGGCCTCCTTCCTGCGTTTGTACCCTAATCCAGAACATTTTTGTGTCCTACGCAAACTAGGTCATTGCCTAGTGTAGGCCATTGCCATGCCCTAAACATAGACTCTTTTTTTTTTTTTTCTTCCTGTGCTTCTTTGTTCATGCCACTCCCATGCCATGTTGCTTTGTGATGCCACCCACACTGCTAACAACTAACTCCTGTCAGGGTCCATGTCCTCTCCAGCTGAGCTCTGACATACTTTTTCCAGCAGATGGCTTGCATTCCCTGCAGCCCGTGGTAATCTCCCATCTGCAAGGTTGTGTTGGACTCGGCCTGATGTCTAGTGAACTGCCTCCTGTTAATTAACGTTGCTTTCATTCATGTTTCATCTTCCCCCCGAACTCTGGTGAGGACCTCATCTGCTTCATCTGTGTGTCTCCCAGAGCAGCCAGCCCAGCTTCTTGCCCATAGAAAGGGCTCAATAAACGTTTGCTGAATGGCTTTGGAGACGTTGTTTGAAAACATCTTCCGGATTTTTACCTCTGTTTCCCACTTCTCCTTTGAGTGAATTCCCCTCTTGCTTCTTGGTATTTTGTGTGCACTGGCTAGCTTAGGAACACCGTTTTTGGTGTCTGATGCTTCGACTGATGCTCAAGAAATAATGATAATTTCTCAATGCCACCCTTTATAATCATACCATTTAACCCCTCCCCCATATTTTAAATAAATTTTTATTTACTTATTAGGTATCTACTCAGTATATGTTGCTGTGATAACTAGAATAAAATTTGCCATGTTCCTATAAGACAACATTCCCGAGTTTTTAATCTTGGAAGTGTTTTAGATCTGTTGTCTGTGGTTGATTTTTGAAACCTGCCTTTGTTTCACCACTATAGATGAAATGCACTCTGGGGAAGTTAGGGGACCTAAGCTGATGCCCATCAAGTCCTTTCACAGCAAGTAGAAAATAAGACTGTAATACTCTCGCTTTCCCATCAATAGCTGGGTTGTCAACAACTTGTTCCTAAATTAGTGACTGAAAATATTGATGATAATGATCAGAAACCTCATTTATTTACTCTCTCCCGTTATCCTAAGAGAATGTGGTTTATTCTGAGCATCAGAGATGACTTAATTTTGTGGTAAGAAAATAGGAATTAGAGGAAGCTAATTAGGAAACCTCAAGGAAGAGGAAGTGTCTCTAAGCTGAAGGGAAGGCTGTTGGGTCTTATTTCCTCTCTGTTCTTGACTCACTTTCTTGGCGCCTGGCCAACCTCTGCACCTCCCTTTCCCCACCTGATCACAGGGCTGGAGTGGGGGTGGGGGTAAGGATGGGGGTGGTGAGCAGAGTGAATAAAGTTCAATAACATTCATAAAGACGCCAAGATGCAGGGACACATAGGTGTGAAAGTCTTCTCAGTGAACTGTTTGATTCTTACAACTCCCATCCCCCCATCCACAGTCATGAATGGGTGAGGCTGCGTGTATGTGGGACAGGGGGTAAGAAATGGCTGCTTTCCAAGTTAAGAAAGCAGACCGAGTTTCACTTCTGAACAACAGCAGAGTCCTGTGCAGGTCGGTGCAGTACTTGGTTTCCAAAGCAAGATAGCTAACAACCCAGGCCTAATTCACCAGTGCACCCTCCTTTCCCAGAGAGAAGCTGAGTTCAATTTTACTAGTAGGTGGCTTATTTTTATTGTAGTGGTTCATTTTTTTTTTTTGCCTCTGGCCTTTAAGGTGGGTACAGCACGCTCACCTGTTTGAGAGAAGAAACCGAAGCTGTGGTGACCAGGTAGTCTATGACAAGGCTCAGGTTCAAATCCAGTGCTTCTGACACTCAGCAGAGCCTGACTATGTTTTAGATTCAGGCCCCTCCCTTCCCCATCTTATTTTCACTGGAACATTTGCTGTTCTCTCAAGCTATAAAAGGCTTCCTGTGCTGTCATGCCTAAGGGGAAGTTATATGTTGAAAACCACCAACGGTTTAAGCCCAAGCCAGCTGGGGTCTTCCATTACTTCTTCCAGTATTCTGGGGAGACCCATGAGAATTCTCAGTGTTTCTCAAAGTCTATGGCTTCCAGAAACAAAATCAGGCAAGCATTTAAGAGGGAATCTTCATTTAAGAGGGAGTTGGGAAAACAAGAGAAACATCAAAAGTTGTAAGGATAATGCTGAGTTGTTATAACTAAAAATCAAGGCTAGCGAACTGTAGTTGAATATATAGATAGTCACAGGATGTGGATTATACTGTGGAAGGGAGTCAAAGGAATTGTAATAGATATATATGATATGGGGGGGAGTGGGGTGGCGAATTGGGGAAGGGGGATTGTCACTTTGAGGGGTAAAAAGTATAACTATTGCACTGTGTTGTACACCTGAAGCTAATTTTTTTAAAAAAATGTTTATTTCACAATAAAAGAATAAAAAAAAAATCAAGGGTAAACTGAAAGCTAAAGGTTTTGGCTCTATAGAGGGATTCCTGGGTAATTTTAGTTAAATATTCTTTTGGTTGAGCTGATACAAGTTTATTGCCTTTCAAATCAAAGGACAGCATCATTATTACTGAGGATGACTGATATAATCCAGGCACAGAATTATACTGGCTGGATGGAAAGGATGGTGCTAAAGGGAAATGACAGCTGTGCGACTACTATGTTGATTGACACCACATTGTACCCACCGTTGGTACTGGAGGGTGAGAGATACATACTAGGTGTTATGAACAAGGAGGATGAAGAGTGTTCCTTTATTGGAATCAGATAAGGGCTTTTGAATAGAAGTATAACCAAGTGCCTCATGTAAGTCACAGAAGCACACCCCACCCCATATTTGGTGCCCCGTTTGTCCTTTCCTTTGCCTATAAATTACAGACCTGGAGTACAGAGAAATCACTCTTTTCCCTTCCCGGAGACTCAGCCAGAATGACAACTCCTAGGCAGTCAACCATAGCTACTAGGGTACAGGAAAAACTACAGGACTGAGATCAGTGTAAAAAAGTTACACAGAGGGGAAGATACAAATAGAGCCAGGTTCCTGCCATTGGTCCCCTGAGGAAACACCCAATTGATGAAAGTCTGGCCAGGGATCTGGACAGGGCTCTACCTCCCTCCTCCTGTTCACCTAGTGCTGCTATATCCTTAGCTCTGTCCTGGCCACAGCTGACATTTGGGGCCCCTAACATCGGGGAATCCTAACTCACCTACGATACTCTATTACCAGTGCTTATATCTGATTAACTGAGCATTGTATTTCAGCACCTGCTAATATTACATGGAAACACAGACAAGCTTGGTTTTTATATTCCCTGGCTCAATGAAATTGCCAGCAGAGTATCTTAAGCAAAGGGTTAAATTTTTATCTTGCCTCCAAACGCTATGTGATTCAGCATGTCTGCAGTCACTGGGAATCTACACTGCCATTATTTACCTTTGCCTTATGGGTAACCCCTACCTTCCACCTACCTCCACCCCCAGGGGAGAATGTAGGCCTTGCCAAACGGAGGCCCCCAGGAGATTTTTCCAAGATTCACAAGCTGTCAAGTCATCTCTGAAATTTTTCAAAAAACCAGAATGTCATTTCAAAAAGTCTAACTTGGTGGCCCCAGAGAGGAAGATCAAATTTTCCACACAGACACAGCAAGTCTGCCCCCCTAGGCTTATGTTAAAGCTGCAGTAGTATTTGTACCCAGACTTGGGTGAAAGCTCCCCAGCACAAGGGGAAGTCCATCTGGGTAAATAGTTTAGCTGCTGCTTGGCGCCTGATGGCACATATTCATGAAGTCTGCTTCTAGGGGATTTCCCTTAGCAATGGAGTCTGCAAGGGGTTTGTCTTTCCAGAAGATTTCCCAGAGGAATGTATTTGCCTAGGTGGGAAAATCTCCAATTCTAATATGAAATCTCTGACCTTTCAGGTTTTTGAAATCTGGATTTCTCATTTATTCACAAATCTCTTCAAATTAAAAAAAAAAAAAACATAATAGAAAACCCAAATAGTAAGGATGCATATTCAATCAATGCTCTGAGTGCTTACTTCATGCTAGGCACTGTCTGTCAGTGAAGATAGACTGGGGAGCAAAACAGACGAGTTAGAAGTAGAGAGCAATAGCCACATCTAATTCTAGCTTTCAGTTTGTGTTTGTGTTGAAAATTAGGTCAATTCCTTCCAGGAAGTATCCTTAAGAGTATTACAGTGTATATCGCATCCAATATCCTATGCATCTTTCAGGGCCTGGCTTAAATGTAACCTCAAGAAGGAAGCAAGATTTGTTTAATGTGTGAAATAATTCTCACAGCCTGCAATGTGTCTGATTTAAACTAGCCCAAAACTTCATGGCATTGAATACCCAAAGGTGCTTTACAGCAGTCATGTCTTCATAAAAAGGAACAGATTGCAGCTATGAAGATATTTCTCAGTCATTCCCTTCCTTTCTACAGTTTTCAGTTCAATTTAACATTCGTTTATTGAACTTTTATTAGCCAAACTCCATGACAGGGATTAGAGGATACAGAGATGAAAAGCACCCAGCATATGCCCTGCCATCTTTGGTGAAACCCAGGCACACAACTCTTTTAAGTTAAACCATGTAATTACCAATATCCATTTGATCTACAAAAATGGCCATTTCATTTGGTTCAGGCTAATAAAAGATTCAAATTATAAGCACTGAGCATTTAGGAGAAAAGAGATCAAATGGTGGATTTGAGCTTCTGAGAAGAGGAGATGGGAATGAATAGTACTTACAGGGCTATGGGGGAATGGAGAGCTTGAGGAGTGAGTGATCAGGCAATGCTGCTCAGAGCAGTGCTGTGGAGGGGAGCCCGAGGATAGAAACAGGAGAATGAAGTGGAAGAGAAGCCTGGAAAGATAGGACAGGTCAACTTGTAGAAAACTGAACACTAAGTTAAAGACAGTTTTAGTCAGTAGCCCAAAGTAATCTACCCAGAGAAGCAATCCAATGAGATCTTGTTCAAGAGAAATGATTTCAAGAATGTGGATCAATAAGAAGAGACTCTACTGTGCCAGACCAGGCAATCTGTTAAAAGGGTCTAAATTTAGATAGTGACAATGGGAATGAAAAGCAGATGGTCATTCCATAGGAATAATCAAGAGGATTTGGTAATGGACCAAAGAGGAAGGCAACAGTAATAGATACTGTTGAACGAGTATTTATTATGTGCTAGGTACCTCCCTTGCCTTCTCTCATTTAATCCTCACAGCAGCTCCCATAAAGTGGATCTTATCCAAATTTAACAGATAAGAGAATCCAGATTTAAGGAGTTTGTATAAGGCCACATATCCAGTAACAGTCACAAATGGGATTTAAATTCAGGTTTAAATAAAAAAGGATGCACTCCTAACCCCTGTGCTGTAAGGGATCCCTTTATTTAACTAATATTTATTGAGCACTTAATAGATGCTAGGTATTTTTCAAGTTGCCTGAGCTATACTACTGAACAAAACAAAGATTCTTGCCCTCGTGGAGCTTAGATTGGGGGAGGAAGGCAACAAAAGTATGAATTATGTAACAGACAAAAAGAGAATAAGAAGGATCAGGATTATATGGGGACAGAATAGGAAGTTTGGGGGAATTGAATACTACTGTAAAGGCTTTGGCTCCAAGGACTTGGAAAGTGTGGTATGAGTGGCAGGAATTGGCTTGGGAGGGAAGAGATGAGATTAGGAGCTCTGTTTTAAACATGTTCGGTTTTGAAGTACCATGTGTCTCGATGTGAAAAATATCCTATAGGCAATTAGAGAAGACTCAGCACCTGAAAGGTTTGGGAGATATCAGAATAGAGAGGGCTGTTGAGGCTGTGGGACTAAGTGAGTGCACCCTCCCAGCAGCCTCATAGAAAACTCTTTTTATCTATGATTGTTCCCGGAAACTGTAGAAATTAGATTACACAAAGCTCAGAGTCTGAGAAAAAAAGTACTCAAAAGGTCAGGAGGAATAGGTCCTGAGTGTAGGGACCTGAACCAGAGCAAGGGACAACTTTTATCAGTACACTTAGGAAGTAGCCAGAGCTGGAAAGTACCCTGCGTGAAGAGAAGCTGTTTGCACTTAGTATTTCTCAGCCATGTTTCAGTTTTGAAATTTTTTTTCAGGTTAATAAAAGTTTATTTAAAAAACACTCTCTTTAGAAACTTCCTTAAGAATTTCTTACAAATGTTTTTCTTTTAAATGGAAAGCGAGTTTGGGAGAAAATACAGTTAAAGGGGTAAGAATCCCTACTTAGTACTTAGAACAGGCATTAAAGTGCCAGAAACCCTCGTCTATCTGGCCTTCCTGGTGCACAAGCTATTGGGGGTGGGAGGCATACCAGCCTAACATCATGTTTTGCATTTTATATTCATCATTAAACTGAAGTGTGCCTTGGGGTAAAGTCAAAATAGGCAGTTTTACAGTTTGAAAAACCACCCGGATCTACCTCGCCTGCTTGGAATTCCGCTCATTAGTCCGCCCAATACCAGCCTGCTACGAGGTCCATCCCTTCTATTCTTGTTCATCAATGAAAACTACATAACCTCATAATTCCTCCACTCCACCTGCATCTCAACCTCAGTTCCACTTTTTGAAAAAACTGTCGATGCTACTGGGCCAAGAAAGATCTCACCTGGCCAGAGGAAAATTTTGCTTTCCTGTGGCTACCAGAACCCTCTCCCTTCTGTACCTAAAATTAATGGCTGCAGCCGTAGCGGCTGCAATCTTTTTCTCCCGATAGTAGTTAGGAAAGCGGGTGGGTAAAGAGGTTAGTTAGGACGCCAGCAATCTAGATACAGGCTGAATATACAGAACTAACGAGGGACTTGTGAAATACCCGATACATTTAGTTCATACTGCTAGGCAAATCACTACTCTGTGCCACCAGACAGTTTTTTTCGTTCTTGCTAGAGTCAATTTATTCTCCGGATGGCAGCTTTAAACCTCCACAGCCCGAGTTTCACCTGGTAACTTGAAACCACTCAGACGTGAGACTGACGCAAGCGCACACCGAAGACCTAGCGTCCGTGGTCTCCACCCCGCCCCCCACCAGGGGCGGGGCCTCCAAACTCTACGTGCCCGACCTGACGCTCGAGTCGTGAGTTCGGCGCGCAAGAACGGATGGAGCCGGCCTGTGCACCGGAAGCAGTCGTTGCAACTTCCGGGGGGTTGTACTGGTGCGGGAGCTGCGGGGCCCAGAGATCTGTTTGAAGTAGTGGGTGCATCAGCATGTCCCGTGGTTCCAGCGCAGGTTTTGACCGCCACATTACCATTTTTTCACCCGAGGGTCGGCTCTACCAAGTAGGTGAGTGAACCGAGTCCGCCTTTGGTCCACTCGAATTGCTCTGTCATGATACGGCCTGGAGTTTGGTCCGTGGCTGAAGCATGGCCGGAGTTGGGACGGGAGAAGGGCCGAGCCCGGGGTGAATTCCGTGGTGTTCTCACCCCAGTCTGGAGGCAGGAGCCGTGGCCCCCGAAGGCTTCAGGCCTCGGGCTTTTCGGGGAGAGAGGCCGCACCGCTTGGAACACAATAAAAAGTTAAGGAAGCACTGTAACGCCTGACTCCGGCTTCCTGACGCCTCTTGGTAACATGTTTGCCTCGGTGAACTCAACGTCTGTACTTTTCTAAAGGGTAATTGGTTCCTTAACCTCCAATTAAAACGTCCCCTCTCGGTTTTCCTTTGCAGCCTGGATTTGTCCTGTGGTTAATTCCACACATGCATTCAGAGCCTTCTGCGTGCCAGATACTCAGCACTCTGTGCCAGACCCTGCTGGTCGTACGGGTGCAAACCTGTCACACCCTCCTATACTGAAGCTCACAGCTTAAAGGCAGTGACAGATAACTTAAACAAACGCATAAAAAGAAAAAATAACAATGCCAGATTACAAGTACCTACAGAGTTCAGGACATATTTGGAAAACTGGTAGATAGAACAAGTGACTGACAATTATAGAGCTGCTCTTCAAACTAACATCCCCTTTAACCTATATGTGTTTGACTAGTTTAAAAGCTGGTTCTGAATTGTAGATGAGGTATGGTGAACTAGCTGTTTACTGAAGAACAGATTTAGTGAAAATAAACCCTAAACTAGTTATATAAGTTATTAAATATATTTTAACAATATAATAGTATCTTTTGATAGATCAAAATGGTGTCAGGGTTTAGGTTATACTTATAACCCGGACCCTTAATCCCTTGCCATAGAGAATTTAGTAGCAGGAGAGCCTAATTTACCTCTGGCCCATGACGGTTTCGTTCAGTGAGGACAGGAATATAATCATCTGTGCTTGGAAATCATAAGGAGAAAGTTGGCCCATAAATGAGATTCTCTTCACCTGTAAATTGTAGAAATGGAGTTAAAGATAACTTGGAATGAAACCAGTCTATTATATGGCTACATACTCAATATAATGCAGCAAGGAACAACATCATATTTGGTAATTCAGTAACCCTTTTAAGTCATCCCCAATTGAAAAATATGATCAAAGATAGAACAGAAAGATAACTGTTATCCTCAAGGAATTTTCATTTTCTAAAGTTTCATTTCATTAAAAATTTTTTCTAATTGGACTACTGCTTTGAATGTTCTGTTTGTGGTTTTTAGTATGTAAAAAGGAAAAGTCACTTAGACCTATACTTTGTTTTTGTTTTTTTTTTGAGGGCAGTGTCACTGGCCCTCACATGTGGGACCCGAACCGGAGCCGCTGGCCTCTCAAGCCAGCGCCTAACCACCACGCCACTCAGCCAGCCCATATACTTTGCTTTTGTATAGTACTATATTGTGAAGTCCAGCCATAAAGCATGCTCTTTAATACTTCCCAGATTCGTTGAATAGAAAAGATGACTATAGTGTCATTTTAATAGTTTAAAAGATTTGGAATACAACATTTAGTTCAAAACAAGTTTAATATCTACATTTTAAGCTCTGCCTTGTTGAGTAAAATACTTCATTTGCTGTTCGGGGCAATAATTAGACATTGCTTTGAAAAGGAAAGTGAAAGGTTAGTATGAGCAAGCAGTATAGTGGTGAAGAGTTCAGGTTGTGGAGCCATAACCTGAATTCCTGCTCTGCTCCATACTAGCCGACCAAGTGACATAACTTAACCTTAGTATCTGTTTGCAAAATTGGGCTAGTAATTCCTTATGTGGTTGTTTTGAGGATTAAATAAGGTGATAAGGTGATGTATGTAGAGTGCTTAGCTCAGTAAATGTTACTAGATGCTGCTTTGATTCTTTGGCTCATTTTTTGGGGTCTATTAGATTAGTAGTTCTGTAGGCCTAGAATATTTCCCTTTTTATAGTCCCCCCATGCTTGGTTCTCTAGTGAAATATATGTACATTTTAATATTGAAAATGCTGTTCAGGGCCGGCCGAGTGGCGCAGTGGTTAAGTGCTGGCTTGGGAGGCCAGCAGCCCCGGTTCAGTGCCACATATAAGGGCCAGTGACACTGCCCTCAAAAAATAAAGCCTTTAAAAAAAAAAGAAAATGCTGTTCATTAGTTTATAGACTTTAGAATCTGCCTAAGACAAAGCATATAAAAGTATAGAGTGCAAACTGTTAACCTTGACAGTAGAAAAATAGTATAACAAAAATGGGGAGGTGACAAGGGAAGGAAAGATTAATGAAAAGATGAGTATGCCCCTCATCGTCCATAGTTGGGACTCAAAAGATGATAAATTTAGTCTAAAGTCGGTAAATCAAAAATAGAAGTATAAAGTTACAGTGTTAACTATAATTATAAACAAACTGTTGATACTGCTCCCAGAGACTAGGGAGATTTTTGATTGCCATTTGTACCCTTTGGTAACACTTGAAATTTTGTTGTTAACATATGTATTCATGGTGTGTGTGCGCACCCCAAAATACTGTGGGGCTATGCATACAGAGCACCTAGCTTTGAAATCTAATATCGGAAATCCCCCAAGTTGTCAATGGGGGAACTAAGGCCCAGGTGGGGCAAATAAGCCTGGCTGCTTTCAGCCCCCTTCTTCTGCTTACTGACCTTTTGCTGGATAGGTCTGACAAAAGAGGAGAGGAGCAGTCATTTGAATTTGCCTGCCAGGTGGATTTGAGCACTGCTTATTTGCTTCTAAGAAGGGAACATTCTGATAAGGAACAGGAAAGAAGTGGAGACAGACTGAAGAGGACAGTTTTCTAATCTAGAAGCAGCATTGTGTATGAAGCCAGGATTCCTGGTTGGAGTCCTTGCTCCACACCAACTACCATGTTTCCCCAAAAATAAGACCTAACTGAAAAATAAGCCCCAGCATGATTTTTCAGGGTACTTGTAATATAAACCCTACCCCAAAATAAGACCCAGTTAAGATCGTCAGCCAGACATGACTGTATTTGAATAAATGTAGATTTTTGTACGTGAATAAAGTGCGTCTTTTGGAGCAAAAGTTAATATAAAGCCGGTCTTATTTTCTGGGAAACACGGTATGAGGTTTTTCTTCATATGTAAGATAGAGATAACAATTACACCGACCTAATAGGGCTTTAAGGATTTAATGAGTTAATAGAGGTAAAGTACTTAGAACACTTGTCTGTCAAAGTAGTAAGTGCTTAATAAACGTTTCTCTGAAGGGTGCTGTCAGGAAGAAGCAAGTGGCTGATAAAAATGGAATCAGGAGTTTCACAAATAAATGGACTGAGAAGTACTTGCACCTTTTGCTGTTAAAAACATATTCTTTGGCCAGCCGAGTGGCGCGGCGGTTAAGTGCTGGCTTGGGAATCCAGCGGCCCCAGTTCGGTCCCACATATGAGGGCCAGTGACGCTGCCCTCAAAAAAAACAAAAAACATATTCTTATTTTATTTATTTATTTTTTAAAGATTTTATTGGGGAATTGGGGGAGGGGAACAGTGTTGGGGAATTGGGGAAGGGGAACAGACAAGTTGCTGTCCTTTCGTTCTTCAGTCTACTTGCGGAGGACGTTGCTTCACTGGCACATGTTGGTATTGTCATTGCGCTCTTCCTGGATGAGGCAGATCGGTCGCCAGCCTCTGGATGGTCGCTCATCGCGGCTATTGGCAGCCCACACTGGCTGCCAGCTGCTCACGCTGGCTGCCGGCCACTCACTGTAGCCTATCGCAGCCCACTGCAGCAGGGGCTGCAGTCTACACCGTTGCCAGGGCTCATAGCCCAGCTCCAGGTGGAGCTGTTGTTAGCTGTAGAGGGCGGTGTCACTGGCCCTCATATGTGGGATCTGAACCAGGGCCTCTGGCATCCCAAAACCAGCTCTTAACCAATGCGCCACTCGGCTGGACCAAAAACATATTCTTATTTTAAAGGAGTGTTCTGCAACCCAGATTTCTCATGTCTTCCTTGAATCTGATTTGCAATTAAGCACGTCTGTGTTAGACATGCATACATATGTATGTGTATATACATAAATACATATTATAACTACACAAAAAAGTAATGAGATCAAACTGCTATGTTTCCAAACCTCGTATTCCCCCTCCCACCAGTACCAAAATGTCGAATGATCCAACCCAAAGATCAGCATTTTAAAGAGTGTAACATATGGAGGTACTATGAAATGTTATACACTTCCCTTTTAAGTTACAAGTTAGAGAAAGACAGAATGAACAACTTCAAAAAAAATTTAATAACAAAAAGCTTCCAGTATCACAACATTGAAGTTGAATATAGACATATCCTGCAGAGTACCTGCCTTGTCCCGGTAGAACAACCCTTGTTATTTTAATAACCAAACTTCATACAGTGTATGGCTCTCAATTCATTTTAATTTTTTCAGCCCATGTTGATATGGAAAAAAAGTTATATTTATCTCCCAAAACTCAATACAGCATTTTAAAATTACGGATAGGAAAAACCTTGAGTTAACATTCCTATAATTGGCAAACCTCAGAATCACCTGCAGATGCTTTGCAAAGCTGCTGAGTGTCCCCAGAAGGGAATGTGCATCTCCACTACTGCTAGCATCCCACTGAGCAGGTCAGACTGTGAGGCGATGTCTCTGGCATTGTGTGCTTGTCCTGAACACTTTGTCACTATACCTTTTCTATTTAACCCATTTTTTTCCCTAATATTATACAGATGAGTCCTAGAAAAAGTGGGAAAGTGTTGGGGAAATTTGTAGGGAAGAAAGCAAAGTGAATTTGTAGGGAAGAAAGCAAAGTGAATTACTGTGGAAAAGAGGTCTCTATATACGAAACAACTATTAAACATTTTGTTTGTGATCAAGGAAGCAGTTTTCATTCTAATCCAAAGATTTGTTGTTAGGCTGAACTATGTGAAATGCTGATTTTGACAGCTTTTTCTTCCTATAAAAGCAGCTATTTCATGTGGTTCAACCAAATACTTATATGTAGGTACATATTTTACTGTGTATTTATGTTATACAATTTAAGAAATTGGGGATTTGGGGTTGAGCATAATCCATTATGATTTCTTCCATTTAAAAAATGGAAATGGGCTATTAGTGATCATTTTCCTGAATAATCTTGGGAATTCAAGAATATATTACTGAGATTAATATAGTAGTGTTTGCTATTTTGTAAGTTTCTGAAATTTTATCCAAAGAAAAACAAAATCTTTAGTGATGGAAATAAAGTGTTTAATTACTATTTCCAACATTTTAATTCTGGCTTTAAAAAAACAAATATGCTTTTTTCAGTGCTGCCCATACACCATTCTATTTTTTTCTTAATTGGCCTTCATGCTCACCTCTGCTATAAACTGTGATACTGCGTTTTACCCTACCAATATTTCTTTAGAAGATACTCTTTAGTTGTTAAGTTGTCTCCAGATCTTTTATTCTGGCAGTTTTGTTTTTCTGGAAATTATTACAAAATATATATTTTATGGTGCTAGTGTTATAATGGGGATTCATTCATACACAATTTTATTGAAAACTACAGTGCAGAAGCATGGTGAATACTAAAATAACAGTACAAAGAAGGGTACTGTGGGAAGTGACACTGCCAGGGAGAGCGAGAAAAGGCTCCTCAGGAAAGATGACTTGATCTAGATGGAGAGTAGATAGGAAATGAAGGGCCCAGTACATAGGTCAGTCAATGTGACTGGAGCATAGATGGTGACAACTGGAAGAGATTGTAGCAGAATTTTCAAGAAATTCAGGTACCATGCTAGGGTTTATCCAGTAGGTTTTGGACATAGCTGGCAGAAGTCTTTAAGAATAAGATTATTAAGTAAGGTGGCAGGAGAGTTGAGTGTAGAACTAGAATTACAGTAGAAAGGAACTGATGGCAGGAAGACTAAGAGAGGCTTATTCACTAATCTGTATAAATCACAGTGAGGTGTTGAAAGAGAACGGGTGGAGAAGAGGAGATAATATTGACTTTATTTATTTATACACACACACACAGTAAAACCTTGGATAGTGAGTAATGTGGTTTGCAAGTGTTCTGGGAGATGAGCAGACATTTCTAATACATTTTAACGTGGTAAACAAGCAGTGTCTTCCAATACGAGTAGTTTGTTTCCAGAAAGAATTATGCTCGCAAACCAAGGTATTACTGTGTGTGTATATATATAATTATGGAATATTTCAAACACACAATAGTAGGTAAAATAGTACAGGGACCCTCATGGACCCATCTCCCAGCTTCAATTATCAATATTTTGTGGATCTTGTTTTCTCTTTATCCCGTTTCCCAGACACTTTCCCCCTCTCTACTAGAGTATTTTAAAGCAAATGCTAGATGTAAGAGTGGACATTTGAGAGAGAAGAGGTGAAGAATCAAGGATGGTATCCAGGTTTGTAGCTTGAAAAACTGAGTGGTAAGTAATACCATTATCTGAGAGGAGTATAAGAAAAGTAGCAATTTTATAGAGAAGAGTTTATTTTTGTGTATGCCTGTGGACGAAATGGGCATTTGAAAATATGGGTTCAGAGCTAAAAATGACAGAATTAGTAGATAATATACAATTAAATCATCCAGGGATTAGGAGAAATGATAAAATCCTGGGGAACAGTTTAAGGCGCTGGCTGAAGAAATGGAAGCAGTGAAAGAGATTGAGAAGGGAAGTTCAGAGAAGTTAGGAGATGAATAGTGAGAATGATTTTCTTAACAAAGAACTTGAAATTAAATTAAAATTCAGTTCCTCGGTTGTACTAGCCACATTTCAGATGCTCAGTAGTCACATGTAGCTAATGGCTATTATATCACACAGTGCAAATACAAAACACTGCCCTCATCACAGAAAGATCTGTTGGACAGCACTAGTCTGTACAGAGAGGGAGACAGGAAGAGGACTCCTTTAATAAATCCTGGCAAATTCACAGGTGCATTTTCTATTGAGGAACATTTTTTATGTGTAAAATATTTTTTATTTTGTGGGACAGAATTTTATTATGTGGTGGGGGTAGCTGTATATTTTGTGGCTTTTACAGTATGCATTATTTAAACAGACCAGATAAGTAATGCAGAGGAGTGAAACAGGCCAGGTGAGATGACAGCAAGTGGTAGGAACTGTGGAAAACTGCGAAAGATGTGCCAGCCCTACATGATTTTGCTATGTGGAAATGAGGGGCGGGTGTTAACAGAGTTTTTTTTCTCCTAAGAAAAACTAAATCCTGACTTTATTTTATCTGACTTTTAATTAATTAAAATCTTTCTAGAAAACCCTGCATTCTAAGCTAACTTGAGTAAACTGGATTCGGTCCATGGCCAACCTTTGATTTAGCATCTGCTGGTGGCAAATTTCCTTGGTTCCTACTTTCTTTGATTCTCCAGTGTGGATGTTAGAGGGTGGAAATACACACTTGAAAATGCAAAAATAAGTGGTGAAATAGGAAATGCTATAGGAATTCAGAGAAAGCGTTGAAGAATCCCATGTGGGACCTTCAGAGAAAGTGTCCATGGGAAATGAAAGAGGCTTGAGGCAGAAGGGCAGGCTTTGTGTAGGTGGAGGGCAATCCAGGAAGGACATAAAGAGCAAAGGCATAGGTATAAGAAAGATTAAGGTCTGTAGACATAAAGAATAATGTGAGAGGAGAGCTGGTAAGTATTGCAAACTAAATAGCCCTCTGTTGCCGTAGGTGGAATGTTTCAGGCCAAAATTGTGTTCTGAGCAATTGGGTAATAACAGTAAGCAATTGAAAATGTGGTACTGAAATTAGGCAAGATTAAGGACAGTGACCCAGATATAGAATCATCTGTATAGACGTGATTGTTCCTCATCTCTGTGAAATCTACAGTATAGCCCCTCTTTTATTCTGATACTGACAGTTTGTATTCTCAGATTTTCTCGATTTAATCTAGGGGTTTAAGCTGCGGTTTGTATTAGTTTCCCGTGGCTATTGTAACAAATTACCCCAAACTTGGTAGCGTACAACAACAGAAACTTGTTCTCTCAGTTCTGGAGACCAGAGGTCCAAATCAGTGTTGCTGGACCAAAATCAAGGCATCCGGCAGGGCCACGCTTTCTGGAGGCTCTAGGGGAGAATGTGTTCTTTGCCCCTTCTGCTTGGAGAGGCTGCCACCATTCTTTGGCTTATGGCTGCATCACTTCCATCTTCTGGACCATCATCATCAACTCTTTATTCCCTCTTCACACCACCATTTCCTCTGTGTGTCTAAAGTCTCCCTTTGCTTCTCTCATACATATGATCGCAAGGGTCCACCAGGATAACCTCCCCATGTCAAGACCTTTAACTTACTCACATCTCCAAAGATCCCCCTTTTGGCCATATAAGGTAATATTCACAGGTTCTAGGGATCAGGACATGGATGTCATTGGGGGCCAGTTTTTAGCACACCAAAGGGTTTATCATTATGTTGGTTGTTTTGTTTAAAAGAATCAATTTTTGACTTTGCTGATGTTCTCTTTTTGTCTATTTCATTTACTTGTTTTCATTGTTATTCTAATCTGGGTTTACTTTGCCCTTTCCTACCTTCTTAAAATGGAAACTTAAGTTTTTATTTTTTTAGACCTTCTCTAATGTAAACAATTAAGACAATTGTATTAGTTTTCTGTGCTGCATAGAAATTACTAAAAACTTAGCAGCTTAAATAACACACACTTACTATCCCACACTTTCTTGAGATCAGGAGTAGTCAGGCATGGCTTAGCTGAGTCCTCTGCTTAGGGTCTTTCACAAGGCTGCAATCATGATGTCGTTCAAGCTGTTCTCATCTCCAGGCTTAACTGGAGAAGAATCTGCTTCCAAGCTACTGAGATTTTGGACAGTGTAGTACTGAGAGCCCCAGCTAATTGCTGGCTGTGCACAGGGACCACCCGTGGTTCCTGGCCATATAGCTGCTTAACCAAGCCAGCAAAGAAGAATCTTAGAGTGAGTCGGCTAGCAAGACTGTCTCATATAATATAATCAGGAATGAGACAGTCCATCACTTTTGCCCTGTTCAGTTTTGTTAGAAACAATTTTACAGGTCCTGCTCTCACTCAAGTGGAGGGGATTACACAAAGGTGTGAACATCAGGAGGCAGGAATTGTGGAGGGGAGGTCACCTTAGGGCCTGTCCACCATAGCAGTAACATCCCTTCTGAACACTGTTTTGTTTGCATCCTACAAATATTGGTACATTTTTATTACCATTCATCAAAGTACTTTTAAATTTCCCTTGTGAATACTTCTTTGACCCATGGATTATTTAGAAGTGTGTTTTTAAATTTTCAACTACTTAGGGATTTCAGTACTTTAAAATTTATCAAGACTTGTCTTATGGCCTAATATCTTTTAACTGGGGAACAGTGTGTTTTTCCAGGACCTATTAGCTCCAAGTTAAGTAGTTTCAATCTAGTTGTAGAGGGTGCACGTGGGGATCAAACCGGCAACCTTGGTGTTATGAGCACTGTGCTGTAACCAGTCGAGCTAACCGGTCACCCCAACTCCCAAGTTGAGTTGAATAGTTGTTTCATTCTAGTTGTGGAGGGCACAACTCAGTGGCCCATGTGGGGATCGAACCAGCAACCTTGGTGTTATGAGCACTGTGCTCTAACTGAGCTAACTGGCCGCCCTTACATGAATATTTTTTAGTTCCCAGTAGTATTCACAGATACCATCTAGGTCAGGTGGTTGATAGTGTGTTCATATGTGTATCTACTTTTTTTTAAAAGATTTTATTGGGGAATCAGGGAAGGGGAACAGACAAGTTGCTGTCCTTTTGTTCTTCAGTCTAGTTGTGGAGGACGTCGCTTCACTGACCCATGTTGGTATTATTATTGCGCTCCTCCTGGCTGAGGTAGTCGCTCGCCCGCCATTGGACGGCTGCTCACAGTGGCTCCCGGCAGCTCACAAAAGTGCACACCAGCTGCCGGCCAGCCCCACTGCAGCCTATGCTGTCGCTGGCGACTCCCAGTAGCCCAGCTCCAGGTTGAGCTGTTGCTCACCATCTTAGCTGTAGAGGGTGCAGCATCACATGTGGGATCTGAACCGGGGCCCTGCTGCTTAAGGCTTGCATCCCAAGCCAACCCTTAACTAACGAGCCACTCGGCCGACCCTGTATCTGCTTTTGTGTGTTTTCTAGCAGTTGCTGAGTGGCAGTGTTAAAATCATAAATGAATGGGATTGCCCATTTCTCTTTTAAATTTTGTCTGTTTTCCTTTCATTCATTTTGAAGTAGTCTTACAAGGTACATAAATACACTTACAATATATGTCTTATGAGTCGATTCTTCTACCATTTTGAAATGTTCCTCTTTATCTCTGATAGTATTCTTTGTCTTCAAGTCTACTTTGTCTGATATTAATACAGTCTCTCCAGCTTTCTGGTGCTTACTGTTTATATGGTATACTTTTTTTCATCCATTTTTTTAAAGTATGTCTCTGGTAGACAGCATATATTTGAAGCTTGTTGATTATTTCTGCTTTCTATTGGAGTATCTTGTCTATTAACATTTAATGCAGTTATTGACATGGTTAGATTTAAGCTTACCATTTTATTATTTATTTATTTTTATTTTTTTTTATGTTTGCCTCTTTGTTCCTCTGTACCTCCTTTCTTGCCTTCTTTTGGA
Organism: Aselliscus stoliczkanus; assembly: GCA_033961575.1. Classification (NCBI taxonomy): domain Eukaryota; kingdom Metazoa; phylum Chordata; class Mammalia; order Chiroptera; family Hipposideridae; genus Aselliscus; species Aselliscus stoliczkanus. The sequence continues at coordinate 75,494,564 of CM066732.1, read as the reverse complement.
TTACTCGAATGTTTTTTAGAATTTCATTTTAATCGGCTAGCCTTTTGGCTACTTCTTTATGTTTTTTAGTGGTTGCTGTAAGGATTATAATATGCATGCCTAATTTCTCCCAGTTTTATAGAGTTAGTATTTATCACTTCACATAAAATACACAAATCTTGAAACCTTTTAAGTCCATTTACTTCCTTTTTATAGATAATACATCTGTATGTTTTATAAACTCCACAAATGTTGTAATTTTTGTTAGATATTTTTAAAGAATTAGATGAAAAACATCTTTTATATTTACCATTTTTTGACATTCTTCATTTTTAAAGATCAGAGTTTTCATTTGGTATCATTTTTCCTTCAGCCCAAAGAACTTCCTTTAGCATTTCTTACTGCAGATCTGAAAATATCTATTTTACCTTCATTCTTGATGGATATTTTTGTTGGATATAGAATTCCAAATTGATGGTTTTTCTTTCCACACTTTAATGATGTTTCATTAGCTTCAGATGAAATCTGCAGAATTCAAGTCATTGTGCTCTTGCATAGAATCTGTTCTTTCTTTCTGTTTTCAAAATTTTCCCTATTTTTGGTGTTCAGAAATTTGACTATAGTGAGCCTAGGTATAGTTTTCTTTGTATTTACCCACTTAGAGTTTGCTAGATTTTCAATCTAATATTTTATGTCTTTTGCCATATCTGAAACATTTTTAGCCAATATTTCTTCAGATTTTGCCCCCCTCATTCTACATAGGATTCCAATTATGTGTACGTTATACCTTTTAATGTTGACCACAGACTCATTGTCTTTTTTAATCTGTTAATTTGATTATTTTCCATACCCATTCACTCTTCATTATCTCCATTCTGTAGTTAAGTCCATTTGGTGAATTTTTTTATTTCACATATTGCCTCAGTTTTACAATTTCTGTTTGGTTCTTTTGTACTTCCTCTTCTAAGATTTCGTATTTCATTTCAATTTGAGAATATTTTTCATTATGTCATTTAGCATAGTTTTAATGCCTGCTAATAGAACATCTGGGTTATCTCAGTTGGTCTCTTAACAAATGGATCACTTTTCTGGTTTTGGTTTTTTGGTTTGTTTTCCCTTTTTTGGTATGTTGACTAATTCTGGATTGTATACTGGACATTTGTGAATGTTAGGTTGTGAAGACTGGATTCTGTTATATTCCTCCAGAATGTTGATTTGTTCTAAAAAAGTTAATTTGGTTGGCAGCTCAAATCTCATTTTCTTTTATTTTTAGCTCGGCTGCCTGGAGTCTTGTGTATATGTGGTTGTGGAATCAGCTAGAGATTTGGGAAACATTTATATACAGAAGTTGGGGCTCTCCCTCTCTAGCGCTCTCCTTCCTTTCCCTCACTTTCCAGCAGCTGTGGTTACACCCAAACTGCTCTCTAGTTCTTCAGGCCCAAAAGACTCAGTTTTCTATGGGTATTTAGCCCTCAAAATGGGAAACTTACCTCATGCCATTCCCTTGTTCCAAACATTGGCTGCTTTAGAATCTGCCTACTTTGGGCCACTTTCTGGTGTCTTCAGGTAGTTATTGTTTTGTCCAGAGTTTGTAGTAGTTTGTCTGTGGAGGGTTACCTGGTAGAAGCTTTATTGGCCACATGAGAAACAGAGCTGAGAAGTATTTTGAAACACATTTTTAAAGTTATTTGCAGTGTAATGGGAGAGTAAAAATATTCTTAGCCAATTAAATGTAAGCTAGATTTGAGGATTTCCTTTGAGGTGATTTTTCTAGTCTTTTTTAAGGCAGTGTTACTGGCCCTCATGTGGGACCCGACCCGGGCCTCTGGCTTCCCAAGCCAGTGCTTAACCACTGCGCCACTCGGCCGGCCTATTTTTCTACTCTTTTTACTCTACTCTTTTGTTCTCTCTTCAATATATAGCCATTTAGTAATCTTTGATAGAGGATTTTTATTAGAGCTCCTATAAGGAAATTTTTTGATGTTGTAGGTAGTATATTCCTCAGCTGGTCCTCATCACCAATGGTGGTTTGAACAAGTGAGACCAGGCCTTAGACCCAGTGCCTAGAGTAATACTTGACAGAATTTTAAAAGAATCTATTATATGCAAAATACAGATAATGATTGGCATTATGAGTAATTTATATTATCTTCTGTTTTTCATATTTTCAACAGTGAGCATATATTAATTTCTGTTGCTGTTTTCGTAATTACAAAACATGTTTATATTCAATTTAAATATTACAGAAAGATTAACATAGAAAGGGATAGTCTCATCTGCACTTCTGCTCCCCAAAGACATTTATTATCAGCTGAACTCCATGGTGCCAGAGTAATTTGTTTTTATGCTGACTTTGATCCAGTTGTTTTAACCTGGGGAATGGTTTGACAGCAGCTAAAAGTGCGCAAACTGAAATTTGTTATAAACAAACTAAAGAACCCTATGTTGTAGGTAACATGAAAAATGCAAAAAAAAAAAAAGTATTCCAGAAAAATTCAACTTGTTAGGGGGGGAAAAAAACAATGAAAGATAATCTAACAGCAATTAAAACTGCATCTGATCAAATTAGTTAATGACCAAAAGTTAACAGAAATAGTAAATACATGTACTGAGAACATTTAGAGCAACTCAATCTGACCCAGAAAAACCTGACTTGATAGAAGTATTGGCCACATAAAACCAACTTTTAAAATGATAAAACATAGCTGATAAAGATCTGATTTGATTAATTAAATCTTTATTTGAAACGAGGTACTTGAGTCTGATGAAAATGATTTCAGTAAAATTAAATTGGGAAGAAATGGAATTGGTTTAACTATGACTTAACATCATTTTGACTTTGTATATCTTGGACGTCATTCCCTGTTAGCTTTTATAGCTCTATCTCATTCTTTTAAATGACTGCTTATTATCCCATTACATGAATCAATGATGATTTTATTCTACCTGTGAAAAAAAACAAAAATGATTCTTTTTTCCAGAATATGCTTTCAAGGCTATTAACCAGGGTGGCCTTACGTCAGTAGCTGTCAGAGGGAAAGACTGTGCAGTAATTGTCACACAGAAGAAAGTACCTGTAAGTAATACTGCCCAGATAGCCAGTTATTACATAATATAATGCCAGAATTTTTCACAAGTTTGTGCAAAGGCATATTACCTACCTATATATGTTAACATTCTTATTTTCACTCTGCTTTCTTATCTGTAATTCAAGAAGTATTTATTGAGCAGCTATGGACAGTTTAACCGAGTAGACAGAATTAACATATTAAACTTTGTGATATGATTATAAGCACAGTGGAATTTTTAGGTCTTTTGTCTTCAAGACCTTGAAACATGCTTTGGTGAGCTATAGTTCTTGCCTACAGGAAGCATAATCATCTAAAAAAGGAAAACAGAGTCCTCCCCCTGTTTTTTTTTTTAAATTGGTTTTACCTTTAGAATGAACAAAAGACATTTATTATATAGTGCATTGTTATAATTCCATAGTATTTTTTAGCACTACACAAAGACCTATGATTTTTTTTAATTACCTTGATGTATTTTGTTCATTAGGACAAATTATTGGATTCCAGCACAGTGACTCATTTATTCAAGATAACTGAAAACATTGGCTGTGTGATGACAGGAATGACAGGTAATTGGCTCGATGTCACAAAGATTTGTTATTTTCTTCAAATTATTTTTGAGTTTTGTATTAATTTTTAAAGGTTCCCTTTAGTGCCTGATTTTTCAGGTGGTATGAGTAGATTTGCAGTCTTCCAAGGCTGGTATCAGTATCTTCAGAGTATTATGAGCTTTTTTGAAATCATGAGTATAAAAGAATTAGATATCTATGCTCCTCTTAGAAAAACTGGGCTGAGGCCCCCCTCATAGATTATTTATTTCAGATGTAGTTAATGGCTTAAGTGGGTGTTAATCATTATGTCTCAAACCTGGTAATAATGACACTAGTTAGAAATAGGTGAGAATTATAAAAATTTACTTTGGGTTGCTATTTTCTGTGAAATCAAGGGAAATTTCAAGCTTATAAAAACAAATCAAGAAAAATATTTCTCCTTAAAACTTGTTCTTTAGGGAGTTATTAGACACATATAGAAACGTTTAACAGCTGATGAAGGACTCAGCATGAAACGGTGGTACTGCGTGTAGAACACCATCTTAAATTTTTCCCTTTTTTGTCATATACTTGTTGCTGAGTCATTCACTATTCATGGTGGGAGAAAAAGCCATAGTGGACTACTTCTACTTTCCGTAAGTCATAGTGGGGAGATATATATGGAAAATTGTTTGGCTTGAAGGTTTATTCTTTCCACCTAAAGAACTAAACCTTTGTTGTTTATGCTTTTAGCTGATAGCAGATCCCAGGTACAGAGGGCACGCTATGAGGCAGCTAATTGGAAATACAAGTATGGCTATGAGATTCCTGTGGACATGCTGTGTAAAAGAATTGCTGATATTTCTCAGGTCTACACACAAAATGCTGAAATGAGGCCTCTTGGTTGCTGTAAGTATGCTAAGAAACCTCCCAAATAATGGATGAATTAGAATATTTTTAGAGAACATGCATAAAGAAAGTTATTTCAGTATCACATGTGGTTTGGAAATTATATAAGGTGAGGAAATCTTTGGAATAAATTAGCAATGAAGGATAGGTTTCACAACAGTATTATCTTTAAGCTTTAGATGCTATTAGAGTTTTCATTAAAATATTTCTATTGGGCCGGCCGAGTGGCACGGTGGTTAAGCACTGGTTTGGGAAGCCAGCGGTCCCGGTTCAGGTCCCTCATATGAGGGCCAGTGACACTGCCCTCAAAAAAAAAAATAATAATAATAATAATATTTCTGTTTAGGGGGTATGGTTTGAAAGATATAAGTCACTGTTATATTAGGCTGTTGTAATGAGGGTTCTGCAGTAATTCCAGATTATTGGAATCATCTAAATTAGGTGATTAATCATCTAAATTAGTTTGATGGAAATGCCTAAATTAGGCATTTTAACAATATATTTTTTTGACCACCCTACAGAATGAGTCTTATACATATGTGCCTGTGATTCATATTTTTAGAATATATTTCTTTTTTAAAAAACAAGTAAAATTTTATTGGGAAAAGGATACAGTTTACTGATTTTAGACTTAATGTAATTATCCTGCAAAATTCAACACATTTTTTTTTCCTGACATTCTGTCATTCGTTTATGAGAATTAAAGCAATCTTTAGCATCTGATCCTACTTTTTGACTCCTCACTTCAAAGTTCTCCCTGGATTTCTTCAGTAATACTCTCTTCTCCTCCTCCTCCTCCTTTTCCTTGGCTCACCCTTTTCTGCTGCTTCCTTAATGTTGTTCACTGGGTTTCTCTCCTTGGTCCATCTCTCCCTCTTGGTTCTATCTGGATGATCTCACTCACTTGCACAGCTTCATTTACAACCTGTATGGGAAACACTCCCACATTCGCTTTAGCCCAGTCCCTTCATACATGTCCCACAGATACGAGGTGTGATAAAAAATACAGTGAATATTTAAATTAAAAAATTATTGCAGTAAAAGACACAATGCCATTAATCCCCCCTCAGAATACTCCCCCTCGCTTTGAACACACTTAATCCCATCGTTCTTGCCACTTTCTGAAGCAGTTCTGGAAGTCCTCTTTCATGAATGTCTTTAGTTGCACTGTCGTGGCTGCCTCCATGTCCTGAATAGATTTAAAACGTTTACCTTTCATGGTCATTTTGACTTTGGGGAAGAGCCAGAAATCACACAGTGCCAGAACCGGTGAATAAGGTGGATGAGGACACACCATAATATTTTTTTTTTTTTTTTTAAGATTTTATTGGGGAATTGAGGGAGGGGAACAGACTAGTTGCTGTCCTTTTGTTGTTCGGTCTAGTTGTGGAGGACGTCGCTTCATTGGCCCATGTTGGTATCATTATTGTGCTTTTCTTGGGTGAGGCAGATGGGTCACCAGCCTCTGGACGGCCGCTCACAGTGGCTCTTGGCAGCTCATGCTGGCTGCCAGCCACTCACGCTGGCTGCCGGCCACTCACTGCAGCAAGGGCTGCAGCCATGCTTGTCCCAGGGACTCACAGCAGCCCAGCTCCAGGTGGAGCTGTTGTTCACCATCTTAGCTGTAGAGAGCAGTGTCACTGGCCCTCATATGATCCGAACCGGGGCCGCTGGCATCCCAAGCCAGCTCTTAACCAGCACACCACTCGGCCAGCCCCCATAATGTTTTTATTTGACAGCAATTGCCGTACCAGAAGCGATGTGTGACACAGACATAATGGAGCCTTTCCATTATGATTACAAAACAGTGAGTGCTGCTGCCAAATCCAACGGAAAGGCAGGATGTTCAATAGGGGAAGCAGCATGTTGAACCTTAGTAACAGTGTGTGACAAGTTTCAGCTTGTTCGGTGCAGTCAGTCAGATGTGAGCTACAGTTGAGAGAAGGGGTGTTTTAAAGTGTGCCCTAAATCATCCTCCATCATGACAACGCTTTGTGTCACACATTAGTTCTGGTATACAGCAATTTCAGTCAAATAAAAACATTATGGTGTGTCCTTATTCACCTTACTCACCGGAGCTGGCACTATGGGACTTCTGGCTCATCCCCAAAGTCAAACTGATTCAGGACATCGAGGCAGCTATGACAGCTGCCTAAAAGCAACTAAAGACACGAAAGAGGACTTCCAGAACTGCTTCTGAAAGTGGCAAGAATGATGGGATAAGTGTGTTCAAAGTGACGGGGAGTATTTTGAGGGGAATTAGTGGCAATGTGTCTTTTACTGTAATAATTTTTTAAATTTAAACATTCACTGTATTATTTGATCACACCTTGTACTTCAAACTTGAAATCATTGCTGTTTTCCTACTTTCATCTTCTATTTCATTTTTCTACCCCCACCTCACCTACTCTGGTCATCTGATTAGTCATCAAGCTTTTATCTCAGAATATCTGTTTCTTCTCCGTTTCTGTCACTTTTCATCATCTCTTGCCTTTGCCACTAAATTTACCAGTCTCTCCTCTCCCTTCTCACTCTTTCCTAGTCTGTCTTCCTATTGCTTCATTTCTAAAATCGAATTTTGCTTGTTCCTCCCTTGGAAGAACTGGTTTCTCACTGACTGTAGCGTAAATTTCAAATTCCTTAATATGACGTGCAGGGCCCCTTACAGCTGACTCCTAAGCAGCCTCTGTCTTATACTGCTTTTCTCCCTCATCTGAAGCCCCTGTAATACACAGATCATTTTACATCCCTGGGTGTACCCTGACCTTTCATGTTTCATTCCTTCTGCCTGATTGTCCCCTTATGTGCTTATCACCTTAAACCCTGCTCATCTTGCAAGACCCTGGAGTAGAGAAGTGTTTCTTATTTCCCCTAAGGAATAATTGGATATCTCTTTTGTGTTGCCCTTGGACTTTGTATGCATCAAGTATAAACTGTACAGGGTGACATAACATTCGAATAAAACAGATATGTGATCACTGTCAATGTTTGTCAATAAAATAAGATTGAATATTCCTCATTCGTAGCCTATAAAACATCTGTGTGAGTCAAGTAGGTAGTTTGTACCGAATCTTAGAAGAGGATACTATAAACAAGAAGTTCAAATCTAGGATATAAGAAAACAGGAGTTAAGTCATTCTTTAACTACTGTAACCTGCTGTGCTGAGTAGAAAGACGTTTTTAGTGCTGATTGGCTATTTTAATTGTTATGTCATTCTAATAGCATGATTAGATTTGTAATGACAAATGTATGTGTACAGAATATACAATTTGGTTTATATTGACTACTAGGGGAATATATACCAACAGTAACAAAGATGGGCAGTGTGGAAAAGCAGGTAGCCCCAGGTGTATTTCACTTTGCAAAAGCATCCCCAAGGTGTGTTCCATATACTTTTAGTTCCCTAGAACCTTAACAGGTAGTTCTAAATTTAAAACAAAAGAAAAAGCATTTCTTGGTCCAGTAAATTCAAGAACTACTGAGCTCAAGTAGATCAACCTATGGCAGGACACTTTAGAACATTTAATATACTATTGCATATTATTTTCTCTAAAAGAATTATATGAAAAGTATTTTCCAAACTTATTTGACCAAGTAACATCTTGAGGGATTAGGGTTCAATGAAGCATGCTTTGAGTAATAATATTCAAAAAATTGTGAATTTGAGATCATTTGAATTTTCTAAAAATCATCTGTGATAAAATAAAACCTTTTGAGAAATGGAAATTTCTCTGTTAACCTAATTTATCGGTAGTGATAACCTTTATTTTATCAGTTTTCTTAAAGCAAAACACATATTGTATAATAGATGGCCAGAGTAATGATTAACAGCTATGTGACAACACAAGAAATTTTATTGTATAAAGGTACAAGATATTTAACGAGGGTCTTTCTTTCTTTTTTAGGTATGATTTTAATTGGTATAGATGAAGAGCAAGGCCCTCAGGTGTACAAGTGTGATCCTGCAGGTTACTACTGTGGGTTTAAAGCCACTGCAGCAGGAGTTAAACAAACCGAGTCAACCAGCTTTCTTGAAAAAAAAGTGAAGAAGAAATTTGATTGGACATTTGAACAGACAGTGGAAGTAAGTTAGCCAAAAGAAACTGAGTTTTTTAATGCTATATAGAATAGTGAAGATCACTGCATAATTGACAATCTGTAAAGCCTATTCCTAGGTTATATTATGAGATCCACGTTTGTCAGCTTAGCAATAAAATGCTGTCATTCAGCTGACATTAGAACAATGAGGATTGCTATTATTCACTTAATTCCCTATCTCATTTCATAATGTGTTTGAAATTGCTTTTAGCAAGACATGTATAAATTGGGAATATATTAATAAATAAATAAGAATAGGAACCAAGACTAGGCCTGAAACTGCATGGTTATGACTCAAATTAGGCTTAAGTTTTTTGGTAGCCAAAGCAAAAAAGTTGACTCCTAAAGGAAAAATAGTCACACACCGAATTCTCAGGGAAGCAAACATCTCCCTTGCAAAAGAATTGCTCACAGGATTACTTGGCAGAGAAATTATATCTGGGATGCAGAAACAGAGCTCGCTTTATCCAGGGTTCTTGAGGGGATTATTCATTATGATTGGGAGCTTTTAAATTGATAGGACACGCTAAAATTCTGTACAGATGTTTAGTAACATTAGACTAAAGAAGCCTCTTATTTACTGCCCAGAAGTTAAAAACAAAAATTTTGTGTCGATTTTGGAGTGAGGGTCTGGGATGCAGCCATTCTAAAGACTAACAACAACATGATCCTGACAAATGACAAAGGAAAAATTACCATCTATTACTTTTATGTTTGTCAGTATTTTTTATACTAACAGGAAATAAAAAAACTAGTTCTCATCTGGGAGGTACTATGCCCTGTTTAAATGTTTCTTAAAGTTTTTTTTGACATGAATACATAAGTAATTAATCAGATACAGAACCGCTTAAAACATTCTTAGTTATTACTGTAAATTCCTTTAAAGAAACTTGAGCATTCATCTTAGCCTCTCCTCATCTCACCCCAAGTGCTAAGCATAGTGCCTGCCATGTAGTGGTCATCAGCCAAATAGGAAGTTTTGTGTTAATCTTCCATTTTGTGTGGTGGACCCCTTTGATTATGGCTGGACTGCTATAAAGTTTCTTGTCATTGGCAGGTGACATTAGATTTAAGCAATCTGTTAGTTACATTCTATAGAACTATATCACTGAAACGGAGCAGAAATGAATGGCTTGTGGTTAACTCAGGATTTGAATAAGGCTGGAATGAGAAAGTCTTGGAATCTCTGAAAAATACTATATTTTAATGTCAATGCTTTTTTCAGACTGCGATTACATGCCTGTCTACTGTTCTATCAATTGATTTCAAACCTTCAGAAATAGAAGTTGGAGTAGTTACAGTTGAAAATCCTAAATTCAGGTGAGTTATATTGTCATCCAGCTACCTAAAGAGTTGGCCAAGCGATAAATTCCAGCTTAGAAAGATGGAGGTTTGGGGGTCCATATGTCCTATGACTTGGGGAAAAAACATTTTCTTGAATTCTTCAGCACCTGAGAGGTCTCTTTTAAACTTGTTGGATATCTCTTTAAGACAGACATAACTGCTTTTCTTCTCATTTCAGGGTAATTTTATATCTAGTATCAGGGGTGACATAAAATAACCTTTATATAAGGAGTAAAGTAAGCATAAGTATTTTCTCTTCTTTTTAGCTTAAAGCCATAGAAATTCAACTGTCAAAATAGTCGTCTTCAAGTTTTTCAGGCAGAGCTTTGATTATTTAGTGGTTATTTAAGTGGAGCTTTGAAGAGCAATATGAAATACTAATATACATCAGACCCTATCTGGAAATCTTTGGAAGCCCCAAATTTTGAATTCAGCTCATTGAATTGCAGATACTGGATGTCTCTGTTCTTACTCATTAAGTGACTAACTTGCACAAATCAACCTTACAGCTTCCATGAGTCAAATCTATACTGGGTGCCTAACATATATCAGATCACTTCATCCTCCCAGCCACCTTGTGAGGTGGTTACTCACCATGAACCCAGATGCTTTCGTGAATAGTGGAAAACACTTCACTTAAATCCACAGATTCAAGAAACTGCTAGAAGACATGTTAACTATTGTGTGTATGTACTCTTAGGTCACAAGTATAAGGACACGTGGTCATGGTTAGGGGTGGAAAAAAAGGTGGTAAACTAAGCTTAACCAGGTCTCAAGGAGTTTTTTGTTAGTCACATTTTTTTTTTCTAATTCTTTTTTATTGCCTGCAGGTAAGTGATATAAACATAAAGGATTTAAGAAAATAATAATTTAAAAAAAAAATCTATTCTCTAACTTTTTTTTTCTGTAGGTTCTTTTTGTTTGTTTGCTCATTTATTCCGTTCTTTAGATTCCACATATGAGTGAGATCATATGGTATTTGTCTCTGTCCACTGGCCTCATTTCACTTAGTATAATGTTCTCTAGGTCCATCCATATTACTGCAAATATTAAGAATTCATTCTTCTTTATGGCCGAGTAATACTCCATTGTATAAATGTACCAATTGTCTTTTTTTTTAAAAAAAAAAAAGCAGTAGCAATTTACAAATCTCTCTAAAGAACTTGCAGTTAGTTCTTTTCGTCTTTTCTATTCTGAGACCCTCCTATAACCTTTAAAATTTTTATTTCCACCTGTTAGTTAAATAGGTAAGAAACCAAAGATCCTGTGTCTTCAGAAATCCCTTCTATCATTTATAAATTCTGTGATAGTAAATGTATTTAAATAATAACTAGACTATATAACATAAGCATCAACAACTATGAACTACTTATATTTTCCCACTTTGCACTAAAAAATGTCACTTTGACAAATTGCACTTTCTAGAAGTCCAGAAATAATAGGTCCCATTAGAAGTTGCCAAGCAGTTGCTTTCTTTGGAAATACCATATGGTCAACGTGGGGTGCTTTTTTCTTTTTTTTTTTAAGATTTTTATTGGGGAATTGGGGGAAGGGAACAGCGTTGAGGAATTGGAGAGGGGGAACAGACAAGTTGCTGTCCTTTGGTTCTTCAGTCTAGTTGTGGAGGACGTTGCTTCACTGGCACATGTTGGTATCATCATTGCTCTCATCCTGGGTGAGGCAGAACAGTCGCCGGCCTCTGGACAGCTGCTCACAGTGGCTGTTGGCAGCTCTTGCTGGCTGCCGGCCACTCACTGCAGCAGGGGTTGCAGCCTACACCGTCACAGGGACTCGTGCAGCCCAGCTCCAGGTGGAGCTGTTGTTCACCATCTTTGCCTTAGAGGGCAGTGTCACTGTTCCTCATATGTGGGATCCGAACTGGGGCCGCTGGCGTCCCAAGCCAGCTCTTAGCCAATGCGCCACTCAGCCGGCCCTGGGGTGCTTTCTTATCTCTCAGCTGATACAAACTTCAGTCTGTACATAAAGGGCTTTTGACATGAGCTAAAGTGGAATATCTTATGTGTAGTTTAACTTTATATTTAAATATTTTCTGTCATAGCTACAACTAAAAGGGTCTTGTTTTCAAAGACTTAATTCTAGATTTGATGTTAAGTAAACATTTTTGTGTGTAGATGAAGTTGATACGATGTCTGAGAATTCCTTCAAAATAATGTAAAGGGATGAGTGGTGAGTCATAGATTTTTTTAAAAGATGAGTTATAAATTGATAATTGTTGAAGTTGGGTGTTAGGTTCATTTGAGTTCTTTCGTCTATTTTACTTTGTGTGTTTGGAATTTTGCGTAATAAAGCTTTCGAAAAGTAAATAGTGGGTTTTCTCCCCTTTGCCTTCCAGGATTCTTACAGAAGCAGAGATCGATGCTCACCTTGTTGCTCTAGCAGAGAGAGACTAAACATTGTAGTTAGTTTACCAAATCCATGACGCCACTGCCTGCGTGTTTGGTAACAACACACCGACATTCTGAAGGCCCCTGGATTGAAAAAGAAACCTCTCCCACTCCTGCCACTGCAGTGGTTAGGACTCTATAAATAAAAACAGTGCTTTTGGAAAATAATTGCGTCCTGTTTTTTTACCTCCAGTTTTAGATATTAAGCCTTTAGTACATGCAGACTGTTAAATGTTCACCATTTCCTCATTGTAGATTTATTCATTTTATTGACAGATATACAAGTTTCTGTGGCTTAAGAACTTAATTACCAGAAATTTAAACTATAGGTATGGTATAATTAATAAATAGCAAACAAAAACTTGCCGTGACTGTAAGTTGGCATATAGAATAAGGCCTGTATTTTACAATTCCTCATTCATTCAAATGGGATATTCCTGAACCTGGACTCCAGGTTCCATTGGAGGTTTTTTTTGTGTGTTTTTTTTTCTATAGATTTTATTGGGGAATTGGGGGAGGAGAACAGACAAATTTTGTAATTCAGTCTAGTTGAGGATGTCGCTTCACTGGCCCGTGTTGGTATTGTGATCATTGCACTCTTCCCAGCTGAGGCAGATCAGTCGCAGGCCTTTGGATGGTCGCTGCTGGCAGCCCAGCTCCAGGTGGAGCTGTTGTTCACCATCTTAGCTGTAGAGGGCGCTGCATCACTGGCCCTCATGTGGCAACTGAACCAGTGGCCCTGCTGCTCAGAGCTTGCTCTCCCAAGCCAACTCAACCAACTGAGCCACTCGGCTGGCACCTTTTTTTATGTACAGAACTGAGTTTTTTAAATTCCCAGAGTGATTGATTCCCTGGTGACCTGAACCACTAATTGTTAAGATAATCCAAAAATACTGGACTGTCCAAGGCCCACATGTCATGTCCTCATTTGCACTGGGTGAGACTGGTGCTGTTGCTGTTTCCTTATGCAGGTGAGTGTGGCTATTGGTTTAAATACCAACCCCTGGAGTGGGTTGCCCCTGTGTGTTTAGCCACCAGGCCCACAAAGGGGAGGCCATGTGACCTTGTGACCGCTAGAAGCAGGAAACTTCACCAGCCACATCCTCTTCAGAGCTGAGTCATCAATTGTAAAGAGTCCTGAAAGGGAAGCAGGGATCTTCCAGTTCAGAGGCTGCAGCGCTGGGCGTACCCATCCAAATCCACTAGGCTTTGTAAAGAGGCTGCCATTGGTTGGGGGGAGGAGGGGGAAGGAGGGGAGCAGGGGTGAAGGGCTGCTTCCCTGAATAAACCCTGAACTTCTGTACCCTTAGAGCCTTGACTGACTTCACTCTTCTGGAATTGGGGATGAGAGACTAGCAAATAACTCATTCTTTCTACAAGAAAATACTTTCTAGTAATAGAAAATGAAAATTCTCGTTAGAAAAATAAGGTTTTTAAAATTATAATGCAAAATCTTGATGTGATTTATTATAAAGTAGTTTTAACTATTAAGCTTATGCTTAAAACTGGAAGAAATAGAAAAGATCTATTTAACCCTCCTTTGGGCGCAACTGATCTCAGATTCATTGCACACAAAGATGCCGCTATGAAATACGTCTTTACTAAGTCACACGACTGGCGATAGGTTAGAGTAGAGTAGAGGGGGAAGATAACGGCAGAAGCAATGAGTCATGATACTTAACTGTTAGATATTTGAAAATTTGTGTGTAATGAATCTGTGAGATCCGTTGCTCCCGATAGAGGGTTAAGTAGGTGAACATTTTTTGTTTTTAAAGATTTTATTGGGGGAGGGGAACAGACAAGTTGCTGTCTTTTTTGTTCTTCAGTGTAGTTGCGGAGGACGTTGCTTCACTGGCCCATGTTGGTATCGTCATTCCGTTCTTCCCGGATGAGGCAGGTCGGTCACCGGCCTCTGGATGGCCGCTCACTGGTGGTATTGGCAGCTCATGCTGGCTGCCGGCCACTCACTGTAGCCTATCAGCCCACTGCAGCAGGGGCTGCAGCCTACACCCTCGCCGGGGCTCGCACAGCCCAGCTCCAGGTGGAGCTGTTGTTAGCTGTAGAGGGCAGTGTCACTGGCCCTCATATGTGGGATCCGAACCAGGGCCGCTGGCATCCCAAAACCAGCTCTTAACCAATGCGCCACTCAGCCGGCCCCTTTTTTGTTTTTTTTTAAAGTCTGGGATAGATAACGAGTTAATGTAGAAATCTTATACAAATGCTAAGAAAAATACCTTAAAACTAAATATCTTTACCCAAAGGGCATTCTGATAAACTCCAGGTAAGAAATATAAGAATACATTTGAATAGTGACATTCGGAGGGATGTGTCCAGACATGCATGTGAAGCTGTTTGGGTAGACATCTAGCTTTCCTTCTCTTGGTTCCCATTTTTATGAAGAAACAGCTTTGTACCATTCGGGTTAAACAACAAACCAGGTACTAGTCTCCCTCACTAGTCCCCAAATCCAAGATTCAGATTTGTGCCACAACCAAATTACTCCATGAAGGACCTTAAGGATCTCCCTTAGAGTGGGAAACGCTGTGGTTACATATGTTGCAACTGGCTGCTGCATTTCCAAAGTAAGTCTTAGCAAATATAATGGAGAATTAGTGGCAGGTACTTCCATTGCAGTCAGGAATGATCCCAGGATGACTGTTAGTCTCCCATTTATTTTCCATTCCATAAAATCCAGCTAAAAAGTGAAGAATGAAGAGAACAGAACACCAAAAGTAAAACGTACTAACAACACAGATCATGAAAAAGTGATTAAACTTTGAAAGTATAATAATGCAGTTGGTACATTGGCACATAATAAATACGGTATGAAGGAATGATGAGGTATATTAAAAGTTATCTTCTCATTCTGCTGATGGAAGGATAAACAGTCACACTTTCTGAAGGGTAACTTGGGATTATAGGTCAACAACAAAAAATAATTCTAGTTGTAAGGATTTTTCCTAGGGATGTAATTAGAGATGCAGAATCATGTCTGTAATTTTTATGTACAGCAATAAATCACATTGCATCCAATATTGTGAAATATTGTACAGACATTGAAATACCTATTTTGAAGAATATTTAATGAAATGGAAAACATTCACAATGTAATACTACAGAAGAAACAGGATACAAAATATACAAAAGGAACAGGATACAAAATATGCTGATCCCTGCAGCAGACACTTTTTGTACCCATTTTATTCCCTCTGCCTGGACAGTATCGACACCTGCCAGCAGTATCCCACCTTGATGTGCTCCATGCATTTATCTGCTTCCCTGTCTTGGGCTTCTCTGAAGACTTAGGCCTTCTGTAAAGTCAAGAATGTTCAGTCTGTGGAGCCTAACACAACCTGGAAGTGTAAATGCCCACTGAAGCTGGTGGATAAATGTCCTAGCCTCATAGGGTACTTCTGGGATGGGCCCTAGAGAACACTGAAACTATGCAAACTGGGCATGTCTTAATTTCCTGGGAGAAACCCATAGCTTTCATCAGATATTCAAAAAAGTTTATTTCCCAAGAAAGGAGAACCATCGGCAGAAAGGAAATAGTAGAAGGAAACAATAGAATGTGAACAGTGGTTATTTTTGGTGGAAATTATTTTGGTATTTAAGACAGAATTATGAACACATTTCATTTTTTCCTTTACATTCTCTTATTTTTAAAAAGGAATATTCATGAAGACTTTAAAGATGAATGAGTTAACTAATGTGTTAGCAAATTATAGCTCAAAGTATTTTGCTGCCATTAAAATGTTTTAAAAGAATTAAAAATGAGGGCAGGCTGACTGGTGCGTTGGTTAAAAGTTGGCTTGGGATGCCAGCTCTGAGTAGCCAGGCCCCAGTTCGCATCTTACATGGGCCAGTGATGCTGCACCCTCTACAGCTAAGATGGTGAACAATAGCTCAACTTGGAGTTGGGCTGCCGGGAGTTGCCGGCACCGGTATAGGCTGCAGTGAGTCTGGCTGGTAGCTGGCATGTGCTTTTGTGAGTTGCTATGAGCCGCCGTGAGCAGCCGTCCAATGGCGGGCGAGCGACTGCCTCACCGAGGAAGAGAGCAATGATAATACCAACATGGACCCGTGAAGCAACATCCTTCACAACTAGACTGAAGAACAAAAGAAGAGCAACTTGTCTGTTCCCCTTCCCCTATTCCCCAACGCTGTTTCCCTCCCCCAATTCCCCAATAAAATCTTTTAAAAAAAGAATTAAGAATGACATTTAAGGGCTGGCTAAGTGGCTCAGTTGGTTAAGAGCTCGCTCAAGAGTGTGAGCTCTGAGCAACAGCAGTTCGATGCCCAGCCGGAGCTGAGCTGCTGCTGAGCTGCCAAAAGGTAGCAGGATGGCTCAGGTAAACAGAAAAAAAAAAAATGACATTTAAAAATGCTTATGATATAATTCAGAAAAAAATAAGATTGTTTAAAGTCCATAACCTCAATATAGTAAACAATAGATGAAGGAAAAAAACTCCTGAGCTAATAAGTATTTATAGGAAGGTTGCAGAATACAGGTTAATATACGAAAGTCAATTGCTTTTCTATATACCAGCAATGAAAAATTGGAATTTTAAAGTAAAAACACAACAATACCATTTATATTAGCACCAAATAAAAATAAAATACTTACATATAAGTCTAATAAAATGTGTACAAGATCTATATGAGGAAAAGTATAAAACTGATTAAAGAAATCAAAGATCTAAATAATAGGTAGTCCACGTTTATGGGTAGGAAGAGTCAATATTGTCAAGTGTCAGTTCTTAGCAACTTAATCTATAGATTCTGCACAATCTTAATCTAAACCCCAGCAAGTTATTGTGGATATTGATAAAATGATTCTAAAGTTTATATGGAAAGGCAAAAGACGCAGAGTAGCCAACATAATACTGAAAAAGAACAAAGTTACAGGATTGATACTACCTGACTTCAAGACATACTACAAACCTACAGTAGTCAAGACAGTATGGTATTGGTGAAAAAATAGATTAATAGATCAGAATAGAGATTCTAGAACTAGACCCACACATACATGATCAGTTGATCTTTAAAAAAATGAGCAACAGCAATTCAATAGAGAAAAAATAGTCTTTTGGGAATGGTGCTGTAACAATTGGACATCCATATGCAAAAACATAAATCTAGACACATTCACCTATCACAAAAAAGTAACTCAAAATGGATCATAATGTAAACTATCAAACTATAAAACTTCTATATAATAACAAAATCTAGGTGACCTTGGGTTTGATACAGCACCAAAGCACAATCCATGAAAAAGAATATTGATAGACTATTAAAATTGAAAGCTTCTGGTCTTGGTCTATGAAAACACAAGAGAATAAAAAGACAAGCTACAGACTGGGAGAAAATATTTTTTTGCAAGCGTATATGATGAAGGATTGGTATCCAAAATATATAAAGAATTCTTAAAACTCAACAGTAAGAAAAACACCCAATTTTGGGGCCAGACCGGTGGCCCAGTTGGATAAGAGTGCTAGCTCTGAGCAACAGGGTAGCCAGTTCGATTCCCACATGGGCCAATGACACTGTGCCCTGAGCTGAGCTGCTGCAGAACTGCCAACAGGCAGACAGATGGCTCAGTTGGTGAGCGCGTGTGCTCTCAACAACAAGGTTGCAGGTTTGACTCCCGCATGAGATGGTGGGCTGTGGGCCCACACCTCGCCTGCAACTAAGATTAAACATGGCACCTTGAGCGGAACGGTCGCAAACTGCCAACAGGTGGCCAGATGGCTCAGTTAGTAAAAGCGTGTGCTCTTAACAACAAGGTTGCTGGTTCAAGTTCTGCATGGAATGGTGCAACTAGATTGAAAGTGGTGACTGGACTTGGAGCTGAGCTGTACCCTCCACAACTAAGATTGAAGGACAATGGCTTGACTTGGAGCTGATTGGCCCTGGAAAAACACAATGTTCCCTTCCCCAATTCCCCAACAACACTGTTCTCTTCCTCAATTCCCCATTTAAAAAATCTATAAAGAAAAAAAGAAAAATACCCAATTTAAAAATTGGCAAAAGATTTTTTTTTTGACACTGGCCCTCATATGTGGGACCTGAACCGGGGTCGCTGGCGTCCCAAGCCAGCGTTTAACCAATGCGCCACTCCACAGGCCCGCAAAAGATTTTAATAGACACCTCACCAAAGAAGATACACAGATGGCAAATAAGCAAATGAAAAGATGTCCAACATATGTCATCAGGAATTGCAAATTAAAACAATTAGATACCAGTACACACCTATTGGAATGGCCAAAACATTTTTTTTATTTTAAAGATTTTATTGGGGAATTGGGGGAAGGGAACAGCTTGGGGAATTGGGGGAGGGGAACAGCTTGGGGAATTGGGGAAGGGGAACAGACAAGTTGCTGTCTTTTTGTTCTTCAGTCTAGTTGTGGAGGCCGTTGCTTCACTGGCCCATGTTGGTATCGTCATTGTGCTCTTCCCAGATGAGGCAGATCGGTCACCTGCCCCTGGATGTCTCTCACCCAGGCTATTGGCAGCTCACGCTGGCTGCCAGCTGCTCATGCTGGCTGCCGGCCACTCACTGTAGCCTATGGCAGCCCACTGCAGCAGGGGCTGCAGCCATGCTTGTCCCAGGGACTCACAGCAGCCCAGCTCCAGGTGGAGCTGTTGTTCACCATCTTAGCTGTAGAGGGCAGTGTCACTGGCCCTCATATGTGGGATCCGAACTGGGACCGCTGGCATCCCAAAACTAGCTCTTAACCAATGCGCCACTCGGCTGGCCCGAAAAAATATTTTTAACAATACCAAATGCTAGTGAGGATGCAGAGCAGCAGGAACTGAGAATGCAAAATGCTACAGCCACTTTGCAAGACAATTTGGCATTTTCTTAGGTAAACAGCCTTACTGTAAGATCCAGTTTATGCCTACACAAGAACCTGCACATAAATGTTTATAACAGCTTTATTCATAATTACCCCAAAACTGAAAACAACCAAGATGTCTCAATACGTGAGTGGAAAACAAACTGAAACATCCTGACAATGGAATATTACTCAGTGCTACAAAGAAATGAGCTATCAAGCCACAAAACAACATGGAGGAACCATAAATGCATATTGTAAGTGAAAGAAGCCAGTCTGGAAAGGTTACACACAATTTGGTTCCAATTATAAGAGATTTCAATTCTGGAAAAGGCAAAACTATAGAGACAGTACAAAGATCAACGGTTGCCAGAAGTTCTGAACAGGATTGAGGGAGGGCAGGGGAGATGGGGAGCAATGACTAGTGAAGCTATTGTTTGATAGTGTAATGGTGATACACAACACTGCATTTGTCAAAACCCAAAGAACTGTATGTGTATAACACAAATGGTGAACCTTATTAAAAGCTGAACTATATAATAATGTATCAGTTATTTCATTAATTGTATCAAATGTACCAAACTAATGCAAGATACTGACAATAAGAAAAACAGGTGTTTGTGTTGGGGGTGTTATATAGGAACTCTAAAAGTACAATCTGCTCACTTTTTGTGTAAATCTAAAACTGTTCTAAAAAAGTCTTAATTTTTTTTAACACAAGGGTAAATCTCAAAAGAGTACAAAATGTTCACACTGGTTATGAATAATTTTTCTCATTTCTTATATTTTAACGTATTTTCCAAGTGTTTTTTAATACGTCAGGTATTAACTTATAGCATCAGACCAAAATTAAGTCCTGAATTCTAAAAACCTATACTCAAAAGCATGGACTTTTTTTAACCTGATTATAAAATTTTCAGTCTTTTTACGAGCAAATAGGTCCAGGTGTTCCCAATAAAATACCAAAACGAAGGTTTGCATATTCATACCCAATTTTTGAAGTGTTCCCACATCCATCTGTAGCATTACCTGAAGAGAGAAGCCTTACTCAGCTGGCCCTGTGCTGGCCAAGGCCCCTCATTCAAACCCTGTATGAGGAGCTTGTTTTCCTCAGTTCAGGGCCACCGACAAGCCCTAACCCAGGTGGTCCAAACTCTGAGCATTTCCTGGGTCAAAGCCACCCAGCTACACTCAGCACAGGTGCCCCCGAAGGGCAGAAGGCAGCCTACAGAGCTTCCTGGAGGCAATCTCACCTGTGACCCATCGGACTGACTTCAGGTCTGAGCAGCCTCTCCAGCTCTGGGACCCCGCCTTGCCTTAGCTTTACTATTTTTTATTCAGTTACAGTTGACATTCAATATTATTATATATTAATTTCAGGTGTACAGCATAGTGATTAGACATTTATATAACTTGTGCAGTGATCCCCGAATCGTCTAGTACCCACCTGGCACTATACATAGTTTCTGCAACATTATTGACTATATTCTCTCCTGTGCTTTACATCCCGTGATTATTTTGTTGTTGTTTTTGTTTTTGTTTTTTTGAGGGCAGTGTCACTGGCCCTCATATGTGGGACCCGAACCGGGGCCGCTGGCTTCCCAAGCCAGCGCTTAACCACCGTGCCACTCGGCCGGCCCTCCTGTGACTATTTTGTGACTATCAATTTGTATTAATCCCTTCACTTTTTTCACCCAGGCCCCCCACCCCCCTTTTCCTCACAACCATCAGCTTGTTCTCTGTATCTATGAGTCTATTTCTGTTTTGTTTGTTTATTCTGTTCTTTAGATTCCACATATAAGTGACATCATATGGTATTTGCCTTTCTCATTCTGACTTATTGCACTTAGCAGAACTCCCTCTGGTCCATCCATCTTGTCTCAGCCTCGCCTTAGCTGTAGACGAAAGCACACCATAGGGCTCGTGCTTGCTTCTGACTCAAAAAGAGCCCCCTGCATAACAAAAAGCACTATTTGCTGACTGACCCCTCTATGCAAGAAGAAAATCACTGAGCTCAGTGTGGTTTGAAATTCTCTGTACTTTCTACGCCCACATCCCATGAGGATAAGCAGTGAAGAGTTTTAAACTGAAAGGTGCTGGACTGGTGGTTTTTAGCCAGGGTTTCACATCAGAAACATCAGGGGACTTTTCTGAAGTACAGAAGCCTGGTCCCCAGCCTTCATCTCTCCATTCAGAGGCTCTGAGGATGTTCCCAGGGCACGTGCATGTGGAGGGCACTCAGTGACGTCTGCTGTTTGCTGCTGGTGAGAAAACATTGTAAGAGGTGACTGCAGGTGGTACGATCCTAGTCAAGTGTATTTGGGGCTCATCCCACCTCTATGCCTCCTGGTGAGGGGGAGGCATACCAGTGTGCTGAGGAGTCGAGCAGGTTTCCAGGAAGCAACCCGTGTGTATCAGGCTCATGTCATCTGTGCCTCTGCTGACTTCATCCTTAAAGCCACTCAAGGGGACAAAACATGCAAATGTCCAACGATAATTAACCCCTCTCAGCAGCCCAGCTTGTAGCAACCTTGTCCTTGGTTCCCCAAGGGCTCAAGGTAGACCCACCAGGGCTTTCTGTAGACCCCTCTCAGTGAGAGAGGCCTCCCCCAGATCCAGAGGCACGTGGAAGGCACCCAGGGAAATATGCACGTCAGAGGAGGGGGCATCCCTTGTCCCAGATGGTGGTACAGAAACTGGTGAAGACAAGATGGTCTGCACTAGAGGTATCCTTCGCACAGAAAGCGTCTGACCTTCTTGCAGGAGGTTAAGTTAACCTCAAAGTTAACCCAGTCTTGTAGGTTTTACCAAGAGCTGCCGTGATTAAGCCTCCACTGGGGACAGGAATGAGGATGAAAAGGAGAAGCAGAAGAACAGGAAAGACATGGTTTGCCTGGGCAGGGTAGGGATGAACTGGGGGGAGCCCCAGCTAACAGCCTCAGAGTGCCTGGCCCAGCTGGGGTTTTCCAGGGAGAGACGCCAAGAGCAGCTACTCGGTTATCAACTGGATCTAGTTGTCTAGTTGATAACTGCCGTCAGAGCCATGTTTACCTGGGATGGTATAACTGGGACCACACTACTTGGGCAGCCTCCAGGCGCTGGGCAGGTACATGTTTCAGGGAGCTTATATAAGTTCTCGGCAGAAGGGAAGGCACAAAAAGCTTCTGTGAAGATGGCCATGCCGGCATTTAAGTGATGGTGGCCACCTGGGACAAAATTACCCCCTCCAAAAACTAATAACTCATCGATTCTAATAGAATGACTGTATAGACCATTGCAGGGCAACCTGGAGTAGGCCACCAGCTTCTCTGTGCCTCTGTATCCAGCAGTCACCTAAGGAAATGTGCTTCAAGAGGGACCCAAGGAAGGGTTGTGCAAAGACCATGTCATGGTACCACCTCCTGTCCCTGCGGTGCAGTTCTCTTAGTTCTTATTGATCAGCAATAAGACCTCTTATTGAGGTCCTCCTCTAAGGCAAAACCTGCCTTTGGGCCTGGGGACAGTGATGAACAAGACAACATGGGCCAGTTCTCTCCAGGGACTAAGAATTTGGGCCCTTGCATCTCTTGCAGAGTATCTCCTCCAAGTTGGCTGTCCCTGAGATATCTGTGGCACCTTTGCATCCAGTCTGCATCCAGCAAGGTGGGGGCTTGGCCCTTCGCAGACGCAGACTGGGCATGAAGGCCTCTTGTGGAGGCCCCCTTCCAGGTGGGCTCTGTTAGGGGCACCCCTAGGGAGGGGCAGTGACCTGCCCATTATCAGTGAGAAGATGCCGGGAACAGCTGTGATCTGTAATGTGCATTGTACACCCCTTTCCTGCCATAAGCTCTGTGGAGATCCTTTTTTTTCCTTTCTTTCCTTTTTCTTCTCTGTTTTAAAAAAACAAAACGTCATTGTAAAACAGGGTATTATGCAGTTTCTTCTAAAGCAGGAAGGGCTGCAGGTGCTCACAGCTGATTTCACATTTCTGAAAACCCCGCCGTCCCAGCCTTCCCTCATGCAATGTGGAGGGAGCTGATGGGCTTGAAGGGAGGGGCTTTCCATGGAAGGGAATAAATGGTCACATGAACCCCTGCCCAGTACTTAGACACCACACGACATGGCAAAACGAGGCTTGGGGAGGATCTTGCTGAAAAGGTCATGGCCAACAGCTCCTGATGATGGCACACCCAGCACCAACGTCTCAGCCCTGCATTTGCTCCATTTCAAACTGGGACTCAAGGTGACCCAGGTGACTAGAGAGGTAGGGAAAGGAGCACTCGGATTCCCAGGGTTCCATCTACTAGATGCCAATGCTAGGGACTTCAGCTCTCCCACAAAGAGCCTCACTGAATTTTCAGTCCACCTCTGAGTCCTTCACAGCCTTAGTTTTCTCTTGTGTAAAATGATATCATCATAAGATCCATCTCAAAGGGATGCTCTGAGAATAAAAAGACATAATGTGTTTCACTGCTGAAGAGAATAGCATATACTCTCTATCAACAGGGGATGGTGTACTTCTTCCAGAATGGCTCTAAATGCTTTCCCGTTGCTAAAGCATCTTGACCTTGCAAAATATGATTTCCTGAGTACATTTTCACCCAAGTGGCAGAGTCAGCAAGGCAGAAGCCAGCTTGCAGTTAAAAAGCCTCCCTCCCCAGACAGGGCCAAGCCCGTGTGGCCCTGTGTGACCAGCACAAGGCTTGCAGTTCAGCCAGGGAGCCAACTTTCCCATGTCTTTCTGGGTGATGAGGTTCCTTCCTGGGCCCTCCATCACTCTCTTGCTCGTATGATACACGCAGGTCTCAGATTTTCCCCTTCGGGGTCCCTAGTCTTTAGGGCAAGTCCTGCCCTGACTAGAGCCTTCTCTTCCTGGAAGGGCACACAAAATGACATCAGGAAGCAAGTGGCTTCAAACCCTGCCATGAATTGAAAAAGCCTTCTGGAGCTCTGAGGGGAACCTGGGCTCTGGTTGACTCCCACTTCCCTCCTGTTACAGGGCCTGCAGAGTCCTCATGAGTCCTGTGGTCCTAGCTCAGCTAGGACCTTGACAGAGATGTGTGGCCCCTGGCCTGCCATCCCAGAGGTGTCCTGGGGATGGGGATGGAGCAGCTGGAGGGAGGCCAGAGGGCCTGTGCCTCTCCCAGGGAGTGTGTGAGTCAAGGCCAGGGCGGAGGTAGGGACAGAGGTGGAGGAGCCCTCGGAAAAGGAAAGAGAAGAGAAGTGGGAAACTCCTGCGCTATCAAGCTCCTCTCTATAGCTCTGGACCAAGCCAGGGGGCCCTGAAGCCCAAGGTGTGTATGTGGGGGGGGGGCGTAGGTGGGGGAGGGCTTATAATCTCCTCCAGGACATCCAGTCCATCTTCTCTTCATATCCTTCTTGAAAGAGTGGCCTCTTGAAGCCTATTTGTACAAGAGGAATTTTGCAAACTCCCAGTGGCTTTTGTCACCTATGGAAAACTACAGGTCAGCTAACAAACTACAATAGCTTGCTTATCAGGTGACTGGAGCCAGGAAGACTGTAGGCCTTGCGATGGGGAAATCCTATCTTGCATGGCTTCCTTCCTTCTTCCTCTGGCTGGGCCTCACAGGGGCGGGAGGCCTTCCTGGGCCTGGCACCCAGGCTGCTGGGCTCCCAGCCAAGTGTCCAGAGGACCCGCCCCCTGACACCTGGATCCTTCTCATCTTCCTGGGGCACAGGAAGCATGATCCTCCTGCTCTGGAAAACACCTGCATTTCCAGGACCTCCAAACAACCTGCTCGAGCCTGGCTTTCTGGGGGAAACTCAGGAAGAACATTGGTCAGGGGCATTGCTACCTTGCTTTGTGCTGCATCTAGCTCATCAAACTGCTGGCAGGACTCTGACCAGCCAAGGGTTGGAGGAGGCTGTATGTGGACATGCCAGCACACAGCAGCGCCCTATGGCTATCCCTCAAGGCCTCAGGCCCAGCAAAGTACTATAGTCAACAGTATCTGTTCAACCTTACTTAGAATATCTGCATCAGAGCTTTAATAGTGACTTATATTTAAAATCTTGATATGATTGTGGAATGCTGCTTGATTTATTTAAACCAACATGGCCCTTTTTTCCCTCCAGATTCTCAGCCTACTTTGTAGGGTTGTTGGACCTTCTCTATATGCAGAAAGCAGGTCTGTCTGCTCATTTCCTAATGGCCTCCCCATCCGCATTCAACACACGCACCCACTAAGCCCATAGTTAGGCCAGTTCCCAAGTTGCAAGAACAAACAGAAAGATCAGAGGCCCAGTTTCCATTCTCCTCCTCCTGAAGTTATTCAGCAACTGTTGCCCCAGCATCGGCCCCACCAAACCCAGAGGTCGGGCCCCACCCTCCCCAGTGCAATCAGGGCCTGCGTGGTGCATGGACCGCTGCCCTCACCCCAGGTGCAGCCTCAGGTGCAGAAGCTCTATGGGAATTTTCCATCTTGCTCTACAGCCTGGTTGGCTCCTCCTTAGGTCATCATCCTGCCAAAGACACAGGCCTGGGTTGGGCAAGCTTTCCTGCAGGTCCCCATGGGCGGTGGAGGCAGCACCTGGGCCTGCTGGGGTCCTGGCTTCCCTTTCTGCAGCTCTGCAGAGCAGAGGAGGGGTTCATGGCCCCCGATATTCCTCAGGCCAGAGCTCCAGGTCAAGGCCACTTTCCCCCTGGCTGCCTGCATCCCATGCCTCTGCCCAGGCCTGTTTCCTCCTGGCTTCCTGCTCTTTGGTTTCCTTGGCTTTCCATCTGGGCGGCTCCTAGCTCTTCCGAAAACCCCTTCCAGGAAATTTGCTTGTTGCCATGAGATAATGCAAATGTGCTCCTGGGGCTGGCTAGGCACAGCAGTCTTTGTCTCCTGGAGACCTGGAGAGGGAGGGCCAGGCAGGCCTGTGCCCCTCAGTGTCCCCTCACCAGCCACCCATCTTAGAGGACAAACACCCCCAAGCCCCACAGTCCTTGGTAGTGACAAATGCAGGCACACAAAGGAGGGCAGCAAATCCTGGCTGAATGGCTGTTTAGGGGCGGGGCCCTTGAGTATGCCTCTCTATCAGTGTGGCCTGAGGCCCTGGGACAAGGAGCTTGTGACCCGAGAAAGAATCATGACCTCACCCAGCCAGCTGCACCCTGCTGCACAACACTGTTCCCCCAGTGGCATGGGGCAGGAGGTAGGGGTGAGGGTGAGACCCCACAGGTGGCCCCCGAGGATTGCCATCTCTAAAGGAGAATAGGGTGGGGAGAGACTGTGTAAACAGTGCCCAAGCAGAATTGATGCCTGGATTGATGCCCAGACCCTCTCAGTCCCACGATTCCTGAAGCTCTTCCCGCCCCTCTCATCACCACCTGTGGTCGCTGAGCTGAGGGACTATAATGAAAAGTTATTCACTCCCAGCTCTCCTCCTGTCTTGTTGCTGCTGCCTCCATGATGCGGCCATGATTGCTCAGGAGAGGAACACGCGGTGGCAGGAACACGCATTACCATCTATGATGTACCAGGCCCTCAGATCGGCGCTTAAAATAAACACTGCCTCGGCTGACTCAATAGCAAGCCTATGAGACAGATGTTTTCACACCAATTAACAGATGGAATTCTGAGGCTCAGAGAGGTTAGTGACTTGTCCAGGGTCACACAGATGGTAGGTATTGATTCAAAGCTAAGTTTCTTTGGTGTTCAGTGGCCACGGAGTCTTTCCCAGGTAAAGGGCTGCTGTGAACCAGAACACACAGCCCTGGCTTGTGAAATCTGGCACAGTTCATCCGCATTCTCACTCAACTCCAAATACCAAGTCTCCTAGCGTCTTTGCACCTATAAAAGGAGCCCAGACACGCCTGTATGGCCCCTCGAAGACACAGGTATTTGAATCCAGCTCAGCTCTCTGAATCGGCTTGGGACTGGCTAGTAGGAGCCAGCAATGACAGATAAGAATAACAGAGCAGACAAAGTGTTCCTGTTTCCACACTGAGCCCTCCAAATTAGGGTGCAGACCAAATGAGGTCTAAGGTCTAACAAGAAGCAACCCAAAGTAACTTTGCCTCATGATTTCAAAGCAGCATTTGCCTGGTGTTGGATGGTATTATCCAGTTACGTTTATTCATCTGGCCAGCTATGTGGATCTCACCAGCCAGAGTCCAGGGAGAGGCTTAGGGCTATGGGGCTGAGCCTGTGGGCTCATCTCCCGCTCAGGCCGGGTAGCGTCTCCTCACCCACTGTGGCAGCCCTTGTGGGATGAAAGACCGTAGGCCGGAGCTAGGATTGGGACTGGGAATCATCCTGGCAAAATGTCTTCCTCCCACAAAGGATATTGAAACACTGATGAAATACTAATGCAGTTTGGCAAGTCCTAACACAGGCCTTGCTCATGCTGCTCAGTTTCTCAGCGAAGGCTTTTGGGGAGCCCCCCACACAGGGCACCCATACCTCACCCTTGGCTGCAGTTTAGCATCTACGAGACACCAAGCTATAGGTGAGTATGAATCTTAATTGAGGACTGAAAGCTTATGTAATGAGGCCTGTCTGCCCCCAGACAAGCCCTGAGTACCTCTGCTTGACTGACCTCTGACCCTGGAAAGGGGTGGCTGGTTGACCACAACATTCTTCACCTCGCTGAGGTCCCCCTTGGGCCTCTCCACCCACTTCTGACCTTCCTCACCAATCAGGAAGCTCACCTCTGCCGTGTGTCTGCAGCCTAACAGCTGTGGGGTAGGCAGAGAAGTTATGCCTTGATGCCTCCAGATTCTCAGCATCTGTGGTTCTCTTTGTTGCCGCATGGTTTCAAGGCTTTCTTTTGGAATGTTCATTTTTATCCACTGACAACATACCATCAGCTGTGAGTGCTGAGAGGCCAAGGACTTACATGGAGCCTTGGGTTCCCAGACCCGAGGCCAACACAAATCTTCATGTTTCATTTGTTCAAGCTGTTTTTCTGGTGGAAAAACCATTACTGAGGACATGGGGGGAGGGGCTGTCTTTATTTGTCTGTTGGAGAACAGGTGGAGCAGGTGCGGATGCCAACGAGAGGAAGACCCGTTTCTGAGAACTTGTAGCAGGTTAGGGTGCAGGGGCTGATATGGATCCAAGGATAAGTCCTGGGGTCTCCAGACCTGCCACATCCCATAGTGAGCCACTAGTTCTAGCTCCCCTGGTGGCTTCTGTGCCACCTAGATCAAATTTCCAGGACTCTGGACTCACTGGTCGCCTGCATCACAGTTGCCTGAGTGCTTGTTAAAATTACAGGTTCCTGGGATCCACCCTACACATTCTGATCTCAGAGGCGAGGAAGTAGGACAAAGAGTCTTCCTGCTAACAGGCTCCTCTTACCCCAGGTGACTCAAGCTTAAGAACTATTGCCCTGCATACTCAGGTCAGACCCAGACTGGGGCAGCTCTACACAAAGAGCCTATTTCCTCTCCGCTAGACAGCTCCCCACCCATGACATCCAGCAGGAACAGCATTGCTCAGTATCATGGCATTCTCTGCAAAGGAATGAGTGGCCAGGCCTGAAGAGAAACAGCCTGTCTTCCCAGGGCCCAACTCCAGAGCCCTCCTCCCCCGTCACTCTGCCTAGACCTTGCCCTGTGGGATTCTGGCAGGTTGACAGCATGGGAAAGCCCAGTGGGAGCCTGGGCATTGCAGAGGAGGCAGAGTGGGAGGTGCCACGGAGGGCTGGGAATGGGTCCTCCCCTGGGTGCCGTCTGACCCGCACTCCCGCTCCTCTGCACCTCCGTCCCGGGTAGGCCAGCCTGCAAATTCAGATTCATCTTTCAAAACTAATCTCAGCTCCCTCACTATTTCTATGAATCATTCCTACTACCTTGACAGAGAGAACCGGTCTCTTCCTCCTGTGGTGTCTTGAGAGGTGGCAGGTCCCTTCTTCATGTCTGAGGCGCCTCCTGTAAGCACGCAAAGCCTCCGCTTTGATGAGCAACTGGCAGCTCAGAGTAGGTGGGCAGGGAAGTTGGTTCTTCTTAATTTGGTTCTGTGGTCTGGAGGTAGTTCAAGGCTTGTGTCTCCTCTGACAATGGTTTGGGTGGGTTTTCTATTATCTTATTTCAGAAGCAAAACAAGGCCAGCCCCGTCATACCTTCGACCCATCAAGCAGGCCCATTACTCTACTTTGGCTTGCTATTTCCTCCCTGTGCTGATTGCAACTTGCAATTATGGTGTTTGTTTTCTTGGTTGTCGCTCTGCCTGCCCACTAGAATGTCAGTGGGCACGTAATGCACTTGCTTCCCCACTGACTGCTCAGAGACAGTGCTGAGTGAGACCCACAAGGTGTTCCAGAAGTGTTCGCTGACCGAGTAAAGAGGGCTTTGAGCTTAGCATTCCTACGAATTATGTAAGGATAGGTATGACATGAAATCACTGGTCCTGCCCCAATGTACTCACTTGACAAGTATTCACCCTCACAGTCTCTATGTTTCAGGTCACATGTAGGCACCTTATTGACTCCCGGCCTCAACTTCCACAGGCTCATGCCTCATTCTGATTCTGGGTGACTCAAGCTCCTTGGGATGAAATTTGATTGGTTTGGAGGTTGACCCTGACACAATGGCAGCAGTTAGTACACAGGCAGGAAAAGACAAGGAAGCAAACAACCTGGGAAGGAGGAAAGGTGTCTGGGCTTTCTTACCAGGGGCCTCGGGCTCCTCTGCAAACCACTGGTCACCTCCCTGGCTGAGAGCTCACCCAGGAGCCTGAAGCACTGATGTGCTGTGTCACATGTGCAGTCCTGAAAGTGTCATCCTGTCCTCGGGAAGAGTACCCCAGGCCAGCAGGTACCCAATGCACAGAGCTCATCCCTCAACACCGCCCCTCTCTACCTCTAGCCTGGTGGTCACCAGGTATCGGCCAGCACAGGGCCTTTGCGTGATTTGGAAAAAGGTGACCCATAATCCAGATGGACAAAGCCCAACACTCATACCTCAGCCCACACCTGCACAGCTGCACACAGTAACTCTGACCCCAGGAAAGTACCCAAGATTTGTAGGAAAAGGAAAGGCAGATGCAGTACATTCTCCATCGGGCCCCTTCTCTGGGTCTTCCCCAAGCATTCCATCTCATTCTGGCTCCACAATATCCCAGCTGGATGAACCTTGGGCCACTCACCCCCTCAGTAGGAACTTGGACCCTAGAGCCTGGAATGGGCTGGACCTGCCCCACAACCAAGGATCCTAAGTCAAATTCCTAGTTGGAGTCAGTGATTGGCCAGGCTGCCCAACTTGGCTCCCCTAGAAGGCCTGGCTTGGGCTCCTGCCCACACCTCCCTGCCCTGTCCCCACACCTCCCCGCAGTGTTTACCACACAGAAGGAGGCAAGCTGGGAAACTCCCCAGCTGCCTGCCGCCAGCTGAGTATAATTAGGGCTGTGGCTCCCACAGAGGCGACACTGTGTGCTTGCCAAACCTCCTGTCTTCTACAGCTCGTTGGCAGCGCCTCAGGGCAGCCGAGCCTCCCAGCCTGCCTCCACTCAGGGAAAAGCGAGAGCTGAGAACAGAAGAAGGGAACAAAGCCAAGATGGGGAGGCCAGACCTCGGGGCTGGATCCTGGAGCCCAGTGGAGGCCTTCGGGTGGGCATCTCCCCAGAGTCACCTCCTCATCCCTTGTCCTCAATCATTTCAGACCCCTTAGGTGGGGCGGGGATGGGGATGAGGAAAGGGGTGGGGGTGGGGGGGATATGCATCTATGAGCATCACCAGTCAGCGATTGCCATGGCTGGCTGGGGATTTCCACAACAGAAGCCTCCTGGCCTGTTGGGGGCTGGCCACAGGGGCCCCGGCTGCCCCAGTGATGTTTCAAGTGGTTTTGCTTTTGAGGAACCTGCTGCCCAAGACTTCAAGGGCGTCCCCTGACCCATGCATGTTTCAAGCAGGGCTGTGGCCTCCACTGGCCACAGCCCTGCTCCCCCATTCCCCCAAACCTCCTGGTCCTGCCCATTTGCTGCTGGTCCTGAGCTCCTGAGGCTGAGCCAAGATTCCAGGCACTATTGAAACTCTGGAAGATGGACAGAGCCTCCAGCAACAGCCTATCACCCCCCAGCAAAGACTCATAACCTCCAAAGGCCCCAAATGCACACAATCTACTCACGTGTCCCCCAAGGACTCTACCCTACTTGGAGAAACACTGGCCCGTAGCTTGTCACTTAAGGGACTATGCAGAAGAGAACCAGAGCAAACCTTACTGTTGGGGCATCCAAGGACAGAAATGGGGTGCACCTTAATACCAACCAGATTCTCTCCCTCACATAGCCAGAGCACCCCAACCCACGAGGCTGAACTAACTCTTTCTTTCTTTCTTTCTTTCTTTCTTTCTTTCTTTCTTTCTTTCTTTCTTTCTTTCTTTCTTTCTTTCTTTCTCTGTCTCTCTCTCTCTCTCTGTTTCTTTCTTTCTTTCTTTCTTTCTTTCTTTCTTTCTTTCTTTCTTTCTTTCTTTCTTCTCTCTCTTTTTCTTTGAGGGATTCGTGAGCTGGGGGCCACCCTTTTTGGGGCTCACTGCTCTTCTCTTTTTGTTTAATTTAATTTTTTATTTCCATTCCCCTATACGCCTCCCCTTTGTCAAACATCAGCTTGTCTTCTACATCTGTTTCTATTCTGTTTATTCATTTGTCTTATTTTTTTAGATTCTACATATGAGTGAAATCATATGGTATTTGTCTTTCTCTGTCTGACATATTTCACTTAGCATAATACCCTCCATCCACATTGTCATAAATGGCAAGATTTCATTATTTTATTTTATTTTTTTTATTGTGTTTTGAGAGCAGTGACACTGGCCCTCATATATGGGACCGAACCGGGGCCGCTGGCTTCCCAAGCCAGTGCTTAACCACCGCGCCACTCGGCCGGCGCAAGATTTCATTATTTTTTATTGCTGAATAATATTCCATTGTGTCTAGGTACCACATCTTTTTTAACTGTTCATCTATTGATGAACACCTAGGTTTCTTCCGTATCTTGGCTATTACCAGTAATTTTGCAATCTACATTGGGGTACATGTGTCTTTTCAAATTTGTTTTTTTATTTTCTTCAGCTAAATACCCAGGAGTGGAATTTCTGGATTATATGGCAACTCTATTTTTAAATTTTTTGAGGAACCCCCATGCTGTTTTCAATAGTGACTGCACTAATTTACAATCCCACCCACAGTGTACACGGGGTTCCCTTTTCTCTACATCCTCACCAACACTTGTTGTCTGTTGATTATTGATGATGGCCATTCTGACAGTGTGAGGTGATAGCTCATTGTGATTTTAATTTGCATTTCCCTTGACCAGGCTGAATTTTCAAACCCTTTGAGGTAGAGGGAGCTGCCACCATCCTTTTTTTCCATAAGCCAACCCCTCCCCATCATCCAGCCTGAAAGTAAAGGCCCATTGTAAGGCCAGAGCTTTGGAAGCTCTTGACCCTGTGAGCATCATAAGCCCTTAACAGGACATTGTTTCTTGCAAAGGTTCAATTAGGAACTTTAGTGTTAAATAGCTAGGCCAGGGGTCGGCAAACTTTTTTTTTTTCCAATTAATTAATTAATTAATTTTTTTGAGGGCAGTGTCACTGGCCTTCATAATGTGGGACCTGAACCGGGGCTGCAGGCTTCCCAAGCCAGCGCTCAACCACCGCGCCACTTGGCCGGCCCTCAGCAAACTTTTGAGATGGAAGAGCCGCCAGGGATCAGCAAACTGCAGCTCGCGAACTGTGGCTCTGAAGTGAAATTGAAAATGAAAATAAAACTACCATAGTGTCATGTCATTTATAACATTTTTAAAGGATATTATTCACCTAATGGTGATTATGTAAAAATATATTTATGGCTCTCGAATAATTTTTAAATTGTTGTGAGGGACAGGATTGGCTCTTCCAGGGGTCGGCAAATTTTTGAGACGGAATGTCCCCAAAGAGCCACGTGTGGCTTGCGTGAGCTGCAGTTTGGTGACCCCTGATTAAGTCAGTTCTCACATTCACAAAGACCTCTTTTATGACCCCTAAACAAGCCAAGCTACATCTCACCTCAAGGCCTTTGCACTCCATGTTTTTCCCCCACCTGCCTGGAACACTTTCCCTAGTTCATTGCATGGCTGGCGCGCCTGCATCTCCTTCAAGTGACCATCATTTCTAAAGGACTCCCTGCACTGTACCACAATACCTTCTTCATTTCTCTCAATGAACATACCACCATTTTAAATTATCCTGGGTATTTGTTGATCATGTATCTTCTACCACTAGAATATAAATTCCACAGGGCAGAGAACTTTTCTGTTTTGCGCCCTATTATTTTCTACTACCCAGTACAATGCATGATGCATGATAGGTGCTCCATAAATATGTGCTGAATGAGTGAAATGCCAACATGTCTTTGAGCCTATGGCCTGGCCCTGTCCTCTCCCCCAGGAACAGGCATGGATCACTTGATCACTCAGGGGGTTCATTTGAAAATTTGAAAGTGGCTATTTTGATTCCAGAGAGGGTCTTCTTACCACTGAAGCTGCTTCAGGCAAGGATCTTTACCCTTGCCCCTTCTCTATCCCAGGCATGAGGTGTAAAGAGAAGCCTGAGGCTCACAGGCATCTTATAATACCATCCATGTGATGCTGAAAGGGGCTGCCAACCACTTGATCTATATTCTTTTCTTTTTTTTCTTTTTCTTTTTAAAGATTTTATCGGGGACGTGGGGAAGGGAACAGTGTTGGGGAATTGGGGATGGGGAACATTATGGTTTTCCAGGACCCATCATCTCCAAGTCAAGTTGTCCTTCAATCTTCGTTGTGGAGAGGGCAAACTCAGCTCCAAGTCCAGTCTCCACTTTCAATGTAGTTGGGGGGCGAGGGGCTTTGGGCACAGTCCACCATCTCATGTGGGAGTCCGACTGAAGTGAAACTGGCAACTTGCTGCACCCTGAGCCACCCGGCAGCCCGGCAACCCGGCAGCAGCTTGCAGCTGCTCAGCTCAAGGTGCTGTGTTCAATCTTAGTTGGGGGACCGGGGCTGGGGGTGGGGTGGGGCGCTGGAGCACTGTCCACCATCCCATGTGGGAGTCGAACTGGCAAGCTTGTTGTTAAAGCACCCACTCTCACCAGCTGGGTGGCATCTCAGCTCCTGCTCAGCTCACTGGCCCATATGGGAATCGAACCAGCAATCCTGTTGCTCAGAGCTCATGCTCTAACCAACTAAGCCACCTGGCCGGCCCTTGATCTATATTCTTGCTGATAAAGATCCCATCTTCCTAGTGATGGCCTTGCAGACAAGAATCAGAAACTTCCGGTCTGTGGTCACTTGGCCCCTTTCCCAGCATGGCTTTCTGTGTGCGCCAATGGGAGGGGCAGCCACTTCCTTTATGGTCTGTCTTACTTCTTCCTTATGTCCAGTTCAATGTGAACTTTGACATTCAAGGCAAGAGTGAGGAGATCAAGGAGATTATCTAGAACCTTCTTTTCCTAATGCTGTCTCAGCCCTCTCACAATTTAGCATAGCAGGATGGGCTCAGGTGGTTGAGAAGTTATCCACTAGGTATTCTGGAAATACACTAAAGGACAGACACAGAAACATCTCTAGATAAATGTCTGGCTAGGATCTGCTTGCTTGGGAGACGTCTCGAGGACTGTAAGGAAGGATCCAATGCCCCCATAAACCACTCAAGTGGAGACAGAACCTCACCAAGGAAACAAGGTCAGGATCAGAGGACATGGTTTTGCTGTGGCCTTGGTGTCCTCCATCCCAGGCAAATGGGGAGACATCCAGCCTCAGATATGGGTCCTGACCTGAGAACAAATCTTATACCACTCTCACCCTTGGGAGGCAGGTGGCATACTCTCAATCCAGAGAGAAAAGACTTCTTCCCCACAGCCCAGCTCCCCTGGTGCTGCCAAAGGGGCCAGCTTACCCCCAACCGCTCCCCCTCCCAGGCCCCCAATATGGGCACCCACCAGATCCTGTCAGTCCTCTTTACCACCTCTCAGGCTTCCTTTCTGTCCTCCTCAGTCCCCTGTCCCTCCCCAAAACACTATCACTTCAAGCCCCCAAATGGTGACCCTGATACCTGCCCTTTCTCTAACATCTCCTCACCCCTCCGTGAGATCAATCTTTAAAGGCCGGATTGCAGTGCATCTCACTTCCTGTACCACCTCTTGCACAAAATCCTCTCTTCAGCCTCCTGTTAGAGCCTTTCCCATGCAACCCAAATTGTCCTCCCAAAACCTCATCACCAGCACCTTTCTACACGGGTTTATTGGTCCTTCAAAAATGCCATTTGTCCAGCCTCTCATTCATTTATTTGTATTTACCACAATCAGAGACTGATAGGAATAGAAATGATCTTCCCTTTGGTGAAGGGGCAGGGACAGGGAGCGAGGAGGTGGCCCATATACCCCTTGACAAATGCTGACATGTGGAGTGCGGCTTTGGACTTTAAAGGTTTTTTAAGTATTTATTGACTGATTTTATTATATTGGTGGGCTTATAGTATTTAAAAACTATTTTCAAAAATAAAATTAGGAGATAACATACATGTATATAGTAGAGCAAATAAAAAACGTATTTATATTGATTATTCCAATATTTAAGAATTACAAGAACTATTATTCTTGATACTTTGATATTATGCATGCCTGTACTTGAACCACTTTCTTAACTGTATCTGTTTCTAAATACCATGCCACTGGCCTTTTTTGGAAATATGTATTACTTTCATCATGGGCTTATGTTTTCGTAAAATTGCCTCCACACCCACTTGAAGTTGCACTTTAAAGTTAATAAATTTAACATTTCGACATTTACTTGACTCATCTCCGTAGACCATAATATTTTCAAATGAGAATTTACTCTAAAAGTGCTGAGGTACCTGGTAAACTCAGAAATTCTGTCAGTAGCGGCTGTTTTCAATTCTGATTTGTTCTCTTGCAGTTTGTAAATCTTTCAAGGGCTCTGAATTTCTATAGAAACACTTAGCAGTTGGGAGGGGTGTAGGGAAGGGAGTGCCAGCTGGGAGTAAGCCTTGTGTGAGTTGTGTGGCCTTGGGCAGGGGCTTCCCTGTCTGAGCTTTAGTCTTCCCCGCTCTGTAAGGTACTATGATTCCCCACAGCTGGCACATGGGGTGAGGGTTTCATGACAATGGACACAGCAGGCCTAGCACAGTGCTGATAAATAGATACTGTTATTCCCACCTGGACTCTCAATGCTGGCTCCCGCTCCCGCCTCTCACCATGGGCCTGCTCCATTGCATCCTGCCTCGGGAAACACTTGGGGGAGCTTTAGGTCTCACACAGCAGGCTCTGATAAATCATAGCCACCATTCCGTGGTAGTGTTTACCATGTACCTGGCTCTGTTCTAAGCACTTTACATGGACATTAACAAATTTAATGCTGAGAACTGCCTCTAAAATAGACATAACTATTTCCCTGTATTATATAGACCGTGATGCCTAAGGATACCCGGGTAGTTAAAGTGGTAAAGCTGGGCTACACGCCCAGGCAGGCTTGCTCCTCTGCTTGCAAGCTGTCTCAGAGGCCATCCCTTCTCTCCAGATCCTCTCTCTCCCCGCCCTTCTCTACCCTGCGCTTGGTCTGGAGGGGCCCACCCATATGACTGATCCTGTGCCACAGGTCCTCTTGTCTTCCTTTTGGTGTAGGCCAATGAAGAGCCCAGGAGTTATCTCAGGGAGGGAGCAGAAGGAAGTCTGTATTAATTCTCCTGACACCCTCCCTGCTAGGTCATCCCTGCTGCCTGTGACCTGGGAAGGAAGGTCACAGCCTTGTCAGGCAGTCTTTTCCAACGAAGTCCTTCTAGATCCAGTCAGTAGTCCAGGCTGCAGCAGCAGCCAGTGTCTCCTTCCCCTTCACTTCTTTGTAAATAGCCCCTTTGTAAATGAGCCGGCCACCACCCTGCACTACTTCTCAGCCAACCATCTCAGCAAGGCTTAGCTTATTCTTGGGCCTTAGCAGTTTGCTGCTTCTGCAGTTGTGCAACCATCACCACCATCCATCTCCAAAATGTTTTCATCACCCCCAACTGTTTTCAGTTGCCCCATAAAACACAAACTCCTTGAAAGGGTTTTCTTTTTTGTGAATCCTTCCAGAGATGTTTCATGCATATTCAAGCAAATACATACTGGTCTGACAATTAAGTTTGCAAACTCATCCTAGAAAAAGTGCTACACACCTCACTGCTAAATATCATTATGGTCACCTTTGAAGTACTCCCCTTGGGAAGCTATGCACCAATGCCAGTGCCTAGTCCACCCTTCAAAGCAATTTTGGAACTCTTTTTCTGGAATGGTCATCAGAGCTGTCGTTGTATTTATTACCCTTGATGTCCTGAATGTCATCAAAATGCCTTCCTTTCAATATTTCCTTTATCTTCGGGTAAAGAAAGAAGTTACTGAGGGCCAAATGAGGTGAGTAGGGAGGGTGTTCCAATACAGTGATTTGTTTACTGGCTAAAAACTCCCTACCAGACAACGCCATGTGAGTGGGTGCATTGTCGTGATGCAAGAGCCATGAATTGGTGAAAAGTTCAGGTCGTTTTTGTCTAACTTTTTCACGCAGCCTTTTCAGCACTTCCAAATAGTAAACTTGCTTAACTGTTTGTCCAGTTGGTACAAATTCATAATGAATAATCCCTCTGATATCAAATTACGTTAGCAACATTGGTGCATCAAGTTCGCGAACTTAATTGTCAGACCTCGTATAAATAAAAACACAAATGATAGCTTATGTTGTACATTATCTACATTTTGCTTTTTTCACTTGCGAATACAGTTTGGATATCATTTCCCATCAATACATAATACAATCCTTCATCCTTCGGTTCAGGCTTCCCTTGCACAGATAATCTATGTATATTTAGGCCTTCCCACATTGATGCAAACAGGGTAGTTTCAATCTTGTGCTATGGTTTGCTTCTAACCCCCTGTTTCCTCTCTAGGCTCATGATTTCCCTACAAGGAAGACCAGTCACTGCCATGACTTCAGGGCCTTCCAGTCCTCTGGGTTCCTGACCTGCCCTCTCGGGAGACTACCTGCTCCTTCACCCGCAGCTGTGCAGTGACCCAGCACATATCTCTTTGGGGCCCTGTCTCTTGGGCTCACACCCTCCCTGGTGACCTGTGTTCCAGATGTGACAAACCACGGTGACACAAGATAATCAGAAAGGGCCTCAATGGCTCCGTGGTACCCAAGGGCATAATTGCCTTCCTAACATAGGTTCTCGGGGAGCCCCTGCCGGGGAGGGGGCCTGGTTTGCATCTGCCCAGGTAAAGAACTCAGCGCTAGGTTTCCAAACATTATTCAATCCCAGCTGAATTTGCTGCCATCTACTCTGGGAGGCAAGGCCACTGAGAGTTCATTTATCTTTCCTTCCATACCCTTTCTAACACTGCCATCACCATCTCCATCTTTTAATTTAAAGAAAAAAAAAATTGTAGAAAAAGAAAATGGTGGAGAAAACCCCCCTGTTCTCCAAAAAAATATGACTCAAAATTTATGCTAGATGGGGCAGGATCAATTACAATGAAAAGTGCTTTTCAGGTAATACCTCTAATAATAGAGAGCATGTGTTTTATAGACACACACATGATGCCCAGGGAGCCCTTACCACCCTATGGGGTAAGTACTGTACTGTTTTGCTTTGTTTTTTTCACCACTTTACTGATAAAGAAAGAGGCTCAGAGAAGTCACTGCCAGAGGTGGAACAGGACCCATCCGCCTGACTCCAAATCTCTACTAATGCCTACAGTTCCCAAATGAGTTTGGCCTGCACCCACCCACTCACCCACACCAAGCCTGTTGGTGGAGGGTGCTGCTCAGAGACATTACTGAGAAGAGGGTTAATTAACATAAAAGAACTCGAGGTAGCAAGGCCCTGAGGGTAACTGCCACAGATGTGGGGGTGATGGGGCCAGCAAAAATAGGTCAGCTTGCAGACTGAGCTCAAGGGGGATGCTGGAGAGGACAATTAGAAATGGCTGGAGGGCTGGAGACCAGCTTAAAAAAAAAAATGTTCATTTGCTGTCCTGAGAGCTGGCCCTTCCCCAGGAAAGAGAAAGAAGGGCAGAGGGAGGGGGTCCTGAGCAGGGAGAACCCTCTCAGCTGTGCACCTGGTTGGGTTATATTGCAATCACCACTTCTGGGAAATGTGGGACCTCACAGAAAGAACTTTGCCCCTCATGACCAAAAGGTTTAGAGGTGGAGCTTTAATTCAGCTGCAGGAAAAGTAAAGATGGAAGCAAGTATGTGGTAGAGGGCTGGAAGAAAACCACTATGGGGAAGGAATTCAAACGGAGACCGGTGCCTGGCACTTCCCCACAGCTCCCCTTCTGCCTGAAGTCCGAGGTCGTTTTAGATTGTCCAACCGCCTGGCCTGAAGAAACACCAGCTAACAGGGGTGGAGGCTGGGGGAGACAAACTTGGGCAGGGAGAACTCATCCACAGACAGTGTTCTCTGGAGAATACCTTTGCCTATCGTTCCTCGGGGGTCAGCTGAGGAAAGCCTTCAGGAGAAAGCAGAAGCTTAGGAGGCCATTTGGGGTACACCTTGAGTCCCCTCTCACTAATCCTTCATCTTTCCTGGCCTTGGAAAGCACCAAGGAGAAGGACATCCTGGCTTGTTAAAAGCAGCAGGTGTTTCAACACCACACATCCTGACAGAGTGCCCAGATGTGCAAGGCTCATGAGGGTAGATGCCACAGAGGATAGCAAGATGGGCCAGCCCCCACCCACTGAGGGCTTCCAGGGAAGGGGCACCGACAAACACACAAACCACAGCAGCCCCAGATGGTTTCAGATGAGGGTCTAAGAGAGAACAGTCCCAGAGCAGTCTAAGGAGTGTGGCTGAGAATTGTTGGGAGAGGCTCTGGGAAAT
The DNA here is from genome assembly GCA_033961575.1 of Aselliscus stoliczkanus. Classification (NCBI taxonomy): domain Eukaryota; kingdom Metazoa; phylum Chordata; class Mammalia; order Chiroptera; family Hipposideridae; genus Aselliscus; species Aselliscus stoliczkanus. The sequence continues at coordinate 75,454,576 of CM066732.1, read as the reverse complement.
ACACAGGGTTTAACATCCATCCTCTTTTGTCCTGATAAGCTTTGGCATCTCTGCTCCCCAGGAAACACACACACACACACACACACACACACACACACACACACACACACACCGGCTCAGGGAAGGGATGTGATGACAGAAAGAGGAGAGAAAATATAGAAAGAAAGTCTTCCTGAGCCCTGAGTTTCCAGAATTCCGATTCCCTAGAGGACTGTTAAGACACAGACATATAGATTTGGGGAGCAGCTTGATGAGGAACCCTGAGGCTTTCCAGTCTCTCCCACTAGATAGAGTCCCTGGCTTGGGAAGAGGATAGAGTGTGTGTGTGGTGGGGGATGGGGTGGGGGAGGGTTAATTGTATGTAGATCAGTCTAGGTTGGAAACAACTTTGTGGTGTGTGGAACAGGTGGGCCTTTGCATCGCTGTGGGAGGCAGAAAGGGTCTTGTGTACTCAGGACTGCAGGGGCATGAAGGACAGAGCAGCCCTGGAGAGGGGGGCGGGAGGGGGGGCGAAGGGGACCAGGTTGGTGGACAAGAAGTGACAGCCCAGAAGTAAACAAATAGGAAAGTCTAGTGGGTGCCAAATGGATAGCTGGCTTGGAGGCTCAGCTGAGCTCCGACCTCCTCCCATGTACTGAGCAAGCCCACCTGGGCTCAGGACCATCCCAGGAACATTTTGGGGACAAAGGGACCAACCAACCTCTGGGTTGACAAGAAGTGTCTGCCACCTCAGGGGAATGAAAACTAAAATGTAAAAATGAGGACGAGTCACCAAAATCAATTTCTGCACATACAAAACATATGTATGGAAATTCTGACCTGCAATAAGATAGAAAGCCCAGAATCTATAAGGGCAATTTATTTATAGCTATATAAAACCTACAAACAAAAGACAAACAATAACTAGGGGAAATTATTACACCATACATGAAAAAAATACTAATTTCCTTCATATATAAAGGACTCTTATAAGTCAATAAGATAAATACTGACCATCAATAGGATAATTTGTAGGCAGTTCACAGAAAAAGAAATATAAATAACTTCTTAATATTTGATACATAGTCCTCGACCATAATTACAGAAATGAAAATTAAGATTACGGTGAGATACCATTTTTCACCTATCACCTGGACAAAGATTTAACAAAGCTTGCTGCTGGTGAGAGAGAGGGCAGGGAACAGCCTCTGTCCATAAAGGTTGATGGGAGGGTGAATTGGCACAGCCTCTTTAGAAAGCAAGTTAGCAATATCTATCAAAATGAAAGTACATATTTCCTTCGATCCTGCAATTCCAATGCTAGGAATTTACCCTGCAGGTACAACCCCACATATCCATAAGGATGTTTGTTCACAGTAGCATTGTTTGTAGTGGCAAAAAAAAGGGGGGGTGAAAGGAAACAACTCAAATGTCCATTAATAGGGGACTGGATAGATGATAGATAGATAGATAGATAGATAGATAGATAGATAGATAGATAGATAGATAGATCATATCAGTGGACTACTTAGTGGCCATTCAAAATGAAATAGATCTGTGTATACTGATATGGACAGAGATGTGTTGTTAATTTAAAAAAAAAAAGCAAGGGGCAGGACAATAGGTATAGTTGTCTACCATTTGCATTGCTTAAAAAGAATCTATATGCAAATATATGCATGGTTATGCATGGACATTTTTTTTTCTTTTTTTTTTTTTTGAGGGCAGTGTCACCGGCCTTCATATGTGGGACCAGCCGCTAGCCCCCCAAGCCACCGCCCAATCACCGCGCCACTCGGCCGGTCCTGCATTGACATTTTAAAAGGCACATAGGTTAAACAAATCTATATCCATATATTCACTTGGGATAATTTTGTAGTGTTTGTGTGGTTCAGCATCTCTGGATGTTTTATTTTTATAATAGCATGATGAGGCAGAGAGTGAGCAGGAGCAAAGGGGCACTTCTGTTGGCCCAGGATCTGGGGCCCTGGGTTTGTGCTGGCAGTTAGTGCTTTCCATGTGGACAGCCTCAGACTTCAAGGACAGGGGCTGAGTCACAACCATCCCGGAAGCTGTGACAGAAGTCTACAACCTTCCAATGACAGGCGTTGGTTCCATGTTCCAGACAGTTTATCCTTGGGGAAGGATTGCTGGAGGGGCTCTAGGTGAGGCTGTGAAGGACTGATAAGGAGTCCTCTACAGGAAGAGACAGAAAATTAGCCCTTTGTCCTCGCTGGGCTGTTGTCACTCTGCCAAGAGTTTTATTTCTCAGCAAAATCTACCTAAGCTCAAAGGTGAGATTGGCAGAGTATTTTATTTTTATTTATTTTTTTAAAGATTTTATTGGGGAATTGGGGGGAGGGGGAACAGCGTTGGGGAATCGGGGAAGGGGAACGGATAGGTTGCTGTCTTTTTGTTCTTCAGACTAGTTGCAGAGGACATTGCTTCACTGGCCCTCTTTGTGCTCCTCTCGGGTGAGGCAGATCGGTCGCCGGCCTCTGGATGTTCGCTCACTGCGGCCATTGGCAGCTCACGCTGGCTGCCAGCCGCTCACACTGGTTCCGGCCACTCACTGTAGCCTATGGCAGCCCACTACAGCAGGGGCTGCAGCTTACACTGTAGTGGGGCTTGTGCAGCCCAGCTCCAGATGGAGCTGTTGTTAGCTGTAGAGGGCAGTGTCACTGGCCCTCATATGTGGGATCCGAACGGGGGCCACTGGTGTCCCAAGCCAGCTCTTAACCAATGTGCCACTCGGCGGGCCCGAAAGAGTTTTAAAGGGTCATTTTAGATTACTGGGAAGGATGAAATTGCTTGCACAAGATAGGAGAAATTCAAAGCCTATTAACAAGTAGTGAGGGAACTGGAAACATGAAGTAAAATAACGTCAATTCAAATTCAAACAAACAGATCTTATTTTCCATGTATCCGATTCGTTCAAGTGTTAAGGATTGCTAGTATTCAGTGTTGGTGAGGGTATGGCAAAACAGGCTCCCTCAGGGATGGCTGTGGGGAGTACTGGATTATAACCCAAAGCATAGAATGAGTCCATGTTGATATAAATAAATGATTGAATAAATTAACAAATGAAAAAGAGACATATCTTCTGTGCAGAAGAAATTAAAAACAGAAATGCATACAAAGTACAGAAATGCTCAAGACAATGTCTTGGCATTTTCAGAAAAGAAATATATATATTTGTGTTACTTGTCTATAAATATTTTGCTTAGAAGAGCTTCAGAAATCTCAGGGAGGTACCATTTTTACAGCATTTAAATTTGCAAAGATATATATGTGTGCATGTGTATATATATATATATATCTGTATATATAGATATATATACATATAACCTATATATGTATAAATAGCTATACATATATATGTGTTTACAAATTTAAATGTAAAAACAATATACATACGTATGCTGTAACACCTCAATCCTGGCAAAATTGTAAGAAACTTAATATGTGCATCTATTGCTGTGAGCAATAGAAGTTCATACATGCCTTTTGAACAGCATCTTGGCAATATCTATCAAGAACTGGAAAAACATTCATACCCTTGAACACAGCAGTTTCTTTTCTGAGAATTAATCATAAGGAAATATAAATCCAAAAGAAAAGACAGCAAAATGCATTTTTTTTTTTTTTGCTGCTCTCTAATTTAAATAAACAAAACTGGAAACTAAATGTCCCACAGAAGGTTGCCAAATAACACAGCCGCTTGGTGCAATATCATTGAATTACTAAAAGGGATGACATGAGGACTATATAGGAACGTGGAAAATGCTGATGAGCATTTATGAGACAGAAGCATAAAGCAAAGTATGTACCTATAATTAGAACGTTATAGAAGTGGGCACACATGGACTGAAGGCCTAGGAAAGAGAACAGTTGGGCCGTTGGCACCTGGATGCCTTCCCCGCCCCCCCAACACACACCCAGCCTTTCCCCCTCCTTCAGGTTCTTACAGCAGCCAACTGAATTCATAACCTAGTGTGCTCTGGGGCACAGAGAGGGCACCTCACATGTATGTTGCAAGACATATTTTGCTAATGTTGCTATGATGTTCTGTAGTATCGCTTCAAAAAAATCCTCCTGAATATCTACTGATGAACATGGATTCAAACTTGGACAGTGCCTGTCAATGCCTTAGTCCCCCTCCAGGGCCTAACCCAAACCTCCCACGACTCACACATCCTATTCAGAGTTTCCGTTGCTATCTCACAGCCACCTACCGGCTCTCTCCAACGGGTGCAAGAAAGCCCCTGGGTGCCTTCGTATGAAGTAGAGGATTTTAAAAGGTCAAGTGACACTCAGAACACAGCTGTTTAAAATGTGAAAGGGTTTTCCAGGGAGATGCTTGGATCTTATCTGGAGAGCTTAAGAATCAGGACACCCCACACCTGTGCTAGTTTATATTCTTCAGCGAAAGGGATGAAGCTAAAGACCTCTACAGTTTGGTGGGAACGAGAAGTGGGGATGGGACCAGGGGCTGCACGGGCCACCCAGGGGGGCAACTGCATTGCAATAGAAATGGCAGGTGGGCCACAGATGTAAATGTGCTAGGACACATTAACGAGAGTAAAAAAATAGGTGACATTAGTTTTAATAGATGTTGTTTAATCCAAAATCTCCAAAGTATGATCGTTTCAACATGTAACTGATAGAAGTTGTTATTTATTTTACATTCTTTTTTTCATACTAAGTCTTTGAAATCTAGCGTCCATTTTATACTTACAGCACATTTCAATTTGGATCAGCCATATTTCAAGGGCTCAGTTGTCATATTGTGAGCAGAAGCTACCATATCAAAAGGCACAGATCTAGAACTTTTATGGCTCGGTTTTTACTTTTCACTTCCATTTCCCTCCCCCACTCTCTCATTCTTCCTGCTTTCTTTCCTTCCCTCCCTCCCTCCCTTCTCTCTCTCTCTCTCTCTCTCTCTCTCTCTCTCTCTCTGGAAAAAAAAGATCATTCTTCGGAAACTGAGACATATGTCTACCTGCCTACAACGTTACCCATGCAGAGAATCCTGGGAAACCTTATTTTCCAGAATTCCCTGCTGTGCCTGGCTGGCGGCATGTATGTGAGCAGACCCCTTCCTTGGGCTCCTGGCAGTCCTTTGGTGAGACTCCCCTGAAAGCACTCAGTCCCCTCTGCGCTCATCCTCCATGGTTGTAGGGAACCAAGGTGAGCTGTTTCTCCCTATGGAGTGATGGGGGCAGGCTTATGCAGGCCCTTAATTCTTTTCTGGAAGAATCCCCAGTACTTGGCAAGACTCCCCAGGTCTCTTTCATGACTGGAATTGCACTTTGCACTGGAAGTTGGCCGGTGGCCAGAAGGCTCTTCTAGCCTGGAGAGTCCCTCTGGGCCTGAGGGAAACTTTGAGCCCAAAAGTAGGGGTCTCACAGAATTATTTACATATGCTGTCGTATGTCCCCTAGCAATCCTGCAAAACTTCCGTGCGAAATAAACTCCTGGAGAAGAGATCTTGAGAGGAGGAATTCTGAGGGAATGGGAGGGACACAGAGTAGAACGTCATCTTCTAGGCATCATTTTACCAGAAGTTATTACTTCTTTATTTGCATTTCCTTCCATTATCAGTACACACACACACACACACACACACACACACACACACACACACACAGCTGCAGTTATGCAATGGTTTATACAATTACTATGAATCCCAAAGTGCTCGCTGGGCTGTGTGAGTCAGCACATCCTTAGCTTCCCGTACTCACGGCAACAGGAGGCACTGGGAATTTCTGAAACCTTCACAAGAATGTCAAGAGAGAGTTCTGAGTAATCACAATTCCTTGAACTTCTTATGGGAAGTTGCAGTCCAATTTCCTTTTAGAGACAAAGGTCTTTGGAAGCTATTTGCCACGAGAGTTTTGGTTTGTTTATGGTGTAGAGAATGGTCAAAACGCACTTCTGTGGAAGGCCCCAGCAAGTGAAAAAATCCTGCTAGGGGGACGTCACTGCCTTAAGCACAGAGAAAACTTGAATTCTCCAGCTGGACACCCACGCCTGCTGGATTTCTGATCCACTCTGGGTTTTGGCCGTTAATGTGATCAGCCTAATAAAACTGTGCATCTCCTTCTTGTTATCCTTTTTTCTTAGGGACCCAACCCATGGTGTCTCCCCTGCCACTGTTCTCTCCTGCCCTGTAGGTATCACCCTGGAAACCAAGTGTCCAGGGAGATGAGCAGGGTCAGCCTGCCTGTGGGCGGGCCAAGGAGCGGCTCATCACCCAATCTGTGTTGCTGAGCTCTTTCCTCCATTGGAAGTCTCTACCTGCCAGGTTGACAATTAAATTAAGGAAGCAGAAGGCAAAGAAAAAAAGGAAAGGGTAGGGGGGAAGCCGGCCCCCAGGCGTGACTGTAGGTGGGGATTTCAAGACATGGAGGAGATGCTCTGGAGCTGGTGGAGTCTGTGATTTGGGGAGCTGCCTGCCCACTCTGTCAGGGCAGCCTGACCAAAGCTCACAAGTGGCTGCTCATTCCTCCCAGCCTGGCCAGACTGGTCTCCTGTGGGCTTTTTAGCACCTGTCACCAGGACTTCGTTTGTTTGATTTTTTTTTCTTTTTTATGGAGCACAATAATAAAAAAAATTATTGAGGGTCTCAGCCAACATGAACTTTTCACAATTCAGGGTGCAGGCATTTTTGCCCCCAGGCAGCCATCAGCTCACTCTGTGGAAGTTCAGGATCCCTCGTGGGAGATCTCATGAGCATCACTCCCTCTTCGCTAAGAAGCAGGACTACCGGGAATACCCACATGGGAAAGTATGGGCTTTACGTTTTTTGTACCAGCTTCACTTCTTTTTTATTTCTGGTTTTTGTTCAGTCATTTAATAGACATTTATGGGAAGCCTAGGGGCTGGGAACACAGAACTGAATACCTCCCAGTCCTGCCTCTGAGGAGGGCTCCCCCCCCCACCTCGGACCCCTGGAAAGGCCCATCTTCTGGGTATCTCTGGTTTTCCCTCCAGGAGGTAGAGAGCTCTCACTTTTAAAAGTGCCTACAGAGCAGTTTTGCCCTTCTGTGAATGAGCTTTGGCAAGCACATGGCTGAGTCACAATCTTGGTGACACAGAGCACGTGGATTTAAATTGCCCAGAAATATGACTGGCACCCCAGCCTGTGCCTCCCCACCCTGTAGGGCTCTGGGCGAGCCACTGTCAGCGCAGAACAAGGGATCCAAAGATTATCCCTCTTGTCTTCTAAGAGCCTGCTGTTGCGGGGTTGTTTTTTTTTTTTTTTTTTTGGTTTCTTTGTTAATTCTTTATTTATTTATTTATTTATTTATTTATTTATAAAAGATTGTATTGGGAACTGGGGGAGGGGAACAGCATTGGGGAATCAGGGAAGAGGAACAGACAAGTTACTGTCTTTTTTGTTCTTCAGTCTAGTTGTGGAGGACGTTGCTTCACTGGCCCATGTTGGTATCGTCATTGCACTCTTCCCGCATGAGGCAGATTGGTCACTGACCCCCGGATGGTCACTCACCGTGGCTATTGGCAGCTCACGCTGGCTGCCAGCCACTCACTGTAGCCTATGGCAGCCCACTGCAGCAGAGGCTGCAGCCTACACCATCGCCGGGGCTCGCACAGCCCAGCTCCAGGTGGAGCTGTTGTTAGCTGTAGAGGGCAGTGTCACTGGTCCTCATACGTGGGATCCGAACCGGGGCTGCTGGCATCCCAAGCCAGCTCTTAACCAATGCGCCATTCGGCCGGCCCTGCTGTTGCGTTTTTAAGGCCTTGTCTGTACTTGGTGATTTTCTTGAAGGCAATGGAAGTAACCACTGATTTTTGTTTAACTACCTAAGTTAAGTGCCTTTTCCTGAGGAGCAATTTCCCTGGCAGGTCTCTAGAGCTTGAGGGGAAGGTGAGGAATGTTTTTACTTGGGAGCTGAGTGGGGTGATCAAGCCCAGCTCAAAACAGCTTGCTGGGGGCACCCCAATTCCTGACCCTGGAAACTCATGGCTGACCTTCTTGGGAGTTGGCTGAGGGTCTGCCTTAGTCACAGTCCACTCCAGCAGCACCCCAGAACTGTTCCCAGCTCCTGAAATGCTCTGGGTCTGCTGTGATCCACAGTGGAGGTCTGTCTGACTTCCCTGGAGGGACCCCACCTGTACTATGCAGGACAGAGCAGACATGGAAGAAGGCAGCGGGCGCCACTCCGGTTTCCACTAAGCTCTCTGGAAGCCAGGCAGCTGGTGGCTTGTCAGTGACAGGCAGAGGCCTGACTCATGGCTCTGTCACAACCCTTTGTGGAGGACTGACCCACAGAGGAAATTACAGAGCACTCTGCTGCCCATGGTGCAGGCAGGGGCTTTTCCAAGTGCATCAACTGGGAAGCAGCCTTCACCCACACCAGAATCTAAGGCTTGGGGACCCCCATTAACTTCACGTTAGCTCCGCTGACTGTCAGAATGGGATGGCCTGTGCAAACCCCTTGGACAGTTCCCTACTGGCTGGCAGGGAGCCCACAGCCCCAACATGTCTGTGACAGAGCTGCCACGCACACCTACCCAATCTTCCACACACAGTTCCTTGGGCTACAGCTGTGAGGGAGTCCTAGCTTGAGACATCACGCAAGGGGCAGACCACTGAGGAGGATTCATTTCCACCCACCCCTCACCCACTCCAGATCTGACACCCCAGGGCCATCCTGCAGGGAGCCAGAGGTGAAGGGTACTGGCTACCTACCGGCAAAGGTAGGGGAGAAAGGTGACTCCAGGGCTGGAGGTAAGAAGTGATGGGCAGCATCACTATACCAGGAGTCAGTCCTAGGAGCCACCTCTGGGAGGACCTTCAGTCCCATGAGGGCTCTGTGATGGGTTAGAATGTTCTCCTGGAACCCAGAAGGCAGGGCTCTTTTGTAGAGTCCTCCAGCCCACCTGACTTGTCATCGGGGGCAAGGGCTGCACTGCCATCCCCTTCCATGACAGCGGCTGACTGTGTGCCAGTTATGCAGAGGCCCACAAGGGTGGGCAGCCATGGTCCTGCCTCTCCAGGAGGCACCAAAGGAACAGATCAAGTAGGTGTGTAACAAGTAAATGTCACCCAAGGACCCTCCCTCCGCATTACCCAAGCTCCAGTTATCCCAAAGCCCCCGTCCCCTCCTGCTGTGCCTGCTGTTCCCTCAGCCTGACTGCCCGTCCACCAGGACCCCAGCATGAACACCTGCTCAGGCTCCTGTCAGTGATCCAATTCTCTCCTGGGCTCAGGTCTGTCTCAACCACCAGACTGGAAGTTCCTGGAGGTTGAGACCAGTTCTTGGAGGGTCTGGTCCCCTGAAACTTGCACAGTGCCAATACACAGTAGGTGTTTGACATTTGCAGAAAGTCTTGTGGTGACACCGAATGCAGTTGTGGGTGTGTACACGTGTGTATGGGGGACAAACTCATTGTGTGCCCACTATGCGCCAGGCTAATGCTAAGCCCTGTACTCAGGGTATCTCATTGAATCAGCATTGTGTGGTTGCTTCTGAGTAATTCCAGGGTAGCTTTTTACACAGATATTCCTCACCTGGTGTGGGGATCCTATGAGCTCTATTTCTATTTTTATCCCCCCCCCCCCGTTTGAAGGATGCTCTGTTCACAGGGCCCTTTATTTCCCCTGGAGCTATCTCCAAACTAGAAGGTTTAGGTTTGCAAAAGGATTCTCATGTTGCTTCATGTCAAGTTGTCTCACCAACCCCACCCCCTCCCTACTCACCCCCAAACCTTGTAGGCCCCAGGGCCTGGGTCACCACTTCTAGAAGACCTCCTCCTTCCCCCAGGCCTCATTCTGGGCTCGATGGGGGCAGGATCCCTGCTTCCTCCTGGAACCTAGGAACTACCTGGGATGGGACACTACCCCCAGCAGTTTGAGGGTTCACTTGAGCTAATAGTCCCCTCCCTGTAGCAACTGAGCTGTGGGGGCAGACTAGGACTCTGTGAGTGGCTAAGGAGCTCCCCTGGGGCCCCTGCACACCCACTGAGGTTGGTTTATTTTAATCCATCCCAACCCTAGCTGAGCAGTAGAGAGTGCAGTTTGGGGTTGGAGGTGCAGTGGAGACTCTGCTTTGTGACATTACACCTAAGAAGAGCTTGTAGTCATTCTGCATTTGATCTTTACAACCACCCTGCATGTGGGTAGGTGGGGAGGGCAATTGTTATCTCTTATTTACAGATGGGAACTCTGAGACACAGAGATTAAGGTCATTCAGCTAACACACAGAGTATCTTTTGAATTCCAACTCAGGGTCACTTTCTTCCACCAAGTGCCACACAAGGGGTTCTAGGTCCTGGCGTGTGAACTAGAGGAGGCAGGGTTCGGAGAGATAGTTCTGGGCCATCTTTCTCTAGGGAACAAAGACCAGGAGACCCATGGCTCCACTTACTGGCTGGCGGGCCCCTGGGTGTTGAGGAAGCCTGGAAGTTGCAGTCTCCTGGGGTAGAAAACAGACCGTGTGCCTCTTTCTCTGGACTGATATGTGATGATAGCTGATACCGAGGTAACTTTACTGTGTACCAGACTCTGTTCAGATGCTTTCCAGAGATGGGCCCACTTATTCCTCAGAAAATTCTAAAAGGCCATGTGATTATTTCCATTTTACAAATAAAAAGAGAGGTTAAGGGACAGCCGGTTAGCTCAGATGGTTAGAACGCAGTTCTCATAACACCAAGGTTGCTGGTTCTATCCCCACATGGACCACTGAGATGCGCCCTCCACAACTAGATTGAAACAACTACTTGACTTGGAGCTGATGGGTCCTGGAAAAGCACAGTGTTCCCCCATTAAAAAAAAATAAAAATCTGTGGTTAAAAAAAATAATAATGAAAAGAGAGGTTAAGAAACTTGTCCAAGGTGAAACAGCTAGGAAGTATCCAATAAATGTTACTTTTTTTCCAACTCTTTTTAGGCCACTCCTTATGGGTAAAAGTGAGACTGGTCCCTCAAGCCGTGGCCTGAACATGATATCAAGTATCATTACTCTGTGTTCTCATTCCTCTGCTGACCCACAGAGGTATACTTTTGCTTGGTAGGTACCACTGTGGGTGGTGTCTTAGATTTTGTAAAAGCATATAATATTTTATGTTGCAGGGATAAGAAGTATGTTTATTTTTGTTTTTAAGTAATTTGCAGCCTGTGGTGCTTTCCTTGGGCTGGGGCTCTGCATAAGAGCGGCTGTCAGGGAAAAGGGACAGTGACTGAGCAGCTCAAGTTTCTAAGCAGTTCCCCCAGGGTGGAGCTTGTGATTCAGTGACTTTCCTGGTCAGAAGGCCCAGCCTGGTCCGGCTGGCACGTAACAGTAACTGCCAGGCAGGAGAGGCTCGCTTGGGGCCTTTGGGCCAGCGGGGCTGCAGAGCTGGCCGAGACTTGGCCAAAGGGAAGCCTACCCTCCATGAAAGATGGCGGGGGTTGTGTGTGGGGGGTGAAGGGTGTGTGTGTGGGGTGCAGCCCCAGGGTGAGGCCAGGAATTTTGGGGTGACTATGTTTGATTCTTGAGACATCTGGATGCAGCTATTTGTATATGATTATCTCTAAACTGCAAAGACAAAACAAAACGACTTAAACATTAGCTAGTAGGGCCAGACATTTGTCCCTTCGGCTCTTCTTGCCAGGCCCCCTCCTCTGCCCCACAGGGGCAGTGGTGCTGAGACTCAGCGGAGGGGGAAGGCAGGTGGGCAGATCCAGCCGCTGCAGGGAATGAGGCCCATCCGTCCCTGGCTTTCTCTAGGCTCAGGCCCTGCAGCCCTCTGTCCCCTACAGGCCGCGAGAGTCACTGTCACGGCTGCCTCAGGCCTGCACCAAACCATGTGGCCCCCATACCCTGCCCCTGGCCTTTCTAAACCCTCCCTTCATTAAACTCGCTCCAAATTACTTTCTGTGTGGTTACAGCTAGATCCTGCCAGCCACTCCAGTGAGATGCACAGCAACGATCTCAGACTCTCTCCTCCTATCCAGACAAAAGGGCCTCCAAAACGCCACCTTCCATTCTGGGGGCCCAGAGCCTGGAAGATCCTAGCTTCGTGCATTTAAAGGGTATGGCGGGTCTGGTATCAGGAAGCATAAATGTATCACGGAGGGAGGTCCTGTAGGAAACTGACAGATGGATGTGCTGAGCATTTTCCTCCAAGATGTGGAGCCTCAGCAGGCAACAGGGGTGGGTGGGGCCATCCCAGACCCAGAGATACCTTCTCTGTGTCAGGACCTGTGCTGCCAGCACTAAGGTGTACAGGGTCCTTCAGGAGCTTCTAGGCTGCCAACTAACCCCATCTTCCCCTCCCCCGCCCCTCCCCCCAAGTTCCAAAAGTGAGAGGGTAGGGATGACACCTCCCATATACCATGTCAGCTGCAGGACACAGAGGCCACACGCGCATGCAGCATTATAAGGAATAGGGAAGCCCGGGAATTAGGGGCGCTCTAGGAGATGGTGTTCTTTTTGGCAACTGCTGCCAGGATGCTGACCTAGGGCCTGTCAGCATTTGGAGAAACAGGAAACTCTCACAGGCTGGTCCACCCTTGGCACTCTCGACTGTTTCCAGGCCCAAAGAGCAATATGAAATGCATCCTGTATGAAATGCATCCTGTTACCATAACGTGAGTCAGCTGAATCCTGTTGGGGCTTCTTCCCCAGGTGCACAGATGTGGCTGGGGGGTGGGGAGGTGGGGTGGGGTTAGGGACTGGAGATCAAAGGATCCTAGACTTTGCAAGCAGACAAGAGGTTGCGGAGCTTCCGACCATCTCCCTAATCATCCTAATTTCACACACAAGGGAAGGGGCCTGGGTTGCAGACCCGGCTAGATCCCAGGAATCCCAGCTCCCAGCAGCACCCTCCCATGGAACCCTGCTCTCCTCTGGCACTGAGCTGTTTTCCTAGCAGTTTGTCTAAACCCCTTGCCAAAGGCCTGGAGGCTCATGTCAAAGAGGCTTAGCTGAAAACTGGTTGTTCAGAGACTGGGGAGGGGATGGTCCTGGCACAGTAAAGGAAGTCAGTGCCGCCTCCTGAAGCCGTTCCTGAGGGTCCCTTATCTGAAATCCTTTCTTAGGGCCTTCCAAGGTAGACTGTAAACACTAATGTTCATCCCTGTCTATCCACATTTTTTATGGAAGGTGGGTACTCCTTCCCGTACAATCCAGAGTCCTAAGTAATTTTCCACCTCCCCCTTCATGCACAACCTGAGGAGCGTGTGTTGAATTTGGATGGACAGTCAGTCATTCCAGGACAGAAGCCACGGAAATCCAAGGACTGGGACTGCAAAAGGCCTGAGGGCTGTTGCCTGAGTCTTCTGTGCTCCCGCCCCAGTCTGGGCTGCAGGAAGTGGGGGTAGGGGTTGGTGCCACATTAACAGGGGCCAGTTGGGATTATTTTCTGAAGCAGGGCAGATAAAAAGATTTCTAATTCTTCCCACAACCCTACAACTACTATTAATGATTGCATTAGTAAGAGTTTACCATGGGTCAGATGTTTGGATTGCTTCTTTCAATCACATAGGTAGAAACTACCAAAGCCCCCAATTTAAAGATGAGAAAGCTGAGGCACAGAAAGGTTAAGTGACCTGCTCAAGGCCTCATGGCTGGCAAGTGGTGAGGTCAGGAGACTCACTGACCACAATGCCTCTCTCTGTCCCAAGCGATTCTATGGTGGCCTGTCTGCCCTGGGGCACTGAGAGTCCTCTGAGCAGAGTCACAAAGTGGGTTCCAAGATCAAGGAGCTTTTTCCTTGGTTTGTCACCAATAGTTCTATGACTCCTGAGCTGTGGGAAGTCTTTGCTCAGCCTTACCCTTGGGTGCCCAGTGGGCCTCTGAGGCAGAAAGTGAGAGTTAAGAGGACACTGTGAGCTCTCGCTTCGGCAGCACGTATACTAAAATTGGAACAATACAGAGAAGATTCGCATGGCCCCTGCTTAAGGCTGACATGCAAATTCATGAAGCGTTCCATATTTTCATAACAATCTTAAAAGAAAAAAGAGAGCGGACACTGTGAGGAATGCATCCAGCCTGACCCTGGTCCCACCCCCTGGCATTGCCTACTAAAGAGTGGGTCATAGAACCCTCTCCAGAGCCCTTGGTTATTCCAATAGACTGTGAAACAACAAGGCTGGAAACAAAGCTAAGATTCAGGGCTAGGAAGCCAGAAAAAAAAAAGGAAAGCTGCCTTCCCTTATCAAGATCACAGCAGGCCAGTTCACTGAGCAGTTGGAACAGAAAGTTCCAATTAAAACTCAAAGTAGCCATTGAAGGAGATAATTTGGGAGGTAAGTCAACACGGGATGGCCAGTGCACCCTTTTCCCAGGACAGAGTCCAGGCAATCTTTCCAGCATCTTGAGCAGAGGCCAGAGCAAACAGAAAAGGCACATTCAGCTTAGAACCTCCTAGCTGTCAGCCCCCTAGCTGTCAACACCGGTGTCTTTAAACCTCCTGTGACATTTACTAGGCGACTCATTGTACTCATTTCCCAATTAAGGAAAAACGGAATAAAAAAAGCCTTTGGAAATCTAGAAAGTACGTTGCAGGAATACCTCAGAAAGGTGACTCAGCACTCCATTTCACAAAGGAAACCAGAAATTTCGCAAACACACGCGTTGTTCCCTCTAAACCAGTGGCTCAAACCCGGAACCTGACTCAAACATTTTGCTAACGGCCCTGGGCTCAGTTCTAAACCTCTGGGTGGGCAGGATGAGTGCTCCCACCGTTTCAGAAATGATTGAGTGTGGAATGGCTGAGTGTGACCTGATGCACTTCTGCAGAGGATCACAGGCTGGTTTGGGCCTGGTAGCCGGCAGAGTGTTCTTCCAGAACACCAGGAAATGTTGAACTATTAATCCAAATCATGAACCAGAAGCAATAGTGCCAATAGAAAATTTGCCTGTGAGTAGGACATGAAATCACAATCAAAAGTGGTGTCTGAAAAAAGCTTTCACTCATAGCATGATCAATGGTTTTCTGGTGTTTTTCATTAACAACTATTTGCTCTTCTAAATGTATTTTATAAAATGTGTATGGACATTAACTCTAATTAGTCAAGAAATGGGAAGGATGGAAATAAAGTTTTGTGTTTTTTGTGGTAGCTTGTTTTGCAAAGTGACTTAAGTTGTATGTCTTTAAAAAGTACTTTCCCAGATGTCATGCCTTCCTTACCATTTTGGGGGTGGGAGTTGGCTGTAATTTTCCTAATTTTGCACAGCCTCACATGTAGCATATTGCAGCCAACAAGAGTCTAATCAACTTTAGAACATCACAGCTGTACATGTCACATCATGTCACCCACTTGCTGATGGCAACCACACTATGGTTTGATCTGGAGCTGACTGGAGGAGTTGAGAGAGTTGAAGACTTGTCAGTGAGTCCCAAAAAGATCCTTGAGCCTGGCGATTGAGCCTAGCACTGCTGCAACCATGAAGGCTCAGGACTGGAGGGGTTTCTGAAACTGGATTCCTTCTTTTGTTTTTTTTAATTTAATTTTTTTTTTTTTGGGGGGGGTGGAACATTGTGTTTTTCCAGAACCCATCAGCTCCAAGTCAAGTTGTTGTCCTTCAATCTTAGTTTTGGAGGGCACACGCCCAACTCCAAGTTCAGTCGCTGAGTTCAATTTAGTTGCGGAGAGGGGGTGCAGCCCACCATCCAATGCAGGAGTTTAACTGGCAATCTTGTTATTAAGAGCACGTGCTCTCACCAGCTGAACCATCCGGCTGCCCATTGGCAGCTCAGCTGCAGCTCAGCTTGGGTGCAGCTCACTGGCCCATGTGGGAATAGAACCGGCTTGCGCTCTAACCAATTAAGCCACCCGGCCTGCCCTGGATTATTTCTTGCTTGCATGCATGCAGGCACACACATGCAATCACATGTACACATACACGATCATTTTGTTTGATTGTGGGGTTTCTTCCTTCCTGAGAGCCACCTTTCTGTAAAGGTCTTTTTTTTCTCACTCCTGGGCAATTGCAGCAGCTTCCAACCTGGTCTCCCTTACAGCTCACTCTGTAGCCTACGCTCTGCTATCAGTGTTGCTCTTTATCCTGTGATGTCACTGGATAGTGTGGCTCCATATTGCCTGTAGGTAAGTCTAGACGTCCCTAGCCTTCTGTAATCTGGTCCTGGGGCTGGCCGAGTGGTGCGGTGGTTAAGCGCTGGCTTGGGAAGCTGGCGGCCCCGGTTTGGGTCCCACGTATGAGGGCCAGTGACACTGCCCTCAAAAAAATAAAAACAAAAAATAAAAAATCTGGCTGTAATCTGGTCCTGCTCCTGCCCCCTGGCCATAGAGTCCTGTGTTCTCCTTGAGGGGCTCCAGATGGACACCCACTTTAGCACATTCCCCTGATGGAAAACCTTGTCCTTTCTCGTCTGTCCAAACCCAGGCAAGAATTTGAGGTTCCAAGCTGGCTCTTTGGATCTGGTTTAGTGCTCCTAGGAACTTGCATTGGTTTGGGGCAGTCACTGAGCCTTCCTGGAGGCTGCTGCTGTCATCTATAGAAGGCCTGGAATGGGTCGGGTGGTCATTGGTGGTTCCTTACAGTTCCTAACTGAAAAAATACTATTCAAAGCACCCTCCCCCCATTTTTGTTTACCCTTTTCTTTTGTGAGGCCCCAGCCCTGGCAAAGGACATGGAGGGACCATCCAATCCTGTCACAGTTGGGTTTGTTCTGTTTGACCTCAGTAAAAAGGAGACAGACATTGATCCCATGTCCCCAAAGGCACAGAGCTCACTATCGGTTCCAGCCGTGTGGACCAAGGCCTGTCCAGTGTGCAGTCTAGAATCAGTAATTTTGTAGTCCACAAGACTGTCCCCTATGGGAGCTGCTGCCCAGGCCACCACCTGACCCTGTGTCATAGTGATCTCTGTGGTTTTTTGTTTGTTTGTTTTTTGAGCGCAGTGTCACTGGCCCTCATATGTGGGACCCGAACCGGGGCCGCTGGCTTCCCAAGCCAGAGCTTAACCACCACGCCACTCGGCCGGCCCTTCTCTGTGGCTTTTTAACCGTCATCAGCACCCAGGTCTTCTCCCTAAAACCAAGCTCTCTGCCAACACAGACCTCGCATGAGGTGGGCACCTGCTGGGATGGCTCTCCAACTCACAATGGCCCTCCCTCTGCTCACTGTCTCTGATCTGCCTAGGCCCATCCAGGGACTCAGGGCAAGCTCTCAGGGCTTCCAAAGGTCATAAACATGCCCACTGCTCAGGATATAATTAGATCGGTTTGAGTCTTCTCCTTAGGAGTGTGTGTGTGAGAGTGTGTGTGTGTGTGTGTGTGTGTGTGTGTGTGTGTGAGAGAGAGAGAGAGAGAGAGAGAGAGAGAGAGAGAGAGAGAGAGAGATATTGAGGGGTTGGTCTGTCTCCACTCCGGGCTGTCACCTCTGAGCTTGGCAGCCAACCACAGCCAGGTTCTCCTGCCATATGACAGGACACACAGACTGAAAATAGGCAAACCTCCTCCTTAGAGAGCAGCACAGGTGAAGGCCCAGGTGACTTCTCATGGCCTTTAGCCTCACTGCTTCACTGTCCTCAGCCTCAGAGCCCACGCTCCAGGAGCTGCTGTTAATTGTAACCCAAGTCATGCCCACGGCCTCCTGGGTTATACTGCTGTGTCCCACCACTGGCCTTTCTCCTTAGGACTGGATTACAAACTAAAAATGGAAACAGTGTAATTTTTTTCTCCTAATAATTAAAGTAATAGAGAAACTCAAAAAGAAGAGAGTAAAAGAAATCTCTCTGAATTGTTGTTAATTCATTTTTTTAGGTGTGATAAGGCATTAAGGTTATGTATTTAAAATATAGGCGTTATCTTTTAAGGATAAGTACTAAGATAGTTAAGGAGGAACCTACGTGATATGATGACTGGTGTTTACTTCTGTATAGGATGGGGAAAGAAGGTGGATGGAAGTATAAATGAAACAAAATTGCCATGAGCTGAAACTGAAGGTGGGGATTTCATTTTAATATTCTTTCTATAGCGGTATATGTTTGAAATTCTCCATAATAAGTTACAAAAAACCCACCCCTTCCTCCAACCACACAGAGATAACCATTATTAACATCTTGGGATATTTGTCACTCAGATTTGTCATCTGAATCTACTTCTTATGTTTAGGGGATGCCCTAAAGAGAAGCAAAGAATGCCAGGCATTCACATTCCCAGCCTCCCTTGCCTGGGCACATGACGAAGGGTCCAGAAGTCACACCCTTCTGCCTAGACCTTGAATCAGAGGCTAATAGTGGGAAGACTGTGTGAAACCCATTCCAGCCACAGCAGAACAGCCCAGGCTGCAGTGATGAGCTCATGGCTCTTCTCTCTGGCTCTCTAGCCCCCCTGGAGATTCTAAGGGCTCCCTCCAATCCTTCTCACAACTTTCCTTTTTTTTCCTAAATTATCCAGAATTAGTTTCTTTTGCTCATAACTAGGAATCCTGGCAGGCAAAACATTTGAGTGTAGTTTTTTTTGTTTTGTTTATTGATAGGATTATACTATGCAAATGCTCTATGAGATGCTTTCATTCTTCCACTTAATAGCGTGTGGAGGGTGTATTTGTGGGCACACAGAGCTCATCCATCCTTCATTCTCTCAAACACAGTTAATGTTGCTGCTACAGGAGCCAGAGCTCGCTCTTTCCCTGCCTTTCCCACAAGTGGGCTGGTAGAAGGAAAGGAAGTGTCTCCACAATAAAAGTTCACTTTCCTCCTAAGCAGGGTGGGAGCACCTGGCTGGCCTGAGGCTGCGCCCGACCAGCTGGCAGGGCCCCAGAAGAGGGGTGTTCATCACACTCTATACTCAGGTTGTGCTTCCACTGAGACGTGGCTTCTGAGCAGCCTGCAGCCTGGCTCACTGCTGACCGCAGGAGCAGAGGTCTCGTCTCCACAGGGCCATCAGAGGTCAGGAGCCTCCAGGCTTGCACCTGAGCCCATAACAACCTTCAGTTTGCCGTCTTTGGTGAGGTACCTCGTCAACTGTCACTCCTTGTCTAGCCCTATGGCAGCTCCTGTTGGTCAGCTCTATACTGAATGGGCTCTTTGTATCCATCTGGTCTCCCGACCAGGGAACCATGTCCTGTGGCCAAGATGGACTGAGGGTGGAGTCCTGGGGCGAGGAACAAGGTCAGGGAACATACTAAAGACAACTAGATGCTCCAGTTTGTCTTTAGAGGATCTGGTTCCTCAGGTCCTGGACAATCCCGAATGGTAAAGGAAGGAGGGCTGCTTGGAGGGGATTGCATGCCAAAGGGAGGTGGTCAGATAGCCTCTCAATGTTACTAAAATGAATAATCCTAATAGCAGGCGCTGTCATCTACTGAGCCATACTATATGTGGGGCACTTTGTCAGAGCTTTACAGACACTGTTAGTGACAGTTAAGCATCACAGCAACTCTGCAGGGCAGTTGCCTCGCCCTCTTTATAGAAGAGAAGCTGAGAAGCAGAGAGGTTAAGCCAGTAGCCCAGGGTCACACAGATTAGGGCCCAGAGTGGGACCCAGATTGGTCTGACCCTCCAATGGCTGGGCAATCACTCTGCAGACCGCCTCTGTCATGATAGCCACCAAGGGTGGTTGGTGCCTGCTGGTCCTTTGAAAAGTGCCCCTTGGAGTGACCTCCCCCAGGCCCAATAGGCATGTGCTCACTGCCCCAGAGCGTTAGCTGAAATCACAAATTATCTTCAACAAATTTCCCCCAATAGGCTCGGAAGAAGCAGAGTTTTCTCTGTCCTTTGCTGGTGGATTCCCACCATTTGCTCTCAAGAACCCTCCTCACTGGGACCGCCCCATGAGCTGGGACCAGAGGTGTCTGAGATCCCTCTGCCAGTGGCTGAAGGCCTCTCACCCACCCAAGCCCAGTGAGCTGAGACTATGTCCACAGCTGTGTGATGAGTTCATAGGAAACTGAGTTTCCTATGCATTTCCGGCAACTCTATTAGTTCCTTTTTTAACACTTCTATGAGATGCCTTTCCAACTTTTCCAATAAGAAAATTTTATAAAATAGTAGTGGCAGCAAAGGGCCTCTCAGAGTAAAATGGTTTATGTGACAGCCAGGGTGACTTAAGGTTAACAACAGCAGCTGTGGAAAATGACAGCTGTGGAGGACATCTTCAGTAAATGAGGAGACTCATCCTAACCAGCCTGGTGAAAAGGAGCTTTGGAGGCAGAAGTGGCAGGGTTGGAATCCCAGAACCTCCACTTTTCTTGGCTACATCACCTGAGACAAGTGACTAAACCTCCCTGAACCTCCGTTTTCTCATCTGCAAAATTGGGATAATAATGCCAACCCTCAGAGTGATCATGTATCTACAATGCCCAGCATATAGCCACTGTTTGAGAAATGATACCTACTGTTACTCTTCACAAGTAGCTGAATTATATGGGCCCTTCACAGTGTGAATTTGTGATATGAACTACCGGCTTTAAAAAAAAAAAAATTGGGGAATTGGGGGAGGGGAATCAACAAGTTGCTGTCCTTTTGTTCTTCGGTCTAGCTGTGGAGGATGTCTCTTCACTTGCCCATGTTGGTATTATCATTGTGCTTCTCCTGGATGACGCAGTTGCTCGCTGGCCATTGGACAGCCGCTCATGCCCGCTGCTGGCCACTCATGCTGGCTGCCAGCCACTCACGGTAGCTCATGGCAGCCCACTGCAGCAGGGGCTGCAGCCTATGGCGACGCTTGCAACCCACAGCAGCCCAGCTCCAGGTTGAGCTGTTGTTCACCATCTTAGCTGTAGAGGGCGCAGCATCACTGACCCTCATATGTGGGATCTGAACCGGGGCCCTGCTGCTCAGAACTGGCATCCCAAGACAACTCTTAACCAACATGCCACTTGGCCAGCCCGAACTACCAGCTTTTTAACAGAGATTGCAGCTAAGGCTTTTCAATTATGTGTGGAATTATAGAACAGATAAAAACTTGTTTCCATCTTTCTTCTCTTCCTCAGTGCTTCCTGTCTACAGTTTCCTCTGTAAGCTCCCTCCTCGGTACTCCCAACAACCCTCTCCCATCAGATCATGTCATGAATTTTTAATCTTTTTAATTTATTAAAATGTATCTGTCAGGCTGGCTGAATGGCTCAGTTGGGTAAGAGTGTGAGTTCTGAGCAACAGAGTAGCCATTTCAATTCCCACATGGGCCAGTGAGCTGTGCCTGAGCTGAGCTTCTGCTGAGCTGCCAACAGGCGGCAGGATGGCTCAGCTGCTGAGAGCATGTGTTCCTAACAACAAGGTTGCCAATTTTCTCCCACATGGGATCCACCAGCAACTAACACTGAACACGGCACCTTGAGTTGAGCGGCTGTGAGCTGCCATCGGGCAGCCAGATGTCGACTGGACTTGGAGCTGAGTTAGCTGCGCCCTCCACAACTAAGATTGAAGGACAACAAGTTGGCTGTTCCCCTTCCCCAATTCCCCAACACTGTTCCCCTTCCCCAATTCCCAATAAAATATTTTTAGAAAGAAAGAAAAAGAAAGTGTGCCTGTCATGTGTCCTCGTGTTCCTCAGAACCTTATTCTAGGCCTAATGACTAATCAGACTGAGGCTGAAACTACCCCATTAGTTTACTGTCTACGTTAACATGACTTTGTTCTTCCATTGTTCATTACAATAACTCTACTATTCCAAGACACTCTTGCCCAGGCAAACAACTTGATTGTTCATTACAGGAATTTCCCCAAAGACCAATCAACTCTTTTTTTTTTTTTTCTCGAGGGCAGTGTCACTGGCCCTCATATGTGGGATCCGAACCGGAGCCGCTGGCTTCTGAAGCCAGCGCTTAACCGCTTCGCCACTCAGCCAGCCCAAGAGCAATCAATTCTTTAATAGGAAACATCGACAAGCAGTTCATGCCTGAGCTGCTTCAAAACCCCTCACTTTAAAATCCTCATCTTGCTTTTTCCAACCCAAACATGCTACATCACGTAATTTCCCTATCCTAATCAAGCCCCTGAATTAAAAGGCCCCCCCCCACTTTAATCCAAGTTTGAGATTCTCATTGAGATGTGACCTTGCCCCTCCCCTCTGGGGGTGCTGTGGGACCATGGGTGGAGGGCGGTGTGCACAGAGCCCCTGGAGACCACAGCTGCCAGAACCATTTCAGACCTGGGTCACACCGTCTACACCCCAGACAGAGTCTTTCGTGGTGAGCGTGACTGTGGAACAGTTATTCCCAGTTCTAGCTTCAAAGAGGTGAAAGCTTTCTACACCATTTGACTTGTAAAATGTATTATATTTACATATCTATGGCTTGGGCCTTTTCTTCAAACCAAAGATTTACTCTTTGTTTTGTGGAAGGGAACTGAATTAATACTCACAAAGGTTTGTGGAGTCTCAGCTACCCGCCTTGGCAACACAGGGTGGTCCCCGTGGCAAGGTCCTGCGCTGGGAGGTTGCCTCCCAGCAATGAGGTGGGAAGGCACTCAAAGGAGATCTTTCAAAACCAACTTAAAATTGAATCAACACTAGAACATTTCACCTGAAAGAAGCTCATTCATCAGTTCTTAAAAGCTGCATTTGCTTGTTTGTCTTGGGCTTCCCTAGAGATGAATATTAAAATACTGAAAAGTTGTAGAAAGTCTGACCAAAATGTTTAATGTGGTGACTTTGGGTAGACCTAGCGTCAATCAGAAGCAAACATGGCCCACACAACTGGAAACTCCTGGAAGGAGAGACATGCCTCACTTCCTTTTATTCAGCATCATGTGAAACTGACATAAACATTCAGAGCAGGTGAATTAGGATTCTCATCCAGATCTGCCTGAGTCCCACACTATTGTTCAGTTTCCTAAGAGCTTCCATCTTGCATTCTCTGCATTATTATATCGTAGCTGTGAGACAGACATTCTTTCATTAACCTGGCACATCAGAAATTCGAACTATCCTTAACAGTATTTATCCAATTTTGGTAGGTTACCAGTAACAAATGTGTAAAAAACCGAGTCAGAATTGATGATCTGGAGTCATTTTAGTTAGTGGGAATTCCCACAGAGGCTTGGAAGCCGCTTTATACCACAGGTTGGGAATGTGGACCTGAGTCCACCCAAACCTGGCTGTGTGAGCAGGGCTGAATTTCTTGACTGTGCTCCAGCTTCCTTATAAAAAAAATGTAAAAATAATATAATAGTACCTACCTAGCAGGGTGGTTTGAAGATCACAGGAGTTGATATTTGCAAACCACTTAGAATAGTCTGGTATGTAGTAAGCACAATATACTTGTTTAATAAATAAAAAGTAAATGTATTATGTTATTTTATTCCATAATATATTAACATAGATCAGTTAAACATTTTGAATAAAATATTGTACAAAATTAAAATGTGACAACTTTAAAGTTTTTTTTTTTTGAGGGCAGTGTCACTGGCCTTCATATGTGGGACCCGAACCGGGGCCGCTGGCGTCCCAAGCCAGCACTTAACCACCGCGCCACTCAGCCGTCCTGAAAGGTGTTTTTTTTTTAAGTTACTTTTAAATAGCTGAATATTTTCCATGTAGCCTATACTCAATAATTTGTTTAAATTAAGCAATATGAGATGATGGCAACATTTCAGGGGAAGTTATTCTTTTTTCTTTTTTGAGGGCAGTGTCACTGGCCCTCATATGTGGGACCCGAACCGGGGCCACTGGGTTCCCAAGCCAGCGCTTAACCACCGTGCCACTTGGCCGGCAGAAGTTATTCTTTTTTGAAGGTTTTCCCTGGTGCATTTTAGTCAACCGCTTATTAAGGCTTCGCATATCCTGATAAGGACATAGTGGGGCCTTTGTCTTAGGGAAGCAGTTCCCTCTTCCCTCCTTCCAGGAAAAGGCCTGGTCAGGGCCCCTCCTAACATGCCAAAGCAACCCCATTCAAAGGTACAAACAAGCTAATTTAAAAACCAGCTTTTCATTTTGAAAAAAGTTACTGAGAGTCAGAAAAACCTTTCAAGACTTACTTTCGCAAAGTTTCTGAGTATGGAGTTGGTGTACAGAACGATTTTAACTTCAAAAATCCCATTGAGAGGCTGCCTTTCCTTAGAATTTGGAATGTAGATGGCCCAAGCAGTGTTATAATAAAACTTCATTGGCTTATAAATTGACCAGTTTGTTAATATACGACCTAGGGGGCTCTCAGAAGGTATACATACAGGGCTCCTCATCAGCTTGGTGTCTAAGACACAAATAGAAAAAGGAAAAAAAAAAAAGGGAAGGGACAGACAAGAGGTAAGTAAAACAAAACAAATAAGTGAACCAGAAGGGAAACAAACAAACCAACAAACCAGCTTTTCACCTTAATTGGCGAATTACCTTTCAAACACATTTCCTCCTTGAGTTTTGCACCTTTCTTAGAACTCAGATGCTTGCGTGTTTGGCCTTGTATTGTGTCAGCCACCTCCTTTATTACACTTACCTGGTTGGATGGTAGGTTTGTTGGCCTTGGCCCCTATTTTAATGTCAGTGCTCAACATCCAACCCTACGTTTCAAAAGACCCATGTTGTCTGATGCTGGATCATGTGCAGCTGCCCAAGCGTTTGTCCCAGTTTGCAGTGGTCCCGAGAGGGAATGGCAGAGAGCCTTAACTAGATAAATCAAATAATGTTTTATTCAAAGTGCTCTTCAAAGTGTGGTCCTGGCCATTCAATTGCATGTTGCGTTTGAGAAGCTCTGGACTAAGGCAAGTACAGTATTTGTCATTAATTCAAAGACTAGTGAGAAATTGCTTTGGGGTTCAGTTTTGCAATCTAGCATCACACACAGGTACAAAAATGAACAGGTAGCGTGTTGTGGATGGTTGCTTTAACCCCGGCCTGGAAGTGAGTTCTGTTCTGAAAACAGCTTTGTTTCCAGCCACTTGTCCAAAAGATGCTACTGGTCACTTGGGACATGAAATGAGGGAATAAATAGTACTGGCCTCTGTGGTGTAAGCTCTTGATCTCCATCCCCTGCCTCTGATCTGAGCTCGCATCGTGTTCTGTGCTTCATGTTACCATCCTGTCTTATATGTGCTTGTTTGCCTCCCTGTCCACCTAAGCGAGGAGCTCTTTGAGGCAGAGCCCTTGACTGGGTCTTTGTCAACTCTAGCCACTGGCACACAGCCTGCAGAACAAGAGTGCTTTATAATGGAAATGAATGAATGGAGACTGAGGGAGTCCACACAGCATAACCGGTTTCAGTTTCTGTAGTGGTCCCTTAAAATGGGGAAACGACCTGGGATAGTCCTGTTCAAGTACTAGAAGTTGGAGAATGCTTGTTGGGCATGTTTCTGACTGGAGTTCCACTCTGACCTTTCTTGCCAAATGAAACTTCAACTATACCTAGGGCAAGTTGATGAAAATCAGGAGGAAAGGGGGCGAAGGAAGAACCCATGTCACTGACTCAGTTCTGTCACCACTTAATCACTTCCAGTAGCGATTGAAGTTGCAATGCAAATACCCCAGGGCACCCAGCATCCGGCATTTCCAGGCCTCCCATGGAGGTCTGCAAATTGCTCAGCCTGGAAGTTTGTTCCCTCCTGAAAGAAAAACCCTTCCTTCTGGAAGTGACTTGGTTCATGTGACCTATAAAGGAAATTTATCCCAAGGATGAGGCAGGCAGAAGGAATCAAGGAACTAAATTCAAGGAAGTTGCTGATGTGACTTATTTCCCTCTTGTGTCACTTCCCCTTTTCTCAAGGTCCCCTTATTTCTTCTACCTGTCCTAACAGGACCTTTAGTTTCTTGGAGAAAAGCAAAGTGCATAAAAGGTGCTCAGTTGAACTATCTTCTTTGAAAACTTTTGTTTGCTTAAAAGTTTGAGGAAGACTTGCTACAGATTAGAATATTTCAGGTCTACAATTTTTCATCAGGGAACGCCAGCACAACAACCAATGGCATGAAGGAAAGAAAGTGGGTTTAAAATCAAAAGAAAAGAAAGGAGCAAAGAAATAAGAAGAACTGGAAAGTAAGGAACCAGGGCTGACTTCATTCCTTCACTGGGCCCAGCTACCTTGAGATTTATTCAGATGATGGAATCCACCCTAAAGTTTGGGTCCTGAAGAGCAGAACAGCTGAAGCCTAGAAGGGTGGGAGGCTGGGGCCCAATGGGTCAGAAGAGGCCCCATTTTAGCATGACCGGGGAAGGTGACACCTCTACACGAAAGCCAGTAACCAAGGAAGCTGAGGGAGAGTGGGCTACACCCCTTTGACCTGCTTCTCCAACCCTCTAGCACAGCCAGAATTAGAGTGAGAGTGATGGGCAACTTGGCACAGATTCAACACCATTACAGGGAAAAGGGAGTCCCATCTGACTGAGAAGCACTAAAGGCATCATTCCAAAATTGGGAGCCAAGTTTCCAACCTTTGTTCCTTTGGATATGAGGTGGATATCCCACCCCACCCCCCCCACTCCTCTTTACCTCTTCTGCTTATCCGCTGAGAGCCAAACCTAATTAACGTTCATGTGTTAGATCATATAACACCTGTGTTCAGGTGCTCTGGGATAGACAAGGGATTTCCATGATGGGCCTGGAGCACTGTGAGAGAAGACAAGATGGATGGAGGGGCCCTCCAGATGACTGAGGCTTTGACCTCTTGTCCAGTCTACAGCAATACTCCTTTATATATGAAAGACCCATTAGTATTGGCTCCGTTTTGTTCTGAGAGGAAGGTGATCATTACATTCACTTGACTTTGACATCAACTGTGGATCAGGAGAGGGACAATGTATTGTAATATAATGGTAATGCTTTCTTAGGTATAAACCAAAGTACATGAATTGTATTTATACACGTCAGCCTTTTGTAGAATGCCATAAACTTTTCTTTCCTCCTTTTTCTATCTAGGCAAAAGATGCATTTTTAGGGATGAAAACATCCAGATTCAGAGTACCTAAATCCACATTTCACAAGGTATTGAATTCTTGTGAAATCTGCTTTTGTAGAATCATACAGTAGAATTGGAATGATTGAGATGATTGAATTCTTCACATCTTTATTATCAATTTTATACTATAGCTGGTAACAAAATAGGTTTGGTGGAATGCATCTAAAAGATGTTAATCACCTGAAAACAAGAGTGTATTAAATAAGTTAACTACCTACCTCCCCCGCAAGGTGACCCTGGACAGGACATTCTCTCTGGACTGGTTTCTTCTTCCCATGTGAAATACAGGATGTGATGCAATAGCTTGTGTTTTTCGTTAGCATTATGTTCCTGGCACTCTGCTATGCTTCTTACATGGATTGTCTTGTGCAGTCTTTGGGATAACCCAGTTTATAAATGAGGAAATGAAGGCTCAGAGGTGGGCACTGGCTAACAAATGTTGGTGCAGTCCCATTCCTGCACCCACATCCTTAGGAACTTCCAGTATTACAAGTGGATCTTTTGCAGTTTTAGAAAATGTGAATTAAGCATAGTACTCTTCTTGGCCAAGATCATTTCCTAAAGTGGAAGTGTCCTGGAATAATTTAAACCAAGGAGATGAAACAAATGACAATGGAGAGCCTTCCAGCTATAGGACCAGCAGCTTGCTGCACCCCCACCCTGCCTATTTCCTATCTTGCAATCTTGCATCAGCCTCCCCTCCCACACACTGGGCCTGGGGCTGCCTGTAAAGCTGGTGTGTTACAGTGTGAGAAGCTGCTATCTGAAAGGGTTCCGTGGCTGGCTGTGGTTAAGTGCTTTCCCACGGCAGCTCTCCACCTCCACCTGATTGAATGACTCTCAGAATAGGTGTCCCACGATGGTAACGAGAAAACGATCAGGATAATTCTGTTTGTAAAAAATCTGTTTAATAAATATACATCTTCAAAGTAGCAAAATAATTACCAACAAAATACACTATGTACACCATTTACAGGAGTGTAACACAAACCTGGACAGGTAGTGACTTTTAACCCCATACCACTGAAAGGTTTAACAACACCTCATTGTTACATGTCACAGGATACAACTGGGCACAGCCACTGAAGCCATCGTGGTTCAATCAAAAAGCACAATAAATAAAATGCAGTCCTTTCATCGAATTTTGGATCACCTTCTCGAAAAACCCCACAATGGTGAGGTTTAAAAAGAGGCTTTCTTTGAACCCTAATGCTCTTTCTTGTCCCCCTTTCAAAGTTCACAAAAATAAAATGAGGGTTCATCCACTACAGTAAAATGTTTCAGGCCAGGCAGTGTGGTTTTAAGTACACCCTTTGAATTTTTTTCTTTCTTTTTTTCTTAGAAAAATATAACTCTTTTTTTGTACAAATATACAAGTCCAAGTTCTTTCAGATACTCTCTGAGGCTCATAATGTCAGGCGCTGGCCTCCAAGCACACAGTCGTCATATGGCAGCTAAAAACAAGAGGAAAGAAAGTATGTTAAACTTCCAGAGCTTTTGCCAGGGGTGCTGGGATAATGGTGAGGGCTGCTACTGGAAATAACTCAAGCATTTGTGGACTCCATTCTCTATAACTCAAATAGAAATGAACTTCATGGACTGAGGTAGTTTTCCTTTAATGCTCTTCTTTAAAAAGGGCAAAAAGACACACGCTTGGGATACTGGTTATGCATACTAAACAAGAACTTCATTATGTTGAGACCTTTGCATAAAGAGTAGCTAGCTCTAGGGGCCTGGAACGGTGGAGAAAGAATGACCATTCTCAATGCTTTTTGTAGAGCAAAGTTGACACTCACCTCATCCTCTGTGAACTCTGACTCCGTGTCATAGCTCTCCTCATCCTCACTCTCAGGCAGCGTCTGAAGGTTTTCTGGGGTCAGCTGGCCCAGCTGCTGCTGTATCCGGATGCTTGGGCGGCCCCAGGTGAGCTGATATGGGGAGTAGCCCTGGTAGGTGACTCTGTTGACATCAGCCCCACACTTCAACAAGAGCGACACCAGATCGGGATTCTGTAGGTCCACCGCGAGATGAAGGGCGGTTCTGCCATTACAGGGCTCCTGAAACCAAAAGGAATTTGAGATGCTTATGGCTGAATTTGGAATTTCTGCTTGCAGCAAGAGGATGTGACGTCTCACTGAAGAGGACCCTAAGCCTGATGCCCTCCACCTGGTGGCATGATGCACTCACCTGAGCATTGACATCGGCACCCAAGGACACCAAAAGCTCCACGATGCCCAGGTAGCCATGGATAGAGGCTAAGTGCAGACATGTGTGGCCTAGAAGAACAAAAGGAAGAAACTGTAACCACTTGTTTCAACCCTCACATCTCAAACAAAACCTTTCACCTATTCTTTTAACAGACAAATCCTTTTGAATTTGAACAACCCAGAATCTGGGATCTGAATGAACTTTATAAAGGCATCAAATAGGCCTTTTACATACGTATTTTCCCAACCTTTCACATGTTGAGAGTTTAAGTTCTTGCTGGACTCGCTAAGTTAGCCCACCTATCCCTTCTCCATGTCACCTGCCCTCTTCTCTGATAGGCAGGGCAGGCAGACGTACCATTATAGTTGGTGGCCTGCAGGACAGGGTGGAGACGCTGGGTCCCACAGCTCTGAGTCAGGACTCCCACACTGGCCAGGCAGCCCTGCTCACAGGCAAGGTGTAGGGGGGTATTTCCTCGAAAGTCTCGGAGCTCAGGATCACAGCCAGCTTCCAGAAGTGCCTCAGCAATTTCTGGCTGGTTAGTAATCACAGCCAAGTGGAGTGGAGTCTACAGAAGGAAGAGGGAAAAGAAAGGGGATTAAGCCATGGACCAAACCCATAGTCTGAGTTCCCCTGCACCCCAGAGACCCCTACGCTGCAGGGGCTGCTCCTCCCAGATAGGTGTGAGGGGTAAGACAAATCCCCAAAGCCCCAAGTGGGCTTCATAAAGGCCTCATCACATTAATGGGAAGTTCATTCCTTTCCAGAATGCTCGCTGATTCGGACATAAAAGGTCAGGGTGGGTAATGACCATGGCTATTACTTTATAAAGGACGGGGGGGGGGCAACTGTGCTAGACCCCAGGGTCAGAGAGGCACGGGCTGGTCAAGACGCGCACCTGCTGCAGGTTGTTCTGGAAGTTAAGAAAGGCCAGGTCTCCCTTCACTCGGCGGACCACTTCCATGGTCAGTGCCTTCTCCTCATGGATGATGGCCAAGTGCAGGAACCTGAGAGGGAAAAGCAGGGAAAAACCCCCAGGGCTGGTGAGTGCAATGCGTGGGGCCCAGGGAGGTGCGGGCTGCGGGGGATTGCGCAAGGCCGGGGTTTCTGAAGGCCGAGGCCGCGGTGTTTTCCGCGAGGTTATTATGAGCTGAGTGTTCCTGGCAGGCGCCCAGGGACTTTCCGGGCCCTCCCCCCACCTCCCGGGCGGGCGCCGAGCAGACCGCCCCGCCCTCCCGCCGAGCCGGAACGCCCTGTACTTCCCCTCGCTGCCGCACGGCGCCCGCCAGCCGGGCAGAAATTCCCGCCCCCCTCCCCCCCTTATGCAAGCGGGGACTTCGCGTCCCAGCCGCGCCGCCCCGCCCCCGGCCGAGAGGACCGGGACGGGGTAGGACAGAGTGCACGGCTGCAAGGCCGAGCTGCAGAGCTGCAGCCCCGGGAACGAGCCCCGATCCTCTCCCCGCCATGCAGCTTTACACGGTCTCAG
Source organism: Aselliscus stoliczkanus (assembly GCA_033961575.1). Classification (NCBI taxonomy): domain Eukaryota; kingdom Metazoa; phylum Chordata; class Mammalia; order Chiroptera; family Hipposideridae; genus Aselliscus; species Aselliscus stoliczkanus. The sequence continues at coordinate 75,424,101 of CM066732.1, read as the reverse complement.
GGGCGGTGCATACACCCCGGGTCCACCGGCGCATCGTGCGGGCCCCGAGACTCGCGCGGCAGGCCCGGCGCCCCCACCCGGCCCCGTCACACCCTGGCCGGCGACACTTACGAGTCTCCGTCCTCGGTGAGCTGCTGCTTCCAGGGCTCGGCGCCGCGCGGCGCCTCCTGCGGCTCCAGGCGGATCTCCCGCAGCTCCTTCACCATCTGCTCGTACTCCTCGTCCTTCATGGAGTCCAGGCCGCTGTCGTGGCGGTCGTCCAGCAGCCGCTCCTTCTTGAGCGCGTCCCGGGGGCCCTCCATGGCCCAGTCCTGGGCGTGCTCGGCGGGGTGAAACATGGCGCGGTGCGCGGTGGCCGGTCAGGCGCTGCTCCCCAGTTGCGCTCGGCTGCGGGCTGCGCGCTCCCTTCGTCGCTGTGTCGCAGGCGGCTTAGGACTGTTGTGGGCTCGGCAGCGCCGCCGCGGCGCCCTATAAACGCTGGCAGGGGATTTCTCCGGGGCGGGGTCAGGCGCGGGGAATTTCCAAGCCAGTCAGACCAGAAAAGAGAACTGGCCTCGTCTTCTCAAAGCAATCTAAACCCTGAGCCGGGGTTCATCACAGAAACTCCCAGCGATGAGCCACTGGGGTCATGCACAGGGAACTTTTTTGATGAACGCTGAGTGGCTGGAAAGTCCTCCCGACAAGGCCCCCTCCCGGTACTTCCCTGCAGCCTGCACTCAGTAATCCTGTCCCTCTGCAAGAAACCTTCTTTTCCCTGGGGTTTCCCACGATCGTTTGGATGTGGGGTCCTCGGCTGAAGAGATCCCAAAGGTGCAGACCTGCTGAGCGGTTCCTCGTTGGGGTTTGCCAATCGGCCGGTCCTTTCCGTTTTGTTTTTTTTTGATCTTTTGGAAACGGGAGTGGAAATGATGGCTGGGTGTAAGGATTCGTTTCCTCAAACTTCAGTCTGTAGGGAAGGACACACTGGTGGGGAGAAGGGCTGCCTCTGCGTCCCTGCGGACACCAGGTTGTTTGCAGGGCAGGGACATGTAGCACTCCCCCAGCCCGCCTCAGGTCGAAGCTGTGAAAGTTTTGGCGTTGAAAGTCTAAATGCTTGGAGAACCCTCAAATAATTTCCTCGGGGTTAACAATCCTCGTGACTGGGGAGGGGTAAGCACTCTGACCCGTATGAGGGGAAAATGCTAAACATAAAACAAAATTGTTTTCAAGTAAGGCAAGGTAGTAGAGGTTGTAGCTACCTGGCAATAACGAAATAATTATTGCTTCCTGAATTGCACTGTGCTGCTGCAAAGAATGGATGCTGAGCCCACTTCTGGGTGCCAAACTGGGTAACTTTCCAGAGGCATTTGGAGAAGGAGGCTGAAGAATGGGTTGAGTAGTGCCTTACCTAAGATTGGGCCTTAAGTGATGGCCAAGAAAGGAGATGCTAGGCATACTGCAGGAGGCTCAAGGTAGCCCAGCTTTGTCCCCATCCTGCCCTTCCTGGTTTCTTGCTCTCCTGCCCTGGGGGTGGGCAGCAGTTGTACCTATGCATGCAATGTGGGTAGCCACTCCAGGCTCACCGTCCTCTTGTTTTCAACCACAGAAATAGGATTTATGCTATCCTCTGCACCCTCACCTAGCCAACAAGCCCTGAAGTTTATTGATTTACTTCTACAGTTGGTCCAGGCAAAACAAAGCAACTTTGGTCAGAGTTCTTCACAATTAGCCCCAGGAGGCCTCTCATAGTTTTGCAGATTTCTGAAGGTTGTTGCAATCACCTTTAACTTGCCTGGCCATGTATTTACCAACCTTTATCCTCTCTGAATCTCCCTATCCCCACCCCTCACCCCCAATTCTGAATGTAGGGAATCTGGGTCAATGAGGGTGACAGCCAAAATATGAGGGCGAAAAAAAAGTTGAGAAGTAAAACCTTGAGGGTAGTAATGATCACATGCTAAAATGAAAACTTCCCAGGGATAGACTCCACTGTCTGTAGGTGTGTGATATACAAATATTATACAATTTTTGAAGCAAAGTGAAACAGCGACTGTAAGTAGGAGACTTATAATCCAGGCTCTGTCTCTAATTAAGTGCATGTTAATTGGAGATATCAATTAACTTTGCTGTGGTATATCTGCTTTTGTAATAATAAGATTGGATTTAATGCTATTTAGAGGGGTTTTTTTCCAGCTTAAAAATGGTATTAGTTGGCCACACAGGCATGTATAACCCTGCTTAAGAGTGACCCTGTCTCTTGGAAATTCATAGTATAAATGTTTGGAAGGATTCCAACACCTTACGCAACACCTTGTTCTCAGAGCTAATCTTGTAAGATAGGTATTGTTCCTACTTTCCTAAAAAGAAACTGAAATGCAGAGAAATTTACCTAGATACCCCATGGCAGTTAATCTAATTTCTATCCCAACATATTAATCATTTGGTCAAAGCAGTTGTAGTATTAACATTTTTGAAAACACAGTTTGAAAATGACACTGAATATGCCATAATTTGGAAGATACACAAGGTATTTTCTACTCCAGTTGTTGGATAAAACAGAGGGTAGATGTTTCCCTATCTGGGGGTATTCATGTCTGTAAAAATAGTATAGAAAAGTTGAACTCTAAATGCCCTTATAATAAAGGATACCGTAGGAAAGGATTTGTAGCTGCAGGTTTAAAATGACTATTAAAAAAGAAAATCATTAAAAAAAAGAAAGAAAATCATGCATAAGTAAAAGTATCTTGGGAGTAAGTTTTCTTTGTACCTCTTTTAATGGCTTTATGTACCTGATTGCCTTCAGGACCTGGTGGTCTTTATTTCTAATTGTTTAGTGTGACACCTAGTGGTAAGAGTCAGGCCCAGGCATTCTCTGATTTGTCACAGAGCTCTTGGGAATTTTGGGAGGTGCTGAGTCTTGATGACCTGTCCCTATGGTGGGGATTCCCAAGGAGGTACCTTTTGTTTTTCTGTAACCTGGGAGACAGTTTTGCATAATGTGATCCAACAGGTTTTCTCTCTCATCTATAGTTCTCTACATTTAAATCAACAAACATTACAACTTGGGCAATAAAGAACATAGTTGGAAATCAGAAAACATGAGCAGAAGGGCCAGAAGAAGACAACTGACTTCTGGTTTAGAAAGATCTTTATTGGGCCGGCTGAGTGGCGCATTGGTTAAGAGCTGGTTTGGGATGCCAGCGGCCCCAGTGCAGATCCCACATATGAGGGCCAGTGACACTACCCTCCACAGCTAACAACAGCTCCACTTGGAGCTGGGCTGCGAGCCCCGGCGACGGTGTAGACTGTAGCCCCTGCTGCAGTGGGCTGCCATAGGCTACAGTGAGTGGCCAGCAGCCAGCATGAGTGGCCGGCAGCCAGCGTGAGCTGCCAATAGCCGCAATGAGCGACCATCCAGAGGCCGGCGACCAATCTGCCTCATCCAGGAAGAGCGCAATGATGATACCAACATGGGCCAGTGAAACAACGTCCTCCACAACTAGACTGAAGAACAAAAAGACAGCAACTTGTCTGTTCCCCTTCCCTGATTCCCCAACGTTGTTCCCCTCCCCCAATTCCCCATGTAAAAATAAATAATAATAATAATTTAAAAAAGGAAGATCTTTATAGACTCTTGGGCACTTAGCATTATCCCTACCTTATTGTCAAAAATTTTAGCTAATCTTGACCATTTTGAAGATGTTAAACCTTAGGTAACGCATTTTTAATGTCATTTGGGGGCCGGCCGAGTGGCGCGGTGGTTAAGCGCTGGCCTGGGAAGCCAGCAGCCCCGGTTCGGTCCCACATATGAGGGCCAGTTACACTGCCCTTAAAAAACAAACAAACAAACAAACAAACAAAAAACCAGGACTCCTTTGGGCCGGCTGAGTGGCGCAGTGGTTAAGAGCTGGCTTGGGATGCCAGCGGCCCCGGTTCGGATCCCACATATGAGGGCCAGTGACACTGCCCTCTAAAAAAAAAAAAAAAAATAAGAAAAATAATGTCATTTGGCTTTTTTCTGTTTGTTTGTTTTTTTTTTTAATGCAGAAGGCAAAAGAATCAGTTAACCCCAAAGCTGCTTTATATTTTAGCGCAGAATGCAGCCATAGGTAAGGGGAGGATGGCCAGGGATGCTCAGGGGTTTCACCCTAGGCAGGCACACCCTGTGTGCACCAGTGTGTGATTTCATTTACTCTTCCTGTGGGAAATGCACAATATGGACTGAACCTATTGCCTGAAGTGCCCAGGGACCTGGCAACGTAGAGATTCTTCTATAAGTTCAGCCAAGCAGTCCAACATATTTGGCTTTTCCTAATACCATGGGCAGCATGTCCTGTGCCAGTTGCCCTGGTCAATTAAACTGAAATTGTTTTAGCTCCAGCATATTGAACTGAAAAAGGCTACCCATCCCTCAGTGCAGCCAGCCTGGAAGAGAGAGGAGCCATGATTGGGTATGGAAGGCCAAGTGAGTCAGGCACACTGCTGATGGACAGCGCCACTGTGAAATTCTGAATTTATATTCTCCTTCCAATCTCGGGCTCAGTCTTCCTTACTCCTCTAGTGGTTAGCAACCACCTCCATCCATCCCCCTCAGAATCGGAGCTCTCAAGCTCTGAATTTCCCCACAGAAAAACAGCTGTCAGGACCTTCATTCACAGTGACCTGTAAACAAGACTGTCAAAGCCTTTATGTATTTCTTGTGGTACAAATTCTGCTCTTTGATGGGGACCAAAGCTTATAAAGGATATCAAACTCAAGGACAGTAATACCTTGGTTTGCGAGCATAATTCGTTCTGGAAACAAACTGCTCATATTACAAGACATCGCTCGTTTACCACGTTAAAATGGATTAGAAATGTTTGCTCGTCTTGCGGAACACTTGCAAACCAAGTTACTTGCAATCCAATGTTTTTACCTATACGGGCCAGACAGGTTTCACAGATGAGTGAAGCTGGCCGTGTGTGTCCAAGGGGTGTGGTGGCATCTCAAAGAGTTCACCTGAGAGAGCGTGTCCCACACTCAGGTCAGACAAGCAAATAGCACTTTGCATTCAGTACCGATGTTATTAAAGAAAAAAAAAATCAAAACATGCATTTTGATGTGAACATTTTCATATTTTAAAATATTGTGAAAACCGAACAAAATGCATTTCTGCATTGCTTGGCGACATTGAGCCAACAGGTCCTGCGTTTACAACCTGTTTTCTAGTCAAAGTATGATATTTTCATGGTGCTTTGGGGGAAGGCACTCACCCTCAACTGCTGTGGTGTCACGGGGTCTCTGCTCCTCCATGTAACCAGGGGCTGGGGGTGCGGTGTGTCCATCCAGGAGGTTTGGTCTCCCCTGGCAGGCAGGATTGGAATCAGAGGCTCTAAGCCCCGAAAAAACTTTCTCCCTCCCCCAAAGAACTGTTAAACACTACACTTTAAAATTATTGGGTTGTTGGAAAAGTCATGACGCATTTTTGCAATGAAAAACACAGAAAAAATACGTCATGACTTTTCCAACAACCCAATAGTATAACAAGTTCAACAATGCTCTGGTCTTTCTCACAATAAACATCTCTTGGGGTGCTCCTACTCTGCAGGTGCCCCAACCACGTGCCCAATCTGTGTGTTGAGTAACCTGCCATCAGGGAAGGAGGAGGCCTGCATGTGTCACCCCTGCATGTGTCAGTCCCTGGCCAAAATTCCTGGCTCTCCCTTTTCACTGTTTGTAAGCAGTAACCAAGTAATACCTGTAGGGTGTAGGTTGTTCACGTTCTGTTGTGTTTGGGGAGAAGCAGTTGGATCAGCAAAGGGTGTGGGCTTAACACCACATGGCTTCCTCTTCATCCCAGTAGATGTGCTCTTTTATCTTGGGTGTAAATTCATCCTGAGTTTAGTCAAGGTGCGAGGGGACTTAGCCCTAGGACCAGTCCACATGACAGACTGGTCCTCAGCTAGATATGATACATAAATGAAAGGAGGTACCTGCTGCTCTTGGGTGAGGCGTTCATGATCCCTTTCAGCATCAGAGGCAAAAATCTACCACCAGAAACTATGGGGATGTGGACATTTTATTTTCACTCTATGGTCTAAGGTCTGGGGATTGGTTTAGGACAAAGGTAAACAGAATCATAGCTGCCAAAAGCTTTGCTTCAGGTTACAAATAGATTAAAGATTTAGGAAACTTGACCCTCAGTCTTTTCTTGTAATGACTAAGATAATATCTTTCCCAAACTTCTTTGCAGAGACTCTGTTCTCTGGAGCACAACCCCAGATTACTTGGATAATTATTAAAAATTGAGATGTCTGAGGCTGTGAATGGAGGATACCTCTAAAAATATTGATGAGGAAAGTTAATTGTTGGCCGATTTTTACATGCTGGAAGGAAATGAGAGACAGAGTAAGAAGGGTCACAAACAGAAGCTGTGAGAAGAGAGAAAGGGGGAAATTGGCCTGGGGTATTTTTCCTTTGTTACCAGGTCTCAGCTGTCAGAGTCCAGTCCCATGACTGTGACATATGCCCTGTGGATAAGTCACTCAGCTTGGTTCAGGAATGCTCATCTTTTCCTATGTCCTAAGGCTATTTACAGGCTACAGTTTAGGGATTATTTTACCAAGAACTCTGATATTTTCATAAAGTGAGGTAGACTACTGCTTCACTAAGTCTTTAAACACTAATATTTGAAAATTGGGCCAAGTTAGGAGAGACGTTAAAGAGCGTGGGAGAAAGAGCTGTAGGGGTGCCCCCTACATTCGTTGGTGGAAATTCAAGAGGTTCCGGGGAATGTGGGTGAGATGACAGCATGGGTATCGGTCTTGGTAAATAATCTATCTGAACATGATGGAGAGAGAGCAGAAAAGCTTAAGTATACCCTACTCATAATGTTGGCTCAGCTGCCTTGAAGGGCACAGATCCACCTCCAGATAGCCATATCATTCAGAGCAGGGAGGTAGAAGGAAAGGTAGAGATTCACAAGAGTGAGAAGAAGCTACATTCAGGGCAGGAGCCTGGAATAAGGGGAGTTAAATAAGGATCGACAGTGGAATTTTTCCTTCAGAAATGACAGTCCAGACACCAAGATGAAAAGCGTTGTATGGATGGTACTGTCTGCAGTGACACCTTCAGGCTGTCTGTGGAATAACTGTCCTTCAAGGAATCACAATTTCTGTGTGTTTTTTTTAAATTAGTTTATTGGGGTGACAATTGTTAGTAAAGTTACATAGGTTTCAGGTGTACAATTCTGTAATTCATCATCTGTATATAATATTGTGTGTTCACTGCCCAGAAATCACATTTTCTTAAAGAGGGCATTTCAGAAATTTGAGTTGAGGATGAGCACCAGGACTGGATATTTATTTATTCATTTATTTTTTTATTTTTTGAGGGCAGTGTCACTGGCCCTCATATGTGGGACCCGAACTGGGGCCGCTGGCTTCCCAAGCCGGTGCTTAACCACCATGCCACTCAGCTGGCCCCCAGGACTGGATATTTAGATGTGGCTTTAGTGCATAGTCCCAGGGGGAAGCTGTGAGTATTCCCTTTCCTGAAATTCCCATAGCTGATGAGTTCAGTTCATTTTGCTTTTGAAATGACTCCAGCCCATCCCCTTTCCATCTCCACCATCCTCACATTAGTGCAGGACCTGTTTTTACAATAGGAGCCTCTCTATTTGTTATTTATACATTTATTGAGTACTTACCAGGGTCTGCACTTGATATACTCTATCATAGTCACTTAGGTGAGTATCATTATCTCTGTTTTAGAGAAATTTGAGGCTCAGAATATAAGTCACTCAGAAGCCAGCATTCAAACCCATCATCCATGCTGCCCTCCCATTGTTCTCCTCTATACTCAACAATGTTGCTTGACCATCCCATTTTAAAATTGTCAAAGGTATTGGCACAAATTATATGTTGTATTATCTGTGGTATAAAAAATTAATTGGTTTTAAAATTGAAACATAACAGTTGCACATGGTTAAAGCAAAAGTTTAAAAATTCAAGTAGTATAGAAAACGGGTTACAATATTACAATTACAACTCCTTTCACTATTGTTTCTTACACACATTTTCATGTAATTTTCTGTTAACACAATCTCTAGGGACCCATCATGGACTGAAGGACAGAGTCGGAATTCCTCTGGCAGCCTTTAAAGCCTTCCAGAGTTAGACTCCACATAGCTTAGCCCCTCTTAGTCCCAGCAACACTCTGGCCCAGCTGCTCTGGCCTTCACTGGGGTATGTCCTCTGCTCTCCCTCCCTGTTCAAGGATCAACTTCTTTCCACTTCCTTGCCAGAACCACCGCTACCCCCACCCCTCCACCTTTCCAAGAGTCCTTCCTTGACTTCCTCTCCTTTGAGTGCTCTTCCCTCTTCTGAATGTTTTCTAATTCTTATGGTCTCTCTTGGACATTGGTCCCGTGGTCCTGCTTAGTTATTGCTCATGTTCCCCTTGATTCTAGTTAGGCACTTAAGGATATGGGGTGGAGTGGGCGCTGCTGGGTGGGATGGAGAACATTAATTTCTTCTGTGTCTCCCTTGTCCAGTCCATTGTTTAAGGCATCAGTATCCTCTTTTCTTTAGACCTATCACAATTGTTCTTTGACTGTTCTTCTTTGCTAATACCTCACTCTTCATCCAATCAACTTTTCTTCTCTATCTGGAAATTATTTCAAGAGCTCCTCTGGTCTAGCTTCTGCCTTGGAGTGAGTAAAGTGTGATTATTCCCATTTTACCAAGGAAGGAGGCATTGTGGAATAGAGGTTATTAGGACAGGAGGGCAAAGCTGAGCCAGCAGATAACCCAACCCGGGGGCTGGAGCACTAGTAAAAGGAGTGAAGAGACTATTGGTAGACTTAGATAGTGCATCCTTCTCTTCTTTCCTTTTCTGCAGCCTGACAGTAACCTCTAGGGTGTGACCCAGGTTAAGGAAGAAGATTTGCCTTCTCAAAACCTTCAGTACAGAGATAAATGAGGTCTTGGAGACTTCCTGATGGCTTAGTCCAGCTCTCCAGGATAACAGATCAGAAAGGAAATTGAGGTAGACGCTCCAGTTTAGAGACATTAGATTGACATTTACCTAGAGTATCCCCTGTGTCAAAAATCCTTTGGGAATATAAAGGAGGTTGAATCAGTCTGGTTGATTGAGAGGGTGTCAGTAGGGTGATGCATCTTCAGAACTCCCATCAATGGACTGCAAGGCTAAAGCCCATGGATATGTGACTGCTGTTAAGGCCCAGCTGCTGTCTCTCCAGGGTGATGTTTGATGGCTTTCAGAAACAGCAGCATTTCCAACACAAAATATCATCCCCCAAGAGCTTGGCCTAATTTAACAAAACATACATAAGCTAACCTAGTCAGTATGTAAAATGAAAATCCATTGGCATGCCAAGAATGATGTACAGTTTGTAGTCCATCTGACTAGGCAACATCTAGTCTGATTCCTTTCCCAGATAAGTTCCCCTTAAAGATGAAATCCTGGAGAGCAGTTTAGATGATCCTGAGCAGGCTCCACATCTTGGACTCTGCTCACAGAGAACTCCACTCAAATAGCATTACATATGAACATACACTGAATTGTTTTTTCATTAAAGTAGCACAGGGAGCTATTAGACGTGTGAGATGTCAGGGCACCTTGGCAACTTTCCACTACTAAAGACTTTACCTTCACACTTCAGGTCTTTTTATTCTCACTTCACGTCTAGCAATTTGTCAAGCAAACCCTGGGTGATTCATATTAGCGACTGCAATATTGAAAATGAATATAGAGGTACCTGGAAGGGTTGCTGTCTGTAGGGTGTTGAACCGTACCTAAAAATAGGTGGGGGTTCCTAGGGCAGCTGTCTTCTGTGGCCACAGGCACCAAAAAAGGAAAACTCAACAGGGGGAATCTGCCCACAAGAGAGGACAAAAGCCCCAACCTTTGTTATCCTTTTTGCCCCACAGCAAAAGCTGAAGGTGACAGTGAATTTGGTGTTTTCAAAATGTCACAGCTCCCACAGACAGGCTGTCACTCCTTCCCACCCCCAGACCTCTCATCAAAGGTTTTCCCTCTGGGTAGATTCACTTTCTTAGTTCCTGCTCCAGGATTAAGCACGGACATCTGCCCCTGACTACCTGTATATGTTTAATCAAAGGACTAATTAAGATAAGGGAAATGTGAAATATTGCCACATATGGCTAATATGAAAAAAGAAATGTCTAAAGGAAAAAAAAGTGCTATATATAAAGAAAAAAATAAACATTAATTTGTCCAGCATTTACTAAGTTAAGCATTTATTTTGTGCCAGGCATTGTGCTGGGGTCTGGAGGTACAAAGAAAATAAAATAGGGCTCCTGTTCTCAAGGAGCTTGTAGGCTGGTAGGGAGATATTGGGTTGTCGGAAAAGTCATGATGTATTTTTTTTCTATGTTTCTCGTTGCAAAAATGTGTCATGACTTTTCCGACAACCCAATAGATAATCAGGTAAATGGGTGATTCTTGTAAGGAGGAATAAGGGCTTTGGCTGCAGTAAGAACGAAGTGCTCAGGGAGCATGGAATGGGAAGCTCAGGCAGATGGGGTGGGTTAGTCAAGGGCAGCTTTTAAGGGCCAAGTAGAAGTCAGTTAGAAAGGGGGAAGGACATGCCAGTAGAAGGTTGAGTCTGTGACAAAGCATAGAGATGCCAAACAAGCAGTTGCCCACGGCGTGGTGTGTGGTAGAGGGAGAGGAGAGCTTTTTTTTTTTTTTTTTAGGGCAGTGTCACTGGCCCTCAGATGTGGGTCCCGAACCAGGGCCGCTGGCTTCTCAAGCCAGTGCTTAACCACCGTGCCACTCAGGTGGCCTGAGAGTTTTTTTTTGTTTTTTTTTTTATTAGTTTCAGGTGTACAACACAATGCAATAGTTATACTCTTTACCCCCCAAAGTGAAAACGCCCCTCCCCCAGTTCGCCACCACACTCCCCTCCCATATCACACATATCCATCACAACTCTCCTGACTCCCCTCCACAGTATACTCCACATCCCATGACCATCCACATATTCAGTTGCAGTTGACATACAATACTATACAACATCAGCTTCAGGTGTAGAGTATAGTGATCAATCCTCTACTCCATCCATGAAGTGGTCTCCCCAACAAGACATGTGACTATCTGACATGCCACAAAATTTTTACAACATTATTATATTCCCCAAACTGTGTTTCATATCCCTGTGGCAATATTGCAGTTGTCTATTTATGCTGTCTAATCCCTTCCCCTTCCCCACTAACCCCACCCCCCTCCCAACTAGCAACCCTCAGTTTTTCCTCTACATCTACGAGTCTGTTTACTTTGATCGTTCACTCAGCTCTTCAGACTCCACATACAAGTGAGATCACATGGTACCTGTCCTTCTCAGACTGACTTATTTCTTGCAACATAATAGTCTCTTCACAACATTATCAATTACATTCCCAGAACTGCCCCCATATCCCTGCGGCAACATTGTAGTCCCACATACACTGTCCAAAACCTTCCCCCTCTCCCTTTTCCCCACTCCCTCCCAGCCAGCAACCATCAGTTTTTCCTTTATATCTGCTTGATACGACTTCAATCTTCTTAAATTGTCTCTCTGGGTTAGCTTGTTTACCCCTTTCTTTTGTTTAAAAAAGCCCTTTTAACATTTCTTGCAATGCTGGCTTGGTGGTAATGAATTCCTTAAGCTTATTCTTTTCAGAGAAGCTCTTTATTTCTCCTTCAATTTTAAGTGATAGCCGTGCTGGGTAGAGCAATCTTGGTTGTAGGCCTTTATTTTGTGTCACTTTGAATATCTCCTGCCACTCCCTTCTGACCTGCAGAGTTTCTGTAGACAAGTCAGCTGTTAGTCTAACAGGAGTTCCTTTGTATGTAACCTGCTGTCTTTCTCTTGCAGCCTCTAGGATTCTGTCTCTGTCTTTAACCTTTGCCATTTTAACTATGATGTGTCTTGGTGTGGACCTGTTTGGGTTCAGCTTGTTTGGAACCCTCTGCACTTCCTGGGCATGTATGTTGATTTCCTTCACCAGGGTAGGGAAGTTTTCAGTCATTATTTTTTCAAATACATTTTCGACCCCTTGCTTCTTCTCTTCTCCTTCTGGTATCCCTATGATTTGAAGGTGGTTGCGCTTCACCTTGTCCCATAGGGCTCTTAAACTATTTTCATTGTTTTTTATTCTTTGGTCTTTTTGCTGTGCCAACTGGGTGAGTTCTGCTATTTTATCTTCCAAATCGCTGATCCGCTCCTCTGCTTCATCTACTCTACTGGTGATTCCTTCAAGTGTGTTCTTCATTTCAGTTATTGTATTCTTTAGTTCTAACAGGTTGTTTTTTATGGTTTCCCTATCCTTCTTTATGTCCTCGCTAAGTTCCTTAAACATTTTTATCATCAGTGTTCTAAACTGTGTCTCTGAAAGGTTGGATCCCTCTGTTTCATTTGGTTCCATTTCTGGAGGTTTCTTCTGATCTTTTACTTGTGACATGTTTCTTTGTTTCCCCATTCTGGCTGTCGCTCTGGGATTGCTTTGATGTATTAGATAGATCACCAGGAGAGCCCTGGCTGGATCACGCAGGCACACAGCTCACGGCCCAACACTCCCAGGAAAACTCCCAGTCTCAGCCTGTCCCAATCAGCCGCTCGCAGATCAGGCCGAGCAGCCCGACAACCAATCACCAGCCTGGCAACTCTGCAAGCGAGTGCGGAGAGCGGGGACCCAAGGCGGCTTGCGCACTCCTGCGTCTCAGTGAGCAGCCTGTTGGAGCCAGAGGGCACACGCCCTGCGTTTCCCTGGCAGAGGGTGGGGATCCAAGGCCGCAGGTGAGCGCGCACGCACGCACACACACACGCACGTACTTCTGCGCCAATTCCACCAGACCAATTAGGTCTTGGACCTGATCCTTTGTGGGAGGGCCCAAGCCCGACAAAATGGCGCCTTCCCTACACCACTCACGTGCAGGCTTCACACCATGGGAGCAACAGTTCAAAAACCTCCAGCCTTTGCACCAAAGGTGCTCAGTTCAGTCCGTCCCCGCAGGCTCCTGGCTCACACAGCCACTCCCTCCACCAGGAACCAGGTAAGTGCTCACCGGCGAGCAAGCCCGGGCGCCGGCCCCACTGATTCTCCGGCTGCTCTTAGCCTCACCGAGCTGAACAAAGAGAGTCCTCACTAATTTACTGCTGGCTATATTAGAACTCCTCTTCCCGGCAAAGGGACTCTGGGCTGGTGAGCTTGGAGTGCAGCCGGAGGGTCTCTCCCCCAGCCAGAGAAGCTTCCCACGGCTGGGGCTTCCCTCACGGGGTTTGCCCTCTCTCGTCTCCGCCCGTCCTACCAGACCCGACGCGGCTTCCTCTTTAAGTTCTTTGTTTAGTGGTTCTGTTCATCTAGTGCTCCGGGGACCTCCAGGGTTGAATGCTGTATAATTTGCTTGTAATTTTGGTGTGATCCTGGGACTCAGTTGGCACAGTGTCTGTCTATTGCGCCATTTTACCGGAAGTCCTGAGAGGAGAGTTTTAAGCAGGAAGGAGATGGTGCATGGCTGTGTGGATGAGCAGAGACACGTGAAAGCCACAGAGACCCACTGGGGCGGCTAGCTTCAGTGTGTGTTCTGGAAGACAGTGTGGCAAATAGATGGGTGTGGGTTAGGCATAAAACTGGTGACCAGCTAAAGGCAGTGACTGGAGAGTGAAGAAAGAGATGGCTAATGAGAGATCCCAGAACAAGGATCTACAGGTCTTGGTGACTGACTGGATGAGAGGGAAGGTGAAGGGAAGCATCTTGGAGCTCTTGGTTTCTGACTTAGTCTGCTTAGTGGGAAAATAGGAGGAAGAGTAGGCTGCGGAAAAGCTGATGAGCTCTGTTTTGGGCATGTTAATTTGAGGGGCCTGGTGGATATATAACAGATGATTTAATGTGGGGAGTTCTAAGCGAATGAAATGTTTGGAAGTCATCAGCTTATTTGAGAAATAGCTAAAGCCAGGGCATGAACAAAGCCACCCAGGAATTGTGTGTAGCGTTCCAAGGAGGAAGAGGGAAACATCAGCATTTAAAGAGTGAGCTGAGGCTAAGAAGCCAACAAAGGAAACTGAGAAAGAACCCAAAGGGACAGGAGGGGAACCAGCAGAGAGGGCTGGCCCAGAAGCTGAGAAAGGTGAGAAGTGCAAGATGGTTTTTGTAAAAAGTGTCAACTGTGGCAAGATTGTGCGGCATTGTGAACTGCTTGCTCATTCAGGCTAACTCTAGAAGGAAAAGGCCAAGCTGAAAGAAAACTGTCCTTAAGATATGATGTTTAATTACAAGGCTAAGGAAAGGGGTTCTTGGGGCTGTGATTGAAAGATTTACCATTTGTGCATTAAAAGCATATAATAAAAATTTATCATCTCTTCCACTTTGTAAGTAAACAGATGGAGGAAGATGAAGTTAAGGGATACACCCAGGGTCACACCAATTCAGCTCACTGTTCTTTCCCCTGTATCAGTGGTTGGTTTTCAAACTGCGCTTGCCTTACAGTCACCTGGAGGGCTTTTTATAATGAAAATTAAAAATTTTAGATTACAGTTGATAGTCAATATTATATTAGTGTCAGGTGTACAGCATACTGGTTAGACATTTATATAACTTATGAAGTGATCCCCCGTAAGTCTTGCACATGACAGCATATACAAGTATAGTTATTATACTATTATTGACTATATTCCCTAAGCTGTGCTTTACATCTCTGTGACCATTTTGTAACTGACAATTTGTACAAGATATCTCTCCCGATTCTCTTTTTTTTTTGAGGACAGTGTCTCTGGCCCTCATAAGTGGGATCTGAATTGGGGCCACTGGCATCCCAAGCCAGATCTTAACCAACGCACCACTCGGCTGGCCCAGTTTTTTTTTTTTTTGAGAGCAGTGTCACTGGCCCTCATATGTGGGACCCGAACCGGGGCTGCTGGCTTCCCAAGCCAGCGCTTAACCACTGCGCCACTTGGCTGGCCCATCTCTCCTAATTCTTAACCACCACATGCAGGTGTGGGGCCAGCCTGTTCCTGGTCTCTACCCTCGTACCCGTCTTGATGTGGCTTCTTTATATCTGTAGTTATAGGACTTCTGTTTAGTCATCAGGTAGTTCTCAAGAGTGGTTGCTCTATAATTTAGTTGTAATTTTGATGTGGTGCTGGGAGGAAGTGAGTGCAGTGTCTACCTATTCCACCATCTTGACCAGGAGTCCTAGAGTCACTTGGAGGGCTTTTAAACTGCTCTTTGCTGAGCCCCGCTCCCAGAGATTTTGATCAGTACGTCTGGGGTGGGGCTTGAGAATACATTTCTTATAAATTCTATTGTTTCTGTATCTCTAACATTTAAAAGTACTTGAGGATTCTAGAAAGCTGTTAGGCCTCCCAATTTGCCTAATCATTCTTTATGAACCCCTCTTTATAATATTAATTTGCTTAGAAGCAATATTTGTGTGGATCAGAGTGTTCTTGTGGAAAGTGTGACTATGGAACTGAACTTCTGAGCACTTATACTGTTCAAGACACTCTTCTAGGCATTGGAGGTATAGTCAAAAACTCCCTTGGGAGCCTTATCTTGTGCAGGAGACACAAATATACTAGATAATAAACAAAATATATGTTAGTGAGAGTGCTAAGGAGGAAAATAAATCAGGGAAAAGAGACAGAAATATCAGAGCGGGAGGACATGTCGAAATTTTAAGTAGGGTGACCTGGAAGATGGGAATGCAATATTGAAGGAAAGATCTGAAGGGAGAGAGTGAGGTCTGTGAGCATCTAGGGGAAGGACAATCAGGGCAGCATTCAGTGAGTGCAAAGGCCCTGAGGTGGGGGCACTCTTTGAGGAACAGCAGGGAGTAAGGATGGGTGAAGTGGGATGAGTCAGGGGAAGCCTAATAGGAAATGAAGTCAGAGACAACAAAAAATCAGATAAATGCCGGGATCTTAGAAACTAATTTTAAACATTTAGGAAATTCTTCCATAAAAAGTCACTCCATTTCTCTCATCCTAAATTGTACTATTTACGTTTGAGGAAACATTAGGTCCCATGCTTGAGCTGTGGATCTCCTAATACTGAAGGTTATATAGCCGTTCCCTCTACCAAGTGGCTAATGAGTTTGCTCAGCTGCTGGTTTCCCCCAACAATTGAATACAGACCAGTCTGGAGAGATAGATATAGAAGGAAATATGTTTCTTTGGCCACCTTTCATGTGTATATGTGCTTTACACCCACCCACTCACCTCTTCACTGAATTCTGAGATAATTGCCCTGGCAATGTCTGCCACATTTTTTTTGTATTACAGAATTACATTGTCTGCCCTTTTGGGAAAAATTGACCTCACCCATATGAGTCGAGGGTGGTGGCTCAGACTTTCGGTTTGTCAGCCTGCATTCTTTTTATGGTCAAGCCTTTTCTGGCCTACCCCACAACCACCTGTACTGGGTATGGGGTGTGTTTGGGGGTTGGGGGAGAGACTCATTAACACATTAAAAGACAGATTAGGATGTTTTGTCTTTTTGGAAGATTACTGAATTTATATTCAAACATAAAAGAAATCTTTTTTTTTAAATTAGTTACAGATGTACAAAACAGTGCAATAGTTATCCTTTTCACCCCTTACAAAGTGACTCCTCCTCCCCCCTCGAATGCCCCCACCCCCAATATCATACATATCTATTACAATTCCATTGACTACATCCCCACACTATACTCCACATCCCATGACTATATATGTGTTAAATTATAGTCAATATCTAATATTAATCAGCAGCAGCTTCAGATGTACAGTGCAGTGGTCAGGCCACTGCACCATCCCTGAAGTGGTCTCCCTGACAAGACATGAGTCCATCTGGTCCCCTAAAAAAATATTTACAACATTATTGATTATATTCCCTAAACTGTCTCTTCTATCCCTGCGGTAGTATTGTAGTTGTCAGTTTATGTTGCCTCGTCCCTTCCCCTTCTCCCTCATGCCCACCCCCATCCCATCTAGCCCTCATCAGTTTTTCCTCTGTGTCTCTAAGACTATTTCTGTTTATTGAGTTCTTTAGATTCCACATATAAGTGAGATCATATGGTATTTGTCTTTTTCTGACTGACTTATTTCACTTAGCATAATCATAAAAGAAATCTTTAAAGTAACTGTTGCCACAGTAAAAAGCAAACTACTAGGCTGGATGATGGATCATTGTTCTAAGAACGTTTGCATTTTTTTATATTCTCACATAAACAGTCTGACCTGGAATAAGTTGGATCTATAACACACTGAAGTGTTTAACTGTTTGTGAACCCTGGCCTAGGTCCTGCACAAAAACTTGTGTCCTAGAGCTCTGAGAATGTAGGGATATTTATGAAGATTATGTTTTCACCTTGGTGCATGAGGAATAGTTTCTAGCAAAACAAAAGAGAATTCTAAGTGTCCTTCAAATGTTGGTTTTGAACTTTCAGAGACCACATTTGTTTCCTTGCACCGAATATCGTTTTGAAGCCATATTGGCAAATTATCAAGTACCTGTGGGGAAAGATGACAAAGTATTGGATATAAAAACTCATGAGTTTTCACTGATGATTTTTTTTCATCTCAGGCTTCAATGGGTTCTTGGTGGCCCACATAGACTAGAGGGTGACTTTCCGTAGGTGACGTTTCCTACCTGTCTGGAATAGGCCCTCTGTCCCACCGAGAAAAAAGACATCCCAGATGGGCTGCTCCAGGACCCTAGGCGATTAGTCCTGCTCCTAGGGGCTGAGGGCTCTTTGGGACAGGGACAATTTTTTATAGATCCTTAGAATCGGAGACAGTAGGGGCTGAAGTGAACTTTAAGATCGTTTATTAATAGTCCAACCACTCCTTTTATGTTTAAAGCATGCATGTGTCAATATCATCACCAAGTGAGAGTACAACTTGGGTAAAACACCTCTAGTGTTTGCACCTAGAGAGAATGTTAGGTGAGAAGGGGGACCCCAATTCCATTTACTCAGGAAGTCCTTTGTGCTGGAGTTAGTTTTGATGCAGTTAATGATGCAGTTAATCTGTTAATCAATTAAAAGAGAGGAAAAAGGAAACTTGGCTAATTCCTCTTTTCTTTTGCCAAATGAAAGAATATTGTGGATGAAGAATCAAAGAATATCTTTTTGGAAAATAGCTAAATGGCAAGCACCCTACAGTCCTATTTTCCTCCTAATGAAAAAACAATGCCAAATGCCAGACCAGGATAGCAAAATGCTTATTAGTGCCTCCCCGCCTTCCCCAGTAAGCCACTGTTCCTTGTCTCCACTAACAAAAACACATTTTATGGCTCAGTCCTTACATGAATCACTGTGAAAATGATAGCAAATGTAATAACTCCAGACAGCTGCAATTATCTAAATGTCTCCCTATTAGCCATTTGAATGGCTAAAGCCTTATAATCAAATCACAGTGAATACTAATTGAAATCTAATGTGTGTGATTAGGTATCAGAATTTGATTCCAAAATTGTTAAATTACAGACAAGGTCCATCAAGTTACACTAAAAATATTGTAACCTCAATGGTAAAGGAGATGGATTTTTGCAATCAACAGATCAAACTGGAACTGGTTTATATGGCGTCACCGCCACCTACTGGGACTTACTGGAACTGCAGAGACTATCTCCTTGGAAATGGGTAACAACTAATTGTTATTCTATGATTGGATATATTTAGTGATCATGGAGAATATTAATAATGATCATGTCTGGAAGAAGCAGCCAAGAAGATTACAACTGGGAGGGCATATGTTGGCAAGAAGTAGAAGTGAAGTTGGATGGATTCAATGGGACCAGATAATGGAGTGCTGCTGAGTGAATGGCAAGAGAAATGAGCCTTAATACTCCCATGTCCTAGGGTCCCTTCCCTCCTCCCTTAGCCTCTGTTAATGGAAGACTCGCTTACTGTTTGTAATACCGCTAGGATAAATGACACTTATCGAATCTCTAATATGGTATGAACACAGTGTCAATATCTTGTTGAGTAATAGAAGTATAAAATGTGGTCTCTTCCTCAGGCAGCTTATAATCAGTTCTATGGAGAGATTAGAGAAAAATACATGATTACACTAGCAATTAAGGACTGACTTTTGTCATATACTAGCCTCTTAAGAAAGAATGCTTGGATGTAAATGTTTTTGAGGGTTTGCATGCATGACAATGCTTTTATTCTAAAATCATGTTTGAAATAGTTTGGCTAGATAAAGTATAATTTTCTCTCACTTGTTGAATGCGTAGGGAAGCTTGACTGTAAGATATGGAGTGTGAGAGGTGGTACAGGGATGGCTAGTCAAATTTGTTGGTTAATTTACTAACTACATAAACTTAAGATCTACATATTTGCATAGCGGATTTGGCCTGAATTAACCCTGATATTTTTTCCAAAAAATTTATTGTAAAATACACATAACATAAAAACTATCTTAACCATGTTTAAGTATACATTTCAGTGGTATTAATTAAATTCATATTGTTGAACAGCCATTACCACCGTCCATCTCCAGAACTCTTTTCATCTGGAGAAACAAAACTCTGTATCCATTTCCCCCTGCCCCAATCCCTAGCAACCACCATTCCACCTTCTGTTTCCATGATTTTGACACTGCTTTCAGTTCTTTTGGGTATATACCCAGAAGTGGAATTGCTGGATCCTATGCTGTCTATTTTTAATGTTTTGAGGAACCACCATATTGTTTTCCACATTATACATTTACACCTCCAGTGCACAAAGGTTCCAATTTTTCCGCATCCTTGCCAACATTTGTTGTTTTGGATTTTCTGATAGTAGCAATTCTGATGGATATGAAGAGGTGTCTAATTGTGGGTTTTTGTTTTTTTTAAAAAGATTTTTATTGGGAAATTGGGGAAGGGAATAGTGTTGGGGAATTAGGGAAGGGAATAGTGTTGGGGAATTGGGGAAGGGAATAGTGTTGGGGAATTGGGGAAGGGAACAGTGTTGGGGAATTGGGGAGGGGGAACATTGTGTTTTTCCAGGACCCATCAGCTCCAAGTCAAGTTGTTGACCTTCAATCTTAGCTGTGGAGGGCGCAAACTCAGCTCTAAGTCCAGTTGCCACTTTCAATCTAGTTGCGGTGGGGGGGAGGGGGTAGCGGGGGGGGGCATAACCCACCATCCCATGATGGAGTCGAACCGGCAACCTTGTTGTTAAGAGCACGAGCTCTCACCAGCTGAGCCATGCGGCCACCTGGTGGCAGCTCAGCTCAGGTGCAGCTCACTGATCCATGTGGAAATCAAACTGGTAACACTGTTGCTCAGAGCTCCCTCTCTAACCAACTGAGCCACCCAGCCAGCCCCTTAATGGTGGTTTTGATTTGCATTTCCCTAATGATTAGAGATGTTGAGCTTTTCAGGTGGTAATTGGCTATTTGAATATCATCTTTGAAGGAATGTCTATTCAAGTCCTATGCCCAGTTTTTGAATCAGGTTATTGGTTTTTTTGTTGTTGTTTAGTTTTAGGAATTCTACATACAATATATTCTGCATATTAATCCCTTATCAGATCTATGAGTTGCATTGGTTGTCTTTTCACTCTGTTCAAAGTGCCCTTGTGTGGCAACGGGCTACCAAATTGCTTTATGTGAAGAAATGGTACAAATGAAAGATATTTTGGTAAAATCTATAGAAAATATAACTTTAACATGTAGGCACCACTTTGGTGACCAAGGAAGTCACCTCTGTGGCCATGGGAAGCCAGCCTAAGGCTTAGCTGTCATTGTAACGGTCTCCTTGGGTGTGCTTGTCAAACAGATACCCTGCCATGACAGATTCCCGAGTTCCCTTCTTGCCCAAGTTGCTTTGTAGTTCCTCAATTTTTTGATGGATTTCAGTTGCTCATCCAGGTAATGGGTCTCAATGAAGTCAGTGGTTTTTTTTGTCAGTTGCCAGTTTATATGTGACTGATTGAGGCTTTCCAAGTGTAATGCACACTCCACTGCATTCAGCCTGTTCTCCCAGTCCTCAGAGTGTGGTTTCTTGACATCCTGAAGGAAGATTCAGCCACCTCGCTGGTTCTGCAGCTTCACCAGTTTCTCAGCATGTTCCCTCTCCTCATGAGATTGGTGAAGAACATATTTGGCAAAGTTCTTTAAAGCCACATCATTGCAACTAAAGTAGTAAGACGTGGACAGGTAGATGCAGGAGGCGTGGAGCTCCAAGTTGATCTGGGAGTTGATGGTGCCTCTGGATCCTTGTGGTAGCTCTGGCCCCCAATGAGGCAGACGTGATAGTCATTGCGAGTGGGTGAGGAGAGGTGGCAGCCGCTGCCCAGCACTGGAGCAGCAGTGGGGACCTTGGGGTGGTCTGAGAGCACTATGAGGAGGTGAGAGGGCTGGCTCTGTACAGACAGTAGGGTTGGGGGATGAGCGCCTGTTCCTTTCAAGCACTGTTGAAGCAGAAAACTGTGGCAACTCTTGGGAAAGACTGTTGGAATTGTCCTCCAATGCACAAAGGTTTTTAAGTCCAACTTGTCTATTTTTTTTCTTTTGTTCCCTGTGACTTTGGCGTCATGTCCAAGAAATCATTGCCAAATCCAGTGTTGTGTAGATTTTTGTTCTGTTTTCTTCTACGAGTTTTAAATTTTAGATCTTGTGTTTAGGTCTGTGATTCATTTTGATTTAATTTTTGTATATGCTGTTAAGTAAGATTCCAACTTCATTCTTTTGCATGCATGTGGATATACAGTTTTCCCAGCACCATTTGTTGAAAAGACTTTCCTTTCTCCCATTGAATGGTCTTGACATCTTGTCGAAAAACAATTGACTGTATATGTGAGGGTTTATTTCTGGGCTTTCATTTTCTTTTTTTTTATTTGAGGGCAGTGTCACTGGCCTTCATATGTGGGACCTGTACCAGGGCCGCTGGCTTCCTAATTTCTGGGCTTTCTATTATATTCTATTGATCTGTATGTCTATTTTTATGCCAGTGCCATACTGTTTTGATTACTGTAGCTTTGTAGTAAGTTCTAAAATCAGGAAGCGTGAAATCTCTTTGTTCTTCTTTTTCAAGATCATCTTGGCTATTCTGAGTCCCTTGAGAATCCAAATGAATGTTAGGGTGGCTTTTTCTATTTCTGCAAAAAAATGGCATTGGGATTTTGATAGAGATTGTGTTGAATCTATAGCTCATTTTGGGTAGTATAGACGTTTTAACAATATTAAGCCTTCTAGCCCATGAACATGGGATATGTTTCCATTTATATGTATCTTCTTTAATTTCTTTCAGCAATGTTTTGTTATTTTCATTGTATAAGTCTTTTACCTCCTTAGGTAAGTTAATTACTAAGTATTTTATTCTTTTTGATCCTATTGTAGGTGGAACAGCTTTTTAAATTTTCTTTTTTCAATTTGTTCATTACTAGTATATAGAAATGCAACTGATTTTTGTGTGTTGACTTGAATGTATTCTGCAACTTTGCTGAATTAATTTATTAGTTCTAACAACTTTTGTGTGGAATCTTTAAGGCTTTCTATATATAAGATTGTATCATCTGGGATCAGAGATAATTTTAATTTTTTTCTTTCTGATTTCAGTGACTTTATTTTCCTAATTGTTCTGGCTAGGGCTTCTAGTACCATGTTGAATAGATGTGGTAAAAGCAGTCATTATTGCCTTGTTCCTTATCTTAGAGGAAAATTTTTCAGTTTTTCACCATTGAATATGATATTTTCTGTGGAGTTTTTCATATATGGCTTGTATTATATTGAGGCAGTTTTCTTCTATTCCTAGTTCATTTAATGTTTTTTATTATGAAAGGGTGTTGAATTTGTCAAATGCTTTTTCTGCATCAATTGGAATGATCATGAAAGCTTTTTTCCCTTCATTCTGTTAATGTGATATATTACATTGATTGACTGTTTTGTTTTTTAGATTTTTTTATTGGGGAATTGGGGAAGGGAACAGTGTTGGGGAATTGGGGAGGGGGAACATTGTGTTTTTCCAGGACCCATCAGCTCCAAGTCAAGTTGTTTTCCTTCAATCTTAGCTGTGGAGTGCGCAAGGCCGGCTCCAAGTCTAGTCGCTTCTTTCAATCTAGTTGTGTGTTCCAGGGCGGGGTGGGGGTGTACAGCGTAGTCCATCATCTCATGTGGGAATCAAACCCGGCAACTTAGTTGTTAAGAGCACGCGCTCTCACCAGTTGAACCATCTGGCCATGCAGCGGCAGCTCAGCTCAGGCGCAGCTCACTGGTCCATGTGGGAATGGAAACAGTGACCCTGTTGCTCAGAGCTTGCTCTCTAACCAACTGCACCACCTGGCCTGCCCCTTGATTGATTTTTTTCTGTTGAACCCTCCTTCCATTCCAGGAATAAATCCCACGTGGTCGTAATGTATAATCCTTTTAATGTGCTGCTAAATTTGATTTGTTAGTATTTTGTTGATTTTTGCATCAATATTCATAAGGAATATTGGTCTGTAGTTTTCTTGTAGTGTCTGTCTGACTTTGGTATCAGAGTAATGCTGGTCTCAGAGAGAGAGTTTGGAAGTGTTCCCTCCTTTTCAAATTTTTGAAAAGTTTGAGTAGAATTGGTATTAATTCTTTTTGAAATGTTTAGTAGAATTCACCAGTGAGCCATCAGGCCCAGGGCTTTTATTTGTTGGGAGGTTTTTGATTACTGATTCAATCTCCTTACTATTATATTTAAGGATCTATTCAGATTTCCATTTTTTTTTTTATGATTTAGACTTGGTAGATTTTGTGTTTCTGGGAATTCATACATTTCCTTTTGCTTATCTAATTTGTTAGCATACTATTGTCCATAGTACTCGCTTATAATTCTTTTATTTCTGTAGATCAGGTAGAAATGTCCCTACTTTCATTTATTTTGTTTTAGTGATTTGTATTTTCTCTGTCTTTTCCTAGTCAGTTTAGTTAAAGGTTTGTCAATTTTGTTTAAGAACTGATTTTTGGTTTCATTGATTTTTGTGTATTGGTTTTCTACCCTCTATTACGTTTATCTCTGCTCTCATCTTCGTGATTTCCTTCATTCTGCTAGCTTTGATTTTGTTTCTCCTTTTTCTAGTTTCTTAAGTTGTAAAGTTAGGTCATTGATTTGAGATGTTTCCTGTTTTTTAATGTAAGTGTTTATAGTTACAAATTTCCCATTACCACTGTTTTTGCTGCATCCCATAAACTTTGATATGTTGTATTTCTGTTTTCATCAGTTTCTAAGTAGTATTTTCTAATGTTCTTGTGATTTCTTCTTTGATTCATTGGTTATTTAAGGGTGCGTTGTTTAATTTCTACAAATTTAATAATTTTCCAGTTTTCCTTCTGTTATTGATTTCTAACTTCATCTTGTGGTCAGAGAAGATGCTTTGTAGTATATCTTTTAACATCTATTGAGACTTAATTTGTGGCATAACATATAGTTTATCCTGGAGAATGTCCAATGTACACTTCAGAAGAATGTGTATTCTGTTTTTGCTGGGTAGGGTATTCTGTAAATGTCTGTTAGATCTAAGTGTTTTATTGTGTTGTTCAAGTACTCTCCTTAATTCTATTTGTTCTATCCATTATTGAGAATGGGGTATTGAAGTCTTCAACTGTTATTGTGGAGCTGTCTATTTTTCCCTTAAATTTTGTCAGTTTTCGCTTCATATATTTTGGTGGTCTATTATTAGGTGCATAACTGTTTATAATTGTTATATCTTCTCACTGTATTCAACTATTAATATATAATGTCCTTCTTAGACTGTTACAATTTTTTTTATATTTAAAGTCTATTATGTCTCTTATTAGTACAGCCACCTCTGCTTTCTTTTGGATACCATTTGCATGGAGTGTATTTTTCTACCCTTTCAGTTTTAACTTGTTTGTGTCTTTGGATCTAAAGTGTGTCTCTTATAGACAGCATATAGATGGATCATTATTTTAAATCTATTCTGCCGATCTGTCTTTAGATTACAGGATTTAATCTATTTATATTTAAAGTAATAACTGATAAAAAGGGATTTCTGTCATTTTGCTATTTGTTTTGTTTATGCCTCATAGCTTTTTTGTCCCTTGTTTTCCTGCATTGCTGTCTTCTTATGTGTTTAAATAATTTTTTTTGTAGTAAAACATCTTAACTACCCTTTGATTTTCTTTTGTGTATATTCTATTGATAGAACTATATTCTTTGTGGTTGCCATGGGGTTACATTTAACACCTTAAAGTTATAACATTTTAATTTGAATTTACACCAGCTTAACTTCAATAACATACAAAAACTCTGCTCCTATATAGCTCCGGATATCCCCATTCCTTTCAGTTACTGACATTATAAAATCACATCTTTATACATTATATCCTGAATAATGAAATAATAGCATTTATAATGTATTAGTTACTTAAGTTGTATAGGAAACAAAATGTGGAATTATAAATCAAAGTTATAATAGTAGCTATTTTAGAAATTGTTCTTTTAAAAAACGTATTACTCTCTTAAATCATGTAGAAAACCAAAATTAGAGTTACAAACCATTTTTACAATAATACTAGCTTTTATAGTTGCCCACATATTTACTTTTACTGAGATCTTTATTTCTTCATATGGCTTTAAGGTACAGTCTAGTGTCCTTTCATTTCAACCTGCAGGACTCCCTTTAACATTTCTTACAGGGCATGTTTAGTGGTAACATACTTCCTCAGCTTTTGTTTATCTTTGAATGTCTTAATGTCTCTCTTAACTTTTGAAGGAAAATTTTTCCAGGTACAGGATCCTGGTTGACAGTTTTTTGTTTTTTTTTTTCATTTTGCATTTGGAATATATCAGTTCACTGCCTTCTGGCCTTCAAGGTTTCTGATGGGAAATCTGCATATAAACTTATAGCAGATTCTTTGTATGTGATGTGTTGCTTTTCTATTATTCCTTTCAAGATTCTCTCTTTGTCTTTCAACAGTGTGATCATAATGTATCTTGGTGTGGGTCTCTTTGAATTCATCCTGTTGAGCTTCTTGGATGTTTATATTCACATCTTTCATCAAACTTGGGACATTTTCAGCCATTATTACTTCAAATAATCTCTTCCTTTTTATCTCTCCCCTTGTAAGACTTCCAAAATGTGTGTGGTGGTTTTCTTATATTGTAGATCCCTTAGGATCTGTTGACATTTCTTTAATCTTTTTTCTTTCCATTTCTCATACTTGATAACTTCCATTGTTCTATCTTCCATTTCATTAATTTTTTTCTTTTGTCTGCTCAAATATGCTTTTGAAATTTTCATTTCAGTTATTGTACTTTTCTGTTCTAGAATTCTTTTTTGGTTTCTTTTTAGGTTTTCTATTTCCTTATTGATATTTCCACTTTGTTCACACACAATTTTCTTGACATTCTTCATGGCTTGTTTTAGTTCTTTGAGAATTTTAAACAGTTTTTAAAAAGTCTTTATGTAGTAGGTCCACCATCTGGTTTTTCTCTGGGACAGTTTTGTTGGTGTGTTTTTTCTTTTTCTTTTGAATGCACCAGACATTCTTGTTTCTTTGTATGGTTTATGATTTTGTTGTTGAAAACATGAACATTTTAATCTAATGATATGGTAGCTCTGGAAATCAGATTTTCTTTCTTCCCCAAAGTTTTCTCACTTTTGGTTTGGTTTTGTTTTGCTTTAAGAAATTGTTGTAGGCTGTCTTTTCCAAGAATCAGCTTGAGGTGTTGACTTAAGGTCTTCTCAGGTCTTTATTGAGCCTGTACCTTTCCTTGGGCATATGTTCAGACTGAGTCCATATTGCTCCAAGATTTGAGTCCAAGAAGGCGCAAGCCCAAAGAAAACACCAGGTGGTTGAGTGTGAGAAATAGGTTTATTGAGACTTACTGATCCGGAAGAGTTTCTGAGGGTTGTTAGCGGGAGGGTTAGTGATCCAGAGGGGATGCCCAGGCAGAGAAGAAGCAAGGTTATATAGGCACAGCAAAACAAAGAGCATCCTGTGGGAGAAATCACCTGGCAGGCCCTGCAGGCCTGCTCTCATGCACACAGCGTCCCAAGAAGCCAGGAGACCTTGACTGCTGGCCAGCATACAGAAGTGACTGATAAGCAGTGTTCCCATGGAGCCAGGAGAACTTGACTGCCTGCTAGTTTATTTGCCTGTGGGCCAGGTCTCTACATTCTACTCCCCCTACCCGCTACCCCACTGGCACTCATAGCTCATGAATTCTTGCTGGTTAAAGATGTACATTGTAACCAGACACTGCAACAACAATATAGGCAAAGGAAAAACAGTAACAGCCCCAGGAGGAAAGCAATAATACCCAAAAGTGTGAGGTGCCAGAAAAAGGTGAGAGAGGCTAACCATCTATAAAAGGGGTCATACGTAGGGAGCCCTGCTTTATTGGGGGCCGAAGGTTCCAAATAGTGACATGGGGAGGGCTGTTAAAGACAAAGATTGGAGATATTTCTAGTCTCTGTTCTATACCAAT
Source organism: Aselliscus stoliczkanus (assembly GCA_033961575.1). Classification (NCBI taxonomy): domain Eukaryota; kingdom Metazoa; phylum Chordata; class Mammalia; order Chiroptera; family Hipposideridae; genus Aselliscus; species Aselliscus stoliczkanus. The sequence goes on along the minus strand of CM066732.1, from coordinate 75,396,721 downwards.
ACCTCATGGGGCTTAGATCCCCAGCCACCGAGGCCTGGTTTGTCAGTGCCACAGCCAAGAGATCATGTACATATGTCCCCATGGGTAGGTCTTGTGGCATTGGCAAGAAGAGGAGGTTATTTTTGGTGACTTGCTGGGGCATGAGACTGTGTAGCTTGAATTTGGAGGGCCTGGTAGGGCCCAGCTGTCAGGAGGATGTATGCACTGGGCCTTTTTCTTTGAGGTGAGTCATTGATCATCCTGAGGGCCTGGTGCAATCTGGCGGTCCACCCCTGGAGAAAGCTGGTCTCTGTTTTCAGTTGTTCTTTAACAGTCCATTGCTTTGTTTGATTAGATCAGAGCAGTTGGATTGTAGGGTAAATGAAATGACCATGTTGTTTGGCCCATATCTGGGTAAGGACTCTAGAAAAGAGTGTCCCATTGTCACTGTCAATTTGTACTGGGAGCCCATAAGCTGTGCTTAGGCATTCAGGTCCCCGGATGGTACACTATTGAGTGGCCTGTTTACTCAGGAAGGCCTGCAGGAGGTCAGCAGCTGTATCCACACAAGTCAGGGCGTATTTGCAGGCCTCTGCCCTCCGACAGGGGAAATGGTCCTATGTAGTCTACCTGCCAGCCACACATGGGTTTGTGTTCTCTGCCAGTGTGTCGCATGTGTTGCCCCAGTTGTTTAGGGTATGATTGATGATACACAGTACATGGTTGACAGACAGCTTTGAGGTCTTCTGTTGACACATCAAGGTTTGTTATGTGGCTGTTGTGCTTTGGCTTCTTTTGACATTAGTTGGGCCAACCGCAGGTAGTCGAGGCTGTCTGCCTCATGATTTCCAGGTGGGGTATTTCACCCTGCAGAAGCTGGAACATGGTACTCTGTGACTGTTTTCATGTGGGCAAGACCCGTATGTTTTTCCGTAAGTCCTTGTCTCACAGTGGTCACTTTGCAACCATCCAGTCATTGGCAGCCCAGGTGGGAGCCATAAGTGAGGCTCTTGAAGACCGCCCAGCTGTTGGTATACAGGATGACATGGGTTGCTTCCAAGACAGCCACCATTCATGCTGCCCGTAGTTCTGCCCACTGGCTACTTTGCTCTGTTCCAGCATTCCACCATAAGGTATTGGGTAGGGGCTGCCCAGCACTGGAAGTCCACTGGGGTGGCTGCCCTTCTGTAGCGCTGTCTGTGTACCGGGCGTCTGGTAGGATTCTTCCTATGCTACCTTCACTGGGCATGGTTGTTTGTCCATATTGGGGGTGTCAGCAGAGAGGCCTGCAGTAAGATAGGTGTTGGGTCCCAGGACAGTGTGCATCTCCTCACTGAGGGGGCTGGTTGCAAAGGTGCTGCACTGCTGTAAATACGCATGCCATTTAGTCAGAGTCAGTGCCTGTGCAGTACCTGAATGCAGCTTCTGCAACTTGTCCATCCAGCAATTGGGAGGGAAGTCCTTATAGTGATAGGGACCGTGCTGGTGAGCGGTTCGCACTGCTGAAGGACATGGTACACCTCATAGAGCTGTTTTCCGATGGGGCTGTACCATTGTTCTGCCCCTTTCCGTAATTGCAACCAGAAGCTAAGAGGCATGTGTCAGCTGTTTTGCTGGGGGAACGCTCCATGGCACTAGCCACATCCTATTCACTGGCACGTCAGGTTGAAGCATGCCCAACGTCTGTACCTGTTTGCCCGTTTTGCTGCAATGACTACCTTGGTGTGTTGGGTTCCCCAACCCCAAAACATCCTCTTCTTAACCAGACTATGTAACACCAGCATTACGGCTTGTGATAGGTAGAACATTGCTCATTCCTTCTAGGGGTCCTTGACCAGATCCTGTGAAAACGTGGGGTTACATGGTAAAGGGGAATTAAGGTTGCAGGTGGAAGTAAGTTTGCAGGTGGAATTAAGTTTGCTAATCAGATGACCTTGAGATGGAGAGAGTAGCCTGGATTATTCACGTGGGCCTAATGTAATCACAAGGGTCCTTATAAATGGGAGGGGGGTGGGCAGAAGAGAGAGAACAAGAGAGATAGCAAGGGGCTGGCCGAGTGGCACGGTGGTTAAGCGATGGCTTGGGAAGCCAGCGGCCCCGGTTCTGGTCCCACAAGTGAGTGTTAGTGACACTGCCCTCAAAAATAAATAAATAAATAAATAAATAAATAAATAAGAGAGATAGCAATGAGAAAAGGACATGGCCTGGCTTTACTGGCTTAGGTCAGGAGGTGGAGGGATGAAGCCACAAGCCAAGGAATACAGGCAGTCTCTAGGAACTGGAAAGAGGTGAGGAAATGAGCTTTCCTCTAGAGCCTTCAGAAGGAATACAGCCCTATCAACACCTTGATTTTAGCACAGTGAGATTCATTTTGGACTTCTGACTGCCAGAATTGTTAGATAATACATTTGTATTGTTGAAACCACTAAATTTGTGGTAATTTATTATGGCAGCAATGGGAAAACCAGTAGATGGGCTGACAGGAAGGGAAGCTGAAGGTGGGGAAGCAAGCATGGATTACGGTACTTTTATGTATAGGCAAAAGCAGTAGACATGAATTAGAAGACCAGTTAAGTTTCCCAGCTCTGCCAGTTACTACTACCTATGTGGCCCAGATCAAGTTACTTAACCTCTCTGTGTCTCAATATCTTCATCTGTAAAAAGCAATGAGAGTAACACCTCTTCACCTGGCTGTTGTGAAGATGAAATGAGGCAATCTATGTAAGCCCTTAGCGCAATGCCCTAATATATGTGAGCTGCTGAGGCTGCTATCACCACTTCTCCCTCAGCTTTTATATGTTTTTTTCCCCCCAAGTGATTAGGTGTTCATTTACAAAATTATCTGTGTAACATACACATATTTAGCCAGATTTCCCTTTCTATGTGAAGTAATACAGATTAAAATTACATTAGAATTTTGTATGTATCAAGGTTTTATTTAAGAGAACATTCAATTAAACCCACCCCACCTCTAATTACATTTCAGGCTAGGTGACTCCTGCACAGCAGATGGCAAGCCTCGCTTTCCAGAGAATAAAAACAAATCATTTCAGTGGAAGCAGTTATTCTTGAAACCCTGATTGGCAACTGTGGCTCCAGGTTAGTAAAATTAAATTTGCTTCTTATTAATCATGATTATCAGGCACAATTTAGAGTGTCAGTCACTCTTTTATTAAGTTTTGGGAATGATTCAGAATATGTAGATCTATATATTAAATATGGCTCTAATGTTTGCAATTAAGGATCTTCTCAATGCAAATTTTTTACTTGATAGCCTTTCTAATTAAGCCAGTCCTTCTGTATTAAATATACAAGTCATATAATTATATGTAATTTCAGCTTTTTATTTTGAAATAACTGTGTATTCACAAAAGTTGTCAAAATAGTTGAGTTCCTGTGTATCCTTCACTCAGCTTCCTCCAACGATAACATTATCAAAACCAGCAAATTGACACTGATACAATCAATAATACCTAACTACGGATTTTATTCAGATTTCACTGTTCTTACATGTGCTGGTTTATTTTGGGTTTTTTTGCTATACAATTCAATGAGATTTTATCAAGTGTCTAGATGTGTATAACCATTACCACAGTCAGGATATAGAACTGTTTCATTGCCACAAAAAAACTCCCTCGTAGTCCCACCCTTCCCCATAACCAACCCCTGACAATGACTGATCTGTTTTCTATCACTACAATTTTGTCATTTAAATTTTACAATATGTAAACTTTTGAGATTGGCTTTTTTCACTCCGTGTGATCCCCTGCAGACCCATCCCCATCGTTGCATGTGCTAATAGTTCCTTTTTATTAAAGAGTCGTATTCCATTTTATGAGTGTTATAAAATGAAAGTCTGTCCATTCATCTAATGATGGATATTAGGTTGTTTCCAGTCTTTGGCTCTTACAAGTAAAACTGCTATCACTATTCATATATAGGTTTTTATGAACATAAACTTCATTTCTCTAAGATAAATACCCACCTTTATAAGGTTTTAAGGGTTAAATAAGATCATTAATATTAAAATGTAAATGACAATGCTCAATTTAAATTTAAGGTATATTGCTGTGAGTTATATTAATAATGATAAACAGTGACAAAATGCTGGAAGAAATATCAGAAAATAGTGGTAAGAGTTGTTGACAGGCGGGATGTGAAGAGAAGATCAAGTTTTGCATTTTGTTTTTCTTTTCTTTTGGAAAAAATAAAATGTTTGTTAGATGAAATTCTGGGGTAGCATTTCATACAGTGGAAATGTAAGGTTGAATTAGAAACAAAAGATTGAAATATCTTGGTCCATTGGTAGGACCAGCCTCTAGAGGATATCCATAATTAGTGCAGAGAATATTAATAGGAAGAACGATGAACAGAGACTGAAAGAAAGGCAGATGCATTCATTCATACATCCAACAAATTTTTACTGGGCCCCTATGTTTGCCGTTCATTGTTCTGGGCCCCACTTAACCAGTGATGCTCCCTGCTAGACAGAGTCCCTGCATTTATGAAGCATATATGCTAGAGAGAAAGACAAAACAAGTGAATACATAAGATAATGTCAGGCAGTGATAAATAATATGAACAAACATATAGCAGGGAAAAGAATTGGATAGAGCCTGGATGGTATTTTAGAATGTATAGTCAGGAAGTCTTTTTCAAAGTGGTGATAGCTTTTCAAGTTTCTGGAGAACTGAGGTCATCCGAAGATAAAAATTGAGCCAAGAAATTCCAAGAAAATAGAGGATGTGAGGTAATGTGTAGTTCATTGGAAAAGGGTCTTCCAGTCTTTCAGTTGACCTCACACAACCCTCCATTACAATCCCAGTGCCTGAAACAATACTTAGCACATAATAAGTGCTTTATAAAAGCTAACTCATTGATTGGTTATAGAAAGTACTAAACTACCCAAACTTACTGGCTTTGACTTTTACATAGAAATGCTAGTCCTACAGAAGAAAAGCGTAGATCATAATATTCACATATATCAGAGCAACAAGTATGGAGTCTACTTGCCTGCCATTTTTTTTCTTTTTTTTTTTTTTTAGCTGAGCCATCCTGCCACCTGTTGGCAGCTCACTGGCAGCTCAGCTCGGGCTGTGCATGGGACTGCTGTTGCTCAGAGCTCAGCTCGCACTCTTGAGCGAGCTCTTAACCAACTGAGCCACTCGGCTGGCCCTCACCTGCTATTTTGAGTTTTTACAATTTTTAACAAATATGGTGCTTTGGAAGTATTATTGCATGATTAGTATATTCATATTGTTAGGCATAGCCTAGATTTTAAAATTACTCTGTGTTAAGTTCAGTTCCAAAAATATTTTTGTGAGCTTAACTGTGTGCTGCACTAACTTGTAAGGGCCCAATGATAAGTATGACACAATCACTGCCTGAATTTCTTCATAATGATGTCCCTTCTCTGTAATATAAATATGGCAAAGCAAGTCTTTCTAATCTTAGTTCATCACTGATATTTTGGGGGGTTGGAGGAGGTACAAAATTCTTACCCTTAGATTTAAAAAGGTGAAAATCAAAAAAATAAATAAAAATTAAAAAATTAAAAAAATTAAAAGATAAAAATCCTCAATCATGTTGTTACCAGTCCAAAGGCGGTGTGCTGGATGCTTTGAGAGACCAAACCCCAAAGTGCCAACGGAGAAGATGGGAGCCCTAATGGTTCCTCAAATCCATCTAAAGAAAGTATAGAGTTCAGGCTTCTTTCATGTCAAGGGAAGGGGAAATGGGAGGGTCTGCTTTTGTAAAAACTCAAGCTCCAAGTAGATTTCCTGTCTGAAGCAGAAGCTATTAGCCTGAAGGCCCTGAAAACAATGCAGGCTTGAACTAGATGAAGTCAGAGATACCCAGCATTTCACTCTGTTACAATGTATCTAAGCTGACAACACATAATATTCCTAGGAGACCTTATAGAATTGGGTGAATGATTCAACGGGTGAGGGAGGCAATGCTTCAAAGGGTAGACATGAGCTACATGTTGGCTGGTGGTAGGAAATAGTGGTAACCAATCATTAACTATATCATTATGCATTCCAAAGCCTGGAAGAATTTCCTGATTAGGAAGTGGCGTTTGCAGGGCTTTCCCATCTACTGGTCATCAAAATGTGTTTGCTAGGATGGTTAATTGCCTTTTTTCTACTCCAGTGTGCACCAGCACCCTTCTGTTCACCACCCAATTCTCCTTGTACTTTGTTTTGTTTTAGCCTGGCTCAGTTCAGAGCCTAGCAATATAATGCCTACAGGTTCCCTTTTGTCACTGTAGAAATCAAGTGGGCCTAGAGGTTATTTGGTTTTAATGATCATTCATTAAAACAATCAATGTAGAGGATTTAGTCATTCAAATGGTTAATGGAGGAACATTTAGGTAATTACAACTGTTGAATGTTTTTTCTTTGGCTAATTGTTTTTATCGAACAAGATTTAGATCTGTCTAGGTCTTGGAAAGAAGTGGTTGAAGCTGTGGGCATCACAAGGCAACATTTTGAAAAGATGCGGGGGAGGGAGATCTGGTTCTTATGCCTCTTTCTCCTCTGCTTCAATACTGTCATATTCTGAAGAATAGATGTGCAGCAAATAATCCCTTGAGGCTCAAGGAAAACACCCAAGTCAGATTCTGTCTATATTTGGATTCTTGTGCACTCAAGTAGCCCCCTAACTTAGCACTAATTAATAATTAATCAATGTACATGGTATCATGTCTTCTGTGATAAACGGCCTTAGCTTATACACATAGGCCTCCCTTTCTCAAATATTCTGCTCCATCTTCGCTAGCAATCTAAATCTGAACCTTTTTCACAGGCTGATTTCAAAGCCACTCATTCATTCAAATGTATTCACTCTTTAGTTATTTATTCAATTTTATTATTTCAACCAACCAACAATGTGCCAGGTCCTGTAGATGGCCTTAGAGATTACAACAGTGACATTTTAAAATTGTTTCCTGACGCCTATGCTTTTGGGTATTGTGAAAAATTCTTCCATGATACTAGTTTGAGTTATTTTGTTTGAATATTACCTGTTTTTTTGTCTTGTTGATGAAAGAACATCCAGCCTAAGAAAAAGTCTTATAAGTGTTTATTTGTGCCAAACTGACAATTGTCAGGAAGCAAAATCTCAATGGATTCAGAAAATGCTCCAGAGAATGGCAGTTGTGCAGTTTATTTAATACATTACAATCAAAAGAGGAGACCTAAGGAGGGTTATATGACATTCATTGGTGGTAGATTAGGGAGGTGGGAGAAAGTAAAGCAGGAAACCTCTGAGATTGGCTAAAAAGCAAAACGGAGAGACACAGACTTCTTTTACATTGGTGGACACAGGATAGTTAACATTTACAGCATATAAAGATGGTATGTGGGCAACAAGATAACAATCTTGTTGGCCTCATGCTTTAGTGCTGGTGGTTGTGCCTTCAAGGAAAAGAAAATTACTCTGACATTTCAAAGGTATGTTATCTGAGATGCACAAAGACAACAGACAATTTCAAAGCTAAAGGTTGACCTTTGTCAAGGAAGCTATAGGCATAGGACGTGACTACCTGCCGTGACCTGCTTTTAGTTAGAAATTTTTACATTCAGATAGAAATTTTTACGTTCAGACCACCCTGTGTGGTTACTCTGTTCTCTGGGTTTGTAAGGCCTGCTATGTGCCCCACCCCTGGCTTGTCAGGTTTAGTATGTGGCCCCCTTTTCACCTGCAATCTACAGTTATCAAACATAAAATGATGATAATGATGTTCCAATAAAATCATTAAAAGTACTAAATGATAATAACTGAGATGAGAAGAATAAATTAAATATAAAATATGTTTGAGATCTTGATAGAAAATAACTCACAGAAACTATGCTGAAAGAATTGAAAATACTGATTTTTAAAAAATATTTAATTTTTCAATTATAGTTGACATTCAATATTTTATATTAATTTCAGGTGTACAGCATAGTGGTTAGACATTTATATAATTTATGAAGCAATCCCCCCAGTAAATCTAGTACCCTCCTGGCACCATACATAGTTATTACAATATTATTCACTATATTCCCTATGCTTTACTTTACATCCACATGACTATTTTGTAACTACCAATTTGTACTTGTTAATCCCTTCACCTTTTTCACCCAGCCCCCTAATTCCCCTGCCATCTGGCAACCATCAGTCTGTTCTCTGTCTATGAGTCTGTTTCTGTTTTGTTAATTTTGTTCTTTAGATTACACATATAAGTGAAATCATATGATATATCTTTCTCTGTCTGATTTATTTTACTTAGCACAATACACTTTTGGTCCATCCATATTTTTGCAAATGGTAAGATTTCATTCTTTTTTATGGTCAAGTAATATTCCATTATAGATATAGATATATAGATATAATGTCGGTTTCTCTCTCTCTCTGTCTCTCTCTGTCTCTCTCTCTCTCTCTCTCTCTCTCTCTATATATATATATATATATATATATATATATATATATATATGTAATTTCCAATATATATAATTTCTTCTTTATCCAGTCCTCTATTGATGGGCCTTTAGGCTACTTCCATATATTGGCTATTGTAAATAATGCTTCAGTGAGCATAGGCGTGCATATATATCTTTTCGAATTAGTGTTCAGATTTCTTTGGATAGATACCCAGAAGTGGAATTGCTGGGTCATGAGGTGGTTCTGTTTTTAATTTTTTGAGGAACCTCCTATTGTTTTCTATAGAGTCTGCACCAATTTATAATCCCACCAACAATGCATGAGGGTCCCTTTTCTCCACATCCTCATCAACATTTGTTGTTTGTTGATTTATTGATGTTGGCCATCCTAACAGGTGTGAGATGATAACTCATTGTGGTTTTAATTTTCATTTCTCTGGTAATTAGTGAATTGAGCATCTTTTCATATGTCTATTGGCCATCGGCATGTCCTCTTGAGAGAAATGTCTATTCAGGTCATCTGTCAGTTTTTAATTGGATTGTTTGTTTTTTTGGTGTTAAGCCATATGAATTCCTTATAAAATTGGATGTTAATCCCTTACGAGATGTATCATTGGCAAATATCTTCTCCTATTCGGCAGGTTGTCTTTACGTTCTGTTGATGGTTTACTTTCCTGTGCAAAAACATTTTAGTTTGATATAGTCCCATTTGTTTCCCTTGCCCAAGGAAATAAAAGTGTGGTCATACAATACAGTGAATGTTTAAATAAAAAAAAATTATTACAATCAAAGACAGTGCCATTATTATTATTTTGCATGTTTGTCTAGTTTTTCGAATACCATTTATTGAATAGGCTGTCTTTACCCCATTGTATATTCTTGCTTCATTTGTCATAGATTTTGTCATATAGGCATGGGTTTATTTCTGGGCTCTGTATTCTGTTCCACTGGTCTATGTGTCTATTTTTATGCCAGTACCATGCTGTTTGGATTACTATAGTCATGTAATACAGTCTCTTTCTTTCTTTCTTTCTTTCTTTCTTTCTTTCTTTCTTTCTTTCTTTCTTTCTTTCTTTCTTTCTTTCTCTCTCTCCTCTCTCTCTCTCTCTCTCTCCCTCCATCCCTCCATCCCTCCCTCCCTCCTTCTCTCTCTCTCTCTCTCTCTCTTTCTCTCTTTCTTTTTTTTTTTTAAAGATTTTATTGGGGAATTGGGAAAAGGGAACAACAGTGTTGGGGAATTGGGGAAGGGGAAGAGCCATGTTGTTGTCCTTCGATCTTAGTTGTAGAGGGCACAGCTAGCTTAGCTCCAAGTTCAGTCACCATCCGGCTGCCCATCGGCAGCTCGCAGCTGCTCAGCTCAAGGTGCCATGTTCAATCTTAGTTGTGGGTGGGTGTAGCACACCATCCCATGCGGCACTCGAACTGGAAAAATTGTTGTTAGGAGCATGTGCTCTCACCAGCTGAGCCATCCTGCCACCTCTTGGCAGCTCAGCTCAGGCATAGCTCACTGGCCCATGTGGGAATTGAACTGGCAATCCTGTTGCTCAGAGCTCATGCTCTTAACCAATTGAGCCACTCAGCTGGCCCCTTGTAATACAGTTTCATATCAGGTAGCACGATGCCTCCAGCTTTGTTCTTCTTTCTCGAGATTGCTGCAGCTATTTGGGGTCTTTTGTGGTTCCATATAAATTTTAGGACTATTTGTTATAGTTCTGTGAAAAATATCATTTGATAGGGACTACATTTAATCTATAGATTGATTTGGGTAGTATCAACATTTTAATGATGTTAATTCTTCCTACCCATGAGCATGGTATATGCCTTCATTTATTTGTATCTGATTATTTCTTTCTTCAATGAAAGGACTGATTTTTTAAAAGTCTCCTTTATGTTCTTGTGGTATTAAGTCCTGGTTTAGCGATATAGACAGATTCTTTTTTTTTTTAAATTTATTGGGGGTGACAATGGTTAGTAAAATTACATAGTTTTCAAGCGTACAATTCTATAGTATATCATCTATATAAGTCAGTTCTCCTTCCATCACCATGTGTTTGACCCTATTTACCTTCTTCTACCTTACCCTCTGGTAACCACTAAATATTGTCTGTGTCTATGAGTTTTTGTTTCTTTATTTGTTTGTCTTGTTCCTTTGTTGCTTTCAGTTTTATATCCCGCATGTCAGTGAAGTTATATGGTCTCGACTTTTGCTGTCTGATTTATTTTGCTTAGCATAATAATCTCAAGATCCATCCATATTGTCACAAATGGCACTATTTCATTTTTCGTATGGCAGAGTAGTATTCCATTGTGTATATATACCACATCTTCTTTATCAAATCATCTATCAAGGACATTTTATTTTTTTTCCCATGTCTTAGTTACTATAAATAAAGCTGTAATGAACATTGGAGCACATATATCTTTACGGAGAAATGTTTTCAGATTTTGGGGGTATACCCAGGAAAGGGATTGCTGGGTCATATGGTAACATCATTTAATCATCAGAGAAATGCAAATAACAGCCACAATGAGTCATCACCTCACACTAGTTAGAATAGCTATCATAAAGACAAATAATAATAAGTGTTGGAGATAAAGGAACCCTCATACACTGTTTGTGGGAATGCAGATTGGTATAACCGCTATGGAAGGCTTGTGGAGGTTCCTAAAAAAATTAAGTATATAGACATATTTTTAGTTCTTATTCTAGACTGCTTCCTTGATCCTTATCACCATATCTCTGTATTACCTTCTCAGCAAATCTCATCAATTCTACTACTTAAATATCTTTTGGAAAATGCTCACCTCTCCTTTCCCTCCTTGAGGGAGACTTCCTGGAGAGCCCCACTCTACCTCCAAAAAAACAAACTAGCTAATTTAGGTGGTTCAGTAAGTTCTTTTCTTTTTTTGAGGGCAGTGTCACTGGCCCTCATATGAGGGACCCGAACCAGGGCCGCTGGCGTCCCAAGCCAGCTCTGAACCACCGCGCCACTGGGCCGGCCCTCCAATAAATTCTTGAACTTGTTTCTATCACACTGTATTACAAATGTTTGGCCATGGATAGCATTTATTAATCTGTGAATTCCTTGAGAGTAGGCATCATGTCTTATTTATTTTTGTGTTCTCATTACTAGTAGAATTCCTGGCACAAGATAAGTACTTCATAAATGTTAGCTGAATTTAAAAACAAATTTAATAAACCAAGGAACAGTTTCCTTAAAACTCACAAGGGGGCAGCAAGGAATTCAATTCTTTTCTATTGTCTGCAAAATCACACATCTTTAGAACTAGAAGAAACATTAAATTAGTTGAATAAATTTTCCATTGTTTGCAAAATCTTACATCTTTAGAACTAGAAGAAAGGTTAGATTAGTTGAATAAACATTTCTTCTTAGAAGCCTCTAACTTTTTTTAGAGAGGAATTTCACTTCACTCATTGGAACTCTTTGATCCCTGCCTCACTTCCCAGGCTTTTAAAGTGTCATGTAAGCATACAATCAGTTGGTCACCCTCACAAACATGCATATTTGGCCATAGCTCTGTGCTTAGTTGACTTAACTTAAGATTATATAAAATAATATGCACTGGAACTTTCTGAGCATAGTATGTTTGGCTTTTTGATTTCTTACATAATCACATAATTTTACCACTCTAATTCTTTAATGCTGACTCCCCATTTTTAGAGATGAAGAAATGGAGGCCTAGAGAGGTTAAAGGGTTTGCTTTTGTTTACACAGCAAATTAGTGGTTGAACTAGATCCAGACTCCTAGTCTTCTGACCCTGAGTCTTATACTTCCTTTATTGTCTGAAGGTCAGGACTCAGCAGATGCTTAGGTTGAAAACAGAAGCAATAATACAGCATACACAGACTTTGGTGACCAATTCCTTCTAGACAATTGAGTGTTTACATTTCAGCCTTAATGAAGGTTAGTTTTAGCATCTAACTATAGTAAACAAAGGTTTATACATATTCTCCTTCTTTTTCTTTATTGAATAAGAAAATGCAAAACAAACATTGAAAGCTCACAATTCTGAAATAATACAATTCCCATTTTAGGAAAGGAAAAAGGTTTTCTGGAAACTGTTATGTCCCTGGCTGGGTCTACAAATTAAAATGACAAAGACAGATTAACAGGAGAAAAGCATACAAATTTTATTGAATTTGTACGTGTACATGGGAGCCTTCACAAAAGAATAAAGACCCAAAGAAATGGTCAGGCAGAAAACTTTTATACTTTTTAGACAAAGGAAAATATTTTGTGAAGAATTGACAAGACAAAGAGGTTTGGGCTGGAGGGTAGTAAATGGTGAAGAATTAACTAGGGGGCTGGCCGTGTGGCATGTTGGTTAAGAGTTGGCTTGGGAGTGTAAGCTCTGAGCAGCAAGGCCCCAGTTCAGATCCTACATGGACCAGTGACGCGGCACCCTCTACAGCTAAGATGGTGAACAACAGCTCAACCTGGAGCTGGGTTGCCAAGAGTCGCCAGCGACCGTTTAGGCTGCAGCAGGGCTGCAGTGGGCTGCCCTGAGCTACCGTGAGTGGCCGGCAGCTGGCATGAGCTGCTGTGAGCTGCCCTGAGCAGCCATCCAGTGGCCAGTGACAGATTACCTCACCTGGGAAGAGCACAATGATAATACAACATGGCCAGTGAAGTCACATCCTCCACAACTAGACTGAAGAACAAAAGGACAGCAACTTGTCTGTTCCCCTTCTCCAATTCTCCAACGCTGTTCCGCTCCCCTAATTCCCCAATAAAATCTTTAAAAAAAAAAAAAAGAAGTAACTAGGAAGATAAAAGTAAGTTTAACAAGGTTTGTTTATACAGCCTTCTTGGTCCCAAATATTGTCACTGGTGATAAAAATGTCTTCTTTCCTCCTGGTACAGGGGAGTTTTATGACCTGTTTCAGGGAAGAAGGGCAAGGGTGGATGGTCAAAGTGACCTTCCTGCTTCTGTTGTGTTTTTCAGTTCCTTCAGTTTAAGATATGTAACATGCCAAGGTGTCATATTTTGGGTGTAGCATATGTTGGACCCTATCACCACTGAAATAGATATTTTTAAATATATTTGATGAAAGGAATTTTTTACTCGTTCAATTATTTGTTCCCAAATAATCAGAACTTTATTCTCTAGAAAAGGGTATACTTTTCAAATGATTTAATATATATATTTTTAAATATGAAAGTTATAAATGCTCTTACTCAAAAGTCAAACACTAGAGACGTATGCAACATGGAATTGACAATATACCACATCTATCACCCTCAGAAATAATCACTATCAACTATTTATATAGTATATCTCTCACCAGGTTTTTTTGTATATACATACTAGTAGATATTATTGCTTCCCTACAAAAGGGATCATTTTATTCACTTTTTTTTTTTTTTTTTTTGAGGTCAGTGTCACTGGCCCTCATTATGTGGGACCCGAACCGGGGCCGCTGGCTTCCCAAGCCAGCTCTTAACCACCGTGCCACTCAGCCAGCCCTCACATTTTTTTAATTGAGGTCAAATTCACATCACATAAAATTAACCACTTTAAATTGTTCAATTTAGTGACTTCTAGTATATTCATTATGTGGGCAGTCATCACCACTATCTAATTTGAGAACATTTTCAACACCCCATAAAGGAAACCTGTACCCCATGTTACAGGACCAAACCAATCCGAAGGCTGAGTAGGTGCCAGCAAAAAGACAACTCCCAGATATTTAATGAGAAGGAATTTTATTGCAAGCCAGCAAGGAAGGACACACCAGGGATCGTTCTCGGAGCAGTGTGTCCCCAAATAAAGCATCTAATCTATCTTTATTAGAAAAAAATCATACATAAACATGAGGTAAGACTTCCTCATTGCATGTAAAAGTGGGGACATTCCAGTGTGCTGGCAGTCAGAGAGCATGGCTATACATACATCGCATTTTCAAAAATGGCGGGAAAACCTGCACCCTAGGAGATTTTAGTATTCTAATGAGGGTATAATGAGGGTGCAATAAGGAAAGGTCATGAGGAGATCACTGGAGGGTCCTTCAGCCTGCCCCAGTGGTCTTAGGTGTTTCAGCCAGTTCACCCCTTGGTCTTGCAAAACGTCCTGGACTTGTTCCTGAAAAACAGTTCTGGTAATCAACATCAGGGATTGCATAGGGATCGATAAACACCTGATTAAGTCTTGGTCTTATTGTGAGACTTTCTGCAAATTACATGATAGCATTACGCAAAGCCTTATAAATTTTAGAGGAATCTAAGTGGGTTTACAGGTTAAATTCTAAATAAAGGTTAATCTATGCTAGACTACCTGCTAGGTTACGAGTATAGGTAAAGTTACATTATTCATACCATTTTGTAACTTGCTTCATTATGTAATGCATTCTACTGTGTAAAGATATGTCTTATTCTTTTTAAAAGCTTTATAGAATTCCATTAGGAGTACCATAGTTATTTAACCAACCTCAAGTAATAGACAGTTGGGTTTTTCCAGATTTTTAAAATATTACAAGCAATGCTGTGCTGAACACTCTTGAACACTTACACTTCTGTGAGACAAATGATTAAAAATAGAAATGTTGAGTAAAAGGAAGTGAACATTTAAAATGTAGTCAAAATTGCTACATTTCTCTCCAAAAGACATTAGCGATGCCAATGAGAGTATTTCCCCGTTTATGTTTTTTTATCCTCTTGCCAACACTGAATATCATCAATTTTTACATTTTTGTCAATCTGATAGATAAAAATAATTATATTATTGTTTTAATTTTTATTTGACTAACTATAAGGCAAGTTGGGCAGCTTTTGATGTTCATTAGAATTTTTTTTTTTTTTTGGGTGACTTGCTTGTTCATGCTCTTTGTCCATCGTTCTACTGAGATGTTTTTATTTTCCTTATTGATTTTTAGATAATTAATAAAAAAATTTTCGTTTTGAAAAATCCTTTGGGTTCTCATTTTTAATAAACTTTTTTCTTTCCCTGTCCCAGAAACATGTTGTCTGGTTCTTCTGTGTTAAGAGCTTTGAGGCCACTTAATTAATGAAATCTCTTCCTGCTGAAGGGGGCTTGGTGTGTGATCATCAAAAGAATGATAATACCCTGTTTCCATTTCCTTTAGAGCCATCATCTTCTTTTCCTCTCACATTAACTGCTTTGTGTTCTCCCTGCTTGATGCATTTGACCTTGGTTTTTTCACGTAGTTCTTTCTTGATAATATCCAGTTGCATTGTATCAAAGGAAAATTAATTTCTTTGGAGTTTTGAGTGCATTGTACACGGGAACTCCATTGCATTAGTGTTCCTTTAAAGATGTGTCAGGTTTTTATCTCAGCAAAAAAGTACCTTTTGAGTTTAACTATTCTTTGGAGTCCACCTGTTCTATTGGGTTGTCGGAAAAGTCATGACACATTTTTGCAACAAAAAAACATAGACAAATACGTCATGACTTTTCCGACAACCCAATATCCTAAATGCTTTTTGGGCTTCCCAGGGTCAGGACCCCACCTCAGAGCCAATGACAGCCATGATTTCTTTGTCGAGATGGGAATGTTTGACAAAAATATGTGGCTAGCTGGTGATAGGCAGTTTTCCTAAGCTCCCTATAGGAGAATACTGTCTGTTTCTTAATTCAAATGGCCATCCTGGGTTTCTGTGTGCTATCTGGTAGTGCTTTCCCCCAAAATATCAGCAGTGACCTCAGAGGCTAGCATGAGAAATTAATGAAGCCTGTGGGATCCTTTGCAAAGGAAGAGTTGGCATAAATGGGAGTTGTGTTCTATACAATCTCAGGGGAGTTGAAACAGACCAAGGATGAAAATATGCTGCCACAGCAGCTAGTTCCTGTGAGTAATGTGAGGGTAAAGTGTTGACAACACACAGATCCCCCGAGAAAACCCAGGGGGTGAGGCAGTCACAATACTGCAATGCTGTTTTCACAATCTTAGCATTGATTTTCAAATAACACATTCACTTAAAGCCCAACCTGACCACCATGTGATGTGGGATGGATGGGTTGGTTATGTAAGGCCCACAGCAGCTTTATTATCACTACCACCAAGCATCACTGTGGGAACAAATCAGGGATTCTCAGTTCTTTTCAGCTCCCAGCTCATAAATAAGCTTTATTTGGAGATGAATTGAAAGAGGCAGGCCAACAAGACTTTTCCCTTCCATGTCTTTGACAATGAATACAATAATGCTTTGCTCTGTATTGTTTTTATTATTCAGTCACCTTTCTGTAGTGGCCCCACCCACCACCATTCCGAAGGAAGAGCCCGTGTACTCACCTGGAGTGGTTTTTTCCTATGGTTACTTATGCCACTGGTACCTTTGAAAACATTAGTACCCATACTTTATGGCCTCCTGAATGTTACTAAGATCTGTTTTCAGGGTCTTAGACTTATTTATGATATAACTAATCTTTCCTCAATTATATATATTACGTAATGTTGCTGATAGAAAATCTGGCAAATGTTGCAAAGTATAAAGATGAAAATTAAAAATCAACCGCATTCTTATTATTAAAGATAGCTGCTACTAATGTATATCCTTCCATGTTGTATATACATACACTGTCAACGTAAGAAATGTCCAAACCTGTGGAGAACTTTAATGAGTTTATTTGAGCCAAACTGATGACAATTGCCAAGAAGCAAAAATCTCAACCGATTAAGAAAATGCTTTGGAGAATGGTAGTTTTGCAGCTTATTTTATACATTAGTATTAAAGGAGAAGATTTAAGGATGGTTACATGAAATCCATTGGTGGTAGATTAAAGTGGTGGGCGAAAGCAAAGCAGGTATAAATCTCTGGGAGTTAATAAAAAGTAAAACAGAGAGACACATACTTCTTTTACATAGGTGGGTACAGGATAGTTAATAATTAACATTTTATAGCACATGGAGAAGGTATTTGGGGAACAAGATAACAGTGAGGTGTTCTGTGTGCTCTGGTGCAGTGGGTTGTGCCCTGAGGAGTCTGGGAAAAGGGATTACTTTGACATTCCAAGGGTATGTTACCTTAGATGCAAAAAGACAGTAGACAGGCTCACACTAAGGTAAAGATTGACCTTTGTCAAGGAGGTTACAGGCCAAGGATGTGACTACCCGTAATGACCTGCTTTTAGTTAGGAATTTTTATGTTCAGACCATCCTATGTGGTTAATTTCGCTCTTGTAGGTTTGTAGGGCTTGCCGTGCTGGCCTCCCCTAAGCCGGTCAGGTTTATTAGGTGGCCCTTTTTTGTCCTCAATACCTTTCTTATTATTTACAGTAGCTATTTTCTATAAAGTCACTGCAAACAATGAATTAGTGAATCCTGAACCACTGACCATAAGAGAAGTACAGGGTTAGGTTCTTGTGAGCCTCTGGTCACAACATTTTCATTAATCCGTCAACATATAACCTTGTTTTATGTGTGCTTCAGTTTGAAGACAGTTTATTTAATATATATTGTTAATTTATTAACATTGAACTCGTGGCCGGGCCGGCCGAGTGGCACGGTGGTTAAGTGCTGGCTTGGGAAGCCAGCGGCCCCAGTTCGGGTCCCACATATGAGGGCCAGTGACACTGCCCTCAAAAAAAAAAAAATACTGAACAAGTGGCCAACAGCACTAAAATCCTGAATAAACCTTATTGAACATACGTATTTCTTTTTTTTTTTTTTTTTTTTTAAAGATTTTATTGGGGAATTGGTGGAGGGGAACAGCGTTGGGGAATCGGGGAAGGGGAACAGACAAGTTGCTGTCTTTTTGTTCTTCAGTTTAGTTGCGGAGGATGTTGCTTCACTGTTGGTATCGTCATTGCGCTCTTCCCGGATGAGGCAGATCGGTCGCTGGCCTCTGGATGTCGCTCACCGCGGCTATTGGCAGCTCACGCTGGCTGCCAGCCGCTCACGCTGGCTGCGGGCCACTCACTGTAGCCTATGGCAGCCCACTGCAGCAGGGGCTGCAGCCCACACCATCACCGGGGCTCGCACAGCCCAGCTCCAGGTGGAGCTGTTGTTAGCTGTAGAGGGCAGTGTCACTGGCCTCATGTGGGATCCGAACCGGGGCCGCTGGCATCCCAAAACCAGCGCTTAACCAATGCGCCACTCGGCCGGCCCGCATACGTATTTCTTTTGTGAGGCACATCACAACCTTCTTGCCCATAGGAAAGTAGACATCAGTTTGGCACTACACTCAGGGGCCGTTTAAAACAGTAAAATCACACACAAAAAAACAAAACCAAAACCGAAAAGCCTACCAAAAATGTGAAATACATGGCAGTAAATAGACTGTGAAAAGGACACTGGTTTACAGGAAGGGAGTTGAAACAAGAAGGCAGTGTGTTGCCTTGTTCCACCTCAAGGGGGAAATGTTTTGTCAGGAGACTTAAATTTTTTGCCACTTTGTGAAAGTCCACAAATGATCACACAAGCACTGCAATTACCCGTTTTGGGGTTACAACTAATTTTTAGAGAAGAGGTGACTTCACAAATACCAAATCTATGAATAATGAGGATTGATTATATATTGTAACATGTTTTTTAGCTTAACAATATCTGGATTTTAATCAGTATATAGCAGTCCAAGATATGAATGTACCATGATCTACTTTGCTAGTCTTGGATAGTTAGATTGTTTTCAAATTTTTGCTCTTGTACTGTCATCCTTGAATATAGATCTTTATTCATATGTTATTTACATGGGTATATTCTTATAAGAGCAATTCTAAGTCTAGTCTTTAAAGACATTGCTATACAGTTATGTTTTGCATAGATAATCTAGTGTAAAGCCCATATTTGCATGTGCAGTAAAGGGTTACTTCAGCAGGCATAGGTGTCTATATCCTGTGTATTTCAAAGGTCTTTAGGACTGGCCTTTGGCAAGCTCCTGAGAGAGAACCTCTAAGGCCTTGGAAAACCCTGCCCTATAAGAGTGTCTTTGCATAGTGACCACAGGCCATACCAGATAGTTTATGTAAACAATGTGATGTATGGTGAACATTTCTTTTGGTTCTCCTGGGGCGCTGGGCTGCACTGTCTCAGACCTCTAAGGGTGCTGCAGACTGACTAGCTAAGGTCAATCACATAGGTGCTTCATGTCTATGCAGTTGGCTCCCAACAAAAACCTTGGACACCAAGGCTCAGGTGAGTTTCCCTGGTTGGCAACATTCCACAGGTGTTGTCTTACATTGTTGCTAGGATAAGTAAGCACTGTCTGTGTGGCTTTGCTAAGAGAGGAAGACTGGGAGCTTACGCTTGGTTTCTCCTGGACTCTGCTCTAGGAATCTTTTCCTTTGCAGTAATAAACCATAACCAAAAGTATAACAGTTTTTCTGAATTCTGTGAATCATTGAAACTGAGGGCGGTCTTGGGGACCCCCCCAACATAATCCATTATCTACTGGGGGTGCCAAAAAAAAATATACAAGTGGACACTTTGGTCAATGTTGCTCAAGCAGTAGTTCGTCATAATCAGAAGTGTCTGGGTGCTGATGGTAACCACTTTGAGCACCTCTTGTAGGTGCAGAAGTCAAACGTGACTTGTATTCATCTTTTGTTATAGGTATCTATCTCTATCTATCTATCTATCTATCTATACTCGATATATAGTATAAAAACAATTTTAATAGTTTTTCTTTCTTAAAAATGTGTATACATTTTCTTTGCACCTTCTGTATTTACGTATACATGTAGGATTCTGCCCATCAAATCATGTATATACTATATTTTGTGGAGCTGTAAGAGATTTTCTAGGGTAATTGGCTATACTGCACTTGATTTTTGCCTTATCTGTTTTTAGAAATCAACCCTTCTCAGTTGTAGCTCTACTATTGAACATCTTTTCAAATGCTTATTGGCCATTTGAATTTCTTCCTTTGTGAATTGTCTGTTCAGATTCTTTTTCTTGGCTGAATTGTTCTTGAAATTAGAAAACAATAAGCACATTCACATAGACATAAAGGAAATCAAATTTTATTTCTCTGTTGATGCATGGAGCTTGGTGTTTTCTATATGGTTAGAGATTTGCTTTATCTAAATAACCCCTAAAATTGCTCACCCCTGAGTAATATTGGCTTTCTTCAGTATTTAATTTTCTTATGTCCTGCCTCTATTTTTAAGTCACATCAGTCCCACCAACAGTCTCGCTTAGGACTTCTTTTTATCTGCACAAAATGTACTGAATTTGTTGATTTTTCTTTTCCAATGTCTTTAATATATGCATCTTCTTTTACATTAGACTTTAGACTCTCGTATTTGATTATTATAATAACCTTCCCAATAACCTTCAGCAACTATTACCTTCAACTCCATCCTGCAGATGCCAGACTAACTTCTTTAAAACACGAGTTTCATTGTACCACTCTCTTGCTCAAAATCTTCCAAGACTTTCTTTAGGTTCTCTTATTTGATGTGGGAATTTCTGGGTTACTCATGAGTAACCAAATAACCTACTTGGTTACTCATGGAATCAACTTTCAAGAGAAAGGTCCTAAAATAGGACCAAAGTTTATTTTTGTGTGGTTGGTCTAGATATACCAAGCCAAGGAAAAGGTAAGTTGTGACGTAGGAGGTTGAAGAGGTGGGAGATGTCAAAGCTGTGAAGGTCATTAAAGCACCTTATGTTAAAGCAATTATGCTATTTACTGGCAGAATCAAGCTCAAAGCAGGCTGAGAAGAGTTGGATCCATCATAACAGGATCGTATATAATAGAAGCCAGATCCTAATTGTAATATGTTTTTATGCTTGGCCTTTTCTTCTCATGTTCTCTCTCCTTTGTTCTCTATATCTAATCTTCACTGTGAATTGGGGTGGATTCCGGGTTTCTCTAGGTTCTTTCAAGGGAAGTGTGCTGATGTATTAGGAATATGTGTAAGGCAGGCTACAGGTCTCCTAGGCGTCACTCTCAGGATCTACTTAATTCCCTTGTATTTACATTTCACCTTGGCACACAAGTATCTGCAGTGGGTGGAATGTTGTGGAATGTGTAGGGTTACTGGAAGAACTAGTGGACCAAGGATACCTCCATAACCCTAGTCCAGGCTAGAGTTTGGACTTCAATGGCTAAGATATAAAAAAAAAAAAAAGTTGCTGCTATAGGAGGCCTCAATGGCTCACAGAATTGTATTGGGTAAAGTGGCTGGAGAAGGCTGCTGGATGAATGTCAACAGGACCAGATTCCTGTGAAATCTCCCGCTGAGCTGGAGTAGGTATTGGGACCCCTGATATTCTGTTCTATAATCCACTTCTGGGTGAGGCTCCATTTGCCTGACTGACCGCTTTCTTCAGATGAAGATCTGGGACTGCATTAGACATGGGTATTGGAAGAACAGAGTCAACCGTGTCTGTTTTGACTCAACTTGCAGGAAACCCACAATCAGTGGAGATGTCTCCAATATTCTGGGTGCTAGGCCTCTCTCAGGTAGTGTTGAAGGCAGCCATCAATATAGGAGCTCTTTCACCCAAATGGGCTGGGCATAAGGGTTGGACAAAGAGATGCATTTACAGAAAGTATGTTTTGGCTATAAGAGCACTTGTCTAGAGCAGACCACCAAATCTCTTTCCTGGAAGAAATTGTAATTGTTGATCTAGGTTTGGGTCCAGGAATCCAAGCTTCTTATGTTCAGGGAGGCTTGGAAAGAACTGGCCTTGGGTTCATTTGTGAAAAAATAGCCCTAACTGAGTTTAGAAGTATTGACCTCTTCCAGAAACAGGCATTGTGGGGGGTCAAAGGAAGTTAGCATTGTAGCATTGGTGAAGTCTCTTTAGTTTGCTGAATAGCTTGGATTTATCCATCCAGGAACTGGATGAATAGCTCTCCTTCAATAGAGCATAGCAGCGTGGTCACACTGCTGAACTATGAGATGAACCCAACAAGTGTCCTTGATGATTTGGAGAGGGGGAGACCATTTAGGACTGTGGAGATTTTGTTGGGATCAGTCATTTCAACTTCTTGGGCGAGGAGACAGAGTACATGTGTTATCCACATGTAATTGTGGGTACAAGGCATGCACGCACGTGTGTGTGTGTGTGTGTGTGTGTGTGTGTGTGTATTACAAACTTTACAAGTGATTTTGATGTTCTGATTAAGAATTATTGCTTTTGGGCCGGCCGAGTGGCATGTTAGTTAAGAGTTGGCTTGGGACACCAGCTCTGAGCAGCAGGGCCGCGGTTTGGATCCCACATGAGGGCCAGTGATTTTGCGCCCTCTACAGCTAAGATGGTGAACAGCAGCTCTACCTGGAGCTGGGCTGCTGTGAGTTGCCGGCGACGGCGTAGGCTGCAGTGGGGCTGACCGGCATTTGGCGTGAGCTTTCATGAGCTGCCGTGAGCCGCCGTGAATCGCCGTCCAAAGGCCAGTGAGCAACTGCCTCACCTGGGAAGAGTGCAATGATAATACCAACATGGGCCAGTGAAGCGATGTCCTCCACAACTAGACCGAAGAACAAAAGGACAGCAATTTGTCTGTTCCCCTTCACAGGTTCCCAAATGCTGTTCCCCTCTCCCAATTCTCCAATAAAATCTTAAAAAAAAAAAAAAAGAGAGAGAGAGAATTGTTGCTTTAGAAGTCTCTGTGGCCTCAATTATTATAGCCTAGCTATAAACTCAGCCTTGCCTGGATGACTCATAATAATTCTCTTGCTTTATCTGACTTCTCTATGCTTTAGTGGTCTGGCATCAGAATAGAATAGATTCCCTGATTCATGTTCTTCATCCACTAGGACTTAGGTGGGGCCTTTTGATATTCCATTACTTTGGTTTGGCCTGGCAATTCTGTTAGGATTTATTCTCAGAAGCAAACATGTATGGAGCAGTGTAGCATCCTAGGTTTACCCCCGTTCTATTCCAGTCTTAGGAAACCAGGTCCTGATATTCAAGGCTTTCCTCAGATCCTAATTTACCTTCCTAAGTTTCTGCCCCACCAATCTCTCCTGAGAACTCTTGGTATCATTCAGGCAGGATCAGTTATTGTACTCAGACCATGTCTACTCTATTATGCTATATTAAAGCTATGTTACCCACATAGCTTTGCTCAGTGCATTCCATATATTTGGAATGCCCTTTCCCTGTTTCCTTTTTGTTTGTTTGTTTGTTTTAAAGATTTTATTGGGGAATGGGGAAAGGGAACAGTATTGGGAAATTGGGGAAGGGGAATAGCCACATTGTTGTCCTTTAATCTTAGTTGTGGAGGGCTCAGTTAGTTTAGCTCCAAATCCAGTTGCCATCTGGCCACCTATTGGCTTGCAGTTGCTCAGCTCAAGCTGCCCTGTTCAATCTTAGTTGCAGGTGGGCAGAGCCCAACATCTCATGCGGGAGTCGAACTGGCAGCCTTGTTGTTAGGGCCAAGTGCTTTCACCAGCTGAGCCATCCTGCCACCTGTTGGCAGCTCAGCTTGGACACAGCTCACTGGCCCACGTGGGAATTGAACCAGTGACCATGTTGCTCAGAGCTCGCACTCTTAATCAACTGAGCCACTCAGCCTGCCTCCTCTCCTCTCCTTGTTTCTTAATCTATCTGAACTCCTCCTCTGGTTTTTTTGAATAGCTTTTTCCTAGTTATAAAATTAATACATGTTTACTGTAGATAGTTTGAAAAACATGGTAAATCATGAATGAAAAACATAATCCACAGACAAGAAAACCCATTGTTGTTTCTTCCAGCCTCTATTTTTATCTTATGTGTATGAGTGTACATGTGGGATTAACAGTTATTGAGGATATAAATAGTTTTGTATTGACGTATGCTGTTTTCTTTTCTGCTTCATTGTTCTTCACTTCTTCCCCTCCTTACTTTTTCTCTGTAATTCCTCACTCAGTCCCAAGCAGGGCATTTTTTACCTCTTTCTCATAATACCCTGGGCCCCCATCTTCTACTTCAATTACTTTACAAAGGACGTTTGCATTAAAAAAAATTCTGATGCTAGCTCTCAAGAGAATAATAAATTTATCTTGTCATAAGAGCACAGATAAGAATGTAATGCATATACTTAAAAATATTTTTGATTATAGAATAATTGCATATTTATTAGGGTCAATAATCAAGGTTTTGATGTTGAGGGAGAAGAAAAGGAAGGAAAATCTGTAAATGATCAAAAATTTGAAGCAATAAGAAAGTTTATACTACATCCATCTAATCCAAGAATCCAGGAATTTGTAATGTTTTGTATATATTCTGCAGTCTTTTTCCTATACATTTAAAAAATAGAATTGAATTTTATCACCGTTTGTATCCTTTTTCATTACTACTGTATCACTAACACTTAAATAGCCTTTAAAAATATAATTTTCATATATGTAATTTAAGTATTAAATATAATTAAATCATACTAATAATCAGAGGTGGAGTTTTAACAATTTAACAATATGTGAATAAGCCATTTATTCTCTACTCACTTCTGGCTTCTTAACAGTTGATTTCTCCCAGATCATTTCTATCCCATAGTTGTCAAATGTAAGTTTATATGGTTGAATGATATAAAATTGTGGGTGCTTGACCATTTTTGACTGCAAAAATGGCCATTTCACACGCTTACATATGTATATACTCATACACAATGTATTTAGTGTTTTCCTGTGTCTTGCATCTCCAAAGTTTCCTTAAGAGAAGTAGTCTTCATTTGTTACTGAGCCTGTGCCTCATCAATTATTTTTTAAGTGATGCTACTGCTGCCCCTCTTCTCACATGTTGCCCTCCTGGCACTCGCTCTGTGAGTCCTTATCATGAACTCAGCTCTTCCTAGGAGGTGGGGAGGGCAGAGGGATGGGGGAATAGTGAGGGGGGTTGGATAAACTTCCTGAGCAAGCAGCCTTTGTGCTGTGGTCTGCTGTCATTCTGCATTTGCTCACTTGCGTTTTCTGACGATAACCCGATTGGCTTAGAAATGTCAGAGGCAGCTGTGGATGAATCAAACTTAATAGTGAGGCCCCTCTCAGTGGCCTCTGTTTCTTGCTTTCCTCTAGGGAAGCACATTTTAAGTGTGCCTGAATTGCATTTTTTTTGGCAGATTGTTACAGTAGAATATTGACTCTCTGATCTGAAGCCAGGCTTGTCCCAGGGATTGTCTGCTTTTCTAAGAGCTAATAATGAGAATTGATCAATGGTGGTGGTGGTGGGGTGGGGTGGAGGTGAAGGGAGGAAGAAGAACAAATCCTGATAATTGTTCAGAGACCACTGAATTCTGGAACTGTTTGGCAATCTATCTCTTATTTTTCTCATCAGAAATGAAGCAAGTTTTTCATAGACATTGTACAACTGAATGAAAGCAAAGTCAAGCCAGCAAAGCAAATCTAAATGCTGTCCTTTTCTTTCTGTTAATTTCCCTATCATTTAGTTCTCATCACTACTGTATCCACATAGGTCAAGTCTGATTACAGCTAACCCCATGGGGAATTACATCATTTTCAATGTAATGGAATTTCATTATTGCAATAGGAAGCCTGGGAAGATGGAAGATCAGGCTCTAATTCACCCCCTGGGGAAAGAAAGATAAATACCTACCTTTCTGATTAATGATGATTCCTCATCCTCAAAACAAACAGCCAAAGGAAACCCATCTGCATGAGAGGGGACAGGGTGGTAGAGATATCAGCCAATTATCATTCCTTTTTTTAAGTTGGAACTTCCTTCTTTTTGATAAGTGATCTCCTTCCACTAATAGTTTAGCCAGTTTTATTTTAAAGCACTATTTTCTTGATTCCATGTCCATGTCAAGCTCCTTTGTTAAAGGGAACCATCTCATTCCATCTCTCCTGCAGCCCGCCCCACAAATTCTGACATGACTTTTAAAGTGGCATATCCCCTGTTGGGAAGCACTGTATCTTCTGTGTCACACTAAGGCAAAATACTTTTCTTGAGCTTTACTTTCTTTGTTTGCAATATGTGAATAATAGGTTGTTTTCTTCCCTCCCTCCTCCCTCCTTTCTTCCTTCCCTCCCTCCCTTTCTTCCTTTCTTTGGATCTGTGATCTGTATGGAGTATTCCTATCTATATGGAGTATTCCTAGTATGTGATATGAAGTATAGATAATATTTTGTGATAGTAACTGTTTCTATATCCATATATTTTCTTTTTTACTTTCATGTAAGTAAATGGCCTGCTCAGGGTCTCTATAGGGCAGAAAGCAGGGGTATTATTATGCATAACTTTTTGGCTTTTGTTTCTGAAAGCTTAAGTTCTTGAGCAATTTTAAAGAGTTTGTGGAGACGGAAAAAGGGAGGAGATTTTTAGGTAGAGATAGAATATCCTGGAGAAGTGGGATAGAAAGTGAGGCTCCTCCAGAACTCTCGGCATATGGAATTTGGTCAGTTTTGAGGGAGATTCCAAGTCCCAAATATGTCAATGGAGCAGAAGAGAACCACTGATACTGAAGGTGCCATTTATATGAGATCATGGAAGACTCAGTGGTAACCTGTGTACAGAGGTGATTGGTTGCTAGATACAGTTCTACCCCAATTTGCACCAACCCAAAACACAGATCAGAATCTTGACACCATTCAGAATAGGAGAGGGAAAGGCTTTAAAAATAACTAATCCTTTATTTTTATTTTTTATTAGTTTCAGGTGTACAACACAATGCACTAGTTTTATTCTTTACCGTCCAAAGTGACAATCCCCCTCCCCCAGTTCGCCACCCCACTCCCCCCCCCATATCATACATATCTATCACAACTCCCCTGACTCTCCTCCACAGTATACTCCACATCCCGTGACCATCCACATATTCAGTTGCAGTTGGCATACAATACTATACAACATCAGCTTCAGGTGTATAGTGCAGTGATCAAGCCTCTACTCCATCCATGAAGTGGTCTCCCTAACAAGACATGTGACTATCTGACACGCCACAAAATTTTTACATTATTATATTCCCTGAACTGTGTTTCATATCCCTGTGGCAATATTGGAGTTGCCTATTTATGCTGTTTAATCCCTTCCCCTTCCCCCCCATCCCCACCCCCTCACAACTAGCAACCCTCAGTTTTCCCTCTACATCTACGAGTCTGTTTACTTGGATCGTTTACTCAGCTCTTCAGACTCCACACACAAGTGAGATCACATGGTACCTGTCCTTCGACTGACTTATTTCACACAACATAATAGTCTCTTCACAATATTATCAATTACATTCCCAGAACTGCCCCCATATACCTGCAGCAACATTGTAGTCCCATCTACACTGTCCAAACTGTTCCCCCTCTCCTTCTTCCCCACTCCCTCCCTGCCATCAACCATCAGTTTTTCCTTTATATCTGCTTGATATGACTTCAATCTTCTTACATTTACTGAGACTTGTTTTGTGGCATAACATGGTCTATCTTGGAAAATGTCCCATGTGTACTTAAGAGGAATGTATATTCTGTTTTTTCAGGGTGAAATGCTCTAAAAATATCAATGAAGTCCAGCTGGTCTAAAGTATCATTTAAGGCACCTCTTTCTGTGTTGATTTTCTGTCTAACGGGTCTATCCATTGGTGACAATGGGATGTTGAAGTCCCCTACTATGATAGTGTTACTGTTGATCTCTGTCTTTATGTCTGTCAAAATCTGTTATATGTAATTAGGTGTTCCTATGTTGGGTGCATAGATGTTTATTAGGGTTCTAGTGCCCTTCTTTGACTTTTATTGTAGTCATTTTAAAGTCTATTTTGTCCAAAATAAGTATTGGTACTCCAGCTTTTTTTTTCCGCATTTTCATTTGCATGAAATATCTTATTCCATCTGTAAACAGCATATACCTGTGTCCTATTTTCTTATCCACTCAGCCACTCTCTGTCTTTTGATTGCAGCATTTAGCCCATTCACATTTAAAATGATTATTGATAGGTGCATATGTATTGCCATTTTGTTATTTGTATTCCTGGTCTCCCTGGGTTAGCTTGTTTACCCCTTTCTTTTGTTTAAAAAAGCCCTTTTAACATTTCTTGCAATGCTGGCTTGGTCGTAATGAATTCCTTAAGCTTATTCTTTTCAGAGAAGCTCTTTATTTCTCCTTCAATTTTAAGTGATAGCTGTGCTGGGTAGAGCAATCTTGGTTGTAGGCCTTTATTTTGTGTCACTTTGAATATCTCCTGCCACTCCCTTCTGGCCTGCAGAGTTTCTGTAGACAAGCCAGCTATTAGTCTAACAGGAGTTCCTTTGTATGTAACCTGCTGTGTTTCTCTTGCAGCCTCTAGGATTCTGTCTCTATCTTTAACCTTTGCCATTTTAACTATGATGTGTCTTGGTGTGGACCTGTTTGGGTTCAGCTTGTTTGGAACCCTCTGCACTTCCTGGGCATGTATGTTGATTTCCTTCACCAGGGTAGGGAAGTTTTCAGTCATTATTTGTTCAAATACATTCTCGACCCCTTGCTTCTTCTCTTCTCCTGGTATTCCTATGAGTCTAAGGTGGTTGTGTTTCACCTTGTCCCATAGGGCTCTTAAACTATTTTCATTGATTTTTATTCTTTGGTCTTTTTGCTGTGCCAACTGGGTGATTTCTTCTATTTTATCTTCCAAATTGCTGATCCGCTCCTCTGCTTCATCTACTCTACTGGTGATTCC
This sequence comes from Aselliscus stoliczkanus, assembly GCA_033961575.1. Taxonomy (NCBI): domain Eukaryota; kingdom Metazoa; phylum Chordata; class Mammalia; order Chiroptera; family Hipposideridae; genus Aselliscus; species Aselliscus stoliczkanus. Next base: position 75,367,808 of record CM066732.1, on the reverse strand, counting down.
TTCGAGTGTGTTCTTCATTTCAGTTATTGTATTCTTTAGTTCTAACAGGTTGTTTTTTATGGTTTCCCTATCCTTCTTTATGTCCTTGCTAAGTTCCTTAAACATTTTTATCATCAGTGTTCTAAACTGTGTCTCTGAAAGGTTGGATCCCTCTGTTTCATTTAGTTCCATTTCTAGAGGATTCTTCTGATCTTTTACTTGTGACATGTTTCTTTGTTTCCCCATTCTGGCTGTCGCTCTGGGATTGCTTTGATGTATTAGATAGATCACCAGGAGAGCCCTGGCTGGATCACGCAGGCACACAGCTCACTGCCCAACACTCCCAGGAAAACTCCCAGTCTCAGCCTGTCCCAATCAGCCGCTCGCAGATCAGGCTGAGCAGCCTGACAACCAATCACCAGCCTGGCAACTCTGCAAGCGCAGTGCAGAGAGCGGGACCGAGGCGGCTTATGCACTTCCGCATCTCAGTGAGCAGCCTGTTGGAGCTGGAGCACACCCACTAGGCGTTTCCCTGGCAACGAAACACAAGCCGGGTAGAGGGTGAGGATCCAAGGCCGCATGCGCGCGCATGCACACACGCATTTCTGCGCCAATTCCACCAGACCAATGAGGTCTCGGACCTGATCCTCCGTGGGAGGGCCCAAACCCAACAAAATGGTGCCCTCCCTACACCACTCGCGTGCAGGCTCCACACCACGGGAACAATAGTCCAAACACCTCCAGGCTTTGCACCAAAGGTGCTCAGTTCAGTCCGTCCCCGCAGGCTCCTGGGTCCGGCTCCCTCCCTCCACCAGGAACCAGGTAAGTGCTCACCAGCGAGCAAGCCCAGGTGCCGGCCCCACTGATTCTCCAGCCGCTCTTAGCCTCACCGAGCTGAGCAAAGAGAGTCCTGACTAATTTACTGCCGGCTATATTAGAACTCCTCTTCCCAGCAAAGGAACTCCGGGCTGGTGAGCTCAGTGTGCGGCCGGAGCGTCTCTCCCACAACAGGATAAGCTTCCCCACAGCTCAGGCTTTCCTCACAGGGTTCGCCCTCTCTTGTCTCCGCCCGTCCTACCAGACCCGACTTGGCCTCCTCTTTAAGTTCTTCGTTTAGTGGTTCTGTTCCTCCAGTGTTCCGCGGATCTCCAGGGTTGAATGCTGTATAATTTGTTTGCAATTTTGGTGTGATCCTGGGAGGCAGTTAGCACAGCATCTGTCTATTGTGCCATTTTACCGGAAGTCCTCAAAAATAACTAATCTTAACTTTTCCAGTAGTTCAGGAGATTAGGGGGCTCTGGAGTCAGGAATTAAGTTTTTATATAGAATAAAGTGATGTTTCCTGCTACCTGAATTTTTTCTATCATACCCATTATGTAGGCTTTTATTTAGGTATGCACTATGTGTTATATCTGGTAACTTATACCTTATAACTCACTAAACTTGTCCAAATCTAACGTAAATGATTGGAAAATTCTAACTTTTGAGAACTCATGAACTTAATTCCAGGCTTGTAGAACTGTACGTGTCAAGATGTCCTTGAATGCAGCTGGGCCGCAGGTTTTGTTTTGGTTTTAGTAGGGGTTGCAGGGGCGGATGTGTGGTTCAGATACAAAGGATTGAATTAATCAGTTCTCAGCACACAATTATTATTCTGTGCAAGGTCGCTCTCCTGTTTTATTCCCCCGCTTCCTTCCCTATCTCACCCCCATTCTCTTCAAAAGCACCCAATCTAGAGACTTTTCTATGGTCACCCATAGAGGTTTGGAATAGTTCAAGTATCTTTTTAAAAAACCAATTCCTGTTGACTAATATAGGTGATTGTGGAACAAGCAGCAACACTATAACAAGCAAGTTGCAAAAGGAGCATAACTGGAGTTGAATAACATTCTCGTGGACTTTCTTCACCTACAAAAATGAGGTTAATAATGAGGTTAATGAGCAGGTTACTATCTGTCCCATATCGAACGTAAAAATATACACTAAAGGAAAATAAAACATAACTGTATAATATTTATGATTTTGAAAAGAAGAGTTATATAATTATCAGAGAGCTTTCAAATATTGAATAAGCTAAATAAACAACAGAAATCTTTGAATACTAATGGGAAAGCTCAGAAGTCTTTATTTATTGGTATGTCAACTACTCTAAGATTGTGAAGGTAACTCACTGACCTGAAAAAACACATTTTAAACCAGTGTGAGATGTGGCTAATTGACTAATCAGAGTAAGAAAGACCCAGATGACTTTTTAAAATAATTCTCATCAGAGTGGATATCGACAGGGCAGATGGTGAATGGCACTGAAAGGCAGATTTAATTTATTTACTCTTTGTTTTCTAGTTTCCTTAATTTTAATTAAAGGGAGTAAAAACAAAATCTTGTCTGAGCATTTTTTTTCCTTCCCAACATGAAAGGTGTTGACACATCCTATCATTGAGCCAGGAAGATAAAGACAAGGGAAAGGATTGGGATTTGGTGTAAATTAACATATCACAGGGCTCTTGTGTCTGTAAAAGGTGAGGAAACAAACACATGTGTTAATGTAACTCCAGCTATAAAGGAAGGCTGTCAAGGCATGTGTGTGTGCTTGGCCACATGCTGTTGATTCCGGAAATGTAATTTCATTTGATGGATTTTATTGTAATTAACACAGGGAATTGCACCCACTCAGAACTCTTTATTATCTTGGGAGAAGAATTACGAAGTGTATACACTTATAAAATAGGATTCATATTTTGCAGAGGGTTTATAATGCTAATGGGTCTTGGGAACCGTCTGGGATTATGTCCTCAAGTTTACAATTCGGATTTCTGCTTTGCAGTTTCAAGTGTGGTTTACCTGGAGTATTTCATCTCAAATGGTATTTAATAGACTTGGGAGCTCTCAGGGCAGGGACTGGGCTATTGTTGTTACCTCTTGCAAAGCACCAAGTACACTGCTGGAGAAAACTAGCAGTCACTTTTTATGTATACATGTGGTTATTCCTTTCAGTCTGGTAGAGATTATCTGTCACACGTAGCAATTCACAATCGCGTAAAGTTTACATGATACGTGAACACTATGTAGAGGGTGTACCATTTTAATAAATAAGCTAACATTTTTGATGCTTTATGAAGATAAAGTAGACAGGATAAACCAAAGGAAAACTAATTGATGGATTTCTTCACGTAGTGAATTGGGATAGCTCATTTCCTAAGGTACCTGGAATAATATCTTAGATTTGGAAAAGAACTACCTGGAAATATTAAAGCTCAAGCTTTAGGATGGGATCTACTGGCAGATCTGAGTTCAGCTAACAACTTGGATACTGTAAAAGCAGAGTCTGCCCTTTCAAACCTCTCCTCGGGAAACTAATTAGCAGAATAATAAAAAGGCAAGATAAGCTCTTGTCTTCCTTGTTGGGGATGTAAAAAACAGTAGTTCTAATTAGCAATAATTAAAATTTAATTAAGAAGCTCTTTGCAATCCACCCCTCCTCCCTCCCTCAACTGGTGCTTGCCAGCACTTGGTTGGGGAGCTGTTTTTATCCCAGTGGTGCTGAATCACAGCTTAATCACAAAGCCTTAGATCACAGCTTCCCAGTCCTGAGCATTAATCACCATTGCCTTCCAAGATGGACAAGTCCATATTCTAGATCTTAAGAACATGAGCAATTTCTTCAATTTTATAATTATAAATGGTGATTCCTTTTTCCTCTGTATCAGCTGATTACAGATGCGATTGCTTCCCCCCGCAACTCAGGATTTGTTCCCCCAGTTCTACCCCTTGTTAAAACAAGAGGACAATAGCAGACCTAGAAGAGTACGAAATATTTCAACCCACATGTCAATGTCTATGCTTTAAAGTCAAGCATAAAAGTGGCTTAAGAATAAAAGACTAAAACATGGGTGAAACCACACATTAACAAAATGAAAGTATTTGACTATTAGAAATAAAACAGCACACTATAGATGAGGGTTAAGGAAAGCAAATCCAATATTTGATGCTCATCACAAGTTTTATAGAGTCATTTAAGTCTGAATTTGAATTTAGAATATTTCAAATTGTGAAAAGGAACCCCTCTGAATTGTATGCTTTCATGTGGTTACAATGATGAATTTTATCTGCATATAAAAAAGAACTCAAACTCTGACTTTGTCCTAGTTTTTTGGTATGAGAATTAATCACATAGTTTACAGACAGGAAAAAAACCCCCAAGATTTGATAGATCATTATGAGCAAAAGAAAAAGGAAATAATCAAGAACAGAGGGAAATTAGGTTTTTAAAAGCCATTGGACTACGAAATATAACCTCAGTTCTTTAATTATTAAGGGAAAGGGCTCTGAATCTGCTCCATTATCTTAATTATGTTTCTAGAGCAAACATTATTTCAATGTGATAAAAGATGACATGACACTAAAGGTAAAGCCAGAGCAGATGTTACATGAGTAACAAACCAATAGGCCCGCATTCTGGTAATTTCTTCCCCACTAGACATGTTCTCATTAATCCGTGATTAATAGGATTTGAGTATAGTAAATGATGATGATCTATTGTCTGTCTTTGTTGAGCACCATGGAGAGAGTAATTTGTCAGCTCAGCTTTTGTGTGACTATTTAATAGCAAAGAGGGAAAGAGAAAGGACGCTAATCTTCTAATTGGCATCTATAGAGAAGGTCTAGGAGAATACTGTCTGTATGGAAATAGCCCAGTATAATTTCTATGCCCGAGGAAAGCAAATGTGGACTATATGTATCTTTTATATAATTGTGCCAAATCTTATAGAAAAAAAGTCAGGGGTGGGGATAAAGAAAAAAACAGCAGTTAAACAATCTTCAGAGATCACAAGCTAACATTTACTAACCAATTTGTGAGTCTTTTCTAACTGTAGTGACTTGCTAAAAGTGGGCAAAAATTTTAAAAATCACTTTTGGTTAAAAAAATAATTGCCCAGATGGATCAGAAACCAATATATAAAGTAAAAAGCCACCACCATCATTACCGTCACCAACACCAACACAGACTGCCTTGATATTATGATAGTAAAAATTTAAATAAATTAATCAGACATTTTGAATTACAATGGTTTGATGATTAGTTCTATGAAATCTGTGCTGGAACCTTAAAATGCCTATACCTTAGTCCGAACAAGGTATGAAATTGCTTTTTCCCTCCCTCCCTCTCGTTCATTTTATCTTTACAAACTCTGTACTTTTTTCTGTATTTTAGGTTCTTCCAGGTACTGTCTAGTTTGCCAGAAATGAATAAGAGGAGTTCTCACTGGGAGAAGATATTTACAATGCATAAATGCAACAATTGATTAGGATATGCAGAGTATATAAAGGACTACTACTGATTAACCTTTGGGAGAAATTGGCAACGAATAAAAACAGGCAATTGCAGAATAGGAAATATAATATGGGCAATGAACATACGACTAGATGTTCAATATAACTAGTAATACGGGAAACTGAATAAACTCAAAACAATAAGACCCCATCCATACCCATCAGATGGGCTAAAATTAAAATGTTTAACTAGATCAAATAGAGACTCAGACTCTGGTGGGAGTAAAAATCGGACAATCACTTTAGAGAGCAATTTGTCAATATCTAGTAACTCAATTTTTAATTTGCCAGTATTTCTATTATAGCAATCCTACTTCTAGAGCTATACCCCAAAGAAACCATTGCTCATGTGCACAAAGAGAAATGCACAAGAATATTCATTGCAGCGTTGTTTATAATAGTAAAAAATAGTGATAATAGTAATAGTATAGTAGCTTTGGCATTTTTTTTTTGGCAAAAGGACAAAAACTAGATTCCAGCTTCTAGGAACAGTGCTAAAATAATTAAATGTGTCTCTCCAACTTTGTTTTCATGAACTTGAGATGTTACTTTAATTTCTTTGTACCTCAGTTTCTGTATCTGTAAAATAAGGGGGTTGGATAGAGAATTTTTTAAGGTTCCTTCCAGTTCTAAGTTTTAAGATTCTATTTTTATCCAAACACGAATCCCGATTTAGATGAAACCAAAACAAATGAACAAGATTTTTCAAGATTTTTTCCCAAGTTAGTAATAAACATGCATTTATTTATGAAATGTTATAGTTCTTATCAAAAGTCAAAGGAAAGCTTTCTATCATGAAATTGGAAGCAAACCATTCATTAGGGGAGCTAAAACAAACAGTTAATTGGTCATGATTAGATTTGGAGAAGGAGATTTAGAGATTGTGTGTGTGTGTGTTTGTACAATATTTATTTTTATTTTTTTCAAGAAGTACATGGGAAGAGGGAGTTGGAGAGAGATGAATCAGATTTTGGACAGTAAGATCTGCAGATGTAAGTTTTTACTATAGGGACTTCTGAGATAAGTAGAAACATTTTATACTGAATATTAAATTTATACTGCATATTAAATTTCTGAACATCACAGGATTTTGCATCAAGGGTGATTATTTTCAGATTGGGCAATGACTTGAACTTCTTTGGTACCACATGCTGAGCTGCAAATACACTTGTGACGTCCTGCTACATAAGTCATTCTGCAAAGCACTTGCCTGTTTTTCTATAATACTAACCCTGAATATAACATAAAGGGACCAGAAAGCAAACATGTAGCTGTTTGTCATAATAATGACAAGGCTCTGCTCAGTGATAATAATCCGTTGATTGTAAGTCCTTGATAGCCTCCAATCCTGGCTTTGCTAGAGGTTGATTCTGCAACATTCCTGGTTCAAAAATGAATTCTCCTGGAGGGCAGTGAGTTACAGAAAGGAAGAGAATCTTCTATTTATAGTCCTCTTGCAATCAGTTTAACAAATCAGACATTAAGGTATAGATAGCACCTCTGAAATCTCAAACTGTTTGCTTTTGTTTGTTACAGGCTTTATTCCAAAAGCCTTTTCCTTTTTGGTTGGTGTGGATTGTAGTGTTAAGAAAATACTGTGGATTATATGGGTTTAGTTGGAAAAAGCGTCTATTCACCATGCATTTCCTTCTTTTTTTAAGATTTTATTGGGGAATCGGGGAAGGGAAACAGACAAGTTGCTGTCCTTTGGTTCTTCAGGCTAGTTGTGGAGGACGCTGCTTCACTGCCCCATGTTGGTATTGTGATCATTGTGCTCTTCCCGGGTGAGGCAAATCGGTCGCCGGCCATTGGACGGCTGTTCCCGGCAGCTCATGGCAGTTCTGGCCTGCTGTCGGCCGCTCACGCTGGCTGCCAGCCACTCATGGTAGCTCATGGCAGCCCACTGCAGCCCCACTGCAGCCTACGCCATCGCTGGCCACTCATGGTAGCCCAACTCCACAAAATATTTACAACATTATTAATTATATTCCCGAACTGTCTTTCATATCCCTGTGAAAATACTCTAGTTACCTATCTATGCTGTCTAACCCTTTCCCCTTCTCCCTCATCCCCACCCCTCTCCCAACTAGCAACCCTGTTTTTCCTCTATATCTATGAGACTGTTTCTGTTTCTTTTGCTCATTCATTCAGTTTTTCAAATTCCACATATAAGTGAGATCATATGGTATTTGTCTTTCTCCGACTGACTTATTTCACTCAACATAATAGTCTCTAGGTCCATCCATATCGTTGCAAATGGTACAATTTCATTCTTCTTTATAGCGGAGTAATACTCCATTGTATAAATGTACCACAGTTTCTTAATCCAGTCATCTACCGATGGGCATTTCGGTTGTTTCCAAGTCTTGGCTATTGTAAATAGCGCTGCAATAAACATAGGGGTGCATATATTTTTTCGAATTAGCGTCTTGGATTCCTCTGGGTAGATTCCCAAGAGTGGAATTGCTGGGTCATATGGCAGTTCCATTTCCAGTTTTTTGAGATACCTCCATACTGATTTCCATAATGGCTGCACCAATTTGCAGTCCCACCAACAGTGCACCAGGGTTCCCTTTTCTCCACACCCTCGCCAGCACTTGTTGTTTGTTGATTTGTTGATGATAGCCATTCTGACTGGAGTGAGGTGGTATCTCATTGTGGTTTTTATTTGCATTTCTCTAATGATCAGTGAGGTTGAACATTTTTTCATATGCCTATTGGCCATCTGTATGTCCTCTTTAGAGAAATGCCTCCTCATATCCTCTGCCCATTTTTTAATTGGGTTGTTTGTTTTTTTGGTGTTGAGTTGCATGAGTGTTTTATAAATTTTGGATATCAACCCCTTATCAGATATATCGTTGGCAAATATCTTCTCCCATTCAGTAGGCTGCCGTTTTGTTTTATTGATGATTTCCTTTGCTGTGAAAAAACTTTTAAGTTTGATGTAATCCCATATGTTCATTTTTTCTTTTATTTCCCTTGCCTGAGGGGATATATCAGTAAAAATATTACTCAGGGTAATGTCTGCAAACTTACTCCCTATATTTTCTTCTAGGAGTTTTATAGTTTCAGGTCTTACATTTAAGTCTTTAATCCATTTTGAGTTTGTTCTCGTATATGGTGTAAGTAGGTGGTCTATTTTCATTTTTTTGCATGTGTCAGTCCAATTTTCCCAGCACCATTTATTAAATAGACTATCTTTACTCCAGTGTAAATTATTGCTTCCATTGTTATAGATTAAATGACCATATATAGATGGGTTTATTCCTGGGCTTTCTATTCTATTCCATTGGTCTAAAGTGTCTGTTTTTATGCCAGTACCATACTGTTTTGATTACTGTAGCCTTGTAGTATGTTTCACCCTATGTCTTTTAATTGGAGCATTTAATCCATTTACATTTAATGTGATTATTGATAGGTGCATATTTATTGCCATTTTGTTTTTTCTTTCTTTTTTAAATTTTTTTGAGGGCACTGTCTCTGGCCCTCCCATGCGGGACCCGAACCAGGGCCGCCGGCCTCCCAAACCAGCATCCAACCACCGCGCCACTCCGCCGGCCCATACTGCCATTTTGTTATTTGTGTTCCTAGTCTTTCTTAGTTAGGTTGTTTTTCTATTCTGCTCAAAGAAGCCCTTTTAACATTCCCTGCAAAGCTGGCTTGGTGGTAATGAATTCCCTTAACTTATTCTTTTCTGGAAAGCTCTTTATCTCTCCTTCAATTTTAAATGATAACCTTGCTGGATACAGAAATCTGGGTTGTAGGCCTTTATTTTTCATCACTTTGAAAACCTCCTGCCACTCCCTTCTGACCTGCAGAGTTTCTGTAGAAAACTCAGCTGATAATCTTATGGGGGAACCCTTGTAAGTAACTTGTTGCATTTCCCTTGCTGCTTTAAGGATTCTGTCTTTGTCCTTACCACTTGCTATTTTCACTATAATGTGTCTTGGTGTGGGCCTGTTTGGGATCATCTTGGTTGGAACTCTCTGCACTTCCAGGGCTTGTATTTCACTGTCCTTTGCCAGGTTAGGGAAGTTTTCAGGCATTATTACTTCTATTCATTATTATTTTTAAGGGCTTAAGATATATGCCTTTGCATTTCCTTAGTACATTAAGTAGCTGTGTGTGTATTTACTACCCAAGTTTATTTGTGGAGTTTTGCCTCCCAAAGAAGATGATAAGTGCATCAGGAACATTGAGAGGAATCATGGGCACCTTGCCAGTCAAATTTTAGTAGCCACTTCCTGAGACCTAGGTCATTTGTCTGTTTACCCCTTCTCTCTTACGTAGTCCAATGATGTGGCATAGTTTCTAATTTCCAATGCATACAATTCCAAAAGATTTCCTTTGCCTATCAAAAGTGTTATGAAGCGTGATAAAGTTTTCTAAGTTTTCCTCCATTGGACTGTTTTAGGAGTAAACATACAAATTCCTTTTTATTTTATTTTATTTTATTTTTTAATTTGTTTTTGTTTTTGAGGGCAGTGTCACTGGCCCTTATATGTGGGACCCGAACTGGGGCCACTGGCTTCCCAAGCCAGCACTTAACGACCGCGCCACTTGGACGGCCCCCTTTTTATTTTTAAGTTTCAAAAAATTGTTAAAGTTTTTTTTCCTTCTTTTTCATTTTTTTTTAAACTGCTAGTAACTTCACAGAACCAAAAAGGAAGCAATAGCAAACTACATTCGTTCCCCCAAAAGATTTTAGGGAAAGTAGTCACAAAAAAATATAAAAAAATAATAGTTGAGGGCCGGCCAAGTGGCACATTGGTTAAGAGCAAGCCAGTGATCCCAGTTCGGATCCCACATATGAGGGCCAGTGACACTGCCCTCTACAGCTAAGATGGTGAACAACAGCTCCACCTGGAGCTGGGCTGCTGTGAGTCCCAGGGGATGGCATAGCTGCAGCCCCTGCTGCAGTGGGCTGCCATAGGCTATAGTGAGTGGCCGGCAGCCAGCGTGAATGGCCGGCAGCCGGTGTGAGCTGCCAAGAGCTGCTGTGAGTGGCTCTCCAAGAGGCCAGCAACCAATCTGCCTCACCCGAGAAGAGCGCAATGACAATACCGACATGGGCCAGTGAAGCAATGTCCTTCACAACTAGACTAAAGAACAAAAGGACAGCAACTTGTCTGTTCCGCTTCCCTGGTTCCCCAACACTGTTCCCCTCCCTCAATTGCCCAATGAAATCTTTAAAAAATAATAATAATAGTTGTACTTCATTTTCATTGAGATATAATTGAATATTGTCTGACTTCCCAGTCAAGTGAGATTTGTTTAAATCTCAGGGAAAACCCCACATTCCTCAGAGTTTCATTGTTTTTCCTACCTAACATAGAAAAACAATCCAAGATATCCCTTGAGAATCAATATGTGACTGTTGAGTAAGATAGAATGGTTTTAAATCTGAGCTTTATTACTTACTAACTGGCTGTCCTTGGGCAATTGACTTGATTTCTATGAGCCACAGCTTTTCCCTCTGTGAAATATAAGCTAACAAAACTTAGCTCCTAGGGTTATTTAAATCATTAATGCAGGTAAAGGGCCTAGCTTAGAGCTCGGCACAAAGTCGTCCCTCAACAAATATTAGTTTACTCTCTCCCTCCCTTTCTTCTTAGAGTACCTGAGTGTTACCTCTGCACATATGGGAACACTTGATTGCTTGCTACATGAATGTACAAAGATTTTCTTCACTCCTGGATAGAAAGCCCCCCCCCCGCCCCACTCATTTCTTCCTTTCTTCACTGATGGCTTAAATGCAATGCGATGTGTCCGATAACTTCCACTAAATCTTTATTTTAAATAAACAGTTATTACATTATTGTATACCCCTGAAAGGTTGGGAAGCCATATTATGAAAAATGACAGAGTAGAAAAGACCTAATGTTTATAGCTACAGTGATTGAATGAAATGAAGAGGATAAGATTGAAAAAACATCATTAAAATATCCCTAACAAAGGCAGAAAAGTTCAGACAGCTATAAAAAATAATGTTAAGTTCAGACAGGCATAAAATTATATTAAGATGGACTTCTGGCTATAAAGAAGTGAAAAGGTTGACAAATCCTCTCCCCCAAAACAACTACAAAACTGTACAAAAATTTTAAAATCCATTATTTCAGGGCTCAGGGAATCTACAGGGCTCAGCAAACAGCAAATTGAAAAACATATTCGTTAACAATTGCTGAACAATAGGAGTCTTCAATTGAAGAATGTGTGTCCTTGCGTGGGGCTGCCTCTATCTGCTACCCTAGTTTGCTTGGGCTATTGTTCTATTAGGGTGGTGCTGTCTGTGAAAAACAGTAACTTTGCTGCTGCAGGAGACTAACTTGATTTGGGGTAGAAGGTGGAAAACCCACACCCGGCAAACAGGAAAAGCCTGCTTTAGATCTTGGTTGGGACAAAAGGTAGATCGGAGGACTATCCAGAAACTTAATAGGTAGATTTTAGCAATAAGATAAATCTTTCTTTCCCCAGTTTTATTGAGCTATAATTGACATACATCACTGTATAAATTTAAGGTGTATAACATAATAGTTTGACTTACACATATTGTAAAATGATTACCACAATGTTTAGTTAGCATCCATCATCTCATATAGATACAATAAAAAGAAAATCAAAAAACAAACAAAATAATTTCTTTCTTTTTTTTTTTTTAGGGCAGTGTCACTGGCCCTCATATGTGGGACCCGAACAGGGCTGCTGGCTTCCCAAGCCAGCGCTTAACCACTGTGCCACTCGGCCAGCTCTAACAATTTCTTTCTTATGATGAGAATTCTTAGAATTTACTCTTTAAACAGCTTTCATATATATATATATATATATATATATATATATATATATATATATATATATCTCATAAGCAGCAATGTTAACTACAGCCATCACGTTGTACATTACATCCCTAGTACCTATTTACCTTATAACTGGAAGTTTATACTTTTTAACCAGCTTTTTCCAATTCTTCCTATTCCCATCCCCCACCTCTGGTAACCATAAATCTGATTTCATTTTATGAGTTTTTTTCTTTCTTTAGATTCTACATATAAGTAAGATCATATAGTATTTGTCTTTCTATGACTTATATTGCTTAGCATATTGTCTTCAAGGTCCATACATGTCGCAAATGGCAGGTTTTTCCTCATTTTTTTTTATAGCGGAATAATATTCCACTGTGTGTGTGTGTGTATACACGCAAACATTTTACAACTTCTTCATCCACTCAACTAATAATAGACACTCAGGTTGTTTCCTTTCTTGGCTATTGTACATAATAGCAAAAAGATAAATTTTGATAAGAATGCCACACATCTCTGGCTGTCTGGGAACCTACACTCATGTGCCCTGGAGACCTAAGAGGGCCCAGCAGCAGAAAGTGAAGGTGTGGGCATACTAAAAAACTGCCTAAACTTTAAATGTATCACTAAAGCAAGTATAGATCTTTCATCACAGAATGGAAATTTTAAGAGTTCAATGTGTTTGCATGTCTCTGGTTAGTTATTGGCTCACCACTAAGCTATGTAACCACAGGGATAATTGCTAGGAAGTCAGGCTAAAATATAAAAATGAGAGTTAAAAAATGAGTAGTTCTATTAGTGGCCACATGCATTGGAGGTAACAGATTATTCAGTTTAACTCCAGAAAAGTTACTTAAAACAAAACAAAACCAAAAACAACTAAAATCTGCGACAACTAAAATCTGCAAGGGGGGAGGGAAGAATATTGAAATCCATAAATGCCACAATAAATTACCTAAAATGTCCAGATTAAAAAAAAATTTAGAAGCTATGGAAAAACAAATAAAACGAGAAAGTATGATACATATTCAGGGGAAAAAAAAAGTTGTCAATGAAAACTGTCTCTGGGGCTGGCTGAGTGGCTCATTGGTTAAGAGTTGATTTGGGAGCATGAGCTCTGAGCAGTAGGGCCCCGGTTCAGATGCCACATGAGGGCTAGTGATGCTGTGCCTTCTATAGCTAAGATGGTGAACAACAGCTCAACCTGGAGCTGGGCTGCCGTGGAGCTGCAGTGGGCTGCTACCATGAGAGGCCGGCAGCCAGTGAGAGCTGCCATGAGCCGCTGTCAGTGGCCATCCAATGGCCGGTGACTGATCTGCCTCAGCCAGGAAGACTGCAATGATCACAATACCAACATAGGCCAGTGAAGCAACATCCTCCACAACTAGGCTGAAGAACAAAAGGACAGCAACTTGTCTGTTCCCTTCCCCAATTCTCCAATGCTGTTCCCTCCCCCAAATTCCCAATAAAATCTCTAGAAAAAAAAAAGAAAACTGTCTCTGAATAGGTCCAGATGTTGGACTCATCAGACAAAGACTTCAAAGCAGTTATAAATATGTTCAAAAACTGAAGGAAACCATAAAGAACTAAAGAAGAAACAATATAATTTCTCAACAAATAGAGAATATCAACAAAGAAAATTTATTTAACAGCACCAAATGAAAATTCTAGAGCTGAAAAATTCAGTTAGTGAAATAAAAAGCCCACTAGGTGCATCCAATATTTATCCAATCTGAAGATTAGAGAGAAAAAGAAGACTGAAGAAAACCAAAGACCTTATGTTAAGCTTATCAACATCCATCTAACGGGGTCCCAGAAAGAAAGAAACGGGGGTGGGGGAAAGCTGGAAACTTCTCAAATTTGATGAACAGTTTTAATTTATAGAACCAAGAAGCTCAATGAACTTCAAGTTGGATCTGGATACATCATAGTCAAACTGTTAAAAGACAAAGATAGAGAAAATCTTGAAATAACAAAAGAAAAAATAACTCATCAAGTACAGGTGAAGAACAATGCAATTAATGATGAGTTTCTCATCAAAAACAATAAAAGTCAGAAGACAGTGGAATGATATATTTAAAGTACTGGAAAAAATAGTATCAATCAAGAATTCTATATCCAGCAAAACTATCCTTAAAAAAAAATAAAGGAGAGACAACTCAGCAATTCTACTTTATGGGTTAGTGGGTCAGTTAACACCCAGTTCATGATGGGAAACTCAGGTCGTATGGTAACTTGATGGCAGACAACTGATGGATCTTGGAGAACGACAGTGGACTCTCATAAGCTTAACCAGGTGGTGACTCCAATTGTAGTTGCTCTTTCATTTATTGATATGTAGCTATTGATCTGGCAAATGCTTTGGTTGCAATGATGTTTTGGGTCTTTTAGCATTAGTCATTGCAGAGTTAGTGTCCAATAATTCCTGAAAAGTCTGATTATTTTCCTTTGGCAAAGGCTGGGAGAAAGATTAGTAGTATAAATTTTTGCAGTGTAGCCGGGTCCTTTCTCAAGGAACCTATCTTCCCCTTAATTGAAGGTGTTCTATAAACTGGCTGAAGTATGGGAACTAGTGGAGGGATGATGACTGTCTGTTTTGATGACTTAAGTTAGAGCATTTCAAGGATGCTGGGATTCCCCTCACAAATTTATTTCTCATGATCATGGTGAAAGGTGTGTCCTAGATTCTTTTGGGTTAAGTGAGTAGTTCTTATATGATAACTCTACTCTAATATGCCAATCTCCCTAAGCCTTTGGATATCTTCCTCTATAGTATATCAAGGTGGTTCTGGAATGTATTCATTTAGTGTAAGTGACTTATTGGTCTATGTTTCAGGCAACCAACCAAATAAACAATTATAACCCTTTCTAATCCCTTAAGCTAAAACATTGAATCTAGAATCTCTGTTTAGTGGCCCATATCAATACATTTGACATGATCTAATTTTATATACCTTCTACCATTATCCCATACCCTTAATATTCATTCCCACACATCTTTCCATATTTATGTATAAATAAGAAGAATTATGCAATTCTTTTGGTGTGTAGCATACATCCTCATGGGTCATGCTTTGAACCTCACCCTTTAAGGCCTGCTGGGACTTGAATTTAGATCTAGAATCAATGAGGGATGGCAGTGGTAGCTCCTGAGGAGTCTCAGAGGTGTCTTGCAATGCACCTACGTCAGGGGAGGCCATTACAGATTCTTCAGGTAAAGCAGGGTTAACCTCCTTAGACGGGGATGGAAAGGCTGTTTCAACTGACAAACTCAGCAAAATTTAAAGGTTCAATGTCACCAACTTTATTGGGGTCTTTTCATATGTCCCTATTTTAATTGCCAGAGGTTGCTTTTTTGTGTATTTAAACATACTTTAAATTTTACTTTAGAATGTTCATGCTTATTTTTTAGTGCATTTTAATTAAACAATGTCACAACTGTTTGAAATTAGATTAGAATTTAATCAGTAAACATCAAACTATGAAAACATTCGTAGCCAAACAACTTAATAAAAATCCAACTCAGTACGTTAAAATTTAGGCAACATTGGAATGTGAAGGCTATTGAGGCTCATGGTCTATATAGGCATAGCAATCCATGATTAATCCATTAATTCAATGTTCAGTAAACATTTGATTGAACATTTCCTATACGCCCTGTGTTCGATACTGGAGATATAAATATAACTAAGACATAATTCTTACAATCAAGGAATATATAGTCTCGTGAAGTAACTCTGAGTCACTGCCTAATCTTACCAGACTTCCTACTGTATAGTAAGAGCCATCAATCAATAGCAGTCAGGATTCCCAGGTTATCATCTATGTCTTAAAACATTGCCCAGGCTGCTCACCTGAACTACTCTGGAGTATAAATAGGGACAATAGTACCTGTGTGAAATGGTGGTTAGGAAACTTGATAAGATCCAAAGTAGCACAGAGTTAGGCACTTATAAGTAGTAGCTTTTATGAGTTGATTTGAAATATATCCTAACTCAAGTTGATGGAGAAAGTGGTATTTACACCACTGCATGGTAATAAGGATTTGGGTAAGGCAGGGGTCAGCAAACCGTGGCTCTTTGGATACATACATGTGACTCTGAAGTAAAACTGAAAATGAAAATAAAACTATCATAATTTGATTTATAAAGTTTTAAAGGATATTATTTACATAATGGTGATTTCATTTGTTTCATGGCTCTCGAATAATGTTTAAATTGTTGTGAGGGACAGGATTGGCTCTTCCATCTCAAAAGTTTGCCAACCCTTGGGGTAAGGTAATTATCTAATGCTCAATTCCTTTGTATTCTTTTAGGAGAAAAGGTGGTAGACTTAAAATGGGCTTAATGAAACTCTTCTCTGTTTACTGCATAATAGAAGAGTACCTCCTGCTTACCTCACATTCCTGTTACATGTTCTAATAGAATCAAGTTACTTTTCTTCCTACCAGTTATCTCAACTTGTAATTATGTATTGATGAGTATGATTATTTGATAATGTCTATCTTTCCCTCTAGATTAAAGGCTCTATGACAGCAAGGACCACGTTTGATTTTGCTTGTCAACAAATCTCTAGGGTTTAGCAAAATGCCTTGGACATAGCCACCAGTTAATAAGTAGAATGAATGAATTAGTGAAGGAACAATTAAGAGTAAAACTCTAAAAGGATTTCTGTTAATATTATGAGTAAGTCTACTCTTGGTTAACATTGTTCTATGAGTTGGAGATTAAACGGGAGAACAAAATACGAAAAACATTAAAAAGGAGGACAAAATACACTTATTTACAGATGATACTATTATATGTGGAAAAACCAAGTAAAGCAATTAAAAATAATAAGAGAAGTTTTAATAATCTGAGTAGTTTAAAAATAAATTTATTAAAACCAATAGTTTCCTTGGTTTTAATAAATTTAAAATAATACTAGTTAGAAATATAATTGAAAAAAAGTATCTTATTTGTTAGAGCAACAAAAACTATAAAATACTTAGGGAACGTCTAACATCATTGTTTTGTACTCATAGAGAGAAAACCATAAAACTCAACTGTGGGACATCAAAGATCTTAGAATAATCAAAAAGGCAACCTTTCTTTTATATAGGAATATTTTATATTATGCAAGTAACATGAATGTGGTGGTGCAATTGATAGTAGTAATACAGAAGAATATAGAGCAAAAGATAAAATTTCCCTTTACCAACTTCCACTCTCAATTCTCTCCCTAGTTGTAACATGTGCAACATTTTAGGTTGCATTTTTTAATGAGTTTACTGTATATGTTGGTATATATATATTTTTTTCTTTTGGACAAATGTACTACAATTTTATTCTGTAACTTTTTTTTGAAAAAGACTTTATTGGGGCATTGGAGTAGGGGAACAGCATTAGGGAACCGGGGAAGGGGAACAGACAAATTGCTGTCCTTCTGTTCTTCAGTCTAGTTGTGGAGGACGTTGTTTCACTGGCCCATGTAGGTATCATCATTGCGCTCTTCTCAGGTGAGGTAGATCGGTTGTCGGCTTCTGGACCGCTGCTCACAGTGGCACTTGGCAGCTCACATTGGCTGCCAGCCGCTCACGCTGGCTGCTGGACACTCACTGTAGCCTATGGCAGCCCAGTGCAGCAGGGGCTGCAGCTATGCCGTCCCTGGGGACTCACAGCAGCCCAGCTCCAGGTGGAGCTGTTGTTCACCATCTTAGCTGTAGAGGGCAGTGTCACTGGCCTTTATATGTGGGAACTGAACCGGGGCCTCTGACGTCCCAAGCTAGGTCTTAACCAACATGCCACTTGGCCGGCCCTGTAACTTTTTTTTGTTTATTATGTTTTTTTTCTCTTCTTCATATTGGGTAATTTCTGCTGTTCTATTCCAGTTCACTGGTTCTTTCCTATGTCTCCTCTATTTAGTTGTTGAGCCTACCCACTGAGCTTTTCATTTCAGTTATTGTATTTGCAGTCCTAAAATTTCCATTTAGTAGATCTTTGAAACTTTCATTACAAGAAAAAAAATTTGTAACTGTGTGGTGATGGGTGTTAACTAGACTTAATATAGTGATCATTTCACAGTATATACAAATATTGAATCATTATGATGTATACCCAAAACTAATATAATATTATATGTCACTTATAGCTCAATAAAAACGATGAAGCTATTGGCTGGCCAAGTGTTGCGGTAGTTAAGAGCTGGCTTGGGATGCCAGCGGCCCCGGTTCAGATCCCACATATGAAGGCCGGTGACACTGCCCTCTAAAAAAACGAAAAAAAAAAAAAGGATGAAGTTAAAATTTCCATTTGGCTCTTCTTACATCTTCTATTTCTTTGCTGAGGCTTCCTATTTTACCTTTTGTGTCAAACATGTTCATAAATGCCCATTAAAGGATTCTTATGGTTGCTTTAAAATTCTTATGAATAATTCTAATACCTTCCTCATATCAGTATTGGCATCTATTGACTCTCCTTTTTTCATTCATTCAGAGAGCATCTTGTTCTTGGTATAATGAGTGTTTTTTTTGAAACCTGGACATTTTTGTACTATATTCTGAGACTCTGGATCTTACTTAAACCACCTGATTAAGCTGACTTTCTCTGAAACTACTCCAGCAATGGAAGATGGAGGGGGGAAGGCACTGCCTTATCACTGCCAGGTGAATGTAGATGTCCAAGTTCCTCCCTTAGTCTACACTGACTTCTTGCTACTGCTGGGTGGGAGTGGAAGTTTTGGCTCATTGCATGGTCTTCCCTAACACTGTTGTGAGGTGGCCTCTTTACTGCTGGGCAGTGGTGGAAGTCCTGACCCTCCACAAGGGCTCCTCTGACATCCCCGTGGAGAGGGTGTTGGGGCACCTCTTTACAGCTTACTGAGACTGGAGTCCTCGTTTCCTGCTAGGATTGTGTTGGCATCAGTGGAGGTGGGACCACAGTATTTTCTGTAGTGTTTGGATGGAGTAGAGCAGTTATTGTCTAAAAATTTTCTGCCTTACTAAGCTGCTGTGCTTCTGGTACTCTGGCTAGAGAGAAGGCTTTTACTGGATTTTTTCTTTTGTTTGCACCTGTTGGTATTTCCAGGTTGTCAGCTTCCTCAGCTCCAAGCCTGGGATAAATGAGGCAAAAGAAAATCCAGGAATTCACACCATGTCAAGGTCCCTAGCCAGTCTGCCTTCTCTCCACCTTTCAGAGTCTTTGTATGTTTGTTTTATATATAAAGTTCAAGGTTTTTTTGTTGTACTTAGAGAGGGAAATAAAGATAACTATTCCATCTTACCAGAAGGAGAATCCCTGAGACTTGTTTTTAAAAAACTAAATTACGTCTTCTTGATTCTTCCATGTAACTACTTATGGCTATCTGTAGAATTCTGTAAGTATAGATGAATGCAATTTATATAACCACTCTCTACTGATAAATAATTAAGTGTTTTCTAGGTTCAGTATTATTGAAACTAATTCTCCCTAACAATTCAGAAATTTAAAATCTATGGGAGTTGACAATATGAACTTAATAGTGGGAATTTAGGGCCAGCTGAGTGGCTCAGTTGGTTAAGAGCTTGCTTAACAGTGCAAACTCTGAGCAACAGGGTCACCTATTCGATTCCCACATGGGCCAGTGAGCTGCACCCCAGCTGAGCTGCCACTGAGCTTCCAACAGGTGGCAGGATGGCTCAGCTGGTGAGAGCATGTGCTCCTAACAATAAGGTTGCCTGTTCCACTGGTGGGCTATGCCCGCCTACAACTAAAGACTGAACTTGGCGCCTTGTGCTGAGCTGCCACTCCGGTGGCTCAGGGGATAGAGCTCGTGCTCTTAACAAGGCTCCCGGTTTGACTCCCATGTGGGATGGTGGCTACACCCACCTACAACTAAGAATGAACACAGCACCTTGAGCTGAGTGGTAGAGAGCTGCCTATAGGCAGCTGGATGTCTACTGGACTTGGAGCTGAGCTAGCTGCGCCCTCTACAACTAAGATTGGAGGACAACTTGGCTGTTTCCCTTCCCCAATTCCCAAACACTGATCCCCTTCCCCATTCCCCAATTTTTTTTTTTTATAAAATGGGAATTTATGTAAAATAAAAATAAAAAGGGAATACTTGACTACCAAAGAATCAATATATTATGAAACTACTACAGAAATTATAACAGTGTAATATTGATATAGGTATAGGCAGATCAGTGGCTCAGAAGAGAAAATCTAGAGGTAGACATCATAATATATGAGAATTTAGTATGTGATGAAGGTATCATATTTAATAAATGGCCTTATGGCAACATTTTTTTTAAGTTTACAGCAGAGGATAGTTTATTAGGGTAGAAAGTAACAGCTCTCAAAATGAGAGGGGCTCCTGACTGGGTTGTATGGCAACATTTTAAAAGTTAGCAACTCTACAAAAAATAATATAGGTGAATCCAGATTATTAAAGGAGAAAAATATTAAAAATAGACCATAGAGGTCCTTCAGAAAAAAACTTGGTGAATATTTTTACAATCTGGGGGTGGGAACAGCCTTTCTAAGCATTATAGAAAAGTAGAGAGGAAAAGACTCAAATTTGGTTACATAAAAATAAATTCTTCTAGGAAGTAAAACCATCTTGAACAAAGAAGGTAAGACAAAGAAGATAAAGACAAAAAAGATATCTGTAAGATATAAAAAGAAAAGCGTTGATTTTTCTATCATAAAATATTTCTATAAGTTAATAAAAGTGAATATACCTATAAAAAAGATAAAGAACATGGAAAGCAAGTCAAATAAAATTAAATAGGCCCAAAATATCTAATATATTTGTAATGACTAGTTATCAGAATTATGTAAATGTAAATAATGAGATACTTTTCATTATTCAAATAGGAAAAGATAAAAATTATTTGGTAAAACCTGACATCATTGAGAGTGTGGGGAAATTTGCCTTCAGTCACTGTCAACATGAGTACAAACTGACATGTCTAGAGGGTACTGTGGCAATATGTATCATAGTTTTTAACTGGAATACCCTCTGATTAAGTAATACTTTCAGGGATATATCCTAAATTTTTATTATAGTGTATTTTATAAGAATAGAATAAAAAATGGAAATAGCTTAAAAGTTCAGTAGAGGGTTAGATTTTTTTTTTTTTTAAAGATTTTATTGGGGAATTGGGGGAGGGGAACAGCGTTGAGGAATCGGGGAAGGGGAACAGACAAGTTGCTGTCCTTTCATTCTTCAGTCTAGTTGTGGAGGATGCTGCTTCACTGGCCCATGTTGGTATCGTCATTGCGCTCTTCCCAGATGAGGTAGATTGGTCGCCGGCCTCTGGATGGTCGCTCACTGTGGCTCTTGGTAGATCACGCTGGTTGCCGGCCACTCACTGTAGCCTATTGCAGCCCACTGCAGCAGGGGCTGCAGCCTATGCCGTCATCGGGGCTCGTAGCCCTGCTTCAGGTGGAGCTGTTGTTCACCATCTTAGCTGTAGAGGGCACAGCGTCACTGGCCCTCATATGGGATCCGAACTGGGGCCCTGCTGCTCAGAGCTGGAGTCCCAAGCCAACTCTTAACCAACACGCCACTCGGTCGGCCCTGAGAGTTACATTTTTAAAAAGGGTATATTTATACATTGTATACTCTCAACAGTTAAAAATGGTTAAGTGGTTCTCTTGTATTGACATGTAGAAATATTCCAGGTGTTGAAAAAAAATATTTCAGGTGTTGTTGCTTTTAAAATAATGCTGTTTATATAAAGGTGTGTGTGTGTGTGTGTGTGTGTGTGTGTGTGTGTGTGTGTGTGTGTACTTTGAGAGACCTTAAAAGGAGCAGAGGTTTGCTTTAAGGGCCACAATTTCAGGTATATTATACTTTGTTCTTTTTTCATTTTTTTGTACTATTAGAATGGGGATAGAGCATATATCATTTTTAAAATCAGAAAAAAGCATTTTCATTAAAAATGTAATTGCAGCCACTACTAAAGAAAATCTCAAAAATATTCATAGCATGTACTACTTAATACACAAAATTGCATAAATGCATATGCAAGATAATAGTCAATGCCATTTTTTTGTCACCTAAGTAACACATTAGCATTTTTGTGTATGCTTATGAACTTTGAATGTTACTATAATTTCGTGACCAGATAACAAAGGATGTTTTGCCCTGTAGTACTCTGCTGAAGTTTTATTACCATGAAATGACATGATAAAATGTAGCAGCCTCAGTTCTAGGTCCATCTGGCTGGGAAATCTTAGACAAGTTACTTAGCCTCTCTGAATCTCAGCTCCATCCTTTGGAAAAATAATATTTGTAGTATTTACTTAACAGAATTGTAAAGATCGAATGAGATGATGTGTTTGAAAACATTTTCTAAATTCTAAAGTGCAAGTATAGTTATTGTTCTTATCATCATGGTTATTAAAATAAGGAAACATGGGCCGGCCGAGTGGCGCAGTGGTTAA
Source organism: Aselliscus stoliczkanus (assembly GCA_033961575.1). Lineage (NCBI taxonomy): Eukaryota > Metazoa > Chordata > Mammalia > Chiroptera > Hipposideridae > Aselliscus > Aselliscus stoliczkanus. Next base: position 75,345,292 of record CM066732.1, on the reverse strand, counting down.
GAGCTGGTTTGGGAGGCCAGCGGCCCCGGTTCAGGTCCCACATGTGAGGGCCAGTAACACTGCCCTCAAAAAAAAAAAAAAAAAAAAAAAAAAAAGGAAAACTGCCATTAAAATTGGAGAATAGATATTATCACATTTAAAATGATATTAAGCAGAGAACTTTAGAAGAAAATGAAATGGGAAGAGTAAGTCATAAATCTAGAAATTAGAATCAAACTTTAACCCTGGCATCCTTCTACTGAAAATTACAGGATAACATTTTGATATTTTGAACCAAATAAAATAGAGAAACAATTGCTACATGGCGATATGTAAAAAAAAGAAAGTGTAGTCCAATCCACTAGAAAGATTTTGCTCCAAAATGAAACAGTTTTCTCCTCCTGCTAGTCAGGCAGAAATCTAATTACTCTTGTTTGATCTAAAGAGGCAAACCTGAGAAGTATAGATTATAGACAATTTTACTGATTTTAATCTTAGATATCAACAAATGAAGGTTTTGCACTTTGCACGTAGTTACTTAGATGGCATTAAAAAATAAAACCCTGTCGTTAATAATAATTTTTGTTTTACTGTGATTTGTTCTAGTTTCAGTTATGGAGTTGGCTATTTCATAATCCCTTTCTTTATGTGGCTACTTTAAAGATAATCTCTCTCAAATTGATGCTTTAATGTGGAACTAGTTTTCATTTCATATAATGTTTTCGACACAAAAGCAGAATGAAAGCAACGTAAAGACAAATTATGGGAAAGTTGGGAGCATAAAGAAAGAGACTCTTTTTCTTTAAATTGTGGCAATGCTCATTATTGTTAGACTAATTCAGTCCAATGAGGCATTGGAATGAGATCAAGCATATGTACGTGACGGATGTAATGGAGAATACTCCCTCTTCCTTCTTGTTTTCCCCACAATGGGGCAGTCAGAAGACCTAAGTCCTGGACCCAGAGCTGGTCCTTACAGAGCTGAGAGACCTGATGTTGAAGGCTGATATGATAAAGGCCTGAGAAGCCTGAGAACTAGCATTCATTGATCCTTCACTCCAGGCATGATGCTACATACTTTATACATAGTCTTTCTTTTTGTCCAACAACAATTCTGTGAAGTAAATGATAGATATTATCCACCACCCCCCATTTTTTTTTTTTTTTTTTTTTTTTACAGATGAGGGAACTTTTTTTTAAAGTTTTTTTGGGGAATTGGGGAGGAGAACAGCATTGGGGAATCGGGGAAGGGGAACAGACAAGTTGCTGTCTTTTTGTTCTTCAGTCTAGTTGCAGAGGACGTTGCTTCACTGCCCCATGTTGGTATCATCATTGTGCTCTTCCTGGGTGAGGCAGATCAGTTGCCAGCCTCTGGATGGTCACTCACCATGGTTATTGGGAGCTCACATTGGCTGCCAGCAGCTCATGCTGGCTGCCGCCCACTCACTGTAGCCTATGGCAGCCCACTGCAGCAGGGGCTGCAGCTATGCGGTCCCGGGGACTCACGCAGCCCAGCTCCAGGTGGAGTTGTTGTACACCATCTTAGCTGTAGAGGGCAGTGTCACTGGTCCTCATATGTGGGATCCAAACTGCGGCTGCTGGCGTCCCAAGGCAGCTCTTAACCAATGCACCAGTCGGCCGGCTCCAAGGAAACTAACTTTTCATCGTTAAGTAATTTGGCACAGGTTACACAGGAGAGAAATATTTTGAAGATCAGATGAAATAGTATTTAAGAAAATGCTTTGAAAATTGTAAAATGCTTTACATATTTTATTTTTACTTTCGCCCTCAGAAAAGAAAGTAAAAATCTGTTCTTTCAAAGTGCTCTTTCCAGACAGACGTCCATCTATTTTGCATTAATGTAACAACTGTTTCCTTTTCCAAAAAAGGGCAAGATTAGTATTTGCAAGGTATTCTGATCTGTGACAACCGAAATAATTATTTTGCAAAGATGACAGGTCCAAGAGAGCAATAAAAGGAAATCTACTTTCCTTGCTACTCTGTTACAATTTAATAAAATCTCAGTGTGTTAATAAAATGGTGAATTTTATTGTATGTATGGGAATCACTGGGCTGATAATGGCCTTGCATCATAATCTGTCTCTTGGGAAGGGTCACTCTTTGCTCTGAAGACTTTACTGTCTCGTCTCTTTTTATTTATACAAGCAGTGCACATACAGCCTATTTGTCAACTTCACAAGCACTCAGCTGTAAACTGAAATAATCCTCAGATTATCTTGATAGTTGGTGTGCCCTGAGAGATAAAACTGTTGCGTCCCCAGCTGCCTCACTCCTGAATGAATGAATGACAACTTCTTTAGAAGAGGCTGCGGCCCTTTCTCCCATACTAAGGTTATCAAAACGCCCACCATTCAATTGTATTTTCCCTAGTGGTTGTAACTACTGTTTAGAACAATTAACCTTCTTACGGGAATATAATATCAAACAGTAGGGAAAAAGAGGCAAAACTTCATTCCCACGTTCTGAGTAGGATGATGTGGTTTGTTACATCTTTGTCAACCCAATGTTACTAATGATATTTCTTGCCTATTTTGCTTCTCAGAAGTCAAATAATCAAATATAGCATTTTGTTAGTTTTCACGATCCTGATGCATTATGATCCGTATTTATTTAATTGAGAAGATGGAATTTTCAGCAGGCCAATTTAGAAAGCATCAGGAAAAGCTTCTCACTGGAGTGAGAAATTTGATTATATGACACTCCACCATATTTTTGCATGTCATAGCAAGTGATCTCTTTTAGTGTGGCAAGTTTATTTTGCCATAAAATAATTTACCTTTTAGGGATTGAAACGTGATAGATAAGATATATATCTAAGGTTGTATCTGTGATCCATATTGACTCAAAATTGTTCTGCTACACTGACATGCCAACAGATATTCTCCTCTTAAAATTCCTTTTGTTAACTCTGGCTGTTTGGAAGCAGTGTGGGCGCTGACAGCTATGGGCTCTGGGGCTGGCTGGTCCCATTCCTGGGACCTGAAACTTGCTTACTGTTGACTTAAAAAACTTCAGAGCAGAGCATAATGCATTTTCAAAGTCATGGAGCAATCTTTTTCACTGAAGTCAGAACTAAGGGTCAATTCAAAATTTGGAGGAAGCCCAGATAGTTTGTCAGGGCAGGATTTCTTCAGAGGTTGGTGTTAGTTAACATTGTCCTATCCTTAATAGATTGCAGTATGACTCCTAGCCAGCCTATTTCTTTCTTTTTTGTTTTACTTTTTTTTCTTCACTTTATTGGGGAACAGTGTGTTTTTCCCAGAACCCATCAGCTTCAAGTCAAGTTGTTGTCCTTCAATCTTTGTGGAGGGTGCAACTCAGCTCTAAGTCCAGTTGCCGTTTTCAATCTAATTGTGGGGGACGCGGCTCACCATCCCATGTGGGAATTGACCCTGCAAAACTGTTGCTCAGAGCTTGTGCTCTAACCAACTGAGCCACCCGGCTGTCCCTAGCTATTTCTTAAATGTACGAGTACACTCTTGGTCATGTGATGTGTCATGTAAGGAGAGAGGAGTTGAAAAGTGAGTGGTAAGACGTATTTTACATTTTACTTTTTTAGAGAAACTAATTATTGGGCACAAGACCGATGGCTTTATGTACATTATCTCATTTAATCCTCATAACTCAGTGAGATATATACTATTATCAACCCTATTTTATGTATAACAATCCAAGAGAGGTCAAGGATTTACCGAAGGTCAAACAGCTTCTAGGAAGCAGCATTGGAAATCAGTTTTAGGGCTGTGGGAATCCAAAGTCTAGACGTTTCACTGTTATCCCATATTTTATTCTGTGAGGTAGGTTTATTATTCAAAGTTACAAGTAAATCATATTTTTTTTTTTTTTGAGGGCAGTGTCACTGGCCCTCATGTGAGGGACCCGAACCAGGGCCGCTGGCTTCCCTAGCCAGTGCTTAACCACCACGCCACTCGGCCGGCCCGCAAGTAAATCATATTTTTATGCAACATGTAACTTAAATTCACCCAAAGAGCTTGTTTTGTACAGGAATTCTACTGTGAAATCTTTTATAAAGTGAATATCACCTTCCAGACGTATCTACCCGAATCCATATTTTCTTAGATATTAAATTTTCTTACAGTGATAGCCATGGGTTTTTAAAATTCAGCAAATATTGGGTACTGACTGTGTGCCAAATATTGAGGAAAGAATAGTGATTAAATCGTACATAGTTTTTAACCTCTGGGAACTTATTGTATAGTGTTGTATATTGTGTCTAGGTGTCTCTGGGAATCTTTATTTGATCATCTCTTTGGGCTTAAGTACACCTTCTATGTGCTTCTATAGTATCGTGCTTTTATTATAAATAAGAATAATAAAAATTATACTTAAAATATCCATGTACCCACCATACAGTTAATAAACAGGATGTTAACAATGAGCCCCTGTGACCCTCTCCCCAATTGCATCCCCTTCTCTTCCCTCTAGAGAGGAAAGCACATCCTGAATGACAGCCATTAGCTTTTCTTGTTTATTGTATTAAAATATATGTAACATAAATTCTTCCATTTTAACTTTTTTTTTTTTTTTTAGCTTAGCCATCCTGCCACCTGTTGGCAGCTTAGTGGCAGCTCAACTCGGGCTGGGCATTGAACTGTTGTTGCTCAGAGCTCAGCTCACACTCTTGAGCGAGCTCTTAACCAACTGAGCCACTCGGCTGGTCCTCCCATTTTAACTACTTTTAAGTGTAAAATTCAGTGACATTTATTACATTCACAATGTTGTGCAAGCATCACCACTATTCCCCAATCTTCTTTCTGTATCACCCCACACAGAAACTCTGTAAGCATTAAGCAATAACTCTCCATTCCTCCCTCCACCCAGCTCCTAGTAACTTGTATTCTATCTACCTCTATGGATTTGCCTATTCTAGATCCTCCTTCCCCACCATACACTGGGCAGAAAAGAGAGGGTTTTTTTTAAAGATTTTATCAGGGAATTGGGGGAGGGGAACAGACAAGTTGCTGTCCTTTTGTTCTTCAGTCTAGTGGTGGAGGACGTTACTTCATGGCCTATGTTGGTATTGTGATCCTTGCACTGTTCCTGGCTGAGGCAGATGGGTGACTGGCCATCGGATGGCCACGCATGACGGCTGGCTCATGGCAGCTCACGCCAGCCCACTGCAGCCCCACTGCAGCCTACGCCCGTTGCTGGCGACTCACGGCAGCCCAGCTCCAGGTCACTGTTGTTCACCATCTTAACTGTAGAGGGCAGTATCACTGGCCCATGTGGGATCCAAACCAGCGGCCCTGCTGCTCAGAGCTCTCGCTCCCAAGCCAACTCTTAACCAATGAGCCACTCAGCTGGCCCGAGAGTTTTTAATAGTAAGGCTGGTCAACTAGATAACATTTGGAAACAATCTTCCCCCGCCCTGTTTTATTGAGATATAATTGACATATAGCACTGTATAAGTTTGAGCTGTACAATATAGTGAATTGATATATGTGTATATTGAAAAATGATGACCACAATAAGTTTAGTTTATATCCATCACTTCACAGTTACACATTTTTTTTTCTTGTGATGAGAACTTTTACGATTTACTCTTTTAGCAACTTTCAAACAATCAGTATGTTATTGTTAACTATAGTCACCAGAACTATTACATACCCAGAACTATCTTATATCTAGAAGTTTGTATCTTTTGATCACCTTCACTCATCTCTCCACTGTCCTGCCTCGGGCTACCACAAATGTGATCTCTTTCTATGACTTTGGTTTTTTAGATTCCACATATAAGCAAGATCTCACGGTATTTGTCCTTGTCTGACTTGTTTCACTTAGCATAAATCCCTCAAGTTCCATTCATATTATTACAAATGGCAAGATTTCCTTCTTTGTTTATGGCTGAATAATATTGGGTTGTCGGAAAAGATATGACGCATTTTTGCAACAGATGGCACTAGTTCATTTTTGGAAGTACTAGAGTCATTCGCATCTATGTTATTGCTATGCCATTGGACAGCTGACAGTTCTAGCTTGATTCAAAAAAAAAAATAAGTGATTTGGTTGAGTTTTGGAGAGTTTACAAGTTGAAGATGGAAGACCAAACTATGCATTTTTGCCATATTTTACTGTTTTAATTCTATAAAGGGAAGAATGCGCGTCAAGCTTGTGAAAAGTTGTGTAAAGTTTATGGTGACAATGCTCTACAAAAATGTCAGTGCCAATGGTGGTTCATGAAATTTTGTACTGGTGATTTTGATCTCAATGACGCTTCTCAGTCAGGGAAGCTCACCGAGGTTGATGATGACAAAATAAAGGCATTGATTGAGACAAACTCACATTACACGACACTAGAGATTGCAGAAACATTGAACATCCATCATTCAAGCTTTCATGACCACCTGAAGAAGTTGGGATACGTAAGTAAGCTCAGTATTTGGGTTCCGCATGAACTCAAAGAAGTTCATTTGACGGCGCATGTAAACATCTGTGATATGCTCATTAAAAGTGAGGAAAACGATCCTTTTTTGAAGAGACTGACAACTGGTGATGAGAAGTGGATTGTTTACAACAATGTGGTCTTGGCAAACAGTCTTGGTCCCAACGTGATGATTCGCCTCAAATGACATCAAAAGCAGACATTCATCAGAAGAAGGTTATGCTCTGAGTGTGGTGGGATTTTCAAGGTGTCGTGTTTTTTGAGCTCCTACAGAGGAACCAAAGAATCAATTCGAATGTGTACTGTCAACAATTGGACAGTTTGAACGATTCCATCATCCAAAACCTTCCAGAGCTTGTTAATTGTAAAGGAGTTGTGTTCCATCACGACAATGTGAGATCACACACAAGTTTGATCACCCGTCAAAAGTGATAGGAGCTTGGATGGGATGTTGCCACACCCACCATACTCGCCTGACCTTGCACCATCAGTCTTCCACTTACTTTGCTCTCTTCAAAACTCCTTGTATGGTATAACGTTCAATTCAGATGAGGCTGTAAATGAGCACCTTGTTCAGTTTTTCGCAAATAAAGACAGGTTCTTCTATGAACGAGGAATTATAAAGCTCAGTGAAAGATGGCAAAAGGTTATCGAACAAAATGGGCAATATATCATTTATTGATCTTTGTTCTTTATATAAATAAATGCCCTTTGAAAAACATAGACAAAATACGTCATGACTTTTTAGACAACCCAATATTTCATCGTATGTACCACATTTCCTTTATACATTCATCCATTGATTAACACTTAGATTGTTTCCATGTCTTGACTATTGTAAATAGTGTTGCAGTGAACATTAGGATACAGATATCTCTTTGAGTGATTTCATTTCCTTTGTCTATATACCCAGAAGTGAAATTGCTGGGTCATATGGTAGTTTAATATTTAATTTTTTGAGGAATTTTTATATTGCTTTCCATAGTGACTGTGTGAATTTACATTCCCACCAATAGTGCACCAGGGTTCTCTTTTCTCCACATTCTCACCAACACTTGTTCTCTCTGGTCTTGATGACAGCTATTCTAACAGGCATGAGGTGATATCTCATTGTGGTTTTGATTTGCATTTCTCTGATAACTAATGATGTTGAGCACCTGTTGGCTGTTCAGATATTTTATATGAGTGGAATCATAGAACATTTTGTCTTTTTGTGTCTGGCTTATTTGACAGCATGTTTTCAAGGTTCATCCATGTTGCAGTATGTTTTAGAACTTCATTTCTTTTTAAGGCTGAATAATATTCCATTGTATATATATATCACATTTTGTTTATCCATTAATCTGTTGAAACAACTTGGATTGTTTCCCTCTTTTGGCTATTGTGAATAATGCTGCAATGAACATTGGCATATCAGTATATAATATTTGTTCGAATCTCTGTTTTCAGTTCTTTTGGGTGTATTCCTAGGAGTGGAATTGCTAGGTTATATGGTAATTACATATTTAGCTTTTGGAGGAACTGTCAAACTATTTTCCATAGTAACAGCACTGTTTTACATTTCTACCAGCAACACACAAGTGCTCCAAGTTTTCTATTTCCTTGCCAACATTTGTTATTGTCCATTAAAAAAAAATTATAGCCATCGTGGTAGTATGAAATGGTATTTCATTGTAGTTTTGCTTTGATTTCTCTAATGACTAATGATAGTGAACTTTTTGCATGTGCTTATTGGCCATTTGTAAATCTTTAGAGAAATATCTATGCAAGTCCTTTGCCCATTTTTAGATTTGGCTGTTTTCTTTGTTGTTAAATTGTAGGAGTTTTTTATATATTCTGGAAAATAAATCCTATCAGACATATTATTTGTAGATATTTTGTACCATGCTGTAAGTTGTCTTTTCACTTCCTTGATGTCCTTTGATATGCAGAAGGTTAAAATTCTTACGAAGTCCAATATATTTTTTCTTTTGTTGTTCATGCTCTTGATGTCATTGCCAAATCCAAGGTCATGAAGGTTTACTTCTATGTGTTTTTTTTTAACAGTTTTATGATTTTAGCTCATGTTTTTTAGGTCGTTGACCCATTCTGAGTTAATTTCTGTATATGGTGTGAGATAAAGGTCAAACTTCATTCTTTTTTGTGTGTGGAAATCCAGTAGTTTCAAAACCATGTTGAAAAGACTGTTCATTACCTATTGAGTAGACTTGGCACCCTTATAAATAATTTACTGGTCGGGCCGGCCTAGTGATGCATTGGTTAAGAGCTGGTTTGGGGAGGCCCCGGTTCGCATTCCACATATGCGCGCCAGTGACACTGCCCTCTACAGCTAAGATGGTGAACAACAGCTCCACCTGGAGCTGGGCTGTGTGAGCCCCGGTGATGAAGTAGGCTGCAGCCCCTGCTGCAGTGGGCCGCCAAGGCTACAGTGAGTGGCTGGCAGCCAGCATGAGCAGCTGGCAGCCAGCGCGAGCAGCCAATAGCCACAATGAGCGACCATCCAGAGGCTGGCGAGTGATTTGCCTCATCCGGGAAGAGTGCAATGACGATACCAACAGTGAAACGTCTTCCACAACTAGACTGAAGAACAAAAAGACAGCAATTTGTCTGTTTCCCTTCCCTGATTCCCCAACGCTGTTCCCCTCCCCCAATTCCCCAATGAAAAATCTTAAAAAAAAAAATCACTGGTCATAAATGCATGGGTTTATTTCTTGAGCCTCAATTCTATTCCATTGGTCTATATATCTATACTTATGCCAATATCACATTGTTTTTGTTTTTGTTTTTTACTGTGGCTTTGTAATAAGTTTGGAAAGGATGTGTGAGTCTTCCAACTTTGTTTTTCTTTATTAAGATTGTTTTGGTTCTTCAGGGCCCCTTGCAAGTGGCTATTCAGAATGCCTTGCAATTTCATATAACTTTAAAGATCATTTTTTCCATATCTGCAAAAAGGCTGTTGAAATTTTGATTGTAATTGCATAAATCTGTAGATCATTTTGGGTAGTCTTGACATTTCAATAATAGTAAGCATTCCTACCCAAGAACATAGGATGTATTTTCATTTATTTGGATCTTTTAAAATTTCCTCCAGCAATGTTTTGTAGTTTTCAGTATGTAAGTTTTTCATCTCATTAGTTAAACTTATTCCTGTGGCCTCACAGCAACCTCGCTGTTTGCCTCCCTGCATTCGCCCATAACAGCAAGGACTCATGGGGACAGGATATTCAATATGTTTATGGCAAAATCCCATGGGACCCTAAGAGAGAGGGCGGGTCAGCCAATCACGGGCAGGACCCCAAATATGCGTATTAGGGCGGCCTAAGACAGGCGCCATCGGATAGGGTCCCTGGGAGGAATCAAGCAGGTGGGGCCTAAGGGCCTGTGAACCCTTATCTGCAGAGCTAGCAGCCTGCCAAAGAAGAGAGAAATCTTCCTAAGAAGATAACTGCAATCCTCCTTGCATTCTTGCCTCTAAGTCTCATAGTAAACCATTATCTGTTTCCGTAGGAGGCAAGATTGTATTGAACAAAGGGTCTTTCGGCTGGGGTTGTCTGTGAGGCATAGGGAGATTTGGCTAAAATCTTGGGTGACGCATGTGATTTACAGACCTTGGAAAGAACAAAGCCCCTTCCCTGTTTGTACTACAATAAAAGCTGCAAGCTGACCAGATTCAGGGCTCTTGTCCATCAGACAGAGTCCCCTGGCTCACATTGCTTTTTAAACTATCCCTGTCTCTTGCTCTTTATTTCTTTTTCTGAGTCCCCGCCTGCCCTCTCAAGGAAGCTAGACCCAGCCGCGCAGAGAAGCGACATATTCCTAGGTATTTTATTCTTCTGGGTGTAATTGTAATTACTTTCTTAATTTCCTTTTGGGATTGTTCATTACAGGTGTATAGAAACACACTGATTTTTGTGTATTGATCTTGTACCCTGCAAATTGCTGAATTCCTCTATTAGTTCTAATAGCTTTCTTGTGGATTCTCTTTTTTTTTTTTTTTTTTTTTTTTTTTTTTGTGGACAGTGTCACTGGCCCTCATACGTGGGACCCATACTGGGGCCACTGGCTTCCCAAGCCAGCGCTTAACCACCATGTGACTCGGCCGGCCCTCTTCTGGATTCTCTATACATGGGGCCATGTTATCTGCAAACAGAGATAGTTTTACTTTTGTCTTTCCAATCTAGATGTCTTTTATTTCTTTTTCTTGTCTAATTGCTCTGGCTAGAACTTCCAGTACATTGTTAAATAGTGGTGATGAAAGTAGACATCATTGTCTTATTCCTTATCTTAAGGACAAAGCTTTCATTCTTTCACCATTTAGTATAATGTTAGCCAGGGGTTTTCATAAATGCCTTTTATCATGTTGAGGAAATTCCCTTCTATTCCTAATTTTCTCTGAGATTTTTTTTTTATTACAGTTGACATTCAATATTATATTAGTTTCTGGTGTACAGCATAGTAGTTAGTCATTTATATAACTTACAAAGTGATCCTCTTGCTAAATCTAGTACCCACCTGACAACATATAGTTATTACAATATTATTGACCATATTCCCTATGCTGTACTTTAAATCCCTGTGACTATTTTGTAACAGTCAATTTGTACTACTTAATCCTTTCAGTTTTTTCACTCAGACCCCTAACCCTCCTCCCATCTGGCAACCATCAGTTTCTTCTCTGTCACTGAGTATTTTTTTTTTTTAATCATTATGAAAGTGTCAAATGCCTTTTCTGCATCAATTCAGATAATCATGTGTTTTCCCTTCATCCTATTAATGTGATTTATTACGTTGATCAATTTTTCTTATATTGTATTTCTAGGATAAATCCCTTGGTGTATAATCATTTTAATATGTTGTTGGATTAGGTTGCTTGTGTTTTGTTAAAGGTTTTGCATCTACATTCCTAATGAATTTTGGTTTGTGATTTTCTTTTCTTGCTTTATCTTTATCTGGTATTAGTATTAAGATAATCATGGCCTCACAGCATGAGATTCAAGTGTTTGGAAGAGTTTGAGAAGAACTGGTGTTAATTCTTATGTAAATGTTTGGTAGAATTCACCAGTGAAGCCATCTGGTCCTGGACTTTTCTTTGTCTTATCATATTTGGGGATTTTTCTGCCATTATTTCTTCAAATAACCTTTCTGCCCCTTCCTTCTCCCTCTGGAACTTCCATAATGCATGTATTCATCTACTTGGTGGTCCTCTACATCCCTTAGACTCTGTTCAGTTTTCTTCATTTTCTTCCCTTTTCTCCTCCTCAAACTTGATAATTTGAGTTATTCTATTCTTAACTTCACCGATTTTTTTTTCTTTTGTCGGCACAAGTCTGCTATTGAATTCCTCTATTGAATTTTTCACTTCAGTGATTGTACTTTTCAGTTCCAGAATTTGTCTTTGGTCCCTTTTAATAATTCCTATATATTAATATTCTCATTATGTTCATATGGTGTTTTCCTGATTTCCTTTAGTTCTTTGTCCATATTTTCCTTTTGTCATTTGAATATATTTAAGATAGTTGTTTAAAAGTCTTTGTATATCTGGGCTTCCTCAAGAATGGTTTTTCGTTTTGTTTTGTTTTGTTTTTGAGGGCAGTGTCACTGGCTCTCCTATGTGGGACCCGAACCAGGGCCGCTGGCTTCCCAAACCAGCGCTTAACCACCGCACCACTTGGCCGGCCCCTCAAGAATGGTTTTGACAAAAAAAAATCTTATCTCAATCATGTCTAAGTATTTTTGTAACTAAGTGAATAAAGTTATTTGAAAAAAAAATGGTTTTGGCCAATTTATCTTGTTCCTTTGAGTGGGCCATACTTTTCTGTTTCTTTGTATGCCTTGTGATGTTTATTGAAAGTTGGACATTTGAATATTATAATGTGATAATTCTGAAAATCAGATTCTCCCCCTTCTCTAGGGTTTGCTGCCTTTTTTATTTTATTTTTAAACCTTTTGATTATTGAAGGCTATAGCAGCCTATTCAGTGACTTTTCCAAACTATTTAGGAAAGACTGTATATCTTGTCATCTGTGGTCCCTGAAGTCCCTGTTCCTTCAGATAATTCATTGAAGGCCCAGAGATAAAATAAAATAAATTTAAAAGCAACACCACCACCACCCTGTCATTAAAAAAACCAAACAACAAAAACAAACAAAAAAAAACCAACAAACACCTATCCCTGTCTTTGCACACTGGCTCTGTGCTAGGGCATTCCAACACTTGTTAGGCTTGTACTGAGCCTAGGGATCAGCCTGAGATGAAAACTTAGGGTCCTCTCAAGCCTTTTCTGACCATGTGTCTTGCCCTGGACATGTATGTGGCTCTCTAAATTCCCCTGAATATTATTTGTACACACAGATACTTTAGAATGTCCTAGCTTCCCAAAGGACCTCCTTCAGCTTTTCCTCCCAGGCCTTAGATGGCCTGTTGTATATCTGGGTTTTCATTTTTCACTCCAGGCATCTGCGGGTTGTTAGTCTGCCTTACAGCCCTTTCTGAACAATGTATTCAGCTTTTCTTGCCTGAGTTCTGAGTTAGTCCTGAGACAAGCACTTGAGGCAGTCCTTCAGGTCGTCCTCCCACCCCCACCCCCACCCCCATCACACCCCCCCCCACACACACCACAGGTTAGAATAGATATCCCGATAATTTGCAAATAAGGTCTGCTCTACTTCCTCCAGACTCAGGGATCAGAGTCCACAGGAGGAACGTGGGCTGCTGCTGCTCTAACACAGCCACCACACCAGGTTTGGAGGTGAGGCAAGAGCAAGTAAAAATACCACAGAGCTTCCCTGCCATTTTCGAGAGGCTTTTTTCTGATCGAGTGTTCATTTGGTTGTTGCTAACCTTTGCTTGTTTTCCAGAGTTCTGACAAAGTTGATGCTGACAATTTGTCCTTGTTTTTCATGTTTCTGGAGGGGAGTGAGAGCCTAGAGCTGCCTACTCCACCATTTTGCTGATGTCATTGTCATTTACATTGAATACACTAGAACTTTTGGTTTACAAAGCACCTCTCATTTCTGTAGTGACTCAGTGTTTCTTGGGTGATTTGAGACCTACTTATTTGTTTAGTTTATACTCTTCATGAAAGATACTGTTCCCAATGATGACCACAATTTCTACAGTTAAGATCCTTTAAGTCGGTAGTTCTCAACTCTTGCTGTACATTACACTCACCTATGGAGTTTTTCAAAAGTGGAGAGGTTCAGAATCCTCCTCAGACTTGGAGAATTAGGAACTTTGAAAGTGAGCAAAGTGAATAAATGCAACTAGGATTCTCTTTAGAGTTCTACTGTGAAGGATATATTTTTTAACATTTAATAAAGCACTATGGACATCATTATAGTAAAGTGCGAGTATAGATCATTCTTGAATAATAAAATTTATTTATGGAAATTGTATCATATTCTTAAGTTTTTTGCCTCAAGAAAGGCAAAACATGCTGTTTAAAATTAATAAATAATTAACTTTGATAACAGTAATTAGTTTTCCTAATTGTGTACTTATTACATACATGTATGTATATCTACTTCTATCTATTTATCTGATAGGTATTTATCATAAAAAAATTGAATCTTAAAAGTGTTTAATGTAATATTTAATTTTTCACTATTAATACCTTACTAGGAAGAAAAAAACAATAAAACATATCTCTATATAGTTCCATGGCCAGTAGTATTGTGACAGTATTGTTTATTATTTAGGGTTAATCTTCTTAGGATTTGTAATTTTCAGGAAATATCAGTCTAAGGTAAATCATTAATTCAAGAATAATAAAGATTCTTTAGGGCATGCAGAGTGGTGCGTTGGTTAAGAGTTGGCTCAGGACCCCAGCTCTGAACAGCAGGGCCCCAGTTCAGATCCCACATGAGGGCCAATGACGCTGCGCCCTCTACAGCTAAGATGGTGAACAACAGCTCAACCAGAACCTGGGCTGTGGGGAGTCACTGGTGATGGCGTAGGTTGCAGGGGGCTGGCAGACAGCTGGCGTGCACTTTCGTGAGCTGCCTTGAGCCTCTGTGAGCAGCCATCCAATGGCCAGTGAGTGACTGCCTGAGCTGGGAAGAGCACAATGATACCAACATGGGCCAGTGAAGCGACGTCCTCCACAACTAGACTGAAGAACAAAAGGACAGCAACTTGTCTGTTCCCCTTCCCCACTTTCCCAATGCTGTTTCCCTCCCCCAATTCCCCAATAAAATCTTTAAAAAAACAAAAAAGATTCTTTATGGAAAAGAGATACTGGGTCCTATTGAGTCACAGATCCTCAAATTGTTCCTCAAAGCCCTCCTTTCTACACTGGACCCTCCCTACCCCCCCCCCCCCCATTTCCCTTTCTATAGTCAAAAACTGTGTAGATCCTCCCTCTTTAGTCTCCAGGGAAAAGGTCCTGGCCCAACTATTTATCACTATTCAGCTTCTCTCTCCCTCCAAAACCAGTCTTTTTATCATTCTTTTTCTATAATGGCTTAGACAAAAACGAAAGCTTTAGACTTTGTTTGTAGCTAATACACATTACTGTTTATTCACTTAAGTGGGCATTTTAATGCCTTAGAACAACACTTTAAACCAATGTCACAAATGCTTCCTTTTAATAAAATAAATCCCCTGAAATCATGCTATTTCTCAAGAAAATCATCTGATAGTTTTGTTGTTAACTTCTCATTTCTACTATCTATGTATAATCATTGGAGACAATAGATGCTATACATAGACTCTGCACAAGAGGGTCAACTTCCCTGCACCCTCAAACCCACCTCTCACGCATGTACACGTGGTATTATCTGTGCACATTCACGTTTTAACTTAACCATACTTAACTTTTATTTTTTTATTGGATAGAGCTCTGATTGGTTTACTAGAGGACAAATATTCAATATATTTTTAGAATCTCAAGTTGTTCTCCATCTTTTTCTGTATCGGTTGGAGGGGCAGGGATCAAAGTACGTCGTAACTGGGACAGTCACCGCTTCTGCTTCTGCTTTATCTCATTAACGGCTGATCACCAGGAAAGCAAACAGCCTGTCATGAAATTTGCCTTGCAAACAATATAACAAAGAGATCTTATGAAAAGAGGCTGAGCAGAAGGTGGGTTTAATCTCTTGTAGTGTTGGTTTAGACCCAGTTTCAGACTAAGAGTGATGATACTTGGGTAAAAATTGGGAGTCTGCCTGCGGGCAGCATTTACCCCTGATGAAGAGATTGCTACAGAAACCTAACCATTGGAAGTTTTCAACATACAAATAAGGATTTATTAAAGGAATTAATATCTTTGAAGGCTCACAAAGCAATCCTGTTTTCCTGCAAGATGGATGAAAGGCAGAGATTTCAAAACATTTGCTAGAAAACATCAATAGCCAATCCTGCTGATTTAATTTTTTTCAGTCCCTCAGGCATCAAAAGAAGTTGTGACTTGTCCACATTTGCCTCGAAAGCGAAGCAATATTGTAAATTAAAAATGGCTGGAGCTTAGCTGGCTGCATTTCATTTTTAATTAGTTGGAGCTTCACAATACTTATCAGTATTTCTTAAGCTCAGAAGCTAAGGAACTTCCTCCTCACATTTGTTGTGAAAAGGGTGCAGGGAGTATTGGTGACATTCACTAACCCATCAAAGAAAATTTCTTAGATTTAGCTGTCCATCATAAACTAAAAGAAACAGTATTTAGTGAGCTGTATTTCTCTTCTCTTTTATTCTTGAACAAGCAGAGATTTCCTATTCCTTTTAACCAGTTGGGAACTCACAAAACATAAACTCCTCAGAGATCAGTGCTGAAAATCAAAACAGATTCTGACAACATGTAACACCCCAACATAAAAGTGTAACAAAAGCAACTGGTTTTGCTTTAGGCATTTTATTGAGATGTATGACTAATCCATAGGAGGCAACAGCGATATAACCGCAGATTTTGGAAGTAAGGTTTTCCTCAGAATAAAAATGAAAAAATGGTTTTGTCATCCATGGGACTAATCATTCATTCATCCAAAATATATTTGTTGACCACTCTTTAATGTCAGGCACTATTTTAAGCACTTGGGATAAGGTGGTGAACAGGAAGTCGAGTTCTTTGACATCATGAAGCTTACATTCATTTGTAGAAATATTCAACCCTAAACAATACTCTGTAATTGGGTAACTGGAATTCTATTCAAGGTAATAGCAGTATATTTTGAAGAAAATGTGACTGTATTAATATATCTAAATCTGTAGCCTTATCAATTATATTTAATCTTACCTGAAGAATATGTTAAAAGAAGCCTAGAAAAAGGAGAAATCAAGAGTAGGAATTTGTCAAAGTATCTTCATCATGGCACTGGGCGGGGGGATCTAATCAGCATCTTCCCATTCCCTTTGTCAGCCCACCTCAATATTGGAAATGAATGCTTCGGACTAACTTGACGACATTAGTAAAGGTCATCCAACTACTCCCACTGCTGTGATTCCAGGGTGATCAGGCAAACTGTTATCATGTGGCTTCATGTGGATTTTCCCATGGGGAGAGGATGTGCTCTCTACCTTCCCAAGAAATGCAGTTCTTATATAGTTATAGGTCTCACTGTAAATAATTCAGCATTCTGGGTTATATTTACATATCTTGGGAGTTTGATTAGCATGAGTCTGAACAGCTTTGCATATTCTGACAAAGTTGAATTTCGAGAACTGTTTTTCCAAGGATGGTTTTCAAATTTCTGGCATGAAAATGACCTGGGGGCTTGTTAAACATACGGATTCTTGGACTCTCATATTGAGTCAGAATCTTTGAGGACTGAGGCTCAAGATTTGCATTTTACTAAGGTTTCCAGGTGATTCTAAGACATAGTAAAGCTTGAGAATGTCTGCCTGAGAAGCCTGGGATCATAAACAATGAAGCTCTATTAGGGCATTTAGCCAGTTTCGTAGATAAGGTCTTCATTTTATAATTACAGCAAAGTATTTTAGGGAATTCTTCTCCAGGCATGCTGGTTTTCATATTCTAGCCTCCTTATTTTTTGAGTCTAATTTTTCATCTCTCCTGTCAATCATTTAATGCTTCAACACTCTGAATACACGACTGGCAGGGCTCTATGCTTATACATGTCTTTTTTGTTTAACCCTGCCCCTGACAGTTCTGAATATAAATTTATAGGAAAAGTAGCAGGTATCATTGCTTTTTTTTTTTTTTTTGTATATACCACATTTTGCTTATGTATTTATCTGTTGGGTTACCTTACATATCATTTATTATTTATTTTATTTTATTGATTTAATTTTTTTTTTTTTTTTTGAGGGCAGTGTCACTGGCCCTCATATGTGGGATCCGAACCAGGGCCGCTGGCGTCCCAAGCCAGCGCTTACCCACTGCGCCACTCGGCCGGCCCTATTTTATTGATTTAAAAAATTCCCTTTCTCCCACCCCCTCCCCTTTGGCAACAATCCACTTGTTCTTTATATCAGTGAGTTTGTTTTTGTTTTGTTTTATTTATTCATTATTTTGTTTTTTCAGATTCCACATGTAAGTGAGATAATTTGTCATTGACTTATTTCACTTAGCATAATACCCTCTAAGTCCATCAGTGTTGTTGCAAATGGCAAGATTATTTTTTTATTATTATTATTATTATTATTATTTTTTTAAAGATTTTATTGGGGAACCGGGGAAGGGGAACAGACAAGTTTCTGTCTTTTTGTTCTTCAGTCTAGTTGTGGAGGATGTTGCTTCACTGGCCCATGTTGGTATCGTCATTGCGCTCTTCCCAGATGAGGCACATTGGTCGCTGGTCTCTGGATGTCGCTCACCGCGGCTATTGGCAGGTCACGCTGGCTGCCAGCCGCTTACCCTGGCCGCTGGCTACTCACTGTAGCCTATGGCAGCCCACTGCAGCATGGGCTGCAACCTACACCATCACCGGGGCTTGCACAGCCCAGCTCCAGGTGGAGCTGTTGTTAGCTGTGGAGGGCAGTGTCACTCGCCCTCAGATTTTATTATTTTTCATTGCTGAATAATATTCCGTGTGTGTGTGTGTGTGTGTGTGTGTGTGTGTGTGTGTATGTATCTCACATCTTCTTTATTCCTCTATTCATGGACATCTAGGGTGCTGCCATATCTTATCTGTTAGTATAGTAATGCTGCAATGAACATAAAAGTGCGTATATGTTTTTGAATTACAATTTTTTTTCCTTCAGATAAGTACCCAGAATTGGAATTGCTGGATCATATGGTAATTCTATTTTTAATTTTTTGGGGAACTTCCATACTGTTTTCCGTAGTGGCTGCACCAATCTGCAATCCCACCAACAGTGTATGAGGGTTCCAGTTTCTCCACATCTTCTCTAGCACTTACTTGTTGATTTACTGATGATAGCCATTCTGAGAGGAGTGAGGTGATATCTCATTGTGGTTTTACCTTTTGTTTCCCTGATAATTAATGATGTTGAGCAACTTTTCATATGTCTATTGACCATCTGCATGTCCTCTTGGGAGAAATGTCTGTTGAGGTCCTCTGACCATTTTTAAAATTGGATTGTTTTTTTGGTGTTAAGCTATATGAATTCCTTATAAATTTTGGATATTAACCCCTTATTGGATGTATTATTGGGGAATATCTTCTCCCATTCAGTAGGCATCTTTTTGTTTTGTTGACAGTTTCCTTTGCTGTGTAAAATATACATGTTTTGAGGGCTGTTTGTATAGGAGGTGGGCAGGGGACAATAAATATCATCCCAATGTCTTGCCTAGGTTCCAAATCAACTGAGAAAATACAGGAGGCAGTTTGAAAGCAAAATATCACTTTTATTACTAATGATGGTTAGTTTGGAGAATGTGGCTTAGATATGAAAAATAAAGGGCTTCTTTATTTATTTATTTATTTATTTATTTATTTATTTTTAAAGTCTATAAGAGTTTATTTGAGCCAAATAAGGGGCTTCTTAATTCTGAACTCCAGAATTAAACACACTTACACACCCTGTCCTGGGAAGAATTGGATAAGTACTGGCTTTTTCTCTCACTCAAGGGCAACCAATTACTTCTAAGCTTATGTAAGGCCAAGAGCAGACCAGTTCGATCAGAAAGAGAAAGGAGAAAGAAGGTGGCTGAGCTAAGAATACTAAGTTCCTCTTTCCTAACTCACTAATCAAATTGTCATTCCTCTTCTCTTGCGGAAAAAATGAATGAAGGAGGGAAAGGACCAAGTCCAAGAATGTCACTGTAATGGATACCCTTTGACATAAAGGGAAACATAGTAGTGGGGAGCAAATGCTCCCTGACAGCACACATTGTTCTTGGTCCCTGAGACACCCTGTGGCTCCCCATTCCCTTATTTTAAATGCCTTACTTTTACTCATCTTGCTAGGTGTTAATGCTAACTCCTCTGTGAAGCTTGAGGGAACTGAGAGGAACACTCCCACTTTTATGCTGTCATTGAACTTTGAACAACTTTATGATGGTGCTTGTCATGTAATGTACTTACATGCTTTGTGAGTGCAGGGATGCTGGCTTATATGTGTTTACATTTCCATAGTAGGTGTTCAATGAATTTTTGCTTAATAAAAAGATGGCAGAGTCAAATATTTTTAAAACTTAGTATTTTTAAGTCTGCATTTTAGTACGAAGACCAATGCAAAGACTATTTTCTTTTTTTTTAAAGATTTTTATTGGGGAATTGGGGGAGGGGAACAGCGTTGGGGAATTGGGGAAGGGAACAGACAAGTTGCTGTCCTTTTGTTCTTCAGTCTAGTTGTGGTGGACGTCGCTTCACTGGCCCATGTTGGTTTCATCATTGTGCTCTTCCCGGGTGAGGCAGATTGGTCACTGGCCTCTGGAGGGCCAATCATGGTGGCTACTAGCAGCTCACTCTGGCTGCTGGCCACTCACTGTAGATTATGGCAGCTACCCTGTCGCCAGAAACTCACAGCAGCCCAGCTCCAGGTGGAGCTGTTGTTCACCATCTTAGCTGTAGAGGGCAGTGTCACTGGACCTTATATGTGGGATCCAAACGGGCCGCTGGTGTCCCAAGCCAGCTCTTAACCAACATGCCCCTCAGCCAGCCCTGCAAAGACTATTGACTATTTTCCTTTACAGGATTTCTCTATCCTCTAAGAACTTGCTATCAAAGTCTGATCAAGGCAAATGATATTGCCTATTCAAGCCCCATATTTGAAGTCAGTTTGTATCTGACTTCATGGCACATATGAGTGACAATTCAATCCTAAGAGATGCCCTTTTCCAGTTACTATAATTTCACCTGCTCATTATTAAAATAAACTTCTGGGTAACAAAGGATCACTTTAAAATAAAATCCCCAAGGTGGCTGGTTAGCTCAGTTGGTTAGAGTGCAGGCTCATAACACCAAGGTTGCTAGTTCAATTCCCACATGGGCCATGGAGCTGTGCCCTCCACAACTAAACTGAAACAACTACTTGACTTGGAGCTAATGGGTCCTGGAGAAACACACTGTTCTCCAGTAAAATTTCTTTAAAAAAATAAATAAAGTCCCAATGAAGTAGAAATTACTAATAAAGCAGTTATTTCAGGTAAAACTTAAAGTTTCAAAATGAAATTATATTTGAAAAATTTATATTATGATTAACGATTTATATGTATATTTTATGAGATGATTACATTTTCTCCTTCTCTCCAAATTTACATATTTTGTCTAATTGGGCAAAGAAAGGATAAAGGGATTTTAGTCTTAAAAGTCAAACTATATGTCTTTATAGCAGGGATGATACATAGTTACAAAATAGTTATTTCATAAGTAGGCATAAGAACAATTTTTAGTTTCAATTGGTAAAATCAATTTGTAGATCCCTATAAAAGACACAAAAAATCATTTTTGTGGTATTCTCTTAATTTTATGATAAATATTCTGTGTTAGAGAATATACAATTGTCCCTGTCTAATATTGCCTTCATCTGAAAGTTACCTTTCGTTTCAATGATTAGTTCTGGTAAGCCTCTCAAATGATTGATTGTTCAGTAGCATTTATTAAGTGATGGAAAGCATTGAGCTGAGCTAGGATCTGTAAAAGGCTAAATCTTTCCTGGCTCTTTAAGAAAGAACAATACAAAACTAAAAACAAAAGAACAGTATTCAAAACAGTTATACAAATCACCTCACCGTGAAAAGATCCCAAATATCATCCCACATTTGCCAGTATCACTTAAAGACGTCCACTGGTTTGGGAGTATGTAGGACAGTCAAACCATTTTCAAAGTAAGTCTCAAATGTCATTTTAATCCTTTTTATTTCTATTGCTGTAATCCCAGACATTGTTTAATTCTGTTTCAAACAGGTGTCTGTAAATGCTTTTCTGTTTAGGACCTTCTGTAAACTTTAAAAATTGAGCTGTTTTGTCAATCAGCATTTGCTAAACCCTGGGCCTACATAATATCAGTAAATGTGCTTCTATTTAACTCTCTATTTACAGTCGTAAGAGAAATAAACATATAAAATAAATGCATCTCAATGCATAGCTGTGCAGGAGTACAGATGTTTTATTAATGAAAATGAATCCAGCTTTTTGTAAGTCATGGCAGCAATATAACATTTCATTGTTTGGTTCTGTGCTAGACAGTCCCTGCTGTTTCTACATAGAAATTCCTGTAATGCTTAATGGACATCTGGAAGAATTCAGCCAATTAATCGAATTCACGTAGGAGCTAGGCTAATGGCTGTCTGAAAGGCAGATTACATTAAATCAAACTTGCAATATGAATGAAAGCACTTAATCATACATGCAACATTCATTAGATGCGACACAGCAAGTGTTTTGATTACTTTAATGAAAGATCAGGTAAAGTGCATCAGCTGAACAGATTGAAAAGACAGCATGCTTACAAATGTTTGATTATGCTGAATATCAACAGAAACAGTGCCAGTAATTTATAGCAAAACATATTTGTAGGCATCTAGAGCTGGTGAACTCAGTGAAATCCGGGGCCTTTGCTTAAAACAATAATTAATATATGGTAAAGCTTTAATCAAATGTCAGGAAAAGAGACAGATTGCTAGAAGATTAGTAATTTATAGGCATCTTCATGGTTTGAGTGACCTGAAGTCTCCTTGAACCCCAATTTCATTTACTTTGAGGTACACCGTTCTTTTTTTTCTCTCAGTTTTATGGAGCTATAGTTGTCATATCACATTGTGTAAGTTTAGGGTGTACAATGTGATTACATTGTGAAATGATTACCATGATAAGGTTTGTTAATACATCCATCATCTTGCATAGTTACCTTTTCTTTTTTTTTGTGGTAAGAACATTTAAGATTTACTCTGAGGTACACGGTTCTTGAGTGAAAGATATTGCTATACTAAAAACACTGTATTAAAAGAAGAATTAACTTTGTATGTTGGGCTTTAAAATCTCATTCCAAGAATTAAAATGCTATTCTTTTTTTTTTAATTTATTTTTATTTTTTAGCTGAGCCATCCTGCCACCTGTTGGCAGCTCAGCGGCAGCTCAGCTCGGGTTGGGCATCGAACTGCTGTTGCTCAGAGCTCAGCTCGCACTCTTAACCAACTGAGCCACTTGGCTGGTCCTAAAATGCTATTCTTAATAGTTGTTCCTGCCTTCTAGATTCATGAATATTTTCCACCTTCTCTTCACTAATTACCTCATTGATTTTTTTTCCTGATGTTCTTCAGAAAGAAACCTTATAAGATGCATTTCCTATAATATTTCCTATAAAATTTCCTATAATATTAATGTAGCAGGTATCTTGCAGCTTTTTGGGTAAAACAAAACAAGGTAAAGGATCTCTTTCTCCCCCTCCCCCACTTATCTATCCATATCTTCATATACATAAATAATTTCCTTTCAGAAAGTACTTCTGGTATTGGACAGGACTGCCTCTAGAGGGGTTTAACAAAAGCTCTGATTTTACCTGTTTAGATTGATGTGTGATTCTGAAAACAAAGAAATGGACGTAGGACCTTTTGAGTCCTTTTTAGACATTTTATTCAATTCAAGCCAATGAATGTGCCGTAAGTACTCAACTGTTTTAGATGCTATGGATAATAACATCAACATGTGAAAGATATGGGCTGTGGCAACCACACGTTTATAATATTCTATCCACCAAAACACACAAAGAAAAAAAAAGCAGTAGCAATAACAAACGAGAGAATAACACAATCCAGAATATATTGAATTAGTAGAAGATAAAGTGCAGATTTATAAATTTTGTAGAAAATCAGAGAAGAGCTAAAACAATGGGGAAGTTTACACTGAATTGCTTAATTCACTTATGGGATATAATTTAGAGAATTAAATTTTATTATTCCTGAATTAAGTATTACAGAAAAATCTGTGAATACTGTTTTGCTTTTTTGCAGAGACAAAAAATTGAGTGTGTCTCCAACTGCTTTTCAAATATCAAATTGCAATGTAGATATAGATAAATTTTTTAAATTAAAATTTATCAGGGTGACAATGGTTAGTAAAGTTACATAGGTTTCAAGTGTAATACATCATTTATATATCACATTGTGTGTTCACCACCCAGAGTCAGCTCTCCTTCCATCACCATATATTTGACCCCATTTATCCTCATCTACCTCTCCCCTCCCCCCTTACCCTCTGATCACAACTAAACTATTGTCTATGTCTATGAGTTTTTGTTCCTTTGTTTGTCTTGTTCCTTTGTTACTTTCAGTTTTATATTCCACATATCAGTGAAATCATATGGTTCTTGACTTTTTCTGCCTGATTTATTTCACTTAGCATAATAATCTCAAGGTCCATCCATGTTGTCACAAATGGCACTATTTCATCTTTTCTTATGGCAGAGCAGTATTCCATTGTGTATATGTACCACATCTTTATCCAATCATCTATTGAAGGACACTTTGGTTGTTTCCATGTCTTGGCTGCCATAAATAAAGCTGCAATGAACATTGGAGCACATAGAGCACATTTATGGATAAATGTCTGCACAATGTATTTTTAGGCTAAACAAATTGATTATATTTACAATTGGCTAGAAATTCTCAATTTCCTCTCATTACACACACATTCACAAAAAGGGAAAGAAAAATGAGCTGGTCCATAATAAAACCATTATTTATGGTCTGCCAACTAAATTGTTTTCTACTGATGACCTCTTGAATGTTAGTAGCATACTATGAATATAACTGGAAGGAAAGCCTCTTGCAATACTACTGACTAAGGACCTCCCAAAATATTTATTTCATGTCACAGTTCACAATGCCCACATCGTGAGCCATTTAACCTACATATCATAAGAAATGGCATTGTTATTCTGAACTATGTGCTTTGTGACCCCATTTAATTGTCCAGTCTCTTATTGTAGTGGGTTATGTAACCTTCGAATTCTAAGTTATTAATGCTTCTGTTTGGAAATGTAACAATTATTTGTATTAGCTCAGGTAGGCTGAGACAAACTAAAAGATTTGCTGTTCTCCCCACTGGTAAAGCTTCGCCTATTAATTTGACTGATCAGGAACTGTCACTTCAAATATGTTTTTCATCTCTTTTGAAGCATTAAGTTTGATGTCCTTCACCCTGAGAAACCCTCCTAGGATGGGATTTCACTAATAATAATTCCTATCTGTCAGTCTATTACTACTATCTATCCAACTATCTGTATCTTTAATTTTTCTAAAATGTCTTCTGTGACTTTTCTTCAGGCAGATTAGAGGGAAAAAGTAACTACATGATCTACTTTACTTCTATTGTGATTTGCGGTCATATTTTTCAATCATTTGTTGTTGCTGTTGTTGTGTTTTTTTTGAGGGCAGTGTCACCGGCCCTCATGTGTGGGACTCGAACCGGGGCCGCTGGTTTCCCAAGCCAGCGCTTAACCACCACGCCACTTGGCCGGCCCCTTTTCCAGACATTTATAATCATATGTTTCTGAGATGCCTGAAAAATTGCATCTAAAATGTATTCTTTCATATTCCTCCAATTTATTTTCTTAAAAAGAACCTGGGGTTGGAGGAGACTGAGTCACTATGCATCCTTTTATCTGTGTCTGGGAAATGCCTCCTTTCCCAGAATTCTGGAAGAAAACATTACTCCAGTGTAGAGTCCAGTACTTAGCCCTAATTCCTGCAAAGAACCTACAGGAGTCAAGCGTGGGAATTCTATAATTAGATCAATCTTTGCCTCATTCACTCCTTCTTCTTCTTGTTTTATTAAAACTGGCTACATAATTGAAGGACTTGCGATATCTAGAGTTTGTCCTTTTCAGGGAGCAAACCTGTAAGAAAATTGAAACTCATTTTATTCAAACTCAGTGTTTTTATATTCTTGATTTGTATTATTGGTATAATTCTACCAAAGAATTCATTCTCTGAACCCAACTAAGAGTGAGATAGGACAGAGAGAAAGTTGTGATTTCCTGTCTAGTCAGTGATAAAAATCCTGTTGGTCAGTCTACTAGGCTTTCCCTAGGGCTATATTCAGTATTATGTGTTACATTGTTACTTTGGTAAGGGACTCTTTAGTTGTTCATTTTCATAATTTTCCATGGTGTATTTTTTAATAATAAGGATAATGTCATTTATTGAGGGTCTACATTGGGTCAGGCATGTGTTAGTATTATTTACAGTAAAACTATCTTTACAACTCTCCAAAGAAAATGTTATTTTAAGGATGAGGAAACAGAGAGGTTAAGTAAGTTGTTCAATGTAACACAGCTAGCAAATTGCACAGCCAGGACTGGAACTTGGGTCTGTTTGACTTCAAGACCTCTCTAGCTAACTAATTTATATAACATCCTTTCATTGTGTACTTTACATACTTCTGTATTCACTTGTTATTGTGTTCTTTTTTCATGTACTTTGATTCATTCTGTGAGTACCTTTCTGAAGAAATGGTTGTATAATAGAAAAGGGACTTATATTTTTAAATCTTACAATGGAGTACTCTATTAGCAGCTCCAAAGAGAAGAGTTCAGTCAGCAATTGGCTTGCAGATACATAAAAAACTATCCAGGTTAACTCCTAGAGCCAAGCAGTTCTCAACACCTGGATTACTCTGAGTTTAGAAATAATGGGCAGCAGTGCCTCTAGGCTCAGTCCAATTTGGCTCCAAAGACTTCTGCAGTGCAGCCAGCTTAGGAAACATTACGTTTAGTTTTATTTAATTACTTTCAATCAGTTATGAAATACTTACTATGAGTAGGACACTGTGCTAGTTACTTTGCAGATAGATCCAGCCACTTACCTCGGGGGTGTTCACAATGTAATGAAAGAGAGAATGTATTCACTTAATACAAATTTAGGACTGGTGGATAGAGAGCCTGAATATAAGGCCATAGTGGCGATAGTGTCCATCCAGTAATGCCATAATGAAGGTCTATGTTATGAATTAGTATTTGGGAGGGTCCTTGCTCATAAGATTAGACCATATATGAAAAGTCCTGACAATTAAGTCCACAAACTCATCCTAGAAAAATTGCTACCTACCTTATTGCTGAATATCACTATGGTCACCTTCAAAGTACTCCCCTTGGGAAGCTATGCACTGATGCCAGCACCTAGTGCACCCTTCAAAGCAATTTTGGAACTCTATTTCTGGTACGGCCATTAGAGCTGTCATCGTATCACCCTTGATGTCCTGAATGTCATCAAAATGTCTTCCTTTCAATGTTTCCTTTATCTTCCAGTAAAGAAAGAAGTCACAGGGGGGCCAGATCAGGTGAGGAGGGAGGGGGTTCCAATACAGTTATTTGTTTACTGGCTAAAAACTCTGTCCCAGACAGTGCTGTGTGAGGTGGTGTATTGTAGTGATGCAAGAGTTCTGGTTGTCTACTTTTTTTACGCAGCCTTTTCAGTACTTCTGAATAGCAACCTTGGTTAGCTGTTTGTACAGTTGGTACAAATTCATAATGAATAATCCCTCTGATATAAAAAAAAGGTTGGCAACATTGCTGCAATGGGTCTGTGAACTTAATTGTCAGGCTGTGTAAGGTGCTTGGAAGCAATCTATGAGTCTGTGGTAATGAAACCAGAAGAGGTCACAGAGAAATAGGAGTGGAAAGAAGCTGAACAAATAAAACTAAGCTCTCACATTCAATAGCAAAGCAATATTTTTTCTTAACATCAAACAAAAAAAAGAAAAAAATGGCCAACTTGAGAGGAATTGGAAGAATAGATGACAAAACATGTTTTATTTCCATTAGCCCTCATATCTAAGGTTTTTTTAAAGTGCTTTAAAAAATATTATGCCTCACAGTATCTTTATGAGAGAGGCAAGTGTTATTATCTCCTTGTAAAAGCAGGGGAAAGAAGGCACAGAGGTTTGCTGCTTTTATGCCAAGTAAGGCCAAATATTTTGTGGAGTATTTGAAATGAGACTTGAAAATAGAGAAGCGGAGAGAAAAAAGGCTGGAAGAATTTGTAATTGAGGGGCATAATTTCACACCACATAAGTGTCTAGAGAACGTTAATATAGTGAATCTTCATTTCCAGTGAAGTGGAATGAAAGCCTTCAATTGCTTCAATGCACCACATCGTGCAAACAGCAATTTCAGTTTCAGAAAATCCTCCACTCACAGTAGAGCTGTTCAGTGAAAATGGTCATGATGAGGATTTCACACATAATTGTCCAAAATACGTTCGTCATTGTATACTATAGATATACCTACAGAATATATATCTATACAAACTTTCTCGGTTGAAATATTAAATACCAGGGGTACCAAAAAAAAGTATACACATGACTTGTATTCATCCTTTGTTATTGGTATATATTGAGTATTACAATTTTAACACAGTTTTTTCCTTTCTTAAAATGTGTATACATTTTTTTTGGCACCCTCTGTATTTATGGGCATTTGTAGACTCAAAAATATACTAATGGATATCTAATATATTTTGGCTCCACTGTGTCATTTGTTCCCATATTTTTTTTCTTCCCCTTGTTGCCTTTTTAAGTACTGCTTTTCTGTGTGTTCTCTTTTACTTGGGAACTTTCTTTAAAATGGTTTTTTTTTTTCCCAGTGAAGATAGATGCAAATAGCCCAATAAGAGTAAATATTGCAGTCCCAGTTTATTTACAAAAAATATATATAACATAAACACATATCGATTTGCTTTATGTAATGACTTTAAGTCGTAACATTCCCAGTGAGAAAGGTGGTGCTTATAGTTGTTAGTTTTTGTATTTTTCAGTGGACTATTTGAAGAGGAAACATTTAGAAAGTTAGCTTGTCTGTCAATAAGTGTTTGACCAAATTAGGAATAAAGTCTATGATCTTGACAGCAAGTTAGGACTTTTCAAGCAGTTAGTGCTATTGATTATACAATATGGCTCTTGTTTTAAGTAACTAGTACCCTAATTCTTTTTCCATAAAAGATTTGAGGTAACAGTGCTGCTTTAATTGTTAAACTAGTTTCAAAGGATTAATTGCAATTAACATTTTGAGGAGCAAGTCAATGTCTTTATTCATAATAGATTGAAATTATTAAAGCTGCTCATGCCTGAGTTTCAACTATATTTTGAAGTTACAATATACTATTTAAGGAATTATATTTAAATATAGCTGTAAGCCTTTCTCAACTGGTTTAGGGGATAATCAAGCTCTAATGCCCTAAGGCTGCCACTATGTGTAACAAATAACCTTTTCTCCTGTGCATCTAAAATGGCACAAGTTATGTGCTATCCTTGGGAGAATTGAGAAAATAGTCAAGTAATTTTCTGTGTATTGTAGTTCAGATGAGGAATCTTGGCTGAGAATGCTCAAGTTCTTTGCATTTCTGCCCTCTTTTGACAACCTCCTCTCCCTGGCAAAATATTAACAACAAGCCTTTGGGGAAAAATGCTTTATTGGAAGGCATAGCACTCCTTACATCTAAGCACTGTGGTTACAACATACTAAGGCAGGTAAAGGTTTTATTAATGATAGGCAAACTCTGTTAGACAATAGCAGCCAGGCCAATATTCTAATTATCTCTATGTAAGGTCCCTAGAGTAATATAAAGGAAGTAAAGGGAATGTAGCCAACCTGAGATGGTCTATCCCGGTCTCTTACAATAATACTGTCTTCTTTAATAACCATTTCTTACACACACACACACACACACACACACACACACACACACACACACAGTGTATTTAATGTCTTCCACTAAACAAGCATGGTTGATATTTAAGTATTATATAATAAAAAACCAGGCCGACTGAGTGGCGCATCGGTTAAGAGCTGGTTTTGGGATGCCAGCGGCCCCAGTTCAGATCCCACATATGAGGGCCAGTGACACTGCCCTTTGCAGCTAATAACAGCTCCACCTGGAGCTGGGCTGCGTGAGCCCTGGTGACGGTGTAGGCTGCAGCCCCTGCTGCAGTGGGCTGCCATAGGCTACAGTGAGTGGCCAGCAGCCAGCGTGAGCTGCCAATAGCCGCTGTGAGCGACCATCTAGAGGCCAGCGACTGATCTGCCTCATCCGGGAAGAGCGCAATGACGATACCAACATGGGCCAGTGAAGCAACATCCTCTGCAACTAGACTGAAGAACAAAAAGACAGCAACTTGTCTGGTTCCCTTCCCTGATTCCCCAATAAAATCTTTAAAAAAAACAAAAAACGAGGAAGATGTTATTATGATTAATTTCATAAACCATGTCCTTAAGTTAAAAAAAAAAAAGAAATCAACTTACCCACAAGAATAATGAAGATTAAAGAATACAATAATTTCACGTTATAGATATTTACTGTAGTCTTCACTCTTGTCTCTCCTGGGTTTTGGTTAATTTATTATTGGATAACAAAACTTTAACTATACTCTATTAGTAAAGGAGATACTTTTAGTGAGTAAATAATGATAACTTTTATATTCTATCTATGCTGCCTTTAGTATCTTCTTTTTGAATTACTTGTTTCCTGGGCCATGTAGATATGATGCTACAGATGCTGACCAAAATGTCTCCCAAGCAGAAAATTATACATACATTCTTCCAGTGGGTGAGTTATTCCCTGGAAGTTATGACTGAATTTTGGAATCTGGGTTGTTTTTTTTTGTTTTTGGTTTCAGGTGTACAGAACAATGCAATAGTTATACTTTTCACCCCTCACAAAGTGGTAACCCATCCCCCAACCCACCCACCCCCATATTGTACATATCTATCACAATTCCATTAACTCCACTCCCCACACTATACTCCACATCCCATGCCTATATATATATATATATTAAATTATAGTTGACATACAATATTATTCAACATCTGCTTCAGGTATAGAGTGCAGTGTCAGGCCTCTATATTGTCCATGAAGTGGAGGGTTTGTTTTTTTTAAAACAGACAAATGTACATGTCCGTTCAAGCTGAACCTGCTTGAAATTAAGATAATGGGACACCACAGGGAAATGAAAGGATGTTCAGCTCTCCTTCTTCTGGAAACAACCTTTACAAGTCCATTCAATGTGTTAGCTAGCCTAGTGCCTCTTTCAGTTGACCCCAAATTAACATGTACAGTTGACCCTTGAACAACAAGGTTTTGAACTGTTGAGGTCCACTTCTACGCTGAAATATTTTAATAAACGCAGTGGGCCCTTCCTATCTGTGGGTTTTGCATGGGCAGATTTAACCAACCACGGATGAAAACAGTATTTTTGCATTCCCAGTCACGAATTAAAAATTGTGTTTTCAATCAGACGTTGGTTGAATTCGCAGTTGCCAAGGGCTGACTATAAAGTCAAAAGTTATTTGCGGATTTTCAGATTTTTGACTGAGCGGGGTGTAGGCGCTCCAACGTGTTGTTCAAGGGTCAACTGTATTTTTAAGCAAATGCCATTATACAAATAAGCCACAGATTTCAAAGGCATCATATAAATGTAAGAGGAATAGCATTAACAAATTTAGACTTTTTATGCAGTGACATGGTAAAAATAGTTTGTTCATTTACCTTGAAATAGAGAACTATCATTTTTCTTGGGTAAAGCACAATGATCATTCTGCTGTAGTATAATGTATAAACATGTTTCCCAATGAAATAATCTCACATCCATTGTATCTCATTAACCTCTGATATAAAGCTCAATTTCAATTAAATCTAATACATAACGGAGAACCTAGTGTTGTATGTACTATCAGTACACATGAAAGGAAGGCATTTTTTGTTTTGCCTATGTTTCCTATTGATGTAACACAAAATATTACTTATGGCATCTAGTACAATAATTTAAGTAATAATGTCACCGGTTAAAGCTATGACATGAACATAATACATAGTTTCAGTGAGCCTACCAGACACAAATCTTCAGGAAAGTAGGTTTTATTGGTTCAGATACTTGCCTGCTTGCTTTACAGAACACTTTGTTAAGTGAAAGGAAGAATAATGTCTCCAATTGAAACACAGAGGGAGTTTGGGGCTGGCAGAATGCAATTGCCCAAGTTAGAGTGAACCAAATTGATCTGAAATCATTTAGATAACAATGTGATGGGCAGTGAACAGCATTTGTTTATGAAGACAGATTATGCCAGGCAAATCTGATTTATTTGGTCTTATAAAATTACTCAACAAGTTTGTGGATAAAGAAAACTCCATGGACAAACAATATATCTAAATGTTTGTAAAAGCTTTTGATGTGGGTCTGCATGAGATTAAGATAATTGAAATGCTGGGAAGATGTTGCCTGGATAACAATGCAATGGTGTGGTTATCAGATTTAAAACAGAGTAATCATAAAAAATGGATCATAATATCTAATTGATATATTTGGCAGAAGACCATAAAAGAGCTAGTATCTTCATAGATCAGTATATTTTAAAAATATATTTTTTTTGTATTAGTTTCAGGTGTACAAAACAACATAATGATTAGAAATTTATACCCCTCATAAAGTGATAATCTCCCCAAGTCTACTACCCTTCTGACACCGTATATAGCTATTACAATACCATTGATTGTATTCCCTATGCTGTACTTTACATCCTGTGACTATATATTACTCATATATGTGTATTTATATATGTATTTAATTATAGTTGACATTCAATATTATTCTACTTCAGCTTCAGGTATACAGCGCAGTGGTCAGGCATCTACATGATCTATGAAGTGACTGCCACCCCCCCATAAGTCTAGCACCCATCTGGCACCCTACATAATCTTTACATTATTGATTATATTCCCCATACTGTATTTACATCCCCGTGACTATTTTGTGACTACCAATTTGTACTTCCTAATCCCCTCACCTTCTCCCCGATCCCCACCCCCTTCCCATCTAGCAACCATCAGTGTTTTTCTCTGTATCTCTGAGTCTATTTCTGTTCTGTTTGCTTGTTTATTCTATTCTTTAGATTCCACATATAAGTGAGATCATATGGTATTTGTCTTTCTCAGTCTGACTTATTTCACTTAGCATAATATTATCTAGGTCTATCCGTGTTGTTACAAATGGTAAGATTTCATTCTTTTTTTATGGCTGAGTAATGCTCCATTGTATATGTACCAGTTTCTTTATCCAATTGTCTATTGATGGGCATTTCGATTGTTTCCATATCTTGGCTATTGTGAATAGTGCTGCAATAAACAGAAGGGTGCATATATTTTTTTAAGTAGTGTTTTGGATATTTTTAGATAAATACCCAGGAGTGGAACTGCTGTGTCAAAAGGTAGTTCTATTTTGAATTTTTTGAGGAATCTCCATACTGTTTTCCATAGTGGCTGCACCAATCTGCAATCCCATCAACAGTGCAGCAGGGTTCCCTTTTCCCCACAGCCCCACCAGCACTTGTTGTTTGTTGATTTATTGATGATAGCCATTCTGACTGGAGTGAGGTGGTATGTCATTGTGGTTTTTATTTGCATTTCTCTGATGATTAGTGACATTGAGCATCTTTTCATATGTCTATTGGCCATCTGTATGTCTTCTTTAGAGATATGTCTCTTCATGTCCTCTGCCCATTTTTTAATTGGGTTGTTTGGTTTCTTTTTTTTTTTTTTTTGGTGTTGAATTGTATGTATGAGGTTTTTTTGTTTGTTTTTTTTGGTTTTTTTTTGAGGGCAGTGTCACTGGCCCTCATATGTGGGACCCGAACTGGGCCCCTGGCTTCCCAAGCCAGCACTTAACCACCACGCCACTCGGCTGGCCCAATGAGTTTTTTTTAAAATATAAATTTTGGATATTAACTGCTTATGAGATGCATCATTGGCAAATATCCTCTCCCATTCAGTAGGATGTTTTTTTGTTTCGTTGATGGTTTCCTTTGCTGTGAGAGTACTTTAGTTTGATGCAATCCCATATGTTTATTTTTTCTTCTGTTTCCCTTGACTGAGGCAATATATGAGTACAAATTTTACTAAGGATAGTGTCTGTGGGTTTACTTCCTATATTTTCTTCTAGGAGTTTTATGGTTTCAGGTCTTGCATTTAAATCTTTAATCCATTTTGAGTTTATTCTTGTATATGGCATAAGGAGGTGCTCCAATCATTTTTTGGCATGTATCTGTCCAGTTTTCCCAGCACTATTAATTAAAAGACTGTCTTTACCCCAATGTGAATTCTTGCTTCTTTTGTCATAGATTAAATGACCATATATGGATGGAATTATTTCTGGGCTTTCTATTCTGTTCCATTGAGCTACGTGTCTGTTTTTATGCCAATACCATGCTATTTTGACTACTATAATTTTGTAGTATAATTTGATATCATGTAGTGTGATACCTCCCACTTTGTTCTTTTTCTCAGGATTGACATGGATATTCGGGGTCTTTTTGATTCCATATAAATTTTAGAATTATTTATTCTAGTTCTGTGAAAAATGTCATTGGTAATTTGATAGGGATTTTGTTGAATCTATATATTGCTTTGGGTAGTATGGACATTTTAACTGTATTAATTCTTCCTATCCATGAGCATAGTATATGTTTCCATTTATTTGTATCTTCTTTAATTTTTCTCTCCATTGTCTAATAGTTTTCTGAGTATAGATCAATATTGTAAGCAAGTATGAAAATTATTTAGTCCACAAAAATTCATTTACTTTTTTTTCCAGGAGATAACATATCATAAATAAAAATTAGTTCAAAATAATTTACTGCTTGTCCAAAATAAACTATTACTTTATGTTGGCTTCTGCAGATATTTACAAAATTTGGAATTTGTGGTGTCTGCCAAAAACATTAAAATAGATAAGCCTAAGTTTGATAGGTTTACGAAGCACAGTAAAACTTAATGAAAATCTTATGTAGGTTTGTGAATAAATTTATTCATAGATTTTTAAGAGCTGAGAGATAATTGAAAAGAAAATAGCTATAATAATGGTAATAATTTTGAGAGGAGCAGCAACTATCAATAAAAATTGAAAGAGGATATGGAAGGAAAAATGAATACAGTGTGATGTGTTTTAAAGTTTTATTGTCAAATGGGAAAAACACTTTCAATACACGTGCACATGGATTACATTTAAATATCTAACAATATCAATGAAATGGCTGCTAACCAGTCATAACAGACATTGGCTATAGAGCTGGAGTAGAGTCCTAAAGACCTCTTGGTATGTTGGACATTAACTTTTTAGTTGATGGATAATGGAGAGGTGGGTGTTGTTTGGGAGAGGCTGCAGTGACTGAGGAATCAAGGGGAGAACATTTGGAAAGGCTGTGGCTAGATGCTAACTGATATGGAAGTACTCTTTTAACAACTGGTTCAAGTTATCTGGTGGGTACCAGCTTTATAATAGCCAAAAGATCTAAGAAAAGTAACAGAAAATTTGAATAGGTTAAATTACAAAAAGTGAAATAGAATTTCAATAAATAGATTACAAGATGTTAAATTTCATTACTAATTATATAATTGCCACAAAGTCTAATAACCCTCGGTCACCATGCACAGTTATTACAATATTATTGATTTTCTTCCCTGTGCTGTACACTACATCTCCGTGACTTATTTATTTTATAACTGGAAAGTTTGTACCTCTTATTCCCCTTCACCTTTTTCACCTATCTCCCATCCCACTCTCCTCTGGCAACCATCTGTTTGTTCTTTGTTTCTGTGAGTCTGTTTTTCTTTTGTTTGTTTGTTGTACTTTTCTAGATTCCACATATAAGTGAAATCGTACAGTATTCATCCTTCTCTGTCTAACTTATTTCACTTAGAATAATACCCTCTAGGTCCATCCCTATTGTTGCAAATGGCAAGATTTTATTCTTTTTTTTTATTGCTTTTTATTCTTTTTTATTGCTGAGTAATATTCCTGTGTGTGTGTTTTTTTGCCATATATATTATATAATATATATAATATAATATCATATATATATCACATCTTCTTTATCCATTTGTCTATCAATTGACAGCTAGGTTGCTTCCATATCTTGGCTATTGTAAGTAGTGTTGCACTGAACATAGGGTTGCATATACGTTTTCAAATTAGTATTTTTGTTTCCTTTGGATAAATACCCAGAAGTGGAATTTCTGGGTCATATGGTAGTTCTATTTTTAATTTTTTGAGGAATCTCCATACTATTTTCCATAGTGGCTGTACCAATTTACAACTCTACCAACAGTGCAAGGGTTTCCTTTTTTCTACATCCTCACCAGCACTTGTTGTTTGTTGATTTATTGATGATAACCATCCTGACAGGTATGAAGTGAAGTATCTCATTGTGGTTTTGATTTGCAATTCCCTGATGATTAGTGATGTTGAGCATCTTTTCGTATGTTTGTTGGCCATCTGTATGTCTTCTTTGGAGAAATGTCTACTCATGTCTTCTGCCCATTTTTAAATTAGATTCTTTTTTTGATATTGAGTTGTATGAGTTCCTTATATATTTTGGATATTAACCCCTTATGGGATATATCAGTTGTGAATATCTTTTCCCATTCAGTAAGTTGTCTTTTTATTTTGTTGATGGTTTTATTTGCTGTGCAGAATCTTTTTAGTTTACTGTAGTCCCATTTGTTTATTTTTGTTTTTGTTTCTCTTGCCTGAGGTGATATGTCCAAAAAGAGACTGTTAACACTTTGTAAGCGGGCATTTGAGCTATATGACGAGTTTCTCGTTTCCCGCAAAAAATGTGTTAAGACCAAGTCAGTGAGTTTACTGGCTATGTTTTCTTCTAGGAGTTTTATGGTTTGGTGTCTTACATTTATATCTTTAATCCATTTTGAGTTTTTTTTTTATATGATGGAAGAGAGCAGTCTAGTTTCGTTTTTTTTTTTGCATGTATCTGTCCAGTTTTCCTAGCACCACTTATTGAAGACACTGCCTTTTCTCTATTGTATATTCTTGCCTTCTTTGTGGTAGATTAATTTACCATATAAGTGAGGGTTTATTTCTGGACTCTCCATTCTGTTCCATTGACCTACATGTTTGTTTTTGTGCCACTACCATGCTGTTTTGATTATTATAGTTTTGCAGTATAGTTTGAAATCAGGAATTGTGATATCTTCAACTTTTTTTTTTCAAGTCTGCTTTGGCTATTGGGGTCTTTTGTGGTTTTATATAAATTTTAGGATTATTATTTATTTGTTTTTAAAGATTTTATTGGGGAATTGGGGGAGGGGAACAACATTGGGGAATCAGGGAAGGGGAGCAGACAAGTTGCTGTCCTTCTTGTTCTTCAGTATAGTCGTGCAGGATGTCACTTCACTGGCCCATGTTGGTATTATCATTGCACTTTTCCCTGTTGAGGCAGATTGGTCACCGGCCATTGGACGTCCGCTCATGGCGGCTCTTGGCAGCTCACGCTGGCTGCGGGTTGCTCACGCTGGCTGCCAGCCACTCACGGTATCTTACGGCAGCCCACTGCAGCAGGGGCTGCAGCCTACTCCTTAGCCTGCGACTCATGGCATGCCGCCCAGCTCCAGGTGGAGCTGTTGTTCTCTTAGCTGTAGAGGGTACAGTGTCACTGGCCCTCATGTGGGATCCGAACTGGGGTCCTGCTGCTCAGAGCTGGCATCCTAAGCCAGCTCTTAACCAACGTGCCACTCAACCGGCCCAGATTTTAGGATTATTTGTTGTTGATTATTATTTGTTCTGAGATGAATGCCAGTGGTATTTTGATAGAGCTAGTATTTTTTTCTTATAAGTTACAGAATATAGTTAAGGGGAAAGGAAAAGTAGCATTCCTAAGCCTGCTGATAGCATAAACAGGTACAGACTTTCTAAAGGACAGTTTCTCAATATTTAAAATGTTAGGTTGACTTAATGGTTCTGGTAGTGTTAGGCTAACTTATATGGATCAATCCTCCCAGTGAAAATAACTAAAAGATCTGGATTTAGAATTGAGGAAGGGCACCAGCCAAGTTGTTGTTCTTTAATCTTCATTGTGGAGGGCGCCAGTCACCATCTGGCTTCCTGTCGGCAGCTCGTGGCCTCTAAGTTCAAGGTGCTGTGTTCAATCTTAGTTCTGGGTGGGCGTAGCCACCATCCCATGCGGGAGTCAAACCAGCAGCCTTGCTGTTAAGAACGTACGCCCTATCCACTGAGCCATCCAGTCAGCAGCTCAGCTCAAGGTGCCGAGTTCAGTCTTAGTTGTGGGCGGGCGTAGCTCACCTTTGAACTGGCAATCTTGTTGTTACACCAGCTGAGCCATCCTGTCACCTGTTGGCAGCTCAGTGACAGCTCAGCTCGGGCGCAGCATCAGTGGCCTATGTGGGAATTGAACTGGCGGCCCTGTTGCTCAGAGCTCATGCGCTAAGCCAACTCTTAACCAACTGAGCCACTCGGCCAGCACTAAAATATATTCTTAAAGCATAAAAAGACATGAAAAGATAGTTTGGAAATAGCAGACTAAAGGTGAAGGAGAAATGGGAATCCAAATTCAGAACCCTGAAGGAATCTAATGATTGGTAAAAATCAGAATCTTTTTCTTGATAGACTTGCAGTGCAAGAGAGACAGAAAGCGAAACCCAGGACCTGTACATGATAGGAGGTCTAATAGGAGACCCTCCCCCATAAGACATTGGGACTCCAGAGTTCTTGAGTATTTACTGCTGTGTTCAAATTGCCTGGGTCAATGAATCATAAACCTTGAACTTGGGTTAAAATAATTCTGGATTGGCAGTGCTACCAGTCGGTTGGCAGAAACAAATATAAGTGTACTCTTAAGTAAGATACCTTCATTGTAGGCTTAAATCATTTCTACAAATTATTTTTAAAATGTACAGCACATTCTTGAAGATAATCAGGTACACAAGAAAACTAGATTAAATGAACAAGAAGTAGTATAGAGAACAAACAGCAAAAAGACACTCATGACGGCTTTAA
Organism: Aselliscus stoliczkanus; assembly: GCA_033961575.1. Classification (NCBI taxonomy): domain Eukaryota; kingdom Metazoa; phylum Chordata; class Mammalia; order Chiroptera; family Hipposideridae; genus Aselliscus; species Aselliscus stoliczkanus. The sequence continues at coordinate 75,306,730 of CM066732.1, read as the reverse complement.
ATACTGGAAGGCACAGACTATAAAACAAGACTAAATTATCATGAATTTTTTTTTTATTTAAATGAAATTATTAAATAATTAATGTTTTGCCATTGATAGATGCCAACATTTGCATACATGTATTTTCTTGTTGTGAGGAAGGTTTCAAGTATGGAATGCTTTCAAGGGAGAAACAATAAAGAAAAAAAACATTAGATTTTACTATGTAAAGATTAAAAGTGATATGTCAGGAAATAACTACAGGCAGATTTAAAAAGCAAATGATGACTTAGAGAAAATGTCTATAATATACATATATGACATTAATATTCTTATTGTATAAAGAATATCAGAAAAAACAAGAAAATATAATCTAGTTTTAAAAAAATGGCAAAGAACATGAACAAGAAATTCACAAACAACCAGTAAACATATTTTAAAATGTTCACTTGCATGAGAAGCACCAAAATCCAAATAAAAAAAAAAAGAGATACAACTGTTTGCTTATCATATTGACAAAGACATTTTAAAATGCAGACTGCCTAATATTAGCAAAAGTTGGCACTTTTCATAGGAGGTAGCATGGTAGATTTGAGGAAATGGGTGAAAGGAAGGTAAATATGAGTGGCTGCCTAAGGACATTGTGGAGGCCTTCACTGATGGCAGAGACAGTGAATTTTAGTGACTCTAGTCTGTTTGGTTATATGAATTTCTTTAGCAGGGCTCAGCAGTCATAGTATAGAAAGGAGAAACTGAAAAGTTAAATTAATAAAGGGTGGTTTTGCAAAGTAAGTGTAATAAAATTACAAGGGTACAAGAGATTTAAAGGTAATGGTAAGATAACGATAGATCATAGGCTAACTGAAAAGGAAGTGAACCAGTCATTCATGGAACTAGTATTTATTGAATGCCTTGTGAGCTGGGTTGTAGAACATTTATTTAATCACCTTAATCATTTTTAAGTATACAGTTCAATGCTACTAAATACATTCATAATGTTGTGCAACCATCACCACCATCCATCTCCATACTCTTTTCATCTTGTAATCTGGAACTCTATACCCATTAAACAATAACTCCCCATCCCTCCACTTCCCAGTTCCTGGTTACCACCACTTTCTCTAGTATTTTAACTACTTTTCATTTCTTTTCTTTCTTTCTTTTCTTTTTTTTTTTTTTTTTTAGCTGAGCCATCGTTCTACCTGTTGGCAGCTCAACAGCAACTCAACTCAGGCTGGCATCGAACCGCTGTTGCTCAGAGCTCAGCTCACACTCTTGAGCGAGCTCTTAACCAACTGAGCCACTCGGCCGGCCCCTATTCTAACTGCTCTTAAGTATTTCATCTTGGTAGAATCATGCAGTATTTTGTGTGTGTGTGATTGACTTATTTCACTTAGCATAATATCCTCAGCGTTCATTTATGTTATAGCACATGTCATAATTTCCTTTCTTTTTTAAGGCTGAATAATATTCCACTGTATGTATATATCATATTTTGCTTATCCATTCATCCACTGATGGGTTGCTTCCATATTGTGAATGACTATAGCTATGCAAACATCTCTTTGAGACCTTGCTTTCATTTGGATATATACCCAGAAGTAGAATTTCTGGATCATATGATAACTCTATTTTTAAATTTTTGAAGAACTGCCATACTGTTCATTGCACAGCAGCTATACTATTTTACATTCCCACCAACAGTGCACAAAGGTTCTAATTTCTCCACATTCTTGCCAACATTTGTTATTTTTCTGTTTTCTTTTGCTAGTAGTCAGCCTAATGGATATCTTATTATAGTTTTGATTTGTGATTAGTGATATTAAGCATCTTTTCATGTGCTTATTGGCCATTTATGTATCTTCTTTGGAGAAATATCTGCTCAAGTCTTTTGCCCATTTTTACATCAAATTATTTTTTTTTGTTGAGTTTTAGGAGTTCTCTATGTATTCTGGATATTAACCCCTTATCAAATATGATTTGCAAATATTTTCTCTTATTCTGTGGGTTGCCTTTTTTTTTGTTTTTTTTGAGGGCAGTGTCACTGGCCCTCATATGTGGGATCCGAACTGGAGCCGCTGGCGTCCCAAGCCAGCTCTTAACCACCACACCATTCGGCCGGCCCTGTGGGTTGCCTTTTTACTTTGTTCATAGTATCTTTTTTTTAAAAAAGATTTTATTGGGGAATTGGTGAAGGGGAAGAGCCAAGTTGTTGTCCTTCATTCTTAGTTGTGGAGGGTCTCAGCTAGCTCAGCTCCAAGCCAGTTGCCATCCGGTCAGCAGTCGGCAGCTTGTGTTCGCTTAGTTCAAGGTGCCATGTTCAATCTTAGTTGTGGGTGGGCATAGCCCACCATCCCATGTGGGAGTTGAACTGGAAGCCTTGTTGCTAAGAGCGCACTCTAACCATGGAGCCATCTGGCTAACTGCTGGCAGCTCAGCAGCTGCTGAGCTCACGCACAGCTTACTGGCCCATGTGTGAATCAAACTGGTGACCCTTGTTGCTCAGAGCTTATGCTCTTAACCAACTGAGCCACTCAGCTAGCCCCATAGTATCTTTTTTTTTTTTTTAAAGATTTTATTGGGGAATTGGGGGAGGGCAACAGCGTTAGGGAACCAGGGAAGGGGAACAGACAAGTTGCTGTCTTTTTGTTCTTCAGTCTAGTTGCGGAGGACGTGGCTTCACTGTCCCACGTTAGTATTGTCATTGCGCTCTTCCCAGATGAGGCAGATTGGTCACTGGCCTCTGGATGGTTGCTCACGGTGGCTATTGGCAGCTCACGCTGGCTGCCAGCCACTCATGCTGGCTGCCAGCCACTCACTGTAGCCTATGGCAGCCCACTGCAGCAGGGGCTACAGCCTACACCATCACCGGGGCTCGCACAGCCCAGCTCCAGGTGGAGCTGCTGTTAGCTGTAGAGGGCAGTGTCACTGGCCCTCACATATGGGATCTGAACCGGGGCCGCTGGCATTCCAAAACCAGCTTTTAACCAATGCACCACTCGGCCGGCCCCATAGTATCTTTAATACACAAAATCTTTTAATTTTCATGAAGTTAGATTTGTTTATTTTTTTCCTTTGTTACCTGTGCCTTTGGTGTTGTATCTAAAAAATCATTACCAGATCCAATATTGTGAATCTTTTGCCCTATGTTTTCTTTTAAGAGTTTTATAGTTTTAGGTCTACATTTGAGTCTCTGATCCATTTTGAGTTAATTCTTTTTCAGCTGAGCCATCATGCCACCTGTTGGCAGCTCAGTGGCAGCTCAACTCAGGCTGGTTGTTGAACTGCTGTTGTTCAGAGCTCAGCTCGCACTCTTGAGTGAACTCTTAACCAACTGAGGCTCTCGGCTGGCCCTAGTTAATTCTTTTTTTTTTTTTTAAGATTTTTTTTTTTTAAAATTGGGGAATTGGGGGAGGGGAACAGCGTTGGGGAATCGGAGAAGGGGAACAGACAAGTTGCTGTCCTTTTGTTCTTCAGTCTTGTTGTGGAGGACGTTGCTTCACTGGCCCATATTGGTATCGTCATTTCGCTCTTCCCAGATGAGGCAGATCGGTCGCCAGCCTCTGGATGGTCGCTCACCGCGGCTATTGGCAGCTCACGCTGGCTGCCGGCCACTCACTGTAGCCTATGGCAGCCCACTACACCGTCGCCGGGGCTCGCACAGCCCAGCTCCAGGTGGAGCTGTTAGCTGTGGAGGGCAGTGTCACTGGCCCTCATATGTGGGATCCGAACCGGGGCTGCTGGCATCCCCAAACCAGCTCTTAACCAATGCGCCACTTGGCCGGCCCCCAAGTTAATTCTTATATATGGTGTTAGGTAGGGTCCAACTTCATGTTTCTGCATGAAGTGGGTATCCAGTTTTACCAGCACAATTTGTTGAAAAAGACTGTTCTTTTCCCATTGAATGATCTTGACACTCTTGTCAGAAATGATTTTACCATATATGAAGGGTTAATTCCTGGACTCTCTATTCTACTCCATTGTTCTATATGTTTGTCTTTATGCCAGTACCACACTGTTTTGATTACTGTAGCACTGTAGTAAGTTCTGAAACAAGACAGTGTCAGTCCTCTAGTTTTCTTCTTTATCAAGATTATTTTGGTTATTTAGCGTCCCTTAAGATTTCATATGAATTGTAGAATTTTTTTCCCTATTTTTGCAAAAAATGTCAGTGATATTTTGATAGCGAGTGCATTGAATCTATAGATTGTTTTAGGCACTATTGACACCCTGACAATATTAAGTCTTCTACTCCATGCACATGGGATCGTTCCATTTATTTATGTAATCTTTCATTTCTTTCAGTAGTGTTTTGCAGTTTTCATGGTATAAGTCTTTCATCTCCTTAGTTAATTCCTAAGTATTTTATGCTTTTTGTTACTGTTGTAAATGGAATTGCTTTTTAAATTTTCTATTTTTATTGTTCATTGTTAGTGTATAAAAATGCAACTGAGTTTTTTGGTGTTGATTTTGTATCCTTCTACTTTGCCAAATTTATTTATTAGTTTTAACTGTTTTGTGTGTGGAATCTTCAGAGTTTTCTATGTATAAGATCATATCATCTACATAATTTTATTTTTTCTGATTTGGATGCCTTTTATTTCTCTTTCTTAAGTAATTGCCCTGGCTAGGACTTCTAGTACTATGTTGAAATGGTAAAAGTGGGCATCCTTGCCTTATCTCTGATCTTAAAGGAAAAGCTTTCAATATAAACTATATAATGTTAGAGCTGTGGGTTTTCCATATGTGATATTTATTATATTCAGTTAGTTTCCTTCTATTCCTAGTTTGTTGAGTGTTTTTATCATGAAAGAGTGGTGAGTTTTGTCAAATGCTTTTTCTGCATCAATTAAGATGATCATGTGGTTCTTTTCCTTTGTTCTGTTAATGTGTTAATTACATTAACTTTCATATGCTGAACTATCCTTGCATTTCAGGAATAAATTCCACTTGGTCATGGTGTATAATTTTTCAATATGCTTCTTAATTTGGTTTTCTATTTTGGATCTGGTAATGATTTATTTGTATTTGTGGATGATTTTTGCATCAATATTTACAAGGAATATTAGTCTGTAGTTTCCTTTTCTTGTAATGTCTTTTTTTGGTTTTGGTATGATGACTATATTTAAAGTCACAAAAGACTAGCTTGGTGATATCTATAAAAACAGGAAATGACAAAAAATGACACAGCAAGTTTGAATTTGAAAAAGGAACCAACAGAATTTTATTGTGATTTTAAATATTTTTGTTTAATTTTATTTATTTTTTTTATTTTTATTTTTTAAAGATTTTATTGGGGAATTGGCGGAGAGGAACAGCGTTGGGGAATCGGGGAAAGGGAACAGACAAGTTGCTGTCTTTTTGTTCTTCAGTCTAGTTGCAGAGGACGTTGCTTCACTGTTGGTATCGTCATTGCGCTCTTCCCGGATGAGGCAGATCGGTCGCCGGCCTCTGGAGGTCGCTCACCGCGGCTATTGGCAGCTCACGCTTGGCTGCCAGCGGCTCACGCTGGCTGTGTGCCACTCACTGTAGCCTATGGCAGCCCACTGCAGCAGGGGCTGCAGCCCACACCATCACCGGGGCTCGCACAGCCCAGCTCCAGGTGGAGCTGTTGTTAGCTGCAGAGGGCAGTGTCACTGGCCCTCATGTGGGATCCGAACCGGGGCCGCTGGCATCCCCAAACCAGCGCTTAACCAATGCGCCACTCGGCCGGCCCTTTGTTTAATTTTAAATAAAATTTATAAACAAAATTTTATAAATATATTTATATATTGTGAATAATTTATAAACAAAAACTTAAAACCCAACCAGATTTTAAGTGTAGATTGGATACCTTAAGACTTAATGGCCCTGAAGATGCTTCAAAAGGAATGATCTGAAATGCAGCATGGAGGAACAAAAAAGGGGGAGGGAATATATGAGAGGGTAAAAGACGCAACAGAATGTCTAACATTAGCTAGAGTTCTAGAAGGAGAGGAAGAGAATGAGTTGAGCAATTATTTGAAGAGTTAACTGCTGAGGAATTTCCACTCTGACAGAAGACTTCAAGACACTGATTTTAAGAGAAGTCTTATTAGGGCCTTTTGAGTGGGTTGTTGGTTAAGAGTTGGCTTGGAAGGGCCAACAATTCAGATCCCACGTGGGTCAGTGACACTGCACCCTCTACAGCTAAGATGGTGAACAACAGCTTGACCTGAAGCTGGTCTGCGGTGAGTCACCGGCGACTGTTTAGGCTGCAGTGGGGCTGTAGTGGGCTGCCATAAGCTACTGTGAGTGGCTGGCAGCCAGCATGAGCTGCTATGAGCCACCATGAGCAGCCGTCCAATGGCCGATGACTGATCTGCCTTAGCCGGGAAGAGCACAATGATCACAGTACCAACATGGGCCAGTGAAGCGATATCCTCCACAACTAGACTGAAGAACAAATGGACAGCAACTTATCTGTTCCCCTTCTCTAATTCCCCAATGCTGTTCCCTCCCCCAAATTCCCAATAAAATAAAAAAATAAAAAAATATATAAAGAAAGAAGTCTTATTAACCTGAAAGCATGATAAATGAAAAGAAAACCATATCTACACACATTGAAGTAAAACTTCTTATAACCAAGACAAAGAACAAATATTAAAAGCAGCCAGAGAAGAAGATAATACTTTAAAATGAGCAACAATATAATTATTGCTGACTTTTAATTAATAAAAGTGGAAACACAAGACAGTGGAATGTTATATTCAATGTGCTGAAAGAAACTAATTCTATTTTTTTATTTTTTTTAGAGGGCAGTGTCACTGGCCCTAATATGTGGGACCCGAACTGGGGCCACTGGCATCCCAAGCCAGCTCTTAACCACCACACCACTCGACTGGCTAGCATTCTTTAGGTAGATAAAATATAGACACTTTAGACACACTGGTGCTAAGATATTTTGAAAATCTACAGTGAAAGATATTTCAAAGCATGTATTATAGGCAGGAAGAAAATGATCTGATATGGAAAGTGTGAAATACAAGAAAAAATTTAGAGCCAAGAAAGTGGAAACATGTAAATCTAATAAATATTAACTGTGTAAAACAATCATAATGTGTTATGGATTTTTTAAAATACAAAATTAAAATGTACAACGATTATAGCATATGTGAGAAAAGAGTAAATGCAGTTAAAGTGTTCTCACTTCCTTAATATTATAAAAAAACTCAAATAAATTCAAAATGTGTGATGTAATTTTAAAATTAATCGAAAAAAGAATACAAAGAAAGCATATAATTTTAAACTGTTAAAAAGGGGGAATTTGACACATAAAAATGGAAATCAATCTAAAAAAGGAAAAGGAAAAAGAAATGTAACAGATCAGTCCAATGGAAACACTTTTGAAGATGGCAAATTTAATTCCAAAAATAGTAGCAATTACATAAATGTAAAAGGATTAAATGTTCCAGTTAAAAGTTAAAGACTGACTAGTTAAAAAAAATCCAACTACTGTTAACAAAAGACATATTTAAAACATAATAATAAAGGTTGAAATTAAAAGGGAAATACGTACCTTGCAAACACCAACCCAAAGACAGCTGATGTGTCTAGAGACAGAACAGACTTGAGTGAGAAAGCATTACTACAGATAAAGAGGAATACTTTATACTGATGAGACGTTCAGGTAACTAAACAGATATTGCTTTTAATTTATATGCACCTATGACAAAGTCCCAAAATATACAGAATGAAAATTGAGAGACTACAAAGAGAAATAATGTAATTTACCATATTTATGTGGGAAAGGACATAAAACTATATCATACTTAGTATGTACAATAGCAAAATACACATTTTTTTCAAACATATGAATGGAATTTATTTATGAAATCTAAATATATAGATACAGATAGATAGATAAGGCTTTTTTTCTCCTAGCCAGGTAGACCATCTTCATTATTGTTCAAGAATGTTTATTTGGAACACATATATACATTATATAGTAAAAAGCTGGTTAGATAGCATCTATCCTTAGGAGTTTCCAGGCAACACCAAGTACATATATACAAATACTGGGCACTAGTATGAGCCAGTGTGGGGGAGGATATTAGTTTATCTCATTCAGCTTAATTCTCATTCTATGATATAGGTAGTGTTATGCCTAATGTAGAGATAAATAACTGAGACTGAGAGAGATTAAGTAAATTTCTAAGATCAGTTCTTCAGTAAATGACAGTGCTAGGATTCAAATCTACTTTTTTTTTTTTTTAATGAGCAATGAACCCACTGCAGAAAATACTTGATCCTTGGAGACTGAAAGTAAGGCAGTAAGCACTCTTATAGAAGAATTTTCTTAAAACTTGGAAGATGGTGTCTTTGTGCACCACTGCAAAGGTTTAATTGTCTGCAATATAGGAGGGTTATATACTGAGCCAAACAGGTGGCTAAATAGTTTGAAGAGGGAGAGCTATCTTAGATGACAGAGATGGTACTAGTGATTGGGCATGTGAGAATGGCTGAGGGTAAAGAACTATCACATACCCAGCATAACAGAAAATAAAATGCCTCTCCATTATGGCATCTTACGCCATTGAAAATCCTTTTCTCTAGCTCAAGTTCCCTCTTTTCCAATTGCTTATGGTTTCTGAAATGAATCTGTTTCAACAGGCAGTCTTTCCTGACAAAGTGAAAGTCAAGTTGTAAGTTCTCTCTACTTTCAAGCTTTTAGAATGTGTTAAGTTATATATTTCATTGCCTAACACAGGGAGAAAAACACTCATAGAGATAGTGTAATAATATAGTCCATCAATAAATCATTTAAACCCATTCAATATTTGAATACTTTGAGCCACATCATCTTCTAACTATTTCAATGTTCTCCTGGCTGAACTTCCTACCTCAGGCCTCATCCCACTTTCCTAACCTTCTTCTCTACATCTTCATTGCGGCCAGAGCTTTACTCCAACACAGCATTTAGAGTTGTGTTTCCCAAGCAAAAATGTGATTATATTATTTAAATGCTTTAGAAAAATTAGTGGCATTCGCTGAACAGTATCCATGCTCAATTTTAGTGTGGTTATATAATGTGCTTTGCTATCTGGCCCCAATTTACCTTTCTGGCCTCAGCTCCTCCACTTTCTACCATATCCTCTTACCACAAGACAAACAGGCTGATGCCCCATCGATGCGGGAATAGTATGCTGTTGTGCCTGTGTGATAAGAAACGGGCCACGGAGGTTAAATAACCTAAGTCATACTGCAAATAGATGGCAGAGCCAGGATTCAGGCGTGGGCCTGGCTCCAACTCATGGACTTAATCCATTTAAAACTACATTGTCTTCTGTTTTTCATATGTTTTGTGAATCTTGTTTTTGTTTTATTTTTAAGATTTTATTGGGAAATTGGGGAAGGGGAACAGACAAGTTGCGGTCTTTTGTTCTTCAGTCTAGTTGCGGAGGATGTTGCTTCACTGGCCCATGTTGGTATTGTCATTGTGCTCTTCCTGGATGAGGCAGATCAGTCGCCGGCCTCTGGATGTCGCTCACCGCGCCTATTGACAGCTCACACCAGCTGCCAACCACTCATGCTGGCTGCTGGCCACTCACTGTAGCCTATGGCAGCCCACTGCAGCAGGGGCTGCAGCCTACACCATCGCGGGGGCTCGCAGCCCAGCTCCAGGTGGAGCTGTTGTTAGCTGTAGGGGGCAGTGTCACTGGCCCTCATATGTGGGATTTGAACCGGGGCCGCTGGCATCCCAAAACCGGCTCTTAACCAATGCACCACTCCGCCAGCCCCAATGATGCTTTTTTGAATCCAGTGGCACACTATTGTAAGCATCAATTCATTTATGTATATGCCAGGCATTGTTCTAGATACGGGATATATGGCAGTGAACAAAACAAAGAATCTGTCCTCGTGCACCTTATAGCTTGCTGGGGGACAAGAGACAGTTAACAAGTAAATATATAGTGACAGATAAGTGTTATGAAGAGAGAAAAAGCTGAGCAATGGGATAGGAAAAGATGAAGGGTAATGGTGGGTGTAGGGCTGCTCTTTTAATTAGGGTGGTCAGGGAAGAGCTTTCTGAGGTGGTATTCTTCGAGTAAAGACCTGAAGGAAGTGAAGGAACAACTCATGAGCATATCTGAAGAAAGAACGTTCTGGCAGAATAAACAGCTTTGACGTGGAAATGTGCTTGTCATGTTTGAGGAAAATAAGGAGACCAATGTGGGTGGAACATTGGTCCCCTTATTTTCATTGGATGAGAGTGGTGGGGGATGTGGTTCAAGTATAGCCAGGGACCAATGAGAGCTTTGGGTTTTATTCTGAATATGGTGGGAAGTCATTTGAAGATTTTGAGCAAAAAGAGTGAAATGATCAGACTTAAATTCGAATAGTACCCGTCTTGCTGCTGGATCAACAATACACTATAGCGGGGCCAGGGTAGAAGCAGAGAGACCAAACAGAGCACAGTGGTAGATGATCTGAGACGTGTTCAGATTCAGGAAATGTTTTGAAGATAGAGCTGTTAAGAATTGCTAAGCGGGGGCCAGCAGGGTGGCTCAGTTGGTTAGAACGCATGCTCTTAACAAGGTTACTGCTTCGACCCCCACATGGAATGGTGGCTGCGTAAGATTGAAGGACAACAAGTTGACTTGGAGCTGATGGGTCCTGGAAAAACACAATGTTCCCCTTCCCCAATTCCCAACACTGTTCCCTTCCCCAATTCCCCCAATAAAGTCTTTAAAAAAAAAAAAAGAGAGAGAAAAACAAACAAACAGAAGAATTGCTAAGGGACTAGATGTGGGGTGTTCGGTTTGAGCCACAAGTTTTTGGGGTTTTGGTGTAGGCAGCTGACTGGGTGGAGGCGCCATTTACTAAGATGAAGATTAGGTTTAGGAGAGGTCATCAAGAGTTGTTTAGATTTGTGAGAGGTGGTTTGACTTCCAAGTTCTTGAGGGAGAATAGGTGTCTAGCAGCTGCCTCTGGTGTTAGTTAACCTTTTCACAGGGACATGTCTCTGTGGAGGTGAAGGAGCCAAAACATAGAAGAAATAAAGTTCCTTCTGAGTTATCCTTCGGATATTCAAGTGACAAAAAGTAGGCCAGTAATCTGAGCTTCTCTTACATTCAGGGCAAGAAGTCTCTCTTCAAAACATTCCCTGACTGCTATTGTCTAAAAAAATTTCTGAATTTAAATCAAAGTAATTTATTTCACAATTAGAGATGGGAAGCTTAAAATGCAAATAACTTGGGAGATGATTCACTGTTTATAAATTTTTTTCAAAATGTAACAAAACAGATGAAGGTCCTGAGTGTTTGAAAGGGGGCAAAGGATGGCATTGGCAAGAGAAAGGATGTAGATAAAGAAAGAAAAGATTTCACAGTCATGTCAAAGGCTGTCCTGTTTATCATAATTTCTAAGTGGGAAAATGGAGAAAGATGGGTTTGTATCTTAAGGATTATCTAGGTTTATACCTAAGTGGAGAGTATCCATCTAAATTCTTTCTCTCCCCTATCTATCTTTTAGCCCTCTTTCTATCGTTTAACCCTTAGTCTCTTCCCAAAAGTGTTCTTCACCTGGAAGGCCTATGGCATGACAGAAGCTTGTTGCCTCTTTTCTAGCACCATAGTTCAAACAGGGGAACCTGGAGAATGCTACTTCTCTGTGCAATTCCCATTGGATGTTGCACCACCATTTCCCCTACAATGTCCTAGGAAAGGGGGTACCATATATAACACCAGAAAGACTTTAAGGCAGCTTTTATGTTATTATTTTTTTTTCTGATTTTTCAGAGTGATATATACTTATTGAAAAAAATTTTAACAAAACTGTTAAAAAAAACCCCAAAAGATTAAAATTCCTACGAGCTCGAGGCAACTCCAATGGCATTTTGGCATATTTCCTTCCAGTGTTTTATTCATTTTGTTCTTTCATAATTGAGCGCTGTATTGTACATGCAACTTTGCATCCTCCTGTTTTCACTTTCGTGGCATATGTATTTGCCCATATCATTGCATTTTTATGGCTATGTAATCATCTGTAGTGTAGCCGTACCATGATTCATTCAAGGTCATTTCTGATTTTTTACGATTACAAATAACACTGTGGCAAACAGCCTTGTGCATAAACCTTTACCCTTCTTTTAGGTAATTTACTTTAAGAGGAATCAGAGAATTAAAAGGTAGGCATGTTTTTAAAAGCTCCTGATATACATTGCTACACTCATTTCCAGAAAGGTTGTTGTCAAATTACATCTGGGGAGAAGGGAGAAAAGACCTATTGGAACTACTGGATCTGTTAGGAAAATATTTGACAGCAATTCTTTTTTATTTTTATTTTTTATTAATCTTTTCATTTTGAATGTGCAGAAGAGAACCGGTTCTGTATTGTTATATGCTAATCATTATTTGCTCTGTTTCATAGTGGTAACATAGTACTCACTCAATAGTCAGTAAGTATTAGCCTATGGCAGCCAATACAAGTGTTACAGGGTATGGAGAATAGCAGATGCACTTGTGCAGTGAGACTCAGAAACTTTGAATGGAGGTTGGATGCCCAGTGGATATTGAAGGCATGGGGTGATGAGGAGAGGTCAGAGAAGGCATTTCAGGGAAGGGGATGGAGTGGGACCGAAGTAAGCAATGTCCCCAGAGGAAGGGGAGTTGCAGATGACAGCACAGCAGCTCCCAGATGGTCTGCCCTTCCTGACACAGAAATGACGCAGAGCTGGTGGAAGGGCAGCACAGAAGCAAAACTTTGACAACGGGGTGATGTCAATATCCTTTGGGTCAACCAGAGATTTCAGGGTAAATTTCTATAAAATGGTGGTCAGGAATAAAAACAGCTTCAGGTGGGCCAGGCCCTCTCCCCCACAAATCCATTTTCCTGAAAATAACAGAGGATAGTTACTCCTTGAACACTGTGTTTCTGAACTATCACAGGAAGAATATGCAGCAATCATTTGATGAGTGATTGAATAGATGTACAGATGGAAGACAGAATGGCTGTAAGCATGGCTAGATAGATGGCCGGACACATTTGCTATCCATCTAATAACCTAGCTAGCACCATTCATTCAAAAATTTTTTATTGCATATCAGTTTTATGCCAATCACTTCATTAAGTATTCCCATGTTGTAACTGTCCTTTTGATTTTTTAATTTTCCATATTTTTTTTTCTAACCCACATTCTCAGTTGTTTAAAAGGGGGAAGGAATGAGAGGAGGCGGCTCATATATCTGCATTTCCCTTTCTACTTCTGGCAGAAAGTTTAGCTAGAGATGTTTTCCCTCATGCAATTTATTTATTTATTTATTTTATTTTTTAGCTGAGCTATCCTGCCACCTGTTGGCAGCTCAGCGGCAGCTCAGCTTGGGCTGGGCATAGAACTGCTATTGCTCAGAGCTCAGAGCTTGCACTCTAGAGCGAGCTTTTAACCAACTCGGCCAGCCCTCCTCATGCAATTTTAAAACCAAATGTTACTCCCTCACTTTAAAACTTTAAATGGCTCTTTGTGTCTGTTCTATGTAATAACATCCAAATTACATGACCTGGTCTTTTATATCCTTTTCACATTCTGACATGTGATGATTTTGCCTTCCACTCTTTTATGTGTGTGTGAAATATTTTTACTGTAGTAAATTTTTTTTTAAATATCCATTTTTACAACTTATGTGTGCAATTCAGTGGCATCAACTGCACTCACAGTGTTGTCCATCTATCATCACTATTAACAAAATTTTTTCATCACTCCAAAAAGAAATTCTGTAACCTTAAGATTCCATTCCCCCCAAGTCCCCGATATCCAAAAATCTACTTTGTAGCTCTATGAATTTACATATTCTAGATAGTTCATATATAATTGAAATCTTATAATATTGATCCTTTTGTGTCTGACTTCTTTCACTTAGCATAATGTTTTCAAGATTCATCCATGTTGTATGTATCAGCATTTCATTCTTTTTTATGGCTGACTAATACTCTGTCATTTGTATATACCACATTTTGTTTACACATTTATCTATTGAAAGAAAATAATGGGTTGTTTCCATATTTGGGCTATTGTGAATAATGCTATAATGGACATTGGTGTATGTGTTTCACTCCCTGTTTTCAAGTCTTTTGTGTATATATACCTAGAAGAAGTGCAAGAGCTGGTTTAAGTAGTGATTAAGAATATTAATTTTGATTATAAAGTGTCAGGTTTATTTACTTAATTCTGTATGATTTCATGCGGTTTAATGGAAAACACCATAATGATGGTGTTTTTCTAACTGTGGATCCTAATTTATTAGTACGTTACAAAATCAATTTGTTTGCTATGGTCAGCATTTTTAAAAAGAAAATATAATAGAATTGAATAGAAAGCCAAGAATGCATTGCACCTAGTTAAGTGTACTTTGTGAATTTTTTGTTTCATTTACATGTATGTGATGTAAAATATATTTCCTATTGTGGGATGTGATCAGAAAAAAATTAGTTTGAAGCCACTGGTGTAGTGGAAAGTGTAAGCTTTAGAATGAGCCAGAACTCGGTTTGAATCTGGGCTCTGGGTGGCTTTTGCCAGTTATTTAACTTCTCTAAGGCTCTATCCCCTCATCACAAAAGGGGATTAATAATATCTCCTGTTTTGTGTGTGAAAAGATTAGAGATTACTTAAGTAGAATGCCTAAAATATGGCCAATGATTAAGAAATACATGATTACTTCCAGATATGGTTAAAATAATGCTTTCCCTGTAAAAAACTTCATTCACTAAAAGGAAGGCAATATGTGTTATTGATGACCAGATCTGTTAGGCATAGTGTATTTTAAAAACACATTGCTCAGTCTGTTTCTCCAGTTCAGTATTGGAAGAAGACCTGAACACAGTTCTTATTCTCACCTTGTGTTTGGGACTTTATTATGCACCAGTCATATATTTTCTAATTATTTCATACTTCAGCTAGTATTACAAACTTTCAATTCTTCTAGTGCCTAGAAGAGTGTTGGGCACATTACAGAGTGCTGGTTTATAGCACACCTTTTGCAAAGTATCACTTATATAAGGGAAGCAGACGCAATCTTGATTCTGCCAGTATTTTTCACTCTACTCCATGCTAAACAGGTCAGTTCTGCACTAAGTCATGTCTCTGGGTCATGCAAGTGGAAAGTGTGAAGAGAGAAACCACTTTATCTGAGGACTGTCGAAAATGAGATTCTACTCCCCCCCCCCCCCCGCGCCCCACGCCCCACTCCTATTCCCATCCGGGAGGGGCCTTGCTAAGCTCTGAGGACCAGGGCCCAGAAGCCTGCTGGGGTCCTGAGCTCCACAGGCTTGCCAGCACGCACGATCTCCCTCACTGAGAGCCCTTCTTCCCAGATGAATCCTCATAGTATCACAGACGCTCACAGTCTCGATCGATACTGGATGGCAGACGTGCTCCCATCCTCAAGCATAGGCACAGTTAGCCGCCCTGCTGCTCTGTCACAGCTTCTCATCATCTCAATTCGGGCAGAGGACATTAACCCGTTCCCTGGTAGGCACCCGCGGCCCACCGCCCGGTTCTCCTGGCTCTGCTCCTGCAGGGCGAGGGCTTTTCCATCAGGCTCCCACAAACGGGGCAGCAAGGTCACAGCCCTTAGGTAGCCTCTCAGCCTGGCTCTCGGAAGGTCCCCAGAGGCTGCTGAGGTGGGGAGTGCGAGCTTCCTCACACTCTGGCCCTTACCTGGTTTGCGTCTTCGTAGGGAGTGCGGCACAGCGAGGCAAGGCCCGCAGTCCTTAGCCCCGCTGCCGGGCCGTGGAGGCTGCTGCCAGGGGGAGATGGGAGTGCTCCGCCGTCCACCCTGTGGACCCTCGTGAGCTCAGCAAGGTGAAAACCCCGCCCCCTGGCGCCCGCTCCCACTCCTGATTGGCTCTTCCAGCCCAAAGGCCGCCCAGCGGTCCACTGGCCTGCGTCTCAGCTATAAAGCCGGTGGACTCATGACCGCGGTTGCGAAGCTCGGGCAGCTGCAGTGCCTGCCAGCTCTCAGCCCCCCATCACGACCTCGTTCCTCCTTGCCCCCGAGCGCACCTGACTCCACTATGCCAAGAGGCTTCCTGGTGAAGCGAACTAAACGGACAGGCAGCTCCTACCGAGTGCGCCCAGTCGAGCGGGCCTTGCCCCTGCTGGATCGCCAGGGGGTGCCGCCCTTCCCCAAGGAGACTTCCAATGCCCCCCAGCCCGGTGCGGAGCAGGCAGCACTCCCTACCCCAGAGGAGCCCAGAAAGGGGCTGGAGGAGGAGGCGGCCCAAGAACTGTTGGGGTCGCCTTGTCGGGCGGCTGGAGTGAGGCCGGGGGCGGACGGGCGGGAAGGCGCAGAGTGGAAGGTGGATGGCAGAGAGGGTCCCGGGCCCAGCCCCAGCCCGGCCAAGCCAGTGGGCGCGGAGCTGCGCAGGGCGTTCCTGGAGCGCTGCCTCAGCTCTCCCGTCTCCGCTGAGTCCTTCCCCGGGGGCGCCGCCGCCGTGACCGCTTTCTCCTGCTCAGTGGCACCAGCAGCCGCACCGACCTCGGGGGAGCCGTTCCTGCTGCCGCTCCGGGCACCGTTCCCAGAGCCCGCGCTCCATCCGGACCCCGCGCCCCTTTCGGCCACCCTGCATGGCCTGAAGCGGCCTGCTGCCGGCGAACGCCGCGCCAAAGCACCTCCGGGCTCCGTGTCTGGACCCGTGGCCGCGGCAGTCAAGAAGCCAAAGGCCATGAGGAAGTTGAGCTTCGCTGATGAAGTGACTACGTCCCCTGTCCTGGGCCTGAAGATCAAGGAGGAGGAGCCCGGAACCCCGTCCCGGGGCCTGGGGGGCAGCCGCACGCCCCTGGGGGAGTTCATTTGCCAGCTGTGCAAGGAGCAGTATGCGGACCCCTTCGCGCTGGCTCAGCATCGCTGCTCCCGCATCGTGCGCGTTGAGTACCGCTGCCCCGAGTGCGACAAGGTCTTCAGCTGCCCAGCGAACCTCGCCTCCCATCGCCGCTGGCACAAGCCGCGTCCCACAGCTGCAAACATCGCCACAGTCTCTACAACGGACGGGAAGCCTTCTTCGTCCTCCCCGGATTCCGGGACTGTTGCATCTTTTCTGGCGGAGGGGAAGGAGAACAGTCGGGCAGAGCGAACGGAGGATCAGCACCCGCAGGCCAGGGACAGCTCCGGGGCGGAGCAGCACCCAGACAGCGCCCCATCCCAGGGCCTCCAGGTGTTGTCCCACCTTGAGGCACCGCTGCCTCGGGTCCCCTATCCGGAGGCGGTTTTGGGGCACCGGGTGCCTGGGCTGGGCAGTGTCAGTGGTGTCGGGGGACCCGAGATCTTCGTGTGCCCCTATTGCCACAAAAAGTTCCGTCGCCAAGCCTATCTGCGCAAGCACTTGGGCACTCACGAAGCAGGCTCGGCCCGCGCGCTTGTCCCAGGCTTTGGCTCCGAACGCGGCGCCCCACTAGCCTTCGCTTGCCCGCTGTGTGGGGCGCACTTCCCGTCCGCCGATATCAGGGACAAGCACCGGCTGTGGCATGCTGTCCGCGAGGAGCTGCTCCTGCCGGCCTTGGCCGGGGCGACCCCCGAAGTGCCGAACCCAGGCGGGGCATCGGACGGGAGTGCTCAGCAAATTTTCTCCTGCAAGCACTGCCCATCCACTTTTTTTAGCTCCCCGGGGCTGACCCGGCACATCAATAAGTGCCACCCCTCAGAAAGTCGGCAGGTACTGCTGCTGCAGATGCCATTGCGGCCAGGCTGTTGAGGGCCGACCGGCAAGATTGCGAGGTTGGCCTTGGAAAAAACAGATCATGGGAATTTGTGGGTCTTTTCTTCAACTTGCAAGTTTACCCTATTTCCTTCTGTAATTTCTCTCCTAAAAGTCCCAGTAGTCAATGTTCCGCCAGAAGAGCGGACAACGAAATGTAAAAATCCCTCTCTAGAGCAGGTATGTATATGGTATAAACATTCGTGGTCAAAGACCGTCAGCTTTAAATCCTTCTCACTTTCCCCAGGAAATAGTATCCCCGGCCCCCAAACTCTGCAGACCCTAATGAATCCTATATGACTTGTAATTCCTATGGAAAGTCGCAGTGAATGCGTGCGTCTCTATGTCTACAAAGGATTCCAGCTACCCAAAGTGGGAGTCACTAATGATTTTTTTTTTCTCTTGCCACCGCAGGCACCTATGTAGTTTCTGTCTCAATGGGGTCAGATATTTTGCATTGTATATTCTGTGAATTAAGTTATGTGATTGGTGCCAAACTTGGGGGGGGGCGGTATTTAGGGGGCAGTTAAGACCTGTGTCCACAGGCAGGAAATGTAAGAGGAGGTTTGAGCTTTTGGGAGATGTGCGGCTCTCCCTGTAAACTTTCCTTTTCTCAGTAAGTCCATTAAGTTAGTGTTTGGAGGTGGTGTGTGTGTGTGTGTTACTTTACAGGAAAGAGTTGAGACCCTCCCCCTGCCCCCCAAGATTCTCACCTTTAGCTGTTTTGTGTGTAATAATCAGGAAGAGCTACTTTCCCAAAAAGAGCTTTTTGGAAATACAGAACTCAATTCCTGAAGTTTGACTGTTTTTGTAGGGTTTAATCCAAATTGTTTAATGCTTCTGTTGTAAATCCCATACTGTGTTATATATTAAACTATATTCAGCTTAAGGAAGAGGTTAATACCTGTCATCCACTATGGAACAGAATGGCAATTCATTCAATATTTAGTATTTTCTTTTCAGCATCCTGTTTCAGTATTTTTGTAAACTATATTCAGTGTACATTCTGTACCCATGCCCTAATATCCAGAGTTTGGCACACTGGCTGAGTATTGAGTGACTGATAGCCCATATTTGTAAGATGCTCACCACCAAATAAATGTACATAGATGGTGCTTTGTTGTGTTTGTCTTAAGAATCCCATTGAACCCAGCCTATTTTTCAAAGCCACATTTCTTATCTTCCCAAAGCCAGTATCCTACTTTAGACTCTTAGTGACCCATTTAGTCAGAATACAGACAGGAGAAATTATATTTTGAAAATGAATGTAATGGTGTGGAAATGCAATGGGAAAATTTCCTTTGAAGTATGGCTGCACAGACTGAGCTCCAAAAGGCAAAAATAATGCACTATTCTTTAAAGACACTTTGCCACCCAAAAATGTCAACAGAAAATATATTGAAAATACCTTTTTTTTTTTAAAAAAAGCTAGTGACTGTTATCCAAAGATGAAAAAATCATTTTAACCATGTTAATTCATTATTTTAAGTTGTTTTCACTCCATTTTGTTACATATCACCAATTCATTAGCTGTTCATTAAAAAGAAAATGAAAGCACTATACAAATGTGTAAACAGTTAGATTTTTTTTCTTTGTAATTCTTCACCTCTGTTTGTCTATATTCTTTAATCTTGTTTCCAGGGCCATTTATCTTCTACATAAGCTTTCATAGGAATTTTAGTTTATTTTCTAGTTTCATCAAAATAAAAACTTATGTGCACAGGTTTCAGAAACTTCCTGTAAAAAGTGTTGTTCCTGAATATATATTCTAAAACAAAGTGAAATTTAAGAAATCAAAGAAGCATGAGGCTGAGACAAATTGATGCTTTAGCCAAGTGCACTGGGTGAAGTTTCTGGCAAGCCATTAGGAAGGTGTAAAATCTCCTGCGTTTTTAATGAGTGTGGTAGGATCTCAGAAATAACTTGGGGTATATCCTGAGAATTCAAATTCATTTTTCACAATTAAGATAACCTAAGTCTATGCTTTACATCTCTCCATTAATCATATAACCTTGCTTATTATGATAAGTCTGAAAATACATAAAAGACAAATGTAAAAGACAAAACACTCATAGACGTAAGTGATATTTTTATTGTATTATTAAATACCATATATATTTTTTCACTATTACAAATTTGTAGATACTACATGAATGATGATACATAATTTATATTTTATAGTTTGCCAATATGATGTATTTACACATGCAGTTAGTACCGATGTCATGCTACATTTCGTTAGGAGATTCCCATTCAAAACAAAATATGAACAAAATGTGAGCAGCTTATCTATGGTAGGAAAATACTTCTGGAGGGTGGAATGTACACTAACCTGCGCCTGCAAGTTCAGTATTAACAGTGTTAGGTTTAATTTAGACTCCTGGGTCACGTTCCCTTTTCTTTATAAATACACTTAATTTAAGCAACACACTTATATCAGAAAAGTTTTTTCCTTCTTTTCTTTCTTTCTCCCTCCCAAGTCCACCCTTTTGGTACTTAAGAAAGAACAGATACACCAGGATCTAGCAGCCAATAATAAAGGGTCACTTAAAAAAAAAAAAGGCATGTAACAGTGATACCATTTAAAAAGCAAAACATTACAAAAATATTTGGAAGCTAAACATAAATCAAAGTGCAGCACAGTGATTTTTTCTGGTTATTAGATATGTCATGGCATCATCTGCACAGTCAAGAAATGAGGCATTGCTTTGGGAAGAAAAAGTTAATGCTAAAATTATTTCAGGTAGAATTTGAGATGCTAAAAGACCATTTATTTTAAGTGTTTTATTTTCATAACATAAATATTCCATACACATCCTGTGTATTTTAACAGATTTGCAACTTTTGCTATAACTTTACAAATGCTTAAATTTAAAAATTTACATTTGTAAAAAAAACTTATATATTTACTGAGCCCATAAAGTTGCAATGGGGTAAGATAAATAAAATAATGAGACTATTATGTCCAATTATATTTTGGCTCAAAGTTGATCATGAAATTAAAAGTAAAACTACTTAGACATAATTATCCAGAAAGGTAAAGGGTGTAGGAATAAAACTCTATTCCCCCACCCCAAACATGGCAGCTTAGAGTGTGGGGGGGGAACCCAACTGAATAAACAACCCAAATCAAAAATGCTAAAGTACAAATTACTTAAATCCAGTGTTTTTAAAAATATATGTTCAGGAAGGAACGTGCATGTTATGGCAAACACGAGGGCCTGAAAGGGTTAACACCATGGTCATGCAAGGCAGCCACTGCTGACCACTGCCCGGCTGCTTGTTTCCTTAGGATTTATTTGCTGAGCCAGAGGACCGACGTAGCTTCATGGACATCCGGCTTTTGCTAGTTCGAGGAGACATTGGCGAGGCCAGGTCAGCCCCGTCTACCTGCGTTGCTGTGGAAATTTCACTGGGTAGAATCTCTGGGTAGGAGCCTGTGGGAAAAAGCATGAGCATTAGCACAGGGCACCCAGCCTCTCCTTCCAGAAGAAACCTTTTGCTACTCATATGGATCCCAACCCTTAATGAGGTCGTTTGAGAGGAAAGAGCAAACCCCAAACTTGCTTGTTACAACTGTCCACTAATATTTTATATTTTATTTAAAACCCAGTGACCTGGTGGCCATGTCATCGTGTTAGCAAGAAAGCACCCATCATTATTTTTAGAGCCAGAACCAACCAGAGAGCTCCCCAGAAAAAGCAATGGGAAGCAAATCTTTGGGCCAGAAAGGACAAGGATCCAAAGCATCATTCACATGCAGGGAAGGGCTTAAGAAGCAGGTAAGAAGGACTAATCCCTCCCTATCTGTGGGGTACAGGGTATAAACAGGAAAAGGGCCTTCACTGCTCAAACTTGAAAATAAAAGAACCAATTGGTTCCAAAAGGAATTCAACACTATGAGACCATTATACATGCTAGGTATTTAAATATGCTTTTACGAAGGGGCAAGATAAAGTTCCTGGGGAAGGGAAGAAGACAAGAATTCTCCTGTGAAAGTCAGTCAAAAAAGAAAAACTGACCCCTCAAAATATCTCAATTTAGGAGATAGGCAATGCCTTTGTTTTCCTTAACTTCAACTTTGGCAGTTACATGATCCAGTCCTAGCAAGTAGGTAAACAGTAGAATTAGAAGAAGCAAAACAAAGTTCTAATTTGAAAATTCTGTGTCATTTATAAAGTAGTTCTTCATTTCTGCACTTTATTTCCATGAATTATGATTCTCTAATATACAGTAACTCTACAGAACTTTGCAAACTGTAGGCTCTCAAGTATTTTCTAAATAAATAAGAAATTACACTGAAAAGCCCTTTAAAAAAGGGAAAATCTGCAAAAATAGTAAACAAAAATTTAAAAATTTTGTATATTTTAAGGCACTTGAATGTAGATTTTCTAGGTCTGATGTACAGGAAAATTTTCTTTATGTGTGTGACAAACAGATATCACACAAGTAGCAGGCTTAAATTTACACATCTCCTTACTCTGTAGGGAAACTTTTGTCGTATTTGTTAGCCAATGCAGCATCTCACTGGCACTTCAAGTTGGAAATAATTATACTAGCACGTCCATATAATAAAACATTTGTGCCCAACTGAGGTTATGAATATTTATAAGGAAACACAAAACTGTTCAATAAGGGATACAGATTCTATTGAGATGTTTCCCTTTTATTAATAAGAATGTATCTCAGTAGAACATTTCAAAATGTTTTTAAGGCCAAATGTTCTAATTATACTTAAGAACAAATATGTATTGTCAAGGAAAAAATATTTTATTATTATGTATAATCCAGGTCATTTGCCCTCCTTTTTAAAGTAACTTCTCCAACATTCTTTCTTTCCTAATTGAAATGAGCTTGACCTTCAAAATACAAGGAGAAGGAAATATATTTCTGTTCATCTTTACTCTTCCTGAAGATCTGAATTGGCTGACACTGGACCCATACTGGAAAACCTAGAGGAGAGTATGAATCCACCACCCTTTTTAGGGAAGCACTGCAGATGGATGGCAGAAGGAAAGTGAAGAGCAGTAGCTCATGCTTTTTTTCTGGTAATGCACATTATTCCCAGCCAATCGTGAGAGGCCTTCCCATGGCTGTTTACCTTGAGATGGCCAATGCTTTCTAGCGGAGGTTTTGGGAGGAAGAGAACTATCACTGCATTTCTTTCTTTGTTGTAAATGAAGAAATGGAGTAGCGGGCAGAAGTGAGAAAACAAGAGAAGATACATAACAGATATGAGAGACACAGTGCAGAATTTTACAGGTGTTAACCGAGGGGCAGAGAAGCAAGTAGTCAGGTTTTTAATATGAAATACAACTGGTCATGCAATGTGTTAGGTAGGTGGTGATGCTTCACAATGGACAATGCTTTGTAAATCCAAATGTAATACTTACCAACTAATAAGTTCAAATAGGAAAAAAGAAAAGAAAGAAAAGTCTATGAGAGAGCCTATAAACATCCACCTTTCAGACTGTTCACTGTACTGTTGGCTTGTCATCCTAATCACTCAGTCAGAAACCCGCTAGAGCTGTACATGACAGCCACGGCCACATTAAAATTAAATAAAAGTTTGGTGTCTTGGTGCACTAGCCATATTTCAAATGTTCAGCAGCAACTTATACTGGATAGTACAGATACAGAACATTTCCACCATCACAGAAAGGTTTACTGGAGGACACTGCTTTCGAGTATGCCAAATTCAAAGAGTATTTTCCTCAAAAACAGGAATTCTTCCAAGTCTCCCTTACTGCCTTCAGGGTGAAACGTCCCCCCGCCTCCCCCTTCATCAATTCAGAGGCACATCAGACTTCTCAGTGTGTGTGGCACCTCCTCACGTTTATTAAAGGACATTTATTGTATATACTCAGGGTACCGAAACTTTCAGTTTTAGATGTAAAGAATACAATGATACCTACAATTCATTTCACATCCTATTCTGCCTAAGTACTGATTTATAGCACGTGAGTCGTAAAGAACATTGATTTATTTCTATTATTAATACAGTCTCAAGTATGAAGTTTAGCAAGTACCTATGCACTCCTGTGTTTATGCATACTGTATCTATTACTAACATTCATACAGTACTCACAGAGACTGTGTCTTTATCTTGACGGTATAAATTGATTCATATTTTGTGCACTGATTACAATGAACTATTATTATAAATAACATGATGAATATGAATTTGAGGATCTATACAGATTATAAAAGGGATCTCACTGGATTGTTATTTATTGTGATGTTGTACTATTTACCGACAGGTATGACCAGTTTAAAACTGCTCAAGTTATTGGGTAAATATAGCCTTTAAGAATATTATGACTTTAGGGCTGGCCAAGTGGCGCGGTGGTTAAGTGCTGGGTTGGGACGCTAGCGGCCCTGGTTTGGGTCCCACATATGAGGGCCAGTGACACTGCCCTCAAAAAAAAAACAAACAAAGAATATTATGACTTTAAAAGCAATTCCAATGAATACTAAACTAGGAGGCAATGTGATGTGTTAGAAAGAGCATGGGTCTGGGTCAGACAGGCCTACGTTAAATGCCAAGTCTGTCATCATGTTACCAACTATTGGATCTGGGCAAACTGACACAAGGCAGTTTTCTTATTTGTAAAAATGGAAACAATACTAGTTATTTTGCAAAGTTGTGAGGGAGGAATGACTACACATGCAAAGATCCTGGCACAGAGGAGGTACATGGTAAGTGTAGCTATACAATAAAGCCGCTACACAGGTAAGAGTGAAAATGAACAGACTTTGAATCAGAATAGATGAGGTTTAGAAAGAAGGGACAGAAATTAGAAATATTTTTGAAGAAAATGACCACTTATAAACTATAATTGCTGAAATGTGGAGAACACAACACACTGGTAAGTTTAGTTTTGGGGTAAGTAAAGAATTTATCTACTGTTATGCTGATATTCCTACAAAATATATATTAAGGGATACAGATTACCCAAATAATCTTACTGCTTGAATATTGTTAAAGGAATTGATAAGTGATTAAGATTAGTGTGGATGCACCACTGAATATCATAAAAGAAATAACACAATTTAAAACAGTACAGGACCGGCCGAGTGGCGCGGTGGTTAAAAGTGCTGGCTTCGGAAGCCAGCGGCCCCGGTTCGGTCCCATATATGAGGGCCAGTGACACTGCCCTCAAAATAAAAAAAAGAAAAAAAAGAAAAACAGTACAGAAGTACAAGCGGTTAGATTTAAAGGTATTTAACAACTACCATTATTGCAGATTTAGAACATATCAGCCTAAGCTTGTCATATTTTATCGCCTTACAAATGGGAAAACTGGGTTTAAGATAAATTTATTTGAGATCATAGAGATGATAAATAGCAGAACTAGGATTTAAATCCAGATCGGTCTGATTCCAAAGCCTATACTTCTCCCATGGCAACCTTAACTAAAGAAGAAAAAGGTTTTTCAATTAGTGGAAAAGTAGAGACTTCAAAATAAAAATCTTTAACAATTTCAAATTTCTAAATATGACACATTACTGGGAAATTTCTCTTATCAACAACTAGAAGGGGTTGAAAATATTTAGACTAAATGGGTCTGGGTAAGCTTTTTTTTTTAAAAATCATAGAACTGCCATGAAAATTAGAGAATGCATGTATAGTACTTAACACAGTGCCTAGCACTCAGTGATTGCTCAATTATTATTTTACTATTGTTGTTACAAAAATTCTACTCTGGAAATTAAACCTAGTAATTACTATATGGAAATTAAACCTAGTAATTACTGTGACAAAAGGTTAATGGACTTTATTTAAGACTGATATTATTTGACTCTTGGTCAACAACATTTAAGCCAAATTCCCAAGTTCAAAATACTACTGAAAACAGAATACAATTGGCTGCTTATAATTTCAGGCTAACTTAATGATAAATAAATGATTAGGAAGGAATCTGTTTTTGAAAACATTGTAAACAAATTTACAGCTTATGTTGTATGTTGAAGGAAACCGATTTCCCTGCTGGCACTTACAAATATTATTCAAGACACACACACACACACACACACACACACACACACACACACACACCAGGGGTGCCAAAAAAATGTATACAGTGGACACTTGGGTCAATGTTGCTCAAGTAGTAATTCACCGTGATCAGAAGTGTCTGGATGCTGATGGTAACCACTTTGAGCACTTCTTGTAATTGCAGAAGTCAAACGTGATTTGTATTCATCTTTTGTTATCGGTATATATTATTACAATTTTTACGGTTTTTTCCTTTCTTAAAATGTGTATACATTTTTTGCACTATCTGTGTGTATGTGTGTGTGTATATACACATACACACATATACATACATATATATATTTTATATATATAAATATATAATATATAAAATTCTGAGGACCTAAAATACATTCTTTCAGATCATTTCAAAGCCTGGGAAGGAAAGGAAAATCTAAAATAACTTTTAAAGAAGGACAATGAGCTAAAAATGCTAACTAAAGCAATGGCTAAATTTTGATAATTCATTCCATCCAAAGATTCAAAGAGTTGGATCTGACCATCATAATGCTATCCCATCTACATGTGGCAACACAGATTTTGTGAAATAATAGTAAAATAGGTTTGAATGAAGGAAGATTAGATACTACTCTTCATAATCACTATAGATAATTCCTTGATAGCATAGAAATAGGGTATTTTGCCATGTATAATGCACACCCACGTTTTTTGGCACAAACTTTCAGGGAAAAAAACCTTTCGTTTTAATTTTTTAATTCAAATTTTATTTGTTTACATTTAGGTACTTGTTTTTTGTATTATTAAGGAATTGTGGCATTTATTTAAAAAATATTATGGTACAAGAAATTTTACGGAACAAATAATTAAGAAACATAACAGATACAAGACATTTCATGTTCTGGTAACACTACATGATATTTGTGCATCATAGAATACCAAGGACTCTTCCTTGTTGCAAGTTTGTCATAAGTTCAACAAAACCGGTTATCGTATTCCAGGGTATTATTTTGCAGGGTATTATTAAGGATATCATTATTGATTTCTAGAGTTACACTTTTAACTCATAAGTATAATAAAACAATTAAAAACATTTATATAGATATGGAATTAGTACTACCCATGTATAATGTGCATCCTTATTTTTCCCTCAAAAATTTGGGCAAAAAATGTGCATTATGCATGGTAAATAATTATGGTAATTGAGTCTTATGGGTTTCTAGTTAAATAAATATAAAAGGTAATAAGTTTTCTAAAGGTAATTATACAGTGGTATGGATATACAGATGTATGTATATTTATGTATGTGTGTGTATATATATGCATATATATGCATATATATATCAAACATGAATCTAACCTTTAAAGTACTAAAATTTCTAAATTAATTTGCAGAGAAACAATAAATCCAAAGACAGTTATCTAGTAGCTCAATTAAAGTAATAGAGTATTAGAGATAATTCTATATATCCTACACAATAGGCATTAAAAATATTTATGGCTGATATTAAAAGACAGTACTGAAAAAATGAGTGTTTTTAATGTTGAAATTGAGAAAGACAATATTTATTGTGCACCTTCATCAAAATAGTATCCTGTTTCTTGTTGGCATTCTATAATTTCTTTTATTTAAAAAAAAAAGACTTGATTTGAAAAAGCAATGTGATGTTAGGGAAAAATATCTAGATTATGAACTACCAATGTAATCTGGCCAAGAAGAGGAGTAATTTCATTTTAAAGTTTAGAGTCAGAGAAGAAGACGCTGTAAAACTTTTGATATTTTCCACACACATGCCTGACAAAGATAAAGGGATTTTTTTTCCTGTAATTTTTTTTTTTTTAAATAAGGGACAAGAACAATCTAATAATGTTTTAATGTAGTTATAGGAGATCAACAAAGTGTGACATCACGATATCTCCCCTCAATGACCTTAGGGATAAAAATAATTTCCCTTAAGTATCAGTCTACTGGCATAGACAGAGTCCATTCTGAGAAAACACAGTTATGATACTTATGGATCAACTATGATACACCAAAATGTTTTTCATATCTATTTAAATACTTAAAATTATCTAGACAAATCCTCTTTCAGATTTCAATGTCATCATAGTTGGTACATTACTAATAACCAGAAAGTAGGTTTTAGATAACCTTAAATCAAGTTAAGTCAACTTAAAAAATAGTATTTTTCCACACTATTCCACTGAATTATTGGGTTGTTGGAAAAGACATGACACATTTTTTCTATGATTTTCGTTGCAAAAATGCATCATGACTTTTCCGACAACCCAATATATTGTAGGATTGGTTAGGAAGATTATATTCTTTATATGATTATCATATTGATATTACTTTAAAACTTAATTCCAAATTATTGCATTAGTATTATTTTAAATTATTTTAAATACATGGAGTATGCATAGGTATTTAAAGTTGATTTTCACTTGCAATTATGAATGCATTTCCTCGATGTGGCAAATTTTATCATATGTTAAAAAAGAAAAATGAACCTGAAAAACTTCACACTATTACATACTTTTTATAAACTGTTAAGTTAGGTTCATATTGTTATTATGTGGTTTATTTCATTACTTCTCTCTCTCAGTTTACTTACAACTTTAAAGGGAGTTCTATATGTATAGAATGGTTTAGGACAGAAAAATAAAAATTTTAGACAATCAGAAGAAAAATAAAACAATCATTTTATAGATAACAATATTTTTGTTACAGTAGTAGTAAATATTTCATTTTTATATTATTGTGTTGAATTGTGAAGCACTCTGCTAAAAATTTCTATCGTTAATAACTATAAAAGTCTGCAAAAGCCATAAAAATGTATTCAGTAATACCGGACCAAGTTATTTACAGGTAAAAACATCCTCTTAAAAATGAGAGGGTAGGGCCGGCCGAGTGGCGTGGTGGTTAAGCGCTGGCTTGGGAAGCCAGCGGCCCCGGTTCGGGTCCCACATATGAGGGCCAGTGATACTGACCTCAAAACAAACAAACAAAAAACAAACAAACAAAACGAGAGGTTATGTTTCTAATGGTTCATAAAAGCAAAGACAATTAAAAAAAATTTACTGAAAAGAATTTGTAGCATGATATTAAGTTTATGTTAAAATTCACATTTTCATTACTATTTAGATAACTAAGGTTAAGTTTTATGTTAACCAAGTTGTAGAATAAATAAAATAGTGAAATACATTAAAAAATGAAGTCGGCAGAGCCTTGACTTGGTTGCTGTATCATCCTTAACACTTAACATCTCAGAAAATGAGAAAAATACTTACTTCCCATATTGTATTATCTGGCAAAATGTGGAGGATAATAGGCAAAATATGAAAAGAACATTAAGAGGAGGATTATGAAGGACTCCAGCTGGTAAACAGCAACAAATGAAAAATGACAGTCTTTATACATTTAAGGGGAAAAATTATTCTGAATGGGGTCCTATAACCAATATTTTTCAGTTGTGAAATTTACAGCTCAACTATATGTTATGCCAAAGCATTATTCATATCTATTTTAATAGTCTATTTTATCAGATACTCTATTAAAAATGAAATTTCCATATACTTTGCTAGTTTTTATTTTGTTGTTCATTAACGTACTTTTAGTATCTTCCTTTTAACATCTTTCTTAATGCCTAACTAATTTTAGATAGTGTCAAGCCACTGAAGTGAATCTCAGACTTTTTAATCTCTTTCGAAAGATTCATCCCAGTCTAATATAATTTTCTCTGTGCTAGGTCTTTTATATTAATCAAAAGAGCTCTAGGTTTTTTTGGTAAAATTATTTTTATAATGGGCAATTAAATGGTGACAGGAATGGAAGCTTTAATTTCATTGACTAAACCTCAGTTGAGAATTACAGTGATTTTTTTTTGCAAATAAATTAGGTCAGAAAAGGACTATTGTGCCTTCTACACTTCTTTAATATAAAGAAAACATATAAAAGAGAATTTGAAGGCTAATTATAACCAACTTCAAGTATACTGTATTCTATTCCTACTTCCTTTGAACACCATTAAAATAGTCATCTTTGTATTTCAGGTGCCTAGCACAGTGCAAGGCACACAACAGAGTAACTATTTAATGAGTTAAGATATCCAATAACAATGCAACACATTACAAAATACAAAGACACACCATTTCAGTTCAGTAGTACTAGTTTTTCATGCTGAGAAACAAAAAAGGTCAATACAAATAAGGTATAACTAATTTCAACCAAAGGTTCTTATTATTAGTTATTTTTACCCCAGAACCAGTGTTAGTGTTTCATGCAGACTTAGGTTAGTAAGTATAATTCTGAAAGAAATTTAGTGACAATTTCTGAAATGTTTAGTATGAACCAGGGCAATGTTAAGTTTACTTATTGTTTGAGTTACAAGCTTAGTGCTTGCTAATTTTTAAAAAAAGAAACGAGAGAAGAACAAAGAATGTTTTGGTTGCCACTTCGTCTTACCTTCAGATAAACAGAACTGATATTTAATGATCTAAAGAGGGAAAATAAAATAAATGAAACAATCATAAGGAGTGCAAAGTATTACAGAATAGGAAGGCCATGAGTCATTTATTTTCTTACTGATTTCTTCAAAATTAGTTAATAGTAAAAATGCAGTACCCTCTTATAATCTTTGAATATTAAAAAACAATTTACTGTTTTAAGTCCTTCTAAATCTAGACCAGTTATTTAACACTATTTATAAAGTTAGAGATAAGGCAATACTCTTGGCCATAAAATTTGATCCTCTAAAGTCAACAGAGAGTGCATGCTCAACTTGTGTTCCTTTTGCAGATACTTAAGTAATGATTCCATGAAACATACAGACACCGCCCATTATCTCAGGTACAATGTGGTGCATGTACTTTCATGAAGACTGTTGACTTTTATACGGACTCCATTTAGGTAAAAGAAAGTATAAATCAAATTTATAGGCCAAATTCAAATATTAAATAATGATGAAAAATATTTACATTTCAATGACTGGAATTTTATTCAACCAAGTTTCCCAGTATTGTAAGAGTTTTTAGAACAAAAGGGTATTGCATTTCAAGTTCCAATAATGACAAGTAACTAATACTTGCTTTTAGTCTCACCGGCATCAGATGGTAAATGATGGTAGGGAGCTGGAGAAAAAACCTGTGCAGCAAAATCTTCAAATGTTGTTGGTTCTAAATGGTGCTGGACAATTGTTTGCAGGTATCGTGCTCTTTCCTCATAGCTGATTTCTTCAGTTAAGGAAGAACTTAAATGCAGCGTACATTGGAAAAGAATACATCTCATCAAAAAGGGCTACTGTGACTGCTAAGCCATTACTTTTTAATAAATATAAATATTCACTAATTATTCTTGCATATATAAAAGTATGGCTTTATAAACAGTAAAAATAGATTTCTTAACATAAGTTTACACTTCAGGATGCCACTACAAATGTCAACTTAGCAGGGAGACATTTATTAGAAAATAATTATAATACTAAACTGTTGGAAGAAAGGCAAGTTTACTTGAGAAAAGATTCAACTGCTATGAGGTCAGCCTAGGCTCATCTTTTTAATCAGCTTCGATCTGCAGATTTACTCTGAAAAGCCACACAATAAATAGCATAACGCTGCTTAAAATACTATGTCTGAAATTCTATATTTCTCATTTGTAAAGATTTATTGTGAAAAATTCCTGCATATCTTCCTCCTTTTCTAAAATCTCTGCATTTTCCCAACAATTCTTCTCATTTTGAATGGAAGACTACTGTTGCTGTAATCCTCGAATAACTCCATGCAGTTAAGATAAATACGTAGTTGAATCTGTATGTCAGGAAAAAATATCTAGTCAATTATAACACCGAAACAAGCAGGAATATTTGCAAAGAGTCCACAGGACTCCTAAATACTGTCTAACAAAGCATCTACAGGGCACTGACACTGACAGAAAAATACTGTACCTCCCTTTCACCACATTTTCTTCTCTGATATTATTGACAAGCAACCAGTACCTTGAAGTGTTGTTGCTTTTGAACAACCCACTCCAGGCTTCCTGTTTCAGCAGGCCTGATTGTGCTGTTAGCACAGAGAGGGCGAGAAAGAGAGAGAATATTTCTGTTGTTCCCAAAAGCAACTATGGAAATGGCTGTCAAAATGCGGAGCAGCAGGCAGCAACATACAATTATCAAGAAAAACTCACATGCTGACTTCATGTCGTATAGTTCCTGAACTGAGAAATCAGTTAACCTTTCTTCTACAACTTTTAAAAGTTTTCCTGCTGTACCCAGGGTGCTATGTTGATAAGCTTTACATAAGACATTTAAATAAGTATAAAGAATAATAAGAGTTTGCCAATTGGTTCTTTTTTCATTGAATTTTTTCATTTTAATATTTTCTCCTCAAAATTCCTTTTTTTTTTTAAAAAAATTGCAATTCAATGTTTGTAGTTCTACAGTTCTAGAAAGTGTAGCCAAAGTCTACAACCAAGACCAAGAAAAAAAATTTGAGGAAGATAATTTAAAATGCTAATTCAATGGGAGATACCATAGTCAGTGACACTTATAAAAGGTTATTAAAAAGAGGAGAAAAGCAGGCTGGCCGAGTGGCGCGGTGGTTAAGCACTGGCTTGGGAAGCCAGCGGCCCTGGTTCGGATCCCACATATGAGGGCCAGTGACACTGCCCTCAAAAAAAAAAAAAGAGGAGAAAAGCATAAGAATAAAGGTAAGACTATATTCATTAGGCACTTACGCTGTGATGTCTTTTGCTCTCTAAATGGCTTAAGGACTCTTGTATTATAATTTATTTTATGCATCAAATATTAAAACAATCTGAATCTCAGTTCCTTGCTATCCATTATTTTCAATTCTATACACTGGGGTTGAACTTCAAATTAATTTTACTTCTGAAATTTTACTTCTGGTGGGTAGCAATAGGGCAAGGGGCTACATTAAAATGATAACGGTAAGGAGTATACAGAAGGATCATATAGACATTTTTTAACGTTATCGTCGAAAAGGAATATAGCACACTTTTAAAAGAGGGTATGTGCTTCTAAATGGAAGAGGATGAAACTGATGGTTCAATCTAAATAATACCACATATCTCACAACTTGTTGGAAAGTACTTTTTTCATTGGGGGAGATTCACAGCTGCCGAATTTTCTGCAGTTAATAGAGTCCTTTGATTCACAGCAGTGCCCCTTGTACAAAAAATACTGGCCTTTGTGTATTACCAGAAACTAATTTTCTATTTGGCTGAAAAGGGAAAAATGGGGTTATTGCTTCTCCCTCCTACAGAGCTTTTCATTATGCCTGATGCACTCAACTTCTAAGCTCTTCTGAGAAAAAAAATAACTGAAGAGGCAAGAGGTAGAAAAATGAGCTTGTTAGCACATTAGAAGTGAAGTATCTTGGTGGGCCCTAGAAATTCCCAGTGGTGTGTTAACTTATCACTCTATGCATGCTGGTGCTGATAGTCTCCCAATTGATCACTCTCTTTTCGCACCAAAGGTGCTGCCAGGAAGCAAAGGCTGAAGGCCCACAGGAGAACAGTCTGCTATCAAAACAAGCTGTTTTTAAAAGTCTGCTTGAATGGGTAAAATGCTTCATGAAAAGTAGGGTGGAGACACCTACCTGCTTTTAAAATGCTCTACTTTCAGAGGGCCTATAAATGAAATATTTTACTTTATCTTATTATATTTAGAGTTTACACAAAAATTAAGCCGAAAGAAAGCAAATGTTAATATTTATAAAGCAGGGAAGATATTTCCAATGTAATTTATTAAAGTAAAAAATGACTGTCTAAATAAAATACATTTTGGAGTGTAAGTCTATTTCACTATACAAAAGGAGATTTACAAAACTGAAGAAACCCTAATATAAAGAGATACAAATTAAAATTATCCAGATATAATGTATTAATTTTGTAAAAACAACATGATGTATTTAATAAAATTACAAAAGATCTTCACTAGTGAAAACGATGCTTTCTAAAACGTTTTAAAGAGTGAAACAATCTTTAGTGGTTGAATTTAAATGAAAAAAACTATAGCACTTATCACGAATTAGGCAGGCTAATGCCTGAAGGTTCCTTTGTGGGGGGTTATCTTCAGAAAATGCTGTTAGCTTAGTAAATAATTATAGTTTATGGTAACTAACCAAAAAATTCTTAATAATTTTCAAAGTTTGATGTGGCCAAATAAGTAAACAACAAGATCAAAACAAACCAACCCAATCTATAGCACTTACATCTTTCTACCTTTCTACTCTGGAAAACATGTATTAAGAAGATTTAATGAACTCTAAGTACTTAAGAGTTCTAGGTCCACAAACAAGGGGCTTCTGATGACTGAGATAATGAAAAAGTTGTAAACAGTGCTGTTAGCATCTGAAATGGTAACCATAATATCCAACGTGGTTAATTCTTGTTATCGCCTTGTAATAGGTTAGGCACTTATTTCTTAAAAGGCAGTTCTTTAGGAAACAGTTATTAGTACCTATAAATTGAGTGGCATATGCAAACTTGATGGCTAGCACAAAAGGATAGCTCAAAGTATATTCCTACTATGAGTGCATGTTGCCATTAGCACAAATTAAAAAACTGAAATGGGTGAGATGATAAAAAGATAATGCGGTCAAGTCACAAATTCAGAACGAAATTTAAAGTACAAGTCTAAGTTGAATTAAGAAGGTTTTTGCTGTAAATTTAAAACCACCTAAGCCAAAACTAGCTAATAAAAAGCCATTTGATGAGGGAGACTTTTAGCTGGTAGGAATCTTTAATACAGAACTAGCCAATCAAAAGAAATAACACACAGGTGCTGCAATCACAGCAATATAATTATCCACTAATCCTCCTTCTACTTTCTGTAAAAGCAGAAAAGGGAGGAAGGAATATTCTAAAAATAGTAAATAAAGAGAACCAAACATTTTCTAAAGCATAGTTTAAATCTAATCTGTACTTCATAAAATTAAGTTAACATTATTCATTGTAAGTAACTATTTTTTAAACTTATGTATGAAATTATTTGTGGTCCTCTGTCACTGTGTCAAGACCAGCTGTCAAGAAACGGGTTCAATTTCAGCCCAGTCCTGGAAAGAGGCACATGAATTCTCTGTGCCATAGTTCATCTGTATGTTAAATGGGGATACCTCCAGCTGCTTCTATTTATGTCATAGGGATGTTAAAGATAAAGCATATAAATACAGTGCACCCAAAAGTCCCCCTACAACTGTGCTGAAAATAGTTTATTTTGACCTTTGGGTCAAATCTTTGTAAATAACAGGTGCTGTCTCCATGAGGACAATTTTCAATGTCAGTTTAAGAAACATACCCATATTCACGTGCAAGAACTTTTTGATAATATTTCTTGTTTGTGGTATGTAGAGGGACTTTTCACTTAATTTGGATGAGAGGAAACTGATTTCTCATGAGAAAAAGACAATATGAAAAGAAGATACTGCAGAAGGTTAATCGGTGCAGGTTTTTCAATTTTACTAATTATAGGAAGAATAAAAGGCAGATTTGGTTTTAACAAAGCAACAGCCCTTCAAGCTCCACAATAATATCCTTAATAATATAATGTAATTTTGAATTGCTTTTACTGTCAGAAAAGGCAACTTTCAGTTTTGTGATGACTACTTCCATGGCAAGCCCAGTAGGTTGCACAAATATTTAGCTCAAATGTAATCTGCAGGTACTTCTAGTCAATTGGTGGAGTAGGCAAATGCTGTGCTCACTTCCTCCCATGACCACATGAAAGTTTCAAGTAAATTATAGAACCACCATCAGTGAGAACTACCTGATGACTAGCTGAACGGAAATCCTCTAACCAAGGATATAAAGAAGCCACTACAGGACTTGCAGGAGACCCGGAGACACAGAATGGGCAGGTCACATGCAATTAAGAATCCAGAGGGATATCCTGGATGTGGAAATCCTCCCTGGGGAGGAAGGCGGTCCCGGCCCCACAATGGGCTCCCACACGGGGGATGTTAGTGCCAGAAAAGGAGTCTCTATAACATCTGGTTGTGAAAGCCAGCAGAGATTGTAGCTGAGTGAGATGAAGGGCTGCTGGAATACCAGGTGTTCCTTCTGAGGAGCCTCGCACAGACTCAACCTGCTCACAGACTCACTTGCTTGGGGTTCCTGTTCGGGGGTGGAAGCCTGAAGAATGCCAAGGACATATGGGGAGGAAGTGAACTGACTGGCTTGGAGGTGAGGGCTGGAGTGGGCAAGGCCAGGGTGGCTCTCTCTACGGACAGAGTGCTAGCAGGCACTATTGCTCCTTTGTTGAGCATTCTCCACAGCCAGATGTCAGCACAGGCAGGCACCAAACCTGAGCTCTCCATTAACCTGGCTAATATGGCTCGCCTCATCATGGTGATTCCCTGAGAATCCACCCCACCCAACCAAGCTTCTGCCCCAGCTGCTTTCAGCGGCTTTTCTATAGGAGTGGCTTGCCTTGGTTTGTGCTGAGAACTTACCTAAAGTCTCTTAGGTTGACAAACCCAAAGAAGCAGGAGCTGGCCTCAGTGTACCCTGTAACTAACTCTGTGTCAGACTCCAAGCCTGGCACAAAGAGCAACCAGTCTCAGCTTGCACTTAACTTCATTAGGTGGCCCCAAGCCTGGCCCTAGCTTCAGCCACTATTGGCCTGGAACAGAGCTTCAACTAAGTGGGTTCCAGCACAAGTGGTGGCTGGCCTCAGCTCACATTATAGTGCCCCTCAAAGGGTTCCAAGCCCGGCACTAGTGGCAGCCCACCTTGATTTGCAGCATAGCCTCTCCCAGGCACCTCCACGCCCAACACAAGCAGCAAGCAACCTCAGATAACTTAGTAGCTCCCTCTAGGTGGCCCCAAACTGGGCACAAATAGCAGCTGACCTTGGCCTGCACTGGAACCCCTCTCCAAAGGCCTCCCAAACCAACAAACATGGTGTATGGCTTCAGACCACACCAGAGCGCCACCCAACCACCTCCACAAATGACTTAACGGAACGGTAGACTCGGCTGGCACCAGAACCTCAATAATGCAACTCCTGCTCTGTGGGGTCAGCCCCTGCACAACAGCTTGTCCATTATAGTCAAGGCCAGTCCTCACAGCCAGTCAGCCTGAGGGTCAATACCACCTGCTGATGTGCCAAGAGCAATCAAGGTTCAACTACAACAGAAGGACATGGACAACCTACACAGGGGACAATTCTGGAGTACCTGGCTCACGGGAACAGGAAGATTATGTCACTGGATCTCACAGGACACCGACTACATAAGGCTACTCTGCCAAGACAAAGAGACGCAGCAGATCTACCTGACACACAGAAATAAATACAAGGAGTCAGTTAGAATAAGGAGGCAAAGAAACATATCCCAAATGAAAGAACATTTCATCACAAAGCAGCAGAATATACATTCTTTTCAAGGGCACATGGAACATTTTCCAGGACAGACCACATGTAGGCCACAAAACCAGTCTCAATAAATTTAAGAATAGTGAGATCATATCAAGCATCTTCTCCGATCACAATGGTATGAAACTAAAAGTAAATTACAAGAAGAAAACTGAAAAACACACAAACATGTGGAGACTAAATAACATGCTACTAAACAATGAATGGGGCAACAATGAGATCAAGGAACAAATCGAAAAATATCTTGAGACAAATGAAAATGAAAACACGATGACCCCAAATCTATGGGCACAGCCAAAGCAGTTCTAAGAGGGAAATTTATAGTAATACAGGCCTATCTCAATAAATAAGAAAAACCTAAAATAAACAACCTAACCTTACACCTAAAGGAATTAGAAAAAGATGAACAAACAAAGCTAAAGTGAGTGGAAGGGATGAAATAGTAAAGATCAGGGTGTAAATAAATGAAAAAGAGTCTAAAAAGGCAAATAGATCAATAAAACCAAGAACTGGCTCTTTGAAAAGATAAAACAAACTTTATAAACCTTTAGTCAGACCCGCAACAAAAAAACAGAGAAGGCCCAAATAAAATCAGAAATGAAAGAGAAGTGACAACACTACAGACCTATAAAGGATTATCAGGAAATATTACAAATAATTATATGCTAACAAACTGGACAACCTAGAAGAAATGGATAAATTTCTAGAAACATAAAATCTTCCAACACTGAATAAGAAAGAAAACAGAAAATCTCAATGGATAACTACTAATTAAATTGAATCAGTAATCAAAGGACTCCCACCAAACAAAAGCCCTACATCAGATTGCTTAATGGGTGAATTTCACCAAACAATCAAAGAATTAATACCTATCCTTCTCAAACGATTTCAAAAAACTGAAGAGAGAAGGCTCCCTAACTCATTTTATGAGGACAGCATTAACCTGATAACGAAACCAGACAAAGGTGCTACCAAAAAAAAAAAAAAGAAAATTATAGGCCACCCCGATGAACATAGATGCAAAAATCCTCAACAAAATATTAGCAAACCAAATCCAGCAACACATTAAA
The DNA here is from genome assembly GCA_033961575.1 of Aselliscus stoliczkanus. Classification (NCBI taxonomy): domain Eukaryota; kingdom Metazoa; phylum Chordata; class Mammalia; order Chiroptera; family Hipposideridae; genus Aselliscus; species Aselliscus stoliczkanus. Next base: position 75,268,586 of record CM066732.1, on the reverse strand, counting down.
AAGATCATACATCATGATCAAATGGGATTTATTTCTGGGATGCAAGTTTGTTTCAATAGCCTCAAATCAATTAACATAATACATCACATAAAACAAAATGAAGGATAAAAATCATATGATCATATCAACAGAAGGAAAAGCATTTGGCAAAACTCAACATCCATTTATGATAAAAACTCTTAGTAAAGTGGGGACAGAAGGAACAGACCTCAACATAATAAAGGCCATATTTAACAAATTGACAGCTAACATGTTCAATGGGTTAAAGCTAAAAGCGTTTTCCTTAAGAACAGGAACAGGACAAGGATGTCCACTTTCACCATTTTTATTCAACACAGTATCAGAAGTCCTAGCCACAACAGTGAGACAAGAAAAGGAAAAAAAATACATCTGAATTAGAAAGGAAGAAGTAAAACTTATTTCAGGTGACATGATACTATACAAGGTGTAACCAAACAATATGGTGAATGTCTAAATAAAAAAATTATTTTGTCACTTTGAGGGGTAAAAAGTATAACTATTGGGCTGGCCGAGTGGCGCATTAGTTAAGAGCTGGCTTGGGATGCCAGCGGCCCCGGTTTGGATCCCACATATGAGGGCAAGTGACACTGCCCTCTACAGCTAAGATGGTGAACAACAGCTCCACGTGGAGCTGGGCTACCATGAGTGCCGGGGACGGCATAGCTGCAGTCTCTGCTGCAGTGGGCTGCCATAGGCTACAGTGAGCGGCTGGTAGCCAGCGCGAGCTGCCAATAGCCGCGGTGAGTGACCATCCAGAGGCCGGCGACCGATCTGCCTCATCTGCAATGATGATACCAACATGGGCCAGTAAAGCAACGTCCTCCACAACTAGACTGAAGAACAAAAGGACAGCAACTTGTCTGTTCCCCTTCCCCGATTCCCCAACGCTGTTCCCCTCCCCCAATTCCCCAATAAAATCTTAAAAAAAAAAAGTATAACTATTGCACTGCATTGTATACTTGAAACTAATTTTTAAAAATGTTTATTTCACAATAAAAATTAAAAAAAAATTATGAGAGTAAGAGACACATTGCCATTAATCCCCCTCAGAACACTCTCCCTCACTTCGAACACACTTATCCCATCATCCCTTATCCCATTCTTGTCACTTTCTAAAGTAGTTCTGGAAATCCTCTTTCATGATTCTCCTTTGCTGTGCTGTTGTGGCTGCCTTGATGTCCTGAATCATTTTGATTTGGGGAAGAGCCAGAAGTCGCATGGGGGCAGATCCGGTGAATAAGGTGGATGAGGACACGCTGTAATGTTTTTGACAGAAATTGCCATATACCAGAAATGATGTACTACATGGAGTGTTGTAAAAATGGAGGATGATTTACAACACACTTTAAAACACACCTTCTTGGGCCGGCCACGTGGCACAGTGTTTGGGCGCTGGTTTGAGAGGCCAGCGGCCCCGGTTCGGGTCCCACATATGAGGGCCAGTGACACTGCCCTCAAAAAAAATAAAATAAAACACACCTTCTTTCAACCATAGCTCACCCCTGACTGACTACACCAAACAAGCTGAAACTTGTCACACACTGTTACTAAGGGGTTTGACGCACTGCTTCCCATATTGAAGATCCCTGCCTTTTCGTTGGATGGACGGACACTTGGCAGCAGCATTCACTGTATTTTATGATCATAATGGAAAGACTGTGTCACACACAACTTATGGTATGGTAATTTCTGGCAAATAAAAACATTATAGTGTGTCCTTATCCAACTTATTCACCAGATCTAGCACTGTGTGACTTCTGACTCTTCCCCAAAGTCAAAATGACCATGAAAGGTAAACGTTTTAAATCGATTCAGGATATCAAGGCAGCCATGACAGAGAACTAAAGACACTCATGAAAAAGGTTTCCAGAATTGCTTCAGAAAGTGGCATGAATGATAGGATAAGTGTGTTTGAAGTGAAGGGGAGTACTTTGAGGGGGATTAATGGCAATGTGTCTTTTACTGTAATAAATTCTTCTAAAAATTTAAACATTCACCATATTCTTTGATCACACCTTGCATTTATAGAGAACACTAATGAATCCACCAAAAAACTATTAGAACTAAGAAATTCAGTAAAGTAGCAGGATACAAAATTAATATTCAGAAATTGGTTACACTATTATATATCAATAATGAACTACCAGAAAAAGAAATTAAGAAAATAATCCCATTTATAATTACATAAAAAAAAATGCCAAGGAATAAATTCAAGAAGGTGAAAGAACTGTACTTGGAAAACTATAAGACACTGAAGACAGAAACTAAAGAAGGTACAAATAAATGGAAGCATATACTGTGCTCATGGATAGGAAGAATTAACATCTTTAACCCAAAGCAATCTACAGATTCAATGCAATCCCTATCAAAATACCATGGCATTTCTCACAGAACTAGAACAAATAATCCTAAAATTCATATGGAACCACAAAGGACCCTGAATAGCCAATGCAATCTTGTGAAAGAAGACCATATCTGGAGGTATCATGCTACTGGGTATCAAGTTATACTACAAGGCTGTGATAATCAAAACAGCATGGTACTGGCATAAAAGCAGACAGATAGATCAACAAAATACAGAATCAAATAGAGAGCCCAGGAATAAATCCATGCCTATATGGTCAAAGGATGCAAGACCATATGCGAGGCAAAGGAGGCAAGACTACACAATGGAGTAAAGACAATCTATTCAATAAACGATGCTGGAAAAACTGGATACATACAAAAAACGAAACTGGATCACTTTCTTACACCATATATAAGAATAAACTCAAAATGGACTAAAGACTTAACTGCAAGACACAAAACTATAAAACTTATAGAAGAAAGAAAACATAGGCAGTAAACTCTTTAATATCCTGTTAATATGTTTTTGGATATGTCTATTCGGGCAAAGGAAACAAAAGAAACCACCACTAATCAGCAGGAAAATGCAAATTAAAACTGCAATGAAGTCACCTATCAGAATGGCTATCATCAAATGTTGGTGATATGGAGAAAAGGAAACCCTCATACATTGTTGGTGGGATTGTAAATTGGTATAGCCACTATGGAAAACAGTATGGAGGTTCCTCAAAACATTAAAAATAAAACTACTGTAAGACCCAGCAATTCCACTTCTGGGTATTTATCTGAAGAAATGCAAAACACTAATTCAAAAAAATACATACATCCCTATAGTCACTGCATTACTTACAATAGCCAAGATATGGAAGCAACCTAAGATTCCATCGATTGATAAATGGATGAAGATGTGATACATACAGAGGGTGCCAAAACATGTATACACATTTTAAAAAAGGAAAACCGTATTAAAATTGTAATAATATATACTGATAACAAAAGATGAATACAAATCACGTTTGACTTCTCCAATTACAAGAGGGACTCGGGCCGGCTGAGTGGCACAGTGGTTAAGCGCTGGCTTGGGAAGCCAGTGGCCCCGGTTTGGGTCCCACATATGAGGGCCAGTGACACTGCCTTCAAAAACAAACAAACAAACAAACAAACAAACAAACAAACAAACAAAACCCCAAAACCCAAGTGGGACTCAAAGTGGTTACCATCAGCATCCAGACACTTCTGATTAAGGCGAGCTACTGCTTGAGCAACGTTGATCAAAGTGTCCACATTTTTATTTTTTTGGCACTACTGGTATATACAATGGAATATTACTCGGTCATAAAAAAGAATCAAATCTTACCGTTTATGACAACCACCATATGATCTCACTTATATATGGAATCTTAAAAACAAAATAATTGAACAAACAAAACAGAAACAAACTCACAGATACAGAGAACAAACTGATGGTTGGCAGATAGGAGGGAGTTTGGGGGGAATGGGTGAAAAAGGGCAAGTCATTAAGATGTACAAATGGTCAGTCATAAAAACAGTCACAGGGATGTAAAGTACAGCATAGGGAATACAGTCTATAATATTGTAATAACAATGTATGGTGCCAGATGAGTACTAGACATATTGGAGTAATCACTTTGTAAGTTATATAAACATCTAATCACTATGTTGTACACCTGAAATTAATATAATATTGTATGTCAACTGTAATTTAAAAAGAAAACTTTAAAAAAAGTAATTTGTGACTTGTTTCAAAGAAATGGAAATTTGTGTGTATGTATATATAGAGGATGCCAAAAAAATGTACACACATTTTAAGAAAGGAAAAAACTATTAAAATTATGCTGATGGTAACTGCTTTGAGCACCTCTTGTATTGCAGAAGTCAAATGTGACTTGTTAATCTTTTGTTATTGGTATATATCGAGTATTCGAGCTTTATTTCTTAAAATGTATATACATTTTTTGGCACCCTCTGTATATGTTGTACACAGCAGTAATGAATATAAAGTATAATTTTTCACAGAAAGGAATTATGAAAATTATAATTGTAAGCAGACTTCAAAGACACAGCATTGATTAATTTCCTCTTAAATTCAGGTTTAATGTTTTCTTTTGTAAGTAAGAAAAAACATTTGGCTCTTTTAAAGTAGAGGCTAAGGGCCAGCTGAGTGGCTCAGTTGGTTAAGAGTTGGCTTAAGAGAACGAGCTTTGAGTAACAGAGCTGCCGGTTCGATTCCCACATGGGCCAGTTATGCTGCACCTGAGCTGAGCTGTCCCTGAGCTGCCAACAGGTGGCAGAATGGTTCAGCTGGTGTTAACAACAAGATTGCCTATTCGATGGTGGGCTACACCTATCCGCAACTAAGACTGAACTTGGCACCTTGAGCTGAGCTGCTCTCAGATCGTTTAGTGGATAGAGTGTGCGCCCTCAACAAGGCTGCATGGGATGGTGGCTATGCCCACCTGGAACTAAGATTGAACACAGCACCTTGAACTTAGAGGCCACAAGTTGCTCATGGGCAGCCAGATGGCGACTGGCACCCTCCACAACGAAGACTGAAGGACGACTTGGCTGGTCCCCTTCCCCAATATGCCAACACTGTTCCCCTCCCCGAATTCCTCAATAAAATCTAAAAAAAATAAAAATAAAGGCAAAGTATGAAGTGTTTAGATCTGTGCTGATGATCATAGCCTCAGGGACCGAAGGGCCATTCTGAAATTCTAAATTTAGTAAGCCCTTGCCTATACTCATATTTCTGTGGCGTCTTCGCAGTTTTAGCACTTAAGAATTTCACGTCCCTTCTTTGTATGAAGACTCCAAAAACAGTAATTGTAGAAAGAGGGAGAGTTTTGCCTACAGACTTTAAAAAATTTTGGCGAGTGCTACTAAACAATATTCATAAAGTTTGTAAGATGGTTGGTAGGCTTGAAATTGACTATGGTGGGAGTTTTCACCTCATAGAACTTGATGAATGTCACACATTGGGGTCTCTTGAGAGCCAGTTGTTAAATACCAAGTGTGCCTCTTTCCCCATGCTTGTTTTCCTAATAAACTAGGGGAGAGACTAATGTCATGGGGGCGGAGGCCATGTCTTCTTATCTTTACATATATTGGTAGCACCTAACACAGGACCCAGTCGTACTCAACGACTATAAATTATAGAAAGAATGAATAAAATTGGTTAGGAGACTGTTATGCAGACAGCCCACTTTCTCTAATTTCAATTTGGTTCTCCAGAGGCAAATCCCTTTGGAGTAAATATAGGTGGGACTTTCCTAGGATTGGATATAGAGTCTGAATCCTACTTGTGAGAGAGTTTGGTCTCAACCCACCCTTGATCTCGCTGACCTCCTTTGGAAGAAAAAGTGAATAAAACACAATGTATATTAAAAATGTTAATAAAGCACATAGGTAAGTATTAACATTAAGAGAAAGCAAAACTGATAATAACTTGTCAAAAAATCTAACAATGGCCTAAGGAAAAAAATGCTATTAATAGTGACAGTAATTACAACTTACTAAAATTAGGGTTGACCTAAATAAACATTTTGCCCCACTGGCTGTGACAATTTTTTTAATTTAAAAAAAGTAAAAAATTTTTCATAAATTCTACAGTGGTATGAGACAACGAACTTTGTTAATTCTATTCAAGTAGCCATCTACAGTAAGAGAGAAAAGAGAAGAAACTTTGTGAAAATGTCCAAAGACAAATCAAGTAGAGGGTAATTTCAAAACCATTTAGGCAGATTTCCAAAATTGCTCTGGACACCATAAAAATATAGGTAATAATATCCTTGAAAACTAATACTTAGAAATTCAAATATTTGGATTTTTCCAAAGGCCATCTTGAGTGGGTTTATCTCCGGGCATCATTTACTGAGAATATTTTAGGACAGTATGACTTAGAGGGATACAACAATGATCTAGCATTACTTTCAGGGAAATGAGCAAAATCAGCAAAATGTTTATTCAGCAACAAGCCTTGCCTTGATAGAGAATACAGAGATTTGCTTAGAAAAAGCTACTGACAGGTAGAGTTGGGACCAGAACCTTGGTCATTTAATAGTCCAGTGCTCTTTCTACATCCAATTTCAATGATCTGAGTTTTGTATGGAGAAAAAAAAAACGTTTACGAGGTATTTCAGTTAGCTCAAGGATGGCCAACACAATGAATATTAGCTTAAATTTTAAGATTAGCAATTTCTGAAAAATTGTTGTTTATATACTAGACTCTCATATGTAGTATAATAAAAATCTTTGGCATGTTCTAAAATAAAAATAAGAAAACAATATTGGCTTTTTAGTTCTAAAAGGTCTTAAAATATCTTCAGACTTTCTGAGGCAGTATTAGTATCAGGATCTTGAAAAAATAACGAAAGAGAAGAATTTTATTAAGACACATAATTTGGATAGATATATTTTGCAGGTACATCTCAAGAATTTCATGACTGCTATTATCAGTAAAGTGGCAAATTTTCCTGAAATATACAGGGCAATTTCAAATATCCCATTGACTAGTAGGTACTACTCATTTATAAGATGAAAGTAAAATAAACTACACTGCTTACCTTGGTAAATTAATAATACTCCGTTTCTTTTCTACAGTAGCTAATTTCTTCAAGAAATATGTTGTCTAGTTCACAGGCAGTAAAAATAAAATTCCCCTAAGTAAATAGCATGAATCTTGGCATTAATATTGCTTATTTGTATCGTTAATAGAAATTCTTCTACAAGTCTGCAACAGGTTATGCCAAGTTATTGTGTATAATTTTTATGATGCCTTATATTAATGAAATTCTTTAGTAGTTGATACTATCTACACCATGAAGGAAAAGCTGTGATTTGTCAGAATAGACAAAGCTGGGCTTTAATCCATCCTTTTAACCATACTGCCAAGTCTATATTGTTTTCACTGCGTCTCAATTAAGAGACAGGCAGGACACCTGGTACTTTTTTATCTAAGTCCCACGGGCTGCCAGATGACTCAAAATCCATAACAGGTGCTAAGGCAGTGTGAGCATAGTCCTGTTATTGAAAGCTGGAGTTGAATAAAATTTGGACCATATATAATTGCTCATAAATCAGTCAATTACTAAATGAAAACATTAAGTAAAAAGTTGATAAGTCCAAGTCTACCCAAGTTCATGTAAACACATTTAAAAATATTACTCTTAAATAGATCGGATTAAAAATTTAAACCTCCCTAAACGTTCTGAAGATCGTTCCTGATTTAATAATCCAATAATCACTGGTTTCTAAAAAGCACTAACATGATTATTAAATATGTATATCTATTTCACTTGCATGATATGGTATGAAGCAAAACATCTTAAAAAAACACTGAGTTACCTGGATTTCAAATCTATGAAAATTAAAATTATGGAATCTCATTCTTGATAAGATGTACTTGAAAATATTATAAGTAACAATGAGACTTTCAGAATTAGAGAACTACTTCAGAATCATCAGTGTTAGAGCAAGAGTTTAAAAAATATGGAGAGGGAAACTAGAAACAATCATTTTGTGTTGTTCCTTTTGGGAACAAAAATTTCAGTACATTAAAGTTAAGGAAATGAAAATATGTGTTTGAATTAAATACTAAACTTGGGCTCTGTCAGAAGATTGCAAAAAGGAAAAAAATAACTAAATAAGTGAAATTTTACAGTATACAATTACTTAAGTGTTATCTCAACCTAAATGTGCACTAACTTAATTAAGATTTTGTTTAAATACTAAAATTATCAGGAGTACAAAACAGTGATTTATTATCATGGTAAGTAGTAACGAAGTACAGCAAACTGTCATTTAAGACAGTGTCATAGAATCTATGATAAACAGTATATTGGCTTAAACTAATGCATTATATTCCCCCAGGGAATGACAGGCTTAGCGACTGGACTTTAACATCAAAATCTACCCATTAATCTTGACTTAAATATAATCTATTCTGCAGTAAAAGGAAGAATGGGCATTCAATGAATTACTGTTTTTGAAATATTGCACTGGTGCCCATTTACTAAAATCATTTAAGAGGATATGAGGAGATGGAATACTAGTAAATTTTACAGACTGTTACTGATTTTACAAAACATGCATCTTATTTTCCCCCAACTTAGCAAGAGCATCTCATTTAAAAAAATTTATAGATTAGAAGTCTTAAAATATCTCCCTCTGATCCTTTGAAAGGATAATACTTATAAATTATAATATTGCAATATAATTTTGTCAACTTAAGCTCAGCTGAAAAAAAGAATCACCTATGGAAATATACTGTGATGTTCAGGATCGTGGGAGCTGAAATAAACTTTAGTTTTTTTAAAGGTTGTAGACCATATTTGTGCATCAGAACCACCAACTACTTGATTAGACTGGCCAGAAAAAAAAATGGAAAGCTAAGAGTAGTATTTAAACCAATATCATGGCATACAACGCTTCATAAAAAGCAACAACTGTCACATTTTAAAAGATATCAAAAACAGAGTTAAACAAGAGATGACCATGAATACTGAAACAGTTGTAAGTAACTCATTTAAATGACAAATCTGGTATTTAATGATTTGTTGACTTTAGTGCATTATTTTAGCACTTCAAATTCTTACCCATAAAGTTTATTTACATTTCTATATTAATATAGCTTATATATATTCAGATGGTATTTGGGAAGTCTAAAACGCACACTGTAAAGGAAATTAAGCCAAATTTGTGTTTATCCTTATCTGATATATGAATTGTGGTGGTTTTAATCCACTTTCCCTTATTTTAAATTTTTATAAAGGTTTAAAAAATATATTATTTTCATCTAAAAAAACACTGTAAAGCAAAACTGACTTTTTTTTTTTTTTTTGCAAAACTGACTTTTGCTATAACCTGGTAGGCTGAAAATAGTGACATGTTAACAAGGAATTACTAACAAGTGGTTGCTAAAATGTATTTATTTGCTTTCTTTTTGATAGTAGGTATGTGCTAAATAAAAGCCAACACTCCTATCAAGACAGTAAGTAAATGTAGAAACATCAGTTCCCCAACAGCTATTTCTGCTCCTTCTGTTTTCCGAACAGCAATTAGTAAAGCAACCCCTTCCCCTCCTCCCTAGTGCTGTCAAGCTGTTCAGAGCAGTTTGCAACTCAACAATGGTACTATTGTGAATGCTCTCTGGGCTTCCTTCCCACAGAGAGTTAAATGGGCAGTTCCTGCTGCCCATGATTGGTGTCCAGTGAAATAATACTCAAGAGCCAGGTTTTATCAGCTTCACGCCAAAGAAGTGAAGCCAGGGAACCCAAGCCTTCATATCATACTGGACCATATGCCAACCCTGATGGCCCCAAAGGTTTATCACTAAGAATCAGGATCCATCATGTCCCTTGTGAAATTTCACTTCACATACCTTATGTGAAATGCAAAGCTTCACTAAAAACCGAACCTTCTTTACAATTGGCATGAACAGATGGACGGTAACAGTGGTTTGGCAAGCAAAAGTTAAGATTTAAATAGGCTGTATTCTAGGCTGTGTGTGAGAGGAAAAGCAGTTAGAAGAAAAATGGGGAGATTTGTGACCCACAGTTTAATTTTAATTCCATTATTGAGTTATTAAAAATTCAAATAGTAAAAGCCCTTATGTTTATTAAAAGGAAAAGAATGGATTAAAAGCACTGCGATTCCTATATCAAACAAGGTTAAAGACTAATTTCAGCTTTACATTCTTCATTCTCTCTGCTCTGAACTTCCCAAGCAGCATCTGAATCTACTGCTGGTTTTATATTTTAAAAAAGACTAGATAGAATAAAACTTGCTCATTATGTGGTAGGTAGGTTTGGTGAATAATAATTTGAGCATACCAATGCACCCTCATCATTAATATCAACAACATAAGGGTTTAAAGGAGAAAAAAAAAATCTCTGTTGTAGCACAGGTGAGAAGCTAATAAAGATGGAAATAGAGAAACTTCAAGTTTTGTTGTTTTGGGGAACAGTTTGCCCATCATCTGATAAGGGTTCTCTATCTTCCTTCTGGTGCACTATGATATGACCCAACTGTCTAGATTGGCATATGTGGATAATACTGTCACACCAGATTTGACAAAAGAGATAAGATGGTGGTAGAGCTTTTCTTTCCTTCACTATTTTTGCTGCGAAGACAATGTACTATCAGAATAGGATAAAAATACTTCATTAATCAATAACGTGTAAAAGTATAAAGGATTGTTATGCAAGAATGAAGGGTCTATCATGAAACTTAAGAATTATGAACATTTCAAATGCTTTTGAAAATGGCAAATATGTGTAAAGATGATCAAATAGTTAGAGACCTTAGTCTCGTTAAGAAACATAACACTAGCTATTACTGTTATTAGCTTAGCAGTTACTGTAAAATTATTAAAAAATAGAGACTTTATTTGAATGCTAACTTGACAAACTTATTTTGGAAAGAATTTACTAGAAAAGGAAAATAATACATTCAAGCTGTGTTCTGCTCAACAGGTAAAAATTATATAAAAGCAGAACGAACTGTCACGTTAAGACAATGGTTGTTATATTACTGGCAGTAACATTAGAAAACCAAGTTTATGTTTTCTTTGTGCTCGACTACATGATCTGGTTTTGACCTATTTCTTGATCTCATCTTCTACTATGCTTTCCTTTGCTTTATACCACTCAGTAGTGCAGAACTCCTTGTATTTCTTGACCACATCATACTTTTATCCCGCCATGCCCATTTCCTACGCCTGAAAAGCTCTTTCCTGGCCTTGTCTGCCAGGTGAAGTTTCATGTTTTTGAAGTAATTTGCACAACATGCTTCCTCGGTAAAGCCATTCCTAATCTCTCCTCCTAACTATCCTCTCCCACATTAATGAAAACTAATCACCTTTACCATCTTATTCTGTAATATCACTATTGATGAACTCTTCAGAATGCACTTCAATCACTGATTCACTCACTCACTCACTCACTCACTCACTCACTCACTCACTCACTCACTCACTCACTCACAGGCATCTTCCTTCCTCATCCACCAGACTGTCAGCTCCTTGACAGCAGTGACTGTCTTTCTATCTCTAGCTTTTCTCTCACAGTGTCTCCCATATAGTAGGTAGTCATTAAATATTGGTGAATAAATCAAAGATCCAAGATGGCTTAGTGACCTTTTTTTGGGGGTGAATATAGCCTTTTAAAAAAATTTAGGGCCAGCCAAGTGGTGCGGTGGTTAAGCGCTGGCTTGGGAAGCTAGCGGCCCTGGTTTGGTCCCACATATGAGGGCCAGTGACACTGCCCTCAAAAGAAAAATAAATAAATAAAATAAATTTAAATTTGTCATTAGTACACTGAGTTCTTGGTGGAGAATAAAAATTTAAAATATCTTGACTGGCCAAGTGACATGCTGGTTAAGAGTTGGCTTGGGACGCCAGCTCTGAGCAGCAGGGCCCCAGCTGGGATCCCACATGGGCCAGTGACGCTGCGCCCTTTACAGCTAAGATTGTGAACAACAGCTCCACCTGGAGCAGGGCTGCTGTGAGTTGCTGGTGATGGCGTAGGCTGCAGTGGGGCTGCAGTGGGCTGACATAAGCTACCGTGAGTGGCTGGCAGCCAGCGTGAGTGGCCGTCCAATGACTGGTGAGCGACTGCGTCACCCGGGAAGAGCGCAATGACGATACCAACATGGGCCAGTGAAGCAACATCCTCCACAACTAGACTGAAGAACCAAAGGACAGCAACTTGTCTGTTCCCCTTCCCCGATTCCCCAACGCTGTTCCCCTCCCCCAATCCCCCCCAAAATCTTTAAAGAAGCCCCAAAATTTAAAATATCTCTTGAATACAATGATAATAGAAATAGAAGTTGGCTATGTAATGAAGTCCTTTTTTGTGAGTTCCCACAGTTCAAATATAGGCAAAGTAATTATTCTTAGTCCATATTAGAAATTTAAAAAAGATAACCTCTAGAGAACATTAAGAGAATACTATTTTCAGACACACTGGTTCGAATTCCACAGAATAAACTTCCTTCATTATTATCAAAAGTTTATTACATATCTGAGAGATTCATACTTATCGCCTTTATATCTTTTTGAAAGAACACAGGTAGATTTGTTAGACCCAAACTCACATCTTTGAGGGTATGCAATAAAATATTCCCACAATGATTCTAAGGAAGCTTCTTAAAATACCAATAACAGGCATATACCCTGCCATTCAACAGACAGGTATACATTGCTCTTCCTTCAAAAGAATAGCTGAACAAATTAAAATTAATGTAGTAAAAAATATATTAGAGTCACAACAGAAGTGTTGCACATATCCAGAACCCCTGTTTAAACAATTACTCTGTGTGCATACCCAGACAATAAGGTTTGGCAGAAAAATCCTGGCCAAGGGGATATTTAATCACAAGCTTTTCATCAAGAAATCCTTCAGCAGCAATGCCCACTGTTTTTAACACAGGTGACTTAAATGTTCCCATCACAGAGCAGATTGTTAGGTAAATAAGAATGTTTGTCTGCTCTTAGAGAGGTCCCACTACAATGATTAATATCAAAGGTGCAAGGGCTGCAAGCATTTCAGAGGCCACAAAACCTGGGTCATTTAGTTGATGAGGCATTTTATTTCAAGAATTCTCTTCTTTTGTAGCATGAATGCCCATAATCATACATCTCAGAGTATTTAACAAATAACCAATTTGCCCATGAAGTTTAAGACTTCCATTTAGAAGTTTATAGAACAAATGGCACTTAGAAGATATTGAGAGCTCCTAATGATGGAGGTGGTGCCAAAGCTCAAGGAATGACACTGAGGACCTCAGCAGTGTCTCGGCTCCCATACCTGCGCCCTGCTGCTCTCCTGTGGCCACCACCTTCCCTGTCATTCAGCTCAAAGTGGGAACCTTCAGGGCTACAGCCCTGTGCTGCCTCCTTCCTGGGGAGGACACCAAACTGTACTCTCTCCATCTGTCACTGTCATCAAGTCAAAGGTGTCTGAACTCACTTTTCTCAACATATTCCTCTTCCCTTTTAGAAGTGGAGGGAAAAACCTTACCGGTTATTGATCTCTGAAAATGATCTTCATTAAACTATAATGCCTTCTAATAAAAATACACTGACTAATCAGTCAAAATACAAAACTCTCGTGTGTGTGCTATTCTGGCTTATTCATGTATCAGAGGCAATTTCTTCTGTTCCTATGTTTCCTTTTCTTATCTATCCGACATGCTCTCACATTATAGCCTAGACTAATACAAACCACAAGTTATAATGACAACAAAACAAAAACAAGCAAACTTAAAAGTATATTGGCAAATGAATATCAATTTTCTGTTAGAAAAAAATGAATAGTTAAGAATCCATCCATCCATGAATCCATCTACTCTATACTATTACAACAAACTACTAGCCACCTACCACTGTGCTAGAAGTTAGTGAATTAAGGATACATAAGACTTATTAATATGAGCACACACATAGTAAATCCAATACCAAAATGTTACGAGGCAGTGCATTGCTTAGTGAAGGAAATTTTTTTTTTACAAAGTTATCTTATTGGGGTCATGCAGAATGAGTATAGTAGATGGAACAGAGTAGAGAGGGGCGTTCTTGGGGCAAAAACACGGGCCTAAAAGAAGAGAAGGCATTTAGAGATGATAGACATGGTTTAGTGGGACACATATAGGGTCTGCTGAGTGTCAGTGTGGTGGGGGATGACAGTAAGGGTGGAGGGTGAAGTTGGGGAGGCGTACAGATTATGTCTGACAAACTACAGTGAGATATATGAGGTTGGGAGGATAAGCTATCAAGAATTGCTTGCAGGTAGCCAAAGAATTTAGATAAGATTTCAATGAACAGTCAAGAGCCATCATAACTCTTAGTCTATTTAAATCTGTGTTTTAGAAGAACATTGTCAGTGTCAATGTAGAGGATAAGAATAATAACATTACCAACTATGAGGTAGCCACCATTTTCTAAGCTCTTGCTACAGGACAGGCTGCTTAGTGCTTCAAGTAGATAATCTCATTTAATTCTACAACAATCCTGAGTTTGGTACTCTTTTACCAGATTTAAAAAACTTAGACATAAAGACAGTGACATACTTAATAAATGGTTCTAGATTCTGAAGCCCATGCTTATATCCCAACAGTCAGCTTCCAAATTTTAAAATATAATTTATAAATTAAGCATGGTCTGTAGTTATCAATACCATCTTCTAAGGAAATGATCTGCAAAAGACAGTAGATACATAAAATTATGTAGTTTCTCAATAAACTCACTTTCTTGTAACATGAAATGGTGGCAATATTGATGAGCCTCCCTAAGAGGTTTTATAATGTTCTATCATAATGAATGGCAAACTGCATTAGTAGAGCCAATCAATTACATTTCATTTCATTTTGGCTCTCATACTTTTGCATCAGGTTCTTTACATTTGAGTAGTAGAACGGTAGGGATAACAAACTGTGACTAATTGAAGAATGATCATTGACTTCTGGTAATTTGTCTGATAAAGTTAAACAGAAACCCAATTCTGGCATTTAAGAAAAAGTCAAATCTAAACAGATTAGAAGAAATCAAATAATATTGGTTTGGAAGGAAAGAATATTAAATCTAAGAAGAAAGTGTGTTTTAAAGATGCCATTTAATTTTAGAATATCCCCAATACTGTTCATTTCAGAATATTACATGCATATTATATAGATATATGCATACACATAAAGCCACAAAATATAAATTATAAGAATTAAAAGACATGCTGCATTCCATCTACTCAAATCTCACCCTTTGAGGCCCAGATTTCCTATACATTCTTCCCTGATTTTTTTACTTCTTCCTTGGAACTTCCACAGCATTTTATCTATAACCTTACTATGACACATTGTATTGTGTATCATAATTATTAATGTACATATTACTCTCTCCCTTATTAAATTACAAGCTTAATGAAGACAAGATTACCATCTGATTTGTCTTTGCATCTCTCTCAAAAATCTTTACCACTACCAAGTAAGTGATCAATGAATAGTGTTGATAAAAGAAAAGCAGTAAAGCCTATTTTTTGACCAGGTGGTGGTTAAACTGTAATTATTCACATACAGTACATTTAGGATTTATGTACTTTTCTCAAATTATATTTTTTCAGTAAAAAAGTTTAAAAAAAAACTGAAGAAAAATAGGACATGTGAGATGTTTAATTTTATGTCAACTTGGCTAGGAGATGGTACCTAGGTTGTGGTCAAACACCAGTCCAGATGTTGCTGTGAAGGTATTTTTTAGATGTGACTACCATTTAAATCAGGAAACTTTAAGTAAAGCAGAGTATTCTCCATAATGTGGGTGGGCTTCATCCAATCAGTTGAAGGCCTTAAGAGAAAAGACTGAGGTTCCCAAGGAAGGCAGAATTATATCTCCAGATGCCTTCTGACTCAAAGTGCAACATCAACTCTACTGAGGAGCTCCTGCAGATTCCAGACTTGCTGGTCTCCACAATCATGTGAGCCAATTTCTGAAAAATCAATCTTTTTCTATTGATTCTGTTTTCCTAAGAACCCTAATACAACATAATTATATGTTGTAACTTCTGATAATTTCCATGTATAATAAACCTCACATTAAAAAATAAAACGAAATCGTATATACATAATAGCATCATATTTAACATTTGTACATAGTTAAAATGTCTCTAGGATCAAAATAAATTATTGCTTTAAAATATTTAAGAAATGGAGTCATGATAGCTAACATCATCAATTAATGCTCTGGAATTATTCCATCGCAAAAAGGTAAAAACAAAACAAAAACCCAACATAAAAAATAAGGAAACCCCAAAACAAAATTAAACAAACCAGTGCCTCCCTCCCCTCAAAAGCCTCCAAATTCTCTCTCTCTCTCTCAACAGGTAATTAATAAATGATAGCTAAGATCAACCTGAAATACCCCTCAGGTCCAATGGCTACTCAGAATCTGCCTACTCTTCCTCCCCAGTGTTACACTTCAATTGTAATTGCATGCTCAAGCTAACAAATTGAGCTGGAGACAAAAAAGTACCTAGCTGACAAAGTCAGAGATCGCAAGAAAATGCTTTTCAAGTACAAGTAATGCAAAAAATGACAAGTGAAGTGAAGGAGAGGTTTCAAAGCTTGAAAGACAGTCATCAATACTGACAGATTACTGTAATTCTGGCTGCCAGCACGATCGATTTGGGCAGCATATGACAATCAATATTGTTCTCATTTAGTGAACAACATTAGATTCATAGTTACAGAAGATGTTCCAAGGATAAAATTTAAACTGTTTTTAATGATCATAAATAGCACAATTTATGCTGTGGAATCTTAGTGGGTATTTTTATTGGGCATAAAATAACTGACACAGCAGTATAATTATCCAAGTATAAATGAGTTTATTACATATTCTTTTACCCCCTCACTTCTCTTATGAGGATTAAAGTAGTAACTGGTGTTTTCAAAGCCTACTTCTATCTCAATTTCTGTTAAGTTTTATTGATCTGTTTTAGAACACGATTTTTTCCTATCCAGATTGGTCAAAAACATACACTTTAAAATTTAATATATTTCTGAGCTATGTTTTTATTATTTAAAATAAAAGACATATCTCTATTTCAGTATCTTCAAACAGAAAACATCTACTTGCAATTTATTAAATAAACTTTCATTTAAAAATCAAGTAATTTCCCCTGACATTTAGAATTAATAGAGAACTTTCTGAATCCTTGTGAAAGGTGACTATATGCTTTTCAGGTTAGCAAAGGCAAACAGTCTCTCTACTATATACTTAAACCACTACGGGAAAATAATTTCCATATACCTTCTAAATTCAAGCTTCCAAGTCTAGAAAAATTTGTTTGATCTGATTTAATGTTTTTACTCTGAGTGTTCCAGAAGGGATTTTGCTCATATAGAAAATGTTCATATTTGCTACGCAAATAAAATGTTCCTCTTTACTGTTTTCATCTGAAATGATCTCTCTTCATTTTAGAATTTTCTCCAATGTGTTATCTATTAATATCTCAGCAAGATTTAACTATTAAGAACTTCATGAAGCAGGCCTGAAAATCCAATCAAATCAATAACCCACCAACCAAGCAAATATAAAAACCCAATTAGGCAATTCCTTGGTGTTGGGTAGAATTGTTTTATATTGACTGTAATCTTTAAACGTAACAGATTTAATCACTGCACAAAATAATCATTTACTAAGCACATCCAAATTCATTATCCCATGTAATCTTCACAACAATTCCAAGATGGGTATTAGCATGTTTTTTCATTTGAAGAAAGTAGGTAAGGTTTAGAGGTTTTGTGGCTAGACCAAGATGGCAAGGCAGAGCTTAAAAAATTGAGTTAAAAATCAATGTTTTCTAACTGCAAATCCAGCTATCATACCTCTACTGTAACATGCAAATCTGAAATAGCTCTCAAGCGTACGAATTTAGGTGCAGTAAAATTAAGCCATCTTCCCAACAGTTTTAATTTTGCATTTTTTAACTACTTGGTAAAGCATGCATCTTAAATGTTATTTGTATCTTGGGCCAGAAATAGTTTGTGTTTGCTCAGTAAATTGAGTTCCCGCTTTATGACAGGAGGCAAATGGAGTTTTGTATTACAATCTAATTTCTCTCTCTCTCTCTCACCACTTGCCCAAAAGATTTAAGGCATTCTTTGAACTGCATCTTAAATAAAACGGTAGAGGATGCTACCGTTAGGATGAACATCAGGATCAGGTGAACTGTAAAGAGGCAAAGGTCCGAAAGAAACAACTTCAGGGGAGCCAACAATGTGGATAAAATGAGTTAGTGGGTCATAATTTGTATATTCCTTGTAAGGTCAGTTGCCTTTATAGAGATTGCAGGAAATAACACAATGACTCTACATTTTACTACAATGACCACTTCAAACCTGAGTTTTCAACTTAAAAGTAAGTGAAGATAAAGCTGCCATAAATAAGAAATGTTATGTCACTAAGCTTAATCAATATAACATGCCATGATCCACCTATAATTCCATCTCATAGTATCAGAATACATGAGCAATTACATAGGAACCAGACTGCCTAAGTTAATGTTCATCTAAGGAGGAAAATGTATGCAGCAGACTTACGATAAATCCATTTCATGTGGAATAGAACATAGAATATTTTAAAAAGCCTTTCCTGTACAGCTTAAATCTGTAATTTATTATATAAAAGAATAATCATCAAAATGTTTTTAATCATATAGAAAAAGGAAAACATAAACCTATTTTAGAAAGGAATATCAGAAAACAATTTAAAATTTAAAACTGTATGCATATTGTGTCCCAGGCACCGTTCTAAGAACTTTATACATATTGATTTATTCAGTTCTTATAACACTGTGAGCTAGATATCATCGTTCTCATTTTATACATAAGGAAATTGAGGCTGAGAGAAGTTAAATAACTTGCCTAAGGCTGCACAGCTAAGAAAGTAGTGGCCAGAATTTTAGTCCAGGCAATCAGGCTCCAGAAATCATGTTCTTCAACACTCACATCCTCTTATACTTTCATGTCTTTATGTTGTTCATTCTGCTTCTGGAATTTTCTTAATCTCATCTACCTGATGAACTAATTATCCTTCAAGGTTGGTTCAATCCTCACATTTCTCAAAAGTGCTTCCTGACACTACCACCCTTTCCAAATGAACGAGAGGCCCCATGTTATTAAACTTCCAGAATATTCTGTGTAACTCTATTATAGCACATGTAAGCACATATACTGAAAATTGTATACAAGGTCGAAGTTTGTCTGACCTCCTATTTTTTCATCTAGACTGAGTACTTTGTGATGACTGCTTTGGTTATCCCTGCATATGCAGAGTAGCAGAGTGCACAGCGCATAACGGGGTTCTAGTAAATTAATCAAACGGTAAATACTGATTTAAAAGTATATAAAAGAAAATACATCATTCAAGTATCATAAATGCTCAAATACTGGGGAGGAAACTCCATCATCTATATATCAAAAAACAGAAATTCAAAGGTATTAACAACACATTAGAAATGTTTACCTTGGAAAGTTGACATATATTAGAGTAGAAACCATACTGTTCAAAAGGATACAAGTTTTGATACAGCGGAATCAGAGATTTCAGAGCACGGCTTGCGTTGATAGCAGTTGCTCGAACCATAATGGGTAGGACCTTTCCATTCACAATAGCACCATCAAAAAGTGGGCCAAAGAAGGGAACCTAATTGAAAAATTAGAACATAATTTTATACTAAAATGGAAGAAAGGCTGTAAATAGAAAACAGTCAAGACACTTTGCATACAAAAGTGTTTCTGCTTCCCCTTTAGCTCTTCCTTCAGTAGAAATACTACTCAAATTCAATTCTTTTCCATGATGGGTCATTTATACTAGGACAATAAACACAAAATGCCAAAGATCTACAGAGTTTCCATTCAAAAGAACTGTGTGCTTCATGTAGCTCACTAAACAATTTACGATTATACTCCCTGTCAATTTTCACATTTTTGTAGCTTCAATTGTACAAAAAAATCCAACACTGGAAATAAATTCCTTTTTCTCCATTGAGTACGAGACATGGGAAAGATATATTCTTACAGGCAGCAAGTTGTTTTTCATTGTTTCTGTGATACCAGCTTTACTACAGAACCTAAAACACTTTTATTACATGGTTTATCAGGAAAAAAAATCTATGTTTTGATAACTCATTTTTATCAGGTGACTAACAATTTCGTTATTCTATTTGAATATGGTTGGTATAAATGGCAGCTGAAGGCAAAGACATGAGCTGTGGATAATACAGTAAATATTATAGGCTTGTGACCATATATTGTCTCTGCTGTATGTTATTCTTTGATTTTTTTTCAGAAGAAAAACATACTGAAATGTAAAAAACATTCTTAGCTTGCATTTTGTACAAAATAGGAAGTGGGCCATAGTGTATTGACCTCTGGTTTACGTGAATCTTTTAAAAACCTGGCTGTAAGCTTAAATACATACATGGGAAATTCTTATGCAAGCGTCAACCCTACAGTATAAGGCATCCAACTAAAACTACTTGGCTTTTTTTTTTTTGAACTTTTTTTTTTTTGAGGGCAGTATCACTGCCAAAAAGTTAAATTTTCTGTAAACTAAAAGTATTCAATTAGAAAACAAAAAGTAAGAAAGTTACCAAAATACTATCAAACTGTAAGTATTCTGAAAGAAAATTCTTATGCAAGCGTCAACCCTACAGTGTAAGGCATCCAACTAAAACTACTTGGCTTTTTTTTTTTTGAACTGTTTTTTTTTTTTTTTTTTTTTTGAGGGCAGTATCACTGGCCCTCATATGTGGGATCCGAACCAGGGCTGCTGGCGTCCCAAGCCAGCGCTTAACCACTGTGCCACTCGGCTGGCCCAAAATGTCTGTAATATTTTCTCATTATGAGGACTTTTTTGTTTTTTTGAGGGCAGTGTCACTGGCCCTCATATGTGGGACCTGAACCAGGGCCGCTGGCTTCCCAAGCCAGCGCCAAACCACCGAGCCACTCGGCCGGCCCTTTTTTTTAACTTTTTAGAATTCTCATTTATTAATGACAGGACTAAATAATCATATAATCTTAATAAGATGTATCAACTAAAAATGTTGGAATCCTTCAATCCTGTTCTGAAGGGAATGATTACTTCCGTGTCCTTTAGGAAATAAATGGTAATCATCCTCGTAATAAACAGTAAATCCTTTCATGAGCTTAGCATAAAGGAACTTCAGCTCGGGAGCTATCAAGTCTTCTCCCATTTGAACAGTTTCTTCCTACTTTTTCTGTTTTAGCTCCTGAATCAGACAAAGACAATTCACATAGCATCCAGAGTTTGTGTCTCATTTCCCACCACTTTCAAAACTTGATGCCTAATCTAATTCTTCTGAAAGAAGTAAAGAAACTCATAAACTCATATCGAACTCAAAATATATTATTAAAAAATAAGATAAGAAATTCTTACCTCTGGTTTTTTCATTATTTGGATACTGAACATGTGATTTTTCATTGGATATATTACAATAAGGACATCACCAAATTCTGTAGGAATAATTCCTCTCCGGTAGTCTCTAGTATGCTCTGACCAAACAATGTGTACTTCATCATTTCCTAAATGTCTCAACTGGAAAAAACAAGAAAATAGTTCATAGTACTTTAGAAAAGCCCTGTGAGTAGTTATACAGATACTGACAACATACTATAAAAAAAGATTAAAAGGTAAAGAAGTATACTATATTTTAAAAATTTCATTTGATCATTTTTCACAACCTGTGAAACACAAACACTCAAAGACATCAGGAGGCACTGCAGAAGACCAGATAATTTTTAAAGGTCTATAGTCAATGGGAAACAGAGAACTTAGATAAAAAAAGATTCACATACAGACCAAATATTCTTCTTAACTAGAAACTGCACCAATCCTCCACTACCAAACCTTATAAAAGACTGTTTAAAAGAGTGTTTTTAAAGAGTGACTGGTCTGAGATTCTTTCTTTTCTTATCGCTTTCTGAAAGTGCTAATGAACTGGCCTAAAGTTGATAATAGAAAGAGAAGTAAAAGAAATATATAATTCATAAATTGGTTAATCACCTGTTGAGTATGAGAAAGCTGACTATAGTTGGTTTAACAAATTTATTTCCAGGTTTTCTTTGCCTCTGAAATTCTTCCAAATAGACTTCTTGAGATTTGTTAGACTCTCAAGAAGTTATTTAAATATTTGGGGCACTTACAAAGGTGTTTTTGGCAATCAGAGGGAGTTGACATTATGGTGATTAAAATTATAAAAAAGCAAAGCATCCAAAAGCTGAATTTCTAAGCTATTAGCAAAATGAACTTAATGCCCATTAGTGCTGTGTTTCTTTCACAGCGATTATTGTATAAACATGCATTTCAATATAAAATTTGGTTTCCTTAGTACATTAATTGATTATGCCACTGCAAACATTTGAGTCCATTTTTGGTGCACATTTCACACAGACTTTTCTATTACTTTCAGGTAACTGGAGACATTGTAGATGGGAAAGTTTATAAGAGAAAACTATGACTAAGAGAAAACTAAGTGTCATTAATATTTTTAATATGAGCTAACATACAGGTGATTTCTATTTCTGAAATATGCAATTTATTTTGGTTTAAACACAAGGTAGAAAAAAAGTTAAATGTATACTTTAAAGAAAAGAGTTAAATCCCAATTAACGAAAGGCTCTCTTCTGTTACCCTTTAACCCTGGAGTTCTTAACCTAGGTTCAAGGGGGTCTGTGAATATTTAAAAGTTATTTGTAAAATTTTGTGTATTTTTCTAAGGAGAGAGTCTATCAAAGTAGGAGTATGTAATACAAAAAAAAAAAAAAGCCAAGGTAAATTCCTGAACTTTAAAATTTGTATTCCTAAGCAAGAAATGCCTTCTCCGATACTTTGATAAACTATAAAATAGATGGATTATAAGATAGAGACAGCTATTAAAGATAGTGCCTAGACAAACCAATAAATCAGAATCTATTATTTTAGAAATACAGTATAAAGATTTTATTCTTTTAAGGAAGACTTTCTTTTTTTAAGTTTAAATAGATTGATAACTCTTTTTAGGTTTTAGAAACCATAAATGTGCTTACTGCTCTAAATACATGATGGTAGGCCTCAAATATCAAAATATAGTTTAAGTTTTAATTCTAATTATTTACACCACACACACCTGAATGATATAAATGCAGGACTTAGGCTTTGTGACATCTTTAAAAACAAAAAAAGATTACACAACTCAGAAAAGCCAAGGTTCTATAATTTCATTTTTTAATCAAAATACTTTAAAAATATCCTTCCTATACAGCCATCCCCATGTGTCAGCTTCCCTAATAGGTTTATGTTAACTGAATACAAAAGAAATGTGAAATAAATTTAACCAGGAGGGATGATCCAATCTAATTTTGATACATTAATGTCATATGCTGTACATGTTACAATAGCAGCCAGATCTAATACTAAGCTCCAGGCTATACTGAGATTTCCAAATGGCAGATTGTTCTAAGTGATATCAAGTATAATTGAAGTAATAAACGATAGTAAAAGCTGAGCACACTGTCAGGAAGAATTTAAGTATTTACTTTTTAAAATTAAATGAGTTAGGTTAGGAAAGACAGGACAACTGAAATAATGCAGGTCTCAATTTACAGAAAATTCCTTTTATTTATCTGCTACATTAACCCTTGAACTCTTGCCAAAGCTATCTATAATTTCTAGTGCCCACTTATCTAAAGAAACGAGAGAAAAGGGCGACTGTAGTTTTATATTATAACCAAGGCTTCTCTTCAGATATCCACCACAGAGTATTAAAAGTCTGTTATAGAAGCTTAATGGAAAAGAACACATTTTTACCAAGATGTTGTAATGAAGATATCTGTGGCACAGAACCATGTGTATAACAAAGTCATTTTAAACATGTTCAAGCATTTTAAGGGAAAAGCTTCAAGAACATCCTTTATCATTTATATTCAAATGCTAAAAAGTAGTTATTTTATGCTGTCATGATGAGGTATGTTTTATATCTTTATGTCTTTAAAATACACTATATAATAATTAAACACAAATTGAGAAATTACTGGTTATTGCTATGTATCTTAGAAATTTTTAAAAAACTACTGAAAAAAATCAGTTTTGAATGGTTAACAGTTAATAGAAATTTCCTAAGTGTATTTGACATACTTATTCGACATAAAAACTTTCTATATTTTATTTATTCCTTATCTCCTATGGACTTACAAGATTGTGTCCTATATATACTCAGCAGGTTTTCCTATACTCTAAAATCACTCAAAGGAGTTCCCACCTACATGCTTTTGTACCCAGATGCCAATCACTTCTGAAACAGAGTACATGGGATAGTCTGTTAAAATAATTGGCAACCAACTACTCTTCCACATTCACTTTCTACTGCTCTTGAAGTTATTCTGGAATTCACAGTACATAACATAGACTGCTGATTACCATGAAGATAAAGCAGTTAAGTGACATTCAACAGAAAATAATTTAGTGAACAGAAAGGAGAAGTAGTAGCAGTCCCTCTACGAAGGGTAGTTGGTTACCATTCGTTATAGAATATTAGCACTGGAAGAGACTTTACAGCTCTAATTTCCCACCTCATACAGGAACTCCCACTGCAATATTCCTGACAAATAATCCTGTCTCTGCCTGAATACCTCTAAAGTTAGGAAGCTTATAAATTCACAGATTAGCCCATTCATTTTTAAAGAGCTACCATCATTAGAACATTCTTCATACTAAGCTAAAATCTACCTTTCTGGAATGAATTCTTCCAAAACGAGGCTTACCAAATACCATATATTATCTTTCCAGATATTTGGAGATCAGTCTAATATAAATTTCAACTTTTCCAGGATAAAAGTGACCTTAGTTCCTCTTATAGTTTACAAACCTATCATCTTGGATTATTATCTCAATTTATTGATGTTTCTATTAAACTCTAGTGTCTGGAATTAATATATGTTCTGATACAATAGCCCATACTGGGCCTACTACTTCTTTGTTCTGCTCACTAAATGATTTTCTGCATTTTTACGATGTTGGCTCAAATAGAAGTTGTCAATTTGTCTTTTCCTTACAAAGTTGTTTTAAGCAGGTACAACTGACAGCTGGAACTAAAGAGAGGAATGCATATTTATTCTTATTAAATTTTACCTTGCTAGGTTCAGATTAGCTTTAAGCCTAGCAAGGTCTTTCGTTAGCCTGATTCTGCTATTCAATGTCTTGCCTCTCTCTTTCCCAGATTTGGGTTATCCTTAAATTCAAATTGTGTCTTCATTTAGATTTTGTATAATAGCGCCAAATGGGACAGGTTTGGGTAAAGAGCCCAACAGCAAGTCATTATAGATATTCCTCCTGGTTAAAAAAAAAAATCCATATTTATCAAATGCTTACGATTCTAAGTGCTTTATGATAATTTATTTAATTTTTAAAACAATGCTACAAGGTAAGTATAATTATTATTACCTCCATTTTTACAGGTGAGGAATTGAAGCTTACAAATACAAAGCAACCTGCCTAAGGTCATAGAACCAGTAAGTGGCAGAGGTGAAACCCAGGCAGGCTGGATCCAGAAACCAGACTGGAACCACTTTCCTATATTGCCTCTCATTAAATAATTAATTTATGTCTCTAGATATGATTATACAACCAGTTATGAATATACTAACTGAACTATTATTACGACCACATTTCTTCAACTTGTCCACAACAAATGACTTAGTTAAATGCTTTCTACTGTCTATGGCCTTCCCTGATCTAGTAATCCTATTAAAACAAATTAAGTTACTTTGATGTGATTTGTTTTGGTGAACTCATGGTGGCTCCTAGTGATCACTACTTCATTACCTAAGTGCTCACAAACCATCTGTTTAATAATTCTATTTTGCCTGGCATTGACATGGAGCTCAGGAACATTAGTAATTTTTGTAGTTGATGGCCTGTTCAATGTCTTTTTATGAAAATCAGATGTTTGCCTATCTTACGGCAGTGTTCTCATCTTCCAGGATTATTGGCAGAGATTCCAGAGTCAACTCTACATTTCCTCTGGGCCTCGGAATACCACTCACCTGGACCTGACGACTGGAATTCATGTAAAGTAACTATATTGTCTCTTTCACAAAGTCAGCTTACTCTATGACTCCACCATTTAAAAGCACCTAACAACTCATTATAACTACTCAGGGTCAAAGCCTGAAAGTCTTCGATTTCTGTTTTCCTTTCTGTATTCCTACTAAGCTTATCACTTTTACAAAAGGCCAGATGAAGTATTCCTGCACACCTGGATGAGTTCATAGTTCCTAAAAGGCTTTCTCTTCTTCTGTCTGTCCTATCCACTTTCTTTCAAACGTTAGGAAATATTGAGAGCTGAGTAAATGCACTGTGCTACAATATCTATTGTAGATATAACGGTGAGGATAAACAGATATAGTCTCTGTTCAAGAAGCTTCCAGTCCAGTCAGTGGAGACAGAGTAAAATAACTAAGCAATAAATGAATAATTAACAATATAGATGATGCTCTAAATATACTTCCTTGAATGCAAGTAACAAGGAAAACTGATCTATAATGGCACTTAAAGAATGCAGAGAAGCTAATTAGATTAAGCAGTCACTTCAGGAGATAGTGGTGTGTATGCACAGAAATTGAACTGAGTATCAATAATTTCGGCCCAAGCCCACATGATTTCCCTCATCTTTTAGATGCTCACAAATAACAAAACATACAATATCATATACTTCTCCATCATGTGAAAAAACCTACTTCATACACATTTTTTTTTTTCATACACATTTTTATAGTCACACGTTTTCACATGTTCACTTTCTGTCGGTATCATTTATTTTTAATAATTAAGAAAAGCTTTTTGAAGCAATAGGCACAGCATCTAGTATATGATACCTTAGCAGAGTGGGCACTCAGTAAATATTGCCATTACAAAGACAAATCACTGTGCTTGGTAAACTGTTTTCTATCGTTACATAGTGCAAAGAATAAAAACAGAATAATCTACACTTACAGCATCTATTTAAATATGCCACTTTGATGGTGATAAGTGCTATTAAAAAAAAAAGAAAATAAAACAGGGTAATGTGATAGTGTTACTGGGTGGAGGGGTTTCTTTAGCTAGGATGGTCTGGAAAGGCCTCTCTGAGGAACTGTCACCTAAGTCTGTGAATAGAATGAGAAAGCCTAACGATACGGAGAAAGAGCATTTCAAATATAATAGAAAAGAACAGTAAGTGCATAGCTCCTGACATGGGAATAAGCTTGACAAGCTGGCAGGATAGAATGACAGTCAGTGAGGCCAGACTGTGGTAAATGAAAAGGAAAGTAACAGATCAGAAAGGTAGGCAGGCAGGTGGCCAAGCCATATAGGGCACGAAAGGCCATAATGGGCAATTCAAATTTTATTCTACAGGCAATGAGAAGCCATGCTATACCATCCAAATTATACCATTCCGTAGTGAGATAAATTTAATCTGAACCAATTATATTACCTGGTTTCTCTATCCTCTATTCTTGTCATCAGGAGTATATTTATAGAAATTGGGGTTAAGAGAGTCAACGATATTAAAATAGAATTATTTTGTGTAAGGTTGTTACATTTGGGACTGAAACCATGAATATAATTCTAAAGCATTTATTAACTATTATATTAACTATACTTTTACTAAAATAATGAAAATTCTGTTGTCCCTTAAATTTGTTTTTTGAATTCATTTTCCAGATAATATTCAGCACATAGTTCTTTGGAAAGGAGAGTACACTGCAATTTTTATTTCTAAATGAAATAAACAAATCTAGATTTAAAATTAAAATCAGACCAAACAGGTCTATAAAGCTCATTTATTTGTGAAACTACTGTGATCAATTTCAAAACAGAAAATGAAATGCTGTCCATTACACTAATACTATTTCAGAGGAAACGGGACTTCAACAACGGGCTCCTGTCCCCTCTTTTGGGGGGTCCAGGAAATGAAAGATAGACTAGAGAGTCCAACTAAGTATGTTACAATGATCTCAACTTGATCTTCATCAAACTCCTAAAAGGATGATTCAGCTGCCTATGAAGCCGAGTATCAGCAAGTGGCCAGAACAAGGAGACAGAGGAAATGAGACAAGCTCCTGTGAACACTTTACACCAATGCTTGTAGCACTTTTGATTTTTAGGGGTGAATAAACTCAGTTAAGTGGAAATTATTTTTAACCATTTTCCATTAATCTTCCTCAGGTAGAGATAATTTATAGCACAGATGGCTTGGACTGGGGTTATATCAGGATTTTTGACATGGAGGTATAATATTTCTAAGAGAGACTACTTTGTTAGACTTAATGTTTGGTTAATGTGTTCAAAAAGTATAGTCTATGTTGTAAAAATTCTGCTGCTACTGCCTTGAGCCTTGAAAAACCTTCCCATCAAAAGAAATAAAACATCTAACACTTAAACAGGTTCAAAGACATTTACCTCTCATTCTGAGAAAATAAAATGCTTAAAAATAATTTACAAAATCACCACATGATACTTTAAATAAAAAGTGAGAACGAAAATTAGTTTCTATAAAATAGATATAAATGATTTTCTCCGTTCAAGTTTAAAACAAAGAACCAGAGTCATAAATAATTCTAGCTTGCCAGAGGCATGGCTATTTCTTTATACTGACTGTCGACTATCTAATTTAATTAGAGGTATTAAACTCCATGCTGAGGTCAACGAGCCTTACATCCTCCAATATTACACTTCAACCAGTGCTCATTAATGTGTCTACTGAATGGATTAACACACTAAAGATATATGTACAAAGGAAAGGGGGACAACCTAATGATATCCAATTGTTCATTTGTAATAGGACACATGTTCTAGGCCTCAACTTATTACCACTAATGTGGAATTTATTAAATTCAGGAGAAAAAATGCCAATACAGAAAGTGATTTTTTTATTAAGGAGAACTGGTATACGACAACTGGTTTCTATGATTAAGCTTAAACATTTAACCTTTTATTAAAAAGAAACTGATACTATAATAGACCTAAAATATAAGCCTGTTACTTAGAAAAATCTTACATACTAGGACTCTGAAGAGCAGATTAAGGGCAAGAGTCATAGAGAACAGGGAAAACGGAAACGCAGTATACACAGAAATAAATGGTAAGTTTTTTTGATTTCTATGAAAAAGAGGTATAGAATAGTTATACTGAATTCTGAGACTAGGTAAAATTTTCCTTTCTGCTAAATTAAGTGACATGTTATTTCAATTAAGTCCCAACTTTGATAGAACAGATTTTACTTAAACTGATTTGAATTACTACTCAAGAAAACTATACCTTCCAAAAAACATTGCTTTGTTACATATTGTTTAAATTTTGACAGGTTTCATTTTTATATGGTAGGTACTACGTATGTGCAAGCAGTGACATTCGGAATTTTGAAGTACTTGGAAGATTAAACACCACACTTCTAAATAACACATGGGTCAAAGAATTCTTAAGAGTAAAAAAAACATTTTGAACTAAATGAAAACGAAAAAGTTCTGGAAATGGATACCTGTACTGATTGCAAAACACTGTAAATGGACTTTATGCCAATGAACTAAGCATACATTTAGAAATGGTTTAAATGGTAAATTTTATGTTGTGCATATATTTCACAATAAAAAAACTCTATACTTAATATATAAAACAATTAGTGTCCAAAGTTTAATCCCTCAAAATTCTCTAATAAATCTAGTACTAAAACTTTCATCATTTAAATGTATAGTTTTAAGCAGAACTCATTCTTAAATGGCATTATCATTTCTAAAATTAATTTTGTTGTGACAATGAATTGGTAAACCACCATTTTAGATTCTTCTTAAATAATTAAGGATACCCTTGTGAATATTTTTGAAGGAAATAAGAAATCTTACTTATTTGATTATTTGACATTTTTACAAAGGTTGCAGGAACAAAAGTTCAAGTACCATATAATTATCAGGTTTAATACAGTGAAGTAAAAATATCCTGACACAATTTTCTTTTTTTAAAAACCAGCATTTTAACAACAACAAATAAATGATATATTTTGTTCTGTTCTTAGGTTTGCAATCTAAGGTACTGTTAATTTTAGATTCTGCTCCAGGCTTTAAAAGTTGTATCCATGGAGTCATGAAAATAATGATAATGATAAATATGAGTCACTGTCAAGTTCTTAATAATTAAAATTATTTATCGTTTTGCACTACACTCATAATTGTCATTTATCAATTACCTCCACCTTTACTACTCATTTCAATCTAATTAGCATCCATATATCAGTTTTATAACCATTATTCATTTAGTAGGCATTTTCCAACAATATTCTAAAATGGAAATAAAAGGCATCAAGGATATTAAATCAATCTTATAAAATATTTGCGAGTTTTGACGTTCCTTTCCTAAAGTGTGAGAATACTGTTTTCATAGCTTATTAATGAAGTGTGAAGAGCTCTGATATCAGGCAACAGAATATCCAATAAAATGACCTATCATATTAAGCTGGCTACATTTAGCAATTCTGAAGAGGAGGAGGAGGAAAAGGCAAAGAAATGTTTGAAAGGTTTTACTTTTAAAAGTGTTTCTCCTTTGCTTTTCTCCCCTTGGTTTTGTTAAACCAAGCATGGACTGAAATATACAACTACGCTCTCAGGTGTCCCTGTGGTAACTAGAATGATTTTTGAATGACAGTGCCAGCTACTGGAAAATGGTGGTATAGGTTTTAAAAGATGTGGGCTGTCAAAACCACTCCACCTTATCTCTCATAAATTCTGATAGTAAAATTAATTAATTAAATTTAATTTTAATTAAATATTTTATCTGCTGTATTAGTTTTAGCTAAAATTTATAATAAAGCATGTTATATTTTAAGTGCTTTGTAATAATTTGCATGATTTTCCTCTCCATTAATCACTATAAACATTATATCTATCCATGTATAAAGGGACTTGAAATATAATTTCACCAATTTGAATATATATGCAAGTTTTTAAATCTGTCATATCTCCATTTTCTTGAAGGCAAATCCTCTAAGACTAACCTTCAATCATATCATTAGGTAAAATACTTTGCTCTATAACAATACTGTTTCTGAAGGGTATTGGGTGAAGAGTACTGCGAATTAGTGCTTGATCAAGTAATTACTTACATGTTTTATGTATTAAATTTCTTAAGTATTAGCACTTTTCTCTCAACACTTACCTTTTTGGTCAAAGAGTCATCAGAATCAGAAGGCATTCTTGTTGATACATGAAATATTACTTCTACTGTAGAGGTAGCAAAATATGGTGTGGTCAACCCAGTGCTTTTGTTTTTTTGTAGTCCTCCCATGAAACCACAATGGTTTGTAAGGTTTACCTAGAAGCAATGAGGAGATATAATATTAATCAACTAAACAAAACTCATTGTTGAAAGGACTCAAATTTTTCACTTTGAGAAAACATGGGGAACAAAAGGCTTTTTGTATGTTATTAACCAATGCTTGATCCAGAATTAGTTAGAGCTGCTCTGTTCACACTGGCTTTTTTTTTCAAGTAGTTAAGGATCCTTAATTAATAGGAGCTAATTAGAAAAGAAAACTGCTGTGCACTATGCATCTTTAGTTAGGTTACTAGATGTCAATGGTAGAGAAAGTAAAAATCAAGTGACAAAAATCAAGACTGGAAATGATTTTGGGAAAAGTTAAAACTGTAATGTTACTTTAATAAAATGATGTATCAGGTGTGTCATATTTACTCATCACAACTGCCTTCCTAATTATTAGTTCCCATCATAGCCCAGAACAAGAATATCAAAATGCAGAACTTAACTACACTTCAAATGAATTGAAAAACTACAAATTAATCTGTGTAAAGATTTTAAAGTATCTTTTTTCCTAATTATAAATAAAATACGTGCTATCGGGGTTGTTGCATTGAATGATATTCCTTGGACTAGTGTTATGCATGGCAACTAGCATCTTGAGCTCATTGTAGAAAATTAAAGAAATAATGGGGGAAAAAAAGAAACAAAATTTAAACATTGCTTGTATCTCTCCACTCAGAGAAATCAGTTGTGCACGTTTTTAAATAATAAAATCTGAACATCTGATAAAGTGGGGAATTATAAAAACAACTCTCTGTGAACAGAACCTGTCTTTCAGTTATAAAATTTCCATTTATCTTCTATTTCTTTGCTGAGACTTTCTATTTTTCATTTGTTTCAACTTTTTTAAGCATTTCTATTATGGTCAGTTTTAAATCTTTGTCATGTTGGTGTTGGCATGTATTTGTCTTTTCATTCAGCTTGAGACCTTTCTGGTTCTTGGTAAAATTTGTGATTGAAGCCTGGACATTTTCGTATTATGTTGAGACTATGAATCTTATTTAAATCTGTTTGTGATAGCTCCACCAGAGAAGCAAGGGAGTGCTACCTCATTATGGCCAGGAGGAGGTAGAAGTCTAGGTTCCCCACTTAACCTCTACTGACACCTGGGGAGGGGGATCCTCATTACCGCTAGGTGGAGTTAGGAGTTCCAGCTTCCTACATGGTGTCCAGTGACACACAGCAGTGGGGGGTGGTTTCATTACCGCTGGCTGACAGTGAAAGGCCCAATTCTCCATTAGGCCTCCTTTGATTTACCCCAGTGGAGAGGAGGAGGGGGCACCTCATTATTGCTGGGAGGGGATGGAATCCCAGGCCTATACCCTTCACTGACACTGTTTTGGGTGTGGATGGGGAACCTGTTACCAGCTGGCAAAGATGCAAGTCTTGACTTTGCACTTGGCCTTCTTTGACACTATCTAATACTGCTCTGATGTCATGTTGGGGACACCTCATTACAGTCTTGTGAGGGCAGAAGTCTAGGCTCCCTAATCAACTTGTGTTTTTCAGAGGTGGGGATGGGTGGTTACAATATTTTCTGTGGTGTTTGCTTGAAGTAGAGCAGTTATTGTTTAAATGTTCTCTATTTTTCTAAGTTGCAACTTTCCTGGTCTTTTGCCTAGAAAGAGTGGGCTATTGGGTTTGTTTGTCTTTTTTTTTTCTTTTTGGTCTGCACTCACTGATATTTCTAGGTTGCTGGCTTCTTCAGTTCTGAGTCTGAGATACATGAAGAAAAGAAAACCCTGAGAACTCATCATCATGTCATTCCTTGGTCCTGAAGTCCATAGTTGGTCTGTCTTCTCTTCATCTTTCAGTCTTTTCATGTTTCTTTTACATTTAATGTCCAGGGTTTTTGTTGTATATATTATAGTATGAAGAATTGGGAGGGCCAGCCGAGTGGTGTACTGGTTAAGAGCTGGCTTGGGATGCCAGCTCTGAGCAGCAGGGCCCAGGTTTGGATCCCACATATGAGGGCCAGTGACACTGCCCTCTACAGCTAAAATGGTGAACAACAGCTCCACCTGGAGCTGGGCTGCTGTGAGGCGTTGGCGACGGTGTAGGCTGCAGCCCCTGCTGCAGTGGGCTGCCATAGGCTACAGTGAGTGGCCGGCAGCCAACGTGAGCAGCCGGCAGCTGGTGTGAGCTGCCAAGAGTGGCAATCCAGAGACTGGCGACCGATCTCCCTCATCTGGGAAGAGCACAATGATGATACCAACATGGGCCAGTGAAGCAACGTCCTTCACAACTAGACTGAAGAACAAAAGGACAGCAACTTGTCTGTTCCCCTTCCCCGATTCCCCAACACTGTTCCTCTCCCTCAATTCCCCAATAAAACCTTAAAAAAAAGGGGACAGTATGTCTACCTAATCTTCCCAGAAGTGCGAGTTCCCACTGCACCACTTAATGGATTTTAATATATTCATAGATAAGCATACTCATCACCAGTCAATTTTAGAACATTATTATCACTTCAGAAAGGAAATCTGTACTCTTTAGCTGTCACCCCAATCTTCCCTCATCCCCTAGTCAGTCCTAAGCAACCAATAGTCTACTTTATGTAGCAATATACGCATATATACCTATTGTATTTCATATAAATGGACCATAATACATGGTCTTTGTCACTGGTTTTTTTCATTAAGCAGGCTTTCAAGGTACATCCACATTGTAGATATCAGTACTTCATTCTTTTTTATGGCCGAATAATGTTCTGTTATATGGATATGCCACATTTTGTTTATCCATTCATCCATTGATGGACGTTTAGGTTGTTTCCAACTTTTGGTTATTATGAATAATGCTATAACATTCATGTAGAAGTTTTTGTGTGGACATACATTTTCACTTCTCTTGGTTATATACCTAAGAGTTGAAGTTATCGTCATATGCTAATTCAATCTTTTACTGTTTCATGAGATGCCAGGTTGTTTTTCACTGTGGTTGCACCATTTCACATTCCTACTAGCGGTATATGAGGATTCCGACTGCTCCAAATCCTAGCCTATAGTTGCTATTACTGCTGTCTGACTTTTTGATTCTAGCCATCCTAATGAATGGTATCTCACTGTGGTTTTGATTTGCATTTCTGATAATGATGTTAAGCATCTTTTCATGTGCTTATTGGTCATTTATATATCTTCTTTGGAGAAATGTTTATTAGAACTGTCTTCTAATTATTGATTTATGAATTCTT
Source organism: Aselliscus stoliczkanus (assembly GCA_033961575.1). Lineage (NCBI taxonomy): Eukaryota > Metazoa > Chordata > Mammalia > Chiroptera > Hipposideridae > Aselliscus > Aselliscus stoliczkanus. Next base: position 75,234,111 of record CM066732.1, on the reverse strand, counting down.
TGTATATTTTGGATGTAAGTCGCTTATCTTATATACAATTTCCAATTATTTTCTCTAATTCTGTGGGTTGTCTTTTCACTTTGGTGATGGTATCTTTTGAAGCACAAAAGTTTAAATTTTGATGAAGTCAATTCATTGATTTTTTCCTTTGTTGCTTGTGTTTTTAGTGTCATATCTAAAAATCCCTGTTATTTATGAATCATACTTCAATAAAATTGAAAAACAAAAAGAATCCTTTGCCAAATTCAGGGTCATAAAGTTTACTTTTTTTTGGTCTTTTAAGAGTTTTACAGTTTTTGCTTTTACATTTAGTTATTTTGAGTTAATCTTTGTACAATATATAGTTTGAGGTTAAGAGTCCAACTTCATTCTTTGCATATGGCCACCCAGTTGTTCTACCACCATTTGTTCAAAAGACTTTTTTTTCTCCACAAATGGTCTTGGCACCCTTGTTGAAAATCAGTTGACTGCAGATATGTGGTTTATTTCTGGAATTTCAATTCGATTCCACTGATTAATATATCTATCCTTGGTGCAAGTACCACATTGCTTGATTAGAATTGCTTTGTACTAAGTTTTGAAACCAGGAATTCTGAGTACTCCTAATTTGTTTTTTTTCAAATATCGCTTTTTAAATTTTTTTACTAATACTTATTAGAAATACTTTTTTTTTAAACAGAAACATCTATTTATAATGTTTCTTTATAATTTCCAAAGCACTTTCACATACATAATCTCAGCTGAACTTCACATATACTACATTTGACACATACGCAAACAGGTCCACAAAGCTCAAGTAACTCACTGAAGGTAAAATAGCAGGTTAGATCAGCCATAAAAATCTACGCTGAATGCTAAAAGGCTTATGTATGGGACACTGTGCAAGGAATTGGGATTTAAAAGGAAAAAACAATGAGGTGAAAGTGCCTGCCTTCCAGGAGCTTAAAGTCTAGTGCAGTGTTCTTCAACAATTTTGCTCATGTACTTTCTACAAGAATTTTGAGAAACTATGTATTAAATTCACAACTATAATGAAAAATTTCATCATAAATTTAAATTATTGCAAAAGACATAATTTCCAGTGTACTGTGTATTATATATACATGCTGTAAATATATTTTCATCAAAATCTTAGAGCTACAGATTTTGCTGATACAATATATTAAAAAGTCTGCTATTAACTTAATGACAAATCAATCAGCCACATCAAATTCATTTTCTGTTAGAAGGTGTCTGACACGTCATTTTTAATTAAAATCAACATTAATACAAATCTGTGACAAAATAACTCACTTCTGAATTATAATTCTCAGATAGATTTGATACCAGAACCTTGACAGAAGTTGGTTGCCAGAATGACAAAAAGTGCAGTACCTTTCCATCTTTCTTTTTTTTAAAAAAAAATCTTTTCATTAAAATATAGCTAACATATAGTATTACATTAGTTTCAGGTGTATGCCATAGTTTTTCAACATTTATATATCAAAAGAAGCAATCACCATGATCTGACACTGTACCATGCTATCACAATATTATTGACTTTATTCCCTATGCTGTACATTATATTCCCTGACTTACTTGTTTTATACCTGGAAATCTGAACTTCTTATTCTCCTTCACCTATTTCCCCCTTTTAATTTTTCAATGACAATTGACATTCGATATTATTTTATATTAATTTCAGGTGTACAGCATTTACATAATTTAAGAAGTGATCCCCCTCACTAGTCTAGTACCCATCTGAGATATACATAATTATTACCATATTATTGACTATATTCCCTATGCCTTACTTTATATCCCAGTGATGACTTTGTAACTATCAACTTGTATTTCTTAATGTCTTCACTTGTTTCACCCTGACCCCAAACCTTCTCCCATCTATTATCCCAATAAATCTAATACCCATGTGATGCCATACATAGTTATTACAATATTATTGACTATATTCCTTATGCTATACCTTACATCCCCATGACTAATTTGTAACAACCAATTTGTACTTCTTAATCCCTTCCTCTTTTTCACCTATCCCCCAACCCACTCCATCTGGCAACCATCAGTATGACTGCTGTATCTGTGTGTTTCTTTCTGTTTTATTTTGTCCTTTAGATTGCACATATAAGTGAAATCACATTGCATCTGTCTTTCTCTGTCTGACATACTCCATTCAGCACAATACCCTCCAAGTTCATCCATGCTGCCGCAGATGGTAAGAACCCATTCCCTTCCATGGCCAAGCAATATTCCATTGTACATATGTACCACCTACTCTTTATCAGATACCCAGGCTGCCTCCACATCTTGGCCATTGTAAACAATGCTGCAATGAATATATGGATGTGTATGTCCTCTCGAAGTATTGTTTTGAGTTTCCTCAGGTAATTACCCAGAAGTGGGATGACTGGGTCCTTCTTTGTCTCATTATAGCTTTGGTTTTAAAGTCTATTTTGTCTGGTTTAAGTACTGCTACCACAGTTTTTTTCTTTTTCTCATTTCCATTTTCATGAAATATCTTTCGATCTCTTTACTTTTAGTCTAGGTTTACCTTCTATCTGAAGTGAGTCTTGTGTAGGCAGCATATTTAAGGGTCTTGTTTTCTTATCTATTATTCAGCCACCCTATACTTTGATTGGAGCATTTAATCCATTTACATTGAAAATAATGGTTGATAGATATGTAGCTTTGCCATTCTATTATCATAGTTTGATTTTTTAAAATTTTTCTTTTTTAAGCTGAGCCATCCTGCCACCTGTTGGCAGTTCAGTGGCAGCTCAGCTTGGTCTGGGCATTGAACAGCTGTTGCTCAGAGCTCAGCTTGCACTCTTGAGCGAGCTCTTAACCAACCCAGCCACTCATCCGGACCCCTTTTTTTTTTTTCTTAAAGAAGTCCCTCTAACATTCCTCGTAATATTAGTTTGGTGGTGAGGAACTCCTTTAGCTTTGTTTTATCTGGGAATTTCTTTATCTGTCCATTGATTCTAAATAATAGCTTTGCCGGGTAGATACTTTTGGTTGTAGGTCTTTGTTTTTCATTATTTTGAATATTTTGTGCCCATCGCTTCTGGCCTGAGGAGTTTCTGTTGAGAAATCAGCTGACAATTTTATGGGAGCTCCTTTGTAGGTAACTAACTGCTTTTCTCTTGCTGCTTTTAAGGTTCTTTCATTGTCTTTAACCTCTGGCATTTTAATTATGTGTCTTGGTGTGGGCCTCTTTGGGTTAATCTTGTTTGTGACTCTATACTTCATATACTTCATGTATCTATTTTCTTCCCCAGGTTAGGGACGTTTTCTGTCATTGTTTCTTCAATCCCTTGCTCTCTCTCTTTTCCTTTGGTATGCCTACGATGCAAATGTTGGTACCTTTGATGTTGTCCTGGGGGTCCCTTAAAGTATCCTCATTTTTTTGGATTCTTTTTTCTTCATGCTGTGCTGTTTGGGTGTTTTCTGATACCTTATCTTCTAAATTGCTGATTCAATCCTCTGCTTCATCTAATGTTCGCTTCCTCTAATGTATTCTTTATTTCATTTATTGTATTATTTCTGATTGGTTCTATTATGTTTTACTTCTCCATTTTTATGTTTCCTATCTCTTTGTTGAAGTTCTCCCTGAGGTCACTGAACATCCTTATAACCAGTGTTTTGAGCTCTGTATCTGGTAGATTGCTTGTCTCCATTTTGTTTAGTTCCTTTTCTGGAGCTTTGTTCTATTCTTTTATTTGGGACACGTTAGTCTCCCCATTTTGGCTGCCTCCTTGTGTTTGTGTCTCTGTATCAGGTAGAACTGATATGCCTCCTGGACTTAGTAGAGTGGCCTTATGGAGTAGGTATCCTCTGGGGCCCAGGTGGGTTGCACCTGAGCGGGGTGCTCCAGGTGGATCCCTTGTAGGTTGTATGTGCTCTCTCCTGTTGGTAGTTAAGCCTTGGTTGCTCTTTGCATGTCAATGGGAATTGGTAGCCCACAGGCTGACTGGTTATGAGGACTGGCTGTGACACAATGGAGGAGCTGTGGTGCAACGGCTGACCCTACAAAGCAGCATTTGCTTAGGGGCTCTGCTGTCTACCCAGTCTGGCCTTTGGGTGTGCTGTCCTTGGAGGCGACTGGGTGATATGGGCCACTGGGCGTGCCAGCCCCAGGGCCTCCCAGGAGAGGACCCACTGCAGGCCAAGTTTGGCAGCAGCCTATGCCTTGCTTGGGGTCACCTGGCAGGAGCCATAAAGCTATCAGTAGATGGCCGCTGGGCTTGGAGGTGCCTTGAGAGGCCAAGCCCTCAGCTGAGGCCAAGTTGTTGCTACTGCTGGGCTTAGGGCTGCTCAGCCAGAGGTACAGGATATGCCAAAGCTAGATGCTGCTTGTTTGGGTTTTGTGAACCTTTGGGAGATTTTCGGAAGGTCTGCAGCATGAGCTAAGGCAGGCCATTTTTATGGAAAAGCCACTGAAAGTGGCTTGGGTGAGCCTGGCGGGGTCTCAGCGAGTCACCAGGGGTGGGGCAAATGAAGTGTTAACTGGTGGATGGAGACTGCCGATGTCAGCACACCAGGACGGGGAGGGCTCAACAAAGAAAAAATGGCTTCCATCAGCATCTCTGTCCAGCAGAAAGCTGCCCCTCCAGCCCTCACCCTGAAGCCAGACAATCCAGTTCCTCCCCGTATGTTCCTGGTGCCTTTCAAGCTGCTGCCCTAGCACTGGAGCTCAGAGTGAGTGAGTCCGTCAGCAAGTAAGTTCATGAGCTGTCCCTTTAAGAGGACCACCTGGGACTCCAGCCACCCTCCATCTCACTCAGCCACAATCTCCACTGGTTTTCACATGTGGACTTCTCTCCCCTGGAGTGGAACCCTGGGCTGGGGAACCTGATGTGGGGCTGGGAGCCCTTGCTCCTCTAAGGGGGACCTCAGCAGCTGAGATATCCCTCCCTATTTTCAGTGATTACGAGCAGGTGTAGGACCAGCCTGTTCAACATCTCTTCTCCTCTTACCAATCTCCAGGTGGCTTCTTCTGTATGGTCTTAGTTGTAGGGCTTCAGTTCAGCTAGACTTCAGACGTTCTCCATATGGCTGCTCCATAGATAAGTTGTAATTTTGATGTGGTCGTGAGAGGAGATAAGCACAGCGTTTATCTACTCCACCATCTTGACCGGAATTCCCTTTCCATATTTCTTGCTTTGCTTTCAGAGACACTGTCACTCAGAAACCTGCCCTCTTAAATGTATTTTTTTTTTTTGGTGACAAACCTTCTGGGACAATGTAGGACTCACATAAGTGGTAAGCCTTTCTTTTACAAAATTGAAGGATAGAAAAAAAGAGGGAAGAGAATGAAGAAGGGTTCTCAGGTATTAATTTCTTGTTTGTTTGTTTTTTAAAGATTTTATTGGGGAATTGGGGGAGGGGAAAAACGTTGGGGAATCGGGGAAGGGGAACAGACAAGTTGCTGTCTTTTTGTTCTTCAGTCTAGTTGCAGAGGACGTTGCTTCACTGGCCCATGGTGGTATCATTATTGCGCTCTTCCCGGATGAGGCAGATCAGTTGCTGGCCTCTGGATGTCGCTCACCATGGCTATTGGCAGCTCATGCTGGCTGCCAGCCACTCACTGTAGCCTATGGCAGCCCACTGCAGCAGGGGCTGCAGCCTACACCATAGCGGGGGCTCACACAGCTCAGCTCCAGGTGGAGCTGTTGTTAGCTGTAGAGGGCAGTGTCACTGGCCCTCATAGGTGGGATCCGAACCAGGGCGGCTGCGTCCCAAACCAGCTCTTAACCAATGCGCCATAGGTTGGCCCTCAGATATTAATTTTATAAAGTTAAGGATCTGGAAACCAATCTCCTCAAAACTAACTATGCCAACATGCCCCCTTGGTATAGTCCTAAAGATATTCATATCTTAGGCTAGTGAGGAAAATCCAGATCTTTAAACCTATGAGTTTCACCTTTTCTGACAATATATAGTCTCATAAAACAGCAACAATTTTCCTTTCAAAGTCCCAACTGCTGCTGTCTTTTTAGACATAAGGCAGAAAAAATAAGAAACCCATTGTTAAGTTGTTGAGTCTCCTAAAATATGCTTCTAAAATAAGCTAGAAAGAAAAAGAACACCACTGCTTCCAAATAAAAATAAAATGATTGGTATAATTTAATAACAGTAAATTATACCAATTTAATAATTGGTATAATAATTGGTATAATTTAAAAATAGTACCTCCCAACCAAGACCAGCCACAAAATCTTCATATGCTTGACTTCCTCCGGTATTGGTGAGAATGGAATGTTTATCTTCTTGTCCTTCAGCTACATAAAATACTGCGATCTTGTGTGTCTCTCGGCTGTAAAACAAAATATAAAACCATTCACTAAATTATTAATTTATCCATTCATTCATCCAGTAATTAAGTTCTATGTACAAAGTATGTGGCAATAAAAAGATAAAAAATGAATTAAATCTTATAATCTGAAGAGGGAGATAAATAATTTCAAGTAAAAATTGTAAAAGTTACAGAATTGCCACTGGAACAGGAGAAAGGCATGATTACTTCTGACTGGAGAAACAGAGAGAAACTTAAAGGAAAAAGTAACACTGAGTTGAGTGAAGGTAAGTTAAGATTTGATGAATGAAAAGAGAAAGTGTAACAGGAAAGATACATAGGTGCCCATGCATGAAACATCTGAAAAGTTGTCTGTTGTACAATGTGGCTGAATCCCAGATTTAAAGGGACTGTGTTGTAGAAATAAAATTAGGAGAACAGAGATGAGTGAGAAATTATTCATTTCTTCAAAGTACTTACACTACAGAGTAAGAGATGTATACACAAATATTATAAAATTATGTGGAGTAATTGTCAAGTTCTTACACATTTTATTTTTAGTTCCCCGTAAAATTAAAAATGTTCATGAAACACATTTCTTGTATGAAATTTGGCCTCCCAAGCTAACCAGGGTACACTGCATTTGAACTAGGTTAATTTAACAAAAGCATGGACTAACAAATTTTATGAGAATATTTTCAGTACTTTACTATGTAGGAATTAAAAAACAAACCACAGCCAACAACAATAACAAGTAAATAAGTATTGACATTATTTTAAAAGTTTAGACAATCAGATTCTCTTACACATCTTGAAGAAGCTATCAAGTCATGATTGTGGGTTTCATTATCAGCAACTTAAAATCAGAAACAAAGATATTTTAGTTGCTTTTGCTAATGGCAATATTTTACTTCACTGGTGAATACTTAGGTAAACCATCGACATATTCATTGTATCATTAGGATAATCTAGTGTAAGAGTAAAATATAATTTTTTGGAGGGGTACTTCCAAAATTACAGAATAAGCCTCTCAGTGGACTGTCTCCCAAGCAAATAACAATTTAGCTGGTGAAAATGATTTAAAAAAAAAAAATCATTTAAAGTCTCTGGATATTGTCCTAAGGCATATAACAAATGGAGAGACACTTATTCAAGAAAATCTACTAAATCTGATATGAACAGGGGAATTCTCTGACATTTGAGCCATGACCTGGTCCTTTACCTCACCCCTTCAATTTCACATTACAGAAACTTTAACCTGGGTATTCTACTCAGGCCGAGACAGGGGTTTCCTCTCCTTTTTAGTTCCCAGTCTGGGAATATTCGGTTTCACCCTGAGAAAGGCAGGCTTGCTGTGTTCCTCTCCAGCTCCATGTTGCAGAAGCTGTAGTCCAGGCAGCTGTGGCTGAGAGAATGAGGTCTCCCTTACCTCACCCAGCTCCCAATCTCAGGACACAAGCCCTGGGTGCAAAAGTGTGTCCTAATCTTCCCTATTCCAGGTTACTGGTAGGGTGGAGGTTTCACACCAGGAGGGACAGGATAAGAAGAAAAGGAACACTCAATCCCACCCAGGTGGCCAGTAATAATAGAGGGTGTCACTCTAGGAGTCCCTGACGACAGCTGAGATCTGCTCAGGGTGAAAGGCAAGTTATAAAGACAAGAACTCAACAACAGTAAACCCTGTGTCTGAGGGGAATGATTTTATTTTGCAACAAGCTTTAACTTCATGCTTAAGGGTGTTGTCAAAAAAAAAAAAAGGAGACCTTGGTGGAAAGAAGTTAAGAGAAGCTAGCAGTATCATGACACAAGCAAAACAACAGAGCAGCCAGAAGTCTTAATGGAGAGAACCAGGTAATTGTCAAAAAGAGCCATCCTGTGAGCACAGTTAATTCTAGGGGCTGAAAGTCTGCATGTTCATTGTGCTACACCCACACAGGAGCAATCAGGGTGACATGCAGGATAGACATGAAAGCAACCCCTAAGCTACACAGACCTATCAATACAAGGTAAAGCCTCACTGCTGTTGAACAGTATACTCTACTTGAACTCAGGGTCAGCTTCTAGGAAGTCAAGACTTAACAACAGCACCCAGTCATCCTGGCAGCCTAGTAGACTGCGCATGCCCAAGGCTGTAACTTCTTTTGAACAGTCAGAGAGCAAACCTCCAAGCTACTAGTCTCTGAGTGAACATAGGGCAAAACAATGTTAACACTCTGAATATGATAGCTACCTCCAAACCATACACACATCCACAATAAACAATAAAAACCTAACTGGTTAAGGGGATAAAGCACAAACTTTTATTAATAAGTAGATTAGGTCAACCCAGGGGGGACCCCTTGGTAACCAGGATAAATTCTTTTTTTTTTTTTTTTTTAAATTTGAGAATGGAGATCAGAGGCTGCACACTGTGGGGAATAGACTTTGCACGATTAGTTCGGCCAAGTCACTAGACAATAAACAAATGACCAACCAAGCAAACCACCACCACCAGCCTACTTTTGATTCAAAGACACACATAAAGTTGAAGGTAAAAGAAATGGAAAAAGATACCATGCAAATAGTAACCAAGAGAGTTGGAGTGGCTATACTAATATCAGACTTTAAAACAAAAAATGTTATTAGAGATAAGGAACTTTCATAGTGTTAGAAGGCCAATCTAAGATATAAACATTAAAAACATATATGCACCCACCAAGAAAGATTCTAGATACACAAAACAAAAACAAAAAATTGAAGGCAGAAGTAGACATTTTGACAATCACTATTGGAGACATCAATATCCAATTTTCAATAATGGACAAAACAACTAAGAGAATATCAACAAGAAAACAGAAGACTTGAATAACAGTATAAATCAACTAAACCTAACAGACATCTACAGAATGCTCTACCCAGGAGTAACAGAAAACACATTCTTGGGCTGGCCGAGTGGCATGTTGGTTAAGAGTTGGCTTGGGATGCTGGTGGCCCTGGTTCGGATCCCGCATGTGAGGGCCAGTGACACTGCCCTCAAAAAAAAAAAAAGAAAACACATTCTTCTCAAGCATACAGGGAACATCGTTCAGATAAGAACACATGGTAGGCCACAAAACAAGCCTCAGTAAATTTGAAAGGAGTGAAATCATGCCAAGTATTAGTTTCTAACAACAATGGAATGAAATTAGATATCAATAGAAGAAAAATTTTGGGAAATTCACATTTATGTGGAAATGAAACAAAGTATTCCTAAATAAGTAATAGGTCGAAGATTAAATCTCAAGGGAAATCAGAAAATACTTAGAGATGAATGAAAATGAAAACATAACATACCAAAACTGATGGCATGAAGGTAAAGCAGTGCTCATTGGAAAACTTATGGATGTAAATGCCTATATTAAAAAAGAGGAAAAGATCTCACATCAATAACTAAACCTTTCACCTTAAGAAACTAGAAAAACAAGAACAACTAAACTCAAAGCAGGCAGAAAGAAGGAACTAGTAAAAGGCTAGTGTGTAAATAAATAAATTAAATAGTACAGAAAAACAACAGAGAAACTAATCAATGAAACCAATAATTGTTTCTTTGAAATGATAAACAAAATTGACAACCTACAGCTAGGCTAAGCAAGAAAAAAAGAATACTCAAATTACCAAAATTAAGAATGAAAGAAGAGACATCACTACATATCTTACAGAACTAAATACCTTACAGAATTATAAGGGAATACTATGAACTGTATGCCAAAAAAATGAGATAAATCAGATTAAATGGACAAATTACTAAAACCAAGGCAGAGGGCATAGAATATCTGAATAGGTCAATAACAAGTAAAGGGAATGAATTAGTAATCTGATTGACAGGAAGAAGTAAAACTACCTCCACTGGTAACTGAGATGATTTTGTATCCAGAAAATCCTATGGCATGCACTAAAAAGCTATTAAAGTTAACAAATGAGTTCAGCAAGGGTTCAGGATACAATATGAACATAAAAAAATCAATGGTATTTCTATACATTTGCAATGAACAATCCAAAAACAAAATTAAGACAATTCCTTTTATAACTGCATCAAAAATAGTAAAAATATTTAGGTATACATTTAACAAAAGTACAAAACTTATATTGTAAGTCCTCACTTAACATCATTGTTAGGTTCTTGGAAACTGTAACTAAGTGTAATAATGTATAATGAAACCAATTTTACTATCAGCTGAAATAAACAAGAGTTAAGTTCCTACCGCATATTCCTAGTCACAAAAACATCACCAAACTTCTAAATAAAGACCCGAAACACTTCTAATATAAAACACTGAAATAAATATGAACTATACTTACATTTAATAAAGATTAATAAAAAGAATATAATTATTTTCCAACCTGTTTATTCCCATGCAAAGTCGCAGGTGGCTGGTGGCTACACCAATAGCTTAGGGTACAAGGTAGGAACTAACCCGAACAAATGCCATCTCATCGCAGGTAGCACACGCCCATCCACACTCACTCAGACTGGGACAATTTAGACATGCCACTTAACCTAATGTGCACATCTTTGGGATGTGGGAGGGAACTGGAGTAGCTAGAGAAAATCCACAGGCACGGGGAGAATGTGCTGACTCCACACAGAATCGATTTTTCCCTCCTCGCCAATGTTACAATGAAACAATACTGAATAAAATGACATTATTCAAGGATCTGCTGTACTCTGAAAACTACAAATCATTGTCAAAAAATGTGCACCCTCAACTAAGGTAGAACAGGGCACCTTGAGCTGAGCGGCCCTGAGCTGCCGATGGGCAACCGGATGGTAACTGGACTTGGAGCTGAGTAGCTGTGCCCTCCACAATTAAGATTGAAGGACAAAAACTTGGCTGTTCCCCTTCCCCAATTCCCCAAAAAAATCTTTAAAAAAAAAAAAAATCCCACATTAAGACCAGAAGACTTAATATTAGATGATAATACTCCCCAAATTGATCTATAGACTTAATCCCTATCAAAATTCCAGCTGCCTTTTTTATAGAAATTGGCAAACTGATCTTAAAATTCACAGGAAAATGCAAAAGATCTAGAATAGTCAAAACAATCTTTAAAAAATTTACAAGGTTGGAGGACTCAGGATTCCCAATTTTTAAAACTTGCTATAAAGCTACAGAAATCAGTGCAGTGCGGTAATGCAGTAAGAACAGATATACAGATCTGTATGGAGCAGAATCTTGGGTCCAGAAATGCACCCTTATATTTATCATAGATTGCTGCTTTTTAAGATTTTTTTTTTAAATTGGGGAATTGGCGGTGGGGAACAGCATTGGGGAATGGAGGAAGAGGAACAGATAAGTTGCTGTCCTTTATGTTCTTCAGTCTAGTTATGGAGGATGCCGCTTCACTGGCCCATGTTGGTATTACGATCACTGCGCTCTTCCAGGCTAAGGCAGTCGGTTGCAGGCCATTGGACAGCCGCTCACGGCCACTCTAGCCAGCTGCCGGCCGCTCAAGTAGCTCACGGCAGCCCACTGCAGCAGCTTATGCCATCGCTAGCCACTAATGGCAGCCGAGCTCTAGGTCGAGCTGTTTGTTGTTCACCATCTTAGCTGTAGAGGGCACAGTGTCACTGGCTCATCTGGAAAATGAACCAGTGGCCCTGCTGCTCAGAGTTCTCACTCCCAAGCCAACTCTTAACCAATTGAGCCACTCGCTGGCCCCCTCATCAATTGTTTTTTGACAATGATTGAGACAATTCAATGGGGAAAAAATAGTCTTTTCAACAAATGGTGCTGGGACAACCAGATATCTACTTGCAAAAGAATGAAGTTGGATTCTTACATCACGCCATAAACAAAAATTAAATCAAAATGGATCACAGATATAAACATAAGGTCTAAAACTATAAAATGTCCATAAAAAAACTGTACATGAATACCCATGGCAACACTATTTATAATACCCAAAAAGTATCCCAATCCAATGTCCACCAACTGATAGATAGACAATATGTAGTATATTCATACTATGGAATATTATTCAGCAATTTAAAAAAATGCTGTAGTGAAACATGTTGCAGTGTGGATAAACTTGGAAAACACTGTGCTAAGCCGGTCACAAAAGACCACATATTATTTGATTCCTTTCATATAAAATGTCCAGAATAGGCAAATCTATAGAGACAGAAAAAGATTAGTGTTGTCCAGAGCAGGGAGAGTTGGGGTGATGTTTGCGTGTAATGGGGAGGGCTAGTAATAGGTATAGCTAGGGATTCTTTTTGAAGGAACTAAAATATTTCAGAGTTAGATAGTTGCAGAACCCTGTGAATATACTAAAAACATGTACACTATAAATTGTATGGTATGTGAATTACATCCCAACAAAGCTGTTAAGAATTTAACTTGGAAGCATGATCTATGTTTAATTTCTGATCCTGGAAGAAAGGGAATTTTTCAGTGTTCTCACTTTTTTAGATAAAGGGCTATCAACTGAAATTCATAAATCACAATTTATAAAATTGGGAAGAGCTGGATAGAAATAATACTGTAAGTCTAAAAGTTGAGAGAAATATATGTGCCTTATAGAAAAAAAAATAGAACATAAATCTTTAAAATGCAAAAGTAAAAGAGAAATCACCTTTATATTATCTATATCCTTCTTACAATCTGTAAAAACAGCATTCAGCTGCCCCTTTATGTCAAATTTTAATCTTTCACCATTCCTTCTTATTTTTCTATATAAACTAACTACTACTGCTAAAATATTTGGTGTATTAATAGATTAACACTCACCACAAAAGTGAACAATGAGGGAAAGTTATTAGAAAAAAATGAAATTAGTGAATTTGCAACCACAAATATTCTATAAAAATATGTGCAGTGCTGGCAAAATATGAGCATACTAAGGAAAAATTCAAAGTGAAATGCAGTAAGTTATAAGCACTTCTAAATACCTGTATAATAAATATATGCTGCAATAGAAATACTAATACAAATCATTCTGAGATTAGAAATGTAAAATTACGGTGGTTTAACCATGAGAAATAGGAATTAGTTACTTAAGTCAAGAAAATGAAGGATCTATAAATGATCTAGGTAGATAAGAGTATAAACAAAGTAACTTTCCATTTTTATCCTCCCTAGAACTCCAGACAAGTAATTAGGTTTGTTTCCAGGTTTCTTGGTTTAAGATGCTCAAAAGTTGCCTTACTATTACATAATTAGAATGGATTTTTATTTGAACCCGTTGTACTTAGGAAAGAAAGGAAACTATGTTGTTTTCTTTATTTAATTCTTTTTAAAAAAGCAAACAAATAAATGTATGTGTTCACTTGATATAGAGTATCAAAAAAAATTTATGCTGCTTCAAGGAAGATGTCTTCCATATATTAGATGTACATGAGAATGAAAGTAGTTTTAGCAGGAGTGAAGAAGTAGAAAAGCATAATGTAAAGAAACCATGAATAGGCAAGTTTGGCTGGTATGGCCTGAGTTTTAAAGAGTCTGGTCAGGCTTTCAGAAGTCACTAAAGAATAAAATAAAAATTTTAGGGGGCCGGTCGAGTGGCTCAGTTTGTTGAGATCTTGCTCAAAAGTGCAGGCTTTGAGCAACAGGGTCACCGGTTCGATTCCAGGCCCGAGCTCAGCTGCCACTGAGCTGCCAACAGGTGGCAGGATGGCTCAGCTAAAAAAAGAAAGAAGAAAAAAGGAAAAAAAATAAAAATTTTACTTTATAAACATTATTCTGGAGATAAGCACTGTCTAGATGGGGAAGAGTCAGGAGAGGAGAGCCCACAGAATACTTAAAGAGTTGTTATAATGCTTAGAAAGAAGTAATGAGGACATGAATCAAGGGGTTGAGATCAGGAAAAGACAACAGAGGTGAAAGGTAATAAAATACTGACATCATGATTATGAAAACCTAAGGGTAAGGGAAAGAAAATGGTAAAGTTTGGGTGACTGAAATGGTATTTCTAAACGTAATTGGGAAAATTAGCAGGAGGATCTGCTTTGGGAAAGTAATGGTGACCTGGAAATGGTTTAAGTAGGCAAGTAAGAATTTATAGTAGGCAGCTGCAAAATCATGACAGAACTGCCAGATAGGAGTACACAGACAGAAAAAAATAGGGGTGAGAAGATATGAAAGATATCCTAATGTGAGGGATGACTAATGTTTTGGGCTTGGAGGCAGAAGATATGCCAGTGAAGACAAACTGGGAATAATTAGACAATTAGGAGTTGAACAAGATAATTTTAGTGTTACAGAAGCCAGGGAAGAAAAACATGTGTAAAAAAGAATAGACAAGGATTAAACTTTTAGGGAATATAATATTCAGGGTTACTTTAGGGCAGTGAAACTATTCTGTATGATATTACAATGGTGAATACAAGTCAACATTTGTCAAAACTCATACAATGTATAACACAAAAAGTGAACTTCAATTTAAACTGAGATCTTCAGTTAATAATAATATGTCAATTTGGCTCATCGATTTTAACAAATGTACCTACCACACTGATGTGAGATATAAATGAAAGGGTAGCTATTTGTAGGGGAAAGAGTATGTGGGAACTCTCTGTACTTTGAAAGTATTTTGTAACCTGAAAACTGCTGTAATTAAAAAAAAAGCTTAGTAAGTTAATTAAATTTAATTAACTTGATAAATTAAAGAGGCTGATGTGGACTGAGAAAACTTCAGACTTACTGGTAGGGATACTAAATTTCAGAAGGTTAGTTTCAGTAAAGCAGCAGGGGTCTGAGAACACACGGTGAATGAGCAAGACAGTAAAAGAGATGATTCCTACCCTCAAGGACTGACCATCTAGTACCAATGATAGATTATTATGGGGAAGAGTTAGTATATGAGAACTCACAGACTACTAAGAGTTACTATAAGTGTTTTGGGAAGAAATGATAAGAATACATATAAAAATAACAACAGTAATATAGTATGATAAATGCTATCACATGGAAGTGTTACAGGGGTCCATGAGAGGACAAGCAAGGGGAACCAAACACAGACTATGGAAGAAGGTAAAGGATTAGTGATGTGCAGGGAAAGGCTTTTCAGAAAAAATGATATTTATGCTGAGACTAAAAGTATAGACAGAAGCTATACTCAGAAAAATTTTATGCCCTAAGACTATTTCATTGTTAACTAATAAAGAATAAAATTAAGGGCCGGCCGAGTGGCGCGGTGGTTAAGAGCTGGCTTGGGACGCCAGCGGCCTTGATTCGGATCCCACATATGAGGGCCAGTAACACTGCCCTCAAAAAAGAATAAAATTAAGACAAGTCACATTCAAAGAAAGATAAAAAGAGAACAATTTAAAGCTTATGAACAAGAAAGAAATAACAGAACTGAAATTAGTTAGAAAACAGAATATAAGAGAATATAATAAATGAGAAACTCATTTTTGAAAAGTCAGATTATTTGCATGAAGAAAAAAAAAGCCCACTGTAATGGCGGTGCATAATTCACTTACAACTCTAGTTTAAAAGTTAAAAAAAGAACATTTAAAAAAATAACTATAACCACAAAAATTTGTTATTGGTACATAATATAAAAAGATGTAAATTGCAGCATCCATAACATAAAATGAAAGGGAAGAAGGAAAAAAAGTTTCTGTATGTTGTCAAAGTTAAGCTGTTACCAGCTTAATTAGGATGTTATAAATGGACATTTTATGTAAGCCTCATAATACCAACAAACCTGAGTAAATACACAAAAGATTATATGATTAAGGAGTCAAAGCATACTGCTACAAAAAGTCATCATATAACACATGAAGACAGCAAGTGTTCAGGAAGCAAGGAACAAAGGACCTATAAAACAGAAAACAATTCCAAAATGGCACTAATAAGTCCTTACTTACCAGTAATTACTTTATGTAAATGGATTATATTCTCCATTCAGGACACAAATGGCTAAATGGATAAAATATGAGATCCAAATGATATGCTACCTACAAGAGACTAAGTTCAGCTTTAAGGACACACAGAAAATGAGAATGAAGGAATGGAAAAAGGTATTTCAAAGAAATGGTAACAGAAGAAAGCAAGAGTAGCTATACATATTATCAGGCAAAATAGACTCTGAGGATAGATCATGTGCTAAAACACAAAACAAGTCCCAATAAATTCAAGAAGCTAGAAATTATATCAAGTATCATTTTCAACCCCAATCGAATTATAGAAATTTACAACAGGAAGAAAGCTGGAAAATACACAACTATATGAAATTTAAATGACACACTCCTGAACAACCAATGGATCAAAGAAAAAAATCAAAAGGAAACATTTTTAAATACCATAAGACAAACAAAAATGAAAGTACCACACACCAAAATTTATGGAATGCAGTTCCAAGGGGGAAGTTTATAGCAATAAACACGTACGCCTGTACATCAAGAAAAAAGAAAGAACTCAAACAACCTAATTTTATATCTATAGGAACTAGGGGGAAAAAAAAAAACTAAGCCCAAAGTTAGCAGAAGAAAAGAAGTAATAAAGATCAAAGCAGAAATAAATGAAATAGAGAACAGGAAAATAGAAAAGATAAAACCAAGAGTTGGTTCTTTGAAAAGATAAAAACTGACAAATCCTTAGCTAGATAACCAAAATAAAAGAGAACCCAAATAAATGTAATTATAAATGAAACAGGAGATATTATGGCTGATACCACAGAAATACAAAGGATCATAAGAGACTACTATGAACAACTACACGCCAACAAAATAGACAACCTAGAAGAAATGGATAAGTTCCTAGAAACATACATACCAAGACTTAATCACAAAGCAAAAGAAAATCTGAACAGACCAGTAACTAGTAGCAGGTTCAAACAGTAATCAAAAACCTCCCAACAGGGCCGGCAGAGTGGCTCAGTTGGTTAAGAGCTCGCTCAAGAGTGCCAGCTGAACTCTGTGTAACAGCAGTTTGATGCCAAGCCTGAGCTAAGCTGCCGCTGAGCTGCCAACAGGTGGCAGGATGGCTCAGCTTAAAAAAAAAAAAAAAAGGGCTGGCTTGGGACTCCAGCGGCCCCAGTTCGGATCCCAGTTCGGATATGAGGGCCAGTGACACTGCCCTCTACAGCTAACAACAGTTCCACCCAGAGCTGGGCTGCTGTGAGTCCCCGGGATGGCATAGCTGCAGCCCCTGCTGCAGTGGGCTGCCATAGGCTACAGTGAGTGGCCGGCAGCCAGCGTGAATGGCTGGCAGCCAGCATAAGCAGCTGGCAGCCGGTGTGAGCTGCCAAGAGCCACTGTGAGCGGCCGTCCAGAGGCTGGCAACCGATTTGCCTCACCCGAGAAGAGCGCAATGATGATACCAACATGGGCCAGTGAAACAATGTCCTCCACAACTAGACTGATGAACAGAAGGACAGCAACTTGTCTGTTCCCCAATGCTGTTCCCCTCAACCCAATTCCCCAATAAAATCTTTAAAACTAAAACAAAACCTCCCAACAGAGAAAACCCCAAGACCAGATGGTTTCATGGGTAAATTCAACCAAACATTTAAAAAATTAATACCAATTCTTCTCAAACTCTTCCAAAAAATTGAAGAGGGAACAATCCCAAACTCATTTTAACAGGACAGCATTACCGTGATATAAAAGCCAGATAAGAACACTACAAGAAAAGAAAACTACAGGCCTATATTCCTGATGAATATAGATGCAAAAATTCTCAATAAAATACTGCAAACTTGAACAGCACATAAAAGGATCATAAAACATGATAAAGTGAGATTCATTCATTGGATACAAGGATGGTTCAATATCTGCAAGTCAATAAATGTGATGCATCATCTTAACAGAATAAAAGATAAAAACCACGTGATCATCTCAATAGATGCAGAGAACACATCCGACAAAATTCAACATCCATTCATGATAAAACTTTAAACAAACTGGGTAGACAAAGTATATACCTCAACATATAAAGGCCATGCATGACAAGTCAATAGCTAACATCATACCCAATGGTGAAAAGCTAAAAGTTTTTCCTCTAAAGGGCCGACCAAGTGGCTCAGTTGGTTAAGAGCTTGCTCAAGAGTGGGAGCTCTGAGCAACAGGGTTGCCAGTTGGATTCCCGGCCTGAGCTGAGCAGCCGCTGAGCTGCCAACAGGTGGCAGGATGGCTTAACTAAGAAAAAAAGAAAAAAGAAAAAGCTTTCCCTTTAAGATCAGGAACAAAATTAAAGTGCCTACTCTCATTACTCCTATTCAACACAGTATTGGAAGTCCTAGCCAGAACAATCAGGCAAGATAAGGCAATAAAAGGCAGCTGAATTAGAAAGAAAGAAGTAAAATTATGTCCGTTGGCAAAGAACATAATCTTATACATAGAAAATCCAAAAGACTTCCCGCTGCAAAAAACAAAACAAAACAAAACAAACCAAACTGTTAAAACTAATAAACAAATTCAGTAAAGTTCCAGGACAAAAAAATCGATATAAAAAATCACTAACAATAAATTATATGAAAAATAAAAACAACAATCCCATTTATAATAGCATCAAAAAAATGCTTAAGAATAAATTTAACCAAGCTAATCAAAGATCTTTACAATGAAAACTATAACACAATGATGAAAGATATTGAAGAAGACACAAATAATAAAAAGATAACCTATGTTCATGGATTGGAATAATTAATATTGTTAAAATGTTCATACTATCCAAAGTACTCTATAGATTCAGTACAATCCTGTGGAGATTTCAATGGCATTTCTAACACAAGTAGAAAAAACAATTCTAAACTTTGTATGGAGCCACAAAACAGCCTGAATGGCCAAAACAATCCTGAGAAAAAGAACGAAGCTAGAGGTATCACACTTCTTGATTTCAAACTGTATTAGGAAGCTATAGTAATTGAACCAATATATCACTAGTATAAAAACAGACACATAGATCAATGGAACAAAACAGAGAGCCTAGAAAAAAACTCATACCTATACAGTAAATGGATATTTGACAAGGAAGCCAGGACTACTCAATGAAGAATAAATAGTCTCTTCAATAAATGGTGCAGGAAAACCGAATATTCATAAGCAAAGGAATGAAACTGAAGCCCTATCTTACAATGTTCAAAATTAACTTGAAATGGATTAATGACTTAAATATAATAGCTGAAACCATAAAACTCCTAGAAGAAAAATAGAGGGTAAGCTCCTTTATATTAAATTTGGCAATGATTTTAAGGACATGATACCCAAAGCACAAGCTATAAAACAAAACAAACACAAATAAGTGGGACTACATCGAAGTAAAAAGCTTTTGCCCAGCAAAAGAAATGATAAACACAATGAAAAGGAAACATAAGGAATGTAAGAAAATATTTACAAACTATGTATCTGATATAGGATTAGTATCCAAATTATATAAGGAACTCATACAACTAAACAGCAATAAAACAAATAATTCAATTAAAATGGGCAAAGGAACTAAATAGGTATCTTTTACAAAGAAGATATTCAAATGGCCAACAGGTACATGAAAAGATGCTCAATATCCCTAATCATCAGGGATATGAAAATCAAACTACAATGAGATATCACCTCATGCATATTAGAATGGCTATTATCAAAAAGACAAGAGATAAAATTGTTAGTAAGGGTGTAGAGAAATGGAAATACTCGTACACTGTTGGTGGGAATGTATTTTGGTGCAGCCACCATGGAAAACAGTATGGAGGCTCCTCGAGAAATTAAAAATATAACTACAAAATGATTGAGCAATCCCACTTCTGGGTATATATCCAAAGAAAATGAAACCACTATCTCAAAGAGATATTTGCATCCCCATGTTCAATGCAGTATTATTTGTAATAGCCTAGGTATGGAAACAAGCTAAGTGTCCATGAATGGATGAATAAATTAAGAAAATGTGATATATACATATAATGGAATTCAGTCATAAAGAAGAAGGAAATCCTGCCATTTGTGACAACTTGAATGAATCTTGTGGGCATTATGCTAAGTCAAAGAAGTTAGAGAAAGACAAATACATTTATATGTTTTTAATGACATGTGGAATCAAAAAACATGAACTCACAGAAATGGAGACAGTCTGGTGGCTGCCAGACGGAGGTGGGAGTGGGTGAAATGTGTGAAGGTGGTCAAAGAGTGCAGACTTGCAGCTATAGTTTTCAGATGTAATGCACAGCAAGGTGATTGTATCATGTATTTGAAAGTTGCTAAGAACAGATTTTTAAAGTTCTCACCACACACAAAAAAGTTGTAACTATGTGAGGTGTTTACTAACCACATTGTGGCAATCATTTTGCCATATATACATATATAAATCATTACATTTAAACCTTAAACTTATACAATATTATATGTTAATTATATCTCAAGCTGGAGAAAAAAAACTTTGAAGGGACGATATGGGAATATATAATTCTTTTTAAGAAAAGCAAAAGCAAATAAAAAGCCCTACAAAACTAAAACAAGAAAAGGAATGTAACAAAAAATTATGATAGCATGTATGAATCTCTACTACTATTTACTTTGAAAGTCTCAATTCATTGCATTTTTATAAAACAAACAAATAAAAGAAACCCACTGAAATTTATCCAAGAGCTAAAAAAAAAAACCCCGAGAAGAATAATAACAATAAAACAAATTGAAAGACTTACAAATTTTACTTATTCTTCCAAGTTTTCAAAGAACAGATAATATTCATTTTATGAAACTGGCTATAACCTTAATTCTAAGACCATAATAAGAACAGACAAAAAATTAACTATAGAATATACTAACAGATGAACTATACCCTAATTCAAAATGAAATTCTAGTAAATTTAACACAATAGGAAGTCAAAAGACCCAGGAGAATTTATCCCAGGAATGTAAGAATTATTTAAGATTAATTTATTGATATTAAAATACAATATACATCAAATATTTAAGAAAGCAAAACTATATGAAAATCTGAATTAATGCTGAAAAAGATTCTGACATTTATTATAATACCTTTTCATTAAAAAAACTCCTAGAAAACAGGTTATTTCCTCAGCATGACAAAAGTACCTATTTCAAACCAACAACCAATATCTAACTTAAGAATGAAACAGAAAAGTCATTTCCATTACAATCAGAAAAGACAAGGATATCCACTCTTACTATAGCTATATAGTGCAATTTCTGGTCAGTGCAATAAGACATGATGTAGCCAAAATAGGCCTAATTTTTAGAAAGGAGATTATTTGCAGATAATGATAACATACCTAAACAAATCCTAAAAATGAAACAACTATAAAATGTTTAAAATTAATAAGGAGGGCCGGCCGAGTGGCGCGGTGGTTAAGCGCTGGCTTGGGAAGCCAGCGGCCCCAGTTCGGTCCCACATATGAGGGCCAGTGACACTGCCCTCAAAAAAAAACAAACAACAAAAAACAAATAAAATTAATAAGAAAATTTGTTCAAGTATTTGGATAAAAAATAAAATTTTTTTTAAAGCCCCAGAAGACATATGGGGGAAAAAATTCTATTTTGAATAGCAACACAGCAATAAAATACCCCCAAAAGGAATGTTTGGGTCTCAGAATAAATGAAAAACATGCCATGATTATGAATGGAAAGAATGGTAAGAAATACACTTATTCTTTTCATATGAAAGTTTCACTGCAAATCAAATAAAAATATCAATGGGATGTTTTTCTGGAAAATGACAGCACAATTCTAACATGTACCTGGAAGGATAAACAGGTGAGAGTATGTGTACTTAAGAAAAGAAGAATGTGTGTGGGTGGATGGGGTGAGAAAGAAGGCTAGGTCCATCAGATATTAAATTCTAAAGCTATAATGAATAGTAACATCTGCACAAATTTGATAGACAAATCAATAAAAATAAACAGATAGCTTTCAAACAGCTTAATACTTGATACAGGAAACATCAAATCAACAGGAAAGGTACAGATTATTGAACAAATGATAGAAAGGCTATTCTCCAACATTCAAGTAGTTCCATTTCTCATTCCATATAGCAAAATGTATTTCAGGTATAAAGAATTAAATGTAAAATAATTACCACTCCAGACAAATATTAAGAATCTAGAAGAAAATATAATAGAACGTTTAACTGATTTCAAGACAAAACTCTCTAAGCACAACTGAAGAAATCCAATGAAAAAAGATTGAGATATAATTACAAAAAAATGAAAAACCTGTATGTTAACTTCAACTTGTTGAAAACTGAAAGTCAAACAACTGAGAAAATTCCATGATAAATACATAAGTTAATCCTTAAAACACACACATATGTAAGATCTCTTAGAATTAAGAAAAATTTCTAAATAGGAATTTTCTAAAAAGGAAAATTTCTAAAAAGGAAAACTGAAAGAATTTGAAAACAGACTAAAATTTCTTACAAATATATGAAGAAATATTAACTTCACCAGTCATAAAGAGCTATAAATTAAAGAGATACTATGATCTGCCTCTCAAACTATGAAGATTAAGCAAAGGTGATTTATATCTTGTGCTGGCCGGAGTGAAGTTATATAGGTATTCTTACACAATGTTGGTAGGATTAGAAATCAGTACTTCGTGGAAAACAATTTTGCAATAAATATGGCCTAATAGTATTATGCTTTGGCCAAATAATTCTATTTCTAGAAATCTAGCCTAGCGCAAGGAATTTTTAAAAATTTAATATTTAGGGCCGGCCGAGTGGCGCATTGGTTAAGCGCTGGTTTTGGGATGCCAGCGGCCCCGGTTCGGATCCCACATGAGGGCCAGTGACACTGCCCTCTACAGCTAACAACAGCTCCACCTGGAGCTGGGCTGTGCGAGCCCCGGTGATGGTGTGGGCTGCAGCCCCTGCTGCAGTGGGCTGCCATAGGCTGCAGTGAGTGGCCCACAGCCAGCGTGAGCGGCTGGCAGCCAGCGTGAGCTGCCAATAGCCGCGATGAGCGACATCCAGAGGCCAGCGACCGATCTGCCTCATCCGGGAAGAGCAATGACGATACCAACCGTGAAGCAACATCCTCCGCAACTAAAACTGAAGAACAAGAAGACGGCAACTTGTCTGTTCCCCTTCCCCGATTCCCCAACGCTGTTCCCCTCCACCAATTCCCCAATAAAATCTTTAAAAAAAAAAAAAAAGAGTGCAAGCTGAGCTCTGAGCAACAGCAGTTCGATGCCCAGCCTGAGCTGAGTTGCCACTAAGCTGCCAAAGGTGGCAGGATGGCTCAGCTAAAAGAAAGAAAAAGAAAAAAAAAAAAAAAAAATTTAATATTTAAAAAGTTAAATGAGGGCCCACCGAGTGGTGCGGTGGTTAAGCGCTGGCTTGAGAAGCCAGCGGCCCCGGTTCGGGTCCCACATATGAGGGCCAGTGACACTGCCCGTAAAGAAAAAAAAAAAAAAAAGTTAAATGAGAAATTTAAAAAAATTTAAATGTCCAATAATCATAGAACTTGGCACGATAAAAAATTATTTTTGAAGTATATAAAAATATTCTGAGGAAATGCTCATAATATAAAATTTCAAAAGAGATGTTACTGGGCCGGCTGAGTGGCATGGCGCTCAAGGTCAGGTCCCACATGTGAGGGCCAGTGACACTGCCCTCAAAAAAAACAAAGAGAGATGTTACTATTTATTATTATAATTCCACTTTTGTAAAACAAAAAAAATCATAAGTATGCCTATCCAAAAAGAAAGACTGAAGATACATAAGCAAATGTTAACAGTAGTGTTATATTGATTAGTTTTCTACTTTTTATATTTTCTATAATAGCCAAAAAACTAAACATTTTAAAAAGATCATTCTGAGGAAAGTTAAAAACAACCACCACCAGTTAGAATTATAGGGAGTGAGTAAAGATTATATTTTTTTCATAAATTTGGTAGTAATAGGCATGAAAGGGATACTGTAGCTTGAAGATACAGTAACTGAGGAAAGATTTGTTTAAAGGCGGATGACAAACATGCATACTGTCAGAGGAGTAAGGAGAAACCAAGATAAAGAAGGGATAACTTTTTGAAGATCCTAGAACAGGCAGAGAAGGTGGGAAGCAAGTATAGATAGGGAAAAAAAGGCTTTTCTGAAACTTAAGGTGAGGAAGACAAGATGGCTCAATATAGAAATTTTAAAGAGAGGAAGATTAAGGCAAAGTTGTTTGAAGTGAGAAAGGCCTCAATCATCCTATTCACTTTGCATTCCTGCAGACTAGTGATGGCATAGTGGGTGGCTTGTTTCAAATTAGTTTCCCAATTGTCAGAATCACTGGACTTATTTAATGAGAGACTGACTAATATGTTAAAATGTTAATGTGTAAAAAGGAAGAAGAAAGGTTAAGAATTACTGTTCTAGCAGGTTGTCTTTCATATAGGAGGTCAAAAAGTTGAATTGAATTCTGAGTGAGGTTAGAGATGACCTTTTGACCATAATGAAGGGCTTGAGTAACAAAAAAGTGGTATATAATAATTACTCTGAGAAACAAAAGTGAACAAGGGTAAGAAATCTGCCAAACAATAGAGAAGACATTGTTGAATAAAGGAGCATGACTCTACAATAACTCTTCATATCATATTGATTTGATAATTTTCTACTGCTGCGAAGGAGTAGAGAAAGTAGACGATAAGAATGATTCTGGGGCTGGATGAGTGGCGCAGTGGTTAAGAGCTGGCTTGGGACGCCAGTGGCCTGGTTCGGATCCCACATGTGAGGGCCAGTGAGACTGTCCTCAAAATAAATAAATAAATAAAGTGTATTTAAAAAAAAAAAAAAAAGGGCCGGCCGAGTGGTGCGGTGGTTAAGCGATGGCTTGGGAAGCCAGTGGCCCCGGTTCGGTCCCACATATGAGGGCCAGTGACACTGCCCTCAAAACGACAAAAACGAAAACAAACAAACAAAAAAGAATGATTCTGATTAGAGAATTGGTTAATGCTATAGATACAAACTTAAGTGAAGAATAGTTTTAAGAGCGCCAGATGTGGCGTTTTAAAAACAGTTGACAGGGCTGGCCGAGTGGCTCAGTTGGTTAAGAGCTTGCTCAAGAGTGCGAGCTCTGAGCAACAGGGTCACCAGTTCGATTCCCAGCCTGAGCTGAGCTGCCCCTGGGCTGCCAACAGGTGGCAGGATGGCTCAGCTTAAAAAAAAATTAATTAAAAAATAAAAATAAAAACAGTTGACAATATGTGAAGTTGTTGGATAGGAAAGCAAGTGAAATCAGGTCGGTGGGAACATTTACTGTGGCTACAGGGAAAGCAAAAAACTGGAGATAAGAAAGTATAACAGTTGAGTAGGATGTGAAAGTGTGAGAAATGTGGATGTTAAGAGGGCTGTGAATTTTAGATGTCAGAAATACAAGCATATGATGACATCCAAAGTGTTGCTTTATTAATATATATCTAGTTATATTGCCCCAAAGCACCTATCCAAACATTTCATTTTTATGAGCCTGGAAAGTAGTATATATATATAGGTTGAGCTTACGGGAATTTCAGTTAGGTAGTATTTTGTAGTTTCTAGTACTGGTTTCCCAAAAAATGTTGTCCAGATATATCAGGAAACTAGAGATCATTAAAATAATGATATAACCGGATTTTATATATCAAAATCCACATGTAAATGGGTACATATCCAAGGGCTTACAGAGAAATCAGATTTATAACAATGTAATAAGCTATATTCAGCCTCTTTGTTCCATGAGTATTTTTTGTAGGTACTAGCTTGTATTCACCAGTCATTTCACTTGGGGTCTCTTAGACTAATCAAAGAGGGTATATTTAGAATATCTAAGTATGGGAAAACAAAAAGACATTTTATAGGTTCACTCAGATTTCTGCAATTCAAAAGATGATTCTGAAATGCATAAAAAGGTATAAACAATACAAAGACACCAAACATTTTAATGTAGCCCTAAATTTTTCTTAAAAAGGTATTATTTCTAATTAGTTTCTGCTCAGAAAGTTATAACTCAACAATACAGTATTATTCACACATAAACACAGCAATAGCTGACAGTCACTAGTTATATATTTGAAGGTTTTCCAACAACTTACCACTGTCTTGAATCCAAGTTCCTAAGTTCTCTGAGTAGTTTTTCATTTTTCTTCAAGAGATGAAAGCTCCTCCTAAACAGCAATGTATACACATTTTCATCACCTTTGCAGTAAATGACATGACAGTCGTGGAAATACTTTCCACTCTACTCATGCAACTCAACACTTTTCTAACACAAAGGAGAGCAGACCTTAAAAAACCGTAAAGAATAAGTCATCATTTCTACCCAGGTCCTCATAAATTTCTGCCAGTGGATCATCCTCTATTGGTCATTTCAATTTTTCTTTGCAGATGCTGTGAGCTTCCCAAACTCATATCCAGAAAACAATGAATAAAAATACTTGTAGATTTCTTCTCAAGAGTTTCATAAAAATGTGGAAAAGTTTTTCCTCATAGGAAATAAAATATTGTCTCAAAATCTAAATCATTACCAAGCATGTGTAATCCAGATGGAATTTGCTTTCTCTCTTCTTTTACATTGCATGAGTTTTTTTTACACTATGAGGCAATGTATAAATTTTACCAAATATGTTCTATAGGTACAAAATACAGTAGTCTTCCCCATTACCCATGGTTTCAGATACCCACGGGCAACTGTAGTCCGAAAATATTGAATGGAAACTTCCAGAAATAAATGATTCATCAACTTTGCATGCTGTTTTAGTAGCAGGATGAAATCTCACTCTGTCCTGCCTGGGACATGAACCATGCTTTTGTCCAGTGTGTCCATTCTGTATGTGCTACCCCGCCGTTAGTCACTTAGTAGCCGTCTCGGTTAAGACAAAGAGAGAAACCACATTCACGTGACTTTGATTACGGTATACTGTTATAATTGTTCTATTTTATTATTATTATTGTTAATCTCTTCCTGTGCCTAATTTATATATTAAACTTTATCACAGGTATGAATGTACAGAAAAAAACCATAGTTTATATAGGGCTCAGTACTACTGCAGTTTCAGGCACCCACTGGGGGTCTTGGAATGCTTTCCCACAGATATGAGAGAATTATTGTACATGTACAAATTATAATCATGAAGTCATGATTTGCTGAGGTAAAATGTAGTCTCCCACCTTTAATTTTTCTCAAGAGACAATACATAGACCATTCTACAGCAAGAGAGTATAATGCATACATATGAGTGGAAATTACCTGTATTTGGACATACCAAAAAGCAAATTGTGTTCCTGATATAATATGGCTTTCCCATAAAGCAGAGGATACGCCCTTCTAATAAATGGGAGTGTTTAAATAAAATAAGATTATAAACACTAGGCAAACAAGTAGAACTCCATTTTAATGCTTCACATGCATTTGAATTACTTTAAGGTTTATTCATCCAGTGATATCTGAGCTCCCTTCCTACTACAAATTGAACAAAAACAATACATTAATCAATGCTTCTCCTTCTATTTCCTTACAGCTTTCAGTGTCATGGAAATTCAAAATTAATGTATATTAATAATGTTTCACACTAGTGTACAGTCTTAGTATTTTATGTATAGTATCTAACATGTGAGGTAGGAATTATTTCCTCAATTTGTAGATTGTAGCCCAAAACTCAAAGATTACATGACTCTAACCTGGGTTTTCTGATTTAAGTCTAATGCCTTTTCATTTAACTTCTACCTAACTTACTTGAATACGTTGAGTGTTTATTTCAAGTTTTTAATGAGGTTTTGCAACATACATAAGAAAACAATTTTAAAAATGAAATCCAGATTCTTTCGATTTAATGCTAAATCTTGAATTAATTTCTCTGATACAAAGAAGAAATGATCATATTGCTGTTTGTCTAAAAATTGTTAGGCTTATATTACATAATAAAAAGAAAACATATTTGGGCTCTGCCCCCAGAGTTCCTAACACAGAGCTCCTAAAACCCTTGTAATTTCCTGAGTGATGGAGGTGATGGGGCATTTTACAGAGATCCTAAATCCACTGGGTTTTCCTGGGTAATTGGACCTTATTTTGTTCTAACGAAGTGACTCTTGGACAGCTCCTGGATAACGTCAGGATGAGGCCTCATCACCAGAAAAAGCAACCATGATTAGAAGGCTGGAGATTTCCGCTCCATCTCTGAGGAGTGGGGAAGGGCTGGGGACTGAGTTCATACCAATCGTACCTATGTGATGAGGCCTCCATAAAAAATCCCTAAATGATGGGGGGTTCAGGGAGCTTCCAGGTTGGTGAACACCTTTCCAGGGTGGCACACTCCCACTCCACAGGGACAGGAGCTCTTGCACTTGGGAACCTTCCAGATTTCACCCTATGTACCTTTTCATCTGGCTGTTTATCTATATCCTTTAATTATCCTTTATAATGAACCGGTAAACGTAAGTAAATGTTCTGTGAGCCATTATAGCTAATTATCAAACCCAAGGAGGAGGTTGTGGGAACCCCTGATTTATTGCTGGTTGGTCAGAAGTGTGGGTGGCCCAGACTTGCAATTGGTGTCTGGAGAGAGGGGCAATCTTGTAGGTCTGAGCCCTTAACCTATCTGTGCTAACTCCAGGTAGTATTGAAACTGTTTGGTGTGGAAAACACACATTTGTGAATAAGTAACAAACAGTTTTTCCTATTAGCTTACATGAAGGTTGGAAAAAATAAGATCTTTTTCAATTATATGAGCTATAATTTCTAAGTCATATAGTTCTAGTCATTATGAAAATGTTAATAGTTAATTTATTGATTTATTGGTTAGGTTACCTTTTTATTCTTTGAATCCTTATATAATTCAGTAGTCTAAAAAAAAATAAAATCTGTCCACTAGTCAAAGAACTAATTTAGTAGATAAAATTTAGTAAGGACAGATGCTTGATCAAAAAATGAGTAAGACAACATAAACTGATAACTACAATATACTGCAGAGACAGAAGAGACAGTTTAGGGAATATAATCAATAAGGTTGTAAATATATTTTTTTTTTTTTTTTTTTTTTTTTTTAGGGGAACAGAAGGATGCATGTCCTTTTAGGGACACCACTTCATGGACGGTGTAGTGGCCTTACCACTGCACTGTACATCTGAAGCTGCCGCTGAACAATATTATATGTCAACTATAATTTAACACATATATAGTCATGGGATGTGGAATACAGTGTGGGGATGGAGTCAATGGAATTGTAATAGATATGTATGATATCGGGGGTGGGGGGACAGGGGAGGGGGAGTCACTTTGTAAGGGGTGAAAAAAATAACTATTGCATTGTTTTGTACATCTGTAACTAATAATAATAATAATAAAGTTAAAAAAACAAAAACAAAACCATATTTCAAAGCTAGAGTAATCAAAATAGTGTGAAAAAAAATGAATAAGACTACTGTGTAAAAAAAAAAAAAAAAAAAGAAAGAAGGAAGAAATTTCTCTTTTTTTCTTACCTTTTGTCCCAGGAATTCATTCCCAATATACTAAGAAGCAATCTGCAGTAATAAAATGCTGACTGAGGCTTTTGAGGTGTTGGTTCATCTTGCTCCACAGCTTTCATGTTTAAGTCATTAAAATGTTTCTCAACAAATTCTTTTTCTTCTGTATGTTGCTTAAGGATAGCATTAATAACATCATTTTCCTGTTTTTCAGAAATGCACACAGGTTGTGGAGCAGGAATATTAAGTGAGATTCCAGTTCTCTGTAAGCATTCAGGACTGGTTACACCTAAATACTGCAAAAGCTCGTCAAGAACATCTTCTTCATCTCTTATGGTATCCCAAGTTGGTACAGTTTCTCTAAATCTTCTTTTAAACTGGAAGGAAATCCCATCTTTTACTGTTGTATCTTCTGAGCATTCATTAGGCGTATGAGGCTCTTCTGGCTTTTCTTGGTGAGACAATGGAAGTGTGAGAGAGGTAGGTTCTGACAAGCCACTTACAGGAGGTGGTCCATACAAGATGGCAGAATCCCATGAATATTTTCCAGAGAGATCACGCACTATGGTTCTGACATTAGAATTGGCTGATGCAAGACCAGCAGATAAACCTCCTCCAGGGATACTCTCTTCTGATCTAATCTGGATGCAGGACACCAAGGTTGTATCGTTCAACACGAAGAACTGGATATTTGGACTCTCAAAAAGTTCAGGAGAAAGTTCAGTACTTTCACTGTAATGATTGTCATGATTTTCACACACCTGACTTGTTAACATAGCAGGACCACCACTCATTGGATAATGGCCCAAGTGATTCACCAGATGTGTAATAACAGTGCGGGCAGCTATTGAGATTAATCCTTGTTGCATTTGAGTTTTCACTAGAAATAAAAGAAATAAAATAAAATAAGGGAGTGGGAATACTGCTGCTTCCTGGGATGTCACATAACAGTGAAACATTAGACAAGTAGGAATTTCATCACATTATCAAAATCACATTCAAATATTTTGGTAATTATTAGTATTTCCAATTTAAATTGTATTACAGGAATGATGGCAAACAAAGAAGAAAACTGTTCTTTGATGAAGTTCTGTTGTTAATTTTATAAGGAAGCCCTTTTTGAAATTTTTTTTGCTTATGGATTCTTAATTTGAACTGAAGCTTTTAAATGTACATCGTACTTTTAAAGAAGGATCAAAAAGTATTAGAAATCACTTGAAATCACTTAGCACAGATTAGAAAGCCAATGAAATCCAACTGATAAGTTGTTTTTTTATATCTCATGAGCAGATTCAGAAACACAGTTTGCAGCATGCGTTAAATGTCACTTAATTATGGCTTTTATCGATGATGTAAAAGTTTCAGAGAAAAGTTATCTTTCGCTAAACTTTAGGAATTGGGATCAATTTAAATGAGTCAGTGTAGTCAGTACATGCCAAGGAAGCTTTATTTTGAAGTAAAAAAATATTGTATGGGCTTGCTTATGTATTTTTTTCTAAGGTATTCATACACAAAGCTAGATATAACAGAAACAATATAAATCATTCAATTTTGAGAGCAATGTAAGTAACCTAGGTTTTATGATTTCCTTTATCAAACTTGCTTATAAATAAACTGCAATAGTCAGCTCCTTCCCTAAAACATAAACCCCTAAGTGCAGGTACCAATCCATCCTGTGCATGCGCTTCCCAGAGGAAGAGATAGTAGGAATGCAATTTCAATGAGCTTGTTCACAAATCTGTCATAATTATTAACATTGAGAATACCTAAAAAATAAATGTAGATTTCAGGTGTAGGTAAAAACATTTTCTTGCCTAAGTTGTTTCTCTAAATTTAGGATATATATAAATATAAAATGACGAAAATCCCTCAACTTGTTAATTGGGCAGTTAGATATATCTTTGTGTTATAAACTATAGAACGTATGTATCTTCTATGTATCTACTTAGATATAAAGAAAACATATGAAATGTTCTAATTTAGAAATTCAAAATGAAATTCTAAAATAACCAGCCTTGTGAGAATATGCAAAATGAAGATATCGATGCTTCTAAGCCTTTGTGTAGCTAGCATTCATTTTAAAAAGTCTATTCAAGGTTGTCTTTTCAGATTGTCAGATTAAACAAACCCTACAGCATTTGCAGCAAACCCATAATTACAGATTATTATGGCGTACAAAGCAACAAGACATAAAAAGCTGCTGCAATTCACTGCATTGTAATAGAACATGCAGAGGAAGTTAATTTTGGCAAATGCTTTAAATATTAGCTTTGCATAATCTGTATAGGTGAAACTATAATTAGGACAGAATGAATTCTTTGGAGCTTCCTTTCACTCTGACCCTGCAAATGATGAGTTTTTGCTAATAAGACTACTGCCATTTGACAAAGAGCCAACTTCACTACCTGGCTTTATTCTTTAGTAAATTTAATAATTACAGCTACTCCTGCCAATAGTTCTCAAATCAGACCTGTTCAATCCAATACTGAGCTTATTAGGGACACTCTATGTTTAGAAATCTTTGGCCAAAAAAGTACTTGAAGATGATGAAGCATGCCTTAGACAAGGGCACAATGATTAGTCATTTTTGCCACATTAAAAAAAAAAAAGAAAAACGGCAACGTGTAGTCACTACAGACCACAGAATTACCTGCTGTTAATTCACAGCTGTTTCTGAAAGGTTCTGCATTTATTTGTTCCTTAATACCTTGAAGAAAGTCCAAAGGGAATAACTGAATACATTTAGAAAACAGTACTCCATAGAGTATTTGGTATCAGTATAAAGCTCATCTATTTAAAATCCTCACCTTTGTGTGTTTTAAAGTGCCTGTTTGTTAATGGTACAGTTAATTTGGTATGAAATACCTTAAAACTTCCCTTTATATAAGTAAATCATTTATTTCACTGTTTAAGATGTACACTATATTGCCCTGAATCAAATTTTATCATTTTACACCTTTAAAAATGCAAAAAGCAACTATTCTGTTTATATAACTTTGTTAAGTAAAATAAGCACTGTATTTTACTAAGCTAAATCTAATAATTATAAGTCACCTATACCAATTATTGTCTAAATTATTTTGCTATAATGTACTGCCCAGTATGTCTCTATTATACCTGAGCTACAGTTTAAATCTTATATTCCTATTTCACTTGTATATTTGTGTTCTAGACAAACTATTAGCAACTTGTGGTCAACCCAAAACCCTAGCCCTATTTCCTTGATGTGTAACTTCATACTGTCACTTGCATTTGATGTCATCAATCCATTATAATGGCCACATCCTAGACATTGTAATCTATTTACACCTACTCTGCCTTTAAAACTCACACTTCCTTAACAGCTTACTCTTTGACCACAACCTCTTAGTCTAGTGATTTCCCACTTTTGTTTTATAGAGCCCTTGGAGAGGGCTATTGGAGATGCATAGAAGTCAGCAGGATCTCGGCTTCAAAAAGTTTTACAAACTTGGCTTCCTTGGAAAATTTATTTGAAGAGATTCCACTGCCTAAGAACGACCATTGCCCTAACATACTGATGCTCTTAGGGTTCTCAACCTTGGCTGCATATTAATCATCTGCAAAGCTTTTAAAAATCCCAGATCAGTGTATCAAAATCTAAAGCTCTAGGATAGGACCACAGAATCTATATGCTAATGTGAGCCAAGGCTGAGAATCACAGTTCTAACTTTTTATTGCCAACCACTACTATTCTCTGACTCATAGGATCACTCCCTTTTTTCCCCCAACTTATTAGCCATTTCCTAGCATGAAGTCAATCCTTACCAAGCTTAGATTCCATGGTTAAATCATACACCAATATCCTGAAAGCAATTGTTCCCTTGTATTTCTGCCACATCTGCCTTACTACTGATCAGTGCAAACAAAATTTTCTAGTCTCCATTTTCTATTGGGCCCTCAAAACTTCTGTCAATTCCCTTAATTTACTTCTCTCTTCTTTGTTCTGGTCTTAGAAGGGCTAATAATGGCACCTGTAATTTCCAGCTCACCCTTCAAGAACTTCACTCTATTAATGATGATCCCCTTCCCACCTTTCTTCTCAGCCTTCTCGGCTTATAATTAATTCCAACTCTCTCCATCCTTAAAAATCCCTTAGCCCTGAATCATCCTTTAGTTTACCTACTGTTTTACTTTTTTTTTTTTAAAAAAAAACAGTCAAACTTCTCTAGAGTACTTTCGATAGATGACTCTACTACTTCCTTAACTGCTGCTTGCTCCTCAACCCACAGCCATCTGCTTCTTCCTCCTGCTTCTCTGCAAAACTAAACAGACATTTGTCAGTGTTTTTATACTTGACCTCTCTATCATTTAATACTGTTGGCCAGTCTTTTAAAAATCTTTATCCTCTCTTAAATTACTGTCTCCTGCTATTCCTTCCTTTCCAACTTTTTCTTCTCAGAACATATCTCTCTCTCTCTCTCTCTCTCTCTCTCTCTCTCTCTCTCTCTCTCTCATTAGGACAACTCTGCTAAGATTTAGATCTGCATATACAACAAAGGTATTTTCATACAACTATCAAACAGGCACCCAAACTAAACCGTCTCCAACACTGCCCTCCTCATTTCCCCTCCCACCCTCTAAAGTTTTACATATTCTTGGTCTAGTCTGGGGAAAATAAAATTAATTTAAGCCTTTAGTAACTCTTGCTTGGCCTACTGCAAAAGCCTCATGATTAGTGTCTCTGATGCTGGGTTAACCTCCCTAAAATCAATCTAACATACCAGAGATCAGTGAACTTCTTTCTAAGGGGCCAGACAGCAAATATTTTCAGCTTTATGGGCCATGCAATCTCTGTTGCAACTACTTAACATTATTGTTTTTGCACAAAACAGCCATAATGATACATAAGTTCACAGCATGAAGATGTCTCAATAATACTTTATTTATAGAAACAGGTCGCAGGCGTGGGCCATGATTTGCTGACTCCTATAAAATACTACTAAGTTCTCTTAATACTAATTTTATCATGTATATCACCTTTTTAAAACCCTTCAATAATTGCTGGTTGCTCTGGGCTAGCCTGTATCTTGAATTTATTTTTATTTTTATACTCATATTATAAGGTTGTTTACATGTTTCCTTTGTATCTGTTAGTAAACTCTCTAAATGTAGAAGCAATGTGGCTTAAAAAAATGTTTCTGAATTCACTATGTACCAAGAACTTTGAAAAAGGTTTTACACATATTATCTTACTTAGTACTCAAAACGACCCTATGAGGAAATGAATATTATTATCCCCATTTTACATAAAAGGATACAGGCATTGTCATTCAGCTATTATATGACAGTCAAAATTCAATACCACGTCTGCCAGACTCCAAAGCTAAATCTCCTATTCAATTATATAAATCCTATGATGTACAAAGCAAAATATCAAAAATAACTTATCAGAATAACTTATCTAGAAACGTAAGTGAATGTCATCACATATTACCTTCATAATTGTGTATCTGAAGTTATCTTTTAAGCTAAAAATGAACTTTCCTGTAATATACATGGTGAGGTAAACTACAAAGTAAGATATATCCTTCTTCATTATTTCCACCCATAGCCTCAAATTATGCATTGAGAGAACCCAAACAATATTGTTCTGAAGAAAATTCACTTTACCTTCTGTTACCGGCTGGAGTTTAGAAGATCGCTCTGAATCAGGAGAGTGCAGAGGTTCAGGCTCTTTCAGACTTTCCAAATGCATAAAAGGATCATAATCTACAGATGCCAAGTCTGAGAGGCTTATTGGAAAATACCGGGGATTGCTAAAACACTGAGCTCCATAAACACATCCATGTAATACCTGTAAATACATGGAAAAAAAATATGAGTTTTCCTTTTCAGTGAAAATAAATAAACAAAAGTAAAAGGAGGAAAAAAAGTCCACTGGTGATACAAGAGCTTGATAAAATTTTAAATATTTTATAACTTAGCCCCTTAAGCAAAGTAATTTTTAATACTTCTTAAGCAGAAGAGTGAGTAAAATTAAATAATGATTCTTACATTCAACAAAGATTTGGCTGCTTTCAAAATTTTGCAATGAAATAACAGTCTTGTAAGAACTACTTTTTAATTATCTTTAGGTGCTGTAAGAGAAATCTATGTTCTTATGAAACACCTAGCTCTAAAACAATAAAAATCAATACTCACAAATGTTATTACTTTAGGTTTGAAAAACCTTTGGTTACCAAATAAATTATAACGCAAAGAAGTGTACCTTATAAATGCAGTTGAGGACAGATTTTTCTATTTTATCATTTTCTGCTCCGGTAGCATGAACAGGTTGGAGTAGAGTCTTTAGGGGTAAGGCCATGATCCAGTCCAGAAGGCACAGAAGTAAGGATACCACCAACTAGAACAACAACACAAAAGATCATCATTATTGGCAACTCAAAAAATAAGAGCTTAATACTTCACCGAAATTCACCAACTTATTTTTTTGCTTTACAAATTTATTTCAGGAACTATTAACCGTAAGTTCCAACATTAGTATTTACCTAGACCTAACTGATTTTAAGATGTTGAGAATGAACATTATTGTGGGTTTCTCCCTTATATTTCAGGGCAAGCACAATGAAACCTTAAGCATAATAAAAACAGGAATGTTAAAAATTCTTTTTATTTAAAAATAATTAAAAAGCTTAAAAGGCAACTGACATCAATTAGCTATACTTATTTAACTGCCCAAGGAATAGAATACAAATGAAAGCTTTTCGTGCATACGTATTACAGTCACTCCCACATTCATTTTCTAATTTAATAACACCTCACTGAGCATCCTCCCAGAAAGACTACTTTTAACCACTTTCTGAAACTTACTAATTTTTCAAAATGAATCTTTCCACTGGTCACTTTTAAACTAACAGATGTTATAGCAAACACTTTTATCCAAAACATGGAGCAAAACAGCAGAACCTGTGTGGTCCATTAGACTGGATAAAGGATCACAATTAGTTCCATACAAGTGTCACTTAAGTAGCAGTAAGAGATGTGCTGATCTTTAGAGTAAAAGACCAATTTTTCCAACTCAAGGAGTAATGCTGATGTAAATCTCCCATCATGTCCTCCAAAAGAACAATAAAGAACAATAAGAAACAATAAAACATCATAAAACCCACAATCTTCAGTTTAACTGGAAAACAG
Organism: Aselliscus stoliczkanus; assembly: GCA_033961575.1. Taxonomy (NCBI): domain Eukaryota; kingdom Metazoa; phylum Chordata; class Mammalia; order Chiroptera; family Hipposideridae; genus Aselliscus; species Aselliscus stoliczkanus. The sequence goes on along the minus strand of CM066732.1, from coordinate 75,197,325 downwards.
AACATCTAAACTTCAAATTATATATAAGTAGAAAATATACAGTAAATCACAGCAAGCTTTTCCCCATTCTCTCATTGCAAGCTTTCATAAAGATCAGTTTGGGCAAAACTGTAAAAGAGAGAAGGGAACTAGGTACACACCTAAAAACCATGCAGAAAGAAAAAGTCCACCCTAAATGTGCGAACTATTGTACTGACCACGAACTGCTAACATCAAACATTAGAGTAAAGCTTAGGAAAAGCACTAAAAGAATTGCAGTGCCAAAATGTAACATAAACAAACATTCCTGATGGATTTAAAGTCCATATGAAAAACAGATTTGTACTGTTAAACTTAATTTACTAAGAACCAGAAGAACTCTAGAAGGAAACTAGAATTATTATTAGGGAAGAATGAGGAAAGATAATGCCAGAAGTAAAATAAAATAAAAATAGAGGTAGCTGAGAGAAGAAATACTAAAAATTGTTTGGCAGGTGAGAGGCAAAAAACGAGGTGACAAAAACAGGATTAGAATACTGAACGCAGTTTTTCAACAACTATCATGTAGAGATAAAGAACTATTACAACAGTCAGTATAAGGAGATGGAAGAGAACAGCAAAAAGGGAAAAATAAGCGAGTTCTACCAAAAGAATCAAGAAATAAAAGGCAAATTCAAATCTAGACTAGGAATGCTGAATGACTAATAAGGAAGCACATTATCTGGCCAGGAGAAAATAAAAGATGGAAACAGTACACTGAAAAGCTATCTAGAAGAGGCAAAAGGATGGCAGATACTTTTGAGGAAGACTCCGATGAGGAAGAACCTGTAATTCTAAAGTGAAGTGAAAGTTGCCCTGAAAGTACTGCAAAGAAATAAATCACCAGGGATAAATGGGATACTGGTAGAATTACTTCAAGTGCAGAGGCTGAATCTGTCCATATCCTAGACAAATATGTCTACAAATATGGAAAACAAAACAATGGCCTACAGATGGGGAACATTCGATGTACATCCCTATCCTCAAGAAAGGAGATGCTAAGGAGTGCAGTAAGGTTAGTCTATGTTTTACAGACTGAAGTCTGATTGCATGGATCATGAAAAGTTATGGGTTGCTCTCAAAGAACTGGGCTTCCTCAGCCCTTGATCGTCCTGATGTGTATGTAACCTGTATTGTGGACAGAAAGGCACTGTCAGGACAGAATGTGGAGAGATAGAGATTGGTTTCCTATAGACAAAAGTTGTCCAACAAGGGTGATTTATCTCCCTGTTTGTTTAATCTGTATACAGAACACATAGAAAACTAGGCTAGGCTCAGAAGAAGGAGTGAAAATTGGTGAAAGAAATATCAGTAACTTAAGATATGAAGATGATACCATCTTACTGGCAGAAAGCAGCAATGCTTTGAAACAACTTCTGATTAAAGGAAAAGGAGAAAGTACTTAATAAAGCAGGACAGCATTTTAACACTAAGAAGACAAAATCATGACACACAAGAAGTACACAATCTTAACCCAGATAATGAGAACATTAAATCTGTTAAAAGATTTGGATACCTTGGTTCAGTCATCAATTCAAATGGAGACGGAAGCCAAAAAAATCAAGAGAAGGCTGAGACTTGGAAGGGCAGCAATGGAAGAATTAGGAAATATCCGTATGCAAAAATGTGTGACTGTTTCGAGAACAAGGTTAAGATCATTTACACCCTCATATTCCCAATTACTATATGCAGACGCAAAATTTGGACAGTGCGGAAGTCTGATAAAAAAAACAAAACCCACTCATCTGAAATATGGTGTTGGAGGGAAGCTCTATGGATACCCAGGGCACCAGGAAGACAAACAAGTGGGTCCTAGAACAAATTAAGCCTGAAACATCTCTGACCGTAAAATTGACAAAACTGAAGCTGTCCTACTTCGGACACATCATGAGAAGGCAGGATTCTTTGGAAAACACAGTAATGTGGGGAAAAAGAGGGCAGCAGGAAAAGAGGAAGGCCAAGCATGAGATAGACTGATTCCATAAAAGACACCATAGATATGAGTCTCCAGGAGTTGAGCAGGGCTGCTAAGGACAGGATACTGTGGACATCACTCATTCATAGGGTCTCCAGGAGTTGGAGCGACTCAATGACACATAACATACACACAGTGTGAGACTACTAAAGTGTACTGTCAGACAGATTATTGAGTAGAAAGAAAGAACTTAAAAGTACACAAAGGGGCCGGCCGAGTGGCGCATTGGTTAAGAGCTGGTTTTGGGATGCCAGCGGCCCCAGTTCGGATCCCACATATGAGGGCCAGTGACACTGCCCTCTACAGCTAACTACAGCTCCATTTGGAGCTGGGCTTTGTGAGCCCCAGCAACGGTGTAGGCTGCAGCCCCCGCTGCAGTGGGCTGCCATAGGCTACAGTGAGTGGCTGACAGCCAGCGTGAGCGGCTGGCAGCCAGTGTGAGCTGCCAATAGCCACGGTGAGCGACACCCAGATGCTGGCAACTGATCTGCCTCATCCGGGAAGAGCGCAATGACGACACCAACATGAGCCAGTGAAGCAACATCCTCCACAACTAGACCGAAGAACAAAAAGACAGCAACTTGTCTGTTCCCCTTCCCCAATTCCCCAACGCTGTTCCCCTCCCCCAATTACTCAATAAAATCTTGAGGAAAAAAAAAAGTACACAAAGGAAAGGTAATGCTTTGGAGAATATTAAAGGGGAATGGAGAGAAATCCTGTTGAAAACGTAGTAAAAAGAAAAAGCAAAAGAGAAATTCAGGATCCTGCAAGTCTTAAATAATTTCAAAAATGAAAAAATGATGGACCTACAATTTCCTCTCTTTCTTAAAAGGAATCATCCAATAAAGACACTACACTTTGTTAAAATTCCAGAAAAGGAAGCTCTTGAAGTAGGAATCTTTTTTTTTTTTTTAACTTTATTGGGGAACAGTGTGTTTTCCCAGGACCCATCAGCTCCAAGCCAAGTTGTTGTTTTCAATCTAGTTGTGGAGGGTGCAGCTGAGCTCCAAGTCAAGTCATTGTCTTCAGTCTATTGGGTCTTCTGAAAAGTCATGATGTATTTTGTCTATGTTTCTCAAAGGTCATTTATTTATATAAAGATCAATCAATGATCAAATCAATGATATATTTCCCATTTTGTTCGATAACCTTTTGCCATCTTTCAGTGAGCTTCATAATTCCTCGTTCATAAAAGGACCTGTCTTTATTTGTGAAAAACTGAACAAGGTGCTTATTTACAGCCTCATCTGAATTGAACTTTATACCACGCAAGGAGTTTTGAAGAGAGCGAAATAAGTGGAAGTCTGATGGCACAAGGTCAGGAGAGTATGATGGGTGTGTGGCAACACATCCCATGCAAGCTCCAATAATTTTTGACGGGTGATCAAACTTGTGTGTGGTCTCGCGTTGTCACGATGGAACACAACTCCTTTACAATTATGATGAATTCGTTCAAACTGTCCAACTGCCGACAGTACACATTCAAATTGATTGTTTGGTTCCTTGGTAGGGGCTCGAAAAACACGACACCTTGAAAATCCCACCACACTAGGAGCATAACCTTTCTCTGATGAATGTCTGCTTTCGATGTCGTTTGAGGCGAATCATCACGTCAGGACCAAGAATGCGTGGACTACATTATTGTAAACAATCCACTTCTCATCACCAATTATCAGTCGCTTCAGAAAAGGATTGTTTTCCTCACATTGAATGAGCATATTGCAGATGTTTATATGTGCCTTCAAATGAACTTCTTTGAGTTCATGCGGAACCCAAATATTGAGCTTGTTTATGTATCCCAGCTTCTTCATGTGGTCATGAACACTTGAATGATGGATGTGTACTGTTTCTGCAATCTCTCGTTGTCTTGTAACGTGGGTTTGACTCAATCAATGCCTTTATTTTGTCATCATCAACCTTGATGGGCTTCCCTGACCAAGGAGCGTCACTGAGATCAAAATCACTAGCACGGAATTTCGTGAACCATTAGCTGGCATGGACATTCTTGTAGAGCATTGTCACCGCAAACTTTATGCAACTTTTCACAAGCTTGACATGCGTTCTTCCCTTTATGGAAGTAAAACAGTAAAATATGGTGAAAATGCACAGTTTGGTCTTCCATCTTCAACTTGTAAAATCTCCAAAAGTCAGCCAATCATTCAATTTTTTTTTAGAATGAAGCTAGAACTGTCAGCTGTCAAATAACATAGCAATAACATAGATGCGAATGACTCTAGTACTTCCAAAAATGAACTAGTGCCATCTGTTGCAAACATACATCATGACTTTTCTGACGACCCAATAGTTGTGGAGGGTTCAGCTCACTGGTTCATCTGGGAATCGAACTGGCAACCTTGGTGTTACGAGCACCGTGCTCTCACCAACTGAACCAACCAGCCACCTTGAAGTAGGAATCTTATAAACTACCTCAAGCCACCAACCTCTTCATATATACAATACTATACTATAAAAAGAAAACATAAAAGGAGAATCTAGGGCCAGCCAAGTGGCTCCGTTGGTTAAGAGTTGGCTTGGGAGTGGTGAGCTCTGAGCAACAGGACCGCCAGTTCAGATCCACATGGGCCAGTGACACTGTGCCCTCTACAGCTAAGATGGTGAACAACAGCTCAATCTGGAGCTGGGCTGCCTCCAGTGGCCAGTGACAGAGTAGGCTGCAGTGGGCTACCGTAAGCTACTGTGAGTAGCTGGCAGCCTGCGTGAGTTGCTGTGAGCCACCATGAGCGGCCATCCAATGGCCGGCGACCGATCTGCCTCAGCAGGAGAGAGCACAATGATAACAATACCAACATGGGCCACTGAATCGACGTCCTCCACAACTAGACTGAAGAACAAAAGGACAGCAACTTGTCTTTTCCCCTACCCCGATTCCCCAATAAAAACTTTAAAAGAAAAAAAAAACAAGGAGAATCTAAGCAATTTAGCTGATTAACCCCCCCCCCCCAACTCAATAACCCAGTTACGAAGTAGAAGAAAACTGTTAACACATTCTAATCTAAATATTTTCAAACAAACATTTAGATATGGGGGACAAAAAAAACCCATCTTAAATCAGAAATTAAAAAAACTAAAAGAAAGGAAGGACTGATGCAAGTCAGAAAAGAACTACAAGAGAAACATCAAAATCGTGTTAGAAAGTAAGCCTGAATTATAAAATGCCTAAGGAAGAATAAATTCAAAAAATCAAAAACAAAATTTAATAAGGGGCATTGAAGAACAGCAGGAATACAATCAAGAGAATAAAATGAGATAAAGAAAAAGGTAAAAAGTGTCAGAGAGGAAGTGATTGAAATGGAAGAAAAATATCCAATTTACATATAATGGAGTCCCTGAAATCTACATATTGAAAAGGCCACCAGATACCAGGACAAACTGATCTACAATAATCAACTGTAACACCTATCCTGCTAAAACTTCAAAAGTAAGACTTCACAAAGAAAAATATCCTTAAAGCCTCCAGGAAAAAAGATAAAATACTTTACAAAGGCAAGAGAATGAAACTGGCATAAGATGTCTCAAACACAATACATGAAGCAAGGCAACATTAAAACAAACAAACAAAACCCTCATGGAAAGTTAAGTTGAATCAAGGACTCCATATCTAGTCAAGCTATTTTCAAGTACAGGGGTTACAGAAACAGTTATAAATATGCAAGAGCGTGGGGAATTCTGTATTCATGAGTCGATTTTGAAGAATAAAGATGAACTGCATCTAACCAAAGAGTTGACTGAGGAACTTCAGCAAAAAGATTAGTGGTGAATATTTGATATATTTAGTTATGGATCTACGCTTAAAGAAAAGAAGGTAGAGATGAGTGTGGAAGAATCATTTGTTATATGACATAGTCTATACGTTATGTAATAAAGTAACTAAAAATGGAGGTGAGAGAGAGAACAGTAAAATAAGCTCATTTATTAACATACAGGCAATACACAGGAGATAAAGGATACCATTAAATAACCACAAATGAGCTTTGTCTCTCTCCACTGCCGTCATGGCGCCTTTGAAAAAGCTTGTGGCTAAGGCAGGCAAAAAAAAGAAGCAGGTTCTAAAGTTTACCCTTGACTGCACCCACCCAGTAGAAGATGGAATCATGGATGCTGCCAATTTTGAGCAGTTTCTTCAGGAGCGAATCAAAGTGAATGGAAAAGCTGGGAATCTCGGTGGAGGGGTTGTAACCATTGAAAGGAGCAAGAGCAAGATCACTGTAACTTCTGAGGTGCCTTTTTCCAAAAGGTATTTGAAATATCTCACCAAAAAGTATTTGAAGAAGAACAATCTACGTGATTGGTTGCGCGTAGTTGCTAAGAGCAAAGAAAGTTACGAATTGCATTACTTCCAGATTAACCAGGACGAAGAAGAGGAGGAAGATGAGGATTAAAACTCATTACTCTGGAATGTTTTGTATGAGTTCTTGAATAAAACTTAGGAACCAAGTTGGTGGTTTTCCTTGTATCTCTGCAGAAAATTGGAAATCATAGTAAATGGGCTTCATTTGGGCGGCCACTCACTTCTTTATAATTAGACTTTTTCTCTGCTTGAAAATTTCAGTTCTCCTGATAATAATACCAGATTAGAAGAGTAAGTCTTCTGTGAGGGAACTAACAACGATGTGACATCGAGCAGGTGGATTACAGGTGTGGAGATGTGAGCTTCAGTTAGTCACTGTTTGACTTTTAAAAGCGACCGTTCTGGGCCGGCTGAGTGGCGCGGTGGTTAAGCGCTGGCTTGGGAAGCCAGCGGCCCCGGTTAGGGTCCCACATGTGAGGGCCAGTGACACTGCCCTCAAAAAAAATAAATAAATAAAAGCGACAGTTCTACCTGCTGCTTTTCTCAGATTCAAGAGTGCGAGTGTGGAGACGCCTAAGTCAGTGAAAGCAAAACCATAGACTTCTTTCTGAGGTTCTCATGTGGGGACATGGCAGCGTTGATAAAAATGCAGAGTCCAGGGGTATTTTGTCTTTTCATTTTTTGATTATACATTACTCGATGCCCATAATTATCATGTATGTTAATCTGTTTTCTTTCTCTAGAAATAAAGTGTGGTCCTTTGGCCGTTGCTACATATTCTACTGTCCCACAGGAAGGGTTTGGAGAGCGACTGTAAAAGTCCCAGGTTTTAAATTTAAAGTGCACAAAAATGAATTTGTCAGTGCTTGTTTCTCCAAGACTTGGCAACCCAGGGTCACTTTGTCTCCAGCAGGGGGGCGCTGGAGATGAGGACTGTAGAGCTTCGGGATGTCAGCATGTGTGTGTGTCCTGGATGGGAATTTTCTGCTGCCCGGAGCTGAGTACTTCACGGGGGCCAGGCATGAAGGACGTGATTCAGGGACAGTTCAGGCCAACAGGAGTGTTGAGACGCCCAGGGAATAGTCGCTTCCATGCCATGTAGTCCATGACTGTCAAGTCATTCTCCAAACTGACATTAAGCAGGACCAAACTGCAAGTGTTCCGCGTGATTTGGGGGCAGAAAACGAGCACGACGCCTCATCTTGGGATTTTGTGGCCAAGTGTGTTGCCATGTGTGCAGAGGCTAGAGATCTATGGAAAATTATCTTAAGAGGCTGTAAAGATGGAATTGGTGCTGACAGAATGCGAAGAGTGTGTGCGAGTGGCTTTGGAAAGAGACCCTGATGCCTTAGGGTGCCCTTGTAAAATCTTTTAAACAATTCTGTGGAAATGTCTGCGTTGTCTTGAAAGTACGGTGTAGAGAATTCATGGATTCAAGGAGCTTGCCTACAGCTAATTTCCACACCTGAAATTTTGCATGCTTGGCTCGATGCATAGCTGCAAATGAGACGTTCCAGTCCTGCTTTGGCTCCCATTTAACATTTGGTGCTCCTTGGATCAAATATAATGTGTTGAGTGAGGCACTGCAATTTCATTTGTGGTAAAGGCTCTAGCATTTTCTATTTCTATGCAAATTTTCTGGAGCAGAATTGTTTGCATGTTTCTCTGCCCTCGTAGAAGGCAGGGTTTCTTTCCAAATAACTGAGGCATGGTTGCTCTTGGTCCTGCCCCTTAACTGCGATTGGTAACTGTTAGTAAGTTTATGACTTGGGTTTCAAAGTTTACTTGTTTCTTACATTGATGTTCCCCTGTAGTAATTCTTAGTGTAGCTGTAAAATATTAACCCTGGGCTGAAATTCGCATAAAAGTTTTTTTTAAACCACTCCCAGATTTTAAAACTTGTAATAAAATTGAGACTTAATTGGTTTTTCTATGCCTTTTTGAACTCTTGTAATTGAGTTTTGATCACATTTTATATTAAAGCGGCTAATGTGGCTAAAACAAAACAAAACAAAACAAAACAAAACCACAAACGAGATAGTAAGAGGTTAAATAAGAAAGGAAATAAAAGGATTAAAATAGGTATATATATATAAAGATAACCACAAGAACAAAGTATAAAATTTTCTGATTACTAAAAGGAACTTAAATAATAGAAGAACAAAGGAAAGACATCGTGTAGAGAAATACAGAAAATATAAAGTAACGTATACAGTAATCATAAAATGACACAGACGAGTCCAAAAATATGTGTCTTATCAGAATGGGTTTAACATGCTTAATAAAACAAGCGGATTTTCAAATTGGCTCACATAGCAAGAACTCCAGTATATGTTGTACTCCAGAGATAAGAGTTAAACAAAAAGATTCAGAAAGGCAAGGTATACCAAATTAGAATTCAACCCAAAAAGCATTAATTCAAAATGAAGGTAAAACATTTATAAATACCTATGCATCAAATAATACAATGACTACCTTTATAAAACAAAAGCTGCAATAAATACAAAAAAATAAAGACACATAAACAATGAAAAACTTTAATACACTACTTTTATATTTTTTTTTTAACATTTTTTTTTTTTTTTTTGAGGGCAGTGTCACTGGCCCTCATATGTGGGACATGAACCGGGGCCGCTGGCTTCCCAGGCCAGCGCTTAACCACCGCACCACTCAGCCGGCCCAATACACTACTTTTAGTACAAGACAGATCAAATGGATAAAATATAATTCACACGAATAAAAGTTGAGATCCTCAATAATGTTTAATATACTAAAGGGATCTTGTCACCAAGAGTCTGAAAAAATGCAACTAGACTGCTTTTTGTCACCGTGTACCAAAATTTATTCCAAATGGATCAAAGACTTAAATATAAGACCTGAAACAATGAACTGCATAGAGGGAAACTATTAGTACAGAAACTCAGGAAACAGAGCCATGTAGTTATGGAACTTGATTATTCTCTAAAGGGCAAAGATGAACTTTTTGTTAAAGGGAATTAAGAAATCTGGTGATCCATTTAGAAAAACAACAAAAATTGGATCCCTATCTCAAAACATAAAAAATAAACTCTAAATGGATGAGGGCAAAAGATGCAAAAAATGAAACCACACAACTACTAGAAGAAAACATGGGTGAATTCCTCTTTATCCAGGGTAAAGTGAAAGGTTTTCTATCTATGACTCAAAATCCAGAGACAATGAGAGAAAAGATTGATAAATTGACTACATAAAAATAAATTCTTTCCCATGCTCCCATACAAGAAACAACGACAAAAAAATCTATCATAAACATAATCAAAATACAAATTAAAAAAAAGGGAGAAAATAGTTACAATATACATCACAAGACCTAATATTCTTAACATGTAAAAATTTGAGCGAATAAATACCAAAACCTGTCAGAAAACGTAAAAAGATATGAATAGACAATTCACAAAAATAAAATACATAAAAAATTAAGCCATTATTAAATATGGGAAGATGTTCAACCCGAAAATTCCACACAGATAAGATGGATAGGGAAGAAGGGACAGTTCTTCCTTACTACTGAAAACTAATTAATGAAAAAGACATGATGGAATTAGGAAATCACCATTTGGAACTATCATAAGAACAATTAATTACTTCTGGTATGAGTCATCAAAGGTTGGCAAAACCAGTTAGTAAAGGTTTAAGGAGTAATAGAATATTTATTTATATAGTCTCAGAGTAGTGTAAAAGATAATGTATGGAGCCGTTTCAAAATGGAGTCGAAGCTGCCAACCCAGAGGACCGACCTTGCGCATCTTCCCCAATTTCTGGAATGTTAAAACTGGGCAAAATAACCTTTGGATGGGCTTAAGGCAGCATTATACTCCAAACAACTGCTTGCTAAGCTAACAGGAAATGACTATGGGACTGAAAATTAAAGACATTCTTTAGAATTAACTTCACTATGTTAGCTTATCTGCATCTATACAAACTCCTTCCTTAGCTTATTAACACCAATAGAAATTCTTTCCTTCTATTCATGTAATTATTTCCCTTTCCTTTCTCAGAAATACCCCCTGCCTTCACATCCTAATGGAAACCCTATTTGGGTTTCTGCCTGAATCCGTGCTTGCTGGGTAGCTATTCTTTTGGATCTCAAATAAGCGCATGTTGCCTCTCACTTTGGCCTTTAATTTTTTGATTAACATATCATATCTTCCTACAAGATACTTATTAATTGGAAAGGGTAAAATAGTAGCCCCGTCTAAGCTCTTGGTTGCCCCTCAAATCTCTGTGATTGTCTGTTCTTAGTGGTTCCCAGTGACTGAGGGTGTGCTGACACCCATCAGCATCCCAAAGGTGTGGGAAATGCCCATACACCTGTTCAGGCTCCTGAAGGACTAACCACCTGCCTCTTCAGCTCCCTGATGCAGGCTAATTCGAAGCCTGACTTTCAGGCAGCAGCTAGGAAAGCTGGAACATTACTTAAGCAGTCTAGGCCCTGCCAGGGTAAAACTGACAGCTGGGTGCTTTACTTACTCCCTGTACTGAATAAGAGGGAATAGGAGCTGGGAGTGCTGGTGTGCCTAAATAGAACCACCTCTTTGTTTTGTTGTTCTTGGGGGACTCATGAATGCCAGCCATGCCCTGTCAGTTCCCAGCATTAGGTGATTTGGGAGCCATTCCATTAGGAAGCAGCCATAAGACTTGGGGTGCTAGGTGTGTACACAAGCTCCTTTCAGGGAGAAGCTGGAGACCTGTTATTGCTGGAGTGAACCTAAGAGAGAATACAGGGGAAGTACCCACTGATCCCAAGTCAGCACCTAGATGCAGGCTGATTAGAAGTCAGGCCCTCAGGCAGCAGCTGGGAAAGTATGCAGTCACCCCTTCTCCTGGGGAAGAACTGTAGATGGTTTTTGCCTGCCTCCGGTGCTGAACCCTGGGAGGACAGCTGTGGCAAGAGCACAGATGCCTGTTAACAACTGCTTCTTTGTTTCCTATAGTTCTGTGGGACTTGCGAATGCAAGCACTGTTGGCTTTCAGAGCCAGGTGATTTGGGGGCTAGATGTAGAGTCTAAACTCTTTTCTTTTCAGAGAGAAGCTGGGAGATGGGGGTTCCCTCCAGACTGTATGGAGCTATGCGGGGAAAGGGGTTTATGGCAAGAGTGTGTCTCAGCCTTTACTATCCACCTCAAAGTGAGTATTTTCTCAGCTGCCCGACATGTAGGAATCACTCAGCTCGTTTCTGGATTTCTCTCAGAGGGAATACTCCATGTGTACTTGTATCTTCGGAAAGAGGGAAATTCAGGAGCCTCCTATGTTGCTATTTTGGTGACTCCCCACTCTGCTATCTCTTCCAGGTGTTATATACTTTGCTAACTCTTCTTAGCTCTATAACTTCACAAGTAATCTCAGATATTCTCAGTTTAATACTACCTATGTGCTGACAATGCCAATAATTTTGTTTGGAGCCTCAAATTTACTACTTTAGGGATATAGTTGCTTTGCTGGTGGTCTCTACCCGAGCATTACTCATTACATGCAACACAATAAACTGAAATTCATCTTTCTCCAACAACCCTGTGTTTTTATCCCTTTATTCCTGCATTTGTTATGGATTCTACTGTGTGAATATTTACTCTTTATTCCTTTAGCCATAGCTCAGAACAGCATCAATGCTTATAGAGATGATTGTAGTAACAATTACTATATTATTCCTTTTAAGTCAGCTTTCACATTTTCTCATATGAACTTTCACAAATTTGATATTTCACTGTGCATTAAAACCCTCCTAAAAAGTCACCTGCAAAACAGTCCAAGGTTCTTAGCATGGCATCCGTGGCCTTCATATATCCTGACTCCTTCCAATGCCTAATTTCCCTACTCTGAACCATGCACTTCACATCCTCTAATACAGAATTGCCTACTGTTTTCCCACAACATACCATGTCGTTTTACACCTTCAGGATTTTACTCATGCTATCCCTTTCACTTGGAATAGCTCTCTGATTCTACCCCTCATCTCCATTTATGTAAAAAACCCTATCATGTTTCAGGAAGTTTTCCCTTAACAAGCCCTTCTGTCTTGGTACTGAGTTACTTCCTCTTGTATTCTACCCTGTATCTGTACATTTTTCTGCTTTTTATAGCAACCACTTATTATAATGAATCATCTCACTTGCCTCTCTAATCTTTAAAATCCATGAATGCAGGGACTATCTTATTTATATTTGTTTAACTTGTTCCAAACAGAAAATCACACATATACTTTGTGGTCAATAAATGTTTAGTAAATTAAGTGGAAACAAAACCTTGGTAGTAGGGATTTTTCATATTAATAGCTAGGCCTTTGGAAGACAAAGATGATCTAGAAGGAAGTAGCTAATTCGTTATCCAGATCTGGGATTCTAGACTGTAATTTAAGACACAAAGATGTAGAATTCTTGGCTACAAGTGGAGTATAGGTATCTTTTGAAGATAAGAATATATTTATCAAGAGCTAGACAACATCATTAAATGGATTTTGAACTGAATAAGAAGAGGAAGAATAGGGACTGGCCGAGTGGCGCAGTGGTTGGGAGCTGGCTTGGGAAGCCAGTGGCGCCGGTTTGGGTCCCACATGTGAGGGCCAGTGACACTGCCCTCAAAAAAATAAATAAATAAAATAAAAAGAAGAGGAAGAATAAAAAATTCTGAGGTAAACTCATGAGATTAGTGACATGGAAGACAGCCTGGAAAAAAATCAAAAGTGTAAAATTTATTTAAGCCACACAAGAAAATAACTGAGAACGGGTCTAGAAATATATGTACAGCTTCAGAGTTCTATAAATTAATGGGTAAAACATAAATAATAAAACATTCTTGAGATTTTGACACTATGATTAAGAGGTGGTAACACAGATCTGAAGAACAGAATTTAAGACTGGGATTTTGAAAGGAAATTAACAGAATCTAGGGCAGCCTTGTCTGATAGAATTTGGTGCAATGATGGAAAAGGCACATATTTGACTGTGTGGTAAACGAGTACTTGAAATGTGGCCAGTACAAATAAAAAATTAAAATTTTAATGTAAACTTGTAACTTAATTTTATTTAAATTTAAAGTCACATGTGGTTAGTAGCTACCATGCTGGGGAGCACAGATCTAAAGACTCTGTAACAAGTTATATACAACGGTTGGTATATAATAAAAACTTAATAGACATATGAACAAATAAGAAAATGAAATCTGTAGCCAGGGGGGAAAAATTCAATAGAAGCAGACTTAGCAATAACCCAGATACTGAATTTAGCAGACAGGGTCTTTAAAATACTTATGATAAATATGTTAAAAAATCTATAAGAGAAGAAGGACATAACTGATGAAGACATGCAGAGTTTCAGGAAATATATGTAAACTTTTAAGAAACCAAACAGAGATTACATCACAGAAATGGTGGCGTGAGGAGTACTTCTTGAAATCTCCCCTGGAAGATACAACAAACAAACAAAGGATTTAACAAAGGATTCCCTGTGCGGTACACGGGCAAATATAAGAGACTCACCAATTGCACAACCTGAAGATGGGCAAATCAGGTGAGCGAGGAGGAAGGAAGGGGGAAGTACAGAGATGCGGGCCGCAGGTTGCTGGGTGCAGATAGGAGCTCGCTGCAGTTCGCAACTTACCGCAGTGCGGGAGAGGGAAGAATTCGGGCTGCAAGAACACCCCCTATGGCTCATAGTCCTCCCTGAGAGATCAGCATATAATACAGCTGAATCCAGCGTGCTCGTGGCAGAGACCTCGGAGCAAAGACTGAATACAGAAGGGTGAAAACGGTGGTTTACACCCTCACTGCAAGGCAGAAAACAAAGACACAGAGCCTGTCCACTCTCCCCAACTCCCACTCTCCCAGAATTTGCCCCATCCCACTCCCCCACAGTAAGAAGCATGCTCCAGACAAAACGGTAGCAGTGTCAGATTAAAGAACAGAATATGTACAGCCCTGAGAAATGCAGTCCTGCAGCCACAGACTCAGCGAAACTAATTCTGGCAAAAGGGAAGGAACTGTAAGGGCAAGATAACTGTGTGCTGGTAGTTGCCACTGCTCACAGCCACCTCTCCCAGCACACCCCACCCCCACCTTTCTGGAGGGATCTGTGCAGGGGACCATTGGGACCTCGGAAGCTCAGAACCCCATTGCCCGCCACATCCTCCCACGGAGGTGGTGCCCGGAGACTCAGGCAACCTACTCATGGAGGAGAAGCCTACCTTCTAGGGAACTCCCCATCGAGTGAAAAGCCGGAACATTGCAAGATAAAATATAATTCTACAGCATGAGAGATAATAAAAGTCTGCAGTGGGAGATAAAATAAAACATTCTACCAATACCTACTGGAAAGCAAAAGAAAGACCTCTTTATATCAACCTGCTGCAGGACCCACTCCTGTAGATGACTAGGAAGAGCAATAATAATTCATTAATTGCCATGAATAACCAAGGAAACAAGGCAGATCAAAAAGAAAATGAAGTCTCCAGAAAATGAACTTAAAAAGATGGAAATATGTGACTTAAATGACAGAGAATTCGAGATTGGAGTTCCGTGGGCCAGCTGAGTGGTGCGTTGGTTAAGAGCTGGCTTGGGACGCCAGCTCTGAGCAGCCGGTTCGGATCCCACATATGAGGACCAGTGACTACCTTCTATAGCTAATAGGATGAACAACGGCCCCGCCTGGAACTGGGCTGCTGAGAGTTGCCGGCGACGGTGTAGGCTGCAGCCCCTGCTGCAGTGGGCTGCCATAAGCTACAGTGAGTGGCCAGCAGCCAACGTGAGCAGCTGGCAGCCTGCATGAGCTGCCAAGAGGCACCATGAGTGGCTCCAGAGGCCGGCGACTGATCTGCCTCACCAGGGAAGAGCGCAATGATAATACCAACATGGGCCAGTGAAGCAATGTCCTTCACAACTAGACTGAAGAACAAAAGGACAGCAACTTGTCTGTTCCCTTCCCCAATTCCCCAACGCTGTCCCCCTCCTCCAATTCTCCAATAAAATTGTTAAAAAAAAAAAATAGAATGGAGTTCTGAAAAAACTCAACAAGATGCACGAAAACACAGATAGGCAGTTTAATGAACTGAGAAACACAATCAAGGAACAAAATGAACATTTACCAAAAAGATTGAAATTTTTAAAAAGAACCAAACAGAATTTCTGGAGATTAAGAACTCAATAATAATAATAATAAAAAGAAATGAATGAAATAGCCAGCTTAGGTAATAGAGCTGACCAGATGGAGGAAAGAATCAGTGACATCGAAGATAGAAATCTGGAAATGACACAGATGGAAGAAGAGAGAGACATGCGAGTTAAAAGAAATGAAAGAACTCAACAAGAACTTTCTGACTCTATCAGAAAGAGCAACATAAGAATAATGGGCATACCAGAAGGAGAAAAGGAGAAGGGAACAGAGTATATTCAAACAAATAGTCGATTAGAACTTCTAAAACTTGTGGTAAGAACTGGATCCTCAAATCCAAGAAGCAAATAGAACACCTAATTACCTCAATCCCAACAGGCCTTCTCCGAAGGACATTGTATTGAAGATGTCAAACATTAATGACAAAGACAGGATTCTCAAGACACCCAGGTAGAAGACAGTAATCTACAAGGGAAAGCCCATTTATATTATCATCAGAAATTCTACAAGTCAGGAGGGAGTGAAATCAAATATTCAAACTATTGAAAGAGAGAAATTATGAGCCAAGAATAATATATCCAGCAAAGATATCTATTAGATATATGAAGGAGAAATAAAGACTCTTTCAGAAACACAGAAGCTAAGGGAATTTTCTAACACACAGCATGCATTACAAGAAATACTGAAGGAGGCTATTCGACCTGAAACAAAAAAATCAAAATTAATACAAAACCATGAGTAGTATTATGAACAGGCAGATGGAAGCAGGAAATGGCAACCCCTACAAAAATAGGGCATTATACACTTAAAAGTAACATACAGCGTAAAGGAGACGAAAACACTAAAAAAAAAAGGGGATGGGGGAGAAGAAAAAGACAACTTGCTACTGCAACTCAGAAATCAATTCACAGCATGATTAGGGATAACTTGTGCCAACAAAAACATAAAAGGCGAAAAAACAAAGGTCTTAACCTGCAAAGGGGAATGGAGATACGAAGCATGCTGAAGAAAAAGGACTACTGTAAATCTGAAACTTTCTTTTATATAAACTTAATGGTAACCACTCAAAAAAAACAAAAAATCCAGAACTGAAATATATAACATCAAAAAAGAAGAAACAGAGGGAAAAATCATTGAATACCAGAGAATACACTGAAATAACAGACAGCAACAAAAAGGCAAAGAAATAATGGAGACACCAACCTACCAGAAAACAAAAGACAAAATAAATATAGGAAATCCTCATTATCAATAATCATCCTAAATGTAAATGGACTGAACTCACCAATAAAAAAGCAGAGTTGAAGATTGGATCAAAAAAACAAACCCAAGGGTCGGCTGAGTGGCACAGTTGGTTAAGAGCTCACTCAACAGTGTGAGCTCCAGGGCCAGCCGAGTGGTGCGTTGATTAAGAGCTGGCTTGGGACACCAGCACTGATCAGCAAGGCCCCGGTTCAGATCACATATATGAGGGCCAGTGAGACTGCCCTCTACAGCTAAGATGGTGAACAACAGCTCGACTTTGGAGCTGGGCTGCTGTGAGTCTCTGGCTATGGCATAGCTGCAGCCCTTGCTGCACTGGGCTGCCAAAGGCTACAGTGAGTGGCCCGCGGCCAGCGTGAGCAGCCGGTAACATCCTCCACAACTAGACTAAAGAACAAAAGGACAGCAACTTGTCTGTTCTCCTTTCCCGATTCCCCAACGCTGTTCCCCTCCCCCAATTCCCCAATAAAATCTGTTGGGGAAAAAAAAAAAAGTTTCAGCTCTGACAACAGGGTCGGCGGTTTGATTCCTGGCCTGAGCTGTGCTGCCGACAGGTGGCAGGATGGCTCAGCTAAAAACAAACAAACAAACAAAACCCAACCATATACTGTCTCCAAAAGATACATCTCAGCTACAAGGACAAATACAGACTAAAAGTGAAAGGGTGGAAATTGATACTCCAAACAAATGGTATTAAGAGAAAAGCAGGTGTAGCCATACTTATATCAGATGAAATAGGCATCAGGATAAAACAAGTAACAAGAGACAAAGATGGACACTCCATAATGATAAAGAGGACAACACAACAAGAAGACATAACAATCACCAATATTTATGTCCCCAATCAGGTAGCACCGAAATATACAAAGCAACTACTAACAAAACTAAAGGGAGAAACTGACCAAAACAATTATAGTAGGGGTCCTAAATATATCATTGACAGCTATGAATAGACCATCCAAACACAAAGTCAGGAAATATCAACTCTAAATGACACATTCTAGATGAAGTGGACATAACTGACATTTATAGAACACTTCATTCTATTGGGTTGTTGGAAAAGTCATGACGTATTTTTTCTATGTGTTTTGTTGCAAAAATGCGTCATGGCTTTCCCGACAACCCAACGTCAGACAAACTTTGTTTTCTAATGTACATGGAACATTCTCAAGGACAGATCATATATTGGGACATAAAACTAGCCTCTGCAAATTTAAGAAGGTTGAAATCATACCAAGCATATTCTCTGATCACAAGGCTTTGAAATTGGATATCAGCTGCAAAAAGAAAGCAGGAAAAACCACAAATTTGTGGAAATTAAACAGCATACTTTTAAAGAATGATTGGGTCTAAGAAAAAAAATAAGAGGAGAGTTCAAAAGATACATAGAAAGAAATGAGAATGAAAATACCTCCTACCAAAATTATTGGGATGCAGCAAAAGAAGTAATAAGAGAGAAATTTATATTAGTAAAGGTCTATCTCAAGAAAGAAGAAAAATCCCAGATAAAAAACCCTCACATTATACCTCAAAGAACTATTGGATTGACATATTTTTTCTATGTTTTTTTGTTGCAAAAATGCGTCATAACTTTTCTGACAACCCAATAGAAAAGGAAGAACAAATGAAATCCAAAGTCAGCAGAAAAGGAAATAATAAAAATCAGAACAGAACTAAATGAAATAGAGAACAAAAAGAAAATAGAAAAAAATTAATGCAACGAAGAGCTGGTACTTCGAAAAGATATTAAAAATTGACAAACCCTTGGCTAGACTCACTAAGGAAACAAGACAAAAAACACATATAAAGAAAATCAGAAATGAAAGAGAAAGTTACCACAGAGCCACAGAAATACAAAGGATCATCCAAGAATACTATGAAGGACTATATGCTACCAAATTTGATAACCTAGAAGAATTGGACAAGTTCTTAGAAACATATAGCCTTCCTAGACTAAATCACGAAGAACTGGAAAATCTAAGTAGACCAATCAACAGTAAGGAAATTGAATCAGTCATCTGAAACCTTCCCAAAAGCAAAAGTCCAGGAGCAGATGGCTTCACTAATAAATTCTACCAAACATTCATTGACTAGATTAACACCTATCCTCCTTCACCTCTTCAAAAAAATGGAAGAGGCAATACTGCCTAACTCATTTTACGAGGACAACATTACCCTGAAACCAAAACCTGGTAAGGATAACACAAAAACAGAAAATCACAAACCAATATCTCTGATGAATAGATACAAATATCCTAAACAAAATTCTAGCAAATCGAATACAACGCTGCATTAAAAAGATTATATATCACAATCAAGTGACGCTCATCCCAGGGGCACAAGGATGTTTCAACATATGCAAATCGATCAATGTGATACACCACATAAACAAAAGACAAAAATCGTATGACTACATCAATAGATACAGAAACAGCATTTGACAAGATACGACGCTCATTTATGATTAAAACAATAAAAATGGGTATAGAAGAAAAATATCTTAACATAATACAGGCCATATATGACAAAACCTCAGCTAATATCATAATTAATAGTGAAAAACTGAAACCCTTAGCTTTACATTTAGGAACAAGACAGTGTTGTCCCCTATCACCACTGCTATTCAACACAGTATTGGAAGGCCTAGCCAGAGCAATCAGGCAAGAGAAAGAAAGAAAAGGCATATGAATTAAGAATGAAGAAGTTAAATTGTCACTTTTTGCAGATGACATGATCCTTAATGTAGGAAACCCTAAAGACTCCACCAAAAAGTTATTAGAAACAATAAATGAATACAGTAAAGTTGTCAGCTACAAAATCAACATACAAAAATCCACTGCATTCCTATATACTAACAATGAAATCTCAGGAAAAAAAAAACATTCCATTTGCAATTGCAACAAAAAGAATACCTAGGAATAAACTTAACCAAGGATGTGAAGGACCTATACAATGAAAATTATAAGACATTTTTAAAAGAAACAGAAGAAGACACAAAGAAATGGAAAGACATTCAGTGTTGATGGATTGGAAGAGTCAACATAGTTAAAACAGCCATTATTACCCATAGCAATATAAAGATTTAATGCAATCCCCTTCAAAATATCAAAGGCATTTTTAAAAGAAATAGAACAAAAAAGTCATCAGATTTGTATGGAACCACACAAGACCCTGAAAAGCCAAAGCAATCCTAAGACAAAAGAATAATACTGGAGATATCACTCTCCCTAACTTAAGCTTGTACTACAGAGCAACAATAATCAAAACAGCATGGTATTGGTAGAAAAACAGACACACAGACCAATGGAGCAGAAGTGAAAACGCAGAAATAGGCCCACGTAAATATGGACAGATAATTTTCGACAAAGGAGCAGAAAACATACAATGGAGAAAACACAGCCTCTTCAATAAATGGTGCTGGGAGAACTGGAAAGCCACATGCAAAAAAATGCAACTAGACAGCTTTTGTCACTGTGTACCAAAATTTATTCCAAATGGATCAAAGACTTAAATATAAGACCTGAAACAATGAACTGCATAGAAGGAAACAGTTGGTTACTAAACTTATGGACCTTGGGTTCAAAGAGGATTTTATGAATTTGGTTTCAAAGGCAAGGGAAGTAAAATCTAAAATAAATGAATGGGACTATATCAAACTAAAAAGCTTCTGTACAGCAACAGAAACCATTAACAAAACAAAGAGGCAACCAACTGAATAGGAGAAGATATTTGCAAACACAGCCTCTGTTAAGGGGCTAATATCCAAAATATATAAGGAACTCATACAACCCAACAACAAAAAGACAAACAATCCAATTAAAAAATGGGCAGAGGACCTGATTAGACATTTCTCCAAAGAGGACAGACAGCCAACAGACATATGAAAAGATGCTCAACACTAATCATCAGAGAAACGCAAATAAAAACCAAAGGAGATATCACCTCACATAGGTTAGAATGGAAATCACCAACTAGACAAATAATAACAAATGTTGGAGAGGATGTGGAGAAAAGGGAACCCTCATGCACTGTTGGTGGGAATGCAGATTGGTGCAGCTGCTATAGAAGGCAGTATGGAGGTTCCTCAAAAAATTAAGAATAGAATTACCATATGACCCAGTAATCCCTGTCCTGGGTTTATATCCAAAAAAATTGGAAAACAATAAATGCTTCAATATTCACTGCAGCTTTATTTACAGTGGCCAAGACAAGGAAACAACCAAAGTGTCCTTCGACAGATGATTGTATAAAGATGTCATACATGGAATGCTACTTTGCCATAAGAAAAGATGAAATTGTGCCATTTGCAACAACATGGAAGGATTTTGAGATTATTATGCTAAATGAAATAAATCACACAGAAAAAGTCAAGAACCATACGACTTCACAGTTATGTGGGATATAAAACTGAAAGCAACAAAGAAACAAGACAAAGAAACAAAAACTCATAGTTACCCAGAGGGTAAGGGGGGAAAGGAGATAGTAGAAGAGGGTAAAGGGAGTCAAATACATGGTGATGAAAGGAGTAGTGACTCTGTATGGTGAACACACAATGTAATGTATAGGTGATTACTACAGAATTGTACACTTGAAACCTATGTTATTTTATTAACCATTGTCACCCCAATAAATGTTAACTTAAAAAAAAAAAACCAAACAGAAACTTTAGACTCATAAATACATAATCTGAAATGATTAAAGGAATCCCATAATAAGTTTACTGAGGTAAATGCAATCTTGTCGAACCTTTTAATGTAGGGTATGCATTCTCTTAAGTGCCATATATCTATATATATTATATGTATTCTTCTTAAAGGAAATTACTTTTGTACCAGTAACAGCTATATGAAGATGCATGGCTGCCTTCAGAGGTGATGAATTCCTCAAAATTAACAATTTTCAGGCATAGACAAGACCATAATTTGGCAGGGTAGAGTGCAATAATTATACATGGATAGATTGTCCTCCAATATTCTTTACAATCCTGACATTCAAAGACTTTATTAAATGACAATGATTAACTTAAAATTTGGATGAAAATATAATTTGTTACACTGAAAGAGAAAAATGTATTTCACATTATAGTTTATTTTAAACACAAGATGAGTTAATACTTACCATGTAAATATATATAATTTTGCAATTTTAAAATATACTTTACTAGATAACCACATATTAAATATCAAACAAAATTTAAATTACCCTCTTGTCCATTTCGTAAGACGAAGCTTCTGTACTTGGCAAAAGATGGGTAATAGTGGCTATTAGGATCTGTAGTTAAAAGAAAAAAAAAAAAAAGCTCAAAATAGGCTAAACCAACAGTGCATCCTAAAAGTTAAATATGAATGCTAAAGTGATATAAAATTTACTGCTGAAAGTTCATCCTAAAAGATTAATGCTATTATTTCAAAGTAATTTTTAATAGGTAAGCTTTCCAAGCATACTTAACTATCAAACATTTACAATCCTCATGTATTCAACCAATTTTATATATGCTTTGTCAACTTAAATGGATTTCTTACAAACCGAATTCATTAATCAATACGTATAAATACAGATTATACATGTTCTAATAGAAAAGTTAAAAGATATACAGATAAGCAAAAAGCAAAAAGATTTATAAAAACCATCTGCAATTCTGTTAAGAAATCTACTTTGCTCTATATTAGGTATAAAAGGAATGTACCTCAACATAAATACAGGCCATAAACAAGCCCACAGATAACAAACTCTTTTATTAAAATTTATGTCCCCTCATTTTTATGACAAAAAGTACAAAGTGCTTTACATGTATTTTCTCTTTTAGTTTTCAGAGCAACTCTGTGAGGTAGATGTTTTTATCCCAATGTAAAGATAAAGAAAACTGGAGTTCAGAGGGTGAATTAACCTGTTCATAGTTATGAAGTCAGTAAGTGGCATAGTCAGGGGTGACTTAAACCAGGTGTGTCTAATCCTCGATCCCAATCTCTTAACCTATATTCACCTCAACCAATATTTACTGAACAGATCCTACATGGAAGTCACCCAAGACATAAAAAATAAAAAACAAAAAAATGCCCTTGTCTTTAAAGGAGCTTAGAATTTGTACACAAATATACCATATTTTGCTGGGTATAATGTGCTCCTGTGTACAATGTGCACCCATGTTTTTGTCTCAAACTTTTAGTGAAAAACATCATCTTTCATTTTAATTTTTTAATTCACATTTTTATTTGTTTACATTTAGGTACTTGTTTTTAGTACCTATATAGGAATTGTAGCATTCATTTTTTTTTTTTTTTGAGGGCAGTGTCACTGGCCCTCATATGTGGGGCCGCTGGCATCCCAAGCCAGCTCTTAACCACGGTGCCACTTGGCAGGCCTGTAGCATTCATTTTTTAACATATCATGGTATAAGAAATTTTATGTACCGATAGCAAATTTACGATATTTACGCATCACAGAAGGCCAAGAACTCTTCATCATCATTGCAAGTTCATAGTAAATTCAACAAAATTGATTATCATATTCCAGGGTATTATTATTATTATTATTTTTTTTTGAGGGCAGTGTTGCTGGCCCTCATATGTGGGACCCGAACCGGGGCTGCTAGTTTCTGAAGCCAGCGCTTAACCACTGCGCCACTCGACCAGCCCTCCAGGGTATTATTTTGTATATGGATATCGTTATTGATTTCTAAAGTTACACTTTTAATTCATAAACATAAATAAAAGAACTAAAAACATGTATATAGATACAAAATTAGTACTATCCATGTATAATGCATCCTTATTCCTTCACAAATTTGGGCAAAAAAGGACGCATTATACACGGCAAAAAATGGTATTAGTGTTATAACAGAGACTAGGCAACTTGGTTGAGTGGGAAAAACCTAGACTTGAAATCTTACAGATTGGGTTTGAACTTTGTTTCTGCCCTGTTAGCTTGTGACTTTATATAGTTACTAAACCCTCAGTCCTCTCATCTTAAATAAAGGGGAGGAGAGGGAAGAAGGTAACAGTCCACCTCAAAAGACTTTTAAGAATTAAATGAAATAACTTACGAAAAGGTAACTGGTATTAGTAACTGGTACATAGTTGGTGCTTAATAAATATTAATTACCATCTTTCCTAAAAAATGTTACAAGAATATGAAGATAAGAAAGATAAATTCTAGTTAGAGAACAGGTGAGAATTTTTTTGAGGAGATGGTATTTAAACCAATAACTGAAAGATGTGCTGGTGGGGCAGTTAGAGAGAAGAAACAGAGCATCTCAGATGGGAAGAAAAGAGTTAGGGGTATGTTTAGAGGATAGTAAGCCAACTCAGATACCTAGACTACAGTTATTTCAAAGGAATGATTCTGAAGAGGGACTGGGTCCTCATCTGAAGGCCTCAAATTCCCAGCTAAAGAACTTAGGTCTTATTTTATAGGCAAAGGAAAACCACTCAGATTTTTTTTTTTTTCCAGATTAAGTGGCATTAAGAGTCATGTGAATGGTATGGAAGACCTCAGAAGCCAAGAGACCACTTAGATATTACAATATATCAAGAAAGAAATAATGAAGGGATGAAATACATCTGGTATGGTAGTAAGTGTAGGAGACGCAGAATTAGAAGAAAAAAAAACACCTTCATAAATGATTGGCTGAAAAGAAAAGAGGAGGAATGAATTAAAATAATGTCTTGATTTTGGTTGTCTTACCTAAGAGAGAGAATGAAGCTGGATATACATTTATAGACAATGGCAATTATAAATTTACAGGTATCATTTAAAAGCAAGAACACGATCTCCTAACATAAAATACAAAGTAACTGTCATAAACTTTGATCTCTCAAAAGAGCAGCCTGGGTTACCATTATTTAACTACGCAAAATTGGATGAAAACTATTAAATAATTTTATATTTCAAGGTATCCAAATCTAAATATCTTTAACAAGGTCATTATAAGAAATAAATGAGAAATTACTTACTTGAATAATTTTCAAGGGAGAATCAGGCTGATAAATCTGAAGTCTAGGTACGTAATGAACCAGCATGTGAAGCATGTTGCAAGCTACATGGGCTACTGTTTTATTAGTAAACTGTAACAAAAGAAAAAAAAAACACATAAAAAATTTCTTTCTGAACTATTATAAATCAATACATTAGCTGCTGAAAAATTTTAAGTTTCATACGTTTCCTTTTTTCATTCTATATGTATAATGCATTTATTAAAATATCACTAGGAAGATAAATATATAGCTGCAAAATAAAAAATCACAACACATTCCAAAGACAATTAAGTTTAATTTTTTTCTTCATAATATTTGACTATCCTCTTTAAATAAAGTTTTATTCCATTTTCTCTTACCTGGATTTCTGCAACAGACTCTACACTGCTTATCTTATTATCAGTCTTTCCCCATTGCAATCTACTATATACAATATTTCCAAATTAATCTTGTAAAGAATTCCTCTGATGCTGACATTCTCATGCTTAAAACTCTTAAATGACTCTCCAATGGCATAAAGTCAAACTTTTTATGCTTATCTCTCTATGACAAAATCTTACTCCCTCTTCAAGCCCTGACGAAATGTCTCCTCTTTCCAAAGTCTTCT
This sequence comes from Aselliscus stoliczkanus, assembly GCA_033961575.1. Lineage (NCBI taxonomy): Eukaryota > Metazoa > Chordata > Mammalia > Chiroptera > Hipposideridae > Aselliscus > Aselliscus stoliczkanus. Next base: position 75,172,040 of record CM066732.1, on the reverse strand, counting down.
CTGGCATCTCAGTCAAAGTGATCTCCACTTCCGCTGAACCCCATCAGCAGTTTATATATACCACTCATTTGGTTCTCTCAGCGTTTTATGTTTCATTACCCTTATTTTAATCTTTGTCAGCCATCATATCCATTAATCTCCTGAATCTAGTATTGACAATTCTTTTCATTTTGGTATCTCTTACTCTGCCTATAACAAAGCACCTCAAACATAGTATACACTCAGAAATTTCTGTCAAATCAGTAATATTTATAGTTTGTATGTTTAGCGTCCTATATTACAAGTCTTAAGACAAAAATATCATGCATCCTTTCAGAAACAAAAAATTTCTATTTATTAATTTAAACTCTCCAAATAATTAAGTTATAATTTCTGAACAAACCTTATTCTGGCCACAAAGAGGGCAATTTAACTTGAATGATAAAATCAAAAAGTTGAACGGCTCATGAATTCAGAAGTAATAAAGATCAAATAGTACGTTACAAAAATACCGATTAAGAAAAAATAACCCTATACATGTTGTTAAATGATTGGTTTCCTTTAGAGGAGTAACCCATATGTACCCTAGGGACAAAGCCAAATACATAAAAAGTTGAGATAAAATAGGTCATTACTAAGATAACCTAAATTCAAGAGTAGATCCACTCTTAACAAAAAAGTTAGAATCAAGGAAATAATGTAATAATAAAATAATGAAAACATTTATTAAATGTTTTAATCTATAAGGGCATAGATATAATTAACATTTGGAGAAAAATAATCATAATTCTATACTATCTTTAATATATTCCACTAAATAGTTCTTTTTACCTTTAAGGAAACACAAATTACATTCAGAGCTTCCTTAATTTGAGGATGATGAGACTCATGGACTAGTTCTTCACAAATCCAAATACCTAAACTGCAAAGTGCTACACATCTGCAAAAAAGGCAACCAACAATGATACAAATAAAAGTGGATGAGCCTTTAAATGAAATGAAACCACCACCACAACCAACCAAAACACCCACAACCAGCCAACATAGAATGAACATGCACTGTTTAAGTAATCAATTTGTTACTCTGTACATTAGTGCTTCTTAGGGAGACAAAGCAGGAGGAAAGCACATTCCCAAAACTCTAACCCTATTTTTCAATGATAATTTACTACTAAAATCATAGGCGGGTATAACGCACAGGATCTTTCTAACAAATCCATATTAATAAACTATTTATTTCCACATAGCTTCCAAATATGTAATCTGCTTTCAAAAAGGAAAGAGTATGATTTTATTAACTGATAGTAGCAAAGTAAACTTAAGCAAAAACAAGAAGCTGCCAGAATAAGTAAATACTATTTTCATATATTTTAAATTTAATATAGGTGGCTACAAATTATTTTTAAAACAAATTGGGAATACAAATAAAATGTACATACTTTATAAAGGGATTCCAACAGAAACAGATATTGTAGAATTTTTGTTCTTTTTCCCTAACGCCTTGTGAAACTTCATTTCCCTATTACAACTGAGTTTCAGCTTGAAGGAAGTTATTTGATGATCAGAATCTAAGAATTCGTGTGCTCAAGTATAAGCTTCTAATAAGGCATATAATGGTTCTAAGAATAAAAAAAGTCAACTCCTTCTAATATCCTGGTATATCTGGCATGTCCTGATACTGATATTTGTAAATAACTTCAGTAGAATGTTAATTTCATAATAATTCAGTGCAGAAATGTTTTTTCTTCCTGAACACACTGGATTAAAGTTCTTAAATTCTTTCTTTCAGTCTAACATAGTGTTAATGCTACTAAATTATCTACTATCAAAACTATCAGAAAGTCCTCTAAGAGAAGTCTACTGCTTTATTTCTTCCCTATTATTATCTACTAATAAATCTTAGGTAATATTTATAGATCTAAATAACCAAGTTTCAGGGTTAGCAGTAGAAAGAGTTATAATCCTAAAGTAATATTAGATTGTAAAATGAAGCAAAGCTCTCCATGGATATAGTTTAGTAAAGGCACAGACTGGGAGTACAAAGCTTTTTTTTGTTTTGTTACAGAGGGATAAGGGTGTATGTGTGTGGGGGTGGGGGTGTGTGCACGCGCATGCAGTTTCCTACATTCCTCAAAATATCAAAGTAATCTAGATTATTCGCAGTATGGCTCAACTCTCAGCTCCTGGTTAGATTTTTGGGTATAAACTTCTAAGACCTCACATTCCTGAAAGTATAGAAAACACATTTAGAAAATGCTTATGTTCAACTTCTGGGATTTTCCTAAATTCTTAATGCTATTAAATTATTGTGTTAATGACTGCCAAGTTTACTTCTGGGGAGCTATGTTTTAGGCTTCAATAGTCTTCACTTGAGAAGCAATGTAGTTAAACAAAAAAAAAAAGCAGAAAAATCTAGAATCTGAAGCTCTAGGTTCAAATCTAGTTTGGCCACGTATTATTCATGCATTTAATAAGGCTCTGAAGACAAACCGCCCAGGTTTCAATCATGGCCCTGCCATTTCTTGGTGACAGAGCAGATCATTTAAATACTCTGGGCTCCTAGTAAAAGGAGATAATAATTGTATTTATCTCCTAGAGTTGTTGCAAAGATTAAATGAGGTAATGAAGTGTTTAGAACAGTGTCTGGCACACAGAAAGGGCTTAACAAATGTTAGCTTTCTAAATGATCAGTTTTTTGCTAACAAAATTGGAAGAATAATGATGATTCCATTAATTCCTTGGAATTGTGATGAGGAATACAACAATATTATAGGAAAATCCTTATAAACTTAAAAGGTTGCTATTATTAACATAGAAAATACTGAAAATATTGACAATCATCTATTTGAGGGTAAAGCTACCATAAATGAAAATATGGAATACTGGAAAAGACAGTGTTGTTTTCTGGAGTAGTTGTCTAGTATTAAAATGAAATGAATGTAAAAAAAAAAAAAAGAATTTACTCACAGATTTGTTTAAAGTTAACTTGGCTATTATGAGAAAAATATGCAATTGAATTAAAAAGCTGGAGCTATGTCTCATTTAAGCAAACTGCTCATTTTAACATTACTTTTAGTTGCTGTAAAAAGAAGACATTTAAGTTAGAATCAGAATCCAAAAGGTCAAAGCCATGATCTGTACTTTAATGAACTTGAGTCAAAAAATGTGTAGATTGGAAAGGAGGAAGGTTTGCAGAGATGTAGGTCAGAGGAGTAGTAGCACAGACTACTATTGAAGCTAATGATATACTATTAGAATTAGTTTCGGAGAAGCTAATGATATACTATTAGAATTAGTTTCGGAGGGGCTGGCCGAGTGGCATGGTGGTTAAGCGCTAGCTTGGGAAACTGGCAGCCCCGGTTCAGGTCCCACATATGAGGGCCAGTGACACTACCCTCAAAAAAAAAAAAAAAGAATTAGCTTCAGAGGCCGGCCGAGTGGCTCAGCTGGTTAAGAGCTGAGAGATCAAGAGTACGAACTGAGCTCTGAGCAACAGCAGTTCGATGCCCAGCCCGAGCTGAGTAGCCGCTGAGCTGCCAACAGGTAGCAGGATGGCTCAGCTTAAAAAAGAAAAAAAAATAAGGAAATAGAATTAGCTTCAAGAAATAGAAAATATGAATTAATGATATTTTGTGGAAAAGAAGAAACATGGAGCGTTATTGGCAAATGGCTGATTTATATCTCAGCCTTTTGGGGAAAGGTTTAGTAAAACAGAAAATGCAACAGCTCTCACTTCTTAATAAGACATTTTAAAAGGAAAACATTCTAAAATCTTATTACTTGTATGTTATTTTTTAAATATCCTGATCAAATATTTATAAATGTTTACATATACTATGTTCTTAAGTATATTACTTTCTACAATAAAAATTTTATTTTAATTCCATTGAAGAAACATCCATTCGGTAACTACCACTACATTTCAAGGTACTGCACAAGAGACAGTGACAAATTTAATCTGAAGGAAAAGTAAAATATACTTAAAATAAAATTAGAAGAAATCATTTTAGATACAGAAAGTAAAGATAGTGAAAAGGGTGACTAGGATTTTACTTTTTTTAATGAAGGAAGGTTTGTATTTAAATTACAAAAAAAAGTGAGTATCTAATCATCCAAATAATTTAAATTTGTAATTCAGAAAAGCTTTTGTGAATCTGAAATAATCTAAAGTGCTAAATAATTCAAATTCTAAAATAAGACTGCAAACACAAAATAGTTGTATCAAGCCTTAAGAATATTTGACCTACCGTGCAGGACCAGAAGGCTCATCTCTTGCTGAGCTTAATACAGTTTTGATTATAAGTTCCTAAAATAAGGGGGAAATAGTTAGTAGCAATGACTAAGATTCCATTCATTCATTGAATAATATTTAATAAATGGATACTATGGGTGCAGGCACTGTGCCAGGTACAGTGAAATAAAGTAGTCTTTGTTTTCACATACATACTTTCAAAAGAGACAATATTATTCATAAAATTAGCTAAATAAATAAAACAATGGTATGGTCTGAACATCTGTTCCCCGCCAAATTCATATGTTGAAATCCTAACCCCCAGAGATGAATGGTATTAGGAGATGATTAGATCATGAGGGTGGAGCCTTTAAGAATGGGATTAATGATCATACAAGAGAGACCCACAGAGCTCTTTAGTCCTTCTACTTTGTGAGGACACAGGGAAGGCATAGGCTAAGAACCACGAAGAAGGCCCCCACCAGAAAGCGACTATGCTGGATGGAGCCTTGATCTTGGACTTTTGTGTCTACGGAACCATGAGAAATAAGCTTCTGTTGTTTATACATTTCTGTCGTTTATAAGCTACCCAGTCTGTGGTATTTTGTTACAGCAGCCCAAAAAGACTAAGACAACTTCTGAAATTTATAACTAAATGCATGTTCAAAAAAATACACTTTTTTCCAGATTAGAAAAGTAATAAAAAGCTCATTATAAGATAATTAAAGCAGATTTAATAGCTCAAAGGTATAAATACCTTTTCAAAACTTTGAAAAATATTATTTAAAAGTAAGCCTACTTTTCTTTAATAATTTGTAAAGCATGATAATGTGTGAGGTTTGATATAAGAGCTAGATAGTAGTTAAAATGATGTAAATGAATAAAATATTCTAGAGGGAGAGTAAGAAATTATCAAAGAGAGGATCTTGTAGTGAGTTTATGTTTAGCAGGCAGAGAAAGAAGACGAGTGTATTAAGGAGTCATAGAAGTAAATAAATTAGGATAGATCTGTGCAACATAAGTAAAAGTTGAAGAGATTTAGACATAAACAGGGTCAAATACTGTAGTGGCTAAGAAGAGAACAAGAATGCCACTAGTTATGATGATTCTGCCTGTTCCTTTTAAAAACTTCACTCATCCATTCATTCATCCATTCATTCAATATGCACTGATCAGCTCGATAGGTTGCAAGTTCCTTAAGAAGAGTAATCTTCTTATCTTTGTAAACTTATCTAGCCCAATGGCTGGCAATTAATAGGTACCTGAAAGATATCTACTGTTTAAGTTCAAGAGCTTTCTATGTAATCGGCCCTATGTTAGGTGCTGGAAATAGAGGGTTAAGACATAGTGCTTATCCTTAAGTTTATAATCAATGGAGGGAGGCAGATTTGTAAGTAATTAAAACATAAGATGATGTGTACAAGGTTCTATGTGAACAAAAACTAAACTTGGATAAGTCATAGACAACTTCACAACTAGGGATCTTAGGTAAACAGGATTTTGACAAATGATCCAAGTCAAGGACTATGATTATGTGTGTTTGGGGTGATTAAGAGAGGAACCAAGCGAACAGATCTATATAATGATGCTTTAGGCATAAGGAAATGGATTTTCAAAAGCACAGAACTGAAAAACAGTGTGGTAGGTAGTTTCCACGTGGCTATGTGGCCCCAGTTTATAGTACCTGGAAAGCTGGTTTCAGCAAAAATGTGAAAATTAAATATGACCACTAAGGTATATAACTTTGCTCTTAAATATTCATTTTTCTGACTAACAGTAATCATCACTTTATTAGGCTTTTTTGCTTTCTTTGTCATTATTAGAATTAGCTATCATTTTGGAGATATCTGCTCCCTCCAAAAAAAGGGACATTTTGTTTTTTTAAATTACTTCAGCCATTACTGCCTATACAATGGCCAGTGGAGAACAAGGCCATTGTGAATGCAGATCGTATGAACTAAGCTAGGCTAACACCCAACAAACTCAAAACTGCCTATGCAAATTAAAACTATTATCTATCCTTAACCTTCATGATATTCTGAAAAATAGAAGAAATCAAAGCTTTACATCCCTGAAGACCAAAGGTTAATTTGTATAGTTTTAAGTGTCAGGGTAAATTTACACTGACCCATAAAATTTTATGTATAAGTGAAGTTCACCTGTTTAACAAATGTTTTCTGAGTATATACCACATGCCAAGAAGCATGTTAAGCTCTGAGGATATGGCAGTAAATAAGGCCTTGTGGAGTTTGTCTGAAGTATAAATCAGACACTGAGCAAGTAATTATAAGGGTGATAAACGCTGCAAAGAGAAATAGGGTGGTATGAAAAACATATGCAACATTCCTGATGAAAATGGAATTAAAGAAAACTTCTTTCAGAGAAAGCGAAACTTTTAAAAAATATCATCAGCATGACTTCTGAGGAACTATAATGCCTCTCTCTCTTCCCTTCTAATTCTGGGGATGAATTCAGGTCAAATGCAGAGACCACTTGGCAATTACCATAACAGGCTCTACTTGGTACTGTTAAACCCTTGGGAATTTAAGAATACATGGGCATTCGGTTAGAGACAGGACCTGACTTAGTGAAGGAATTACTCACTACCAAGCGTTGTTGGGCCAGGGCACTAGGTGCCTTTATCCTAACTAGGAGACCCAATCACACCACTCTTCTCCACCTTGGTCTCAAAATTACTGAGTCCAGAGGACTAAGGATGCTGATCATGTCACACCTTCCCCATCAAACAGAGACTGACCTCTACAGAGGCACAAAACAACTTTTCACCATTTTTTACTTGAAATTAAAAAAAAAAAAGGCTTATAAACCATTAGGAGCATATTTACTCCCAATCAAATACTATTCATTCTCTGTCTCATTCTCATTTTCTCTCTCTCTCTCTCTCTCTGGTAAGTTCCATCGCAATTATACGGTCACTGTTTAATTTTGCACCATCTCCTGAAGTTCAAGCCTGTTAATGCTTCAGGTGCATGGATTCCCAACCCCAATCCCATAGTTTCCAATAGCAGAACAGAATATTTTTCATTGCATTTGTTTGACTCATCACACTGGGAAATTGGGAGAGGGAGTCAAATACGCAGGTTTAGTGCCATCTCAATCTTAGAAGCCTTACATTAGTAGCACAGTATCTGGCACACAGAATATTTCAATAAATATTCAGTGAGTGAATGAATGAATCCTCAGAGATTGATATAGAGTGGGTTCAACAATAAGAAAACGTTTTCTAAGCGGTTATAAACACAGAAAAGGCTATGCGCCTAATGGATATTCCAGCCTCTGTGCCTGAGGGGCCTGGCTGGCTAATGTTCTTTACTAATTGTGTGGATTTCTAAGAAAAGAAAGAATACAAATTTTATTGAATATACATTATGATTATACAAATCATTTAAATGCTAAAAATTAGCATCCGATTTCTTACCTTAACATCTGTAAACTGAGACACAGCAATATCAGGAATGTTGGGGTGTAGAGCAGGCAGTTCACAATATAAGTTGGGAAAGCAAACCAAAGACCCCAGAAGAACTTGGGCTTCCACTCTTGGTGCCTATGTACCCAGATTTTAAAAATCTTTAAAAGGTAGTTATGTCATTAAATTATCAGAAATTTTACTTTATCACCTAACCATATTATACAGGGAAGTGAGCAAATACGACAAAATTCAAAAAGGAAAAGGGAAACACAAAAAGATTCAGGTTTTCATCTAAGTTTACACATAAATTAGTGTTATTCTCAATAAATGCAACAAAGAGCACAGCTTTCCCTCACGAGCTGCTAATAAGCAGAAATCTGCCACAGTTAATAAGACTATAAATAGGAATATAGCTTAGCTAACAGCATAAAATTACCCTAATTTTGAGGAAAAATACAAATACTTTCATTTTAAACGCAATTCACACATCATAACAGTTTTAATGAGCAGATGACTCAAAGTCACTAGATTATATTTGTTACTATCTATAGATGAATAAAATAACTAAAGATGAAAATGTTAACTATATCTTCGAGAAACAGATTCTAGTCTAGGTGGTTTTTATGATACTATGCATATGAAAGTACATTGCCTATAGTACTTTCTAAAAGCAAAATTAGAATTTATGCTTGGACTGCAGGTAAAGGTAACTTCTTTCTTCCTTAGATGTATTAAGCCATTTCTGAAGTATCAGCAGCGAACATTTCTTTTTCTTCTGAGTTCTTACATGCCTACCAAACTCCAATATCACCTAACATATTGCTATATTTACTAAAATACCTACAAATTGATTTATATATTTAATAATGCCTAACAAAAATGCTAAAACGATCTATTAGAAATATAATACTTCCATTTGCATAAATCAAGAACCTATCTTCCAAAGGATTTCCTCATGTTAATAAATGCTATCATAGAGGCAGTGGAGTAGTACTCTATTATGATTTTCAACATAACAACTCGTTTCTGCATTTAAAAAATAATCTAGATTTAGAGATACAAGGCAGCAGCACAAAGGGGTAGTAGGGTAAGCTAGCAGCCACCATCCCAATTTAAAGTAAGTTATCCTATAAAAATGAAACTGATAAAAAAAAAATACTTAGTGAAAAGAGATTACATACGAGTTTTTCTTTTCTTTAAAGGTGAATAATAAGGTAACTGGAAATGTTCAGGTATATGGATATAATGTGGGCAGACCTGGAATGTAATTTTAATTAAGAAAAGCAATAACTAATCAATTATTTTGTAATCTGCTTGGCAGGGGGTGGGATGGGGGTGACTAACAGACGGAAGATTATATGTATGGGATCTAAAATGGAAATCTAAAGAGCAAGATTTAGACTGGGTATCGCCAACATCATCCAGAGGAAAAGACTGTCCATAACCTTGTGATGGAGATGTGGGTATCAGGTTTGATTCCTGAATTATTTGGTTTCCTATGCAGTCTTTCTCAACAGGTGTTCCTCATATGAACCACAGAAAACAGAAAATGACTCTTTTCTAAATTTCCCCAATGATGTTATGTAACTGGTCTCCTTCTAGATGCGCAGGAGGGAAGTGCAGCCACACAAAACCGATGTCTTAAGGACCCTGAGTCTTAATTTTCCTGCAGAGCCTTAAAAAAAGGCTGTCAGAAATACACTGACTGGTCATCTGGAATAAGTGGTCAACTGAATAGTAACAGTTTTCATAGTAAATTGAAAAAAAATCACATTAGTTTATGTATCAGTCCCCTCTGAGTTCTCTAAAGTTTTCCCAGTATCCAAGAGACTGATAATTTGTGTACACTGATATGATAATAGTCTTGTAAGTTGTTTACCATCTTTAGTTTGTCTTCCATTTAATCTACTCTTTGATTAATATACTTATTTAATATTCCCAAAGGACAGATTCAATCATTTCTCCTCCTACTTAAAAAAATTTAACTGTTTATCTAATACAGCATTATATTCTGAATCCTGGCACTCATGGTCTTCCCAGATGTAGTCTAAAGCAGTGCTTCCTAATCTTTAATGTCTGTATCAATCATTTACAATATAGTTAAAATGCATATTCTATTTCAGTAGGTCTGGGATGGGGTCTGAAATTCTGCATTTCTAACAAGCGTCTAGATCATGCCAAATGTTTGCAGTGTGCAGACCACATTTTGGGTAACGGGATCTAAAGTACCTTTCTGTTCTTTCTCTCTACTACTCTCTAGTCAGGTTCACTAGCCTGTAAACAAATGGATTATTTGTCATTCCTGGAATACCATCCCTTATCTACATTACAAAAATACTATGAGGGCTGGCCGAGTGGTGTGATGGTTAAGCGCTAGCTTCGGAAGCCAGCGACCCCGGTTCGGATCCCATATATGAGGGCCAATGACACTGCCCTCAGGAAAAAAAAGCAAAAATACTATGAATCTTTAAAAGGATGTATTCAAGTCTTTTTTCCATAAAACATCCCTGATACCCATAATCAATAAGGTCTTTTTTTGTCTGAATTACCAAATTATTTTATTTTATTTAACAAATTCTCATAATGCACATACGGGTCATATCATGTTCCAACCATATTACAAATATTAATCATTAAATATTAATTTAATCCTTACAAAATAACCCTATTAGGAAGGTTATCTCCTGGAAGAAACTGAGAAAGAGAAATTAAGGAGTAAGTTGCACAAGGTCTCACAGCTACTAAGTGACAGAGCTGGGATTTGAAGCCAGGCAGACTAAGTCTAGACTCCATGCTTTTAACCACTATGAGAAGCTTTTCCTATTGGTACCTAATTTGTTGTCTTATATTCTATAGCTGTTAATATACTTTTACATCTTCCTAGAAGCAGACTATATGTTGCTTGATTACATTTATTCTATATCCTGTATTCTACCCAAAGGAACACTTAGTACACCAGGGGAAACAAAAGTTTAATAACCATAAAAGGGTTTAGCACCATGTTTAACCATACTAGGTGCTGAATAAAAACATACACATTTATTCAATTAATAAACACCTTGTAACTGTGATGTTGGGCTAGGTTCTGGAGATACGAGGTGGGTTAAGACATGATCACTGTTCTCAGGGAACTGGAGAAAAGGGATTAATAACTGACTACAAATATAGGTTCTTCTCTTATTTGCACATTTCCTCTAGGTGACTGCATCCAGTTTCATAGCTTTCAATACCATCTATCATATAAACAAATGTCTCCCAGCTTTACAGTTTCAGTCCTAACATCTCCTTTGAGCTCCTGACTGACACATGCAATGGCCCTCTTGACATCTCCTCATGGATGCCTAATAGGCATCTTACTATGCCCTAAATAGAACTCCTCTTTATTCACTGTTGGTCTTTTGCAGCTTATAAATGAAAATACGTACATTAAACTGTTTTGCAAGCTACAAGGTACTACTCAAGTGTTACTGATTTTTCTGTCCCAAATGCTCTTAGCTTTTTCTAGTAGGCTTCCAGTTAATTGTTATTTCTCATTTACACTTTGCTCATGAGTGATCTTTGTAAATTATACATTTCATCATGTCACTCCTTGTCTAAAATCCTTCCATGGTTATTCATTCTTTCCTTAGGATGAAATCTAATCTCTTTAGCACTATACACAGTTACTGCCTTTCTCTTTAGTTTACCTCTGCAATTTATATATGAACATGTTCCAACAATACTGAGTTACGTGACACAGTCTCACAGCTCCATAGCTGCATGAAAAATCTTCACATGCTGTTTCAAAGTTTAGAGTATGCTCCTAGAGCATATTTCTGAATTACCCGCCTGTTGCTTTCTTTTCTTTTGTTATATAGTCCATTGCCCTTGCCTTACTTTCTTCCCTCCATTTCCTTAAGATTGCCTCAATTTACAATTTTATTTTGTTTATCAGATTTAGTCTATTTTTATAGCTCCTGGGTCAATTCATCAACTAATTTTAGTACTTTCTTACACTGCAGAATTTCTTATTTACTTTTTTTTAATGTGGGAAAAGCAATGAATTCCAATTAAACTGTAAATTTTCTTGAACATCAGATTGTCATATTTTTATGCTTTGTTGCTTCGTTAGTCAAATCTTGGTTAACTACAGTTTGTTATAGTATGAAGAATAGGAAATGAAAACTTACATTGAGAAAAGCTGAAGAAGCCACTCTGCCAGCTGCTACAATAAAATCCATAATAAGCATTGTGGCACCAGGCAAACCAAGTGAAAAAAATTGAGGTGAGCAGTGTTTGATGATTGTATTGACAATATCCTTAGGAATAAGGAAAGAAGGGGGAAAGACTATTACAAATGTAATCGTGGGTATCAGCTAATCAATATCCTTAAAAATAGTTATCACATGAAATAATGACACAGATAATTACTATATGCTGGCTGATCTTCCAAATAATCCATGCTTAGTATTATATTCTGTCAAAGTTAAAACATTTGTTTAACTGATACCAATGTAACACATTTTTCACACTAGAGAATAAGTCAGAAGGCTCTTTGCTTCAGAGAGTTAAAAATATAAGTCCCACGTGTTGTAAAGCTGACTTGCAGAGTATTTCCTCCTGTTACCTATTTGCTTCCACATGTTAACTCTGATCTCTGAAGTTCCATAACCTGTTATGTGGCAACTGGAGACATTCTCTCTCTCCCTCTTTTTTTTTAGATAAAAAATCTAGACATAAGACATTTTTGAAGGAATATTCTTAACTTGGTTATTCATTCACTTTGCTTTTGGAATTTACCATGGGAATGCAGTATATTAGGTTGTATTATTCAATCTGGTTTATCTTAAATGAAAGCTGTCTTTTTCCAGTAGTTAAGAGTGTCGTATTGTCTGAGACATGTTTATAAGGTAGAACATTGTAAAATAATTATTTCTAATGAACTTAAGATGGTTTTTCATTTTTCAGAAAGAGATAATTATCATCTTATTAATTTATACATAATTTAATATTAATTTAATGTCCTCTAAATGAATCACACGTGAAATTTAACTGATAAAAATGTTTATATTACCTTGATTTGCAACTTCCCACACTTTTTAGTTTCACGGACATGATCAAAACCCCTGAAGTAATATTCTAGAGTCATAATTATGACTACATAATGTAATGATTGTGATTGATATAAACACCCAGTCAATATACTTGTCACTATCCTTACACCATCTATGGTAATAAGAAAATATGATGTGGTAACTCTTAAGAGTGGGAAAAAAACCTCTGACTGCTGCATGCCTAGATAAGTAAATCTATGTGCCTCAAGTACCAATTATCAAGTAACAACTGCAAAACACCTAATAAGTACATTAGGAAATTAAAAGAAGATGCTGTCAACCTAAGCAAAGGATGGTTTAATCTCTTTAAAAAGTGAACTAGGGCCGGCCGAGTGGCATGGTAGTTAAGCGCTGGCTTGGGAAGCCAGCCGCCCCGGTTCGGTCCCACATATGAGGGCCAGTGACACTGCCCTCAAAAAAATAAAATAAAATAAAAAGTGAACTAGTTGGTATAACAGTAGAGGAATAATGTATTTAATAATCAAGTCAATTCCCTAATACAACAGTTTGTTTTTCACCTCTGTTTCAAAAAAAATTGAGATCATAAAATGCAAAAAAATCTGTAAATAAACCACTACAAAAAGGAATATTTTTAATTCTAGACCTTAAATGTCAAAAGTTAAACAGAATCGAGAATTAAAGATAAATTTATAAAGCAACTTGTTAGAAAGTGTATATATTTACCTGATCGATATGAAGTAATCCACAATGCATTATATTGTAGAAATGTGTTAAAAAATCTCTATTTGGAGAAACATCTTGTCTTCTTTTCATTGTATTACAAATAAGTTTATAAGCATGTAATTTACCTTGTTTATATTTATCAGTCAACATGGTTGCCTACAATTAAAAGATGTTGGTTTTAATACTCACAAAACAAATACTGTTTGTTAAATACTTAAACTTTAGAATATAGCAAGCAATATATTTTAATTTATTTCTATGTTGGCCCAGTTTCTTTACTGAACTAAATATCAGGATCACTGAAACTATTATCATTAAAATGATATGACATCGGTATGAATAACCATACACTGTTTCACTTAGGAAAATACACCAAACATATCAAATGATATTTAAAAGAAGTACATATTTAAAGTACATACACATTGTGACACAAATTCAAGATTTATAATTCACCTAAAGCCACTAAAAACATAATTTTTTCTATAAAAATAAAGGGCCGGCTGCGTGGCTCAGTTGGTTAAGAGCTCTGAGCAACAGCTGTTCAATGCCCAGCCGCTCAGCTGCTGCTGAGCTGCCAACAGGTGGCAGGATGGCTTGGCTAAAACAAACAAACAAACAAACAAACAAACAAACAAACAAACAAACAAGATGTAGCCTGTATAATAATTTTGCTATGCCCACTCGCCTCTCTATATAACTCCTAATGACTAAAAACTAAGCTCTAGAAGACTATAGAACAGCTCAAATATCTACCAAATGTTTAAGACTGACCACATACTTGTTTTCTAAATGAAATTTTTAAATTAATATTTTCATATATAAGCTTACCTTGAAAAGCCAAGGTGTAAGAATTCTCAGTGGAGGAATCAAAACTGGTGGAGAAGGGGAGGTCAGGTTATCAGATGAAATGCCGAGGTTATCTCTAATCTGCAATTTTCAAATAAAATGCAACAAACCTATGAAAAGTGTTCTCTCTTCCAATTTGTTTCACCTAAAGCTTGAGATCAAATCTAGTATCTCCCGCTCACTACATATTTAAGCATGATTAAGACACTTCATCATGGTAGGCAGCAGTTTATAGTAAGAAGGGTGGGGGTGGGGGGGTGACAAGTTATTTAGGGGTTCTACTTCTTAATACTGCATTTTACTTTCTTTCTTCCATCTTTTCTTTTTTACCTTAGCTAAATTCTGCCAAAGTTCACAGAGGTAATCAAAAACTTGAGCATGTATTTCAGGATCCATAATAGTGTTGACATCTCCCAAAATGCCCAGCATTCTTCGCCACATTACAGTAGCGACATCAGCATGCCATCCTGTGAGAGTACCCCCTGCCATCACACTACAGCATTCAGATGGAAATTCACTGATTTCTACAGAAAACAATACAAAAATGTCAGTGAGTTTTCTAGAGAATTGATCAAAAAATACGAGAGTTGAATTAATAATCTTAAATATCTATACAAGTGAATAAAAGAAATGTCCATATGCATCAGGTTTTTTTTTTTATAAGGTCAAAACATCACCAGTTCATAATTCCTCATTATGGCAATAATTACTTATTCAATAGTGCTTCTATTTAGATTTACCGAAGGAGGAAATGATGTAGATGCAGAAATTCATTTTTTATATTAAGACTATATTTATAACTATAAACTCTATGTAATAACTACTTCAGGTTATATCATCTAAATCTCAGGCTGAAGGCAGATCCTGTAGGAAGTTTTCATAAGCGTGTTTCTTTGTAGTTAAAACTTCCAAAGAGATACATTTCACAGTTATGTCAGACCTCACATGAAAAGGGACATCACAATGACATGGAAAAATATACATTTTTACTAAAATTTAAACAACATAAAGTTTCCATAATTATATTTTTGTTTATTAATATTGGCAAGATTATATGTAAGACACATAGGTAACCTTGGATCCAAGTGTCATTTCTGTCACTAATTATGTGATGTACAAGTTATTTAACAACCTCACGAAGGCTACATCTCTTTATCTATAAAACAGATGGTTTAGCTGGATATCATTATAGGTCTCCTCCAGCTTACAAAAAAAGTTGATCACTCTATTCAATGTATATGGTGGAAAAGGGATAATCATTAGAAAATCAGTAGATTTTTCCTGCTTATAAAATCTCAATGTACTGATAATTTACAAGTTGGTTCTTAATGTATGTACATCCTTTACTCTTAATGTTTACCTTATTTCTCTTTTCATGTTCAAGTGTACAATAAATGATTGTATTATTAAAAAGTTGCTAGTCTTTGACAATAATAAAAAAAAAATAGACTTCTGGTATAAGCCCTCTAAAACAAAACAAAACAAAACAAAAAGAAACCTGAAGCTTTAGCCATCACTGTTAACATCTCCCCTCTCTACAACACCGTCATCTTGTGTCATCAGTGTCACTGGCTCTCATATGTGGGACCTGAACCAGGGCCTCTGGCTTCCTAAGCCAGTGCTTAACCACCGTGCCACTCGGCCAGCCCTATAAACCCTTCGTAATATAGCGATAAATCAACTGCTTTGTCTCTAACTTATCCTTCTCAAAGTAACGCTAACAAAATTTTAAATGATTTCAAAGCAAGCAACAATGTGTGATTCTTCATTAAATCCTGGATTGGGCTGGTGGTGGTGTGAGGAAGCCAAAAAGGGTATTATTTGGACAACTGAGGGAATTTAATTATGGACTGAAATTGCAGTGATGTATCAATGTTAAATATCCTGAATGTGGCCATTATATTGTGGTCATGCAGGAAATGTACACTTATTCTTACGACATTCTTGCTGAAGTGTTTAGGTGTGGAGGCTCTGATATTTGCAATTCACTCTTAAATCACTCAGCAAAAAAACAATTTTAAAAAGGGATTGTGAGATGTCTTTTGTGTGCATGTACATGTAGACACGAAGAGATAAACTGGCAAAATATTTACAACTTGTGAATTTATCTGCAAGATCTATGAGTATTCATTTTACTAGTCTTGCAACTTTTCTAAAAGTTTAAAATTTTTTCCAAATGTCATAAAGAAAACTGAAAACAAAAAATTGCAGACCAAAGGAGGAAAGAAAAGGTTAGAAACAACCCACAAACCAGAAAATTAGGGTGATGTAATTGCAAGGTAATTGCATATTGACAGAATGAATACCTTTAAAAAAGAAAAGGCCAGAAATTATATGGCTTTAAATTTCTTCCTTTGGTCAGAGTAAATGTGCTGCATTACCAATGAAAACTAGCATTTCATATTCATTGTAAATATTTATCTCATCAACTATGTTCTTGACCAAAGTTTTGGCGTATTTAAAAAACCACCTTTGATCCTGATGCTTATTATTATACATCATGTAGGACTTAGCAAAAATAACTTTTTTTAAATTTACAGTTTCTAAGGTTTCTTAGTCACTTTTTAATATTTACTTAAAAATAAAAATACTTCATTTGGACAGCCTACTTTTTAATTAAATTTAGTTGTTATACTTGCAGAATCAAAATTAAAAAATTATTGATTTGATCAATTGTTTCACTGAAAGCTTGGTTTGCAAATGATAGTGCTACTACTTTCTCCTGTGGGTCAGCAGGTTCTTCAGATACAACATTAAGAATAATGATGCCAAATTATGTATTTCCTCCTCTGGGAAGTGAATGGTATTGTATCAGTGAAAATACAACACACAAAATTAATGCCATCACTAATGCTAGGACTGTAATCAACTATAATAAAATTATATGGCTTTAAATTTCTTCCTTTGATCAGAGTAACGTGCTGCAAATGAGAGCATAAATATCTTAAGAGCAAGAAAAAAATGTTATAATAACAAATTTCCAAAAGACTTAGAAAAGACCAATGACTTAAAATAATACATAATAAATATGTATGTAATACACAATCAAGTTCAAAATGCCTTATTTTAAGATCTGACACTTATGCTCTGAAAGGAGAAACAGCAAATATCTAATTTCCAAATATTGCCTAGGTCATCGGGAGTCTGAAGAACAGAGTGGTGGAGCTTCTCATCAAGCTGTAGATCTTTCTGTTCCATGTGTTCTATATTCAATGTGGAAGGCGATGGTGTTTGTGACCTGGATCCCAGAGCTGAATGAACTGGAGAAGCACTTTCAGAACCTGTAAATGTAATTTCATAAAGTTACCACAAAGAGGTAAGATGTGATGCTTAAAGTCCCAATAAAAGAGAAATTAAAAACATCAAAAGATAAAAAAGGTGATAAATTGGCCAAAGTGGTAAAATCATAGTATTACATAAGACTTTGTATCTAGGGGTCTCATCTCATGTCTACCATGGAACTAGTATGGAATCAGAACTGGACACACCAGTTAATAGGAGCCATCAGTGAGAGCAAGAATCTCTACTCCCATTCCTGGTCTAGCTATAGAAACTCTGGTACCCACTGATATTCTATTTCATTTACTTCAAACTTGGGGCAAGTCAAGAGAAGTACTTGCTCACTGAAGCTCTACATGCTACTATCATTGCTAGCCTGAACTACAGTGGTCCATGGTGGTCCTAACCTTTAGACAACATCTCCCCAGGATTCCTTCCTCCCAAACCATTCTCCATAAGGCAGCAAAAAAGATCTAAAAATCTGATTTAATCACGTCACTCCCTCACTTAAAACTATGGCTCTTTAGTGGCCTCAGCATAAGCCCAAACTTCTTAGTGTGGTTTTCCAGTCTTTCTGCAACTTTCTTACTGTTCCACCATTTTTTATTTATTTATTTATTTGTTTAATTTAATTTTTTTCTTTTTTAGCTGAGCCATCCTGCCACCTGTTGGCAGCTCAACGGCAATTCAGCTCGGGCTGGCCTCGAACAGCTGTTGCTCAGAGCTCAGCTCACACTCTTGAGCGAGCTCTTAACCAACTGAGCCACTCTGCCGGCCCTGTTCCACCATTTTTTAAATTCTAGCAATAGAAAGTAAACTACTGATATTTATCAGAATGTATCATACCTCTGGCCTTTTCCACATGTTTATCTTTTACATGCATTCCTAATCCTGGTTTCTCTTATTAACTTCTGTTTATTTTTTCAAGTTTCAGCCTAGATTCTACTGCTTCCTGAGAAGCCTAATCCTCACCTGTCCAGTGTGAATAGGGAAGTCTCTGCAATAAGTCCTTCTATTTCCCCATTAAACCCCTTATTACACTGACTTGAAACTGCCCATTTTAGTTTTAAATATCCTTCAGTAGCGCATATGCTCTGTAAGAATATCTATGTTACACACTCTGGTATTGCCAGTGCCTAGTACCGTGTCTGGTACATGGCAAGGATTCTTGTTAAATTATGTACAGCATAAATTAATATTTTATTGAACAATTGGTGGTGGTTGTAGTGGAGTGCTTCTAGTACCAAGCAAGCAGTTAAAATATTAGGTCTTTTCATTTTATTTTTAATCTTCTTTCCAGCAGAGAAATATCAATACTCTGGACTCAATAATCATAAAACTCTGCCCTTGTTATCTCTTTCTATACATTAAAGCAAAAACTGAGTAAGCTCAATACATAGTTGTATTAATTTAATCCCACAAATGTGTCATTCCATATTATTTATATAATTTTTAAATATAACACAACAAATGCCTTAAAAAGTACATATGGAGCTATACATGCCTTACTGAATGATAATCGTATGATACCGTCTGGGCTCAATTAGGATACATAGTAAGTGGTAAGTTTCCTGTCTTTCATTTGAAATTTGGTGTAAATTTATATGGCACAAAATCATGTTAAAGGATAGGAAACTTAAGGATTCTATACCTTAATACAAACACAAACTTCTGAGGGCATAATGAGAACAATCTCTTTCTTAATATTTATCAAAAACTTTATGTAACAAAATAATCATCAATCCTTTAGTCAAATTCTTTGCAATATTACTGTTTCTCTTTTCTCCATGTATTATTGTCATCCATAAAACTCTGATTTCTTTTTAAGAACTGAGACTAATTTTTTATTAAAATTAGCTATTAAAGAATCATTACTGCCTTTAATTTTATTAATAACAATATATAATGGCTGACTTATAGGCATTTTCCTCTTAAAGAATTTTTTTTTAAATAAGTACTGCTATAGACATAGGCATGCCCTGAAAAAACTTTTATTTTTGTTCTTATTTTCTATATGAGATTTATTTTATAGTTTTGAAAAAAATTATAGAAAATAGAAGATTTCAGGACTACTAAATGCTTTGATAGTATACCATTATTCTTAAAGTTAATAGTCTGATTAACACATGCAAACTTCACCTTCAGAAAATACTGTGTTGAATAGCTTGTATATTGAATATACAGCGTTGTACCCTTTGCTGAATTTTGTCCTTTAAACAGAAAACAATTCAAGAACTGCTTTGGTTTCTTAGAGAAACACACCTGCACTATTACTAAGAGCACTGATTAAGATTAGAATTCCTAACAAAACTTCCTAGTAGATTCCAGAAATAATCACTATGTATAGGAAATATAGGTTACATAAATATTAAAAGTTCTTCGAGGTTGTATTATCTAAAAATCATAGTGAGGCAAAAGGCCTAAAACAAGTTCTGTAGACATATCAAGTTTTATTTTCAGAACTTTTGTGTGAAACTGATGACTAAACAGAAATAAGAAAGAAAAAGTGTGTCACACATCTCTTACATATTATAATTTTTTAAAAAACACAATAAGTCTGATAAATAGCTTAAAGAAAACTAGAATATGACTTATATGGGAAAACTTCTAGTTCATTGAGAGCATAATATTTAGAAACTCTTCCTTCAAAAAAATTGCTAGTCTCCAGATTAACACAAATACACATATGGTAGGATACTTTTGAGTCATGGGCTAGGAGGGTTATGTCATGCAGTGGATCACTAGTTTAACTAAGAAAACTTCTCAGGTATTTTATTATTCTACTTCAAAATTCCACTCTTTTCAAGGTTCGGTAATCTCTCTATACTGTCCAAAAATTTAGAGTTTTGATAGTATTAAATTTTATGTCACAGAACATAAAACCCTACATTTTTAAATTCTCTTATTTTAAGTGTACAGTTAATATGAATTTGGCAATTGTACATAGTCCTACAATCAACAACACAATCAAAATATATAATAATTCATCACCATTAAATGCTTTCTTATGCACATTTAATTCTTTTACTAAGTACCAATCCAATGAATATTCAATGAATGAATACATCACAATTTGATCATCTGTTCACTGACTGATGGATATTTGGGTTGTTTTCAATTTTTAGCTATTGTGAATAATGCTGCCATGTACTTTTGCATAAAACCATCTGAGGTAAATACCTAGGAATGGTCATATAGTAAATGTATGTTTAATTTTTAAAAATAGTGTCATATTTTTTGAGCGGCTCTTCCATTTTGCATTCCCATTAGTAATGTAGGATGATTTCAGGTGCTCCAACCCTCTTCAATACTTGGTATTGTCAGTGTGTGTTTTTAACATGAGCTGTTTTATTATGTGTGCAGTGGTAGCTCGTGGCTTTTAATTACATTTCCTGATTACTAGTAACATTGAGTATCTTTTCAACTACATTTATTTTTAAGGATAACTACAGTAAAAATTATTACAAAACAGGAATTTCCTCAGGTACTTTTTCTTTGAGTAATTCAAATTTTGTAATAATGGGACAGTCAATCTAACCCACTGACTCCTAGCCCCCACTCAGCAGTAGGGCAGGCTGAAGTTCTTACTTATCCAGACAGAAAAGATTTGGAAGAAGATGGGCTCCTACCTATCGAATATTTCACTGTTTGATTTGGCTGAGGAAATGTACCTTAATTCAGGCATGCAGAAATCCCTACTCCAGTTGTACAAGTTCCAGCCAGCCACAGGATGCAAAAAACACCGTACTGATATTTAAACTGGAAAGGATAGTCACCCGCCAAAGGGCATCAAACTGCAGTGGAAACCAGAGTGAGTCTGGCTCATGCAGCAGAAGCTCTGGAGTAAGGGCCTCGAGCTGCTCAGGTTTCCTGTGGTCGCCGCCCTGATCTGGCAGTAATGGGACCCTGCATTTCACAATTTCATTCCTTGGATCCCCACTTATTATCATTGGGTTTGATCACATGTAAAAAGTTGCTGAAAAGGTTAATTTACTGTATAAACCCAGAATTCAGTATACTGAAAAATAGTAGACAGTGTGCTTTACATCTTCTATAATACTTTGCCAAAGAAATCTATAAAAAATCCAGGCTGACTCTGAAAGACAATGAAAAAAGATATCGTACAGCAGTTTTTTTTACTTTAAACGCATTTTAGGAATATATTCCCAAGGTTCAGGTCAAGATGGCGATGTAGGTAAGTGCACGCCTCTGCCTATGATCACATCACAATTACAACTAAGTCATGGAAAAATCAACCTGAAGACTAACTGAGCAGAACTCCTTCCTACAACTAAGGATATAAAGAAGAGGCCACATCGAGACAAAAGGAAAAAAAAAGGAATATATTCTCGTAAACAGCTTTACCAGTAACCGTTGCAACTTCAGCAGAGATAGCTTGCTGATTAAGGCTATTTGTTTCAGAATCGATGTGAAGCGTGGTTAGACTAGCTACTTCTTGTTCCTCAGCACTCTGATGATGGCCAGAACCTGAATCCACATCAGTAGAGGAGACAATCCCAGTATCAGCTCCAAAGCCAAAATCTATAGGAAGAAGAAATGCTAGTATACAGAAGTCCCAATCAAAAACCAAAAATATTTGCAAGAGACACAGCTGCTTCATCAAAATGATTAAACATTAACATTCCCCCTAAATCTATTCTATTTACATACCACGCAGGCAAGAGTAAATAATGTTAACACTTTGAAGTTGATAATTAGAAACAAATTTTTAAAGGTTCTCATAGCTTATTATTAACAATAATGATAGAAGACAGCCAAACATATATCATCACTATTCTTATCCATGTTTTCTGATAACTGGTAATACACTTACTGCTCTCAAGTATTTTATAATCTCTAATACAGTTATATATAATAAACAGGGCACATATATGGATGGCAAAAATAATTTAAAAAAAATCATATTCCTAGGCTGAGATCAGAGTGGTATATAATCCATAAGACAAACTATAATTCTCCAATGTATCTCCCAGCCCTTCACACACTTGTTTCCCAAGGTTTTGACTTTTCTGTTGTAAAATTCTGGTACCCTTCACTGATCGCCAAGTGTGATACAGAATTACAGCAGAAAAGCTAAATGGCAGCGATATATTGGGTTGTCAGAAAAGTCATGATGTATTTTTTTCTGTTTTTCGTTGCGAAAATGCGTCACGACTTTTCCGACAACCCAACATACCAAATAATATCACTGATGTCATTTTAACATGAAGCAATTATTCAAGAAACGTTGTGGGACCGTAGCGTTGAACATAACTGTACTGAACGTATTGAAGCAATGAATGTAACTAGACAGTGGTTCCCAAATATAAGCGCATGAAATACTGCCAACTCATAATCATGACTATTTGTTCTTTATTATAATATCAAGCCCACCCTTATTTTTTTTCTTTTCTAGATTTTGGTTTTAAAATATCATTCATTTTACGAAAGGACAGTGTTTATTGTTTTTTAAATGCCTTCAGTTCAGCAAAAAAAAGTGGTCCCAACTTGAAGTGACTCCCTAAAACTTCTTTTGGAATTTCACTGAAAAATGAAATCAAAATATGCAGAAACCCCTTGTCTAAGTTAACATTAGAAAGTGATGGTCATGTAATCCATAAGTCACTCTTGAACAGAAAACAATCAACAAAATCTATGTTACTCAAATAGAAAAAGATACTGACTGTCAAATTTTCGGCCATCATATTGGAAAGCACTGAAAGAATCCGAATGACTATCGGAGCTGATAAGATCACTGCTCCCTGCACTGGCAGGAGAAGTCCACTCTGAGGGTACACCGGGGTCATCAACAGGGCGCATTTGGTTTTGCTTGTTTAGAATATCAGGGAGGTCTTTGGGAATTTCGAGGCTGCCTGGACTACTTCCTCTTCTTGTCATAGTCTAAAATTTCAAGAAACATTTATTATTAAAAAAAAGTTTTTAAATTCTCATTTAAACATCTGAAAACTTGGGGCCGGCCGAGTGGTGCGGTAGTTAAGAACTGGCTTGGGATACCAGCGGCCCCAGTTCGGGTCCCGCATATGAGGGCCAGTGACAATGCCCTCAAAAAAAAAAATTTGAAAACTTAATTTCCAAGACAATTACCACAATAAATGTTGAGATTTAGGACTTGAAGTAGGAGGGGAAAAACATGCTAGCTAAATAATTTATGTAACTGTATGGAGCTGGAGCCTGAGGTATGGCTGGTTTTCCCAAAGCAAAGACCCAAATATCAGATGGTACTAGGCCTGAGACTCTTACGCCTCAAAAGGGATCCATGAAGTGAATATGACAGTAGAAAGAGCAAAGTACTCAGATGGAAAAAGCAGCAGCAATCAGAAGAGATATGGGAAAAATGATGGCAAAGATGTCATTCTATATGGTTATGTATGATTCTATAATTTTTCCCACTCAAGAAATATAATTGAACTAAGAAAAGGGGGGGAAATGTAACGGATCTACAGACTTTCACTTAAGACCAGTGGAAACCCAAATGGAATATGCCCATTCGAAAAAGCAATTTCATATATATTTATCTTTCCTTAACAATTAAGCATTACTAGGGATAAAACTGCTTTTTTATCATTTTGCCATAATTCTAATACTCAAGGTAAAATTAACTTTAAATCTATTCCAAACTTATCTTGAATGATTAATCAAGCAATATTTATGTTATCAAAATTACAGGCGCTCAGCCAGAAGACGTCCATTGTTATCTTTCCTGCTGAGGGCTGGCAGCAGACATCAGGGTAACCTATGAGCAAGGTAGAAACAGAGGGAGGACTAGGAAGGTAGTAGTTTATACTCAAGTTAGCTGAGCAAACAGGTATTCCAAACTTTCACTCTGGTCAAAACCATTAGCCTGCTTATTTTATATCTTCGAATAAAAAGAATTTATGAAAGTATAATTTAAAAAAAGGGTTAAATTTGGAGGGAAGGATGTTTTGAATAAAAATTTCCATATATATACATATAGATGTATATTTTTTAGCTTCTCTACCTTCCTCTCTAAAACCAAATAAATAAAATAAAATAGCACTTACTGAGGCATTACCACTTCGAAGTCGTTCTGCTATAAACTCATCCATCAGGTCAGGAACATTAGCATTGCTGCTGCCAATATCACTATTAAGAGGAGGCAGTTTTGGGCTCATGTCCTCTTTATTGACTAAAAATAAATAAATAACTATATATAGTGAGGAAAGACTTAATTGCATTTTCTAAATTTGAAACAAACAACAGCAGCCCCAAACAAATTACCTATGCCATATCAATTATTTGCCAAACATGCATTTATGAATAATTTCTCTCCTTTTAGATTTAATTTTAAGAATTAGTAAATTGATATTTACTTTGTTTTAACTAAGCAGATGTTAGTCAATCTTCAGTATAACCTTAAACAGCAAGAAAGCTTACAGATAAGCACTAGTCGGAGTTAGGTTAATATTGCCTATAAAGAAGCTGGTATATTTATCTTTCTTCCTGCCTCTATGCTTATTAATAATTTATAATTCCATTTTTCCTGAAAGAATATTTGGAAGACATATATCCCTTGAATCTATGCAAATCTCAATGGGACATAAATGCATTTATATTATTTATAAATAAAAATTCTTTGATTTTGACGTTGTTTCTATTCATTACAAAATCTTTTATTGCTTTAATAAAAAAGAGAGTTTTCTAAAGTTTTTGTGTTAAAAAAATAGCTATCTTGATTCTTTTAATGACTACATTATGATTCACATTACCAGGAAAGTGTTAAACTTGGGAAATTCATTTATGGAAATAGAGATAATCACTTCTTTCACTATTATGTTGTTAAAAAGTTGATTTCTGTGCAATTAAAAGAGAATCAGCACGGTTTATATTCCTAATGAACTACAAAGCATTTCAGGTTAAGACAATACACTTCAGGAACTCATTGTGAAATACCATTATCTTTATATTACCGGCCAGGCTTTGCTAAGCTGTCAAATACTGCCCTCAAGTGGCATTAATGGCTCAATGCAAGATGCATTCATTATACAGCGTTCTGTTAATCATGCTAACAAAACCAGGTTAAACAAATAAAATCAAAACCTACCTTACTGCTGAAAGTTAATTTTCTATATCTGTAAAGTTATTTTAAATTGGAATCAAGATAAAACAGTTACCATAATCTTGCTTTCTTTAATCTGTCCATAGAGGTTCCATATTTAAATCACGAGTGGCTATCATGAAACCTTTATGCACATCTAAAATCTCAGAAAAAAAGAAAGTAATGATACGTGTTTCAAGGACATAACTTGCATTCTATACAGATGAATGCAAAACTAAATGGCCTAAGGCTTGTTTGAAAATCGCTTCAATGAAAAATAACTAAATCCACTTTGAGATTTAAGAAATAATTTCCTCTTCAATGATAGTTAACTAAAAATGTTGGTGCTGGTGGTACGACCTTGATTTCCATTATGTTGTATAATGTCAAAGTAATATTCTACCAGAAAAAAGACAAAAAAACCAAATAAATCAGCAGTAAAAATAAACTCAATTATATAGCTGGTGACCTTTTAAACTATAGTGGGGCAGGGGCGAAAGTATTCCAATTCCTCAGTAAACTTAATTTCAAGGCATTCATGTGGTATACACTCAGAAAAAGAACTGATTTAGATAGCCTTTGAAAGGTCATTAAAATTTTCCTATTATCTTCCTCTTTCCCATCTTGTTCAGCAGCAAAGAGGTTTAACTAGATGCCTTATGAGGGAAATTAGTAATTTAAATAAACATTTTATGCTGGGAAAAATACAGCTGGGAGAAGGCGCATGCATAACCAAACAGAGAGAAAGCAGTGACCATCCCAAAGCTTTGATTGCTTATAGCTCGCTTCAGTTGCATTAAGCCAAACTGGTGCTGTCTTTCTCCTTTTGCGCTCTGCACACTGTTAGTGCTCACCTGCAGCTTTCCTTCCAAAATAGCCCATTACATGACTGTACAGATCCCTCAGTGGAGCCTCTGGTGGCATTCTGTTCTGCCTCTGTGGGGAAACATTTGCCTTCGGCTTTGAAAGAGCATGTACAACAGTTTTATAAACGCCACCCAGGGAGCCCTGCGGTAGTCCTGCCTCGTGACTTGATGACCTGAGAGTACTACGACTACTGAACTGATTACTTGCAATTCCTTCCTTTGGTAATATGGTGGGAATCTCTGTAGATTCCTTAATTGTTTTATTACTTACTGATGTACCAAGTGTATCTAGATGCCTGTACACACCAGGTTTTACAAGCTCTGGAACACTATTAGAACTGGTATGGGGGTTGCTGGTGCTGCTACTGCTGCTACTACTACTAAAGCCACTGAGCTTCCGCAGTCTCGTCTTCCATGGAGCCTCTTTGTTTTCCAGAGGGTTATAAAACTGAACTGACTCAGTAGATGGTCTAAAAGTAACATGAACACTATTTCGTTTTTTAGTAGCAATTTTCATGATTTTGGCTCTGTGAGTTACTGTTTCAGACAAGCTCCTTTTGGTTGGAGAAAGCTTGCTAGTGTTGGTAACACGAGGCATTCTACGGTTAACGGGTACTTTCAGTGCGGTTTTCTTGGCATGTAGAACATGTGGGACAGGTTTTTTTTCATTAATTTGCACACCCTTAATCTTTTCAACTAGTGTTATATCTATACAGGCATCTAATTCTGTGGCTGCTTGTCTATACAGATACTTCCTCTTTTCTTTATCACAAAGGCTACCTGAACTAGGTTCCGATGACTGTTTATCACTGTTCAGTTGTTTAGACTTTTCAGAAGTTTTTGTCCTCGTAAAACTATCTAATTGGTTAGGTGCAGTATTACTCATGAAGACAGCTGAGTTTGGTTCTTTTTGAAACTGTATGTTTTCAGGAGTCCCAACAAAGGAGGAGATATTTTCTGATGTACTTTCCTGATCTATGTACTCTAATTTATCTAAGGATGACCCTTCATCCCTATTTACTGCAATAATCACTTCCTGAGAAGCTGCATCTTTACCCAACTCATTTTTACTGTGATTTTCCTGGTTTTCCTTAAAATATTCTTTCAGGGAGGAAAGAAGATCGTCATCTCCTTCAAGGTCAATGTACTGGATTTGTTCAAAAGCGGAATCTGCAAGTTCTACTGGATCTATTAAGTGACAAAGATGGTCATATATGCTATCACCAACTTCCAGAGAAGACTCTCTACTATGAGTATCAGAGATGTGGCTTTCAGTGGATCTAGTTATTGAAGAAGCCTCTGTGGCACTCTGCAAACTTGGCGCATGACGGGATGAACTGTCAATGACAGGAACTGCACCTTTGGCTCGTTCAACAGTGAATGGTTCCAAGATGTCTGAAGTGCTGCTACTTCGAGGCAGTGGCTGCTCCTCATTCAAAGCAACAAAAACTTCATTTCCAGTGTCTTCACTTTGTGAAAAATGTCTGACTCTAGTTGGGCGGGGAAGTATTTGAGCATCATCAATATCTGTAAAAAAGAAAAATTATGTAGAGTAGAATTTTATGAATATGAAAAAAATCAGTATTAATTTCAACATACCCTAAGCTTAAAAACAAAAAATTCTGAGATTTTGTAAGCTTAATGAAAGAAAATCTATTAAAAATACAAATCAGTTTTAAAATAATGATGGGCACAAGCCAATACAGCACGTAGTGTCAATGAATTAGAAAACTACCAGAATACATTTTAAAATGTTAACATGCATAGAAAGAGATAGTGTGAGGTAATGAAACATTTGGAAGTGCAGTTAAAGATAGAGCTGTGCCAATAAATCAAACAATTCAAACTTGCTATTCAATTTTTTTCCTGCTTATTTATTTGTCAAGCAGAGAAAGTAGATCTTAACGAAGAAAGATGATCTAAATATCCCACTGTAGAACCTTATAGGGTCTCATATTCCCCCGTTTCTTTCCTTACCAGGCAAAAGACATCATCTTTTCTTCAAATCTTGCCTATTTGTTTGATCATATACTACAAATGGAAATCTCCACCCTCTTCCTAAAGTACTCTTTGTCAGGAAATTATCTGTTTTATGAGAAGTTTTACTTTACTTTATTATAGTATTAACACCTATTCATCCCTATAAAATAAAACCAATGACAGCGTTAAAAAAATATTATTGGGTTCTCGGAAAAGTCATGACATAGTTTTTTCTATGTTTTTCGTTGCGAAAATGTGTCATGACTTTTCCAACAACCCATAATTGTACTTTTTCATTTCTGACACACCACCATTTAATCTACTAGGAAGAAACCTTCTCTGCCTATCATTGGCTGTTTCTATTAAACATCATCAAACATTAAAAACTGTATCCATGTCTTCTTATACCTTTTTTAAAATCACATATTTTAGAATAAAAGTAGACATTACAGATCATCTAATTTAGCTCTCTACTGAGGGAAGTGAGCCCCAAAGAGGTAAAGCCACTCTCTCAAATTTATAAACATAAAGTCTGAGAAGCAGGCTTAAGTGTTCCATGTCATTACATTGTTTTCACTGCCTGGAGTATTAAGTATATGGTAAATCCTCAAAAATATTTATGTAATAGAAAATTACAAAATGAAATACTGCTTAACTGTACAGATTTATACAAATTAGAAATTTTAGAAGTAAAATACAATGTATGTATCTATTATGGTCTTTATGTTACCTAGAAATAACTAAAAAAATATTTTTTCAGAAACCAGCAAAACAGTGAAAAAAGGACAGAGTCCAAAAGTAGATGTTGCTGCTCATTAGGCTTGTAACGCAAAAGTTATAAGTAACAGAACTATACTGAAAAATCAATATGAGAAGATTTAGATGCAGAGTAAGACAGTGTCTTGTCCAAGGTCACAAGGTAATTAATTTAACTGATGATGTTAAGTCCCGAACCTAAGTTTTCTTAATCTAGACTCTGAGACCAGTTTCTTCATTTATAAAATGGGGTAGGAATTCATAATATTCTCAGGATTCATGCTATGGATGAATGAAGGCTGGTCCTTCTGCTATTTCCTTCATATCACCCTCTTTGTATGAGGTCCAAAAGGAGTCACCTTTGGACTAAATTCAGATCAAAAGAAATTTGTGTTATGTCAAGATTCCACTATAATCCTGAAGATATACATGTAAACTCCCAATATAGGTCAAATACACAATATCTCCTAAAGCTAAAACAATTGATTTCTTTTGTCATTATGTTGAAGGGAATATAATACTTTGAAAAATGATACTGGCTGTCTTCTTCATATACTCCCACTTAGAAGTTCTTTCTAAATGAGAAGCAAAACATTTCCTCAGAATTGTCACATTTATGCATTTAAACACATTATTTATTATTGTAGCATATAACTAAATGCATATTTGTGCATCTTGATGAGTGTATTTTGGTTTGTTGTCATTCATAATTGATCATAAGAACCTCTGCCTAGAAGACAGAGATAATATTCAACATGCATTTCAAGTTTCTTTCCACAAAACAGTCTAATAGGATTCAGCAAAGTTTATGACAAGTACTATATAACCATTTAATAAAAATTCTCAAGTATTTTATATTTGAAATTTTATTATATCAGATCTTAAAACCTTTAAAATCTAATGTTATTTATATAAAAATATAGAACTTTTCCATGTACTTGGGGATCTATTCCATAGGCCTCATCCAAATCGCAGACTTTTCAATCCCTCCTCCAAAACAGCCATTATCCTATATTTTACTTCTTTTGTTTTTTTAGGATTCTTTTTCAGACAAGTGTAAAAACATTTCACGTCATAGTGTAGTCTTGTCGCACCATTACTTAAGTATCTTGCCACAAGTTCTGTTTCTGTCCCCTTTATTCCCCCTATACAAGTACTATGAGTATACTATTGAAGCTTTTGAGCCGTTTGCGCCTTAGTGTTTTCTGAAGTCTAGATGTTGGACAATTGTTCTATAAATGTTAATTAAATCCAGTTAGTTGATGGTGTTGTTCAGTTCTTCTATATATTTGCTGAATCTCTGTCTAGTGATTCTAGACAGGAATCTGAGAAAGGAATCTTAAAGTCTGTTATTAGGTATATACACATTTAGATTTGATATGTTTTCTTAGTGAATAGACCCTTTTATCCTTATGTAAGTTTCCTCTTTATCATTTACAGTTTTCATTACATTAAAGTTTACTTGTCTGTTAAAAAAAATCGAATGCTATGAGACTAGCAAATATATGAATTTCAGAAAAAAGTGGAATATTAGTTTTAATTTTCAGTTTACTTTTATGATATTTCATAATTTTTCATTCTAAAGAAGTCCGTAGAATAGAAGTTCTGTTGTTAGGAATTTCTTCCCAAAATAGTCCTCACCTCATATATTAGAAATTTTAACCATTATTTCAGCCTGAGTGTTTTTTCCTAAACGTTTGTTAACACACATAAATATCGAAAACTTTTATGCAAGTTTAAGAGGCAGGGACCTTAAAAAAAACTAAACAAAACCAAAAAACATTTTTCTATCAATAATATACTGTTAGAGAATTTAAACATAAAACCTTTTCAAAGTTTTAATTAAACATAAAACCTTTTCAAAGTTTTAAGCTTTAAATATAATTCTTAAACGAGCATATGACAATATTAATTGCATAAAATCAAAAAGGAAAATAACTGCTGACAAGAAACCAATGTCTTGAATTATAGCACTTGAATTATATATATAGCACTTGAATTATATATATAGCACTTGAATTAAGTATGCACTTGAATTAAGCACTCTAACAAGCCTTAAATTTAAAGAAATGTAACAAAACTTTGTTAAAAAGAAAAAACAAAATTATAGCTAAATTGTATAGTCTTTTCTACATGCTAGACATTATTCTAAATATCTTCCATACATTAATTCACAACAACCCTGTGAAATCGGTGATATTATCCCTATTTTATAGATGAAGAAACTATTTAAGTGACTTGCCAGAGGTTACACCACTAGAAAGTGGAGGGCTGGGATATGAAGTAAGACAAAAATTAGTCCAAATTCTTAATCACTTGAATAACATGTTATATATTTATAAATATATTCATTATATTTAAAATATAAAAAATAATTCATTAATTTTTTTAAAATATTGGTAAAATTATATTAAGAAAGCACAGACATTTATCTCTACAGAGATAAAATCTTAGAAATGAAAACTTGGTCAAATATAAATATTTGTAAATTATACAGAAGAAAATAACTGACAAACTTTGTATTGGATTGCTGAAAATAATGGTGGCATCAGGTTTAAACAAAAATGGACTTCACAACAATTTAATTATGTTATTTATATTTATCTTGAAAAACAGTAGACTCTAAATTAGTTTAATCTAAAGTGTTAATAACTACCACTGAATGAGCAAAACAAGAAAAAAGTCTTTTAACAAAAGTTTTTGAACACTGAAAAAATGCTTCCTTTAACAGCCTGCAAAGTACTGGAGATGTCAAGTTTTATTTCTAGATTTCCTTAATAATGTTTAGCATTAAAGTGTTGGAAATCATTTCTGGATTAAAAACTAGTTTTCTTCTGAATATTTCTTTGCAAAAACTTTTCTTTGCTATTTTAAAAGACAAAGTGTCATATTAGCATCTAATGTATAAAAAAGTAATTTTTTCCACTAGAATTTACGTTTTGTATTAACATCACAATATCCCCAACGCTTAAAATAGCTCTTATAACATAGTAGGGGCTCAATAAACAGTGGTAGAAGGAAAGCATGTCTTTTGTATTAAAAATTAGCAGTTGCTAATTAGTAAAATATCAAGCTAGTTCTTCAAGGGAAAAAGCCTCTTAAGTTATAATACTAACATATTACTAAAAAATTGTAATAATTTTTAAAACAAGGTACAGAATCGAATGCCAAAATCCCTTTTATCAAAGTGAAATTCTATTCTTGGTCAATTACAAACATTAGCTATCAGTAATATTTTCACAGCTCCAGAAGTCATAAAATCATTTATATTAGTATACGTAGAAATTGATGCCATTATGAAGCTCAAGTTTTTTCTGGAACTACCTAAAGGACATGCCAATGTTCTTTATGTAATTAAAAAATTTTGCCTGCTTGGGCAACAATGGCAATGTACCTTCAACGTAAGCAACTACAGAGTGTCTACATTTCCAATTTTACTGCTAACAAAAGTTAGTAAAAACTCTGCATCTTTTTAAGATTAAATGTTCAATTTTTAGGTAATTCAAGGCCATAGTTACATCACTGAAATCATATGAAAAGACTGAAAAGCACTAACCAAGCTCAATTAATTTTAATTTTAGGCCACTAAAATTTAAACCACTAAACTATTTCTACTCCTATCCTTCTAATATTGTTTCTCTGACTCTTAAATTCTGGAAATAGACAAATGACCAATTTATCTTTTACGTTCCTGTCATAAAAGATATATTGGTCATTTGACTAGTTCCAGACTCTTAAATTCTGGAAACAGACAAATGACCAATTTGTCTTTTACCTTCTTGTCATAAAAGATATATTGGTCATTTTTACTAGTTCCAGACAAATTTCTAGCTTCCATTTTTCCTTGGGATGTATTTTTTAAACAATTAACACAAATTATTTAAAAAACAAAATCTAATTCAGATTTATGCTGGAACCAGCAGATTACATGTAGAAAAGCTGTAAAAGATTACTATCACATATTGACGATAAGAAGAAAGAAATCCTTGACTGTGTAAAGGGCCTACTTGTTTAATTAGAAACGGAAAATTCTCCTGGACAGGTAGAAGAATTTAGGAACAGGATGCGGTGTGAGAGATACCACCTTCTTTTACCCGATACTCAGAAAATAGAAACAGAAATATCAAAATATTCTGCTCTACGGAGCTCAATTCAAATAATGAAGCATTGTTAATAACAGCAGTGTACATAATATGGTATGTACAGACTAGAGTCTAACAGCAACAAATTTGGTAAACAAATTAGCAATTTTGAAAACTAACTGGAAGAAAGTGGGTGTGTAAAACTTAATTTCAGGGTGAGAGGCCCACAGTACTTGATTAGAAGGTAAGAAAATAGTTGGAAAAGTACAAAAAAAGCCCATTGCCCACCTGGCTCATGTTCGTTTACATACCTTCTTACACTAAAGTGTGTTATTTTTAACAGCAAAAGCTGATTTGCTTAAGAACAATTATTGAGATTTCTGGCTTCTCTCTAATATGTTTATGAGAAAAATTAAAGACTGCTAGGCTGGGCTACCAAATGTGCAGGTATACAATCCAATGTCAGGACACAGAGAGTGTGCTTGCACAGACACCAGCGTAACTTGGAGAGCTTTAAAAAATGTTAGATGTTCGTGCAACTCCCAGGCTATCATATCAAAATTCAGGCAGGAGCCTGGAAATAAATTTTTCAACATCAGATGAGTCTGATATTAAGAATTAATGTTATTAACACAGTGCCAATGCCCTTGAATTAGAGCTTAAGAAAACTCTTCAAGGATAGTCAGCTATTCAACTAGTTTGGTCTCTATACAGCTAAACCACATAGCATCACAGTCACAACAATGTAGGTAAAATGAACATCTAACCCAGAGTACTTGGAGAAAAGAGGAAAATACCGTTAGACAAAAATAGGATATTTTGAAAACTGGCAGTCCATTTTTTAAAATCTTAGTATGTTTGGAAAAAAAAGGTGGGGTGGGGTGGTGGAATTAAAGGAGTATACTTTTATCCCTGTAAGAATTCAGGAGTATCAGGTAACTATTTTTCTGGAAAATTCCACTTCTAACCAAAAGCAAGAGTGATTGTCTATGAGTAGTTTCATTGTTTTTGCTTTTTTTTTTTTTTTTTTTTTTTGTGAAGTCATTACAGAAACCTCAACTCCTGATCTTAGCTGATATATCCAGGATATATTTTACTATGGGTTAAATTAAGTTTATTCACATGAGGGAGAGATAAAACTATGAAAAACAATTTTTTTTACTTTATGTAGTTCATTTTCCTTATTAATTCTCTGTACATTAAAATTTACTCAAACCTTGGAAGAAAACATAAGCAAACAAATAGTTTCATTGCTTAAGGATTGGAGACTGGTGAATTTCTTTTTTAAACTTAGCACTAGTTTAAAAAATCTGTTCATACCACTCCTTTTATCTCTCCTCCTTTCTCTCTCGCTCTTCCTCCCACAACTCCTAACCCTTCCCCTTCAATGCAACTAACACCTGAAGAAGCAAACTCTAGGCCTTCAGTTTGCCTCCAAGAGCTACAGGGGCAATAAAAAGTCCAGTAATTCAAATTTCTACTGTGTGATCTTATACAAGAATAATCCTGTCCAATTTTCATAAAGCTAATATTTAAAAGTATGAGGTTTGATGCCTTCCAAATTTGTTCTCTCTGAAACCTTAATGTTATACAATGTCTATATGAGGGGTGATCAAAATATGGTGTTTAAATAAATGTTTTGGGTTTTTTTGCCTGTTTTTTGTTTGTTTGTTTGTTTGTTTTTTGAGGGCAGTGTCACTGGCCCTCATATGTGGGACCCGAACCGGGGCCGCTGGCTTCCCAAACCAGTGCTTAACCACCATGCCACTCAGCTGGCCCTAAATAAATGTTTAAATTTAAAAAAATTATTACCATAAAAGACACATTCCCATTAATCCCCTTCAATGCTCCCCCTTGCTTCGAACACACTTATCCCATTGTTCTTGCCACTTTCTGAAGCAGTTCTGGAAGCCCTCTTTCATGAGTGTCTTTAGTTCTCTGTCATGACTGCCTCGATGTCCTGAATCAATTCAAAATGTTTACATTTCATGGTCATTTTGACTTTGGGGAAGAGCCAGAAGTCACACAGTGCCAGAGCAGGTGAATAAGGTGGATGAGGATATACTGTAATGTCTTTGACAGAAATTGCCATACCAGAAGCAATGTGCGACACAGAGTCTTTACATTGTGATCACAAAGAACGGTGAACGCTGCTGCCAAGTGCCACCCAACGGAAAGGCATCTTCAATACAAGAAGCGGCGCGTTGAACCTTAGTAACTGTTTGACAAGTTTCAACTTGTTCAGTGCAGTCAATCGGGTGTGAGCTACGGGTGAGAGGTGTGTTGTAATGTGTGCCGTAAATCAACCTCCATTACAACAATGCTCTGTGACACATTGCTTGTGGTATACGGTAATTTCTGGCAAATAAAAACATTATAGTGTGTCCTCATCCACCTTATTTACCGAATCTGGTACCATGCAACTTCCGACTCTTCCCCAAAGTCAAAATGACCATGAAAGGTAAATGTTTTGAATTGACTCAGGACATTGAGGCAGCCACAACAGTGCAACTAAAGACACTCATGAAAGAGAACTTCCAGAACTGCTTCAGAAAGTGGCAAGAACGATGGGATAAGTGTGTTCAAAGAGAGGGGGAGTATTTTGAGGGGGATTAATGGCACTGTGTCTTTTACTTAATACATTTTTTTAAATTTAAACATTCATTGTAGTGTTTGATCACCTTGTATATGAACCTGGGTTAGTTTTCCATGCTTAAATAAGTTTGAGAAATACTTAATTAAACATATTTTTAACAAGACTTTTGGGAGCCTTTAATAGACTGATGTACACTTTGAATCTTTAACCCTTTATATACCTATTAACATCTCCTAGAAAGTGTTCTCAATTTTACACATCAGCTTTGAAAGTGCTAAATTCATTTGTAAGTCAGTGCTGAGAAAAGGAGGGTTTTTGCTGCTACTTTTTATGTTCCATGTCTCTCTTAACTTCTAAGAGAAAAATTATTTTTACTCAAAAGAGCGAAGTCTAATTATGCTTTCATACTTTATATACACAAGCACAAAAAAACTGGAGACAATTATATTCTATTAATAAACATTGGTTTGGAGGATTATGTATATCTTTTTCTTATACTTTTCCATAATAACCCATATTTCCTAAAATTAGCATTATTTTGATAATCAGATATAAAGTTTGTTTTGATACAGTGACTGGTTTCTCACTATTATCTAAATCTTTAAATCTATCATACAAAGCATTTTACTCCAAACGGGGGAGATAAAAATAACAAATAAAGCTGCGATTTAGAAAATTCCTTTCATTCTTCATAAAACACCTCCCCCATCACATCATAAAAACGTAATCTTTCTGAATTATGTATTTACAGCAAAGCAAGAATTTTGAATTTGAAACTTATCCTGGTTAAGAAATTTCTTAAGAACATTTTAAAGAGAACAATTCACCTTTATTTTAGCTTTCTAATAATATTTTATCATTTAACATGCCTATTTGCCAAAAGAATATTTAAGTTGCAGATAATAAATTTTGTAAAGCCATTAAGATTCTGAGAAAAATAAATCCTCCTGACAGTTTTAAGACAGTAGTAGAATATTTAATTCAAGAAAACATTTAAGAAAGAGTGGCAAACCTCATTTTACTTTTTCTAAACATGTCAAACATGGTTTGCATTAAATGCTTTAAGTAATTTAAAAAAAAAAAAGCTGGGAGCTCAAAATATATCTAAGAGAAGTTTAAAACAAATTGGGAGTTTCTTTTAGCTATAGCCAATTTAGTTATAAGAATAGAAACACTGTTTGTTTGCCAGTTTAGGTAACTAAATTATAATCTGATGTAAGCAACCAAAGTCAGTGCTCCATACACAGGATGGTAGAGTGCTTCAATGGAGCACCAAAGAGACAAAACAGACTAATTTTCTAGTGGTAGCTAAGCACCAAAAAAAAGTGTTGTTTTCTTCCCGATATTAATATTCATATTATTCCATTTATGTATTTTCTAATCTTACTAATTTTTGCACTGATAACTTAAATTATTCATATAGCCTAATTTTACTGGTGTAGAACATATTCATTCATCATCAAATACTTATTGAGCATCCAGGTTTAGATTTGAGGTCAAATCTTCTATTTAATTATTGTCATCAATGAAACTGCAAAATCAACTATCAATTTCATCATAAAATTCATTAGAAATTCACTATTTCTAATTAATTGTATTTTGGGTTCAAAAATAATATTGAACACCTCTAAAAAGTATCATAAAGAATATGCTGAAGTAACTTTCCCAATCAAGATAGCCTAAACTAGAAAACACAAACATATCACATCTGATATTAATAACTGAATATTTTGTTTCTTAATTAAAAAAAAAAAGCCAATACTAAGTTTTTTCATTTACAATATTTCCAAAGACTATCAAACACAAGAGTATCTTTGTGTCTACATATATTTAACTCTCAATTATGTACCCCATTTGGTTTGGGAGAAATCTCTGATCTTAATGGGACTGAGGATTTTGGAAGGGACTTCTGAAATACCATTATTAATAAAAATGCACCTTTCTTCACATAAGCCTACTAGGAACTGAAAGAGAGATAAGTTGTTTAAAAAAAAAAAAATCAGCAACCTCACCAAAAGTGGCAATGTCAGGGAAACACTCCTAAGAAGAGAGGGAAGTACCCAAGAATGTCCAAGTAAGTTTCTTTGAGCTAGAACATTTTGCATAGTAACTATATTCAATACAGGTCTGCATCTATCTAAAGAACAAGACTCTATATAATTTTATTTATACAATTTTCTTTTTTAAAAAAAGGAAAAAAATTAACCTATGGTACTGAAGTTAAAAAGTGGTTGTGTGCAGGAAGGGTACTGATTGAAAGTGTCTCTAGGGAATTTGGGGGGTAATGGAAACTTTATTTTGTTTGGGGTAATGGTTCATAGAGATGTGTACAGTTCTCAAAACGTACTGAACTGAACCAAGAGCTATATATTTTATTATGTCAATTAAATCTTCTAAAAGAAGAGACCATCCCAGTATTGGGGATCAAGAACCTAAGGCAGGACTGGGAAGCTGAGCAGATTTTGAGATTCCTTAGGAACTGAGGTTTCACAGAATGGTTTCTTTATTAAGTTTAAAAATGAGTGAGTTCTTAGAATTCTATATACTATTTTAATCTAATATGAACACAAAATTTTATTCCAAAACAACTCTGAGATTATGTACTTTTGTTAATTATTGACTCTGCCTGCTTAGTTCCATTACTATAGATGATGGAGAATGCATGATTTACCACATTGTTAGGCAAAACAATGGGAAATTAAGTCAAGGTTCTGACTGTTGTCTTCTAAGTCATCTTCTGTGAGACGTCTATAATAATATAAATATATACTACTACTTTTTTTAACCATCTGAGAAGAAAAAAAAATCCAACAACAGAATATTGGCCATTTACAACCCAAAATATTGGACATTGGCACAGCACTAAACTTAGCACTTCCATAATGAACTGCAAGGATAGCATTAGAGTTCAAATAACTCAAAATTATTTCCCAATTTCCCATACCTCCCCCAAAGAAATGAACTTTGAAGAGCTTATTTGATTAAGCAAAATTTGAAAGCAGAATTAAAAAGTAAAAAGGGTGGTGCAGAAATTAGCAGAGGTGGCACTACCTGAAAGCTCATCAGAAAGGGGAGTGAGAACAATATCAGGCAAGAAGGGTTTGGAAGTATGGATCAGAACAGGAGCACTTTTAGCACTGCGTATATAGGCCGATGGCAGAGCACATTCACCAATGGATCGGCTTCTCATGGCTTTAAAAAAAGGAAAAGAAAGAAGTGGGGAAGGAAAAAAGAAGAGTGACTATAATGAAAGGCTTGTGTCACAGAAAAAGCAGCAACAGAGAAAACTAAAAGATACAAAGGAAGGAAATTTTAAATTAAAACATTTCAGCACGGCAAATACTGGCAAGCTGTAAGAAAAGAAATCAGAGAACACATATGACATTTTGTATGTAAATTTTTTGGTGTAAAGCAGGAAAATGCTTTTTATTATTAGCAGTTACAATGGTATAGCATTAAAAAACAGCAGACACTTTAATTAGCCCTATGTTCTCAAAACCAAGGGTTGAAAAGTTCATTAAATAGAAACACTGAAAAGAATTTAATATTATTAGTTCAAAGAAATTCTTGGTACCACATTTGGGCATTTCTCTGAGCCATTCTGAGTCAATTCTGAGCCACTCTTCTTAGTGAAGCTGAATTCCAAGAACAAATCATTCCTACTTTCATATTCTTCCCTAATAAAGTTTCAATGTCACTCACAGGTTCATTTTAAGTAATTCAGAAGCTAAAGAATTTAATAGTGTGGTATTTGTTCCTGGTAGAAGAATGCTTAATCAAATCGGTACCTCTTATTTATATTAGTTAATATAATTAACTAATTAGTTAATATAGAAAGTTAATAGTATAATTTTTAAAATTAAATAGAAATATTTACAGAATATTTACAGCAAGTTCTAGAACTTGCAATCAGTATGAAGAATCAATTTACTAAGGAAAATAAACACACGTATGTGCTTACTCATATGTGTATTACATAAAAACTTAAAAAAGATTAGGGTCAAATACTTAAAAAACTGGATTTCTTCTTAAAATTGCATTTGTAGTTGTATTTGGTCATTTCTTAAAAGGAGAGTCACCAGGTTACAAAATTAAAGACAAATTTTAATACACTTAGAAATAAATTCATAATCAAGTTTATATTATACTTCCTGAACATTTTTTAACTTATAGTTTAGTTTAGGAATTCTTGAATAAATAGTTATATGTACTGTTGTTGTATGAATGAAGGACTTAAAAAAAAAACAGCAGCAGTGCATAATACAATGTGTAATAATGATGTTGGTTAAAAAAAAAATCTGAATGTTAACATCAATTCAAAATCTTGGGTTTTCCTGATTATAAGAACATTTGGGTTCCCTGATGGCCTAAGTTCCTTAGCCTGTCACACAAGGCTTTTGTGACTGGGCTGCAATAACCACTGAAACTTCATCTCCTCCAATGTGTTCTCCCAGTGCTGCTGCCACACAGAATTTTATACTGTTCTCTGAAAATTTCATGCTCTTTCACAACAGTATGGCTTTGTGAGTTCATAATATACAGTACTTGGTCTTTTCTTCCTGACACTCCATTCTCGAAATGGCATCTCATCTGCAAATCTTTTCTGACTTTCTCACATAATGATTAGCAATATAGCAATGAACAAAACAAACAAGAATCCCTGCTTTTACAAAGCTTACTTTTAGTGGATTGTTATATTTTCAATGTCAGCCTCCCAACTTTTGAAAATGCAAGAAACTGTATCCTCTTATCTTTATATTCCTAGAGACTGGTTGGCACGTTATGATCTTGATAAATCTCTACTGAATGAGTATCTGTATTTGGACAGCCCAGCAAAATCACTTCAAAAACAAAAGTCTCAACTGTAAACATACAGAGGAGAAAACCAGAAAAAGTATTAACTAAAAACTATAAGTATGTCATAGAGTTTATAACTGGAAAAGGATAATTATAGATATTTTTTTAAAAATTTTAACATTGACAAAATAAAGTATTCTTTAGGAGCAGCTTTTAGGTAAATGTATGTGCAGCAAAACATGTAAGGCTGGAATACATTAAGATAATGACAACAATCTGTCTTCAGTGTATGGCTTCCCATGTAATGTAGAAAAAATAACTGTATTTTAAAATTGAACCCATATACAAAATGTTAAAGCCTTGTCCTACTCCTGTTTTCCTGACTGCTCCTTCGCCTTCTTGTGAAAGTGAACAATTTTATAATCCAATTTGAAATTAAAGCTATGTTGATTTCAAGATAATCACTCAGTAACACTTGTTAGAGCAAAGATATATATAGGCAAAACTTGAAGAGCTGCTTATTAATAACACATCCATCTACAGTTATAATCAGATATGAGTTTTAGAGAGATTTCTTTTAAAACTGAATTGAGTCAAATTTTCGATTCCACAAATGAATTACAAGAGTTTCTAAATTTTCCTTTGGGTTAGATAATTCCTTAGAGATAATAATTACTTCTGTTCCTTCTTTCCCACCATCAACTTGCAGGAAGAGATTGGACATTTCCCCTGGAACTTCTTCCATAATTGCAGTGGTGTAAGTTAGTGGTGTAATCTGGAATGAATTCTTCAAAAATGACCCCTCTATTTGTTACCATGCTACAGGTCTTAAGGCTTACCTGCAAATCTGTCAAATGCCTCACAGCTGTGCAACCCACGCTATAGAAAATTACTTACAATGAATTAGCTACTGGAATTTTTTGATACGTACTAATCTAAAGCTTAGGTCAGAGAATCTCTATAAAGCCACTAACATTTCTATTGCTACATATACTCCTAAGCCACACATATCAGTGATCTTAAATCTGCAATATGTTTTATGTAGATGGAAGAACAATAGAAAATATAACATCCAAATTTTCAAACACATAAGCATGCCAATTTTTGAAGGCTGCTTATCTTCACCCCTCTCAAAAAAATGAATAAAAAAGAAAAATAGATGCACTCCACATAAACTCATTTAGGCCAATAAATTAGACACACTGTAAAAACTGTAACCTTCTGTCCAGAGTTCCCATGCAGCATAAAAAATTTATGGATAGCAAATCCGGTGGATCACTAAAAACACAATCATACAAAATAAACAAAAGGAAGGCAACTCTGACCTTTTCTGATTCCCAAAACGTTACATGTATTTCTCCATTTACAATTAAATACAATTTACACCACGTACACATGTGTGTCCACTGGCAGAAACAGCTTTGTAAGTCCTCAAATTTAGGCCCAATATCATAATAAACATAAACTAAGAGGAAAATCTGAAAACAAAAACAGTGTTGTATTTCTTCCAAATGTTGAATACCAGGTCCTAAAGCATGACTGCAATCCAGTTACATTGCTTCTCATGAGTATATTCTAAAATAAGCCCTACATTCACTGCATTTCCTTTAATATTTCTTGGCATAAGTAAAACCTTAGATATGCTGTCCAAAATAATTTTTTAATTACATTTTAAATTCAATATTAATAAGAGAAAATTTCTTACTAAGGCCTTTCTGGGTAATCTGAGGGTTAAAGGATTATGCAATGTTCAATATTTTTTTAAATGAACATAAGCTGCCTTTAGGTGAAAAATAAATTCTCTTAGCAGAATTCCTATCTGAAGATTCTAAAAAGCAACCAATAAAATAAGTCTTTGAATATAGCAAAATTATTATTTCACAAATTTCACCATAGACCATATACTTGTGTCTTCATGAATTACAAGGACATCAGATACATCAGTTTAGACTACTAGCATAAACAAAGCTGTTTTTTAAGTTAAATTAGTATTAAAAAATTATATATTCTATCACCCTATCAGATAATTCAGTCATGGTAAAGAACATGATAGTTTTAACAAGAGGAATTAGGTTTGTTTTTAAAGGAAATACTGCATTAAAGAGAAATGTAAATTGAAGTCAGAAATATTATAATTGTGATTTGTTTCTCCCAAAGCAAGTCATGAAATTAAGAAATGGAGAATGATACAAACGTTAAAAACTAAAATTTTTGCAGGTAAATCTGTGATTATTTCAAACGTCTAAATTATTTTCTGTTCCTACTGTATATATTTAAATTAATACACTTTAATTTTTTTAAATGAGTTTTAGGTTTACAAAAGAATTGATTGCCAAGTACAAAGAGTTACACTATGTCCCCTTGTCTCTCCAACCCCAATTTCCCCAAATATTAACATCTTGCATTAGTGTGATATATTCCTACAATTGATAAGCCAATGCTGATACAGTGTTATTAACAAAATTCGGTAATTTATATTAGGCATCACGCTCTGTATGTGCATTCTCTGAGTTTTTGACCGTGTAATGACATGTATACATGATCACAGTATCATACAGAGTAGCTTCACTGCTCTGAAATCCCTCTATGTTCCACCTAGTCATCCCTCCTTCTTACCCTGCTCCTCACCCTCCACTCCCTGGCAACCAGTTACTTTTTTATAGTCTCTTTAGCTTTCCCTTTTCCAGAATGTCATATAGTTGAAATTATATGTAGCCTTTTCATATTGGCTTCTTTTATTTTCCAATACGCATGTGGGGCCTCTCCATATCATGGCCCGATAGCTCGTTTCCTCTTTTCACTGAATTATATTCCATGTGTGGATATACATAGTTTGTTATCCATTCACCTACTGAAGAACATCTTGGTTGATTCCAAGTTTGGGCAATTATGAGTAAAGATGCTATAAATATTTGTGCACAGGATGGTTGGATCCTATGGTAACACTATGTTTAGTTTTATTTTTAGAAACTACCGGTCTTCCTAAGTGGCTGTACGATTTTGCATTCCCACCAGCAATGGAAGTTACTGTTATTCCACAAACCTATCTATATTTGGAGGTGTCAATATTTTGGATTTTAGCCATCCTAACTGGTGTGTAGTGGTACCCTCATTGTTTTAGGGGCAATTTAATTTCAAATCCTACAGATTAAACCTACAGATAGACCTGCATATATATGTAAACTATAGAAACATACATAACTTTATTCTGTACCATTTTTAAGAGCACAAAATCAGAAATAAACTAAATATCCATCTCCAAAATACAGGTTAAATAATGGTACTTCCATATAATGAAATCTGATGCAAGAAGTTCAACATTTTCTGATATGCAATCATCTTGATAAGATATATCCTTTTAAGTTGATTTCATCCCCTAGCACTCTCTTCCTTACTCCACACTTCACCACTTTGGCCTCCTTATTTTTCCTCAAATACCCAACTACACTCCTGCTCCAGGGCTTTTATACTTTTTCTTCTCCCTGGGACACTCTTCCTCTAAATGCATATTTGCTCTCACTTTAGTCCCTTTAAACATATTTGCTCTCACTCTCTGGTCTTAAATCATATGATTAGATAGCCCTTCACTGACTTCCCTATCTAAAACAGTCCCATTTCCTCACCCTATGCTTTTCTTCATAGCACTTACTACTTCCTGGCATGTTTACTGGTTTATCTGTTTATTATATGTCTCCCCAACACTAAAATTGTCAGCTTCAATGGAATTTATTTGCTTTATTCCTACCTATAACCTCAATGCTCAGAATAATGCTTCCATAGTTGAGTACTTAAAAATATTTTTTTCATTTCGATGTCTAAAAAGCTCTAGTTCACAACAGTGTGTATGTATGTATTATGCTATATGCCTGTATATGCATCAAGTATCTTTAGAAGCATGCCCGAGAAACTGATAACAGTGGCTGTCTCTAATGAGGTGAACTGGAAAGGGTCGGGGGGTAGTGATGAGGGCAAGACTTACTAGAATTTACATAAGTTTATCATAGTTTGAATTTTTAAATTCACT
Organism: Aselliscus stoliczkanus; assembly: GCA_033961575.1. Lineage (NCBI taxonomy): Eukaryota > Metazoa > Chordata > Mammalia > Chiroptera > Hipposideridae > Aselliscus > Aselliscus stoliczkanus. The sequence goes on along the minus strand of CM066732.1, from coordinate 75,127,317 downwards.
AAGAACATAAAATATTAATTTTAAAAATTTAAGAAAATATATGTCCAAAGAATATCCTAATTTAATCTGCTGCTGCTTTTAGTATTTTCTATCTTTATGCAGGCATCCTTCTCAACAAAAATTTTAATGCTTTAACTTTTTATTTGATAGATTTGTTCAATAAACAAGCTAGATAAGGTTGTTTTAAGAGGTACCAAAGTCAGATATTAAGATCAATTTTTACTTATTATATGCTTCTGAAAAATTAAACGTCAAAATGTCAACAATGATTACTTATTAGATAGCTAATGGGTCTTTACATTTCCTTAAACTTTACTTTCTACCCTAAGTATAAATTATTTCTATAAACAGAAAAAAAAAATGTATATACACATATATACACATATGTATACACACACACATACACACAAATATATAGATATATAGATATTCAAGGAATTTTAAAAAAAGATTCAATTTTTAATTAAGTAAAGCAAAGTAAAATTTTAAACTTAAAAGACAATTCCTTTTTAACCAATACACTAATATTTTCTGTAAATGTGATATTACTATAAAACGAAGAAAGCCATTTCAGTTTGTAATCATCTAACCAATAATTTCAAAAAGTAATTCTATATCAAAATTTTTAAATATTATATTAATTTTAATCCATCAATATCCTTTTTCCTTGTATCATTTTATTCTTGCTGCTTGATGTCAATGTAATTCTATACTTATTTTATAGGTAGAAGACAACTGTGAAAATATAATTATTTTGAAGGATTTAAAACTAACCACGATTTTTAAGACTTTTAAAATCTTTAACTTCTCTATTCTCTTTCTAGTTTTGTTTCTTCCTTTAGAATGTAATCCTTAACACTTCAGAGCCCATCATTTTACAGATGACAAATTCTTACAATAATGGTTTTAAATTTAAGTTAATGTTTTTCACTGATTACCATTAAATATAGATACAGTCCCACAGAAAGTTCTCATTTCATAGAATCATAGACTGTAAAGCCTAAAGTAACCTGAAGGAATTTTGTTTCCAGCATGTGAGGTATTATCATTCCCATTACACAGATTAAATAAAACCTATGAAATTCCGTATATTGTTCAAGGTTATTTAGCTATTTAATAATGAAAGAGAGTGACAAAACTGACTAGGACAAAGCCCTCTTGCTTTTAATTACAGCATTCTTTCTATGACAATTCAGACCACGTTATAAATCTGAGAGGAAAAGGAATAAGATGGTAGCTAAGTCCACAGTACACTGAGTGTTCCTATATCCAGAAATTCGTCCCATCATTGCTCCTTTGTTGCTATTCCCAAGATGACAGAAATTTCTTCCATGTCTGTTAAAAGCAGCAAGGAACCTAGCAATACACTCCACCTTGGCCTCAGCTGTCTGTAAGTAGAGAGTATATATTCCTGGCTGGAAGTCTGTGGAGACAATCTATATAATTTAGCACTGAAAATTAGCTGCCCTAATTTTCCATATTTGTGAGTATATTCACTTAGAAACTATACCAGTTATTGCATGAGTTCTGGAAAATGAATCAGGGTTCTACTTCAATTCTGTAAAATAACAATTTAAAATTATTGATAACTACAGTAAAATAAACTACATAAAAACAATAATGTAAGAAAAATCTTAACAGCCTGAAGGAATAACAGCTTGTCATTGGACTGAGTACTAAAATGTTTTGCTATCGAAGTGTTTCACTTACAACAAAAGTCAACTGATAAAAAAATCTGTATTTTCATACATTGTTACTAAGGACTATAAATGCATTGCCCTGGATAATTCTCATGATTATTTATAGAGTACATACCAACAGTTTTTTGCCGTACTATACTCCTCGCCTTTTCGGTTCCTGGGGAACCAGTGGTTGTTGCACTTCTTTGTCTCATTGGGGCCTGGCCAGGCTGATCACGACTCCATCCTCTAGAAAACGACTTGTCAACAGAAACTTTCTGAAATTCGTGTCCCACTCCTAGAAATGTAGATTTGTAATCTTAGTATACGGGTCACTTGATGAATAATCTCTTCAAATTATGTCACGTTGTCTTAGATTCTTAGATTTCCTCATAATATAAGTAGATAAAATGCTGTGTACTGCTTTTTTGAACTTCATTTTATGTAAATATCATTCCAAAACAGATGCAGAATTTTAAAAACACGCCACCAACAATAAACTATTATATAAATCCTCTGCCACCCATTTGTTTCATAATAGAAATGAAACATTTGGACAAACAAAAAGGATAGGAAATAAGTTAGCCAAAAGCCATCCTGCGGTGGAAATGACTAAATCTCTACCTGCCAAAAATAGTCATTTGGGAAATAAATAATCCAGGAAAAGTAGGTTAGTCACATACTTACCACCCTGGACCATTGTTAAGTATGAAATACGACTCAGATGTGATCTCTAGGTAGCAACTAACTATTAAGAGTGAAAAGTACTGACAAACCAAGGATCATAAAAACATGTATTGATATAATCTCTACCCATTTTTAACATTAGATACACAGTCCACATCTAATGTTTGCTTTTAGTTAAAACTAAGAAAATGTTTTCAAAAGAATTTTCAAATAATTGTTTTTAAATAGAGTAACAAAAACAATGTCTTAAGTTCTAACAAAAAAATGTGTACGATAAAGAATGTTTTATAAGTTTCCATTTTGGTTAATTATTAAAAATAAAATATTTAACATTCTGATTTATTTAACTTTAGCTAGATATGTACAGAACAATTCATCTCTTGTCAAAATTACTACTGATTTTAAGGTTTTTTAAAAAAAAATAATTGCAAGGGGGCCACGTTTTATTGTAGAAAATTTTTAACTTTCAGGGTAAATGAAGGAGGGAATATTATGAGAAAACCCAACTTTTACCCTCACCTCTTTTCCTAGACCAACTTACTTAAATTTATATGAAGCATTTCTGTGAACAACTCTTACCTTTCCCTTTGTGCTTTTTTTGCTTCTGTTCACTCAGTTTATCCAAAGGTAAGTCACTGAGATCCAAACTATATAAATTTCTAGCTAAAACTTTAGTTAATGTCTCCATAGTCAGTGACCACTCAGTGGCTAACTCTTCCCAATAGGTCAACGATGACAAGACTGAGAGAAGCTCATCCCAAAGTTCTCGGGAAATGTACACATTTAGATTCGCTTTGATCCAGGCAACTATCAGAGTCTATAAAGATAAGTAATCAGAAATAATAATGAAATATGTTCAAAGTCATATATTCAATTATTTAAAAATTATCTAAAAACAAGCAGAATAATATTCATGACCTTTTCTTGGTACATAATACCATAAAAACAATTCATGCAATCATTAGTATCTACTATTTCATTTCAACTGCCAACTCGCAATATTCTAGCAATTAAGACAAAGCACTAAAACTGAAATATCTCTAAAGTTATAACTATCCTTCATGCTCTATTGCGTTAATGTTAAATAAAATAAATGCTGTTTAAAACAGTTAAAAGACTCCACACTATGAACTGTTGAAATTATTGAATAGTTAATGGTTACTGAACTAAAAAAACAGAAGTTACATTCTCAAATTAAAGATGTAAATCACTAACTATATAATTTGAATATTCTAAAAAGAAAAGTTAACTAGAGTTCTGTACTTAACGTGCTTTTGAAAAAATGTATGTAAGCTGAAGGATAAAATTAAATTTCATTGTAAAGACACCAGGAGAAAATAAAGGTGTTCTGTAATAAATCCAATCACAGAATAAAAAACTTATTCATAAGAGGATAAAAATTACTGATCAGCTAGTACCCCTGAGATTTTATGGATTCTTACTGAAGATATAGCCTCCAATTGAAGAAATAAGTCACGAAATAAAGAGTTTTTCAAAAGCTGAACTCTATAAATTGTACCAAGGAATTCACATAAATTTACCGTATTTTGCCATGCATAATGAGTACTTTTTTGCCCAAATTTGTGAGGGAAAAATAAGGATATGCATTATACATGGGCAGTACTAATTCCTTATCTATATAAATGTTTTTTAATTCTTTTATTTATGCTTATGAGTTAAAAGTGTAACTCTAGAAATCAATAACGATACCCCTATGCAAAATAATACCCTGGAATATGATAATCGGTTTTGTTGAGCTTATGATGAACTCACAATGATGAAGAGTTCTTGGCCTTCTATGATGCGTAAATATCGTAAATTTGTTACTAGTACATAAAATTTCTTGTACCTTATATCTGTTCTTGTGTTTCGTTATGATTTGTTACATTAAATTTCTTGTACCATAATACATTAAAAAATAAATGTTAAAATTCCTTTATAATACAAAAAACAAGTACCTAAATGTAAACAAATAAAAACTTGAATTAAAAAATTAAAAGGTAAGATTTTTTTTGTCCTGAAAATTTGGGTTAAAAACGTGGGTGTGCATTATACACAGAAGCGCATTATACACACAAAATACGGTATAAAATGTAAAGATGAAAATGAGTAGTTTACAGTATAGAACACTAGTGACCCTCCATTCTGTTTTTAAACATTCAGACTACAAAGAAGTTATTCCACATAGCAAGGTAAAATTTTGTCTTCCTATAGCTCCCACCACTGGGTTATTTCTAACAATGGGTAAATTTTAAAAAGAAAAAAGGCTAATGAAGTTAAACTCAAGAGGTGTTTAGATAATAAATGTAGCTGGTTTTAAAAGATTAATCACTACCAGCATAAATTTTCGATAAACTAGCATATCTGAAAAAAATATTAATTTGAATGGTTATACTTATGGCCAAGTATTAGATCTGAGATAGCTCTTATCTTTGACATTAAGAACTATTTTCGGTGTATTTGTATTTAACATGTTATCTTAAGAAAATATTTTGCTATTTTCCAAAGAAGTCATAATATATTTAAAGTCAGTACTCTATCCTCAGGTTGGAAAACATGATATGTAATTCCTATATAAACAAACTACCACTTATATTTCAAATAAAGAAGTGAAGGGAATAAAGTCTTATGGAACAGCATGATAAGTAAAAATCTTAATTGTTTACTACTTTTTCATTATGATGAAACAACTTAAAACAAATGCTTGTTTTTCTAACAATATCAGAGACTTGGAAACTCAGAAAGCAAAGAAAATCAGGCCATTACTCATGAAGCCTTCCAGCAGATTTTTGCAATCACACATGAGTTTGCCACACAAGAGATAAAAGTAAATATCATCAGCTTGTTTGAACATTTTTTTGATGACCTGGTATTCCCTCCACTCTTATAGTAGGTGGTGAGTTTGTACATACGGCAAATAGCCTACTTAGATACCAACTTTAAATTTAGCTCTACACAAGATGCTTTAATATAAAATGATCTCTGATAAGCTTTATCCCTCAGGTAACAAGTGCAGGGCTCAATGAATCTTAAAAAAAAATACACATCTATCCATCTATTTAACTATCTATTTATTTATTTATTTTTATTGCCTGGAAAAGTGGTCCTGAAAGGCGACCTGCCAAGGTCATATTTTTTTTCCCCTGGAACTGCAGAAAAGCTTGTGATGGCATCTTCAGTACAGACTCCGTGACTCTGAGCAACACAAGCAGCATCTGTTCCCTTAAAGTAAAAAATTAATTAATGTTTCCTTCTTCCACATTTGCTTTTGGTTTATGAGTAACTGTCAAATTAATATTTGTTATAAAAATAGTATTATCTTTCAATAACTCAAATATATCTTTCAAATGTTTAGAATTCTTTGGATATTAAAATTTTAAATTCCATTTGTATAAACCTACTTTATTTTAAAACCGTTTGTCAGCCACAATACCCTCTTGTCAAATAAAGATTTATGCAAAAGCTGATGCACTGGGGTGAAAATGTAGAGACTGCTCCCATCTACCCCGCCCCTACAAATCAAGTAGTGACCTTAGGGAGCTGTTTGAAGAACACTAATCTATCTATGCAATATAGTTTCTACCTGGACGCGGCTACAAGGTGTGATCAAAAAATACGATGAATGCATAAATTAAAAAAGTATTACAGTAAAAGACACATTGCCATTAATCCCCCTCAAAATACTCCCTTCTCGCTTCAAACACACTTATCCCATCGTTCTTGCCACTTTTTGAAGCAGTTCTGGAAGTCCTCTTTTGTGTCTTTAGTTGTACTGTCATGGCTGCCTCAATGTCTTGAATCAATTCAAAACATTTACCTTTCATGGTGATTTTGACTTTGGAAAGGGCCAGGAAGTAACACGGTACCAGATCACGGTCACTGCAGCATCACCATAAACTAATTTTAACATTTTGTGTGTTTCTATAGCACTTTTTTGCAGTTTGAAACAAAATTTCATGTGTTGTTTGTGACCCATGATTTATGGCATACTTTAAAACACACCTCCTCTCTCAACCGTAGCTTACACCCAACTGACTGCACCAAACAAGTTGAAATTTGTCAGGTTTGAAGAACCGCTTCCCCTATTGAAGAACTCTGCCTTTCCATTGGATGGCACTTGGCAGCAGCCTTCGCCGTATTTGTTGATCTCACCTTGTACCTTGATCCACCTTTACAATATGGAGGACAACCACATATCTAGAATTGTACCAGGTTCAATTTCAAAAACTATGTATTTAAGATTAATAGATCACAATAAGCCTGACAAGAATCAAAGACAATCATGCTATTGACTTTTTCCATCCTTTTCAGTTTTAGTCATTTTTTTAACCTTTATTCTCCTTGGGTACGGCAAGTTAAGCCATCTTATATTATTCTTACCTTGCCTCTTTCTCCTAGATACTTATTATTAAGACCATGAAACTATTGTATTTGCACCTAACAATTCAATCATATGTGAAAAAGAGACTGACAAGGGGATTTCAGTTGGGCTAACAGCCCAAGTCCCTATCATAGCTTTCTCCTCTTTGGCTTATTTGTCAGCCCATTTCAGGCATAGCAATATATGGAACAATCCATGTGAGAAATATGGCAGCGGCAGCAACAGATCTCATATGTACATGTCATGGTTTCTCTGAGAAGTAAGGGCAGAACTGAATAGAAAAGTATCACACAATGAAAAACATCCTGAATTTACTAAATGCATGCACTCATTCATAAAATAAAAATCAAAGGTGTCACATTTATAATCCTAGGCTTCTAGCTTAGCTATATAAAATGAAAAACTAACTGAAATCAACAACACATGCAATAAAGTATAGATTTCCAAATAATGTTATCTGATTTGTGGTCAAACCAAAACTCAATCATATATCAAATAATCTTTCACTTTGTAATACAATGATAATGATTTTAATTCACAGTCTTGTAAACTCAATGAAAATATGTGGATAATTTAATATGTGGAATATATAAAAATTAAGGAAAAAATTATAAAATTGTGTTCCACATAACAAGTCTCTCACTTTAACCTGGCTCAAAAGCACTGATTCAAAGTATACACAAAAAGGAAATAAGGAGGGAGAACTAACAAAAGAATGATCCAAAGTAGTGTAGCTACTGGCTCATTATAACTAGGGCTCTGAAGTTAGAAGAAAGACCACAGTTCAAATCTCAGCTTTGTGAACTAGAACAAGTTACTCAATCTCTTTGTATCTAATAATCACCATGTAAAATAGAGATATTATCACCCTCACACAGTGCTACAAAGATTATGAAAGAAAATGCATGTAAAGTGTTTAAAATGATACCTGGCACAGAAAAGTGTTCCAAGTAAGTTAAAAACAATAAATACTTCTAGATGTAACTATATTAAACTGCTGGGGACATGGGAGGCCATTCTATGACCACTTTAGAAAGATAACAAGGGGTCTTGTGGAAGTTTTATCAAAGACATTGAGATAAAGTGAAGGAGACTATAGTTGCATCATAATTATAATATAAATTATATTTACTCATTTACTCAATAATAGAAGCTTCTACAACATTGTAACACGCCCTGTTCATTGACACTAATCCTCTAAAAATTACTATACTCATATACACAATATAAAAACCATTAAGAATAAGTATTTTTACCAAGTCTTTTTGTCCATTGATACTTGCACAACCATGAACCGATAAATGTTAAGAATGCGTTTACACATATCTGTGTGCTCATCCAGAAGATTTTTTATTTCATTTGCAGGTTCAAGAAGAAATATATTTGATGAGTTTATAATAAACACCTAAGACAAAAGAAATCATTAGCTATTCATTATAGAATTTCAACAGCAAATTTCTTATTCAAAGAAAAAAAACCCTTAGATGCTGATCACTGGGTGATCTATAACAAACTTAAAAGCATAAGGCTGTAGGTTAATTCTAATTCTGCTTCTACCACCAGTTTGATATCTGAAATTTGAACTCATTAAACCTGTGTATTTTTATGTTTATCTAGAAAATATTAAATGATGTCATCCCCAAAAACAAACCAAGTGAAAAACAGAATTTTTTAAAATTGAGAACTTTAATAACCCTATTGTTGTCATAAATAAATATAAATATAAATAGTTTAGAATAAAAATATCTAAATCAAGAATTTTCTGAGGGAGGTGTTCAAAACTCGATCCTCTTTTTACATGTTTATTGGCTATGTATATATACCTGTTTTAGTAATAAAAAAAACTGCATAAACAGACTGCATATCATAGTACTACTAATGAGGATCCATCACTATGTATCTTTAATTAAATTCATTATAATCATATCATTAATAGTATTTTGTTATTGAAAACAGTTATTATAATGACAACAGGTCTCTGCAAAGGCCTTCAAGACACTCTGGAGGAATAGAACATTGTATCAATTGTAAACCTAGGACATTTACATCTTCTATACCCATAATTCTGATTTAAATCCCCTGGATAAGCTATGTAACCCAAATTGGTTGTCAAATCATGTAAGAAAAGAATATTAAACTAACTTTAAAATAATTAACATAGAACAAGAGCTGACTCTGTAAGGCTAGCAACAGTGACAATGAAACGCAGGAGAGAGGCACACAACTGTACATCCAGTACAGAATTTTACAATGATAGGTCAGTGAATAGCTTTATGCTAATAACTGAAAATTTAATAAAATAAGTTATTTTGTAGACAAAACAGAAATTCCCAAAACTGACTCAAGAAGAAATAGAAAAGATGTATACATCAATTCCACAAAAGAAAGTGAAATCAGGATATCTCTGATCCATCCTTGAACACCAGGCCTACACAGCTTTACAAGCAAAATTTTGCCTAACCCACACTGAAGATGATCCCTATTTTACACAAGCTATTTCAGCGACAAAAAAAGAAGGAAAACAACCCAATGTATTTTCATAAAACTATAATCCTATTATCAAAAAAAGACAAGGATTAAGGGCCGGCTGAGTGGCGCGGTGGTTAAGCGCTGGCTTGGGAAGCCAGCGGCCCCAGTTTGGGTCCCACATATAAGGGCCAGTGACACTGCCCTCAAAAAAAGAAAAAAACAGACAAGGATTATAAAGAAAAGTAAATAAGAGACCAATATCACTTATGAACACATAGCCACAAATCTTGAAATAATAGTAACAATTCAAATTGGACAAAGTATAAGACTTTACTACCAAGTAATATTTAACCCATAAATGTAAGAGACATCAGAAAAGTCTATTATTATAATATAATCTGTCAATAAATTTAAATGGAAAAAATACATGATCAACACACAAGGCATGCAGAAAAATAATTCAGCACTTATTCATTCTTTTAAAAAAAAATATAGCAAACTAAGGAAAAAGGTAAAATTCCATAATCTGAGAACTGAGAAAGAGCATTTATCAAAAACTATAACAAATGTTATAACAGCAATTGAACCTGAGAAGTACTGCCAAAAGCAAGAACAAGATAAGGATACTAACTATTACCTCATTGTCCTGGGGGACCCAGTAAACACAAAAGGAAGGGGCGCGAGGTCGGGGGTGAGAGTAGAGAATAATTATAAATATGAATGAATTGAAAAGGAAAAGACAAAACTGAATCTTGTAGCAATCTGGGAGAAAAGCACTCCAGACCAAAGGAAAAGCAAGTTTTAAAGTGCCTGAGGTAAGAACCTGCCTAGTGTACATGAAGAACATCAAGGAGTACAGAACGAGGTGAGGAGGGGATACAACAGTGGGAGATATGCTGACAAATAGCCAGTGAATTAAGAAGAAAACAGGAGGGTATGAAGGCCAAGTGAAGAGGGGTATCAACTGGGAGGGAAATGGTCTACTCAGGAAAATGCTCCTGACAAGTCTAGTAAGATTAGGACTGAAAAATGTCCATTTGATTTAATGAAGTGGAAGTCACATGTGGCCTTGACAAGAATGATCTGATTTTTAAAAATGAATGAATATAATGAATTCCTACAAATCAATAAGAAAAACAACCCAACACAATAACAGAAAAAGCACATGAATAGGGAATTCATAGATGAGGAAAAAATGCTCAATTTCAGTAGTGATGAAGGAAAGAACAACTGAAACAAGAAAACAAACATTTAAAAAAATGAGATAACAGGGGTGACATGATGGTTAAGACATGACCTTGGGACACGAGCTCTGAACAGCAGGGCCCACCAAGAGCTGCTGTGAGCAGCCATCCAACAGCCCGCGAGTGATCTGCCTGACCCAGGAAGAGTGCAATGATAATACCAACATGGACCAGTGAAGCGATGTCCTCTATAACTAAACTGAAGAACAAAAGGACAGCAACTTGTCTGTTCCCTTTCCCTGGTTCCCCAACACTGTCCCCTCCCCCAATTACCCAAAAAATTAAAAAAAAAAAATGAGGTAACATTTCACATATATAGGAGGAGCAAAAATTAAAATCTGACAATACAAATACTGGAGAAACTATAAGGAAATAAGAATTCACAAACACTACTGGAGGGGATGTCAATTATTAAAACCATGTTGGAAAACAATTTGGCAATAATAGCAAAGTAAAACTGATAATGTACAAATCCGCCAACTCAGTAATTCCAATTCTAGGTTTATATCCTAGGGAAGTTCTCCCACATGTGTGGAAAAAATACATATATAAGAATGTTCAATGTATCACTATATGGAATAGTGAGATATTGGAAACAAGTTAAAAAAACATGAACAGAAAAAAATAAATGAGATGTGAAATAATCATAAACTACAATATCACAAAGTAGTTAAAATAAATGAACTATGGCTATGTATCAACAACAAATCTCAAAAACATAGTGGTTTTGCAAAAACGAGTTCATACGATAGTACACCATGACACAATTTACATAAATTTTTAAAATATCTATAAAAATAATAATGTTTATCAATACATATATTATACAGCGCAAGTTAAGGAAAAAGCAAAATTAATATGACATAATGATTACTGATGAATGGGGGTGGTGAATTTATTACATTTAAAAAATTATACTCTACACTGAAATACTGAACTATATTCAAAATATTTAATAATTATTTTATTTAAAAAAAGTAACCAAAGTGACCAACCTGCAAAACTGCCTGGGTACCAGCTCGTATGTTTTGCTCTGTGGCTTCCTCAGAGGCATTATGAATATCTTGGTAGGTGCCATTTTTTGCCCAAGTGGAATTACGAACATGATCACCAATACTGGTCCCATTTTCCTGAAGCGAAATACCAAGTTTTAAATTTTTCATTAATAAAGAATGCTTATGACATCAGTAAACTGAGGAAGTAAACTGGAAATTATTGGATCCCATTGCTAAGCACCTTCTCAAAACAGATGTCTTATTACAAAAGCAATGTATGTTCACTATAAAAAAGGTTCTCACATTTACGGGCAGTTAATCTATGACAAGGGAAGCAAGAATTTACATTGGAGTAAAGATAGTCTATTCAATAAATGGGTGCTGGGAAAATTGGACTGACACATGCAAAAAAATGAAACTGGACCACCTCCTTATGCCATATACAAGAACAAATTCAAAATGGATTAAAGACTTAAATGTAAGACCTGAAACCATAAAAATCCTAAAAGAAAATATAGGGAGTACATTTGCAGACATTACCCGGAGCAATATTTTTACTGATACATCCCTGCGGGCAAAGGAAGTAAAAGAAAAAATGAACATATGGGATTATATCAGACTTAAAAGTTTTTTCACAACAAAGAAAACCATCAATAAAACAAATAGGAAGCCTACTGATGGGAGAATATATTTGCCAATGATATATCTGATAAGGGGTTAATATCCAAAATTTATATAACAATCATGAAACTCAACACCAAAAAAACAAACAACCCAATTAAAAAATGGGCAGAAGATATGAAGAGACATTGCTCTAAAGAGGACATACAGAAGGCCAACAGGCATATGAAAAAATGTTCAACCCCACTGGTCATTAGGAAAATGCAAATAAAAACCACAATGAGATGCCACCTCATTCCAGTCAGAATGGCTATCATCAACAAATCAACAAACAACAAGTGCTGGCGGGGCTGTGGGGAAAAGGGGACCCTGCTGCACTGTTGGTGGGATTGCAGATTGGTGCAGCCACTATGGAAGTCAGTATGGAGGTATCTCAAAAAACTGGAAATGCAACTACCTTTTGACCCAGCAATTCCACTCCTGGGTATTTATCCCGAAAAACCCAAGGCACTAATTCGAAAAAATATATGCACCCCTATGTTCATTGCAGCACTTTTACAATAGCCAAGACTTGGAAACAACCGAAATGCCCATCGGTAGATGACTGGATTAAGAAACTGTGGTACATTTATACAATGGAGTATTACTCTGCTATAAAGAAGAATGAAATCGTACCATTTGCAACGATATGGATGGACCTAGAGACTATTATGTTAAGTGAAATAAGTCAGTCGGAGAAAGACAAATACCATATGATCTCACTTATATGTGAAAGCTGAAAAACTGAATGAATGAGAAAAGTAAACAGAAGCAGTCTCAAAGATATAGAGGAAAAACAAGGTTACTAGTTGGGCGGGGGGTGGGGATGAGGGGGAAGGGGAAGGGATTAGACAGCATAAATAGGCAACTACAATATTGCCACAGGGATATGAAAGACAGTTCGGGGAATATAATTAATTAATAATGTTGTAAATATTTTGTGGGGGGTCAGATGGTCACATGTCTTCTTAGGGAGACCATTTCATGGATGGAGTAGAGGCCTGATCACTGAACTGTACACCTGAAGCTGATGTTGTATAATATTGTATACCAACTGTAACCGAATATATAGATAGTCACAGGTTGTGGATTATAATGTGGAAAGGAGTCAGAGGAAGTGTAATAGATATATATGATAGGGGGGGAGGAGTGGGGTGGCTAAATGGGGGAGGGGGGTTGTCACTTTGAGGGTTAAAAAGTATAACTATTGCACTGTGTTGTACCCCTGAAACTAATTAAAATAAATAAATAAATAAATAAATAAATAAATAAATAAATAAGGTTCTCACTGACCCTTAACATAAAGTTAAAAAATCATCTGTAAGGATCAGCCAAACACTATTATATATTTCAGATATAGAAACAGATTTCTATGTATCTAATGTATAAACCTTCTCTGTGCACTTACACACTCAAGAAGAGGTTTCCATTATTTACAGCGTTGTAAGAAACAAATTCTGTTCTAAAGTAAATGCCAGAATCCAAATAACTTAAATAAAACAGAACATAGCTTCTATTTATTCTATGTAAGAGAATAAATAGTTCCTGTTATCCGAAGACAGAAGAATTCTGATACTTCAAACCAATAAGACTGCATGCAGCTTTCTGCTCGAGTTTTAGCTGTCAAAAGTCTTGCAGGCTACAGAGTTCCCTCAGGTGAAAAGTCACACAAACAAATTTCACTCAGTGTTGTTCTCTTTTTTTGAGTTATTCTCATTTCTCATTTCTCACTTCTTGGTCACTCACCAATATCTTCAAATAGTTTTTTAAAAATATTTTTGTCTAAGGCCGGCCGAGTGGTGCGTTGGTTAAGAGCTGGCTTGGGACTCCAGTGGTGCTGGTTCGGATCCCACATATGAGGGCCAGTGATACTGCCCTCTACAGCTAAGATGGTGAACAACAGCTCCACTTGGAGCTGGGCTGCTGTGAGTCCCCTGGACGGTATAGCTGCAGCCCCTGCTGCAGTGGGCTGCCATAAGCTACAGTGAGTGACTGGCAGCCAGCGTGAGAGGCTGGCAGCCGGTGTGAGCTGCCAAGAGCCACTGTGAGCAGACGTCCAGAGGCCGGCGACCGATCTGCCTCAGCAGAGAAGAGCGCAATGACAATACCAACATAAGCCAGTGAAGCAATGTCCTCGACAACTAGACTGAAGAACAAAAAGACAGTAACTTGTCTGTTCCCCCATCCCCGATTTCCCAACACTGTTCTCCTCTCCCAATTCCCCAATAAAATCTTTTTAAAAAAAAATTTGTGTCTAAAGCTTATAATTGTAATATTCAGGAGGCTCAGTCTAATACAAGCTACTCTGCCATTACCAGGAACAGTACTGAAGTCAGCTGAGTCATGAAAACAATACACCATGGTCAAGTCTTAATACTTTTCTCTTAAGCTCCATACTCCTATGGTCTGGTATCTTCTAAATAGTTCTTCCTGAATGACCCACAAGCACCACAAATTCAAGATGTTTAAAAGTAAGTAAATTAACTACATCCTCCCCATTCCTACCAACCCCTCTAGCCACCTTGGTCACCACCATCAAACTTTCACTTTTAAAATTTCTATTCAAGTATGAAGGGCAACTACTGTAGTAGCCAAAGAAAGAAACAGGACACCTCCCCATTTCTCGTTTCTCTCAGCCAATTAATCGAGATATACTGATTTTACCACGAAATCATATATCTGTCTTCTCCCTTATAGTCCCATTGCAACTACCACTATCCTATCTACATCAGGTACTTTATCTCCCTTCTGAATTTTGCTAATACTTCCTACCTAGTCTCCTTGCCTCCAGAGTGACCTCCAACCTATTTTACGCTCTGGACTTGGTATAATCCTCCTGAAATATGTAACTATCAATGCTGTTCTTCAACTTGTAATCCTTCAAAGGTTCTGCAGTGTCTACAATATAATCAAAGTCCATTACAATAACATACAAGTTACTGAACAGAGTCTAGTTCTTGCCTATCTCATTTTTCCTCTCATTCTCTCCCACTGGATCTTAGCTACAGCCAAATAAAAATATTTTCAAGGTCTCTCATATCTTTGTAGATTCTATTCACACTGTGTGGTTCCCTTCCCATTTGCTATCTGCTCTTCATATTATACTACCTCCTCCATGAAGCCTTCCCTAAGCAGTTAGGTATTCCCTCTTTCACACTCTGGATCATAGCAATAACTATATACTTTGCATATTTGTCTTCCTGCTTAACTGTAAGTTAGGTGAAGGCAGAAATGGTGTCTTTTCATGCTTGTACTTCCAACACTGGTTCTCAATGTGGGCATTACCATGTTTTACAGAATACTTTGAAATCTGTGGGAGTGTTCTATTGTCACAAGAGTTTAAGAATACCACTGAGTTTTTTAACGTTTTTTTTTTTGTTTTTTTGTTTTTTTGTTTTTTTTTGAGGGCAGTGTCACTGGCCCTCATATGTGGGACCGAACCGGGGCCTCTGGCTTCCCAGGCCAGCACTTAACCACCACGCCACTTGGCCGGCCCAAGAATACCACTGAGTTTTTTAATGGGATGAGCCAGGGAATGCTAAACATATTACAAGGTACATGACAGTCTGTACATACACAACCTGTCTTGTACTCAGCCTGTCTTTCCAATGTCTCACAGGTACTATGTGAACAAAAACCCATTTATAATTTTCTGAGTCTATAACTTAATTCCATTTTACAATTAACACCAAATTTTAAATGATTTTTTTATATATTGAATTTATCAGAAATATAAATCAATGAATGAGTTTATCTTCTGTTGTTCATGCCACTAGAAAGAGTTGTTGGCATTTTGAACAATCACATCTCTAAATGGGAACAACTGGCTGTAGTATTTGCGTAAACAGCAGAACACACCTATCCACACATCTACATCACCGGCATTTGCAGCTGCCTTTGTCCCTCTTCCAACTATTTGTTTGTTAATTATGTATGTAGACAAATTATATTATCTATTGTTTTCATTTAATGACAGTAAATGACACAGGGTAGGCTCAGCACTGAGCTATAAACTCCTGACAAAAAATTGGAGAAAACAAATAATTTATACTGAGGTTTGTCTTCTAGCTTGATGGAAAACTTTTAAAATTTTTATCAGTGTATAAGAAATAGAACTGCAAATATTATTTCATAATTTATATGGTTAATTTTATTTACTTCAATTATATTTCTTAGTTACATTTTTCCCTCTTAGACATAGGGGAGAAGGCTCTACATTTATATAGCACACATATACATATATTAATATTGATTCACTGAATCCCTGTAGAATGAGGCCTATTTATTCAAAGATTAATATCCTGATAAATTCTATTGATGATATTAAATTAACCACCAAAGTGAATCAACATTACCAAACTGCTCCTATCTAAATTTAGCAGGATAAATGTCAATATCACACTTCAATGTGAGAACCTGACCTATGACAAGGATTAAACCACCAAAGTATAAGAATTCATTTAGGCTTAAAAAATAAAAGGAACCAGGGACCCAAATTCCACTTCTACTTTCTTTTCTCTCATCTTTTCCCCATTGTAAGTAAACTCCAGTCTTATCTCAGACCAACTATTTAGAAGATCAGGATCTTTTATTTTATTCTACAAACAGCTCTCCTACAAAAATTTCCAAGAAAGAATTCAGAATATTCTGATTTGTGCTCGGTACCCAATCCTAGAATAAGACAGGCAAGAAGGAATTGTAGTTTGGTAATCACTCTAAGAAGTATGTACTATAGTTTTAAATATTACACCTTTTATAACAGTGTCTAATTTTGATTTAGACAATGACAAAAAGAATCAGTATATAACCTCAATATTAATTTTTTACTGTTGTGACATCAAAGAGTTTTGAGATAAGGTACTGAGATAACTATTACATTATCTAAATTATAAAATACACTGAAAGGGAAGTTTATCTTCCCATTTAGTAAGTGTATGTGTACTAACACATTATTACACTTTTGTGAAAATCTAATCTATTAAACGTATACTAAAATATGCAAGCCTTATTATTACCTCTTCTCTCTTTTCTCCTTCTTCCATTGAAATATCATGGTCTGTAACACTATCAATGCAAGGTAAGTCTGAAGAAGAGATCACAATTTCTTCAGGCTCTTGCATAAACAAAGGTTTTTCCTCTTGCTGGATCCATTCTTGATATACTTTTACCACTTTTCTCATAGCTGCTGCTTCACAAATCGGTAACAAAAATGCCTAGTGAAAAAAAAAGAACAGAGATAATGATACCTTTTACTTTGCCCCAACCTACATTTCTATCTTGTTATAAAGTGAGATATAAATTATTTTTAAAAAAGCAAACCAATGCGCCAGCTGAGTGGCTCAGTTGGTTAAGAGTGCAAGCTCTAACAGGGTTGCTGCTTCGATTCCCACATGGGCCAGTGAGCGGCACCCGAGCTGAGCTGCCACTGAGCTGCCAACAGGTGGCAGGATGGCTCAGCTGGTGAGAGCATGTGCTCCAAAAACAAGATTGCCAGTCCAACTCCCGCATGGGATGGTGGGCTATGCCCACCTGCAACCAATACTGAACATGGCACCTTAAGCTGCCACAAGGTGCCGACAGGCGGCTGAATGGCGACTGGACTTGGAGCTGAGCTAGCTGCGCCCTCCACAACTAAGACTGAAAGACAACAACTTGGCTGTTCCCCTCCCCCAATTCCCCAATAAATTCTTTAAAAAAAAAAAAGAGGATATGAATTCATTGTCAGAAAAGCCTTTTGTCTCCAAATAATTTGTTATTACATTGAGATAGAAATGCTTTCAGAAGCTAGGCACTGATTTCAAGTGCAAGGAGCAAAGATTTGTTTCAATGGTACTATCAGTTTCAGAATAAAAGTATTCCTTGTTTCATGAAATACCTGTCATCCTACAAATCTCAACATAAATACAGTTTTCCATATTAAATCACATTTTGTAACATATTATTTTTTTAGATTACTACTGAAATAAATTTTGATATTTTAATTGAAAAAAATTAAATCTGACTCCAAGAATAAAAATCACATGAAACAAAGCAACTTAGCTTTTCTAAGCGTATGAAAAAAATGTTACAGCTTTATTTCTTTTTATGTATAATAGTTACATAAGTTAAATAAGACAAATTCTTATCAAATTAAAAGTAATTATTGGTTATTCTTTCCTTTAGGTATTTTCTAGGTTGCCTTAACTTTTAAAAAGTAAATATTTCCTCATCACAAAAATATTACATTTCACAGCAAAAATATTTTTTATACAATTCAGACATGCAAAAATGAAACAGTAAAAATATTCTTTTTTTTTTTAAGATTTTATTGAGGAATTGGGGAGGGGAACAGACAAGTTGCTGTCCTTTTATTCTTCGGTCTAGTTGTGGAGGATGTCACTTCACTGGCCCATGTTGGTATTGTGAACATTGCGCTCTTCCAGGTGAGGCAGATCGGTCACCGGCCTCTGGATGGCCGCTCATGGCGGCTCACGGCAGCTCACGCTGGCTGCCAGCCACTCACTGTAGCTTATGGCAGTGTACTGCAGCCAGGGGCTGCAGCCTACGCCTTCGCGGGTAACTCATAGCAGCCCGGCTCCAGGTTGATCTGTTGTTCACCATCGTAGCTGTAGAGGGCAGTGTCAATGGCCCTCATCTGTGGGATCCGAACACGGCTCTGCTGCTCAGAGCTGGCATCCCAAGCCAGCTCTTAACCAAGGCGCCACTCGGCCAGCCCAGTAAAAACATTTTTAATCTCAACATCCAAAGTCCTTTTCTTATTCATGTTTGTGCTTATGAGTTAACATTTTCACACTACTTTTTATTTACAAAGAGAAATGGAATTAAATTGATTTTAATTTTTCTTTTTACAACCACTACCTATTAACTTCAACTCTAAAAATTATAAGAGCCTTACCTAAAATCTGATAATTCTGGAGTTATCAGTAGGTGTGTTTAATAATAATCATGGGGTCAAATAACTTTATCTGAATGAAACTAGCCAAGAAAATCAGCTTTTCAGGATAATGATGTAAAGTTACTATGTAATATCGACAGGGTATTTTATATTGTTTGTGGTAATCCTTTTATTTATTTGCTGTTATTGATTCCCTAGCAACTACATTACTACTGCCCTCCATCTAACAAACCCATTCTTAAATTCTCATTCTCATATTCCAGCAGCTTAATGGTCAATGGCATGATTTTGATCATCACCGTTTGCTCTTAGACTATTCATTTTACAACTGCAGCAACAGCTCAGCCTTCCTTAAAAAGGTTCAATATAAATTTTTTTCAAAAAAGTCAAATAATATCAAAGAAGTTCTATTCTCAGATACTAAAATATTAATTTATTATTATTTTAAAATAGCATAGGAACTCTCTATTTTCTGCTCAATTTTGCTGTGAAACTAAAACTGCTCTAAAAATTCATTTTAATAATATTTAAAATATTAAAAAACTTTTAAATGTTGGTAATCTCCAGAACTAAGATATTTATTACTGTATAAATTGTCAAACTATAGCCCAAGTGGCTTGATGAATTTACTGAAGACCAGAGTGTACATAACCTTTGTCCTTACAGGTCCCAAAATCTGATTTGCCAACACACTAAATATGCATCTTGAGGAAACACCGATATTAGCCATGGCAAAAACTGATGCATAAAAATCAGAATGTCAATTTATAAACTTACAAGAAAAAATATTGTCACAGAAACCAGAACATTCAAATCCACATAATGGCACCTCATCCCTCTATGAAAAAGCACCAGTCCTAATCAGACATCAATTATTAATCGATAATAAGGGAAACTATAACCAGAGGCACAAATATTCAAATCTCTCTGTAGATAGATATACTTGTACATGAGATCATCTCCAGTTTTATGGTTCTATGACCAAAAAACTACATTATAACCAGAAAACTACATGAAGAAGAACCAAAACAGGATATAGAAAAACCAAATATTTAATGCTATTAGCTTAAGATAACCTGGTATGGTTTTCTAATAATAGGTTTTGCCAATGGGATCAGATTTACTGATAGCTGAGGATCCCTTCTTAAGTGAATAAACATTAACAAAACATGTTGGTCTCTGATATTCTTTTAATATTCTTTCATTATTACCCAACCAGATCACGATGGACATTCTTTAAGGTTTAATCAAATACAGTGAGCATTCAGCAGACCTGGAAATTTTTTTGTGTCCTTAAAGCAGTGGTTCACATTTTGACCTCAGAACCCCTAACATACTATATGTAAACACAAATAACACAATGTCCAAAGAAAGAGTAGCACTGGTTTACATTTTTGCATACATCTTTAATATGTAGTTTAACAGAAGGCAGTTGGATTCTCATATCTGTTTGCCTCAGTATTCAATCAGATACAATATCACATGTCAGGTATCCTCTGGAAAACTTCACTGTACACTTGTGAAAGAATGAGTGAAAAAGGTAAATAAAATCTTAGTATTGTAATGAAAATAGGTTTGACCTCATGGAACTGAAAAGGTCTTGGGGACTTCTCAGAACTTATGCTATGCAATCCATATATGTTCCTGAACCCATATCTATATAGATATAGATATAGATATACACACACGTATATTATTTATATATAAATATATTTATATTATATGTTTGTATGTATGCATATATATGTATACACATACATATGTATAGACACACAAGGCCGGCCGAGTGGCATGGTGGTTAAACGCTGGCTTCGGAAGCCAGCGGCCCCGGTTCAGGTCCCACTTATGAGGGCCAATGACAACGCCCTCAAAAAAAAAAAAAAATCTCCTTCACTTATGTATAGACACACAGACACACACGTAACACCTGTGGTGCTCTTAGAGGTTAAACTATTGAAGTCTCATACTATTATTCCCATATCAAAGTACTTGGGGGCCGGTCGAGCGGCTCAGTTGGTTAAGAGCTCACTCAAGAGTGCGAGCTGAGCTCTGAGCAACAGCAGTTCGATGCCCAGCCCAAGCTGAGCTGCCAACTGAGCTGCCAACAGGTGGCAGGGATGGCTCAGCTAAAATAAAAAAATAAAAAAATGAAAACAAAGTACTTGGGGCTCCTCACTGTAACTTCCAAGTACTGATAACAGAAAGCGCACTGGGTTTCCTTATAAACTGGGGGGGGGGGGGGTTAATGTCTGGAATGCATTTATTGCTATTCAATTAGATATGGAAAATGATTTTATCATTTCAAATGATTTGGGCATTTATGCTTTATAGTTGTATCTTTGTTTTAAAGATACACAAAAATATACTTCCACCTGAGATAAAAACTCACAATCATTACACACCCCAGAAAGACACCATAAGCTATATAACAAATTATCTCAAGACTTAACTTCTAGAAACATATGTTAGACCTCAGCTAACATTGACAAAATACCTGTCACTCATCAATTACTGAACTTCTTGCTTCATTCGCCAAATATTTAGCTGATACCTACTCTATGCCAGGCACTAAGGATACAATGATGAATGAATAACAGAAGTATTCACGCAGCAGAAAGATCAAAATTAAAAAATAATTTTTAAATAATTATAAAACTCAGTAGAGGTACTATGAAGAAGAGCATAGCTTTCAAAAACATCATAAAAAAGAGGTACTTACTGTGTGTGTGCGTGTGTGTGTGTGTGTTTGCATGCATGCATGCATGTGCATTTGTCTGTCTTTTGTTGGGTGGGTGAGGGTAGTCATGCAAAGGCTACTGTGGTATAGTCATATTTAAGCTATGAGCTAAAAGTTGTTGAGTAGTTGCCAAATTAAAAGAGGAAAAGGGTAGAGAGTAAGGCTGAAAGACAAAAGTTCAGACACTGAAAACACTTAAGTGTGAAGGCTATGAGAATGGAATTATTTTCTTTTTTAAGTAGAGGTCCAAGACAGTGGCAGTAAAGGAAGACTCTAAACTAACCCCCTCCCGAGAGTAAAATGAAATATACATATATATAGGAAGCAATTACTCCTGTGAGACAACCGAGCACTGAATGAACAGTGTCTGACAATAAACAAGACAAAGAGACTCAACAGAAAAGGTTGGAAAACTGAGGGAGTCCTTCGGGAGCTGAGCGAACTCTACATGCAGGGATTGGCGGAGCGAGTAAGCACCACTGTTTACATTCCCTTCCACTTTGACAGAGCAAGCACACCCTCTATCCTGTGCTTTGCCCCACCTGCATGATCACCACAGGTCAGTGCACAGCTAAGCTGCCTGGAGCCTTTAGCCTTTAAACAAAGGGAGCAAGCAGGAACACCGGGGCATCACCACACCCACCTGGCCCTCCTACCATCAGATGCTCAGCTTTGGCAGGCTAGTCTAGTCCCTGAAGCACCATAAGCACCTGCTGGGCTCCAAGTGGCTTCCCAAAACTACCTGGCACTTAAAGACTACACAGAGGTCTCTTCATGGAACCACCTTTGTACAACAAAAAAGAGACAGACGGTACAGAGAAGACTAGACAGACGCGGGAGCTCTCTGGGGACTACAGGAATTCTCCGGTTGGAAGGACTGGTAAGTGCCATTGTTTACATTCCCCTCCACCTCCATAGAGTGGCTGGGGCTCTATACAGGTGCTCTCTCACCTGCCTGCAAGGCCATTGCAGTGTGTTCCTGAACCCATTTCAGCCAGAACAAAGAGTGCAAACAGGATCAACAGGACATTAATTACTACATGCACCTGGTCTTTCCACACAGAGTTGCTCCAGTTCGGTAGGTCAGGTATCCCCAGATGCCTGAAGCACCTGCTAGGCTCCTACTGACCTAGCAAAACCACATACAGTCTATACAGAGCCTGATCTATATAAGGCTAGTTTTCCAAGATTGGAAGAGACAGCTATCTATCTAATTCATATAAACAAACATAGAAAGTCAAACAAAATAGAAAGACAAAATATCTCTCAAATGAAAGAACAAGAAAAATCCCCAGGAAAAAGTCCTAGGGAAACAGAAATAAGTAATTTACCTAAAAAAGAATTCAAAGAAATGGTCATATGGATGCTCAACAACCATGAGAGGAATTTAGGGAGAACATCAACAAAGAGTTAGAAAGTATAAAAAAGAACCAAGCAGACCCAAAGAATATAATATCTGAAATGAAAAACACATTAGAAGGAATCAACAGCAGATTAGCTAACACAGAAGAATGGATCAGCAACCTGGAAGGCAGCCTGTGGAAATAAACCAATCAGAACAGCAAAAGAAAAAACAATGTGAAAAAAACAAGGACAGTTTAAGGGACCTCTGGGTTAACATTAAGCACTCAAATATCTGCATAATAGGGATCCCAGAAGAAGAAGAGAGTAAAGAACAAAAAATTTATTCAAAGAAATAATGGCTGAAAACTCCTAACCCGAGGAAGAAAAAAAACATCCAGCTCTAGGAAACAGAGAGTTCCAAACAAAATAAACCCAACGAGACCTACACCAAGACACTGTAGTTAAAATGGCAAAAGTTAAAGTCTTGAAGAAATCAAGAAACAAGTGAGTACGAAGGAAATCCTATAAGGCTATCAGCTGATTTCTCACCAGCAACTTTACAGGCCAGATGGACATGTCAGGACATTTTAAAGTGCTGAAAGAAAGGAACCCATAGCTCAGAATAATTTATCCAGCAAGGTTATCACTCAAAATTAAAGGAGAGACAGGGGGCCGGCAGAGTGGCGTGGTGGTTGAGCGCTGGCGTGGGAAGCCAGCAGCCCCGGTTCGGGTCCCACATATGAGGGCCAGTGACACTGTCCTCAAAAAAAATAAAATAAGTTTCTTCGGGCCGGCTGAGTGGCGCGGTGGTTAAGTGCTAGCCTGGGAAGCCAGCAGCCCCAGTTCGGTCCCACATATGAGCACCAGTGATACTGCCCTCAAAAAAAAAAAAAAAAATTAAAGGAGAGATGAAGAGTTTCCAGGACAAGCAAAAACCAAAGGACTTCATCACCATGAAATCAGCTTTACAAGAAATGTTAAAGAGTCTTCTTTAAGTAGAAAAGACTGTAACCAGAAATCAGAAAATATGAAAAAGGGAAAAATCTCACAGGGAAAGCCAAATATTCAATACAGCAAATCAGACATTCAAAAAGCTACTACAAAGGCTAAAAAAAAAAAGTTTCAAACTCAATTCAAGCTAAAATAAGTAGTTAGAAGATACACAACACAAAAATATCTAAAATATGACATCAATAACATAAAGCATGGATAGTGATGTGAAAATGTAGGTCTTATAGAATGCATTCAAACTCCTATCAGCTTAAAATAGACTGTTATAAAGAATTATATACATAAACCTCATGGTACCCACAAACCAAAAACCTACAAAAGATATAAAGAACAAAGAGAAAGGAGCCTAAACAAAACATTAAAGAAAAATAGCAAAACACAAGGGAAGAGATCAAGAGAATAATTACAGAACAGAGAACAACTATAAAAACAACCTAAAAATAATGAACAAAATGGCAATAAATACATATTTATTAATAATTCCTTTAAATGTAAAAGGATTAAATGCTTCAATGAAAAGACACTGGGTGACTGAATAGATAAAAACCATGACCCATCTTGGGCCGGCCGAGTGGCTCAGTTGGTTAAGAGCTCGCTCAAGAGTGTGAGCTGAGCTCTGAGCAACAGCAGTTCGATGCCCCGAGCTGAGCTGCCACAGAGCTGCCAGCAGGTGGCAGGATGGCTCAGCTTTAAAAGAACAACACCACCAACAAAAAAACCCATGACCCATCTATACTCACATGCTCTTACAAGAGGCTCACTTCAAGTTGAAAGAAATATAAACTAAAAGTGAAGGGATGGAAAAACATATACCACACAAATAGAAATGAAAATAAAACTGGAGTACAATACTTATATCAGACAAAATAGACTTTAAAACAAAAAAATGTAAAAAAAAAACAAAAACAAAAAAGGACATCATATAGTTATAAAGGAGTAAATACAAGAAGAGGATATGACAATCGTAAATTATCTACGTATCTAACATAGAAGCATCTACACAGAAGCATCTAAATATAGAGGGTAATTATTAATGGACATAAAATGAAAACCATAAGTAGTACAATAATAGTAGAGAATTTTAATACTCCTCTCACATCAACAGATAAATCATCCAGACAGAAAATTAATAATAATAGTCTTAAATGTTACATTAGATGAGACTGACTTAGTAGACATTTATAGAACATTTCAACAAAAACCTGCAAAGACACATTTTTTTCCCAAGTGCACATGGAACATTCTCCAGGATGGATCATATATTAGGATAGATCACATATTAGGCCAGAAAAGAAGCCTCAAAAAATTCAAGAAGATTGAAATCACATCAAGCATCTTTTCTGACAACAAAAACTGGCATCAAATTAGAAATCAACTACAGGAAGAAAAATGGAAGAAAAAAAAACTATGTGGAGGCTAGGCAATATGCTATTGAACAGTCAATGGATCAAAAAGGAAATTTAAAAAAAAGAAATCAAACAGGAAAACAAAAATTATCTTGAAAACAAATAAAAATGGAAATACAACTTTTCAAAATTTATGGGGTGCAACAGATGCAGTTCTAAGAGGGAAGTTCACAGCTGTAAAGGCCTACCTCTAGAATAAGGAAAACAATAAACAATAGAAAACAATAAAACTAAGAACTGGTTGTTTGAAAACATAAACCAGACATTTCAACAGCAAGTATGTAAAATAATGCAATGGGAAAATATGAGTATCTGAAATGTGCTGGGTGAAAATAATTGTCAATCTAGAATTCCAGGTCCAGTGAGAAAAAAGCCTTTCAAGAAAGTGGTCAAATTATATACATTTCACACAGGCAAAAATATACGTGTTTGATACCAACAGACATCCACTAAAGTAAATTTTCAATGATGAACTTTAAGCAGAGGAAAGTGATTCTAAATAGAAGATTTGAAAGGAAAGAAAGTGATAAATATATAACTAAATGAAATCAATATTGAATGTATAGAACTATTAAATAATACTGGAGTTGAAACTCAAATATGCAAAATAGAACTGAATTAGTTGATAAATTATTGGGATTGTCGGAAAAGTCATGATATATTTTTACTATGTTTTTCATTGCAAAAATGCATCCTGACTTTTTCGACAACCCAATATATAAGTTGGAGGTAAAAATTAGAGAAATAAGTCAGAAAAAGGGTAAAAAATAAAAACTCTAAGCGTTGGAAAGTGAAATATGTACACCAAAATTTATATAGTAATAACTAAAAGAACAGGGTATAACTTCAAACCAAATGATCAATAGGAGGAAAATACAGAATGGAAAACCATCAATTAAAAAGAAAGCAAAAAACAAGAGAATGAAAAAAATAGATATAGACGTGGTAAGAAAACTAGAAAGGATAAGACAGTAGCAATAAATCCAAATATCAATAACTAAAGTATAAATATTCCAGTTATAAGACAAAGGTTTTTTAAAATCCAACCATTTTTACAAGATATATAAAACCTAATTATATAAAAAGGGTTAAAAATAAAAAGATTTTTTAAAAAGATACATAAGGCCAAATCTAATAAAAAGTGGTGTAAGTACTAATAGTAGATAAAATAGACATTAACCAAAAAATAATTCCTACATATGAAAAAGGCCATAAACAAAAGGTTTAATTCACCAAAATATGAAATTATAAACGTGCATACACTAAATTATATAACTTCAAAATATACAAAGAAAAATCTATGAAACTATAAAAAAAACAAACAGACAAATCACCATCAGAGTATTAAGATTTTAACAGACCCGTCTCCATACCTGTGAGGTCAAGCTGACTAAACACTTAAGTAAATATATTTAGAAAAGTTAACCAACACAATAATAAGCTTGATAAAAGAGAATAAGAGACTTTAATGATCACTAAACTCAAGAAAAAGGAATACATTCTTTTCAATTACACATGACATTTGTGAGAACTGACTACATACAGAGCTACAAGTTCTAATAAATTTTAAAATAACTGGTATTCTACAGACTATATTATCCGATCAAAAAAAAAATCACAAAAATTTGTAAGAAAAAAGAAAACTAGAAAAATCTAAAATGCTTGGAAGATACACATTGCTAAATAACTCATAGGTCAAAGAAGGTATTAATGCAAAAATTAGAAAATATTTAGAAGTGAATAATAAAAATGTTATACATCAAAATTTGTAAAATGTAGTTTAAAAAGTACTAAGAGGTAAATTAATTGCCTCAAAAATGCTTATATGAGAAAAATGTGAGGCTAAAATTAATTAGCTAGGGAAGAACCATCAAATAAAATCAAGAAAAGTGGAAAGAAGGAAATAACAAAGAACAAAAATTAATAGAAGAGAAAAACAAACATGAGAGGATCAACAAAGCTAAAAAACGTTCATTCTTTGAAAAGGTTAATAAATTATTGACAAATCTTTGACAAGAATCAAGAAAAAAGGAAAGGAGACAAATAAATACTAACAGGAATGAAAAGGGGGATCTGAAAATAAATGCTTCAGAGATTAAAAAGATGGTAAGAGGATGTAATAAACTTTATGTCAAATCTAAAGTTCAATTAACAAATTCCTAGAAAAATAGACTTATTCAAACTGACTCATGAACTAGGAAACCTGAAGAATTCTATAAGCTTTAACATTTCCCACAAGCAATGTATTCCAACATTATTTGTCATCTTCTGCATCGCATTCGTGATATATTCAGTTAACATAAACCTTAAACTTGGCAACAAAACCACTGCCAAAGCTGGACAAAATGTTACCACAAGTGTGATTCTTTAACTGAGGTTGACAAGACTAATTCTGCTTCATGCTTTGATTTACATATCAATAAACATGTAGGAGATGAAGATTTACTTTGTCTAGAGAGCTTCCTAGCATGTGTAAAGGCAGTGTGGCATAGAATAAAGAGCACTGTTATGGGTATCAGGATCGGGGAGTTTTAACCCAGATCTACCACTTACTTTCTCTGAGACTTGAATGATCCCCTTCAGCTACAAAACTCAATGATGTTTACCTGCAAAAGTTAAGTACCTTTGCTATTAAATGATTGGTTTTCATAAGTTTTTCTTCCCACAAAATTTCTATGTAATTGAAAATATGCACTTAGGAATTTCTAGTTATCTTTATGTGAAATAGCTTTTATTCTTTTTATTTCCCTCTCCTTTATTCCATAAATTACATTTGCCTTAGGCAACTTTAATTTCAGAATGCCGTAAAGGACAAAACTAAGCTTCTGAAGGGAGAATAAAGGCAATAAAATCGTTGCTTCTCATATTCATAACCCACTTTTACTAATCAGAGTGAAAAATGAAATAATTTTACTATAATTTATTAATCAAATGATAAGAAGAAAAGTTTCAAACCACAAAGTGAGTAACAGAAAATTATTCTGATAACAGAAGAAGTATGGTGGTGAGGACAGTCATTAAACTAAAACCATCATAAACGAAAAAATATAAAAAATAGAAAATATTAAAGGACTAGATGCAGCAAATTTAAAAAACTAAATATGAACTTTAAAAACCATTGTCATGAAGAATAAATTTTAAATAGCTAAAAGTCAGTATATTCAATATTAAAGACAGAAGTCTACATTACAAATTAAAACTACTGAGAGGTATTTTACCTGACGAAATATCTCTGTGACAAAGTTTACATTACTTCTTTTGGAAGAAAAAACTCTGCGCACTATTTCAATGTCTGTGAGATGTTCTTCATCAATACTACAGAGACTAGAAGAGCTAGGTTCTCGCTCCGTGAGAGTGCTTGTATTAGAATGAGACTGTTCTGGTTCTGTAGTCCTATCTGCTTTATCAACATTATCACTTTTGTTTTCTTCTCTGGATACCAAACTAGCGGCTGCTCTCTAAAATAAAAACAAAAGGGAAAGAATATCATAATCATTAACTCACTATTTTGTCTACTAATAACAAATACTGGCAGATTCCAAAGCATTCCACAAGTAACATACAGAATTGCTTAAAATCTGGGCATAGAAGTTTCATTTAGAAGCCATTCTAAATAATTAAATGGAAATGCAAATAACTCAACATCTAAGTGATACAGTGATACTCACTAGTCATCTACCCACCTATGATTAGGTTTGTTTTTCAGTGTGTTTGCAAAATAAACAAGTTACTAATTAAATCTGGATGAAAGAATAATGCAGATGGACTTAGTTCTGAACTTCAATAATAAATAAATAAATAAATAAATAAATAAATAAATAAATAAATAATATTGGACTGTTTGCTCAATAAAGCCTTAATGTTTTAAATTATGACTACTAAAAAAAAATAATTAATTAATTAATTATGTCTATTTTACCTGAGACAAAAATTACACAATTAAAAACTTCTTAAAACACAAAGGAATGGAAGACAAATTATGACAGAAGTAGAAATGAAGCTAAAAGAAAATATTACAAAACTCTATATTCTAGTAACTTAATAGAATTTTCACAATGACTGAAGATGAAAAGTTTTAAGATAATGTTAAAGAAATTACTACCATGGTATTATAGGAGTAGCACTATTCTGTAGTATGGTAAATTACTTTCTGTAAGTTACTTGATTTTTGGTCTCTGTTTTGTAATCTATAAAATAAGAGAATTTAAGTAAATGACCTCAAATATGTCTTTCCAATAAAAACAAATCTGTAATTTTAGTCCCTTAAGTTCTGGGATCACAAAAATAGTTCTTCTTGAGAGTTTCCACATTTAATTATCCCTGGTAAAGAACTGAGAACAAAGTTTTGAGGAAAACACACCACACAGTCAGCTACCGATAGAAGGCTAAGGGAATGTAAGTCAAATTTTCTAAACACAGATGAATGAAAACACACATTATAACTCCTTTTAATTTTTAAAAAATTTAAGAAGTCATACAAAAAATACAGTATAAGATTTTTAAAACTAAATGAGGAAATCTGAGAAAAGGAAAATTTAATAGTAAAAAAAAAAAAATACTGTAACACAAACAAGTTCAGGAAAACCGCACATTGACGGAATAACATAAAATGAAAAAGAGGGAAACTTTAATTAAAAATAAAAGATTTAAAAATATTAGCCCCTCCATTGTATAGCTGTGTAATTTTACATAACATTTCTAGACTGTATCCCTGTTGAAAAAAAGGGGAATGAGATGGGGACAGGACTTTAAATTAGCATTCTATGAATGCTAGAAACCTAAAAAGAACTATGAAAGTCCTACAACCTTTGATTGCAAATTGTTTCCAACTGCAAGATTTATAAAGTTCAGAATATTTTTATTTGTACAATTCAGGATATATTTAGTACTATAAAATTAACATAAAATACAGAAATAAATTCAAAGTTGAGGCTCAGATATGACTGAAATTATCTTATACATTCCAAGTTTTATTTTTTGTCAACAAAACTATTAGTTCTATAATACATATTAAAATTTGGATTTATAAAATGCATTTATACAAAGAAAATATCACTATTATTTGTTCTAAATGTGTTCTACACCTAAGGCAATTGAAATCACTGGACAAATCTCTTAAGCCATTCTTAACTTTAGTAAGCTATATGTGTATTACCTGAATATTCTTTGGCAAGACTTCACCTTCCATACCGGGAATATGAGGTCCTGTATGTGGCTTTGGCTCAAGCCAGAAAGAAACCAGCCAACGAATGACAATAACACGAGCCTTAATGAAAGGCTCTTTTGTACAATATATTGCTTCATTGGTTTCAGCATCCTTCTTTATCATAACATAATGTGGCTTTGGTCTCATCTGTGGGATATCTATACAAAATAAAAGGAAAACAAAAACCAAAATAAGAAAGGAACTGTGCTTAGATAAATCTACATTTTTGGACATTTGAGAAAAACACTGATGATGCTCTGGTTTTAGAAGTAGATTTAACACAAAAAAAATGACATTTTAAAATAATTTGCTAAATATTAGCATAGACTCTAGAAAAGTGAACCATGTTTGGCTGATAAATGGAAACGTCTTTTTGAAAAATATTACTCAAAGGCTCAATGAATCCTATGTAAAGAAGTTTCTAGAACCATTTAAAATTAATGAGAGCTCACTTCAATTAACCTAAGACTGAGACATATATTTTGAAGTCATATAAAACATAGAGAATTTTTCCATGATTGTTAAAGCAAATGTTGTTTCCAATGACAAAGGCTTGCTACTCTAATTGGAGTCATTTCAACTACCCCTAATGATTTTGCCTAAGTTTGTCAGTTGCATAAACTTGGCAGACTTAAAGTAGAAATATCTTGCTGTGAAAAGGACATTTCCACATACAGACTACTAATGCCTTCTATTACAGCAGAGGTCTGCTTCTAACCCAGGATTTGTTCACAAGGATCCAGCTTCAAGGCTCCAACCAACATCTTGGCACAGCCACTAAATATTGGACATGATCAAAATATATGACAATGTAATTATTCATACAGAACCTGAGTAAGACATACTAAATTGAACCTTGGGGGACCTTAAAAACAAAATTTATAATGTAGTGAGACCTATCTCATCCAACAAGTGAGATCCAAAAAAATCCTTTCACTCTCAATGAAAATTTCCCATTAATAAAATTCTACTTTTGGTATAAATCAAGATATAATATTTCTATTCAATCAATACAAATATTAAATATTATCAGTTTTCTGCAGGTAACAAATGTCAACTTTATATTGTGGTATGTTTTATTCTTAAGTGTGGTCTTTTAGAAAAATCCAAAGACTACCTACCAAGTACAGGATGATATAAACTGTTCTCCTTGCAGATGTTTGGAAAAATATAAGGCAAGTAGTATTTCTTAAAATGTGAAAACAAAAAGGAAAATCCCCTTTCTTGATTTTCTTTGTTCTTCCATTCTAAACTTTTTACCTAAAAGAACAGAATATAATTAGAATCATTCTAGGGGAAAGAAACAATTATTAGCTATTATGAACAAACTTATAAAAGGTTACTAAGCAACATACTAAACTGTTACACTGTGAATATACATAGCTATATATATGTATGTATGCACATATTTATGTACATAAATAAAAAAAGAAGAAATCTTAATAACTGGCCTAATGACACATAAATACACTATATATGTTATACTCCAAAAATCTTGTAAGTTAAAATGTGCTCTGGAAAACTGTCAAAGTTGATTTTAAACTCAGCTCTACTAATGACAAAGATACTAATGTTCTTTCCCCTTGCCCTTTTTAGAATAATTCAGCCTAAAATCATACAAAATAGGCATATGTGAGAGGGAGGAGGGGAAGGAGTAAAAGCCGTAGCAGTTAAGTGCAAGTCATCAGAGCCTGACCATGGGAAGCAGGGCCCCAATGGGGTTAGAGCAGAAGCAGTAGCCCAGTGAGGACTGTGTCCATGAAGTGGGATGGTGGCGTCACTAGAAGGAACAGAGTAGTGAAATATACGGTGTGAAAATTCCTGCAGAGTGAGGAAGTAGTATCTAAGTATGGGGGCAGGAAAGGCAAAAAGTGGGCCACAATGAGATACCACTATATACCTACTTCAGAATGGCTAAAATTACAGACTGCCATACCAACTGTTGGTAAGGATGTGAAGCAACTTTAAGTCTCATACATGGCTGGTAGAACGCAAAAAGGTACAACCATTTGCAAAGCAGTGTGACAGTGTCTTAGGCAGTCAATATATACCTACTCTACAACCCAGCCATTCCATTACTGGGTATTTTACCTAAGGAAAAAGAAAGTTTATGTCCACACAAAGACTTGTTTACCAATATTCACAACAGTTGTATTTGTAATAGCCAAAAACTGAAAACAACTCATTACCATCAACACGTGACTACATAACAAATTGTGATATATACCTAACAATGGAAAGCCACTCAGCAATAAAATGGACCAAACTATAGATACATACAACAATATGGATGATTTTCAGTGTAATTAATCATGCTGGGAAAAAAAAATAAGGCAGACCAAAAAAAAGTATGTACCATATAAATTCCATTTCTATGAAAATATGGAAAATGCAAAATACAGCAAGTGACAAAAATCAGATCAACGGTTGCCTGGGGAAGTGGTGGTGGAAAAGGATGGATCACAAAGGGATCTGAGAACTTTTAGGGGTGACAGGTTCATTATCTTCATTATGGTTTCACAAGTGTACACATGTAATAAAACTCATCAAATTGTATATTTCAAACATTGCAGTTTACTATATGTTGTAATAATTATATCTCAATAAAGCTCTAAAGCAATTTTAAAAATCTATATAAAACACACATAATTTTTTTTTAAGAAAAACGGGTAATGATGACAGTAACAGCTACCCACTATAGAACATTTACTGTGTGTCATGTACTTTTTATACTAAGTACTTTGCACTATTTATGCCTCAAACATCAAAATGGGACAGGTATTATTTTTATCTCTATTTTAAGTAATTTTCCAAAGGTCACACTGTGGCAAGATGCAGAATAAGGGTTCAAACCCTGAAAAACTGTTTCAGGGTCCAAACTAACTTCATGTTTGTTTCTGAGGCATAGGGAATTTTTGTATTTTGAACAGTTATAAGAAATATGTATGTGCTAAAAGAGTGTTTTCATCAGTCAGGACATGTTCATTTCATATCTAGAGATGAACAGGTTACTTTACAGAATACATGCACCTGGAAATTTTAAAAGTACAAATAGGTTTAAGGTAAATTACATTCCCCCACATTCCTCTTGGCAGGTTGATACCTAAATCAATTATTAGTTTTTTATTTAAAGTACCACAGCTGGGCCGGTCAAGTGGCACGTTGGTTAAGAGCTGGCTTGGGACGCCAGCAGCCCCAATTCAGATCCCACATATGAGGGCCAGTAACACTGCCCTCTACAGCTAAGATGGTGAACAACAGCTCCACCTGGAGCTGGGCTGCGTTGAGTCCCCTGGGTGGCATAGCTGCAGCACCCGCTGCAGTGGGCTGCCATAGGCTACAGTGAGTGGCTGGCAGCCAGCGTGAGCTGCCAATAGCCGCCGTGAACAGCAGTCCAGAGGCCGGAGACCGATCTGCCTCACCCGGGAAGAGTGCAATGACGATACCAACATGGGCCAGTGAAGCAATGTCCTCCACAACTAGACTGAAGAACAAAAGGACAGCAACTTGTCTGTTCCCCTTCCCCAGTTCCCCAACACTGTTCCCCTCCCCCAATTCACCAATAAAATCTTTAAAAAATAATAATAAAAAACAAAATAAAGTACCACAGCTGCTCGTTATAAATGAAAGGATTAGAAAGTAAACTCAACCGAGTCACATACAAAAGTATACACATAAAGAATCTACTTTAGGCAGAAGCCTGAAACCCGGGAGCAGGGGAAAACAGAGGACTCGCCCGCGGAGAAGCAGCGCGCCGGGCGGAGACGCAGGTCCCCGAGAGACGGAGCGGGGAGCGGAGCCGCGTGGAAAGGTGGGCGCAGTCCCCTGAACCCCAGCGGCAGTCCCTCCAGGAGCGCAGCAGGAGAATGGCGCGGGCGCGCGCCGGCTCCAAGGCAGAAGCCTTAAACCCGGGAGCAGGGGGAAACAGAGGACTCGCCAGTGGAGACGCAGCGCGCTGGCCGGAGTCACAGGTCCCGGAGAGACGAAGTGGGGATCGGAGCCACGCGGCACGGTGCACGCAGTCCCCTAAATTCCGGCAGACCGTTTGGGAGAGCAGCAGGAGATCCGTGCGGGCGCATGCCGGCCCCGAGGCAGAAGCCTGAAACCCGGGAGCACGGGAAAAAGAAGACTCACTCGGACACGCAGCGCGCCGGGCAGAGACGCAGGTCCCCGAGAGAAGCGGAGCGGGGATCTTGGCCACACGATAGGGTGCGCACAATTCCCTAAATCCCGGAAGACCCTTTGGGAGAGCAGAAGGAACTCCGCTGGAGCATAAGAGGCAAAGGCCTTAGCTTAAAACAGTGTTGGAACTGTGGCTTTGTTTATTTTTATGTTTTTTTATTTTTTTTTCCTTTTCTACTCTTGAACAGAAAGCAAAAAAAAAAAAACAATAACGCACCCACTCCCACAAACTTTGGCCCCCGCCAAGTCAGTCTTAAACTGACTCCTGAATGGAGCAATAGGGGCAGACTAGGAAGATATCCTTACCTGCAGGGGGTTGAGAATTTCCACCCAGTAAAGGCTGCAGAGTGAGACTACCTACCCCGCCCCCACCTTTAGGCAAGGCTTGGGAGGCAGGGCAGGTTCACCTGCTGAGGCACTAATTAACAGATTCTTAGCAGCAGGCTTTTGGTAGTGAGGAATTCTTTAATTCTCCATGGCTGTCAACCCAAAGGGTGCCCAGAGACACTCATTGAGCCTTTGGGGGTGCAGCCTGCCTTGGGACAGGCAAAAGCAAAAAGGCAGTGACTTTGTAAAAACCACCAATCACACGTCACAACCACACTCAAGTACAGCAAACCTGCAGTGCCAGGATCACGCTAGGCATCAGGTGGCCTACTGTTTCCACAAGACGCACAGGAATTTTTATACAGCAGACAAACTGAAGAGAGCTTGGTGGACTTTAGCCTAGACCGGCATGGGTATTTTTGGTTTGTTTGGTTTTATTCTGTTTTGTTTTCCCTTTATTGGCTGCTTATCTTGGTTGTTTTTGGTTTTTATTTCTATTTCATTCTAATCATATTGTAGTTTTTAATACAGGCATACATATAGGTGTATATAGGTGAATATATGTCCATATATATGGGTGTGTACACAAATATATATATATTTTTTTTTTCCTTTTTTCTTTTTCTTTCTTTTCTTTTTCTTTTTTCCCCACCCTCACTTTCTCTCTTATTTTATTCATTCTTATCACTGCTATACTTTTCCTCTTTTCCTTTTTTCTGCAAATTTTATTTTTTTAATTTTTCTTACTTTTTTTATTATTATTTTACTTTATTTTTATTTTTTATTTTTTAGGTATAGCTAATCGGTTTCTCATGTTTATTCCATTTTTTATTTTAGGATATTGTATTGTATTTTATTGTTTTCTCTTCTGTTATTATTGAGTGTGTGGTTTTTGTTTTGTTTCTGTTTGTTTTCTTCATTAGTATGATTGATATTTCTGTACAAGTTGACTGTAGTTTGATGGTTGGTTTTTTTTACTTGTGCGAGCATTTGGTTTCCTTTGGTGGCTGCGGAGGTTGTTCTTGTTGATCTGTTATGCTCTAAAATCACTCTGCAGCACTGGGTCCAAACAAACAGACACAAGAATCATCATACCCGGAGGCCAACTTCAGATAAAACCAGAGCATTTCTGGGTTTGATATACAAGAGTCACACCCAAAAGACAGTTGCTACAGGTACTAGGACCCATAGGGTCCAAGTTTCATCAGAGGGGTCAATCCTCTCACAGCAGCTCATAAACTGCAGACGCTGCTGATTCTCACAGCTAATCAATCTGGGAGTCAATCCCACCTACTGACAAACCAAAAGTAATCAAAACTAAAACTTCAACAAGTGAGGACGCACGACACAAGGAACACCTCAGATACAAGCACAGGAGAATAGGGAGACTGAGTAATTCAAATATAAAGGACACATACCATATAAGTTTACCCAGAAAAGACTGAGAAATCTGGGGGATCTATCTGTTATATTGAAGCAAACACAAAGAGTAAGCCAGAATGGGGAGACAAAGAAACACAACACAAATAAAAAAACAGAAGAAACTTCCTGAATCAGTGGAAATAGAGGAAATAGAGGTAACCAATCTATCGGAGACAGAGTTCAGAACACTGATTATTAGAATGTACAAGGAAATTAATGAAAATATAAAGAAGGATAGACAAATCATGAAAAGCAACCAGCTAGAACTTAAGAATACAATTACTGAATTAAATAACAAACTTGAGGGAATCACTAGCAGATTGGATGAAGCAGAAAATCGAATCAGTGACTTAGAAGACAAAATAGCAGAGATCACCCATGCGAAACAACAAAAAGAAAAAAGAATGAAAAACATGGAAAATAGTTTAAGAGAGCTGGGGGACAACATCAAACGCAATAACCTACGGGTCATTGGAGTACCAGAAGGAGAAGAGAGGGAGCAAGGGATTGAGAATATATTTGAAGTAATAATGTCTGAAAACTTCCCTAACCTGGCAAAAGACATCGAAATACAAGCTCAGGAAGTGCAGAGAGTTCCAACCAGAATGATTCCAAACAGGCCCACTCCAAGAAACATTATAGTGAAAATGGCAAGGGTTAAGGACAAAGACAGAATCCTTAAAGCAGCAAGGGAAAGGCAGCAAGTTACTTACAAGGGTACCCTCATAAGATTATCAGCTGACTTTTCTATAGAAACTTTGCAGGCCAGAAGGGAGTGGCAGGAGGTTTTCAAAGTGATGAAAAATAAAGGCCTACAACCAAGATTGCTGTATCCAGCAAGGTTATCATTTAAAATCGAAGGCGAGATAAGGAGCTTTGCAGAAAAAAATAAGTTAAGGGAATTCATTACCACCAAGCCAGCTTTGCAGGAAATGCTAAAAGGGCTTCTTTCAGTAGAAGAGAAAAACAACCTATGAAAGCCTACGAACACAAATAACAAAATGGCAATAAATACACACCTATCAATAATCACATAAAATGTAAATGGATTAAATGCTCCAATAAAAAGACATAGGGTGGCTGAATGGATAAGAAAGCAAGACCCCAGCATATGCTGTATACATGAGACTCACCTCAGATCCAAAGACTCATACAGGCTGAAAGTAAAGGGATGGAGTAAAATATTTCATGCAAATGGTACTGAGAAAAAAGCTGGAGTAGCGATACTTATATCAGATAAAATGGACTTTAAATTGAAGAATAACAAAGGACAAAGAAGGACACTTCATAGTAATGAAGGGATCGATCCAACAAGAGGACATAACTCTAGTAAACATCTATGCACCTAACATAGGAGCCCCTAAATATATAAAACAGATATTGTCAGACATAAAGACAGAGATCAACAGTAACACTATCATAGTAGGGGACTTCAACACCCCGCTGTCACTAATGGACAGATCCTCCAGACAGAAAATCAATGTGGAAACAGCGACCTTAAATGACACATTAGACCAGCTGGATTTAATAGACATTTTCAGAGCATTTCATCCCAAAGCTACAGAATATACGTTCTTTTCAAGTGCACATGGAATATTTTCTAAGATAGACCACATGTTAGGCCACAAAACAAGTCTCAATAAATTTAAGAAGATTGAAATCATTTCAACTGTATTCTCTGATCACAATGCTATGAAACTAGAAATCAATTATAAGAAGAAATCCGGGAAGCTGACAAATAAATGGAGGCTAAACAATATGCTATTAAATAGTGAGTGGGTCACAAATGAGATCAAGGAGGAAATCAAAAGATACCTCGAGACAAACGATGATGAAAACACCACGACCCAAAATCTCTGAGATGCTGCGAAAGCAGTCCTAAGAGGGAAGTTTATAGCAGTGCAGGCCTACCTAAAAAAGGAAGAAAAATCTCAAATCAACAGGTTATCCTTACACCTAAGGGAACTGGAAAAAGAACAGCAAAAGAGTCCCAAGGGGAGTACAAGAAAGAAGATAATAAAGACCAGAGCAAAAATAAACAATATAGAGAACAGAAAAACAATTCAAAAGATCAATGAAACCAAGAGCTGGTTTCTTGAGAAGATAAACAAAATTGACAAACCTCTAGCCAGGCTCATCAAAAAAAAAGAGAGAGGACTCAAATTAGCAAAATCAGGAATGAAAGAGGGGAAATGACTACAGACATCACAGAAATACAAAAAATTCTAAGAAATTACTATGAGCAACTATATGCCAACAAATTTGACAATCTGGAAGAAATGGATAATTTTCTAGAAGCATACAACCTTCCAAAGCTAACGCAAGAAGAAACAGAAAATCTAAATACCCTGATTACTACCAAGGAAATTGAATCAGTAATTGACAAGCTCCCAAAAAACAAAAGCCCTGGACCAGATGGCTTCACAAGTGAATTTTATCAAACATTCAAAAAAGAACTATCACCTATTCTTCTCAAACTATTCCAAAAAATCCAGAAGGAGGGAAGGCTTCCAAACTCTTTTTATGAAGCCACTAT
Source organism: Aselliscus stoliczkanus (assembly GCA_033961575.1). Taxonomy (NCBI): domain Eukaryota; kingdom Metazoa; phylum Chordata; class Mammalia; order Chiroptera; family Hipposideridae; genus Aselliscus; species Aselliscus stoliczkanus. The sequence goes on along the minus strand of CM066732.1, from coordinate 75,088,136 downwards.
CACCCTGATTCCAAAACCAGATAAAGACATCACAAAAAAGGAAAACTACAGGCCAATCTCCCTGATGAATATAGATGCAAATATTCTCAATAAAATATTAGCAAACAGAATTCAGCAATATATTAAGAAGATCATACATCATGATCAAGTGGGATTCACCCCTAGTGCGCAAGGCTGGTTCAACATCCGTAAATCAATTAATGTGATACACCACATCAACAAAATGAAGGATAAAGATCACATGGTCATTTCAATAGATGCAGAAAAAGCATTTGACAAAATCCAACAGCCATTTATGTTAAAAACCCTTAGCAAAATGGGAATACAGGGATCATATCTCAACATAATAAAAGCCATATATGATAAACCTACAGTTAACATCGTACTCAATGGGGAAAAGCTAAAACCATTCGCCTTAAGATCAGGAACAAGACAAGGCTGTCCACTTTCTCCTCTTTTATTCAACATAGTGCTGGAAGTTCTAGCCACAGCAATCAGACAACAAAAAGAAATAAAAGGCATCCAAATTGGCAAGGAAGAAGTAAAATTGTCATTATATGCAGATGACATGATACTGTATATAGAGAACCCCAAAGACTCCATCAAAAAACTACTGGAACTGATAGACGAATTCAGTAAAGTAGCAGGATATAAAATCAATGTTCAGAAATCAGTGGCATTTGCATATACCAATAATAAACTAATGGAAAGAGAAATTAAGAAAACTGTCCCACTTACAATTACGTCAAGAACTATAAAATACCTAGGAATAAATTTAACCAAAGAAGTGAAAGATCTGTACTCAGAAAATTATAAGACACTGAAGAAAGAAATCATAGAAGATACAAATAAATGGAAACACCTACCATGCTCATGGATAGGAAGAATTAATATAGTTAAAATGTCCATACTGCCTAAAGCAATATATAGATTCAATGCAATTCCTATCAAACTACCAAGGGCATTTTTCACAGAAATAGAAAATAGAATCCTAAAATTTATATGGAATCATAAAAGACCCAGAATAGCCTCGGCAATTCTGAGAAATAAGAACAAAGTCGGGGGGATCACGCTACCAGACATCAAAACCTACTACAAGGCCACAGTAATCAAGACAGTTTGGTATTGGCATAAAAACAGGCACATCGATCAGTGGAACAGAACAGAGAGCCCAGAAATAAATCCAAGCATTTACGGACAGTTAATCTATGACAAGGGAAGCAAGAATTTACATTGGAGTAAAGATAGTCTATTCAATAAATGGTGCTGCAAAAATTGGACTGACACATGCAAAAAAATGAAACTGGATCATCTCCTTATGCCTTATACAAGAACAAATTCAAAATGGATTAAAGACTTAAATGTAAGACCTGAAACCATAAAAATCCTAAAAGAAAATATAGGGAGTACATTTGCAGACATTACCCGGAGCAATATTTTTACTGATACATCCCTACGGGCAAGGGAAGTAAAAGAAAAAATGAACATATGGGATTATATCAGACTTAAAAGTTTTTTCACAACAAAGGAGACCATTAATAAAACAAAAAGGAAGCCTACTGAAAGGGAGAATATATTTGCCAACAATATATCTGATAAGGGGTTAATATCCAAAATTTATAAAACACTCATGAAACTCAACACCAAAAAAACAAACAACCCAATTAAAAAATGGGCAGAAGATATGAAGAGACAGTTCTCTAAAGAGGACATACAGATGGCCAAAAGACATATGAAAACAAGTTCAACCTCACTGGTCATTAGGGAAATGCAAATAAAAACCACCATGAGATACCACCTCACCCCAGTCAGAATGGCTATCATCAACAAATCAACAAACAACAAGTGCTGGCGGGGTTGTGGGGTAAAGGGGACCCTCCTGCACTGTTGGTGGGACTGCAGATTGGTACAACCACTATGGAAGTCAGTATGGAGGTATCTCAAAGAACTGGAAATAGAGCTACCGTTTGACCCAGCAATTCCACTCCTAGGTATTTATCCTGAAAAAACCAAGACACTTATTCAAAAAAAGTTATGCACCCCTATGTTCATAGCAGCACAATTTACAATAGCTAAGACTTGGAAACAACCAAAATGCCCATCAGTAGATGACTGGATTAAGAAACTGTGGTATATTTATACAATGGAGTATTACTCCGCTATAAAGAGGAATGAAATTGTGCCATTTGCAATGATATGGATGGACCTAGAGACTGTAATGTTGAGTGAAATAAGTCAGTCAGAGAAGGACAGGTACCATATGATCTCACTCATATGTGGAGTCTGAGGGGCTGTATGAATGAGCAAAGTGAACAGAAACTGTCTCATAGATATAGAGGAAAAATCAGGGTTGCTAATTGGGAGGGGTATGGGGATGAGGGAGAAGGGGAAGGGATTAGACAGCAAGGATGGGTAACTACAACATTGCTACTGGGATGGGAAAGGCAGTTTGGGGAATATAATTAATAATGTTGTACGTATTCTGTGGAATGTCAGATGATCATAGGTCTTGTTGGGGAGACCATTTCGTGGATGGAGTAGAGGTTTGATCACTGCACTGTATCACTAAAGCGGAGGTGATATACCTACTGTAATTGAATATATATAGATAGTCACGGGATGTGGATTATACTGTGGAAGAGAGTCGGTGGAAGAGTAATGGATATGTATGATATGGGAGGGGAGTGGGGTGGTGTATTGGGGGTGGGGGGTTGTCACTTTGAGGGGTAAAATGTATAACTATTGCACTGTGTTGTACACCTGAAACTAATTAAAAAAATAAATAAAAAAAAAAAAGAATCTACTTTAAAATTTTCTCCGTCTACTTCCCTTTCTAAGAGGTTCATAATGTTTCCGATTATTTTTATTACAGAAAACATACTAACATATTTTCAAAAGTAAAAATTTGTCACACCCCTTCAGGAAAATAAGCAAATACTTACTGGTAAAAGAGGAAAAAATGAATTACCCACACAGGTAGTAAAGGAGGTGATATCAAAAAGATCTAACATGTACCTGAATTACTATATATTTTAAAAGTGCTTCAAGAAAATAGCTTGTGAGGTCTTCCTGTCCTTTATCTCCTGATTGTGGGGGGACAAGAGGAGTGATTTCTTCTATAGTAACTTGAGCTATCCAAAGACAAAAGAAAAGTTTAGTATAATTACAAAATAAATTTAATAATACAATAACATGACCCAAATAAAATTTAACTGCAAAACATACATGTAATAAATATTGCTTGAAAACATTCTACTGATTGAATCTTGAAATAAATCTGAAGTCATCCTGATAGTCCATCACAACAACCATGAACTCTTATAATCAGCAGTTTCATGAACCCTTGATTGAGGGACTATGACACAGGGATAGGCAAACAGATATGCAGGGGTTAATGAGTGAATAATGTCTCGCTTGGGAAATAACTTCTCATATTTTAAAATTCACATTAAGAGTCTCTATTACAAAAATTCCATGATGACAAGAAACATTAATAAAAATGTGCTTATTCATCAATTAAAGACAATCTGATTACTCTAGGTAATGACCATACTTACTCTTTAAGGTAGCCCTTTTATTCAAAGGATGAAATACTATTTCCCTCTCAAAGAGACAGAGAAGTTAACATCTTAGTTCCTTGATTATAAAAGTGCAGTAATAAAATAAGAAACTTTTACATTTTTTTACTTGTCAGATATTCAAAAACATTCATTGTAATACATGTAAATTCAAGAAGAATCAAGCCACAAACAGGTGAATTCTTATAAATATTTCCTAAGCAGCACCATCGGTACCTGGTTTAGCATAGGCAGGTCCCTAAACCTGTTCCTCAGTAAATATAAGCTAAGTAATTATTAAGCTTGTAAAAATGGAATTTTTTTATAATCCTCTTTGCACAAAGTAAAACGCACTTGTACTTCAATGTACGTTCAATTAACTCAAAGATATAAGGTGATACATAAGAACTGGAAGTTAATGTAAATGGCCTGTATTAACCATGTATTTCTTATGCTTTGACATCAGGGGACTTGCTGGCCCTGAAGAAAATGTCCCTTTCAGGACTATCTAATGCCTACAGATAAAGTTAGGCCTGAGAAGGTGCCTTGCATATGCAAGCCAACCAACCCAGACACCACGCCTCTCCTGTCTCCTTTACTGGGCTCTCACACTCAGGACCACTCTTCCTCTGACCTGATCACCTTAGGGCCGGCTACCAGACGACTAGGGACAGCCCTTATGCTCAGAGCCACCGAAATGATCCAAACTAGCCAATTCTAGGCCTATTCACCCAGTCTAGCACATTTCTGCCTGCAGAAACCATAGTAAGGGCTCTTGCCCCTGATACCCACCCCCACCTCCGCTCTCCACCCCACCCGGACTGACCCTGGTGCTGCCCAGGGTGGCCACCCTCCCTGGTGTGGCATGCGCTCGTCTCTTGAGAACACTGAATAACAAAATATATTTTTAATGGTGATTGCCTCCTGACCTGTTGGCCTCATCAGACCTGTATAATAATGAAACCTACATTTTAAAATGTGGCCTCGGATTGCCTACTTAATAAATATACAGACATTTTTAAAAATACATTAACAAACTACAGAGAAAGCTTTAAAATATTAGTGCGTAAGATCTCAAGAATCTTACTTTCTTGAAGATTGAGTGGAGGATTAATGAGATTATCTAAAGTTCGAGGTCCATATTCAGATTGTGGTGCTGAGAATCCAGGGATTAAACATGAAAACATCCAAAGCTGTTCTTTGCTACAGTTACTCTGAAGAGCTTGCAACCATAATAAGAAAAGCCGAACACCTTCCCTCCTGATCTAAAATAAAAATGAAAAACAGTATTTTTAGTTATAATGGAAAATACTTTATTTCTTTTAAGGCCAAAATTCTCTAGAAAATTATTACAGAATGATACTTTGACAAAAGGAAGGAAAGGGAGCGGGAGAGATATTACACCCATGAAATCTATTGAGCTCTCATTATTTATTTATTTATTTATTTATTTATTTATTTATTTATTTATTTATTTATTTATTTTGAGGGCAGTGTCACTGGCCCTCATATGTGGAACAGAACCGGGGCTGCTGGCTTCCCAAGCCAGCGCTTAACCACGGCGCCACTCAGCCGGCCTAGAGCTCTCATTATTTATAAATCTAAATTCATGGATTTTGAACAAATGAAAAATGAGCTTGGCCTCTAATTGTTTAAAGCCATCAGGTAATTTTTATTCTATAATTTCTCATCGTAAAAAACTCAGAAAAATCAGGGCCAGCTGAGTGGCTCGGTTGGTAAAGAGCTCGCTAAAGAGTGTGAGCTGAGCTCTGAGCAACAGCAGTTCGATGCCCAGCCCGAGCTGAGCTGCCACTAAGCTGCCAACAGGTGACAGGATGGCTCAGCTAAAAACAAACAAACTCAGAAAATCATTTGTTTCTTGTCTATTTCCCTTCCTCATCTCTCCTTTCCATCATCTCCAGTCTAATCCAAAAACAAGGAGAGGGCAATGACTGTTCCTTGTTATAATGAGTTTAGTAAAAGAAGGAATGATTATGGGGGTCCTGGCGCATTGCTAACTCAATGCTGTTGTGTCCTTAAAAAACTTATCACTCTCTGAAATTATCTCATTTACTTATTACTTGCTGCTAAGCTGCAAAGAGGGAATTTTGGCCTATAACTGTATATTACTGTATATTTTGGCCTATTACTGTATATTAAGCACCTAGAACAATGCCCTGTACACAGAAGACAATAAATATTTGAATGAATGAATTATTCCCAAGAAGAGAAAAGGAAAATATTTTTAAAATTAAATCTCAGATAAGCAAAACACAGAGTTCCTCACTAACCTAACCTCACTGGTAGCTTTGAAAATTACCCTACTGCAGCTGTTAACTGCCACTGTCTAAGCTATTCATCAGCTTCTACCTCATGGTTTAGACAGGTAACAGGAAAAGATGTAGGAAGGCGTATCCTTTCTACTGCTACACCCAAGCCTTGATGCCCAAAGTACTACAATATGAAACTTTTACCTAGCCTATAGCAGATGCTTTTGGGGTGGACAGCTCTTCTTACCATAGTACAATGAAATAATGAAAAAGAAAAAAAACACACAACATTTTTATATAGATCCCCTACTTTCCTCTACATCTATCATAAGAATAGCTATGGTAAAATGAAGAGTAATTTGGTGAATAACTAACTTTTCTCTTCTGGAGACCACACAGTAAAGCATTTCTGGTGAAATAGGCAATGCAGTGGCAGATATACAACAGTTTTACCATAGCCTGGTCAACCTGGTATGTACTTTCATTCGTACTGAGTATGTTGCTATATTTTAAGTGAATTCAGTTCAATTAAGTGGACTAAAGACAGTCCAAAATTCATCAGGAAAAAGCTGATATAAGAAAAATGGCTGTATGCTTTACTTAGTTTTTAAGAAGTCAGAGAAAAGAAATATAATTATATTATACCTTCAAGGAATTTCCTGTGTGGAGTAGTTTCTTTAAAATTAATCCTGAAAAGAAAACATGATTTTTTAAATATCCATATTTTCTTATTTTTCTAAATGTCCAAGTTCTCGGTCAGACTTGAAAACACTTTAAAACAAGTCCTTGGCAACCTCCAAATTATTCTTGGTGACCTTGATATCCCTCTGGTCATAATCTTGGGACCAGAAGGGCATACAAAAAGTCACCTTCTCAACACAGGGCTTAAACATGATGTATTCTAATGAAACAAATCCTAACCCCCAAATTGCATTTACTACAACAATCTATGTATATCTCTTATTTAGACTAAGAATATAATTAAATACTTTCTCCATCACTAATTCAAATAAAACCATTGTAGAAAATTTCCATTTAGTTAAGAATATAAATATCTATAACTCTTAATATTTCCTAATAAATATTTCCATTGTATTTTTTTTCAAAATATTCAAAACCATATTTTTTTTATTTTAAATTATATAATATAGTATTTCAAATCTACAACAAAATACTGAAATAACACAAACAAACATCCAGGGGTCCACCATTTGACCTGAACAAAATTAAACACAGTCCCATGTTCCTTATAATTCCAGATTTTCATTTATTTACATTATCTATAATGTTTCATTTAACAATACTAATATCATTGAAGCCTTCTGTGAACCCATCCTGAATCACTTTCCAAGGGAAACCATTATTCAAATTTTGGTATTATTTCCACAATTTTTTTTATTACTACTAATGTATAAATCCATAAAATATTTAGAATTGGTTTATATGTTTAAAGTCTTACACCAGTAAGAAGAATTTCTTCCACAGCTAACTGTTCTAATCCTGCATTTTTTAATGAACTTCTTTTTAGTAACATCAAGAACATATATATTGGGTTGTTGGAAAAGTCATGACATATTCTGTCTATGTTTTTCAAGTCATTTATTTATATAAAGAACAAAGATCAATCAATGATATACTGCCCGTTTTGTTTGATAACCTTTTACCATCTTTCAGTGAGCTTTATAATTCCTCCTTCATAGAAGGACTTGTCTTTATTTGCAAAAAACTGAACAAGGTGCTGATTTACAGTCTCCTCTGAATTGAATGTCACACCACGCAAGAAGTTTTGAAGAGAGCGAAACAAGTAGAAGTCTGACGGCACAAGGTCAGACGAGTATGGTGGGTGTGGCAATACATCCCATCCAAGCTCCAATAATTTTTGATGGGTGATCAAACTTGTGTGTGGTCTCGTGTTGTCGCGATGGAACACAACTTCTTTACAATTAACAAGCTCTGGACGTTTACAGATGATGGATTTGCTCAAACTGTCCAATTGCCGACAGTAACACATTCAAATTGATTGTTTCCTTGGTATGAGCTCGAAATTCACGACACCTTGAAAATCCCACCACCCTGAGAGCATAACCTTCCTCAGATGAATGTCTGCTTTCGATGCCGTTTGAGACAAATCATCACATCGGGACCAAGACCGTTTGCAAACCACATTGTTGTAAACAATCCACTTCTCATCACCAGTTATCAGTCACTTCACAAAAGGATCATTTTTCTCACGTCTAATGAGCATATTGTAGATATTTATATGTGCCATCAAATGAACTTCTTTGAGTTTATGCGGAACCCAAATATCAAGCTTGCTTACGTATCCCAGCTTCCTCAGGTGGTCGTGAACGCTTGAATGATGGATGTTCAGTGTTCCTGCAATCTCTCGTGTTGTGTAACATGGGTTTGACTCAATCAATGCCTTTTTTGTAGTCAACCTCGGTGGGCCTCCCTGTCTGAGGAGCGTAGTTGAGATCAAACGAAATTTGATCCATGAGATCAGCAAGGAATTTTGTGAACCATCACTGGCACTGAAGTTCTTGTAGAGCATTGTCACCATACATTTTATGCAACTTTTCACAAGCTTGACACACATTCTTCCCTTTATGGATGTAAAACAGTAAAAACATAGCAAAAACGCAAAGTTTGGTCTTCGTCTTTTACTTGTTGCAAAATCTCCAAAACTCAACCAAATCTCTCAAGTTTTTTTAGAATGAAGCTAGAACTGTCAGCTATCAAATGACATAGCAATAACATAGATGTGATGACTTTAGTACTTCCAAAAATTAACTAGTGCCATCTGTGGCAAACATGCGTCATGACTTTTCCAACAACCTAATACTATATATAAATGATCCAGGCTATGACTTCTTAGTTTAAGTTTCATTTGTCATACAAAAATAAGGTTTGATGTTTCAACAAACTGTACTGATTTATCTACAATTCCCTGCCCCACATTTAAGCAAATTCTATTTCTTAAAGTAATATAATGTAAACCCCAGTCATCAGCTCTCCTAAAAAATCTATATATGCTAAATGCAATGAGGTATCATATACTGGATCCTGGAACAGGAAAAGAATATTAAATGGAAAACTAATCAAACCTGAATGTTTGGGGTTTAATTCATAGTGAAAACGAACAAAACAAAATCTTATATATGGTATCATACAAAATAAGTCATCTTGTAAGTTGCTTTTCACATCCAACATTAGCTTCTGTAATTTATCTATATTGACCAGTGTATTGCTAGTGAACTCATTTTAACTGCTGTATACTATTTCATTCTTTGACTATACCATTCATCTTAATGTTAGAACATTTGGTTTGTTTTCAAAATGCTGCTATTCCCAAGAATACTACAATAAATGTTCTTGTATGCATATGAGTTTGCACTGATTCCCTGTATGTATGAGTTTCTTCAGGATATATAAACAGAAATAATTATTTACTTTCAACTTTACTAAATATTGGAAAATTCTCTCGAAAGTAATTGAGAAAATTAGCAGTATTACTAGCAGTGTATGCGAGTGCTGTGGTAACAAATTCTTGGCAACCCAAAACTCCGGCAAATATTTTAATATTTGCCAGTCTGACGAGTGTTAAATATCTTAATAATGTTTTCATTTGATGTCTCCTAGGATAAACTTGTCAGGCTATATTAAAAAGTCCCTATAGGAATTCTGAATGAGAATTGTTATCTTTATACTATCAAGCCTATCATCCATGAATATTGCATAAGGTTGCATTTATTCAGTCCTTTCTCGTTCTTCAATAATCATATCATCGCCATACATTAATCCAATATTTTAAGTACAGAATACACATTCTCAAGCACAATGACACATTCTTCAGGAGAGATTATATTCTGAGGCATAAAATGTCTCAAAAATTTTAAAAGGACCAATATCATATAAAGTTATTTTCTGACCACAAAGGAATTAAGTTAGAAATCATAACAAAAAAATCTGTGGTAATATCAAATATTTGAAAACTTAAAAAATAAAAACGCTATTAAATAAGCTATGGGTCAAAGAAACCAAAGGGGACATTAGAAAGTATTTTCAACTGAATGAAAATCAACTAACGTCACTAATTAATTTTTCCTTATATATAAAACTGAAAAGAAAGGATAACAGTTTTAAGATTCTTCTGGGTGACAAAGAAAAATGACCATTTATGTATATTCTCAAGTTCGACATTTATTGGAGTATTATTAATCATGACAACTAGATAGTGTAAAGGTCCTATGGAGACTTAAGACCACATTTCTCGGGAAATATAATAAACTTTTGAAGTTGAGATGCCTCAAAGAAAGTTTCTTCATACACAATCTTCAAGGACATATTTATGATTATGAAAACAAAATAGGTTTTCACTACTCTACTGAGCAACTTAACATGCTTATTAGCAAGTCATATGTCCTCTTTGGTGTAATGCCTATTCAACTATTTTGCCTATTTTAAAAATTGACTTGTCTTTATTATTGAGTTGTAAGAGTTCTTTATATAGTATGGTTACATCATTTTTAGCCTCAAACTTTATCTAAAAAGTTCATTCTAAAAGGTTTCACTTTTTGGATTTCTAGCCCTTGCATCACTATCTCTCCTATATGTCCAGAGTTGTTTTTGTTTGTTTGTTTGTATTTTGGTTTCTGGAACTGCTTACTGTTTTAAAGCCTCACAGATTTCATTTGCTCTAACTGATTAAGAAATGTAGAGCCTAAATAAATCTATGACTCTCTTTTTAAGAGAAACAAATACAATTTTTACAAATGAACAGAAGAGTTATAACATTCTACTTCAACAATGTAGATCTAGTAGCTGTCAGTATAATCCCCATGAGAGAGAAGTATCATGAGAATCACTAGCAGAAAGCCCTAACATCACTGAGACAGTGAACCAAAGCCAGCAATTGCCTATCTGCAGACTCCTTTATAATATGAGGAGGGGGAATGTCTTACTATGACACCTCGAGAGCCCTTACAATTGTTACAGAATCAGACTACAAACCAGCCAGCAACCATCTTGGTTTAGTTCCTGGTAACAGAAAGTGTCATCTCCAGCCTGCTTGGTTTCTGACAGTAAAGCACAGCAGGGTGTTTCCCCCTTTTTCTTTTCAGCTCTGTTTCATGATCTGGGAAGCTCTCTTTTGACCCTTCAAGCTGTAAACTTAACTCCAGTTCTCCCCCTTTTTGGGGGGAGCAAGCTACCAATTGACACTGCTTGCTTTCAAACCTGGAGCCCATTGCTTCTGCTCTATTTGGCACTTTGGGTTTCTTTTCCATTTCTGATTCACAGAGAAATTTATTTTGATGCTGAGCTTGCTTTTATTTTTTATTTTTTTATAGTTTTACTATCATTGCTAATGTATTCCAAGTAAATAATAGGTGCAGCAAAGAAATTTAATATACCATTTTGACTGTAAAGCCTTCTATGTTTTTATTTTATATTCCCAGTAAGTCTAGTCCTGTGTGATTTTTTTTGTTTTTAACTAAAGCATAAACTATGAATTCACTCCAAATGACAGCCTATTAAAGTGCATTTTCATATATTATCGTTCATTTCAAAGGTGAAGTACACATTTAAATTACTTACCAATACTATGAAACTGCCATCGCTGATGAATTCTTTCTGGAAGAAGCTGTAAAATTTTCTAAAAATCAATATGAATAAAACAAACAAACAAAAAGAATGAAAAGCAAAGAATGAATCCACAATCTGAGCAATGTGAAAAATTAAAGAGCTTACATTAAGCCTTTAAGTTTCTTACGGAAAATATATATTACAAATACAAATTAGTTTCTGAGCTAATCTGACAGTACTGGCACTATTGCAGCATTGACATATTGATCAATATTTGAAAACCCCCAAAACAAGCCATCTTAACAAAGACTTGGAACAGGAAATTAATGAAATTTATCTTTTACAGTGAGGAGGAAAGTTAAGTATATTTCTTCATAGTAATTAAATACTAACTAATATATATATTTCAAAATGCTTATTTACTATTCTTAGAATTTCTGCATTGTGGATAGTACTGATAAGTTTTGAATTCTGTCAGATAATAAGATTTCTGACATTTTCTCTCTATAAGTAGTTCTTTCCCCTATGTTGATAAATCTATTTTGATTTCACAAAAATCCCACGAAATATTTGTACTGAGTTAATTCATGTGAACCCCAAATTACTTACATATTATGATGGCTATAGGTATAAGAACAAAACCTTCAAATTCAGAGCTACAGGTTTCCAGTAACTGGGAATAAACACTTTCACATACAATACTTTCAAAATTTTGTCTTTAATTTCCTTTGCATATTGCATCTGTGTGGATTACTGTAGATCCCCAGCTGCTTTACTACCATGCTGGTGAACTGTGTTCTCAGCATTCCGCTTGCTGAATGATATCTGTGTGTGCTTGTTGTTATTGCTGCTCTTACTACTATCATTATTTAGAAACACCATTAACTGAATGTCCATAAGGGCCAAACACTAAATAAGACACTTTACATAATGGTATCTTATTAATCCTTGCAATCATCCTAAAAGGCGAGTTTATCTCATTTGACAAAGGAGGAAATGGGTTAAGCAATGTGCTTAGGTTAGAAAGTGGAAGAACAGATATTACAATATGTCTATTTCTAAAACTTAGGCTTGTATACCATTCTGCTCAAAGAATAATATGTATGCATGTTTTACACTTCTCTATCGCCCCTTTTACACGATCTTTAGTCCATCTCATACAAGAGGATGATGAAGAAACTACAAAGTTCTTCACAGATAAATAAAATGCTGGTCCCACAAAGATACATAAACTTCTTTCCCTTTGCCCTCTTTATTTTTTCTAGGTAACGACTGTACAATTATATTTATTTTGGTGTGGAAAGAGATAAAATTACAGAAAATTGAAAAGACAAGTTTGTGAACTGCTCAAAAGCATTCCTAAATTATGACTATTAATTATACTTTATAAAATTAATTATTTACATTTATAAATGTAAATAAGCATGTCTATATGTGTTTTTTGGGTTGTTTTTTTTTTGAGGGCAGTGTCACTGGCCCTCATATGTGGAACCGAACCGGGGCCGCTGGTTTCCCAAGCCAGCACTAAAACCACCGCAACACTCAGCTGGCCGTATATGTTTTCATATGGTTAACATAAAGATGAAAGGAGTTATGTGTCTTTTAACTGCACAGAAAACAGATTATAAGCCTTATGACATATTCCTAATATTAAGTAACGAGGCTTTTTATTCCAGAAAAGAGAGAAATCAATTTATTTAAAATTTCTAGATTTTTAAAAAATCATCATTAGTCTCTAAAGGTAAAGGTCAGATATTTATTGTTCCCATTATAAGTACAAAAAAAATTGGCACACAAGTTAAACTTTTGTTTTCCAGAAGATGAAAACCCTGTATCTAATATCTTTTTTTCAATAAAATTCATAAAGACAAACTGTTCAAAGATTAAACAGTAAAGATTACTGTTCAAAGATCAGTAGTATTACCTATAGGAAAATAAATATTATTTCTTAATAGAAGGAATGCTCTGAAAGAGCTTCTATTAACTCATCAATCATTTCAGTTTCCTGAATGCAGCGCAAGCATGAATGTCTGAAGGAACACTTTCCAGGAAATGTTCACTTGCTTTTTTTGTGGATATTATTATTCTTTCTTAAAACATCTATGTTTTAAGATTCCCCTGTAAACAGTTCATACAAACAACTGGGGAGGTAAATATAAGTAAATTCCTCAGGGTTAATGAGCATTGAAAATTATCTTTAATTCACAGTAGACAGAATATCTCAATCTTCAGACACAGATTTCCACATTCTTTACTATGCCTTTCAAGTCACAAAGTCTAAACCTGGCTTTCTCCAGATCTTTAACTTCTTGATAAAGATCACAATACCTGTACCTCTATCACTGTTTGATTTGATATATGGAATGAAGAGCAAGGAGTTATTTTAAAAGTGGGTGTGTGTATGTATGGGGGACGGAGAGGTGCCCTAATTTTTATTAGTATGGCAAAAATAAAATGCAAAATTTAGCAAAGTATCAGATGTTGCTATTTCCTTGTTTATTTAGAAATAAAGATTTGTCCCACACCAATCCAAAGTAATGTAGAACAATTTAAAAACATTTAAAACTATTTTATATAAGTTTACGATGAAAAGCAGTTAATGCAAATACTATCAATTTCATAGGTATATAACAGTTCCATGAAGTTATACCTTCTCAGGTAAGTATGCTTGAAATTAAAAAAAAAAAAAAAAAAAAAAAATCTCCGTTTGTGTAAACCTCCTATAAATTAGTACCAACTTTCTAGTGTCAAATACATGAAAACATAATTCTATAAATTCTATCTCAAAAAATAGTTATGAATTAAGTCAGGTATATTTTCAGGTTAAAAACCGTGATTTAGTTTTTAAAAAGCACAGCAGATTCACAGTATTTTATTATACACTTTATAGTTCCAAGAATTATTCTTGGAAAAAAGCAAGTTAGACGGGCAGGTACTTACCTCAAAAATAAAAAGTATAGCATCCAATTCCTCCCTCTGAGACTTGTGACCTAAAATATTTTTTCAGAAAAATATTTTAAACATTATCATTTTGTCCTCATTGTTAATAACCACTTAAATAGCTTAAAGTATTTAAAGCACTGAAGTTTTTTCTCAGTCATTTTGAAATAAAATGTTTAAAGCATATTCTGTTCAATGTGTACACAGTATCATAGCACCTCTCCTTACTCTTTTTCAACAATTAAATTCAGATTCTACATATTTATGTCTAAAAACAAATCACAGGGCCAGCCAAGTGGCGCAGTGGTTAAGAGCTGGCTTGGGATGCCAGTGGCCCCCGTTTGGATCCCACATATGAGGGCCAGTGACACTGCCCTCTAGAAAAAAAAAAAAAGAAAGAAAGAAAAAAAGAAATAAATAACAGGGAATCACAATATATTGTGGAGAACTTTAAATGAACTCTGAAAATGAAAATATGAAAATGACTGCTCAAACCTGACACATGCCCTTAGGGCAGAGCAAAGAACTGGCAAGGTAACAGATAACCTGACCCAGGAAAAAAGCATATCTTCTAAGTCTTCTTACTTAACGTAGTAAGAACTGTACTACTAACCCACAGGGTGAGAGGGGTGTCTAAAAGTTGTCTGACAAAAAGTGAAGTAATACAAAAATTCCAACATCCAAGAGTCTATTTTTAAGTGAATGTATATGATAATTATTTGAAACATCAATATATACCAGGATTGATTTGAACCTCTTACCTTTCTGTTTAAGACTAGCTTCAATAGTCACAAAATTCTCAAAGAACACATAATATATATGTGAAAAATGTTGGTCAAAAAACTGTTTAAGATCGATAGATTCTGCATTCTCTGAAAAATAAAATAGTTTCAGTGATTAATATTCACATGTTAAAATTATAATCAGCAAATATTGACAGTGACAAGTTTCCTTCCAAAAAGTCAAAGAACTGCTCCTAAAATGCTATCCTATTAAAATAATAGAGTTATGTATTTATATATCTATATCCTTGTCCTTACAACTTTAGATTTTACAGATTTTAGCTTTAATTTTAAAAACTGATCAAGTCAGGTTATCATAATCTTTGTTTCCTGAAAGAAAACAATGTCTCAGAGAGATTTACTCAAAATCATTAACCAAACCAAAAAAAGTTCTATTTTCAATTCAGATACATTTCTAACTTCTCCTCTAGAGAGTTTAAAATCAGTATTTCTATGAGTAATAACACATCATATCTAAAATACATTTATTCAATAAATAGATACCTAAATATAGACTTTATAAATAAGCACTGTAAGTATTATAAAGCTCAAACACAGATAATACTGCTCTAAAAGAACTCTCAGTGTAAACCAGAGCACACAAAACTAAACATATAATTGTATGCATAAGAAGCATTAGGTACTAAAAATGAAGTGACAAAGTATAACAGCAATTTAGAAATACAAAATTACTTTCAAAGCTCAATGAGAGATGAAGGTAGGCCACGAAAGAAGAAATGCCCAAAAAGAATTTTAAGGACAGAAAGGGCTTTGAACATGAAGTGGTGGGGTTGAATGGAAAAGGCATTCTAGGAATAAACAAAGACACAGTGAGGAATGCATGAAGAAAAATCATTATTCATTTTGGCTAGACCTTAGAGCATTCTGATAAAACTAAAACCAAAAAAGTGACCTTGAGATATGTTGTAAAATGTTTTGAATGCAAACTAAGGAGACTAGATTTATTATTCAAAGCAAGGTATCTATGTAGGTGTATATATGTATTTATGCATATTGTTGTTTAGGTTATTTTCTGGGGGAGTGAGAAGATTGAAGAAAATTGAGAAATAAAAACTTTTACTTTATGGACTTACTATTCAAGTTTGTTTTCAAAAACATATTTCTTTTACAATGAAAAATAGATTTGAGGGCCGGCTGAGTGGAGCAGTTAGTTAAGCATTGGCTTGGGAGCACCAGCTCTGAGCACCAGGACCACCGGTTCGGATCCCACATGGGCCAGTGACGAGGCACCCTCTACAGCAAAGATGGTGAACAACAGCTCGACCTGGAGCTGGGTGGCCATGAGTGGTCAGCAACAGCGTAGACTGCAGTGGGCTGCCGTGAGCTACCGTGAGTGGCCATCCAATGGCTAGCAAGCGACTGCCTCACCCAGGAAGAGTGCAATGATAATACCAACATTGGTTAGTGAAGCGCCATCCTCAACAACTAGACTGAAGAACAAAAGGACAACGATTTGTCTGCTCCCCTTCCCTGATTCCCCAATGCTATTCCCCGCCCCCAAATCCCCCGGCCAAAAAAATCTCTAAAAATAAATAAATAACGTGCCGAGTGGCGCGTTGGTTAAGAGCTGGCTTGGGGCGCCAGCTCTGAAAAGCAGGACCTCGGTTCGGATCCCGCATATGAGGGCCAATGACACTGCCCTCTACAGCTAAGATGGTGAACACCATTCAACCTGGAGCTGGGCTGCCCTGAGTCTCTGGCGGCCCCTGCAGTAGACTGCCGTAGGCTACAGTGAGTGGCCGGCAGCTGGTGTGAGCTGCCGTGAGCGGCTGTCCAGAGGCCGGCGACTGATCTGCCTCACCTGGGTAGAACACAATGATAATACCAACATGGGCCAGTGAAGTGTCGTCCTTCACAACTAGACTGAAGAACAAAAGGACAGCAACTTGTCTGTTCCCCTTCCCCATTTCCCCAACGCTGTTCCCCTCCCCGAATTCCCCAATAAAATCTTTAAATAAATAAATAAATTTGAAAAAAGCAACTGGAAAAAAATCAAAGATTTTTTTAACCTGGAAGTGAGATGAAGAATAAACTACTAATTGTTAATAAACTCAGGTTAAAAGGAAAGATCAATTAATTCCTTGGACTGCTCTAATGCTCAGTGGAAGATTTCAGAATAAACTGACACAGTAACAATATAAAGATAGCACTCTAAACTCTTTCGTGTATTATTTTTCCTATAAATATTCATAATAATTCCTTAGACATTTTACGTATGGCATTTTCCAAGGCTGTTTCCCTTTTGCTCTGCTCTCCCAAAGGAAGGAATGGATGCCCTCTCTTCTCTATTCCCTTAGAGTCTCTATATTTCTCTTATGGAAATAACTATATTTCCAGGGGTTCCTTCTCTTTTTTCCAGGACTAGTCTATAGCTTCTTTGGAATAGAAATGGTGCCTACCTTAGTATTCCTAAAACCCAGCAGAGTGCTGAGTACATATGTACTCAAAGTGTTTTATTATTAATAAAATAAATTATTTTAATTTTATTGTATTGAATTTGTAGCTTGGAAATTTTTTACCTCGGAAAAGACTGCATAACCTACTGACAGGCAAAATAGCACTGCTTCATCTTGACCGGAATTAGAACACCCAGATTCCATGCCTACCTTCAACATTACCTCTGTGATTTTCCACAGCACTAGGAAAAAAAATAATGGCTAACAAACTGACTGTTTCCTATATGCTAGACATTCTTCTAGATGCTTACAGAAATTAATTCCTATAATCCTCATAGCAACACTATGAAATAAGTACAATTACTTTCCTTCCTATTTCATAGACAAGGAAACAGGCACAGCAAGTTTATTTAGCTAGTAAGAAGCAGAGTCAGGGATTTGAACTCTGCACAGCCTGGATCTAGTGCCCATGCTCTTAATCTCTATGTTATTCAGCTTCCAGTAATATATCTATAAGAAAAATAGTAAAAGAACACTAGGAATTTATCTGCCTATAATAAGGATAACAGTCATCAAATACTAAACATATTTTATAGACTAATTATTAAAGTAAAAACATATACACTGCAATAAACAAGAAAAGTAGTTTATTTTTCCCACACAGTAGTTTAAAGTAACAAAGAACTACAGAATTAGGATGAAATAGCCTTCTATAATTATTTCTAAATTTCCTGAAATTAATGTTTCCAACATAACTAATGTCTCAAGGGAAAGAAGAAAATAGAACAATAACAAAGCAAAACAAAAAAAAAAATCAAAAACCAGAGTAAACATGAATCAACTCAAGATTTTGGGACATAATTTAGGAACCAAGATAGTCTCTCGCAATTTCCTTCCCATGTTAACAAAACCTGGAAACTACATACACGTTAATGAAAAATACTGAATCGAAACTAGGCTAATTTGTTATTACTCAATGTCTATTTGTAATGAACTAGTTAGCAAATAAAAATTCTTATATAATATTTTTGGTCACCAATTCACAAAATTTACATGGTGGTAGAAAAGGAGGGGAAGAAAACAAAAAAACATGGTAAAATTTAGTAAGAGGGTTTCACTATTTAAAAACAACTCTATCAAACACTAACACAGAAGAAAGGAAAACAGAAAAGGAAAGAATCCAGAAAGAGATTATGGAAAAACTACCAATTTTAAACCCCAATACTAAGTCTCATCCTTTCCAAAATGGCCCCCTGTAACCCAATCTGTTTTCTGTCTCTGTGAATGCCTCCATTATTTTTGGTAAATATGATTCCTAATTATGTCACATTAGCTAGTATTATTCTCTTGAAAATACTGATTAATCTTTGGGGGCAGAAAGCATGTCTTAGTTTCTTTTATCTTTCAAAATCTTTCAAATTTTTCATCTAAGGAGAATGCTTTGCATAGTGCTAAACTGATGATTGGCACTTAAAAATAAAGTTTGAGGGTTAAAAATGTCCCCCTATTTTCAGAAATACTTGTTTGATTAGCACTGTTCAAAAAGTTATTTCCTTAAAGAAATCAAATAAATATTCCAACCACAAATTCAGATTCAGGTTTCTGAGACTAAAAAATTGACTCAGGTTTAGGAATGCATCGTAGATATTAGGGAATACTAACTTTAAGTAGCAAAATAGTTTCAGACTTGATTTAGTTTCCACAAATAAAATTTCAGTATCTCTTTAGGGTCTTTTTATGAATAAGCTTTAAGAAGCTAATCGTAATACATGTATTTTCCAGTACATATTTTTAAGACATTTGAGCACAATAACAAATATATAATTAAAATTTTAAAGTTCAAAAGCCAGTTTTCCTGACTTTAACTTTCAGATATCACACACTTCACCACAAAACATCACATACTCCAGATTGGTAGACTAAAAACTCAATAAATTTCAGTGACATCATTCTTCCTCATCTATTAACAAACAGAAAGTCCCCATTTAGAACTTTTGCTCAAATGATGGCACATAATACCCCAATCTGTGATGTGTATCACAAATAATCTGCTTCTAATAATAACACGCCAAACAGTGCAAATTATTGCCTTAAAATAATCAATAATGAGGATGGAGCCAACAACACGGTGGATTTTCCTAACACAAAATACTCCCTTATTGTAAACACAAAGATATACTGGATAAAAATAAATAACACAAGGTCAAAAAAAGGGGCGGAGAAGGAAGTGATAAAAAGAGACAAAAACAGAAGAGGAGAAGGAGGTGGGACCCAGGGAAAAACAGTGTGAGAATGTGAGATGGAGAAAGGGCAGAGGGGAAAAATATGGAGGAAGGGGGAACGAGAAGGAAGAATGAGGGGAGGGAAAGTAAGAGGAAAGAAACACAGAAATGTTATATAAAATATAAGTAATACAGAGTGAAGCACAAATTAGGAGAAAAGGGGAAAAGAAAAGTAGAAGGAAAGGACTACCTGAGAAGTTCCAGGAACAAAGGAAATTGTAAGCAATATTCAAAGAAATAATGTCTGAGAACTATCTAAAATTGGTGAAATATGTAAATAAATCCTCAGACTGAAAAAGCATATTTTTTGAGCACAAAGCAGGATGAACACAAATCCACACATGGACGTATCCTAACACCAAAACCAAAATGGAAATCTTCAAACGAACAAAAATTACCGACATACAAATACCAAAACTAACAGCAGACTTCTCATCAGCCCAACAGAGGGAGCCATACAACGCAATTTATATTGAAAGAACTAAGGGAAAATAATC
The DNA here is from genome assembly GCA_033961575.1 of Aselliscus stoliczkanus. Classification (NCBI taxonomy): domain Eukaryota; kingdom Metazoa; phylum Chordata; class Mammalia; order Chiroptera; family Hipposideridae; genus Aselliscus; species Aselliscus stoliczkanus. The sequence continues at coordinate 75,067,808 of CM066732.1, read as the reverse complement.
ATCAACCTAAAATTCTATACTCAGCCAAACTACCATTCAGTACCATGAACATGAAAGTCAACACAAGGTATTTTTAACATACTTACAGTTTAACATTCAACAACCCTCAAAGAACTACAAAAGATGTATTTATGAAAGATGAGAAATGAACTCACATGGGAGAGCAAAGATGAGTAAAGAAACTGGTAAATATATGGATAAACCTAAATGTATGGGTATGCAATTTTCCTATTGGTAATTGTTCCGTATTAATTCACCAAAATAAAAGCTAGGGACCCTTCTGTATAAATGCTTAAGATGATGGTTTGATTTTATCTTTCATATATGTATTATTCATTAACCCTTCAATATGAAAAGCAAGAAAATACAAGTAACAAAAGTCCATATGGGAACCACACTAAAAACCTACTCTAAAATTTCAAAGCATGCAAAATAGTTTAAGATATGTATCTTATCTCTTTATCAAACTGATGTTTCAAAATAACTGCACAGAAGCTCCTGAGATAAGATTATAGTTACATATGATAGCAAGATAATTCCTAGAACTAAAATAGCAGAACATAAGAAAACATTAATAAAGTGATCAAGATTTTAAAGTAATTGTTTTTAAGCCTCAAATTCATAAATATAAAGTAAAATTAAATTATAAAATTTTCTCTTGCCTTCAAGGATTCAACAGTGAACATAGAGCAAATGGGGAGATACAGCTATAAAAGAGAATCTAATATACACAAAGGTACAGTGTCTAGTTTAAGATCAAAGTCAATTCTATGTTGTACCAAACATTATCCTACAAGCTAAGCATGGAGACATAAGGATAAGGCAAAGAGCAGTTATATTTACTTACAATAATTTAACATTCTACATTTTCCCTTTCACAGTTACACATATGTGACTGTACTTATTCTCCACAAATGTTTTTGTAATAGGTATATATCTTCATTTTATAAAGAAACTAAATGGGAAAAGTTAACTTGCCCAGGTCACACAAAGCTATTAAATGGCTCCAAATCAGCCCTTCTGAGCCCACAACAACACCACCAGAATACCCAGACTTCAGGCAGTAGGCCAGAGCATAAAATAACCTTTGGTCATTTTTAATCAAATGCATCCTGAAAGAATGATATATTTAAAGCATGATATATTTACAGAGTTATTTGAAGAATACACAATCCTGCAGAAGCTGAGGTGGATCATTTAAAGTTTTATTAGGACAACCATTACCTAACCACTAAGTTGAACAAAAATTCAATGGTCACACAGGAGGGAAAAAAACAGACTCCACAGAGTTACTTAAGGAAAGTTATTAAAGAAATATACAGCAACAAAAACAAGAAACCCTGGGGAGGAGAAAAAAACTGATTTCCAGAGTTGCTACGTTATTTAAAATGTCAAGTTATCAACAAAAATTGCAAGACACAAAAAGAAACAACAAAGTATATCCCATATACAGGAAAAAGAACAGTCAATACAAACTGTCTCTGAGGAAATACAAACAATAGACTTACAAGATAAACACCATCATCTATTTTTAATATATTTAAAAAAGGGAAATGATGTGTAAAGAACTAAAGGAAAGTGTGAGAATGGTATCTCTCCAAGCAGAGAATATAGAGATAAAATTTTTTTAAAGGAGTTTAAAAATAAAATAAGTAAAATGAAAACTTCACTGAAAGTTCAACAGCACATATGAACTGAAAAATTAAAAAATGGCAAACTCAGATATGTTAGTTGAATTATCCTGTCTGAGGAACAGAACAAAAAATAATGAAGAAAAATGAACAGAGCCTCAGAAACTTGTGAGTCACCATCAAACATATCAATACAAGTATAATATGATACCAGATGGAGAGAAAAGAGACAAAGAATTATTTCAAGAAATAATGGCCAAAAACTTCCCAAATTTGAGGTAAAAATTTATCTGCACATTCAAGACACTAAATAAAGTCCAAGTAGAATAAACTAAGAGACCCACCTCTAGACACATCATAACAAAACTGTCAAAAGCCTAAGATAAAGGGAGAATCTTGAGAGCACCAAGAGAGAAGCAACACATCGCTTAAGAAAGCATCAACAAGATCTGATTTCTCATTAGAAAACATAAAGGCCAAAGGCACTGAAATGACTTAGTCAAAGAGTTTAAAGGAAAAGGCTGGCAACCAAGAATTCTATGTCCAGCAAAACTATCCTTCAAAAAATTAATGAAAAAGTAAGACATGCACAGATACACAAAAAAGGGAGAGAATTTGCTGCTAGCAGCCCTGACCTGTAAAAATACAAAAGGGTATCCATCAGGCTGAAATGAAAGGATTCTAGATAGTAACTCAAATCCATGGGAAAACACACTGATATGTAAATGAAAACACAACATACAAAATTTACAGCACCAAGCTAAAGCAGTGCTTAGAGGCCAATTTAGTTTTAAATGTTTATATGAAAATGGGGATCTCAAAACCAATAACCTAATGCTCCACCTTAACAAACTGGAAAACAAAGAACAAAAGCATGCTAATAATCCTAAAGTGTGAAGAAGAAAGGAAATAATAAAGACTAGAGTGAAGATACGTGAAAGAGAAGAGAGAAAAACAATATAAAAATTAAATGAAATAAAAATTGGTTCTCTGAAAAGATCAACAAAACTGACAAACTTTTGGCTAGACTGTCCAAGATAAAAAGAGATAAAAGATTCAAATCACTAAACTGAACTGAAAAATAGGATATTAATATCAGCCTTATAGCAATAAGAAATATTATAAGAAAATACTATGAGCAACTATGTACTAGCAAATTAGGTAACCTATATGAAATCGACAAATTCTTAGAAAGACAAACTACCAAACTGACTCCAGAAGAAACAGAAAATCTGAATAGATCTATAAAATGTAAAAAGACTGAATCAGCAACAAAGAAAACTGACCTTAAATAAAATTCCACCCCTATGGCTTCATAGGTGAATCCCACCGGCTCTTCCAAAAAATATTGGTTTGTTGGAAAAGTCATGATGTATTTTTCCTATGTTTTTTGTTGCAAAAATGCAATATGACTTTTCCAACAAACCAACGGAACACTTTCAAACTCATTCAAAATAAGACAAAGACATTACAAGAAAAGTACAGACCAATATCCCTTAAGAATACAGATACAAAAACCCTCAATGAAATACTAGGAAACTGGATATGGCAATATATAATAAGTATTATACTACACGACCAAGTGAGATTTGTCCCAGAATGCAAGATCAGTTCAACATACAAAAATCAATCAATGCAATATACTGTATCAATATAAAGGTAAAAACCTTTACCTTTATATCATATTGTCAACAGATACAGAAAAAGCATTTGACAAAATCCAACATCCTTTCATGATAAAGACACTCAAAAAGTTAGGAGCAGGGCCGGCCCAGTGGTGCATTGGTTAAGAGCTGGTTTTGGGATGCCCGCGGCCCTGGTTCGGATCCTACATATGAGGGGGAGCTGGGCTGTGCAAGCCCTGGCAGCGGTGTGGGCTGCAGCCCCTGCTGCAGTGGGCTGCAGTGAGTGGCCGGCCGCCAGCGTGAGTGGCTGGCAGCCAGCGTGAGATGCCAATAGCCACGGTGAGCAACCATCCAGAGGCCGGCGACCGATCTGCCTCATCCGGGAAGAGCGCGGTAACGATACCAACATGGGCCAAGTGGAGCAACGTCCACCGCAACAAGACTGAGGAACAAAAGGACAGCAACTTGTCTGTTCCCCTCCCCCAATTCCCCATTTTAAAAAAATCTTAGGGGCCGGCTGAGTGGTGCGGTGGTTAAGCGCTGGCTTCGGAAGCCAGCAGCCCCGGTTCAGGTCCCACATCCTACATATGAGGGCCAGTGACACTGCCCTCAAAACAAACAAACAAACAAAAAAAATTCTTAAAAAAAAGTTAGGAGCAGAAAGTAATTTCCTCAATCTAATGAAAAGGCATCTATGAAAAACCCACTTCGTACGTATAGTAAAAGATTGAAATTTACCCCTAAAAACATGAACAAGGCAAGGATATTGCCCATTGCCACTTTTATTCAATACTGTATTAGAAGTTGTAGTGCTTGCTTCAGCAGCACATATACTAAAATTAGAAGTTCTAGCCAAAGATACTAGGCATGAAAAAGAAATAAAAGCCATACAGGTATAAAAAAAAATAATAACATGATCTTGTATATAAAAAATCCACACCAAAAAAAGTCTGTTAGAGCTAATAAACAAGTTCAGTTAGGCTGCAGAGTACAAGATGTATTTCTATCCATTAGCATTGAATAATCAGAAAGTGAAGTTAAGAAAACAATTCCGTTTACAACAACATGAAAAGAATGAAATACTGGGAATAAATTTAACAAAAGAAATATAGGATCTGTGCAATGAAAACTATAAAACATCAATGAAAGAGATAAAAGAAGGCCTAATACACTGAAAGACATTCTGTGTTCATGGATGGGCAACATGAGACTGTTAGCTAGCAATACTCTACCAAATATATCTGAAGATTCAATGCAACCTCTATCAAAATCCCATGTGGCTTTTTGCAGAGATTGACAAACAACCTAAAATTCACAGGAAAATGCAAGGGATCCAGAATAATCAAAACAATCTTGAAAAAGAACACCAAAAGAACACCTTCAGTTACAAAATAAGTCATGAGGATATAATGAATGCACAGTATGAGGACTACAGTTAATACTATAGATCTTAAAAGTTCTCACCAAAGGGAAAAAAACTGTAATTATGTATATGATGACATGTTAACTAGATTGTGATGATTATTGCACAATATATACAAATACTGAATCATTATGTTGTACACCTGAAGCTAACATAAGGTTAGATTTCAAGTATACCTCAACTAAAAAAAAAAAAAAAAAAAAAAAAGCTGGAGAACTAACGCTTTCCGATTTCTAAGCTTACTACGAAGTTACAGTAATCAACACAGTGTGGTGGTGGGATAAGAATAGATACATAGGTGAATGGAACAGAATTTAGAGTCCAGAAATAAACTCTTATGCTGATGGTAAATGATTTTCAATAAGGATATTAAGACAACTCAATGGGGAAAAAAATAGTCTTTTCAACAAATGGTGCTGGGACAACTGGATATCCACGTGCAAAAGAATGAAGTGGGACCACTACCTTATACAAAAAATTGACTCAAAATGGGCGAAAGGCCTAAATATAAAAGCTAAATTTATAAAACTCTTATAAGAAAACGTGATCTTCAATTAATCAATTGTTTCTTAGATATGACATCAAAAGCAAAAGCAACAAAAGAAACAATAAACTGGATTTCATCAAAACTTGAAAGGTTGGGCTGGCCGAGTGGCATGGTGGTTAAGAGCTGGCTTGGGACGCCAGCGGCCCTGGTTCGGATCCCACATATGAGGGCCACTGAAACTGCCCTCAAAAAAAACAAACAAACAAACAAAAAAAAAACTTGAAAGGTTTTTGCTTCAAAAGACACTATTAAGAAAATAGGAAAATCTACAGAATCGATAAAAAATTAGAAAACTGTATGTCTGACAAGGGACTAATATATTCAGAATATGTAAAGAACTCTTAGAACTCAACTATAAAAAGAAATATAACCCAATTAAATATAGGCAAAGGATCTGAATAGACGTATCTCCAAAAAAGATAACACAAATGGCCAATAAGCACATGAAAAGATGCTATCATTAGCCATAAAGGAAATGCAAATCAAAGCCACAATGAGATATCACTTCCTATTCACTACAATGGCTATACTCAGAAAGGTGGACAATAACAAGTGTTGACAAGCACGTGGGGAAATTTCAATCTTCATACATTGCTGGTGGAATATAAATGATATAGCTGCGTTGAAAAAAGTTTGGCAGTTCCTCCAAAAGTTAAATATAGAATTATCATATGACCCAGCAATACTTGGGAACAGTATATACCCAAGAATTGAAAACATGGCCACACGAATGTTCATAACATCATTATTCATAATAGTCAAAAAATGGAAACAATCCAAATGTCCATGAAGTTAAGAAAGGATAAACAAACTGTGATATATCCATATAACTGAATATTATTTAACCATAAAGATTAATAAAGTACTATTATATGTTAAAACATGGATAAACTTTGAAAACATTATGTTAAGTAAAAGAAACCAGACACAAAAGACCACATATTTTATGATTTCATTTATATGAAACATGCAGAGCAGTCCAATCAATAGAGATGAAAAGTAGATTAGTTGTTGCCAGGGACAGGAAGCGAAGGGAAATGGGGAGTGACTGCTAATGGGTGCAGGTTTCTGTTTTTTTCTTATTTTGCTGAACGATTCCTTTTGGGTGTCTAATATTCAACTAACCGACATCCCAATTTATGAGATCTGCCAAATTCTATTCTATCTAGTTAACTGAATCTGAGAGCTAGAACTTCCTGATTAATCTGAAAAGAATTTATGTGAGAAAGAATAGTTAATAGAAATCAAACTGAAAAATGTAAATTTTTTTCTAAGTCTAGAAGTTGCAAACTGTTGTTATCACCAGTAACTGATGTTTACTGCAAGCAAATGCATTACCTTCACTTTTATAAGGCCTAAGACTAGCTAGCTCTTAGTATGCCATTATATAAAATAACGTATTCTATTTTTTTATTTTTTTTTATTTTTTTCTTTTTGAGGGCAGTGTGTGGGACCGCACCGGGGCCGCTGGCTTCCAAAGCCAGCGCTTAACCACCACGCCACTCAGCCGGCCCCGGTATTCTATTTTTTTAAATTGAGTATTCAGGCCACAGGAGAGTAATCAAAATAAAGTACTATTAATCTTCTGGATCCGGTCTATAACTCCAAAATAGAAAATGATTTCTCAATTCATTTCCCTACACTCAAATGCATTCTTTTGGACACTGAAAATAACTAAACATACACATATTTGAAAAATGCATTACACTGAGTAAGGAAAAGTAAGTACTGGAAAAAGAAAATATATGTTAAAACAACAGAATATAAAAGCAGAATGAGTTAGAATGGAAGAAGTTAATTCTAAACACACTATATAGAACATGCTTCTCAAACTACCAATGAAGGACCAGTTTTTTTTTTAAATTCCAATTCATCCTGAACCAATGCTTTATAAATAAATGAAATGCTAGAAAATAAAGTGAAAAGCATCTAGACTGCTCTATACCCTATTGAATAAGACAAGTCCACTAATCAGTGCTTGGATGTCACAGCATCGTCAAATTGAGATGAGCTTCTCAACACCTCAATTTCTATACTTAACATGTTACAGATGTGTAATAAAAAGTTGGTAAACTAGTACCTGTCTGCAGACTACACTTTGAATAACAGTAGCAGTGACTGGGAAGGAATGAAGCAAAGTTTCGGTGTATAGGCTGAGTAGCCTTGATACAGGTAACTAAAGGTGAATAATCTGTTCCTGCCATGAATTCTCCAATAAAACCAGGATTTCAAAAAGTAGAATTGTTACTGTAGGCAGAAAAAATAGGGCTGTGGGGAAAGAGGGGGAGGAAAGGAAGAAGAAGGTGAGGTCATTCTTAAGAACTAGATTTTGGTGGCTGAGAACAAACAGATCCAGGATGCCACCTTGCATCTAAAGGTGAACTTTATCTAATTATAATAGATCACATTATCAGTATTACTGGCAGTGACAATCTCCACCCCCTGTGCCACCATGACGATTCCAACTAAGCCAAATAAGGACAAGAGAATCCCTCCTCCTGACAGGAAGGAGTGGTCAGTGAGGACCTGCCCATGAAGGCCTATAATGTGCCACCCCTAAATTTCAAATATTTCGCACCTTCATATGGAGTGTAATAAATTTCTAAGCCCGTTTGTTCTTGGGTGTAGTTGCTCTTCTCCTGGCCTCCTCGCTCCCACAATTTTGAGACAATTTTGAGAGTGTACCATCCTATTTCTTTTCATAAACTCACTGCTTGCTTGGCTTATTTGGTGAGTCTTGGAATTCTTTCCTGTGGTGACACCGAGAACCAGTCTTCCAGAACAAAATAATGTAGCCAGAAAAGTTACATCATCTGTACTTCCTAAATCCTCATTAAAACATGGTTACCAAATCTCATAAGTCATCTCCCCACAGTAACTCCCACACACTCATTCCTTTCTATTCACCTTGCTATTAAATCATCATTTCTAGGGGAAGGCCTGACATACTAATTTTTTAATGCTTGTTAGACCATGCCTTCCACTTTCCTGCATTCATATCTGTGCTCTTACCATTACCTTCACCCAAACTTTTTTTTACTTCTATTTACTGAGATTCTAATCGCCTTTCAAGGTACAGCTCAAATGCTCCTGCCCCATAAATCTTTCTCCAAACCCCTCCTTTGGATCCAATCTTTCTCTTACATTAATAATGTCTTTCATATTGGACATGAATCTTTAATTATTCCATCAGTTCCTTTACTCCTTTGCAGTTGCCCAAAACCTAGCAAAACACTCTATATAGTTAGTATTCAAATGACTGCTTATCCATCATTTTCAGATTTTTAAAGAAATGGAAGCACAAGTGGATAATTATTTTTCTTAATGACATTTTACTACAGATGACATGTTTATAAGAAATGACTTATAGTAATAAACAACTTGCCTCTAGATGGCCCTAAGGGCTATTGATGGAAAGGAAAGATGACTGGGAACTTGAAACTACAGATTTAAAAGAATTCAGAAAATGACAACCAATTTTTGGTAACACAAACACAACACTTAATAGCTGATATTGTGTTTGAGGAATGAGTCAATAAACAAAATAGATTCACCACAGCCAAACTAACAAAATTACTTTAAGTTAGAAGAGGCTGAAACATGAGTAATAGATTTTATTTTACTTTAGCCTGAGGACTTAAACTTTTCAACTGTTCAGTTGTGCATCAATGTCTGGAGATATATATATAAATACTATAGGTAACCCTCTGAAGAACTTAGGGAAGAATGTTCACATGACTAGACCACCTGACATCCATTATCCAGCCCACTGGTCATCTGGAAGATTACCATCTCGGTCCAATCCAGAGGCTAAGAATGCAGGATGGATTCTTCTCAAGAATGTATTTACTATAAGAACTCTCAACTTTTTTCTTTGGAACACTCTGGGTGTTATCTGGTAGTGTTTCAAGATTTGCAAATCAAGACCCTCAAATAAAAACTTAGACAATTAATTCTAATGAAGCCTCCTGATTCATTTATGTTTGATCAACACGATTTATAAGCCTATATTTGGTCTTTGTCTCCATTTCTGGCACAGAGCTCCAAAAACCCCTGGAATTTCCTAAGTGTTGAAAGTGATAAAGGCCTTCCGTTACGGTAATGAAATGACTTTTGGAAAGCACGTAAGGATGAGGCTGGCTGCCATGCAGCCAACCGTGTGATTTAGAGTATCCTTTGTAAGAAATGTAATCTACTGAGTAAACAGGTTTGCCTGAGTTCTGGGAGCCTTTCGAGCAAATTAATAAAACCCAAAAGGGAATGGTCGTTGGAACCTCCCATTTGTAGCAGGTCAGTCAGAAGCACAGGTAACAACCTGAGCTTGCAACTGGACTCTGAAGCGGAGGGCACTCTTGTGGCCTGAGCCCTTTATTTGTGGAATCTGATTCTATCTCCAGGTAAAGCGTCAGAATTGTTATCAGACAACCTACTGGTGTCCAAAAATTGCTTCTTAGTATGGGGAAGCTTATACCTACACACACACACACACAGAGACAGAGAGAGACAGAGAGAGAGACAGAGAGACAGAGAGACAGAGAGAGAGAGACAGAGAGAGAGAGAGAGAGAGAGAGAGAAATTGGGTCTAGGAACTCTCTTCACTAGCTATTTTACTTTACTTTTGGGTGGGGAAGGAAAGAGTAATGTTACTCTGGGATACAATTTACGGATTTCCTTGTGTTTACTTAAAATAAAATACCAACAACAAATATTATTTCCTTTCATTCATTAAATTCTCCTTTGTTTTCCCAAAATGTAACTTTTAAATTATTTTCCCTTCAATTTACACATTTTTTAGAAAAAACAGTTAAAGACTGAGAATAAAAGTACAGAATCTGGACCATCATGAAAATTAGTCAGGGATTTGTACTCTATTTATTAAGAATAAGTTTTTACTTGATTTTGAATAGGTCATATCTCTGATTCAATTTTATCACCTTTAAGGTTCCAATTAAAATTAAAATAATGTTTTAAATTCTTCCATAAATTCTGTGCTTCAAATGCATTTTTTCATGTAATCTTCTAACATCTAAGGCATTATTACTTTGATTTTATCTATAATCAAAGTTATAGATAAGTTATAGGAAAAATCTATAAAAGTGTTAAATAATATATTGTAGCTGAGATCAGAACCTAGATACTCTTTCTCTACTATAACTTCCTACTTACAAACTATTTAATAGTCAAGTTGCCTTGGGGATTAATTACTATCCACCACACTGGACTGTTGCAGGGATTAAGTCAGCTAACACATGTACAACGCTTCAACCAGAGTCAGCCACATATAAGTGGTCAAAAATATTAGCTATTATTATCAATACATGACAGCTGCTTCTATAAAAATGGTCACTCCTTAAAAACTTCTCAAAGATAGTGAAAAAATGGGACCATATCTTAAATGTACTTTTGTGTTCATGTGAAACAGGCAACCTATTTACTTAGTAATTATTAGAATGCTAACAATTCCTGAGAATCATAATACTCAACTATAAGAATATACTTAAATTCTGAAATCAGTTCCCAAACAACGAGTATTTAAATTGGTTCTAATTTTTTCACTAATCTTAACGCTGCACTGGTATTACACACTTATCCACTTACATCCTTAGAATAAATATTAAGATATAGAAATGGGTGGTTTCAAAGAATATGTATATGTACGTTTAAAATTTTGATACTTAACAGTCGAGCTGCCTTCTAATTTACATTCCACCAGCAATGTATGATGAGTCTGTCTCTGTCTTGAAACATACTTTATAATCTTTGTCAAATTTTGTAAATTTTAAACAGTCCATAAATTAAGGAAATCAACTCCTTTAAATATGTCACAAATGTTTCTTGGTTTATTATTAGTCTTTTAACTGTTAATGATGAGCTGCACTACTACAAATTTAAAATGTTTTATTTATATAGGCAAGTTTATCAATCATTTCCATGAAATTTCTAACTTTAGTGCAAGTTCTGACTGGTCTGCCCTATCCCAATATTTAATATATATCCGCTTATTTTTTTTCTTCCACTTTATACTGAAGAATAAGAACTATTTAGAATTTATTGTTAGGGCCAGCCGAGTGGTGCATTGGTTAAGCGCTGGCTTGAGAGGCCAGCGGCCCGGGTTCGGGTCCCACATATGAAGGCCAGTGACACTGCCCTCAAAAAAAAAAAAAAAAAAAAGGGTTAGAATTTATTGTTATCAGAAATAGTGATTTATGTATGTTTTTATCCAGATGAACATTCTTTCTTCTTGACCTTTATTAACAAAGCACCATTTAATGAAGTGGTCAAATGAGCTCCTTTTGTAGTAAACAGAAGTCATCTTTTTTTTTTTTTTTTGAGGGCAGTGTCACTGGCCCTCATATGTGGGACCCGAACCGGGGACGCTGGCTTTCTAAGCCAGCGCTTAATCACCGCGCCACTTGGCCAGCCCAGAAGTCATCCTTTTTAAATTTAACATTTTTTTGCAATGTAACTGTTCTTGACTATAAAAGATGTGCAAATCTTTCTTAGAAAAAAATATAAAATTTTTATTTATAAACATTAAGAAAAATCTAAATGAATAAATGAAGACTCCATAGGATAAAGTCTACATATATCAATGTCTTCTAAATTAAATCTACAGATTCAAATCAATCCAATAAAAAAAATTCTAACATTATCGACTTTAACAAACTGATTCTGAAATTCATATGGTAAAACAAAATGCCAAGTCTGTATTAGAGATTTGTATTAGTCTCCTGTTTTTGTTGTGACAAATTGGAGCCACAAACCTGGTGTTCTGTTCTATCTTCACATCACCTTCTCCTCTATGTCTAACACAGGTCAGTTTACTCCGTTAAACAGGGAGTGAGGCAGAGGGAGAGGTACTCTTTAAAGCTAACATATTGTTAGTCTCATCAGACATAAATTCTCTAATAATTAGATATATAAGGGTCTTGAAGACTGCTTTCAATAATGGGGGAGATTATCTAATAATGTCTGCCATAAACATTTTTAAGTTAACGTACTGTTCTTTGATTTTCGTTGTTTTTACATTTTATATAATGCAGACTTTACAATCTGAAGGTTTTTTTTCCTCCAGGTACTAGACAACCCAAGGTCTCTTTCTGATGAGAATGATGACTTTGTTTTTTCTATCACTGTAAATCAAAAGGAAGTTGCTCACAAAAGAGCAACTTTGCTCTCCTCATACTGAATATATTCATTCATGAACTACATAATATTTAGTGAATATCTATTATATTCCAGGCATTGTGATAAGTCTAGGGATAGGAAAATAAAAAGATATCCTTAACTCCTCAGAAAGGTATGAAGATATAGGAATGCAAATAAATAATTACATCATAATAAAATAACCAAATTATTGGAAGTAAATATGTTCAGTGTAGGAAAACCTCCTATGCCTACCTAATAGGGAAGAGTAAAAACTTTCAGGTGTGAGAATGATGGAGAGGTATAATAGTTTGACACAGTAGTATTATTAATAAAGGCATACGCATCACAGAAAGTGACTTCTGGTTCAATATTACAGCAATGGAAAGTACCAGATGGGCTAACAAGAAGCTAAAGAAGACAATGTGGTAGACGAAGATAACTTTATGTTGGGATACTTGGAGCTTCAGGTGTCTGTGGGACAAACTTACATCCATTTGTCTTTTTCTATCACATTGTCAAAAATGAAAGTTTTATTTTCATGTGTGGGTAACCTGGAAACGGTGATGCCATTTACAAAAAATTTTTTTTAAAAATTCAGATTGTGTAGACATTTGATTTTAGAAAGACTAGACCTAACAAACATACTAATCACCTATTTTTCTATTTTCTCCAAGGTCTATTTCTATCACAATGATCCTTCTAAAAAAAAGACACATTAGATAATAATACATGAACACATATACACACAAATTGTGATTCGATTTAGAATCAAGAAACAATGTTTTACAAAAAAAAAAAAAAAAGAAGCATACTTTCTTTCTAAGACACTGAAAACTTATAACCCGACATGTTCTCTTTTCACTTTAGCTGCTGCGAAATCTAAGAACCAAATTCAATGCTTTATAGCTGTAATCAGCTCATCTCGGAACCTGATAATGTTTCCTTCCTTTAAGTGGTAGGTATTCAGTTGTCTATTTTATCACTAGTTGTTCGTTTTCACATTTCATTCAGTCCTATAAGCCATTCAAAACACTTAGATGCAAAAAATACTCAATAAAAGAAACGTTAATGCAAAGATTGCTTGCAGTATTTGAAACAGCTTTTTTCTAAGCAAATTAATCAGTAACATTGTTTATGTAGATAATCTACTCACTAAATCACTTCTTCATGAATAACAAAGATAAAGTGTTTCGAATGAGGTCAAACTAACTTCAAATGAGTAAGATTCAAATTTAAGAATATATATTAAAGGATATAAACAAATTAAGGAATATAAAAAGGTCTAATGTGACATGTATAGGATTACTAATTTTGCATATCAACCTTTAAAAATATATTCAAATACCAGGATAGTTTCTTTTTATAGGCAATTTACAGTTTACTCCTACGTATTTTCAGATTTCCAGCCACACCTGTTCCAAGTTAATCTATATCAGTTTTAAGTTATTTATTTAATAAACATATGATATGTGAACATATAAACATATTCCTTTAATGAACACATTAAATGTCCTTATAAATTACCATTTACACCTAACTAAACACGAGGTTTTTTGTTTTAAGATTTTTATTGGTGAATTGGGGGAGGGGAACAGCGTTGGGGAATTGGGGAAGGGGAACGAACAGACAAGTTGCTGTCCTTTTGTTCTTCAGTCTAGTTGTGGAGGATGTTGCTTCTCTGGCCCATGTTGGTATCGTCGTTGCGCTCTTCCCGGATGAGGCAGATAGGTAGCCGGCCTCTGGATGGTCGCTCACCATGGCTACTGGCAGCTCACGCGGACTGCCGGCGGCTCACTGTAGCCTATGGCAGCCCACTGCAGCAGGGGCTGCAGCCTACACGGTCACTGGGACTCATGCAGCGCAGCTCCAGGTGGAGCTGTTGTTCACCATCTTAGCTGTAGAGGGCAGTGTCACTGGCCCTCATGTGGGATCCGAACCAGGGCCGCTGGCATCCCAAGCCAGCTCTTAACCAAAGCACCACTCGGCTGGCCCTAAACATAAGCTTTTTATTTTTCTGATTTAAGATATTAATGTAATTTTCTTTGTGAAAAATTAATATATTCAGATTGGATAATGACAATCAGATATATTTCACTAATCAATTGATAATAAATTTCTTCTCTAAATATAAAAAAGTAAAAAACGGGGGGGGGGACCAAGTTGCTATGAAGCCAATTTTCAGTCTCATTCACTTAAGAGAACCTCTTATCATCAGCATCCATATCCAATATCTTGAAAACTATTAGGGTTTTAGGGTTTTTAGAGTTTATTTTAAGCAGGTATGGACATCAGATAAAGTCATTCCTGACAGCTTGCAAATGAGGTGCACTTTCGACTAATCCAACTTCCTAAAGAATTTCCCAGGGCCGGCCGAGTGGCACGGTGGTTAAGCGCTGGCTTGGGAAGCCAGCGGCCCCGGTTTGGATCCCACATATGAGGGCCAGTGACACTGACCTCAAAAAAAAGAAAAAATTTCCTGGCTAAGGAAAGAGGGAAGGGAATCCAGGCAGAACCAATGGAATCCATGACATGAGAAAATGAGATGACAGGCCAAACAGACGAAGGTAATTAAGAGTTCACAGGCGAGAGCAGAAAATAAGAGAAAGCTGCATCCAGCGAGAACCCAGGAAACTGGATAGGGTCCCTCTCCTCTATGATCATAACACCTTGTAAGGAAAATTCCCAAGACAGGAGAAAGAAGTATGGGAAAAAATCTGAGGGAACAATACCAGATGCTTACATAAGACCAAGAACAGTGTCTGTTCCCAAAAGGTGGGCTAAAAAAAAAAAAACACAAAAAAAACCCCTCATAATTTACAGGGCATTTAGGTAGAACACTCAGGAAGGTAATGCTTCATAGTAGGTAATAGCCCTAGATGGACCCACTCAGTAAACTGTAAAGGCAAGACCTAAAATGATCAAACTATTTCTAAGCAATTAACAACATCCCAGAAAAAAAGCTCAAGAATGTATAAGAATACAAAAATATCCAGAAGCTAAGAAGGTAAAATTCACAATTATTAGAAATCCAAAGATTATTCAGAATACAAATAAAGCCACCCAGGATGTAGAGAATAATCAACTGACTGAAACTGATCCAGATTTGACAAATGCTAGAATGAGCACAGAAATACTATAATGTTAATTGTATTTCATATGTTCAAAAGTTAAGAGGTGGGGCCCGCCAAATGGCGTGCTGGTTAGGGGTTGGCTTGGGACGCCAGCTCTGAGCAGCAGGGCCCCGGTTCGGATCCCACATCCGAGGGCCAGTGACATTGTGACCCCTACAGCTAAGATGGTGAACAATAACTCAACCTGGAGCTGGGCTGTCCTGAGTCGCCAGCAAAGGCTTAGACTGCAGTGGGGCGGGCTGGCTGGCAGCTGGCATGCACTTTAGTGAGCTGCTGTGAGCGGCCCATCCAATGGCTGGCAAGTGATCTGCCTCAGCCGGGAAAAGCGCAATGATCACAATACTAACATGGGCCAGTGAAGGAAAGTGCTCCACAACTAGACTGAAGAATGAAAGGACAGCATCTTGTCTGTTTCCCTTCCCCAACTCCCCAGCGCTGTTCCCCTCCCCAAAGTTCCCAAAAAAATCTTTAAAAAAAAAAAAAAGTTAAGAGGCTATATAGACAATATAATTTCCATATATTATATAGATGTAGAAAATGAACTAGATAAAATCTATGCCTGATGTGAAAAATACGCTAGACGGGCAGATTGCATGTAGCAAATACCTAGTAAACCTGAAGACATAGCAACAGAAAACACAGAGAAAAACGGATCCAAAAAATTAAAAGAATGTCAATTCTTTTACTGCTATGAGATCTTCCACTATACTAATAATACTTTCTAATATGGTAATCTAATATTATACTTATTAATATGCTAATAAATGAAATTCCAAAAAAAGGATGAGGGAAATAAGTGGAGGAAAAAAATGGCTAAAATTTTTCCAAACTTTATGAAAACTATAAACCCTTAAATCTGATAAGCTCAATGAACCACAAACTAAAGATATTTTAAAAACTACACCACAGCACATATTGCTCATAACTAGTAAAGAGAAAATCTTAAAAGGAGCCAGAAAAAAAATGACATAAACATATAGAATAAGATGATAGAAGACTTCTTATCAGAAACAATGCAAAGCACCAAGACAGTGGAGTAAAATCTTCAAAGGACAAAGGGAAAAAGCCATCAGCCTAGAATTCTGAACAAAGCAAAATATCTTTCAGAAAAGGCAGCAAAAATACTTTTTTACACAAAGAAAAGCACGAGGCATGCACCGCCAGATCATCATCACAGAAGAAATGGTTAAGGGAAGTCCTTCAAAAGATACTGGATGGATGGAAACATCCATCTGCAAAGGAATGAAGAGCACTGAAAATAGTACTACATGGGTAAATATATGTCTTTGTCTTATTGTTTCAAAATCTTTAAAAGGTAACAGCTTGTTTAAACAAAATAATATAGTGCAGGATTTACAACATGTATAAGTAAATGTATGACAAAAAAGCAAAAAAGCTGGGGGGTGGCAAATGGAAGTACATACTTGTAAAGTTCTTACACAATATAAAAGGTGGTATAATATCACTAGTACTAGTAGACTCTGGCAAGTTAGAGATGTATACTATAACTCATAAAGCAATGAATAAAAGATTATAGCTAATAATCTAACAAAGAAGTTTAACAAAGAATCATAAATTTACTCAACTAATGGGCCGCCTGAGTGGCGCAGTGGTTAAGAGCTGGCTTGGGACACCAGTGGCCCCGGTTTGGATCCCACATATGAGGGCCAGTGACACTGCCTTCAAAAAACAAAAACAAAAACAAAAAATTTACTCAACTAATAGAAAAGGGGAGAAGGAGAGGGAGAAATGGGAACTAAGCACAGATAGGCCAAACAGAAAAAACAGCAAGATGACAGACTCAAACTTAACCAAATCAATAATATCATTAAATCAATAATATCATTAAATCCAGATCTCAATGAAATCTGAATCTAAACAGAAAAATTACAAGGAAGAGGATTGAATCACTAACCAAAAAGCTCCCAATAAAGAAAGGTCTAGAATCAGATAACTTCACTGGTGAAATACACCAAACATTTAAAAAAGAATACAGGCATCTTGAGCTGAGCGGCTGGGAGCTGCAGATGGGCAGCCGGATGGTGACTGGGCTTGTGGAGGGCGCTCCACAACTAGAACCGAAGGACAACAACTTGGCTGTTCCTTCCCCAATTCCCCAATAAAATCTTTAAAAATAAAAAAATAAAATAGAAAAAGGAACGCATGTCAATCCTTCCCAAACTTCCATATAACAGAAGAGGAGGGAACACTTCCAAATTCATTTTACAGGGCCAAAGTTACTCTGATAATAAAACCAAACAAGGACACTATGAGAAAAGAAAATTACATTATCCCTAAAGAATATAGATGCAAAACTTCTCAACAAAATATTAGCAAACCAAAGTTAACAGTACATTGAAAGGATCAGAACCATGACTAGGTGACGTTGACTTCAGGCATGCAAAGATGGTTCAATATTCACAAATCAATCAATGGTATTCACATTAACAAAATGAAGGATAAAAATCATATGATCATCTCAATAGGTCAAAAAAAGCATTGACAAAATTCAACACTTATTCATAAGAAAAATTCAACCAACTGGGTATAGGGAAAATGAACCTCCACATAATAAAGACCATATAAGACAAGTCCACGATAACATCATACTCAAATGGTCAGAAGCTGAAAGCTTTTTCTTTAAGATCAGGAACAAGACAAGGATGCCTGCTTTCATCATTTTTATTCAACATTGTATTGGAAGTCCTCACAAGAGCAAATAGGCAAGAAGAAATAAAAGGCATCCAAATCTGAATGGAAGAAGCACAATGGTCTCTACATGAAGATGACTCTTTATAGATGACATGATCTTGTAATACGGAAAACTCTAAGGACGCCACAAAAATCTCTTTGAATAAACAAATTCAGTAAAGTTGCAGGATACAAAATCAATATTCAAAAATCAGTTGTATTTCTATACACTAACAAACTATCACAGAAAGAACTTATGAAACATTCCCATTTACAATTACATTAGAAAGAATAAAATACCTAGGAATAGTTTAACCAAACAGGTAAAAAATGTGTACACTGAAAATTATAGGACATTGATTGATGGAAAGAAACTGAAGAAGACACAACTAAATGGAAAGATTCCATAATCACGGATGGGAAGAATACTGTCAAAATGTCCATACAAACCAAAGCAGTCTATATATTCAATGCAGTTCCTATAAAAATTCCAATGGCATTTTTCATGGAAATAGATCAAAACAATCCTAAAATTTTTATGGAACCACAAAAGATTCCAAATAGCCAATGCAATCTTAAGACAAAAAAAAAACCAACAACAAAGTTTGAGGCAGCACACCCCCTGATTTCAAACTATGCTGCAAAGCTATAGTAATCAAAGCAATATGGTATTGGCATAAACACAGACACCTATATCAATGGAACAGAATAGAGAGCCCAGAAAATAAATCTATACATAAATGGTCAATTGATTTATGACAAAGGAGCCAAGAATATACAATGGGGAGAGAATAGTCTCATCAATAAGTGGTGTACAGAGAAGTGGACAGCCACATGCAAAAGAACAAAACTGGATCCTTATCTTACACCATAAGAAAAATTAACTCAAAATGAGTTAAAGGCTTGAATGTAAGACTTGAAACCATAAAACTTTTGGAAGAAAATATAACCGGCAAAGGCAAGCTCCCTGACATCAGTCATGGTGATGATTTTTTGAATCTGACACCAAAGCAAAAGCAACAAAAGCAAAAATAAACAAATGGGATTATATCAATTAAAACGCTTCTGGGGCCGACCGAATGGCACATTGGTTAAGAGCTGATTTGGGACGCCAGCAGCCCCGCATATGACCCCACATATGAGGGCCAGTGACACTGCCCTCTACAGCTAAAATGGTGAACAACAGCTCCACCTGAAGCTGAGCTGCTGTGAGTCCCCGGGACGGCATAGATGCAGCCCCTGCTGCAGTGGGCTGCCATAGGCTACAGTGAGTGGCCGGCAGCCGGTGTGAGCTGCCAAGAGCCGCCATGAGCGGCCGTCCAGAGGTAGGTGACGAATCTGCCTCACCTGAGAAAAGCGCAATGATGATACCAACATGGGCCAGTGAAGTAATGTCCTCCACAACTAGACTAAAGGACAAAAGGACAGCAACTTGTCTGTTCCCCTTCCCCGGTTCCCCAACACTGTTAGCCTCCCCCAATTCCCCAATTTAAAAAAAAAAAAATCTAAAAAATTAAAAATTAGAAGAAAAAGAAAAAAAACACTTCTGAACAGCAAAAAAAGCCATGAACAAAATGAAAAGGTAACCTACTAAATGGGAGAAAGTATTTGCAAATCATATATCTATAATAATATGGGATTAATAGCCAAAATATGTAAAGAATTCACACAACTTTATAGTAAAATAACAAGCTGTCCAATTAAAAAATGAACAGAGGATCTGAATAGACATTTTTCTCAATACATACAGATGGCCAACAGGTACATGAAAAGGTGCTCCACACCACTAATCATCAGGGAAATGCAAATCAAAACCACAATGAGAGATCACCTTACACTTGTTAGGATGGTTATTAGAAAGACAAGAAATAACAAGTGTTGGCAAGGATGTAAAGAAAAAGAAACCCATGTACACTGTTAGTGAGCATGTAAATTGGTACAGCCACTATGGAAAACAGTATGGCGGTTCCTCAAAAAGTTAAAAATACAACTACCATATAATCCAGCAACTTTACTTCTGGGTATGTATCTGAAAGAAATGAAATACTACCTTAAAGAGACTGTACCCCCCATGTTCATTGCAGCATTTACAATATCCAAGACATGGGAACAATCAAAGTATCCCTCGACAGAAGAATGGATCAAGAAAATGTGTGATATATGTGTGTGTATATGTACATATACATACAATGGAATATGTATCAGCTATAAATAAAGAAGAAAACCCTGCCATTTGCTATAACATAGGTGGGCCTCCAGGGCATTATGCTAAGTGAAGTCAGACAGAGAAACTCAAGTACTATACGATTACACTATGTGTTGAATCTAAACAACCAAACTCATAGAAGCAGGGAGCAAAATGTAGCTGCCAGAGGCAAGGGGTTAGGGGTGGGGGAAATGGGTGAAGGCGGTCAAAAGATATAAAATTCCAGTTATAACACAAATTCTAGGGATGTAGCACTATATAATAGCATGGTGACAAAAAAGTGAACATCGCCCAAACATCTCAATTAAATGGTTGACATTACTAGATAAAAAAGTAAAACTCAACCGTACACTGTCAATAAGAAACCCACTTAAATATAAAAATATAAATAGATTAAAAAGACAAGAAAATGTATACCCTACCAACACTAGTCAATTAAAGTGGAAGTGGCTGCATTACGTCCAAGTAGATTCCGGGTCAAAGACTACTATCAGGAATAAGAGATCATTTCTTAATAATAAAGGATTCATTTTATCAGGAGAAAATAATGATCACAAATGTTTAGGAACCTAATAACAAAGCTTCAAAATACATGCAATAAAATCTGATAGAACTGCACAAAGAAATAGACAACCCCACAATTACAGTCAAAAACTTCAGCACCACCGCCTCCTTACCTCGTCAATAACTAATAAGAACAAGTAGACAAAAATTCACCAAGGTTATAGAAAACTTGAACACTTTCAAACAACCTGTCCTAACTGACATTTTTAGGATACTTGCCCCAACACCAGCACAAAACATATTTTTTTCAAGTGCATATGGAATATCTATCAAGTTAAAATATTCTGGGCTATGAAATTTCAATAAATTTTAAAGGACTCAAGCCATAAACATGTTCAAATTTCAATAAAATTTAAAGAATTGAAGTCATAAACATATGTTCTCTAACTAATGAAGTTAGAAATCAATAACAGATATCTGAACAATGCACAAACATGTGAAACTAAAAGGGTCTTAAATCATTAACTTCAGTTTACATTTTAAGAAACTAGAAAAAAAGAGCACATTAAACTAAAACTAAAAAAGAGCTTTGTCGTTTGTTTAAAACCTCTCGAGGTTACTTAAAAGATGATTTTGGGGGAAAAAAGGAAAACAAAGCAGAAAAAACAAAATAAAGATCAAAGCAGAAAAAACGAAATAAAGATCAAAGCAGAAATCAATAAAACAAAAACAGAGAAACAGAAAATTAATAAAGCAGCAAGCTGGTTCTTTTAGATCAATAAAATGTGATAAGCCTCTAGTCAGAGTGATCAGGAAAAAAAGACAAATTATCAACATCAAGAATAAGAAATATGACATTACCACAGATTCTACTGATATCAAAGAGATAATAAGGGAGTATCGTGAACAACTGTATACATATAAATTTGACAACTTATATGAGAAAATTCCTTGAAATGCACAAACTACCAATGCTCATGCAAGAAGAAATAACCTGAATAGCACTATATCTATTAAAGTAGTTAAAACCTTTCCTCAGACAAAACTCCAGATCCAGATCGCTTCACTGGTAAATTCTACCAAACATTTAAGGAAAAATAATACCAATTCTACATGAACATTTCCAGAAACTCTGAAAGGACCATTTCTCAATTAATACTATGAGGCTAACATTACCTAATATCAAAACCAAAAACATTACAGGAGAGCCTGACCTGGAAGCTGACCTCCAGGAGCTGGATCAGCCAAAGCCTGCGAGTTAGGGCAGAGATAGTCCTAACGTCAAGTGGGAGATTTTCCCCAAACTAGAAAACATTTACACTTTGAAAGCAGGGGAAGGACAACCACAGGATTAAAGGAACACAATCTGAAACCATACAAACTGTTATATGGGATATTTGACTGTTAAAATTTTCTCAATAAAGTTTTACAGCTTTCTAAAAAAAAAAAAAAAATTTACAAGAAAAGTACAGACCAGTATCCTCATGAGCATAAATATATCAATCATAAAATTTTAGCATATCAAATCCAACCACATTCATATATGACAATTCATCATGACCAACTGAGCTTTAACCTCAGGATTGCAGAGCTGATTTAACATTTGAAAATCAAAGGCTGAAATTCATCATAACGGCAAATGAAAAAAAGATCTGTTCTCAATAGAAGCAGAAAAGTATCTGACAAATCTAACATCCATTTCTGATGGAAAAAACTCTCAGCAATCTAGGAATGAAACTTTCTTAACATGATAAACAACATCTATGAAAAACTTACAGTTAATATCATATTGTATGGTAAAACAAACTCACTGCTTTACCAGGATCAAAAATAAGACAAGGATGTCCACTTTCACCACTTCTATTCTACACTGTACTAGAGGTTCTAGTGAGTTCAAAAAGGCAAGAAAAAAGAAATAAAGACATCCAGAATGGAAAGGAAGAAGTAAAATTGTCTTTATTCACAGACAATAAGAATGTCTATGCAAAAAATTCAAATGGAATCTACAAAATACTTACAGAACTGAGCTTAGCAAGGTTTCAGGATACAAGGCTCAATATACGAAAATTGATTTTATTTTCTTACACTCGCAACAATTGGGAATGGATATAAAGATGTCATTTTCAAGAGAATCAAAGGTGGAAAATATTTAGGGATAAGTGACAAAAGATGTGTAAGACGTGCACATTAAAAACTAAAAAACACTGCTGGAGAAATTAAAGAAGCCCTATACAAATGGGGAAACACACTTTGTGCATGAGTCAGAGAATTCAATATTGTTGAAAACTTTTCCCAACTTGGGGCCTATAGATTCATCATAATACCAATCAAAATCCAAGCAGGAAAATTTTCTTATTTATTTTAGAAAATGACAAGCTCATCTTAAAACTCATATTGGTAGAGGACCTGGCATAGTGCCGCCACCCTAGAAAAACAAAACAAAACAAAAAACTTTGAAAATGAAGAACAAAGTTGGAAGGACAACACTACCTGATTTCAAGACTTACTATCAAGTTACAGTAAATAAAAAAACATTGTGGTATTGGCACCAACACAGACAAATAGATCACAGGAACAAAATAGAGAATCCAGAAATAGACCCACACATACATGACAACAGAGTTTTGGAAAAAGTACAAAGGCAATTTAGTGGTGAAACAGCAGTCTTTTTCAACAAATGGTGCTAGAACAACTGGATATCCATATGCAAAAAAATAAACTTCAATCCAGAAGAAAGCATGTTCAGAAAATCTTTGTTACCTTGGCTTAGGCAAAGATTTTAGATACAATAGCAAAAGTACAAACCATAAAATAAAAATTTGATATAGGGGCTTAATCAAACTTAAGAATTCCTTCCTACACCTTCAAGGAAAATGTTAAGAAAATTAAGAGACAATTCAAAGATGGGGGGTGGGGGGGGTGGGAATCTGATAAAGTACTTCTATCCAGAATAAATAATTTTCAAAACTGAATAACAACTTCAAAAATAGGTAAAAGATTTGAATAGACATTTCATCAAAGAAATTATATAATGGCAAGTAAGCACATGAAAAGAAGCTCAACATTATTAGATATCAGGAAAACACTAATTATAACCATTACATACTCACAGAGGCTGAAACTAAGAAGACTGGCAATAACAAGTGGTGTTGGTTCATTTGTGGAGAAAGGGGCACTCTCCATACACTGCTGGTAAGAATGTAAAATAAAAAAAACAATATGGCAGTTCCTTTAAAAAGTTAAACACACAACTGCCATACGATCTAGCCATTCTAATCCTAGGTAATTTATCCAAGAGAAAAGAAAGAATATGTCTATACAACAAGAACACCTCATAGCAGCTTTTTTTGCAATACAGTAGCTCAAAACTGAAAACCCACATGTCCATCAACAGGTAAATGGATAATCAAATTGTGGCATATCTATACAATGGAATACTACTCAGCAATGAAAGCAATGCACTATTGACATACCCACAACAATATTAATGAATTTCAAAATAATAAGACTGAATAAAAGAAACCAAACAAAAAAGAGAAAATGCTATATAATTCCATATATAGAAAACTCTAGAAAAATGCAAACTAATCTAGAGCGGCAGCAGATCAGTGATCGCCCAGGGAACAGGGGACTAGTGCAAGTATGGGTGGAAGTAAGGGATTACCAAGGGGCAAAAGGAAACTTTAGAAGGTTATAGATGTACTTGTCATCCTGATTGGCTGGATATGTTCCTAATCTCGATTGATATGATGGCTTCACAAAGTAATTGTGTGTGTGTGTGTGTGTGTGTCAAAAATTATTCAATTACATGCTTTAAATAGTGCAATTTATTGTATGTCAATTAGAGTTATTAGAATGATCCAACAATAATCAATATTATTAGCTAAATAAGTACTCATCTTTTTCTTTTTAAATCAAGAAGACTGAACTGTTACCATGCCATAGATGAAAATTAACATTCAGTCAATATTTACTATATGCCAGGCATTATATTAGCCACTTCACACGGTGCTAACTTAATTTCATCGTCTTAAAGTCACTAGTTGTAAAAAAAAAAAAAAAAGAGGGGGAGGTAAGAGGATAACACAAACTTTGGAAACTAGGCAAGGCTTTATTTCTTTTAAAAAAACAACAACACAACTTCCAGTTCCCACAAATCAAATATATAGCAATATCAATAAACACAGCAGATTTAAATCAGAGCCAAATTCTATAAATTCAGCTGGAATTGTCCTACTGTAGGAATACATGCCAGGAAAAAAGTTTACACTGAACATTTAAATATATTCTTATATATTTGGATCTACTGAATTCTATAAATACCCTGAGTGAACGGCAGTTCAATTTAAGGGTTAAAAATATAGTTCAGATGGAACCAAATAAAAAATAAAATCCTGTGGAATTGGCAATACCCAATTACTTTGCAAACTAGTTTCCTCATAGTGTTTACTTTATATAAAACTTGTACCTGTTTCCAAAAAGGATTTGAAGTGGCTTTTCCATTTGCAAAATGATGTATCTAATTAGTGACCCTCTAAGATGCCTTTCAGCTTTTGTCATTCTCCTTTTTCCCCACTCATTTTCTTAGCAATTACATTAACCATATTTCAAACAAAATAACTATAACCATTTAAAAATTTAGAATATTTCATTCAATTAATGTATTAGAACCAAGTACGTGTATAGCATTTGAAGGTCCATTTTTTACTCTATACTTTCATAAGGTTTCTAAACCTCAACGCTGCTGACATTTAGAGCTACAATAATGCTGTAAAAGATTATTATCTTGTGCATTATAAGATGTTTAGCAGCATTCCTGCTACTCACTACATGCTGCAAACGCCTCCCCCAAGTTGTGACAAGCAGAAGTGTTTCCAAACATTGTCAGTGTCCCTGGGAGCGGGGGTGGGGAGGCGCAAAATTGTCCCTGGTTGAGAATTACTGTTCTAAAACTACTGAAGTGCAGTAATCTTGCAGTATGAACCTACTCCACACACAGGGCAGGGAATTTGAAAGCATAATGTCCTCTATTTGAAGGTTCTTAAGGATATTTTAAATGTTTATACACAGAATATGCTCTGTTTTTTAAAAGCCCATAAATTAAAAAGCAAAGGGTTTTTCTTATTCATTACTGTTTTGTTTTCAAATCAAGAAAGCTTGGCCGTACAAACTATGTGACATGTGTGATCTCTTAATTTAGATCATGTCTCCCAGATGGAAGAAACTTCTATGCCAAAGAAGTATGTATGAACCATTCCTTAAACACTCTGTAACTAAAGAACTATGGCAGTTAATTTAGAAAATATCAATACTCCACTGGAACTCGAGTTAACTCTGAAGTAAAATGAAGAATAAAAATAAAAAAAATATCACAATCTCAACGGTATTTAGATTTATATTTTCTTGAAAAGTGGGCTTCTTTTTATGTCACTAAAGTGGATTTAACTGCTTTCTTACTATCCCTCAGGAATAAATACAACTTACTTGTGATCAACATTTGCTGCCATAAATGTAGGAAGAGTAAAAAACAAATTGGAGACACGAAATCTGGGCTCCAGTTCTGGCTCTGGCTCCTAGTACCTGGATGAACATTTAACATTCTCATTTGTAAAAAAACGGAAGGATACTAATATCTACCTGTAGGGTTACTGTGAGGATTTTTATATGAAATAGTTTTGAGAATAGTAAAGCACCATACAAAATGTTGGGTATTATTGGTGGTATCCTGGTGGCATGAGTAAACAACATAGTTGAGAAACAAGCACCTCAAATAAGAAACTTACTCATATCACTGAATAAACGTCACTTTTCAAAACAAACACTTATTAGCAAGAGAACGTGCGATAATAAACTCTAAACTATGATGCAGACATCTGGGTTCAAAACTCAGTTCTGCCATTAACTCCATATTATCACAGGCTAACTTTCTTTTTCACCTCAAATTTCATCTAAAAAAAATCCAAGTGCTAGACCAGATATTCCACAAGTATTATTACAGCCTTTGTCAGCCTAAGATATGACGAAGTATCCAAAAGATTTAACACTATTCAAAACTCAGAGCTCTATGTGGTTTGCCAGCAAAACAGAAGTAGAGGGAAACAGACAGTAAGACATTTTTAATTGAACAAAAACAGAATTCTATACAATTCTCTAGAAGAAAGGGAAGCTGGGAACTACCTTTTTTCTATAATGAATAATCAATTCTCCCTAAATGATAGTAATGACGAACCAGGTGCATTCAC
Organism: Aselliscus stoliczkanus; assembly: GCA_033961575.1. NCBI lineage: Eukaryota > Metazoa > Chordata > Mammalia > Chiroptera > Hipposideridae > Aselliscus > Aselliscus stoliczkanus. The sequence goes on along the minus strand of CM066732.1, from coordinate 75,040,659 downwards.
AAAAGGGAGGGGCTCTTGCCCACAAGCTTTTTGGGAACCACCCACTTCCCAAAGAGGCATAACTGCTTCCTCCTGGCCCTCACTAGCCAAAAAACTTGAAAGACGAAGGTCTATATTGTCTGAGAGGACTTTATTTTTCTTTTCACTTGGGTGGGGAGGACGGTAGTCATCTGACAACCATAGCCTATCAACCCCATTATCCACAACACTAAGTCTCCCAAAGTTTTTAGAGTAAGAGCAGTTTCTAAAAAGCATTTCTGACTATCAACTCAAAATTAGATAACCCTGTGTTAGCAGCGGTTAGTGTTTGGCAACTGCCAAGTTTTTATCTCGCCCACATTAACCGCCCTCCCGCGTCTCTGCAGAGGCGGCGCCTCGCCCGCTGCTCCCGCACCTCGCCAGGTCCGGGGGGAGAGAAGCCAGGGGCTCCCAGGAGAGGGAAGGCCGGGTAACCCAGGCCTCTGCGCGCCGCCCCCCCTCGCTCCTCACCGATCACGATGCGCAGGTGCTTGAGACGGGTCAGCGCGTCCTTCTTGGTGTCCAGCACCTTCTGGGTAGACTTCTTCACGTCCCCGTGCGGCTTCTTGGAGAACATCTTGCCGCTGCCACCGCCACGGCCGTCTCAGGCGCCCTCCCAGCCCTGTTCCAGCGGCGGAAAGTGGAGGGAGTGGGCGGGGAGGAGGCTAGCGTGAGCGGCTCATTCACTCCCCAGACTTGCGGGCCCCGGCGCAGCTGACTCCTCCCAGATCCAGGCCAGGGCCGCCGCCTCCACCCGCCTCGCGCCGAGGCGGCTGCAAGGCACCTTCGGCTCCGTCGCCAATATGGCGGATCCCCTCTCCCAGTCCTGCACAAAGCAAGGGAGACCAGAGTGAGTCGCCCGCCGCCGCCGCTGCCGCCGCTGCCGCCCGCTTCCTGCGGCCGCCGCTCGCCGCCACAGGCCGGGGCCCGGGACCAGGAGCCACGGAGGCTCTCGGCGGCAGCAGCACAACTCCTCCCTCCCTGAGGCCCCCTTAAGGTTAAAGCGTCTTTAGCAAGCTTAGACCCTGCAGAGGCCGAAACGGATACCGAGTGTAGTGATGGGATTTCACGACTCTGCCGTCAGTGGCGAATGGTCCCCATGGCAACCGCCTTCTGACGTCAAGGTGTCTTGACGTCATGCGAGCGTGAGATCATCCTTGGCATTACCCACTGTAAATTTCCTGGGTAAGCAGCCAAAGGAGGAGCCCAAGAAAGTCAGGGAAGGTAATTACTTTGAGAGTTATTGTAAGCAAAGTGATTCCTAGCCAAACTCCCAGAATAGTGTCCTATATTTTTGTTTAAAAATCCTTCACCTCCACTATTTTACTATGTCATAGTAACTTCAGAAGATAGCTCCAAAACATCAAAGCAGACGTAGATATTTCTGGTGCCAATTCTGAAGGCATTGGTTGTAACACTTTTTCAGTTACTAATTTGAATTTTGTTTAAAGGGTTTTTGTTTTGCAAAGTGATGATTAACAATTCACTGTAGTTTAGAGATTTATAGAGTTATAGTGCCTTTTCTTGGTTAAAATTATCTCGTACAAATAAATGAGTTCTCCCAAAAGCATGCAGTAACGGAAAAATTACAGAGAAAAGAAATCTGGAGAATTTTTAGGGTGAATTTACCTAATATGTAAGGAATTCACAAATCCAGGAGAAAATTAAGGCACAAGTAGAAAAATTAGTAGAGAACATGAAAAAAATCACAGAAGTGTGTACTCATAACTAAAATATGTGAAAAAAAATGTTCACACTCAGTAACTTTTAAATATCAAATTAAAACAATATTTTTAAACAATTTTTAAACAGCTTTATTAAGATGTGATACAATACACTGAACATTTTCAAAGAGTACAATTTGATAAGTTCCACATTTGCATACAACCATGAAAACATCACCACAATCAAAATAGTGAATATATACATCATCCCCCAAATTTTCCTCTCACCCCTTGGTTATCCCTCTCTCCGACAGCCCCACTCCTGGTCCCCAGGAAACCACTGAGGCTTTCTGTCCCTTGGAGTTTGCATTTTCTAGAGAGTTTTACATAAATGTAAGCATACACTATACTCTTTGTTATTGGCTTCTTTTACTTAATATACTTTATTTATTTATTCATTTATTTATTTCAGATTTTTATTGGGGAATTGGGGAAGGGGAACATTGTGTTTTTCCAAGACCCATCAGCTCCAAGTCAAGTTGTTGTCCTTCAATCTTAGTTCTGGAGGGCACAAGCTCAGCTCCAAGTCCGGTCTCAGCTTTCAATCTGTTGGGTTGTGGGAAAACTCATGCCGCATTTTTGCAACTAAAAACACAGAAAAAATACATCATGACTTTTCGGATAATCCAATAGTTGGGGGGAAGGGGTGCAGCCCACCATCCCATGCAGGAGTGGAACAGGCAACCTTGTTGTTAAGAGCTCGCGTTCTCACCAGCTGAACCATCCTGCCACCTGTTGGCAGCTCAGCTAGGTACAGCTCGCTCACTGGCCCACATGGGAATTGAACTGGCGATCCTGCTGCTCAGAGCTCGCTCTCTTAACCAACTGCGCCACCCGGCCAGCCCTACATAATTTATTTTTAACCATAAGGTAATGTTGTATCAGTCAAATTTGTAAAGATTGTTTTTAAATTAACCATCTTATTGCTTATGAGTATGCAGCAAAAAATCCTATTGCTTGCTGGGAAGAAGTGTTAATTACTACAGGCTTACAGGAAATTAAAATTTGGCATTATGTATCAAGACACTTAAAATACTTACATACCTTGATTCATTAGTTCCACTTTTAGAACTGTATTCTGAAAAAAATCAAAAATGCGAAAAATATTTATGTAAAAATATTAAAGCGTAATTTATAACATTAAAAGATAGGAGAGGGCCAGCCGAGTGGCGCGGTGGTTGGGAAGCCAGCGGCCCCGGTTCGGGTCCCTCATGAAGAAAAAAAAAAAAAAAAAAGCTGCTCTGACTTTGGGCCGGCCAAGTTCGGGTCCCACATGTGAAGGCCAGTGACAGTGCCCTAAAAAAAAAAAAAAAAAAAAAAAATAGATAGGAGACAATATGAATGTCTATCAGAAAGGAGATGACTGTCCAATAGGTGGAATGTTATACAACCATAAAAATTATTAATGCAAAGACTTTTTAATAACATGGAAAAATACTCAAGACAATATTAAGTGAAAAAGCAGATACAAAACTGAAAATATGTACGTTATCAAAACTGTGAAAAACTATTCATACAAAATATAGTTAGAAAAAATTCTCCCAAATTGTGGTTATGTCTGCAAAGTAAAATTACAGGTGATTTTCATTTTATTCTTTATATTTTGCTTAGTTTCTTTTTTCTTTTTTACAAAAAGCATATATTGCCTTTAGAATTTAAAAAACGGGTTTTTAAAGAAAATTAAGATAGTCTAGTGTACCAATTTTAAACTCACAAAATAAATTAAGATATATATATAGAAATATAAATTCCTTAAAACAAGGGCTTTTTTAAAAAAGAATTTTTCTTTGTCCTATGGCACAGAATAAATGCTTTTATTTTTTAATTGTTATGCTTCCATTACACAATGGTTTCTTTTGATGGTAGAAGAGTCATCTGATCCCATGATTCTATCATTTATTTGGTGATTTTAGACACTTGAATCCCTGACTGTAACCCAAGTCTCTTTTCTGAGATAAAAATTGGACCTCACCATTTAGAGGTTCCACAAGCTACGCAAATTCAATACAAAACTGTACTTGTCTTTGTCCTGCCTCCTCCCACTCCTTATCTTCCTTCATCATCAAAAATCTTTGTTGATAATGCCATTATCAGCCCAGTTTTTTAATCCAGACACTAGTATCTTAAGGCTTCTCCTTCTTCCTGGTACAGTCAGTTACCAAAACCTGATAATTCTACTTCCTGAATATTTCTTGATTTGCTCCTCTTCTCTCCATTATCACAACCTTTATTCAGGTTCAGGGTTACACGATTTCTAGCCATGTGTGCTACAAATGGCAGCGATTACTCCCCACCTACATGTCTTAGCAGGATTTCAGCATCCGCTCCTTTCTACATAAATTTTAAGATTTAAAAAAAAAATACCCAATAGTCTTGTCTTCTTGCAATCAGTATTTGAATATCTGTGTTAATGAAGAAAAGAAGTGGCATAAGTCAAGACATCATTTCTTTTTTGTGGGGGGGGGGGCGGAGTATGGTTTATGGATATATATTCGTTTAAGAATATGTCTTAGAGTCAGGAAATGTATAGCATTTCAGGTCAAAAAATAAAACCCACACTGAGGGACTAACCAGGGAAGCTAGGAACATGTCCAGATTTTATACCTTGCTCCCACTTCATAGCGATTATGACCAGCATCTTTAAGTCTGTTCAGATGACACAGGAAAAGCAGACCTAGTCTCATGCTCTTTCTGAAGACAACTTACTGAAGTGGAGATGAAAGAAATGGTAATCAACTACATTGATTGTAGTGGATATATGTTGACTTGCCTGCCTTCTTCTGGTTTCATTTGCCATCCCTCGCTTGGTTTCATTTGATCTCATGCCGTACTGCACCCTTTAGAATTCAGTGCTCTAGCACCCTGGGCAAAACAAGTGTGTTAGGGGTGGGCACATAACCAGGTCAGTACAATAAAACTCACTCGTACAACTATTGGAAAAGAGAAACTCTTTTTCCAGGATGAAATCCTGGAACTTCTAGGAACCAACATGTAAAAAGAATCTGCTGGGGATGAAGCTAACACTCCAAGAACCGAGAGGTTACTTAGAAAGGAATAGAGTGAGTCTTGAAAATATTGTTTGGGCATTTGGGTCCAACTTACCCGTAATGCCACAATCTTTTCTATTTCACAGGCTAATAAAGTCCTTATTTTGTTTAAGCCAGTTTCAACCCCTTGCAAGCGGAAAAAAATCCTGACTTACACATTTTAAAGATATTCTGCTGGGCTGAACAGGGCTTCAAATTTTTAAAAAAACAACAACCTTGAAAACAATATTGCAGCACTCTTCTGAAATCCTCCAGCAGTACTTCCTTTTGTCTCCATCATGACAGTCACCATAGTCTGCACTGTAGTCATTCTGCGCTTCATCTCCCTTAAGACAGGTTTTGGGGTTTTATTTTCCTATGTTCCACAATCCATGGCTCCAAGGATTGTTTTCTCTCCCTCCCACTTTCCCTCTCTCTCTCTCTTTCTGTCTTCCTCTTGCTGTGTCTCTTTCTCTCTCCTCCCCAATAGTATCTGCCATGTGGTCAGCACTCAATACATATTTATGGAAAGAATGAGTAAATACTAGGCATTCAACAGATGCTTACTGAATTTATGCAAATATAATAGAGTTGTTGTTTTTGCTGTCAATTCAGTAACAGTAACCTGGCATTAGGTAGGGAGACACCAGAGGAGCAGAGAGGATGGTGGAATGAGGATAGAAACAGGAAAACAATGCTTAATAGGGGCAGACCAGAATATAAGCAAAGCCAATCTTTCACTTTCCAAGCTTTGATTCATTGGGAAATGTGTTCTATGCTTTCCTTAGGGCTTGAGGTGGAATTTTTTAAATCTTCTATGTTGATCTATTTTAACTGTGGGAGTTAAATTACTATTAGGGTCTTAAAAATATCAGAATGTCGTATATGATTAAGACAAGAATAAAGATACAAAGAATAGAAGAAGAGGAAAAGAAAAAGAATATTAGTCTTTGTTGAACATTTCTATGATTTATCCATGAAAATGAGCATAAGTTGTGGTCACCAGGGAGAGAGACTCATACAGAAAGAAAATACGGAGGCTACAGTTTGGTCAATTCATTCTGACCTAAATCTATTACTAAGACTATTTTAATAGGGCTGACCAAGTGGCTTGTTGGTTAAGAGTTTGTTTGGGAGCACCATCTGGGCCACCGGTTCAGATCCCACTTGGGCCAGTGACACTGCAACCTCTACAGCTAAGATGGTGAAGAACAGCTCCACCTGGAGCTGGGCTGCAGTGAGTCCCCAGCGACGGCATAGGCTGCAGTGGAGCTGCAGTGGGCTGCCGTGAGGTACTGTGAGTGGCTGGCAGCCAGCGTGAGCTGCTGTGAGCCGCCGTAAGGGGCCATTCAATGGCCGTCGACCTATTTACCTCAGCCTGGAAGAGCGCTATGATCACAATGCCAACATGGGCTGGTGAGACGACATCCTCCACAACTAGACTGAGGAACAAGGGGACAGCAACTTGTATGTTCCCCTTCCCCGATTCCCCAATGCTGTTTCCTCCCCCAATTCCCCAATTAAAAAAATAAAAAATAAATTTTAAAAAAAGAATTTTTTAATATACTATTTATGTGTTTTCCTTCATATATTTTTTCTATTTGCTATATCATATCCCAGATGTTTTTTGCTTTTTAAAATTTTTTTTTTGCTGCAAACAACTTGACTACAAAAAGACTTTTCAACAGAACCATATATGTTTTTTACAAAATTAATCTTGGTTGCCTTTTCTATTACTTTGTATTTTTTTTAATCCTCTTTTCCCTGTTTGCACCCCTTGTAAACATGGATATGCTGTCAGTTTGTCCTCTGCAAAGAAAAATTCAAGATATCCTATTAATTGATGGGGTCAACCAAAGAACCTGCAATAGCTGAAAAATATCAATGAAATTCTGCATGGAATAAATTGAAATTGTTCTTGGAAACTTTATAAAATAATTTCATTAAGAGTGAGCCTGATTTTGCAGAATTGTTTCCTCCTATGTCCTCACCCATAGCAATAGCCTTTTCCAAGAAAACAATGAAATATTAGATTAGCATAGAAAAATTTAAAAAATCAGCAGATCTCTAAGACTTTTGCCAACATGATGTTAAAAAAAATAATACTTTGCTTAATTAGCTTGTTTCAATGACAATCTTGTTTTATTTTTTAAGTTTACAAATATTTATTCAGTTCCCATATGCCTGGCTTGTATATTTGTATCATCAAAGTTACGGATTTTGTTTTGAGGAAGCATAATGATATAGTGAAAAAATAAATGAATTACTCAATAGTTCCTCTCAGCATGTTTTCTCATTAGTAAAATCAAGATAAGCTCTGCCCTTCAGGGGTTAGCGAAATTCAGGAATTAATACAGTGTTTTTAGTCATGATCTTTAGAATTAGATACATCTGAATTAGACATTCCATTTCAGGACTTACTTGCTTTGGGATCCCTGGCATATGGTTTAATGTCTTTCAGCCTCATTTTCCTCACATGTGAACCACATCAGTACTTAATGATAATTATGTGAAAATGCAATTGAAAGTTACTTCTATAATGGCTGACACATCTTGTAACATTCCTTTCCTTCACAGACTTTTAATAGAGCAATTTGTATAATTGTTTAAAGATTTTCTCTCTTACTAGACTGTAAACTCCCTGAGGACAGAGAGTATGAACTCTTCCCACTAGAAACATATTTATTATGAAAAGAAAAACCCAGGAAATTATCTTTCAAGTATTGCTTGTAAAAACTAGAATTCAAAATTATGTTCAAATCATGAACATCCCACGAAAAATAGGTCATCACCAATCTCCCAAATGTGAACATGTTACATTGCAATTTTTTATAATGTCAGGTTTATTCAAATTTAAGAGATTTTTCTTTAAACTAATAGATTAATTTTTTAACATACTTTATTTTGGTAGATAAGTTTTAGGTTCCCAGTAAAATTATTTTTGAAAACAATTTTAAATTTCCAGGAAAATTGAGCCCATAGTAATGGAGAGTTGCCATATGCCCAACTCCCACACAGTTTCCTCTGTCATTAACACTTTATGTTAGTGTGGTGTATTTATTACAATTAATGCATCTATAATGTTATTAGTAACTAAACTCCATAGTTTATTCAGATTTCCTTATTTTTTATCTATCCCTTTACTGTTCCATGATCTTATCGAGAATACCTTACCACATTTAGTTCTCTTTAGATTCTTCTTCGCTGTGATCATTTCTCATATTTTCCTTGGTTTTGATGACCTTGAGAGTTTTGAGGAGTACTGGTCAGGTTTATTGAAGGATGACCCTCAACTGAAATTTGTCTGATTTTTTCTCATGATTAGACTAAGGTTGTAGGTTTTGGGGAGGAAGATCACAAAGGTAAAGTGCCTTTGATCACCTGGCTGAAGTATTGTTTGTCAGGTTTCTCCAATGTAAAAATTTTTGTTTGTTTGAATGGTTGGGTTTTTTGTTTGTTTTGCCTTTTTCATATAATACTCTTTGGACGGAAATCACTATCTACAGCTATTATTTCTTAGTTGATTCCATTTCATTATAAAAGCTTGTAAATTTACTTCTATTTCTTTAGACATTGCATCTGTTTTAGTTTCGTTACTTGTGAATGATTTACAGCCTCATCTAAATTGAACATTATACCATGCAAGGAGTTTTGAAGAAAGCGAAACAAGTGGAAGTCTGACAGCGCAAGGTCAGGCGAGGATGGTGGTGTGGCAACACATCCCATTCAAGCTCCAATAATTTTTGAGGGGAGAGCAAACTTGTGTGTGGTCTCTCATTGTCGCAATGGAACACAACTCCTTTATAATTAACAAGCTCTGGATGTTTCTGGATGATAGATTCGTTCTAACTGTCCAATTGTCGACAGTACACATTTGAACTGATTGTTTGGTTCCTTGGTAGAAGCTCAAAAAACACGACACCTTGAAATTCCCACTGCACTGAGAGCATTACCTTCCTCTGATGAATGTCTGCTTTCAATGTCTTTTGAGGCGAATCATCACAAGACCATTGTAAACAATCCACTTTTCATCACCACTTATCAGTTGCTTCAGAAAAGGATAGTTTTCATCACATTTAATGAGCATATTGCAGATGTTTATACGCACCGTCAAATAAACTTCTTTGAGTTCATGCGGAATCCAAATATCAAGCTGGCTTACATATCCCAGCTTCTTCAGGTGGTTGTGAACACTTGAATGATGGATGTACAATGTTTCTGCAATCTCTTGTGTCATGTAACGTGGGTTTGACTCAATTAATGCCTTTATTTTGTCGTCATCAACCTTGGTGGGCCTCCCTGCCCGAGGAGCCTCGTTGAGGTCAAATGAAATTTGATCCTGAGATCAGCACGGAATTCCACTGGCACTGATGTTCTTGTAGAGCATTGTTACTGTAAACCTTATGCAAATTTTCACAAGATTGACATGCGTTCGTGCCTTTATGGAAGTAAAACAATAAAATGTGGCAAAAATACACAGTTTGATTTTCCATCTTCAACTTGTTGTAAAATCTCCAAAACTCAACCAAATCACTCAATTTTTTTTTAGAATGATGCTAGAACTGTCAGCTGTCAAATGACATAGCAATAACATAGATGCAAATGACTCTAGTACTTCCAAAAATGAACTAGTGCCATTTGTTGCAAACATGTGTCATGACTTTTCTGAAGTCCCAGTATTTCCACACTTGCTGAAGGGGAAGAAACAAAAACCCATCCACCGTGCTACAGGAATAATAGGTTTTCATAGAGAAAAAAAGCTGAGGTAACTACAAAGTTCTGATAGAAGAAATCAAAGATATAAATTAATGGAGAGATATTTTGTGTTCATGGAATGGAGCATTCAATTTTTTTAAAGATGTCAGTCTTCCCAACTTGATCTATAGACTCAACACAATACCAATCAAAATCCCTGCAAGCTATTTTGCGGATATCAACACACTGATTCTGAGGATTATATGGAAAGGTTAAAGATCCAGAATAGACCACACAACATTGAAGAAGGTTGCTACAACCTGATTTCAACACTTACTATTCTTGATCACTATAGTGATCAAGACAGCATGGTACTAGTGAAAGAATAGACACAGCAATCAATGGAACAGAATAGTGAGCCCAGAAATAGATGCACACAAATATGGTCAACTGATGTTCAACAAAGGAGTAAAAGCAATTCAATGCTGAAAGGATAATCTTTCCAACAAATGATGCTAGAACAAGTGGACATTCACATGCAAAACACACACCTTATACTTTTCACAAAAGTTAACACAGAGCATACCTAAAAGTAAAATACAAAACCATAAAACTCCTAAAAGAATACCTAGGAGAAAACCTACGTGAGCTTTCATTTGGCAATAAGTTTTTTGATATGGCATCAAAAGCATGATCCATGAAAGAAAACATGGCTAAATTGGATGTTATTAAAATTAAAATTTCTGCTCTATGAAAGATACTGCTAATAAAATCACAATACAAGTCACAGACTGGGAGAAAATCTTTGTAAAATATATATCTGAAAAAGGATTTGTTTAAAATACACAAAGAACTCTTTTTTTTTTTTTTTAGATTTTTTTTTTATTGGGGAATTGGTGGAGGGGAACAGCGTTGGGGAATCGGGGAAGGGGAACAGACAAGTTGCTGTCTTCTTGTTCTTCAGTTTAGTTGCGGAGGATGTTGCTTCACTGTTGGTATCGTCATTGCGCTCTCCCCGATGAGGCAGATCGGTCGCTGGCCTCTGGATGTCGCTCATCGCAGCTATTGGCAGCTCACGCTTGGCTGTCAGCCGCTCACGCTGGCTGCGGGCCACTTACTGTAGCCTATGGCAGCCCACTGCAGCAGGGGCTGCAGCCCACACTGTCGCCGTGGCTCGCACAGCCCAGCTCCAGGTGGAGCTGTTGTTAGCTGTAGAGGGCATTGTCACTGGCCCTCATGTGGGATCCGAACCGTGGCCGCTGGCATCCCCAAACCAGCGCTTAACCAATGCGCCACTCGGCCGGCCCACAAAGAACTCTTAAAACTCAACAATTTGAAAACAAGTGACCCAATTAAAAAAATGGACAAAAGACTGAACACACACCTCAGCAAAGAAGATATACAGATGGCAAATATGCATTTGAAAAGACCCTCAATTATCATTTGTCATTAGGGAATCACAAATTAAAACAACAATGAAATACTATAGCACACATATTAGAATGGCTGAAATTTGAAACACTGGCAAGACTAAATGCAGAGAACATGACCTCTTATTCTGTGCTGGTGGGAATGTATAATAAAATGGTACTGCCCACTTTGGAAGACAGTTTGGCAATTTCTTACAAAGTTAAACATAGTGTTACCATATGATCCAGCAATTGCACTCCAAGATATTTACTCAACTGGTTTGAAAACATGCCCTCACGAAACATCTGCATGGAAGTGTTTACAATATATTTATTCATAACTCTAAAAACTGGAAGAACCAAGGTGAATGAATAAACAAACTATAGTACATGCATACAATGGAATATTATTCATCAATAAAAATAAATGAAGCCAGAAAAACACAGGGATGAATCTTGAATGCATATTACTACATGAAAGAAGCCAGTCTGAAAAAAAGCTACGTACTGTATGATTCTAATTACATGTCATTCTGGAAAAGGAAGTAGTATAGCAACAGTAAAAATCAGTGTTTGCCTGGGGTGTGGTGGAAGGAAGAGAAAGTTGAAAAGATGAAGCACAGGGGATTCTTTAGGGTGGTAGAATTATTCTACCTAATACTGTAATTGTGGATATTTGACTCTATGCATTTATCAGTACTCTTAGAACTTTATAGCAATACAGTGAACTTTAATATAAACAAATTAAATCATTTAGAAGACCAGAGGATTCCAAGTTGGAACACAGAATACAACAAAATAATCTATAATGTATAATATTCTATTACAATGTATGAAGCAACTTCACTGAAGAAGAAGGGTGGAAATGTACTCATTTGGAAATGAGTGGAATCTGTTAAGACTAAATAAAGGCTAAAGAAAATGTACATAAACATACTGTACTCTAGATTAAGTTGTTTCCCATGGAAGTATGGGTTAACAATTGATACTACTATACATGTATACTGGAATTAAATAAGTAAATGGAAGGCATATGGTGGGATCCAAGTTTCTCATTGTTGGAGTGGGAGTTTTTTCAGATAAGCACCGGAGAGGGTAGTACGATCCATCTGCTAGTGGGTTTGAGTTGGAGACATCAGTATAAACTCATGTTTAGCTTCGTAGAGGCCCAGATAGTTACATATGGAAATATTTATGGACATATGTATATAGTTGGATTAGTAAATACATAAGAGTGTACGTGTACATATTTCCTTGCTCTGTCAGCTGAGAGGACTTAGAAGCAATGACACCCTAGTAACAGCAAGAACACCTACCACCCAGATCTTGATTTTTAATACCATTTCTAATAAAAAGAACCAAAACTCTTTGAATAATGGTAGGTTCTTGGACTGGGGCATTTTGTAGTGCCAGGTGTGAGGAAGTACTACACACAGACACACACAGTCAGACACACACACACACACACAAATACAAATATGTCAACTGAAAGAGTACCTAATGGTGAAAGCTGAAACAATGTGAACATCAAAATAAATAAAAGTTATTAGATGATAACCCAAAATATAAATATCTATGAGTCCATAGTGATAAATGGTAAAGAGACAAATCTCTGATACAAAAAGAATTCCAAAAAATTTATGTAGATACCCAAGGAGATAGATAATAATTTTCTATTTCTTTGGTGTGGTCTGCAAATGAGTTTCTTCCAAAGAGTACAGTGTGGGAGAGGGTAACTTCATGGTGGAGAAATAACAGACACTACTTCAGCCAGGTGGTCAAGGTCAACATGAACAGTGGTAAGTCATGGTCATGTTGATAGTGTGTACCCTTAATATAATGTAATGAAAATGGCACTTCACCTCTGTGGTCTTCCTCCCTAAAACCTATAACTTCAGTCTAATCATGAGAAAAATATTAGACAAATCCCAGTTAATCAGTAGTCCTCAAAACTGTTACATCTATTTTTTCAAAACAAAAAATATTTAGTGAGAAAAGTGTCATTGTTTTACTTTTTTTTCCAAATCTCTTTGATGTTTGGCAGAATAGAAGGCAGCTGAATTCTTACGATGCAATGTGTTCTTTTGGTTGAAGCATATAAAAAAAATCTGGCCTCATAGATAATTGGAAAAAGGGAATATGTTAATAGCTTTTTCAGATAGTTACATATATTATACTAAAACTAAACTGAACTGAAACTCAACAGGTGGTAGTTTCTTTTTTTTTAATATTTTATTGGGGAATTGGGGAAGGGGAACAGCATTGGAGAACCAGGGAAGGGGAACAGACAAGTTGCTGCCCTTTGGTTCTTCAGTCTAGTTGTGGAGGACACTGCTTCACTGGCCCATGTTGGTATCGTCATTGCTCTCTTCCCAGGTGAGGCAGATCGGTTGCTGGCCTCTGGATGGCACTCACAGCGGCTTTTGGCAGCTCACACCAGCTTTTGGCAGCTCACACTGGCTGCCAGCCGCTCACGCTGGCTGCCAGCCACTCATTGTAGCCTGTGGCAGCCCATTGCAGCAGGGGCTGCAGCTACACCATCACCGGCGACTCACAGCAGCCCAGCTCCAGGTGGAGCTGTTGTTCACCATCTTAGCTGTGGAGGGCAGTGTGGCTGGCTCTCATATGTGGGATCCGAACCAGGGCCCTGGTGCTCAGAGCCGGCGTCCCAAGCCAACTCTTAACCAATGCGCCGCTCAGCTGGCCCAACAGATGGTAGGACTTAAAGATTAATTGCAACGTGGAATATGAAAGTATGTCAGTAAACTTTTTTATTATATTAAAATCTTGCACTTTAAATGGACCTTACACCCATTCATAAGTTTATAACATTATGCTTTGCCATTTGGAAAATTGTTCAATGAGTTATACAAATATTCCAAATGTTAATACATTTCATTAAACAATATAAATATTTTTAAAATCACATACATCAGAAAGTCCTTTAAGTATTAGAGCATTGTCATGATCACCGTGGTGGGTAAAAGTTTTCCAAATTCCTAATTTTCATTTGAAAGCTTGAATTTTTATCCTTGGTAACAAATACTATCAATTGTTTTAAAAAAATGACAGGCTCACTTTGTTCATTTGATTTTTTTGTGAAAAATATTTGCCAAGTATCCAAGTCTGAATAACTATAGTTTGTCAGTTCTTTTAAGTAAAAATGCTATTCCTTGAATCAAGTTGTTAGGTCAGCTCACAACTCAATTGCTCAAGTGTTTTTGCTTAAGATCACCATTGTACTTCAGTATGCAGCATGAGTGCTTTATGCTACTTCCAATTTTGCCACAGAAAATATTAATATCAAAATATTTCATAAATATTAAAGATGTATATTCAATGCTTGGGATTTAATAAAGAATAATTTTTACTGCTTCATCAAGGACATTCATAAACGAAACTGGCAGTGATGAATACAATCAACATTAGTACAGTTTGTTCCCACTGCCTTCAGGCTAATGTGCCAACCATTTTAGCTATCATTGCTTTCGCATCATCAGTTCCAATGACAATACATTTTGTAATTTTTTTCTGTTGTAAACAGATTCTGTTTCAACAGATTGAATTTTTAGAGAAAACAGGCAACATTAACACACAAGTCAAGAAGCATTAGAAGAAATATTAGATTGGTTAAGGACAGAGAGAGCTGAAAATCATATACAATGAGTACGGAGCTTCTTAAGTGAAATGTTTTTAAGGAGATTTGTTGAAGCAAAGGCTGCTGACATTATTTATCTGCATGAGTAAATTAATCAAATTCAAAGAGAAGGGAGGTAAGTAAACTATGCTCTAAATCCTTTCTCTCATGTCCCAAATTTAATCCATTACTAAGGTTTGTTGATATTGCCTCCCAACTATCTCAAATTTGTCCATTTCTTTCCACCACATACATAGCCTTTACCCCTGTCCAAGCCACTACTATCTTACCTCAACATCTGATTGATTTATTCCTTTCCCTTGTTTTATCCTAATCCATTTTCCAGTGATCTTTTTTAAAGATCTGGTCTTAAATTAATGTAATCTTATCACCTATCTAATTTCATCATGCCTTTCTAAAAACTTCCTAGTGACAGCCCACTGCCTTTAGGATTAAAAAAAAGAACATCAAATTTCCTTGCTTATCTCACGAACCTCACCTTGCACCCCTTTCACCCTTGAACACTAATGACCATCTACAGTGTTCTCTTAATTTCTCAAACATGAACGTACCGAACTCTTTCCTATATCAGGACCTTTACATATGCTATTGCTTCTCAGTTTATAATATTCCTTGTTCCCCTCTTAGCTGGGCGACTCCTATCCTTCTCTCAGGTCTTAGGTGAACTATGATTTCTTCAGAGAGGCCTTTTCTGACACCCACTCCCCATCTTAATCAGGTTTCTATATTATACTCTCATAACACCACTAGAGAGCATACCTCCATTTGTATAGTTAATTATTTAACATTTATCTCTCCACTTTTCTGTAAGCTCTATGCAAGCATGGGCTGTGTCTATATTGTTCACCAGTGAATCTCTTGAAATCCAGCACAGTACCTGACATACAATATGCATTCAATAAATACTTAATATGGGGGCCGGTCCAGTGGCTCAGTTGGTTAAGAATTGGCTTAGAGCGTGTGCTATGAGCAACAGGGCTGCTGGTTCGATTCCCACATGGGCCAGTGAATGCTGTGCCCTAGCTGAGCTGATGCTGAGCTGCCAAAGGTGGCAGGATGGCTCAACTGGTGTAACAACAAGATTGCCTGTTCAATGGTGGGCTATGCCCACCCGCAACTAAGATTGAACACAGCACCTTGAGCTTAGAGGCCACCAGCTGCCGCCAATGGGAAGCCAGATGGCAACTGGTGCCCTCCACAACGAAGATTGAACAACAGCTTGGCTGGTTCCCTCCCCTAATTCCCCAACACTGTTCCCCTTCCCCAGTTCCCCAATAAAACCTTATATATCAATCAATCAATCAATAAATAAATAAATAGTTAATATGTAAACAAATATAAGGGGAATTTTGATAAGAATAGATAAAAAATATGATGGAAGATTTTAGAATATTTTATTATTGCTTCCATTAAAAAAAACACATACATTTTTAAGGAAAAAATAGCTGTTTGTTTTAATCAGAACTCTTTCAGCTGAAAGTAATGAACAACCAAGCAAAACAAAGAGGAATTTATTGGGTCATATAACTGAAAGTCTAAGGGTTAACATTGAACACAAATGCCGCCAGGTGCTTAAATAATGTCATCAAGAATCTTTCTAGTTCAGCTTTGCTTTACCTCTGTGTTGGTTCCCATCCTGGCTTTCCCCCAAGATGCATGTGAGGGGAGAAATGGCCCTGTACACCTAGGCTTACAGGCTTAATAGAACTTTTAATTTCAAAAGATGAGAACTCCTCCCTGATCCAATAAACGTTTTGGCAGTGCCCACTGTGGCCTACGCTGGTCCACATATGCACCCCTGAACCCGGAGAATATAATATTATCATTAGCCACCTGAACCACGTGGGCTGACTGCAGCAGAGGAAGTTCTCCGAAGGGGATGGATACTGGGGAGGCCTAACAAAAAATATCCACTTTACTAACTATACAGAAAAATGATCTTAAGTGGAGCTGTACAAATTAAAAATGAAACTGCACATAAAATATTTACCTTTGAGAGAAAATTTAGAGAAAAGGAAATTTCCCTACTTAAAAAAATGTTAGGTATTGACTACAGAAGAGCACATGGTAATTTGAGCCATGAGTCAGAGGAATAACAATAACATAAACACTAACAGAAATGTTGTCAAATTTATAGTTGAATTAATCTCATAACTAATTTCTACAAATAGAGAATTAATACAAGGATGGGTCCTATACCAGTGAATAGGCTGTTACAAGCACCTCTAGATTGTTTCATTCTTAAATAACTGAAATCGTGGTCTCATATAATTGTTATAATTATAAATTGGTCTTATCTAGTTGTCATGTAGTTCCCTAAAATCCCTTTAGTTTGAATTATTAAAACGTTTACCCTGATTTTGAATGTTAGTTATTAGTGGCAGCCTCTGGGTCTCCTCTTGCCTTTGTTTTTCCAGCTATCAGTATCCAGCAAGGGTCAATCAGTCATGACTAGATTTGTTGATTGTATAGCTGATGTCTCAGCTCCACCTTGTGGTAACAATTGGAATTAAGTTTGCTTTCCTTCAGAGGCAAGATCTGCCGATTAAACACAATGGAGCAAAAGGAATATAATGAGCATAAATAAGAGTAAAAAAATGGACTCCTAGCTGCTTCCCTATATCTACTTTATTCCAAACAAAGATGAAATTGAAAATTATACAAATGGAACTTTTAATATTTTCTTCCCTTGTCCCTTCCCCAGGATGTACTCCCTGGATTATATATGTCTCACTTTGGAGACCACTGATCTAGAGAAATCTTCACATATATGACCCCAAAGATACATACAATAATATTAAATGAGGCAACTATTTTTAATAGTGAAAAATTGGAGGCATTCTAAATGTCCATTAGCAGGTAAATAGGTAGAAATTTTTAATATTCATTCAATGGAATATATAAACTCAATGGAATACCTTACAGCAGATTAAAATAACCGGATTAGAGCTACCCATATCACAGTGGATAAATCTGAAAAACACTGTTGAGGAAAATGGAAGTTGTAGCATGATATGTGTGTGTATGAGACCATTTTAAAATGAGCAATTTGAAACATGTTAAACAATCCTATATATTATTTATGGATATATACATATAGAAAAATAGTATATACACATGCACGCAATCAAAAACACCAAGTCAAGGGGGCCAGCGAGTGGCTCAGTTGGTTAAGAGTTGGCTTAGAGCGCGTGCTCTGAGCAATGGGGCCACCGGTTTGATTCCTACATAGGCCAGTGAACGCTGCGCCCTAGCTGAGCTGTCGCTGAGCTGCCAACAGGTGACAGGATGGCTCAGCTGGTGTAACAACAAGATTGCCTGTTCAATGTTGGGCTATGCTCACCCACAACTAAAGATTGAACTCAGCACCTTGAGCTGAGCTGCCACCTAGATGGCTCAGTGGATACGGCGTGTGCTCTTAACAAGGCTGCTGGTTTGACTCCCGCATGGGATGGTGGTTACACCCACCTGCAACTAAGATTGAACACAACACCTTGAGTTTAGAGGCCACGAGCTGCCGATGGGAAGCCAGATGGTTACTGGCGCTCTCCACAATGAAGATTGAAGAACAACAACTTGGCTGGTCCCCTCCCCCAATTCCCCAACACTGTTCCCCTCCCCCACTTCCCCAATAAAATCTTTAAAAAAAACAAAACATGGGGCTGGCCGAGTGGTGTGGTGGTTAAGCGCTGGCTTGGGAAGCCAGAGGTCCCGGTTCGGATCCCACATATGAGGGCCAGTGACACTGCCCTCAAAAAAAAAACCAAAAAAAAAAAAAACCAAAAAAAACCCCACCAAGTCAAGACAATGGTTACTCTGTAAAGGGAATGAGAGAATTGGGATTCAGAAGGGATCTGGAGGAAATATGGTAAAATGCTAAGATTTGACATAGCTTACAGATGGGCACTATGTTAGATATATATTACTCTGAATCCCTTTCTATGTGCTTAAATTATTGTGTAATATTAAAATATTCAATAAAACAGATTAGAAAAAAGTTACCCCAAAGAAGATATGGGAGGAAAACTAGAAGGAAAAAGCCAAAATTATTTTATATCTACTTTATACAAAAGCAAACCCCGTAGGAAATATATTAGGGTTGTTGGAAAAGTCATGATGCATTTTTGCAATGAAAAACATAGAATAATACGTCAGGATGTTTCCGACAACCCAATAGTAATACAGGATCATCTACATGAATACTGAAATGACCAAGAATTATGATAGGCATACCATTGGAGAGAATGAGCCAAGATCTAAAATCTTCAAAAAATAAGGCAGAGTGATCACAGGGGTTTGTAGATGACAGTGGAGACGCTGTGTTGTATGTTCTGATAACAAGCTGAGGGGTTTTAGGCAGGAGAGAGAGAGGATTGGAAGGAACAAGGAGGAGAAGGAGCATACCTACTCCATGACAAGGCTCAGTGGGAGGAGGGGTACCAAGGAAACAGGGTCCTAGGGGAGAGTCATGTTTCCTTTACAACAAGTAAGTTTAGGGACCATTCAGAGAAGAGGATACAGTGGATTTTGCTACTGATTGACCATGAGTTCTAGAGGGCTCTCAAAAAATGAGTAAGTATCAGTGGGTTAATGAAAAGTGAGAGTTAAAATACATCTAATGATGGGTAATCCCTACATAAAATATAAAGTGCTACATAAATATAGGGCATCATTATTACCTCTTTAACTCCTTCGATGGAACTTCATTCTGCTTTCATGGCTTTCTTTTTATTTATATTTTATTTTTTATTTTTTTTTTAAGCTGAGCCAGCCTGCCACCTTTTGGCAGCTCAACGGCAACTCAGCTCGGGCTGGCATCGAATCACCGTTGCTCAGAGTTCAGCTCGCACTCTTGAGCGAGCTCTTAACCAACTGAGCCACTCGGTCGGCTTCTTTACATCAATCTGTATTTTCTAAATTGACAATATTTTTTTCTGGCCTTATTAATTTTTTCCCCCTATGGTTCCTCTTACATTCCCTACACATTTTTCCCCAAAATCTGTTTGGGGAGAGGGAAGACAAACTCTCCTTTTAAGCAAAACACTCTAATTGCATAATCTCCTATTATTCTGTTTACCTTAAACACAAATATAATGATGTCAGGAATTTTAGAGCTGGAAGAGAACTTAATGTAATGCAATCTTCTCATTTTACAACTGCCAAGTTTAATTTGCTGGTTACTAGAATCCATGCCTCTTATTCAACTTCCTTTTGTTTCTCTTTGAACAGCGGAAACATAGAAAGCACTCCCTAAAGAGGCACTGTATGCTGTGGTTGAGGGCAGGCTCTGATACCAGGCTATCCAAGTTCAAACCTAAATCTGCCATTTATTAGCTGTGTGATCTTGGCCAAGTAATCTAACTATTCTGTGCCTCAGTTTCCTCATCTACAAAATGGAATGCTGTTATGAGGATGAAATGAATTAATGTACTTAGAGCACATAACAAAACAAAACTACACTTGAGATTATGTTTACAAATCTGGATATTTCACATAGAGATCTAAATTTCTAGTTTCTCTTGAAAATTGGAAGGTCTGACATCTAGGCCAGAATTCTGATGTAGTAATGTTTGGCTGGAGCTAAAAGCAGCTGTCCCATCTAGTCCACACCACACACACCCTTCCAGTTTCTATCTTTTAACTTTGCCTGCCTGACGACTTCATGCCTTTGAAATTGCATCCCAGACTAAGACAATCCCTGCTCTCAAAAAACTCACAATCCAATAGGTGAGATGCATGTGCTAAACAATTCACAATACAGTGTAATAGAAACAAGGACAAAATTGCGAAGTACAAAGTATAGCAGTAGACTGAAAGAACATGAGTGTGTATCAAATGGTGGAGGTGCTGCTGGTGATGTATGTTGTTAAGAAAGTAGCTTTGATGAGGTGGCGGGTTAGTTCAGTTGATTAGAGCGCAGTGCTCATAACACCACGGTTGCCAGTTTGATCCCCACATGGGCCACTGAGTTGCGCCCTCCACAACTAGACTGAAACAACTATTTGACTTGGAGCTGATGGGTCTTGGAAAAACACAGTTTTCCAATACAATTTAAATTAAAAAGTGGCTTTGAAACAGAAAAGGAATGGAAGAGGGTTAGAGAGGATAGGAAGTGCAAAGACATTGAAGTGTGTTTAGCAACTGAGGAGTTCAATTTTGAAGAATATAATAAGAAAGGATGAGGTAGGCTGACACTAGATAATAAAAGTCCCTGTAGGAGATGGATAGCCCTTGAAATGTTTTCTGTCACTAAATTCTAAATCTAACTTTAATGCAATTATGCCTGAATACCATTATCATCCTCCATCAAATGTTTGAGAAAGACATGCTGTACAATCCACAATATTTCCTTTGGGCCTCATGTTTGAGAAAGAAATGCTGTACAATCCACAATATTCTATGAAATATCTTTCAAAAGCAAATTGCCACTTCAAGAAGCCCTGTTTTTATAGTGGATAAAATAGAGGCAAATGAAGTTTCCTCATCTGTCATTGGGGATAATAATAGCACCTACCTCAGGGCTACTAAATTGAGAATTAAACTTGACATAACCCATGTAAAGAACTTACCAGAATACCTGATACAGTATAAAAGTGGTCAATATGAGTTATTATGATTACAATATTTATTGAGTCTTCCTTGTCTGTTATTCAGCTCATTGAGAAAACATAACTTTTCAAGTCAAATATGTATTTTTCATTGAAAACTGAAGTTAAATCAAGACTAGTGGGGGGGCTGGCCCAGTGGCTCAGTTGGTTAAGAGCTCACTCAAGAGTGTGAGCCCTGAGCAACAGGGTTGCCGGTTTGACTCCAGGCCCGAGCTGAGCTGCCAACAGGTGGCAGGACTCAGCTAAAAAAAAAAAAAGACTGGTGGCATCTTCGGGCTGCATTTGATATAAATGCAAGATGAAATGCCAAGGTAACATTTCCTTGTATATTATTACTTGGAAAAGTTTCAAGATTAACGTAGATTTTTGTGCAACACAAAAAGTGCAAGTTTGGCCGGCCAAGTGGTGCGGTGGTTAAGAGCTAGCTTGGGACGCCAGCGACCCCGGTTCGGATCCCACATATGAGGGCCAGTGACACTGCCCTCAAAAAAAAAAAAGTGCAAGTTATCACCAGTAGTTACTAATTCAACGTAATAGTTTATTGGTAATAAATGTGCTTAGGTAGTAAAGACATTTCTCCAGTTCCCCTAGGTTCAAAGAGGAGGAAAAACACTCGGGCAAAAGACCTATTCACACCTGACAGTAACATCTTGGATAGCCAGGGAACTCAGATAATCATTTGGCGGGAAAAGAATAAATACAGACTAAATTTGCACAATCTGTTTCTGTTTAGTTTATAAACTGAGATCCGAGTCTGTCAGGTTTTGTGCCTTGTGGGACTTGAAGTCCCGAGCGAAGAAGTAATCAGTGCTGCAAAAGCTTGGAAGTCAGCAGCTCCTGCAGGTCTCAGCGATAAAGACTACAATTCCCGACAGACACCGCAAGGCTGCTCCGTAATTACGGGCAACCAATCGTATCCGAACATGGCAAGCCCCGCCCCCGCAGCTCGGAGGGCTACCTCCACCAATGGCAGAGCTCCCAGTGCAGAGCCTGCGGGTTAGGTTGTGAGGCTTCGGCCGGAGGCGGGGAGGAGCCGAGGGGTTCAGAACGAGCTCTGCCGCTGGGTGGGTCGGGGCGTTCCGCGCGCCCTTCATTGAAGCGGCGGCGGCTGGGCTGGGCGCCGGTAGTGAGAAGCGACGCGCGGCTGGAAAATGCCAGTCCATTCCCGAGGGGATAAGAAGGAGACGAACCATCACGATGAGATGGAGGTGGACTACGCCGAAAATGAGGGGAGCAGCTCCGAGGACGAAGACACGGAGAGCTCGTCGGTCTCGGAGGATGGAGACAGCTCAGGTGCGCAACCCAGCGGGGCTGGAACCCTGAGTCCACGCGCCCGGCTCGCGACAGGCCGCTTTCCGCACGCCGGGCAGCTGCGTCCTGCTGGGAGAGCGGGGCGGGGAGAGGGAAGGGGCGGAGACTGGCTCCCGGCCCTCGGCAGCACCCGGACAGTCGCGGGGCGCAGCCTGGCCCCAGGCGGGTCCCGGTTGGCGGAGCGGGGCGGGGCAGGACGCGGGCCTGGGCTTGCCCAGCTCCCGGACCTAGCTCCGTCCTGCTTGCAGTCGGACCCGCCCTTGGCACCTCCAGGCAGTGCCCGGGGCTATCCAGGCACGCGGGGAATGCCCCGCAGCTTGTCTGGGAAGACCCTGGAAATAGCTCTTCTCCCCAAACCAAAGACCTGTTTCCTTACTTTTCACCTTTGCAACGCTTACTTCTCAACATGGGTGGGTTGTCTGGGCCGCATCTAGATTTGTACCGAATCTTGGCAGGGTTAGAATTTCTTAACCTGAGCTTCCAAGTCAGCCGTCAATCAGCGCTTGACATCAATCAGTGCTCTTGGCGGGGGCTGACTTGGGAGCTGTCCTGTTCACAGCATCTCTGAAGTTTTCAAAACTGAGAAGAGCCCAGCATCAGGTGTGATTTTGGATCTTCATAAGCTAATAAATTGGCTGAATTTTGGCATCTTGGAAATTTTCCAAATCTTTCTTCCCTGCTATCTTTTCTAATTTTGGGTTGTTTCAGGTGGTGGGTTTTTGTTGTTTTCTGCCTGGGGTTGGAGGGAGGGGGGCAGGTTAATATCACAAATCAATTTGGAAACTTTTGGGAAAGGTTAATAAAAAAAGAAATGGAATTGTTATTACCTGGATTCTTTCCCGTCTTTCCATATAATGACTTCCTCTTTTTCATGGCCTGATTTTGGCCATGTAAACCAAGGATTGATGACAATCTGTTATCACTCTGATGCCCTCTTTTTAGGTTTCCTTTTCAAAGCAAATCTCTATGGAAATATGTAATTTCAATCAAATTAATCATCCAAATATAAGTATTTATGAGTAACTACCTTTTTCAGCATGGAGCAGCACTTGCTGTGAGTAAAAATAAATACCGGGTTGTCGGAAAAGTCATGACACATTTTTGCAACGAAAAACAGAAAAAATATGTCATGATTTTTCCAACAACCCAGTAGTTATGATCTGATTTCAATTAAATAGTTTTCGTAAGTCACCACTTGGTTAAATTTGCCAAATGAATGCTTCACTATAAACACTGCTATAGGAATTCAGAGGCAGAGGAACTCTTTTCAGAATAGGATGGTCAGCAAAGGCTAGTTGAAGAAGGTGGGATTACCTTATTTTGAAGAATGAGTAGAATTTGAATTGGAGTGGTAATGGTCAGGTGTTTCTAAAAGGGGAGGAATGTAAAAAACTACAAAGGCTCGAGCTTAAAGCTTATTCAAAAGAGTAAGAAAAAACAGACTGGGAGAAAGATTTGAGCTAGAAAAGGAAAAGGAAGGTATAGATGTGAAAGATTTCCAAAAAAGCATAAAACAGGATTGCTGAGTGCAAGTTTAGGAGTGAAGGTAAGAGGAAAAACCCAGATGCAAGGAAACTGGTGGTAAGATAAACAGAAATAGAAAAATAAAAGATTTGAGATGAAGATGGAAAATAGAGTATTTCAGACTTGTTGCTTTTGAAGTGATAGTAGTATATTTAAGTTGGAGTGCCCAATTGACAGGTGGAAACGTAGCATTGGAACCTGCCTGGGATAGGAAACATAATTTGGAAGTCATCTGGCAAGCCATGAAACTAGGTGAGATTTCAAAATTGAGGAATACAGAGAAAAAACATCAAGACTGAATACATTTCCTGGCTCTGTAAAACATTTTATCTTCAAGCGTTTGTTTTTTTGATGGGAGCTAGGATCGCACAAAGTGACAATTTAAGATTCTCCCTCTCTAATTTTTAGGTTAAGTGTTGTGATTTTTTCCACCGTTTTTTTAAAAGATTTTATTGGGGAATTGGGGGAGGGGAACACTGTTGGAAAACCGGGAAAGGGGAACAGACAAGTTTTTTGTTCTTCAGTCTAGTTGTGGAGGATGTTGCTTCACTGGCCCATGTTGGGATTATCATTCCGCTCTTCCCGGGTTAGGCAGATTGGTCTCTGGCCTCTGGACCACCGTTCATGGCAGCTATTGGCAGCTCACTTCAGCTGCTGGCCACTCATGCTGGCTGGTGGCCACTCATGGTAGTTTATGGCAGCCTGCTGCAGCAGGGACTACAGCCTATCTTGCCGGGACCCATGCAGCCCAGCTCCAGGTGGAGCTGTTGTTCACCATCTTAGCTGTAGAGGGCAGTATCACTGGCCCTCACATGTGGGATCTGAACCCAGGCTGCTGGCATCCCAAGCCAGCTCTTAACCAGTGTGCCACTTGGCCGGCCCTCCGCTGGTTTTTATTCCATCCCCCCAAAGCATGAACAACTTAATTTGTGAAGCATGTAATGATAATTTGAACTATAAGGCATATTTTTTAAGTGCAAAAAATTTTTTAAAATACACTTTTCAGCTTTACTTCTTGTAAAAGTATCTCTTTTCTATCATAGGTCTTGCATGTTTGACTTCCACAGTTTTATTCAACCTTGGTCCTAAAGCTACAGAAAAAACTCTGCTATCCAGAGATACTGGGGAGTGAGTCATCTTGAGGGACCAAGTTTTAAATAGCCAAGGAGTAAGCTATTAAGAGCCAGGAATAATGTAAATGTTTTAGAAAAGTTGAAAAAGAGAACCATATACTTCCTTGCTATGTAAAAATAATGAAACATAATTTAACTCTTTCTCTAGCATGACCTTTATTTGATGACTATCATGATGCAGTAATTTTACACTTCAGTTATTTTGATGTGTGGAATATGTGCGATGTAAAAATAAAAGATATGGAATATAGGACAGATCTGGTAATTAACAGTTGCTTTTAAAAAGAAATTTGCTTGTTTTTCTCCTCATTTTTCTCTTTCTAACTGGTGGACAATAATTTGGGGAGAGGGAACAATGAAAGTCTAAGAATAGGAGATGAAGACATCCTGCGGTAAACGTAATAGTTTTCTTTTTTATGTGACTGGCAAATCAGCCATGTGAGCAGTTCTGAAAGAAGGATTCCAAAAGTGTTTTTGAGCAATATTAGCCTTTAAAGGACAGAATCATTTTGGTGTTTTAAGTTCTGGCGAATTGGTGGAAAACAAACCCAAAGTGGGTTTAATTACTTTGTAGTCATAGCTTAATGTCAGTCTTTTAAAATGATTTAAAAATGAATAAAAATAAGACACTCTGGAGACTGCTGTAGTTTTAACTCATATCTGTATTTTATGTTAAAATCTGTCGTGAAAATTATTTTGGATAAATGTTTACTTTCTCTTAAGGCTTAATATAGAACTGCATATCTAACTCATTACAGTTTTTTGTGTTTTTTTACTATTTGAATTAAGATTCAGATATATTTGTAACATAAAACTAATTTTATCTTTGATATTTGCCTTTTTATTAACAGAAATGGATGATGAAGACTGTGAAAGAAGAAGAATGGAATGTTTAGATGAAATGTCCAATCTTGAAAAACAGTTTACCGATCTCAAGGATCAGTAAGTAGTGACTTCAAAAGGGCATTGTCACTGGATCTCAACCATGTCACATGTATACTAGCATAAGAGAAATTATATTCACTTTGAACTGTTTTCTTTTTTGTATTTTATGTGACTGACTGATCTGAAAGAGGCTTCCACTGTTGTTTGCAGTTGAAGACCTCATTGGAGACCTCATTAACTAAACTGAGGGTTTTGAGGCAGGTTTTTTCGGGGGTATAATAAGATTTCTATGTGAATGCTGGTAATTAAATTGTTTCTCCTGGGCTGTTTCACCCTTGGGTCTAATCTGCTTCATTTATTCCTTTGCTAAATAATTGGATAAAACCAGTATTTTTAAAATTTGAGAATATTCCCCGAAGATGGCAGAGTGATTTTTGTTTATGTCTTAATATTGGATAGTATATATATCACATGTTTTCACATGCATTATTTAGTTTCCTTCTTGCAACAACTCTGTAAGGTTGGAAAATAGTCTAATCTCCATTTTACCTGTGAGAAAATTGATGCTCAGAGAGGTTAAGTGATTCACCTGCAGTTCATCAGAAAGTGATAAATTAAGCGAAGCTTTCTGCCACCGAGTGCTACCATGTTCGTTCTACTAAGACATTACTTTGGAGGAAATGTAATGGGGTAGAAGGGGCACAGGCTCCACTTCCAGGCTTGCTGTGCACATTAAAAGGGTATACTAATAGCTTCCATATTATCTACTGTAGGGGTTGAATAAATATGTAAAATTCTTAGCCATTTGCTTCGCATGTAGTGGGTGCTTATTAGATACTGTTGTTTTCCCCTCTTCATAATGACATTACTCTTATGTGGGGTTGGTTACACAAGAATGGGCCCCAGTGATTTAAGAGAACAGAATAGATGCAGAGTCAGATTTAAAAAAAGAAGAAAACACCTTAAGGTGAGCTTTCACTTTGGAACTTGCTGGCAAGGTCATGGGGCATAGCTATATATTAGGAATTGTAAATGAAAGAGAGAAACTTCCGAGACTGTAGACACCTTTATTTATTCAGAATCTGGCTCTTCAGTTTGTGAATTCTTCATAATTTTGCTACTTATTCTTTTTCTCCTATTTCTCCCCTAGAAGAAGCGATGAAAACCCATTTATTATCTGGAATTGCCAGACTAAAATGAGATGGATTTGTTTACCATATGAATCCTGCTGTCTATGCCATTTCTGGTCTTAAATTTCATTGGTATTAGAGATGAACATATAGATAATGTTCCATGCTAGTGCAATAAGTAAATACAATCCACAGTAATCCAAAGTTTATAAAATTTGGGCTTTAACAAATGCAGTATCATTTTCTTAGTCTAAAGATTTACATGATTAATTTTAAATGAAAATGTGTTTGTATCCCTAAAGGATTTATCTTTTGGGAAATAGGAAGAGTTCATTCAGAATCATTTGGGAAAAGAGGAAGCAAATTTGGATTTTTGTATTATAGCACAAGTGATCCATGAATGAATAACCATACAATTAATTACGACATACCCACTGAGCTTTTAAACTTTACTTTATGGTTACTCAATATATGAAAATTAGTGTAAAGCTCTAGTATATTACATAGGAAAATTTTGCAACTAATCAAGCCATTAAGCCTAATCTTGTTCATCTTGGGGCTGGCAGTTGCCTTGATTTTTGCTTTCTCATGGCTCATTATGACCATCAGCCAGTTGCCCCTACTAGCTTCATTCTTCTCTGAAAGTATTAAAATTAGACCCTCTACCACTATTTAATAAGATTGTTTCTCAAGGAATTGGTATCCAGAAATATGTTTTAGAAAAACAAATTAATCTTTGCACCTGGTTTACAATTATTTTTTTTGTCTTACCCTCATTCCCTTGTTTGTTATTTTCATCCTGTTATACTGTGTGTCTCTCTAAGCTGTCTCAAACCTCTTTAGAAGAAGTGGGAAATATACTGATATAATTATAATAATGATGATAATAATATGATTATCCTGCTTCTCCTGTTCTAGCACCACAGGGCACAATAACACTCCTTTCATAAGGCAGAAAATCCACCATTTGCAGTTAGTATAGTGGTGGAAGGTGAGTTCTTCCATCTCCTTAAAAAGACAGAGGAACTTATACCACCCAAATTTCTATTCATTTCAATAGTCAGTATTGATGAGTTTATACTTGAATTCCAAGGTATAAAAAGCATACTGGTTTTGAAAACTCTATTTTTAAAAGGTAGTTAATTGAATATTGTTAATTCACATATCCTCTTCTTTCAAGATGCTGTTCACCTATCAGGATACCTTATCAATATTTTGTGTAAGTTTGATGTTTTCAGGTGCAGCCATCTTTGTTTCAAATTTTTAGCATTTTGCCTAAAGTTCTATAGTAAGTCCTCACTTAACATTAACAATAGGTTCTTCAACTTTAAGTGAAATGACATATAATGAAACCAGTTTTACTTTAGGCTATGGCTATAAACGAAAGTTAAGTTCCCATGGCATCTCATCAGCGTTGTAATAAAATGGCATTGAACAAAACTATGTTTTTGAGGACCTGCTGTATTTATAATTTCAAAAACTATAAGTATCATGTACTTTTCTGACTTTACACATTTATCATTGTATTTTGAGTTTTAGAAATTTTTAACCCAGACATGACAATATATCATTTTGGCAGTTAACTCAGATAATTTTTTTCCTTTTTTAAAAAAAGTATATTTACCACAGTAACATACAAACTTGCTTTATTCCTTCAGAGTCATCATATAGATCTCTGTGCTAAATATAATGATCACTTATAGACAATATTGATTGTCTTAATTGTATTACTTTATATCAAGAGGAAAAAACAGAATTTTATATGAAAGCCAGGTACCATAATGTTTTTAAACCACCCTTGTGACATATTATGACATAGTCTTCACCTATGATAGAAGTAATAAATGGCAAAAAATAAATTGATAAAAATGATTTTAAATTGTTAATCTGCTTTTAAAATTTTGGGATATCCTTAAAATACAAAACAACCAGGATGAGAAGTACCTTTCATAAAGGCTGACAACGTAAACGTTTTCCTGTTAAAAAGAGTTAGTTCTGTCCTGCAGAATTGTTGCCAAAAGTAAACATTCAGTTGTTTCCCGTATTCTGCCTTTGATAATCGAGCTAAAGGTATCGGTATGATAGCTGGCAAATTAGAGTGTTTGTATGTGGACTTGTAAATATGGCAACAGGGATCCCTGCCCCATTTTTCATCCCCCATCTATGGAAAAATTCATTTTGTTATAGCGTCTTCAGTTGCAGTCCAGATGAACTGGGTATGCCAGATCACAAGTTCTATAGATTTTCTGTTTCCTATAGGAGTTCTATTGGTTTTACCTCCATCACTCTACTTCCTCTTTGTTCTTTTTAAAAATCAAGTAGGCTAAATATTGTAATACTGACTCCTTTCCAGGAAAGGCAGAGAGCAGCCAGGGAATTACTTATTTTGACACCTAGTAATGTCTCTATCGAAATTGTTCAAAATGATTTCTTTGTTTTTTTTTTTAACTTAGTGCTTAAATGACCTCTTCTCTTATAATCAACTTATTGTTCTGCAGTTAAAACCAAAAATATAGAGTGCCAAAAAGTAATTATTTCAGTTGTGTTTTTGTATTGTGAATTAACCATTAAATAAGAGGGATATATATAAAAAAAAAAAAAACGATAGAAAAATACTTATTTTGTGATTATGTACATAAAATCAAAAAATGTAAGTTTTTAACTTGAGGTCTAGACAAAAATACATTTGGTAGGTCATTAGAATGTGAATGATATTAGGAAGAGATAATGTATAGAAATGGTAAATTGTTAGCCTTTGTTGGGCTTTTAAAATTAATATTTTAATTTTTGCTTTGTTAAGACTTTATAAAGAACGATTAAGTCAGGTGGATGCAAAACTACAAGAAGTCATAGCTGGAAAAGCACCAGAATATTTGGAACCACTGGCAACTTTACAAGAAAATATGCAAATTCGTACAAAGGTAGCAGGTAGGAAAGTGAAACATCTTTTTCATGTAGTAGAGTATGAACTCTTCAATAGACTTATAAGGTGTTTGTCAAGTGAGTATTGTTAACTGAATTACAAATATATTTATAACTGACTAGAGTGTTTCACTGTCAGTCAGCCCACAGTTAATTATTAAATGCTTCTTGTTTTTCTCCGTGGCTGTGGGTGAATCAAAGAAAAGCCCCAAGTTGCTCACAGTGTTTGTTGAGAAGATACTTCCACAAATGACACAATCAGAAACCATGATACTTTCATTAAGAGATAGTGTTAATATCACAGTTTATATTCCTATTAGATAAATTAAGGTTCAGTTTAAGTACTCATAGTATTTTTCATCTATAAAAGGAATAGAGTTTTATTTATGAAACATTTCAAAGTGTTTGATCAAGATATATAGAACAGGGAATTAGCCTTCAACCCGATAATGATCATTTTTAATTTTGATAAGATTGTTTACTCATTTGTGGCTATAAATAAATGAAGATGTATTTGTATGGTTACATTTCAGTCTTCTGTTTGTAACTGGGATCCAGCCTCAGAATTGTGCCCATAGAATTGTGTCCTAGCATTCATAATGGGATATATCGATTTCAAGATCACTTAATGCTTTTTTTCATAGTCAAACTAAAAAGTGAATTTTAATTAATGGAGATGCTGATTGTTTTCTTTTGAGGGGGGACACCAATTGATCCTCATGCACTTGTTGTACCAAAGGCATTGTTGACAATAATTTTTTTTTGTACTAAACCAACCTTAATCCAACTTTTATCTTAGAGTGCTGAATATTAAGTATCTAGATGTGATGCTTAGCCTGCTATATTTGCACACCCATCAAAGTAAATATACTAAGTGAGACTTACTGGATATTTAGGAAGTATTACTTGAGTCAATTACTTACTTTTCTACTCTTGCCTTCCTTTACTTTTTGATTGTACGAAGAGTAGTATGTGTGAATGTTGCTAATGGTATAGTACTAGATATCTGTTCCTTGCCTTTACTATATAAGAAAGAGAATCACTTTTCTAGGGCCAACTATGGCAGAGTGTAGTATAATTAGGTTGGTGCAAAAGTAATTGCAATTTTGGATCATGAATTTTAAATCATTATAACTAGGCTCAAACACATTTTTATTAATCAAAATAGAAACCATTACAATCAACACATTTTTGCCAATGAGAAATAAGTTTGTTTATTCCTGTAGCATAAAAATCCGTGCTTTGGAACTCAGCGAACTCTTGGAAAACGTTTTTTGCATCCTGCTGGTTGTGGAAGTGTTTTCCCTGCAAAAAGTTGTCTAGATGCTTGAAGAAATGGTAGTCAGTTGGCAAGAGGTCAGGTGAATATGGTGGATGAGGCAAAACTTCATAGCCCAATTAATTCAACTTTTTTTTTCTTCAGATTTTATTGGGAAATTGGGGGAGGGGAACAGACAAGTTGCTGTCCTTTTGTTCTTCAATCTAGTTGTGGAGGACGTTGCTTCACTAGCCCATGTTGGTATCATCATTGCGCTCTTTCCGGGTGAGGCAGATCGGTCGCCAGCCTCTGGACTGCTGTTCACGGCAGCTATTGGCAGCTCACACTGGCTGCCGGCTGCTCTTCCTGGCTGCCGGCCGCTCACTGTAGCCTATGGCAGCCCACTGCAGCAGGGGCTGCAGCCTACACTGTCGCCAGGGCTCATGCAGCCCAGCTCCAGGTAGAGCTGTTGTTCACCATCTTAGCTGTAGAGGGCAGTGTTACTGGCCCTCATATGTGGGTTCCAAACCGGGGCCTCTGGCATCCCAAGCCAGCTCTTAACCAACGCGCCACTCAACCGGCCCCAATTAATTCAACTTTTGAAGCGTTGGTCGTGTGATGTGTGGTCGGGTGCTGTCGTGGAAAAGAATTGGGCCCTTTCTGTTGACCAGTGTTGGCTGAAGACATTGCAGTTTTAGGTGCATCTCATCGAATTGCTGAGCGTACTTCTCAGATGTAATGGTTCCATTGGGATTCACAAAGCTATAGTGGATCAGACTGGCAGCATACCACCAAACAGTGACCATGATCTTTTTTTTTTTTTTTAAAGATTTTATTGGGGAGTTGGGGGAGGGGAACAGTATTGGGAAACCAGGGAAGGGGAACAGACAAGTTGCTGTCTTTTTGTTCTTCAGTCTAGTTGCGGAGGACGTTGCTTTACTGCCCATGTTGGTACCGTCATTGCGCTCTTCCCGGATGAGGCACATCGGTCGCCGGCCTCTGGATGGTCGCTCACCGCGGCTATTGGCAGCTCATGCTGGCTGCCAGCTGCTCACGCTCGCTGCCGGCCGCTCACTGTAGCTTATGGTAGTCCATTGCAGCAGGGGCTGCAGCCTACACCGTCACTGGGACTCATGCAGCGCAGCTCCGGGTGAAGCTGTTGTTCACCATCTTAGCTGTAGAGGGCCATCATATGTGGGATCCGAACCAGGGCCGCTTGCGTCCCAAGCCAGCTCTTAACCAATGTGCCACTCGGCTGGCCCGACCATGATCTTTTTTTGGTGCAAATTTGGCTTTGGGAAGTGCTTTGGAGCTGCTTCTCAGTCCAACCACTTGAGCTGGTTGTTGCCGGTTGTCATATAAAATCCACTTTTCTTTGCACATCACAATCCGATCGAAAATTGTTCGTTGTTGCATAGAATAAAAGAAGATGACATTTCAAAATGACAATTTTTTTGAATTGCGGTCAGCTCATGAGGCACACACTTATTGAGCTTTTTCACCTTTCCAATTTGCTTCAAATGCCAAACTATTGTAGAATGGTTGATGTTGAATTCTTCGGCAACTTCTCATGTATTTGTAAGAGGATCAGCTTGGACGATTGCTCTCAATTGGTTGCTGTCAACTTTCCATGGCCGGCCATTATGCTCCTCATCTTCAAGACTTGTCTCCTTTGTCCTTTGCAAAACTTCTTGAACCACCACTGCATTGTACATTCGTTAGCAGTTCCTGGGCTAAATGCGGTGTTGATGTTGCGAGTTGTCTTTGCCGTCTTATGACACATTTTGAACTCAAATAAGAAAATCGCTTGAATTTGCTTTTTGTCTAACATCATTTCCATAGTCTAAAATACATATAAAATAAACAGCAAGTAATAAGTCATTAGGAAAAATACATAAAGTGAGAAATGCACATTAGAATGATGTATGACATAACCACATTTATTTAAAAATGTATTCCAATATCAAAGGCAAATTTCAACAATGCAGAAACTGTAATTACGTTTGCACCAACCTAATATATCTAGAGCTCTTTGCCAATTTTGTGATGGCAAATTTCAGGGCCATGTTGCTTTGATATCTCTAAGTTAAACTCTCTTGAGCATCTATCCTCTGGGTAAAGCACTGTCATGAGCATTCAAACGTCATAGATTTTGTTGTATCAGTTTATACATTTAATCCTCTTGGAAGCTTTGGACTTTGCAAATAAATACCAGTTTAAAAATAGTGGGTTTTATGGCTGTGGTATCCAGTTGTTACTGTGAGTATGTATGTTTAATGAAACCAGAGTTTATTGGCTCTTGTTTCCATTATGAGTCCCCAGAGATTGTTTTTTCATAGGAAAACAGTTTTTTCATTTTGATCATTTTCTATCAAACATTTAGGATTATTCTTTTGAGGAATAGGGTGAGAACTAAAATTTGCAGTGTTGTTTCTTTCTAGCTTATAAACAAACTCTTAAGTTTTCTAGTCTTTGGTACATATTTTAACTGAGCCTTTTTGTTTTTAGATTTTGAAGAAAAAGTTAGAATCACTTGTCAATTTCTTCTTGATTCATCTTATAAAATACAGTTAGTACAATTCCTGTAGGGAAGTGATAATAAAAGTCCTTATTGCTAACATAATCAGAATAATTGTGTTTGGTTGCAGGAATCTATAGAGAGCTCTGCTTAGAATCTGTAAAGAACAAATATGAATGTGAAATTCAAGCTTCTCGCCAGCATTGTGAGGTACTGTTATTTTGCTTAACTTTTAAGCTGATTTCATATCTTCAAGACTTTTCTGAGTACAAAAGTTAAAAAAGTAAATAAGTGAAATAAAATTAAATAGTACTTTAGCTCATCACTTCTGTGATTTTTTTAAAAAAAATAACATTGCACCGGAAGCTGTATTAGAAATAGGACACAAAGAAAGGACCATAGAAAAGAATTAAGTAAGATAATTTTAGAAGTTTTGCAGCTGTTACCTTAAAAAGAGTTTGTAATGATTGTCATCTAGCATCACTGCAAATATTCATATAATTAGTGTAATATGCAAATATGTATACCCAGTAGTACAGTTAGAATGTTGGACTATGTTACTAATTTCTGACTCTCTAAATCTATTTCCACATCTTTGGGCAGAATTCTGTATTTACAGGAAAAATAGATTTACATTTCTATATATTCTGTTTATTTTGAA
This sequence comes from Aselliscus stoliczkanus, assembly GCA_033961575.1. Lineage (NCBI taxonomy): Eukaryota > Metazoa > Chordata > Mammalia > Chiroptera > Hipposideridae > Aselliscus > Aselliscus stoliczkanus. The sequence continues at coordinate 75,006,179 of CM066732.1, read as the reverse complement.
TAGCATTTAAAAAACATAGTGTTATATTGCAGATAATTTTTCATAAAACCAAGATAAGATCATAAATATATTGGTAGAAATAAGAGGACAAGTTCTATAATGAATCTTATCTTACTTTAATGTATAATATCCTTATACGTTATTAAAATACTAAGAGTAGGTAGGTATAAAAACGGTGGAGCTTCTTGTTTCATTTTTTTGATTATAACTGAGATGAAACATTTTTTTGATGCTTACTGGCTGCTTGGATTTTCTATCCTGAGAAGTGCCTGTTAATCTTTTTTGCCTTAATGGTGGGCTGTTAGTTTGTCTCATTAACTATGGAGGTTCTCCATATATTCTGGATACCAATGCCTTGCTGGTTATATGCTTTGCAATATTTTCACCCAAACGGTGGGATGTCTTTTCACTCTTTCTGATGAGTTGATGAACAAAAGTTTTACATTTTAATGTTGTTGAGTTTATCATCTTTCCTTTATGAGGAGCTTTTTGTGTCTTCCCTCCCCACTTTGAGGTAAAAATACATATTTTCCTTTAAAAGTTGAAATTTTGCTTTTTTTTTTTTTTTTTTTTAAGAGGGTAGGTGTCACTGGCCCTTATATGTGGGATTCATGCCGGGGCCGCTGGCATCCCAAGCCAGCTCTTAACCACTGTGCCACTCGGTCAGCCCAAAATTTTGCTTTTTAATATTCAGATTGCTATACTACCTTTAATTTTTAGGCGTGGTATAAAAGATGGATCTATTTTTATGTTTTTGCACATGGATAGGTAATGTCAACATTCTTACATATTCCATTGTTTTCTCATTAATCAGCAGTTGTAACTTTTTAAATATCAAATGTCCATATATGAGGTGTGACAATTAAGTTTGAGAACTTTGTTGTAACAATGTTGCTAACCTTTTTTGATATCAGAAGGATTATTCATTATGAATTTGTACCAACTGGACAACCAGAACCAAGTTTACTGTTTGGAAGTGCTGAAAAGGCTGCATGAAAATGTTAGGTGACCTGAACTTTTAACCAACAATTTTTGGCTCTTGCATCACAACAATACACCAGCTCACACGGCACTGTCTGTGAGGGAGTTTTAGCCAGTAAACAAATAACTGTATTGGAACACCCCCCCCTACTCACCTGACCTGGCTCCCAATGACTTCTTTCTCTACTCGAAGATAAAGGAAATATTGAAAGGAAGACATTTTGATGACATCCAGGATATCAAGGGTAATATGATGACGGCTCTGTTGGCCGTTCCAGAAAAAGAATTCCAAAATAGCTTTGAAGGGTGGACTGGTGTTGGTGCATAGCTTCCCAAGGGGAGTACTTTGAAGTTGACCCTAGTGATATTCAGCAATGGTGTATGTAGCACTTTTTCTAGGATGAGTTTGCGAACTTAATTGTCCGACTTTGCTGGCTGGTTTCTAGCTTTTTTCATTTGTTCCATTGGTCTATGTGGCTATTTCTGTACCAGTGTCACAATATCTTTTTTACAACTTTCAGTCTAATAAGCCTTAATAACTCAATAACCTGATAATTTTACCTTGTTTTTCTTACAATTGTTAAAAAAAATTTTTTTTTGTTTTGTTACATCTTTTAAAAAATTTTTATTTCCTGCTGCTATATAGAAAAATAATTTTGTATGTTATTATACTCAACCTTATTTACCTCTCTTCTTAATTGTAATAATTTGATTAGAGAGTCTTAGATTGTCTTTGTAGATAACGTCATTTGTGAATAACGGCAGTTTGTTTTTTCCACTCTTATCTTCCTCTTATTTGTTTTTCCTGTTTTATTGACACTGACAGGACCTCCAGTACAGTATGGAATAGAAGGAGTGAAAGCAAATGGTCATTGTGTTCTAACAGTTTCCCAATAAATATGGTCTTTACTATTGGTTTTGGTCAATATCTTTTTATTGAAGTTAAGGAAATGTACTTTTCTTGTTTTCTAAGAATTTTTACGCTGAATAGTTGTTAGATTTTATTAAATAAATGCCTTGTCTGAATCTATTGAATTAGTCATAGTTTTTTGCTATTAATATATAATGATGGTGACTTACATTATTAATGTATTTTCTAATGTTAAACCATCCTTGGATTCCTGGAATAATAATTTTTTTGTGCATTACCAGATTCAGTTTTCTAATGTTTTGTTTAGAAGCTGCATTTCTAGGTTTATAAGTGAGATTTAACTTTTAATTCTCATACTGTCTTTAATTTGATTTCAAGATTTATAAAATGAGTTAGGACTATCCATATATTTCTCTTCCATGAAAGTAAATATTTAAGATTGCAGTTATCAGTTGCATGATTTTGTACCATATTTCCCTGTGTATGATGAGCACCCACATTTTTGGCCCAAACTTTGAGGGGAAAAAAAATCTTTCATTTTAATTTTTTAATTCAAATTTTTATTTATTTACATTTAGGTACTTGTGTTTTTGTATTATAAAGGAGTTTTTGCTTTTTTTTTCTTTTTTGCATATTATAGTACAAAAAATTTAATGTAACAAATAATAGCAAAGCACAAGAACAGATGCAAGGTACAAGAAATTTTATGTACTGGCAACAAATTTTTGATATTTACGCATCATAGAAAACCAAGAACTCTTTGTCATTGCAAGTTTGTCATAAGTTCAGCAAAACTGATTATCGTATTCCAGGGTATTATTTTGCATGTGGATATCATTATTGATTCTAGTTATACTTTTAACTTATAAGCATAAATAAAAGAATTAAAAACATTTATATAGATATGGAATTAGTACTACCCATGTATAATGCGCATCCTTATTTTTCCTTCACAAATGTGAGCAAAAGAGTGCGCATTATACATGGCAAAATACAGTATATCTTGTCTTTATTTTATACACACACACACACACACACACACACACACACTGTAATATTCATCAGTTCAAATCTCCTTGGCTGTTTTTGCTTGGAAAGATAAAAATATGATACTTTTTTTTTAACAGTCTCATGCTTATAGAAAAATTGCAAGAAAATAACAAAGAACTTTTTTGGTGAACATGAGAATGAGTTGACAACATGGTGCCTCATCACTCCTGAATACTGTAATGTGTATTTCAGACAAATGAGGGATATTCTTTTATATAATCACACTGCAATCATCAAAATTAGGAAATGTACGTTGATATGTTATGATCTAATCCTCAGGTTCCATTTAAATTTTAGCAGTTGTTCCAATAGCACCCTTCGTAGCAGACATCCAGTTCAAAATCACATGTTATCATTGTCACTGCATTTAGTTATGTCTTTTTTAGTATCCTTCAATGTGGAACAATTCCTTAATCTTTCCTTGACTTTCATGATCTTTACATTTTTGAAAATGTCAGGTTCGTTATTTTGCAGAGTGATCCTCATTTTTGAATTGGTCTTCTGTGTCTTCATGATTAGAGTCAGGTTTTGCATTTTTGGTAGGAATATCACAGTGGTGATAGTATGTTTTTCTCATTGAATTTTTTTTCCCCTCTTTTTATTGGGGTGATATTTGTTAGCAAAGTTACATAGATTTCAGGTGTATAATTCTGTAATGCATCATCTATATATCACATTGTATGTTCACCACCCAGAGTCAGTTCTCTTCCCATCACCATATATTTGATCCCTTTTACCTTCATCTACCACCCCCCTCTCCCCTTATCCTCTGGTAACCACTAAACTATTGTTTGTGTCTATGAGTTTCGTTTCTTCATTTGTTTTCCTTGTTCTTTTGTTGTTTTCAGTTTTATATTCACATATCCGTGAAATCATATGGTTTTTGACTTTTTTTGTCTGACTTATTTTGCTTAGCATTATAATTTCAACATCTATCCACGTTGTTGCAAATGACACTGTTTCATCTTTTCTTATGGCAGAGTAGTAGTCCATTGTGTATATATATCACATCTTCTGTATCCAATCTCTATTGAAGGACACTTTGGTTGTTTTCATGTCTTGGTCACCATAAATAAAGCTGCAGTGAACATAGGAGCACATACATCTTTATGGATAAATGTTTTCAGATGTTTTAGATAGATACTCAAGAGGGATTGCTGAGTCATACGGTAATTCTATTTTTAATTTTTTGAGGAATCTCCACATTGCCTTCCGTAGAAGTTGCTTTTCATTGAATTCTGTCAGGCAGCGCACAATTTTGATATGTATCACTATTGGTGATGTGCAATTTGACCACTTGATTTAAGTGGTGTCTTCCAGGTTTCTCTAAGTAAACTTACTTTTTTTCTCATTGTGATTAATAAGCATATAGAGGAGAAGTACTTTGAAACTACGCAAAATCTCATTCTTCATAATGTTTTCGATTTGTTTATTTGTATAAATATGGACTTACTGTTTCCTTACTTATTTTATTTTTGTTGTTTCTTTTAAAGATTTTATTGGGGAATTGGGGGAGGGGAGCAGACAAGTTGCTGTCCTTGTGTTCTTGTCCTTTTGTTCTTCAGTCTAGTTGTGGAGGACGTCGCTTCACTCGCTCATGTTGGTATCATTGTGCTCCTCCTGGGTGAGGCAATCGCTTGCCGGCCATTGGACAGCTGCTCACATCAGCTCACGGCAGCTAATGGCAGCTCACGCTGGCTACTGGCCAATCACGTGGGCTGCCAGCCACTCACAGTAGCTCACAGCAGCCCACTGCAGCCCCACTGTAGCCTATGCCCTCGCCTGCAACTCACGGCAGCCCAGCTCCAGGTCGAGCTGTTGTTCACCATCTTAGCTGTAGAGGGCGCAGCATCACTGACCCTCATGTGGGATCCGAACCGGGGCCCTGCTGCTCAGAACTGGCATCCCAAGCCAACTCTTAAACAATGCACCACTCTGCCAGCCCTCATTTTGTTTTTGTCTGCTTCGTCTTTCAGTTACTGAGGGAGGTATACCAGAATTTTTCTCTGTGATGATCGCTTTGTTAATACTTCCTTGTATTTCTATCCTTTTTGTTACTAGTTTTCTCCTTAATTTGCTAAGAAAATCCACATACTGTTCTTTTCAAAATAGTAAAGTCATTCACCATTTGAGGTCTGGAGGCCAAAGGTACTAATGATGAGATGCCCCACAGTGCACATCCACTGTCTCGGGTTCCCTTGATAAAAAAGATGGTACAGTCCCAAAGACTGAGTGCTCATGATCTCAGAGCTCCCACCTGAAACTTATCTCCAGTGGAATTTCTTTTATCTTTTCCTTTTTGCTGCTTCTTTTTTTTTTTAATTGTGGCAAGAACATTTAACATAATCTACCTTCTTAACTTAAGATTTTAAGTATGTAATACAGTATTGTTAACTGTAGGCACACTCTTGTACAACAGATCTCAAAACTTAATTATCGTGTGTAAATGAAATTTTATACCCATTGAACAGCGTCTCCCCATTTCCTCCCACCTCCTAGCCTTTGGCAACCACCATTCTATGTTCAGCTTCTCTGTGTTTGACTTGTTTTTATACCTCGTATAAGTATCAGGTGGTATTTGTCCTTATGTAATTGGCTTATTTCACTTAGCATAGTGCCCTCAACTTTCATCCATGTTGTAGCATAGAGCAGGATTTCCTTCTTTTTTTTTTTTTTAAGACTGAGTTATGTTTCATTGTATGTATGTATCACGTTTTCTTTATCCATTCATCCTTCAATGTACATTTGGGATGTTTTCCACATCTTGGTTATTATGAATAGTGCTGCAGTGAATATGGGATTGCAAATATTACTTCAAGATCCTGATTTCAATTCTTTTGGGTATATACTCAGAAGTCAGATTGCTGGATCATATGGTAGTTCTATTTTTAATTTTTTGAGGAACTTCCATACTGTTTTCACAGTGACTACACCATTTTACATTTCCACCAACTGCACTAAGGTTCTGATTTCTCCATATCCTCACCAACACTTAGCTTTTTTTTGAAAACAGCCATCCTAACAGGTGTGAAGCGATATCTTGTGATTTTAATTAGCATTTTTCTGATGATTAGAGACATTGAATTCTTTTTATGTTCCTATTCGCCATTTGTTTATCTTCTTTAAAGAAATGTCTATTCAAGTCCTTTGCCCACTTTTTAATTGAGTTCCTTATATATTTTGGATATTAACCCCCTTATCAGGGGTTAATATGATTTACAAATATTTTCTCCCATTCTGTAGGTTGCCTTTTCACTCTAATTGTTCCTTTGCTGTATGGAGCTTTTTAGTTTGACATAATCCCACTTATCTATTTTTGCTTTTGTTACCTACCTGTGCTTTTGGTATTAGATAAAAAAAAAAATCATTGCCAAGACCAGTGTCATGGAGCTTATCCCATATATTTTCTTCTAGTGATATTACAGCTTCAGATTTTATATTTAAATCTTTAATCCATTTTTAGTTGATTTTTCTATAAGATGTAAGATAAGGATGAAATTTCATTGTTTTGCCTGTTGCTCTCCAGTTTTTCCAGCACCATTTGTTGAAGAGATTGTCCTTTCTCCATTAGTATTCTTGGTGCCTTTGCTGAACATTATTTGGCTATATAGGCATAAGTTTATTTCTAGGCTCTCTATTTTGTTCCATTGGTCTGTATGTCTGTCTTTATGCCAGTACAGTACTTTATTTTAGTTACTATAGCTTTGTAATATATCTTGAAATTAGTAAATGTGAGGCCTCCACTCCAGTTTTGTTTCTTTTTCTCAAATTGTTTTAGCTATTTAGGGTCCTTTGTGGTTTCATAGGAATTTTAGGATTGTGTTTTCTATTTGTTTAAAAAATGCCATTGGGATTTTGATAAAAAGATTTCATTGAATTTATAAATCACTTTTGGCAGTATGGACATGGTAATATTATATTAAGCCTTCCAGTCCATGAACATGGGTGTCTTTCCATTTATATGTGTCTTTGTTTTCTTTAATCAGTGTTTTGTAGTTTTCAGTGTACAGGTCTTTCATCTTTTTTTTTAATTCTTAAGTGTTTTATTCTTTTTGATGCTGTTGTAAATGAGATTGTTAATTTCCCATATCTCCTTGTATTTCTATCGGTTTTTGCTTTATATGTATATTACGGTTATATTATCAGACTCACATATATTTTAATTTTATATATTTTAATAAATGGAAAATTTTTATCCTTTTTTAATGCACTGTTTTCTCTGTAACAATGATTTTTACCTTTAAAACTATTTTATCTGATAATTAAAACAGCTACCCTAGTTGTATTTGGCCTGGCATTTGCCTGAAAGGTTTTTAATCCTTTTTTTTCTACAAATTTTTTCTGGCCTTATATTTTAGGTATATTATAAATAACATATGCCTTGATTTAAAAAAAATTTATTTTAATAATCTGTCTCTTAACTGGTAAATTTATTCCAATTATATTTATAATGATTATTTTGATATTTAATACCATCCTATTTTGTGTTTTCTATTGGTTCTGCTTTATCCTTTTTTTATTTACTGACTTTCTGTGGGTGTGTGCAACTTACTGAATTTTAATAATCACATCATAAAGTTATATGCAGTGTTTCTATCATTTTAATGGTTACATCCATACCTTCCATTTCTATATTTTAATGGTTACCTTAAAATTTCAGCATGCATCCCTACATTAGTAGAATCAAAATATTAATAACTCTGTCATCATCCAGAACTATAAAGGACCTTAAAACTCTCTTAAGTCCATTTACTCCCTCCCAAATTACAAATTGTAGTTATTTGGTATTTTAGTTCCATCTTGCTTTTTCACCTTTCAAATGAGACATTATTTTGATTTCATAGATTTTTTTAAAACTTAATATTTATTGCAGTGACAATGGTTAGTAAAATTACATAGGATTCAGGGCCAGCCGAGTGGCTCAGTTGGTTAAGAGCTCACTCAAGAGTGTGAGCTTAACTCTGAGCAACTGCAGTTCAGTGCCAGCCCGAGCTGAGTTGCCGTTGAGCTGCCAACAGGTGGCAGGATGGCTCAGCTAAATAAAACCAAAAAACAAAAAAATTACATAGGATTAAAGTGTACAGTTCTGTAATACATATCTATATATCACATGTGTGTTCACCACCCAGAGTCAGTTCTTCTTCCATCACCATGTATTTGAGCCTCATCTACCTCTCCCCTCCCCCCTTACCCTCTGGTAACCACTAAACTATTGTCTATGTTTATGAGTTTTTGTTTCTTTGTTTGTCTTATTCCTTTGTTGCTTTCAGTTATATTCCCACATATCAGTGAAATCTTATGTTTCTCGACTTTTTCTATGTGATTTATTTCGCTTAGCATAATAATCTCAAGATCCATCCATGTTGTCACAAATGGCAGTATTTCATCGTTTTTTATGGCAGAGTAGCGCTCCATTGTGTATATGTAACGCATCTTCTTTATCCAGTCATCTAGCGAAGGACACTTTGGTTGTTTCCATGTCTTGGTCATCGTAAATAAAGACGCAGTGAACATCTGAGCACACATATCTTTATGGATAAATGTTTTCAGATGATTTCATAGATTTAGTTCTTTTTACATTTTACTAGTTTTTTGCATACTGTTTTTGAGTTGCAACATTTCCTTGCAGGTTCATTTTTTGCTTCTTGAAAAGAATTCTAGGCATTCTTTCACTTAGAGTCTGTTAATGGTAAATTCAGTTTTTATGTTTCCAAAAATAGCTTTATTTACAATAATTCTGGAAGGACAGTTAAGGGGGATATAGTATTCTAGACTAATAATTATTTCTACTTTAATATTTTTAGGATCTTACTTTCCACAGTCTGTTTAGAAGTCTTTAGAAGTTTAGAAAGTCTACAGACTTTCCACAGTCTGTAGAGATAACTTTTGTATTTCTTCCCATCACTGGCTACTTTTAAGCTCTTCTCTTTGTTGTTCTTCAGTTTCTCTACTGTGTGTGTCTCCATTGAGATTATTTTTCTGTCCTGATTTGGATTTGTTGTGCTTTCTGAAACTAAGAGTTTGTTTTCTATTAATTCTGGAAAATTTTCAGCTGTTACCTTTCCAGTATTGCCTCTCATCCGTTTTCTCTACTTCCTTCTGGAACTCTAATTAGTCATATGTAAGTACTTATTGTCTTCCATATCACTTAATACGTAATTCATATTTTTTATCCAATATATCATTATCTGAAGTTCTTCAAAGTCTAATTCTGCTGGGTTTTTTTTCTTTTTTTTCTGTTTGCCAAACTTCACAGCTTTTTCCTTAATTTCATGATTTTGGAATATAGCACAGGCTTATAATGAAAAACAGCAGTCCGCTCTCCCACGTCTAAATTCTGCATCTAAGCAGCAATTATCTCTTAGCTACTCTCTTAGCTACTGCTTCTGGAATTTAACCTTATGTTTCTAAATAACGTCAGTTTTAGACATTATCTGTTGGTTTCCTGTTATAGAAGATGAAAATTCTGTGATAGTTTTCCTCATCCCATTCTTCTATTGTTGGGTCACAATTTTTGTTTTTGTTAAACTGTAAATATTGCTCATGGAGCCAAGAGTTACACTATGCTTAAAATTCTCTTGTACAGCTATTTTTTAACCTTGGAATTAATAATTGTTTAATTTATTGTTTGTTAGTTTTCTCCATCTTTATTCCTCCCAGAGACTCCAGCAGATCTGCGAAAGTTCCCTAGTGCTATTCATTCCGTGTAATCGAATGCATCAGATAATCCAGGAGTCCCGTTTTCTTCTGGTGTCCTCCCTCCTGGGAAAAAACCCTCCATTCCTGGATCCCCTGTCCTCCCACTCCATCCTGCTCCAGGCTTCAGCTGCTTTCTAGGCCAGCTCCATCTCTGTAGCCAGTGGAGTGTCTCTTCACCATCACCCTGGAAATTCCCTTTACACTCTTTGCTGCTATCCCTTATTTTCTCTTTTCAGTTTGGTAGAGTAGCTTCATGAGAAAAGGTATACAGAAGTTAGTTTTATGAGACCTCTTGTATTGATTATCTATTGCTCTGTAATAAATTACTCCAAAACTTAGTGGCATAAAACAACAATAAACATTTACTGTTTTGCAGTTTTTGTGGCCAGGAATTTGGAAGTGACTTAGTTTGCATGGTTCTGGCTCAGGGAATCACATGAAGTTGCAGTGGCCAGCCAGGAAAGCAGTTATCCGAAGGCTTGACTGGGGCCTGGAGCTCCTGCTTCCGAGGTGACTTACTCACCTGGTTCGCAAATTGTTGCTGATTTGTTGGTAGCCTTAGTCCCATAGGCCTCTCTACAGGCTGATCGAGGGCCCTCATGACCTCGTGGTGACTGGCTCCTCTCACGAGTGAGTGATCCGAAAGAGCAAGACAGAAATGACATGTTTATGACCTAAATTTCAGCTACATTCTGTTCATTGGAAATGAATTATCAAGTCCTGCCACATTCAAGGAGAGGAATTAGGCTTTACCTTTTGAAGGTAGGAACATCAAAGATTTGTTGGACATGTTTTAAAACGTCCACATCCTTCATGTCCAAAAACATCTGTATTCTCAAACTTGAGTATGGAATTCTTGATGGTAATCATGTTTCCTCAGAATTTTCAAGGCATTGTCCCATTGTCTTCTAACTTCCAGTATTGCTCATGAGAAGCCTCTTGTCATTTTGATTCCTGATCCTTTGTATGTTTTCTTCCTGATCCTTTGTATGTTTTCTTCCTGAATATCTTTAAGAACTTTTTTTTATCATTGATGCTGTGGAATAGCAAGATGATGTGCCTTGGCTGGTCTCTTTTCATTCATTGTATGTTGTGATGGATACTCAGAGGTATCTTTTAACCAGGAAATTCATACTCATTATGAGGACTTGTTTGTTTGTTTTTCTGAGGGCAGTGTCACTGGCCCTCATATGTGGGACCCGAACCAGGGCCGCTGGCTTCCCAAGCCAGCGCACAACCAGCGTGCCACTCGGCCGGCCCAGGAAATTCATACTCTTATCTTCAATTCTGTGAAATTTCTTATATTGTTTCTCTGATGTTTTCTTCTCCATCATTTTCAGTTTTCCCTTTTTGGAACTCTTATTGGTTGGACACTGGACCTCTAAGATTGATCTTTGAATATTATATTTTTGTTCCTGTTATCCCTCCTTCCCTCTCTCCTTACTTATTTTTTTCCTTTTGAGAGTGTATTCAACTTTCTCTTACAATTTTCACTGATTATTTTATTTCTATTATGTATTTAATTTCCAAGAGCTCTATGTTCTCTGATTACTCATTTTTTATGTATTTTATAACATCCTGTTCTTTTTTCATAAGTGTAATCTCTTTTCAGTATGGGTATTAAATATAGCTACTTTGAAACTTTTTTGTGTCTTGACTTGTCTCTATTACTTTATACTTTTGTTTGTTTTTTCCCAGCCTTTCATTTTGAAGGCTTTTTGCAAATAACTTGTCTTCTTTAGCCATCATTCATATTTAAGAGTGAGTTAATAAAATCTGCCTGTGTGCACAGCTTGTCAACTGCTGAGTTCTAGCAGTTTTTGTTCCCTTTCAGAATGTATCAGCTTTCACTTGTGAGCCTTTGGTGATAAGGAGGGCCTTCTGCCCTCCAGGCTTTTCATGTATTCTCTCCTGGACTGCCGTCCAGATTCTCCTTGGTTTCTTTTTAGATTTGGAAGTACTACTCAGAGTTTTCAGAATGTTGTCCCTTCACTCACATTTTTTTCTTTACTAAGAGCACGCTTGCATACATTGTACATAGTACAGATCTTGGGGTTCTAAGTTTAATGACCATATTCAGAGATTATGGCATGAGATTGTGCCCCTACCTTTGTTTGATAATTGCAGGTGCTTGTTGATTTATTGTGTACATATTCTTTATATACTTTGTTAGGTCTTGGGGAAGAGAGGGTTTGTAATCTGGGTTCATTTGCAGCCTTATCCTAGAAGTCTCTCCCTACATTTTGAATTCTGAATTTTTAGTGTTTGCAGAGCAGTAATATGGATGTCTAATAATTTATGTAGCCAATACTCTATTCTTGGATTTTACTTTATTCCTAATTTTATGCATTGCAAGTACTGCTATTGTGAGCATCCTTTTACATACAACTTTGGCTGAGGTTAGTTCCTTAGGATAGAATCCAGTGTAATTAGTGGATCAAATGATACAATCATTAAGCTCCTTAATACTTGTTTCTAAATTGCTTCCCAAAGTATAAAGTCAGTTTATATACTCAGTATCAGTCAACATTGTGGATTATAATTGGAAAAAAAAAAACCAACTTTGCTAAGTGAAAAATAATACCACATAATGCACATTTTAATATTCTTTCTCTGTCTCTCTGTCTCTGTCTCTCTGTCTCTGTCTCTCTCTCTGTCTTTCATTTTGGCCTATTTTGGCAGTGGAGATAGGCAGTATTCAGATTTTCTTACAGTTATCTATGTTGGTTTAATGTCATCTTAAGGTTATTGAGCATTTATCATGCTACAGATATTTTTTATTGCCTTTTACTTTTGTTTGCTCTTTAATATGAATTTTTATGTGAATAAATGTATTAGTCTTTTCCTTTATGGCTTTTCCTAATTTTTGTACTTTGAAAGCTTCCTGTATCCCATCTTTTGTTTAGTTCTTTTAGATTTCATTTGTAAATTTAACTGTTTAGTCCATTTATTTTTATGTATAATGTGAAGCAAAGAATCCTGAGCTTTTCCCCTATGTAGTTAAACTCCTTTTTTTGTTGTTATTTATTATCATCAGATTTCCAGATGATTTGAAAAGTCACCTTTATCATACACTAAAATTTCCCTTAACCAGGGTCTGTTTCTGAGCTTTTAAATTCTCTTCTGCTTATCTTTTTATCCCAGTGTAGCACACGTTTAGAAAATGATGATAGCCTTATATGTTTCACTCTCTGGTAATTGTGAGACCTTCAAAATCCCCCAGCCCTCCAGTCCTGGCGGAGGTTCAGGACTGCGAGTTGCCTAAGTCAGGGAACTGCCAAAGAGCACTTGGTTCTGAACACAGGTCAGGGTGAGACCAGCACGACAACAGAGCCATGGAGCCATGTTCCTGGGCTCCTTAGCTGGCCTGATGAGAAAAAGCCTGGGAAATGGCTCAGTGAGCAGATTCACTCCCTCTAGGGATGGAAATTGGAGGCATGTGGGGTCTACTGGAACTAGTAGACCTGGGCTGTAGTCTGATTTGGCAGGAAACAGCCTTGTCTCTTTTAGCAAGTCACTTAGTCTTCCTATATTTTTGTTGAGAGATTTGGATATAATTAGTCTGTAATTTTATAATTTTGACTATAATTGAATTAATTCTAAATGATTATAAAATTTGTATTTGAGTCTCTTTCTCTTTGTGATATATTAGTCCGTTTTAATATGATGTTGAGATAGTAGTGAGGAATCTAAAGGCCCAGCTATTGTTCCAGTGAGAAAATAGGGTTTATTTTACGATGACATACTTTATTGGAGAGGTTTTCCATTACGGTGACAGATGGCACCTGTACTTTGTACCTTTTTTTTTTAGCTGAGCCATCCTGCCATCTGTTGGCAGCTCAGTGGCAGCTCAGCTCGGGCTGGGCATTGAACTGCTGTTGCTCAGAGCTCAGCTCACACTCGACCGGCCCTGGCACCTGTACATATTTAAAAGGGGCCACAGGAGTTTATTTTGTATTTTTTATAACGTAAATATTTACCTCTTTATCACATACAAATTTAGATGTTCTTAAACAATTTAAATATAGATTTATAGCTAAATCTATACTTAGATTCTATATTTTGTTGCTTTATTTTTTTCATATACTGTATGACCTTTCATCTTTAAAAAAGTGAACAAAACCACCATACATTAAAGAGTAAGTTATTTAGTACTCTGGATTTTTTCTTCCTACTTATGTATAATCCATTTTTTTTTTCTTTCAGAGTGAAAAGCTTTTGTTATATGATACAGTCCAGAGTGAACTGGAGGAAAAGATAAGAAGGCTTGAGGAGGACAGGCACAGCATCGATATTACCTCAGGTAATACCATGAATGATGTGATTGTGGCGTTTGATTTAAGTGACACTGAAACTTTGGTTTACTGTAGCGTCTCGTAATGTCTCAGTCTCCTAATATAAATGTGATGTAAATGAAGTGTTCTAATGAGAGGGCAAAGGGGAAGACTTCCAAAGAATTTGATGAGATTGTGATTGTTGCTTTGATTTGAACTCACACTTCAGAAAGAAGAAAATGGAGAACATGAAAAGGGACAAAATAGAAGTGTGACAGGAACTCTAAGAATAGTAAGAATATCATTATAATATGAGAATAATATTGGAAGACAATAAGAATAGCCTTTGAAGACAGCTAGAGTATATATTCTTTCTTCCCTTTAAGTCTTGAAAGATTGCCATGTGTAAGAAGGATTAAAAACCTTTTCTAGAACAAATGAATAGAAGTTTCATGGAGGCAGATTTGTGTCTCAGAAAAAGGAAGAAACTTGTTAATAATTAGAGTAATCCAATGTGAAATTAGCTTTTTCAGGGGTATTATGGAAAGGCTTTCTCCATTGGGTGTAATCTTTACTAGACTGTCCTATAGTTCTTGCATATTTATTGTTGGATTTGGTGTAAATTCTATTTCTCGGGTGTAAAGTAGGAGTAGCAGAGTCAGACAAGCTGAGCTCTGATGTCACTCCTCCATTACCTGCTAGTTGGGTAACCATGAGTGACAGTCACTTTAGCGTTTCTAAACTGGTCTCCTCATCTGCAAAATTGAAGGAATGAGAATACTTACCTCAGAGGTAGCTCTGAGGATTAGTTGAGGCAATTCATGTAATATATAGTTTATTTAACAAAGTGCCTGACATATATTCATCAGTTATTAGTCATTAAGTGCCAACTTGATTTTTACTTTAGTAAAGGCAGAGAAAAACTCATAAATATATAGCTGTTCGTGAAATTATATATTATATATAGTTGTGTGTATATATACATAGCTGCCAATGAAATTTTGCCACCATGAAATCATATATAGTGTTTTTTCCTCCTTTGATCTCTGGAAATCAGCTAATATTTAATATTTATTTACTTGCCAGAGCTGTGGAATGATGAACTTCAGTCAAGAAAAAAGAGGAAGGATCCTTTCAGTCCTGACAAAAAGAAGCCAGTTGTTGTTTCAGATATCCTTTTCCAAATTTTCTGGGGTTTTTTGTTTGTTTGTTTGTTTTTTGGCCTTGATATTCATTTTTGCATTGTGCATACCTTTGTCACTTTTATTAGTATACATTGCCTTTATTTGCAAGATCTTGTGATAAGCAAATGATGATTTATAAAACTGATAGGGGCAGAAGCATATAGTTTAGGTTAAGAGGGGTAGGAGAGGAGTAGAAATTTAGTTACAATCTCAACTTCAAAACTTAATACGGCTTTATAGTTCACAAGGGCTTTGATGTGAACAGCTGTTTAGTATATAGCATGATTGGTTAATTCTTGGGTGCTTTTTAACATTTTTTAATGCTTCTAATATTGAAGTGTATTTAAATTAAATTAATATGTGCATTCAATCTTGGCATTCCCCATGGTACCTTCCCATCACCCCCTGCTTTCCACCTCCACCTCCACCTCAAAACAGTGATTAGGTTGGTTGTGTATCTTACAATGATAGCATAGAATTAAGAACATATGGTTAATAGCATCTGAAGTACTGGAATATATCCTGGTACTAAGGTTTTTGAAGAATAATTTGAAGTCAGAAATTAGCATGCCAAGGAATTATATCCAGAAGTCATTGTTCTATTCTCTGAAAAATAGAACTTTGAAAGTATAATTCAAAGTGTAAAACAAAGCTTATTCTGAAACTTGCATTGTCATTAAAGCAAAAGATGACTTTTAGGTGCCATTTTAAAACTAAACAAGGTGTTTATCATTTATTTTCGTCATGCTGTTGAGTAAATGTCTAAGCACAATTTATTGTTCTGGAATTTTGTTACACATGAAAACAACACAAATTCATGTCTTAAAGACAAAAATTCCGACAAGTGATGGAGAGCTCACCTTGGGAATGTACCATAGAGGAATGTGGGTAGGTCTGTAGAACTGAGGAAAGGTCTCTCTTTTCCCTGCCCTGTGGGATAAAGGGAAAAGGTCCACGAAGATACAAGTGAGCATGTAACACAGAGTAATGTCTTAGTCATTGAACGTGCAGGTGCATAGATTGTTTTCTCCCCAAAGCTTTCCTTTGTGCCCCCTCTTGATAAAGCTCTTTACCTCTTTACTAGTCACTATACAATGTGGGTTCTTGGGATAAAAAGTGGGATAAAAGTTATGCTCCACTTTCTCCTCTCTGCAAGCAATCTTGACCAAGTATCTCAAAACTTGGTTTCAAAACTACAGTCAGTTTTGCTATAATGTGACATATGTGTTTCTAAAAATTCTTACAGCTGAATTGACCTTGACTTTTCAACGTCCATATATAGTTTATATGCTACAAGATCTTGATATTCTTGAAGACTGGACAACAATTAGGAAGGTATGGTTAAAGAGCAATGGAATACAAGAATATTTTTATAGTTTACTTTTAAGATTCTTTGATTTTTCACTAATAACATCAAAATATGGTTCATATAAATATGCTTTACTTTGCAACAGTCTCTATAAGACAATACTAATACAGATAACAGTAGATTGCAGAAGTATTTTAAGAGAGACATCAGCAGTTTGACTTTTTTCTGTAATAATGTAATAATTGATGCAAAAGTACAGAAAAGCATTTATTTAGTTTCCCTCAAAATAATAAATAACCATTCTATGCCTAGTCCTTAGCCTGGTCCTGGCTCACAGAAGGCACTCAATAAATATTGGTTGAATGAATAAAAAGTAAAAATTTGAACCCTTATTACATGTTTTACATTCTGTCATTAAAGATTCGAGAGTTGTAGGATTTTCTGTACTTGTTTGAAAGGGGAGACTTTTGTTTTCCTTAATAATTTTTCCATTTTTAGAAACTTCAGTTGAGAATTAGAGATTATTTCAGGTATTGATAACACCGCCTGGAGAAATTATTATTCTTTATATGTATATTCCTGATGGTCTTAGATATGAACAACTTATTAAAACAGCTGAAGATTATATTTTACTGTGTTCGTTACTGAGCTTATCAGTAGCCACTGTATATATTAAAGATGCCAGAATATACTTTGTCTATGAACTCAGGCAATGTCTTTCTCTTCCTCTTTTTTCATTTTTTATTTTTTTGAATTAAGGCGATGGCTACACTGGGTCCACACAGAGTAAAAACAGAACGTAAGTCATTTAGTCTGAGTTCAGAAATCTTCTTTATGCAGACTTGTTGAATCAGGGTTGTTAAGTCATCTACATATTAAAGAGCTCCCCATCAGTGGTTTCATTTTATCAGTTAACACTATACTTGGAATTATGAGGAATTCTAGAGTCTTTGCCTCATGTTTCAAGATTTCTGAATGAAATATATTCTTTTAGTGTTTCAGTGGCATTGCTATTGCTAATAATGGATCAGTAATTTAAAAGTATTCATTTAGTATTTTTATGGGTCCAGTAATTCTATAGGGAGAGTGTATGGAATCTGTGGATTGCCTTCAGGGAGCCTGAATCCTCTGGAATTGTTGGTAAAATGTTTTCTGTGCCTGCATTTTCTACAAGAGAGATTAGATTGCTGACAGTGGAGTCCATCAAAAAAATGTATACACCACTAAGATTTACACATTCTGATAAACCTTAGTAAAATTCATATCAAATATTCTTTCTTGACTTGTTTTGAAAGTCTAAAATCACTGCCAAAGTAGTGATGAATATTGTTTTGAATATTGTCTATTGTTTCTGCCTTCTTTCACTGTATATGAAATTTCCTAATTCTTGTAAGAACAGTAAAGCTAGATTTTTGAAAAACATCTTTTAAATACTAAGAAGAATCACAGTCCAACAGGTAAAGTAACCTGTAGGAAATCAAATTTTATTTAATATTGAATCCAAGGATTTCTTTAAACTTTATATCATGTCATGAAATTGTAGCAATATTGTACTAAACTACTTCCCTAAGGAATTAACTGGAAGATTAACTCCGTAAATCTCTAGGTGGTTAACATTTTGAGTCATGGGTTCCTTTGAGAATCTCTCTAAACTATTGAATGGGTCTCCTCCCCCCACATCTTTTATCTTTAGCATTGTGCCTTATTTGTTTTCTTCATAGCACTTACAATTTGTAATTTTTAATTTGTTTACATGTTTATCTGTCTCCTGATAGGATTATAAGTACCACAAGGTCAGAATCATATTTTTTTCAGTCATGGTGCTTAGAAAACATTTGTTGAATGAATGAATGAATGAATGCTTACTGAACACCTTATACATACTAGGCACTATTTGAGGTTCTGGGAATACAACGATGGAAGAAGTGGACCTCCTGGAACTTGCTTGGGGGAGGCAGAATAATAAATATGAAAATAAATAATTAACAAGATAATGACAAATTGTAATAATTGCTATGAAGGAAATCAAAAGTTGTGATGAAGATTAACTGAGGAGTGGGTCAGGTGACATTTCTGAATGATGTCACCTTTCTGAAGTGGTGACATTTGAATGATGAAGAGGTGCCTACTTCATGGTACGCGTTTGACAATGTGCTTCCTTCCTAAAGAACATTTTTTTCTCTGCATGAGTTTATCTGATTAATGCCAAACCATTTCTAGGATTTAAAAAGGGAAGTTCTACTTAAGACATTTCCTTCTTAAAGTCAAAGGCATGGGGAACTCTTGGGATGTATATTAAACTCTGCTTCTTTGTAAGTGTCAGACAGCTTCAGGGAAGAAACTATGGAAAATAAAATGTTCAATGGAAGCAGGACAATTGACATTTTAAATCCTACTTAAAATTGGCATTAGTAATTGAGAATGTCTTGCTTCCCCTTCAAGCACTTCTCTAGTTAATTGATGATTTAGCATATATTATTTAGCTTTGTTTAATAATTATGTTAAAAACTTAGGCATTATATTTTAAAAGTAAGAAATTAAATTCCCTTATTTCTATTAATTTTAGGTTTGTTATCTAAGAAATATTTTTAGAGTTTTTTCACATATATGCATGGATTGGTGTTAATTCTTAATGTTCTGCACTTTTGTTCTGACAATGTCTTATTAATATAACAGTTTTTGAACTGATCCCTTTAGCACCTGTGAAACTGGAAAAACATCTGCACAGTGCTAGATCGGAAGAGGGGAGATTATATTATGATGGTGAATGGTATATACGTGGACAGACAATATGTATTGACAAAAAAGATGAATGCCCTACAAGGTAAAAAGCCTTTATCATTTCAGTGTTGCTTAGTATTAGAGTTTACAACATTGTTGTCAATAAATATTTGCTACATCCATACTGTGTTCATAATGCATCATTAGTTGCCTATTGATCCTTTTTTTCTCCTGACATGATTTGATAAGCAAGTGTGTATATCAGTATTAATATTTATATACCAGAGTTACATATTAGCTTCATGAACACAAGCATTGACACAAGTGGAAATGTTGGAATTATTTAGCCAGGTAAGAGATCCTGTTTGTTACTTCTTATCCTAGATGACTTGTTATAATCCTCATATTATGACCTTGAAATCAGAGAACTATGAATTTGACAGTGTGCTTCCATAATGTATGGACCTGTTAATTCTTCCCTCTTTTGGTGTTTGATAAAATTTTGGGTAAAAAAAATTTGGATCAATTAGAGTAGGAAAGGAATGGAAAATTAATGGAAACTTTACGACTAGCAGTAATTAAAGTATAACTTGAAAATTACCTTTTAAAAGACTTTAGGCTTATTAATAAAGCTTATATAATTATTTATATAGCCTTTTAAGTTTTATCTAGCTGTGGCCTTTGAAAATTATTAATGTTAATTACTGCTTTAATTCTTCAGTAGTTTAGGATATAATTCTCAGAGTAGTAACCTTCTACACTATGAAAATATCTTTCTAGGTAACTGTGGTAAGTAAAGCGTTTGTGTTTAGAATAGAATACTTATTTTCCAAATACTGTGGTTTTAATCAGATTGTAATTTCATCTTTAAATTTTTAGGATACCAGCAACATTATGTACAGTAACTTTTCTTATAGAAGCTCATTGAGCTAATTACTAGATTATATATGATATATACCTGGTCTCTTGGCTTTATTGTACTGCTTTTGCAACCTTTTACTTCTACTTAGCATAAATGTGGTTGAAAAAGATATGAAATACCATAGAAGAGGATTAAACACAAATCTGTTTTTGAAAAGATTTCTACATAAAGATCAGTAGTGTCCAAAAAAAAAAAAATCTATACAAATACCACAGATGCTTGATACTGGGAGTTAGGCATTGGTATTTGAAAGATTTTCTATAGCCACAACTGATAGGAGTTGGAGGTTTAATACCATAAAAGTAGTGGTTTTTAGCTCCACTCTGTCTTTTTTTGGGGGGTGGGGTGGGGATGGAGTAGGAACAATGTGCACTTAATCTAACGATAAATTTTACCAACTCTATTAACAAAAATAAGAACACTATCTATTAAGTGTTTTTGAATGTGATATTTTTGCCATCATTTGCCAGCTAATAGACAACATTCTGGTAAAAGGCAATTACATACTTGAATCTACTCTTGTAGTCCAGCTAGCGTGTTTTATAGTTAGTACTCTGAAATGAGTAGAGGAGGCATATTGTAATTCATTCATTCATTCCTTTTTTTAAATTTTTTTTTATCCTTTTAGTGCCGTAATTACAACAATTAACCATGATGAAGTTTGGTTTAAGAGACCTGATGGAAGCAAATCTAAGCTTTACATTTCACAGCTACAGAAAGGAAAATATTCAATTAAACATTCGTAATCATGATTTAAGTGTTACCTAAATCTACCTTATTAGTGTTACGAAGTGTGATGTGCCATGGGAGTAAAAAATGTATTCAGTAACTTAATATTCTCATTGAATCACAAGAGACTGTATTTGTAGGTAGTACTCTAAGTAGACCTCATATTGACATGTTATTCAAAGAGACAGTAAAAAAGTGTAATCATCATCATTACATTTATTTGCCTTTTAGGTCTAATGACCAATAGGTATATGTGGTAGGGGTTTCTTACTAAAGCTTTTTCTTGGTTTTTATGCAGATCTATGTTTAGTGAACTAAGTTGCAAAATGGCTACTTTTTTCTGCAATTTTTAAAATTTTTCCACATCTTTGTTACTCATCATGTGTTTGTAAATAAGCCTCATAAAATGTTTCCTATAAATGGTTTTACTAGTACATTAGTGTTTAATCAAAATTGAAACTGAAACGTATATATGTGAGTATGTATATATGGCTCCATCAGCTTATTTAGAACTGATGGCCTTACTTTACAATCTGTTTTACCCAAAACTAAGATTTTGGGTTTGAAAGAAAAGGAGCACTTTTTGTAGACTAGCAGCTTTCCTTCCGCTCTTCCTTGATTATGTGGTGGTGACCTATTTTTACAAATTATACTTAACATTAATTAGAAAAATTGGTGTCAAGTAATAACATGCTTCTACCTGTATTTCTTGTGAACTTGTAGCTGGCAGGTATTTCTGCCCGGTATAGAAGTGGTGAACAGTACCTGACAGTATTGTGGTGCTTGCTGTGCATGTCTGATCTTTTCAAACAGATTTTATTTTATTTTATTTTATTTTATTTTATTTTATTTTATTTTATTTTATTTTATTTTATTTTATTTTTGAGGACAGTGTCACTGGCCCTCATATGTGGGACCCGAATCGGGGCCGCTGGCTTAACCACCGCACCACTTGGCGGGCCCTTTGAAACAGATTTTTGTAAGCGTTTTCCAGAGGTAAAACTAGGTTCTTATTCTGAGTTTATTGCTAGGGCAAAATAGACTGGGGTAATGTCCTTGAATCTGTTCTCAAATTAATAATTTTATGTTTTGTGTATTACACTTTAAGGCCACTTGGTGCAATTTAGAAAGTATTGGCCTCTCTTCCCTTAGCCACATTCAAAATTAACTTCTAAAACCTCAGGAACAAGTACAAAGAATTGAAACCCTCAATATAACAGCACACTGGGCTGTAGTATGTATTAGGGTACAACCAAATCAAGTATTCCTGGTGGTCTTGTGCACTTTAATTTCTGTTATACTAGGACTTACGAGGAAGAGGAAGAGATCTACTTATTAACACTTAGGGCAGGAATATCTGCATTATTCCATTTGTTTTCTTGCTATTTTACCTCTGCAAACATCTCCCTGTGCAGATCACTGCTTCGCAGTTGCCAAATGTTAAAATATTTGACCTCTGAAATTTGTTATCAGCAAAGTTATGTACTTTGTTCTGTTTCTAATTCGCCTTAGCAAATGTACATAATGTCATAATCTGATAGTATTTGACAGTACTTGTGTATACAATGTTTCATAAGCATTTTTAATAAGATTTGTATTTTTAAATTTAGTATATAATAAAAAGATGTGTTCGAGTGTCATTTGTAGTGTCTTGAATTGTGCATAAGTTCTTTTATTATTTACAAACTGGCTACTTCCAAAAAGGATTTGAGTCATTTTACATTAACAGATATGGAATGTTGAACAAATATTTCTGCTTCCCTAAGCCACAGTTCAACTTCTGTTGGGATATATTTAGATATTTAAGACAGCTAAGTTATACTTAATTTTAAAATATGCATATACATGTTATACTTTAATAAAAATGTACTGTATAAGTTCTGAAATTCTAAATAGGAAGTTTATTTTAAAAACTATGATGTAATACATTTACTTTCAAAACTAATATTTATATTGAATATAACTGTTTCATAATATTGATTTTGATTCAAGTAAGTATATGCTCATCTATAACCAAAGTACTATAAAATATATTTTGTTATTGGCAGTTTGCCATTAGATGCCTGGTCAAAAGGTTTAGTTTAGGTGAATTGTTAGAAATTGTGAAATGCGATGTAGCAGCTACTTCTGCTGCTATTATGCTTATTATCAGCCTCTGTCTTAGGATCAATTTAAGGGCCTTTCCTGTCACAGCTTCCAGTATTTCTTGTTCATTCCCTCCCTTCCTTTTATTTCCCATTAAAAAAAGAAAAGAATCCAATCATCACTAATCAATTTATCACTAATAATTTTAACAAATTATTGCCACGCTCCTCATTCTGTCCCTTTTCTCCCTGTTTGTTTTGGTAGATTGGTCACTAAGTAGTTTTCATTGCAGCCTTCATCTAAAAGTTGTTCTGAGATACATATTGTTACTCAGAACTCAAACACCACTGACAGAACCATGTATACCTCATTGATAGTTATTTTTTTAAAAAGAACAGGGACATTGGCTGTTATTTCTAAGATTTTGTGTTTGGACCCAGTAAGTCCTCTATACTAAAATTGAACTAAAATGAATTTATAAGATAAGGGAAATGGATGTAGGATGAATGAATATACGAGTTGGGATTTATGTAGTCTCTTGCTAAATTAGAATGTGAACTATTTTAATTGCTAAAGATAAGAAATCTAAAATATATTTTTTAAAAGAACATGAAAGCTTAGAATGGGATTAGAGAAAATGCATGTTCCGTATATTGTCTTTATGGATGAATTATAAGAATTGTGGCTCATATGTCAGATGGGAGTAACTGAGGCAGTTTTCCCCTTTGGTCACTGGTCCTCAGTCTAGTGCTTTATTTCATAGACCCAGAGCTTGAATTGTATGTGTACTATTACAGCCTGAAATTTGTCTCCCCCAAATTCATATGTTGTAGCCATATGAATGGTTTCTCAGTACCTTAGAATGTGACTATACAGAGAGTGCCAAAAAAAAAAAAGTATACACGTTTTAAGAAAGGAAAAGCCTGTATTAAAGTTGTAATACTCATGATATACCGATAACAAAAGATGAATACAAGTCATATGTATACATGTTTTTGGCACCCCTGGTATTTGGAGTAGTGCCTTTGAAGAGGTGATTAAGTTAAAGTGAGGCGGTTAGATTGGGCCCTAATTCAATCTGACCGATGTCCTTATAAAGAAGAGGAAATTTGGGTACCAGACATGTGCAAACAGAGGAAAGACCCTGTGAGGATATAGCAGGAAAGCAACTATGCAAACCAAGGAAGGAGACCTCAGAAGAAACAGAACCTGCTGACACCTTGATCCTGGACTTCCAACCTCCAGAACTGTGATAAAATAAATTTCTGTTGATTCAGCCACTCAGCCTGTGGTATTCTGTTATGGCAGCCCTGGCAAACACATATATACCGCACGGTGACAGCTCTGGGGAAACTAGACTGACCGAGCCGCAGGGGATTGAAATGACAGCTGAGTGTCAGTTCAGTTATTTACATTGAGATTATAATATAAATGAGAAGGAGAGCTGACTTCTCAAGTCAGGTACTTGGCACATTTCTTCTTTCTAGGAAAATCTATGTGAAAGCAAACTTGCCATCAGAATATTTCTCTGTTTTGGTGAACCTTCAGGTTGTCACCAGTCCTCTGGTGAAGGCATGCCCTTCCTGGCATTGTGCTGGACACGGTCCTCTAATCTTACTTTTCACTGTTGTTTTCTTGGTGCCCTGCTGACCGACACATCTCTGCCCATGTGCTGTGCAGGCCTTACCCACAGCCCTAAGTTCTTCCTAAACCCTGTGCTTTGTTTGCTGTTCTAGCCGGTGTATCGGGCCAGTGTGTCCCCTGACTCAAGGCCAGCCAGTGATAATACAGTAGTTCCTGGATGGCCAGGAACTATTTTGTATAAATGAAAAGTCATTATTTAATATATTTCATGTTCCAAACAAAATGAATGTAAATGTAAGAATTCTAATGTGCTTACTCTCTCTTTATAGATTTATCATATTAGGACTTTCTGATCATGATGTTTTTCTCAAGGTACAAGAGGCAAACTACTGTGGCAGTACTTACATTTTGCTTTCTAAGGCTGAGCTGATTATTTCAAGTTGCGATCTTTTTGAAAAATGGTTGTTACATCTATCTAGAAAGCAACTGTAAGTCTAAAATTTCTTTGCTTCTAAACTTGAAGCTAATGTATTCTCTTTCAAAGATACATTTTGTTATTGAGGGAAGGTCAAAGGAAGAAATCATGTAGTAACAGTCTTTAAAGCTCATTTTTCCTGTATCTACTATAGGTTGGAGGTGGGTGACCTCGTCAGGAGACTGTTGCATTCTCTTGAAGAGAGAAACCGTAATTCTAGTACAGCAGCAGGCCACATAGTAGCATTTCATTTCTGCTAGTGAAGATTACAGTTTCTGTTAAACTGCTTACAAAACTAGGGCTTTAAGCAGAGGCTAAACAACATCTGCTATCAGAGGGATGTTGAAAGAAATATATTTCATTTATGATTGAAAGAATTTAAAAATGGCATTGTTAATCGCAGAGATATTAAAGTGCAATGACTTCAGATACTCTTTAAAAATGATTGACTACAGCAGTTTTTGATTTGAGGCTTCCACTTCGTGGTGTTAACTTGTATTTTATCAATATACTTATATATGTATAAATAATAACAGTATCCACTACACAAGGGCCGACTTGGTTTCGTTTTTTCTACCCACATTTGAGCTGCACCCTCCCTCATGCTCAAGGGTTCTGTTGGAGGTCTCGGGCTTAGAGGAAGTGGATCCCAAGGGTTCCACTCACCACCCTCCCCCTCTTTAGAGCTGTCCTCTTCTTTCTTCTGCTGCACAGCTCCAGGGAGTTCTCCGTGCCCGTCATGGCCGAGGCCCACTGCAAGGCTGCCAAGGCAGGAGGAGACCCAAGAAGGGGAGGCTGCTGCCCTGTCCGTCACCTGCAAGATGACCCCTGTATCCTCTCTTGGTTCTTTCAACTTTCTCTTTTTCTACCTCCATTTTGAGCTTTAAAAGATTCTGTAAGATTCTGTGCCCTAGGTTGGTTATTTTTCTGCCAGGTAAATAGAATAGGGCATAGCAGGAGCTATTATTGACTCCATAGGAATATTACATGAATTCTGCACTTCCCTTTTCCCTTTTTTAAAAAAAACATCTTGTGCGCCAGCTGAGTGGCTCAGTTGGTTAAGAGTTGGCTTAAGAGCGCGAGCTCTGAGCAACAGGGCCTTGGGTTCTATTCCCGCATGGGCTAGTGATGCGCCTGAGCTGAGCTGTTGCTGAGCTGCCAACAGGTGGCAGGATGGCTCAGCTGGTGTAACAACAAGATTGCCTGTTCGATAGTGGGCTACGCCCGCCTGCAACTAAGACTGAACTTGGCACCTCGAACTAAGCTGCTGCTGGGATAGCTCAGTGGATAGAGCATGTGCTCTTTTTTTTTTTTTTTGAGGGCAGTGTCACTGGCCCTCACATGTGGGACTGAACCGGGGCCGCTGGCTTCCCAAGCCAGCGCTTAACCACCACGCCACTCAACCAGCCCCAAGCATGTGCTCATTTAACAACAAAGCTGGCGGGTTGGACTTCTGCATGGGATGGTGGCTACGCCCACCCGCAACTAAGACTGAACACAGCTCCTTGAGCTTAGAGGCCACGAGCTGCCGTCGGGAAGCCAGATGGCGACTGGCGCCCTCCACAACGAAGATTGAAGAACAACAACTTGGCTGGTACCCTTCCCCAATTCCCCAACACTCTTCCCCTCCCCTAATTCCCCAATAAAATCTTTAAAACAAAAAAAAACAACAAAAAACCCCAAAAAACATACCTTGTGACCTTTCCCTATCAATTCCACCAGATTTACCTCATTGTTTTTAATGACTGCATGGTATTCATTTATATAGAATAGCCACATGGAATTGCACGGGATGGAATACCAACACAATCTCGATGGACATTTAGGTTTCTTTCCTCTCTTTTCCTCCTTTCTCTTCCTTCTCACCAAATAAGGCTGAAGTGAACACTTGTACATACACCTGTGACCATTCGAAAGAGCATATTGGTAGCATACATTTCAAGTAAAATTGGTCAAATTGTACAGGAATTTTATATTTTATTAGAAATTTCCCTGCAAACAAATTGTACCAGTTTGCACTCCCACTAGCAGTATGTGAGGATGCTTATTTTTCCTTATCAGAAACACTGATATATTATCTCCTCAGATACTCTTTTAAACACCAACATCAAACAAGACCACTCTGCGACTATGATGAAGTTAGACAAAAAACAAGTCCCCTCCCCCTCATAATCTTATACAGATCAAACAAGGTCAGTCTACAAAGCACAAAGATACTAACCCTCCCCCATTCTGGGTAATGTGAACGACTGCTGCTGCTTTACCAATTACAATTATGGCTTCACTTCAGTCCTGCTGCCTTATAAATAAGATTTATTAAGATACCTGTGGTCGTCATAGAATTGCCCCCACTGCATGACAGTAACCTATGCAGAGCACAGCTGCACTACCTTGAACCAACCAAAATCTCCCGCTACAAGCCCAATCCTCTAAGTCCTTCCTAATGACACCTTCTTTCTCAGATACTCACAGTTGCCCATGGTGTGTGTGCTTCCTCACTGCAATAAGCAAAAAAACCAACTTGTTCCACTATGGGTGTGTTCCTGGTGGTCTTTGGCTGGAGGGCATTGGCACACAGAACATTTAAAACAAATTTGCTTGAAGAGTTTTTCATTAGATTTAGTCTAAAGATACTTAAGTATATCCTAGACAGCTTTCTGGGAGCTCCCAGAATATAATTATGGTTGTAATGACTGATAACAATGCAAAGTGGGCTTTGATTTTCAGTATGATGTTATAGAAGAATAAAAAAAAAAAAAGTGAAAGGGCATATCATGAAAGACATTTGTACAGCAACCTAAATTAAAAAGCACTTTGCTCCCCCAAACAGAAAATAATGTTAATATTTCTACATTAATCAGGGACTGTCTCCTCAAATGTACAATCTATAGTACCAATCATTTTGATTAAAACCTGAAGGTGGCAGTAAATTCCTACAAGACTTAAGTGCTTAGTTTAGAATTTGTATTTTTCCTTCTAATTATTCAAAATCATATAGTGAGACTGTAGTTGCATTTAATTTTACTGCTTACTAATTAAGGGATATTCAGGAAGAAGATAAAGTTCTAAACAAGGATTAATTGTTATTATTGTTTACTGACTGAAAAGAATTCACCATGAAAAAAAGCTTAGGAATACTGCAACAAATTATGTGCTTCAGTGTTACTATATAAACAAAGTATGTAATTAAACAAAAAGAAACGTTAAAACTTTTAATACAGATCAAAGCATTCTGAAGGGATGTGGCAGTAAACAAACAGTTTATATTTGTTTATTAAATTAATAATCCTGTTGTAGGTTTTTGCCCCACAGTTCCCCAATTTTATCCTTGCCATTTTTAAAATAGAATTTTGTATAGTTGTGTCTCTACCCAATGATCTACTATAGTCAATAGACTATTATTAATTAGGAATGACCTAACTGATAATATAGAAAATTTACAAATAGCAAATTAATAAATCTTAATTCATATTGCAAAATGAATTACTTCATTGATCTTTTATTTATTTTATTTTTTTAGCTGAGCCATCCTGCCACCTGTTGGCAGCTCAGTGGCAGCTCAGCTCAGGCTGGGCATCCAACTGTTGTTGCTCAGAGCTCAGCTCACACCCTTGAGTGAGCACTTAACCAACTGAGCCACTCTGCTGGCCCTTCATTGATCTTTTATATAAAGATCTAGAACTAGATTATTTTATAGTTCCTTCTCTTTGGAGGTAAACTGTCATCGGTACATTGAGCCATACCAAAAGTTAAAGCAGGGTATAGCGACCTCAGTATATAAGCACAAGATTATAGAGATTTGAAAATTAGAAAGCATAGAATTTCTATAATCTTTCTAGATAAAAGTAAACAGGTGCTGTAGATATTAGTGTGTAAATACGCAAAGTTAATTTTGTTGAGCAAGATGATGCTGATATTTTATTTTTATTTTATTGGGGAATTGGGAGAGGGGAACAGCGTTGGGGAATCGGGGAAAGGGAACAGACAAGTTGCTGTCCTTTTGTTCTTCAGTCTAGTGTGGAGGACATCACTTTACTGGCCTATGTTGGTATCATCATCGTGCTCTTCCCGGCTGAGGCAGATCGGTTGCTGGCCTCTGGATGTCACTCACTGCGGCCAATGGCAGCTCACACTGGCTGCCGGCCACTCACTGTAGCCTATGGCAGCCCACTGCAGCACGGGCTGCAGCCTACATCGTCGCCGGGGCTCGCGCAGCCCAGCTCCAGGTGGAGGTGTTGTTAGCTGCAGAGGGCAGTGTCACTGGCCCTCATATGTGGGATCCGAACCGGGGCTGCTGGCATCCCAAAACCAGCTCTTAACCAATGCGCCACTCGGCCGGCCCAATGCTGATATTTTAAATACGTTCCTACAACCATGCTGTCATGGGAATAATTATCAGTTTAAAATTATTAATATGGATGATATGAATTTTCTTTTGGTACCTTTTTCTTGTGGACGGTATGAATTTTCAAGATGTTATTTTACCCCTCTACTTAATTTTATTTAACTATTTTTAGGGTCCTATTATCATAATAAACTATTAACTACAGTAAATGCAAATTTAATTTTCATAATTCCATAGAATTTATTTTTTATTCTTTTTTAGGGTCATCTTTCTTAGGCATTTAGAAATTTTACATAAAGATTGAAAAAGGACAGTCATGCATTTGTTTTTAACCAGGGAATAATGTAAAGTTAGAAGTATAGACATTACGGTATATTTATTCCAGAAATATTGACACCTGTTCATAATAAAACATTTCCAAAGTTATTTTTGGTTTTTTTTTTGAGGGCAGTGTCACTGGCCCTCATATGTGGGACCCGAACCGGGGCCTCTGGCTTCCCAAGCTAGTGCTTAACCACCATGCCAGCCCCAAAGTTATTTTTAATATAAAATTATTCTCAATAATTATAAATGATTAGTCCATTTTATTTTCAAATAGTGTTTAAATTTGTCTATAATAGTTGAAACTTATTTTTTAAAGTCTTGTAACTATAGATTCTGTATAGCGTTATTTTAACTATGGTGCTTTAATTCAACTTTTTCAGTTGGAGAACATAGTAGTAAATATGAATATAACTCCCTATGTGTGATCACCAACTTAAAACTTAGTATGTATCAATGAAGTCTGCCATTATTTTGTGATTATTGACTAGTGGTGGTTAATGCAGGCTGCCAGCAGAGGGCGCGTTGAGGTTTATCTGTTAGAATTCCAAAACATTGGTGGCCAATAGTTGACTTATTTGTATTCAAACTGTTTTCCTAAGAATAAATGCATTTCTAACATTTCTTTATTTCCTGTTATTTCCTGTCTCCTTTTACAAACTCCCAAACTGTCTGGCAAAGATTAAGAAGGCCATTTAAAAAACCAATAGCAGTTCCCAGCTGACAGCACAAACAGGTGTATAAGTGATGGTCCATTGGTGAAATCTGAGGAAGGCTATTCCCTGAATTTTTTTCTCCCAGCTCCTTTGAAACTCCATCACCGCTGTCCGCAGTTCTACCCTAGAGATCTGTGTAGAACCCAGAAATAAAAACATAGGGTTTATCAGAGGTATAAACTACAGCATAAGGAATATAGTTAACTGTATTGTAATAACTGTATGGTGTCAGTTGGGTACTAGGCTTATTGGAGTGATCACTTCAAAAGGTATATAAATGTTTAATTACTATGTTGGATGCCTGAAACTAATGTAATATAATGTTGTATGTCCACTGTAACTGAAAAAAAAAAAAGCTTTTTAAGCAGGGAATTAAAAACAGTTTAATTTAGTCAATAAGGTAATATACACCAATTGGAAAAAAGGAAGTCCAGGTGAAACCAGAGCCAAGGTAGACTTTGTATGATCAAGGGCAGTGGTTTCCATAGATTTTGACAGGGACACATGTCCTAAGGCATATGTATGTATGTGCACACATACCACACACACATATGTACAACAAAGTATCTTGAAACAATATTTATCCTTATAATTAATGTATGAAAGTGGTATATATAATTTTTAAATACATGAAATATAAAAAATAAATTCTAACAGGGTTTTTCAAGGAACCTGACAAACTTGATTTGCAAATGTATATAGAACAAAAGGCAAAAAATAGCCAAAGCACTTTCAAAGATGAATAAGGTAATGAGATATCGCTTTATCAGATACTAAAATTTTAATAAATAGTTTAGTAATTAAGAAAGCGAGGTATTAGCACAGGAACAGATGAGATCAGTGAATGAAACAAAACAGAGACCTCAGAAGCAACCTCGTCACCTTTGTCCACCTAGCGATGCTTATATACGACAGAGGGAGGATTTGCAGAGCACGGAGGAAAGAGTGGACTTGACAACAGTGGTTTTGGAAAACTAGTTACCCGTGTGGGAAACTATGGGAATTGGACTTCTACCTTTATATGAATATCAATTTCAGCTGGAGAACCCTGCAGAGACGATAAGAAAAAGCAGAAGCTGCTTTTCAAATGATGTAGCGTTGTCTGCCGCTGTTCCAGATAATGGGAGGTCTGCGTTCCAGCTCTATCTGAGACTTGCCAGAGACCACAGAGCATCCCTACCTACCACAGATGCCCCTTGTACCATGGGATTTGCTGGATCGGAACTTACATGGCAGGGCTGCTTGTAGCATGGCCTAAATCTGCTGCAGACCACGCTCTTGCTCTGGATGCCATTCAAAAGTGGCAGTGTTTGGAGTCATCCGACCTGTGGGTTGGATTCCAAAATGTGCACATCGTCTCCAAAATCTGATGAGGGCTACTATTCATTGAGCCTCTTTCTTAGTGGCTAAGGTACATGGTGCACTAAAGTGTTCTCTACCTTGGATAATGCATCTCAGCATGACCCAGGCCACCCAATCTCACTCAGTTTGATGACTTCATTAATGGGGCAGGTCCTTGAATCACTGTAGGGTCTTCCACTTTCTGACTCACATGTTTCTTATCAGAGCATTTAAAGTATTGCCTCCCTCCTCCATCACCTCCTCCCCCCAACCCCCAGGTTGATTAACAAGATGCCATCAGTATAACTGACATGTATAATGTTTTGTGGACTGTCCAGACAATCAAAATCTCTTTGGACTAGGTTATAAAAGAGAGCAGGAGAATTGATATAACCATGGGACAAGTCCATGAATGTGTATTGATGTTTCAAATGAATGTGAATTGCTTCTGATTTTTTTTCCTGGTGAGGATTTAAAAGACTGCAGTTGCCAGATTAATAGCTGCATACCATATGCTAGAATTTGTCATTCTGTTCCATCAAATGTAACACATTAAAATTATAGCACAGCAGCTTTGATTGAGACTATCATTTGGTTAAATTTATAGCAGTCCAATGTTTCTACTATGATCTGAATATTTGCTGGGACTGGACCTATTTATTAAAAAGAGATATGATGAGGACCACCAACCACTCTACATCCTTTCCATTTTTAAGGATGTCACTACTCTCTGACATTTCCTCTTAGGATATAGTACTTCTTCTAATTTACTGATAAAACTATTCCAACTCTCAAATTTCAAGTCATATGTATGCTCTATTGATGTTACTATGAACAAAATTTATACTAGACTTAAACCACAATAAGCATCTAAATTTTCTGCAATACTGCCAGATTAAATAAAATTTTGTAAAAAAACTAAAATTATATTCAAATTTATTGATTGATTTACTGTAAGTAGTTGAACACACCATATTCCACAATTCTAGAAGGATTTTTGGGGGGCAATAGAAATGATTTTCTCTTTTGTCACATGTTTTGATGTCACTGTGGATTACTCAGGGTTCTCCAGGGAAACAGAACCCATAGGATTTAAAAGGAAGAGATTTAATATGAGGAATTGGCTCATACAGTCATGGAAGATGAGAAGTCCTGCTATCTGCCATCTGCAAACTAAGACCCAGGAAAGCCAGTGGTATAATTCTAGTCCAAGTCCAAAGGCCTGAGAACCAGGGGAGCAGATGGTGGAAATCCCAGTCCAAGGGCAGGAGAAGACCAATGTCACAGCTCAGACATGTAGGCAAGAAGCAAAAAGAGGTGAATTCCTCCTTCCTCTGCCTTTCTGTTCTATTCAGGCCCTCAAAAGATTGAATGAAGCCCACCCTCTTTGGGGAAGGCAGTCTACTTTTCTGAGTCCACTGATTTCAGATGCTGATCTCACTTGGAAAGAGCCTCACAGACACACCCAAAAATAATGTTTAAGTGGGGCACCCCTTGGTGCAGTCAAGTTGACACATAAATATAATAATCACTGGCAGGTAACTGTATCTTTTTCTTCTTTCTTTGACAATATTTGAATTGTTTCCAAATGACTGTTTAAATTTGGAAGTTTTTAAGCTTTCATTGGTCAGTATATTATTAAAAATTGAGAGCCCTTCCTTTACTTGGGTGTTGCACATTTGTTAAAAATCATATTTTAAAAAATCTGTATTACTAGGTCTTGCAAGTAATTTTTTCTTTTTTAAAGTTAAGTAGTTTAAATAAAGTCTAAGATTACTTATTATTGCAGTGACTGCTATTTTTTTTTTTTTTTTAGCTGAACCATCCTGCCACCTGTTGGCAGCTCAACGGCAGCTCAGCTAGGGCTGGGCATGGAACTGCTGTTGCTCAGAGCTCAGCTCGCACTCTTGAGCAAGCTCTTAACCAACTGAGCCACTCGGCTGGCCCTGTGACTGCTATTCTTAATATTATTACTACTTATATCTCCAGATCCAGCACTTGAACTTGAACACACCTCTCTATATTTTACTTTATAATTTTTCTCTTCTAATAATAAAACCATCTATTTTAAGAAAAATTTGTACCAGTTCTGTCAGTGTTACAGTTTTCCTACTAGAAAAACATCGCATTTCTTAAGATCCTTTGTAAAAAGCACACTGAAAATTTGTAACAAAACTTATTTGAAAGTTGTGAAAACCATAACACTTTTGCCAGCAGTGGAAAAATACTTCCATAGTTCTCTTCATAACTATGAATCATATTAATATAAAATTAAACTATAAAACACTCAACATTAATTCTCCCATTAAAGTGAAAAGATTGATCATCACATTCCAAATAATCAAATAAGATGCCAGTGAATAAAAGATTGAATGACCCTTTCTTAACTGATGTGTGCATTTATCACATCTGATCCACTGTTTCTCTCAGATCATGTATATTAGTTGGCTGCAGTAGATGTTGCAATATGCACATTTCTTGCTAAGGGGTTCTCATTTTGCTCTCTGGTATTTTCTATTCTACTGTGGTAGCCAACTTCCAAATTGGCTCCTAATCGTTCTCACCTCCTGGTATTCACATCCGTGTGTAGTACTCTTTTACATTGACTATAATTGACCTGTGTAGCCAATAGAAAATTACCTAAGTGATGAAGTGTGACTTTTGAGGTGAGGTCATATCTCATCACTCACTCTGGGAGAAGCTGGCTGTGACGTCATGAGGACACCCAAGCAGTCTCTATGGAGAGGTCCACATGGTGAGAAATTGAGAGCTTCTGCTAGTAGATTAGGTTGCCAAACTTATGAGTGAGCTATCATTTTAAAAATGTTATTTAAATGAAATCCTATAATATGTAATTTGGGAGAACTGGCTTTTTTCACTCAGCATAGTTCCCCGGGGTCAGGCCAAAACTTTTCTTGTGGTGCTTGGCTAGAGTCAAGTGGTTATTGTCTAAAAGTTTTCTGTCTTGCTACACTGACTCTTTCTTGATTTCTCTGGCTAGAGAAAGGTTTTTGTTGGGGCTTTTTTGGTCTGTACCCATTGCCAATTATGGGTTGCCAGGTTCTTCAGCTCAAAGTCTGGGATACATGAGACAAAAAGAAACTCAAGAATTAACCATCATATTTTTTTCTTAGATCTCAAGTCCTCTCTGCTGTCTGCCTCCTTTCCCCATCTTACAGAGTCTTCTTATGTTTGTTTTGCATATCATGTCAGGGTTTTCAGTTGTAGTTAATGGGAGGAATAGGGAAAGTTACATCTCCATCTTCCTGGAATTGGAAGTCCCCAGAGCTGCCTTTTAACTATGAAAGAAAAATGTTTTTTTATGATGTAGTGTTATACTTTTTTTTTGTCCTGGTGGTTCAAATATTTTAACTGCAGTAGAGAAAATGTTGATCTTTATTCATTTGTTCAACATTTACAATTCAGTTAAAACAAAAATCAACAGTATTTAGCTAAAACAAATAGAAATAAACTACCTTGTTTGACAGGTCTGTGTTACTTCTGATAGCTTTTACATTCATTTGGATGGGTTGAGAGAAGATCACAGAGTCTGAGGGGTCATAAGCAGCCTTGCATTGGCTCCCAAGGAATTTTCAAAAACTTCTCATTGAGCAAAATGTCTCTTTCACCACTGAATTATATCCCCAAGGTCTTATAACATGTGTTTTCTAATTGAAAAGTTTACCAAGGGCTCTGTTGTTTAAGTAAACACTCAATGAGTGACAGACAGTTCTCACATCCCTTGGCCTTGAGTTGTGCCTCCCTTATGAATGACTGGTGGGTTTGTGGGAACCCATAAATACAGTACAGACAGCTTGTCCTAATTTTAGGTAAAGATGTCAGTTCTAGTCTGAGTGGTATACAGATAGAAAAGATGTTTAAATTAGTACAGAGCCAAAATTGAACCAATATTCATGCTTCATGAAGGTTACCCCAACTGTGCAATGAATTATTGTAAGATCAAAACTGCCTACTTTTAATTTAAAAAGACATCCAGGATGAAATAACTTCTTAGATCTTCAATGTCAGCATTTTAACTTGACTTTCCCTTTGTACTCTCCAAAAAAGAACAACATCAGTGTTAAACTGGATTGTGGACCTTTGCCCATAGTCTTTTTCTTTTTTAAGATTTTTATTAAAAATATAGTTAACATACAATATTATATTAGTTTATATTAGTATATTATATAACTGTAGTTATTCAATATTTGTAGACCTAAAGACGTGATCACCATGGTAAATCCAGCAACCATCTAACCCCGTACCATGCTATCACAATATTCTTGACTATATTCCCTATCCCCATGACTTATTTGTTTTATGCCTGGAAATTTAGACCACTCTTTCCCCTTCACCTTTCCACCCATTTTCAATTTTTCAATTACGGTTGATATTCAGTATTACTTTATATTAATTTCAGGTGTGTAGCATGGTGGTTAGACAGTTATGTAATTTAAGACGTGATCCCCCTGACTAGTCTGGTACCCACCTGGCACTATATATAGTTATTACCATATTATTGACTGTATTCCCTATGCTTTACTTTACATCCCCATGACTATTTTGTAACTACAAATTTGTATTTCTTAATCCCTTTACCTTTTCCACCCTGCCCTCCTGCCCTTTCCTATCTATCACCCCAATAAATCTAGTACCCATCTGACACAATACATAGTTATTACAATATTTTTTACTATATTCCTTATGCTATACTCTCTATCTGATAACTACTTTGTAACAACCAATTGTTATTTATTAATCCCTTCCCCTTTTTTCACTCACATCCCCAACACCCCTCCATCAGGCAACCATCAAAATATTTTTTGTATCTATGAGTTTGTTTCTGTTTTGTTTATTCTGTTCTTTAGATCCCACATAGAAACGAAATCACACTGCATCAGTCTTTCTCTGCCTGACACACCATTCATCAAAATACCCTCCAGGTTCACCCAGGCCACTGCAGATGGCAAGAACACATTCCCTGGGCCGGCCGAGTGGCGCATTGGTTAAGAGCTGGTTTGGGACGCCAGAAGCCCGGGTTCGGATCCCACATATGACGGCCAGTGACACTGCCCTCTACAGCTAACAACAGCTCCACCTGGAGCTGGGCTGTGTGAGCCCCGGCGACGGTGTAGGCTGCAGCCCCTGCTGCAGTGGGCTGCCATAGGTTACCGTGAGTGGCCGGCAACCAGCGTGAGCGGCTGGCAGCTGGTGTGAGCTGCCAAGAGCCTCTGTGAGAAGCCATCCAGAGGCCAGCAACAGATCTGCCTCATCCGGGAAGAGTGCAATGACGATACCAACATGGGCCAGTGAAGCAACGTCCTCTGCAACTCGACTGAAGAACAAAAAGACAGCAACTTGTCTGTTTCCCTCCCCTAATCCCCCAATGCTGTTCCCCTCCCCCAATTCCCCAATAAAATCTTTAAAAAAAAATGAACACATTCCCTTCCATGGCCAAACAATATTTCACCGTATATATGTACCACTTCCTCTTTATCCATTCTTCCACTGATGGACACCCAGGCTGCCTCCACATCTTGGCCATTATAAACAAGGCTGCAATGAACACATAAATGCACATGTCTCCTTGAAGTAGCATTTGGGTTTCTTTGAATAAATACCCAGAAGTGGGATTACTGGGTCCTTCTTTGTCTCTTGTTATAGCCTTTTTTTTTTTTTTTTAAAAGTCTATTTTGTCTGGTATATGCACTGCTACCCCAGGCTTTCTTATTTATTTTTTCGTTTCTATCATCACAAAACATCGCTTTCCATCTTTTTACTTTCCATTTGTGTGTGCCTTTCAATCTGAAGTGAGTCTCTTGTACGCAGCATATGTAAGGGTTTTGTTTTCTTATTCATTCAGCCTTCCTATGTGATTTGATTGGAGCATTTAATTCATTTACATTGAAAGCAATTGTTGATAGATATGTAGCTATTACCACTTTATTATTCATAATTTTGATTTTGTTTTTCATCTTAAAGCAGTCCCTCTAACATTCCTTGTAATATTGGTTTGGTACTGAGGAACTCCTTTAGTTTTTTCTCTGTCTGGGAAGCTCTTTATCTGTCCTTTGATTTTAAATGATAGCCTTGCTGGGTAGACCTTTTGTTGTAGGTCCTTGATTTTAATCACATTGAATGTTTTGTGCCGGTCCCTTCTGGCCTGCAAAGTTTCTGTTGAGAAATTAGCTGACAATCTTATGGGAGTTCCCTTATAATTTACTAATTGCCTTTCTCTTGCTGCTTTCAGGATTCTCTATTTGTCTTTAACCTTTGCCATCTTAATTACAATGTGTCTTGGTGTGGGCCTGTTAAGTTCATCCTGTTTGGGACTCTCTGCACTTCCTGGACTTGTATGTCTATTTCCTTTGTCAGGTTAGGAAAGTCTTTATTTCTTCAAATAGGTTCTCAATCCCTTGCTTTCACTGTCCTCCTTCTGGTGCCCTTATAATATGAATGTTTTTATGCTTGATGTTGTCCCAGAGGTCTCTTAAACTATATCCTATTCCTTCCTTCCTTCCTTCCTTCCTTCCTTCCTTCCTTCCTTCCTTCCTTCCTTCCTTCCTTCTTTCTTTCCTTCCCTCCTTTCTTCCTCCCTCTATCTCTCTGTTTCTCTCTCTGCTGTTCCAACTAGGTGTTTTCTGTGGAACTAGCAGAACTGTTTCAATTGGGTGTTTTCTTACTTGTCTTCCAAATTGCTGATTCAATCTTCTGCTTCATCTAGTCTGTTAGTGATTCCTTCTAGTACATTTTTCATTTCAGTTATTATATTCTTCACTTCTGACTGGTTCTTTTATATGGTTTTTATGTCCTTTTTTCATGCTTGGTATCTTTCTGTTGAAGTTCTCACTAAATTTTTTGAGCATCTTTATAATCATTGTTTTGAACTCTGTATCTGTAGGTTGCTTGCCTCCATTTTGTTTAGTTCTTTTTCTGGAGTTTTCTCCTGTTCTTTCATTCAGGATATATGTCTTCGTTGCCTCATTTTGGCTGCCTCTCTGTGTTTGTTTCCATGTATGAGGTAAATCTGCTTTTCCTCCCAGTCTTGTCCAGGTGCTCTATGGGGCCCTAGCAGAGTCTCCCTGGTCACCTGCTCTGGGTGCTCCAGTAGTGTCCCTTGTATGGGTAGTGTGTGCCCTCCTGTTATAATTAAGCTTGGGTGGGATTGGCTCTCAGGCTGATTGGCTGTGGGGTTTGGCCATGTCACAGCTTACAGGCTGCTGTGCACAGTGCTTACCACACTGAGTGGGAGTCTTCCCAGTGGGCTCTGGTGTCTGGTGAGACCACCCTTTGTGTGTGCTGCTTGTGGGGCTAATTGGGTGGTGTTCTGCTGTGGTATGAAGCCAACCTCCAAGTGTGTTGGTTCTGTAGCCTGTTGGCAGGGGCTTTGATTCAAGTCCAGGTCACTCACTGCCTGTAACTGGCCAGGGATTACCAAGATAGGTGGGAGCTACAAAGTGATCTGTGATTGTTCCCTGCCTTTGCTAAACCTGAAGGCACATGGGTAAGATCACACTGGGAACTGAGGACAGCTGCCACCAGTACTGGGTGTGGCTAATTCCACAAAAGAACACCCTGAGGCCTGCTGCCACCTGCTGGTTCCGTTAAGGTTCAGCCACTAATAAAGCTTCATGCAGTATGCCAGCTGGGTAAGGCAGGGCCTCAGGGAGTTTAACTAGAGTGGGAGGACTGGGTCACCAGGTTAATGTAGATTCTGTTTTGGTGCCAGTGCTGAGCCTGGTGGTACTCTGCAAAAGTCTCAGAACACACCAAGGCCAGTCACCACCTGCCGGGCCGGCAGACTCTGATAGTTTTCTAAGAAAGAGTACCTGGCTACTAACTAAGAAAGTGCCTCTGGTGTTGGGAGAGTTGGGTACAGCGGTATCCCACTGAGTCTGCAGGGTGGAGCAGCGGAGCTCAGCAGACCAATCCAGATTCAGATTTGGCCTGTGGGGTTAGCCTCAACACAGGAAAGATGGCACTGGCCTGCTGGCTGCACAGGAGAAGGATACCACACATAGAAAATTGTGACTGTCCTCCAGCCCTCTCCTCAAAATCACACACCTCAGTCTGCCCCCCCATATGCTCCTGACATCCCTCAAGTCACCGTCCTTCTGTTGGAGTCCAGGGTAAGTGCCTGTGAGCAAGTGAGTCTGTGCACGGACCGGTTAAGGGAATGTCTCAGTTTCTCGCAGCCTTCCATCCCATCTGGCTGGTCAGAATCCCCACTGTTTTTCACAGCCAAATGTGGGGGCTCTTCTTCCTGGCACCAGTACTCTGGGTGGGGGAGCCTCATGTGAGGCTAAGATCCCTTGCTTTTAATGGGGGTATCTCCACAGCTGAGATATCCCTCCTGACACTCCACCCCCACATGGAGGTTTGAGACCAGCCCATTTCGCATCTCTGCCCCTTACCAGCCTTGACGTGGCTTTCTTCTTTATATCCTTAGTTATATCCTTATATATATCCTTATATATATCCTTTATATCCTTAGTTCTGTTCAGCTCAACTTCAGATAATTCTCCAGGTTGGTTGTTCTATAATTTAGTTGTAATTTTAATGTGTCCATAGAAAGAAGCAGGCACAGTGTTTATCTGCTCCACCATATTGGATCTCTTCCCTTGCCCATAGTCTTTTTTTTTTTTTTGAGAGCAAAGTCACCGGCCCTCATATGTGGGACCAAACCGGGGCCGCTGGCTTCCCAAGCCAGCGCTTAACCACCGTACCACTCGGCCGGCCCCGCCCATAGTCTTTTGAACTTCAGTGTCTCCTTCTTGATTTATCTTTATTTTCAGAATATGCATAATCTTTTGGTTGTAGTTTTCTGTGATTTTTCTATGCTTTCTATTTATTTAATTTTTTTCACAAGAACATCTCAATATATCTAGTTGTCCTACCCTTATTTTAGCCTTAATGAAATCAATTATATTACAGTCATTTAACATTAGTGATGATAACTATTTTTAATACAGTCCTTTGTGGCCAAAGTAATAACTGCAAAAGAAGCCAAAGAACAAACTCCTTGTTCTTCTAAGGTAATTTTAAGGCTTTGGTTGCTAGTATCAGTCCTGTTCCATTAACTTACTTTCTTCCCCTTTTTCCCATTTTATGTAGGGGTTTACTTGCATTGATTATCATATCTTCATAATCACTTATCCATGTAACTCAGATATCTTTATTTTTATTTTTTTATTTTATTTTTTTTATCTGGGGAATTGGGGAGGGGAACAGTGTTGGGGAACTGGGGAAGGGGAACAGACAAGTTGCTGTTCATCAGTCTAGTTGCGGAGGACATTGCTTCACTGGCCCATGTTGGTATCATCATTGAGTTCTTCCTGGGTGAGGTAGATCAGTCACCAGCCTCTGGACAGCCACTCAGTGGCTCTTGGCAGCTCACACCGGCCGCCAGCCGCTTACGCTGGCTGCCGGCCACTCCCTGTAGCCTATGGCAGCCCACTGCAGCATGGGCTACAGCTATGCCATCCTGGGGATGCACAGCAACCCAGCTCCAAGTGGAGCTGCCATTCACCATCTTAGCTGTGAAGGGCAATGTCACTGGCCCTCATTGTGGCATCTTGAACCGGGGCTGCTGGCATCCCAAGCCAGCTCTCAATGAACGCGCCACTTGGCCAGCCCTAATATCTTTATTTTTAGATCCTTGACTTTTTCTTGGCAATTGATAGTTCAGATTCTCTTAGCTAAATTGATCTATTTCCCAACCTGAGGCTTACTTGAGATTAAGAGTCTGTGGACTCCCTAATGTCTGATTCCTAGAATGTGGCTTATTTTTGACCATCCATCCAAATTACCAGCTTTTGGACCCTTAACTGATTTCTGATCTTTGCCTTTCCTCACACAATCACATGTGGCAACTTTGTGAAATGCGAACTCATTGCCAGACACGGATCTAGGACCCTATCCAACTTTCTGCAGGCCTATATCTACACTTGGAAAATTAGACTTTCAACATCTAATTGATAATGAAACCCTGTTAATTTTGTGTCCTAAAAATTTCTAAAACCTATTCCCTCAGCATTAGGCAAGATTGTTTCTATTACAAATTACAGAAACACAATTCAAGCTAGCTTTGCCAAAAAGGGAATTTATTCTTTCTCACTGTTAGGAAAGCCCAGAGATTTTGAAAATTTGAAATCTGAATAGGCTTCAGAGTCAATTAGATTCACATACTGAGAATTATGTTTGAGAACTTGTTGCAATGATGTTGCTAAACTTTTTTGATCTCAGAGAGATTATTCATTATGAATTTGTACCAACTGGACAGTTAACCAAGTTTACTATTTGGAAGTGGTGAACAGACTGCATGAAAAAGTTAGATGAAAACGACCTGAACTTTTCACCGACAATTCATGGCTCTTGCCTCATGACACCGCACCAGCTCACACAGCACTGTCTGTGAGGGAGTTTTTAGCCAATAAACAAATAACTGTATTGGAACACCCTCCCTACTCATCTGGCCTGGCCCCGAATGACTTCCTTCTTTACCTGAAGATAAAGGAATTATTGAAGGGCAGACATTTTAATGACATTCAGGATATCAAAGGTAATATGATGACAGCTCTGATGGCCATTCCAGAAAAAGAGTTTCAAAATTGCTTTGAAGGGTGGACTAGGCACTGGTATCGGTGCATAGCTTCCCAAATGGAGCACTTCAAAGGTGACCATAGTGATATTCAGCAATGAGGTATGTAGCACTTTTTCTAGGATGAGTTCACAAACTTAAGCATCAGACCTCGTATTCAAACAAGACACTAGGAACCTGGTCCTATCCATCTGTCAGCTTTGTTCCTTCTGTGCAGCCTTCACTCTTTAGCAAGGAAAATTCTTTTATGGTGGGAAAGACAGCCCTCTGTAGCTCTAGGCTTACACAGTGCTTACAGCACCTGACACCTGGGTAAGGAAACTGGAGGACTAGGGTAAAGAAACTGGAGACTTACTTTGGCAGGATTTGAACTTTTTATCTTGTGTTGCTGATTAAATAAGTGAGCCAATACATTATTACAAATTATATTACAAACTGGAAATTCAATCCATAGAGACGAGCTAAGTAGAAAAAAAACCAAACACCTGTTTATTAGGCAGCAGATGAGAAGAATATAGTCAACAGTCTGCTGTGGAACAAGCAAGTGAAGAACTGAAAAGTGTTGATTGGAGTGAACAATATGGAAGTCAGTGATGATTTGACAAGAGGAATTTAGTTAGAATTAATAGCCAGAATGTGGTGGTTTGTGAAATGAAGGGGAACTGAGGAAATGAAGAAGGGCAGAAAAAGAAGGAGCTCATAGGAGGGGTGATGTTGGAAGACTAATGGAAGAAACCAGTAAAAACAATCAGTTTGAAGATATAAGACAGAGTAAGGTACTTGATAAGTCGTAAGTATTGGCCACTTATTCCTCTGAAACAGAAGGGGGGAAAAAAGAGTCATATATGTTTATGTTATTGTTCCAGTGGCAGGAATTCAAGAAGGTCCTTCTGATAGCTTTTGTTTCTTCATGAAAACAAGTCTGATTTTCTCAGATTGCCTGCTGAGTGATTTGGCAGGGCTGGGAGGCTGTGTGTGTGTGTGTGTGTGTGTGTGTGTGTGTGTGTGTGTGTGAATTCAGAAGTTTGAAAAGAATAGAGAAGTTTTTTATCTATATTACAGAGATGTGGAGAATAGGAAAGTAACACAACTAAAAAGACATAAACCTGTAGTTTGTTTTCAGTGTGAGAGTTCATTTGAGGTTGATGACCATAAAACTATAGATTCATCTACTTGACTGTGATTTTTTCTCCAGCAAACCTCAGAGGACAGTTGAAGGAAATATAGAGCTGGTCTTACCCAGAGTTGGAAGAACAATGGGACAATGGAATTTAGGGCTGTGCTCTTAATATGTAGTCTCTTCTGCCTTCTTTGACATTTTCCATTCCTTTCATGGATATTGATCTGGCAATGTAATACTTGTTGTTTTTATTTTCTTAGAAAATTCTATATTTAAAAATTTTTACCTTAGAGTTGTACAGAGTATTTTGTAAAAAAGAAAACCTTCCATATCTATAGTTATAAACCTCATTTTCTTTCTTTCTTTATATATTTTTTATTTTTCATCGTTAGCTAGAATGATGTTTAATTTCCACTGTTTTTAGGCCACCTTTAATGTCATTTGTATCTTTTCTGTTTCCTGCATTAGACATTAGACATTAGACAATTCATTTTCATAGGGTTAACTTAAATCTTTATTTTTAAATTAAGATATAATTGACATATAACATTATATTAGTTTCAGGTGCACAATATGATTTCATATACGTATATATTGTGAAATGATCACCATAATAAGTCTATGATAGTTAACATCTAA
Organism: Aselliscus stoliczkanus; assembly: GCA_033961575.1. Taxonomy (NCBI): domain Eukaryota; kingdom Metazoa; phylum Chordata; class Mammalia; order Chiroptera; family Hipposideridae; genus Aselliscus; species Aselliscus stoliczkanus. The sequence goes on along the minus strand of CM066732.1, from coordinate 74,962,213 downwards.
CACCACACATAGTTACATTATTTTTTCTGTGATAAGAAGTTTTTTTTTGTTTTTTTTTGAGGGCAGTGTCACTGGCCCTCACATGTGGGACCGAACTGGGGCTGCTGGCTTCCTAAGCCAGCGCTTAACTACCGTGCCACTCGGCTGGCCCGAAGTTTTAAGATCTACTCTCTTAGCAAATTTTAAATCTGTATATAATATGATATTATTAACTACAGTCACCATGCTGTATATTACATTCCCAGGTCTTATTTATGTTATAACTAGAAGTTTGTACCTTTGACCACCTTCATGCATTTTACCCACCCCCAAACCCTCACCTCTGGCAACCACCAATCTGCTCTCTGTATTTATGAACACTTATTTTTTTAAAGGCTCCACATATAAGTGAGATTATATAGTATATGGTTTTCTCTGTCTGACTTATTTCACTTAGGTTAATGTCATCAAGGTGCATCCATGTTATCACACATAGCAACATTTCCCTCATTTTTATGGCTGCATAATATTCCACTGCATATATGTACCACTTTTTTTTTTTTTATCCATTCACCCATCGATGAATACTTAGGTTGTTTTCATGTCTTGGCTATTGTAAATAATGCTACAATGAACATGAGGGTGCAGATATATTCTGAGATAGTAATTTCATTTCTTTGGGATAAACACTCAGTGGAATTACTGGATCATATGCTAGTTTTATTTTTAAATTTTGAGGAATCTCCCTATTGTTTTTCATAGTGGTTGAACCAGTTTACATATTCACCAACAATGCACAAGGGTTCTCTTCTCCATGTCCTTGCCAACACTTGCTATTTCTTGTCTTTTTGATAACAGCTTCTGACAGATATGAGGTGATATTTCATTGTGGTTTTGATTTGCATTTCCCTAATGATTAGATGTTGAGTACCTTTTCAGTACCTGTTAGCTTTCTGCATGTCTTCTTTGGAAAAATGTCTACTCGGATCCTCTGCCTATTTTAAAATCAGATTCCCATTCTCCTCCTCCTCCTCCTCCTCCTCCTTCTTCTTCTGCTATTAAGTTGTATGCATAATATCCTTTTATATTTTGGATATTAACCCCTTATCAGATATGTGACTTGCAAATATTTTCTCCCATTTCGTAGGTTGCCTTTTCATTTTGTTGATGGTTTCCTTTGCTCTGCAGAAGGTTTTTAGTTTGATGTAGTCCCACTTGTTTATTTTTGCTTTTGTTGCCTTTGTTTTTGGAATCAAATCCAAAAAAATCATTGCCAAGACATGTCAAGTAGCTCCCTGCCTGTGTTTTCTTCTAGGTATCTTATGGTTTTAGGTGTTATGTTCAAGCTTTTAATGTATTTTGAGTTGATTTCTGTGTGTGGTATAAGATAAAGGTCCAGTTTCATTTTTTTGCATGTCACTATCTAGTTTTCCCAAAACCATTTATTGAAGAGACTGTCCCTTTCCCCATTGTGTATTCTTGGCCCCTTTGTCATAAATTAATTCACCAAATATGCATGGGTTTATTTCTGGGCTCTATTGTGTTCCATTGATCTAAAACTTAAATCTTAATGTAGGATAATTTTCCTTTATACTCTGTAAAAGAAACATAAGATTTCATTTATTTGCTCTAGTTTCTTTAGTTTAGGACTTACCTGTGTGGATTTTGCTAGTTCCAAAGAATCAATGGAAAAATTTTTACACATTATATTTTAAGGGTTAAAAGGCTATACTTATGGAGAGGAGTCATGTGCAATAGGGAGAAGATGTCAGAAAACTCTATTTTATGATTGAAATTGGAATTAAGAACTGATGATTGAAGTGTAATCCAGATAACCACTTAGTGGTTTTGGGTATAGCCTCATTGCACAGTACTAAGTGGTATGAATACAAAAGAACTGAAGAGGTTAATTTTCTTTCTGCAGAAATGTTTTGGTAGAGTGTTAGTAAGTGGGTGGAATAATGGGCATATGGGCATTCTTATACACTGCATGGGGAGGTGTATATCATTATAGTCTGTATCATTAAAGGTATTTGGCAATATTAAAAGCCTTAAATATGCATATGCCTTTGTTCCAGAAATACTACTGCTAAGAATGTATCTTATGACAATAGTATAGATAAGAGGGCAAATATATATGTATGTACATAGATATTCATTGCATCATTGTTTAGAATAGGAAAAAAAATTGGAAATAATGTAAATTTTGAATAATAGTAATTTGTATAGATTTTGATATATCTATACAATAGCTGGAATATTATACAGGTATTTTGTAAAAATATGAATGTGTGTGTATGTGGGTGTGTATATATGTGTGTATGTATATATAAATGTATACAGATAAATAAAATTTATACTTAAAAACTTAAAAATCTAGACAGGGTTTAGTTAAGGTAGCAGCAGGATATAGATGGCACACTCAACTGGAGTAATTTGAATGGAGTTCAGTATAGGAATTATTTACAAGGCGTAGGCAGGATATAGAGAAACAAAAAGGAATAGTACAGAACCTAGAGCTGTTAAGGGTGTGGAGGGTAGAATGTGCTTAGCACCTCTAGGCCTATTTGAAAGGGCTAAAAGAAGGGGCTGTTAGGCGGGGAGAGCTATGTGGAGATGGCCTTTTTACAGGATTTATCACTTTTGCTAAAAGAATGTAGCCTTTCCACAGCAACCTACATTGTAGTTGCTGGGAAATGAATATCTTGGCCTCTCTTTCCTTCCTCTTTTTCCCCTACACTCTTAACAGTGTTCTTCATTCACTGAACTTAACCAGAAGTCAGACTGCAAAGGGATTCTTTGATTCAGTACATATAGATCAGTTTCTAAAAGCATAGAGCAGGCTGAACAGGCTTGAGAGTGGATCTAGAGGGCAATCAGAAAATACCAGCTCAACAGATGTACACTAACATGTTAACAGAGGTTATCCAATGCAGTGGGATGAAGGGTTCATATATTTATCCATTTATTCAGATTTTTTGAAAATTAAGAACATTACTTGTGTAATTTTTTAAAAGCTTAAAAGGTTTCTTTTTTATTTCCCCATGGAAATAGCTTACCTTAAATTGCATGAAAATTATGAACTTGTTTTGCCAAAATTCAGTTGTTTGGTACCCACAGGCTGGATACCTTCTCTTAACATTTTACCCTTATTTACTTAAAAATATTTTAGAAAAAAAGGAATTTCCCTGATTCCAACCAAAGTTTGCATTTGGGGATGGAGTGGGGGATTGGCTTTATTTGGGAATACTTATTGCCTCTTGATGAAATTCTTGGAACCATTGTGACATTTAAAGCCATAATCCATTAAAGCACTCTGAAGAAGAAAGGACCTTTGAAAGCCCAACATATTTCTGTAATCCTGATAGAGTATAGAATTTAGTTGAATTAATATATAACATTATTAAAGCATTTTTCTTGAACTTATTAGGCCAGGTTAAGATAAAATAGCCCTACTTTCTGTTTGTGGTACATATGAAAACATTTTTGTTATTGATTTGTGAACACTATTCCCCCATGGAGCAACTTTAATGTATACTTTTGCCCCCTTTATTTTGTATAATAATTCTAAAAATGTTGATATTAACTACAGTTAACTAAACAAGCAATGTTTTTTTAAGGTCTAGCTTGTAAAAATAACCCAACTATGCACATTAAACTTTCTCTTGCCCTTTTTCTCAGCTATTGCTTTTTTCCCTAGTAGCACAATTTTTTTTTTTAAATTTGTATTTCCTAATAGTGTCTTTTCTGGGGAAAAGATAGGAATACGTGTATGGCACATAAAGATGTTATCTATCAGTGATAAAATGAAAATCTTAAAGACAGCCAGGGAAGAAAGAATATATTGTATTAGATTTCTATAGCTTCTATAACAAATTATGTCAAACTTTAAAAGCTTAAAACAACACAAGTTTATTATCTTATAGTTCTATATGTTAGAAGTCTGACATGGGACTTACTTGGCTAAAATCAAGGTGTCAGCTGGGCTGTATTCTTCTGGAAGTTCCAGGAAAAAAATCTGTTCCCTCCTCTTTTCTAGCTGCTAGAGGCTATCCACATTCCTTGGCTCATGGCCCCTTCTGCCATCTTCAAAACCAGCACATAAGCATGTTTCTGATCCTGTTTCCACTTTGAAAGACCCATGTGATTATGTTGGACCTACCTAGACAATCCAGAATAACCTCCCTATTTTAAGGTCATTTGATTAGCAAACTTAATTCTATCTGCAACCTTAATTACCCTTTGTCATGTGACCTAACATATTCACAGTTTCAGGGTATTAAGGCATGAACACCTTTGGAGGCCATTATTCTACCTAGCATAGTCCATCTTCTGGCCCTTAAGTATACCTCCACATATCCCATATGTAAAAATACACTCACCCTCATCCTAAGATCTCCAATTATAGTACCAACACAAAGTTTTAAAATATCACCTAAACCTTATTAGTTCAAAAGTTGCATATATCATCATCTAAATCAGGCATGGGTGATTATTCTGCCTACCACATACATGTTACGTACAGAGGAATAAAGATGATGATAGCAGATTGCTCATATGAAACAGTACAAGTGAGAAAATAGTGGAACAACCTCTTCCAAGCAGTGCAGAAAAAATCGTCAATCTACAATTCTATGCCTGGCAAAAATACATTTATTTTATTCAATCCGAAAGAAGGCAGAAAACAAAAATGGATAAGAATAGATGAAACATATAAAAAAATAGTAATATGATCAATTTTAAGATAACCATACTAATGATGGCATTAATGTAAATGGTCTGAACACCCTAATTAAAAGGTATAGATGATCAGATTGAATCAAAAAACAAAACTCAGGACCGGCTGAGTGGCGCGGTGGTTAAGCACTGGCTTCGGAAGCCAGTGGCCCCGGTTCGGGTCCCACTTGTGAGGGACAGTGACACTGCCCTCAAAAAAAAAAAAAAAAAGCAAAACTCAATTATATGCTGCTTACAAGAAACACACTTTCAAATCAAGATACAAATAGGTAAAAAGGAACAATGGAAAAAGAAATTTTCATGCTAATACTAATCATACAAAACCTGGAGTGGTTATTAATAGCAAACAAAGTAGATTTCAGAGCAATGACTATGAGCAAGGATGAAGAATGTGCTTTCCTAATGATAAAAGAGCCAATTCATCAAAAGGACATAACAATCCAAAACATTTATGCACCTAACAGAAATTAAAATACAATAAACAGGGCCAGCCGAGTGGCGCGGTGGTTATGCGCTGGCTTCGGAAGCCAGCAGCCCCAGTTCGGTCCCACATGTGAGGGCCAGTGACACTGCCCTCAAAAAAAAAAAAAAATACAATAAACATAAACAGATAGAGCATCAAGAAGTAGACAAATTCACAATTAAAGTCAGAGGTTTTAAAACTTTCTCTCAATGATTGATAGAAAAACGAGAAAGAAAATAAGCAAGGACGTAAAAGACTTGAATAATACTATTAATAAATGTAATCTAATTGACATTTTTAGAAAACTCCATCCAACAACAGTAGAATGCACATTCTTTTCACATGCACACAGACCATTTACCAAGATAGACCATAACTTAGGGGCATATAACATGTCTCTCAATAAGTTTAAAGGTATTCACATCATAAAAATGTATTTTCTCTTATTACTGTGGAATTAAATTAGAAACCAATAACCAAAAGATCTCTGGGAAATGCCCAAATATTTGGAAATTAAAAATCACATTATTAAATTCTAAATAACACTTAGGATAAAGAATAAATCAAATAAAAATGTAAAAGGATTTTGAACTGAATGAAAATGAAAACACAACACATCAAAACTTATTATAGGACATTGCTTCTAACACAATACTTAGTGAGACATTTATAGCACTAAGTGCCTATATTATTAGAAAAAAGAAAATTTGCAAATAAATTAGCTTCCACCTTAGAAAACTAGAAAAAAGAAGAGAAGATGATGCCTAAAGTAAACAGAAGAAAACAAATAATAAAGAGAAGAGTAGAAATCAATGACATAGAAAAAAATAATAATACAGAAAAATCAATAAAACCAAAATCTGGTTTTTTGAAGAGATCAATTAAAGTGATAAACCTCTAGCCAGAGTGATCAAGAAAAAAAGAGACAAGACATAAATTACCAATAACAGGAATGAGAGAGGAAACCACAATAGGTCTTACAACTATTAAAAGGATAATAAGGGACCATCATGAACAACTTTATGCCAATAAATTTAACAACTTAAGTGAAATGGAAAAAATTCCTGAAAATACAAACTACTAAACCTCACTCAAGAGAAACAGGTTACCTGAATAGTTCTATATCTATTAAAGAATTTGAATGTGTATTCAGGGTAGTTAAAAACCTTTACATAAAGAAAATTCCAGGCCCAGGTGGCTTCAAAACCAATGCTACATGAACACTTCCAGAAAATTGAAGAGGAAGCAATACTTCTCAATCCATACTATAAGACCAGATTACCCTGACACCAATAAGAAAACTATAGACTCATATTTTTCATGAACATATATGCAAAAGTTCTAAATAAAATTTTAGCCAATCAAATCCAACAATATATAAAAAGCATACATTGTGACCAATGAAGTTTATCTCAGAGGCATAAGATGGGTTGAACATTTGAAAATCAATAAAAATCAGTATATTAACAAAAGAAAAAAGAAAAGCCATATAGTCATCTCATAGTTACATAAACAACATTGGACAAAATCCAACATCCATTGCTAATAAAAACTCTCAGCAAGCTAGGAATAAAAAAGAACATCCTCAACTTGATAAAGAGCATTTGTGAAAAATCTAGCACTAACATCATCCTTAATGGGCAAAGGCTCAATGCACTTGCCTCTAAGATCAGGAACAAAGCAACGATGTCTGTTCTCACTTGTATTGAAGGCACTAGCTAGTGCATTAGACAAGAGAAAGAAATAAAAGGCATCCACATTAGAAGGGAAGAACTAAAACTATTTTTTAGGCAGACGATCATGCAGAAAATCTGGTGGACTTTACTAAAATGATACTAAGTGTGATGTTACTCAGGTTGCAGAATATAATATATTCAGTTGTACTATGTGATAATCTTTGTATTATGTTATATATAATATAATCAATTGCATTTCTATAAACTAGTAATAGACAATTAGAAACTGAAATAAATAATACTATTTATATAGATCAAAGATACGAAATACTTAGGGGTAAATCTGACAAAAGATGTGCAACACCTGTATACTGGAAACTGCAGAATGTTACTAAGAGAAACTAAAGACCTAAATAAATGGAGAGTTGCACCCTGTCATAGATAGGAAGACTCAATATTGTTAGGATGTCAAGTGTCCCCCAAATTGATCTACAGATTTAATGCAATCGAAATCTCAGCATATCTTTTTTATAGAAATTAATGTTGATCTTAAAATTCATATGGAAATGCAAAGAATAAAGAATAGCCAAATCAATTTTCAAAAACAAACAAAGTTCATGGGCTAATACAACCTTTGTTTAATGTTTATTATAAAATTGTAGCAATCAAGACTGGCCTTGGGGTAAATAGATCAAAGCTCTGTGGGTGGCAGGCCTCTCTGGGACCTTAATTGTTGGAGCTTTGTTCCTGTCCCACCTAACTATCAGGAAACAGAGATGAATTACTCAGACCAAGTGTGTTAATTAAACTAGATTGTACCCCCAAAAATAAATAATAAATAAGTAGATCAATGTAACAGAGTTGAGAATCCAGAAATATACCCATACTTTTCAAGGAAGGAAAAAAATCTTTTAAACAAATAGTCCTGGAGTAAATTGGTTATCTATATGCAAAAACAAACAAACAAACAAACTTTGATCAATACTTTGTACTATATATAAAAATTAACTTAAGATGGCTTATAGATCTAATGTAAAACCTGAAATTATAAAATTGCTAGAAGAAAATATATAAGAAAATCTTTTGACCTTGGATTACACAAAGATTTCAATTTGTTACATATGACAACAAAAGCACAATCTACAAAAGAAAAACTTGATAAACTTGACTGCATTAAAATGAAAATACTCTGTTCTTCAAAAGACACAGTAAGAGAAGGAAAAGACAAGCCACAGACTGGGAGAAAATATTTGCAAAGCATACAGCTAATAAAGGATACAGAACCCAGTTAAAAACATGCAAAAGATTTGAACAGAGACATAACCAAAAATATATACAGATAGCAAATAAACACAAGAAAAGATGCTCAACTATATTATTCATGAAGGAAGTAACTGCAAATCAAAATTATAATGAGTCCCACCACACACTTTTAGAATGGTTAAAATGAAAAAGACCTACTGTATCAAGAATTGGTGAGGATGTGGAGAAACCAGAATTCATATGTGAACTGTAAATAAAATGAGTACAACAGCTTAGGAAAACAGTTTGGCAGTTTCTGAAAATGTTAAACATACTCTTAATATATGACCTGGTCCTTTTGCTCCTAAGTATCTACCCAAGAGAAACGGAAGCTTCTGTTTACACATAGTCTTGTACATGGAGGCTCTTAGTAGCTGTATTTATAAAAACCAAAAATTAGAAATAATCTGGATACTCATATCTATCAATAGGTGAAGAGATTAAAAAAAATTGTGTTATATTTATACAGTGGAATACTACTCAGAAATCAGAAAAAAAATGATACATACAACTACCCAAATGAATCTCAAAATAATTATGGTGAGTGAAAAAAGCAAGACACATATAACATCACTTGTGTAAAATTTTAGAAAATGCAAACTAATCTAAGGTGATCATGGTTGCCTTGGGGATAGGGAAGGTATGGCTAGGGAGGGACAGGAGGAGGAAATACAAACGCGAATAAGGAAAGACTGGTGGCAATTGCACACCTACTTACAGATTAAAATTTGTCAAATTGTATACTTATATATAATCAGTTTATTGTACTGTATGTCAATTATATGTCCAAAAAGTTTTGTTTTAAAGATGCTATATTCATTCTTCATTGTTTAACTAGGAATGAATTGTGATTGTGATGAAAAACCCTTAGAATATATTTTTGAGCTAATTTTTTTTTTTTTTTGAGGGCAGTGTCACTGGCCCTCATATGTGGGACAGAACTGGGGCCGCTGGCTTCCCAAGCCAGTGCTTAACCACCGCGCCACTTGGCCAGCCCCTTGAGCTAATTTTTATATGTAAAATGTTAGTTTGGGAGGCACAAAAGTTCATGAAACCATTTTTTAAAAATAATTCTCTTTGAGTGATATGCTGCAGTGTTACCCTGTAATTACCTTTTGTTTATTATCTATGGAGTGTTAGCCAAGCATTCCAGGGGACAACAAATTTCAAAATCTTTTTTCATTCAATGTTATATAAATAATAGTGATAAACACTTTCCAATGTTCACTTTGACAGGATGTGAAGACACCTGAAATTGACCCATTATCTTCTGACTCGTCTCCTTTCACATCCTCAGCAGGCAGCGTGCATGTCACAGCATCCTAAAAAGCAAGCACGCTGAGCTGGTATCTGCCTAGCTGGGTTCCTGGCGACCCCATGAAGTTTTCATGCACACACAAAGTTCTTTCATTTTAGATTTATTTTCTGTGAAATAATTAACTGGATTTCTTTTGTTTGATACAAATAACGTGACATTTTTTGAAGCTCAGGATGCAAAACATGCTTCTGTACTGTAAGTGTTCTGGAGCCCTGGATATTGTAGAAAGCAGAGATTGTCATGAAATTTCTTTTTTTTTTTTTTTTTTTTTTTTTTGAGGGCAGTGTCACTGGCCCTCACATGTGGGACCCGAACCGGGACCGCTGGCATCCCAAGCCAGCTCCCAACCACTGCGCCACTCGGCCGGCCCTTTCATGAAATTTCTTTAAAGGTCATTGAAAATTTGGGAGGCTTTTCCCCCTGGTTTGTATTCTTTGAGTTAAATACTAGTCCATAAATTGAGTCTTCACTTAAAGATTGTTCCACAAGTTTCTCAACTGTTGCATTGCCCTAAACGTGTAAAATCAATCTCTGTACAATGTGCTTTGCATGAGTTCTCAACTGTCTCCCGCAATTGCCAGTTGTCTGTAATATTAGCCTAACGATATGGTAGCTGGCATAGATCTAAAATAATTGTATTGCTCACTTTTGTTTCATTTAAAAAAATGCAGGCATTAAGGAGGTTCTGTAAAGGTAAAACGGGGAAATGGACATCAATGGATATTACCTGTTTTTCTCTCTCTTTTTAGTCAATTATATATATATTTATGGCTCATTAGGAGCACACATGGCTGATATTTCTAATTAGGGACAATTGGGGCAGGTGGTTTGTCACTTTCTGAGAGAGTTATTAAATGTCTTTCAGCCCTGACTGCAATGCCTTTGGCTCCACTGACATCCTTACATTTTTTGGGTTTTCAAATTATACAGAGGGTGCCAAAAAAAATGTATACACATTTTAAGAAAAGAAAAGTGTATTAAAATTGTAATATTCAATATATACTGATAACAAAAGATGAATACCAGTCACGTTTGATTTCTGCAATTACAAGAGGTGCTCAAAGTGGTTACCAATCAGCATCCAGACACTTCTGATTACAGCGAACTACTGCTTGAGTAACGTTGACCAAAGTGTCCACTCTTATACATTTTTTTTTGGCACTCCTGGTATAGATACGTGAAGATTTTACACAACAGTCATTAAATTATTTTACCCTTTAGAAACAATTGCCTATGTGTAAATATATGTTTTTAAACAATTATTTTGATAAGCTATCTGAGTAGAAATGCAGCATAACCTTTATCAATTATATTCTATACCTTTTTTTTCAACTCATAAAATTATATATAAACCCTATTGGTGATACTATGAAGTAATTACTAGTTTTTGTGTGTGAGTTGTAGCATTGGACTCAATGCTTGATAATCTGATATCCCTATACAGTTTGTTTTATTTTTGCTCTTAGCTAGAATAATCCAGATATTTGAAATATTTGTGGCTGTTTTCTTATAAAGGTCTAAACATTTAAAAAATATTTACTTCGAGTATTATCAGAGTTCAGTTCTACAGATAAGAAAATAAAGAACGAAACTGATCATTATTTAAAGTTTGATACAATTAAATTGTATCTAAGGTATATTTGTATCTCCTAAACATTTTTGAATTTTCACCTAGACTCTTGAAATATACTTTCATTTGGTTCCTGTTGTACTCAGACTGTAGGGTGGCTCCAATGATTTACATCTGCTGTTTTTTGTGCCCTATATACTCCCCTTCCCCTTGAAAACTAACTGATAATCAAGATTATCTTGGGTGAGCCTGATTTAATTAGCTGAAAACCCTTAAAAGAGGTCTAGGCCCTCCCTGAGGTGAGAGGCTCTCTCCCTTGCTGGCTTTGAATAAATAAACTGTCACAAAGTGGCCATGTTGGTAGAGCCCATGTGCAAAGAACTATGAGTGACTTTTTAGGAGCTGGGCCTCCAGACAAGAAACTAAAACCTTCAGGCTTACAGCAGCAAGAAAGTGAATTCTGCCAACAATATGAGGGAGGATGGAAGTGGATCTCTCCACAGCTGAGCATCTTATGACCCAGCTGACACTTGGATTGCAACTTGGTGAGTCTTGGACGCAGAGACCTCAGCTGAGCTGTGCCCAGATTTTTGACCCACAGAAACTGTTAGGTAATAAACGTGTTGTTAAATTTTAAGCTGCTAAGTCTGTGGTAACTCGTTACCCAGCAATAGAAACTCATACAATTCCTTTATCTCTACTTTCTTCTTCTAACTTGCTTCAGCTAATCTTGCTTCAGCTAACATGGTCTTTCTAAATGAAATTTTTGATAGTGTTTCTACTACTTAAAATCCTGAGTAACTTCCTATGTTCTAAACAATGAAGTCTAAACTTCCCAATGTGCTAAAAGTCTCATGATTTGGCATTCACCTACTTTTTCCTCTCCTCATAGTTTCCCACCTGCATCCTGGACTTTCATAATTGAACCATGGGTGTACCAAACACTCATTCATGTCTATGCCTTTGTGTATGTCCTTTATCCTAGATTTATTAATCCTCTCTATCCCTTGGTAGACATTAATTTTATTCCCCAGTTTTCCTGTTCCCTTACTTATAGGTATAATAGAGGATGACCCTTCTCTTTCCCATTAAAACGAGAAGTGATCATGTGATTTGTTTTGGTGAATGAAAACAGAGGAGAAGTGACATGGGTCTTATAGGTAGAGACTTGAAGAGCCAATGTGTGATTTATCACACCCCCTTTTTTTTTGCTGTAGCAACTGGTGATGCTTCAGATGGTGGAGGCTCTGTCAGTTTGGGTCCCAGAATGAGGAGACATGAAGAGTCCCAAGCCAAGTCGGGTTTTATGAGTGACTATGTATCATTGTTATTATAAGCCATTAAGATTTGGGGATTGAGGTTCCTGTAGCATAATTTATGTTATACTGGCTGATGTATCACTCCCTCTTGTCCACATATACATCCTATAGGACTTGGCTCAAATGTCTGACTTCCCTAAACATAAGATCTGTTAGAATACAGATATTAAATACACCTCTTTATCTTTATAGCATCTATCTCATAGATTGCTGTGGGGATTACCTGAGTAAATATATAAGGTGCTGGCCCACTACAAGTGCACAAAAAAAGGATTAGCTATTATTATTATTATTTATAGCACTTTTCTTGTTTTATTGCAATTACTTCTTAAATATTTGTCTTCTTTACGGAGGTCCCCACGGGCTATGGCGTTGGTGGCCTGCAGCCCCAGTTCAAGGCCATGTCACCAACATGCTGGACTGTGGCGCTGTCATGGGGGCGAGGGCTTTGCGCTCCAATGCTGGGAGATTAATACCAGCCGGGGCGGAAATTCCTCCCGCGGCTCTCAGCGAGCGTGTTTGTGACGGGCGACATCATGGGCCACTTCCTGCACTGCTATGACCTCCGGCTGGACTTCCAGTGTCCGGTCTCCATGGCTTCCCAGATGCCCTCAAGAAGGTCCTCGAAGACCCAGCTGGTTGCGTCTCCCATGCTGGGCATCTGGTACTTCTTGGATCTTGGCTGCTTAGAGGGCCAGACTCTGCGCGAGATCTGTCAGGGCTGCGGCAGAATTGCCACCCCAATTCTGAGTCACCTACATCAATGGCCTGATGCTGGGCTGGGACACATACCTCTCCTCCCTGAAGTACAGTCCCCTAAAGCCTCCAGACTGAGGAGCCCTGGGCACTGTGCAGATTGAGCTGAACACATGCCAGACAGGGCATGCCTGATCTCTAGCGGACCACCCACTGGGGCGGGAAGGCGAATGGGCTCCCGCGGCAGGCCATGGCACTGTGCCAAGTCCTAGCCCCACCCTCACTTGTGGGCATCTGGCTAGACTGCCCCTTCTAAGCCCACTCCTGGGCCTCAGATTCCCCATCTGTAACACAACCATGAGTATGGGAAGCCCTTCTGGGAGCCTCAGTGACAGTGAGGGGCATGTCCCATCCTCTGCCCTGGGCCCCAGCCAGCCAGCCAGCCAGTTGCAAGCCCAGAATCCTCAACACTACTGGACATTGCCCAATCTGCCTGGAGCCTCAGGTTGCAGCCAGTCTCATCCTCTGGTCCTGGATGTAGAAATACCATTAAATTCTCTGTAATTGAAAAAATATATGTATTTGCCTTCTTTTAGACTGAGCATTGGAGGGGAAGGACTATGTCCTTTTTCATCATTGTATCATAGATACCTACCCAGTACCTAAACCATTGAAGGCACTTACTAAACATTTCCCAATAAATGTATATTTAAAATATACCAGAAATCCTTATTTCTAAGATTCTCCATGTAGAATCATACTCCCAATGTGTATTTTTGCTACCATAATTTATAGACAGTGTATATGAGAAAGTTGTGCTTTTCATTATTTTCATCACTGTTAAAAAATGAATTTATTAGACTACAGTATTAAAGATTTTACTATTGTAATTTTAAATATTAAAATATTCATTAAATATTTACTAAACCAACATTTATCATTAATATTAATTTATATTAATACCAATACATTATTAATCATTAATATCTAAATTAATATTATATAAAGAAAAATATTAATATGTATTAATAAATTAATATTTAACAATATGTAATCAACATTTATTAACAAAACATTTATTACATGAATATTGAATATTTTATTAAAAATAAAACTAGGAGTGTAATGCTTTCCCCTTTTTTCAAAGAAATGGTGTAATAATTTTTACCATATGCCTTGAGTTTTGTACTCTAATTTTAAGTAACATGAAGTAATATTGTGCATATTTAACAATTTGAATTAAAATCAATACCAGATGTTTCTGTTGTCATTGTATAGGAAATTTACTAATATATTTAGCACTCTGAATATAATGAAATTCTACCAAGAATTTCTTACATATCTTTCCTGCCAATATCACAATTACATCTTTTCTATCTCAAAGAACAAAATATTGTCTCTATTAAATCTAGATGTACCATTTTTTTACCTTGCATCTCTAAAGGTAGCTGCCCAAAATAATCTCAGTAGGTTATGTCTAACTCATTCTACAAAACCTGTTCAATTCTAAAAAACAAAAAATGAAATTGCAATCTAGTTGAAACTAAGTATCCCTTAGAAACAGAAGAGTAAAGATTAAAAAAGAAAACCGTCCAGATTGTGACTCATTCCTCTGGTTTGAGGTTTTAAAGAGACATGCAAAGAGAACAGAATATAGGTTTTCATTTCGTGGTGAGTAAAAAATTATCTTAGTGGCAAAGTGGATACCATTTTGCATGAAATACTGCAATTTCTTGAAAGAGTAATCTAAAAACTTATTTGGATCATTGTTAGCAAAGTTCACACCAAGTTTCTTCAAAACATAGCCCTTAATCTTATCCCAAACTTTTCATAGAATTCTAGTGGTAGGAAGAGAAAAATATTATATTAGAAAATGTTTCCCCTGCATCATGAGGAAAACCCCATTATCAGTTTATTGTTCTAGCAAGACTTATGTTAATGTAATTGAACTTTCAGTCCTTTTTTCTTTCATCTACCATGTTGTCCAACTGTGGTGAATATGTATTTGGAATTGATTTTTTTTCTTGTAAAATGGTTTAAAAGTTAGAAGTACCCTTAAATGATTGGGACAGTTTTTCATCTATTTAATTTTTAGAAGAAATTCAAATACATTTTATTTTTTTTAAAAGATTTTATTGGGGAATTGGGGGAGGGGAACAGCGTTGGGGAATCGGGGAAGGGGAACAGACAAGTTGCTGTCTTTTTTTGTTCTTCAGTCTAGTTGTGGAGGATGTTGCTTCACTGGCCCATGTTGGTATCATCATTGTGCTCTCCCCGGCTGAGGCAGATCCGTTGCCGGCCTCTGGATGGTCGCTCACCGCGGCTATTGGTAGCTCATGCTGGCTGCCAGCTGCTCACGCTGGCTGCTGGCCACTCACTGTAGCCTATGGCAGCCCACTGCAGCAGGGGCTGCAGCCTACACCATCGTCAGGGCTGGTACAGCCCAGCTCCAGGTGGAGCTGTTGTTAGCTGTAGAGGGCAGTGTCACTGACCCTCATATGTGGGATCCGAACCGGGGCCCCTGGCATCCCCAAACCAGCTCTTAACCAGTGCGCCACTCGGCCGGCCCCAAATACATTTTTTAATTATGACTTTTTTTGTCAAATTTTTTCTCTTGTAAAGTGGGACTAGAGTGTCTTGCTACCATCAGGATGAATATTTTAAAAATATGATTCTTATAAACTAAATGTACTAAAATGATTTAATAAAATATGATTTTATTTACGGATCTGTTATTTTCATATCAGAAAGTTTCCAGATTTAAAAATTCATATGTAGAATTGGCAATTGTATATTTATTTGCATATATAATGGCATTTAATTATAATGCTATTGTCACCAAAATTTTCTGATGTCATAGAGGTTAATACCAAATATTTAAATAGCTAACTGTTAACAAGTAATAATTAGTGATTGGCTTGTGTATATAGCACTTATTATAGTATATGAAAATCAAAATAAGAACTTAAGCAATTTCCTTTGGAGGAAAACTGACAAAAGAATGTCATAATAAACGGGGAAACAAAAAATTTTAATTTCTTCTAAAAGATAAATAGATGAAACACTGTCCCAACCATTTAAAGGTACTTAAAACTTTTGAACAATTTTACAAGAAAAAAATCAATTCCAAATACTTATTCACTACAATTGATATTTCAGAGTATTATGATATTTATGTTCTTTCCTATCATAGTAAATATTGCACAAGTAGAGCAATTTAGAAAAAGCCCTTTATGAAAAAAACATGCCATGTTTCAACTTTCTCATTCATAACAACATGTGCATTTTCAGAGGTATAAATTGTCAGTCATGACAAAACCACGGTATTCTAATATTGGGAAAAGGGCAACATCAATCGCCAAAGCCATCCCTTCCATAGTACAGTGTGTATGATGTTCTTGGGTTTGGAAATCAGACAGACCTTGGCTTCTTCCCCTGTTACTCTCTTTGCTGTGCGGGAACAGGCAAGTGTCTTAGTGTCTCTCAGTCTCAGGCAATAAAATGGTGATAATAGCATTTATCTCCCAAGGTTGCTGTGAGGTTTAAATAAACCCTTGTAGAACTGTCTGGTACAGGGTAAGCACTCAATACCTATTACTATTGTTATTACAAGTAGTACTTTATACTTAA
This sequence comes from Aselliscus stoliczkanus, assembly GCA_033961575.1. Lineage (NCBI taxonomy): Eukaryota > Metazoa > Chordata > Mammalia > Chiroptera > Hipposideridae > Aselliscus > Aselliscus stoliczkanus. Next base: position 74,945,523 of record CM066732.1, on the reverse strand, counting down.
CACTTTACAAAGTACTTTCACATATAGTCTCTCATTTGAGATAATTAGCTCCTGGATGACAGCACAACTTTTATCACTGAACGATGTGCAAGTATTTAATAAGCGCAATTGTTACTGGGTTTGTCAGATAAAGAAGCAGCAGATTACATTGCCTTTGCTTTGATGTAAGATCACCATTTTATTAAAGGTACCATTTTTTTTTTACACAAATTGTACCTGACTTCAAACCCTTTAAAGACACAATTTCATTCGTTCACCCTTGTCAGTCTTTATCCTACAAAACTAACGTTTAAGCCCACTCTATAGATGGAGAAGAGAAATGTGAAATAATTTTCCTAAGGTAAGGAAGGCCTGTCAGCTCTATAACCAACCTTCACTTGAAGATGGGATGCTCAGAATGTGTTATCTTCTGTTCTGGCTCTTGGTAAATCATGAAATTTTCAAATCTTGTTTGAAATTTTAAGTAACATGACACCTTTGAATGCACAGAAATAAACAGGAGGCATTGAAACAGTGGTGGTGTGAAGAAGCCTTTGGTAGCACCTCTGCCATCCCATCTCGGCGTTTATGCTTTGAATCTTTTTTTTTTTTTTTTGAGGGGAGTGTCACTGGCCCTCATATGTGGAATCTGAACCAGGGATCCGAGGGCCACTGGTGTCCCAAGCTAGCTCTTAACCACCGTGCCACTCTGCCAGCCCAATGCCTTGAATCTTTTTAGTGATCAGCAAGTCAAACCCATTTTAAAAAGTACCCTGTGACCTCCATCCTCAAGAGGATGAAACATGGTTTGGGGTGCAGTTAAAAGTTTCATTATTTGTTGAGTAATTATTTTTATGAGATTTCCTGAAAGCACTCACATTTTACCCAAGGGCTGAGAATTTTTTCCTCTCTTGGTCTAGATGAACTTAGGTTCTTGCCTGAAGGAAATAGGTATGTAATAATATTGGTAACAGTCTCAGAATGACCTGTGGGAACACTCTGTTTAGTGGATATTTCTTGATAACAATTACTGCTACTCTTTCACACCCAAACATACTGGTGAGAGTGGTAGCCAATTTGCATACTCAGCAAAGATGTCTGGGTTGCAATTGAGCTACTTGACAAATTTCAGTTTTTTTCTGGGGATGAAAAGTTGTTCTAAGAGACTTGTGGGAAAAGAGGACATATGTGGAGCCCCTATTATTCCATTCTGATTTATGCACATTGTTATTTATGAGTGACTTCCTTTTAATTAGGTGTTTAATTTAAAACAGAACTTGTGACGATAATAACTCCCAAAGCACAAACTTGAAATGTTAACCATTTGGGGGGATTAAAAAAGTCTTTCAAGGGCCGGCCGAGTGGCGCAGTAGTTAAGCGCTGGTTTGGGAAGCCAGAGGCCCTGGTTCGGGTCCCACATATGAGGGCCAGTGACACTGCCCTCAAAAAAAAAAAAAAGTCTTTCAATCACAAGGCTATAATTGATTGTACCGCACATGAAATAATTCTTTATTATTTTACAGGATAATTAAGAAAACATTATGGAAAACAGCTTCCCTTGCTAAGTAAAATCCAATTTCTGTTTTCAGAATTACGATTTTTGATGTAAAAAGTTCTACTTCAATGCACATGTTTTAAACTTTTGAGTTAGGTAAGTTAGAAGAAGTCTTTAATTTTGGGGTTTAACAAGAAAACTTATTTTGAAAAGGAAAAAGGAAAAGTATTTCTTATTTTCTTGTTCCTTTGGAGATAGTTTCCAAATCTGAAGGCATGACTTAGGACAAAAGTAAATGGAAAGAGGTGTGAAATAATTAATGGTCATAGGGAAGAAAGCACACCAAATGGAGTCATCAGTAAATTACTATAACCCCACGACTCTTCATACCATTGAGGAAAAAAATGCATGGCAAATAATGCTTTAAGGGTTTATTTAATAATTTTCTCCCCCAAATTAAAAAAAAAAAAGTGTTTTCTGTAGTCATTCTGAGATAATGTATGTATTAGCGAAACGGAACTACTCTGCTTTATACCTCATGGGGAAAAGTCTTTACATTTTAGAATAGTATTCTGTGATTCTTCTTCTTCTTTTTTTTTTTTTTTTGAGAGCAGTGTCACTGGCCCTCATATGTGGGATCAGAACCGGGGCCACTGGCGTCCCAAGCCAGCGCTTAACTACCGCGCCACTCGGCCGGCCCTTCTGTGATTATTTTTAATGGGAAAATAAAATATAGGTGACCTCTCCAGGAATCAACATTCTCTTTTCTCCATTTGTGGTGTTTTTGTAGGATGATTAATTTGTGGAGATTGGGTTTGATTGCTGCTGAAGCAGAAAGCATTATAGATTCCCCGTTATTCTTCCATTTACTTGGCTGAGGTCTATGGCTCTCTATGTATTTATCTACCTTTCTACATGGTGCTTGGTACAATGTAGCTCTGGGCTTCTCCTCAACATATTGTTAAAATCTATTATGCTGAATTCTCAAGTCTCTGGCTGTGAATAGGCAACTACTCTTCTTCCTCCACCCCACCCGCACCCCCAGGAGAGCTGTTCTATTAGGTAAGGAAATGAGCCAGACAGAAACAGGCATTTAGAAGACAGCTTTGAGAGTATGTGAAGGATGTACCCAGCTAAGTTTTGAAAGCAAAATGGAGAGGCACTGTAGGTCATAAAATTTATATATTTCATATAGCAATTAAAGAAATAATGACTGAGAGAAAACTTGCTCAGCATCTAATGTGTGGTATTATTAAATGGCTGAAGAGAAGAGTTCAATATTTCCAACCTTTAACACCCTGTCTTTGTTATGGTTGTTGGCTATCAATCAACCCTGTATAATTTACTTTTTTCAATTTTGAATGAACAGTTAATTAATGAATTATATCATCAGTGTTTTCTAAATCACCTCTTTTCAAAAGTTTGAGATAGGAAGAAGGCATAAAAAGATGATATTTTTTGTCTAGCTTAGCTAGAAATGTTTTTGATCACTTTCATAATCAAACATTTCTCTATATTTGAAGTATTTCAGCATTAAATACTGAAATTATTGTAATCCCTTTGACTTTTAAATGTAGATATATTTGAAGTTGCATAAACATGTGTTTGAAAAAACTGGGTAAAGTTTGTATGCCTCTAAGGTGAAGCTGGTTTAAATACAAGCTGGGACAAGTATTATCAGATGTTTTTCAATATACTTGAACCATTTTTTTAGTCATATGATAACCTATGGTACAGCTTGTTAGAGAAATTGTCAAAATCATGTTAAAAATATCAACTATTTAAAAGTATGCCCTTTAGAAGGATAACTCATTTATAAGCTAAATATATTTCTTATGCAGAAAGAGATTTATGCTTTCATAATTATGGTGATCTATAAATAACACAAAATTTAAAAATTCTTTAATTGGTAGTTGTTGAAATATTATTTACATTACATTACATTTCCAAAAAATAAATATAGCATTAAATACTTTAATATAGTCTACGTATAAAATAATTCTGAATTCTTTCCCAGAAGAAAATCTAGAATCATATTGGTGAATAAAAACCATTACTGTTATTGCAAACATCTACTTAAGAAAATCTGCTCCCAATTAACCTTATAGACAAATGAGAAACCATCTTCTAAAAACGGGCACATTTACTTCTGTAAATATGTAAATTCCTCAGCATTTCTACAGCATTGAAATAAACTGTTTTCAATTTATATTTATAGATCAGAGTTGGGAGCAATTTCTCTATTCTTTAAAAGCAGCCTTGACTGCCTACTCTGAGTTCAAAACTGCCTTAAATTATGTCATTTTTTTGTATACAAAAGGCATTCTAAAATTGTATTATGCATTTATTGTGTTGGAAGAATGACCCTTGCCATGCTTTGTTTACTGAATGTCAAATTTTCATTTGTATTACAGCTGTGTACCATAGCAGTTTCTGTTTTGTATGAAGGGCAACTAATGCACAAAACAGTCAAACTACAGAGCAGTAATTAGTCTGGAAAAGATCAAAGTGTGCTCTTCTAAATCCAGCCAATTTGCTCTGGGTGTGCAAAACCAATAGTCTTTCTTTTGCTAGGTCTCTTACTAATTTTTGCTTTCATTTGTTGCAGAGCAGCTGCTTTACTGTCAATCTGACATCCTGCTTTAAAAAAAAATCCATTTTGATGCCACAAATGCAATTTCAATGGGTTTAGGAATAATAACCAGCTTTTTTTTTTCACCCCACTTCTATGAGATAGAAACTTGAAATTAAACTTTTCAGCATCTGTAATGTGAAAGAAAGCAACATAAGACATAGCCCTGTTTGGATTTCTTGCTCTAGAAAAAGCTGAAAAAGAGTACACTGTAAATATTTCTGCTTTTAATGGTTTTAGCCAGCTCTACCCTTATAACTATATGTCTGTTTTTCTCTTCTTTTCTTAATATGAGTTCTTTTTCTCCTTAGGGTCACAATGTGTTTTTTCATAGAAAAACTGAATGACCCTCTTTATTAATTAAATTCAATCCAGCAGGAAGAAAACCTTAAACTGATTAATAGTTTATATATCTCAGGATAAAAACAGTACAATAGATAGTACCACTTGCTATTTTCTTGATGTAATTATTATTTTTCAGTGAGTGTGGAAGTGGCAGTTGAGGATGATGAATAAACTTTATCATAGGAGGTAAGTGAATAAAACTTGTGAAGGAGAAAAGAGTACAATATCGTAACTTAAAAAAAAAGAAATATGATCCTGGAGAATACATTTTAAGTGTAGATTATGTATTTCTCTCTCCGCTACATCATTTCTGTCATTTTTCCTCTCAATACTCTCTGGCAAAAAGTAGAGAGAGAAATAAACTGGTTAGTACATTGATTCCTATTAATATGGCAGTTTTTCTGTAATTGTCACCTTGACCCTGCTCAAATATTTATTACTCAAGCAATGAATATCAACATATATTAGCTGAGTAAATATATTTTTATGCCTCTAGTGTTGCAACAATTCTCCTGGTTTCACAAAAAAACATTTAAATTTGATTCTGAGTTATAGTCCATTTCAAACATGTACCAAATATTTGTTTTAGAGTCAGTATAACTAACAAACTAGATACTAGAATACAGCCAAGCAAAACAAAAAGTGTAATGATACAAAGAATTAGTGTAAGGAAAAGAAGTGCATACAAGTAATTTACAATAATTAATTCATAAACAAAAATGTAATGTCCATGAAATGATCAAATAGGTTTGTTCTGGAAATGTTTTCAACTAAACAGGAATTTAGTGCTTTTGATAAGAAACAAAATGATCATATTGAGAAGGTAAGGTATGTTTCTTCATACAACAGGTACAAATTTGGCACTAACTCCCGATTTTACTCTGAACTAACCATGACATACTAAATGAACTTGAGCTTCAGAGTTTTTCATCCTTTTATGTCATTTGATGTCTTATTAACATATGTTATTACCTCTATAGCCTTTATGATGCATTCCATTCTTTCCCACTTTTCATTATTTCAGGGGCCAACTCTGAAGATGATAGTATGATGGGAATAAATCTATACTAGAAATGAAATAAATATATTTAACTTATATTTATAAATGCTATTAGATAAAGTATTGAGGGTCAAATAAAATCTCATTGATTTCTTTTCTCCACCATCATGTAGGACTTAACCTGAATCTCTCTGTAAGACATCTTGAAGCATGACATTTAGCAAATAAAATGGCCTCGGAATGTGTGCACAATCTCCTTTAGAAAATTCTGAAAATATTTGGACTGAAATTTTAAAAAATGATATTGGGAAGAATGAGAGATTCTAGAAAATTCAGTAGGAGAGAGAGAGAGAGAGAGAGAGAGAGAGAGAGAGAGAGAGAGAGAGAGAAGTTAGTTTGCAAACTATTGATTGGTGGTATCATTATCAAGTTAGACTAAATTATTGAAAGGGTGGTTCAGGAATTCTTACATAAATAATTGTCTCTGGACAATGCAGTAAGGCAAGAAAAAGATATTAAAAAAATGTAAGGACTGGAAGGGAAGACACAGAAAACTTAAGACAACCAACAAACTATTAAAACGAATGAAAAAATTCAGTAAGTTTGCTAGATAGAAGTCCAGTAATCGCAATGGCAAAAGTGTCAACAGAGTTGTTCTGTACTTGCACTAATCAATTAAAAAAATACAATGGAAAATCTTACGACTTTCATTATGGCACCAAAACTTGAAGTGTATAGAAAGTGAACTAACAAAATGTAGAAAATACTTATAGAAACATATTAAAATTCTACTAAAAGACACAAAGAAACTTTTGTCTAATATGATCACAGCTTTTATTTTTATTTATATTTGTTTATTTTTTTTTGTTTTGTTTTTTTGTTTGTTTTTTTGAGGACAGTGTCACTGGCCCTCATATGTGGGACCTGAACCGGGGTCGCTGGCTTCCCAAGCCAGCGCTTAACTACTGCGCCACTCGGTCAGCCCCTGATCACAGCTTTTAGAGAAGAGTTTGAAACATGGTAAGCACTGAAGAGATATTCATTGAATGAATGAACGAATGAATGAATGAATGGATGAATATGTATAAATGGAGAGATATGCCATTTTCATAGATGGGAGAGTTAACATTGTAGAGCTCTCAATTTTTTGTTTTGTTTTGTTTTGTTTTGCTTTTCAATGCAGTTCCAATATGGTGGAAGAAACTATAAGAAGAAATGGGATTAGAAATGTGGCATAAGGGAGAATAACAACAAAATGTAAAAATAAAATAAAATAGTGGCCATGCAGATACTGATGATGATAGGGTGCTATGAACCAATGAATTCAATAACCGGTACTTGAAAGGCAGGCTGGACAAAAAAAAACAAAAAACAATAGCACAAAATTTTCAATTAACAGAAGCTAGCAAGTGATAAATGTGGAAGTTATGGCTGATGTACTTGATAGTGATCGCCATCCAAGGATAGCTTAATAAACTGGTTGGTGGATTCAGCTGAGCAAGATGAAATGAGTTAACACAAGGGGGAAAGTCTTGTTCCAAGGTCCAAACATCCAGTGAAAAAAGCACAGTATAAAGAGAAATGCCTGAACAGTAATATCACGTGTGAAAAAGATTTAAGAGTTTAGTTAATTTTAAACTCAGTATGAATTAGCAGGAACAATATAACTGACCCCTCTTCCCCCCATAAAGAAAAGTAATCTATTTTTAAGCTGCATTAATAAAGTATAATCACATAACTGACAACTCTCAACTCTGTATTTGTAAGCCAGGCCTTTTGATGTCAATCTTTATCTCTCACAATACTTACCTCAGATTCAGCAGGCTCTTAGCTTTTTCTCCTATGTCTGCTGCTCTCCTGGCATGTCCTGTCTGGAAGGTCCTGAGTTGGTCAGTATACCACTACCAATTCCTTTTACTCAGTTACTTATACTCCAAACCAGGTGTCAGGTTATCCTTATTTCAGGTCTTTTCCTGACCCTCACAATATGGTTGGTTTTTCAAGTTCTATTTGTTTTAGTCACTGTGTTCATATCTTTCTCCATTGCTATTATGATGATTTAGGCCTCATTATCTCTACTCCACTGTCAAATTTTCTTGAGTTGCCTGTCTCCAAACTTTCGTGGCTATCTACACTATTTCTAGGGCATACCCTTGAAAACACAAACCTGACCATGCTATTTTCCAGCTCTAAACCCTTCAATAGGTTTTCTTTCAGTCTTCCCACTGTGTATGTGTCCTATCCATAAGAATATTTGGAGCATGCATATCCAATATAAGTATATATAAATAAATATATAACATAAATAAATATGTATTTATTTTGTGCATGATAAAACATACACAAAAAAAATTTTTTAAATGAGATACAATAAAAAATCATTTATTCAAAATATCATAGAACAAATACAAATAGAAAAAAATACAAATATCTGACCTATTTTTGCAATGTGTTTAAATATGCTTCATTATTTTTAAAAACTTGGCTTAACATTTTTTTGATCTAGTGATTCAAAGTTCAGTTTATTTTGATCCTTGCTTTTGATTGCTGCAGTGGCTAAACACGAGATACCTTCAAAACAAATAAAAGAAGTGCATCATTGACTATAGCTAAAACACCATATTTATTTTTCAGTCTCATCCATTAATTATTCAAATCATTTTTTTCTGAAATTTGATAATGCATTTGCATCTTCCATAATTTCAATTATTCTTATGAACTAATTAAAAAGCATTACATTTCAATACTTTTTAACAAAAAATCCACACTGAAACCTGTTATTTACAAAATTTTAGAACAAGTTAGAAAATTTCATTTTTGTGCTTTTGAGTATGCAGATATGAAGACAACACTTTCACATGGTTTTTGGTAATGACATCTCATAATAATGGAAATATTGCTATTTCAAATAACTCTGCCCATACATGATTTTTTTAAAGAGTTGGTTTCTCACTCATTGTTAAACTCTAAAATATATTCTGGGGCCGGCCGAGTGGCGCGGTGGTTAAGCGCTGGCTTCGGAAGCCAGCGGACCTGGTTCGGTCCCACATATGAGGGCCAGTGACACTGCCCTCAAAAAAAAAAAAAAAAATTATCAGTTAAAATATATTCTGAAAAGACACACTAAGTCTGTTTGTTTGTTGTTTATTGAACACAAGTTTTTAAGAGCGGTTTTAGGTTTACAACAATATTGAGAGGAAGGTACCAAGATTCCCCCTACACTCCCCCTCCCCCATGCCTCCTCTAGTATCAGCACCACTCACCAGAATAGTAAGCTTTTTACCAAAGATGAACCTACATTGACACACCATATTCAACCAAAGTCCATAGTTCACCATTGGGTTCACTCTTGGTGTTGTATATTCCATGGGTTTAGATGAATGTATAATAATATATACCCATCATTATAATAGCATACAGAGTATTTTCACTGCCCTAAAAATCCTCTTTGTTCTGTCTATTCGTTTTTCGTTCAACCCCCTTCCCTGTCAAACACTGAAATCTTTATTGTCTCCATAGTTTGCTTTTTCCAGAATGTCATATAGTTGGAGCCATACAGTATGTAGCCTTTCAGATTGATTTCTTTCACTTAGTTTAGTAACATGCATTTACTCCATGCCTTTTCATGGCTTGGTAACTCATTTCTTTTTAGTGCTGAATAATATTCCACTGTTTGGATGTATCACAGTTTATTTATCCATTCACCTTCTGAAGAACATCTTGGTTGCTTTCAAGTTTGGGCAATTATGAATAAAACTGATATGAATATTCCTGTGCAGATTTTTGTGTGAACATAAGTTTTCAACTCCTTTGATTAAATATCAAGGACTGTAATTGCTGGATCTGATGTGAAAATTATGTTTAGCTTTGTAAGAAACCACCAAACTGTCTTTCAAAGTGACTGTACCATTTTGCAAGACCACCAACAATAAATAAATGTTCCCGTTACTCTGCATTTTCACCAGCATATGGTGTTAGTGTTACACATTTTGGCCAGTCTAATAAGTTTGTGCTGATATCTCATTGTTGTTTTAATTTGCATTTCTCTGATGACATACTATGGGGAGCATCTTTTCAAATGCTTGTTTGCCATGTGTATGTCTTCTTTGGTGAGGTATATGTTCACATTTTTTGCCTGTTTTTCCATTAAGCTGTTTTCCTCTTGTTGAGTTTTAAGAGTTCTTTGTATATTTTGGATAACAGTCCTATATCAGATGGTGTCTTTTGCAACTCTTTCCTCTTGTCTGTCACTTGTCTTCTAATTCTCTTGATATTGTCTTTTGCAAAGCAGAAGTTTTAAATTTTGACAAGACCCAGCTTATCAATTTTTTTTTCCATGGATCCTGTCTTTGGTGTTATCAAGGTATCACCAGGAGGTATTACTAGGATTTTTACAGTTTTGCATTTTACATTTAAGTCTATGATTCATTTTGAGTTAATTTTTGTGAAAGCTCTGTGTCTAGGTAAATTTTTTTTGCATGTAGATGTCTAGTTCCGGAACCATTTTTGAAAAGACTATCTTTACTCCAGTGTGTTGCCTTTACTCCCTTGTCAAAGATCAGTTGACTATATCACAGGATGTGGATTATACTGTGGAAGCGAGTTAAAGGAATTGTAATAGATATGTATGATATGGGGGGGGAGGAGTGGGGTGGCAAATAGGGGGAGGGGAATTGTCACTTTGAGGGGTAAAAAGTATAACTATTGCACTGTGTTGTACACCTGAAACTAATTAAAAAAAAGTTTATTTGAGAATAAAAGAATTAAAAAAAAAAAGATCAGTTGACTATATACGAGTATATGGGGGTCTCTTTCTAGGTTCTCTATTCTGTTCATTGGTCTACTTATTCTTTTGCCAATACCACACTGTCTTGATTACTATATTTTATAGTAAGTCTTGAAGTCAGGTATCATTAGTTCTCCAACTTTGTTCTTCTCTTTCAATATTGTGTTGGCGGTTCTGGATCCTTTATCATTCCACAAAAGCTTTGGAATCAGTTTGTCAGCAGCCACAAAATAACTTCCTGGGATTTTGGTGTTTATTTATTTTTTAAAAATTTGCTAGATAGTTAGCTAATGGCAATCTATTCTCATCATAGAAAAGGTAAGCAAATTTTGGACATTTGTCTATTTGTAAAAGAAAAATATGTAACTCATTTTTAAATATGAAAGTTCTTCTTAAGTTCTTTGCTGTGAGATAACAAATCTCTATGTAATGCCTCAGATTTTCATGAGTTTTTACCTTAATAAAAGGTGATTTAAAAATGTAAAGATATGGAATCCATTTTAAAGGCTTTGTTTTTATACAACTAATACCATCATCAAAATGTTCATCTGGGTTCACCATTTTTGCACTGAAATTTGCCTGTACTGATGTAGGTAATGATTTTAGTATGACGCTAACTTTGTCACTTCATCCTAGAATCTGTTCCACCCCTCTCTTTTAGTCAAGTTTGTATGTAAATGCAGTAGTTCCTTAACATAGTGTTTTTTTTTTGTTTTTTTTTTGAGGGCAGTGTCACTGGCCCTCATATGTGGGACTGAACCAGGGCTGCTGGCTTCCCAGGCCAGTTCTTAACCACCGCGCCACTCAGCCGGTCCAACATGGTATTTTAAAAGCTATCAATACTAATGAGAAAATAAATATACTCTCCATTACATTTTGTTTTATTGGCTCACAAAAAAGTTGTTTTTTGATTTCTAAACCCAAAGAAATTCCCGCAGATAATTTGTGATCCCTTTAATTCAGAGCCCCTGATTTTTCTGTTGTGGAATGAGATTAATATATTGACCTTTAACCTTTGGCCGGGTGTGGAGAAGGGGAAACGCAAGCTCTATTTAAGGCAGCCTTTTGTGGCTTTTTCCTCTTAGTGTTTGGGGCAGAGTGCTTGCCCTCCTCTTTTCCTCCAATGATATCGGGCTCCAAGACCAGGTGATGCCCTGTGTTGTATAGACCTGAAAAGCTCTACTGGACTGCGGGTGCTCAGCAGCTACCTGGGGGACAAAAGCTACATCAAGGGTATGTGCCATCTCAAGCAGATGTGGCAGTATTTGAAGCAGTCTCTCGCCCACCAGCTGCCCACTTGTATCATGCCCTGCACTCATATAGTCGTATCAAGTCTTATGAAAAGGAAAAGGCCAGCCTGCCAGGAGTGAAGAAAGCTTTGGGCAAGTGTGGTCCTGCTAACTGGAAAACATCACAGGAAGCGGAGCTACAGATAATAAAGATGTTGATGACATTGATCTCTTTGGGTCTGACGATGAGTAGAGTAGAAAGGCAAAGCATCCAAGAAGAGACGAGAACGGCTTGCACTGTGTGAGTCAGAGAAAGCCACAAAACCTGCACTTCTTGCCAAGTTTCCCATCTTACTAGATGCAAAACCTTAGGATGATGAGACAGATATGGCAAAATTAGAGGAGTGTGCCAGAAGCATTCAAGCAAATGGCTTGGTCTGGGCTCTTCTAAACTAGTTCCAGTGAGGTAGCAATTAGAAAACTTCAAATACAGTGTGTAAAGATGATAAAGTTGGAACAGATGTGCTAAAGGAGCTTGATATGGTCCCAGAGGTCTCTCAAACTATCCTCAATTTTTTTTTTTACTATTTTACCTTTTGGCTGATCCAAGGGGGTGTTTCTGCGACCTTGTTTTTCCGAATCACTGATTTGATCCTCTGCTTCATCTGGTCTGCAGGTGATTCCTTCTAGTGCATTTTATATTGTATTCTTCATTTCTGTTATTGTATTCTTCATTTCTGACTGGTTCTTTTTTTTTTATAATTTCTGTGTCCTTTTTTTTTTTTTAAAGATTTTATTGGGGATTTGGGGGAGGGGAAGAGCATTGGGGAATCAGGGAAGGGGAACACACAAGTTGCTGTCTTTTTTGTTCTTCAGTCTAGTTGTGGAGGACGTTGCTTCACTGGCCCATGTTGGTATCGTCACTACGCTCTTCCTGGATGAGGCAGATAGGTCGCCAGCCTCTGGATGTCGCTAACAGCGGCTATTGGCCGCTCACGCTGGCTGCCGGCCACTCACTGTAACCTATGGCAGCCCACTGCAGCACGGACTGCAGCCTACACCATCGCTGGGGCTCGCACAGTCGAGCTCCAGGTGGAGCCGTTGTTAGCTGTAGAGGGCAGTGTCACTGGCCCTCATATGTGGGATCCGAACCGGGGCCGCTGGCATCCCAAAACCAGCTCTTAACCAACATGCCACTCGGCCGGCCCTCTGTGTCCTTTTTTTATATGTGATATCTCTCTGTTGAAGTTCTCACTAAGTTCCTTGAGCACCCTTATAACCATTGTTTTGAACTCTGTCTCTGGTAGGTTTCTTGCCTCCATTTCTTTTAGTACTTTTTCTGGAGTTTTTTTCTGTTCTCTTAGTTGAGACATATTTTGTTGTTTCCTCATTTTGGCTGGCTTTCTGTGTTTGTTTCTGTGTATGAAGTAGATCTGCTATGTCTCCTAGTCTTGGCCAAGTGGCTTTATGTAGTAGGTGCCTTTAGATAGACTCTTTGATCATCTGCTCTGGGTGCCCCAGGGATGTCCCTTGTGTGTGTTGTGTGTGCCCTTCTGTTATAATCGAGCCTTGAATGCGGTTGGTATGTCAGTGAGTTGGATTGACCCTCAGGCTGACTGGCTATCATGTTTGGCCACGTCCACAGCTTACAGGCTGCTGTGCAGGGGGCTTGCCTCATTGAGTGGGATTCACTCTAGCAGGCCCTAGTGCCTACTGAACCATCCTTTGTATGTGCCACTTGTGGGACTCATTGGATGGGCTCTGCTCTGGTCTATATTCAACTTCTAAGTCTGGGGCCTCTTAGGAGGGATTCTGGTGCAGGCCCAGCTTACCCATTGCCTGTGACCAGTTGGGAACTACCTGATACACACACACACACACACATATATATATAGAGGGTGCCAAAAAAAAATGTATACACATTTTAAGAAAGGAAATAGCTGTATTAAAATTACTCTGATGATAACCACTTAGAGCTCCTCTTGTAATTGCAGAAGCCAAATGCAACTTGTATTCATCTTTTGTTACCAGTATATATTATTACAATTTTTTTTTTTTTTTTGAGGGCAGTGTCACTGGCCCTCATATATGGGACCTGAACTGGGGCCGCTGGTTTTCCAAGCCAGCACTTAACCACCGTGCCACTCGGCTGGCCCTATTATTACAATTTTAATACAGTTTTTTTCCTTTCTTAAAATGTGTATACATTTAAATCATATATATATATATATATATATATATATATATATATATATGGTTTAACAGATTTGAATGTATTGTTACTGTTTTTATCTGACAAAGAGAGATTATACAAGGAGAAGAAGGATTGGCTTTGCTATGTCTTAGCTCTTATTGTGCTTATCTTATTGGTGTTATCGTCAGCTTAGGGTTTCTTTGAAGAGGTCTTTTTTTTCAGTCACTTGTCTATTTTATCAGGGTTATTTACTTAAAAATAGGTACTGTAATCCATATGTTTACTTAACTAGATAACATAAAATGCAACATGTTTAATAAAAATAAAATGAATGACAGGGCGATGGCCAACTCTACAGCCCTCCACCTTGTAGAATTCCCATTTTTCCTTCAGGATGCTTGCTGTATATGACATGTGACAGTTTGACATTTGAACCTTTTGAGGATGCCAGCCAGTTCAAATTAAATATTAGCAAAGCTTAATATTTTTCTAATTCTTGGGGTAAAAATCAAATAAAATAGAAATTCTCATGTTTTACATCCCCTGTGGTATGTGCACCCCAGTTTGCAGACCACTAGACAACAGGACACAGTTCAGATGCCTTAGCATGGCATATACCATCCTCCACCACATGGCCCTTGCCTGGTTCTGCAACCTAAGCTATTCCCCTCTCATGCCTCATAGCCTGCATTTCAACGATAGTGAACTTTTTGGAGTTCCCTGAATTTATCAAGTTGAATCATATGTCAGAGATTTGCTTATACTATTGCTTCTTCCCAGAATGCTCCTTCTCTTTGGACTACCTGGTAACACCTCCTCTATGAAACTTTTCTGGCCCTTTTTCATTCCCCAGGGAACACTGAAAACACACATATTCTGAATCTTAGCCCTCAGCCCTTTTGTTGAACACATTTGCTAACATTCTTGGCTCCTCCTGACATCATCATCTCCCTGAAATCAAAGATGTTGTCTGATTTATCTTTGTATCTCCAGCATATAGCAAAACAGGCACATAATCATGCTTGTTGAATTAACGATGGAGGTTATAGTCCTCTCATACACTGTGTTGATCAGCTAGCATAGGGGATCGTGTCTAGCTTTGGGTGCTTCTTGAAGAAGGATTTGGAAAACTGATGTGTACTCAGAGGAAAAGAATTCCAAACAATGCCATGAGAGCAAGTCTAGTGTGGGCCCAATGTACAGACTAACAGGGAAGAGGGATTTGGTTTTAACATAAGTAAGAATTATCTAACACTTAATGCTGCTTGACACAGGATGAATGGCTTTTGGGGATGTGAGTTTCTTGACACTGGAGGTGTTAAAATAAAGCCAGAATGGATGACCTCCTTGAGTTGGCTGAATGAGGGCTGAAAGCATCTGGAATGATCAAGGTGAGTGGAGGAGAATTTAGATCATCTTGGGATTGTAAACAATTAAGCTGAGATTTGAAATCATTTGATGTGTGTAGTGATTGGCTTAAACTTTAGTACGTATTAAAAAAACAAAACGGTGAAGCTATTTGAAGTAAACCATTTCTCTATAATTCAGAGTCTCTGGATCTAGGTGAGATACAACATTAATGCTACTTTGCCTGCCTTTTTTTTTGCATGTTTATAATTTTTTTTTTTTTAGAACTTATATGTACAGTTTTTTAGATTAGCTTCAGATGTACAAAACAATGTAATAGGGCTGGCCGAGTGGCTCAGTTGGTTAAGAGCTTGCTCAAGAGTGTGAGCTCTGAGCAACAGGGTCACTAGTTTGCTTCTTAGCCAGAACTGAGATGCTGCTGAGCTGGTTGGCTCAGCTAATAAAAACAAAAACAAAAACAAAAAAACAAAAAAGCATTAAAAAAACCCCAATGTAATAGTTAGACATTTCATCCCTCACAAAGTGATAACCCGCCTCCCCCAATCTATTGCCCCTCTGACATCGTATATATCTATTACAATTCCATTGACTCTGTTTCACATGCTGTACTCCATATCCCATGACTACTTTATCTACTCATGAGCCAGGCTAAGCAAGTCTTTGAGCAAGTACTCATGTTGTTATTTTTCTTTGTGAGCATAGCTACAGACATCTCACTTGCTTCCTCTTTTCATCTTAGAAGTAGGCCAACTTCACACTGCCCAACCATGGATTTAAAATGTATAGTCTGAGAGTCTATAACAAAGTGATGACATCTCTTGAGATTTGGAACAGAAGCAGTTGTCTTCATCTTCTATATATTTAGGGCTGCCTGAGATGGAATTTTAAAGCATTGAATCAAACTTAATTTAGAAAATAAATAGTAAGTATATATAATAGATAGAAGTAACACTGTAGATAGTACAAAATAATCTAATTATAACACCCTTAAAGAGCATGAATCTTATAGAAACTGAGAGTCAGTTTGGTTAAAGGACGTGGCTAAGTGCTGTACAACTAATTGGTTTCAGAACTCGACCACAATCCATCACATCTAATTCCAATTCTATGGCTTTCTGCATTTTATCACACAGCCTCCAAACTATTGGGTTATCGGAAAAATCATGATGTGTTTTGTCTATGTTTTCCAAAGCTCATTTATTTATATAAAGAACAAAGATCAATCAATGATATATTGCCTGTTGCCATCTTTCAGTGAGCTTCATAATTCCTCGTTCATAGAAGGACCGGTCTTTATTTGCGAAAAGCTGAACAAGGTGCTGATTTATAGCCTCATCTGAATTGAACGTTATACCAGGTAAGGGGTTTTGAAGAGAGCGAGACAAATGGAAGTCTGATGGTGCAAGATCAGGTGAGTATGGTGGGTGTGGCAACACATTCCACCCAAGCTCCTATCATTTTTTTTTTTAAAGATTTTATTGGGGAATTGGGGGAGGGGAACAGCATTGGGGAACTGGGGAAGGGGAACACACAAGTTGCTGTCCTTTTGTTCTTTAGTCTAGTTGTCAAGGATATTACTGGTCCATGTTGATATCATCATTGCGCTCTTCTTGGGTGAGGCAGATTGATTGCCAGCCTCTGGATGGCCACTCACAGTGGCTCTTGGCAGCTCACACCGGTTGCCAGCCACTCACACTGGCTGCTGGCCACTCACTGTAGCCTATGGCAGCCCATTGCAGCAGGGGCTGCAGCTATGCCATCCTGGGGACTCACAGCAGCCCAGCTGCAGGTGGAGCTGTTGTTCACCATCTTAGTGTAGAGGGCAGTGTCACTGGTCCTCATATGTGGGATCCGAACCAGCGCCACTGGAGTCCCAAGCTAGCTCTTAACCAACACACCACTCGGCCAGCCTGCTCCAATAATTTTTAATGAGTGATCAAACTTGTGTGTGGTCTCCCATTGTCGCAATGGAACACAACTCCTTTACAATTAACAAGCTCTGGATGTTTCTGGATGATGGATTTGTTCAAACTGTCCAATTGCCGACAGTCACATTCGAATTGATTCTTTGGTTCCTTGTTAGGAACTCGAAAAACACGACATCTTGAAAATCCCACCACTCTGAGAGCATAACCTTCCTCTGATGAATGTCTGCTTTCGATGTCATTTGAGGTGAATCATCACATCGGGACCAAGATCGTCTGCACACCACATTGTTGTAAACAATCCACTTCTCATCACCAGTTATCAGTCGCTTCAAAAAAGGATAATTTTCCTCACATTTAATAAGCATATTGCAGATGTTTATATGCGCCATCAAATGAACTTCTTTGCCTTTATACGGAACCCAAATATCGAGCTTGCTTACATACCCCAGCTTCTTCAGACGGTCATGAATGCTTGAATGATGAATGTTCAATGTTTCTGCCATCTTTCGTGTTGTGTAACTTGGATTTGACTCAATCAATGCCTTTATTTTGTTGTCATCAACATCGGTTGGCCTCCCTGCCCGAGGAGGCGTCCGTTGAGATAAAAATCACCAGCACAGAATTTTGTGAACCATCGTTTGCATGGACGTTCTTGTAGAGCATTGTTACCATAAACTTTATGCAACTTTTCACAAGCTTGATGCACGTTCTTCCCTTTATGGAAGCAAAACTGTAAAATATGGCGAAAATGCACAGTTTGGTCTTCCATCTTCAACTTGCTGTAAAATCTCCAAAACTCAACCAAATCGCTCATTTTTTTTTTTAGAATGAAGCTAGAACTGTCAGCTGTCAAATGACATAACAATAACATCGATGCAAATGACTCTAGTACTTCCAAAAATGAACTAGTGCCATCTGTCGCAAACATGAATCATGACTTTTCCAACAACCCAGTAGAAGATGTGGTCCCTACTCTGAAGGACTTTTGCAATCTCATAAAGGGATAAGACATAGCTATAAAACAGAGAATAACAAAAGTAAAATCAAGTGCAATACATGTGTTACAGCTAAGGAGTAGTTTGAAGGTCAACAAGGTGAGAAATCACAGGCTGGAGGATATGGAAATTCTTATTAAGAGCAACTTTGAAAATAATTAGGCTTACAAAATTTTTCTTTAGGTCCCAAAGTACACATTGGCTTTGTCCACATTCACCAGTGCCTTTCCTTCTCTTTCATTTCTTTTTAGTTTTACTACTCTCTATCATACTGGCCAATAGGATGTAAGCATCTAATTGCAGCAAATTCTTTTACATTCCAAGTGACCCCATAAAACCAAGTTGCCATGGTAACCAAACAAAAGGGGACAAACAAAACAGAAACAAAGTATTTACTTAATGTCTGATGGGCTCTCCACAATTTTCATTAGACCTGTTGCTGGCTGTCTTTTTTATGTTTGGGTTCCAGTTGCTGCTTATTTTTTAAGCTGTTAAAAGATTGAAAAAGTTATCAGGTCATTTTATATGGGAAATTATACTGAGCAGTGAAATAACAGCTATTGGTGTTTTAAATATATAAATCTTTTTAGAAGCGTTGACTTATTTAACCCCAAAACTTCCAACTCTTGCCAATGGAATTCAAGAGAACAGAGGGTCATTTGATGATGGTAAAAAGCTTTTTAAGGATGTTACAAGAATGGGATGTGAAAGTGGATTTGAAATAATTTTGTCAAAGGCTCTGCTATTTATTTTTGCCACCTCAATAATAGTATATACTAACCAGTTGGCATAGAGTCTTAATTGCTAATTATGTTATGTACAAAGTCTTTAATGAATACACTATATAATTAATGCAATCCACTCTGTGTCCTAGCTAGTTTTAATGTGGTGGAGAAGATTTTAATGATGGAACCAAAAGCCATGTAGGCTCACAAAACATATCTAACATTTTCTGACTTGGGGAATAGACCCACTCTTCATCCCTACTATTGTGTTGGTACCTCTTTGAAGTGCAAAAGCAGTAGAATTTCAAAGACAAGTCCAGGAAGATGGCATCTGCAGCTGATGGCAAACTCTGGAGGTATAGACAAATATGCAGCATGTCACTAGGTGGTAGGTTTGTTAGGGATCTTGGCACAGTTGAGTTTAAAAAAAAAAAGACAACTAAAATCTATGTACAATAAATTGCTTCATCTGGCACATGCTTTTAAAAATCACACTCTATCAATATCTTGCAAAAAAGTAACTCTACAATGTAAATGTCATTTGTTGGAGTAGAAAACAAAGCTGGAGGCTTGTTTGGAAGCTTGAAACGCAGGAGGAAAAAAAGTTATTCCATAAAAAAATAGATCTATGGTATATTGCTGCTCAGTGATATATATCCACCCATGTGTTTATCTGGAACTAACTGTATGAAAGTAAAATACATTTTTTTTGTGTGTGTGTCTTTCTATGCTAATTCTCTTAATCTAGCAGCTGAGTGTGGGATTCTTGAAAGGAGATTTTCCTTCAATGAAGGGATTTGCATTTTAGGAGATGAGCCAACATAATGCCAAGCTAATTCTAGGGTCACAAGGAAGAAAGGTAAAAAATATAACACATTTTTTTTTCCATATAAATAACACTTGTTTGAGGTAACAACAACAAAATACACAAGAAAATGTTCATTATGTATGCCTGTATTAAGGCCTCAGATGTAATCTATGTTATTTTTGTACTTTGGGATGAATAGCTAAATGCTTTGCCTTGTGAATGGGGCCTTTAATGTGAAGAATGGTAATGCAGTCTTCACGAGTATCACCAACAACTTGCCACCGTTGTAGCCATAGAGGAAGAATTAGAGTCAACGTGATGGCTAATTCCTATTTGTAATGGTTCAAACTCCCAATTCAGTCATTCTTTGGCAAGGAGTTGGTAGATTTGAGTGAATTTTTGGAGTTAGAATCCAGTAAGAACAAATATCATTGAGTTTCAGCCTAAAGGTTAATGGAGGCAGATTTTGTTCTGAGAAGGGTTGGTAGATATTATATTCCTGTGCTAAGGTCCCTGCATACGATATCTAGCACATGCACTGAAAAGGCCAGGGTTTAAGTGCCTGAAGGCAACATCGAAAGAAGCCTGTAAAGAGTTCTCCAGTGAAAAATGTAGGCTGGTGATAAAAAAGGATTCCTGCTGAATTCTTTCTGATTCGTACCACAGCAGCATGTAAATGCTTGGTTTTCTCACTTATGAAATGATTGATACTGACTTTTCCTCACTTAACTAATATTCATTAATTGTTCCGTTTCTGCCCAGTGAGCAAATGCTAATGATTTTTCCTGGGTGTAGTCTTTTTTTTTTTTTAAAGGTTTTGTTGGAGAATTGGGGGAGGCGAACAGCGTTGAGGAATCTGGGAAGAGAACAGATAAGTTGCTGTCCTTTTGTTCTTCAGTCTAGTTGTGGAGGACACCGTTTCACTGGCCCATGTTGGCATTGTGATCATTGCACTCTTCCTGGCTGAGGCAGTCAGGACAGCCGCTCACGGCAGCTCAAGGCGGTTCTTGTCGGCTGCTGGCCACTCATGGTAGCTCACGGCAGCCCACTACAGCTCCACTGCAGCCTACGCCATCGCTGGGGACTCACAGCAGCCCAGCTCCAGGTCAAGCTGTTGTTCACAACCTCGCTGTAGAGGGCAGTGTCACTGGCCCATCTGGGAACCAAATGGGCAACCCTGCTGCTCAGAGCTCACGCTCCCAATCCAACTCTTAACCAACTGAGACACTTGGCTGGCCCCTTGGGTGTAGTCTTAATTATCTGAAACATTTATTTAAAGTCATCGATAAGCAGGCCGAGTGGCATCGTGGTTAAGCGCTGGCGTGGGAAGCTGGCGGCCCCGGTTCGGTCCCACATATGAGGGCCAGTGACACTTCCCTCAAAAAAAAAAATGCAGTAAAGTCATCGATAAGTGGCCTAAGGATAATTTAAAAAATTAGTCTCCCCTCTCAAACAATAACAACAACAAATCCCCCATACTTTCCTTGATCGCATAAAGGCTGCAGTAGAATAACCTCAGCTGCTTTACATTTCTTGTCATTTGTCTGGTGAGCCTTGTCAATAATCCCTTAAGTATCTAAAGGAATCCGTCTTTCTGTGGCTTCCTCTCCCGCACAGACCTATTATCTCCATTAGTCTGCCTTAGAGAAAGAAGAGACATCTGTGACATAGTCTAACTTCTCTGAAGTCAAGGATGCCTTCAAAAGCAAAGTTTGGGTGACGAGGGAAGGAGGAGCAGAAACATGGACAACAGGGAGAAGGGGAGGAATTGTAAACAAAGGGACAGCTGGGGATTGGCCCATTCTTTCTGGGCATTCTGTGGAGCCTCTTTAGAGGCAGTGAAGAAGGTAAAATCCAGAGGCATCTTTTAAAAAATGCTGTTTAGGGCCGGCCAAGTGGCTCAGTTGGTTAAGAGCTCGCTCAAGAGTGCAAGCTGAGCTCTGAGCAACGGCGGTTCGATACCAGCCCGAGCTGAGTTGCCGTTGAGCTGCCAACAGGTGGCAGGATGGCTCAGCTAAAAAAAAAAAAAAATGCTGTTTAAGGTTCTGACTTTTTAAGATGATTTTCATAATGAATAAAGATGAGAGAATTAATGTAAGCCAGGTGGCTAGGTACAAACCCAATCCAATTTATATATATATATATATATATATATATATATATATATATATATATATATATATATATATATATTTTTTTTTTTTAAGAGGGCAGTGTCACTGGCCCCTCATGTGGGATCCGAACCGGGTCCGCTGGCATCCCAAGCCAGCTCTTAACCACTGCGCCACTTGGCCGGCCGAAAGATTTTATTTATTTATTTTTTATTTTTTTTTTAGAGGGCAGTGTCACTGGCCCTCATATGTGGGATCCAAACCGGGGCCACTGGCGTCCCAAGCCAGCTCGTAACCGCTGCACCACTTGGCCAGCCCTCTTTTTTCTTTTTAAGGACTATGACATTCACTATTTGACAATACACCTGAGGAACCAAAATGGGTAAGCTGTGGCATCACATGGTTGCAGTTTTCTGGTCCAAGATCTTTATAAATATCCTCAAATGCTACCCCAGTTGGAGTGTGGGCTTGATAGACATCAGTCCCAACAAGAAACCATAGAGTTAAAAAAATTATTCAGTTTACACCTTAAATAGCTTTGGGTGAAGTATGATTAAGAAAGAAGGAAACTATGGAGAGAGAAGACAGGAATTTTTTTTCTTGATTGACTAATTTGGATTTCATTTTTTAAAATTAGCAAGTTGACTACAAATGTCTTACTAGTATGTCTAAAAATATTTTGTTTTCTTAGGGAATTGAGGGCAAAATTCTACTTCTGAGTAATAGAAGAAGATTGAGGATTAATCTACTTTTTAAAGAAATAATTCCTTTTCTGAGTATAAAAATAATTCATGTCCATTATAAAAATGTAGGGAACCAGAATGAAGACTCCTTGAGGAAAGGAGATTTTTTTATTCAATTGTATTCTCAGTGCTGGGCGTGGTTTGACCTCAATACCAATACTGAGTGAAAAGAACAATTACATCCATTTGATACATCATTTACTAAGACCTAAAAACTCAAAACAATACTGTATTTTGTAGTAAAATTATAAAAATGTAAACTGAAAGGTTACCCACTGAATTCATTGGAGTGGATGCCTCTAGGGAAGGAGGGAAAAAGGCTTGAGAAATGAACAAGATGGGCTTCCAATTTATCTGTAATATTTTTTCTTGGATTAAAAAAACATGATAACAAAATGTCGACATTGAATAAACTTGGGTGGAGAGTACAAAAAAAATTAGAACAAAGAAATAAATTCCACTTTACATAAATATCACAATAATTTGCAAAATCACCTTTATTTTCTGTTTAATTAATCTGACCTGAGAAAATATGAAAAACTTAACTAGAATCAAAAGATATGGGATAGCAAAGAAGAAACATTTTATGTGGCTGCAAACGAAAAACAAAAGAGATTTTTAGGCTAGCCTCAGGCTCTGGGAGACCTGTCACCTTACCTCTTGGACCCAAGAACCACTGACCTTGAATCTTATTCACTATAAACCCTTCATGTATATGAGCAACAGGATTGTGTGGGGGTCCCTTTGGGATTGAAGTCCTAAAACACGGTTTCTCTAGAACAGCTGTCTAGCACCAGCTGCTGCTTGAAGACCAGGTATGAAGTCCCAGGAAACCCTCTGCAGCAACCAGGTAGACAATGTGTACCCCCAGAGAATTCCCTCCATGAAAACCACCCTTCTCTAAAGTAGAACAGAGCAAGTTCTTGGGGCCTACTCTGTAGTTGGGAGCTCTCCAAGTTGAGCACTCTGGAATCTTGAAAAATCATTTCCACATGGGTTGAGTTCCATTGAGTGTGTGTGTATGCACCATGTGCTTTGGACTCTGTGTCCCCCAACAGAGTTACAGTCTTCAAAAATAGCTGAGCTAATGAAACATCCTAGAATTTTTGTGTGTGTTGTTATATTTATTTATTTATTTATTTATTTATTTATTTATTTATTTTAAGAGGACAGTGTCACTGGCCCTCATGTGGGATCTGAACCGGGGCCGCTGGCATACCAAGCCAGCTCTTAACCACTGGACCACTCGGCCGGCCCTGTGTATCGTTATTTTTGATTTGGGAGTGGAAAAAATGGTTTTGAGGGAGCTGAAAAACTGAAGTAGTTTTTGTATATGTTGACTTGTAGTGAGTGAGTGAGTGGTCAAGCAGAATGTTGGGTACCCATAGAAGAATGAAGTTGTCATGAACATGACCTGGCTCTGCAGACTGTCACCAGGATTTAAGGATTAGGAACCTGGGAGGCAGAGGTACCGGCTCATCTTGATGTCAAGTTTAAATGATAGAATGATAGTAGGGCTATAATTTTGGGCTATTATTCCAGGTTAATGTGTGGGAATACTGTATATTTGTGAATAATTCATAAACTCAGGGTATTACAGTGAATTTACTAACATTCTTTTTTTTTTTCTTTTTTTTCTTTTGAGGGCAGTGTCACTGGCCCTTATATGTGGAACCCGAATCAGGGCTGCTGGCATCCCAAGCCAACGCTTAACCAATGGGCCACGTGGCCGGCCCAACAGTGAATTTAAAAATAAAATAATTACTTGTTAGTTCCTTTTATGTTTCATCTCAGATATATCTATTTAGAAGGAAAAATTGGGAGCTGTTCGATCTTTTTTTTTTTTTCCCCTTTCAATTGTCCTGATTTCTTTGGGGGTGCAGGGAGGCTGCAGAATTCGTTTGGACATCATAACTGCATCATTTAGTTGCAATTCAATATGTTCTCCTAAGAGAATTGGCAACATGAGGCCATAATGTGACATCTGTTTTGCACAATCAAAATATTCCTTTGCTGAGCTAAAATGCCCTTTTGGGGTGATTCCTGAGACAATGGTTTATCTGCCTCTGTGCATCTATGATAAAATAAAAGGGCTTTAAGAGAGCTCCTCAACTGGAGGTGTAAACCTCAAAACAATTGGAAACAAACCATGCCCATTTCCTCTCCCACCCAAAATATCTTTGTTGAGCTTGCACCAGAACTAGGAAGAGAAGGCGGCATATCTGCACATTTATCTGGAGGCTGGAAGCTGGAGAGAGGATTGAATTGCCAGTTAACTTTGCACTGTGATTTCATATTGAAGTGGCTGCATCTGTGCCACCTGTTGATGGCATGATTGGAGCATTAGTCCCAGCTCAGCCTCTGCACCATTGATAACTCTGCTTAACATCACCCCAGGGGAGGCTTTATTGGAAGCCCAGTCACTTTGCCCGGCAATGGTGTACATTGGTGCCTCATTCAGCCCTTTTTTCTGACATTAGCACATTTGAATGGGCCACCAGTGAAGCCATTCAATGAGAACATGCAACCGGGGTTTCTGGGTGGCCTAGGGCTGAGCTGAGAATTCTCGTTAATGGACTGAGAGACTTAGCCTATTGAGGTACATGAACTCAGTGACCAAAGAAAAGTGAGACAAAGATGTCCCTCACAGGAACATGTAGGGCAGAAGTGGACAAAAGCAGACATGGACCAGTCAAAGCAATTTGATTACTGAGCTGAAAAGGAAACACGGATCCCTGTCGGGGGGCGGTGCGACTGATTTGACGGAAATCTCAAAAATGCCCGCACACTCTGAGAGCAAGGCATTTACCAGAATTGCAGGTGGTATGTGAAGTTATTTTTAAAATGTTTTTTTCCTTCCACTTGTCTTTGTGGTCATTTCCTATTTGTCAGTACTTAGAAAAGGCCCCAGATAACTAGGATGAAAAGAGTCACAAAATTGAACTGGAAAAAAGCATGCTTAAAAGTGAAAGGTGATCATGGGCAACATTCTCCAAACCACTGCTCTGGGTTATTTTCAAGCTCCTAAGGGAACAGAAAAAGTGTTTTGGGAACTGGAACTTTTGCATGTTTACAACTTTAACTCGTGAGTGTAATTTCAGAACATTTTTACTCTAAGATGGAGGATAAAAATTACAGGTCTTTGAAATTTTGCCAAAAGATAAAGAAAAAGAAAAACTGAAAAAGGTTAAGAAATAATTTTGGATGTATCAACATGGTCAATAATAGCATGCTTAAGTTTGATTAACTCTGTGCTATTGCTTCCTGCTGTATAAGTTTTTGTGGGAGAGACACTGGCCCCTTTTATTTAAATATGTGATTATGCAAATGTTTAGAGATCTACTATTCAGATGCACGTGAAATTTGAAAAGTTCTGTAATTTTTTTAAATGGCATTTAATAACTACGAACAGTTCAATCCAAACCAAGTTTATTTATTAAAAAGTTTAAAATGTGTACTTCTTGAGATAGCAGTATATTTTAAAATGTTTAGAATTTTGGTTTTAGGTGTTGGGAACCAAAAAATACCTGTAATCCTGTTCTATAAAAGGAGCAGAGAGGGTGGCCAGTTAACTCAGTTGGTTAGAGCGTGGTGCCGATAACACCAAGGTTGCCAGTTTGATCCCCACGTGGGCCACTGTGAACTGCGCCTTCCCTCAAAGAGTAAACTATGCCATTGTATCATGAAAGCAATGTGTAACCAATGACCATGGCTGTTCCCCAATAAAATTAAAAAAAAAAAAAAGGAGCAGAGAAGAAAGTGGTTTTTATCCTATCATAACTAATGCAACTATTTTTATGAGGAACATATTCAATTTAAAAGAGAGTGACTGAAGGAAAAGAAAGTGTCATGTCTTAACAAGAGTCATATCCCTTTATATTGAACTTTATGAGGGAGAGGACTTCAGGGTCCATTTAGTCTGTTATTGTATTCATAGTACGATTGAAACCTACAGAGGTTTAGCAGTTTGCCAACGACCCAACTGATACCAGGACTTAAAAGTAACACTTTCTCTCAATGTGGGAGTTGTTTCATTAGAGTAGGAACAAGTTTTTCTTTGTTAAGGGCTAGAATCCTTCAATTTAGGAGATGTTTCACCTCATGTTGAATTTTCTGAATGTAAAATTGATTTATACATTATAAACATATCTTTGTTATACTTCCATTAAATGTTTCCCCAACTTTTTTTAAAAACTCAAGTAAAAGATAAAAACAATATTGAAACTTGACTCCTTGAAAAAAAAACCTGACTCCCCCAAAACAAACTTTTGAAATAGTCTACCTTTGCCTTTTTTTTTGTTTTGTTTTGTTTTGCATTTCTAAAATCAATTCCCTTTCTTTCCACCTTCATGATAAGAAATCTTTAACTTTGTTTTGGTATATCCAGTCTAGTCCACTTCAAATATTTCTACCTTAGGCTACTTCAAAATGTGCAGGTAAAACAATTTTATCTATCTGTGTTATTAAGAACAATTTGCCTCTGGAAACTCTTCAGCTTGAGCCCTAAATTGCTTTCCTATTGAAAGGGTCCAGATTATGTCACCCCAAAAGATGCCACTTGGGCATAAGGATTATTTTGAGCTGAAGGCAATTGAGGAAGACACAGAAAAAATTATTTGCCCTCCCCTTTTATGCCTAAAAGCAGGGATTAAATTTTCCTTTGTAAAGGTGACAGGAATTTCCATTTGTAAAGGTGTTCTCCTCTCCTGTACCAGCAAGACAAAGGCAGCACTGAGTTTAGTCTGCATAACAAACCTTACTAAACAGCCACCTTCTTACAATTTACCACTCCTCTGGAGGCCCAAACTCCTTTTCTTTGTCTCACTTCACAATTTATCACTCCTTGTTAACATGATATATAATGCTCCCCCCTCCCAGTCTAACTGCTTTTTTCATTTTTTTCACTTCGTTTCTGTGATGCCTCCATATATGTAAAGTATAAACATCAATAAAGTTTGTATGCTTTTCTCCTGCTAATCGGCCTTCTGTCTGTTTAATTCGCCAGCTCTTATGTTCAGAATATGAGAGGGCAGGAGAAAAATTTTTTCCATCTCTGCACTAGGTAATCACTAAATTCTCTCTCCTTTTGCTCCAATCAAGCCTATTGTATTCCTTTTTTCCCTCTGGTTCCCAATTCTTTAGTGCATTGTTTTTCAATGTCATCTTACCCAACATAGTTTTTATCTCATTTGCATCATTCTTTTCAGTTAAAAACTTTAAAGTCTCAAATGCCTTACAGTTAGAAATGTCTTGACAATAAGTGGAAATGGTCCCTCTATAACATCACCTTTGTTATTATATTTGGAGAGCATGTTTTAGGGTTAGAGAAATGGAAATTTGTTTATATTTGAAGCCATCTTTTCTATAAGTAATTACATTTTTAGGTTCTCTTAGAAGAGGCAATGGCTTTAAATGCTTAAATTTTGTTTGAAGATACAGTCAAAGCAAACTTGAGATAAATCAATTGATTATTATGTGCTGAAATTTCAAAGCTTTCTCCTATACAAATTAATGGAAATAGAGGTTAATTTGGGTTGCCATATCTTTATTTTCCACCCAAGAAACTGCTGGCTTTGGATTTATTGCTATATTAATATAATAACAGTTTCCTTTTAGCCAATGATACTGTGTATAAAAGTAACTGTGTTGAACACTTGACATGCATTCTCTTATTAAATTTTCATAACAATTTTAGAAGTAAGCACTTTATCATCCCTGTTTGACAGCTGGGGAAACTTGAACTTTTAGAGAGATTAAGTAACTTGCCTGTGATTACCTGGCTGTTAAGTGAGGAATTGGATAGATAGGTTTTGGAAGTGGTGCAGGCCGGGTTCCTTTGAAGAAAGAAGAATCTCATTAGTAATTATACAACACACTGTGATGCCCTTTCTCTTTGTATTTTATTAATGACACATGGTGCTCTCCGAGCAGATCAAGGTTTGTAAGGGCACAGCCAAGGGCAGGGAAAATGTACCTGGATATGTCAGACCACTATGATGGCAACTAAAACTTACTGCCACATGCTCAGCATCCCAACCAATACCTAGATACATTTTTATCAGGAACTCGTTTTTCAACGTTTGCAGCTGGCTAGATGGATATGCTAAAATGCTCTTATTCTCATATTCTTTTTTTTTTAAAGAAATTTTATTAGGGAACAGTGTGTTTTTCCAGGACCCATCAGCTCCAAGTCAAGTAGTTGTCTTCAATCTAGTTGTGGAGGGCGCAGCTCCTTGGCCCATGTGGGAATCGAACCAGCAACCTTGGTGTTATGAGCCTGCACTCTAAGCACCTCAGCTAACTGGCTGCCCCTTATTCTCATATTCTTATTATGGTTACTCATTCTGATTTCTTCTCCCACATGTCTGCATTTCCTTTAGCATTCAGGTAGTCTATTTTCTGATTTGGTTTCTGTGGGACACAAATGAAAATAAGTTCTAAATGATGAAAGTCCAAATTATCAAAGAATGTAGTATTACAATTACGTTTTTGCTGTTTGGATGATTATATTGCTGTGAAACCTCTCCCAAACTTCTGGTTTAGGAAAATGTACCTTCACAGTTTTCACCAACTGAAGAAAAAGCAGCATTAGGTACAATGATATATTTTGATCAAGTGAAGCACAAATCTGTCACATTTTATGTTAACAACAGATGATGTTCAGAACATCAAGATTCAAATGATGGCACCTTGGCATATTGAATATTTTAAGTTGAAGGAATTTGAGAAATGACAGGAGCAGGAAAGACTTTCTAACCTTTCCCTGAAGCAGATCATAAAACCCTCCTGTGAGAAGTGCCCTTATAACGGTGACCCTAAAATTTCTATTCTTGAAATTTGAGCCTCTGATGTAATTTGATTAGACAGTGATTTGGCTTGGGACTTTTTGCAAGTTTTTTTTTTCTTTCTTTGCTTCTCTCTCCTCCCACTAAACCTTGATGACTGTGTTTACTGTACATTTAGGATGCATACCAATTCCAATGCTTCTGTTTACTTTGGACCAGTGTGCTCACCTATCCTGGTAATTTGGGAGGGGTTTTTTGCATCTGTATGGGATCCACTCCTGACCCTGGGGCAGACCAGCCTCTAGGAAGGCTGAAGTTGCCTAGCCAACTTTTCCTTCCTTTGTTCTGTCCCTCCTTGAGTGTCTATAAAACCTCCTGGAGGCAGTCTTTGTGACAGGGAGTCCACTCTCTTGCTTTAACCTTTGTATTTTGGAATAAAACCTGCTTTTCTTTCCACCATCCTAGCCTCTGGAATTTTGGCTCTCAAACTCTGGTAACACTCTCACTATACCCAATGCGCTCACTATACCCAGAGGACAGGAGCATCCTTATCTCTGATGACAAAGGGACACAAAGAGGAATTTGAACAGGTCTTGCTAAGTTTTCCCCAGTTTACTACACTTATCTCATGTCCTTTGTCCCATCCATTTTTTCAAGACTTTCTAGTCTCATCAAATCTAATATAAAAACACTTAGGTTTGACCATTTCTTTGGGTTTTCATTTTCTTTTGAAGGCTCCTGTGTCACCTAAAACCTATAGTAAATACATTTGTATGCTTTTCTCTTGTTAATCTGTCTTTCGTTATGGGGGGCCCAGTCAAGAGCTTAAAGTAAAGGAAGAATGTATTTTTCCTTCCCTTTACAATCTACTTGAAGGTCTGATGAATTGTCTGAAATTTGACAGGATGACAAGCACTGCTCATAGAAGAAGACTGATATGTTAAAATACAAACCCACCTACAACTTGTACTCCAGGTTACTCCAAAGGAGGGTAGAAAGTTGGTGGCAATAGCTGGTGCCATTTTACTTAAGGAGAAACACAAAATAACACTTTTTACAATCACCCTGGGAATTCCTGAAAAAAACCAACAACCCCAGGTCCTACCCCCCAGACCAATTAAATAAAAATATATGGGGGTGGGGTCCAGGCATCATATTTTTAAAAAAGTTCCACAGGTGATTCCAATGTGAGGTCAGGGATGAGAAGCACTGATGTATAATAGCATACAGATGAAATATTACCATGTATGACATTGTACAAGGAGGTTCTTTGGGAGATGCAGGAATTAGAGTTAAGACATGGTCCTTGTCTTTAAGGAACTTTTAATTTGGTTGAGAACACTTGCCACAAAAATAGTCACTTATAATGCAGTTACTCATTGGTCATAAGCAATGTCTTAGTTTTAGTAGAGAGTGAGTAGCATGTAATGGTGTCTAAATAGCCTCCAATCCTTATCCTCATACTGCCAAGTAATAATAATAGCTGTCTCCTCTGTGCCAGACAGCTTATATACACCCCATTTAATCTTTTCAACTGCTATATCAGTTAGATATTACTCTCATTTCACTGCAGAAAACCAAAGCTTGGAAATCTTGTTATTTGTCTAAGGTCTAAGAAACAGGCTTTGGACATAGGTCTGTTGGGAACCAACTTCCATGTTTTCTAACCATTAAGTTATACCATTTGGTCCTGGTAGGTGCGTGGTCAATAGGAGTTAGAATGAGTTGCATCTCATAAAATGTTCAATATTTTAATATATTTATATTTCTTATTTTTTAAACTTTATATCTTGAAAAGTTCCAAATTACAAAGTTGAAAGAATAATAGACTGAACACTGTATACCTTTTATCTACAATCAATTGTTAACATTTTATTATATCTGCTTTATTTTGTTTTCTAGTTACATATGTGTGTGTGTATATATATTTATACACACACATATGTAACTATATGTACATATGTTATATATATACACACACACCGTACTCGTGTATTTTTTTTTTTTTGAGGGCACTGTCACTGGCCCTCATATGTGGGCCCTGAACCCGGGCCGCTGGCTTCCCAAGCCAGCGCTTAATCACCGCGCCACTCGGCCGGCCCCGTACTCGTGTATTTTGTTGTTGTTGAACCATTTGAAAGGAAGTTGCTGACATGACCGTTCATCCATAAATACTTCAGTATGCACTGCCCAAGAATAAGGACAGTCTCCTATATCACCACTGCACTATTCACACCTAAGAAAATTAACATTATTTCAATTTTGCCATCTAATATACAGTCCCATTTAAAAAATTCCCCAATTATACCCAATATGTCTATTTAGTTGCTTTTGTTAACCCAAGATCCCATCAAGGGTTATTAATTTCGTTTGGTTGTAATGTTTAGAAACTTTTAGTCTAGAAGTGGTCTTTTACTTCTAGTTTTCTGTTGTTGGAGTGGGCCCTTTTCAGCACACAGTCCAGGTCCTTGGCAACTCGAGCAAAGAATTGAACGAGATACCAGAGTAAAATAGTGAAAAAGTAGTTTATTAGATGAGGTAGTACATTTCAAAGAAGTAGAAGTAGGCCTGAGCAGTAGAGAATGGCTCAAGGGCCCATTATTACAAGAGAAATTACATTCCAAAGAGTTTGGAGTGGGCCACTCGCAAAGACGAGGCTCAAAAGGCTCAAAAAGGGAAGAAGTGGTCAAAAAGAGAGGACTCAAAAGGGCGGACTTCCCAGGACTTGGGGTTTTTATCCCTTTTTCTCTAGAATAGGTTGTTACCCTCTGGGCTTGGGACCAGTTGATTGGAAGTTTTTGGTGCAGAGGGGAGGTCACCTGTGTGGGATGTGCAGGAATGCAGAGACCCAATGTCTGCCTCTAACTGCCTGCCTAGTTTTCCTCTTGAGAGACACGATCCCCATAAAATCTCTATGGGAAGTTGAGGGACAGGAGGTCTTTTCTTCTGTATCTGCTTCCTGCGGGGCTGGGCATAGAGCTGTTCCTGCCTATTGAGGGATCCACGGAACTTTCGCCTTAGCTGATCTCAGATGAGAAGGGGTCTTGAGCTCCGCCTGGAAGACCGCATGGACTTCTTTGGTTGTGACTGGCAATCTTGCTGGGGTGTCATCTGTATCCCCAAGGCCCCTGAATGAGGAAAAATAGATTTTAATTAATAAATCTGTTAGCTCTCCTGAAGCCTGTGGTTACAGGCTTTCAAGTAGCTGTCTGAAGCAGGGTAGGAGACTTCTATTGTTTAGGATTCAGAAACTGATTTACAAAGCAATTAAGAAGCAGCGGGGGATCTTTAGTCTAGGATTCACAAACTAGTTAGAAGAGTAATCAGGGCCAGCCCAGTGGCATGGTGGTTAAGCGCTGGCTTGGGAAGCCAGCGGCCCCAGTTCGGGTCCCACATATGAGGGCCAGTGACACTGCCCTCAAAAAAAAAAAAGAAGAGTAATCAAAGCCAAGAGCTAAGAAACTAAGGAACTAGGGAGGAGACTTAACATTTCTATAGGAAAGAAAACTTAAAAGTTTCTCAGTAGGGGTGGGGGTGTAGGGGGAGAATGTGCTGCTCAGTTTGCCAGTAGCAGTTCTGAAGGCTAAAAGTTCAAGATCACAGTGTTGTCAGGGTTGGCTTTTGGTGAGGCTTCTCTTCCTGGCTTGTACATAGCTGCCTTCTTACTGTGTCCTCACATGGTCTCTTCTCTGGGGTATGTACAAGAGAGAACCCTTTGGTGTCTCTTCCTCTTCTTATAAGGATACTAGTCCTATAGGATTAGGACCCTACTTTATGACCTCATTTAACCTTAATTACCTCCCTAAGGGCCCTATCTCCAAATACTGACATATTGGAAGGTAGGGCTTCAATATATGAATTTTGAGTGGTACAATTTAATCCATAACAATTGTAATTCTTATGTAAAGTACAGCTTTCCTCTTTTATTTTTCCCTTTCTCTTTTCTTCTTTCTTCCTTTCCCCCCCTCCCTTTCTGTACTTTCGAGTTTCGCTATGGATTCATGAATTTATTTCTCATTTAATATAACCTATTTGTCATGATTCGTTTTGATTCTCCAATTGTCCAGGATGTGGCCAGTGGGAGTTCCTTCAAACCAGCTCCAGTATTCTTTTGATATGACTCTATCAGTATTTAAGCATTTCCTTGTTTTTTTGAACAAGATGTTCTAGGCTACCTTGGATTTTTCTTAATCCCAACCACTTCAGGAATTAGTCATTTCTCCAAGGAAACGTGCATTTTTTTTTTTTTTAGTGAGAGATAGTGTTTAGAAACACTCTCTGTGTGGTTATTCCTAGCTGTGATTACCATGTGAATCTGTTATTTTTTAATATAGTTCTCCATATGATAGCTATAGAATCTAACAATAAAGGCTTTATTGAATTATAGACTAACTCTTCAAGAGTACAATCAGGCATTTAGTAAACATTTAAAAAGTGGTTTGGAACATAGCATGTACCTAGTAAATATTGATGAATGAATGAATGGCCTCAAATTATGGGGTTTGCTTGGTCTGCTGAGAGGGTCTTCTAACCCAAGTGAATTTGCCCAGGCTGTAATGAGTGGAGACGACTGCGATTATTACTTATATTGAGATTAGTCCTTATATTTTATCTACCTGTAGCTCTCTCCCTCCAATTGAGAAAAATCCAGATTCCCATCACCTGACTATCATCTCTTATTTTTGTTTCAGGAGGTGATTCTGTGGAGCTTCTAACTTCTCATCTGTTGTTCTCAATCCCTTCAGATTTCTGGGTTGCGGGGTGGGGATGAGATAACTTATCTTGCAAAGAATATTTGAAAAGAAAGATTTTTTTTTGGTTTTACAAAACAGCCAGTTAAGGAATTTTTTTTTTATCCACACATGAAAGAATCCAGTTAAAACGAAGCTAGACATACAGATTTCAGAGCTCTTGAGACTCTCATATATTTACTATCTATTCTGAGGAATAAGAATTCAGTCACAACCACTCTTTTGAGGATCTATTTACTGTCAAATTGTAATTGGATTTTGATATATAGCAGTTCACTTGGTGGGGGTGGAGATGGGGAGGTGATTGCAAAGTAACAAACAAAATGCAAGTGATGGTACTTTTGATTTTTTTTTTTCTTTTTTCTTTTCCTGCTCCTGGATCTTTACAGATACTGGGAAGAAACCCCCTATCTCCCACAGTGGTCTTAGAAAACAAGGCATACACTTCAGCTACTTCTGTTGTGAATAATCCATTGAAGCCAAACAGTATTATACTAGATTCATCAGTGTTCACACAAAGGTCATATCCTTACATATCTCTTTGAATTTGTGGGACGCATATGGTGTACCACTTCTATAGAAGAAATATTTTCATTTTAGAATTCAACTTTTGTAACCTTTGGCAACATGTAGTATCAATGGCTCTTTGTTGTTCAAAAAAAAAGTAAAACTGTAAGCTATCCCCAAGGATATGCAGGGCGTTGCTATAGCAACAGAATCTGCCTCCCAGCACCACAAGAGAAGCTATGAATAAAAGATGGTGTTCTAGGGACAACAGAATAGAAGAGGTTGTTTCGATCCTTCTAATACCTGAAATTTGCTGTTATTTTGTTAAATGCAAAATAAAAATTTTGTGAAAAGGCCCGGTTCACTAAAAGGATGAATTTCTATATTATGCTTCTGATGGCTTGGGGAAAAATACATGCTTTCTGAATATAGTCAGCCGATAGTAGGAAGAACAGGGAAGGGCCAAAATATTTGATTTATATATATATTTTTAATTTTTTTTTTTTACTTCATATGAAATTACTCAAAAACAAATATGTCTTTGGGACTTTTAAATTCTGACCCAAAATAGTCTTCTGGCTTCATATTTAAGCATAGCACACTTTACATAAATGATAGAGTAAAACAAAGTACTCTAATTTCAGCTTGCATTGTCTAGTTTGAATCCAGTTATTTCATGTATGTCCACTTTAGTCATTGAGTTCTAGTTCCTAGTAGCTTCACCATAGCTGTGTATCTACCTACCAACTTAGCTATGTTTTATTAAACTGGGTATTTTAGGATCTAAATCTAAAGGTGATAGCTAAATCTAAATCTAAATCTAAAGGTGATAGCTAAAGGTTTCAGATGCCACAGATATGAATGAACTTTGAATCTCTTTCTTTCTCTCTCTCTCTCTCCCCCCCACACACACACTTGCACACACACATATGTATAATGTATATCTTTCCACATCTGTCTTTATATCATGTTTAGAAGAAACATTTTTGTTGTATGAAGTTGTTGGTGAACTGTTACTCAGAGATGAGGTAAAGAACTCACGCCCTCTAAGTGCTTATTTCAATATTATTAAGAGCTAAACAAAATTATTGCCAGAGATCAAAGGAATTGCTATGGACTGAATTGTGCCCGCCCCCTCCAATGTGTATGTTGAAGCCCTAATCCCAAATGTGACTGTATTTAAAGATAGGGCTTTTATGGAAGCAATTAAAGTTAAATGAGGTCATAATGGTAGGACCTTGATCCCATAGGATTAGTGTCCTTACAGGTGGAGAAAGAGAGACCAGAATGGTCTCTTGCTTTGTGTGTGTGTACGTGCATGCTTGGGTGTGCGCGCGTGTGCGCGCGCGCACACACACACACACACACACACACACACACACACACACACACAGAGGAAAGGTCATGGAGTCACACAGCAAGAAGGCAGCCGTCCAGAGGCCAGGGAGAGAGACCTCACCAAAAGCCAACCATGCTGGCACTCTGATTTCAGACTTCTGGCCTCCAGAACTGTGACAAGATGAATTCCTGTTGTTTATACCACCCAGTCTATGGCATTTTGTTATGGCAGCCCAAGCCCAAGCTGATTCATATAGGGATTAAAACATTTGGTATAATTACTCCTATACTTACTTTGTTTCAGTGTCAGGTTAGCCTTTGTTTGTATGGGGAACAAGTATGCACCTAATTCTCCAAGTTTTTCTAGGACATTTTTCTTTTGCTACTGTCACCTTGGCAATTTTACACAATTGGGGATCTAAAGGTTATGAATTATTACATATGTGTTTAAAAAACACTATTTTGGCTATGATACCTAGCAAATAAGCTTTGTGTTTTAGCTGGAATCATTTTTCCCACAGAATTTATGCATAAATACAATTGTAGAAGCTTAACACTAAGGTTACATTTTGTTTTTCAGCTCTATCTCAATTTAGGTGTGGGTAGACAACATTTAGGAAGGATGGACTAATAGACTGTATATTAGTGCTAATCTTACAAGAATAAATTCTGGATAACCATTGCCAAAATTTCAGAGACTTCCTTTTTCCTTGTTAAGGCCTTTCTTCTCCTTGGATCTCCCCTTAATTCAAAAGCTCCAGGGGCCGGCCGAGTGGTGCAGTGGTTAAGAGCTGGCTTGGGACGCCGGCGGTCCCACATGTGAGGGCCAGTAACACTGCCCTCAAAAACAAAAAACAAAAACAAAAAACAAAAGCTCCAGGGATTTTTTTTTCTTTTATTAGTGAGGAATCTATTCAGTCAAGCTGGTTATATGATTTGGTTGTTTCTCCTACTCTTGAAACTAAGCAGTATACCAATAATGAGTGGTGAGAACACAGGTGGGTACGTGGATGATTTTTTTTCTCTCCTTATTTTGTAAGTTTTGTGTAATAACCACTCATTACTTTCATAATGAAAAATAATAAACTTAAAAATACCAGGTATTAGAAGAACAATCCTGTCTTCTTTCATGAAGGATTTTAGATGGTTTACAATAAAAGACATTTGTACAATAAAGCTAGACATGCTAAGAATCAGAAATCTAGAAGCATAAACATGTGAATGAAAAAGGGGCCACATATTAAACCTGACAAGCTCAGGGGAGGCCAGCATGGCAGACCCTACAAATTCAGAGACTGAAATTAACTACATAGGATGGCCTGAACATAAAAATTCCTAACTAAAAGTGGGTTGTCCTCAGTCACATCCTTGGCTCTAGCTTCCTTGACAAAGGTCAATCTTTACTTTAAGTGAACCTGTCTATTGTCTTTTTGCATCATCTAAAATAACATGCTCTTGGCATGTCAGAGTAATGCCTTTTCCGGACCCCCCAGGGCACAACCCACTACACCAGAGCAGGAAATGACAGAATCCCTCATTGTTGTTGTTGTCCCCTGATTACCATCTCTATGTGCTGTAAAATATTATTAACTATCCTGTACCCACCAATGTGAAAGAAGTACCTGTCTCTCCAATTTACTTTTATTCAATCCCAAAGATTTCCCTGCTTTGCTTTCTCCCACCCCCTTAATCTACCACCAATAGATTTCATGTAACCTTCCTTTGATTCTAATGTGTAAAATAAGTTGCAGAACTGCCATTTTCTGGAGCATTTTCTCAATCCGTTGAGATTTTGCTTCCCAGCAATTGTCTCCAGTTTGCTTCAAATAAACTCTTACAAGCTTTCTTTTAGGCTGGATATTTTTTTTGTCAAGAAACAGAAGAAGGAAGTAAACACTCTAACCATGAGATTTAAATAGTTATGGTAACTAAACATCAAATTTAGCTCTGAGCTTCCTGACAGTCAAGAAAAAGAAATAGAAGATTAGAAAATTCTCGTTATCTGATTAAAAGAAAGTATACCAGCACTTTGTGAAATAATATTTTTTCCCTTGATAAACTCCTAAAAGGAACTTGTCGTCATATCCTCTTATTTGTGTAAAACATAAAAAGGATATTTTTCTTGCTTGTAAATACAGAGAAAATGGCTGATACCCAGGAAACTGTGGATGGCAATATAAAGTCACCAGACGCTTCTGCTGCTTCACATGCTTTCCTCTTCTTTTGATGACAATGTCCCTCTTCCTCAAGGGACCTGCTCCTCTTTTATTTCAGCCATGAGTTTCTGGGGACTGCCAACCACAGTACTGCTTTGACCTAAAGCAAGCCAATTAGAGCATGTCCCTTTTGGATGACAGTGATGTAAGGATATGATCCCTCAGTCACCTGAAGCCCTGTTCTCTACCCCATGAGAAAACTAAGAGAATAACTCAAACATGCATGTTGAATCGGAAATAGGAGGGTCACACCCCAAGTCCATTCCCTGGGGCCCAGGCTTCAGCAGTGGTTGCTTTGATTCTTTGCTCTACCCTAGTGGCTTTCAAATCCATCTCTTGCATTTTGCTTCCTTCAAACGACAGGTCTGTTACTTGCAATGGAAAGAATCTTGACTACTTGAATACCTCTGGGGGTTAGAATTGTATGGGCAGGAAAAGAAGGTTATGAGAGCTTTCATATAACTTGAACAAAAATTTTTTTACAATAAGTATATATTATATTTATAATAAAATACTAATAGAAATAAAAACGAGAAATGTGTCATGGAAAAAAATGTGTAATGTGTATAAGAGACATTGCACAATAAATATAGGGGACAATATCTCCAGAAAAGCAAATGCATCAGGGCTTTATTTGTGTGTTTTGGGCTTTGCTAAAGTCTGAGAATAACACTGAAGTGGTGCTCAGTGAATGAACTAAGCTAATGTGGTGCTCTACATTTATACTATAATAGATCGTAGAATATTTAGAGGAGTGGCCAGAGAACAGATATCAGGCTCTTAGCCTGTTGACCTAAGGGCCTTTGACAATTCCAGGTGAAGTTTTCTGGTGAAAAGTTAAGTGTCCATATACTGTTGAAGGTACAATGATATGCTTTGGATTGCAGACAAGCAGACGGTAGGGGTGACATTATTTATGAAAGAAGATATGCTCTTCTTTTGTTATTATTTGAATGGAAGGTCACCTCATTTGGAAATAGAAGTGGATCACTGAAATCCCTGAAGAGGGCCAAATTTTATTCAAGAGGCAAGTTCAGATCTGCTGAAGTCCTTGTGAGTTTTTTCCTGAGACGTAGGGTAGCTTAAGATGGGTACAGCACATCATAGGAAAAGAGACTTGAACTCTACACTTTTCCAGTGTGACTGACTGACACACACCTATAACCTTAGCAACCTCCCAGTGCTGGGTTCCCTTTGAGCAGGTGTAGATCTAGAGGTCCAACTGCTTTTTGGGCTAATCTGTTTCGAAGGACTTCAAAGTCCATATGTCTGAAACTGAACTTACATATTCCTGTGAACATGTCTGTATTTCTTTATTTCATCTCTAGCTTTAGGATACCTTTATTTATCCAGTCACCCAAGCCAGTCATCTAAGAGTTATGCTAGATTTCTTCTGTTCCCTCACTACCAATATACAATTGCTCCTCTCCTAAATATTGATAGATTTTGCCTTCTCCTCTCCATCTGCACAATTTCTGTTTTTGGTGCTGCCCTAATTATTTCACATGGGACTAATTTATTAATTAATTTGGCAAGTATATATTGAGCATGTATTATATGTCAAGCACTATGCTAGGTACTGAGGATTCAGTAGTAAGCACAACCAACAGTCCCTGCCCTCATGAAGCTTACAGTCTAGGGAGTTCCTGTAATACATCTCAACTGCTGCTCCTTTCTCACTGCTCCTTCCTCAAGAATACATGCTCAGTCCATGAGCTTGAGATCTTTCTAAAGTACAAATCCAAAATGCAAATCTCATTTAAATTAATTGCTTTCAGGATAAAATACAAACTTCTTAGTCTGGCACACAAGTCACTCATGACCTGGCTCCACCTCTGTCTTCAGTCTCATTGTTTTTTTTTTTTTTCAATATAGAAGCACAGTGACTGAAGAATGACCTCTCCTCCAAAGCCACTGCTGAAAATTGTGTCATTATTTATACCCAACCTCACAAGTACAGCAAAGTCATGAGGTAGTCTATATTTATTAAAAATATATGGAAAGAAAATAGATTCTTTTTCCCCTTTCCATTTAAAAACTTTGTATTCAGTTCCTTGACTCAGAATATAATGGATTCAGGTACTTGATTTGGAAGTTCCTTTGCCCTTTGTTAAGTACTCTCTTAAAAATAAAAGAGGATTTGCAGGTAAATTACTGGGACTCACGTGAGATCTCATCAATGTTATTGGATACAAGTTTAATATATATAAAAAATTAGAAACAATGTCATTTGCAATAGCAACAAAAACTTCAAGATACTGAAAATATATTTGATAAAAGATATGTAAAATCTTATAGGAGTTAATTATAAAACTTTATCAAAAGATATAAAATAGAATTAAATAAATGGAGACATGTAACAAGTTTATTGATGAAGAGACTCAGTATGGATGTCATTTCTCCCTTCTCCCCAAATTAATCCCTAAAGTCAATTTATTCTTATGAAAATTCCAAGTTTTTTTTTTTTATCTTGAAACTTGACAAGTTGAAATCAAAATTCCATGGAATAATATGAGTAAAATGCCAAGAAGAGGCAAAATAATTCAAATAATAAATTAGGAGAGGGATACTATATTGGATGACAAGATTCAATGTAAAGTGATAAAAATTAAAACTGTGATATTGACATAAGGATAGGCAATTAGAACACATATACATGTGGGATATTCCTATATAAAGGTAGCAGCATAAATCAATAAGGAAAGAATCAATCTTTTTTATAAATGGTACAGGGATAATTGACTATATGGGAAAGAGAACTGGATATTTATTTCACACCACACACAAAATTAACTTCCTAAAAAGAATTAAAGAACTAAAGAGAAAAAAACACTTTAAAGCTTGAGGATATCTTTAAACCCTGAGTTAAGAAAGAATTTCTTACATTAAAACACAAGTCAAGTGGGCTGGCCGAGTGGCACGGTGGTTAAGCACTGGCTTGGGAAGCCAGTGGCCCCTGTTGGGGTCCCACATATGAGGTCCAGTGACACTCTGTCATCAAAAAAAAAAAATTTAAAAACAAACAAACAAACTACAAGTCAAGTAAGAAAATGAATATACGAGGTCTGACAATTAAGTTTGTGAACGTGTTGCAACAATGTTGCTCACCTTTTTTGATGTTAGAGGGATTATTCATTATGAATTTATACCAACTGGACAAACAGTTAACCAAGTTTACTATTTGGAAGTGATGAAAAGGCTGTGTGAAAAAGTTAGATGAAAACGACCTGAACTTTTTGCCAACAATTCATGGCTCTTACATCATAACAATGCACTAGCTCACACGGCACTGTCAGTGAGGGAGTTTTTAGCTAGTAAACAAATAACTATATTGGAACACCCTCCCTACTCACTTGATCTGGCCCTCAATGACTTTCTTTACCTAAAGGTAAAGGAAATATTAAAAGGAAAACATTTTGATGACATTCAGGACATCAAGAGTTATATGATGACAGCTGTGATGGCCATTCCAGAGAAAGAGTTCCAAAATTGCTTTGAAGGGTGGACTAGGTGCTGGTGTCAGTGCATAGCTTCCCAAGGGGAGTACTTCAAAGGTGACCAAAGGTGACCATTCAACAATGAGGTATGTAGAACTTTTTCTAGGATGAGTTCGTGAACTTAATTGTCTTTCCTCATATTAACCATACTGAAATTTGAATGCAAAAGGCATCATAAAGTTAGCCATTTCTATTAGATATTTGAAATACATTACCTAACACTGAACTCATTGACTGTTGCTGAAAAATGTGCCTGAATTCCTTTATTTCCTGTCTGAAGAGCATAATAATATACCCAGTAATCTAAGCCAATAACTAACATATGGAATAAATTAAGGGGCAAGTCAATAAGAAAAATAAAAACAACTCCATAAATAAGGGGCAAGTGATATAAAATCCAAATCTTAGAAGAAACCCTAATAGTAGATATATGAAAGATATTTAACTTCACCAGTGATAAGTAAATGCAAATTAAAACAACAAGGCACTATTTCATGCTTATGAGATTGGCAAATGTTTAAAAGTTTGATGGTAACATTCATTGGCAAGAATGTGGTGAAAGAGGAGCTGTCATATAATGGAAGCAATTTGGTAAGACCTGATAAAATTGAAGATGTACAGCCTTTAGTGATTCCACTTTTATATAACACCCTAGAGAAACTCACACATGTATATATAAACATTTTTATTGTTGCATTGTGTCAACAGCAAAAATCTGTAACATCTAGGGCCGGCCGAGTGGCACGGTGGTTAAGAGTTGACTTGGGACGTCAGCGGCCCTGGTTTGGATCTCACATATGAGGGCCACTTTTTTGACACTGCCCTCAAAAAAAAAAAAAAAATTGTAACATCTGAAACTTCCTTGAGAGGTGAATTTGATAATTGCATGTCTTAGTCTGTTCCAGCTGCTATAACAAAATACAACAGACTGGATAGCTTATAAACAACAGAAATGTATTTCTCACAGCTCTAAGCTTTGGAGGCTGGAAGTCCAAAATCAAGGCATCAGCATGGTCACCTTCTAGTGAGGGCCCTCTTCCCTGTTCATAGCCAGTAACTTTTCATTGTGTCTTCTCATGGTTGGAAGGGGTTAGGGATCTCTGTGGAGCCTCTTATTAGGCACTAATCCCATTCATAATAGCTCCACCCTCATGACCTAAACACTTCCCAAATACCTCCCACCCCAACATTATCACCCTGGGCATTAGGATTTCAAAATATAAATTTTGAAGGGACCCAAATATTCAGACCATAACAATGCATTATTGTATATTCACGTATTTAATGTAATTACTTGGGTTATATATACACCTGTTTTATCCTTTATTTTTTATTGGTACTATGTTCTCATTTCCCCTTTTTCTACTGTTTTCTGGTTTTTGTGAATTACATTTTTAAAATTATTTCATTCCCCCATCTATTAGCTCATTAGTTTTGCCTCTTACGCTATTCTTTTAATGTTACCCTTGAGATTACATATATTTTTGACTAAATAGATCTACTATAAATTAGTATTTTTACCACTTCCCAATAAATACAAGGTCTGTAGAATACTTTATCTTACCCCTCTTGCCTTTTGTGCTATGGTTGTTATTTATTTTACTTCTATGAGTACAAATATTTTAAATCTACATTATTGTTTTATGAAGTCAATAATCATTTGAATTTGACCACGGATTTACATTTTCTTGCTCTGCATTCTGTCCTGTATTTCTGTGCTTACATCTGGAATCATTGTACTTTTGCCTGAAGAACTTACTTGAATATTTATTTTAGTGTGCGTCTTTTGGCAATAAGTTCTCACGAGATTTTATTTGCCTGAACACATCTTTATTTTTCTTTCATATTTGCAGGACATTTTTGCTAGATACGTAATACAAAATTGGAAATTATTTTCTTTCTGTACTTTAATATCATTCCATTTTCTTTGGTTTCTCTTTTTCTGTTAACAAGTCATCTAATTGTCTTATTGTTCTTTCTTTAAGGGCAATGTGTCTTCTCTGGCTGCTTTTAAGATATTCTCTTTGAGTTTAGCTCTAAGCAGTTGAACACAAAGCATGTAAGTGTGGTTTTCATGATATTTATACTGGTTTACTTGGGTTTTGGTCATTTGTTTCTATTTCCTGGCATACTTAGTAATTTAGAAAAAATGAACATAAACATTATATAAGAAAAATTGTAAAGGCTCAGAATGATGTTACCTTATTTCAGATAGAAGTCAGCTAATTAGTTAATTAGTTAGTTGGTTTTTAAAATGGTAGATAGAGTAAAGGAAAGCCATCTTAATCCAGTCAGGGCTGGATTAAAGTCTTCCTGAGAGCTGATTTATTTCTGTTTTGCTTTACTGCAAAGCCTTTGGGGAGAGGGTCTGAACTGAAAGCCTGGGGTATTTATCAGATCATCTCTTCCTTGGTTCGCCTTGAAGTTCAATTTTTATCTCTCCAACACGAAAAGGCAGCCAAAATCTTGGTTTAGATTTAACCTCTTAACTTTGCTTTCTGCTTGGTTTACTGGCCTCTCACCTTTTGTGGTTAGGAATTAGCAAATCACTCAAGGGGAAAAATGGCCAAGAATTTCCAAGTCACTTTTCTGTGACTCCCTTTTCTTCTGGATCCTGTTCCTTCTAATTCCTGGCTGTCCTAAATTTTAACTTGTATCTTTCTATCCCTACAAGACTGACAAAAATCTCTGAGCCACTGTTTTCTACTTGACATCTTAGCTTGGAGCATCTTAGGAAATAGTAAATGCCTTGAAAGAAAAGGTGATAGATGGTGCCGTGGTCACTCCAATTCATTTTCCTTCTTTCAAGGATTAGCTCTCAAATTCTGGCAGCCTTGTTTGCTCTTCAATATCTTTTTAAAAAATGACCCTTTTAAAGGTAGTTTATTGAGATTTTCT
Source organism: Aselliscus stoliczkanus (assembly GCA_033961575.1). Classification (NCBI taxonomy): domain Eukaryota; kingdom Metazoa; phylum Chordata; class Mammalia; order Chiroptera; family Hipposideridae; genus Aselliscus; species Aselliscus stoliczkanus. Next base: position 74,901,193 of record CM066732.1, on the reverse strand, counting down.
AGTTATTCCTGGCTTCACGGTTGGTCTTCTACAAGCTACTCTAGCAGAAGTTCCTAATCTCCTTTTTAAAAAAACTTTTTTTATGTTGTTGATGACTTTATTCCTGTCCATTACAATAGCTAACCTCTGATTGATCCATTAGTATTACTATGTATATTAGCAGAGTAAAACTTATCAAAATGAGTAATATTATTGGAATTTAGCATGGTCAGAGAACTATGCCTGATTCTTGTGGTTAGAGATTTAAATCACTTTAGAATTATTTGTATTATTCCCTTTCTCTGAAAAAGGAATAAAACTATCTATGAAAAACATATTTCTAGATTTTATAATGTCATAAAAACTCAGCAATGAAGAAGTCTAACTTGTAAAGGTAAAATTTACCTTTATTGACTTAATTAACTTTTCAGGAAAGGTTTTTATTAAAAATATAGCTAACATACAATATTGTATTAGTTTCAGGGGTACACAATAATTATTCAGCATTTATATACCAAAAGAAGTGATCACCATGATAAGTCCAGCAACCATCTGGCACTATCTGCCACGCTATCATAATATTGTTGACTATACTCCCTATGCTATATATTACATTCCCATGATTTACTTGTTTTATACCTGGAAATTCGAACCTCTTAATCCTCTTCACCTTTTCCCCCTTTTAAAATTTTCAATTATAGTTATAATTCAGTATTACTTTATATTAATTTCAGGTGTACAGTATAGTGGTTAGACACTTATATAAATTAAGAAGTGATCCCCTGACTAGTCTAGTGCCTACCTGGCACTATACATAATTATTACCATATCATTGACTATATTCCCTATGCTTTACTTTACATCCCCATGACTATTTTGAAATTACCAATTTGTATTTCTTAATCCCTTCACCATTTTCACTTTGTCCTCCAACCCGCTCCCATCTATCACCCTGATAAATCTAATATACATCTGACATCATACATAGTTATTGCAATATTGTTGACTATATTCCTTATATTATACCCTACCTCCCCATAGCTACTTTTTAACAACCAATTTGTACTCCTTAATCCCCTTCCCCTTTTTTTATACACACTCCCTTCCCCTTCTGGTATAGGCCCAGGTCACCCACTGCCTGTGACCAGCAGGGGACTACTGGTAAGAGCTACAAAGCAATCTGTGATCATTTGCTGCCTGTGCTAAAGTTGGAAGCACATGGGCGAGGCCACGCTGAAAACCGAGGATGGCAGCCACTAGTTCAGGGCCTGGGGAAGCTCTGCAAGAAGCCAGGACACCCTGAGGCTTGCTGCCACCTGCTAGCTTTCTTAAGGTGCAGCCACTGATAAAGCCTCACGTGGTTGGGTGAGGCAGGTTCTCAGGGAGGAGTCACTAGAATGGGAAGGGTTGTGGTCACCAGGTTAATGTAAATTCTGGTTTGGTGCCAGTGCTGAGCGTGGAACAACTCAGCAAAAGTCTCAGAGTACACCGAAGCCAGTCACGACCAGCCTGGGGCCTGCAGACTCCGATAGTTTTCCAAAAAAGAGTGCAATGCAGGTGGGGCTGGCTGTTCATGGAGAAAGTGCCTCTGGCATTGGGAAAGTTGGGTAGAATGGAGTGCCAGTGAGTCAGCAGAATGGAGTGAGTCATGCTCACCAGACCAATCAGATTCAAATTTGGCCATGTGGGGGCAGGCTCAACACAGGAAAGATGCCCCCCACCTGCCGGCTGTACAGAGAAAATGGCAACTGTCCTCCAGCCCTGACCTTGAAGTTACACACCTCAGTCTGCTCTCTCTATGCCTCTGAAGCCTCCCGACTCACTGTCTCTCCACTGGAGCCTGAGGTAAGTACCTGCGAGCAAGTATCTGTGCTCAGGCCATTTAAAAGGACGTCTGGGTTTCCTGTAGCCTTCTGTCCCACCAACAAAGTTGGAATCCCCACTGTTTTTTACGGCCTGATATTGTAGGGGCTCCTCTTCCCGGCACCAGTACTCTGGGCTTCAGAGCCTGGAGTGGGGTTGGGGTCCTTCATTCCTCCAGCAGGAACATCTGTGGCCAAGATATCCCTTCCAATTTTCATTTGTTACTTGGAGGTTTGGAACCAGCCCATTTCTCATCTCTGCCCCTTCTACCAGTCTCGATGTGGAGTCTTCTTTATACCCTTGGTTATCAAACTTCTGTTCAACTAGGATTCAGATGGTTCTATGGGTTGATTGTTCTATAATTTAGTTGTAATTTTAATGTGTTCATGGAAGGAAGTACGCATAGTGTTTATCTACTCTGCCATCTTGGATCTCCTGACTTAATTATTAGAAATTCCCTAACTTCCATTGCTCTACTGGCTAATGGGAATTTCTTTATGGCCCAAACTTACTGAATCAAAAAAACCTTATTTAAGAGTCACATCAGACTTTGCTTATACTAAATATTCTCAATTCATTAACTCTATTATCTCACCACTGTGAATTTTATAAAAATTAAGAGGCAATGTGAATTAGTGGGAAAGGACATGAACTAAAAGTTCAGATACCCAGTTTCTAGACTTGCTCTGCTATTGATTGTGTGATTCCGATTATACAGACTTCTCCAGGCATCTGTTATCTATAAAATGAAGCAAAGTAGTCAGTGGTTGTGGCAGATTTTATTTTCCAATGGTAAGGCTGCACCAATCAATTGATCTCATCTCACATGTTCTTATAATACAACTGACTCTATTGCTGAGAGGTGGGGGGTCTATGTTGTCCTTCCCTACCCTGATTTAATCTAGTAGGAACTTGTAACTACTCCAAAAGGGTATGGTAGAAGTGATGCTATGTTACTTCTGTGGCTAGATCATACAAAAGATACAACATCCACTTGGCTCTTTTGCTCTTGGAACTCAACAACCCTGCTCTGAGCAACCCCAAAGTAATTCATGCAGAGAGACCAGATGGAAAGAAACCTATACTGAAAGATCTATTTCTTCTATTTCAGCTTAATTCTGTATTCTGCTTTTAGAGGTAACAGGTACTGCCAGTTCCTGAGTCCTTCTGTAGAATTGACTTAACTTCTCGTTGGCTTTCCTTACCATACACAGGTACTTAGTTTTTTTTTTTTTGCTGAGCCATCCTGCCAGCTGTTGGCAGCTCAATGGCAGCTCAGCTCAGGCTGGGCATCGAACTACTGTTGCTCAGAGCTCAGCTTGCACTCTTTTTTTTTTTTAAGAGGGCAGTGTCACTGGCCCTCATATGTGGGATCCGAAACTGGGCCGCTGGATTCCCAAGCCAGCTCTTAACCACCGCGCCACTTGGCTGGTCCACAGGTACTTAGTTTTTAACTTTCTCTGGTCTGTTAAGTTAATGACCATTCATCCTTCTGCTTTCCACATTTCAAAATTTTGTCTTTATCTTTCATTTGTTATTGTCTATTTTCCTGTATTCTTTATCCTTGGGGCTTTATATTATTTTATTTCTCTCATTTTGTTTAATAAGGTTGAGAATGAAGCAAAGATGATGCTTATATTTTTACAAGCTTCATATTTAACTGGACGTGCCCTGTTTGCCTTGCTAAATTTTCTAGTACAACTCCATTTTATTCTTTGATTTTGCATGATCTTTGAGAGTTCTGACTATAATAACTACCAAGACTTTGTGCAGGAACAGGTATCTGCTATGATGTTCCTAGTGAAAGATACTCTTGGGTGCTTTGTTTTAGTAGCCTGTGGAGAAAAAAGTGGGAAATAAAAGATTACCTCTCACACTTGATTTATTTTTATTTTAAAATAATTAGTAGACTTTTTTGAGTAGTTTTTGGAAAAATTGAGTGGAATGATCAATTGATTTTTTTCAAAGATACAAAAGTAATTCAGTGAAGAAAGATTATCCTTTTCAACAAATGACACTGAAACAATTGGGTACTTGTAAAAAAAAACAAAAACAAACTTCCATCCATACCTCATACCATATAGAAATATGAACTCAAAATAGATCATAGCCCTAAATATAAAACCTAACCTATAAATTGTAAAGAAGGAAACAGGTGAAGTCCTTTGTGACCTTGGGTTAGATAGATGACTTAGATACAAAAATAAAAATCATCAAAATTAAGAACTTCTCTTCAAAAGACACTGTGAAGTGTTGGCCGAGTGGCATGGTGGCATGGTGGTTAAGAGCTGGCTTGGGACGCCAGCGGCCCCAGTTCAGATCCCACATATGAGGGCCAGTGACACTGCCCTCTACAGCTAAGATGGTGAACAACAGCTCCACCTGGAGCTGCGCTGCATGAGTCCCAGTGACCGTGTAGGCTGCAGCCCCTGCTGCAGTGGGCTGCCATAGGCTATAGTGAGTGGCCAGCAGCCAGCATGAGCGGCCAGCAGCTGACATGAGCTGCCAACAGCCACTGTGAGCGGCCGTCCAGAGGCCGGCGACCGACCTGCCTCACCTGGGAGGAGGGCAATGATGATACCAACATGGGCCAGTGAAGCAACGTCCTCTACAACTAGACTGAAGAACAAAAAGGACAGCAACTTGTCTCTTCCCCTTCTCTGGTTCCCCAATGCTGTTCCCCTCCCCCAATTCCCCAATAAAAATCTTTAAGAAAAAAAAAAGACACTGTGAAGAGAATAAAAAGACATGCAACCACAGACTGGGAGAAAATATTTGCAAACCACATATTTGATAAAGGACTTGTATTTAACATACATAATGAACTCTGAAAACACAACAATAAAAAACAATAAAATTAAAATCAGTTTTAAAAAGCAGGTAAAATTTTTGAACATTCAGCCAACAAGATACGTTATAACAAATAAGCATATGAAAAAAAAATCCTTAATATCATTAGTTGTTAGGGAAATGTAAATAGAAACTACAGTTGAACACGCCTAACTACTAATTAGAATGTACACGTATAACATAAAAAGGATTGACCATACAAAGTGTTGGTGAGGATATAGAGCAACTGGAACTCTCATACATTGCTGGTGGGAATGTAAAATGACATTTTGGAAAAGAGTTAAACATATACCCATCCTTAGACATGGTCATTCCACTCTTAAGTATTTACTTAAGAAAAAATAAAAGCATATGTCCATACAAAGACTTGTATACAAATGTTCACAACAGCTTTATTTGTAATAACCATAAGAATTGGCAAACAATCCAAATGTCCATCAACAGGTGAATGGATGAACTGTTGTATATCCAAACAATGGAATACTACTTAGCAATAAGTGGAAATTAACTATTGTTATATGAGCAACATGGGTAAATTTGAAAATATTTATGAGTTAAAGAAGCCAGACTAAAAAGATTATGTACTATATAATTACCTTCATATATAAAGTTCTAGAATATGCAAACTGATCTGTAGCGATAGCAAGCAGATTAGTTGTTGCTTGAGAATGAGGTGTAGCAGGAATAAGAAAGAGGCATTACAATGGGGCAGGAAGAAGCTTTTGGAATGATAGCTGTTTGTAATCTTGACTGTGGGTAATGGTTTCACCTGTGTATATATGTGTTAAAACTTACCAAATTATACACTTTAAATATGTGAAGTTCATTTACTGTCAATTATATCTCAATGAAACTGTCAAAAAAGAATGACCTAGATATTTTTGTCTTGAATGTCTTTTAGTGGTTTTAAGGAAAACAAAAAACAACCCCAAAGTTAAATGAGAAATTCTGTCTCTGAAGAGTTAAACGTCATTATCTGAAAATGCACTGCCATCGTTAAGTGTTTCTTGCCTCTTCTCATTTGGAAATATTAAATGATGACTAAACACTACTCAACATGTATGCCAAATTGAAGTTGATTAATCCCTGACCTTTACACATCATTTAATGAGGCAGCACACAGGCTGGCACGAAGCAGGTTCTGTCAAAACGCTGAGTTTGAGATGATTCCTTTTCTGGAGCTCTTTGTTTTGCTCCCAGCCCACCTAATTTGACTCCTGTCATACTAACATGAGGCTGGGGCCTTTATGTGAATCCCAATCAGTCACAGTTGGCAGAAGCAGCCTGGTAGAGGATGACAGTGTGTTTTTTTTCATGTATAAAAAGATGTATGTGATCAACAGAAAATAAAATTACCTTTTGTTTCTGGTGAGTCCAATTTAGCAATTATTATGATATTTGAAGAAAATGTCAGTGTAGTGATTTTGTTTAGATTATTTCGTATCTTGATGAGCTAAGAAAAGAGAGTGAATGCAGAGATAGGTGGTGTGTGAGAGAGAGCCTGCTGAATTTTCTGTGCTATACACACAGACTGAAAACAAATTGCCCACAGATTGAAATAATTTCCATGAGGTCACAAATGTCAACAACATCTTTCAGAATTGGTTTTCGTTTTTAAAACTAGACATTCCTTTCATGATGCTGTCCAGCTATGAAAATGAGCCTTGCATAAAACATATTTAGAGCCTTTAGAGGACAACTTGGAGCTCTCGGTGATGTGGCATCTTTTTATATTATTTATTTCTATCACTATTATCATTGTGACCATCACCATCATCATTAAACACTTATTGATTGTCACGTGCAGGCATTAAAAAAAAATCCCACAGAAATGATACATTTAAAACAATGTGAAAATTAAATACTTCCTTTATGTAATTTCACTTAATCATGTGACAGTTCTATATATGATAAAATATCTGTAATCCTCACATAAGCAATGGAAATTTTTTTTAATTAGCTTTTAAAAGCAATATAGTACCGGGCCGGCCGAGTGGTGCGTTGGTTAGAGCTGGCTTGGGATGCCAGCGACCCCGGTTCAGATCCCACATATGAGGGTGAGTGACACTGCCCTCTACAGCTAAGATGGTAAACAACAGCTCCACCTGGAGTTGGGCTGCTGTGAGTTCCGGGGACAGCATAGCTGCAGCCTCTGCTGCAGTGGGCTGCCATAGGCTTCAGTAAATGGCCGGCAGCCAGTGTGAGCAGCTGGCAGCCCATGTGAGCTGCCAAGAGCCGCTGTGAGCAAGCTGTCCAGAGGCTGCAACCGATCCGCCTTACCCGAGATCGCAATGATGATACCAACATGGGCCAGTGAAGCAATGTCCTCCACAACTAGACTGATGAACAAAAGGACAGCAACTTGTCTGTTCCCCTTCTCCAGTTCCCCAATGCTGCTCCCCTCCCCCAATTCCCCAATAAAATCTTAAAAAAAAAAAAAGCAATATAGTACCACAGTGGGTGATAACTATTAGTGTGAGGCTAAAGCAAATCCTTCTAGAATCTTCCTATCTTTAGTATATACAGTTGCCTAAAGGACTATTAAGTCTCTTCAAATGGAAGCAATAACTTGGGCCTTAGTTTCATAGAAACTACCTGTTATCTGGGAGAGGCCATGATGTAAGATGATTTTCTTATTCATTCAAGATAAAAAACATAAACTCTTAGAGGGAAAGGACCACCCTGTCATCTATCTCCCGTCATTTAGCAGGCATGGGTTCGTTTATGGCATGCAGTCATCAATGATACTTACTGAGCAGCTACTATCTAGGAATGCATATGGGTAATAAGCAATTACTCTGGTGAGAATATGACAGCACAGAATTATGATCTAGGTATTATGAGAGGCACAGAGGTGGCTCCTGACTTCATATTGGGGTGGGGGTGGGGTGCCCAGAAAAGGCTTTCTCGGGGAAGTGATGCCTTAGTGAAGATCTGAAAGATGAGAAAGAATTAACAAGGCAGAGGAAGTAAGGAAGTAGAGAAAGGTCAAGGGCAGAGGCCAGCAAATGTGAAAGCTGGGAAGAGAGAGAGAGAGTGAGCTTGGCACTTTTGAAGAACTGAATGTAGTTCAGTCTGGGTGGGTTATAGAATGAATGGAGGAGTGGTGAGGCATGCAGCTGGGAGGTAAGCCAGGACCAGAGTAAGGCCTAACATAAAGGTCGATGGTCTAGCATACAAAGTAATTTAAGCGAGGAATTCACGTGTTTAGAATTTCATTTTAGAAAGAACTTAATATTGTCTGATCAGAAGAAAAATAATTAGATTATTTTAGATCTAAAAATCATTTATTTTATTATTAGAAAGCAGACTATTACAAAATATTATAGTGAAAATGTGTTAAATATATTAATGTTAGTAAATATATTGTGATTTATTTAGCCTTTTCTAGATATGTAACTTGGGTAGTTTTCAATGTAGCATTCCTTTTGAAATACACTCATATTCATGTATGAATAGATAATTTAGAATTTAAGACCTCAGGTGGTAGGCTACTTTCCCTGAAGGTGGGGAAATAGAAGCCTCTCCCATTTCACTAAACTAAGAGAAAAACTCTCCATGCACCAAACACATTTAGTGTTCTCCAAAACAAAGTTTCCATGAAAACAAACCAAAATGGAAATAGAAAAGAGGGCAGAATCCTGTAATAATTTTTTTTTTCCTTCTTTCAGCTGAGCCATCCTGTTACCTGTTGGCAGCTCAGCTCAGGCTGGGCATTGAACTGCTGTTGCTCAGAGCTCAGCTCGCACTCTTGAGTGAGCTCTTCACCAACTGAGCCACTCGGCCAGCCCAGAATCCTATAATATTTACTCATCATTGAGTTGGGTTTGTATTTTAATAACTTATTTAGGAAAACTCAGTGTATTTGAGAAATGGAAATTAGGGCTAGAAGTCTCCGTATTTCGAGGTTAAGTTTTTCTACATAACTATGCGTGAACCACTGTATGAAGTAGCTCATGGATTCAACAAACATTTATGATTGTAAACCAGGTGCCAAGCATGAAGCCAGAAGTTTAAATGAACCAGGCAGCTACAGCCCCGGCCCTCGTGGAGCATATGGTCAGTCTGTGAGGAAGAGGCACATTGACCAACTAGTAAGTGGGATGCAGGGAGAGTGGAATGTTCTCATAGTACAAAGCTTCCTGACACCTGGGGCAGTAATGTGCTCGAGTACAAGATGGAGGAGAGTGGTTTGGATCTCTCTCTCTAGTTTCTGAAGAATCCCTGGAAATTCTCCAATCTGTTTTTATATTCAGTCACCAGCACTTTAACCTTTATTGATCTGGCTTCTTATATCAAGTCTGGTTTTTTAATATATATATATATATATTTTTTTCACTCTGCAAGCTAGGAATTTTGCTGCAGAACCTCTCCATTGGAGTGATAAGAGGTCTGACTCCAAAGTCACTTGACCACTGTAGGATTAAGGAAGAGGGTGGAAGCTGGAATTTAAATGGACCATTTTTTAGAGAGGCCATGAGCTTGGATATGGCCTGGGTACTCTATGATTCCTGATGGTGGTCAAGTCCCAGACTATATTAAATGGAACAATTTTTGTTCCCTAATTAAAATCACTTTTCAAATATTGTTATTGTTGTTCCTCTACAAAACTCTTGTGTCGAAGTCCATATCTTTGTTGAACTGATGGGCAAACTGGGTACATGGAGATGAAACCAGACGACAGGCTCTATGGTTCTTTTATTTTTCTTAAATCATATCTTATTTGCCCATGCTAAGTCACATCATTGTTTTGATGGCAGAGTAGGCCCTTTAATTAAATAAATGGGTACAAAGTTGGGCCTATGTGGGGTTTACTACACTAAGACATGGGTGGACCTGAATCTTAAAAGCACTTCTGCATCTTCGATGGTAATAGAATAATCATAGGAGGTGAAGCATCATAGAGGTGATGTTTTAATTTATTTGAGTTTATTTGGTAATGAGATTTGTTTGAGGGTAGAGCTAAATTTGGGAAGGACAAAAAAAAGCACTACATATTGTTTTTCATGAATGTTTTAATTAGGTTTTCTTTTTTGTTGCTGGACACAAAACAATCTTCTGTCCTAATTTCCTCTAGCACATTGCCAAGAAGTTTCTACCCTTAGCTTCTGGGGCTCTCTGATTTAAAAAGTCATATCCAGCCAAATAGTGTGTGCATTAAATGATTTGATACACTACAAAGAAAAAAACATATATTTCATTAAATTTGGCTTCCATAAGCAGCATATCTCAACAAGTAATCTTTTTCATGGAGAGAAACTATATTTCATATGATTATGGACTCCAAGAATTCAAATCCGTCCATGCTCACTGTTGTTGGTGCATGACTCATGGAAATGGTTGCACTCTGGATAAACGCAATGAAGCCAGTCTTAAATGCTTCTAAGACCTAGTTAGTGGAACATTAGAGATCCGTGGGAAATCCCCTTGTGGTAGGGTTCTCTATTATGCTGTCATGCCTGATAGGCTTCAAACATGGTTTTTCCTCTTTTCAGAGAAACTGGTGTATAAGGTGGCTCTGGGAATTAACGGGGATTTCTTAACATTTATATAGAGGTATAGGCATGGTATAATTAATGGATTCTATTTGATTTAAAATTTGTCACTTTTGTTTCCTATTTTGCTAAACCCAAAAAAGTGATTGAGTGGACAGAGCCTAAGAGGTCCACAAGGCATAGGGATATATCACCCCCATATGATAGCATCATAGCTGCGGAGTATTCAATAATCCCTCTGTCACTCATATATGCCAACATTCTTGTATAATCTGAGAAATTATGATCTCAGAAATAGCAAGACAATCAGTTATTTATTTTATCACATTACTGGGCAGTAGAGCTATGGAAAACCATTCTGCAGTTCTGACTTTGTTGTTGTGAAGAGCTGAGTTTAAGGCTATCACTTACTAGCTATGAGATCTTGGACAAGTTTTTTTTTTTGGTCCTTTTTTTAACCTCTCAAAACTTCTGTTTCCTCATCTGTAACATGGGGATAACAAGAAAACCTTTCTGAGAGAACAGCTGTGAGGATTAAATGGGACAGTGTACCTAAAGCACTTAGAATAGGCCCTGGGACATAAGCAGTACTCAACAAATGTGATTTTGCTCCTGTCAGCCTGTTAGGTATCTAATGTGGTCCTGAGGAAAGAGTACCTTCTTTGTAAATTTGACTGTGGTCTTCTTTTCAATTAGGAACTTGCCTGCCCAGAGGTAAAAGCAATGTCAGACATTAACTCATGTTCTCACAGTAAAGGGGACCCTAGGAAAAACAGAGTGTGATGGAGAACGCCTTGGCCGGTGGTAAGAAGACTTGGCACCCTGGTCCAGGATTTGAAACTAACTGTTTGACTTTAGATTCTCTAGATGTAGTTCCTCACCTCTCCAGTGCCTAGTACATCAGAATTTAGAAATATTTGTTGTCTAGATTAGGGAATTAATCTGTGAAATGAAGTGATTGGATCCAATCCAATTCCTCTGTCTGGGATCCCATTCCTAATGGAGAAAGTTCCTCAGTGACGGGACATTTGCTCTAACTCTTGCCATGCAGAGCTTTCTCTGGGGCATCGTCTAATTGATTTGATTGGCATAAGTGCCGTTTTGGGGTGGTAATGTGCTTCTGGGAATGACATTGGTTTAAGAAAGTAGCTGCAAGGGAATAAAGGAATGGTTTTGTCCAAAGATGCTAAAAAAAGAACAAGCATACTTCAATAGATGATCAGCCCTATACTCTCCATTGCCCCCAGGACATGGGCCTGTTATATTTTTTTTATTCTCTTTAGTTGTTAAAGAGAATAGGACTAGATCCTATCAAGCTCTACCTCATATATTTATTGGAATCTTTTGGTATTCTTTTCTTTTTCTCTTCAAGATTACCCTTGATATTTTTACCCAATTTCTTGAAAGATTTTCAGAGGGCAGGGGGACGGCAACATGATTTAACCTCATCATGAACTCTTATACATAGTTCTGAGCCCTTAATGTTTTCAAGGATGATTGGGCTTCTCTCTTTCTACTCTTTTGGGGCTCGTTAAAAGAGCAGTTCATGAGAAACTGCCCTTATGCCCTTGTGCCCAAGTGTACTTTGAGATGTGTTTCTTACATACCATCATACTAGGGTGTGTGAGGTTGCCAGGATCATCCATAGTACCTGAGCTGCCTTGTTCTTCCAGTCTGGGTGAGGATCAACAAGAATTATTCACTTAAGACGCAGGGCTTGAGAGAAGAATAAAGAAACCAGAATGGTGAGAAATGAACTATGGGCTTGGTCTGGTGAGGTCAGCATTTTAAGAGAATAATGTTCTGGAGATTTTATAAAATATATTCATATGTATATTATATATAAAATATTAATATAATATATTATATATGTATATATAATACCATAAGATTTAAAGAAAGACTTACTATGTATCAGGCATTGTATAAAACTTTAAATGCATCACCTCACTTAATCTTCAAAATACCACATGAGGTAAGTGCTGTATTTATCCTTATTGTAAAAATGAAGAAACTGAGACATGGAGAGATTAAGTCATTTGTCCAAGGTCACACAGCAAGTAGCAAAGCTGGGATTTAAACTCAGAAGTTTTTATTCCAGAGCCTGTGTTTTCGTACATATAAAACTTACATGTATATCATAGTCTGATTGCCCTCAGCTTAGGCAATGTGCAGCAAAGTCTTGAGGGGTCCTGCATCTTGAACAATGCTTAAAATTATACAGGAAATATGGACATCCACTAGAGCCGAAATAGACCCAGAAAGGGCAAGCCACTCCTACAACTATTTCTGTATCTCAAGTGCCCTAGGTTGTCACTCTGTATTTCTGTTAGAGGTACACTTGCCATCCTAGGGTCATACTACAGTGATTCAAGCCAGCACCCTCACAATTCTACTTCTCAACCAACTGCTTTTAGCTTCTGCTGAAATGAGACATCACCATCTTATGCCATTTAATTCCAATAACTATCTTGGTTTTGGAGAGAAGTCCATATTCAAATATATTTGCTTCCTGTTCTCAGTCCCCTTTAGAAAATACCATAATTAATAAAAATAATACCTAGGTCCCCACTCCTTTTGCATCCAGGTATGGCCATTTGACTAGTGCTTACCATTTGACTAGTGAGCAGATGGAGCAAACTCTTCTGAGTTTGGGTCTTAACTCAGTGGACATGTACTCTTGCACATTTCCTGTTTCCCTTCCTGGGAACTGGAATACAGAAGTGCCTGTGATCTATCTTTCATCAAACAGGCATGAACAGTGCCTCCCAATCTTCCTATTCAAAGGTTGGGCCACAGCCTGACAACCTGGAATCATCTGGGAGCTTGTTAGAAATGCAGAAACCCTATCCTAGACACCTAAATCAGAATTTGCCTTTTTAACACAAGTCCTAGTTGATACACATACGCATTACAATCTCATGAACCAACAACAGAAAAATCCTGGTTTTCTGAGTGATCACATGGAGCATGGCTTTCCTGATAACCCATCCTTTCATCTCAGGACTGTTATGTGAGAGGGGAATAAGCATCGATGGTAAGCCACTATAATTTGAGGTCTCTTTGTTGCAATGACTTAGCCTTATCTAAGCAATGCAGTATTGTTATCCTGGTTTTAAGGGCAAGAAAACTTAGATTTAGACAGCATATCATCAGAGTCCTTACAGGAAATAGGATTCAAGCTGGATAGTTGGAATAAAGAGATTTTAATAAAGGGAGGAGTGAGCATATTTAAGGATAGGAGGGTACTCTTTCAAGAAGCTTGGTAGTGAAGGGAAGGAAAGCAACTAGTAGCTAGAAATTATAGAAATTATGAATCTGAACATATGTGTGAGCTGTGGGGAAGGAGCCAGTGAGATATTAGAGACTGAGGTTAAAGGACATGATTGATTAGATCTGGAAGGAGACAAAGGGCAGAATAAAAGCATGGCTTGTGCGGAGAGGGGTGTTTACTTCTCTAAGATAGGAAGGAGGAGGGATAGATGTGTGTGTGTGTGTGTGTGTGTGTGTGTGTGTGTGTGTGTGAGAGAGAGAGAGAGAGAGAGAGAGAGAGACAGAGAGACAGAGAGACAGAGACAGAGAGACAGAGACAGAGACACTAGGCTTAAGCATGCCTTCTCTGTGAAGTGGAGATGAAGTCTTGTGCTGAGAAAGAAGGGACCCTTTCCTGTGCTAGCTGAGGTGATATTGTGTGAATCAGGTGCGGCGGGGATGGTGAATCGATGTGGGAGGGCTGTGTCTGGTTTGAAAATCTCTCTGCTGTAAGTATTCTGCTTTGTTCCTGGGTACAAGGTGGTCAAATTGGAGAACCATTCTGGTCTGGTAGGAAGTCATAGTTCTGGTAAGGACGCTCCGACGTTAGATACAATTTGACAGAGAATGTCCTCAGAGTAAAGCCTATCCTGAGCTGCCATGTAACATTTGAGGCACTAAAATTTCATTATTGTTTCTTTGTCCATCGGCAGAAGCTGCATCTTGGAGCCAGGGCTTGAGCCCATGTGTTCACCTGGTTGCTTCGAGAGACTGAGCTTCTGTACAATAGAACAGCTGCTTCATCCTCCCTCATTCAAGCAAGCCCCTGTTCAGTATCACATGTGGCCCATTTGTTTGGAAGGTGCCATAACCAGCGCTGATTGCCAAAAATTCTGTGTATAACGTGCCAGATGGCCTGGAAAAATGGGGACTTGTCCTGGGGGACACAAGGTGTTTGCCACATACTCTGCAGACTCTGGTTGGAGATGCTCAAGCCCCCGGGATGTTGCCATTTTATAATCATCTCCATGTTAGCCGTCTTTGCTGGCCAAACCATCAGGCCAGCTGGTGGCTTCTCTTTGGCAGCTGTTTTAAGAAAAGGATTTTTTTTTTTTTTTTAGAGAGACAATGGATTTTTTTCATCTATGTTTGAATGGATTTGGGGTCTCTTTTCCAGTGCTGAATTGTTTGTCCAGTTGAAAAAAAAAAGTGAACAAGGACACGTAATTCTCAATCTCCCTGTACCTTCTGACTCTTAAGTCTACAGGGTAAAAGGGTTTCCGCTTTGTACTTGCTGCATGTAACCATTTCTGAATATTGTTTTTTTATGTTGGAATATCATGTATACAGGCGGGGATGATTTTAAAAGCATTAGTTAGGGATTTTACAAGTTTCATATAAGGGAAAATCTATATAAACACAAAATAATACAATGCATGAATTGCTGGACATCTAGTCATATGTTTTTGTTTTTTGTTTTGTTTTTTGAGGGCAGTGTCAGTGGCCCGCATATGTGGGACCGAACCGTAGTCATATGTTTTTTGACATTAATATATTATTTAATTTCCTATAAATTCTTGGCCTTTTTCTTAACTCCAAGAACTAAATAATTGGATACTTTTGGGACAGTTACCTTGTTCTGAATGTTGTTTCTTTTTAACAGGAAAGATAAACTTGATTATCTAATTATTTGCTACACAGAAAGAAGCAAGTTAAAACTTGGTTAATGGAATAATTTATTGCTTTAGATTTTTCATGTACTTCTGGCTAAATAGTGAATTTATTTTGTTTATGAAAACTTAAAATTATTTTCTAGTTATAGGCAAACATATCCAAAACTAAGCATGCACAGAAAAACTGTTCATAGAAGTTGTTAAATTGATAACACAAGTTATAATATGTATGGTATCATTCCCAAACTTATAAGATAAAAAAGTAATACATGCACATACAAATACACAGATATATTTACATGTATGTAGATGTATATAAAAAATTGGAAGATATGCTGAGATTTTATTTTTTATTGACTTTTTCTTGAATTTACTGTTTTCCTGGATGGAGACACTTCTCATGTATGGGCAGATGGGAGTAGGTTCTTACAAATAAAGAACACAATGCTTCTCAGATGAGGATAGGGACTGAAGCCTCCTGATGAAGTTGAAGTGTTGAGAGATGTCCCGTTATTTTCAGGGGGCATATAATGATGCAAAATTGGAAGCCTGAAATAACTGAGCCCCTTTCTTCCCTAAAAATAAAAGAAATGTAATATCGTATATTCATTTATTCTCAATTGTTATCCTGCAGCATGATATATTTGAGGTTTGGATAAAATGTACTTAATCAGAAAAGATGATTAAAAGTAAAAGCAATTTCTGAGTGATTAATACAAGCAACAATTTGTTAATTTCTAGAAAACATACTTAAGTCAAACAAATCACATGTCCTGCATTAACAGGTGTTCTAATGAGACGGTGGTTTAGGAAATAAGAATGGAAAAAGTCCAAGGAAGAAATGAACATACAACCTATTATTGTGTGTCTCTGGCTTGTCTTATACCCATTACAAACATGCATGTTTTGGGGTATGTTAAATTATTATAGAAGACTGCCAAGTGCGACCAGATTCATGTATATAATAATAGATTACTATAGCAAAGACATTTTACTGCAACCTAGGAGCAGATATTGTCTGATTTCTGGAAACTTAAAACACACAATTTAAAGTAGACCCCAAGGGAAGCTTGTGGTGAGCCAATCTAGCCCAAGGCAATTTATTGACAGAATTAAATTCTAGCTAATTTCCTTAGTGCCAGTGTGTCCAGCACTCGCATTAACTGCACTAGTTACCAATGAAAAATATGTCTTTTGGTGCAGAGCACTTTGCTGAAAGGGAGCCAGCCTCCTGCGAAGTGCTTGGAAGATTGGTTTGGTATTCTGAAGTGTTTATGGGGGATCTCCAGAGACTCACTGGCACTGTATAGTGTCTCCTGTCAGGGGCTTCTTTGTGTAATAGCTTCCATGTGTTCTTGTATGGGAAGACGAGATTTAGCTTCATGGCTCACCTCCCATTGTGGGGAGAGAATTTGAAAGGGAGAGCAGAGGACCTGATAGGAAGTAACAGGAGTGTCAAGGCTGGACACGAGTCTGGAAGACTCCAGGCATGGTTATTTCCAGCACAGAAGAAGCCGTAGTAAAGGATAACTGCAAGCCAGAGGGCGTGCCATTTATTGAATTTAGATGTCTTAGGAGAGTGTAAAGAAGCAAGAGGAATGGGAAATGGGAAAAAGATGCTAAGGTGTGCTGCAGTGAGCTAGGGAGAGGGTAAACTGGGGTGGAATGGGGTGGCATAAAAACCAAAGTGCCTTTGGGTTTAGAGGGTGGGTGGTTACCAATGCAACACAGACTTCTAGAACTTTCTTTGTGATGACTTCTGTACTTTTACTCAACAAAGTCCCATTATACTATTGTGTTTTCTGTTTGCCAATGTAATGGGCAAAGAGGGATGTTTTTTATAAGTGATGCTCAAATAAAGGAATGATGATGTTTATCTTCAGTCTCTAAATTGGCTAACATCTTAATGCTTTGGGACAAGGTGGAGAATAGAGGCACAGTATGACTAGACTTCAGCCAGATTGGAGAACATGGCTGTCAAAGAGATGTGGGCATTGCACTTGTAGTAAAGGACACAGTAGAAATACTTTGGATTTATTCTGGAGCAATTCATGTTTTCTTTGCAAGGAAGGGGACACTAGTTTGTGTATGACTTACGGCATTGGGGTGATGTCATCCTGGGATGTGGGGAACTCTGAGATGAAAGTACAGGGTGGATTGAGACCAGGGGTGTCATTGGAACCAACAAAAGAGAATGTAATTAGAATCCTGAGAGCACAACCATAAAAAGGAGAAAAAAGGAAAAGTCGAACAAGTTAGAGTAGATTTATCAGCAAATGTCTGGAGGAACCAACCTGAATAACTTACTTCATATGCTTAAGAAAAACAGCTGCAGAAAATCAATAAAGGGAATAGTGAAGAATCAGGATAGAATACAGAGGCATTTTTCAAAGGACCCTCCAAGCCCATGAGGCGTCAGAGAAAGGTATTACATCTATTATGACAAGCTTGGTGTTTTAGACTAAGTTCCATCCTTAGTGAATATAGCATATAATGAACTATGAACAGCACATTTGTAAAATTTCAGTGAGTGTGTACTGTTTACTTATTTGCTTATGCTCTGTGTTAGAGAGAAGGGCTTATATATTCTCACTCACTGTTTTGCTTTAGATGCTTTCATCTTTTTAATTCTTCGTGTGTTAAAATAAAACCTGTTTTTTAAAAAACATACCAGTACCCTTGCCCTCCTAAAAAGCTTCCCTAGCAGGTAGGAAAGAAACAGCAACCTTATAGCTACAGTTTAATTTAATGCCTTCAGAGAGCACACATAACAATTTGGGCAAACTAGCATGAGAACTCTTTTAGTTGTATCTAATTCAAAGACTTAAAACAATAGGTGATTTTTTTCTGTAAGGAGTTCAGTTATATACTTCTGTATATAATTGATTATATTCTATGCATATTTATGTTACTGTGAAAACTACTTTACTGTACTGTAAGGTTAAAGTTACTAATATCTCTTACTTTCTAGTTTCTATAGTTATAGGGTAATTGCACATTTTATTTTTAGGGTATACTTTTAAAAGTAATATTTGAAAACTGTAGTACTCTTTCCTTATTAGGCTGATTTTCCAATACAAGAGAAAAAGCATACTGGTATACCTTTTTTTTTCCCTTTGGCTTCCGGTATCTGAATTTCTTTCCAACATTATGGGAGGTTTCTAAGAGTTGAAAATGATTGATAATTTCCCAGCTTCCCAAGCAGCTACGATACAGACATGTGACTGGTACATGGCCAATCAAATGCATGTATCCTGGACTTTGAAGTGGGAGAGAATGATAGAGAAGAAGGGAAAGTGGGAGCCTTGTTTGTCAACAGGATCAGTGACAGCAACAGCCACTTCACAGGAGCAACACAGATAGCAGGGCCAAGGGTGGCATAGCGGGGGCACTGACTGCTTGCTCGTGTCACTGGTGAGTTCTGTGGTGTGAGCTTGTTTAGCAGTGGTTCTGGCTGCCTTGTCTTCCTTGTTCTTGCTCGTTTTTTGATCTTGGTCTTCTAGTCTTCTCTGTGACTTTTAATTACCCAAAATCCTTCTAATAAATCTCATTTTTGCCTAAATCAGCCAGTCAGTGTCTGTTACTTACTAGTGTATTTTATGCTTGGTAGGTTTACCACACTGAATTAAAAGGAACCCAGGTATTTTTTCCTTTTAGTCCTGTGACTAACAGGGTTTGCCCAGGACTGAGGGGGTTCCCGGCACACATGTGCAAGACACTGTATTGAGCTGGTCAACCCTACTAAGTAGCCATGTGGCCTTCCACATGTTTCAAACCTGCTCTATCTGTTTCATCATCTGTAAAATAGAAGCACCTATTGTTATGAAGATCAATGAGATAGTTGACATGAAAGCTCTTTGCAACATGTCAGGGGCTATACAAATGCACGGTGGCATTATTGTTGAGTAGTTCTAGACAAGAGGTGTGGTATGACTCCTTAGCCAGTGTGAGACTGTGATTCCAGGACCATCTGCATGAGAATAACCTGCTAAAATACATATTAAATGTTAAAATGCTTCTTAAAAATGTAAATCCCTGAGTTCCACTCCAGACCTTTGAGCAAAAATTCCTGGGAGAGTGAGTCCCAAGCAGTTGAGTTTTAAAAAGTGTGATTCTAATCTACACTAAAATACGAAGATCCCTCCTTAAAAGGAACCGGAAGAGGGTGTAGAATATCCCACTTCCCTTCCCTTCTGTCCTGGCTTTGCTCTGAGTTCTCTGCTATGGAGACCACATTTTAAATGCTTGCTACTCTAAGTGTGGACCATGGACCAGCGGCGTTGACATTACTGGGCACATGTCAGAAATGAAGACCCTGAGGCACCATCCCAGCCCTGCTGAATCAGAATCTGAATCTGCAGTTTAACAAGATCTCTGGTGACTTGCATGCACATGAAAGTCTAGGAAGCGCTGCTCCACATTAAATTAATGTCAAACAGCAGGCGAAGGTTTTCCCTATCAGGTGGAAGGGGCTGGATCCAACAGATAACCCTCTGCTCTTCCCCAAGCTCTCAACAGAGAGACAGACCCAGGAATCAGAGAGATGGGAGTCGGAATGCTTCTTTTTGGCAAAACTGAGAACTGTGTTGGAGGATGTGACTTAGGTGGAGTCAAGTATGCATATTAACCCTTTCCTGAATTGAAGTCAAGCTTACCCAACAGCTCTGGCCTACTACACTGCCAGGCCGGGGCACTAGACCAGAACTACCCTCCCCCTCCCCACAGGCAGACAGAGCCAGAGGAGGGAAAGGACTGCCAAGGTCTTGCTTCCCACCAGCCTGCAGGTTACTCATGCCACTTTGCTATTAGGAAAGCCAGGAGTCCTATCTAAGCAAGTCACTCCACCTGGGGTTCCTTCTAACATCAGTATGTAAAAAGCTGCCCAAAGAGCGTTTTGTCCCTCTGGAGACCATGAGTCATGTAGGGCAGTCAGCCCAGGTGGCCCCATGATCACTGAGATGCAGGGTCTGCTCTGACATCTTGTAGGTAGCTCCTCTCTCCCACCCAGCTGCCTTTCTTTCTGTCTTCCCATAACATGCTGGCTCTACAGCTGCCAGAGCTGGGGAACCCCCTGGAAAGCCAGGTGGTGGCTACATCTGCAGAGAAACTTCTGGAGGCAGGAGCCAGTTAGTGAGCTGTAGATGAGAGAGGGTCGTATTTCGCCCCATGCTAAGATAGTACCTTGGAACCTCCTTTCAGCCCATGAAGAAGCTGTTTTTCTTCCATGCATAGGTTTCCTCACCTCCATTAATGAAAATGACTTTAAATTCAGAATTATTGCCTATACCTAATTGGGTGTTAGCGATATGCAAAACTGGGCATTGAACTCCAGTGTGTCTAGCATAGCCTAATCGTTTAATTGGCCATAATGATTTTATTATCTGGGTTTTAAAATGGGACAATCGGCAATTTTTTCAAAGTGCTTCCAGGTTGATTACAAAGGATGCATGTGATATCTATATGCCCAGTAACTGCTTTTTCAAATTACATTCATGCCTCTTTATTTTATTTGAAAGTGTAGGGAGTTCAGTACAGTTCAAGGAAAGCATTGTGGTAAGCAGCCAGCTTAAATGTGAGCTGTGTAAAGAGCAGCAGCTTGCAGAAATATTGCTATAGATACTGGGACCGTATCCTGCCTCGATACAGACCACACATAATTGAATCATGTTCAATAGAAGGCCATTACAAAACCGAACTTATTTGCAATGCTAATGTGGGGAAGACAGCTGTCACAGGGAATTAAATATGATCATTCAGAGCTAGAATAAATGAGGTGTCCATTATCTCCTGGCTGTGTTGCAGGCTGCTTGAAGAACACAAATGAATGATACTGTTGCAGTAAGCAGCCCATGGTTTTGTCTTTAGTCATATTTCTATATGATGCAGGCAGGGGTGGGGAGATAGGAGGACAGAAAAGAAGCTTGGTAGATAAATATAGGCAAGTGGGCAAAGAGTTTTGTTTTCCCCTTTTCCCCAAAGACACCACGGATGCAAGGATATAATCAAAATTCCATTTTTGATGCCTAAAATAGATTTTTAATTTTATTAAAGGTTTTCATCAGGATTCTTCCTTTCTCCCTAAGACTCACAAAGGAGGCTGAGTGTGAAAGGGTAGAGTGGGGAGTAAACAAAGCTAATCCTTTTGTCCCTTCCCCAAGGCCTTCCTTCTCATCCAAAGAGATAATAAAGATAACAGAGAACGTCTTCCTGGATAATCAATCTGCCAAAGAGTACAAAAGGTACTTGGATCAGTGCTGGTTTTAAAAATGCCATTAATTATCTGATTAACAGAAAGGGAGACTTCCTTTGATTGACTGGGAGCAACCTGTCTACAAATTGGTTTTCTTATGTTAATAACAGGGAAACTAGGCTGTCATCTTTTTGACACATAAAAAAGTTAGAAACAATCTTTGAAAAAGCACTTAAAAACAGACTATTTCCACATAGAATGTGTACAGCAGTTAATTCTAGAACATGGGCTATTATTAGTATGAAATTACGTGATGCTGTGGTTGAGAGAGAAAAGCCAGCCTCCAGTGAGCGGGGACTGGTAAGATTGGTTGGCCTTTCCTTAGGAAAGACAGTTACTGGTGCAAAATGACCTCTCCGAAGTAAACAAGGTCTGAGAAAAAGTCTCAGGTTCTTGTCTTTTGCTTTTTCCTGTAAACAATCAGCAACGTTAGCAGTCATTAAAAAAAAGGTAGTAAAAGCAAAATTAATAAGATTGTGTGTGTATATCTGTTAGCATTGGATATTTTGTGGGGTATGAATTACATTTATGCAGCATATAAATTCAAGAAGGTATTATAATTTTAGCTTCTAAGGACTCTGAGTTGCCTTAGTGTTGCTGGTCTGTTCCAACAGGTTGGTTTCAGGTATTTGTGTAATATTTTAGAAATGAAATGTGAATACTTAACTAGAATTCCAAGCACATTCGTAGTATGACAGAGCTGTAAATAAAGATTATTCCTCCAAACTCACAATACAATACCGTTCCTATCAGGGCTCCTATATTTTTGGTTAAAAATCTATTACTTTTGAGAAAAGACTGTTTGTGTGATATTTATTGTGATGAAAAGAGAAAAAGAACTTTGGCTTTAAGATTCTAAAAGAATTCCCTAGAACCTTGGTTTGGAAGGAACTTGAAAGACTCACGACATCTTAATGCCTATGCTGGGAGAGCTGCTCCTAAACTACTGCATTCAAGAAGTCATCCTGTATTCAGGATTTCTTACTTATTCGAAGCCTAAATAATTTAGTATGAGACTAAGTAGGTGCTTCAACTAGATTCTTATGCTTTTATTCTGAAATGGATTTTTCTACCTGACTGTGAAGCATACATGTTGATAGTAAGAAATTTCAAACAGTACAGAAATGTGTGATGTAGTAAATGAAAGTCGCACAAATTTCCAGCCTTCCAGAGATATAACTATAGACATGTATACCATTTCAACATTTTTTCTGTGTATACATAAATATTTTTTTCCCCTAAACTTATATGTATGGTATGATTCCACATTTTATTTACTTAGTTGTATGTCATCAGCATCTTTTCATATCTGCCCATATAGATCTACTTAATTTTTAAAAAATGACTGAATAATATTTTGCTGTGTATAATAATATTTATTATCATTAACCCAGGGGTTGGCAAACTAGCCTGCAGGCCAAATCCTGCTGCCCTCTTGCATCTGTTCATGTTTTTTTTTGTTTGTTTGTTTTTAAGATTTTATTGGGGATTTAGGGAAGGGGAACATTGTGTTTTTTCCAGGACCCATCAGCTTCAAGTCAAGTTGTTGTCCTTCAATCTTAGCTGTGGAGGGCACAAGCTCAGCTCTAAGTCCAGTTGCCGCTTTCAATCTCGTCTTCGGTGGGTGTGGAAGGTGGGGGTGCAGCCCACCATCCCATGCGGGAGTTGAACCAGCAACCTTGTTGTTAAGAGCACATGTTCTCACCAGCTGAGCCACCCAGCCAGCCCGAGTCTGTGCATGTTTGATTGGAACACAGCCATACTCATTTGTATTTGTATTGTCTGTAGTTGCATTAGCCCTACAATGGCAGAGTTGAGTAGCTGCAACAGAGACTGGATAACCTGCAAAGCCCAAAGAACTTACTATATGACCCTTTTGCAGAAACATTTTGCCAACTTTTGATTTAACCAGTCATCTGTTAGTTGGATGTGTAGATCATTTCTAATTTTGTACCATAAAAATAATGCTGTAATAAATATATTTGTAAACCCATCTTTACGTATTCACTAATTATTACCTTAAGGTGACTTCTAAGAAGTAGGACTGCTGACCACTAGGGTTCTACTTAATAAATACCTATCCTAATTAATAAATACCCTGTAACAACCAATTCTTAGTGGCACAGATTTAGAATCAGGCAGACCTAAAATTTACATTTTGGTTCCATGGGTATCAGCTGTATAATTGCGTAGGTTTTTTGAGTGCAAGCAACAGAAATCAATTGTATTTAATTTAAGCAAAGAGATTTATTGGATGTTGTGCAGGAAAAGGTTAGCTGAGCAGGCCCAGGCTGCTCAAACTATACATACTCCAAAGTAAGGCCTGTTTTTAGGAGGGCTGTTCTCAACTGGCTTCTGGGAGACAGCCTCTGAGCCCTTGGAATATACTGCCTGATGAGAGTCATTTTGGGGGCTGCCTGAGTGGTGCATTGGTTAGGAGTTGGCTTGGAATGCCAGCTCTGAGCAGTAGGGTCCCAGTTCGGATCCCACATGAGGGCCAGTGACGCTGCGCCCTCTACATCTAAGATGGTGAACAACAGCTTGACCTGGAGCTGGGCTGCCATGAGTCACCAGCGACAGCATAGGCTTCAGTGGGTCTGCAGTGGGCTGCCGTAATCTACCGTGAGTGGCCGTCCAATGGCCGGAGACCGACTGCCTCAGCTGGGAAACAGTGCAATGATTCCAAGACCAACATGGGCCAGTGAAGCGACGTCCTCCACAACTAGACTGAAGAACAAAAGGACAGCAACTTGTCTGTTCCCCTTCCCTGATTCCCCAATGCTGTTCCCCTCCCCCAATTCCCCAATAAAATCTTCTTGTATTCCTGAGGGCGATGCTATAATAATAGTTTGACCAGATAGTTACTGCCAACAATGTGACTTATAGTGAACACCATTTTTGTTCACCTGAGACCCTAGGCCACATTGTATAAGTTTGACCTCTGGGGACTGGGTAGCTAAGACCAGGTCCACAGGTGCAATATGCCTGTATGACTGACCCCCCATAAAACCCCTAGACACCAAGGCTTCCCTTGGTGAGCTCCCCTGGTTGGCAACACTTCACACATGTTGTCACACATCACTGCAGTAGAATTAATTCCCAACTGTCCATGCAATTCCCAAAGCACAACTGGGAGCTGCCCCTGTTGCCTCCTGGAGTCCACCCTATGTTTTTAATCTGTGTCTTTGCACTGTTATAAACCACAATCATGAATATAACAGATTTTCTGAGTTCTATGAGTTCTTCTAGCAAATCTTCAAAATGGAGGACTGTCTTGGGGATCTCTGACTCAGATATAGCTGAGTTAGTAGCTCATGCACATAATGAGAAGGCTAGAGAGTGAGGCTTAGAATCAAGACACAACCTGCACAAAAAACATGATTTACTATATTTCTGGTCAGGTGAGGCCATTGAAATGATCAGGCTCTAATTTGTCTCTGTTTCTGGCACCCTGCTTAACAGTCAGAGTTCCAGGAGAGTCAGAGCTTAGGGCTGCCTGCCCCATCTTGCAGTGCTGGGAGGAAGGATCAGAGCATCTAAAGCTCTAGGTCCTTTGACTGCTGTTTGTGGGGAAACAGTGCACACATCTCAGTCAGCGAACAGTTACTATCTATTATCTACCACTGCTCTAGGCGGGGGAGATATGTTCCAGAATAGGAAAACATTCTTGCCGCCAGGGTGCTTATGTTCTGCAAAAGGTAATTCTTCGAAACGGTATTGATGTGCTATTAGGAAGAAGTAATGGATGCTGAGTAGCTAAAACGAACTAATAATAACAACAATAATAATAATAATAATAATAATAATAAAACACCCCAGCAATTGTTCACTTTGGTGTTTAAGTTACTCAACCTTTCTCAGTCTCAGTTTCCTCATCTGTAAAATGGGGACAATAATGACTATTTAGACTATTATAAGGATTACAGGAGATATTCTTTATGCTTGACACACAGAAAACACTCAATAAATGGTGTTTATTTTTGTGTCCAAGAGTGAGAGTTTTAAATTCTGAAGTCAAACCGCCAGGGTTCAAATTCTAGCTACTTTTTAGCTCTTGATCTTATGCAAGTTACTTAATTCCTCAGAATAGGAATGTCTTCATATATGGGTAGCTTGTGTTGCACAGGACCTTACGTTTGGTTTAATGTCCTGCTGCCACTGCCCTGAAATTATTAAGAATTTTTGAACAAGGGGCCCTGCATTTTAATTTTCACAAGACCCTGCAGATTATCTAGCTTGTCCTGTCTCTGAGCTTCTGTGTCCTCCAGTGAAATGAAGATAATAATATACACCACATCATTTTTCAAAGGGCTCATTTTAAACTCTTGGTTAAACAAAGTTTTCACCCTTTTCCATTTGTTGCCTTTTCAGACATAATATTGTCACACTGTGCTCACATAGCCCATTTTATTGATTTTATAGAAAGAAAATATTTTTTATAGGAAGGTGAAATTTTAGTAAGTTCAAAGCATACAGTCTCATACTTTGCAATGAATAATCATACACTGAATGTTTCAACATCTTTCGCAGACTACTCATTTTTAATATATGAGGAAATTGTTGCATTTAAAACTGAAGATATTACAAAATGTAGAACATTCGTAAACTTATATAATAGGACTATAGCTGGCCCTTGAAGATTGTTGCTTTGATGTAGAGCGTGGTATGAAAGCAAACTTCAGTACTGTTAAATGCCCTCTTATAACTAATTCTTGCAATTTAGGTCCCTGCAGTCTAGGGCAGAGAGAAATAAAGAACCATGTCGCACTATGTTGGAGAAAGTAAATTTGAATGAAAGATTGAAAAGGAATAAACCATTTCTGAGTACTTCAAGCACAATAGCAGAGTTGTCTTTTTAAATAGAGTACTTGTATTTAATTTTCACCCATCAGCCGGTAGGAAGAGAAATAGAGAAAAGTGAAAATAGCTTTACAGATCAACAGAGGCCTATTGAGGTAATGAGAGGTCTGACGTAAGCAATGTTCAAATCCTAGCAATTTAAAAATTTTTATATTTGGATTTCTATCTTCAACACTAGAAAATTAAGTGTTGGGTGTGAAATTTAGTACCATTGAGTCCCAGCCAAATTTCCTTAAAAGCTATGAGGCATCTAAACGTGCCAGTAAGGTGTGTGTGTGTATGTGTGTGTGTGTGTGTGTGTGTGTATGTGTATGCATTTGTGTGTGTGTGTATGTGTGTGTATGTGTGTGTGTGTGTGTGTGTGTTATGAAAGTAGAAAGTACTTGAGACTGCCTCCTGGTGAGGTGAAAGTACACTCCAGGTTTGCCTGTTTGGTGGCTCTGTGAAGACTACATGCAAATGCACCAGGAATTTACAATTTGGCAAACAGGGTGTGTTTCAATTCAGAGAGAAGCTGTATTCAAAACAGGAAAAAAACTTAAAAAAAAACCCACCTAATTTACAGAAATGCCAGAGGCAGCAGGGTTTGTAAAAAGTAAAAACACCTAAGTTGAGTTAAAATAAAATTGCCAAAATTTACTTAATTAAAAAGCATTTCTCTTAACTTCATGATTACATGATCAGAAATGATAGCAGGAAGAACATGCACAGCCGCAGAAGCAGTCTCTGTGATACGGGCAGTGAGGCGGGTGGTGGACATGAAAATGGTGGACGATTCTCCAATGAAGTGCTTTTAATTTTGCAATTAATAGAATGCCTGCTTTATTTTGCACCAAATTTAAGCTTATAACTCTCCCCCAACTTGAATTTTAACAAGTAAGAGGAAAATGAGCAGTTGGCATGGGGTCCAGGGATGAGAGTGTGAGAGGAGCACATGGTTTTAAAACCCATTGTTCATTAGTTCATGTTTATAAGCTGACAGCTTCTCTTACAGCCTCAAAGGTCAACGGTGTAATAATGCTCTTCATTACCTTTATTACCATAATTATTATGAATAGTTACGTTTTGCCACTTTGAAACATTACTTTTGAAAATAGTTTTTCTTCAATCCTCACCCGGCCACCCCCTTGCCAGAGTGGCAAAGGAAATTAGTGGTATTGAATCGTGAAGGGAATCATAAGGATACAGAAGTGGATGGGGCACAGGCCACACACAGTGCAAGTGTCAGGGAAGGGAGTTACTGAAGAGTAAGACAACATCAATGGTTTCATTTCCTGCAGTGGAAAGGTGACTGGATTTCAATTTGGAGGGTTGAGGGTTCAATAGAGGTGCTTGTGGAACATGAGTGACAAACCTTTTTTGTGTATACATGTAAGATTATGCACACACACACACACAGAGGGTGCCAAAAAATGTACATACATTTTAAGAAAGGAAAACACTGCATTAAAATTGCGCTGATGGTAACGGCTTTGAGCGCCTCTTGTAATTGCAGAAGTCAAACATGACTTGTATTCATCTTTTGTTATTAGTATATATTGAGTATCACAATTTAGTACAGTGTTTTCCTTTTCTAAAATGTGTATACATTTTTTATGGATATCTATCCATAAAATCATATATATGATTTTTTTTCAAGGGCTCCAGAGAAAACATAACTTGAATCCATGCCTTGGAGTTGGTCAAAGTGTTAGGAAGAAGTCCAGCTGGGTTCTACAGCATATTTGCGGACTTAGGCTGATAGAGTAGTCTAGATTTTAGATTTAGCAACTTTTGCATTTTTTATTAAGTTTCAGAGAGGGATGAAGGGGCTGATGGTATGGGTGATTGGCTTATAGAAATAAACTTCATTATGTGTTCCTAAAGAAGAAGGTGCTAAAACCTTATAATTGGCAAAATTTGGGGAAAATCATAAAGTTTGAGGATGAAACCTAAAAATGGAATCCCTGGGTTTGCCATTTGGATGAGCAGAGATGTCTTATACTCAATGTTTCAAACTTGAGGGTGTCAGCCAAGTCTGAACTAAGACATGCTATCATAGTTGGCTAATTTATAGTGTTACTACAAGGACAATCTTCCATAGAGATTTAGATGTTCGAAAGACAGTTCATGACACTTATAATCAAAATAAAAACCTTTCAACCATCTTTTCCTCTAACTGTTGCTCACTGATTGAGTCTCACTAATACACATCCTTTTCTTCTTACCTTGTCCCAATCCTTGATAGATTGAGCAATATTTTGACTTTTAAAGGAGAAAGACACAGGGCATTCCAAGCAGATAGAAAACGTCAGCCAAGGCATGTAGGCATGGAGGTATGGGGATAAGAGAGCTGCCCAGAGTGTCTGAAGATGTGATGTGATTATTTAGTAGAGGCTAGCAGGTGGGAGGAGAGGTTGGAAAGAGCACATTTGTAAGATAACCAAAAGGTGGATTTAGGTCTAATTGTAAGGGCCATTAAGGGGCTGTGATCAGTTATTTTGAAAAGTGAGTGTGGAAACCTCATTGAAGAGTATATAGTAAGGTCAGAAAACCAGTTACGTTGTTGTCTGATAAAAAAAAAGATGAGGCAGATGCTGCCTGTGTCAGTGGGAAGGGAGAAAGGGATGAGAAAGTTAATTCCAGGATAGAGTTGAAAAGATTTGGTGCAAGATGGATGAGATGGTGGAGGGAAAAAGACGAATGGAAGGTGACCCAAATTTGGGTGGTTGGGAAGATGACCTTGTGGTTCATCACTGGAATGGGGAACCTGGGAGTAGGGTGTGTGTGTGTGTGTGTGTGTGTGTGTATGTGTGTGTGTGTGTGTGTGTCTGTGTGTGTGTGTGTTTGTGTGTGCACGTGCTTGCGCCAGGATGGGTGTATTGGTTCCCCAGGGCTGATATAACACCATAAACTGGGTGGTTTCACCAACAGAAACTTATATCTCAGAGTTCTGGAGGCTAGAAATTCACAATCAAGGTGTCACAGGGTTAGTTCCTTCTGGTGGCTCTAGAGACCTGTTTCATGCCTCTGGCCTAGGTTTTGGAAATTACTTGGCTTGTGGCAACATAACTCCAATCTACACATGGTATTGTCCCCATGTGTGTGTCCAAATTTCCCCTTTTTATAAAAACACCAGACATACTGGATTAAGGGCCCACTCTACTGCTCTTATGACCTCCAGTATGACCTCATCTTAACTAATTATATTTGCAATGACCCTACTTCCAAATAGCATCACGTTCTGAGGTACCACAGATTAGGCTTCGACATACGAATTTTCAGTGGGACACAGTTCAACTCACCACAGTGTAGTAGGTGATTTGATCATGATTAGCTTTGAATATGCTAAATTTTAGGTTCCTATGGGCCCAATGTCAGCACACTGATGGAAATAAAGATACGAGTTGGACACATAGATTTGGTCATCATCTGTATATTTGGAACACTCGTGCTACTGAAGAATTTTCCATAGTGATTTTTGTAGCTGAAAGAGTGGGAGCATTTGCCTGGGGAAGAAGAGAAAGGGGAAGAAAATAAATTCATAGAGTACCTCTTAATGAGTAAGGCTTTCTGCCCAGTGCATGGGCATCACTATCTCACTTAACCCTCACATGGACCCAGCGTGGGAAGTTTTGAGCAAAGACTGAAGCCCACGGCGCCACAACTGCAGGATGGTAAAGTGAGCTTTGTACCCAGGTATGTAAGTAAAAGATGCTGGTTTCTCCTGGGGAGACAAGAAAAGGGCTGGGAGGAAACCACAGAGGAACTTAAGAGGAATGGTTCAAGGGCAGCAGTGGGAGTCAGTGAAGGAGAAGAGAGAAACGAGAACTAGTAAAGAAAGCCACTAGAAATCCAAAATAGAGTTTCAAGGAGCGGGGTGCGTGATGGGGTGGGGGTGTGTGGGGGTGATGGTGGAGGGAAGGGGATGCGGGGTGGGGAGCTATTGTATTAACTACTGTAGACAGGCTAAGGACCTAGAGGTGTCTCTTTGGTTTAGTCCCTTCATTCCTCTTTGAACATCCGTTTGATTAAGAAGTGCAATTACAGCAAATTTTTGTTCATGGTGATTACAGGAAACAGGTTTGCTATAAAATAAGAAAGGGAGAGGGCTGGCCCAGTGGCTCAGTTGGTTAAGAGCTTGCTCAAGAGTGTGAGCTGAGCTCTGAGCAACGGTGGTTCAATGTCAGCCCATGCTGAGTTGCCAACAGGTGGCAGGATGGCTCAGCCAAAAAAAAAGAAAAGGAATTACTATCAATTTTTTTCCAAGTTCACCACGATCAATGTGCTCTTGGGAGAGAAACACCAATTCTGATAAATTGGTCCATCCATGTATGTACATTTTCCTTAATGATGGCTTTGGAGGCAAATTTTAGTCTTAAATTCTGAGCATTGGGACCTGGCACCAAGGTTGGAGGTACACACTTTTCCTGTGTATGTTGTACGTGTTGCCATTTGGGTTGTTAAAAAAATGCATAAATTTGTGTAAGCACCGTGGACAAGCTAGTGGAGAAATCTGATAAGGACATTTTAAAGGCGAGGCTAAGGCATTTTAGGACATGTAAGACTATTAGGTGATAAATAAGCACTCACTGGCTTGTTGCACATACTTACTTTATATTCACTTCAAAGAAGAACATTTTCATTAAAAAGAAAGCAGTTAAAATGTCAAGGTGCCCATTCTCTTTTTTCAGACTCTCCTTTTTACATTACAAAATAAGTGAATTGAGTGAAGCATAAACTGCTGCTAAATAAAGGCTTTTCTTGGCATTCCTTGGAGAAATCAAATCCAAGACCAGTGGTAAAAGGTGATTGTACTATATCCACTACACAGACATTTCTTCTAATTATCAGCATGAATGTAATTACTTACAAGCATCTCAGGCTTCTACGATCATGTCCCTTAGAGCATTTCATCTTTAATGATTTTCCTTGATAGAAAGCCAGTTGGAAGCATTTGTTGCATAACATTGCTCAACCAGAAAGAAAAATACGTACTTCTCGGAAGAAAGATCTGTGTGCTTTCTTCTCAATGGTACTTATATTCTGCCAGAATTTGATTAGGAGCTATCTTGGCACAAAGATCGCTAATGACCGAGTCCAATAACTTATATAGATTAAACAGTTTCTCAGAAAAAAATACAATGTAGTATGACATTCCTTTTCCAAGAATATTGAAGTTCAGAATTGTAGCCACGTAAGGTGAATTGTTAACTCCTCTAACTTCCGAGGACAGAGAGTGTGGGACGGAATGAATGGCTACCTGAGGGAGTTTGTAGATTCTTAGGTGAGATAGTTTTAAAGGAAGAAATGTCTGGGCTGGAAGTGCGACTAAGGCATAAACTCATATAATAGATTAGGATTTTTAAAGCCATAAAGGACCGTTAGAGTTTACTTACTCCCCCAGTCCTTTACAGTCTGTTGGTGTAAAGGTTCAACTTGTTGCCAGGCTTCAAATTCCTTTCCAGTATTCTTTCCTTTGTCACTTCTTTCTCTAATATTAAAAAAGAATACATAAGACTTTATTTAAATGGCATTGTTAAGAAACATGTTTTAAATGTTTTATATGTTAGCTTTCTAGGTAACTAAAATTTACCCCTTAAGCATCACGTAAAAGGTTTTAATGGAATTGGTCATCTTAAAGAGTATCCTCAGCATAATTTAGCTTTTTCTTGAGGAAATAGTGTCATAATTATGAGCATTACAGTACTCCCCCTTACCCGTGGGCAATACAGTGGATGTTTGAAACCGCAGATAATACCAAACCCTATATATCCTATGTTTTTTCCTATCCATACATACCTATGATAAAGTTTAATTTCTAAATTAGGCACAGTAAGAGATTAACAACAGTAACTAATATTAAAATAGAACAATTATTACAATATACTGTAATAAAACTTATGTGAATGTGGTCTTTCTCTCTCTGATAAGCTGATAACCAAGACAGCTACTAAGTGACTAAGAGGCGGGAAGCATATACCCCATAGATACACTGGACAAAGGGATTATCTTGGGTGGGATGGAGTGGGACTGAGCGAGATTTCATCACGCTATTCAAAATGGGTGTTAATTTAAAACTTATCAATTGTTTATTTCTAGAATTTTTCATGTAATATTTTTGGACTGAGGTTGACCCTGGATAACTGAAATGGTGGATAAGAGAGGGCTACTGTAATTATTTTACCATCATTGAATCAAATTCACAGTTGCCCTTTGGTGTAATTGAGGTGAAAGGACTTGCTATGTGGTGGTAATTCAGTTGTTTCTGCTGTCCTTTAAATCAATGTCTCTTAACCATTTCACCATCTAGTAGACACGTCTTTCTCCACTTGTCAACATGCTCTCCTAGGCTGCTGGTGCTCCCTCTAGCTGAAGTCTCTCTTGCAGAATAAAATGCAAGATTTTGTGATTACTATGTGGTTAAAGACTTTGGCTTTCTTTTTGTTTGAAAACTGAATCCAGTGAAGTAAAATATTCATAATCTCTATAACTTTGTTCTTTATTTGGAGATGTTATCTGGTGATTTAAGAAAATTAATTTGACATTTTCACCATGTGGGACTCTGGTCAATGGCTTCTCATATTAGAGAACAGAGTCAGGTCTCCTACCCTTTGATTTGGGAGTATTAAAAACCCACACTTTTGCTCGTGCCTTCAGTAGCAAATGGGCATTATTCTTGCTTCCTATTCCTGAACATTTATTATTTAATTGGATTTTTTTTACATATATATACAGTGGGTACCAAAAAAATGTATACATGTTTTAAGAAAGAAAAAAACTATTAAAATTGTAATATTCAATATACTCTAATAACAAAAGATGAATACAAGTCATGTTTGATTTCTGCAATTACAAGAGGTGCTCAGAGTGGTTACCATCAGCACCCAGACACTTCTGATTATGGCGAACTACTGCTTGAATAACATTGACAAAAGTGTCTACTTGTATACATTTTTTTTGGCACCACCGGTATACATCTCCTGAATTTCTTGAGTAACTTTCAAAATCAAAGTGTGATACAGCCCTGGCGCTCAGTTTTATATCCTTAGGTACAGAGATCTTGAGTACTTAGGTCACAGGCCTCATTTTAACTCCAGCTCTATTGATCTAGGTTGTCTCTCTTCTCCCTCACTTGCATCTGTGTGTAAATGTCTGCATGCATACACATGTACAGATACACACAAACACATTCTACGTAGGAATTTAGGCTGATACCACCTACTGACATCATCCACAGTAACTTCAACACCCATGTCATTGACTCTGCCAACTCTTTGAGCTCAGCACATCATATGGAAGCATTGCCCTCAACCCTCTTATCTGTCTTGTCATGACCATGGATGGTGGCACTTGTCTATCCATCTCCTCACTCCTAACCTTCCTTCTAACTTTCTCCCCCTTTTTGTATTTACTCACACTGAGCCTATCTATGAGGTTGTGTGGCATAATAGAAAGTGCATGGACTTTGGAGTTAGCTGTACAGGTTTAAATTCTTTCCAGCTGTGTAATCTTGACTCTTTATATCCACTGTATGGGGAGTTGTTGAGAAGGTTAAATTAGATAATATATGTAAAGCACTTAGCACATAGCAGATGATTAGCTAAGGATAATTCATTACTGTCCAGACACTTGAGCCATCACAATGTTAATCACACCTTGGGTCTTACCTGTTACTCACATTTGCTCTGTTGTTAAGGCCTTGAATCTGGATAGAGTTCCTTTCTATAGTCACCATGTGGCATGGGGAGGCAGGATAGCATGGGGATGCCAGAATCACAGCAACAGGGGGAGAGGAGGATGGCAGAGATCCTAAGCCACTGATAGCTAGTCCCTACGTTTCATCATATTGTGAAATTAAGGGATTGGTTTAGACAATCTTAACGGCCCATCTAGCTCCAATTCCTCTAGAATTATAATTCTATTTTCCTGTTCCTCCTCAGTCTTAGTGGAGCTTCTTCCTCGCCATCACCACGACGACCTTCAGTTCCTCTGTATTTTCACAGCTTACTAGCTCTCTTTTACACAAAATTGTCTTCCATTGCTCTTTTACTTAAGTCTTATCTCTTCTATTTTTCTACCATAAATCCTATGTTCTAGCCAAACTGCATCATCCACCATTTACTATATTTTTTTATAACATGCTTTTATTTCTAATCTGTTCCTTACTTATTTTGTTTTCCATCCATCTTCCTTACTAGGATATAAGCTCCTTGAAGGCACAGACTTTTGTTTGTTGCTTAACCCTTGCACTTACACTACTGCCTAGCCATAGAAAGTATATGATAAATATTTACTGAGTGAATTCTCTGCCTTCCCTTTTATGCTTCATATGTATATCACCCTTAGGGTCACCCCAGTTTCTGACTGATTATGACAGGGGGAGGAAGTATATCAGAAACTTGACAGCATTGTCCTCAGGACTAGGCTTTGATTAAACTCTTGGAATCTGGCTGACCTGTGCCCATCCTGAGGCACTGACCGGCCTACCAGAGAGTACTCTCCAGCTGGTGGTGCTTGTCTGTGTGTGTGCCCCTAAGACAGGAGGTGCTGAACTGCTGGCTACCTTATTGGGGCCCTGTCCCACTAAGACACTGTCTCTGTTTCTTCCCATCGGGCTTGTTGCTAAGATGCCTCAGGTCCTAGCATACTCCCATGCTAACAAAATTACATTAAGTCTTCTTCAGGGCAGACTACCTGGCCCTAGTGAAGGAAGGGCTAAGGCGGGCGAAATCAGGAGGCAAGGGTCCTAGTTCCAACTATGTGTGTGACATTTAACTTCAGACAAATCAATTACTTCAAGAATACTTTTGAAGAGCCTATAATGTGCAGATGGGGTAACAAAGAAGCCTGGATATGGTTTCTGAAAGAAGTCTGAATATAGTTTCTGTACTCTGAAAGTTTCCAGTCTAGTTGGAAAGACAAGATACATGTCTTTCATTACAAGAGATACAAGAGACCTTTCATTTTATCTTCAAGATATCTCTCAAATGTTTTCACTTTTCCATCTCCACAATCTACTCCTTAGTTATCTCCATCTCCACATTCTGCACCCAAATTCTAGGTGTCATCCCCTATTGTTTGGATTACCACATCTTCCTTCCTGGTTCCACCATTTCCAGTCTTGCCCCTTCTGGCCCAGTCTATTACAGAAGAATTACCTTTTAAAAATGGAAATCAGATCGTGGTGCTCTCCTACTTAGAGCTTCTTGCTAGACTATGAATTCAACCAGACACTTTACCTTGACTTATTTGGACCTGCTTTGTCCTCCCCTGCCCCCTCTCCTTTCTCATCCCATGATCCTCTCCCCTTACCAACTGTGATGCAGTCACAAAGAACTCCTGACCCTTCAAACCTGGGACATCTTTCTCACTTAAGGACCTCTGCACATGCCATTGGTCTGCCTGGAATTCTCTGCTTCCTCACCAGCCACCACGCCCTGGTCTACACATGGCTGGCTCCTTCTCGGTCTTAGCTAAAAATGGATCTTCGTAGAGGTCTTATCTGAGTTGAATTCCCTGGTTGTTCCATTGCAGGGCAGTATATGTTTCCTTCATAGCCTGTATCACAGATTGCAATAATTTGTTTATTTATTTACTTGTTTGTCACCATCACTGGACTATAAGCTCCCTAAAGTCAGGGACCATGCCTTCTTCAGTGTCCTATCCTTGTAACCCATAGTATCTGGATATATATATATATATATATATATATATATATATATATATATATATATGATAAGCCTTCAATAAATAGTTTCACACTAAGCAAATAATGACTAGCAGCTGAGCATGATGCTCCATAGGGTGGTGCTGTATCTCTATATAAGCTGGCAAATCAGTGAAAGCTTATTAATTGTATTTATGGTAACTTGTACTCTGTGCTGGTTGTCTTCAGGGTACTTTTACACAATTAAAAACATTTAAAAGCTATTAGATACTTAAAAATTATACAAACCGCTAAAACCAGGTTGAGTTGTATATCCCGCCATATTGAATCTATTTGGATTTGTCAGGCAGGTGGTACATATCAAGCTGCTTCATATTCATCATGTATATTACTCTTGCACTATTTAAAATCAGTATTGAAACTGTAGTCTCCTTGTCCTGAGAAACATCTTTAAAAAAAAACAATTAGACTTTGAGGGGATAACATCCCTTTCCTAAAGGCCCTGCACAGACAGAGCCACTCTGTAGGATTCCTTTCAGACACCCTGGGAGTTGAGGGTGGTGCTGTTATAAATTCTTTTGTGTCAAGCATTGGCTTGTAGTAGTCTTTTGGGTGGTTATAAAAGGCAGGTTTCTCTGTTGTGTCAACTAACAAAAGGCAGTTATTAAAAAACGTGTACTGTGGACTGATAAAATACCTGCCTTATCTGGTTATAAGTCATTTTACAAACATGCTATAAGTAGTACTGAGCACAGTGTGCTTTTCTGAAAGAGCAGCTACCTCTTTTTTAATCTGCCCTGATCATCCTTGCTGGATTCAGTGGATTCAGCTTCGTGGCATCAGAACATGGGCTTGATACCTGTTGGCAGCACTGGCTGTCTGGGTGTCTTTCAGCTGTATCCCTTTGATTGTAGAGCAGTTTTTTTTATATTGATAAATTACAGGTATGGTACTCAGAGGGAGGAAAGGGGCAGCTCAGAGTGAATGGTGGTGCCCTTGGGTCTGATACTCACTTGGACGCATCTATTAGATAATCATATGTAGTAGAAGGTGTGTTTATGGGATTAGTTATTAATCACAAAACAGGATAGGAATTACTTGACTGCTAATTGTAATACTGGATGAGCACATAAAAATCATTATAATAAATATCATCCCTGTAGAACCCTTCACATGGAATCAGTCCCACCAGACAAATAGTTTATTTATATAACACGGAATCTTAAAAAAAAAAAGACTCTAAAAACTAGCAACAACCAAATAAGCAAAATGTGTGTATAGAAGCTAATAAAAATTAGTACCTTAAAAAAAATCACTGCAAGCTATGTTTTCTGTAATTATACCAAACCCTAGAGTTTTTAACCATGTGATAGTAATTTTTCCACGTTTTTACCGTTATTGTCCTTTTGATTTACTTAACTATGTATAACTTGAACAAACAATGTTAAGTGGGGAAACAGATGGGATTAAATAGCCTGTAATTATGTTTTTAGTCAACTGCTACCATCACAGACTCTTCCTGTTACTTGGACCAGAAAAAAAGTGACCTAACTGATTTTACCAACTGCTTTGCCAGGCCCCAGTGCAGAATAGATGGCCTTATTAAGCAATCAAAAAATCAGCCATTACAGAGGAATGGTAATCAACAGTGTTTATACAGCTCACACACTAGCCCCACAATACACAATCAGGACCATGAATTCTGCTAATTGGGTACCTTCTGTGTCCAGAGGTGCCTGCAAAGGGAAACAAAAGGGACTTGAAAATTAGTGTTTGTAGCAATTAGTTTCTGCCTAAAGGCTTAACCCAGTTCAGGGAAACCATGATTCAAACAGGGATTATTATAGCAACTCTGATATTTAAATGTCTTCTGCCATTATTTGAGGTAGGATTTAGCCTGGCAAAAGTAATGTAAATTTGTCCTCTTTTTCTTATTTACCTAAAATGATTTTTGTTTTGAAGTTTTCAAAAATCAAAACCATTAAGCCATTTGCTCCTTTAAATTTTCTGGCATTCAGTGTTTCTTGTTTTTTTGTTTTTAAACCTATGATCTTGATCAAGACCAGTTGAAAAGATTGTTAAATACATGTATTGTTGAAGAGCTCTGCTCAGAGGAATAACAGTTAGGTTTGTTGTGCCACTGTTTCTCTCAGAGTGATCCATAGTTTAGTGGGGAAACACAAAGTATACTTCTTGGGGGAAGAAAAAAGGATGGCAAAGTGTTCTATTTATAAATGTATGTACAAATTCACATTCTAAGTAATAGTACTCAAAGAGTCCAGGAGGAAAATGTAGGTTCTCTGTGTAGATTTTATCAGAGTAAACTAGCAGGGCATTTCCAAATGGGCCCCATAGAGAGCCCAGTGGAGTTTATAAAATTCTTTACAAAAAGGCTTTTGTGCTTTTCTTCCGTTTTAGTCTTTAGCATTTCTGACGTAATGATCAGATAGACAAATCTCTGCACTTTGCTTCTGTCATTGCAGATTCCCTGCTGTAGATGCTCAAAGGGCAAATTAACAGTGTCACAATTTGAGGGACCTCTTCACCTCCTGTGGAAAGCATCAGCTGCATGGTCCTGCCTTCCTGAAGCTCTCCACATGCCTACGGGAGGATCATAAAGGAAAAAAAAAAAAAAAAGACTAAGGAGACAAAAGGAAAAACCTTATGTTTCAGAAGAAGACCAAAAAAAAAAAAATCAATGTTTCATTTTCTGTGGTTTAAAGGCTACATGAGCAAAACCACAGTTTGTCTTTTCAATTTATTAGTCATTTGCTCTCTTTAATTATTTCAATGATGGTTAATCAATGTGTCAGTAAGTATAGTAAATTTTTTATTATTAATACCAACTTTTACATTATTAAGACAGAAATTATAGAAAGACTATTGGTACTTTGAAGACAATCAGAATGATAAGTGCGATAGTTTTAGAGACACTATAACAACATTTTGCCTGATTACATTACATATTGATATTAGTGAACATCAGTATGTAGTGCAATCAGTCAGGAGAAAATAAGTGAAATGTGAACTAATGAGAGCTAATTGTATCATATAATAGCAAGGACACAGAATTCTATCAATTAAATTAGTTGAAGATGAAACAAATATGAATATAATAATGTTTATAATAATGAGGCAATTAGAGCTAATGAAATAAATGTTAATAAAGACCAGAATCCCTAGGCCCATTTCTGCCCTTCTCCTGATTCCTTCAAACATTGGGTTGTGGTATATTCACTTGAATATTTTCAGCCATCAATGCTATGTCTGTGTATGTGTTAAAGACTTAGGGATGATGAATATAAATCTTCATCATCTTCATGTTCCTTGGTCTACCTTCAGAAGGCTCCTTATAGTCTGATGTACCTCTTGTCAAGGCACATCTTTTTTTCTGATGAATAAATCATGTCTTTTCCATAGAACTTTTACTTTCATATGCTGTCTTTTCTTGATCTCAGATAGAAAATTGGCACTTCTTGGTCATTTTCTTTTCCACATATTGGAGAGTTGACCTTTCAGGCCTAGTGATGCTCCATGGTGTAACTCAATTGGATTCTGCTTACTAGTCACTTCCTTGGTGTTCTTAAGTCTTTGACATTCATTCCACTTCATTCCTTGAAAAAAGGGTTTACAACTGGAATGGCAAAGCAGATTCTTAGATATCTGGTTAGGAATGTACTTTCCAGGAGAAAACAGGAGATGGTTTTGGAGACCTACCTTCTGCCTGGTAAATTATTGACATCAATTAAATAATTAGGATCCATACTCTGTATTACAATTTATAAACATTTTTTTTTTTTTTTTTTTTTTTTAGGGCAGTATCACTGGCCCTCATATGTGGGACCGAACCGGGGCCGCTGGCTTCCCAGGCCAGCGCTTAACCACCGCGCCACTCAGCCGGCCCTAAAATTTAGATTTGAGTTAATAGTAGATGCTAGTGAGCACCATTATAGAGCAAGTGGTTATGAGTATTAGGGAAGGTAATGCAGCTGTTGATTTCTGATCAGCTTAGAAACTCTTCCATTTAGCTAAAAGGACTATCTCCCAAGGAGTGATGTATTTATACAAATTATGGAGTAAGAAAAAAGTATTTTCTGTGGTGCATGTCTATTATATTATGAACATTGTATTGGTGATTAGTGGGAAAATTAAAATTTTAGTAATTTCCTCCTGATTATATCTATTTGGGTATTACTCTGGTTGGTTACTTGTGTTTGTCCTCACTTAGGCTAGGGTTAGTTAGTGTTAGTGAATGATTTTTGACGATGGAAGTAGGTGGAACTGTGCTGTGAACATTTCAACCAACTTCCTCATTTGGCTACTGTGTTTTTACCATGTATATTATGGGTGTCTTTGCTTTTGCTTTTGTGTTCCATTAAAAAGACATCAGAACGAGCTGTGAGTTAATGTTTCACTTGTAAAAGGTTATGGATTACGCTCAGCTGGTTTCTCACGCTGACACAGGGTTCAGGATTAGAAGAATGAAAACAAACATGAATTGAAAATGTCACTAACCTTTATTGGGCCCTGAGAATCCCAGAGCCTGCCTGACAGGAGGCTTTCCTGTTTTCAACAGTATAAAGAAGATTGAAACAAAACAGCATGGATCTTGGCTATTTACATCTTTTAATGAATGCTCTTCACGTTTGGGTTCCTTTGTCCGGCTCCCAGTTTTCAAGGGTTTAGCTGTGGAAAGTGCGGATGGTATCACATACTCTTATAAACCATGGAGCAGACATCTGTCTAGGATGCTTCTTCCTCCAAATTATGCTCAGCACAAAGGGCATATATACAGCTGTGCATGTATAAGGTAGCCAATTATCTGTTTTCCATGTTCACCAGCACTGAGTTGGAGAGTATTTTCAGATATACTGTGTGTGGTGAAGGGATATTTAAGATGAGATCTAATATCTTACACGTGATGGGCCCATTAGGTTTGAAATCTGATAGTACTGTCTTTAAAAACTTTTTGTGATTGGTAAACAAATATATTCACATCCTAGATCCTAGAACCTCATCAGAGTAGAGGAAAGTAAAACTAACTTAAATAGACTGTTTATATGAACTGTAGAGAATGTCTAGAGATTACATTGTGATACAGGAGATAACACATCTGACCAGCAATAATTTGTTCAAGCTTTAAGTTTCTATTATGATTCACTGTCTTTGCTTTCTTACAGGGATTTGAGCTTGGT
This sequence comes from Aselliscus stoliczkanus, assembly GCA_033961575.1. Lineage (NCBI taxonomy): Eukaryota > Metazoa > Chordata > Mammalia > Chiroptera > Hipposideridae > Aselliscus > Aselliscus stoliczkanus. The sequence goes on along the minus strand of CM066732.1, from coordinate 74,860,127 downwards.
TGTTCTTGACCTAAATATGAAGAACCTTGCAGCATCTGAAACATATTAGTTTCTTTGCCCCTCAATTTCTCTCCCTGCTATCGCCTGATCTGGCACACCTTGTGACAAATCGTGCTGTACTTTTCACTGATTTCATAAGTAATTTGCGAAAATAACTCTATGAAGATCACTAGGGAAATCTCAAAACAAAACATATTCCTTATCTGAACTCTAAATATGTAGTGAGGAATTTTAGACTGTTACAAATATGCTTACATGTTCCTGAATTAAGATGAGTTCTGTAGACTCATGCTTAGTCCAAAATTATTTTAAATACTAGTATTTCATGGTACCACCATCGCCTATAATATTGATTTAATGATATTCTTTGGCAGAGTATATGCATTTGGGAAACACAAAACTATGCCTTTTTATTCTCACTTTATCTAATTATATATTGTTCTTTTAAATACAGAATTTATTTTGTATTTTAAAAGAAGATCAGAGTATACTTTTGGCCAGAAAGGGGTTTTCACTTAAAACTATGGAGCATTTTCTATTTTTATTTTAAAATTACAGTAAAAGTTATATCTAGTAAAATTATATTTAATTAATAGTAATATGATAAAGCAAAACTTATGCCCAAAGATTGAGCTGTAAGCCCAACTTTATTTTTAAGTGTAAACTTACTTGGTGGAAAGTTACTATTCATGGATTTTTTTTTACTCAAAAGGGCAATTTTATTATCGCTGCAATTTAAAAGGTTTATTTATGCATATAACATTCTTTTATTTCACAACAGTGGGGTGGGCTTTTTAAACTTAAAATCATGTTCCCTATTTGGAAAATGTATAGTTTTTTGAGGTAAAGCAAACCACTCAGGTCTCAATTTGAAGGATTGTGGGTCAGGAACTGGGCTCCAATTTTAACCTGGAGCTTGATGATTTATATAACTTTGAAAATCACATAAACTCTTTTTTATTCAAAATTCCTTTATTGTATTTTTTCTCCTCTGTAACTACCAGAATAAGCTATGTTACGCTGTAGTAACAACCCCTCAATTTAAAAAGCTTAAAATTACAAAGGTTTAATTCTCATCCATGACCTATGTTGATGGAGTAGCCTCTGTTTGGGAAGACTGCCCATTGCCAAAGCAGAGGGAAAAGAGACTGTAAGGAAGCTGCACTAACTCTTAAAACTTCCACCAACACTATTGGCTTCAAGCAGCTGAGGAGTAGAATTCTACCGTTTAACTGAAGGAGGAAAGACATTGTAATAGTTAATAATAGCCTTAATAGTAGTGAATAGTAGCCTTAAGACTCCTATACACTCTCCTTGCCCACTACCCCACATTTATTTACTTATAAATGTTATTACATGATAAAGTAATGCCCTAAAAAATTACTAAGTTTAAAACAAATTACTCACAATCTTATTATGCTAACAAATCAAACCATTTATTTGTTCAAGTTTACTTAAATGTGCTGTCAACATAATTTTTACATAGTTGTATTGATTTTTGTTTCTGTTTGTATTGGTCAGTCAAATTTACAAATGACTCGAATCAAAATTCAATCAGTCTCATTATGGAGGTTTGTTTTAAATCTTATTTGCAATGGGTTTCTAACCTGTCTATGACTATAATATTGTAGCTATAATTTTAAGTTAGAAAATTGATATAAAAAGCAAGTTGGGGATAAATGTATAAGATGATAATTTACATATGGAATATCATGAACTATTGGGTTGTCAGAAAAGTCATGACGTAATTTTTTCTGTGTTTTTCGTTGCGAAAATGCGTCATGACTTTTCCGACAACCGAATACTTTACAGAAGATTCCATAGCAGTTAAAAATAGTTTTGTGTATGTGTGTTACGATAGCCCCAGATAGTTCTAAAAGGAATCCAATATGGGCCTTTGTTTTTTAAATTTTGGTTTTTAAAATATTTTAAATATAAGAAACTTATATTTAGGTTCTTTTTTTTTTGAATCTTAGAAGGGGATTTCAGGGCTTGATTTACACAGGGCTATGTGAAATCAGGATTTTGTGAAATGAGCCTATGAATGAAAGGACACATGTATGAAGAATCTTATTGTATTTATTTTTTATTTTTTTGGAAGGCAGTGCCACTGGCCCTCATATGTGGGACCAAACCGGTGCCAAAGAATCTTATTGTTTTAATGTATTCAGTTTAAAGTTTTAATTTTCAAAGTGTGGTCATGAGGTGGTACAAAACCTGATTTTCTTTAGTATTAATGTTTAGCATTAATATTACTATTATGCTAAAAACCTTGATTTTGTTATGAATAAAACATTTGTGATAGATAAAATTAAGCTCATTAAGGTCTTATCAGTAGCAGTGCCATTTTTTCCCCTTTAATCTCTCTCTAGAGAACTGTAGATTCACATTAATCATAGATAGTTTTGGATGGTCCAAGCAATATTGTACCATATTGAAGTGGTCTCTGAATGGGAGAAGTTTGGTAACCATTGATTTGTGTGTGTATCTATCTTTCCTTTAGGCAAAAAAGTCTTTCTTCCCCTACTAGAATGTAAATTCCTTGAGAATATTGTCTGCATTTTTGTTGAGTGCTGCATCCTCAGTGCCTAGAACAGTACCTGATACTTCCCATTCAGAAATTATTTGTTCAATGGGTGGATATCCAAAGGTTGAAACTAGAAATTTTCATTACTTCATCTGGAAACTAAGTGATTTTTATTTTAGAGTGGTTCTTTTGTCAAATCAATGCCAGTGTCAGTACCCTCTGGGAGTCATTGTACTCCCTGGAAAAAATGTTGCCTAAAAAGATGTTAAAGTGGAAAAATGGATTATACCACAGTTTTCAAGTATAAGTTTCTGCAGTGATAAGCAGGTTTTTAAAAGTTTTTATTGTCCACATCCTTTAGCATGGCTATTATAAAACAAAACAAAACAAAACAAAACAAAAAATAAAAAGTGTTGGCAAGAATGTGGAGAAATTGAAATCCTTATGCATTGTTGGTGTGAATATATAATGGTGCAGCAACTGTGGAAAAAGTATGGCAGTTCCTTAAAAAATTAAACACAGAATTGCCATATAACCCATCAATTCCACTTCTGGGTATATTCCTAAAAGATTAAAGCAGGGACTGAAACAGATTTTTACACACATCTTTATAGCAACATTATTCACAATAGCCAAAAGATGGAAGCAGCACAAATGTACACTGATGGATGAATGGACAAACAAAATGTGCTATATACATACAATGGAATATTGTTCAACCTTAAAAAGGATGGAAACTTTGACACATGCTAAACAACATGGATGAACATAGAAGACATCGTGTTAAATGAAATAAACCAGTCACAAAAGGACAAATATGGTGTGATTCTCTTATATAAGGTATCTAGAGTAGTCAAATTCACAGAGACAGAAAGTGGAATGGTGATCACCAGGTGATGGTGGGAGGTGAGAATAGGGAATCATTATTGAATGGGTACAGAGTTTCAGTTGTAGAAGATAAAGTTCTGGAGATGGAAGATGGTGATGTTTGCACAGCAATGTGAATGTATTTAATGCCACTGAATTGTACACTTAAAAATGGTTAAAATGATACATTCTATGTTGTATATATTTTCTCACAAAATTTTTTTTCATTGTTGAGGTTGCCAGTGACTTCCATGTTGCCAAATCCAATGATCTGTTCTTAGTTTTCACTGTACTGGGCCCCTCAGCATCACTCGACAGAGCTAATCTTGCCCATTTCTTGAAACATGTTCATTAAGCTTCCAGTGAATCACAGTGTCTTGGTTTGTTGTCTCTTCTTTTCCCAGTCTCACTGTCTACTGTTTCTCAGTTCTCTTAGCTGTATCCTCCTCATCTGGCTGATACCAAATGTTTAAATGGGCCTCTTCTCTCTATATCCAAACTTGTGATTTCATCTAGACCCATGACTTCAAATATCTTCTATATGCAGATAACCTAAATTAATTAATTAATTAACTTTTAACTTTTAATTATAGTTGGTATTCAATAGTATTTTATATTAGTTTCAGTTCATATAGCATAGTTGTTAGACACTTATATAATTTACAAAATGATCCCTCCTAATTAGTCTAGTATACACCTTATGCTATTACCATATTATTGACTATATTCCTTATGCTGTACTTTACATCCCCTTCACTATTTTATGTCTACTGATTTTTACTTTTTAATCCCTTCACCTTTTTCACCCATCCACCAACACCCCTCCCACCCAGCAACCATCAGTTTGTTCTCTGTATCTATGAGTGTTTCCATTTTGTTTGTTCCTTTATTTTATTCTTTAGATTCCACATATAAGTGAGATTATATGGTATTTGTCTTTCTCTGTTTGACTTATTTCAATTAGCATAATACCCTCTAGGCCCATCCATATTGTTGCAAAAGGTAAGATTTCATTTTTTATGGCCATGTAATATTCTATTGTATTTATGTATCACCTCTTCTTTATCCAATTGTCTATTGATGGGCACTTAGGTTGCTTCCATATCTTGGCTATTGTAAATAATGCTGCAATGAACATAGGGGTGCATATATCTTTTTGAATTAGTGTTTTAGACTTCTTTGGATAAATACCCAGAAGTGGAATTGCTGGGTAATAAGGTAGTTCTATTTTTAATTTTTTGAGGAACCTCAAAAAATTGAGGTTCCTCAAAATAGTGGCTGCACCAATTTGCAATCCTACCAACAGTTCATGAGGGTTCCCTTTTCTCCACATCCTTGCCAACATTTGTTGTTTGTTGATTTATTGATGATGGCCATTGATGATTGATGATAGTGTGAAGTGAGAGCTCTTTGTGGTTTTAATTTGCATTTTCCTGATGGTTAGTGATGTTGAATATCTTTTCATATGTCTATTGGCCATCTGTATATCCTTTTTGGAGAAATGTTTATTCAGGTCCTATGCCCATTTTGTTATTGCATTGATAATTTTTCTTGTGTTGAGTTGCATGAGTTCTTTATAAAATTTGGACATTAACCCCTTATTGAATATATCATTGGAGAATAGCTTCTCACATTCAGTAGGTCATCTTTTAGTTTTTTCGTTTTTTGTTTTGTGGGTATTTTTGATGGTTTTCTTTCCTGTGCAAAAACTTTTTGGTTTGTTATAGTCCGATTTGTTTATTTTTTCTTTTGTTTCCCTTGCTTGAGGAGATATATCAAAAAAATATTACTAAGAGCAATGTCAGAAAGTTTACTGCTGGGCTGCTGTGAGTCACCCCGGCGACTGTGTAGGCTGCAGTGGGGTTGCAGTGCGCTGCCATAAGCTACCGTGAGTGGCTGGCAGCCAGCCGTGAGCATCCGGCAGCTGGCATGAGCTGCCCTGAGCCGTCATGGGGGGCCGTTGAATGGCGGAGACTGATCTGCCTCACCCGGGAAGAGCACAATGATCACAATACCAACTTGGGCCAGTGAATCGAAGTCCTCCACAACTAGACTGAAGAACAAAAGGACAGCAACTTGTCTGCTCCCCTTCCCCAGTTCCCCAACGCTGTTCCCCTCCCCCAATTCTCCAATAAAATCTTTTAAAAAAATGTATTACAGTAAAAGACACATTGCCATTAATCCCCTTCAAAATACTCCCCCTCACATTGAACACACTTATCCCATCATTCTTGCCACTTTCTGAAGCAGTTCTGGAAGTCCTCTCTCATGAGTGTCTTTAGTTGCACTGTCATGGCCGCCTCGATGTCCTGAATCATTTTGACTTTGGAGAAGAGCCAGAAGTCTCAGGGTGCCAAATCCAGTGAATAGGGTAGATGAGAACTCACGGTAATTTTTATTGTTGTTGTTTTGTTTGTTTGTTTCAGAAATTGCCATATACCAGAAGCGGTGTGTGACACGGAGTGTTGTCATGATGGAGGATTATTTTCGGCACACTTTGAAACACACCTTCTCTCAACCATAGTTCACACCTGACTGATGGCATCAAATAAACTGAAACTTATCACATGCTGTTACTAAGCTTCAAAGTGCCACTTCGCATATTGAAGATCCCTGCCTTGTCATTGGATGGTATTCGGCAGCAGTATTCACTATATTTTGTGATCACAACAGAAAGGCTCTGTGTCACACATTGCTTTTGATATGGCAATTTCTGTCAAATAAAAACATTATGGTGTGTCCTCATTCACCTTATTCACTGGATCTTGCACCATGTGACTTCTGGCTCTTCCCCAAAGTCAAAATGATAGTGAAATCATTTTGAATCCATTCAGGACATCGAGGCATCCAGAACAGAGCAACTAAAGACACTCACAAAAGAGGACTTAAAAAGCTGCTTCAGAAAGAGGCAAGAAAGATGGGATAAATGTGTTTGAAGCAATGGGGAGTGTTTTGAGGGGGATTAATGGCCATGTGTCTTTTATTGTAATAATTTTTAAAAATAAACATTCACTGTATTTTCTGATCACACCTCATATGCATAGTATCATGTCATCTGCAAATAATGACAGTTTTACTCTCTCCTTTCCAATTTGGATACCTTTTATTTCTTTTTCTTGTTGAATTACTGTGGCTAGGACTTCCAATACTATGTTGAATAAAAGTGGTGAAAGTGGACATCCTTATCTCTTTTCTGATTTTAAGGAAAACGCTTTTATCTTTTCATTGTTGAGTATGATGTTAGCTGTGGGTTTGTCATATATGTCCTTTATTATGTGGAGGTGTATTCCTTCTATTCCCACTTTGCTGAGGGATTTTTATCAGAAATGAATGCTAGATCTTGTCAAATACTTTTTCTGCATTTACTGATATGATCATACAATTTTCATCCTTCATTTTTTAAAAATGCAGCTTATCACATTAATTGAAGAAACTGAACAAAATTTGCATTTTAGGATTAAATCCCACTTGATCATGGTATATGATATTTTTAATGTATTACTGAATTTGGTTTGCTAATATTTTAATGAAGATTCTTGCATCTATGTTCATCAGAGATATTGGCTTATAATTTTCTTTTTTGTAATGTCTTAGTTTGGCTTTGGAATCAGGGTAATGGTGGCCTTGTAAAATGAGGTTGGGACCCTTCTGCCTTCTTAAAATTTTTGGGATAGCTTGAGAAGGATAGGTGTTACAAACATTCTTTGAATGTTTGGTAAAATTCACCTGTGAAGCTGTCTGATCTAGGACTTTTGTTTGTTGGGAGTTTTTGATAACTAATTCTATTTTGTTAATAGTAATCTGTCTGTTCATATTTTCTGTTTCTTCTTGGTTCAGTCTTGGAAGATTGTATATTTCTAAGAATTTATCCATTTCTCCCAGATTGTTGAATTTGTTGGCATATAATTGTTCATAGTATTTTCTTATAATCCTTTGTATTTCTGTGGTGTTCATTGTCATTTCTCTTTTATTTCTGATTTTGTTCATTTGGGTCCTGTCTCTTTTTCCTTGATGAATCTGTTTAAAGGTTGATCAATTTTTTTTATCTTTTTAAAAAACCAGCACTTGATTTCATTGATCTTTTGTATTGTTGTTTTAGAATCTATTTCAGTTTATTTCCACTCTGATCTTTATCATTTCCTCACTTCTACTCACTTTGGGCTTTGTTTGCTGTTTTTTGTTGTTGTTGTTGTTTGTTTGTTTGTTTGTTTTTATCTAGCTCCTTTAGGTGTAAGGTTAGATTGTTTATTAGAGATTTTTCTTGTTTCCTGAGGTAAGCTTGTATCAATATGATTTTTCCCTCTTAGGACTGCTTTCACTATGCCCCATAGATTTTGGGTTGTTGTGGTTTCATTTTCATTTGTCTCAAGGTATATTTTGATTTCTTCCTAATCTCATTGTTGATCCATTCATTGTTTAGTAACACTTTATTTAGCCTCCATGTGTTTGTGTGTTTTTCAATTTTTTTCTTGTAACTGATTTCTAGTTTCATAGCATTGTGGTCTGCGAAGATGCTAGATATGATTTCAATCTTCTTAAATTTATTGAGACTTGTTTTGTGACCTAATATATGATCTATTTTGGAAAATGTTCCATTTGCATTTGAAAAAAATATATATTTGGCAGCTTTGGGGCAAAATGCTCTAAAGGTATCAATTAAATCCATCTGGTTTAATATGTCATTTAATACCGCTGTTTCCTTGTTGATTTTCTGTCCGGAAGATCTATCTCTTGGTGCCAATGGGGTGTTAAAGTTCCCTATGATGACTATACTCTGTCAGTCCCTACCTTTATGTTGGTTAATATTTGCTTTATGTATTTAGCTGCTCCTATGTTGGGTGCATAAATGTTTACAAGGGTTATATTCTCTTGTTTGGTTGATCCCTTTATCATTATGAAATGTCCTTTGTCTCTTACTATAGGCTTTGTTATAATCTATTCTGGGGATGACCTAATTTTATACTTTCAGCCCTGCTTTTCCTCTGACATCTTTTAGATATTTTTTTAAACATCTTTGCTTAGATATCTAATAGGCATTTCCAATTTAACATCTAAACAAAACTTGATTTTTCCCCTTCTTAATACTACCTTCCACTCATTGTTCACCATCTCAGTAAATGGCAAAACCCTTTATCTGGTTTCACATGACAAAAAAACTTGGAATCATTCTTGATTCTCCCCTTCTTTTACACTATATCTAATCCAATAAACAAACCCTGTTGGAAGTTCTACCTTAAAAATAAATCCCAAATCTGGCCACTTGTGACCATTTCTACTTCTGGTATTCTGGTCCAAGCCACCACCATCTTTCTCCTGGGCCATCACAGTTGGTCTCTCTCCTTTACTCTTGCCACTATTCTCCCTCAAGTCTATTCTCTACCTAGAAACCCTAGTTTTCCTTTAAAAACTTAAATCTGATTCTGGTGAATCCCCCAATTCTCCCAACACCACTTAGAGAAAACTTAAAGAATAAAGACTTTGATTCTCTTAGCAAAATATAGGCATTGTTTTGTCAAGCAGAGTTTGATCAAGTTTGTCGTGTGATTCTTTTAGTCTACGTACTCTCTGTGTTGGAATATTGTTCAGAATTTACAGAGAATGGATTTTACCGATACAATTTCTAACTCTACTTTCTTTGGGCCAACCGTTTCTCTTAAGTGGCCTATTCATGTGGTGATGATGTTAAAGCTGGTAAAAAAATCATGCCCACTTCTCTTATCTTTCATTATTTTCAATACAGTGCCAAGGGTAGAATGGGAACATGGAGACATTTATATCAGCTTTTGCCTTGGTGCTGTCAAATTGAAGAGTAGATTAATACACTTGCCTTGCTTTCTTTGTCAATGATTTTTTTTTAAAGCTTTTATTGTTCTCTCAGTAGATTCTTTTGTGTCCTCAATATTTTTGTTAGGACAAATTTGTATGATGTCCCATCATTTAGTTGCTTTTCCTATCCAGATTACTAAGAGTGAGTCTGGGTGATTATAATCTTCCATTTGACTTACCTTCTGAGGATCTTGCACATCTAAAAGATGGGGTAGCAACATCTGAACAATGGCCATTGAAAATAAAAACTTATCAGGTTATTTTCTGGGTTGTCATTTAAGGTTGCTTTCTGTAGCATATTTTCTGGTATTTGATTCCATTTTGTTTTAAGGGTCCCACATAATTGGACATCCATTTGTAGATAAGGAAAACAGTTCTTTCAGGGCTTGCAGGGAAAAGTCAATTAACCATCCCCAGCCATGCATGGTGCCTTAATAATGTGGGCAGGGAATTACCCTAGACTTCTCTCAGAAATATGCCAACATAGCCTAATAAGTTAGTTACTTGGTTAAAGCACAATATATTAAAATTCCTATGGGAGGCAGAGACTGTCATTTTCCTGAAATTTAACAGAGTAGCTTCAGAGCAAATCCAGTGGTATTTTTCTGAATTCCTGCTCATGTTTCAGCTATTTAACAGGAGAGTAATGTTTCCTGATTTGCCCAGGCTGTGTTCCAGAGAGAAGCTCTTTTTCTTTATAGGCTGTAAACTGGATTTCCTAAAGCACAAAAAGCACTGACCTAGTTATTCTTTGAGCTCTTGTGACCTTGGGGATGAATTTTAGTGATGTGGGAGTAAAGTGTGACAGCATTTGTAGAGGGAAAGGCATAGCTGGCAGCTCTCGATTTGGCTTCTAAAAGCGTCCGAGCGTCTCGGACTGCCTGCTGCAGCTCTGAAATTTCCAGCACCTTTAAATAGTGCTAATTATTTGGATATTGCTTGACTCCTTCCACGCCCTTGGAAAAAAGGAAAGATATGATTTTATTGGTGTTGAGGGTGGCTAAATACACACCACTGGAAAGTGACGTTTTCTATTTTCTCAGCCTAGGCAAGCCATTAATGAGCAAGCTTTCCCCTACACTTCTCCCCAAATTTGACCTGCTGGGATTATGTCTAGCCTCAACAATATAGTTTGTGTTATGCCTGATATTCTGGGAAAAGGGAAAAAACATTTCCGCAATATAGTACATGGTTGTTTAGTTAGCCCTAAGGGTGTGCTAATTGAAACTCTAAACTTAGACATATCCTGGAACAATATGGCACTTTTGTTGGTGATTTTGTGATATTTGTGCATTTTTTCACCTCTTCTGACCTTGTTGCCTAGGCAAATACCTATGAGACTAAATCTAGTTTTTTATGCTTCCTTATTTTATCTGTGACCATTGATTGACTCAGATTTACTTTGAATGTTATGAGGAATTCCCCACTGTTATTCTTGCTTGAAAAGGCATAGCCACGGCTGGCCGAGTGGCACATAGGTTAAGAGCTGGTTTGGGATGCCAGCAGCCCGGGTTCGGATCCTACATATGAGAGCCAGTGACACTGCCCTCTACAGCTAAGATGGTGAACAAGAGCTCCACCTGGAGCTGGGCTGCTGTGATTCCCCCGGGGTGGCATAGCTGCAGCCCCAGCTGCAGTGGCTGCCTTAGGCTACAGTGAGTGGCCAGCAGCCAGCGTGAGCTGCCAATAACCACCGTGAGTGACCATCCAGAGACTGGCGACCGATCTGCCTCATCCAGGAAGAGCACAATGATGATACCAACATGGGCCAGTGAAGCAACGTCCTCCGCAACTAGACTGAAGAACAAAAAAAGACAGCAACTTGTCCGTTCCCCTTCCCCGATTCCCCAACACTGTTCCTCTCCACCAATTCCCCAATAAAATCTTTTTTAAAAAAAAGAAAAGGCATAGCCATGTTACAGAACTGACACAGGCTACTTTGTTATTGTTATTAAAGTGGTAAGCACTGGTCTTTAAGCCTATGCAAATACATTAGAGTGGGCTGCTTTTCCCTTTGTTGACTAACAGTTGTAAATTAACTTGAAAAGAAAGGGGCACTTACCTTTTGTGGCCTGTTAGGGATGCAAAGGCTGCTGGGCTCTCCAATGTCAGTGCTGTCACAAAGCTCCAAGTTTATTCCCTATGCTACTCAATTGACAGTTCAATCCAAATTACTAGAATCGCAATACTGTTTTTAAAAGAAAGAAGAATTACTAAGAGAACTGATGGAGTAGCCTCTTTTAGCTCTGAGAGTTTTATATAACTCCAAAAACTAGAGTTTACAAAGACTTGGATTCAACCTTTGAACTCTAGGTTCAAAATTGGGATAATGTCAAGAGGTCTCGTGTTAGATGATAATAAGTTTGATTTCGGCTACAGAATATAGGCTCTCCATTATTTTTCTATAAAGTTTTGATCTACACAGTTTTTCCCTTTAAAATATATTTCTATATCTTTGTCACCAATAGAAATTCTAGTTTTAATGTTTCCTTTATTTTATTCACAAATTTTACTGAACAACCTTTGTGTACCATCCACTGGGTTAATTGCTGGCTTTATAACTGCAAATGATCTCTGTACTCAAGGAGCTTACAATCTATATAGTAGAAAAATATACAACAAACAATTATACAAATAAGTATTTGATTTTTATTGTAAGTAGTCCTTCTTCCTGTGATGGTTTAGACTCTATTTTTTAAAATGTTTTTTCTCTCTAGTTTTTTCAATTACTCAACAGAACATAAATTTTCATTTGAATTATAAGAATAAATGTTGTTCTAATCAAGTAGGGTTTATACATCGAAATTCAGCTTTTGATAAAATTCAACTAGAGACTGACTCTGTACTTACATGCTGTTGAAAGTAAATATTAGAGATTTAGTGATATAATAAAACTTGACAGTTATTTAGTACTTCTTTCTATAAATTGAAACTACTCCTAATTATTAATAAATATTTATTGAGAGATTTATTTGTGTATGTCACTGTGTTTGGGATGCACTGTAGGGGATACATAAATATATTTGCAAAATGCTTCATATATAATAAGTGATATAAAACAGTTAAAAAAATAACCATAGTATTAATATAAGATAGCCTGTGAAAGATGACTTACTAATGAAAAAAAGAACAATAGGAGATCAGAGGAAAGAGAGGTTTCCCTTTGATTACATGAGTTATCAAGGAGGCTTTATGAAAGAGGTTATGTTTCAATTAGTCCTGAAGAATGGGTAGATTTAATTTTAAAAATCAAATCCTAATAGTCCATTTACAAAAACTTTGAACATATATAAACTCATAAAGAAGGAAACAGAAATAGCACAGCCAGGACCCTGTCTGTAGGACTAGGAAGGAGGGTGTGGTTGAGGGGATGCACAGCTTAAGGAGTAACAATACCCCTTTTCCCCTTTTCTTCCCACCCTCACTGGTGATGGTCATGGGTGATTCCACTTGTCCTCCACCGTAGTAGAACTGGCAGTTCTGGAACGTTTCCATGCTTCACTCAGTTGAGTGGTGTTCTATTTTGTTTGACTATTGCCAAGCCAGCAGAGATAGCTGAAAAGGAGCAAGGATGGTACAGCTGGGAGAAGGAGTGCCAGGGGTTAGGCTTGGGGCAAACTGTGTTTCCACCATGTGGTGCAAGAAGAATTTACGAGTTTCCCTTGGGAACAAGTGGACATGACAGAGGGTGGTTGGGGTAATCTTGCTGGTTCCCAACCACTCACGAGGGCTTTCAGCTGAGCAAGGGGACCCTGGGGCAAAAGGCTATGGGTGGACTGCAGAGGCAGGGCTTGAACAGAGGGTGGCAAAGTTAGGTTTGAGACAGATCTCCCGTATCAAGGCACTATGCAGAGGCCTCCAAAGATCCACCAGCACACCCTACGAGAGAGTCGGTGTTTGAATCCAGCCAAAGAAATAGTGACAACCAACACAAAGAGGAGAGAGGGTCATTTTCCACTTCCACCTTCTTGCCTGCAAGCATTGTCTAAGAACTAGGTATGAGAGGGTGGAGAGCAATAGCTCCCCACATCAGGCTTCAGGAAGCCATCAGAGAAGAAGGGACAGAGAAGTGGTGGAGAAATGTATGTGGTAGAGGAAGGTTTTAATATGAAAATGAGATCAGTTTTATGATGAACAGAAGTCCTGAGAACCAGAATGAGAGGGTTTTAATAAAAAATAGTTTTTTGTTTTTTAAAAAATTTTATTGAGAAACAGCCATGGTCATTAGTTACACATTGCTTTTCATGCTACGATGACATAGTTGACTCTTTTAAGCAGGGCACAGCTCACAGTGGCTCATGCAGTGATCGAACCGGCAACCTTGGTGTTATCAGCATGACACTAACTGACTGAGCTAACCGGTCACTCCAAAAAGAGAATTTTTAATAATAAGGGAGTTTCTTGTTTTCTATTCTTGTTATTTTAAAATATTTTTAAATTTTAAATTATTTTAAATCTTTATTTTTTTTATTCTTTCTACCCTTAACTGTCTCTTTTTATCTTTCTTAACCGTGTGTATTATTGATCTGCATCTATTTTGTCATTCTTAACATTTTCCTTGACAAGTTTTTTTGTTGTTGCAAATTTGTATCATGTCAGGAATAATTAAAAACAGAGTTGGATTGATGCCCTTTCACCACTCTCCCCAGAATCAAAATGTTCCCCTCCCCCAATAGCAGTGCCCACTCTACTTTTAGAGTTTTTCCAAAAGTTATTTAGGCTGAAAGTACTTCCTAAAAACTCCGCCAATCTTCTTATACAGACCATACATTTGACTTGTCAAACATTATTATTTCTTATATCACACAAATGGTCTCTTAATGTTTTCTAAAATATGCAGTCTTGCTACATTGCTTTTGGCAGTGTATATCAGTAGACAGTAGTTGTTTGGTGTGTCTTGGACTCAAATATCTGGCTTGATACTGGCTTTGGTGAAACCCATTCTGGAATATTATTGCTTTTCTGACTATAGTCATTTCTTAATTATTTATAAAAATAGAAGTATAGAAGTGAGTTTTTGAAATTATTATTATTGCATATTGAAATAAGTGGTTTTTTTTATATGGTTGCATCTAATATTCTCTTCAAGTAGTTCTAAAGAGATCTGTCTCAGGAGACTCTGAAAATTCTTTCTTTTGCATTTTGTCCACACTGTTTGCTTCTTTCTAACATTTTACTGTCTCTATCCTGAAGAAGTAGCTCTGTGCTCTTCCAAACCTCATTTGAAGCAAAGGTAATTTTTCCATTTTTAAAATTTCCATTAGGGCTCAGAAGGCAAATAGAGTCTAAAACTCCAACAAAACAAAGAATTAGGTATAAAACATAAGTACAGAAAATGAGATCTGCCTTGGACCCTGTCTCTACAGGGGGCAAACTGGGTTTTTTATTAAAAGTTGCTGAAGATCTATCTAGTATGGCAGACCTTTTTAAAAAATTAAATTAGTATCCTACTAAAAACTAAATATTGTACATATGTACATGTGTGTAAGGGTTTGATTTATTTATAGGATTTAGTCAGTATACTAAGAGTGGTTCAGTTTCTCAGGAATAGTCATATTAAACAAATTCTTGACAGCTGTATAGACAGCATATGTTACTAATCTGCAGTAAGAAATATAAGGAAAGGGAGCACTTTCCCTTTAGATCTACCTCAAAAGGTTTAGAGTCAGAAAGTGACCTGATGAGCTTGGAATCAGGTCAAGGGGAGTTAATTATAAACTCCGTATATTAAAGGCATCAAGGTGTTAGCCTATGAGAGTTTGATGAATCTATGACCATAATAAAGAAATTCCTCTCCCGGACTGGCCAAGTCCCTATTGAGGCCATCCTTTTCCTTGGACAAGCATGTGGATAAGCACTCACTTTTCTATGTTCCATCCTAACCAATCTTCCTCTGACCAACCAGTTTTTTTTCTTTAAGGGCATCATACCATTGTTAAGCTTAAAATCAGGTTCTAATTCCTCCTGTTTCTGGCCCAGAAAATGTTTTGTCTCAATGATACCAATAAGATATATCTGATTCTTAGGAACTAATTTTTAGTTAATTCTCAACAATCTTAATTATCTTAGGTAGAGCCTACAATGAAAAAATATTATTACACTATGCTTTGCAACCATGTGTAAAATAACATATATTTTATTTGATCCAAGATGCTAAATGGAAAACTATTTAAAAATTACACAGACATTTATTTCTACTTTCATTGAGATAAATATTTTTAAACTTCCTCGATTTGGGGTGTTTTGCAGTCTGTTTTTGACAAGATTAGTTGAGAAAAAGATCCCAGAAACCATTTGTTGTTGAGAGTATTAAAAGTAATTGTACACTGAGCTAATGTTCAAATAAGATAGCAAGGGAATTCACAAATAATAAATGAATAAATGGATGTTTTCTAATTATATAATAAGAAAAAGTTACCATTTATATTTTAGAAGTTGATGGAAAGGAAGTCGAAGATTATAAAAATTGTATTAAGTTGCAACTGTGATAGAAATTCTGCTAGCCCATACTCATTTCACATGAAAAAGGATCCTGGTGACCTCCCCATAGAGTGTTGTACTCATGCCCCAGCTATGCAAACATTATTGGCAACTGAATTGCAATTAGCTTTAATAGTTTAATATCTTACAGTTTAAAACTCCCTCTATCCATAGTGATTTTAATTAGTAGAAAAATTATTGCAGAGCTTAGTTCAAAGCTTATACATCAGAGATGGTCAATGAAAACTTGTTGATGGATTAGACAGCTCATTGCACTTCACCTGCTCAATGCCAAATGGGCCAGGTAATTTGAAATACGGTCGCCCATTGGTATCTTTGAGGGATTGGTTCCAGGGCCCATAGAGGATACCAAAACCCTCGGATGCTCAGGTCTCTTCTATAAAATGGGGTAATATTTGCATATAACCTATGTACATCCCCCTGCATACTTTAAATCATCTCTAGATTACTTATAATATCCAATATAATGTAAATGCTATAATATGTAAATAGTTGTTATACTATATTGTTTAGGGAATAATTACAAAAAAAAAGTCTGTACATGTTCAGTACAGTCACAACCATTGTAGGCCTAATTGCATAATATACATCAGCAGTGTAACTTTTTAAAATTTTTTGAATATTTATGACCTGTGGTTGGTTGAACCCAAGGATGTGGGACCTATAGATACAGAAGGCCAACTGTACAGTATTAAATTATAAGAAAAATTAGCATCATAGGAGGTGAAAAATGTTTAACTCATGGTTCCATTGTCTCTGTGGGAAAATTATTATGCAGTAAGATTAACTTTTTTTTTTTTTTTCTTTTTTGAGGGCAGTGTTACTGGCCCTCATATGTGGGACCGAACCGGGGCCGCTGGCTTCCAAGGCCAGCGCTTAACCACCGCGCCACTCAGCCGGCCCTAAGATTAACTTTTAGATATTATCTCCCTTTATTGAAGGAGATATCTTCCTCCATGCCATTTTTCTACTGTGTTTCATTGAAATGTAGTAAAAGTCATTGAGCATTCACTCATTGAAATGTGTGGGCACTCCCAGCACTCTCATCTCTGTTGTTGTATAAAGGACTTAAAAATAATTTTAAAAATTATCTTTATATTTATGAAAAATGTATGAAGTACCAAATCACACACTTTAATGAAACTGTGAATTTTGGGGTAATGTATTATAGTCTTTGGCCATATGCATCATTTCATCTCTCCTTTTTGGCTTTTCTGTAATTAAAATTTAACATTTTCATGCTCCATCATTAATAGTCTGCCTCCTGATTAGAGCAGTAGATTGGGCCTTGCAAAAGGTAGGCTTCCGTGGGTGCCCATTGTTTCAAATCCTCCTTGCTTGTCTTAGGGTCCCCACTGTTGACTACCACGAGTTTGCCACTACTTTCACTAGCCCTTTCAGTTTGAAAAGCAATTGGCTGTTTTCTTGGTTGCTAAAATTTGATGGTTGCCATGAAGTTCTGATCTATGAACTCAGAATTTGGGATCACACCTGTTTGTCATGCCCTAGGAGCTCCCATACCTGTGTACCTCTCCTCATAATCAGCTTCAACTGGTCCTTTCCTATTTCTTCCAGTAAGTGATGGGCAGTAGTGCTATAAACATTTTCTCTATCACTGAATACCAATGATAAAGTCATGTTGCCTAAACTAAGTCTCTCTTTTACAGGAGAGCTCAGAAAAGAGTTTCAAACTTGGCTTACATTTCTCTCAGACACTAAAGAGAGCTTCATGTCCTTAGACACCAGCAACTCTTCCTAGAGTCTGATGTTTGCTCCTGTTTTCAACACCTAGAAACTCCAGGGAGCATCTCACTCTTGCACCCTCACTAGAACTTGCCTTCTCTCACCTTGCCACTACCTCCATGGTCCTTCAATATTTTCTCTCCTCCTTGTAACTGAAATCCCTGACCCCAACCACTCTCTCTTACAGCAAAGTGTGTAGGCTCCTGGAAGGCTAATTCTCTTCCTGTACCCCATTCCCCAATCTTGACTGTGATTTTAGGAGGAATTTGTCCAACAAGACATTTGTACAAGGTACAAAGATATTAGAATGTGTGCAAGGTATGAATCAGAGAGAAAAAAGAGAAAGCTGAAACTCCCTTCAATGAACAATTTTTATGTTGTCTTTAATTATATCTACTTAGGCTTCAAAATGTTTTTTGTTGTTATTTATTTATTTATTTATTTATTTATTTATTTATTTATTTATTTTTTAAAGATTTTATTGGGGATTTGGAGGAGGGGAACAGGATTGGGGGAATTGGGGAAGGGACTGGACAAGTTGTTCTTCATTCTTCATTGTGAAGGGCGCCAATCACCATCTGGCTTCCCTTCGGCAGCTCGTGGCCTCTAAGCTCAAGGTGCTGT
This sequence comes from Aselliscus stoliczkanus, assembly GCA_033961575.1. Taxonomy (NCBI): domain Eukaryota; kingdom Metazoa; phylum Chordata; class Mammalia; order Chiroptera; family Hipposideridae; genus Aselliscus; species Aselliscus stoliczkanus. Next base: position 74,842,039 of record CM066732.1, on the reverse strand, counting down.
GTTCAATCTTAGTTGTGGGTAGGCGTAGCCACCATCCCATGCGGGAGTCGAACCAGCAGCCTTATTGTTAAGAGCACATGCTCCATCCACTGAGCCATCCGGGCAGCAGCTCAGCTCAAGGTGCCGAGTTCAGTCTTAGTTGCGGGTGGGTGTAGCCCACCATCGAACAGGCAATCTTGTTGTTACACCATCTGAGCCATCCTGCCACCTGTTGGTAGCTCAGTGGCAGCTCAGCTCGGACACAGCATTCACTGGCCCATGTGGGAACTGAACCGGCAGCCCTGTTGCTTAGACCTCACCCTCTAAGCCAACTCTTAACCAACTGAGCCACTCAGCCGGCACTGTTGTTATTTTTTAAATTGATGCATATTATATCACAGGAGCATAGTTTTCTTGTCTTTTTTTTCCTAAAGATTTTTTTGGGGAACTGGGGGAGAAAACAGCATTGGGGAATTGGGGAAGGGGATCAGACAAGTTGCAGTCCTTTTGTTCTTCAGTCTAGTTGTGGAGGACGTTGCTTCACTGGCTCATGTTGGTATTATCATTGCGCTCTTCCCAGGTGAGGCAGTCACTTGGTCATTGGATAGCTGCTCATGGCTGCTCACGGTAGCTCATGCCAGCTGCTGGCTGCTCACATTGGCTGCCAGATACTCACAGTAGCTCATGTAGCCCACTGCAGCAGGGGCTGCAACCTATGCCATTGCCGGTGACTCATGGCAACCCAGCTCCAGGTTGAGTTGTTGTTCACCATCTTAGCTGTAGAGGGCGCAGTGTCACTGGCCTGAACCGGGGCCCTGCTACTCAGAGCTGACATCCCAAGCCAACTCTTAACCAAAGTGCCACTGGGCCAGTCCAGGAGCAGACTTTTCTTAATGTTTTCTCCTGAAAGTGGCATTTAGAATGAATTTATTTTTGTAGAAAGCACTACAATGAATATACCCATCGTGCTGATGAGTCTTTTCTTTTGTTGATTTAAATAAGATAATAACATATGTAAGGTACCAAGTACAATAAATAGTTTTATTTTCTAGGATAAATTTCTAGGGTATTTATTATTAAAATGTATGCACAATTTACTAGCTCTTTATTTGTAGGGTCATATTGCTTTCCAAAAGAGTTATACAACAGTTTGAACCACATTTAAAAAATATTGCCAGTCTAAGCAACTTAATACCTCATGTTTGTCATGAGTACCAGCATGAATGAGCTTTGTTCCTCTGTGAGTATTTGTTCCTTCTATGAATTTTCTGTTTATGTCTTTGGCCTTGATGTTTTTCTTAAAAATAGCAATGCCACTGTCACTTATATTAGTTTTATTTTTCATTAAACAAAATAAAACATTTTTTCATATTTGAATGTCAGTTTTACCTTTGTGACTTCTTATATACTTCAAGGATAAGACAGTTCACCTTTTTCCATTGACCTGACAATCATTCTATTTTCTATCTCTAGTTTTTAAAAACTTGATTTTCTATCTCTCTCTCTCTAATCCATCTGTAGTTTATTTATTTTTTTACTTTTTATTTATTTATTTTTTTTGAGGGCAGTGTCACTGGCCCTCACATGTGGGACTGAACCAGGGCCGCTGGCTTCCCAAGCCAGTGCTTAACCACCGTGCCACTCGGCCGGCCCCTGTAGTTTATTTTCTTAAATGGTGTAAAATGCAGATCCACATTTTAACGGAATTTTGATTTAATCACCCTAAACTGATAATCAATTCATATTTAATAATATGTTATTTTACAATATATTTGTTTAAACTGTATAGTTGGTGTAATTTTTACCTCTCCACCCTAATATCTTAGTCAAAATGTGCAAATTTACATTTGATTTAATTCTTTTTGTTTCATAAATAGCTTCTGTCTTGTTAATGTTGCCTCCCTTCAAACATAGGCTAGACAAATTGTTTGTGGTTAGTGCCATAGTGAATGATTGTGTTGCACTGATATAATAATAAACTTGTTTGAATTTTTATTTATAAGCAGACATCATAATTATATAATTATTATAATATATTTTATTTCTAAAATCTCTCAGGAAAGTTTTTTTGGGTGCTCTTATGCTCTTAAATACCAAACTATCTCCAATCTTCAAAACTTCTCAATTTCTCCAGAGCTTATGGTTTGAACTACACAAAATTTCAGAAGCAACTGTGGCTTTCTGGTATATGCAACCTAATGGGATTTTGCAATTTTTAAGAATTCTGGATTGTCACTCCATGCCCCTGCTCCTATGTGTTTAATCAAATGTTGCTCACATAAAAGATCTATGTATTTTGTTCCTGGTTTTAGATATTTCACTTAGTGATACCTTTAGTCAAACATAGAAGACTGAACAGATAGTTTACCTCTGCTCTGTTCCAAGATTCCGCTGAAATTATAGAACAAAGAATAAATTATAATTGTATTGGAAAACAGGAAAGGTGACACAATGTCTGATGTAAATGAATGTATGGAAATGTTCACATTCATACATAGTTAGTGAGAGTTTAATTGCCTTAGTCACTTTTTGGAAGGCCATTTGACTGTAGATACCAAAATGAAAATGTGCATTTCCTTGAAACTAACAATTACACTTCTAAGAACATGTACTCACTCCAAAAATATTTAAACATATGCCCAAAGATGTATGTGTAGGATATTCAACAACCTGAATGTTCCTCAAAAGGAAAATCATTAAATGAAAGCACAAATGTGTACATACATATAGATATTATTTGTATGATTATATTTATAAACATTATATATACATATCGGTATGTGCAGTGTTTGAATGTTTTGAAAATATTTACATGAGTTCTGAGCAATGGCGACCATGAGAGGGGCGTGGGACTTAGTTGAGGGGTTGTGAGGGAATAAGATAAACTTTTACTTTTTATACTGTATATATTTCTGTATTATTTTAAAAATTTTCAAATGAGCATCAAAAGATTGAGTGATTTTCATGAGGTTTCCTCTAGCTAGTGTTTCACTTATATTTCATTTGTCCATGAATCTGAGACCTCTGACATTTCTCTTTGTTTATTCTGATTATAGATGATTCTATCTCAAAATTTTTCTGTGAATTTAAAAATTAGTATGACTATAATTTTATGAGTAAATAGTTTGGATGACATGCCCCTCTTGATATCATTGTTTCTGAAAAGTGTAGACCATTAAAAACATAGTATGAGTTATTTGTTCTACATTCTCTTGAGACAAAATATTGAGCTTGAAACTAGGGTCAGTTTTTAAATAACACAATTGTTGTTTTAATATTTAAGTGTCTGTAAACCCTGAATGCATTATCATATGTAGAATAGGCATGTTGTGCATTCATTATTTCTACAGTACAAACTGAAAAAACACACAGAATGAGGAACCAAAGAATGAACAGGGGTATTTTATTTATTATGATAATCCTACTCAAGTCCCCTCTTTCTGCTTTTGATCTAGGTGAAAGCAAGCTGGGAACCTAATTAAACCAGTGCTGAGTGAGGCCAGGAGATGCACACAAAAACCCCAATTCTGACCAACCATATTTTGAAGTTGAAGTTAATTAAGATACAAATAATCCCTGCAAATGGTGACATTTAAAAATGTATTTTGAATATTCTGAAGCAGTTACGTAAATCACCGGCAGTAAGACTCTAGAGGAAATGTAAAACATGGAGGCTCACTTTTTAATACCTTTTGGTAATGTTTTCACTAGAATTAATGTTTGCCAGGGATGGTGTATTTGGAGATAATCTGATGACAGAAATGTTGTAGCCCCATGAGATGTGGAGCCAGAGAGGAGGAGGCTGCCAAGAGGGGACCTATAGGTAACGGTCAATGATAACAGTAAAAATAAGGAAACGAGTGACATTCTCTGTGGTTCTGTGGAGATTTTGAGCCTGCCTGCAATGTAAGAAGCAGAACTAACAAGGGGCAGAGGAATCAGCGGTTTAAAAAAGGCATGACCTCAGTGCTGAGGAAGGTTCCCACTGAGCTCTTGGATGGGCTCTTGGAATGGGGATGACAAAAATTATAACCATGAAGCTATGTCATTTAAGTTACAAGTTGCATATGACTTTCAATGAATTTCAGTTCATGGATTTCAGTAGGACAATTAGAGGGCCTGTGGTCATTGCTGTTATTATACAGCTGAGGGAACAAAAGCAAAATCTTTTTGGGGAATTGGGAGAGGGGAACAGCGTTGGGGAATTGGGGGAGGGGAACAGACAAGTTGCTATCCTTTTGTTCTTCAGTCTAGTTGTGGAGGACGTTGCTTCACTGGCCCATGTTGGTATTATCATTGCTGCACTTCCCAGGTGAGGCAGATCAGTCACTGGCCTCTGGACAGCCGCTACTGGAGGCTCTTGGCATCTCATGCTAGCTGCCAGCCGCTCATGCTGGCTGCCGGCCACTCACTGTAGCCTATGGCAGCCCACTGCAGCAGAGGTTACAGCCCACACCGTAGCCAGCCATCTTAGCTATAGAGGCAACCAGGTGGAGCTGTTGTTCACCACCTTAGCTATAGAGGGCAGTGTCACTGGCTCTCATATGTGGGATCCGAACCAGGGCCCCGCTGCTCAGAGCCAGCTCCTAACCAACGCATCACTTGGCCGGCCCGAAATGCAGAATATTTAACAGTGTTTCTACCATCACACAATTGGCCAGTAGTAGAATAGGGAACTAATGACAGTCATTCTACTTCTTGCTTCTATGAGATATCTGCAGACCTGGGAGGCAGCAACTTCTGGCACAGCTGTTCTAGAAGCAATTCTGATAACATGTGATATAATTTCATCATGAATATCTCCCAACTCCCCTCCCCAAATATGCCAGCCTTCTCCATGCCTTCCATCTTTTTCCTCTTTCTCCTTTGGCATTGGCTGACTCATTATTAAGATCTTACAACTTCGTTCTCCTCCATGATGTTTTTTAAAAAATATCTATTAAAAAATAATTTTTGTGTATGTATTCAGAAACCACCCTAGAAATTGTCAACTCTTTTGTATGACACTCATTCTGTTCTCATTAAGTATTGCTTTTTGGGGCTGGGATGGGGGTGGGGAACTTGTGCTGAGCTATTTTATGTAGCTCTGAATTGAATTTCTAGTCTCAGAGACTTAGGGAACTGGAAATGTGCTCCACATTTTGCCTATCAACAAAGCCTAATCAAGAATGCATTCTTTGCCAGCAACATTCAAAACAGAGATGATTCCAAGCTGTGGCTTGGAAATAAACTACTTTTATTGCATTTCAATTTATAGTGTTCTTTGCCTTCATTTTGCACAAATATTCAGGGAATTTTCCCATTTAGAAGAACCTAATGCACAAATTAAGGTATTTCAAGTAATGCCATTCATGGTCTGTCAGAAGATTATTATGGATTGATACGTGATACTATTCTGAGTTCCTAACAACAATCTACTTAGAATATGTTCCTACATACACATGTCTCATAGGAAGACTAAGTGTTTTTGGATTAATAACATTAATTTAATGAGACTGATTTACTAATCAGACCTCAGTTTGCAAACGTGTGTGTGTGTGTTTGTTAGCTTTTCTTTGATTTTTCTTCCCACAAACACTCTCACAAGATAGGGCTAGCAGAATTGCTCAAAACTAATTTTAGACCCTAAGACAAACCATAGGTTATATGACTGACTTATAGTAGCAGAATTCAGCAACATTTAAGAGCTTTATAAACAATTTTTAAAATGCTTATGAGAGTGGAACTCTTGCTCAATTTACACAGCTCAAAAGTTTGGAAACTAGTAGTTGCAAATTTGTCCCATGGATCTGCTTGTTGGAATAATGCTTCTAACTAAACACAGGAAAAATTAAGTGGAAGAAATGTTTAAATTCACATTGCCAGAAAAAATAAAATAAACCTCAAATACATTAAATTAACCCTGAATTTATCTTGCTAACATGGCAAGTCATTACATGTCATTACAAGTCATTAACACAATTGAGATACATGGTTTTAATGAGTAGACCATTTCTTGAAACAATATTTTCACAGTACGTGAAATAAGAGAGCTTGGGATAATACCAAATTAATCCTGAAGGAGACAGTTATTGAAATGCTGATGATTTTATATGGAAAGCTGGGCAGAGTAAAGCTGAAGAAGCTAACATATAGACAGACAGGCTCACACACTGTGAACAAATGTGTTTCCAAAATTCATTTAAAATCAATAGTTTCTAATTCACAATAATAACATTGAATTATTGATAATGTTAGCTATGCACTGGGCACTTTCTAAGTGCTTTATGTGAATTGTCTCATTTAATTCTTTCAAAATCCTATGACTTAGGTTATAATTAACTTAATTTTACAGAAGAAGACTCTGAGGGACAGAGAGATTAAATTATTTGAGGTCACACATTTGGATCTCAGGCAGTCTGACTCCAGAACTTGTACTTGTAACCACTTCATACATAGAGGTGATGGTATTAATTGTGATTAGGTTGTATTCTGACGTCTATTACTATATAACAATTGACCCCTGACACCACTCCTCCCCACAACTTTTATTCACGATTTTGTTGGTCAGGAATTCAGGAAGGGCATCTCTGGGCAGCTTCCATTTGCTCCACATGATGTCACCTGATGTAATTGGACTGGGGCTGGGAGATTCACTTTCAATGTGGCTTACTTACATGGCTGGCAATTTGGTATTGGCTGTCAGTTGGGGGCTTGACTAGGGATGTAGGTCAGGGTCCATTCCACAAGGGTCTTTCCATATGGTTCTTCTCCACACAGGGTTGCTTAGGCTTCCTCACAGGAGAGTAGCTGTATTGTAAGAGTGACAGGAAGTGGAGAGCTTCTGATTTCTTACAGTATGGGCCTAGAAAACTACCATTATTCCTGCTGTATTCTATTGGTCAAAATTATAACAGAGACCACCCAGATTTAAGGAGAAGGGGTCTATATCTAGATGGAAATGTGGCAAAGAATTTGCAGCCATCTTTAATCCGCCACCGAGTAGAACATTAAAGCCTATTCATTTAACATGTGACCTAGATTAATACTTTTCAAACTTATCTTTAACCTCTCTTCCTCAATCAGCTTAGTTTTAAATTTGTATTTTTAAAAAATATGTTTTCTTTTTAATTCTTAAGATTTATGATTCTTTGAGAGAAGAATCATATTATTAATATATTATTTTTAAATGTGAAATACCTGGAATATAGTTGGGATTCTATATATGTTTGTCATTTATCATATTTTATTTATTTATTTTTTTGAGGGCTGTGTCACTGGCTCTCTTATGTGGGACCTGAACCAGGGCCGCTGGCTTCCCAAGCCAGTGCTTAACCACCGCGCCACTCGGCTGGCCCCATCTTTTATTTTAAGACAACTACAAGGTTTAACAAACAATAAAAAATTAAATAGTTCAGAAGAATAAAATGGATTAAGTTGTTTGAAAGTACAAATATTCTGTTTTATCTTTTATAACATAATCACTTTATTCCCATGTTACATTGTAATATTTCCTTGTCTTTCTGTTTCAGGCACACACAAGGGCCCTTCATCCAGTATACAAACACCTCTTTTGAGGTTACTACAATCTAGTTACAGAAATAACTAGAGAGTCATGTGACAGTCCCTCCCTGCTACAATTTGCTCTTCCTGGACAGCTGTAACACTGAGGCAAAAACTATTAAGTTGAGGACATATTTTTCAGTTGCACTTCTGAATTTCATTTCCCTTGCTAGGGGAGTAAGTGAAACCTTTCCTACTACTTCATCGTCATATAACAATTTGGGCGGAGGGCAGAATTCTTTCACAAATTTAAGAGCATGAAGGATAAACAAAGGAAAGTGGTAATGTTAAAAGTTTGTAGAGTTCTATCACGATTTAGAAGGACATACTTGAGGGCAAATACTATCTTGAAGATGTATAAATTTCTGCTTTCTCCCTAATGATACAAGTCCCAGTGAGGCTGGTGTTTGCAATTTCCCCTAATTTCTTTGACTATATGAACCTGAGGGCCAAGGAACAGGATGGAAATATGGGCAACTGTTACAGTGGCTTTTTTTTGACTTTCCAAAGGTGCAAGGGCCAAGTGATTGTAGAGAACCCCACTGGTCTACACTTAGGCCATATTAACCTCTCTTTCTCACCAAGTTTTCACAACTTCAAGGGGTCATCCAGCCTAATCTCACTGACCATCCTGCACTGAAAAGTCATGACTACAGCTATGCAATTTGTTAATTGCATTCGATTTCATGTTTCTTTTCTTTTCATCCCCAAGTAAAGCTGTCCGAGAACAAGAACTATCCTTCCTACTTCTTTTATCTATAAAAAAGGCCATAAAGTCAATACATGTTGAATTGAGACCTCTGAAACTGCTCTCATCAAAATATACAGTGTTTCAAGAATAGAGTACAAAATCTATTAGTGGGGCACTTGTTATCAAGGAAGCCCCCTTTTGACTCACCTAGGGGGTACATGTAAACAAGCATTTGATAAACTCTTCTTAATGACAATTTACTAAAAAAATATTATAGCATTTAACAGCTGTTTAATGTGCATTTAACATATGCAAATATATAGATTTAAAACAGGAAGTATAAAATAGAAAGATTCTGATAGTTTACCTAGGTTGGAAACTGGCTTTTAAATGGCTGCAGCATGTCGGTTAGTATCATATAGGTTAATCTGAATTTCCAAGGAGGAATGTTTTACATTTCTGAATATATGAATAAATCAGTTGTTCTAAGGCATTTGCTACACACACACACACACACACACACACACACACACACACACTTTGATCATTGGCAACTTTTCCATGGATCACTCTGCTTGAGTCAAGTATGTTCAACCGCTCTGTCTTTCACCAGTGCCACACGTAACTATCTGGCACAGGGTGAAATCATGATTTAGTAGAAGGGCAAGTAGGAGGGAAATGGAGTGCTATCTCCCCTAATTGCTATTTAAACGAGACAATAAAAAGGATGAAACAAATTAAATTAGCTAAGAAGCAAGAGCATCCCAATGAACTGGCCAAGATAATCAACTTGGAAAATTAGCTACTAAACTCCCCACATGCTCATTTTCATAATTTTTTGTGTTTGCTTGTAAAACACAACACCCCATTGAAACTGCGGAGATGAAGGTGCTTTTTATTTCTTTGAGATAAGTCATTTGCAACTGGCCTTGATGAAGTTGGAAGTGAGATTTCTTTTAAAGCCTGAGTTAGTAATTTCTCATTTCAGTGCTAGAATGTTTGGGTTGGTGTCAGGAAGTAGGTAAAAGAGGAGAGCAGTTCACTCAAACTATTCTAGTTTCCAAATGTGTGTGCTAGAGTATGGGTTTTGGTTTTTAATATTATTATCTTTATGTATCATTATCATCATCATCATCATCCATAAACCTGATCTTTACTGATTTTCATAATTTTTTAATGAGATTTAATAATTCCTATTTTTGAACTATTTCCTATCTCCTCATCTCATGTCTCTCAGTGTTAGCTCCCTTACATAAGGCTTCTCATACAATAAGTCCCCGACTTACGAAGGAGTTCTGTTTCAGGAGAAGGTTCCTAAGTCGGATTCATTCATAAGTCCAACTTGTTCGTAAGTCCCACAGAGTGAGTCTTTGGGCTTCCTAGCAGTGCCCTCCACATCATCACCGCTTTTCCTCTTGCTTCCGGACACCCTGGGCTCTGATTGAGCCCTGTACTACTGTCCACTATCGCATGTACAGTAAGCACATAGCCGCACAACTGTGACAACGTCCGACAGACACGTGAGCTACTTGCGCGATTTGTTCGCATCTATGAATGTTCGTAATAAGAGGTCTCCTTCGTATCTGTGAAAGTTCGCAACTCGAATGTTCGTAAGTTGGGGACTTACTGTACGTATAAACAGCTAATCCTTCATTATCCATGGTAAAAAAAAAACCCATGGATTTTGAATTTGAAAAAAAACCCATACACATTAATATAATCTGAAGACAATAAATATCCATGCTTAATTTTACCCAATACTTCTAATTTTACAGTCTCATGGAGCAGTTACTAGAACACAAAATAACTAGCCAAATGAGTTTATTTGAGATTCTCCTTTTGCACTCCCTTTCTAATCACTGCTTTGCTAAATCATAATTGCTACCCAGGGCAAGACAGGTGTTGGAGCATATAATTTAGATGGAAAAAAAATTAATAGCAAGAGAAATAATGAATTTGGATGATTCACAATCAAGAAATGTGAGAGCCACTGTCCTGAAGATTAGCTATTCAGATAAGAATGTTTTAATTGAAGATTATGATGGTTAATTTTATATGTCAACTTGACTGGGCTAAAGGATGCCCAGATAGCTGGTAAAGCATTATTTCTGGATGTGTCTTTGAGGCTGTTTTTGAAAGAGATTAACATTTCTCCAGAAATGAATAAGTGAACAAATGCATAAGTAAGGGATGAGGAGGGCCATTGAGAAGCTTCAGGATGGCAAGCCCTCCTTCCCTGGCTTGGTGGTGTGTTAGCACTGGGAAAATGAGCAGCCTTCGCTTTTATAGGGAGGGAGATAGCATCTTCAGGGGAAATTCTGGCACACAATTGGGGAGAGCCTTCTGGGGAATGGTTAAGGATTTGGGGAGTTTATTTTGGAGTTGGAATTCCCAAAGGCATGTGGAAAGGATTATCCAGGAGGGTAGCCATGAGAAGATGACCTGCCCAGGAAGAAACATAGAACCAAATCAGGATAGGAGTATGAGAGAGGGACAGTGACCAGAGGGGTTTACAATTTGGCAGTTAAGGAAGACCTGGATGAAATACAAAGTGGGATAAAATGAATTCAAGTTTCCATTGTGAAATTGTTTCCATCCCACATTGTCAGGGATGTGTGTGATCTTGTCATCTTCCTTCTGTCCTATAAACTCCCAGAAATGCATGTCTTCTGTAGAGCCTAGCACGTAGTAGGTGTTCAACAAAATTTCTTGATAGTGTGAGTTCATTAAGAATTTTGGGGGGCAAGAAGTGCAGGACACAGGCTTCAAATGAAAAGATCTTTATTGCTTCTAAATGCTAGGCCTGCCTTGTGTTGCCAACTTGCTTTTCACAAATTAGTTCAAATACTTGCAGCCCTTTCCTATGGAAGGTGGATTTGAACTGTTCTAAATGACCTCAAAAAGCAGAACTGAGGATGCATGGTAGAAGTTAGAGGGAAGTATATTTCAGCCTAGAATTTCCCAACAACTAAAGTTATTCAGAATAATAATGTTAAAAAAAGGGCTTTCTTAAAAATGTAGAGAAAGTAACACAGAAAGTATGCAAGTAAAAATTGAATGACTGTTTCTCAGGGATGTTTTAGAGAGGGTCCCTGCATTAGGAAAGAGGTTGGGCCTTTCCTCCATGAAGAGTTGAGAATTATTTTTGTGGCTAGGATTGTGTGATAGTCTAATATGATAAAATAAAATAAAAGCAATCTGTTTAGGAAAGAAGACACCAATTTCTGAAAAGGGCAATAGAGGACAAGATTGCATCCATATTATCATTTGCCAATATCTGTAGTTTGGAAAATTAGAACATGCATCAAGCTGTAATAAGAACCTATGTAAGATAGATGTACTGTGGAGAATATAAGAGCAAATCCAAATTAGGAAGGGAAACACTGAAGAGGATTTGGAGTCATTGGGAAAGATTTCATGAAGCAGATGGTTATTTAACTGGGCTTTGGGAAAAGTTAGACTGAGAACCTATGAAGTGGGCAGTCCTTCCAGGGAGGATTGAGGCTTGAGCCTGGCCTGTGTGTGTTGGGGTACATGGAGGAGGCTGAGTGACTGGGCTCACTCAGGCCCTCTCTGTGCACCTTACTCAGAGGTGATGGGAACAATCAGAGGTCATTTGAGGGAACGAAGAACACTTAACTTCCTCTTGTCTAAAGTCCTGTAGTACCTTGAGTTCCATTGGCCTGCAAGCTAGGAGTCTTGGGAGTCTCAACTGAGTCCCTAACTAGCTGTTTGGTGATGACACATCACTTAACCCCTCTGAGCCTTATTTTCCTCAATTATCAGGTGAGGGAGTTGGTTAAATCAGTGCTTCTCAAACTTTAACTTGCAAATGGTGATATTGTTTCATTGTAGCCCTGAGTTCAGAGGTCTGGGGTTGGGACTTGAGATATTGCATTTTGAACAAGCTCCCAGGTGACACTTTGAGTCTTAAAGAGTTGGCTGAACACTAAACACATTAGTTTTAATTGTGTCCTCCTTCCTTTTTTCATAGTTGTTTCATGATTTCTTTTCTCTCTAACTTGGTTAAAAAATTAAGAAAAGTATCTAGTACAGAGCTTAGTCCATAGTAGCTACACCACCCACACCCACACCCACACACCCACCCCCACCCCCACACACCCACACACACACATATATTACTAACATAAAGTTTCTCCCTTATGTATTATGCTTACTTAGAAATGCAGTCACGTTGATTGTTTAATTCTGCATTTCAAACAGGTAGTGCAGCTTCAGAAAATCTAATAAAAGTCAAAGAAAAATCTCATGACGTTTTAAGATCTCTTTTCTCAAGACTCCTGCTTCTTCCAGGATGAATGGAAATGATGGTCTGCTTGAATACCTGGTTATTGTGCTGCTTTGGGAAAAAACAGTTAGTTTGGCTTGCCATAGGCTGAGTAGATTAAATAGAGATTTTCATTCCATTAACATCATTCCATGAGTCCTTTTAAATACTTGAAAGAAAATATGCCAATAATTTATTGCACTTGCCAATGGTAGCATTTTGCCCCTGCAGGCAATCAGCAATATGGTAATCACTTATTTCACAAAGAAAACGAGGTTGCATGGTTTAATATTTATGTTATTGTTTAATTTATTTTTTAATTAATTTATTTTTTAATTGGGGAATTGGGGAAGGGGAATAGCATTGGGGATCGGGGAAAGGTAACAGACAAGTTGTTGTCCTTTTTGTTCTTCAGTCTAGTTGTAGAGGATGTCGTTTCACTGGCCTGTGTTGGTATTATCATTACGCTCTTCCCAGGTGAGGCAGTCACTCACCGGCCACCGGTCGGCCAGTCACAGCAGCTCACAAAAGTGCACGCCAGCTGCTGGCCAGCTCCACTGCAGCCTACTCTGTTGCTGGCGACTCACAGCAGCTCAGCTCTAGGTGGAGCTGTTGTTCACCATCTTAGTTGTAGAGGGCACAGTGTCACTGGCCCTCATATGTGGGATCCAAACTGGGGCCCTGCTGCTCAGAGCTGGTGTTCCAAACCAACTCCTAACCAATGTGCCACTCAGCTGGCCCTATGCTATTGTTTTGTTTTAATATTGTTATTGTTCCTGTTATAAGGCATATTGGTCTCTGCCCTAAAGGATGGAGAAAGGACACTGTAGAGTTCCCAAACTGAAAGTGAGAGTATTGATATTGAAAATAGTTTTAGTGCTTTATTTGAATCGACAGTAGTGATTTAGACATGTTCTAAAGATGTATTGATTGCATGTATACATATTTGAATATTTGAGATTTTTACCAGACTTAAGATGACTTCCAATAAAAGCAATAAGATTCCTATCAATCCTATGATCCCATGAAATCTGACCAAGAGTAATTTGCATATAGGACAATTTACCTTGGGAAAATGAGATTGACCAGAGGATTCCTGAGGTTGGCTGCTTACCATCTAATATAAGGCAATACTGATGAGAGAGAAGAAAGAAGAGGAAATATCAGATCCAAGAGTCTTTCTATCAAAGTAATCTAATAATCCAGTGATACAAATCCACCATATATATTTGGTATGAAACCTCTGCTAATTAGGGAAATCCATTACAACAATCAATCTAATAGAATATCAGTATAATGCTGAGTGTGTTCTGTAAAGAAATGGGCTGGCTATATGCAAGACATATTTAAGAACTAGTCCATAATTTATTTGGGCTGGGAAAAACTTATTTGAGTCACTAGGCTTTGACACCTGTCTGAAATCCATATTTAACTAGTTTAGGAATAAGGGGAATTTAATGGAAAGATCTCATGGTAGCTGAAATTGAAAGACGAGTAGGACAACCAAATCAGAGGAAGGGCAGGGAGAAATGCATCGGGGCCTCCAGAATCTTTGAACAAGAAACTTCAGCTTGCCAGGACTCCCCACTCTTTTTTGGCTTCTACTTCTCTTAGTGCCAGCATTATTTTCTCCGACTGCAGACTTGCACTCTCCACTTGGCAGTTAATGGGGCTGTTGACACCTTGCTCAGGAGTTTCTCATGTTACAACTTCTTCCACCAGGGAGACAGACTGACTCTTTTTCTCAGACCCATTTCAAAAAATACTGGGGAAGAACTGTGGTCACCTGTTTCAGGTGATTGCTCACCCTTGGACCAATCAATTGTGACAAGGAGGACAGGATCATATGAGTGTAAGCACATGCCAGCTCCCATTGCAACCACATGGTTGGAGTTGGAAGGAGAGCAGTAATTTCTAAAATAAGGGAGAGATGTACTTGCCAGAAGATGGAGATGAATGACTGGGCCAAGGCTCCTAATGCATTGGTCAATAATCTAGTTTGGAGCAGCGTCTTATCCTTGCTTTGATTAATACTCTTTGTGCTCCTTTCTTGTTATAAATCCAAGGTTGGGAATTCTGTGCTAGATGTTCTATTGTTCCCATGATATACATTGCAGGGGCCTTGCATTCTCTACATCTTAGAAAATAAAACTGCCAGAGGGTTTCCTGGGCCCCACTCATCTAGGTGGTGGGGTGATTTTGCTTCTGTAATTGATTAGCTTGAGTGACAGAAGGAAAGGGAAAGGGTAGGCTGATGGATGGTATTTTCAGTAGGTGAAGAAGATTTGAAAGTATCCTAATACAAATCCCTTCCCACTCCTCCCTCCACTTTGCTCCCACCAGCCGAAGAACCTGTTGTGTGGTCCTCACAAATATATTGCAAGCTACCCAGGAGGGGTGTGTATATTTAAATCCTGGGTGACTCTGCATACAGGCTTTATACAAGGCAAAATGTAACAAATACCTGTTTGAACTAAGCCTAACCTGTATAATAAAGTCAGAGATGTAGTTGGAGCTATACAGTGATTTGTAAAGACCCTAAAACATGAACATTTTGCACCTAATATGCATGTTGGTATTGTGCCCAAATGGAAATAACAGGGCGGAGTCCTATTTGTCAACCACATAATGTATTTTTAAGAATATTGTGTATCTATAGCAATTTTAATTATTTACCAAAAATGTATGAATCTGGGTCCTTGTTTAAGAATGCAGGATTTGTGTGATTCAAGCATATTATCTTTTACAAACAGATACTTATGTGTCCTATGAAGGTACTAGACTCCAGAAATAGAAGCAGGATCTGAGCAGATGTGTTCATTAGTCTTATTTGTCTTCTCATGATAGACAACTTGAATCTTCAGCTGAACACATGTCTGATTCGACCTTTAAAACACAGGGATTCTATTTTAACAGAAAACTTTACAATAAGTAGATTATGTTACCATTTGTTGTAGAAAAGAATGTGTTCCTGACACTTACCATAAAGATACTTTGCATTTTCCCTAAATGGAAATCTTTTAAAATTTTCTCCTGATTTTGTAAGTAACATTCTCATTGTAGAATATTTAAAAAAATTCAGAAGCAAGTACTAAATTTAAACAATTCAAACCTCCTATAATCTTATTCCCTAGAAATAATCACTGTTAACAGTTTGATGTATATTTATTTATTTTACTTAACTAGCCCTTGTACAGCAATTACTATATGCCAAGTACTTGTCTAAGCACTTTATAATTGTACCTCATTTAATCCTCATGACAGCCCTACTCAGTAGATATTATTTCCCTATTTACAGAGAAGGAAATGGAGTCTCAGAGGTTTTAATAACTTTCCTAAAGATTCATAGATGTAAATGATAGAGTTGAGATTGAAACACAGTCTGACTCCAGAGTCCATGCTCTTAATTATATATCAGGCCTCTATATACTCTTCCGGATCTCTGTTTATGCATATAATAAAAATCTATGTAAGATGTTTCCAAGTTCACCCCCCTTCTATAGTCAATCTTTCCTTTAATTTCCAATTAAAATGGCTCAAGACCCCAATCCATGTGAAGAGGGGAGTCCAGTGTGCCTCTTCCCAATATAGCTGTAATTTCCCAGAAGTGTTTGTGCTTCAGGACATTCTTCTGAATCTTTCTCCCTTGTAACATCTTGTCTGTGCATTTGTTATCCTCTCATCATCTCTGGACACCACCCCCAATGTTATCAACTCTAAATCAATTCTTATGGTCTGGGGACATCCTCAGCAAATTTTAGTTTCTATAGGAGTTCTTTTGGCATGATTGTTTTATTGACATAGAAGTAACATACATTAAAATGCACAGGTTTTAAGTCCTCACATTGGTGAATTTTGATAATTGTACATAAATGTGTAGCCATCGTTCCAGACAAAATACAGAATATTTCCACTCCTCTACGCTCCTCAAGTTCCTCTGTGCTCTTTTCTAGTCACTTATGCTACCCACATTTGCAACCACTATCTCATTTCTATCTCCATCAGTTTTACTTGTATTTGGCTTTCATATAAATGGTATTATATAGTATGCACTCTTTTGAGTCTGGCTTCTTTCATTAAGCATAATGTTTTTGAGATTCGTCCATGTTGTTTTATGTATAAGTAGTTTATTCTTTTTATGGTTGAGTAATATTCCATTGTATAGATATGCTGCAATCTGTTTATCCACTTTGCTATTGATGCACATTTGGGTTGTTTCCAGTTTGGGTCTAATATAGATTCCTATAGGGTTTTCAATGTAACTGAAAAGAGATCACTGAGGCCATTATTAGTATTTTAAAGACTGCACAAACTTTGCCTTAATTTTCCCAGAGAAATTTTACTTCCTTTTACAGAGTATCACAAAATAGGTAGGAAGCTATGATTTCTATTTTTTCCCCCAGCATCTTATCATAATTCTGGGCAAAAAAAAAAAGAATTAATTTATTCTTACTTTACAGATGAAAGACTTATGCTGACTTTTTCCAGAGACACACAGGGAGTCACTTGGTGAATCCAGGAGCAGAAGCTAGGCATGGTGGCTCCAGAGTGCCAGCTCCAAGACCACAATGTGCTTATCCAGAGTCATGGTCCTTTGGGAATGCATAGAATGCTGCATCCCAAGTAAATGACCACAAAGACAAGTCTTAAATGCAGTTTTTTTTTTGTTTTTTTTTTTTTTAAGAT
This sequence comes from Aselliscus stoliczkanus, assembly GCA_033961575.1. Lineage (NCBI taxonomy): Eukaryota > Metazoa > Chordata > Mammalia > Chiroptera > Hipposideridae > Aselliscus > Aselliscus stoliczkanus. The sequence continues at coordinate 74,824,853 of CM066732.1, read as the reverse complement.
TTTATTGGGGAATTGGCGGAGGGGAACAGCGTTGGGGAATCGGGGAACGGGAACAGACAAGTTGCTGTCTTTTTGTTCTTCAGTTTAGTTGCGGAGGATGTTGCTTCACTGTTGGTATCGTCATTGCGCTCTTCCCGGATGAGGCAGATCGGTCGCTGGCCTCTGGATGTCGCTCACCGCGGCTATTGGCAGCTCACGCTGGCTGCCAGCCGCTCACGCTGGCTGCGGGCCACTCACTGTAGCCTATGGCAGCCCACTGCAGCAGGGGCTGCAGCCCACACCATCACCGGGGCTCGCACAGCCCAGCTCCAGGTGGAGCTGTTGTTAGCTGTAGAGGGCAGTGTCACTGGCCCTCATGTGGGATCCGAACCGGGGCCGCTGGCATCCCAAAACCAGCGCTTAACCAATGCGCCACTCGGCCGGCCCTTAAATGCAGTTTTTAAAAGTATGGAAGGAACAGTAAGACAATTCTAAGCCTGGATCAGAACATAATTTAAGTCTTTTGTGACATGGAATTATGAGAGCTGAACTAAAAGCTCCCAGATAACTGAAGTATAATAATAAACCTAGGGCCAAAGATGTCCTCTTTTTTTGTGTGGTTGGATTTAAATGGAATTTTTACTTTGAACTAAAAACTAGATCATTAAGACCATTGGTGACTTAGAATGTTTGGTGTTTATTGGGAATTTGAGTTAAAAAGGTTTTTGTTCTTCTATAAACTTTAAAGATAAACGTAGTGTTTTCCTTATAATATCTAGTGTTAATTAATGGGGCTGATACGATTAATGGCATCAAGAACATATTATTATGTTTCTTATAATGATGCAATTCCATAGTTGATTTAATAGATTAAGTGATCTGTCTAGTCTTTTATCTGTTGTTTTTTGTCTTTTATCTGTTTTTGTAGCAGCTTTATCCTAATGTCTTCTTTGTGAGCTAACTGTATTGCTTTAAAAATTCTTGAGATAAACTTTTGTTAAATTAATTTGCTAATGAAAAATAATGTGAATTTTTAAATAGTTGGAGATTTTCATAAAAGTTATCAAAAGCTATAATATTAAAAGATCTGCTCTTATGATAACTGTTGTTAAATCAAAGCTGTTGAATTTTGAATTTGACTATTAAATGTCCATGCTAACGAGGTGCTTAGAAAACAGTAATAAGATTCATTGCTGAATCCATTTTTAAGGAAGTCTCAATTAATATAACTGTTTCTTTTAAATCTCCTCCTAAAAGAAGGTATTTCTTGAAATATGTCTGGGCTCAAAGTTTAGGATCTGCAATATTTATTAAGCTCTCAAAGTCTAGTCTTGAGCATTTAATATCATTGTGACAGATATTTATTTATCATTGAAGTAGGAACATTATTTGCAGACACTTTATGATTTTTCTTCAAGTAGTCCTATTGGATGTAATGGGATTAAATCAATTTAATTTCATGATGCCCATACTTTATTTTCCCCACAGAGACAGGAGGCAAAGTAACGTGTTCCATGTTACAGATCTTGCTTTTTCCCTCAATGCTGTTTTTTTGTTTTTATTTTTGTTTGTTTTGTTTTGTTTGTTTGTTTTTGCTTCATTGGTAAAAATATGAATGGATCCTAATTTAAAGCACATTCAGAATATTCTTTAAAGTGGCTGCCTTTGACTAGGTCCGTGCTCTTGAAGGATTGCTTTCACCCACATGCAGTGTTTGGCATTTTTGTACCATAAAATAATAGACTTAATGCATTTTCAATGTCATCATTCACCTGTAAGTTCTTTACCTTTACTGTCTGTTCTTTCTGCAAGTTAAGTGACCAGCTCAAGGTCAGAACCAGATTTGGAGCTTAGAATCTGACCTTAGAATCTTGAGGGTGTTTTATTCCCTGTGCCAAACCAAGCTTCTCCTTTAGTAGAGGAATCAGTTGAGGGCTCAGCTTTTCCTCTTCGAGGTAACCACTCTCTGAGACAGTAAGTCACACCCCTTGTTAAACATTTAAAAAATTTGTTCATCCTTGTTATTGCTTCATGACATTCTACAGTGCAGAGTGATGGTTTCTTTGTGAGGGAGGTCTACAGAACTCAGACTGCTGTATAAATCATGAGTCTGATTTAGTGGACCACTCTGTATTAATCATGTAGTTATGGAGAGACTGAAAGTCACAGATGGCAATGCATATGTGAAAAGAAAACACGAGTTTTTGTGATTTGGCTGAATGAGAACGTGTTCTGTCCAGTGTCACAATGTCTTCTCTGACTCCTACCTAGATTCCTACAAACTTAAGAGTTTAAATCACCACACATTTCAGGATTTATCTATGTATAGTACCATTTGATACTGTTCAGTTACTGTTTGGGTCTTAGTCTTGTCTCCCTCAGCAAATACTGACCTGTTTGTACGTGAGGAGCATGTCATATCATTAGTGTACCTCAACATGTCTAAGACATATGTTTGATGTAACTATTGGCTACAGAAACTTTTCTTGAAGATTTAGTTCATAATCATATAAATGTTCTTTTTTTTCTCGCGATGCCTACTCTGTAATTTATGGAGCATCATAGCATGTTTAGTAAGAGGTTGGCTTCTGCAATCAGACTGCATTGATTTTTCTCATTGCTAGCTCTGGGATCTGAGACAAATTTCTTAACCACTTTGGGCCTCAGTTTCCTCATCTGTAAATGAGAATAACAATGGTCACTACCTTATAGGGTTGTTTTGAGTTAGTATACATGAAGAACATAGAACAGTGCCTGGCACATAAAAAGGGTTCACTACTGTTATTTTAAGAAATATTTAAGCCTCTAGGGTCTTGACATTCAGATTGGTCATAATTTATAGGCTCAGTAAACCTGAAGATGCTGTTCACAGCTGGCCTGGGACCTCTGTGAGCAATTTTGAATTATAATGGAGTGATATGGCTTTGGAATGTGCCCACCCTTTCAGATTAGTACATTTGAAAAATAGTGTTGAGGTATATATATATATATATATATATATATATATATATATATATATATTTTTGTTTTTTTTTTTTTTTGAGGGCAGTGTCACTGGCCCTCACATGTGGGATGGAACTGGGGCCGCTGGCTTTCCAAGCCAGTGCTTAACCACCGTACCACTCGGCCGACCCAAGCTATAAATACAACTATTTGGAAGACTTTTTGGCCTAAGGTTAAGGTGAAGTAAATGAATTGACTCAAAAGTTTTGTAAAGTGGAGTAATTGAATTGACTCAAGTACAGGTTTTCACTATGTACTTGAAGTTCTGTTGTCTCAACAACAAATAATTAAAAAGAAAATTCGCCAGAGGGTCCCAAAGCTCAGTAAAATCACAAATTCAAAATCTTTTTCAACAAAGTCCTTTACAGTTGTAGTAGGTTGCTAGTTGAAATCCAGTCAATTACATCTTTGGTTAAATAATCATGTGGTTCTGAACTACACATGGTAATGGAGAATGTGGTTGCTTGTCTCTCAAGATGTGGTTGCTTTCTAGTACTCACACTTGTTTAGTCTTCTCCCCATGGCTCTTGGATGGTGATGAGACTTGCTTTTGACCCATAGACTGCAGTGGATGCGATACTTCATGACTTCTGAGGCTAGGCCATAAGAAGACTCACAGTTTTTGCTTGTCCTCCTAGAATGCTAGCTCAGGAAGCAGGCAAGAAGTCCAACTATCCAACTAGACAGATGGGTTATGAAGTAGTGGTGTACTGAGACAATGGAAGTAGTCCACCTAGAGTATGGAGAAAAATGGGGTGCACTGTCTATAGAGAATTTCAAAACAATATTAAAATCAATTAAAAGTCAGTCTGGTTTTTATTATTACCATGCACAAGAAATTCTAAACTAGGTCAGTGATAAAATATTCCTTCCCATGAGAGGACTACTCCCACTGCGTCTCTCACCCCTGCCTCCTACACTCTATAAACCAGTGCTGTGAATCCCAGGCTACCATGTTGAAAGGGAGATATCTAGCCTCTTGCTCCAGCTATCCCACCTCAAGCACAAGGCATGTTAGAGAAGAAGCCATCTTGGATGTCCAGCCCCTGCTGCCATCTGACTGCAATAGCACAAAAGATAAAAAGCCTTAACAATCCAGCTGAGCCTAGTCCAATCACAGAACTGTAATAGATAATATAAGTAGCTGTCTTAGGCTACTAAGTTTTGAAGTGGTTTGTTATGCAGCAATTGATAAACAGAACAGAGAAGAAGAATGTGGGAAGGAAAAGTTTCTCTTATCTATTTATTTTTCTTCTTATAACTATAAAACAGCACCCAAGTGTCCTTTGCTGTGTATGGTATCTATAGATCAGCTTATCTTGATGTTAACAGAGGCCACAAATACATGATTTCATCACTAGGTGGAAATTATATTTATGTAGATGTTGCTAAGCAACAGATCAAAAACCTATAAGGGGTGACCATAGAATGCAAAACTATGGGACAGCTACTAAGTTCTTTTTTTTAAAAGATTTTTATTAAAATATAGCTAACATACAATATTATATTTGTTTCAGTGGTACACCATAGTTATTCAACATTTATATACCCAAAGAAGTGATCGCCATGATAAATCCAACAACCATCTGACCCTGTACCACACTATCACAATATAATTGACTATATTTCCTATGCTGTACATTACATCCCATGACTTATTTTGTTTTACACCTGGAAATTTGGACCTCTTATTCCCCTTCACCTTTCCCTCTCCCGTTTTTAAAATTTATCAATTACAGTTGACATTCAATATTATTTTATATTAATTTCAGGTGTACAGCATACTGGTTAGACATTTATACAATTTGAGAAGTGATCCCCCTGACTAGCCTAGTACCCACCTGACACTATACATAGTTATTACCACATTATTGACTATACTTCCTATGTTTTACTTTATATCCCCATGACTATTTTGTAACTACCAATTTGTACTTCTTAATCCCTTCAATTTTTCACCCTGCCTCCCAACTCCCCTTTCATCTGGCAACCATCAAAATGTCCTCTGCATCTATGAGTTTCTGTTTTGTTTGTTTGTTTTGTTTGTTTGTTTGTTTTATTCTTTAGATTCCATATATAAACAAAATCATTGCCTTTGTATTTTTCTGTCTGACATACTCCACTTAACAAAATACCCTCCAGTTCTATCCATGATGCTGCAGATGGCAAGAACCCATTCCCTTTCATGGCTGAGCAATATTCCATTGTATATATGTACCACCTCCTCTTTATCCATTCATCCATCTATGGACACCCAGGCTGCCTCCACATCTTGGCCATTGTAGACAATGCTGCAGTGAACACATAGATGCACATATCCCCTTGACATACAGTTTTGGGTTTCTTTAGATAAATACCCAGAAGTGGGTTACTTCTTTGTCTTTTGTTATAGCATTTGTTTTAAAGTCTATTTTGTCTAGTATAGGTATTGCTACTGCAGCTGTTTTGTTTGTTTATTTCCATTTTCATGAAATATTTTTTCCAATTCCTTTACTTTCAGTCTGTGTGTGTCTTTCAATCTGAAGTGAGTCTCTTGTAGGCAGCATATATAAAAGTCTTGTTTTCTTATCTAATCAGCCCCCCATCTTTTGATTGGAGCATTTAATCCATTTACATTGAAAGTAATTGTTGATAGATATGTAGTTATTGCCATTTTATTATTCATATTTTTGATATTTTTTTTTGTCTTAAGGAAGTCCCTCTAAGATTTCTTGTAATACTGGTTTGGTGATGATGAACTCCTTTAGCTTTTTCTTGTCTGGGAAGACCTTTATCTATTCTTTTATTCTAAATGATAGCTTTACTGGGTAGAGTAATCTTGGTTGTAGGGCTTTGCTTTTCATCACTTTGAATATTTCCTGCCAATCCTTTATGGCCTGCAAAATTTCTGTTGAGAAATCAACTAACAGTCTTATGGGAGCTCCCTCGTAGGTAACTAATTGGTATTCTCTTGCTGCTTTTACGATTCTTTCTTTGTCTTTAACCTCTGAAATTTTAATTATGATGTGTCTTGGTGTGGGCCTCTTAGAGTTCATCTTGTTGGGACTCTCTGTACTTCCTGTGCTTGTATGTCTATTTCCTTCACCAGGTAAGGGAAGTTTTCCATCATTATTTGTTCAAATAGGATTTCAATTCCTTGCTCTCTCTCTTCTCTTTCTGGTACTCTTATGATGCAAATGTTGTTATGCTTGATATTGTCCCAGAGGCCCCTTAAACTCTCCTGATATTTTTTGGATATTTTGTTGTTGTTGTTGTTGTTTTTCTGATTGGGTGTTTTCTGCTACCTTATCTTTTAAATTGCTAATCCAATTCTCTGCTTCATCTAATCTACTGTTGATTCTCAATAATGTATTCTTCATTTCAGTTATTGTATATTTTTATTTCTAACTGGTTGTTTTTTATGTCTGCTATCTCCATTTTCATGTTTTCTATCTCTTTGTTGAAGTACTCCATGAGATCATTGAGCATCCTTAAAACCAGTGTTTTGAACTCTGAGTTTGGTAGATTGCTCATCTCTATTTTGTTTAGTTCTTTTTCTGGAGCTTTGTTCCATTCTTTTATTTGGGAAATATTTCTTTGTCTCCCAATTTTGGCTGATTCCCTGTGTTTGTTTTTATGTATTAGGTAGGGCTGCTATGTCTCGTGGCCTTAGTAGAGTGTCCTTATGTAGTAGGGGTCCTATGAGGCCCAGTGGTACAGTCTCCCTGGTCACCTGAGCCAGGTGCTCTAGGTGTGTCCCTTGTGTGGGTTGTGTGTGTCTTCCTGTTGTAGTTGAGCTTTGGTTACTGTCTGCACATCAGTGGGAGGCTGTGACCCTTGGGATAAGTGGCTGTGAGGACTGGCCATGACTATAGTGAGGAGCTGTTGTGCAGAGGTTGATGCTACAAAGCAGGATTTGCTTTAGCAGGGCTCTGGTGCTTGTGCAGTCTGCCTTTGGGTGTGTCATTTGTGGAGGCAGTGTGATGATGCTTCATCTTGGTCCAAAGCTTGCCACAGGGTATGCCAGCCCTAGGGCCTCCTGCGAGGGGCCCCGCTGCAGGCCAAGTTCAGCTGCAGCCTGTGTCCTGCCTGAGGCCACCTGGCATGAGCCACAAAGCAATCCAGAGATGGCCACCACTGTGCTGGGCTTGGAGGTGCCTCAAAAGGTCAAGTGTGAACTGAGGCCAGCTGTTGCTAGTGCTGGGCTTAGGGCTGCTCAGCCAGGGGTATGGGACCCAACAAAGCCAGATGCTACTTGTTTGGGTTTTGTGAACCTTTTAGAGACTTTTGGAAAGTCTACAGCATGAGCCAAGGCAGGCCGTTTGTACAAAAAAGCCACTGGAAGTGGCTTGTGTGGGCCTACAGGTTGGGTGGGGCAAGGTTTCAGAATCACCAGGACAAATGAAGGAACAGTATTAGCCAGGTTGATAGAAACTCAGATACAGCGGCACCAGCATGTCGGGAGGGAGAAGGTCTCAATAAAGTAACAATGGCTTCCTCCAGCTCCTCTGTCCTGAATAAAGATGCTGCTCCAACCCTCACCCTGAGGCCAGACAATTCAGTCCCTCTCCATATGTTCCTGGCATCTTTGGAGCTGCTGCTGCAGCACTGGCACTCAGAACGAGTGAGTCTGTCAATGAATAGGTCTGTGCATGGTCCTTTTAAGAAAAGTGCCTGGTACTGCAGCCACCCTTTATCTCACTCAGCCATAGTCTCCACTGGTTTTCACAGCCAGAAATTATGAGGACTTCTGTCCCTGGCAGTAGAAGCCTGGGGTGGGGAGCCTGGTATGTGGCTGGGGCCCCTTGCTTCTCGTGGGTGGGAAAACCTCCACAGCTGAGATATCGCTCCTGATTTTTAATGGTCAGACACAGGCGTGGAACCAGCCCAATCTGTGTCTCTTCCCCTCCTACCAGTCTCCAGGTAGTTTCTTCTGTATGTCTTTAGTTGTAGGCCTTCGGTTCACCTAGACTTCAGGTGATTCTCAATGATGGTTGTTCTGTAGTTTAGTTGTAATTTTGATGTGGCTGTGAGAGGAAGCAAGCACAACATTTATCTACTCTGCCATCCTGACTGGAAATCTGTCTAACTAAGTTCTTGATGCACTTCTTCTTTTTAAAAATCTGTTACAGGAACAAGTGTGTTGGGGGAAAAAGGTCTCTAGGGACCTAAAAAGACTGTTTACACTTCATTATTATTTTCCTGAAATGATGAGCAAACTAGTCACCTGTGACCTGAAAAATGGTTATTTTTTTGTGATTTAAAAGAATAATAACTTTTTAAAAAAATTTTTTTTAGCTGAGCCTTCCTGCCACCTGTTGGCAGCTCAGCTCAGGCTGGGCATCGAACTGCGGTTGCTCAGAGCTCAACTCTCACTCTTGAGCGAGCTCAAACTGAGTCACTTGACCGACCCTAAGAATAATAACTTTTAAGAATAAATACTAACAGCACTGGGACCTTTGTCTCCTCTAATCTTCACATCATTTGAAAATGTATCTGTAAGAGTTAAAATACTTTCCCTTGAAATACCTCAAATCTTTAATATTTATTCAAGTATCCAAATTAATATGAAATAATGTCTTTGAATTTTACAAGCATGTTATTTGATGAGGAGAAAATTCAATATTTTTTTTGGAGGGGTAGGGGTGAGAACTTCAATAGGTCAGTGTAGTCCAATAAACTTTTCCTTTGGCGGGACAGAGAGGCAGGCTGAGAAAGGGTTTTGGGAATAGCCAAGTAGCAGTTGCATATGAAAACACTTATGGTCAGAATAAAGTATATGCCCCTTAAATGTTCTTCACCAGCAATCATTTTCATTATTTCCTCTGAGTGACCTTTCGTTTCTCGTTTTTTGTGTTTTTTTTCCCTGATAATTAGTTCCTTTTTTTTTTTAATCAAAAAGATAGAAAAAAAAGGTAAGCTCAATAGATGGCAAACAGGAATTGAATGCATGTATTTTCAATGTATTTCAGCAAAATCCATGTGTACCCCCACACACATTGTTGGGACACCCTCAAGTATCCCAAGCCTTTCCTATGCACAGTTATTGAGGGAGATAACCATGCACAGCGAGTAGAGAACCTGCCTCCAGCCTGCCAGCATTGCTGTGGTAAGCGCTCTCTCTGGGGAGCATGACTGGAGCAGACCCACCAAATCCCATATAAGTGGTCAGAGCACAAATGAGATTGCTGGTGGGTAGTCCTACCCTATTCATGAGCTCTTTCAGAACAATTTTCATTACTTTTTTAAATACTGTTTTTGGCAAACACTTAATACTTGAAATAAAAAATGCATGAGTCACCTACTGGGATAGGCACAGTGTGTGGTTCATTGAATTTAGCTAAATTGTGAGTCATCCATCAATAGTCCTCTTGGTGAACATACTTATAATAATTTTACATGTTACAAACAAAAATAGGTATGATTTTCAAGATTCTTGAAGCTATTTCCCTTGGAGATTTTTTTGGGATTGTGTTGAGTGTTTTCTGTTTCCCTAGGTAGTGAGAAAATTGTCAGCCTTGTTTTCAGATGGATCCAAGGCTGGTCTCTGTCATGATGTAAAAGAACTTTGGTTAGGGAGGTTTAGGGGGCATAACATGGATCTGGGGGTCATGTGCTGAGGAAAATAAGAATAAATGATTAATATTTGTTTCTGTCAGATAGTTGGCTTTTAAGATTCATTTCGACACCTGAAAAATGACTGGCTCCACTCTAGGAACAGTCACAGAACTGCAAAAATATACACATGTGCCCCGTTTTTTCCCCTGATGGGGAGAGCGGAGCTGGGTGGTTTTGAGTGTCTGTGTACCACTGCCCTCTATTGGATGGCACCTCTAGTCTCTGGGACTGCGCCCAAATTGAATGCTTGCTCCTGGTCCAGTGACAGGCGACTCAAGCAAAAAGGTCAGCATTGGACTACGACCAACTGTTTTTTTAATAGTTGGCCTGTGTAAGCTAAAAGAGACATCTCTCTGGCCACAGCAGTGAAGTCTAGGGTTTCTGGCCTGAAAGGCCCTTGCTGCCATTCTGGTGCCTGCATGGTAAGAGGCTGGTATCTGCTGTTGAATGACACAACAGATGTTGTGATTAAACTGCTAGGTCTTTGTCTTTTTGAGAAGTAAAAATAATCACAAGAGAAAGTGTCCCTACCTGTTATTTTTTTCTGTCTTTAATAAGTGCAATAAAACCATAAAAGGGCTTTTGCTTTTGGCTAGGACCAGAGATGGAAGTTTTTATGTGGCTGCAAAAGAAGTTATGGTTCATTGCAAACAGTGCTTAAATGGCCCATATCAGTAAGATGTATGCAGGTAGCCCAGGAAACTGGCTGAGAGGTTTGCTTTGTTTTGGCACGGTCTCTGCCTCCCTTCACCTTCCCCAAGTTAGCAGGACTCAGTGTCCACGCTGGAGACTTGGTGTCTTGTTCTGCTGCTGAGTAACTTGGGGAAATTATGTGGCTCCTGAAACCTCATTTTTCTCTTGTATAAAATGAGGCATTTGGAAAAGATGATTTTTAGGGTTATTTCATTTTTGAGATGCAATAAATCATCTTGTCTCCCTAGATGATAATGTAAGCACAAAACATAGTGTAACTTTTTATATCACACACACACACACACACACACACACACACACTATTAAATCACATTCCTTTCAAAAAGCAATGTGTTCACTGTGATAATTTAGTACCAGGACGTGAGGTTGTGGAAACAGCTTTGGCTACTTCACTGCTCTAGGGGGCTCACCTACCAGCTGTAATTGGACAAGAGTCCCTGCTCAGGGGCCCAGTTGGCGTCGTTGGGCCAGCAGATGGTGCACTTGCACAGCCCACACATTATTCCAGGCTCTCAGGGTAAACGGTATTGATTAGCATCCAGAAACAACAGCTACTGATGTTTGAACAAATTGCAATATTTTCCAGGCTACTAAAAGCATAGCACTTTTTGAGTTGAAATATTTGCTAATGTTGAGAATGTTTTGGGAGGTCGTTAATCTTACAGTGCCAACAGCACCTTTCACCTGAAAACCTAATGAATTGGCTTATTTTTTTGAGGTGAAGAAAAAAGGATGAAGTATAAATTGGCTAAGATCACGCAGAACTAATGCAAACAATTCAGACTATACACCTTGGTGATCTTTTCAAATTGTCATTCTTTTTACCCTTCCTTTCTTTTTTTAGATTTTTATTGGGGAATTGGGGGAGGGGAACAGCATTGTGGAACCGGGGAAGGGGAACAGACAAGTTGCTGTCCTTTTGTTCTTCAGTCTAGTTGTGGAGGACGTTGCTTCACTGGCCCATGTTGGTATCATCATTGCGGCTTTTCCCCGGTGAGGCAAGTCAGTCGCCGGCCTATAGATGGCCGTTCACCGCGGCTCTTGGCTGCTCACACTGGCTGCCGGCCACTTACAGTAGCTCATGGCAGCCCACTGCAGCAGGGGCTGCAGCCTATGCAGTTGCAGGCAACTCACGGCAGCCCAGCTCCAGGTCGAGCTGTTCACCATCCTAGCTGTAGAGGGCACAGCATCACTGGCCCTCATATGTGAGACCTGAACCGGGGTCCTGCTGCCCAGAGGTTGTGCTCCCAAGCCAACCCTTAATCAACGCGCCACTCGGCCGGCTTATTTATCTTCGTTGTGAAGGGGAATGTGTGTGTGCGCTGGGTGTGTTTGCTGGGGGTGTGTGGGAATTGACACCTTCTGCACCCTGTGCTTAGTTGCCTGCCGCAGTCACAGTAACTCCTTACCTCCCCTACCTGTTAGGTGTATGTGATAACCATACACTACAGAAACCTGGGTTCCTCCCTTATCTGTAAGTGCAAGGCCCAATGATAATACCAGCTGGCATTTATTGATGACCTACTTTGAGCCAGGTGCTGTCTCTAAGTGCCTCATTTATTAACCATTTAATCCTCCTAACACCCCATGAGGGAGGCATTGTGTGTAGGTTACCTATAGTAACATCTTTATACTTTCTAGGCTCTGAATTAAAGTGATAAGGACAACAAACTATTTTTGGATGGTAACCACTTTTCACCCCAAATATTTTCCAACTAATAGATCATGGACTGATTTGTAACTTTTTAATTATGGGGAATTTAGAGGAACTTCAGCTATATCATGTCAGCCTTGGTTATACCAGCTAGTGTGCTACTGTTGGTTTAGAAGAGTGCTTTCCACAACTCAAGTGTAGAAGGAATTGTTTACCAGAAATGGAAAGAAGTTGTGAATGAAATGAGGAAATTTATTTGGGAATGTAATCACACCAATGATAAATATTTTCCAAGTGCTCACTTTATCCATTAACCACCAAGTAGCATTAGGGATATGTAATAAATAACCATTTATTTGTTACAAAACATACAGGATACTACTGCCTACCAGGTACAAACATTAGTTCATGTTTTTATCCTTTTATCACAGCTATGATGAGCCCCATTATACAGATGAGAAAAACCAGGTTAAGAGAGGTTAAGTGACAGAGCTAGTAAGTGGCAGAGTCAGAATTCAAACCAGCCTCTGGCTTCTGATCCAATCTTATAACCATTAGGTTGTGCTACCTCCAACAAGAGGACACAGATATGCTGTCAAGATATAGAGCAATTTTTTTTTAAATTATTAGTTACAGATGTACAAAACAATGCGATGGTTATCCTTTTCACCCCTTACAAAGTGACTCTCCCCTCCCTCCATCCACTGCCCCCCCAATCCCTGATATCATACATATCTATTACAATTCCATTGACTCCATCTTCACACTATACTCTACATCCCATGACTATATATGTGTTAAATTATAGCTAACATTTAATATTATTCAGCAGCAGCTTCAGATGTACCGTGCAGTGGTCAGGCCTCTATACTGTCCATGAAGTAAGGATATTGAGCAATTTTAACCAGAGTCAACGACAGAAACAAACACAGTGTTGATTTCCTCCTACCTAACAAATATCCTGGTATACCAAATAATTCCTAAAATAAAAGGTGACAATAAGAATAGTTAAAATACCTGTTGGTGTTGATAAAAAGAATAGACTATAATGAACAGGAAACTGCAGGGAGGCCTACAAATGTGTTTGTTTGTTTGTTTGTTTTTTAATGAGTATTAAAGTTTGTGATACTTAGAGCAATGATTAGTGCTTCATTTTCACTGAAGACTAAACAAAAGGAAGTTGCATTAAATCACAATTGTGTTTGAATGAACATCTGTTGTCTTTCCCCTCCCCCACTTCTGGAAAGAGTAAAAAGTCTTTGATGTCAGAATGCAACATTCCAGAGCAGCCTGGCATTGTTCTAGCTCAGGATATGGGTGGTTCCCAAATGAGGGACTATGGAAATATTGCCAGGGGTCTGTGAATCCTGAACTCACATCTAGCCTTGTGAATACACTGAATAAATACCTGCCACATATTGCACTGCTGTGTTCTAATGTATGTAAATGCTGTTTTTAATGATCAAATTGCAAAGTTACTTCCACAAAGTTATGTGGCAATGAATTCACAGTAGTTTCCATTGTATTTTTTTAATGTAAGATCTAAAATATAAAATATGAAGTCTAGATGCTGTTGCAGCCTATTCTCTACTCCTTTACAATCTTAAGCGTGTTAAAAAGGAGGTGCATACAATTTTATAAGTAATTTGGATTGAAAAAAATGAAAACTCAAATTTGTTCAGCAGCAACTGTTTTTTTTCTTTAATTTTCTGGGCTGATCAGAGGGTGCTTTCTATAGGACTGTGCAGAATTACCTAGAGGCCGGACAAGAGCTCATTAATTAGATATTTCTGTACTGGACACTCATCATGCCTGACAGTGCTCTCATTATGTGCTCCTGAGAGGGATACCAGTTGTCAGCAGCTGATGTAAAATAATTTTTTCGCTGCTGTAACTGGAGGAGAAAAGGCTTGATAGCAGTTCTTCATATCTATTAGGTAAATTATTTGAGGAAAATGGTTGTGCGCTGAAGGGAAAGTCAAAACATCTCATGCAAAAATCTTAAAATAATTAGTTTTTTACGGCAAGAAAAAAATCACTTCCTCCAAATGTAAACATCTTTGGCTGGTGCCCCAGGGACCCCTCCACCTTTGCATTGCTGCCTCTTTCCTCAGGCATATTTCTCTGTTTATTATATAGAGAATATCCTATATGCTCAAATGTACTGTAACAGAAATGCCAAGTGTGAAGAATTCAATTGTTTTTAGTGAATATTATAAACTGAGAAATTTGGCAATACTTTGTGGCCTTTTGATGGGCAAGATCTCTGGATACTCTTTTAATAGTCTTTGCTTTTTTTTATTTTTAAAGATTTTTATTAAAAATATAGCTAACATATAACATTATGTTAGTTTCAGGTGTACATCATGGTTATTCAACATTTATATACCTAAAGAAATGATCACCATAAGTCCAGCAACCACCTGATACTACAACATGCTATTAAAATATTATTGACTATATTCTCTATGCTGTACTTTACATCCCCATGATTTCTTTGTTTTATACCTGGAAATTTGGACTGCTTATTCCCTTTCACCTTCCACCCCTCTTTTTTTATTTCTCAATTACAGTTGACATTCAACTGTAGACTATAATGAACAGGAAACTGCAGGGAGGCCTGAATATTGACATTCAATATTATTTTATATTCATTTCAGGTGTACAGCATAGTGGTTAGACATTTATAGAATTTGAGAAGCGATCCCCCAACTAGTCTAGTACCCACCTGGCACTATACATAGTTATTACCATATAATTGACTATATTCCCTATGCTTTACTTTACATCCCCGTGACTATTTTGTAATTACCAATTTGTACTTCTTAATCCTTTCACTTTTTTCACCTTGCCCCCAACTCCCTCCAATCTATCACCCTGATAAACCTAGTACACATCTGACACCATACATAGTTATCACAATATTATTGACTATATTCCTTATGCTATACCCTACATCCCCATTATGACTTTGTAACAACCAACTTATACTTCTTATCACTTCCCCTCCCATCTGGCAACCATCAAAATGTTCTTTGTATCCATGAGTTTGTTTCTGTTTTGTTTATTTTGTTCTTTAAATTCTACATATAAGCAAAATCACATTATACGTGCCTTTCTCTGTCTGACATGCTCCACTCAGCACAATACCCTCCAGGTCTATCCTTGCCTTCACAGATGGCAAGAACCCATTCCCTTCCACGGCTGAGCAAAATTCCATTGTATATATGTACCACCTACTCTTTATACAGTCATTCATCCATCGATGGACACCCAAGCTGTCTCCACATTTTGGTCTTTGTAAATAATACTGCAATGAGCATATAGATGCACACATCCCCTTTAAGTAGTAGGGTTTTGGGTTTCTTTGGATAAATACCCGGAAGTGGACTTACAATCCTTCTATATCTCTTGTTATGGACTTTGTTTTAAAGTCTATTTTGTCTGGTATAGGTAGTGATATCCCAGCTTTTATTTTTTTTGTTTTCATTTTCATAAAATACATTTTTTTATCTCTTTACTTTTGGTCTAGATGTGTCTTTTGATTTGCAGTGAGTCTCTTGTAGGCAGCATATGTAAGGGTCTTGTTTTCTTATCCATTCTGCCACCCTATCTTTTGACTGGCGTATTTAATCCATTTACATTGAAAGTAATTGTTGAGAGATATATAGGTTATTTTGTTTGCTTGTTTGTTTTTTTGTCTTAGAAAATCCCTCTAAGATTCCTTGCAACTCTGAATTGGTGCTGATGAACTCTTCTAGATTTCTCTTGTGTGGGAAGTTCTTTATCTGTTCTTTGATTCTAAATAATAGCTTTGCTGGTAGAGTAATCTTGGTATCACTTTGACTATTTCCTGCCAGTCCCTTATGGCCTGCAAAGTATCTGTTGAGAAATCAGTTGATAGTATTACGGGAGCTCCCTTGTAGGTAACTAACTGCTTTTCTCTTGCTGCTTTTTAAAATTCTTTCTCTGTCTTTAACCTTTGGCATTTTAATTATGATGTGTCTTGGTGTAGGCCTCTTTGGGTTCATCTTGTTTGGGACTCTTTGTGCTTCCTGGGCTTATAGGTCTATTTCCTTCATCAAATTAGGAAAGTTTTACATCATTATTTGTTCAAATAGGTTTTCAATTCCTTGTTCTCTCTCTTATCCTTCTATGTTCCAAATGTTGTTATGCTTGATGTTGTCCCAGAGGTCTCTCAAACTCTCCTCATTTTTTGGTATTCTTTTTTTCTTTTTTGCTGTTTTGATTGGGTGTTTTTTGCAACATTAACTTCTAAATTGCTGATTTAGTCCTCCACTACATCTGATCTGCTGTTGATTTCCTCTAATATATTCTTCATTTCAGTTATTGTATTTGTTGAAGTTCTCCCTGAGCTCATTGAGCATCCTTATAACTAGTGTTTTGAACTCTATGTCTGGTAGATTGCTTGTCTCCATTTTGTTTAGTTCTTTTTTCTGAAGCTTTGTTCAGTTCTTTTATTTGGACATATTTCTTTGTCTCCTGATTTTGACTGCCTTCCTGTGTTTGTTTCTATGTATTAGGTAGGGCTGCTATGTCTCCCAGTCTTAGTTGAGTGGCCTTATGCAGTAGGTGTGTTGTGAGATTCAAAGGCACAGTATCATTGGTTACCCGCTCTGGGTACTCCAGGAGTGTCCGCTGTGTGTTGTTTGTGCCTTCCTGTTGTAGTTAAGGTTTGGTTGCTATTTACATGTCAATGCTCATCCTCTTGGGGTGATTGGTTGTAAGGACTGGCTGTCGCTACAGTAGAGGAGCTGTTATTTAAGGGCTGACCCTACAGAACAGGATTCGCTTTAGCAGAGCTCTGGTGACTTCCCAGTCTGCCCTTTGGGTGTATCTTTGTGGAGGCAGCCAGGTGATGCTCCAGCTTGGTCTGAAGATGGCCACCAGGTATGCCAACCCTGGGACCTCCTGGGAGGGGCCTCACCATAGGTCGAGTGCAGCTGCAGCCTGTACCCCACTTGTGGCCACCTGGCATTAGTCACAAAGCAATCTGCAGATGGTTGCTACTTGTGCTGGGCTTGGAGATGCCTCAAGAAAACAAGCTGTGGAGTAAGGATGGCTGCCACTAGTGCTGGCCTGGGGCTGCTCAGCAAAAGGCACGGGTTATGCTGAAGCCAGATGCTGCTTGTTTGGGTTTTGTGAACCTTTGAGATATTTTAGAAAAGTTCACAGCATGAGCCAAGGCATACTGTTTGTATCGAAGCCACTGGAAGCAGCTTCGGCAGGCTCAAAAGTTGGGTTGAGAGAGGCCTTAGGGAATCACCAGGGTGGGGTAGGCAAATGGTGTTAGCTAGTTTGATAGAGACTCAGATTTGATGGCCACATGCATATGCTTTACAGGAGTGGGAAGGGCTCAACAAGGGAGTAATGGATTCTGCCAGCACTGCTGTGTGGGAGAAAGCTGCCTCTCTAGCTTTTGCCCTGAAGCCAGACGACTCAGTTTCTCCCCATATGTCCCTAGTGCCTTTTGAGCTGCTGCGTGAGCACTGGGGCTCAGGGCGTGTTGTGAATCTATCAGTAAGTCCATGCGTAGGCCCTTTAAGAGGATTGCCGGGACTCTAGCTGCCCTCTATCTCACTCAGTCACAGAAGTTATGGCTGTTTTCACAGCCAGAAGTTATGGGACTTCTCTTCCCAGCATTGGAGCCCTGGGCTGGGGAACCTTGTGTGAGGCTGGGAATCCTCAGTCCTCTGGGGGAAACTTTATAGCCTAAATATCCCTCTTAATTTTTGACAGTCACATGTGGGTGTGGGATCAGACCATTCAGTGTCTCTGCCCCTTCTACCAGTCTCGAAGTGGCTTCTTCTGTATGTCTTCAGTTGTAGGATTCTGGTTCAGCTTCAGACAATTCTCAGTAATGATTGTTCTGTAGTTTAGTTATAATTTTGATGTGATTATGAGTTGAGGCAAACACAGTGTTTACCTACTCTGCCATCTTGACTGGAAATATGTCACAACTTTTATTTAATATTTTTCTGTTAAATCATAACAAATTTAGTGTAAAAATATGCATGAATGCTGGGAAATAAAAGACAAAATTATGCTTACTTTCTGATAATATGATTGTCTACCTGAAAACCAAAAGGATTAAGGAAAAATTATTATACTTCATCAGCGATCTCTGCATTGTGACTTTCCTATATAACAACCAGTTAGCAAATATGGTGGGAAAATATTTCATTTATAATATTAACAAAAGCCTCTATACTTATGAACAAAACTAAGATACAACATACAGGATACACACACACACACATGCATACACACACAAATATTCTCAGAGATATGTGACTTCCATAACCAAGAAGCCATCATGTTGCTGGGATAAAAACAATATTGTAAATATGTATAAATTAATTTATAAATATGTTGCTTTCAAATTAAAATCCTAATGACATTTATGTAGGAACTTTATATAACAATTCTTAAGACTATCTGGAAGAATAAATGGATGGGAATATATCAGTAAAATTTTGATAAAGAAAAGTCAGGAAATGAGAGGGACTTACATTATGAAATATTTAATGTATTATAAATCAGAAATAAATGATTAAGCAGATTATATCTGTATCAGGAATAGACAGAACAATCAGTAAAATATATAACCCAGAAGAAGTGTTAAGTATAAGTAAGAAATTAGTGTATGATAAAGGTATAATTACAGTTCATAGCTATTATTCAAAAGAACACCTGACTAGTGACTTGCCATTTTGTAGTCATCAGGGTTCCTAGTTATAGACAACACTTTATTAATTCACTTTGATAAGCTCTCCTGTGCTTAAGTTAGCTAATGTTATTAGATAGCTTTTGGAATTTCTAGAACTGAAAAAAAATAACTTCCAGCAAATAATTGTATATCCAGAAAAATATCCTTCAAGGAGAAGGTAAAGTGAAGATATTTTCAGATAAAAACTAAGAGAATTGTTCACAAACAGACTTTCAGAACAAACAAAAGAAATAAAAGAAAAAAACTAAAGGGGGTCTTTAGGCAAAATGAACTTGATTGAAAAACAGAAATACAGGCATAAAGGAAGAGCCATGGAAAAGGTCAATATGTGGACAAATTTAAAGGAATATATACTATATAAAATAATAATAATAATAATAATAATAATAATAGCTAGTAGGGTTAAACTGTGTATACTTAAAAGGCATGAAAATAATAATAAAAAATTGATGGTGAAGTAAATGGAGTTAAAGTTTTTTTAGGGACCTAACATTGTCTGGGGAGCTAATTATACACTAAGGAACTAAGAATGCATGCTGTCAATTAGGGTAACAACTAAAAGAGTAAAATAACATATCATTAACAAGTTAATAGAGGGGGAAATGGAACAAAATATACTTGATTCATTAAAGACAAAGGAGAGAAAAAGTGACAAAACAGATAGAAGAAATGGTGAGTAAAACAGGAAAATGATAAGTTGGTAAATATGAGCTCAAATTCAACTAAACATATATTCAATATTAATGAACTAAATTCTCAAATCAAAAGACAGAAGCTACAGGATGGGCCAAGTGGTGCGGTCATTGAGAGCTGGCTTGGGATGCCACTGGCCCGGGTTCAGGTCCCACATACAAGGGCCAGTGACACTGCCCTCTTAAAAAAAAAAAAAAAAAAGACAGAAGCTACCAAACTTTATTTAAGAAAGAAAAACTAGCCAACTATATAATGCTTAGAAGAAACACACCTTGAATATGAAGATAAAGAAAGGTTGATAGTAAAAGGAATGAACAAAGATATATTAAACAAACCCTAAGCAAAAGAGGGCTACATTGATGTTAACCAAAGTAAACTTGAAGACAAAAAGTATTACTAAAAATGCAAAAGGACATTTCAAAATGATAAATGGGGCAAAGGACCTGGAAGATAAAGCAATTATAAATCTGTGTGCATTCATAATGTAGGTTTAAAATATATAAAGCATGACTTGATAGAACTAAAATTAGAAATGAAGAAATCCATGATCATAATGGGAGACTCCAAAATATATTCAATAGTAATTGATAGAACTAAAAGACAAAAGAAAAATCTATAAGTATATAGAAGATCTTCATTATATGAGTAAAGAAACTAATAAAATTAATGTCATCAACAGATACAGAATACTGCAGCCAACAACTTCAGAGTATACTTCATTTCTAAGTAACATGGAACATTACCAAAATTTAACATATATAAGGCCATAAAACATTTCTAAAATTTTAAAAGACAGAAATTGTATACATTATATTCTCAAGGGTCAATGTAATTAAGCTAAATGTAACAGAAAGAGAAAAAGAAAATGCCCAAATGTTTGGAAATAAACTATTTAATTACCAAGTTTTAAAGAAGATAGTACAATGGAAACTAGAAAATATTTTGAACTCAATGACAGTGAAGATATGACATGGCACAACTTGTTGTGGGATATAGCTAAAGCCATGTGAAAAGGAAAACTTGTAGCCTTAAAATGGTTATATGGTATTGCTGAGAAAGCAGTGATCAAAATATCTGTTATAAAAAATTAGAAATGCTACAGAAAATTGAGCCCAAAGGAAGTAGAAAAAGGAAACAATGAAGATGAGAACATAAAGAAGTAAAAACCAAACACAATAGAGAGAATAAAAATGCCAGATTTGGTTCTTTGAAAAAGTTAGTCAAACTGATAAACTTTTAGCAAGACTGAGCAGGAAATAAAAGAATGAAGGCACAAAATTGCTAGTACCAAGAATGAAAAAGGGGAGACTTTTGGTAAAATGGCGCAATAGACAGACGCTTTGCTAACTGCCTCCCAGGATCACGCCAAAATTACAAACAAATTATACAGCATTCAACCCTGGAGGTCCCCGGAACACTAGATGAACAGAACCCCTAAATGAAGAACTTAAAGAGGAGGCCACGTCAAGTCTGGTAGGACGGGCAGAGACGAGAGAGGGTGAGCCCCGTGAGGGAAGCCCTAGCCGTGGGAAGTTTGTCTGGTTGGGGGAGAGACCCACCGGCCGCACTCCAAGCTCACCAGCCCAGAGTTCCTTTGCCGGGAAGAGGAGTTCTAATATAGTCGGCAGTAAATTAGTGAGGACTCTCTTTGCTCAGCTCGGTGAGGCTAAAAGCGGCTGGGGAATCAGTGGGGCCGGCGCCCAGGCTTGCTCGCCGGTGAGCACTTACCTGCTTCCTGGTGGAGGGAGTGGCTGTGTGAGCCGGACTTGGGAGCCTGAGGGGACGAACTGGGCTGAGCACCTTTGGTGCAAAGGCTGGAGGTTTTTGGACTGTTATTCCCGTGGTGTGGAGCCTGCACACGAGTGGTGTAGGGAGGACGCCATTTTGTCAGGCTTGGGCCCTCCCACGAAGGATCAGGTCTGAGACCTAATTGGTCTGGTGAAATTGGCGCAGAAGTGCATATATACGTGCGCGCGCGCCTGCGGCATTGGATCCCCACCCTCTGCCTGGCTTATACTGCGTTGCCAGGGAAATGCTGGGCAGGTGCCCTCCGTCTCCAACAGGCTGCTCACTGAGACCCGAGAGTGCGCAAGCCGCCTCGGATCCCCACCCTCCGCACGGCTTGTGTTGCATTCCCAGGGAAACGCCGGGTGGGCGTGCTCCGGCTCCAACAGGCTGCTCACTGAGATGCGGGAGTGTGCAAGCCATCTCGGGTCCCTCTCTCCGCACTGCACTTGCAGAGTTGCCAGGCTGGTGATTGGTTGTCGGGCTGCTCGGCCAGTTGGGACAGGCTGAGACTGGGAGTTTTCCTGGGAGTGTTGGGCCGTGAGCTGTGTGCCTACATGATCCAGCCAGGGCTCTCCTGGTGATCTATCTAATACATCAAAGCAATCCCAGAGCGACAGCCAGAATGGGAAAACAAAGAAACATGTCACAAGTAAAAGATCAGAAGAAACCTCTAGAAATGGAACTAAATGAAACAGAGGGATCCAACCTTTCAGAGATAGAGTTTAGAACACTGATGATAAGAATGTTTAAGGAACTTAGTGAGGACATAAAGAAGGATAGGGAAACCATAAAAAACAACCTGTTAGAACTAACGAATACAATAACTGAAATGAAGAACACACTCGAAGGAATCACCAGTAGAGTAGATGAAGCAGAGGAGCGGATCAGCAATCTGGAAGATAAAATAGAAGAAATCACCCAGTTGGCACAGCAAAAAGACCAAAGAATAAAAATCAATGAAAATAGTTTAAGAGCCCTATGGGACAATGTGAAACGCAAGCACCTTCGACTCATAGGAATACCAGAAGGAGAAGAGAAGAAGCAAGGGGTCGAGAATGTATTTGAAAAAATAATGACTGAAAACTTCCCTACCCTGGTGAAGGAAATCAACATACATGCCCAGGAAGTGCAGAGGGTTCCAAACAAGCTGAACCCAAACAGCTCCACACCAAGACACATCATAGTTAAAATGGCAAAGGTTCAAGACAGAGACAGAATCCTAGAGGCTGCAAGAGAAAGACAGCAGGTTACATACAAAGGAACTCCTGTTAGACTAACAGCTGACTTGTCTACAGAAACTCTGCAGGCCAGAAGGGAGTGGCAGGAGATACTCAAAGTGACACAAAATAACGGCCTACAACCAAGATTGCTCTACCCAGCACGGCTATCACTTAAAATTGAAGGAGAAATAAAGAGCTTCTCAGAAAAGAATAAGCTTAAGGAATTCATTACCACCAAGCCAGCATTGCAAGAAATGTTAAAAGGGCTTTTTTAAACAAAAGAAAGGGGTAAACAAGCTAACCCAGGGAGACCAGGAATACAAATAACAAAATGACAAAACATATGCACCTATCAATAATCGTTTAAAATGTGAATGGGTTAAATGCTGCAATCAAAAGACAGAGTGGCTGAGTGGATAAGAAAATAGGACACATGTATATGCTGTTTACAGATGGAATAAGATATTTCATGAAAATGGAAATGAGAAAAAAAAAAGCTGGAGTACCAATACTTATTTTGGACAAAATAGACTTTAAAATGACTACAATAAAAGACAAAGAAGGGCACTATAACATCTATGCACCCAACATAAGAACTCCTAATTACATATAACAGATTTTAACAGACATAAAGACAGAGATCAACAGTAACACTATCATAGTAGGGGACTTCAACACCATTGTCACCAATGGACAGACCCTTTAGACAGAAAATCAACACAGAAAGATGTGATATAAAGGAAAAACTGGGGGGAGGGGCAAGATGGCGGCTGTGAGGAGGGCTCCATGAAATCTCCCCTGGAAATATCCACAATTTGAACTTCTAATACGCTTCAAAGAGACATCTACTCATCACACAGAGCGACTAAGAGTTCCACACAAGGATTGCTGGAAGGTGGGCAGGCCGGGCGAGTAGGGGAAGAAGGCGGCGAGACGCGTGAGGTGCAGCCCGCACCCGCGGCTGCTGAGTCACGGTGAGTGTTGCCCTGGCTCGCTCCCTGCGGCCCGCGGCCCACCTAGAGTTCAGCAAGAGCGCGTTGGTTTGCGGTCTGAGGCAGAAGCTCAGGCCGGGCAAGTGCGGGAGGAGAGAGAGGAGACGACTGTGCAGAGGTGCGAGCTGCACCCGCGTTCCCCAGGAAGCAGGGTGCAGAGCCCGCAGCGGCAGGGCAAGATCAGTCCCTGCACCCTCCCGGTTCAGGGATCAGTCTCTGTGCCCACCGGGTCCGCGGAGCGCAGAAGCCTGAAACCCGGGAGCAGGGGAAAACAGAGGGACTCGCCCGCGGAGAAGGCAGCGCGCTGGGCGAGACGCAGGTCCCGGAGAGACGGAGCGGGGATCGGAGCCGGCGTGGAAAGGTGCGCGCAGTCCCTGAACTCCGGCGGCAGTCCCTCCAGGAGCGCAGCAGGAGAACGGCGCGGGCGCGCGCCGGCTCCAAGGCAGAGGCCTTAAACCCGAGAGCAGGGGAAACACAGGACTCGCCCGCGGAGACGCAGCGCGCCGGCTGGAGGCACAGATCCCGGAGAGACAGAGCGGGGCTCGGAGCCACGCAGCACGGTGCGCGCAGTCCCTAAATCCCGGCAGACCGTTTGGGAGAGCAGCAGGATTTCCGCGCGGGCGCGCCGGCTCCGAGGCAGAAGCCTGGAACCCGGGAGCAGGGAAAAAAGAGGACTCGCTCGGACAAGCAGTGCGCCGGGTGGAGACGCAGGTCCCGAGAGACGCGGAGGCGGGATCTTGGCCACACGGTGGGTGCGCGCGCAATTCCCTAAATCCCGGCAGACCCTTTGGGAGAGCAGCAGGAACTCCGCTGGAGCATAAGAGGCAAAGGCCTTAGCTTGAAACAGTGTTGGAACTGTGGCTTTGTTTATTTTTATGTTTTTATTTTTTTTCCCTTTTTTCTACTCTTGAACAGAAAGCAAAAAAAACAACAACCCAATAACTCACCCACTCCCACAAACTTTGTCCACCGCCAAGACAGTCTTAAACTGACTCCTGAAGGGAGCAATAGGAGCAGACTAGGAAGATATCCTTACCTGCAGGGGTTGAGAATTTCCACCCAGTAAAGGCAGCAGAGTGAGACTACCCACCCCGCCCCCACCTTTAGGCAAGGCTTGGGGAGGCAGGGCAGGTTCATCTGCTGAGGCACTAATTAACAGATTCTTAGCAGCAGGCTTTTGGTAGTGAGGAATTCTTTAATTCTCCACGGCTGTCAACCAAAGTGCCCAGAGACACTCATTGAGCCTTTGGGGGTGCAGCCTGCCTTGGGACAGGCAAAAGCAAAGGCAGTGACTTTGTAAAAACCACCAATCACACGTCACAACCACACTCAAGTACAGCAAACCTGCAGTGCCAGGATCACGCTAGGCATCAGGTGGCCTACTGTTCCCACAAGACGCACAGGAATTTTTGTACAGCAGACAATCTGAAGAGAGCTTGGTGGACTTTAGCCTAGACCAGCACGGGTATTTTTGGTTTGTTTGGTTTTATTCTGTTTTGTTTTCCTTTATTGGCTGCTTATCTTGGTTGTTTTTGGTTTTTATTTCTATTTCATTATAATCATATTGTAGTTTTTAATATAGGCATATATATATAGGTGTATATAGGTGAATATATGTCCATATATATGGGTGTGTAGACAAATATATATATATATTTTTTTCCTTTTTTTCTTTTTCTTTTTCTTTCTTTTCTTTTTCTTTTTACCCCACCCTCACTTTCTCTCTTATTTTATTCATTCTTCTCACTGCTATACTTTTCCTCTTTTCCTTTTTTCTGCAAATTTTATTTTTTAAATTTTTCTTACTTTTTTTATTATTATTTTTAGTTTATTTTTATTTTTTATTTTTTAGGTATAGCTAATCGGTTTCTCATGTTTATTCTATTTTTTATTTTTAGGATATTGTATTTTATTTTGTTTCCTCTTCTGTTATTATTGAGTATGTGGTTTTTGTTTTGTTTCTGTTTGGTTTCTTCATTAGTATGATTGATATTTCTGTACAAGTTGACTGTAGTTTGATGGTTGGTTGTTTTTAATTGTGCGAGCATTTGGTTTCCTTTGGTGGCTACGGAGGTTGTTCTTGTTGATCTGTTATGCTCTAAAATCACTCTGCAGCAGTGGGTCCAAACAAACAGACACAAGAATCATCATACCCGGAGGCCAACTTTAGATAAAACCAGAGCATTTCTGGGTTTGACATACAAGAGTCACACCCAAAAAGAAGTTACTACAGGTACTAAGACCCATAGGGTCCAAGTTTCATCAGAGGGGTCAATCCTCTCACAGTAGCTCATAAACTGCAGAAGCTGCTGATCCTCACAGCTAATCAATCTGGGAGTCAATCCCACCTACTGACAAACCAAAAGTAATCAAAACTAAAACTTCAACAAGTGAGGCATACGACACAAGGAACACCTCAGATACAAGCACAAGAGAATAGGGAGACTGAGTAATTCAAATATAAAGGACACACACCATATAAGTTTACCCAGAAAAGACTGAGAAATCTGGGGGATCTATCTGTTATATTGAAGCAAACACAAAGAGTAAGCCAGAATGGGGAGACAAAGAAACATAACACAAATAAAAGAACAGAAGAAACTTCCTGAATCAGTGGAAATAGAGGGAAATAGAGGTAACCAACCTATCGGAGACAGAGTTCAGAACACTGATTATTAGAATGTTCAAGGAAATTAATGAAAATATAAAGAAGGATAGAGAAATCATGAAAAGCAACCAGCTAGAACTTAAGAACACAATTACTGAATTAAATAACAAACTTGATGGAATCACTAGCAGACTGGATGAAGCAGAAAATCGAATCAGTGACTTAGAAGACAAAATAGCAGAGATCACCCATGCGGTACAACAAAAAGAAAAAAGAATGAAAAACATGGAAAATAGTTTAAGAGAGCTGGGGGACAACATCAGGCGCAATAACCTAAGGGTCATTGGAGTACCAGAAGGAGAAGAGAGGAGCAAAGGGATTGAGAATATATTTGAAGTAATAATGTCTGAAAACTTCCCTAACCTGGCAAAGGACATTGAAATACAAGCCCAGGAAGTGCAGAGAGTTCCAAACAGGATGATTCCAAACAGGCCCACTCCAAGACACATTATAGTGAAAATGGCAAGGGTTAAGGACAAAGACAGAATCCTTAAAGCAGCACAGGAAAGGCAGCAAGTTACTTACAAGGGTACCCCCATAAGATTATCAGCTGACTTTTCTACAGAAACTTTGCAGGCCAGAAGAGAGTGGCAGGAGGTTTTCAAAGTGATGAAAAATAAAGGCCTACAACCAAGATTGCTGTATCCAGCAAGGTTATCATTTAAAATCGAAGGCGAGATAAGGAGCTTTGCAGAAAAAAATAAGTTAAGGGAATTCATTACCACCAAGCCAGCTTTGCAGGAAATGCTAAAAGGGCTTCTTTAAGTAGAAGAGAAAACAACCTATGAAAGACTACGAACACAAATAAGAAAATGGCAATAAATACACACCTATCAATAATCACATTAAATGTAAATGGATTAAATGCTCCAATAAAAGACATAGGGTGGCTGAATGGATAAGAAAGCAAGACCCCAGTATATGCTGTATACAAGAGACTCACCTCAGATCCAAAGACTCATACAGGCTGAAAGTAAAGGGATGGAGTAAAATATTTCATGCAAATGGTACTGAGAAAAAAGCTGGAGTAGCGATACTTATATCAGATAAAATGGACTTTAAATTGAAGAATATAACAAAGGACAAAGAAGGACACTTCATAGTAATGAAGGATCGATCCAACAAGAGGACATAACTCTAGTAAACATCTATGCACCTAACATAGGAGCCCCTAAATATATAAAACAGATATTGTCAGACATAAAGACAGAGATCAACAGTAACACTATCATAGTAGGGGACTTCAACACCCGCTGTCACTAATGGACAGATCCTCCAGACAGAAAATCAATGTGGAAACAGCGACCTTAAATGACACATTAGACCAGCTGGATTTAACAGACATTTTCAGAGCATTTCATCCCAAAGCTACAGAATATACGTTCTTTTCAAGTGCACATGGAACATTTTCTAAGATAGACCACATGTTAGGCCACAAAACAAGTCTCAATAAATTTAAGAAGATTGAAATCATTTCAACTGTATTCTCTGACCACAATGCTATGAAACTAGAAATCAATTATAAGAAGAAATCCGGGAAGCTGACAAATAAATGGAGGCTAAACAATATGCTATTAAATAGTGAGTGGGTCACAAATGAGATCAAGGAGGAAATCAAAAGATACCTCGAGACAAACGAAAATGAAAACACCACGACCCAAAATCTCTGGGATGCTGCGAAAGCAGTCCTAAGAGGAAGTTTATAGCAGTGCAGGCCTACCTAAAGAAGGAAGAAAATCTCAAGTCAACAGGTTATCCTTACACCTAAGGGAACTGGAAAAAGAACAGCAAAAGAGGCCCAAGGGGAGTACAAGAAAGGAGATAATAAAGACCAGAGCAGAAATAAACAATATAGAGAACAGAAAAACAATTCAAAGATCAATGAAACCAAGAGCTGGTTTCTTGAGAAGATAAACAAAATTGACAAACCTCTAGCCAGGCTCATCAAAAAAAAAAAGAGAGGACTCAAAATTAGCAAAATCAGGAATGAAAGAGGAAATGACTACAGACATCACAGAAATACAAAAAATTCTAAGAAATTACTATGAGCAACTATATGCCAACAAATTTGACAATCTGGATGAAATGGATAATTTTCTAGAAAACGCATACAACCTTCCAAAGCTAACGCAAGAAGAAACAGAAAATCTAAATACCCTGATTACTACCAAGGAAATTGAATCAGTAATTGACAAGCTCCCAAAAAACAAAAGCCCTGGACCAGACGGCTTCACAAGTGAATTTATCAAACATTCAAAAGAACTATCACCTATTCTTCTCAAACTATTCCAAAAAATCCAGAAGGAGGGAAGGCTCCCAAACTCTTTTTATGAAGCCTCTATCACCCTGATTCCAAAACCAGATAAAGACATCACAAAAAGGAAAACTACAGGCCAATCTCCTGATGAATATAGATGCAAAATTCTCAATAAAATATTAGCAAACAGAATTCAGCAATATATTAAGAAGATCATACATCATGATCAAGTGGGATTCATCCCTAGTGTACAAGGCTGGTTCCAACATCCGTAAATCAATTAATGTGATACACCACATCAACAAAATGAAGGATAAAGATCACATGGTCATTTCAATAGATGCAGAAAAAGCATTTGACAAAATCCAACAGCCATTTATGTTAAAAAACCCTTAGCAAAGTGGGAATACAGGGATCATATCTCAACATAATAAAAGCCATATATGATAAACCTACAGCTAACATCATACTCAATGGGGAAAAGCTAAAACCATTCCCCTTAAGATCAGGAACAAGACAAGGCTGTCCACTTTCTCCTCTTTTATTCAACATAGTGCTGGAAGTTCTAGCCACAGCAATCAGACAACAAAAAGAAATAAAAGGCATCCAAATTGGCAAGGAAGAAGTAAAATTGTCACTATATGCAGATGACATGATACTGTATATAGAGAACCCCAAAGACTCCATCAAAAAACTATTGGAACTGATAGACGAATTCAGTAAAGTAGCAGGATATAAAATCAATGTTCAGAAATCAGTGGCATTTGCATATACCAATAATAAACTAATGGAAAGCGAAATTAAGAAAACTGTCCCATTTACAATTGCGTCAAGAACTATAAAATACCTAGGAATAAATTTAACAAAAGAAGTGAAAGATCTGTACTCAGAAAATTATAAGACATTGAAGAAAGAAATCATAGAAGATACAAATAAATGGAAACACCTACCATGCTCATGGATAGGAAGAATTAATATAGTTAAAATGTCCATACTGCCTAAAGCAATATATAGATTCAATGCAATTCCTATCAAACTACCAAGAGCATTTTTCACAGAAATAGAAAATATAATCCTAAAGTTTATATGGAATCATAAAAGACCAGAATAGCCTCGGCAATTCTGAGGAATAAAAACAAAGTTGGGGGGATCACGCTACCAGACATCAAAACCTACTACAAGGCCACAGTAATCAAGACAGTTTGGTATTGGCATAAAAACAGGCACATCGATCAGTGGAACAGAACAGAGAGCCCAGAAATAAATCCAAGCATTTACGGACAGTTAATCTATGACAAGGGAAGCAAGAATTTACACTGGAGTAAAGATAGTCTATTCAATAAATGGTGCTGGGAAAATTGGACTGACACATGCAAAAAAATGAAACTGGATCATCTCCTTACGCCTTATACAAGAACAAATTCAAAATGGATTAAAGACTTAAATGTAAGACCTGAAACCATAAAAATCCTAAATGAAAATATAGGGAGTACATTTGCAGACATTACCGGAGCAATATTTTTACTGATACATCCCTACGGGCAAGGAAGTAAAAGAAAAAAATGAACATATGGGATTATATCAGACTTAAAAGTTTTTCACAACAAAGGAAACCATTAATAAGAGAAAAAGGAAGCCTACTGAATGGGCGAATATATTTGCCAACGATATATCTGATAAGGGGTTAATATCCAAAATTTATAAAACACTCATGAAACTCAACACCAAAAAAACAAACATCGCAATTAAAAAATGGGCAGAAGATATGAAGAGACATTTCTCTAAAGAGGACATACAGATGGCCAACAGGCATATGAAAAAAGTTCAACCTCACTGGTCATTAGGGAAATGCAAATAAAAACCACCATGAGATACCACCTCACTCCAGTCAGAATGGCTATCATCAACAAATCAACAAACAACAAGTGCTGGCGGGGCTGTGGGGAAAAGGGGACCCTGCTGCACTGTTGGTGGGACTGCAGATTAGTGCAGCCACTATGGAAGTCAGTATGGAGGTATCTCAAAGAACTGGAAATAGAGCTACCGTTTGACCCAGCAATTCCACTCCTAGGTATTTATCCTGAGAAAACCAAGACACTTATTCAAAAAAGTTATGCACCCCGATGTTCATAGCAGCACAATTTACAATAGCTAAGACTTGGAAACAACCAAAATGCCCGTCAGTAGATGACTGGATTAAGAAACTGTGGTATATTTATACAATGGAGTATTACTCCGCTATAAAAAAGAATGAAATCGAGCCATTTGCAATGATATGGATGGACCTAGAGACTATAATGTTGAGTGAAGTAAGTCAGTCAGAGAAGGACAAATACCATATGATCTCACTTATATGTGGAATATGAAAAACTGTATGAATGAGCAAAGTAAACAGAAACTGTCTCATAGATATAGAGGAAAAATCAGGGTTGCTAATTTGGAGAGGAATGGGAATGAGGGAGAAGGGGAAGGGATTAGACAGCAAAAATAGGCAACTTCTAATATTGCTACTGGGATAGGAAAAACAGTTTGGGAATATAATTAATAATGTTGTAAATATTCTGTGGAATGTCAGATGATCATAGGTCTTGTTAGGGAGACCATTTCATGGATGGAGTAGAGGTTTGATCACTGCACTGTATTACTAAAGTGGAGGTGGTATACCTACTGTAATTGAATATATATAGATAGTCACGGGATGTGGATTATACTGTGGAAGAGAGTCAGAGGAAGAGTAATAGATATGTATGATATGGGGGGGTGTGGGGGGGTGTATTGGGTGTGGGGGGTTTGTCACTTTGGGGGGTAAAATGTATAACTATTGCACTGTGTTGTACACCTGAAACTATTGGGGGTGGGGGGGTTGTCACTTTGAGGGGTAAAATGTATAACTATTGCACTGTGTTGTACACCTGAAACTAATTAAAAATAAAATAAAATTTAAAAAAAAAAAAAAAAAAAAAAAAAGGAAAAACTGATGGTTGTTGGCTGGGAGGGAGTGGGGAAGAGGGAGAGGGGGAAGGTTTTGGACAAGTGTAGATGGGACTACAATGTTGCCAAAGGGAGATGGGGGCAGTTCTGGGAATGTAATCGATAATGTTGTGAAGAGACTATTATGTTGTGTGAAATAAGTCAGTTGGAGAAGGACAGGTACCATGTGATCTCACTTGTGTGTGGAGTCTGAAGAGCTGAGTGAACGATCAAAGGAAACAGACTCGTAGATGTAGAGGAAAAACTGAGGGTGGCTAGTTGGGAGGCAGGTGGGGATGGGGGGGAAAGGGGAAGGGATTAGACAGCATAAATAGACAACTCCAATATTGCCACAGGGATATGAAACAAAGTTCGGGGAATATAATAATGTAAAAATTTTGTGGCATGTCAGATAGTCACGTGTCTTGTTAGGGAGACCACTTCATGGATGGAGTAGAGGCTTGATCACTGCACTGTACACCTGAAACTGATGTTGTATAGTATGGTATGCCAACAGTAACTGAATATGTGGATGGTCACGGGATGTGGAGTATACTGTGGAGGGGAGTCAGGGGGGTTGTGATAGATATGTATGATATGGGGGGGGAATGGGGTGGCGAACTGGGGGAGGGGGGTTGTCACTTTGGGGGGTAAAGAGTATAACTATTGCATTGTATTGTACACCTGAAACTAATAAAAATAAATAAAAATATATATACAACCTCAAAAAAAAAAAAAAGAATGAAAAAGGGGACATCATGATCCTACAAAAGTAATAAGAAAATGTGAGGATTTTATAGAGAGCTTTATGTGAATAATTTTGAAAATGTAGATAAAATGGGCAAAGTTCTGGAAATATGAACTTATCAACAATGATACAAGAAATGGAAAATCTGAATAGTTATTAAAAGAAATGTATTTCCATATAGAAATCTTCAAGTCTAGGTTGCTCAATGTCCTCCAACCTTCATAAAAATATGACATCATTCTTTTTTACTTTTTGCATTTTTTTTAAATTGGGGAATTGGTGGAGGAGAACAGTGTTGGGGAATTGGGGGAGGGGAACAGCCAAGTTGTAGTCCTTCAATCTTAGTTGTGAAGGGTGCAGCAAGCTCAGCTCCAAGTCCAGTTGCATTGCTCAGCTCAAGGTGCTGTGTTCAATTAATTGCAGGTAGGGGTAGCCACCATCCCATGTGGGAGCTGAACCTGCAGCCTTATTGTTAAGAGCGCACGATCTATCCCCTGAGCCACCTGGACAACAGCTCAGCTCAAGGTGCTGAGTTCAGTCTTTAGTTGAAGGTGGGCATAGCCCACCATCTCGAACAGGCAACCTTGTTGTTAGGAGTATGTGCTCTCACCAGCTCAGCCATCCTGCCATCTATTGGCAGCTCAGCAGCAGCTCAGGTAGGGCGCAGCTCAATGGCCCATGTGGAGATCGAACCAGCAACCCTGTTGCTCAGAGCTCACATTCTTGAGCAAGCTCTTAACCAACTGAGCCACTTGGCCAGCCCCCAAATAGCATCATTCTTAAATTATTCTAGAGAATAGAAAAAAAAAGTAATTCTTCTAAACATGTTTTATAAGGTCAACATAACTTTGAACCTCAAATATGATAGACATATGCCCAATGTTTCTGTGGACATAGAAACAAAACTTCTAAACAAAATATTTGCAAACAAAATCTAGCAATTTATATAAAAAAATGATACATTACAATCAAGTCACTTTCATGCCAGGAATGCAAGTTTGCTTTAGTATTAAAAGTATCAATTAATGTAATTCACTACATTAACAGAATAAAGGAGAAAATTAATATAATTATCCAAAAAGATGAAGAACACACATTTGCTGAAATTGAATACTTGTATTTAGGGTGTGTTTTTTTCTTTAAAATATTTTATTGGGGAGTTGGGGGAGGGGAACAGCATTGGAGAGTCCAGGAAGGGAAACAGATAAGTTGTGGTCCTTTTTTTTGGCCTTCAGTCTAGTTGTGGAGGACGTTGCTTCACTGGCCTATCTTGGTATTATCATTGCACTCGTCCCTGATGAGGCAGATCAGTTGCCGGACTCTGGAAGGCCATTCACGGTGGCTCTTGGCAGCTCACATAGGCTGCCGGCCACTCACTGTAGCCTATGGCAGCCCACTGCAGCAGAGGCTGCAGCCCACACCATCGCTGGCCATTTTAGCTATAGAGGCAACCAGGCCGAGCTGTTGCTCACCACCTTAGCTATAGAGGGCAGTGTCAGTGACCCTCATATGTGGGATCCAAACTGGGGCTCCGCTGCTCAGAGCTGGCATCCAAAACCAGCTCCTAACCAATGCACCACTTGGTCGGCCCTTATATTTAGTAATTTTAAAAGTTAAGACTAGAGGAAACTTCTGTAGTCCAAAAATATGTATCTTCAATAATCTTCAATAACCTATAGTAAAATCATATTTAATGCTAAAATAGTGAAAGCTTTCCCTTTGATACCAGGAATGAGACAGATGCTTGTATCATCACTTTTACTTAACATTTCCTGGAAATCATAGACAGAAAAAAAGGCAAATAAAAGAAATTAAAAGTATGAGGACTGGAAACAAATAAATATTTTATTATTTGAAAGTGACATGATTATGTGTCTATAAAATCCAAATGTATCTGCAGAAACTGTTAGAATTAATAATGAATTTAGGAAGGTCATTAGATATAAGATATAACATATACATAATTATATAAATATTACTACATATATATGATATATATCATATATATTATGTATGTGATATATATATATATCAGCAGTAAATTATTAGAAAATTAAATTTAAAAATAATATTACCAAAAACATTAAATAACTTGAAGAAAAATCTAACAAAAATATGCAAGACTTTTATACAGGAAGCCATAAAGCTATAAAAACCACAAAACTAAACAAGTGAAGAAATATGTTATTTTCATGGATTGGAAAAACTCAATATTATAAAGATGTAAAGTCTCCTAAATTCATCTATTGATTCAGTGTAATTCCAAATAAAAATTGCAGCAGACAATATTCACAAGGAAACTAGGTGAAAAGGTATGGTAAACATGGAGATGTGCTCTCCAAGGAAAGACTTGATGCCTAGCTTCAGAGAGCTATCAGGTACTTCAGACCTGCCTTAGCTGCCTTGCCTGGAATCATGCCTTTCCCAGGGCAGTACACAACTAATGACGGAATGAAATGATTTATAAATTTATGGCCATTTGTGTCCGATGTGGGACAATTCTGACAGGCAATATTTGCTCTAGACCTCCCTACTGAGTTGGTGAAGGTGTCAGACATGCATTGCAGTCCTACTTCTCCATCTGCCCAATGCTGCTTCTTTTCATTCCTTTTATCTGTGTTGTTTCCTAATAAATACTTTTGCCTTTCAGACTCCATCTCAGCAATGCAATCCCACTCTGAGACAAAAACTATCCCTGTGAACTTTAAAATATAAGAAAGTAGTAAAAACCAACTCCCATAATATTTGCATATTCAGGAGGGAAAGCAGAAGGAAACCATGCAGTATTTGATCTGAGAAGAGAGCTCCAAAATTGCTTGTAAGTATTTACTGAAAAGCCCAATGGGCCAAATTACAATCCATGAAAATAATATATCCCTCTAAGAGGTGTTTTGCTCACTCCAATAATGGGTTAGGGCAAAGGGACAGGGGTAAAGTCTGAAGAGGATGGAGAAGTCTAGCACTTGAGAATTCTCAAGACTGACCGTTCCATTCCTGGACAGTGACCCACACTGAGCAGGAAAAGTATAACAGAGGAGGGAAAGAGCAGATCTAGATTAAGTGGGAGATGGGAACAGACCTGGGAAATTTCAGAAAGCAAGCTGCTATATTTTTGAATACTACAAGAAAGCAACAGAGGAGGGAGCTCTGTGAAGTTAGAAAAGGTGCCCTGAATTGTGCCTCATTTAAAAGTTTAAGAAAATTATTTTCCCATGAAAAATAAGCCACAAAAATCCCACACAAGATTATAAGAAAAAAAAATCATCCTTACAGACAATTAAACCATGCAAGAAAGACATGACAACAGAAGAAATGAAAACGGTAAATTCCTATTTCAATATAAGCTAAAAGACATGAAGAAAATATAAGACAGGGGCAAAAATTATATCACAAATCAGAATTAAAAAATGTAGAAATGAGGTCACAGAACTCAAAGAATTAGAACTACCACATGTTCCAGCAATCCCACTTCTGAGTATAGGAGTATGCTCTTATTTGAAGGAATTGAAATCAGGACCTCAAAGAGCTATCTGGTAAGTCCCCTCTTATCTGCAGTTTCAATTACCCTTGGTCAACAATGGACTGACAATATTAGATGGAAAATTCCAGAAATAAACAGTTCCTAAGTTTTAAGTTTCATGCTGTTCTGAGCAGTGTGATGAAATTTTGTGATGTCCCAGTTGGGATGTGATTCAAACCTTTGTCTAGCAAATTGCGTATATGTCACTCATCTGTTAGTCACTTAGTAGCCATCTTGGTTATCAGATTGACTGTTCAGTATTGCAGTGCTTGGGCTCAAGTAAAAACAAATATTATTTTACTTAGTGGCACCAAAGTGCAAAGGTAGTGATGCTGACAATTTGGACACACCAAAGAGAAGCCATAAAGTGCTTCCTTTAGGTGAAAATGTGAAAGTTCTCAACTTAAGAAAAGGAATTGTGTGCTGAGGAAGCTAAGATCTATGTTAAGAACAAATCTATCTGTGAAATTATGAAGAAGGAAAAAGAAATTCATGCTAGTTTTGCTGTCACACCTCAAACTGGAAAAGTTATGAGTTCATGGTAAGTGCTCAGTTAATATGAAAGAGGCATTAAATTTGTGGGTGAAAGACATGAACAGGAAATGTTCTGATTGATGAAAGTGTTCTGATTGATGACATGCTGTGCCAGAAAGCAATGAGCCTATATGAAGACTTCAGCAAAAGATCCCCTAAAATGAGTAACACCAAGCCATTTACTGTAAGCAAAGGATAGTACACAGATTAAGGAATAGGTTTGGACTGAAAATATAAAGATTACAGGAAAAACTGTCTGCTGATGGAGAAGTTGCTACTACATTTCTGGCAGAGTTGAAGTTGATAAGGTTTGGTACTACCTGCCGTTTCAAACATTCACTCTGGGAGTCTTGGAACATATCCCCTGTAGGTAAGGGGGACTACTGTATCCACAATAGCCAAGACATGGAAGCAATCTAAATGTCTATTGATGAATGAATGAATACAGAAACTGTGGTATACAAATATAGTGAAATATTAACTGACATTAACAAAGAAGGAAATCCTGCCACTTGTGACAATGGATGAACCTGGAGGACATTATGGTAAGTGAAACAAACC
This sequence comes from Aselliscus stoliczkanus, assembly GCA_033961575.1. Lineage (NCBI taxonomy): Eukaryota > Metazoa > Chordata > Mammalia > Chiroptera > Hipposideridae > Aselliscus > Aselliscus stoliczkanus. The sequence continues at coordinate 74,788,204 of CM066732.1, read as the reverse complement.
AAACACAGAAGGACAAATACCACTGATATGAGGAGTCTAAACTAGTTAAATTCATAGAAGCAGAGCAGAATGGTGGTTGCCAGGTGCTGAAGGAAGGGGGAAATGGGGAGAAATTAGTTAAAGGGTACAAAGTTTAAGTTATGCAAGATGAATAAGTCCTAGAGATCTACTATAAAGCCAAGTACCTATAGTTAATAATACTGTATTGTATGCTTAAAAATTTGTTGAGAAGGCAGATATTATGTTGTGTTCCTATTGCAAAATATAAATAAATAAATAAGTAAATAAATAAATAAATAATAAATAAGGTAGGAGGGAAATTTTTGGAGGTGATGGATATGTTTATGGTATAGAATGTCCTCCATCCTTACCCTTGAATATTGGGACACAGAATTTCTAGTCTTGCTTGTACAGTTTAAATCATTGGACTCCATTCAGGTGACCCAGAAATCTAATCTTCCAGGAGCTACAAATCAAGTTAGTAAAATCAGGATTTCTTTTGAGAATATTGACTAATTCACCCTCTTATACCCTATCAATTAAGTCCCTTTTTATCAGGTTAGTTTGAAAGACTTCCAGGGTTATTTTATTCTTAGTCTAGTTCCTATTTTTTTTGATCTATCCAGATTGTCATAATTCTCTGTATTCATCATTTATTCCTTACATTGATAGAAATACATTTATATACTTTATAGACAGATATAGCTTTCATAGAGGAAAGAGAACACCCGTAGATGCCAATAGTGCAATGTGCTATTGCAGAAAATGAAGAGAAGACTTTTTTCTTTATCAGCACCCTAACTGTGGGGTGCCTAAAATTGGGTCTACCACTTGAATAAGTGACAGAGTTAAATATTTTGACTTGAATTTCATAACTTGTCACAGTGATCCCATTGGCAGTAGAGGGGTGGGTTGCCAAGAAGGCAATTAATTATCTCTCTGCCTCCCTGTGTATTTAAATTTTGTTCCCTCTCCCTAAAGAGAGGTGATGCTATGGCTTATAGCTAATGTGCTCTTGCAGAGCTCTCCACACCAATTAGAAGGATTCTATGTTATGACACTCTTTGATAGGATGTTATGACACTCTTTGATAGAAAGCCGTTGTCCCACTGAAGCGGAAACTTCATCAGAAGCCCTGAGAATCAAGGGTGTGCTCTAGACACCCCGAATGGGAGGGGATTATCTGCGCTCAGTGGGTCCATCAAACAAAATGCCTCACACATAGGACTTTCCATGCAATCCTGCTGGTTGGTTCCCTGCAATTATCTTCTAGCCTCACTCTTATTTAGTACTCAGTTGGAGGGACACCTGTAATCTAGCATTTCTTAGGACTTAGGACTCTTATGTGTTTATTTAAAACTCTGAAAGCCGTCTTTTATGAAAGGCAAAATTGCCCACAGTGTATCAGAGGGCAAAGTTGATGGGGTTTCTTGATTAGAGTCATGCTTTTCATTGGGAAAGGGTGAGAGTTGTTGCCATAAACCATGTCATGACTCTTCTTGGAATCATGAATTTTAACATCTCCATCTCCAACTCTGATTTCCTGTTAGAAAGACTTGCCTGGGATCTCACACCAAATATCTATATGGAAAATGAGAAATTTAACCTCAGATGTGTGAGACCAACTTATTTACCTGGTGCCTGAGATTCTTAGACATGTTTAAGATAATGTTTCCATTATCAGGGCCAAGAATTGCACAGATAACTCCTTTCGTTAATTGGTTCAGTGTCATTCCTTCCTAACTTTCTAGTTTTAATTAGAGCCAGTTCAGGTAAATAATACCAAACAAACAATATAATATCAACTAGAGATGAAAAACATACTGCTTTTTCGTACCCCTGAACCTTTTTTGATCAAGGGGTCTGAAACTGAGCATATGGAATATCTCCTTAAGTAGGTGTAAAGTTTTATGGAAAGAACATGTATAATTAAGTCAATCACCTAGAGTCTTATACAGCTGGACAATTCCTGACCTTGCTATACGAGTATCCATTTTCATTGGAACCTTTGAATTCAAACAGGTTCTAATTAGACCTATGGTGAAGAATCATGTTGAATTTTAACATGTGAATTAAAATGTTTATGTTCATGGTGGTGTCCAATTATTCACATTCATCTTGGAAAGTTTTTCAGTTTTTATTCAGAGACTTGTTCTGATATGTTTACCCATGGTATTTCCTGATTCTTCTGGCTAGTACTGCCCTTTCATTTTTCTATCCATCAATACTTGCAGTTGTTCCTGTGCTGGTAGGTTTTTTTTTTTTTTCTTTTTGTCTGAAGTTTGAAATGTAAAAATATATCAGAAACTGATGAGGCTACAGAATAGAGCTCTCAAAAAGAGGACCAGACTGTGAGTCAGGAATCCTGGGTTCTAATCCAAGCACCGTTGTTCACCAGGTGTTATAATCTTGGGCAGATTGCTTAATCTATGTTTTAGTTTCCTCATCTTTTTTTTAAAAGATTTTTTATTGGGGAATTGGGGAAGGAGAACAGACAAGTTGCTGTCTTTTTGTTCTTCAGTCTAGTTTGTTCTTCAGTCTAGTTGTGGAGGACATCGCTTCACTGGCCCATGTTGGTATCAAGATCATTGCATCCTTCCTGGGTAAGGCAGTCGCTTGCCGATCATTGCATCCTTCCCAGGTAAGGCAGTCGCTTGCCGACCATTGGACGGCTGCTCACAGTGGCTCACCATGGCTATCAGCTGCCTGCCGCTCACACTGGCTGCCGACCACTCATGGTAGCTCACAGCAGCCCACTGTAGCAGGGGCTGCAGTCGCCAGCCACTCACAGTAGCCCAGCTCCAGGTCAAGTTGTTGTTCACCATCTTAGCTGTAGAGGGCGCAGTGTCACTGGCCCATATGGGAACTGAACCAGCAGCCCTGCTGTTCAGAGCTCGCATTCCCAAACCAACTCTTAACCAACTGAGCCACTTGGCCTACCCTAGTATCCTCATCTTTTAAATGGATAGTAATGATACCTACTATAAAAGGGTAATATTGTGTGGAAGTAATTAACACAGAGCCACACATAGACTGGATACTGAATAAATCTTTGTTAATTCGACATCTAAAAAAAATTAATGTCTGTAGCTCTGTTTTCACAGAGTCTACACTAGCTCTAAGAATTGAAATAAAGCTTGCATTTCTTAGAACCAGCAAATGGCAGAATTTGAGGATCATTGGGATAAAGATGATAGCAATAAATTCTATAGTAGGCATTTGTTTTTAACGTTTAGGTGGTTCTAAGACATTGGTACTTATCTGTATAAGTACAGCTTTTTCCAAGTACGTACATCTATGAGATCTTTTAAGATAAGAAGAAAGGAAGGGGGATACAAAAATGAGTAGGCATATTCTTGCCTTCTGAAAGATTATGGTCTCAAGTCCACCATCAATATAATAAAGAAGTTTTTGATACTGATGAATCAGTTTTATGCTGTATGAGCTTCTCAACTTCAGTAGAGAATTGTTAATTTATTTGAAATTTATAATAGTTTAAAAATATTGTTTAACAGAACTTTCTACTTGGATTGAGAGTTTGTAATTTATTCTTCAATCTAGAGTAATTTCTGTCATGTTTCCAGCTACCTCCCTCCCTTTAAAATTCCCTTTAATAATTACCTATACTCTTCATATCAAGAGCTAGTCAAGTCAATTCCATAGTCAGTTTCTCCTTATTCAGTTACTTTATTATGATGCAGACTATGTTTCTATAACAAAGAGACCCAGAAATGTAGTAGCTCTGTCCCATGAGATCATTGAAGGACCTGGGCTGGTGAGTCAGCTCTGCCATACTAAACATGTGACCTCCATGTTATGCATCCAGGATAGCTGAGAAACTAATGCCATTTCTTAGTTGGGGGAAGTGGCAGAGGAGGTTCGTGGTAAGCAGTTAGCTTTATCATTAAGATGGTGCTTCAGAAGCTACACATATTGCTTCTTCTCGAATCCCTTTTGCCTGAAGTCGTTATGTTGCTATTTCTAGCTGTGAGGGAGGCTGGGAAATGTACTGCCTGGGTGAGTGGCGGGAGATTCTACTACTTAAAGGAAGGAGGAGGGAATGTACACTGGCCAATAACTAGCAGCCTCTTCCATATTCACTTATTCCCCCATCAATTTTAATTCATATGTGACCACGGGTCTCTCTTTTATTTGTGCTTTCATTGGCAACATAGGGATGTAACCAATAATCCCTGCAAGCTGCAGTTGAACAGAGACAAGAATACAAGAATGTTCTTGGTATCTGGAATTAAAATTTTAAAAATTTTTATTGGGGAACAGTGTGTTTTTCCAGGACCCATCATCTCCAAGTCAAGTAGTCGTTTCAATCTAGCTGTGGAGGGCACAGCTCAGTAGCCCATGTGGGGATCGAACCGGCAACCTTGGTGTTATAAGCACTGTGCTCTAACCAACTGAGCTAACTGACTGCCTCTGGAATTAATTTTTTATCTATCTATCTATCTATCTATCTATCTATCTATCTACCTACCTACCTACCTATCATCCATCTATCAATCTATCTGCCTTATTATCCCTGTAGATACATGTTTGTCTGAAATTCTGATATACGTTTGAACCTCTTGGTTTTGGGTAGATTCAATTTTTGTCAAGGAATCTCTCTATATATTTTATTGGGAAAGTAACTGCATGCTAATGAATGAGTATGAGTTAACTTAGAGTAGAAATAATTATAAAGCACCTGTCAAAAGTGAAGTGCTATAGAAATGCTAAATAATGACACTAATAAAAAACTGATTGTCGTGACTTCAAAGGAAGTGTTTTAGAGTGTTTTGACGTGTATTGCATTTGAATGATCTAAATAGGTGTTTAGATACTCACATGAGAGACTGTTCTAGCCACTCAAGGGAAATAAGAGTCTGTTCTACCTACTCAATGTTTTGATGCTTCCGAGAGAATTTTAGCATTTTAAAATATTATTTTAAAAGTAAGCGTTGTGTTGTCTTGATTAAATTCATATAAAGGAAGGACATTGCCTAACAAAAATGGGACATTCTTCTTAGACTGCTTAACTTTGTACCTTAAGCTCCTGGGTCCCTGCCTCTAATATGATCCAATGCAGCTGAATTTATGACCAGACACAGAGCTAAGGCTGCAAATTGGTAGTGAACTCTGGTTAAAGTTAAAGCTTTGGGTTAGGTAACTTTCTTGTTTCAGAGATGTCTCTTACTCTTTCATGCTTTGGTTTAAAATGTAATACTAAAAGTATTACTTAGCAAAGTGGTGAAACTTCTGACTCTGGAAGCAGTCAGAGTTCAGTTCAAATCTATTTTGTGATCTCTGTGCAGAAGATCACCACATGATCTTTCACCACACCTCACTTTCTTCACTGGATAACGGCATTAAAATAATAATAGTACCTACCTAATAGAGTGTGAGATACTGCATGTGAATTGCTTGCCATGGGGTGGTGTTCTGTGTTTCCTCTTTGCTCAGATATTCTGGGAAGAGTGGCAGTCACAATCATTTCTGCTGGTGATTTCAAATCTCAGATTCACTGGGGTTTCACAGAAATATTCTTTCATGATATGACAGTATAGCTTAGTGCTTGAGCTAGAAGTCCCTAGCTCTGTCAATCTCTAGCGGTGTACCCTTGGGTGAGTTAGTTCACCTTCTGTGCCTGGATTTTCTCAATTGTAAAATCAAGATAATAATACCTACCTCATAGGGTTCTTGTATGTCAAATACCTAGTCCAGTGTTTGACACATAATAGATGTTCAACAAATATTACATATTATTCACTTTAAAGCTTAAAGTGGTTAGTTAGGGGTTTTGTTTGTTTATAAAATGAATAGGTATTTTGGGTGTCTAGTTTCACCATTTTCAACACTGTTCTTTCAGTGCCTTGTTTGTTTTAAAGTGTTTTCTCAATTGCACACGCTAGTACAAGGTGTACTATCAGGAATAAATGAAAAGAAGAAAATCAAGACTGATAACCTAACTTCTTAACTTTGTTAAGTGCTTACTTCTAACACCTTCAGATTTGTTACAATAGATGCCAATGAATAAATCTGGGTGTCTTATTTTCTCTTTTTTCCTTTTATAACTTCTAATGAAGTAAACAGATGGTAGACACTGAGATTATATGTGAAGAAAGCTAGCACTGCAATGATTAATTTCCTCTCCCAAAGGACATTTGGGCATTTTCCTGGTGTCCCAACTTGTTACTTGTAGTTTCGAGGCAGAGGCCTGAGGGCCTAAGAGGGTGCAGGAGAGGGAGTAGTTATGTCTGGCTGCTCCCTCAAAACCACCTGTAGCAGGCACAATACAGGTGATGTGGCAAAGTCAGAAGTAGCACTTTAGATAGAGCCCATACCGAGTGGACTGCACTGCTGGAAATCTGCATGGCCCTGTGAATGCTTCAGAGGCAGGAAGCATATTCTACTAGATTTGGTTTCTTTTGTATCTAATGCTGGCATACAGTAGGTGCTTAATAGTTGTTGACTAGTCAAATATCTGAAAGTAAAAAATACCTGTTTAGAATTTTGTGTTAGGTATGGTTTTGTTTAGATGTTGCTAGTGCTAGGAGATTGTGCTCTGTTTATAGTAAATAATTTTAGTAAACCAAAACAAGGTTTCTATTGAGTAAAGAAGCTTTCTATTTAAAGGAACCCATGAGAAATCCTTTTGTGACAATGGATTAATCCTTGCCTACTATATGGTTTGTAAATTTCTCTCTCCCTAAAGTGATAAAGAAGTGTGAATCTAAAATGAAATGTTATAGATCATGCATCAGAGCTTGGGAAATCTGAAGTCACCACTTTTTAATTTAAAATGCAGATCTGTCTGCTTACCATTTTCTTCTTTTAGGGGATGTCTGCCACCATATATTGAATTAAACAATGGTATTGTAACAGCTATATATGAGGTCAGAGGGGCAGTAGACCTCGGGGGAGGTTCCTCACTTTATAAGGGGTATAAATGTCTAATCATTATGTTGTTTTGTACACCTGAAATTAATATAATAATAATAAAAAAACCCATCTCTATGGCCAATTGGAAAAGCAGATATGACAGCGTTATAGACTTTTCAGAACTGAGGTATTATATTTCACTATTCTATTATTATTTAAAGAGGTAATGCTTAATTCCTTGTGGAGCCTGCTCTCCAGTAAAAAATTTTAAGGCCTTTCCCCTTGGGGCAGAGGTGAAGGGAGTAGAGACAAGGGGTAGAATTTGGGGGTTTCTTTCAGAGGTTGTGCATAAGGGGTTCTCAGAGGAATTGTTCCCTGGATCTGCTTTTGTTGGCTGTGAAAATCGGGGTGGGGGTTAGCTTTTTTTCTGCAGTTACTGCTGAATGAAGGCATGGACCTGAAAAAGAACCAGACGCAGTGCCTTCTGAATTCTCACTTTAGCCCACCCTTTGAGCCACTTTAACTTTGGACAAAAAAGAGGAAAGTGAAGTTCCTTGCGGAGCATGTGGAGATGCTCCTTGGTGCTGGACTCAGGCAAGATCCAGCTGCTGAAGTGTAGTGCATTTCAAAAAACTCTTCCTGGAAAATGAAAACATGATGTTGAAGTAGTCGGAGTATTAAAATGCAGCACTCTGCTTCTTTTCAAAGCAAGACTTGTTTTGGGCTCACTGGTGCAGAAGAGTCCTCAAGACGAAGAGATTCAGAAACAGCGGGAATGGGATCTTAAGGACGATATCGCTCATTCTGCAAAACAATTGCTCTAATTAAAAAAAATGTCACGTTAACAAGAGTAGCTCAGTTGGTAGTGTGACGGTGGGAGCAAGTTGTAAAAAGCCTCCACAGAAATGTCTGCTCTACAGATTTATATTTTGCTGTTTTGAGTTGTGATGAAAGGGCTTGGAAATTGATGGCCAGTGGCCTCCAACACTTTGGCTACCCCCGTCTTTCACTTCCCACTCCCAAGAATAGAGACCTTGGAAAAATTTCTCTTCCACTTTGCTTTTGAATCTCCTGAGCATTTGACTGTAGGGTTTGATGCTTCAAGACATTTTATCAACTTATGATTGTTTTAGCCATCACCCACAAATTCCTATGGAATTTTGAACATGTAAGATTTATTAATTTGTGCATTTGTAATAAATTCTGTGCCTTTAAGAGTGAAAGAGAGCAGCCAAAAGGAAAGAAATAACATTTATTGAAATATACACAAAAAATACCATTTATTGAAATATACAGAAATGCCTGTATCTACCTAGAAGCACCATACCCCATTTTTTATTATTATATTTATTGGGATGACATTGGTTAATAAGATTACATAAGTTTCAAATGTATAATGCTATAATACATCATCTGTACATTGCATTGTGTGCACATTACCCAAAGTTTAGTCTCCTTTCATCACCATATATTTGACCACCTTTACCCTCTTCACCTCTCTCCACCCCCTTCCCATTTGGCCGTTTGTGTGGCTTCTTGGATAAAGTGTCTGGTCCTCTGCCCAATTTTTAATTGGATTGTTCATTTTTTGTTGTTGTTGAGCTGTATGATTTCTTTATATAGGTTGGATGTACTGTTTGCAAATACCTTCTCCCATGTGGTTGGTTGCTTTTTTGTTTTGTCGATGGTTTCTTTTGCTGTGCAGAAACTTTTCAGTTTGATACAGTCCCATTCATTTATTTTTGCTTTAATTTCTTTTGCCTTAGTGGTCAAATTAAGAAAATCCTCTCTGAGGCCAAGGTCCATATGTTTAGTACCTATATTTACTTTTATGTATTTAGTTGTTTCAGGTCTTATATTTAGGTCTTTGATCCATTTTGAGTTAATTTTTGTGTATGGTTTCAGATAGCAGCCTAATTTCATTCTTTTGTGTATGGTTTTCCAATTTTCCTACCACTGTTTGTTGAAGAGGCTTCCTCTTGTCCATTGTAGGCTTTTGGCTCCTTTGTCAAAAATTAGTTGCCCACATATATACAGGTTATTTCTGGGCTCTCAATTCTGTTCCATTCATTGGTCTGTTTTTCTGCCAGTGTCATACTGTTTTAATTATTGTCACTTTGTAGTATAATTTGAAATCAGTGAGTGTGATACCTCCAGCTTTACTCTTTTTTCTCAGGATTGCTTTAGCTATTTAGGGTCTTTTGTGGTTCCATATAAATTTGATGATTTTTTTTGTTTTATTTCTTTGAGGAATACCATTGGGATTTTGATGGATTGCATTATATTTATATATTGCTTTGGGTAACATGAACATTTAAATTATGTTGATTGTTCCTATCTATGAACACAGAATGTTTTTCCATTTCTTTGTGTCTTCTTCAGTTTCTTTAAATAGTGTCTTGTAGTTTTCAGAGTATAGGTCCTTCACATCCTTTGTTAAGTTTATTCCTTAGTATTTTCTTCTTCTTCTTCTTACTTTCTATTCTTTCTTCTTCCACCTGAGTCATTTCTAGATTTCAGTCTCTTATGTCACTAATTGTTTCCTCCATATGTTCTTCTCTATTTCCTAAGATTGCTAGTTCATTCTTCATTTCTTTTATTGAGTTCTTCAGCTCCAGAATTTCAGTCACCCACTTTCAGATGTCTGTGCAATGTCTCTGACATGTTTGGTTCTTTTTTATAGTTTCAATCTCTTTGGTGAGGGACTCCTTTCAATCGTTGATTTTATTTCTGAGTTTGTTGAATTGCCTTTCTGAGTTTTCTTGTATTTTTCTGAGAACTGCAATCTTGAATCTTTGTCATTTAAGTCATATATTTCGATGTTTTTAAGTTTATTTTCTAGAGCGTTTTCATTTTCATTTTGAATTCCTTTGTTATCTTGGTTATTCTTCCTATCCATGAACACAGAATGTTTTTCCATTTCTTTGTGTCTTCTTCTTGGTTATTCATTGTGTTTGATGGATTATTTATATGCCTGGGTATTTGTGGGAATGAAAGCTGCTTTAAAAAAAATTTTACACTTTACTATTTACTAGATTATGTAGAGGTTTTTCTTTTGTTTTCCAGTAGGTGGCGGTGAAGTGCAAGTTTTAATTTCCTCTTACCTGCAGGGCTTGGGCTTCCAGGATCTCTGTGAGGGGTGGTATCCCCTTGGCGGTGAAAATGCTCCATATTCCCCAGGCTGTGGGTGTCCCCTTTAGGACCTGGTAGCCTTGGTTTTAGGGCACCGCTTCCCTGGATTGGAAGGGGAAGGATATGAATCTCCTGTGTGTTCTTGGTGCCACATTCCTGTAGCCAGAAGCCACTACAGGGCTGCTCTGAGTTCACCCAGCTGCTTCTACTAGGCTGTACAATGGGTGGGTGGGAGTATTTGGGGGGAAGTAAGTTTGTATGTCTCTGGGTCTGCTCTTCCTCATGGGTTTAGCTGCAATGAGTACGAACTACTTAGGCTGTAATTCCACCCTCCCCCGCCCCCCAGCCCTTTAACAATCTTCTGAGAAAGGATTTTGCTGCCTGGCAATTTTTTTGCACTATTTCTCTGACCCTGACCCTAAGTCCAGTCTCAATGTGTGCCAGTCACCCAGACCCAATTTCTGTCTCTGCCCCTTGGGTCTGGTCTTCCCGGTGGAGGCTTCACCCCAGCTCTTCACTGCTATCCTAACAGCTGAGGCCATGGTAAGTGCACAGGGCTGTGCACAGTTCCTGTCTCTGTCCTTTGGCCTCCCTATTCCATCTCTGTTGTTCACTCAGATAGGTCCCATCAGATGTCTCCATGTGATGTCTTCAATGTATTTGTGTGGTGAGCAGGGGATCCTTTGTTGAATCATTGGTGTCCATCTTGTAACTTCAAAGGGAGAGACTTGGAGGGTATTTCATGCTTCTGTTGACCTATCCCCCATTTTTATTTATGTTTATATTCTTGCTTTTGTTTGATCCCAACTTCATGAATTAAAATAGTTCGTCATTTGCTTTTAGAAGTGCTAAAATTTGGATAACTGTAATTGTATCATATTCCTCTTGGTATAGGAAATTCTCATCTGTTTTGTATTATAGAGGAAACACCGAAAGCAAAATGCTATATTGAAGGAAAACATAAATGTTTGGGGATTATAAATCTTTGTAGGTTTTTGGAAGTATTATTCCAAATTTACCTATAGTCATGAATTTTTTTTTATCCCAGTGCTTCTCCAAGTTTAATGTGCATACAAGTTACCTGGGGATCTTATATGCACATTAAACTTGGAGTCAAGTAGAGATGGGTGGCTTTTAAAAATATATACTTTTGTTTCAAAATATTTCTTCATCATTGAGCTCTTACCTAATTTCTCTGGGGAATATTCAGTAATTTGGGGCCTTGAACATGAGAGCCCTGTGCCATAATTTTGGCTGATTACAACATATCAAAAAAAATCTAAGTTAAATAATTATAAAATTTCTTACATTCAGTTGTTTATATGTCCCTCTCCCATTAGACTATAAATTCTTTGAAGATAGGGTCTATGTATGCTTCATCTTTGTGTAACTGTAGTGTGCCAGTAAAACTTTTAGAGATAATTAGCACATCATAAATAGTAGATGAATGAAATTCAAATATCAAATTGACATGCAGATTCTAATATAATGAAATCTCTAAAAATGATAATGAGCATTCCTGGGGAAGCCTAGGGTTCTTTTTCTTTCTAGCACTTGAGGTTCTTCAGACATGTCTAGGTCAGCCACTGACCCCATGTTGCTCTCTAAATCTTCATTTTCCCACTTTTAAAATGGAGATAAAGCATTTTTCTTTAGTGAAGAAAGATAGGAGTAAGCTGTAGGTTTGAATGTTTAGTGATCCTATCTGTTTACTTTGCTGTAAATAACATCATGTACAAAACATCCTGAGAAAGAGCAAGACTCCTTTACCCACTGGCAAGAGATAATGTTTTGTGTTCTTTACACTGGTTCCTTTTCACCACATACAAAGGTTACATTTTCTAACCTTCCTTGTGGATAGATATGGGACCATATGCTGAATTTTGGAAAATGGAATATTAGTCAAAACGATGTACACTGTTTTGAGACTTGATCCTTAAAAGCATCCTGTATCAACCACCAGTATTCTCTTTCCATTCTTTGGTGGCCTTGGAAACCACATGCTCTAGATTGTGCAGCCTGGGTCCCTGAGCTGGGTGATAGTTGCCTAAGAGAGCCACATGACCCATAATGGATTATGCTGTGAATGAGGAATGAACCTTGATTGTGTTAAACCACTGAGATTTTTGTAGTTTGTTGCAGGAGCCAACATTAATCATTCTGATTAGTATATTTTTTGATACTCGTAAAAGATTTTCTATCTTGGGGGAGGAATGAGGAATGAGAGAGGGGATAAAATGACAGAGAAAGGTTGGTGGGCTTGAGAATAGGGCATAAGGATACCATATGAAGAACAGAAGAGTTTGTGTAGAGTCAGCCCAGCCTCGATCTCTAGGAAATTCATCTTGCCATCTCCAAGAGCTATGCTTACTGTTGCTTCTGTTGGCATGTGGTGAGGGCTTTCTATCTACAGTAGCCAGTAAGTCTTTTATCGACTGGACTTGACACTTATCTGTGTCAAGACTTTGGTTGATTACCGTAGAGCTTAAATAAGTTGAACTCCTCTCTCTCTCTTTCTCTCTCCTCCTCCCTTCTTCCCCATATACATAATGTTCCTGGAATTTTGTGAACCAAATAACGTGAAGATGGGTCCCTGATTATCCAATAAGGTAACAGTGAAATGAGAAGAAAAGATCTCATTGGTGTATGTACTTGGAAAAAGCTATACAAAACTAGCTCAAAAGCAAGGAAAATGGGAAAAAGTATAACATTGTTAAAAAATAGCTGATATTAAATAGTGTGTACTATGTATCTGGCACTGTGCCAAAGGCTAGACCCATACCATCTCATTTAATCATCACTATATCCATACAAGATAGTTACTATATTATTTTTATTTAATGATTTCCCCAAAACTAGTATTCTTTCCTTCCTTTTTTTCTAATATCATCTATAACCCTCAAATTTTAGCTCAAAAGTCACTTAGTTGGGGGATTCTTTCCTGACCAACTCTCAGTCTGAAATTCTGTCAAGTGCCCCTGCCCTCCACACTGCAAACGCCTTGTACTTTTCCCTGATTGCGTTATCAGAAATATTTATTTGTGTTATACTTGGGGCATTGTCTATCTTATCTAGAATGTAATCATTGTGAGACAAGGACTAGGCTGCTTAGCTCATTATCTCTGCCTGGCACATATTAAACTCACAGTAAATATTTGTTAAGAGAATGAATAAAATGAATGACCCTCAGATTTTAAATTTGTCCCTGGAATAAATATTAATGGAAAATGGAATGAGAACAGGAGAGTAGGTGAAGAATATTGCTATTTGAAAAGAACTGTGAGAACCATGTCACTTACTAGTATTCTTGATAGTTTTATTGTGCTGAAAAGATATTTAAAAAAATTCTTTTCACAGTTCTGCAAGGAGAGGTACTCTTGATATTTTTTGAAGATAGTAATAGTTTATAAGAAAACTTGGGGGTGTTTAATCTTCTGAGTGACCCTGAATTTATTACAAAGGATCCTTGACTTTATAAAAATATTAAGCATTGTATGCAGATTATGCAAATGACATGCAAATGACATGCCTTCACATATGTACACTACTATTTGAAAGATATGTGTAGATGCTATTGTAAATAATGCAATCTATTTAAAAACATTAACAAACTCATAGTAACTTTTTATAATTATTTTCCTTAATTGGCAGATACTAAAAGTACTTTCACTATAATAGTTATAAACATTCTTAATATTAAAAAACGTAAACAGACTCAGAGATATAGAGGAAAAACTGAGGGTTTCTAGTTGGGAGGGGGGTGGGGATGGGGGGGAAGGGGAAAGGATTAGACACCATAAATAGACAACTACAATATTGCTACAGGGATATGAAACACAGTTCGGGGAATATAATAATGTTGTAAAAATTTTCTGGCGTGTCAGATAGTCACATGTCTTGTTAGGGAGACCACTTCATGAATGGAGTAGAGGCTTGATCACTGCACTGTACACCAGAAGCTGATGTTGTATAGTATTGTATGCCAACTCTAACTGAATATGTGGATGGTCACAGGATGTGGAGTATACTGTGGAGGGGAGTCAGGGGAGTTGTGATAGATATGTACGATATGGGGGGGAGTGGGGTGGCGAACTGGGTGCATTGTGTTGTACACCTGAAACCAACTTAAAAAAATGACTTAAAGGCATTTTCAGGTAAAAAAAAATGGCCCTCAGATTTAAATGGTGAAAACTTGTAGATTATTATTTTTGTTTTTTGAGGGCAGTGTCACTGGTCCTCATATGTGGGACCCGAACTGGGGCCACTGGCTTCCTAAGCCAGCGCTTAACCACCACGCCATTCGGCCGGCCCAAAAACTTGTAGATTAAAGAGATCTAAATCTTCTAATTCCATTATAAAGCCTGTTGTTAGTATTATTGAAACAGAAGCGATCTTTAGATATCAATATTCTAGTTTTATATTGTATTTTTAGATTCCTCACAGAAATTGATTTCTTATATCAAGGCCATCTTCAAAACTGTTCGCTTTTTTTTTCGTAAGGTATCTTTTTAGTTGTTTGTTTGTTCATTTTATTTATTGGGGGTGGGGTTTGATGGTTTCCCAGTGAATATGTTTTATTATGAAAGCTTTTAACATACATAAAATAGAGTAATAAAAAGAACCCATTTAGGCCCATCACTCAAAATTGGCAATTATCAAGATTTTGCCTTATTTGATCATTCATTTTCTCCTTAGCTTTCTTGTGGTACGAAGAATACTCATGAACCAATTACTAAAGGAAAAAATTGACAATTAAAGAATATTGTGAATTAATTTGACTTATTATAAAATTAGGAAAATATTGTCATGCTATGAAAAATTTGTATTTGTTCATAATTATCAATTTGATTATATTAGTAGTAATTAAGAAAAGTAAATCAAATTTCTTACACCATCTTTTCAATCTACCTTATTTATGTATGTCTCCAAAACAATTTTCCTAAATTTCTTATTTTACCTTTTTTGTTTCTCCTCAAAGATCTGCAGTGCCTCCAATTGCTTACAGTTTAAAGCAAAAGTATTTTAGCTTAGTATGCTATATTCTATTTTTCTGTTCTTATTTCTGAATATGTGCCAACAAACCTGCTATAGTGTGGAGGCTAAGTATTTAAGAGCAAGAAAAACGGGTTAAATCCTGGTTGTACCACCTGCTACCAAGCACTGGGCTGAATGCCTCACAATCAGTGTTGCATTTAAACCCCGTGGCAGTCCTGTGAGAGCATTATTAGTTCTATCTTGATTTTGTAGGTGAGAAAACCAAGGCTTAGAAGAGTTAGATGGCTGCTCCAACACCATACAAGTTAAGTATGTACAGAAGGTGTCAAAAAAAATGTATACACATTTTAAGAAAGGAAAAAAAACTGTATTAAAATTGTAATTCTCAATATATACTGATAACAAAAGATGAATGCAAATCATGTGCATACATTTTTTTGGCACTCACGGTATATGGGCTGGAGAGTGAGATAGGTTTTCAGTTTCTAAAAACAGTCTGAACATGTCAATTTTTAAATAAAAAATTTGAGGCATAAATGATAATTTTGAACATATTTGATTTGAAAAACAAATGCAAATCTATCTAAAAGAGAGAATGTGAAGAGTACAATGAGCTTATTAAGTGGAAATTAGTTTATTTCCATATCTACATCCTAGGATTTGTTTAGAAATAAAGTCTGACATTTATAGTAGAAGAATAATGTTGATAGTGGCAGGGTGTGGGGACAGCACTCAATAGAACTCAGATCTACTTTGTACCCTCTGTGACTAGGGATGCCATTTAGCTTCTCTGAAGCTTAGATTTCCATATTCTAGAATGTGCGCCACAAGAATCTTCTTTCTGACCTTATAAGATGCCTTAAGATATGTGAAAATACTAGAAAATGTATCAAATGCTGTACAAATGGGACACTACTAGTATCTTTGAATCAAGATGTAACTATATTTTTATATCAAGAGAAGAGAAAATCATACCATTTTCACCCTGGGACTAAACCTTAGTTATAGGAACACTTCTCTTAGGCCATAAAATATTTCCTATTTTCCCCTACACAATTGTATAGATA
Organism: Aselliscus stoliczkanus; assembly: GCA_033961575.1. Taxonomy (NCBI): domain Eukaryota; kingdom Metazoa; phylum Chordata; class Mammalia; order Chiroptera; family Hipposideridae; genus Aselliscus; species Aselliscus stoliczkanus. The sequence continues at coordinate 74,772,137 of CM066732.1, read as the reverse complement.
GTTGACTTTAGTTTTATTTTCAATTCATACAAACAACTTCATTTTGATTGTTGAATAGATTAGTAAGTTGATTCAGAAAATTGTTAAGAGGCTTGGTCAGCTGATAAGTATTATTAAGTAACATGTTCATGAGTTTTTAAAATATAACCAGTAGAGCTTTAGTCAATTGCAAAAATGTCATTGGCTTTTTTTTCTTTCTCCTCTTTTTCAGTGCTCTTTCTCACTTTCTCAAGCTCCTGAGCTAAGGGAGTATGAGCAGACAAATCAACTTTCCCTCCTGTACAGCAGAACAATTTGTCAGTGTATAGGAGACTCCACAGGGTCTGCTTCTTTTGGCTTCTCTTTTTATCTTGTGTATATGTGACTTTGCCTGATTGTTGCAAGTAAAGTCAAAACTGTACTCATTTGGGAAAAATGAAGATCTTAAATCTCTAGTTTTTGCATAGAGACAGTAAAAGAAGACAATATGAAAAGCACCATTTTCATAACTGTTACACATTGCTTTGCTTTTGTATTTGGGATAGATTTTAGTCAGTCATTCACTAGCATTTCGACCTAATATAATGTGGCACATAATAAATAGTATCAAAGACATGAACTACAAGAAAAATGATTTACAGAATACAAAGCATTTATTCCAAATCCTCACTAAGATAAAAAGCAATATATGAAAAAAAATGGGTAATCCATGTATTTTATTTTATGCTCATGTTTGAAATCATTTCATATACTTAGAAAATTAAAAATAAAAGACATAAATGCATTTTATGAAGCTGAACCAAGGCATTGTAGAACTTGTTACTGTAAAATCATTTTGAAACAGAATTGTTTATGTCTTGGATCTTAAGATGAACGCCCAAATGTTTGTTTTAGCAAATTAAATTATTTCAATGCTGATGTAAAGCTATAGGCTCAAAACTGTTGAAAGGTTTTCAAACCAAATGCATTTCTTCTTTTGAACACACACACACACACACACACACACACACACACACACACACACACTTTAAAAACAGACCTGGATTCATTTTGGGGTTTTATTCTATGTGAAATCCCTTTTTCCAACTCCACTATTCCTATTCCTCTGACTTGTTGAGATACATGCTTTATCAGAATAAAGATTTTCTTCAACTTTGGAAGTCTTACTTCAGATTAATTGGTATCAATTAAGATTGCACACACTTACTATTCACTTTCTAGCATTGCTATGCTGGTGGGTACAAACCTATTTGCTGAAGTTGCAGAATGCACTTGCAGTTAGAAAAGGGAAAAAAATGGAAAAGGCAGCTCTTCCCAGAGCAAAGAACCAGGTCCTAATCAAGGAATCTCCCCTTCTTGCAGGATGAGAGGCATTGGGAGTTGAAGAATGATTTCACAATTTTTACTAGTAGGGTTTTAAGAATTGCTGTGCATCAGAAAATGCTATATATCTCCTTGTATTTCCCATTTAGAATAGTAACATTTATTGTGGGTATCATGTCCTTGCTGCCTTATTGTATATTAGATGTGATGGAAGCAGACCACTGTCTGCTTAGTTGAGTCATAGGTTACCAGCCCTAAGGGAGCCCTAAGGGGAAGATTGAATACCACCTAGAGAGCCTTAATTTTTGAGCTAGATTCAGCATCTGGATGGGACATTGGGTTTTCTTTCTTGGCATGGAGTGTTTCCATGTGGAAAGAAGAATGAAATATTTTAATAATCAAAAGGGTAGAGAAAAATCATACCCCTTCACCATAATGATTTTTGGTTCTGGATACAAAAACTACATTTCTCAGTTTCAGTTTTCTCAGCAGAATTGAGGGATTCTGCAAATAGTTGGGAGAAATAGATTGAGTCCTGGCCAGTGATATGTGGGCAGAAATTAATATGATATAGGTAGGTTAAAAGTAAAAGGATAGACAAAGATGTACCATCAAAGAACAAACAGAAAGAAAACTAGAGTGACCATATTAATATCAAACAAAGAAGACTTCAGAGCACAGAAGATTGCCAGGGATAAAGAGGGATATTACATACTGTTAAAAAGATCAATTTACCAAGAATACATACAAATACTAAATATATGTGTAATAACATAATTTTAGGATACATGAAGCAAAAATTGACAGAAATGAAAGAAAAAATAGACAAATTCACAATTATATTTAGAGATTTTAACACTCTTCTTTGTCATAGGTATAATGAATAGATGTAAAATGAGTAAAGATATAGGATAAATGAAGAATGCCATCAACCAACTGAATCTAACTGATATTTATAGAATACTCCACCCAGTGGCAACAGAATATAGATTCTTTTGAAGAGCATGTGGACCATTCAACATAATGGACTATAAAACAAACTCTAATAAATTGAAATGATACAAATTATGTTGTAAGACTATGATAGAATCAAGCTAGTAATCAATAACTGAAAGATAATAGGAAAATCTTTAAATACTTGAAAATTGATCATCAAATTTCCATATAATTAATAAGCCAAAGAGTAAGTCTCAAAGGAAATTAGAAAGTATTTTGAGGCACATAAAAATAAAAATACCAACAGTGGGATGAAGCCAAATCAGCACTTAGAAGGAAATTTATAGTATGAAATGTACATGTTAAAAAAGCAGAAAGGTCACAAATCAAGAACTTAAGTTTCTACAGTAAGACATTAGAGAAAGAGAAAATTAAACTCCAATCAATCAGGAGAAAGTAAATTATAAAAACAAAAGCAGAAATAATGAAACTGAATAAAAATCACAGAGAAAATCAAGGAAACCAAAAGCTGATTATTTGAAAAGATCAGTGGAATCCACAAAACTCTAGCAAGACTGTCAAAGAAAAAGAGGGAAGACAAATTACCAGTATCAGAAACAAAAAAAAAGGGACATCACTACAGACCCTGTATACATTAAATAGAAAATAAAGGAATAACAAGCAACTCTATTTACATAAATTCAACAAATTAGATGAAATGGAGCAATCCTTAAAACAACAAACTCTCCAAACTTACCCAAGATAAATAGATGACCTCAATAGTTCTATAACTATTAAAGAAATTGCGGGCCAGCCGAGTGGCGCGGTGATGAAGCACTGGCCTGGGAAGCCAGCGGCCCTGGTTCGGGTCCCACATATGAGGGCCAGTGACACTGCCCTCAAAAAAAAAAAAAAAATTTGAACTTGTAGTTTAAAACTTCCTATAAAAGAAATCTCCAAGCTTGGTTGGTTTCACTGGAAAATGAACCATTTGAAAAAGAATCGGCACCAGTTCTACACAATCTTCTTCAGAAAAATAAAGGAAGGTGGCACACTTCCCAACTTATTTTAGTAGGCCAACAGTACCCTGACAAAGATATTACAAAAACAAACAAATAAAAAACCCCAAACTGCTGATCAATATCTCTCATGAACACACTTGCAAAAAATCTTAAAAAATTAACAAATTGAATTTAGCAATATACAAAAATACTATATCACAACCAGGTGGTGTTAATCTTGGGAATGCAAGTTTCCCTTAGTATTTGAAAATGAATGTAATTCACTGTGTTGACAATCTGAAGAAGATCCACATAATCTTATTAATGGAGGAAGTAAAAATATTTGAAAAAATACAGCATTCATTTATGCTAATAACCTTCAGCAAACTAAGAATAGAAGGAAACTTCTTCAACCTGAGAAAAAAGGCATTCACACACAAATAATATACTTAATAGTGAAAAACTGAATGTTTTATACCTAAGATTGGGAACAAAGTAAGGATGTCTGCTCTCCTTATTCCTATTCAACATAGTATAAGATAAGAAAAGGAAATATTAGGCATATTTTTATAAGTTGAGTAAATGGAATAAGAGGTTTTTTTGTTTGTTTGTTCCCCCCCCCCCACTTATGTAGCCTCAAAGCCCCTAGAAAGAGGCTTTACTCTTTGTAGGCATTCAAAAAATTGAATGAATGGAGGAAAAACCCAGGGGATAAAATGATTCGCCTCCACCTTGCTTTCCCTTAACTGTGATGATTAATCAGGGTATAACTGCCCCATGCTGACCTTTACAAGTAGAAATGGACTTGGATTTCTCTAAGTCATTTTCTTTGTGGTTAGCACTGCTAGGGAGGGATTTTTCCAGGAATCTGAAGATAGGATTCTTTCTGTGGCTGTTTTATATTCCGAGTATGTTTGGTAAGAGCATATTGGTGAGTCTTATTTTCCTGAAATGCCAAGTTTGGATAAGTATAAGTGTACTTTTGTTTTAACTGCCTGTCTCCATCCAGCTCCTGAAATCAAGCCGCTAGGGTTCTTTGGTCTGAGGAGGATTTAAGTGGAAAGACCATTTGTGTATCTAAGACTTCTTCAGAGGAAAGCAATGTGGTTTCCTCCTGTTTTGGAGACAGAGAGGCTTTGAGATGGGACATTGCCTGCCTTGACTGATTTCCCCAACATGCCACCATCACACAATTCTATGTCCTGTTTAGTCCATCTTCTGTCTTGGGCAGCAGCAACCCTGGCCTTCTAGAGAATGCATGTTCCAGATTTTTTTACTCTTCAATTTTGCTTGAAATGAAATATCTAAATAATTTAGGTGATAATGTAGTTATGGCTTTCCCAATGCTTCCCTCACCTTTCTTCCTGATAATTCATATTTAGACTAACTCCTAATTACCTACTTTAAAAAAAATCCATAGAATCATGATTTAAAAACTGAACTGCAGATTTCTGTGATTTCCCATCTCCCACTGTCTTCCCATAAATTTCTCTCCTGTGGATTCCAAGGTCATTGCCAGAATATTGAGCTAATCAAAAGCAAAAATGTATCTTTAGATATCAAACATTAGTTTCAAGGGGTTCTTGGGATTTTCTCTATATTGGTGTTGTGAGACTTCAGGATTTATAGTTAGATGTGTAGAAAAAAATAATTAAAAATATTTTCTATGTGAAAATTTCAATAAGGATTAGTATTGCAAAAGTCATTTAAATCAATGTGTTGTCAATAAATAGACTATTTCTTGTCATCTACATAAAACTTTCGGATTTTTTTTTTTTGATCTTGACAACCTGTGACTTTACCTGTTATTCATGACACATGTTGTTAATAGAAATGTTTCCCTTAATTGAGGGAAAATCAGTAGTTCCCTGAATATGATGTTTTATTCAATGACAGAAAAAATATGAGAAATGAATTGTGTTTGTTTATGTAGAAGATAATTTACACAATTTTCTTTATAACTTGCAAATAAATATTACTTTATTTTTGTCTGTGTATAGTACTAAATACCATGAGTGTAGCCCATGATGAAGCAAGTAATTTGAGTGTTTGTGTGCAAGTTACACCCACATACAATACTAAACCCTAATCTTTGTCTACATGGTTGTTAAAGTTAAGGGTTCAAATTAGAAAAAACATAATAGTTAGGAAAGAAGGTCTTTAAAGATTGCTCATTCTTTTAATATGTAGAGGAAGACCAAATATTGTAATCATAATCTTACAATTACTAATATAATTAATACAACTTCACAAGTCATCAGCAATATAGTATTTCATTATAACATTGAAATAAAGAAGTGTGGGGGAAATTGAAGCATTTCCCACTGTTAGTTTACAAATAACAATATTTAAGCACAAAATATTAAACCAACATAATTAAGCCTTTTATAACTCAAGAGTCAGTTAGCAATAATATTGAAAGTATCTAAATTACTCAATGGTAGAGGAACATATTCCTATGTAGTCTAGCTGCATTAAAATAGGAATGTCTAAATGGAAGTCATATGTTTTCTAAAGAGCAAGCCAGGCTTCTGCAGTTGTTTTGAATAAGATGCCTAAAGTGTGAATAAAGTTAACTGTCACACACAGTAACCCCCCTGGAGCTTTCCTCTGCTAGTTCATGCTTCTCTCATAAGAGAAGCTTCTTGAAGGCTTATGCGAGAGCTGCTGAGTAGAAGGTAAATTTCCTAATATTTCTCCTACTTCAGGGAGCGAGTAAAAAAGGGGAGGGGTCTTAAAAACATTCTTTTTTGCAAACAATTTTTGAAGTTTCAAAGGTGGATAGGTGAAAGTTGAATATATCAAGTCTAGTAGTACTTGAGCAGCTGCAAATTTCCTACTATGGAAAAAATGGCGGTCTTGTGGTTGGTTCAGATGTACACTTTAAGATATTTGAAAGTTTCACCAGGGGTTTGGGACTTTCTATAAGAAAAAAAACAATAATTGGAAATTGTTCTTTGTGAATACATTAGATTTGTACAGACAAAACATTCATGAATTGTAATTATAGCCAGTGTTGCTATATTAGTATGAATGTTAATAGCATGTTTGTTTTTGAAATGGGTTATGCATTCTGATAAATGTCTGCTTTAATCTAGTCATCTGTGTATCACTTGTCTAAGTACTCTCATTTAAGATGCCATATCCCTTCTTGTAGCAATAAAGGGGTAAAGCAACATTAATATTAAATAATTAGAAAAACAAAAGGGGAATGATTAAACATATTTACATAATTGAAATAACACTGTGTCTCAGTGGGAAATCGGGACAATGTTGTCTCCTTTCAAAGTAATTCATAATTCAGATTTTTAATTATGGCATATTCATTCATTTAAAGATGATTCTGGATGAGAGGGCCACTAATGAAATACAATCATTAGCATCTAAACAAAGTAATTTACAAAGTCTCCTTTAGGGGAAAGATTTCTAGAACATCATCAATCACACAAGATATGCAAAAACAAGCAATTAAACCACACACAAGAACTACAACAGCCTTATATATCAGTAATGTACACATGAAAACATAACTGATTACAATGATTAGACTAGGGTAGTGTGGTTAATTTGTATTTTATGTAGTGATTCCATGGAAGAATGCACCCGGACAGACACTACACATGGGGAACTTCATTTCATTAATACTCACTTAAAACGCATGACCAAAAAAACCCCCAGAAAACAAACATTGAATTTTGAATCGTTGCCCGGACATTCATGTGGGATCAAAATCCTGTATACTTTAATAAAACATCTTCCTTTCTCTTCACCTCCTTTTGCCTGCTGTTTGCTTTTATAAACTGGCAAAATGTGGCATTAGGAAAGTATTTAGTGTGAGGCAGGTGCTGCATTGGTTTCTCATTATTTGTTCAAATCCTGCTTTAGGCTCTCAGCAATGAAGCGCTTCCAGCCATCACAGGGTCAGTGATTTCCTGGCTCTTCCTCCATATACACAATTACAGATCATTAAGTATGCAGCACAACTAAATGGATAGTATAATTCTCTGACTTATAATGTCTGTATGTGGTATCTTGCTAAATGGACCCACCAAGAGGTTGGTTTCAAACACTGCTCCTGCAGGCCACGTAATAATCTTGTTGAAAACCTACCCCCACTGACTTCTGCAGGTGGATATTTCCTTGTGAAGGTAGAAGGAAGGGTTGGGTGTAAAAAAGGAAGGAATCCAGAGAGCGGTGCTGTGTTGAGGAAGGGAGAATCCACGGGGAGGCTGGCACCCCTGGTGTAAACTGAGCCGCCTTCGATAACCACCAGCTACAGAAGCCAAAATATGCTCTATTGGGTACTCAAAGGATAAAAATACTGGTTAATTTTCAACAGTGCTCCTTCATTTGACTTTACAATTTACAATAGTGAACATTAATGCAGGAATAGCTTGGTCGAGAAGGAGTTTAAAATTAGAGCCCCTCTTCTCATTAGCCCCAACAGCCTGACCCAGGGTGACTGAGAAGCAATTTGTCGCCAGATTCTCATTTTGCTTCTGTTATGGCTCCTTGTAAATGAAGCGTGGCAATTTATTGTAGCACCTCTAGGAGTCAAGAACATAATGTGTAAAACACATACAAAAAAAAAAAAAGTCTTTCTTCACATTCATTAACACCCAGCACATAGAGGCTGTTCACTTTTCTCTCTAATGAAGGAGGGGATCTTAAATCTAAAGCTTTCCATCATGTGAAGAAGTCCTCTTCAGGCCATTAGACAGAGGCTGAGTTGGATTGAAGAAAGGTCAGTGACAAAAACAGAGAATGGCAATATGAGGAAAAATAGAAAATGGATAAAAGAAGAGACTTAGACGCCTTAAAGAATGGAAAGTACATTTTTGGCATCAGTGATCAACCCTTCTTGTCTCTCGGTGTATTTTCTGTTGTCAGGGAAGAAAAGGATATCTGGCTTTTTATTTATCTGGAAATTGCTCTAGTGTTTGGCCAATTCTCATTTCTTCACCCTTGATCTGACCTTGCAAGAGGTGTTGAGTTAGGTTCATTTGAAGAGCGTATTGTCTGTGATCTTTCAAACATGTTTGCTTAGTTTCCCTCCCCTCCCCCTACAGCCTTTATAGAAATTGCCGTGTCTGTGGTTTTAATGCATTCTGATTGTGTGACAGGCTGCTCTGGCGAGAGCTGGCCATGGGCTTTTCTCTTCCGTGATTAAATCTGATTAATGGCTTGGTTGTGTGGGGTCTCACAAATGACACCTTCAGATGAACCGAATAACAAATTACTATATGAAAAAAAATTGCAGGAGGGTCCAGGATTGCCCTTTTGGATTAAATGCTGACTGTTGCCATACCGTGTACTTAGATGCTCTTACCTACTTTATGATGTAGTAATAGGCACTCGATATTTATGGTAATCATAGTGGTTGTTTAAAACTCATCTTAGAAAAAGTGAAATTATGAGTTTATAGAACCAGGTGAAAATGTCAGTAAAATCTGAAATATTTTTTATTTTTGAGAGTTCACTGAGTGTTTACAAAGTGCCAGGTACTGAGCCAGGTGGGTTCAATGAATTAACTAAGTTACCCCTCACAACACTAAATTAGTACAATTAAAGTAGGAATAGGAGATTACATATAGTGATATAGAGTATAAATATTATTATCTTACTTCTCTCCCACTATGCAGATGGGGAAACTGAGTCACAGAGAGGTTAAATTACATGCTCTAACTTGAAGAGTTAGGAAGGGGCAGATTCCAACCCAAGCCGTGTTGTACCAAGACCTGCACTGATCATCTCAGCCATACCACCTCTTACTGAAGGCACTTTTCGTTCTAAACTCCAGTGACGAATTCCTCTTTTTGGTTTTATTAAACTTAAACATCTATTTTTTTTATGCTACAGGTTAAATTTTTCTTTTGAAAATATTGAAGTTTATAATACTAAAGCACTTAAACTTCTGTTTTACTGAATGAATCAACTTTATTCTAATCTAGGAAATAAAACATCACTGTCTCTTTTCTGTCTAACCCGAATAATCAACATCCATTTTTATGTTGCTTTAGTCTATCCTTTACCTTTTTTAGACCCATTCTTAGTATAGCTGAGATTTAGATTGATGTTACTTTAGCCAGTTGAGCTTTTCCTTTTTAATATTTTATTTGTCCTCATTTATAAATAGAATGTCTACTAAGTATGGTTAATAATTGAAGGTCAAAATTTGATACACAAAGGTAAAAGGTAATTTTACAAAGGTAAAATTAAAGAAAATTTAAGAAGAGTTGTCTTAGTCAGTTGGGCTGCTATAACAAAAATATCATAAGCAGGGTGGCTTATAACAACATAAATTTATTTCTCATAGTTCTGGAGGCTGGAGGTCCAAGACCAGTGTGCCAGCATGGTTGGGTTCTGGTGAGGACCCTCTTCCTGGATGTAGATGGCTGCCTTCTCACTGTGTCCTCACGTGACAGCAAGAGAGCTAGTTAGTTCTCTGGCTGCTTCTTATAAGGGCACTAGCCCCATTCATGAAGGCCCCACCCTTATTACTTGCCAAAGGCCCCAACTTCAAATACCATCCCATTGAGATTAGGGTTACTACATATGAAGTCTGGGGAGACACGAGCCTTCAGTCCATAATAATTAAAATGTCTTTTCTACAATTCTCGAATGCTCTCTGCCTTGGAGCCCCAGGTCAGCATCTAAGTGCTGCAGAACAGTCTGGCAGTGCTGACTGTTATCTGTAGCTCGCTCCTGGATAGGATTTCAGGTTACTTCATCTGGGCAACTGCTGCCACCTGCAAACTGCATGGGAGGTAGACTCAAGCAATGTAATAGTCGTAATATTGTGATTGATAATAAGAAATATATTTGATGTTCATCCCTGTTTCTGGCATGCAGAGCTTCTAAATTCCTTGGAATTTCCTAAGTGATGAGAACTATAAAGGTATTTTTTTGTTATGTTAATTGGGTGACTTTTAAACTGCCCCTAAGGATGGAAGCTGGTTGCCAGTGGAGCCAACCGTAAGATTCCAGGGTTGGAACTTTCAGTTCTACCCCCAGCTTCTGGGGAGGGGAAAGGAGCTGGCAATTGAATTCAATCACAAAAGGCCAGTGATATAATCAGTCATGCCTGTGTAATGAATCCTTCATAAAACCCAAAAGGATAGGGTTCAGAGAGCATCTGGGTTGATGCACACATGGAGGTGCTGTGATTGGCACCCCACAGAGGGCATGGAAACCTCGTGCCCTTCCTGCCATACCTTGCCCTATGAGTTTCATCTGGCTGTTTCTGAGTTATTTCATAATAAACTGGTAATCTAGTAAATAAAATGTTTCTCTGAGCTCTGTGAGCTGGTCTATGAAATTAATCAAACCCCAGGAGGGGGTCATTGGAACCTCCAATCTATGGCCGGTTTGTCTGAAACCTAGGTGACTACCTAGACTTGCCATTGTCATATGAAGTTGAGAGGCTGTTTTGAAGGAAGGCAGTCTTGTAGGACTGAGGCTTTGACAATCTGATGCTCTCTTGGGTAGATGTTGTTGTTGGTAGAGAACCTCCCGCCCTTGGGAATTAGGGTAAGGACACTCTTAACAGTGAAAGAACATTAGCTGCTCAGTGGTTCAGCTGAATCCCCGTTTCACCCTGTGATTGTGTGTATCTAGTTCGCCTAGACTATTAACTCCATATGGAAGTGCTGTGTCAGTTAGTGTATTCCTAAGGGGACAGGCATGCAGTAGATACAAAGTTATTGAAGGAATGACTCTTCTTTAACTAAAAGAGCCCTAGAGCACCTGCACTCTGCAGGCTTTAGACACTTGAGCAAATGTGACGTTAGCCAGAAACTTCTGGTCAAACATCTTCTAATTGTTAATTATTTCACTTAGAGCCATTCAATTCCTTTGAATTAACTGTCATATTCTCTCTATATATCTTATTTTATTAAAATGGAATGTGGATCCTAAGGGACAAGAAGTAAGTTTTCCTACATCATGCTTTGTGTACAGTAAGCACTAAATAAAAATGCAGATTAACAATCTAAACCTTTATTGCTACCTTGAGTGATTAAAAAAAAACACACACATGTATTTGTACCTACTACAGATAGCCAGTATTGGCTAGGTGCTGAGCTAGATGCTGGGATATAATGGTGAAAAATTCCTGTTTTTAAGAAGTTTAAGAACAATGAGGGGAGACAGAAACATAAACAGATGCCAGAAGGTAGCTTTCTCACTGATAATGTTCTAAACAGAGTACCCAAAAGCTTTGTCTATGCATCTAATTATCCAAGATTGCATAGTTGATATATTCAGTGATTGACTGGATTTATTTCTTACCTTCCACAAAGCTGCTTTGGTGTTGCGTAGACCCCAAGATACAGATTATTAAATCAATCATTCTGAGAGGTTGAAACAAATACATTCAGTATCTTCAGAGTAGTCCAAATCAGTTAAATCTTATCCCAACTTCTATATGAAGACAGTTAGGTATTTGAAGGTTGTTCTTATGTCTCCATAAAGCCTTCTCTATTTTAGTTCTTTCTGCTTTAAATTATATTTTCGGTTTCTGTAAAAGCATGAGGACAAGAAGCAAATTTACAGGGACGCTAAATTTCAAGTTACCTCACTCACAGGGGTCCTAGAAATGTGTTCATATGGGCATATGTCTTTGTAAAAATTGCTAAAGGAAGATATTTTAACTCCCACTGTCTGTCCCTTCCAACTGCAATTTCCCATCCATCATACTTCCCCTCAGGTAGGGTGACGTCATTGTGGCTTTGAGCAGTTCTTGGCTACAACTAAAGGGAAATTGATTTGAAATACATATTATTTGGATTCAGTGGGATCCATTTATGTGGTTTGCAATCACTTCTGTGTATAGTTAAATTTTTCTAGCCACTATTGTCCTGACTTGAAATTTGAAATGAAAAACATGGACTTTCAAAGGACCTTGAATATCCAAAACAATTGTGAAAAAGAACAAAGTTGGAAGACTCATATTTCCTGGTTTCAAAATTTAATATAAAGCTACATTAATTTAAAAAGTGTGGTATTGGAATAAGGTTGGACATTTAAACCAATGCAATAGCATTTAGAGCCCAGAAATAAACCTTCATATATAGTCAATTGATTTACAACAAGTGTACCAAAGCTATTCAATGGGAAAAGAAAAGTCTCTTCAACAAAGGGTGTTGGGAAACTGGATATCTACATACCAAAGAACTACTTAAATATTCTTCAGCCAAAAGAGTAGGAGACAAATTATTATAGAGGTATGTCAAGCAGTTAAATAATACAAATATTATGTTATTCTTATAGATTTTGTGATAATTTGGTAACTTACTCTAAATTTGATTTGACTTCTTATTCTAAATAAATATTCACTTTCATACCTAATTTTGTACTTATAATTTTATGTATTTTTTTCTGAGATTCCCCCTGACTATATAAACTTCAGGTCACATTAAACCTGTATTGGCCTCTGGAAACCAGGTAGGAGCCCTATTAGCCCAAATAACACATTGAATGACAAATGGAGCAAGGTTGAATTCCAACTGCACTCACTCCCTTGGCTGGCTGGGTGCCTTCATACAAGGTATATATTGAAAATTCTACATAGCAGCCCTATCACTTGCTATGCAGCATATTTAAAGTGGGGTTCAATCTTTTCAGTATAAAATAAGACTATCTTGACTTCCTAGACACTACAGTTCTAGTACCAGTTTTTCAAAAAATGCTAATGACTATAGTTTGGGCATTGAAGTGATGTAGCATTGTATGTTTCCATTAATTTAAAAAATATTTTATCAATTACCTACTCTGTTCAAGGCTCTGTGATAACCAAAAAGATGAATGAGGCAAGATTCATAACATATCTGGTTAAGCATTATTTCTGGGTGTATCTGTGAGGGTGTTTCTGGATGAGATTAGTGTTTGAATCAATGGACCTAGTAAAGCAGATCACCCTCCCCAATGTGGGCAGCCTCATCTTACCTTCTCCTGCCTTTCTATTGAGATGTGCATCACCAGCTCACATCTCAGGTCTTTGGACTTGGACTGAATTACATGACTAGCTTTCCTCAGTCTCCAGCTTGCAAAAGAAGATAGTGGGACTTCTTAGCCTCCATAATTGGGAGAGCCATTCCTCATAATATATCTCCTTTTCTATCCTTTTGTTCCTGTATCTCCAGAGAACCCTAATACAACATCCATGTTAGATGTAGAAACTGAGGCTCAGGGGAACCAGTGAGTGAGATAAAGACATGTGAAGAAAGTAACGAATCATTCAATTTTGATCATCACCTGTCTTGAGGTCAACTAGGCCACGGTGCTCCTGACCCCTCAGAGAAATGTTCACTGTACATTATCTTATGACAGTAAAAAAAGAAAAAGTCAGAGAGATGCTATTAAGATTACACATTTCTGAGTAGTCTCTATCCTAAAATCATGTGGCAAACAGTATTTTTCAGCAATGGTCTAAAGAATTTTCTCAGGAGAAAATGTTTTATGATTAAATGTTGTTTTAAAATCATAACATGATATTGTCTTTCCTACCTTTATTGGGTGTCCGTAACCTGATTATTTGCTTAAAATTTATTGTTTCCTGTGTTCAACCCACATGTCTGCAAGGACAGGTTGAGAACAACCAATCAAAGCCCAGAGTTTAGAAATGGCCAACTATCGTTAAGGAATAATCCATGGACTATTTTAGATACTAAAATTCTGACAGCGTGCTCTTATGACAAAGATGTTAACAAGGAAAGAAAATGGCACTAATTTAATCTATTCTTATAGTTCATTCTAAAATGAGACTAGCATGACACCAAGTTATAATAATAAATACTATAGTAATTTCACAATTTTTCCTTCATGCTGTTCACAGTCCTTTCACATGCAAATTTGCCATCCATTGCTTCATGACAGTGATTTTAAGTGCATTAAAGGGTTCTGAATTTTCTTATACTTGATCTTCTAATTACATTGCAGGAACATACACAGACTAGTACTATATACTGGCATTTGTCTGGTTTATAGGATTTTTCCATACAGTGGGTCCCTCTCTTCCCCTGACACAGCATCTGGGTTTCTGAAACATTGGTTTCACCAATAAGATTCAATATTACTCCTGTAATAATTAGTATGGGCATAATAATCAAAGATTCACTAGGAGTAATGAAAGAGAGAAGTACAATTTGCCAAAAATTAAGTCACTGTGAAATACCCAATACATCTTTATTTTTAATACAAATTTGCATTTATATAATGTTTTTAAAAATGCAGTGACTATTTAAAAGATATATCTACAGATTTTTTATTTTTGAGGACATGTTTGAAAAGACTACTTTATAATGATGAAGAAAAAAATAATTGAGGTTAGTGTTTCTGGGTATTCCACTTATTCTTTAGTACTTTCGAGTAGTGTCCTGGGCTGGTGCACTGGTGTAAAACACAGTATTGATATTGTGTGAAAGAAAGTAGAAATATTACAGTTTTTTAAGGACCTTCGAACCCAGGCTAATTAGGATTTTCTCATATGTGTTAGCAAATGCTAGCAGCTGATACACAGAATACTTAGGGCTACTATGCTAGATGAATATGGAGTTTTTGGTGACTTTGAGGAAAATGAAAAATTTGGAGAAAGCACCTTTCCTGACTTAATCTAGTTTATGAACCATGGAAATATAGTATCCAAAGGTACCCCAAAGTAAGTCTTTTGGAAAATCCTTCACTCTGATGAAACTATGAAGAAGTCAATCTCATTATATGCTTTTATTTTTAAATACTGTGTCAGGCTTGGTGATTTAATGATGAGAGATTGTTGGGGGCACTGAATTAAAGTCTCTACTTTTTGGGAAAGGACTTTGTACTGTTTCTCCCTGTGAGTAGAAAATTATGACTGAAGGAGACTTCCAGATGACAACCCTTCTTTCATGTCTTGCCCACTGGGAGTGTGAAGACAAGGCTCTGACTCTGTCAGTAAGTTCCCTATGTGCTTGTTTAATTAATTAAGGGCTGTAGGTGTACCAAATCCTCTGAATTCAGCTTAATAGCCTTAATTATGCAGGAAAACAATATACTGTGTAAATTAGTACACATCAGACGTGACATAATTACCAGGGCAGGGTGGACAGCATTTTGTTGAAGTGCTGCTTTAAATGAGGCATTTCAATACTGAAAATATATTTTTTGTATTTGAGAGCTAATGTACTGAATTGTTCTTTCAGAAACCTGGTTCCAATTGCTCTAAAATGCCAGGTAGGTGGAAAATAATAAATTCTGTGTCTTCTGAGATAAAAACCACATCTTGTATTATACTGCTGGGTGGCACAATCACTGTAATTTAGGAAGGTTGCTATTATTGTATGAGCAAACTTTTTTGTGTGCTATTATTGTTTATTTTAATTCAGGGACATATTCTCTAGTAGACACATAATGCAAATGGCCTTGTATTAAAATTGTTTACCTGCTGTTTGCTGAAAGACGTTGCAAAATTAGAAATAGAAAAGATCTCCTATGTCATCTAGCCCATCCCAGGCAGGGCAGGAAAAAGATTATACCCTAAGGCAGCTTTGCTGGAGGAGCCAAAAATAGACCAAGCTCTTCACATGTCTCACTGAGTAAATTGTAGGTGGCAGGATGAGATCGTTTGTGTCAATTCAGGAGGAAAAACAGTATTCCTACAGATGTTGAGAAAGAAGGGTACTAATTTATTGACTAATTTATTGACTGAGGTCACACACTTAGAGTTTTAAGGTCAAAAGATATTTTAAAAACTCCTCAAATTGATCATGCTGAATTGTGCAATTATTTATAGTTTCCCAGTTTAACTTATCTAATTATTTGTATAAGTACATCGGCATTGGAACCACGGTGGAAAATGTTATTCCTTCACTCTGGAGATACAGTGTAACAAAATACTGGATTGGTTTGAATTTCACCACCTCTTATGTCCCTTCTGAATTTTCCAGAGGAAAAAGGAGCGAGAAATGGCAAAAATGTACATAAAAGCATGAAAGAGCAGATGAGACACAGGAGGCCTAGATAATTCAGGCCAGAAATGAGCCTTCAGATATCAAGGGTTGAAGTGACACTGCAGTGATAAAGCTAAATTAGCCCTTGGCAATATTATGAAGCAGTCCTGGTTGTCCCTTGGTTTCTAGACATTTCTATCCCTTCCTCCACCTTCCGTTGACACATTTCTATTCCTTCCCTCTCCTGTCAGTACCCACTTTTCACTCCCCAGGAACCCAAGAACCTTCCGTAGTCAGTGAGAATCTTTACCAAAATACATTGAAAAAACAAAGAACAAAAAAAACAAACTCTGATGTTAGATATTTACCCATTTATTTTACAAATTCAATTTCTCTTTTTGGCCCCCTCCTTCATCCTTTCTGTCAGACAGACCTCCATTAGAGAAGGGGTGAATTTAGCAAGTCTTAGTCACATGAATTTCAAGGTCTTTCATATTAGTCGCTGTGGAAGGTAGCTGCTAAATGGCCCTCAGTGATCCCCACTTCTTGGTGTTCCTGCCTGTGAGTAATCCTCTCCCCTTGAGTGTGAGCTACCTAGTGCCTTGCTTCTAACAAATAGAATATGGCAAAACTGATGAGTTGTCACTCCTGAGATTAGATTACAAAGAGACAGTGGCTTCTTTCTTAGGCTTTCTCTTGCACTCTCTCTGGCTTCCTCTGAGAGAAGCTGGCTGCCATGTTAGAACTGCTCTATGGGTGGAACAGAAAGAAGCCTTTGGCCAATAGCCAACAAGGAGCTGAATCCTGCCAATGACATGAGTAAGCTTGGAAGCAGATCCTTCCCCTATCAAGCTTTTAGAGGTGAACACAGACCTAGCTGACAGCTTGCCCTGAGCCAGAGGCATCCAGCTCGGCTGTGCCTAGGCTCCTGACCCACAATAACTGTGAGATAAGTGTTCACATAATGAATAACAAACAGCGAATCATCTCATTTATAACAAAATAAATTTCAGTTAAAATGATGTTAAATTGGTGAAATTAGTTAACAATTAATTAGTTAAATTAGCTCTATGTTCCAACCCTCAGAACTTACCAGGCAGGCATTTGATGTATGTTTTCAGCTGAGGTGTGAATGGGGTGAAGCTACCATCTGAGGCATTATAGTTGAATGCATCTAAGTCAGAATCCCACCCAGGTGGAATGATGCAGTAATGCCCCAGGTCCTTCATTGGCCTTGGAGAGCTGTCCCCGCAGGTGGGCTGTGGCTCTTGACTGTGTGGCACACGTAGGTCCTGCTGTGTTAGCTCCACTGGAGTTAGTTCTAGAAATGGAGTGTGATGGAAAGGGGTCTGCTTTCTCTCCCATCAGGAAACAGCAGGTTCATGGGGTACCTGGGGCTAGGTCATTCCTGGATGACCTGCTTCTGTGAGTTCTAATGGTTGGACTGGTGAGTTCTGATAGTTGGGACATAGGGCTAATGAGTCTAAATTTGTGGTTTTTGACTCACTTATGAACCCAAGTAGTCTTAGCCTTTGTCCTGATCACAGATTATGCCATGTTAGCCTGGCTTGTAAATTTTGCCCTTCATTCCAAGGGAATTCCCACATTTAGTGAGACCCTTTTTCAAGCAGAAACTCATGAGCATAGTGCCCTGAGGAATACACTTTGGGAAACATTCATAAGGCATTTCCTGTTATTGGACATATAGATTGTAGCAGTTTTTAGCTATTGCAAATAACTCTCATTTTTGAGAATACCTTGAATTAGTTCCTAGAGTACACCCCTAAGAGAGAAATAGCTGGATAAAATAGCTTTTAAAATTTTTTATATAAATTCTCAAATACTCTTCAGATATATTACATCAGTTTAATACACTCACCTTAGTGTGTTTTCCTCAAACCTTAACACTGGACATTACTATATTAAATATTTATCAATTTTATAGGTGAAAATTATGTATGTATTTTTATAATACATTTCATTTCTTTGATCTCTAATGTGGTTAAACATTTATATTTTCTTTGGTGAATTACTAATTTTTATACTTTGCCCACTTTTCTGTTCATATGTTTGCTGTTCTTCATTATTTTGTGGAAGTTTTAATATAAATTTATGTAAATAAAAGTACTTTGGAGACAAATAGCACAGTAAATGGTCAGAGGAGTCACAAAGGACAGAAGTTGAGGCCATGTTATTTTAGCCTCGGTGGAAAGACTTCTCAGAGAAGGTGACATTTGTTTGTCTGAAATATCTTTTATTTGCCTTTGTGCAGAACATTGTCCATTTGCCCCTCCCGATTCATTCTTCATCCTTCCCATCGAGCTGTTTCCCAGGGGATTGTCCTGTATGCACAATATTAAAGACTTTCTCTGGCTTCCCATTGGGCTTAGGAAATGGGGAGCCCAGCAGGAAATCAGGAGGAAAGGGAGTGAAATTGGATTATTTATTTCCCTGACTCTCTCCATCCACCCCCAGCAGACACCTAAAGCTGATAAGAGTCATTGCTTCTCTCAAGGCAGCTCTCTCTAAAGGACCTTCTCTTTTTTGGTTCCAGTAACCACTCTATCCCTCCATTCCTACAGCTTGAGAAATAGTAACAGCTCCATTTCTTGTAGTTTACCTAATCTGAAGCACACCTTTATAAATAGTCTGTTTGCAAGACACCATCTTTCAATTATTCAAATTCGAGTGTGCCATCTATTTCATTGTGGGACCTGTACTAGAAAACTGTTAGTGCCTCTTCCAGATCCTCTCTGCTAGGTCAGTGCACCTGTCTTCCCATTGCTGTGAGTGTTTGCTGCTAATGGAGTACAACTGTATACTCCTCCAGAGAATTGCCTTTGGACTTGGGGAGACAGCTTATCAGAAATGCCTGGGAAGTTAGGTCCTCCTACCTGAGGATAACCTGTAACCAATGACTGATGGATGTAAGGGGCAGGATACAAATTCCTAAGCCCTTAGCCAAGGTGACTAGAAGAAACAACCAAAGGTGATGAATCATTTTACCAGATACTAGGTAGTAATATGAAGCTGCACTTTTTAAAACCATCAGGTACTTGCCCAGATAGACAAATACTAATAAGGAATAGAGAGACTGAAATCAGACCTATGTGTATTTGGGAGTTTCATATATGAGAAAGGTGATAATAAAATCAGTTGGAAAAAGATGAACTATGTAACAAATAATTCTGAAGATATTGGCTATTACACAGTACAAGATAACATTAGATCTTTATACCACATTATTCATAAAAATATATTCCAGATAGGTTAAAGATCTAAATATTGAAAGTGAAGCTCTTAAACTTTTAACCTAAAAATGGGAAAATGTCTTTATGGCATTAGTAGAAGATAATTCTTAAACACAAAAAGCACCAAGCAAGAAAAAATATCAATACATTAAAAATTTTGCTACATTAAAACATAAAACTTCTATGTGATAAAAGGTGACCAAAATGAAAATACAAGTCATAGACTGAGAAAAGAAAGCTGCAACTAATATTCCCAATGAAATATTAATGTCCAGAATATGCAAAATGTTTTTACAAATTAAAAATATCAGAAAGAAATATTGTCAAAAGGTAGAATAGTAGGGGCCGGCCAAGTGGCTCAGTTGGTTAAGAGTTAGCTTAAGAGCGTGAGCTCTGAGCAACAGGGCTGCGAGTACGATTCCCAAATGGGCCAGTGACTCTGTGCCCGAGCTGAGCTGTTGCTGAGCTGCCAACAGGTGGCAGGATGGCTCAGCTGGTGAGAGCATGTGCTCCTAACAAGACTGCCTATTTGATGGTGGGCTACGCTCACTCCCAACTAAGACTGAACTTGGCACCTTAAGCTGAGCTGCAGCCCGGATGACTCAGTGGATAGAGCGTGCGCTCTTAACAACAAGGCTGCGGGGTTCGACTCCCACATGGGATGGTGGCTACGCCCACCCGGAATCAAGATTGCAACACAGAACCTTGAGCTTAGAGGCCACAAGCTGCAGATGGGCTGCCAGATGGTGACTGGCACCCTCCACAACAAAAATTAAAGAACAACAACCTGGATGGTCCCCCTCCCCAATTCCCCAACACTGTTTCCCTCCCCCAATTTCCCAATTAAAAAAGAAAAGATAGAATAGTAAATTCACAGATGAAGAAAGATAGATGTCAAATATATATGTAGATATCCAATTTCTTTAGTAATTTGAAATGTAAATTAAAACAAAGACCAAATATTTTATATTTAAAAATTCATTAATTTTGAAAATATTAACTGCTAATGTGGAGAAATGAATGGCCGGGGGAGAGGAAATGGATAGAACCACACTGGAAAGCCATTTGGAATTACCAAGGAAAGTTGACAGTGCGTACCCTCCATAGCTCAACAGTTTTACTTCTGGACTTGCTTACCAGGGAGAAACTCTTGTTCAAGGAGGCATGTACAAGGATACTTATTTCTGAATTATTTGTTAATTGCTACAAGGCTAAGAAAACCTAACTGTCAGATGATAGGGGAATTGAAAAATACATTGTAATTTGGTCCAATGGAAAGCATAAGAATGAAAATGAATGAACTAGATTTGAATGAACTAGATAAGTTCAAACACTGGATAAGTCTCAAAAAACAGCATCATAGGTAAAAAACAAAACAAAAAAATGTTGAGTATAGACATAGTACCAAACATTTAGGACATTTACCCAAAGGAAGAACAAAATGCATGTAAGTTTGATAACAATTATTTCAGGGAAGGGGTTTCCTCTGGGTAGATAGGGATGAGGAAAAATGATGGCAGATAGGACTGGAGCTGTATTTCTAGTGTTTTGTATCTCTGAAAATAAAGATAATCTAAAGATAATGTAGCAAAATATTAACAGATTTAATCTCAGTAGTGAGTATATTTATATGTGGTACATTGTCTGTAATTTTCTATTGGGCATAAATATAGTAAAACATTTAAAAGTGTTTAAACATTTAAACCAAAATGCCCATCAGTAGACGACTGGATTAAGAAAATGTGGTACATTTATACAACAGAGTATTACTCAGTTATAAAGATGAATGAAATCTTACCATTTGCAACAATGTGATGGACTTAGAGAACATTACACTAAGTGAAATAAGTCAGCTGGAGAAAGACAAATACTATATGATCTCACTTATATGTGGAATCTAAAGAACTGAATGAATGAGCAAAGTAAACAGAAATAGTCTCAGAGATACAGAGGCAAAACTGATGGTTGCTAGATGAGAGGGAGGTGGGGATGAGGGAGAAAGGCAAGGGATTAGACAGCATAAATAGGTAACTACAATATTGCTACAGGTATATGAAATATAGTTCAGGGAATATAATCAATAATGTTGTAACTATTTTGTAGGGTGTAAGATGGGTACATGTCTTGTTAAGGAGACCACTTCATGGACAGTGTAGATCCTTGACCACTGCGCTATACACCTGAAACTGAAGCTGAATAATATTGTATGTCAACTATAATTTAATATACAATAAAACCCTGGATTGCAAGTAACTTGGTTTGCAAGTGTTCTTCAAGATGAGCAAACATTTCTATTAGGTTGATGTAAAAGTAATAGCGGTTTTTGCCATTACTTGTAATGTCAAAAACCACAATTACCTTTGCACAAACCTAATAATACATGTTCACTTGGTAAATGAATGATGTCTTACAATACGAGTAGTTTGTTTCCGGAACGAATTATGTTCTGCTCGCAAACTGAGATATTTATATATATATATATATATGTGTATATATATATATATATATATATATATATATATATATATATATTCATAGGATATGGAGTATAATACAGGGAATAGAGTCAACGGATTGTAATAGATATATACAATGTCAGAGGGGTGATAGATTGGGAGAGGGGGTTTATCACTTTGTGAGGGGTGAAATGTATAACTATTACATTGTTTTATACACCAGAAACTAATTAAAAAACAAAAAAACAAAACAGGGCCAGCCGAGTGGCGCATTGGTTAAGAGCTGGTTTTGGGATGCCAGCCGCCCCGGTTCGGATCCCACGTGTGAGGGCCGGTGACACTGCCCTCTACAGCTAACAACAGCTCCACCTGGGAGCTGGGCTGTGCGAGCCCCGGCGACAGTGTAGGCTGCAGCCCCTGCTGCAATGGGCTGCCATAGGCTACAGTGAGTGGCCGGCACCCAGCGTGAGTGGCTGGCAGCCAGCGTGAGCTGCCAATAAGCACGGTGAGCGACCATCCAGGGGCCGGCGACCAATCTGCCTCATCCGGGAAGAGCACAATGACGATACCAACATGGGCCAGTGAAGCGATGTCCTCTGCAACTAGACTGAAGAACAACAACAACAAAAAGACAGCAACTTGTCTGTTCCCCTCCCCCAATTCCCCAATAAAATCTTTAAAAACAAAACAAAACAAAACAAAAAACCTTAGCTGGATTAAAGACCTGAAAAAAAATAAGGGTTTAAACATATAAAAATCACATATTAAAACTATGGTATATGGCCAGCTGAGTGGCGCATTGGATAAGAGCTGGTTTTGGGATGCCAGCAGTCCCGGTTCGGATCCCACATATGAGGGCCAGTGACACTGCCCTCTACAGCTAACAGCTCCACCTGGAGCTGGGCTGCGAGCCCCAGCAACGGTGTAGGCTGCAGCCCCTGCTGCAGTGGGCTGCCATAGGCTACAGTGAGTGGCCGGAACCCAGCGTGAGTGGCTGGCAGCCAGCGTGAGCTGCCAATAGTCGTAGTGAGCGAGCATCCAGAGGTCGGCGACTGATCTGCCTCATCCGGGAAGAGCACAATACCAACATGGCCCAGTGAAGCAACGTCCTCCGCAACTAGACTGAAGAACAAAAAAAGACAGCAACTTGTCTGTTCCTCTTCCCCAATTACCCAATGCTGTTCCCCTCCCGCAATTTCCCAATTAAAAACAAAAAACTATGGTATAGATAAAATTTAAATGAACAATAAAAATAATAAAGCTGATAAATAGTGCTTAAATTATTTGGGTTAACATGGCTCTAAGCACCAGTTAAAAATTTATTGGTGGAAAAGATACTTGATGTAAAGAATTAATAAATACCGGGGTGCCCCAAAAAATGTATACATATTTTAAGAGATGCTATCTATGTATTACTTTTCGAAGTTGAATTGAATTACGGTACCAATGTGTAGTATGATGTTTGTTCAAAAGATGGCTAGCGTTACCATGAGACAGGCAGGACAGTCAAAGAAAATGGCAGACACACAGTTGTGGTTGGAGGAGTGCAAGACCATTTGAAGTGGTATTTGAAATTCGAGAGTGTTGTGGAAGTGCAACAACAATGGAGGTAAGGGTATGCAACAGTACCTCCAACACACCTAACAATTGTAGGCATTAGTGATAAGTTTGAGGTGCATGATACTGTGTGTGATGCACAAAGAAAGATCCGGGAGGCCTCGCACAGCAAGTCTTGCTTCTTCTGCTGTGGGGTTGGAACAGCTTACACTGATGGGAACCACTTTGAGCACCTCTTGTAATTGCAGAAATATAACGTGACTTGTAGTCATCTTTTGTTATTAGTATATATTATTACAATTTTAATATAGCTTTTTCCTTTCTTAAAATGTGTATACATTTTTTGGGCACTCTCTGTATAATCTGGGTCTTTAAAAAAAGTCTAAGCCTTTGCCTCAAGGTTGGACAACCATCTGGTGTTTTCATACCACAGAACTGCCCATGAGATCAGGCTTGGGCTGGTCTATAGCTGAAATCACTTTTACTTTGTGTATATAATATTTTGTATCTAAACTGTCCAACATGATATCCACTGCCAACTATGGTTATTGAACACTTGGAATGTGGCTTGTGCAACTGAAGGATTGAGTTTTTTACTTTGTTTAATATTTTAAAATTTAAACTCAAATAGCCACATGTGGCAAGTGGCAACTGGATTAGCACAGATCTAGACCATCAGGGATCAGCAGTTGCCCCCAGTTAGACACTTGTTTTCAGTGTTCCCTTATCTTTTGAGATTAATGTTTTGCTTTCACTTTTGGTTTCTGGGATTAAAAAAGAAAACCTCCTCTATTAAACTATACATTAAAAATATTTTAAAAATATATTATCTAACATTTTAGTTAGATAATGTACTATCTAACTAATGTACTATTTAATGTAGTAGGCTATAAATATGCTATTTTAATATAATATAGTAATACCTTGGTTTGTGAGCAAATTTGTTCCAGAAACAATCTACTCGTATTGCAAGACATCTCTCGTTTACCAAGTTAAAATGTATTAGAAATGTTTGCTCATCTTGTGGAACACTCGCAAACCAAGTCACTTGCAATCCAAGGTTTTATTGTATTTAAAATTTTAAATCATATATATATATTATATATTTAACATTAACTATAAAGTATTATGCTATCTATAAGATACATCTATAAAATATAAAATACTAAAACATTTTTTATAAAAAAATGTTCTCCGTTAAACTATGCATTAAAATATTTAAAAAAAAATATTATCTAGTACTTTTAGCTGTACTGGGAAGGGTTTTTTTCAAGGTGTCTAGTCTGCTACGTTGCTGGAAATATAAGTTGGGAGTGATATGTAAGCAGATACTTGAGTGTGGGAAGGAAGCAATCTATGCAAAATGAGTTCCAGGGAAAGAACAAAGGCCCTGGGGCAGGAAGGACTAGCTTAGAATATTCTAGGACTATCCACATAGCAAGTATAACCAACATGAACTAGCAAAGGGTGGGGGTAAGAATAGTAGGAGACACTGTCAAAAAGGTAGGCCTGAGGTGGGTGCTGTTAGAGTCTTATATGGCATGGTCAGGATTTTGGATTATTACAGTTTTGGTGGGAAACCATAAGGTAGTTAGACTGGAGGAATGATGTGATATGATTTATGTTTTTCAAAGATTAATATTTCTTCTGTCGATATAGTTAGCAGGGAGGTCAGTTGGGTTTTGAAGTGATCAGGGTGGAGGATGATGAAAACTGTATGGATTATCATCTGTGTTTCCTAAAACAAAGCCCGAATTCTATGGCCCATGGCCACTATCAACATGTCTTTTTACCAGCATCAACCTTGCCACAGTGCCCTCGTCACTACTGCTGCTATGAGGCAGGCCACGTGGAACGTGAATTCATGTCATGGGGGTTTTGAATGCCATAATTTTACTTCTATAAACTCTGCTCCCATTAATTATTTTCAACGTTGTATATTTTAGTAAATTCCACAGTTAAGTCTTCTTCTTGGTTAAGGTAATTTCTCATCTAGTTCCACAAATTACCTGGAATATATTATTGCATTAAATAGAGTATCTAGTGGAAAGGCTGTTTATGGGTAGGGCATCGTTTATTGCACATAAGTGCCATTATTCATCATTATGCTCATTATAGTACAAAGGACTTATCTGCTTTTGACATCTTGCCCTTTAAAGTAATCCAATTCTGGCTGCATGTGGAGGGTTAAGAAGAAGTACAGACCATTTTTCTAATGATGGTGCTATAGAAGCTAATGGCAGCATAAACCATTCTAGACAACTAAGAACAACTTGAGCAGTACTTTTAAATACTTTTAGAGGAAAATCTGAAAACCTGTCAAGAAGGAAAAATGGAAGTTTACTTGATAATAAAAGAGCTTTCACTTCTTGTTACTACCATCATGGATGGGGGATAAAGGAAACACACCTTAATATGATAGAATTTACGTGTGTGTGTGTGTGTGTGTGTGTGTGTGTGTGTGTGTGTAGTAGTAGTAAACAGCACACATTATGAGTTTAAGTATGAGTTCAAGTTCTGACTTGGCCATTTGTTGAGTGAACTTAGGCAAGTCAGCTTGTCTCTTGGGCTTCATGCTCTAATATCACACAATTCTGCAATCTCTCTTCTCTTAAAGAAAGAGGGGGTCAGTTCCCTTTGGAAACGTGCCTCATTTGTGGATAACTGCTTGACCACTGTGATATTTGCCTCGGCAACTCTGATCCTCAGAGGCTCTGACCACAAAATTTGCTTTGTGCTGCTTATGGTGTGTTATAGGCTTCAATGATAATTTTTGGTGATGAAGGTAGTACTGACAATGAAGTTGAAAGTGCATGAACTTGAATATTTGTTGTATTTTAAATCTCTTTTATTAGGAAGACTTCTAAAAATGTCTTTAGAAATGCTGCTACTGGGAGCATAACCTACCCATGACACCCACTGTCTTTTGGCTCCAATTTTTATGTGGATATACTGCCTACAGGACATTGTCACCCTAAGGAAAGGACAGGGTGAGGGCCACCTATTAGATATTTAAAAGTTCAGTACTGCTTAACTTCAGTGATTTTAAATTTTCTATTTGTACTTAAAAAATAAGTTTCTGAGATTGCTTATCTAAGATTAATAAGAGGCAAGAGTAAGGAAATGTAAGGACTATAAGAAGGTGTGGGTAAAAGGGTAACAGTAAGTCTCAGGGTTCAGATGAGGTGGTTGGAAGAAGAAAAAGAGTAGACATATGAGAAAGGGAGAGAGGGGAGGATGTATTCCATTTACCCAAAAATTATGTTCATAATACAGATATTTTGTCAAGTCATTTATTCATCAAATATTTGTTAAATGATGTTCTGCTAGGTGCTAGGGTCTCAAATACAAAGAGGGTATCACCAAAGAGTGCAAAGAGATCTTCAGAGGTTTCCAGAAGAGAGGTAAAACAAAATTTTGGGGGAGTCTAGAGTGAAAAAAGGGCCGGCCAAATGGCGAGGTGGTTAAGCGCTGGCTTGGGAAGCCAGCGGCCCTGGTTCGGTCCCACATGTGAGGGCCAGTGACACTGCCCTCAAAAAAAAAAAAAAATTAGAGTGAAAAGCAAGTTCTTTTGTTCTTCTTGAGTAGGTCAGGGAAGTCTCTGGGAAAAAAGTCTCGAAGGATGAGTAGAAGCTTTTTCATTCAACAACAAATATTTAATGAACACCTATTATGTGTCAGGTTTTCTTCTTGTTCCTGGGAACTCAGCATTCATCAACAAAGCCCTTGCTCTTGAAGGAGCCTTCATTCTGGAAGGAGGAAGACAAAAAATTAGCATTCAGGTTTTTATTTTTTCCCTTCATAAGTATCACAGAGAAAAATAAAGCAAAATAACAAGAGTTGAAAATAATGGATGGTGCTATTTTATAGAGTATAGACAGAGATGGCTTCATAAAAAAGATGACATTTGCACAGAAACATGACAGGAAGAGGGTGTAAGTCATATGGATATCTGGGGTGCGAGCCTTGTAGGCCAAGGAGACAACAAGGACAAAGATCCAGAAGTAGGAGCATGCTTGGCATGTTTTAGGTTTGCCAAGGAGGCCAGTGTGGCTGGAACCAAACAAGCAAGAGAGAGAGCAGTAGAAGATAAGATCATAGCAATATTGAAAGAGCCATATTAGGGAGGGTCTGCTAGCCTAGGGAAGAACTTTGGATTTTACTCTAAATAATGTGAGAAATCACTGGATGGTTTGAGTAGAGTGATATGATGCTTATGCTGCTGGCTAAAAAACAGATGACGTGTGCATTAGAGGTGGGGAAAGTTAAGATAAATGTAGGGAGACTTGTCACAATAATCCTGTTGAAGGGTGATGGTGGGTCAGATCTGAGTGGTGGCAACAAGCATAATGAGAAATAATTGGATTTTGTATATATTTTAAAATTGGAACCCAGGAAATTTGCTGTTGGGTGTAGGCTATGCGAAAAAGAGTAGCGTCAAAGATGACTCCAAGGTTTTTGACATGGAGCAACTATAAGGTTGATATGTTATCTTATATAACACGGAGCAACTGACATGGCGAAGAAGGCTGCAGAAGGAGCAGGTGTAGTGGGGGGAGGTATGAGAATTAATGCTTGTGTCCTAATATGTTAAATTTTAGATGTTTAATTATTAGCTATCCAAGTAGAAATGTTGTGTTGATTATGGGCCTCATAAGCCTGGAGCTCAGGGAATCAGAGCTGAAGAAATGAATTTAAGCAACACACTCAAGAATCCAGAAAGAGATATATGTATACATCACTTTTGTCACTTTATTTCATGATAAATTTCCCCTGCTGCAGTGCTGAGTAAATTTAATATCAATATATTGCAATGTGTGTATAGAATCTCTCTTTCTCTCTCTCTCTCTCTCTCTCTCTCTCTCTCTCTCTATATATATATATATATATATATATATATATATATATATATATATATATATGCCACATACATATGAATCCATATATACATATAGCATATATATATATATGCATATAATTCAGAACATACACACAAATCAATTCTATGTGAACTTTAAAAAAATTATAGACTTTATATTTTGGAGCAGTTTTAAGTTAACAGAAAAGTTGAGTGGGTAGTATAGACTCTATACCCGCTCTTCCCTGCTCAGTTTCCCCTAGTGTTAGCATCTTGCATTAGTGTGGTACATTTGTTACAATTGATAAACCAATATCAATACATTGTTACTAACTAAAGTCCATAGTTTACATCAGGGTTCTCTTTGTGCTGTTCAGTCCTGTGGGTTTTGACCAATGCTCAATGTCATGTATCCACCATTACAGTATCATAAATAATAGCTTCACAAACTTAAACTTCTCCTGTGCTTCACCTATTCATTCCTCCCATCCTCCTCCACAGATCCATGGCAACCACTGATCTTTTCATTGTCTGTATAGTTTTGCAGTTTATAGAATGTCAGATAGTTGGAATGATAGAGTATGTAACCTTTTGAGACTGATTTCTTTCACTTAGCAATATGTATTTAAGGTTCCTACATGTCTTTTTTTTTTTTTTACGATTTTATTGGGGAATTGGGGGAGGGAAATAGCTTTGCGGAATTGGGGAAGGGGAACAGACAAGTTGCTGTCCTTTTGTTCTTCAGTCTAGTTGTGGAGGACGTTGCTTCACTGGCCCATGTTGTTATTATCATTGCGCTCTTCCCAGGTGAGGCAGATCTCTCACAGGCCATTGGATGGTCACGGCAGCTCACGCCGGCTGCCAGCCGCTCACATTGGCTGCCAGCAATTCACGGTAGCTCATGGCAGCCCACTGCAATAGGGGCTGCAGCTTATGCCATCACCAGTGACCCACCGCAGCCCAGCTCCAGGTTGAACTGTTGCTCACCATCTTAGCTGTAGAGGGCGCAACATCACTGGCCTTAATGTGGATCTGAACCGGGCCCTGTTTCTCAGAGCTGGTGTCCCAAGTCAACTCTTAAGGAACACGCAACTCGGCCGGCCCCCTCCATGTCATTTTATGGCTTGATAAGCCATTTCTTTTTAGTGCTGGATAACATTCCATTGTATGGATGTACCATATTTTGGCTTATCCATTTGCCTATTGAAGTGCCTGTTGGTTGCTTCCAGTTTGGGGCAGTTATGAATAAAACTGCTATAAACGTTTATGTGGAAATGTGTGTTCGATTTCTTTAGGTAAATACCTAGGAGTGCATTGGTATTTGTATGGTTAAGCCTATCTTTAGCTTATTAAAAAACTGCCAAACTGTCTTCTGAAGTGGCTATAATATTTTATATTCCCAACAGTAATTAATGAGAGTTCCTGTTTTTCCACATTCTCACCAACGTTTAGTGTTGTCAGTGTGTGTGTGTGTTTTTTTTTTTTTAATTTTGGCCATTCTAATCGGTGTGTAATGATATCTTATTGTTGTTTCAATTTGGAATTCCCTGATGACGTATGACATTGAACAACTTCTTACTTATTTACTTTCCATCTGCATTTTTTCTTTATTTTTGGTGAGATGTCTCTTCAGATCTTTTGTCCATTTTTTAATTGTGTTGTTTGTTTTCTTATTGTCAAATTTTAAGTGTTCTTAGTATATTTTGGATACAAATCCTTTATCAGATATGTGTTTTGTAAAGGCTTTCTTCCAGTTTGTGGCTTGTCTTTTCATTCTCTAACAGTGTCACAAAGCAGAAAATTTTAATTTTAATGAAATCCAACTTACCAATTTTTTTCTTAATGAATGTGTCAATGGTGTTGTATCTAAGAACTTATTATCAAACCCAAGGCCACCTAGATTTTCCCCTATAATGTCTTCTAGAAGTTTTATAGTTTGCATTTTATGGTTAGGTCTATGGTCTAGTTTGAGTTAATTTTTGTGAAAGGTGTAAGGTTTGTGTCTAGATTAATATATTTTTTTGCATCTGGATCTAGTTGTTACAGCGCCATTTGTTGAAAAGATTCTTTTCTATATTAGGTTGTTTTTACTCCTGTAATTTTCTTTTCTTGTGATGTCTTTATCTGGTTTTGGTATTAGGGTAATGCTGGCCTAGTAGAATGAGTTAGGAAGTTTTCCCTCTGCTTCCATTTTTTGGTGGCGATAGTAGAGAATTGTTATCATTTTTTTTGTTTGTTTTTTCTTTAAATGTTTCAAAGAATTAACCAGTGACAGCTTCAGTGCTGGATGCTTTCTGTTTTGGAAGGTTATTAATTTCTTTAAGATATAAGCCTATTCAGATTATCTGCTTCTCCTTGTGTGAGTATTGGTAGATTGCATCATTCAAAGGATTAGTCCATTTTATTTGAGTTTTCAAATTTGTGGGCATAGAGTTGTTCATAATAGTCACTTATTATTATTTTTTAAAAAAAATCTGAGCCATCCTGCCACCTGTTGGCAGCTCAGTGGCAGCTCAGCTCGGGCTGGGCATAGAACTGCTCTTGCTCAGAGCTCAGCTCACACTCTTGAGCGAGCTCTTAATCAACTGAACCACTTGGCTGGCCCAGTCAGTTATTATCTTTTAATGGCTGTAGGATCAGCATGATATCCCCTTTCATTTCTTTTTGTTTGTTTGTTTTTTGTTTGTTTTAGCTGAGCCATCCTGCTACCTGTTGGCAGCTCAGCGGCAGCTCAGCCCGGGCTGGGCATCAAACTGCTGCTGCTCAGAGCTCACCTCACACTCTTGAGCGAGCTCTTAACAAACTGAGCCACTCGGCCGGCACTTTTTAATTTTTTACAACAGTGCAATAGTTATACTTTTTACCCCTCAAAGTGACAACCTCCCTCCCCGAATCTGTCACCCTATTCCCGCCCCCATATCATAATATCTATTACAACTCCCCTGACCCCACTCTCACATTGTACTCCTCATCCCCTTTCATTTCTGATATTAGTAATTAGCATACTCTCTTTTTCTCTTGGTTAGCCTGACTAAAGACTGTTAATTTTATCGATCTTTTCTGAGAACTTACTTTAGGTTTTGTTGATTTTTCTTTATTATTTCTCTCCTTTCAACTTAATTGATTTCTGCTCTAATTTTTATCAGTTCTTTTCTTGCTTGCTTATGGCTTTTCTTTCTCTAGTTTCCAAAGATGGGAGCTTAGATGACTGATTTTAGACTTGCATCTGTTTTAATATATGCATTTAATGCTATAAATTTCCCTTTAAGAACTGCTCTCACTGTATCCTGCTCTTCTTGATAAATACATTTTTATTTAATTGAAAGTATTTAAAAATTTTTCTTGAATTTAGAAAGTTATTTAGTTATCAAGAAAGTTATCTTGAATTTATATGTTATTTAGAAGTGCATTGTTTAATCTCCAAATGTATATTCTTTTTTCAGGTATCTTTCTATTATTGATTTCTATTTTAATTCGATTGTGGGCTAAGAATATACTTTCTATGATTTCTTTTTTTTAATTTGTACAGATGTGTTTTATGGCTTAGAAAGTAGTCTGTTTTGGTGACTGTTCCACATGAGTTTGAGAAGAATGTTATTCTGCTGTTGATGAAGTATTTTAGTGTTTTATGTTTCTAGCATTTCCTTTTGATTCTTTCCTAGTGTTCTCATCTTACTGCTTACATTGCCTATAAATTCTTGCATGTTATTCACTTCCCCATTAGAGAGCTAAGCATACTAATCATAGTTACTTTAAATTCCTGGTCTGATAATTCTAAAATCATGTCATATCTGAATTTGGTTGTGAAGTTTGCTTTGTCTCTTCAGATTGTGTTTTTTCTAGCTTTTTAGCATGACTTGTTTTTTGTTGAAAGTTAGATATAATGTATTGGGTGATAGGAACTGAGGTAAATGGGCCTTCAGGGTGAGATTTCGTTTTTCTGGCAAGAAGTTAGTCTATGTTTACTATTTGCTGTAGCTGTAGGTATCAGAGGCTTTGAGTTCTTCTAGTATCTTTGTTTCTGTCCCCTCTGTTGTATTTGGGTTTTCCAAAAATCTTCTTAGTCTGTGTTTTGCAGCTCTCTCTGTTGTAATCCTCTGTTATTGTCCTGGAGCTCTGTTGATATGATGGCAAGATATTGGGATATTATATACATATATATACAGTAATATCTCGGTTTGCGAGCATAATTCATTCCAGAAACAAACTACTCATATGCAAGACATTGCTCGTTAAAGTGTATTATTAGGTTGGTGCAAAAGTAATAGCAGTTTTTGCCATTATTTTTGCACCAACCTAATAGAAATATTTGCTCATCTTGCGGAACACTTGCAACCAAGTTACTTGCAATCCAAGGTTTTACTCTATATATAAGATATTATATGTGTATAATACTATATACATATATGAGGCCTGACAATTAAGTTTGTGAACTTGTTGCAACAATGTTGCTAACCTTTTTTGATATCAGAATGATTATTCATTATGAATTTGTGCCAAATGGAAAAACAGTTAACCAAGTTTACTATTTGCAAGTGCTGAAAAGGCTGTGTGAAACAGTTAAATGAAAATGACCTGAACTTTTCACCAACAATTCATGGCTCTTGCATCATGACAATGCACCAGCTCACATGGCA
Source organism: Aselliscus stoliczkanus (assembly GCA_033961575.1). Lineage (NCBI taxonomy): Eukaryota > Metazoa > Chordata > Mammalia > Chiroptera > Hipposideridae > Aselliscus > Aselliscus stoliczkanus. The sequence continues at coordinate 74,739,216 of CM066732.1, read as the reverse complement.
CTGTCTGTGAGGGAGTTTTTAGCCAGTAAACAAATAACTATTGGAACACCTTTCCTACTCACATGATCTGGCCCCCAATGACTCCTTTCTTTACCTGAAAATGAAGGAAATATTGAAGGGAAGACATTTTGATGACATTCAGGACATCAGGGGTAATATGATGACAGCTCTGATGGCCATTCCAGAAAGAGTTCCAAAACTGCTCTGAAGGGTATACTAGGTGCTGGCATCAGTGCATAGCTTCCCAAGGGGAGTATTTTGAAGGTGACTGTAGTGATATTCAGCAATGAGGTACGTAGCACTTTTTCTAGGATGAGTTCAAGAACTTAATTGTCAGACCTTGTATGATAGCAAGATTGGAACATTCTATATATTCTATTACATACTATAGTATACATACTATTATATTAGGATATTGTATACATACACCATTTTTAGATATCTTATTTTTTTTTATGGGCAAGATTCCCTGGGCTGTGACTTTCAGAAGAGTTCCTTAGATTTTTTCCCCCCTCCCCTAATGTGAGACTGAAAAACTAACAGAGGCAGGCATTGCCTAATTTCCTTCCCCCAAGTCAGATAAGGCTTTTGTAGTTTCCCTTGAGAGTTGGCCTTTGTTGCTGAGAACAGAGATAAGAATAGCGAGCTTTAGGCGTATTTAAAAATGGGTAATTTCCCCCATGTATGTTTCAAAATGATTACATTTCATCTTCTCCTTGCTGGAAGCAAGAGGGGATTTTTCTCAGATCCTCACCATGACAACCTGAAGGGTCTCTTGATGGAAAAACTCATGAAAGTGTGGGAACCTCCCTAAGGTGGGGCCCTCTGAACTTTTTATTGCCAAGCTAGTGCACACTGAGTCCCCAGCAAATCATTAATTACACTTTAATTGTTTCTATGAGTGCTGGTTCCAGATAATACCTTCTCCTCCTGGTAAGTAGTGATTCTCTATATTTTCCTGTCTTCATTTTTTGTGGCAATGGTTCGTTCTGTGACCCTTATTTTCTGATGGATCTGAGAAGAGTTATCGATTTTCAGTGTGTTCAAATTTCTTCTGTTGTGAGGAGAGAAGTGACAACTTCCAAGCTCTTTTTTTTTTTTTTTTTTTTAGAGGGCAGTGTCACTGGCCCTCATATGTGGGACCCGAACCAGGGCCGCTGGCTTCCCAAGCCAGCGCTTAACCACCGCGCCACTCGGTCGGTCCCCAAGCTCTTTATATGTCGGAGTGGAAACCATAGATCTTCTATGTGGATTTTAGACCTAAATTTAAAAAACAGAACTTCTATAATAATCATGCAGAAATATATCTTCATGACTTGAGGTAGACAAATATTCTTAAACAACTCAAATCGCATTAAGCATAAATAACAAGATGGACTTTATTAAAATTAAAAAGCTTTGTTCATCAACAGAAATGAAATTAGTGAAAATACAATCTAAGAGCAGAAAAAGATATTTGCTGTACAAGGAAGTATTAATATCCAGTCTGTATAAAGGTTTCCTACATCAAATACTTGTATTCAAAATGTGAGAAAAACTACAAATCAAAAAGAAAAAAGATGGGCCGGCCGAGTGGCGTATTGGTTAAGAGCTGGCTTGGGATGCCAGCGGCCCCGGTTCGGATCCCACATATGAGCGCCAGCGACACTGCCCTCTACAGCTAACAACAGCTCCACCTGGAGCTGGGCTGTGCAAGCCCCGGCAACAGTGTAGGCTGCAGCCCCTGCTGCAGTGGGCTGCCATAGGCTACAGTGAGCGGCTGGCAGCCAGCGTGAGCTGCCAATAGCCACTGTGAGCGACCATCCAGAGGCCGGCGACCGATCTGCCTCATCCGGGAAGACCGCAATGATGATACCAACATGGGCCAGTGAGGCAATGTCCTCCGCAACTAGACTGAAGAACAAGAGGGCAGCGGCTTGTCTGTTCCCCTTCCCCGGTTCCCCAACGCTGTTCCCCTCCCCCAATTTCCCAATAAAATCTTTAAAAGAAAAAAGAAAAAAGACAACCTAAAAAAGTGACCTAAAATTTTGACCAGGCAATTCCCAAAGAGGACATCCAAATAGCCACTGAGCCTATGAAAACAACATTAGTCATTAAGGAATCACAAATTAAAACCACAATAAGATAACGCTACACACCCATCAAATGGCAAATTTAGAAATAAAAAACAACAAAAACTTCCAGTATTGACAGTAATGTTGAGCAATGGAAACTCATGTGCTACTGGTAGAAATTTATTTATATAACCACTTTGAAACATTGTTTGGCAGTATCTACTAAAGCAACACATTCATTCTTTGACCCAGTAGATCTCCTAGGTATATGTGCACCGAAAGACACATACAAGAATATTCATGGCAGTATTGTTTCTAATAGCCAATAACAGAAACACCCAGATTCCAATAAAAGTAGAATGGATAAGTACATTTTATTTGTACATGGAATACTTCATAACGAAAACGAACAAAGTACTGTTATAATATTAACTGAAAGAAGGCAGAAAAAAGAAAACATACTGTATAATTCCATGTGTTTACTTGTAAAAGTTAATCAAGCTGTTAACTTATGACTTGCACCTATGTTATACTTCAATCTGAAATTTACTTAAAAAAAAACAGGTTACATAATAACGTGTAAAGTGTTCTCCAAAACTATACACACACAAATACAGACACACTGGAAAGATACATACCAAAATGTCAACAATGAGTATTGATGAGTGGTGGGATTTTTATTTTCATGAGCTTTTTTGTTGTCGATGATGCATTTTACAAATTTACTTCAAATTACTTTTATGATAAAAATATCATTAAATATTATAATACTCAAAATGAAGATTGCTGTAGGAACTATGTGTAGGGTGGGTTGAGGAGCCGTAAGACTGAGCGTCAGGAGGCACTAGCAATAGCCATTTGAGAGGGGAAGAGGGCCTGAACTGAGGCAGCATGGTTAGAAAGAGAGCTGGTACAATAAGCTGAAATCAAATGCAAGAGGAGTAGCAGGTCTGGCTGACTCTCTCTCTCTGTGTGTGTGTGTGTGTGTGTGTGTGTGTGTGTATAGAGGTTCAGTTTGAAACATGTTGGGACTAGGTTTCCTTTGGGACATTCAAGGTACAGATGTCTCCTAAACAGTTCAAATTGTTACTTAAAATGTCTAATGTCAGCATTTTCCTTGGTTATCATTTGATACTTTAATCAGCAAACAGAATAATTTCACCTGTAACATCTTCCTTCACTTCTTGGCCCTATGCACTCACAAATGAGTTTTTAAACATCATATAAATGAAAACAAGTACCTTAAAGAGTATCATCCTCTCTACTGGCACTTTATCCCCCCTAAGGTGAATTTTTATGGCACAAATTACCCATCAGAAAATAAGTCCCAACTTCTTGAAAGACATTGACTGAGTATAGAAGATGATTAAATGGCCAAGAGCTATAATTGCATCATCATTAAAGATCCTGGAGTTCAAAAACAAAAGAATTATACTAGTGGAGCTCCAAGATAATTACATGATTAAGAAATATTCTTCCCCTTTATCAATATATCCCCTTTATCAATATAAAGGGAAAAGGTATTGAGACAGAATAAAGAGACCTCAATAACAATTTTGAAATTATGCAGTAAAAACTTTCTTTTGTCAAGAAAACCTAAATAAATGATGATATACTAACTACTTTAGATACATAAGTAGCTTGTTTCTATGCGAACTCCACAGGTTTCACTAGTGGCTCTTTAATATATATATATAAAATTAGTCTTTAAGTTACAATCATTTGTAGTATAAGAGACCATTTGAATAGACCATCATCCTTAGATGATATAGGAATAAAGAATATATTAATAATGGAAGAAGTCCAAATTTCAATCCATCTGCACAGTTGAGTCTGTCAAATCTTATTGCTAGATTTGCCCGGTTGAAAATATTTTCCCCTCTTTGTCTGTGTCCTACACAATTTCACAAAATAATCCTTAGACTTGGATGCCCAGGGTGGTGACAGTATCTTTTAGTGATTGTTTAGGTTTGATCATATGACCAAATTATTGGTGAAAGCAATTTGTATTCCTATCAGATAGTCAATCCACAACAGATCACTTTGTACTTTTTAAAAAATTTTTTTTTATTATTAGTGTCAGGTATATATTTCTTTTTGTTAGAGTGTTATCTCTGTTCCTGCGTTAGGCAAAAATGCTAATAAAGAAGTTAGCCAGCGTGAGTGGCCAGCAGCCGGTGTGAGCTGCCAAGAGCCGCTGTGAGTGGCCGTCCAGAGGCCAGTGACCGATCTGCCTCACCCAAGAAGAGCGCAATGACAATACCAACATGGGCCAGTGAAGCAACGTTCTCCACAACTAGACTGAAGAACAAAAGGACAACAACTTGTCTGTTCCCCTCCCCCAATTCCACAATAAAATCTTAAAAAAAAAGAAGTTAAGTGATTTCTAAAACCGTGCTGAGAGTCAATCAGTAATGGAGTTTGCACTCCATTAACTGGGAACTGGAAACACGTAGATATTGATTCAAGACCATGTCAGGTCTCTTTAAAGCAAATGTTTTTAAAATTTCCAAAACTTCAATAAAATAGAAAGGATGTCAGTTTTTTTGTAGAAAATTTTAATAATCTTTCCATAAATAGGATGCTTATTTATTATGCTAAGCAAAATAAGTCAGACAGAAAAAGTTAGAACCATATGATTTCACTGATATGTGGGATATAAAACTGAAAGCAACAAAGAAACAAGACAAACAAAGAAACAGAAACTCATAGACGCAGACAATAGTTTAGTGGTTACCAGAGGGTAAAGGTGGTAGATAAGTGTAAATGGGGTCAAATATATGGTAATAGAAGGAGAATTGACTCTGGGTGGTGAACACACAATGTGATATATAGATGATGCGTTATACAATTGTACACTTGAAACCTATACAATTTTACTAACCATTGTCACCCCAATAAATTTTAGTTCAAAAAAATAGCTGCTTAAGAATTGGAAAATGAAGCAAGGTTAAAACATAAAGCAAGAATGCTTAACTCAGGTTTTGTTGTATAAATTGAGTGAACTGTACAATAAAAATAAGCATAAGTAGGGCTGGCCGAGTGGCGCATTGGTTAAGAGCTGGTTTTGGGATGCCAGCGGCCTCGGTTCGGATCCCACATATGAGGGCCAGTGACACTGCCCTCAAAAAAAAAAAAAAAAAAAGCATAAGTAGGGAGAAATTAAAAGGAGAAAATAAAATATGTCATTTGTTGGCCCCTATTTCCTGCTCTTCTGCTAATGTTGCAGTTTTCAACTTCTTCACCTTTTCACCTATGGAAGCCAGCCTCAACAATGGAAAGTGGAAAAATCAATTTTGATACCCAGTTGGAAAAGAAAGGAAGGAAGAACAAAGAAAGGGATTAAGGAATTAAGGAAGAAAAGTAGAAGGAAGGAAAGGGGGGAGGAAGGGAGCAGCCAGGAAGTAAAGAAGGAAGAAAGAAAGGAAAGAAAAGAGGAATGAAGAAAGAAAAGAAAGAAGGACAATGTGGTTGCAGAATATAACAGAAGTCAACTAACTTCCAGAGGTCAAGGCCACATGGGCTGAAAACATATTGGGCCCTGATTTTAGAGGAATTCTGCTCAAACCTAGAGGAGCTTTTGTTTAAAAACTGTAAAGTTTAACATTCTTGTGTGGCTATTTAGTAATATAAGGGAGTTTTAGCAATGTATTCAAGGTCCAGAAATGTTTCTTTTAAAAATATAAGGATATGAATGCTCCTTTGGCAAGCTGATTAACAGAAAATGATACCTTTAGTGTTTGTCCATGTATTTCCAATCAATTACCATCTAATCTAAAAATAATCCCAGGAGCTAAGATTAAGTATTGTTTAAATCATGGAGCCAAGCCTTATAGTCAGATATGACCTCAATAATGCAAATGTATTTGTGAATAGCTGGGAAGAAAAATTCATTTATAACAACAGATAGTGTCAGGAGAAGATTAAAATATATATGCACCACATAGATGAAAAAATTGTAATCAGGACAGTGGAATTACCACAATTGGAGAATTTCACTGAATAGCTGAATTTTATGTATAACACAATCAAATTTTCTGTCTCATTCAGTCTCACCAGTGTTCATTTCCTGGGTGTTCTGATTAATTTAAACTATGGTTAATTGAACACTGAAATATTCGGGACAGCTGTAGACAGGAACAATTTACTATGGACAATTTCCACCTGTACTCTTAAGATGTAGAGGCCATTATGGGTAGAATGAGACAGGTGAGGTCAATTATATTTTTACTAAATGTCTGTCATGGAAGTAGAGATTTTATTTGCAAAGATGTAAAGAAAGGGGCTATGAAAATGCTAAGGTTAAAGAATTTGTTTGAAAAGAGGAATATAAATAGTTATGAATGAATTTCAATGCTCATTAGCAAAAAAGATTTCACAAGGTTTCAAAGCTGCAGTCCTGAACTAGGCTTGCATTCATGTGTTATTTTCTTATAAAAGGAATTTGCCTGCTCAACTGCACTTTAAAAATCAGTCATTCTTTTCATCATGGTAAATTAGAAAATTTTCCAGTAAAAATTTTTAAATGGATTAAAATTAGAAGTATTTTTGTAAAACAACCATCTATACTTAGACATTTGTAGATTTATTGATTCTCAGTTTTCAGATTTAGACAGATAATTTAAAAACAGTGTTACCTCAAACTATACATTTCCCCATTGTACCACAGGACCCCACTCCTTTAAATTGCTCAGTAGTTCTGCATTGTTGTCAGTAGATATTAGACAATATTTTCACAATATAAATAAATGGAAGGATATTTTCATAGTTTTGGTACTTAATGTAGATGAAGTTAATGTCATAGGACATGTTATTTCTTCAGGTACCATCATATCTTCCTCTAACCAGAATGTGGAAGCCAGTCCCAGATATGCCTCTCTCTTAATGTAGCAATATATTGGTAGTCATAGAATCTCAACCCTTTAAAGATTTATTAATTAAAGCTATCTTAAAGATGAATTCACACAATTCTGAGTCTACATAACATCTACCAACACTTTGCTGCTATTATCATTTTAATAGTGATGTAAATAAGGTAGACATTTACCAGTAACAAAATCTGTGTTATGACATGCCCACATATGTTATCTTTTAATCCTTGTGACTCTGAGCCAGCAGAGTGTTTTCCTGATTGGATTCAATCATCATTAGACACTCTAGAGCATCTGAATTGTTGAGATAGGGTTTGTGAGGACAGTCTGAGGTCTGCCAGTAGTTATTAGGCAAATAATCAGCAAGATAAGAGCTAGGACACTAAAGGGTGATCAGTCTTGGCTGTTTATGTCTGAAATAATTCTTCTCCAAAAGGCATGAAAATATCAGATGTTAGACCTGGAAGTTACCTTGATCTATCCAGGCTAATACTTTTATTTTTACAGGTAAGAAGCCTCAGTGACTCATTGAATATTCAAGATCACTCAGCTAATGAGGGAATACTCTCTAAAATCCCAAATCAAAGCAGCATGGCTGGAAGTGGAAAAGATGAGAAGTAGCTGAAGCAGTTTATAAGACTATGTTAAGCCTAAAGAAGACAGTAGAGGAAACAGTGGAAAAGCAAGAATGTGTGAAACTTAGAAAAGGTAGTCAAAGGCTGGTATTGTTTGTGAGTACATGCCTTCACCACATCAGGCACAGCTGTGCCTCCCTCATGTTAGAACCTGGCTACATGTTTGTCACAAATCCTATGGTCTGTGGTCTTTCCATCTCCATGACTGCTCTGATGACTTCAAGGTCGTGTGTGTGTGTGTGTGTGTGTGTGTGTGTGTGTGTGTCTGTGTGGTGATTTACATTTTGACCACTGCCCTCGTTTCTTTATCCCCAGCATAATGACAACAGATTGAGAGTTAAAACAAACAAACAAACAAACAAAGAAGAAGGAAATCCTGCAATATGTGACAATATGGATGAACCTTGAGGGTATAATGTGAAGTGAAATAAGTGAATCACAGAAGGACAAATAATGCATGATTCCACTTATATGAGGAATCTAAAATAATCAAACTCATAGAAGCAGAGAGTAGAATAGTGGTTACCAGAAACTTTGGGAAGGGGAATAATGAGGAGCTGCTTATCAATGGGTATAAAACTTTAGTTATGCAAGATGAATAAATTCTAAAACTCTACATTGTATTTAAACTTTACAATACTGAGGATGGCTGCCACCAGTACCAGGTCTGGGGCTTCAAAAAAAGTCAGCACACTCTGAGGCCTGCTGCCACCTACCAGCTCCGGTAAGGTTCAGCCACTGATAGAGCCTTCAGCAGAATGCAAGGTGGGTGAGGCAGGGTCTCAGTGAGTCAGCAGGTTGGAGCAGTAGAGCTCACCAGGCCAATCAGATTCAGATTTGACCTGTGGAGGTGGCTCAACACAGGAAAGACGGCGCCTGCCTGCCTGCTCATGGAAGAACGGCCTCACACAGAGAAATGGGGACTGTCCCTCCAGTCCTCACCCCAAAGTTACATACCTCAATCTCTCTCCATATATCTCTGAAAACCCCAGAGTTACTGTCCCTCCACCAGACCCCAGAGTGAGTGCCTGCGTGGGCCTTTAAGAGGATGTCTGGGTTTCCCACAGCCTTCCTTCCCACCTGGATGGTTGGAATCCCCACTGTTTTTCACAGCCAGAAGTTGTGGGGGCTCCTTTTCCTGGCACCAGCTCTCCAGGCTGAGGAGGCTGGTGTGGGGCTGGGTCTCTTGCTCCTCCATAGGGAACCTCTGTGGCCCAGATTTCCCTTCCAATTTTCATATGCCACACAGAGGTTTGGGGTCAGCCTGTTTCAGTCTCTGCCCCTCCTACCAGTCTCAATACGGCTTCTTCTTTATATCCTTAGTTATAAAACTTCTGGTCAGCTAGACTTCAGATGGTTCTTCAGGTTGATGGTTCTATAATTTACCTGTAATTTTAATGTGTTCACGGGATGAGGCAAGCACAGCGTTTATCTACTCCACCATCTTGGGTTTCCTCCAAAGCCCTATTTCTAAATCTCTTGCTTCTAACCTCAAGAAAGAAAGCATTCAAATTTAAGGATGGGAAAGAAAAAAAAACAAGGACAGTTACTACAATTATTTAATGAAAAGTTGAAACGTTTTAGGTATTTTACTGATTACCTTTCCTTTAACTTAACCATTGTTTCAACTGAAGAGGTTAATGAAACAGAGAAATGTTCCTTGGTCTATTTATTTTCCCTTTTTGGTTTTTATAGGACTTGATGGAATCTTTGAATATCTGTTGCAGGAAGATAATGAAACTAGTGTTTTGGGGCAGTGGAAGATCCATGGGAGGAAGTTTCACATTTGGTGAAGCAAATAGAAGTTTTGCAGGGCTTCTCTTGAAAATTTGCTTAGTGGTTTTGTGACTTGTGGAGCATACCGAATATTGAAAAGCTATCAGTGAACAAGATCAAAACTCTCTCTCAAATGCAAAGGTACTCTAAAAACTAGCAGTTCTAAACCTACTGTAAAATCAAAATTGCTCAAAAGAACTACCATCCCAAACTGTTTATGTATCTCTTATCAGTCAGTCGAATGGTAAGTTCAGAAGGTCTTAGTAGTATTGCTCTGTCCATCTGTCTGTTCATGTATCCATCCAGTGCTTATTGTGTGCATGACTTAATGCTAGGTGGGATGCTAGAGTAGTGTAGCAACTGCAAGCAACCGCATGCACACATTTCCTTTGACTTCAGACAGCCCAAGTCCTTTATGCCTTTTCAATAAAATATGCTACAGAAAATGTAATGACGAATATAATCCTGTCAAAGCAGAGCAAAATATGTATGAGTTATTAGGTCTCGGCAGTGTCTGAAGTTTTAGTGCTATGTTATAAATTGTTTTTGTTTCAATGCAAGTAACACATTAATCTATTTCAGCTGTCAAAAATTCAAATATTCCTGACAAAGCAAAAGTACCCGTTCCAAGTGCAAGCGTTGATGTGTAACCTTCTAGATGGAACTATATACACTTCCATGGTTTTTATGTCAATAGATCACATTGTATGTGTTGTTCTGCATCCAGAATTTTGCACTTAGTACATCTAGGAGCTATTTCCTCCATCAATACATTTGTCCCCAAAATATCTCTGTGGTTATCTGGGATGTACTTTTATCTTTGGTTTAATAGTCATATTCATGTGTCTAGCAGAAAGAGAAACTATGATAACATTCCTCTTGTCTAATAGTGAGCATTGTGAGGCAATTGAGGGATTGCCAATTTCCTGGTGGTTTTCTTTCTGAAGTTCTGTCCTTCTATTGAGGATTTGAAGAGCTAACAGACAAAAAATGTAAACCTTGTTGCCTAAACTGGAAGCTTAAAATTGCAGTTCTCCTGACAGAGTTGTGATTGAGGAAAACATAGTCTGAACTTGATAATGACTGACAAGTTGGGTTAGAACAGGCAGTTCAGATCCTTTGGCCCTGAATTCTAAGGTGGATGACAGTGGATGCACCATATTCTTTCTCTCTGTGACTTTCATGACTGATTGTGGCTGAGAAAATTAACTTCCTGAATGTTAGAACAAGTGCCCAGTAAAAGACAGACCATTTGAAACCCAGCGATGTTGAGCACAAAGTTATTTCAATAAGTTTTCTCCTCTTTGTAATAGATTAAACCTATTACTATTTCACCAATATATTTTATATTGAAATCTTAATCATTTCCTAGTAAATTACAAGGAATGGAAAGTTAGCTTGGCCATTTCATTCTGTTTTATTAGTTCTCTTGTCTTCTTTGCACATTGGTGAAAAGGTGTGGATGCACAACTTTTATAGATGCCATAATGAATTATGTTATTATAAATGGCTTGTTCTAACTGGGCCTCCAGAACACAAGGAAAGAATACAACTTCATTCATAAAGAGGATTGAATCAATTTTAACTCCTGCACCAAAGGTTCTAAGTTGGTTGACTTTGCCAGTTGTGTTAGGACCTGGGTAGAATGTAATCTCATTATGCAACTTCACTACCAAATCCTAGCTTCTCAATGATAGTCAAAGCTGCTTCTTCCTCAGAGACCTAAGTTCCCTCCCAAAGCCCAGGGGAGTGTAAACAAATCCCTTTCTCTGAGGGTTACGTGAAAAGCCAAGTCATCACCCACACAATAAAATAAGCTGCTGACGGAAAGAACCAATCAAACCTCTTTGATTCTGAGACTTAGGGAAAGCACTTAGGAAACCACATAGTCTGCCCATCAGAGGAGAAAAAAGCCTCCAATTAAATGGGAAGAGTACTCATTTTAAGCACTCTAAAATGTTAAGATTTAAAAAATACAGTGCTTAACGTTCTGTAGAGCTACAACAAAGAACACGCTAACCTTAGTATTTACACGCCAAGATTCTGCCAAGCCATTTCATAATGTACCTTAAAAAAATTTCGCATGCTTTCTCACAAAAAGACGCCCCCTCCCTCCCCTGCTAATGGCCTGCATGTTCCCAGGCATGTGAATTGTGCAATTTTGAAGTTCCAGTGAGGCTGGTAGCTTGAGGGTAAAGCTGCTGCCAATAATATTGTTGCACCTGATGCTCAAAACCGTTACTGCTGAATGGCTTATTTTCTCTCATGGTATTTTCTCTGTATGACTTTGGTTGAATAGGCCACTTGTTTGTCAGGCCAGTTTCATCTACGTTGTCTATATTCTGGAAAGTGGAATTTAAATACCTGTTCGTTCCATTTCTATTATCTTTACCTATACAAAAAGATACCCCCTCTTCTTTAATAAACCATCATGCCCTTACATTCTTTCCATGAAAGCCTATTATTGGTAGTTTCATTAAGCTATTCATTGTGATATTTCAATATTTCATTATATTAATTTTTTCTACTTTTTACATGGCTTCTGAAATTCTTTTCTCTTACCCTAATCATATGCTGGAGTTAGAATCCTTCCAAAACTTTATGAATAGCATAACTGGAGCACTGTCCACAGGAGCGAAAGAGTGTTAGCAGAAACTCAGGGATTTTTTTTTTTTTTAAAGAAAGATAGGTTTTCTTTTTTCTTTTTTTTTTTTCTTTTTTTTTTCTTTTTGAGGGCAGTGTCACTGGCCCTCATATGTGGGACCCGAACCGGGGCCTCTGGCTTCCCAAGCCAGCGCTTAACCACTGCGCCACTCGGTGGACCCAATAGACGGTTTTAAGAATAGTTTAGGATGTCAGTTTAAAAGATACAATTACCATAATTATATTAGAATTACAAAACTTCAGAGCTAAAACAGGAACTTCTAAGACTATCTACTGACCCCTTGTTTTACACAGTAAGGAGCAGAGAGGCACAGAGAAATAAGACGTCTGCCCCAAATCACATAACTGGATTAGGAGTAAACAGAACTGAACCTATTGTTTGATTCAGTCAGAGATCTTCCAGTTTTACATAATTAATCTGAGAGCAACGTTTAAAAAACTCAGTTGTGGGGCAAACGAAGTGCGTTTTAAAATATTTTTTGGAATTTTTAAATTTATGAGTAATGTGTCCTAAATATATAATTGTAATATAAGATTAGAATAGCACTCAAAGTTCTACTTATGTCGATTGCAGAAATGATACACTTAAAAAACATTTATGAATATGTATTACCATTATTCATAGTGTCTTGGATCTCTAATGAGTATTATTGTATGTGTGGGTATCTGTGTGTGTGTCAGGACACACATTTTTTGTGAGAGGGTGGAACAAATGGATTCAAATACAATCAGAATCTCCCAAACTCTTTTGTCTATTTCTGGCATCTGCTTCGACCAGAATAATTTTTTTGAAGTTTGGAAGCTTTTGCTCTCTTTCTCTAGTTGGTGATTATATATTCAATGAGAATTTCAATTGAAGTAGGAATGAGAGGCAGATTAATATGTTTGTTCTATCTCTTTCCACCTATAGATCTGGATGGGTTTGGGTGAGCATTAAATAGCACCTGTTTGCCCTCCCAGTTTCGGTACAAAGTAGATAAAAGAGAAGAGCCAGATGAGAGAGGAAAAACAGCCAGGAGTATTATGGCTGGTGTAGCCCTATGCCTATGGAAGGAAACTTAAGGAGTTGGGAAAAGTGTTGCCAATTCTTCACTTATTGACTTCCTACTATGGCCTGGTCATTGAAGACACAGCAAGAAATAAAACACAGTTCTTGCCCTTTAAGAGCTCATAGGCAAGTGGCAGTATTCATGGTATTATACATTAACTTATGTAATAGTGATTTACAAAAAAATTTAGGACTGTAAGTTCTAAAATGTTGAACTGTGCCTGGAAATGATGATGCTTATGCTGGGGAATGGGAAGTTTTATGAGATGTTCAGCTTTATGTTTGTATCTTCAAAAGACTAGGGATTTTCTGATGTTAGGGTGGGTATTATTTATGCTTATTTCATTTTGAAATTGTGTATCTACTTTTTTTTTTGGTTTGCAAATAGGAGGTGCTTCATACATATTGAATCGTTTGAGTTCAACGTAATTTCTCAATAGCAAAAAGGAGAGAATAGCCCCAGTTTAGTATTCAGAACAAGAACTCCAATTGTCTAACAGTTGATTAACCAATTCCTTTTAGTTAGATTTTCCTTTGCTCATTGAAACCACACATTAGTTTTGATGCCCTTTAAATACACCCTAATCCTAATATATTATGTACTATACTTTTTCACATGTTATTTGCATTTAAATGATAAGTTGTTAGAGCTTAAAATTAATATATTTTAGTATTCTGTTCAGCATTGTGATGCCTGACACCCAGTAAATTTTGACCTCAAGTTTAATAAACTGGAAAGAGCCTTTTGAAGTCAGAAACCTGTATCATGTTTGAAGTGATCCCTTCCCTTAGGATCCCGGATCCCGGATTGACACTGAGTTGCCTTTTTCCAGACCTCCCAAAGTCTGTTGAGGCTTTGGGAAATAAAAGGGAAAATCGCCTATCTGATGGGTTAGTCGGTTCCTCTGAGAGTCCTGCGGTTGTGAGTTTCCCAGATCTTGAGTGGTTGCCAAAGAATGGTTGTTAAATGTTACCAGTGTCCAAAGTACTGAGTTGGGGGCTATGAAGAGACATTTGGCTACTAGGTTATTCTATAAAAGTTCATTTAACGTTCTATATAGTTAAAATACTAAACTGACTAGTTTAATGCTGCTGTATTTTGGTAGTACTTGTATTTTTAACCTCATGATTTAAATAGGCCGTGATGTGCTAGCTCAGGAAACTAACCACCAATTATTATATTGTTTCCATGGAAATATGTATTTTTGAGTTCCACACAACAGTCTAATAAATGAACTTTTGGAACACGACCGTTCCGTAGGTTAAGAATTTACTATGTTTGCATTTTTATGATTTCTTTTTGTCTTCTTTCCTATTATCTCTCTCCAGTGCTGAGGTTTAATGGTGATTGAGTGTGGTTATAAACACACTACCAAGCTGCCCTTCTTTTCAGGTAGCAGGTACTAAAATAGCATGATATAATATAATAGGAAATGGAGATGGTAATAGCTACACATTTCCTACTTTTCAGAAATGATAGAAAAATAATTGAAGCGATATTTGTGACTACTAGGAAGAAATGTGCTATCTAGGAACCTGAATGTCATTATTCTCCCGCATGCAGAATGAGGAAGAAAAATGTAAACATCATTATTGTTTATCTCACTCCTTTAAGCCAGACTGAGTGACCTTTCAGAGTCCTTTATTCTGAACAATCTAATGGGTATTTCTCAAATACCTATGGATGGCAGCTCCTATAATCCCTTTGCTTTCACACATGAAACATATACAGTATCACTCAGCAATCCCCAATATGATTTTTTTTTTTGTAAATTTAACAGGATAGAAAAATCAGTTGCAATACTTGGGGGAAATAACTTTCAAAGGCAAGCAAAATGCATTCCTGGACAAGAAGCTGGTGAATGCAGAAAGTTCAAGAAATGTTGTCACATGAAGAGGCTGGCTAGGTGGTGGAGAGGGGATACACAGAACTCTTAACTTTCTCCCTCAATAAACTCCTGACATGCATTTCCAGGGAATATTAACAAATGTGGGATGTTTAGCATGTTCCATCTGCCTGTTCTTCCTCGTCAAGTAGAAGCAATAGTAAAGCTCAGGCAAAGGCTAGCAAGGAGAAAAATAAAAGCTGAAAGTTCTAATCAAAACTCTAATCAGAAAGATGACAACTGGTGAAGATTATTAAATTTCCTTTGCTCCCTTGATGAATTTAATAAAGAACTAATCAAAGATCATTAGAAGGCTTTTGTGCCTGGCTTGCATTGTAACTGGATTGCAATCTGAATTTGTGTTTTAGTGGGTTTTCAGGGTTGGATTGGACATGTAAATATATTTAAAACTATAGATGGTTAGACTTTTTAAAAGTATTTTTAGCTAATGTACAACCCATGAAAATGTATAAGCTGTTTATTGTGCTCATCTACTCTGCCAACTAAAAATATAGAGGATTTTGATTTTGATCTTTAGTAATTAGAATTTTAAAAATTTGTATCAGTGTCTAGCTCAAAAATTTTCTAATGATCTTTGATTAGTTCTTTTCTTAAATTAACAGGAAAATAAAAAATGGTATCATTTAATTTTCAGAGCATAAAAGTATGTAAATAACCCTGTAACTACCAGAGCCACTAGAAATTTATAGAAAATTATGGTAATATCTGAAGAGGTTTCTCACTTCCCCCACCAATTCTGAACATTTGCTTAATGTTCCTTGTTTTCAAATGATCTCCCCATACCCTTCCAACTACATTTTAAGCACTACATTTTAAGTGCTACGTTTATAGTGGATCATAAAATATGCGTTTTGATTTCCTCATGGCATCTGTACTCCATCCATTTCTAATGTCAGTTTTTCATGCCTCATTATTGGTCTAATGAAGTCTCCTCCCACTCGCAACACTGCTTTAACCAAATAAATTTAGGAATTTTGCCAATTCTTACATTCTCCCATCTCAAAGAGGTTCCCAGCCCTCTGAATCTAGGACATTTGGTTTTGATTTGTCTTAGCAGTAAAAGACCTTTATGCTTATCATAAAATAATTGGCTCTCATTAGTATAAAAAAGACTTGCTTTGAGTTTTTGTTTGTTTGTTTCTTTGTTTAAGTGTGGTTACATTGGTAATAAAGTAGTTATTGGACTTCTACCTATTTTTTTTCTCCAGAACAGAAAAATTATTCTGGAATTATCAGAATGAATGAAGGAAACAAAGAAATACTGGAGGCTTAAAAAAACGAAACAAAAATATTAAGCTCTTTTTTTTGTTTGTTTGTTTTTTTAGCTGAGCCATCCTGCCACCTGTTGGCAGCTTAGCGGCAGCTCAGCTCGGGCTGGGCATCTAACTGCTGTTGCTCAGAGCTCAGCTCACACTCTTGAGCGAGCTCTTCACCAACTGAGCCACTCGGCCAGCCCCTTAGACTCTTACAATAGGTCCTTTGACTGGATTCTGCAGATAAACTTTGATAAAAAATTTTGTGCTTTAGGGACTTAAAGGGGATAACTCAACCCTGAGTACACATTAGAGGAAAATCTGTTACTGTACTAGTTCCTATATTTTTTTTTATAAATTAAAATACTCATGATGATTTCAAGCTTATAGAAGAATTTTCAAAAATGTACTGAGTGGGTAATATAAAACTCTAAACATATTAGATGAGTCAGACTCTTTTACTAAGTATCTGTGGAAGCAATCAACAATTTAACTCTGAATTATAGCCCTGTTCTATTGGCCAATGAAATGTAGACAAGAACTGTGACAATAGACTCTGAACTCTTCATATTAAATGTTAAATTAGATTAATTAAATTAAATTAAATTGTAAATTTCCAGACAACACTGGAAAAGAATATTTTAATTTTAAAAGCTTTACAGGTAACTTTTAGTACCATCCTGATTACAAGGGCCAGGTATTAAGACAGTTAACTGTTAAGTAGAGGTGATTTGAGATTAAAAGTCTGTGGGAATTTGAATTCCATGTTGATCTCTATCTTTAAAATGATTCTGAGGAAATTTGTCTAACTCTTTGTATTTTAGCCATCCATCTTCTCTTATTTACTTCTCTTATTTCAGTTGCTCTTCTTTATAGATCCAAGTTTTTCTTTGACCTGAAAGACACTCCTCAAATAGACTAGAAATAAATCCTTTTTGCATTCATTTTTCAGCAAATGTCTTTATTTAATTCCTATTTGTGAAGACTATTTTTGCTGGATATGAAATTCTGAGATAGAGATAGAGACAGAGACGGACAGAAATATCTGACCTTCTCTGTCTCTATCTCTATCTCTATATATCATATATATATATATATATATATATATATATATATATATATATATATATCATTCAGTCACATAAGTAATTAGATTGTCCTTTTCTAGAGAGCAATATTAAGGTCTCAACAGACCAAAATGGAATACTGTTGTAATATAATTATACCTTTGGGTGAAACATGAAAGATGCAATGACTATGAGCTAAGGAGGCCACACAAGCTGAAATGTTATTATCTAAAGAAAATCAAACAGATTCAAAAGGAGTGCTTACCAACATGGTTAAGTATTTCCTATTAATGCAAAGTATTAAGCCTGATGCCTGTTCTGATCAGCCTTTGTTCTAGTGCCTCCAGTTTACTTTTCCAGAACAATGTGCTCTCGAGACAGCATAGTAGTAGGATGAAATGAACTATATCAGTCTCAGATCACTTCCTTTCTCTTTGCCCATTCCTCTCAGTTATGAATCCACCGGAGGAAAAAAAATGCAATTCCTTGTTTTTTTCTTGAGCCATCACCAATTCACCCTGCCATCTATATTTTATACTTTAGTGCTCAAAAATTTAAGATGTCTTACGTACTGAGAAGCCTGAAAAGGGAGTTTGAATTGGAGACCTGGCCTTGGTATTTCTGCTGAGAAAACCATTACTTCATGCTTGAAGGTGAATGTACACTACAGGTTTTGCCAGAAAAATTTCTGGAACTGGGCCTGGTATTGCCTGCAAGGCTGTTCTAAACTAATGTGGAATGGCGTGTGGGTGGCTATAACTACAAATACCCTGCAAAGAACTAAAGGAACAAATGACAATATTAAAATGAACCAACTCAATAACGTCTTTGAATGTTACATAAATTCTGGATGTTGCACAATTAGTATCTATTGAAGTTTTTCTTATCATTATTATATGCGATTATATGTGAGACTTCCTGCCTTCCCTGTCATAGACTAACGGGACAAACTGCAGAGACATAGCCCTTCCTCACTCCCTGTGTTCATTTCTGTAGATTATTGCCAGGAAATTCTCATGCCTATTGTTTTTTTAAGGAAGTGAGAAAATATAATATTCTATATGAGGATTATCCATATAATCCAAAGTGCTTAGCTCGTCTGTCCTTCTGAGGTCACTTTTTTTTTTTTTTACATATCCATTCTACATAATGTACGAAGTCTAACATGTTCTCTGATTCCTCTGCAGATTCTAGAGTTGAGAATTAGTTCTTTCCATTTTTTTTTTTTTTTTTGGCTCCAAATCTTGCTTCTGACTTTTCTTCGTTTCTTCTCTCCACCTGTCCATGGCTGGTCACCCTAGTCTGCTTTGCTTCAAACTTTGGACTCACCACTCTCTTCTTCATGAGAAAGCTGTTGTGGGTAGTAGTGTTTCATTATATTTTATTGTCCTATATGCATAATACAGAGGAATTATATCACAAAACAGGGAACTACTAACAGCACTATTGCTAAAATTATCTGAAATTTCTACCTAGAAGAGTTATTATTGACAGCCCTCTCACTATGCATTTCTGGGATCTACTCTCTAGATTCTAAGAAAACTTTTTGTTTTCAACCCCTCTTTCATGGCCTGACCCTCCTCAGCTCTGCAGTGGTTGGAGGAACCCACTTCAAAATTCCTGTAACTTTATGATGCAGAGAAATTTGGCTGTCCTTTAGGCTCACCATCTCCTGTTCAGACTCTCCTGGGCTCTATCCTCACTCAGTTAAAAAGCCCATTGGATGGTTTCCCAAACAAAAGAGCAGTTTTCTCTTCAAGGGGAATTCTGTTACTCTCCTAGAGCAAACAGTGAAAATTGCTGTCAGCTTAAAAAAATTTTTTTGTTGTTGTTATAGCCATGATTTCTCTAAAAATAAGTTTACATAATATTTTGACTAAAATGATTTGACAGAAGATTTAATAAAATGGTAGATAAGGATGGAGGGCCCAGTTGTCAAGTAAGGTGATTTGAGCTGAGTCAGAAAAAATCATAGGTAGAAAAAGAGAGTTTGTGATTTCTCTTTCTTTTCCTTCAGTAACCTCAGACATGTGTGAAAGATGATGATAAGTTAGACAGTTGTTTAACCTGTGTGTGGCTTCTCACAAGAATAGATTGAGTAAAATAATCTCAAAATCAAGTCACTGTGGAACCAGTGTCCATGGAGATGAAGCTTCAACTGAGGCTAGGGAGGGTGAGAAGGAATTCCTAGTGACTTTTCATATTCCAGGAATGCAACTGAGACCTAGGGAAGCCTGGCCTCAGAGGCAAGTGCACTCCAGGTGTCACCTTAGGACTCCACTGACGACAATGATGACCTCAGATGGGAAACAGGGACGTGGGTTTACAGGCTGAGGTTTGGTTGCATGTCATCTACATCCTCAGTGTTATTGTGTGAGATACTAAATTTTGTTTCTTATATCGGTTAAAATAACTGTTAAGAGTGCTTCTGTAATTCAGGGATTCCTGGAAATGTTGGGAAAGGGAAATATGTCCTACCACAAAATTCCATTAAAATAAATTACCTAGAGGAATTTACGAAATTCTGCAAGGATGCTTACACAAGGCATATAATTGTCACAGATGTGTAAAGAATGTATGATTACTCTTAGGTGTAATCTCCTAACAAATCTCAACATTGCCTTAGTAACTACTTACTTTGTTACTTCATTTATAAATAGATATGAAATAGATCTTCACAATAAAAGGTTTGTAAAAATATTTTTGGAATCAGAATAGAAAAACTTTTGTCCTAGTGAGGATAAACTGTGCAATAACAATAAAGTCATATGTACACTTCTTGTTTTGAATTTGCTTTCTCCCACTTTTTACATCACAGATAACAAAACTTTCTACTTATAGTTTCACTTTCATACACATTTTCAGCTATTTTTCTGTGTATTTTTAAAATGTGATAATATTTTTTAGGTTTTAAAAGGCCAAGCAGAGCTCCTAAAATTTTTTCAAAGTTCTATTCACAGCATATACTTAGACTAGTTGCCTTAAGACTTTTCTGAGATATATCAGAATGTAAAATGGCATATGGATATTGTCCTTTTGGCTGGGTGGTCATGCATAGTGGTAAAAAATAAGCAAGGCACATATACTAGATGTTTACAGTGATTATTTTTGGGTGGTGGATTGCCAATGAGTTTTATTTTTTCCATTTTTCTTAGTATTGTTTTCCAAGTGTTGTACACTGACCATTGATTAAGGTTCAAGTGTAGAAAATAAAGCCATAAAAGTACTACAAGAAAATATTAGTGAGCATTTTTATAATCTTTTAAGTATGTCAGTAAAGTACAAAACCATAAATGGACAGACTTACACATTAGATTATATATACAATATTAAACAGCAAGTGATCCCATAAAATTAATATAAAATAATAACTACTGTAGAAACATTTGCAATATATGACAAGTTAATATAATTCATAAATCGCTACTATAAATCAATAAATAAGATGAACAACTCCTAAAAAACGCCATAGGACAGAATAGGTATTTAGCAAAAGAAATGTATTATACATGTCTTAAAACTTACAAAAATATACATACTCTCACTGATAAACAAATAAATGCAAAATAAAACTCCAAGATAGTGTTTTTCTTCTTTCAAATTGACAAATACTTACAACAATGAAAATGCCTTGTGTTGACAAAATGTAGGGTAAAGGACACTCTTAACCCACTATTGGTAAACTATAAATTGGTTTGATTCCACAGAAAATAGTTTGATGTTATCAGAATTAAAGTGTTCATAACCTTTGACTCAGCGATTCCATGTTTATAAATTTATTCTATGGGAAAAATTTGTAAACATGTTATGAGAGCTGTTAGTATTGCCCAATACCTGTGATCTTATTTCCTTCCTGGTATGCACATGGATGTGCACGTAGATAGAACCATATGGCTAGTTATTCCAGTGGTATATGAATAGAACTGATTATATAACCTCCATACTGAGGTGATTGTGAGTGAATGTGAGGGCCTTCTCTATGCTTTCTGGATTTACCAACTACAGGCAGAATACAGAAGAGGTAAAAGACCAAAAGAGTAGAGTCATAAGATGTGAGTCCCTGAATGACTGTGTGGAGCAGTGCCCATCACCACCACTGCTCACCAACCTGTATTAGGTTGTGATGTGAATAAACAATGCGTTGTTTTTGTCTTAAGAAGCTGAGATGTTGAGGTTGATCACTTATAACATATTCTACTCAGGTTGATATACTTGCAATTTAATTCTGTTGAAAGATAGTCATTGAAGCATTATTTGTAATAGCCAGGAATTAAAAAAATAATCTAAATGTTCATGAATAAGTTAATTATAGAATAATATGTATAGCATAATCTCATTTCTTAATAAAAATTATATATGTACAGTTTTATAAGCAGAATGAGATAGTTGAAAAGATATATGTCAATCTGCTAATGATAATATCACTGTAGAGTGGGACTGCAGGAGGTATGCTTTTCTTGCAAATATATTTTTCAATTATTTGAATATTTTACAGATTTATTACTTCTATAGTCAATAAAAATAATATTCAATAAAAATCATGCACATAATCTGGGACTTAAATTTCCTTGAATATTTCCTAAAGTGGGAAGTAATAAAAGCAAATAGTTAATAAGTCTTATGTGAGAAGTGGGTATTGGATAACAGTAACTGAAACAAAACAAATAAAAAATGACATGTATCAAAAAGAAGAGTGGTGCTTACCTTGAGTTGTGGAATGATAGATAAGTTTTATTATTTTTGCTTTGTGCTTTTCTGTGCTTTCCAATTGTTCTGCATTGAGCATGTAATATTTTTGTAATTAGGTGGAATCCTAAAGTGTAAATGTTACAAATGTAAGCAGAAAATGAGAAAGCTTTCAAATAAGACTACTCTCCTCTCTGTGCTAACCTCTCTTAAACCAGAGGTGCATCCTCCAAAACCATAAAAGCATTAACTTGACCTTCAACAGTCCTTGTATAATTACACTTTTTTTAAAGCTCCCACCCCCTAAAATAAGATTTTATCTCACAATGATTGATCAGAGCCTCAAGTAAACAAACAGACCTAGCTAAGTCTCAAGTGATGATTTTAGAATTCAGGAAACTCTTTGCTTAATGGACCACCATAGTGTGGCTATTACAGAGTGAGAAGATAGCAGATGATCCTTGATCTGAAAGAGAGGAACCAGGTAAGACAAACCACAAACTGAACTTAAAAAGCAAACTCTCATCCCCCGTGTTTATCAGAGTGTGGCCAGTACAAAAGATGGTTCACCAAAGCAATTCCCTGAATGATTATCTGAGATAGCCATGGACCACCTCCAAGACTATGACTCTACTTAAGAACCCAGAGCTAAGCGTAATGAGAGCTGATTTGGGGAGGCCAAGGACAGCAGGCAGATAAAGGCGGGCAGGAGAGGATCAGCTGTGCTCTGCCCCCCACACACACAAAAGATGTGCTCTCTGATTCTGGGCACCTCACAGCTAACACTGAGCTTCCTTCTTTTGGAGCTTTGTAGGTCTGGCATGGAATGATGGTGGAATGGAGAATGAGAAGGACCATTTGGGCATGGCCCCACTTTCAAAAAGGATCCTAAACTGTTATCTTACAAAGGAGTGATATATGCAGGGACTCTGACAGAACTGAAATAAAATATTCACCATATATCATATGAGGTGTGATCAAACAATATGGTGAATGTTTAAATAAAAAAAATTATTACAGCAAAAGACACATTGCCATTAATCCCCCACAAAATACTTCCTTTTGCTTCAAACACACTTATCTCATTGTTCTTGCCACTTTCTGAAGCAGTTCTGGAAGTCCTCTCTCATGAGTGTTTTCAGTTGCACTGTCATGGCTGCCTTGATGTCCTGAATCATTTTGACTTTGGGGAAGAGCCAGAAGTTTCACGGTTCCAGATCCAGTGAATAAGGTGGATGAGGACACACTGTAATGGTTTTATTTCACAGAAATTGCCATATACCCTGTTTCCACAAAAATAAGACCTAGCCCAAAAATAAGCATGATTTTAGGTGCCAAAATATTATGGCACCTTGGCATACTGAATATTTTAAGCTCAAGGAGTTTGTGGAAAAGGCATCCTTCTCTCTGAAACATGTCATAAAACCCTCATGTGAGGAGTGCCCTCTATATCCTGGAAGAATCATGCTAGGGCTTCTTCTCCTGCTAGGTCTTATTTTTGGGGAAACACAGTACCAGAAGCAATGTGTGACAAAGAGCATTGTCGTGATGGAGGATGATTTAGGGCACACACCTTCTCTCAACTGTAGCTCACACCTGACTGGCTGAACTGAACAAGTTGAAACTTGTCACACACTCTTACTAAAGTTCCCTGTGCCACTTTCTGTATTAAAGATCCCTGCCTTTCCCTTGGATGGCACTCAGTAGCAGCATTCACCATATTTTGTGATCACAACAGAAAGGCTCCATGTCACATATCACTTCTGCTATATGGCAATTTCTCTGGTCAGGACAATGAAAGGTAAATGTTTTGAATCAATTTAGGACATCAAGAAAGCCACGACAGTGCAACTAAAAACACTCATGAAAGAAGACTTCCAGAACTGCTTCAGAAAGTGGCAACAATTATGGGATAAGTGTGTTCAAAGCAAGGAGGAGTAATTTGAAAGAGATTAATGACGATGTGTCTTTTACTGTAATACTTTTTTTTTTTAAGAGGGCAGTATCACTGGTCCTAATATGTGGGATCCGAACCTGGGCCGCTGGCATCCCAATCCAGCTCTCAACCACTACACCACTCGGCCGGCCCTGTAATACATTTTTAAAATTTAAATGTTCACTATATTTGTTGAACATACCTTGTACACTACCAAGAGTCCACTCTGATTTAATGTTTTATAATTTATATACTGATCTTATGAGTAGAACAATTGTATTGCATGGTATTAATGCATGGTACTTTTTATTGCTTTAGGCATAAATTTATAAAATGTACACATTTTAAAACTACATAATAAAGCTACTGTAATTTTTTAAAAAGTAATAGGAGCCAAAAGCTGCAGTGCGAACTATTTGTTGTCTCTCATGAATAAAGCCCCATTCATATATAGTTAAGTACAAGGTTGTCACCACGCTACAGATGAAGGTTCAGAGTTTGAAAAACACCTTTCTATGTTATGGCTTAGATAAATGAAAATAAGAATTCCTCTGTCATCACACGATAGCCTGCCTGCCCCCATGCACCTTTCCACAAAAACAGATCATTACTTCAATATTATGCCTACTCTGTATATCCCTACTTGGCCCCAAAGATGGCTGGTTAGTCAATGACAAATAAGATTCCTCAAGGGAGGAACAACCTAAGATAGGCACAGTTGCATGGGAGCCATAGGAGGAATCACGGAGTTGAGGGAAAAGGGCATAGACCCCTTGTTTCAGGTTCTGACAGCCTGCCTGTGAAATGACCTTATGATGTGATAACATCTGTCCTCCAAGCATTCTCATCAGTAAGTCTCGGCAGAGGAAGTTTCTGTCTCTTAGGAGGTACATGACAATAACATCATGGAACTTTCGGTAATGGCAGCCTGCAGGCATGGGTGATTTGGCCCTGAGCTAAATTCTCTGTTATGAGACTCACAGACTGCGGAAGATAACATTGATCTTTTCTTGTGTGTGAGACAATAAAAGGAGCAGTCAGGCCCAATTCGGGGCTCAGTCCATGAGACTTGAGTCCCCTGGCACCAACTGCATTTTGCTCTTATTTGTGTTTCTCTCTTTTTTAACCTTTCGTCATCCCTTCTCCACTCCCACTGCTCTGTCATGCTGGACATAGCATTCCTCAGGAGAAAAAAAAAGAAGTGGAGAAAGTTTAAGGCAACAAGGAAAAGGAGAATCAAACAAACTTAGTGTTCAGAAGAGGGTGAAGGGAAGACTGTGACAACAAGGACAAGTTCTTCCCAAGGAGGGTGAGTCTGAGCTTCCTGATCTGTGTAGGTACCTTGGGGTGCTGAGGGAGATCAGAATGACTCCTTTTCCTTGTGCCATCTTGGTGTGAGGTGCCTATAGATGGAGATATTGGGTTGTCAGAAAAGTCATGATGCATGTCTGTGACAGATGGAACTAGTTCATTTTTGGAAGTACTAGAGTCATTCACATCTATGTTATTACTATGTCATTTGACAGCTGATAATTCTAGCTTCATTCTGAAAAAAAAATTGAGCTATTTGGTTGAGTTTTGGAGATTTTACAACAAGTTGAAGATGGAAGACCAAACTATGCATTTTCGCCATATTTTACTGTTTTACTTCCATAAAGGGAAGAACGCATGTCAAGCTTGTGAAAAGTTGCACAAAGTTTATGGTGCCAATGCTCTGCTCTACAAGAATGTCAGTGCCAGTCCAGCGAAGTGGTGCATTGGTTAGGAGCTGGCTTGGGATGCCAGCTCTGAGCAGCAGGACTCCAGTTCAGATCCCACATATGAGGGTCAGTGACACTGCCCTCTACAGCTAAGGTGAACAACAGCTCCACCTGGTTGCCTCGATTGCTAATATAGTGAACGTTGCCTCAGCTAAGATGGCTGGCAACAGTGTGGGCTGCAGCCTGTGCTGCAGTGGGCTGCCATAGTCTACAACTAGTGGCCAGCAGCCAGCATGAGTGGCTGGCAGCCAGCGTGAGCTGCCAAGAGCCTCCATAAGCGGCTGTCCAGAGGCCAGCGAGCGACTACCTCACCCAGGAAGAGCACAATGACGATACCAAGATGGGCCAGAGAAGCAACATCCTTCACAACTAGACTGCAGAACAAAAAAGGACAGCAACTTTTCTGTTCCCCTTCCCCATTCCCCTTATGCTGTTCCCCTCCCAATTCCCTAATACAATCTTAAAAAAAAAATAAAAAAATAAAAAAATAAAAGAATGTCAGGGCCAATGATGGTTCACGAAATTCCGTGCTGGTCATTTTGATCACAACAACGCTCCTTGGTCAGGGAGGCCCACTGAGGTTGATGATGACAAAATAAAGGCATTGATCCACTGAAACTCATGTTACATAGCACAAGGGATTGTAGAAACATTGAACATCCATCATTCAAGTGTTCATGACCACCTGAAGAAGCTGGGATACGTAAACAAGCTCGATATTTGGGTTCCGCATGAACTTAAAGAAGTTCATTTGACGGCACATATAAACATCTGCAATATGCTCATTAAATGTGAGGAAAACGATACTTTTTGGGAGCAACTGATAACTGGTGATCAGAAGTGGAATGTGGTATGCAAATGGTCTTGGTCCTGACGTGATGATTCGCCTCAAACGACATAGAAAGCAGACATTCATCAGAGGAAGGTTATGCTCTCAGTGTGGTGGGATTTTAAAGGTATCGTGTTTTTGGAGCTCCTACCAAGGAACCAAACAATCAATTTGAATGTGTTCTGTCAGCAATTGGACAGTTTGAATGAATCCATCATTCAGAAACATCCAGAGTTTGTTAATTGTAAAGGAGTTGTATTCCATCGCCACAATGCAAGACAACACACGAGTTTGATCACCTGTCAAAAATTATTGGAGCTTGCTTGGATAGGATGTTTTGCCACACCCACCATACTTGCATGACCTTGCGCCATCAGACTTCCACTTGTTTTGCTCTCTTCAAAACTCCTTGCGTGGTATAACGGTCAATTCAGATGAGTCTGTAAATCAGCAACTTGTTCATTTTTTCGCAAATAAAGACAGGTCCTTCTATGAATGAGGAATTATGAAACTCACTGAAAGATGGCAAAAGGTTATCAGACAAAATGGGCAATATATCATTGATTGATCTTTGTTCTTTATATAAATAAATGACCTTTGAAAAACAGACAAAATATGTCATGACTTTTCCAACAATCCAATAGAAGAAGCATCTTCAAAATTGGTGTTCCTAGTCAGAAAATTGTGGTTTCTCTAGGTCAGTGAATTTTTTCTCCAATATTTAATTTTGAAACATTTCAGACATAAAGAAGGTAAAAGAATTTTATAGTAAACACTCATATATTCACCATCTTACCATTAACATTTTACTATGTTTGTTTTATCACATATGTATGTGTATGTATCCAACCTTCTATTCATCTTATTTTTTTGCATGCATTCAAAGTATGTTTCAGACATTAGTATACTTTTCCTTAAATACGTCAGAATGTACATCATAAACTAGAATTGAATATTGGTTTACTTTTTGATTTCTAAGGTAAGATTTACAAAGAAAGAAATGCACAGCTCTTAAGTGTACTATTCAATGAATTTGACAACTGCATACATCTTTGTAACTCAAATGCTTAGCATGACAAAAATATTACCATAACCCCACAAAGTTCTCTCGTATATCAACTTCATTCCCTTTCATTGCCAAGTCATATTGCCATTGAATAAACACATGACAGTTTGTTGGTCCATTCTGCTACTGACAAATACCTAGGCTATTTCAGTTTGAGCTATCATAATTAAAGTTACTATAAACATTCTTGTATAAGTCTTTGTTCACACAAATTTTCATTTCTCTTGGTTGAATACTTAGGTGTGGAATTGCTGAGTAACAAAGTATGGACATATATGTTTAGTTTTATAAGAAACTCTCAGACTTTTTCATAGAGAGCTTGTACCACTATACTCTCATAACCAGTGTATGAAAATTCCAGTTGCTCTACATCCTCAGCAACACTTCGTGTTATCATTCCTTTTTAATTTTAACCACTCTGGAAGTCATGAAGTGATATGTCACTGTGATTTCTAATCTGCATTTCTTAGGCCAGTGGTTTTCAAACATTGGTATGCTTAACAAACATCTAGAATGCCTAGGCCCCAATTAGGGCATTTTTATTTGTATATTTTTGTATTTTTTTTATTTGTATTTTTATTTGTTAAATCTGGCAACCCAAGCCCCAACACAGTTTTGAATTCAGTAGGCCTAGGGTGGGGTGCAGGTATCTGCCTCTTAACAAGCTCCCTGGAGATCCTGATGAATGTGGTTCATAGACCAGTTCTGAGAAACTGGCTGTCTGATTGCAAAACTGATATTTGGAATCTGATATCAGTGTGCATTCACTTCTCCTAGCAACTAGAATTGGTCTAATTCCTTCCAAAGGAAGTGTTTGGGCACTTTTCGTGCTTAATGAAATGTTCATTCTGGTTATTAAAGATTTAATCTTAAAAAAGTTAAAGGCTCAGTGATGTATACATTGTGTCTTATACTACAGAAGAATCTAGATTACTTGAAACAAATTTCAAAAAGAACATGATACTTTGAGAAATTGTGCTAAAAAAAGAGAGGAAAAATCCATATTTTCAGGTATCTATAATCAACGTATTATTCTCAAAAATTAACTCATGGATCAGAGATGGAGAAAATGAGTAGTATAATTTTATTTTCATGAGTGGATTAATGCATTTGCTAGTCATGTTATACTAACACTGTTGTATGTATGTGATTTAATGAACGGAATGTAGTCCTGAAGTAGCATAATGGCAACTGGTAGGAAAAATGTTGGAAATATACAAGAAATTTACTATTATTGAATTGGGTGCTAAGAATGGAAGAGGGAGGGAGGACAAAGCTGCTATTAACCCAAAAAGACAGTAATAACACGTTATAGATAGGCTTCAGCCAAAGGAAAAATGTGAATAATAAAAATAATAATAACAGTAATATTGAATGTATCCAGTCCCTTTTATCAAAATTTCAAAGACTTTCATGAATGAAGGGTCATCAAATCTCATAGCATCTCTGTAAGTTAGGCAGGGGAGGGAATTACACCATATATATTTTTCCCTCAGTGGAGAAATTAAGGGATAGAACCTTTAACAATGAAAGGTATAAAAGATAGAACCAAAGATAAGACTAGAACTAAAGATGGCCCCAGAGCTCATAATTTCTTTTTGTGTGTTTCATTTCCCAAGTCCTGCTTGGTAAATTCATTTATTCCCAGAGCACATCTTGGGTTGCAGCATGTGGACTACATTGAACACACAGATGGGAATCTTACATTTAGCTGGGCATAGGTGAACAGTAGCACTGGTCTGCATTTGAAGAATGTTGACAGGCGGAATTCCTCTCTTGAATTATCTAGGTCATATTTCTTTTTTCTTTAAATAAACTCTGACTAAAGAGTAAAGAATATTATTTAAGGAGAGTGAAGCAAAAGCAATCTCATTTCAATATTCAGGGCTCTACAGATAAATATCTTGGTTAAACACAAAGCTCAAACTACCCATTTCAGCCTTGAATGATTTCTTGCTGTTCCTCCCACAATGAACATGTGTGTGTCTTTTTAAGGATTTGTCTGGCCTGGTGAGTAACCGGGCCACTGTAAGCTGAATGTCATCACAGCTGCCTTTACCAAGGCACAGCCTACTTCTTGGCACCTTTTCAGCTCTCAGACATCTGCAGCTTCGGACTGGTTATAACCAGACATCCCACCGAGAAGAATTCTCTCTGGATCTCAGAAAAGAAAAACCCCTTTAGGTGTTTGGTTTGGACAAGACGTCACTTTCCAGATCTGCTGTATTTGCAGGCATCTGTGGAAATGTTTACCATGATTTTGCAAATTTCATTTGGCAGGTGAGCAAGTGTGTGCAGTTTAAAAATGAATATGTTCTCTTCCATTTGAAAACCTTGACAGTTTCTCTTCTTCCAGTAGGAATGACTAGCTCTTTTTTCTCACCTCACCTCCATAATTTTTGCTATCTTGATGACTCTTTTCTTGTATCAGATTTGTGCCCCTTTATCCTTTTAATTTGGCCAGTTTTTCTAACCACGTTTAGGAAATATCATGTCAGTTCTGAGCCATGCTATTTCCTTTCCTAAGTAGAAATATGAACATTGGATCTCCATCTTCATTATAATGCCTTTTGGAGTCCCTTTCCCCAGATCCTTTAATTTAATTTGTTGCTCAGTATTGAACCTCTCCCAGTTTCCCATGACCCCCATAAGACAGAGACTAGAAAGAGTTTACACCTGTCTTCTCAGGGTATGGTTTCAAACATCAAATATTAGCTTTGATTTTTGTTCAGAGATCGCCAGTCACAAGTCATTTAATTTCACCCCAAATGAAAACATTTTAAGGTACAGCCTAGCATCTCCTCATCCTTCATCTCACCTACTTTAATTTCAACTTGTTGCCTATTAGTCATTAACCCTTTAAGAAAGTGTGCTAAGTCAGCACTTTTGTGCTCAGTTATCTTTGACTTTCAGTATAAAACTATTTACCGAACAAATGGGAAGGGAAACAGCAGAAGCAAAAGCTATTAAAGAATTATAGACTCACAGTACCTGTGCATTTTGCTCTGCAGTAGAGGAACCTATAAAATTGTACACACATTAGGAGAAAAGTTTCCACCCAGCATGCATTGATTTAACGGCATAGCTCTCAGTAACTTAAAGTATGGACCTTGATTCTTAGGGCACATTTTGTTGTTATCCTCTCTTTTGTAATAGGACATGGTTTAAAAATATGCTACTGTGCATATACAATAGCTGCTTTTCACTTATGCTTTTATCTGTACAGAAATTATTCTCTCAGGCAAGAGATTAAAATAAATGCATTACAACTTTTTAGAATTGCTAATCCAGGGAAAGTTTTTTTGTGTGAAAATTCAGCCTTTGAAAAAGCCATCTCAAACCTTGATGTAAAACAAGAAACACTAATAAAATTAACTTCCTCCTGTAATGAACAATGGTGACAATGAATTAGATATATGATTTTTTTTTTCCCTTAGGAAGCTAGGTTGATGCTGAGAGAAGCAAGTATATGAATTACTGCTTTCTAGGGTAACAGTAAGGTTGAATTTAAACCAAAACAGGGATCAGATAGGTTGATGTTTTGTGTCAAATGGATAATAAGAAGGGATGTAAAATGGGTGTCGGCTGGTGCTGTTGTGAGTCCTAAAGTTGGCATCAGATCATGGGTCTGCCTTGTGGCCTCGGACATGTCACATTTTTGTGGGGCTGGCTGGGAGTCCCAGAGAACGGTGATACTGTGTGCCAAGAATCGTGCCAGAAACTTCACTTGCATTATCTCCATCCTGTTTTTTGAGAGGAAGAACATGTGAATTGTTCAGAGTTCCTTAGCAGAAAGCCATTTGCTTTGGTAGGACTGAAATAGTCAATGCTTGACTTTTGTGTGTGTGTGTTTTTATTACTTATGTTGCTCCTCTCCTGCTCCCTCCATTTTATTGGTGCCTCCAGGCTTTGCCCAAGGGAATCTTTAACCAGGTGTATTCACTGGTGAGTTGAAGTTCTAGCTAGATGAGGATTCTTTATGTCTGTAACTTCCTTTTTCTCTTTTCTCTGGGCCCTACCCAGATTTTCCTAACAATTCAGATTAGCCTCAGTCTTCCCTGGTACCATCTTGTCCTGCTTTCTAAAAAGACTTCTTTCTGATAGTCATGGCTTCACAAGGAAGGAAATCTACAATCCATGCTCTGACCACTGGGAGGGCTCCATCCCCTGTTCAAAATCACAAATTCTCAAGGGTAGAGGAAACCATCAGGGTAGTTTTAGGTTCATCTCAAAGAATTCCATAGGATAGAGCAATTCTAGAACTGAATATGACCGCAAAGAAAAATGTAGTAGTTCACACCCATTTTACAGATGAAGAAACTGAGGCCCTGATTTGCACAGGATCATACAATAACTGAACAGAACAAACAGTTGAGCTTAGAACCCAGGTCCTCTGACTTCCAGCCTGGGGCTCTCTCTACCACATCAGACAGCAATTAAAGCATTAAAGATAGCTGCTGTCTTCCCTTGAAAAACCCCAGCACCATCTCCTTTTACAAATTTCAAAAATGGAACCGCACATTGACATTTTATTCTGAACTCTGCCCCCCTTTTTGTATTGATACTGACATTGGCTCTCAAATGTCAAATCTTCTTTTCTTTTTTTAGTGAGAAGAATGTGTTGACCAGAAATACATGAAGTTACACAGTTTGCTGCATGTTGTTCTTCCTTATAAAATGACTTTGCCTGGGCCCACTTCCCTGATCATATAATCCAAGACTAATTGTTTTCCCCTGGGATACTATACCATTGGACCTGTCATAATGCCACCCACAACAATATCTTCTACCCCAGTAGATGTCAAACTTCAGAGTTCATATGAATCACTTAGATGGCTTGTTAAAACAGATAACTGGGCCAAAACTACTTAGGTACGTCTGTTGTGGGGCCTGAAAATTTGCTTTTCAAATAAGTTCCCTGATGTTGTTGCTGGTGGTCCAGACTTTGAACATCACTAAACAGCTTCCCAACATAAGCCCAGCTCAGAAGCAATAGTTGACATTTCTTTGAGAAGAGTGGCCTCTCTGATTGATCCAGAGGTGAACATCTGATAGAGGGGATTAGCCAATTATTAACAAGAGGAGAATAGAGTATAGAAACCAAGAGAATGGTGGGGGAGGGGAAAAAGAGAGAGAGAGACACAGAACAAACACACCTGAGGAGCTTCCATGGAATGAAATGAACCCACCCAACATACAGGTGATAATTATGGTCATTTTTCTGGGCAGTGATGTTCATTCTATGCGCTGCATATAATTGGAGCAACTTTAAGGACTTTAAGAGCTCTTTTTCACTTCAACTCTTCCTGTGAAAGGGCTAGAAGTGGTAATATAGGTTCTAAGAGCGCAGCTACAGAATTTGTATATAGGAAGAGCTTTCAGGGCTACAGTCTGAATAGAACTTGTACAGCCAGAGGGATTTGCAGTAAAGTTGTATTTGCCTAGCAAGAGACTTTTTATTTAGATTATTTGTCTAATAGGAGTGATTTAGAAGTACTGATGGAAATTATAGGTTGATGGATAAACAAACCTCAGTTGACAAAATGACACTGCTATTGGTTTCTAGTAGGAAAACCAGCCTCAAACATCCATGTCCCAACAGTTGTCTCTGTGTCCATCTCACACCAGGATCTTTCTACCTCAGAGGCCCTGCACAGGCTCTCTGTGACGGGCATCTTCTGAAAGCAAGCAATATGATTAGCTATGCTATTGTGACAGCTTCATTTGTAATGCATCTTCCGGGATATATATATAAAATCTAACAAGTCCCTTGGATATCCAAGAGAGGGAGCTTGGTTTTTCTTTTCTTTCTGTTTTTTTTTAAAGATTTTATTGGGGAATTAGGGGAGGGGAACAGCATTGGGGGATCAGGGAAAGGGAACAGACAAGTTGCTGTCCTTTTGTTCTTCAGTCTAGCTGTGGAGGACATCACTTCACTGGCCCATGTTGGTCTTGGAATCATTGCGCTGTTTCCCAGCTGAGGCAGTCGGTCTCCGGCCATTGGATGGCCACTCACAGTAGATTATAGCAGACCCCTGAAGCCTATGCTGTCGCCAGTGACTCATGGGAGCCCAGCTCCAGGTCAAGCTGTTGTTCACCATCTTAGCTGTAGAGGGCGCAGTGTCACTGGCCCATGTGGGATCCGAACCGACGGCCCTGCTGCTCAGGATAGTTTGTGCTTCCAAATGAACTCTTAACCAATGAGCCACTCGGCCAGCCCCTTGGTTTTTCTTACTAACACAAGATAACCAGATTGTTATGGTCACCATTGATGGTGATCTTGCAGATTTTAAAAAGAGGTTCAATAGTGAATATGGGTGAGCTGGGCACTTTTACATCTTGCTTATATGGTCATATGACTTTTCTGGAAAGAAGTTTGGCATAAGAGTCTAAAACATTACTATTCCTTGGCTTAATAACTGTACTTCCAGGAATCCAACCTAAGGAAGTAAACAGCCACATACCCAAAGATCCATGTGAAAGACATTTCTCCCAGCCTAGTGACAATAGTTATGGTAGACATGGTAGGTTAAAGCTCAGTATCCTTCCAACTTTGTTCTTGTTGGTCCCCCCTGCTCTGCAGAGACTGGAAAACTAAAACAGACACAGCCCAATATTCCTTACATAGAGAATCCATATGCAAATTAGGTTCCACCAAATAGATGTACTCACATGATGTTTCTCTGTGAATGTGAACCTGAGTACATCTTGCTGTTGAACCAGGGCTTTGTTTTTTGATTTCTGTTGGCAAATATGGTGGTAGAAACACTGGGTTTTCCTGAAGATCATTGTGGTGTCCATCACTCATTTGAGGAGTATCACGAGATGCTGTGGCAGTAGTGGCAATGGCCCTGCTTCTTAGATCTCAGTGTGTTCTTCAAGCAGGGGTTTCCTGATTCCCCACAAGTATCAATCAGTTTTGTGGTGGTATTCCAAGAATCATTCCTGGGACTCAGCCTAGAGTCCACTCTCTCAAACCTTCTATAATTTCCTAAGGTCCTAATTCCCTGTATTAAATGCCTTTCTGTCTAACATAGGTAGAGATGCTTCTGTCTCCTGAGCCTTGACTAGGATTGACTAAAATCTCTAGTAATAATGAAAGGGTAAATACCTTGTAATGCATCCCTTTGGTGGAACATCTTGCAGACATTAAAAATAATGTTTTGATACAAAGTGGAATGACATGGATGTTTATTTCATGGGGTGGGGGAGAGGAGAGAGATTTAGAAAGAAAAAAAAAACTGCTGATAAAACATGATCTTAAAGACTGAGAGGAAATTGACTCCAAAATGTTAACAATAGTTGCCTCTGGGTACTAGGAATATGAATGATTTTTATTTTATTTGTTTTCTTTTATTCTCCAAGTTTATTCTTCTTATGGGACTAAAAGGAAATAAAAATAATAAATGACAGGGACTTTTGAAGACAAACTATTTGCTAACTCACAATGACATAAATTTTTTAAATGTTGAATACAATTGTTGGCCAAGTTTATTCAAAAGCCATTGATTGGAACTTTTTGTACACCAGTTTCATAGCACCATCATTTCTTTTCTACATTGATTCTCCCCTTGTATTTCACAAAATGTGCCTACTAAGACCATGCTATAATACATTTCATTGTGATATGAAAATAGTTATTTGGTTGATAGCTAAAAGAATTTCACAACAATATATTTAAAAGCATTATTCTTTGCTCTTTGTCTTGTATAAAGAATAAAAAATAGATGTACTTGGTAATAGATAAAAGAAAATACTA
This sequence comes from Aselliscus stoliczkanus, assembly GCA_033961575.1. NCBI lineage: Eukaryota > Metazoa > Chordata > Mammalia > Chiroptera > Hipposideridae > Aselliscus > Aselliscus stoliczkanus. Next base: position 74,703,905 of record CM066732.1, on the reverse strand, counting down.
GTGCTCAACTTGATAAAGATAGACTCAATTGACACTCCCCATTATATGAAAGCCATAACCTTTATATACAGACTAACTCCATTTGAGAGGGAAGTAATTAAGCTTTTATTCCTAATCTCAGCTTTAGAATTAAGGTTGTGATCATGATATAGTGAACTGGATATTAAAGTTCTGATTAGTCTGTCATGAGAGAATCATAGATTTTAATGTTAAAATTTTGTCTTCCACATTACTCTGCACTATTTGAACAATTTCTAGTAGATGAAAGCCCAACCTATTGAAGACCAACAATGAAGAATGTTCCATCTTCTTGGGTAATTTATTTCTATTTCAGCTATGGAAATTACTTTTTAATCTAACTTTTATTTTTTATTCCACTGTTTCAGCTTATTTCTTTTTGGTCTAACTTTAACATTAATGGAGAATAATGATCTGAATGTACATATTTATTATTTAAAATGTATAATTAAATTACACTTTGATCTTCCATATCCTGAGCTAGGAAATTTCCTTTCTTTCTTTCTTTATTTCTTAAATCTCAATTTCTTTTATTGGTCTTTTCACATTTCCCCCATTGCTTTCACAGTTCATAGGACATGCCTGTGTTGTATCCAGGCCATGAATTTCAGAAACACATTGGAGAGCCCCCATTTCCCTCCCAGCTCAATTTCTGAACTCTTCTGACAAATTTGTTCTGGAATATTGGAAAACACATGGAGATTTAAAGGGCCAGGTTCCTTCTATCAGTCAGTGCTCCACGAGGACATGACAGAATAACCTGGAACTCTCTATGGATCAGGAGAGGCGAACAGGTGATGGCAGCCTTTTATCTTCTTCTTTTGAGATAAAATGGGAGAAGAAAATGTTAAGGAAGAAAGTAAGATTGCCAGATAGTCCAGAAAAAGAGCTGGGGGAGGGGAGGGGAGGGTGCCAAGTAACCCATAGCTAAATTATGATTACCTTGGGTTCAGAATGTTATGCCTTTTAAATATGTCCATTATCACAGTTCTCATAGTTCTCCATCTAAAAATGATGGTATATTTTGAGGAAGTTTTGCTGAGAGTGGAGACCTCTATATAGCTGTCTTTCTTCCTGGCATGATTCCTCACAAATTCTTTGATGTTGGTCTCCTGTAGGTCTCTCCTAAGTATATGAACTCTTTACAAATAGATGTCAATATAACTGAATGCAAAGAGGGAGAAAGCACATTGCTTAGGATAACCAGGGAAGGTTTTGTGGAAAGGGGGATTTGAGTTGGGTTCTAAGCAAATAAGTACAAGTTGAATGGTGAACCCTGGGGAAGATGGCGACTTGCATGAGCAGGTCAATTATATTCTCCACACTGGCAGTGATCTTCCCAGTTATATAAATGTGAAGATATACACATTTATATAACTTCACATTTATATCTGACATCAATTTCATGCTTTCCTCTGTAAAAATTGGCAGTCAGTGTTTACTGGAATCACCACGTCGCATGTCACTGAATCATTTCTCAATATATGGCAGCTTCAGCTCTATTTGTTCCCCTTGTTTCATTATTTTTCTTATTGCACCTTCATACCATCTCAGTTTGCTCATTTGTTTATTAACGACTCTAAAGTATTTTGTGGGATTTCATTCTTATGTAATCAGCAGACTCTCTGGTTTTGTGAGGAGAGTATACGAGAAAAAAACAGGATTTATTAGATAAGCCAATATAATTGTAGAATTGTATTTCCGCATTTAAAATGTGTTTTTCTATTCATATTAACAAAATGTGATTTTTGTTTTTGTTTCTTTTTTTTTTTTTTTTTTTTTTTAGGGCAGTGTCACTGACCCTCATATGTGGGACCCGAACCAGGGCCGCTGGCTTCCCAAGCCAGTGCTTAACCACTGCACCACTCGGCCGGCCTCAAAATGTGATTTTTCTAAAAAGCATATTTGAAAATTAAAAGAAGCTGACGGCCCAGCTGAGTGGTGCTTTGGTTAAGAGCTGGCTTGGAATGCCAGCGGCCTCGGTTTGGATCCCACATATGAGGGCCAGTGACACTGCCCTCTACAGCCAAGATGGTGAACAACAGCTCTACCAGGAGTTCGGCTGCTGTGAGTCCCCGGGGATGGCATAGCTGCAACACCTGCTGCAATGGGCTGCCATAGGCTACAGTGAGTGTCCGGCAGCCAGCGTGAGCGGCTGGCAGCTGGTTGACCTGCCATGAGCCTCTGTGAGTGGCTATCCAAAGGCCAGCAACTGATCTGCCTCACCCAAGAAGAGCGCAGTGATGATACCAACATGGGCCAGTGAAGCAATGTCCTCCACAACTAGATTGAAGAGCAAAAGGACAGCAATTTATCTGTTCCCCTTCCCCAATTCCCCAATAAAATCTTTTTAAAAAGAAGCTGACTATATAATTAACTTATGAGTGTAAAAGATCTGATTGAAACCCTTCACCAACAAACTCCTGAATTTGGAAGAGGTAAAAAAAAACTATGGGCCCAAGTCAGAGTACAAGGCTGGTCTGGATTATACATATCACCTGACAGAATTATTTGGTAACAAATCTGAGACCAGTTTTTTTTTACATAATCTTTAACCCTCTTATTTCCAACAAGAGTTAGTACAGCATGCCCTTCTGGAATTTTGCTATTCATTTCAGAACGAATTTGTCGGAAGAGTTCAGAAACTGAGCTAAGAGGGAAATGGGGCCTCTCCGATGTGTTTTCTGAAATTCATGGAACCTTAAAGTTATCTGGACTGTGGTTTCTGTTTTTTAATGCAAGGCATAGTCGGTCTATTTGGCAACACTGGTGATTTGCAGCGACAGCTAAAATACAGCTGAAAAAAGTAAATAGGAAAAGCACTTAATGTTTGTGGTTAATGGAGTCTAAATCATCCTTTCAATTAAACCACCACAATTTCATGTTTTTTGAAGGAACAAACACAATGTGCTTTAAGTTCAGAAAAATGAGTTTACCTAGGGAAAAATCACAAGCAAACAGCGAAAGCCTGATATTGTTTATTTCTTGTAGACTGAGCAAACTGTTCTCTAAAAAGAAGTTAAACTTGCCCTTAACAAGAATTTAGTTAGGGCACTTGGGGTCTATTCCTTACCTTCGAGGTCAACATCAGGGGTCCCTGCAAACATCCCTTGGTGCCACTGTCAGAGTCAGAATTTGGGGCTTCATAGACTATTGTTTCTGACTAATAAGACAGACAGGTCTCATGAATTCTTGTTTTTCTAAACAAGGGAAATCCAGGAGAAGAATACCGTCAAAATTGGGAAAGAATCGACATAATGGCATTTACCCGTTGGGTTCTCTCCTCTTTATTCCTGTCAAAGGATGCTGTCAGCAGAATTCTACCATAGTCTCTGAAGACGCAGGTGGGTACCCTCTGTGCAGCACCAGGTATCTCTGTTATCTTCTTTTACAAGTAGGGAGAGAGGATGAGAACTCACCAGAGAGTATATATTACAACAGATCTTAATGTCAGTTTATTTCCATTCTGCAAATACTTTCTTTTTAAATATTCTACTTTTCTACTCACCACTGCCTACTCCCACGAACTTCTCATATAGAACTGAAGTTGAATTTACAAGCGTGGTAGCAGAAGGGCTGGACCAAGAAATAGGCATCCGCCACCACAAGACCAGTGCCTCACATACTGGAAGTGCTCAAGAAGTGCTTATTGAATGGATGAACCCTATTTGCAAGATACATAAAAAGTGCCCCAGAGGAGTGAGAGCCTGGATGTCTGGGTCTCTGTAGCTCACGTTACTCTGTTACTTTCCAGTGGGGACTGGCAGCCTTCGTTTCTTGGACTAGTTTTGCTGCCTTGTGGGCAACATGTAACTTAGTTGAGCAGGAATGCCATTTGGAGCAGTAAACATAGCTGTTAATAAAGGCCAATGCAGAGCTCCTCAGAAACCTAGGGAACAGATTTAACTGATGTTCTTTTAATCAGTCTACCATATAAATGTTTGCCAACCAGGGTGCCATTTTAGGTTTCGATATGTTACACATATTCCTTGGCAAGGACGATTTATTTACATTTTGTATTCTTATCATTATGCATTGTGGGTTGTGAGGCAGTTGAAGTTAGAAATGAGCAAAATAAGTGGAGTGTGTATAAGTAAATAACATTCTGGTTCTCAAACTCCTGAGTAAAATGTTAAATGCATTGCCCAGGGCTCTATCCTTCCCTCGCCTCCCATTCTTAGTCAGTCTGGGATTAAGGCCCAGGAATCTGCATTTTTAACAAATCCAAGCCCCTGGAGCAGAAGGTGCATGAATCTTTAAGATACACTGGCACATGAAAGGGTCTTATAAAACATGTGTAAAAGAAAATTTTAAATCATTAATAAACTTTGCATAGTACTAGCTGACAGTCACTAGCTTCTGTGTCAAAAAACTCATGATCTAGGTGACCTTATGACTCCATTTTCCAATGAGAAAACTGAGACACAGAGAGAACAGTAAATAGCAGAGCCAGGACTCAGCACTATGTGGTTTGACTCACTGTCCACTCTCTTGACCACACATTATCCTGCCTCTCCCATTACTACTTGGCTTTCAGTAGATACTCCAGAAGTGAATACTTGATGCTTCTGGTAATTCTATCTCACACTGTCATCTCTGTTATTATTCAGGTTTAAATACTGTCATACATGGACAGTCCTCAGTAAATGTGAAACAAAGTTGGGATGGGGGTCTCTGAGGGGCACCCACATGCATTACTAAACGCATTGCATGCTTCTTTGTTGTAGGCTGACCCCTGACAGGTTGAAACATGCGTTTGATGCAATCAAAAACTTTTACATTCTTTGATTTATATGTTAATTAAAGTTTTAGCCAATTCAGGAGGAAAAAAATACCTTGGAGTGGGGAATGATTATTTAAATTGTTTGGTATTAGATGGCTTCGAACTTTAATGCTGTTTAAGGAAATACAGGTGAAATTTTGCTCGACAGAATTTTAACTAAATTAATCAGATATTTGACCATTATGAAAACAGTCATTTTCCCTTAACACCCAATCATTGCCTTTTGTATAAACTAATATTAAAGGAATGAGACCTCACTAGAAGTTGTGATAGGTAACAAATACATACATTATGGTACAGACAAAAAGAATGGCTGACTTACACATAAAAAGTATTTTATTAATTTTTTATAATTCACTGTTTAATCAGTAAGATTTTTTTAAAATTAAAGTGTTTGGATTACTTAAAAGGACTCTCATACTTCTCCCTTATTTCTTGAAATATTTTTTTTTTCCTTTTTGTTTCCCCCCCTCTCTTTTTTTCCTCTGTAACTGCTGGCACTTTAATGCAGAAAATAGGCTCATTCATCTTATCTTCTAACGAGCTTTGATTGTACAGTGTAAGGAAACCTATAGTCTGCAGAGGAGTGTTAATGTTGGATTCTAAGAGCCCCAGTATTTGTACTTTGGACTCTATCATCTTTTATCATGTAACAAAAGACATAAAAACCAACAAAACGTACTATCTATAGAAAATACCTATAACTGTTTTGTTAACCCAAGAGTTGACCCCTTTACATGTAATTTCAGGTTTCAGCTAAGATCAAAGGCCACAGTTTGGGTTATGTACCCACTCTGACCTCCCCAGAGCCTGGGAGTTCCCTAAGGAAAGCCCCAGTTCTCTTCATTGTCATCTTCTCACACACAGCAAGCAGCTGACACAGAGGATTCGAGGAGGAATTCTTTGTACTATGAGGAAGTTGGGAGGTTTTCACCACAATGTCTTATCTGGTTGAAATGGCGCTTTGGCACCTGTGCTGGGTCATTGTTTTATAGACTTAGTGTGGTTTTCTGGAAAAGATACTGGATAGGGAGTCAGGAGATATGAGTTCTTTCATTACTTTTGCAACCTTAAGTTCTCCAAAGCACTTTAAGCTACAATTTACTCATAATTAAGTAAAACGCTTGGGCTAAATGGTTTTCTTCAATCTTCCAGCTTTAACATTTATGTTTCAAAATTGAAGAAAATGATTTTACCATTTTTAAACTTTTTTATCTTGAAATGGTTTCAAAATCACAGAAAAGTTGCAAGAACAGTACAAAACTACTACTGTTCACCCATCACGCAGATTCATTCACTAGTTGTTAATATTTTGCCTCATTTGCTTTACCATTCTTTATTCTGAAACATATGTGGGTTAGAAACAGACAGTGTGCCCCTTTTACCCCCATATACTTTGGAATGTATTTCTTAAGTACAATGATGTTTCCTTACATAACCATGATATATTTACCAAATACAAGAAAGTTAACATGGATTCGATACTATTATTCAATATATAGCCCATAATTAAATTTTGCCAGTTGTCGCAATGATATTTTCTATGTCAATTTTTTCCCCTGCACTAGGACCCAATCCAGGATTACACATTGCATTTATTTGTTTCTTAAGTTTTCTCAAATCTGGAACAGTACTGTCTTTCTTTTGTTTTGCATGACTTTAATATTTTCCAAAATTACTGTATTTTTTTGTTTGTTTGTAGAAAGTGTCTTAATTTGGGTTTGTCTGATGTTTCCTCTTGATTAGATTCAAATTATTTATTTTGGGCATAAATACTACATTAAGTAATATTGTGTTCTTTTAGTGCATCACATTAGGAGGTACATGACACCATGACGTTACAATTTTTTTTAAGATATGAATTTTATGGGGAAGGGGAGATTTTTTCCATTCTCAATGGATTTGGGCTCTATAGCACTATAAACAAAGGGAAATATTTACTAAATTACACAGATACTGGAATTCCTTACATTGAAAAGCTGATTGCCTGTACGTTTTAGTTTTCATCTAAATAGTTTCATTTGCATAGTAGAGAAACTCAAAATAACGATTCCTACTTCCAATTAAAGAAATATCAGTAAGTTTGAAAAGGACTTGGAAAGAGATCTGAAGAGATTATAAATGCCTTCATTCTGGAGACCACATGATGAGTGTTTGTTTGCTTGCTTTTCCTGAAAGAAAGAAATCCTAAACATCACCTTGCTAACATTATGCCAGGAAGAATTGTGAAGGCCACACAGAAAATGAGGTCAAATGATGGTAGATCAAAAAAAAGAGTAAGAATGCAACTCTCCTGACCTTTACTCCAATACTTTTTCATTACATTGTTGTTCCCATGAGTCACTATTTGGAAGCAATCTGGCTTTTTTTTTTAAAGTCAAGAAAGCAGTTAATCAACGACTATATACACTTAACATATTTCATAGTGCCCTCAGGAAAGCACCATGGACCCGTTCCAATGATGATGCCCCTAAAAAAAAATAAAAGTAACCACTTTGGATTCATTTGGGGCCACTTTGGGGCACTGTAGTGTTGCTGCTAAGCAGTAGATGGCACTGTTAATATACACTGATTTTATTATAAAATCTGGAAAAGGGAAGTAGTATTCCAGAGATTTACTATGTGGTTGTTCCAACTAGAGTTGTGACACTTCACTTATTTGATAAGTCCTATTGATGGTACAATCTCTATGATGTTTATTTTCATCTCCCCTGATACCATCTAGCTGTGGAGGTTTTGTTATGTTGTTTTATTCTGTTTGTTTTGGGTTTTTTTTCGCACATACAAATAAAACAACTTGTAAACTGCTCAAGAGTTTGATACTTCATTGAACATTGGGAAGACATTTATTATTTATCTCAGATACCAGAAACTTGGGAAGATATATGGCCTCTCTAATAGCTTGTATATATTTCTTAGCTAAAGATACTTTAGAGCATTTCATGCCTTTGACCTGTCTATGTAATGCTTACATAGAAAATTTTTTTTAATGTATTCAATTTTTCTGATGTTTCATTTAGTTGTTTAAAATAACTAGATTGTTGATTATCTTCATTTAGATAAAAATATCATGAAGATATAAATGTTTCATATTTCATGTCATCATTTTTGGGGTTTTTTTTGGAATGAGTGGGTAAGGTATTTTATAAATCATACACATAAGAAACTTAGAAAAAAATCTGGAGCTAGCAGCATCTCCATAATCCTTAATGAATTCAGGCCTTATTTGCATTGAATGCAAACTTTACCGGCTCATCATATCACCTTTTAAACACCTCACTTAAATTATACAGATAAAAATTATATTCTGTCCTTTTATACAAAAAACAACAACAACAAAACCTTGAAGAATAATTAAACTATGTTTAGCCAAAAGCTTCAAAGGAGAAAACTCATAAATAATTAAATGGTATTCATCTTTGCTTCTTCTAAACATAAAATAATGTAGTTTTCCATCTCAGGGCGGGAGAAGTTTACACCTTCTAGAACCATGACATCATATGAAATGTTGACATCTATTATCAACCTAATTAACTATTTGCTGTTCAAATTGTGGTGAAAGTACATTGAGACTTCTTTTGTACTCTTATCGCTTATTTAATACCAAATTGCCTGGCATCTGTGTATCAAGGCTTTGATCTAATACTCTATCAGTTGTTGGCTCAGGCACAAGAGACTGCAGAGTACACAAAGCTGTCGCTGCAGACTCCAGGGAGAAAAGAGGCTGTGGATATACAGCCATGATTAGCTAAGTCAGTCAATATTTGCATAATACAATGATAATGCCTTCTTTATGTTAGATTGTTATTTCACTGAAGCGAGTAGGAAACTTCCTTTTCAAGAACTTGATGTATTTTTTTTTAAATTCTCCACACACACCCCCATACCCATAAGGCATATTTTCTTTCATCTCTCTGCATTTCCCTTCCTGCCTTCAACATTTGACCATATACAAATGCAACATGATACATTGTCTTGAGGAGTCCACATTATTTTTCAATATTTAGATGTAAAGGAATTTTGATAGAGCTATCATCTTGTCTACACTATATAAAAATATTAAGATCAGAATTGGCAGCTTTATTTGTACACCTTAAATATAAAACCTGCTTCTTTTGTGCCTATTTTCTATGCTCTAATCTTCAGTTACTTGATTTGTAAATTCAAAACACTGATGTCTTCACTCCACTTTCTAGTCGGGACCACGGGTTCATACATCTATTAACATTACGCAAAGGTTATGAGAAATTAATCTTATACAATTAATATTTGAATGAAGGCAATAGAAAGCTATGTTTAAGTCCCAGCAAGTTAAAATTTTCTCTATCACCTTCCTTGTTTCACATGATTTTAGAATTCTAGGCCTTTGCAATGGGGATTTGATAGTCATAAGATTTTTGTTTATACCTAGCAAATTTTTCCAATCACATTCTATTATCTTGAGATGCTCTTTCTTTTTCCATCCCTCTGTTCACTTCTTTTTAACACATGAAAGGGAGTTAATAGTGATAAAACAACTACACTGGTATCCCCTTTAAGTTATTCAATCAACATATATGGAGTAACCTGATGGGCCAAGGAGGGGACATATATGAGACACTGTCCCTGCCCTTAGAGAGTGTACAGTTGAGAAAATGAGTTGACCTGTAACCTCAAGTAAGTAGCATGAAGGAATATCGGGATTATGATAAAGCTCTATATAATGTGTACTCTGGGAATAGAGGTTAGAAATGGTTAATTCTACCTGGGCTGGATGGTCTGATAGGTTTAGAGCCAAAGGGAGCACAGCAAAGGAGTTGTGAAGAAAAACATCCAGGCAAAGGAAGCAATATGAGCAAATTACCTTTGCAGGGAACAACCAGGACATTAGGGACAATTTAAGTACTAAAAATTTATCATGGGCTGGAGTTTGGATATAAGGAGGAAAGAAAGTTGATATACAAAAGGCAGTTTCTCAGCAGGAGCCAGATCACAGAGGACTTTACAAATGAATTTGGGTTTTATCTTAAAGTAGTAAGATATTATAGCATTTTGATAGCAGTGTCATGATCAGATTTATATTCTGGAAAGACATCATGGCAGCAGGATGGAGGATGGGTCAGAAGGGTGAGACTAGAAACAGGAAGAATAACTAGGAGACTTCAACCACAATTAGACTAAGCTCATTGTTCTTAACCATTTTGATGTCCTCAGATCTCTTTTCAGAATCATATATGCATATACATACACACTTTATATACTATCAGGTGGCTCACAGACCTTTTACAGTCCATCCATGGATTCATGTGAGTCTATGAATTTCAGGTCAAGAACTTCTTGAATAGATGACAAAGGAATAAACTAATGCAGTAGCAATGAAGAAAGAGAGAAACAGGTAGATATGAGAAGTATAATTAAGAACTTATAAGACTTGTTTGACAAATTGAATATGAGAGTAAGGATGGCTCTCAGGACTCTAGCTTTGGTGACTGGGTAGATAGTAGAACTTTTATCAAGACAAAGAATAGAGAGAGAGAGACGTGATTTTGAGATTGCTGGAATACCTGTGGTAGAAAGGTTACAAGGGAGGTATAAATAAGAATCTAGAGTTCAGTAGGGGCTTTGGGCTAAAGATATTGATTACTTTGGAATATTTAAATAGGTATAAATAGAAATTAAACCCATAGATTGAACTCACCCAAGGAGAACATGTAAATTGAGAAAGAGAAGGCCATGCAACAATCCTTGGGGAACACCAACTTTGAAGGAAAAATCAAAGAAAGACAAATTAGCAAAGGAGATAGAGATTTAAGGAAAAACAAGAGTGAAGAGTCTTAGAGACCAAAGGAAAAAATATCAAGAAAGAATGGTTCACAGCATCAAATATTTGCAGAACAAATAGGACACATACTTAAAAGATTTTGTTGTATATTATAATTAAATAGTTATTATGACTCTCACCAGAAGAGTTCCAATGGAATTGGAGGTAAGTGGAGCTAATAAGCCACACTACTGGAAGTCCAAGTGAATGGGAGATGAGAAAGTAACTATAGAGGATAAGATGAGTGATAGAACTAAAAGAGAATTTATGGTATTGTTGGGTCAAAATGCATGTGCATTTTCAATATAGATAGATAATATTATAGCTGATTGCCTTTCCCAAAAGAGGTTTTATTCATTCACTTGTACAATTGTGTGTGATGGTGTACAATTTTCTACTCCTTCACAACTGTACATTAAAATGCTTTCTAACTAACTTGCACATCTGATGGCAAAATCTAACTCCTAATTTGCAATTTCCTGTTTACTAATGTAGTTAAACATCTTTTCATATGCAATATTTTTAGCTATTTATATTTCTGTATTCTTGTCTTGCTTGTTTAATCTTTGTCCATTCTCCTATTGAGTTTTTCATTTCATTGATTTGCAAGAATTCTTTATAATTATAGCTATTGATCCTTTTTCTGCTGTATATGTTGAAAACATTTTTTTCCAGGCTGTAGTTTGTGTTTTAACTTTGTTTATGGTGTGCTTATGATAATCACATGTCAGTTTTCATACAATTTTTAAAGTATTCTCATTTATTTTATTCCAATGTTTCAAAGATTTTGTTTATTACATATGGTTCTTTATTCCACCTGGAATTTTTCTGTGTGTGACATAATGTAGTGCACAAACTTTATTCTTGTAAAATGCATACTTTACTTTTCCAACACCATAAACTAAATATACATTTTTGTTCCTAAAAGCTTGAAATGTCATCTTTACTATATACCAAATTCCATATATGAGTCTGTTTTCAGATACTGTTTTAGATAATAGAACTTGACAGTATGTTTGATATCCAATAGAATAAATATTCTTCATTTTTTGTCTTTTTTTTTCAAAAATTTTGAAGGTCTATTTTTGCTCATTTTCTTCTTCAGATGGATTTTAGAATCTGCTGGTTAAGTTCCATTAGAGATCCTTTTGGAATTTCAGTTGTTATTACATTAGCTCATAGATGACCATCTTTACCTTAGGAAGTCTTCTCAGTCAGAAACTGGTCCCTTCATTTTCTTGAAGCCTTTTTAAATATAGTTTTCTTCATATGGGTCTTGCATATTTCTTGTTTTATTTATTTCTGTTACAGTTTTTGCTGCTTACGTGCATAAAATTCTTGTTCCATTGCATTGATTGTCGTGAATGTATGCCAGTTAGGTATGTGTTTGGACACAAAAAACGGAAATGTCAGCTGTGGCTTAAAGAAACAGGAGTTTATTTTACTCACCTAAAAAGGCCAAAGGCAAGCAGCTGCCAGTGTTAATTTAGCAGCTTGAGGATAGCAGGGGATTTATCTCTTATGCCTCTTGTGGTCTTATCTTGAAAAGATACCCAGTGAGGCTCTACCCCCATGTAAGCATTCTGACAAGACAGAGAAGGAAAAGGGAAAGTTGTGATGCCTGTATCAGGAATGCAAAAAGCTCCTCAGGAGACTTGGCCCACTTCTTAGTCAGAACTGTGTCACACCGCTACCTCCAAGTGGTAAAGGAAGTGCTAGGGCCAAGGGGGTAAGAATGAGATTCAGGTCAGCCCAACAATAGCATCTCCCCACCTGGCTTGCAGTAAAGCTATTGATTGTGTTTACTGAACTTATACCAGCTGGCTTACTAAACACTCATTTTAGTAATGTTTCAGTTGACTCCCTTGCATTGTCTGTGTAGAAGATTGTATGTCTACAAATAATGAGTCTGTCTCTCCCTTTCAAGTACATGGACCTCATTTTTTTAAAAATATTATTCTTTTGCAATGGATAGTATCCTATTTTTGTCTTATGGATGCAATAGCCTCGTCTTTTTTTTTTTTTTTTTTTTTTTTTGAGGGCAGTGTCACTGGTCCTCACATGTGGGACCGAACCGGGGCCGCTAGCTTCCCAAGCCAGCGCTTAACCGCCGCGCCACTTGGCCGGCCCTTAAGTCTTTTTGAAGATATATATTAATCAGAATTAATTTTTTCAGTTTTCTTTTGCCCCTTTCATTATTTTTAATCTTTAGGGAAACTTTTTGTTATTGTTTCTGTTGTTAAATGCTGTTGGTTTTTCTTCAATATCTGGCAAACCTCAATTATTTAACATAAATAATGATGGAAAGACTAGGTTTATTAATAGGTCTCTTTGGAAGCAGTATTCACCTGTTCCTCTGTCCAGGAGGGTTGACTGAGGCTGATGGGCTTCATCTGAGGTGCATGGGCTTGGAGCAGTAGGTGGTGGACTGCTCCTTGAACCGCTCCCCACTGCGGAAATCAGGAGGGCTTAATTCTGAGGCTGAGGCAGCTAGAGCTTCCTGGGCAGAGGTACTTTCCCATCACACTCCCATTCCCTGTCTGTTTTAAAGGTCCCAAGTTCCTTACATCCTACCTTCCTCTGTTTTCAGGGCCTTACACCCACATGGGAGCCCACAGGCAGGATATTTATTGCAAGAGAAAGGTTGTGAGGGTTTAGCCAGGGGTTAAAAGCAGCCCCTGCCAGCAGCTCTGCACAAACAAGGGAAAAGGGGACACCTGGCACCTTTCCAAGAAATTTCCAAGGGCAATTTCTTCAGTGAACCCCCGTGTCCCCTTCAGAGCCTACTGTAAGACGGAGAATTCTCTGAATATGTCCATCTCTCCTGCTCCTGGTTTGGGCTGTATTTCTTTCCCTCTGATGGTATTCTCAGTCAATACAATCCCACCTCGCCTTTTTGTCTACTAGGCTTCTTCAGAATTTCTTGTCTGCTGATGAAAATTTCTTTTATTTTTCAATATGCTCATGAATCTATTCTGTTAAAATATCTGGGGTTTTTTCCCCCCATATATTTCTGAGGTTTCAGCCAGGAGTAAGTACATGTGTTTGGTCTGCTATCTTGATCCGTACTTCCCTGGAGGGATACTTATAAAATTTACATGTGGCCAATTGGTTGTCCTTCACAAATCAAACAAAATACAGCTGTGTGGTGATTGATTGTTAAGTAACGATTCGGTGCTCTGGAAATATTTCAGTAATAAATACACTGCCAGCTTGATGTATAATGATGCATTTTTAGGCTTTATTTTGAAGAAATAAATGTTGATACCTTAAAGTACTAATTCAATATCTCTTGAAGTGTTCCCCCTGCCAAATTGGTGTTTGTCTGCATTCTGTGTGCTTGTCTCATCTTTCTTTAAAGAAAAAAAATTTTAACTAGGCATTTTCTGACAATAAAAATTTTCCTAAATGTGATGTTTAAATGACATTGATACCTGGAAATCATAAGCAGGAGTTCGATTTACTGTATTTTGTTGTGCTTTTCTTTGGGATAGGGAAAGAGGGTAGAAAAATCTTTCCTGTTTTTTTTTTTTCCGAAACGAAATTGTCCACTAAAGGAAATGATTATATTACTACATCAATATATTTTATTTTCTGTTTCACTCACCTCTAGGGGTGACTGCCTGTCTAGCAGGAAAGTCCTGAAAGCTCATCATGACTAGATCAATAAATGTCATTGCAAAATGAAGACTAACTTCCTTGCTGACTGTGGAATGTAGGACCAAGTCATCATCATCGTCAACTCATGGCAGAATCTGTAATTATATTTGAAAACGAAAAGGGACAAAACAGGCTTGTTTCAATGGTGGACTCTGGTTTCTCATTTAAAACTTGATTCTCATCATATTAAAATGTTACAAAAATTGTGCCATGTGAAACAAGCGTCTAAAGATTCTAAACAAAATGCCATGCCCTGAAATTAGTAAAGTTAAATGGCACCTATAATTCAAAGCTTTTCTAGCATAGCACTGCTGAAAATTAAGCAAATGAGAATAACTTCTTAATTCTTTCTACTTATTTTACTTATCTCCTTATTTTACTTGGAATGTACAGTAGTATTACAACCTATGGTACAGATGAGACTTAGGAAATAATCATGCGAGAAGTTATCAAATAGCTAAGTAAAATATACTTGAAAATATTAGTAAGTATCCCTTACCTTTTCATTCCAGGAACTATTAGTTTACTATTACTGACTTAGAAATAATATTTCTAGCACTTTCCTCAGAAGAAGGGAATTTAATAACATACATGGATATAACTCAGCCCAATTTAGCCAAGTTTGTAACTTAATAAGGTTTGGAGGGAGAATTAATAGAGTTTGGAGGGACTCTTTGGAAAAACGGCCTTCAGGAGGAAACAATAATTTCATGTATGATTTTTTACTGTTTAATCTTTGATTATAGATTCCACATTTATTACCAAGTAGTCAGTCAATACCTACAACTGGGCATCCCAATGGCGAAGACAGTAACAGTGTGAGAGTCTTTGGACAAATACTCCTGCAGGGCCAGAAATGCTGTCAGAATTTCCTCAAAAAAAAAAAAATCTGAATGTTTGTCTTTATTCTAATTTAATCACATGGTGATTTGCTAAGGTTTTAAAATTGCAATTTGATCCTGTTCAGTTTCCAAAGAGGGGTGAACATGAATTAACTAGGCCAAGCATAATCAAACACTGCAGAAAGCCATGCAGACCCACCATATGCTAAGGGTTTTGCAAACAGATCTCATCCTGCCTGGGAAAACTTGAGTGTGTGTGTGTGTGTGTGTGTGTGTGTAAGAACTGGGGGAGGTAAGATATCCCTTAAGGAAGGAGAATTTCTCCTTTCAGGAAATCTGTTCATATGATTTTCGCCAAAGCACCACCAAAGTTGTTGTATTTTGTGAGTGGCTGAATTATGCTGGTGGCTGAGAACAAAATTTGAAGCCACTGTGAAGACAGTCTCTTCTCATCTCATACCTTGGCTAAAGGTGACCCTCTTATTCTCTCTGAGGATAATTTGTTCATCTAATTAGCATTAAATCTGGAGCAATCACTGAGTATTTTCTAAACTCAAGCTAAGAAATTCTGCTTTCAAGGGGCAGCAGTACAGCATTAAGAACAGAGGGTCCAGAGAAGACAATCTAGCCCTATAGGCTGGCTTCACTACTGATGACATATGTAACCTTGGGCTTAAGTCAAGCTCTGAGTGACCCAACATCATGAGCTTTGGCTTTTCTCATCTGTAAAATGGGGATAATAACCTCATGATGTTGATGTTAGGATGAAGTGAGATAATATAAGCAAAGTGCTGAGCACAGTGCATGGCACATTGTAAATGCTCACTAAACATGAACAATTATTATTAATATTATTATAATGAAAGCAGTCAAAATACTAAAACTTTTCTTCAAGCAACAAATACTTATTGTACATTTATTGTCAAACCTTGCTGAGTACTAGGAAATAAGAATCTGCACCCCTGTTGACTACAGGTGGCCATTTCTGCTTCTTGACCTTACTTTCAAGACAAACTTCATATCACTCAAACAGATCAACCCATTGCCGTGTTTTAAAAATTCCAAGACTAATGTATTTTAATGATGCTTAACGAACAACTACATCAGCAACACATAAATTCAATCACACTTCAACTGACTTCGTCTCAAATAAAATATGGGTAGTAGGGTTGCAGTCAGGATTGTAGAAGAAAAAAGTCAGCGTTACAAGTCTCTGCGATGCTTTTCATGGATTTCTCCCTGATACAGGCTAAGATTTTCATGTGCGTAGCTGTCATTTTTTAAGATGAGGTTTTCCTTCAGTATGAGCATGGATTCCCCTTGCCAGTTACGTTTTCTGGTGTCCCTGGAGCAGCTGGAGGAAGAATCACATTAGGCTAGGGTGAGAGCCTTGTCACACTCTCTGTCCCTGGAGTGATGCACTCTGATGCCCACCTTCCTGCACAATGCACTTTGGAACAGGGTTGACTGTGGGCCAGGGACTTGCCTGTCTGTCTCCCATTAATCTCTGAAGATGGAAGGGTAATCCCTTCACAAATATGGGAATGGGGGCTGCTCTGAGGCTGGCAAGTAATAAACAACAAGGGTCCCCCCCCCCCCGGATTCCTCCACCCTCCTCTCTGTAGTCCTCAGCAATAACTCAGCCCTTGTCTTCCTCTCTGAAGGATTTAAATGGAATGACCTTAATTCTTGTTTTGTTTGCACTCTATCTTTTAAGGAGCTGCAATGAAGACCAAGACAAACAGTAGATTAACAGTGGTACCTTTTATAAAGCTGATTAGTTCCTAAAATATGCTGAAAGGAAACAAAACCAAAAAAAAAAGAAAAACAAAAAAGAAAAGAAAGAAAAAGAAAAAGTGGAATGGGGCTGAGACAGAAGCCTTTGTCGGTGAGTTGAAACAGCTCCATTCCTTTCAGTAGTCACAGATATTGACCCTCCAGTGAAATGCTTCCTTTGTGTGCAAAGGCTTTGCGGGATAGCATTTATAGTATTAAGCAGGTGCCTGGTAAGTGTTTCTCAACAAATATTACTCACTGCCTAATTTTGGTTTAAGGGGAGCGTTGTACTAGGGATGAATTCAGAAAACATTTGCTGTGGCTCATCTGCTGCTCCTTGGAGGGGTGGTTATCAAGTGGCTGACAGTGTCACAATCAGAATTTCAAAGATGTTATTGCATGTGGAGTCATTAAGAGGAACACAACATCCTAAAATCTCCTTCAGCTCCTCTGGATTTGAAGGAATTTATAGAGAAATTTCCCAGTCACCCCAGCTATATCCAAGTGAAAGCCAAAGCATTATAGACAGGCAGAGCTAAAGTGTGTATCAGGGGGGAGGGAAGGATATATATATATATATATATATATATATATATATATATATATATATATATATATATATACAGAAAATATTTCTGGGCATCAGCCTCTGTTTCCTTTAAGAGATGAAAGAATGTTCCTGAAATTGTTCGATTTAATTTAACGTTAAATAAGAATGTGAAAGGCTAGGGCGCATTAATAAGATGATCCATCTGCTTATAATAATAGGATAATTCACATCTTCATTGTCAGAGCGGACAGCTTCCGATTGGGTCAATCATTAAACTCAATATGTTTCATTCTTTGGTGCAGTCTCTCTTAGAACCTCAGTGCCACTCGTCTGCTCTTCTTTTCCACTATGCACCTATGTTGCAAATTTAGTTCCATTAGGTAGATGCCTGCACCATTATGAAGCCTGATTCTATCATTTTCAAAGTGCCAAGCCACTTAAATACGGTGCAATCTTTGGTCATATTTAATCCAAACATTTACACACATCCAGCTCGTTCTTATCTTTTTAAATAGGATGCAGGGCTTATTTTTAAATTACATCCCCATTCATGTTCCATAAAAGCATCAAGAAAAACTGTCCATGGGATTTAAATTCTAGTCCACAGGTGCTGCTTCCAATTCCTGGCATGCCCATTAAATCCCAGCCCTAGCCTAATTCTTGGCATGACACTCGTGTCGTGGCAGAAAAGAGAAAATGGAAGCAGCCATTTTTCTCCTCTCCCAGAAATAATCCTACACTGAAGTGCACTGTAGCTTTTGCCTTCTCTATTCAGACCTAATTCAAAGAGCATTTTTAAATAAGGGTACCCAGATAAGAGACATCAGCGGGAAGTTAGGGTGCTTGAAATGAGGCAAGTGCTTACCAAAACCTGAGACGTGCGTGATTTTTTTTCACCACGTGGGATCAATTAAATATCCGTCTATCTGGGAGACATTTCTGTTGATACAATGAGTCATACCAGGACTTGGGTGCTCTGACTAATACCAACATATCCCAACGGTCTTGAATCATCCATCCATGGTTCCCTCAAACCCTTGGTACTATCTTCTCCACAGATTGCCCCTCCTTGATGTCTAGGATCAGTTATTCAATTCCATATAGCAAATGCACAGACGCCCTGAAGATATAATGTTCTAGTTTTCTTTCTTCCATTGCTCTGCAGATATGGGCACAGTAAGAAACGTCTCTTGTCAGTTTGGAAAAGCAGTCAGGCCAAACTACTTCTTGCTTAAACAAACAATTTGGTCTCAACCTACCTTGTCTTGTTCTGTACCAAAAAAAAAAAAAAAAAAAAAAAAAATTCTAACAGCGCAAGTGAGGGCTGCAGGGGAAATCTGTGTGAGATCCCCAAATGATCAAAACTGTGCAATTGTCCTGGGTGCACTTCTTTGATAGGCTGCCATTTGTTCCCACTCACCTAGAGAGCTTGCAGATAGCCTGAGAGGTTTGTGTGCGTGTGTGCGGTTTAACAAATTTTCAAAAGTTGCCATGGGGAGAGAGAGAAAGAAAGCCCTTCAAAAAGAAAATTATTTTCACAACATCATCACCAGAAAAACACCCCTGCGACGGATATCTTTGAAGGTCGACTGCAATCTGAACTAATTGGGGAGGGGTGGGGAGAGCTTTCAGATTTGCTCACCTTTTATAATGGGCCTCAGAGAAGTGATCTGCAGCCAAACGCTTCCTGCAATGAGTGGTTTGGGCACTTTCTCAGCAAAAGGAAAGGCTCCTCCAGCTTCTACTTGTTCATGTCACTGAGAGAGGTCACCACCTTCCCTCTTTTACTTGCCACTTCTGATTATTGGGTAGGTTCGCTCCAAAAGTCATCTTTTGTTGCGAGGACATTAATCTTCTCCCCAGCGTTGAAATGCTTGGTAAGAAGGAGGGGGTGGAAGCGGGAAGCCTGATCTCAAAAGCCTCAAGATCACAGCTGAAGAGCATTATTTATAGACCTTTACTGAAAATCAGCTTCAATCTGTGTTGAATGTACTACATTAAACCAATAACAGACAACAAGCTTGTGAATATTTGGCATGATGATGAAATGGGCCGCAGCCCTTCCGCCGCGGGGAGGGAGGGGAACACGATCGAGGGAGGGCTGCTGCTCCTCCTTGGACGGTGTCTGTTGTGATTGCGAGCTGGTTTCCACAGATCCTGGCTGAACATTATGCCATTAAACAGTATGAAAGAAAATCAAAATATATGTTTATGGGTTGCTAAATAGTAAGTGCCCTTTCAAACGCTACTTAATGGCTAGGCTTTAAAGTCATCGTGGAGCCCCCTCAGAAAAAACTAGAGCAGCATGTTTCGCAGATTTCTGTGGCTGCAAACCACCCTGAGATGCTGAATGAATGTGTGCTGAGATCTGTGAACGCCCCACACTCTGTACCCTTAAAGGCATACTATTCAGAAAGGGAAAGCAGCCCTCTGCCACATAGATTCTTCAATTTGTAGTTTTAACTGAAAAACGGGTGATGGTCTTAGCTGCATTTTTTCCCAGAACTTGAGTGACGATCAATGTCTGGTTCAACAAAATAAAGGATATACTTCCTGAGGCAATCAAGGAAGGAATATATGTTTGGATGGTGAATTAGCGTGAGCAGTGGCTAAAGGCGACAAAATACTTGCGGTGTGAAAATACAGACATAATTAAGAGCATTTATAGGCTAAGTACAGTTCTTGTAGTATACTGTTGATTGTGTTTGTATTTGTTATGTTAAATGTACTGGCACTCCACGTATGAACAGACACATAGGCCAAGGAAACAGAATAAGAAGTCCAGAAATAGACCAAAAACATAATAGATGCTCCCTTTCGCATCTCTAAAGGGAACATCTCAAATCAGTGGGAGAAAAGATGGATTATTCCATAGCTGGTGATGAGATAACTGGATAGCCATCCGGAAAAATCTAAAGTGGATCTGTATCTCATACCCTGCTAAAAAACAAAGATTAAATATTAATATTAAATGTTAAAAAGAAAAGAAATACAAGTACTACAAAATACATGAAAGGATTTCTTTATATCTGTGGAGTAAGGATGAAAGAATAAAGACAGAAGCCATGAAATATTTGTATGATTACATAAAAATCAGAACTTCTGATTTTCAGAAAGTCAAAAGACAAATTACAAGTTGGGAAAAATATTTGCAACTTATAACACAAGAGGGGATAAATTTCTTAAACACATAAAGAGCTCCTAGAAATCAATAAGAAAAATGTTAACACCCTAAAAGAAATATGGGAAAAATATCCAAAGGGAAGACTATAGGAAATGAAATACTATTGACTCTAAAATATATGAAAAGGTATCTCACCTCACTAACAACAGAATTTAAATTAAAACTGCAGAGCGATACTATTTTTTACCTATCAGATTGGCAGAAAATCAAAAGTTTAATATTACCTTTTGTTGGCAAGTTTTGGGGAAACAGGTACTTTTGCACCCTGTTGATGGGCGTGTACAAATTGGAACAACTGTAGAGGGCAATTTGACAATTTTCATCGAATTCACAAATACAAATACACTCTTTAACTTAGAAAGTTCACTTCTGGGATTCTATCTTTCACATATATTTGCTTCTATAAAGATGACAAGTACACAACAATATTTGTTATAAAAGCAAAATGTTGAGAACAACCTAAATGCCCACCAATAGAGATTGATTGAATAAATCATAGTACATTTATACTATGCTATTGTAAAGAGAAGGGGTAAGATCTCTGTTTTGATATGGAAAGACAGCCAAATATAGTGTTGACAAGTGCAGAACAAAGTGACAAGTATGCTACCATTTGTGTATGCAAGAGGTAAAATAAAAATATTGCTATTTTCTGATATTTGCATTAAGAAATTTTGGGAAAATACAAACAAATCTAACAACCATGCTTATATATGGAGGATTTAGAAAGAACCAGATAGATTTCAGGGGTGGGAAGGAAGCTTTTTATAGCAAATATTTTAATTTAAAAAAAATTTTTAATCATATTTTACCAAATGGTACCAACTTAAAACTTTGTATCATTAAAATAATTAAATGAAACAGTTAACTAAAAATTAAATTAAATCATTCCCAAATCAAATAAAACAAATGATAAAGTTTATAGTGAAAAAAATTACACCAAACTAATAAGAGCAGGTTTATGTCTACTAATGCAATGATGAAAGAAGAGTAAGAGATTTTTTATAGAAGCTATTATTAATTTAGTCCTTGTCTAAGAGATATCACTTCATTTATCATATATATATATATATATATATATATATATATATATATATATATATATATATGGTATATCATATATCTATACTATATCTCTCCATTTTCTGGTTTAAAAATCTGGAAAATTGAAAGTTAAATTGAGGAACAATTATATTTATTTTAATTAGCTTCAAAAACATTTTTTAACCATTTGAATAGAAGTTTTCCTTGTAGCCAGCTCTAATCTTTAAAAAATTATTTCCGTATTCCCTAAGAAGAAATTGACACTAACGTTATCTTATCACCAAAAGAAAATCTGCCTATCTCTTAATTCTGCTTCAGTCTTAACTTCAAACACAAACATGCTGTCTTTGGCTTAAACAGAATATAAGGTTAAAGTAGCAGAGCCTTGAGAATCAAAGAGTTGATGCTACAATTGTAGAGTTAAAAACTATATTTACTCTAAATTGCAAAATGGTAGGTATTGTATGTGATGTTTAAGTTGGAGCAATTGTTCTAGTAATAAATGTAATATTCAGCAGCATTTTTTCATAGATTACTCAGTTCATCATTAGTGCCATTTTGCCTCTTTATAATAATGTGCACTTTCCTTTAGAAAGAGCTTGGTTATTTCTTTGGTTGGGCCCATTTGCTCCTTTTTTATGTGAGATTTTTCAATACTATGAAATGATGCAGAGCAAAAAAGGTCCATCCACTTCACTTGTGTTGCCTCCTGCGTTACCTAAACCACAACAGAACAATGACAGACAACAGAGCCTTTCTACTCTCTAACAATTCAGTCACCATGACAACCAGCAGAAGAACGTTGGGCTAGAAAAAAAGCATTGAGCTTCAGGGACTAGACTAATCAAAAAATGGAATAACATGGCAACAATTACACTGATGAGTGAGAGGGAAGCTACAGATGCATTCAGACACCTATGGCACCGCAGACTGAATGCATTCAGCATTTTGTGTTTAGTGTCTTGTGTTTCTGAGAGCAGGTAAATAGACAAGATCGAATTGTGTAACAGAATGTCAGTGCTCTAGTTAAATAGAAAATTCCTTTCCTTTGGCTGTGCTACTTCAAGCGCATTGAAGAGGGTTTAGGGGAGATGAGGTTTTGAAGTGAAATGTGTAATAGATACAATATGAGTGCCACAAGGCAATGTTATTTAGTTTTAAAAAAGTAAACTTAGGTATGCCCCCCGCAAACCCCGCCATTTCTTTTATTTTTTTTTCCAAATAAATAAGCACAAATAAAGGAAGACTGCTACTGGGTTAGCGACCAACACTATCTTAAATCCAGCTTCATGTTAGGAACATACATGATTTGCCTCTATTAACATGTTTCTGGGGTATATTGATTCCTATTGACAAAATCAAGCACCATGGTTTTAACAGTATCAGTTCTAAGGTCTGAATAACGTTAGACTGAAAGGGACAGGATGGTTTTGTGGGTCAGTTAACAGGAATATAAGAGATTAGGTGCGTATCTTCCTCATCCCCTGCTTTCACAACAGCCTCAGTTTACCTCCTTAAGAAGTCTCTCCATCCTGAGGAGGTTAGTATAATGTCTCTCTGTCTCTCTGTCTCTCTGTCTCTCTCTCTGTCTCTCTGTCTCTCTCTCTCTCTCTCTCTCTATATATATATATATATATATACATATATATATATATATACATATATATGTTTTTAATGGCATTTATATTCACATTGCTTTTTTTTTTCAAAGATTTTTTTATTGGGGAATTGGGGTAGAGGAACAGCGTTGGGGAATCAGGGAAGGGGAACAGACAAGTTCTGTCTTTTTGTTCTTCAGTCTAGTTGCGGAGGACATTGTTTCACTGGTCCATGTTGGTATCCTCATTGCGCTCTTCCCAGATGAGGCAGATCGTTGGCGGGCCTCTGGATGGTAACTCATCCCGGCTATTGGCAGCTCACGCTGGCTGCCAGCCACTCACTGTAGCCTATGGCAGCCCACTGCAGCAGGGGCTGCAGCCTACACGGACACCGGGGCTCACACAGCCCAGCTCTAGGTGGAGCTGTTGTTAGCTGTAGAGGGCAGTGTCACTGGCTCTCATATGAGGGATCCCAACCTGGGCCGCTGGCATCCCAAGCCAGCTCTTAACCAGTGCGCCACTCGGCCGGCCCTCACATTGCTTTTTGATTGCAGATGTACTTGTTGGGTTATAAATAGCTTTTGCATACACTGACCTCTGCTTCAATTTCTCTGGTTAATTTTTTTCTCATAATTTTTGTACTTCTTTATGTGCTGTGTGTAATTAATTTGGTGGATGTTTTAAGTGAATCACATTATCTGGTTTTGATTTATCAAAGGCAATTTTTCTTCTCCTCCCATAATCAGAAAAATTCTAATTAGGATTTTTTAAAAATTGAGGTAAACCTGGCATACAACATTTTATTAGTTTCAGGTTTGTATACACTACAAAATGATCACTAAAATAAATCTAGTTACCATCCATCGTACGATTGACCCCCTTTACCCATTTTGCCTTCCTTCCCCTCGCATAACCACTAATCAGTTCTCTGTATCTGTGAATTTTGTATGTTCATTTTTTTTGTTGATTCTACATGTAAGTGAAATTATTGGTATTTGTCTTTCTCTGTCTGATTTATATCACTTAGTATGATTCCCCCAAAGTTCATCCATGTTGTTGCAAATGGCAGAATTTTATTCTTTTTTATGGCTGAGTAGTAGTCTATTTTATATATATAATGTACATCATATATAGATATATGCAGAGCAAAAAAGGTTCATCTACTTCACTTGTGTTGCCTCCTGCATTATTTAAACCACCAAAATAAAATTTGCCCAACTCTGAATCCTGCTTCAGTCCTAACTCCAAACATGCTGTCTTTGGCTTAAACAGAACATAAAATTGAAATGTTAAAACAGAAGAGCCTTGAGAATCAATATATATAGAGAGATATCATATATTCTATTTCACATATATATCACATATTCTATTTCATTTCATCCATCAGTGAATACACTTGGGTTATTTCCATATCTTGGTTATTGTAAATAATACTGCAATGAATATAGGGGTTCATATATCCTTTTGAATTTGTGTTTTTGTCCTCTTTGGATAAGTACCCAGAAGTAGAATAGCTGGATCATATGGTAGTTCTATTTCTAATTTTTTTGGGAACCTCCATACTATTTTCCAGAGTGGCTTCACCAATTTACATTCCCACCAACAGTGTATGAGGATTCCCTTTTCTTCATATCCTTACCAAACTTGCATTCTTTTGTCTTTTAAATAACCATTCTAATAGGTGTGAAGTAATATCTCATTGTGGTTTTGACTTGCATTTCCCTGATAATTAATGACACTGAATAATTTTTCACGTGTTTGTTGGCCATCTGTGTGTCTTCTTTGGAAAAATGTCCATTTAAATATCTGCCCATTTTTTAATTGAATTGTTTGGGGGTGTTTGTTTGTTTGCTGTTGAGTTGTTTGAGTTCTTTTTATATTTTGGATATTAACCCTTAATTAGATATATGATTTGCAATATTTTCTCCCATTAAGTAGATTACCTTTTCATTTTGTTGATTATTTCCTTTGTTTTGCAAAAGGCTTTTAATTAAATATAGTTCCGCTTATTTAGTTTTGCTTTTGTTGCTTTTACTTTTGGAGTCAGAGCCAAAAATTAAACATCAAGACCAATGTCAAGGAACGTAATTACTGCATATGTTTTCATTTAGGAGGTGTATGGTTTCAAGTCTTACATTCTAATCTTTGATTCATTTTGAGTTAATTTTTGTGTATGGTGTAAGATGGTGGCCTAATTTCATTCTTTTGCATGTGGCTCTACAGTTTTCCTAACACCATTCATTGAAAAGACTATCCTTTTCCCACTGTATGTTCTTGGCTCCTTTGTCATAAGTTAATCGACCTATCTGAGTGGGTTTATTTCTGAGCTCTCTGTGTTATTCCATTGATCTATGTGTCTGTTTTTATGCCAATACCAAACTGTTTTGATTACTGTAGCTTTGTAGTAGAGTTTGAAATCAGGGAGTGTGATTCCTCCAGCTTTGTTGTTCTTTCTCAAAATTGTTTTGGCTATTTGGGGTCTTTTGTGATTCCATATAAATTTTAGAATTGTTCTTGTTCTGTGAAAAAAATGCCATTGGGATTTTGATAAGGATTGAACTGAATCTGTAATTAGGATTGTTTTATTAAATTATAAACAGGAATGATAACCTCCTCTCAAATAAAAAGTAAAAGTTTTGAAATATTGTCATTTTCATAGAGAAAAATGTTATTTTCTTAGGGAAATTCCTCATAGAAGAGGAATGAGATCTAACTTTTTAAGTTTCCCAGTTTAGATTATTTGTATTGGGGTGGGGTTGTAAGGCGCCAGTCTACAGACATTGAGCTAGTTCTTTCACCACAGATTTCGTAGACTACAACGTCTCCAGTTGTTACCTGTTCTACAACTTGGTATATTTTCTTAGTCTGATTATTTTGACTTCTGTGACTCAGAAGTCAAAACAAAATGCACTGTTCTGTTACTCTATGCTATCTTTTTAAGTAGGGGACAGGAAAGGAGAGAAGGTAACATAATGAGTTTACTTTGAGCCTATAAGGAAACATTTATTAATGATGAGAACTTTTCTATATGAATGAATGAGTTATTCTCTTTATTTTGGTCTTGGTGAGGTCAAAAGCTTTCAACTAGAAATTGGTGTTCCTTTGGAAGATGATCCCTGGGATTTCTTGGGTTAATTTTCCTGTTGTTCAGGTGAGAAAAACAGCATGATGATGATAGCCACTTTTAAAATGTTCATTTAGAAGACTTCCGGTAAAATGGCGCAAAAGACAGACGCTGTGCTAACTGCCTCCCAGGATCACACCAAAATTACAAACAAATTATACAGCATTCAACCCTGGAGGTCCCCGGAACACTGGAGGAACAGAACCACTAAACGAAGAACTTAAAGAGGAAGCCGCGTCGGGTCTGTTAGGACAGGCGGAGACGAGAGAGGGCAAACCCCGTGAAGGAAGACCCAGCTGTGTGGAGGCCTCTCCGGTTGGGGGAGAGACCCTCCGGCCGCACCCCAAGCTCACCAGCTTAGAGTTCCTTTGCCGGGAAGAGGAGTTCTAATATAGCCGGCAGTAAATTAGTGAGGACTCTCTTTGCTCAGCTCGGTGAGGCTAAGAGCGGCTGGAGAATCAGTGGGGCCGGCGCCTGGGCTTGCTCGCTGGTGAGCACTTACCTGGTTCCTGGTGGAGGGAGTGGCTGTGTGAGCCAGGAGCCTGCGGGAACGGACTGAACTGAGCACCTTTGGTGCAAAGGCTGGAGGTTTTTGAACTGCTGTTCCCATGGTGCGGAGCCTGCACGCGAATGGTGTAGGGAGGGCGCCATTTTGTCGGGCTTGGGCCCTCCCACGAAGGGTCAAGTCCTGGACCTCATTGGTCTGGTGGAATTGGCGCAGAAGTACGTGTGCGTGTGCTTGCGCGCCTGCGGCATTGGATCCCCACCCTCTGCCCGGCTTATACTGCGTTGTCAGGGAAACGCAGGGCAGGTGCCCTCCGGCTCAAACAGGCTGCTCACTGAGACCCAGGAGTGCGTGAGCCGCCTCGGATCCCCACCCTCCACTTGGCTTGTGCTGTGTTGCCAGGGAAACGCCTAGTGGGAGTGATCTGGCTCCAACCGGCTGCTCACTGAGACGCAGGAGTGCGCAAGCCACCTTGGTCCCTACTCTCCGCACTGCGCTTGCAGAGTTGCCAGGCTGATGATTGGTTGTCGCGCTGCTCGGCCTGATCTGCAAGCGGCTGATTGGGACAGGCTGAGACTGGGAGTTTTCCTGCGAGTGTTGGGCCGTGAGCTGTGTGCCTGCGTGATCCAGCCAGGGCTCTCCTGGTGATCTATCTAATACATCAAAGCAATCCCAGAGTGACAGCCAGAATGGGGAAACAAAGAAACATGTCACAAGTAAAAGATCAGAAGAAACCTCCAGAAATGGAACCAAATGAAACAGAGGGATCCAACCTTTCAGAGACAGAGTTTAGAACACTGATGATAAGAATATTTAAGGAACTTAGCGAGGACATAAAGAAGGATAGGGAAACCATAAAAAACAACCTGTTAGAACTAACGAATACAATAACTGAAATGAAGAACACACTCGAAGGAATCACCAGTAGAGTAGATGAAGCAGAGGAGCGGATCAGCGATTTGGAAGATAAAATAGTAGAACTCACCCAGCTGGCACAGCAAAAAGACCAAAGAATAAAAAACAATGAAAATAGTTTAAGAGCCCTGTGGGACAAGGTGAAGCGCAACCACCTTCGAATCATAGGGATACCAGAAGGAGAAGAGAAGAAGCAAGGGGTCGAAAATCTATTTGAAAAAATAATGACTGAAAACTTCCCTACCCCAGTGAAGGAAATCAACATACATGCCCAGGAAGTGCACAGGATTCCAAACAAGCTGAACCCAAACAGGTCCACACCAAGACACATCATAGTAAAATGGCAAAGGTTAAAGACAGAGACAGAATCCTAGAGGCTGCAAGAGAAAGACAGCAGGTTACATACAAAGGAACTCCTGTTAGACTAACAGCTGACTTGTCTACAGAAACTCTGCAGGCCAGAAGGGAGTGGCAGGAGATACTCAAAGTGACACAAAATAAAGGCCTACAACCAAGATTGCTTTACCCAGCACGGCTATCACTTAAAATTGAAGGAGAAATAAAGAGCTTCTCAGAAAAGAATAAGCTTAAGGAATTCATTACCACCAAGCCAGCATTGCAAGAAATGTTAAAAGGGCTTTTTTAAACAAAAGAAAGGGGTAAACAAGCTAACCCAGAGAGACAATTTAAGAAGATTGAAGTCATATCAAGCAGATATAAAGGAAAAACTGATGTTTGCTGGCCGGGAGGGAGTGGGGAAGAGGGAGAGGGGGAAGGTTTTGGACAGTGTATGTGGGACTACAATGTTGCCGCAGGGATATGGGGGCAGTTCTGGGAATGTAATTGATAATGTTGTGAAGAGACTATTATGTTGTGAGAAATAAGTCAGTCGGAGAAGGACAGGTACCATGTGATCTCACTTGTATGTGGAGTCTGAAGAGCTGAGTGAACAATCAAAGTAAACAGACTCATAGATGTAGAGGAAAAACTGAGGGTTGCTAGTTGGGAGGGGGGTGGGGATGGGGGGAAGGGGAAGGGATTAGACAGCATCAATAGACAACTATAATATTGCCACAGGGATATGAAACACAGTTCGGGGAATATAATAATGTTGTAAAAATTTTGTGGCGTGTCAGATAGTCACATGTCTTGTTAGGGAGACCACTTCATGGATGGAGTAGAGGCTTGATCACTGCACTGTACACCTGAAGCTGATGTTGTATAGTATTGTATGCCAACTGCAACTGAATATGTGGATGGTCATGGGATGTGGAGTATACTGTGGAGGGGAGTCAAGGGAGTTGTGATCAATATGTATGATATGGGGGGGAGTGGGGTGGCGAACTGGGGGAGGGGGTTTTTCACTTTGGGGGGTAAAGAGTATAACTATTGCATTGTGTTGTACACCTGAAACTAATAAAAAAATATAAAATAAAATAAATAAAATAAAATAAAATAAAATAAAATACAATAAAATAAAATGTTCATTTAGAATGCAATGATAATACCAACATGGGCCAGTGAAGCAACATCCTCCGCAGCTAGACTGAAGAACAAAAAGACAGCAACTTCTCTGTTCCCCTTCCCCGATTCCCCAACGCTGTTCCCCTCCCCCAATTCCCCAATTTTAAAAAATCTTAAAAAAAAACAAACGAAAAACGGTTAATTCTATGTTACATGAATTTAATTTCAATTAAAAAAATAGTAAAGGAAAATTTATAAAAGAGAAAAGCTGAAAAAAATATATTACCTATAGTTCCACCACCCAAAACTAAATACTGTTCACATTTTGATCTAGTTTATGTTCCACAGTAATATTTCATACTGTATATATAATTTATATTTTGTTTTTAAACTTAATGTTATTTGCAGGGTGTTTTCTGTGTTCCATTTGTTGCACGAGCTTACACTCTTGGTTAAAGTTTCTTGATATGTATTTTAAAAAAAAATAAAAATAAAAAATAGGGCCCACTGAGTGGTGCGGTGGTTAAGCGCTGGCTTGGGACGCCAGCGGCCTGGGTTCGGATCCCACATATGAAGGCCAGTGACACTGCCCTCTAAAAAATAAATAAATAAATAAATAAATAAATAAATAAATAAACAAAATGTTCATTTATTCTTCTACTTCTCAAAAAGAAACTGGGGCAAGTTACTCAAGAAATGGATTTCTAATAAAACAGAGACTCGTTAATAGAAGCTACAAGAGAACACAACCAGGAAGTTATTGTTGAAGAAAAAAATATATCAAGAAATCCTGGCAAAACAGAGAAAATTTTCCAGCTCTGAGCTTTCCAGCAACCAGGAAAAGAGAGAAACCCTATGAATTACAGAGTCCTCGGCTAATCGTAAAAATCAGATTGGTTCTTTAGAAGAAACAACCCTTTTCTGTCCCCGAACTCCTCCAGGTGGAATTTGTCCTGGGAAGCGGTGTGTCAGAGGCAGCCAATGAATTGCCACAAGAAACTGGCTTTCAGCCGAGTTGGGGACAGCTTCCCTGGAGGAAGATTGTCCTTCTGACTTTGGCAGATGCCCATTCTGAGTCAGGAGCAAAGCAGAGTTGTTCTTTTCCTCTGCGTGATCAGGGAGGGATAAGGAAAGGGAAAAACAGCACTCTTCTGGGCATAAAGACCCACATCTCCCAACAGCGAGTTACAACAGCTTATTTGGAAACTTCCATGTAGAGGGGGACTTGGACAAAGCGGCTGTTTTTTCTTTATTGGAAGACCTTCTTGCTTTAAAAGCGAAGCAGCCACTGACGGGATGTTCGGAAGGGCCTCCTCCCAGAAGGCCAGCTGAGCTGCTGCCCGATTTCATGCCAAATTCGAATGAAAAATAAGGGTTTCCTATGAGATTATTGTGAAAAGATGAGAAAACAACTAACTCAGCTTTGTAGGAGATAAACAGTGATATCTTGTGTAGACCACACTTGACAAAAGCCAGATCTTATTTTAGACAACATAAGTGTGAGCATTCTTTCTATACAGCCTCCGATATTTTGCCATACTGTAAAGAAAATCTGCTTATCAGTCCTAACACCTTCCCCTGAGTTGCCAGATAAAAGGCCACAGCAATTGGAAGAAATTTATCTTTCAAATATTTCTATTATGCCTGGTGACAATGCCGTTTCCACTGAGGACTTCTCTAGTATGTACTTTTTTTTTTTCTTATGGATGAAGCAGGAATCAAAAAGGACTTTCGCTCTGCCTCAGGAGAACAATACAGGCATGCAAACACTGAGCCTGGCATTGCATTAAGCGCTGAAAATGCTTCAGGGAACCGCTGGCGCCGTGCGCATGCATCAAGGCAAGAGTCTTTATATAGTCGAGGAAATTCATCACAGTATGACACTTTGCGCAGTGCTCCCAAATGGAATTCGTTCTTGTCTAGTTCTCCTTCTTTTATTTCCCTTCAGTGGCTTCACACATTCTGGAATATGCTGTAAGTGGAGGAATTCACTGAGGTTTTAGATCAAGGGAAGAAGCAGCCCACTGGGT
Organism: Aselliscus stoliczkanus; assembly: GCA_033961575.1. Classification (NCBI taxonomy): domain Eukaryota; kingdom Metazoa; phylum Chordata; class Mammalia; order Chiroptera; family Hipposideridae; genus Aselliscus; species Aselliscus stoliczkanus. The sequence goes on along the minus strand of CM066732.1, from coordinate 74,672,612 downwards.
TTGCTAACTTTCCCCCATGCGGTGCCTTCCCTGTAGGATAATGAGGCCAACCAACTCTAAGAGGGGGTGTTTACACTGGGCAGGTACCAGGTGAGTCACTTCACTCACATGATTGCCAGCCCTCACTGCAGGCTTAGAAAAATAAGTATTCTGGTCCTGCCTGAATTCATGTATTAACCTGGCATTCATTCAACACAGTTTTGGAGGACTGATGCTACAGGCTGGCAGACATAGCTGTAGATGTTGTCCACTCAGTGATAAATGAGATATGGCTCCCTGCACATGAGTGGGAAAACTAACCAGAAAAAAAGTTAAGGGACCTCACCAAGGAAGGAGTAGAACCAGAATATGAAGCCATTTGTATAATTCTGGAGTTCATGGCATTTCCTTCACGCCATGCTGTTCTCTTGATTGGCTTACATCTTCTGAATTGTGAATTTCCTGAGGTTCAGAGCATTGATTTGGGGCTCAAGGCGAAGTTTGCCACATTTTAGCTGGGTGACCTTGGGAAAATTATTTGATCTCTCTGTCCTCAATGATTTTACCTGTAAAACGAGAATTCTAATACCAACCCCATAATTATATTCTGAGGCTTAAATGAGATTGTGTGTATAAATCCTTCAGCACAGTGCCCAGCACATAGCAAATACTCAGTAAATATGATTATCATCTTCTTCACTATGGCTCTCTCTTACATTGAGGGGCTTCACTTAGAATTACATCTGCAGCTGTTTGTTTTCACCTAGAATTCTGTTCCTTTCCTCGTTTAATTTGCCCCATAGACCTGTCAGTTTTTGCTCTGACCTGAGGTGACATGTATCATGATTTTGCTGTTCACACTAGGGGTCTACAGGAATAAAGATGGGGAAACATCCCTGTGCTCAGGAGCACATCTGCGATCTAATATCATATTATTAGTATAAGAAGCCCCAAGAGAAGGACTCTGAGAGTTGAGTTTTAGCATCGCTGATTCCTGAGACTCACACAGGAGGGAATTACGACCCTCTGTTCATATGTCTGTCTTTCTCCACAGACTGGGGAACACATCAGAGAAATGACATGGTCTTACTCATCTTTGTCATCTGAGTGTCTGTCATGGTGCTTAGCATACAGTGAGTACTCATTAAATATTGTGAAATGAATAAAAGAATGAAAAGTGACCCCAAAAATTCCATTTATCTTTTTGTTGCTTTACAATGAATACACTGCTGCTTTTCAAAAGGGCCAGAAAAACATGCCAAAATGTAATGTGGTACAATGGTTTTTCTCTGGGCACTCGGATTTGGACATGATATTTTTACTCTGTGCGTTTAGAATTTTGTGGATTAATAACATTAACGGTAATTGATGTTATCAAGAAAAGATCTTTGGACTTTATTTATAGAGTGGGAGAGCTGGGTATTTCTAGACCAAAGAGTAGCGTGATGAGGACTGGAGCCTCCATAAATTCAGTGTGATGGTGGAGTGCAGCATTGTTCTTGCCCTACTCTCACCAGGCCCTGAGCAACCACAGCTAATATGCCTTTGTAGTTCAAATTTTGTCCCTCTTTCTTGGGGCTCTCAGCTCTTTGAAACCATTATTGCATTTAGCCTTCCAATTAGGGAACTGACATGACCAATCCCATTGGACAGGGATCAGAAAGATTATGCCTCTGGCCCAAGTTTAAGGTCCCACACTCTGCTCTCTTATAATCTAACCTTCTATACCATAGCTCAGAGTGGTGACTTATCCTCCACACACACAACCTCAGTGCAAATGTTTATTGATATGAGCAATCAGCAGGAGCCAGGATATGCAATTATATTTAGTTTACAAGCAATGTCATTTTTAATGGCTTGAGAAGTTTCATTCTTTTTCCTGTCTTCTGCTGTAACTGACTCATAGCTGGTTGTTTTCAGTAATGATCTACATACTCATCTCTTCTTCATAGTTAGATGGGACCTGAAGGTGGTTCTGTAGATTCTGAGCTCTGTTACTTCCAATGGGCTATGACATTGCTATAAAGGTTATGAGTCACTGAAGAGCAAGTTCAGGACAATCCTTCTCCCTTTGACCCCACAGGTTATATTGAAAAAGAGTATTGAATTATCATGCTGTCATTTGGATCTACACAAGATGACAGCCTCCTAGAGCAGGTTCAGTGGCCGGCCGGTAGGGTAGATTATTTGGCTTCTTAGGGATCACAGTCACGGGCTCACCCTGCAGGCTACCACAAGGTCCTTTCTCTGACCAGAACTAATTGTTGGGAAGTCAGCTCCCCAAATTAGGAGGAAGTGGGTGGGTCTCACAGGCATGAAGAGTTCATAAACTGAGTTAGACTTGACTAGAGTTTATATCTCTTCTAAAAATATTAGTGAAATCGCATGAATTAGATTCTCCAAAATATATTATTTATTATCTGGTAGTAAGTTAGGTGATTTGGAGAGATAAACTAATCAATTAAATTAAGCTCTGCTAATGCACTAGCCAAGTAATGTATCATCTTTCCTAGGCACATGCTTTTGTTTAGTTAGCCTGTGCCTGCTTCTAAGAGACCCTCAAAGAGTGATGCTAATGGTGGGCTTCCAAATTCCTGAAGATATCTTTGGTCAGAAGGCACTTTGGGAGGCACTAAATTCCATCCTAGAAGGGACTTCATAATATAGCTCCTTACTTGACATTAGGAAATCATCTCTTCAGGCAGGCCTTTCAGAAAATCCAGTCAAGCCCCCTCTTACTTTAGATAATTTTAAAATACATTCTTGAAAGTCCTTTTTTTCTCTCTTTCTTTTAATGCGGAAATAATTGAGTTTGCTTACTTCATGGGCACTTGGGAAATTTTAGTAATGTTGTGAGTTGAGTGATAACCCTCGAAAGGTTATGTTCACCCAGAACCTCAGAATGTGACCTTACTTGGAATAATGGTCTTTGCATAAGTTATTAAGGTAGGAATGAGATTGAGTAAGATGAGATCACCCTGGATTCCCCATGTGGGTCCTTAGCTGAATTATAAGTCGTCTTAGAAAAGAAAAGAAGACATAGAGACAAGAGGAGAACACCATGTGAACACAGAGACGGAGATTGGAGTTTTACTGCCACAAGCCAAGGAACACCTAGAGCTCCCAGAAGCTGGAAGAGGCAAGGAAAGATTCTTCCCTAGTTCGTTCAGAGGAAGCTCAGTCCTGCTCATACCTGGATATCAGACTTCTGGCCTCCAGGACTGTTGAGTAAATAAATTTCTGTTGTTTGAAGCCATGCAGTTTGTGGTAATTTGTTATGGCAGCCCAAGGAAACTAATACAAGCACATTCTTTGAGGTCCACGACCACAAGTGCTCTAAAGGAGGGCAGGATGGTTTGTGAGTGTGTATTACCTAGCATCGTTTTCTGAAGGATCTGGATTTAGTTGGTTTGTTAGGGTTATATCATATTCTGTTGGCACCTGATGAAGCATCAGTGTGTTTTAACTCATTTTGGAAAAGAACTCAAAATCCAGTACAGAGTTGGCAGTTTTTGGTAAAGGACTGATTATGAATGCAGTAGGTTTTTTATGCATTTTTAAATAGGTAAACAAATGGTTCCTAACACCTTTTCCACTGGGAGTTCACCTCCTTAAAGAAACTGAGACAAGAAACACGAAGGACATGAACAATAATTAACTCCTGATTGTAATATACAGCCAAAAGGTCCTGTTTTGTTATCAGTTCTCTGAATCTCTAAGAGATTAAACATTTGATTAAACATATTTCAGCAACAGAAACTACTGAAATGGCTTTTGAACTATTTTAGTCACGTAGCTGTATATTTACCTACTATGCAATGAAACAATATCCTGTACTCTGCTCATTTGTTTATGTGCTTGAAGGAGCCAGGCTTCTATATCTATTCATTCCACCCTTTCTTGAACAACAAGGAAATGATTTAATTCAAGAAATATTTGGCCAGTGCCTACTGTGTGCCCTAGATACGACTAGAGCTGCGTGGGTTACAACAAAAATGAAAGACAAAGACTACTAGTGCTTCCAGGTTAATCAAGAAGGGAGAATGGATTAGTATTCCTTGTGTCAAAGACAACTGCACTATCCAAGAGAGACACCCAAGCAAGTGTCACTGTGCATTGTTGATTTTCCTTTTTCTCTGACAGCTCCTTCTTGGTTGATTTACCAAGACTCTGCCTTCTCTACCAGCCATTAATTGGAAGGTTCAATTAGAGGCCTCTTTTATTCTCCTTTTATCTCTCTCTCTAGGTAAGAAAGTCCATACTCACTAATGCTTTGGTTACTAACAAGATCCCCAAATATATATCTTCTGCCTAGAGCTTTTCTCTGAGTGCTGGAGTGCTACATACAACTTCTTGTTATCTCTCGTTTGTCTCAAAAGTACCTCACATTCAACATGCCCAAACAAAACTCATTATCGTTGGCCCCTTCCTTTAGATCTAACCGTCTTTTAATGCTCCCCATGCTCAAGAATGACCAAGACAGAAACCAAGGAGTTATCTTTGATACATCTTTCTCTCCTACCCTCATCTCTAAACCATCATGGAGTCCTATAAATTTTACCTTGTGATTTTTTTCCTCAAATGTATCTGTTTCTCTTCGTTTCCACTGCCACCTCTCTAATGTTACAACCTAATCACAGGACCAACATTCCATCACCTTTGCCATATTCTGTTGGTTAGAAGCAAGTCACAAGTCCTACCCACACGGAGGGGAGGAGCTTATAAAGGCACAACACCAGAGAGCCAAGATAATGGGGCCATCTTAGAATTCTGTTTATCACAGATCTCAGCTCTAACTCACTTCCTCAGGAAAACCTCCCCAACCCACATTGGTAGACTATACTGACAGTTCATGTGTAATTAGGCAGGGTTGTTTGAAACATAAGTGGAAATTCATTATTTCCAGGCTAAAGCATTTGAGAGACAGTATGTCCATTTGGAGAGAGAGAAAATACCAATTGAATAGCAGAAGAATACTTATACAGAATAAATTTTTAACACATCTAAACTAATTTAGTACCACCTTGGCCCAGGAAGGCCAATGAACAAAACCAGTTGGATGAAGTTAATCCTGAAAGATTGTCTAAGCTAGGGAAAGGGGATTTTAAATTGGGTTTAAAGGTAGATAATTATAGTAATTGGTAAGCAGAAAAGGGATAAAAAAGCAGGAAAGAAATGTTTAAAGATTTAGGAAGAGCAGATTTGTTTATTGGAGCAAAAATTTCATTAAAAAATAATGAAGGTGAATGGCCAGTTTCTTTTATTTATTTCTCATAGTACCTAGCAGAGTAAATGCTGGGTGAATGTTCAATTCAAGATGCAAATGTTCAAAGGTCAAATTCCTAAACAAATTGGAAATGAACCAATCTAATTAAAAATAGTCATTTTGCTTGGTGATCAAATTTCAGTGTAAGGAATTCTGAGACAATGAGAAATTTGGAGGTTTTCTGAGATGTGTGACCCTGCTTGGAGAAATGAGACCCCCTACCAGGAAACCAAATATTGTGATTTGCTTGATTTTCCTAAAATAAATATTCCAGACTTAATCCATCCAAATAAATTAAAGTGGCATTTGTAGAGACATAGGTGCTATAATTCTCGGCAAACTGTTGGAACCCCCTACTTTGAATGGTATTCAAAGTCTATAACATTTTCTTTTGAACATCTTCAGGGAAAATAGATTTGATTTCTGAAATAAGAAATTCACGCAAAGGCCAGTTGAGGTGAACAGGACTAGTTTTGGAAAGGGGTGCAACTATAAAGTAATCCTGATTTTGCTGATATAAATTTGTTCACCAAATTACCAAAAAAGAATTTCAAAAATACGTTTAACATTATAACACATACATAACCTCCTGCGGTGACTACTTTCAAGGGTGACACTTAGATAAAAATATAGTCGCACCTAGCAGCATCAGCATAGGCCCACCTCCCCACTGGCCAACATGGGCTCAGAGAGAAACAGTGGTAAGCAAACCTACAACCCCACTGACCCCTGGAAAACTCAGGCTTCTGTGGCACTTCGCAGTGGGTTTTATGCCTTCCTCACTGCTTTTTGCTACAAAAGCAGTTCCTGAAATGTGGCTTCTTAACAACTTGCTTTGTAGAAAAGCACTGAGAGAAGGCAAGCTGAGCCCTGTGGTAACATTAGAAATGTCCCAGAATTGAGCAAGCAAGAAAAAGCCATCATTCACCCTGTGGCTCTGGCATGCAGAAGAGCAGGAAGACGATGGCTCTTGGAGGGTGCAAGGTAGATGTGGGAGATGGAAGCAGCCTGATCCATGTGTGCTAAAGTGAAGCCCCTAAAGTGAAGTAGGGGCCATAGTGTATTGTGCAGGGAAACTTGAGAGCAAAATGGGGTGTAGGATGAGTCACAGCCAGTACATTGAAAATACAAGAGTATGTGAGAGAGAGAGTGTGGGTGGGAAGAGGCAGAACTCATATTCTGTGGGTAATAAGTTGGGTAACAAAAGAATAGGAGGAAATCTGGGGCATTGAGCCTTTGTGAATTCTCCCCTGCTATCTAAGACACTCCATTGTTAGGAAATAATATTTTTCAGAGTCTAATTGCCTTGTGTTTGGGCACTTATATTTATTCTGATTTGGGGGTTATCCTGGTTTATTCTCCCTAGTGACTATTTCCTATCTGATTTCTCAAACATAGCAATCATTTAATGCCTCATGTTTAAGTGATATTGTATGACCTGTTTTCCAGAAAAATATCAAGGAGTCCTCGATAATTTGAAACAGCACCATCACCTCCTGTTTACCCCAGCTTCCTCTTATAACCAAAAATTTGCAAAGGTCATTCTCATACTCAATTTTTTTTTTCTTTTCAGGGTCAACTTTTAAAGTCATGACACTTAAAACACCAGAATTGTAGTAGATGAACTCCAAAATAACTTGCCCTATTCCTGTCATCCTTTCCTAGGGAATTCTCTTCTTTCTCATTCTTTTCCTTTTTCTTTGGTGATATTATTCCTTGTACAGAGGCTGGCAGACAAGTAAGTGCTCAACAGATATGTCATGAATGAATAAATGAATGGTCACTTGAGAACACAAATGTTTCCAAGGTGGCTTACCACCATGCTTTCTAGAGGCATGGAGATAGATGACTTTCTAAAGACCCTTTAGTTGCTAGACCTTGAACATTTAAAGACATGTATCCAGAGAACTTTTCAAAAAGTGATACTGTAATCCACTGTCAGCATCTTGGGAAGTGATGTAAGGGAAAAGGATGTTGTGTATAAATTGTGTGTGTGTGTGTGTGTGTGTATCTTGTATCTCACCATAGACACACACATAAATCTAACCATTTCACACATTACCATGATATTTGACATAAATTATTTTATAATAATTACTTGATACATGGCTCTAAAGCACCCACCTTTTGAAGAATTGAATGTTTTTTTATTTGTAAATGTAAGTGTCATAGATAAAATGAAGTCATGGATTGTTTAGTGCTGGAAATAGGATGACCTGTAGTAGGGCCTCAAGTTATAGATGAGAAAATTCAGGCCCAAAAAAGCTTCATAGGCTCCCAAATTTACGCAGAGTCTGATGGGAAAGGAGAAACCAGACTCCCAGTATCTGCCTTCCAGTCTGGCTTTCTTTGAGTGGTTTCTCCATTATGGGAATTGTCATAGTGGGAAGAGCTTCAAGAAGCAAAAACATTATGGACTATTTTCTTTACACACAAGAGGGCTTAGCGATTTAAAGGTTTGAGGGAAAACAATATAAAGATTTAAAGACAATATTCAGAAATAGTTTTTCTTTTCAATTGTAAATCAAGGATATTTGCCATGAGTAATATCTGCAAAGACTTCACATATCTGAACAGTTAGGTGGTGCTGTGTTTTGCTTTTTAGATTAATTAATTAATTTGGTATGCAATGGGGTTAATTAAGGATTTCCTTCTAATATTAAATCCTCTTGGGAAATGTCCTACCTGAAACCTACCTCAGTCATTCGCTCACGCAAGAATTGCTTCTTGGATTTAATAAACATTGGAATTTGGAAAGTAACTTGGAACGGAAAATAAGTTTAAAAAAATATATTCTTCAGTACAAAGAAAAACAGCAATGGATTTCGAAATTATGGGTTTCAATGAATAATGTATTTTTTTAAAAACCTGCTCCTCTGTTTATGTGTAATTACTTTTTTATAATCCTCTCATAGGTAAACAATATTGTTTTCATTTCTATTGCTGTAATAAAATATTATAGCTGACCAGTTGGTGGAGCAATTACATTTCCATAGCTCTTAATGGCTATTTCGCTTAGGTACTAGTAACTTAATTAGAATCAAGAAAGAGACTATCAATATTCTAAGGACTAACTGAACTGATCACAAACTTTCAGGTGAAATGACAGATAAAATCACTTTAACAACATCCGGCTCATTGAAGACACCCCGTAATTAAATTAAAGTAGTAATTCCACTCGTGATAGCTGGAGAGTCACCACTTCACTCACTTTCAGGAGGTAAGGCCCATCTCTGCAAAGTCACAGTTATGGGTAGGTATGAGTAAGGAACGGGGAAACATCAGCCTTAGTACTCCAACTCTCAGAAGTATGAGGTTAATGCAATTATAATTTTTAATGGTAAACCAGACACCATTTTACAAGATCATCCAGTAAAGATTTTTATGTAATTATTAGCCTCTTTGGTTTAGGCAGCTGTTCTAGAGAGACAGCCTCGGGGAAAGCAATTTGCTCAATCCAGATTTCCTCCAAAAGGATGGGTAGCTAAATGTTTGCCAATCCAGTGTTTTAGTCTCCCCCAAATCGTTTTTGCTATTATGGTATATATATATATATATATATATATATATATATATATATATATATATATATATTCACCTGTGATATATCCAAATAAAAACTGTAGAAATCAGTATAGCTCTGATTGTGCAAAAAAATCCTTTGAATAGATGAAGGACTGTAAGGAAATATAAAATACTAACAATGGTTGTTTATACTTGCATAGGGAGACTCTGTGATTTTTATTTTTTTCTTGTATTTTCTTTGGTTTCCAAATTTTTCTAAAATGAACATTTATTAGATTACTGTTTATAAAAAGTTATTTTAAGGTGTTATTCAGAAAGTAGGAAATTAGTGCCAGTGAACATAAGAGAATGATTATGTGTATAGATGTATAAAAATATGAACAAAATCATACTATCTTAAAGCTATCTAGTATGTGCATCTTCGTCACTGAGACCAGGCAGTACAGAGGCTGGGCACCTGTTCTTAGCTGAAATCAAAGACTAATCTGCATGTGTTGATGAAATTCTGTTGTCCAGCAAGCTGAAGAGTAAAGGGGGCCAACTGATACAGGATAGGGTGGGGTTGGAGGTTTTATTTTCTAAAATCCAAGTTTCTTGCAGATATGTGTGTAATAGCCAGCTTTCATACAAATATTTATTAAGTACTTAAGATATGCCAAGCACTGTTCTAGACAATAAAGTTAAAGCAGTAAATGAAATAGAGATCCTTGTTCTCTTGAGCTTACATTTTAGATTGGGGTGACTGAGAATAAACATATACACAAAACTGTACTATTTTAGATGATGGCAGGAATGACAAAGAAAAGTAGAGATGAAGGATACATAGTGCCTTGGAAGGGAAGAGGGAGGTCACTTTCTAAAAAGATTACTAGGGAAAGCCTCACTGATAAGGTGATATTAAGCTAAGGCCAGAAATAGTTATGATGCTATCTGAAGCAAGAGTTCCAGGCAGAAGCAGCAGCAAATTCAAGCAAGCCGGGTGTGTCCCAGAATCAGCCCGGAGGCAGGGGCTGGAACAGGGTGTGGGGAGGGGAACTTGGGAAATGAGGTCAGCAGTGTAATGGAGAACCAGACCACGCATTCAAAGAATTTTGGCTTTTGCTGAGGTATGGAAAGTCATTGAAAGGTTTATGACAGAGGAGAGACTTTTTTGGTATGCTTTTTAAAGGATCACTCTAGCTGTTTTACTCAGAACAGACTTTGGAGGGAGAAAGCAAGGGCAGAGACAAGAGATTAGTTAGGAGACTATTGAAATAATCAAAGCAAAAGATAGTGGCAGGGCTGGCCAAATGGCGTGATGGTTAAGCGCTGGCTTGGGAAGCCAGCGGCCCCAGTTCAGGTCCCACATATGAGGGCCAGTGACACTGCCCTCAAAAAAAAAAAAAAAAAAAAGATAGTGGCAGCTTGGACCAGGGGAATAGCAATGGAAGTAGTGAAAAGTGACAGGATTCTGAATAAATCTTGAGGTAGAGCCATATGATTGCTAACAGATTGATACAAGAGAAAGAGAGACATCAAGGATGACTTCAAATTTTTTTATTAAATTTATTGGGGTGACATTGGTTAATGAAATTATATAGATTTCAAGGGTACATTTCTGTAATACATTATCTATATATTGCATTGTGTGTTCACCACACAAAGTCAAATCTCCTTCAGTCACCATACGTTTGACCCCCTTTTATCTCTTCTACCTACCCCTCTCCCTCTTCTTGAGGTAACCCCTAAATTCAGAGTAACTGGAAGAATACAGTTCACATTCACTGCAATGGGGAAGACTGTGTGAGGAACAAGTATGGGTGAGGGTGAAGTGAGAGATCAAGAGTTTGGTTTTGAGCATATGTGTTAGATGTGAGTTGCTTATTAGATATTCAGATGGACATATGAAGTAGGCATGTAAATATACTAGTGTCAAACTGAGGCGAGAAGTCAAGGCTGGAGATGAAACTTGGGAAGTTGTCAGCATATAGGTGGTATTTGAAGCCATAAAACTGGACATCACTAACAAAGCACGGGTAGAAAAGAAGTCCAAGGACTGAGCCCTCCTGCTTTGGGGTAGTTGAGGTTGGAGAGATGAAAAATAATCTTCAAAAGAGACAGAGGAGACAGAGACAGTGAAGCAGAAGAAAAAACACACAATAATGAACAAAAACCCAGGAGAATGTGAATAAAGCAAAAGCTGGAGATTTATTGGTTTCAGATTCAAGGAAATATCTTTCCAATCATTAGCTAACCAGTAAGCAACCGAACAGAGACTTCAGCAGTCACACATGACGAATACAGGCTTTACAAATTATTTCAGGAAAATTATTCAAAAATGAGACAAATATGGCCTCTGTATATTGGCCCCTAGGTTGTTTATTTCTTCACTGCAGGCTGAGACCTATCAGCTCAAATTTTTGCACATCCAATTATTTCTAATATGGTCCAAACAAGCAAAATTTTAAACATTTAGAAACTGCTTACTCTGCATTCCTTGCAAAACTTCACTTGACAGTTGTTACCCATTGGTCAGATCGAGCCTTGTGGTTATAAGACCCCAAGCTGCTATGGCCTGCTGGAGGTCTCTGATCCAGAGGCTCCTCTCCGTGCTGCTGAGCAATGTCATCTAGACGTGTACCATCCTTTTTGAAAAGTTTACTTAAAAGTGAACTCCAACAAACATAACGTGAATCAAAAATAGCTCAAAAATAAGAGAAATTGTGCCACGAAAGAACCATAAATATCTGAACGATTTAAAGAGTTAAGTTTAAATGATCAGTGGAAATGTGGTTCTTGAAATGAATAAAGTATATAAAACATTTTTTGACAGAAAACTATTTCAAAAAACAACTTTCAACATAAATCTGGGCCCAAAGGTCTAAAAATTAATAGCTAGAAGCATATATTGTGCTGTGAGTTAGATACCAAATTCTAATTATATGCTGCTTAAAAGACATGTATGTAAGACACAATTGGTAACCCATACAAGTATGGATTTATATATAAATATCAAAACAGAAATATTGACTAAAATATCAGCAAATCGAAGCCAGTAATATATTTAAGAATTGCTTCATCAGAAACTCTTTATTTTGAGAATACAAGAATGATCTAATATAGGAAAATTAACCAGTGCTATTTGTCACATGAACAGGTTAAAGGAAGAAAATAATAAAATTGTGTCAAAAGGAACCTGACAAAATTAACTACCCATTCAAAAACAGAAATTGTTAGAAATATAGGAATTAAAGATCTTGAGCTTAACATGAAAAAGAATGTCTCTGTCAAACTAAGAGTCATGACAAAAATTCATGACTCTTAAAAAAAAAAATAAAAAAATTTTATTTTTATAAAAGATAGGGGTCAGAAACAATGTATACTATTAACATTATTCACCATTTTTGTTGGTTCTAAATATGTCCCGAAATTCTTTGAGACTCATCTTGGAAGCAGGTTCTCCAGCCCAGTCAAGCTGCAGATGACTAATAGCCTCAGCTCACATCTCAACTACAACCTCATGAGATACCTGAGTCAGAACTACTTGCCTAATCTGCTCCTGAATTCCTGACCCTCAAACACTGTAAGATAATAAATGTTTGTTGATTTAAGTTGCAAGTTTGGGGGTAATTTGTTACATAGCAATGTTGAACTAATATGCCCTGTTCAGAAAGTTCTAGTCAATAAATATCAAATCAATTCAATGATTCATAAAATAAGCTATGACTATGGAAATGGGAAGACAAAAATAATAATTTTTGAAGATTACATGAAGTGTATTGATGAGTTAAAATGGTTAAGAAGCCAATAAGTGAACATTTCATTGATACTGGAATTAGTAAAATAAACAAAAACATTTAAAATATAAAAGCAATGGTAGAAATCATCATAAAGATGTCTAATGTTTATTAAGCATGTTATATAATACACATTATGTCAAGCACTATAATATTACAATATGACTCATTTTATCTTCCCAACAATCCCATGAAGATGAGAAAATTGAGGTTCAGAAAAGTTATTTTTCTCAAGTCTGTAGCTTATTTATTGAGTTTAGGCCTGTCTACATACACAAGATCTGTCTGTTTACTGGTATTTTTAGAGTTAAAACTCTAAAACATTAGAAGTATGGTTGACAAGCTATTGGAAAAGGGTTTCACCAAGCACGACAAAGGGTTAGTGTTTAAAATATATGAGTGTAAAAATGTTCATCACAATGTTATTTATAAATAAAATGAAAAAAAAACCTAAGTATCCAACAGTAGAGAAATGGTGAAAGGAATTATATAAATTTATTAAATTTAATGTTTTGCAACTCTTCAACAATTATATTTTTAACTCCATTAAGAAAACTAAGCCACAGACTAGGAGAAAATATTCACGAAACATATGTCAAAGCACTGGTAACCAAGATATACAAAGAATTCCTAAACTCAACAATAAAAAGACAAACAACCCAATAAAAATGGACAAACGATTCAGAAGACACTTCACAAAAAGAAATATGTGAATAGCCAACAAGCATACAAAAAGATGCTCATCATCATAATGATCAGAGAATGCAAGTTAAAATTAAAATCATGAGGAAATACCACATATACTTACTACTAGTATGTTTAGAATTTAAAAGACTACAACAGGGCCGGCCTAGTGGCGCATTGGTTAAGAGCTGGTTTTGGGATGCCAGCGGCCCCAGTTCAGATCCCACATATGACGGCCAGTGACACTGCCCTCTACAGCTTAATAACAGCTCCACCTGGAGCTGGGCTGCATGAGCCCCGGCGACGGTGTAGGCTGCAGCCCCTGCTGCAGTGGGCTGCCATAGGCTACAGTGAGTGGCCAGCAGCCAGCGTGAGCTGCCAATAGCCGCGGTGAGCGACCATCCAGAGGCTGGCGACCCATCTGCCTCATCCGGGAAGAGCACAATGACGATACCAACGTCCTCTGCAACTAGACTGAAGAACAAAAAGACAGCAACTTGTCAGTTCCCCTCCCCTTCCCTGATTCCCCAATGCTGTTCTCCTCCCCCAATTCCCCAATAAAATCTTTAAAAAAAAAAAAAAAGACTAAACATAAGAATGTAGAATAATTGGAGTTCTCACACATTGCTATTGGAAATGTAAAATGATACAAGTTTGGGCAAAGTTTGGCAGTTCCTTAAAAACTAAACACATACCCACCCTAGATCCAGAAAATCCACTCTTAGATATTTACTTATGAGAAATAAAAACTTGTACTCACAAAGTGGCTTGTAATAAGAATATTTATTGTAGCTTTATTCATAATGGTCAAAAACTGGACTCAGCCTAGGTGTCCATTAATAAGAAAATGGATAAATTGGCATATTTATACAATGCAATAGTATTATAACTAGCAGTAGAAAGGAATGAACAACTGCTTGTTTGTTTGTGTGTGTTTACACACAGCAAAATGGATAAATCTAAAAAATATAGGCTGAAAGAAATAAGTCTTATACAGAAGTGTACACACTGTATACAACAATATAAAATTCAAGATTAGGCAAAGATATGAAGTTCAAGAGTAGGCAAAATGAATCTATTGGTGGTGGTGGAGTGGTGTGCAGACAGGGATTGATTGGAAAGGAACCTAAAGGAACTTTTTGGGGCTAAGGATAATGTTCCATGTCTTCATAAGGGCTTAGGTTACACAGGTGTTGCATTTGTCAGAAGTCAATGCATGAACACTTGGAGATTTGTGTATTTCATTGTATGTAAATTTTATCTTAAAACAAAAGTGTTAAATAATATTGAACTCTAGTTAAAAATATGAATACTAAAGTATTTAGAAGGAAGTGTGATGCCTGCAATGTTTGAAATGCATCAGAAAAGATAAGATGGATTAGTGGATGGATGGATGGGTGAATGGATAACTAAATATGTGATGAAGCAAACATAGTAAAGTGTTAATGGTAGAATCTCAGTGGTGGATATGTGGCTGTTCACCATAAAATTCTTTCAACTTTTCTATAAGTTTGAAAATTCTTACAGTAACATGTTGGGAAAATTGTGTTTTCAAGGAAATTACTTCAGATAACTTGTCAAATTTTTAAAAAGCAGGATAGAATGTTTCATGTGTAATATGATGTAGTTAGAAAGGGTAAGAAGGAGAGCCTTGAAGTAGGAAAAACAAAGTGGTTATGTTAGGGTGTTGTGAAAATGGGTAATTTTTATATTTTCTTTACATTTTCTGAACTTTCTACAGTAAGTGTGAATGATTATTATCAGAAAAAAACATTTCACAACTTAACATCTTTTTTTATTATTATTATTAGTTTCAGGTATACAAAACAACATAATAATTAGGCATTTACACCCCTCACAAAGTTATAACCTCCCCCAGGTCTACTACCCCTCTGACACCATACACACCATACATAGCTATTACAATACCATTGACTAAATTCCCTATGCTGTACTTTACATCCCGTGACTATATATATATATATATATATATATATATATATATATATACACATATATATATATATATATACATTTTAAATTATAGTTGACATTCAATACTATATTATATTAGTTTCAGGGGTGCAGGGTAGTGGCCAGGCATCCATACAACTTATGAAGTGATACCTTCATCAAGTCCAGCACCAACCCGACACCTTACACAATTTTACATTATTGAATACATTCCCCATACTGCACTTCACATCCCTGTGACCATTTTGTAACTACCAATCTGTGCTTCCGAATTGCTTCACTTTTCTTACCCTGTCACCCAACCCCACCTCCCATCTGTTCTTTAGATTCCACATATAAGTGAGGACATATGGTATTTGTCTTCCTCAATCTGACTTATTTCATTTAGCATAATATCTTCTAGATCCATCCATGTTATTGCAAATGTTAAGATTTCATTCTTTTTATGGCAGAGTAATACTCCATGGCATAAATGTACCACAATTTCTTTATCCAATTGTCTATTGAAGAACATTTCAGTTTTTTCCATATCTTGGCTTTTGTGAATGGTGCTATAGTAAACATAGGAGTGTATATATCACTTAATATTCTTAAAAAGAGTTTCAAAGAGGCAGATTTTAACTTAGAGCAACACTTTCTGCAGAACCACATACAGATGGAACGGACCTTTGAGATGGTAAGATTTCCCATCTCCCAAGGACCATGGTCCAGGCCAGAATACCACAGATAGAAATATTTTAGAGAGGACTTACAAAGTATGGGGGATTTTAGGGTATCTTCAAATTCCTATATCTATGTGTGAAAAAGAAATTATAACGGAAATGAAAAGACTTCTTGAGTTTTTCTAATCCATTAAGCTCAGTACTACTCCATGAAAATAAAAATGCTAATCCAAGACTTCTTGTGCCAGCATTCACACAAACTGGTTCAATATATAACAGGAAAGCCATCCTTGGCACCAACTCAGAGTTGTTTTAACGTTCTGTTGGGTTGTCAGAAAAGTCATGATGTATTTTGTCTCTGTTTTTCAAAGGTATATTGCCCATTTTGTTCGATAACCTTTTGCCATCTTTCAGTGAACTTCATAATTCCTCGTTCATAGAAGGACCTGTCTTTATTTGCGAAAAACTGAACAAGGTGCTAACTTACAGCCTCATCTGAATTGAACGTTATACCACGCAAGGAGTTTTGAAGAGAGCGAAACAAGTGGAAGTCTGACTGCGCAAGGTCAGGCGAATATGGTGGGTGTGGCAACACATCCCATCCAAGCTCCTATCATTTTTGACGGGTGATCAAACCTGTGTATGGCCTCACATATTGTCGCGATGGAACATAACTCCTTTACAATTAACAAGCTCTGGACGTTTCTGGATTATGGATTCATTTAAACTGTCCAATTGCCGACAGTATACATTCAGATTGATTGTTTGGTTCCTTGGTAGGAGCTCGAAAAACACGATGCCTTTAAAATCCCACCACACTGAGAACATGACCTTCTTCTGGTGAATGTCTACTTTTGATGTCCTTTGAGGTGAATCATCACGTCAGGACCAAGACCGTATGTGCACCACATTGTTGTTGTAAACAATCCACTTCTCATCACCAGTTATCAGTCACTTCAAAAAAAGATTGTTTTCCTCACGTTCAATGAGCATATTGCAAATGTTTATAGGCGCCGTCAAGTGAACTTCTTTGAGTTCATCGAGCTTATTTACGTATCCCAGCTTCTTCAGGTGGTCGTGAACGCTTGAATGATGGACATTCAATGTTTCTGCAATCTCTCATGTTGTGTAACATGGGTTTGACTCAATCAATGCCTTTATTTTGTCATCATCAACCTCGGTGGGCCTCCCTGACCAAGGAGCGTCGTTGAGATCAACATCACCAGCACAGAATTTTGTGAACCATCATTGGCACTTACATTCTTATAGAGCATTGTCACTGTAAACTTCATGCAACTTTCCACAAGCTTGCTACTGCATTCTTCCCTTTATGGAAATAAAACAGTAAAATATGGCAAAAATGCTCAGTTTGGTCTTCTATCTTCAACTTGTAAAATCTCCAAAACTCAACCAAAACGCTCAATATTTCTTTAGAATGAAACTAGATCAGCTGTCAAATGACATAGCAATAACATAGATGTGAATGACTCTAGTACTTCCAAAAATTAACCAGTGCCATCTGTTGCAAACATGTGTCATGACTTTTCCAACAACCCAATAGCTGTGCTAGTACGGCAGAGTAATAACAGTACTTCATATATGCAAAGTGTTTGAGAAAGCAGAGCACTTCAGCATCCATTATCTCCTGTAAGCCTGTGGCAGCCATGAGACATGTGAGGGGAGATGGGTTTTTCAAACCAGAAGGCAGCACGATTGTCCAGGGACACCAGGGCACTGACCCTGCTTCCTTCCCTCACACATGGATGGTCCTTGTTGATGCTACCTTTAGTTCAAGCACTTAAAGTGATGCACAGAGTTAGTTGAAGTACATTTTTCTAGCTTAGTAATATAATAAAAATTTGGTTTCTTCCTCAACACCTTCAGCACGCTATCTGAAGGGACTATCAGTGTTGGCTGAATACCCCATGAGGAACCAGGGAAAAAGGAAAAACTGAACAGAGGTGCTCTGCCCTCACTTCTGCTGTGTGAGAGTCTCTCATCCATGGCTACATGGTACAGCCATGTGTGTTTGTGTGCAGGGACTTTTTCTAATTGATTAGGAATTTATCAGCCATGATGCACATCAATACTGTTGTCTATTTTTTCTATCTTTATTTAATTTTTTTTTCTTCTTTTTTTTGTAGAGTAGGAAACTGAAGTTCAGAGATGTGAGATAGAAGAACCAAGATTAGAATGTGTGATATCAGGGGTATTAGTGGAGCAGAGAGGAGAGCAAAATTTTCCAAGCATTACTCAAATGAATCCCCAGTCAAATCTGTAAAATCCTTTAGGTTTTCAAGCAGATCTAAGAAACAAACCAAAAGAGAATTCATTAGTACCTTGAATTTATTTAAAGTTTAAGAAAATTTTCAGTACTGCTCTGAGCATTTTAAAAGCTTTATCCTGTGAGAGTGAGACCACATGTGTCCAAGATGATACATAAGGTGTTCTCTTTCTCCCAGTGACAATGGAGAACTTGAAGAAAGAGATTTGGCGTTTGTATTTTTGAATGATGCTCCTTTAAAACTGGGACTTTTTAATTTAATTTAATTTAATTTTTTTTGTTCTGAGCCTGTTTATAAAGAGAGTCAACTTCACCTAAGATAGGCCAGGCAAGACAGTTTAGAGTGATTGTGCAAATCCGTTAACACACATCACAATACAATAAATCACATAACAGTTTTGGAAAGCTCCTGATGAAAAACCAGAATAGGGTGACAGCAAAAACGTATTTCATTAGTTTAAAATCTATACTTTGAAAGAAATTCTACACCAAAGCTTGGAGAATCTTTCACAAAATCTTTTAAAACCAGGACTAGCATAGATTACTTTTTCTAATTCACACCTTCAAAGTTGCAAAAAACCCAGGCCAATATAGAATACTTCTGTAATTGACAAAGTTCTAATAAGTGGAATAAATCCTATCTTTACTGAGCTGAAGTTCCCTCCCTCAGTCAATAGCAATTCGAGTATTATTAACGGCTTCTCCACATTTTAGGGCTTCGCAGCCTTATCTAAGTACTGCCAAGAAAAAAATTGCAGAAGTTAATGTAATCCCCATTTTTCCAAATATTGAAGTCCATTGGGCCACCCAAAAGATCTTCATTTCCAGACTATTTCCAAAACTGCGTGCAACCTGTGGCCGACTTTAGGTAAAGCCTGACTGAGGAGGTCAGCATTAACTGGGAAAAGGACTGTCCACTCCAGACTATCAGGGCCCTTGGAAGCCTCCCTGCTTCTTTGCATTCACTTCCCCTAAAAGTTCTCCAACTCTAGGGTTGCCTAAAATCATTCAATTAGAGGGTTATTTCTTGAACTAGTATTCTGTTAAAATGCAATACCACTGAGGGAGTTAATAGCAACTTTCAACTCAGTGTGAAGACATTTATCAGATTCCCTCATAAGAAGGCTGTGATTGAGCAGAACAACACCTGGTTCCCCTCCAGGAAATCAGGAAAGCTATGAGGAGGAGAAAAGGTTTCCCAAAGGGGAGGTGGGCATATGAATACCTTCGGATTGCATCATTTTCTTCGGCTGCCCTTGGTCTTCAGTGTGAAAATGTTCTCCATCCTTATCATGAAATCTCACCTTCTTATCTGATAAATGATTGCAATCCAAAGCCACGTCAAATCTGTGTGTGCCCAATTTTTCTCTATCTTGACCAAATACAGGAAATGGATAACTTTGCAAAGCACCCGGAGACCAGCCAAAGCAATCTGCAAATTGTGTAACCTGTCCCTGCTCTCAACACTATGTATTCAGCGAGGACTTCAAGAGAAATCTCATTCTTGTTCTCCCTCTCAAAGGTCCACACCCAGATTTTTGGGGTTGACTGTGAGCTTTGGTTTTGCAACCTCCAGTTTTGGAAACAAGCAGAAAATAGTAACAGTTCAGTTGTTTTGTGCCTTTTCCTAGTGTTTGTCCTCATATTAAGATAAACTGGAATAGACTTTTAATTAGGAAAATATAGAGCGTACCTCCTTTTCTTGTACACACACACACACACACACACACATGCTTATAAAAACTGTGTGACTGTGAATTGGTGGCATATGTACTCCTATTTTTAGCCTAGGATGAACGAAACCTGAAGGACAGAAGAGATAACTGATTTTCCTGCATCCCTCAGTGACGCTTAGACTCCTGTTAGAGATATTCTCTTTTATTCTTGTTTACCAAGTTGTGCTAACTCTGGAGATTCTAAATCTTTCATTTCTGAAGCTGTTTTAAAACAACCAATGTAAGCAGCTTATCCTTGCTAGGAGATGGTATTATCTTCTCCCTAACTATAGTTATCACTGAATTCAAGTACAGGATCTTTATAAAGTCTCTGTGCCATTATTAAATTTTTAACTTCAAAAGCATACAAGGTAACCATGATAGTAAACTGTAAATGGAATTGAAAGGCAAATTCAATTTTCTTCTTAGTGCTGTCACGAACTTCAATTCCGCTAGCCATATTTCATTTGACACAGGATCTGAAATGAGTACATATTGTGTGCAATTGTGTAATGCAGTTGTCCTAAACTTTAATACATTTACTTTTGAGTACCGTTTACAGATTGTTCCTCTAACACGCACAACCCGAGTTATTAAAGTCTAAAAGTGCACCAGGCCCTCATGAAGACCTGTTTATAGCTCAAGTACAGAGCACAGGAATTCTGGCTAAATTACCTTTTTTTGCTGCCAGCTCATTCTCCTTTATTTTACACAGGCTACCGTATCGAAAGGACTGTATGTTCGTTTTCAATGAAAAGGAGAAATTCCTAAACTCTAGTACTTAGTGAATAACTGGTGCTAAAAGGCATGGCTTCATTTTAAAAGTGTCTTCTTGCTTAGAATACATAGATTATGTCAAGATTTAACAAAATAAGACTAATTTTTGACAAAAAGCACTGAGGAAGAGTAAGGCCATTAATCAAATAATTAGAAAATAGATCATCCCATAGATACATACCATTCGGCAGTTATCAATTTGGATTCTCCAATTTCTTCAAGTTTCGTGCAAATGCATGTCATGTTTCCTGAATACTCTCAGTTCACAAGGTGATGGTCCTTTTCTGAATTCCTAAAGTGTCATTAAGGTGAGCCTGAACTCAGAGACCTCAGACCACCAGGCAAGTTCATGGAAGAGCTGGCTTAGAACCTAGGACCGTTCTCTTTCCCTGCCTTAGTCCTGGGGTAGGAGTGGCTAAATGTGTAGCTTAAAAGGAAAACCAGATCTGGGGGATAAAAAAAGGAAGATTCAAAGATGTTTAAGGGTTTGAACAAAGGTGGCTTAGAAAATATGGGGAGGTCATGTTGAAGAAAAAGTAATGAGTTTCATTTTAAACACGCTGAGTTTGAAATGATGGCAGAACATCAAATCTATCTGGCCTGGTTGGGTGAGGATTCTTCAAATAATAAAGGCCAGAAACTTTGTGAAAAAAGACAGGAATCTCTGCTGAATGATAGACAATATAAGCTTTAACCCTGCAATGAAGAGAGTTTACGGCTTGATTCAATGGTTTGAACAGTGTGGATGGAGGCTTGGGTGACACACCAAAGCCCTGTTCGAGTGATGGGCAGTGCAGCTCCAATAACTGTTTCCTCAGCAGCAACTACAACCTTTGCATTTGGAGCAAATCTTTCATGGTCAGCCTCATTCTAGAGATGAGGTCAAAGGTCCGCAAATTACAGCCCTCGGTTCAATTCTGACCTATTGGCTGTTTCTGCATAGCCTGGTAGCTAAGAATGCTTCTTCCATTTTTAAATGGTTGGGGGAACAAAATCAAAAGAATAATAACATTCTGTGACACATGAAAATTATATGACATTTATTCAACACAACCCATCCATTCATTTAATTTATGTATTGACTGTGGTTGCTTTTGAGTTACAGCAGCAGATTTTGAGTAGTTGCAATATACGATATGACCCACAAACTCTAAGATATTTACTATGTGATAAAATATTTACTATGTGAAAATTTTTGCTGACCTTTGTCTTAGATTTTTAAGAGTTCAGTCATCTGAAGATGGCTTCTGATCCTTTGCCTTTCCATCTGTCCATCTGTACATCCATTCATCCATTCATCCATCTACCCATATATCCCGCCAGTCAGCCAGCCACCCAGCTATCTATATTTATCAAATATATAGTGAAATTCTAAAAATTCCCAAGACCTCATACCAGTGTTATATATATAGCAGTGTCCCCTCCTCTGGAAAGAATTTGGCATTTATTTGGAACAGTAAGGGATTTCACTGGGTAGCCGAGGGCTGAGTTTTCAGTATCCTTAAGTTCTTCCACCTTAGAGCACCCCCGCTCTCAGGGCCCAGCCTTCACTATGCTGGAAGAGGGGTTGATCTTTGAAATAAGAGTGAGGCTGGACCTGCAGCTGTCCAGCAGGGGCTCCTGTGAAACGGAGGAGTAGAATTGCTAAAGCTGGGAACCAGGCTGGAACTGAAGAGCTGCAGCTTTTGCCTGGCTGGCTAGGGCTTGTTTCTCGAGCCAGGGGCAGGGCCATATTAGGATTGTAAGAGTGGCGGTGTTGGATACGGTGAGCAGTGGCACACAGGGACCTGGCAAGGGTGCTCCCTACTAATAAGCAGCCTAAGCTGGGGCAGAGTGGGTAAACTAGGGATAACAAAACTTTCTGGGGAGTGTAGATGTTTGTGGGTTTCACAGCTTTGGAGTGTCAGCAAGTCAGGCTGCAGGGTGGTAGAAGATCCCATGTAAGCACATCATGGCCAAAATAGGGCCACTACTTTGAAGGAAGAATGAGATTTTAAAATGATAAAATACATTTTGGTATCACCATACAATGAAACTCTGTACAGCAAAATGTGTATCTATGCAAACAGATGTTTATTAACATGGAAATATAGTCAACATAAAGTAAAATAAAAAATAGAGTTGTGTGGATTGTATTGTAATGATTCCGTTTTGCAAAATGACGTGTGCATATTTGTGCGCCGTTTATATACCTGTAGTTTCATAGAGACAAGCTAGAAATATATGCTTCTGATTTTTAACAATTAAAAAAAGAAGTATATACAGTAAAAATATAAATGGTTATTATCTCTAGGCGGTGAGATTATGGGTGAATTCATCTTTCCTTTGTGTATTTCTGAACTTTATCTATTTTCTACAATACACACTAATTACTTTGTAACCAAAGAAATGATAATGATTTGTTTTAAAAATGCAACATCTTCACAGTAGTGGAAAGCTACCCAGTAATGTCTTTGTCCCAAGCCAAAGAGAAGATAACCATGATGAAACTATATACCTTTCCACCATTTTCTGTGTAGCATTTGTTAGGAATGGTTTCAGCTCCAAATAATAGAAAATCTAACTAACAGCTGAATAGACAGACTATAACAACATTTATTTACCCATTAAGTCCAAAGGTAGGCAATTTCAAGATTGTCTTGGCAGTTCACTTGTTATTAACTTTCTTTCTGCTTTGCCATCCTTAAGAGTGTTGGCTTTTTATCCACATGCATGTCCCCACTTGGTCTTAAGATGGCAGATCTCTCACCTTCATATTCAAGGAACAAAGAGGGGGCTGCATTGGCATGTGTGGAAACAGGTCTTTCTGGGATGAGGGAGAAAGGACTTGAGAATATAACTGTTGTATATGCCAACCAGAAATGCTCGTTATAGGTAAGAAGGAGCTGTTCCCTATGTTGCGATAATATTATATCATAGGCTGATTATTATTTTTCTCATTACAACTTCCTCAATCTTATAGTTCATAAAAAAATTCCTCCAAGATGCTGGCAATGAGTTAATTTTTCAATCAGCATGAGTTGTTCTTTCTCTATCTTTCAGGGAGTTCAGGGTGAATACATCAGAGTGTACGATGCAGGAGACAATTGAAATGGAGTTATGTGAGCTTTCAAACATCCACATTCTTTAAGCATGTGAAGTAAGTAAGTATGTATGATTAATAAATAAATATGAAACTATTCTGCAAATTTTACGTATAATGGCATTGAGAGTTAGAGACTAAAAGAAGGCAGGGCATATTTATGATGTTCATGGGTAACAAACAATGAGCTAGACACAACACAGCAGGTCCTTAGTCCAGGCCAGACACAAGTCATTTTTATTGAGTTTAATTCCACTATTTAGTCTAATGGTAAAAGAGCATTTCAGAAAATAAAAGATACTCTGCACAGAACACATTTTGGGAATCCAAGAATTTCTTTTTTGCGGGATTGGGGGGTGGATTTTATAGCTCATGTATTTATTTAGCTCTTATGAAAACAGTGGAAACACTGCACAAAACTAACTCAAATGTTTTTGTTTCACTTATTGGTACATGTGCACTCTAGCAATTCTCTACTTCAGGCCTACCGATGAGTAAGGATGGACTGAAAGAAAGAGAAACTCTAGGTTGCCTGATGGTTCTCTTTCCTTTTACATCATCATTCTCAGTGTAAGTAGTTGGCCAACACAGGGAGAAACACAAGTGAAAAAGGATATGATAGAGTACTTTGGAGTTTCCTGTTTCTTAGAATGCTATTGTCAGCTCTTGTCATTTAAAGCAAGTCGTAGTTCAAATGGGAAAGTGTGGCCTCTTGAGGGGGTTACCATAGTTATCAAGTAAAAAAAAATACAAGACAAACAATTCAATCTGGATCTCAGATAAACAAGAAATCACTTTTTAAGTATACGTATGTCCCAAATATTGCATGGGACATTCTTTATTTTATCTGGCAACCTATACAAGAATTTCTTTCATTTCTTTGTAGCTATAAGCACCTCAGCCCCCACCCTTCTTTGGTATGGATATTGCCTTGCGTTAAGCAATTTTGCTTTATTCTCCTATCTTTACAATGGGAATAATTTTATATAGCACCAATAATTTTATGTAACACCTTCCTTGCTAAATGTTACTTGAATTAATTTGTTAATGTGCATAAAAAGCTTTTTAAGATGAAAAGGCTTTTTAAGATGGAAAAGATTTAGGATTAATATTAGTTCTTCTAATCATACATTTAGGGCATAATGGTTAAATCTCAAAAAAGAAACCAACAACTAACAAACAAAACACTGTAATAAAAGGCTGAAATTCTCTGTAATAAGTAGCATTTAGCTGCTGATGTTGCAAGCTAAATCATTATGAGTCTGTTTTAATATTCTCCCAAGTGAAAACAAAAAATCCAGAAAATAAAAATTAAATGAGTTTCACTTAGAAGTGAACTGAATTTAGTGACAGAGTTCAGTTGACCTGCAGGTTTTGAATATTTAAACAGGAAGATTTTGTGTCATGTTAGTATCACTTTTGCTGTATTATTCAATTCATTCTAGCTTAATATTCCTTACTATTTCCCCATTATTTTCTACAGACAACCATTGT
Source organism: Aselliscus stoliczkanus (assembly GCA_033961575.1). NCBI lineage: Eukaryota > Metazoa > Chordata > Mammalia > Chiroptera > Hipposideridae > Aselliscus > Aselliscus stoliczkanus. The sequence continues at coordinate 74,647,394 of CM066732.1, read as the reverse complement.
TGAATGGTTGAATTATTCTACATAATATCTATTGCTTGATTTTCAACTAAAATGCTTCCTCAGCATTCATGAGCTGCCTGTCTACACAACAGAAACCCCTTTAACATGCTAGTTAAACATTTTTTTGAAAATTCGAATGAAAATGTTATTAATATAATGAACATAATACAACTCTTTGTGTTTATATATATAATACTTAACAGTTTCATATTTATTTATTAGTTCTTCTTTGGGGATGTGTGTGTATTTTTCCTATAAAATATCTGTATCATTCATATTTCAATCACTTTTCCTTGCCAAATGAAAAAGAAATCCTACAATCAGTTGATGATTTATAAAGTCTTTAGAAAAACATAAAATTAATATTTTCATAAAATTAATCTTCCATTCATATCTTATCACTTTCACTTTTGTTCAGGCTCAAAACTTTAAGATGGGAATATTAGGAGAACACAGGCCAGAAAGGTTAAAGGATACGCCTGAAGTTATATGCTATTTGGTTAATGGTGTGAGACCAGAACTTTGGGAAAGCCATTCAACACTGATAGAAATGATCTGAAGTGGACATTCTCCTTCAGTGGCAAAGAAGCCTGGAGGAGCTGGATGGCCTTTAAAAAGCACTTTCTCAAGCACAGGAAATCATCCAACCGGCAACTGTTGAGCACCTCCCAAACTAAACACACCCTCTAACCAACTGAGCTAACCAGTCACTCCCTAAATACACTCTCTTTGTAAAGATAACCAAGGCCTAGTCCCTACCCTCAAGTTGCTTTGTGACTTGCAAATCAGTGGTGACTGTACTTTGGGAGATGAATTAAAGCCACCTTTCACTATGCCTGGTTCAGCCTGGAGGATGGCAGGGGCTGGGGAAAAGCAAGCAGTGGAAAGGAGTAAAAAAATAACTGCAAAGGAGTAAATCATATCAATGAATGAAAATGAAGAGATACCAACTTTACATAAAACTGATTAGCACTTATTTCATTATATTCTAATTATTTATTTAAATGTTTATCATTGCCACTGAACTCCCAGCTCCTCATTGCCATAACCCATTTTGTGGCAGAGACTACTAGTTGAACACTAAAGTTCGTTTTCCCCTTCTTCCTTAGCATTAGAATCCTGACTGTTAAAGAACAAAATTCAACTGAGTAAATTTTGAAGATCTTATTGGCTTTATTCAGCAATTCGTGAATTGCGAATCATCCAATCTAGCAGAAAGGAGCTCTTAGGAACAGAAACTAAGTCTTTTATGGGCAGCAGGGAATAGGAACAGGGAAGTCATACAAGGATAAGTAGATGCCTTTGCTTCCACCTTTCTTCCTACTACCTGGAATAATACAGATGTAGTAGATGACATCTCAGCAACTATCTTGAACCACAGGACAACCTTTAGGGTGAAAACAAAAATAGGAGAGAAAGAAGGTCTCTGGATCCTTGTGAAATTTTTGGAGCTCCCATCCCCTGGGCTGCTTAATTCTTATCTTATTTTGCACAGGAGACTAGATCTGAATGTGCTTAAGCCCCATAGTTAAATTCTGTTCATAATAATTAATTCTGGAGGGCTGGCTGAGTGGCTCAGTTGGTTAAGAGCTAGCTCAAGAGTGCTAGCTGAGCTCTGAGCAACAGCAGTTCGATGCCCAGCCCGAGCTGAGCTGTTGCTAAGCTGCCAACAGGTGACAGGATGACTCAGCTAAAAATAATAATAATAATAATAATAATAATAATAATAATAAATTCTGTTAATTTCTGAAACAAATTCTAAGCAATACTCATCATAGTTTTGTATTCACAACAGAGGGCATGATGCCTAAATTGGTAGTTGCTCAAGATATATGCACTTGAAGTTTTCTTTAATTACTTATACCTGCCTTATTCCAGAAAGAATTAAAGACAAGGTGCTAAATAAATGGCTACAAAAACTAAAATTATACCAGTTTATTAAGGAAGTGCATGAAGGCCAATTCAGAAACACAAATGCAAGAATGGAGAGTCAGTCCTCAAGATATAAAATCATAAAAGTGATGTAAAGGCAAATGTCATTCCTTTGCTGGGATGACAATCAATCTAAATTATTTTAAAACATGGATAATAAAATTTAAAAGTTAGGAATAAATAATTGACTCTACATATGAGATGCTAATACATGAAAGGACAAAAATCAAATTTGAAGTGATAGTGGAGAATTGGTCAATATTAAAGCAGAGAAAAGTTGAATTGCATAACTGGTGAGTTGCTTTGAGGCAATAAAATGAACAAGCAAAATTATGACAAAAATAAGCTCGGTCAGAGAACCACATGCTGGTAACATTTATTTAACAATCCCTAATTTGGCAATTCCTCATTGCCAGGCACTATTCTAAATACTTTATAAATACTAAATCATTAAATCCACATAACAACCATTTGAGGTAGTTGTTGTGGTATGTTCATTTTTTCAGATGGGGAAACAAGTCCAGAGAGTTTATGTTTCTTGCCCAAGATTACACAGTAAGTGGAGGAGCAGGATTTAACCCAGACAGCAACGTTTTTAAGATGAAAAGGGGTAGGCATTATTATTTGTCCTTCTAAGGCAGGGGTCGGCAAACATTTGAGATGGAAGAGCCAATCCTGTCCCTCACAGCAATTTAAAAATTATTTGAGAGCCATAAAACAAATGAAATCACCATTATGAGAATATTCATACCAATATAAATGAAACTATGATAGTTTTATTTTCATTTTCAATTTTACTTCAGAGTCACATGTATGTACCCAAAGAGCAGCATGTGGCTCGCGAGCTGCAGTTTGCCGGCCCCTGTTCTGAGGCATTCTTAGAAGTGTACTGATGGGCAGACTAGCTTCTTGGCACCTTTAAATCTAGTTCACATTTTGAAATTGTGGAGAAAAGAAGGGAATTTGGAAGGGGTTCAGAGAAATGTTAAAAAGGAAAGTTATAGGATGAGAAGCTGGACCCCTGAGGAAAAGCCAAAATGTTGAATACGCTTAATTTAGAGAAGAGACCATACTGATGAGTTTTCCAAACTCTAGTGAGAGAGTGTGGTCAGATGAAAGAAAGAACTAGCTGATTGTGATAACTACAAAGGAAGGCTTTGGAATCTCTGGTCCTGATAGTTCTTAAAAATGACAGATGGTACTGATGTAAAATATAGATTATGAAGATTTTATAAAACCTTTGTATCACTTCTTCCATATATATTTTTTCTGAGCTAATCCTTGTAATTCACATATGCATATGTTATAAATGCTTTCTTAGCCTTTCTCCTATATCTGCCTGGAAATTCTTCCTCCAAGGTTTTGCTTTAGTGTCACTCCCCACTCCATGCAGCTCTGGAACCCTCACTCTGTCCTTTCTGAGCGCAGTTGGCTGGAGAGAGTTTTCTAATTTGTAGCCCTTGGTGACACTTCTACTCAAGGTAGAAACCAAGCAAGATGCCAAAAAAATAGTCAGTTGGGGTGTTGTTGCCAATTGTTTTTTCTTTAGAGAAGTCACCTGCTGACCTTGCCATCTACGGCCAGGAGACGTCATGGTTGATTCTTTGACCTTTGTGCTTGAAAAAGTAAAGAAGACATCCCCAGTATGGTCCTCAAAACAATAGGAAGACAAAAAGAAGGGGGGAAATTTTACCCTCCTCTTCAGATTCCTTGAGAATTTTTAGTAGTTTTGCTGTGCCGCCTCAGTACTTTGGCTATGACCTCTGTATACCCCAAGGTCAGGTCAGCTTCATGCATAGCTTATGGATTAAACCCTGTGGACCATGCTAGAGCCTGAGCTTTAACGGGTCTCAAGGACATGCACTCACACCTGCATATTCTTTTCTTTGGCTTTAAAGGGAATAGGGGCTCCTTTTAAAACCTAAGTTTCAAAAGACAGTAGCTAGAATTTATGCTGAAGTGGAGTAACAGGCTTTGGAGCTGAGCAGGGTCCTAATACAGGTGAAAAGCATGTATTGATTACTTAAAGAAAGTTAAAATAAAAGCAATTTTTCTCCCCATTTCGGCACATTGCAGCTTTTGGCCTCTCCACTTATAGCTAAAAAAGCATTCTTTCCTGATAATCAAGCTTCAGCTGTCTGAATTTCAGGCCGAGCGTCTCCTCCTGAGCTCTGCTGAAGAGCTGCTTTAATTAACCATTATACCACAGATGTTATTGATTTTTTTTCAAATCTGGTTGAAACATCATTGTGCTGGATCGTGGCCAAAACTAAGGCCTGAATTTGTGTGTGTGCTGTGTGCTGCTTTTACTCCTGCTGCATACCTTATTAGTCTCCGTGTCTGTTAAGTGCAATCCTTAGTATTAACTCAGAAAATATAGAATTGATTTTTAGCCTAGCAGCCGTGATCTAAGGGCTCCTAATTTGAAATCTGAAAACCTCAGTTGCTGAGGAAGTCTTTCTGTGTTATGCTACACTTCCTTGAAGTAAGCTTTTTATTCTTTAATTTAAAAAGAGAAATCTCCCTCTGCCTTTTACTTCTCTCTCTTTCACACACACATTTGGAGGTTTCCCAGGAATGGGACCCATCCTTTGCATTTTGAATGTGGTTATCGTGAAAGGTCCCCAGAACCTAATCCTTTGAATGTGCTTATCATGAAAGGGTCCCCAAAACCCTCAACCCAGAATGGATGACCTCCGATGTGGATCATATGACATTTGAAATTGAAGTGTCTCAACACTCTCCATATTTCGAAGAAAATTTGGAAGAGCTTGAGCAACATTCATGTTGAGCAAATTGCAGGATGTCAGAAACCATGGGGCATCTACATTCCTTTTACAATCCATCCCCCAGTAATGATAAACTTCAAGATCCAAACAATCACAGTAGGTTCCTAAATTCTGATAAGGTTTCTGAGTTCAGTGATACATTCTTTAAACATAAATTGAAGCTTTTAAAATACTGTAATGGCAGCTCTTGACCTTTAAAGAAAAAAATCACATGGAGCAAGAGGTGGTGAAAAATGTTTATTTACTCTGCATTAGTGGCTAAACCCCCGTTCCTTCCTAGAACCGGTAGTTCTTTTATCCTCGGGAACTCACGCATGTCACCCCCATTCTTCCAACACGAACCAGACAAGCCCACTTGAGCTGGAGAAACAATGGCCTGCAGTCGGTCCTATGCCTCAGTGAGAAACAACAATGAGGCCTCTTGACGAATTCTGGCGTCGCGAGTGGAATCTTGCAGTTCAACATGTCTGCTGAACAGAAGTTGGAAAAAGAAAAGATCATCTTGTAAACAATTAATTAATGTTTGTCATGAATTATCATTTTTACTTCCTTCTCAAGAGGCTCAAAGGGAATAAAAAGGCATTTTTGCAGGTGGTGGCATTCAAAGTAAGGGCAATCAAAGGTTTGAGAGCCGAGGCACAGCACTCTGAGTCTCTAAGGGTGAATGGTGCTAGGATTAGAGCACAGCGGGGGGTTGAGGGCTTCAGGTGTGAAGCTTAATGTTTGTGATCAGCAAAAAAAGTCTTGAATTTATCTAAACTGCTCTTCTGCTAACAGTACTTCTAGCACATAAATGTTCTGAAACTGACAAGTGTTCTCATTGCTCTTCTAATGCAAACATGATCTGCATTTGAAAGATGCATCCCTCTTGCCTAATTTAGAATGTGCATCACAAAGAGCGTTAGATGATGACCCCACAAAGATAAAGATTCTCTCTCTCTCTCTCTCTCTCTCTCTCTCTCTCTCTCTCTCTCACACACACACACACACACACACACACACACACACACACACACACACACTCCAGCCGTGCATGCTGCATGCATATACACGTACACAAACTACCTCTTTCTTGCCTGGATCTTCTCGGAAGCTTCCAGCAAGGATACTGCAGGATTGTTTTTCTCCAGGTTCCTAAGCCAAAGGTTGAAAGCCAGGAGGCTCAATAGCCATCTGACCAGTGAGTTCCTCTGAATACTCTCCATGAATAATTCCTTTTCATTTGGCTTGGATAATTGCCTAGAATTTATCATGCTGCATTTTAATTTGCAGTCCTTCTCTTGCCTCCCCCAGTCCCTTCTATCAGTAGCAGGATGTTGAAAGGTATCCGATATACAATAATTTAACACACACACACACCACCACCACCACCACCACCACCACCACCACCACCACCAATAATATTAAAATTTCCTAAAGATTATCAGTAACATTTACAACCTGTAGAACCAATAAACAAGGCAGGCATTGTTGATGGCTAAGAAGTTGCTAAGTCTGTATAAATGCATCTGATTGTTTAATGAAGCCTCTCCATAATCTACTGCCGAACTTAAATGCTCATTTTGTCTCTTTATAATCATTGATAGATGTCACCCACTAGAAGAGCTCTAAAAAGAAATCCTAAGTGAAAGGTTGATAAGACATGACAGTGGAAAATCAGTCATAGCAAAACTTGAGAAGACCAAGATGGATTTGAGTTAATCTTTCATCTAATCTTCCAAAATTCTCTACTATCCAATGGTACCCACCCATTTTCTTTCCTGCATTCATAGTTCATATTCCGTTTACTATTCACTTACCATAATATAATAAGCACAGTTTCCTGGGATATCAAGCTTTCTCTCTCCTGCTGGAGGCTGAGGGGGCTAAGATGATAAAGGAAAATGTAAGCTCACATTTGCGTCCTTTTGCTTTGTGGAGCTCACAAAGCCGAGCCTGCTCTGAGCTTCGAGCTCATCACCCTAGACCATATCACGGGGTTTCCCCTTGAATCTAAGTCTGTAATACCAACCTGTGGGCTTCACTTTAGGAAAGACCCCCGCCCCAGAAACTATAGAAGAGTTTGGGGAGAAAGGGTCAACCTGGAATACCATGTGAGGGACATACAAAAAGTATTAGAAGGTTTCAAGGAGAAAAGGACCTAGAAGGAAAGAAAAACAGCACAACTTCTGACAGAATGGCTGTCAAGGAGCCCCTTTCCTGAAATTTCCTGGAAACTCTTTAACATTGAAGAGTAGGGAAAATGACTTAACTAGAAAAAAGTGAATTAATTTCTCATAATAATCAGAGTTCTTCAAACCGAGAGGTCTACCAAAGCATTTAGTTTGGTTCCCCACTTTTTATAAAGACGTTAAATCCTATTAAAAGCCTAAGGCCAAACTACTTTAGAATCACGTGTAAAAGCAGTGAAAATAAAGTAGCAGTGGTTGCGATTAAGCTGAAAAGTGGGGAGAGTTCTTGACACTCAGTACCTAGTATGGAAAGAAGCGCTTCAGTCCTGCGGCACATACATTTGGGTTGTTTCCAGGTCCCAGCATCCTGGACATTTCGCCTGCATCAATCTGTGGCTCTGTCTGGGGCCTGCTACGTGCCCACACTGTCTCTCTAAACTTACCTAATCTTCCCAAGCCCCTTGCTGAACAATGTTCACACATGACACTGTCTTCATGACAGATCATTTTTGGGGGTAGGGAGAGAAAGCCCACCTGTATTCCCTACCTGCCTCATGCCAGGCCACACGCTACCATTCATTCTCACTTGCTACTTTGGATGGTTGCAATGGCACTCACTCAGGTGGAGGAGATGAAAAGTCTTCAAAAGATTGAAAAATTGAAAGTCTGTGTGGCTTTTATAGGTATTGTTTCAACCAACTAGTCTAGATCTAACTGGAAAATATTTTACCGATATTTTACAGTAGGAAGAGTGTTACAAAATTAAGAGCACTTAGCTTCAAAATAAATGACATTGGATTAATCCAACCATAAAACAACATGCAAAAAACTGTCAGCCTGATGCCCACTCCCTACCAGGAATGACAAAATTTGAAAAACAGATGGCAACGGTTTTTCATATTCTTTTTTTTTTTTTTAATGCAAACAAATAGATCCTCCCAAGTATTCAGCTGCCATTTGCATTAACCCAAAGCAACAAAGTATACTTTTAAGGAGTAAAAACAAAGAACAGTTTTTAAGGAGTATTACTAGGAACATATCTACTCCCTTCTATAGCAGAAAAATGGTTTTTGCAATAAAGGCGTCCTGTAAACTGCTAAATAAAGGCCTCCATCCAGGAAGGAGCTGATGATGAAAGAATTAAAAATGATCACTCGACTGGCTCTCCTGGTTGGATCTATCTTTTCCAAAGGGATTGACCTTTCTAGGACTTCTGTCTGCAAGACAGGTCCCACCCACCCTGTTACTATTTTAAGGAGAACTGTGAAAAGCTCCTTTCGTCCCCCTTCCCTCCATTACGCCACCACTGTGTGCTAGTGCTTGAAATTAATCAAGGGCCCCTTCTGGGAAAGGGATTCCTCTTGGAGAGAAGCGGAACTGGACACTTCTCTGCCTTCCGCGTCCCCTTGCCCTGCCAGGCCCCTGCTCCCCAGAGCTCCACAGACAAAGCGCCAAGGACTCCGGGGGAAGCTGCTGGAAGCCGCAGACCTGCCTTCGCCAGACAGCTGCTGTTTGAACCCAGCTCTGACCGTAAAAATCAAAAGTGGGTCCGAGGGAAGCGGTAAACACTGTGCAATGAGCCTTTTGAAGGCAGCTGATGCCTCATTTGGGGTGACATGTTGTGGCTGATGAGTGTGGATGATGTGGGGTTTTCCATAAGTGCCTCATCAGTATCCTCATCATGCTCGTGTTGCTCCGCCGCGGCGTGTGCCCTGACTTGATTGTAATTGCCCGAATCTGCTCCCGCTGCTCAGGCGCGCACAGTAATATGCAATAAAACAGCAAGAAGTGAATGTTAACCATCTGAGTTCTGACACGGCGGCTCTGCAGTTCAAGATCTCCATTAAGGACCAAAAAAAAAAAAAAAAAAAAAAGGGCCTCTAAGGAAAGAAGGAATCAAAAGAAAAAAAAAAAATTCCGAGTCTGCTTCGGTGATCAAAGGGAAAGTGCAGGATTAAGGTGTGATGTAGCCTTCTTAGGTCCTCACAGGTAGAGACTAACAGGTAGTTTGGTGGTATTCGTTTATTTATAATTTAATTTTTTTTACATCCCAGGTGTCCCTGCTTTTGCTCATTAACTCTAATGGCGTGCACCGCTGTTGCCTTCCCCAGGTGTGGATGGTGGTCCACTTTCTTCAGGATAGGCGAGCCCCCATCTGTCGGCGCCCTGGCTGTGCAATGGGCTGTTCCGGAAACTGAATTCTAAGACCCAGTTTTCAGCAACTCAAAGAGTGCTGAAAGCGGTGCTTAATCAAATCACCCATGGCTGACTGGCTTGGTTTTCAACTTCACTAACATGCACGGTGACATAAGTCGTCTCTTCTGTGCTTTGTATCATCTCCACACACCTATGGAAGCCTCGTTCAGTACTTTGAAATAAAAACTGATACTGTCGGGGGCACCTGGGAAACCAACAAAGGTGGGTGGTGAGATGACCCCCACAACTGTGAATTTAGTCTTCAATTGTAAGGAAACCTCTAAGAAATGAGACCTTGGTTAGGTGTGCAGTGGAGGGGGTGAAATATTCTCAATGGGTAGGGGAGGGATTGTAGTTTATTTTTAAAGAAATAAGGTAATTTTCTTAGTTAAGTTAGACTTTGTGCAAACTATCATTTTCCTGTCTGAATTTCAGTATAGGTTCTAATGATAAATATGCACACTTGAAAATCTAATTTCAATATTATAAACCTCCTTTTCTTACCCTTACCTCCCTTTCTTCTACCCTGGAATCAACCATAATTGCTTGTCATTTGGAGGTAAAAGCTCCTATCCACCCTATTGTCTACTTAGGAGCATTTCTTAAAGCATCTCAAAGAAAATACCATATTCTTTGCAGTTTCCTGGTAATTGAGTTCTTTGGAAACCAGTAGCAATGGTAACTTCAGAATGAGATTTTAATTACATATGGAAACCTTTACCATTGTTTTTCATGTTAAAGAAAGTAGGGTTTGCTCAAAAGCATTTATCCTGTTTTTCACTCCCCATTTCCAAAAGCAGCGTCTTTTCAGAACTTTACAAGTGCTGTTTGTTTGGACAGTGGTTTTTCTCCTTGCTTACAAAAAGAAAAATGAGAAAGTCTCACATCTGAAACTAATGAATTCCGCCTGCACTCCCACTTTGAAGCCCCTATACAGATGGAGTTTCATGAACTGTTTGAATATCTGTATCAGTAACTGCTCAAGAGAAACAATTCCTGCCCACATGGATAATTAATAGAGCACTTCACAGGAAAAGACCATCTCTTTCTGTAACAATCCGGCCCTTGCTTAGCAAAGCTGTCAGGTATCCCCTTTTCTGCTTGTGCTAGTCCTTTCTAAAAGCTGCCAGAAAGTTCCTCCTCATAGGGGTTGACGGACAAACCACTTTCCTACAAGGGCTGTAGCCCACCAGGTCTTGCCTACATTCCTGGTAGGTTCAGCTTGGGTCTGTGCAGAAAAGAATGAAGTTACCCAGTGACTGGTCCCCTCCATAAGATTATAAGGAGGCAGCCTTTCTCTCCACCCCAAGGACATGCCCTAGCCTGATGCTCAGCAGACCTTCTCTTTGATAATGGCCTTATCCATCTTTTATTACAAGGCAAGATTTAACCCTGAGTTTTTGATTCAAATTCCCATGGATGGTCATTACATTCCAGCTTTTAAACATTCTCCCCACTCCACCCCCCAATTCAGGTAGAGAAAGTCTTTCCATTTATTTCCTGCCTTACCAAGGTGTACAATGTTAACGGGGTGGGGAGGGGGTGCTATGCTTATGCACAACTGTTACTTTTTATATAAGAAGTGGCTGCGTCTCAGCAGTGGGTGATTCCAGGATAAAGTTCTGGCTCCTCTAATTACTTTGGCATTCTATTGCAGTTTATAAAAGATGTTACCTGAACAGGTGATATACAAATGAAGGAGCATTAGGATTTTTTAATCTCTTACAGACAGACATATTAAATAAACACAGTTTTTTGTGTTTGTTTGTTTGTTTGTTTTTAAGGAGGGCACAGCTCACAGTAGCCCATGCAGGGATCCAACAGGCAACCTTGGTGTTATCAACACCATGCTCTAACCAACTGAGCAAATCAGCCACCCCCAATAAATACAGTTTTTAAACAGAGATTTTTGTTTATTTTTTATTTTAAATTAAATTTATTGGGGTAACAGTTAATAACATTATATACATTTCAGGTATACAACATTATAATTAGACATCTGTATACTCTATTGCATGCTTGCCACTCAAAAGCTAGTTTCCTTCCATTACCATATATTTGACCCCAAAATACAGTTTTTAAAAAGCTAAAAAAATTGTATTAGAGAAGCAAAAATGGATAAACTGAGTAATACAAAATTTCCAGTGAAAGTGGCAGTAACATAAATCAGGAAGGGAAGAAGTTAAACCAGGAAATGTTATCAAACATTCAAATATTACCTGGATACTAACAAGTTTCTTTGCAGAAGTTGATGTTAGTGTCATCCTTTTTCTTTTTTCAGAAACGGATTATAAATAATTTGTAAGTAAGCAAATAATAAATGATTGATAAAACATTTTGGTGCAAGGGAGATTTTTAAGGTTCTATCCCTAATATCAATCCAGTAAATATGATAGCCCAGAGAAGCAGTAAATTGAAAAGAAACTACATAGAACTTTCTAGATATAGAATATGTATAAGCTTTTAAATGCATAATCCTTCAAGTATTTGCATGCATACATGCACAAACACGTGTGTGTAGGTGATCATGTAAATCTGAAGTAAGGGTTTGCAAGAGAGTTTGCTCACAAAAGTAGTTTTCTACTGTAGTAATTAAGAGAAAATAGTGAAAGGAGGAAAATGAATTCTGAAAAGCAAAAAACTTTTGTTAAATGGCAGGTTTAATCAGTAAGAACACATAAGTCAGCTTTTAATGGTGTGTCTTAGGGGACTAGATTGGATTCAGGCTGGTAAGTTCCGGCTGTGAATTCTGCACAAGTTGAAGGATGTGCAAAAACTGCAGAATCAACAGTTCGTTTCAAAAAGGTTCCAGGAGAAAGAAAAAAAAAGAAAACCTGCAGTAACATTTCAGCATTTAATAGATGGGGTTGCCATGGGCACCAGAGAGAAGCTCAGGATAAGGACTGCTGCCTGAGGTTATTTGTGGGGGATGGGCATAAGCAGGAGACACAGTAGATGGGGCCTGGCATCATCAGCTAAATGGGAGTGTCTTCATTTCGTGGACACTCAACAAATGCCATGTACTGTTAGTCAGTGGAAGAGAACAGGTCTCTATACTTATGATATACGGTGAAGTGAGAAATAACTGATACCCTTGTAATTATAGAGAGAGAAACTGTAGTTCCTTGTCCAGGTATGTGAGAATCAGTTGGTGACCTGATGCAGGTACTTGAGTCCTAGGCTTGCTCCCATGTGCTGTATCTTAGAGAAGTCACTGGACAGGTATCCTTCCTGATTGCGTTAGCTCAGGTCAGAATTAGCCCCAAGCTGCAAATACGGACAGAATTTGGTAAGCTTCTGTGGCCCTGGGCCAAAACAGCAAGAGTCAGGAAATTACTTAGTTCCTTCCAGAGTCAAATCTGGAATTGGGGTATATTGAGGTTTGGAATCACTCCTCCTGATGGTTGGGACCTGCCATAGCAGCCTGGACAGACCCCAAGGGACCAGACGGAAAAAAGGGACCAGACGGAAAAAAGGGACCAGACTCCAAGGCACCAGTAATCCTTATGTTAGAACTACAACCCTGAGATTGTATAGAGCAATTCAACTTATTTTATTCCATTCCATGAACATACAGAAGGAGCTTTATTGACTAATGGTAAATTTGTAGAATAGAGTCTGTTAGTTTAGCAGCATAAGGAGAGTGTCTTAGAGACAATGAAAGTGGTGCTGTTACAGGGACAGTGTAAAAAATAAGCAAATACCCGAACGTTGATGAATAAGACATTTCTATCTTTCTTAACCTTGGGACCAAAGAGAATAGATCTGATTTTTATTCCTTTTTTTTAGCCAATAAGGAGAACTTTTAAAGAAAAAGAAATCCATGGAATAAACTAGAAATGTGCCTCAAGACAGACAAAGGGAATGCAAAATTAAATTCTTGATGTGAAAGGGAAGGCACAATGAAGCCCTCTAGATGAGATACCTTTGGAGAAATTTTCAATTTCACTGTTTCTTTTCTTGCTTGCTTTATTTTTTTTCCCACAGATATGCTCTATGGAATGCCTAAAAGCCTTTTTCATTATTTCTTATTTTCTTTTTCCTTTTACTATGTGGTATACATTTTTTTTTTAATCTCCTTTCCAATGTTGAGGCAGTTCCCATTTTTCTAGTTTTGTTTCTGACACCTGGCTGTCACCAACAATACCTTCCATTGAATCCATTCTTTCCTCTGCTCAGTTTCTCTTATTTCCTTCATCTCCCCTTTCCCTTCCCTCCTCCTTACCTGTTATTAACCTTTGCAGTTCCAGGTATATTGTGACTCTCATAAAAATACACTTTTCTTTTTCTTTTTTTTTAAAGCCATATCTATTTTTTTTTTTTACAAGAACTCAGGTTTCTATCAATGATTTGTCCATGACTTATGGACTCAATCTTTTAGCAAACAGGAAACTCTTATATTAATTTATTATATATTATATAATTTTGCCCTTTTTTTTGAGAGTGTTTCTAAGATGTGATTTTCCTTAGTAGAATAAAGTATATTTTAGCCTGGGCATAGAACAGCTCTACAAACAGCATTAGGTCGTATTAACCTGCTAAGTCACTCACTTCTGATGGTCTTCAACACTAGATTATGACATGTTTGACATGACGTGATTTCGTTTGTCAAATTTTCATATGGCTTTTCTTATAGAAGAGTGATGAGTATACCATTGTGTGGAGTGTGTCAGGAAAATATCTTTGTGAAGCTAAACTTATGAGAGAGGAGATAATATTCAAAATTGCCAGATAATTTTAGTATCTTAAACTTTTTCCAGATAATACATGGCCATATTTGGGTGCATACATAATTTTTCACCATGAAAACCCAAATTTATGAAGAAGAGTTATCTCATTTATTGTCCTTGTTCATGAGCATTTGCTTTTTGCTGTATTCTTCCACAAGTTTATATTTTGATGTTATATTTCTCTGTATAATACTTTTAAAAATAAGGAAAAAAATAATATTCTTGAAAACCTGAAGTTATGTTTGCTTGTGGAGATGGAAGCTGTAAGCTTTTCTTTAAATAATATAAAATAAAGTCAGAGAAGATATAACATCCAAATGTGCTTATTTGTTAGAAAAAAAGTCTTCCTTTAAATCTAATCAGAGAGGGATTTTTTTCAAACTGACACTGACTAAATATTCAAAGTTTATACCACACAAGAGTCTCTGTAAGTTAGGGAAGTTACTAGAAAATTGATAAATGTGACAATATTTTGCATTAATCAACAATGAAATAAATTTTTTACAAACTTAATCAAATTGGAAATGTTTTTGATGTTTTTTTTCTATTTAAGAAATAAGCTTAAAGAAAGCACTTTTATTTTTTTCTCTTCCAAGGAAAAGTACACTTTTAATATAACAGAACTAAAGCTTTACTTGTTAAAATACATATAGAAGTAAAGTAAATGGAAACTTTAAAAAACTTGGGAAAAACTTTTTGGATGTATCTCAGTGACACAGGTGTGTTATTTTTGTTACAATATAATCATTCACTTCACCCAACTTACTTTACATCATTAAGTAGAGCAAATTTTAAAGAAATGAAATAAACCATCTTGAGGAAAAGACTATAATCAGAATTAAACTGAAATAGGAAATATTTAGGAAATCTTAAAAATTAATGAAATATTTAAAAAATTTTGAAAGTTATGTTTTCCAAATTCAGAAAACATATTAGGCTCATGTATCCCTAAAAATCATGGAATATAGAACTGCTCTTCACCATGCTATTCTAAAATAGCCACAAAGCTAAAAATAGAGTCACCTATCCAAAATATTTGTCATGCACCTCAGATGATTCTTTGATACACATTATACTTAATGTCAAAATGCATATTTAAAAAACTTAGTAAAGAGATAGTTATGACAAATTATTTTTTTATCTTAGGAACTGTTTTTCTTTTTATTTTAGTATTTTCTTCCTGTATTTTCTTAGTCATCCTAAACTTTTATTTTCATCAGTTGGACTTTAAAAATAATATTTTAATTTCCACTGTCTTCTAGGAGGGATTTTTAGCATAAGTGAATTGCAAAGGCTGTGAGTTTGGGACATGACATTTATTTTATTCATGAATTCGGAGGTATTGTTACAGTAAAATATGCTTTCGCGATTGCTGAGGATATCATATTCTTTTAATAGGCAACAGTCATTTTCTCCTACTACATTTTGTCTCTGTGTCAGTCTAATTATATGCTATCAGTTTGTGTCATTTCCTCGGGGATTCCCTGTCTACTATGCACCACTTTTGACTGTTTTACTTCATTCAGCATACTCTCTAATTGCCATATCAAAGGTTTACTTGAACTCATTTTTAAGTATAAAGCATTTGACCATAAAATCATGCATTTGCAGTTGAGTATGCATTTATATCAAACTTATAGCTTTAAATTTCAAATAGGAGAAAAGCCTCATCTGTTAATGCAGGTTTTGAATGCACATTTACTATAAAATAAGTGAATAATCATGGCAGGTTATTTTGGAAAGTGTTCTTTTCTGCAATCACTGCATTTAATACGATCACAAAATGGTTGCCCAACAGGTGGTCTTTTCAGCGTGTGAAGCCACAACAATCAGAACAAAAAGGACACCAGAATCTAATGTTCTTCAGAATTTAAAAAGCTGTTCACTTTCTTTTGTTAATTTTCAGATTTAGCCATGTTCCTTATTGTTGAGCCCCAAATGCAGGACATTCTTTTTTGACATTTTGCCCTAAATAGACACTGACCAAGGCTGACTCTCCAACTAGCTGTTTTGTCACACGCAAGCGGAAACTAGTTGTGAACAATGAGTGTGCATTCTTGGAACTTAAATGGCTAAGGAAAAGACCAGTTTTGACATGCTGCAAACCTGGCAAAGTCTGGGTTAACAAAAGTATGTTTGACAAAAGATGAAGTTTTTTTCCTTATATTTCCCCCCAAAGTAAGTATTTAATTATGTCTTAACATAGTTTCTTTTTTGCCTGGAGGATTATATGCCCTAGTGACAAGCTCATTCACTCTCGGACATTATCAGGTGGCATTATGGACCCTACCATTCAAAAGCCTTCTTAGGAAGAAACTATTCTTTAACCAATAATTATTCACTTAAGGGAGAAGGATTACAAAAAGTATATACTGTCATTGTAGACTTACCATTACACTGTGGTGCTAGCATTTTATAAGAGCTGTTTAAGGGACTTCTCAGAAAATTGATAAATATGACAATATAGTTTTCTAAGTAAAAGATCAGGCTATATTAAATACAAGAAGGAGAACATTGCAAAGGATTTGAATTTATAAACACTCAAATGAATAAAGAAGACAATATCTTTTATGCCTGAACACAAGACTTAAAGTTCACATTAGAGTGAGTTGTTTAATGTGTTAACATTCACTGTAAAATATGTAGTCTTTTAAACTGATGTCTTGAATATTAATATGTAGAATGCATGCTGTTGCTTATATTTCTGTAAAGCTAAATAATCCTTCACTTGGAGGAAGAGGCTGGTGGTAGGTGTTTGTGAGAAGGACATAAATGTACATCTTAGGATATGAATAAATTGAATTAATGTATATATAATAAATTTCCATTCATTTGCAATAAACAACTTGGAAAGTCAAAGTAAGTGAAGTGTTTTTGTCTGGGTACTGTCACAGAAAGAAAAAACAATAAAAAATCTTGTTGGGGCTGACCGAGTGGTGCATTGGTTAAGAGCTGGCTTGGGACGCCAGCTCTGAGCAGCAGGGCCCTGGTTCGGATCCCTCATATGAGGGCCAGTGACACTGCCCTCTACAGCTAAGATGATGAACAACAACTTGACCTGGAGCTGGGCTGCTGTGAGTCACCAGCGATGCCATAAGCTGCAGCCTCTGCTGCAGTGGGCTGCCATAGGCCACAGTGAGTGGCCGGCAGCCGGTGTGAGCTGCCAAGAACTGCCCTGAGCGGCTGTCCAGTGGCCGGCACCAATCTGCCTCACCTGGGAAGAAGACAATGATAATACCAACATGGGCCAGTGAAGCAATGTCCTCCACAACTAGACTGACGAACAAAAGGACAGCAACTTATCTGTTCCCCTTCCCTGATTCCCCAACGCTGTTCCCCTCCCCCAATTCCCCAATAAAATCTTTAAAAAAAAAAAAAAATCTTGCATTTTAGGGTTTTATTTAAAAATACAACCTAGGGAATGTCATTGGCTACTCCAGATTCAGCCAAGCCACCCTTAACCTTTTGCATCAATTGTACTGTTCAAGGAACACTGGTTTGCAGAATGGTGCACCTGAAGTATTTGGAATTCTGACTTGTTCGCACAATCATCAATACAAGATTGCATTACATCTGGTTAAGTTTTTAAAAACCTCTGTATCTTATTGTCTCTTAATCCTTCACACTCACTAATGTATGTACTATAAGTGATACTTCCAGTTTCCAAGACACACAGTCTTTTAAAAAATGGAGCTCATTGTGATGCTCATAGCTTTTTTTTTTTTTTTTTTTAGAGGGCAGTGTCACTGGCCCTCATATGTGGGATCCGAACCGGAGCCACTGGCCTTCCAAGCCAGCTCTTAACCACCACACCACTCAGCCGGCCCGCTCATAGCTTTTATTAGACTGGCCTAACCAATTTTCATTCTTCAAGGATTCCAAAGCTTTCTGGTTTAGAGAATTTCAGCCTCGTCATCTAAATGTCCATCTGATTGTTCAAGTAGACTTCCCAGTTTAAATTTGGACTGACCTCAAAGAAATTCTGGTAAAAAGAGACCAGGGAGGGGTTATGGCCAAGCTCAAAAATGGCTTATATCTTGTCCATCACTTATATCACTTCCATCCACATTCCACTGGCTGGAATTCAGTTGCTTGGTCCCTATCTAACTGCAAAGAAGTATGAGAAATATAGTCTTCCCTTAAGACCAGAGAAAGAAAATGGTATTAGTGAATCTCTAACATATCCCAGCCACAATGGTCTTTAGCAAAAGATTAGAGATCATTTACTGTTCCTCTCAATTACTTAGGGATATACATTTCCAAGCTTGGTCTTCTTCTGCACACATCTTAAGTATCTTCTGGACATCTCTGATCTGCTTTGTAGACTGAGTTGATCATTAGCACTTGAGGAGAAAGATTAAAACACCCTTCCAGTCCTTCCAAAGCATTTTTAACTGATCTAGATTTTAGAGAAATAGCTTTAATTAGCTTCTGGTGACATAAAGAAAAAAAGTGTCCTGTTATTTATTTGCCTAATAAACACTGGCCCTTAAACTGTTTAGATTTATTCAAATATCAAATCTAAACATATAAAAATGTATATAAATTGTATAGGAAATTTCCAGAAATGAAAGCTGAAAGGTTCTGTGTAGACATTGTGTTATTTCAGTGGTACTAATTATAATTCAAAGCAAGACTATAAAGGTGTGAGGTTTAACATAGCATATTACTATAGTAGAAAAAAAGCTATTCATTGAAAAAAATTGGATCAGTGCTACCTGTGAACTATTTGAGTAGACTATGGCTCTCTGGATTGTCAAACATATATCTCTTTACTTAGTTTTAACAGGTAATTATAATTTTTTTATCCTCTGGTTCAAAAGTGTGAGAAGTATAAGTCTTCCATGTGAAATTAATATTAAGTAGCATTGGAGATGACTGTTCTTTTATTATGCTCTTGGAGAGTTTGCAGTATATTGTGGAACTAGAAAACTGTGGCATAATTAACTTGGGAAGCTAGTCCAGTCACATGGACAGAAGCAATTCACTTGCACTTATGAAATTGATTGATAGGGAGAATCTATTTTACTGCTGAGACCAAATAGATTTTTCACGATATTGTTATGCTAAATTGAACATCACACCTTTTATGTTCTCTCCATTTGTCCTTGAATAAACATCAGTACTATAATAATCTAAATGGTTTGCAAGTGATCATGAGCAGTTGCCCATCTGCTTTGGACAAAATTATTCAAATCAATTACATGAGCATAAAAGCCAAACAAATGTGGGTGAGTCAGCAACAGAAATGAAATGGATGATCTCTTAAGTTTTGTTCATCAGATATAACCCCTTTAGTTACCAAAGATGGGTAAATTACACTGATTAACCTTGAAAAATTAGATGACTTGTACATAATAGGTTTGAAACAACGCTTTCAATTCCTGGTTATGACAAGGATTTTGTCCATCACACAGCTAGTTTAATTGAATGTCTACAAAGGGAATTGTTTTGATATGGCTTGTTTCTTCCTAGAGATTATTACATAAAATTAGTTTGCATTTGTTTCCCATTCTGTAAGTCACACTAAAAAATCCAATTGCTCAGTTATGCTTAGGAAAAAGTGAACATTCACCATACTAGCAGTAAAGGATGTACTGAAATTTAGTTTAAAAAAATTAATACTGAACCTGTGAACAGGAATTTACCTTGAGGGAAGCCAAAGGAAACACTATTTAAGATTTGTATTGTGCATTTGTCAAGAAAGTCTTAAATTATTTATCACTGACATAAAAAACCTATCGACAAAGAAAACTTGCATGTTGGAATAAAGTTAATCAAAATCTGAAACAGTTAGCTTTTCTGAAGAAACTGTTCTCCTTCCATAAAAATAAAATTTATTGAGATTGTTTTTCTAGCCCTGAGACAGTTGGGGAGATCATTACTGAGAAGCACTGAAGGATGGGTTTTGGGTGCTGGTTCGCTGTTTCTGGTAAACTGAGGCACTTCATATCATGACATGTCAGTTGCTTCCTCCCTTGTCAGGGAAGCCTCTACTTTACAGGATCTGGGATGAAAATTCCAGTGGCCATCGTCTCAGAGTGGCTTTGGAGGAAACCATTGGCTACAGTTTCTCCAAACAGAAGAAGCTATGCATGAAGAAACAGGCTTAGATTACAGAATGAGAGTGTGATGTTGGCATAGAAAGAATGATTTGGTTGCTTGATTGATTGAACTGCAGTAGACTTTGTAAGTTGATAATTATACTGTGATGGTTAATTTTATGCATTAATTTGGCTGAGCTAATGGATGCCCAGATAGCTGGTAAAACATTGTATTTGGGTGTGTCTGTGAGGGTGTTTCCAGAAGAGATTAGCATTTGAATGGGTAGACTGAGTAAAGAAGATCACCTTTATTTACCGTTGTGGGTTGGCATCATCCAATCTGTTGAGAGCCTGAACAGAACAAATAAGTGGAGGAAGGGCAAATTTGTTCTCTGTTGAGCTGGGACATCCATCGTTTCTTACTCTTGGACTTTGGTGCTCCTAGTTCTAAGACTTTTGGGTTTGGACTGGAGCTACACCACTGCCTTTCCTGGCCTCTAGCTTATAAGAGACAGCAGGTCACTAGACTTCAGTCTCCATAATTATGTGAGCCAATCTCATAATGAATCCCTCCCCTCTCTCCCCTTCTCTCTCCATCCATCCATCCATCCATCCATCCATCCATCCATCCATCCATCCATCCATTCATCCATCCATCCATCCATCCATCCTATTTCTGTGGAGAACCCTTACTAACGCATATACCTAGGATATCTCATCAGATGTTAACCAGCCTCGACAAAAGATGCCTTAGTCCCCTCTCTGTGCTGCAAATCTACTTAAAATGACCACAGAAAAATTATTTTCTTTCTATTCCTATCTTTTGTCACTGTTTTTCATTTGAGTACTTACGCTAACTTTGAGTACTTACTCTGTGCTAGGCCCTCTGCTAAAAGCTTTGCATCTTTCGTGTTCTTCATACCCTCCCCCAGTTTCTTTCACAGTGAGATGTGATATAAGTCTAGCATATTTGAAGCCTTGAAGTTTTAGCTCATTCTGACAGTATGTCTGGGCAATCTTTCTAATTTCCATTTTCCATCTCTCTGCATATTTTTTTTTTTACTAGCGCCTGCACACACCTTGATTTCTTAATCACTCTGCGTTGTTGCTTACCATTGTTATGTTTCCAAAGCTCTTCATGCATTAGGATTAATCCAGAGGACTTAAGCTTGGCACTGGGGGAGTTAAAACACTTGAGGAGTAGTGTACGTCCTTAATTAATACAGAAAGAAGAATCACTTATAATTTATTAAAAAATATCCAATGCTGATCCAAATAACATTTTTGGAGTAAATGGGTATGTAGTGAACAGTCTTCCACGGTTCCTCATTCACTGATTCTTCCTGCTGGTGTGAGGGCTGTTCAAAATAGCACTTCACTTTTTGGTTTATTTATTAAGATCCTGCACTCAACTATAAGAAATTAGCCTCCTAGAGGTGAATCACTTCCTACCTACACTGCAAAGAAGAAATCTGTTCCTACAGCAAAGAAGAAAATCCTGCACACATTCCTGCGGCAGACAATAAAGAAAAGATCAAATAGCTTTATTGAGTAGCCTATGCCAAGTGTGAAATAGGACAGCTGGATATTTAAGTAATGTGAACTCTAGTGTCTGAAAGAGTGATCTCGTTACTACTCATTAGACAAGGGGTATGTCCGAGATGGGAGCATGATGGGTTTTTTTGTGAACTTTTAAACTCAAAGCTCTTTAGTAATTGAAAAATGGAATAGCTTGAAGAAAAGTGTTTCCCCCATGTAGGATAGTCTGAAAGCTAATAGCATAACTGCACTGGAAGAGACATGAGAGAGCTCTAGTCAAGCCCTGTGTCAGGTATGTTAAAATCATCCTGCTGTGACTCAAAGTCTTTGCTTTAATTATCTGCAAAATGCTCTGGCAGCAGGAATGTTTCCCTTCCCTCCTGTTCTCATCGAGTGTACTGCTGCTGGTTTATTGCATCAGGATTTTCAAAGACTGCCCCCACTCTCATTTCCCAGAAGCTAATGCCAGTTAGACTTTAAGTCTCTCAGCAAAAATATATTCTTCAATAAAGGCCACCTTGGGAAAAAAACGTGTACTGATTTTTAGTTGACCTGCTTGCCTAAGTGATGCAGTTCTGAAAGCCCAAAGAGGCCAGACAGGGGCTAAGAGAATTACTAAATTTGGTTTTGCCTCTCTCCCCTTTCTTCCCTTCCATCTTTTTTCTTTGCTGCTTTGTTAATACGTAGAAAGGCACCCATAGTTAGAAGAGAAAGGCTCACCTATGTCTCCATGTCCCATGGAGAGGATATATATATGCTTTCACTTCACCATCACTTAGCTCAACTAAACCAGTTTGTTTGCTTTTGTTTTTTGCCTGCTCATATATAGCCAGTGAAAAACCTGTTAAATACGTGTTAGTTTGGAGGCTGACCCCTCATCCTTACTTCTCATAACACCTCAACAATTATTCAAAAACCATTGAGCACGTACGTACACAATGCTCTGTGGTATGTCAGGTATACAGCCCTTGTTCTCTTTACCTAAATAGATTCCCCTGCTTCCTGGCTAGCTGGCCTTCTCTCTGAGGCAGGTTAACCCGGGCCAGCATTCTGCCCTCACATCCTTCTTGTTAAAGTTCACCAGATCTGTGTCCCATTTTGTGACATTTTTGGTAGCCGATGGGCCATTTCATGAGATGTGTCAGGTAATGCAACCGCTCATATTAATCTAAAATTTCTGCCAAGGAGTAAGGAAGGTGGTCTCAGGATGAAGATATTTCCTGTGCTCCTGAAATCTCAGTAGGTGGGTGACCGTTAACTGACCCTGGATTAGACTGTATGTTTCAAAGGGCATGAAGTGATTCTTCAAAGGGACTGGATCTCCCTCCAAAGAGAATCTGTATGCTAGAATTTGGGGCACAAACCTGAATGAAAGTTTCTTTGGGGGAGGGGAGACCCACTGTTCCTTGTAGCAAGGAATGTTACCTTGCCAGGAAGCCAACTCTACTAAAAGCAGCTGGAATTCAGAAGAGTTGAATGCTGATCATGGCCAATGACAAAGATCAGGTTATGTGAAAGGGGTTGTGTTAAATAAGTTAATAAGTGGACTTCTTTTCTGTAACATTTTATCTTTAATATTAGCGCCTTCGCAAGAAGGCCATCTCTTGAATTCTGTAGTTAGTAGAAGCTATGTTTATGGTTGTACTTGTGGTTTTCCAAAAAATTCAAAGTTGATAATCTCTAAGATCTAAATCTCTTCATTTGAGAAACAAATTGCCACTTTTGACCCTATCAAAAGGGTAATTCCTTATAATTTTAGTTTTGTAATTAATTTTTCCCTTTTTCTTTAGCTGACCATTTCTCCCTTTCTTCTGTTTTTTATTCAAGGTTACCTCAGCCTTTCCCCTTCTTACCTGCTGCCTTACTTAGCTGTACTACAAATGTACTTACAGGATTTTGTTGAGGTGAGAAAATAGGCTTCAGAAAAGGTAGAGAATGCCAGGTAACCAACCTTGTCCCTTAGAGAGGACAGGACTGCCTTTTCTGAATCTCAAATCTCTTATCTGCAAATAGAAATAATAATATGTAACCTCTCTGCTTACTGTAAGGATTAAATGAGATAATGCATAAGGAGACCTTCATCCTTGTCTGGTTTGAGTGAGAGTATTCACAATTGTTAGTTCCTGCCAACTCTTTCTTTCTTTTCCTCCATTTTAAACTCTTGCCTCCATTTTAAGGTTGAGGTAAGGTATAGGGTTGGTATTAGGGTGAGTGTTGGAGTTTAGTGTTTGGTTTAAGTTTGTAATAGAATTAGAGTTACTGTTAATTATAGGGTTACGGTTACAAGTTAGATTAGGTATTGAGTTAGGGTTAGGGATAGGGATAGGGTTAGGATTAGAGTTAAGGTTATGGTTAAAAAGTTAAGGTTTGGTTTAGAATTAGAGTTAGTAGAAATTCACAGAATTGAATAAAATTACAGATATTTGCTATACAGATAATTTTAAAAACTACCTTTAAACAGACCATAATAAGGTTTTTAAAACAGATTTACTGTGGTTTCTTCAAACGTGGTTTCTTACCTTTTCTGCAATACAAGGTAAAACGATTAAGTTTGTGAACTTGTTGAAACAATGTTGCTAACCTTTTTTGATATCAGAAGGATTATTCATTATGAATTTGTACCAACTGGACAGTTAACCAAGTTTACTATTTGGGAGTCTGAAAAGCCTGCATGAAAAATTTAGACAACCTGAACTTTTCGCCAACAATTCATGGCTCTTGCATCATGAAAATGCACTACATGGCACTGTCTGTGAGGGGGCTTTTAGCTAATAAACAAATTTGGCCCTCAATGACTTCTTTCTTTACCCAAAGATAAAGGACATATTGAAAGGAAGACTTTTTTTTAAAAAAAAGATTTTATTGGGGAACTGGGGAAGGCGAACAGACAAGTTGCTGTCCTTTTGTTCTTCAGTCTAGTTGTGGAGAACATCGCTTCACTGGCCCATGTTGGTTTTGTGATCATTGAGCTCTTCCTGGCTGAGGCAGAGGGTCTCCAGCCATTGGACAGCTGCTCACATTGGCCGCCGGCCACTCATGGTAGCTTATGGCAGCCCAATGCAGCGGGGCCTGGAGCCTACGCCGGTGACTCACAGCAGCCCAGCTCCAGGTCGAGCTGTTGTTCACCATCTTAGCTGTAGAGGGTGTAGCGTCACTGGCCTATGTGAGATCTGAACCAGTGGCCATGCTGCTCAGATCTCGCACTCCCAAGCCAACTCTTAACAAATGAGCCATTTGGCTGGCCCAGAAAGGAAGACATTTTGATGACATTCAGGACATCAGGGGTAATACGATGACACCCCAATGAGCATTCTAAAATTTCTTTGAAGGGTGGACTAGGCAGTGGTGTCAGAGCATAGCTTCCCAAGGGGACTACTTTGAAGGTGACCGTAGTGATATTCAGCAATGAGTTATGTAGTACTTTTTCTAGGATGAGTTTGTAAACTTAATTGCCAGGCCTCGTATTTACTTTGAGACCTAGAGTTTTGTTTTGTTTTGTTTTGTTTTGTTTTGTTTTGTTTTCTAAGGGCAGTGTCACTGGCCCTCATATGTGGGATCCGAATCCTGGCCGCTGGCATCCCAAGCCAGCTCTTAACCACTGTACCACTCAGCCGGCCCGAGACCTAGAGTTTTAAAATAAGACCCTGTTTATAATAATAACTTCTTAATCATGTGAAATGTACCTAAGCATAGTAATCTATTCACACTGTAGCCAGAAGCCAGAGTAATTTTTCTACCTTGCCAGTCTGATAGGATCATGCCCTGCTCCTTAAGCTGATTTACAAGTTCCTTCGGACCTGGGCCATTCTTTCCTCTCAAGGGTGTCTCTCTCCCACTCTCTCCTCCCCAACACTTGACAGAGGGTTACGCACATGGCAACTAGACAATGACAATGTGTTGAATAATAAATAGAGGAATCAAACCACAAAGAACAAGGTGGTTACATATTCCATACCTTGCACTGAACTCTAGAAATCCATAGATCGCCTTCTTGCTGCTGCTGCAAAAAAAGTTCACTTATTAATTTACAACATATATTTGTGTTTGGTTGCTATCAAAGAAAGGTCACAATTGGGAAATTGAATCACAGTGTTTGGATTTTTTAAGGTAATTCTTCCCCTATGGGAATTTTCTATTTTGTGAGTTATGTGTTTGATGTAGTTTTTGGAAGACAAACGTATTTTCTATAGTTTACAGTAAATGGTTAGCTTTGAGTGGAAATCAGTTAATTAACCAATGTGCATGTGTGTTCGATGTGTAAGAAAAGAAAAGGTGGGAAGCTAGAAGTGCTTGTTTCCCCAAGTGTTTTCATGAAAGCCTTTCAACTTTTTAAAACAGTGGAAAAGAAATATGCTGAAAAATAAAATTCTTTAACCTCAAAATAAATCATGCTTCTATGCTGGAATTGCTCCCAAGGAGGTGATTTTCCAGACGAAGGAGACAGGCCAGAAATGTATATTTAAGTAAATTATGTAGTTTATTAGAAGAAACTGGGTGTTATGAGGAAAGAGGAAAATAGAGCAAGTAAGAGGAATCAGAGTCTGGGGGTAGAAGAAAAGTAGGATGTACTTGCACAGGGGTGGAACTCATTGTAATGTTGTCAGATTTAGAAAACAAAACAACAGGATGCCCAGTAAAATATGAATTTCAGATAAACAATGAATAACTTTTTTAGTATAGGTGTGTCCCATACAGTATTTGGGACATACTTACACTAAAATGCTATGCATTGCTTATCTGACATCCAATTGAACTGGTGCCTTGTATTTTTTTCTGGCACCCCTAATGGCATTGAGAGGGAGATCTGAGCAAAGATAGGAAGGGGATGTATAGCAGTAATCTAGGGAGAGAGTGGTCTAGGCTGAGAGGTGGAGTTTGGCAGGTGCATTCCAGACAGCCAAGAGGCCAGCATGGCTGGGACTGAGGAGTAAAGAGATTCCCAGAGAAGGGAGGGGGCGGGAAGATCGTGTAGGGCCCTGTAGGCCTTTGAAGGGATTTTGTTTTCCTCTTGAGCGAACTAAGAATCCATTGTAGGGTTTTGAGCAAAGAAGTGACGTGAACTGACTTCCGATTTTAAGGGATCACTCTGGCTGCTATGTTGAAAATAGAGAACCGAGGGGCAAGGACAGAGGCAGGGGGACCCCAGGAGGGTCTTGTGGTAATCCAGGTGGTTAGTGTGATGGTGGCTCAAATTAGCATGGTAACAGTGAAGCCAAGAGAAAAGGCTTAGTTTTGAGCATATTTTGAAGGGACAACAGAGTTTTCTGACAAATTGAATGCAGGGTATGAAAGAAAAATAAATAGGAGTTAAAGATAAGAATTAAAGGTATTTTTTTTGATCTGAGGGCCTGGAAAGAAGGGTGTTGCCACCCACGGGGCTGAGAAAGATGTGACTGGAGCATGTCAGAGGGAAAGATGAGGAGTTTAGTTTCAGAAGTGCTGAGTTTGATATGACTCAAGACATCTAAGCAGCGACTTTGAGTGTCCACTTGATATAGGAGTCTGGTCCCAGCAGGAGATGGAAATTTTGTGCTCTCTATAATCTCCGTTTAGATCAGCATTCCCCAAGAGAAACAGCTTGTCACAATCCTCTTAAGGAAATTTTTGCTCCATCCTTTTAGTTTTAGTTAGAAAATATCTTCCTATGAACCTGTTGGTTTGTTTAGTTTCCTATTATCCTTCCATCAATCTTGAAAGATAGGGGTGAGGGGTGACATTTAAAACATTTCTTTGCCTTTTACCCTCTGCAATTCAGGAAAGTGGGACAAGTATTTGTTTCTACACAAGGCCCCTGCTAGAGAGATTTTTCTCAAATTTGTTTTTGAGGATCCCATTTTGGCTCTTTCCCAATCAGGATGCAAACAGGATTTAAAGGCACACAAGTGTCTAGGCCAGGGGTTGGCAAACTTTTGAGATGGAAGAGCAGCTAGGGGTCAGCAAACTGTGGCTCGCGAGCCACCTGTGGCTCTTTGGGTATGTACATGTATGTTTGGTTTTAATCCTGATTCTTTAACTACTTAACCATGAAGTCTTCAGGGAAATCTTTTAATTTTTGGTATGTCCCAATTTTGACATCTAAAAAATGAGGAATCGATGTAGCTGTTTACCCCTCCCTAGAGTAAGAATGAGATATAATTCAGATTAATATATGAGAAAGCGCTTTGAAAATACAAAGTACTCTACAAATTCAAGGTATTATTTCCCTATTGTCAGCAGTAGTATTGAATCCAAGAAGAATTTCTTCTAATCATTGACATAAAACATACAATTTGGCTTATTAACAAAATATAAAACAGAGTCAGGGATATACTTTTATTTCTTGAAAGAAGAGTATTGTTTCAGTAATGGTGTTTCATTGATGAAATGAACAGTAGTTTAAATGTTGAGTACAGCCTAATTTTTATTATATTTCCCATTTGAAGTTTCAGATTTGTAATTATTTTGCTAACAGCAAGAAATTATCAGGAAGACTTCATGGGGGAATAGTCACCTCTCAGTGTTGATTTTGTCTCCCTATAGCAGACAGCTAGCGTAGTCAGGTGGAAACATTAAAAATAAATCAGTTGGCCATTTATTTAACATATATTTTAATTTCCCATCTATATCATTGTCTGTATATCCCTGAGCTTTGCACAACACTTGTACTTGGTTTATTTGTTCACATTTGTTTTTTCAGTTAAAAGTAGAGAACATTTGGCATATGGGTGCTCAATATTTTCAATTGAGCTAAAGTAGTCTAAGCCAATCATAGAAATGTAATTCCCTTGCCAGTGATTGGTTTAAGAAGGTACATGTGATGCAGTTCTAGCCAATGAGATGTAAGAGGACGTGTCATAAAAAATGAGACACCTGAAAGGAAATACTGCTTTTCATATTGTTCTACATTGCTTTATCTGGCTGTGACACTTGGAAGCGTGGCAACCATTTTGCCACCATTAAGGTCTAAGGTAACAGAGCAAAAAGATGGGATGAACCTGGGCCTTCAGTGGTATTACTGGATTAATTCATTAACCTAACTTGGACTTCTCCTTATATGTAATTATAAACCCTTTCTTGTTTAAGCCAGTTAAGTAGGAGTTTTCTGGGATTTGTATAAAATTTGATACACACCTCTAATAATATTTAGTGCTTCAGGTTATTTTTATTCATATATTCTCTTGATCATGTTAGTTATAATTCTTGGGCATTTCCAAATCCCCCTAATTTTCTTGAAAAGAGGCAACTGGAGCTGTTGTCAATGCTGTGGATAAGGACGGACACTTATTAAGCATTCTGTGTGCAGAGATTCTGATTTATGTATGTATCAGTGTATACCCAGCCCCATCATAGTGCTTATTATTCAATAAATGTCAAATGAATAAATTAATTCTCCATAATTATTTTTTTATCATAATGGTATATGGGGCTGATAGCCTCAGGCAACAGACTAAGGTGGACTTTTCAATTCCCTTTTTCTGACACTTTATAAAGATTAGAAGCCATGACTTTTCAAGCATGAGATAGAATTCCAAGAGCAAGGGGGAAAAAGGCAGTGAATAGCACCTATAGGCTGCCACATGGAGGTGAAGTTCTTTTGCAACAGTGAACTTCAGAGCACACTCACTATGCTTTGAAGCCCTAACTGTTTAAATCAACTGAGATGATACAGGAAAGAAACAGAATCGTCACAGTCAAAAAACGAACATGTATTTTAGGCTAGGTTTTCCTTTACTATTTACCACTTGCTATATCTGGTTCTATCTGTAATAAATAAATAACTTGTTAATTTGCATCCCTGTTTTCAAATTACATTTCAGTAACTCTCTGGGGTATCTTGTTTGCCAAGGTTGGAAGCTATGTGCTTGGAAAGCTACTCACTCCAGAGGCTTCCACCATAGTTCAGGGTACCGTCCAAGATATAGAGTAGAAGCAACTTAGGTGTCCCTCATTTGGAGAACAAATAAAATGTAGTTTATCCATACATTTGAAATATTAAATAGCAGTTAAAATAAGTAAAGGACATCTACATAAATCAGTATTATGAAAACTCAAAAACAAATGTTCAAGGGCCGGCCGAGTGGCTCAGTTAGTTAAGAGCTCGCTCAAGAGTGTGAGCTGAGCTCTGAGCAACAGCAGTTCGATGCCCAGCCCGAGCTGAGCTGCCACTAAGCTGCCAACAGGTGGCAGGATGGCTCAACTAAAAAAACAAAAAAACAAAAAAACAAAAAAAACAAATGTTCAGTGGGAAGTAGCAAGTTTCAAGTATGATACAATTTATATAATGTGTTAAAAAACAAAACAATATTTAAAAATGCATGAGAATGATGCATGCCAACTTCAGGATTGTGGTTTTCTTTGTGGGGCGTGAGGGAAAAAAGAGAGGGGACAGGTGGGGAGAAATTGATTTTCACTGTATCTGTACTTGGCCTGTTTCTTTAAAAATAAAAATTTGAAGTAAATATGGCAAATGTTAATATTTGTTAAAGCTAGGTGGTGGGACATGGTTGTCTCATATACATTGTCTGTACTTCTCTGTGTTTTTGAAATATTTCATACTTTCTTTTAAAGGGGGGGCTAATTTCACAATTGTAGAATGGCAAAAATCTGTTATTTGTTAACCCGTTCTATTTGATAGTCTAAACTTATATCAATATTCAAATTCAATTTTAATATAATTTGGAAAAATTTCTATTTCCTAGTGCTTTATAGTAGTGCATAAAGGTCATCCTAGCAAGGCGATTTAAAGACAAGAAAATAGTACTTATAATAAAGTCAATTTCTTAGGCAGTTCTGTGCTTACCAAAAACTGCAAATTATAAGAAATAAGTAATAACATTTGAAGCATTTTGTCCTATAAGGAATGGTGGTGTTTGAAACTATCTCAACTTTTTACACAGGGAGAGCAGTTTGCCAGCTACATCAACTATGTTTTTTAAAAAGCAGAAACGTGAACATTTTGTAATCCAAGGATTTTCTCACAGCTTTATTCATTTCTCTTGACTGAAGTTTCCTAGCGGAAGTATGTGGAGAAGTGATCTCACATGTCTAAATTTCTTGGAACCATTTAAAAAAGAAACCTTTGAAAGTGACTTTATATTTAAGATATAAAATATATTAACTCTCAAAATAACGGGAAAAAGTCATCATCATTTACCAACTGGGTCCAATGAATCTTAAAACGTTAAAATATGCATATATATTAAATCATTCATGGATAATTTGCAGAAGTATAAAAGGATAGCTTAATCAGAAACTTTAATAAGAATTTAAGCATAGTAAACTATTTTTATTTCATATATTTAGACCTTGAAGTCACATATCCTTGAAGTGGGCAGTGTTGGTTGAATGTCACTAACCGCTTATCACCTGTTGTGAATGAACCTGGAACATATTCATCTTGTAAACAGTAACTCCCGATTTCAAATACGTTTCTATTATGTTCTAGCTAATCATTACTTCTGGTTCTTCTTGCACTTGCATCACCAAAATGCAATACTTTAAAAAAAACTTTGATGACCTAATTTTGTTAAAGAAGGATGGCAATTACTGGAAAACATTTTAATTTTTGGATTTATAATGACCAATTAGAATGACCACTTCAATATAATTTTTTCATTTCTACATCATTTATTTCCTTTCAATCACCTTTGTATACATAATTGTTTTCAGAATTTCTCAACTTACAAACTATATCACGTAGATTTTGGTGGCTAAATATAAGGTGAAAGAATACAGCCACACTGTCCATCTAGCAGAATTAGATGATCCAGTCACTTGTAAAATATTGCATGATGAACCCCTTCCTATTGAGTGGACGAGAATACCGTATTTCCTTGTTGTCCTTAGAAATATATGGTTCACTCATCCATTCTTGAGTTTGAGAAAGCTCTTTTAGAATATGCACTTGAAGACTCAAGGCCTGAGGTTTTGCTTACATGGTTAATTTCATCAACATCATTAAGATCTAAAGTGCCGTCTTCTCTCTCTGTGCACTCAACTTTAGTAATTGTAAAAATTGATTCCTTTAATAGTTGTGAAAATCCTAGTGTTAATTTTCTTCTACTTCCCCTTATGGTTAAAATGAAAACTTCTAAACTCTCAACTGTGTTCATGGAAAGCCTACAACAAAAGACTCTAAAGGTGGTGTCTCTCCAGACTTTTATACCATCTGGAAAGATGATGTAATACTTTGAGTAATGGTATACAAAAACTGAAGGATTATGTAATAGTGATTATTTATTTTACTAGTACTTTCTTCTTCTAGGTGGTTCTATCATTGCTCCATTTCCTTATGACTTTCATCTTTTTAAGAATAACTGGGATTAATTGATTAGTGATGGTTAAATAATTCCTGGAATAATGAAATAGCAAAATATTTCAAAAGGTATAGGGAAAATTAAATCACGGAGATCTTCTAATGTATCTTAGTTATAAAAGGGTTTAATGGAGCTATTTGGGAATGGAAAGACATGAGTTTTACTCTATTTTCAAAAAGTAAATTTCCTCTTTATCTCTTAGAGAATTAGGAAAGACTTAAAAGTCACAAAATATCAATTCTTATAGTTATAACTGCTCAAAAAAGGAACAAAATGAAAATTTTGTCTATTGGACATGGATGGTATCTCCAGGGTTAAAGGATCATAAGATATTTTCAGTTAAAGTCACAGGAAAAATAAAAGTATTTCTTAGAGAATAACCTCATAAAGGCCAACTATTCATCAGTCTAGATCACAGGGGCAGAGTTCCCAGTCCATGCTGTTTTGGAAGTGCCCCTCATTCCACAAAGGGCTGGATGAGTGTTCTTGGAGATCCTAACATGTAAGCCTCAGTTAATTAGTCCAGGGGTGGAGTTGGACCCAAGTTGAGAATACAAATCCCTCCTTTCTCAGATTTTGAATCAGAAGAAACAAATAAGGGACACTGGAGCCAGAGCTAGGTCAAAGCTAGCAGCACAACGGAGCCCGAGGTCAATAGCAGGACTGAATTGCAAAGAAGCAGGAACAGAAGACATGGTCAGAGAAGCCCAGCTACAAATGGGTGAAGCAGATGTGTTGGATCCAGATGGGTGACAAAGCCTGACTGAACTTCCAGCAATTTGAAATATTCACATTCTTTGTAACACCACCTCTTTACTTTTAAATTAGAATTGGTTTCTGTTTCTTGAAAACAAATCTCTCTAAAACAGAAATTAGTGCCAGGAATGGGACTGCAGGTAACAGGCTCTGAGTGAAAATGTAAAACTAGCTGTGGAGTCAAGATATGGGATGAGGGCAGGGGTGACAGGCAGGATTTTCTAGTCCACGGAAAACGGGTAGTATGGAGGGAAGTGTTGGCAAAATAGCTAAACAGCTGTCTAAAATCTCTTGGGACCCCAAACCACATGTCACTGAAGGCAAAGCTTCAGATTTAAAACTTGTCAAATGTTGAAACCTGGGAATGTGTTGAATCTAATTAAAATTCAGCATGGCAAAGAGAGTTTTCTATATCAGATTGTCTGGCTAAAAGCAGTTAGAAAAAAACCAGGAAATTATGTATTTCTGTTTCTTAAAGTGAAATCTTTTCTGGTAAGATTATTGAAGGTCAGGTCCAGGTATTATTCATGAATTTGGCACAGCTCACACCTCAGGAGCCTAGCCATTGAAAGAAGGGTATCTGGCAATAGCTAGAAGTTTGGGAAGCCAGACCTTTCCCCATAGGATAAACAGATTGATGCCCATCACTTCTCACCCCTCCCAACACCCAACCCCTAGTAACACACCTCCCTAGATTGGAATTTAACCTGTGGAAGGGAGGGATTTTTAAGGCAGACCAGGGATGAAGTGCTTCCTGTTCTGCTAACCTCTTACCAGTCCCTTTTCCTTCTTTATTCTCTGGAGGACAAGGCTATTAAGAACAATGGGTCTAAGAAGCGCTGAACAACAAAAATCCTGAAGGAATGGTCATTAGGCAGCGTGATGATTAAGGGAGCAAGCTTACCTCCACAGAAATTCCTTGCATGCTTTCTGGTCAATGATGTACTCAAGAAAATGATTGAAAGCCCACTAAAATCCTGGGGTAATAATCACCAGAAGAAACTTCCCCAAGTACTTGTACTGACTCCTCCTAACACGGTGTTGAGTCCCAGCCTCTTCCGGAGGCTCTGACTCAAGCAGAAAAGGATGCTGGCACCAGATAATACTCATTGGAGAGGCAACTCTCTCATGTCCTTCATTAGAGTAGGCTTGAAAGACAATGGAAAAAGGAAACCTTCTAAAGGTCAGATCCTAGGACTGTTAGATATGGTTTAGGAACTTGTCTGCTGCCAAGTGAGTCAAAAAGCAGACTCTGAGGCATTTGTTTAGGGGCAGATGAGTGACCTGTGTATAATCCCACTTGCTATGTTTCTTGCCCGCCTCTCAGCCAGCATCCTTTTCTAAGTGATCATTTTTATTGACATTTTTCCTATTGTATTGCTGATGTGATGGTAATAAAATGTGCCAATAAACCCAGGGGAGTCATTCTGGCAGAACGGTGATTACAAGGACCAGACAGAGACTGAGTGGCAGGCATCTGTCGCTTACCTATAATACTGGAGCACGTTAGGCAAGACTATCCAGAAGGTTGCTTCCTCTACAGAGACATAGTGATGTTAGTGGAATCGACCTAGTCCGCATCCACTTCCTGTGAATGACTCCAAGCCCATTTTTTACCTGGTGACTCCACTTGCAAGGCTTCCACAAATGGTGATGCAAAGTTGTGTACATGGCAGAGTCCCATGAAGAGGTTCCTGCCTCACCCTGGCCACAGCTGAGACCTGATCGCACTGACATTCAGTCTCAGTCTCTGAAGGACTTCAACTAAGAGATACAAAGACAGGGAAGCAGCCGCGTT
Organism: Aselliscus stoliczkanus; assembly: GCA_033961575.1. Taxonomy (NCBI): domain Eukaryota; kingdom Metazoa; phylum Chordata; class Mammalia; order Chiroptera; family Hipposideridae; genus Aselliscus; species Aselliscus stoliczkanus. The sequence goes on along the minus strand of CM066732.1, from coordinate 74,613,144 downwards.
CACCGCGTTCAACGGACTTGTGAGGTTGGTCCCAGAGTTGGGTTCTGTTTGCACCATGGCAGCTCCAAGGCATGAACAGGCCAAGGCTATGGAGACAGGGCTAACATGTCGTCCCGTATGAAGAAGCAGAAATGAAGAGGCCTTCAGAGAAACCAGTTCAGAGAGAGAATAAAGCCGATGCATAGATCATTATGTGTAAGAGAATGAGGAAGGAGAGTGGGGAAAAAGAGGATAGCAGAAAACAGAATAGAGAGCAGAGACAACTAGTCATTAAAGACAGAGCCAGAGGAAGTGAGACACAAAGAAATGAACTGCTAATGACTTTCTAGATACCACAGTGTCCGGCTATACTTCCTACAATTCAATTCGATTTCTGATTTTTTTTAACAACTCCTCTTTTACAAACTACCTTAGGTAGATTTGATTCTGGAAACCAAACATATCTGGACCTAAGCCTGTGCTCCCTGACTGTAGCTGTACTTTTTTTTTCTTCTATTTTTGAGGGCAATGTCACTGGCCTTCGTATGCGGGATCCAAACCTGGGCCGCTGGCTTCCCAAGCCAGCGCTTAACCACCACGCCACTGGGCCGGCCCAATAGCTGTATTTTTTAAAAGTTTAATTTGACACTATGGAAATATATGTACTACCTAATAACTGGGCACTGTAAAAAGGTGAGGCTCTCAAGGGACAGGGGCTATGATTGGCTTATAACATCTTACCTTAATTTTCAAAGACAGATTGGACTTTACACAATAGCTAACATTTACTGAGTACTTCCTTTGGGCCATTTTCAAAAGCTGTACATGCAGGATCTCACCTATCCTTCCTGACAACCGTAGGTGTTATTATTATCACTCCCATTTTATAGATAAGGAAATTAAGGCAAAGAGAGATTCATAAGTAACTTGCTCAAGGTCACATAGTCAATAAGGGTATAAAGATGACATGTGTTTATTTACATTAAAATTAACATTTGAAAAAAGGTGTTATGTATGCATTCATTTCAGTCAATAAACTTTTGTTGAATGCCTATTAAGTACAGAGTACTGACTTAAACCAATAAACTAGTTAACATCATTGTTACAAATATAAAGTCCTTTTAAATATCACTATTCAAAACAAATCTTCCTTTCTGTGGTATACACACACACACACACACACACACACACACACACACACACAAAGATACACTTTCAAGTTCTTTAATTTTCAAAATACCTCCTTTAAAACAGAAGGAAATAAATTCTCACAATGCTATTTTCAATGCATTAACTATTAGAAAATTCACTGGAATGAGTATCTGAAGATTACATGCTGCAAGCTGAACTCACGTGAAAATAAACCTTGACCTCAGAGTGAAGTCTATGTTGATAACTATATATCCATCTAATTAACTGCAGCGTAAGGTACACACATGTATATACAAAAAGGAAAATAACAAGGATGAGAGGAGTTTTTCACGGGAGGTGGTGAGTTGCCATGGATTCTGCTTCTCTTGATTTTCGGATCAGGGCTTGCCTGAGAGCACTGATTTTCTCATCAAGTTCAGCTAGTGAATAGTTCTGCTATAAACAATAAGAACACAAACCGCTGAATAAGATTCTGAAGTATCTTAATACAGATAAGTGCTAAATGAGCTATAAATATTTAAAATACCCAATAACATGGTAAATGTCTTTTTTTCTCGTGAGAATAATTTAAAAATTGAACTATGTATGTTGACTATATCATAAATTTAAAGGTATAAAATAACAAGGTTTAACTATGTCTGTCTTTCTCTTTCCTAATGACTAAGCTCTCCTGGAACTTTTATACTTTGCAAGGATTGTAAAAACTTTTTAAAAATCTATTGTCATAATAGATAATAATAATTAAAAAAAAAGTCAAAGTTTAGGACTTGCTTAAGTGCTTAAAATACCTGGAAACTCTCCTTTGTTGTATCAACTGCAACCAACTATTTCTCCTGGAAAGAATGGATACTCTCAAAAATTTACAATAAAAAAATAAGTAACGTGCTATTCTTAAAAAAATAAACAAACCTAAATATTTTTAAAGTTACCCCCAACTTTTAGTTTATATTACCACCACTGAAGACCAGCAAAACCTTAATTATGATTCAACTAAGGTAGTAGGACAGTGGATAAGAGTGGGCTAAAGCCAGCCTCTGCCAAATAGTCTTTTCTGATTTAGATACTGCTAACTAGTGGTGTCTGTAAGAGGGAGGGGGTGAGATTTAAATTACTTAAGCGTTTAATTATTTTTCAGCATTTTGTAACCAATATATCCTTCTACTATTAACTCTGAATATAGACTTTTTTATCTATTAGGCCCATCTGAGTTATCCCATGCCCCTAATATAAAATTATTTCTCTAATTCAAGTACATTAATTTATACTGCCCTTTTTTTCAGTCCTAAATCCCAGGGTATAACCTAAAAAACCACCACAGTAGAAACTTTTATTAAGAAATGTATAAAACTGACCAAACTATTTCAGAAACCAAAATGAAAATGCAGTAACTTACTTGAGGTGGTTGAACTTTTCTTCTTTTTCCAGAAAAGTTCTAGATTAAAAGAAAAAAAAAAAAAGTTAAGTAATCAATGCTTAGAAAAATCTATAAACAATTTTCCTTTATAGAAGGCTGGCCTGAACACAATATAAAGAGAACCCTGGCAGAAACAAAGCCCAAAACTCACTGAGTGAGCACTGTCTGCCATGGATGTGCACCTTCTAGTGTTTTGGAAATTACCCTCCAGAGACAGACGCTATTAACAGCGCAGTAACATCATAGCAACACGCTTTTCCCTCGTCATACACTTTCCCATGAATTCTCAGCTTCTAAAGAGGCTGAGTTTGTGGAAAGAGGTGCTCTGGGATTTTCTGAGTTTCTTTTTCATAATCTTTCCATCCCAGCATATTGAACATATGAAAACAGAATTTGGAAGAGCAGGCCAAGGAGTGACAACACACACAATACACACGCTTGCTGACTACACTGTGGTTATGCGAACACCTATCCTGTGCTCCACCAGGTGACGTGAGGATGCAGCTCCCTCCCCACTGGTCTCGTTTGTGACTGGACAGGGCATGGGCCCAATGCTAGTCAATGAGTAAGGCGAGGTCCGCTGGGAATTGGGGGGGAGCTGCTGAAAAAAACGTCCTCATTTCTGAGAGAAAACCCTCACAAGGGGCAGTTCCTATGGACACAGCTGTATCTGGATAGGATACCTGGATAAGTTGTCCTGCCATCTTCCTGAGGAAAAAGCCAACTCTAAGCAGAGCCAAGAGGGGACAGAGCCTGATTCTCTGACAATCATGATTTAACCGATAAATCAATTAGCCCTGAGGACTGAGCTACCATTGAATGTCCTCTTTTATAAGGTAATTCCATATTATTTAAGCCATGCTGAGTTTAAATTTCCATTATGTGAAGCTGACAACATTCTCACTGACACGCTGCTGAACTTTTTAAACCTTGACCTAGGGAATTCTTTCTAGATTTTGTTCTTGGTTTCATAGAACCACAAGCTTTCAAAAGGCAAGTTAGTATATCAATACATTTGACAAAGACACTGTCAACATAGGAGGCAAAATTTTCTCATGAGCATTTCTGATGGCTGAGGAGAAGGTGAAAATTCCCCTTTTCCTTTATGTCAAAGCTATTTCAAAGAATATTGAGGTGTGCCTCTTATCAGTAGTGGGAAATCATTCAAGTGTTGAAATTATTAAATATGGGGGGAAAAAACTGCTTATATAAATAAACATGCGCCTTCCCTTGCCAAACTGAGCTGATTACCCGTGGTGGGGCCTCTGGGCAGGTAAGAGCTTAACGTTTAATTTGGTCACTGCTCAGTCTCTTACCTTCCCCAAGAGGTGGCTTTTTGTACACCTAATAAAATATACTTCCCCTTTTTCTTTTCCTAACAGCCTAATCTATAAAATATTGATAGCTTCCATGTCATTGAGCAATCAGATTATTATTGTATCATGAAACTAAAGAAGTGTCAGAATGAGAATAAGGACAGCAGTGGTTCAAAGACTTAAAAACAGTAAAATGCGGTCTTTGTGGACTTATTTTAGATCTGAGTAGAATATTCGGACAAGTAGAACACTTAGAAACACATCTATTGTGGATACACTGGACTAGCTTTTAAAATTTATTGCTTTTAGGCATAAGGAAATCTCAGTATAAAATGTGAAAATTTTAACAAGAGAAACTATTTGAGAGCACATTATACTAAACAGCTGGACGGAGTTAATGTAAAAATTGTCTCTTCCTGACCGGCCGAATGGTGTGGTGGTTAAGCGCTGGCTTGGGAAGCCAGTGGCCCCGGTTCGGTCCCACATGTGAGGGCCAGTGATACTGCCCTCAAAAAAAAACAAAAAAAAAAACCAAAACAATTGTCTCTTCCCATTATTTTACCTTAGCAGGTAATTTATAGCTGTATTTATAATACCCGTGTCCTGATGAAAACGTGATTAAGCACACACACACATCCAAGAAAGCCATGCTCTAAGCAAACTCAGTGGTAAGGAGGCCTCCTGCTAGAAAGGGCTACTGATTTTATAGGTGCAGTGTCTTAAATGCTTCTTTCCTTCTAATCCCTGATTCAGATCTTCATTTCTCCCTGGTGTGGACAATGATCTCTTTCCTAAACTACTTTCCTTGACTCCACTCTCTCTCCAACTCACACTTCATAACGACACCAGATAGGAACCTAAATTACAGGTTTCCTGCTCAAAAACTTAATTGTGTTTCAAGCACACTGGAATTGCAAATTGGTTACTGTGACCTTCCAAAACCTCCAAAATGTGTTTGCAGTTTAATTTTCCAGCTGCACCCATCTGCTCACCTCACACTTTCAGTCCACTGTGCATGGCTGAGGCATGCACCTGATTTGGCCTTCAGCACCCCCTCTCCCGATACTTCCCTTTAGAACTAGGAGTTACCATTACAGACCAGAGTTAGGCCTCTGGTATGAAGTTGCAATTTGGTTCCATTTCCCAATTGTGTTCTCTTTGGCAAGTAACTTAAAGCTTGCTAAGCTTTCATTTCTTTATCAGTAAAATACAGGTAAGAGTATCATTTAATGGATTTACAACGTTGAAATAAAAGATCCATGTAAACATGCTTAGCACTGAGCTTGACACAGAAAGCATTCAATGAACATTAATATGATTAGTGCAGGAAATAACTGCATTGGTTCAGAGGTGTCTGGCTAATCACCCAGTATGGGGATATTTTGTTTATGGAAATGAATGATGACAAATCTTTAAATCCCAGGTGGTATATACTGATTATATCATTATATTTCTGACATTCCCCGAAAGTTTTCTTTTTTTCTTTTTTTTTTGAAGGCAGTGTCATTGGCCCTCATATGTGGGACCCAAACAGGGGCTGCTGGCTTCCAAGGCCAGTGCTTAACCACCGCACCACTCAGCCAGCACCCTCTACGGTTTTATGGTTGCATTTCTGGGAATATGTTAAGGTCCTTTTGCTATAATTGTATATTAATTTTTTTAATTGAGATATAAAATTTACAAAATGCAAAGGAAGCAATTCAGTTTTTGTTGCTACCTAAGATAGTTTTGTTTTTTAAATTTAGGCAGTTTGTGTTTTGGAACAAAGTTAACACGCCTTCAAAAGTCCAATAATGAACTAGCAGCCAAGTCCTATCTCTTCATTCGCACATTTATTCAATGCCTATTACACTCTGTGTGTTCAAACATGAACGAGACAGTTCCTGCCCTTCAGAGGATCAAAATATAGTGTAAAAAAATAGATGTGTAAACATAAGTGATAAGTACTATAAAACGAACAAAGTGCTGTGGAAATACACTTGTAAAGCATGTTATACTTACTGTTTTCAAGGGTCATAATTTAAAATCAGTTAATGCTTCAGAAATACTCAAAAGGATTGTATCTTTTAGATGGTCTGTTAAGCGATGCCCTTAAAATTTTTAAAATATTACCACACTCAAATCTTTTCATGTTGAATGTGGAAGGTAAAGCTCTTTAGAACTATTAGTGCAACAAATACTAATCTTTGTGCTAATTTCTGCTTTACAATACATTAACTTTTTTTTAGTTTTATGCCTGTTTCATAAACGAAAATAACTTTACATAATCTGGTTTTGTTTCATGAACAAAATACAATGTATATCTTTCTTTCCTGTTAATGTTTTCCTTTTCATGTTCTGTGCTCCAATGTTAGCCATAATAATCAATCTCTACCCAACTGTAAGGTTTCTATGTTTAGAATCCATCTACATGTAAATCTGGATTAAACACATTTCAATTAAAATCTTTTCAGAGTATATAACTATTTTTAACACATTTCTAACGAAAGTTCAATCCTTAAGAAATGTAATGGGCTCAACTTTCCCTTACTTTCTAACTTTAGAAACTAGACTGTGCTACATATGAGTCTTTTCTGTTCACTTTTGCCAGCTATGTAAAAGTATGCAGTAACCATTGTGTGTGCTCCCAGTATGAGGGCGGTGCGAGTCATGAATAACGTGCTATGTCCTTTGAGGGTGTGTCCAACTCGTCTCAGGTGTGAGGACAATCTCAGAGCTGGTTCGATTCCAAGCAAGGAGTCGAACTCCTAAAGATGGCACATTCACTGTATTATAGAAGCGGGATCTATTATGGAATCTTTCCCTCTGGGCCTGTGCCATATATATAGTCATAGGCCGTAAGGCAGTCGATCTGAGAGTTTAAACCTTTTCAGTGTTTTGTGCTTCCTAGTAGCTCACTATTAATCTGGATATGTCATTTCCAGTATTAATCCTCAAGAGATCCTTCTAGTCAAACATATAATGTGTAATAGATTTGAGAATATTTTTCAAAAGCGCTGATTTTATCACAGGTACAGCAACCTGACACAGCCAGGCCAATCCTGTTTACATCTGTAATGCTTCCTACCCCTGCTGTCGCTAGTCGCCAATTTTCAGACCTCAGGCCTCTGACAGGCTCAGTGGTCTGACCCACTGTTTTAACTATCACCTCCACACACATTCTCCCAATTGTACTACATCTTTTTCTTGAAAAATTAATTAATTTATTTATTTTTAATTAGTTTCAGGTGTACAACACAGTGCAATAGTTATACTTTTTACCCCTCAAAGTGACAACCCCTCCTCCCCCATTTAGCTACCCACCCCCCATATCATATATATCTATTACACTTCCTCTGACTCCCTTCCACAGTATAATCCACATCCCGTGACTATCTATATATTCACTTACAGTTGGTATACAATATTATACAACCTCAGCTTCAGGTGTACAGTGCAGTGATCAAGCCTCTACTCCATCCATGAAATGGTCTCCCTAACAAGACATATGACCATCTGACACCCCACAAAATATTTACAACATTATTAATTATATTCCCCGAACTGTCTTTCATATCCCTGTGGCAATATTGTAGTTGCCTACTTTTGCTGTCTAATCCCTTCCCCTTCTCCTTCATCCCCACCCCACTCCCAACTAGCAACCCTGTTTTTCCTCTTTTGCTCGTTCAGTTTTTCAGATTCCACATACAATTGTACTACATCTTGAAAAGCTTACCTCGTATTCTATCTGTACATGACTTCAAATTCAGATTTCCCCCAAAATCTCTCCCCCTCCAGTTTTCTTTATTTCTATCAATGATAGTATCATTTTTCCAATCAGAAACTGGACTCACTCTTGCTCTACATCGTTCTTTCAACATACAATCTATTGTGAATATGTCAACAATTCTTTCCTGTCTCTTGCATTTACCTTTTCTATTCTCCCGCTCACGTCCTTAGTTCAGGGTCTCACTTCACATCCAAGATGGTATAATACATTCTTGTTATTTTTAGTCTCTCCCTTTTCATCCATCTCCCAGGATGGTATTGATAAATCTTCCTAATATCCTTGCACAAGTCACTTCATTGCTCAAATGCTTTCAACAGCATTTAAACTTTAGAAACTTTAAACTCCTGGATATAGCATTTAAGGTCCTCTATAATCTGACTACTTCCACCGCTTTAATCAAACACCCTAAACATTCTATTCTGTGCACAATAGATCCCCCCCATACATGACAATGATTTGAAGGGCTTGTTTGTTTGTTAACCAAGTTTAATAACAGGTATATGTTAAGATTGTATAAATCAGAATCAGAGACAAGAGATAAACGATGGGGCAAGGTCTCATTGGAGACATCTAATACTAGATCTGTAAGATCAGTTCTATTGTTAACAAGAATTATATTAACAAGGTACGAAATTGAACTAGAAAAATAGCCTGCCTAGAGATTACTTAACGAAGGCAGTTTGAATGGGAAAAACTTATGGTAGATTGTGAAGACATAATACATCTTTATGAAGTTTTCTACGAAGATACACTCAAAGACTAATCCTCAAAGTAGAAAGACCTTTGTAATTATGTAGTTCAAACAACAAATCTTCTCAAATTAAGACAAATGAAAGCTAGAGGAATTGTGTGACTTATCTACATTTATACAGCTTCTTCACAGATGATTTCTGAAATGAAATAACTGCTGGTATTTATTGAGCTTTTATCATGTGCTAGGTGGGTGCTAGGCGCTTAACTGGTGCTCTCTCATTTATTCCTTGCTTTAACCCTTAGTAAACCCCATTTTACATGTGAGGGAAGTAAATCACTAAAATTCTTCCTCTAAATTTCTGATCTTTAGGATTTGCTGCTCACTTTTGTTATGTGACTTGCTTTCTTTGTCTGGAAATACTTCTTTTCTGTACCTCACACTTTGATACCCAATTTAACACATTGGAAAGACTGCTGCCATACCTAAAATAATTTTAATTTCACCACTGACTTATAATGATCCATGCTAATATGAGCTATTTTATATAATTTTTCAGAAACAGGAGTTTTAGAAGAAATGTCACTAAAAATCTGGTGAACTTAAAATTTTTGGTCACTTTTACATTATTTTAGTTTTTCCTAACATGGTGCCCCTTAAAAAATAAAGAGAGACCTCAGAGAAGGCAGATGTTATGTACAATCATCCCAGAAGACTGAGGGAAATTACACAATGCGCTCAGGGTCACCTGTCTGAAACATGCTGATGTGACAATGAAGATATTTATCAGTACAACATTGTTTCTTATTGTCCTGGGAAAAGAGATAAGAATGAAAGAATGAGTGAATAAATAAACGCTGCAGTTGGGGAATTAAACAAATATAGACTAGTCTCTCCAAAAGTCTGGTGGTTAATGTAAAGGAAAAGGCAGGGTGGCAGACTAAGGTGTCTGTTTGTTTGTTTGGATGGGGAAGAAATGTAAAAGTGTATGGGCCGAGGGAAGCTGTATGTGAACAGCAAGTGAACGATTAAAGAGACAGAGGGATGACTGACAGACCAAGGTCCCAGAAGATGCCTGTTTCACAAGTTCAGTGACAGGATGGACCACTATCCAGGCTGACTTATTATGCCATGAAAATGGCTTAAGTTTGAGAATCTGGGTAACGTACAATAAAAGTATCTCTTTTTAAAAAATCATGAGTCTATAATACAATATTCAGAATTATAATTTTTAAAGAACTAGGTAATCTCCTACATATGTTCATTCATCTGACATACTAGGTGTTTCGCATATAGCAGATCAATGAGTAAATTTTTATATGATGAAGAATCTTAAAATAAAATAACATTTACTTATTTTTTATAGATACTTATACTTACCACAGATTGAAAATACTCAGGAGAAAGGCCTTCCAATTCAAGGATTTTATCCTCAAGTTTTTTAATTCTCTGATAAATGTCTCTCGGCACTGGACCACCTAAACATATTAAGAACGTTCTGAGATACTATTGAATAATTCTTAAAATTTTTATTCTTGAAATACCATGCAAAGATACTTATGCAAAGGAATAGGGAATATTTAAACTTAAGGAAATAAATGAACAAGAGTGCATTAGAATGAAATCCTTAGCTCACATTTTCATATGATCCATTATGGGATATATTATACCTACACCTGTCCACAAGCCCCATTTATGCTTCCTATATTGCTGGGAGTTTTAAGTTAAACTAATTTCACAAGATATTGAATAGTTCCTGTATAGAACAATTTGTATTTCTGATAGACTCTGATAGTTACTTGGGAGGAGAAAAATACAGTTACAATTGACAGTTCAATTCAGTGGTTACACTATGTCATATCCTTTTCTTCAACTTATATTTGTCCCTACATGCTGTATTTTCTTCTTTAACCTAGAAGGACATTAAAGAGGAACTCTACCATATTTCTTAACTAACAAACTTTCTAGAGCAGGGGATGGGATATTAAGGTTACTAAATTTCAAGGCTATGATTATATCCCCAATCCTTTAATTTCTCAGCATTTCGAATACGCTCATTCTGGTCCAGCCCATCTCCAGCTCTCCCTGGATTATCACAACCTGATCTCGTGTCTGCCTTGCTCCCATTGTCTATTCTTAACATAGCAGCCAACGGTCCTTTTAAAAGGTAGTCAGACGGCATCAGTTCTCTGCTTACAACCTTCTAATACCTTCATAGCTGACTCAGATTCAAACCCCAAGCCTTTCTCACTGTCTACAAGGTCCTGCACAATTTGGACATTGTCCCCACACTTGTTCCTTTTTTCTGTTACTGAACTAAGCCAAGTACTGTCAGTTTTAGCATTGCTGATGCCCCTCTAGCTACACATTCACAAGGCTTGCTCTTGCCAACTTCAGGTCTTGGCTCAAAAGTCATCTTAGCTTTAAGGCCTTCTCTGACCACCCTTTGAAAAATACCAGTGCTACCACTTTCTCCTACCCGGTACTCCCTTCCTCTTTCCCTTATTTTTCTCCAAACCATTACTACTACCCGACATTCTGTATATTTTATTTATTGCCTGTTTCTCTACTCTAAGCTCCAAGAAGGCATAATCTGTTTTGTTCACTGGGTCTGGCTGTGCAACTTTTGTACTGCACAAATCTGGGAAGCAGCAGTTTGTAGACTACACAGGTGCTCAATATTCACTGACTTAATGGATATAGTAACGGTTAGACAATCATTTATGCAATTAAAGAATATGGGTAAATTTTTATACCCAAAGTATTAACTTGTTAAATAGAAAAACTAGAAATATTGTTTAGAATGTATTTTGTCTTCAAATCTTGGTTGTTCTTGCTCTTGAATAATGTAAAATGAATAACTGATTCATCTGACTTTGCTCTTGCTCTCCCTTGACCTAGAATGTCCACTGCTTCACTACTGTACTTTCCAAGAGCAAATTCAAGTTTCACCGGGTCAATAAAGCGCTGCCTGAATCTCTTCCTATGGAGGCTCCCTGACACCCACCCTCCCAATACCCTTCCTTTACAGCCCCTTTAACACTCCACTTAACCCTTCATCCGTCTTTCTCCCAAACAGATCATGAAGTCCTTGGAGCCAAGGATAGGACCACATCATCTCAGTATCCCTTGAGTCTAAAATAGTGCTGGCCCACAGCAGGCACTGAACAGATATTCAAAATTAACTATATATTATTAGAGTTAATAAACCAGTCAATCTTTTTATACAGCTGTATTTAAATTCATCTAGTTCTGGGGGAGGGGATTAATTTTAATACTAACCTCTTATTACCCTGGAAGATATACTCATTCTCTTATTTTCTTTTACCTCCATCCAACAAATACTCCAGCTAGAATGGACTCAGAAATTCCCTGAACCATATTTTATGCCTCTGTGCTTTTTGCAGACGTTGTTCCCTTTTTTGGAATGCTTTGCTCTGCCTGCTGAAAAATTCCTACTAACCCTTCAAGGGCTCCAATTCACCAGGCCATCCCTTGACCTCCCCTGAGACGGCTGAACACTAACTTTGTATCCCCACTGTATTTTGCACGTATCTGAAAGGATAAAATGTGCAATTGTTCCGTGAATACCTGTTTGGTGCCAGGCACAGCCCTAGGTACATAGTAATGACCATTGCAGTTTGCTCTCATAGACCTCACTATCTAGCAGGAGACAGATATTAAACAAACATAAAGGAGGGCAGGGAGTATCAGGTGCTATGAGACTACATAAAAGGGGAATCCACATCAGGGTGAGATCAGGAAGGGAAGAGCATGGGCAGAAAAAAAAAAAACCTAGGAAAAGGCCCTAGGACGGCAAAATGAGCAGGAAGCTTGGGAAGCCCAGAGCTGTGGCTGAAACTATAGATGTAGACCATGCTATTTAATATCACCACCTTTCCCCTCTCTTGATCAAGCTGCTTTTATCCATAGCCCTTCTCTCCTAGTGCAGCATACAATTTATGCAGAATTTTTGTTCCCATGTATTCTCAGTGCCTAGAACAGTACCTGGCTTACAGCAGAAACTTAATACCTATTTGTGGAATGAATGAATAAGTACTCAGCTTGGTATGCATATAAGGGCAACAGAAAACCATTGAAGAATTTTTAGCTGGGGAGTAGCAAGGTCAAATATGAGCTTTAGAAACAGCAACTTAGCTGCAGGGTACAGAACCAGTCTCAAGGAGGAAGTCCAGTGGCACAGTGACCAGTTAACATCCTTCCATCACTTTAAGACAGATAACACAGTGACTTCAACTAGAGGAGGAGCTGTGGAGGTAGACAGAAGTGGGTAGATTTGAGAGATACTTTGAAAACAGAATCAGAAGGATCTGGTAACTCAATGGAGAAGGAGACAGGTTTTGCAGTGCCAATTAAGATTTAGGTTTGATTTCTAGTTGTCACTTACTACCTCAGGCAGTTTCTTAATCTGACAATGATAACAGCACCAACACCTCACCAGGGCACTGTTAAATATAAAGGGAGATGACATATGCATAATACTTTCCGAGTGCCTGACACTTAGTGTTATTCAATCAGTGCTAGTTTACTTCCCCTATGGCAGTTATTAACACATGCTTATCCTCACCGAGACGCTTGGGGACTATGATCACATTTGTCAATGCCTTGTACCTGGCACAGTGAGTGATAGGAACGGGAGATGGTTATGAAGTTATGAAACTGAGGGCAGGAAAAAGACTGCGTTAGTTTTCAGCTCTGACTTAAATAAACTGAGAGAGACAGGATCTATTTGGAACCTGCTCCCATTCTACTAACACTCTCAAATTGGTGAGCAATGTAAGAGGAAGAAGAGCAGGAGGAACACATGAACTGTAGCTTCCTTGAGGGCAGGGATTATGTTTCTTCACTTTTGTGCCAACCAGAACACTGTTTTGTACATGACAGGTGCTCAGTGAAAACTGGGTGACTATATGAACTGCAAATGCTTTAACCACTTGCAAAGATACATTATGGGGCACTGCCCAGCTTACCTGTCTGCAATCGCAAGTGAGCCTCAATATTTTGTAGTCGCTCTTCTACAGCCTGGTTACCACAATCTCGGAGCATGCTGTTTGCTTTATGACCCGACCCTTGAATTCCTTCAGGTCTAGTCTGTGGTCCATATGTATTCACAACTCTAGAAACTAAGTTAAGAAACTTTTGAGCCTATTAAACTTACATTTCTAAAAGCAGAAATTCTTTCTCCCTAACAGTACTTTATTTATATATTTTTCATAAAGACCATCTAACCACAAACCCAAGTATGAAGAAAGGCGAGATGTTTTGTTTTAAAATAAACAAAATTTAGATAGGAAAGTGATTTCTATTCCATTTTGCTTATAATCTAGAATAAACTTCTGTCAGTGATAAAGATATCATGAAGTGGATCCTTACCTTTTACGTGACTTTTAAATCCGGGGTAAGGGGTAAAAACGGCATCAGTTCTTGCGCAACTATTTTCTAAGGAGAATTTAGATGAGTGTAAGTATATCCTTAATTTCAAATGTATGAGATGTTGATAAACTTCCAATAATTCATAGTAATTAACATATTACTCATAATAAGAGAATTTTAATAGTAATTAAATTACCATCACATATAGGATAAAATTTAGTGATCTTTACCCTCAAAATTAATAATATCTAATCTTATCTAATTTTTAGATTTATACACAGAAAAGTCAACATTCAGTGGCATAATTTAGTATAGTTTTTAAAGAATACCAATATCACTAAAAACCCTTTGGGCCTTTGGAGAAAAAATCTATATAGTATAAAGAATATTTTAATTCTAAGTCAGAGGCATTATTCATTTTATTTCATTATACAAATAGAACTCATTATTTTTACTGAAATATTTTTTAAAAAAATATAGCATTTTTGGTATTACTAATCAGTGAACATCTAATAAAAAAGATTATACACTGAACACATTTTTATTTCAGAACTCTACACAAAAAAGACCTTGAAACCTCAAGTATAACACACAGTTTTCTACTTTACCTAGAGTTTCAATGCTCATTTTAAAAACCCTTAATCACAAAAGCCATTTATTTCTTTCCCAACTGCCCCTTTCAAAAAATGCAATTTTAGGAAAGATACCTTGTGAAAATTTGTTCCCATTTTTTTTAAGCTGAAAAGTAGTTTCTTTCAAATTAGATATCAACAAATAAATTAAAAATTAAAGGGGAATGTTGGAAAGATGTTAACATAATAAACATTTCAAATATTATAAATATTTTAAATAACATTAAGTAAAACCAGACACTGCAGTAAATTTCCTGAAAAATTCCCCTTATTTTACAATAAAAAATGATAGCAAAAGATACTGAAAATTCTTTTTCTCTATACAATTTTAAAAATCCAGTTTATATTTAAATCAAATTGAGAAGTATTAAAAAGAACATACTAACACATTATAATAATACATTTGTATTTTTTCAGTCTAAGTTTCCTTAATAGTTCTGTGGATAAATCGAACTGTGTGAATAAAATGCCAAATTCACTTATCTTTTATATATAGATACTAGACAGTCATTTTCTCTTTCTTTCTTTTTGAGATACCTCAAAATATGTTTAAAGGGCCATCACTTCTCCATTCCCTTTCTACCATCTGATGGGGCTAAGGGTTAAAAAAAGAAGCTATCATTCATTTCGGAGCTCTATTCCAAATATATAGATTAACTGACCCATTCAGCATGGTATGAAGACAGTGAATGTATGAGTGCTAGTCACTCTCCATAGCAATTCTTACTAGCACTGTTTTGAGTCGTCAAGGAGTTGAATGGGGCCAAGGAATCCTGCTGAGCATTTCAATTCTTGTCAATTTCTATCCCCTGGTGGTTTATAATAATAGAGTTAGCAGGGAGAGCAGAGGAATAACATTAGTAACACATGTGCTTGCTCCCTCAAACGCTTTCTCATGGGCTGCTTGCAGCTGGATTGTACCTGGATTTGCTGCTGTTGCACCTGTTTTGAGAAGCTAATGGAAAATATAGCAAATCTAGAGATATGCATATATATAATGCTAATGGTAGAAGGGGATGAATAGAACCCAACTTGAGCCTGTATTATTTCTTTATTAAGAGAATCAGTGTACCAATGTGATAAAGAGTCAATTATAAGTTCATCTGACAATTCTATATTCATAATAATTAGCCACGAGATATTAGAGGAAACAAGAAAAGTGCTCATTCTAACTAGGAATTCTTCTCCATAGTTTTTATAAGACTACTTGTTCTGATTATTAGTATGATGCCTGAGTGATCGAAGCAAGTGCTTTGCAATAGTTTGTATTCTGCAGCATACCTGCAGATCTGTAACTATACTACAGCATTAAGTGGAGAGGAAAGGCGAGTCTGGTGGAAAACAGCAAATGTATGCACTATGAGAGAAGGGAAAAGCTAAGTGCCATAGTCTTCATGACAAATTGGTTTCATCGTGACATAAAACATTTCCAGCAGCTCAGGAGTGGTAAGAAAACTGCTCCCTCTTGAGGAGTATGAACTTTTCTAAGTTCGCTTTATGTATTAGCATCATAATTTCCTAAGTACATTTACAGCCATGGAATTTATATAGCTTAGTTCCTTCTTACTAGTGAGTCCATACCATCCTGCCACCCACACTTCATTCCCTAAACGAACTTTAAAACAATCTTTTCACTTCTGGGAAACATTTGTCTTTTATGTTAACATTTATTTGATTTTTGTGTAACCAAAATGAAAACCATTTTGCAATACAGTCTATTATTAAACAGGAAATTCTGCTGCCTTAGTTTCTAAACAAATCTGTGAAATAAATTGTGTTCTTAATGTTATTAATTTTTAAAAACAAACGAAAGATCAGAGCAACTGTAAAAACGGTTATTAAAATTCTATGAAAAGTTCCTCTATGTAGTTACCTTGATTACAATCAATAACATTGCAAAATTCCCTGACGTTGTTTTCATTGATTTCAGCTTGCTTTCTTTCAATAAATGCAGATATTCGTCTGTCAATCTATAAACAATAAGTATGCATGTTTAAACAATTCAAACGTAATATTTTAAAAATACACCCCCCCAAAAAAAAACCCAACAAACTTCTTACTTCTGCTTTTCCAGCCTTTATTTGAACTACTTCTGGATCAAAATGGATCTGTGTCTTTTTCACATCTCCTAAATCCCCATCTTTGTGCTTTTCCTCCTCTTGTAGGTCTCCAATGGGAAATTTGGCATTTACTTCATTCTTGTTCCCTGTTTCTGTTTTTCCTATCTCTTCAACAACAGCTGTATTCGCCTCTTTAATCAGAGGCTGAAGTTTTGCTAAAAAAGGCTGAGAAGAATACAATTCCATCTGCTAGGGTTCAAACTGATTATAAAATTGATTATACATTTAACATATTTATATACATTTCTGCTAAGTAAATGCAATATTTATGATCAATTAGCTAAATATAAAAAGTTGGCATATCAGGATGCATAGATCTGACCACATGTGTTTGCTGTTCTCTGCTACTGTGACCATTATCTTTTGTTATAAATCTATTAAAAAAAAAAAAACCCAAGAGAAAGAGAACCTGAGGAAATTTAAAATTTTTTTTGAGGGAATCATTCTGTCACTCATCTTTTATTTTGTGCCAAATCAAAGCCTTAGCCTCTGGCACCAATGCCACTTAATTAACATGTCATTCAAATGCCTCCTCAGAACACTAAGGCTTAGTATTTTCCCTCCTTAACATGAGAGCCAGTGCTCTCACTCAGCAAAGCCCTGCATTATCACTATATCACCGGAGAATCTCCACTTGAAACTGCAGTTGGCCAAAGTGAATGAAAGAGCACAGACATGAAATACATAGGTGTTATGCTGAGTGAACATTCAGGCTTTTCCTTACATGGCAGGATATCTTCTTGGATTATGAAATCAAATTTTTAAAAAGAAAATGAATTTGGAAATCAAAAATCCTATCAATATCCATAGCTGAAAAGAGATAAATGCCTATCACTATACTAGAGGGGGAAAAAAACCCTGTGGTATAATGTAAATTATATTACCCATTTCCCCACCACAAGTAGGCCTCAACTGAGTTCTATGGCTCATTGCTTTGGCCCTTTAAAACCAGGGTTAACTATTACTTTTAACGTGAAACAGAGTTAAAATTTCCCAGTCACTGAACAGAAGGCTAAAAATTAGGGCTACTCCATTAATCAAGCACACCAACACTTGTCAATGTTTCAATTATTTTTTCATACTTACAATTTTGCTTCCATTGTTTACTATATCAAAGACTCTTCTGAAAATCTTACATCTTTTCTTTTTTGATTTTTTTTTTTTTTGAGGGCAGTGTCACTGGCCCTCATATGTTGGACCCGAACTGGGGCCACTGGCTTCCCAAGCCAGAGCTTAACCACCGTGCCACTCGGCCGGTTCGAAAATCTTACATCTTAATAGCAGTAAAGTGACCAATCCAAACAGTTCTTCCAGTTACTTTTTTGACAAGTCATATTTTATATTTCGATTAGAGATAAACTGAAAACTTACATCAATTAGACATGTTCAATTGGAAACCAGCAAGGTCATACTATTCAGTTACTGAACTGATATACTAAAAAAAATGGCAATACTTTTAATAAATAATGATTCAATGTTAACTGCTAATATAAAGTGTGAATTATTTCAAACTGTTAAGACAAAGATAAAATAGTGACTGGCTACTTACTAAGATGAGACATTAATGTCACAGAAATTACTTTCTTTTTAAAAACTATGCTGAAACTGTTTAATTGCAATAGACACTCCAGGATGTGTCATGCTGGGATAATGCCACTTCTTGAACCACTGAAAGCACTCCATGAGCCTCCAAACTCACCCAAGGCATGGAATCATTATCATAGCATGACACACACCTGCCGTGTCTTATTGCTTAATTATAACCCACCATAGATGCAACTGTATTGAATTTTCAGTGCAAGTCTAGAATTGAATAGAATTGCATTCATTCAATCTTTATACTCACATCAGCCTGTTGGGCTATATTCCCATAACTGTTCTGATTACCATGCAAAATGACAGATTTGGATCCAATCTGGCTGAAGTAATCTTTTATTAATACTATTAATACAGTGTTAAGATAGAACTGACAAATGCTCCAGCTTATAATTTTAACTATAATTAATATCTATGCTCAATACCGAGTTAACATTTTTAACAAGAATTTACCTGTAAATATAAAACGTGTTGCTCAAGTGCACTAAAGAGCAAAGCAGGCTGGAATGCCGAGAGGCTCTGGAGCTTCTTCCAATCGATTGTAATTTTCACCACATCATCTCTGAGGTTAAGCTTCAAAGGGGTAAACCAGCAACATCACAAAAATTACACGAGTAAGCTGTATATATGGGACTGTCACACGCACGCACGCACGCACACACACACACACACACACGGTTTCTACAGAGTAACATGCCTATTTAGCTCAAATCACTCAAGTTTTTAATGATATATTAAAATGGTTTACCTAGCTACCATTTTAAAAGGCCAAGAAAGGTGCAATTTTCATTAAAAAATAACAGAATGACATTTCATTTTAATTCTATTTTGGGTCTGTGTAATGGGACCATCTTAAAGAAACCATCCATGAAAGATGAAAAGATGAGGCTTTTCTAATACTTCAATATCTAAAAACCTTTCATGGAGGCCAAGATAGGATTGCCCTATTCAGAATCCTGCTTCTAGCTCAGAGCATTAAACAGAGGGGGCAGGAACATTTATGAAAGTTGTGATATACATATTTCTTTTTGTTAAACATGTACATTAATAAATAACTGCAATAGATCATTACTTTGATGTCTTCTGAATCACATTTTATTGTTTTCAAGTTTCATCAATTAAAAATAATTTAAAAATCAACATCATTATACATATGATAAACTCTAGGGATAAGTGGCATGTTTATCTACTTCAAATAAAAATTAAACTATTATTTAACTGTGGAAATCTGAAATTGAAAAACAAATACTTTTCCACAATAGTGAAATAAATGGCCAGAGACTGGATGGAATGGCCAGATCTTTTTGCTAAATAGTATTTTTTAATAAAGTGTGAGAGCTCATTGTATGAAAATTTCTTATAAGTTAGCTATGTGTGATCTATTTTAATAAAATTATATAAACTACCCAGAACCTGAATATAAAATATCAAAATCAATGAAAATTTTAGAGGGAAACCCTCTACCTCTAGTCTTTCGAATGAATAAAAGTGAACCACCATAAACTTTTCTAGGGACATAAACTTTATGGCAAACTATTAGGATAAATACTGCATAGTACGATCAAGTTAACGACTATATTTTTTAGAAATCATTTATTAAAAATCAGTGTTTTCTACTAAATAAAGTGTTACATTAGTTCAAATACAGATCTTACGAGTTGTGATTATAATAAAAGAAAAAGCTGAATAACTGTACAAAGAACCAAAAAGATCCAAAGTTACCAAGAAAGGAACAAAACTGAAGGAATGCTATATGACAGAAATTTACCACTCTTTGAACACGAGACCAGAAACATTTAAAGTCCGAATTAGACAAGTGTCAAGAAAAAGGAAGTTTTATGTAGGCTGTACTGGCAAAAATTAATTTATATTAACTAAGGTTTTACATTAATATTGCCATAGTAATTTTAATTTATTTAATGCCTATAAAGCCTTTGAAAGACAACAACTTATGTTATCTATGGAAGTAAACTATTACTATACTTCTACAGACCTCAAAGAGATCTAGAGTGGACTATACAAATTTGGAAGTGTTTTCCAAAAGTGGGATACAGTTTGGGGATAAAGAAGGCAAATCCGTAAGCAAAGCAAAACATCAAATTTTCTAGAGAAAATAGTAACTTACAGAAAATAAATCTCAATGTTTGGATCATATTATCACTTCAATTCAGCAGAATTATGTAAACTTTCAACCATGAGAAAAGATACTTGGTCTTTTCAGAAAACCACATGTCACAAATTAACTTTAAAACTACCCCAATACATCCAACTATTTATTCAACAAACTCCTTACTAATAATACGAATTTTTACCCTATAGAACTTGTAATTGTAAATTACTCACTCAAAAATGTATTAGTCTGTGAATAATATGGACTATTTAAATATGCACTGTCAGTACAAACTTTATTAAATTAATATGAAAATCCAAGCTAAAAATAAATAATTCTTTAGCTTGGTAAAATGGGCCATCCAGAGGCAAGCAAAAAGGTTAACATCAGTACATTTGAAATCGGGATAGAAAATCCCGATTTTTAACATTCAATATTATGTTTGCTACTAAGGAGAGCTAATAACACAATAATACTATACAGAATAAATTTAGGTACATTAGAACATACATCTTTTTTTAAATTCTTTAAACTTGTTGCAAAAGGAAACAGTGATTTCCTCTGGTTTCCATTCTTATCTTTAAACAATACATCTTAAAAAATAAAGAATATTATCAAAACGGTTGGCATTTAATTGATGAGACATTCTTATTTTTTACACTTTTATAGATGGTCCCTTCACTGTGTCACGTAAATTCCCTAAATATTTAGTCTAAACTTTTTGGCAACTGACAAAAGTAAATTTTAATCACATCTTTACTTGTACCTACAGAATATCTGAATGCTTAAAAATTTAAATGTTTTAAAAATTCAGTATGCAAAATATTTTGGAAGGAATGTTTCAAGTTTTTAATGTTTTTTTTTTAATCTCATCACTAAAAAAACCTGTAAATTAGAGGTGAGCATAAACTTTCTTCATCTTGACAATTAGACTATAAGTTCCAATGTCCACGCCACAGAGAGTTCTCCAACTTTTAAAATATTGACAGGTTTTGGGTCTTAAGACAGAAATATTAATGTCCCCAAGTCTTTAAAAACAAAAATTTTTTTTAGTAGATCCACAGTACACAACGGAGTCTAAAAGTTACAACTTTTAGCTGATTCTATTAGTAATCATCCCATTACAATAAACTGAATGTTTAATTTAGAGTAATCCTGCTCTTTGTAAGTCAGGATAAACATATCAGGATTTTTAAAAAATTGATTCTCCAAGGCTTTTAGAAATAATTTTCACAAATCAGACAAACGTTCTATTTTCATAAAGGAAGTTAAGATTACCTTGGACACAAATGCCTCCTGTACCTTCTACATGCACTAGTACCAGACCCATAACAAACTTCATAGCTAGAAAAAATTCCGTCTGAGATATAAGCAAACATTTCCTTTTTAAAAGCAAATTTATTTTCAAGTTGTTTCTCATTTAAAATTTGCTTTGCATTTTAAATCATGAAATGAAATAGTGACTTGATTTGCATAGTGTTAAGTACTTTTTTTAAATTTAAACTCAATTTTATCATGACATTTCTGCCAAAGCTATTTATCATCCAGTTAAACTATTTAATAGCTAAACAAGAGTTCTGATGCAAACAATATCCACCATAAATAACTCATCCAACTTTTTGCTAGAAGTATTTTACATTAATTGCTTTTATTTTCCTCCCCGTTTGAAGGGTAAGAGATGCACACAACGGCCAAAAGGAAAAAATAAATAAAATCAAGCGACTCATAAAAGCAAATTACCCAAAAGAGGTGGAGAGAGGGATTTTCCAGAAACCTCGGGCCGTACTAACCTATGAATTTCTATAATAATTGAACTGGAGGGAACGGGATCCTAGGCGCCAGGCGCCTCCCAAACCCTCAAAGCAGCTTTTCCGCCTTCATTCTCTCCAAGCCAGCTCCTCTCGAAGCCGGGTTTTGACTTACACTCTCCTCACTCACTCCGGGGGAGAAGATCTGCAAGGAAATCTAGTCTGCAACGGGTCCTGAACTAAGTCCGTGCGGCCATCCTCACTCCGACCGCAGGCGGCTGGGCGCGGGCTCCTCCCCCGGGCTCAGCTACTCGGGCCGGGGTCCCGGCTAGGCCTCCGACGCCCCCGCCTCCGCTGGAGGAAAACGGGGGAAGGGCCGGATGGTTCCCATCCTCCCTTTCCCACAGGCCATCATCACTCACTTGTCCAGCCAGGGTATGCAGGGAGCGAAAGGTTTCACAGAGCACCTCTTGGGAGAGGTTGGGGCTGCAGCTCTGTTCCAGGCTCCTGTCACCGATGCTCGAGCGACTAAGCTCAGCGGCAGCAGCCATGACACCTTCGCAGGCCGCCCCCACCACCACTACCACCGCCACCACCGAGCTGCGCTCAAAACCCAACCCCCTCCCTCGTCTGCTTTGGTCGCTCCGCGATGATGTAAAAATACAGCGTCTCATTTGGAACGGAGCTTTGAGGTTCCACCCTTTCGGTATGACTGACAAGCACGTGCAGCAATCAGGTGCAGCTATAAGCTGTACGCCGCGGCCTGGGAGCGGGGAAGTGATTGCCCACCTGCCAGGACGCCCTGGATACACTCTTTAGGATCGTAGTTGGAGTCGTGGTCCGCTGAAGGCATCGTGAAGTCTTTCTTGATTCTTATATGTTGTTTATGAGTGTTGGTAAGAGGAAACTTGTAGTTAAATGGTAGAATTTTTGTCCCAGATTATAAATGGAAAATTTTAACATGGCGCTGTGGAGTGGTCGGGGGAAAGATCGATGATCTGCAATGCAGCGGTGCTGCACACGTATTTCTAAACGTTAGAACACTCACACAGAATTGTCATATTTGGGTAGAATGTTTTCATCACTGCAAGAGTTTTTTTAAATTTACACAAGTTAACGTCACTTTTTCCTTGCGAGTGAGAGGATATAAAAATACAATGCTCTGTTATGCCTCATTCACTATCAAGGGAATGGCAGTTTACATCTGCGAAATAATTATGTCAAGTTGTAAAACGTCCACCAGTTGCTTTTTCTGGCTGGTACGGTAAAGATCTTGACCCTAAAACTTTCAAAGAAGTGAAACACCGTCAATATATAATTCCAGCAGGATTCTAACCCAAGTAATTGCATGCTACGCAATCTCTGATATTAGAAGGAAGACATAAATCCGAATTGAAATTTGACAAACTGTTACTTATCGGATAGCTTTATTAAAAGGTATCTGAAGGACTTTGTATTCCATAATCAGTCTAACTTTTTTTATTTTGAAAATTGTTTTCAAATTGAGAAAAAACAAGTTTTAAAAGAAGTTTTAGTATTCAGCTCTCTTCAAAAAACACTTAAAAATAAACATTAACAGTTTAGAGATAAGGGACGAGGGACTTCAAATTCTTAATTCTAATAGTCTAATGAATTCACAGTAGAGGAAGCAATGGTGGAAACTTGCAGAATGTGTATTTTTCAGTTTTAGAGTATGGTGAATGAAAGCGGAGGAATAAGGCATCAAGGAACTGGGATAAGGGCAGTAGGGATAAAAGACTCCCTTGACCTGTCTCTAGGGAGCCTCTTAATTAGGCTTTCATTTCTAACGATCTCCAGGCTTGACAAGATCTTGAGAAATCTTGTCTGTTCCCTTGTTGATAGCAAGATAGACAGTTTTTAATTCAGCCTGTGTCTAGAGACATCCAGAAAGAGATTTCACAAAATCTAATCCCCAATTGAGCAACCTTATATCATTCAAGCCATTCATCCCCATATCTAACCTAAAGTCATGATTCTTTGGACTGTTAGTATATATTCTTTGCCGCTGGTTCTCTTTAGTTAGAGGAGAATAGTTATAATGGGATAACTACAAGTTTTTGTTTTATAACAAATTAGCAACCAGTTTCAGATCATTTGTTTTCATCTAGATGTAAAGTTTTGTGTTTTTTTCCTAATATTCAGGATGCTGGTATGAAACACATTTGAGAACATGTTTTGTAAATTAAAAGAATACCGTCTTTAATAAATAAAGTACAGCTCATTCCTTTCTTCGCCATCACTGAGTTTGAAATTTCAAGTGTTACTTGCTTCCAAATATAGAATTAATTGATAGCCATTTGATTTCTATACAGGTTTACCCCAATATCCAAAAGTAGAGTGTTCCTATGAAACCTTTCATACGCCAAAATGGTATGGAAAAAAAAAAGCGAAGGCACAATTACTATTAATTTATTTGGATTTTTTTTGAGGCAAAAAATAACCATATAATACCACACATGCTTAATTACATCCAGTTTTATACTAAGCAAAACACCCTCATTAGCTCTCTTAGACTTTGTGATACCTTAGGACATATCTTGCTAACAGATGCACAAAATAACTCTGTTTTAATATCAAGATCCACTTATATCTTAGTATTAATAATACTTAGCATAGATAATACTTGAAATTTGATTCTTTTGTGCATTATTTCTTTCCAGGGACCTTTCCTACTCTTTCCTGATGCCCATTACCTTCATTTTGGAAAAATTTTTAAATTTCTTCTATTTATTTTAAACAAAAATTTGTAGGCTAAAAAGATACGATTTCCTTGGGCTAACTTTACATAGAAATATGTAGATAATAATGTATAATAATATATGATGGAAGCTATGAAGTTTAGAAAGAGAATAAAGGAAATAATTTGCCCTATATAGAAAGCTAATACAGTTTATAAAATGGGTTGCTAAAAAATCTGCTGCTTGGCAGAAATGATTCAAAGTGTTGGTCTTGGCATTAGCAACAGAGTTAGAAATACTGACCCACAAGTTTATGCTAAGAATCAATTGGGAGGATAGAAACAATTATTGAAATCTAGGCTATGTACCTTATCAACAAAAATGCCCTTTATGAAAAGCTTTAAAGGCACAACTCTATGAAATAATCCAGTGCCCAGAAAAATGCCTGAGATATTATATGTTTTCAAAAGATGTTTGTTTAATATATGGTAATACAAATTTTTCCTAGTGCAGAAAATTTGCCTTCTCTGGTTCCCTGTTGCCCATTGGATAAGTCTAAGTTCCTTAATATGGTGACTCAGGTTCTTCTCATGATCTGGCCTTTATCTAAATTCCCAGCCTCATTTTCTGCCACAAACCATCTGGTGCTTAATGCTCCTGAAATTGTTTTATTTCTTCAAAGCTTTACTATTTTTTGCCTCCATGTTTTTTTTATGCCCCTGCCTTTTGTCTGCCTGGGAAACTCCTATTCGTCTTTCAAACTCCAGCTCAAAAGTTTCTTGGAAGTCTTGGCCCATATTCCTTCTCATAAAAGATCTTATCTTCTTTGCTAAACTACTCCTATGACTCATGTATACTTCCATTATTGTACTTATTGCATTGATACTGAAATTATTTGACTGGGAATCTGTCTCCCCATTGAACTGTGAGCATTTGTATGTTCGTGTACTTAAGCTTCGCACAGTTCCTGGCAGAGTATATGCTTGTTGAGCTGAACTTATTTGCCTGTCTAAGGTGAGCAGATCTGTAAAATGGAAAAAAAAGTTTCTACTCTTGAGGGGAAATTTTAACACATAGTAAGAATGCTATAAACAAATTCATTTCAAATAATGTAGCATGTCTGTTTATCTTCTGGAATAACGAATTCAAAGGGCTCAAATTTTTCTTAATGAATGAATATAGCCAACTTCCATAACCATCTCACGAATGATATGCATGCAAATTAATTATACTCACTATATGCCAGACATTTGATCAACATTGGAGGTACAAAGATGAATCAGATAAGCTCTCTATCCCTAAGAGCTCCAATTCTAGTGGGCTAGGCATGTGTGTAAACTAACAATTATGATATAGTGTGACAATAATCATATTAGAGGTATGTATGAAGTAATACAACCAATTAGTTCCTTTGGGGAGGTGTATGTATTCAGTATTAGGAAAAGCTCTAACCACTTGATGTAAAACATGGATTGAGGCTCAGATGATGAGTACAAATTCTCAATTTAGATAAAACATGAGTGGCAACGTGAACATGATGTGTTTAGGGAGGATACATTGAACAGAGAAGTATGGCTAAGCCAGCATTTTCCAAAATTTGTTGTGCTGAATACTGGCCCTATAAGATGCTTCTTTCAACAAAAATTTCCATGATCAAGTAAGTTGGAATAATATTGACTAATTGTGTTGCCATGCCATGCACAACATTCCACTTTCTATTAGCAAGGAACTCAGCACTACAGTCAAGTCCAAGGACACAACTAAACCAGTCCCCAAATTCCATCTTTGAGGATTTGTTACTGGGACTTTCTGTACCAATTTCTGAATCAGTCAAGGTTTAGTCAGGAGTCAGAAACCATACCTGTTATTGTAACAGAGAAAATTTTAATACAAATTTTTAATTAAGATAAGTTGTTAACTGAAAAAATAACAAGGGACAGTAATATATCACAGAATTAGCAAATTCAGGAAGCAACTAACCTCTCTAAGGGCTAGGGGAACAAAGGAAAGTGTTTGGAATTATTAAAATTTAGGACCTTCAAGGAACATCCCTATTGAGTCTGTCAGAAAAGGGGGTGCTGCTCAGCTGGGACTGGTGTCTTAAGGGGGGGCATGATGAGGCTGATTGACAGATGTTTAAAACTGCAGATAGAACATACAAGCACTACAGGACAACACCATGCAGTCTAACATACATGTAATTGGAATCCCTAAAGGGGAACTGAGAGGCATTGGGGCAGAAAAACATTTCAAGAGATGATGAGAGGGAAATTTCCAAAACTAATGAAAGCATCAAACCACAGATCCAAGACACCCAGACAACTCCAATATTAGTTATATACCACTGTGTAACAAATTACCCCAAAATGTAGTGGCTTAAAACAACAAGCATTTCTTATCTCCCAGGTTCTGTGAGAAATTCTGAAACAGCTTTGCTTCATGGTTCTATCACCTACCGAGGATAAATCCAGCAAGACAGAAGCCACACTGCCTTACTCTCTCAAGTCACACTTTGTCACTTCCATCTGATTCTTTGTTAGTAGCAAGTTACTATGTCTGGCTCACACTCAAAAAGAGGAAAATTAGGCTCCACATATCCCTTTCAAATATGAAGAAGATATAAAGATTTTTTTTTTAAGTAACCCAAATGAAGATAATTCATTACCAGCAGACCTGCACTATAAGAAATGTTAAAGGGGCCAGCTGAATGGCTCAGTTGGTTAAGAGCTAGCTCAAGAGCGCGAGCTGAGCTCTGAGCAACAATAGTTCGATGCCCAGCCCGAGCTGAGCTGCCACTAAGCTGCCAACAGGTGGCAGGATGGCTCTATTAAAATATTTTGAAAAGACATAAATAAGAAGCTACTAATGGAGATATGAAGGAATCATAAAAATAATTCAAAAAAGTCAGAAAAAGAAGGAAAAAAAAAAGATGGGGCAAATAGAAAATAATTATCGAGGTAGTAGATTTTAATTCAACCATATCAATAATTACATTAAAGGTGAATGATCTAAACACAGATTGACAGATTGATTAAAAGTTAAGATCTAACTATGTGCTGACTAGAGTAAACCTACTTTAAATATAAAGATAGAGATAAGTTAAACTTTAAAAGATGGAAAAATATACTATACAAATACCAATAAAAATAAAGCCAGAATGACTATTTTAATATCAGACAATGTAAATATCATAAGAGCAATTTGTAATGTTAAAAGGGTCAATTCACTTAGGAGACTTAACAATGCTATTTG
This sequence comes from Aselliscus stoliczkanus, assembly GCA_033961575.1. Classification (NCBI taxonomy): domain Eukaryota; kingdom Metazoa; phylum Chordata; class Mammalia; order Chiroptera; family Hipposideridae; genus Aselliscus; species Aselliscus stoliczkanus. The sequence goes on along the minus strand of CM066732.1, from coordinate 74,585,272 downwards.
TGCACCAACAACAGATCTTCAAAATACTTAGAGCAAAACTGAAAGAAAGGTACAAATTCACAATTTGGAGACTTCAACACCCTTCTCTCAGCAGTTGGTAGAATTAGGAAAACTATGTGAAACACTAATTTTGGTAGAAGATAGACTAAAATAAAATGGTTCATTCAAGGGACTAAAAACATGATATTCATTTCTTGTATTTTGTATAGTTATTAATCACTATATTTTTTAAGTGTTTACCTTATATTAAAAATATGTTTTCTTTGGAAAATCATGTAAATCAAACTTTACAAATTCAATCCCATTTTTCCTGACTTATATTTTAATTTCAGAGGTAGTTTTATCTTCATTTCTAATTTATTTTCACAAGTCAGTAGTTCCTAATATTTAATGTTTAAGTTTACCAATAAATGTACAAAAATCTATATGAAGAAAACTGTAAAACACCTCTGAGGAACTCAGAGTAGACTTGAACAAATTGAAAGACCTTCCACATTCTTGGCTAAGAATTAAATATCATGAAGTTGACAGTTGTCCCCATATTAATGTATAAAGTTAATGCAATTTCAATAAAAATATCAAATATTTTGAGAACTGGAAAGTTCATTTTAAAGTTTATGGAAAAATAAACAAGAATAGTTAAAGGCGGGGGAGCGGTAGTCACTTTGTAAAGGGTGAAAAAGATAACTATTGCATTGTTTTGTACATCTGTAACTAATAATAATAATAATAAAGTTTTTTTAAAAAATGTGCTTATCATGTGTGTTGATATACTCAGGTCAAGTTCAATTTCTAGTCTTTTACTTGAAAGTAGCCACTATTAGCGAAGTGTTTAGCAGACATGCTTGACCCTGGAAATGAACTCGGTAATAAAACCTTTGCATATGTTGATAGTACATTAGGAGTTCTCTCTCCCAGAATGCACTATCTCTACATTTGTAAAGAATTCCCTCCTTTGAGTCTCTGTGGGTCTTGATTACATGGGCTCCGACTGTAACCATTAAACAAAACCTCCTGGTGTAAAAAAAAAAAAAAAAAAAGAATAGTTAAGAAAATCTACATATGTTATATCCTCCCACACAACATGAGTATTTAGTCTTGTGTAATTATCTTTTAAAGAAACCAAAAAGTGAAAAAAAATGTATTTTTTACTAATCAACATATTCATCATTTCTGGTGTTTTTCATTCCTTTGTGTGGATCCAAATTTCCATCTGGTATCATCTCCCAGCTTGAAGAGCTTTCTTTAACTTTTCTTGTAGTGAAGATCTGTTGGCAATGACTTCACTTAGTTTTTGTTTTCCTGAAAATTATTTTGCTTTCAATTTTTAATATATTTTCTGGACAAAGAAATCTGCTGAGTCTTTTCCTTTCAGTACTTTAAAGATGTGTCTCCATTATCTTTTGGTTTGCATTGTTTCTTGAGAAGCCTGCTGTAATTCCTATCTTTTGTCCTCCATGTGTCTGTTTTCCTCTAGCTGCTTTTAACATTTTGTAAATTTTTTTTATTGTTTTCAGCCATTTTGATTCTGCTGTGCATTGGCATAATTTTCTTTATTTTTATTCCACTTGGGATACATTGAGCTTCCTGGATCTTTGAGTTTGTGGTTTTTATAAATTTTGGAAATTTTTGACTTTTATTTCTTCAAATATTTTGTCTATCACCTCCTCTCTCTCTCTTTTCCTTTTGGGACTCTAATTACACATATGTTAAGCTACTTGATATTATCTCAGATGTCTAGTCATTTTTTTCCCCACTCTTTTTCTCCTGGTGCTTCATTTTGGATAGTTTCTGGTGCTAGGTCTTCAAATTCACTGTCATTGACTTCTGAAGTGTTTAATTTGTTCTAATTCTCATCTAGTGCACTTTTTATTTCTTACATTTTAAGAACTTCTCTAGTTCCATATATATATATATATTCCATATCGTCATCATGGTCATGATTCCTCATATTTTCTTGAACATATAGAGCATATTTATATTAGCTGTTTTAGTATCTTTGTCTGTTAGTTACATCATCTTTTATTTCTGGGTCTGTTTCTACTCAATAATTTTTCTTATGGTTGTATTTTGTTATGAGTTATAGTTTCCTAACCTTTGGATTGCCTGATATAATAAATTTTACACTATTGGTTCCTGGATTTTGAAACATTAATTTAAATAGGGTTTTATTTTGTTATGCAATTAAGTTACATATGATCAGTTGGATGCTTTCGAGGCTTATTTTTAAGCTTTGTCTTGGTATGTCCAGAGCAATCTTAGGTCAGGGCTAATTTAGCCCCACAACTAAGGTGATACCCATTCTGAGTATTCTATTTAATGTCCCTTGCATTGCAAGAGCTTTCTGCAGTTGTTGGTGAGAACACAATTTTCATCCCTGTGTGAGCACTGGGAATTGTTCTGCCTATTATTTTCAGGCTTGGGTAGTTACCTCTCAGATGTACCTAGATCAATACTCAACCACAGACTTGGGAGGACCCTTCAGCAGATCTTCAGAAATTTTTTTCTTTGCAGAGTTCCCTTTTCTCTAGTACACAAACTAGCTTCCTTGGCTTCTAAAACTCTGATCACTGTCTCCTCAACCCAGTGAGACGACCAAGCTTTATTTGCATTCTGTCTCTCTGAGTTGCAGACTGAAAACTGTCTATAGTCAATAAACTGGTGCAATTGTAGGGCTCAACTTATTTGGTCCTTTTCTCTCAGGGCTCACAGTCCTATGCTTCCTGTTCTCCAATGTCTGAAAACAGTGGCCCTTTTTGTTCTGTTTTTGCTCTTTTTCCCCTAGTTATTTAAGTGGGAGGATAAATCTGGACACTGTTACTTCATCTTGGTCAGAGGTAGAGGTCTATCCCTGCTTTTATTAGGCCTTTTGATTCCCTTATGGGTCATGCAGCACAGGTAACATCCTCCAGAATTGAGAAAGCCAAATTCATGCTTAGCCAGCAGGACTACCTTGTCATACCAGCAGGGTTACATATTCATAAGGGTGGGGAGAGGGAGTTGGGAAAAGCACAGACAGTTCCCAGGTATCCCTCACAATGGCTCTACCTCTTAATTTTCTACTATTCTGAAAAGTTCACCCCCTGACTTTGATTTAATACCATTTAAAAGAGTGGTTCTGATACCAAATTTGCTTCAAGAGCTACAATTAGTTCACTTCTTCAAACATCTTAAAGCAAAGATCTGTGGGTGTTAAACATTCAATATTTTTTATGTTTGAAAAGATTTTGTCATCACTCGAGTAATAGTTTGACTTGTCCAAGATTTCTAGGTTCAGGTTTTGTTATTATTTTACCTCAGTAGGTTGGAAGTTCTTCCCTGTTTTTTTTTCCTAGTGTTACTGATGAAAATTTTAATGACAACATTTTCTCATTCCTTAAAGTAGTATGTGTTTTCTCTATGGAAGCTTGATGATTTACTTTTCACAAGTTTCATCATGAGCTTAGATGTGAGCTGTTTAAAAATTAACTTCAATTAGCATTTGACTAGTGTTTAAAATCTGAAGACAGGTCTTTTAAAAAAATTTCTGCCAAATTGTTAAGATATTGCCCACCCACCATTTTCTCTATCCCTTCTTCCTGAAAATATGTGTCCTAAGTGTCTCTGAACATTTCTGTTATATTTTATATCATTTTATGTCTTGGTGCTGGGAGTGTTCCTTAATTCCCTCCTCTGCTCATGAATTTGCTTTTCATTTGTGTCTTCTGAGTTTTTTATTTTAAATATAGTTTTTATTTCTAAGATGTTTAATTGGTTATTTTTCTTATCAAGTTAATGTGTATGTTTCATCACCTATTTTTGTTTGCTTGTTGATTCTTCTTTATCTCTTTGAAAATATTACATGTAAGCCAGACTTCTTTATTCTGTCAAGCATTTGCTGGTCAATTTCTCCCTTGGATTGTATGGGGATGGTCCCACCTACTTCATAGAATTGTGAATATGAAATTACATTTAAAAAAATCTTTTCTCTCAGAAGAGTGATTAAACATACAATAAGCCTACCTTTTTTTTTACCACATTTTTCAAGCCAACTGACCGTATTCCTTTCTTTGATTCTCATTAGTATTCCCATCCTTACCCCTTCTATTTTCAGCCATCTATTACTTTAAAATGAAAGAAATAAAAAGTGCACATATCATTCATTCCTTCTCACAATTGTTTTCCTCTCTCATTTTTAATGGTTTCTAACTAGAGATTCTACAACATCCTTCAAGATCAGAAAGGGCCTCTTGGTGTATCTCCTTGTTGACTAGAAGCAGTTTTTCTTATACTCTACATTTATTTAAGGGAAGCCTAAACCTACATCCTGTGTTAATAAGCTGGCTCATTACACCTAGTTGTTCAGGTGATTACTCTTCATCTCTTTTCTCAATTAGACAATATATTTACTGAGTTAATGCAGCTAAAATGCAAGCACACTATCCCATATACATAGCAAGTTCTCAGTAAAGTTGGCTGCTACTATTATTATTAACATCTTCATAGTTTTGAAAAGAGAATGATAAAGTTGATGATTCTTTAAATATCTCATTATGCTAAGATAGCAACTACATGTTTTCTTTCTTCACCAGAAAACATAATAAGAAGAGGGAATGCAAACTGATTTGAGGGCTTCTACCTTTAACATTTAAGAGCGATGCAAGGGAAACTTTCTATAGATTTTTAAGGACTGTAAAAATAAGATTGTTTTCAAAGGCAATAAGAGTGACTACGTAAAATCAAATCCCTTCTGATCCTGTGCCTTCTTCTAGTATTTGGTAAATATAGTCTTTTAATCTACCCTAAGAAAGTATCCTGAAATACACACAAAAACATTTTGAATGTAAAGATATCTAAAATATCTTTCTATTTATACATGGAAAAACCATAAGTATCTTATGCAGTTATTCAAATGATATTTAAAGTTGGGAAATGCTTGTTCTAATCTTAGAAGGAAAAATGGGATAATAAACTGTATAGAGTATTCATTCAAGTACTGGAATAGTTTCATAGAAAAAAGACTGAAAGGAAATTCAGCAAAATATTAACTATGATTGGTTTAGAATGGTCTTTTTCCTGTATTTTTTTCCTGTATTTTAATTTCCTACAATGATCATGAATTGCTTGAATAATCAAGGAAATAGAAAAAAAAAATCAATGGGCTAGTATTAACTGTATGACTTAACTTACAAGTTGTTCTAATCGATTGAGATAGAGCATGTGAAAGCATGTTGTAAAGTATAAACTGAAGTAGTAAAGTAAATTATTGTAATTATCAATAACTGAAGGGTAATAGAATTCATCTTTTGAACTCTCATATGGAGAGCTTCTTTTCGGCCAATTTCATCTAATTTATTTTTGTCAATACAAATAGGGTTCCAAAACACTTGGAAAATCCCCCTGAAGATAATAAACTGTATTATCTGTTTTGTTATTACTTTGAACTATTACAATGATGATAATAAACAAAACCCTTTTAGCTGGGTTTACCTCCTGTCCTTATACCTAGGAAGCAGCAACATCTGCCTCATAAAATAAAAACAAATAATAAAATTATTGAGATTTAAAATATAGTTTTATAACTTTTTCTCTAAGGTGAGTTAGTTAAGTCATAGGCAAAAAAATATATACCACAATTTACATGAACAAATGTGTGCCTATTAAGCAACACATTAACTGCAAGTGATTTCATATGTAGATTACCTGTAATTTGAATGCAATTTTCTAAATTTTTTTAATGTGAGTAGTTCCAAAAGTTCTTTGGTGTTTAATAACATGTGCTATTATTAAGACAGTTGTTGAAGTGCAGATGTTTTATTCAGTGCCTGACCCTTTCAAGATACTGCCTAAGAGAGTGCTATTACTTACAATTGAAGAAAACTATTTCTGGATCTCCTGTCTTCCTCCTCTGACACTTTGGTAGGCAATGGAGATCCAGCCATGAACAAGCCAGATGCAGACCCATCCTTGGGTTGTATGGAGTCTAGCCACACAAATATTTGAGTGTCTAGTGTGAACCCAGCCCTATCCTGAGAAATTTAGGGTTCCCAAAGGAAAAGATACTCTATATGCTTGAAGAGCTCTTGAGTTCTTATCTTCTTTTTTTTTATTATTTTTTTTTTTTTTTTTTTTTTTTTTTTTGAGGGCAGTGTCACTGGCCCTCATATGTGGGACCGAACCGGGGCCGCTGGCTTCCCAGGCCAGCGCTTAACCACCGCGCCACTCGGCCGGCCCTGAGTTCTTCTTGAATGGTGTTTTTCTGAGCACTACATAACAGCTTATGTTGACCACCTACCTGGCTTTCTAAAGAGAGGAATTGAGAATAATCAGAGTCTGCCAGCTTCTTTCCATCTAAGTCTAGGAATCCATCTCAACTGAGGAAAATCCAGGTGTCAGAAAATTGATTGAAAATAAAAGATACTAATTCTGCCATAGAGTTTTAGAATTGTGGTATATTCAATCACATCATTTTTGAATAAGCTAATGCTGTTTGCCATGTTTTATTAAAGTCATTTAAAACATGTAGATACATGGGATATGCAAATTCTGACTAAATGAGCAGCGTAAGTGAACATGATAGTAGCTAAATCTGTGGAGCCTATTTTTTTTTTTTAAGATTTTTATTGGGGAATTGGAGGAGGGTAACAGCGTTGGGGAATCGGGGAAGGGGAACAGACAATTTGCTGTTCTTTGGTTCTTCAGTCTAGTTGTGGAGGACGTCGCTTCACTGGCCCACGTTGGTATTATGATCATTGCGCTCTTCCTTGGTGAGGCAGATCAGTCACGGGCCAGTGGACGGCCACTCATGGCAGCTCACTGTGGCTCATGGTAGCTCTTGCAGGTTGCTCACGCTGGCTGCCGGCCACTCACAGTAGCTCATGGCAGCGCACTGCAGCCCCTCTGCAGCCCCTCTGCAGCCTACACAGTCCTCGGCCACTCACAGCAGCCCAGCTTGAGGTCGAGATGTTGTTCACCATCTTAGCTGTAGAAGGCGCAGCATCACTGGCCAAAATGGGAACGGAACTGGAGGTCCGGCTGCTCAGAGCTGGCGTTCCCAAGCCAACCCTTAACCAACTGAGCCACTCGACGGGCCCATGGAAGCTATTCTTTAATATATGTAGATTTAATGTCCTCTGAAAGGGTCTCCCATTTATTCAAAAAAAGAATTTATAGAGTTTATTGTATGGGATTTTCAAATCTCACAATGGAAAAGTAACTATTATTTATTTAATATTAATTTTATTACACATTGTATTTAACCTTTGTATAGTTTTATGAAAGTTTAGGATAAGAGTTTATCATTAAAAGACTCTTCTGTGAACATTCTGATACAAATGAAACAATTCTAAAACAGGTTTACTAACGATACAACTATTTCACAAGTCATGTTGGAATGTGACTTAGAATGCGACGTGAATGTATTAATTTATTTTTTATGGGTTTAAGAATATGGGGGAAATATGTAATGCCATGTTATTTGGGGTAGAGATGGCTTGCGTCTAATAAAATGAGAAACTCCATTTTGCATTCTTTAAACCCCTACCTTTCTGCCATGCCAATCCTCACCATCAATCACTACCCTACCCCTGTGTGTTTCCCTGATCCTTTTCCTGTACTACAGAGAATTTTGTTAAAATAGTATTCTTGGAAAAAGTTATACCACTATGTGTACTGCGGCCTACTGCAAAATCAATCTATCCTACTTCACCTGGGTTCTCATTCCAGCTTGCCAGTCTTGCTATTGATCTCCCATTTATTCCCTAACACACTTCCCTTCACAGATACTTCAGGTCTCTCTGCTCACACATCTAATTCACTACTTACCCTTTCCATTCTCACCAGATAATAACTGTCCTATTTAGTTGTGCTTTCTCATTTTTCCGTATCTCTACATTAAAGCAGCAAACTTTTATTGAGTATCAACCATGTGCCAGGCACCATGCTTGCACAGTGGTGTGTCAAAAGTGATAGAGCCAGGGCCGATCGAGTGGCGCGGCGGTTAAGCGCTGGCTTTGGAAGCCAGCGGCCTCGGTTCGGGTCCCACTTATGAGGGCCAGTGACACTGCCCTCAAAAAAAAAAAGTGATAGAGCCAATTGATCTTTGTATGCACCACATCTAGCACAATTTCTGGCACATAGTGGGTGCTCAATAAATGTTGAAATGAATGCATGTATTCATGAAAAGATAGATCTGGAAGCTGAGATACTTTAGGTAGAGGAGGGAGGAAGCATGGAAACACACAATAGATATTGTGACCCTAGATGTTCTTCGTAAAGAGGATGGTTCCTATCTCCAAGGAAGAAATGCTTTTTATTTCCAAGGCTAAACTCATACCATTCCTTTCTGCTTCTTCTGTGAACTTGATTTAATTTTCTCAAAGGAAGAAAACTTCACTACACCTACCCTCCCCCGCAAAAAAATACCCATCATCAACAACAACTAAAATTCTAACTCTGCTGACTATAAACGTCCTATTTTCATAGGTCTCTTTTGCATAAGTGGTCTGCAAATTACTACAGTATACTCCTTTTCTTGGTACCCATATTGGCCACCCCCCCATTCATTTTGTCTGTTTTATTACTCTCATCTACACCAACTGAAATCTCTCCTATTTCTTAAGACTCAGCTTAAGAATCACCTCTCCCACCAAGCCTTCTCTGGCCATGTAACTGGAAGCTTTCATGAGAGAACCAGCATAGCCTGTGCCGCTCCTATGACACACAGCCTAATCTGCCTTCTATGCAATGCCATAGGTTTCATTTTCAAAACACAGTCAGGATTCAATAAATATTGGTTAAGTGAGCATTTGATAAATTAAAAACCTTAAATGGGGATGGCAAAAAAAAAGTTAAAGCTATCTTTTTACCAAATAAACTTTTTCCTATAATCACTCTAATAAACACTTCATTTGAAATCCTATTTCTATTCATGTCTTGCCACTACAGTGAATGAAATTAGCAGCTAGCTAGCTTTTGTCTCTAGATAGGAGGATATCATTAGAAATGGTGATATTAGTGATGCTAATATAACCTTAGTTCCCTCCCTCTATTGTAGGAGGATACTAATGCCTTAATGTCATATGTGTTATTAAAGTCTCAATTTTTTCCGATGAAATGTCAAAGGATTTACAGGTCACCTCAGAAAGATTGGTTTCTGAACCAATGCCAAAGTGGATTACTTAAGACTACAAATGGGTGGTATCTCATTGTGGTTTTTATTTGCATTTCCCTAATGACCAGTGAGGTTGAACATTTTTTCATATGCCTGTTGGTCTTCTGTATGTCCTCTTTAGAGAAATGTCTCTTCATATCTTCTGCCCATTTTCTAATTGGGTTGTTTGTTTTTTTGGTGTTGAGTTGCATGAGTGTTTTATAAATTTTGGATATTAACCCCTTATCAGATATATTGTTGGCGAATATATTCTACCAATCAGTAGGCTTCCTTTTTGTTTTATTGATGGTTTCCTTTGTTGGGAAAAAACTTTGAAGTCTGATGTAATCCTTATGTTCATTTTTTCTTTTACTTCCCTTGCCCACCTCATTCGGGTCAGAATGGCTATCATCAATAAATCAACAAACAACAAGTGCTGACGGAACTGTGGGGAAAAGGGGACCCTGCTGCACTGTTGGTGGGATTGCAGATTGGTGCAGCCACTATGGAAGTCAGTATGGAGGTATCTCAAAAAACTGGAAAGGGAACTACTTTTTGACCCAGCAATTCCACTCCTAGGTATTTATCCCGAAAAACCCAAGACACTGATTCAAAAAAATATATGCCCCCCTATGTTCATTGCAGCGCTATTTACAATAGCCAAGACTTGGAAACAACCGAAATGCCCATCGGTAGATGACTGGATTTGAAAACTGTGGTACATTTATACAATGGAGTATTACTCCGCTATAAAGAAGAATGAAATCATATCATTTGCAATGATATGGATGGACCTAGAGACTATTATGTTAAGTGAAATAAGTCAGTCAGAGAAAGACAAATACCATATGATCTCACTTATATGTGGAATCTGAAAAACTGAATGAATGAGCAATGTAAACAGAAACTGTCTCATAGATATAGAGGAAAAACAGGGTTGCTAGTTGGGAGGGGGGTGGGGATGAGGGAGAAGGGGAAAGAATTAGACAGCATAAATAGGCAACTACAATAATGCCACAGGGATATGAAAGACAGTTCAGGGAATATAATTAATAATGTTGTAAATATTTTGTGGAGTGTCTGATGGTCACATGTCTTGTTGGGGAGACCATTTCATGGATGGAGTAGAGGCTTGATCACTACATGGTACTCCTGAAGCGGAGGTTGTATACCAACTATAATTGAATATATATAGATAGTCACGGGATGTGGATTATACTGTTGTTGAAGGGAGTCAGAGGAAGTGTAATAAATATATATGATATGGGGGGGAGGAGTGGGGTGGCGAATTGGGGGAGGGGGGTTGTCACTTTGAGGGGTAAAAAGTATAACTATTGCACTGTGTTGTACACCTGAAACTAATTAAAAATAAATACATTTTTTAAAAAAGACTACAAATGGGGATTTCTGGTTTGCTTTCAAATGGTTCCAATAGTCTTCATTTTGTCATGTTTTTTAGATGGTCCTGGTTATTACTCTACTCTATCAAATAGCATCCCTACCCAACCAAGAATGAAGAGGTTCTTGGATAAAGAACTTGTAAAAATCAGGTACAATAATAAAGTCACGACTGGTTCTTGGAATTTGCTTAAATGAAATACTGCGTCTAAGAATAATATAAGTGCAAATCTTAGCCATATAAGATCATTATCATGAAGTAATCATCATGATTAAAAAAACTCTAATTGAATCATTATTCTTTCCAAAAGATCAGAATTCTAAGAATACTTCTCAGAAGCTCTCAAACTTAATATGGAGCAGGAAATATTGCAATGAGCCCTCAAGAGTGAGAAATAAAAAACAGTTGTGCTGTTCTTTCATTATGCTTTTTAATCATTTCATTATTCATAACTATATAATACTTGTGTGTGTGAAGAATGTAGTCATAGGGGAATGTATCTGTCAGCATATTGGTATATATAAAAAGAATAAAAGTAAAAACAAAATAAGCATACTCAGTGGGTTCTCATATTTGAAACTAGATTTATATATAGTACATTTTTGAACAAATATAAGAGAAATAAATTTTAAAAATATATATTTATGCCATAACTAGATAAAACAATAAATAAAAAAAATTAAATAATGTATATTTATGCCATAACTAGGTAAAAGCTTAAGTAATTAGTAAAGTCAGATCTGTGATTTCTTATTCTGACTCCCTGGAAATTACAAACAGCTAAATGATACCAAAAATATGCATGTCATTTAGCAGCTGCACCTACAAGGACACCAAAGGTATTTTAATATCTTATATACATATACATATGTGAAATTTACCACTAAACTTAGTAATGGTTAAGATTTTAGTGGAGTTTGTGATCAGTATAATTCCAAAATAATATGCAGAGATTGAAAATATGATGGATACTAAAGAGAAGAAAGAAAAGGAATTGTAAACAAGAAGATATTTGAAGGATCTATTAAGTTTGACTCTTCAGCCACCAGTTTCAGAAAAGAAATGCCTAATCTTATTTACTTCTGGATCATGTTTGGAGATGCTTTAATTTAGCCAGTCATTCTGTTTATCAGTCTTCTCATATCGTGATAGTCTGAGTCCCACCTTGACCTTGATAAGCAGGCAGCTGGGACAGGCTATGTTACAGTAATAAATCTTAGTGTCTTCAAACAAGACAAGTTTGTTTCTTGCTCCTGTTACATATCTATTATGAATTGCTGGGGATTCTGTTATCCTCATTTACAGACCCTAACTGAGGAAGGAGCTCTACCTCCATTCTTCCACAATTACTGCAGAAAGGAAAAAGTAAAATGGCAAACGGCAAAACTATTAAAGCTTCTCTCTAGAACTGATATATGTCATTTCTGATCACATTAATAGACTAAAGCAAATTAGATGGCTGTGCTAATTTCAGATGGGATCAAGAACGGCAATCCCCTTGTTAGCTCCAGGAGAGAAAAACCAGAACTATTCAGTGCACTAATGAGTTCCACAGCCACCTAAGAAATATTGGAGATGGCAACTCTTCTAATTCATTGTCTGTTCAAGCCATATTTGAGTAAGCATTTCGTTTCTAGTTGTAGAACTAGAAGGATATCAATGAATGATAACTTTCTTCAAAGAGTGAGCGAGTATTATATGGAGCATTAGGATAAACTGTTTTATTCTTCACTCATTTGTTTATGGATTCATGGTTTTCTTTTGCCCCCATGGAGGCTATAATTTGTGGGCTTCATGAAACAACTGAAGGATGAGGCAGACTATCATATCTTCAAATGAATGGTGATAGGACACATAACAGTAATAAGGACAGATGAAATTAAGTGAAAGATCAGCGTTAAATGGAGTGAATTCAGTAAACTTCCTTGAAGAAGGTATACCATTAGATGTACATGAAAGATTAGGTTTAGATTGGAAGAAAGAAGGAAAGATTTATTTCTAGTGAAAATCAAAGCAACTAAGAGGCCAGAAATGGTAATGAGCAAGGAAGAAGCAGTGATGAGATTTGCTCAGCTGGAAAAGGGTAAAATTAGAGGTTGACATGGCACATTACGATCATTTTTCTATGAACTTGAACACAAGCCTAAAATGTTTGTATTTAACTTGATGGGCAAAAGTGAGAAACTGTAGATTCAACCAAAGCCAGGATAAAAGAGCGTTTTAAGTTGTAGGGAGTTTTTAGGATACACTTAAAGAAGAAATTCCTAAGAGATTATGTTTGCCACAAAAAAAGTCTTGAGAAAACTGAAGACAGAATTCCTCTTAGACCCTAAGGAGTTTTAATCTGGTTGGGGAGATAGACTATGCCTTTGAAGTAAAAGTAGTCTTTGGTCCAAACTTTCAAGTATAAATTTTGTCACTGATGGAAACTATTTTCCTAGAAATAGTAATGAAAAATAAATCTCTAATTCAACTATTCAAAAAAGTTTTGGTTATTCCACCTGGAGATAAGAGGTTGATTTAACTAATGTTACAGTGATAAAACACTCACATATATCATAAAATATAAATATGTACATATGCTAACAAAAGAGCATATTGTGTTTTCAAATCATGAATTAATAAAAATTTATTTTGTTCTATTAATGAAAACATAAACCATGGTTTCATAGGAAAAGCATGGTCCTTAGAAGGAGACAGATCTGGGTTCAAGTCCAACCTCTGCAACTTAGTAGAGGGGTAGAGAGGCTTAAACTACTCTGTCTTCCAGCACCTCAGTTTCCTCATCTGTAAAATGGTGATAATAATTGTACCTACCTCAGAGAGTTGTTCTAAAGATTGAACAATAAAACACACATAAAGCACCCTGCATATCATAGGCATGGTAGCAATAATGGCAATGGAACCAAGTTTTAGGAATGGTTCCTGTCTTTATATTTGTAAGGATTGTAAAATTAATACATCCTAATTTACTAAAGATTTATTAACTAAAGTGAGCCTCAAATTTTATTTTTATTCTAGAAATAAATAAGTAATAAAGAAGAAAAAAATTTAAGTCAGAGAGTGCAGTGTTATCTTTCTAACGTGTTCATGATCCTTGATTGGTTTTGTGCCACTTAGCAGATATTCTGTCTTCCTCACCCCAAGTGCTGAAACTTTCAGGAGTGACTACTTCCCCAAACTGTTTGTGGTGAACAATGCGGTCGTATTTTACAAATGAGGAAACTATACAAAATAAGCAGCACTCAAGAAGTTAGTTGAAAAGGTAGCACTTTAGCTCAGGGTATTTTGTTTACACTGTGTTGATTTTGTGTTTCCCCAAGCACCTTGCCTTGTAGAAGAAAAGTTACTGTTATGAGTGCATCAACCTTCAAATTGGATTTCAAGGGCCATATTTAGACAATCTAAGTTCCCTGAGGAGTTAATCACTTCCCAAAATTGTGTTCCTGGTTCTTTCCTCGTATCTGCTCCATACTTTGAATATAAGGGATCTGATTGTATGGTAATGAGTAAAATGAAAATGAAGAAATAATATAGAAATTCATATTTAATAACCTTGAGGTAGTGATCATGAAATTTTAGTTTGAAAATGTCTTCTTAAATTTTAATTTATTTTTAGTTTGAAAATGTCCTGTGTATATGCTAATAGACCCATTGGTTTCATGGAGTGTTGAGGTCTGGTATTACTTCTGACTGGGTGGTTCAGTGCAATGTTCTTACTCTAAGCAACTAATGTTCTTAGTCAAAGAAAATACGAAGAAATGAACCATGGTAATTATGCTCCTGAAGTATTTATTTTGGTTGTTCCTCAAGAGATGATCCAGACTTCCAGCTTTACTGGAGAATCATTCACCCCACCACCACTTTGATATTATCGATCACCGATCTTGAAATGGAGTGTGTGTGTATGTGTTTGTGTGTGTAGAAAAAAGTCACAAGGTGGCAAAGTAAATTCTTTGTGACTCTGTTGGACCAGGTAAGTATTTTAGCATTCATGTGTGAAGGGGCTTTGGAGCAAATGCATTTGCCAAACCACTGAGAAAAAAAGAAAAGACCTTTATTATTAGACATGACTGCTGTTATGTCATACAAACAAACAAAAAATCCACCCCCTAAAAAAGTAAAGAGAAACGGAAAGGAAAAACAAAACAAAACACTGCAGCTAAAATCATAGGTTTTATAAATGTTCCGCTGTTTTATAATTTTTCAGTGGAAACTACAGTTTCCTTTTTCTTCTTTCTACTTTTATACACACAGCCCAGAAGATGGACATTTGGCAAGCCATAATAGACTGCTCCTTTCCCAGGTATCTCCTGCTTGTTTCCTTTATCTGTGAATAGGAAATGGCTTAAAGGCACCTGTATGATGAAGGTCCCAGGGGCAGCTGCCTGACTAGTGAATGCCTGATTATGTGTTAACATGCTTTGTCAGATATTGGCAGAATCTGTTCTCTTCTTTTGCCTTTTCAGCAAGGGTACCATTGACAGCCTGGCTACCCATTTATAGAAATGTTGTCCATCAAACTGTGAGGAAGGACAATAGTGTTTTTCTGTGGCCAGTGACTGTGGGAAACTTTTCTTTGGCTATTCAGGCAATTTTTGTAGCTTGGTCTGAAGAGGAGGGACTGATGAGTGCAAAAAGTACAATTAAGCAAAGCCAGACTTCAATTGAAGGCTCTAGTGTAGTCTGCTGTTCTCATTTTTTTTTTTTTTAATTTAGAGAGGAAAAAACCCTATGGGTTTTCACATTGCTGTGTGGCATTCAGCAGGGGGCTATTACAATCCTAAATTTTTTTTCTAGACCACCTAATTCTAAGTTAAAATTAAATGTAATGAGAGCCACTTGGAGTTCTGAATATTTTAAAGCATAATTCCCACAGAAGGGATTCGACCTAAACTGCAATGAGCATCAGTTGGCTAATTATAGCTGCATTTTATATTACAGCAGGTGTCAGATGCAGTCATCTCAATAAAGTCCACATAATACTCTGGGAAATAACAAAGACTTTTCTTTGAATGTGGGTACTAATTTCTGCTAGGTGTCATATGAGCCTCGATACTTCTTATTGGCATTAATAAGAGCACTGCAGCACTCAGAAATGCTTTTTGCTTGGGATGAATTGATACTGTAAAGCACTTACCAGTCAGACTTGGCAGATGTCAGTAGTTAATACTAATGTTGCAGAGGTCGGAATATAATGCAAAGAGTCTTATGTAAATACTCTTAGATGATGGGCTGGTTTTGAGGAGGCGCCGGAGCACTGCACCAACTCACTTAATGAAAGTTAAATAGATAGCAGTGGGATATCTGCATTTACTTTGGCTCCTGCTTTATTGCAATCCTCCAGAAGTGAAGGGCAGATGGTAAGGCAGTCAACTAGGTGAACAGAATACTCTGGACTTAGATAAGGACTTATGCTCTCTGTACTCGTGCTTTCTGTGAACTTGTGTGGGTGATTCAAATTACTAAAGTGATAGACAGGGTAAAGGCATGCCTGAAGACAAGGACTCCTGTGCATATCCAACAGATAAAAAAATAAATTTAATTTAGGAAACATGTCTGCAATTGAAATATATTTGGACAATGGGCTAGGCAAAAGGCATGGCACTTGAAAATCATGACAATTGTTCTGCACTACTCCATTCTTCTAGGAGATTTACAGTTTATCCAGCCTATTGTAGTCACATTGGATCATAGCAAAGCAGATCAAAATGGAGAACCTATTAAAATCTTATGACAAAATACCAACCGAGGTATGATAAATGTGAAATCTTTACACACATCCCACTCCTGCATTGACGCTGTTTATATTCTTTTTTTTTTTAGGGCATTATCACTGACCCTCATATGTGGGACCCGAACCGGGACCGCTGGCTTCCCAAGCCAGCGCTTAACCACCGCGCCACTCCGCAGGCCCAACACTGTTTATTTTCAATCTACTTCAGAGCTAACAAAGCAAAGGCAGTTATCCTTAATTAGAATCCCCTAAATCAGCTTTGGGTTCTCAGTTTGGCAGGTTACAGTGTATGTACATCTCATAGCAAACCCTGTAGGGTGCTGTCAGCAATTAGACAGGACTTCATGGAGTTTTAACATTCATTCAACATGGATTTAATCAATGACTGAGCACTGGTAGGGGCAAAGTGCTGTTAAGCCCAACAGTGAAATCTAAGACGAGAAAGAGGACACAATGTCTGTCTCCAGTGTGCTGACTATCTATTCACAAAAGTAATGTCCCTCATAGCTCTTTTGAAGATTTCTGTTAATTTTCATTTAGATCAGATATGTCTATGGGTTTTGATAAAGTCCAGGATATAATTGTGGAATAGTATGAAAAGTCATAGAGAAATTACTATAAAGGAGCACAGGTAATCTGCTAATAACAATTGTTTCCTTAGAGTACTCAGTAATGTCCAAGTATTTTTAATACTTAAAGTCTCAGTTGTGGATAATAATTTTTGTTTCTTATTTTTATTACATAAATGAAATATTTATTTATTATAGAAAACTTAGGAAACACATATAAGATACAAAAAAACTAATCCATAATTTTACTACCAAGACTCAGATGACATTATTAATATCTTGGTATGTATAATGCTTATTCTCCATTCTTTCTTCATTTATGTATATATATAAATGTACATGTACATTTTAAATAATGGGGTTATACGATTTTGTAACTATTAAAACAAGCCTTATGACAAGCTTAGAATATTTTTATATTATTATATATTCTTCCACAACATAATTTTTACCAATTACATAACATTTTAGTGCATGGATATGCCTTATTTTATGTTTAAATTTACTGTTGTACATTTAGCTTATTTTCAATTTTTTGCTGCTATAAACTGTACTGTAATGAATACTCTAGGAGCTGGATTTTTTTTTCTAAGTCCATGATAATTTGCATATTCCTGGATCTAAGGACATGAGCAACTTTTAATTAAAGCTACAGATTTTAAGACACTTTTCATAAAGAAGAAAAATATCTTTAGTAGGAAATTCTTTATTCCTTTCCATCTAGATGTGAGATTTTAATTGTTGAAAGATTTAAAAGTAAAAGTCAAGAGTTTAGTTTAAAATACTAAATTGTGTTGAGCCAGCAGAGTGGCGCATTGGTTAAGAACTGGTTTTGGGATGTCAGCGGCCCCGGTTTGGATCCCACATATGAGGGCCAGTGACACTACCCTCTACAGTTAACAACAGCTCCACCTGTAGCTGGGCTGTGCGAGCCCCGGCGACGGTGTAGGCTGCAGTCCCTGCTGCAGTGGGCTACTACCATAGGCTACAGTGAGTGGCCGGCAGCCAGCATGAGCTGCCAATAGCCACAGTGAGCGACCATCCAGAGGCCGGCGACCGATCTGCCTCACCCGGGAAGAGCGCAATGACGATACCAACGTGGGCCAGTGAAGCAACATCCTTCGTCCGCAGCTGGACTGAGGAACAAAAGGACAGCAACTTGTCTGTTCCCCTTCCCCGATTCCCCAATAAAATCTTTTAAAAAAAAAATACTAAATTGTGAACGAAATAAGATCTCTCTGTCTCACTGTGAAATTTATCAGGTATCGTCTGATTAGTAAACCGGTGGGTTCTGTAGTCATGAGACTTCAGTAAAACAGGATTTACAATGAACTACAAACATGCAGTGCCTGGCAGCACAGTGTGAATATCCGAGGTAGTGGGGCCATTATTTAGACCTTTAAGTGGACAGAGTTTTGGTATGTATTTAAACATTACATATGTAAAGAGTTCTGGTGTACTTGAAATATTATGTATGTGTGTGTTAATTAGTACTGTGCCATTAATATTTAAATTGAATGAAAAGGCTATAGGTCTTGGACTGCCTCCACTTTAAACCATCCATTTTCAACTGGCTTTCACTGTGGCTTACAAATCCTTTAGTATTATACATCAATTCTTATCATGCTTCAAATAATTATTCCAAGCTTTCTTCATTCTCCCCCAGGCTCATCCAAGGCTCATAAGAACCAGAGAAAGAGTAAAGCCACTAATTTCTATGTTTTGCTTTCATAGCAAAATAATGTATATTTTGATTTAATAGAAAATTAGGGGTATGAGAGATCTTGGTAATATCATTGGGCTTTAGCTTCTTTCCATGCAGGGTACTGCAACTACAACCATTGAACTTAAAGAAGTGGGAGGGATTAGCTGATCATATTAATCCTGCAACGGACCCTCACAGAGAACTGAGACATTCCTACTTTGGAATACATTTAGTTAAGTGTCTAGGTCGTATCTCAGTAATGCATTCCATAATTTAATAGTCTCTTAAATCTCTTAAGTTACTTCATGTAGTAGACACATGTTAAGACAGTGGCCTGATATTTGGCATTCCTACATTAGCTTGCCTGGGCTACCTGTCTACCTGCTTTTGGGGAAACCACTTCTTCACCTCTAGACATCAGTGGGTTTTACCAGATTGGTGCAGTCATGGAAAGAGTAACATGCACTGAGATATGTTCCCTGAGGAGCAACACCAGGGGCTTAACACTGTGGGGGACAATAGAATTCACTAAAATAATCCAACCATTCCAAATAAACAAGCAAATAACAAAAACAAATCCCGGAGGAGGAGATTAGTACCTGTTTTATATAATCCTTCTCCCTAGGCATGATGATTGATCCAGGGGTGGGCAAAATACCCAGGCAAGGCCCAAAAAAGCCTTCTCTGGCATGTTTTATAATGGGAGATATTGTGTAAGATTTCTCTCCTCTTTGTTTGAGAAGATCTGAGGATGCGAGCTTAGGCTGCTGGCAGCCATGTCCCCTATCCTACACAGAATCTGCCTGCAATGGGAGACAACAAAGCTAACATGGAAGAGAGAGACAGAACAAGAGGCAAAGAGTGAGAAGTGAAACCAGGAGAGAGAATGCATACAAAAAACAGCTGGGCAGACAAACTGACCCACCTGATTCCAGGTGTCAGAAAGTCCAGTTTCAGCACCTCCCTTTTTTGTGTTATGGGTATATATAAGCCACTTACATCTTTTTTTCTTTTACATGAACTAATTAGAATTGGGGTTCTGTTACTTTCATAGAGAGTCCTGGATAATAAACATTCTAAATTTGTTTCTTATTTGTGTACCCTCAGTGAAAAATCTCTAGAGTTTACAGCGAAAAATTAAAAGTGGGTTCTTCCTCCCAGAGCTCTTAGTAGGGAACCAAAGAAAAATATCGACAAAATTCACACTTGAGAGTTCACACATGACGATCCATAAAACCTTTTAATTTTTGTTTTAGTGACTATGTAGTTCTCATTTTAATTTCAGCTTTCAGGTTAATTAATTCTTTCATTTATTCTATAATCATTTCTTGATGTTTTCCTATATACAAGGGACAGTAGTAAGTACTGAATAGGAGTAAATAAAATAGCCCCCCCCTACCTTGAAGAGGCTTCCAACTTGGTAATAATTATGATAGCAAATACTTATGTATCTTGAGCTTTCATTGTTCTAAGTGCTTAACACATTTAATCCTCACCAAAAACCTATGAAACAGGAGTTATTATTGCCTCCATTTTATGGGTGAAGAGATTGAACCACAAAGGTTATGAGTAGCTTGTCCATTTGTCCCACAGCTAGGTGATGGAGCTGGGATTTGAACCTGAGCCCAGGCTCTTAACCTCTAGAGCCCAGGCTCTTAACCTCTACTCTGCTGACTCCTCTGGTAGTAAAGATTAAAACTACAACAAGAAGTCTTCATATAAAAAAGTAAAGTGTAGTCATCTATTCAAATTAAGTTCTTTATATAGTAAGTTTCAGAAGCAGCAGATCTTAATTGTACAAAATGAATCTATAAGTTGTTCTAGTATTTACATATGCAGAAACACAACATGGAGATAAATAGCTTTATTTACATGTTTAGCAATTAAAGCTTCTCCTCATGAACACAAGCTTCTTTAGTGTTTTCTAACATTTAACCACTTTTTTCCTGATTCCAAAAATGATACACTTATTTTTCATATACAAAAAAATGTAGGAAATATTAAAAATCACCCATAATTTTACCATCAATATATACCCATTGATAATATTTATTATTTAGTTCATGGTATCTTATAATTTTTACTTTTTTGTTAGGTAGGAGAGTAATACCAGTAAGTCCTATTTCTCTATTTCACCAGGTATGAAAATGTTAGTTTTTAATACACCTTATAAAGTTTCTATTCCAATTCAGCTTTAAAGGTAAATTGGTTTTTTTGATCATTGGTTGATGCAAGACCTAGCTGCATTAACATAATTACTAAAAGCTAAGAGTGTGCATTAATTGTATACCTCACAGCTATCACACCTCATTTAATTCAATGCCTGTTGCTGGATACCCGTAAGTAGGGCCTCCTTATTTGAGGCTCACCAATCAAATTTCTTTTCTTCAAGAAATAATTTTCTCTACTTCTGTTGGAAACATTTTTTAAAATTGAAGGTGTTTGATTTTTAAGATTTCATTATTCAAATGTGAATATTATAGAATTTTAATAATCCTAATTAGTATCAACGAATGTCTTTTTAGCATGTTAACAGGAGTTAGGTGGGTTAGTGTTCTGAAAAAGAAACAGATATCTGAGAGTGAGGAGAATGAGAATGAATGGAAGTTTAATAGTCAAGTGGCCTTGTTTCAAATCCTTCCTCGACTATGGCCTGATTGTATTCAACTTCTCTGTACCTCAGTTTCCATATCCAGAAAGTAGGAGGCTTCCCACCCTCACGGTCCCTGAAGTAAATGGCCATGTTGTAGAAGCTCACGTGACAAGGAACCGTGGACAGCTTCTAGGAGCTAAGAGTGGCTTCCAAAAAGAAACTAAAACTTCAGTCCTGAAGCAGCAAGGAAATGAAATCTGCTGACAACCTGAGGGATCTTGGAAGCAGTCATTTCTCCAGTATAACTTCTGATGAGATTACAGCACTGGCTGACACATAGAATTCAGCCCGATGAGACCCTGAGCATAGAACCCAGTTAAGCTGGGCTTGGATTCCTGATCCACAGAAACCTTGAAATTATAAATATGTATTGTTTTAAGCTGATAAGTTGTGGCAATTGCTATTCAGTGTAGAAAACTACTACAGTTATGAAAGCCAATTAAAGACAGAAACTGTTTCAGATGAAAAGAGACTAAAGTGGTAGACAACTAAATGCATTGCATGATTGCGTACTGGATTGTTCAGACGATTGGGAAAACTTTAATGGAATCTGAGAATTAGACTGTACAGGATATCACAGTTATTTTCCTGATTTTGATGGTTATTTTGCAGTTAAGTAGGAGGACATGTGGTAGTAAGTAAACATTAAAGTAGTCAAGAATGAAAAAAACATTGTTAATGAAGGTGGTTTTTTCGCTTTGCCTAACAAGTTTGACCATTTCTCTACTTAATTAAAGATAGGAAGCACTGCTTCCTACTACCTTTCTTCTAATAGTTAAGGAAGGGGATAAAATAGAGGGAATTAATATTTGGTGATCAGTTAATATTTGGTGGATGTCACAACTGTAACATCCACCTCACATGAATTATCTAATATATTCCTTATAACACATGCTAAAATAAATATCGTTATCCCTACTTTATAGAGCAGGTAGACTGATTATCATTCCCAGTTCCTCACTGCCTATTTTCAACACCTCCCACAAGAGTAGGTAGAGTATATTTCCTCACCCTATTGATGTTGAGATCAGTCATGCAACTTCCTTTGACCAAGGGTATGTGGGCAGAAATGCTGTGAACCAAGGATTAAATGTGCTCATGTGAATTGGTTTCTTTCTTGTGCTTCTGCTAGTCACCAGGAAAAGAACCTGCCTGCATAGCTACTATTCTGAGGGAGAAACATAAAGTTGACTTGAACCTAATTCAAAATCTGGAGTTAAGCCATGCCAAGCCAATCCTGGCTGAGCCCATAACCATCAAATCTGCCCCAAAACTTGGTATACAAGAAATACATGCTTATTGTCGTAAGCTATAGAAATTTTGGGGTTATTTGTTACATAACTTTATTGCAGGAATAGCTGACTGACACACTGGTTCAAATTTATACTCTCAGTTAATAATAGGTTTCTCTAAAACCTATTCTCTGTATTACTTTATACTACAACACAAATAAGACTATACGAGTCCGCTTACATTGGCAGCACTGTACAAACAGCTCAGTAAGGTTTCATAACCTTGGTATATCAGTGTCTCACAGCTTTGTTCATGTTGACGTGTGGAGGTGTCTTGCTAAGTGGCATTCATTATTGCTTTTGTTGTAAGTTTTTGCGTGCCACTGTGAGAATATCTGAGCTTGAATTACAGCGAAAAACAAACATTAAATTTCTTGTTAAACCTGGCACGTGTGGAAGTAAATCAGGGACATGTTAGTCCACGTTTATGGGGATAATGTCATGAAGAAAATGACAGTGTACACATGGATTTAACATTTTTTTGAGGGGAGAGAACGCATCACTGATGAAGAGAGGTCTGGGCAGCCAGTAACAAGCAGAACTGATGAAAACATTGCAAAAATTCATCAAATTGTGAGTCCAAATTGTGGGCTGACTGTGAGAAGCATAGCAGACCAAGTAAACATCGATAGAGAAACAGTTAGGAAAATCTTAACTGAAAATGTTGGCATGAGAAAGGTGTGTGCAAAAATGGTCCCGAAGGAGCTCACCAATGAACAAAAACAAAGGAGAGTCCAAGTTTGCCAAAACCTTTTGGAGAGGCAAGATGATGTTTTGGGCTGTGTTATCACTGATGATGAAACATGGGTGTACCAATACGACCCTGAAACAAAGCGTCAAAGTGCCCAATGGAAGCCAGCCAATTCTCCACAACCAAAAACTTTCTGTCAGTCCAACTCAAGAGTCAAAACAATGTGGCTAACCTTTATTGATATCAGAGGGATTATTCATTATGAATTTGTGCCAACTGGACAAACAGTTAACCAAGTTTACTATTTGGAAGTGCTGAAAAGGCTGAGTGAAAAAGTTAGATGACCTGAACTTTTTGCCAACAATTCATGGCTCTTGCATCACAACAATGCACCAGCTTACATGGCACTGTCTGTAAGGAAGTTTTTAGCCAGTAAACAAATTCTGTATTGAAACAGCCTCCCTACTCACCTGATCTGGCCCCCAATGACATCTTTCTTTACCCAAAGATAAAGGGAATATTGAAAGGAAGACATTTTGGTGACATTCAGGACATCAATACGATGACAGCTCTGGTGGCCATTCCAGAAAAGGAGTTCCAAAATTGCTTTGAAGGGTGGACTAGGCACTGGCATTGGTGCATAGCTTTCCAAAGGGAGTACTTCAAAGGTGACCATAGTGATATTCAGCAATGAGGTGTGTGACACTTTTTCTAGGATGAGTTCGTGAACTTAATTGTTAGATCTCGTACTGCTGTGACTCCTTAAAGCACTAAGGAGAAATGACCTCTAGTGCTCAAATTCTTACTCCATGAATCACTAGGTTACTCTGGCCTGCCACTAAGCCTCAGTTACCACATCTGGAAAGAGAGGATAATAATTCTAACCTCATTATTGTGTTGTTAAGAGAAAATGAAAATTTTGTGCAAGTAAAATGCTTCATATATTGTAAAAGACTTTAAAAACATTGGAGCTGGCATAATGTATTCATTAAAAGCATCAGGAATAAAACGACTCAAGTCCATTTTACTAGTTGTGTAACTTTGGGCAAATTACTTTTTGTGCCTCAGTTCCCTTGTCCCTTAATGAGGATAATAACAAGACCTGCTTCAGAGGGTCTTTGAAAAGATAACGTGAGATAATAATGTATGTAAAGAATTTACATAGCACCTGATACATAGCAGTTAATAAATGCTAATTATTATTATTATTACTAAACATTCCTAAAATTGAACTAGTTATTGAGTGCCTAAAATAAGCAAGCTCTAAGCAGGCAACAATACTGTATTATTGTATTATATTGTAGACAGCTAATGCTACCTATCCTGATTAATATAACCTTGTTTTCAAATACGTACAGGACGAAGCAGTAGGTACAGAATGTTGGTGGAGGGCTGCAGTTGGGCTGGGCAGGCACTGAGGGATGGTTACTATTTTGATACATGAAGGTGGCGGTTGAGTGTTTTACTCAGTGAGAGGAGCATATGCAAAGGCACAGACATGGAAGTGTTGAGGGATTTAAGGCTAGACAAGTGTATTGGGTCCAGGCTGTCGAATCCAGAATGGCAGGCTCTGGAGTCTGGAACCTCTTTGAAGAGCAGGAGAGAGCCACTGAAGGTTTTTGAGCAAAGGGATGTGAACCTAGCACCATATTAGGAAAATTAACCTGATGATGGTTTATGTGAAAGAACATCATATGGAAGGCTTATATGCCATTTGGAAGAAATGTGCAGTATTCTAATGGTGAAGTGATAAGGGACTGAACAAAAGTAGGGCAAGACCAGAACAGCCAAGACAGATGTGAGAGGCATTTTTGTTGAACAAGTCAAGAGGGTGATGTGTCCTTTACTCACAGAAAAGAACTTACCTGTCTGGTTCACCTCAACACATAGCAACCAATATACAAAACAAGACAAAAAACAAAACAAAACAAAAAAATAGATTTGTACACAGCTAGACAGTACAGTCATTCCTTTTTAAATTTTTAATTAAATTTATTGGGGATGACAATGGTTAGTAAAATTACACAGGTATCAAGTGTACAATTCTGTAATACATCATCTATATATCACATTGCATCTTCACCACCCAGAGTCAGTTCTCCTTCCATTACCATATATTTGACAGTACATTCATTCTTATGGTACCTTTTTGTGGGGTTTGCAAAATGTAACCTTTCTAGTATAAGGCTTATGCTTTTTCATCACTCTGAAGGGCTTTGAATGGTGACCCTGGCAACATAAAAGAAGGAGTTAATAATGGGTAGTAGCAAGTGTATACATTCCTCGAGAAGTAACTATTACTTCTGAACTATCCATGGAGTTGGGTTGACCCTGTAATCACTATTGCAGAGCAGCCTGTGAGAACTATTATTATCGCTATTTCACAGATGAGAACATAAAGGTAGAAAATGAAAATTTCATAAGCGCTCTTTACAAATCCTGTCCATCCTTCCAGTCTAAACTCGAATGTCATCTCTTCTCTGAAGAGGCTACTAGCAATCTGAACTCCCTGAACACTTGTTCTTAGTTTTGCATGATATTCAGAGCTTGTATTAGAGTCATTTGTGTACATGTCTTATCTCATTGATTCAATCATAAGTTTCTTTAAGATAGAGGCTATTGTTGTATTCTTTTCTGCATTCCCCTAGAGCATTGTCCTAGTGCCTGGCGCATAGTAGGGGGCTCAAAAAACGTTTGTCGAATTCATTGAAGTGTGGACACAAATGAGTCCTAGTCCGCTATGGTATGTTTATGTGAATTTGTAATTGGTAGTTTCCCCATGGATCCCTTGAAGAGTGTGTTCATACCTTAGCAGCTCTTTGAAGCTCTGGTGCATTTAATTAAATGTGTAATCTTTTTAGAGTTCTTGTACCAAGAAGATAGATTGCATATTATAATGTATTCTTGTTCATTCCAAAAAAGGCCTTATGCCTCAATTTAAGTGTTCAGTTAACAAAGACACCAAAGATGACAAATAACTGAAGTTCAAAGTATTAGGAAATTGCAGCCTCCCTAAAATTAGGTATTTTAAGATCTCTGTTCTATCTCCTATTCCTTTTCCCCTCCTTTTGGTCAGAAAGGATCCCTTCCCGGATAGTTCCACATGGTTCTATTTTTCTTATTGTTTTACTTCACGTAAGAATTTTAAAAAGAATTTTGGAGTCTGGTTCTCTGAACTGTGGTTTATCAAAAGGACTTGTTTTAAGCCACAGAGAGTTTGCTTATATAGGATAGAGCCAGGGGGCGAGGGTGTCTTGCAGGAAAATGTACAGCTGCCGCCTCCTGTGCTGATGCTGTTGTGGGGGGCCCTGGGCTCCCATCTGTAAGGCCGCAGCCATCATCACATAGCTTTCCAGCTGCCAGAATTTTCTAGGCTTTAGGATGCAATAATTTGGTTTCCTCAGAGGTATTGTGGTAGTAGGGCACTGTTTCTCAAGCAAGGCTAGTCCTAAGACTGACCTAGGGTGCTTGCAAAAAAATTTATTCACAGGCCCGATTCTAGAAACTACTTCTAGAAGCATAGGGGAAGGGGCCTGGAATCTCTGCTTTTTATCACAGAGTAAATCTTATGATAAGCCAAAGTGGGACACACTTTCGTATAGTGGCTTAAATTAACTGGCTCTAGTAGCTTTCACTTACTGGCTATGTAAATCTTAAACAAGTTACTTGCCCTCTCTAGTTTCCTCAGCTGTAAAATGGGGGTAATTGTAGTATCTACCTATTATTAAGATTTTAGAGAGAATTAAAGTAAAAGATAATGTACTTTAAATGCTTAGCATAATGTTTGGGACATAGTGAGTATTCAATAAATGTCAGCGATATAACGACTCTCCCCTTTTGTTATATCGGCAGTCTTGGCCTTTTAGAAGATGTTGTACATCTATAAGTCATTTTATCCAGGAAATCTTTCCTGTCTAATTAGAAGAGATTCCCATCCTTACTAACCCTGTAGTGTGTCTCCTAGGAGATCATAGTATTTTAGATTTGGAAAGGACATAGAGGTGTATAATCCAACACTCTAATGTTATTTGCTTATTTTTGGTCTATTCCTTATTCATTTTCAGTTAACTCCCTATTCATGTGTAGTTGCAGATGATTCTTCTAGGGCCATCTCCCTCCTACCTTCCACTTCGATTGGGCAACCTAGATGAGCTCCACTATGGGTCCAGGATCCTTCTCACTCTCAGAAAATGACCGGCTCTGATTATTCTTTTGATGGTTATAGGGTTTGCCCCTCCATCAAACACCTTTTCACAGCAGCTCTGCTTCCCCCTGACCAAAGAGAAACTCTATGAATGCTTGTTCTAAATTTGAAAATCCAACATGTTTTCCTCACTACTAGCCATCTAAGAGTCAACCTCATTAAATTTTTGTCTGGTTTTCTGTCTGCTTATCCAAATCAGTGTTGTTTCTATTAGATGTATATTCCTGAAAGTCAGAGATTTTTTTTATTTTTTCCTATTGTCTTATGGAAAAATTCTGCACAACTACATAATAAACTCACAAAAAGTATGATACTGATGGTGGTAAATACAATGGAGTATATCAATTGACTTAGACTATTACAGTCCTTGTTTCATTAAGATTCTTTAATCCTATAGTATATTTGCCTGATTCCTTTTTAGTTTAAAAACAATTTAATACACAACCAATCTTTGTCTCTGCATTTTTCTAATTTTAAGAATCACTTGTGTGTGCTAATTTGTCAAGCAAAACTTTAATAAACATCTCCTGGAAATTTAGAATACAGAATTTTGAGGCACTCATTTGCTTTTCTTGGCATTTACTTCCTCAAAGAAGTCAAAAAATTATTGAAGCATGACTTTTTCATTCCAGAAACTGCATTGGTTATCCTTAATCAAGCTGTGCTTTTCTCAGTGTTCCCCATTTAATCTCCTAAAATACTTCCTAAGACTTTGCCCCCCACAATGGAATCAAAACTAAATGGTCTGTAATTTCCTCAAGTGTTCCCAGATCCTGTTGTAAATAATGACATTGTGCTGGCCACTTTCCAGTCTGAATGAAGTGACCTTGTAAAAATGTCTGCTCACTCTTCTATAATGTCTTTTTCTACTTTCTGTAGGGCTCTTAGATACAGCTTGGCAAACAATACCTATTCCAAGAAACACCATTCTTCACCTCAGTCATGTTATTTCCTTCATATAGGCAGTACTGTATCCAGAGCTAAAGGACTTATGTTTAAAAGTTAATTAATATTTTTAAAATAAGAAATTATAGGTACGCTGTGGCAGAAGGCCAGACTGGGTGACCTATAAATATCTGAATTGACAGAAAGAAAACCTATTGTGGTTTTGTAAACTCTTTAAGAAAATGTTGAACTTCCATTCAGTCATTAGATAGCTTTTATTGTCATCATGTTCAATACCTTTTCTATAGAAAAGAAATCATTTCCTACTTTATAATACAAAAACATTTAAAAATTAGTTATTCCAGGCTGGCAGTTAGAAAAGGAATATATCACCGTATTGATAAAGATAGATGTTCTTTCTGAGTAATTATGTTGCATTCAAATGAGAAATATGTGATGTTCTGCTTGTCCACCCCCCCACCCCGACCCCCATCCAAAAAAAAAAAAAAAGAAAAGGAAGAAAAAGAATCAGGACATCTGGCAAGGCCTAGGGTAAAGCAACTAAACTCACTGAAGGGACAGAGTACTTCTCACATGAAGACAGACTAAAAATACAAAAACCTATTAGTGTGAAATAACAAAAGCTGAAAGGGGAGAAGTAACTGGGACCTCTGAATCCCCAGCTATGTGGGACCACCAGCTAGACAAGCTAATTAAAATTAGCCACACCATTTTTGTTTATGGCATATGAGTTTTATAAATTGGATACAAATACTATAGCTAAGAGTAGTGACATCAATGGAGATATTGGTAGTTTTCAACCCAATGGCAGTGATTTTATTGTTTTCTTTAAGAAAAACTAAAGAGTAATAAATCTATGAGAGCATTTTGAAGTTGAGGAATCAAATCAAAATTTAAAGACAGTTTAGGGAGTTGTAAAGCTGACAAATAAGCCGGCAGATTTTTTTTCCTCATAAAATAAAAGCAAAAATCACAATTATTTAAAATTTGGTTCTTTGGTTCTGGTTTGGAGTAGAATGATTCCTTTTGCTTGTGTTTTCATGACTATAAACATCACATACATCAGCGGAGGTCATTGCGTGTTCATCTACCTTCCCTAGGCATTGCTCAGCTTTATCAGACACCTACAGCACAGCATGCACCTTTGTAGGAGACTGGTAGCAAGGTCCTATTTAATTAACTAATTAGATGACTCTGTCTACCTAAATTAGCATTATTAGGTCTTTTATAATGATTGTTGAAGCATTATAAATTATTTTTCTTATTGGCTATGTCCATACTGCTATCACAGTATGAAGAGATAACACCAGGCACAGTGGGAAATCTCTATTCGCAGAAAATGAACATGGTCATCCTTGGATCACCAATTAGGAAACCTATTGTGTTGCAAAAACATCATTTCTATGCTGTAATGTGATCAAGTAACCATTAATTATCTTCACTAGTGAGAATTACCTTCTTTGTTGGAGAAGTATTGCATTCCATATTACAGTTCAAAAATGTCAGGAGAAACCAGCAACAAAAACATCAATTTCTAAAAATGATACATGTAATCCAAATCATATTAACCTAACATGCGACATGTCAGGTTAAATTAGCATAAGCTTTGTTACTGAGCCTGAATAACATAGCTTACCTCTTAGCCTTTAGATGTATTGATTAAATAGGTCACCATTGCCTGCCTACGAACACAAATATAATCAAACTGCACTGTTCTCCAGGGAACTGAATGGCAAAAAAACCCTGATAAGTATCCAATCCAGATTCACGATAACTGAAAGCCTGTTTCCTTGCCTAATACAGAGATGACAGAATGAAGATAAGTAAGTCCCTGGAGGCTGTCCTTACAGCTGGTGTGTGTGTGTGTGTGTGTGTGTGTGTGTAAATATGCATGCTTCCTACAACTAGGATCCAGGAACTTTTATGAGATTCTCAAGGGGATCTGTGACAGACCCATACCGCTTCAAAAGGCTCATGTGCAAGCAGCCACTGCGGAGCAGACCACTCGTGTGTGATCACACTGCTCAGCAGCCATGAACCAACCTGAGTGCCAACGTGAGGACCCAGGATTGCTCAGTGTGGCCATGACAGCCTCATTGGGCAGGGATTTGGCGTGATGATCATGGGAGGGAGCCCTGGATTAGGCTGTCTGGTTTTAGTCCCAACCCCTACCTTTTACAAGCTGTGTAAAGGCAAGTTACTCTAACTTTTCTGTGGCTCAGTTTTACTCATCTTTCAAATATTATTCACCTCAAAACCTTGTTGTGACTTCATATATTCTCAGGGAGTTTCTGGTGATTTAAACACCAGAAATCATAAGATGAAAGACCAGTAACTTTGACTACACAAAAATTAAAGTCACTACAGGGCTATAATTATCATAGATAAAAATAACTGAAAATGATATATTTATTTTAAAATAATCCAGCAGGGCAAAGGAAGAGAAGTAATACAGGGAGGAGTAGTAATAAATGAATTAAGTTTGTCTACATATCGATAAGGCTGGATATTTATTTAGTCCATAAAAGCTTGTTACTCTATTATTCTGTTTTTGTATATGTTTGAAATTTTCTGAGATAAAATATTTTGAAAAAAATAAAAATATAAAAATACCCTACACAACATCAGAATAATGTGACAATTTAAGGGAAAAATAGTACTTGTACAACATATAATACTGAGGGGTTAATTCCCCTAATATATAAAGAGGCCATACAAATCAATAAAAAAAAGACCAAGAAAGCGACATTTTAAAAATAAAAAATGAACACAGTCAATTACAGGAAAAAGGAAAAATATATCAAATAATGTTTATTTTATTTTATAAAATATCATATATTATTCATTTTAAATTATATTAAACTTTAAATTTGAATTAATTTCAATAAACATTTATTATAAATTATATTTATATTTTTATGAAATAGAATTGTATTATGTTTAAAATATATCAAATAATGCTCATATTATTCATCATAGGAGAAACACAAATTCAAACAACAGTGAAAATTCATTTTTGACCTATCAAATAAGCATAGATCAGAAAGTTTGATAATACAGTATGGGAAAGAGTATGAAGAACTATAACTTCTTGGAGAGCAATTTTACAATATCTGAGAAAAGTAAAAATTCACATTCCTTTTTTCAATTCCACTTCTAGGAATTAGCTTACAGATATACTCATACATAAATTGAAAGTAAAACATATAAGGATATTCAATAAAGTTGATTATAATAGCAAAAGATTTGCACCACTCTAAATGTCTATTAGGAAGAAACTGGTTAAATAGGTTATAACACATCCATATAATGGAATACTAAGAGGCAGGTAAAAAGAATGAGGCAGCTCCAAAATATGGGTCAATGTCTAACACATTGAAAATGAAAAACACACATAGTAGAACAGTATATTAGTACATGACATTTGTGTAAAAAAAGAAATGTACACATATGCTTCCCAATCCATTCAATAGAAATCTCTAGAAGGGTACACACACACACACACACACACACACACACAAAACCCAGTAGCAATGGTTGCCTCAGGAGAGTAGAAAAGAGGTAGAGGAAGATATAGGCATGGGAGGGAGTCTACTCTTCACTGTATGCCATTCTGTTTCTTTAAACATTTTTTTACCATGCGCATATATTAACCATTTAAATGTATTTTTTACATCAAAGTGTTTACAATTGTGTTGGCATGTACTGAATGCTCAATAAGTGTTATGTACTCCCATATTCTACTTCAGTGTTCCTCCATTTCAGGCCTTATCTTCCACTAGACCATTTTAATACCAAAGAGAACAATAACCGGTCTCCAAAGATGCCTCATGCTTTGCTATAGTCATGTGCTACTTATATTCATGTGTTTACATCTTCTTAGAAGTTCTCTTTTCCATCTTTACCTGTTGAAATTCTACTTATCCTTCAAGGCCCAATTCCTCCTGAATTATATACTGGGCTGTGTAATCTTCAGAAATTGATGTAACCGCTTAAGCCTCAGTTTTCACATCTATCAAATGGGAGGTAATGATAGAAATTATAAGGAATAAATGTGGTAAGGCAAGTCATTCTGCTCATGTATTTATCCAACATATAGTTTTAATCACCTATTTTGTACAAGCACTATAACATGCACTAGGGCTGAAACCAAGGAGAAAACCAACAATATCTCTGCCCTCCAGAAGGTCCCAGCCTAGAAGGGAAATTTCTATACTGTTGGTAGATGCTATGGCAAGAGTGAGCACAGAGAATGGAAGTACAGAGGAGCGGTACGTACCCCAAAAAAGGCAAACCCTCAGGGGAGAAAGAGTTGACTTGGGAAGGAAAGTTGGAAACAAAATCTGATTTTAACTTTGAGTGACACGAAAGAAGTTATAAGCAGGGGGCAGTAGAGAATTTACACAGATTCGTTTTGGTGCCTCTCGTTCTTGTGACCATCTTGGGCCATGGGTCCCTGTGCTTCTGATAAAGGCAATCCACAGAAGGCAGCCAGTGTTCCTCCTGCCCTCAGCCCTGAAAGCTCTCGAGGAAGTTGTCTCAAGCCTATCAGCCTTTGTGAAACTAAGCCCTCCAAACTAGAATAAAGAAAAATAAAGGTCTTTACTGAAGAATCAGGCAATTTTCTAAATGGTGTTGCAGGGAGAAATAAAAGTTCAATTTAGGTGTTTCCTTGTACCAACCAAGGGTCGGGGCCTTCCAGAATTAGGAATACCCAAGGTTAGTGCCCCTGCAACCCTCCAACTGCCCCCTTCTGCTAGAGGTGCTCTCCCCACCTGAGTTCTCTCTCTTCTCTTTGGTCACCACACCCCAGACCCTATCTCAAACCTCTCTTCGAGTCTCTCAGTTAGGTGACCCACAGCTCATTCTGGGACCAATCCTCCCTCACCTTTCAGGGGGATCTTCTTCCTCTGGTACCTTAAGGCACTTGAAAACTCAAGCAAGGTGTGACCCAGATGTCAGTTGAAGTTCTCCACTCAGTCCACACTACCCAAAGGAATATTTTTGTTCCCTGAAGAAAATCTAATCAGTATAGTTTCCCTACAGATGAGAGATGGGTCTCCAGGGAAACAAGCGTGACTTGTAATAAGAATTATTTACTTTATTAGACTAATTCTCCATAAAGGAAAGAATATTTCTGCTATTAGCCTGACTTTGGCTTTGATTTTTAGGGACCACCACTACCAGCAACCCCTGCTATCATTATGCTGAGAAACGTTTTCTTCTTACAACTGAGGCCAGACAGCTTTACAAAAGCAACCACTTGAGCTAGTTGGAAGAAAGGATGCTAGTTCCAGGAAGATCCTTTTGACCCTAGATATCCTTCTGATGGAGGTAAAGAGAAAGTTTTGCCAGTTCACATAGCCACAGTTGAATAATTTCTCTTTCAAGAATTTAAGTTTGGTTTGCCTTTTTCAGGGGAAAAACACACATACACACACACACGCACACGTGCACGCACACACACGCGCACACGTGCACACACACACACCAAAACAAAAACAAAACAAAGAAAAAAAAAATACCCACCTCTACGCCAAAAATAAAGCTTTATAATTCTCCATAAAATCTTAGAGAAAGCCCTGGCGTCTCCACATGACCTCTGCAACCATACCCAGCTGAAATGGTAGGCAAGGAGGTTTTCGTTAGGTTTCATCAAGCAGCCATGAATTGGAGATATGATCAGATTCAACAGCACACAGAATCCCATGGTGTCCCAGTGGCATCTGCCAGACACACCCCTAGGCTCCATCCAGCCTGCCTTTTAGAGAATGGTGAAGCCCAAAGCCTCTCTGAGCATGTGCAAGGCAACAGATTTATGCTGCCCTCTACTGGTAAGTGGCTGTACTGCAAATTTTTTTACAAGGGCACAGGGCCTGGGTAGGTTGACTGTTATACCATTCCCAGCCCCATTTCCTAGCAGCCTCAAAAAGAAATAACCAGCTAAACTTAGGAGTTGAAGGTGGTGTGGCTGAGATAAGAGTGAAGTGAATAAGAATATCGTCCAGGAGAAGCAGAAAGACCACAAACCAGGCGTATATCACTATTAGTATCCAGTATAGCCTACAGAGTTACCTGTGTATTTGCTCTGTGGAGGGAAATTTTCATTCGAACTCTCTTGTGACATTTGAGTTGCTGAGTACTGAATGCATTCTGTGATGTATTCAGAAAATGCATTTCACTAATGCTTTCCTAATTCATGGGGGCTGCTGTTTTACCAGTCACCCTGATCCTTAATCAGTGGAGTTGTATAGCATGTAGATAGTCTGTAAAAGTGCTTAATAAAAATCATTTAATTCTAAATTACATGAGTACACTTAACCCTAAAGATATTAAAACTGATTGTTTGATGTATTGCCATGAGTAAGTAGAAATTCAAAAATAAAAGCTTCCTGCACTTAAATCAAAGAGCACCGAGCTCATAGCCACTCGGAACAAGCACATGCATCAGTGTCATGAAGCTGGGCTATGATAAACTAACCCATTTTAGGCTTTTAAACTGTAAATATGAAGTACTTGAATTTGATCAGTGATGAGATACATAAGTGAATTTTTCCAAGCAAAGTACTGTGTGACCTGATAGCCTGTTAGAAGCCTGTGGAGATCACCTGTCACTTATTTGCAGACTTGGTGAGAGCAGCGGTGGGGCCAGCCACTGGTGTTTGGCAGGGCTACGATGAGGTGATAGTCTAGACTGTAGCCTAGAGGCAAGTCTGGAGAGAGCAAATAGGAAAGAGCGGGTATTTTCATTAACTGTGTTTTAACCCTTGAATTTTCATTGTAACTACATTTATGCTTATTTAATTAACTTGCTTAGTACAACCCTCGGTACAATACCATGCCCATGAGGAAACTTAAATCAATCTTGATTATGGATCAAAATCAATTTGTGAGGGATTTGCCTGTCAAATTTGCATTCATCTTGACTAATCCTCTAGCAATTG
The DNA here is from genome assembly GCA_033961575.1 of Aselliscus stoliczkanus. Classification (NCBI taxonomy): domain Eukaryota; kingdom Metazoa; phylum Chordata; class Mammalia; order Chiroptera; family Hipposideridae; genus Aselliscus; species Aselliscus stoliczkanus. The sequence continues at coordinate 74,550,042 of CM066732.1, read as the reverse complement.
GACACTTTTGACTCCAATGGTCTGGTTCATGTGATGCTATCAATATAGTGAACCAACATGAGGTTCTGTGGGACATCCTTATTTTCTAGGTATCTTCAGACTATGTTATGAGAGATATTGGGAGAGTTAATGTAGCTCTGGCCCAAGGATGTAAATGTACACCATTATCTGCTCCACCTGAGTGCACACCATTTTTTTTTTGAGTGTACACCACTTTGATCCTCCTACCCAGATCACTGGCTTCATACCATGGACCCAAGGCTGTGTTCATCTCCCTAACAAGGACAGTACATCTGGCACAGCAGCTACAGTTGACACTACTGTTTGGTTGAGTTTGCCATAGTCTACTGTCATCTTCTAGAATTCACCTACTTTTTGTATTGAGCCAGATTTGGGGATTAAATGGGGAATATGATGGAGACCACTTCCCCTGTATCCTTTATATCTTAAAGTATGACACTAATCTCTGACATTCTCCCCAGGATGTGATAATGCTGTTGGTTAATAGCTTGGCAGGTGGGAAAGCAGGTTCAGGGGCTTCCACTTGGCCTTTCCAACTCTGATAGATCTTACTACACAGAGGAATTAACCAAAGTGAAGGTTCTTCCCACTCCCGAATATGGTCATTACAACTAAACATTGAAAGACTAACAAAATGACCACTGGCTGGATCTCAGTTCCAGTGGTCCTAGAATGAGATGGTCAGGACTCCTTTCTTGGTCTGGTCTTAACACATTCTCCAATAATAAAAAGGTTGTTCGAACACTTCATGTCTTCAGGTATCAGTATCAACTCAAACCCTATGTCCAGTCCAACTATCATTGAAATGTTTAGGTACTCTCCTTTATCCACTCTACAATTACCTGAGTAAATGGCCATAGGTGCCCCTGGGTAAGGACTAAGGAAATTGTTACCATACAGAGGGTGTCAAAAAATGTATACACATTTTAAGAAAGGAAAACTGTAGTACAATTCTAACACTCAATATATACAAACAACAAGAGAAATACAAGTCACGTTTGACTTCTGCAATTACAAAAGGTGCTCAAAGTGGTTACCATCAGCGTCCAGACTCTTCTGATTATGGCAAACTACTGCTTGAGCAAAGCTGACCAAAGTGTCCATTTGTATACATTTTTTTGGCACCCCTGGTGTATACCAGCCATGATGCTTCAAGGTCATAGCTTCTCATTCAGTGAATGGATCAAGGTCTGAGAACTGACTCAGGTCCAAAAACTAGGCAGAGGATCAAGGATTTGTGTTAATTTAATTTTTTATTGGGGTGGCTGCTCTTAGCTTCTGCATCATTCATCCTTGATTTCTCTTAAGTGTATAAATCAAGCAATACCCTTGTAAGCTGCCCATCTATCCTGCCCCTTGGGAATACTATGTGCTATTAACCATCTCCATAGCTCTCTGAATGTCAGACCATGCTGGCTGCCACTCCAACATGACTGCTTGTTATAAGAACTGTGTTCATCTTGCTTGGACAGTTAAGTGCTGCCATGTAGCCTCTATATTTTTAGGATATTATCAGACCCATTCTCCTATTACCAGTTTTGTAATGAATTTCCCACCATATGCCATGGCATACAGAGGACAGCCATCACTGAACTTCCTAAAGCATATTTGTACTGTCTTCTGGGGTCCTTGCCAGAAACGAAAACTTGTGTCCCAGGCGAGTGTTCTCGTACTGATTTCTCTTCTTTATCTGACTTGACATTCCACCCCCTTTTATTCAGGATCTTTAGGATCAAATCCCATAATATTGCTCTGGCTTCTTCAATACATTTTAGTTAGGTCCCAAAGATACTTTAGCTTATGATCACTTTCCTCCCTTATATGCCCAGCACTTCCCTGGCCGGGTTATATTGTGCCTGGACTATTGGTCTGGTGGCCAGGAAGGAAAATGGGTGTAGACCCTGAGCTGGACCTGTGTGATCTGGAATGCAAGGGGGAACTTAGAAAAGGTGTCAGAGGAAGGCTTGCTTTGTATCCCTTAAAACTGCCTTTGTAATAGGAAAGGCTGTCTCAGAAACTGAACACTCTAGCCACTTTGCTTTGGAAGGTTTCACTAAGAAGACTTTTGTGTTCTAAACCGGGGGAAAATCAACAGCAAAACCAGTGCTCAGATGTGTTACTAGGGCAAGAAACAAGGGTACAAACAAGAGCCAAGTCAGTCAACAGGCCTGACAATTTGACTATCTAAATATCTCTGGCAGTCCTCTCCCCTTCCCATTGGAATTTCCATCGCCCTACTTCAGACCTTCACCACTTTTCACCTTGATCATTGAAATGCCACATGCTACAGCCTCAGGAGACCTTTCCCCATGCACCAGCAGCCGTGTAGAGCTGAAATGCACAGATATGCTGCTACCTCTCTAGGGACATGAAAGGCATTAAGTGAGAATGCTGCATTCTTTGGCTTGCAAAGCCACACCCTCCAATGCCATCATCACCAAGGCTCTAGTCACCAAAAGAAAAAGCCACAGAAATGTAAATACAGTTCATTTTTAGATGCCTTGGTAGAGGTAAGCTCTGGGTATCCACACCCTCTAGGGACATCATTCCATCTGAGGGAGGAGATTAAAAATAAAGTCTTAAGCAGGAAACTTAGAACACTTTTAAGACGTGAGCTGTTTGTCTTGCTCAGGCCTGTCTGCTGGCTCCTTCTAACTCAGACCACAATGAGTGTTTGCTGGGCCCAACCTCTGCTCTCTTGGTGTCAGAACTGAGAAAAGAAAATGAGTCTCCAGCTCCCAGCCCCATACTCTGGTGACCTCAATTGAGAAGCCTGGTGCCAACTGGCACCAAGTATAGGGTGGAGCCAAGCAAGAGTTGACTTGGCTCTCCCAACCTGGCACCCTCTTGGTGGGCAGTAACCCAAAGCAGTCTTTCCCTCTGCTTCCCCTCCCCGAGGCCCCATTTTCAATCAGAACAGTCAGGTACACAAATTAGCATCAGAACCAAAATGGTTTCCTGGGAAACTAATGACAGAAATCCGGTTTTAAAACATTTTCTTTGCAACCTAGAAAGCGAAGCCATGCTTTTCACAGGGACAAAAGCCCTGAGCCAAAGAACTCCATCTCTTATAAAGAGGCACCATTGACCAAAGACTCTGGAATAGACGAGAAGTGCTATTTGAGGCTTTCAGGATGTGCGTTAGATATTTTCCTATACCTTGCTCCCATATAAACCTTGCCCACCATTCGCTCCTGCCTGTTTTTACAGAAGTGAAACATTTCTTTGTTAATTTCTTTACACAGAGTCCTCCTTCCTGCAAGAATGTGAACTCTTTAGAGTGCAAGCAGATAGAGAACGGGTCAGAAATTTTTGCTATTGTCAGGTTGAGAAGACTCAACACCACACTTCCACCATCAAAATATACCCATTGGAAATTATGAGAAAAAATTTGCTTTCCAATAATAATAATAATAATAACAATAACAACAACAGCATGCATTTGTATACTAGTTCATAGTTTACAAAATGCCTTCACATATATTTCCTCAGTTCAACTTTGCTATAGTGGGAGTAAAAACAACAGGCTCTGTCTTTATGTGACGTCTTACATACAAACATCCATTCAATTGATGACCATACCGAGAGCCTTCTGTGTGCTTGGCCTTGTGGAATACACTGGGCAACAGACTTTCAAAGCATAGTTCCTTCTGGGAGGAGCTGAGTCTTGTGGGGACAATAGAAAACACACAATTAAAACCCATATAAACCCTCTGACAGAGGTAAACAGCTACTGTAGGAACTTAGAAGAGAGATCCTCAATGCAGAATTTTAATAATTGATAATCCCTTAATCCAAAGAAATTAAACTCCTTAATGATGGAATTTCTGGCATCCTAACAAGGTAGTAAGGGAGCTATTGGCAGGGAGACCTCCCCAAGGAGCCCTGAAATCATACAGCACTGTCTGTGCCTTACCTGAAAGGTGTAACTATAGTATGTACATGATATGTATGTATTGTATACTCAAATATAATTAATTACAGTATGAGACTAGAGTATGTGTAGTAGTCATAATATTAGGTGACTCTAGACTGACAGGCCAGATTTTTTTCACAATATACATGCCAAGATCCATATACTCTCCAAATGAGCATCGCACTCCCAATGCAGAATAACTACTTCTGAATATAGCCATTGCTTAAAACAGTTTATAATTCCCTTTTATTGGCATTTTCTGTAGAATCTGGAGGTAATATTTCCCCTTCTCTTTTTCTCTTGTTTTCTAATTACAAAGTAATACATGTACATACTCATGGTAAATAATTCAGTATTACACAAGTAAACAATTCAGTATTACATAAATACATGATTTAAAAAATGAAAGTCTCCCACAATCCCCACCACCACCAAAGACTGTTAAGTTTGGAGCATATCCTACCAGTGTTTTGTTTTTGTTGTTTTTTTGAGGGCAGTGTCACTTGCCCTCATATGTTGCACCTGAACCAGGGCCACTGGCTTCCCAAACCAGCGCTTAACCACCACGCCACTCGGCCGGCCCTACCAGTGTTTTTTAAATGTATGTGTTTACATATACTTTTTTGACAGGAATGTGACCATATTGTACATAGTATTCAACAACTTGCTTGAGGAGTAGTTCTTAGATATCGTCCCATGTTGATATTCATTTAAATCACTGCATAGCCATTCACTAGATAGATGCACCATAATTTATTTACACAATCTTCTTCTGATGGACCCTGGACTGTTTTTACAATTTTTTAGTCTTATGAACAATGCTAATATTCATTTGCATATTGGCTTGAGTGTTTCTAGAAAAATATTCCTAGAAGCCTACAGCACATTTGTTACATATCCTCAGTGATGGCAAAGCTTTAACTTTTAAGAATAATAAATAAGTTGTCTGAATGAAAAATTGTTGGTCAAAATAAACCTTGACAATAAACCGGGAGAAGGAAGATTTATCAAGCAGCTACTATATGTCAATCATAGTACTAGAAACTTCCATTATCTCATTGCTCCTAGAAATTCTGAATATTTTGAGATTATTATTCCCATTTTTGTGACGAGGAAATTGCAACACAGAGAGGCTAAATTTTTCCAAGTTTCCACAGTTAGCAAATGGCAGAGCTAGGATTATAACCTAGGTCTTTCTGATTCTTTCTACTATGCCCTACCACTAAGTAGTGTAAAACCACATTACTGATTGTTGGTTTAAATTCATATTCACTCTAAAGAAAACCTCAGAAACGTTTTGATCAGTTTCAGAAAATGCTGAAATAAATATATATCTTCTCAAACTTGTATACATGGAAGACACTACTCATCTGAAGTATGTAAATTAAACTATGAAGTGTCTCATTAATTTAGTCAACTCCTCTCCCTTTTCTTACTGCATAACAGTGCTGCCTATAACAGCGATGCATCCAGAGGACATACGTTTCTTTGTTCTGAAATCCTTCTACTCTGGGTTTATGCAAATTCTATTATTTAAAATAACAGTAAAGAATCAAGCTCATTATGAAGTCAGTTTGGCTACACGCTTCATTGTACTTGGAAACAACTAACCTGTCATCTAAAGAGTCTCTTCTTTGCTTATGAATTAACCTCCTCCTTCCTTTCAACCTGCTTTTGAAACTGCACCAATTCTATAGTATTTTTCAAGGTTTCTTTCTGGTCAGACTCCTCTGGAAATAAAATACGGAAACCATGAGATGAGTTGGGCGAACAAACAAATGAGAGTAGGGGCAGCCAGTTAGCTCAGTTAGTTAAAGCACAGTGCTCATAACAGCAAGGTTGCCAGTTCGATCCCCGCATGGGCCACTGAGATGTGCCCTCCACAACTAGATTGAAACAGCTACTTGACTTGGAGCTGATGGGTCCTGGAAAAACACACTGTTTCCCAATTTAAAAAAAGGGTGGGGAGAGTAGTGGAAAACCAGGAGGCCAGAAGAACAGTGTTCAGATACTTCTGCCTCTTCCACTGAATGTTGTGTTTCAATTACTTCCTTTTGGATCATTAACTCACAAGGCAATTCTAATGTTTTCCAACATAGCTGCTTTGCTTGTGTAGATTTGTTTCTCAGCACTGGGTTTTCCCTTCATTTGGGGGCCTTTCGCAGCACCATTCTTATGTGCTCCCATAGCAACCTCTGCAACCCCCACCCCATCACATCCCTTGTCATACTGTTTCTCATCCTTCCTCATTGGACTGAGACTTTCTTAACAACAAAGACCATATCTCTGGTATCTCCGTGCCTTTGGTTGTAGCACAGCACCCAGTACAGGATAAGTGCTCAATAAATATGTGTTGCTTGAATGAACAGCCTCAGGAGAATTCCTTCTCCTCAACCTTCGCCCGATGTACCTCCAGTCAAAGAAACAAACTCCCGACTTAAGGGATGGATGCATAGTCACAATATAAAGCAGGTCAGGAAAGTTGATGGCAGCTTTCCCCATGTGCAGTCTCTGTTGTCACAATTCACCAATATGAACACACAGCTCAGCACCTCTTTACACTCCCCCAGAAAAGAATTGATTCACATCACAAGCCTTAGTGAGTGATGTTGATTTCACTCAAGACTTTTTAGGCATATTAGGGAAGGGTGGACTCCTTAACAATCCCTGATCAGAGCTATTTGTTCCCTGAGGTCCTTTTCATTGTGCTTCAAACTCAAAAGCTTCCTCCCTCTATTATACAGAACAATACATCCCTCCCCAAGCTTCTTTCTCTGATAGTGTATGCCCACACCTATCAGGGCTCCCAGTAGACTCATGCCTTTTGAAGATGGGTAATGAGTGTGTGTGTTAAAAATAACATTTTTTTCCTATTACATCAGCATTTGCCATTATTAGTACTTAAGTTTGATTTTTCCATATAACTTTTAGCAATCTAATGTAAGCAAACACCATGCCTCTTCCAGGCATGCCGTTTTATGAAGTTACCTGTACCTCTAGAGTCAACTAGTCATTTCATCTCATGGGTAAAGTAAGGTCCTTCCTGCTTGGCCCTCAGGCTGTGCTCATGTCATGCTTCTTGGTGCTTCATGGTTCCTAGTCCTGGGAGAAGAAGGCCTCGTCACCCGAGGTCTGAGGTCACCACTCCAGATGAGGCAGAAGTTTGTCTCACCTGATGGTTGGTGTCACGCTCTCTGGCCTCTAGGAAATCTCCTCCCTTATTAAGCTTAATAATTATAATGCAGCTGCAAATTTATTGATCTGCAGTTATGTGTCAGGCACTGTGCTGAGAACTTTTTATACATTACCTCATTTAACCTCTAGAACCCCTACAAATGGCTATTACTCTTCCCATTTCACAGATAAGAAAATTTAGGTTAATGGAAATTAAGTAGTTTACCTACAGGTGCTTAGCTCACACAGGGTTTGAACCCACCTCTGATTCCAAAGCCAGCTCTCTCAATGTAGATCCAGCATAACTTCCTTGGGACGGGGGCAATCTGAATGTTTCCTTCTCTTTTTCTATCTTCTGTTGATCTCGGATGACTCAGAAGTCATAACCTTACCCTCACCGCACAGGCCACCTATGTCTTGGTCAACCATCTTACTCTGAACTCAGGCTGTGTGGCTTCCACCCTAGCCATTGGCAAAGATAGTTCTGGATCTTTCTTGAAAGAAGAATAATGTTTATTGAAAGTTGAATGACTAACACAAGATCTCTAAATCATATTATTAAATAAATGAAAAGAGCAAAGTGCAGAGAAATGTATGTGATGTGCTGCCACATAAAAAGGATAGAAAAACTACCTGGTTTTGGTAATTTTAGGGTGCATTGAAAATTTTTATTAGACAGATGAGAAGTAGGGTTGGGAGGAGATTTCATTATATATCTTATACAATTTTTGATATTTGAACCATGTTTTGATTTTGAACATATTACCAATTTTAAAAATAGATGAGTGTCTTTGTTTTGTTTTGTTTCGTTTTGTGTTTTGTTTTAAGAAATGCAAGTAGCTTTCCTGATGGGCAGGAAAGAGTGGTTTGCTATAATAGTTTGGTAAACCATAATAAAAATAAGTAAGTAAGTAAGTAAGTAAGTAAATAAATAAATAAATAAAACAAATTTGAGAAAGACCACAAAGAACCTTTCCAGAAGAACATTCAGATCAGTGAGCATTTCACATAAATCTGATAATCCCAAATATCCAACATTACGGGCAATTTGGGCAATGATCTGAGAACAATCAGTTGGTAATGGAAAGTACTGATACAGCTATATGTGTCCTGTTTCTTGCACTACACATGCCTAGGGGTCAGGGGCTTTCTCTCTCGTACAGCTAGAACTCAATAAATGTTTAGTAGTAATAAGGAAAGATTGTCACATAGAATCTCCTTCACTCTAAGAGTGGCAAGAAGCCATTTCAGTGTGATGTGTTGAGTCCTAAAAAGACACCAGAACCTTTTGGGGGGGCACAGTCAAGTTGACATCAACTCAGTCACTACAACAGCATAAAATAGATGGCAGTCAAGTAGGCAACTGTGCCCTGATTCACATTCCTGACCCTGGCCTTGGCAAAAGAATAAACTGCCCTAGCCCAGGCCTATGTAGTCCCCAATACAGCTGACTTGAGGAAGCTCAGATCAGTTCTCAGGGAATCTGAGAACTTGGTTAGCTTTCATTTAATATCTCCCAAATAGTCTTGAGCACATCCTGGAGTCGAATAAATCCTCAAGGCCGTCCCTAGAAGTGATTGGCCTTCTCAGGTTTTTTTGGCTTCGAGATGACCAAGGGTCGACACCCCCGCCCCTCACCCTGAGATCGGAATTGACTGGACATGACCTCAGGCTCTCTCTACATTCAGATCCATCTCCCTTGGCATCCTGGGAGAAGACTAAATGGCAGCTTCGTTTCAGGGATACACTCTTGTAGCAGATGGGATTTCATCCAGATAGTAGTTTATGACTTATTTTAGAAATCTTGAAATGACTAAAAACAACGGAGTAATGTGTTTAGAAAACTGACTCAGCTTTCCCCAAGGTTGTAGACAAAATCCAATGATTCAGTGAGTCTCAAGTTATTCCAGAGTAGAATCACATAGGAGCTGGCAATGGATAGCTGGGTCTTTCCATTCTAGGAGCCTAAATCTGAGATAGTCGTTGAAATGTCTGATCGATAATCTGAATTTTTATGTTTTTCTTTAAAAAAATATTTTAAACATAGAAACTTCTTCTAAATCTATTTTAGGTTGCATGCAAGTAGTTTACTTGGAGAATGCTGTCAGTAACAAAACAGTGTTTTTTTTAAAAAAAGGGAGTGAGGGAGTCATGATGGGCAGAAAGAGAAGTTGAACATAATTCAGTTACAACAGAGACTTCAGTTGATCCCCTGGGAAGCTCTAAACCTGGAGTAGCCCTTCAGAGCCTCCCAGAATTGAAATAAAGGGATGGACCTCTATCCCTGCATAGACCAATCACTGGATATGGGCTACCTCAGGGAGTGGTGGTAACCTGTGTGAAGTAGCTTCCTTAGGCTGAAGGCAATTCCTGGGGAGGGACTCAGCTATAAACCTTCAGTAGGCAACACTCCTGGTAGCTGAGAGAATAAGCACCTCAGTCCTCAGTGGGGATCTGGGCAGTGCACATAAGCATCTACTACATAATCAAACACCAAAATGAATACCGAATAAATGCATCATAGCTCTGTAAGTAGAATGCAGTAAGCCCAGAGAATACGGTAGTATAAAATTTGATGGAGCAGTGCCCTGACTATGTTGGGAAAGTTCTTGAAGCCATAATTGTCTCTGTATGATTACCTTCTGACTCTGAAATTGCCAGTTCGGTAAGGAAAAGGAGGCTGATTAAAAGTCATATCTATTTTAAAAAACCCCAGAAGCAGGGCCTCTCAGGGTCATTTGAAACGGAGCATTCTTCCTACAGATTCTTCCACATTTTTTCCATTTCTGTGAGTTCCATGAGCAGGTGGCCACTACCTGCAGCTGATAATTACAGGCTTTATGTATGCTATTCTATGAAAGGAACTTGTCTGTGGTACCAGCACTGACAGAGAAGTATGCATCATATGTTTGACCCTGTAAAAGGGGGAAAATATCCTTTTGTTATGGGCCACAGGGTTTTCAAGGCTGCTATCCATGGCAAATGTTCACCATGCTTAAAGGCTAAGGGCCAAGCATACAACCTTTTAAGAGCTTGTCAGCAGAAAGTCCATTCACTGAAAGCCTTGGCTGTCCCACGCAAGCAGCGGGTAATCAGAGCCATATTGTATTCCCCGCTTTGTAAAAAGGTAAAAGTTCTATAGCTTCCACCACTGAAAATATTTAGTATTGCACCTTTAATTTTCAATGATGATGATGATAATAATAATAATGATAATAACAATAATAAAATGCTGCCTTAGACTTTGTAGATTAAAATGGATGTTTTGATTTTTGGTGAAACATTTTCTCTTCTGGGATCGAGCAAAGCAGCCATTTTGACAATACCTAAGAAAATGACACAGCAGTTCTGGGCAGGAATATTGTGAAAGCTCCATTGAAATTATAAGAACAATTGAAACAAGGAATTGGCCACAACCTGGGTATGCCATCCTTTCTCAACACTTCCAATTCACATCCACTGATATCTGCCAAACAGATATTTATTTGATTATTGTGGGTATTGAACAACATTGCATCCTTGTTTTACTATTACTAGAATTTGTGTACAATATTAATAATCACATGTAATTTGTATTAATAATAAGATGCTCATAACCGAAATTAGGTCACAAAGTGATAATAGGAAAAAGTGGAGTGTTTTCCATTTTGATAGCAATAATTTTGTTCTTCTTTCTCAAACGATTACTTGATAATATGCTACAAATCATATATTTGTTCAATCATATGATTATATTGAGGTTAGAGGCAAAAATTGTGAAATTTTAGAATAAGAGGATACCTTTGAGGTTATTGGGTCCAAGTCCAACTATTACAAATGAGGAAAGAGGCACAGAGAGGTAGAAATACCTGGAGTCCTACATTCAGAACAGAGGTCCAGTGTCCCTGATTCCCTGGCAGTCTTCTTTCCATTAGAAGAAACATATGTTTGGTTACTAATATCACATGTATATGTTAGAGGCAAATTTTTATTGACTAAAAGAAAAAGAAGGCCTTGGGCCAGCCTAGTGGTGCATTGATTAAGAGCTGGCTTGGGATGCTGGCTTTGAGCAGCAGGGTTTGGATCCCACATATGAGGGCCAGTGACATTGCCCTCTACAGCTAAGATGGTGAACAACAGCTCCACCTGGAGCCGGGCTGCTGTTAGTCCCCGGAGACGGCACAGCTGCCCTCCTGCTCAGTGGGCTGCCACAGGCTACAGTGGGTGGCCAGCAGCCAGCATGAGCAGCCAAGAGCCACCGTGAGTGGCCTTCAAGAGGCCGGCGACCCATCTGCCTCATCCGGGAAGAACGCAATGACAATACCAACATGGGCCAGTGAAGCAACGTCCTCCACAACTAGACTGAAGAACAAAAGGACAGCAACTTGTCTGTTCCCCTTCCCTGGTTCCTCAATGCTGTTCCCCTCCCCCAATTTCCCAATAAAAATCTCTAAAAAAAAAAGAAAAAGAAGTCCTAGATGCTTTTTTACTAGACCAAGTTCAGGATTGTTTCTTATGTCCCAGAAAAAAACTGGATTTGAGACTGTGAACCCCAACTCAGGCACAATCGATTACTTAACTTTGACTCTGATGACGCTTGTCAATATATGACTGCACAGGCTGGGAATTTCAACATTTCTGGCTTTCACACCACAGTGCCCCAGAATCCTCGCAGACCTTAGAGGGTGGTTGTGACAGCAGCACCCAGTAAGACTTCTAAAACTCCTAATGGATACCAGTGCGTTCCGAGATTGCAATGTCCCATTTTGTTCAGATTCCCACATAATGACACATACTTGTAGACTGATGGCTTGGACACATTGTTTTCCTGTAAAGAGTTGAATCACTGTGCTTTGCTATGACTAATCCTATAAATCGGGCCCTACTACGCTAATGTCCCAGAAGAGTGGAAATGAGAACTAGAGAGATCAAATGCAAGTCACTGTGTGAGAAACCTTTCGTCTTTATAAGTATAGCGTAGCAAGTGGTGTAGAGATCTTCATAATAAAGCTCTGACTGTTCTTTTCTTTCACAGGGCTTTTCCACAACTGCTGATTCTTTGGGAAGTAAATGTATTTCCCAGTTCTCTATAGTTCTTTCTTTGCCTTGAAAAGTCCAGCTTGGGAGGTGGAGGCATGCATGAATATCCGGCAGCTCCTCTAGAATGACATGCAGCCCATCCTAACTAGTTCACCTGCTCTGCAATGCAGAATGTTGATACAAGATGATTTGTAAGGCACGTGTTTATTTCTTCATATGAGGGTGTTGCAGATCTGTGTTGCTGGAGACAGATGGCAGGAGCTACCAGCTGATGGCTGGCACAGTACTAGTCAAGTTCATATTAAGTCTGAAAATATGGCCTTAACTTGCCTCTATCTTCTGAAAGGCCACAGTTCCTCACAAATATTCCTTTTTTCACCTTTCCTTCTTGCTATTCCAGCATCTCTTCATCATAGGAGACAGGGATCCTGAGAGGGCTTTGTTACTTGTGAGTGAGATCCACAGCCCAGAACCTTTTAGCCTTACCTGAGTTGGGCACGGAGTTGGGACTTTGGCATTAGGTTTTGTATTAGTTAATGAAGGCTGCTATAACAAAGTACATGTTGAGCGGCTTAAACAACAGAAACTAATTGTTATCACAGTTATGAGGCTAGAAGTTCAGGATTAAGGTGTCAGCAGAATTAGTTCTTTCAGAGGGATGTGAGGGAGAGACCCTTCTGTGGTTATCTCTCCCAGCTTCTGGTGGATTGCTGGCAATCCTTGGCTCTCTTTGACTTGTAGGTGCATCATCCCAATCTTTGCCTTCATCTTTACATGGAGCCCTCCGTATGTGTCTGCCTCTGGGTCCAAATTTCCCCTTTTTATAAGGATACAGTCATATTGGATTAGGACCCACTCTAATGACCTCATCTTAACATGACCACATGCAAAACCCCTATTTCCAAATAAGGTCACATTCACAGGTACTTGGGGGTGGGAATTTAACATCTTTTGGGAGAAATACAATTCAACCCATAACATATCTTCTCATGTAGGTCGAAGGAAGACAATGGAACCATTGGATTGGGCAGATACAGTCCTAATCCTCCTCTTTCCTACTCATTTGGGTGCCACCTCATTCTCCAGCCCTGCCTAGCTGTCCCCTGGATGGGCTTTCCCAACGGAAAGGATGCAGTGGATCCTTCCTCTATCTATGGAAGCCTGGGGCCTGTTGCTCAGATTCTAGGCCTGGATTTCAATGCTTCTGATACCCAGCATCTGCCTGGGCTTCTGATCCCTACAAATAGTCTGTGCTCCTGGTCCTTCTCATCTAAACTTACAGATGAGGCCATGTAATAATACGAGTTAAGACCATGGGCTCTGAAGCCAGGATCTCAGCTCTGAAACTTCCTAGATGTATCTCTTGGACAAGTTGCTTAAACTGTGCCTGTTTTCTCATCTGTAAACCCATCACCTCAAGGAGTTGTTAAGGTGATCAAATGAAATAATTCACATAAAGCAGTTAGAACAGTGCCTGGCACATAGTAACACTCACTAAAGTTAGCTGACGTATAAGCTTATCCCTGGCCCAATGAGCTAGCACTGGTTATTGGAGAGGCAGGCAGGGCAAGAGTGATGAGTGAAATGTCAGGGTGAAGAGAGGGCCCCCACCAAGGATTTGCAATGAAGGAAACAAGCTTGTGTAGGGCAAACATCTATAATGGGGATGAGAGGAAGCCATGACTCATCAGTGAAGGAGCAGATGAGAGGCCAGTAAAGGGTCAAGAACCATGCGGGCAGCAGACCCTTAGAGGCAGCCAAGCAAAGAATCTGGGGAAACGGTTCACAGCCTCTTGTCTGAGTCTCTCCTGGAAGTAGAATGATCTCAGAGCACAGACAGGCTTGGGCTCCAGCAGGCACACATGGAGATGGACCAGTAGTACAGGCGTGTGTGTGTGTGTGTGTGTGTGTGTGTGTGTGTGTGTGTGTGTAGAAGTCACCAGGAAATTTTTGGCTTCATTGCCCTATTACCTAAATTATGGTCCTATATTCTATACTTACAACCTAAGAAGACTTTGGTGAACAATCTTTACCCTGACCCTTCAGGCCTTCCCTCTGTTTTTTCAATGCCAAGCCCTCACTTTTCATCCTGAACAGCTGCCACCCTGGGCTGCTGCCGTCAGCAGAGGTGCTCTGCTTGCAAAATTCTCTGTTTCGTTGTCACTGTTTGGCTATTACACCACTGCAAAGGAACAGCTCAACAAATGAGTTTAAACTATTCACTTTTCAAATATTAGGTTAAGGCTATCTGAAGTTTGATCAAGATACGGTGGATAAGAAATCACTGCCCCTCCTAAAAATTTAGGTTATGATTCAAGTGCTCTTTTAAGAAGCATTTCAGAATGTTGACTGTATGCATTATCCCAGTGCCCAGCAACCGTGGCATAGCTACATTTCGTCAGCCTTTTGTGATGAGAAATGTATATGGGTGAAGCATTCGGTCATTCAAAAAAGCACCAACCTTCTCCTGACCCTGCTATTCCCTTAAAGTACCACCCTACCTCTCACTTTCCCTCTACTCCCCAAATTGTCAAGAAGCTAGTCCATACTTGTTTCCACTGCCTCACCACCCACAATCACACTGGATTGTATAATCCTTAACTCTTTGCATCCTCACCACCCAGTTTACTTTGCTGCTTGAAGATTGTCATTACCTGATGTTATTATCACATCACCAAAGCCAATGGCTGCATAACAATCTTTAATCTTCCTGAATCCCCTGTAGCATTGTGTATATTTAAAAGTCCTCTCTTCTCAAGGCTTCCATGACCCTGAGCCACTTGGGGCTTCCTGTCTCTCTGACAGCTCCTTCTCTGGATCCTTCTTAGCTAGTCTTCCCTCTATATGCAGGGATGTCCAACGTGTGGGTCCTCTTGCCCTTTTACTCCCTCTTTGTACCCCCTCCCTGACTATGTCTGGTTTATTAGATATGGAAGGGCCTCCAGACAGTGGGATATTGACAATACAGATTATCCCAGGCTAAGTACTTTTAGCCCTGGGACTTTGCAGAATTTCCTTCTAGGAAATGAGAGCAGGTATAAGCCCAAGCACCAAAGCAGGAAGAACTGATGTAGAAATGCAACACAGGGGTTCCATGCTTGGATGCAGCTTAGGATGGGGGATGGGCACCAAAGTGCTTGACCACAGGATAAAGGAAGAGTCCAAAGCAGTTTGTAGGCCAGTGTGCTTGAAGAGTTTATTTCTGATGCTTGCTTATTCTAGCAGCTTGAACAGTGTTACTCATCTCTCCGCTGGGTGGGGGTGGGGGTGAGGGTGGTAAATATTCCTATTATACTTCCTCCATTGAGTATTTATTACACTGAATATGGTATATTGTATATTTACTAGTCTATATCCACCTGTAGACTGTAAGATCTGGAGAGAAAAGACCACGTATATTTTTTTACCATTATATTTCCAATGCCTAGACCAGTGCTTGTCCCCTAGAAAAGGCTAATTAAGCATGTATTGAAATAGTGAATGAACCAGGTTATTAAATTTGGAAATCAAATAAAATAGAAAGTATGGAAAATAAATCAGATGTAAACCAAGATAAAATTTGTACAAAATGCATACCATAAAGTCATGTAGAATTGTTAGAGGTGGGCTGCCAATTTCACTCTGAACTTCCTAGCTGTCAAATCAAAGAAAAAAAAATCAGTTACAAAATTTATAGTGCCTATAGGATTTAAAAAGAAGAGTTATTCAGTGACACACAACTATCCTAGACTTAGGAGACCTGAAATCTATGTAACTTTACTAACCATTGTCACCCCAATAAATTTTAACTAAAGAAAACAACAGAGAGAGTTGTTTGCATGGACTCTCACAAAGAGTCACTGACTGGGCTGTAGAAAACGTGTTCCAGGGATTCCCTGTATTAAATATAATAGTGAATGCTTTAGGGCTATTTTTTACAATGTCCTTTACTGTAGGCTAATCACATTCCTTAAATTTAAAGTCATTCTAGGACAGAGAGACCAGAGTAATGTAGCCAAATGCCCAGAGCTCTGATGAACTAGCTTGGTCCAAGGAAAGAATTGAGAATATCTAGAACAAGGCATGTTCTGAGCAACGTGACTAATCCTTGTGATATGATCTAAAACAAAGATTTCTGTGGTCAAGTACAGTTGGGCAATATTGCATACTCATATTAGATCTCTTTGGAAATTTACACCCACGTCAACACATATTAAAGGCTCCAAGGAGTCCTTCAGTAAAGAAACTTTGTCTAACCCAGAGTTTTACCAAAATAACTTGATCTTTTTATCATATAATACCTGTTTACATTTTGGGGAAATCTGAAGATGACGCTTTGAGAAACAATCATCTAGGGAAATTATGGGCTGCATATATTCAGACAACCCTCTGTGAATGTTGCTTCTCAGAACTAAGTTCTTGATCAGAAATTATCCACAGAGTGTTCCAAGTTATTCCTTCTGGCAAGAATTTGGAGAGCAGATATTCTGTCCATCAATTACAAATGGATGTTTTGCTTTGATAGTCAACTGAATGAATGGCAGGTCATCTAAAGAAAGTAAAAGCTCATAATCAATCTTTGTGCCCACACCCTCCCTAGGGAGGACCCAAAGGCAGGCCAAATATTGTCTTAGGAAACAGTCATGACGCCAGTCTATTTAAACCCAGTGATGCAATCTGAATCAACTCAGTGGAAAACAATCTGAAAATCTAAGCCAGTCTGAACTGCCGTAATGGGATTCTTCCCCAAAACTGCACGCTTCTAGCTGTGGTGAGGAACGCACTACTCTTGTTACTGAAAATAACATCTATCGATAATCTTAACCAATGACTCTACTCTCTAGAGGTTAATGTGCCAATAATTCAGGATGCTTCATTTTTTTTCCACTGAAACCTAAGATTTAAACCACTAGATTACAACAAAAAAATCACTCAATGCTTTGCCCCTTCTACCTGGGAAGGCATGCTTTAGACTAACAATAGGGAGTAAATACCGGGGTGCAAAAAAATGTATACGCATGACTTGTATTCATTTTTTGTTATCAGTATATATTGAGTATTACAATTTTAATACAGTTTTTTCCTTTCTTAAAATGTGTATACATTTTTTTTGGCATTCTCTGTATATTGTCCATGGCAAGAAGGAGGAGAAATGAAGTTTGTATCCTGGTATTTCCTTACTTCTAACCAAGTGAGAACTCCCTCTGTAGTATGTCAGAAAACCATCAGCTAAATGAGGGGCCAGAGACACTCACATCCAAACCACCCAGGCAAAATAGGAGAGAGCCCTAAGAAGGAAGAGGAAGGCCTAACTTTTGTGTTGTTTTTTTTCTGTTACTGATCTCCTTGAAATCTCTAAAATATTTCCTGCCCTAATTTACTAAGTTTGGTAGATTCAAGAAAGATAAAATATCATATAAACAAATCAGGTAAGTGAGCTAAAATCAATTTTACATTCCATTCTGGAGTTCATTATATTTTTGGCAGCAAATTTATCTTCCTAATTATGTTTTACTTAGGTTGAAATTAATTTTAATTGGTATTTCCTGTGAACACACTGAATAGGAAGCAGGAAAACCTGCCTGAGATTAAAAGTTGACCTTGAATAACCCAAAATTCACAGTCACTATGGATGATCTCATCCACTCCCATGACTTCACCTATCCCTGATGCTCTGAGGACTTCCAAATCAACATCTCTTCTCCAGCCCCTCTCCTGAGCTTCGCATTGCATCCCAGTGGCCTCTTGGGCAACCTCACCCATATGTAAATGCGCAATGTGAGTTCATAATCTTTCCTATGATCTTTCACATATGCTCCTCACTCTCCATAATCCCAACCTCAAAGATTCGAACAACCTCCCACCCAACTGCCCAACCCAAACTCTGGGAGCCACTCTAGATTCCTTATTCTCACCACCATCTTTATTGGGATTTAAATCCAAATTCTTCAGCATGACTGTAAAGGGCCTTCATGGTCTAGCCTAGTGTTTCCTAATGAAGGCTCTGTTGGTAATTGGGGCACAACGCGTTTCTTTTCTGTGCAGAATGTCCTTCTTATTCCTAGACCCACCTACTAAATGACAGTAACAACCCCTAGTCACCATGACAATCCCCAAAATTAAAATTTCCTAATGCTCCTTGTGGAGTAACACTGCCTCCAGCCAAGAGTCATAAATCTAGCCTCATCTCCCACCACACTCCTCCCCAGACTTGTCACTCCAGCCAAATAGAACAATTTGCTCTTTCCATACATACTCTGCTTCCTCAAGTCAAGCCTCTGTGCCTTTGCACACACTGTTTCTTCTGTCTGTAACATCCTCCTTTCAGCCTTCTCCTTACTAGGTCAGCCAAGTCTATACCTCAAAATATAGTTCAAACTCCTTTGTCCCTGTCTTCCAGCCAGTCTGCCAGCCATGGTAACCCCTCCTCATCCCTGTAAACTCAGGTGGTAATTACTCCCCTTTGGACAGTTCTAAACAGACCAAGCCTCAAAATACCTGCCATGCCCAAATCCCACTTCAGGGAAACTGCCCGGCCCCCCACTCCCACCCCCATAACTCTGCCCTGTGTAGATCAGCCCTCTGTAGATCCTGTGATTGCCTCACAACTGATGGGCCAGCACCAGCTCCTGATGCAAAGGCAGCCCACTCATGGGCCAGTAATCCATGATGTGTCCTAGTTTAAAGACAATCTAAGCCTAGTCCCATTAGACTTTCTCTCTCTCTCTCTCTCTCTCTCTCTCTCTCTCTCTCTCTCTCTCTCTCTCTCTCTCATTGAAAAATGCACATAGAATGAGCCATTTGTTAGGAGCTGCTATTGCTCAAAGGTCACAGAGTAGACACCACGAGGAAAACATCATGAGTCAAAGTTTATGTAGACCATTAGAGAGATGGAGAGACCAGCACAGTCACACAGCTAGCACATGACCTGGACTGTTCTCCACCATGCCCCACCAGTCCCTGGAAGCACTGGCAACAGTATTGGGAGATCCCCAAGAAGGAGAACAGAGAGAAAGCAGGGCGCCAAGATTACTGAGCAATAGAGAGTGACCCCTAGGATGGAGGTAACCCTCATCTCTAATCTGCCTCCAAAGAGCCTTGCAAATCCAAATGTGACAAGTGGTCCTTTTTGGCACTGAACTGACCCACAGAGGAAAGGGATGGCTGAAGGAAAAGCTATTACCTAGTCTGCCTCCAACCATTGCAATCCTCATGGCCTCCATAAAGTGTTTCTGGAGCTTTTCTCCTCATGTGTAAAATGGATATTTTAGTATCTTCCCTACCTGAGATCCTATGCAATGATTAATTAATTGTATGACCATAGGCAAGTTATTTTCCCTTCAGGAATTCAGTTTTCCCAATTTAAAAATAAGATAAAAAAAACCCATTTCACAAAGAGGACACAATAATCAAAATAGATAATATATGGGGCCGGCTGAGTGGCACATTTGTTAAGAGCTGGCTTGGGACGCTAGGGGCCCCGATTCGGATCCCACATGTGCGGGCCAGTGACACTGCCCTCTACAGCTAAGATGGTGAACAACAGCTCCACCTGGAGCTGGGCTGCTGAGAGTCCCCGGGGCCGCATAGCTGCAGACCCTACTGCAGTGGGCTGCCATAGACTACAGTGAGTGGCCAGAAGCCAGCGTGAGTGGCTGGCAATCGTGTGAGCTGCCAAGAGCCGCTGTGAGCGGCCGTCCAGAGGCTGGCAACCGATCTGCCTGATCCAAGAAGAGCGCAATGATGATACCAACATGGGCCAGTGAAACAATTTCCTCCACAACTAGACTGAAGAACAACAACAAAAAAGACAACAATTTGTCTGTTCCCCTTCCCCGGTTCCCCAACACTGTTCCCTGTCCCCAATTCCCAAATAAAATCTTAAAAAAAAAAAAGATAATATATGTAGAAAGTGCCTTATAAACTGATAATCACCATATATATATATATTCATTTATTATCATTATTTCCTTTTTCCAAGTCTTGCAAGCATCATAGAAGATAATTTTATTGATATTTATGATTATGCATATAGATATAGCATATTTATCAGCATTATTTTAAAATCTTACTCAATTCTACTGCTTAGAGTTACTTAAAACTTGAACCTCGTTTTACACTATTTTATAACTGAAGATTATCATTTAAGTTCAGCAATCTCAGTCAAATAAGTGATTGCTATACTTCTAAAAAACATTTACCACTTGCTTTTTATCACAGCATTTTGAAAACCTGCAATAAAAATATCTTCCATGATGCTTTATATGTGTTAGAGTCATTACTATTTCTATACTATGCAAGCCCTTATTTAAAAGAACAAAAAACTCTTTCTAGAATTTATCCGCATTTCTCCCTAATTGTATCTGTAAGCTCTTAAAAGTGTACCCTGGCTGATTCTAATGTCATTAGGAGTAGGTATTATTTTAAATTCTTCTATATTTAATAAATCTGGTCAATGAATTTATCGTTGATAAATTCTCAATACTTGAATGGCATTTCCTGGTGAAGGTAAAATAGTTTGATTCTCCCAACAAGACCCTACAGCTCACAATTCCTGACAAGTGGCCAAGAGCCCTACACATAACAGACATCTCTGTGCCGCCTACAGTGTAGCTTCAGGGGTTGCATTTCCCAACCAGCCATGGCTCAAAATTGTAGCCAAGTTTAAAGGCACCATGATGGCAATATCCTAGGAAACCACTAGGTGGAAGGGATTTTTTATTTTTTATTTTTTTATTTCACAAAACCTTGTATTCTCAACCCAAGCCATCCCCTCCAGTGTACTAGTGCTTTAAATTAAGTATTTCTTCTGATTTTTTTTTTTGTCACTGCAGCTTCCAGATAAGTTTTGTTGTTTTCTCTTACAAGGCTCGTTTTAAAGGGCACGTCAGCATATTCTCATCCTGAAAGTTATCCTGAAAGAGAACTTATATTTGAAATGAGACATGGTTATTTTTGAGATCTGTTTCCCATTTACTACAGCTGTGGTCAGGATGACCTGTTGGGTTAGAGACCAGCAAGCAGGTTGTGTGTGACCCTCAAAGGCGGAATCCTCATGGCCATGGACCCAGGAAGCAGTATCCTAGAAGCAATGGAAAATTCCTCGAGGGTATGACCAGTGTTTGAGAACACTGACTGATGTGAATAGTATCAAATAGCAACATGAAGACAAAACAAGGGGAAATAACCAAAGTAGTTATTCTTCAGTGCAGGAAAGGAGAAAATAAAGATGTTGCCCCTCTCTCATGTGCCATTCCCCACCAAGATTAAGGTGAGGCAGCAGCCAGGTCTTAGGGCAACCATCTTGGACAATTTGGTTCAGTGAGACAAGGGGCCCTTATGGGCTCCATGAACATCATTTGGGGGTTTAACCCCCAACCGAAGGAAGCCTTGTCTAACTGGCCCAGAGTATAGGCATTTTCTACAAGTCCTGCTCTGTTTCTTTGCTTTTTACATTAATGGTGGTCAGCCTACACATTTAAGGAAGGGTATGGGGGGAGAGTTAGTGAAGAAAGGATGGTAAGGTAGAGAAATGTTCAGATCAAAGCTTTTTGCAACCTTTTGAAAGCTGTTGACACTTTCCTCAAAAATCCATAGCCTCCCAGTTAATCTTCAATATTGAATCAGAAATGATTAAGCAGTGGACCTTTTTATTAAAAAAAAAAAAAGTTTTTGAAATCAAGTCACAAAAAAATAACATGTTCCTCTTATTTGTAACATTGATGAGTTGAGTACATCTATTGGGTATCAAAAGATGGGTTTGAGATGATTTCATAGAACAATTCGGTTTTACAATTAAGGCAAAGATATCCAAGGTATGAGAGACAAAACGCGTATTAGTTTTCTCCCCTCTGGCCCCCACAAGTGTCCTGACAGCTACTCACTGCCTCCCTCCCCTGTCTGTATAATAAGGGAATCACGAACCTACTTTACACAGTACCATGAAAATGTATTGAGTTTGCAACACTAATGAATGGCAGCCTGAGCTGATTCCTTGGAAAAAGATGGTGTTATCATTACTAAGAGCCCTAAGTCTGGCAAGATCAACATGAAGAGTTGTGGTGGAAAGCAGTACACTTCTCTCTTGAGGGAAGGCAATAGAGAGGATTATAAATTGTGGCTGGTGTGAACAGGGTACCCAAGCCAACCCAGATAGGCTTTGGGCTCTGGTTTTTCAAGAAGGCTGCTAAACCCTTGCTGAATCAGAGAAGATTGAATCCTGTCAAATTCAGGGGTGTGACAAGTCAGATGAGCTTAGACACAAAATCTAATGAGGCTCACTTATATGTATAACCCTATGAATAACAACATCAACAAAAAATCTCCTTTCCTTCTCTTCCTTCCAAGTATGGGAAGTAGATTTGACTAAGTTACAGGAAGAGGCTGCAAGGAAGTGGGGGAGGGGAGAGAGCGGATGGGAGTATCCCCTGAAAGGAGGCCCGTGGAGGGAAACAGCTAGAGCTGTGACACTGCAGACTTTCCCACCATTACCTTCATCTGGCTGGTGTAACCTGGCTTTTTCTGCACCACCTCAGAGGAGTACAGGGCTCCTACATTCTCACAGCCCCCGGAAGCATCCAAAAGCTGACCCAAAGCATCCAAGAGCTCATCTTAGGGCATGCAGGCTACTGCACTCAAAAGAGCATCAGTTGTTCTGGCTTAGTTTCGCAAAACTTCGCCAAACTTTGGAAGGACTTAGAGGGCTATAGAAGTAGCATAAGACAAAATGCTTGCTTTGTAGGAATTACAATCCAACTCGTGATGTAGAATATAGAACAAGCCACAATCTAGGGCCATGTAAAGTTAATGCAAACAGTGCAAGCAGGCTAGTCCATATATGCAAATATGAAATTAAATTAATGACAGGAAAATTTTCTTGAAGGTGTGAGTTTTGAGCCAAGCTTTGGAGAAGGACTCAGATAGGAGTGGGGGACTTCCTGGGGCCAAAAAGAACATTGCCAAGGCCAAAAACAGGAAAGGTGGAAGCAGAGTTTTATCCTGCCATGGCACAGAGCAGCTGTTTCTGGGATGGAGTCAAAATGGACCCTGGAAATACAGCTCTCGCTTTGCTGTCCATAGACACTCAAGTTCAAATAAGAACTGGAAAGGGTATGACAATCTAAGCAAGTTGGGTATCATCCAGCATATGAATAAGAGTTCTATAGCTCTTTTTGGCTTGGTGGGTTGGTGAGAAGGGTAAGGATATATGCTGAGGACCAATGAAAACTGGCAGCCACTGTGGGGTTAGAAGGCTGGACTCATTAGATGAGTTTAGATTTGAAATGATTGACACTAAGAAATGCCTGGAAATTCTTGAAAGAGGTGACATTATTATACAAAGGGGGTTAAAGAAGCCTATTCTGATGACTGTATCCAATGAGTTGAAGAGAAGAAGCGATGTGTGTATGGGGAGGGATGGGGGAAGGGGGGCACCAGCTCAGCAGTTGTACTTGTAGCCCAGGAGCACTGTTTTCCAATCGTAAAGCAAATTTGCTAATTTGGAACTAAACCACAGAATTCCTGGTCTATTATAGTAGACATCAACTTTCCAGTTAGAAAAAGTGAAGAGATTGATGAAGTCTATTGATCTCTTCTTGCTCCAAGAAATGGTAACAACAACAAAAAAAACCCACACTGAAATTGTGACCTCTTGGTGTCATCCATTATGTCAAATGAAATGTTTTTATAAGGCCTGAAGTTGGCTAAAGATGACTGCTGGTACTCTGCTAAAGCAGGATTTTTATCCAGAGTGGATAATTGACCTCACAAAGAGATCAAATATATTAATTAAGACAGAGTTCTACATTTGCTGGAGGTGGCAGTATTTTGGTCAAAAGTGGCGTTACTTTAGGAGTAAACCCCAAGCAGTGAATTTACAGACCCAAGAAAGTGATGACTACATTCTGTATCTGCAATCAACCCGTCTGACATGTGGTCACTGCAATGTGGCACACAGCTGATTGACGCTCAGCAGGGCACAAAACCATAAGTGGAACCAGAGATATTATGATGAGGGCCTCCAGTGCCTGTTTTTGCTTAGATTTGTGATTCTCAGCCTGGTTGGGCATCCTAAGCTCCAGGGGGAGCTTTTCAAAGATAGAGGATGCAGGGCTCTCAGCAGAATCTAAGTCTTGAAGGATGGAGCCTAAATTTATATCTGTGTTACCTGGTTTTTAGGTTCCCCCTATACTCTGTCACACCACTGGTGTTGTGAGCCACTGGCTTAGATGGTGAAGCTGAAATGATCTCACACAAAACACATGCATATACACAAACGTGTTTAGGAGCATGAAAACACACACATGAATACACACACACACACACACACACACACACACACACACACACACACTTCAGTAGCCAGTCAAGCTAGCCCATTTTTTTTCTTCTTTTTTTTAAAATAATTTTTTATGTTTCAATGACAGTTGACATACAATATTATATTAGTTTCAGGTATACAACATAGTGATTAGACATTTATATAACTTATGAATGGCTAAATCTAGCACGTATCTGACACCATACATAGTTATTAAAGTATTATTGACTATATTCCCTATGCTGTACTTTACATCACCATGACTATTTTGTAACTACCAATTTGTACCTCTTCATCCCATACCCTAACACTTCTCCCATTTGGCAGCCATTAAAATGTTCTCTGAACCTATGAGTTTGATTCTGTTTTGTTTGTTCCTTTGTTTTGTTTTTTAGATTCCACATACAAATGAAATCATATGGTATTTGCCTTTCTCTGTCTAACTTACTCCACTCAGCACAGTACCCTCTGTGTCCATCCACCTTGTTGCAGAAGGCAAGATTTCATTCTTTTTTATGGATGAGTAATATTCCATTGTATATATGTACCACTTCTTTTTTATCCATTCATGTATTGATGGACACTTAGGTTGCTTCCATATCTTGCTATTGTAAATAATGCTGCCATGAACAAATATATGCACATGTCTTTTCAAATTAGTGTTTTGAGGTTTTTTTAGATAAATTCTCACTAGTAAAATTACTGGGTCCTTCTTTATCTCTCGTTATAGTTTTTATTTTAAAGTCTATTTGTCTGGTATAAGTATTGCTACCCCAGCTTTTTTTTTCTGTACAGTTTCATGAAATATCTTCTTTCCATCGCTTTGCTTTCAGTCTGTGAGTGTCTTTTGATCTGAAGTGAGTCTCTTGTATGCAGCATATGTAAGAGTCTTGTTTTCTTACATATTCAGCCAACCGATTTTTTTTTTTTACTATTCTAAATTGTTTATTAGGTAAGAATTTAACAAACATTACTTATATTAGCAGTAACAGTGGAGCTGGATAGTATTGCACCTTCTCCAAGCTGCACAGTAAGAACTACCAATAATAATATGATGGAACCCTTTTCAAGGCCATGGCTCTTGTGGCCTGCAGATGTCAGCCTCACATCTCCCTGTGCTTGTGGACTGGTTTGGTGATCCACTGTGTGTCAGGAGTCTGTCTGATAGCTTTATGAAATGCAATGAGGATCACCTCAAAGAATTTGTACGTAAAATTTTCACCAACCCAGTAAGAATTCAGGACTCTCAGAACTCCACAGTGGGGTCCAGTTCACTCCCTGGCAATGGACTAAGGCTTTGAGCAAACTAGCTGGATAACTCAATGATGAACAGGTTTGTCATAGGTCGCACCTTTAGGAACTAGGTGTTTGCAGCTACCATGGGCGCACGAATTTGATGTACAAGCATAACCTTGCTTGGCCTTGTATCCCAGCCTGCACCCATTGTTGGGCCAGTTGGGGTGGAGACACTTGTGGAGCACAGAGAGCTGGTGGTACTGACAGCAGCAGACTCTGAGAAGAAAGAGCATAATTTTGGATGGTTTCTTCCAACATAGCTCCTGGATGTACTTGTAAGTGCCCATCTTGGCTTACCTGATGGCTGCAACCAGATGAAAAGTGTTACCCTACGTCTTTTGACAGAAGCACTTAATACATTTACATTCAATTATTGATAGATATGTAATTACTGCCATTTTATTATTCATATTTTTTATTATTTTTTTTTTCTTCTTGTTAAAGAAGTCTCTTTAACATTTCTTGTGATACTGGTTTGGTAGTGGTCAACTCCTTCAGCTTTTTCTTGTCTGGGAGGCTCTTTATCTGTCCTTCGATTCTAAATGACAGATTTGCTGGGTGGAGTAATCTTGGTTGTAGGTCTGTGCTTTACATCACTTTGAATATTTCCTGCCAAACCCTTGTGGCCACAAAGTTTCTGTTGAAACATCAGCTGACAGTCTTATTGGAACTCCTTCACAGATAACTAACAGCTTTTCTCTTGCTGCTTTTAAGATTCTCTCTTTATCTTTAACCTTTGACATATTAATTATGATGCGTTTGGGTGTGGGCCTCTTTGGATTCATCTTGTTTGGGACTCTGAGCTTCTTGGCCTTGTATGTTTATTTCCTTCGCCAGGTTGGAGAAGTTCTCCACCATTATTTCTTCAAATAGGTTTCAACTCCTTGCTCCCTCTGTTCTCTTTCTTGTGCCTCTGTGATGAGAAAGCTAGTATGCTTGATGTTGTCTCAGAGGTCCCTTAAACTATCCTCATTTTTTGGATTCTTTTTTTCTGTTTGCAGTTCTGATTGGGTGTTTTCTGCTATCTTATCTTTGAGATCATTGATTCGATCCTCTGCTTCATCTAATCTACTATTGATTAAAAAGTATTATTTTAGTTAGTGTATTCTTCATTTTTGACTGGTTCTTTTTTTATGTTTTCTATCTCCATTTTTTATTTGTTGTATATCTTTGTTGACGTTCTCACTGAGATCATTGAGCATCCTTATAACCTTTGAACTCTGCCTCTCGTGATTACTTGTTTCCCTTTTGTTTAGTCCTTTGTGTAAAGATTTGTTCTGTTTCATTTGGGACATGTTTCTTTGTCTCCTCATTTTGGCTGTCTCCCCATGTTTGTTTCCATGTATCAGGTAGACCTGCTATGTCTCCCAACCCTCATAGAGTGGCCTTATGTAGTAGGTGTCCTATGAGACCAAGTGGTGCAGTCTCCCTGGAGACCTGAGCTAGGTGTTCCAGGTGTGTCCCCTGGGTGGGTTATGTGTGCACTCCTGTTGTAGTTCAGCCTTGATTGCTTTTTGCATGTCAATGGGAGGGACTGACCCTCAGGTTGATTGGTTGTGAGGACTCGGTGTGATTACAGTGGAGGAATTACTGTGCAGGGGTCGACACTCGAAGCAGGATTCACTTTAGTGGGATTTTGGTTTCCTGCCCAGTCCTCCCTTTGGACTTGTCATTTGTGGAAGTGTTTGGGTGGTGCTCTGGTGCAGTCTGAAGCTGACCACTAGGTGTGTTGGTTCTGGGGCCTCTTGGGAGGGGCTCTGTTGCAGGCCAAGGTCAGCTGCTGCCTGTGCCCTGTTTAGGGTTACTTGATGTGCACAGATGGTTGCCACTTGTACTGGACTTGGAGTGCCTGGGAGAGCCTAAGCTGCGTTATTGAGGCCAGCTGCGACTAGTGCCTGGCTTGGAGCTGCTTAGCAAGAGGTACAGGGCATGCTGAGGCCAGATGCTGCTTCTTTGGGATTTGTGAGCCTTTGAGAGATTTTACAAAAGTTCACAACATGAGCCAAGACAGGCCATTTATATGGAAAAGTCACTGGAAACAGCTTAGGTAGTCCCAAAAGTTGAGTGTCGCAAGGTCTCAGGGAATCACCAGGGCAGGGTCAGTAGTGTTAGCTAGGTTGATGGAGACACAGATATAATGCCTGCCTGTGT
Organism: Aselliscus stoliczkanus; assembly: GCA_033961575.1. Classification (NCBI taxonomy): domain Eukaryota; kingdom Metazoa; phylum Chordata; class Mammalia; order Chiroptera; family Hipposideridae; genus Aselliscus; species Aselliscus stoliczkanus. The sequence goes on along the minus strand of CM066732.1, from coordinate 74,522,167 downwards.
GTGCAGGCTGAGTGGTGGGAGGGCTCATCAAAGGAACAATGGCTTCCTCCAGCACTTCTGTATGGGAGAAAGCTATCCCTCCAGCCTCACCCTGAAACGAAACAATTCTGTTCCTCTCTGCATGTGTGTGGTGCCTTTCAAGCTGCTGCCCCAGCTCTGGAGCTCAGAGTGAGTGAGTCTGTCTTAAGTCCATGCACAAGCCCTTTAAAATGCTCCAGCCACCCTCTGTCTCACTCAGCCAACAAAACAATCTCTGCTGGTTTTCACAGCCAGAAGTTGTGGTGACTTCTCTTCCCAGCACTGGAACACTGGGCTGGGGAACCTGGTGTGGAGCTGGGACTCCTCGCTCTTCAGGGAACCTCCACAGCCGAGATATCCCTCCTGATTTTTAACCACCACATATGGATGTGGGACCAACCAATTCAGCATCTCTGCTCCTCCTATCAGTCTCAAGATGCCTTCTTCCATATGTCCTTAGTTACAGGATTTCTGTTCAGCTAAACTTCAGGTGATTCTTGGTGATGATTGTTCTATAGTTTAGTTATAATTTTAAAAAAAATGATTTTGTTGGGGAATTGAGGGAGGGGAACAGCTTTGGGGAATCCAGGAAAGGGAACTGTCCGTTTGTTCTTCAATCTAGTTGTGGAGGACGTTGCTTCACTGGCCCATATTGGTATCATTGCTCTCTTTCCAGGTGAGGCAGATGGGTCCCCGGCCTCTGGACGGTAGCTCTTGGTAGCTTAAGCAGGCTGCCGGCCACTCATGCTGGCTGTCGTCCACTCACAGTAGCTTATGGCAGCCCACTGCAACAGGGGCTGCAGCCTACGCTGCTGGCAGTGACTCATTGCAGCCCAGCTCCAGGTAGAGCTGTTGTTCATCATTTTAGCTGTAGAGGGCAGTGTCACTGGCACTCATGTGGGATCTGAACCGGGGCCTGCTGCTCAGAGCTGGTGTCCCAAGCCAGTTCCTAAGCAATGCACCAATCGGCCAGCTCAGTTTAGTTGTAATTTTGATGTGATCATGGGAAGAGGAGAGCACAGCATTTACCTATTCCATCTTGACTGGAAGCTCAATCTTTTCATTTTTTTCTTATAGATAGAAGTGTTCACAGATATTCTGGGATTATCAGCCTCTCAGAATCTCTAAATTCTTCAATCCATAATAAAATCAGTCTCCAGGATTTTCTTAAAGCTGAGTACTATTGTAATATAGTAGCTTTCCTAAATGCATGGCATTCTTCAAAAGCAGTTATCCTAAGTGAAGATGAGCCTTAACTCACTGACCTGTGGAATAACTGCAAACTCTTCCTTACAGTTCTCATTTCAAAAGCAAGCCCTTCATTTGCATTCTGTCCTCCACACACCAGTGTTCACTGAGACCCACATTCCTTGTTTATTCCTCTTCCAAGAGATAAGAAAGGGGGAAGGGAATAGCTTCTGGAGCCCAAGGAAGAATTACCATGCCAGAAACAAAGTCACAGAGAAGCCCCTGAATTCCCGAGGTAATCTCCATTGAATCAAAATACAAAAAGGGAGGCTAATTCAATTAGCAAGTGATGCCTTCTTTTAGAATAGACTTCTTGCACTAGTAAGAATGGAGGAACGCCAAGGACTGGTGCCCAGACTACAAACAGAAAATATTGGCAATGCTTGGAGTCTGCCAACCAAGGGGCACTGGCTGTTCACTTCAGTATTATTTATTGAAAAAAAAAAAAGCAATGTGTTAGGCTCTTTAGGACACAGGGCTGTGTTCACAAGATAAAGTACACTGATAAAACATGGAGAAAGGGAAGAGATAAAAATATTCTTCAGGGAAATGGGAGTCTAAAGTACAAAGGTTAAGAACTTTAGAGAAACATTTCACATTCTAGCTTTTAAGTGAATTGAAAACACAATTCCTGAAAGAAATGCATCTTGAAAGTGCACTTAGCATAGAGCAGGAAATTTTTATAAGACAATTTGCAGGGGACAGGAAGTTGCTTATTCAACATCCAACATGGTGCCTTGCATGTAATAGAATCTGAGAAATGTTTATTGAACATTATTTCAGTATAGATTGGGGTCATATTTCCACTCTCTATAATTTGAAAAAGATACTCAGAATTAGAGCTGATCCTTTGATCTTGATATTGTGAAACATCTTTTCCAAAAGCCAGTGCTTACTCTATTTAGATGGCATGAGCATCTCATGGAAAGTCCAGGTTTTGCTTGTTAGGCCTTCCCTCTGCAGTGGCCATTGAGCAATCTTGAAGAAACCCAAAGACTTAGGGAGCATAATTTGGAACCCACCAGACGAGCACCTCTATTTTTGTAGGTGAGGAAACAAAAATTCAGACTGTGGGAGTTGGGGCCAAGTGCTCTTTCCACCACTACCTAGATAAAGTCTTACTGGAGGTACTCTTGTTTATTTCTTTCCCATGTCTATGGATCTTTTGACTTGGACCTGTGGGGTACACTGAAAAGGGCATGGGTTTCGAGATCAGACAAACCTGGGTCTGAATGCTGGCTCTGTGCTTATTTGTCCTGTATCCTTGGCAAATTCCTTAATCTCACTGAGCCTCCACTTCACCTATTGAGTGAGAATAAAATGCACATTCTAGATCTTAGCAACGTATAAGAAGTGTGTGGTTTTGACTCAGTATGTGCTAGTGCCCTCTTCCAGGCAGCAAACTGAATATCTGAACATAGAGACAAGAAAGGTAGAAGGCACTGTCATAATAATAGTACATAGCACTTACCATAAGCCATGTTCTATGCTAATTTAATCTGCAGAACTGCCCCATGCAAGAGGTACTATTTTTATCCCCATTTTACAAGGAAGGACTCTGAGGCACAGATTAATGAAATAACTTGTTCAAGGTCACAGAGTTATTAAGTAGGGAAGTTGGGATGTAAATCCTGATGTTGTGATTCAAAAATCATACTCTTAATCAGCATATCATTTCTGCAAGGGTGCAGGATAGGAGGCAAAGGTGGGCAAATGTGGAGAGAAAATGGGGGGGCTTGTTGGTTTGAGTAAGAGGAACATGTCGATCTGGCATTAGAGGGTGTGTTTACATGTACAAAGACATCTAGAGAGCAGATAGCTCAGGATTTTGGAGCAGAGAAACCTAAGCACTCTGTAGACAAATGGATGGATAAAAGGAAGGAAGGAAGGAAGGAAGGAAGGAAGGAAGGAAGGAAGGAAGGAAGGAAGGAAGGAAGGAAGGGGCCAGCTGAGTGGCGCGTTGGTTAAGAGCTGGCTTGGGATGCCAGAGGCCCCTGTTCGGATCCCACATTAGGGCCAGTAACACTGCCCTCCACAGCTAAGATGGTAAACAGCAGCTCCACGTGGAGCTGGTCTGCTGTGAGTTCCCAGGACGGCATAGCTGCAGCCCCTGCTGCAGTGGGCTGCCAAGAGCCACTGTGAGCGGCCGTGCAGAGGCCGGCGACCGATCTGTCTCACCTGGGAGGTGCGCAGTGATGATACCAACATGGGCCAGTGGGGTGACGTCCTCCACAACTAGACTGAAGAGCAAAAGGACAGCAACTTGTCTGTTCCCCTTCCCTGATTCCCCAACACTGTTCCCCTCCCCCAATTCCCCTATTTTTTTTGGTATTATTTTTAGTATTATTAATAGTTACAGATGTACAAAACTATGCAATAGTTATCTTTTTCACCACTTACAAAATGACTATCCCCTCCCCCTGCCCCTGAACCCCGATATCACACATATTTATTACAATTCCATTGACTCCATCCCCATACTACCCAATTAAAAAAAAAAGTAAAGAAAGGAAGGAAGGAAAGAAGGGAGAGAGGAAAGAAGGAAGGGAGGGAGGGAGGGAGGGAGGGAGGGAAAAAGAAAGATAGATATTTCAGTACCCCAAACAATCATGTATTGAGCACTTCTGTATGTTAGTACTCTCATGCATCATCTTATTTAATCTTCACAACAGAATCTTATGAGTCAGGGCCGTTATCCAGAAACTTAAAAAGTAAAATAACTTGCTCACAGCCTCATGCTTCCTAAATAGTGGTATTAGTATGTGAAACAGCTGCTGGGCCTTTACTGCTGCATGGATCCCCCAGTGATTTTTCCTATACCAGTTATAAAACTACTTTTTATAACCCTCCTCTACCTTCAAATTATTTTTACCCATGAGCACTAAAGTCATCTTTAGATGTCAATGGTTATGTAAGTCTTCACTTGTGGCCTCTCCGGCCTCTTTTCCAAGTTAATGAATGACATCTTAAACTTTGCGGGCCGGCGGAGTGGTGCAGTGGTTAAGCGCTGGCTTGGGAAGCCAGCGGCCCTGGTTCTGGTCCCACATATGAGGGCCAGTGACACTGCACTCAAAAAAAAAAAAAAAAAGAATTCACTTTGCTAGGGAGACCCTCTCCCTGTGACAACACTCTTTAAACATGTGACCTTTGCCCTATTGCCTCTCTTTCCTATAGCACCACAGTGGTTCAAATCATCTCCCCTGTCCATAAACAACTGCACTTGTGAAGCAGAAATCACTATTAAAAAGAGTGGTACAGACCCCCCGTTGGGAGCTCTAATAGGCTCTGCCAGGGACCAAGGAACATTACTATCACATCCATATGTGTCCTCTTACAGGGTCAGCCTCATGGAAATAGGCACAATAATAGCCTCAGACAAAAGCTGGGGATGATATTGAACTCACTTTCTCAGGAGAAACCTTTCTCAGAAGGCCACCTCATTCTTGATTAGGGGCAGCAAGCCCAAGGAGAGGAATGGATTTGAGATTTTTTTTTTTCAAAGCTAGTGAAATTAATTTATATATGCTCCTCCAGGGCTCTTGTTTTTTGTTTGTTTGTTTGTTTGTTTTTCCTCAAACTGGGTCTTTAGTTTGGAGATTCAAAGTGAGAGGATCATCACTATACACAAAGCCTATTCCTTTCTTTAAAGCCTGTTTCTTTCGCTGCAAAGAATATAGAGAAAGAGTTATTGCTATCTTTTGTCTAAACAAGATAGGCAAGCTAAAAGCCCTGTGACATGAGCCACGTTACCCACCTTCACTTTCATAATATATTTACAATCATATGGTTTTTGCTTGATTGATCAGATGCCAGGTTTCCAAAACTTTTAAAGATAAAGTAAGTTTTTTGCACCTGGGTTGAAAAGACCATTTGTTTTAAGCTTAGGATGTTAATGGTGATGAAAAAGAGAAACCCTGGTGACATGTCCATTTCTATGGAACACATGAAGCAGTTCTCCAAGGGCATTTTCTCTGTGGATCCCGTTTTCTTTTCTGTTGTGATGAATGTAATTTTAGTGGTTGTGTGTCAGAGTTTATACTCCTGCTTTAAAGCATCTCTTCAACTTTAACAGCATAAATGCAATCACCCAAGTGTATGGCCTCACTGGTAATATGGCTTTTAAAATATAAGCCCTTCTCCTTCATACCCCTTGTCATTAACTGGTAAATTACTAATTTATTTCCTATTAGAATTTATATAGTTTGCAGCAATTAAGAAGAAAGGCATAATTGCTGACAAACCCAGGGCCCTATTTAAATCACTTCCTTGTTGACAACATATTTCTCTTTCCTCAAACTGAATGTCACTGAAATCTGATTTGTGCAGAACCCTTGTGGACGAGCGCACTGCACCTGTCACCTGGGCGCTAGCATTCTGCTGAGGATCAATTTACATAACCTCATTTAATGGTTCATAAATCATACCCATTAAGCCCAGCTAACAGGAACCAAGGGTTCTAATTTATGCTGCCTTTCATAGCAGAAAATTGGGAGGCTGGAGCCTGTGGATAAAGAACCCAGGTCTTGCCTTTGATTGTTGATTGTGATGGTAAATGTATGGATGATGAGAACAGATTTTCACTTTATTGATTTCCTGCCAAAGCACAGCGTGCTTTATTGTGAAAGGGCGCCTTTTGGCAGCAGTGCTAAAAGTGGCAGTTGTTTAGGAGCCCTTTGCCAAGATGAGGTCTAAGACAATACAGAGTGGTAAATACTAAAATAATATCAAGCTGAAATGTTAGTCTTTAAATGGAAAAAAAAAAAATCTCTAACCTTTTGGAAATCAGTGACCCTTTCTCCTGAGCAGCACTTCCCCTCCCCACCCCACAAAAGCATGCGAAGCCAAGAACTGGGGCAATGAAACATTTTAAGAAATGAAAAAAACAATGCTTTCCATCCTCTGCCCTAAGTCACTTGCTGATGGGGGCTCATGCAAAATAATGCAGATGTCTAGAATCCTTCAGATAATGATTTCAACCAGCGTGTTCTACTGAGCCAAGTTTGCAGCCTCTGAGCTCTCTCTCTCTCTTCTGCCATGTACTGTTTTTTTGGTTGAAAATCCGGAAACACCATTTTTCTCTCTACTTTATTTTTCCCCTTTAGGTCAAGATAGTGCATCCAACTATATATCGTTCTCAGCCAAATGCGATATATAAAAGGTCATCCTCTCATAAGTGCTTAGGCTGGATTTCAAAATAGCAAAAGTGGTCCTAAGATCATTTTTCCAGATGAAAAACATCCCCTAAGTATTGCTGAGGCATATTGATTCCCTTCTCTCATCTCAGTTCTGCCCTGTAATGGACGTTATATATTCTCATTTTACCTTGTTCTCAAAATCTTTGTTAAACATGGTGATTTTTTTCTGATAAAATGTAGTGCCTTCCCTCTCACCCCCACCCTATCTCTCTCCGCAAGGCAGGGTTTTCTGAAGCACTTTATTTTTATTCCTGCTTGTGGATATCACTGTGGAGGCTTATTTGATGTGGACTACTCCCCACCCCTATCTTTAAACCCTAAACCTGCCATGTAACAAACTGATTGGAGCCAGACAAGAGAATCGAAGCAACCTTGGCAATCACTTCTGCCTGCTTTTCCATCCAATGGGGTGTGTCTCCTGCTTTGTTACCAGTCATTTTTCATAAGGGAAAATCAATGGTATCTACATCTTTTGTATTATCCTAGAGGGTTCATCCACAGTTAGTTACATAGTGCTACTAACAGAATGTAAGGGTACATGTAAAGTTTAAGCATATCTGGAATGCCTTAACTCCACTCTCTTGGTAACAGAACCCTCCTTTCCCAGGGGAACCTATTCATGTGATGAAGATGGGGTTGACCCTGCTCCCCAACTCCATCCAAAGGGATAGGCCCATAACCCAGGTCTAGCCAATAAGAAGATAGCTATGCCCGTGGTGGTCCAGTGATCTGTTCAAGAATGGGCAACGGACACAACCTGTTATGTCTGTTGTCTGGAATTGTTATCAGAGAAGTTATTAACCTGGTAGTAGATTCACTCTGCAAGAAATGGAGAGAGGGTGACAGAGTTTTGAAGATGTCATTTAAGTCCCTGGATCCAGCCATGTCTGGAATTATATGCCCCTCTGAGCTTGCCAGTTTCATAAATCTCCCTTCTCTCTTTTTCTTTTTTATATTAAGCTGAGTTTCCATACTTGCTTTAGTGGTTCTACTTAATTCCCAAAGGAGTTTAATATACAAAAATGTGGTGAAAAAAATAGAATGTTTTGTACCAAGAATGAGAAAATCCAGGTTCTAGTCTTGAAATTGTCACTTAATCTCACTAGGTTTCAGTTTCCTCATTTAAAAAAAAGAAAGTGCTTTATTGGAGGACATGTAAGGCCCTTTCTAAATCTACATTTAACTCATTCATTTATCCAATTATTCATTCATTCATTTAACAAATATTTGCTGAGAGCCTATTGACTGGCACTGTACTAAGCACTGGAGGTACAGAAGTGAACAAAATAGAAGAAAAAAAAAACCCTGCCTTCATAAAGTTTACATTCTAGTCAGAGGCAGACCCATAAAGTACTCTCAGGAAAGGTGATGAAATTTTAAATAGCTCTTCACTTATGTATTACTATATAACAAACCTTCCCACACTTAGTGGCTCTAAGCAACAAGCATTCATTATTGTTCATAATTCCGTGGGTCAGTCATTAGCTCAGCTGGAAGGATCTTCTGCTGTCCTCACCTGGGGTCACTCACGGGACAGCAGTCATATGGCAGCTTGACTGGGGCCAAGGAGTCTAAGATGGCCTCACTCTTGTGTCTGGGGCCTCGCTGCAGGCTGCCTGCCGGGCCTATGCTCTCCTTTCTCAGGGCCTTGCCCAAGCTGCTGTCCATGCCAGTGTGAGCTCTCCAAGAGAACAAAGGCAGAAGCTGTGAAGTTTCTTGAGGCCTAGGCTCTGAAACTCACAAATATCAGTTCCACCACTTTCTATTGACCCACACGAGTCACAAGACCAACTCAGAATCAAGGAGTGGGGATATAAATTTCACCTCTTGATGAGAGGAGCTGCAAAATATGGTGGCCATATTTTTTAAGCTACCATAGGTAGTGCGGCCAGAGAAGATCTCATGGAAAAGAATATTTGTGTAAAGAGCAAGTCATGCATGTATCTGGGGGGAAGAAAACTCCAAATAGTGAACATCAGTGTAAAGACCCTGAGGTAGAAGAAGGAGGAGATTCAGGGAGCAGCAAGAAGGAGGTCAATGTAGCTAAAACGGAATGAGCAAGGTGGAGAGCAGAAGCAGATGAGCTCACAGTGATAATGAGGGGGCATCCAGTTAGCTCAGGTGGTTAGAGAGCAGGCACATAACATCAAGGTTGCCAGTTCAATCCCCACATGGGCTACTGAGTTGTACTCTCCACAACTAGATCAAAACAACTACTTGACTTAGAGCTGATGGGTCCTGGAAAAACACACTGTTCCCCAATAAAAAAAAAAAATTTAAATTGATAACGGGGAGCTGGGCCTTGGAGAGGGTTTTAGGGCCTCTGACTATTACTCCGAGTCAAGCGAGGGACCACTGTGGGATTTTGAACAGAGGTGTCATAATTAGCTTACATAGTGGATAAAGATCACTCTAACTTCTGTTAGAGTGATTAAAGCAGTCAAGAGCAGAAGGGAAAAGGAATAAGAAATAAGCTCAGAAGATAATTTGGATCCAGTTTTTGGAAGATCTAGAATGCCAAACAGTGGGTTACTGTCATAATGGGTTCCTCCAAATTGGGACCCAGAATTTCTTATCATTTACAAAGGAAGTAAAGGAAGACAAGATGTGGGGACAAGTTTCGGTCTGTGAGCTATATTCACTATTTCAGAAAGTTTAAATGAAATATTAAGCTTCTTGCTTTTGGTTAGAATTATGTATCACCTTTTCCTTAGGAAAACCTTGGTTAGATCACATTAATAAGAAACTTCAATTGACCATCACTGGCATCATAGGCATTTGGGGGATGTGATTGGGATAACTTGGCACTGTTGTCAGACCTACAGGCCAGGCCGTAACTGCTGAGGGAACTTTTCACAAGGACCTGTGAAAGTGTGGCAACCACAGTTACAGGATACCTAGTAACAAACAGTGCTCAACTATACATTAACTTCATTGCTTTTTCAGATGATAGATTATTGATTTCATAATTTTATTGTGCAACCCCAATAACAATTGGTTATTGATGAAAACTTGACTCAATTCTGAAGTTGAAGTTGTGCCAACAGTTACTAAATGCTATTTATTTGGTGCATAGGAGCTTTCAAAATGAGGTATCCATAGGCCGGGTGTATGTTGATTGCTTTTAGTTTAAAAGTAACAATGAAACATACATGTCTTTTATTGTAATTCTTTTTGGACCCGGATGGGGCATAAGTTATAAATAATAATGTCCCATGTTTCTGATTTTTCAGTTATTGTATAGTTTTGGGTAGAAAAGAAGGAGATAACAGTTTTCCTGTTTTTAATTTTGAACTTTTGTATAACCTATTTCTTAGATATTAAACTAGTGAAATTATTTTTTTAGCTACTGAAATTTTCAAAGGTCACAAATATCCAACAATCAGAGATTAGTTTATATATTATGGAACATCTATAAATGGAATACTCTGTAGTCATTAAAGATGATATTGTAAAATGTTTATTGAGGGAACAAATTTAAATTATAAAACCACTGACATGACATAATTACATTTTTAAAACTGCATGTGTGTGGATCTGTGAGTGAATGCACATGTGTGCTTAGGAAAAAACAGGAAGAACATAGAGAAAAATTTTTAAAGTAGTTATTTCTAGGTGGTGAAACATAAAGACTTTATTCTAAAAATGTGTCTATATTTTATATTTATGTGTAATTAGCATGTGTTGTTTGTATAGTTTATACTGTTTGACACGAGAATTAAAGGAGACATAAATATGGCAAAGTTAATTTTTACACCAGACATCCTTATTTTAGCTTTAGCTCATCAGGCAAGATGGGTTTTAGCAAAAGGCAGTCTGAGATTCTCCCAAGTGGTTTCTTCAACTGCTGTATCTGTCAGGGGTTTGAGAGATGCCTTTTGGCCATCCCGGGTCTCAGATTGAACACTTAAAATAAATTTTTTAAATTTTTCAGTTACAGTTGACATTCAATATTATATTAGTTTCAGGTGTAGACGGAACATTTTTTCATAGAATACCAATTAACATGGTCAAGGACTGGGGTTCCAAGAAATCCAGTTTGTGAAACCTGATCTAGATATTTTCAAAATTGCTAATCACAGCCATCGTAAAGAGCTTTCTAGAAAGTACTTTTCACAATGACTGATTAAGTATATTGGAGTGGGTAGGGAAGGACTGACAGAGGTGAAGAAGGTGAAGAATTGTTAATGGAATTTATAATTGAGCAACTTGGAAAATAGAAACCCTTTTTTTATTCTTTTTATTTTATTTTATTTTATATTATTTATTATTATTGGGTAACAATGTGTTTTTTTCCAGGACCCATCAGCTCCAAGTCAAGTCATTGTCCTGCAAACTAGTTGTGGAGGGCGCAGCTCAGCTTCAGGTTCAGTCGCCGTGTTCAATCTGGTTCCGAGGGGCGTAGTCCACCACCCCATGAGGGAATCCAATTGGCAACTTTGTTGTTAAGAGCACCCACTCTAACCAACTGAGTCACCTGTCCGCCCCTTTTTCATTCTAATAGTGTGTAAACTGTGTAACGTCATGTCAATAGAAGAGATTTGGTTACATCTGCTAGATTGCACTCTGTAAAACTTTTATTGAGGAGGACTAATAATAGCTCACTTCCCTCTCCCTTTTGCAATGGAAGCATATTCTTAGATTTAGACTTACTGATGGACCTCTTTATTCATGACCTTGTTCTCCTGTTCTTTGCCAAATCTGGAGAGTATAGTTATGGGTTGCTCTGAGTCAAGAGGATAAAGAAGCACCCGTAGGTCTCAGGAGTTGAGTCATATTCCGGAACAATGCAGAAATAAGTTTCATATAGTTCATCCTTACTCTAGTGGCTTTCACTTAGAGCATTAGATCTCTGTTTGATATTATCAAATAAATAACATTCTATATTGGTACAGATATTATTTCATTAATGTTGATTTTCCTTGATCATAGAAAATGCATTCTTTCTCTTTGGGGAGGATTTTTAGTCAGCTGATATTGTGAGAATATAGAGGCTTGAGAACATTGAAGTTGTCTGTTTCTTCTTTTAAATCAAAGTAGCCCTGATATCATTTAACAATTGGATTACATGAAAAATCCCAACACAGCATAGCTCTTCTATTGAAATTGGATTGATTCCTTTAGAGACCATCTGATCTCAACAGCAGCCTGCAAAAAAAATCCTCTGGACCTTGAAAGAAACTAAAATTAATGGATTTTTAAAAAATCTAAGCTCTCAGATTTTTGAACATGAAAATATCCCTTCTCCCAGTAATTTGCATCTAAAAACAAAAATGAAAGTGTGCGTGTCTGTACATATAAAAAAACCTAATACTTTACTTTTGTGCTGAACTTTTTGATTTCTCTATTTACTAAAGAGAATTATCATATTTCAAAGATGCTAACATTTTCTTTTAACTACCTCCTTAACCCATAAACCAAAGTTCTCCAAATCGCATATACTTTTTTAAAATGTGCATAGTTTTTAAAAATGGAATTATAAGATACCTCCCATGCTTATCATGTGCAGAAACTCATTAGGTATCACTTCAACCTCCATTAAGATTCTAAACTATGATACATATGTCCTTCTCTTGAAGCAACTGAAAGCCAAAACATGAAACTTTGAGACATTTACAATAAAGAGTATTATAGTGATGATTCAAGTTACAAAACTATTCATTATAGGGTTTTTTAAATTAATGACCTCTAAAAGTTTTAAAGCAATTTAATCTGAAAACATGTACTATTTAGAAATACATGTATTGTACAGAACAATATTTCCCAAATCCATCTTTTGTTAACCTTTTGCCATATCTGCACACATCAGTTATTCATTATTTAATTTATGGCTTTTATTCAAAGGACTTTCAACCAAGTCACTTTTTTTACCTCAAGACTCATCCAAAGAAATAATATTCATAATATTATGGGTTTGGTATGTTGATCATTGATATTTCTGATACAAAATAAAGTTATAGCCATTAAAATAAGTATCTCTATGTATATACCCCCCAAAAACAGTGGCAAATATATCCTAGTTTGAGAATACTGGCATCAAGAAGATATTGCTGTTTTCCTGTGGTGGTTAATTTTATATGTAAACTTGTCTTGGCTGAGGGATGCCCAGATGACCAGTAAAACATTATTTCTGGGTGTATCTGTGATGGTGTTCCTGGAAGAGATTAGCATTTGAATCAGTAGGCTGAGTAAAAGAGATATGCCTATATTGGCCTGGCATCATCCAATCCTTTGGAGACTCAGATAGAACAAAAAGGCAGAAAAATGAGTTCTCGCTCTCTTTTCTTGGGCTGGGATAACTATTCCTCCTGCTCTCAGACATTGAACATCAGAGCTCCTGGTCCTTGGGCTTTGGGACCCTGGGACTTATACCCCAGATTCTCAGGTCTTTGGCCACAGACTGAATTACATCACCAGCTTCTCCAGCTTTCAGATGAGAGATTGTGGGATTTCTTGTTAGCCTCCATGACTGCATGAGCCAATCCTATGATAGGTAGGTAGGTAGGTAGGTAGGTAGGTAGGTAGGTAGGTAGATAGATGATAGATAGATAGATAGATAGATAGATAGATAGATAGATAGATAGATAGATAAAGTAAATATCCTATTGGTTCTGTTTCTCTGGAGAACACTAATACAGTCTCTAAAAAGTCATGCCTTTTTTTTAAAGTGTCATGAGTCCTTGTTTGCAGGTGGTGATTGTGAATAATAAGTCTTGTCCTCCACCTTCCACTATTACACCAAGAGTAGCAGTTCAGACCACAGTCTCCTAGGCAGAAGGTCCACATAGAGTTCTTGGTATAAAGAAAGGGCCATATTTCACAGCATTCCTAGAGTGGACACTGCATACCAGCAGCGCCTTCTCGCTGCCCAGGATAGGGACTCCCACTCATTTGAATAGGTGTCTCACTTTCTTATGGCGACTTTGGGTGTCTGAGGCCTAAGATGGAAAACTCAAGTGACCTGTTTTTTCATGTCTCTGTAACTACCTTGTATTTCTTTTAAAACTGACCTGGCAATATGTGTCAAAAGCCTTAAAAATGCATATGTCTTTTGATCTAGCAACTCTGCTTCTAAGACTCTATTCTAGGAAATAATCAGAAATGTGGACAAACAGTAAGTTACAAAGATGTTGATTATAGTATTGTTTGTAATAATGAATGTAAGGAATGTGAGAAGCAATCTAAACTATGGGAAATTAATTAAAGTGTTATGCCTACATGTGAGAATATTATGAAGATGTTTAACAATTCAAGTTACAGGACTTACAAAAGTGTTCATGAAATAGTTAAGTAAAAAAAGTAAAGGCTATGCAGAAATATGGGAACATTCAGTACTTTTCACATAAACCTAAAGTTACTCTAAAAAATAAAGTATACCAATTTTTTTTAAACTATGAATTAAAAATAAATAAGCAAATAAATGTTACAAAGCAGTATGTTTTATATGATCCCTATTTGTAAAACCAAAAGACTATATACCAAAATAAAAGTGGTTTTCTCTTTTGCCAATTTTCTTCTTTTAAAGATTTTATTAAAAATATATTGGGTTGTCAGAAAAGTCATAAAGTATGTTTGCAACGGATGGCACTAGTTCATTTTTGGAATTACTAGAGTCATTCGCATCTATTTTATTGCTATGTCATTTGACAGCTGACAGTTCTAGTCTCATTCTAAAAAAAAATTGAGCGATTTGGTTGAGTTTTGGAGATTTTACAAGTTGAAGATGGAAGACCAAACTATGCATTTTCACCATATTTTGCTGTTTTACTTCCATAAAGGGAAGAACGCATGTCAAGCTTGTGTAAAGTCGCATAAAGTTTACGGTGACAATGCTCTACAAGAACGTCAGTGCCAACGATGGTTCAGAAATTCCGTGCTGGTGATTTTGATCTCAACAACGCTCCTCGGCCCACCAAGGTGGATGATGACAAAATAATGGCATTGATCGAATCAAACCCATGTTACATGACATGAGAGATTGCAGAAACATTGACCATCCATCATTCAAGCGTTCATGACCACCTGAAGAAGCTGGGATACATAAGCAACTTGATAAAAGAAGTTCATTTGATGGCGTATATAAACATCTGCAATATGCTCATTAAAGGTGAGGAAAACGATCCTTTTTTGAAGCAGGTGATAACTGTTGATTAGAAGTGGATTGTTTACAACAATGTGGTGTGCAAACAGTCCTGGTCCCGACGTGATGATTCGCCTCAAATGACATCAAAAGCAGACATTCATCAGAGGAAGGTGGGATTTTAAAGATGTCGTGTTTTTTGAGCTCCTACCAAGGAACCAAACAATCAATTCGAATGTGTACTGTCAGCAATTGGACAGTTTGAATGAATCTATCATCCAGAAATGTCCAGAGCTTGTTAATTGTAAAGGAGTTGTTTTCCATTATGACTATGCAAGACCACACACAAGTTTGACCTGTCAAAAATTATTGGAGCTTGGATGGGATGTGTTCCCACACCCACCATACTTGCCTGACCTTGCTCCGTCAGACTTGCACTTGTTTCGCTCTCTTCAAAACTCCTTGCATGGTATAACGTTCAATTCAAGTGAGGCTGTAAATCAGCACTTCGTTGAGTTTTTCACTAATAAAGACAGGTCCTTCTATGAACAAGGAATTATGAAGACCACTGAAAGATGGCAAAAGGTTATTGAAAAAAAACAGGCACTATATCATTGATTGATCTTTGTTCTTTATAGAAATAAATCACCTTTGAAAAACATAGACAAAATACGTCATGACTTTTCCAACAACCCAATAGCTAACATACAATATTATATTAGTTTCAGGGGTACAACATGTTTATTCAACGTTTATATACCTAAAGAAGTGATCACCATGATAAGTCCAGCAACCATCTGACATTACACAATGCTATTACAATATTACTGACTATATTTCCTATACTATATATTACACCCTCATGATTTATTTGTTTTATACATGGAAATTTGAACCTCTAATTCCACCTCACCTTTTCCCCCCTTTTTAAATTTGTCAATTACAATTAACATTCAATAGTATTTTATATTAATTTGAGGTGTGCAGCATAGTGGTTAGACATTTATACAATTTAAGAAGTGATTCCCCTGACTAGTCAAATATCCAACTTGCACTATGTACATAACTATTACCATACTGTTACTGTATTCCCTATGCTTTACTTTTATTTATTTCTTTTTTTTTTTTTTTTTTTTTTTTAGTTGAGCCATCTTGCCACCTGTTGGCAGCTTAGTGGCAGTTCAGCTCGGGCTGGACATCGAACTGCTGTTGCTCAGAGCTCAGCTCGCACTCTTGAGTGAGCTCTTAACCAACTGAGACACTCGGCCAGCCCCAAATTTGTACTTCTTAATCCCTTCACCTTTTTCACCCTGTCCCCAACTTCCCTCCCATCTATCACCCCAACAAATCTAGTACCCATCTGACACTATACATAGTTATTACAATATTATTGACAATATTCCTTATGCTATACCCTACATCCCCATGATTACTTTGTAACAATCAATTTCTACTTCTTAATTGCTTCCTCTTTTTCCAATCACACCCCAACACCCCTCCATCAGGCAACCATCAAAATATTTTCTGTATCTATGAATTTGTTTCTGTTTTGTTTATTTTGTTCTTTAGATTCCATAGAAAAGCAAAATCACATTGCATTTGCCTTTCTTTCTCTGACACTCCACTCAGCACAATACCTTCCAGGTCCATCCATTCTGCTGCAAATGGCAAGAAACAACTCCTTTCCATGGCTGAGCGATATTTCATTGTATATATGTACTATGTCCTCTTTATCCATTCTTCCATTGACAGACACCTAGGTTGCCTCCACATTTTGGTCATTGTAAACAATGCTACAATAAACAAATGGAGGAACATGTCCCCTCGATGTAGCGTTTTGAGTTTCTTTAGATACATACCCAGAAGTGAGATTACTGGGCCCTTCTTTGCCTGTTGTTATAGTCTTCATTTTAAAGCCTATTTTTATCTGGCATAAGTGTTGCTACTCCAGCTTTTTTTGTGTTTTTATCATTTCCATTTTCATGAAATAAGATTTTTCATCACTTTACTTTCCATATTTACTTTTCATATTCAGTCTGAAGTTAGTCTCTTATAGGTAGTATATGTAAGGATTTTGTTTTCTTATCCATTCAGCCCTCCTATGCCTTATGATTGGAACATTTAATCCATTTACAATGAAAGCAATTGTTGATCGATATGTAGCTATTGCCATTTGATTACTCATAATTTTGATTTCTTTTTTTCACCATCTTAAAGAAGTCCCTCTAACATTCCTTGTAATACTAGTTTGGTGGTGATGAACTTCTTTAGCTTTTTATTGTCTGGGAAGCTCTTTATCTGTCCTTTGATTTTAAATGATAGCTTTGCCAGGTAGAGCACCCTTGGTTGTAGGTCCTTCCTTTTCACCATGTTGAATATTTATGTGCCAATGCCTTCTGGCCTGCAAAGTTTCTGTTGAGAAATCAGCTGACAATCTTATGGCAACTCCCTTATAAGTTATTAGTTGCCTTTCTCTTGCTGCTTTTAGGATTCTCTCTTTGTCTTTAGCTTTTGCCATTCTAATTATAATGTGTCCTGGTGTGGGCCTGTTTGGGCATCTTGTTTGGGAACTTCTGCACTTCCTGGTCTTATATATCTATTTCCTTCTCCACCTTGGGAAAGTTTCAGTCATTCCTTCTTCACACAGGTTCTCAATTCCTTTACTTTCTCTCTTCTCCTTCTGGTGCCCCCTATGGTGTGAGTGTTGTTATGCTTGATGTTGTCCCAGTGGTCTCTTAAACTATTCTCATATTTTTGAATTCTGTTTTCATTTTGCTGTTCTGATTGTGTGTTTTCTGCTACCTTGTCTTCCAAATGGCTGACTCGATCCTCTGCTTCATTGAGTCTGTTGGGCATTCCTTCTAGTGCATTCTTCATTTTAGTTATTGTACTCTTCATTTATGACTGGTTGTTTTTATGGTTTCTATGTTCTGTTTTATGCTTGGTATCTCTTTGTTGAAGTTCTCACTAAGCTCCTTGAGCATCCTTATAACCATCGTTTTGAACTCTGTCTCTGGTAGGTTATTGACTCCATTTTGTTTAGTTCTTTTTCTGGAGTTTCCCTTGTTCTTTCATTTGGGACAGATTTATTTGTTTCCTCCTTTTGGCTCTCTCTCTGTGTTTGTTTCTATCTATTAGGTAGATCTGCTATGTCTCCCAGTCTTGGTCAGGTTGCCTTATACAGTAGGTGCCTTCTGGAGCCCTGGCATAGTCGCCCTGGTCTCCTGCTCTAGGTGCTCTAGGAATGTCTTTTGTGTGGGTTGTGTGTGCCCTCCTGTTATATTTGAGTCTTCATTGCTATTGGCACATCAGTGGGTGGGATTGACCCTTAGGCTGATTGGCTGTGGGGTTTGGTCACATCCAGAGCTTACAGGCTGCTGTGCAGGGGGCTTACCCCTCTGAGTGGGATTCACCCCAGCAGACTCTGGTGCCTATTGAGACTGCCCTTTGTGTATGTTGCTTGTGAAGCTAATTGGGCTACGCTCTGCTGTGATCTGAAGCCAACCTCCAAGTATGTTGGTTCTGGGGCCTCTTGAGAGGGCTCCGGTGCAGGTCTAGGTCAGCCACTGCCTGTGACTGGCTGGAGACTATCTGGAAGGAGCTACAAAGAGATACACGGTTGTTTTCACTGCCTGTGCCAAATCTGGAGGTGCATGGAAGAGGCCACACTGAGAACTGAGGACAGCTGCCACCCATACTGGGCCTGGCTCATTCTGCAAAAGCCAGGACTCCCTGAAGCCTTCTGCTACCTGCCAGCTCCCTTAAGGTTCAGCCACTGATAAAGCCTATGCAGTATAAAATTTGGGTGAGGCAGGGCCTTAGGGAGTTACTAGAGTGGAAAGAGTGGTGGTCACCAGGTTAATGTAGACTCTGGATTGGTGCCAGTGCTGAGCCTGGAAGTACTCTGCAGAAGTCTCAGAGCACACTGAGGCCAGTTGCTTCCCACCTGGGGCCCACAGATTCTGATAGTTTTCCAAAAGAGTGCAATGCAGGCAAGGCTGGCTGCTCAAAGAGAAAGTGCCTCTGGAGTTGGGGAGTTGGGTGGTGCAGGATCCCAGCAGAGTCAGCAGGGTGGAGCAGCAGAGCTCCCTTGACCAATCAGGTTCAGATTTGGCCATAGGCGTGGGGGAGGGCTCAATACAGGAAAGATGGTGATTGTCTGCTGGCTGCACAGGAGAAGTCCCCCTCACGAGGGAAATGGTGATTGTCCTCCAGCCCTCACCACACACCTCAGTCTGTCCCCCATGTGCCTCTGACATCCCCCAAATCACCATCCCTGCGCCAGAGGCCAAGGTGAGTGCCTGTGAATGAATGAGACTGTGCATGGGCCCCTTAAGAGGGTATCTGAGTTTTCCACAGCTCATGGTCCCAACTGTCCCACCTAGATAGTAGAAATCCCTACTGTATTTCACCACCAGATGTTGCAGGGGAAGAAGCTCAGCACTCTGGACTAGGGAGCCTGGTGTGGGGCTGGGGGTCCCTCACTCCTCTGGAGGGAACTTCCATGGCTGAGATATCTCTTCTGATCTCAACCACCATAGGGAGGTTTGGGGAAAGCCATTTTGTGTCTCCACCCCTCCTACTAGTCTCAATGTGTCTTCTTCTTTATATTCTTAGTTATAAAACTTCTGTTCAGCTCAGCTTCAGATAGTTCTCCAGGTTGATTGTTATATAATTCAGTTGTGATTTTAATGTGTTCACAGAAGGAAGCAGGCACAGTGTTCGTCTACTCCATCATCTTGGATATCCTCTGCTAATTTTCTTATTTATGTTTTTTTAAAGCTGCAGAAAAGTTTATTAGAAGTAAAAATACATCTCAAAGAAGCAGAAGTGGGTCCAAGCAGTACAGAATGGCTCAAGGGCCCTTATTAGGGGAAAAAAGTGTACTCCAAGGAGTTAAAAGTGGGCTGAGCAAAGGAAGTTCAAAAGGCCCAAGGGGGCCAAGGGCCAGGGCCAAGGCCAGGGAGTCAGTATTAGGAGAGAAAGTACATTCCAGAGTTTGGAGTGGGCCCCAAGCAGAGGCAAGGCTCAAAATGCTCAAAAGGCCGCTAATTTTGTTTTGTATACATTTCTGTGTTCTCCAAATTTCCAAGTGATAAACATATAGTAATTTTTAAATCAAAAGAAGAAAATTAAAGAAGCAATGCGTATTGTTTAAAAAATAATTAGAGTAAGGTGTGTTTGGACATACTAAAGCCCCAAGTAGCTCAGAGTTGGTCTAGGCTACAGCAACCAGGTAGAGAAAACTCAGCATTGGGTAGTCCTGCCCCTGAACTTCGTGAGATTTTTTGAGGTAAAAAAAAAAAAAAAAAAAGATATTCAGAAAAACAGGTTATTATTACTAGAGGAGTTCCTCACAATGTCAGGCTAACTTTAAAGTTCTGGACTCTGTTTAAGCTCACCTCATGCCTTTTGCAATACCTTAATCTCTTCTATCTTCTCCTGCAGTCGCCTTTCAGAAGGTCCCAATGTCTCCTGCAGTGGCCTTTCAGAAGGTCCCAATGTCTCAAAGAGGTTGTCTCGGGCAACAAGTGCAGATGGAGAACTAGGGGCCCACAAGCAAGAGAGAACTTCTTACAAGCTTGTTCTTGGCTTAAGGAACAGAGTCCAGTTTCCCTCTACTGTGCTCCAACCAGTTTCCCTGAGGATTCCAGAAAGAAGCTCTGTTCAGGAATAAGCTTTTATCTTTGATGTAGAAGTCTCTGTACTGATTTGGAAATATTTCCAGTGTATGTTGTTAAGGAAAAAAAGCAAGGGTCACAATAACATGCAGTCTGCTACATTTTGGGTAAGAAATGAAGGAGAAAATATAAATACATATTTATTTACTTATATTTTCCTAAAAAAACATTGGAAATACATATAAAAATTAATAAAAGAATTTACCAAAAGAGAGATGGGAAACAAAGTGGACACAGACTGAGCTATGAACCAGTCTTCTAAATGAATATATTTTTATATCATTATATTGTCTACTCAAAATAAATAAAATCCATCCAGAAATTAAGAGAAAAATAAGATTGTCTCTTTGAGAGGGATGAGGGACAAGAGGAAGGAGGACTTGTGGGTAGCATAGTATCAGTCATTTTCATTACAAGGTGGGGTAATTACCACATAGCTCTTCTGATGGACAAGATGTGGCCCCTTAGGGTCTGGAGGTCAACTTCAATGTCTGATAAGAACTTATTTGGTATCTTACCAGGTTCTTGTCTCAGCCAGGAATCTGGGCCCTGAGCTACTTCTTTATTAGTGGAACACAAGTAGGCATTTAGCACCTGGGATACAGGCTACTGACCTGCAGCACTGGGATGCATAGAACCTGGGGCCTCTCTAAAGCAGAACAAACCTATAGCTGGGTCCAAGGTACAGGCCAGTTCGAGATTAAGCGGCCATGACCTATAGCTTCCCCTGCTAATTCAACAACCCCTGGGGAACCTACTACTGCTAATGTGTCTTATGTGCTAATATGTTTTTAGGGATGAAGGGATTGGAAAATGTGACTCATATATCTGTAGGTATATGTGTTATGTTTATACGATGACTGCACTCAATTCTTAGTTCTCCATAAGTGGAATTATCCGCCCAGCAAGGATTGCATCAGTCAGAAGAGGGTTGGAGCTGAGTACAGAAAGTATGGGTATGTGTATGTAAAGGATAGAAAAGTGAGTGTACAGAGGAAAAGAAATGGAGGGAAGGGATTGACTGCATGCCAAAAACAATAGAAAGGTTTCTGCATCTCTTTTCAACCAACCTGGTTGAAAAGACATGAACAGGTCAAATTAGAGGCCATGAAGTCAGAAATGAATTAGTGGAACTGCTTCAATCTACAAACAAGGAAATTGAATATAAAACATCTGAGTGGTAGGTGGGAAAGGGTGCATACATGCACATAGATATAACATGTATGTGTTATCTACTCACACAAAGATACACCTTGAAATGCTTTTCTACTTCTCAGGCAACTTAATTTATATTCAATTTTTAAAAAAATGTTATTGTTAGCTCATTCTCATTGATCAAATGAGTCATGAAATCAGGCTTTTATGTTTGTTTATTATTTTGAAGCAACTGTCAAACATTAGAAATGGTTTCATTTACCTCAAGAATTTGCCAAAAAAAAAAAAAAACCCCAGTGATGACTGAAACCAGTAATGACTATTTTCTATTTTCTTTTCCCTAAGTAATTGACCATTAATTATAATATCAATAGGCAGTGGGTAAGGAAAGCAGACCCACATTAGGGGTACATTTCATTTGTAACTGTTTTGTATATATCATAAATCTCTAATATTGGGCTATTGTCACCCATGATGAATTATTGTAAGCATGTCGGCACATGGTAGAAGTCAAGTACATTCAAATACTACTCAGTCAGAATTGAATTTGGCATGATAGTCTCATAAAAGGGGGCTCAATTGAGAGTTTCCACTTGCCTGCTCTAAACTTGTCACTTGTAGGTGCTAAAGAGCTTGTTGTGTTGGTTTAATTAGTCAACAAATCGGTCCTTACTTGATTGCATGGTCGTATCACATATGTTAACACTTCAGTGTTTGATGGAGATATTAACAAGTGACAAGAGTCTCTTGGTCTGTGGACTTTAAAGAAGAGAAGCTCTTCTATATTATTTCATTTGGCCCTGCCAATATTTATTAGATCATGCAGCCTGCAGGCTGCCAGTAAAAGAAAGACAACACAAACATTTTTCAGGGTTATGCTCATCTGTATCCCAAAGAAGGGTCACTGAACAATCGATGGGAGAAGAGCATAAGTATGATAAGTGTTTTCTTCTACAGCTTACAAATTCATTATTTGATACAGTTTGCCGCAGACCTCCTTTGAGCTTTTTTCACTTAAAGATAATTTATGACAAGAACAGAGAGGTTCTTGAAAATGCTATAGCAACTGAAGCTGAATGATAGCATGCTGGTGCATGACGCCGAGTCACCAGAGGCTGGTAAAGAGGAAGTTTGCATTTGTATGAAGAACTGTATTAGTTAACATTCATCCATGGTGGGTAAAATTCTCACATTAATAGTCAATAAGATATTCAAGGAAAAAAAAATCAATACACAAAATGATTATTCCCAGGAGTGGGGATAGTAGATAAAAAGTTAAAAATTTGCAAAAGATCCATCTATTCACTTTTTCTATAGCAGAACAAACAAAAGGACCACGCTTAGTTTGAAGGACAGGCTTCATTTGTCCTGTCACCACTCCGTTATGGCTTTTATCTTGTGCATTAGCAAGAATCAGGTCTCCCTGCCATGTGCAGGCATGATATAAAGCCGTCAGATAGCTCATTTTGGTTGGACATTGCTTTGTACACACACACACAAAAAAAAATTTAAATGACTGCTAGCAATTAAAGAATTACCGGCAGTGACTTAACCAGTAAATATGGCAGGATATAAAATTATGATGAAGGATTTTCTGTGAACACTCTCTAGTGGGAAGTTTTAAAATCCTACGTATTCTTATCTTTCTTAGGAAACTGCCTGAAAACCCACAAGATCCTTTGTCTTTGCTGCACAATGGATAAGATTCGCCATTCCTCTCCTTAGAAAAGCTCACATTTAGTCAGTATATAATTATGTAGTAGTCACCATATTGTTGATCGGAGACCAACACTTATCTCTTTCTCAGCTACCACCATGTGAGCTCCCTGGGCCCAGCCTCAGCACTCACTTACCTGTCAGCCGACAGTTGTGTTGGAGCTATGCTGAGACATTGGTGTCTTTACACAAACATTCTCTGCACACACACATTTGGAGAGATAAATAGTCTTGGTTAAGGAAGAGGTTATCTAAATAATAAAAAGTACTCTTCAGATAGTTATAGCATCCTCCTTCCCAAAGCTGCTTCATTTTTAGCCAAGCCCTGGGGCTGGAACCTCTGCAGTGTCCATGATAAAGCCTTTTCCACTCTAAGGAGAGCATAGAACTGAAAAGGAGGAATGCACTCATTCATGCTTACTTTCACCTTGGCTTTTGCTGAATGTAAGTGCCAAACTAAATCACCTTGAGAAGGTGATCAAACTTCATAACTTCCTCATCCTATCCCCCACCACCATAAATGCTTTTCCTTTAGAGTTATGAATGAACTTTCAGAGTCAGCCAGTCAGCCTACTGGGAAGCAGGCCTTCAATGAATGCTCCTTGATTGATTAATTGATTGATTGACTAGAGTAAATTATGAGTGTTAGCCTAACCAACAGAAACAAAAAATAATTTGACTGAGCGACAGTGTCAATAGTGAAAGGTTAAAGCAGGCAAGATGGGGTACACGATGGGGTAGCACAAATTTATGTTAAGAACATGAAAACTTTGACAGAATATTTCCTTTTGAGGAATAGGAGATGGGAAATGGGTTGGATGGCCTGCAAAAGTTATGAGCACCCTCAGTGCTAGAGAACTTTCCTGCACTGAGCTCTAAAGAAAAAAAAGAAGAAAGGCAAAGGATGCAAAGAATGAAAAGGCATTTGATGTGAGGTGAAGAGGGAGGATTAGGGGGAGGGGGAGAGTAAACGCTGTTATAAGGGAGCAAAAGAAAGAAGGGAAGTAGGAACATGTGTCACTTAATTTAAGTCTCACACTCCCAGATCTTCCAATATTTTGCTATTACCATAATACTATAAAGAGCATCCATATACAGCTAGTTTTGTGTGCTTTTGAAAATTATTGGAGGAATGGAAATATAAGGACACTCTTACCTACTTTTTGTAGTTCTGTAATGTTGGAATTTCAGATAGTCAAAATGGATTTGTTTTACAGTCAGAATAATTCAGGAACATTAAATTAAAAAAAAAAAAGAAAACAGCTCTTGAAGCTGTGATTATTCTCAAAGAGAAGAAAATAGAAATAGCAGCCTCCCAGGGTTAGCAATTCAATAACAAGTTGGACTATTGAAATTTTCTCAGTTCATTTAGGAATATTTACTTCAGCTTCCAGAAAGTTTGATCTCTTTAAGCATATCCACTTTTTAAGAAGTTGGTAATCTTCAGTTCTGAGAGATTGTTGCTTGCCACCTCAAAGACTAAAACATTTCCCGCCCCCCTCCCCCCAAACTAGTTAAAAACCTTATTTCAATTATTTTTCCAGTCCCATACCTCCACAGGATAGGGAACTGTACTTAAAAGTGAAATGGGCTTACAGAAAAGAGATTGTCTGAGGCCAGGGATGGGGGAGGGGACCAACTGCAAGGGGTACATGGGAAGAATTGGGGTGATGTTCTATATCTTGCTTGGAGTGGTGGTTACATGACTGTATACTTGTCAAAATTCATCAAATGTACACTTAGAATAGGTGAATTTCATTGAATGTAAATCATACCTCAACAAAGCTATTTAAGTAGCTAGCTTTAAAAATAAAGTGAACTAGTACTTCTTTAGGTGATCATTTACAAGAATATTCCCAATTCTATAAGAATCTGGAGGATCCTCTTTTCAAAAGTCCTAGAGCTAGTACCAACAGATGTGATAGACTGAAAAGCTAAAAGGACCTTATATTCTTAAATGCTATTTTTATCTCTTTGAAGCTAGCATAAAAAGAAGAAAAGACATACATTTTTTTATTATAGATTTTTATTCTATAATTCTTGTGATTCTTTTCTTTTTTAATTTTCTTTTGAGGGGTATCCTCATTCTGGTATTGATATTTGGATTAAGACAAATATCCACCCATTCATTAAAAGTTTCTCTCATATAAAGGAATTCATTTTTTTTTTTTGATTGGTGCTATACTCACAGACAGACAGAAATAAGCTGCCATTCTTCCATTTGATAGCCAGACGCTGCCAGTTGTAGCCAGGGCAGTCATGCTGTTAAATTAGGTCTAATGAAGGAGTAATTGCTTTAGATATAGTGAACCATTTCAAAGAAAACAAGGATTCTAATTGATTTGCAATTTGTTTGGCACATTACATTGTCTGTGGCTATTGATTAGTCTTCTGGATTTCACACTGCATGTGTTTCCCTTTATTAAGGGAATAACAGGTTACTGATTACTTTCTTTCTGGGTTTAATGTAGCGGTTAATGTCTACTTTGTTCTTGTGTCATGTCACAGGCAAGGAAGGAATAATGGGCAAGTGGGTGGCCCTTTGCTAAGCAACTTCCCTGCTGCTCTGAGCTGTGTGCTCTGAGACAGGCTGAAAAGCAGATCAAGAGAAAGGGTTAGAATAGCAGGACTCACAAGTTACAGCCTGAGTCAGGCTAGACTCCGCTCGAAACTTGGCTTTCCCCTCCCAGTCAAAGCATAGCATGGGACGAAGCAGCTGGTGGTAGATTTGTTCTTGTATCATTCGATGATTTGTAGACAGGATATGAATCTATGCCCATTGTCTTGTTTAATAGGTATGCATACTAAATGGATGCAGAAAAAGAATATTTGAGGTCAAGGCCTTTTGCTTCATTTAACCCTTTGGAAAGTGACATTTTGTTGGCACCTGGGAAGCACTTGTTGCTGAGGTGTCGATATGATCATCAAAATGGCTCTTATGTTTATACCAACTGCAGGGGAGGGAGAAAAAGTTCTCAGGGTTGCAGTCATTTCATTGCCCTCAAAGCACAGCGGGAATTATTAGCTTACCCTGGCGCGCCCCTTTGTTTTCCTAGGGCTTTGCTCCTCCAGCAGATACTCATTTAAGGCAAATCCACTGCTTTCTGAAATGTGTTTTGCAATGGTGCCCAGAACAGGCACTCACTTAGCGGATCTAATCCTTTCAGGGCTCAGCTTGTTAATGTAGCAAACTGCTGAAAATGGGAAATGGATTCTTTAATGAGACCCGTCCCTCCGTGGCTTTATTCTCCCAGTCCAACCCCAAGGCATTCATTCAATTCCACCACCACGTCCTCTTTCCCGCTCCAAGCCAAAACCAGGCACCCCCACTTCCCACCCAGCAAGCAACCCATTTTCCAGCACACAGTCCCCCACCTCTAAGCCCCTTGCCTCCCCACAACCTTCCCAGAGCCCTTGGAAGCTCACAAACAATAAAGGGGTGTGGGCAGTAAAAGGTGGCCTTCCCCCCCCACCCCCCCCCCCGCATCAGTCGCCTCTTTCCTAAACCAGAGCCCATCTCTGTTTCCTGAGCTCATAACCTCACCAACAAGGTTGTGGAGAGGAGTTGCATTCAAAGGAGCAAATGCTCAGGGACTGCATCTCAACTTACCAAATAAACACAAGTTAGCTATACTGCCCAACATATTTATAGATTTAACGTCTTTATTTAGTGTAGTTTTGATGCATCTTGGATTTATCGTGATCCTGATTGCCAAGAGCTTGAAAATGGAGCCAAGCGGTAAAGGTAAACTTGGGTTCTGGTCTTCATTCTTTTTTTTTTCTTTTTTTTCTTTTATTTTTTTTAACCGTTTTTACTCCTGTGGTCTTCCTAAAGTCTCTGTACTCCTCCTCCAGAAATCACACTCCCTTGGAAAAAATTCTAAGCAGGTAAAATCAGGTTAAGAGGAATATGAAAGGCGGCTTGGAAGTCATGACAGGCCTGTCTGCAGTTTGAAGTATGCATTTTGGGAAGAAAATGAAGACAGTTCTGCCCATGTTGCTTTGGAGATGGTTGATTTGGGAAAGTAAATTATATGTCCACGAGCTCAGGTCTTCCTTCGGTCTGAGTTCCTAACTTTTTCTTGTGTATGCCATGGAACCCTTTGGCAATCTGATGAAGCCTTTGGGCTCCTCTCAGAATGTTTTTTGGGTATGTTTGTTTTTTTTTTTTGAGGGTAGTGTCACTGACCCTCATATGTGGGACCCGAACCGGGGCCGCTGGCTTCCCAGGCCAGCGCTTAACCACCGCACCACTCGGCAGGCCCCCAGAATGTTTTTAAATGCATAAAATACAATACCCAGGATCACAAAGACAACCAATTATGTTGAAATAAGCTTATCAACACATTAAAAAATAATAAGCTTATATACAGCAAGTTCTTTATTATTATTTATTATTAATAATACATTTACTGCTTTAAATAATAAGATCTATGGATAGGTCTAGCTACTCCTATAATTCTGAAGTATTAGAATTTGAACATCTGTAATAACTTTAATGTGTTATAAAAAGAAAAGTCTGTGATTTCACTTGGTGACACAATTACAGGTTTTCATAGTTACTGTTTTTGTTGCCTGCAGCTCTCATTGAAAAGGGTTGTAAAAATGAAGATGTATTTGCTTTCCCCTAAATTCTATCCGTAAACCCACAGGACCTCTGCCTCCTGCAGTCACGGCCTCTTCCAGGGCTCCCTCAGGTTGTAGCTCTAGGGAGGGGAAAGACAAGAAATGAACACTTCAGGTGCCAACTGGTGGTGCCCTGGCTCTGACCCCACCACACAAGTGATTTTATTGAACTTCATGGATCATGGGTGTCCTCCAAGCCTTCTAGGACTTTTGCTCCTCCCAGTGTCTTCCTACCTATAAAATTCATATCTAATAGATCAAGGCCATACACCATAGACACATGGAAAGAGGAGACCCTAGCAAAAGCAAAATAGAACAAGCACGTAAGCTGTACCTCTTTGCATGATGTGATTCTGATTACAAAACATACAATTCAAAAAATAAAATCTCTCTGGGGTTTGGTAAGGTATAAAAGAAACAAAGTGAAGATATTATCAAGGAAAACTTTGCTCACAGTTAATTCACTAGGGTTGTCAGATATGGGAAATAAAACATAAATATTGCTTGCAACATGCTTATACTCAAAATTAGTTCTTGTTTTCCCTGAAATTCAGATTTAACTGGTTGTTCTGTATTTTATCAGGAAATCCTAAATGAACATGTTGTACAAGGAAAGTTAATCCAAGTATAGGTTATAGTTACATGATGTGAGGGAATTTTTGTTTTACTGGTCAAATCATTTGAATGACACTCAGGAGGGGCAAGGTTTTGGTGATTTGTTTTAAAAATCAAAGGGGATTATCAGGATTGAAAGGGAAGTAAATAGATGAGGAGTTAAGAGACAAGGAGGAGAAATGAGATGAGTCAGAATGCAGGACGGTGGATAGCTGGAGACAAACACAGAAAGTGACCCTGGCTGAGAATCCAGGGCAAGTTGGCTTTGGGCAGGATCTTACTCAGTGACCTTCCTCATGCTGGACCTGCTCCGCCCTTACTCTTTAGAAGTGGATGAAGACAATCTTGCTTGGGCTTCCCCTTAATCCTCACAAAACCTAAAAGGAACCAAGGCCCAAGGAGGTTAAACAACTTGCAGGAAATTGTAGAGCTGGAGTTTACATCCAGGGCTGATATACCAAAGATGTCAAGCTTGCCCCCATACCTCACTGCCTCTGTAGTAATTAATACTCCAGGATTTGTTTCTCCCTCTCCTTCCATTGCCGCCTCTCCTGTTTACTATATTGGAACAGTTGGGGCCCATGAGTCTGTTGTATGTCAGAAACTATGATGGCGGCACTCTCCAGGGAACTTTCCATTGTCCAAGGGAGAGCAATCAAAGTAATCAGCTGGAAAGCTCACTTCCTGGGAAGGAATAGCCAAGCTCAATTTAATTCTTTATTAACAACAACAAAGCAAATCCCCATCAGGACAGCATTTCCCAGCCTTTCCTTTACTCTTAGGTCATGGAAATTTAGACTTGGAGTTTTAACATTGAGGAGGGTAGGTTCAGAGCCCAATAGCTATCTGTGGGCCTGAGTGCCCTGAAATGGCTCATCTCACCCCTGCTGGCACCACACACCAGAATTGTCTGGGGTACCGCCTTCCAGAGGTCCCAAGATGAAGAGCCCTTACTGCTAGGGAAAGTGTTTTTTTATTAATCCTTTTCTATGCCCCAGAGCATCAAAAGACAACCACAAGTTGGGCACTCTTTGGAAGTCCAGCCTTGCTGTAAATCACTTGAGATGGCACTGCTGTGTCAGCCCAGCCAGGGCCCTGCCACTCTCTCCAGAGAATACGCCTGTATTTCAAGCTGCTCCAAGAGAAAGCTTCCCTGAGTGAAAGTCTCAATCATCAGACCTCCTCTACACCCCAGACCTCCTCATCTCACGTTAATGTTCAGATATTTCCCCCCTTTGTAGAGGTATTTTCTTTTGCTTTATCACAAGTGGTGTCAGTAGGTTATTTATATTTTGAACTCTATTGAAAAGAGGATTATACTAGGACATTTAATTTTAGTTAAAAAAATATAGAAATTACTCCCGTGTATGAAAAGCACTGCTTTAAAATGAAACAAAATAGTTCACTTCTCGCTGTCACAGCAGTCGCACTGGTAAGTACTTCTAAATTGCTCCACTTTACTATTGTCTGAGGTCCTTGATAAGCATTCTGCATTTTAAGCTTTATCTATTTCTCATCATTAGAAAGCTCATTAGTTAGTCCGTGTACTGGTACTTTCTTTACAGTTCATAAATTTAGATTATAACCTTGCTTCCTATAAATGGTGCCACTCGTTAAATCATACAAAACACTAGTGTGGAGATATTTAATGGTAAGATTTAAAATTAGATTTCTACATTTAGAAGTCTTAATAAAATACCCTGACTGCTAAAATTTTTTAAAGGGAGGCATAAAATCAATAGCATTTTCTTGTGTGATGAGACTTAGCTTCTCACTTAGCTTTTGCAAAGATTAGGTTAGACAGCCTGTGATCAATGCAGCCCATATAGTACCTGATGTGGATATATGGAGTTAGTGCTTCCAAGCCAAATTTTTAATGCCAAGGTCGTCTTTTCTTGATCTAATGTAAGTAACATTTCCTGTTTCCACAGCGGTCAAATTTTGCAGTGATGGCCCTTCTGATATGGCTTTATTGTGAAACCAGTGTGTCTTTATTTGAACCCAGGATTTTTGAACACTATTTGGACAATCTACATACTATAAGTACAAGAAGAAGCCTATCAGTTACAGACTGAAAAGCCATGGGTTAGATAAGAAACCAATGATCTCACTGACCTTGATTCCACACCCAGGTAACCTCAAGGTGCAAAGGACCTTCCTAAGGCTATGGCACCATGCTGGGTATCTTTTTCTGAAAGTAGGAAGTGGGAAGAAGAGAAGAGTGTTTTGAAAAAGTGGAATCCATAGACAAGACATTGCTCTGTCATCCAGCTTAAACCAAGGAGCAAAGTCAGCCTTATCAATCTATGTTCTAAACGGAAGCAGCTCCCATAAAAACTGGGATTGACCCCAAATGAAAAAGGATCAAGAGAGCAAGCATTTCTGGAGGTCCCTAGAATACACACACACACACACATATACACACACATGCACATGTACACACACATCATCCTCCTTATTCGTATTCTTTCTATTTGATATTTTGCCCTGGACTGGATACCATTTACCTGAATGGACCCATAATACATTTATACTACTGTCTTTCCCTAAAGTCACCTACCCAACTTCTAATGCCACTCTGTGTATTCTAATAGTGAAGTACCTCCTGGTGTAGAGGGGTGAGATAATGAGGCTAAAGAATGATACTAGAGCAGCTTGGAGTTTGGGGGACAAAGGTGGGAGTGGTTCTGGTTCTATACCTCTGGGACATGCCATTCCTCAACAAAATGCCCTGAGCTGGGTATAAAATTTCTTACGCTGGAGAACTTTAGGAATTATGCCTTCTGCCCTGTGCTGCACTTCATAGGTAGGCAAGTTAAGTAATTTTTGCATGAATAAACTTGACTCTTTATTGCCTCACTTAAAAAAACTATCTAGAATGAGGAGAGGAGCCCTTTACTTGGCGACTTAGGCCCCTGTCCTTCCTTTTCCTTTAGTGACTTTTGACAGTTTCACTTTTCTCAGCCACACTTGACCACGAGGTAGCATTTGGTTTAATAATTTTTATTATTAAAGCTTGTCTTTGAGAATCTTCAATACCCATGACCTAGGGTTGCATGACCTCTTGTCCTGTAAGAAGTACATATGGTTCCATGTTTCCTAAATACCAACCTCCCCCTCTCCCCTGCCCACTCCACTCCCTTCCCTACCCATGCCCCCACCAACTTCTTCATTTCACACCATCTTCATATTGTAAACATGTAGCCCAAAAAATACAACATCAGAGAGCAATTAGGGAATTCTAGGTTCTGTTCCCAACTTTACCCGGCCTGCCTCTGGGAACCCATACTATTTTCCAATGCAATGCATCTTGGCCTCTATAAATCAAAAAAATAATGAATGACCTGAATACTGAATACTAGTGAGGAGCCAGCAGTGAAGAAACAGTGCCGGATCATGGAGATGGAAGACTCGGTGTGCACTCTGGGCCAGTGTAGTTACTCTGTGACAGCCACATTCGTTCATATGTGAGATGAGGAAAATCCCCTGCTGAGATATGTTCTTACTAGAGCACGTTTTTCCTTACACGTATCACCCAGATTTATTGCCGTCATGCTGAGTGTCTTGCCTCACCATTGGAGAGGTCTGGCCTGTCCCAGATCCATTCTCACATCCTGGTCAGCCTCTTGAGGTGAGGCAAACACCTCGAGATTTTAGCAAAGCATTTTTAAGCTTTGGCTCCATGCTTCCCAAAATTTCTCCTGGCTTACTGTTTTTCAAGAGCCTTACCTTGTATGGATGGCTCGCTTTACACAACAGATGAGCTATTGGGGTTGGACAATACATTTTTTCGTGTGGATGGAATTCTGTTTTAAATAGTACATAAGAGGAGTTCACTATATCCACACCCCATTTGATGACTTATTTTCTAAAGCAAAGAATCTAATATATTGCTGTTTCGAAGAGTAGATTTTCTTAAGATAGGGCACACCTCAATATCCCCATCTCTCTTACTGCTTAGCAAGAAACATCTGAGACTCTGTGAGGTCTCACCTTAGTTAAACTCAGTAGTGATTTGTTCTCTGGATGTTTGACTCCTGCCTGCCTCACTCTTGTGGGCAGACTCTGCTCATTTCAGTTCCCTCCCACTTAAACAAACAGAATATGTTGCTATGTTTCACCCGCACAAGCCTGGCTCCAACCTCTGCCTTAGCTCACCTCCCTGACCTCTCCTACTAACTCAGGCCCTCCTCAGCCTCTGCAGCCTGCCACCAGTCCTAAGGCCTCATTCCCTGGCTTATCTTCATGCCTGCCGGAGCCCTTCTGAGCCCCGACATTTGGCTCACACAGATATATGGATGAAGTCTCAGCACTTCACTTGGGAATCCAGTGCTTTGCTTCCCCTGTCACTGCATCTCAGAAGTCGGGGCTGCAGTGGGTGGTGTTTCTTCATGTAGTTCAGAGTTTCTGTGGACAGCAATTCGTGTCATTCATTCATACAGTAAGCCTGTGTGCTGCAACCCAACACTATAATAAAACACAGCACCCATGATGATAGCTCTTAGTCAGGCCAAACCCACACTCTAAAGTGTGGCACTCTTATCAAGAGGATGGAAAGGCCCTCCAAACTCAGAAGCCTGGGAGCGACAGGACATAGCACGGCCTACACTGTCTCCATGCGTGAGTTAAGAAACCTGGCATGAGAGGGACATAAAGAGTCATTGTGTGTGGAAGCCATGGAAATCCACTGCCCCTCGTCCCTGGCCCCAACCACTCCAAAACAACCCAATTCCCTGACATTCAGACTCACTCACAACCATAGAGGAAGTACAACCAGAGCGGATGCATATTTTTCATTGGTTTGTGTCATTGGCAGAATAATGGCCTCCAAAGATGTCTACTTCCTAACCCCTGGAGCCTGTGAAGGTGTCACCTTACATGGTAAAGGAGATGTTGCAGATGTGATTAAATTGAGGACCTAGAGATGGGGAGATTATCCTGGATTATCCCGGTGGGCCCAATGTAGGTCCTGAAAATTGGCAGCTGTGATCAAAAGAGACATAACTGAAGGAGAACAGTGAGAGAGATACAATTTGCTGTCTTTGAAGGGGCCATGAGCCAAGAAGTGTGGGCAGCCTGTAAAAACTGGAGAAGACAAGGAAACAGAATCTCCTAAAAGGAACGCAGTCCTGGAGACATGGGGGTTGTATCCCATTTTGAATTTCTGACCTCCAGAATTGTAGGATAATATAATTTGTATTGCTTATGCCACTGTAATTTTGGGAACTTGTTGGCCACCATAGGACATGAATACAGTCTGGAATAGCAGTTTGCTAAATGTGTTGTCACCATTTAACTTACTTGAATGCTGTAAGAGCTTTCATCACCTCTCTCTCCCAGAAGCTCTCTGAAAACAGAGTACTCCCTTGCCTTTAATTTTTTTCTCTTTCACGTGTAGGCTGACCCTTATTCAGGCTGATTCCACTGAAAGGCTCTAGCAATACTGTCTTAGATAAGAACAGTCCACGCAAGACTCTATATTATCTCCCTTGGTAATGGGGGTGGAGGGTGTTGTGCAGGAGCAGAGATTGCATTAATCAAAAACACACTTCAAGGAAGAAGAATGAAAAGAAGATGTTTTGACCAGCTTGACTGGGGCACTTCATCGCTGGAGTTGTTCCCTGGAGTCTAAATTGCTGCTGACTGGGCAGTTTTCCTTCTAAGAGCTTCAGGATGTCCAAGTGTGCTGCCCTGGGGGAAGGCCCAAGGGGAGAAGACAATAGCTAGGAAAGAATCCTAGATCGCACCCCTACCACTCCCCTCCCTAATAATGAAAAGTTAAGAAAACAACCAAATGTGCACCTCCGAAAAAATGCCTAGTCAAGCAGTTGT
This sequence comes from Aselliscus stoliczkanus, assembly GCA_033961575.1. Lineage (NCBI taxonomy): Eukaryota > Metazoa > Chordata > Mammalia > Chiroptera > Hipposideridae > Aselliscus > Aselliscus stoliczkanus. The sequence goes on along the minus strand of CM066732.1, from coordinate 74,488,001 downwards.
CTCACCCCTGCCTGTTGAACATTTGGTCTGCCCGATGCAAATGTTAAAGCTGTGTTCAAACCAGAAAAAATAAAAATAATAAGCTGTCAGAATAATTACTAAGAACATGCAACGACTACACAAAGTAAACTGCAGCCTGCAAAAAAGAGAATTGCATGTTAGCTAATTGTTAATTTTAGCAATCGCAGTGTCTAATTACCATGGCACACATTGACTATTAGCTAGATGCCCCAGCACCTGCTTTCTCCAATGAACAGATCTCTTCATCGCTAGCTCAGGAGCAAAATGTGTAATTATTGGCCATCATTGGGGCGATTTTTCAGTGATTCTTTTGTGTGATGTGAATAAAGCATAATGACATATTTTATTAGAGGGCAAATAGCTGTTTGTTAATGGAAATGATTTGAAATCCAAAAAAACTAGAAGCTAGGAGCATGTTTTCGGTATCAGCGTGAATTCAAATGTATTTTCTTTTAACTCTTTATAAAAGGAGTATAGAAATCAAATCTAAACTGAGTATAATATATTTAATGATATGTACAAACACAGCATTGATTAATTACCTCAAATGCTTTCAATAGTACACCATTTATTTTGTTTCAGTCATGTGTTACATTTTAATATTTCATATTTAAATTCTTATATTTTTGCTCCGAGAGTCTTGGGGAAGCTGGCTTGCATCACACCTCACTTCCTGGAGAACGCTCTTCTTATTGGTATACGTGGCACTTGCCAGGCTTTGTTGCTTTGAGAGCTGGGCATGCCAGCATCTCCCTGGAGAGATGAGCATGAATTAGGCTATCAATACCCAACTGTCAGCCACTGGGTGGATTGTACATTGTAAGTAAGGTGCCCTGAGGACAAGACAGGAACTGTTTCAGGCTTGGAAATGACATTCTTTTTCCTTTCATGACAAAATGAATAAGTCTACCTGTATGTACTACAAGAACCTACAAAAGAATGAAAGCAATTTCTATCTTCGTCTAAGCCTTAGACTCTAAGGCATATAAATGACCATAGATGATTATATGTATGTGTGTGTGCATGTATGTATTTTTCTGTTGGAAAATAGCACTTCCAGTGGCAATGATGCAACATAGGAAATAGGGCCTTTTCTTTCAACTTTGTCCTTGACAAAGTTCTCAAACCTCTCCCAGCTCTACTCCACACACACACCCCCAATCCTTGTATTTTTATAATGGGATAATAATTCCAAATATGGTCCTATGGAGCTTGAGTCAAATGTCCTCTGGAGCTCTCCAATGCAAAAAAAAATTAAGAATGTATTAATGTATTAAGAAGAATTAATACTAACATGATCAACATATCCCTGTTGTTTGATTAAGTTCAAGGGGGAAATAAAATCTGGTTTAAGGAGAGCGTTTAATTTCACCACATATTTACACCTTATTTGTGTTTCTAACTCAGAGCACTCTGTGCTGAATTCTTCCTAAGCCAGGACACAAGAAAATGTGCCTCTTGTTCTTGACAGGAAAGATTAAAGGGCTGAGCCAGAGATATGTGTTTGCTGAGCTTTCCTCACTCCATTCCACTCAGGTTCAGTTATGAAAGTTGTGTATTTTCAAAGGTCATCGGGAGGCAACCCACCTCTGTTTTCTGAGTGTAGAGAACTCGCTCCTAATCACCAGGCTTATTGTTTTATTACACTGTTTACAAACAGGGAGAAACCCCCTTGAATGGGCACTTTCCTTCCTTACCACAGGCTTCCCGACTATTTTAAGATGTAGATAAGTTCAGTATTCAGGTTCACTGTTTGACCCATTAAACTGGTATTGAGGTATAATTTGTGTGTTTTCCCAGTACCGTTGCACATAGAAAGGGGTTCATTTCCACACGTTTGAATAAATTTATCCAGTTCAGTGAACCTGTTGTGAAGCTCAGCAAAACTCAGTAGGTGGCTTTAAAGTCCTGTAATTAGCCCATTACAGAAAATCTGTACTTTGGATTTTTGCACATTGGTTAATAAGCATAACATGCTTCATATATAAATAACATTACATTAAATGATGCAATATAAAGGCATTAAAGGCCAGTGGAATTAAACAAAATACTTGAAAGAGACCTCAAATTAGCATGTTTAATTCCAACTCACTGCACAGGAAAAGCCTCTTGCTCTTACTGTACTAGCTCCACACGAGCTTATCATAACAAGGTGCTGGGCTCACTGCGTGCCCTACCTGTCTCCTGGCCTGTTTACTCATTGCCTTTCATTCTGATCATGGACAAGGAGATCAGGGGAAAAGAAGGAAAGAAAAGAAAATGAGTTCAGCCCAGCTGTGACTTCTGGGGTGATATTTGTGTGAACACGCCAAGATTCCCAGGAGTAGAGTGGGCCTGGTTCTTCTTTCCTCTCTGCTTGCTTTTCTCACTTGTATGTTTGACAATCACTTCAGGATGGCGTGCTGTGTGAATGTCACATATACAAGAACTTACTTTCAGGGTTTTACTCATTTTATTAGAAATTTTACCGTCCAACAACCCTATGTGATAGTTCCTTACTCTGAAAAGCTTTTTTTGAAAAGTTGACTCACCTCTCTATGGAATGATGTTAAATTTCCATTTAAATGAGGCCCAAGTATAATGTAACAGTAAAGTAAACCTGTTTCTGAGAACCCAAGCCCAGTTCAACATGTAGTGAAAGAGCACTGCACTTTCTTAACCAGCAACAAAAAATGGAAGCTCCATGAAGCCAGGAGCCCTATTTTCCTCACCTAGCACAGTTCATTCATTTATTCATTAACTATTTATTGAATACCTATGGCATGCCTGCCACACACTGCGATAGGTTTTCGAGATACAATGGTAAATAAAAGAAACTTCAAATAGAAGAAGTTAGCCAATTGGCCAAAAATCAACCCTGCAAAATTAATTCATCAAATGATCAAATTACTGAAACACTAATTTGTCAAATTTACTTAATGTAATTATTTATCAAAAACATTTCTTTTAACTATTTATACAATGTACAACAATTTGTATAGGATGATTATAGTTGATCAATTTTCATTTGCTTTCTATAGCAGCATTTTGAGAAATTTTAATTTGTCAAAAGGTAAAAGTAATTTAGTCTTCTTATGGATATATATCCATGAGATATTCCATATTTTACCCAAAACTTTAGTTATTTTTCTTAGAAATATTTGCTCCTAGGCAGATTTTTAAATTCATTTACAGTTTTGTCAACTATTTAACACAAAATTGTTTTTGCCAATTTTCTAAGATGAATTTTGGCTTTAGTAAATGATCTTGTTGCTTTCTTATTTCCTAATTCATTTCTTAGTTTAGCTATCTTTTAGAATTTCTAGAATTTTAACCAACATTTTAAATGTTTTTTGCAAATTTTAATTTTATGATAACGTATAAATCAAATTTGACGTTTTATCGTTCATTTAATTATGCCAATTCCTTCTGAGCCTCCTAACTTCCTTTATGCATTTTTTAACACATTTTCCCTTTCATTTCAAATCTTTTGGTGCACACAACCTGGTAAAAATATCTCAAATTACCCTTGCTAGAAAATAAAAATTGAAAATTGAACATTTCATCTTTGGCTCCTTCTAATTTCTGTAATTTTCTATTTTTTTTAATTACAAACATAATTAATATTTGTTTTATAATTTCTTGGTGACATAGTGGACTTAATTTTTGTTTATAGCAATTAAATTTATAAATTGTATCATTACACATGGGGATGAGATTGTTTCAATTAACTTTCTCCCCATCTTTCTGAATGTCATTTAGAATTTTTATTTTTACATCCTTTCACCAGTGCCCCAAACGGCATGTCACCCTTGATTTTATATGACTATCAATTAGTGTCTAAAATCTCTGCAGTTCACTTTGATTTAGTTGCTCTAAATCCCTCTTTAGCAATTTCACACTTAAGGGAATGAATGTCAGAATTGGGGTCCTATTCTTAAGTAAAGTTTTGGTTACTGATGATTAAATACCGTTTCCTGAATCTTAAATATATACTCTAAAGGCCTAAACCATTCTATGACCCTTAACTGTTAACAATAGAACATACCTTAAAACACTACTATAAAGACAAAATTAAAACCAATCCACTAAACCTTCATAGAAATCATCAGAACTATTACAACATTTTATCCAATATAATTTGCCGTATAATTTATAAACAGAAAAACAATCTGTCCTCTTAGACTGGTATATTGCTAAATGTGACAAAGTGTCATTCAGAAAACTGGATTTCAGAAAATTATTTTTATAAGCAACTCAGAGCTAAAAACAAAACAAAAAACACAATCTCTGCTCTCATGGAGCTCACAAGTGAAGGAGACAGGCACGAATCCAGGAATCCCATTTCACAGGTTGATGGTGCCATGAGAGCATAGCTGGGGGAAGCGAACTCCTTAGGGAGGACAGGTCTGGAAAAGTAATGTTAACTAGGTGAAGTTCGGGATAGTGGCCCCCCAGGAAGAGAGAAAACATGTGCCAGGACTCTGCAACTATCAAATTAATGAATGATCTGTTTAAGTGGTTTTTCAGATGCTCTGGGCCCTCCCTCAGAAGATGGCCCGTTTTGAAGCCAAGGGATTTTCTACCTGCCTCCTTCAGGGTGCCTGGAAAGCCTGCCCATCTGAGACTAGTAGGGACCCCATTGGTGCACTCTCTCACCCCCACACAGGGAAAGCTCTGCCCCTCACCTCATCTGCAGCCCTGTCTCAAAGTTTTCCTAGAAGCAGGTGTTGAATGAGCACAGGAAACTTGTGGCCTATGCTTCAGACATTGTTGGCCATTGCCAGCTCTCTGAAGATGAGAATTTCTGGAGAATATTATTAGTAAACTTCATCCTAAATGACCCCATAGAAAGCCAGCTTTCTCAGCACTTGCATAACTCCAGGCAGTTTTCCTCAGAATTTACTTCTCTGATAAGGGACGTGAGACTCTCTTTGGATGTGATCTAAAAATGCAGAAGCCAGGAACTCACCCCAGACCCACAGAATGAGAATTTTACGAGAGAGGATCTGGGCATATGCATTTTAACAACCCTCCCACTCCTCCCCCCATGTTATTTTACACCCTAAAATTTGAGAACCACCAGTACAATGCTGAATAAATAAAACTGGAATATGATGGCAGGGTTTATCAGATGGGGTTTTACCATTTTTTCAGATGTGTCTTTGAATAAATTGTTTACTTTTACTCTCTCCTTCACGTTGAAAATGTGTCAGGGTGAGGGACATCACTGTTTTGTCTCTCCTGACGCCAAGCAGAAGGCTGCTCCAGAAGCTGGGCTCTGGGCTCCTGGCATTGGTATGTGTTCTCTTTGCACACACTACGATTGGGGCTGTCCTGGGCCTCAGGTCCACAGCCACAGCTTCCGGGTAGGATGAGGGATCCTCTCTTTCACCCCTGGGCCCTCCTCCCTGCTGTGGCCATTTCTTTGCTTGGCTGTGTGAGAGCACCCTTCCTCAGATGTAAAGAGAAATGTCAGTGCCTTCAAAGGGCCTCCTTTCATTCCCTAACTGCCCCACATACACACACACACACACACACACACACACACACACACACACAACCCACACTGCATAGAATTAGGTAGAAATGGGGTATTTGGTCAATTATTTTTGGTTGAAAATAGTATTTTTGCTGGGCACCCTGCAATTATTACCCATAGTTCCTGGAGTTTGGTTTGCTGTATGTAAGCCATTCCCATAAAAGTGTACAAACGCCCCCTCAGTTATTCTATTGCATGGGAAGTTCACCAAAGAGAAGGGGTAAAGGAAACTGTGAAGCTGAAAAGAAAGAAGAATAAGAATTAAGAGCTCAGAATATGAATCTAAACAGACCTGCGTCCTAATTCTGCTCTTTCCCGGAATCGTAATATAACAGGAAAGCCATCCAGCCGCCCAGCTCACTTCCTTCACAGTGATATGGGGTACTTAATAGCCTTTTCCTTGTGTGATGTCGTGAGGATCAAAAGAGATGATGTTTACAAGGTTCTCAGTACAGCTCCTGGAACACGACCCTCAAAAATGTTAGTTAGCTTTTACTGCGGTTTATTTTATTTTGTTTTTTAATAAACTGACTTTTTCTGCTAGGTAAGCAGAATGGCAAAGAAACATCCACAAAAGAGGCTAGGGTTGGTTAGTGTTTATCTACCTTTAACCAGGCATGGGGACAAAATGAGAAGTCCCATGATACCAAGCTATATTACACACCAACTTTTTTTGCCATGGGAAGGGGGGCATTGTTACAACCTGGCCATTTCTCAAAACATGAGGCACAACAGAAGCGTAATGGACTTCATGCATACCATGAAGTTTTCAGACTCTAAACAACGTGAAAAATCAGTCTCAATAGAGTATAAGCATTAGGAAAGATTTGGGGGGACAAAGTACACGTTTATAATGTGGTTTTTCAATATAAAAATTGTTTTAAAAAATGTTTGAAATATTGAGGGAGGGAAAAAAACAAGTATAGGAAATTGCTGTGAAACAATTTCAAAGCCTAGGACCCTGATCCATGTGGGGAGACCATTTGGTAAATCTCTGCATATGTCCACAGCCTTCATTCTTAATATGTAACCAAAGCTTGTTCTGACATCTTTCCCCAGGGAACTGGCTAGAAAGCCACAAATCAGGGACTCATCGGTGTCCCCTTAGGACAAGGAGGCAGCAAGTCCTGACCACTCAACTCACTATACAGACTTTCTTTTTGAATCTCTAGGATTCATAGCCCCTAGGAGCAGCTGCTAGGCCTTTGATAAACATTTTTAAAAATACTTTAGTCACACTAATGTCCACCCAATACAAGAGAAGATTGATTTCTATCAATGACACCATCTCTCAATAATCCAAGATTAAAATAGAGTACACTGTATTTCCTAAGTGTACAAGTATGTGGATGAGCTCTCACTTTGATGTATACACATGTGGATGTGTTATTTTTTCTGATACCAGATCTCAGCCTCAGATCTCAGATCTCTTGGGTGTGTTGAAAAGAAACAAGTAGCCAATGTGTGGTTGAGATATACATATAGTTAACCTTTCATTCATTTAACCAGCTTTTATTGAACACTTACTATATGCCAGGCCCTGGTTAGGCACAGGGGATACTGAGATAAATAGGATCTTGGTCCCTGCCCTCATATTGTACACAGTGTAGTAATGGAGGCACAACTGTTTCCTGATAAATATAATACAATGAGGTATGTATTAACAGAAATAGCCTGATTCCTCAGAATTTTCTCAGGTTATAGGAAGATGCCAGAATTTTCTCAGACAGTTAAAAGTAAGAAGGATCCATCATCATCATCATCATAATTATAAGCATCAAGATAGTGGGCCATCCTGCACAATCATGGTGTACAAAAGGGTACCACATTCTAAGAGGGTACCAGTCACTTCATAGACATCTTTGATTTATATATTTATTAGAATAATTTTCTGATAGATGGGAAAGGGGCACCTTTTTCTAATAAAGAGAAAGGGTGTCACATGACTCTTGACAGCCCTGCTACAATGGTACCATTTTTCTATCCATTAGACACTTAATCATTTGATCCTTAAAAACAACTATGTGAGGCAGGCATACTTGGCCCCAATTTACAGAAGGAGAAACTGAGGCTTAGAAAGATTCAAGGTCACAAAGTTCCATACATATGATGTTCATGATTAATGGTTGGTTGAAAATAATTACTAATTTATATTCTGAATGGCTTTGCAAAGCAGCCTTGAGGGTACCAAATGATCCCAGCTGAGTCACGTACTAGTTTGTCTTTGATCCAGACAAATCCAAAGCACCAGAAATTGGTTGCTATCTGGAAACTTATGAGAACATCAGAAAAGTTCAATGCTGTGTTCTCAAGAGTTGATTAAGTAATTCCTGGAATGTTTTACATTTCCTTGATTGTTTGGAACTCTTTGCCACATATAATAGATCAGTGACCAGGATCTTGCTGGTTAAATTTATTCACCCAAGAAGTATTTATTGTATACTCTCAATGTGTAAGGTGCTGGAATTAGTTCAGAAATGGATCCTACTGCCTGGAAGCCTACAATCAGGGTGATGAAATGTACATAAATAACCAAGAGGTAGAGAGATAAATTGATCTCATCGTTCAGAAGAGGGAAGGATTCCTTCTAAGTAGGACAGAACAAAAGGATTCATGGAGGAGAGAACATTTGACCTAGACCTTGATAAGAGGAGAGGGAATGGAACAACCAGAAGTGGGAGTGAGGAGAGGATCCCCAAAGAGGAGGCCCATCCCAAGGGAAGGCAGGATGTAGAAGAGTCACAACAGATTTGGAAAATGGAGAGTCATCTGGTTTGAGCAAACTGTATGAAGCCCTCTCTCTTCATCAAAGTTTCCCAAGGAAACTCTAGGTGTTTTCTTAGGAGTTTCCTTGCAAAACTGGGAAACAGGAAAAGAAAGGTTATTTCTTGATGTACTCGTAGACTCAAAACATCCCCTACATAGGTAGCATTCCCTACATAAGTACCACTCAATTTTTGAAAGAGAAAGGTTAAGCCTTTCACCTGGTCCAGGTGAAAATATTGTCATTAGATTTTTATGGCAATGATACCATAAAACTTTGAATGGTGCTGAGACAAATAGTTCAATATACAACAGATTTTCACTATTTGTTCCATTTCTTTTTAAATGATCTATAAAGCCCCCTCTTTACCTCTCAGGATATGGTGAAAAATTGTAATATGATCACAATGACATGAAATATCTTATGAAAAGAATTATCCAGGTGATCACCAGGACCCAGGCATTAATCTTTAACAAAAGCAATATGAAAACTCAATTGCCATTTCTCTCTGTTTTAACATACCAATATCTTTACTCCTGCAATTATCTATAGGGCACTTACATATACACCACAAAGATGTGGATGAAATTTTACCCTTAGTCCACCACATTCTCCTCCTCTGGAAAGTTTCAAGAGGGACATCTCAGCAAGGAATAATTAGAAAGGAAATTGTTATAAGCCACATTCTTTCATTTCATATCTACCTGATCCCCGACTTACGATGGTTGAAAGTAAACGATTTTTCAACTTTTTGATGGTGTGAAAGCAATACACATTCAATAGAAACAATACGTACTTTGAATTTTGAATATTGATCTTTTCCCAGGTTAGTGATTTGTGTTATGATATTCTCATGGTGCTGGGCAGCGGCAGCAAGCCTCAGCTCCCAGTCGGGACATGATCATGAGGGTAAACAACCGATACTCTACAGTGTACTGTGTCACCAGCGTTTTTTTGGATATTGTGTTCTGAGCAGGTTTAAGGTAAGCTAGGCTAAGCTATAATGTTCGGTAGCTTAGGTGTATTAAATGCATTTTCAGCCTAGGATAGCTTCAACTTACCATAGGTTTATTAGGATGGAACCCCATCATAAACTGAGGAGCATCATCTGTATATAATTTTAAAAATTCGGTTTACTTTTGCAGTCAGCTACCTGGGTTTATTATAAATCATTTTAAACATTAAAACTGTGATGGGGACTTGTTATTTGGTAAAAAAAAATAATGAGGAGAGGACAGAAATCATGTACACTTCTTTCTGGCCAGTGTCTCTGCAGTTTGAATTCGGGCATGATCATTGGGCAAAGATATTAATGTAATGTCCTAGCATCCTCCCTGGGGCTTGTGAGGAGTATAGCCAACAAGACTTGTTTATAGAGTGATGAAAGATTGGTGCCTGCCTGCTATGTGAGAGCATTATTTTGCCCAGATTAGATTAACAATAACTAATGGGGGCTATTTCCAATTTTGTAGTGTCACAGGTTGGATTGAAGATGAGCTGGGTCATTTGATGATAGGCTGCCTTCATTGTAACATCTGGCAGATGAATTTGGGGCATCATTCAATGGTGGAAAAGAATATTATTTTGAGTGAAAAGTTGTCTGTATTCAGGTTTTAGGTAAAATGAAAAATTAGGGTAGACTATCTTTTCATTTAGCTGAAAAAAAAAAACCCAAAACAGAATTTTAAAGAAAGCAAAAGTTCTTGAGCTAGAAAAGTTGCCTAGGGAAAATGTTTTGAAACCTAAAACATTATATAGAATGTGTATATTTGAATATGCAAGTAAAATGTGTGAAGGACTGGAATAAGAAGAAAGGACTTGAAAATGCGGAAAGAGAACATATAAGAAATTGACTAAAGTAGTTACATATTGTGGGAGAACTTGGGGTGGTGATCATTGGGTGAAAAAACTTTTTTTTACTATTTGAATAGTTAACCTTTAAATAATTCCATATTATCTTTCAGTTTTCATTAAAAATAACTTTCAACACATTAGTCAGGTGCTCTTAGTATTTATAGTTTTTGCTTTATTATTATTACTCACTGTGTGCTTGCCTCAAATCAGTTGTTGGAAGTTGTTGGATTATGAATGATCAGTAAATAAAGACATAAAAACCTGTGAGAAAGCCATTGGGGTAGGGTGGGCCAGGGGGCATTAAAACAAAGTATATCGTTGCCCTGACTTTGACTCACCCCTTTTTTATATTTTACATTCTAAACTTCATAGAATCTCCCCACAGATTGCATAATTTCAGTTTTACTCAACTCATCCACCTTATAATTATGAATATATGGACATAATTAACTGAATCACTTTGAGAGAGGGAAAAAAAATACCCTACTTAAGCCTAATTAGATGAATCACGATGCCTGGAAGCATGCATTTCAATAAGGTGAAAAACTTTGGATAAAAATGTAATGAAGTTTCCAATTGCATTTGACCACAGAGAATATTGATAAATATTCCTTTCATGAAGATTATTAAATCATATTGATTTAGGATTCCAGAGTCTAAACTCCGCCATTGCCTCCAGAGGAGACCTGATTGCACTTACATAAAAAAACATAGTGCACTAATTGGGAGTCTCCCGCCATCTGCACACTTGCTCCCAGGCACATACGAAATGATCAATGGGAAAGCAGGGTCAATCCAGGCAGACTGTGAGTGAAATTAAAATAATAAAATGTCTAAACATTTAACTGCAAATAGGAAATCTTTATACCCACCCACACCCTATTCTGTAGCATAAAGTAAAGCTAAGGCACAATTATTCATATACCTCAAGTAATTTGCAGGCGCCGTACAAAATCTCATTTAAAATAAGAAATTGCTATTTCTGCACATTTATTCTACCAAATGCCAGCTAATTGCTGCAATGGCCATTATAAAGAATAATTTTCGCTTAGTGAAAAAAAAAAAAAGGAATGAAGAGAACATTTTCTGGTTTTGTTCCACTGCGAAGGCTCTATTCAGTGAATGCTGAATGCACAGCGTTTCACTGCTACATTTATTATGCTGAGAGGTCAAGTATTACACAGCATCTTGTATTACGCTTTGCATGCTAAGTATTTCACTTCACAAATTGACCCTCCGGTGTACTTACTACATAATGCTTTAAAAACCCAGCTAAAACGCAGGACAATTAGCAATACTTTCACTCTCCGTTAACAATGGGAACACCAATGTAGGTGATTGCATTTACAGTGTAGCTTTCTTCACAAAACATTTTTGACACATTAAGGTACTTCGGAATTGTGCAGTACCAGTCCTCTCTTGTGAATGGGTTTCCAGCATTTGCAGAGAGAAATAGTTACTGTATGTTAGAGCTTAATTGAAAAGAATTCAGCCACGGCCTATGAAGCACCAATTAGGGTGATATTATATTATAAAAAGCTGTAATATCCATTTTCAGACTTGTGCATCAGCCAATACAAACTAGGACACAATTAAAAAGGTATACAGTTTAAACTCTTGAAACTGTTCGATTTAATTAGGAGTTCAGGATGGTGGGGGGGAGTGTGAGGGGTGGTGGTGGCAGAGAAGGAAGTTATCTGCAGAGCTGGAAGACCCACCGGCACTAGCCACCCACGAGGACCACATAAGTAGGTCTTTTCCGTTGAAACCACCTTTAGTTAATGTGAGTTGCAATGTGCTCATTTTGCTCCAGCACCTAGTTTTGAGGTTAGAAGAATATTCATGCTAGTCAGGAAGTACTGCTTTCCAGTAACTCTGGTGTCTGATGATGTCTGGCGGGGAGAGAAGGCAGAGCCTGCTCCGGACCAGGGACGTGGGAGCTTGGGATTGAGGTTCTCTTGCCCACACAGATCAAATACAATTAAAAGGGAGTTAACGGCATTGCTTTTCATGAAGAAAGACACAGATAATTGGAAAATAAAATGGACATGGCCAGATTGGTATAAGTGTCTTTGCAGGCTTGGCTCTGAATATAATATTTAAATACTGGAACCTGAATGAAATCCCTCTTTGAGGTGACAGCCTGCAGGTAATTATCAGTAAAACAACATTATCAAAGTTCTCGCTCATAGCATGTTTGACTGACTGGAGAGCTTCTCCTTACAAATCCCACTAATATCCATTTCAATCTGCTTTAATATGTTCATAAGTTGGGGCTTATTTTGAATTCCTCTGGGTAAATGAGGACAGCACACTTTGAATTGACACACTATACACATTCCTTTCATTTACAGAGGGTTTCCAGAGTATTTTTTTAAAGGAAACTGCTAACATCCAGAATCAAAAAAAAAAATTCCTTCACTATAACTAGAATGAAAATAGAAAGTAGTTCATTTGTCTACTGTATTTATTCCATTTGAATGTATATAATAGGTCTAGGAAAATGATCTTTATTATGTTTGAAGAAAAAAACATTATTTTAATCTATCAGTGATAGTGCAATTTCCTAAGGTATTCAAGTTATTGAAATTAAAAGTTAATTTTTTTTAAGTCCCTGTATTTGAAAAATGCAGATAGAAAGTCTTCATCTCTGATTTGAGAAGGTCTCTCTTTAATCCACCTCTTTTTTGTCCAACAAACAGGCAGAACTGAAGTGACATTTTATTGATGAGATAAATTGGAGTTTTAGATGATCTGAAGCCAGGTATTCCATGTTCTATTTTTTTCTCACCCAACTCTTCATAACCTTTTAAAAATCAACAAACAGAAAGAGGCATCTCATTGAAGATCCATGGATGCCCCACTCTCAAACCCACTGTCAGTTCCAGGTAATTTAGAAAATAGTCACTGCTTTGGATCAACATCTGATATCCACCTTGGTATCTAATGCCTTGAATAAATTAGGACATTAATAAAGTAAAATAAAATAAATCATGGAAGTCTGCAGTATGGCTACATTAAGTTGTACAAGCTGGTATTGTTTTGTTGGTTGTCCATGTAACAGGAAGCATGTTTTCATTAGGAGATTTCTGCCTCTGAAAATGGTCACTTAGCAGACTCTATGGTGGTGGTGGTGGTAAGGTGTTTTTTTCTTTCAATGAAAATGTAGCCAAAAGGATGAATGTGATTAACAGAAGAGGGATTTTAAGGGATATGAATGTGAAGGGGTTTAGACAATGCTTAAGCAATCGCATAAGAATTATATACACTGAACAACCTGGATTCTAGACCTTTCTATCCCATCCCTTTTCTGTGTTAGATCCCCCTTCTTAAATGAACAAGGTGGAAGAGGTTCAGTTCACAGGTTTTAATGACAATTCAGTAGCTTGCATTAAGGTACTTCGGAGGTGACACAAGATTTTGCAAGTGTTTTCCTAAGTTTGTTTTCTGACTAATGTTGTTTCTGAAATTCTCAACCCTATGAGAGGGCTGAGAGAATTCATTATCCCATGTGGCCTGGAACTGATTTGATGATGATAACTGCTGCTAAGGTATCAAAGATCTATTTTTACTCTCCTGCAGGAAAAGAAACATCTCTTCCTCCACTAACTAGTTCTATCAAAAAGATACCTAAGGGCTTATGCATCAGTACCTCACTTTTCCTTCCATTGTAGTATTTTATCTTCTTTGTACCTAGAGTTTGTTCTACCTTACTGCTCAAGAAATAATCAAATTTTCTTTCACTGTAAATACCCAAAGGTTGCATATTCATACACAACCCTGGACAAATGGGCCAAGTGGACAGAGTACAAGAAAATAAAGGGTGGAGGTGGGAACATTGGTAAATTGCACAGCAGTTACTCAGCACCAGAGATTTGGGTTGTGCAGAATTGTGATCTCACAGTGGCAAGGTCTTCCAGTATTTTCAAGCGAAGCCAGAATGTGTGTGCATGCGTGCATGTGTGTATGTGTGTGTGTGTGTGTGTTTCCCTGATTTTAAAACACTGATCAAAGTAACACCCAACCATGACTCAGGTTTGAAACAATGGGCCACCCACCAGTTTGCAGTCCCTGATATAAACTATTATCTTCAAATGTGTCCTAAATTTTCTTCCTTACATTAATGGACTATCATCTTATCAATCTGAAATGGTTTGCTTTTATAGGCATTAAACTTTTAACTACAGTGCTGAGCAGGCAGGGCAATATTTGTTCTGGTACATGTATCTCCTTCATTACCTGAAATTAAACAATACGACCAGAAAGCCCTGTCTCCAGACATAAGAGTGCCTTCATTATAGTTGTTATTTGCTAGTCATTTTAATTATATTGACTAATATTTATTGATCTGTTGCTTTGAAATATGAGTTTTTATAAGTATTATCTGACTAAAGCCTCACAACCATCCCATCAGGCAGATTGAGCGAAGCGCTACTGCAGTAACAACTCCACAGTCTCTGTGATGTAACATAACCAAAGCTTATTTGTCCAACATGGATCCTCAAGGTGGCTCTGCTCATCATTGTTACTTAGGAACCCAGACTGAAAGAAGTTACATCTCAACAAGGGCGTCTGCTATCGCCAAGATAGGAAAAGAGGACGAGGTGAATCATATTCTGGCTCCTAAAACTTCTGTCCAGGAAGCTTCTGCGTATGCTTATTGACCTCGAAGTTTACTTCAAGGGTCAAATCCCTGGAGATATAACCCAATAGTATTTTTTTTTAAAGATTTTTTAATTGGGGAATTGGGGGAGGGGAACAGCGTTGGGGAATCGGGGGAGGAGAACAGACAAGTTGCTGTCTTTTTGTTCTTCAGTCTAGTTGGGGAGGACGTTGCTTCACTGGCCCATGTTGGTATCGTCATTGCGCTCTTCCTGGATGAGGCAGATCGGTCGCTGGCCTCTGGATGGTCTCTCACGGCGGCTATTGGCAGCTCACGCTGGCTGCCGGTCACTCACTGTAGCCTATGGCAGCCCACTGCAGCAGGGGCTGCAGCCTACACCGTCGCCAGGGTTCGCAGCCCAGCTCCAGGTGGAGCTGTTGTTAGCTGTAGAGGGCAGTGTCACTGGCCCCCATACGTGGGATACAAACCGGGGTTGCTGGCATTCCAAAACCAGCTCTTAACGAATGCACCACTCGGCTGGCCCAACACAATAGTATTTTAAATAAAAAGATAAGAAGAGTCGTTAGGGGTGACATGTTTTATCAAATATTAGAAGATCTCATGAAAGCACTAAGAACAAATCAGGTATTTGCATGGGAATACACAAATTAGTAAAACAGGACGTAGAATCCAGAAGTAGATCCCAATGTACATGAGAATTTAATACATAATGAACATAATAGTCCAACTCAGTGGGAAAGAGTGGATTTAAATTTTTTTTAAATTTTTCAATTATTGTTGACATTCAATATTTCCAGAAATAGATCCCAATATACATGAGAATTTAGTACATAATGAACACAATAGTCCAATTCAGTGGGAAAGAGTGAATTTAAAATTTTTTAAATTTTTTCAATTATTGTTGACATTCAACATTATTTCATACTAGTTTCAGGTGTACAGCATAGTGGTTAGACATTTATACAACTTATGAAGTGATCCTCCAATAAGTCTAATACCCACCTGATACTATTCATAGTTATAACATTATTATTGACTATATTCCCTATGCTGTACTTTACATCCTCATGACTATTATGTAACTACTAGTTTGTACTTCTTCATACCTTCATCTTTCTCACCCAACTTCCCAACCCCCTCTTATCCGGCAACCATCATTTTGTTCTCTGTATCTATGAGTCTGTTTCTGGCTTTTTGTTGTTGTTGTTTATTCTGTTCTTCAGATATAAGTGAGATCATATGGCATTTGTCTTTCTCTGACTGACTTATTTCACTGACCTAGGTCTATCCACGGTGTTGCAAATGGTAAGATTTCATTTTTTATGGCTGAGTAATATTCCAGTGTGTGTGTGTGTGTGTGTGTGTGTGTGTGTGTGTGTGTGTGTGTGTTTATGTGTGTGTCACAATTTCTTTATCCAATCATCTATTGATAGGCACTTAGGTAGCTTCCATATCTTGGCTATTATAAATAACACTGCAGTGAACATAGGGGTGTATATTGCTTATCAAATTAGTGTTTTGGATTTCTTCAGATAAATGCCCAGAAGTGGAATTGCTGGGTCATAAGGTAGTTCTATTTTTAATTTTTTGAGGAACCTCCAAACTGTTTTCCATAGTGGCTGCACCAATTTGCAATCCCACCAATAGTACATGATCTTTCCTTTTCTCCACATTCTCACCACCACTTGTCGTTTGTTGATTTATTGATGATAGCCATTCTGACAGGAGTGAGGTGATATCTCATGCGGTTTTAATTTGCATTTCCCTGATGATTAATGATATTGAGCATCTTTTTATATGTCTCTTGGCCAGCTGTATGTCATATTTGGAGAAATGTCTATTTTTCCAAATTTCAGGTCCTCTGCCTATTTTTTAATTGGATTGTTTGGTTTTTGGGTGTTGAGTTGGATCAGTTCTTTATAAATTTTAGATATTAACCTCTTATCAAATGTATCCTTGGCTAATATCTTCTCCCATTTATTAGGTTGTCTTATAATTTTGTTGATGGTTTCCTTTGCTGTGCAAAAACTTTTTAGTTTAATGTAGTCCCATTTGTTTACTTTTTCTTTTGTTCCCCTTGCTCATGGAGATATACCAGAAAAAAATATTAGTAAGAGCAATTTCAGAAGGTTTACTGCGTATGTTTTTGCCAGGAGTTCTATGGTTTTGGGTCTTACATTTAAGTCCTTAATCCATTTTGAGTTTATTATTATATATGAAGTAAGAAGGTGGTCCAGTTCCATTTTTTTGCATGTATCTGTCCAGTTTTCCCAATATCACTTATTAAATAAATTGTCTACTCCATTGTATATTCTTCCCTCCTTTGTTATAGATTATTGACCACAGAGTCATGGGTTTACTTCTGGGCTCTCTATTCTGTTCCATTAATCTATGGGTCTGTTTTTATGCCAATACCATGCTGTTTTAATTATTATGGCCTTGTAGTATAGTTTGATATCAGATAACATGATTATCTCCAACTTTGTTCTTTTTTCTCAAGATTGTCATGGCTATTCCAGGTCTTTTATGATTCCATATAAATTATTTTTAAACGCTATAAAAAAATTAAGTTGAACTCATACAAAAATAATTTCAGATGGGTTAAAAGCTAAACATAAATATAAAAGAATAAAAGCTCTTCAAGGGCCTGCCCAGTGGTGCAGTGGTAAAGCACTGGCTTAGGAAGCCAGCGGCCCCGGTTCCAGTCCCACATATGAGGGCCAATGACACTGCCCTCAAAAAAAAAAAAAAAAAGCTCTTCAAGAATGTACATGTATGGGGACATTTCCATAACTGAGGCAGTAAACTAGAAGTTGTAAAAAAATGTAAAATTTTAGCTATATTAAAAATAACAAAATATATCAATGTATTTCAAATAACGAAAATAAACAAGTGAGAAATTTAGAAGAAATTTTAACATAGATGAAAAATAGCAATATTATTATAAAACTAGCTCTTCCAACATAAATGCAAAATAAAAAGAAAAGAGTCAACTAGCAGAGGAGCAAAACACATGGTCTATGAATTTATGAAAAGACATTAAACTCACTAGCAGTTAGGAAAATGGAAATAAAGTAACAGTGAGGTTTAAACCCATCAGTGTGACCAAAACTAAAACAGCAATAATATCCATTTTGGTATAGATGCAGGGAGAAATGGTACTCTCCTTATTGCTGGTGGAAATGAGAATTGTCACACTATTTTAAAAAATTAAATAGCCATATCTTTTGACTCAGAAAGCTACCATATAAAAACAAAAGACACAGTACACAAGGACACATGTACAGAGAGTTAATCACAGCACTGTTCAATATAGCAGAAAATTGAAAACAAAGTAAATCATGGTGCAGCTACATACACCACAGTAATAGAAAATGAAGTAGACTATACTAGTTGACTTGGAGACATTTTCCTCAAGTATTTCCTAGTAAAAAAGACAAATGCAGGAAAAGAATATATAATGTGACCCTATTTTTCTTTTAAAAATGGCCCCCCAAAAACCATGCATAGGAATGGATATATACGTGTGTGTGTGTGTGTGTGAGTGATATATAATATATATATATATATATATATATATATTTGGATTATATGAGCATATATTAAAAATATGCATGGGCCGGCCGAGTGGCGCGGTGGTTAAGTGTGGGCTTGGGACGCCAGCGGCCCCGGTTCGGGTCCCACATATGAGGGCCAGTGACACTGCCCTTAAAAAAAAAAATGCAAAGATTCAAGCCAGTTTGATAACATGGGTTGTTGTGGGACTGGGAGAGGCAGGAAAGGAGATGTGAAGGTAGGAGGTTTGCCAAAGGAAAAAAATAGTAATCGGCACTAAAAACCCTAACATGTATATTATAATCCCATTTGTTCATTAATGCAAAGATTTATATATTGTATATTTGCAAATAGTTTCTGAATATAATAAAATGCAAATATGATCATATAAAGCCAAATGAAACATTTCAAACACTGTTACCCACTGATGGCAGGTGCATCCAGAGGTAGATGGCATCCATGTAGACAGGCAAAGCTTTGCAGTGTTCATGAAATGATACCATTTGGCTGGGCATCTTTTGGATCTCCAAAGTATATGAATCTGCCACTACCCACACCCACCCAAATCCTACTCTTCAGGTTCTTTCCAGAGAAATAACCTCAAATTCCTTGCTATTCATATCAGCTGAAGATTATCTCAACTGACTCAGTTTCCAAACAGAGGAACGGGTTCATTATTACAATTGCTATTAGTTAAAATTTTTAATTATGATGGTTTAACGGGCTTTCTTCTAATTGATCGATCTGGCAAACTTATCTGGGCAAAGGTTTGCAACGGAAATTGATGTACATTTTAGACTGGACCGTCTATAAAAAGAAAACCCTTGTTTCATGGCAAAGTAGACTTGAGGAAGCTGTTAAAGCTGGTTGCAGCCAGTAAGTTTTAATAATTAGTAGTCCTGCTGTAGCAACTCAGAGGTTGCTTTTCTTTAATTGTGGACTTCATTACCTCTATAATCCATTTTCAGGTTCCGGTCAACCACATTGCAAGCAGAGGGAGAGACCACCTTACAAGCAGAGAAACAGGCTTTAACCAAAGAAGAAAAGAGTTTTCAAAAATGTGAACCTTTCATTGTTAGTGCAAATATTTAGGTATCTCTCAAGGCTACCCAACATTTCAAAGTCGTAGAGAAGCCAGGAAAGGAGATCATAGGTTTCTGATTTCCATCACTGAGCCTGTACTAGTGACCTAAACTTCCACAGCCAAGCAGGTGAGACAAAGAACACGTGACTGAGTCAAGTGCCAGCTCTGCAGTGCGTAGCTCAACGGCTTCAGGAAAGTCGCTTCCACTTTCCACAGTCTTGTGTTCGCCTATGTTCTCTAACATATGATCTCAGGAAACCTTGTTTTTTATTTAATAGCACATTTTATAAAAATTTGTAATTATGGGCCGGCCGAGTGGCGCGGTGGTTAAGTGCTGGCTTGGGAAGCCGGCGGCCCCAGTTCGGGTCCCACATATGAGGGCCAGTGACACTGCCCTCAAAAAATAAAAAAATAAAAAATTTGTAATTATATGCTTGTGTGTATGATTATTTGTTTAATTGCTGTCTCCTCCGCTAAAAGATAATCTCTAGGGACACTACACCATAACACCAACACCTATCATAGTGGCTGACACACACTCCAATTCAATAAAAATTTAGTGATTTAATGGATGAGTAAATATATAAAATGAGGAAAATGATCTCAAATTATCCCAACAACTCTTACCTTATATGATTCTCTAAATGCAAGGCTTTGAGTTTTAAAATTAGGCCATAATTCTGTCACTCTGCCCAAACATCAGGCGATTAAGTGCCTAAGCGAGCATGGCTCTGCTCTGTATAGCTACTCAGCTACTCTGAAAAACAAAGAGACCTATTAATCATAGCATCATATCTGTGTAGGGGTCTGCAAGATGATATTTCACCCATAGATTTGCCTCTTAGCAGAACTACAGTTCATGCAGATTGGTATTTGTCATGTATTCTAAAAGATTTTTAATCTCCCACGCTATTTTGTTCCTGAGTCTTGAAATCCTAACAGGAATTGAAGAGTTACTAGAAGGAAAGAATTCACTGGAGTAAGAGAAGTTACAATTGTCTAGTCCAGTGATTTTTCAAACTATATTTTAGCAGTAGAACCCTGTTTTTCAAAAAGAAATCTTATACAGAAACACATTTTTATTTTTTTGAGGGCAGTGTCACTGACCCTCATATGTGGGACCCAAACCAGGGCCGCTGGCGTCCCAAGCCAGCTCTTAACCAATGCGCCATTCAGCCAGCCCCAGAAACTCAATATTTTTAAATGTTACTTTAATCTATATAAATGGAGAGAGAAAAAAAGAGAGAGAGCAAGAGAGAGAGAGAGAGAAGGAAGGAAGGAAGGAAGGAAGGAAGGAAGGAAGGAAGGAAGGAAGGAAGGAAGGAGTAAGGAAGGAAAAGAAAAGACCTTCCCTAGTTCGAGTGAGAAAGGAAATTACAGAGCCCTCCCCCTCGAGCTTCACCTTGACCTTCACATTGGGATCCTGCTGCACCACCCTCCCTGGCGTCACCACCTGCCTTGCCTTGTCTGTAATGCCCTCTGTTGCATCACTGATACCAGTTGTCTACAAATTGTTTAAAAGCCACCAGTTTGGATGAATATCTTCTTTTAACAAAACAGGAAAATAAGACTTGATGACTGAATCGCATTCTTCTTTAGTATTCTAAATTCTTCCTTCCAAAAGTAAAGCCATCTTTGTTTTGTTTCTTGTTAGTAAATGTTCTGTACAGCCTTCTCCAAAATAATTTTACATGAATCCAGATCACCATTGTTCAGCATATTCTTCTGATGGTTAAACCACCATAATTTAATTTTACTCATATAAGTGTCTTCCAACAAAACAATTTTTAAAATATAAAAATTTCATAAGCACCACTTTCCTGTTATAAAAAATATATAATTTATTTTAAAATGTAAAAAACAACATTGACCTTTATAATCACAAGTCTAAATTTTGCTCGTGTTCTTATGAAGACACAGAGGTAAATTAAAAGAAGATATCATTCAACATTGTCACATGAAACAAAGACCTCCTTATCTAAATGGAGAGGATGTAAGTGTGGTTTCTCAGTACACAGCAAAAGCTCTATCTACCAAAAAGCTGACATGAGGTTATTGATCTGGAATTGGCACAATGACAAACTGCTCTGCAAATCTTCCTCTTCCCAATTAAGGTGTCTCTCTTGAACTGATTGAAAGCCTTTTGACAAGTATACTTTTTTCCAAGATAGTGTGCTCAGTTGGGGTTCTTTTTATTAAACTGAAATTCCATCATTAGCTTTGACTGGCACCAGCTGCTGTATAAATTCTGTGTTGACATAGACCTCCACTGGTATTCCAAATATTGCAGGTGAATCTCTGACTCTAAAATCCTCAGTCATACAGTATGAATAATTAATATCTGATAAATGCAGAATAGAAAGAACTCTCATTAGAAGGCACAGTGGTGGGGTTATAATCCCACCTCAGTCCCTCAGAACACTGAACCAAATAGGACTTTAGTTGTTAAAAAAAATTAAAAAGCATTTCTAAATCTCTTCACTTCATAATTTTTCCCTATACCTAATTAGAAATGGGAAAGTTAGGACACAAAATGAAATGTTTTAGTCCTGTAGCAAAGTTAAAGACACAATTCAAGATCCATTCTAATGGGTGTTTTCTTGAGTGTTCTAATTCCAGATCAATTTCCGGGAGTTTGGGGCTTGTACCAGTCATAATTTGTTCTCCCTTGTAAATAGTTCAGTCTATCACTAACACAAAAGAGATTTTTTTCTTATTTATGAATCTAAATTTCTGTGAGACACATGACAAAAATATAGCACAAAAGAAGTTATAGAAAAGTCCTTTATAATGTTGAATTTATAAAAATATCTACTTTGTGTACTAGGTATGCCTATTAGGACTCTTCCTAAATATATTTAGTATGTTCAGAAGATAAGTTTTAAACCACGGTAAACTTGAAGACATGAAATAATGAAATACATTTAAATGAAACATGCCATGATAGTACAGGGGTTGAGAGCAGAATGCTCTCCAGTTCAATTCTTGAGCCTCAGTTTCTTCATCTGTAAAATGGGAATAATGCTAGTATAAGTCTCATGGGATTAATTCAAGCACTGAGAAAATGAATATATGGTATTTAGCATAACACAGTATATTCATTTTCTATTGCTGCACAAAAAGTTACCACATGTTTAGTGGCTTAAAATAATGCCCATTTATTATCTCAGAATTTCTGCAGGTCAGGGCATGGCTTACTTAGATGGTTCCTCTACTTGGAGTCTCACAAGACTGCAATCAAGGTGTCAACTGAACTGTGTTCTCATCTGGAGGCTCAACTGGGAAAGAACTCCCTTCCTAGCTCACTCACATTCTTGGCAGAATTCATTTCCTTTGAGGCTTTAAGACCAAGGATTCCAGCTTCTTTGCTATTGGCTGGAGGCTGCCCGCAGTTCCTCCCCATGTGGGCGTCCTCAACATGGTTGCTTACTTCATCAAGCCAACAAGATCAGTCTCTAGGATGAATCTTCCAGCAAGACAGAGTCCTTTATTATGTAACACAATCCTAGGAGAAACATCTCATTACTTTTACAATGTTCTATTGGTTAGAAACAAGTCACAGGTCCTACCCACACTCAAAAGTAAACATCTTGAAGGAAGGTTTGTTGGGGTTACCACAGAGCCTGTGTCTCACATAGAATAAATGAATGTGTGAATGAGTGAATAAATGAATGAATGAGTGAGTGGATGAGTGAATCTGAGTACCAACTTAGATATGAAGCGAGTAAGCCATACACCTCTTAGACATCAGAAAACATTGGAAATAGTTCTAAATTCAGGACAAATAGGTGAACAATGGACTTTGCGGGTAACAGCTCAGTTGAAGTCATAATACAAGTATTCAGTCTTTGTGAAAACAATGTATTTAAGAGTTATGGGACCTGGGCTCTGAGACCCAGAGAATGTAAGTATAAGATCTCAAGGATAGTGGGGAATGGAACCCTGAGGGAAGAATAGGGTTTTTAGTCCCACTTTAAAGGGATAATTTTTGTATAATTGGAGCAAAAGAGAAATTAGAAATGAAATTGTCAAATATAGTTACAAAGCATTTTTAACTTCTAAACAATAAAAATAATTAATAATAAAAACAAGAGAAAACCACAAATGAAAAACTTTATCTCCAAGCTTACAAAAATTTATTTAAACATTTTTATGAACACTACTGATATCCCAATGGATAAATGGGTGAAGGACATAATTCTGTGGATCATGCACAGAAAATAGAACTAGTAAAATAAATTTGAAAATAAGTTTAAATCTAATATGGGTGGGCCAGAAGCCTTACAAACAATTTTTTTTAAGTACCAATCTATAATTTTTGTTTTACTAGCTGATTACTCCAAGATGAGAGAGTAAACAGTCAAATAAATTGCATCAGTATTATTCACCAAACACCTGTCATAACTTGTAACTCATCCTCAGCGGATGAGTATTTGATGGTAATTGACTCTTGGTTAGTCAGTGGTAAGAGAGCTAAAAAGCATGACTGCATGCCCACATAATCCAAAAACTTGTTTTCAGACCATAGGTGCATCTTAGCATGAGTCCAGTATAAAAAAAAAAAAGTTATTTAAAGTTCTTTCTAATTTATTTCTACTACCCTCATAGCTGACACACAACAAAACAGATATAGATCAGACTCGGGAAGAACAAGAAAACTAGGTAAAGAGACTAGATACTCCACAGGAAGAGGATCCAGCCTTTATTTTAGTGAATGTTGTTATTGATGACACCTTGATTTCTACCAGCCTCCTTCTTCATGGCCAGGCTCACTGGACACAGCGGGACAAGCACCTTTGCTGGGCTTGGCACACAGCAGCGAGATAAGGAGGTTTTCTGCTTTTTCCTCTCCCTTAGGCCTGCTCTGGGTATACAGGTGATACTAGCAAGGGCAGTAAGAATGTGTGAATATGTTTGTCCTCATGTGTCATTATATTTCCACAGGAGTAGGTTAGAGCATGTCTCTCATCATGGCCAGGAATGGAAGGGCCAGTAATTAAATGAATAACAGTAAGCACTCACTAAATATTTGTTGTTGCTATTTACGTTATTTTTATCATCGGTGGGAATGAGGCAGACAAGGATGGATTTGTTTCTGGAATCTCTCTTTTGGTGTAAGCAGGGTGGGGACTTGTGACACAGCTGCAGCAGGGGGTGGTAGGAGGAGGCCCAGCCAGATGAGCAAGCACAGTACATGAAGATGATGATGACAGAGGAGCAGCAGATGGCGTCTGGGAGGTCTGACAGCCAAGGTCAGGGCCTGTGGTTTCCAAATACAACTCCAGGCTGATTAGCTACAGCAGATCTGCGATAAGCTCTTCAAACCAGTGCCACCCGCCCCACCTTAAGTAAGGGCAGGGTTAGCCTGGGACCTGAGACAAGGCTGGGGGACAGGAAGGTGATATGGGAAAGGTGGGTCAAGAGGGAAAGGGGAGAGGAAGTTAAAGAACCAAGTGGTGGTTACAGTACCTTTCTGAGAGCAGTCACTTATTATTTTGCGCTGGAAGAAAGGAGGAAATAGGTTACAACAGAGACCTCCAGAAGGAATGAGCAGACCACACATTTGTTGTTTGTATTTGGCCCAGGGAAGGCTGAGTGTCCCAGCTGGTCCCCACTGGTCCCCTCACTCCTCAGTCTATGTAGTAAAATGTACTTTGGTCCTGCTCCTCTAACTGTGATTGTTCTAGACTGCCTGCATCGGTATGTTTCTTGGACTGTAAACTTTTAGAACGCAGGGATCAAATCTATGTAGTTCACCCTGAACAGTGTGTAACACTATAAACAATTAGATGGTTAATATTTTTAAGATGAAGAAGATGATGTTACTTACAAAATGTAAAAGATGAATGAGATTCACAAAGCTATATATATTTTTTGTAATAATATCAATGGGACCTGAAAAGTTAGTACTGTGCTGATGAGAAAACAACTTTCAAACCTTAAAATGTTTACCATTATAATCCCACTTCTAGAAGCCTAGTGTAGAGGAATAATCAGCAATATGAACAAAGATTTATTTGTAAACACATGACCACCTACATGCCTAACTATGGGAAAATGACCAAGTGAAACATGGTACATCTGTGAGATGGAACATCTAGCAGGCATCAAAAATCATGGTTAATAATATTAACAGGAAAAGGGTCATATTAAAAGAGCAAGTGAAAAAAATACAAACAGTATGTTTACAACTATATTTTTCAAGGCATAGAAACATTGGAAAGAAATATACCAAAGTGCTAAAAAAGAAGGAAGGGGGAGGTGCTGCTGGCAGAGAAATGGCTTAGAGGTGAACAATGAGGAAACAGGAACTAAGTAAAGGGAAACTAACATTTTTTTTCTTTCTTTTTTATTTTTTATTATTGGTTTCAGATGTACAAAACAATGCAATAGTAATTATTCTCTCCCCTTACAAAGTGACAAGCCCCTCAACCCCCAATATCATACATATCTATTACAATTCCATTTACTCCATCCCCACACTATACTCCATAGCCGATGACTATATATGTGTTAAATTATAGTTGACATCTAATATTATTCAGCGGGAGCTTCAGATGTACAGTGCAGTGGTCAGGCCTCTACATGTCCATGAAGTGGTCTCCTTAACAAGACATGAGTCCATCTGGTCTCCTAAAAAATATTTACAACATTATTCATTATATTCCCCAAACTGTCTTTTCTATCCCTGCGACAATATTGTAGTTACTAATTTATGTTGCCTCGTCCCTTCCCCTTCTCCCTCTGCCCACCCCTGTCCCATCTAGCAATCATCAGGGAAACTTACATTATGAACGCCTACTGTGTGCAAGCATTGGGCTAAGTATTTAACCCTATTCATAATTATTTTTAATAATTAAAGACAAGAATTGGAACAAGGCCACTGGGAAAAGATAGCCTCTTTCCGCAATGAAAGAAGTCTCCCATCTTGCCTCAGTGAAAAACACAGGAAGGCTAAAATTGTTCTGAGAGCAGTCTCAGTGCGTACATGAGATGATGTGGTTAGGAGCACTTCGCCGCCGCTGAACAACTGAACATGACAGAGAAGATAAGAGTAAGAGTTAGCCAAATGGGGATGTGCACATATATGGGAAGACATTAGGCCAGTCTATCCCAGTTCCTAAACCTCATCCAGAATTACATGGGAAGCTTTCTAAAACTATAGGTGTGCAGCCAAGGCACAGGTCAAAGTAGCCACATCAAGTTGTAGGTAAGAATAAATGAGATAAAATAGGGGCTGGGCACTGCATAGAGAATGGGAAGAACTAACGAGCCATATGCATGCTTTGTGCTTGGTGCCTTATATGAACTTACTGATGCCCTCACAACAGCATTCCATAACAACTATGGGTTTCTCCTTTTAACCCTTCCTACTTCCTCTCTTGCTTGCATTTGCAAACTTCACCTTCCTGCTGATTTATCCCAGCAACATTTAAAAGTGTTCTTCTTCTTCCCATACTCATCTTTCAGCTCCTGCACTCCCTGACTGTCCTCCCCTTCAAAGCCCAAGCTCTCTAAATGATCTACCACACACAATCATTTCCTCAGCCCCATATACTCCTCAACCAATCACCATCTGGCACATGTGCCCACCTTCTTCCTAAAACTGCTGTCACCAATCTCACCAGGAGACTTTTCTGTGCTAAAAGTAATTGCACTCTTTCCTTTCCTTACCTTACCTGACTTTTGGGGCCACTTAACCCCTGAGATTCAGATGTGGAGTCACATGTTTAGCTACTTAATGGGCATCCCACAACTTCTTTAAGCCTCAAATTCAGTATGTTCCAAGCTGCACTCATCTTCCCAGCAAATCTACCCTTATTCCATGTTCTTTATGTCTGTAAATGGCACCACCACCACAGCCAGGAACATTTGGACTTCAACCAGATCTTTCCTCTCTCCGTCACCCGAAAGCACCCTCCCTCATTCCATAGTACTTCAGTCAGTTCAGATCACCACCATTACTCACCCAGTATCCCCATCCGTCCACTGCCCACCACCATCGCTATTCCCCTGAAATGCAGTCCAAGGGATCTTTCTGAAATGCAAGCCCGATTATGTTAGTGCTCTCCTTAAAATTTCTCCGTGGATGTCTTCTGTTCCTAAAAGAAAGTCTGAACTTCTTAATTTGGTTTTCAAAGTCCTCTTCAAGGTTCACCTTCCACACATCCCCTGTGCACACCACAACCCAGCTGTCCTGCTTTCTGTGCCTCCATTGTGGGTGCCCTCTTCTCTGTCTGGCTGTTTCCAGTGCCTGAGACATTTTCTCCTGGCTTTTATTCTGGTTAGGTCCTTCCAAACCCTTAGGTCTCAGCTTATAATCATTTCCCCAAGTCCAGGTTAAATATCCTTCATATAGACATCCATTGTATTGTAAATACTCTCAAAACTGACTTCAACATAACCAGCTCCCTTGATGGACATCATTTCCTTTGTGGAACATAGAGACTCCAGCCCTGGCCTGACTAGTACTCAGAGGTGGTAAACGGCTCCCAAGTGCATCTATCCTACTTAAGCTCCCACTCATCGAATTGCATTGTAAGCCTAACAGGAGTCAGGTGTGTTGGTTCCAAACTTATTTTATACCAGTTTTACTTATTATAACTGTGCTATTCAATGAAATTCATAAAATATGAATACAGAAGGAAAGTTGTTATTTCTATGAAAAATAATGTAGAAAGACATAAATATTAGCCACTAAAAAACCGTTGTCACAATGTGTATGCATGTTAAAGCTGTAAATGGAGAAAAAATCACTAACTAAACAAATTCTACCCTGAGATAGATTTGCAGGTGCCTAAATTCTTATCCCAATTAAAAAAAAATTAAAACTGAAAATAAAAAAAATATATAAGTGTGGTGTATGTCAGAAAAATTACCTAGGAATTCAATTATTGGTCACATACCTAAAGAAAAGTCCTTAGTCATCAGTCAAAAGATTGGGGGGAGGGGGAATAATGCACATTTTGTATTTTTTTAAGTGAAATTCACATAACTAACAAATAACCATTTTTAAATGTACAATTCAGTGACATTTAGTGCATTCACAGTGTTTGCAGCCACCACCCCTCTCTAGTTTCAAAACTTTCACATCACCACAGGCAAACACCCTGTACCCTTTAAGTAATCTCTTCCTATTCCCTCCCCGCAGGCAGCCGCTAATCTGCTTAAGCTGAAACAACATTTAAAGCATATAGGTAAATAATATTTTTTATGATTCTTTACTGACTTGTTTGGTTAATCTGTTGATCCAACTCATTGGTGTAGCTCTGTATTATTTTTGCTTATTTAGTTGCCTGCACCCCACCCTGTAGGTGTTGAGTGCTTTGCAGGCAGGTGATGTGTTCAGGCTGTTCATCCATGAGTCGGCAGCAAGTAACACAATGTCTGGCACACTGCGTTTTCCATGTTTGTGGAAACATGTTAATTCACAAGTTAATTAATTTTTCCAAGGACATGTGGCTAGAAAATGGCGAGTCACAATTTAAGCCTACAGCTCTCTCACAGACATGAAGCAAAAAATGGAACCGGTTTGGAAGGTGAATTTAGACAGCATTCACACTAGAGTAGATACTAAGGGGAGGTTTCTATGTACCAGGTGCTGTTTTAGGCCCTTTTCAAGTATTACATCATTTAGTCCTTCTAACAACCCTACAAGATAAAGAGTACTGTTAGCCCAGAAATTCTGGAATTGGAGGTGGAGATGCCTGAATCCAATCCAGCTATTATAAGAAACCAGAGGAAGTCTTCGAATCCGGGAGTAGTTTAGTCAAATGCCAGGAAAGGACCATCATTTTATCACTTTAGTAACAACTTTTAGGACTGGTTTTAGGGAAGAGGAAGTGAAGTAAGATGGCTGAAATATATCTACTCTAGAGTTTGCCGAGAGAGAGAGAGAGAGAGAGAGAGAGAGAGAGAGAGAGAGAGAGAGAGAGAGAGAGACTGAGGGGGTTCAGACAGGGTGGAACGAATTTTGATACCTCACAGCACCTGTGGGGACACAGAGCAACATAAATTGATACCCTGTGAGCTTTTTAATTTCTGCAGGGTAGAGTTAGGGGTGATTGTTATGTTCTCTTTTTTGCTTACCCATATTCTCTAGTTTTCTGTAAGAAAGGACAAAACTGTATTAAGATTGTAATATTCAATATACACCTAATATTCAATATACACCAATAATAAAAAATGAATACAAGTCATATGTATACATTTTTTTCCACCCCCAGTATATTGTTGTGTAGTAAAAAAATGAAGTAAAATTAAACAAGGATAAAAACGCTTCATTCATAGTTGCCATCTGGCCCTGATGGCCCAGTCCAGTCTTCACATTCCTTCATATTCCATCCTGCCATCTATTGGCAGCTTAGCTGCAGCTCAGCTTGGGCTGGGCATTGAACTGCTGTTGCTCAGAACTCAGATTGCACTCTTGAGTGAGCTCCTAACCAACTGAGCCACTCGGCTGGCCCTTTCATGTTCCTTCTTGAGTAGAGGCAGGAAATGCTAAAAGGGAACCAGAAGACCTCTGGTCCCATATGTTCTTTTGTTCCCTCTGCTTTATCACTGAGCAAATGGATACACCTCACACCTCATCAAAGCCTTCTCTGTACATCAAAACTCCAAGCTACGTTAAATACTACTACTACTAATAATGTAACTGAGGCTTTTCCAAAATAAGTAGGCTTGTTGTTGAATGAGTGTTGACCCAAAATATGAGTAGAAGGCCTTAAACAAAATGTCTCTCAGTGTGCTTATCCAGTTTTCAATGTAATTCTAATAAATAAAATATTCTATTCTAAACATCCCATTTTTAGCCAAAATCTTTTAGTGAGCTTTCTTCTAAAAGTATATGAAATTAGGTTAGTTTTGGTGTGTTTTTTTTCTTTTCTCAACCCACATAAACACAATATTATTATGTATGTAATTCTTGTGAACCAAGTAGGTAGTAAAAATTTTAGAGTCTGAATTAAAATAGTCCTTTTTTTTTTTTTGAGGGCAGTGTCACTGACCCTCATATGTGGGACTCAAACCGGGGCCGCTGGCTTCCCAAGCCAGCGCTTAACCACTGCGCCACTTGGCTGGCCCTAAAAACAGTCCTTTAATAACTGACTTCCTGTAACATCTCTTTATGTCTTGGCCATCATCCTTATCATCATCCTCATTATCATCCTCATCATTACCACTACAAACATCTAAATCAGACTTGAAACTTACAAATCATTTCTACATACAGCATCTCTCTTCATAGTTGCCCTCCCCCATTTTATTGAGGAGGAAACTGAGGTTCGTGGAAACTAAAGGATCTGCCTAGGATCTCACCACTAGTTCAGGTACAGAACCCGGCCTCAATCTCAAATCTGCCCACTCTACATTTCTTATTTTTTATTTTAGCACACTGCTGTTCCATTTCCTTAGTTGCTAGATTTTAGTCGTGGTGGCATTTGGCTTGACTTAGAAAATTTTAAATAAAACCTTGAGTGGTTACCTTTATCACAACTCCAAGATACCAACCCAGGGGTGCAAACTTAGAAAGAAGCCTTCCTATCTCATTCCACATCTGTGCACCCTTTTAAATCTAACACCAAATCTTAAGAACATGCCTTTGAGGGCCAGCCGAGTGGTGCGTTAAGAGTTGGCTTGGGGCCAGCCGAGTAGCGCAGTGGTTAAGAACTGGCTTGGGATGCCAGCGGCCCCAGTTCAGATCCCACATGAGGGCTAGTGCCACTGGCCTCTTCAAAAAAAAAAAAAAAGACTTGGCTTGGGACACCAGCTCTGAGCAGCAGGGACCAGGTTCGGATTCCACATGAGGGCCAGTGATGCTGTGCCTTCTACAGCTAAGATGGTGAACAGCAGCTCAACCTGGAGCTGGACTGCCAGGAGTCGCGCCGACAGCGTAGGCTGCAGCCCCTGCTGCAGTGGGCTGCCACGAGCTACCGTGAGTGGCTGACAGCCAGTGTGAGCCTCCGTGAACAGCCCTCCAATGGCTGGCAAGCAACTGCCTCACCCAGGAAAAGCACAATGATAATACCAACATGGGCCAGTGAAGTGACATCCTACAACTAGACTGAAGAACAAAAGGACAGCAACTTGTCTGTTCTCCTTCCCCGATTCCTCAATGCTGTTCCCCTCCCCCAGTTCCCCAATAAAATCTTTAAAAAAAAAAAAAGGAACATGCTTTGAAAAATCGAAATTGGCACAGAGAAAGAGTGAGAGAGAAAGGAAAGTAGATATTAGAATTTTCTCTATATTACAATTGGTGGCAAGGCAGCTAATGTCTCTCTTCAATCACAAGTGTTTTAAAAATTCTCGGAAAATATGCAGTATGAGCAAAATGCTCTATTAGGAGGAAGCAGGCCTAAGCAACAGAGTGCTAGGCAGTATCCAGTAAGCAGCAGGGGACGAGGCAGTGTCCAGGGCAGACTGTGGGGCTAGACTGAAATTCTGGATTTGGGAGTTTCAACCCTGTGAGGTATCACGCCTCAGAGAGTAAGCACATAAGAGCTAGGGCATATGTCTGCCGAAGTATGTGACATGCAATATTTAGAATATATTTATAGTAAAAATTATTCATTGTTTATCTGAGATTAATTTTAATCCTGTATTTTATCTGGCAACTCTAGAGGCTAATACATAGGACAGCCATTGGCCAGGTGCAGAGAATGCCGATTTGGGGACATTTCCTGATAAGCCAAGAGCTAGAACTGAGCTGACACAAACAAGTCTGAATTAAGTCCTTGGTAGTACACGTTCATATCTTTTTCATGTGTTTCATCATCCACTTGGACCTTTTGTCTTTGATTGAAAGTCTCTATAAACTGTGCCTGAACGTCACGGCATTAATCACAAGCCTTCTGAAGTATTTTCATATTGTGTGAAATAAATGCCCATATACTTGGGATTCAAAGTAAGAACTACTCACCACAATATTTAGTTAAAATTACAAAGGGAATACAAATTAAGCCATCGTTTTTTTAAAGGTGTATATTACAAGTCTTATTTAATTTCCCCATGTTCTCTTATGTGTGTTTGTATAACTGTTGTGTCAAGACTTTCACTGATAAAGTATTTCAATTAGCTGCTAAAAGAAATACATTAAGGAGTTACAACTGATGTACGTTTGGGCTAAATACCTATAATCAGAGTTATTTCTCACCTGAGTCCCTCTTACTGATGTTATGTAACAAGTGGCCCTGATTGCTGGCAATAGCTCGCTGAACATGTTCCCATTTGTGTGGTAATCGCATAAAAATAATGACTCACTAGCACTTCAAAAAAGAAACTGATACTAGGTTTAGGTTAGGTAAGTTATATGGTCACTTCGTCATATCTGGAAGTCTTGTTCCGAAGTCACCAGGATTTTTCAAACCCTTTGTCAAAGAACTAATTTGAGACCAGCTAAAAGACTAAATCATATGGCAGGGAGGGGGATAGCAATTAAGGAAAGTGTTGAATGGAAGGTGGTGAGTCACCTAACTACAGACTCACCCACATCTATGTTTCCCCCACTTGCCCCTAGCTTCCTGGGTATCCAAGGTTTATCACTTGGTTGTAATCTTATGGACAAAAATGGCTAAAATGAACTGAAAAGGCAGGGGCAGTAGTAACAGCTATAGTGGTAATAGGAGATGAGGGAATTCAAGGCAGAAATGTACAGGGAAGTAAAATCGCCCCTCACTCACCAGTGGCCTTTCCTGTCCCTGTGTGGCTTGTGTGATGATCGTATCATTCTTCAACAATCTCCTGACATTGCCTTTTGTAATCATGAAATCATCATCAATATTTTTTCTCACAAGTTATTTATTCTCTACCTCTTTGTTTCATAACCTCATAATCTCAGTTCATGGGAGTCACCAGAGAATTCACAAGATCTTACTCTATCCCACTCTCTTTCCCGAAATCACCTTAATGTGGTATTCTGGGAAATGTATGGAGCCAAATCCTTGTTGAAGAAAAGGAGCATTTTTGTGGCAAGGCAGCTAATCTTTCTTATTTGTAACTCAGCATAAGACCTTTTTTATTTAAAGTTTAAATAATAAAATTTTCACATCTCTCAATTTCATGACTTAAGCAGGCAACTCAAGGTACAGGGCCAATCATGCCTTTCCTAGAAAGCCATCATGAGAAACCTGAGGTGGCCGCTCTAAACAGCTTTGCCTGTAGGAAGTTTGAAGAATGAAATCTACTCCTAAAATTACTCCCATGTCTTACATTCGAGCATGTCCTGTTTATGAGAAATCCCATCTCTCTAAGAACTTTGTAGAAGACATTATTCTTCCCTCTCTGCTGAAACTCATTTCCATGAGATAGTGGGTCAAAGAATGTGCTAAAAAAAATCCAGTCTGTAAAGCTTCTTTTTCCTGTCCGAAGCCTCCTCACCCAGTCCAATGGCATGTTTTTTATCCCAAGGAAATGTAGCTAAGCACTTGCAAATACCTCAGAGAATGCAAAGCTTGGGGGTGGAGGAGGACAGGTTATTTTATAATTTAATATAATTTTCTAAATAGATGATAAATACATTCCCATGGTTCAAAAGTTAAAATGACATAAAAAGATATATATTGAGAGGCTGTTTCACCCCCTTTTCCTATCCACCCCACTAATCCCTGATGCCCCCCATAGGTTAACACTTGCATTGGTTTCTTATGAGGGTTTCCAGTGTTTTTATGCACATACAAGCAAACGTTAATTCATATTCTTGTTTTCTTACATTCCTTATGCAAAAGGCAACATATACTATCATGTTCTGCAGCTTGTTGTTGTTGGTTTTTTTTCATATAAAAATATAGCCTGGGGGCCGGCTGAGTGGTGCAGTGGTTAAGTGCTGGCTTGGAAAAGCCAGCAGCCCCAGTTTGGGTCCCACATATGAGGGCCAGTGACACTGCCCTCAAAAAATATATATATATATAGCCTGGAGATCACTCCATATCAGACATAGAGAGCATTTATGAAAACATGTAGTGTCCTTGTCACAGACGCTCGGGATATTTCGTAACTCTTGCTATCACAAACAGTGCTGCCGCAAACACTGGTCTGTGTG
Organism: Aselliscus stoliczkanus; assembly: GCA_033961575.1. Classification (NCBI taxonomy): domain Eukaryota; kingdom Metazoa; phylum Chordata; class Mammalia; order Chiroptera; family Hipposideridae; genus Aselliscus; species Aselliscus stoliczkanus. Next base: position 74,453,544 of record CM066732.1, on the reverse strand, counting down.
TCCTTTTGTACATGCCCAAGTATATCTGTTGGATACATTTCCAGAAGTGGGACATCATAGAATTTTTATTAAATATCCCTGTTTTAACACTTATCAACAAGTGGCCTGTATTTTAGGTAGTGATGACTGTCTCCTCGCTATTTTATGAGCTTCAAGAAGGCATGAATTGTGTCTCATTCATCATTACATCCACAGCCCTACCATGGTACCTAGCATGTTAATGCTGAATACAGAATAAACTTCTCCGTGTAACCATAACCTTGAGAACGTTAAAGTAACCCCTCAACTTAAAAGGCTGATATCTAGGGTGTAGATTAAGAGGCACTTCTGAGTTTCTATTTAAGGATGAAAATGGGACTCATAAAACGCCAGGCCAAATGAAAATATTGAATAATGAGTAGAAGTTTCAAGGATGAGCATGTCTCTTCAAATCCAGAGACTGGGATAATGTCATGTAAATTTTCTGGGTTATTCACACACAGAGGAGCTGAATGGTAAAACAGAGAGGAAGCCTGGGACACTCCTGCTGGATGAAGATTGGCCACAAGAGACAGAACAGCATTTGCTTGGAAGCCCAGCCAAAGATAGAGTAAAGGTAAATGCATACCTGGATTAAGATATGAACAGACAGGGAGATTACAGGAGTGTGTGTGCAAGTGTACATGTGTAACACTGTTCTAGTTCACTGTCACCTCCATTCTTATGATTGTGTGACTGGCTCCCAACTCCGCTCTGCAGTCCCACACTTGTCAAGAAGGCTGCTATCAAGGAGCCTTGGGGAAAACTCAGACTGGGTCCGAAACTCATAGCAGCCATACTTCCCAGCTCTTTCCCTCGCCAGCCCAGGACTGCCTTCTCCCCAGCCATTGCTGCTGTACTAGCACATAAGCCAACAGAGAATTCTCTCTGTACTAGGTCATTCCTATCCATCCCAGCTGCCACTGAACTATTTTTAACCAATTTTAAAGAGATGGAATGGCAGACAGATATGTCACACACAGAATTCATCTCAGCCCTTTACAAAATACCTGCCTTTCAAAAACTATCAATGAAATGTAAGTTGGTGCAACCTCTTTTGTTGTATCAGTAATGTGGCAATATCGTTCCAAAAGTGTAAATGTGTTCTCATATGTCAGTTTCACTTCAGACAATTAATTCTATAAATACACATTTAAAAGTACACAAAAATATGCATGCTTGCCAAAGTCTTATTTGAAAAAGCAAAGACTTAAAAAGAACCCTATATATCCATCAATATGAGAGTGGTTATCTCATTTGATATCCTGTGCAACTCTTAGAAGAACGAGATAGACGCATGTGTAGGGCATGGAATGATAACTAAAATACATTGCCAAGTGAAAAAAAAAAGAAGCAAGTTTAGAATAGTAAAGATATTGTATTATTTTATTTGTGATTTGAAAGATGTATTTGCATATGGATTTTTAAATGTCTGTTAAAATGTATGAGTAAGTATTATTAATGGGGAATGGAATTCAAGGGGCTAGCTGAAAAGAAAGGAACTTTTTCTTTAACTTGATATCCTGTTTGTATTGCTTTTATAATTAAAACATTTACTTGGAGCCAGTCTGTTATTTCTTAGGTTCCTATGGTGTATAAATTATATAGGATGTAGCGATCATTTTTTACTCAGAACAGCCATCATTTAAAAAATCCTCCAAGGGGCTGGCCGAGTGGCCCGGTGGTTAAGCGCTAGCTTGGGACGCCAGTGGCCCTGGTTCAGGTCCCACATATGAGGGCCAGCGACACTGCCCTCAAAAAAAAAAATCTAAAGAAAAATACTCCAAGAAAGTTCTTTACCACTGAGTAAAGAGCTATGGTCGACCTTAATTGAGGTTCACAGAAGCAACTTCAGCTTTGTGGATATAAACTCAAAATCCATCTCATATAGAAAGCTGAGTAAAATTTCCTGTGATTACAAAAATCAACGTGTTGAACCTTCAGACTGTTGATGAGGCTGTCAGCAATTTTAATAGCACTTTTGATGGCCACAAATTTCCCCTTGATATTTACCTGCACGTATCCTTTTAAGGAATCCATTTTAATTTGTATCTTGTGTCTTTGGCAAGATTTCCTATGCAATAGACTTACAAATCATGAAGAACTTTGTATCATATCTTACAAGCCCAGGGAAAAGTGAAGCAGAAAAGATGCTCCCATTATGTAAGTGTCCTGTTGCTAAAGACAAGACTGCTCAGGACAGACTTACACAAAGTTAGTAGGTTCTGATATTAGGTTTACAGATCCTGATAATTGAAGCCATTCAATCAGACTCTGTGCCTGATCCTGGAGAAAGAAAACCTGAGACAAGAAGTCAAAAGATGAGAAAACATCAAGGCAAGAAAAAAGCAGTTAATATGTACAATTGACAATAGACTCAAACATGGGTCCTTTTGAGACAAGGCTTTAATCAGGAAAGCTCAAACATAGCAAAATTTCATTTGGGACATCAATTTCCAGGTCACCTACCTTTTCCAAGACTTCCATTTGCTAAGACGCTGATGTCTTTGGTTACTAATCTAACAATGTTTTCCAGTATCAAAAAGTTTTAGCAATTTGCCTTTCGGTCTGCAATGCAGAAAAAAAAGTCGAGGTGTATACAACATTAATTTAAATGTCTTATATGATAGCTTGTCTTTCTGTAATAGTAACGTAATACAGTTCCTTGGTAATAAGATGGTGGGTTTACATTAGAAGCTGTAGACAGACATACCAAGCAAATAGATAATTTATCTTGCTATGATTATAACCAGGTTTAGCTTATGAAAGTAACCCATGCCTGAAATTCTTAATCAATCTTAAGAGATCTTCTGAACCAAAGGATACTTTTGAGGTTAGTCCCCAAACCTTTAAGAACCTCCATTTACAACTAAATGCTAAAGCACAACAACCATTGAAATAAGGAAAAAGGGGAGCAAAGGATCAGCAAATGAGGAAGAAATAAAGAAATTAAGAGAAAAATAAAGAAAGCAGTAATATAGCAATAATTGTACTTTGGCTTGCCTAATGCACTTATTACCAAGAAATTCATCTTCAATTCTTTTTTTTTTCATCTTCAATTCTAAAAATGAATATAACTTTCTAAGAAAAGTTTGCTTCCACAAAGTGAATAGCTTCTAAGCGTGTTTGGTAATTTCAAATCTATGTGTTGGTGTAACTTGGGGTTTTAAGGCACAAGCCTCCAATATTTAGATCCAGACTTCAAGAAATAAATTATCTTGACAACAAACATGAAGTCTGAATGTACATGGGCCTTAATTATTGGAGTGATGTGGGTGAAAGTGTATTTTTGAACTCAATTCTCCAGACAACTTGCACTTAAATACCCAACCAAAGTCCACAGGGTTGGGATAGTCCTGCAAATTCACAGAATATTTTCTCCTTTGAACCATTCATCAACTTTATTAGGTGCAGTTTCTACAATACAAATCTATTTGCCCCAATGTCTTAGCTTCATAGGACCCTCTCATCAGAATATTGGGTAGATTCCCTAGAGCGAATCACTTACCCAATTGCTTGCCTGATTATTCACATTTTTGAGATTCGTGAAATGTGGCAGACAAACAGGTTTATGCTTTGTGAAGCTTGGAGGGCAGCCAATGTCTGTCTGCCTATACAGCATATTTACTCTCCTTCCTCAAATCTCTCTCCCGTACAGAGAAGCTGTATTTTAAGACGAAAATCAGTGTAGACTGCAATGCAGTAATGTCACCGCAGAAAACAGCGGGTGCTCATCCACTCATTTGCGGTGATTCTGGCAGCTAAGAAAGTGAATCAATGATTCACCCAATGCACAAAGAAACATCACAGAGAATATTTGGAAAAGTCAAAGACAGGAAAGGAATATTCTCATCTCAAGGTGTGCTCTGATTTTTAGAAAGGAAAATCGCCCACAAGAAAAATCAGGAATTTGGTGGAAGAGCTCTGGCTGTACCTGCAGTAAGCTTTGGCATGTGCCTTTTCTCCCTGCTTCTTCTGTTTTATTGCTTCTGTGTTGTACTTCTAAAATAAATATCAATAAATCATTGCAGTTAGAGACTCTAACATAGACAGAAATGTACTTGACTCCCTACAGTCATTACAATTGGAGGGGACTCTGATTAGGATGCTTTACTTAATTAAGTGATATCGTCTAAAGAGAGTTCTTCCCTCCATTTTCTGTTTAACAGTCTTATAAAACACCAACAGAGGAAATTCATTCTGTTGTTTGCTTTCCTTATTGTAAATGGTTTCTTCTCATTCATAGTTTACAGAAGAAGATGTTGTGTTAATGAAATAGCTAATAAGCCAAAGAACTATGGTTCCACTATACACAGAGCCTTGTTCCAATCAGCCCAAGCTATACCATACTTAGGAATGTGCTCTCCCTCAGTCGCAGGAATATATTTTAAAATTTGTTTTTATAACATCTATAACCTAAAATTAAGATGATTCAAAAGAAATTTTTTTCTCTGAGAAATTGTGCTTCATGCAGTTGATGTATGGTGCAGCAGAGACCTTAAAAATCTGTTTCTTTGAAAAAAGGGCAAAGAATAAGCAATCCTTATGCATAAGATGTTATTTGTGAGGCACTTTAATTTTACTGAAAGAAGTCATTAAATTTGGATTGCCAATACAAATATGATTATATATGTTTTCTAAATAAAATGTTATTATGTTGCAACTGAACTCATCCATTTATTGTTTGTTTACCTAATGCTCAATGCATGTTTTATTCATAGATGTCTGGGAGAAAAATTTTTTGCTTGATAATCACACTAAGCATATTTAACAAAAGCGACTCTCCTTTTATTAGTGAACAAGTTTAAGCAGAATGATTTCTTTTTTTTTTTTCATTTAGTTAATTCAGACTTGTAGAATCCTCAGTATACAGCTTTTGTTTCTCTGCTGCCTTTTATGCCTTTAATGTATGCATGCCTATCCACTGATGGGAAAATATCATTTCCTGCAACTCTTCTTTTTTCCTTCTTGACTATTCTCTCAGTTGATTCCTGGTTTGGGTTAGTTTTCAGTAGTTAGTTCTGTGAAATAATGTACAAGACGGACAAATTAAAGCCAAGGAAATAGTTTACTATCCTGTTGAAGATTTTAAACTCTCTTTCATTAGGGTGACTTGGAATTCTAAACAGATTTACTCATTCTTTTAAAAATAAATAATATATATTTTTAAAGAAATTAAAAATTGATAGAAAGGAGTCAAGAAAGTGAAGATTTATTAATATCAATGAAATTGTTTTCATTATCCAATAAAACATTTTAATAAAATGTTCGCAAGTTTATCAAAATAACAATGAGTTGTACTAAATTTGGTAAGTTCATTCCTATAAAAAAGCAACATAAATGTAAAGACTCTCTGAAAAGAACTTAACCAGTTTACAATATATATTTTTAACTTTCAAACAATATGCAGTTAAAAGCATTTAATGATCTGAAATTTTTAAATCCATATGACTCAAAATATAAAAATGGATATTAATAAATCACATGCAAAGGGATTTTTAATTACTTGCTAAACTATTGAAAGAACATTTTATAAATTAATAAGAACCTGAATTGCTTTAATTCCTGATCTGTATAGCTTGTCATTTTCCAAGCAAAATAATAATAGTAATAATGATCCGTAATTGCTAAATTACTGTTGTATGACTCTAGAGTTTTGTTTCTGTCCTTATTTTTAACCGCATAATACCATTACCTGGAAGCATTCTGAAATTACATAAATTTTCTTAACTCCCGTTAAACCAGCTCTACCATAGCAAACCATCAAAAAACGGTAAAACAATATGCCCCAGACATGTTACCCAAGTGAATTCCAGAAATTCCTCATAATTGCATTTATTTTTTTAAGATGCTCTTTATTAAAGACTATCCTTATATTAGTTCAGAAGTTCATTATATATTAGTCATTTTTTAATCTTTTAATCTAACTGATTTTACAACCAAAAGCTTAGTTCACCTACTCTCTGTCAAACAGACTTCTTTATAGATTTTCTTTAAGCTTTTCATTTAAAAAGGTGCCTTTGTCCTGAAACTAAACATATGACATTCCTGTCCCCTAAGAAAAATTTTAAAGAATTGAAAAACAGCAAGTAAATTCTGTTAGAGATTTTATTCCATTCTCCTGTATTTGTTTACTTTTTTAAAAAATTATGTAATTTCTAAAAATAAAGCGTGTGGCTTTTTTCTTAAGACTTTAAGATGAATGAGAATTTCATCTAATGAAGTACCACTGAAGTTAGAGTGGCTGCTGAATCACTATCTGGGAAAAGAAAGTGAGTCCCATTTCGCCCAAACCAATTATTTTTATCAAATGACTTTTCTATCTAAATTGTTTGCTTTGAGAAATAATGACTTTAGAGATAAGCAGAGTTCTTTTAATATGCATTTTTGGAGCATTACTGTTCCAATGTCTATCAACCGAACTAAATGCAACAGAGCCCGTTTCAGGCTGTTATTAATTGAAACTGCTTTTTATTGGAGCAGTGAACATTTGTAGCTAGTGCTCCAGTCCTCACAGGAAAATATATCGGTTTTTAAATTTTTGAACATAAATATCACTATGTAGTTAATACATATGTAGCTCTTTAGTCAGAAAAATATTTCTATCCAACCATAGCCTTTTTCTGTATTTGTAAGATGAGTATTCTAAAGTATTTGTCATCAAAGCTATTCATCTCTGTAACAGGAGAAAGAGTAAATTTCCTGAAGAGAACCTAGCTAAGAGATACCCTCCTGCAATGAAGTAGATCAAAGAAGAGTGCAAAAAAAAGTTTAGTGCTGGAGAGAAGTAGTTCTTTGAAACTATAGCTTTTTGGGAGAAGGAAGAGAAAAAAAAAGTATCTTGTATGATGTAAAAGGAGAAAACATACAGACTAAAATGAAACCAACAAGGGCCAGCCGAGTGGTGCGGTGGTTAAGCACTGGCTTGGGAAGCCAGCAGCCCCAGTTCGGGTCCCACATATGAGGGCCAGTAACACTGCCCTCAAAAAAAAAAAGAAAAGAAAAACAAATAAAATGAAACCAACAAAAACAGTCAAAAGTGGACTGTATTTGTTTTCTTCTAAAGCATGTTTCTTTTCGTCAAAAGATGACTACAGTCTAAAGAGTAAATTACTCCCATCAAGGAGTTGTACTTTATAAATACAGAACAGACCATCGACTCATTTGGAAGAGAATTCTTTTATTAACAGCACCAGTTTCAGAGCAATTTTTGCCTCTAAAATGGGCACCTGTGAGACATTCACAAATTGGCTTTTATGTAGGGGAGGGGGGAGAGGATTTAGAAACTACTGTCAAGATGTGTATTTCTAATTCAAGTTAAATATTTTTAACAAACCAACTTTAAAATCTGTTTTGAAGCACTTCAGTGGCCCAGGGGGAGCTCTATCTACCTTTAATGTGAAAAGACAATGTAACAAAGAATCTGATACACACACACACACACACACACACACACACCAAAGAAAGGAATGTGGAGTAGAAAAGGAAAACAAATGTTATTTACAATGAACAGACTATGAACTTCATGAAAAGATAACAAAAGCAATATTTTTGCCCTTGTAGAACAATTCCTAATAAAGAATAAACCAAAGTACAGTAAAACTTCTGAGTAGAACCAAGCATTGAATAATTTGTAGAAATATAATAGCTATAAGTATTGTATATTCTTTTAAGACATGTATGATACAGATGTTAATGTAGATAACTTAGTTCAGTATTCTGTTAATATGAAAATAGCTAAAATGTAGTATTTAGTTATTTGTAATATACTAATTAATCATTCACAATATATGGCTCAACAGTCCAGGAAAAGCTCATTTATCTTTCACAAGTACAATAACCATATATAAATCATATAATAACTCAAATACATGCTGTAAATTTTATTTTCAAAATTTGATTTTATAAAATCAATATAAAATTCAAACAAAAAAATGTAATGAAGATTATCCCCCTAAAACACAAATGGAATAACATTTGGGGATTTCCATAATCTTATTTTTATAACAATGACCTAAAAATAATTATTGGTAAGATCAATTGAAATGCATCATATTTTAACGTCTCAAATATTTATTTCTACTCCTTTTTGCATCAAGACTGTGGGAAATTTGTATTATGAAGATCAGATGGTGCACTGATGTGAGAAATGTTGCAAAGCATCCTGTTGATTGGTTCTAATTAACTGCAATGCTCTTGTGTTCTCAGTTGTAGCTGGCACACACTACACAATGCCTTTTATTTTGCTTTGAATAGATTTTTACTTAAAAACAGCTGATCTCAATATCCACAGCATTTTGGCTTTTTCATCTCTTAAATTTTTCCTGCAATATTTTCTTTTCAATTTTAAAAGATAAATTTGAAAATATGTCTAAAGTATAAAGTATAATCAGTTAAATTAACAGCACTCGTGGGGTCTTTCACATGTATTTTGCATGTTCTATAGTACGTGATTACATTCTCAAACCACATCTCAATTCCCCTTTAAAAGTTATACATCTGAGCCATGGTTTAAGCAGGAAATTCTGAAAAGCAATTTAGAGCATGCAGCTAATTTTTTTTTTTTTTTTGTAAGCAGACTACTCTAACTAGAACAGAGCTAAAACATGGGACCATGAGCAAAGATGGGAAGGATTTCAGAATTAAAAGTATTAAAGAAAATTCTTTGCACTCACCTTTCTCTAATGATTTAAGCCCAAGCAGCCCTGACATAGAGAAGTCATGAATTTTCATCAACTTCACACATGTCATACAGTTAAAAACATTTTGATTTGCCCTGGGGCCCCTGTATGTCTCTGAAGCACAGTTAACAGTGCTGTGCTGTTTTGTAGGTACAAACCCTATGAACTCCCAGAGCACTAGAATATATATTACTCATTTAAACAGGCCGTTAAGTGGGGGAGGGGAGAGGGAGGCATTAAATAACAGGAAGTTTCCAAGGAAATAAGGAATTGAAAATAAGGAGAGTATTATTAGAAGCAGTACACTTTCTGTCATTTTAAGGACCACAATTTTATCCATATACAAGCTTTCTGAGAAAGTACAGTTATCTAACCTGAGAAATAATCATTTTGGAAAGGAAAATTCATAACCTAAAATTAGAGGTAAATTCTTAATTTGGCCTAGGACATGTTGAAAGTGATTAAATGGTTCCCTTTTTGTTCATTTGAGGATAAAATATGACTCACGTGAGCAGAAACCCCCAGTTTCAAAGCAGCTACCAATATTCTACTATTTTCAGGAGAAAAGCTAAGTGTATTAAGTGTAGTGCAATAAAAACAGAATTTTCCCCTAAATAACACATCCTGGGATTATCTTCCAAATATTTCTCTTCCTCTTAAAATTGTCAAAACAATATTGAAGATGAGGTAAGAAGTTAAACATTTAGGAGAGATGAATAAGTGCAAACAAAGTCACAAATTATAGCATGATATAAACAAAGTAGCATTATAAATAATTTACACCAGGCCCCTCGCTTTACAACTGAGGAAACTGAGGCCCAAATAGGTAAAGTACCTCCCCAAGGTCTTACAAAGACTGAGATGTAAAGCTGAGCTAAAGGCAGGTCTCTTGACTCCTGGTAGCACTACTTCTACAGCACTAGACAGTCTTTCAATGCAGTAACAGAAATGTCAGCACTTGACCCTAAAAGGTATGTACAAGGCATACAAAATTAATCAGCGATCGTTACCCAGTGTGAACAGTTATTTTCCTTAGAAAGATGCCTCTGTGGCACATACCTGTGAGCCTTCATTCTTTCCAGGGTTTGAGGATTCATATCTATTTAATGAAACAGCGCTCTTACTCTAAGCAGGCGGGTAAAAACAACCACCATATCTAGTCTTACTGTCACTAATTTGTCCCCACCTCCAATCCATTCTCCAGTCTGCTGACTGCATGGTCTTTCTAAAATGCACATCTGATTACGTCTGAATTTTTTCAATGGCTTTCCATCTCATACAAGATAAATCTATACCTCTCAGTGTGGAATTCAGGATCTTCAGAACATTTCACCTGTATCACCCCTTCAGTTTACTCCCAACACGGTCCTCACACTTCCAGCTCCAGCCATATAAACTAGGTATAATTCACTTAACATGATAACGCTTTACATTGCCTCTGGGCCTTTGCACATGCTGTTTCCTCTACATGGAATGCTTGATAACGCTCTGCTCCTCCGTCAAGAGTGAGCTCAAGCATTACCCTTTCTCCTCCTGCCAAATATAGATGTGTCTTCCCCTGGGATCCCGCTGCATTTTGCACAGACCTCACATTACTCATTGCATTGAACTGTACTGTCTATTTACAGGCCTGTCTCCTCAAACATATTGTCTTTGAGGTTGAGAGACATATCTTTGTCTCCATGCCTAGTACTTCGCCAGGTATAAGCACTCAGTGAATGTTTACTGAGTAAATAAATCAATAAATAGACCATCACATTTTTTTCTTATCACAAAATCTTTATGTCTTAGGGTGATGTCCCCTAATTCTTCTGTATAATGTCTAAATTGGATATATGTTGACAACAAGATATTTGTATCAACTTCTGTTTTTGGTTCCTATCAACTATTTTCTCTAAGTACAATTTTATAATCCTTCTCTCACTACAGTGAGTTGATTTTGGCATGAAGTTGGTGACAAAATATCAACTCCTATCTACATGTGAATAAAGAGAAGAATTCTTGGGTAAATAGTGAGTCACCATTGTTTCAGGCATTGGTTAAGAACATTCTCTTTTAGAGCACCATGTTTTATTAGGAACATGAGTTGAAGGATTATCTGTAACCCACTAAGAGTGTAAATGCATATGTGGATATAAACAGAAAGTGATATCAGTATCTTCATGTCAAGTGAGTGCTTCAAACGAGGATTTTTAGGCTTAAATAAACGGAATTTAGCTTATTTAGGGTTCTGTTGCTGGTCAACTCCTAGTCTACTCCACCTTTCGAAGCAAATGCTGCTGCCTACATGCAAATGTCTTCTAGTAAGCCTGCTCAACTGAAGCCAGAGACATCTTTGGTACACAAGCATACATTGTCCACTGAAATAATACCCTCATACTCATTGATAAAATGCTTCACATCAAAATAGAAAAGAATTCACCACTATAATCTTCTCTTAACATGTACATGATCTTGAGCCAGTCCCCAAATCAGTGAAGAGAGGCTCCGGTAGCTGTTTGGACCATTATAAGACACAGGGCATCCTCACTCTGAAACTACTTTTCATCTTTGATTCCCCGCTGACTCCACTCCACTGGTTCCAGTCAGCCCTGAAGCTGCAGCCTCTACTCAAATGTGAAGAGTGCTTACTAAGGGATAGAAGTTGGCAGCCCTGTAACTGTAGCCATTGTTTCTGCATAACGGATGGATTCCTCTTGGCCATCAGACCACCTTCCAAAGAGCAGCCCTATGTGGTCTTATCATTAACAATCAACACTAGTTTTTAAATTCTTTTAAAGTAAACGATACCACACTGGCCAATTCCCACCCTCACCCCCAAAAGAATGATAGGAGTTGTGACCTTCTGCTCCCCTCACCACTTCAGAAAATGGTTACACTTTAGAATTTTAAAGGTCTTGAATGGTGGGTGTGCCACAGAAAGTTTAAATCTGGAATGTAAAAGGAGATTAACTCTAAGGATTTTCCAAGTCATTAATTTTTAGGGTTCATTTCATGTTCCATCTAAGCTTTGGGGGTTTTGTTTGTTTTAAACATTACAGCATTTTCTCAAACAGTTTTCATTTCAATAGGCAACGAAATGTGAGAAAAAGATTTGTCTCTTGCTAGGTACATAGAATAGGACTTTTCTGTTGTTTTGAGTCAACTCACCTAGAATTTTTAACAATTTTTTGTTCACATTAAAATAAGAAAAATGTTAATAATCCTTTATCTTTATGTTTTTGTATGTCAGAAAAGATTACAACAAGGGAAATAGTAACAATATTTCATAAATTCATTCATTCAGCAAACTTACTGAACAGCTATTATGTGCCATGTACCATATAAGGTACTGACTAACAGCAGATATACAAAGAAGAGGGAAATAAGAATATGGTTGTTTCCAGCTTTAAGAATGTGAAATGTGATTACTATCAATTCACAGGCTTGGAATTTCCTTCTGTCCACTTGCTATCTGTTTTTTGGAAAAAAAAACAAAAACAAAAAAACTTCTCTGGCATGAAATGTTAGTCAAGATAGAAAATGTTCATCTCCATAAATTCTAACTTTATAAATTAACAAGCAAGAAAATATATAGCTATATCTCCAAATTGGGTGGGACAATTTGAAAGTTCTTTATAAACTTATAAAAAAGACATAAGCTTCAGGTTTCTTGAGTATCTGAAATGAATCCATTATACTAAAATGGCTTAGTATCAAGAGCAAGTAATGATTTGCATTATAAGCTAATAAAACGGGGTTAGGCATATTTGTACAAAGTATTTTTTTATTCACTCTTGTATTCTTTCCCATTCCTGCTTAAATGAACTTGGAAGCTTGTTCGCCATTCAGTATTGTTTCAATTATAAGGCACAAATCTGTCATCTGGTTTTAAATATTTTCTTCTTTTGGTAATGTAGATGAATAATGTCTATCTCCATTCTTTAAGAATACACTAATGTAATAATAGTATAATATTGAAAAAAATTTAAATTATTTTTTTTAATCTCACATCTAGAAACCTACTGGCACATTAGAAAATACAATATTCTTCTAAAAATACACTTTGCTAGGCTTCCTGAACACTCATACTTTGGTGAATTGTACTTTTCTGCTCAAAAAGTGCTACAAGACCTCTCACACAAGCAACTCCCCTGGAGAAGACTTCATTGATGAAAAGTCTACTTTTCATGGCACCTAAAGTTAGGGCTTTATCATCAATCACCATAGTTCATTCTACATCCCAAAGCCAGTTCCAATATAAGAGCATGAGGTAAGGTCTAGCCTGCTAATGAGGAGAACCCAGGACTCCTGTCTTGTTTTACCCTTATGATCCTTTTATTTTATACTTCTACATTTTATACCTTCAAGGAAAGAAAGCTAATATTAGAGAGAGGTGTATTTTGCTTTTGCAATGTCCCTGAAAGCCAAATATCAGCTTGTTTCCAGTTGAGGTAGGAAAAAAACAACTATTGTTATATAATTTCAACTTGACATTTCTCTGAAAGGTTGAGTGCCTAAATCTTATCAAGTTAGCAATAATGTCTGTATTAACACAAATATGAAAAGCTAGAAGTTTGTTCTAGTGACAAGAAATAATAATCCTCCAAATTTCATTAAAATGCTCTCAATTATTTTTTCTCTACTATTGTCTGACAAGGGACATTTTTCCTGATGTTTGCTCCCTGTTAGTAATGAGAATCGTATTTCTATTTGTGGCAGTTTTCAAAACTGGGACTATCAAGTAATGCACTTACAACTTACTTTCCAAGGAAAATGCTTGAAAGCTCCTATACCGAAGTCAGCTCTTATCATTCCCCTTCCCATGAGTGAGTTCCCATGAGTGAATTCCCCCAGAGCGATCTGTTACATACATATACGAGGTAGGGAATTTAGAAACAGGGCTGATTGGTAGACTTGCCTGCTGCCACTAAAGTTTTCCTGGTACCTTCTAGATGCTACTGCAGGATTACATGATTAATTCACTCCTCTCCTTGTCTCCTGGCAGCTAAATGGGAATATTGGAGAGCTGCCAGGAGGGTAGGTAGCCAACCTGCTTGCCCTTGATTGTGCCTGCCAGCCTTTTAATAACAGAAGTAGGGTCAAGTAAGTGAAATTATGAACTGAGGAGAGTATTCTGAGAATGCAAAGGCAGTTAATGTCCTTCCAAGCCTCAGATGGATGGCAACCCTTGGCAGAGTAGTCTATGATTTGTGGCACCTGACCCTTCCACTGTGACTGTTATCTGTGTATTCACTAGAAACATATTTACAGAATCTCTCCATTAGCAAAGATGCCTCATGTGTGATTACCCAATTGTCATGGTCACACTAGGGTTTTGATACAGTTCCTATTCACAAATGAAAAACTGCACCAAACTGCACACAGGGTTTATTTAAAGCCAGGATCCTCACTCAACAGATCAAGACTTTTCCTGGTAGATCTCAAAGAATATCACAGCCTTGCTCCTCCTTCTTCCCTAAACCCCAAACCACCTCCCCCACCCATCCCTGGCAAGACAGAGCCTCCTTTATTCCCTGGAAGGCTTGAGAAGTCTTAATACAGTTAAGAATAATTAGCTATAAGAATTATCCAGAGATGGGTGTTTAAAATAGACTCCACCTCAGAAAATATCTAGGGAGCATCACTTGTTTATAAATTAGTTAGCATGGCTCCCATTTATACAGTATTTAGTATTAGCAAAGTACATTCTTCGCATTTAAAATGTTTTAATTACTAATGCCGAGTTAGGTTGTAGTCTGGCTTTCCTTCATCCTTATGGAATCAAATACAAAGAACATTAAATGTTTTTTTCTTTTCTCTGACACAAGTGACAATGAGAGCACTTGCTACTAAAAAGTTTACTGGTTAGTTTAAAAAGTGGCGTCTCCCTCTGCCCTTCACCCCCAAATAAATGGCATCGAGGGTCCTCGGTGCCAGAGAATTCTTCCTGTTTAGATCGCAAGTTAGTACTAACTGAGAAAGACAAATCAGTAATTTAGGGAACCAAACCAAACTCAGTAAGAGCAAATAAGCGGTCATGAATCAAAATGGAAACAAACAAACAACCACCACCACCACCACCCAGAGTTTTTGCCATGTGTCTCCCAAATGCGATATTCTGAGGAACTAAGTGACAAAGTCGCACCAGATAAATACATGAAGGCGATAAAACTCACCACAGGTCAAGAAATACTACTAAGGTGACCTGACATGACAGTTAATAACCGCAGGCTACCTTTGGGAACTGCATCAGGATTAAATGCCCTGACAAATGATGAGATCTTGAAAACCTGGGAAACTGGCCATCCGCAGTCTGGCAGGCGGCGGCGCCCCAGACCCGCGCACTGGGCCCCTGGGACCTGGCGGGGAGGCTAGAGTCCTCCCGGGGCACCCGGGGCCTGAAGGATCGCGCAGCCAGGCCGCCTGAGCCCCATGCCCGCCGCGCATTGGAAGACCCGGCGGAGGGGAGCCCGCCCTGTCCCCCGCCTCCCAGGGCCTCCCGTGCGCGCTGCAGACCCCAGGGCCAAAGCTAAGCTACGTCCGGGCTGCCGTGGGCCCCACGCCGCGGTGGAGCTGACCACGCCGCCTCCGCAGTCGCCGTGCGGCGGGGCGGGAACCAGACCCCTTAGAGGCGTCTGCTGCGCGGCGGGATGCCAGACGCCTGGCCGGCGCGCCCTGCCCGGAGCCCACTAGAGACCAGCCCACCCGCGAGAGCAGGAGAGCTCGGCGTCAGAGCGGGACCTAAGCAGCTAGTCGGGGACTTGGGCATGGCCGGAGCTTGAGCGCCCCTCACAGCTGGGAGTCATCTCCACGCGGTTCTTCCCAGGCAACGTGAATTCAACCCCTGAAGAGATGCTCCGGGCATGAGCGTGCAACAGGGAGAAAAAAGAAGAGTTATTTCCATCGGGGGGGGGGGGGAGACGGGCAGGAGGACTGAGAGGAAACGTACAGAAAAAGAAATCCCATGGCCACCAAAACCGTTTCTAAGAAGTCCCGAGGTTTTGTTTTTGTTTTGTTTTGTTTTACGCCTGGAGATTTCACTTTAAAAGCTGGGGGTGGGGGGGGAATTATTCCACTGGTTTTAATTGAAGTAAACAAAGTACAACAAATCCTAACTCAAATATGATTGCGGTGAGATTAGGGTCTAATTGCTTAGGGTTCAGGTGGAATCTGCAGGCTAAATCCTACAGGCCCAATCTGAATTTCACAATCATTCTGTCAAAAGGAGAGCGACGAGAGCCCACACGCTTCCTAACAAGTCATTTTTAACAGTTACAAGCTTCGCACAAAGACCACACAGGGCGTCTAAGAGATGCAAATCTAATCCCTGGTCATTCTACAGGCCTTCAACAAAGATGTGCTAAACCCTAATAGAAAAGAAATCAGTTCTCTGTCACCAGCCCCTGGTAAAATCTATTAGAGAATGGACAGAGCCGCATCTACAGCAGTGGCTGCAAAGGTTAAGGACAAGTACAAATAAGAGGGACCCAGTTTTGTTTTCCGTGTGAAATATCGGGAGAAGCTCACCCCAAATGAGTGACGGGATTCGATCCGTGGCTTCGCATTCATTTGAATGCTAGGAAAATAAATAAATAAATAAACACACCCATTAAGACTTTTGAAGATTCCCTTTCTGCATTTTAGGAAGATAAAACAAATTCCACCCAAAGTTGAAAATCTTTGCCTCCGAAATTATCGAAGAATATTAAAGAAGGAGGGAGGGCGAAAGCGCTGGTGGAAGAAGGAGGACACGGGCGTCTGGAACCTGCCGGCTGCCTTCGCGCCGACGCGTCTGGTTCTTCCCCGGGAAGCCCCGACGGCGGAGCCGCGACAGGGCGGGGGCTCGGGATGCGGGCGGCCCCTGGGCCCTGGGGCCGAGAGGCGGGCGCCACGGCGGGAAGTCTGGGCAGCCGAGCTCCCTGCGCGGCGAGCCGGCGCTGGGCCCGGATCGCTCTCCCTGACCTCACCCGTCGGCCCCAATGCTTTGGAGAGGGGGCCTGTGCCTCACCAAGCAAATGAGGTCCCCGCTAGCACAGTGTCATGCCGGGGCAGTAATAGGGTTAATGTGTTGCAGCTAAAATAGATCTCAGCGTGAGACCCTTAAAAAAGGCAGGGCCCCGGGGATCCAGGCCCTCGGAGAAGCCCCCAAGTGGGCGAGGCGGGCGGGGGTGGGGGGTGGGGGGAGGTGACGGGTATGCAAGGTGGGGAGGGATTCCCTTCTCCTCCCCGCAGGCAAGACCCCCTCGGCGCCCGGACAGGCCAGGCCTCCGCCCCGGCCGCAGTCGCGGGGCTCAGAGGCTGCGAACACCCCGGGAGCCGGGCCGGCCGGAGGAGGGGTCGGGGAGCGCGCCCCACTCGGGGAGGGACCGCGTGGGGAGACTCGGCCCGCCCGTCAGAGGCCGCGGCCTGCCTGGGTCACGGGTTCCCGGGGCCCCCGCCTTCGGTCCTGGGAAGCGGCTCAGAACCCGCAGGTGAGGGCTGCGCGGCCGGCTCAGCTCCCAGTCCCAGCGGAGTCGCGCGGCCATTTTCCCAGGCAGCTGGGGCTCCCTCCACGTGGCACCTTCTTCGAGGCCCCACTGGCAGGGACGAAAGGGGGCGCTGTGCAACCACCAGGGTCGGGAAAGCCCTAGAGGCTCTCATTTTTCTAAAGTCTCTTCAATTGCAGGGAGGAGGGGTGGGGCACTTGCGTGAAAGAAAGGACTGTTTTGGTCTATTTCCACGGAACTTTCCAGAAGCCACCATTTCTTCTCCCGGTGACTTCACCCTCTGCCCCCACCCTCCACAAGTTCCCCCGAATTTGTCTCTCCCTAGGGTGCAGAGCCCTGAGCTAACCAGGCTGGAGGAACAAGCTTGAGTTTGGCGAGCTAACTCCAGCCCCTTGCCCCTCAGCTCCGTGGCCCTTTACTTTCCTCTGGCAGCAAGTCCCTGTTCTGAAGGTCTGGCAGGAGGGAAGGAAGGGGTTGCTAGATTTACCTCTCAGCTCAGAGACAGACCACCCTACACACATCTGCTTCCTCCTCATCCCGTTCTATGCCTGGCCAGACATAAGCAGGTCAGGGCTGAATTCCTTCCTATCTACTGATATTAATTGAATTTCTCTGTGCTGCTGCTTCTCTTTCCTTCTGTCGTTTTTCTCGCTAGTCCTCTGATAGGGCTGACCTTGAAAGTTCTCAGGTCTTCTTTCCCCACATCTGGCCTCCCATATGGGCCTTACTGGCTGGCTTTCATTCTTTACGGCTAAGCGCGTCCACTTTATCTGTTTTTCCTTTTAGTATTGACATTAGGAAAATGCCTACGAAGACTGAAGCCATGAGACTGGAATTGGACAAGAAAGCAAGTAAAACACAGGCATCGAAAAGATGAAATAGATGAGGTGAATGAGGAAACTAATGAAAAATAGATAATAAAGTCACATCAGGCTATAAATACAAAAATATGCTCCTGCAGGTGATCTTTGGGTTCTAATGAGGGTCTTCCACTTCTTCCTAGGGAGACAGGAGGGGCTCCCTGAAGAAGCCAGGCTGAAGTGGTTTCTTCCCCCTGACTAGGATTATTCCTGAAGCCTGGGGGCAGCGATCCTGAACCTGTGTATCCTTGGTTCCCAGGGAGGCCCAGGAGGGTGGGAAGGAATCAGCACAAATCAATCACCACTCCTGGAAATGGTCGTGCAATCACCTTGTCTCTATGGGGTGGTCAAGGTTTGAAACTTCCTGCTCTGGAAGCCTGCTCTGGCTCTCTGCCGATCTGGGGCACCCTGTCTGTCTACCATCCAAATCTAGGCTGGTGCCCTGTCCTCAGGTGGGTGAGCTAGCTCCCCTTCACGCTTGTAGATTGGGTACTGTTGATCCCAGCCTCACCCTCACCTCCCATCAGTTGTAGGAGTTCTGTCCTCCCAGTTTGCTGGTGCCTCAGGACCACTCCTGCTTATCTGAAGCATAGGTTCTACAGAGGAAGAAAAATCTAGACAGTGTACAGCTGGAGAGAGAGAGAGAGACAGAGAGAGACAGAGACAGAGAGAGAGAGAGAGAGAGAGAGAGAGAGAGAGAGAGAGGTGTCTTTAGATCTTTGTGGTCTCTATAATTTGACATCTGTTTAAAGAGAATACCGGAGCTTTTAGGATAAGTTTTTGCAGAAAATTGAGCACACGCGCAGGACCTGTGTGGAAGAACCCCACCCTCCCCTTACACCCGACCCACTCCATGTTTTGGTTCTCTTGAGATCTTCCCAGTGGTGAAAATGTTTTGCAAGGCCGTCTGAAAAACACAATGGCTTCCTAAGAGGCACCAACTTGAGGTTAATAAATTATCCCCTTTAGAAATAAAAATGGAATGGGCATTAAGCACACACTATGATTAGATTCAGTTTCGGCCTATCAGAAAGTTCGTTACGTGTTGGTATCTGGGCAAAGACAAAAGTATCCCTTTTCCTTAGGAAAACTCACCAGGGAGACAGCAGCAGTTCGTTTGTTTGATTTTGTTTATTTGTTCAAAAAAAAGATTATGCTTTAAGATCGTTTTTAAAATTCCTTCAGGTTAGGGTTTGGATCACCGTCGTGACCCAGTGAACTAATATCTACATATTCTGGGGTCGAAATTCATGGGAAATTTCTACTCATCTGAACACCAAACTTCTTGGTGTGGTTTCCAAAAGGGGCTGGGGCCCGGTCTGCAGGCGGCACGTAGCCGAGGTTGTTCCGGAAGAGGACCGGATGAAGAATCACTCGCTGGTCTGGGTGTGAGTGGCAGGGTCGGGGGGTTGGGGGGGGCTAGGTAGGAGCGGGTAGGGACGCTTTGGACCAGGTTTGGAGGGGAGACCCAGGGCGGTGGGGAGTGCCAAGGCCCCGGGAAAGGGACAGCTGTTTCTCTTGATCCTGGACACCAAAACTTTCTACGAAGAGAGACCAGAAAATAGCTCAAGATTTTCAGTGCCCGTAACTCCAAGCTGAGACCCCCGACAACCAATTCGAAGCCGCGGGGCGGCGAGGGTCCCTCAGGTCCTTGGCGGTGCAACTGCGAGGCCGCGGAGCCGGCGCCTGGGCTTGGGTCGCAGCTCCGTGCCCCCGCCCGCAGATGCCCTGCCGGCCCCCGCCACACCCGGGCAGGGCTTCGCCTCCAACCCGCGAAGGTTAGCGCCGGACAACGCTTCTGGAGGCCTTTCCTTTAAAAATAAGTTTTCATTTTCCCTCAAATCTTGTACCCCTGTACTCTTCACTGAATGACTGTTAACCAACGCCGTGAAGAAGCACAAACACGATTTCTCTCTCATCTTTCTTGCCGTTTTTCACCCCCCCCCTCCAACCATGGAGTCTCGATTTTCTAAGCAATTAAGTTATATATTCAACAGGAATATTCGATTCCGAATACATCGGGACTAAGGACCAATGCAAAAGGTCTGAGGCTGGAAGAAAATATTTAGTGCTTGCCTGCAGGTTCTGTCACCCATCATCTGCTCGGAAAGCGCTCGGTATCTTTCAGCGTGTCCGGCTCTTATGATTGCAAATGGCCCTGTTTTCAAATGGAAATAAGACTTGCAAACTGATTATGTGTATTGAATCGGAATCACTCCCTAGATCCTCTTGTTTAAAATGTATTGAAAAAAGGATGATGGCTGCAGACCTCCCTAACCAGCTCCCTCTCTGCTCAGGGAGGTCGATCTATTTTGCAACTTTTTGCTGTTTGAGCATGTTTCAGCTAGATAATTACGTGGCCATTGTGTTACTGGCCCAGCGCAAAGACTTGGTACACACACTGCCTCTCAGCAAGGCTCCCTTGCCCCCCCCACCTTCGCCCCACTAGCATCACTCCTGAAACACCACACACACCACACATTTTTGTCCACTTCCCCCACAACATTTTGACCCAAGCACCAACTATAACCAGCCCGACTCAGCAGTCACAAACCCCAGCCGAATGCTACTCACTTTCTTTCACCAGGCACAGTTGATCCTCCTCCTCCAGCTCTCCCCTTCCCTGCCCGTTCTCTCTCCTCTGTCTTACTATGAGCAGAACCACATACTCACAAGCCCCAACTTCCACAGACACCCAACCAACAAAATCTAAACATTCAGCTACGTCAAGAATATTCAACAACTCATTTTGGGTTGGTGTGGCATTGAAGTTGCTAGAACACAGTTTATATAGGAAAGTTAATATCAACTGTTAGGGATGCATGAAGGTGCTTGTATACTAGCATAAGTCTCAAAGATTTTCTCTTTACCCCATCCAGTGCTAGATTATGGCTGTGGGTGGGTTGACTTTTTGTTAAATATTCCCAAAGGTTCTCCTGTTTGATTTCAGTATGAAGTCAGTGTGACAGGCAGAAAGCTATCTGAGCTTCACTTACTTTGTGAGTTGTAGGTATGATACACTGCAGCACTTCTAAAGTTCACCACACCCAAGCCTCGGCCTCAGCAGTCCTGCCTGGGAGCAGTAATCAACATTTCAGTTAATACTGCAGGATGATGAGTAGTAATGAACTATAATAGTTACAACTTCTAGCCTTGGCTAGAGGTGTAGATGTGTGCTCTGTGGTATGCCTGTGGTGCAAGGGTTTCAATTCCTTCTCAAGCACACTCAGAAGGGAAGGAAGAAGCAGTCATGCCCAGCTTGCTCCTCCTCTCATAGTCCCTACCCGGGAAACTGTGCCTTGCAGACCTCCAGGCACCATCGAGTGGCCTGGAGGGGAGGGACGGGGGGCGGGTTAATCCCCTGAGGCTTCAGAGTCTCCTCCGAAAGAGCCTGTTGCTCCAAGTCTGTTTAGAAACCTGGCGCTCTGGGGGCAACTGCAGGGACTCTTAACTGTGCGGGGGTCGCTCTATACACAGGCATTGCCAGATGTGTTAAACCATTGACCTGGTTTCCTAGGTTAGAACAGAGCGAGCAGCTAGCTCAGAGGTACCAATTCTCAGTCCTCTTCGTGTCATTACGGTAATTCCCAGGTTTACATCTGCGCGCGCGCGCGCGCGCGCGCTCAGCTCTGTGTGTTCCGGGAAGATCAGATAAATCGGTAGCACGGGGACCAAATAAACCCTTGTTTTCCTAGAGCTTTGGACACCTTCTAGCAGAAGTACTGAGAGGAAGATACTAGGCAATGTAGAGACCCCCTGCCTTTCTTTGTGACTTTTCCACAGAACGGCTCCAGGGCATAGCGCCTATGGAAGCTACCCAAGGACACTGTTTATGGCCTGAAATCGTTGATTTTGTAGAAATGACACTATCAACAATCACCACATATCCTAGAAATGCAATGTTTAACACTGCACTCACACCCTGGTGTTAACTGGCAATTCTTTCTAGCAGTCAAAGGCAGGGGTCCCAGAAATGTACAAAATAGGGGTGCAGGGGAGGGAGGAGGAAAAGTTTGTCTTTATCTTGTAGGACTACACTCAGACTTGCCCTCTTACCTCCACTACTCTGTGAAGGCCAGAATAGGGGGGAGTGTTTGCTACAAATAAGGGACAGAAACATTTCCACCTGGTTTTATTAACTGGCAATAGTAACAAGTGATTCATACTAACGATTTCCATTAGTGAATAATGTAGGTGCAGGAAATCAAAAGAATTTTTGTTATAGATTGTTTCAAGAAGTCTCATCTACAGCTATGTGTCCCAGGCAAGAAATTCATTTTCTTCAAGAATAAACTTTAATATTTCCCCCAAAACATATTCTCTAGTTTTGTTTGAAGATAAATTAATATTCCAGTTTGAAGTCGGAAAAACTAAAGAAAGTTTTTGTATACTTGATGTTTTAAGAGAAACTCAGTTTCATGAGACATCTTAATTGAGGTAATGAATGCATTCAACTTGCTTGCATCTAGTAGGTTCTCTAAGATTCCCCTACTTAAGAGAATCCTGTATTAAAGATTTCATTTTTAAATATATTATAAAATAGACATATAAGATAGATACATGTGTACTTCTATAATACATACACAGACAGGTGTCTGTATGCAACCACTTATTCCTATATACAGAGTGGGCAGAATGAGATGTCACAATTGTGTTGGAGGAAACAGCCCTCTTTTAACAAGGTCTATTGCCTGCAATTTTTAAAATGTTTATTTCCATTTCAAGCAGAGCACTAGAAGTGATCGAGTATATTGTGGCGTCCTACAAATAACTAAAAAGGAAATAAAACAGAAAAATGGATCTGAAGCTCACCCTTTCCAAAACTTATTACAATTTGTAATGTAATAAAAACAATAATATAAGACAATACATATTTACAAAGCAGAGACCAAATGGGAAACATCATCAGATGAGGAACCTGGGGCAATTCCTAGATGCCCTCCCGGAAGTGCCCTAGGTCACTGTTGGAGGGAAATGCCACCAGCCACTTCAGCTATGGCTTCAGATGAGGCAGAAGCAGTGCTGTCAGGTTGCTGAGCCTGCTCTTCCTTGGTTCCTTTGAGAATCGCTAGAAGTTCAGAAACACAGCTACATGGAGGCAGAAGCATGCAGACCTTGGCCCTCTACTTCAATAAAACACCGTCTTTCCTTGACTCCCACCCATACCCACTTCTTCTCACTACTTGGGTGGACAAGCTTGCCACACAGGGTGACTGGGGTAATAGGACACTCCTTCCAGAAGCTACTGGCCAAAGAGGCACCAGGAAACTTTCTGTCCAAGTTGAGGCAGGAGCCCAAATTGGGCCCCATAGAGGGTTGTCTGAAGGTGCAAAAATAGGACTACACAACCCACACACACATCAGGCAGGAAGGCAGGGAGGGCCAGAGGAAGGTGGTACCCAGCCTCTCTTAATAGGGACCTGGCTGAACAAGGAAAACACTTAGCCTCATCCCTCCCAATACTCGTCTCTGTCACTTTCCTTCCATTCTACAAGAAAGCCACATTTGAAACAAACAAGTCAGCAAACCATGTCTAACAACCACATCATCTCAAATTCACATTTCCCAACAGGCTTCCTAGTTCTCTACAAATAAGATTCTTGCTCCCCCTGTTCTCATAACTGAGTGGGGAAAGAGGAGCAATGTCTAGAGAGACTGGAGACGTTCGATCGGAATTCAAGGCAGCTTCTCACAACTCTCTTGTTGATAGAAAATGAATGCCTGGCTGGCTTGCTTTTAGTTCAGGGAAGGGGTCAGTCTTTATCAGCATGGTTCACACAGATCCTGGACTTCTTTTTCCCTTATCTTAAATTGACCCGCTTTTAAGATAAAGACATAATAGAGAAAGCATTGACCTTACCTGGTCCCTAATGAATTGGAAGTCAGAAAACCCCGCTCTCGTTTCCTCTTATCTCGGGTCGCCTGAGAAGAGACTTGCGCTACCTTTTGTGCACTCGCGCCTGGAGATAGCCCCTCACCAACGCCCACACGCCGCCGGGGAGACCTCTGGAAGAGTGTGTGGCCTCTAAAGTCTGAGGATTCTTCTCTGGGGTCTCAAAATCGGAGACTTCGCTGCCAGACTTAGGCCTAGCCCAGCTCTCAGGATTTAAAAATCCCTTGGAAGGGTCCCGTACCAGTCTTCCTCTTTGAAAGGTCCATCCCTAGCAGTGGGAAAAAGAGCTGCCTCCTGCAAGGCCCTTGGACTGGAGCGCGCGGGCCTCCCCCGCCTCCAGGAGTAGTAAGTTCTCTGAGCGTTTTTTCGCGGAGTCGCCCGCGGCCTGGCTCTGATTTCACTCGGGGGGACCCCGAGCTACTTTCCACCAGGCCAGCCTCTCTCCCAGAGCCGCTGTCCCGGCTGCTGAGGCATTCCCTGCCCCCCCTGCCTTCTGGCCTTGAGGACTCCAGCTGTACCAGCTTGTGCCCCTGTTGGGGGCAGCCGCAGCCCGGGCTCCCTTCTTCCTGCTCAGAGCATCTCTGTCCTGCTCTTCTCGCCTCCCCGGAACCAGGCCCAGTTCCGGGCCCCCGCCAGCTGAGAGGGCTGCTTTCCAGCCTCAGCTCCAGGTTCCCAGGCTGGGGCGGGGGTGGGGAGCAGCTTTGGGATGCTAAACATCAAACAAGCCAAGCCTGGGGTTTCAGGCCCCGAAGCCACTAGAGCCGCTCTCCAGGGCTCTCGAGAAAGTCCTCGTGTTTACATGGCGGGGTGGGGGGTGGGGGAAAAGAGGAAGAGGGGATGGTATGTGCAAAATATCCCCCACTCCCCGCAGCGGTCTGGGCCTAGGGATGATGGGTGGGGTGCTTAGGCGGGGGCGCTCAGCTTCGCGGGGATTTCGGAGAGAACTGCGCGGCCCCCACACATGGGGAAGCTTCTGGCTCTTCAGGACCAGAGACGGCTGATTTCTCCTTCAGGGGAGGCCAGAAATGACCCAGTCCAGACACACTGGAGACCTAGCGGAGGTCCACTACAGGAGTAGACATATCGGCTCTGCAGAGGCTGATTAGGACATGGGTATGAGGGTGTTCCCAAGTTGTGCCAAGCGTGCAACTATTTCGCTATCAAGACCTTCGGATTGCGTTTCAGAGCCGCTTCCTCCAGCCACAACCATCTCCCCACCAGGAGCAAGAGGTGGTGGACTCCGCGTGATGGATACAGAGAAGCAGCCAAGGCCTCGTTTGTCTTGGTCCCCTCCGTAGATCGGTGGAATTCACCTTTCCCCCTGAACAAGTAAACCGACTTCAAGCTAAGCTCGTTCTAGACGGCGGGGAGAAGAATGAATTTGATAGAAATTCCATCCACTGCAAGTTATAGCCCCAAGGGTACCACAATCCACGAAAATTGTGACTCTCAGGAACCCGCTCCGGGCTAGGAGGGGGGGAGGGGCAGCCCGCTGGGCCATTTGTCCCGCACCGCCCGCCTTGACCCAGCTCGGGCTTGTGCTGGGCACCTGGCGTTTTTGAGCGGGACCTTAGGGTGAAACATTTCCTCCGGCCTGAGTTGGGTGTCTTCACCACCTACCTACACACCCTGTCCTTTGACCACTGCTGCCCTTTCCAACACAAGTGTACAAACTTTCCGGAATTTTGCCTGTTTTCCAAAATGTGAGGCCTGCTGACAGTTCCTCCAACTAGCACACTCCCTAGACTCAACCTCCAAGTCTTTTCTGGATATTGGAAACTGCATCTCAGAAGCCAGAATTCTGGGAGGAAGCCCACCCTGGTCCTTAGTCCGAAAGCACCACGGAGAGAAACACCCAGGAAGTCAACAAAGAGGGTGGCTGATGCAGGGCAAGGCCCTGGGCCAGGCGACTTCCCTTACAGATTCCTGAGGGATGAGGGTGGAGGTTAGGAAGAGAGAGGTGGAGACAGAGTGAAATGGAAAGAGAAAGAAAAGATGGGAAGAGGCAAAAAAGGAAAAAGTTGAAATTCTAGGTGAGAAGTGAGTACATGATAAATATGAATCAATCCCCCCCAATCAAACACTTTCAGACCTAGAGAACTGTGCTGGGAGGGGCATCTGTCTGCAGCCCAGTTGGCCAAGTTTCCTCCTAGGTTTATCAGGGTGTGACTCAGAAGGGCAGCAGCCCACCTAGGGACTAGGATTTCTCTAGGTTCACAACCACTGCTTCCTCCTCTCCTCCCCAGGGCAACTCTAAGAGATCCCCAACAGCCACAGCTGGGCACCAAAGAGACCAGAAAATAAGAGGTAGGAAGAAAGGTCCAAGATGATTTTTTTTCTTCTTCTTTGCGGAGGGAGGAGGTCGAGGAAAGGTGGATAGTTGGGAACTGGAGAAAGATTCTTTACTACAAAGATTTAGGAGCCCAGAGATGAAAACCGATGGAACAAAGAATAAAAGACCAGCTCCCAAAGTCCTGCCTGGGTGGGTGTTGTCCCCAGGCCCGCACTCCGACACCTCCCGAGGACAGGGAAGCCGTGAGAAGCCAAGATCCGAGGCCAACCCTGTGCGGACACAGCCGATTTAGTGTAGAAACGAAACCCGGTAACGACTTCCCCCCACTTTCGAAAACAACCTCCCACCGAATCTAAGTCCGACAAGCCTCGACCGCGGAATTAAAAATAAAAGATTGATGTTGAAAGCTACAGGGGAGATCCGTTCAATAAAAATGATCGCTCATTCAGGGTTATTTAAAATGGATGTCCTGGCGGACTGTTTTAAAACGGTAGCTTAGCCGTATAAGCCACAGTAGATACTTCTGAGGTTTCAAACAACAGAAGCCTGGCTCTGAAAATTCGCCCTTGGGTCTAGTTTTCTTCCTTTTCCCTTTCACCCCTGGTAGAAGTTGTTTAGCTTTTCTCCTCTCTATTTGCCGAGTCCCAGCACTGCTCATGGTTTGGTTCTACTCAATTCAGAGGCAGAACAAAACTCCCTCTTCCTGTGGGGCAAAGACTCTGAGGTCAGGCCTCCTTAGCTGGTTCAGGGTCCTTTGAGCCCCCAAACAATTCCAATCCCAACAGGAGAATGATGAGCTGCCCCCCACCCCAACCAAAAAATTCCACTTAGAGAAAGCCAAATCAAAACCAAACAAAAGGTAGGTTTTTAATCAGAAAAGGAATCTTTTTAATTTGTATAATTTATTAGAAGCTTCTTAGGAACTATATTTAAGCCAGATATCTACATAAGTTACAACAGAAAAAGACTGACTCTGCAAATACCAAACTGCCAAATAATATACACAGGTTTGTCAGTGCCCATAAAAAATATGATGGGCAGGGGGCCGGGACTGGGATTTTTTTTTCTTTCTTTTTTTTTTTTTTTTTACAACAAAATGTACAGATTACTAAAAACTAGGCGTTCAGTCCAACTTTGACAGCGTTTACAGCTACAAGTTCACATCAAACATAAAACAGTTTTAGCCAGGGCAGTCAGGCTGAGCCTGGGCAGCCGGAGGTTGCTGGGACAGGGGCTTTTTCTTTGTGTCATTGACAAGGGGGTTCCGTGGAAGAGTCTTTCCTCTCCCCAAACCCCATCTTCCCTTGGAAAGAAATCCTAGTATTTACAAGCGAGTCCACTTTGCTGGCACAGCGTACCCAGAGTGAAGTGTGCGATCTTTAAGAGTCCAGAGCCATGGCAGGATAGAGCCCTTTCCAAACTGTGCCCCGCATGAGCGTGGGAAACTCGTTTGAATCACCTAAACGACACCCCCAAAGTTGTTATCGTTGCGTCCTCTGTTTAAAGGCTCCTTTAAAGAATTGGATTCGTTTGGTTGTTTTTTTCTTTTTTTAAAAATAAAAATCCCACAAATTTTAGAAAAAAAAAAGGATAGAAAGAAAGACGTCCAGCAGTTTGGCCTTTGTGTTTTTTCCCTTGGTCTAAACGGGACAGGTTCTTAAGAAAAGTCGAAGCGCATATGGAGCGGCAGGTGGTTGGTGTGTGTGGCGGGCAGAAAGGGAAGCGATGAGGCAGCGTGCGGGCTACGCCCGGCCCAGCGTCCTCTCACCAGGTCCGACCATATAGCAAGGTGGAGCAGGACATGGTACCGTAGTCCGAGCCCGAGGAGTTCAGGTGGGACAGGCTGGAGACCTGGCCCTGCAGCGCCGCGGGACTGGCGGCGTGGTGTGCCAGGTCCGGCGACTGGCCCGCGCTGCCTGGCTGGTGGCCCGGGTGTGCACCAAGGCCGGGGCCGCCGCTGCCCACTGAGATCGCCGCCGCCGCCGCCTGCGCGGCCTGCGCCTGCTGCTGCGCCTGCTGTTGCGCGTGGCCTTGCAGGCTGGCTGCTCCAGTCGCTGGGGCGCCCGCCTGGCAGGGTTTGCCGTCTTTCACCAGGACCGGCACCGCCACGCGGCGCGGCGACTGTTGCTGCGCTTGCTGCTGCTGTGGGCACCCGGCGCCCCCGCCGCCGCCGCCGCCGCTGTCCTGCTGCAGTTGCTGCTGTGCCGCCTTGTCCTTGGCTTGGCGCTTCATCTTGTAGCGGTGGTTCTGGAACCAGATCTTGACCTGCGTGGGTGTCAGGTGGATCATGCTGGCCAGGTGCTCGCGCTCGGGCGCCGACAGGTACTTCTGTTGCTTGAAGCGTCGCTCCAGTTCGTACACCTGCGCCTGGGAGAAGAGCACCCGGCGCTTCCGGCGCGGTGCGCTTGGCAGCGGGGCCATGTTCTTGCTCACGTCCCCCAGCGAGCCCAGGCCGCCCATGCCGCTCATGTTCATGCCGCTCGCCGGGCCCATGAAGCGGGAGACTGCAAGCGACAAACGCACAGCGTCGGCCGGGGCCGGGCCAGGCCACCTCTGCCTTCTGCACCCTTGGCCGGCCAGGCCCGGCCCCGACGGCGCCCTCCTTACCAGGCTGCCTCGGCCCGCAGAGACCCAGACGCGGAGATCGCCAGCTCCTGTCCCCGGCCGTGCCGTCGAGGGGTTGCCAGGAGAGCTCCCGCCTCAGTCCCCCAACTACCTCCCTCAGTCTCAATGCTCCACCCAAAAAGCACGGTGGAGAAAGGCCGCTCCAGTTCCTTTCACGCCTAACCCGGCCGGAGTCGCGGGATTAACGTGCCACCGGCGGCGAACTGGGCCCAGGCCAGGATCTGGGGTCCGTCGGTAGACCCCAACTTTGGGAGCTTAGGAGAGGGAGGTGTTCCAAAAGCTGGAGCCCTCAGGCGCTTTGCCTCTTGGCCGCTGTCTCCCGTCAGCCCCAGTGCGGACCCTTGCTCAGTCCATTCAGATCCCCCTGTAGAGCCGCGCGCCCACCCACCTGCCTAGACTGGAGAGTAGCCGGCCCCAGCACGCGAGCCTCCCGCCCGGCCAGGCCGCGCCTCTTGGCGCCCTGCTTGCCCCAACTCCCTAAGTTAGGAGGAAGCCTCGGTCTGCGCACTGAGATCTCCTGCTCAGAGCAGAGCGGCCAGTTGGCCGCAACTGGGATACCCCGAATACCAGCACTCGCCCGCAGGACCCCAGCACTACTAAGTGTCTCTTCTTGGACCCCCTCAGCCCAGCACCCGGAAAAATCCCCAGCTCCCGCACCGGACTCCCTGGCGCCGCTGCCAGGCTGCCCACCCTGATGCCCAGCGCACAGCCGGCAAGCGCAGCGCCTTCCTGGCGGCTCTCCCCGCGCCTCCCGCGCTCAGCCCGCGGTCCCGCAGTGGGACGGCCTCACTTACTGGCGGGGAAGCGCGGGTCTGGGTTGGCGCCGTACCATCCGGGGCCCGAGGCGGTGTTTCGCATGGTGTCCTGGTACGGCGGCAGCTCGCTCATGTTGCCCAGGTTGCCGTTGCAGTAGCCCCCCACGGCGGAATGCGAGAGCTGGGGCACCCCCGCCGCCGTCATGTGGTAGGCGGCGGTGACGGCGCCGTGGTGCCCCACGGCGTGCTGCTGCATGGCCGCGGCCGGCGGTGCCGCCTGGCCTTGCCTGTAAGCCGCCAGCGGAGCCCCGAGGCCGCCGCCCTCCATGCCCACTTTCTTGTAGCTTTCCTCCAGGGGACTCAAGATGTCAGACACTGAGAACGGAGTCGTGTGCTTTGGACTCATCGACATGATTCGGCGGCGGCTGGAGGAGGAAGGAAGAGGAGGAAAAAAAAGGGAGAGGGGGAAGGCGAAGCCTCGCTGCTTTTTTTTTTCTCCCTTTGCCAAATATTCTGGTGTTACCTTAACGCCGATCTTGTTGGATGTACACGTAACCGAGTGGACCGAGTCCGCCTTAATTGGCTTGAGTGGAGGCTCGGGGGCTGCCTCGCGTTTGTTTTAGCCCGGCGCCAGGTTTTAGGCAGCCACCAGAGGCGGGGCATAAGCGCTAAAGCAACAAGACAATAGAAGCCTACATCTTGCCCGAGATAATTAGCTTACATGCTGATGACAAGGTAAACACCTTTAAGTTTCACTTGTCAGGATTTTTAGGAGAGAGAGAGAGAGAGAGAGAGAGAGAGAGAGAGAGAGAGAGAGAGAGAACCCAAAGCATTCTTCCCCCCTCCCCCGACACCCCCACTCCCATATTTTGTGGGGTGCGGGCTGCGCGCAGGGGGAGGGGAAGGAGGAGGGAACCGAGAGAGGGGAGGGCAAGAGGTGGGGTGGAGAGTAGCCGAGGAGGAGTGATGATGGTGAGGAAGGAGGGTGAATGCTGCTTTGCAACCGACTTGCAGAGTTACAAAGTGAACCGCTTTCCAGTTCTGTCGGGGTTCCCCGGGCAGAGACAGGTGTTTAGAGGGAAGGGGCCAAGGGACGGGCTGGGGGTTTCACCTGAGCCTGCTGGGGCTGCTCCTCCCTCCCGCCGCGGCCTCCCAGCCCCGCGCCTTCCCACTGCCTCCGGACCACATCGGACTTCGCGGCGCCGAGCCTAGTCGCCACCAAATGAACTTGCGAGTCTGGGGACGAACCCTAGGGCCGCACTGTTGGCTGCGTGTCTGTCAGTCTGTCTGCCTCTTCTGCGGCCGTCAGAGGGACACCTCTGCTCCCCGCCCTCTTTCCCCCTACCCGAGAGAGATTCCCAGCAGGCGGAGGGGGCGCTGAGCAGGGGATCGGCCGCGCGGAGAGGCTGTCCCAGATCCCCGCGTTCCCCGCCCCCCAGCTCAGGGTCTACTCCGCTGACCAGCACCCTCCCCCCCCTGCATCACGCCCCCCCTCACCCCTCACGCAGCTCTCTTTCCCCACCCTCACTCGGGTCAAGGCAAGCACACCACTGGCCGTCGGAGCTGGGAGACTCAGGGTGGGGGTAGTGAGGGGAATTAACGCGAGGGGGCATCACTTAAATTGCCCCACCTCTAACAAACCTGGTGTCCCCGACCCTCGCCCATCGCCTGGACGCTCGGGGTTCTGGAACTGGAACTGACTTTCCAAGGACATCACAGCCCCAGCGCCTGAGCCCAGGGCCACGCTGATTTCCCCTCTGATGCTTCAGGAAGGGTGCGGGCAGGGAGCGTCGAGAGTGTCCGCCTGCCTGTTGCCGGGCGGAACTTAGCCTGAACCCTGACGGGCCCAGCTAGCCGGGAGGGGGCGAATCCCGAGGCGCGAGCAGCCCTGCGGGCAGGAGGCTGGGCTGAGGCTTGCCTTCCTCCCGGAGCTCAGCCATGCAAAAGTGCACTTGCTTCCCCGGGAATAACCAAATATCTTTGTTTAAAGTGGCGGCGTAAATGGCCAGTCGCTTTGTGGCCACGCTGGATATTAGTAGATGAGGATCATTCTGCTTCAATTGGACGCCTCTCATCGGCGAGCAAGAAACTGCTTAGGAGGAAGTGGGTTTCCTGTCTGCGCGTTCCCAGGCTTCAAGTGTGAGCCCCGCGCCTTGAGGGTCCTTGGGCGCCTGGAGAGGGGGAGCTGTGGGCTGCGCTCCCAGCCGGGCCAAGGCGTCTGTGTTGCTGCTCCAGCCAGGCCAGGGCCTCCAGCGGAGTGGACTACCCAGCCAAGCGAGCCCTACGCGGCACAGATCCTGAGACCCACCCCGACTTTCCCCCTTGGATTTTAAACCTTTTGTTGTGGTTTTTAGTGTGGCTGTTTTAGCCTCCACTCCGCGCTAGGGACTGGGAAGGTGGAGCGCTCCCTGGCCAGGCAAGGGCCTCTAAGACACTGCGGGGGCCGGTTAAAGAGGCGTCTCGAATTTGGTTTTTGTTTTCACATTTTCTTTCCCCTCCTTGTAGAGAAGGAACTCCCAATGATGAACAGACACTTTGAACTATTCATTTCATCAGGTTAGGATCCTTTTCCATTAATGGCAATTGTAGTAGGAAAGTTGTTATGTTTATCGGCTTTTTATTTCAATTCTCTCTTTGGGGAGTGCTCTGCACTCCCTCAAAATAAAGCCAACTTATATACTAACGTTCGCTTTCCTCACCACCTACATCCCTTACTAGTGGAGAGAAAGCTCAGGGTTCCACCCCCAAGCGTGGGTCCACGTTTCCGCGGGTCCCCCTTGGCAGCTTAGGGGCAGGCAACCCTGCCTCTGGGCGCCCAGAGGCGCTTGTCGGTTTTGCTGTGAAGACATGCACCAAGCCGGCTCCTTGCCTTTCTTTCCAAGGAGCTTCTCTGGGGGGCGCTCTCAGGAAAGACCCCATCAACTGTGCTTTGGTCAATGTCATGTCTAAGCCTAGGAAGCCAGGAGGGGTGATGACATTGGGCTCAAGTGAACAGTAGAGGAGAGTGGACCAAACTGAATACAGATCTTGTCTTTAGGCAGGACCCGGCCCCAGGCCTGCTTCTCGAGTGAGGTCTCATTGCCAAGGCGGGGTGGGTTTCCCAATAACCGGTCTTCTTTTTCCCTCTCCCTCTGCATTATTTGTAAGTGTAAGAAACACCAAGTGTAGGACGTTGTCGTTGTACGTTTCTCCCAATCTCAATGCCATTTAGAAAAGGAGGTAACTCTTCACGAGGTTCTTGTAAGATTCAAGTAAGATCGGGCACATAAATTGCTTTTGGAAGCTTTTGAAATTTTTAAGTTCAGTGCCAGCGCTGGAGATGTCTGTATTGTTGTCATTAGTATCCCCTTCCCCCGACCCCTTAGGGCCCTGAATCTGAGTGAAGGGAAGAGTTAGGTATATCTCCGAGCGTGCCTCCTCGATCTTCGTCCTCGGCAGAGTTCCAGCTCCGCAGCAGGCCCGGGAGCACGTGGCTGTCAGCTCCCCGCCTACACCCCTAAGCGAGGCTTGCAGTCCCGCCTGGGATCCGGAGCCACGCAGCAGGCGATGGGTCCCGCTGAGCTGGAGCGGGAGCTCGAGGGAGGGGCCGGGCGGACCATGGCTCCTGCTCCACCTTCTCTCTACAACCAAGTTTCTGCCGCAATCTCCTCGGGCCGGGGGCGCACCAGCCCGAGCCCTGGTCTAGACCTCTCCCGGGCCTTTGCTGCGCCTTGCGGCGCCAGCCACCGCATCTCTCCTACCTCTGTCCCTTCACACACATGGGCGCGCGCGCACGCGCTGAACACACATATACACACACACACACACACACACACGCACGCGCGCGCGGCTCCCCACTCTTTCCCACATGCGCTGCACTGCCAAGAATAAGCACGAAAGCTAACGAGTCTTGTTGGGGGAAAGGCGAATATCTGTACCTCCGAGCTTGTCCAAGCAAAGGCCTTGAGAGTCCCTCCCCTGGCCCCAACATCTCTGCCAGACCAGAGTGTCCTTTCTTCCAGCCGCCTCCCAGGCTCATCTTTAATAGGGCGGACCCGATTAAACCAGTCATTTCTCCACGGCTGCTGGAGATGCTTGAGAACCCCGGTGTTTACCCGGTAGGGCCCACGCGTCTCCTTTTATCCCTCAACTAACCCGTTCCCAGGCGGGGCGAGTGCGGTGGGACAGTGGCAGGGCATGTACCAGCTCTGGCCTCTCAAAGAGCTTTCCCTGGAGCAGCCGCACACCCCCGCCTCAATCTCGGCCACACTCTGCTTTGCTGGCTGCGGCTCGGCCCGGAATCTAGTAGCCCCGGAGGCGCAAGCCCAGACCCGAGCAGGGACGCTTGGAATAGCCACACGTCTTTGCCCATCACCCACGTTGTCCAAAGGAAATGCCCTTCCCTCCCTCCTTGGGTCACTTTCTTGAGAACTTAGAACACAGGGCTCATACTAAGGCTAAGTCAAGATCTGTAGCTCACACCCGGTCGGGGACGAATATGGCACGCCTTTTCTCCACCCCCGCCCCCATTTTTCTGATTCCCTTCGTGGTGCTTCACACCTCCTCTAGGGAGATGAGCGACCATGTTTCCTGGTGGTGTCATTTTGTTCCGAGTTTTATCGCAATTCGTGATTCATTCAACAAATAATTTTGGAATGCCGGCCACTCTGTACCAGGCGGGCGCTGTGCTAGGCCTGAAAATTCAGCCTTAAACAAACTAGATGCGGCTCCTACTCACAAGCAGCTTACAAATTCACAGTAAATCTCCCAAATCATGTGTAGGTATTTGGTGACAAATGTTACTCCGGGATCCAACCGAGACAGGGACGGATGTAATGAAGATTTGTGTACAGTTTCTGCACCATTTCCGGATCTTCAAGCGCTCAGAGATCGTGGGCAGAGAACTTGCATAGAAGTCAGAAGTCCTGGAATTCGAGCCAGCTTTGCCAGTTTTTGACTATATGGTATAGCCCTTGTGCACCCCCATCAGACCCTGGAGCTACTCCCATTACAGCCAGAGGGAACGGGGGTGTTTTCTGCTCCTTCCTCGAGGCAAGACCCTGTTTTATTTATCCTTCAGTCCTCCAGTGCCTCAAGAAATGTTGAATCAAAGAAATAAAGCCCATTAGCACCTGTTTACTGAGCTGCAAAATATAGTCACCACCTGCCCTGTGTACCTCCTAGGTTGTGCTAAGGATCCAAGTATTTAATGATGAGATCACGTGCGTGAGTTTGTAAATCATAAAAATCACTAGCAAACGGAAGGGGTTATTACTTCTGGTTCTGCAATTTGGGTTTATAGAAACTGAATTCCAGGCCTCTAACTCTCTGCCTGAAGCTCTAGGGCATCCCCCATCCGCCCCTGCGTCCAGGCCCGCGGCGGGCGAGGCTTCCTCAGCCAATTGCGAGCTCCAGAGCCAGGCTGAGCTGGGCTCCCAGGCGCCGTCGAGGCAAGCCCGCCCAGGGAGCAGAAAGCAAAAACGCAGCCCCGCTCAGGGGGCGCTGCTCTCCAATTCGGAAATCCAAGGAACCGAAAGAAGATCTGGAACCCCCTCTGGAGGGCGTCTTCTTCCCTGGGATCTCACATAACCCCGGGGACCCTTTTCCCAAGCACCGGAATCTGCGTGAAGCCTGGGGTGTAGGGCAGCTTTCCTGAGGTGAGGGAGAGCTATTTGGAGATCTGTGCTAAAGCGTGCTCCTTCTATTGTTCCGTCTCGGATTGACTGTCTAGGGTCTTTGAGGGTGACCTTCCTACTGGGGACACTCTGCTCAAGCTGTTTCTCTGGGTAGGCCAGGAGGAGGGGGCGACGCGAGGACGTCCGAGGGAGGCTCCTGTGCCCCCCTCTTCCTCACTGGCGAGCTCCGGGGTTGGAATGGGAGGCGAGGTCGTACATTGAAGGCCAGAGTTCCAGGAGGAGAGTCCAGCTCTCGGGCCTTTAGACCCGAGAATTGTTGAATAATATTGTCCTCTGTCAGGTCAAGCCCTCCAAGAGGTTGACGCCAGTGGTCTATAAACTGGCCTGTTTTCATGTCACACACACTTCAAACCTAGATTCAACTTGTCCCAAGGTCTAGTCCGGGTCCTTAACCTCCCCACTAACTCCAGGGGCGCCCCCTGGAGGGAAGGGGGCTGGGGTAGGAGAGAATTTGGGGTCTGGGTCACAAAGCAGAGAGAAGGGGGAACACGGTGCTCAGCAGCACCCTTTGCAACGCGGAGAAACTAAGGCGGGTGGGAGGTGGGAGCCGCTGGCCTGCAGCTGCTCAGAGACCCAGAGAGGACCAAGCGGGGCACCGCAGCAGACAGGTGCACGGGGTTAGCCCGAGCCACACAGCGAAACGGCTTCTGTTTCCTCCCAGCTCTTCCTTACTGTTTAAATTAGGAGCCTCCAAGCGTGTGAGAGAGTGGATCGTGGTGATACCCCCACTCTAAGGAGCGGGACACCAGCGGAAGCGCTTTGGGGCGCGTGCTGCTCAAACGAAAGTTTTGCAGTCACTGCTGAGATCGAAATGACAAATTTAGGAAGGATCCTTATGGCGGCAAGGCAGTTTCATCCCAGGACCTGTGCAACTGCATTCAGCTTTAGATGGCGGAAACCTGCAGCTCGTCCATTTCCCATCAAACCACAGCCCCAGATGTGTGCGCCCATGGACTTGCGTGTCCGGGTTTTCCCCGGAGTCGCCAGCAGCGCTGAGGTTTCTTCCTCCGTTCCTTTCTCCTCTCCAACCTCCCACCTTCCCCAGCCCCTAACACTTGGCGGGGCAAAGTTTAAGGTAACCGCAGTACCAACCGCAGGCGCTCTCTGGGATCTCGCGGCTCTGGGTTTTGTGGTGCGTGACCAAAGCTAGCTTCCCGCTTGCCAGGCAGGACTCGGGGTCTATTTCTGACAGTTGCAGACCGAAGCGATCCGCAGCGCGCTCTTCTGACCACTTGGAGAACTGCACCCTCTGGGCAGTCCTGGGAAGCTTTGTTAGTAGGTCCTGTTGGCAAGACCGGTAATGGTTACCCACCAGACTATATTTTCGCCTTCCAATTGGTCCACCCAAAACCACTGCAATATAGGTTATAATCAACTCTCGCACCTGCTTGCTTGCTTTTTCTCTCCTCCTCCTCCTCCTTCTCCTTCTCCTCCTCCTCCTCCTCCTCCTCCTCCTCCTCCTCCTCCTCCTCCTCCTCCTCTTCTAGCTTTTTAAATTATTAGTTTCAGGTGTACAAAACAACACAGTAATTAGACCTCACAAAGTGATAACCCCAACAAGTCCACTACCCATCTGACACTGTACATAGCTATTACAATACCATTGACTACATTTCCTTTGCTGTACTTTACATCCCATGACTATATATTTTTTAAAATTATAGTTGACATTCAATATTATTTTATATTAGTTTCAGGTGTACAGCTTAGTGGCTAGACATTTATATAATTTATGAAGTGATCCCCCCATAAGTCTAGTACCAATCTGACACTATGCATAGGTTTTACAATATTACTGACTATATTCCCCATACCGGATTTCACATCCCTGTGACTACCATTTTGTACTTCCTAATCCCTTCACCTTTCTCACCCACTTTCCCAACCTCCCCATCTAGCAACCATCATGTTGTTCCCTTTATCTATGAGTCTATTTCTGTTTTGTTAGTTCCTTTATTCTGTTCTTTAGATTCCACACATGAGATCATATAGTATTTGTCTTTCTCAGTCTGACTTATTTCACTTAGCATAACACCTTCTGGGTCCATCCATATTGTTGCAGATAGCAATATTTCATCCTTTTTTTTTTTTTAATGGCTGAGTGCTTTTTGAAAGAGCCAATGTGTAGATCAGGGCCATGGTAGCTGCTGTGATACCTAAAGTCCTCCTCTAATTATGCTTGGCTTTGGAATCTCATTATGAGAATTTCCTCTCCATATATGATGGCAATTGAACATGTATCTTGGTAGCTAGTGAAGTAGCTTGATGTTTCTTCATGTCCAAAGCCTGCAGAGAGCAGTGGCTCTCCTTGCTTGACACAAGGGGGCTCTACTTACTTTTGCAGCAGTAGGTGCATAGCGTCTAGGAAATATTGGAGCAAGAATACTTCTGGGACTAGCTACACTAGGGCTGGTGCCCTGCAGCCCTCAGATCTCTGGCATCAAGTCACTCAGCTAGGCTTTCTCTCCAATTATTCCCCCTCCTTGCACTCTTGTCAAGACTGAATCCTCTCCACTCCCTCCCTACATGCCTAAATTACTCTGTTTTTGTTCTTTTCCACTTAGCCAGAATATCATTATCCACCCCACCCCCATAACCAAATCACACCCTTCTTTTAAAAAAGCCCAATTGCCTTTTCCAACAACTAAATGTCTGACACACAGTAGGAGCTCAATACGCAGACAAAATGGGTGAATCTTTATTGTACTTCTCTGTTATAATAGTAAGAAAATTCATTCTAATTGAGTGAGTTTCTAATTGTTTCATATGTGCTTGGGTTCTCTTTTCAGCTACAGTGTAGGGTCCTTGATTTTAAGAGCCATGCCAAACACTTAGACATCTCCCTAGAAATGTGCCTAGTGTGCTGCAGTATTTGATACTGTTAATCACCTGTTTAAAATTCTCTCATTGGCTTCAGAGTCACCACTCAGTCATGGCTCTCCTCCTCTGTCTCTGGCTATTTCTTCTTCGTTGTTGGAAGACTTCTCTCCATGGCTTCAACTACCACCTATTGCTGATGGTTCCCAATTATGTACCTCTCATCAACCTCACTCCAGAGTCTCAGACCTATAGTTCCTGTTGTTTATTTCCTCATGTGAATGTCCAACAAATATAACATATTCCATTCCACACTCATAAGCCTGTCCCAACTTGCCTCTTATTCTGTATTCTTGATTTAGGTGAATGGCATAAACAAACTCCCCACTACCTCAGTACCTTCATAAACTCTTCTTTTTTTTTTTTAAATTTTTATGGGTAACAGTGCATTTTTTCCAGGACCTGTTAGCTCCAAGTCAAGTCGTTGTCCTTCAATCTAGTTGTGGAGAGCACAGCTCAGCTCCAAATCCAGTCACCGTTTTCAGTCTAGTTGCAGCAGGGGTGGTGGTGGTGGGGCACAGCGGGGAGGCGGGGAGGGGCACAGCCCACCACCCCATGTGGGAATTGAACCAGCAACCCTGTTGTTCAGAGCACGTGCTCTAACCAACTGAGCCACGCGACTGACACATAAACTCTTGTATTATTAGTCTGCTTGGGCTGCCATAGAAAAATACCATAGACTGTTAGCTTACACAACAGAATTTTCTTTTCTCACAGTTCTGGAAGCTGGAAAGCTCAAGATGAAGGTCCCACAGGTTCAGTTGCAGGTGAAGATTCTTCCTAACTTGTGTATGGCACCTTCTCAAGGTGTCCTCACATAATGGAGAAAGCTCTCTCTTCCTCTTCTCAGAAGGCTGCAGGCCTATTGGATTAGGACCCCCCCCCACCCTTCTAATCTCATTTAACATATTTTACATAAATTTCCAACTAAATACCTTATCTCTAGATACAGTCACTTTGAGGGTTAGGCTTCAACATATGAATTTGGGGGGGGGACAAAATTAGTCTAAAGCAATTCCTAAGCCAGATATCTGAATATCAATTTTTTCTTCTTCCTTATTCAGTTGGTCATAATGTCATATCAACTATCGCCTTTTTGATATTGTTGTCATACATTTTACTTCTTATTGTGAATCCACATTATACAGTTATCTTTTAATGAGATGTAAATACTAAGGAAAAAAGTCTTATATTCACACAAAGGTATTATTTCTGGTGATGTTCAGTAGGTTCTATTTCCATT
Organism: Aselliscus stoliczkanus; assembly: GCA_033961575.1. NCBI lineage: Eukaryota > Metazoa > Chordata > Mammalia > Chiroptera > Hipposideridae > Aselliscus > Aselliscus stoliczkanus. The sequence goes on along the minus strand of CM066732.1, from coordinate 74,414,156 downwards.
TGGTATTATTTTTCTTCTGTCTTAAGAATTTCATTTAAACCTCTTTTTGTAGTTCAGGTCTGATGGTGATGAATTCTTTCAGTTTTTGCATGTCTGAAGAAGTCTTTAATCTTTATTTTTTTAATGATAATTTTCATTAGGTATAGAATTATAGATTGACAGTATTTTTTTTTTGTAATATTTTAAAGATGCTGCTCCACTGTCTTCTGGCCTACATTGTTTCCAGGGACAGCACAAAAGTGAGGAGCAAAGGAAGGGCTTCCTCTCTCCTCTGACAATCTCTGTAAACTCCCTTTAGCCTCTGATCTAGAAAGTTCATTTTTATTACCTTGTGTAAGTACAGTTTCCTGGGCCTGCTTCCCATCTGCCCAAAAGGCACAGAAGATTGTCAGCTCTCACCATATCCTATATGGAGAAATTGAACTGCCACTGATTGCTTCTAGAACAGCAGTCAGTACATTTCTATGTGGAAATGTCAGAGTTAGACATTCTATGATCATTATTTTAAGACTTTCCAGGATGTAATTACCATTATCATGGCTATTCTTTTCTTTTTAAGGAGCTTTCATTTTCCAGGACCCATCAGCTCCAAGTCAAGTAGTTGTTTCAATCAAGTTGTGGAGGGCACATCTCAGTGGCCCATGAGGGTATCGAACTGGCAACCTTGGTGTTATGAGCACTGTGCTCTAAACAACTGAGCTAACTGGCTGCCCCATGGCTATTCTTTTCTTGTCCAGATCGCTCATAAATTATCCATCAAGATGTATTGTTTTAGGAAAGTGAGGAGGAAACTACAATATAAATTTTCAAAAGGTTACCTTGTGTTTAAGTTGAAGTTGTTCATTGAAACCTTGCCCCTTTTAAAAACAAAGCATTAGGAGAACACAGACTGAAATTCAAACCAATCATAAGAAATGCCTTTGCCTGGGCTTTTTGAGAACAAAGCTTGGGGAATAGTTTTAGATAAAGAGAAAGTCCTAGCCGCTCCCTACCAACCTATCCCAGGAAATGTCCTAGGCATTTTGGCATTCATAGTCAAAAGAAATGCAGTATTTCCTCAATTTTTTTTTAACCCCAAATAATTTTATTCCATAATTGTTTCTTTTCTATGAGCACTACTTTCAACTTTGAAAGGCATTCCTTTTTAAAATGAATGCTTTTTTGTAAAGACAATCATTACACTTTCTAGGACCAACTGACTTCTTGCTGAATGCCTGCATTGATTGATTGATTGATTGATTGATTGATTGATCAATTTTGAAAACCAAGGCCTAGAAAGGTTAAATAGATTGCTGCAAGTAAGCAGTACAGCTCTGTTTGTCAGCATGTCATATTCCAAAACACAAGAGGAGTCATAGCATAGACAAACAGGAACTTTTAAGATTTCTCAGGGCTGGCCAAGTGGCTCAGTTGGTTAAGAGTTAGCTTAAGAGCACGAGCTCTGAGCAACAGGGCCACTGGTTTTATTCCCACATGGGCCAGTGAGCTGCGCCTGAGCTGAGCTGTAGCTGAGCTTCCAACAGGTGGCAGGATGGCTCAGCTGGTGTAACAACAAGATTTCCTGTTCGATGGTGGGCTACACCCACCCGCAACTAAGACTGAACACAGCACCTTGAGCTTAAATGCCAAGAGCTGCCGACGGGCAGCCAGATGGCGACTGGCGCCCTCCACAATGAAGACTGAAGAACAACAACTTGGCTGGTCCCCTTCCCCAATTCCCCAACACTGTTCCCCTCCCCCAATTCCCCAATAAAATCTTTTTTAAAAAAATTATCTACCTATCCTCCATTCCATGTCTTCTAATTTTATAGTTATTTTGTCAGCACGATAATTTAAATGTCCACTCACTTGCTTAAAGAATTTTCTGTATAATCATTTTGTCTAGCTCAATAGTCCTCAAAATTAAATGTGCATAAAAATTACTGTATCAAATTATATATACCCAAAAACTTTTCACCATTTTACAGGATTTTTTCTGATAATTTGGGTATTAGACTTTTACCTGAGGCATTATCATGTTTAAAACCTAACAACCAATTACTGTGGGGTCATAGTGTATTCTTTCTGCTCTATTTCAATTTTTCTCTGATTTCTGACAACAGATTTCCTGGCCCTTTGGGAAAATGCAGTAATAAGGAACACACGGAGTATAGCTATTGTGTTTGTAGGACTTTACTTTCACTGTTAAAGGAATATGACTAATGTACTTAAAAAGTTTAAACTCTTGTTTACAGTGAAGAAGATGACTTCTTAAAAGATAAAGTTAAGCACAGAAGTTTATCTAAGACAGCAGGTTTCAAACTTTAGAGTACATAATAACAATCACCTAAAAATCTTGTTTTAAGTGTATATTCTTGAATGGGAGTTCTGATTCTGGTAATAGAAAGTAGCTTATATAAGACTCAGCCTTTCTCAGATAGCAATAATAAACTCTAGAACACACACACACACACACACACACACACACACACACACACACACTCTTATTTGAAAGCACCAGAAAGTGATCAAAAGCAGAGAGAAACTAAAGAGACTTCTAGTCTTTAATGGAATGACTCAACAGAGTAAGAACAAATTTATAAGGCTATTTCACTAAAGACACTACTCAGATAACAGAGCACAGGGCAGATAGAAAACAAGCAGAAAAGCCCAGTGTTTTCAGCTTGAGATATCAGAGGATGAAGTTAGAGGCTGCAAGAGTATCTGGAAAATTAAGATAGGGAAATCCCAGAACAGATGAGAGACCAGAAATTTGGATTTGAATGCCACTCAAATCATAGACTAACTCTTGAAATGCATATGCACAGGAGAGTTTCCAAGGAGCTGAGCAGAAAACAGTATGTGGAAGAATATAAAAGCTGAGTGACAGAGTTTGAAGTTTGAGTCTCATCAAGTTATAGATTCAGTGGGCAACTCTGGCTTTTCATTGAAAGAAAACGTGCCTTGGAAGACAAGGCAATGTCCGAGGACTACAAGATTGGGAGGGGAAATCTAGTGGGAGGGGAAAATAAATATACCTAGCAATGTATAAAACCAGTGCTCCAGAAGTTCAAGGAGTAGGGAGAATCGGTTAGTAATTTAACTATCTGGTAGAACAAAAATTAATACTTTTCTAATACGAATAGCAGAATCCAGAATCCAAAGGCCCTAAAATGTATTATTCATAATATCAAGATTATAATAAAAAATACTAGGTATCTGAAGACATAGGAGATAGTTTCCAAGGTCAAAAGAGAAAGTAGTTAATAGAAACAGACTTCTAGGTGCCCAAGATGTAGGAATGTCCATTTAAAGAGGCAAATATATATAATAATACCAGGGGAGAGGGGTATGCCAAAAAAAATGTACATATTTTAAGAGATGTTATCTATGTATTACTTTTGGAAATTGAATTGAATTACAGTAGCAATGTGTAATATGACATTTGTTCAAAAGATGGCATTAATCAAATGAATGCTAGTCTCATTCATTGTATTACAAATTTAATAGAGTTTTTCCCTTTCTTAAAATATGTGTACATTTTTTGGCACCCTAGTATATGTATGTATTCAAAGACAAGTTAAAATGTTGTAATAATAACTAAACAAATAGGAGAAACTTATCAAGGAAATGGAAGCTATTTTAAAAATCAAATGGAAATTTAGAAACTAAAGAGTTATAAGAAATAGGAAAAACAATTGCTGGGTGAGCTGAAGAGAAGATTGGAGACAGCAGAAGAAATGGACAAGAACTTAAAAACAGGTCAACAGAAATTGTCCAATATGGAAAGCGGAGAGAAAAAAAGACTAAAAGCAGAAGTAGAGACTTAGTGACCTGTGAGAAAATATAAAGTGATCAAAAAACATAAAGCAAAGATTCACCTTCATGCTCTATTAGGTCATACAACGAGGAGAGGGGAATTTTCTATTCTAAAATTATTTCTGTCCTTCACTGAAGATATTATTCTAGGTTGGCAACTTTTCAAACCACTTTATTGCATTAAAATTGACATTTCAAAAAGCTGTACATATTTAATGTATACAATTTAATGAGATAATTTCTTTTCTTTCAGCATCTTAAAGTTGTCATTCTATTGTCTTTTCCCTTCTAGTATTTTTTTTTTAAAGATTTTATTGGGGAATTGGGGGAGGGGAACAGTGCTGGGGAATTAGGGAAAGGGAACAGAAAAGCTGCTGTCCTTTTTTTTGTTCTTCAGTCTAGTTGCAGAGGACCTCATTTCACTGGCCTGTTTTGGTATTGTGACAATTGCTCTCTTCCCAGCTGAGGCAGATCGGTTGCTGGCCTCTGGATGGCCACTCACGGGGGCTCTTGGCAGCTCACACAGGCTGCCGGCCACTCACTGTAGCTTATGGCAGCCCACTGCAGACTCACTGCAACCCACACCACCGGTGGCTCAGAGCAGCCTAGCTCCAGGTGGAGCTGTTGTTCACCATCTTAGCTGTAGAGGGCAGTGTCACTGGCCCTTTTATGTGGGATCTGAACCGGGGCCCTGCTGCTCAGAGCTGGTGTCCCAAGCCAGCTCTTAACCAACGTACCACTTGGCTGGCCCCTAGTAGTTTTAATGAGAATGCTATCATTCTTTCATTGGTTTTTGGACTGCTTTCCCCCTTATCACTGTTTTCAGAAGTTTGTTTATCATCCATCTTGGTGTGATTTTCTTTGTGATTATCATTCTTGAAACTGTTAAATATATTGGATATGTAAGCTTATAGTTTTCATAAAATGGGAAAAGTTTTGGCCTTATTTCTTCAAATAATTTTTTTTTGTCCTCTCCCTTTTTGGATTTTGATTACAAAGTCGCTAGATTGCTTGAAATTTTCCTAAAAATCATTGGGTATTTGTTCATTTTTTCCCTTCATTATGCTCTAGTTTGAACAGATTCTATTGCTATGTCTTCCAGTTCAGTAATATTTTCTTCTATCCTGTCTACTCTTAAGCTCATTTAATGAATTTATAATTGCAGATATTGTATTTTTATCTCCAGAAGTTCCACTTTTTGGTTTTATGTTTTCTATATCTCTGCTCATTATTGCATATATTTTTCTTTAAATTCTTGAACATATTTGTAATAACTGTTTTAAAGTCCTATCTACTAATCCATCATTGCCATAATTTCTGGATTTCTTTATTTCTAACTGAATTTTTCCAGTTCTGGTTTACTTTTTATATTTCTTTACATGCCTAGTTATCTTTGTTTTTTTTAAAAAAGGTTTCACATATTTATTACTGAACCAATCTACTAGTGCAGAAATATATTAAAACTCATTTTTCTCATAATTTTCCAATAAAACACACCCAACTGTTTAGACAGCAGCAATCTTTTCAGTGCCATGGTTAAGATCCATGCAACCCTGACACAGCATAAATATGTGGTGGCATCTCAAGTGCGATTTCTGATAGACCCAGCTTGGTTCTTCTTCAATGTCTCCTCTTGGAGTTGTACCTGATTTTATTACCAGTTTTCATCCAAATCCATTTGAGAATGGGCCAATTCTGATTTTGTTTCTTGGCCAGGAACCACTTGATCCTGAAAGTCTTGTGAGAAGACACAGAAAGGAAGAGTCAACTGCATGCCCTACAATGGGGGCAAAAAACCAGGAGCCTAACCATTTTTTAATTGGATGCTAGTTAGAATGAATATTATACTGTTGAGTGTTTAGATTTTATTACTTTCTTCAGTGAGTGTTGGATTTTGTTTTATCAGACAGATATGTTATTTGCTGATCAGCCTGCTCATTTTGAGAGCTCGTTTCTAAGCTTTAAGAGCAGAGCTAACGTAGCCTTATTCTGTGGCTAATTTCCTCTACTGCTAAAGTGTGATATTTCTATGATCCCTTCTGAATGCCCTAGTGTCAATGAGGTTTCTCAATTCTGGTTTATTAGAACTCAAACACTTCCCAGCCCAGTGTGAGATATGGAAACTTTTCAGTTATCAGCTCCATTAATTGCCTAGCTTTCTGAAATCATATCCTATTGATGTGCTGCTTATATTTAGGCAAAAAATCCAGGGGATGCTATGCATATTTCTGGAGCTCTTTCTTGTCATGGCTCCCTTCTCTCCAGTGCCCTATCCCACATTTTCCAACCATATCACTGCCTTCAAATTTTGATCTCTATCTCCTCAACTTAGCAAGATGGCCATATCCTGCTTGGGGTGCCTTCCCTGTGTCATTGTCCAAATAGTCCTTGCAGGCAGAAAGTTGGGGTGACAGTAGAGCTCTCTTCATTTATTTCTCTTTTCTCAGGGATCAGTTTTGAACAAATTGTGATCCAATGTCTGAATAGTTGTTTTATACATTTTATCTAGTTTTCTACTTGCAGAAGTGGGAAGGTATGTATGCTTGGCATTAGTGACACAGTCATGGCTGGAAGTGGAACAACTGACCTTTTTTTTTTTTGATTCCCTGCGATCTTCTTCAAACCAAGAGCTAGAGTTTATAGAGTCACATTGTATGGACACAGAATATATAGAATTAGATTTGAGCTGACAATATTTCTCCTTCTAGGAGGCAGCTGGAAAAAATGGTTACATTAACCCAGCACCTAAATCCTTCATGGCTTGATCATTGCTTCTAATTTATTAGATAATGTCATGTGTTAACAAAGTAAAGGAGTTTCTGTTAAATAAAGTGCACATTGATTGAAGAAAGTCATGGAGTATTGAAGTAAAAGGCCCCTCCTGAGAAACAACAAAATAACCACAAAGTTAAATTGAAGAGACTTGGAGAAACCAACCAGTATTTCCAAACTCTGAAATGAAATAGCAGGAAGTAAATTGGGTCATTGATTAGATGGGGAACATTCTCAGTCAAGATTCAATTAAAGAAGCAGAATCACTAGAAGATAGATAGATGGATAAATAGATAAGGTAGATATAGATAGCTATATTGAGATCTATCTCAGAGAGGGAGAGAGGGAGAGAGAGAGAGAGAGAGAGAGAGAGAGAGAGAGAGAGAGAGAGAACACGTTTTGTTATAGGAATTGACCTCAGTTTTGGGAACTGGTCTAGAAGTCTCTGTAAGGCTATTGATTTAACATCTGATATTAGAGCTTAAATTTCACAGGGCAGGCAGTTGAAAGAGAAGACGGATTTAAAGGGCAGGAGAGCAAGGACAAGCTTGGACCCACAAGCATGACCTGAAACACATGGATGAAATGAAAACTGTGTCAGTTCTCACTGCCTCTGTTCTTGATGTCACAGGTATCCTGAAGGAGAAGCTTGCCCTCTGTCATGCAGCTAAACACACCCTGGCCTAGGAGTTGAAAACGTTGAAGGAGGGTCCAGGGGAAGATGGAGATAAAGAATAGGACATCTGCTTAGCGTTCTCAAAACAACAACAAAAAACAAAACTTTAAACTTATTCTATGAAATAAGACCTAAAAGTTGATATAAAACAGCAGACTGAGATGGAAAGGAAGTTGATTGAGAGGCAGGCAAAAATATAAAGGAACTGGGGTGATTTAAGGAAAGACATCATTAAACAATGAAATAGCTAGCGTATATTAAATCTGCATTAAAAGCAGTAAAGTTTGGACTTTTTAAGAATTTTTATTTTTTTTACAACTTTGATATTTTATATTGTAGGATGTTTAAAAGATAGACAAAAGTAGAGAGACTAAAATAATAATCACCATTTGCTCATCATCCACCTCAGATAGTTATCAATATTTTGTGAATCTTTTTTTTTTTTTGAGGGCAGTGTCACTGGCCCTCATATGTGGGACCCAAACCGGGGCCGCTGGCATCCCAAGCCAGCGCTTAACCACTGCGCCACTCGGCCGGCCCAAGTGAATCATTTTTAAAATCTGTCTTCCCCCAACTCTTTTTTATTTTTTGGAATAAAATAATTTAAATCAAATCCCAAACAATATAATTTCACCTGTAAATACTTAAATATCTCTGACACTTAGTAGTTCTTTCTTTTTTTAAAAAAAATATATAACCACAATTCCATAATCATACCTAGTAAGACTAATAATACTTCCTTAGTACATCTAATACCCAGACTATTTTCAGATTTCCTTAATTGTTCCAACAATTATTTCTTCAAGTACCTGGCTTGTCTAATCAGAGTCCAAACCAGATCCACACATTGCCTTCCCCACCCCCACCAGTTTTATTGAGAAATAATTAACATACATCACTGAAACTCACATTGCCTTTAAATGGTATGTCTATAAAGAACTGAACTGATACCAAAGGAAGCCAAATTAGTAATATGGAGAAAATACTTGGGAAGCTTGCTGAAATTAACAAAGGAAAAGGTAGAGATGAAAATGACACGCAAGAAGCTAGTGATAATAAAAGACAGAGAATAACGAGCCTACATATGGATGATTGGTGCTTATAAAGATAAATCATGAGCACTTGAAACATAGCAATAATTAAAGATATAACAACGAAAAATAATTGAATAAGCTAAATAAAGTACTGCCTGTTGGTGGAAAAGGTTAACTGAAATTGATGAAAATACTCTAATATTTGAGCCAAGAATTCTTGTTTTGTTTCCTTTTCCTTTTTGTAAGCCAGAGATTCTTAACTTGAGGTTCTCCATGAATTAGCTTCAGGATATTAATGAAAATTTAAAATTAGTACAAAAAAATATGTGCCCATATTTAATCTACCATATCTTGACATTAAAAATTTTGTTGAGGGCCAGCCAAGTGGCGCTTTGATTAAGAGCTGGCGTGGGACGCCAGCGGCCCCAGTTCGGATCCCACGGATGAGGGCCAGTGACCCTGCCCTCTACAGCTAAGATGGTGAACAACAGCTCCACCTGGAACTGGGCTGCTGTGAGTCCCTGGGGTGAGTGGCAGGCAGCCAGCGTGAGCTGCCAAGAGCCGCTGTGAGCAGCCGTCCAGAGGCTGGCGACCGATCTGCCTCACCCGGGAAGAGCACAATGATGATACCAACATGGGCCAGTGAAGCAATGTCCTCCACAACTAAACTGTAGAACAAAAAGGATAACAACTTGTGTGTTCCCCAACGCTCTTCCCCTCCCCCAATTCCCTAATAAAATCTTTTAAAAAAAAATTTTTGTTGAGATATATAGAGATCAGAGGTTCTTGATCTTTTTTTTTATGTCTTATATCCCTACAAGGATTTAATTAAAGTTATTGATCTTCTCCACAGAAAATATGCATATAGTTACTATTTACTGTGGACAAAAAAGGGACCCTGTAATATCTTTAAACCTCACAGAGTGATCTGAGCATAAGTTCTTAACTGGGCGGGTCTTGGTGGGTAGTCACTCCTCAGGCATATAAGTTCTTTGGTAAAAGATTTATCTTTGCCTTAAGCAAGCCCTCTTCATTGTTTTTGTGCATGTAGGCTAACACACCTTTGAAATACTTCTTTTTTCAGACCCCTTGGAAGTGTAACCACCCTCAAGAGAGCACCCATTCACCCTGTGCAGTTCTGTCTGCCTTCCTCAACTGACAGCAAGCAGCTTAAAGTGACTACAAATCAAAAGGCTTTTTCTGGACTCTCTTGGGATAGCTGTACCTATTTAATGTATATGAGAGTGCTTTTCACAATAAATAAATAAATAAATAAATAGATAATTGGCAAACATGAAAATACTGTTGCTGTTATATACAGTTATTTTTATTTATCTTAGTTCTGATACTTATTTGGATAAATCTCTTCTTTGCATTTCAGCTTATTCTGAAAGAGTGGGAAAAACCCACTAGATTTTAATACATATTATGTGTAATTCTTAAGGGATCTTAAATCATTTGAAAAATAAATTGAAACGAACCTATGAACATTACTTATGGTGAACTTAGAGTTTTAAATTTCCTGTACATGAGGGTTTATTGCAGTTGTTTCCTGTATAATCCAGTCCAATGGCACAGATTCTAATGCCCTCATCACATCCTCAATTCAGCAGAGTTAAGTGTTACTGAGTTTATTTTTACAGCCTCAAACCCGGCTTGTTTGAATGAATGACAATCTTCCCTCAGATCACATCCCTAAGTTCAGAAGCTCATTTCATTCACTGATCTTTTTATTTTTTTTGTAACATTATTTAAATTTAACAAATTGCTGCATGTGATTTATTTTGAATTTAATTACAGAGCCAAAATGCCACATATAATTATGGATGTAAGTAGCAGTCAATTCTTTACCCTGATGGCTTGAGAAAGGCTATAAAATGTAGCATAGTCTTTCTACATAATCTCCTATGAGCCTTCTCTCCCTGCCATTGAATCAGTGCTGACAGATAATGTATCAGAATAGCAACTAATAAGAGGTCATGCTTTGTGCCGAGCCCACCCCTTGCTCCTCATTCATGTTGATGCTAATGGGATGCCATTTAACACAGCTCAGGAAAACTCATAAAATCAGACTGCTTGGGAAGAACATTTGATCAAAGATGGACAAATCACAGCACTCCATGGGCTGGTTTAACATAAGTAATATGATATATTTCCTTTTGTTATGAGTTAAAGATCTAAAGTGAATTTTTATACTCTTGGGGAAGAGACACAGCAACCTCTAACAGAAAAGGCAAATACGAAGAAAACAACCACCTCATCAATGATAACACCAGTTTTAATCCTATACCATACAACTAGCGGGTTCCAAAATGGAACTGCAGATTCCACCTATTCTCTGGGGTTTCGGATGCACAAGTAATTTTCTGGGGCTCCTCACTGAATGAGAGGTCCGATATCTTCTTAATGTTACATATATGGGATTGTTTTACTAGCTGTGAGGCCTTGGACAGGTTATTTTTTTATTTTTTTTAAAGATTTTATTGGGGAATTGTGGGGAGGGGAACAGACAAATTGCTGTCTTTTTGTTCTTCAGTCTAGTTGCGGAGGACGTTGCTTCACTGGCCCATGTTGGTATCGTCATTCCGCTCTTTCCGGGTGAGACAGGTCAGTCGCCGGCCTCTGGATGGTCTCTCACCGTGGCTATTGGCAGCTCACGCTGGCTACCGGCCACTCACTGTAGCCTATGGCAGCCCACTGCAGCAGACGCTGCAGCCCACACCGTCGCCAGGGCTCGCACAGCCCAGCTCCAGGTGGAGCTGTTGTTAGCTGTAGAGGACAATGTCACTGGCCCTTATATGTGGGATCCGAACCGGGGCCACTGGCATCCCAAAACCAGCTCTTAACTAATGCATCATTTGGCCAGCCCTTGGACAGGTTATTTGACATCTCTGAGTCTCAGTTTCTCTATTTATATTTTAGAGATAATAATACCCCATAGAATTGTTGTTTGGATTAACTGAATGTGCACAGTGCCTGGTCCACAGTGGTGACCAATAATAGCAGTTGTTATTAATTTAATTTAACTCTCTTCTGCTGCTTTTTTTTTTTCACTTCAGTTCCTGCAGACAGACAAATAATATATGTTTAGGGACTGCTTATGTAGCCAAAGTTTAAATAGTGGCAGCAACTCTGTCCAGTGGTTGTGAACCCTAGGGGACCCTGGCTCTGCTGACCCCAATACTCCCACTCAGCAGCTGTCTTAGTTTGGGCTGCTATAACAAAACTACCATAGACTGGGTGGCACAAATAACAAACATTTATTTCTCACCATTTTGGAGGATAGAAAGCCCAGGATCAAGGTGCTGGCAAATCCTGTTTCCTGATGTGCAGATGTCCATCATCTCATTGTATCCTCACTTGGTGAAGAACAGAGATAGAGAAAACAAGATTTTTATGACTCTTCTTACAAAGGTACTATTCCTTGCATGAGGGCTGCACCCTCATGACCTAATTACCTTCCAAAGGTTCCACCTCCTAATACCATCATGTTAGGCCTCAACATAGTTTTGGGAGGACACATTCAATCCATAACAGCAGCCCTATTGGGTCAGCTCCCTTCTCTACTCCTACTTAGATGTTTTTTATAAAACAAGTGAAATTTTGTAAGAGTATAAATAAGCCTTTTATACATATAGGCAGATTTACAATTTATTAGGCAAATTTGTCCATTTAAAAGGAACTAGGGAAGATTTCATAAATCAAATCATAATTTTATACCATAGTAACCGCTTCTGTTCATATTTTCTCATATATTTGATGTATTTTTTTAAAAGAAAATTTGGGATGCTCTTGGTTTTAAAGTGACAGGAGTTTTAGAAGGCTACTCTGGAAAGTAAAAACAGAAAGCTACAAAAAAAAGAAGACAAGAAAGGAGAGGTGGAGAAGAAAGGGAGCTAGAATTGGATGTATACTCGTATTCAACAGAGGCTCAAAACCATTGATTTTATGTTTTAAACCACTTTATTGGAGAAATTTCCATACCATAAAAATTTCCCATTGTAAGTATATAGTTCAATGGTTTTAGTATCTCACAGAGTTGTGTAGCCATCACAGCAATCCAATTTTAGAACATTTTCATGTCTAAAAGAAACCTCATGTCCATCAGTAGTCACTCCCCATTCCTCACCTCTAGCCTTAATTGATCGCCAATCTACTTTCTGTCTCTTTTGATTTGCCTAGTCTAGATATTTTATATGAATTAAATCATATAATATGTGTTCTTTTTTGTGTCCTTTTTTTTTCACTTAGCATAATGTTTTTGAGATTTGACCCTGTTGGGTCATGTATCAGTTCTTCATTCCTTGCATTGATTTTTTTTTAAAGAACATTTTATTATTTTAATTTTCAGGTGAAAATGTCTAATTTTAAGTCTCTGCTGGAAAAGGTAAAAAAATAAGATATAGTTACTTCTAAAAGAATAACTCATAAAATCTGCACACACTAGTGTATTTCAATCAAGCCATAGTGACTTGAATAAAAACAGGAAATAGTTTCAAACAGACAATAGAATTGACCAGTAAAGGGTAAACCGGGTTGCTTGGCACTAATATTAGTTGAGAAAAAAATACCCTGGATAGAGGAATTAGAGAAAAGAGAGGACAGAGAATCTCTCCTTGGACAATTAAAACAGAGTTTAGGGTAATGAAGCCTCCTTGTGGATGATAGATAGTGAAATCTTAGTGCTGAAAGTTTCCATGGACTCTTGGAAGAAATGTGATAAATCAGTAACTAATACAAGATGCAGTTACAATCTACTCAAGGAAGAATAGTGGGAAAATTTGTCAAGGGTGGATAATCTCATGTCCCATTTAAAAAAATAGATTTTACTTTTTTAGAGCAGTTTTAGATTCAGAGCAAAATTGAGGGAAGGGTACAGAGATTTCCCGTACACCGCTTTGCCCTACACATGCATAGCCTTCGCTGTTATGAACATTTCCTACCAGAGCACTGCATTTGTTACAATTAATGAACCTACATTGACACATCATCATTAGCCAGAGTCCATATTAGGGTTAACTCTTGTTGACCAGTTTATGGGTTTGGACAAATTAATAATGACATGTATCCACTATGAGGGTATCATACAATGAAGTTTCACTGCCCTAGCACCTTGAAGCATAGCACAGGCGGCAGCCAACTCTGGTTGCTTTGTGACTCATGTGAGGTGGCCCTGGGCAGGGCACAGACTGTGGCTGAACTTGACCTGCAGTAGGTGCCCTCCCAGGAGGCTCCAGGGCTGGCAGGTCCAGTGGACAGCTTCAAACTGGACCAGAGCATCACCTGGCCACCTCCAAGGATGACACACACAAAGGGCAGACTGGGAGAGACCAGTCTGTGTCTCTAAAAGCAACCCTGCTGTGTAGGGTTAGCCCCTGTACCACAACTCCTCCATTGTAGTCACAGCCAGTCCTCACAACCAATCAACCTGAAGGTCAATCCCTCCTACTGATGTGCAAACAGAGGCTCAACTACAACAGGAGATCACACAAAACCCACACATAGGACATACTTGGAGCACCTGGCTGTAGTGACCAGAGAGACTGCACTACTGGGTTCCACAGGACACCCATTACGTAAATCCACTCTACTAAGACTGAGAGGCATAGGAGACCTACATAAAAAACCAACACAGGGAGGCAGCCAAAAATTGGGAGACAAAGAAACATTTTCCAAATGAAAGAACAGAACAAAGTTCCAGAAAAACAACTAAACAAAATGAAGACAAGGAATCTACCAGACGCAGAGTTCCAAACACTGGTTATAAGGATGCTCAGTGATCTCAGGGAGAACTTCAATAAAGAGCTAGGAAACATAAACATGGAGATAGAAAACATAAAAAAGAACCAGTCAGAAATAAAGAATACAATAATAGAAATGAAGAATACATTACATGGAATCAACAGATTACGTGACGCAAAGGATTGAATCAGTGATTTAGAAAAGTAGGTAGCAGAAAACACCCAATCAGAACAACAAAAAGAAAAAAGAATCCAAAAAATAAGAAGAGTTTAAGGGGCTTCTGGGACAACATCAAGTGTAACAACATTTATACTACAGGTGTACCAGAAGGAAAAAAGAGAGAGCAAGGAATTGAAAACCTATTTTAAGAAATACTTACTGAAAATTTCCTTAACCTGGTGAAGGAAATAGACATACATACTCAGGAAGTGCAAAGAGTCCCAAAAAGGCCCACACCAAGAGACATCATAATTAAAATGCCAAAGGTTAAAGATAAAGGGAGAATCCTAAAACCAGCAAGAGAAAGAAGATAGTTACTTATAAGAGAGCTCCCCTAAGACTATCAGCTGATTTCCCAACAGAAACTTTGCAGGCCAGAAGGGTTGGTAGAAAATATTCAAGAAAATGAAAAGTAAGGACCTACAACCAAGATTACTCTACCCAGAAAAACTATCATTTAGAATCGAAGGACAGATAAAGAGCTTCCCAGATAAGAAAAAGCTAAAGGAGTTCCTCACCACCAAACCAGTATTACAAGGAATGTTAGAGATACTGTTTTAAGACCAAAAACGATTAAAAATATAAGTAATAAAATGGCAATAACTACACATATCTATCAACAATTACTCTCAATGTAGATTAAATGCTCCAATCAAAAGACATAGGAGAGCTGAATGGATAAAAAAACAAGACCCTTATGTAAGCTGCCTACAAGAGACTCACTTCAGATCAAAAGACACACACAGACTGAAAGTAAAGGGATGGGAAAAAGATATTTTTTATTTTTTATTTTTTTTTAAAGATTTTATTGGGGAATTGGTGGAGGGGAACAGCGTTGGGGAATCGGGGAAGGGGAACAGACAAGTTGCTGTCTTTTTGTTCTTCAGTTTAGTTGCGGAGGATGTTGCTTCACTATTGGTATCGTCATTGCGCTCTTCCCGGATGAGGCAGATTGGTCGCTGGCCTCTGGATGTCGCTCACTGCGGCTATTGGCAGCTCACACTGGCTGCCAGCCGCTCACGCTGGCTGCGGACCACTCACTGTAGCCTATGGCAGCCCACTGCAGCAGGGGCTGCAGCCCACACCATCACCGGCGCTCGCACAGCCCAGCTCCAGGTGGAGCTGTTGTTAGCTGTAGAGGGCAGTGTCACTGGCCCTCATGTGGGATCCGAACCGGGGCCGCTGGCATCCCAAAACCAGCGCTTAACCAATGCACCACTCGGCCGGCCCGGGAAAAAGATATTTTATTAAAATGGAAACACACAAACAAAAAGCTGTGGTAGCAATACTTATACCAGACAAAGTAGTGTTTAACACAAAGGCTGTAACAAGTGACAAAGAAAGACCCAATATTCCCACTTCAGAGTATTTATCTGAAGAAAACCAAAACACTACTACCAGGGGACATGTGCACCCATATGTTCATTGCAGCATTGTTTACAGTGGCCAAGATGTGGAGGGAGCCTGGGTGTCTGTCAATGGATAAAGAGGAGGTGGTACATATATACAATGGAATATTGCTTGGCCAATGAAGGGAATGGATTCTTGCCATTTGCAGCAAAATGAATGGGCCTGGAGGGTGTTGTGCTGAATGGAGTATGTCAGACAAAGACAGATGCAATGTGATTTTGCTTATATGTGAAATTTAAAGAACGAAAAACAAACAAACAACAAAACAGAAAAAAACTCATAGATACAGAGAACATTTTTAAAAAAAAGATTTTATTAGGGAATTGGGGGAGGAAAGAGCATTGGGGAATCGGGGAAGGGGAACAGAAAAGTTGCTGTTCTTTGGTTCTTCAGTCTAGTTATGGAGGATGTCTCTTCACTGGCCCATGTTGGTATTGTGATCATTGCGCTCTTCCAGGGTGAGGCAGATAGGTCTCCAGCCATTGGACAGCCTCCCATGGTGGCTCAAGGCAGCCCACGGCAGCCCATGCCAGCTGCCAGCCACTCACGCTGGCTGCATGCCACTCTCAGTAGCGTACAGCTGACCACTGCAACCCCACAACCCACATCCTCGCTGGCTACTCAAGGAAGCCTAGCTCCAGGTCGAGCTGTAGAGGGCAGCATCACTGGCCCATGTGGGATCCGAACCTGTGGCCCTGCTGCTCAGAGCTTGCGCTCCCAAGCCAACTCTTAACCAATGAGCCACTCAGCCGGCCCCCAGATAACATTTTGATGGTTGCCAGATGGGAGGGGATTGGAAATGGGTGAAAAAGGTGAAGGCATTAAGAAGTATGAATTAGTACTTACAAAATGGGGATGTAAAGTACAGCATAGGGAATATAGTCAATAATATGATAATAACTATGATAGTGCCAGGTACTAGACTATCGGGGGATCATTTCTTACATTATATATCTCACCACTATACTGTACACCTGAAATTAATATAAATTACTGAATGTCAGCTGTAATTGAAAAATGAAAAAGGGAGGGAAGGTGAAGAGGAATAAGAGTTTTCAATTTCCAGGCATAAAACAAATAAGTCATGTAATGTACAGCATGGGGAACATAGTCAATAATGTTGTGATAGTGTGGTACGGTGTCAGATGGTTGCTGGACTTATCATGGTGATGACTTCTTCAGGTCTATGAATAACTATGGTGTACCCCTGAAACTAATGCAATATTGTACATTAGCTATGTTCTAATAAAAATCTTTACAAAAAAGAGAAAACAGGAGTCATGGATTTCAAGCTAAACCAAAATGGAATTCTGGAAGATGTGAAAATGGCCAGAGAAAGAAGAACGAGACCTTGACTCCCTGGAGAGTGAACATATAAGGACTGCAGTTTGGGTAATTATGGCTTTTGATAGCTAACAAGGAAAACAAGTAGTACAGACATCAGTGGGGTCAGAAAGGAACCAAATATATCAGCGAACTCCATTTTAGGGGGCAAAATTTAAGAAAAGTTATAAAGGCCAGAATCCTTCCTTTTTAACCAAATATAAGGATACCAGCTTACCTAAACTTTATGGAGGCCAACAGCATGTGGTGTGTCAGTGAAGGGTTGGAAAGAACATCAGCATTTCTTTTCTAGTCAAGCAACTTAACATCTGTTGTCTTGAATTTAGTGCAGACTTTGAACAAGATGTATTATCTCTTAATTGATTTAATATTATACAACTTGAGACCATCATCCATGTTTCAGAATGCTTCTTGGCCCGCCTGGGGACCTACGAAATTCTATTATTCATGCCAAACAACCAAAATGCAGTGTTTTAAGCCAATTTAAACTGTCGCATCAGTGTGCTATTAATAAGCTAATAACAGAAACGTGATATCACCACAGTGAACATCAACCAGTATAATTAGTACCTGAATTAGTCATTATTCAATCCAGTTAACTCCTAGAGAATTTACATAAAGTGGTGGTTTTAGCACGAAAATATGTGAACAATCCTGAAATATCTTCATCTTAGAAAAACAAGTCGCCCACCTTACTAAGTTGTGCTGAGTCCTGCAGATAACAGTCCCGTCCACCAGGGGGCTCTCGCTCACTGACATTATCAGAATCGAACTCTTCCACAGCATATACTAAATGTGTGTCATCCAATACAACGGCCACCGGTCACACGTGGCTATCTAAATTTAAATTAGTTAAGATTACATAAAATGTAACATTCAATTCTTCAGTTGCACTAACCACATTTTTCTTTTTTTGAGGGCTGTGTCACTGGCCCTCATATGTGGGACTGAACCGGGGCTGCTGGCTTTCCAAGCCAGCGCTTAACCACCGCGCCACTCGGCCGGCCCCACATGTTTTTTTTTTTTTGAGGGCAGTGTCACTGACCCTCATATGTGGGACCCAAACCGGGGCTACTGGCTCCCCAAGCCAGCGCTTAACCACCACGCCACTCGGCTGGCCCTACACTAACCACATTTTAAATGCTCAGTCGCCACACGTGGCTAGTGATTCCCATACTGTATAGTACAACTATCTAACATTGAGGAAAATTCTAGTGACTAGTGCTGCATTAAATCCTGTAAAACTTAATTTATCTTTGTAGAAATAGTAGTTCAGGATCACACTGTTAAATGGACAACACCTCTTCTGACTGCTGGGGCTAAGTCTGCAGTACTGTGTTTGAACCCTCCCTTTGTCCAGCTGGTGTCCTGGGTGGACAATCAAATGTTCTTTGTGATCACATTCAATTTACTCTCCCCTCACAGCCAGCATGTTATACCTCTTTCATAATTCATAGCTATCATTTCATTTTTTTCTTTTAGAGATTTTTTTTTTTTTTGAGAATCAGAAGCCCTTATTTTTTTTCCCCAACCCAACTCCTAGCAAGCTGAGAGACCTAGATAGAGCTGCTGAACTTCTCTGGGCCTACATGTGCCCTGAGTGGGGCCGCCAGATGTTCTCTGAGACCTAAGACCCTGGAACTTGCACCTCAAGTGCAGCAGGACTATAATGTGTACTTCCCATAAGAAAAACTCTTCTCTGACCCACATAAGAGGTGTCAATATGCTTAGAATGGGTGCGTAGCTTCAGCCTCGTGTCACAGATGATGAGCTCTAAAATCTCAGAATAGTGTGGCTTCAGAACGGTTTTGGTAAATAGCATTAGCTAATCGTTTAAACCATATTAGAAGGTAATTGCTGTTTTTTGTATAAATATCATTTCCCCTTTTATTTAAGATGAGATTGTGACCTTAAGAGACAATACTAATTCCATTTTTTATTGCTAATGTATCACAGCTAGTACATCACTTCAGTGAGAATATTTCAAAATAACAATGTGGCTTTACTCCAAGGATCTCAGTTATAGATTTAATTTAATGCTTCGGTCATTTAAAAAACAAAACCAGGGCTGGCCGAGTGGCGCATTGGTTAAGCGCTGGTTTTGGGATGCCAGCAGCCCCGGTTCGGATCCCACATGAGGGCCAGTGACACTGCCCTCTACAGCTAACAACAGCTCCACCTGGAGCTGGGCTGTGCGAGCCCCGGTGATGGTGTGGGCTGCAGCCCCTGCTGCAGTGGGCTGCCATAGGCTGCAGTGAGTGGCCCGCAGCCAGCGTGAGCGGCTGGCAGCCAAGCGTGAGCTGCCAATAGCCTCGATGAGCGACATCCAGAGGCCAGCGACCGATCTGCCTCATCCGGGAAGAGCGCAATGACGATACCAACAGTGAAGCAACATCCTCCGCAACTAAACTGAAGAACAAGAAGACGGCAACTTGTCTGTTCCCCTTCCCCGATTCCCCAACGCTGTTCCCCTCCGCCAATTTCCCAATAAAATCTTTAAAAAAAAATAAATAAAAAACAAAACCAAAAACACCTCCCTAGATGGTCGCCGAATTATTCCTCTCTGTAAGATACTATTCCTTAAAATGGTTATCACTCTTTCAATAGAAACATAGACATGGGCTGTATTCTCTGTTCTATACACATTTTGAATAAGTGGTCTAAACATTTTTTATTTCAAAGAACAAGATGAACTTCTTTTCAGTTTTAATGTTCTGCTTCTCTCAAACCCTAGATGAAAATATTTTTGTACCTGGGGTTTCTCGTAGAGGTAGCATTCATCCTTCAGTGAGTGGGCCAAATCCCCGTCTATTTGCATGTAGTTCATTGCTTATGATGTCTATAATTTACAGTGTGCTCAGTACAGGGAAAATCAGTGATAAAATAGATTTTAAGGAGAGAAGACTGTGGGCAGGAAGAAGCAGATGATTAAAATGTAAACAGTGGTCAGAAGCCTCAGTTGTTTTCCCCAGGTGTTTTGTTGGCAGAAATTTAAAAAAAGAAAAAAAAAGAGAGAACTTTTCTAGCAAACTCCACCTGAATTTTTTCAACTACAATGATGCAAAGAAAATACACGCTAATTACCAGCAGGAACATTATCTATTAATATGTTAATGAGGCAGGTTTGCTAATGGTGAAAGACCTGAATTTTAATAAAATTTTAAGAGCTTCTTGATTACGTGTTTGTTAGTCGATATGATCATTTAAAATTATCTCTAGGTGGCTTTCCATGGAATAAAACCTACATTAGGACTGTATTCTAAACAGGCTGTAATGAAGCAGGTGAGGACACCATCTGTGACATAAACACTGTCAGCCAGAAATTCACTTCAAAAGAAATGTAAACTAGTTAACAGGAAACATGTTATCATATCTGCCAGTAACAGCTTTCAATGTAGGCAATTTATTTATGCATTTACTTGCTAATTTTTCAAACATATTTGCTTATGAAAATAATGTTCGATTGAATTAATGGATACTGCCTTTCAATATTGGAAAGGTTATTTTTCATTAAAAAAAAAAACAACTCTAGTGTCCTGTTTTGACAACATCCCATACATAGGTGAAAACTGTTGTATCCACCCACCCCAACCCAGCCATCTTTTGAAAAAAAATCACCAAAAATCCAAAAGTTAAACCAGAATTAGTACAGAAACCTCACTGATGTGTCTCTATTAATAGGAGAAATTGTATTACCTTGTTCCAGATGATTTCAGCATCAAAGTGACTGGTAATCCCTATCTGCCTCTCTGGAATGTAGGTGAAGGCACTTGCCACCATCCTTCATTTTGTGTATTAGAAGCATGAGGTCCTGATTAGTGGTTGAGCCTGGATTACAGCCCAGGGTTTCTGAAGAGAGAGCAGACACCGAGGGGGTAGAATGGAACCCCAAGTCCAGAATACAGCGTGATGAGCCCCAGGAACCTGGGTTTTCCAAAGGGTGTGTGCAATGGGCTCTGTTGCATTTTGCCAAGTTGTGGTTTGGGTGTGAGTGGGGCTTGTCTCTTCTCCGCTGTGTATGAGGTAGTGAAGAAGAGGTTAGTGAGGGAAAGCAAAAGTGAATCCTAGAAACCATGGGAAGGCTGCTAAGAACCCATTCTCAAGCGTTTGAAGTGCTCATGCCCTGAACGGGCCAAGGATGAAGGAAAATGGAGGCAGGTGAGTGGGATGAGGAAGAGCAGGGACCTCTAACGCTCACCTTGTCTTGTCACCTTGAGTTTGAAGAGAGGAAGCAGAGGAGAGGTTTTGACAGGAAATCACTTCCGAAGAAGCAACCCCACCTGAGAAACCGGACGGGCTTCCTCCTGAGAGATCCTTCAGTAAATGTGACTCAGGTTCACCGGTTCCTAATTCCCCAGATATTGTAATGCTTTTTATTTGATGGTGTCAATAAAACGTACTTCTGTGGTAGTCATTAGAAATTGATAACACTTATAAATTCTTAATAGTGTTTCAAATGAGATTTCTGGGGGTCTTTTTTAAGGTCGATAAGAAAAAGTTCAAGAAGTAACTGGCCATTTAAATGGCTTCTAATTGGGCCCTGGATGAGTTTCTTTAAGGGCATGCTGCCCTCTAGGGGTTGAAGTACACGGCATAGAGGAGGATATCAGGTGTAAGAGCCTTGTTTCTGGGAGGGAATGAAGTGCTTTCCTACAGGAGTTTGATTTTTCCTAAAAATGATTCGGTCTTTTCATCAAATTGTATTTCAGCTCTAGAAAAATTGTATTTCACAGAAATTATCACCTAGTCTAAAGGCTATTCTAAATAAAGCAAAATCAGATTCAGTACAGGTCTTTCCCCTCCTTTATTTTTTTCTTTTTTCAAGGTTTAGTACTTACCAGGAGGTGGGATGGGTGGGGGCAAAGAGATAAGGTATAGGCATTTTTAAAACTGTAATATTCCAACTCCTGGTTATTCAGTGCAAAAACCTCTTACCCTTTAGTGGTGACTATTTTCAGTAGGCCCTTCCACATGTGGCCACATTTCACACTTACCTGAAGTTTACGGAGCTGTTAAGGGCCTGCACTCAAGAAACAAGACAATATCCATGTGAATCCAAGTTTCCTTATTCCCAAATCAGCGCACTTCCCATTTGCCACCAGAAAAATAAAACTGGATGTCGCTTAGCTTTGAAACAACGTGCTATTTGATACTTTTCTGTTTATGCTTCTCAGATTTTTTTTTTTTACAATAGTATGGCTTTGGTGTTTTTAATAATTGAAAGGATTCACAGATAGATAAATATATGATAATCACACATTTTATGATTTGACAACACATTTATCCAAGACCTTGATTTTGCTAACATAGTCTAGAAAAGAAATGAAAAAAGAAACAACTTTGAAAATCAGTATTGCGGGATAGGTCAAGGGCCAGAGAGAAATTCAGGTCCTAAAGGCTCAGGGAGTGGGCTAGAAAAACTTATAATAATAATAGGAAACAAAACTGCAGGCATATAGTAAACTAGAAGAAAAATGCCATAAATTAAACAGTATAATTCTGACCTCCTGCAGCTGGGGTGCTTCATATGTCATAGGAAGAAGGATCAGAGAATCGTGGGTCTTTCTAGGTGGGATATGTGCTCCCTCCTGGGGGGTTGTTCCCAGCTGGGCCACATCTGTCCCTTTCCCCTGCCTCCCACTCTAAACAACTTTGGCAACAAAAAGGTCAGGGCAGGCTGTAAAACTGTTCTAGCTGCTACAGATGCTGTTAGTGGAGAGGGAGTTTGTGGAGTGGAAAGCCACAGCACAGAGAAGGGTAATTCTCAGAGTAATAAACAGCTGCAGCTGGCACTTTACACAGAGTGTGCCCTGCGTGCGCGCGCGCGCACACACACACGAATACCAGCATCATCGCAGGCTCTTATACCTGAAAAGGACTTTACGAATTGGTTTTCTAACCCAACCACCTAAAATGCACAAATCCTTCCCTGAGCTTCCCTAGTAATCCTCTAACTTTTAGCAAGTCCTTGCCTAAATTACATTAGCTTAAATCTGCCTTTATGTTGAAATCCACTAGTCCTAGTTCTAGCTGGTGCTGGCGGATTACATAGCAAATATTTATGGTGAGATTTATCTTTCCTATATTCTGGCTCCTAATATTATACATAATAACAAAGAAGAATCCCACCCACCCCCGCCCCTACACTTGGTGACCGTCCTCTCCCCCATTCCCACCATCAATTCCTAATACATGGTACAGAGTGCACACACTCCAGCAAGGTTGTTTTTTTTGATGATGGTGTTGATGCTATCAGTGGTTTTCACAACATCTGAGAACACCTCCTTGAAGTGGAAAAAACGATGCTGACAGAGCTCTAAACAGGAGAAATCAAACCGTCTAGGGACACTTCTTTTGCAAAAAGAACTTCTAGAAGAAGAAAAAAAGTCTGTTATTTAATGCTTGAAGTTGCTTTAGAAAGTGGTCTGGCATACCCTGTTCTTTTTTAAAAGAGACGATGAAGTCATTTTTAAACAAACTAGGTATAAACCAATCTGCTAGTGTGTGTGTGTGTGTGTGTGTGTGTGTGTGTGTGTGTGTGTGTGTGTGTTGTAGAGAGAGAGAGAAGTGAGAGAGAGTTGAGTCTCTCTCAATTGCTCACTTTCCCTGCTGCAAAGCTAATGCATCCTGCTACCATTCCAGGCCAGTTCCTCTAATCCAGGCCTCAATCAAAATGGACTACAACTACTCAACACCTCCAAAGCCTCCTCCTCATCTCTTTTCCTTTGTAGGTGTTGGAGTAACTTCTTTTTCTATGGAAAGGTTGTTTGTTTTTTTTTAGCCTTTGGGCTTTTTTTCCCCCCTCACATCTTTTATAACTTTAATTATCTTTCTCTGGAAATATGTCTTAAGTTATAAGTTCAGAAAAATGGGAATGTAATATTCATCCCTCTACCTAATGCTGGAATAAAAGAACATCTCAAAGTTTATAAAGTGTTAGAACTTTGTGTCTTAACACAACTGGATTCACCTTCTTCATGTAGTCATCCTTGTTCTCATTTCAAACCAGTTTATGATCAGAACACTCACTATTACGGATGGGTGTATTAATTTGTTTGGGCATAAATGACCCAGAGTGAACTTACTGAGAATAAATTTCACAAGAAAATGCTGTATTTCCTCTACCCTTTTCCTCTGGAGACCAGTTGGTTCTAATTCAGGGTCAGGAATGAATGTTTATGAGCTCCCCAACCCAGTCCCAACCCCAGTCATCCGAGTGGAAAAAGTGTCAGAAGGCCAAGGCACTCTCAAACTAATATCTCAGCTCAGACCCCTCTGGGAATACTTAGGTCATCCCAGCACCACCCAGGCCTGGTCCTAATGAAGCCTGCTGCTTCATTAATTCATACACATTTGACATGTAGTTCCTGAAAGACTGTCATGTACCAAGCACCATACTAGGTGCTAGTAATGCAGAGGTGAACACAATTCGTATAGTCCCTGTCCTTGTGGCAAGTAAGAGAAGTAAATAGGCAATTATAGGAATGTGGTTAGAGCTGTGATGGGGAGGCAGACAGTGCTGTGTGAAGACTGAGCAGGTCCCATGAAGCTGACCAGGACTGGGGATCACTCAGGAAAAACCTCTTTGAGGATGGTATGTTTGAAACAAGGTCTGAAGGGTCCTTTGAAGATTGAACAAGAGGGAATAAGAGTGAAGAACAAGAACGAAGAGCATTATATCTTTAAAGAACAGGGAGGGGATTCAGTAGATCTGCCTATACTGTGTGTGTGTGGCGGGGGGCAGGATCTGGGGAGTGTAGGGTATTGGCAGCAGGAGTGGCTCACAGCAAGAAATGCAACTGAATAAAGGTTTTATCCCATGTTAGGAAGCTTGGGCTTGATTTTACAAGTAGTGGCTAGCCATTGCAGGGTGCTAAGTAGGTGAACACATGATCAGACATGTATCAGATGAACATCACTATGACTACACTGTGGAGAAGGAAAATAAAGGTGGAAGCAAGGAGACCGCAGGAACCCAGCTCAGAGAAGACGGTGGCCCATACGCTGCACTGCTCTGATGCCTGGCTTCTGGGCCCAAGACTGGACCAGTTTCCAGGAATCATTATATCTCCCCATTCTCATTCCCTGATGAAGATAAATTTCTGTGAGGTGGGTCAGTTTGTCATTATTGTGTATTAATATGCTTTTTGTTATCTGCATTTCATGATGCCTTGACATCTTGGAACCTTGTGGACAGGGGAGGGACTGCCCCTCCCAGGGTTAGGTAATTCCTAGAGATAGAAAACAGCTTGCCTAGAAGCAGGCCTTCCATATGCCATTTAACCAATCCACAGGCCATATGCCAAACAACCTCCTCTATCTGACTTTTACACTCCAGGAAGCAATATTCCTCTGTGCTAATTACCTCAGGACCAAGTACTGGACAACTAGGAACCACCCTATAGTCCAGAATCCACTGAAATTATTCAAACTATCCAGCCCTATGCCTGACCAGCTGCTTATCCTGCCTAGCTCAGTCCTTCCCACAAAACCATAACAAAATCTTTTGCCCATGTTTTCCTCACTCTTCTGCTTCCTGACTGACCCTGGTGCTACTCTATGTGGCCCTGTGTGGTGTGACATGCCTCACTCCTCTTGGAAACAATGACTACTTTTCAATGGCAATTGTCTTCTGATCTCTTGTCCTCACACCTGAATAAAAACCAAATCCCTGGTACATTTTAAAGCAAGTTGCATTTCACCAAGATGAGTCCCATGCTGAGAAAGTCTTGAGAACCCATGTCTAATTTTATTTAGACCTAAAGTGCTATACAATTTTACTTAGTGTTCTTACATGTTGCCCTATTTATGTCATCAATAGTAGTTCTATGAGTTCCAAAGGAGAGTTAAGTGTCTTTTGTGAATGTTAAATACAGGCAGTATTGACCTGCATTTAAGATTCCTGTATTTAAGACCTCCAATATCTGGAGATCATTGGTGGCCTTGATGCAGAGTTTCAAAAGAATGGTGGAGTAAAAATTTATTAGAGTGAGTTCACAGGAAACTGGAGAATTTCTCTTTTGACCATGAAGAATTAGCAGCAACAGGAATTACCCTGCAGCTATAAACAACAATAAACTTGGTAAAATAGATGAAACAATGGTTTTCAGACATTGGACAATAGGCAGCACAGGACTGTGATCACTGAGAGAAGGAAAACAAATAATGTGAGCTTTAGGATTTCCTAGCTTACTGTTTAGAACCAGGTTCAAATCATACTGCAGGGAAGAACCCAAAGAGCCTAACACTCCTACTGAGTCAATGAGAATAAGAACAAAGTTTGAGGACACTAATATGATTAGAATTCCTATGGCAAACTACTGAAAGGAGGATACTTCATGGAGAAAAATCTGCAGAGATGGAGAACTGATCTGCACATAAATGAGAGAAAACTCCCCAAGGCTTGTAAAAGAGTAGCCAGAACAATTCCTGGAGATCACACAGTGCTGGATCCCACCAACTGAAATGGAGAGATCCCATAATTCATTGGTTAGAGTCCTCAGAAGGGTAGTGCCCGCATGATAAAATGAAATTAGTTCCCAAAATAAAGGCTGTTCTGGACTCAACCTAACAAAGCTTAAAATCAAGCCCCAAAAGAAGAAAAACGATTCACAAGTACCTTAATTTGATGCCAGAAAAAAAAAAATTCAACAGTCTTTCAAGGAATTAAAAAAAAAAATCCAGTAGCAAATAAAGCAAAACTCACAATTCTGTATCCAATTAAAAATTACCAGGCCTTCAAAGAAGCAGAGAAATATGACCCATAACCAGAATAAAAAGCAATCAATAGAGACAGAACCAGAAATGACAGAGATCATGCAATGCATAAACAAGGACCTTAAAACAAATACTATAAGTCTTATAAATATGTTTGAGAGTGTCAAGAGAAATAGAAACTTGATGAACAGAGAAATGGAACATATACGGGCACACATCATTTTACTGTGTTTCACTTTATTGTACTCACAGATGTTGCATTTTTTACAAATGGAAGGCAAGACCCTTCACCATCCAAAAGACTATGACTTGTTTTGTTGTGATACTCACTTTTTGCAGTGGTCTGGAATCAAACCCACAATATCTCTGAAGTATGCCTGTATGGAAAACAAACAAACAAACAAACAAAACAAGACCCAATTAAAATTTCCAGAGACAAAAAACAAAATACCAGAAAAAGATAAGTGAACTTGAATACACTGTAAAAGAAACAAACAAATATGAAGCACAGAGAGATTAAAAAAAGTTGGAAAAAACTATAACCTTAATGGGTGTCTAATATACCTGTAACTAGAGTCCCAGAGGAGAGGAGGCTTAGGGAAAAGAAAGGCACATAAAATATAATTGAAGAAATAAGAACAAAAAAATCCAAGTTTGTTAAAAATTATAAACCCATAGATCCAGATCAAGAAACCCCAAGCAGAATAAACATAAATCAAACCACTTTAAGGCACATCATAATCAAACTGTCGAAATCAGTGATAATGAGAAAAATCTTTAAAGCAGCCAGGGGGAAAAAACACATTACCTAAAGAGAAATATAGATAAAGAATGATTGCAGACTTAGTATCAGAAACTGCACAGGCCAGAAGACAACAAAGCGACATCTTTAAAGGGCTGAAAGAAAAAAAAAAAAAAAAGCTGTCAACCCAGGATCCGATACCCAGTGAATAAATCCTAATGAAAATCCAGCAGGCTTTAAAAAAAAATACAAATTGACAAGTTGATTCTAAAACGCATTTGAAAATGCAAATACCTAGAATAGCCAAAATAATTTTGAGAAAAAGCAAAGTTTTAGAATTCACACTACCTGACCCATGACTTATTCTAAAATTACAGTAATCAAGAGAGTGTGATATTAATACAAGTACAGACATAAATCAACTGATGTTTAACAAAGGTTACAAGGTAAATAAAAGAGAAAGAATAGTTTTTAATAACAGTGCTGGGACTCTTTTTATATGGTAATAGTTGAAAATACAAAGTATAAAGAAACACTTGTACTGATAAAGCAATGGACATCCAGATGAAAAAGCATGAATTTTGACCCTTACTCCCAACAAAAATCAACTCTTATGAATAGACTTGAAGCGAAGGGTATATAGCTTCTAGAAAAAAAAAAATCTTCATGACCTGGGGTTAATAAAGATTTCTTGGGCCGGCCGAATGGTGCAATGGTTAAGAGCTGGCTTGGGACGCCAGCGGCCCCGGTTCATATCCCACATATGAGGGCCAGTGACACTGCCCTCTACAGCTAAGATGGTGAACTGCAACTCCACCTGGGGCTGGGCTGCTTTGAGTCACCAGAGATGGCATAGGCTGCAACCCCTGCTGCAGTGGGCTGCCATAGGCTACAGTGAGTGGCCGGCAGCCAGCGTGAGTGGCTGGCAGCCAGCGTGAGCTGCCAAGAGCCACTGTGAGCGACCATCCAGAGGTTGGTGACCAATCTGTCTCACCCAGGAAGAGCTCAATGATGATACCAACATGGGCCAGTGAAGCAAGGTCCTCTGCAACTAGACTGAAGAACAAAAAAAGACAGCAACTTGTCTGTTCCCCTTCCCTGATTCCTTAACGCTGTTCCCCTTCCCCAATTCCCCAATAAAATCTTAAAAAAGGAGAAAGATTTCTTATACAGAGCAAATAAGTTTGAATTAAAAAGAAATAATTAATAAATTGGACTTCATCAAAATTTAAAACTTTTGCTCTTTGAAAAACATCCTTAAGAAATAAAAGCTCAAAACACTGACTGAGAGAAAATATTTGTAAACCCCACCTCTGATAGAGACTTTTGTCCAGAATACATAAAGAACTCTTATAATGCAATAACAAGAAGACAAAGAACCTGGTTTATTTATAAAAATGAACAAAGGATTTGAAGAGACACTTCACTAAAGAAAATAATATATGATAGCAAATAAGCACATGAAAAGATACTCAACATCATGAGTCATTAAGGGAATACAGATTAAAAGCATCATGAGATACCTCTACATCTCCCTAGAATGATTAAAATTTTAAAAGACTGACAAACTAGTGTGTTGAAGATGTGGAACAACTAGAACTCTCATTCTAATTATTACTGAGAATGCAAAATGCTACCGCCAAGTTGGAAAACAGTTTGGCAGTTTCTTTTATAGTTAAATGTATACTTTTATATGACCCAACAATTGCATTTGTAGGCATTTACCCAAGGGAAATAAAGACATATGTACACAGAAAGACTTGTTCATAAATGTTCACAGCAGTTTTATTCATAATAGTGAAAAATTGATAGCAAATCAATCAATGCCCATCAACTTGTGACTTGGTAATAAAATGTGGTGTTTCAATATAGTGGAATAATTCTCAGCATTTAAAAGAAACAACTACTTGGATAAATCATGAAGTATTGTACTATGTGAAAGAAGTCTTACAAAAGGATTACACAATTTATGATTCCATTTATATAATTATTTTAAAAGATGAAAACTATAGTTATAGAAGTGAGATCAGCAGTTCTCAGAAGTTGGGGGTGAGAAGGCACTGGCTACCAAGAGGCATGTGGGAACATTTTTGGGGTGATGGAAATGTCCTCTATTTTTTTCTTTTTTTAGCTGAGCCATCCTGCCACCCATTGGTAGCTCAGCTCAGGCTGGGAATTGAACAGGTGACCCTGTTGCTCAGAGTTTGCACTCTTGAGCGAGCTCTTAACCAACTAAGTCACTCGGCCAGCCCTAAATGTCCTCTATCTTAATTGTGGTGGTTGTTATATGTCTATTTCTATTTGTCAAACCTCATCAAATTGGTGAATATAATTGTATTCAAACTCTTCCTCAATGAAGATTATAACAAGAGAGAATAGAAGGACAGAAACTGAAGACTGTGAGTATAGATGAGTATTTAAAGAGTTTCACTAAGAAGGGATGATAGTTGGCAAGGGAATGAGGGTCAAGAGAAAATACTTTTAAGAGGGGGGATATCGCAGCATGTGTGTATGCTGATGGGAATGGTGCAGTGGAGAGAAAATAAAAAATCGATAATGTAGAAGCAAGAGAGCAAAACTGCTGGAGTGATATCCTTGGAGTAGATAGGAGAAGGGACCACACATCCATTATAACAGTTAGGAAGCCATATTATAGTGTAAGAGGGCACTCAGTATTAAGGCAATGATGTGATGGTAGAAGTATGAGTGATCTCTCTTCTGGTGACTTTAGTTTTCACAGTGAAGTTGGAAACTGAGTGTAAAGACTGAGGAGGAGGTAGGAAGTTGAAGAGAAACAAAGTGGTATGGAACAGTCCAGGAGTATAATGGGAGAATGCATGGTCTAGAGACATCTAGCATGATGGCCTAGTGACATTAAGGACTCATTTGAAGTTGTATTCACAAATTAAAGTGAGACTGGTCAGTGACGTTGTGTGTTTTTCTCCAGCCATATTGGCTGTCTGGGTTTGCAGAGTGGATGGAGAATTGGATTTAAAAGAGTTTAAGTTTTTCCTCATGTACAATGAAATGAGAGGGGGTTCAGAGGGTTGAGCATATGTCCAAGGGAATGATTATAATGATTGGTCATGAAATTTTAGTTGGGTAAGGAGGGAAGTGAGGATATCAAGAGATGGGGGAATAGTGAAGGGTGGGAGAACTGATGGACTGAAATAAAAAATCTTAAAGATGTACATGCCACTTCAGTCAACCATCCATATTTTGGAATTTATCCTTGAAAAATATTGATGCAGACGTATGACACCTATATGAATGTTCATTTCAGCATTTTATATAAAAGTAAAATTATATTATATATAATAGAATTATATAAATATTTATCAATGAAAATTGGTTAAATCAATTATGGCCCTAAATTAAAAACAGGTTTTATGTGGCCATGTGTTTTATCTGTCAGGTAATATACGAGGCTATGATGTAGATTTATCTGGAAACTGGACTGAGGAACTTCTTTTCTGGCATTTCAAATTACTGCTGCTTGTTCCTTCCATTGTTCTAATATCCATAGTATGATATCAGTGGACAAAATAATATGTGATAAAGTAAATGATAATGCAATTAGTCCTTGCAGTGGTTTTTATCACCCACAGATGCATCATGGCAGAAGTCTCCACAGGAATAGCCCTGAAATTAAGCAGCTAAACACAGCGTTCTATTGATGATCGGTGCTCCTGGTGTTTCTGATGCCCTCTGCCTGTCTGTAAAGTTGGGTGTTGAACATGCTTCCAAATGTCACCAAGAGCTGGTGTTGTTCAATGGGAATAGACTTAGTTCCAGTCTTTTGGAGACCACAGTATAAAATATATAATATATGTAATATATATTTTATAGTATGGAATACCACATTGTCATATTTCTTCTTCTGGAAGTTTAAAGGAATAATTAACATTGTCAGCATGTATATTTGGCCATCAATTAAATATTTAAAAAGATCGCAAATGTAGTAGATTGTATTATTTTTCTTTTTCTTTTCTTTTTTTTTTTTTTTTTAGCTGAGCCATCCTGCCACCTGTTGGCAATTTAGCAGCAGCTCAGCTGGGGCTGAACATCAAACTGCTGTTGCTCAGAGCTCAACTCACACTCTCGAGCGAACTCTTAAGATTGTATTATTTTTCAAACTATCCACTGCCCCTCCTGCCCAGTTGATATTAAGCTTGATCATGTGACTCTGCTTTAGCTAATTAAATGTGAGTAGTGATATATGCCCTTTTCAATCAGAAGCTTAGGCAGCCATCATATGTTCTCGTCCTCCTAAATAGGGGAAATGTCCTACACAGGGGATTGTTCCTTCTGCCTAGGTCTCAGAATGAAAATGGAATGGTGCAGGGCTGCAGGGACATGTAACATACATAAGAAATAAACCTTTGTAGTTAAGCCACTGAGATGCTGGGGTTGTGTGCTTTGTAAAATTTAGTCCATGCTGACTGCTATAATAAAATAAACAAACTGAACATTACATTGGACATATGCAAAGGACTTAAGTGCATTCTGTAGAACGGAGTAGGGATTACATTTATTCAGCGCCAACTATCAGACTTGATTCATGCCTTTAATAATACTCAGTATTCACATGTGGTGGATGGTATCATCTCTAGATAAACGTCTAAGGGGCTGAGGCTGAGTCATTTCATATGATTAATGTGACAACCAATATTGAAGTTTTTTTTTCCAACTCAAGAATCGATCAATTCCCAGTCCATGTTCTTTCCACTCAATCTTACTGCCTTCTGAATTAAGGAGTTCTGAGTTTAACTGCAGCTTTAGATAGGATAGACTCAGGTGAATTCTTTACTTGTATTCCAATCAGTTAGGGAAAGCTTTATAGATACGGAAGGCGTTCTGTAGCTGAAACCATTTGCAGGAAGAAAAAGAGTTAGTGATTTGTAGAGTATAGGGCATTTCTGAGCCCTATATAACACAAAGTCTAAAAATAAGTTCCAAGGCCAGTATGATGGCTGAATGATGAAGTCACAGCAGACTTTCCTGAGATGCTCTGAAGTCTTAAAGTTTCAGTGTGTAAAGAGATGTGGGGAGCAAGGAGATCTTGGTAAAGACCTCCTAGAAACAGGATGAAAGAAAGTCTTGAACAAGGGTCATAAGGTTATGGGAAAGGTGGACCTTGTTAAAACAACCATAGATATCTATGTTCATAGGGTTAAGCGTCAATTTAAGGAGAGTTCATTTGGATTTTTTTGGTAAATATTTTGACCTTTGTTTTCCTTATATGCAACAATGAGCTATTATCATATCTGTGCAGAAGTGGGCCCCTGTGGCCCCAACAGTCATTAGCTGGTAAGAAGTGAGCGTTATCACCTTCTTGGAGCCTGAATTCCCACACCTAGATACTTAAGCTTACACAAATTTCTCAGCCTCCCCGAGTTGTCTGCAAATTGGCTGACTGAGGCATCATATAGTGACAGTGATGGGAGAAAGTTAATGTTAAACAAACTGCAAAGGTGTCTTTTCAGAGGGACTGAAGGCAACTAAACATTATAAAGTCAATTTAGAATTAATCGTTGCCCGACCTTCTAAGGCTTCACAGACTTGAGTTTCGGGTAGGGAAGCCCTCAGAAGTCCATGATTTACCTGAAGCTAGTGGGTTACTGCTTCTCTGGAAACTTGACTGCCCTGTTTGAATTCATGTCAAATACACTAAGAGCCAGCTCCTTCTGCCTATGTCCTTTTGTCCTGCTTCGTAGTTTTTTTTCCTTGTTAAAGGCAGAAATCATTGTGGTTCTCAATGCATGACTCTCAATAGACAGAACAACCTGAGGCTGCAGGGAAAAGAAAACTGAAGGGTAGAAGAGAACGATTCTTTCCAAGCCAGTATGATCTCAATCATTTCTCTTTGTAGTTATAATTTATGATGATACAGAGGTTTCTCTCCTGCACTTTCAATAGCTGACCTGAGTCGCCTATTCATGACACCACTCTTCTATTAATGAGAAACCAAATGTTGTATGAAAGTAACTATATTGAAGAGCATAGTCTATTTATACATTTCCGTATTTTCCATTATCGTACAAAGAAAAGAAGTTAGTTTTAGAATGAGAAAAACAACATATCCGCCCTACCTTGGTGTCATAAGTGAGAGATTATAGAGGTTTGCTCTCATTCAGAGGAAAGAACTAAACATTTCCAAAATCTGCTACATTGTATGTGTATTACACACATGTATAGAATATTTACATACTTAACATTTCAAAGTTAATAGGACAGTTGTGGAATTAGGTTGTTTAGTTGTTAGGCATACCTGAAGTATTTGAGTAAACATTCACTTTCAATCAGTGACAAGTTAGGTGAAGAAAGAGAAGATCCTTATAATGTTTCCTAGACAATGAAATTCTGAGAGTTCTATTTTATTCTGCTTCCACACCCCCCCAAATTGATAAATGATTAGCCTTATTTAAGATAATGTTTCATTCACCAATATGAAAAATAGAAAATCCTTCCCTATATCTATATTTTGACTTAAGTTAAATATGAAACATTCCCCACAGTGCTTTAGGGGTACTATCAAACAGCTGGTCAGGCAGATGACAGAACCCATCAGTGCAATTAGGCAGTAAAAACAGTTTCCCAGAATCATGGTTACTTCTTTGCTTACCATACCAGCTTTCCTTTGTCTTTTCCTGGTGTTTTGTGTCTCTTGTTCTGAATTTCAATTTTGTTGTAAAGAAGTTTTCTTGTCATTGCACTGCTGTTTATCTGTGTCAGATCCTGACATGTTATGATGATTCAGAGTTGCCTCTAGTTGAGAATGTATCTCCCAAGAGGTAATTTAAACCTAAGCTGATAACTTCTTTAGGAAGAAGAGCTGCTCAAAGCACTATCCTTCAGCAAAGCTGGAGGAGGAAGGTATAACAGACATCTTAGGTGAGAGATTCAAGGGCCCTTTTAATGGGTATTTGGCACTTTAATCTCCAGTTTCATTTGCAAAAAGTCTCAACTCCCCTACCTAGTGAATTCTGCCAAGTATCCTATCCAGCCCCTAGGAAATGGAAAGTGGGGTGCGGGAAGGGGGGCCAGTTGGTACTCGAAGGAGAGAAAAAGGGACAGTCCAATTCAGAGCTTTAAGTTGGGGAAATGCATTTAAAAACATGTTGACTCATAAAGGACCACATAGTGAGAACACAGGAGGAAACTAAGCATGACCAAGGTCCCCTCAGATGTTCTTTCCATAACATCCTACCCACAGAACCTATAGTGAGAGTACAACAGCTTTGGAAATTACACGACCTCAGTAAACACCTGCAGGTTTTTATTGGCCCATAAGGCAGGGTATGGAAGAGAAAATGACTATCTACCTCTAAAAGGTGATATTACTTTTCTGGATAAATGATAAAAACTCTCCACTGGACATGTTTAGAAAACAATAAGAACCACTGTGCTTGAAAATATGGGATAGATATGTGACTGTTTAATGGCCTAATCGATTTTTCCCAGTTAAACCACCACTCTGTGGATCAGCATCGGAGGGAGTACTGTTTACTTCTTTGGTGAGCTTATGGACTGAATAGCATGAATGGTGGGGACACAGGAGAAAGGGGAATGTCACATACCTTTAGTTATTAGTCTGGGCTGGGGAGTTAACAGGTGCAGAATTAGAATTTTGAAAATAATTGAGGTACCATTTAGTAAATCCCATCCCACATCAAGGCTTGGGAAAATGATGAGTGACCTGGAGGGATACAATTTCTCATATGGATTTTGAGTATTAAGTCACAGGCACAGAAATGATTGTGCCTTGGGGTAGGTAGAGCACTCTTTCAGTATTCCCAAAGCTCCTCTGTCTATTGTTCATGTTCACAGATAACCTAGGCTGGTTAACTGAAACACCTAAAACAGATAAGCATGGTATCTTGCCTGAGCATTTTATTTCTAAGTCTAAAATGTTTAAAAAGGCAGTGAAGTGTGTGTGTTATGTGCTGAAGAGGCAAACTGTGTAAACAAGGCAAGAGAACAATACACAGCTAAACGCTATTGTTACAAGGAAAGGTATAGGTTAGCCTAGGCTCACATAACTTCCTTCTAACCCATCAGTAGCACATTATCTAAGATTCTAAAGTGCTAAATTGGTCAGATAAGAGATTGCTAAGATGTAAGATCCTCTGAACAATGAGGAAAGAAAACTGAAGTGAAAATTGCAATCTCCACCCACAAGAGATTTAAGTGAGATGAAGTGAAAATATATACAATGGAAGAAGAGAAAGAAAATGTGAAGAGGATGATATTTAACAATAAAGATAATACTGGAGACCTAGGAAGGAAACACATGACTGGGGAGAGGGCTAGGAAAGCCAAAGTCATAAAGCTCCCCAGGGATCTGGGCCTGGGGGTTGGGAGAGCTTAGAGGAGCTTATCAGAGTCAGCAGCAAACCAAACCCTGAGTGGACAATTGGTGTCAAGAGAGCAGCAGCAGATGCTTGTTTATCTGGAAGAAGAATGGTGGAATGATAGTCACAGGAACATATCGTGACCTGCAGACAAGAGCTGTGTTTCATTGACAGCTGGACAAGAATGCACACAAACAGACACTGGGGAAACACAGTGGCTGTGTCCAAAAGCTGAGGGTTGGTACATGGGGAGGCACGGAGGGAGGGACAGAGACACAGAAAGATGCTAAAAACATGTCTCTTAGAGATGCATTTGTAAGGTAACCAGGACTGTCAATTAGGAGAAATAAAACATAATCAAAGAATGGGAACTAATTCCCACCATGTGGTTAAAGGTGTGAGATCCGAAGCTAGACTTGCTTGGGTTCAGATCCTCTCTGTCACTTACCAGCTGTGTGACCTTGGATAAGTTATGTATATCCTCTTTGGCCTTCAGTTTCCTCCTCTGTGAAGTGGGAATAGTATTACCATCTCATGAGACTGTTGTGAAAATTCAATGAGTTAATATGAATAAAAGAACTTAGAATATTTCCTGGTCCACAGGAAACATTTAAAATGTCAGCAACTCCTGTGATGCCATGTGACCAGCTTCTGTGAGTGGTCCTAAGCTGTATAGGGTGCTTTTGGCTGTCTGTAGGATGCTCTCTTATCCTTCCAGACTATCCATAAGACAACTTATGATAGTTGAGTAATGTATATAGTGTCACCAGATCAAGATTACAATGGTCCTCCTTCAGGACAGTTTGTAGGGTGGCTTAAATGTGGGTTAAACGGAAGACAGTGGTAGTCTATGAGGTTTACGACTGTGTTGGACAAATCATTCACTCCCACACATAGTGCCTAAGTTTTTATCTGTAAAATGGGGGTATTACATATACAGTGCATAAGGTGTCTGTTAGATTAACTGTGGAACAACGGCTGGAGTACAGTAAGTTTCAATAAGTTTGCTGAGTGTGAATCTGCCTGTGATGTTGGTGATGGGTGCCGGTTTGACTGTCACGTAGGGAAGGAGACCCTAAAGAGACCCTGTTCTCACAGCTGCTGGCAGAGAGGACTTGGGTTTAGCTTTCCTTGTCAGAGCCTGGAAAAACTGATTTTAGGTCAGAAGTAAATTGACAGTTATCTTTTCCAGCTTATTACAAATGCAATAGAAGAAAAAACGACAGCTTGAGTCTCTAAAATGGGTCAGTGGTGATGCGAGTGCATTTTTAATTAATTCCTACTTATGGCTTTTCCTCTCTAAAGGAAGGTGCCTAAAGGAAAAGGAGAAAAAGGAAGCAGGTAATAGTTTATACCTGATGGCTCCTGATGCTAATGTTATAGGAAATTTCTGTCCTCCTTCTGCCCAGGACACAGGCTGGCTTTCTGGTGGGCATCCTGCTATGGCTCTGACCACCTGGCTGGGAAGCAGGTAAATGGTCTTTCTTATTGGTTAGACCTCTCTGGATGAATAAAGCTGAAGACATGCTCTCCCAAAGAGCCTCCTGGGAAGGGCACCTCTCCATAGTCCAGGCCCCTTAGTCCTGCGGGCCTCATTATTAAATAGGCTGCCTCCATGTTGTGCACCCCAAGACCTACTTTCTCTGGAGCTCCAGAAAAATAAAAGGCAAGAAACTGAACAGGTGGTGATTTTGTACTTTCTTCTCCAGAACAGTTAGGACTTTGTCACCACCAACAGCAGAAAACAAGCTACGAATCTGTACCTCCATTCTTGGGGAAAACATCCCTTCAGGAGGAAGGGCCTGGAAGAACCAAGGACCCAGCCAACTGACCACAAAGACAAGTCCCAGCCAGAGTCTTCTTCACAAATCCTTTCCTCCTCTCTCCCATCTGCTGTGCCAGGGCTTACCAGGAAGCCCCCAGGGCAGTTTCCAATATATGTCTTACAAGGTCCAGGCTCCCCCCATAGCAATCATTTATTAGAAAGAGGTTTTATGATACAAATTTGATAATCTCCCATGCACACTGGCACTGTTCTAATTGAAGTTGTAAGCCCATAAAATTCAAGCCCTTTGTCTTCCTGAAGGCCACAAGGTTTAAAAAGATACTATTGTCCTCCCTAACACCCACTACATTGTCACCAGGGACTGATTAAACAGAGTCCTGAATCGAAACAGTGCGGATTTTGTCTAGGTCCTTTTCAGGCCTGACAATGGTCTTTTCAGTTCCCAAGACAAAAGGAGGTTTAAGGATCGAGATTCTTCTAAGATAACCGCATCCATATGGAAGGCAAGGTGGCCAGCAGCTGAGATCCAAACATCCCACTCCCTTCCCCCTCTACCCTCTCTCTCCCATCCCCCCAAATCCCAGGTGATAACACCCCACCTCTGACATCCTGGAATAAGAAAGCTGGGTCCCCAAACAGGCCCAATGCCTTCTCCTCATAGATCTCACCCAGCCCTTGTTCCCGTCTCTGAATCTGATGCCCGAAATTGTTCTACTCGTGCTCATCTCTACTGCATAGAAGGCCCTGCGGCTCTGGGTACTGAGGGAAAGGGCAGTTACCAACAACACCAGACCGCCCGCAGCCGTGGCACCGCGGATGAAATGAGACCCAGGAACATATCCCATGCCTGTGCTGGGCCACTGAGGCTCTCCAGATAGGTCCTCCCTCAACTGGCAGCCCTAAGGTGGGTCATTCCCTACCACCCTTTGGTTTCTTCACCAGGCCACCCCGGTTAGGTGTGGCGCCAAGAGGCAGGAAATGAACAGCTGCCAGGTGAGGCACTCGAAGGCTTAACTGAGGGCTACTGGTTCTGCTCTTTGGGTCTCTGAGGCCTTGGCTGCTGCACTCCGGAAACCGACGCCTTGCAGCCAAGCTCAGGCTGCTCTGGTGGCAGTATGCCTCAGCCCCTACCTGGCTAGCACGTCTCTTGAGAATCCTTACGGATAAGCTCATGCCCTGTGTGGCCCTAGTCGTGGCCGACTGGGTTGACGTTTGGTGTTTGAAACGCCAGCAGCTCCAGGAGCCCAGAAGGGCCTCCGTTCCCCTTCAGAGCCAGAGCCGGTGCTAACAGGGATCCCAGGGTTGCTTTTGCTTCCTTCTTCTCCACCCCACCCTCCATCCTCCTAAAGCCGTGTCGGAACTTCGATCCAGTTCCAGGTGGGCCATAACTTAACTGGTCACGGGAAAGCACAGCTCCCACCTACGTTCCCAGCAGGCGCGAAAGGGGACCCAACCCTACACATTTTATATTCTCGCACCACAAAGAGGAAAAATATTCTATTTCTTTTAAAATAAGTTGCTTCCTATACAAATAGCTATTTAAAAATATACAAACAAGGTTCAAGCAATAAAATCTAGCTCTGGGGCTGGCGGTCGAGGGAAGCGGAGGGGGAGATCGTGGCGAAAGTTCCCTGCGCGATGGTTGCTGAGAGCCCGGCAGGGGACCCCGGAGCCAAAGGACATTGGGCCCGCAGGTAGGTGGAGCCTGGAGAGCGCTCTAGGTCTGATCCCAGCCCTGCTCCAGCCGCAGGGCGCACTACAAAGTGCGGGGGTAGCCCAGTGCTGGCGCCCCACAACTACCTCACCAGTTCCAAGAGATGAGGGCCGGGGGCGCTAAGTGTTGGTAGGCGGGGAAGAGACCCAGCGCCGAGCTGGGCCCGAAGGCGGCGTAGCCCGGCACAGGGCAGGCGGCGGCTGGCGGCGCACCGCTTTTGTCCTGGGAGGCAGCGGTGCCCACTTCGCCGCTGCTACCGCACGGCTGCCCGTTGCGCACCAGCACGGGTACCACCACCCGGCGCAGCAGGCCGGGCGCTGCGCGCAGCTCGGCAGTGATTGCCAAGTCGCGCGACTCCGCGGCCTCCGGCGCGCGCGCGCGCTTCAGCTTGTAGCGGTGATTCTGGAACCAGATTTTGACCTGCGTGGGCGTGAGGCGCAGCAGGCGCGCCAGCTGCTCGCGCTCGGGCGCCGACAGGTAGCGCTGCTGCCGGAAGCGCCGCTCCAACTCCAGCGTCTGCGCCTTGGAAAACAGCACCCGCCTCTTCTTCCTCTTCTCCGCGTCCGAACCCGGAGACGCAGGCTGAATGGGCGGCGGATGCGACGAGTCGGGCGGGCTGGTCTCTGGACTGCTCTCGTCCGAGGCTAGGGACGGCAAAGGAGACACGGCCGGGTGAGACGCCGGCCCCTCTGCGCGCCGGCTGTTCCTCGCCCGCGGGCGCCGAGCCACCGGCGGGAGGGCGCCCCACTCGCCCGCGGCTTTGGGGGTGAGGCCATTTCCTTCCCTAGGCCTACATCTGGACACCCACCTCTGCGAATTCAGTGACCGCAACCCGAGACCGCGCTCCCAAAGAAACCCACCCCGGAGCCCTCTTAAGACAAGTCCGCAGTGCCCGCTACGCTGGCAGGCGAATTTACGGCAAGCTGGCTTACCAACAAGGGCCACCTCCATGTCGACTGCACTACAGGTTGCCAAGGTTTCCAAAGCCCTGAATCCAGGAGAGCTAAGTTCACCAATGCTGCCCAGTCCCACACAGAGGCCTGGAGAACATGGCCTTGTTTTCAGGCATTTAAAGGCTGTGTCTTAAATAAACATCCTGACCCCTAGAAACAGAAACCCACGTTCCTGGCGTTAGTGCCAGGCGCTGGGATCTGCTCTCAGGATGTGTCGACTGGGGGACGCATGGCATAGAGGTTTGAGGACAGAGCCTTTGGTTTCAGCATTGAGGAAATCCAGCCCCGCAAGGTCCGGGCGCTTGGTTCTGCGCGCCCCCTCCACCCTCGCCAACATCCTCCGCTCACTCACACGCGTAGTGACCGCGCTCGGATTCCAGCCAGGTGGCGCAGGGGCCTGGCGCGGGGGCCCTGAGTTCCGGCTCCAGCTTACGCAGGTGCTGCGCGTCCTGCTCGGGTAAATCCAGAAGACTTCGCACGGTGAAGCTGAGGCGTCCAGAGGTGGCCATGGCCGAGGGGAAGGAGGCGGGGGCAGGGCAGGCTGGGAACCAAGAGGTGGCCGGGGACGCGGCTCCTACTGGTGGGTGTGAGAGGCGCACGCCATGCGCTAGCTGCCGAGATATTAGCGCTCTTACAGCGGAATCCCCGTCTATATAAACAGCTCTTCCCACCCGGGATGCCTTGAAAGCCGCGGTCTGGGTCTCCAGGGTGTTAAGTACCTGAATGAGTGTGGACCAAAGCCCGGGAGAGCCCGGAAGGTGCCACCTCCGCCCCCCGCCCCGCCCCGTCCCCCGCCCCTCTGCGCCCCGTTACCTCCCAGAGGCAGCAGGAAGCAGCCCTCGACATTAGCAATTCTGTCTGATTAGCCCAAAGTGGGGACAGATAATGGGGATTGTTACCATTGAATAACATCTTGGGTGGCGAGCGGTGGCCACCGCCCTCCAGTCCAGCCCCAGCTTCCTCCTCCTGGGCTGACACGGGGCCTGGTTCCGCGGGAGCGCAGGGAAGGGTGAGGGCGGCATGGGTAGGTTTATGAGCGCCCAGGAATTTATTCCCTGTTTGCTTATTCCTCCAGCTTGTTTGCTGGGCTGTTCGTTTCCCGCAATTATCCGGAAAGTGATTTACAAGACGGCGTTAAACCCGCGCGCTTTCTTTCTCTTTTTGGTTGGGCCCCTCTAGGGGACTCAGAGGCAAGAGATTCAGGCGGGCACATAGGCGTGGCCTGGCCCCGCCGGCATCTGCGCCATGGGTTTCGAAGGTCGCTGGGAGCCTCCCCACACCCCAAACATCCTCCACCTCCGGGCTGCTGGAGAAGGGCTGGCAGCATCCGGGGAGGCCCGGCTCTGCCTCCGTTTCCCCAGACCAGCAAAACGGAGGGGGAATCCGGTCAAGCAATCCGGGTTCGAAGTGCCGGCCTCGTTGGCCCAGCCCCGCCCGGCCGCTGCCTTTCACGGGCCTGGGCCCAGTGGCTGCATGCCTTAGAACTGTGCCCAGGCACGCTGTAGGGCCCACTGGCCATGGCATTTCGCAGGGCGGCCTACGAGGGTTTTTCTGCCTTATTGGCGTCGCTAGACCATCTGGTGCCACTCGTGAGCCCGGGCTCCATGGCCTCAACGTCATGCCCAGTGCCTGGGATGTGGCCTCTGCCCAAGAGCAGCCCCCCAGTCGGGGTTCACGGTTCATCGCTCCTTCGCACCTGCCGGGCCTGGTCTAGCAATGGACCCATAGGGAGAATTAGGACTGGGTCCGCCGGACAGAAAAGACGGCCTGCCCGTGGTTTCTCTGCCATATCTTCTAGTTCCGACAGCCCAACCCGAGAAAATGATCAATGTAGAAGGTGCAGGTGGCCAACTAGCCTGGATACATGTTGAAGGCCCTTCAGTTTGAATGTGGCTGCGCAGAAGTCTAGGGCTCAGCGAGCGCGCTTTCGTAGTCCTCTCCTCTGGCAGCCAGTGGTTTGGGGTTTTGGTTGCTAAATTTAGTGAGGGGCGCGATGCTTGGGAGGCTGGCTCCACCTGAACTGAACTCGGACCTGAATCCCACGCAGTTGCCGCGACTCCGCAGGGCCTGGCACACCCTCCCCAACAGCCTCCCTGTCAAGCGTGCCCAAGGAGTCCCGGGTTGCGCAGCTCGCTGGGTGGTCGGGCGGAGGCAACCCCAATACAGGCCAACTGCTAGGCTGAGGACAAAGGGGAAATGGAGCTCGACGCCCCGGACCTGTTGGAAGCATTTGTTCCAGTCAAGATTTTGCATTTGTTCAGTCCGAAATAATGCGTGATTGACGCCTGCTCACAATGCGCTTTAGCGCGCCGGGATAAATCAGAGCTTGTCCCGTGTTGTCATGGTTTTCAATGGGGTTCAATGGGATTGGGAGCACGATCGACTGTGCTGGCCGTCTCTCCGCGGCCCCAGCAATAGATTTATTAGTTATGTCTTTTTAAATAAGATTAAATTGAAATGACTTGGCTGTCCTCTCTGGTATGGGGAGAATGAGGGAGCCATGGGTAGACAGTGGGGGTTGGGGGTGGGGAGCTTTGGTGACTCAGGTGCGGGAAACCCGGCACCCACCGCTCCCTAGCACCTAAACTCCATCGTCCTACATACTAGAGGTAGGGCAGGTCACAGACTGGCCCCTGGCCTTGTGGACTTCTCTCTGGTTAGAGCTCCATGCCTGCAACCTCTGCCAGCCCATCTCCTGAAACAGGTGGGAGGAGGGCACCGACCAACGCTGTCCTAGGGAAGCATTAAGACAGATTCCCAAATTAAGGTCTTAACTTCCATGCAGTGTCAGGTAGAAGGAGCTCTGGCCCTGGAAGTTGGTTGGCATCCCAGCTCTGCTCCTAACCAGCTCTAATCACCTCATCAATTTGAGCCTCTTTTTTTCTTTTTGTTTTCTTCCCCTTACCTGAAACAGAAGGGGAAGATTTGATGACTTCTAAGAACCCTACCAGTTTTATGATTTCAAATCTCTGGAATTTTTCTAAAATCATTTTCATTGTATTAGCCGCCTGTCCTGGAGCCCTCATCCCCAGGACTTGGACTCCACGTTCTCCAGAATGTTCTAGGAGAGGATGTGCCATCTTTTAGTTTCCCAAGGACACTCCACAAGAGTGGGGTGGGAGAAGATAACAATTTTGGAAAAAGAACCAAGTCAGGAGAAGCAAAAGAGGAATCTTTCCTGGAGTGACTGACCTCTCTTAGCCTTTTAATCTATTTAACATCCTAAGCCTACATTGCCGTGTAGAAATGAGTAAATGGCACTCTTCAGATCTTAAGAGCTCTTCAGCATCAAATATTTGCTTTTACTCTTAGTATTTGGCTCCCAAAGAGGAGATATACCCTCCTGTGCTCTGCGGAAGACCTAACTCTGAGATTAGCTCCAAATATTACTTCTAGTCTTACCCTCCCTGATCTGGGAGGCCCCAGTCTGTGCTTTGACTATCCCAAGAAAACTTTGTAACTCCTGGTTCTAGAAAGTGCTGCAACTTCCCTGCTTCATCATGGATTCCTACGTCCTCCATAGGCGCCTCTGCACTAGTGCAATCTTCCTCTGCTCTGGGGCTTTATCTAAATTATCTCCAAAAGCCAGGACCTGAGGACTCCAGGACTCATATAAACTGTGCCTTCTGAAGAAGTGGAGGAAAGGAGGTGAGCCAGAATTATTAGAGAAAGACACTTTCTTTAGTTCCTCTTCAAATCACATGAACTCAAAGACATGGGAGCAGAAACTTATTTTGATATTGGGTCAATAAAAAATCAAGATATTGTTTTACACATATTGGAAATATCTACATGAATTGCCTCCAATTCATAAATGATTCTTAGAATCACAAGTAAATAA
Source organism: Aselliscus stoliczkanus (assembly GCA_033961575.1). Taxonomy (NCBI): domain Eukaryota; kingdom Metazoa; phylum Chordata; class Mammalia; order Chiroptera; family Hipposideridae; genus Aselliscus; species Aselliscus stoliczkanus. The sequence goes on along the minus strand of CM066732.1, from coordinate 74,370,054 downwards.
TGAAATAGTCTTTCCAGGTTTTAAAATATTGTTCAGTGTTCTGGACGCTTGAACTTTTTTTTTTTTTTTTTGCAACTCAGTATAGCTTGGGAATATTATTTAAATAGATAAGAATTTGTTTCCCTGTAATTGGATGTAGTTCATTTCAACCCCAGTCAGAGGTTTCCATCTTTAGGAATCTGTGCTGTAGTGACTATATTTAAGCAGTCTAAACTAATCACCCTTTCAAAAGTATTATCCAAGATTCAAAAGTATTATCCAAGATGACCATCAGTGCTGCGTGCTTAAGAATTTAAGACTAGAAATTTCTGAAATAAAATGAAAGTATTTTGATTTTTTAAAAAATAATTGCATCTATATCTTGCATTCTGTTTTTAAATCCTTCCATTTTGGTTAAGTGTTTCACAAAATCCTGCAAATCTATACAGTATTGAAGAGAGGCAACATTGCAAATTCCCCTTGATAGATGGAGGGCCCTCAACTGCCAGGACATTTTTCTTTGCCTCGTAGCAACTGCTCTTCCCTTTTTCATCTGTATTCTGGTGAAAATAGCAAAAGGAAAATAAAAATGGGCTTTTGATACTTCCAAGAAGTGAATGATATTGATCAGTCTTAGGGTAGAAAGAAAAGGCAGCATTTAAAATCAGCCTTCTTTGCCTTTCCTTCTGAAAACTAGTTGCCATGAATAAGTAAACATTTCCCTTTTAGTGGCTAATAATCAATGGCTTGGCGGTGGTCCAGGCAATTCTTTCTTAGTTGTACTGATGATATATACACACCAGACAAGGAACAGCAATTACTTTCAGACTGGGAATTTAGTACATCTTTAAAATAGGCGTTAGATTTTATTGTTTAATGTGAAATGACAAGATTTGAAAGACCCCACCTGAAGTTCCTTAAAATATTGACTTTACATGGACTTTTTGTTGTTGTTCTTGATCTCTAGGAGGAAAGTTATTCTCTTCTAATATGGTTATCTAGTTGTTTAGGTATATATATGAAAAAAATATATAGGGGGTAAAATGGTTCAATGAATTAAAAAGGAAAATGTCCTTAATTAAATATCTGTGGTCTCTGTATTCTAAAGAACCAGCAAATAACTTTAAAAAATTCGTTTATTAAATATTTCTGATCTTTCCTATGCCTTACAATGGTATAATAGAGGTAACTGTGATAGCATGGAATGTAAGTTGTTAGACTAAAATAACAACACACCTTGGGGGGGGTGTTAAATCTTACTTGTCCAGAGCTGAATTTCTCATTTTGGTCCAGTCTTTTATTTTTTTGTTTTTATTTTTTTTTTTTTGAGGGCAGTGTCACTGGCCCTCATATGTGGGACCGAACTGGGGCCGCTGGCTTCCGAAGCCAGCGCTTAACCACCGCGCCACTCGGCAGGCCCTTAGTCTTTTATTTTTAAGGTGCCAATTTCTATTCCTTTGCTTGACTGATATAAATATAATTTATATAACACAAGATCCTTATTGATGTTTGCACAATAAAGTTTCAGACCCCAACTCACACTTAAGGTCACATACAGATACTGACAGAGTAGACTGACCCCAGGAACATGATTTATGATACTTGCCCCAGTACCTCACACAGGCCTGTCTCCATTGCATGCTTATAACCAGCAGCACTTCAGTTGAAGCCAGTTATTATTATTTTTTCTTAAATTACCCAAAATGAGGCCCCCTTTTTAAAATACTTCATTTGATATTAACGTTGGAATTTTAAAAGTGAGATTATCTCTGTCCTATTTGACAGCAATTTAAACACCAAACCAGTTATTATTCTGGAGAGGTACTTGTTAATATTTGGTGAAGACAAGGACCAGAATCTCTCAGAGGGCTAAAGAAATCAAAGATTCCATTTTCTTATTCGTGATGATGATAGCTGTAGTAAGAAAATACCACATTATGTTTTATACATTTGAGAATGTTTGCAGTGTGCCCTCACACTTGTGATGCTACCCTGAATCCGGATAGATTAGATTACCTAGAAGAAGTGAAGCTTATGGAGAGACTTGAAGGCAGTGGGCTGTGATAGCCCTAGAATTGAAGAAATTAAGGGAGAGAATGAAGAGGACCTAAAGAGGAGTAAGAGAGTCTATTGTAATGGAAGGTATTAGAAAAGAATGATTAAAAGGTAAAAGAGAAACAGAGACTGTGCTTCCTTAGAGCTATAGGTTCAATTTATCTCAACTCGAAGAGAAAAAAACAATGCATGAACCAGACAGTTCCAGTTGATAGTGCCTTCTATATTTTTTCTCAAAGTCTTTATATTTCTAAAAACTAATGACAGTAGCTTCCATTTATAAGATTAGTATGCCCGGGGGATGTAATGTTCAGCATGATGATTATAGCTAACAATACTGTATTGTATATTTGAAACTTGCTAAGAGAGTAGATCTTAGAAGTTCTTACCATACATACACACAAAATTGTAACTGTGTGAGGTGATGAATGTTAACTAAATTTATCCTGGTAATCATTTTGCGATATGTATATATATTAAATCATTATGTTGTATGACTAAAATTTATACAATATTATATGTCCATTATATCTTAAAACTTTTAAAAATAAATGACAATGGATAAACTTCAGCTTTTAAAGCACTTTAAGTTTGTCTAGATCCTGTTTAGTTTACTTGTAAATGTTCCTTTGGAAAAATCCTTTCCCCTTTTTCAAGAGGAGGCAAAAATGCACAACAGGATTGTGAAATGACAATCTGCAGGAATTTCCCCACCAAAAAAAAAAGTCAAAGAGCTATATGTGTTTACTGCAGTCTCTGGACACCCCTTAGCCAGCAAAGGTGGCTGTCTTTGTATTCATGATTAAATGGTATTTGCACTGAAGTCACATACTACACAAAGGAAACAAAACAAAATAAAAATGTCCTTCGTGTCCTGTTTTTCAATCATTTGTGTAAAGGAGGTTCTTGGCCTTTATCACTGCCAGTGAAAAGTCTCCTGGTTGGAAGGAGACATTCCACTCACCCTGCTTCTTGTGCATGGGGAGTTTACCATGGAAACTACCTCTGGAGCCATCAGACACATATGTAAATGACAGAGCTCAACACTGGGCATGTTAGGGTTAGCTTTATCTCATCAACAGGGTATGAAGAACGGTGTTTAGAATTTCTTGAGAAAGTTATTGTTCTATTTGTCTTGCCCTGAATCTGAAAACCCATAAATTGGACTTATTCAAGTTAGGAAACGACAAAGAGATGACTTTAAGGAAATTCTGATACTAAGATATGTATATTATGTATTTAATACAACTCTGCATGATAAAGCTATACCTTTCTGGATAAAGTTTTAAATGATTGCTTGAGTATTTACAAGATGATCAAGTCATCTCTAATATATGTTTGTACTTTTTAATTGGTTATGACCTCTAATTAGGTGAAAGAAAAAAATTTTGTCTTACTGAACAAGTTTCTTTTGTTGAGTAAGATCTAGCCTAAACTGTTGTTGGCTTATTCTTAAAATATAACATTTTGCTTTGTAACATGAGCCTGAGAAAATTTGAAAATGCTTCACTTATATTGAAAAATTATAAATATATTATATATAAAATATATATATATTTATCCACCTGCTTGTCAAGTTTTCATTTAATTTATAACAAACCCCAGCTCACCTTCCTATGGTTTCCACCAAGTCTGTTTCCAGCTTTGCTCTATCTATGGTCACATGAGCCAACTCTAAAGACCATCTCTTTCAGACACAGTGTCTCTCCATTGCTCATTTTTATTGCCAGCTGCTCAAATCATGGCAGTTTGTAAAAACTAGACTGATATATTCCTGGATGGTTATGGCATCAGGACATGCCTCTCCTTTTTTTTTTTTTTTTTTGATACATAATTGAAACTCAGTTCTTTGGCACTGGAAGTATATGTACCTTTGGGTGGCTTCTGGAGTGAGAAAGAAATGGATGGTTAGGTGGGATTTTAATTGCTTCTTTGGCTTTGACTATTTAAGAAGAAAGAAAAACACACACGTCTTTTTCCTTAAGCAAAAGGATTGGACTGTAAAATAAACTTAGAGGGGGGGAAAATCAGAAATAATATATACACCTAAAGCTAGACATTCTATTTCTAGCATATTATTAAAATGATTATTTAAAATGACAAACTTTGTGAAAGCTTGGAGGCTAAAATGCAGGGTGTTATACAATATAATTAAAGGGTCATCTCTGGTGAATTTAGCCTCCTGGTTCCTTCCATAATAAAAATAAAAACCACCCAGTTTACATGAATTATCGTCTTAATCATTTCTTTCAGAGAACCACTAGGAAAAGTACATGAATATCTCTTTTCATAATGTACACTCTTATTTTTTCCATTATTGAGGTTTTCTATTATTCAAATCCTAGTAAGGTCCTGATTCTCCCATCAGCTGATTGGTCACAAGAGCATCCCCAAGGGGCAAGAAGCATGGAGTGGGGGGGACCTGCTGGTGTGATCAGTAAACAGAAGTCTTAGCACTGAACAGAGGTGGAAGTGACTGGGTGAGGGGAGGGAGGAAGGGAGGAGAAAGTGAGAGAATGAGTGCCTGGTCCAGCTTGATGATCGCCCATGTCCATCCAGCCACGCTTTTACCAGCTGAGGGTTGGTAAAAGGAAGCCCTGTGGCAGGGAGTTGGTTGGAGCCGCCCTGGAGCAGCATAGCAGAAAGCGTAGAGGAGAAAGGGTGGGTTTGTTCACATACCAATTAAGAAACCTGGAGGCCTGCAGCAGTTTAAAAGTCCTTGTAGGGAACAGAGGCTAATTTCTAGGAATCCTCTTGTGATTTGCTTTTTAGCCACATCCCGGTGACTAGCAGAGTGTGATTTCATCTGGTCTAAGTTGTATTTGTTTCCAAACAGCTTAACAATGCTAATTGGGCGGCACAGAAACCCTTTGTCAGTTGCATTTTTTAAAAAAGATAACTCACCCTAGCAATGAACATAGATTGAAAACTAGTTAAAAGCCAGTGAGAACAAATGTATCTTAAATGGAGGATGAAACAAAGGGAAGGTGGGGGCACATCCCCTAATGTCAATAGGCAGAAAGCTGCACGTGCATAATGGCCATGGGAGCGACCACCCAAGGTGGCCCAAGTCAATTCTGGGGACAGAGACCTGGAGCCAGGGGGCCAGGCCTGCCACCCAGAGTCCTGCCAGAGGGATCCAAGGGGAATTTTCTTATGCCTGTTTCCTGCCATGCTTGTCTTCACAGCCAATTTTCTTCCTCCAAATATAACACAAATGGCAGGAGGTGTGTATGCTCTGGCTGCTGTGGCTATCAATCAGTCTCACTCCTGGTCCATCCAGAAAGCTTTAATGAGAGTGACTAAGCACTAACTAGAGTCCACTGAATTACACAAATATATAACCCCCCTCCATGCCCCGCCACAAGGCTGCCCACCAACGCAGCTTTATTTTCAGTAGCATATAAGTCCCTCAAGAAACAGGGTTTTTGAGAAAATTGTAACCCACAAATATACGAGTAACTCATGCATACCAGGCACTGAGCTGATGCAGAGGCTGATCTAGGCAAATATTAGGCATAGTCCAGAAAAAGCAACCTGATTTTTCTTTCCAACATGCCCCAGATTTGGGATTCAGACAGACAGAACCAGATCTAGGGTTGAAATCTGGCCCTCCTAATAACACCTGTGACCCAAGTCAACTGGTGTAATTTCTTGGAGCCACAGTTCCTTACCAGTAAAATGGAAATAATAATTCCTATGGGTGTAATGAGGATTAATGAGATATTCTATGTAAAGTGCCTTGCAGGGTGCTTGCCCACAGTTAGTGGATGCTCCATGAATTGTGGCAATTGTTGCTACAACAATAGCGTATCTTGGGGAGGTGGGATACATATGGAGAAGCAGAGTTTTACCTGCATACAGCCAACTGGGAGCTGTGTATGGTAAGTTTTGATTATTGGTCACAGAGCTGAAGTGAACTTTATCTCGTTCACAGAAGAAGACACTGACTGAGGCACAGAGAAGGGTTGAGTGACTTGCTCAGCATTTCACAGAGTCTGACTTGGAGCCCAGTTTTCCGAATCTAGTTCTTTCTACTCCAGCACACCCTGCATGACAAGTCCTTGAAGTAGCTTTCCTTCCCTTAACAGAGTGTGGAAAACTCTGTCTAGAAGAGATTTCCTTAAACTCGGTGGCATTACCTTGACCCTCCAGATTCAGATTTGGGGCTTTAGGCATACTTGCTGCTTAGGACTCTTCAAATCTCTGCTCGCAATGCCACGGCTCTCGTTGCACTTTATGGAAAGACAGCGGCTCGGCCTCCCAAGCCCTAGTGTTTTCATTTCTGGGAGTCTCTGTAGCTGCTTCAGGTGTTTGTTTCCTATGCCTCAGGATTCATCCTTCCCACTGTGAATCCCTGAAGTGGCATTTTGAGTCCTCTCCATTCACCCAGAGCATCTTGTAATAAAGGTCTCTCTTTAGCACATATGAAATACCATGTAAGAACAGAATCAGATGATTTGGAAACAAATGCACTTGCTTGGAGAAGACCAGAAACAAGGCAAATGTTGACGAAGGAAGCAAAGGGAAATACAATAAGATTGAGAAGAAAAAAAAAGGTAAACTTCTTCGCCTATTGTAAGAAATGGAGAGGAGAGAATGGCTCTTCCCAGCAAGGCTGTGTCACTCACATCAAGCTCTGGGGTGGCCCTGGGGTCTGCGTGTGAATGTAGGGGGAAGAATGGTTGTGCCTTTGATTCTGCGGGTCCTGCATTCCCTATCTATGACTGCTATACAGCGACAAGACAGTCCTCACCCTGCAGAAAGAAGTGAGTCAGCTCCCAGAGTCCCCAAAACCTAGGCCACCTCACCCAAGGCCATCCATCCCACCCCCTTCTTTGGTTTTTCTAAGCATCTTTAGCACAACACCATCTGCCTTTCTTTTTTTATTGCTCTCTGAATGTTTCAAATGTGCTAATTCCATTTTCCTAATTCGGTTGTAAGCCTCTCCAGCATAGGCACCGTGCTCTATATTTCTTCTGTATTCTCAAAAGAGAGATTTGATTTTTTTTTTTATTGATGTTAAGAGTACGTTGCTAAATGTAAGACAATTGGACTTTTTAGGCATAAAGACAATTCCATTAGGAGGAATGTGTTTCTTCTTAGCCACAGGTATATCTAGTCCAATAAGAATATGAGTCAGGATTTATTTCCCACCCAACTGAAGTGATACAAAATCGTTTCCTACTTGAGGTATTGTAGAATGCCACAGGCAAAGGGTATGTTGAGAGGTGTCTCCCCTTGTTTGAGAGAATCAGTAATCCTGATCTCAGGACCAGTTAAAAGGGATTTTGCTGTTTGTACAAAAAGTTCTCTTCCTTTGGTCTATATAAGACACAATAGATGATAACAGCTGATTCAGAACAGTTACTGTCTAGTGTATAAATATGTAAACATGGGTAAGTATGTATTTAGACAATTTAAAAGTGTGTCTCATTTACCCAATTATAAACAGCTGTCTGAGAGCAATTACGATTTATCATGTAAATGCTATTTGCATAATTCAAAATATGAATATTATTTGCTTGATAAAGACTGTAAATAAAAGGCAACTTGAACTTTCTCATGCTTAGAGTTTTATGCTAAGTTTTTACCTTACAGGAAAAAAAATAACATTTTGTTTCCAATGGGACTTAATTTTGTTAATTCTGGCAGGTCCAGATAATAGCTAATTTAATAAGAAAAGAGAAAAAGTTTTAAAGTAAAGGTGGCTGGCTGAGAAGCAATGAAAGGTGTCATGCTACTTGACAACTTTTACAGCTGAAAATCTAATATGCAGGAATGATGAATTGCCTCCCAATTGTTTTCATGGAACATCAGTGTTTAATGGTGAATTCTTTCAGGGTATTTAGCATATTATTTTCTGTACTACAATTTGATATACACATACATTTTAAATAATATGTCATCATTTTTAAAGCATAGGATTATTAAATAAGTATGCTTCCAAGTGTACTAAGGAACATTGCTCCTTAAAATATAACTTCTACTTTTATGAGAACAAAGTAATAAAATGCGCACATCAAACTTTCACTCAGGTATTACCTGATATGTTCATTTTATAGGGTTGCTAAAACCAGTTACCACAAATTCAGTGGTTTAAAACAACAGAAATGTATTCTCTTAAAGATTTGGAGGCTGGAGGACTGAAATCAAGATGTCAGCAGGGCCATGCCCCTTCTGAAGGCTCAGGGGCAGAGCCCTTCCTTGCTTGTTCCCGGCATCTGGTGCCTCCTGCCAGTCTTGGCATTCCTTGGCTTGAACTGCCTCTCTCCAGTCTCTATCTTCATATGGTGTTTTTCCCTGTGTGTCTGTATTTCTGTGCGTCTCTTATTATTAGAAGGACACAACTCATTGGATTTAGGGCCCATTCTAATCCAGTGTGACCTCATCTTAAATAATTATATCTTCAAATCTTACCATTTCCAAATAAGGTCACATTCATAGATACCCAAGGTGAGAAGATATCTTTTGGGCAGACATAATCCAACCCACTATACTCAAAGAAAACTAATATGCAATGTTTGTGAGCACTGAAATACTATCTGAATTAACTTTCCACCACAAGCAGTTTGTATTTTGCATGGTTTTGACATTACAGACAGAATATTATATTATTTGAAAAATAATTATACATAAAATAGTATAATTATTGCATAATACATTCAAGAAATATTCAGTTTCCATTATGTGAAAAACACTGTGATGAGAACTTCCTCTTAGCTAGACTATCCAGTTTACCAGAACACCTCATTCTTCCGCTGTTTTCTTTTTTCAAGACTTTTATTGGGGAATCGGGGGAGGGGAACAGACAAGTTGCTGTCCTTTTGTTCTTCACTCTAGCTGTGGAGGACATAGCTTCACTGGCCCATGTTGATATCATCATTGTGCTCTTCCCGGATGAGGCAGATCGGTCGCCGGCCTCTGGAAGCCATTCACAATGGCTCTTGGCAGCTCACACCAGCTGCCAGCCACTCACGCTGGCTGTCGGCCACTCACTGTAGCCTTTGGCAGCCCACTGCAGCAGGGGCTGCAGCCTGAACCATCACCGGGACTCACGCAGCCCAGCTCCAGGTAGAGCGTTGTTCACCATCTTAGCTGTAAAGGGCAGTGTCACTGGCCCTCATATGTGGGATCCGAACTGAGGCAGCTGGCGTCCCAAGCCAGCTCTTAACCAACGCACCACTCGGCCTGCCCTCTTCCTCTGTTTTTGATAAGCAAAATTTCATGATCTTTCCTTAATATTAATACTTCTCTTCAGGGCCAGCCAAGTGGCTCAGTTGGTAAGAGAGTGACCTCTGAATAACAGGCCTGCCAGTTCGATACCCACATAGGCCAGTAAGCTGTGCCTTCTACAGCTAAGATTATGAACAACAGCTCGACCTGGAGTTGGGCTGTGGTGAGTGGCCAGCAATGGCATAGGTTGCAGTGGGGCTGCAGTGGGCTGCCGTGAGCTCCCAAGAGAGGCCTGCAGCCAGCGTGAGCTGCCACGAGCCACCCTAAGTGGCAGTCCAATGGCCAGTGACCAGTCTGCCTCACCTGGGAACAGCACAATGATCACAATACCAACGTGAGCCAGTGAAGCGACGTCCTCCACAACTAGACTAAAGAACAAAAAGACAACAACTTGTCTGTTCCCCTTCCCTGATTCTCCAACACTGTTGCCCTCTCCCAATTCCCAATAAAATCTTAAAAAAAAAAAAAGCTTCTCTGCAAGGACCTCGTTGCTATTATTGTGCCACTAATTGTGGATGAGTCTCCCCTGGTGGATTAGATCTCTGTCTGAAGCTCTCCATTGAGTTGAAGGGTCAATGCCATTCCTTTATGCCATTCTTTTCACACTTGTAGAAAAGAAGCTCCAGTATGCCAAGCACAGTGCTAAACGTTTTATAAAAGGCAGCTCATTCAGACCTTATAACCCGGAAGTTAATTTTTATGGGATCCCCATTTTACAGATGTAAGAACCCATTCTCTGCTGGAGTAAAACATCCAATAGCCCGTAGGTGAGAACCAGGATACGCACCTGGATGTTCCTGCCTCCAAAGCTTGTGACTTTACCATGTATCTTTGGAGGCTGTCACCGTGTGCTTGGATGCATGCTGTCCCTTCCTTAGCTGTCTCCCAGATTTGTGCAGGAAAGCTTTCTGTGCCACTTCAGCTCCGCCATATTGCTTCATCTCCACTAAGTGACTCCTGGTTCTTAGGAGGATGCATTGCCCAAGTGACTGGGTTAAGAACTTGGAAACCTGCATCGATGAGGAGGAGGAAGAATACATCATCTCTTAAAAGACCCTTATCGATGGGTCCCTGAGAAAATCAAAGCAGGAGAAATCAGGGCACCACAGTGATGCAGATGTGAGAAAACCAGCCATGGAGTCTGAGCACAGCCACATAAGTTCCTTATAAACTTCCATGAGCAAGACCAAACATTTGAATGAGAGCATCAGAACTGAAATGAAGTGTCAGGTTAAGGGCCTGTCCCACACCAGGGGGGTATCTAGTGCTATTTATCAAGCAGGAAAGTACTACTGTAAATTTCATGCCTAAATCTAAACTTGCAAAGACATTGCATCTTCTCTCAGCTTGTGCAAGGAGGGTTTTGCTTCTCCAGCATTATGATGTCACATCTCTGGTTCTTACTAGATTCCTAGAGCAGTGGAACAGTTGTCATTTCCACCTTATGTCACTACTGTCTTCTTATGTAAGTGTCCCGCCCACGCAATGACAGCAGACTGATTGAGGAGCGGGTCTTCCCCTTTTGCTATCCTTGTGTTTCCAACAGTGCCCAGAGAGCTCTAAGACTTCATCCAATCCCAGCCCTTGACACTCAAAGAGGTCCACATCTGATAAGCATAAATACATGGGAAACTCGGTCATTGACAAGCTGGGTGAGTTGTAATCTTTCTAAGCTAAAAATTTTGCTTCTAAAAGAAAAGTCATGCTTTGCTCACACTCAAAAAAAGATCCTACTGCCTACATAATTTATGTGAGGCTCGGATGACTCAAAATCCCAATGGACCAATTGGTTCAGAGACAATTCCAGCATGAGGAAAATATGCAGAATCAGCACTTTTGTTCTATTTTGTTGAGACTCTTGCCTTTTTGTCTGGATCTTCTTTTTTTTTAGTTCTAGCAACTGAAAACTAAATCTGAGTCAGACTTCAGTGATTCCCAAATCATACATTCTAAAACCCAGGCTGAAAGCAAATGAGCTTCAATGCTTTGTTTTCTAATTGTACTTTCCCTTTAGAATCAGAAAGAAAGATCAATTAGCATTTTATGGTGCCTATTAGCTAGGGACCAGTCTGGTCCTAAAGGCACCTGGCAGAGGAATTTCCACACTGACATAAGCAATGAACTTCCCTTGGGTCCTACACTGCTCCCAAGTTAAACAAGAATCAAGAAATCCAGCTTGAATCACCATCCTGGCTGAGTACTCTCTAAAGGTTATGAGCTTTGCCAGGAAGCCAGGTAGGGTGGGTCCTGCCCTTCTTTTGTCACCTGTCAGCATTGAAGTTACAGAAAGGGCCAGCTTACGGGGATCTGCCTCTTTGCATGACCTTCTGCTGTGGTCCAGCTTCATTTAATACATGCTCAATATTTTTCAATTATTTATTGCCTTTCTAGTCCTCATAGCAAACCTATGGGACAGGTTCATTTTGCTATCTCATCTATAGATTAGCTTCAAGGTAGGCTTATAAATCAGTTTTGATTGCTAAGTATAGCATTCGAATTTTCAGGGAATCAATCATTTCCCCATGGAGGGTTGTTATTTTATTATTGCTACTTTATTCACCTAATCATTCCATCAACAAATGCCTACCATGTGATAATTGCTGTGTTAAGTCCTAGAAAATGACACGTGTGTAATGTTTTACAATTTCCAGAACTGAAAAAAATCAGTATTTCCTTTGTTTTGTTTGTAGTTGTAGAAGAAGGTAAGTATTATTATCTCCACTTTACAGATATCAAAACTGAAGTTGAGATCCCTGGCCCTTTATGGGGGGGGGTTCCCCCCCAAGACTGTCATCCAAGGTTAAACTATGGAGAGTACAGATGCCTTTTTGTGTCACTGTGTTGGAGATTTAATAATTTTAAAAAAATGATCCAGGGGCAGCCGGTTAGCTCAGTTGATTAGGGCACAGTGTTCATAACACTAAGGTTGCTGGTTTGATCCCCACATGGGCCACTGTGAGATGTACCCTCCACAACTAGATTGAAACAGTTACTTGACTTGGAGCTGATGGGTCCTGGAAAAACACTGTTTCCCAAATGATAAAAAAAAAAAAAGATCTAGCCCCTGGCCTCAAGGGGCTAAATGTTTAATATACATGTGACCATAGTTTGTATTCATTTTATCATCCAAATAGGATACTTTTGAGAGGGAAAAGAGGCACTATAATAATCATGCCAAGACGACCAGTGCAAACTGAACGGGATGGTTGTTCCCTTTCTCTTAGCCTGTCTGTTCGAGGATAAAACAATGTATCTCTGGAAACCAAATTTGCCTTCATAGAAGCTGGGCATCACTGAGGAGGGCCTGGGAGGGACAGGGACAGACAGATTGAGGCAGAGAAACAGAAGTGAGGGGGGGGCAGGGAGTAGTAGCTGGGTTGACTTCATGTACCACCAAGCAGTCAGAGATGAACCCCTCTTGGGAAATGGGGGCTGACGATGGGGTGGGCAGCTGCACCACAGCTGTCTCCCTGCTGCTTTATTTTAAGCTGAAAAAAAAAAGAGGGAAAGTGAGCAGGGTCTGAATTTAGTGGGCAGAATCAGTCCATCTTGTTCCACATGTCCTTTCAGTAAAACCAAGCTCCACAGCGTGTGAAAATTCCCAGTATCATTTCTTTTGGCTGGGAGTCTTTTGATATGCTTCCCCCACTCCCAGAAATTTATTCTCTAACTAAAGAGTGTGATATTATTAAAAGAATTATTCCCACTGGGTGAGTGTTAACCATTAAAAATTCTAGAGGGTCGGGGAAATACCATTTTTTCTGGTTATTGGTAGAATGCTAAATGGAAGGAGTGTGTTGTAGGAGAGTGTATGCCCAACACTGAGACTGAGTTTGTTTGCTCTCAGGTGGGAATCATCTCAGTGCTGGAAGAAATCTGAGAAGATTATCGACTCATCCTCCTGCCTCTAGACAGTTAATTCCCAGACTCCAAACACCTTGAAGGGAGTTGTGGATGTCAGGGTAAAGTATACCCTCTCAGAATGCTATAGAAAGTCTTCATGCACTGACCCTTTTCCTGCCAACCTCATATCTCCACCACTTCCTCAGGTGTACTCAGTGCCTCAGCAATGATGATGATGATGATGATGATGATGATGATGATGATGATGATAATTAATAATAATAATAATAATAATAATAATAATACCTGACATCTTTGGGACTCTTACAAGGCACCAAGCAGTTTTCTAAACACTTTACCTGTGATACGTTAGTTATTCTTCACAGCCCTATGAAGTGGTTTTTATTTGTAGTATTTTTTTGTAGATGAGGAATCTGAGGTGCAGAGAAGTAACTGTCCCAAGGTCACAAGTCTCCGAAGGTGCTAGAGCCCAAGGCTGGCCTCTACAGTGTTCAGTTCACTTCAGGGTGTTCCCTCATCTCCGGTCTTCAGTCTGACGCACTCTTCACCCTTGAAGATATAGCTTAAGTGTTGTGTTTCCTGGAAATCTGCCCGTGCTTCCAGAGGCTGTTTCCCTGTGCGGACACACATTCCAACATCAATCACTGTGCCCTCCCTGCTGACTTTTGTGACTATCTCCCCCCTCTCCACTGAGGACAACTTCAGGCTAGAAACTCTGTCTTTTACCTCTGGTTTCTAGCATTTGGTCCACTGTCACTTAGCAGGCTTTCAGGTTCACTTATTACACTAAAATGTACATAATCAGAAAGCAGATTTTAAAAAGCTGCCTATTTTCCTTTGCGGTGTCATAGTGGGGATGTGACTAACCCACATGGAGCACCAACAATCTAAAGAAACGCAGTTACAGAGGTGGGTGTGAGTTCTATTTGTAATTTTAATGTAGAACTGGTATTTGGCAGCAGCCGTTTTAGGCTATGGGCCAGTCAAGACTGAAGTGATGATAAAAATGAGACTTTATTTTTGGAAAACACCCTCAAAAGTCCTATGAAGCCTGCTGGTAGATGCTTCAGTTGGCATCACCTACCTGGAAAGCAATTGGGTAAAATATATCAGGCCTTAAGGATGTAAGTAGCTTTTGACCCATTCACTTTTAGGAATTTTTATCCAAGGTAAAATCAGGAATGTATGTATATATAGGTATTATTGCAACATTGCCTTAAAAAAATGGAAAATTGGAAGTAACCTAGATGCCCAGGGTTAAGGTAATGGTTAAGATCACTATGTTACCATCAAATAATAGATTATTTATGTAGCTATTTATATCATGTGTACAAAGAATTTGTAATGACTCAGTGAAGACTTACCATAGTATGTTAAATAAATAAACAAACAAACCCTAAATTATAAAACTATAAACAGCATGATTTCAACAACATAAGAAATATGAAAACGAGACAGAAATACACTGAAACATTGAAAATGATTATCCCTGGTGCAATTGGGTAATTTTATATTTTTCTCTATAGGTTCCCTTACTTCTGAAGTTTTACACATTGAGCATGTATTACTTTAACATCTAGGGAAAACAACTAGGTTTTTAAAACACTGTATGAGACATATCATGTTATTATAAATGAACAAAGTTGAGAGATAATATGTAATTTCCTAATTCAATGAAAAATATATCATTATCTCTAAAATAAAAAAAATGAATGGAATTAGGGAAATATCATTTAAAAAGAGTTACAGTAAATAGAAGCTGGATGGTTTCATGGAGGAATATAAAAGCCCTTTGGATATCAGAAGAGCTTGTTAATAGTATTTGTATAATACAGGAGAGTCATTTAACCTCTTTTAAAGTTTCTTCATTTGTAAAAATGAGTTGTTTGAATTAGATGACTCCCAAGTTTCCTCCTGGCTCTAAAAAGCCTATGGCCTTGATTTGTTGACTCATTCACTATTTATCTCTTATGCACAAGAATCCACATTTATAGGCTGATTTGACTGTGATAGATAAGGTGCTGAGTGCAAATTCATGGAAACCTCCCCTTGTCAGCAGGAAGTTAGTGACTAGTTCCTTTTTTTTTTTTTTTTTTTTTTTTTGAGGGCAGTGTCACTGGCCCTCATATGTGGGATCCGAACCGGGGCGGCTGGCGTCCCAAGCCAGCACTTAACCACCGTGCCACTCGGCCGGCCCAGTGACTAGTTCCTGAGATTACAGTCAGTGCAGCTGTGAGGGCCAGAGAATAAAAAGGAGGAAAATAAAATAGAGAAAGAATAGTGAGAAAGGCATGGAGATGATGGGAGAGGCCAGATGGGTTGAGGAGGAAGGTTCCTGTTCAGATGCAATCAGCAAGAGCTGCCCATAGGGCAGCTGTGGTCGGGGTTCATTGATCAATGCTTGAGAGGCTGCCTGACAACTCACCAAAGGAAAAACAGAGGCTGGAGAAGGGGATGACCTTTCACCCTCGGGCTCCCCCAGCACCAATTCCCTGGAGACCCAGGGTCTTATCACCCTGTGGAGTTAGGAGTGAATGACTGAAAACAAAGTTCCACCCAGGAGATGGCCAAAGGGTAGGTTTTTGACTTCTGGTTAAACTGGTGAAAGAATTACCTTTAGCCAGAAAGAAAAGCAAGCATTTGGCCCAAAATGTAAAAGAGGGGTAAAGAGAAAGGAGTGCTGTGATTCAAAAAGCCTGTGTCCTAATCCTGACTGGGCTTCAGACTTGCTGGGTGGCCAGCCAGCCATTCAACCTTTCCTGCCTCACTTGCTCTCCGTGGAGTTGGCCTTCCACTTTCCCAGCATCATGAAGTGGGTTAGAGGATCACAGATGCACAAGTGATGATTCTATATAAACCCAGAGTATCCAAAGTACTATTTTCCTTTCTCCTTGGACCAGGTGAATCTGGCAAGGGGAGTAGGATAGGGGAGGGGAGGGGAGGGGAGAGGGAGGGGGAGGGAGAGAGATCAGCTTCCTTTGAGCTAAGAGACCATCCTTCCAATCACTCCCAAAGGTAGCAGATATTAAATAATGGAAATCCTACCACTTAAACTGAATCCCAAATTATATAAATTCTTCTGAGTCAAAGAACATTGAAATTCTAGGAGCAACACTACATGCTTGGAGTACCCACATTACTTTTATGTGTGGCAAATAGTAATGCCAGTCATTTCCCTCTTAATGTTATTTTTAATCTGCAACTGCCATTCATCACAGGTGCATTTTATTTTGCCTGTAAAGTCTTCTAGTTTCATGCTTTATCCTTATTCTAGTGCAGTGATATTTCATCAACATGTCCTCAAGGGCAGAGGCTATGTCTTTTGCTCCCCTTGTATTTTTAGAGGGACAAAACAGATACTCAAGTTCAGGTTTCATTTAAAACTTAGTGCATCCCTTCCCATAACTGTCACCCCCAGCATTTGCACCTAGCAGTGCCCCTTTGAGTGCAGTGAGCCTGTTTGTAACTCCTGCATGACACAGGAGGGGGCCAGGTGAAGGCTGGGGTTCCATTTTAGGGATAATAATGGCAGCTCATTTCTATTTATAGATTTAATTGATCCTAATCCAGGAGGCTCTGAAATCACAATGAATCTGTGTGAAGTACCTCCCATGAAGGAGGATGGTGTGAAGACCTCTGTTAATCACCCAGCAGAGGAGATCAGTGCCCAAGTATTTCTGATTTTAAGGAGCCCTTTAATCCAATCAATTTCAGAAAGTCTTACTTCCTCTGCACCATGCATGAATTCTATAAGAGCACCTTTTCCATTAAAGAAACTGATTGCAAACTTCCCTTCTAATTGTGAAAACGCTCACCTGCTTAAAGTAAACAGTTCTGGAAAGATACCTTCATTTTGCTTCAGTTATTTGGCTGAGGAGAGTAGAGCTTCAACAGTTTAAGAAGTTAAAATTCAACATCCATCCTCACTCATAGAGCAATTTGTGCCTTAGGTGAATGCTGAAACTGCAAAATGATCTTGACCCCTTCCGCCACTTATCAAGGACCTCAATTATTTGGTTGTGACCAAAAAATATATATCCCCTAAGTAAGGGAGCCGTGGGGTGGTGAGTGTAAGAAGGCACTAAGTCGATTATTAAAAAGGAACAATTATAAAAAATGGAGAACAACCTGAATATCCAACAATGGAAGAATTATTAAATATTATATATATATGCTAGAATACTGTGAAATCATTAAAGTCATGTTTTCTGAAGAATATATAATGTATAATGAGATGGGAAAATATTCACCACATACGTGAAATGAAATAAGCAGTGTGCAAAATTATATACGCAATTTTTTGAGTATTTGTCGTCCTAGAGAAAGGTCTGCGGTCTGCAGCAATTCAAAAGAATGAAATGGATCTAAATGTACTAACATGCAAAGATTCCTAAAATCTGAGAGCGCATTATGGAAGCGTTTCAAAACAATGTACAGCACAATCCTACTTGGCAGAGACTTTGGGTTGGGAAGGTTAAAGGGGACTTGAATGTCACCTGTATCACTTGAATTTCTGTACTGAGAATATATTTGTCTAATATATATATATATATATATATATATATATATATATATTATATATATATCTTTTAAATTGGGGAACAATGTGCCCTTCCAGGACCCATCAGCTCCAAGTCAAGTAGTTGTTTCAATCTAGTTGTAGAGGGCGCAGCTCCTTTGCCCATGTGGGAATCGAACCGGCAACCTTGGTGTTATGAGCACCGCACTCTAACCAACTGAGATAATTGGCCACCCCCTAAAATAATATTTTTAAAATTTAAAGTGGGGGAAGAGAAAGGGAGAAAAAATACTGGAAGATAATATTCCCCAAATGTTAATAGTTGGCTATCTCCAAGTGGTGTGGTTGAGGGTAGTTAATGAAACTGAAGCCCTTGCCGGGTAAATCACTTGACAATCGATCCAAGGTCCTGGTTCTTTACGGCTCCAACGTTCATATTCTTTCCATTTCACATGACCTTTACAGTCATGTGTCCTTAGATGCTATGGGGTGAGATTACTGTTAGAGGGAATGGAGGGGAGAGCCAGCACTGGGAGATGGGTGGCTATCTTGAGTGATGAGCTCTAAGGCTCCGAGTTCAGCAGCGGAAGTCAGGTACCAGGCCAGGAAACCAGGGGCAGCAAGAGAGAACAGCACCGCCCGCTGATCAAAAAAGTCTGCGGCTTCTTTGCAGCTCTGGCTCACAGCATATGGGGGAGCTAACAGACAGATTCCAGGACCCAGAGATCGTAACTCAGCAAGTCCACGTGGGGCCCAGGAATTCTGCATTTCCACAAGCATGTGGTTCTTAGGCCGTTTCCTGAGAAACCCTGCTCTAGCGTTCTTACGAATCCGGGAAACAAATGCTTGAAGTGCCACTCTCTCCCTTCCCAACTTACCAGACCATCCTCTGAATTCTTTTTTCTTTCAGCATGGTCCTTTATGCCCATTGAAAACGGATTCCATGGAGGGGAGGTGGGTAGCTAGAATTGTAGTGTCACTGGGCTGGGGAGAGTGGGTAGGAGGCAGGGGTGACTCAGGGAGGAGGAGGAGCAGCAGCCACATAAATCCTATGAAGTTTAAAAATCAATAAAAATGTTTTCCCCTCTAAGTTTTATGACTGCCAAACATATGACTTAACAGAGTATGTTGGATAACAGCCATTGTCAGAGGATTACAGTGAAAAGAATAATAGCATCTAAGAAGTGAGCATCCAGCCCGTGATCATTAGCTTAACTAAGAGAAAATGCTATTAATTCACGAGGGTCAAGAAGAACCGAAATAATCAGAGTTCTTCCAGAAAGTGTCGCGATTGCAGATGCTCCTAGAAAGCAAAACAAAGGTCCTATGTTGCCACCTAGAGTCCAAAGCCTGGAAGTATTGGCAGAGGAAATTTAGATCTGGCTCTTTAGAGAAATCGCTCTTTCCAAGTTTAATTACAGCACTTAAAAACCACCAGCTTCAGACTGAGGAATGCCAATCAGTCCTTTTTTCCATAGGACATGAATATGGGTTTGAAATCAAGCTTCCATAATGACCAAATAATTTCAGGATGGAAAAAAAATATGTCTAGGACCGAGAGAGAGAGAAAGAGAGAGAGAGAGAGAGAATGTGAGGGGGTGGGGTGCAGACTTAACTGCCACTATCTAACTAGTTGACCTTAGGAAAATCACTTCACCCCTCAGGGACAATTCCTCTCATGTAAAATGGGAGGATTTAACTAATTTGACAACACCACAAGCTTCCTAAACCCTAAAATTCTGTATTTCTATAATAATCTGGACTCTAGTTTAACCCAGACATCAAAAAAAAA
The DNA here is from genome assembly GCA_033961575.1 of Aselliscus stoliczkanus. Classification (NCBI taxonomy): domain Eukaryota; kingdom Metazoa; phylum Chordata; class Mammalia; order Chiroptera; family Hipposideridae; genus Aselliscus; species Aselliscus stoliczkanus. The sequence continues at coordinate 74,350,609 of CM066732.1, read as the reverse complement.
AAAAAGCATCATATGAGAAAAGAAAATGTTGGTACCCTGCATTTTTAAGTGACTTTCTTAATCAAGGAAACCATATCTTTGCTGCCACCTAGAGCTCTCCCTGAAATCTGCATGAATCTAATACATGCAGACCTAGAGCCTGTCTGAGCCAGGCTGTCCCACACACATTTTTCTGCAATATATTATTCATTCTTTTCATTCTTGTTTCATATATATCTTCTGATACAATTTAGTTCAAGTCAACCATTTATTCCAGAGTTCTCTCCCAATTCTTCCTGTTTAGGCCTTCTGGTTGTTGGAAGCTAAGCCCACATCCTTTATTTGGAAAAAGGGGCCAATTTTTCTAATGGATTCTCCCCACTCCATAAGTGTGTCCCTCTCGGTAAGTGGTACAGTGTCACCAGGGAGGATTATCTGTTCTAATTTCTGGAGCCAGTGCTTATAAAAATAATACCAGGCCATTTTCTTGGGCCACTTCCAAGGGATGTGTGCCCCCAAACCTCCACTACACCAACAACATAAAACTCTGTACAGAACTGCCAAAGAAACACAGGACTGCTGAGTGGAAGTTTACCAGCTGAGTCAGGAGAGGAGCCACACTTCCAGCCTTGTTGTGTAATTATAATTCAGTTCTAAATTTTCTCAGAACTATAGCCAAACTTTGGTCTGTCTGATCTGCTAGTTGGTGGGCTGTACACTGGGGATGGCTTAGAGAAAAGTGCAATCAGTACCTTTTGTCAGTTGGCTTTCCCTTATTATTTTGTTAATAATATCAACAAAATCTCTATTTAAGGCAAGCAAGAGCATTCCAGTTCAGTTGAGATTTTTACCAACTGTAAACAGCAGGGACTCCTGCTGTTGATGAAACAGCAGTGACAAATTTCAAAATTTATGCCAGAAATTAAAGTGCTGACAGTGACCTATTCTAAACTCAAATGCTCCTTGAGTCCAGTGTTAGGACACCCAGAGGTTATGGCCCTTTCAGGGTTACTGCTGAAGAGGAGACCCAAGACCCCTCCTTTCTTACCTACAACCTCATTCAAAGTCTAATCAACTCCAGTGTCTAGGCCCCCCGCAGGGTGTGAAGTCAGGTACTGTGGGGACTACACAAAGCTTTTTAGGCATGAGTGTATCGCGAAGTGGAGGAAGCATCGAGAGCAATTTGCAGAGCTGCAAATGGTCTTCACTGTTCATGGTCATAAAACGATCTTCCTGGGGTTAATCTTAAGGGATTATTAGTGTTATAACTCTAAAGGGACTGCCTATAAATTTGGTTTTTCTTCTTACCTCTAAAAGAGCTACTGGGACAACCTAGCAAAGTAGCAATTCCCATTGTTTAGCCAAGGTGCAGCACCCTTAAATCCTCAGTGAAAAGAGTAGGAAATAACCTAGTCTGCTTGCAGAAACCTGCTCTCTGCTGCTGGCTGTGTTCTACTTTTAAGGTCTCAGAATCTGCCCTCCCCCCAGAGTCCTGCCCTCTTCCTTTGCCCTGACGGGGACCGTGATGACTGGGGAGGACCAAGTGGAGGAGTAATCAAACCATAAAGGCTCCAGGATAGATTCTGTCCACTCAGAAGTAAAGGGTCAAGTGAAAACTCTCTGTTACTGTACCTCTTCACTGTACATTACTTAAAAACTTGTTCCAAGTGTCAGGAAATGTTCGTTTGTAGCAGAATGGAGAAAGGAGGTAGAGATAGATACCTTAGGGTGGGCATTACTGCTGCTTGCTGATATTTCCAAGCCCCTCTTCTTCCACACTCAGGAGGATTGCCCCTTCCCACTCCCTCAAAGCAAGTGACCCTGAGACTTGTTTTGGCCAATGAAATGTGAGAAAAAGTGAACACTATCATTTCTGTGTGGAAACATTTAAGAGTTGTGTGAGATCCTCTATGACCTTCATGATATGTGCATGGAAGCACATGTCAAAGTTACAATGTGATAAGTCTGAAGTATCCTGGAATGTTGAGCCCACATACAGAGGACAAACACCTGGAGAACTAAAGGGACCTGTGAAGAACTTTACATGAGTAGAATTAAACCTTTGTGGCTTAAGCAACTGATTTTTTGGAGTTTGTTTGTTACCGCAGCACATCCAAGCTCTCCTGACAGGAACATGCCTTCATGCTACTATAAATTCAGTCTTTCCAGTCTGAACATCATTCTCCTCAACAAGAGAGACAGAAGTAATCAAAGGTTCATAATTCTCTCTGGTCTCAATAAACATTACAACAACAGCTTAAATACCTGGCCTACTCCTGCTGTGATCTTTCTTGCTCTAAAAATAATTTCTTTAAAAATAAATCTCCCTTTTAGCTGTCTTTAGTACTTTTGGTACTTGCCTCACTTGGGACATAAAATTTCCCAGCCCTGCCATTACTTATCTGTGCCACCTTTTTAACTTTGTACATAATATTATGTTTCCCCCGCCACACATACACACTTTCCATCATTGGTACAGGGTGTTGTTGTTGTTGTTGTTGTTGTTTTACAAGTTGCTGGGTTTTTTTGTTTGTTTGTTTGTTTTTTTGTTCTTCAGTCTAGTTGTGGAGGACATTGCTTCACTGGGCCCATGTTGGTATCGTCATTGCGCTCTTCCCGGGTGAGGCAGATGGGTCACCGGCCTCTGGATGGTCGCTCACTGTGGCTATTGGCAGCTCACGCTGGCTGGGGGCCACTCACTGTAGCCTATGGCAGCCCACTGCAGCAGGGGCTGCAGCCTACACCGTTGCCGGGGCTCACAGCCCAGCTCCAGGTGGAGCTGTTGTTAGCTGTAGAGAGCAGTGTCACTGGCCCTCATATGTGGGATCCGAACCCGGGCCGCTGGCGTCCCAAAACCAGCTCTTAACCAATGCGCCACTCGGCCGGCCCGGTACAGGGTGTTTTTGTTTGTTAGTTTTGTAACAAATTACTTTATTTGAAGAAATGATACAAATGAAAGAACATAAGTGATGATTTGGCACAACTTATAGAAAGGTAAAGGTAACCCCACCAAGCATGTACTGCTTTGGTGATAGGTAGACGTAGGAGGCATACAACTCCAGGTTGATCTGGCGGTTGATGGTGGCCTCCAAGTCCTGGTGGCAGTTCTGGTGCACCTGCGAGATGGACGTGGTCGTCATGGTGGGTGGCTAAGAAGAGGCGGTGGCAGCTCTGAGCCCTGGAGCAGTGGCAGGAACCTTAGGGTGATCTGAGGGTGCTGTGGGGCGGTGACGAAGGGTAGAGCTGAGAAGCCGGCGGGATGGAGGAATGAGTGCCGGGTTGCGTCCAAGCACTGTTGAAGCAGGAAACCACGGCAACTCCTGGCAAAGACTGTTGGTACAGGGTGTTTTTAAGCCTGAACTCAGTAGGGTTTCTCTGTGAACTTCCCTTTATCCTTCCACACCAGAATAAAAAATTGCATTTTTGAGAGTTCTCAGCATTCTTAAGTGTCCTACCATTCTAGACTTTCCTATGATGGAATTATTGAGGTACTGAGGACATCATGAAATGAGAAAAGGTGGGAACGTTTGGTGAAGGAACACGTTCAACCATACTGAAAATCTTGTCCTGTTACATCCTCAAAAAGAGATGGTCCATTCTCTTCAACAAATGGTGGTAGGATAACTGAATATCCACGCAAAAAAGAATGATGTTGGACCCTTACCTCACACCATATACAACAATTAACTCGAAGTGAATCACAGATCTAAGTATAAGAGCTAAAACTATAGAATTCCTAGAAGAAAATGTAAGGGTAACTCTTCATGACCTTGGATTTAGCAATGGTTTTTTTTTTAGATATGACACCAAAGCACAAGCAAAAAAATAACAATAGATAAATTTTATGTTGTCAAAATTTGTATTTGTGCATCAAAGGACACTATCAAGAGTGAAAAGATGGAGTTCTGGTTAGGATGCAGGAGTAGGTAAATGCTGTGCTTACCTTCTTCATGACGACATCAAAATTACAACTAAAGTACAAAACAACCATCATTGAGAATTGCTTGGAATCTTGCTCAACTGAGGTCCACACAGACATACAGAAACAGCCACCTCAAGACTGGTAGGAGGTGGGCCGGCTGAGTGGCGCATTGGTTAAGAGCTGGTTTTGGGACGCCAGCGGCCCCGGTTTGGATCCCACATATGAGGGCCAGTGACACTGCCCTCTACAGCTAACAACAGCTCCGTCTGGAGCTGGGCTGCGAGCCCTGGCGACGGTGTAGCTTGCAGCCCCTGCTGCAGTGGGCTGCCATTGGCAGCCAGCCGTGAGCTGCCAATAGCCGCGGTGAGCGACATCCAGAGGCTGGCGACCGATCTGCCTCATCCAGGAAGAGCGTAATATTGATACCAACATGGGCCAGTGAAGCAACGTCCTCCACAACTAGACTGAAGAACAAAAAAAAAGACAGCAACTTGTCTGTTCCCCTTCCCCGATTCCCCAATGCTGTTCCCCTCCCCCATTCCCCAATAAAATCTTTTAAAAAAAAAGTTTTCATATAAAAAAAAATGGAGATAGAAAACATAAAAAAGAATCAGTCAGAAATAAAGAATACAATAATGGAAATGAAGAATACATTACAGGGAATCAACAGTAGATTAGATGAAGCAGAGGACTGAATCAGTGATTTGGAAGAAAAAGGAGCAGAAAACACATAATCAGAACAGAAAAAAGAATCCAAAAAAGTGAGGAGAGTTTAAGGGGCCTCTGGGATAACATCAATCATAAAATTTGCATTACAGGGGTCCCAGAAGGAGAAGAGAGAGAGAGAAAGGAGTAGAAAACTTATTAAAAGAAATTATGATGGAAAACTTCCCTAATCTGGTGAAGGAAATAGATATACAAGCCCAGAAGGTGCACTGAGTCCCAAACAAGATGAACCCAAAAAGGCTAACACCAAGACACATCATAATTAATATGCCAAAGGTTAAAGATGAACAGAGAATCTGAAAAGCAGTTACCTACAAGGGAGCTCCCATAAGACTATAAGCTGATTTCTCAACAAAAACTTTGTAGGCCAGAAGGGATTGGCAGGAAATAGAGTGATAAAAAGCAAGGACCTACAACCAAGATTACTCTAACCAGCAAAGCTATCATTTGAAGTCAAAGGACAGATAAAGAGCTTCCCAGACAAGAAAAAGCTAAAGGAGTTCATCACCACCAAACCATACCAGTATTACAAGGGATCTTAGTGGGACTCCTTTAAGACGAAAAGAAAAATACAAAATATGAATAATAAAATGGCAATAACTACATACCTATCAACAATTACTTTCATTGCAAATGGATTAAATGTTTCAATCAAAAGATAGGGTGCTGAATGGAGAAGAAAACAAGACCTTTACATATGCTGCCTACAAGAGACTTACTTCAGGTCAAAAGACATACAGGCTGAAAGGGGTCAAAAAATGTATTTGGTTTACTTTTGGGGTGAAGAAAATTGTTGTAACTCGATAGAGGTGATGGTTGCACAATATCATGAATGTATTAACTCCCACCAAATTGTACACTTTAAATGGCTTATGGTTCATTTTATGTTATGTGAATTTTATCTCAGTTAAATATATATAGGTATACTTACTTTGACCTTGCTATTTAAATGTTACCAGAAAGAAAGACCAACCTTTCTACATCAAATGAATGATCCATGGCAGATGTGCTCCATGTTTCCTGTGGCTTATAGACAACAATTCCCTACCATTGGTCAAATCATTTCACTATCTCATACTATGATTTGCAACTAATTCATCTTGAAGTATTTGACCAGAACCTACACTGCTTAAAATCAGAAATTCTATGGGTATTTTATTGAGATTTTTTTTCAGTACCCATGATGAGTAATTGCTAACATCTGCTTTGAAAATTTTGCAGGCTAAAATCATTACAACCTTATGCTATAGCTTAGGATTTTAGGTCTCGGTTGCCTATTCCTCAGTGTTTCAGAGCAGGCCTCGGGACTGTTTCTTAGTGGTGTTTTTGACTGCCCAGAGTTTGTCTGGTTAGATTCCTTAATTTTCCAATGACCTTAACTCTACTCTTAGCCAGTGACTGTCTTTTCCTTTAATTAACAATTCAAAATATTCACTCTTCAGATTCTTGCCAGAAATTACAGTTTTGAGCTCTCTGTTCTCCAACACTTGATCACAAGTTTCAAAAAGTATTGATAGGGGCTGTCTTGAAAAGACAGGCAGACATTCCTCTAGATATTTTTAATTTTTTCCTTAGGATTATACCAGACCATGAGAGTCTCATGCTTTTTGTAGTAGTGTGGATCTGTGCTTTGGGCCTACACTGAAGGATTTTATGAGAGACTCACTTTTGAATTAGTGGGGCTGTGGTTGAAAAGCCATCCACTTTATGACTGCGCTTCCTCTGTATAAGGTCTCTTGGGTGTAATGAAAATACGGACTTCTCTTCATGATCTAGCTTGTTGGTACCTAGTGGAAAGTATGAATCTTGAATCTCTTTACATTGAATTGTCAAAAAATTTCAAAGCCAAATTTGTGACTCACCCTTAGCAACTATCAAGACCTTCAGATATGCATTTCTTGGTATTAATATTATTATTTTTCTGCCCATTTTCTTGCTATAGGCTCCTTCAATTATTTATTTTTATCCTTTCATTTGTACATATTTTATAACTTGCCTAAAATTCTTCATAGAATAAGGTTCAGTTATAAATAAAATGAAATAGCTATCTCAGTTTCAGTTCCACCTCTTCCTTGCCTAATTTGACTTCCTAGAGTACTCTTTATAGAGCCTAATTAAAGAATGAATGATGATGATGTTGATGACTACAATGCCAACTATTGGTTCAGCAATTCTATGTGCAAGACTCTTGACAAATTAATATATGTCTCAATTAATTTTTCTGGCCATCTCTTAAGGCAGGTATTATTTCTCTATTTTACAGAACAGAAAACCAAGGCAGAGAAGGTTTAAAGTATTTGCTCAAAAATAACGTTAACAAATGACAGACCCAGGACTGGAATTCTCCAAAGCCCCTATTCTTTTCTCTGTGCCAATCTATCCACTCTATGGGATGATGCTCTTTTACTCTTCGAGTCATCTCTCTATGGGTTTGAGCTGGTACAATGGCATGTACCAGTAAAAGCCCAATGGTTCATTTCTCCAATAGGGATAGGAACAGGAGGGTAGGTGGGACCTCTTAGTCATTTAACAGCTTATTGTCTGCCTAGCTAAGTGACTGAGCAGACCTCCACCATCATTCTCTCTCACCTTTGAAGGAAGTGGAAACTAGAGCTTAGACCAGAGGTGGAGATGGAAGTACAAGAAGGAAGCAGAAAAGACCTTTAAAAATTTTTTATTTTTTTCTGGATTCCCAGCAGAGGACTGAAGAAAGAGAAAGGAACTGGGGTTAGTTTGTAAGCCTTGCCAATTTGGCTAAATTTTAGTTGAGCAATAAACAGAAACCTGTAATTTATTGTTTTTTTTTTAAGTTAGGTTTATTGATGGATAATTTATATACATTAAAATTTACCTTTTTAAGTGTAGAGTTGGATGAGTTTTAATAAATGTATACAGTCATATAGCCACCATCATGGTCAAGATGCAGAATATTTCCATCAACCTCAAAAGCTTTACACCTGCTCTTTCACAGTCCATCCCTTCCCCTGACCCCTCAACCTTTGTCAACTACATAGTATTGCCTTTTCTAGAATATCATATAAATGGAATTGTACAGTATGTGGTCTTTTCTGTCTGTCTTATTTAGCACAGTGCTTTTGGAAGTCATCTATGTTGCATGTATCAATAGCCATTCTTTTTTATTTCTTAGCAGTACTCCATTGTGGATGACTCACCAGTTGATGAGCATTTGGTTTGTGGCATTTATGAATAAAGCTGCTATGAACATTTGCCTGCAGGTGTCTATGGGAAAATGTCCAGGAATGGGATCATTGGATTGTATGGTAAGTAGATTTTTAACTGTATAGGAAATCACCAAACTGTTTTTCAAAGTGGCTATACCATTTTGTATTCACCGCAGCAATGGATGAGATTTCTAGTTGCACCACATTCTTGTCTGCACTTTGTATTTTCAGTCTTTAAAATTTCAGCCATTCTATTATAGTAAACAAAACAGCATGGTTCTGGCATAAAAACAGACATATAGATCAATAGAACAGAATAGAGAACCCAGAAATAAATCCATACTTATATGGTCATTTAATCTATGACAATGGAAGCAAGAATTTACATTGGGGTAAAGACAGTCTATTCAATAAATGGTGCTAGGAAATCTGGACAGACACATGCAAAAAGATGAAACCGGACCTTACACCATATACAAGAATAAATTCTAAATGGATTAAAGACTTAGATGTAAGATCTGAGACCATAAAACTCCTAGAAGAAAATATAGGAAGTAAATTTGCAGACATTACCCTTAGCAATATTTTTACTGATATATTCCCTCAGGCAAGGGAAGTAAAAGAAAAAAATTAACATATGAGATTACATCAAACTAAAAAGTTTTTTCACAGCCAAGGAAACCATCAATAAAACAAAAAGGCATCCTACTGAATGGGAGAAATTTGTCAATGATACATCTGACAAGGGGCTAATATCCAAAATTTATACATAACACAACACCAAAAAAACAAACAACCCAATTAAAAAATGGGCAGAGGACATGAAGAGACATTTTGCTAACGAGGACATACAGATGGCCAACAGACATATGAATAAATGTTCAACCTCACTAATCATTAGAGAAGTGCAAATAAAAACCACCATGAGATACCATCTCACTCCAGTCAGAATGGCTAACATCAATAAATCAGCAAACAACAAGTGCTGATGAGGCTGTAGGGAAAAGGGAAACCTGCTGCACTGTTGGTGGGATTGCAGATTGGTGCAGCCACTATGGAAATCAGTATGGAGGTACCTCAAAAAACTGGAAATGGAACCAATTTATGACCCAGCAATTCCATTCTTAGGTATCTATGCAGAGAAAAACAACATGCTAATTCGAAAAACTATATGTACCGCTATATTTATTGCAGTGCTATTCACAATAGCCAAGACATAGAAACAACCAAAATGCCCATCAGTAGATGACTGGATTAAGAAACTGTGGTACATTTATACAATGGAGTATTACTCAGCTATACAGAAAAATGAAATTGTACCATTTGAAACGATATGGATGGACCTAGAGAACATTATGTTAAATGAAATGTCAGATGGAGAAAGAAAAATACCATATGATCTCACTCATATGTGGAACCTAAAGAACTGACTAAACGAACAAACTAATCAGAAACAGTGTCAGATGTATAGAGGAAAAACTGAGGGTTGCTAGATGGGAGCGAGTTGGGAATGAGGGAGAAGGTACAAGGATTAGAAAGCACAAATTGGTAACCGCAAGATTGCCACGGGGATATGAAAGACAGTTTGGGGAATATACTTAATAATGTTGTGAAGATTTTGTAGGGTACCTGATGGATTCTTGTCTTATTAGGGAGTCCACTTCATGGACAGTGTAGATGCCTGACCACTGCAGTGTACACCCGAAGCTAAAGCTGAATAATACTGAATGTCAACTATAATTATTTTTTTTAAGATTTTATGGGGGGATTGGGGGAGGGGAACAGCGTTGGGGAATCGGGGAAGGGGAACAGACAAGTTGCTGTCTTTTTGTTCTTTTTTTAAGATTTTATTGGGGAATTGGGGGAGGGAAACAGCATTGGGGAATTGAGGAAGAGAAGCAGACAAGTTTCTGTCTTTTTGTTCTTCAGTTTAGTTGTGGAGGATGTTGCTTCACTGGCCCATGTTGGTATCGTCATTGCGCTCTTCCCGGGTGAGGCAGATCGGTTGCCGGCCTCTGGATGTCGCTCACCGTGGCTATTGGCAGCTCACGCTGGCTGCCGGCCACTCATGCTCGATGAGGGCCACTCACTGTAGCCTATGGCAGCCCACTGCAGCAAGGGCTTCAGCCTATACCATCGCCGGGGGCTCACAGCTCAGCTCCAGGTGGAGCTGTTGTTCACTATCTTAGCTGTAGCGGGCAGTGTCACTGGCCCTCATATGTGGGATCCGAACTGGGGCCGCTGGCATCCCAAAACCAGCTCTTAACCAATGCGCCACTCAGCTGGCCCAATTATAATTTTATATATTCACAGGATTTGGAGTATAGGGCATAGGGAATAAAATCAATGGAATTGTAAGCTATTGATATATACGATATCAGAGGGGTAGTAGATTGGGGGAAGGGAGTTATCACTTTGTGAGGTGTGTAAATGTCTGACTATTATATTGTTTTGTATATAATAAAACTAATAAAAAAAATTTTATTTTTTATTAAAAACTAATAAAAACTAATAAAAAAACTAATAAAAAACCTGAAACTAATAAAAATTTTTTTTAGCCATTCTGGTGAGTGTATAGAACTATCTTATTATGATTTAATTTCTCTTTCTCTGAACACTTATGATAGTGAGTACCTTTTCATCTATTTACTGTATTTGCCATCTATATTTCTTCTTTTGGTGAAGTGTGAGTTAAAATCTTTTGCATTTTTATTGGATAATTTGACTTTTCATTATTGACTTGTAAGTGCTCTATATATTTGGCCTTCAAGTCCTTCATCAGATATGTGTTTTGAAAGTATTTTCTCTTAATTTGTAGTTGTCCTTTTCTTTTCCTTAATATTGACTTTTAAACGGGAGTTTTAAATTTTGGTTAATTTCTTTAGAGTTTTTGCTCTTAAATGTAGGGCTACGATCCACTTCAAGTTAATTTTTTTTGTGTAAACTTATTTTAATTTGAGAAATTTGCATTTCTTTTTAATTTTTAAAAAATACAGGAGTACCAAAAATATACTACACCTGCAGAACCACTTAATATATATAGTATAATGTGGCAATGGAGTCAATGGAAGCGTAATAGATATATATGATATCGGGGGCAGGGGTAGTGGATGGGGGAGGGGGGTTGTCAAGTTAACTTTTGTATATGACACAAAGTAAGGGTTGAAGTTCATTTTTTTTACTTGTAGTGTGTAATTGTTCCAGTTGTTTAGCACCATTTGTTTAAAAGTCTATCCTTTCTCTCATTCAATTACTTTAGTACCTTTGTCAAAAGTTAATTGACCATACATGGTCAATTTCTGAACTCTCTAGACACACACACACACACACACACACACACACACACACACACCTCTATATATTCTTACACCCATACAATACTGTCTTTTTATTAGACACTAATACCATACTGTCTATAACTTTACATTAAGTCTTGAAATCAGGTATAATAAATCCCACATCTTAGTTTATCATTTTCAAAATTATTTTGAATGTTCTAGAGCCTTTGCAATTCCATACAAATTTTAGAATCTGTTTTTCAATTTCTAAAAAAAGAACAGCCTCCTGGGGGTTATATTGGATTTGTTGAATCTATTGATCAATTTGGGGGCATGGGGGATTTATATCTTAACAATATTGAGAATTCAAATCCATAAATCAGTGTGTAACTATTTATTTAGATCTTGTCTGATTTTTCTCAGCAATGTACAGCATATAGTTCTTATACATAGTTTGTTAAATTTATTTCTGAGTATTCCATTTTGATGGTATCGTAAGTTATATTTTTTTACTTCAATTTCCAATTGTTTATTGGTAGTACATAGAAACATAAGTCATTTTTTAAATAATGACCTTGTATCCTTTCACCTTACTAAATTCACATAGCAGTTCAGTAATTATTATAATTCCTATGGGATTTTCTATGTACATAATCATGTTATCTGCTAATATAAATTTGCTTCTTCCTTTCCAAGATATGTGACTATTATTTACTTTTCTTGTCTTATTGCACTGAGTAGGGCTGCCAGTATAACTTGACTAGAAGTAATGAGAGAAGACATCCCTGCCTTGTTCTCAACCTTAGGGGAAAAGCATTCAGTTATTAAATGTGATGTTAACTGTAGGCCCTTGTTTATGCCCTTTTTCAGGCTTGGACATTTCCTTCTACTGCTAGTTTATGTAAAGTTCTATTATGAATGGACTTCGTAACATGCTTTCTCCCCTGCATCTTTACAAATGATAATATGATTTTTCTTTTTAAGCTTGTTGATACGGTGAATTACACTGATGGACTCTCAAATGTTGAACCAATCTTACATTTGTGTGATAAATCTCATTTCATTGATAGTCCTAATGTATTATCATTTATACTTATTGCTGGATTCTACTTACATTTTGTTGATGATTTTACATATATGTTTATGAGGATTGTTTTCAATAGTTTTCTCGTAATGTCCTTGTCTGGTTTAGGCAGCAGGGTAATGCTGGCCTCATAGAATGAGTTGTAGAGTGGTTTTTCCTCTTCTATTTTCTGGAAGATTTGTGAATCTGCATTTTTAAATGTACCTATTCTTATCTGTTTTGCCCCTGACTCTCCATCCTCACCTTAGGTCCTTTGTACAAGACTGCTTGAAGTACTTTAAAGTTGCATTTGTTGAACTAAGAAGACAAGGGTTTTGTACACACAGAAGTGGTTCAAGTGCCCTGAAAAGGTTGTGTGTGTGTGTGTGTGTGTGTGTGTGTGTGTGTGTGTGTGTGTGTTCTTGTGCTTCTTTCTAAGAATTATTGTATGACATGAGAGAAAATAGAAAATAGAGTTTTAAACTTTGGAGGAAACTAACATAAGGTACCATGTGTCACAGCCTCACAATGACAATAGCTACTTATTATCAGAGGGGAAGGACATTATATCAAACTCCACTTCTTTAAGCAAGAAGAGAGTGTATAATGCCAAAGCAAAAACTACATCTCTGCCCTCTATGTGTGGTTCTGTCTCCTCATACCACCCTCAAGAGCCTTCTCCCTTGAAATTAAAATCTTTTTAGTGAGCCCAACCCTTTCTGGCCTGGAACAAACCCACATTTGAACATGGGTTAAACACACAGGCCACTTTTTAGAGAATCCATATGTTTTTGCTGTTGTCTCATAACTTGCCGGAGGCTATGCAAGTGACAGAAAGCCATGGAAGGGGATGGAAAAAGAAAGGGTCTTGTATAAGGATGTGACTTTACCTTCTTTTACCCTACAGCCTTTCTCTTCCCAGTGGAGAGGGAACTTGTGGAGGAAATGGGAACCCAGCTGACATTCCTGTAGGAGGAAAACATGCTCCACAAGGCCATGTTCACCATTGCTTCATGAAGACAGAAGAGCAATGATGAGGGTCCATAAGGATACATGTCTTCAAGGCTCTTGGATGGGATATCGCTAAGTCCTCCTCATGCACAGAGACCAGCACAGGCCTCAGGGCTCAGGCCATGGGAGGAGCATTTGCCTGCCAATCAGAAGATTTGGTGTCCAATCTTTGAGTGGCTCTCAACTGAGTCCAAGGAAGGTGTGTTCTGTCAGAGCAAGGGGATGTGAGCCCACTCAACTTTACCAATAAATAGTGGGGTTCATCCCTTCCCTCTGGCATGGATGGGCATGGCTCTTCACTGCACACACCAGTATAGGCCTTCATCCTGGCTGATTCCTTCTCTGCTCACAAGGAAAGGAAGCCTTGTTCTTGAAGATCTGTGAGGGAAGAATAGCTGTATTGGTCAAGATTCTTTCAGGAATCAGATGGCATGCTCCAATTAGGATAACTTGAGAAATTAATAACCAAACTATTTGCAAAGGTGTGGACAGGACAGGTGGACACCACTCTAGAGCTAGTAATAGTGGGGCTCCATTACTGTCCCAAGTCTGAAGGGAAAAAGGGAAGGTACGTTTCCAGAATCTGTATGGAGTAAGCTGTATGAAAAGGGTCTCCTGGCAAGAACGGCAATCTCATGGGATGTGGGTCAGGGAATCATACTGCCCGCTCAGGCTCCTATTGGTATTCCACACTCTCCGGACCCAAAGGGGAACCAGAGAACCAGGGATCCTGTTGATGTGGTCCACACAGGTGAGTTGCAAGGTGGAAGAGGGGAGGAAGTGGATCTGGGGGGACAAAGGGAAGACATCTAGTGAGTAGCTGTGTACCTCAGAGTCGTTCCTGCACTCTCAGCCCCTCTCTACAGGGCAAATGCATCTCTTCACGTCTTCCTGGCATTGGCTTCCTGGGAGGAACAGCTTTGAGGGTCACCATGTCTAGAGCAGAACCAAAGGGATCTGGCTCTTCCCACAGCAGCTGGGCCACCAGGTGTAGCAGACTGGAAGGAGCCAGAAGCCACACTTGTACCCCCAAAGAGAAAAAACAGGCCCCTGAAACAGACTAACTGGCTGTGAGCTAAGTTCAGCCCTCCTCATTCTTGTTAATATCCTCTGGCAGCCAGGAGCACTGAAAGGAGGCCGAAGTCAGGAAAATTCCAAGAAGCTTTTACTAAAAATAAAGTAAATAGCCATTTCTTACAAGATGCCCAGCCACTAATTAGCTGTAGTACTTCTGTGTGAGGAGAGGCCCTTTGGCTACAGAATATGAATTTAAAAACTAAGCTCCATGCTAAGTGGCAATTAAGGGCTTTACCCAATCATAATAAACCTTAGTCTTCCTTTCCTAAGCAAGTGCTGCATCTTGCTGCCAGAGCAAACCCGTCAGCTCATTCCTGGTTTCCTTCTTAAAACAGAGCAGAGCCATGACACTCCGCAGAGCAAATGCTCTCAGACTGCTCTCTCTCGGGGCTCCCCATGTCACTGGGGCAGCTCTCAGGGCCTCTTAACAGTGTTGACATGGGCACAGCCAACCATAGGTGTCCATCAGCCTCTGGCCAAGACCCAGCCCACAAGGACATCTTCCACTCAGGCTGTGCAGCCTGATGGTTAGGGACACAGGCTTTGCAATCGCAGCCATGGTGTTTACAAGAACAGAGCAAAAATCTGCACTTTTTCTTCACGGCATTCATCAAAGTTTGAAATTTTACATGTGACAGTGACAAATGTTTTTAACCCTGTGTGTATTCTCTGTCTCTTACCATCCCTCCACTCTGCCCCCTAAAGAAAATCCTAGGGCCGGCCAAGTGGAGTGGTGGTTAAGCGCTGGCTTGGGAAGCCAGAGGCCCCGGTTCGGGTCCCACATATGAGGGCCAGTGACACTGCCCTCAAAAAAAAAAAAATCCTAGCATTGTCCACTGGGCACCCTCCTTTCTCTTCTATCTTGGGATCAGTTTTGGGAGGTGGATGTGGAGCTAGAACAGGAGTCACAGGGTAAATGCTTGCAGGGGCAAGGTGACAGGAGTAGTGGAGAAGCAGCAAGGAGTGGGAGCCTGGGAAGAAAAAGGAGGTGAAGCACTGAGCTCAGCCCACTGTGGCCAAAATATAGCTCCCTTGTGGCCACCTCTAACCAATTTTCCAAATCAAACCCCAAAGTTGGATGTCTGTAAGAAGTTTCTTGATTGTTGTAGAGGCCAAACGAAACAACCTACGGCCAATGTGGCCCATGCCTCCCAGTACGTGACTCCTGGGCAAGATGATGTCCATCGGAAAGGAACAGGAAGGAGGTTAAGGGGACAGCAGGGTAAAAAGCTGGGTTTTAAACAGTCCTCAATTGGGAGCTGAGAGGGAATTGGGAGGAGCAGCTGCCAAGTGAGGATTTTGAGAGTGGTTGAAATTGAGAACGGTGATTTTAAAGATGGTTTGCTATGCATTAAGAATGGACTCCCCATTTGGATCCATTACCTCGAGAGACTGAATAAAGATTTTAATTTTTGTTGTTAGTTTCTGCTTGGCCGACTGGGTTGTTCTGAGTTGGCTCTATGTCACGTGGAGCCATGTGGCTGCAGGCTGCCTCTAAGAAGGACTCATGCTGGCATGCTATGGGCTCTGCCCATCACACTGGGATCCACCTGAGGGCAGGATGAGGGCGTTTTGCTTCTCATTATTTGTTAAGTGAATGCCTCTGCCTTACTCCTGGTTCTTTATTCAAGAGGTACAAATTTAGTTTAAATTCTCTTTCACTGTCCCCTGGGCCAATCAACATAATCAATCATGATATAATAAATAGAGTGGGGAAAAGCTGAGAAATTCACCAATGAGCAAAGGTAGAGTGCACTGCACCTGAGACGGCAACCGGGTTCCAGCTCGGTTGCTTTCCAGTGACAGGAAATAACCAAAAGAAAACATATTTTGCCCCTCTCTGTGAACCAGGGTTCTTTGTGAGCTCTCCCATCGGTTACTCACAGAGGGGAGGCTTTACTTTTCTCCCTTCACCCTTAAGTATTAGTTACATATACTGTGTAAAAATCTACAGTAGTCCCCCTTATCTGTGGGGGATACGTTCCAAACCCCCAGTGGATGCCTGAAACCAAAGATATACCCAACTCTATGTATATTATGTTTTACATACCTATGATAAAGTTTAATTTCTAAATTAGGCACAGTAGGAGATTAACAACAATAATAATAAAATAGAACAATTATAACAACTTACTGTAATAAATCTTATGTGAATGTGGTCTCTCTCAAAATATCTTTTTTTTTTTTTTTTTTAGGGCAGTTTCACTGGCCCTCATATGAGGGACCCGAACCGGGGCCGCTGGCTTCCCAAGCCAGCGCTTAACCACCACGCCACTCGGCCGGCCCTCTCAAAATATCTTATTGCACTGCACTCACCTTTTCACTTAAGGGAAGCACTTTATGCCTTCTTTTTGGCCTATCCAAATTGCCAGTGTTACTACTGCTGCACGTTGGGGCCATTATCAAATAAAGTAAGGGTTACTTGAGCACAAGCACTGCAGTACCACAACAGGCGATCTGAAACTGAGAAGGCTACCAAGTAAATGACTAACAGGCAGATAGCATATACAGTGAGGAGACACTGGACAAAGGGATGAGTCACATACCAGGCGGGATGGAACGGGATGGTGGGAGATTTCTTTATGCTACTCAGAACAACATGCAATTTAAAACTTAAGAATTGTTTATTTTTGAGTTTTCCATTTAATATTTTCTGACCGTGGTTGACCACAGGTAACCGAAACAGTATGAAGTGGAACTGCGAATGAGGAAGGAATGCTATACTCCAAAACAATTGTTATTATCTTAGTTTCCAATAGTCAGGAATCGGGGAGCAGCTTAGCTGAGTGTCCCTGACTTAAGGTCTCTTATATGCCTGCAGTTAAGGTGTTGGCCAGAGCTGCAGTCATCTCAATGCCAAGCTGGGGGAGGGTCCACTTCCAAGCTCCCTTTCCTGGCTGTTGGCAGGCCTCAGGCCCTCACTGGCAGTTGGCCAGAAACATCACTTTCTGGCCAAGTGGATCTCTCTATATGGCAGCCCTCAATATAACAGCCGGCTTCCTCCAGAGGGAACCAGAGAGAAAGCAAGTCTTTCTATAATCTAATCTCAATAATGACATCCCATCGATTTTGCCCTATTCTATTTATTAGAAACAAGTCACTAGGTCCATCCAACACTGAAGGGGAAGGGAATCCACAGGGCTAGAGTGCCATGAGGTAGGGATCCATGGGAGTATTAACCCAGCCTTGTTATTCAGGGCCTACAAGGAACACAAGCAGGGATGTAACAGTGATAGCGCTCTGGACATAACTCCCCCTTACCTCTTTGAGTAAGCAGGTGAATACACATAATTGTCCCTATCAACCATCTTCCTACAAAAGCCAAGAACTGATGTCATTATACACAGTACCATGGCCTTGCACCAAATAAAATCCTGGGAAAGTTGAGTTATATTGCATTTTGTTGAGAATGAGCCTAAAACATAAATCTAGAATATTTTCTCCACATTCTCCTGTGACCCCTGGGTTTGAGTTCTATTCTGCCTTTTATTAGCTATATGACTCTCGGCAAGAAACTTCCCTGAAGCCCATTTCATTTCTTCATGCATAAACTAAGGGTAATAATAGAATTCATGCCACTGGGTTTTGGTCGGGATTAAATAAAAATGATTAAAAATATGAAGGCTGTGCCTGACACATTTTGGCATTAAAGAAATCTTGGCACCTATTATTATCATGATTATTCCATTTCTATTCTTTAATGTATTTTCTTTCAAACCTTCTGCTCTTAAAAGCCTGGCTTGCCTCCCCCTTATGGTTATTAAAAACTGCTCAGTGCTAGAAACTCATGGACAAGTTTTCATGGCACCAATTAATGTATGTAAATTATGATCATTGTCTTGGGAGATCTGATACTGGTATTTGGCTTCCATCAAAATAAAACATCTCAAAATTAGAACAGGCGACTGCATACGTTTGCAGAGAACAAAATGCTATAGATTAGGAGAAGCAAAGTTGATCTTTCACATTTTTCCTCTTTAACCTTTGCCCATATCTTGAATGGGTGTTTTCTGAGGGAATCCACACAGAGAAGGAAAATATGGTCTCAGGTCTTGCGGGGGTTAGAGACCCCAAGTGTTTCAGAGAGAAGATGGTCCACAGACACTTTACTCACCGAAGTTATATTCTGGAGTTGAGCAGAGTGTCTTTTACTGCTTGCCTGAGGCTGTGTTAGTTGCATTCCAAAAGTTTAGAAATACCTGAGTGGACATATGAACTATGAAATAATTGTTGACTTTTCCATGTGCTTTGAGAAGGGCTAAAGAAGACAAAGACACATTTTTTTTCTTTCTCTCTCAACTTTTTTTTTTTTCCCCCTGAAAAGCCCCAGAATTCTGACCCACTTCACATCTGCCTCCTGCCTCTGGTTTTGAAATCTGCAGCCTGATGGCTTGTTTGCTTGTTAGCATGAAAGGCTTGCTCTGGGTCTGTGCTTGCTTGTTAGTAAAGAACCAACAAGCATTGCAATCCAAAGGTAATCACAGAATGAAATCACTTCCAGATGCCAAGCCCCACTCCTGATGGTGAAAGCAGACTTTACAATTGTAATGGACCAGGTATTCAATGGCTCTCACCCAATCCTATTAGGGTTTTGAACATGCACATGTGTTCTCGTCCTTTCCTTTCCCTCCCCTGTCTCCCAGGTTTTTCCTTTTCTCTCTCATTCCTTGCTTTCTTCAACTTGGATCAATTTTAATCTGAATAGCAAAATCAAAGCTGGATATAACCCAGGCTCAATTCTGCCATAAGTAACTAAGCTGCTGTTGTCCTGGGATCTATTAGATGATGATAGTTCCTTGTCAGAGCAGCAGCCACCGGAGAGAGGAGTAGCTCTCTCTTTCAGCTTCATCCTCGCAGGCTCCTAGAAATCTTGTTTAAGGGAAAGTGCAAATGTGAAAAAAACTGTTCCTCAGGCAGTTGTGACCAGAGGGATTATACTACCTGCAGAAAAAGGCTCACTGCCCACACTCAGTTCAGAACTGGCCCAGAAATGAGACTGGCTGTCAGAGCTGAAACTCACACTGGTCAAATACGTTTGGCTCCACAGTGACATGGGAGGTTGTGTTTTGAATCCCTACATGATGAGGTGTGTCAGAGCTTACCACAGAAAGTCTGGGAAAAGAAAGAAGGAAAGAAGATAGAAAAGGAGAGAAGAAGAAAGCGAGGCTAAAGGAAGAAAAGGACTTAGCACTATAAGAACATTTTTGGAGTTATTATAGTACTAAAGTTGGAGAAAGAATGTTATCAAAAGGCTTTCAAAAGGGGAATTCATCACAGACATATTGATTTTCTCCCCTCAAAAAGTGAGTACCATGAAATCCAATTTCATATCCCATCTCAGCTCAAACCCTGAAAGGACTTAAGTAGCAGAATCTTTTCTTCATTCACTTATTAGTCTCTTTCCCCAATGCTCAGGTGGAAGACATGGCCATATGTGAAAACAAGGATCTATATGATTTGACCACATGCATGTAGATAAAACACAAATGAAACATTTGTATACAGCAAGTAGAAGAGCTTTTTTAAAAAAAAAATTTATTTTGCTTATGTATAGTTAGTATACTTATTAAGTTATTACTTCCCTTGTGAATAATTCATTAAATTTTAAATGCAACACAAATGTATTTCTTCCCAGGCAGCATAGCATATAGCTCGCAGTCAACCATTTATTCCCAGATGTTTATATCCACAGGGTCTAAGAACTCCATAAAACTAGGATAATAGCACATTGAAAATATCTGGCCACAACCCATAAAAGAACGTGCATAATAAAACTGCTCCTACCCCCATTCTTCCCTCCAATGCAAACCTTCCAAATGTTTCAAAGTAATTTTCCAAAGGTGTAGTGGGGGTGGATAACCAAAATCCTATATTCTCACATTACTGAGACCTGAGTTCAAGATCAAATTGAAGAAATATAAGTATCCAACCCCTTTAAAAACAATCTCTTAAAAATAAACCCGGGGGGGGCGGTGTTTAAATGGCTGGTGAGCAGTTTGTTTTATTATAAGGCAAAATAAAAGGGGTGTGTATGTGTGTGTGAGTATATGCCCAAAAAGTAATGAATGTATTCTCCAAGTGGCCACATTTTCACCATCCTGTTAACAGCTAAGCACCCGCTGCTTCTCCAACAATTTGCTAATGCTGTTTTTATTTCCCTATTTGGTTTTGGAAATATAAATTATTTTATATCAGCCTCTCAAACAGCTACTCACTTTTGATACATAATAATTTATGCCAAATAGCAACATTGCCTTGTTTATTCATTTCTGGGTTCCTATTAGAAATATGGGCCGGTTAGGTGCCCTATCAGTCAATATCATCTATTGGGCCTCATCTTAGAGGATAGATTAGGTATATGAAGAAGAAGAAAACTCTTTCTGCTTCAAGGGAGGTAATAGAACACTAATAAGAAGCTAGTTGTGAAATGTCACATGGGGTAATGATCCAAGATGGCAGAGCAGTAAACACAGTGTTTGCCTCATCCCATGAACACATGAAAATTACAGCCAAATTATAGAACCATCTGATGTCTAGCTGAACAGAAGTTTTAAAACTAAGGATATACAGAAGGAGCCACATCGAGACTGGTAGGAAGGGCGGAGACACGAAATGAGCTAGTCTCAAACCTCTGTGTGGCGGATGAAAACTGGGAGGGGTATCTCAGCCACAGAGGTACCAATAGACAAGCAATGGACCCCAGCTCTATACCAGGCACTGCAGCCCAGAGTACTGGTGCCAGGAAGAGGAGACCCACAACATCTGGCTGTGAAAAACAATGGGAATTCTGACCATCTGTGTGGCAAGGAAGGCTGTGGGAAACCCAGATGTCCTCTTTAACAGTCCCCACACAGACTCACTTGCTCATAGGCACTCACCTTGGGTTCCAGGGAGAGGATGGTGACTCAGGGGGCATCAGAGGCATATAGGGGCAGACTGAGGTATGTGGCTTCGGGTGACAGCTGGAGGACTATTTCCATTTTCTGAGAGTGGGGTCCTTTTCCCATGCAGCCAGCAGGCCGGCATCATCTTTCCTGTGTTGAGCCTGCCCCCACAGGCCAAATCTGAATCTGATCGGCCTGGTGAGCTCTGCAGCTGCACCCTGCTCATTCACTGGGACACTGCCACACCCAACTCCATACCACATGAGGCTTTATTGGTTGCAGAACCTTATGGGAGCCTGCAGTAGGCTTCAGTGTGTCCAGCTTTTTGCAGAGCTACCCCAGACCTGGTACCAGAGCAGCCATTCTTGGTTCACAGTGGGCCTTCTCCCACACGCCTTCAGATACAGCACAGGCAGCAGCTAAATGTGGATTGCTTTATAGCTTTCACCAGGTAGTGCACAGCTGGTCACAGGCAGCGGCTGACCTCA
Source organism: Aselliscus stoliczkanus (assembly GCA_033961575.1). Classification (NCBI taxonomy): domain Eukaryota; kingdom Metazoa; phylum Chordata; class Mammalia; order Chiroptera; family Hipposideridae; genus Aselliscus; species Aselliscus stoliczkanus. The sequence goes on along the minus strand of CM066732.1, from coordinate 74,328,999 downwards.
GCCTGCATGGGAGCCCTTCCCAAGAGGCCCTAGAACCAACATACTTGGACGTTGGCTTTAGACCATAGCAGAGCACCACCCAATTAGCCCCACAAGTGGCACACACAAAGGGTGGTCTCACCAGGCACCAGAGCCTGCTGGGGCAAATCCTGCTGCTGGGACTTGGCCAAACATCATAGCCAGTCAGTCTGAGGGTCAATCCCATCCACTGAGGTGTCAATAGCAGTCAAGACTCAAATATAACAGGAAGGCATACACAACCCAACCAAGGAAAACACCTGGAGCACCCAGCACAGCTGACCAGGGAGACTGTGCCACTGGATTCCACAGGAGCCCTATTTCATAAGGCCACCTGGCAACACTGGGAGACATAGCATATCTACCTAATACATAGAAACAAACACAGAAAAACAGCCAAAATGAGGAAACAAAGACATACATCCAAAATGAAAGAACAGGAGAAAACTCCAGAAAAAGAACAAACCAAAATGGAGGCAAACAACGTACCAGAGAAAGAATGCAAAGCGTTGGGTATAAGAATGCTCAAGGAACTTAGTGAGGACTTTAACAAAGAGATAGCAAGCATAAAAAAGGACAGAGAAACCATAAAAAGAACCAGTCAGAAGTGAAGAATACAATAACTGAAATGAAGAATGCACTAGAAGGAATCACTAACAGATTAGATGAAGCAGAAGATTGAATCAGTGACTTGGAAGACAAGGTAACAGAAAACACACAATCAGACCAGCAAAAGGAAAAAATAATTTTTAAAAATGAGCATAGCTTAAGAGACCTCTGGGAAAATACCAAGTGTAACAACATTTGCATCATAGGTGTACCATAAGGAGGAGAAAGCAAAGGATTGAGAACCTATTTGAAGAAATAATGACTGAAAAATTTCCTAAGCTGGTGAAAGAAATATACATATAAGCCCAGGAAGTGCAGAGTGTCCCAAATGAGATGAACCCAAATAGGCCCCACCAAGACACATTATAATTAGAATGGGAAAGGCTAGAGACAAACAGAGAATCCTAAAAGCAGCAAAAGAAAGGCAACTAGTAACTTATAAGGGAGCTCCCATAATATTGTCAGCTGATTTCTCAACAGAAACTTTGCAGGCAAGAAGGGATTGGCAGAAAATATTCAGTGTTGAAAATCAATGACCTACAACTAAGACTACTCTACCCAGCAACAATATCATTTAAAATTGAAGGACAGATAAAGAGCTTCCCAGACAAGAAAAAGCTAAAAGAATATTAGAGGGACTAATAAAAAAAAGATCAAAATTATTAATAATAAAACGGCAATAACAACATATCTATCAACAATTATTTTCAATGTAAATGGATTAAATGCTCTGATCAAAAACATAGGGTGGCTGCACCAGCAGAGTGATGCTTTGGTTAAGAATTGGCTTGGAGGGCCAGCCGAGTGGCTCAGTTGGTTAAGAGCTCACTCAATAGTGCGAACTCTGAGCAACAGGATTGCCAGTTCAATTCCCAGCCCTAGTTGAGCTGTCACTGAGCTGCCAACAGGAGGCAGGATGGCTCAGTTTAAAAAACAAAAACAAAATAAATAAATAAATAAATAAATAAATAAATAAATAAATAAGCTTAAAAAAAAAAAAGAATTGGCTTGGGAGCGCCAGCTCTGAGCAGCAGGGCCCCAGTTCAGATCCCACATGAGGGCCAGTGACACTGCGCTCTCTACAGCTAAGATGGTGAACAACAGCTCAACCTGGAGCTGGGCTGCTGTGAGTTGCTAGCGCCAGCATAGGCTACAGTGGGGCTGCAGTGGACTGCCATGAGCTACCGTGTGCTGCTATGGGCCCCCGTGAGCAGCCGTCCAATGGCGGGCGAGCGACTGCTTCATCTGGGAAGAGCACAATGATAATACCAACATGGGCCAGTGAAGCAACGTCCTCCACAACTAGATTGAAGAACAAAAAGGACAGAAATTTGTCTGTTCCCCTTCCCTCATTCCCCAAAGCTGTTCCCCTCCCCCAATTCCCCAATAAAATCTTTAAAAAAAAAATACAGTGGCTGAGTGGATAAGAAAACAAAACCCTTACATATGCTGCCTATAAGAAACTCACTTTAGATTAGAAGACACACAGAGACTGAAAGTAAAGGGATAGAAAAAGTTATTTCATGAAAATGGAAATGGAAAAAAAGCTGGGGTCACAATACTTATACCAGACAAAACAGACTTGAAACCAAAGGTTATAACAAGAGACAAATACCCAGTAATCCCACTTCTGGGTATTTACCCAAAGAAACCCAAAATGCTACTTTGACGGCTATGTGCATCCATATGCTCATTACAGCACTGTTTATAGTAGCCAAGATGTGGAGGCAGCCTCGATTACCATTGTTGGATGAATGGATAAAGAGAAGGTAGTACACTTATGTACAATGGAATAGTGCTCAGCCATGGAAGGGAATGGGTTTTTGCCTCTGCAGTGGCATGGATGGACCTGGAGGGACCTGTGCTGGGTGGAGTGTCAGACAGAGAAAGACAGATGCAATGTGATTTGACTTATATGTGGAATCTAAAAAACAAAATAAACAAACAAACAAAACAGAAACACATTCATAGATTCAAATAATAGTTTGATGGTTATCAGATGAGTGGGATTGATAGGGTGGGTGAAAAATGGTTAAGTACAAATTGGTTGTTACAAAGTTGTCATGGGGATGTAAGGTACAGCATAAGGATTATAGTCAATAATATTGTAATAACTACGGTGTCAGATGGGTACTAGATTTATCAGGGTAATCGATAAGAGGGGGATTGGGGACACGATGAAAAAGGTGAAGGGACTAAGAACTACAAATTGATAGTTACAAAATAGTTAAGAGGATGTAAAGTAAAGCATAGGGAATATAATCAATAATATGGTAATAACTGTATATAGTGCAAGTGGGATCACTTCTTAAATTATATAAATGTCTAACCACTATGCTGTACACCTGAAATTAATACAAAAAATAGTATTAATTGGAATTTAAAAATTAAAGAAGAGGGAAAAAGGTGAAGGGAAATAGAGGTTCAAATTTCTAAGTATAAAGCAAGTAAGTCATGGGGATATAATTTATAACATGGGAATACAGTAAATAATAGTGTGATAGCGTGGTACAATGTCAGATGGTTGCTGGACTTATGGTAATCACTTCTTAGGTATATAAATGTTTAAAAACTATGGCATACACCAGAAACTAATATAATGTTGTGTGTTAGTTATATTTTTAAATACAAAACTTAAAGAGAAAAAAGAAATTGGTTGGTATGACAGAAATGGAGGAAGATATAACATATGAATATGTCCATAGTATGCCATGGCTACCCAGAGTGGTATAAATAGTAATGTATTCAGGGAGGTGGGAAAGGTGAAGGACTTGTATCTGCCAGTGGAATAAGGCAGGGGGAAGACAGGAGGGGGGCATAACAAGTTATATGGTAGAAACCAAAATGTATTTGAAGTCAGGAAACCTGGGGTCAAGTTGGGCTTTTCCTCTTAGTAGTTATGTGGCTCGGACGTAGTTCAGTTTCCTCATCTCTAAAGTTGAGATAATCACTCCTGCCTTGGATGGTTGCTGAAGAAACCACGGAAGCTAGTAGGCTTTGCAAGTTGTAAAGTATCACGCACATCTGCCTTATCAGAGTGGGTGAAGTTGTATAAAGAGTTAGCTGATGAAATGAAAACATCCTGGAAGCTAGCCTCACTTTTATTTATGCTTAACACATGCTTGAATAATGCTTTCTATCTTGTTTCTTTATTGGTTAAATGGGGATTGTAATAATTGTCTTATGTGGTTTTTGCATGATCAAATGAGAGATGATACACAGGAGATTTGTAGGGGGTGAGGGACTATTGAAACTCAAGGCATTGTCACACTTTGGTGAAACACAACACAAGCTCACTCATTCATTTATTCAACAAACATTCTTTGAGCATTAAACTATGCCAGGCTCTGTCACATCCTAGGAATATTATGGTGAATAAGGCAGACCTGACCTTTTCCTCATGGAACTTATAATAAAGCTTGTTAAATTACTTGCAAATTAGGTAAGCCCACTTTTCTTTTTTTTAGCTGAGCCATCCTGCCATCTGTTGGCAGCTTAGTGGCAGCTCAGCTCAGGCTGGGCATCGATCTCAGAGCTCAGCTCACACTATTGAGTGAGCTCTTAACCAACTGAGCCACTCGGCCAGCCCAAGGTAAGCCCACTTTTTGAAAGCACATATATTTATTATATTTCACTATACTTACATTTTAACACACACACACACACACACACACACACAGAATCAAGAAAGTTTAGTAGAAAAATAACTGGATAAGAAATTAGAAGCTATGGATTCAGTTTCAGGTTTTTTTAGGCACATAACTCAAAGTCTTTGTGCCCCTGTTTTTTCATCATAAGATTGGGCTAGTACAGGCTCTATGTGCTTCAAAGGATTTATCTTAAGATAATAGGTAGGTGCCCTTATTCTAAATCTGATAGATTTTAAAACTACTGCAAAATATGAGGTACAACAATTATTGATAAGTTCGCAAACATCCTAGAAAAAGTGCTACATACCTCATTTCTGAATATCACCATGGTCACCTTCTAAGTACTCCCCTTGGGAAGCTATGCACCAATGCCAGCACCTAGTACCTCCTTCAAAGCAATTTTGGAACTCTTTCTGGAATGGCCATCAGACTTGTCATCATATTACCCTGATGTCCTGAATGCTATCAAAATGTCTGCCTTTCAATATTTCCTTTATCTCCAGGTAAAGAAAGAAGCTATTGGGGGCCAGATCAGATGGGTAGGGAGGGTGTTCCAATACAGTTATTTGTTTACTGGCTAAAAACTCCCTCACGGACAGTGCATTATAGGAGCTGGTGCATTGTCGTGATGCAAGAGCCATGAATTATTGACAAAAAGCTCAAGTCGTCTAAGTTCAGCCTTTTCAGCACTTCCAAATAATAAACTTGGTTAACTGTCCAGTTGGTACAATGTCATAATGAATAATCCTTCTGATATCAAAGAAACGTTAGCAACATTGTTGCAACAAGTTTGGGAACTTCATTGTCAGACCTCATGTGTCTTTGCTTACCTAGGACACACTGGCTGATGAAATAGAGTAATGTGTAGTTTGCAGTGTCTTAAACCCTTACTACTCCAAGTGCAGTCCTCAGACTTACAGTACTGCCATCACCTGGGAGCTTGTTAGAAATGCAGTAGGTGTGACCCCATCCTAGAGTTACTGAATCAGAATCTATATTTTAACAATATTCCCAGTTGACTTACATGGCCATTAAAGTTTGAGAATCTAGGGCTTAGATAATCATCAAATAGAATAACTACAAAGAACCAGTTCATTTGTATTATTTGTATGAATGTTAGGAGAAATGAATCAACTTGCAACAGGATAACTTTAATAGCACTTGGTCTTGAAATAGCATTTGGTCTAGTTACATGGTGGAAGAGTTTATCTTACATGTACAATTTCTCAAAATCATCTATCTCTATTTGTAGACATAGCTGCCATCTGTGGTCTCCCAGCCTGATGGGTAGCAAACCACCTCAGTGGTAGTTACCTCCACCCCAGGTTTCTTTCTTTCAATGTTGGAAATCACTGACTCCTCTGAGAACTTGATGGTACAAGATCACAACACCAAGAGTCTTTCCAAGTGACTTTTGAAACTTGGAATTTCCCCAGATGTGTTCTTAAAATATCCTGATCTTGATTTATTCAACCTTTCTTCATGACTCTTATACTGTCCAGTGGTCAAAATGGTGTTTCTTATGGACTTTTTCCCCCTGCTCTCAGCCTCACAGCCTGTAACAGAGAAGGGACTGCAGGTGTCATGCGCTCAGCAACGATCCTCCCCAACTCAGGCTCTTCCACCATCACCACTTTCTCTTTCACCCACCAGCTCCGAGGAGTTTGCACATTACTCCCCCATCATCAGTACGGCCTCTCCCTGACCTTTTGCCAAAGAGTATGACTCTTGTGATGTGCTAAATGGATGGTCCTCTCTGTGCCAAACCAGGGTATCAGATTCTTCTAAGATCCATTGTGCAAGCTCGACATATTATTGTTTGTCTGGCGACATTTATTAAACATAGCCAGCAGTCTATGCCACTTACGGCTGCTTGAAGGACTTTTCCAGTTCTGCTTCTCAATATTTAAAATGGGCAAAGCACACTGTGAGTAGAATTCATGCCCAGAGTTCAAAATTGAATGATAGCAATGCAAACCTGATCATTTGTGTTACAGGAAAAAGCACAGTCCCTTTAAAAATGCCTCAAGCCTTTTGTTTTCTGTGGTCCTGGAAATCTGGAGGTTTGAATGGTGAATCTAATAGGAACATCCTCGGCGCCAATAACAGCCCCATAAATATCTCTTCAGCAGAGCTGTGCATCTCCCCCTGGACTTGAAGAACTTTCTTTGAAGTCACAGGGCAGAAGTGGAAGAGGTATGCAACTTATTATTATCATTATTCACCATTGCTTTAGAAGCTTTTAAGTAATACTAGATTTATCACATTTTTCTTACAGCAAATTTTAGTTTCATCTAGTGTTTCTTCTGAAGCCTGAACCAATAAACTGGTTTGTCTTTGTAGTTGATCTGCCACAGTAGTTCCCATATTTTTCTGCCAAGAAACCCTTTTGGAATCCGATTAAGTGGGTAACATGACATTTATAGTCTCAGAGATTAGAACACCTGGAAGGAGGCCCACAACTTAGCCAGTCTCTTGGGGGACTCTCGAGTAAAAAGCAGACCGACCTTATTGGATCTAACTCAGAGTCGGCCTTTTGCTGCTGTCCCCTCCTGAGGTCTGCCCTCATGGGGAGCAGCCCACCACCCCCGCTTAGGTTGCACTGCCTAGCATTGTCCATAATAAGTGCTCAGTAAATATGTCATGTTTTTTATTTGATTTTGTGGAGGGGCTCATGCAAAGCTGGTGTGCATGGACATGGTTTGCACTGTATTGCATGGTATAGGAAGAGAACAATTACAGACTAACCAAAACCTCCCATTGCTGAGTGGGTTTATGCTCTGGCTCTCTTTCTGTACATGACAATGCTTTTATTTAACTCTCTCTCTCTCTCTCTCTCTCTCTCTCTCTCTCTCTCTCACACACACACACACACACACACACACACACACACACACACCTTATTTTGGTTAGCATTATGAAAGTAAAACATACTCACTGTAAAAAATATTTTAATAACCATAAAAAAGCATTTACCTAGTACCCAGGATGACCAGTTTAAGTTTTCAGCACACTATCATTCAATATTTGTGTGTGTGTGTGTGTGTGTGTGTGTGTGTGTACATGATCTTTTGTACTTTTTGGTAAACAATGTGTCTTGCATTGCTGCACACATTTACCCTGTCTGCAAAGGTCCCATTGAAATGGTTAAGAAAAGATTAATTATTAAATTCGAACCATTACAGGAGTGAAAAACAAAACTAAGAATCTTAAATTAGTCAAAATATCTGAAGGATTCTAATCAATAGAAAAGATATTTGGTAAATGGAGAATTTACATTAGAGGGGACAAAAGCCCAAACTCCAGAGATAAGGACATTTATCAGGGGATATTTGCAGAGGAGTCCTTCAGATGATTTTAGCTCTGAATTTTCAAATTAGCCTGGGATGTTAAAGAATTGCGTTTGGAACATCTGTGATGAGTGGGGCTTGCTCTCCCCCTATAAATACAATGACTAGTGAGGCAGCTTTTGTCTTCCAAGGACTAGGAAATATGTCTGGGAAAACTACTGGTGAATGAATTGGGGGCTAAGAAAAGCTTTGAGATAAATCTGGATTCCCACAACAGCCCAGGATAAAATGTGGAGCCACCAGGAGTGGAAAGCTCTAAAGACCTTCACCCCCTCTTGCCTTCGGCAATTTAAAGGAACCTCAGCCCAACATCAGACTCACACTGACATTATGGAGCTCTAGACACCAATGGATCAGCGTCTCCAAAGTGCTGAGGGGAAACTATTATGAGCCTTGTTGTTTTTATACCCAGCCAAATTTCACATGTAAGGGCTAATGAAAGGCACTTGCAGACAAGTAAGAAGTCAGTAAGTTTAGTAATCACAGAACCAATACAACCAAAAAATTACTTCTGAAGTAACACAGTGAAATCTAAAATGAGCTATTATATAAGAAGCTGCAGCTACCTAATATGACACAGGAAGATTTATAGAGGTGAAAAATAAAATTAAAGTCAATGCTTTACAAAGGAGTCTGTGGAAGATTCTTGTTTGAGTGACAAATGTTCAAGATTGAAGATTATATATTCTTCTTTAGAGAGATCTGTGTTCATTTAATACTAATTTTATAAATGTTTCAGAGTGGTTTAAAATTATTATCATCAACCTATTGGCAAAGGACAGAAGACTAAGTCATGGTTTAAGGAGCTTGTAATCACTATAAGTACTAAAACAATTTTAACAATAGGAGTTAAAAGTAAAAGGAGAGATGAGAAGCCATTCAAGTTCCAAATTCCTCATGTTTTGTACTGAGAAGCCAGTGTGTGTTACCTGAATTCGATAAAAATAAGAAATAGAGGGACTGGCAGAGTGGCGCATTGGTTAAGAGCTGGCTCCGAACGCCAGCGCTGAGCAGCAGGGCCCTGGTTGGGATCCCACATGAAGGCCAGTGACACTACCCTCTACAGCTAAGATGGTGAACAACAGCTCAACCTGAAGCTGGGCTGCCGTGAGTCTCTGGCGACAGTGTAGGCTACAGCCCCTGCTGCAGTGGGCTGCCATAAGCTACCGTGAGTGGCCGGCAGCCAGCATGAGCGGCTGGCAGCCGGTGTGAGCTAAGAGCCACCATGAGCAGCCATCCAGTGGCCGGTGATCAATCTGCCTCACTTGGGATGAGCGCAATGATAATACCAACATAGGCCAGTGAAACAACATCCTCCACAACTAGAATGAAAAGCAAAAGGACAGCAACTTGTCTGTTCCCTTTCCCCGATACCCCAATGCTGTTCCGATCCCCCAATTTCCCAATCAAATCTTAAGAAAGAAAGAAAGAAAGAAAGAAAGAAAGAAAGAAAGAAAGAAAGAAAGAAAGAAAGAAAGAAAATAGAGGCCTAATTATATTACATTTTTCTAATATAATTAGGAGCAGGAGCAGAAACTATTAGCAGTGTGGGGGGACAATGGGGATCAGGGAAAGGGAAAATTCACTTTTTATTTTATATATCTCTCTATACAGGGCATTTTTTAAACTACATGCATGCATTACCTTTATAGTTATACATCTTGAACATCTTTCCAGGTGCAATCCAAATGTTACCAGCCTATGGATATGATTGAGATCACATATATATTCATATCAAAATTGTAATGGTTCTGAGTCTCTACTTGCCCCTGCAGAAACTTAGCTCCCACTCAGTATCCCCACATTATTTCTGGGAACTCCCAAAAGGATCCCTCCCATATAACCATAATAAAATCTTCCAGTCCAGCCACCATGATCTCTTTACTGTGCTCTTTCTCCCTGTTTCTTGGCATTTGATGTATTCTTGCACATCATTTTTAAGAACAATTATTTCTTTATCTTCACAAAATCCTCAGGTACTTGTTGACGCCCATTCCAAACCTTCAAATCAAAGGTCAAAATTCCAATTGAGAGAAGACAGATGAGGGAGAGGAACAGGCTAAACAACATCATGAGGACACAGCCTAACAACCAGAAAGGGTGACAGTCTGCAAGACAAATGTCTTAGCCTCTTCAGTCAGTCTGTGTTGTGACTATGCTACATTCACACTGACACTTAACAGGAAAAACCAGATGCTAGAGGGATCCTGAGTTAGATCCCGTAAAGGACATTTGGGGTTCACTGACAAATTTGAATTTCATCTAGTTATTGTATGGGATGAAAACTGAAAACATCCTGACATGGAAAGGTAAAGCAAGGACAGTGTGATATCATTTAGCAAACATACACACACACACACTGAAAAAAATCTGGAAAAATATACACTAATTGACAGTAGTTTTCTCTTGTTAATAGAAATATGTTTCCTGAATTTATGTTTATTTTTATTTTCTAATTACTACATATGTACTGCTTTTATAATAATTGTAATATACATTTCTCCCTGAGACTTTTCTTTATGAACTCTAGTCTCTATTTTCTTTGCCTATGTCTTGAATCTCTTCCTCCTTTGTCAACATCTAACCCATGAACAACAGGACAGATCCTCATCTTCATCAATATTTTCCCTCTTCTCCATCAATATTTGACTCTCTGAAATATAGAGGCAGTCAGTATAGATAAGTAACCTGGGTAATAGAGGCTGGTGAGTCACACAACTGGGAGTCTTCTGAAATTCATCCTGTAGACTCAGACATCATATGCACATCTTGTGTTTTTAATTTCTCAGCCCTGCCATGGGAGATGCATGAATATCTGAGGGTCAAGACCTACTACATTTATCCCTCAGATCATAATACTGCACCCAAGTTAAGATGGACTTTACCACATCTTGTGCTATTGCTGACAAATAGCTGATTGAAACCTTAAGATTTCCCCTGTCAGAGAAAATAACACTTGTTCTGAAAGACATATGAGACTTAGCAAGAGGTCCCTCTTGCCTCACAATGTGAGCTGCACGTGTGCACACACGCTTAACTCTGACCCCTAAGCATTTCCAATACCAGGGATGTTAAAGGTATGCTTTCTTGAAACAGCTCTTTCCCAGGTATTCACAAAAGATTGAAAAAGCAAGGGCATATTTATAATTCTTTGAAACCAATGAGAGCTCCACATGGGGAGAAAAATACAAGAGGGAAAAAATTACAAAATTCATCACTAACTCTTCATGTTATCTGTACAAACATTTGGTCTCCTAGGAATAGCTGAAAGCAGCAACACATAATAAGTCCTGGGAGATGTGTGATGGGTGGTGGGAAGGCTGGAAAAGATACAGAGGGTAAGAATGCATAGAGAAATTTAAGAATCTTCGGGTCGATGTAAAATAGGCATTTCATATGAAAAAGAGTGATAGTAAGAGAAAAGGACTTAATAAACAAGTTTTCCTAATCCTCACATGTAGAGAAGAACTTGTACACCATAGCTCTCTTCTGCAAATGTAGTGTTTAGTTCCAAAGAATTAAGACCTAGCTGAAATACAGTCAACTCTGGGATTGTTTCATAGAATCATTTCTCACTGACCTTCTCTCATGACCCCATCAAAATTACAGTTAAACTATAAAACAACTATCATAGAGAATCACCTGAAATCTTGCTGAACTGAATCCTTACAACTAAGGACATATAGAAGAAGCCACCTTGAGACTGGTAGTAGGGGCAGAGACACAGAATAGGATGGTCCCATACTCATATATGACCATTAAAAATTGATAGGGATATTTCAGCTGCAGAGGCCCCCCCCCCCAAAAGGAACGAGGAGCCCCAGTGCCACACCAAGCCCCTCAGCCCAGGGTTCCAGTGCCACAATTACTGGTTGTGAAAACAAGCAGAGATTGAGGCTGAGCAAGGTGAAGGGTGGCTGGAGTCCCAGGTGATTCTCTCTTAAAAGTACCATGCATGGACTTACCAATGGAATCACTGGCTCTGAGCTCCAGCACTGGGGCAGCAGCTGAAGAGGTGACAGGGACATGGGAGTGAGGGGACTGAGTTGTCTGGCTTCAGGACGAGGGCTGGAGGAACAGCTTTCCCCCAGATGAAGGAGCTGGCAGAAGCCATTGTTTCTTTGTTGAGCTGTACCCCTTCCTGGTGTGCGGATATGGGCAGCTGCCTATCTGTGTCTCCATCAAGCTTGTTGACACCATTCACTCCCACTCCCTGATGATTCTGAGACCCTGTCCCATCCAACTTTCGGGCATACCCAAGCTACTTCCAGTGGCTTTTTCATACAAACTGCCTGCTTTGGCTCATGCTGCAGACTTTTCTAGGGTCTCTCAAAGGTTCAGGGAACCCAGACAAGCAGCATCTGGCTTGAGCACGTCCTGTACCTCTGGCTGAGCAGCCCTAAGCCAGGCACTAGCAGTGACCATTGTTTTGAGGCTTGATCTCTCAACGTACTTCCAAGCATGGTGCCAGGTGGCGCCATGGTGGATTGCTTTGTGGTTTCTGCCAGGTGGCTCCAGGTGGGGTGCAGGTTGCGGCTGAAACTGACCTGCAGTGGGTCCCCTCCAAGGTGGCCCTGGGCTGGTGACCGTAGTGATATTCAGCAATGAGGTATGTAACACTTCTTCTAGGATGAGTTCATGAACTTAATTGTCAGACTGTGTGTGTGTGTGTGTGTGTGTGTGTGTGTGTGTGTGTGTGTGAATAATAAAATAGTAATAGCTACATACCTATCAACAATTACTTTCAATGTAAATGGATTAAATGCTCCAATCAAATGATTGGTAGGCTGAATGGAGAAGAAACCAAGACCCTTACATATGCTGCCTATAAGATACTTCAGATCGGGCCGGCCCAGTGGTGCGGCGGTTGGGCGCTGGCTTGGGAGGCCAGCGGCCCCGGTTCGGGTCCCACTTATGAGGGCCAGGGACACTGTCCTCAAAATAAAATAACAAGTCTCCTTCATATTTATAAAAAAAAAAAGATACTTCAGATCGAAAGACACACACAGGCAGAAAGTAAAAGGGATGAAAAAAGATATTTCATTAAAATGGAAACAAAGAAGCAAAAAAGCTGGGGTAGCAATAATTATACCAGACAGAATAGACTTTTAAAAAAAGACTGTAACAAGAGACAAAGAAGGACTAGTAATCCTACTTCTGGGTATTTATCCAAAGGAACCCCAAATTCTACTTCGAAGGATGTGCTCATCTATATGTTCATTGCAGCATTGTTTACAATAGCCAGGACATGGAGCCAACCTGGGTATCTCTGGATGAATGGATAAAAAAGAGGAAGTACATATACACAATGGAATATTACTCAGCTGTAAAAAAGGAATGGAATCTTGCCTTCTGCAACAACATGGATGGACCTAGAGGGTATTGTGCTAAGTGTAGTAAATCAGACAGCAAAAGGCAAATACCATATGCCTTTTTACTTATAATGGAATTTACTTATAATGGGATTTTACTTATAATGGAATTTAAATAACAAAATAAACAAAAAAAATGGACACAGAAACAAACTCATAGATACAGAGAACATTTTGATGGTTGCCAGATGGGAGAAGGTTTGGGAGTGGGTGAAAAAGGGGAAGGGATTAAGAAGTATAAGTTGGTAGTTATAAAATAGTCATGGGGATATAAAGTAAAGCATAGGGAATATAGTCATTAATATGGTTATAACTACGTGTAGTGCCAGGTGGGTACTAGTGAGGGGGATCACCTCATAAATTGTATAAATGTCTAACCACTATGTTGTACACCTGAAATTAATATAAAATAATATTGAATGTCACCTGTAATTTAAAAAGAGAGAAAAGATAAGGGGAAATAAGAAGTTCAAATTTCCAGGTATAAAATAAGTCTTGGGAATGTAATATACAACATAGGAAATACAGTCAATACTATTGTGATAATGTGGTACAGTCTTGGATGCTGGACTTCTTGGATGGTGATCACTTCTTTAGCATAGGGAATATAATCAATAATATGATAATAACTATGTAGAGTGCCAGATGGATTCCCTTGAATAGCTATGCTATATACCTGAAATTAATACAATATTGTATGTTAGCTAAATTTTAATAAATATCTGGAAAGTTGTCTTACCATGACGCAGGTGTATCCTGGGCCAGGCTACTGCAATAAGCTCCCAGAAAGATTTTGGTAGAACAGTTCATCAACAGCTTAGGTCATAATGCTAATCTCCAACAACTCCATCTTTTCCTTCATTCTCAACATGATTAGTCAAATCTAGGAACCTTACAAGATAAAAATGTCTCTCAATGCAAATCTTCTTTCTCCCCATCTTTATCCCAAGGTAATCTCAGGATATTAGAGCTCAAATGGTCTTTATGGATCATTTAAGCCCCAAACTTTACAGTTGATTTGGAGAGGGAAAATGGCTTCCCAAAATAATAGGTGACCAAAACCAGACCAAGTCCATCTTCCCTAAATCTCAAGTACAGAGAGCTGTTTGCAATGAATCCTACATACTTCATGACCACTTACAGCAGACTATCTTACATTGTGCTTGATTTAGTTCTCTTCTCAGTAAAGCAATGCAAAACAGAAAAATGAACAAAACTCCCAGGAACTGCATGTGCGAACACACACACACACACACACACACACACACACACACACACACCTACGCTTCTCTTAAGAACAGCCATAGAACTGCCACAATAACACTCTTAGATTAATGTATGCAGGTCTTTGATTTTGGCTTGTCAGAATCCATCGTCTTTCTATACCCTCTCACATAAACATTTAGCATATTGTTTATCTCTTCAAAAGAATCATTGCATTCTTAGTATTCTTAGTAAAAGAATACATTTAAAAATGGGGAGTAAAATGTTACTCTTCATTGCATTATTTATAATTAGTTGTTTGGATGGTTGTTTCTTCCAACATGTGGTTGTAAGACCTTGATTAGCAGGCATCTGTCAATTTCATTTCTCTGCCCTGTTACACCCTGCATGTAAAAAGAATAAATGAGGGGCCGGCCAAGTGGCGCGGTGGTTGAGAGCTGGCTTGGGAAGCCAGCGGCCCCAGTTCGGATCCCACATATGAGGGCCAGTGACACTGCCCTCTAAAAAAAAAAAAAGAATAAATGAATTAGATCAATGAGTAAAGTGACACAGTCACATCTTTTGGATGGTTCTTTCCCCTTCAAGATAATCTATTGTAGTCATCAAGGACCTATGTTATGCACAACTCCAGTTTAGAGCCTTACCTTTTGCCACTAAATAGTCATAAAATAGGTAAGATTTAGTAACTTTAATAAGATTTAGTAAGTTTAGTAACTAAAGTTTCATAAGATTTTACAACTACTGGCATTTTGTAAAAGGTGGTGCAGTTAATCTTTATCTGAGGGTATATGAATTTGACTTTTACTCTGCCTGCTATCTAGCAAAGACTGGGAGATCAAAACGCATTAGCTTTTAAATAGCCAGTAAGTGATGAAGCCATGATTCAAATCAGGCAGTCTGTCTCCAGACACCACACTTAAAAAATTTTTTTCACTTCATCTGTCCTTAAGTTCTTCAGGTCCCATGCTTACAATGTTGGGCCAAGAGGTCTGTACAGTGGTGTGCTGGTCAATGTTTAACTGGGTTTCTGGGGAGGAAAAAGCCTTGTTTGTAGCAACTGCTGATTTTGATGGTATAACTACACCACCATAGCAAATTTAAAGCTACCACCGTGAAGTCACTGAACATGGAATTGGAAAGAGATACATAGTAACACACCATTATATTAAATAAGTTATATATTGTATGGTATTTCCACCGTACTCACACAGGAGATATAGATAACCCAACACAGATGATAGTAAAATGTAGTAATATAATTAGGAAATAAGAAAGGTTACATATATATATAAACTAATTGTAAACAGGGCCAGCCAAGTGGCTCAGTTGGTAAAGAGCTCTCTCAAGAGTGCGAGCTGAGCTCTGAGCAACAGCAGTTCGATGCCCAGCCTGAGCAGAGCTGCCGTTGAGCTGTCTACAGGTGGCAGGATGGCTCAGCTAAAAAAACAAAACAAAAAATCAAACTAATTGTAAATTTATATAATTTTGTTGTTAATAATGAGTTTAACAAGTGGCTCACTAGATTCCTAAAAACTTAATAACTGACTCTCCTAAGCCTACAGCACACAATTGGGTCTACCTCAAAGTGCCAAAATATCTGTTATGTGAACTTGGATAGGTTATTTGATCTTTCTTGCCTCTGTTTTCTCGCCTGTAAAATGGGACTATTAATAAAACCTACTTCATAGGGGTTTTATGAGGATTTAATACATTAAGTGCTTAGAATTGTGCCTGGCATAGGTAAGAACTGCCTATGTGCTTATTATTGCTATTATTCTTCTTATTAATCAGGTAAAGGTGCTGTTTTTAGGATTCAGAAGATGAAGGGCCATTCGGTTTTTGGAGGACCTTTCAAACTCTATAGTCATGGCCCACACAGAACCCTCTTCAAAAGAAGCAGATACCAAATGTGATTAATCTGGATATTATTAATACTTGGTCATATCCAAGTATTAATGGAAAGAATTACACATTACCGAATGAGACTTCTTAAGGCAGTTGGCTCAACAAGAAATCTGTGTAATTGAAATGAATTGAAACAAAATATGAACTACACCAGGCTAAAGTATCTTTTAACAATAATACATTTTTAAATAAAAATAAAGTGATGGCTAAAAAACAAATTGCACTCCTTTGATTTCCATCCCTCCACGATACTAGCATCATAAAACAGTAAAAAAATCCTCACCTGGCAATGAAAACACTCAGAATTGTTAGTCCACATGTAACACCTATGTGGCCTCTAGCAAGTTACTTGACTCCTATATCGGAGTTTCTGCATCTATAGAATAAAGATCATAATAGCCCCTCCCTCATGGCATTGTTGTGAGGATTAAATAAGAGGTGTTACATGCTTAGCACAACGCCTGGTACAGAGCACACATTAATACATCTTAGCTCTTATTAGTAGTATTGTGTGCCTTTTCATTAAGATAGTTACGTGCAGCATTTAAGCAATTGTTCTGATAATGAATTTGTGCATGGGGGAAGATGAGTGGGAGAGCACAACTTGTTTCCTTCTCCGGATGCTCCATGGAAAGAAAATGTTACTGCTTTAAGGGATGGACAGTGGAGAAACTGATGTCTCACAATTTTCTTGACCTTTGTATGATGGAGAAATTAAGTGAGCATTCTGATGGCCAGAGTTTAGGATCTCTTGGGAATATTCACCTCTCATCTGTCTTCATGAGCTATCTCAGAGCTAGTGAGCTTCCCATATCTGATGATCAACTGTAACCTGTAGTTTCAGGGAGATGCTACTTGCCTAAAGCTCTGAATAAAGACCAGTAAAGAGAAAGCGGCAAAGTATAACTGATGAGTAAAAAAGAAATCAACAGTTTGGGCCGGCCGAGTGGCACGCTGGTTAAGAGCTGGCTTGGGACCCCAGTGGCCCCAGTTCGGATTCCACATATGAGGGCTAGTGACACTGCCCTCAACAGCTAAGATGGTGAACAACAGCTCTACCTGGAGCTGGGCTGCTGTGAGTCCCGGGGACAGCATAGCTGCAGCCTCTGCTGTACTGGGCTGCCATTGGCTACAGTGAGTGGACGACAGTCAGCGTGAGCGGCTGGTAGCCGGTGTGAGCTGCCAAGAGCCGCTGTGAGTGGCCGTCCAGAGGCCAGCGACCGATCTGCCTCACCCGGGAACAGCGCAATGATGATACCAACATGGGCCAGTGAAGTAATGTCCTCCACAACTAGACTGAAAAACAACAGGACAGCAACTTGTCTGTTCCCCTACTCTGGTTCCCCAACGTAGTTCCCTGCCCCAATGAAATCTTAAAAAAAAAAAAATCAACAGCTTGCTAAGAACTAGAAGTCATTCATCCAAATTGAATTTTACACAAACAAGGGCTTTTGCTATCTTTTTAAAAACTAAATTTATTGGGAAGACAATGGTTAATAAAATTACAATGGTTTTAAGTGTATGTTTCTATAATACATCATCTATATATCACATGGTGTGCTCACCACCCAGAGTCAGTTCTCCTTCCATCACCATATATTTTTTATGCAACATGCAAGTCATCCCTTTGAAAAAAGTTTGAAATCCACCGAATTAACAAAGAACAAAGTGAAACCTAATAACCTTTCCCCTAAATGACTTAGATACTCTTGGGACCACCTCTGACAAGTCTAAATAGCAACTAAGATCAAACAAGATCTTATCTAGGCCCTCCCTCCTTGTGTCCCTCCCATTCTCAAGGAGACCCTATGTATTGGTGTGTCCTCCAGGATTTCAAGGAGCTAGAATGCCAACCAAAGTCCTGTAAGGCCCATTTACCTACTCTTTAACTGCTATCCCTTTGAGAAGAAAAAAAAGTGTAAGGAGAATAAAAGTTCTTTTTGCCAAACAGGTAAATGATTGAAATAAAAAACCTGAATTATGCATCTTTACTTACATCAATGATCTTAATTAACAGCCAAATTATTTGACTTCATTTGCCATCCAACTTTATACTTGCATCCTTGAGTCTCAGTTCTGTCCTTTGGATCCACCTGGAACAGTTCATTTATTTGTTCCTACTGCAGGATTTCATCAACTGCCTTCTATGATCAAGGCACTAGGAGTATTTAGTGAACAAGACAGATGTTGCCCCTACGTCCATGGAGCACCTACCAGGAAAGAACAGTCGAGTTCCTAGAGAATGGCTTGCTCCATCAATCTCTGCACGGCAAACTGAAAAGAACCTGGACTGCGCTTCTTTGACAGAATAAGCTCAACATCTTTTCTATATGAGAGCCTTTCAAGTATTTGAGGACACTACACCCACTTTCCTGGGTCTTCAGGTCTCTGTCAACAATCCCAGTTGCGTTAGCCATTACTAGACTTGGTTTAAAGCCCTTCACCATTCTAGTGGCATCCCCTCACACATACACTCCCTTTTAAATATGTGGAGACCAGGATGCTTGAGACATGCTCTGACCCTAGTGGAGCAGAATAATCATGTTTATGCTGGATACTTTAGTTCTTTAGCACGAGTTGAGAACATTAACATGCTAGACTTATGTTGAGCTTGCAATCCACTGGAGGCCTTGAGTTTACCTCTGCTGCCATCCCTGACAGTCCCTTCATACATTCATGTAATTATTTTGCATCTGAATGTAGAATTTTACAGTTTACACATATATTGATTAGTGTTAATTATGGTCAATTATCTTGTCTATTTAAGGTATTTTTGTAGATTGATGATGTCCTCTTTCATATTTCTTATCCTTTCTAAATGTCGTGTTTTCCATAAATATGAGAGCATGCCAATACGCTCAGCCTGAAGACCACCAGAGCGCTTGCATTCCCATTGCATTTTGTGTCGAACTCCATGACAACATTATATTATTCCCTTATTGCCATTATATATATATATATTTTTTTGAGGTCAGTGTCACTGGCCCTCATAAGTGGGACCCAAACCGGGGTCGCTGGCTTCCCAAGCCAGCGCTTAACCGCCGCGCCACTCGGCCGGCCTGCCATTATATTTTTACATGTCTCTTTCCTCAGTCAACTGTGAGCTTCCCTAGGGACAATGGTTTGTCTATCTTTGTATCTCCAGTTCGGAGCCCAGTTCCCCAAACATAGCATGTGCTTAAAAGAAAAACCGTTCATTTATTTATTTATTTTTAAGATTTTATTGGGGAATTGGGGAACAGCCAAGTTGCTGTCCTTCAATCTTAGTTGTGGATGGTGCAGCAAGCTCAGCTCCAGCCCAGTCGTGCCCCTCAGCTCAAGGTGCTGTGTTCAGTTAGTTTGAGGGTGAGTATAGGCACCATGCCATGCGGGATTTGAACCAGCAGCCTTGTTAAGAGCACACGCTGTATTCCCAGAGCCACCCAGGCAGCCGCTCAGCTCAAGATGCCAAGTTCAGGCTTAAGTTGCGGGTGGGCATAGCCCACCATCTGAAACAGGCAATCTTGTTGTTAGGAGCACATTCTCTCCCCAGTTAAGCCATCCTGCCACCTGTTGGCAGCTCAGTGGTAGTTCAGCTTGGGCACAGCTCACTGGCCCATGTGGGAATTGATCCGGCAACCCTGTTGCTCAGAGCTCAGACTCTTGAGCCACTCAGCCGGCCCAAAAACTGTTTATGTTGTAGAATGTATGAGTGAATGAGCTATTCAACCAATTTTATCACCCAGGCCACATTTCTTTTTTTCTTTTTCTTTTTCTTTTTAAAGACTTTATTGGAGAATTGGGGGAGGGGAACAGACAAGTTGCAGTCCTTTTTTGTTCTTCAGTCTAGTTGTGGAGGATGTTGCTTCACTGGCCCATGTTTATCATTGTATTATCATTGTGCTCTTCCCCAGTGAGGCAGATCACTCGCCGACCTCTGGACAATCATTCTCAGGGGCTCTTGGCAGCTCTCACTGGCTGCCAGCCCCTCATGCTGACTGCCTGCCACTCACTGTAGCTTATGGCAGTCCACTGCAGCAGGGGCTGCAGCCCACTGTCACCGGCGACTCATAGCAGCCCAGCTCCACCTGTTGTTCACCATCTTAGCTGTAGAGGGCAGTGTCACTGGCCCTCATATGTGGGATCTGAACTGGGGCTGCTGGTGTCCCAAGCCAGCTCCTAACCAACACGCCACTCGGCGGGCCCCTGGGCCACATTTTTTATTCCTAGCTCTAAGCCTGACATGAAGAACTTTGTCAAATACCTGATTGAAACACAAATCTATAGCTGTACCAACTCTGCTACCTTCCCTTTTCCTTCTGTTTTGAATAAAAATCACTTATTTCTCTGTGCCTCAAATTCCCCACATGTAAATTGGCAATGCTTATCAAGATTAGTAAGTGAAATAATATGTGTAAAATGCTTTACGAAATGTGCAAATGTAAGAAGCCAAGCATTCCCTCATTCTAGCAGCCTTATCAAAAAAAGGAAATTATGTTTATTGACCTTGCAAGAGCTTGTGGTTTGTGGCTTCCAATTAGGGGTAGGAAGTGAGGCCTCTGAGGAGAGGGGCAAGGAAAGGTTCAGAAGATGAAGCCTGGAGTCAAATCCACCGCAACCCTCCAGCTCCCTGTGCAGGAAGGCTCTGAGGGAAGGCTGATGCCTCCCAAGGAGAGCCTTTCCTTACCTCTTGCCTGATCTGTAGGGGTTTTCCAAATTCCATGTTAAAGGGTACAGAGAGGGTTTCCTGAAGATTTTTGTTTGGGTGGTCCATGGAACATCTTTAGTAGGCTATCAAAGTTTACAGCACATGAATGGGAGAACTTTCCTTCACCCTAGGAAAGAAGGAAGGGAGAAAAACTGGGAGATAAGCAAGGAGGTGACCCTGCCCTGCCCAGAGGGTATCAGCATGTGCAACAGGATATTGTTGAGAGGAACCAACTGCCTGACACTGTTTCTGGGTGCCTCTTTTTCTCTCTAGGCATTTCACTGCCTTTGATATTATTGTCTTACTGAAGCTATAAAGAAAGACCACACGGTGTAGGGTAAAACACCCAAACTAAGAGGCAGACTCTCAGCCACATTGATTTGGGAATTGGGAAGCTAGGTTTAGCTTGCCTGGAAAATCCACGTGTCTCGTGTGTGGCCTCCCTCTCCTTGACTTACAAAGAGGATAATTGTATTCAAGGACACTTGAGGATGGAAATGAAAATTTGCCTTTGCCAGGAGTAAACAGCTGGCCCTATAGAGAATCCCAAGCAGAGAGCAGGATTTTATTTAGTGAAATGGTCCAGTTTGTCTATGAGGCCATGTCTTTCTTCTTTGTCATTGTACCCCCAGCACCTAGCACTGTGCCCGACACATAGCAGGTGCTCAATATATATGTGTTGAATATATGAATGTGCCATTCTAGACTAATGAGGATAGGTAGCTACAGCCCCTTTGCCAGAGCCTGAAAAGGGCAGCAACACTTCCTCAGGCCAACGTCAGATGGCAGGATGATTACAGCAAGAACATGGCCCAGAGCAGGTCACCAGAGGTAACCTGGACAGGAGGATTCAGCTCCTGCATTGAATCTTGAGGTTCTCCCTTCACAACCATCCTTGGCTGATTTTAATTTAAGTGTTGCTTACAGCAGCTATTAATGTGTAAAGAGAAATGACCTACTTATTTGCTATTGTTCCACTCAAGTGAATAGGGCTCACTAACAGAGAAGCCCACGTTATCAAAATGAGGCAAGGATGAAGCCTGGGAAAGGAGTTCAGGAATGGTGTGAGCCTGAAGTGGGTGGGGATGGAGGGCTGTAATTAACATCAGAAACCTAACTGAACACTGGTCTTTCTTTCTATGTTTCTGAATGTGTTGTTCCCGCCCTCTGATTGAATTTCTTTTTTAAAAATGTTACTTTCAAACTTTTCTGACCTTGTCGGCATAAACGGAGAGGAAAACTTTCTCTCCCGTGGCGGTGCAGAGAGCGGCAGGGTGCATCCACCGGAAGGCAGTGGACGGGACCGCAGACCCGCTGGCTTGGCTCAAGTCCGGTGAGCAGAACTGGATTCTTTCCAGACGGCTTGACCCCACTGCAACCTGAAGCCTGCCTTTGGGGGGGGGCCACACACACCCGCCACCTTGAGTCACTTCCTCCTATTTCTTGCCGGAGTCTAGAGGACCTGGCTCTCGGGGAAGTGAGGAGAGTCGGAGATCCCTTGGCAGCCGATCAAGGCCGTCGCATCCCGGGGAGGCTGCAGCCTCGTAGCCAGGTGCGTGTCTGTAAATCATCCCAGGAGCTAGGACCTTCTTTTCATATCTTGGGAAGGACACCGACCATCGGCTAAGTATTCCCACAAGCATTTCTGGAGGTAGTTCAGGTAGCTATTAGGGGAAATCATGAGGACAGGCGGTTCTCGTGCTACCCCGAAGAAGCTGCGGCGCGGACCACCTGGGGAGCCGCACTTCCCGTGAGGTTTCCTCGGGAGAGGGCGCCACAGCCCGTCGCTGCGCCGCGGCTGCCCGCCTTGCCTTTCCCCAGCGGAGCTCTGGCGGCGCAAACGCCGAGTGGAGCGAGTCCGTGGCTCCCGCCTGAGCCGCGGCGGGGCCCCCAGCAGCAGTGCTTCCTAGGCGTTCTGAGCCTGTGGCGCGTGGCGCTCTGGGTGCCTGGCTCCGGCCTCTGAAACGCACGCAGCGGCTTTCCCGGCGCACACAGGGCGCGCCGGGGTCCCGGCACCTGCGAACCCTGGACCTGGGCCCGCTCCCGCAGTGATGACCCAGGCGCTATTTGTGGGGACCTGGCTGCTTTGGGTGCCTCAGTGGGAGCGCCCAGGACAAGGCCTTGGCAGGAAATGAGGGCTGAGCTGGGGGCCAAACCCCACCCCCCCACACGACATTCCCTTTGCTGTGTTGAACCCCAAGCCCGCTTGAGGTGGCTGCCAAACGCCATACCGTGTCCCTCAGGTCGAGCTCTTTAGGGATTCCAAGTAGGCAGTTCGCAAGTCCTAGGAAGGTCTGCGCGGTTTCCCGCCTGCGGAGGACTCAGGCCTGGGCCCGCGGCCGCGGCGGCGCTCGCTCAGAGGCACAAGCCCCGGGCGCGCGGCCCAGGGAGCCACCGCGCGTGCGGCTGCGCTTTCTCTGCGGACAAGCGGCGGGGTCCAGCAAGGGCTCCGGCCCTCGGCGATCCACAGATCTGGCTCAAGGCCCTACTCCTGGAGGCCTCCGCGGGCGGGAAAAGGACGCGCAGCAGGCACTGTGGCATGGAGCTGAAAGTCCCCTACCGCTGGGTGCAGGGCGCCGTTTAGGAAGGGGAGGGTTGAGCTCGCTGGGGAGAGTTGCGGCCGATCCGGGGGAGGGCTGTATTTACCAATACCTTCCCCAGAGCAGCTGTGCGAGTGAGGGATGGTTAGGGGTGGGGATCTGCACGTGTCGGTACGACAAAGTAAGGAGCCAAGGAAGGGTCTTCTCCTCCCCCCACCCCCCGGAGGCCTGCCTGATTTCTGGGCAGGCTCTTGAACGCAGCTCCTGATACGGGACAAGTGCGTGAGGCTGATTTTCCAGATTTCCTCTCGCCTCTCCTTCTCCTCCTGCCCCTCTGACAGCACTCCTGCCACTTTTCCTGTCGCAATCCTCGCCTGAAGGGACAGTAGCTGTCTGAAGGGCGCATACATGAGAAGCTTCGTTTTTGTATAATTTTTCGTTACAGCTCTCTTCATCCAAATCGCAGGACATTATTTTAGGCTTCATTTCCACATAATGTTTGACAGCAGACAAGGAAGGGCTGGTGTACGCGGACTTGAAAGAGCTGACGCTGTGAATTAGACGCGTGGGATTCTTGGTTTAACCGTGGGGAGCGTTTCTGGGCATGTGTTTTCAGGCAATCGGACAACTAAGAGCTCAGGTCCAAACCTCTTTCCCTCCTTTGAGACAATTCAGGGTAGGACCAAATGCGAGGTCACCTAAATCTTTAAGACTATCTAATCCGTCAGAGGAGTTTTAAGAAACTTGTTGTTTTATCTTTGAAGCTGTTATCCACCCCTAAGCACCTAATTATTTAATGGCCGCCCTCTGGGGGTATATAGATATGCGTAGCTTAACATTCAAACACGTGTTTCTAGAGTAAAACTATTGTCAGACACCCTACACACACACACACACACACACACACACACACACACACACACACACAGGACTGTCATTTATTTTACTGAGCCTATTTGAAATTTAATTTTAGAAGTCTTATCACATATTCTATCCAAGTTTAGTCGTATACATCATTTAATCGTGAATAAATAATTTCCATGCAGTCCCGAATTGCCAGCCTGATGGAGGAGAACAGACTTGAGGACTTTTCAACCTTCAATAAAAAGAGGAGGACTTTATGACTGGGGTGAAAAGGGGCCGGGGAGCTAAGCCAATGGGGCAGCAGGCCTTTACTATGTGCAAAAGCATTCAGACACATGGCGACCCTTTCGCAATAAAACTTTATTGATGATCGTTTGAAAGTTATGGCAACTCCAAGGTTATAAAACTTGTCATAAAATACCAAGCAGTCATTAGTTTACCTGACCTCATTTCAATATAAACTTCCACAAAACATTTTATTTTGTTCCTTCCTATAAGTGGGGAAAAGAAGTTGAGGAGGTCAGACACAGTGGTCCATTATTGAGGTTCCCAAGATCTGCCATTTGACATTCTGACCTTCATCCCTGCAAATAAAGTGAAATTCACATTCTGTTATTTTCTGTCAATATTGTAGAAAAGATAACACTAGCAACGTTTTTGGCCCAACTATCCATTTTTAGCTCATATCTGAGTTCAAATTTGAATGAAGATTTGTTTCTTTTTGGAAGATCTTGTGAAGTGCCTTTAACAGTTGTTAAAAGAGTATTTGCTCCCTAAGCTATGTATAAGATGTCTAAGAAGCAAATAGCCACACTTTATTTGGCATGTGACCTGAGGAGTGAATTGTTTAAAAGATTCAATTGGTATTTGGAGCTACTGAGAGGTCAGATGAATAACCAATTCCTTCCCCCTTCCAACCCTGAGCTTCAAGGAATGAAGCAGCCCTAATTGAGATCAGCACTTAGAACTGTACTGCAGAAAAGAACCCAAACTGATGTTCCAAGAAAGCTCCAGGAGATAACCATTCGCAGCTCTGTCCAAATCAATCATTTTTTCGGGCACAACTGTATGTATGGACTTAAATCACTCATCAGAGAAAGAACCAGCCAAACACTGATCATTTTGAATAGCTCTTCATCTCTCCAAACTCCACTTTGGATTGACTGAAGCCCATTTTCCCCTAAAGCTGTATAACTAAGGTCACCCTGCCTGATTTTAGGGCAAAGGGATTTGTGAGCAAGTACAGATGGCAAAGGTTGACCTTGTGTTAACTTCCTGCTAATTTCTCCTAAACATGTAAAGGTCTGGATATACTTTTCATGGCTTGTTTAAAATATAAGCTTCAAGATAGATCCAGGCATATATGCATTATGGTGGTTTAAGACTCTAATATGAGGAATGCTAACTGCTTTATGACCTCACTGGAACTCATCTCAGTAATGTTATGCTTAGTTTCCTGGTGTGCTTTAACATATTTCAGGGATTTCATGGAATCTTAACTAGAAAAGGAAATGTTAAAAATCAAAATTGTATATAAAATGCTGCTTTCTTCTAGGGAGTGTATAGGTGTGTGTGTGTGTGTGTGTGTGTGTGTGTGTGTGTTTGAAAGAAAAAGTAGTGTATCAGAGAAAAGAGTGGTGATGGAGCTAAAGGAAAAGAGGAGTACAGAATACAGTACCAATGAAAGAGCAATGGCTCCTGGTATCCCTAGCTTTCTCTGGTTGGTGGGTACCAGTTGCAGTAGTTTCAGTTACCATGTCATACTCTCAGGTTTGTAGGCACAGTGATGTCATGCATCAAAAAGAAAGATTCTGTGTTTCCTCAATTTAGCACTGACTTCCAGGAAGGATGGGGGAAAGGGGCTTGTGGATCTACAAGGCACCCCATAGGCTGAACACAGTATCTTCATTGGATTTAGAAGCAAATAAGGGGTCTAAATTTAGCCCTTTGAGCTTAGAACATTTCTGAAAAGCTCATGCAGTTGTAAAAGATAACTTATTCAGAGATAAGTTGGCAAATTGTTCTTATAATTAAGCGTGTTGAGATAGGAAGACATACATACACAAACATATCCCGCAATATATGTTGTGGCAACAATAGCAGTGAATTTAATTTATAATGTTTGTAGCCCCCTGTTATTAATCCCATCATTCACGTTGCTTTTCAGAGATGCTTTAAGGGAGTGATATAAAGAAGAGTGTCTTTATTTTAGTAAGCAACAAAAACATTTCACTCTCCTTCCATCTTCCTTCTCAAAATAACTATTTTTTTTTCACCTAGAAAGGTCATTTAGACTCTATACTGATGTCACTATCTTCACATTCATACGAATGATCATCATTGGGCTTTATTTAAGCATATATACCAGGAAGGCTTGGTTACTAAGAAAAGCATTTATTTGGATTCACCTTTCTGAGCTCTCCCTTGCACCATATTTTGGGAAAGGCATGGAAATTACCTAAGTGGATTTTAAAATAGTTTTCACGTCAAAAAATTGTGAAAGGACAGCATATCTTATACATGCTTCTTTTCTTTGAATCCCACTCTGCTTGCAGACCTGCAGGTCATTGGAAAACATTCCCAAGGCATGATGTGCCTCAAATTCCCTCCACACTTGCTTTCCTGGGTGATTTGGTTCATTAAGGCTTAACTACATGATGAGAAGTATGTCTTGGGGGTGGTGCTTACAAGTATATTTGTTTGAAGATTTCTATTTTTTTTTTTTTGGACAGCTGGCTGATCGAATTGTGAAATCCCAACTTATACTTTGAGTTCTGTACAGATGACATGTACAGACTGCATAGCTTTACCCTCATCATTTCTATTGACACAAGAAACTTTCCCTTATGATGGAAAAAAACACAGCTTTTATGTAGCATTATCCAAGTGTATGTTATTCATTCCTTTTATATAACTCAATATATATTTTACCCCTAGGGTATATTTTCCCCAATGAGACTAATTCGCTCTAATAGGAATAATAATGCCTCCAGTGCACCTAATACCTTTATCCCCCCAAACCCTCATGTGACTTAGCAGTTCCATGATGAAACACACAGATCATGTGCCTGTGTGGCCAGAAGCTGTGGTTCATCTTACACACAACTCTACAAGGTTAACCCTCTAGTTTCTCTTGGCTTTTTTTTTTTTTTGTCATAGGGAGCCCTTGAGAAGCAGAACATCTTAAAGTGGTTTTGTTCCACAGATAAAATATAGACAAATCTTATTCCAAAGATAAAATGCATGCTTTTTGTCTATACTTCCATTGAAAGAGGGCAATTTGGAGGAGATTCTGGAAGTCCTAATTCATATGTAATTTAGCAACGCCTCAAATTCCAAGCACAGAACTTAAATAACACATCTTTCTACTGCATATTCTCCTCTTGGGTGGATACACACATTTAGTTCTAAATTTAAAAAAAATGAAGAATTGATGAGGAAATATATGATTGCCATTTGAGGACTTCATTTTATGTCAGAGTTAAAGAAGTATATAGAGCTGGTTTTGAGTAAAACCCTCTTGATTGAGTATCTGGAAGATCTGGGAGGTATAGAAACATTTATATCATGCTACTATCTTGTTTTGAGTTGGCTTTTTGTTACCTATAAGTTAATTTGTTTTCTTTAATCATTAAACCCATTTACCAATACACTCAGTGCAGTATTTTCCACCTAGCAAGTAACCATTGAAATCTAACTACTGGTGTGAAACATTCAAACTGCAAATTGAAAAACTATGCAGTCAACTGACGCTACAGTGCTCTCCCTTTTAAATACTGCAGCCACAGCGCCTGATTGCCAAGATGGCCTTGCTGGGGAGGCTTGTAAATATACCATACAGTATACAGCCTGGGCAGCAAGGGAGATTTAACCCAACTAAAAGAATTAAATTTTCTATTTCCTCACTTTCAGGGGTTAAAAATGTTAGCCTTAAACTGGCATTATGGAAGGTTTTTTACATTGAGTAATGGGATCATTATTTCTTCCCCCACTGAAAGGGGTGTCTCCAAGAACAGAACCATGTGGCTAGGCAGAATGCAATCCCAAAGGGAATAGTATAGGAATCGCTTAGGCAATAAAAACTACTCAGGGAATTTGTGTTGTCAGCTTGCCAGAACATCAGATTCACACCTCTGGTCCTGCAGGAAGGTGCTAGGGGCCTTTTTAAAGGTCTCCTGTGGCCATGACCTTGGCTTTCTATCCTTCTAAGAAGTGGCTCCCAGGCTGCCACTGTCATGGATTCACATCTTGATCCTGCGGAAAATGGAACCAGCCTTATTCTCCCAATCCTTTGGGAGTCTGTCAAGAATGGCAGCTGTACTGGTGTTGCTTCCACATCATACATAAGACCCTGGCCCAGCATTTCTGGTGCTAATTCCTGGTTGTTGCAATCCCTTCTCTCTCCCCTGCAGCCATTAAACATAAAGGCTGGATATAATTCAGCAACAGAACCAAAATTGTAAGCCTTAATATGTAAGAGCTGAAATAACAGAGTTGTAGGAATTGAGATCAACGACAAAAGGTTGATATTGCCTTAAAAAAATTCCTTCTTTATTTTCCTAAATTCTTTCCTCAAAAAGTTTCTTTCTTGTTTTTTTTTTACTATGCTTATCCTTATTAGTTATAATGATTTTGTTCAATGCTCTACTAAAATAAAAAAGGCTTTTATTAAGTGCACTACCAAAGTAGATCTACATAATTAGGACATGCACTTAAACATCTATGTGCCCTTTTAAAAATATGTGAGTAGCTTTTAGATGTGCAAATTCCTTTATAGCATAAATGAACTTTTAAAAATTATGTTTTTCACATCTGCACAAAGCACATACATATACTGAACAGAACTAATAGTATTTACTCAGGTTTTCCTGAAAAAGACTTTGGACTAATTCATATTATTTTTAAATATTTCATTTGAATAAAAAAAAGAAAATGAATCATATAAAGGCAGTAATTCTCCACCCCCTTCGGCAAACAAAGATTTGAAATTCGTTTACTCTGCAAAGATATATTGTGTGTTGTCTCTCACGTCTCAGAAAAGAGACCCTTTTGAGAGGGTACGCTTATTTCTTTTTCACATTTCTCTTCATTCGACCCATATACACACACCGTAAACCACATTGCGAGACCCTCGGCAATTACCCCAGAGCTGCGGAAAGGTGGTTGGTTATACTCTGTCTTCCACTGGCTCTTACACACAGCTTGTCTCAAATGCCATGCCATTGCGGAGGAGGCGGGAGGCTAGCTCTTTCGCTGGTCGCGCGCAGTAGATTGTTTAGACTGACAGGAGACGCCACTGGCAGAGAGAGGAGAAGCAAGTGCGCCCTAGGCGCTGCAAGTGGGCCTCTTGGGGCCTTGGAGCAAAGGGGGCCTACCTGAGCCTCTCCAGTCCCTCCCGGGACGGCCGAGCCCAGACAGGAAGAAGACTTGTAGGACCCCCGCGCCTGAGATATCGACCCTTGCTGCAAGAATACAGTCAGGCTCCTCCTGGCCTGCAGAGCTCTGACGACTCCACTCAAAACTCGCGTGCTCAGATCCTGGTGTGGATCGCAGTTTTCTGTACTAAACCTCAAAACACCAGCTTGGGGTTTCGCAGTTCAGGTCCTCGGTCCAAACTGGGAGGAGCCCCCATTCCCCAGTCCATGCTCAAGGGACAATGACAGAGAGAATTCCACGCAAGCCACAGCTAGAGATCATTTTTTTCAGGCCGGTTAAAGTGACCCCTGCCCCTAATAAACTGGCGGTTTTCTCCTCTCCTGGTTACCACCTCTCCCGGGGTGCGCTGAAGTCTCTTTAACATGTTTTTTAAATGAAATGACTTATTTAGAATAACGAAAAGAGTTGAGCTGGGCTCCAAGATGTACCCCAGAGCAAGGAAAACCTAACTGTAGCCTGGACACCGGAGAGAGAGTGTGGCTAACTACCACGTGTACGTCGGAGCCACTTGGGCCCCGCTAGCTGTGTTAATTAGGGGTTCTAATTTTATTGCATCTCAGCTTCTCCTGGTTTATCCCCACTATAGCGATCTTTAAAAGAAACTCCCATAGGCACACGCACTAACGAATTCCCAGGAAAGACAAACGTGGATTTCCCTGCCTGCCAGTTGATAAGGGAGCGCATGGGGAGCAGGGGGGTGGGGTGGGCAGAGGGTGGGGGACACGTCCCGGCAGTCGAGGAACAAATCTCAGCGAAGAGAAATTCATTCCCGATTCTTCCCGGTCCTCGCCCAGCCCCTCTTGCTGCCATTTGGCCTCGGAGCTCCCAGAAGACGCTGCGGATCCCCACAGTAGCTGCAGCCCCTGCCTCCATGCTCTGGATGCGGCATGAAGGAGGCAGTGCCCACAGCTGGAGCGGGATCCGGGTCTCCCTCATTCGCCCCTTCAGTCCGGACTTTCTCAGCTTGGAGTCTGTGCCCATAGTGAGGAGGGTAGTTAGTGTGCGGTCCGTCTTTGCCACAAGCTCTCTGTGCAGCCTGAGGCAGGTTTTCCTCCCCTTAGTGGTGGAGGGCAGAGTCCACTTTCCGTGCAGACACCTGCAGTAAGGAGGCTTCTCTTGGGGCTTTAGCGCGAGCTGTTTCTGCAGAATAGGGAAATAGGGAGAGCAACGAACGACACTGAGGGTATGGTGGGGTTCACACTCCGTCTACTCAACGATGTGATCTCATTTAACCCTAGTGTCGTGTGTGCTCTTATTTAATCTAAGCCTCTGTCTTATCTGTTGTGAAATGGGAAAGAATAATACCTCCTTTGTAAGATTATTGCGAGTACTTGGACGTTGGAGCACTCAGCAGATGTTAGGATAAGCTGGAGAAAGGTGGTCCCATTACTCCCCTTCCCCGTGCGGAGCCTCTGCAGTTTCCGCAGGGACAGCTCACAGCCTATGGTCCGGAGTAGCCTCTGGGGACCGCGAGAGGATCCAGCTTGGCATCCCGTGGACGATGGGCTTGCGGTGAATCATGAAAAAGCTGATACTCGGGTTTGCCTTGGAGCATGGTGGGGAACGGTACGGAGATTTGGAGCTTAGCAGAGAGTAGAGGATGAAGGAGGAACTGAAATTTTCGGGCTATTGAAGCTCTGTGGATTTGCAAAGGCCTTTCACAACCTTGGCAAAAATTATTGCGGGAGCGCGATCAAATCTGACACCTGTAGATGGCGCTATGACGAGGTGACTCGGCCTGCAGAGAGGTAGCCTGCGACTACAAGACCGCGGGAAATTTTCCGTGACTGGGATCCTGACTCTGCTCCCAGCCCCCACTCCTGTTTCCAAAGGGAAATCGAGGACAGTGCAGCATGAGTCTCCGCTCTCGGGGTCAGCGAGGGGCTGGTTGGTGGTAGAATTAGCCCAGAAAAGACGGCAGGTTGGAAATTCTGCGCCTGGAAAGCACCGCGCCAGGCAGTCCCACCGCTACGTCCATTGCCCGGGAGCGAGGGTTGGCCTGGCAGCTCAGGACCCCGAGCGATTCGCGGTGACACCGTGTCACCAGCAATCCGAGGGGACCGCGAACTGAGCGAGCCCCGGTTCTCTGCATCACTGAAAATGGAAGGAACATCCGGGTTTACCACCAAGACTCCGGCCTGCAGGTTTAACCCCAGCTCCTAGAGGCCTGCAGGCACCCCCAACATGGCAATAAAGCAGCATTCAACAGAACCTGGACCACGATGGGGAGACCGAGAGGCCCTGGATTTTCTTGACAGCCGAAACAGAGTCTTACAGTCAAGGCCTAGTTCGTGTTTATCTTTTCCAGACAGCCTTTAGGCCAATTGGGTCTTCGGAAGGAGGTAGCCCCCCTGCCCTTGTAGGGACCCTGCGGGCAGGGTCTTTAAAAAACCCCGAAACCCTGCTCTTCCCTCACGCAGCTGCAACTCTCAAGGCTGTAGAGTGACCGCGGACAGTATCCTCCTGTGGTCACCGAGCGGTGTGGCTTTCTACAGATGCTAAGACCCAGGCAGGGTGAAGTCCCTCCTTCCTCTGGCGGGAGGCTCAGCTCGGCTTCCCCGCAGGGATCCGCCCAGCCCCTACCCCCAGCCTGGATCCGAGCCTTGACTGCCCCTGTCGTCCCGCAGCCACGAGTTTTACCCCTTTCACAAAAATGTGTTCTCTTTCATTTGCGGATTTAATAAACAAATGTAACCATATCACACTGGGCTCCGCGCCGTCCTTCTGAAAGCAATTCCACTGTTGAAAACTGAAAAATGGGTGTAATTTGCGTTCAGAAAGTGATGTTAGGGTCACGGCAATTTCCCGGGCCGTTATTTATTTTTACTTTAAAGTCTTTAGGGAAGATTTGCTTATATACTCAGAAACCTTCCAATGCGAGGGTACCAGCAATCGAGCTCTCCTTCAACGAGGGGGGGAGGGGTGGAGAACAATTACTGAGTGACGCTAATATGGGGAAACTGAAAAAGAAATGTCGATTGTTTTTATTGTAACAGAAGGAGTGAGCAAACAGAAAAACCAACCCCGGGTGATCGGAAACAGGCAGGCGGAGAATTAAAAGCGGGTTTCAGGCGGCAACAGGCCCCTCCCCTGCCCTCGGAAGGAGAAAGCGGATGAGGAGCGCTCGCAGCCCCGAGGCCGATCCTACGGCCCACAGCAGGATTTCCGCGCTCGGGACCGACGTGGCGGGCTGCTGCAGTCTGGGGAAAGGGTCTTAAATCGTGAGCATCGTCGGCAGGAAGGCGGAGAGGCCTTGGCAACTCCAGGAGAATCCTCCGGTCTCCTTTTGGGGGCCCCTGCGGCCTCTGCTGGGGCTGGTGCGTCCCACCGCGTCCACAGCTGGGCGAAGTCCAGGCCCGCAGGTCAGTGTGCGGGCACCCCTCACCCTCCTGGCTGGGGCTCAGGGCCCCCGCGGGCTGTTCCTCCCTCACGGCAAGGCTCTTCCCTCTAGCGGCCGCCCCGGCCCCCCTCCCCCCACCGCCCGCTATTCCACACGCGGTGGCGCCCGGCTTAAACTCAGGGTGGACCCTCCCTCGCCTTGGGCACCTGTCGCTGGGAGGTCCAGAGGGAGGAGGAGCGGCCGCTGACCCTGCGAGGCCCGGACAAAGCAGCGGGCCGAGCCGGGTTGGAACCCGCGGCCCCGGTTTGGCGAGGACTGGGGAAATCCAGCCTCTTTCTTTCTACGCGGCACGCAATGCTTCACTTACCCTGGAAGAGGCGCTCCTGTGGGGGAATGGGATCCGAGATCTTGGCTCGACCGCATTCCCCCTCAGACGACTGGAAGAAGTGTGCTTTTCACTGTGCTTCGATAACTCGTCCCGGAGTTTACACTTTGGCTGCTCCCGATCCTCGCAACTCCCCGGGCAGGGCGAGAGACGGGTACCGTCTCCCAGGCCCCAGCTGGGGTCTTGTCTGTTTCCAGCACGCGGGCAAGTTGGAGGAATCTGCTCCGTAATATTTTCCTCTGCCAACTGTGTTCTTCATAAGTGCAACTAAGAACAGCAGGACCCTTCTCCAGCGCAAACACCCCCCCCCCCAGCTATACACCATCCCACCCCCCGCCCCATCCGCAGTCGTCGCTGACCTGCCGACCCCTGGATGCGGGCGCCCAGCGGAGCAGGCCAGGGCGTCAGTCAGGACTGGAGAGCTAGGGGAGGTCTCCCCACTCCCTGCACAGCCTCCAGGGCCGGGGTCCTACCTCGGCGGCCCCTGGGCGCCATCTGCCAGGCCACGCAAGGAGCTAGATTCCTGTTCGTCCTCGGCATCTCTCTTCAGACCCAGCTAGTGCCGGGAGGGGGGCGCCGCAGGTGACCGCCCGCGGCACTGGGCCCGCTGACAGATTTATGAAGACTTTACAGCATCTGGCCTGGGCCCGCAGAGGCAGGGCAAGAGTCCAGCCAAAAACAGGCGCGCTGCGGACTAAACTTCTCCCTGCCTGGTGCCTAGGCTGAGCCGCCTCCCCGGTCCTGGGCCCTGGCTCCCCTCCGGCGCTGTACACGTCTGTCCCAGCCAGTGTCGAGCGTACGGATTCTCTCCACCCCGTGTAGCCCCCTGCTTCACACCCTCCTGCCCGGCCAGCTTCCAGTCTCCCACTGAGTAAATATTTACCCTGAAAGCGGGTCGCCTCTCAGACGAGGCCTCGACTGCGCCCTGGGAAGGGCTTTGGCTTCTTCCCGGCCGGTGTCAGCGGAAGGCCCTACTGGTTATGTTTTGGTTTTGGTCTTAAATTTCTTTTAGTCGAAATTCTTCCGATCTCTGTGTGATCTCCCAGGTTCAGAGCGGGCAGTAACCAGGGGGCACTGACCCCAGATGACCCTTGCTCTTTCTCGCAGTCCTGCATCCCTACGCCCACCATTGAGGCGCTCTCTCTCTCTCTCTCTCTCTCTCTCTCTCTCTCTCTCTCTCTCTCTCTCTCTCTCTGTCTCTCCTTCTCCCCTCCCTCCGTCTCTCTCTTTCTCTTCCCTCCCTCCATCCTTGTGTCTCTGACCCTTTCAGGGCACTGGTCTCTGGTTCATTGGGCTGCCTGGCCACAGCGCTCCGTGTTTGACCCCAAGAAGATTCA
Organism: Aselliscus stoliczkanus; assembly: GCA_033961575.1. Classification (NCBI taxonomy): domain Eukaryota; kingdom Metazoa; phylum Chordata; class Mammalia; order Chiroptera; family Hipposideridae; genus Aselliscus; species Aselliscus stoliczkanus. Next base: position 74,294,282 of record CM066732.1, on the reverse strand, counting down.
GCATCATCCCCTTCCTCTAGGATCCCCTGAAATTTCGACTCCTCTTGCCCCCGGAACCCGGCCTCGGCTTGCCACGGATACTAGGTGTTCCAAAACATCCGAGATTTTACTTGCGCTTTTGGGAAATCGCTGAGCTCGGAGCTCAGAACACCTGTATCAATAGCTCCCCTTCGTGCGTGATGAGGCCCGGTCCGGCTCCAGCGCAGCATGGGGGCCGCCGCAGCTAAGACCACGCGCCGCTGAGACCAAGTCCAGCAGGTGGAAATGTAGAGATAACGGCGGACCTGTTCAACAGCGCGGGAGACCAGACAGCTGAAGGAGTTGGGGGGATGAGAGGAAGTTGTGTGTTAGGTCCGGTGCCTAGCTAGAACTCTAAACAATACCAGTCTCTGGATCACTCCGGGCTGGTACTGTAGAACCACTAAAACCCTCCAGTGCACATAGATCCAACTGGAGCACTGGGTCTTGTCCGTCTTGGCACCTCCAAGGCAGCACAACCTTTTACTGCGAGGCGTTCACTGCGAGCACGCGAGCTGAGCATACAGTCCGCCCGTAGTAGGTCGCTACTCACTGTGTGTGTCTGCGGGGGGGAAGGAGGAGGGATCAGGGGGATTCTTGATCAGGATGCTCAGCGTGTTCATTCCTTCGCATAAGCCTAAGGCAAAATCGTTAGCTTTCCTCAGACATCGCAGTAGCCAATTAATTTACACCCAAGCCCCAAGAAAGAGATGCTGCTTTTAAAAGCTTGGGTCCCCAAAGGACCTCCGCAGTCCTTGAAAAGCGCCTGGCGGTGCCACACAACAGATACTGGGGGTCAGACCAGGATGAAATCGCTATCAGGTCAAATTTCGAAATTTTAAACAACTGGGGGAGAGAGGAAGGGAAGACAAGTTCAAGTACTGTGTTTCTAGTTGTGGGACTTTTCACAAGAACCGGGTTGTAAAGAATTAAGGGTGTTTGAATTCATCTCTCCTTCACCTATCAAATCCTTCACATCTGTAAATTTGAACTTGAGAGTGTACTTCCACTATAGAAGGGTATTTGGAGATTGCTGTTCGTTTCAAAGAGCACAGCTGATGATTAGTTTTTCCTGGGTTCTTGTCACTTATTGGCTCAGGATCTAGGCTCAGTCAACTTCCCAGTGTGTAGGTCAGATCAACACACATCCCTTGGGATTGAGGGAGAATCAGCCTGAATCCTGCGTGCACAAGAAGGAGCGTTATGGCTGTCAGGGAGCAAGCAGTATGTGTATCATCTACCCAAAGCAGTACAACTCCCAAGTTCATTAAGAATGTTTCCCGTCTTGTTTTTTTTCAAATTTTGATTGGCATTCTCCATAACTCAAAATGTGAATAATTTTGCCCGCCCAAGAGTACTGTACGCTTTACATTAGATGTAGAGTGAACGAAAGTGGAAATTCAGAAGTAGGCTGAACTTCAGGGCCTCTGCTAGCTAAACGGAAGACCCGGGAATTACATACATGTTCAGGCCCTTCACCTTCTTGGGACCAAGTCTTTTTCATATTTAAACAAAACTCCTTTGCAGCGGTTTGCTGGTGCTGGGGAAACCGGCAAATGTTAGCACCGAGGACCAGCGGTGCAGCACCTTAACTAAGTGCAACCGCGCTCTGGCCTCCTCCTAGAACGCCCCATGCACAGGCTGTCAACTTTGGCTGTGCGCTCGCTTCAGCTGGATGTAGTTACATTCTCTGCACCTCCCTGCTCCTGCCTGGAGACTGCGTAGCTAAGGTTTGGACCCGCGCTCCTGGATAAACCCACTAGAGACTGCTGTGGGGAGCTAGTCAACAGGGCGAGAAAGGGTTTCTACCTGGAGGTAACAGTGGCTTTCACCTCTGGCTGGGGTCTCTAAACCTCCTTGTTTCTCCCATGGGCCTCCCTTTTCACACCTGAGCTCTAGCCACCTGGCTGGGATTAGGTAGTGTAAGCTGGTAACAATTCTGAGACGTCCGTCTGTCCCCCAAAAAAGCCTCCTCAGCCCCTTCCCTTTCCGAGTCCCTCATATTGAGACCAAACGCTTTCATTTGCTTATTCAGCATTTTTATCAGCCTGATTTTGCTGTCTGTTTGCGTTGCTCCTCGGAAGGTGTCAAACACCCATTTTCTTTGTATTTAGTCACCCAGGTGCAGAGCGAGCTTGCAAGAGACAGCGGAAGGACTTTCCCGGACCGCGCTGTCGCTCACCGGCCCACACCAATCACCACGCACTTTGCCCTCGGGCCCTCCTCTTTGTGGGGCGTGTCCCTAGTGAGTGATAGACAGAGCCGCCCGGCCCCGCTCAGCCCAGCCCACGTTGCTGCTTAGATTGAAATGCAGAACTCAAGCCTCTTTCATCAGGGCACAGACTTCCTTTTACTCCTTCCTTTTGCACTCTCGCCGCCTCCTCTTGGGGAGAAGCGGAGGCACCCGCAGCACGGGGCAGCGACAGGCTGGGCCACTGAGGCCGTGCGAAAAGTTTCTTTTTGGGAGCGCGGAACTGGGGCCCGGTTGGTGTGCTGCTCGGAGCAATGGGTGAGTGGCGGCGGGGGACGCTGTCAGAGCCGGGAAGGGAGGGAGGGAGCGAGCGGGCGAGGGAGGGAGGGAGAGAGCGCGAGGGCGCGCACCTCTGAGCGCTCACACTCTTCTTATTGACTTTGCTCATGTTCCTACAACTTGTAGGAACACGCTAAGGGTCAGAGGCTCACAGCAGTTCAGTCTAAACGCTGGCTACTGGGTTGCTGTTGATGCCATTTTCTGATTTTAAGAGAAGGGAGTGATGGCATCAGCAAGCCCCGCAGCCCCAGTGGCGGACCAAGTTTTGTTTCCAAAAATGTACACACGCAAACAAAACAAAACAAAAAACCCTTCTACTTTCCCCCCAGTCCTCGTCTAATTACGCAGGTCCCCTGGCGGGGCGCTGGGGATCAAGGGGAGCGGCCCAAGAACTTTAGCGCCGAGTGGTCATATAGGAGCTGGTTGCAGGCGTCAAGACCTATTTCCCCGCCTGCTTCTGAGATTTTTGAACATTCGAAGCAGCCCTGCGCCTCACCATTTTATTTGTTTCCAGCGGCCGCAGTCACCACCGGAATGAGGGAGGGAGTCTGACTCGACCGCGGTGATTGGGGCCGTTCGGCAAGGCTCCTGAACCGTATGGTTTGGGGAAAGCCCAGGTCGTTAGTTCGGGGCGGGTGCATCTGCCCTGTCCCCTGACGCGCGCGGAGGCCGACCGGCAGGCGGCTGTCCCAAATTTCGGGTGCGCGTCCCCGCGCGCCGTCTGTTTGTTTTGCAGAGCCAGCCTTTGGGGAGGTGAACCAGCTGGGAGGAGTATTTGTGAACGGGAGGCCGCTGCCCAACGCCATCCGGCTTCGCATCGTGGAACTGGCCCAACTGGGCATCCGACCGTGTGACATCAGCCGCCAGCTACGGGTCTCTCACGGCTGCGTCAGCAAGATCCTGGCGCGCTACAACGAGACAGGCTCGATCTTGCCAGGAGCCATCGGGGGCAGCAAGCCTCGGGTCACCACCCCTACCGTGGTGAAACACATCCGGACCTACAAGCAGAGGGACCCCGGCATCTTCGCCTGGGAGATCCGGGACCGCCTACTGGCGGACGGCGTGTGTGATAAGTACAACGTGCCCTCCGTGAGCTCCATCAGCCGCATCCTGCGCAACAAGATCGGCAACTTGGCCCAACAAAGCCATTACGACTCATACAAGCAGCACCAGCCGGCCCCGCAGCCGGCGCTGCCCTATAATCACATCTACTCTTACCCCAGCCCCATCACAGCGGCTGCCGCTAAGGTGCCCACGCCGCCTGGGGTGCCCGCCATCCCCGGCTCGGTAGCCATGCCGCGCACCTGGCCCTCTTCCCACTCTGTCACCGACATCCTGGGCATTCGCTCCATCACCGACCAAGGTAAGGGCTCAACGCCTGCTGTGTGGATGTGCAGGGCCTCCCTCCGCATCCTCACTGGGGTCTCTGTATCTGCGGCCTCCGCCCGCGTTTATCTCATCACCTGGGGCTTTTTCCTTTGGAAATGTAAGGAGTCTTCCCAGGGGGTGTCCTGATCTCATTAAGTTGAAATTCATGCCCTTCGTTTCCTTGCCACACACAGTCTCCTGCCTCATCTCAAACTACCAGACCCATAACATCCCCCCATCCCCAACACATGGTTCGCATTTTCCACCCTCCCCCTCCTCTCACGCCGCCGCAGCCTCAGACCGGCTAGCTCACTTGGGGAGCTCAATCGAGGCCGGACTTGGGGCGCAGCCCGGGAGGCCCGAGCCGGCGTGGGGCTGCCGGCTGCAGACACCGCTGCGGGCAGCCTGTTTTGGGATCAGATGCGGCCGCGAGGAGTCGGGCACCCTGTGGAAGTTGCAGTATTCTTCTTGGATTCTGGCAATCAGGCCAAATTTGCTCAGGCAGGAAGTTCAAATGTCACCTAATTGGTTTCATTCTTATGCTTCACTTCATTTTCCTCGGAAACAGAGGTCCCGAAGTTACTACTAGTAACTTGCATGTTACTGCATTGCTCATTCTGGGACTAATTTTTTGCGTTATTTCTCTCTCTCTCTCTCTCTCTCTCTCTCTCTCTCTCTCTCTCTCTCTCTCTCTCTCTCTCTCTCTCTCTCTCTCTCTCTTTTACCTTAACAGATTTCACTATACATATCTTAGGAAGTGGCACCAACCACCGTTGTGATAGGCACAAAATGCATGGCAATTCCTTGCTGTCTTCTAGTCTGTTCTTTCTCGCCCCGCGCCTGCCGCTTCCCTTTAGGATCCTTCGGTGCCCGAGAACGCTAGTGGATATCTAGTCCCTGCAACTTGCCGCTCCACTGTTCCTTTTTTCTCACCCTTGACCTTGCAGTGTCCTGAGTGTCTTTTGCGCGTGGTAAGAACGATTCCTCAAGCTCTCCTGCCTCCTTAGGCTTCCTCAGGAGACCAGAGTTTGTTTCATTTCCTGCGTTAAAACAAAACAAAACAAAACAAAAAAAAGGCGTAAAAAAAATCGGTAGGGAGAAAAGATATTGCCCCCAGATGCAAAATTTAAATGTTGCCGAGACAAAAAAGCCTATCTTCTTAATTTCTCAGCCAAGAGTTTAAAAGGTGCAGAGGAAAAAATAAATAGGAAAGGGGGGGGAACAGTTCCTTTAATTATTTCCTGCCTTTCTTGGTTACTACCACATTGGCACAATTATCTTTTTAAGTAATTAAAGCAGAGCCCCGATTTCTCATCTTCTTGTTCTCTGACTGTGAATTTATAAGGTCTTTCTAAGGGTTCAGTTTTGTCTTATTTGGAGCTGGTTGGAACTTTAGTTGGAGAGAGTTTACCCTTGATTTATAGGATAAACTGACCTCACTGACATTTAAAGGAAGCCCCTGTTCATGGGAAAGTGTGAGATCAGCAGAAATGGGGGCTCACAGGGGGATCTCAATTTCTTAAGATAACTTTAGGCTTGTGCCCACCTATTGCCTTTTGTCTGGGAAGGCAAAGAGAGACTGGCAGTTCTGGGCCAAAACACAGTTTCCTGGTGCAAATTGGAACACAATTTAATTCTTTGGAGATGGGGAGGTATAGTGAAAGAAGACTGACAGAGTTGAAAAGAAAACTTTTCTCCCCTAGGGATCCTACAATCAGAACAAAGGTCAGTTGGAAAACTATTGGATTATGGAGAGGAGTAACTTCATGCTAGATGTTGTTGATTCTGGATGCCAGCTTTAAACAACCTGTTTTCTGACAAATTTGTGCCTATAAAATGATTATTTCTGTAAATGACTATTTCTACAAAATGATCACTGCTTCCAAGCACTGAGTCAGATGGAAGTGTTTAAAATCAAGTGTGGTGGCTTTGTCAAACTTCGGTCCTTGATCCATAGGTCCCAAGACAAAACACACTGCTCATAGTGTTCAACTATCTCCTGTTTAAAATTGCACTTAGACACCAGCGATTCAATATGCAGACCCTTAGGTATTGTGGTAATCCGTTTATACCATATAATTTTCTTTGCATCTCTAGTAAGAACATAAAGGATAACTGATGGTTTTACTCCTTATTCAAAAATACTTAATTCTACTTTCATTTTTCTTAACCTATCACATCATAAAAACAAAACAAAACAACCCTCTATAACCTTACCACTGACACGCGTGGCATTTACAGTGGTAACTGTAGTGTTTATTTTTTGAGTCATATGCACATAACCTTACATATTTAATGTATAGAGATAGAGCATCAAGGTTGGTCATACACAAGGTATGCACACACAAGGCAAAAAAACTACGCACATATATTTTGCATGTGTATTGTGGGCAGCATTTAGTTATTTGTTTGCCAAGAACTTTGCAGGTCTTTTGTTCCATCTATTGACATAACTCAAGGTCCTTGCAGCCTAGGGAGCACTTACCTGGATGTCTCTGCGCACCAGCACAGGCGCTGGGGTTGGTCAGGACGCCCCTCTCTCCCTTTTCATTCCGCACCAGTCCCAGATTTTTGTCAACCCCAGTCGACTCTGGGTTAAAATGGGGAGAACGGCCCATCCACCTTCAACGGTTCCCCCCCACCCCCATCAGGGAAAATTTTGGCAAAATTCTCAGGTTCCTTCCACTCGTTTCTCCGGGGGAGTGAGGAGGGGAGGGGGAAATCGAAGGCTGGTTATTGAATAAGAAAAAAAAAAATCTCCCCGCAGGCGTGGGTGAGAGACCTGGGAGAGGCCTACTCCGAGGCGAGTAAACTTCACCGGGCCGTGGGCTGGAAGCCGGAGAGGCCGCGCCTACGCCCGGCGCCCCTGGGAGGCGAAGGGCTGGGGACCAAGGTCGCGGGTTCGGGCCGCGTCTCGGGCCAAAGGGGGCGAACGCTTTGGACCCCCAGCCTGACGCCTTCTCCTCCTTCCCAGGAGTGAGCGACAGCTCCCCCTACCACAGCCCCAAAGTGGAGGAGTGGAGCAGCCTGGGCCGCAACAACTTCCCGGCCGCCGCCCCGCACGCGGTGAACGGGCTGGACAAGGGAGCCTTGGAGCAAGAAGCCAAGTATGGTCAGGTGAGGAGGCGTGGGCCCCTCCCGGTGGGCCGCGTGGCGGCTGGGTTAGGGCGATGGAGCACCGGTCCTTTTCTAAGCCTCGACCGAAGGGCAGCCCGGGCCGACTGCCGGTCGCCGCACCAGCCCCTTCCTAGGTTGTGCGGGGGGACGGAGGCTCCTCGGAGGGCGGAGTTGAGGGCTCGACCCCCACCGGGAGCCCGGGGGCCTGGGGCTGCCGCTCCCCGCAGCGCGGCCCTGGACACGCCTCCGGCCGTTTGGAAGCCCCCCCGCGGCCCCCCGCCGCTCGCCTTGGGGCCAGGGTCCCCCCCAGGAGGGCGCTCCCGAAGGGCTGGGCCAGCGGCCTCCACGCCCGCCCCGCGCACGCCCGAGGTCGTGGCCCTGCGGCCCCGCGGCTGCGCGTCCGCTCGCCGGGACCCTGCGCGCACCGTGGCTTCCCGAAAACAAACAAGCCGTGTTTGGGCTGCGGTAGTGAGAAGAGGGCAACCAGATAAACTTAATAAAGTTACCATTTCCCGATTAAAGGTCACATCGTAACCTCCCAAGGGAGCTTAGTGAGAAAACCTCAAATTATACGGACTGGCTGTGGACCGTTTAATTTTTTCTTGCCCTCTGTCCCTCCCCCGACTCGCCTAAAGAAAAATTAAGACACCCGTGTTTTTTGTTTTTTCTCCTGAGAAAGACTAAGCAACCACCATAACAAAAGCCCAAGAGTTTTGAGTCTAAATTCATCACCACGCTTGGAATGAGGAGTTCAAAGCCAACACTCTCAAAAAGAAAAGGAAAATAAATAAATAAATAAACAAATAAATAAATAAATAAAGCATCTTAAAGCACCCTAAGGTTTCTGTGAGCAGAGCTGGGTAGATTTGCAAATTTCTTCATACCAAACTCCAATTCCAAAGGTTTTCATTTTATTCTTTTACTTTCAATGGGTTTTCTTATCTGTAAAAACCTGCTTTTTAAGTAAAATGGAAATTGTTACTTTTATTCGCTTGGGGAAAAAAATCCTAGTTGTTACCTTCTCGAACAAACCCATTTCCACTTTTTCCCTCTCTTATTTTGTTGAAACAGAGACAGGTACATGAGTAGCTCTCCTCTGATACACATCACAGAAAACAGCAACAAGAGTCTCTTTCCTGAGTCTGTTTTATTGTTAAGAATGCCAGTGAGAAATTATAAGAAAGTCTGTAATTTTCTTTTATAAAAGTGCCTGTAATTCATAAAGAAGAGACAGCATGTACAATGATGGTTAGGAGCTCTGATCTGCTGGCACCTTCACCACTTAAGCAAGTTATTTAACCTTTTAGAGGCTTCATTTCTTCGTCTGTAAAATGGGGAAATAATAGTCCTAACCTCAAGAGATGTTGTGAAGATTCAATGAGATAATGTAACCATATGGCACAGTAGTAAGCATTCATTAAATATTACCTGTGGTTATAAGTGGAGGTTAGAGATTGACTTTTAAAAACCAGCATTTTTTTTTTTTTGGGTCAGGATATACTTTGTTCAGGGAACTAATAGTCAAAAAGTGTCAAGGTATTTTGTCATAAACAATAGGCGTGTATATAAAGCACCTAGCATAATAGCAACCATTTAATAGTTGCTCAGTGATTTTTATTAGGTCATCATTTCTGAGAATAACATTGTAAAGTACAGAGTTGCAAAATAGTCTCAAATTCTCACAAATAGTTGATGAACCCAGTTTATATATAAAGCAGTGTCATAATCCAAAAACCATTATGATTATTTTTACTTTCTTGAATTACAGATTTAGCATTTAAACTTTTTTAGAAATGGTTAATCTATACATACACTTCAAAACCAAACCAACCAATTTAAAATAAAAATAGGACACTTTCAAATGACCTACTCTTTATATTCTGAACATTGAAAATTGATTATATTTTATACACAGGATATTCAATCACTAAATTATCAGATTCATAAAAGCAACTAACTTAAGAAATAAGTTGCCAAATAAGTATTCTAAATACTTAAGAGAACAAGTTAAATTTTTTCCAGAAGAGAGTTATTTATATGACTTACATTTGGAAAATTCTTAATCTTATGCATTATCGTGTGGTAAGATAATTCAAATGATGTAAAATGTCAAAGCTTGAAAAGTTTCTAAGCACAATTAAATCAGTGGTTACTCTATTACAATGATCAAAATAGTGCTTAATGCAGAAGGTGTGCTAAGTATGCACATAAATTTAGGCCAGGTCATTTTATGAGCAATTTTGGAGTTTAGAAATTGATTTCCTTGATAGTAAAATTATACATCAGTATATGTTCATAAACATGCACAGGTAAGGTGTGTTTTATTTTGGTATTATATATCTCTATTTGCATTATGAACAAAATTTAAAAGTCTTTGACAAAAAATATATTTTCAAAATTTGTGCACGTAATACTTTCAGGGCATTTACAATTGCTATTAAATAGTGCAATATTATACGATCCTTTAGTATATAAATGAAGAAATTGAAAATTCAGAATCATAGGACTTAGAGCATAATCTTTCCCAGAAAACACCTGTAAAATTACCAAAGAGGTTGAACTGACGATTGTAGGTAGAATTGATTACCGTAATCTAGTTTCCATTTTCAGATTAAACTGCAAAGAAAGATGCCCAATTGCTGGTAATTAGAACCTTATGCATATTTGTTACACATGCCTATCTTTTGATTTTAAAATAGTAGTTTAGAATATTCAAAACCAAACCAACCGATTTAAACTATAAATAGAATGCTTTCAGATGATCTACTCTGTATATTCTGAACATTGAAAATTGGTTACATTTTATACGCTGAATATTAAATCACTAAATTTTCAGATTTATAAAAGCAACTAACATAAGAAATAAGTGGCCAAATAAATATTATTCTAAATACTTAAGAGAACAAGTTAATTTTTTTTCCAGAAGAGAAAGTTATTTATAAGAAACTTACATTTGGAAATTTCTTAATTGCAATATGCTAATATTCTGCATTGCCATGTAGTAAGATAGTTCAAATGATGTAAAATTTCAAAACTTGAAAAGTTTCTAAGCACAATGAAATGTTGTCTTGCGCTCTGATATTACACTGCAATTGATATTTTATAGTGTCATTCAGAAATCCTTATTGTCTACCTCTGAGGATAGGAGAAAAAGAATATTTATTTATTTTGGCTGTTTTCATCCACATTTTATATTGGGCTAGAACTCTTTAATCTCATCTAATTCTGAATGGCAACAATGATCTCTGGTTCCTAATGGCTGGTTTTCTTCTGTTGAAAGCATAAAATCTGTCTTGAATGCAATTGCATGGCAAACAAAACAAAACAAAACATAGAGAATCATGGGTTGGAATATAGCTTCCCTTTACACAGTACTTAATAAATCAATGCCTTATTTTATTTAAACAGTTTATAAACAGTTGTATAGCTTTTGAAATATTTTTACATTGGGCATACTTTCTCAGAAAAAAAGTATATTGCATATGTGGTACTCTTATTAAAGTATCTGAATGGTAGATTTATAAGCTTTGAGTATCTTCATTTTGGAATAGTATATATTAACTCAGACAGCAAGTTTAATATACTATTAGCTACAAATTGAGATGTCAGAAATGAAGAATAGTCTATAAATATTTGGACTTAAGGAAAAACTCAGAGGTGTGAAAATAGTTAAATTTGGAGACAAATCTGAAAAACTTATGAAGCATTCGTTTGTATATTGTATTTGAAATATAGTATTTCAGAATACTGAATATAATTTTCTAGTATATTATTTTAAAACTGGCTGTCCTTGTAGGCATACTGTTCTTGTGAAAAGGTAAATGAAGTTGCGCTGGATTTTTAGTCATATCAAATACAGTTAATTTTGTCTTAATTTATGCTTTTGTAGAGAATGGAATCTTAGACAAATGCCAATAGACAGTCTTTGAAATTCATAATGCTATCTATTATTAAAAACATTCTTTGACCCGTTTGGTTTTTAACTATTAGTGTTTTAAAACAAAATTAATGATTATGTATCAGTAAAATGTGTCTCATAAAATACAAAAAGTGATAAAATTTTTTACATATTTTAATAATATTTTGGAAGCATAAAATTTAAAAAAAAATTTAAATAGCAGCTTTCCAATACCCAGAGACATTTAGATCTGCCATCTCATAACTAAGCATAATTAAGATCCTTTTGGATGAATGTTGAAACCATATTTATAGCCATTTCATTTTTATCAGATTTGTTTTATTAAGTCATTGCATAATGGATCAAGAAGGTTGGAACGACAGTCAGAAAAATGATTTCACCAACACGAGCAAACAAACAAACAAAATTCCCGGAAAATTTTGTTTATGTTCCGATCCGAACCATTTTCTTGCTTATGGTATATATTGAGGTTGAAATTTTAGGTGAAGCACATCTTAGTTTGTGGTTAAATCTACTTCATTATAAAGCCAAGGTAAACTCTTATTATCATAAGGGGGAGTACTAGGCAGAACTGATGAATGGATGAAAGATTGTGGGTAGAGGACTTGGCACTGCTATTTGTGTTTTCTTCAAGAGAGAAAATGTTGAGTAGACAATTCCCAGAATTTGAAGAATAGTCTATAACCTCTCATTGCCAGACAGTTGTCATACCAGTTTTTTTCATGGTCATATAAGTGTTTGGATACTAATGCATTTCCATTTTCTTGGGGATGGGAATAAATGTAATGACCATAAATCAAATAACGAAATGGCTAGGTTAGAATTTTTATTTACTTTTTTCAACAGCTTCATTAATTTTGCTTACTTAAAATGCTTGTTTTGTGATAAAGAGTGCTTAGTTTGGTTTTTTAAAGCAAGAGTGTCACATCTTTCGCTTTCAAAAGTCTGCACTAACTTAAATATACAAATGATTATAAAACACCTATAATGTGTCCTGTTTTATGGAGATATGATTGAAGCAAGACCCTGTCCTCACACTGTTTACAATCTAGCTCTCTGCCAATATAGCTCCTCAACATACTCATTTAAAAACATATTCTTAAAAACTGGCATTTCTATATTTCTATATATTAGAACAAATGAAATGAAAACTCATGCTTTCATTCATTTTAACCTTAACTAGACTACATTGCATCTTATGTATTTTTTTTCCTGGACTATTTCCTTTAATATTAGTGGGATAAAATCTGTCTTTTTCTAAAAATATTCAAATATTCAACAAAGCAAATAACTTGATTTTTCCAGGATGCAATTTGGTCTGTTTTACTTTGTAGTATTAGTAAATGCCATTCTCAGAATTAGGTAGTAGATAGTTTGTTTGCTCCAGGGAGGACCCTTGTATAGTTCTTTAGAGGAAAGGATTCTCTTGTGGCTTTCAAGGAAGATCCACATAAAAAAAGAAGTTGATGGATTGATGTCTTATTTATGGAATATTTAGGTAAAGTCATTTTCAAAAATGAGATTTCCATTACATGCCCATTGCTGGGGTTTCATTTGGAAAATTTGTTTACTCTTCCCTGGGGATTCCATATGTTGGTTGATTTATAAATCATATTTACAATCCAATTAAATAGAGTAATTTAGCATGTTTGCTCCCACTATATTTATGGTGTACATTTGGTAGTCTCTACTCAGCCTAACTAGCTTTTCAGATTAATTACATGCCCTTCACTGAAAACATTAAACAGATTTGAGAAATTTAAGTCATATACTCTTTTACTGGAAAGAATAAACAAGCATCAATGCTACCTGTAGTTTTCTTTGTGGTGGAAAATTTTACTCTTTCAGTGATCGCTTCATAAATAACAATTATTTTATCCAGTAGAGATTTATATCTTTTACTAATGTCATGTTTCAAAATTAATAGTGAGAAAATTTATGTGTTTATTGAGTCACTAGAATGAATGAATAATGAAGGTGGCAGGTACGTTTAAAGCACGTTTGTTCTCTGATCTTACTTATGCTATTTTCCCCCTAAATTTCTAAATATGAATTTATAAATAAAAAGAAAAATTAAGACAAAACTTTTCACTCCAAATCTAGGTCATAATTTAACCTGAAGGAAAGCTAAGAGCTATTTTTATTCTGTTTAAGTTTAAAGGTTTCTAGGGTTTTAGGAGATCAAACCTCTCCAAGCTTCCATTTCTGCTCTTCCTTTCTGTAACACAGAGCAGTCTGCTTTGCTAAAATTACTCTAAATATATTGTGGATTTTAGAGAACTTTGAAATAGTTAATACTAATAGGAATAAGAACACAAAAGCTAGTTTGATGCTCTAAGTTTGAGAAATGGAACAAATATGGAAAAAATTAGTAGTGTTTTTTACTTGACAAACAAATGTGGTCATAGACTAAGTAAGGCACCCGAAGGTAATATGGGCCTAAATCCAATGTTCTACCTCCCCCTAAATCCCAGGCACATTTTCTAAAATGAGAGTTTAATTCAGCTGGATTTCTCAGGGGGAGCGTCTCTAGGCAAAAAAAAAAAAAAGAAGTGGGTACATGTAAAGGGATTCCAGACATTGCAACGGTGAGGAGCCCCAAATAAAGGGGGCACATATCCAGGAGCAGTGGTTCTAAGGGAGGGGTGTAAGGAGACAAAAAGGAAAATGACAAAGCCAGTATTTCAGAGAGCACTGTAGTTTTGAATGATAGAAAAATACAAAGAAAACAACAGGCAGGAAAACTTTAGCTGTGATGAAAAAGAGAACTCACCAACAGAATTTTTTTCCTACTAGGTAGAACATTGTTTCTGTCATGTATAATATTAAATAGTCTAACCTATGTATTTGTAAAATATTGAGCAAAGGTTTTCATTATTTTAAAAGCAATTTAACCTTAACATTTTAATCTTAACATTCGTATTTTATGATTCTTGGTGCTCACTGGCATCAATAGTATAAAATATTAATTAATGCTAGAACGGGAGAGGCCAAACGCAGATGCAAACACCTTGCCATGACTGAACTGGAACAACTGATTCCTTTCCAAACAAATTTCTCATAGGTTATTGGGCAAATCCTAGATAAACATGATCAGAACTATAATCTCTATGCAATGCTAGATTTCTTCTGTAATTTGCTAGCTCTCATACTCATCTGCTGAGAGCGTCACAGTGTCTCCTTTGATCCATTCTCTAATGAGCCCTTCTCAGAAGGAAAAAAGATTTTTTTTTGTTTCAGAAGAAACAGAATGAGTATCTAGCCATGAGAATAGGGTTCTAGAAGAAGAAAGAATCTTTTTACCAGATATTATCTCAAAAGATGCTCTAGTTTGAGATTAAATTGTGTCTATCTTTTCATTGTCCAGCAAAAGCAGAAAAAGACTTGCTGCAAAGGATCCTATGTCAGACAGCGGTGATAACTTCTTAAAAGAAGTTGTCAGTTGGCCTACAGGAAATGGCTAAATTCCTTAATTTGTATTCTTATGTATAAAAAGAGGGTAAAATTTCATTTATATTCAACAGTGAAGTGCAGTGGTTTCTTTATTAAAAAATATAGTATTACCCTTTAGGATTCTTGTCATTCATTTTAATTTTAATTGAGTATTCTGTTGTACTACTTATATATCATTTTGTAATTATTATACACCCAATAGTTTATAATGAGCTACAATTTATCAATCCTCATTATTTGGTAAAGTATATTGGATATTTCTGGCTACTAGGACATGGGACATACTGTCCCCTTTCCCATTTTTCAGAGAACAGGCATTTTGACAAACAGAACATCAGGTCTATTTTCTTACAGAACCAGCACACAAGGTTAACCCCTCTACTTTTGTTCTTATTTTGCCAGAAATCTATGAGCAGTGTTAAATCACAACCATACATATAATTTCCTCCAAGTATTACTCTAAATTGAGAAAATCATTTTTGAGACCTCCACCAATGAAAATAATAACCAAATGAATTAAATTAGAAAACAATTTCTATGTTGCAATTAAATTGGAAAAAGTAATTAACATGTTTGCTTTATTTACTTCTAAAGATTAAACAAGTTTTACTAATAATAAATCTATTATTTGCATTTTACTTTCACTAGGAAATACGTTGATATGTTAATTCATTCGCATCACTACCAGAAAACAGGATTTGCTGTTTATTTCTAAATAATGCAGACATGGAGGGGAAAAAATTAGGTTTCTTGAAGAAGTATGCCGAGTGTTCATGCCAGGACCAGATTAGAAATCAGGGTGTTTTTCGTGTTGTTAATAGTAACAATACTAACAATAATTGGATGCCAAGAGAATACTGGTTTCTAGGCAGACTCGCCTGCCAGAGCTGCTGCATTTTGTTTGCAAACTAAAATTTTACATTTAAATTCATTTCAAGAGATTTATCCATGTGGCTTTAAAAAATTTACATCACAGGGCCCCCAAACTTTGCAAGCCAGTTTTCCAATTTCAAAACCACATATATACAGTTCTTTTACATTTGAATAGCCAGTGTCCTTTTTGATAAAATACCCTTAATCATCATTTAAAAATACAAGAAAAATCATAGATACAGACAATAGTTTAGTGGTTACCAGTGGGTAAGGGGGGAAGGGGCATGGTAGGAGAGGGTAAAGGGGGTCAAATATATGGTGATGGAAGGAGAACTGACTGGTTGGTTAGCACACAATGTGATATATAGATGGTGTATTATAGGAATGTACACTTGAAACTTACATAATTTTACTAACCAATGTCACCCCAGTCAATTAAATAACAATTAAAAAAAACCCCACTGATTTTGCGTGTCTTTTGTCCAACAGGCATTTACAACATGACGTTTTAAAATATGGCCCATATTTTATTTAACAAAAGTCATGCTCATTTTGAGTTCTAAACTGACAGCCCATGATCTGTGTCCTGCATTACTGGAAATGAAAGCTACACCAACCAGGCCCCTCACAAATGCCTCAACAAAAGAGCCGAACAAAACCCAAAGTACGGGCAGGGGAGGTTGATAAAGGCATAGTGGATAGCTGAACAGATTCTAAGAGGATTCAATCACCGTTCATTCTTTCCTCACTCTGCCTGGCCTTCTTATAATCCCAAATAGCAAAGCAATTACTGTGAACTTTCTGGTTGTAGCCACCTCAAAACCTTTGTAGAAAGAATAATATCTCACCAAAAGCATTATGTTTATGGAGCAAGACTGAATGCATTTAGAATATAATTAACGTCAAATCTAAAAAAAAAAATCAGAAAAGCAGAGTCAGAGTATTGTTAGCTACTACTACTGCTCAGAACTTAGTCTCCTTCTAAGAACCCATGAAATGTCACTATTGTAATGTGATTATTTTCATCTCTTCTCTTTTCCCACTCTTCTTAGGCACCAAATGGTCTCCCAGCGGTGAGCAGTTTTGTGTCAGCATCCACCATGGCTCCTTATCCTACCCCAGCCCAAGTGTCGCCTTACATGACGTACAGCGCTGCTCCTTCTGGTTATGTTGCTGGACATGGGTGGCAACATGCCAGTGGCACCCCACTTTCCCCCCACAACTGTGACATTCCCGCGTCGCTGGCGTTCAAGGGGATGCAGGCAGCCAGAGAAGGTAGTCATTCTGTTACAGCTTCTGCACTCTGATGGGAAATTCCATCTGCAACAGCTCCTCCCCCGCCCCATCCATCCCCCCTCTCAGATCCCACCCCTCCTGCCCCCCAGCCCTCCTGCCTGGACAGCTGGCTTTATGGACTCACCTCCTTTGTGCTGATGACACTTAAATATTTCTTGCCATAACTTCTGTCTCACAGAAAACCTGACATGACTTTAGGATTTAAAAACAAAAGCATTATTAAGGACTGAATGAGACATTTATGCTGCCCACACACTGTTTTAATGTAGTGAAGAAACCTGCACCCCTCAAAGGGCTTAAGGAACTTTTAAAATTAGTCTTTGGTAAAACCACGTGTATATTTATTCTAAATCAACCTAAACTTTTGAAATGTGCAATTGTTAAAGATTTTGCAAAATCAATAAAGGAAAATA
Source organism: Aselliscus stoliczkanus (assembly GCA_033961575.1). NCBI lineage: Eukaryota > Metazoa > Chordata > Mammalia > Chiroptera > Hipposideridae > Aselliscus > Aselliscus stoliczkanus. The sequence goes on along the minus strand of CM066732.1, from coordinate 74,277,295 downwards.
CATATAGAAAAAAAAAAGTTATGTTATACCCTCTAATCAAATAAGGTGACCAATAAGCCTTAATTCATCATTAGGAAACCAATCAGCAATTGATTTGTTTGAGTGATCCTTTGTTTATTTCTAAGAGATGACCTGTTTTGTTGGAGAATATATGTATAACACAAGCAGTATCTGAATTTAGCTCCTCCTGGTGTTTTGACTTGGTTCCAAATACGGTAATGTTTATATTTTCTATTAGTTTGTAAATAATGGACTCTGGATGGTGGTGCATTTGTGTTTTCATTCCATGGGATACCCCCCTCCCCCACCCCTCTCTATGTTTTCCTTCTTCTGCCAAGGTGACTTTCTGGCAATGTCTTTGTTTCTGTTTGGTGGTGGGCCCCTTGGGCTCCTGGACCTGGACTTGCCCCAAATTCTGTGTGTGCAGCGAAGGCTTCAACATCCCACGAAGGACATTTTCTTTCTACAGCAGAGGATTCAAAACCAGATCAAACAAGCCAGTCTCCCATTTTGTATTCTAATCAAACAACACACATGCCAAACATATAAAGACAAGAGGGTGGAAAATATCTGAACAAGAAGGCTCTAAAGACAGTCACTTAAAAACTTAAGTTTAATGTGAAATGCTTTGCAAAGACACTTAAAATGAACTTGATGTTAAGAAAACCACTGTGAACCTAAATTGTACTGTTATTGTTGGCTTACCTGTGTGTTCAGCAATCTCAGCCCAAAATTATGTTGTAACTTAAAGACAATGGAAAATTCTGCTCTAATGAATGTAAAAATGGCTTGCTGTGAAGTTTACATTGTTGTACAGAAGCATGTTTCACATGTAGGTAAACTGGTGGTGGTATGAGGAATACAAATGTATTTAATTTTTAAAAATTCCCTTTATTCATTTCTGGATCTACAAGACACAGTTTAAACTGACAAATCTTTCTAAACCAATTTTTAATGTTAATAATAGAGCTGTGGGGTATATGTGTGTGTGAGCGTGTGATGATGTGTTGTATTTTAAAACAATTGATTTTTTGGACAAAATTCTACAGTTTTTAATCTCTTCTGTTTAGGAAGTTCTTCCTGCTTGGCAATATAGTCTTGAAACTACGTTTTTAAAACATTGGTACAGTTCATCTATTGGAAAATTAATATATTGCGAGTTTTGGGGTATGAATTCTGTGCAATAACTAAAAGGGCACATCACTAGACATGGATGTTAAAGAGGCATTCGTTAGGTGATTTTGATTCCTTCCTATCTGTGCTGTGCACAGCCTCCGTGGCAGTCCAGTTCTGTCACATTGGTTTCATGGCTTCATTGACAACTCAGATGGCTAGATTAGCTAGGTCTTCAAATCACTAGGATGTAAACAGTCAGCAGATTTCTGACATACAATCTATGTTCGAGGAATTGCTTTTCTCAAGCAGCAGATATCTTATAGAGAGCTTTGAACTGCATTTATTTCTAAAGCAAAAGAAATTCAGTGCTACAAACAGAGGATTATAACTTCAGGAGAAGAAGAGCAGAAGAGCAGATGAACTCTCAGGGCCACAGTCTTCTTTTGATCTTGTAAAACTCCTATTGACATCTGGAGTTCCCAGTCTGGTGAGAAAATAGACTATAAACCAAATGGAACAAAAATACCAGTCCAATATTTTGGTGGAGACTTTAAAACCATACCATAGTACAGGGACTCTCCTACCATCCAGAAAAACTGACATAAGGTACAGAATTATTCCTTATCAGATGTTTTTAGGTGGGTATTTGGAGTCTTTAAAAAATATCAATCGTTTGTATGGAAACACAACTAAATGTTATTTTCTTTATCTAAATTAAGAAATCTCTTTTATTATGCTATTTATAATTTTTTCTGGTTTTTGTATTTTTAAAAATCGAATATTAATGGTATCAAAGTTTTCTTCCTCCCCCCCACCCCCTGCCCCAAGTCTTTTCTTAGCAACAGTGAATTCACATGAAATAAATTTAAAAAGACAACAGAAACCCCAAATATACTTTGCTATTCAAAGCAAATTATGATTTAAAGCTACTTTTAAAAATAGAGATGGAAAAATGAGATGGGATATGGGGCTGGGAATTGTTTGATTTTTAAACATTATTATTATTATTGGTCAATGTTGACATGTTTCCTCTGTTTCTTAGGGGGTAAAAGTATTGTTTTTAAACTGGAAAATGCACTCTTCAGAGATCCTTTTCCACCCCATCCACATGGAGAGGTTAAAGGTTCAATTTCATGGTCTCTGTGCAGGCAGTACTCTCTCTCACAGGATGCAAGAGTATATTACCTGCAAGGATAGAATGCAGTTGTACAACAGACATTCTTGTTTCTCTTGTTTTTTCCTACTTTTAATGACCCTCTTATTGAATATTGGGTTGAACTATAAATTAAAAAAAAAACCATGTTGCAAAGGATGTACAACTGAAGGCTGTGTATGTATATACAGTATGTCAAAAAGCCTTTATTTTTATACTTTAAATGCTCTAAATTAATAAAAAGTAATAATTACCATGTTATCTTTTATTTTTTTTATTTTCAAAGTGCTTTAGTTACATAGCCTTGTGGTAGAAATATCCCACACTAGTAGTTAAGAACAGGTGTCATCTAGACTGTGCAGACATTTTTGTTGATTTTAGTTACTGAAGTAGCATCACAGCAGGATGCAGATAGAAAATCAAGTTTGGTTCTATCAAGGCCGAGGAGATAGTTTTTGGAGTGCAGGACTCTTTGGAAATACTAAGTATGTACTTCTATTTTGAAACATTTTCCCCTGCATAATACATATTTTACCATTGCAAATAGCAGACTTCAGACCTGAAACTGTCACTTATAACTAATAACCCGAAAATGTACTTTTACTCTAAACATTCTTTTAAAGAATGGCATAGGTAAAGGGTTGTGAACAAAGGTATTTGGGTGCAAAGATAGACAGCACAGATAGGCCCATGGAGTGGTTTCAATTTGTGATTTAACATGAACATATTTCAGCAACAAAACTTGTTCTCAAAGGGAACTATGTCAAGGAAAGTAGTTTAATATAATTTCATGTTTTCTTTTTGTCATAAAAGACTTCAAATATCATTATTTTAAAGTATGACCTGTTTTAACAGTGCAAACTAAAAAGTAGATTTAGGAAAATATCATTGAGATGTGTATTATTACTGAAGAAAACCAACAAGTTTACAGCTTAACAGAAGTCAACATTTTTAAAAGGCCATTTTAGTGCACTTTAAAAATATTTTTCATGTGACTTTTAAATATTATTTATGGAAGAGTTTAATTCCCAATAAAAACTGTTTAAATTTTGTCTTTTTTTAACTTTAAGCATTTTTTGACTTCTTGGAAAAAAATAATTATCGATGGATTTTCATTGTGAAGCAATGTAAAAAAATCATAGGTCTAAAAATTTCTATTGCTTTTATGAAATATATCTGATTTCTATGCTATTTTTCTATATTCAGTTTACATACCTCATTGCTTCATATTATTTTTCTTCTCACAGTTTCATGGATATGGTCCAAATGACTGTCTGAAATTGTCTAGAGATAATGTTTGAAGCATCAAAATAGGTTTGGTTCCTGAATTGTTTTTCCCTTTATAATTGTGTACAATTGTATAATTACAATATATAGTTGTATCAGCTTTAGATGATTGATAGTCTCTCCTTCTCAGGGTGCTATATAGCAAATATCCCATTATCTCAATGGGAAGAAACACTTTCTAGGCGATCACCAGTTCTCTTGAAGCCATGAATAGCTATATTCGTAAACCAGCAGCATCACTGCACCACCTAGAAAAGAAAAGAACTGGCTTTTATCCCAAATCCTGGTGCAATAATGGTGTCTTTCCCTTATGGTTTCTGAGTTCATGACGTCCTACGCAGCCTGTCGGTAAGGGGGCTGGTCAGAACCATCAGTTCTTCAGCTCCAATACATAGATATAAAACTACTGTGGAAAATTCTCCAGGCAAAATCAAGACCATCTTGAGTCTCCAAATACATTTTTTCCCCATGAGTTTCTGTAACTTTCATCATTTCTCATTAGATTCTTTTTCAGGCACTTTTAAAAATTAAAAGTAAATAAATAGAGACACTTAGTCATGTAAGGGCATGTGGCTTTCCTGTGAACAGAAACCTTCAGATCGTTCATATGTAGGCAAAGGATTTATTTTTTTCAGCCCATAATTGGCATTGTGGTAGTTGCATTCAAGAAGAAAATCTCTAAGATGGTGCTTGATGAATGAGTCTGGTTTTCCCTTACAGCTTTCAAACTGGATTGCAATGTGAAAAATAGCTTTGGAATATTAAAAAAATCTGTATGGCAAAAACTAAACTAGCTTTCAATCTCCTTTTATTTTCATTCCTTTTATCTGCCTAGGACATATATGGATGGCACTTGAAAAGTTGGTAGTGGGGGTTGGGTATCATAAGACCATCATTTGTCTTGGAAGAGAGGAGTTATGTAATGCTGCAGAAAGGCTTGCCATGCAATATGTCAACAGGAATATGACACAGGAAAACAGACACCGAGCCTGCTGAATGCCTAGACATCAGGAGAGCATTTTTGTATGTGGCTGATTTTGTGTTCTAGCTGCTGTAGTAAATAGCACATGTTCTGCGTCCTTGAAGATAGTCTCTATCTATCCTTTCATGTCTGTGTGAAAAATATTACAAAATCAAAACGTGGACAGATATCCTCAGCACAACTTAGGGAAGACTTAGCTGTATGAATAGAAGATTGACTTCTGACAGAAAGGAATAGAACTTGATTTTGATTTTAGTTATTCTGTACACATGGACATACGCTTTTTTAAAAAAATCGATAGGCCGCACATGTTTGTGTAAACTTATACCAAAGATACAAACAATCTGCTGTAATTTTCATTTTTAACCCATGAAGATGCTCTCTGTTAGATCTCTCTCAGGTGCTCTAGTCCTCTTAGCATTTTGGCAAACAAGAAGGATGTACACAGAGGTTGTTAATATGTTTGTAAGTGCTGCGTTTATTCTTATTAACTGTTCACAATGTAAGACAAGCACACACAGAATTGGGCTAGTTTTCAGCCTAGTGATATTTGGAGTTTAAACCACAGACTTCACGGGCCAGCCAAGTGGCGCGGTGGTTAAGAGCTAGCTTGGGACGCCAGCGGCCCCTGTTCAGATCCCACACATGAGGGCCAGTGACACTGCCCTCTAAAAAAAAGTAAAATAAAATAAAATTTCTTATATTGGGCCAGCCGAGTGGCGCGGTAGTTAAGCGCTGGCCTGGGAAGCCAGTGGCCCAGGTTCGGGTCCCACATCTGAGGGCCAGTGACACTGCCCTCCAAAAAAAACCCCAAAAACCAAACAAACAAAAACCACAGACTTCACGCTTCTCCTTTCGTGGAAGGTACCTACCTATAGTCATGTAGAGCTGCTAAGGCTGTGATAAAAATGAGATGAGATTCTTCAGGATGAAAATTCTAGGTTCATTTTGCTTTTTTACTGTCTCTCTCTCTTTCTCTCTCCCCGTCTCCCTTCCTCCCTCTCCCTTTCCTTCTCCCTCTCTCTCATTTTATCTTTAAATTGAAAGTGTTTCTACCTTTTGAGTAGAGGCCAGGTCTTTGAATGAGATTTCCAGTTATTCGCAGTAGCGTTTAGCCTGGACAGTACAGTCATAACAACCATTTCATTGGATATAATACCACAGCTCTTAGGACACCTCATGCAAAAACATTTAAAAAGCCAACCAAACATTTGCAAGCCTCTAACAAAACTTGGGGTCAGGTGTTTTAAAGAGTTTTGGATTAAGGTTCCAGTCAATTACCATTTAGTTCAACACTCCCAGGTTACCACCGTTTTCAGGCCCATCCCCTCCTGGGAAAGCTGGGTTAGGGCCAGTCTTATAATTTTCCTACTACTAGGTCTATTAGCAGGTATTTACTGTGCGGTGAAGGAAAAACACCACATAACCTGCAGAGAGAGTTGCACAAAATCACCAATATTCTTATTGGGTTCGTTTTTACACATGGGCCAATGACTAACAGAAGGCAGGCTGACCCTCAAATGTGGAGCAAAATCCATGCTTAAATGCCTCGAAAAGTTGGGATAGATGGATTGGGAATTAAGGAAGTGTTTTTTAAATACAACATAAGGTGAACTGTTCACCAGCTTCAATTTACAGACTGTTGTTCTATATCTCAAGTTGTTAGAAATGCTGGTTCATTGGTTGAGATCTCAAGGTAAACACACACGTGTAAGTGTGATAGGGGAGGACAACATTGGTGTTAAGAGGGAGGAATGAGAAAGGGAGAGAGGACGGGAGTAGGGGAGGGTTCTAGGGGAGATGACCAGGATGTTTAAGTAGGTGAGTGTGGCCTGGTAAAAAAATATGTGTGGTCGAGTGCATACTTCCGCCCTTATTCACAGGTTGCTTATAATCCAAGACTATTTGCCCAGGCGGTTGAGTCTGCAGCAGTTATTTTCTTATCTATTTACATAGAGGCAGCTGACTCTCCCTGTGGGAATGGCAGTTGTTTTTCTGTGAGCTGGCCTCCTGAGGTAAGGCCCGGAGCCAGGAGCCTCCACCACCAGCCCACAGAGGCCAGGAAGGTGAATGCCAGGCTGTGGCTTCACCACTCCCCAGAGGTGACCGCGAAGACAAGAGGCTCTTGCTGTCCGCGGAGGCCAGTTGCCTTTCTTTTCCCTCTTTGGAATGAAGCTGAGGCAGGAGCAAGGATGAACTAGAGCACCAGGAAAAGTTTTGTTGGGGCTGGTCCCTCACACACTGACAATACCCGCCCCCTTCACCCAGAAGCCAGTGTGTGTATATCAGAGTGCTCTCTCCGACTGTAACTGGCTGTGGATCCTTTACTATTGACTTAAACTGGGCTTTGCTTCTATCAGCCTCCAGCAAGGCCATAAACAGCACCTTGTAAACAAAGGCAGAGCATTTCTAAAGGACGCCTTGGGTACCTCGAATACTCACAGGCAACTTTATATCCTCAAGTTTTCAGACACCAGAACAATAAAGAAGGAAGGATATAGGTAATGAAAGCATCATTACCTGGTCCAAGCCTCATAATCTTGGGAAGCAGGCCTTTGTACAAAGCTAAAATCCTATAGGCAGGAGGAAAAGAGAGACATTCTTATTCTGAAAATACAGTGGAGTTGTACTTCAGCTTTACTGAGATGCTCACCCAGGATTTGTAAAAAACAATTTATTTGAAATTATACACATTCCAAACCAGATAGTATCAGGCTAAATAGTCTCTGTAACAACTTGGACAAGGGGAAAAGAGTGGATCAAATCTGTGTTACCCAAACTGTGCTGGTCTTGTCCAATTAGAAATATAACTTTCATCAGCATGATGGTTTTTGCTTTCAATATAGGTCTTACTTTTGAGACAGCTGTGCATATGGACAAAATGACTTTTGTAATTGAATTGAAAAGACCACAAACTCAGCCTTCACATAAGGAAATAGGATGCAGTTTAAATAAAAAATAATGAAAAATAACATATACTTGAGAGTAAGACCCTGGGAGAGGAGGGATGATGAGACAAAAGTAAAATGTAAAAACCAAACCAAAACAAAAAAAACACCAGGGGGTGACTGGTTAGCTCAGTTTGTTAGCGTGTGGTGCTGATAACACCAAGCTTGTTGGTTCAATCCCCGCATGGGGCACTGTGAGCTGCACCCCCCTTAAAAAAAAGAAAAAGAAAGAAAAGAAAAAACCCAGCAGGAAAAAGCACATACTTTACATTAAAAAAAAAAAACAACAACTACATTCACAGAACTCGCATGTTTAATTCTCCCAGGAGAATATAATTAGGTGACATTTTGATTAGATTTCCAGTCAGAAGGCAGTGCTTCTCCAGCTCATGTGCTAATAGGGCATACTATATGCAATAGGCTCCTATGCAAACTGACAAGCAAAAAGTTCATGTTGGCAGTCTGAGACACTCCCGCAGCATATTGGATGGTGATGGCTGATGGTTCCTGGTGGCACAGGAACGTTTTGCCAACATCTCATTATTGGGTTATCCCGCCAACTTTGTCATCTATTCCCTAGAACTTCTCAGACACACAACCCAATTTTAGGAAGGCTCAATAGCTCTCATCAAATCGGAAATACAATAGGATTTTAACAATACTCGAGTCTTGCTCATTCATTCAAATAAGATGGCATTACCCTTCTTCCTGGTAGACTGTTGCCATTGTTTTAAAACAGGTTCTGTACTTGATCTCTCCAGGAACTGGCTGAGGCCCTTGAATCCTACTTTTGGCAACATCAAAAGGGATGTTAATGACTGAGGCCATTGTGCCTGAGAGAAGACCGATCCCAAATTTTCTCACAAACTCCAAGGTTGGATCCTAAAAGAAAAGGAGAATAAAATAACAGAGAGGGAAGCGGAAGCCCTAAATCGGTTCAACGCTATAAAGCAATATGTATTTAGGCAGAGCATTGCACTCCTCGGCACCCTCCTGTTATTCCAGCAGAACACATTAGGATTTCCTAGGCTGGAACTTGTTTTCTTGACAATCCCATTGGCTATGTTTTTACACATGGTCTAAATTGCTGAAGTACACATTTCCTCACACAGGATTTATAAACACAGTTCATAAAGAAAGACTGGTATGGCATATGGGGATGATTTGTATAATTGGGCTTCACAATGTACTTAGTATTACTGTATCAAAACAGGAGAAATCCAAGCACACTATTAGCTAATTGGCCAGAATATTTTACAAATGACAGCAACTTCCACCATGAAGCCTACTAAAATGCTCATTTGTGTGTGGACCCCCAAACGTTAAATTAAATCAAGGCTACTCTCGGTCTGCTGCTATTCCCCTCCAGGTTTTTTGCATTTATTTTCACGTGTAGCTGATCCACTGTACTGAGAAGTGCTAGCTTCCTGTTATTAACAAACCAAGTTGGGGAGGCCGCAAAACAGCCTGTGACATTCTGTGCATTATAAACAGTAGTAAGTCACTGGGCTAATTGGCTAAAGAATTTACAGCCCATTGTTCCTGAATCTTATTCTTCCTTTATGGCAAAGGAAGAGAGAGAGAGAGAGAGAGAGAGAGAGAGAGAGAGAGAGAGAGAGAGAGAGAGAGAGAGAAGAGAAGAGAAGAGAAGAGAAGGAGGAGAAGAAGAAGAGAGCGACAGAGAGAAGGAAACATTTCTTCTCTCCATTTAAATTTAGTTTCTTCACATTGGTCTGATTTGATTTTCTACCCCTCCCTGCTCTGCTCTCTGACATCAAAGTGTTTAATTAGGTCTTATGTGGGAGTCACTTTCCTTCGGCCTATTTTTGTGCCCAGTGAGCTCACATTATGCTTTGTTATAATGAATTTGCTGGGAAGTTCTCATTATGTGTTCAGCCTCAGTTCTTGCCCTGAAGAGAGGTCATCTCACATACCATAAGCTGCTGGTGGAGACCTGCCCCCCACCACACCATCCTTCCCCTGCCCTCTCGTTTGGTCAGTACATCAGAAGTATCTTCATAGAGGAACAATGCAAGGGTGTGCCATGATACTATTTCATCCAGCAGGGGAACTAAAGTGGGGACACACACTCTGCTGAATTAAAAAAAAAATAAAATCAGGTCTGAGCATGGTATGCTTCAAGCTTCTGTGGAAGAAAACTTCTGGAAGCGCTGAAATTCTCAACTGAACCAAGAGCCAGATACCAGCACAGAAACTTCTACGTGGCTAAATATAAAAAGTGAGAAGTTTGGTAATAATTCTTGGATCCCGGCCATACAGGTGCCGGGTAGGTTTAAAGGGATTTAAAAACCAACAGGGTGTTTCAACAGGAAAAACAATGCAGTGGTTGCAGTTTGAATGAGGTGTGTTTAAATAATTCTCCCTCCCCCCATTTTTCTCTTTTACAAGGAGAGAAAAATGCCTTTATGTTACCCTTCTCCGTTATGGCACAGAAGCAGAACCGGACCCTGGAGGATGGCGGATTCAGGACCAGCTCGCGTTGTCTGACTTTGCACGAATACCCGAATCCAATAGAAACCAGTGAGTAGAAGGGACGTTTTTTAACGCCTGCCTCACCTTTGTGCTACATAATTTTTCTGAGAAATACAAATAAAAATAGCAGTACAAGTGCTATGAATGTTGTACAAGCCTGGCAGAAAATGGGTAGTATTACTGTGAAGCCTGTTTCCTAAAGGCTGAAAGCACCTTGTAATAAGGCTCTCTCGTGGTATCCCTGTGACACAGCCAAGCTCTCTATTTCGACTGAGAACAACAGTGGAAAGGATGGTTTGTATCATGTGCGCAATGTCCCTCTGGGAAGGTTGGGGGACCTTCTCGGGCCTGCAGCCTCTGCTATCTCCTGATGTTTGCTGAGGATTAGAGGTGAAGATGGAGGGTGAGCTAAGACACAAAGTGAAGTTCATTGTGCTTGTTGGAGACCAACGTCTAACGTCTAAGGTCTTTATGCTATTATACTGGTCACTGACACAAGTATGTGTTGAACCTATGTTTTGCGTATACTTCTCAGCACAGTAGCAAGGTCCCACAATGGTTCCCAAGTCCGGCTATGCATCAGAACCACAGGGGAACTTTCCAAAATATGGATACCTGGGTCCCATCCTGAGTTCCTAGATCAAAATTTCCTGGATAAGTGCCTGAAAATTGTTTTAAAAGATGTTCAGGACTCTTGCTAGTCCATTCGGGCAAAGCAGATGGTATGTTGCTCCCCATCTGGGCCTTCTAGGAAGGAGGAAAGTCTTCTTGGGATGGCAAAGAGAAGTACCCCCCACCTGACCCCAGCCTCTGAGCTTCTAGCCAATTTCTCCCTCGGAGCCCATGGTCTGCTTTACATAGCACCCCGGCCCAGGAGGGCCCTCTCAGCTTGCCCTTGCTTTCTTTGCTACATGTTCTCAACCCTCCTCAGAGGAATGCAGCCCCTCAAATGCCTCTTCCCTTCACCCCCTCCCTGCTACTCCACTTCTCTGGCTTTAGTTCTGATTCCTATTACCTTCACGAGGTCTTGCTTTCTTCTTGCCCTCTATGATCTATTCTTCACAGTGGAACCAGGATCCTCTTTGTATAAAAACAGATTTGCTTTTGGTGTCTCCCTACTCAAAGGCACTCAATCCTCCCCCACTGCATGGAGAGAAAAACCAATGCTCCTTGCTTGGCCTTTGGGTTCTTTCCCACAATATGCTTCCAACTAACAATTAATCTTTGTAGCCTCAAGTTCTACACCTCTATTGCCAAAACAAATATGATGTTCACATTAGTTAAATTATGGAAATTTATACCAAACACCCTTCTAACTCTATGCCTTTCTGCAAACTATGCCTACCGCCTAGAATGTCCATCTCCACCACATTCAACCACAGCAGTCCTACTCCCTGTTTAGAGTCCAGCCTAAATCTCACATTGCCTAAATTTCACATTGAGGATCTTGTGGATCCTCGTCAAAATTGACTTCTCCCTCTCCTGTATTCCTGAAACACTGTCAGACTTTATTTTTGCTGTATATATCTTCCCTGTTGGACTGTGAGTCTGCACAGCATAGGAGCAGGTGTTACTCCTTTTTGTGTCAGTTCCTGCATAGTGTACACAGTAGGTGTTCAATAAATGTCTGTTGAGTGGCCTATTAATGTACCTATTCATTTTTGTAGAAACAATGAGAATGAAGAGTAATCTTTAATCACTATTTCTCAAGACTCAGTGTCTTTTAACCTGGAAATGAACCCCTATTAGAACTTTACATTTCTGTCTTTTTGTCAGGACACATTAACATAGAGACATGACAAGCCATTGGACATTTGCAAAGTGGAGTATTTCAGGACAAATGAACTGAGACTCTCTCTTGGGTCACAGAACCAGGCCTGGGCTTTCTGGACCCTGTTACTCAGTGACTCATATAGAGAACCATGATATGAGAGCCTGTAACCAGATTTTAGCAGGAAAATGCAGTGGGCACAGAGTAAGGTCTTGAAATACTACTTTTAGAGCTCTTCTTTCTTACACTTCCTGATCGTCCCCTTAGTAGGGAAAGGCATCCACTTGCCTCAAGAAGGAGGATTGTTGGGAGAAGTTCCAAGATGGTAGATGAGAAAAACAAAACAAAACAAAAAAAGAATGAGGATTGTTGTAGTAGGACTAGAAAAAGAGAAAAAGGTAATATTTAGTGCTTTTGGTTTTTAGATTAGACTCTTCCATGTATTACATCAGTTCATCGTCACAATCTTTGAAGTAAGAACTCTTATTTTTCCTAGTTTACAAATGAGTTAACTAAAAGGTTAAGTATAAGAAGGGATTTTTTGTTGCATTCCAGGGAACTAAGACTTTGCCTTACGTCATAGTTTTTCTACTGATACTTCTGAGGGTCAGTGTATAGGCAAGTGGAAGAGATGTCCAAGAATCTCCTGAAATTATAAGCAATGCTTCTGTGTATGTGTATATGGGCTTTTCTGGAGAGAGCATCTATAGATTTTATCAGGTTCATAAAAACTTAAAAATGACTTCATGAAACCATTTCCTCCACCAATAAATGTATAAAGTAAGAAAAGGGCAGTGCAGGGTTGAAAACATTGGGGCTGAAAATAGGAAACTCTCATGTTCACTGAGTTATCAGGCAATTCACCTTAGTGAAAAGATTTCTGCCTACATTCCTGTTCTGGAGTCCGGTTACTCATACTTCAACCACATGTATGAACTCATTGGTTTTCAAAGTGCAGTCCCAGAACCACCACCATCATCAGTATCATTTGGAAACTTATTAGAAATGAAAATTGGGGTGCTACCCAGGCCTACTGAATCTGAAACTTGGGATAATGCCCAACTGTTTAAATAGTCCTCCAAATTATTCTGATGGATGCTAATGTTTGAGAATGACTGTCTAACTGAAGCTTATGGTTCGTCTCTTTGGATCCTTGGGCTAGATAAGTGATGCTCTAAGAGGCTCTGGATGTTCTGGGAAGCATTTTAAAGCTTTGTTTGATGGAAGTAAGTTCTACAAGCAAGGCTGTAGAACTAAAGGCAATGGTGTTAACTTTGTTCAACCTCTCTATCCAAAGCTCAGTCCAACCCAAGAATGAACATCCATGAAGCTGTTTGGTCTCAGTGATACCTATCACATAGTCTGAATGGGTCATTCTGTAATGGCTATCAGTAAGTCACTCCAGCATTTTTGTCAATAACCATAACAACAAATAACAGTCAAGTTAATAGCAAAAATAAATAGAAGCAATAAAATAGTATACATGTATGATATTTGCATTATCTTTCAGACCTTTCATTATGAGAAATAATGGTACTATTAATAATAGTTACTTATTATAAGATACAATGTTATATGCAAAAATGTACCCAAAACATATATATTATGTAAGAATTCTATGAATTAGGTATATAACACCATTGTACAGATAAAGACATAAGACTTGGGCCGGCCAAGTGGCACATTGGTTAAGAGCTGGTTTTGGGATGCCAGCGGCCCCGGTTCAGATCCCACATATGAGGGCCAGTGACACTACCCTCTACAGCTAACAACAGCTCCACCTGGAGCTGGGCTGTGCGAGCCCCGGCGATGGTGTAGGCTGCAGCCCCTGCTGCAGTGGGCTGCCATAGGCTACAGTGAGTGGCCGGCAGCCAGCATGAGCTGCCAATAGCCGTGGTGAGCGACCATCCAGAGGCCGGCGACCTATCTGCCTCATCCGGGAAGAGCGTAATGATGATACCAACATGGGCCAGTGAAGCAACGTTGACCGCAACTAGACTGAAGAACAAAAAGACAGCAACTTGTCTGTTCCCCTCTCCCAATTCCCCAATAAAATCTTTCAAAAAAAAAACAACAAACAGACATAAGACTTAAAGAGTTAAGTCAATTGTCCAAGATCACTAGTTATAAGTTGTGAAGCCTGGATTTGAATTCAGGTCCCAACCATATGCTCTTAATCATTATGTCATATTGCTTCTCATCCATCGTTTATTTGCTGTGTATTCATCCAAAAATATTTATTGGATGTCTATATATGCCTGGTCCTACACTGGGTGCTAGTGTTGGGTGTGAGGGTAAATGGTCCAGAATGGGGGTGAAAGTGAATGTATAATCAAGTATCACAGTACAGTGTGGTGAGTACTAAAGTGGGAGAATAGAGAAAGGGCATGGGGAAACATGTGGCAGGGAGAAGAAAGTTACTCCTGGGCTTTCATTTTCAATGTCCTGTAAGAAAATACCTAGCTTCTGCTTCTTAAAAACTTTGTCACTTATTGGGTGTTTAGCAAGTCAACAGAAGACATCTCATTCTTACAAGTTACCATGCATTAGCTGAATGGCTAGCCCTTAGTTTGAGAATCATATTACCTGGCATATCATTTTGCCTTTTTCATTAGTTTATCTTAAAAGCTGGATAAAGACGATGATGATGATGAAAGACACTCACTATTGTGCCAGCCACTGTGTTAAGCACTTTCTGTATATTTAAGCTTCACAATATCCCTGAGCAGATGAAGTAACTGAGGCTTTCAGAAATTTCCCACCTTCATGGGGATATAATTTTGAATTAGTCAAAGAGAGCCAAGATTTTATTATTTAGAAGTAAAGAAGCCAAAATATTGAGGATCCCTGAGACTGTCAGGCATCACCCAGTAGAATTAGAGACATATGCTTGCCTTTCAGAACTGTACTCTAATTCAACAGCCAAATAGATCACCTTTAAGTCCAAGGGAAGACTTAATTGGTAGAAGATAAAATTATAGAATCACATTAGAAGAGAACCCAGAATGTCACCTAACCCAAGGAGTGACATCAGCAAGATGGCAGAGTAGGAAGCCTTGGACTCTCCTTCCTCCCACAAACATGCTGATTCAGCAACAATTCATAGACAACTTCTCTGTGTAAGAAATCTAAAAATTAGCTGAAAGTCTCCTGTACCCTGGGTGAACATGAAACCAGACTCATAGAAGCCAGCAGGGAGATTCAGAACACACTCCCACCAGAGTCCCTGCCTGTAGCTTAGGGTCATACAATTGGGAAGACTTTCTAGCTCCAAGCTTCTCCCAAGGGAGGGAAGAAATTGGTTTGCATGTCCAGTATCCCAACTTTGGGGAGGAGACTCCCCAAAGGATTGGCTTCTGTCTTGCCAGGCTTGGAGCTCTGGTGGGTCTAGCAGAGTCAAGTTACCTGGGAAAAAAATGGAGATGATGACATGAGCTGATAGATGCCATAGAGCCTCCCTCTGCTCAACACAAAATAAGCAGATGAAAATATCCCAGTTCTCATCTTCCTCTTTGAGAGACAAAGAGTTGATCTGTATATTCAACATCCCAATTTCTCTGGGCTGCCCAAAGAACTGGCATATTTCTTTCCTGTCTTGGAGTTCTGATGGGTCCAATCTGGAGGAAAACTGAGATGGAAGTTTGGACTGGTAGACATTATAGTTCTCCCCTTGCTCAGCACAAAGTGAGCAGACAAGAACAACAGCTACCTGCTTCTTTCTGGGGAGGGAAAGAGTTGGTACAGGCCCCCAGAATCCTCATCAGATTGAATCATGGAAGACTTCTCCTGTTTGAAGCCAGTCCATGAAGACTGGGAAACATGTCCACCTTGTCTAAGGTACAGATACCAACACACAGAGTAACAAAAGACCAGGAATAGCTAAATCAATCCTGAGAAAGAAGAATAAAGCTGGAGGTATCATACTTCCTGATTTCAAAATATGTTACAAACTACAGTAATTAAAACAGTATGGTACTGGCATAAAGACAAAGAGACCAATGCAACAGAATAGTGAGCACAGAAATAAATCTAAGTATTATAGTCAACTAATCTTCAACAAGGGTACCAAGAATACACAATGGTGAAAGAATAGTCTTCAAAATATGGTGCTAGATGGGCTGGCCGAGTGGTGTGGTGGTTAAGAGCTGGCTTGGGACACTAGCGGCCCCGGTTCAGATCTCACATATGAGGGCCAGTGACCCTGCCCTCAAAAACAAACAAACAAACAAAATATGGTGCTGTGAAAACTGAATATCCACATGCAAACAAATGAAATTGAGCCATTATATTATACATAAAATCAACTTAAAATGAATTAAAAACTAAAACATAAGACATGATACCATAAAACTCTTAGAAGAAAACATATGGGAAAAGCTTTTTGACATTGGTCTTGGCAATAATTTCATGGATATGACACCAGAAACACAGGTAACAAAAATAAAAATAGACAAGTGCAATGATATCAAACTAAAAACCTTGTGAACTGCAAAAGAAAGAAAAGCGTAAAAAGGCAACCTATGAAATGGGAGAAAATACTTGTATAGCATATACCTGATAAGGCATTGATATGTGAAATATATAAGGAACTCCTACAACTCAATACCAAGAAAACTAATAACGTGATTAAAAAATGTGCAAACGAGGGCCGGCCGAGTGGCGCGGTGGTTAAGCGCTGGCTTGGGAAGCCAGCGGCCCCGGTTCGGGTCCCACTTATGAGGGCCAGTGGCACTGCCCTCAAAAAAAAAAAAAAAGAAAAATGTGCAAACGACCTGAATACACATTTCTCCAAAGAAGAAACATAAATGGTCAACAGGGATATGAAAAAATGCTCAATTTACACCTGGGAAATGTAAATCAAAACCACAATGAGATATCATTTCATATCTCTTAGGTTGGCTATTATCAAAAAACAAAAGACAATTGTTGGCAAGAATGTGGAGAAATTTGAGCCCTTTATACTGTTGGTGAAATGGAAAATAGTGCAGCCTTTATGGAAAACAATATAGAGGTTCCTCAAAAATAAAAATAGAACTATTATATGATCTAGCAATCCCACTTCTGGGTATTTATCCAAAAGAATTGAAATCAGGATCTCTAAAAGATGTTAGCAACTCCTATATTAATTGAAGCACTATACTACATTTACAATATCCAAGATGTGAAGACAATATAAACGTCCATTGACAGATGAATGGATAAAGAAAATGTGGAATATACATACAAGGGAATAGCATTCACCTTTAAAAAGAAAATTCTGAAATATGTGACAACATAGATGACCCTTGAGGATACTATGTTAAGGGAAATAAGCCAGTCACAGAAAGACAAATACTGCATGATTCCACTTATATGGAGTATATAAAGTAGTCGAATTCATAAAATCAAAGAGTAGAATGGTGGTTGCCAGGGGTTGGGGGAGGGGGAAATGGAGTTACTAATCAGTGGGCATAAAGTTTCATCTAAGCAAGATGAATAAACTCTAGTGATCTGTTGTACAACATTGTACCAATAGTCAACAATAACACATGCTTAAATATTTGTTGAGGGCAGATCTCACAGTGTTTTTACCATAATAAAAAAAGTTTCAAATTTGATGGAAAAAAAGAATGTCGCCTAGCCTAAGGAAAATATTTAGGATGGATCACACCTTAACTATGTAAATGGATGTTAATGTTGATGAAAATATCTGTTCTGTTATTAAAAATTTCCAACTTACTTCCATAATATGCTCCAACTGTCATCAATCAGGAAACCTTCTTTGTTCCTAACCCACATTCCTCACGCATAACCCTAAATTATTTTTTTCCAATTTTCTGCTCAATTGCAAGGCAATCAACTGTCACCATCCTTGATGTAATTCATTGTGATTTAAAAACTGTTATTAAAATAACCCTTTCTTTCTCATGCTTAGAAAATACAGTTTCTTTTAAATATTTATTTATCAGTAATATGTATTATTTCCAACTCTACAGATGAGTTTTATTATTTTCCTCTAAATATTTTCCAATTTTTTTTGCATAAATGTGGGACTTATAACTAAACCAGAGCTGAGTAGCCTGAAATGTGAATGAACATTAACATGCATTGACCTTATTTTGTGATAGTGATACAAAACCCAATATTTACAGGTTTTAAAAATTAATAATTCTCCTGCAAACATTTTAAGGCTGATGTTAACATTCCTTTTTACAAATGAGAAAACTGAGACAGAGAGAGGGTATAACTTGCCAAAAAGACACGGTTAACTCGTAAGTACTAGAAATGGGCATTCACATCAGGTCTCTTACTAGAACTCTCTGGTTGTTTCCATCACATTGTGAGCTAAAGAGATGTATTTGCCAGCCCCTCTTCAGGACAGTGGGTTTCCCTAACAGGACATATTATTTATAGACTCCCCGTAGCTTAACAAGTGACAGTAGTAAGTGATCCTAAAACATTGGCAGTCATGATGTTCCACAACTTCTAAAAATTCAGCAAAAGGCACCATTATTAGAGATGGGATCATGTGACTCAAAAATAGTTAGCAATCTATACATTACATGTTTGTAATGAATTTCACCTTCGAATCCAAACTACACAGCCAACAGCTAAAAACAACACCAGTAATTTAAGGCAATAGCTCTTAAAGAGTTAATAGGCAGAGAAGCAAAACATCTTGATCAGAAAAAGCATACGCCTCCCTTTCTACCTTCCCTTGGCATGGGCTTTGATGCCTTGCTTAGTGACTGGCCAGCTGGCTGCTAGCTAGATAAACAGAGAACCTTCGCCCATTTCACAGGCTTTTGTAATTAGGGTCTGGCGTCTTCAAGAAGACATTCCACACAAAGACATGCCAGAAGGAGGGGGTTAAGGAAGATGGGGGAAGTTGGATTTGTTAGCTAGTGGGGACTAAGGGTGTGAGGGAGACTGGCCAGGAAGCCCGATGCTCCATACAAGGCAAGGCTGAGTAAAGTGCCGCGATGGGCTTTTCATCTAAGGGACATCACCATGAATCTATAGTTTGAAGCCTCGTCTTTTTTTTTAAGAGGGCAGTGTCACTGGCCCTCATGTGGGATCCGAACCAGGGCCGCTGGCGTCCCAAGCCAGCGCTTAACCACTGCGCCACTCGGCCGGCCCCTGAAGCCTCGTCTTGTCAGCCCTAATCACGTTTCCTTCGCTCCCTGCAATTCACTCACCCTAAATTCCTCCTGGTACCACACCAAGTGTGAGAACCTCTTGTTTTTAGCTTTGAGTAATTTTAATAAAGTTCCTAACGACCCAACATGAAGTCAGTAGACCCTGATTCCTCAGACCACCTTAACATGGACACACGGAGAGAAATGCTCCACGTTCAGGACTGGATTTTGATGAGTTTAGGGTGGATTTAATGTTGCTTGTCAAAAATTGTTAAAATAGGTTTGCCATTTTTGAACTAAAATTATTGTTTAGAAGTGGCTGAAAGAGATTGCCATAAAATGCTTTGGATAAGAAAATTAAAGACAACATTGTGGTCCTATGAGGAGTCACATTTTTGGGTATCACAACACATTTCTTTGCATAACTCCTTTATTCTGCTCCCTGCTCCCCCAGTGGGTGAGTAAATTGTTTGATGATGAGAATGTCATGACCATAACAGGGTGATTCAAAAGGAATTGAACATTTCAATAAATCTATTAATCAGTAATTAGATATGTAAATGTAGTCAAAATCAATTTTAATAGGCTCTATCAAAGTTATTTCCATACTATTACAAATGGTCAGGATACGTCAATTCTGTACTTGAATTCATTCTATCCCCTTTGTAGAACATTACCACCAACAGCTGAAGGGGTTGTTGTGATGCAGTCCTTCATTTCCTTAAGGCTGTAAGCAAGAGGTGACACAAATATGAAGTTTGTGATGAATCCCCACATGCAGAAACTGCAGAAAACTCACTCTAGTGATACATTTTTGAAAGTTTTATTTCCTTTTGAGTTACCCTTGATTTCAGAAAAGCACTTGAAAAAGTCGTAGTCATCCATGTTATCCTGACTAATACTGAATTAATAAAACACTGAAAGGAGGACAGATGGTTGTATAGCTGGAGAAACTTCCTTTGCCTAAACAAAATGGTTCTTCTGTGAAAGATGTGTCCATATGGCAGCCTGAAGAGGGCCCAGATGAACCTGGGTAAAGATGTGGAAGGTCTGCCCATTGGACCTTGCTGATGACACAGGCTGGGAGGGGAGGCTAGAATGATAGATGAGGGACTCAACATCAACTAAAAATTATCATCACAGGCTCTAGCACTGAACTGAACTCACAGAATTACATTTAATCATAATGAATACAAACTGCACAAGTTCAAGATGAGGGAATCTTGACTTGACTGCAGTTCATGTAATCTGGGATTTTAATTGACCATAAACATTTATACATGCCAACATCTTGATGTAAAAGCAACATCCATTCTACCCTCCTCCAAGCCCCTGACAAATCCCCTAAGAATTTGTCTCTGTACAATCTTTGGCTGCATTAAGAAATACGTGTGTTCAGATCACAGGAAGGGTTGAGCCTAGTGTACTCTGAATTAATCAGCTCACAACTGTGGTATGGTGTTTTGTTCTGACACTGATATTGACAAATCTGATGCATTTATAGTGGGGAAGACAGACCACACAGAGGACCAAAAACCGTGTCATTTGAAGAGGGGGGTGAGGAACTATAAATATAGTCTGAGGAATGGAAGACTCAAAAGCTCACGTATTCATACACTTAAAGAAGTACATGGACTCTGGCCTCAGAGCACCTGGGTTCAATCTTTGACAGGGTTTAGTGGAGAGAGTCACCAAAGTGACACTCTGTGAAGGCTCCTTCAAAGCCTCTTAAAAGGCTTTGTGGGGCCGGCCGAGTGGCACATTGGTTAAGAGCTGGTTTGGGACGCCAGCAGCCCCGGTTCGGATCCCACATATGAGGGCCAGTGACACTGCCCTCTACACCTAAGATGGTGAACAACAGTTCCACCTGGAGCTGGGCTGTGCGAGCCCAGGCGATGGTGTAGGCTGCAGCCCCTGCTGCAGTGGGCTGCCATAGGCTACAGTGAATGGCCAGCAGCCAGCATGAGCTGCCAATAGCCGCGGTGAGCGACCATCCAGAGGCCGGCGACCGATCTGCCTCATCCGGGAAGAGCACAACGACGATAACAACATGGGCCAGTGAAGCAACGTCCTCCACAACTAGACTGAGAAACAAAAAGACAGCAACTTATCTGTTCCCCTTCCCCAATGCTGTTCCCCTCCCCCACCCAATTCCCCAATAAAATCTTAAAAAAAAAGGCTTTGTGAAGTCACACTCGTCTCTGTATGTATACTGGGCTTGACACATTATAGGTGTTTAATAAATGCTTTATCTCTCTTTTATAAAGACATACTATACAAAGAGCCAAGCGACAATTATAAAGGAGGTACATATACACACTGGTTAAGCACCTGGTAGCAACAGCAAGGCAAATAGCCACTCATCATTGCCTGTCCCACAGTTGGCAATGGTCATCATGAAAATGATGGTGTGTTGAAATCATAGTTGCCTCCTGGTAACTGAACAAGGAGGCAGCTTGAGTGAGAATGAACTGCCTTTTTTTTTTTTTTCAAGAAGAAATCTGCATTTTAGATATTGTTTTAGTAGGTCCATGTCAACTAGGAGTGGAGTCAGCTCCCATTTTCTTTAATCTTGGCGTGATCTCTCTCTTTTTTTCATAAACTTTAACAAAAGCACTTTTCCCCCTGATGTCATAGTGTCATGCTGTTTTGTCCCCCAATGAAAATACCTGGTATTGAAGCATAATAAAAAAATACATTCATTTCGGCTTCATGACTATCCAAAAAAATCTATTACAGTGTTTGTTTTCTCTTCATGTGAGATAATTTGGGGGAAATGCTAGCTCCTCACTCCACAGAAGGTCACTAACTAAAATGAGATGGCTTAATTGATAAGCATTCTTTAAGGAATATAGAGTATTCCCAAGATCCTATCCTTGCAGAGCTCTGGGCTTTGGAATGAAATCAAAGTCTTGTTAAAAGCTCGGCATCTAAATGTAGCCATTCAGAAAATAGCCATGAAAATTCCTTCCCCCATCCCCTAAGCTAACTGTTCTTTAAAGTGTTGTGAAATGTAAAATAATTTTAAAGGTCTTACCCACCTAGCTTGAATTATAAAATAATTCAAAATAGATTAGGGTTTAAGCATAACAGTTATCACTTGATTATTTTCTACACACACACACACACACACACACACACACACACACACACACACACACCTCTCTGTCTGTCTCAGTATATATCTCAATATTTTATATATATATATAAAATATATATATATATTCGTATATGTATTAATATATTTCCTTGGAAACCCAGTAGGATTTTTTGTTTTGGTGTGCTTTATCTATTCCTTGCCTCAATAAAGGCACTGACCCCAAGGAAAGCTAACAAACCAGGTTCCCCAAGTAAAATTCTCATAGTTAAGAAGTCAGGGCAAAGACACACTGAGATTCTTTGATATGGAGGTAGCCAGATGATCAAGAAGAAGTCTTTGAACCACGTTTATTTCATGAGATTCTACTTCTAGACTTCTATATATGAAACTTTCCCATGCCCATGTTGTTCCACTTAGGTCATATGTTTGTTCAACATAACCCTTCAGTTAAATCATTAAAGGTGAGTCAACTGCCTTATCATCACAGGCCTAAAGCCTCTGGCCCACTGCCTGCAGCCTCTACTGCTTCCTTTCCACCATGGTTCTTGATACACCAGTTACCCTCATCCGTTATCTTCTCCCAGCTTCCCCGAACCTCTTTCTGCTTCAGGGGCATCACACTTCCTGCTCATCTCCTTCACCTCAGCCTGGCTAACCCTCTTTGTTGAGTCCCAGCCTAAACACAGTTTCTGAAGGAAGGCCTTGCCTGTCTCCTCACCCTGCCCCACCAAGGGTCTAGATTAGGATCCTTGGTTATAAATTCCCACAGCTTGATAGCTGTTTTTCATGGCACTTAACAAGATTGCCACAATTATTTCCCTGTGTAATGACTTGTTTATTGTCTGTCTCTTCTGTTGGACTATAAACCCCATTAAGGCAGTGAGATGGTGCCCGGGACATGGTAGATGTGCCATGAATACTTGTGGAATGAATGAACAGAAGGAACCCACTGAGAATCTAAAGTGACTTGCACCTCATTTCCCTCCACTTGGGTGGTGCCTGACTGGAAAATTTTGGCCTGAAGTTTACTTAAAAAAGTGTCTAAACCCCTGTCCCCTTTTCTTTGCCTCCCCATGCCCCCCGCATCCCCAACACACACAGACCCCAGGCAGTCTGTGAAAACTGCCAGTGAAAGATACTGCTTTTTATAGCAGAATTTTGTTACATATCCTGGAATTTTATAGATAATATATACTTGTAGTTTTACCCCAGAAGGGAGAGTTGTTCTTAATGAAACTTTAATGCTCACTCCCTTCCCATTGCCGGATGACTGGTAAGACTAATGATCAAGTAAGAGAGAATCAGAAAAATAAATGGCCATAAATTAAATCCTACTATGATCTAATTCTACTGAGATTCTTCTTTTCAAAATACAAACAGCCCTGTCCAAGTTCTCTACTTGAACCCAAAGGTGCATTTTTCATTCAGTGTAGTGCACACCTTAGGGCAGGATACAGCTTTAAATTATGAGACTAACACATTTCTACATCTCTTCTGATAAACTGAAGTGGATCTGGCACCACCTTCAGCCTTTCTACAGAATTTACAAAACAAAAAAATGTATATTAAAAATCAAAAGAAAAACATTTGCATTTCTAAAATGCAATCTTTTATGAATATTACCTTAGGAGAAAATAAAATACGTTTGACTTAATGCTGTCTCTAGTAAAATGACCACAGGGACAGGTCTAAATGGCTTATTAAGTAAGAACGATTGAACGTATGAAAAATTGTTCTCTCCTAGAATATTTCTAACCCACACATGTAATTTATATCATGGCAAAATTCAATACAAAAGGTCTACTGTTTTTTTGGCAAAGTAATGGGCAAACATGTTTAATTAGGATGCAAACTAAAAGCACAGTTTAATACTTGTTGACAGCCATGAATTTTAGACAGTGATTTCTATTTTTATTATTTCACTTATGGAAACATATGAAGAGCAGTAAATATGAATTAAAAGACAAAGTTATTGAAGACATGTAGCATTTTAATTTTATGATTCTCATTTGTGTGTCAACATCACAAATATGCTCAGAACATCCCCAATTGGGAAAGGAAATGAAAGAAATTGTCTTTGGAATGAAAGTTTACTCCCATGGCTATTTGAAAAAGATGTCAGCATTTAAGTTAATCAATATCTATTTCGAGTGAGCTTTGCTTTGAGAAGTCATGGCCTCTTTCTGGAGAAGACAGATAATTCTTTATACTGATATTCCATTCTATTTACTGCAAGATGTAAAGGAATGCCTCCATTAAAGGAATTTCATGGTCAGTTAACATCCAAAGCAGTCTTTTCTCAATTGTAACCACTTATTCACCATTCAGTAGGAACAGCTAGATCCTAAATATAAACCTGAGTGAATATAACCCAGGGCACCATTTTCAAACTGGTAATCTCAGTTTTTCTAGGGCTGTGTCTTATAATTCTGTGTTTTTATGGTTTATAGAAGAAGGATGTGAAAAGGGAGGTCCAGGTTACAAGTCTGAATGAGGAACAAAAGGAATTTGTTTATATTATCTGGATATTCCAGCTACTTTACTTATTTAAATTTTAGCAACCTTTTTAAAAAGATAACTATGTGTAACAAAAATACAAGGTAAAATGTAGAGTTAAAGCATTACATGGTACAGTGGAAAGAGTCCTGGCCTCTGGTTCTTCTCCCCCTGCTATATGACCTCAGATAAATTATTTCAGTAACTTTCAGCTCTGGGCCCTGACTTCCCATTTGGTTTCCTCATCTGAAAATGACAGTTATTGGGATCAGAATCAGGCAAAATCATGGAGTCTACAAATATGGTTTAAATAGTATGAAATGGAATAGGAGGTTGGGATATTTCTGTGATAATCTGAAAAATGTATCTGCCAGAGATCACCAATCTGAAGAGCGAAAGTGAAAAACATCAGGAGTGGATATCTGACCTGAGTTATCTGGACTTACTGTTTCAGGGTCTTATTTTTCCTTCTGTTACACATGGCCTTAGCATTTAGTACAATTTGAAAAAGTTAACTAGGTCCTCTATTTTATGAGATTCTATTAAATTTTTCACTAATTTATTTCCTATTATGAAAGTAACTCATGCTTATTGTAAAAGCTTCCAACATCTCAGACTGGTATATGGAAAAGGACTTTCCCTCCACTGCTGCTTGCTTTCTCCTGCTCTCCCTCTCTTTCGTCCTCCCCTCTCCTCTCCTCTCTCCCCCGCCCCTGTTCTTTTCTTTCTTTCTTTCTTTCTTTCTTTCTTTCTTTCTTTCTTTCTTTCTTTCTTTCTTTCTTTCTTTCTTTTCTTTCTTTTCTTTCTTTCTTTCTTTCTTTTTTTCTTTCTTCCTTTCTTCCTTTCTTCCTTCCTTCCTTCCTTCCTTTCTCTCTTTTCTCTCTCTCTCTCTCTCTCTCTCTCTCTCTCTCTCTCTCTCTCTCCCTCCCTCCCTCCTTCCCTCCCCACTCACACACACACTTCCCATTTCCACTCCCCAGAAATAATCATTATAGACAGTTACTTATAAAATCAAATAATTTGAAAATGGAAAACACTGTAAGACAATTTATGGATTTCAACAATATATTAAAGAAAAATCTAGAATTACCCCATGCCACTCAGGGTTGGTGAAATCTCAAATTCCCTTGGAACAACAGAATGACCAATTGCTGGGTGAGGGAACTGAAACAATAACCCTGTAAACAAACTGTCCAAAGGGTATGGCTCGAGACGGTCTACAGCAAAGATGGAATAAAGCCTTCGAGGAACACTACCTCCTCCGCATGGTTAACAACTTGATGACGTTCTTCAACATGTTTTAATGATTATCATACCTTCCCCTTCACAAAGGATTGATTTATTATGGTTTAAATTTAAAGAATACTGGTTTCCCAGTTTTGAATCAGGCTTAGATTACAGAACACATAAAATCAATGACTTTGTTCTAGGCAAGAAAAAAACAACACAGTGTTCATTTAGTGCAAAAGGAACAGTCCCAGGGAAAAATTCTTCATGCAGCCCTACATGGGAACTGTTTACACTGCCCGCTTTTCCACCCCTACTTCTTTCTCCATCACTGTCAATCGGCACCACCGCTTAACACTTCTACGGCACCTTAAAATTCACCAACAACTTCACATATTATTTATTTTCATCCTCAACACAATTTTGCCAGATAGGAAGAGCAATCTTAGCTTTTCGATTTGCAGATAAAAAAACTGAAGCTCACAGCAGGGACGTAATTGGCTTAAGATCATTTATCCAGTAAAGGTATACTCGCCCAAGTACACTGTTGATTTCTACATGTCTATCTCCAACTCAGATCGCCTCTAAAACTCCAGGGCCCCCAATTAATACTCAACATCTGCACTTCAGAGTTCCAAATGTGGTTATACTCACTTTCCAGTCTAAGCCCGTAACATTGTCCTGCAAACTTGTTTCTCATTCAAAGGTTTCCTTTTTCAGTGACTGGCACCATTATCTTTCCAGCTGTTCAAGCCAAAAATCTAGGCATCTCTCCTACCCACCACCCCTTTTCTCGACATTCCATATAGACTCCATCATCACATCCTATAGATTTTGCCTTCTGAAGATTTCTCAAATCTGTCTATTTTTCACTGTCTCCACCATAAACACTGTAGTTCAATATCCCGGCATCTCTCATTGAAATAATTTCCATGTGACACCCTGCCTTTCCTTCACCACCCCCACTCCACCCATTCTCCATGCTACAGCCAAAGTGATCAGGTAATTCCTTATGCTTAACATCTTTAGTTGGGTTCCCAGTGCTCTTCAGAGAAAGATAAGAATCCTTAGTGTGGCCTGTAGGGCCAGTTTGATCTCACCCCTATAAGCTGATAAATGAACTCTTTCCATAGTTTCAGAATACCATGATGTCATTGAAAATGTAAATCAATATTTAAGCTTCTGGGTTTTTTTTTTAATAATGCATAACAGTTAATAAGATAAGTGCATTGGTTGATTGTAGAATGAAGTTTGTACACACGCATTTTTTTAAGCATAAGTAACATATACAAATCTTGTTTATCTTCCTGAGTTTCTTTCTTAAATATAACCAAATTCATTTTAGTATGACATAAGCATCAAGATACATGCACGAATATATGTAATAAAATATATAATATTTATATAATGTATGTAAATAATTTATAGAATTATTTTCATCGTGTGTAAATTTTGTCTTAAGCCTTCGGATAGATAACTGGAGAAAAGGGGAGCCCTGATGCTTCTCCCATGCTGTGTGGATTACACATCTCAGAGTCTAAAAACAGGGTCAGCCTCATTGGTGTGTGACTTGTTCGCTTGTCAGGGCCTGCACTTAGGAGAGCCTCAGGCTTGGTTTATTGCTGTCTTGGAATTCTTAAATTTTTTTTTTTTACTATTAGTTTTAGTTGTAAAAAGCAATGCAATAGTTATAGTTTTCACCCCTCACAAAGTGACTACCCTCCTCCCCTAATCAACCGCCCCCTCCCCCGATATCATACATATCTATCACAATTTGGAATTCTTAATTTTTCAACCAGGGGCCCTGCATTTTCATTTGGCCCAGCACTCCACAGATTGTTTAGCCCATCCCAGCTAAGAAGAATCTCAACGTATTAAGAGATGAACGCTCTCATGTCTTCCAGGACCAATGTGTTTGTCGCAGTCTATTTCTGGATTTCATGAATTCAACAGGAGAAGAGGACCGCCTGAGTCAGAACTGTCTGTCATTGGGAGGATCTCTCTATGTTGCAGCCAGTCATAAGATTTCAGACCAACAAAACATAAGCTTCTACTTCATAAATGAGATTTCCAAATACCACCGTGAAACCTGGTGCACAACTTTGGCTAGTGAGTGAGATAATGCCAACAGATGGTTTAGTGCGGAACAGGCTCTGATTCGCTGTTACTTGAGAGAAGTCCTGGCCTAGAATAGGACGGCTCGCTGGGCACACACAGGTATACATAACTTTACTGAAGAGTCTGGCGATGGCCACAGAAATACTTTTATGATTTATGAAAAGTCCTTCATTACTTTGGTACTAAGCAAAATGAAGAGCTGAACCCCTGTGGGGAACTGCCTGCATGTTACCAACTGCTGCTCCCAGGGATGCAATTTTCATGGTGAGCAAGCACTATGTCAGTGGGGGCAAAGTCTGTGTGAAAGCTTACAGATGCTCATTTTAAAGCACATCACATATCACTTTATCTTCTAGAAGTTGAAAGGTTGCTGGCAGCTGTAAGTTACCTTTTAAAAAACAATAATCATTATTATTTTGCTTCAAAAGCCAATTATCCTAGAAGAGTTGCTTTACTATTTGCACTAATTAGCTTAGGTGATTTTAAAAATTAATACCTAGGTAAGATTTAAATTTTAGGCTGGCAATTTTTCCCCATGAGCTCAGGATTTATGTAGAATACGAAAATTTAAACTTTCTGAGACAGTTATGCTTCTGAGAGAAAAATTAAGTAATCACAGCTTCTAGAAATTCCCATCAGTGATAAATGGGAAGCACTCAGGTGTAATGGTACATTCAGGTATCAGACGTGGGGTCAAGTCTCTGCTTTGCTATTTACTCTGTGAACCTGGGAAAATTACTTGATCTTTCTAAGCCTCAGTTACCGAATTCAAAATAAGGATAACAACACTCAATGAATAAAGCTAATGTGAGGATCAAATTACATAACCCATGAGTTTAACACAGTGACTAGGACATGATAAACACTCTTTAAATGCAGCTACCATCATCAATAGGATTTTTCCTTCAGGATTTTAATCTATTAAATAGTACCTTATTGACAGGAATAATGTTTTTGACATTGTGGTAGAAGCCAAAATAAACCATGTTGAAGACCCCATGACGTCCCAACGTTGCTGTAAATCCTTTGTTGAGGCCCTGGAGTCCCAAGCCTTCCTTCTTAATGATGTGTCTTGCATAACTCATAGTGGATGGTTGCTGCAGGAGAGAGGGGCAAAGCCAGAAAGGTTATCTTTAGGAATGTGCAATAGAGTAAATTATGATTTAGCTTCCCTTCAAACCAGAATTATTAGGGACTTGCTTTTTTTCAAACATGAACAATCATGCCTAAATCCCTGCTTTTAAAATTAGGAAACCCAAAAAATAAACAAAATTGCATGCATAACAATAGGCCTCAAAGGGAAGATTGTTGGCAAAGAAAAACATCTCTGGTAGGACTACTGAAACTCATGTCATGTAATGACTATCAACTCTTTCAACATGTAAATAGTTGTATACAATCTTGGATCAGCCACACTAATGAAGGGGATTAGCCATACAGATACACTGGTAGTCCGTTACTGTGGATAATCCACAGGGAATTTATATTTGGTTCCTGAATTCAGCATATTTACCTTTCTAATTATGTTTTTCTAAAGCGAATTGTTACCATTCTTCTTGATTCCATTGGCTCAATAGTTTAAACAGGCACCAGGTTAGAAATTGGGCATGGACAAGTAGCAGTTGATTGTAGATTTCCTCAAGAGGGCAGGCAATCAGTGTGTGTCTTACTTGCTGTGATAAATGATAAATTGATAGTGTTGGGAGTACTGGGTTATTCCCCTTTCCAGTCCTCTGATTGATTACCCAAGGTTGAAATACCTTGAATGTTGGAATCCAGTCTATTTCTACTTCTGGAACATGCTGAAGGGCTCAGTGTAGTTTGCCCTGAGCATTTTTTATTTTTTTAAATTGGGGAACAGTGTGTTTTTCCAGGACCCATCAGCTCCAAGTTGAGTAGTTGTCTCAATCTAGTTGTGGAGGGTGTTTTTCCAGGACCCATCAGCTCCAAGTCAAGTGCAGTTGTTTCAATCTAGCTGTGGAGGGCGCAACTCAGTGGCCCATGTGGGGATCGACCCGGCAACCTTAGTGTTATAAGCATTGTGCTCTAACCAACTGAGCTAAGCAGCCACCCCTGCCCTGAGCTTTATAATTCATGACAGTAAAACAATTTATGTTGGTTTACTGAAAAGGTTGAGATTGTTTTCTTTTTGGAGGTACAGTACAAAGGATATCTCTCCTTGTTAAATTCTGACTGAATAGAAAATAGGGGGAAATATTCAGTATTTATTTATTGATTTTGCCCATGAGGCAAGCGGCTGACATGAGATTTGTTTGCTATTTCACTGGAGCAGGTTGCTGGAGTGGTCATGGCAGTTTGATGGGCTTTCTGACTAAAGTGTTTTCGTATCACGTGCAAGTAAGGCTGCCATTAGCTGAACAGAATAGTACAAATCCAATCAAGTCTTTTTATCCAACTTGTATTTATAGCTATGTAATTAACACCATACATTAAATGAGCCTGTTTACATAGTAAACCCTATAGTTTTTGCTTATAGATGTCTTAAAAACTCCAGCTACAATTCTACACTCCATCTTTTCATTTTAGAGGATTAATTATAATAAATTAGAGTAAGCTTAAGGAAATGCTCTTTTTTTGTAACATGAAAAAAATCACATGAGAACATATCTTAAAACAATAAAAGACATTTCATATAGGAAATCCAAAAATTCTCAGAAGGTTAAAGTTCACTCTCTGTTTTACAAAATGGGACTTTTCTGTTTGGGTTCTGGCACATGGACTATCAACCCAAATGGTTTATTTTGGTTTTCAAAATAGACTTGAGGACAAGTTGAGCAGAAGGTCATTTCTGTTGGAGAGACTCTAAAGTGCTGAGCAAAATGCCAGGCACTGCTCTCTTGCTCTGAGGAAGGCAGCCTAGAGGGCAGAGGAAAGGAGGTGGTCACTTTCCTGGGGGTGGAAGCAATAAGGCAGAAGGGGGCGGGGGTGACCTGGGTCCAGACTGACCAACACCGGTGCTCCCTGCATCCAAACCAAGCTTTCTGTTCATCCTCAGACACCCTGAGGCCCTGAGGGCAGAAGAGATGGGTACTCAGAGGCCATCTAAATTCTAGAGCAACAGAGGAACCAACAGCTTTGACTGAAAGTGCAGATTAACATGGCTTTCCAAAAATAAAATAGGTCTAAAGATGTTTCTGTTGTTTAAAAATCCTAGTGTGCTCAATTACCAGCATTAAAAGAAAGGACTTCACTAGATCTTGGTGAGGATGAACAAATATTCAAATAACATTTACTAATGGTCTATTGCCTGATTTTCACTCACTTAGATGTTAGGTGGGTACAAAGAAGTGTAATGTGGATTTTGAACTCACATGCCTTGTTGAGTTTGAACTCTAATTGTGAATCATTAAGTAAAGAGAAGTACAGTAGCTATAAATAGGGGACGAGAGACAGACAGCCCCAGGTCTGAGTCTCAGCAATTCCACTTGCTAGCCCGGGCAATTATTTTATGCTCTGATTTATCCTTACTTTACTCATCTGTGAAATAAGGATAATAATTGAATCTTCTTAGGATTGTTGTGATGATAAGTTCTATAAGTCAAAGAACTTTGTCCTATGTAAGCATTTATTGTATGTTAGCTGTTAATAACAATAGTAATTATGATGATAATAAAAAGTAGTTATAATAATAAAATAACGGGTAATTATTTTGTTAGTTGAAGGCAGTGACAATCAAAAGCTGGAGAATTATTCCGGGGGGCGGGGTAGGAAAGCACATGCCTAGCTAGCCTCTTCCTTCTGGCTATCCTTTCCTTTTCCCAGAGCCCTGGACCCTTGTGACAAAGTCCAACAGAAGGGCCTCCAAAATGCAAGATCATAGGTCTGCTTCCTCTGAGGCCCAACCAAATCCCATCCCTGGGCTAGAGATCTCCTTTCTTATCCCAGGGACTTTTCTCTCTGGAACAGTAGATCCAGTAAAGTCGCCTCTTCCTTATCCCTCAGTGAGCATTCTCGGTAAAAGCTCTCCTTGGTAAGTCCATGGACTGTAGAAGCAAGGCCACCCAGGGGCAAAGGTTGGCAATGGAAAAGCACACTAGCTGGGTCTCCACCTCACATAATTTACAGCCTAGCAAGTACATTTGTGCGCATTACCAGGTAGCTGGAACACGACAAGTGCTCATCAATAATATCTATTAGCATACATGCTTAGTACTTTATATATCATCTTATTTAATCCTCTCAACAGGCATGTGAGATACATATTATCAGTACCCCCATCTAACAGAAGCAGAAACTGAGGTTAAGTTACTGGCCCACGACCACAGAGTAAGTGGTAATGTCAAAGTTCAAACTGAGGCCCCCCCCACATTCCCTACATACCACGTTCATATTTTTATACTCTGCATGGTTCTGCCATCCCAGCATATATGATTGCTTCTCTCAACAACCCTGTAGTGTAGGCAGCAGGTATATTCTCATTTTGCAGGTGAGAACACCAAGGATTATTAAGTAATATTCTTACTAGTGAAAACACTAGTAAATGGCTAACCAGAACTCTACATCTAGCCCAGGGCTGTTCACGTTCTGTGGATTCATTCTTGTTATACATATGCAGTAAGCTTTTCAGAGTTTAATCATCCAACTCATATAGGTAACAGATACATGATAACACAAATGCATTTTTCTGGTAACTTGGGGCTTTGAGGTAAGAAAAACCTGAACTCTAATTCCCATTAAAATTAGAAGTAGGGGGCCGGCCGAGTGGCGTGGTGGTTGGGAACTGGCTTGGGACGCCAGTGACCCTGGTTCAGATCCCACATATAAGGGCCAGTGATACTGCCCTCCAAAAAAAAAAAAAAACCAACAAAAAAACAGAATGGCTGCAATAAGTTTACTATGAACTAACTGAAGAATTGAGAGATCAATAAAATTAGCTAAATTATATTTCAAAAAAAAAAATTAGAAGTGGGCTTTTTGCTTCATTCAGTGATATTGTATGACACACATGTAAGCAAATATTTAATTAGAAAGGCAAAACATGACTTCCACTAGGAGGCTTAAATAGGAAAATATAGAATCATTTTGACTAGATCACTGTCAACACAAGGCATTTTACTAAAATTATTTGATTACCCGGCTTCCATTTCAAAACAAAATGGTGGCTGATTAGCATCATCAGCCAAATGATTCCAATAATATCCAACCCAGCATGTCACCCAATATTTAGATTCACTCCAATTTTCATATTTAGTTAAAAATTATGGTCCAAATGGCATTCTAAGTTTCCTAGATGTAACTTTTATGGACTGCACCAGAGCTGCAAGCATGGAAGAATAAGTGGATCGGAATTTGGCTAACATTGTGCTACCACACTGGTTTATAGGAATCCCAGTTCACTGGTTCCTAACAAAAGTATTTCCATTCAAAGTCTTCTTTCACTTTGATTTCAGCTATTGCCAACTGCTAATTCTGGGAATTCCCTGTTCTCTCATGCGTCATTTATTCAACAATATCTATTGAGAGCCCCCCAGGTGCCGTGCACTGTGCTAAGTGTCTAGTAAGTACTTTGCTTATATTCTAGAAACTTAAAATATTTTTGCTTTGATTTTTTTTTTTTTAAGATTTTATTGGGGAATGGGGGAGGAGAACAGCGTTGGGGAATCAGGGAAGGGGGAACAGATAAGTTGCTGTCCTTTTGTTCTTCAGTCTAGTTGCGGAGGACGTCGCTTCACTGGCCCATCTTGGTATTGTCATTGCGTTCTTCCCGGATGAGGCAGATTGGTTGCCGGCCTCTGGATGGTCGCTCACCGTGGCTATTGGCAGCTCACGCTGGCTGCCAGCCACTCACTGTAGCCCATGGCAGCCCACTGCAGCAGGGGCTGCAGCCTACACGGTCCCCGGGGCTCGCAGCCCAGCTCCAGGTGGAGCTGTTGTTAGCTGTAGAGGGCAGTATCACTGGCCCTCATATGTGGGATCCGAACAGGGCCGCTGGCATCCCAAGCCAGCTCTTAACAGATGCGCCACTCGGCCGGCCCTGCTTTGATTTTTATTTGGAGAGATATGTTGATAATTTTTATAACTACCCATGAGAATATTCCATGACGGTTATGAAATGTGGAATCAAATTTCTGTTTTAAAAGTCCTTAAGAAGCTTAGTGAAAAGATCCTTTGCCTAAACAATGCTCTCCGGGCACCACTCTGGGGCACTGATTCCTTACTCTCTGAGAGACCAGCATTACCGACAAATCACTGAGATGACTTATGGCACCCTATGCTATGTTTCCTGGAGTTCTTCCACCCAACTGCTGACCATACAGACTCTGCTTAGCTTGTGAGGTCACAGGCAGAGATTTTAGGCAGCAGGCACTGTTCTCTGGGCAAACAGCTATCAGAGGATGGCCAACAGGTACAGGCATGGGTGTGTGTTAACGGATTTTCTCCACCTCTAAAACCAGAGAAGAGGTTGAGGCACACCATGTCAAAAGGCAGCACACTCCACATGTGTTCCTTTACTTGCTTGCTATGGTAAGGTGAATTTTGTTGCATTTTTGAGCTAATAGAGTAAGGGTGTTACACTGGATTTCAACACATGGCTGAAAAGCAAGCCGGATGAGCCCTTTATACAATGGAGTGAGAGTCCGTGTCTGGGCCGTCAGAAAAATACTGCTTTGTCAAAAAAGAGGAGACCCAATTGCTACATTTAGGTAGGAAAATACCCTTGCTCTTCAGGAGATAGGAGATTACTTGTGTTTTTCATTACACAAATGAAGTCTTGAAGCATTTTCATAAATTTGAAAAAGAAAAGGAAAACCTTCCTTTTATTGGAAAATAAAATGTAAGTGGGAGGAGAGGAATCGGGCTAACCATCCCACATTTATCATTTCTTTTAGCTTAGACATTTCACTAATTCATCATTACAGTTTATTTGAATAGGACATAATTATGGACCAAAAAACACCCTAAATATAATTATATTCTATGTAGAATTTATGTTTGATAAGCAGGTCTGTTTTAAAACAATCTGTGAGTGGAGAATAATGTGCTGTAAACAAACTCTCCCACATGCTGAGCCACAAAGCTATGTTAATACCAAGTCGCTGCAGAATAACAGTTCCTGGAGGAGCAAGGGGCCTTCTTGGTGACACTGTGCCTCGCCCCTCCCTGCACTGTTGGCAGAGCAGGGGGGAATCTGCTAAGAGGAAACTGGCAATGTGGAAGGAGCCTTTGCTTTTTCATGGTTCCAGAAACACTCTGGACCTGCTCTTAAGCTTCTTAATTACCCACATGTCTTTATCCCAATGAAAGCACTGTGGTTGACTAGAAAGAGATCTCTGTGCTAATGCTCAGTTCCTTAGAGGCACTAAATTCATTGGGCTTTATTTTCCCTATCTCTAAAATAGAGATAAAGCCACCAAGCTTAGAGGGATAATGGGAGGATTTGAAATATCAAGTGTGTGTGAGCATCCGGAAGAGTGGAAAGATATAAAGCCGAGACCTGAGCGATGGGATTAGAGGGAGGTGTTGGCAGAAAATCATCAACTATTTTTTCCTTATATAGCTCTGTGTTACTTGATTTGTAGGGAGAAAAAAAACAACACCATATATAACTTTTGTAATTTAGAGAATTACATGAATTTAAAAAAATCAAATAAAGAAAAAAAGCATGTAAGGCATCTTGTACAGTATCTGGCACATAGTAGATGCAGCTGTAAATGGTAGCTATTATCATTACTTCAAAGCCTCAATTCTGAAAGCAGAAATCTAGGGTTCCTGGCACAGCTGAATGGAAGGCTGAAGCCCATTTTCTGTAAATGATCGTAGAGAGGCTGCTGCCTCAGGTACTGCTGAAAGATAACTATAGGAATGGATTCATATATATAATTCACTTTTTTTGCCCACAAGAATCATAGACTGGAAAAAAATAATTTATGTGCTGAACAGTTTCCAGGCAATGTTTCACACAGTAATGCTGGAAAAATTTGAACTAAACTCAATACATTGTTCATAAATGTTGATATGCCCTTGAAATTGGCTTCTCGCACTACCTGTAAACAGAGTCACATACTCGCTCTCTATGTAACTCAACTTTGACTCTTGAAAGAGATGACCACAAAACACAGTTCTTTCATTTACTTTAATTGACTCTACATAATATGTCTAAGTTTAAACATTTGTTAATTGCCCATGGAGAAAATAATCACTAAGCTTTAACATATATGATCTAATTGGTTTCTATTAGATTATTAAGTTCCCAGGATAAAGCATCTAGAACTATATTTAGTGGTATGATCCAAAACCAGAATCAAACCCTGAGCTAATTGTTTAAAAAATCCTTATCTTTAAAGATTCTACCATCTTTAGACAGCATTTGCTATCTATTCATTGATCCTTAAAATTATCATATAACATAGGTAGAACACTGCTTATTCCTTTCTTGGGCTGTACATCTTTAAAATGAAATGGAGGTGAAACAGGCTTTTGCAATTTCCTAAAGGTTTAGATTCTTATTTGGGGGTGAGAATGATTATGTTCATATGTAACGTAGATAAAAATGACAGACTACAAGGAAAACCTGTGCCCCATCCACACATCAGAGGCCAATCCTATAGACCTCAAGGGAAGGAAAACATAACCCGTTGGCCAAATAATAACTTTGAAGTCAGTTTCAAAGTGGAGAGAAAAACTGGGAAACAATTCATACAAGATTTTGCTCCTGGGGAGAAAGTCACATTTTCCAGCTAGCAAAGAGCATGCCAAACACCGCTTGGCTTAGCACAACTGATATGGGACTTCTAGTTCTTATAAATATACAGATAAAAAGCTATGCATCCAGTTAAGGGGGGAGAAAGTTCCTGTAAGGACAACACACTACAAAGTCACACTTTTGGCAAGACTGGATGTGCAAACCATCTCCAATAGAGAACTCCTTGGGCAAGCTTAGCCCTAAGTCAAAGCAGAATAACACTTTGCTTGGGTTTAGTTTGAAGGACAGGGGGAAATTTGGGTCTATCCCGATTTTATCTGAACATGTTTTTATACCCACTGAACCAAACCAGAGCGTGACAAAGCTGTGATTACTTTGCTCCCCACAGAAGGTCAAGCATATTTAAATTAGAGACTGGTTTTCTTTATTCACTGTGAATTTTAAGGTGCTGGCCAAGATTCTGGTGTTGGAATTGGAGGAAGTATGGCAGGGATTATAGCCTTTGACTGATATGGTGGTAATTTAAAAAGTGGAGGAGGGACAAGCACACCTATTGAAATACTTTGTACAGAAACTGGAAGGATCTGAGAGACGTATCAGAAACCAAATTAACCACAATTTCCTTAAATTTTTAGAATAGTTTATGGCTAACCTGGTTGGGAAAGCATATTTTATGGGTAACATATTTCTGACTAGCTAGAGAATCAGTCCCAGGCCACAGAAGGGAGAACCCAGGCAGCTGGAGCCAGCAGATGACCTGCCATTCCTGGGAAATCCTGAGGGAAACTGCACTGGAGGCTCCAAAAGCAAAAGAAATGCAGCCCCTGATCTCTGCCAGTGATGTCCTCAAACCCCAGCTAGAGGAGCCTCTGTCCTAGATCTCAGGGTTCTAAGGGCCCCATTCTGGCCCTCTGCCAGCCACACCCTCCCCACAGGGCCAAGGGACTTACTTACATTCCATACCCTCCATCTAGCCCCCGCTCTGTGCACCTGAGATCGTGGCAGTCCTTTTGCTGCAACTTCATCGCTTTGCCACTGCCTCTAAGACTTTAAGTGTAACATTAAGTGCACTATTGGCTACCCTACCCTAGGCTGTCTTCCACTGCAGAGCCCCTCTCTGCTGCAGCCACTTCTTAGGGAATTTTCCTGTTTTTAAAGGACCATGTTGTAACTCACCTCCTCAGGTTGACAAAATAGAACAGCCATAGTTACTCTGTAGGATCCATGGCAGTTCATACGTAGGAGTGGGTAGAAAGGCTGAACAGTAGACCCGCTGCCTGAGAAACTCACAGTGTTGGCAAAACAAGAGTCATCTCTCTACCTGAGAAATAAGACTCTGGGAGAAACAGCTCTGCTTTTCTTAAAGGTGCAGTCAAGTCATTTGTCCATTGTGCCTGCTGCCCATCCCTGTAGTGTTCCACTACAGCTGATAGCTGTAATTGACTGAAAATGCTGAAAATGAGCTCAGTTCCCAACCTCCACGTGAAGTGACTAAGGAGGCTTGATCAAGAATCCATGTTAACTTGATACAGCTATTCCAGAGGAAGGGTACCTGGATTGTGGTAAACTTTTTCCCAAAGTGGCTTCAAATGTTTTTGGTTTCAATTTCTGCTGCTGGAGGCTGTCATTTCCAGCAAACAGATAGATATCCAGCTATTTATGATCGTGGACCAGCATCTGAGTGTAAAGTCTTCGTCAATAGGCATTGGAACTAGGCTGCCAGCCCTTAAGCCTTGATGAAGAATTTAGGCTAAGGGGATAATATTGGCAGGCGAGAATGGCTGAAAGAAGAAGGCTGACCATTGCTCAGTAAACTGTTTTCATGCCCACAACTGGAGTCAGCTGTGATTGCTCCATATTAATGGGGGCAATATCTCAAGATAAATGACTCTACTTAAACGTTAGCATTGATAAGATCAACATGCATCTAGAAATAGTCATCACTGGTTAATTGCCTACAATGTACCAGGGCCTGTGTTAATACCTTTGCATATATCATCACATTTAATTCTCATAAAAAGCATGTTGTAATAATAACTACTAACAGTTATTTAACCATCGCTATATGCCAGACTATATTGACAGCTTTACACATATAGCTCTTTTAACCCTCAACACACCATTTATTCTTCCCTAACAAGAGAGGAATCTGGTTGAGCCCTAAGTTGGGCCAGCAAATCATTCCACGCGGATCAGCTACGAAGGTTCCCCCGAAGGTAGTTTCCTCGAAGGCAGGCTTGATCCTGGCAGAGCCAGTAGAACATTTTTTGATGATTGTTTACTTTCCTTTATATTGTTCTGTATTTTCTAAATTTTCTACAATGAGCAATTATTACTTTTTAAAGTAACTGTTCAAATACTGAATATATTCTCATGTTAAACATTTAGCTACACAAAGCCCTTCCCTTAAATTCTTGGCTTCCTCTCCCTCACTCCACCACTCTCCTTTCCAGAGGTAACCAGTGAGAAATTTGTATGAATTCCTTTAGACCTGCATTTTCCTATAAGGAAGTCACTACCCACATGTGGCTATGGAGCACTTATAATGGTCCTAGTTCAAGTTCAAATGTGCTTGTAAGCATGAAATACACATGAGATTTGAAGACTAAGTATGAAAATAGAGTGTAAATTATCTCATATAATTTTTATAGTGATTACATATTGAAATGATAATATTTTGGATATATTGGGTTAAATAAAATATAGTATTAAATTAATTTCATCTGTTTCTTTTTACCTTTTCTAATATAGCTACTAGAAAAGGTGGCTCACATTACATTTCTATTGGACAGCGTTGCTCTAGAGTCTAGATCGTTTTAGTACACTTATATGCTTATATGTATACACAGAAATATAGTTTTCTTGGTGTTTTCTAACATAAATATACATTACATTTATACTTGGCTTAAAACTTTTTTTCTTAAAACAAGAACTTTAAATTTTAAATGTGCTGGGCATTAAATTGATTCCTTTCTTCCTCCCTTTCTCTTTCTCTTTCTCTTCCCCTTCTCCACTCCCCACCCCCATACTTCTTGACAACTTACAAGGCCTCAAAGTGAAGAAAGCAATACTTATTGTTGGCCATACAAATGCTGAAGTGAGCACACATAATATCTGGATGAATTCAACACAGGTACAGATGAACAAAAGGGCATCCCCTTGTTGGATAAAAGAAAATGCTGGTCATGGTGGAGGAAGGCTTTGGAGTTAATTGCTCCTCGACAAAAGACACAGGAAATAACCGCATTACCAAAAGTGACTGGCCGTTATTTTTAAATAATTAGATTGATATTTGCTATATTTATCACATCATCTCTTTCAGGTATTTTTGGCAGTAGGCATAGTCCCATTACTTTATGTTGGGTGACTATGCAGTACTACTTTCACTATAAAGTGGCCCCCTAGTTCAGCTACTAAATCTGAAATAATGATAGAAATAAATGCTGACACATGTGACCTATGTAGTCCCTAATTTGCTAAGTTCTGACTAGTTGAAGTAATATTGCAAATATTTTATAACGTACCTAACAGATTTTATTTTGTCTCACATCTGACAATGAACCCTGTTCAGTGGATTCTGCAAAGAAAATGACCCCAAACAATGCCCCTTGCTCCTCCACTTACAAAATGCCTGCATATACATAAACAATTTACACAGACTGCACTCATGTAAATGAGCTGGGGACACGGACACATGCAACATTCTTGTGTTGGGCTGGAAGGGTGTTTCCCATGTTCTAGCAAGGCCTTAACACATGCAAAACATTAACAGCTCTTACTTGGCCTCAGTGTAGAATCTCCTTGAGGGCAGAGAGGAGAGAAAAAACATTAGGCATGAGCAGAGGTGCTGTGATAACCCACTATTTTCATTCTTGTGAGCTCTCGTTGGTGCTCTGTCCCATTTTTGTCCCTCTGGTTACATGGTGCCTTGATAAAGGTCTGCAGTTGAAGCCCTGTTTATTCCTTTGCTTACTCATTGCTGCTCTAAGAAAAGCTTCCCAGTAGGTAAATGGAGGCATCGAATGGGGAGCTCCAACATTTTCTTCTAGCTGCTAATTCTCCTAGTTTAACAAATCAAATTTTCCTTGAGCAGATTCCATGGAGACTGTTTTTTTTTTTTTTAAATTTTATTGAATTTATTGGTGTGACATTGGTTAATAAAATTATATAGGTTTCATAATACATCATCTGCATATTGCCTCATGTGTTCATGGGGGCCGTTTTAAATGCTCCCTATTGATAGGAAATTTGAAAAGCGTCTCTTTTCATTGCCTCCTATTGCTCGCCATCTTTTTTCATCATTCAAGGAAGAATGGAGAGCAAGCAAAACAGACACAAAGACGAGGGTAACGGATTTTCAACCTTTTCTGAAGTACTATATATCACTGCAATTTAGACAAGCTTTTGAAACTTAAAAGGAAAAAAATCTCCCTTAATTAGGATTGACTTCATCTGAGTAGATACCATCTGCTGTAACTGGCCAACCCTGTCCTCCTAGGGCTTCAGCAGCTACAGGTGAGTAGGCCCCCCTCTCCTTTCCCACAACCCTGCTCACAAAGCTGCCAGGGAGCTCTCAGGCAATATCAGCAGGCAGGAAGTGGGGTGGGAGTGAGGGGGTCTCCACCCACTAACAGCTGCTTAAGTAGCAGGCAGGGGATCTTTTCTACAGGGAAATTTAGGTCAGCAGATACTCCAAACCAATTTATACCACATGCTATCCAGTTGTGGCATTAAATTAAAACACTAGGAAAGGACCTAGAATACCAATCCCCTTATTTTCTTTTCCTACCTTGTGCTTGGCACCCAAAAGAATAAAGCAAGAACAGTTGGACTTGGTGGTTTAAAGGGAATTATTAGGTAACTGGAAGGAAGTGAAGACAGCACACACCAAGGGAAGCTGTCTCCATGGAACATCAGGTAACAGCGATTAAATGTCAAGACCCATCATTATCCAAGTGGTGACGTCCACACAGGTTTAGTAACTTGCTCACTCAGATTTAACCAAAAGACAGGCTTGACAGGTTATCAGGATCTTTGGGGGTAGGGCAGTGGGTGGAGTAGGGAAAGGAGTGAGGTAATTTTTGAAAATGACTTCATAATTTTTTTAAAAAACAATAATATTATCACGTCAGGTTTTTGCTGTAGTCTATTCTAGTGTAAATGTGGAATAAAAGTGTTGCCAAGCGTAGGGAAAACATTTCCAAATAAGTCATCATAGATTACATTAAAACTCTAAAATAAAAATATGTAAACATGTGTTTGTCCATCAGACTTGAGTGCATTTTTGTTAACATTTTCTTTGCAGGAGAAATTTGACTTTTTCTTATGCTGCTTACTTAAGCATAATTTTCTATGGTTTTAGCAAATGAACAAGAGCTGGGGTCACAATTTTTAATCTATAGTTAAAACTAACTTTTTACATTCCCTCAACAATAGGAAAACATTAAATAATTACCTCTGTAAATGTGTTCCGATTGGCTTGCAAGCCAACTTTTACTACCTCGAAAGGGTTAACAACAATGGCTTCTGTTAGTCCAGATGCCAGTCCAGCAATGGCGAAGGTCTAGAAAAATTAAATAAGTCAATACTTTAAAACAAGGTATCATGTGTACTGTGTTAAGCATCCTCCTTATAACACAACACAATGAGACTAGAGAAATGTATGTAAATGCGCCATATACCATTACTAAACAGCTTTAGTTTTTGGTTAGATGCTGACAATTCATAAAGAAGAAATTATAGAAGCCATAAACCACATCCTAACAATTCAAAATAAAATGTCAAAGCTCCATTAATAACGACTGTTTTCTTTAATGAAAAGAAAGGTTGTTTTACTGCATTGAGGTGAATCCTAAAACATCTGCACATGTAATAATTAAAAGAGAGTTTTACTTGTAAAAGGAGAGCTTCATTTTTAAACATCTACTTACATACATTTATTGAGCTGATAAAACAAATTCAAATAAAATGTTTATAAAAAGCTAAATTTCAGGTAACCAAACTGCATAGCCAGAAAGATTTAAATGTATAGCTATATTCTTAAAGTTACTATTCTAGACTATTATCAAGCAAAAGTTATTTTTTTATTCATCCTTTCCCTATTCCTTTAAACTGATATTGGTCCTCTTCTTCTAGACCTAGAAGCTGAGGAATAAAAGCTGAGATTGGAAATGGCGAGGTTGTTCTGAAGGGCTCAACTAAAATGTGGAACATATATCAAAGAATCATTGTATGTCAGGTCCTTATTTGCTATCTGTGAAGAAATTCTGCACTAGGAAAGGGCAACTTTCTAGAATTGTCTTCTAAGTAGAATGCCTTAAGTTCTTTCAGTAAAATCTGTATCAAAAATAACTACAATGATTAAAACACACACACATACACACACACTCACACACACACACACACACACACACACAGAGCAGGAAAACAAAATGAAACAAGACCTCAAACTCTCAAAATGGATGCTAAAAAAAACACCCCAAAACCTTTCATGTTCAAGCTCTCTAATTCAGAAGACGTAGCACTGCATACAACTAAGAGGAGAAAAAGCCAAGGAAGTATATAAAGAACAGGAAAGTCTTATAGGAGTCTCTAATTTCTCCAAAGTAGGAGGCTGAAAGAGGAAAGGGAAAAAGGAATGTTCCATAACCTGGAAGGGAGGCAAAGTGGAACAAGGGCAGGCTCCAGAGAGGAGGTCTGGGTTTTGGCCTGTTTCAGCCACTTACTGGCTGATTTAGACCAGAGCTGCCACGTACATACATTAGTTTGTGTGCAAAGGTGTGTGTGGAGGCTGAAGACCAGCCTGTACCCCGCTTGTGGAGTTAGAGTCCTGAAGAGGCATCAGTCAGAAGAAGGGGGTGCCTTTTCATAATTCACAGAAAGACACCATGGGCTAGCTGCAGCTTTGTGTCTAAATCACTGAACCTTTCATAAGCCACAGTTTTCTCATCTGTAAAATGGAGACAATAACATCTAATCTCCCTACCTAATAAAGCTAGTATGAGGGTGAAAATCATGTGGGAAAGCCTTTGGTAAAATGCTATACAAAAGCCATTCTTACATTGCACATAAAAATGCAGAGGCAGAGTGGCTCTGTGTACTGATTCTAGGAGAGAGGGAATAACTAATGATGTTTTCCTTTCATGCCCCTTCATCACAATTTTAAACGTATTTCTACAGGCTAACAGACCAAATATTTTATTCATTGATCTCAGACTTCCATCATGGAAGCCAAAATCAGGAAGAAAAAAAAATACTAGTCCCAAACTTTTCTGACTAAAAAAGCTAAAATCCAGATGTTCAAGTTTTTATTACTATATGCAATCTTCCAAGTAATTCACTTTTTTGTTCTTCTATAAACTCAGCTACAGTTGCTGTCAGAAATAGTGTTCAGCAGTCCCTTGTCAAAAGAATTGATCAGCTATCAGCAGATCGTGTTACTGAGATTGTTCCAGAGACCAGCAATAACTGCTGGGTTCCCAGCCTCCTAGGCTTTTCATGTGAAAGCACCAGGGGACATTTAACCGCTGTTTAAGTGTCTAGCTGTATCAGAAAGAAACTGGAATAAAGGAGTTCAAGAAAAGGCGAAAACTATATACAGTTTGCATGCGTTTGGTTATGGTAGCTGGAGTGGCCAAATGCTTTTCTGTTTCAATTCCCAAGGGAACCAAAGCACTGGATTCTCTCACATGGTACCAAGGCTCCATGAAGGAACAGCCAATTGGCCTCTGGAGATTGTATTTTATTGTCTCTTGATAGAAGCGTTTTTAATCCTCTTTTTTTTTTTTTTTTTTTGAGGGCAGTGTCACTGGCCCTCACATGTGGGACCCGAACCGGGGCCACTGGCTTCCCAAGCCAGCACTTAACCACTGCGCCACTCGGCCGGCCCTTAATCCTCTTTTCGACAAGATGTTTTCAGAGTTAAGAGTAACATTAAGGGAAGACACCGAGGAATTAAAAAATATATATATTTTAGCTAATTTTAGGGCTCATGGTCCCACCCCTTGCATATGAAGCCACCTCACACCCTCTTTGTCTAGGTAGGAGGCTAGACAAGAGGTTTCTTTGTCATATCACTAAGCAATACTATTAGTTTTCTTAACACGATCCTTCCTAGAAAAGGGACATGTATGATTTTTTTAAAATAACAGATCCTCCCATTTGGCAGAGTCAATATTCTGAAATGAACCTCTACATGTAAAAT
The DNA here is from genome assembly GCA_033961575.1 of Aselliscus stoliczkanus. Lineage (NCBI taxonomy): Eukaryota > Metazoa > Chordata > Mammalia > Chiroptera > Hipposideridae > Aselliscus > Aselliscus stoliczkanus. Next base: position 74,232,618 of record CM066732.1, on the reverse strand, counting down.
AATGAGTGCTCAGAACACTGCCTCTCTGGTTGAATTTTGAGGTCCATTTCAGCAGGCAAACTAGGGTTTTTCCTAGAGGCTGGGAGGTACATTGTCAATTGGATGGCCAAGGCAGATATTTGACTTTGTTTTGTTTTGCAGATGTACAGGGAGAAATCAATGCATTTGCTCTCCCTGGAGCTCGCATTACACACATATTTGTAGAAAAAAGCCAATGAAGTGTGAAGAACCCATTGGGTCAATAGAATTTAACTTGTTTTGTGAAAGGCGGCAAAGTCACCAAGAAGGAAAAGAGTGGCATCGGGGAAAATCAAATCACCAAGTGATTTGTATGTAATAGTTGAGATGTGTCCTTGTAAGATCACTGTTCTCCCTGACTACAAAAGGCCCTTCAGTCTGCATCTGACTACAGAGTGACCTAAAGTCCTTTATTTACTACCGCTTAAGTAAAGTCTGCAAAAGTGATCTGTTAGGAATCATTTCAGGCATCTTGACTTTTGCATAAATGGACAAGAGCAGTATGTATGTAAACATATGCATGTTTTGGCTTTAAAAGAGTCTTTGAAAATGTACTCTTTTATTTTATATTCTTGAAAATATCTCATGAATCTTTCTATACATATCACTATTATCATAAATTCATTATTGGGAGCTATAAAATAGCCAAATTGTGAGTTATTAGGAAGATGGCTTTCAACAAGTAGCTGAACATTGAATACCTCGAATTCATATTCTAGTAGTTGGGCTTGGGGAATCAAAAGGCTTCTTGTTTCCAGATTTTGCTTTATGAAATAGCACACACACTTAAGTATAATAAATAATCTCACTTACCAAGGCTGGTGACAGTGACACAGATCCGAGCAATTTCTTATACTGCTCAAAGGTGAAAAACTGTGAAACAAAACCAAACCCAGAGATTTATAACAATTTCCTGCAACAAACTCTTTAATTGACTCAAAGTTCTTTAGTAAATCATTATATTAACCATCATTTTAAAAAATGATAAACCATCAAACAGTTTTTAATCTGGTCTCGGTGCTATTGGATCTTACTTTAACATTCACATTTTCAAATGCAGCTATAATAACCTACAGAAGAGCTGATGGAATCCTGTATAGCAGTAAATGAACCATACAGCTTCCATTTACCATGACCATTTTCAGTTTCCCCAGACATCAATAGACTTCTTTTTTATGGCAGTGATTCAAAATTATAGGCACAGAGACCTGAGATCTTTGGTCTCCTCTGTTTTCTCTCTGAATTGCTTTCCCAGTGAATGCCTGATTTTCTAACCCACTTGTAAAAGACACCCACTTTTCAGCTTTAACTTGGCATTTGTATTGCTGTGTATCTCTACTGGTCCATGGAATGTCTAAATGCTTAGTGATGATGAAGATGCCATGATAAACTAGGAAAGGACCCAATGAGGTTGTCTAATCCATCCCTGCTTAAAGCCAGGATTTTCTCTACCTGAATGGAGGAGAGCTGCTTATTCACTTTCTTTAAATTATCACCATATTAAAATATGGTGATAATGAAGAGTTTATTTCTTCAGTAGATAATGTTTAATATTATTTCCCTGTAAATGAATTTCTATGGAGGCAAATCTAATTAATCATTTCATATAAAATACCCCAAATACATTTTTCCTCCTCTCTGTCTAGATTCTACATTTTGGGCAACAACTCTGCTTGAACATGTTTAGCTCCTGGGTACTCTGTTAGGTAGCTGCAAACTACTTCTGATGAGACACTCTTAGGTCCTGGGAGAGTCTGCTTCTCAAGACCCCAGAAATTGCATGGGCATGTTATGGTCTCACATGTCTTCTGCTCTATTCCCTTATAACCCAGTAAAAAGGAGCAAGAAAAAAAAAAGTAGATTTGTGGGCCAAATAAAATAATACCGTGTTGTTAGAAAGAGGTAGTTCTGTGGTGTAGACATGGCTCTAGAGGGTCTTTGGGCAGCTCAGATCCTTCATCACCATACAGATTTTGATTCTTTTAAAAACCCAGGAGCTACTTTTGTGCCCTGCTTCTTTAGAGCAGCTATGGGTGTAGTCTCTTCTAGAACAGGGATTCATTCACTCATTTAACAAACATTTTATTGAATGTCTTCTATGTTCTAAGAGGCACTGGGGATGCAGCAGTAAACAAAGAGAACCCATGCCTTCTTGATCTAACACTCTAGTGATGGTGATAACTCTGCAGCTATCCTGGGGTTACAATAATATCACCAGGGGGGTGGTAGTCACTGTTTGGATGAAAGAGGCCCTAGAAACCATTAACTGTGGAAGGAAACGTGTTATAATCTTAGACATTAAAGATAATTTATTTTTTCTTCCATTCATTTATTTATTTATTTATTTATTTATTTATTTATTTATTTATTTATTTAGCTTCAGGTGTACAACAAAGTGCAATAGTTATACTTTTTACCCCTCAAAGTGACAACCCCCTCCCCCAATTCCCCAATCCCCCCCGCCACTCCTCCCCTCCATATCATACTATCTATTACAATTTCTTTGACTCCCTTCTGCTGTATAATCCACATCCCGTGACTATCTATATATTCAATTACAGTTGGCATACAATATTATACAACATCTTTTCTTCCTTTTTATAGTCATCATCATCACTGTTTTTTTATGTGTGTTTTTTTTCTTTGACAATTACCTTGCTGGGATTTTGACGGAAGGAGCCCTGGTCTGAATTCTGGCTATGCTACTTATCTGTGAAAGGGTAGGTGAGTCGCTTGACCTTTCTAATCCTCAAGGACACAAAACTTACCTTTTAGAGTAGCCCTTAAATAAAAGCACTTAAATAAGATCTCTTGACATACCTGGCACATTGGAGACTTCCAGAAAAATCTCCATTCTCTGGAAGTTTCCATTCTCTTTCTTCATTTTGGTTACTAAAGGATCCACAGACATTTTATTCATATCACCCAGGAGAGCTTGCTGTGATCTAGGAATTAGGCTAAGGCCTTTGCATGTGTTTCTGCATTTAATCTATACAACATCAGCAGGTCACAGGTTATGGTACAACCATGGCTCCCATTTTACAGATCTATGTCCTGCAACTAGTGAGTTGAAGGACTGAGATTTCCTCCTAATACTCATAGCCATAATACTATACCAACTCACTGCTGAACTGTGATTGTTGGTTTGGGTAGAGACTCTCTGCCCTAGAGTTTTCTTGCTGCTGAGGTCTTGCCTTACCTGACCCTGGAAGCCCAGAGTCCCTCAAGGCAGATTTCAAACTTTTTTGACCACAATCTACATTAAAAAAATTTGCCCACACAAGTGCATGTACTTACATACATGCACACAGTGTGCTCTTGTATTTATAACTGAAACAAAACATTGCTATAAAACAATATTTACACCTTACTGTTCAATTTCATTAAAAAAAATTCCTGATCAAGACCCACTGCAGTTAGTGACTCACAAACCAATTTCATGACTCATGGGTCATGACCCACATTTTGGAAACATGGCTCTAAGGGGTCCATATTTGGGTCAGGGAATTTCTGAGAGATGATGGGTCTCACAAAGGCCTCACTTCCTTGTTCCCTTCCAGTGTAAGATGTATTTTTTTCTTTCTGATTTTCTGTCATTACATTACTATGGAGGCAAACCCCTTCTAAGTATTCCTCTCGATTGCTTGTGCATTTTTTTTTTAAAATTGGGGAACTGGGGAAGGGGAACAGCATTGGAGAATTGGGGAAGGGGAACAATCAAGTTGCTGTCTTTTTGTTCTTCAGTCTAGTTGCGGAGGACGTTGTTTCACTGGCCCATGTTGGTATCGTCATTGCACTCTTCCCGGATGAGGCAGATGGGTCTCCGGTCTCTGGATGATTGCTCATCACGGCTACTGGCAGCTCACGCTGGCTGCCAGCCGCTCACACCGGCTGTCGGCCACTCACTGTAGCCTATGGCAGCCCACTGCAGCAGGGGCTGCAGCCTATACCTTCTCCGGGGCTCGCAGCCCAGTTCCAGATGGAGCTGTTGCTAGCTGCAGATGGCAGTGTCACTGGCCCTCACATGTGGGATCCGAACCGGGGCCACTGGCATCCCAAGCCAGCTCTCAACCAATGTGCCACTCGGCCGGCCCAATTGCCTGTGTATTTTGAAGCCTTCCAATTTGGCTGGTGGGAACAGGAGCTATTTTCAGCCCTGTGTGACTAGAAGTGCTGCTCCCTCCAATCCTTGGATGACTGTTCTCCAGGCCTTGCTAGTTTCCTCACATGCTTACACTGGTTCTCAGCTGAATACTTAAGGGATCCCTCTGCAGATGCTTTAGAGCTCATTGTGCAGCTCAGCTCTCTCTTCTGTGGTACTCTGTCCTGTGAACTCTAGCTGCTTTGCCCTCCCCAGCCTCTCAGCCCCTTCTCAACCCAGGACGTCCCCTGAGCTCTGCTTAGATTCCCCCGTCTGGGCCTGGAAACCCTTTCAAGGCAGTGAAGTGGAACAATCCATACGATTCATCTCCTTTGATTCCCATCTCACTATCCTTCTTTGTCAATGTCCAGTGTCTTGAAAGATGTGGTTTCATACATTTTGTTCATTTTTGTTGTTGCTGCTGTTTCAGGCAGGAGAGTAAATCTGGTTCCTGTTACTCCATCTTGGCTGGAAATGGAACTTGGCCTTCCGGAAACTCTGAATAGTGGATGTGGGAATTTTGGGGAACAGGACAGGAATGTCTCCTGTTATAAATCAATACATTTTCTTTCTGTTCCTCTCTCTCTACGGTTCATTTATTTGTCTAAAATCAATTGAACAACTAGTATGTGTAGACATTATGACACTTGTAGGGATACTGATGAACAAATATCCTTTACAATTTATAATCTCTCGAGTTTGGTTAGCATTACGCCATCCTGAAGAATCTGGAAAAACAGCCTTTCTGGACCTGTGAAGTTCAAGACTAGATCTTGGGACATGGAACATGGTGTCTCCCATTCCTGAGGAACCAGTTGGTCTCTTTCTGAGGTCTTCATTTCCTTTCGCTAACTGCAATACTAACTCTGTCTTAATTAGCGGAAAGGGAAGTTTCATTTATTTAGCATCAATGAGTATTATTATTTTAATGATGAATCTCATTTAAAAATTAAAGTAAGGAAAAACTTAACATTATCTGTTTCTGATTAGAGTAATGATTGCAACTGAAATGTCAGTACTAAAAAAGATCTATATCTATATCCATGTATATATACAATATTCACAGGCCATATATATGTATAAGTGTGCATGTGTATATATGGTCGCTGAATATTTTTTCTGAAGTTTGATGACATACAATGAAGCAGTTTAAAATATATGAAATAATTATAATTGGATGATCACTCTCCTCACAAATCCTAAAATAAATATCTATAAAATGAATGTTTTCATAAATTGTGTTGAAAAAAATAGTGCTATCCATCTGGCAAAGATACACTTAACTCCAAGTTATACTTAAAAAGCCAACATACTTACCATATGTCTCAATAATTTTAAGGTAAATCTACTTGAAACAAGATGTCTGGGACACATATACCATATCCAGTTGCCCAATAGTTCATCTGTTAACCATTGTTCTGGCAGGGAGCATTGCTTTTTTTAAAGTTGAGACTAACTCAGTTTTATAAAGCTCAACTTTTTTTTTCTATAAAAGACTGTTCAACATTGATAAACCTTAATCCTCTTAGAGTTCAAATTGTCTCCAATGTATAGTATTAAGGAAAAATATTCCAAGAAAAACTTTAAATTATAATTTACTTTATTTGTACATGTAAAACACTGAACAAATGAATATATTATTCCATGGAGACAAAGTGACTTCCCTTTTGAACAGGAACTCTGCTCTGTTTGTTTACTTGGGCAATCTTTTATCAAGTGAAGCCATTTCATAATTCAATTCAGCTCTCTTGTGTACTTTGGTGAACTTTTTCCAGATTCTCGACTGTGATTCAGATCTTTATTGAAACAATAATACAAAATCACAAAAACCACGGCAACAAAGAGAATAAATTTATAGAGAAAGTTTGTTTTAAAGCTTCGTTTTCTGAATTCTAGACCTGAATTAAATGCTATTAAATTACTATTTGGCCACAATATAAAAGTTTGGTGTCTGTATATATACGTGGTTATTTTATCATAAATTTTAACCTAGTCACTCTCTTTATTTACTGAATAAAAATATATAAGCTGCCTCTTCCTACCTCTCAGGAACATTGAGAATACAAATTGAATAATGAACGTGAAAAAAGTTTTATGTCATTAGTTGGAAAGGAAGTCCTTCAAGTTTATGTTATCTTTATTATGAAAAGACAAAGCCATAGGTGCTGATGTCAGTGGTGTGGGGGTGAGGAGCAATGCCAGTCAGTCACTGTGATCTGGGCTTTTATCTCAAAAAAACTTACAAAAAAGTGATCAGATTTAGTTCTTTCCTCCTTGGAGGTCCTGCCAAACCTCTGTGTTCCTATCCAGACACTGAACGAGTAAGTAATACATAAAGCTCGATAGTTATGTGGTTAAAGAGATGGAAATCAGGGTAGTGGAAATAGTAGTTTTGTAAAAACCAGAATAGAACATTTTAACTGAGGAGAAGAGGGTGGGGTGAATGAAGTTAGCATGCCAAATAAACATGTTACATGTGAATCACATACAAGGACAGATAGACTATTAGTTTGCTCTGTTGGTAACATGAGAATGATTGAGGGAGAAAAGTTTTTCTACTTCTCTCTTTTCCCCACTCTCTTTAGTAATTATTGTTCTAAAGGAAAAATGTATGAATTGCTCTGAAAAAAAGTCCAAGCTATTTTGTGGCTGCTGTGTTTTGATTACGTGAATTTCATTCACCACTGTGATTTTTGTATAGTTTCCTCATTAGATGGGCGTGGCTTTACCTGAAAAAAAAATCCACAAACAAATATTTGAGAGATTGACCAAGTCTAATGACAATAAAAATCATGTTATAAGGGCCAGCCGAGTGGTGCGGTGGTTAAGCACTGGCTTGGGAAGCCAGCGTCCCCGGTTCGGTCCCACATATGAGGGCCAATGACACTGCCCTCAAAAAAAAAAAAATCATGTTATAATTTCTGAGTTAAATATCTTAGTATATTATGTTTGATTCACATTAATGTCCCATAGGTTGCTGAGGGATGTTTTAATGCTGAAGCTGTCACTGTGGTCTATTTTCACTTGGTGGGAAAGTATACACTACTTACCTTCACTGCTCTTTTTGGTGTTTCAACCAAGATGGGTGGTAGAATTCCCTTGTAAAAACCGAACAACCTGTCGGAGACATAAAAGATTTTATGTAAGTAAGGGAATTAGAAAATTGGTAATTCTGCCTTTATTTATGGATAAAGCAACTAATCTTAAAGTATTCCCAATAATTCAATGTAGTACACCAATTATGAAGTCGTTCTTTGCTTTAATTTTAAAGTGGATAAATACATTTATTAGCATTATTCAGAAGAAGAATAAATGATACTGAGACTGGAATCCCTTAGGTAAGTTGCTAAACACAAACATGAGATGTACCTTAAAGATGAAGTTGATCCTCCTCACACTAAGGAATCTTTTCAAAAAAATTAATTAAAATAGTTTTTTAATTTTTCAATTACAGTTATCATACAATATTATATTAGTTTCAGGTGTATAATATAGTGATTAGACATTTATTTATATAACTTACAAAGCGATCACCTCAATAAATATACACCAAACATAGTTATTACAATATTATTGACTATATTCTTTATGCTATACTTTACATCTCCATTACTATTTTGTAACTACCAATCTGCACTTTTTTTTTTTTTTAAGATTTTATTGGGGAATCAGGGAAGGGAAATAAACAAGTTGCTGTCCTTTTGTTCTTCAGTCCAGTTGTGGAGGTCATCACTTCACTGGCCCATGTTAGTATTGTGATCATTTCGTTTTTCCCAGCTGAGGCAGATCGGTCAATGGCTATTGGGCAGCTGCTCAAGGTGGCTCATGGCAGCTTATGCCGCTGGCTGCTCATGCTGGCTGCCGGCCACACACAGTAGCTTATGACAGCCCACTGCAGCCCCGCTGCAGCCTACACTGTTGCGGGTGACTCAGGGCAGTCCAGCTCCAGGTTGAGCTGTTGTTCACCATCTTAGCTATAGAGGGCAGTGTCACTGGCCCATGTGGGATCCGAACTGGTGGACCTGATGCTCAGAGTTCGCACTCACAAGCCAACTCTTAACCAACGAGCCACTCAACTGGCCCCCAATCTGTACTTCTTAATCCCTTTATCTTTTTTACCCATTCCCCCAACCCCTTATCATCTGGCAACCATCAAAATGTTCTTTTTAATTACAAGTCTGTTTCTGTTTTGTTTTTGTTCATTTATTTTGTGCTTTAGATTACTAATATAAGTGAAATCATATGGCATTTGTCCTTCTTTGACTTACTCTACCCAGCACAATACCCTCTAGGCCCATCCATGTTGTTGCAGATGGCAAGATTTCATTCTTTTTTATGGCTGAGTAATATTCCACTGTATATGTACCATCTCTTCTCTCTTCATTCATCTATTGTGGACACCCAGGTTGCCTCCATAGCTTGGCCATTGTAAACAATGAACATATGGGTGCACATGTCCCCACGAAGTAGTATTCTGGGTTTCTTTGGATAAATACCCTGAAGTGGGATTACTGAGTCCTTCTTTGTCTCTTGTTATAGCCTTTGATTTAAAGTTTATTTCATCTGATACAAGTATTGCTACCCCAGCTTTTTTTTTTTCTTTTCCATTTTCATGAAATATGTTTTTCATCCCTTTACTTTCAGTCTGTGTGTGTGTCTTTTGATCTGAAGTGAATCTCTTGTAGGCAGCATATGTAAGGGTTTCACTTTCTTATCCATTCAGCCACCCTATGTCTTTTGATTGGAGCATTTAATCCATTTACATTGAAAATAATTATTGATAGATATGTAGTTTTTGTCATTTTATTATTCATATTTTTGATTTCTTTTTGTCCTATGTATCTTGATATGGCTTCTTCTGTATATTCCTTTGTTATAGGACTTCTGTTCAGCTGTATTTCAGGTGATTCTCAATGATGGTTGTTTTGTAGTTTAGCTGTAATTTTCATGTGGTCATGAGAGCAGGCATTTACCTACTCCTCCATCTTGACTGGAAATCCTCACAAGGAATCTTGAATTCATTTTCTCAGTTATGTGGTAGGTAGCTTCAAGCTGTCTATAGTCTTTTATTTCCTCCCTTGTGGCAAGCAAATGGGGTTAGGGTTTATACCTGAGCCCACTAGATTCAAACTTTTTTAGGCCAACAAGGCGATGAAATCTCAGTTTTAACTTTACTAATATGAGGAAACTAATAAGCTTTACAGCTATGAAACTAGGGCTCCTGGCCCTGTCCTAAATTAGTCATAATCTTTTAACTTACTTAATAGAGATGGAAGAAGGGACATATGCTGCTGACAGAAGAAATGTCAATCTCTTTTGCTGATATGCAATTTCAAAGGACCTGGGACTGCTATTGTTGCCAATGTGGAGGGACTTGTCACATATTTAGATGCTTTTACAAAAAAACAAAAGAATGAGTGAATATGCTTATGCTAAGATGGATAAAAAGTCACGACTTATTTCATATTAGATTTTAAGATTGATAAAAAGTCACCACTTATTTCATATTAGATTTTAAGATTGAAAATTTTAAGTTTATGTCACTTGGAATCTATCTATCTATCTATCTATCTATCTATCTATCTATCTATCTATCTATCTCATGCCCTCATTTTAAACCTCAAAATAGAGAAATAGAAGAGAATGCTCTGCATTATTTTCTGAGATAATCAGTTTTCCTGATGAACCAATAAGTGATTACCAATAGAGGCAGGGGTCAGTATGCCCATTTTATGACGCCCATTTTACACGGGGCTGGAGATCGTCTGATTGACCCCTCAAGCCTCACTCCAGCTCCTTTAAACTGGGTTCTACTTCTCACTGCACTTCTACAACAAGAAAGAAGTTTTTTCAGACTAAACTACTGTACCACCCAATCCAACATGGTAACCTCGTGTTCTTCCTTGATTCACCAGCTTACACAGCACCTTCAGTGAGGGTAGCCAAGGGCGGGTGTTACAGCTTCTAAATTGTTAGCTCTTTGAGGGCTGGGTGTGTTAGAGTGCTTACCCCAGAGTCGTTTTTTTTGTGTGTGTAAACCAGGACACAAATATTTAAACATATTGATTTCATGAAAAGGAAAAAAGGACTCAAATGATTCCCCACTACAAGGTTATTCTGCCCACTATTTTTCACTTAATGGTTAGTACTAGCATTATGAATAGGAAGTAAAGCAGACATGTGATTTGAAGAATGGTGGGCGTTCACACATTCCCTTCACCTCTTTACCATTCCAATTTCAACTACTGATGCCTGAAAATCACTTGTAAAATTTAAATACCACTATTGTTTACCATTTAAATTTCATTATAAATTAATTATTATCTAACTTTCAGCATGGGAATGACTAAGCATAAGTTTGGTCTTCCCAAAAGATAACTGTGATTTTCCTGAATAGAAGCTCTATATTTATAATGAAAGGCATTATTAGTTCTGTTCTTTCTGTGCTGATTTTTCCATATTTAGAAGATTATGCCTGATCGGGGTGGGGGGGGCAATTAAGAACATTTTAGCAAGTACAGCTTCTAGAACAGAGGGTCCCAGAACAGTTATAGGAGGAACAGTTGCTCAGCCTGAAGAAGAAAGGTCATAGGGAGAAACTTAATAACATGATGGATCTCTTGGAAGGTGAGCATGTAGGAAAGAGATTAGACTTTTTTTTTTTTGGAGGGTTGATTTCCAGGTGGTACAACTAGGATCAACAGGTGGAAGCAATAAGGAAAGATATTTTTTTGTCCCAGTAGGAGCATAATACAAGGAAGGGCTCCTAATAGTCAGAACACCTAGAGATAGAATGGGCTCTCTTGAAAAGTGGTGAGTGTCCATTTATTAGGTATGTGGTGCAGCTATCTGGATGACCACTTGTCATGGATTCTGGAGATAGGATATATATAGTAATGGATGGACTTGCTGGCCCTGAAGGTTGGTCTCCTTCAACCCTCCGATTATGTTATTCTAAGAAAAAGAACAAGAGGACATGGGAAAGCACTTTTCTGAAGAAACAAAGCCTGCCTTACTTCAAATTTTGCCTAAAATAGAGCACCACTTTTCTGGAGGACAGAAGTCTTATAAGCAAAACAGAAGGTCCTCATTTTAGAAATGATGGGAGAAAATATTAAAAAGAGGTGTAAGGCAGGAGGGAAGAGAGGCATCTGGGAGAACCATAAGGATTTAATCTGAAAAGATCTGGGAGGTCCAGAGCCCTCTACTTCATGTTGGCAATTCTTCCTTGATGCACCCTCTTCCCTTCTCTCTGCTTGGTTTCTTTCATGTGCAATCATCCCCCCACCACCGCCTCAATCATCCCACCATCCTGAACTTTCTAACAGTGAATCAACAGCGATAATGGGAAATTCTCAAGGACCACAGGTCGTCTCTGTTGGCCGATGGGAGACTAAAACTATCTACTTTCTTGCAATGTATCCACAGACATTCATGCAATTGGCACATCTATGGAATAGTCAGGCCAGCACCTCTTCTGTTGAGAACTGCCCCCACCCAATTTTTTCAAGCCACTGGAACTGACATATTAGTACCATGATACTGCTTGTAGGCAGCAGTTGATTGGGATCATCACTAAATGGATCCAAATGGTACTGTGTCTTTTTGCCCCAGTTAATCTGACCCAAACTAGACCGAGCAGTTTTTATTCAGGACTTTGGAATTAGAACTCCAAAGGGCAGTCTCATTCTGTGTGGTTGTAGGTCTCACATCTAAAGCTGGAAAACCAACTGCAGCCATCTGTAATTTGGAGGAACTCAATATGCACTGCTGAAAAAGGAGGGAGTTACCTTTCAGGGAAACACAGATGGAGAAGAGAAACTGGTACTGTGAATGGGACTCTACTGCCAGGGTTTTTGTAAGACTAATTATATCTCAAACTTTCTTGAATATGGGTGTTTTCCTTTACTTTTGATTCTTTGAGACACCCAGTAAAGTTTATAATACATTTCTTTTTGTTGTCACTTAAATAAGTTTGAGTTGGGTTTATCACTTACTACCCAACGTCCTAGATCCAAGAAGTAAACCTTATGGCCTCTACAATGAAAGTGACTGCTATAACGCGTTAGTTCCATGCTCTCTCACATGAAGAGCCCTTTTGTCAGTTAATATGGGCTCTTGGGCCAATTAGAAGGGGCACACCCAACATTTGACTAAGAGAATGTAGGCAAGGGCTCGGGTTATTTTTCTGACTTGGTTAGATAATTACTGAAAGTTTCCTAATGCAAAGTATGATATACAGATTCCAAGAAACAAAAAGGAATTGTAATGTTTGTGAAGGATATATATTTTTGTTTGCTAAAGAACTGGTGTTTATATCCACATGCACTGTTCATTCTGCCAACTTTTTCTGACTTCATATAGGTTTGGCTTGAAATACAGAACATGTAGCTTATCAGGACAATGACTAGGGAAGTTAAGAGATTTGTGACACACATATCAATATGCTTCATATTGCTTACTCCTCAAGAAGTAGATTGACACATTCAGTCTGCACCCTGAATCAATGGGAAATGGGACTCTAATGCTTACGGAGCATTATTGGCAGTTCCTTTTCCTGAAAAGAGAGTAAAGCCACCAATCTGGTTTTAAGTTTTGACCCACATCAAGCCAATTCTCCCACTCTTTGGAAGAGGCACAAGAACCAATGCCAGACCTCCCATAACATTGTAGTATAAACTATATGGCAGCCCTCACATTTGTTTCTCAAAGTTATAAGTTCTGAAAGTTGTGAGTTTGATTTTAACTATCATGTGTAGGAAAACATTAACTTGTATGTTTATAAACTTTTGTTGATATTGTTATAAGTAAGAATAGTCAAAATTTGTTGAATGTTATTATGTACTAGCCACTCTGTTAAGAATAAATATATGCAGGCATATGGACTTTTTTTTTTTTTTTTTTTTTTTTTTGGTAGAGGGCAGTGTCACTGGCTCTCATTTGTGGGATCCAAACAGGGGCCACTGGTGTCCCAAGCCAGCTCTTAACCAATGCAACACTCGGCCGGCCCATATGGACATTTTAAAATCTCATTCAACTCTCATAACAATTCTTTGAAGTAAGTATGATTATGTTCTTCATTTCACAGGTGAGACCTTCTATCACATCATTGCCAAATAGGGTACAGTGACACAAATGAAGTTTTTATAAATATTTTTGGAAAAGTTATCTGTGTGCAAAAGTGTCTTGTCTTTATTTTAGGAGGAAGCAGAAAGGGCAACTAAAAATCAGGCATCTATTCCCATTTCCATTCAATTTGGTTTTAAAGTAATGTGAACCACTGCCTGCATAACTAATAGCTTTGGGTGGAGCTTAGCAAGATCATTTTTTTGTGAAAACTTTTAGGTTATCGATCAAATACTATTTTCCAGTTGGATCAGAATAAGGAAAAAAAAGGTAGGCCCTAGGTATAACTTCCCCTGGTATAAATTTTGCCCTTAAGAGGCACGGCAGGATAATTCTTGCAGTGTGGGAGAAAGACAATACTTACTTCAGTAATATGATAAAACACTGAAATATTAATACTAAATATTAAAGTATAAATTGTTATTATCCAAAAAGTCAGTGGGGAGCACTGCTGGTTGATAATCCAACAGACACCCTCATACCCCATCCTTATTCCTTGGGGGTGCAGGTATTCGCCACCCCCTGTGCTCAGGGAAGAAAGCCCTTCTCCAATCCAGGATGTGAAGCAGAATCCTTCAAGCCAATCATGGTGGCCCCATTCCCTGCTGGTGAACCCCGTGACATGTGTGGACATATCACTCAAACTTAGCCCATGAGACCAGCATGGAGAAGGGATTTATGAAGTTGAACAATTAAGTTTGTGTACTCATCCTAGAAAAAGTGCTACATACCTCATTGATGAATATCACAAACGTCACCTTCAAAATACTCCCCTTGGGAAGCTATGCACCAATGCCAGTGCCTAGTCCACCCTTCAAAGCAATTTTGGAATTTTTTTCTGGAATGGCCATCAGAGCTGTCATCTTATTACCCTTGATGTCCTAAATGTCATCAAAATGTTTTCCTTTCATTATTTCCTTTATCTTCAGGTAAACAAAGAAGTCATTGGGGGCCAGATCAGGTGAATAGGGACGGTATTTCCAATACAGTTATTTGTTTACTGGCTAAAAACTCCCTCACTGACAATGCCGTGTGAGCTGGTGCATTGTTCTGATGCAAGCGTCATGAACTGTTGGCAAAAAGTTCAGGACATCTAACTTTTTTGCTCAGCCTTTTCAGCACTTCCAAACAGTAAACTTGGTTAACTGTTTGTCCAGTTGGTACAAATTCATAATGAATAATCAATCCATCTGATATCAAAAAAAGTTAGCAACATAGTTGCAACAAGTTCGCCAACTTACTTGTCAGACCTCATATGCTACAAGTCTTGGATTTCCAGCCTAAGGCAAAAAGGGACATGGGAAGAAACGTCCCCATTCTTTGCTAGATGTCCTAGCCACATGAGATGCCTGTGTGCTGCACCCAAGTGAGACATCATTGCCTATGAGCTAAGGATGGCCAGCAGAATGATGGAAAGGACCTGGACCTTGATGACTAAATTAACCAATCCTGGCATCTTATCTCCACATTTCTGGTTATGTGAAATTAAAAATGAATCTTTACTATTTGAGCTGCTTTCAATTATGTCCTCTATCAATCTACAGCTAAAAGTATTCTGATACAAATAGGCTTTAACTCCCCCATTTATGAAAAAGTCTTAAGTTGTAATTCTTTTTTTTTTTTTTTGAGGGCAGTGTCACTGGCCCTCATATGTGGGACCGAACCGGGGCCGCTGGCTTCCCAGGCCAGCGCTTAACCACCGCGCCACTCAGTCGGCCCTTGTAATTCTTAAATCATAATCATAGCAAACATAGTCGTTAAATGTTAAGCAAGACATTTAGAAGGAGACTGTGAGAACCATTTAAAAACATAGTTTTGGATTATTTCTCTCAGGAGTCCATCGCACATTAAAACCCAAACCCCTCAGGATGCTTACCTGTGAGAGAGCCCCATACCACAGATGGAATGTGGAGATGCTCACAAGCAAATATAAGGATGAGGTTTCACGTCTCTAAAGCCATTAGATCCTGATGGTTTATGTACTAATGAGAGTTGTTGTTCAGGAATGTAAGGAGACACAGAGTACTACAATAGTGGATCACATTTGTTTTTAATTATATAATCAAAACAGGCCTTGTATTACTTACGTACATCTATAAAATGAAGATCAAAACTGCATTGCACGTGTTTCCTCAAAGACACAGCTCACACGTAGCTTATTTGAAATACAGTTTTGTGCCAAATCCCACAAAATAATTTTACCCCTCATTTCCCCTCATCTCCATTTTAAAGTGTGAAGCTATTTAACATATTGGGTGGCTCCAAGATCATAGACCCGCCAGTGAAAAGATGTTGATTGTACGAAGCAAGGAAATGTGGAATTTCCTTTGAGTTCTAGTGTGTGTCCCATCTTGGTGGGTTCATTTACAGCAAGTCGAACCCTTGAAGAAGACTTCATGCTTTTTCTCATTAGTAGGATCCAATTTTAGGTTACCTTGTTTAAGGTCCACACTTTAGAGGCCCAAAGAAACCAGACAGATCTTTAATGAAACATTCTGTACCTGACAACATTTTTAGTCCACTTGGAAGGCTGAAAAAAGTTACTTGTTTTAAATCAACTACTGACATCTGAAGACTTTGTGATAAATAGTGGATAGACAGGAGAGGGCTGAACATTCTCAAAATTTGACTCAGGTAAAGACACTAAAGAGGAGTGGAAGAATCACATGTCCTGTGTGCCCCTCCTTTTCCAATCCTCTGAGTCACCTTGGTTTTGCTGTTTATTTCTAACTTAGTATGGAGAAAATTGTTTGCTTGCAAGTCATTTCTACAGTCAAATTGGGCTGCTGTTACGGTCATTTCAGAGTGGCTAGGCTAGTAAGCAGGATTCTGGTCTTGGGAGCAACAACATGGAATCTTTCCTTTTTTTGCAGCCCCAAAGGAGGAAGGGGAACTGTAGCTGCTTCACAACTGACCTTTCGAAGGAGTCCTATCCTGTTTGTCCATCAGAAAGGTTATAAAACTCAACTGATAAGGTACTGAGGAATCAGTATAAGGAAACAAGAACAACTTATATTTCCACCTAAGAGAGGAAAAGATCAACGTACACCCAAATCTGCTGCCCATGGAAACTGAGGCTTTCCCTGGTTGTTAGAGATGAAGGGGTTGGAGGCCCAAACTGCTGAAAGTAATAACCTCAATCCAGCAACCATCACACCGAATGGCAGGTTTGAGGTGCACATTATCCAAGTCTGAAAAGGCCAATTCAAGAAATGATTTCCAAGTTGCAAAGCCATTTTCCAAGCCACCTGCAGCACACTCACAGGCAGCAAGAGAAGGATGCTTTCACCTGGATCCCGCTTCTTTGCCAGAAACCTGGCATTCAGCGAGCGTCCAGAGCAGCAATAATACTCACCGGTGAAGCATGAAATAGGAGCGACAGGGAAAGTGACACCAGATCTCCAGTTGGGGAAATTGGAGAGCATTAACACGCCTGTGTACCTAACAGAGCACAATTACTACATTTTACTTTGTTTCAACAGTCAGGACCTAAATGAACATCACCATTCAGTTCTGTTCTGGGCAACAATCCAAGCTCATCTTGGTACAGTTGATTTTGAAGGCTTCCAGTCAATCATATCTTCACAATTTGTTCTCCTTTCAGGCTTCAGGCATCCTCCTGATTTCTATTTCTTGTTTGGAAGCCTTGAGTCATCTGTTCTGGCAACATGACCAACCCAAATCAGTCATTTTCTCCAAATTATATTGAAATAGGGATCTTGCTAGTTTGTTTTCTTCCTCTTCTTTCTTTCACATAATTTTCCCTTTAAGGATCTAATACAAAGCTGACCGAAGGCATACAATATCCTCTTTCTTCTGCCGTTGTCAAATCCAAGTTGCTTATCCATATGCTGCAGCTCTATAATTAAAACAACGAGGATGGCGCTCAGCCCTGGATATGAGTGCACGGCTTCCATTGCACGGGCTGTGCATCCCAGGGCAAAATTCTGGCCCTGACACCACACCTTTAGGGCATTATTCTGACATCACTTACACTGGTTCCCAGAATCCAAATGAAAAAGTGGGGTTTCATGGCTCTGTTATTTGAATTATGTAGAATCTGCAATCTGAAGCACTCAAAATCACATGCATCTTGGGGGCATTTTCATTTAGGCTGAGGAGAGAGGGGAAGCTATGTTCCAAGGAGAGAAAAAACAGCTTAACAAGAGTAAGTGACACAGATCCTTGTTTTAAAAGCATGGACTGTGCTTCAAGGAAGTGCAACATAATTAAAGTTTTGGCTAACAGTCTAACATAAAGCTAACAACAGTTTCCCCTGCTTAAACTCATATCAGGTCTTCAGGCACAAACAATACAGTTATCATTTTTCATTACAGAGAATTAATTAAGTTTCTGCATATGGTCCTTGGATGGATTTGTTATCCCAAACCATACCGCTTTCATTATATATTGCATGGAGGAATTCTTTAAAGTTTTCCTGAACACACGTTTTTAACTGAAGTCTCAGTATGATTTTGCCATGACAATTAAATTTTGTTGATGTGTCTAAAATAAACTACAACATTGATTTTCTAAGATACAAAAAAATTAGTTTAGCTGTCAGTATCACTTAAGAGGTAGGTCCATGGCTCCAGTCCCTGGAAAGTTGGCAGGGTCCTTGATGCACTAAACATATTACACAGTTCAGCCCGAGGAAGGCATTAGCGTCATATAAGAACCAGAATCTTGATGGAAAATGCTAAGGAAAGAAAAAGCAAAAAAGATATTTGAGAAGCAACTAAAGTGGTAAATAATATGGGTAGAATGTGATGTTGACTGCTCCATTAATCTATAAGTGAAGAGACCAATTTAGAATGAATTATGCAAAAAGTGTATTAATTTTCAGTGACAGCAGATTACCTTGCTTATAAAGATGAACACATTTCCACTAGAAAATAAGAATCATGTAAGAGCAGTCGTACACTCATGTGGTTGGCAACTAGGAGGAACAGTACTCCAAAAGAAAAAGAAAACAAGAACAACTAAACAACTCTATTTCTTGGATTGGGACTGAATGAAAGCCAGAAAAGAGGACCTGTGATAGTGGGGTCAAAAAGTCCTTCGCCAGCCAGCTCCCCATCAGCTCTCCGATAAACAAGTCCCGCTACAAAAATTATTCGCTTCTTTCTAGTCACCCCCATCTTCTCCCCAATCCCCTTTTTCTGAGCGCCTCTGTTTCTGATTTTTGTTTTTCCCATTCATGAAGTAACTATCATTCATTTCTTCACTCACTTATTCACACAATGCGCTTTGTTTCAAGCACTTGGTTAGATCCCTTTTTCTAGGGTCAAACATTGATACAGGAGTCCCATTATCCCCAAACCCACTACAACAGTTCTCTCCAAGAAGCCTCTGAGATGGTAGACAAAAATCTCGATATTGTACCTTCCTGCAATGCTTGACCAAGATGTTGCCTTTCATATTACATTATGTGTTTATTACATAGTAGCATTCAGGTAACATTATATTGATTTAAAGCAATACCTTGGTTTGTGAGCATAATTCGTTCTGGAAACAAATTACTCGTATTGCAAGACATCACTCATTTACCATGTTAAAATGTATTAGAGAGCCGGCCGAGTGGCACATTGGTTAAGAGCTGGTTTTGGGATGCCAGTGGCCCCGGTTCGGATCCCACATATGAGGGCCAGTGACACTGCCCTCTACAGCCAACAATAGCTCCACCTGGAGCTGGGCTGTGCGAGCCCCGGTGACGGTGTAGGCTGCAGCCCCTGCTGCAGTGGGCTGCCATGGGCTGCGGTGAGTGGCCGGCAGCCAGCGTGAGCGGCTGGCAGCCAGTGTGAGCTACCAATAGCCGTGGTGAGCGACCATCCAGAGGCAGGCGACCGATCTGCCTCATCTGGGAAGAGCGCAATGATGATACAAACATGGGCCAGTGAGGCGACGTCCTCCGCAACTAGACTGAAGAACAAAAAGACAGCAACATGTCTGTTCCTCTTCCCCAATTCCCCAACGCTGTTCCCCTCCCCCAATTTCCCAATTTAAAAAAAATCTTAAAAAAGAATGTATTAGAAATGTTTGCTCGTCTTGAGGAACACTCGCAAACCAAGTAACTTGCAATCCAAGGTTTTCCTGTACTTATATTCAAATAAGAAATGTATACACTTATGCATATACAGCCGTACATATACATACTCACATCTGTATAGAAAGCCATCCATACACACAAACATGACTCAGTGTCCATATTAATAGTCTGAATGACTTGCATATTTTTAACTGAGTAGAGTATGTATCATTCACATGATTACCATATATTCATCCAGGTTACAAATTGCTTGACAATGGCCACTCCAGTTCTTTATCATCACCCTGTCACTTGTAGCATTATTTCGAAGCTACCTGTCAATAAAGGCGACCTGTGTAGTGGCGGCAGGAGTGTGGGCTCTGGAGCCACACTCTTCGGGTTTGAATTCTGGCTTAACTGTGTGTTAGTTGTTTACCCACCACAAAAAAACTGTTGGCACAAAAGGTAAGCAAATTAATTCCAAAGTATTACTGCCAGAACAGAGATGTGTATTACTGCCAGAACAAAGATTTGTATTTTTTTTTTAATGTCAGCTCTCTCTACAAATGCTTATGGAAATGAGTTAGTACATTGTTGTATAAGTAACGTGATTTAATAGCTTGAGCTAGCTGCAGAGCTCTGTATGACTACAGCTGGTACAGAAAGCCTTAGAATTCAGAGATGTCCTTCACAAATGGAACCTTACCAAGTGGGTGACCCAGTGCCTTAGGAATTCACACCCTGTTGTGGAATTCTGCTACGACCAATTCATACATGTTTGAAGCCAAAGGTGTTGTGTATTAGTCAGGCTACTCTCAAAGAACAAGTCACATTTGGAAACGCATTAACCCTTTTTGGACGCCAGTTACCACAGTGGGCTCCAAATAAATTTCTTGAGGTGCCCCCTAGTGGACTTCTGATGGAATTGAGTCTATTGAGAGAAATTTTAGCAACAAAAAAATTGCCATCATCATGCTAAATGCTTTACAACTATTATCCCGTTCAAATTTTACACGAAATAGATACTGCTCTTCTCATTTTCTAGACAAGTAAACCAAGACTCAGAGAACTTAAACGACTTTCCTACTACTCAAACAGCTTGTTAAGTGGTGGAGTTGGGGTAAGAACCCAAGTTTACTTGACTCCAAAACCTCCGCTCTTGAATGCTGTGTTTGACTCCTGAGTTGAGAGAAAGAGAGAGCCAGAGCGAGAGCGAGAGCGATAAAGAATGAGAGGGAGGGAGAGAGAGAGAGAGAGAGAGAGAGAGAGAGAGAGAGAGAGAGAGAGAGAGAGAGAGAGAGAATCCACTGGGGAACATTATTGTACGTCCTGGCTGTAGTCCTCCTTCTAAGACTGTCACTAGTGCTCAGGCCCCAGGTTCTGTTTATTTTGGGAGGGAAAGGGCGGGGACTAAAATGCTGGTTTTTAAATGGAGGAGCAGCTGCCTAGGGTTTGTAGCCCCTCTTGTCATCTACAGTGCCTGGGTTCTTATTTAACCGATTAAGACACAAGTTAAATGGAGAGCCACCAAGCTTTCTGGATTTAATAAGTCGAAGTCTTATGTATACTTTATAGACTTCTGGATATGCACAGTCTTCCCTTCCCATCGCTTTGAAAAATTATTTCCTTAATAACACATTATCATCAATGAATTCTTAAGGACTATTTTCTGACCTAACTCCTGCAGTCAGTGTCATAGAAAACCACAAACTGGATAAGTTATGTAGGTTTCAAGACATTTGAAAAAATGCAACAGATATCCCTGGGGCTTCATTTCTCGTCTGTCACTCCCTGATGATTACATCCAATCCTAATAGTTTGATTACCATTCATATGCTGATAGCTGTCATACATCTCCAGTTCATCCAGCCACTTACTCAACATCTCCACTTCAGCTTCTAATTAGCATGTCATAATCAGCATGTTCAAGATGAACTGATTATCCCGCCACACACTTGCTCTATCCACAATATTCTCCAGGTCAGTTAATGGCAGCTCCATCTTTCCAGTCACTCAGGCCAGACACTTTGAAAGCATACACTTGAGTTCTCTCTTTCTCTTATTCATCTCTATTACCCTGGTCCAAGCCCTGATCAGATCTCACTTAAACCATTGTGTTAACCTCCTAACTAGTTTCCCTATGTTTTATCCACAAAGCAGTGACAGAATAATCCTCTGAAAATCAAAAGTAGATCATGTCACTCCTCGTCCCCAACCTTCCAACGTCCTCCCATCTCCCTCAGAGCAAAACCAAAGGCCCTTCAAAGGCCCCAGGCAATGTGTTTCCACCATACTGCATTTTACCTTCCACCTCATCTCCTAAAACTTTTTCCTTGGTCCACTCCCTTCCGGCCCCAACGATCTTGTTCCTTGGACCACACACACTCCTACACCAGTTTCCATTTGCTGTGTCTTGTTTGGGATCCCCTCCCCAAAATATCCCCATGGATCACTACTCACCTCTTTAGGCTCTGTACCAATATTATCTTCTCAGTGAGTTTGACCTCACTGCTCTTTTATTTAAAACTGCAACACTCTCACTTTAGTACTACCTATCCTTTCTGCCTGCTTTATTTTTCTTTGTAGAACTTATCCCCTTCCTACAAGCTTTATAGTTTACCTGCTGATTTTATTTATTCTCGGTTGCTACCACTAGGATGTCAGCTTCGTGAAGACAGGACAGGGGTTTTGTCTATTTCATTTACTGGTGTATCCCAGGGGCTAAATACAGGACCTGCTCAGTAAATATTTGTTGAATGAAAGAATTCATGCATTATAGTCCCACTGACCCAGTCTGATGGTGTTATGAATAGAAATATTGTATCTAGCATTTTTAACTCAATCAGTCTCTTTCACTTTCTCATCAAGTGTCAGTTCTTCCTAGTTTCTTTGGAATCACTAGATTTTACCAAATAAATCAATGAGGAGAGTTTTGGGCATTTGATATAGTGAACATGAGGAGACTTCAAAAAATGGTAACTGAGGGAGCCTAGACTTCACATGAGTTATTATCTCTAATTAGCAACCAACCTGGGGTAGGAAATGCCATTTTTACCCACCCACTCGGCCCATCTCGTCTCCATGCTGAAAGAACCTATTCTAGTGCTCACACTCTTGAGGCCATGTGCTTAGGGAAGGGGAACACTCTCCAGCCCTGGCACGATGGGTTTAATCACCTGCTCTTATTCTCCTGGCTCTAATTGTACAAGACATGAGCATGTGACTTAATTCTAGCCAATAAAATTTGAGGGGGCCTTTAAGACAGGTTTTTGTTTGTTTTTTTCCTTCCTAAAAAATAGGATTGTTGTGCTTCACCTCCAGAGATGTGAATTTGGTAGGTCTGAGTGGAGGTTTAGGAATTTGCATTTTTAACACCACACCTAATTCTGATGCAGA
This sequence comes from Aselliscus stoliczkanus, assembly GCA_033961575.1. NCBI lineage: Eukaryota > Metazoa > Chordata > Mammalia > Chiroptera > Hipposideridae > Aselliscus > Aselliscus stoliczkanus. The sequence continues at coordinate 74,209,909 of CM066732.1, read as the reverse complement.
AGACCAGGGAACTACACAATGAAAAACAGAAAAAAATACTTCCCTATCAAGTTAATGACCTAGAGCTGCTCTTACCCATATGTCTACCTGTTCGGAAGCAGGCTAGAGTACTCAGCACCATTATTCATCTATGGTCCAAGCCCTGATCTAATCTCACTTGAACCATTGTGATAACCATTATAATTCATCCTTACTTTGCTCCACTTTCTAGTCTAGAGTGTACCCGCTTTTTGGCTCCAAACTGCTAATTACAGGCATGCTCCATGCCTGTGATATGGCCATTCCTGGCCTTGAAAACTAGAAAGCTACAGATAGTTTTTACCATCAGTCACTGCTGAATGGGGTTCCAGGTCACATCCCCCCAATACCAATTAGAGAAACTTTGTTCCTACTTCTTGGTTTCCTCTTTGGTTTATTTAACACTGAGCCATACCAAAAAGATTATTATCTTGCCCATGTCTTTTCAAAAGAGATTACTATTTCATTCTACCTCTGTCTATCAAGACTAGCAGAAATCTTGGTTGGCATAAAGCATGTTTTGACTGTTTAAACACAAGAACAAAATTTAAATGAGGGCTCTTTTTCTGTCATTCTGCTAACAGTCATGCACTTTGCAGAACAGGTACAACAGGAAGTGGCCTCTGGACTGAAAAGTAAGCAGGGCCACACCCACGGCTGTTTGAGCTGAAAAATGTAGGAAAATACTTTCCTTATGCTCTACAGAATGAACCAACAAAGAAGCCAGGCTTCTCTGGGGCTCTGCAGGTGACTGATTTTTAGAGAAGCAACACTGCATGGAGAGTGTCCCTACAGATCTAGCTTCTAAAATTGATTATTTATTTAAAGAAAAAAGACCTGCGAATTACTGACTACTCATGGTGTTTACACTTCCCACCAAAGCCACCAACTGCTTGGGGCTCTTCTGTCCTAAGGAGTTCCATGTCCCTCACACACACAGTCTGTATTTTTAATTACTATTTAGTTATTTTCAGGACCATTCATTTATTTATTAGGGAGTATTTCTTGAGCTAATATATACCTGGTACTAATTACCAACAGTACATCTAATTTGGTCACTGCAATAACAAACATGATATAATTTTGTCAATTATCAAGTCCATAAACTGCAGAGATCCAACCACAATATTTCATTTATCTCTGTAATTTGACTACGAGGCAAGGAAAGCACAAGTATATTTTTTTCCCATTTTTCAAGGAATACTGTGTAAAGAAAAGGTTACATTTACTTGTTATCTCAGGCAAGAAATTGAGCACCTGAAGATTAATTGGATTCCATATTTGGAGTTGGAGTTTTTTTCTTCAGTAAATTTATCCATTCATTCATTCAACAAATAACTGAGTGTCTGCTATGTTCCAGCCATGGCTCTCTGAGTTAGAGATAAAGCAGTGAACAGGTCAGACACATTTCTTAATACTCACAAAACCTAGATCCTAATGGGGGAGCCAGACAATGAACAGGCAACAAATGAATAAAATGATGCCAGATCCACATATCTCACTACAGAGAAATGTAAATAAAAACCACAATGAAATACCAATTAATACTATTAGGATAGTTATTATCAAAAAGCCCTGAAAATAACAAATGTTAGGGAGAATGTGCAGTGATTGGAACCCTTGTGCATTGCTGGAGAAAACGTAAAATGGTGCAGCTGCCGTGGAGAACAGTATGGTGGTTCTTAAAAAAAACTAAACATAGATTTACCACATATGATCCAGCAATTCTACTTCTGGATCTATGCCCAAAAGAAATGAAAGCAGGGATTGAAACAGATATTTATACACTAGTGTTCACAGCAGCATTATTCGCAACAGCCCAAAGGTGAAAACAACCCAAGTATCCATCAACAGATGAAAGGGTAAACAAGATGTTATATATACATACAATGCAATGTTGGTCTACCTTAAAAAGGAAGAAAGTTCTGATACATGCAACGACATGGATGAATCTTGAAGACATTATTATGCTAAGTGAAGTAAGTCAGACACTAAAGGACAAATATTGCTATGATTCCACTTATATGAGGTATCTAGAGTAGTCAAATTTGAAAGTAGCTAGGGGCTGGGGGAAGGAAGAAATAGGGATGTAGCATTTCATGGTGCAGAGCTTCAGTTTTGCAAGATGAAAAGAGTTCTAAAGATGGATGGTGGTGATGGTTGCACAACAATGTGAATGTACTTAATGCCACTGAACTATACACTTAAACATGGTTAAAATGGTAAATTTTATATTATCTGTATTTTACCACAATAAAAAAAGTGATGTCAGAGATTCCAAAGTTATAAGGAAAATAAAATGGAGGGTAACTGGCTACTTTCTGAATACAGTGTTGGGATGGAACTGGTGGGATGGAAGGAGGCTACTAATTTTGATTGGGTCTCCAGGAAAGGTCTCATTGAGAAGATACCTGCTGAGCCAAGAGGACTTGTATTTATAAGAGCTATGATCTATTGGAAGGAGAGAGAAGATTTAGAAATGGAAAACATTAGGACAAAAAATCACTACATCTTGGGAGAATGTAAGGCAGCAGTTTATAACCTTTTGCTTTGCTCTTCAACTAAGGAGAAATCATGATTTCCAAAGTAGTCTTTAAAAATTAGCTTTAAAAATAGTTCATGCTCTTCAGATTCATTCTCCAACCTATAGGGAACTTCCTGTAGAGTAGTTGCACATTCTGATGATTTTTTAATGAAAATTTTAAACCAAACCATTCGGTAAGATCCATCAGAAGCAAAGCCAATATGAAATATAGAATTACAGAATTGCAGCATTTCTGGACCAGGAAGGGCCCTTCAGAATGCTTAAGTCTCTCTTCTAAAGCTAGATTTCTCTCTACAATGTCCACATCAAGGTGTCACACAGCCTCTGATCAGTACCCTTAGATGCCAGGATCGCACATCCTTTCAGAGTGCCCACCTGGTCCTTGGATGGCATTGCCAATGGAGAGAGAGACCCTCCTACCTTGAGCCCAGTCCCATTTTCAAGCGACTTTCATCTGATTCTAATCACCAGGTATGCTGGTTAATGTTATGGATCAGCTTGACTGGGTCACAAATTTGGTTAAACATTGGTCTGGGTGTTTCTCTGAGGATGTTTTTTGGATAAGATTAACATTTATATCAGTAGACTGAGTAAATCTGATTGCCCTCCATAATGTGAGTGAGCATTATCCAATCAGTTGAAGCACTGAATAGAACAAAAGGTGACCTTACCCCATGAAACAAAGAATTCTTCTGCCTGATGGTCTTTGAACTGAGATATCAGCTCTTCCTGGTTCCAACCTTTATACTTGAAGTGGACATCAGCTTTGCAGATTCTGAATTTGCCAATCTCATGAGCCAATTCTCTATCTATCTATCTATCTATCTATCTATCTATCTATCTATCTATCTATCTAAAGAACCCTGACTAATACACCAGGCCATATAAAAAAAGTCTAATGCCAGTCCTCTTGAGGAACTGCAAAATAATTGAAGATGATTATTGAGCATTCCAATACCTCTCTTCCTCTAACAGGACCCCAGACCCCTCATCAATCTACCTTGGAGTCCCTGGATCAAAATTTGCACTTACTGTGGGATGATCTAGGCACAGCTGAGCAAGACTATTATCGCCTTGTTCTAAATATTATACCTCTATTCATATGGCCAAAGACCAACTTAACTTTGTTTTATCCACACCATTCTGCTATGTATATGTGCAATACACACACACACACACACACACACACACACAACCAGTTGCTATAAACCTACTCAAGACCACAGTACAAGGAAATAGGGATGGGTAAGGATAAATATGTTCCAAGTACATTAAAAGGGACGGAAATAAGATTTAACGAGGGTTGTTTAACATACATAATCTTATTTCATCTTTATTTACAGATGCAGAAACAAAGACTCTTGGAGCCTAAGTAACATCCACATTGACATAGTTAGGAAGTAATTGAGATGGGATAGAAGCCCAGGCCTCTCTGATCCTAAAGCCCAGTGTGTCCACTGCCCCACACCACACAGCACACACACTGCGAGCACTTAAAATTATTTCTAGAGTAATGTGAGGTGGCGGATGGCATGAAAATATGAAAGACGATGCACAAAAGAGGAAAAAAGGGAGAAAAGTGTAATACAAGGAAAAATTAAATTTAATTAGCCAAAGTATTATTAATTCAGCTACTTGTTTTCTGCATGCCTTCTTACATTCAAGAATTCCCATAGAGAAATTCTTGCTTCCAATAGCAGAATGTGTGGCAAAGGAGGAATAATTACATGTTTTCAGGTGAGTATAAGAGTGAGGAAATTGGGGCCGGCTGAGTGGCGCAGTGGTTAAGTGCTGGCTTGGGAAGCCAGCGGCCCTGGTTCGGATCCCACATATGAGGGCCAGTGACACTGCCCTCAAAAAAAAAAAAAGAGTGAGGAAATTGATTTTAAAAAGACCAACTCAATGCACTCTCAGTAATCATAACTGTTAACTTTAAAATTGCTATTTAAGATGAAAACTGTAAGTGCCAAGGAAACAATTGTAGGAAAATAAAAAATTTAAATTCAAATAATATAAACCTCTTTCTGCAATTCTAAACTAATGAGAAAAAAGGAAAGTAAACAGAGAATTCCATTTTGTTTTGACCCTTGAAAAATGTGGCCCAAACGATACCCCCATTTACGTGAAATAATAATGAATGGGGACAAATCTGTTATCTGACAACAATTTTCGAAAAATTTAGCACCGAGCAGTTTTCATCCAGCCATTAGGCATGAAGATTTGCTACTCATTGAAAAAGCAACAGTGTAATACCTGAGAATTCACAGTTACCAGTTGCCACCCACCATGAAAACCAATACTGTATTCAGAAAGTGAGCATTTTGCACATCGAACAATCCCATGAACCACACGTATGCACACATGTAAGTATACTCACATATGTGGTGGTTTCTCCCATCCATCTCTGCCAGTGTCCTGTGGTGACAGTCATTGATCCCTATGTGACCCACACTCCCATGGGACTTGGCAACACCCCCCCATCCTACAGGGCCACCAACTGATGTTCCTGGTAACGGCCTCAGAGCCATACCACATCCCCTGGAGGCCAAGTAGATTTCGTGTAGAGGCCTGGTATCTTTATCTGGATGGCAAATGAGAGCCTGGGACTCAGGGCTGAGAGTGGATTTCCTGCACTGCTGAGCCAAGTGCTTCTAACCATCCAGCCAGATGTTTCTCTGTATGGTCCTGGCAGCCATGGCTTGGGATGGAGCCAGAATTTGGCCTGATTTCTATACTGAAAAGCTTGATAGAATGCTGGGGTGGTGCCATCCCATAATAAAAGAGGTGGCCCTTCAGATTGGCACACCATTCCCATTTTCCTTGGGAGTCCCTCCAAAGGGAAGAGGGGCTTGAATCAAAGTGGGTGTGTCCATCCAATGCATGCCAGGGCCTCGGGGGGAGGAGTGGGGTGGGGAGCTCAGGGAAGGTGGATGGAGCAGTAAGATTCTGAGTGATTGGAAGCTGGTGCCAGATGGAGCTGGAAGGCGGTGCTCTGCCGCCTCCCTCTGCACATGTGTGGCCACCAGGGGATTGCCTGGCTATGCACATTGCTTCACATCTGTCAGCTAAATCAAAGATGCATAATTGAAGATGCAAAGCGAGAAACATTACGTGGTTCACAAGGCTCCCTGGAGGATTTCTGGGTCTGTAATCCAGTGAGGAGATTTTAATAAGAAGTGAGCCTAGCACTCTCATCTGTGAGAGAAGATCTCACTCCAGCTGTGTTCAAGGATGTGGAAAACTTCTTTTGCAAAATACGGGCAGTCTTTTTTGATTGGTCACTGCCAGTCTTTTTCTCTTGGAACCCTTTGGGCTTCTTCCCAAAGAAATGCTTCTTTTTGAAGTTTGAGCATGAGGAAGTTTCAAAAGATGCTGTGATTGAGGATTTAGGGCAAATGTGTCAAGGAAGGATGTCTAGATAAAACGATTAACTTGGTATAATTTCTTAAAACCAAGTTTAAACATTTCCAAATGTTTAATCATAAAAGTAACACATATTCAAGGTAAAAATTCAAACAATACATAAGGGTGCAAAGTATGAAGTGAGAGTGTAAATAGGATTCTTTGCTTACGTTCCTAGACCAGTTTCTCAAATGTCCTGTGGTAAAGGACATTTTCTTATTTCCAATCCTCATGGACCAACACTTTTGTAAAATACAATTACTAGAACAATTACAAAACAGTACCCAAAGGCATACAAAATAAAAACCCATTTAAAAATTGTTCAAGTTCAACAGATCACATACTTGGATGTAGTGGCAATATCACATTGCTGTAACATCTCAATTACTGTAGTTATTGTGAACCACACTTTGACCACTCATTTTCCTCTGGAGATTTCCAAAAATTTCTAAACCTATAAACACATAGATAAAATTTTTAAATATGAGAGGAAACATGCTATACATATTGCCTTTCATACTGAATAATTTTGACATCTTTCATATTAGTCCTTAAAGTTCTACCTCATTCTTTTTTTGTGGCTGCCTGGCATTCTCTACATGCATATACTACATTTTAAAATGTACTACATTTTGAAAAACTGATCTCAACATTTCTGGATATGCAGATGGTTTTTAGATTTTGCTTATAGTTAAAATTTGATGGCACGACCTCCGGAAATGGACTGGTATTAATTCTATATACCTTTGGATGCTGAAGTCACCACTAGCACTTGTCAGAATTTCTGCTTTGTGATCCAAAGCAAAATATTTTGTAGTCCAAAGCCCTTTTTCCTTCAAACCAGCTTGTTGATCTCTCTGAGTGTCACACCGGTGGTGAAACGATTGGAGTAAGCATTTGTCACCATGCTTATAAGAATGGTGAGCTTTTATCTTGGTGGCTCAGACCTTTCTAGAGCCTGTGTCGAGAGAGAGGTCAACCTGGTGACTAACCTCAGCTTAAAGCCCAATTCTTCTTTTGCAGTATTTCTGCCGAAGGAGTGAGTTTGAGGTTCTACATGATTACCTGTATGATTTTTCACATTACTGCTTAGGACTTCAAGTGGCGCATTGTAGGAGCTGTTAGTATTGTGTGTATAAATAAACCCCACTCCCAGGAGGACAGGTATAGATGAACCTGAGCATTTGGCCCCAACCGCCTTCTCCAGGCACAGGGCATGATTCAGGAGAGGGGCATAATGTTTCTGACGCTTATATTTTAGTTGTCTCTAACACAGCCAATTATGTCAGGTCTCTGGGCAGGTATGGAGGTACCGGGGAGGATTTGTTTTGAAGACAAATCTGCTCATGCAGAAAGACAAGGTTTCCTTTTTCCTGGGTTAGCCAGGTCAAGAGGAAATGAAGCTCTAGGTTTGTACCATGAAGTTCATCTACTTGGATTTGGTTAGCCCAAGCGGGGAAAATCCAGCAACAACTCTGCTCCGCATTTACAGTTGAGAAGAGAAATAATCTTGGATACCCCAAAGGCTCATAAGGACCTGAAATTCTCTTCTTGCATGAGAACTAGACACATATTGAGAACCACTGAGGGAACCTAATTCTTTGATCTTGCTAAAAGTTCAAGGGGTCAGGAAGAGAACAGCCCTAAGTAGAACCATCCAAGCTAATAACCAAGTTCTGGTTACATGGGGAACGAATGTGTTTCATCCAAGGCCGATTCAGCTTCACTTCTGGACCATGCATTATCCACGTCATAGGAGGCTCAAGAGAGGTTTGGGCAAACCACCCAGAGCCATGGTAGAACTTCTGTAATTATCTTGTGCTCTGTCTGGGCTCTGAGATGGCACCCTGAGTCCCAGGACTGCCTGCACCTGGAGAGGACTTGGGGCTCAGCATTTCATCAGTGGCCTGCCAGTCCCTGGTGTGCAGCTCCTGCAGGGTTTTTTGAAAACCCTGCAAAGAGCCCTTTGAATGGAAACCTGCCCCAACAGGCCTGCCTACACATCCCTTTAGAAATGTTTTCTTTTTCTTCTGAATATGCCCTTTTAGAGTGGGCACCCTTCCTACTCTCAGCCTATTTTGTGTGAAAGTACAGTTGCCATCTAAATCTAGGGGAAGGATTTTAAGATGTGTATCTAGTTTCCTTCTCAGAAAACCAGGAGGCCCTCCCTCTATAAACATCTCCATTTCAGAGTTCTTAGATGGATGTATTGTGGTGCTGACATGGAAATGCTTATTTTTGCCTTCAAACTCCTTGATTTTACAAACTCCCCAGACAGACTCTGAATGTTTTGTGTTGCTGACACAACCCCTTGGTTACAAGTGAGCCCTCATAGTCATGTTCTCTCACTGCTGTTCGGCTTAAGATGACCTCATGTATGTCTTACAGAGGAGAAAGGCCAGGATCACAGAATAACTCAGTTAATTCAGGCAGAAAAAGATCATCCATTTCCCCCTCACAGCACAGAGCTCCCATCTCTAGAGGATAATGACTAAAGCCGTTATAAAAGTAAAATTCGAAGTCCCTGGGCAATTTTTTCCTTCTGTCACCTCAGTGAACAATTCTGTGTACATCTTCCCATGCATGTTTTCTCTTTGTGTGTAAGTGAGGAGAAACCTGGCTGTTTGCTGGCAGCTTACTGGGGACTTGTGTTTCTGGAATGTGTGTAGGGGACGTGGACACTGTAATTCCAGGGGCAGCAAGGGCTGCCTCCCCTGTGAAGGAGCCTTTGCACTGCTTCGTCCTACGTCATCACAGGCTGTGGCAAAGCCAACCCAAGTCACATTTTATCAGGCATGACTAAATAATTACTGTGACATTATTACCATGTTGATTTATGAAGCTAGGGTGAAAAAGGATCTCATAGATGATAATATCTGGAGAAGAGACTCTATAATTTTTTTTTGCATGTCTCATGGAGGCAAGGACAAACTTGGTCCCTACCCACCAACGCCTCTAAAATGTAGTGGGCGTGAAAAGTGAAAATTAAACACAAAACTAAGCACCATTCCCTGCCTATGGTGACACGGAAGGAACTGTGAGTTCCACACTGGCACACCCAGAGTTTGTCTAAACACCAAAGATTTTTCGGTGCCAAGGGAATGGCTTAGTCAGAGATGTCTGCGAGCAAAAAGCTACCTCACATATAATTTAAAAAAATGTTTTCCCTTTCCATCTAAGTCCCTCACTCATTTCCATATCTAATGATGACATGGCATTCCAGCCTGTGTGTTTAGAATACTCTTCAGAAGAATGGCTGGCTTCTTCCCAAAAAGAGAGGGAAAGAGGAAGGGAGGAAAGATGATCACAGGAGAGGAGATAGGAAGGAAAAAAGAGAGGAAGGGAAAGAGAAGAAAGGGAAGAAAAACATACGAAGAAAAAGGATATCAAACGGTTTCTGCCTCATTATTATTTTCCATTCTTGCCAAAGTTGCTTGGCAGTTTTTAAGGGACTGCTGAGCCTCTTCCTTGAAAACCAACTGGATGTCTAGACCAGGCTTAAAGGCATCTCTTTAATTACAGCCACAGAGATGTTCCCCTTCCCTTTCATCTTGGGCCTTTGTGGGGCTCAGCTCTGGCCCCTGCCATCATCTTCTGAAAAATTATACGAGCTACATCACCATTCAGTTTGTGCATCCACACAGAAGTCTTAAAGCATTTTTCTCTTGCTTAGGTTGGCATGGCCAGCCCATGGGGGTGTGACTTTGCTACTCTTCCTTGTCCCTTTTCTCCTCCTCTTTGAGCACTTATCATATTAGTGTCCTACTCTGTGCCAGATATGTCTTCATGACATATTAACTTCAGACAACTTCCTTGAAGGGGCAGCAACTACGCTCCTCTCTCTCAAAAGATGCAAACCAGGAAAATATTTGCTACTCTCCATAGAGTTGGCTCATTTGAAAGCTGACCCAATCAAGTTGCAGAGCCGGCTAACAAGCATTTTTAAATGATTTGCAACAATTGCTGAGAGTCAGTTAATCTATACAAATTTTCATAGAGGATCATAAAATGCATTTTGTAGATTAAAGTAACAAACTAATACTTGTAACTGACTTCTCAGAGGCCACACAGATAGTTGAAAAAGAGCCAGCTTGAGAGCTCAGTTTGTGAATCATTATTCTGGTCTCCTGGCATTAGGATATATTTGCTTAGAAGCAATTTAAGAATTAAAATGGGATTGGTCTATGGGAATAAAAAAATAATACATAAAAATATGGACTATAATGGCATTGGTTAAGTTTGATCAAATTATCACGTCAACTACAAAGATATGCAAATAGATACATAATACATTGGGTGACTTCCAGGACATAATGAACTCTGGTTAGTAGGTGCTAATTATTCATCTTATATAGATAATATCTGAGGTCAATTTTACTTTTTGTTCTTTTTTTCCTTCCTGCTGCCAAATTTCTGTTTATAGCATTGCTTAAAAGTGGGATATAGATGAGAGAGGAGGAAATGTACAGCTCAAATCTGCTCCTTTTCATTATGTGAAAATCTTCCAAAATGTAGGTAGCCATGAGGGCTTACGGATAGACTGTAATAATAGGAGCTTATTTGCATATGTAAAATGGTATCACACTGTGACAAAATGAGTTAAGACAATACCACCAATGCTATTTAATTCTCTTACAGAACTGAGCTGCTCTCTCGTCTAGTGATCATACAGAATTGATCTGTCATGTATTCAGAAATCTCAGCAGTACTAATGATCATATCAATACCAATTCATACTGGGGTACTTATTACACATCAGACACTGAGTTACTTATTTTATACATACTATGTCATCCAATTCTCATGATAATCCTGAGGTGGATTTTCTTAATTTCATTTTTTCCCACATGATGAAACTGAGCTCAATAATAGTGCCAGCAAGAGGTGAGAGGCAGCTCTGGGTCAGAGTGCTGTCTTTCACTGAGATTATTCTCCTGGACCCACCCTCAATAGAAACTGTGTCTGCCTCCTGAGAAAGGCAGCTGGAAGACTTCTCCAAAGTCAGATAGATAGAAATAATTTGAAATTAAGTGTGTAACACCAGAATCATGGGGTATTTTGAAAACTCAAATTTTCCTTCAAATTGAAAATTCATTAGAGTTTGACAATATAAACTGTAATCAATTCTAGTATGATGTAGTTACTAAGCATTTAAGTCTGGAATTGTCTCCTAATTCAAGTCCTAGCTCTATTACTTAGTTGTTGTGTGACCTTGGACATGGGTCTCTCTAAGCTTTAGTTTCTTCATCGCTAAAATGGGATGTTATGCCAGTCTCTTTAAGTTGGTATGTGGGTCCAGATAATGTTTGTAAAGAGTTTATACCTGTTTGTGCCTGGTACACTATAAGCCTTTAACTATTGTGAGTATTATCATATCTCTGTAGCATAGAGTTTAAGAATATGTCATTGAATTAATCCAATATACTTAACTCAGACAATTTAGCAAAGATAAACTCTTTATCTAAATTACATAGACCCTGATAGTTTGTGGATGCACGAGTTTATAACTACTGTAAGAAGGTGAACATAATGTCATAATCATCTTCCTCTAGCTTAAAAAGCCTGTGTTACACCATGCAAAGCAGAGATTAGGTTTGGAATTTCAAAAATTAACACTGGGATTGTATAAAACAAGTGAAACATGCTGATTAAAGTTTATTCAATGTAGACTTTCAAATACCAAATAAAAAATGGACACACTGATTCTGGGGTGGAATTGAATTAGCATTATAGAGACTCAGACCTGTTTTTTTCCTCTGGAAGGATTTAGGACAGAGAGAGCATTCATTTGTTTATTTGTACATTCACTCAATCATCCTATTCTCTCTTTTGTTCATGTAACAAATATTTATCAGGTGTTGCTAAGCTGTGCTTGGATGGTGCTGTAGATACTGAGGTGAATTATAGGAACTTTTCCCCTGTCCTTGTGGAGTTTACAGTCCAACGGGGAGGAAGAGGCTATTACACTATTAACAAATAATTAATTACAAAGGTGAATACTTTCAATGAGAACTATGTGTCTCTTAGTCACTCTAGCACTGGAAGTAACACCAGGAAGAACCTTGAGCTGCTTGTGCTGAATAAGAAATGCTTGATGGATTGTCTCAGGTGTTTGAGTGGGGGTGGTGAGCTTTAAATACATGTTCACTATTGGAGTGGGGTCCCTGCATGATTCGAAGTTATATGCACATAGGTGCCATTGAAAAGATCAGAAAAAGCAGCCCCATCAAGTCTGTTACCATAGGCAATGTGTAGCCTCCCAGGATAAAATGCAACCCAAGGGTGGAGTCATCTAGGAACCTTCATTTAGTTCAATAACAATGCCCCAGCCCTGGGTCAGAGTGCTGCCTTTCATTGAGATTGCTTCCCTGGCTGAGTTCCCAGTAGCAACTGGGTCTGAGTCCTGGGAATTCCTATCAAAAACAGTAACGATTTCCAGTGAAGATGGTAGAGTAGGTAAATGCTGTGCTTGTCTTCTCTCATGACCACATCAAAATATCGAAATGACACCTAAACTACACAACATCCATCACTGAGAACCACCTAAAATCTAGCTGAACAGAGAAGTCCTATAACTAAGGATATACAGAATAAACCAAAGCAAGACTGGTAGGTAGGAGGGGTGGAGGCACAGACTGGGCTGGTCCCACACCTGTATGTGGCAGTTAAAAATCAGGAGGGATATGTCGATCACAGAGGTTCCCCTGGAGGAGGGAGGGATTCCAGCCCCATATAAGCTCCCCAGCCCAGGGTTCCAGTGCTGGGAAGAGAAGTCCTCTCAACGTCTGGCTGTGAAAACCAGAGGAGATTGTGGGTGAGTGAGACAGATGGTGGCTGGAGTCCCAGGCAGTCCTCTTAAAGGGCCTAGAGGGCCTATGCATGGATTTACTCGCTGATAGACTTACTCTGAACTCCAGCACTGGGGCAGCAGCTCAAAAGGTGCCAGAGACATACAGGGAGGAACTGAATTGTCTGGCTACAGGGTGACGGCTGGAAGAATAGCCTTCTCCCAGACAGAAGTAATGCCCGAATCTATTGTTTCTTTTTTGAGCCCTTCCCTTCCCAATGTGCAGATCAGGTGGTCACTATATATCTGAGTCTCCATCAACCTGGCTAACACTGTTCACCCCACCCTGGTGATTCCGAGTCCCTACCCAACTGAACTTTCGGGACCACCCAAGCCACTTCCAGTGGCTTTTCCATGCAAATGGCATGTCTGGTTCATGCTGTGGATGTTCCTAAATCTCTCAGAGATTTACAGACCCCCAACAAGCAGCATCTGGCCTTGGCTTGCCAGGTACCTCTTGCTAAGCAGCCCCAAGCCTGGTACTAGCAACAGCTGGTATCAGTTCACAGCTTAGCCTTTCCCAGGCACCTCCAAGCCCAGCGTGGGTGGCAACCATCTGTGGACTGCTTTGTGGCTCATTCCAGGTGGTCCCAGGCAGAGTACAGGTAGAAGATGTACTTGTGGTGGGATCCCTTCTAGGAGGCTCTGGAGCTGGCATGCCCAGTGGACAGTTTAGGACCATGATGGAACACCACCAGGCCATCTCAACAGACAGACACCGTAAGGGCAGACTAAGTAGGCACCAGAGCCCTGCTAAAGCAAATTCTGCTCTGTAGGGTCAGTTCCTGTACAACAGCTCCATCATTATAGTCACAGCCAGTCCTCACAACCAATCAGCCTGAGAGTTAATCCTTCCCCTTGATGTACAAACAACTGTCAAACCTCAACTATAACAGGAGGACACACAACCCACACAAGAGACACACCTACACCAGCTCAGGGGATCAGGGACATTGCCCACCTGGGCCCCACAGGACACCTACATAATAAGGCCACTCTACTAAGAGCAAGAGATATAGTAGTTCTACCTAATACATACAAACAAATACAGGGAGGCAGCCAAAATGGGGAGACAAAGAAATATGTCCCAAATAAAAGAACAGAACAAAGATCCAGAAAAAGAACTAAACAGAACAGAGACAAGCAATCTACTACATGCAGAGTTCCAAACTCCAAACACTGGTTATAAGTATGCTCAATGATCTCAATAAAGAAATAGGAAATATAAAAAAATGGAGATAGAAAACATAAAAAAAACACAGTCAGAAATGAAGAACATAAAAACTGAAATGAAGAATACATTACAGGGAATCAACAGTAGATTGGAAGTAGAGGATTGAATCAGCAATTTGGAAGACAAGGTAGAAGAAAACACTCAACCAAAACAGCAACAACAACAAAAATCCAAAAAAATGAAGATAGTTTAAGGGGCCTCTGGGACAACATTAAGCATACCAACATTCGCATTATAGGGGTACCAGAAGGAGAAGAGAGAAAGCAAAAATTAAAAACCTATTTGAAGAAATAATGATGGAAAATTTATCTAAACTGGTGAAGAAAACAGGCACACAAGACCAGGAAGCAAACAAAGTCCCAAACTAGATAAATCCAAACAGGCCAGCACCAAGACACATCATAATAATTAAAGACAGAGAGAGAACCTTAAAAGCAGCAAGAGAAAAGCAGTTAGTTACCTACAAGGGAGCTTCCCTAAGACTATCAGCTGATTTCTCAACAGAATCCTTGGAGGCCAGAAGGAATTGGTAGGAAATATTCAAAATGATGAAAAGTAAGGACTTACAACCAAGATTACTCTACCCAGCAAAGCTGTCATTTAGAATTGAAGGATCGATATAAGAGCTTTTTAGACAAGAAAAAGCTAAAGGAGTTCAACACCAAACCAGTATTACAAGGAATGTTAACGGGGCTTCTAGAAGAAGAAGAAGAAGAAGAAGAAGAAGAAGAAGAAGAAGAAGAAGAAGAAGAAGAAGAAGAAGAAGAAGAAGAAGAAGAAAATGTGAATAATAAAATGGCAATAACTACACATCTATCAACAATTACTTTCAATGTAAATGGATTAAATGCTCCAATCAAAAGACATAGGGTGGCCGAATGGATAAGAAAACAAGACACTTACACATACTGTCTACAAGAGACTCATTTTAGATCAAATGACACATACAGACTAAAAGTAAAGGGATGGGAAAAAAAGATTTCATGAAAATGGAAACAAACAAACAAACAAACAAACAAACAAAAACCTGGGGGAGCAATACTTACATCAAACAAAATAAACTTTTAAGTCAAAGGCTATGACAAGAGATAAAGAAGGACCCAGTAATCCCACTTCAGAGTATTTATCTGAAGAAACCCAAAACGCTACTTCAAAGGGACATGTGAATCTATATGTTTATTGCAGCATTGTTTACAATGGCCAAGACACGGAGGCAACCTGGGTGTCCATCAATGGATAAATGAATAGAGAAGAGGTGGTACATAAACTCAATGGAATATTATTCAGCCATAAAAAAGAATGAAATCTTGTCATCTGCAACAACATGGATGGACCTAGAGGGTATTGTGCTGAGTGATATAAGTCAGACAGTGAAAGACAAATGCCATCTGATTTCACTTATATGGGGAATCTAAAGAACAAAATAAATGAACAAACAAAACATAAACAGACTCATAGTTGCAGAGAACATTTTGATGGTTGCCAGAAGGTAAGGAATTGGGAGGATGGGTGAAACATGTGAAGGGATTAAAAAGTACAAATTAGTAGTTACATAATAGTCATGGGGATGTGAAGTATATCATAAGGAATACAGTCAATAATATTGTAATGACTATGTATGGTGTCAGATGGGTACTAGGTTGATTGGGGCGATCACTTCGTAAGTTATATAAATGTCTAATCATTATGCTGTACACCTGAAACTAATATAATATTGTATGATAACTGCAATTGAAAAATAAAAAGTTAGTTAAAAAATCAAATAAAAAATAAAGGCGATTAGAAAAATAAATAAATAAAAACAGTAACAATCAGAAAAAAAAAATTAGTCCAAGAAGAGTGGTTTTCATACACAAGCTCTATGAGACATTAAAGCAGGCGCTGCATGGCTCGGAGACCAAGGTAATTGTAACAAAAAGGATGCCAGACTCATGTTTCAAATACACACACCCTTGGCACAGGACCCAGCACAACTTTGATGTAGGAACTCCAATAGTTCAGGCAGTGGCCCAAAATGAAGCATGCCACCAGCCATGGAGACAGTGACTATGGCTTTCCCAGTAAGGGGAGGGCATGCCCCTAAAGTGTTGTTTTGATAACAGGTCCCTTAGCAGGTTCTGTGACAAGGCATCCCACATGGCTTCAGATGTTGTAGGAGCCCTCATGCACAGGGTATCTGAACCCAGAAAAACATGGTGGACCAGAAGAGAACTGGTCATCTTGCTCTGGAGAACATTTGAGACCCGTTGTGTAGACTGCAGGAACTACTGGGTTGTGGGAAAAGTAATGATGCATTTTTCCACGAAAAACAATACGTCATGACTTTTCCAACAACCCAATCATTGAGTAGGACGGTCTATGTCCTTTCTCTTTAAATCTAGGTGGGCTCTTTTGACCCATAGAATATGGTAAAAGTGATGCTGAGCCAGTTTGGGGGCCTAGGCTTTATGTAACTAGAACTTCCACTTCCTTTATTTTGAAATGCCTGCTCCTGGTGCTCCAAACTGCCATGTAAGAAGTCTGACTACCGCGAGATCACCATGCTGTGAAAAGCTCAGGCCCTGGTAGATGAGACGCCACGTGGAGAGAGCTGAACGCCATGGAGCCGTGAGGCACCAGACATGTGGGTGAAGAAACCACATTGGAGAGGGTCACCCTACTGCCCCAGCTGACCATGTGGAGCAGAGAGGAAGCACCCCACAAATCCTCAGATCTCTGACCCCCACACAACATGGTTGTTTCAAATCTCAGCGCTTTGGGGTAATTTGTTAACCAGCAGAAGATGACTGGAACTGGAGGCCTGAATGAAAACACAAGTACCAGTGATTTAGCAGAGAGGTGTGAGAGAGTAGAAGCCAACACTACTTATCATTGTTTACTGTTCTGCTGCATCCTGGGAAAACTCAGATTTATATTAGGAAAGATGAAAAGTTAAAACAGGAAAAAGTTACATACTCCACGGTTTGCCTTTTTCTCCCGTGTTTTTGTTTTTTGGGCTCCTCTTGTGTATCCTTTTCCTCTGGTACCCCCAATATATGTTTTCAAAAGGATTTGTCCTTGAACTTTTCCCTTTGCTCACCCAGACAATTTCAATTACTCCTTTATATAGATGGCAATACACGATAATCAATATACAACACTCAGCTCCAAAGCCCATCCTGGTCCATAGGTTCTCACTCACAACTTGCCTGCTTGATACTGCTTAGGACCAGAAACCATCTTCTTGGGACCTGAAACTCAGCATGTCCAGAATCAAAGTCTCTTCCCACACAAAGCCAGTTTCTCCACTCATCTTTCCAACTTCTGTTGTAGTCATCCCTGGAAACTCTTGAATTGCCAAGTCATTCCCTATTTTTTTTTTTTTTTTAAGCTGAGCCATTCTGCCACTGTTGGCAGCTTAGTGGCAGCTCAACTCAGGTCGGGCATTGAACTGCTGCAAGTCATTCCCTTTATTTTTATTTTTTATTTTTTGAGGGCAGTGTCACTGGCCCTCATATGTGGGACTGAACCGGGGCCGCTGGCTTCCCAGGCCAGCGCTTAACCTCCGCGCCACTCGGCCGGCCCCATACCCTTTTGAAATACCTTTTTTACATGCCTCTCAACTCCTGCAAGAGCTAAGAGTTAGTTTCCCCACCTCTCCAACTAGTCCCATCTCTCCAACTATAATTCAAACCAGTGCGTTTCTTAGTGTGGGTTGCAACCCATCCGTGAGTTGTAATTAAAAATAAATTACAACCAGTACTATTTTTTTTAAAGGGAACAGACATAGAATAAAACAAAAGAAAAAGTATCAGTCTTTTGCATACAGTAAAGGTATTTATCTTATGTAATTTTGGTTTTAATTAAAAACATGTATGTACTAGGTTGCAATGGCAAATGTATTTCTTACCATGGGTTGTGATCAAAGAAAAGTGGGAAAACACTAGTCTGAACTGTACATTCCTGTCAGACTAATGTACCTGAAGTACAGTTCAGTCACACTTCTCTTCTGCTCAAGGGCCTCTGATGGCTGTTGCTGACAAAAGGAAGTGCCCCTCACACTCTGGGTTCCAAGCCCTCCTGACTTGGCTTAATCTCCTTTTTAGTTGATCTCCTACTACTTGTCTTCACAGGCTCTGACCCAGGATGGGCTGTTTTCTGTTCCCTGAACATATCTCATGCTTTCTATCCTCTGGGTCTTTGCATATCCTGTTCCCTTGGCCTGTCCTGGTTTCTCCCGACATCGCACACAGGGACTCTATTTCAGTGCTCAAGAAGGAGTGTGATGTGGTGGAAAGGGTCAGGCCTTGGAATCACACCAATCATAACTTAACTCCAGGCTCTGTCACTTATTCTCTGGACAAGGTATAAAATCTGTAGACCAAATTTCCTTATCTCTAAAAAGGGACATTGTAGAATTGGCATAAGGATTACATGAGATAAAGCATTCAGCACAATGTTTGGTACCCAGTAGGTATCTGTGAATGGGAGCCAGTGTCTCCAACATGCCAATACGGTGTGATGATATTTATGTTCATATATAACAATAAACAATTAGGACATAATATCAGGTATGTGGGAGACACTCAAATATCAGTGTTTTTCTTTTGTCTCACACCAAGCTTTCTTTCTAATTTAATTCTATTTCATATTCAGTGATTTTTGTGTTTGTTAATATTTTAGTGGATTTAATACTCCTAGATCAGGGATTAAAAAAAAAAAATCTATCTGGGACTTCCAGTGTTTCGTAAAATGGGTTTTTTTTTTTTAAAGATTTTATTGTGGAATTGGGGGAGGGGAACAGCGTTGGGGAATTGGGAGAGGGGAACAGACAAGTTGCTGTCTTTTTTTGTTCTTCAGTCTGGTTGCGGAGGATGTTGTTTCACTGGCCCATGTTGGTATCGTCATTGCACCCTTCCCGGATGAAGCAGATTGGTTGCCGGCCCCTGGATGGTCGCTCAGCGCGGCTCTTGGCAGCTCACATTGGCTGCCAGCGGCTCATGCTGGCTGCCGGCCACTCACTGTAGCTTATGGCAGCCCACTGCAGCAGGGGCTGCAGCCTACACCGTCGCTGGGGCTCGAGCAGCCCAACTCCAGGTGGAGCTGTTGTAAGCTGTAGAGGGCAATGTCACTGGCCCTCATATGTGGGATCTGAACTGGGGCCGCTGGCATCCCAAACCAGCTCTTAACCAATGCGCCACTCGGCCGGCCCTAAAATGGGTTTTTATATAGGAAGTGTTAAAAACAAAAATGGAATAGAAGTTGGTGAAAGCAGAAATGCTACCCCACTGTATTCTAGCCAGAGAAAAGTTCTACATCTGTGGGTGAATCCTACTTCAACCAGCTGAGAGTGAATCTTGATCCTTTATTCTGATTTGTTTCTGAACTCACCAAATAGTGGCATGTATACAACTGTGAGGACCTCTCCTCAGAGTGGTAAGTAGATTTTTGGTATTGACAACTTGGGTCGGAGAGAGGCTGTGAAGATCACATCTATAAATTCTGTGCAGTACTTTGGGAACGTGAGTACAAAAGTAAAAAGTGAGAATCTAAAACTAGTTCTTTTGGGGAAAAAAGGAGCCTTCAAATCTTGAAAAGCTGGAGTGAGTGAAAATACACCAAGGATCAAATGTGCAAATCCCGGGACTGCACTTACTTACTCCTTGTAGTGAATGCTCTTTTCCTCCTAATCCATTATGTTAATACATATGCCGCATTTTTATGAGGCCAAGGTGAAAACTTATCAGGCTGTATTGTAACTAAGCCTGTTTAGCTGACACATGACACCCAAACAGATTTCTAACCCAGCAAATCAAACCCTATCTGCTGGGAGGTGATGAATAATGAGGTAATCACAAAGGATTGTCTCACCAGGGCACTTTGGGAGGAGGTGGCAAAACAGGCTTTGGATCTGAAGCTTTAACCCTTTTTTACTGGACATCTGGTGCTGCAGAGACTGCTGGGATGAGGCTGTTGTAATCCTGGGCCACTCCAGTGGCACTGTTTCAGTGAATTCTGCAGTGTGTGTGTGTGTGGGGGGGGGGGGGGGGAGGACGACGACACGTGTAGCCGCCTGCAGAGCTCTACTCTGAGAGTCTTCAGAATTCCAATTGGCTCTCCACACTTCTGTGGCCTTGGAATCACCCACTGGCAATAGCCTTTGTTTAATGACTTCAGTGCATTTGGGATGGGCTTTGTATTATAAGTATCAGAGGAGGAGGGGCCCGGGAACTTGTTGACCTAGAGAAGGTGGTGGAGAGAAGCCAGCTACAGTTTGAGAACCAGCAAGCAAGAGAGATGCACTTAGTGTCAACATCAAAATGAACAAGGAGAGAAGCAACTGGGTCACTTTCTATTAGTGCTGACAGCTTGAAAATACAAAGAGAAAGCCCAAATCAGTAAACTGACAATGATTTGGGCTTAACTACCTATTAACTTATTTTTAATAAAATAATGATTAAAATTATTTTAATGGTCCATTAAAAAACCCAGTAGCACTACGGGTCTCATTCTGACTCCACTGTCACCTTCTCTGACTTACTCAGGCTATCTAATTGTGGCTGTAGCCATCCTACCACACATCTGTGATCCCTCTGGCTGGGGCAATAAGACACAAATGGCTTTCAGCTGACTGAAAGTTGCTTTCAGACAGACCTGGGTTCAAATCTCTCCAGATTCTATGACAATGGGACAGTTATTAACTGCTCTAAATCTTAGCTTCCATGTTTGTTAAATGAGATAGTACCAGAAGCCATACTTTAGGGTTGTTTAGAAAATAAAATGAGTACTGTAAGTATAAGGCAAACATAATACTTGGTCAGTATCTAATAAATGATAGCTACTATTATAATTACTTGAGATGATAAAAATCCATGTGCTAGGTTGTCTTTCTTGACTTCCTTCTTAAAGCAATGAGCTATTGCTTGGTGTAATGTTACCTGGTATTATTGCAGCTGAAGATAACGGAAACATAGATGAGAGAGTATTACTAAAATGTCTGGATAACAGATTTATTTTGAAGTGTAATGGGGGGGCTCGTCTCTTTATCAGGAATCTCAAGTTTCTTTGTCTTTGCTCTCTGTCTTGGTTCTTTTTAAACTTTCCTATCATATTTGTAACAATTACAATGGTTTTCTTTCTCTGGGAATTGTCAGGGCAGGCATATGATCTCCCTCTTCCTTCCAGCATTCTCATGAATTGAGAGCTTGTTTTTGAAGTTTTCTTTTCAAAAACCACTTTATTGAGGTAGGATTGACATACAGAAAGCTGGACATATTGGATGTATACAACTTGATAAGTTTGGGGATATGTATACACCTGTGAAGAAACCATGACCACAATCTATGCCATAAATATATCCATCACTTCTAAACGTTTCCTCCTGCCCTCTTTATTTTTTATGTTTTTTAAAAGGAATTTTCAAAAGCCCTTTATGTATTACTGTTTTTAAAACTGTATACATTTTGAAGGTCATCCATAATTTATAAATTTCTCATCTATCAACATGGGAAAAAGGATTTTAAAACAAAATACTAGTGATTACAAAACAGAGCTAAATATCTAAATATCCCGAGGAGATTCTACTCTCATCACATTATTTCCATGTTGTCTAAATGCTTAGCAAGGATGGTGCTTTATCTTTGGATGGCCCATGTTTACTTATTTCTTTTCCCAAGGAGGGTATGTTAGGATTTTTAAATGTTCCTTGGTTGCTTAAAATTCCTTTTAAAATATGTAGACCCATGTTTTTCCTACAAAAATAGAATTCATGACAAGGGAACTGAAGAAATCTCTCAGAATGTGAAACCTCAAGTGGCACTGAAATACTTAAATTGTTATGGCGTTTCTATTTTTACATTTCTTCAATGAAGACTTCTTACTCTTACACTTCTTCTGGGGTGACCATTTTTTTCTCCCTTATTTAGTGTCACATCCTCACAGGCAGGGCCTGGCATGGTGCCTTGTTTGAAGAATGAACAATATACATTTCCTGTCAGGTCAGAGATGTAGGGGTCTGAATGCAGCAGCCACATGTCTTCAGAGAGCTTTCTAGAATCCGTCCCCATCCAAGCTAAGGGACTGCAGTCTAGACAGAGCTTGTCTCTAAGACTGGGACCTGAAGGATTGCCCTGCTTTGGTTTATATCTATTTCAGAAAGCATTACACTATGTATACACAGCATTTGTTGTTGATTATTTATGATTTCTGGTGATTTCTAGAAAACGTTAGGCATCATACTCTTGGTGAGGCATATAATCCCCTATTATAACTGTTTCTAAAAGGAAATCAGATTTGACTTACGTCTTTCTTACATTACCTTTACTGGGAATGTAGGTAGATTTAGAGGCTGCCTGTATTTCATTTTGCCATATGTAATTATGTTATGTGTATAATCAGCCTTCAAAATTTACTGGCTATATTCTATTACTCTTGTCTTGCTGTATATCTGTTTTATTTACATGTTGTTTAACTTGTACTCTGCTGTCCACCTTATGCTTTCATGTAATACTAGTCCATTTCTTCTTATCAAGGAATTCTACATTTAAAGGCCCTTCCTAGGGATCAGGTCTAAGGTGTTGCTTTCTGACTCCACAGAGCAGTAACCGATATGTCAACATTCCACTGTGATAAACAACAGGTGAAGATGTAGGTTTTCAAGAATAATCTCTTGTTAGCTCAAGTTTTGTTGCCTGACAGCCCATCTGGTCTTCAGCCTCACTGCTGTATTTCAATCTTTAATATGCTTAAAAAATGATTGTCTAATATTTCTCTTAATTTGTAAATCGCAGCATTCCTCAAGTATTGTATGAATCTTACAAAAAGAGAATTACTACAACTGAAAAAAGGAAAAGATACAAAATAAGTCATTGATTCCATCATATTTTTGTAATTGTCATTTTTGGATGATAGCCAAGAATGGATTCTTTTTTTTTTTTTTTATGCAGCTTATGAATGCAAAGTACAACTCCCTCCATTGTTATCAGTACAAAGATCACTTACTTTGAATGGCTCAAGATATGTAAACACAGCTGGTCCAATAGCTTGAGTGGCAATGAAACACACTGCCTTAGAAGAGCTGGGTTCAGTTGTGACCTGAGGACTCAGATGCTCGTATGTAAAAGCACAGAGGCCATCTGTGTCTATTCCTAATTGAGAGCAAAAACTTGTGTTCTCTAGAGAAGTTTCTCCTTTGCTGAACCTTAGAAATACATATAGCCTTTTGGAGTACCCAGCTAAGCAAAATTGGCAAAAATAGTTTTCTTTGGGGGGATGGGGGGATTCCCAACTTTTAATCTTGCCAAGTAAGAAACACTAAAAAACAAACAAACACACACACACACAAAAAAAACTACCAGCTACTATCTCTATTATTTTATTAAAACAGACATTTTAGCCTAAAAAAATTAATAAAAAATATCCCTTTAAATTGTATACATTTAAGCTTGATAAAGGCTCTATCTTCTTGTTTTGCAGTGTACCAGAGAACACTTTGTTACACACAGCATGGTGTCTGAGTCCATTGGCCTCACCCCTGTCTGATAAGTGCTGACTACTTAAGCACGGAAGTCTGAGCTCACAGGCAGTATCAGGTGGGGCACCATTTTCCTCAGGGCCAAACAATGCAAGAGCTTGCCAAACCCTAAGATCACATTCTCAGAATGGGCCACGTCAAGGTCATAGCTTGGCCACAAAGCACTGCTCAC
Source organism: Aselliscus stoliczkanus (assembly GCA_033961575.1). Classification (NCBI taxonomy): domain Eukaryota; kingdom Metazoa; phylum Chordata; class Mammalia; order Chiroptera; family Hipposideridae; genus Aselliscus; species Aselliscus stoliczkanus. The sequence continues at coordinate 74,186,180 of CM066732.1, read as the reverse complement.
AAACTGCATAGCCCTTCAGAAGAGCAAGTCATGCCACTGAGAGCCTTCATAAAAGGCAAGAAGAGAGAACTCTGGTAGCCTGGCACTCAGTAGCCATATTTCAACTATATCAGAATGAAAGCAAGGGAAATTTTTTAGTATTTCAAAATTTCATCCAGATTCTCCAAACCACATGTTTGGAAATCCTTGATATTTGCAAGGGTTAAATCCTGAGACAAAACAAACAAACAAACAAACAAACAAACAAAACCCACAAAAAAACCAAAAATCTAAAAAAAAAAAACTCTCCAAATTTTTGAATATGGAGATATTTGCACATGTTCCTCACTCTAAAGAATGAGTTAGGTTTTTTTGTGTTTTTTTTTTTGAGACATATCTATTCCCAAAACATATTATCTTCCCAACCCAAGCACATGCTTTTGACAGATTTACTCATTTCACTCTCACATGATAATTATTTCTCTTTTTCACAAAAACCAAGTTTTTAATCACCCTACGAGTTACTGCCTAGGTCAGGAGCAGAGAACAAAAAAATCTGACTGGAGAGGGCTGCTGAGTGGCTGACTAAGCTTACTCACTAGCTCCTCAATCACTCCCTAAAGTGAGCTTCAAAGTACATGTGATTCGAATTTGAACCTCAGCAAAACTGCCAATTAACACATCACAAACCTTCATGGTCGATTGCAAATATTCAAAACCTAGAGCGTTAAATCTGTGAATAGCGAGGGTCTCCTGCATAGTTCTCTGGCAGCTCAGTGTTACATAATTTAGGGTGAGAAGCCCATGCTGCTGTTGGGAATGGCAACAATCCCTAACTACATCTTCCTTTGTTGCAATTCAAAGCACAGTAACACAAAAGCAAAAAAATATTTTTAGAAAGGATCATACCAATTGCCTAGATGAGTATCTCTCTTGTTTCCACTAGGTCCTGGCATGGCAGTAAATGGATATTATGAATTCAGAAATTGGGAGACCATGGAACATTGTTCAGGAGAACAAGCTGGCTAAAGGTCTCTTTATTGTTGAAGCGCTATGCTACAACAAAAATATCTCACATTTACCAGCATTCTTGAGGATTTCGTGTTCTTTCAAAATAAACTTAAAATACTTTTCCTGGTGCATGCATGATGACAGATTTTTGAGAAGAAGAAAAAAAAACCACCTACCAGCCACTGGGTGACTAAACAACAATGTGGAATGTTTGTGTCTTCTCCACTGTGAGTGATGAGTTATGACATAAGACACAGCTATGCAACAAGGCTCATCATCAAAGGCACCCTTATCACCCAATTAACATTCATCTGGAAAGACCCCTAATGGGCATAAAAGTAATAAGTCAGAAATAAGATATGTGACAGAAAAAGACTGTGCTTGGCTCATCCTCAGATTTCACCAGTCTCAGAGGGATTATGTTAGAAACTTTAAAAGTCAAAGCAACATGCATCTATTAAGTATTTGAAATCTAGAACTATGTTTTGAATAAGTTTTAAAAGAAGAAAAATAAATGGTCCCTGCCCTAAAGGAGCTTAAAATCTCATTGTATTGACAAGAAGCAGTATACTAATAGCAAATATAACTAACAGTTATTGGAAACCTACCAGATGCCCACTGCTGGGTGATTGCATTTCATCCTCATGACAATTCTATGTAGACAGTTCTAAAGTTGTTGACAGGTTATAGATGAGAACATTGAGGTTTGCAGAAGTTAAATAACTTATCTAACCAAGTCTCTCTGACTCTAAAGCATGTGCTCTTAACCATTATGTCATACATACATACATACATACATACATACATAGATATGCACATCTATACATATATGGCAGTGGGGAAAATAGAATTGTAACAAGGTGAAGGTTCAATGGTATTCACTGATGCTTTATGTACTGAATAAACATGAGCTATATTAAACGTCTATTTGATGGACATTTGTAGATGTCTTGGATTACACATGTCTACCCCAACTGAACATGTGAGGGGAATGCCCAGATATCAGCTCAAATTCCTACTTTCCTCTGTGGAAGGAACTTCTAGGAGTGCTTTCTTTGTATTCCTCTAACAGCACATATTACCTTTTGCCATTTATTGTATTAATTTATGTAGGTATTATAAATCTCGACTAGACTATAAGCTCCTGAACCAAAAAGATTTGGTTGCTTTGTTAATATTCAGTGAGTATTTTACATATAGTAGGAACTTGACATTCGTAAATCTAACAGTCTATGTACCAATTACTCAGCTGGTACAGACAGTAGTCACCTCATACATGCTCTTGATTTCTCTGCTTATATTGTTAGTTTCTACAAATTGCTTTGGCTTGCATGTTAGCAGATATTATTCCATGTGACACTGGAGACAAGGTTTAAAAAATAGACAAAAAATAAAATATTTTTCTCAGTACTTTTCTTGAGATTACTTCAAGTAAAGTCAGGAAGAGGAAGAGAACTAATAGTTTGCTAGATAGATTTTGATAACAACATATTCTGGACTTCAAATTCTAAAATGAACAGAATGTATATATAGATCTTACTAACGCTATCTGAGTTATTTTAGAGACTACTTTTAAATGAAAAAAAAAACAAAAAACAAGGTACAATATGAACTCAGTTTATCTGTTGACTTTTAAGGACGTTGACTAATTCTATTATAGAAACCTTTGTTTTCTTAGTAATAATATAAGTTGTGTCAATTATCCTGTCATTTTAGTTAAACAAATTGTTACAAATTAAAGGAAAAAGCTGATGTTTCTATCTTAGAAATAACCAGTAATTTAAAATATTTTGATGAAAATGTAAAATAATTTAAAATTGATCCCAGTGCTACTGATGTACAATATATTTTAATCACATTTGCAGCATAATAATAATAAAAAAAACAACAGCAATCATGTACTTCATTATCATTCATGAGATTTTACTCCCCTCATTCAAGAGCTGCATATGAAGCATTCTGTAATTGCTCATTTCCACAGAACTGTTTGAGCAGAAATTAATTCCCACAGGACATGTAAAAAGAAGTATTTAGTGAATACTTAGTGAAATTTAGTGAAATACTTAGTAGTTCATGGATACTTAGTGAAAGGTAAATGATTGCCAATCAGGAAATCAACAGTGGAAAAGGGGAAGAGTAGAAATCAGTCTCATGTTTAAGTTTCGTTCTCAGAATCCTTAGATTCTATATCTCTAGGAGCTACACATGAGAACAATTTAAATTAACTAAGGATGGGAAGTCTGTATAGCTCTCTAACAAAAGATCACTTTTATATAATTTCTAGAATTTGACAAACTGACAAATATTTAAAGGCTTTGCAAGTCAAAAAACAGTCAACCCTGGTGGTGGAAAAAGAAATATTTTTTTTGGCTTTGGGCTGCTGAAATATGCTAAGCAAGAGGTCCTCCACTGTGGAAGTCATTGGTATAGGAGGGACTGGAAGACTGTGTGTACAAGACCTAGCGAAAGAGAAAGAACCTTCTATACTCCATAGCCAAGCAACCAATTGGTTGGACATTTCTTGACTGTCTCCAAGCAGTAGGCACTCATCCTGCTTTCTTCCACTGTTTAGGGCTGTGAGTGACCTTTGTGCCAGATGCCACATTTAGTGAGGGTTTAACTTCTTTTACTTCACACTTCTCAGTACCAGCCACCATATTGAACAGTCCCCCATTCCCACCTAAACCCCCTAGCTCAATATTTCCTTGACTTCTTAATTTCAGAATTCTTTACCACCACTTCGATTTAGCAACTTATTCCCAATGCCTGGGCATTGATTGCATCCCCTGGATTGGAGATACTCTGAGACACTAAGTGCCAGCAGCAATGTTTCTATTCTTGCCCCACCCCTCTCACTGCCTTGGTTTAATAGTATCTGCCTTCCAACCTCATCCAGACCTGCTCCTTTCATCTGTTCCACTCACTTCAGTGTATCAGAACTTCTCTTGGATTTCCCTCTTTTCTTATTCTTGGTATATTTTATTTTTTTGCAGTCACACTCAATCCATCAATTCTTTAAAATTTCCATCAACTGTTTTTTTTGTTTGTTTTTTGTTTTATCATCCTGTCCTCAGGTTCTAGCATCACTGGGGAATATCACATGATCAGAAGGTTGGTGCCACCCCAAATATATGGTGCCCAATGTCAATGGGGAGCTCAAAATGACTCTTGATGATCCTGCCATGAGTTCCTGGTCTTTTTTCTATTCTCACAGGTGCTATTTCTAACCTTCACATCACTTTTCTCAAGTTCCCTCTCCACTCTCAGCAGATAATCTTACCTTCTACTTCACAGAGTAAATAGTGGTTATCAGGGAGGACATCTGTCAACACCCAGCTCCCCATCTTCAAATTTATTTACCTTCACACATCCTGTCTCAGAGATACCTCCTCCTGTTAGAGTGTATTTCTCTACCCACATCATCAGCTCATGCCTCCTTTTGATCTGTCAATTATTCCCTTTCTCACATAAAACCTAGCTTAAGTCCATTTCATCTTAAAACAAACAAAAAAACCCAAAAAACCAAAAAGCAAAACAAATAACAACAACAAAAAACCCTGACCTCTGTAGTGGGTTGTATAATGGTCGCAAAGAGATATATCCAAATCCTAACCCCTGGTATCTACGCATGTGACCTTATATGAAAATAGGGTCTTTGCAGATATAATTAAAGGATCTTGAGATGAGATCATCCTGGATTAGAGTGTGCCCTAAGTCTAATGACAGGTGTCCTTATAAAAGACAGAAAAGGAGACACACAGAGAAGGTCATGTGAAGATGGAGGCAGAGACTGGAGTTATACTGCCACAAGCCAAGGAACACCAAAGATTGCCAGCAGCCACCTAGAAGAGAGGCATGGCAGGGATTGTCCCTTAGAGCATCCTTAGAGCAATTCTGCAGATACCTCGAGTTTGGACTTCTGGCTTTCAGGCTGTGAGATGATACATTTTTGTTGTTTTAAGTCATGCTGTTTGTGGTAATTTGTTACAGCAGCCCTATTGTAAGAAACTAATACACCCTCTATTCTATAAGCCTCTCCAGTTTTAATGTTTGTATCGGTTTTATTCGATTTTAGAAGAGTCTATACTCATTTTTTTTTCTGTCTCTTTTTTTCTGTGACACTGAAATTGTGCTTCCAAAGTAATTATCTTCCAATAGCTACACTGAATGAGAACTCCCATTCCTTACCTCAGTGAGCTCTCTGCAGCATTCTATACTGATGATGCTTCCTCTTTCTTTACAACTCTCTTCTCCCTTGGTTTCCATGATATCTCCCTCCCCTGGGGTACTTCTGCTTTTCTGATTGCTCCTCTAGGTCCCTTCATTGGACTCACTTACCTCCTTTTTTTCTTAAATTCAGAGCACCCAGGCTTCTTCTTCCTTTGGCCCTCTTCTCATTCTCCAAGGCATTTTGGCTCTGTCTTCCATACATATCTCACATCTAATTTTCCCGCCCTATTCCTATTAAATACTGCAGTCAGAAGAGGATGGTGTATAGGCAAGTCATACTTACAAATCTCTCTGAGCTTCAGTTTCTTCCTTTATCGTATGATGAAGCATCAACTTGTAGGGCTGCACACAAGACAGCCCAATGTCCAATAACTACTCAACATATCCAGAGGGGGCCAAAAACATGTATACACATTTTAAGAGAGAAAAAAACTGTATACACATTTTAAGAGAGAAAAAACTAATGTGCGCTGGTGGTATAGTGGTGAGCATAGCTGCCTTCCAAGAAAGGAATAAACCTGTATTAAAATTATAATACAATGAATGGTGCTAACATTCATTTAACACTATCTTTTAAATGAATGTCATACTACACATTTCTACATAATTCAGCTCCACTTTGAAAAGTAATACATATATAACATCTCTTAAAATACGTATTTTTGGCACTTCTGGTATTAGTTCCTTCCCTTTTCCACTTCCTTAATTCAAATGTTCATTCATTCATTCACTTCAGAAATGTTGAGTGTTCCCATGAACAGGACTGTTCTAGGTATGCTAGACAGATAAGGTAACTTACAGTCTAGTAAAAGAAACAGAAATGAACACACAAATACAAAAAGGCGTTACAGACAGTGATGACTTCTATGAAGGAAAAGCAAACAGACTGATGTCTTAGAGGGTGACCAGGAAGGGGGCTTACCTTAGCTAGGGTGGTCAGGGAATATCACTTTGAAAAGGCTACATGTGAGCTGAATACTGAATGGTGAAAAGTCAGCCCTGCGAAGAGCTGGGGGAAAGAACATTCTCTGCAGAGGAAATGGCAAGTGCAGGGGAATAAGGTAGAGGTGAGGCTGGCGGGGTTGAGAATGGAAAGGGGGCCTAGTGGGGACAGGCCACAATCTTTCATCTGGATGACGGTAATTGCTTCCTAAATGAGCTGTCCTTGCAGGTCTCTTTCCATTATGAAACCTTCCTATTGTTACCAGAGTGATCCTATCAAAATAGATAACATTTATGGAACAGATTAAATGTATCAGACATTGAGAGCTTTACACACATTGAACAATTAAATAACGTCATAGCAACCCTCGGAGGTAGGTATTATTATCTATTTTCTTCACTTAACAAATGGAAAAACAACACACCAAAAGGCTAAGTGACTTGCATGAGTCGCAAATATAGTATGTGATGGAGCTGGGATCTAAACCCAAGAAGTGGGATTTGAACATAACTCTGGATGTGTCACTCTCCTGCCTTAAATTCCTCAGTGGCTCCCCAGGACTTTCAGGAATACAGTGTGAGCTATTTCATCATCTGCCTCTGTCTTCCCTCCCAGCTTTGACTTCCTCCACATACACCGTGTCCTCTGGACACACCAGATCACTTACTATTTTGGGACATGCCATGTTCTCTCATATATCCTGTCTTTGCATGTTGTGTTCCCTCTGCTTAGAAAACTCCTTCTCCTTTTCTCACCTGGCTATTTCTACCATTTGGTCAAGACAGGCATCATTTACTCCTGAGTACTTCACTTACCTTTTCATTTTGTGGACACATCTATCACTGCAGTCATTAATTAATGTATCTTCCCTGTGAATAGACTGGGAATAGCTTAAAGGTGAACACTGCCAGATTTACATTTTTATCCCAGCATAAACACATAGTAGACTCTCGTTCAAATGATAGATGAATGTAAGAAGACATACAAATGGCCAACAGATACATGACAAAATGCTCAACATCACTAGCTATTAGGGAAATACAAATAAAAATCACAATGAGATATCACCTCACACCAGTTAGAATGGCTATCATCAACAAGACAAATATAACAAGTGTTGGAGAGGTACTCGAGAAAAAAGAACCCTCATACACTACTGGTGGAAATGTAGATTGGTGCAGCCACTATGGAAGGCAGTGTGGGGGTTCCTCAAAAAATTAAGAATAGAATTACCATATGACTCAACAATCTCTCTCCTGGGTATCTATCAAAAAAATCTGAAAACATTTATCTGTAAAGATATATGTACTCCAATGTTCACTGCAGCTTGATTTACAGTGGCCAAGACATGAAAACAACCAAAGTGCCCTTGGGTCGATGATTGGATAAAGAAGATGTGGTATATACACACAATGGAATACTACTCTGCCATAAGAAAAGATGAAATAGTGCCATTTGTGACAACATGAAAGGATGTTCAGATTATTATGCTAAGTGAAATAAATCAGACAGAAAAAGCTGAGAACCATATGACTTTACTCATATATGGGATATAAAACTGAAAGCAACAAATGAACAAGACAAGGGCCGGCCGAGTGGCGTGGTGGTTAAGCTCTGGCTTCGGAAGCCAGCAGCCCTGGTTCGGTCCCACATATGAGGGCCAATGACACTGCCCTCAAAAAAAAATTAAAATTAAAATTAAAAAAAAAAAAAGAACAAATGAACAAGACAAACAAATAAAGAAACAAAAAGTCATAGATACAGACAACAGTGTAGCGGTTACCAGAGGGTAAGGGAGGAGTGAGAGGGTAGAAAAGGGTAAAGGGGTTCAAATATATGGTGATAGAAAGAGAACTGACTCTGGGTGGTGAACACTAAATGTGATATATAAGTGATATATTATAAATTGTACACTTGAAACCTATATAATTTTACTAACCATTGTCACCCCAATAAATGTAAAAAAATTGCAAAAAAATGATGGACAAATGGATAAAGAAGATGTGGTATATATACACAATGGAATACTACTTGGCCATAAAAAAGAATTAAATCTTATGATTTGAGACATCATGGAGGGACCTAGAGGGCATTATGCTAAGTGAAATATGTCAGACAAAGACAAATACCATAGATTTCACTTATATGTGGAATCTAAAAAAAACCAAGAGAAACAAGCAAAACAGAAACAGACTCATAGATTCAGAGGACAAATTGATGGTTCTCAGATGAGAGAGGGGTTGGGGGGATAGGTGAAAAAGGTGAAGGGATTAAGAAATACAAATTGCCAGCTATAAAAACAGTCATGGTGATGTAAAGTAAAGCATAGGGAATATAGCCAATAATGTAATGACTAAGTATGGTGTCAGATGGGTACTAGACTTACCAGGTGATCTCTTCATAAGTTGTATAAATGTCTTATCACTATGTTGTACACCTGAAACTAATGTAAGTATTGTATGTCAACTGTCATTGAAAAAAAATTAAAAACACAAACAAAAAAACAACACTGTTGAATGAATGAATGGGCGGCAGTGAGGGACCTGCCATATTTTGAGCACATGCCAGGAACTGAGCTAAGCTTTTTATATACTGTTATGAACTGAATGTTTTCACCCCCCGCCCCCACTCCAAATTCCTAACACCCAATGTAATGATATTTGGAGATAGGTCTTTAGAGAGGTAATTAAGGTTAAATGAGATCATAAGGATAAGACCCTAATCCAATGAGATTGGTGTCCTTGTAAGAGAAGGAGGAAACACCAGGGATCTCAGTCTTTGCATGTGCACAGAGGAAAGGCCATGTAAGAATATATTGAGAAAGTCGCCATTTATAAGCCCACAAGAGAGCCCTCATCAGACACCAACCATGCTGGCACCTTGACCTCAGACTTCCAGTCTTCAGAACTATGAGAAAATAAATTTCTATTGTTCAAGCCATCCAATCTGTTATATTTTGTTATGGAAACTCGAGCATATGAATACACATATACTTTTCAATTTGTTGTTCATACTCACCTGCTAAGATAGGCACCCCCTATTTTCAGAGAGAGAAATGGAGGCTTAGAGAGAATGACATGCATTTGGTTCACAGAGTGGTACAGCCATGCTTTCAACCTGGGTTACCTGAAGAAATGCTCAGAACTAAGAAAAGAAGTGTCTGTCCTCCAAGACCTTAAAATTAGCTTCAGTGTGTGGACAATGCCCAAATCTCTCCCTTAATTTCCTGTTCTGTGCTGAAGACCCAGGAGACATGTCCATTTTTGTGTCTCCTTTCCCCCTCCAACTCAGCCCAACACCTTCTCTTTCACAAAAGCTTTCTTTGCTCTCAGATGCCAACATAACTCTCTTCCTCACCCCAGTAGAAGCCGTTGGGATCACACAGTTGATTCATTTCCATCTTTTATCACTTCATCCCTGTTATCCCCACCACTGCCCAAGTCCCATGATTTCTTCCTTCCCAATGTTCCTACATCAGGCTCCTCCCCTCCATTCTCCCAGCCTCTGTACCCACCACATCACACATGACCTCTTTCCTATAAAAACCTGTAGCTCTGCCTTTAATTCCACCTCGTCAAGCACTTGATTAAAACTCTGTTCAGTTGTTCTATGTAGGGTTCAGTTTATTTCTCAATAAGATCCCAATCGCACTGAGGACAGCCACCACACCCTAACGTTTCCCGATGCCCTATACCAGTCAGTTCTACCAAATTCTATTAACGAAATAAATAGATGAATAATGTTCCAGGATATACATCGAAATGCCCACATTGAAAACATCTCAGGGAACACTGCCCTGCACAGAACCTGCTTTTAATGCCATGGCACCTAATCATTAGTCATGTTCTCATTCTGCTGCCTAAAGCATTCTCAACAATAGCAGCATTAACGATGCCCACTAACATTAGTATTAGCTTTGCGTGGCTCCACTGCATTTTCTAAAGAAGGCATGCCCAGAGTTTTCGACCTTGGCATCTTCTCAAGTATACAGCTTGCATCTAAGGATGCCCTCACAAGAGACAGTCACTCATCACAAGCGTTTGCATAGGCACAAAAAGTGTGTTAAACCACAGCAACAGCACTGCTCACTCAGGTTCCCCACACACATCATAAATGCCCTTCAGGGGCAAGCCGCGCGCGCGTGTGTGTGCGTGTGTGCCTGGTACCTGTTACAAGTAGAAACTAAGTGATTAGGTAACTTTATTGACTCTGGGATGATGCAAACTACAAGTGTCTAAAACATTCTCCATTGTACTCCATCATTTTAAGTTAAATTGGGCATGAATTTAAATTTGGGGTAGGGGTGAGTGGGGAGATCAACTCACCCTCACTTTGTTAACTATCGTGATGAGTTCTAGTTGTTCAGAGGAAGACCAGATTCAATAAAGACACATTTAAACCAGCACTGGAGGGGGTGCAGCCTTACCATTAGAACGGCTGCCCAAAGGTGCCTAGAACTAGCCCTAAACTGGAGAAAGAGTCAGTGTGAATTAATGCAAATCAGGAACTATGTTCTGGGTTCTGTTCCCCACCTTCCACCCCCAGAGCCTTCACCAGTCTGTGAAGCCATTGCCTAAACTCGTACTGTGTTTCTGGGATGAGTACATTTTTAAAAATTAAAAAAAAAAACACATCAAAATATGAACTGAAGGGCTTGGATTCTTTTCACCTTTTTTTTGTTGTTGTTGAAAGTCTCTCTGCACTACCAAAAGTGATTACTCAGGTTGTCAGATAACTTTGTTGATGAAAGTTATTTGTCTTTAGCAGAGAAGCCCAGGTACCATAGATGAGCTTTTAATGACAGATTTGAGAAATGTTTAAATCAAACTGTGGTTTGGGGTATTTTCCAGCACAGAATTCAGTAGACACATTTGATCACCTTGACTATTAGCACAAAAGATAGCGTTTTACATCAGACTTGTTATGCGAGAAATTCAATAGTTCCTGACAGAAACTTACACATTCATGCAATCTGGATGACCTACATGCTATCAGAATGTTGACCCTGGTTGCTCTTACTCTCTGGCTGGAGAGAGCTTGAGAGTTACTTTTTAGTAGCCATGGTTCCATGTGAAAGTGGCCTGAGACCTCTCCTGAGCATCACACAATCTTCTCTAGAACTCACCTCACCTCTCCAGTTTCAGCTTTAAGGCCAACCATAATCTCTTTCAAGTTTGAGAATGCTAGGCTGGGTTGGGGGCAGTAACCTCAGGTGTCCCCAGATAGGAGCATACATCCCTTCCTTTTAGGAACAGATTTATAAACTAAGGTCAACCAGACAACTTCTAGACACAAGAGTGGGAGTAGCAGGAGGCCAGATTGGATGGGTTCCTTTGTCTCTCCCCTCGCCCCCCACTGCCACCGCAAAAGTGAAGAGATGGGAATGAAAACATCTTTTGAGCACTTACCATGCGCCACCTGCTATGTTACCCCACAAAGCAGCTATCATGATTCCCATGTTAAAAATATGGTAACACAGTTCTAGGGTTCTGTTCACTTACTATACTATATACATTTGGCAACTTGCTTTTAAAAAAAAATGTTTTATGTAGGAAGAAAAGAGGTGCAACATTGGAAAGGAGAGCTAAAATGAATTATTGGATGCTCTGTAAATGCCATCACCCAACCTTACTATTCCTTGGCCTGCGAGGGTCTCAGGAAGAGTAGTAGGCAGGGAAAGATGGCCCAACACAGTGTCTCAGTGAGTTATTATACTGTCATGGGGTACAAAATTGGCTCACGAACATGTGTCAATCCTCCTACAAGAACAGATCAGGGAAATCCATGCCAGTCCTCTCTGGCATGAAGGAGAATGGAATAGAATGAGGTTGCATGCTCCCGGGCTGTTTCGTTCTTTCCTGTGGAATTGGGTTTGAATCTTGGGTTTGATGACAAAATCAAACTAACCAAACCAACCAACCAACCAACCAACCAACCAACCAACCAACCAACCAACCAACACTATGTTTGTTGGATTCATTAACATGTATTTAATAGTCTGACACATCCCTCTGCCAGTCATCTAGAAAGTAATCTTACTCTGCCCGACTTTCTGCTTATGAAAAGTAGAGATGTACATATTTTCCCTCATCTACCTCAGAGGGATAGTGAGAGGATTATTGAGACAATACCATAAAGCTATTTGAGCTTTTTACCAAAAGGTGCTACTGTAATACAAATTGTTGTTAGCCTTACCATTGTTATGTGGTTTAAAACTACAATATGAAAAGCAGGGCATATAGATCAGTGTGTCAGCATCCTACATAATTTAAGTTCAATTTGAAGTTGGTTGTCTTTGCATGCTCAGGTACTATATTAAAGCATTCTTTTGATGAAAGCACTTTCGAGGGGCCAGATGTAGTCACCCTGCAAGAAGAATAATGAAGGTGCAAGAACAGACATGCACAGGTAACACCTGTGGAAAATGGATGTTTGAGCTCTCATTTCTGTAATGCATGTTTATATTACAAAGTCCCACCGCGGTGAAATTGGGGAACTCTTACAAGTCTTTATTAAGTGCTTAATGCACAGATTATGTGACTTGAGACCGGCTAGAAACAGATACTGAAATTTTGCTTTGATAAGTGAAGCATTTTGATAGAAACCAAAAATGTGGTATTACTGAACATTCTTTCTTGGGGACAAATGGCATATTTCTATTCATTTAAGTCCCTGCCTATGGGTTTGATCCTTGGGAGGCACCCTGGTGTACAGGCAAGAGCATGGGTTCTGGAATCAGACAAGCCTGGATTTATTTATTAGCTGTGGGACCTCGGGCACCTCGGTTTCCACCTATAAAATGGGGACAATAAAATCTACCTCAAAGGTTGTTGTGAAGATCACATAATGTAATGTGTATAAAGAACCCAGCCCCAGAGTAGGCACTCGTTAAAGATTATTTCTGTTCCCTGCTGTTTGGCACGTTTCAAGCATCTATATTGTTCTTCAAATATAATCGCTAAGCTGGCATTAAAAAAAAAACACCTCTATTTTTGAATAGTTGACTCTAAATGCTCGGCAAGCCAGGGGTGATTTTCTTCTCTATAAATAACTCACTAAAAAAGATATTTGACAATAACTCTCCAATTAGGACAGGCCCATTCAGAACAGGCTGATTAGAACAGCTCATTAGAAAACTAATTATGAGAATCGCCACTAAATGAATTCCGGAATATTCCTAATTTGTGTCTAAATTCCCAAGGACATCATTTTACACGCCGAGCTTAAATTCGTAGGCAGTTTCATCTCTCCAACAATGTCTGCAAAGTCCTTCCTTTGAGTCCTGAGATCATTCTAATTCTTTTCTTTTGGAGCGGCAGAGATCTGTACAATTTACTGCTCCCTTCATTCTACTGGATGCTCCTGCATTTTAAAAGGCCTTTTAAAGGCCATCTAGAAAAGGGGGAAAAATTGGCATGAAAATGGAGGTGGGGAAATTTTGAAAGAGTTTGGTATATCGCCCTGCACCCCAGGCCCCAGCCTCTCTACAGGAAATGTTTAGGACCATGTTTCGGGCCTCAGTAGAGGCCCACAGGCTTTCACAGCAATTAGAACTGATGGAGGTGAGGCCCCTCACCTCTGTGGCAATTATGAGCCTGTGGTAATAAAATAAACACACGTGGCCACTGTCTTCCACAGGTTTTCTTGCTTGAGGGTTGCAGAGTCAACACTGAGAGCTGTGATAATGAAAGCTGGAGTGTCGGGGCCGGGACTGGGGTGGTGTTCTTTAACATTTTCTCAGTGGCCCCGGGTGAGCTGAATGCACGCGTAATGCTCAGGAACCTGCTTTCTGTGAGCTGAAGGAGTTTTGCATCATTAGGCAAGAGCAGAGGAGAGGAGGGAAGGAGAAAGGTGATCAAGGTAGAGCCAATGAAGTGGTTCCTTCACATATACTCTACTCAGAATACCCTGAGAAGCCATGAAAACTATGGTGGGGCTGGGCACGGAGCATTCACTTATTCTAGTCCTGGATGGGGTCCTCATTTGTTATATTATCTCAGGACTGTCAGCATTAATTTTCCTTTTCTTTATAAAGGGGCCAATGGCATTATTTAAAAAATAATTACAATAACAACAGATGAAGTTCAAAGTGTTTTAAAACAACTAGAACTAGCATGCCAGTTCTACAATGTAATTTCTGGATGTATTAAAAAGAAGACAAACGTTTTTGAAGAATTTCAAAAATTAATGCCAGAATTGACATTAATGCAGAAAAAATGAACAAAAGTAAATACACGACTCATTTTATACTAAATGGCATTTAATCATATTCCAAACAACTGTATAAATATGTAAATATGTTAAAACAGATACAAGTGTGTACAAAATAATAGTAAGTAGAATATCATTTTCTAAAAATGTGCTCTTACTGAAATACATCAAGAAGACTTTCAAAATATTACTTCTTCCTGTAATGCAGAAACATGTCTGCTTAACACAGGAATTAACTAAGATGGAGAATTGCTTTGGCCTCATGCTAATTTTAACACCTAAATTCCCTGTTTGGGTTTTTATTTTTTTTTTATTCAGGAACAAATGGTTTCTTTGAATAGTTCTTTGTAAGCATGCCTGTTTTAATCAATGCTTGCGTGACGCATAAACTTAGCTGTGTCAAACCAGGGCGAAACACGGTGTAGACACTCTGAGAGTAATTCGTTTGATGTGGACCCTAAGCAACTACAAACACTAAGTTAAAGCACATTGCTCTCCATACTTCGTAAGGAAAAGACTAGCGTTTGTGGGGCACTCTGTTTATTTCTCTAGAAATGGAAGAAAATAAAGCAACTACTTTTATAAGTTTGGACATATTTACAGCATTGCTTTATTTTCTTAAAGCATAACGGCATCCATTCATCACTTGAGAGTAACAAAACAGTAACCCGATATATGACAAATATTATGAGCTTAATGGCTGATGTCCATTACCGATGCGTCCCGTTCGCTCTTTGGAGGAGATTGGCACTGAAGGATTACTGAGCAAACAGAGCACCTGAAAAAACTTGCACTCCACAGTCTGTCATCGGGGCTCTGATCGAGGGCATTACCTGAGAACAGCGGCTCTTATCTGAAGCTGAAAACTGCTGCCACTGCCAACAATTCTCAACAAAGAGCAGCGGTCATGGAAGGCTAAGCCACTGAGGCAGGCGCCGGGGACGCTGCCTCTCCATAGCCCACCCCTGTATGGATCACCTGAGCCCAAGCACCACACCACCCTTTAATCGTGAATGACCACAGCAACCGAGGACAGGCATCCCACATCTGTATGTGTTGAAAAACAAAATGGCTCCAAACATCCTCTTTAATGCCATAAAATAGTGAGCATTTAAACTGCGTCTTTAATTTCACAACCAACTAAGGAATGTGTCTGTGCCTCTGTTTAGAATTCTGATGGAAATCTTTGGATTCTACCAATATTAAAAATATGTGCTTTCCTTTCATCTATCTTTCTTCTCCTTTCCTCAGAAGACTTCATATTCCTGAGAACTAAACTTGTCTTACTGGTTTGGCTCTCATGAAAAGTAAGTGACCGCTTTCTCTGTAGCTATTTTACTGACTTAGAAAAGATCAGTTTTCCAACCTTAAGGGTCTGTGGCTTAACGGACTTGTCAAATTTATAAATTCCAGGTGAAAACAGGATTTTTTTGTAGATTTGGTTTTACTCATTTTACTGTGTCTACAATCAAATAAAATACTACAGATTTCCCAGGAAAAGATATTTACCTAATGTTTCCTTGTTTTTGTATGTGTCTTTTATTTCAATTATGTATTACCATTTGACTTATTTGCTAATATACACTTAATTTCATTTATGAGCTGATAAGTATAATACATACAAATATTAACTTTATGACAGAAATAAAAATCTTTACAGGAAATTTAATTATTTGAAGGTAAAACTGACATTGCATTACTATGAAAATCTCTCATAAATAGTTAAACCCAATGAAATGAATAGTAGAAGTCATTTGATGCTTGAAGTTCTGCTACTGATAATCTGTTTTCCTTAAAGTATTTCTTTTTTTTTTTTTTTTTTTGTGGGCGGAAGGGACAAGGATTGGACTGAAGGAAAAACATGCAATTTCTTTTTAAGAAAAACTACTGGGAGTTTGATATAAATATGTATGGAAAGTGGGCATTATGCTTTCATTTTTCTAGGACATTTTCTTCCTAAAAAAAAATTATTCCATCAATCTGCATCAAAGAATCTGGGCAGCATTCACTATACCTTATGCCTGTCACTGGGAATAAACACATTTGTGGGCAGGGTTAGATAAATAGAGAATGTTTAAGAAAATATATAGAAAACTAGAAGATAAGCTGGAAACAAATATTCATCTTATCTATATAAAAATTAACCTTCTTACTATAGTTACATTATATATATATATATATTTTTTTTCTAATGAAGGAGAGTACTTCCAGCTAAATCGATAGTTGATAAAAAAGAAAATAAAAGTTGGTATAAAGTCCTGTTTAGGAGCTTTCAAAATGAGATCCGCAGCTTCATGGGTGCAGCTTTGTGAGGAGGCATTTAATATCCGTTGGCTCCAGCATCTAGAGTGTTTTTTTAATGTTAAATGTTCTTTATGAAGTGTGGTGGCATTTTAGGATATAAGTATAGTTACAGTAATAATTCAAAAGTCATAAGGAGAATAATAATTATTAACTAGCTCAAAGTAAATGTCAAAACCAAAATAAATCATCACCAAAAGCTTCAGACCTGTGCAAAAATTTCAATTCTTTCCAAATCTACTTTTTGAGGGTTGATGCATTATTCCGTTTAAATCTGTAAATCGTCTATATCTCTCCTTTTGCCTTTGAAGCTCTGCCACATCTGCTCTTGCCAGGTAAATGCTGAATTTATTCTCCTTTAGTTCATAAAAAAAAACTTATGGATTAAGCATTCTTAATTCACAAAATTCTTTTGCACATGAGCCTATATTAGATATTCAAAATGGTCTCTGTTTTGCTCATATTTAAACAGATAATTCACCCAATTATGGGTTATTAAGAATTTTTGCTCTCCAGAAAGTCTGCAACACTTTCAAGGGTGTAAAAAATAAGTCCTCTGTTAGAAAAACCACAAAATAATGGGATTTGGGAAATCTGGTTTAAGATGAAAGGTTAGCTAGCACACACAATTGCACAGCGATGATTGCCCTACATTTTGAAAAATAAACTTTTCAAAGCAGGAATTTGGAAGGTTGGACTACATATATCGGAGCATCACGGCACTGGAAGCAAGGGGATGTGTATAGCCAAAATCTATATTACATCTTCCAAAGATAGTATTGCAGTAATAAAAGGAACATGTTATGTACCCATTTTCATTTAATAATAGAGTTCAAAATTAAATGCAGCAACATATACCACCAAAATATCCTTTTCTAAAATTTCAAAATAAGTAGCAAGAAATAGTGAACATAAGCAAAAGACTACAGGTTTTAAAACTACTGTTTATACTTAGAATAGTGAATCTAATTGAACCGTAGTATATTTCTAAAATGATCCCCCCAGAATTATTTAAATCTAAAAATTTTTTAGAGAAAAATTGTGCTATAAGTTGCTAATTAATAAGTAAGCATCTTTTTCAAACTAAAGTATTCCTATTAGGTGACACTTTATAAAATGCATGTGTTACTTTGAATTTAACTTAAAACTACACCACTAAATTAACTTTCCCAGGGAAACATTTTGCCCTTTACAATAATATTCTTGCTCGTTACTTATTTATTTTCTCCATCTAAACAAAAGCACATTACCTGCCTTTTAAAGTCTAGAAATTTCTTTTACAAATCTCGGTGAAAACCTCTAGGTTTTAGTAACTAATGTCTATGGAGAAAAACCTGGCTTAATTATAGTTCTTAGCTCCACCAGCAGCCATTTTAAACAGAAAACTGGTTTAGTTGTGTTGACAATCACATTTTAAACTGATTCTTTCCAGATGAAAAGATACTTTTTCAAACAATGTAATAAAAATGTAAACTCAGCTGTTTCACAGACATAAAAGTGATTTATATCACATGTACTGTGCTCATGGAGTTTTTCTCCTTACACAATGGAAGTTTTATTTTAAGGAAAAGTTAATAATTAACAGCTAGGAAAATCCCACAATGCAAAGAAGTCAGCCATAGGGGATTAACCACCCCCCTTTGCTCTCCCACAAAAATCAGCCAATAAACCTGGTGAGAAAACGGTGTGATATTTGAAAATTAAAAAGAGTCAACATTGGGGATGGTCCTTACTTTTGGTGGGTGTAGGGTGCAGCAGTGAATGGAGAGAGGCACCTGGGGGTTTCTGGGCACTGAGAATATTGTGTTTTGATCTGAGTGCTGTACCCAGGGTTATCTAGCTTGTGAAAATTCACTGAAACTGTACACTTATGTGTACTTTCTGTATTATACTACATTCCAATGAAAACTTTAAAAAGAGATTGCATGCTGTCTTTCTAAAGGATAGCATGAGAAAAATTTTAATGTAACTAGATAAATACTCTCTTTTTTATAAATACCCTGAAGTATTGTTGGATCATCAACTATTCCTCCACAAAACTATATTACTAAAGGACTAAAAATTTTGTCACTGGCTCACATGACAAGTTCCATGCTAGTCCTAGAGTAGCAGAGAATAGGGTAATATTTGACATTTTAGGAGAGAGAAATGTATGTGTGTGAGAGAGTGTGTATCTGAGTTCTGATGTCTTAAATCTTCACAAAAACATGATCTTTTTGAAGAAATTTTAACAGGGGCCTGTAAAATTCATATTTTTTAGCAGAATTTTTTGATGGCTGTGAATCTGTTTTTTGTATATCCAGTTCCCAATTATTCCTGTTAATGGGAGGCAGGCCACATGGGTAATTGAAAACCCACAGTCATGAGCTGGAACATACCCCACCCCCATCAAAATGGGGGCCCAAGTATTAAATAAATAGAAAAATTCGCCTGTGTTTTAGTTGCTAGTAAACTGTGAAATGTCCAAAGTATAGGCAACTAACTGTACGGCAAGCAAAAAATGCCATCCAGCTAATGATCCCCTAAAAAAACCCTAGAATTGGACACATTAAGTGGATACCTTTATGTATCAAAAGCCTAATTTGCACATTTGCTCTGTTAATCTTGGTATTTAAAACTTAAAAGTTTAGTCCCTCAGCACAAAAACAATGACCACTTCCATGTTCTCAAAACAACATTTCTTCTCTCTTAATAAAATTAATGTACACGATTAATTTTTGGTATCATGCATTCTGAACTATTAATAGTACTCAGTTGCCCAACACCACCAGGATTTTCATCAAGGAAAGGTATTTTTTGCAGTTATCACAGATCATACTACATCTTACACTCCCCCCCATCTTAAAGGCAGCCCTCTCCACATCCCTCTTCATAAAACCCTTCCCTCATGTTTTTATTTGTTGATCCATAGTGCCCTTACCCCATGAAATGGGGTCTTGTAAGGGGTTTATTTTTTGTTTCTTTTTCAAATCTGAGTAAAATAAAAATATTGTCTTCAAGCATACACATACGTACACATGTTTAGTTCAAACAAAACTAAAACGTAGTTTTAGTGAAGATACGATAGGTGAAGAAGATACTGTGATCGGATCACCTCTCTATACTGTGTGGGGAGTGCAAAAGAAGAATTTCCTCATAATTGGAAATCTCCTAATCAGCTATCTACTGAGGGAAAATACAAAAGGTAGGATGTGGGGGGAGTAAGGACAGAAGAGATGGACAAATTGCTTTTGGTCCTGGCAAAGTCACCAATAGAAAAATCTGAATACACAGACCAGGTGGAAGAACTTCAGGTTCACACTTCTAAGCAGCAAGGAAGCTAACATGTTATTCTCTACCTCACAATCACCCTGTAGGAGAAGCCTCTTTACCCTCTGCCCCTGCCTGTGCCCCAAAAGACATACAAAAAAATCCCCCAGCATGAATATCAGGATGGTCTCCTATATGTCATGTTATTTGCAGTTAGGAATTAAGGAGAAGGACAAGCATAAGAATGTGATGAACCTAAAGTTAATGGACCAACTGGTTTCAGAGTAACTTGTGTACATCCCCAGGGTCAAATTCAATCCACAGAAATCCACGTGCAGTCTCCATAGAAATAACTATAAACACCAAGCAGGGAAAAATAGCTGCAGTCAGTCTTTTTCTCTGTATTGACACATGGCCTTTATTCGTTCCTGGCTTTATCTTTTGAATGGCAAGTTTTGGCTTGGTTTTATTTATACAATGGAACTTCATCAGCTCACACACACCTTCAAGAGACCTGGAGTAAAATACTCATTGTGGGGCTCAGTAAAGAAGTAGAAAAAAATGTGGCAAGAAGAAGCAAATCAAAGAAGTTCATGAAACACATTTATTTTATTGGGCTATGAAAAAAAATACAGACTTGGAAAGTAAATATGATGTAACCTCAAAGGAAAATAAATAGTTAATAGAGATGAAGGTGTCAATCACCAAGCATCAAGGCAAATGCGTTTTTATATCCCCAAAAGAAGAAAGGAGAAAAAAATTAACCCTTACTTTTAATGAAGTTTAAATAGAGTGAATTGCCATCAGTCTTTTAACAGACATACAATGCCAAAATATAACATGCTTGTTTTAGAATGAAACAGAATTAGAAAATATAATTATGTAATGAATCAAAAATTTAATTGTAGAGCTGCTTATTGATGACGTATATAAACATCCTTGTATAATAAGACTCTTGCCCACATAATAAAAACTAAAGGGTTGTTTATGTCAATGGCCCAGTGCATAAAATTGATTCAAAAATCAATAAAAATCTCATAAATTTCAAATAGTCCAAATTTTGCTTGCATCATGAACTCAGGCATTTACTGCCTTTGTTTTTTTTTTTTTTTTTTTTTTTACCATACCCCATGCTTATATTATTGGAGGTGACTAGACCATTCTGGTGAAAACTTTATTTATTACGACTTTGTGAATCAAGGGGAAACAAGGGAATTCTCAGGCTATCTATATGAGTACAGCTTATTATACTAACCTTAAAGATACAATAAAATTAATCTATTTAAATTGCTCTTTTTGTTATGGGGTCTTTTGGTGGAAACTGCTTTTTTTAACAAACAAAAATTAGAACATGATTTTAAAATACTGCTGAGTGGTATACAGCTTAGTAAATGATTTTAACTTTGTTATTAAGTCCTAAGGATCATAAATAAAGCGGTCAGTTTGGTTCATTTAAGATACAAGTGAACCAATGCATTCTGAACAAGATTTTGCTCAGGTCCGAGATTTCTTGTGTTACATGATTCCCTCGGCCGATTGCTGAAGTTTAACTTGCTGAGGTGAGAGTGGAGTGTACCTGGCATCACAAATCTGCTTGCCTCACAGATTCTAACAAAGGTCCACACACCTTACAGAACATGAAAAATAAAATATGCATCAGACTTAGCCTGTCACTAGAGGTTTGCGGTTTGGGCTTTAGAGAAAGGATGGATTTACAAAAGGTTACTTGTAATCTCTAAATTTCCAATCATAGAAGCCCAAGACGGAGGAAGAGTTTATTTCTAAAACTGGGGCCAGCATCTGTGCTGTCAGACTCCCATGCCCTAATAAAGCCCATCAGTCCTTCTTGGGATGACAGGCAACAGCCAAATGTTTGCTCTGCTGAGGTCCCTGTCACCACCCCAGAGGAGACATCAGGAACCGAACTCACAGAATGAATCAGGGAACCATGCATGGCAGGACCATGAGCTGTGCTTGAAAACTAATAGGTAGTTAGGGCTGACTGGCTTGGAGGCCATGGGGAAGGAGGGCAGAATTTAGACATGTGACATAGCAGGTACACAACGTACTCAGAACAAGCATAACCTAAATGCCATGAAGTTGTTCCAGTGCATCAGAGTCCCAGGAAACATGATAAAGGACAACTGTGGTGTCTGATCAAGGAAAGAGATGCCTTCCCTCGTTTACTAAGAGAGTGAAGTGCTGTACTACGTAAGTCAGAAGAAGGGCCCACAAGCCTCTAAGTCACTTAACCCTCAGGAAGAGCTTACAAGTTGATGCTCTAGGATCAGCATAACCATTCCACAGATACCATAACTACCAATTTACTAACAATCTCTGCATGACAAGACATTGTAACACTTTAAAATGTAGGCAATCATTGCCACTATGGACATGGTGCAGAAAGGAATTAAAAATAAATCTACTGAGGAATAAATTATGTGTTCCATTTTGTAAACAAAACTATAGTATGCTATTTCCTTTTTTAAAAATGACCAAATCTATTTACACAGTGTTAAAAATTTTAAATAGTTTAGTTCAACAAACATTTGTTGAATTCTGTCTATGATTTGGGCACTATGTCAGGTCCCAGGGACGCCAAGATGGGTATGATAGGACCTTACCCTTGAATACCTCACTACTGCCTGGTGATGACATGCTAATTAGCTTTAGATGCATAGTGAGTATAAGAGTCCTTGGAAAATCTCCCTCTCAGCTGCTGTAAGATTCTGACATTCCCAGAATCTCTTTGGTCTATTCGCCTATATGATATGCAGCATGCTTGCACAAAAATCTACCCATATCCATGGGGACATTTAGTTTCAGGAATGAAGTTGAAAAAGGAGCTAGTTGAATGTTCACATATCAGCTTTGTCAGGAGATTCACAGTTTTTTCAAAGGGAAAGAGCCAATGAACTTTACCTAACTGCCTCAGGGCACTGGACTCCCTGGTTTCCATTTCTAGCTCTGCAGCCACTCCTTAGCGGCTTTTAACAAGTTGCTTAATTTTTTCCTCCCATTTATTTTGCAAAATAGGATTGGGGTGGGGTGGGGTGGGGTGGGGGGTGTGATAAAGAGAAGTAGTAATAGCCGGCCTGAACATTGCTAGGATGAGTTAGATAAGTATAAAATTATTCTTCATTTGTTTGGAGAAGAGATGTTAGGAAAAGAGATACTAGTGGTAATTTTAATTAATATCAGGTTAAAAATTAAAGTCAAGCACTGTTAATCTAACAATAGTTTAATGAACTATTTTTAATCTAATAGATTATTTCCACATGGGTAGTATTTCCACTTAGAGAATAGCTTACTTTAAAATATTTATTTCCAAATATCTTATTTAAAATAAAGACAACAACCTAATGCTGTTGATATTTGGCTAACGGTGAAGCTAAAAACAAACACACAACTCCTTAACAGTTTAAACCCAGTTTTAAAACAGCTTAAAGCAATGTCTGTTCTGCTTCCCCACCAACAATAATTAAAAATAACAGAAACAAACAACAAAACCAAAAAAATTTAAGAAATCTTACTACTCTATGTAAGTTATAGGAAACAGTAGAAAAAGACACGATATTATGAGCAATGTGGTTTAGCTCTTGCCTTACTGGTATCTGGAAAGTTTGCACGGTCCATTTAAATTCTACAGCGAATCTCTGCACGGTAGCATCTTCGTTTTCAAGGTTTTATTTACTTCAAAACCCCTGTTGTAAAACATAATTTGGGGTAGCGAAGTGGAGGGGAGTGAGTAGTGGGACAAATTAAGGGAACAGCGTTAAAGAAATCAACACAAAAAGCTTTAATGTAGTTGATCCCAAACCTTATTTGAGAAGTCTGAATAGGATGAAAAGGTTTTCTCTATTCAGTAGTTTCACTTAATCCTCAGTCCAAACATTTGACCCAATAAACATTAGATTATTTTTATGTTAGCTATAAAGCTGTCAGTCCTCAATAAACAGATACACTCCTGGTGGTTTTACCTTTGCTGTCAAAGAATTGTCAATATGCACACTGGCTCTTAAATTAAAACAAACACACAGGGAAAGAAATGCAAAATGGAATCACACAGCCGAGTTTAACGGGAGGCTGTTGAAATCCTAAATGAATGATGGTCCAAATAGTTGATGGTGATCTGAAGTTCACTCTACTGAGATATAAAGTGGTCAGTGCATTGTTAGCGCCTTTCTGTCTCCTTAATGGAATGCTTTAACCTCTCCCAGTCAGGTAAGCCAGACCCTTACTTTAGTGTGTTTCAATTAAATTTTATGTCTGATGTATCCATTTGTCGTAGGAAAAGCAGCAAGTTCAATGAAAGGGACACTTTGAAGATTTTTATTTCCTATGGGGACAGTTTATTTCTGTCTGGAAAGTCCCTTCATAGTTTTTGTGGGTTTTTTCCCCTGTGGTTGAGAAAGGTTATATAAGAGATGTGAAAAGATATGGAGGTACTGAAAATGCAAATCTATTTCCCAACTGGTCAAACCTCTACCATTTTTGCAGTTGCTTTCAGAAAGATTTTTCCACAAAGACTAATAGAATCATGTGACTAAAACAATAATCTTTGCTCCTATAGTCACTTCATTGCAGAATTAAGCTTTTAGAAGATCAAGTTTTATTTTTTAACATATGCTGTGTGCTGCCTAGCAGAGGGCTGTGTATACATGGGTAGCCACTAAATACTATTTGCTTGCTGGGTTATAAGTGCTCTTCTAAGACTGATAAAGAAATAGCATAAATATAGAAAAGATGTAGATATCTCTTCTTAGCTGGAATAAAGTTGTTGCTTGCCTTTCACCACCTATTTTGTATCTTTGTAAACTTTAGGGAGTTCAATCTCGCACCAGAGAGAAATTAAGGAATATTTAATAATGTGACTGTCCAATGTCACAAAAGGAGCTATTCTTTTAATTTTGTTCATTTTAATTCTATCTGAAATGAGCTCTTCTTTTTTGAGAAAGAACAGAAGAAAGAGAGAGAGTGAGTAAGAGAAAGAAAGAAAGAGAGAGAGAAAGAAAGAAAGACTTTTTATATTGGAGGGTCCAAAAACAGAGACTACAAAAGGATGTGGGGCACTTAGAAATGTACCTTGGGTGAACAAAGAGTTTGAAGAAAAGAGAGCTAAATGCAAATATATTGGGAATCTTAAGGTCCTGATGAATACCCTTTTTGTTTTATGTAATAAACGTAAGATGTTCCCTGCCAAGGCTAAAAGAAAATGGATTTCCCCAAGGAATGTCCCATCACTGGAGAAGAGATCTGCCATCAAAAGCCATCATGCTCTAAGGAGGTGTAGCAAAAAGATTAAACATTTAAGACAGGTGATGGGGTAGAGGAAGAAGTGAAGACAGGGAGGTAGAAAAGGTAAAATGTCAGCATCCTGAAAATGAGATCCACAAACATGAAGGAGGAAATTGAAAGTGTCAACTTTAAACCCATGGCTTGTATCTTGTAGCCCTAAGCAATTTGGAGTTTAAGGAGAAAGATGGGACATTCTGTTCATTGTGGTGGTGTTTCTTATATGTCAAACATGCATGAAAAAGCCCATGCCAAAATATATTAAGTAGTGCCACATTGTCCAGAAGGAACATCTGAAAAAATGTAAAGGTCACATTACAAGAAGAGGTTAGTGCTCTATCAGATGTCACCAAGCATTCTGGTTTCTTAATTTTGCATTTATTTTCCAAAATTTGCAACTAGACACCCAGCCAAAGCAGAACAATCTCTGTTTCTTTAAAGAGTGTTTCTTTTAAAATAATGTAGAGGTAACGATCTGGAGCCAGATTACCTGGGTTCAAATTCCTACAACCTATGAAACATTAGACAAGTTACATAAACTTTTTGGCCTTGGCTGACTCATTGGTAAAACAGGAAGAATGATGGTTCCTCCCCCACAGGTTGTTGTGAGAACTGAGTTATTCTACGTAAAGCACTTAGCAAAGTGTCTGGCACCTGGTAAATTATTATTATTTTAGTTTTAAAAATTTTTAAATTTTTTTGATTTTATATCATCAAAAATATATGTGCTAGTATTATTATTACTGTCCTTATTCAATCAACTTACTACAATATTGAGTACCTACTGCTGCACACTAATAGGATAAAACATGGTTCCTAATATTTAAGAACTTACAAAACAATTAACCAATTACATACTGACAATATAACATGTGGGTTGAAAACCCACCTATTAAATTCTTATTTTCAGTTATTGTATTTTTCAAGGTTTCCAGTTGAGTATTTCTTAAAACAGATTTCATATCTCTAGTGAAATCCCCCATATTTTCTTTTACTTTTTTAAACATATTTATTATATATTTTTTAAAAATTCCCTGTCTGGGCCGGCCGAATGGCGCATTGGTTGAGAGCTGGTTTGGGACGCCAGTGGCCCCAGTTCGGATCCCATATGTGAGGGCCAGTGACACTGCCCTCTACAGCTAACAATAGCTCCACCTGGAGCTGGGCTGTGCAAGCCCCGACGACGTTGGAGGCTGCAGCCCCTGCTGCAGTGGGCTGCCATAGGCTACGGTGAGTGGCCAGCAGCCCCGTGAGCGGCTGGCAGCCAAAGTGAGCTGCCAATAGCCGCAATGAGCGACCATTCAGAGACCGGCGACTGATCTGCCTCACCCGGGAAGAGTGCAATGACATCAACATGGGCCAGTGAAGCAACGTCCTCCGCAACTAGACAGAAGAACAAAAAGACAGCAACTTGTCTGTTCCCCTCCCCCGATTCCCCAATGCTGTTCCCCTCCCCCAATTCCCCAATAAAATCTTAAAAAAAAAAAAAATTCCCTGTCTGTTGAACATAGAATTACCATATGATCCAGCAATTCCACTTCTGCTTATATACCTAAAATAGTTGAAAGCAGGGATTCGAAGAAATATTTGTACACTGATGTTTATAGCAGCACTGTTCACAATAACCAAAAGGTGAAAACAACCCAAGTGACCATTGACATGTGAATGGATATACAAAATGTGGTATAAGCACACAATGCAATATTATTCAGCATTAAAAGGGGAAGAAATTCTGACACATGCTATAACATTATGTCAAGTGAGGACATTATGTTAAGTGAAATAAGCCAGTCACAATAAAAAGACAAATACAGTATGATTCCACTTACATGAAGTGCCTAAAGTAGTCAAGTTCATAAAGACAGAAAGTAGCATGGTGGTTGCCAGGGGATGGGGGTAGAGAGAAATGAAGCTGATGTTTAACGGATACAGAGTTCAACTTGGGAAGATGAAAAAACTCTGGACATGGATGGTTGTGATGGTGTCAAAACAAAGTGAATGCACCTAATGCCACCAAACTGTACACTTAAACATAACTAAAATGGTAAACTTTATATTGTATATATTTTATTACAATAAAAATTAAATTAAACTAAAAAGTTTCTGTCTGATAATTCCAAAAATCGGAATCACTTATTGTCTCTGTTTCTCATGATATTTGGTTATTTGGTCTTTTCCCCACTATAACCCTGTAATTTTTTATTGAATGAGGACATTGTACATTAAAAAAAAATTGAAAAGCCTCTGGATATGTTATCTTCCTCCAAAGAGGAATCCATTTCCCTTTAAAAACAGATGGAGTACAGCAGATCACCTTCATCTTGCTGAGGCTGGGTTTAGGCTTTGTGAGGGGCAATGTATTTATGTGTTGCTCTGATTTCTAGGGCCGAGCCCTTATTCGTGGGAGTGGACAGTCAGCGTCGCAACTGAAAACTTGGCGTGTTTTCTAGAATCCTTCTGCCTTGCTGGCTTTAGCTCCAATCTTTGTCTCCCCCGCATCGTGGGGCTGCTAACGTTTCTGCCCAGCTCTATAGCTTCTCAACTACTGTTTCTGTTTTTATTTCTGCGGGGTTTCTTAGAGTGTCTTTCTGCTGACGTGTAGCTTAGGAGTTGGCAAATGCCTCAAGGAGGAAATTACATGTACATCTTTGGGTTCACTGCAGTTAGATCTCTGCAGTTTCCCTCTTCTCTGGAATTTTTGATCCTCAGGTCCCGCCATTTGGAAGTCTTGGACACCAACTTCCAACTCCTCTCCTCAACTAAGACTTGGTCTCTACTCCCTCCCCCAACCAAAGCCTTTAGGGGAAAAGCCTGGGTGAAATGTAGAGCTCACTGAGGTGGATATGCTGGAAAAGGGGATGATTCACATCCCTGGCAGGATGCAGCGGGATAGTGCGAGATTTCATCATGCTACTCAGAATGGTGCACAATTTAAAACTTATGAATTGTTTATTTCTTGAATTTTCCATTTAACATTTTCAGACCAGAGTCGACCATGGGTAACTGGAAACGTGGACAGCAAAACCACGCATAAGGGGGAACTACTGTATCAATAAATAGAGATCAACACCGCAGATGCTACTGGCCCATTCATCAGTAGCCTTTTAGGTTATCAGGTAGATTGTCGTGGTATAGCAGAGCCTGTGCTCACACAACCCTTATTTTACTTAATAATGGGCCCAAAGCACAAGTGTAGTGATGCTGACAATTTGGATATGCCAAAGAGAAGTCGTAAAGTGCTTTCTTTAAGTGAAAAGGTGGAAGTCCTTGACTTAATAAGGGGAAAAAAAAAATCCAATGCTGAGGTTGCTAAGATCTATGATAAGAACAATCTTCCATCTGTGAAATTGCTTAATTTATAAATTAAATTTTATCATAGGTATGTATGTATACAAGAAAACAAGGTATACATAGTGTTCAGTACTATCCATGGTTTCAGGCATCCACTGGGGGGTCTTGGAACAATCCCCCATGGAGAAGGGGGTTTACTGTATGGCCTATACATAATGGATCACGTTGCAGTATTCTTTTTTTTTTTTTTTTTTTTGAGGGCAGTGTCACTGGCCCTCATATGTGGGACCCGAACCTGGGCTGCTGGCTTCCCAAGCCAGTGCTTAACCACTGTGCCATTCAGCCGGCCCACATTGCAGTACTCTTTTAATTTTGGTTCCTTTATAAATCATTCCAACTTCTTGGAATTATAGTATTTGGATTCTGAAGGGCACATTGACCTGTTTGTTGAAAAACTTAAAAGGCATAACATAGTAATGATACCAGAACATGTCCTTTTCTCATGTTGGTTCTTGAGTCTTCTGATTTAGGAAACGCTTTAAGTACAGAAATCAAAGAACTCACTCATCTGACGCAAACTTACAAACTCTCTTCAAAACTCATTTCACACTGTATCTCCTTTTTATTACTGCTGAGATGGTGTCTACATTAGAATTCCTTATACACAGGGCTTTGTTTTTATATGGGTGCTCTGTGGCCAGACACGGAGAATTATGAACATAGTGACTCTCAGCAGGAGAACAAGACCAGCACATATGGCTGGTATCTGCTCTACATTTTTTTTTTTTTTTTTAGCTGAGCCATCCTGCCACCTGTTGGCAGCTCCGCAGCTGCTCAGCTCGGGCAGGGAATCCAACTGGCAACCCTGTTGCTCAGAGCTTGCACCCTTAACCAACTGAGCCACTCGGCCGGCTCTTCTCTCTACATTTTAGTGATCACATATTTCAGCATACATTGCAATCATATAATGGTTTTCACCCCTTCTGACAATTCATCCAAGGAATTTTGGCTGAGCACCTTACCTTGCATTTTATGTGTTTTCCTGGTTATTCCCCAATACTCAAGTTAAGTTAGGCAAAGGCACCAGCAGGTAAAATAACTGAGTTTGTGTTCATGCATTGGGCCTTAACCTTAAACTCTATCCTCTAACTTCCTTTTGGTGTTGGCTCTGTCATAAGGATCATGGGCCTCTGTCTTGTTCCATTTTTTTATTTTTTTTATTTTTTTGAGGGCAGTGTCCCTGGCCCTCATATGTGGGACCCGAACCAGGGCCGCTGGCTTCCCAAGCCAGCGCTTAACCACCGTGCCACTCGCCCGGCCCGGGCCTCTGTCTTGGTCTCATGAGATGGTAGTGCCACAGTTCAGAATACATTTTTAGTTCAATTTCATTTGCCCAAGATGCCATTTAAAAAATTATACCTTTGTATTCCTTGAGTGTTGATCTTAGGATCCAATCTATTACTCTTGGAATTTCACTGAACTTTCTGCTGAAGTGTTTTAGTTTGTAGACTGTAATCAACCATTCCATCATTTCCCAACCTCCCTCAGATGGTATTTAGCCAAGTGAGATGAGATATGTGACAATGTTTTGAATCCAT
The DNA here is from genome assembly GCA_033961575.1 of Aselliscus stoliczkanus. Lineage (NCBI taxonomy): Eukaryota > Metazoa > Chordata > Mammalia > Chiroptera > Hipposideridae > Aselliscus > Aselliscus stoliczkanus. The sequence goes on along the minus strand of CM066732.1, from coordinate 74,156,072 downwards.
AATGGGAACAGTATAAATCTCAGATGTTGCTTCTATTATTACTAATACTACTATTAAATTATTGACAGAGTAGAAAGTGTGGTAGAGGATGCAGATGACCTCGAATAAACTCCCACCCCAACAAATACCAGATATGAAATGCTGGGCTAGTCCCTTAACATTTTATCAGCTTCCTTACTAGAAAACAACGGTTCATACTCCCCACTTTCCTACCTGCCAGCATTCTTTTTGTAAGCATCAAGTGAGGTAATGCAGGTGGACACATTTAACAAAAGGGCCAAAATGGTAACAGTAGTTTTGAATACAATTGCTGTTATAACAATAGTGACTGAATTTTCTCCTTTCCTTCAGTTTCAAATCACCTGAAAGACCTGAAGGAAAGGTAAAGCTAAAGTCAGGAGACCAGACAAAAAAATTCATGGACCAGGTGATGAGAACAGTATAACTGGGTGACTAAGCAGGTTCCTAAGCAGGAACTGAGTAAAAGCTGATCATAATTAATATTCATGGATTCTGCAATGGCATCATGGGATTTACAGAGAAAATGTAGCAACCTAAACTATAAGCAATACAATTAGATTTTAAATACATGTATGTGTGTATGTTTATGTATACATGTATCTTGCCAATGCTTATAACTTCTTATGTGACTTTTTTCTTCCTGAGGAAAATAAAATGAGATCAGATTTGCATATGGCCAGGAATAGAAGATTTCCTACCAAAAGGATAGTATATTAATTAATGTAATTCCTCAAATTCAGAAACACTGGATGAAATCAACGATGAAGATAAAATATTAACTCCTTTAACCTTGTTATGTCAAATCATGCCTAAGTTATTTTCTAAGAGAATTAGAAAAAGCTAGAAGAGTTTTTAGGAGATTTTTCTTTCTCATTCTCATCTGAAAATGTTCAGTTTAACCACCACTAAAAAAAGGATTTTTGTTTTTGGTAAAGACTTCTATTTTTTCCCCATAAGGTGACTCTGACTCTAGCCCATCAGAAACCCAGAATACTTTAAAATGAAAGCCTAAAAACATTTCCAGTGGGATACTTTCCTTGACTATGGAATCCCCTCACCTGCCATTAACACTCTATAAAACATGGGAAATATCTGTTAAGGGCTCTGAATTGAAACACAAACCTTTCTGAGATACAACTATTTCCACCCAAACAACTGGTCCTCTTTTCCTTCTTGTCAGCACTGAAAGCTGAGAGAGGCTGTGTTTGGTCTCTTAATCAGGCCTTGCTGACGGGCTGACATCACTGCAAACGTTTTCACTTACTCTTTGGCAACAGTTAAATCCTTGCCAAAGGCCAGTCAGTAATTCAGAAAGTGTTGTTAGTGAGAGGTTGGGGGAGTCGGAGTGTGACTGTCAGCTAGCAATCTGTGGTGATGACAGGAGGGAAATCTAGGAGCTGCAACCATTTTAAAGGTCACTCTGTGGGCAGAACAAAGACCTCTGATTTAGAAAAGGAAACAGAACTCTGGGACATTGAATTATTTAGGATGCTGCTATCTGAGCACTCTGAAAATTTGTTATCCACTCCCTGATTGTAAAGACTACTTCACGACCCAATACAGCTTAAATCAACAACTATTTGCCTTAGCAGTGGTATAAAATAATCTGGTAAAATAGAAATGCCAAATAATGTAACAATGGTTCAACTGCCTGGCTTTTAAGAAAAATATTGAAATAAGCTACTGTCTATGCTTCTTCAGTATTCTTCCTTAGCCTTCATCCTTTCATTTTCAACCTTTAATTGCTAAATAATCGGTTTAAGGTTCTTAGCAACATAGCATAACCTTTCTGTGAAAAGCAATTATATATATTTTATGACTGAAAGTTTATGAGTATAATTTACTAAAGCATTGGTGAACTATTTGTAAAAGGAACACAGATAATTCAAGAATAATAACAGTAGGCCCATGCCTGAATTGAGATCATCTACCATATTTTGCTGTGTTTAATGTGTACATCTTTGCCCAAATTGTGAGGGAGAAATAAGGATGTGCATTATACATGGGTAGTACTAATTCCGTATCTATATAAATGTTTTTAATTCTTTTATTTATACTTATGAGTTAAAAATGTAACTCTAGAAATCAATAACAGTATCCGTATGCAAAATAATACCCTGGAATACAATAATCAGTTTTGTTGAACTTACGATGAACTTGCAACAACCAAGAGTTCTGGGCTTCCTGTGATGCATAAATATCGTAAATTTGTTACCTATACATAAAATTTCTTATACCTTGTATCTGTTCTTGTGTTTTGTAACTATTTGTTACATAAAATTTCTTGTACCATAATATGTTAAAAAATAAATGCTAAAATTCCTAATACAAAAAAAGTACCTAAATGTAAACAAGAAAAAATCTGAATTAAAAAATTAAAATGAAAGACTTTTTTCCCTGAATTTTGGGCCAAAAATGTGGGTGTGCAGTATACATAGGAGCGCGTTATACACAGCAAAATATGGTATTTTCACTCCTTCCAAAACAGAAGACTTGGAAGAAGAAAATATCTTCAGTTTACTGGATGTCATACATATTCTGGACTGGGCCTATCACTTAGAAGACCTGTCAGAGAGGTTGCTATAGTTTTTCTCCCAACGGTCACCTGCTGTGTTATGTTTTTTCCTGGCTTCCTTTCTTTTTCTAGCTAAGAGGACACAAGTGCTATCATTCAGAAGCCCAGGCAGGCCAGGGCTAAACTCTGTAGTGTGGAAGCAACAACAGCTGGGACTTTCTACTTTCCTCCTCCTCATGACATAAAAACAAAGAAGCAGGGATCTGATATATAGCATGGTGACTATAGTTACCAATATTGTCTGTATTTTATACTTGAAAGTTGCTAAGAGAGTAGATATTAAATGTTCTCACCACGCACACACACAGAATGGTAATTACATCAGGTGATGGAAGTGTTAACTCACCCTATTGTGGTAATCATTTCTCAGTATATATGTGTGTATTAAATCATCATATTGTACACCGTAAACTTACACAATTTATATGTCAATTATATCTTGATAAAGCTGGAAACAGAACAAGGGAGCACTCAAGGGAGGTTCAGCGGGTATTAAGAAGGACTTCTTGGGTAAAACAAAAAGGAAGGGAGAGAAGGTACTCAAGGCACCCGGAAACTCATCACAGAAGTCACAGTGTCAATGGCAACCACTAAAGAATAAATCCACTCTGGCAAACTAGGCTTGCAAGCCCAGTCAAGACCTAATGACTATACATACTTGATGTGCACTGCAGATTATCTTCTCAGGGGCCTGCAGTACATTCTGTAATTACTCATCTGAGTTAAAACTGCATTGGTTAAGTGGCAGTGAGTCCACAGTGACCCATAACACAGGTGTGTGAACTCTACTGGAGCTATAGGCTGATAAGAGGGACCCGTTCCACGATCCAGGGAACAGTGATGCCAAGAACCACCTGCCCATTCTAGCGGCAATGGTTTATGTTGGACGATGAAGAGGTAGATAGAAAAGAGAAAAAAACAGCAGCAACTGTTGGGCTTTGAGGATTTGGAAGTTGGTTTCTGTGGTGAAGCTGCTGGTTGCTGAAATAACCCAAATTCCTGGCTGTGGGAAGTTAGCTCCTCCATTGTCCCTTTAAACCCACACTTCTCACTTCCATGTGAGAGTGAGGGATCGTTTCCAGACACTGCTTTACTCAGAGGATTTTCTAGGGGTAGGTCTTTCTATTTTTGGAGTGATTTTCAATGTCACCTGGCCATGTTAGATTACGTAAGCCACTTTTTAAAAAGTAGACCCACTAAGACAACAAATTAGGCCAAAGATCTTGGAGTGAGTTCACCTGTAAAAAGAAAATGTCCAAATCTTACCAGGTTGTTGTTGATTTGGAGTTGTAGACACCCCACTTCCTTTGTCTGTGTCACAAGCCACTCATTCCCCTTTTTAATGAAAACAAGAGGGAGTGATTATACCTCCCGGGGCTGTGCCATTTATGCCGTCTGAAAGGCACTTAAACGAGTGGCACATTATCTCACACATCTGGAGTTTACCAAATTAGCCAATTATGCTGGAGCTCATAAAACAAGGCCTTAAATGTCATTTAACTAGAAAATATTATAATCACCAAGTGGTCTGATTGTAAGATGATACTTGGGGCAGCATCAGTGGTTACAGAAAACAAATCGTGAAACACAACACAGCTCAAATGCTCCCCAAAATCCACCACATATTTTCTACTTTCTGAAGAATACCATATTTCTGAAGGCACCAGCAATCAACATGTTTCTCATTTGGAACATAAGTTTAATCTGACCTAGTTGTTTCCTTGTTATTTGCCTTGGGCAAACCAATGCCCAAACATTTTTCTCTGAAGAAAACTAAGGAACATGGAGGGTGAGAGTAGACTGACAGAAAACCATGAACTTATCAAAATATGGAGCTATCTAAAAGGGATGGGACAAGAGTGTCTAGGGATTTGTGCTGCTGTCTCAGAGAAAACAAGGTTTGGTTGACTGAACACATGTTGGACTCTCAGAGCTTACAGACTTTACCTGAAGGAAGAGACAAAAGTTACTTGAATTGCTATATGATTTGAGGGAAGATATATACCAAAGATATTTAAAAATTAGGGTTGATAGTCCTACTTTCACACTATCTTTTCTTCATTCAGTAAATAACAAAATCTGGTATTTAGTGAAAAGTGATATAGTGTAATGGAAAAAGCATAGTGCACCACTAATACCTGTGTGACTTTGGGCAAGTTATTTAACGTCTCAGGTCTTCAGTTACCTCATTCAAAATACAGACATAATGATGAAAATATTAGTTTCTTTACTTATGTTACCAGATATCTTAAGTTCTGTATAACACTTTTTTTCCTCTTTATTTCAGGAAACATGGCCACTAGGCGCTTTCAGAGGATGAAGAGTAAGGGGGAGAGCATCCAGTTTTTATTAGCATACTTTGTAATTCCCTCACCCATCTGTGAACATCTCAATCACTCCCTTTAAAGGAATGACAAGTACGAAAGAGATTAGAAAAACGTCCATGAGACACTCTGAAGTAAAAGGAAGTGAGACGGAGATGCTTGACCACATTGTATTGTAAACAGAGATACCAGCTGCTGTTTGTTGGAAGAGTACAAAACAAACCTTATTGGTTTTGAGGCATCTAATCAACTAAGCTAAATGTTTATGTCTTTCTGGGCTCACAATTACAGTAGATGGACCTGTCAGTTTATTTTTGTCAAACCAGAGAAAAGATGAAGAACCATGGTGACAATAGAGGGACTCTCAACAGTGACAAATTCCTTTCCTCTGAGTTCTCTCTTCTCTGTTAGAGAAAACAGTGATGGGCCTCTTTGGTAAAAGCTAACTTTTATGATTTCATACGTAGAAACCTCAGAATTTAGAGGGCATTTTTTTTAATTTAAATTAATTTCACCTCTGTAAAACTGGGTTGAAGAACTATGTCTTCAACAAAAGTACAATGTATCTAAACTTTTAAGAAGAAAAAGAATCTTAGGAACAGTAAAGGGTTTTGGACCTAGGTGACTGAGCTACTTTTGTCTCCTGGAACTCCCACATCCAATTAACAGAGTTTAATGTTTTTTAAACAACAGACAGGCTTTCAAAACCTTTAATTTGGGGGAGATACGAGAAACCAGGAGATATAAATTCTCCTAACTATGCTAATAGTCATCATTAGCGCTATCCTCCTTGCAAGCCACAGACCAAACTGGCCTCTACGTACCTGGGTGAGAAGAATATCTCTGAAAGCAGAGTTTACTCCAAAAACTAAATAAGAAAATCAAAAGGAACTGCTTTTACTAGGGAAAAAAAATGCAATACAGTATGTGTGAAAAGGTTTTTCTTTTTTCTTTTCAACTTGAGGCAATGAAATGCTCTTACTCCGTATCAAAAACAACAGGCAGCTTTTTCTTTTACATTTTGACAAATATTTCCATCCCTGAGACTGGAGTTCTCTGGCTTTGGGCTAACAACATGTCCAGGTCTAAAGGCATTACAGCAAGAACGTCGATTTGCTCTAGAAGCAATTATACATACAGTCAAGGAAAAGGCCAATTTTACTATGCAAGGACCACACATACTGTATGTTTGTTACATTACTTGATATCAAAGCAGAAACATCAAATTCTTCCGAAAACACACATGAAATGAAGAGCGTGGCTAAGGAACTCCCATACCCAAATCAGAAATATCTGTTACAGCTTACAGAGCTTGGCAATGTTGACACTACTGTTTTAAATAAAAAAAGGGGCATTTTTATTGACTATATAATACATTATGATTTTGTTAAATTTATATATACTTTGCATAAAATGAACATGATTTTGATCCCAATTGTTGTGAAAGAGGTATATTATCAATGTAGGGCTGTTAGGTAACGCATCACTAGCATAACAGCAAAAACTTGATCAGTCGGTGACCACAAAATATTTAATCAGACATCAGGATCATTGTCATAACTTCAGAGGGGGTGGTCTATAGCCAGAATTATCAGCTCTGCCTCGTTTTGCATCATTATGAAGTTGGTGTGACGATATTCACTTATTTGTTCAGTGTGCATTTACTGAGGCTCTCTGCTCAATGCCAAACACAGGTGTCGGGAATACGGAGCTAAATGAGATGTGGCCCTTAGGGAAATGCATTATTGGGATGGGAGAGGGGAGACCGAAAATAAGCACAATAAATTAGGGTGATGCATGCTATATTTTGTATTGCATATGTATATAAATAAAGACTGGTGAGGAAAGCATTTGATAGAGAAAAGATGGTAGGGAGGGTGGAACTTGAGAGCACCCATGACAAAGAGGGGTAGTTTCTTGTGTGGATTAGGGGGTTGGTCCTCCTGGAATAGGCACTAGCACGCAAAGCCATGGCAGTGTGAGAGACAAGGGCCTGCCAACATTTGCTCTTCTTAGAGCAGATATCTGCATGAGGAATGAGCCTGGAAAAGAAGGGAAGCCATGCTAGGAAGGGCTCTGCAAAACATGATAAAGAATTTACAGTTTATGTTGCAGGCATGTTTTTACATATTTGCATAATTCTCTAAAAATAAAATAATTGAAGCAGAAGGATACTGGCACAGGGATATATTAAGGTAGAATAGGAAATGGAGAAACAATACAAAAATTAGATGATGGATATGTGAGAATTTATGTTAATAAGCTAGCATTTCCATTTTGTGGGTAAAGGATGGATTTTTCAACAAGTGGTGTTTGGACAATTGACCAACCTTCTGAAAATAAAATTTAATTCCTATATACCACACTGCACGTGAAAAAAAATTCTCAAGTGGATTAAAGATTTAAATGTGAAAATAACCAGAAGAAAATGTTTATAATCTTGGGATTAGAGGATGTCCTTTTTAAATGTGACATCAAGATCAGATATCACAAAGGATAATAGACAGATATAAATCACAAAATCACAATCTTCTAAAAATACAAACTTCTGAAAGGTATAAGACATTATAGATGTAAGATAAATGAAAATTGGTAAAGATATCTGCATTCTATGTAATAGTCAAAAGATTAGTATCTAGAATAATATACAAAGCTTCTAAAAATCAATAAAAAAATCTAACCTAAAAGAAATGAGCAAATGACACAAATAAGCAATTCATGAAAGAAATGATAACTTATAATATAAAAGTATGCTCAATCCCAATTACATCAAAGGAATATTAGCTATTAAGATAGTTTTATTTTTTACCTATTAGATTATAAACAAGAGATGCATGTGAGTGACAGATATACGAAATACTGATTGATAACATCCAGTGTTTGAGAGGGTGTAGAGAAATTAGAACTCAAATACTAATGGTATAAAATTGTTACATACTTTTTGGAAGATAATTTGGTAATATCGGATCCTGTAAATCCATAATTAGCAACTTACTTTTTAGAAATAGATACTTATATACACATATGTGCAAAAATAGTATAAGTATTTATTGCAGTTATTTAAATAGTAAAAATCTGAAAATAACCTAACATTCCACGGAAGGGTTAATTTAATAAATTGTAGCATATAGATAAATTACTATGCTGTTGTTAAAAAGAATATACTAGCATGGAAAGATATCCATGATATATGTTTAACTGAAATAAGCAGTATCCACAGTACAATCTGCCAAGAGAGGTGGTGAACTACAGTAGTTAGGAGCATGGGCTTTGGGGTCAAGCAAACCTGGATTTGAGTCCCAGTTCCAGTACTAATCAGATACGTGAAAATTACTAACTTCTCTAAGTCTTGGTTTCCTCATCTGTCCAGCTGGAATGGGTCCTAATAAAGTTTACCTCACAGAGTTATAAGGAGAATTCCTAACACATAGTAGAGACTATATATATACTGGTTGTTATTATCAATTATCATTTTTGTATAATTATTACTTTCAACCAATTCTCTTATGAAAACAACTTCAAAAAGTAAATCTAATATCCTTTGGAAAATTACACTGGATACAGTCTTTAACTAAAACTAGATTTCAAAGACAACTTTAGCTTATACAACTAAAATATTCTATTTAATTGGTCATCTCATAGATAAAATAATGAATTTGACACATCAATTTATGACTTAGATATTTTCTGACTGAATATTCACAAACCAAAATGCAAACAGGAAACACATTTGGGCACCATAGTTAAGAATCAAAATAAAGAACTGCTATGTTTAGGTAGTTCCTGTATTGAAAAGTCTAAAAAGCCTTCATGGCACAAATTAGAAATTATCCTGTAGTCGTCAAACTGATTATTAATATCCTTTTTACGGTAGTTTCTATTGTATACATATTCACTTTTCAATCATATTATCAGGAAACACACAAAAAGTTAGGGAAGCACATTTTAAAGTATTTTCCCCTAATAAGTCTAGGAAATATCCCATTCAAAATGAGGAAATGTGTTATACAGTAATAAATGTGTACGTCAACATAGAGTGTATATGTGAAGAACCGTACATACCCTTCTGTTCGGAAAATCATTCGAAAGCTGTGTCCTAAGCTTCTGTAACTGTTTGGATCAGTTGCATCTCTCTGAATTTGGAACCTAGAAACAAAATCAAACAAAAACTGCCAAGTTAATAGATATGTAATGTACAGCATGGGAAATACAGTCCATAATACTATGATAGGGTGGTACAGTGCCAGATGGATGCTGGATTTATCATGGTGATCATTTCTTTAGCATAGGGAATATAATCAATAGTATGGTAATAACTCTGTATAGTGTCAGGTAGGTACTGTTGAATAACTATGGTGTACACCTGAAACTAATATAATATTGTATGTTATCTATATTTTATAAATATCTGAAAACAAAGGAAATCCACATTAAGGATTTTTCCAAATGGATTTTCTCATTTTTTCAAAGTCTTAGAAAATTCAGCTTTTTCAGATTAATAAATAATATTCAGGTTTTTGCTATAGATTTTATTGACTTGTTTGCTTTATATAATCTTTACCTTATTTGTGTAGCCTTTAAAATTATGTTTCTCTGGACTTGAGCAGAAACTGAAGAGTTTTCTTCCCCCCATCTGTTTCTTAGCGAGGCAGATACACCTTGAGGCATTTATGCTTTTTTCTTTTGTGAAAAGCATACACAGATGTCATTGATTGCTTTAATGTATAATTCAGAAATCTGAAGATGCATATGAAACAAATAAGTAGCTCTATTTCTTATCTTAATTAGTACTCCTTGATGGTAATTTAACACAAAGGTTAAAAATAATGAGCAGCTAATATGGCCTAACTTTGATCCTGATTGTGAATTTGGAATTATTCTGGCAGTCAGGAATCTGTGCTTAGATCAAGAGCTGGCGTTGTTTTGTGATACAGTTTACTATCACTACTTCATGATGGAGCAGATTTGGTCATTATGGGTAGTTCAGGTTATGTGGATCTTCACATAAGTACAATGCTTAGCATCCAGTTAGTGCTCAATAAAATGGGTCCCAGTTTTTAATGCTAAATTCTTTTTTCTTCTTATTCTTTTTAGGTATGATCATGCATCTCAGAACTCTAACATTCAAAATATGGACATTTCCAATATGAGGGTCTTATTCATTTTATATTTTGCCCTCGGGTTTGTTTTTAAAAAGGTTTATGACAACTATGCTCATTTCCCTACACCCCAGTTGCTTTCTGTTTCTGGATTTTTTTAGTCTCACTACTCCTTGTGTTTAACGTCCTTGTCCCAATTCTGAGTTAAGGCCCTTCTCCCTTAGGCATTTTCCTCCACAATTTTACTAAGCATTTTTTGAAAGAACTTTTCAAAAGTGCCTCTACGATTGTCTACTTTGAGATGCTTTTCTCAGATTGTTGGATTTATGACAGGAACACAACTCCTGCCTCTAAGAGTGATTTAATTTATAGTTCTAGGCCCCAGGGAATTATGCTGAAAACTGACACATATATCACCGAAAAGAGTGACTATTTTACTTTGATTGAAGCAGTTGGACATATGAATGAGACAACGATAAGACTGGAAAGGGAGGCTGGCTTACATTTTATTTTGTAAAGTGGAAAGTTGTTGAAAGTGATGGTGCAGGAGGGTAGCGCTTCTGAAATGAGGGAGTTAAGTCTTCCAGCAGAGTGCTTGGAACATATAAATCCATAAAACATATTTATTACCTGATTGGATGGATTAGAATGGGAGTGTGGAGGGCAGAACATGAAGGCAATACAATAGTCTAGGTGAAGAGAATAATGTCAGAACATGAATGGAAGCACAGGAATGTAGCGAAAGAGGTGAGCTTGTTGGGTAATCCTTTTTCTCTTTAAATAAATGGGGTTTTTGGGTTTGTTTGTTTGTTTGTTTTTTGTGATACATTCAATATGAACCTCTCTTGATCCTCTTCAACCCAGCAAGTAATATAATATTCCACAGCCCTAGACCTACTGTTACCAAAGTTTAGAATGTCATAAGTATTCATTTTCATGGTGGTTTTGCTTCCCAAATTTATACCTCTATTAACACGATAATTTTTAGGTTAGTTTCTAGGCAACAATTATATCTCTAACATTTAAATTGCATGAAGCTTATCAGAAGATAATAGACCGGAACAGCTAACTCATTTAAACTAGTCTGGATCCTGAGGTACATTTGGTGGGTGAAGACTCAGGAAGCGGTTCTGTCTAGAATCAAGAACATGATTTGATGGTCATGGAGATGGGTCATGTTTGGTATTTCTGGGCTTCTGTGTGCAGATGAGAGAACAAGGACTCCATCTCTGCATTTGCATGTTTGTAACCTATATTTACTGCTGAGTATGGAACATTTTCTAATGTCTAATTGGGAAATCCAAGACTCTTCTCTAACTGTTCTTTAAAATTTTTTTTTTTAAGTTTTCTATATTAAAAAAAGTATTACATGCTCATAGATTTTTCTTATAATATCTGTAATAATTTTTAAGTTCACTAACCTCTGCCAAATTCCTTTCTAGATGCTTTTCTTTCAAAGTGCCAAGTATTTTAAAAAATATTTGCCATACAAAATAAGACACTACAGGTTTTACAAAAATCCAGGGCAGTCTCTCTCAAGAAGCACAACAAATAAATGAGAAAAAAATAATTAACAATATGAAGAAAAATATCCATCCAATAGGTCAAGTAGCATTGGCATCAAGTTGCCCAGCTATTCATCAGAGGGAGCAATTACTGCCTTGTGTGGAGGGTCAGGAAAGATTTCAGCAAGAATGGATTTGAGCTGGTCCTGTCGGATTCAGAGAGGTGAAAAGAGTAAGCCAGAAGAAAGCATTTCAGGTGAGGAAATGAGAGAAACAAACGCCAGTGAGATAAAGCTCTTCTTTCCAGAGAAGTGAATGGAAAAATCCCCACCATGGCAACCTCCAACCTCCTGAGTTCCCTTCAGGACAGATGTTGGAGAACTCTGCTAGCTGCAGCCTGTTTCTCAGGGTGGGTGACGACTTGAGCAGGTTAGAGGAGGGTATTCATGAGATAAAGTCTAAGTACATTTAGATCATTCGACCTTTTCCTGTTCTCAGCTAAGTACTTCAACTAATTCTGCATGGCCGCCTCACAGTTATGTGACCTTGGTCCTGGAGGGGAATGTGAAAGAATCAGCAGAGGGACACGAGCAAGTGCACCCCAATGCCTAGAAAATCGACCTTAGCCTCTCTTTTCCTGCGGGGGTTAGAGACATCAGCTTTGTCTATGATGTCCACATGTTCGGTTAAGGCGAGTCTTCTCTCAGCTTAAGCAAAGATGAATACATAGTACGGTTATCTCACAATTAACTAGTTATCTCACCTGGCTATTGGAAGTCCAGGCACTTCACTTACTAGCTGCAATTTATTTCTGTTTTCAGAATCTGACAGATGATATTGCCAATCCACTATTCATTCAGTTATTAAGAGTTCTTGAACACTTACTATGTATTAGGTCCTCCACTATTTGGAGCATTACAGAGAAGTAAGGCATAATCCCTCCTGTTAGGAATTTATAGTTAGATGAAGGAGACGTGCAAATAGATGATTACCATATGCAAGGAACAATGTGTAGGAATAGTGTTTCAGAGTATCAGATGTTAGCCAATGAGTTTTATTGATACTGAATAAACACTAGTATCACTCTCATTGACATGACTTTCTATCTATGGGGAGACTGTGGCTGACTGAAAATAGTATGATGTAGAGACAACAAAGGGAATATGGAAAGTCAGAAGGATATCTTTGGGCTAAAGATCTGTGATTAAACGTTACCCACCCACTTTAGAACAGGCAACAAGGCTAGTCAGTGGAATCCCTGAGGAGTGTTCCATTTAGAAGCTGACTGATGAGTGATGCTCTGTTAATTACAAACAGGAGCGGCAACATCAAAACAGCATGACATGAGGAGAGTCCACAATTGGGTTGTAGAGCAATGCCAGAGGATGGGCAGGCACGGTAAATACTAATCCCACAGCAAGGCCTCCCCACCATTCTTGACTCTGCTTAAGCAGCTGGAGGTCCCATTAAACAGGCCAAGGCAAGAACAGCTGTCTCTTCTACTGCACATCTCATATCCCACGTGTCTATGCTTTGCAGAGAAATACATGCAGTATTTACTTCCACTACACATGACTTATTCTGATCACAGAGTTATCAGTTCTTTTCAGGGATCTGTTTCAAGTTGATATATATAATTATAGTGCATTTTGGTCAATCATGGAAAACAGCAATTTCCTTCTTCCTCTCCAGTACATTTCAGCAACTTAAAAGCTTTCTCCCATGGATTGAAGTTTTACATCAGCATTTTCCAAGCTGCATTCTGTGCTAACCAATTCTCTCTATGCTTGGGGAGACAATTTTCCAGTTACATAATACAGCTCTTTGTAAAATTACGAAGGCAAAGCCACATTACTTTTTTGATTGTGTTTAGAAGGAAAAGGTTGGGCCTTTTCATTGTCCTAATAAAAGTGGCTCAGACACATCTGGAATCACCATCTGAGTAACTTCTTTTATTAGAAGGAAAACTTGCTGCCAACCTGGCAAATTGGACAATGGACTATGACACTCGAGAAATATTCAGTGCCTAACATCCGGTCAGAATGAAACGAAGGGAAAGAAGTGCAGCTCCATGGCCCAGGAGCCAGCAATCACCAGGGAACACCATATGGCTACAAATGGAAGGGAACTGACACACCATAAATATGAAGTGAGTTACAGGGCAAGCAAGGGCTGCTCAATATTCACAAACAAGTGCACAAGCATAATTTGAAAAGTCGAAGAATGATCTCATTCACTAAAATATTTTTCTCTAAACTGGTCAAGAACCATGACTGCAGCATTTTCCACTGACTTCATTGTGTGCTTAGTCAGTGATACCAAATTTTAAACTAGTCTGTTATTGATTCTCAGCACTGTTAGAAATGCCGCTGTAGGCATTCAGCTTGCCTGAGCACTTCTTAAGATGGGGCCATAAGAAAGACGTGTCTGTAAGAAATAAAATGGCTTTGCTGCCTTAAACGCCATAGGATGAGGTTGTTTGAAAACCCCAAAACCTGAAATTAATGCAGTGCCTTCATTTCCAAAGTAATTTTACATCTATCATCTTCTTCTTAAAAAATACTTATGGCTGATGGAGTCTATTCCGAGGAGTGGAGATTTCAGGACCTATACATACATGTGTGCACACACACGTATGTAAGCATGCATACGTAACATATACTTATATGAAGGGAAGCAATTAAGGTGCAAAAATCAGATTAGGGCAGGTGATAAGGTTTGCCCTGAACCTATATTTGCATAGCACTCACTCTGCTGTTTACTTAGATCATATGATTATTCGTAGTGCTTTAGAAAAGGGAATGGATGGAGATTTGGGGAGAGGGGACAAAAGCCATGCCAAGCCAACCCTTTGGGCACCGACACTCATCCTGAGCAAAGCAGTGAGATAGGTGAAGTTTATTTCTAGCATCATTTCCAGATTTTACCAGTTCAATAGTATTCTTGTGCTCTCTCCTATCTTCCTTTATTCAACCCTAAGCTCAGGAAAGCATTTACATACACCATTTATCCTTCTCTTCTATGGCTTTTAATTTGATATACTGTCTCTCAGAACTTGTCCTTTTAAAGGGATTTCAGCTATCAAAGGGAAGGTAGGAATATTTGGTTTTGTTTGTGGTGGGGATATAGGGGTCCTTTACCATCCACGACAGTCCTAAGTGGCACTTCTTTTCCTGAGTGGAATTTTATGTTGCCTTAATGCACTGGGCTTCATAAAAATTATACCTTTGTGTCAAAGTAGGTGAAGCACTTTGGGGAAGTGAAACACAGACTAGGAGCCACCAGTCATAATTCCAGTGTTGCCACAAATAAATAGTATAAACTGGTGAGGTTTATAACAGTCTCCTGATGCCTTTCTGCTCAAACAGTAAAAGGGGACAGCAGGCATTCGAGGACACTTTGATTTTGAAGAGACAGTGACACACAGACTTAATATTTGAGTTTGTTAGCTGTAAGAGAGAAGAAACATTTTCATTTTGTTTTATAAAGCCCCAAATTCCATATTTTATAGGGTGGAGACTCCTCATAAAAATTGTACGCTGACAATAAGTGATGATGAGCCTAATGAAACTCCCTGTAGAGATCTCTGTAAATGTGGTATGAACAAAGATTATTAGTAATTACCAGAATGTTACAAGTGCTCCTTAATAAACACTTAAGAAACCAACTAATGAATCAGAGATTAACAGACTAAAGGCTTGCAATTACAGAACACATTAAAAGGATAACTGTAGCAAGATTAAATAAAGATTTTAATTCGCTGTAATTAGCCTATCTTACCAAAATAAGATGCGACTCCTAAGAAGTATGTTTGTTTTCTTACTGGTTGGTTGAATATGGCCAAAGTAAGTCTCAACATGCAAAGACACATCCAAGGTTTTGAAATTGAGGTGTACACACCTATCTGACAAACTTTGGGAAAAGGCCCTAGAAACCACATCTTCAGAAAAATTCCCACCGTAAATTCCCACCATGTATATTTGTGTCTTGAACTCGGAAAAACCACCTTCCAGTAAGGCTGCCCTGATAAGAAATGCTGCCTTCCCACAAGAGGCGAACCACTGACCCAAAGGGGGGTAGGGCCTCTGCATTTATCATCGCTGTGGAAAGACCATTCAGATGGTGAGGAGATGGGGCTGCTGCTTTTGAAGATGATCCTGACAGTTTTCTTTAACAAGTGTTAGAAAGAAGGACTTCCTAATGTATCTCCAGGTCCATAGCTTTATCGGTCCAATTTTAAGTGCCTAGTGATTGTGAATGGTAGTTAGGGAAAAAAAAAACAGTTAGCTATGAGTATTTTGTTTTACTTCAGAGTGTAGTACAAATAATTCACATAACATTGCCTTAGCAACGAAGAGCACAAGAGTCCTTTAATCATGTTGGAAGGGTGTGGTTCATAGTTCTAGACACAGATTTCTGTCTCAACATTTTCTGAGATCCCCACTTGCACAATGGGCAAGATTAAGGGTCTTGGGGACCCAGAGATGAATAAACCATAGACTTTGCCCTTTGGAAGAGAACAAACAGGTGAGGTGGAAGGGGGCGGGGGGACAGGGAGATGTAAGTGATAATTATAAAATAAGGCAGAATACAAATATTAAAAAGAGGTTCTAGGAACTTGGCTCACCTGCGATTTATGCATTGCCTTTGCTTGCTGGGTTCACAGTCTGGGCCTGGCATCAATTAACACTCTAAAACAACGCTAACAAACACACAAGCATCTTGAGTTTGGCCCTGTCCCAGTAATGATCATTGACTGAAGTTCAAAAGCTGTACTCATACATATTTGGCTGTTTATCAAATTATTCTAAAAATTCAAGGAAAAGAAAGATACTTTCCCTGACTGTTGCTCAGTCATGTTCCTAGGAGAGTCTCTTTATAAAAGAAATAGAAACCCATAGCTGGTAAACAAAAAAATAATAATATGTCCTTTGCCTGTGTAAAGTCTGAATGTCTTTACTAGGTGTAGGTGGGCTAGGTGGGCGGGGCTATGCTTTGGCTGAGCATTTATGATATTGTAAAGAAGGCCAATAAATTTTTCTATGTGATTATAAAACAGTTTATAATTTGAAGAAATATGTAACCTGGAGCACTCAGTCAGCCTAGATAATTACTACAGATAAATTAACAATGTCTTGGCAAGGCCACAAAAGCAAGGGGAATCTATGCCATGTAATTCTGAACACGTTTTTCAAAAAAGCCTCAAAAATGTTATCTCTCTGAAATATCAGATCAACCCAGATAGCCTGATTACACTTTAAGTAATTTCCTCTGATCCTAGACACATCTAATTGCAATTTCCTTTCGCAAGCCAAGGAAATTTGACATCTGATATTCTGTACATTTTACAATTCATACTTTAACAGTACACTTAAGTAGCCTATAAATGATTCATCATTTTTGCCAACCACAAATTTTGTTACAATAAACATTTACCTATGTGTCTCTGATTATTGGTTGTGATGAAACAGATCTAGTTTTGTACATCTTACACAATTATAAGCTTTGGTATTTCTGGCACTTAGAATCTCAGTAAAATTTGACACTGTAAAAGGAATCATGATAAGAGAGTTTATTCTACCATCTGGCACAAGTTCTTCCAGTTGTTTATATTACTTATGGGATAATAACTAAGTGTACTGACAATATAATTCTAAAATTTATTTTAATGACAACATACTAGTTAACAAGTCAGAGACAGATGATCATTAGAGATTGTAGCCTAAATCTAATACTGCTAAACCACAAGTAATAAAATAGGCTAATTGACATAGCTGTATAATTAAAATGCTCTGAGCATAAACTGGTCTCAATTAAACAAAAGCTTGACTAGCATGACTTTCAGACATTTTGCTTTGTAAAGTACATATCACATTATAAAACTAGACTTAATATTAGACTATAGTGCTGCCACTCTTTGAATATATGTATGTGTTAGTATACATATATTTAATTACATTTATATTTAATGTCAACAAATGACTTCATACTGAGATGTACCTATGTACATATTCCCAAGTGCTTTGGGAAATAGGTCATTAGAGTGGTTAATTAGCATGAAATCAACTTGTATGTGGTAACAAGGGAAGGATGGATCACTGATTGGAAGTAAAACCCATTATCAAGGTAATGAGACTAGAAAGAGCTATGTCAACTTCATCAATAAAATATTAAAATTATAATAGTAATGACAAGTATCATAGTTTTCCCAAAATAATTAGTTTGAAAAAAGTTGATGTCTCCTCCCCAAAACAGAAAAATGAGCTAATCTTTCTCTTTCTGACCCTCCCCACCTACCTCCTTGGGTCCTAACATTCACCTGTAGCACCTACTGCCTGGTGACAGAGAACCACACAATATCATTCTTACTTCTTGAACCTCAGATCATCGCTCAGGACGAGACTGAACTTCTTGGTTTCTGGCCTCCATGAAAGATTTCCAGAACAGGGCATTCAAAAGCAGTCAAACCTACCAGAACCCTCTTACTGGTCCTGGGAAATGAGCCTCTTCACGAAACTAATTATGCACTGGAGACCACAATCCAGGGTCCCAGTGAGGGAAATGTCAGAAAATATAGCGTTTCTGAAGACCTAATATACCATTTCATTTTTATTTGACTGATCAAATGTGCCTATTTTATGGTTTATTTAAACACTGATAGAGGAAGGATACTTTTCAATAATGTCAAAGAGTGAAAGATGAAAAGAGTGACTTGTTTCTTTGCATTCATAAGCATAAATGCTTATGCTAGAAAGAAATTTGGGGAATGGAGATAAATAAACTTGGCTGATAAGGGAGAAAAATGCTTAAGTTTGTCACAGTTGAGGAAAATTTCAAGGAAAGTTTTTATCTTTATACTAAAATTTACCTCATATATTACCAAGATTTGGGTGGGTAGTTCTCAGTTCCAAATGTGAACATAGTTTTCCAAAGCATTTCATAGGTGGGCAGGACCCCCCCAAATCACAAAGAAATGGTAATCATCCTACTTAGTTGTAGGTCACTTTTAACATGGAGAGCAGTTTTACACATATGCTGTCATCTCAAGGTGCCCCTTAGTCTCACAGTTCCTTAAATTTTAGGGTTAAAATGACATGAAAAAGAAAAACAGGAAAAGTATAGCTTGGAGCTAAAAAGGCATTATACTAGAGGGAACGGGTTTCCCCAAAGTCTCTCAGTGGTACTGTAAATTTGTTGCTCTAGTTTGGTAAATTTGGTTCCATGAACCAAACTTTTCCAGTTGTCAGAAAGGGAATAATGTTACTTGCATATCACCCAACTACCTCTGAGGTTTATCTGTGGAACTGTAAAAAAAATCAGTCCTGAATTAACTGCTGAGAGCCAGGTTTCAGAGATATACTAATTTAATTTGATCCTTCACCATTGGTGAATTCACTGTGAATGGAGAGAGATCTCTTCATAGGGAGGTGGGATGGTCATCTTTGTACAAGAATTTAGATGCCATCCTACTTGAAGAGCAGAAGACATCAAGTGATTCCTTTCAGCCCTCTCATTGTAGACAACTGATTTGATACATTCTGGACTCCCCCACCCCAAAAGATCTTTCTATATTTATCTAGCACTTATTCTATAGGGTTTATTTTTTTCCAAATGTTTAAGTAACTACTGTGTGACTTGGGAACATCTTCAAGGCCAATATCAACTAATGAGCTTTATAATTCTCTCTCATTCTCTCTCCCTCTCTCTCTCTCTCCCCCCACTCCCTTCCATCCTTCCTTTTCCCTTCTCCCTTCCTCCCTCCCTCTTTCTCTCAACTAAATGTTTCAATAATGAATATTCCATTATGTCATGAACCCAAGCTCAAAAGAGCCCCAGTGGAAGGGCGTGTTTTTATTATTATCATCAAATAACATGCTAAAAATAATTAAACATCACTTACAAATTGGCAACAGAAGAGATGCATGAATTATTCCCAAGCAGGAGCAGGCTTAACTTGTCTACAGAACTTGTACAGGAAACTATGCCTCACTAATTAACCAAATGTTTAATAAAAAACAACTAATATTTTTGGCAGAATTACAAGTGGGTATTTTGGCAGGTAGCAAAGCACTACAAGACAGTTCAAGTCATTTAATTTCATAAAATGCTGATCTTAGTCCAACTAGCAACTTTTACGTAAATGTAACTTTGCATCTTAAATCATAATTACCTTTTAAAAAACCTCTGTTCTACAAATTAAGATGCAGATAATTGGGTATTTAATTAATCCAGGTTCCCTAAAACCTTAAAAACTAAATATAATACGCTCACTTAAAATGAGACCCAAGTGAGAAAGGTATAGTGAATATATAAGATTTAAACCTGCTCCTTGAAACTTCTGCTGGGCGAATTCCAGTTGGGTTCAATGAAATTCTGCGCACTCTCATTCAATTAACCATCAAATCTAAATGCGAAGGTTAAATTTAGACATTTGAAGACTTAGTCCCTCCCTTCACAAGTAAAACCTTATCATTGAGTATAAAAGAGCAAACAGTGTTCTGACACAGTGAAATTGACAGAGAATTCAAGCCAACCAGCATTGATTGATTGTCTAGCCTGTGTGGGGCACTTATAGAAGTTTGTATTCTCATAGGAGATAAACAGATAGCATTAAAACATTAACTACAGGCAAGCCTTCCCAGACTTATCATATTCTTACTTGCCTCCTTAAGCAATGCAACCTAGCATTTCTGTAGAGCCTGAGCTTGGTGGGACCTTCTGTATGGGAACTAACCTCCTGTGCAGTTCCACAGTGATCTCCCCAGGCCTGGCAAGGCTTGGGCGGGCCTATCCGCACACTAATGGCCTCATGGTGATTTTCTGGTTCTTTGTTTTCCCTGTATGGCTTCCTTCCATATGCCCCTAAGCCACTCACCCTGCTCCCCTCTTTTCCTCCCACTCTTTCTCCCCTGCATTCTTCCTGTGACCTTTAATTTGTCCCTGAAAACCAGCCATGAACTGAGGACCCGCTAACCCAGCGTGGTCGTGGCTCCTAGTGAGGGCCTGAGGGGCCATAGTATGAGTCAGGTCCATGAGCATCAGTGCCTGGCCTTTGAACATCAATTTTGGCTGTTCAGAGACCATTTTTGCATGTGTTTTGTTTCTCAGTTTTGTGCCAGAGTGTTGAGGTTCTGAGATAAGTGGCCTCTGCCTGCATTTGAACTTTCCCCCGAGAATGAGCTGTTCTGAGAGGAGGGAAGAGGCAGACAGTCTCCACTTTCCTCGGGTGTTCTTGCCCCTGGGCTCTGTGCTCATGCTCAGGTAGCACCCCTGAGGCGGCTGCAGCCTCTCCTCCTGGTGGGAGGATAGTCCTGCTGCAATGTGCTCCTATCCCTTTGGGACCTCTCTACTTCAAGGGCTTAATCGAGTTCTGTTGCTCCTGGAAGCTGAACAAGAATTAATTTAGAACTCATGATGAGGATGAAGATGATAACACAAAGCACAGTTGACACCAACCGTAACGATTCTTTCTTCCTTCTCTATTCTGCTCCCCTATTTGTTTGGTGCATTCCGTTTCTGTTTCTGTAAATAAAATGCCCTTCCATGTTTTCTCATGTGTTTGTTTTCCAAGTCTGCACTATGGACTGTGTGGTAAGTGTGTGTTGTTTAGATTCTCATAGATGCATGTTTAGTTTGAAAATATGAGAAAAATATGAAAATGACTTTTGAAAAACCTACATATTTTCAGAATTCTGACTAAATCACTGTGGTTTTCTATTGGTTCTGGTGGTATTGCACTATCCCTTTTGGGAGCGGAGAAAGAGAGGGATGGGGGAGAGAGGGAAATAGAGAGAGAGAGAGAGAGAGAGAGAGAGAGAGAGAGAGAGAGAGAGAGAGAGAACCACTGTGAAGGATTCCACCTCTTAGTACAAATACTTTGGAAACTGCTAAGCCCACTACTACTCATGTGTATTAGGTCAAATTCTGGCAGAAGTCATGGGACAGCTGCAATTCCATACTCTGAATTGTGTCTTAAAAAAATCTTGATATAATTTATATAATCGTTGGCAGGTATTCCCTATTTTTTCATTTCCTTGAATGTAGACAACTTGGAATAAAGAGATTGGGAGAAATTAGTATTTTCAATGGTGAAGTCAGTATATTCACAACTTTAAATATGCAATATGAAGAGAACTTTCTGCAAAGAAGATTGGATACCTTTAGATACCTTTTGTTGGTTTGTTTAGTAATACTACTTGTGTCAGGTTGAGTTTCAGCTAACTATCAAGGGAATTAAAAGGCTATACAATTTCTGAAAGTTTTTATGACTTAAGAAAAAATTCAGCACAAGTAAACAAGTATACAATTAAAGATGCCACACATTCAGATACAAACAAGATGAAAATTTTCTGAAAAATTCCAAGTTTAAGTATTCTAAAAATTTGAGGCATACACAGATGACTATTTTGTTACATTGTAATACCTATCCTAAATGAGCATGGCTTCACCAAGGGCTTTGGTTGCTAGAACTGACATATCTCGAGGTAATACACATGGGGAATGGTTATTACAGAGACTGCGTGTGACAAGGCGGTGTAATGAGGTCTCCTGGGACCTAGGACTGGGACAGGGGAATCCATCATCAACTATGCGAATATAATAAACTGTCCATATAAAACCTCCTGCCTCCTTTTCCATTGTATGAAGTGGATGCTCAAAAATTGTACACAGCCAGATAGTGAGTACATCCCCAGCCCCCAATATACATCTAGGTGTAAGCAACATGACTGCTTCTTTTCAATGGAATCTAAGTGAAATGATGTATGTCACTTCCAGACTGAGGCTTTTAAGAAGTGAGTAGGGCTTCTCCATTCTCCCTCCTGTTCCACCTGTAAGATGTACTTTGCAAGATATATCAAGACTAGCTACATCTTCCATCAAATCCGCATCACCTGCAAGAATGGTGCTCTAGTGGATGCAGAGTCACAAGATGAGGAAAAGCTCCTACCATCTGGTAATACTCACATTGGATTATTACATGACTATATTTTATTGGGGGTAAACCACTGAAATACAGGGGTTTATTTGTTACTGCAGCTAGAGTTGCCTTAACTGATCCAAGGAGCAACACCATACTGTGTCTCTGCCTGTCTCTGTCTTCTCTTGGTAGACCAGTTCCTTCTGGTTACTCAGGAATCCTGCTCCCTGACAGCACTGACTTAGATAGAGCAACCCATCCTTGGTGCAATAGGGCACAAACCAGGTATCCACCATCTACTCCTTTCTGCCACTGCATGTGCCAGGTATCGTTCATTTGCTCCTTCAGATCTACTCTACCCTTTCCCACCCTGTTTGCGGCCCTAAGAGATGATCTGAATTGATTCTGTCAAAAGACTCCTATGTCCCATGCCTTTCAGCCAGATTTGGTCAGTGAGAAGCCCTGGCAAGTGACAAAAGGAAGGGAGGAAAACGAGTCTGTGGTATTTATTTGTCTGGTTCCTTCCTGTGAGTCTTCCTCAGGCTTGTCTCTATCAACAGACGTTCACTGCTCCTCTAAGGAGCCCTCTCTTCACGGCTTTCATCTTTCAAGTTTTGGTAACCTTTCCCTTCACACATGGCTTTGGCTTAGAGGTAGTGACAACTTTGCCTCCTGTGGCTGGTGGCCACAGGATCCTGAGTTCTTTCTTCTGATTTCCTTACACCCTGCCCATACCTACCTTTGTTATAAATCCATTTATAAACCCCCTTCAAATTACCCTAATTGGAGAGTGTCATCTTTTTCCTGCTGGTTCTCTCTCTACAAAACCACATCATAGTTAAAATTCCTTAAGAGTCAGCTGTGCCCCACTGGCTCACTTAGCTCTATCGCAGGGATGGAGTCATTGTGCAAACGTGTCCATCAAGCCCACCCCTCCATCCGAGCCTGTGAGTGATGGCAACTTGCAGAGAAGGAGAAAGTCTGCAGGTATCTCAGTGAGCAAAAAGGACATCTTCTTAGCTTCTGGTATAAGTTTCCCTTCTTCTTTTCACTCCTCATCAGCTATATGACTACCATCACCAGCTTTTGCATTATCCCCCAGCAGATTGCTTCACCAGAGAGCC
Organism: Aselliscus stoliczkanus; assembly: GCA_033961575.1. Lineage (NCBI taxonomy): Eukaryota > Metazoa > Chordata > Mammalia > Chiroptera > Hipposideridae > Aselliscus > Aselliscus stoliczkanus. Next base: position 74,132,506 of record CM066732.1, on the reverse strand, counting down.
AGCAAACTATTGCTTTTTACAGAGCTGTGCACTGCGAATAGTGCATATTCTTAGTACACCATTTATAATCCAAGTCTTTACATTTAGAACCAGAAATGTTTGTAAAAACAAAAAGGCAGAAAAAAGTATCAGTACCATAGAATCATGTTTTTGCCATGTTATTTCTGAGGGGGTAAACATCTTTGTACCAAACTGGATATGCCATAGATATGTCATACAGTATCTGCATGCAAAGAACTAATCACCATTTTCTCTTTCACATTTTTTGGAGGGCAGGCAGTTTCGGTAAAGTATCTACCTAACTGCAGGCATTACAAAGATTGTTTGTGTGAATATCCAGGTACAGAATCCTAAACGTTCCATTTTAAGAGTTTATTTTTCTCTAAATATTTTATCCTATTACACTAGGAAGTCTTTGGTGATTACAGTTGTATGTATGCTTTTTCTTACATCAGAAAAACGGGAACTAGAAAACACTCACCTTCTTCCCCTGGGAGAAGTAAAAATGGGAGGAAAAACATATTTTCACTCTTTTTTGTTTTAAAGTTGCATGTTTTATATGAACTGTGATAAGGTTAAGATTAAAACATAGTTATTTCTCCAAATTAATAAATTCTTCAGGGATATTACCAATGCCCTTCACCATACATAGGAAATCTATACCATCCCTTCCTCAATATCCTATATCATCAGTTTCATGACTTGGGAGATGTATGCAAAAGCTTACATTTACCAGGACTTCATGATGGGATTCAAAGCGGGAGGTGGTTATGTTTTTAAAAGTCAGATTGATCATGGGCCGGCCGAGTGGCCTGGTGGTTAAGCACTGGCTTGGGAAGCCAGCAGCTCCGGTTCGGGTCCCACATGTGAGGGCCAGTGACACTGCCCTCAAAAAATAAAATAAAATAAAAGTCGTAGATTGATCAAATAGCCATAGTTTCCTCTTCTCTCTCACCCTCACCCCTTTCCCAGCTAAGCCTCCCAGCATGCACATGTGTATAACTAAAACCAGGGGACTAAGTGCCCTTAGAAATGAGTTCAGTACAAAAGCAATTTATTTACACTGATATCTAGTGGATCTGTGGAAAGTGCTTTCCTTTGCTTGACCATGTTTCATCTAAACAATAACTACACACAGAAAGACCATTAAATGGCATGAGCACTTCGTGTAAGACCCACAAAGGCTTAAAACTGCATTGTCCAATCTGGTAGTCACTAGTCACATGTGGTTACTAAGCATTGAAAGGTAGCTAGTGAAACTGAGAAAACAAATTTATTCTATTTTAATTAATTTAGATTTAATTTAAAAGTTAAAGAAGTGTGAAATATTTTCCCATTAAACATAACTTCATCATTTTGCTAGGACTTTAAACATTGCATCTCATAAGATATATTGTAATAAGCATAGGCTTTTTATTTTTTAAAATGTGGCCAATAGTATATTTAAAATTATATGTATGGCTCACATTATATTTCTATTGAAAAGCCCTGGCTTAAAAAGCCAAGATTTCAGGCTAAAATGCTACATTTTTTACATACAGCTGCACCCTAATATATGAAGCATTACCAGAATTTCTGGGGAAATATCTCTCGTACATAGAGTAGGAAAATATTTTGAATTTTAAACTCAGTTTACCCGTTATAAGTTTAGTGTTACTTAGTGTATAGTCCCTCATTACTTCAGTTGTTTATACCACCACAAGGTAATTTTATTATGTCAGTTTTGAACTGATTAAAGATGAAAATGCCTCCTTGGTGTTCCTCAAACAATCTTTTATGAGATACATCAACCCTTAGAACGAAGCTGCCATGCCTATCAGGTTGGCAAAAATGTTTTCTGAGAAATCCAACATGGAACCTACTACATTAAATTTCAAAGCAATTAGGAACATTGAAAAGACTCTTAAATAGACAATGTTCTTTTCCTTCAAGCTATCTGAATTGCAGCTGAACATACCAATATAGTCTTTTCCAAGCATAGAATTTGAGAAAGATCAATATATAGACATATTCAAGTCATTTCCATGCCTGTGTCTTTGCTAGTTTGATAAAAATTAAATAAAATCTTCCAAACATAAAGTACTGTCAGTATAGTCTTAAAACCAAATCCCTCACTGGAAAATAGAAATAGCCATTTGTCAGGACAGTGCTGGAAAGAAGTTGGAGCTGTGTATGGAGAGACAGTGACTTGAAAATCACCAGAATGTGATGAAAATGAAAAAGTGCTTTTTCTTCCAAATCGACCTAATGACTCTATAAAATAATACATATATCTTCATTACAATGAGTCATAACAATGATTTAAGATCTTCTACTTTAAATGTTATGCCTCTTTGTTTTTCCTTAGACAGGACAAGAGACAAAAACTGGAAAGCATGGGTCATATGGATCATGGCAGCACTGCTATGTCTGGAATTTTCTTATAAATATCCTATGGCTTTGAGGCTCACAGGCCTGGCTAAAACAGCAGGGACAATCTCATTTGCACTTTTATAGTTGTAGAGGGATTTTCAAGAGTTAAAACAATTTTCCATAATATTCTGTATTAACTTAACGGATCTGAAGTGTGATTATTACACCTTTTCACGCTTTCTGCAGGCTGACAATTTGGAAGTAATTTTAGAAAAACAAACAAAATTATAAACAAATGCCAACAGGAAGGTATTCTTGGGTACTCAAAAGAATCTACTTTGCAACAAATTTTTACTGCCTGTTTGCAGCTTTATGCCTTTTTAAGATTATTTTTTTTAAACGCTATAAATGACTGTTTCTACCCTTGTGAAAATCGTCACTTCAAAGGAACGTCTTGTGGCACTCTACAATGACTAAACAAGTCCCAGAAAACAAAGTGGATGCCACCCCTTTCTTGTGTGATTAAATAACAAATAATTTTTGTTTTATCAGAAACTATATTTTTACTTTACTAAAATAAATGTTCATTGTTTACCAGAGTTTGCATAAATTAATTTGCTTAAAAATAGAAAAAATAATACTAATTTCACTAAAATGTAAAACTTCCATGTAAGAGCATTAAAGTCAATTTTTCAATCCATCTGTAAAGTGCACAGTAAACTATACCAGGCATAAGGATACTAAAAATGATGAGATGCAAGGAAGTTAAAAACCAGAGTCAATGAGAAGGGAATTCAAAGTAAAACATACAGTACTATTCAAATAAATTTCATATACACACACACAGAAGATAAATAAATGCTTAAAGGAGGTAGGATATAAAAATGAGTTGATGGAATGGAGACTAGATGGAGCTAAATGGAGAAAACGTATTGGAAGCAGTTAACTTATAGTGCCAGGAAGGACAGTTCTGGGGCAGTGAGCAGTATGCTTTCATGGGTGGATGGGAAGTTAAATCAGTACAGAAAGGAGCCTTGTTAGAGTATTAAAAGGAGATATGTGTATATCAGTAAGGGCTGATAACCTTTTCCTAAGAACCAAACAGGATTTTTTGAAAGCAAAGGAGGAATGTTCTAAAAGTTTAGGAAAAAAAAAAAGGTACATGTAGAATCAAAAAGAAGTGTGCCTAAACAATAGGCAGAAATAAGAGTAAATTATCAAATAGTTGATTTGTATGTACTAGGAAAGGGAACTGGTTTCTGTTTTAACTTAGTCAGGTTATGTGAGACAGTGGAAATAGAAAAGGCTTTGGAATCAGGCAGCCCTGGGTTCAAATCCTGACTAGGCCACTTACCCAGTGCATAAACTTGGACAGGGAATTTAAACCTTTCTGTTTCTTTATCTGGAAAAGTGATGCTTTCGTTGCCATTTACAATGAGGATTAAATAAGTCGATTTGTGTAAAATGCTTGATACATATATTTCTTAGTAAATATTGGTTCTTTTCTACCTCTTCTCATTCCTAACCTGTCCTCCCTTTTCTCTCTCTTATTGCCCATGCCCCTTGGAAGGAAGGAGACATGAAAAGGCTAAGAATAAAGCCCTGTCTTGTGAAACAGGAAAAGGGACACAGCCTCACTTCCTTTTACTCTTAAACCCTTGTTAAAGGTTTCCTGACTCTACAAGGAACCATTCACACTCATTTGGCGTTCTCATGGTGTTTCCCAGATTTTCCATGTCAAATGTCCAATAACTGAACGAAAGTTTCCTTGTCAAGTGCTATATTTTACAAAAATTCTTTATTCCTATATCTGTTAGGTAAAATGCAGTGCAAACATGAGTATGATCACCAACAAATGGTAATGTTATTAATGCTTAAAAAAATCCATCCCACCATGTCAGGTTTACAACTATAATCTTGAAATAGGAAATCAGTCTCTTTGTTGTTATAGATTTGGCCAAGTTTTCCCAAGTACACAAAAAAGTTTCCTAGCATGTGCTATAACAGCTTGATAACAATTTAGCACCTATGCAAAAAGAAAGAGTCAGGGATTATAAAATCACTTAGAATGTATTATTTCTAGGCTGAGCAGACATAAGTCTTTGAGGATTAATTTCATGCTGAGGGTTAAATTTCACTTTCACGATAAGCTAACCATTGCCTCGGGCTGCACAGATAATGAACCTGCCAAGGGATTAGCAAGGAAACACTTGTGTTATTATAAAGCGGGTACACTTCCCTTTCTAACCAAGTTCATCCTACATGACATTAACAAATTACTCCTTCTCTCTGCCCGCATTGCAATATAATGTGAGCCAGCAAGTGACCCTGAACCAATAGGACATGAGATAAGATCTTCTCAGTGCCTGAATGGCTATTAAACTTGTCTGAGAGAGCTAGCCCTCCTGCAGGGAAACACAAGGCATTTTATCTCCAGAGGGCCCCTGCCTCCATATGTCCATTCTTTGGACATAAAGCCTCTAAATGGACACAATGCCAAGGGGTAGAAACATCTTAATATAAACATTTAGCCCACAGAAAAGGCACTTCCCAGAAAACACAAATGATACAATTCATCTGTGACAAATTCACAGGGACCTAATATTTTCTAAATAAGAATTTAATGGCTTAACATTTGTTGAAATACATGTTCAGAGACATTTCTGATTTTTCAGATAAAAGTATCCATTTCTCAACAGAGCATTTCTGAAACAACAGCTGTGTTTATAGACATCAAATCTGTTGGCTTTTGCTCTCTCTTCATTCTCAAAGATCTCCTTCTCCTACTCGGGGTTAGAGTGGCGTCTCCCTCCTGTGCAGTGGTTCCTTCCTCCTCTGAATGGCACTCACGGCTGCCTCACTTCAGTTGTGGTCTCTAGGTGCTTGTCTTGTTTCTACTACTTGACTGTAAGCTCCCTGAGGACAGGAGTTCATCTTAACATCCCTTTGCCTCCCCTCCTGAGTCTGACCAAATATCTTCACAGAGTGGACACTCAGCTCAATTGGCAAAATGAATCTAATCATTTGACCATATCCTGATTCCAATGTACCATGTTTGGAGCAAAGAAAATCTAATGGGTATGCAGAATATGGGTCCCTGTTATCTATGAACTTATAATTTAGGAGTGTTTAGTATAAATCAGGAGTACTTTTGTTAAGAAGCTCTTCTGTTATTGAACGGACAGGCTGCTGCCAAAGTGAGAGCTGCTACTTCTGTAACTTGCTATTAAGCAGCAGGAGGAGAAAACATGGAATGTTTAGGACATCGTTGGTATTTGCTGTAACCCAACTTGGTTCAAACCATGAATCTTATGAGAAAACATAATACACTTTTCTTATGATGTATTAGTGCAACTCTGTTTGAAATATTGTCTTGTAAATAGTAGATAATGTTTCTAGAAGTTCACTTTCTTATTTGCCAGTTTGGAGGTTTTTGAACTGGGCCTATCACAATCTCAGTGCATGCCACGTGTATTCTCAGGCGAATAGACTATGTAGGTCTTATAGACAGCTGTGTTGAATGCTAATATGAAAGCATTATATAATGAAGATGGAGGAATCTAAGCTTTGACCTCTGCACTTTGCTAGACTAAAGCACTACATGAGCCCATGTTTGAGAAGGCAATTTCGGTAGGATGGTGAAGGTGGACATCAGGGTACCTGGGTATGGAAATGAGTAGGGGGGCAGGAAAATGGATGGGGACAGTAACAGTATTCTTCATCAAAAAGTTAAGTAGTTGAGGCCAGCTGAGTGACTCATTTGGTTAAAAGCTCGCTCAAGAGTGAGAGCTCTGAGCAACAGGCTTGCCAGTTGGATTCCCTGGCCGGGGCTGAGCAGCCGCTGAGCTGCCAACAGGTGGAGGGATGGCTCGGCTAAAAAAAAAAAAGAAAAAGTTAGGTAGTTGAGTAAAAGGAGACAGAGGAAAATAGAAAGAGGAATTAATAGGACATTTTTGAAAGGATAGGGGAGATGATCACATTTGTAGTTAGAGAGGAAAATCAGGTTAGAGGGGAAAACTAAAGAAGAAAAAGAAAGAAAGGATAGAGTAAGTCCTGAGGAGTAGAATCAGGAGGAACTAATCTTAGAAAAGAGACCAGATAGTTCCTCTTTGAAAACAAAAATAAAGACCATTTGTACACCTGAAATAAATACAACATTGTATTTCCATTGTAATTGAAAATTAGTAATAATAATAAAATAAAGACAAGAGAAGCAACACAGGTTTAAGCCAGAGTAGAAGAATTTTGAAGGAAACCATGTCAGATGTCCCCAGTTTCCTCAGTAGAAAGGAAGGCAAATTCATGTGTAGACAGTGATGGGAAGGTGTGTGATGGACAGCTTGTAGAAGGAAGCCCAGAGAAGCTTCTGTGTAAGGTGAAATGGGGGCTCAAAATGAAATTAAGTAGAAGTACTGCCAAGTTTCAGTGGGACCCAGGACCATGGAGCTGGGATGACATGTGACTGAAATGGCTGACTCTGGGCATCCAGACTGAGAGCCGAGTGAAGTCAGAAGAGAGTGAGGGAGGACTATGTGAAGAGGGAGTCGAAGATCAATAGTCCTGAAGGGGATGAAGGAGAGGTGCAGCACACACAAGAGAGAGAGGAACAGTAGAAGGGCAAGAAGAAGGGGCATTTCAGATTCAACATTAGGGAGATGAGGTTCCAGTCACCAGCCTACATGGAGACCAAAGCCAGAGCCACTGCAGGAGCTGTGAGGACAAGAGGGGATATGCATGGCCGACAGCCTGATGATGCCAGCAAGGAACAAGCTGTGGAGTCCTGGAGGGTCGTGAGGCCATGTTCAGGCAGTTGGTAAATGACCAAGGGATGAGAGAGAAAGATGTTGAGTGAGGGTCAGGAATAACGGCAAGGCAAGTGAGGAACATGCCAGCCCTTGTGTGAAGTGAGGAGGGGCAGAGCAGCAGCCTCCTCTGGGCCAGGTGACAGGGGCACAAGGAGAAGATGAGGAAATGTCCGATGAGAAGGTAGGTGGGGCTAGTGAACAGTGGCTCAAGGTGGAGCCAGTTTCTGGAGACCTGGGGGATGGTCAAGCCTGGGGTCAGAGAGCAGGACACAACAGAGGACACCCTGGCTTTCTCAGCTCCAGCGACCAGTCTCCACACTGCACTTTCATCATCTACCCATATAGCTAAAGCTTGGCGGCATCATACTGGAGAATTTTCCAATACCTTGATCTCAGACTTGGACTGGTTGCTGTCTTGCCCCCCCAGTTTTTCTGGTGAATGAGCTCCTTAGCGCCGTGCCTCAGTGTCCACTACTCTCTCCACCTCTCACTCCCAGGGCAGCGGGGCCTGCAGATGGGCTCCAGGTCTACATTAGGGAGGAGCACTCGAAACCAAGTCATCACCCCAGAGGTTCTCATTCAAATTATATCAACAAATTGTATTACAAGTATGGAAGAGACTACAGACACAGGTGGCCCACAGCTTTTTCCATGGAGAGCTGACATAGGTAAGTGGTTTTATGATCGTGGTCCTCACACCAAACTAGTACCACAAACACCAAGTTCAATCATGGAGAGAATTTGAGTCGGAGTCAAGGGGTGCACTGTGAGGAAGCGGAGATGGCCGGGAGTGGGCAGAGTGCCCACAGCTGCCAGGGCCTTCACTCTGCTTTCTCTTCTGGGTGAGAACGTGGGCTTCCTGATGTGGTGTTCAGCTGAAAAACAGGGGATCCCTGATACCTGTAAAGATGTCCTACCTTCTTCCTGAAGAATGAAATAAGCACAAATTTTAAAGGAGCTGTAGTTGAGCATAACAATTCCTTCTCAAACACAGGCTCTGGCAGCTGCACAGCCCTTTTGGGTTTTTGGGGGGCTGTGGGGGGAGCCACACTAGGACACACAGCACGTGTACTTCCTTTGGGTGGCCACCTAGCTTCAACTAAGATTGTGTAGCTTCTGCTAAATAAATCAGGATTGTAATAGAGACTTTACAGAGGATGACCACATCATCTCTTCCTGCCAGGCTGTAGCCTACTCGAGGTGATGTGGCTGGGATGTAGAGAACAGGTGGTGATCTCACAAGCCTCACACCTAGAAAGATGGCCTGGTGTGCAGAAAGTCAATTTGAGACCGGCAAAGTCAATTTACGGGAGGCTGGAGGGTGGAAAAGGATAATTGCCAGAAGCAATTTACATTACTTTGACTGACATTCTAGGCTACAGTATCAGGGAGATATTATTTGGCACATTAGTCAGCATTCCTGTTCATGGTAGCATGAAACAGTGATGCTTATCTCTAGAGCTGAGTGGGAAGCCTTATTAATTTGTTAGTAGTCAGTAGTTGCCAGAAGAAACACACCTTTCCCTTTAAGGAAGCATTTTAGTTGGTTAAGTACCCCATACCAGTGCATCTACTAGTCTCTTAATGGAAATTTCAAGTTGTTACAAGGTTAGTGCCTTTTGCAATATCTCACTTGCAATGGAGTGTGCATTCTGTAATGTGCTAAAAAGGATTTGGATGAATGAAGTCCTTTAATCTACATAATTACCATATAAAAGATATTTATGATATTTTTATTTGATGTTTCCTTTAAAGGAGTCACTGAAGTTTATCCAGGATCACTGAGAGTAATTCTCCATTTTCCAGATGAAGGTTATTAAACCTTAATTAAAATGCATTTATAGTCAATCATGAGAGTTCTCATTCAAATTATATCAACAAATTGTATTACAAATCCCCATGATCTTAACACATTAATCTCTCAAACCAAATTTCTGAACATAGAGCATGTGCATTCCTATGTACGAGAGGGGAGATATTAATTATGAAGTGGCTATTTTCTCCAGGAAACACAGAACTGAACATACAAATAACTAGTTTTGTTTAAATAATGAGTGTATTTTTGCTGGTATATCATCTCCATAGCTTATGTGGAACTGGCCAAAAGGAACTAAATTAATTTTCATACAGCTTAATTTAGTAAAAGGCCACACTGTATATAACAATTAATGACAGCCTTCAGGTCTGAGGAGTTAATTTGACATATCAGAAACTAATTCCCCCTTCTGCGCTTGAATCCAGTCAAACATTGACAAATGCAACTGGGACAAAAATCTCCCATGTAAAATAAAGGTACTCTGGAGATTCGGAAGATGTCATTCACTTCTGGGAGACAGTCCAAAATTGGTGACAAATGGACTGTGACTTGAAGGGAAAAAAATGACTTAATCCCTGACTGTCCTCGCAGCAGCACCACAGAGGTGACCTTCCAAGGGCCATCCGGGGCTCACAGAGCTAACTCTGCGAGAATATTCTTTGACAGGTTTCATTGTCACATATCAGAGTAGAACTAAATTCACAGTCAAAAATAAAAACAAGAGTTTTAAAAGAAAAAAATATATTATTCAAGAAGTCACTGGGAAAAACCCATGAGAGTTAATCTGTCTGTGACTAGAGACAAGAAACTTTTCGAATGGATAACAAAAGGAGGAGTTTATTTCAACCACAAAATATTTGTTTGTCTCTCTCTTTTGAAATGCCAAAGCAAAATAACTGCTATGTTATCCCTACTTGGAATTATCTTTTATCTACCAAATATTTCAGTGTTCTCAACATCATTTAAAAAGAAAAAGTTCTCCAAATAGATAACGTGAGCAAATTCCTTACTAGCCTCACTAAAGAGAACAGAAGAATCAGTTTGTTTTGGACAGACTTTACTCATATAAAATTTCTTGAAATGTGTTTTCCTTCAAATGGCTTGATAACATCGATTTCCTTAGATTAGCTCTGAAGAACCAAATATCTATCCAAAGCTTTCCTCACTTAATATTATAAAATAGGAATTATATAACACACAAATTTCTCCAAGTCTTTCTAAATTTCAATAAGCTGTGAGTTCCAAAAATTGTAGACGAGTTATTTTTCAATCAACCTGATATCTGATGAGCCAGAAAGAAGGGAGAAAGAACTACAAAGATAAGCAGGATAGCATGGAAAACAGTGACAGCTCCGATATTAATATTTTGGGTTTAAATACTAGTCCTACCACTTAGCTGTGTAACCAACAACAGCACTTACCTGCCCTGAATCTAAAAATAATATATTGGGGGATGAAATGAAATTATATATAGCAATATGTTTGACATAAAGCCAGCACTAATTAAATGTTAATTCTTTCCCTTTTAGGAACTTTGAGTAAATGTAATTCTCTTTTCTTTTCTTATGAAGAATTAAACACAGTAAGCCTTGACTTTCTTGAAGTATAAAGTATCAACCTGTTCTTAGTTTGTCTATTATATGTAGTACGTAAGGATTTCAAAAATATCAGTTGCCTATCTCATGAAGACATTACCTTTCTTAAAATAAAACTACTGGGTACCTTCTAAGTGGAAAATACACATAGCTAAACACACAAACACATCATTTAGGACTCAGTTAACTCAGTAGTAATAACTTTGGTGCTTTTGCTTCTATAACAAGTATGAATGACATTTGTTATATCTCTTCTATCCACTCTTCACAGTTCTTCCTCAAATGCACAAAGTCCTCCAGAATTCATAACTATACCCATTGCCCAAAGGCTCTGCTAGTCTCCCAGGCCGGAAGTCTCAGAATCATTCTGTAGTTTTTTCCTTTCCTTGCATTCCCTGATCATCATTTCTCTTCAAATTTCCTTTTAAATATCTTCAGATTTGTCCTTTCCTCTACATTTCCACTGATTTCTTAATACAGGGTCTATATTAACTCACAACCATGATCATTTATTAACTGCAGCCTCTTTATTTTCTCCTATTTGTAACTAACATTCTATTATAATATTATAATACCACTTTCATCTACTTAATACCCTGCTCAAGAATCTACAGTGGCTCCATTGAATAGTTCATTAAAATCAAACATATGTGTTTGGGGATTAACATCCTCCATAATCTATTACCATTCCGCTTGTCATTTTATTAGGTTGCCGAGAAAGTCATGACGTATTTTTTCTATGTTTTTCATTGCAAAGAAGTGTCATGACTTTTCCGACAACCCAATAGTTTCTGCTCTTCTCTATACCATCCCATTCTGTCCAAGTAAGTAAAGCCAACCACACTCACTCACCCCAGACTACTAATGTCCTCTGTGCTTTACTCATGTTGCTTCTTCCCCTGGGAAAATTCTCTTACCATATCTCTTATCTAAATCTTATTCATAGCCAGAAACCCTGCCTGAAGACTTTAGCTCTCTCCCTCTCTCTGAGTTTCATTTAGATTAGCTCCAAATTTTCTTCTAATTTTCCCACATACTTTGCCTCCTTAAATAAATTATACATTCCTAGGGGAGATGTGTCCTATTTTTTCATGCATCTCCCTCCCCCACTCCCCCAGCCTGGAGTCTATACCTAAATATCTGTCTAGCCAGTGTTCTTTCTCCTTTTCTTCCTAATAAAGTCCCTGATTTTATTTGGGGCTACAATATGCCCAAGGGAAAGACTATATTTCTCAACCTTCCACGCAAGTTGGTGAGGTGCTGGCAGAAATTATTAGGTGGGGCTCCCAGGATACTACTTTGAAGGTGACTGACTCAGCTGGGAAGCATATTTGTTTTGCCTGGGAGCTGGACCGATCAGTGGAGCTTCAGCAGCCATTTTGGATTATGAAGTGACTTTGCAAAAGGATGGAAGCCACAGACAACAGATAGAGAAGTCAGAAGAGACGAGGAACCTGGATCTCTGAAGAAATTTTAGGATTACACTGCTGATTTATTTGGGAAGGAGGGCTCCCTATTATTTACAGATAACACAATTCCTAACTTATATTGGTGCCAATAAAGGAAAAAGAGGCTTGGGTGGAAGGTGGCATAAAGTGATAAGGAAATCACCATCTTTGGTATAAGCAGGAAAAGAATAAATAGGAAAGGTTGAAAAATATGGAGTATCAAGGGGTGCACCCATGTGGCACTCCCATTCCTGTGCTACCGAAGCAGAAACCTGAGTTGGGGGAGGCAGGAAAATGTGGAGCTAGGGGGCAGAAACACCAGGATCTATTATTCTCAGGGAGCTGACTCTTGAATATGAAAAAGAAAGCAGTTGCTAGGGAACATGTTTGGCACCAGGTGGGCAGGCGCCTGACTCATACTATCCATAAATCCTTGGTTAAAAAATTCTTATGTCAGGGCTGGCAGAGTGGCATGGTGGTTAAGTGCTGGTTTGGGAAGCCAGCAGTTCAGGTCCCACATATGAGGGCCAGTGACACTGTCCTCAAAAAAAAAAAATCTTATGTCGAGTAATAATATTCACCACAGCTGTCAATTCAATCTAAGAACCCTGATTAGGATATTGCAGGATCAAAACTCCTGGCTGCTGTAAGGCAGGCAAAGCTATTAGAATTTTACTGTAAACACCACTGGCAGTAGCAGCAGAGACCACTCATTGAGCTAATCAGGTACTATTTGCTTTGCCTACATAACTTTAATTTAATTATTAAAACAGTCCTGTGAGGTAAATATTACAAACCTTATTGGTAAAACTCATCCAGAGTCATCAATTTTTAGCACTTTGCCCCACATTTTTTCCTCTCCCTCTCCTTCACTCTGTGTGTGTAAATAAAACATGGATATTTTGCTGACTCACTTGTATTAAGTTGAAGACATCATGACACTTCACCTCTAAATACTACAACATGTATCTCCAAAGAATAGATAAGGACATTCTCCAACATAACCAAATGCCGTCATTTCACTCATGAAATTCAGCATTGGTACAATAATATTATCTAATATTCAGTCCACATTCAAATTGCCAAATTGTCCCAATAACATCCTTTGGAGTTTGTTTACTGTACCATAGATTACTTCCCACAATTGTCATATCTCTTTAGTATCCCATAGCCTAAGAGAGTTCCCTGACCTTTTATTTGGTTTTCAAGACATTGACCTTTTTGAAGAATACAGACCAGGTGTTTGTAGAATTTGAAATTGACTGATTTGTTCCTCACAATTTTTCATGTTAAACATAAACATTTTTGATAAAAGTACTACACAGGCAATGTTGTACCCTTTTCATATATCACACAACACCACTCTGTCCTATTATAGTTGGGCAAAGCTACAGATTTTAATGCTCTACAGTACTAAAGAAGTCAGCCATTATGTAATATTTCAAAAGCAACTAACTTATTAGCATGCAAATCCGGCATTCATCAGATTAGTAACAATTTATGCAGCATTGGTTTTCTTGTCACACTGTAAGAACATACCCTTTCTAATTTACGACTCCCCTTCAATCAGAGAAATAAGAGTATTTTCTTATTTATGACAAGTTTTACATCAAGGAGAATTGCTGCTTCTTTAGATAATATGCAGGCACAGCATCACTCACTCTTCTCCTCCATGTGCCATTGTTAGAAGCTGGGTGCAGATGGGTACCAGTGGCACACAAGGGGAGAACCCAGCAAACTCTGTTACCTGGAGAAGAAGTGAGGAAGAGATGCAGCCAAATCTGAAATATGATCCTCGACGACTCAATCATTTCCATTTTATTTTACCTAATGAGGCAGGAGTTAAAATGCTGACCTGATCAGAGTCAGATGGAAGTCTTAGAGAAGTGGGTCCCCCACTGCCGTCCTGTCCCGACACCCTTTGTTACCTCCAAGTGAGCTGCGACCAGGCTGTGAACCATGTAAATAGAAGGCTTCCAGGTTAATGAAAAGCTTCAGCACCATTCAAAAATCTGGACAGAGGGTCATGCCGTCTCCTAATCCAAAGAAACTTCATGCGGCTCAGTAATAAAGTTTAATGAATGCTGGTCATTTTGAATCATGAGCCTGAGAGCCTAGCCAAGGGCTAATAGTTTCCGTACAGAATCTTTCCTCTAGCTGGGACACAAGTATTTGAAAGCTGCATGGGAAGCCAGAGTCGTACATGAAATGTAATATTCCATATGCCCAAATCCAAGGGGAAGTTTTTGAAAAGGGCAGTAAACATTTCTCAGAAGTTGATGTTTTTATTAGGTGATGGCATGCTTGGTGCGGCATTTCATTAATTAGCTGCAAAAGGAACTTTCTTTCAACGCCACGTCAGATTTGACCTATTGTAAGCATGTAAACATAGTACAAAGCCAGCCTACAAAGTCACTTCTCCATCTTTCTAGTGGCATACACTTAGAAGGCAAGCTAACAAATTTAACTAAAACTGACCCTGGAAAAATTCACCTCTCCTGGATACTCGAGCATGGATTTATTTTATATTCATTTAAAAATCTGACTATCCTAATTGCCTAGATTAGCAACATAGAAATGGATGGGTTTCTGAAAAAAGAAGGCATGAAAAAAATCATATAGAAAAATTTAAAGATTAAGTGCAACTTTCACAGAGATGGATGCAAACCTTGTGTCCTTAAGGTTCATTTAAAAATAATAGTAGATATTATATTCCAGTTACCTAGCAAATGGAGTTAGAGATGCCATAAGTCAAATCATATTCTAAAAACTTTCTTGCTTACACACAGGAGAATTCTAAAACGTGCCAAGCCATGTATGAGACACTGGGATTTTCAGGAATGCAGAGAACTTTTCCACATTTAAAAGTGCCTCAAATTGAACTATTTCAAATAAAACTTCTGTAGAAGAATATGATCCAACTGATGGTCAAATGACCATATTTGCCTCGAACTCCACTTTCAATAAATGGGACTTACTATTTATTGGCTTGCATCTATTCTTGTAAAACAATTAGCGAGGATTTTAGAAATTCTCTTGACAGACAAGTCTGGGAATTCAATGTAAATATGGATTTGAAGATTTATGGGGTGAAATATTGTGATCACACATCAGCGCTTCTCCAGTTTTCCAGAGATCATAATTCCTGCCTCTGTTTATTATTCAGTTTATGGTTGGAGCATAACAGATGATTCATTTTTAATGTGATAAATGTTTGGGGGTTTCTTTGAGGGAAATAAAAGTTTATAGTTCAGCACTGGACATGGATAGTAAACTGGAGTGTAAGGCAATATATTTCTAAAACATGGTGATTAGGATATTTATTTGCTTCTTTATACCCAGGGCTCCAGTGAAGAGTGACTGATAGTGTTTACTTTTAAACCCCAAACCACATTATTCTGCTTTGCAACTTGGTGAATGTTCTAGAAGGAAGTCCAATTTTCTCAAAAAATTCAAATTATTTTCTAGTTGTGAAAGGAATTTATAATTCCATACATGTAGACGGCACTTGCTAAACTATACAAAGTATCAGAGAGCAAGATGTGATGAAAACAAAGTACCCCAGACCCATAAGGACTTACAGTTCATGAAAAAAAAACAACACTTAGAAACATGTAATAGTCTCCATTATTTGGATTATCTCTACATTAAGCCAGACTTTTGTTTAATTCATGTATCCATCTATCCATCCATTCATGCAACAAAAATTTATTGAGCTCATACTAAATGTCAGACATAGTTCTAGTCAGGTGATAGAGGAGCGAACGAACAAAGTCTGTGGCCCCAGTGAGTTTATATTCTAGGGAGGGAGATGAACAATAAACAAATAGGCAAATACATATACATATATAGGTCCTAATCCCTTTCCACAGTTCCCAAATCCAAACACTCAAAATATCCCCAAACCATGATTTTCCTCTAAATTTGTGCCAAACTCATTTGGTGGCAAAACCTTACCTGAAAGAGAAGTGAGGCTGTCTGTAGTTTTGATTCCATTCAGTGTAACTGTGTATTGGGTTAGCTGCAGAATTACTGAGTTTGATTATTTACTGGGGTATTTGTAATATACATGATAAGTAACTGTACTGTATTACTTTTATTTTTATTTTTTTTATTATTTTATTTTTTTTTTTTTGAGGGCAGTGTCACTGGCCCTCCTATGTGGGACCAAACCGGGGCCACTGGCTTTCTAAGCCAGCGCTTAATGACCGCGCCACTCGGCCTGCCCTGTATTACTTTTATAAGATATAAATGTATCTGAATTCTGAAATGTATCTGTCCCCAAGAGTTTTTAAAAAAACAGTTTTATTGAGGTATAACTGAATATATTTAATGTACACAATTTGATGAGTCTGAACACAGATGAAACATCCATGACACTATCAATACAATCAAGGTAATAGATCCAACTCCAACTCCTCCTAGAGTTTCCACGTGTCTCTTTGCGTATATTTTTGTGATAAGAATGCTTAACATGGGATCTACCCTCTTAACAAATCTGGAATGCATAATGCTGTATTGCTAACTATAGGCACCATGTTGTCTAGCAGATAGCTAGACCTTATTATATATTAACAGCACAACTGAAATTTTATACCTTTGAAACACCCGTACCCACTAGGCCCTTGGCAACCACTATTGTATTCTCTGTTTCTGTAAGTTTGACTCTTTTAGGTACCTCATGTAAGTGGAATCATACAGGATTTGTCCTTCTGTCACTGGCTTATTTCACTTAACATAATAACCTTCAGGTTAATCCATGTTGTTGCAAATGGCAGGATTCCCTTCTTTTTAAATGTGAAATAATATTTAATTGTATGTATATACCTCACTTTATTTATCTATTCATCTGTTGGTAGACACTTCAGTTGTTTCCATACTTGGCTTTTGTGAACAATGCTATAATGAAAATGAGAGTACTAATTCCTTTTTGAGATTCTGATTTCAAATCTTTTTATCTATAACCAGAAATAAGATTACTGGATCACATGTTGGTTCTATTTTTAATTTTTTTTTTTTAAGTAGCTTCCATACTGTTTTCCATATCAGCTGCACCATCTTACATACCCACCAACAGTGTAAAAGAGTTTTGGTTAAGGAATTTAGATCTGTATACCATAATGTCAGGGACTGAATGAATAGATGAATGGATGGATGGATAAACAGATGCTTAGAAATATATATTTTTTTCAGGTGAATCTGCCAATTCCATTGAAATATGCAGCCATCGATAGATTTATACATTTTGCAATGTCTGGAACCCAAAACCAGGTTATTTGGTAATTACTGGTCCTAACATTTATTTGTCCATTTATTAGTATCTAGCTTGTCTACCAAGGAGACTAAAATGAATATGACATAGTCTCCATCTTTGTAAACTACAATCTATTAGGGGAAATACATATGAAAACAAAATGTCACACAGTGTGCTAAATGCAGCAATTGCCTTATTCTGCTTGGGAGAACAGGGCAGAGGAGGTGATGCCTGAGGAGCATTGAAAGATGAGCAGGCATTTGCCAGGGAGAGAAGGTAAGAGAGGACCCTTCATGAGGTGGATTTCTATGGGGCATGGCATGTTTGAGAAAAACGTGGGAAGGTTACTGTGGTCATAGCTGAGGTGCATGGAAGTAGATACCTATGAAGAGGAAAAAACTAAAGACACCAGGACTGTCCGTGGCTTTGCAAAAGAGCTTAGATGTTTTTTATAGAGATTTTTAGACATGGCGGTGATTGACACACTCAGCTTCTTGCTTTGCTTCATTTTTTTGTTTCTGGAAGTAGTACAAAGGATAGGTTTGAATAGGGACCAAGACTGGAAGGCAGGCCTTAGGGAGGAGGTGATAATGGCTGAAGTGGAGCAAGGGCAATGTGAGCAGGAGGGCAGATTTCAGAGACATTCAGAGGCAGACCCAAAAGGTGTCGTGACGGATGGATGTGTGCAAACGATGGAAGAGTCAGGGTGTCTAAACTAGAAGATCAGGTAGAGAACACCAGCTAGAGAAAAACACCATAAATTGAGCTAATCATATAATGTATTGCTAAATTGGATCCATCAAACCACAGATGTTCTCTTCTTTAAGTTATCCCCCACTTCAGAAGGCCAATGATCTGTTTTACACAACTGTGGACCCTATTCATAAGTCACAATACGATTAGAATTTTTTTTTCTTGTACTGGGGACTTTCCAGTGGGACAAGCAAAACAATTAGACATTAAGTATATTCTCCATACTGTCAAGGCCCAGATTCGTTTCCAGTGTCAATAAATCACCATAATTAACAACCTTTCAACCGAATGGATCCCAAAGCACTTTTCCAAATTATGCAACTCTGGAGGTGAATTGCTTCAGCTGTCCAACAGCTGTCAGCAGCACTGTGCCACGGGGACAGAGCGAGAGGGAGGATGCAGGATCTCCAAGGAACTCCTTGCAACATTTAGGTTTGTGGAATGCAATTCCCCAAAACGGAACTTGGCCCAGAACAGGGTCTCATCTACTCTTGATAGAAATTCAGTAAAGCCATGCTTATCCTCAAATGGTCAACAGATTTCTCTTTCTTACAAAAGGTTCCTGTGAATGGAATGAATACCAGTCCTTTGCCTGAGAAAATCAGTTATAAACTTCAAATTACATTTCTTATTTTAGTAATGGCTTCCTTAATAGTTGATCAGGGCACAGTGAGGTTAAGCGGAACCTCATTTCTTTTCCACGTATTAAAAGATCAATAAGCAATTGCAGAATTGAATTGAATCAGGCTGTCCGAAATCCCTTGTACTCAAATTCACTGCCTTTTTTGTTGTTGTTTGTTTGTTTTTTTCTTTTTTTTTAGTCTAAGTTTGGGATTTTTGAAGGGCCATCTTTGTAACCTGATCAAATTCTAACTTTTCATTCCTCTCCCTGTTAGTTCAGGCCCAGCTATCACAGTACCCCCACCTCCACCTTCCAGAATATTCTCTTAATTCGATGCTTTTTCAACTGAGGAAAGCAGGGGATTTACAAAGTTGTAAAATCAACATTGTGAATATTCTTGGAAAGCCTGATTTATTGTAAGATTTGGGTAAATACAAAAATTGATATATTATGAAGGGTGATGTAACACTGAAATAAATTTTAAAGATAAAATATGGGAATCTGAGTTTATTGTAGATTACTCAGGTATGTCCCTAGATAGTTCTCCTCTTATTCCTCCCTGTCCTCATCTGTCCATCTGTATTTGTACCCCTTTCATTTGATACGGAGAGGGCTTTAGGGAATAATCTTATGAGACACTGCCATAATAAGACACTGCCATTCAACAAATCTGATGTTAAGGAAATAACAGCGATGAAAAGGGCTTATGTATGTTTCATAATAAGCAAAAACTATCACTGCTAGTCTGCAAATAATTCACAACAACCTAAGTCCAGTTGACATAAATTGTTTTGCCAATACCATTCCAGAGGGAGACGTAAGAACTTGGTTCTTTTCATATCAACTTAATAAAACAAAAGTTTCTAAATCTCCTGTCACATATGAAACACTCAGCTAGTACCTCTAAGGAATACAAAGTAAAATAAGGGAGAAGTGGCATTTCTAAAGCTTTGGGACCATGCTAATATTTGGGACATTCGATCTGTAGTTCTGATTAATCTTGAAATTCAGTTACACAGAGCTCATTTCCTGCTAAAACTCATGCCAGAACGACAATGGACTCATTAGGATCTGTTATCTTTCTCTGGTCATTTTTCAGGGCCAAGGGCTTAGACTTTTTAAAAACATGCACTAAATTTTACTTACAATTACTTGTACATTCACTGGTTAATTAATTAATCTATCCATTCATTCAAATCTTTATTGTTCTCCAGTATGTGTCAGTTTCTGGGGGTCAAATGAATGACACATAGCTCCTATAGCCAGAAAACTTTCGGTCCTATGTGAATGTAGGTAAATGAACACATAATTGGCAATACTTTGTGTACAAGGTGTGATCAAAAGATATGGTGAATATTTAAATTAAAAAATTTTATTACAGTAAAAGACACATTGCCATGAATCTCCCTCAAAATACTCCCCCTGGCTTAGAACACAATTATCCCATCATTCTTGCCACTTTCTGAAGCGGTTCTGGAAATGCTCTTTCATGAGTGTCTTTACTTCATCCTCCATCATGAAAACACTTCATGTCACACATAGCTTCTGGTATATGGCAATTTCTGTCAAATAAAAACACTACGGTGTGTCTTCATCCACCTTATTCACCGAATCTGGCACCGTGAGACTCCTGGCTCTTCCCCAAAGTCAAAATGACAATGAAAGATAAACTTTTTGAATCGATTCAGGACATCGAGGCCATCATAACAGTGCAACTAAAGGCACTAACAAAAGAGGACTTCCAGAACTGCTTCAGAAAGTGTCAAGAACATGGGATAAATGTGTTCAAAGGAATGGGGAGTATTTTGAGGGGGATGAGTGGCAATGGGTCGTTTACTGCAATAATTTTTAAAAAAATTTAAACATTCACCATATGTTTTGATCACACCTTGTATTATGATAAGAGAAAGTGTGATAAGGGAAGTGCTGTGATAAGGGAAGGTTTGGAGGATTCACACAATAGCTGGTGGATATGTGACCCTACCATATGAGGGGAGAAGGCCTTCCGGAGGAAGTGATGTGTAAACAAAGACCAAAAGGATGAGGAACTAGCTAGGGGATGGGAGAAGGAATGATGGAGGGAGAAGACTATTCCAAACAGAGGAACCAGCATGGGCAAAGAAAGGCAGAGCAAAACCAGAGAGTGGTGCTTGGGTCACTGAGTTCAGGAAGGAAGGATGAAGGGAGAGGCAGAGGAAAAAGCACACAGGTGCCAGATGTGACAGCCCTGTAAGCAGGGCTGAGGGCTGTAGATTTTATCCTGAGAATAAAGGGAATCTGAGCCCAAACATCAGAGAGGAGCCCAAACTTTATTTAAGCAGATGTTATCCTGACTCCCTGGCTCAGGAAGCAAACAAGATATTCGTGCATGCTTCCAATCACACCAATACAGATTTGCAGAGAAGTAATGATTGCTACCAATGACTGACTCTGCCAGAAATTGTGTGGCATTCTACATACATCATGGCCTCTAATACAACTATTCTATTTGGTGGCTACTATCACAACCTCTATTTTACAGATTAGAAAGCTGGGGATCAGTTAAGTAAATGGTCAGTTCACGATATTAGTAAGTCATAGAGTCAAGACTCAAACCCAGGCCTGCCTTACTCTAAAACTAAAATTCTTTCCATACCTTAGCTTGCCGGCTACATAGAGCAGAAAAAGATGAAAGAAAGGTTCCACTGGCCAGGCTTGCTTAAGAAAAAGGCTTACAATCACAGAAGACTACTTCATCAGAACTCAGAT
Organism: Aselliscus stoliczkanus; assembly: GCA_033961575.1. Classification (NCBI taxonomy): domain Eukaryota; kingdom Metazoa; phylum Chordata; class Mammalia; order Chiroptera; family Hipposideridae; genus Aselliscus; species Aselliscus stoliczkanus. Next base: position 74,111,113 of record CM066732.1, on the reverse strand, counting down.
ATGTCTATCTTTTCTTTCAGTTCCTCAGATATGATATTCATGGTACCTTGTAACCACACTGGAAAACTGAATGATAGTTTATTGCTTTGTTATAACATGACTTTCTCCACATTACCTGTACTCTCCAGGCATCTAACAGAGCCATAGCACAGGGTACAAAAGCCTACTCAAGTCTCTGCATAGATTTTAGCACCATTCTGCTAAAAAGGACAGCAGGGATTCAGCATCTATTTAAGAAGCAATATTTTGGTCTTGATTATGCTCCATGGGACTCTTGCATTCACTACTAAAAATTCAGGCTTAATGCATAATACAGGGAGGACACAGAGGGACCATGGCAGATGATGGAGAATCTTGTTTTCTCCACTGATTCTTTCCCACTGGAAATGAGATTGAAGATTGTGACATTGTACAGTCCCCTTGAAATAAGAGATACAATTTAAGATTTTAAAGTACAGTGAATGCTCTGTGCAGGGAGTTGCTTGGTATCTCCATGTAAAGGAAAAAATATTATAAGTCTGAACAAGCTGACAGAGACTGCAGCCATTAATTGTTTATTAAACTTACCTACCCTTTACTATGCACGAAATAAAGTAGGTAAGATAACCTGGGAGCCATATGTGTCACATGATTTGTTAGGGCCCAATCACACCTAATTTCAGTGGCTGAAGAAAAAGGCAAGCAATTAAGGGAGAGTTTGGTCAGCTTCTGTTCAACCAAGGACGGAAACCTGCACAGCTGGAGACAATTCTGAGCAAATTGATCAGAATTCCTTTACCTTAACTAGAGCCTGGCAAACAAGTTGATACCCATGACTTTCTATAATCAGGCTGGAAGAATTTAAGAACCCAGAAAGGCAAGTCGCCTTGGAATATTCGATAGCTCTAACCCATGTCATTTTATGGAGCAGCGACACCTGTTAGTTTGGGATATAAGGCCGCCTATGCTTTTATGAACAACATAATTTGCTTAGTAACAAAATGCCCAATCCAGTGCCAGGAGAATTAATCAGTTGGATGTGGTTGATTATAAAATAAACTGATAAACTAGACACACACAAAAAAAGGGAACTAGAAAACTTATGAAAATTATTTGTCTCAAGGCATCATATTTGGGTATTCAAAATTCTGTGCCTCCTGTGGTGGGGTGGGGGGGAAGGAGAGACTTACATTTTAATATGTGTCCTCCAAATGAGCAGCTAAGAGTCTTCTCTAAGTCGTTAATTCCCAGAACCTTGCTTTATATATACTGATGTTTCTTCCTTGCTTGCTTGCCAGTATGATGACTGCATCCCAAAACAAAATCTTTTCCTGGGACAGATGGGCTCCTTTAAGGAGGTTTCCCTAATTCCTAAATAATGAACATGGTACTCTGGATGGATACCAAGCATATTAAATATTTGGAAGAGTTAGTGAAAACACTGTTCTATGTTTGTTTTTTTTTTTTGTTTTTTAAAAAAATAGTAACATAGATCTACCGCCCCCCCCCCAACTTATGATTATTTTTGCAGTTGCAGACTTTAACTCAAAGCCAAAAAGTACTGGAAATACACTCATTGCTATCCAAATGAGCACGCTATATATTCTTTCCTCTATTGCCTGGAGCAGGAAGAACCTACCAAGCAAACTGCCTACACACGGAACAACAGAAATGATGATAAGGTCCAATCTGTTTCCACCAGCCAGCAAAAGTGAACCTGGTTAGTTTGCTTTAGCATGGAAGCATTCTTCCTTGATTCGACATCCTTTCTTAACTATACCATTCATCTTTAGGAAAAAGAAAAAAAAAAAACAAACAAACCCAAAACTAACAATTAGACACACCTGCTTAAAAGTGCCCTGTGCTCTGTTCACACTTCATGGTGTATCTTAAAGTGACAGCATATTAAAATGTCAATGCAATTCCTGTGCATTATGTGGCTATAACAGCTGAAAGTACAATTAGAGTTCCCAGCATTATGTAACTGAAGTTGACTCATTTAGAGTGCCCCAAATTCATATATTGCACAAAATACGTAATTTTCACAAGATATAACAACTTAGAAAAATGGAAGTGTACCTTCCCATGAGCTTATAAATTCCTATTGGCTTTTCTGTTTGTGCATTAAGAACATATTCATAGTACTCTTTGGGAGTCCATCATCATGGGTTAGGCATAATACATAAAATTTTGGATAAGGAAATTGTGACTCTAATATTTCCAAGACAAACACATGGCTAACCATACTCAGTTTTAAATATATATTTTAAAAAACCATACAGGAAACACTCCTAAAACTTTTACATGGAAACCAAATATACTGAATTTAAATATAATGAATATCATAAACATGAAATGGGATCAAATTGCTTCCATGCACTGAAAAAGGCAAATTGTAAATCTGTTAGAATATATATATCCCTAGTAATCAATTGTGACATTCTTATTGTGAAAAGCAGGAGTGCTATAAAGTACTTACACTGTAAGATTGTCTCGGTAGCCAAAATAAAATAGAATATTACAAAGGAATTTGGCACTAAAACCAAAACAACAATGGTTCAAGAGGAAATAGTATGATTAAATTGTTCATCTGAAATCTGGAATGATAAGATATGAATCACATATTCCAGATAAATGTTTTGGCAGGGCTCTGCTTCCATTAAAATCTCCCAAGGACGGCCCCCAAATTGCAAAATCTGAGAAGCTGTCCGAGGGAACGCTGTACTCAAGAAATGCCTTCCACAGTAGATTGTCTGCTCACTTCTCAGCAGACCCCTACACTATTTCAATTTATCAACCTCTTATAAACTAACACTTAGCCTTCTCTGTAGTACAGTGTAGCGAAGACACACTGTTTTCTTCTATCTGAGCATTCATTTCTAAGCTCTAGAAATCACCTCCTAATTGGCTAAGCAGCACCAGGATCAGCCTGATTCCCTCATCTCTCAGGACTCCTGCTCCCAACCCAGGTCATCACACCCAATTCCTGTGTGGGGCCTGGCTGCTATCTCACTCCTGAGAAGCCCCCTCCACTGCCCATCTGGACATGCAAACGTGCACTTACATCACTAAATAATTGGTTACACAGGGAAACGTGTTTCGACGGCTTCAGTTGCTCCAGCTTGGCTATTCCTGGTTCTGCTGGACCAGTGACAAATGCCACAGCTTTTTAATGGTTGGATCCCTGGGACTTTCATCAGCCAACACCCTATTTTTCAGAGGTCTAAGGTGTCCTCTGAGACCCTCCAACAAACACTGCTGCATTATGCACCTAGCACAGTCCATATATTGTCTATGTTTCCCACTTTTATACACAAGTAGGAGAGGGGAAATCTTTTAAACTATAGCAACCAGAAGTTTATGTATAAGTGTGCATTTCAACTCAGATTTGACAGCTGGTAGACTGATGTGACCTGTATACATTTACAGCAGTATTTAAAGTTGAGAGATATCATTCCCTTACTTACACGTTCCTTCAGTTAGCTCTTATATAATATTTATTTGGTACCAGGCACAGTGCAAGATGCTAGGAGTACAAATATAAATGTGACATGATCTCATATTTCAACAGAGGGACTACAAAAATCTAATGACATCATGGTGTGAAATATGCATGGAGAGAGAGAGACAGAGAGAGAGAGAGAGAGAGAGAGAGAGAGAGAGAGAGAGTTTTATCCAGTGTTAGAGAAGGGGATAGTTAATTCCACCTGGAGATGCAGAAGAGGATTCACAGAAGTAGTCATATCGGATTTGAGATTTAAAAAATGATAGAATTTCCCAAAGGAAAAGCTGGATGAGAGTAATCATTACAAATACAAATAGTGTATATAGTACTTAACACAGAAAATTAAAGAGGGAGGACGAAGGCTTAAAACAACATAACTTCTTCATCGGTACCTATTCACCATTGGAAGATCAAGTACCAACCCAGAAAGGCCCAATGTATAGGGTCAGACTGCCTATGTTTGAATCCTAGCTGTCTCTTTACTCATTTCTTGACCCTTCTAGGTTCCAGGTTCCTCGCCTATAAAATGAAGATAATATTAATGCTTCCTTCATGGGCTTGTTGGAAGGATTAAAATAGACAACACGGTAAAGAACGATACGTAGCACATAATAAATGCTCGATAAGGTAGTTGCTAATGACTTTTTTTTATCACCATTATGTGTAGTTACAGGTCATGCTTGAAAAATAACAGATGGTCTGGTATGGATAGAATGGATGTGCATCAGGGTTAGCAGATAGAGTGGATTCTGGCAAAGCGTAGGTTGGGGTCCTCCTTGAAAGGCCTCATATGTCATGCTAAGGAGTCTGGACTGGAGGTCATCACCAAAGGGTTGTAGTGGGTGGTTGTGCTGCTCAGTGAGGCACCTGCTAAGAAACCTACAGTGTACAGAAACCTGCATTATAAGAGGATGATCGATGTCTTTTGTACTTTCACAGGGCATGAGGCAGGAGAGCACTGTGGCATCCATAGAAATTGGGAGAGTAGTGGTAGCAGTTTGCCTGAAGTGCAGGCAATAAATGGATGTGTTGCCTGTGTAGAAGTTTTTAAAAATAATAAGCTTTGGCTTGCTTTTTATTATCACCATGTACTGCCAATTATGAAAAATGTCAGCGATAAAGTGTATTTTTCCCTGTTGGGCAAGCCACCCTCTCAATATTCCATGGCTTGGGAGTCTGGTTTGTGAAATACGAAGAGGATTAAAAAGCACCCAAAAGCTTGATGCTTAGGCATGGGTAAATTCAAGAGAAAGGGAATGGGCCTTGGGAGCAAACAGCCAACTTGAAAGTTTTGGAGGGATCAAGTAGTTGGGGAAAGTTTAGAGCATCTCTCAAGGAGAACAGGTCAAAGGGGGAGGCACCATCAAGGTGATCCTGGGAAATAGAGGCCAAATGACACTGGATGGTGGGCAATGAAGAGGAGGATACAGACAGAGAGAAGGCTTGAAACAATGTAGCTCCCTCCTTTGTAGCTACCTCACCAGTGGTAGGTCAAGTGCCATTCCAGAAAGTTCCACCCAGTAGTTTCTAGGAACACCGGCATCATCTTGTCAGAAACACAAATTATTGGCCCCACCCAGAATGGCTGAATCAGCAACACTGGGGTGGGGTCCGACCACGTGTATTTTAACCAGCCTTCTAGGAGATTGTGACATACACAAAAGTTGGAGAATCATAGATGCCCCCACCTATGGAGCAACTCCCTAAATATAGTACCATGTCTTCTGGGTCATGATATCATATTCTGAGGCCTCCCTGGTATTTGTGACATTTGTCATGAATCAACATTTATGCCTATTATACATGAGACTAATGAATTTGTTTCTTTGTTTAATCCAGTGGTTCTCAGAGGGGGTGAAGGGAGATTTTTGTTCTCCAGGGGGTATTTGTTGATATCTGGAGATATTTTTGGTTGTCACACTGGGAGGAAAGTGCTACTGGCATCTAGTGAGAAGAGGCCGTAGATGCTGCTAAAACATTCTACAAAGCCCAGGAGAGACCACAACAAAGAATTAACCAGTTCAAAGTGTCAACAGAGTTGAGGTTGAGAAACCATGGTTCACTTTAAAAAGAAAGGGGTTTCTTGAGGATCTCTATTAAGTTGGGGCAAGGGAAATGCAAGGTGGGGAAGTCGGCATCCTATTTGGTGCCTTTGAACACATATCCCCACTCGTGTGGTGAGGAATGTTTACTGATTGGTGACTGACTCTGTTTATTGTTGGTCCATCGAGGAAGTTGGAGCTTTATGACCCTAACCAGGAACTGCGGGCTGTTTGCTCTCCCTCTCTTGAGCTTGTCCTTCTGTATATTGTTTCTACCCTGACTTCATTCTTTGATTCCAAAGCAGTCAGGTCAGTCCCGATCTGGATCTCAAGCTAAAGCTGAGTCCTGGCTGCTCAGATGTAGCTTGTAAGAAGAGACGGGCGATTTTGGAGACTGCTAGATCTGGTAGTGGGAGCCAGGGTGGGGCGGGGGCGGGGAGCCTCACTGAAACTGGGAAACCAAGATACCCTCCCTCCTTAAACTGGGGGAAGCCAGTAGAAAGTAGGCCATTGGCACCAGTTTGCAGAGCTCTTTAGCGAGTTAGGGCTGTGCCAGACACGGGTGGTGACCATTATGCGGAAGCCTTGGGGTCCATCCTCGCACCCTGGCACATTGTGGATATAGCAGAGGTGGGCATGTAGGACCATTTATTGAGTGAATTCAGCTAGAATCTGAATGAAGCAGGGATTGGGCTTAATTGTGGGGTGGAGGGACAGGAAAAAGACAGAGCTACGGAGATTGGAAGTTGGGCACTGAAAACATGTCCCACACAGAAAAGGTGGACTTATATGTAAGGAGCAAGTGAGAGTGTCAAATATTTGGCTTGTTTTCTTTTCACATAACAGGGGAGGCTTGTCCACTGTGTTGTCCAATGAAGCTCGCTACTGGTGCAAAAAGCCATTTAATTCCTGTGAACAACTCTCTGGGCATCCTTTTTCACAATGATTTTTACAGCCCCCCCATTTTCATGGGGTCTTTCCACAGTTGCCACTCACTGATGACTCTAGAATGCACTCCTGTAGCCAAATGGAATAGAGCCCTGTTTTAATTTTAAAAGACTTTCTTTGTATTTAAAGTCTAAAGTGTGCTTTATCTTCTGCCTGGGGTCTGGATCTGCCTGGGTTTGGGGCTCCAGATTTTGTAGGAAACGCAGTGGAGGTGAGGAACCTGAAGAGTGCCCTGGGGGACAGGCCCAGCGCTGGAAGCTCACTCCCTAAGAGACACCCAGTGAGTGAGTGAGAGGCCCGTCACTGGAAACACCTTTCAGGCAGCTCCACGGGAGTCTCTATTTAAACAGGTGACCTTGCCGAGAGAGGCTCCGGATCCCATTACCGACTGCCCTGCTAGAGGCAGATTTGTTTTTATGAGCTCTCCAGGCACACATTGGGGGCCAGGCGTTAAAGCAGAGAAAAAGTGCAGAGACCTTGCTCCCTTTACACATAATGTGAAGAAAAGAAAATTATGCAGAGGCTTTTTGAGCATGACTACCTATCGGTGAAATGGCCAGCGAGCAAAGTGGACCTCATTCAATTAAAGTTTTAAATGTGCTTTATCTAGGGGGATAAAAAAAAAAAGGGATCAGATATTTTAGCCCTCTTGATCCTTCTGGGAATGGTGAAAAGAAGAAAACAGCTGCTTGTATAGGAAGCCGTTTAAGGGTCAAATATCGCTCTGCCCAGTGATGCTGACATCACTTAACTCTCCCCAGGAGAGGGGCACTGGCGTCATTTGCTGAGCTGGCCACAAGCCTGAAGATGGGCTGGTTGCAGCTCCCATTTTGTTTCTCCTCGAGCACCTACAGGGTCAACAACTGCAAGTGAACACTGCAATCAAGACTAAAACTTTGTTTTTATTGGCTTTTTCAGGGGGAAAAAAAACTCCCCCCCATAATTTATGGAAACACAACGTAGCCAGTAAGTTAAAATGTGAATGTGAGTTTCAAACTTTGCATAGTCATTAGACTAATCATTAGTCATCTGTGGTTGACAAGGGGTTGGGGGGTGGTTATAATTTGACACCTGGCAAAAATCAGGCAGATTTCAGAGAACTTGGAGCTGGAAAATGAGATGGGAAAAACACCCTCTTTTTCACTAGGAGGTCCCACAAAGTAACATTTGCAAACCACTTTTCTCTCCATAGAAGTGAACTGCCCATGATTCAGGGCTCCGTCTCTGAGTGCTGGGCCTACCCCAATCCTGCCCAGAGCCTTGTAAGCACTGGCCCAAGTATCGGCTCAGAAGGTTCCCAGAAGTGAACCTCTGGGAGTGAACAGAAAGAGATAAATAACTTCTCAACCTGATGCTTAAGTAACAAGAGACCACCGGAAAATTTCAGTGTCAATTCTGAAAATGTTTTCTGAAACACCATGGAGTCATGGGAGAAAACTATTTCAGAATGACAGAATCCTTAGTTCTGAAATGTCTCCATAAAATTCCAGATTGTCTTCTCTCCAGTGTCTATGACCATTTTCTTTTGGGGAATGTGATCAAAATATTGAACCCTGAGTTTGTGTTTTTTGACCTCTGACCTCTCACAGGTGTTCTGGCTCATTTCCTGAGAGTTATGTTTGATTTGGGAATGTTTCTCTCTTTTCTCCCATCCCCTTGTTACAGTTTGAAACCTGGAACACCCGCATGCAAGCCCCTGACTATCTCCCTGTGCTCCCCCCAAATAACACTCTTAAATGTTGTCTCAGAACTTGGCACGCATCTGGACAGGGACAGTTTTCTCATTCTGGGAAATCAAAATGTAAAACCATAGTTCTTTTCCAAATCTTCAATCTGAGGATGAATTTCAGGGTCATTTTTTTCTTTCTTTTTTTTTTTTCTATGTAAACCTAACAGGTTCCCCAATTTAGTACTAAAGGAAAAACAAATAATCTACTTAAGTTTTCAGTCTGTAACAAGGAAATAGAAACGCTAATTTGGAATTCTTTAGGACCAAACATCAGCATAAATCCAAAAATGATTCCAAGATTATTACTTCAGAAGCAGCGATTAACATTTTCATAATAAATCACTCCCACTCCCTCTCCTCTCCCTCACTTTTCCCTCTCTTCTCTCTCTCTCTCTCAGATTCCAAGAGAAGGGACTACAAAATATTACTTTTGGAAGTCATACATTACTTTTGTTTGGAAATAGAGCTAGAGCCCTGCTGGATACCACTACTGTACTAATCCTGGTTGTCTTTGAAAGCTTAAAATGCCTAACAAATCCTGATTAAAAAAAGATTTTTCTATGCCTTTTAATTCAATAAGAGGTAGGTCAATTACTGAGCTAACAAAGAGTTACCTTGAAGAATGCAACAAGCTCTGCCTACTTTTCTGGCATTATTCATTAGCTCCCTTTCCCCCCAAAAAAACCAAAAACAAAACAACAACAACAAAAAACTAGGCTCATGATTTGTGTAGCTAAAGATAAGATACTGTGTGCATTAAAAACACTCCCTTAAGAGCAGCCAGGCTGGTATCATGAGGCCCATCTGTCACCAGCATCATGCCCACCAATCCATGAATCACCCAAGAGAATGAATCCTTCTCTTCCTAGTCTAGTGGGTGAGGGTGAGGAGGGTATCCATGCATTGGACTGGAAGAAAGGGGCTCGAACCTTGGTAGAGGAGAAGAGACAGGGCTGAAAGAGGCTCTGCGATCCCTGGTCAAAATAACAATTTCTCAGTGCACCAACGCTCTTCCAGACCTGCATACATACATCAGTGAACAAAAGAAAGAAGGTCCTTTGCTTCATTCCAGTGGAGGTGGGCAGCTAATGAGTACACAAATAAATCAACTTGATAAGATCAGAAGACTAAAGCAAAAGGTAAATAGGGTAATGAGAAAGAGAGACACACAGGAGGCCACTTTAGATGATTCAGCTAGGGAAAACTCACAGGAGATAGCTGAGCCAATGTAGGAGGGTTGGGAAGGAGCTAGTTATGCCAGGAAAAATAGATACCAAGCACACAGGTGCTGAGACAGGAGACAGCTTGGCATGCTCAAGGAATAGAGAAATCCCATTGCTGAATATGTACTAAGATCACATTATTTTTAAGCAATGAAAACATAGCTTTGGAAACATAGAATACCGAATTGGAAGAAGCCTCTGAGATCATGTGGAGGGACACCCTTCATTTCCAGGTGAGGAATCAAGTCTGTTGACTCACAGAACTGGGGCTCATAGAATGCTGATCTTCTGGCTTCATCTTCCTGCATGACCTGTTGTCTCTGAGTTGATGTGTATTAATCATGTTCTCCCTTGACACTGAAAGCCTATCCACAAAAGGATTATGTCTGCTAACCTGTCCTTTTGGAATGAAAATGGGTCAGAATTCTAACTAGCTCCCACTTCAGAACATCTAAAAAATAAAAAATAAATTTAAAAATCAATACTTTTGTACTTTTGTGTACTTGTTACTTTTCAGAATTTAAAAGGACACAAATACAAAGATAACTCAAATTCTAAAGCCTATGTTTTCTTTGAGTATTTAACAGGACTAAATTATATCTGATAGTGAGACGTTTACCGTGATGTATTGTTTTTTCATAAAAAAGAGAAATGCATATCCCAGATAGATTATGATTACCAAAAATTGAGGGTATTCAGTTTAATTTTGGATTGTTTCTCCTATAAAAGGAAAGTATGTAACCTATTAGGTACACACAAAAGTTTCACTGGAGAAAATATTATTCAATAACCCCCAAATGGGAACATTTTCTTCTGTAGGAACTTGGCCCGGAGTATGGTGAGCTGCATCTAGAGACTATACAGCTCTATTTATCATCTTGCAAACTTCTTCATTATGTCAAAACTAAATCTCAGCTGCACCCTGACTGCAAAGCAAAAACAATACAGGCTATTTTAACCATCTCCACAAGAATATTTTGAGAATTAATAGATTTTCCAGGAACATTAACCAGTTTTATCAATGTTTGGTCAAGGTTCATAGTTATATTATATTATCGACCTCGAATTTATGTTTGTCTAAAGAAATTTATGGTTCTTATTCTTGCTTCACAAAGAGGAAAAACAATCTTCTAGAATATCCATGATAACCATAGTTTTAAGCTGTGCTACAATCCCAACAATTTAGATTTCATTAGGCTTGATTCCCACTATATGCTCAATGCAAAAGCAGCTTTCCCATGGGCCTAGCCTGAGGTTCTAAGGTTCAGCTCACAGTTAGAGCTTTCTCTTCTCAAGCAGCATCTTTCTCAACACTTATAAGTTTTCTCACGCTACAGGAAAAGCCCAACTAAGTATCCTGAAGTGTTTCCTCCCTGGCACCTGATTTTTAAGGAATATTCCAGCCCTTTTGAGACAAGCACCTGCTTTTTTTTTGTCCTTTATAAACACAGATGAGGAGCAAACACCTCTGGAAAAGACAATTTTATTTTCACTGGTGGCAGACTGCTTCGAGTTTAACTAGAAATAATTTAAAATAAAATAATTACCATGGTCAAATAAAGAGTAAACATTTTTAACTTTCTCCTTACTTCTTGAATTTAGAGCTAGAGCTTGTCTCAAATAGCCCTCAAATAGCCACTGAAAATATATATGTTAGTTCCAAATCCACTCCCCCCAAATCTGTACTTAAAACAGGAGATTATCTGAGAAAAGTTTATAAATGCATTAAGAAAACTTAGAAAAAAATCCCATTTGTTTTTAATTCAAGATAATTCCAAATCAGTTTATTTTATTCATATATTTTATAGTCATATTAAATTCTAGTAACCCCAAATTGGACTAAGCCATGGCTAAGGCAAAATATCTCATTATATTGAAACCTGTAATGGACATTGGCTAAGTAAGTAGACTAACGAAGTTGCTGAACATTTAAAAGCCATTGAGATAGCACCCTAGATGGGCCTGGGGATGGTGGTGGGAGGAGGGACAGAGGAGATAGCCTTTATGCTGATACTCATTTTAGAATTTACTTTCCTATGACCAAGATAAGAAAACCATTTAAAAATCATTTACCTATCAGCTGAAAACAAAACAAAACAAAACAAAAAACGATGTCTGGAGGAGCCCATTGACAGGCATGAAGAGTAGGTTAATATAATACTGCATATTAATGCTATTGAAACATTAAAAAAGAATGAATAGGTGCTTTTCCTTCTCATACCACCAGGCTGGGATCATCATAGAACAAGAAGTCTTTGCAGTTTAAGTGAAGGGAAGAGAAAAGCATCAAAACAGAACACACCTTATGTTCTTTGCTAAGGAAGAATCTTCTAAACTTATTTAATTAGTTGAGAAAAAACAACATCTATACTTTAAACAAGCACCAATCTTTAAAAATTTAGACACAATTTAATGATAGATTAAACACTTTACAAAGGTTCCACAATGTGAGTCAAAAAATAGCATGCTCCTCTAGGGAATGATTTTAAAAAGAATCTCATTTACCAAAAAAAAAAAAAAAAAGAAGAAAGAAGGAAAAAAGAACAGAACAGAAAAAAATTTGAAACAACAGTTCAAGATTATAAAGTGAGTTACAGTTGATTTAACATAATAGAATTTTGTTATTTTATGTGGGGGGAACTGCTGGATTTTTTTTAAAGAAAAGATTTTCTCCTTATTAATAAATCTAAAAAATAATTTTAGCCTATTGATAGCGAGATTATTCTACATAAGATATTTGGGACTGACTTTCCCCCCAGTGCCTCTGAGCAATTAAGTCCTCAGGTGTCTTCTCCTTCTATCTCTTCCTCATCACTGTTAGGCCATTGGAAAGATGATTAAAACTGTTCAGTAGCAGAAAAGGCTAGCATGCATGGAGCACTGGCTATGGATAAGGAAACAACTGTAACCAACCCAACTTAGGGCCTAACCTTATGATCAGTGGGAAGGACCACCAAATGTGATGGAACGACAAGGCTTTCTCCTGTGGACCCTTCTGAGTCTGATTCAATCCTTGTTATCCCAAAGAGAAGCAGAATATTGTCAAAGTAAAAGTCCCAGAAGCAATACTAATGAACTTCCTTCATGGGGTCATGGCCATCATCCCCCAAACCCTCTGCCTTTCTCCAGAAAATCACATCTACCTAGAATATAGACATGCAGCATTCTTAACAGTGCACAAAATAGGATCATTCTCTCTAGTTTTAGGGTCATGCTTAGGTTATATTAATCTTTTAAATCAAATCACCATACAAATGTGGGACCTTTTAAATTCTGCCATGAACTCATTGGCGATGATGAATTTAATTTGTAATAAAGCTCTTAGGTGGGAGCAAATGTCATTTTAAAGCACACATTTATTCCCTTAACACACTTGCTGTGGCCCTAACATGTGCCAAGCAGAACAGAATTAATTATCACTTCTTTTCCTTCCAAATATATTATCCATGTTGTGCACCATTTTTATTTGAGTGTTAATAAATGAAATTTTTAATGATGACTGCATGGAAAAGAATGACATATTCAATCAATGCAGAGTTGTACTTCCTTGCTTTGGCTCAGTCACTACAAAATGACAATTCAAGTAAATAAAACAAATCCCAGAGAAACCCTAATAGCCATGAAACTTCAAAAACAAAGTTGAAGTTACGCTCACATGTATTTGGGGATCTGGTAACCATTTCATACCATTCTATATTGTCGTGGATCGATTTAGCTACATGACAAAGTCCCAATAAAAATGTGGTTCTGTTCCCTGCTTGCTGTACTTCAGACACATCCTCTCCATGGTTAGAAACAAGCCATGACAGTGGTCTAGCCCTGAATTTGTACGCATGGTGACAAATCAGGCATAACCATGGTCTAACCCTGAATGTGACCTTCATGTTTTACACCATGGACAAATCATAAACATTATGGAAATAACCCTCTCAGCTGTCCCTTTAATTTTAGTCTTTAATCCTATAGACTCTATGCTACATCCCAACCTTTTCCCACTCTTCTCTCCCCATTTTAAAAAGATTCCTTTCCTTTTTTTCTGTAAAAATGATCTATTGGGGAAAAACATTCTTTATTCCTTTGTTTCCATCCTGCTGTTCTGTTGGCCCCAATGGCTTCTCAACGCCCCCTCTCCAACCTTTAAATTAAGTGTTCATTTTCAAGTTCACAGCTGCTCTCCCCATTCCCCCCGTCCCCCCCCATAAAGACAGGCTGTGGATGGTCCCCGGCCCCTGGCTCTCTGCTCTCTGCTGGGCTCCCCACAAAGCAGCCTTTCAGTATAGCCCATCCTCGGATTTCTCTCTTTATTAAAGTTTGTGGTGGGCTTACACCTCTGAATCATTTTTACCCATCTGAGCCATTTACTCTCCCTCCAGAACAACCAATACTCACTCTTCTCCCATCTTCTGGCACTTATTTTTGTCCCTGTAACCTCACTCAGTAGGACGAAGTGTGTTTTTTTCTGGCTGTGGATCATATATTCCTGTATTGCTCTCACAAACCACACAATGAACTCTGCATGGCAACCTCTGCCCTTCCATTTGCATTCATTGGGAACAAAGCAGTTTCCGTAAATGAAACCAGTGAGAACCACAGGTTAATGAGATATTCCCCCCAACCCACCCCACACACAGAAATTCTTCACACAAAGACTTTTTACAGAACTGCCTATAGGGTATTCAGCAATGGTTTCCAAAAGCTGACCCAGTGACCAGTCTGGGCTCGCTGCTTAAGATTCACCCAGGAGGTAAACATTGGTAGGCCCCGCCCCTAGAGTTTCAGATTCAGAAGGTCTGGGGTTTGGGGGCCACCGAAAGAGAGTGCAAATCAATCCCAACAGCTTGAATAAAAGCCCCATAAGCACATCTATAACAACGCATGGATGCCAAATTTTTAACCGATGTGAGGCTTTAGCATTCACACTGTGATTAATATGTTTGGAGGGAAGTATGATAAGACTTTTCAGTGCAAGATAAGTCCTGATGGCAGGAAAGATGAAAGCCAAGGTGTGGGCTGGCCTGTCCACTCACCAACAGCCTATAAGTATATGTCTGTAAGGAGAGGTGGGAAAGCCTGTCCCCTTCTCCCCTTCCCCAGCACCCACCAGAGTACATGCCTTGAAGCTCTTTGACAGGACATGCTTTTCAAAGATCAGTCCTTACAGGATCAGTAATTAATTTAGTCTGTACCTGATTTATGCCCCTTTCAAAAATGAAACAAAACAAAAATGATGAAAAATGAGTCGGGGTGGGCGTGGGTGGGAAACAGAATGCATATACCTCAATAATTCTCTCTTCCTGAAGCACAATGAGCCATTTCCCTTCCTGGGAATAAAAGTGTGAAAGGGACATAAACTAAAACCCCCTGGGACTGGGACTTTGATAAATCTTTGGGGCTTTTGAATGCCACATTCTCCACGCAGGTACAAACCTTCAAATGCATATGTAATAAAATTCCCTCCCACCTACGACCATGCTTATTTACAACTGTCAACCCATTCTAGGCAAGAGCGTTCTTAACAAGGAACCACGGGGTCACCTCCCTTCCCCTTGAAGAATTCCTTTTCCATTGCACTCCAGGCCTGTGCTGCTTAATCTGGTCACCACTAGCCACATACGGCTATAGAGCATTTGAAATGTAACCGACAAGTCAGTATTGAGATGTGCTCAAAGTGAAAAAAATGTGCACCAGATTTCAAGGATTTAGCATAAAAAGGAATGCAAAATATCGCATTAATAATTTTTATATTGGTTAACATGTTGCTGTGACAATGTTTGGGGTATCTGAGGTTAATAAGATCCTGTTAAAGTTAATTTTACCCATTTCTTTTTACTTTTTAAAATGTGGCTCTTAGAAAACTGAAAATGATGTATGTGTCATGCGTTTTATTTTGATTAGCCAGTGTAGTCCTACATGAAGTCCAGAATTTTGCTTTCCATCTCAGAGCTTGTCACACAGGCTCCCTGGGCTCCTGTAATTCCTGGGAGGGTTCAGCCCACCCACCTCTCATCTTGGCACACCTAGTGGAAACCCTCTCACCTCACTCTTCCCCAGTCTAGTCTCTGAAACTCGCCCACAAGCTTGAGATGGTTTTGCCCACCATATTATCAATTAAGTTCTCCCTTCCTATTTCAAGAGATTCTTAAATTTCCATCTCTTTCATGAAGTCTTACTTTTTATTTTAATGAAGAACACACAGCTGCGTATTACTTACTTTATAGACATTTTAGTTTGTCCATAGAACTCATAAGGCTATTATTTCTGATTGTAACCAAATACTCGTGTATTCACCAGCATTCAGTGGGCACCTCTAGGAGACAATGCACTGTGCTAGCCATGGGGGGACCTAAGCATGTCGGCACACAGTGCTAAAATGAAGTGTGGAATGATGTCAACAGGAACACAGAGATTAAACCTTAGGGCTCTCCTGCCTTCAGACCCAGAAGGACTCTCTACTTGCAAACACCCTTCTCAGCAAGGATTTAAATGCAGTGCTCACATAACATAAGTCTTCCGGCTTGGAAACTTGAAACCGCCTGACTCCATATTAAACATTTCCCCTCTCCCTCACTTTGTATTCTCCCTTGTGTTTCCCTGACGACCTTATAAACTCCATTTGTCTCTGTAGTCCCCTTTCCTTTGCTGACACAGTATTAAACACACACTTTCCTATATATGAGGTTTGGCAATTAGGTTCACGAACTCATCCTAGAAAAAAGTGCTACATACCTCATTGCTGAATATCACTACAGTCACCTTCAAAGCACTCCCCTTGGAAAGCTATGCACTGATGCCAGCACCTAGTCCACTCTTCAAAGAAATTTTGGAACTCTTTTTCTGGAATGGCCATCGGAGCTGTCGTGAAATTACTCTTGATGTCCTGAATGGCATCAAAATGTCTTACTTTCAGGCCGGCCAAGTGGCGCAGTGGTTAAGCGCTGGCCTGGGAAGCCAGCGGCCCAGGTTCAGGTGCCACATCTGAGGGCCAGTGACACTGCCCTCCAAAATAAATAAATAAATAAAAATGTCTTACTTTCAATATTTCCTTTATCTTTAGGTAAAGGAAGAAGTCATTGGGGGGCCAGATCAGGTATGTAGGGAGGGTGTTCCAATACAGTTATTTGTTTACTGGCTAAAAACTTCCTCACAGACAGTGCTGTGTGAGCTGGTGCATTGTCATGATGCAAGAACCATGAATTGTTGGCGAAAAATTCAGGTCATTTTCGTCTAACTGTTTCACATAGTGTTTTCGGCACTTTCAAATAGTAAGATTGGTTAACTGTTTGTCCAGTTGGTACAAATCCATAATGAATATTCCCTCTGATATCAAAAAAGGTTAGCAATGTGGTTGCAACAAGTTTGTGAATTTAATCGTCAGACCTTGGTATGTGCATATATCTACTCATTTACATATACACTATATATGAATATATACATAGATTTTAAATATATATACACTCATTTATTTCTCACAATAATGTAGATACCATTATTGTTCTCATCTAAAGATGAGGAAACTGAGGCACACGGAAGATGAGTAACTAACCCGAGGTTACACAGATGATAAATAAAGAAGCAGAATTTGAACCCAGGCAGCTTAACCCTAGAGTTTCTAGTTGGGTGGATTCCCTCTACAGTTCTTAACTACTAGGTTATCCTGTCTCAGAGAGAATAAAAACACCAACGACCATGTAAGCTTGAAGTTGCTAGGGCCAAGTGAGAGAACCTACCCCCAAATGAAGCCTACAGGAAAAGGGAAGCTGAAAGGAGAGAAGGAGAGTGGAAGACAGAGTGAGAGACTGAGAGAGAGAATGAGAGACAATATGTGATTAAGATATTTTTGATTATTGTATTTGAATCCCTGGAGAATACAAAGCCAGGAACTACCTTTGGTCTTCCTAGTTATGCAAGTGCTTTGACAATAGGGTCTTTTGTCATTTGTAGCTATAGTTTCTTAATAAAAGGGTCCACCCACAACTGTACACAAAGTTTTTGTGTATAAACAGAACTATAAAGCAGTGTGTATGCATGTCTCTGGGGAGAATCGCAAAGGAGACCTTGATTTTAGCTAACTGCCACGTGTACAGCATCATAGCCAAATCTCTTCAGCTAAACTCAGGTGAACACAAAGCACAAGGCAACTTGCATAGGATTAGCCGACGCTGATATTAGGTCTATACCCATATGGAGCAGAGTAAGCTATTTCCTATATAAAGCCAAGGGCCACACTGCCTAATATCTTTAAATAAAAGATTTATTGATCATGCCTGCAACTTAAGTATCCATCAATAAATGAAGGATAAATGAAATGTAATTTTATTTATATATTTATATTTATATATTTATATTTATAGTATACACACACACATACACACACACACACACACACACACAGTGCCAAGAAAATGTATACACATTTTAAGCAAGGAAAAAAACTGTATTAAAATTGTAATACTGAATATATACTGATAAAAAAGATGAATACAAGTCACATTTGACTTCTGCAATTACAAGAGGTGCTCAAAGTGGTTGCCATCAGTATAATTTTAATATAGTTTTTTTCCTTTCTTAAAATTTGTATACTTTTTTTGGCTCTCTCTCTATATACACATACATGCACACAGAGGATGCCAAAAATATATATACCAGTGGACACCTTGGTCAACGTTGCTCAAGCAGTAAATAGTTCGCTATAATCAGCAGTGTCTGGACGCTGATGGGAACCACTTTGAGCACCTCTTGTAATTACAGAAGTCAAACATGACTTTTATTCATCTTTTGTTATTGGTATATATTGTTTAATAGTTTTTCTCCTTTCTTAAAGTGTGTATACATTTTTTGGCACCCCCTCTCTCTATATATTCACCCATAAAAAAGAAGGAACACCTACCATTTGTGACAACATGGATGGACCCTGAGGGCATTATGCTAAATGAAATAAGTCATACAGGGAAAGACAAATTCCACATGATCTCATTTATAAGTGGGCTCTGAAAAAGAGAAGAAAAAAAAATACAAAATCCAAGCTCATAGATACAGAAAACAGACCTAATCAGAGCCTGGGGGTTGGGGGGTTGGGGCTAGGTGAAATGGGTGAAGGTGGTCAAAAGGAGCAACCTTTCAGTTATAAAATAAATAAATCATGAGGATGTAATGTATAGCATGTGTGACTATAGTTAATACCGTATGGCATATTTGAAAGATGTGAAGAGAGTAGATCTCAAAAGTAGATATCAAAAGCAGATCACACAAAAAGAATATTTGTAATTATGTGTGATGATGGATGTTAACTAGACTTATTGTGTTGATAACTTTGCAATATATACAAATATGGAAACATTATGTTGTACCTCTAAAACTAATATGACAGTATACGTCAATTATGTCTCAATTTAAAAAAAAGAAAATTCATGCTTATGTCATCTCTTTCTCCAACCGCCACTAAAATGACAGTGTGTCCGTCCTGGTTCCATTGGTCTTCAGACCCATTTCTCACACTTCCCTTGTTCTGCTCGGCTCTATTATGCAGAGGGACTAACCTCTGCTGGGCTGGGCCTCCCAGGCTACAGTGGGTTTAGCAAACAGGGTACTGGAAGGAGACTGAAGAGTGTGGAGAAAGGGAGACCAGAGGATTTCTCCCTTTCCCTGTCTGCTTCAGGCAACGCACAGGGCAGTGGCTGGGGCTGCCCTGAGCCTGGTTACCACCGGGCAGATTTACTATTGTTCTCGCTTCCCCTGGCCCCTGGCCCCTGCTAACACCTCCACTTCCCTTTGTCCCTACAGCCTCGGGTGACAGAATTGATCATGTACAGAGTAAAAAAAAATAAGGAAAAAGAAAAAATCCCTGTGAAGGAAGAATTTGGAAATATATTTTTAGAATCTGTTATTTTTCATTCAACAACAACAACAGAAGATTAGGCACAAACAGAAACCCGGAAGAAATGACTAGATTTCAAGGAGTAAACACATTTATTTTGCCATGCTCCAGCACATAAGATATTGTGAAAAATAAGTCGTTATCCTCAGATTAATTCAGTGCACCACCCTTCAAGTAATAATATCCAAGGAGAGGCAAAAACAGTTCCCCTTCCCTCTACCCCCCCAAAACAAAAACAAAAACAAAAACAAAGAAAAAGCTGTGAAGCAAGTGAAGTTTGGCCTGGTGTATCCCATGCCTCTTGAATGTCATTCGGGAAGGTGACCTGCTCAAGTCACTAATGCTACATGGTTTCATGTATTACCTCTTGCAATTGACAGCTTATCTTATTTAGAAATGTAGTTATCTCCAGTACAATATAGTAGTAAAGAGATTCAGGCTTTATTTAGTCTGTCCTGTCTACTCCCTGTCACCTGTGTGTTAATACCCAGTGATAAATGCCACCAATCTGGCCTATTTTATTTCTCTTGCCCATATTTTGGGCTTTCAGTTTACTCTATGATTGTGGGTCTTTATTCAATATACTTTTTATTATTATGCAGGCCAAATACCATCCAGTATCCAGCTCCCTGATCCTGCATGGCATCTGGAAGGATTGTATTTTCCCTCCCCCTTAAAGTTAGGCAAAGGCATGTGATGTGTTCTAATCAACGAACACCATTTTCATGAAAATATCTATATAACAAAGGAGATATAAATCCCCAGTAACTTGGCACATCCATTTCAAGAATTATTCTGTTCAACTCCAGTAAAAAGAAATGATACAGTAGTTACATGTAGATTTTCAACTGTGCGGGAGGTTGATGTCTCTATTCCTCACGTTGTTATAGGGTCAACTGTACTACAGTTTTTGAAATTCATTGTGATGAGATTCTTATTAGCTCATCAGACTGTGAGCTCTTTGGGGGCAAAGCTAGCCTGGAACTCACCAGATACTCAATACATGATTGCTAAATGGATGAATGAAGGACTGAGTGAATGAATAACCATAATTTCAATATCATGTCTTGTTTAAATCATTCTTGGTTCTTCTCCACATTCATATGAATACTTTACTAATTTAGGCAGTTACTAAGTGAAAAAGACACTTTTATTCCTCAATAAGACTAGCAAAATTATTCTGGCTTCTCAAAGAAGGTTAACACGGAAAAAATGCCAGTGAGTTTTGCTTTCTGTTTTTGAACCCTATAAAAAGATGATCCAGGGAGAGCACACATCTTATATTTGAATATAATTTGTAATTTTCTTTTCTTTCTCTGTTTGGGTTTGGTGGCTGAGGCTATTACGGATTGAATGTTTGCGACCCCCCGTAATTCACACATTGAGGCCTTAGCCCCCCCTCCCCCCTAATGTGGTGGTATTTGGAGGTGGGACTTTGGGGAGGTAATTAGATTTAGATAAGGTCCTGAGACCAGAGCCCCCATGATGGGATTAGTGCCCTTATATAAGTAAAGGAAGAGAAATCAGAGCTTCCTCTCTCTGCCATGTGAGGATAAAGCCAGGTAATGTCTCCAAGACAGGAAGAGGCCCTCCCAAGAACTAAATTGACTGGCACATTGATCTTGGATTTCCCAGCCTCCAGAACAGTGAGAAATAAATTTCTGTGGCTTTTAAGCTACCCAGTCTGTGGCATTTTGCCATAAAAACCTGAGCTAAGACAGAGGTCAAATTCTCATCTTATCTATCTCTATTAGAAATGTGGTACAATTTGCAAGCCACTGTCACCTTTCCTTGCTTTCAGCAACCAGGCTAAGATTCTGCTCCCTCTTTAGGTAAATTAAGCAAAACATCCACTCAAAGACCAGTTTGGCTCATCAACTACAGAAGTCCCCCATTATCTTCAGGGGTTACGATCCAAGACCCCCAATGGATGCCTGAAACCACAGATAGAACCAAACCCTATACACACGATGATTTTTCCTACACATACATACCCATGATAAAGTTTAATTTATAAATTAGGCACAGTAAGAGATTAAAAACAATAACTAATAATAAATAGAACAATTACAACAATAAACTATAATAAAAGTTATGTGAATGTGGTTTCTTTCTGTCTCAAAATATCTGATTGTACTGCACACACAATGAGGATACACTGGACAAAGGGGTGATTCACATGCCTGGGCAGGACAGAGTGGGATGGCTTGAGATTTCATCACGTTACTGAGAACGGCACACAATATAACATTTATGATTTATTTATTTCTGGAATTTTCTATTTAATATTTTTGGCTGGAGGTTGACTGTGGGTAAGGGAAACCATAGATAACAGGGATTACTGTATTTCCTAATTGTGGTAGTAAGGGTGTTTTTCGACCACCATTGTTGCATGGCATTGTTTGTTATTAAGCTAAAACCCAGGTACAGTGTTCTTGGGTTTTGCACAATGCAAATAAATGAAACCTTTCACTACATTCTAAGAGTTTCTAATGTGAAAAAAAACACAGAGGGTTCAATTATTCAGCCACAGGTTTAACTTTTAAAAAACGCTCTATGTCATATTAAAACTCAAAAGGTTTTTTTTTTTTTTCTCTTGGCAAATAGATTTAATACATTGCCCTGATTTGTGTCTACCTATAAAAACAAATGCATTTTCCTGGAAACAAGGCATTTTGCTTTGGCTGTGAGAGGAATAAATTCTTTAAGCACCCTTTAAGAAGTTTACTTGAAATTTTGGAGTCCCACACCAAAATGCTGACTGTTAAATAGCAATCTGTTATATGCAATGCCAAATGAAAGTCTCCTGTAATAATTCACTGGATAAAGTGTAGTTTTTACATCATTTTGATAAATTTACCTCGCTTACCAGTTTAGCCACAAATCATACCTTAAAGGTTGTCAGATGAAGGCAGTAAAATATTATACACCTTCAGGTGACCTCTATCCAGAAATGCTTTTCACTGTTCACATTTTATCTGTCAAATAGCATTTTCTTTCAGAAGTAAATATAAATGCCATTATTGGGAGAAGCTACCGGCCTAGGACAAGTTCTAGCATTTAGTGTTCTGACAGATCTTAATTTGGGTATCAGCCAAAGTCAATAAAACTTGTTCATGCAGAACCTTACCTGGTTTTCACCACATCCAGCGGGTGCATCAGGCAAATTTCTACAAGACCTGAAAGATGATAAAGAACAGTCCAATAAACACTTATGTAAACACTGGTTCCTATTTCCTTGACCCTACTGATTTCCCAAGTAAGAAGATCCAAATGAAAAACTTGGGACTTTGGACACGACAGCTCATCATTTTTTAGGCGAGCGGCAAAAGACAAAAGTATAATATGATGTTATTGCAGTGGAAGCAAGATATGTGAGTGAGTGCTTTCAGTGCCCTGGCACAAACATGGAAGGGGCCTACTGGGGGAGACCATGAGAAGGGATCTCCTGTCCCAAATCCCAATCAACGAGGCAGGAATTACTGCATCTCAATCCAGTCCAATGAATAAATATATGAGGACTCAAAGGTGGAAAGAAAGAAGGGAGAGAAGGTCTCGCAGCACCCCACTCCAGCTCACTTACCAACATGGCAAATCATGAATCCCGGTTTCAATACCCATGAAATAAAGATAAGACTGATAGTTTACTAGAGAATATGTATTAAGTGTTTATTGTATCCTAGGCATTGTTCTAATAGTAAGCAGAATTTAGTTTATCTCATTGAAGACTCACAAGAGCTCTTGGTGATAAAAGGGATTCTTATCCTCATTTCACAGCTGAGATCATTGAGGCACACAAGGGTAAGAAGCTTGTCAAAAATCTCACAGCTAGAAAGCAAGTAGTCTTAATCCCGCCTAGCCCATAATCCTAACCATTGTGTGGTGAGGAAGAATTTATACAGCTTCTTGCAAATGAATTGTAAAACCCCCTTCCTGTTGTCTAACTGAGCAGAGGAGAGTAGCTGTAATATTCCTAACCGTTACCTTACCTGCTGTCCCTACACTGTGATGCTCTTTATCACTGATATGTACAACTACTTGGGTCAGGGCAGTATTATCATCTTTGCTTTAAGATAAACAAACTGAGGTTGATAGTGTTAACTGATTTGCCCTAGAAACACCTAATAGTATTTGTGGTGCCTTCAGAGGAAGACAATTTACCCCTGAGGGCACCAGTTCCTTCTCTGTAAAGGGAAAGGTTAAATGATCTATAATACCTTTGAGATCTAGTATTCTATGTTTGTGTCTTTGTTCTTGCATATTATAATTCTAACTTGTGATTTATTATATTATCTAGAAGAGGTTGAAGCCTGGATGCCATAAATAAGATTTACTCTGGAAACTCTGATTTATAAAATAATTTTCTTACCAAGCACTGCAGCAGGTATCTACTAAGGGCATCTCATGAGCATAAAGGAATAAGACACCCAGAATCAGTTTACCAAAAACAAAACAAAACAAAAAATATAAAGTCTCTCCCACTGACTTGGCATTAGAAGCAAAGCAAAATAATAAACACCAAACAGCACTAGTTGGTATAGCTCTTAAAAAATTTACCAAAAGAACCAATAATCTAGCAACTTATTAAAACTGACAGAACTTGGAACATCTGTTCACATTAATATATACGTAAATTTACCTATTTGCAAAATTGTTCTAGTTTCCTTTCCACTAATGTGCATTTTTAGTGGTAAAATTTTAATAATTTCTATTTCTTAGAGAATAGTTATTTTCATTCGAGGCAAGTGCTTATTTCTCACAATAACCATCAAGCAAGAATCTCTATAGATTTCTTTAAATTAGACAAAAGACTAATTTATAAGGCTGGACCTTATGCAAATTAAGGAAGCCCAAAGCAGTTAGATATTGTGAATTTATCATATTCTAAAAGTTTTCTGGCTCCTACAGATTCATACCACTTCAGGGGGCATGGCCATTTCTGTAAGATCCCAGCAAAACTGGTAATGTGACCCTATAACGGGCACAGAAAAGCATAGGTGAGCATCTGAACCTGTACCTTAGGACATTTCATGAATGCTCCCTTCTTTGAACTGGCTGAAGTACCTGTCTTCACCTAAGCAAACATTTCACAAAAAGGATTAATACCAGTCAGTCACAAACCTTCCCCTAGCCACCATCTTTTCTGAGAAGGTCTCCTGGCCTGTTTAACCCCAAAACTGCACTCAACATCAGCCTTAGCCTTTTCCTCTTATATAAGAGCCACCTCTTTTCCTAAGAAAAACACAAACACTATCATTCAATGGTCAGCCACGATAGATGAAAGAACAGTTTCTTCTAGCGTTCAATTCCCCTTATTTTTCCTTTTCTTTAGAATGTTGTTCTCCTGTGAGGACACACACACTTCTAAAAATCCCACTTACCTTGAGATCTCAATGTGGGCAACCATTTTCCCAGAAATCTGGGCAGAGACTGTTAGTAGTCCCCTAGTACTCATACCCTCTTTTCAGGCTGCCCAGAATAAGGATTGCATTTCCCAGCCTCCCTTGTTGCTAAGCACTACCATGAGACCAAGTTCTGGCCAATGGAATATAAGTGAGACTGGTTTTAGCAACTTCTGGGAAGTCTTCTAAAGGTAAGGAGCCTGATCCTCTCCTTCCCTTGGTGGGATGTGGACATAGGGCTAGAGTAACCATCATAGACCATGAGGTGACATTGGGTATGCCGGCCACACATGGCATAGCAACAAGATAGAATTAGCCCCTGTCATCATGGAGATCTGGTCTACCTTCAGACATTCATGTTGGAGAAAAATATCTATTCCCTTTATAGTACAGCTATTAGTGTTTTCTGCCATTTGTACCTGAACCTGATTCTAACTGATATAGGAACTCTTTTATGTGCTTCCACAGTACTCTGAGTTTGGGTTATTACATGGCAGTGAAACTGCTTTCTTGCCTGAAAGCTCCTTGAGGACAGAAGATTCCACCTGCCTTAGTCACCTTTGCAGCCCAATCACTTTGCACAGTGGCTGGCACTCGGTAAGCTCAATAAAAACGTGTTGAAGAAAAAATGCTGACTAGGGTTATTGCATATGCCGCTATGTCAGCCAATCCTCAAGATAAATTGAACAGGTATTTATTCTGCATTTATTGTACTTCCATTAGTTTCAACATTATACAGATAAGCAAATAAGGACAGAAAAATATTAGTAAAAATTATGTGGAAATTAGCACAGGAAGTGCTTGAAAGGACAGAAAACACAGAATTGCAATATTGTTAATATGTGAGAAGGCCACTAATTCATCAGCACCTAATTCATTGCCAACTGATTATCGAGAGCTGTGAACTTGTAAGGGTCTTGTGCTAGGTGATGGGACACGGCCTGATGCAGTGCTAAGGGGGCCTGACAGGCTGAGCAACTTCAGGTATGGGCACAGGTGTGACATACTGAGAATGGCCTTACATGTCAAGGGAAGATGCTGAGCAGAGAATAGAGAAATATACATAAAATCATGCCTCAGGCCCAGTGATTAAGAGCAGCTATTTGCAGTATGAAGTGTTGCTTTATATTCTACACCAATTCTAGTCTTGCATAACTGTTTATCCCCTGTTGTCAACTGTCTTCAAGGAACTATGTCATTGTTCTCATAAAACTAATGACAGAAAATATGGACACATATTTAAAAAATATTAAGTACAATTTTTGTTGTTGTTGTTGTTGAGGGCAGTGTCATTGGCCCTCATATGTGGGACCCGAACCGGGGCCGCTGGCTTCCCAAGCCAGCGCTTAACCACCACACCACTCGGCCGGCCCTATTAAATACAATTTTAATTAATCTGTGGTTGGGTATTCCTTATATGTGAGATTGCATGTCCTAAACCACAAGGTTGATTATGTGAGGGAAAGAACATTTAAAATATATATATATATGTCATATATAAATAAATCTAAATCCAAATAAATCTCACCAGGAAGCAGTTCTGACAGTTTTCACTCACTTTGCCAATGATCACTGCTAGATATCTCATAACTCAATGATATCCTTTTTCCTCAGAGTTGGGAGTGGAAAACCACATTAAAGGTATCACTTTCCAGAAAGGACAGGATTGTTCTTTTGGGGGAGATTTAAAATGCTTGTCACCCAAGGGGGTTGGGTGAAAACAGTGAAAGGATTAAGACGTATAAATTGGTAGTTACAAACTAGTCACAGGGATGTAAAGTACAGCATAGGGAATATAGTCAGTAATATGGTAATAACTATGTGTGATGCCAGGTGGGCACTAGACTTAACAGGGAGATCACTTGGTAAATTATATAAATGTCTAACCACTATGCTGTACACCTGAAACTAATACAAAATAATATTGAATATCAACTATAATTTTAAAATAATTATAAAAAGAAAATTTAAAACATGCTCACAACATAAAGCAGAAGACCCATTTTTTTTTTTTTTAAAGATTTTATTGGGGAATTGGGGGAGGGGAACAGCGTTGGGGAATTGGGGAAGGGAAACAGACAAGTTGCTGTCTTTTTGTTCTTCAGTATAGTTGCAGAGGACGTTGCTTCACTGGCCCATGTTGGTATCGTCATTGTGCTCTTCCCAGATGAGGCAGATTGGTCGCCGGCCTCTTGATGGTCGCTCACCGCGGCTACTGGCAGCTCACGCTGGCTGCCGGCCACTCACTGTAGCCTATGGCAGCCCACTGCAGCAGGGGCTGCAGCCTATATCGTCGCCGGGGCTCGCACAGCCCAGCTCCAGGTGGAGCTGTTGTTCACCATCTTAGCTGTGGAGGGCAGTGTCACTGGCCGTCATATGTGGGATCCGAACCGGGGCCGCTGGCATCCCAAAACCAGCTCTTAGGAATGCGCCACTCGGCCGGCCCATAGAAGACCCATTTTTAAACCCATCCCTCTACACCCTGGACCACAGAAGAGAGACAATGGAGAGAGCACTACCACCTTGGACTGCGGGACTGACTGTGGGACATGGCCCACATCTGCTCATTCCTGACGGAATCCTCAAGTATAGAA
Organism: Aselliscus stoliczkanus; assembly: GCA_033961575.1. Classification (NCBI taxonomy): domain Eukaryota; kingdom Metazoa; phylum Chordata; class Mammalia; order Chiroptera; family Hipposideridae; genus Aselliscus; species Aselliscus stoliczkanus. The sequence goes on along the minus strand of CM066732.1, from coordinate 74,083,817 downwards.
ACAGAGAATGCTGTAGTCATTCCCAGACTTTCTTTCCTGCTCCACCTCTGCCTCTTCCTAGAAACAGCACTGCAATGGGCTTTAGTAACCTTTTTAGCAAGAGGATGGGGAAATGGGGAAGACAAATTGGGTGCTCAAAAGTTGACTTGAACGTGTTTATTAAAGACTAATGTCAAGTGTTCCTTCAGTTTTGGTCTTAATCTTGATTTTAACTATACACAATGTTATTATATGTCAATCTGTTCTAAGATATATTATTTGAGAACTGAGTATTCTAAATGTACTCTGCCCTCTTATTACTATGTCAATTCACTGTTCCTTTCTCTACATTTCCATTATATATAGCATGTACCATATTACATTTTACATTGTCAATTATATACATTACAAATATCATGAATAGTATTTATCATACCATGCTACAGCTATTAATATATAGAAATATATATCCAGATATTAGTCTGTGTGAATGGTATCTTCTAGATTTGTGAAAATGTGTGATCAAATACAAACCATGAGCTCTTTAAGAGGAGGGAGTATTTAACTTCATAGATCCACTGAATAAATACCATCCAATAAGTGAAATTTACTCAAAAAGTTCTCCATCTATCTTCACTCCCTTGGTGATCTCATCCCAACCCCTGGCTTTAATTACCATCTGTATGCTAACCACTCACCAATTCACATTTCCAGTCCAGGCTTCTCTTTCAAAGTCTAGACTAAAATATCCCACTGCCTATTTGACACGTCTGCTTGGATACTGAATAGCCATGTCAAAATTCACATGTATAAAACTAGACCCTGATCCTCTTTTCCCCACCGCTACTCAAAAAAACAAAACAAAAAATAAGACAAAACAAAAACCAACCTGTTCATCTTTAGAATCATCCCAAACTCTTCTTTCTCCCCAAACCCACTTCTAATCTACCTGAAAATCCCATTACCTTTACTGCAAACTATATCCAGGCTTCTAGCATCTCTCCCTTCCTCTATAGCTCCCCTGGCCCAAGTCACTGTCATTGTTTCTCAGCTGGTTAACTGCAGCACCTCATTAACAGGTCTCCCTCCATCCACCTTTGACCCCTTCCATCTGTTCTCACCTGGCAGCCAGAGCAATCCTTTAAAAATGTAAGTTATTTCGTGTCATTCCTCTGGTCAGCTAGGGCTCCCCGTTTCACTCAGAGAAAAGACATACTAGTATGTAATCCGGGTGTGCATGACTCCTCTCATCGACTCTCTTACTGCTACCATCCCACTCACTCCCCTACTCTGGCCACCTGGCCTCTATGCTGTTTCCCCAGTTCGCCAGGACTACGTCAGCTTTCGGCTTTGGCACTAGCCATTCCCTCTGCCAAGAATGCTCTTCCCCAGATGCTACTTGGCCATCTTCCTTCACATGGTCAGTGAGTAACCCTGACCACCCTAGCACACAGGCCTGCCCTCTTCACCCCCGCACTGCTAAAACTTTTCATGATGCTGTGTTTTTTCCTTTTTCCAAGCACTTACCAACTTCTAACACACTCTATTACTTACTTATTTATTATGTTTATTGTTTCCTGTCTCTCCCAGTAGAATGTAACCTTCGCTAGGGCAGAGATCTTTGTATTGTCCACCAATATACACTAAGTACTCAGAACATGGCTGATAACATAGAGTTATTCAATAAATACTTGATGGAAAAAAGAAACTGAATTATATAAAAGAATAAACCTGTGACAATGATGGGATTCCTTTTCAGTGGTATGTCGAATATGAAATTTTAAGAATTTAGTTTACAGCAGGGAGACTCACTGAGTCATTCAAGAAATCCATGATAATGTTTAAAATAGGAAGTAAGTCTGATGATGGATTCTAAGTCCATACCTACCCTCTAGGTAGAATGGATTATTTCAAGGATAATTTTGGTAAGTGACATTTTATAAAACATCTTAACATCTCTGGGAACTGCAAAAGGATAGCAGTGGTGCAGACAGAGAACCGAGGCATTCAAATATCCCAACATCTCATTTACAAGTAAAACCTATGCCATCCTTTATCAAACCAAAATCTCCACATGGCACTACAGCCCCATCCCAGGCATTTTCAAATTAAATTTAAAACTTCTCTTTTGTTCTTTGAAATTACACTGTTCTAACCATTACCTTAACTGATTGTGTGAGACATGTTTCACTCTTTAAAATATAAAAGAATCTTTTTATTGTTTAAAGAGAACCACAGAGAAATAAATGGTTTCAAACTGTGCAAATTTGAAATTCAAAAATAGAACGGCTACAGACAGAACTGATATTTTTTCATCTACTCTACTAGTCAAGCAAATCATTACAACATCCTATTTGATAGCCTGCCCAGAAAATGTGGTAGCCCTACTGAATTATAAGCAATGTGAGACTCATAAAGGGAAATCAAATATATTATGCTTTCCCCTAATAACAGTTAAGGCGCACTAGCTCTGTGGCATAGTAAATTAATATTATGCACATTGAATTGGCTAAATAGGCAATGTGATTTGGCAGGTTTGTAAGATTGTTAAAAGTTATGCTTTTGGGCGAGCCCACAGCCTTCCTTGAAAAATCTGAAGCAAATATTTTCATAGACATTTACTATTAGCATGTATTTTTCTAACAAAAATAACACTAAGCAATGGTTGTTAGCTCTAGTATCTAAAGGGAGGATGGTCATTTCCTCAGTGTATATTCCTTGCTCTCATTGACTTTATCATATAATTGACTTAAAAATTTAGAAAAATATATTTCAGAGGTACAAACATATGCATACACTATGGTCTAGAAATTGAGGTTGCTTGAGTATGTAAAGTTGAGGCAGAGTTTAAAAATAAGTGAGTTTTTTGAGAAATAAAACTTTGAATGCAAGGAAGGTCAAAACTTTGAATTGAAAGGTCAAAATTATTAAACTAATGAAAATTCCTTGTTAACAGTTTTTATATTAATTTTAAACTTAATTTCAACTCAATGTAACATCTTTAAAAATTATTGTTTAGTATTTCAATTCAATGGAAGTTATCTTTTCACTTTTCGTTTTTTTGTAATTAAAGTCTATATTAGACCCCAAGCAAACTCCAAAAGGACTTGGGTAAGTGGCCCAATTTTCAGACGTGTTGATCTTTTATGGAAAGTTAACAGCTTTGTATGGGCCTTAACACAATCAGAAAAGCAAGGAGAAACATAAGCTGTGGATTAGGTTGACAAATGGCAAAATACCTTTAGGAGTATATAAAATGTCTTTAAAGAGAAGAAAATGTGAATAAAAGAGAAATAGGCATTGCTCGTTTTACAGATTATATGTGTATATAATAAATATACATTCAGAAAATGTTTGCATAATACTTTATCTAAATTGAAAAAAATGTTCAAGCTGACAAGCACTTCAACACTGGAAGTTTATGAAAATGCAGAAGGGCTGCTGAAGGGGTTAGGACTTTATGGCATGGGTGTGTGTGTGTGTGGCCAGGACCTTTCTGTCCACTCCACAGACTCGCCCAATTCTGGGGACTCTGTTTTCTCTCTGCTTTTCTATCAACCAGAAAGATAAACATTTGCTCTCCCCCAGGATTTATTATTTTTTTCTTAGTTGAACTATATTTGACATATAACATTGTGTAAATGTAAGGTGTACAACATGTTAATTTGATACATTTATATATTGTAATATGATTGTTCCCACCACTCCAGTCATGTACTGAAGCTGGTTCTTATAGGCCAGGTGGCATGCCTCTCTTCCTGACTCTGCATTTGTGGCATCATGTGGTAGGTTGAAATTGCCCATAGCGGGAGTATTTACTCTAAGGCCGTGGCAAACACTACAAATCAGAGTTTTTGTTTGTTTGTTTTCCAGAGAGTCAAGTGTTAAACATGTACCAGCACAGCACTGTTCAAATCTAACCATAAATTCTGTTGCCTGGCCTATTAGGTTCAAATAGTTTTAAAAGTCTAGTAGTACATGGAGGGTTTTTAATTTCCAATAGTTCTTTAACTCTGTTTGTCACAAATTCCCAAAGGTGCCATGGAGTTCTTCTTTAGCTTATGTTCTCTATTCCCCACAATTTAATAAAAATTATGATACCATGTCAGAATTTTAAAGAAATCCTTAGGAATTGACACCCAAGAAAACCAACCAACCCACCAAATTACCAACTGTACCAATGATCTGCCACACTGTTGTGCAAATGCCTCTATCATCTTGACCACATAGAAATTTGGTAATGAGATCAATAGTCTTCCATTTCCTAGGAAAACATCATCCTTTCCCTGCCCTCTTCCAAGGGTAGGAGCATCTTGAAAGAGAGGAGAGGAAATGTGGCTATATAGCCAACCTCACCCTTAGTCATCGGACAGAAGTCCAGACAGGAAGAAGGCCTTAGGCAAACACAAAGCATCTGTTTAAGTGAAGAATTCAGATTTTTAGGTCACAGTAGCTGCTTCTTTCTTTTCTATAAGTCACTAACACCAATTACCACCAAAGAAAAAGCAGGATTTTATTATAATGAAATTATAATTTTATTATAATACTTCCCTCCCTGTTCTAATTAGGATTATTTCTTGCAATCATATTATTCATCTTGAAAGAGTAAAAGAATTACACCTTTAAAAATATTTGCCACCATTGCCTTAATTACTATACAGCCAAGTTTCCTTCTTTTAATTGGTCATACTGCTTTAATAATTGCTTTTAGGTGTTGGCTCTAAATTTTATATTTGCTGAATGACCAAGAACATAACTACACAAATTCTTATTTTTGAACTGTTATCCCACACCAGCCTCTGTGCCCTGCTCCCATGAACTCCAGCTTATGAGCCAAGCATTTTAGGTAAATTCCATATACCACGTTCTTTACCAAGAGCTGGCTTAAGGGGGGTGGGGGGGAGGAAAAGAAAGTTGACTCAATTTCAGGGACTCCTCTCTCAATTATGTAGGCATCCATAAAGTTTAATCACATAAGATTTCTATTAAGTATGGACTAAGCTCATCTTCATCTCCACATGAAAAACTTTCAAAAATGAAACTAATGGCAGTTCATGTAAAATAAACACCAGCTAAAAAACAATATCGGGATATCAAAGTGTAAGACATTACATAAACACAGAAGCAGACAAATTTCAGAACACAAGTATTCGGTTATAACAGCATTGAATAACTTAAAACTTACAGAAAGACTATCTCAATAATAATCAATGTTTGATTTCAGTTAATATTCTTAAATTACTAACTCACTAGAAACAGTATTTGCCTCCATGGTTTCTGTCCCAACAAGCACTGTAGGTTGTTTCTATGCTATTGTACAACATGAATGCGCTTTAGCTCAGTTTTCTAGGTGCTGGACAAGTACACACTGAGGATGGTTTTCAGTCACCAAATATTTTTCTAGTGCTTACTGTGTGCATAGATTTTTCAGAATTATTCAGTTCCTAGAACTGAACTGTTCTAGATGCTGATTCTCTTCTGCTTGCTTTCTTTTCTTTTCTTTCTTTCTTTCTTTCTTTCTTTCTTTCTTTCTTTCTTTCTTTCTTTCTTTTTCAGGAGAGTTGGAAGCAAGCTCATCAACTAAGAGGAGAATGAGGGAGGGGATGTTGGAGAGACCAGAGATAAGGTATGAAATAGTCACCTGTGGGAGTGAGGGGAGGGATGGAGCAAGAAGGGGGAAGCATGGAGGGTCTACTTGAGGCCAACAGTCATGCATTTAAAAATCATTTTCTGTAGCCACATTCAGCTATGTGGGTGTAGACAGAGAAGGCAGAGTCAGATTTAACCAGGATTAGGTTTTCCAAATGAATATGAGGAAGTGAGAGAGGGTGACAGAAAGAATGTGTGCCGAAAAGTGATGGTTGAGCATGGAGCTTACACTAGAAAGACTGGAAGTGACAACATGACAGGGGTGAGGACAGGATGGTAAGAGCTTGTTGGTCCTGTTTGAGTCAAGATACTAGAGGAGAGAGCTGGAAAGATAAGAGATAGAGTTAACATTGAGATGACTACTGAGTCCCATTTTTATTAATACATAATAACTAAAGTTTGTGTTTTTTTCTCTGTATCCCTTATCTAGCAGAAGCTATGTTACATCATCTATATATTGAATAAAAGTGTTGAATGAGCAAAACTTTGATCCTATAATTCAGCAATACCAGGTATGTAAACAACTGCATCAACAGATAGCACAGTCACCATTCCCTGAACTTGACTCAGCAGGTATTCTCTTCAGATTTGATTCTCATGATTCCTTTGAGTTTACGGTTTGACAAATATCTAACTAAGATCCTATAATTACCAGAATGTGTACACCTTTAGAAGTTAATATAGTTAGTAGCTGACGTACATCATAAGAAATGTAGAAAGTGTGAAACACTGAATAAAACAATTATACAAATACAAACTCCAAAAATGGGTTATTTAAGAACTACTTTGAATGATTCTGAATCTACCATTAAGTCCTCAAAAACAAATTGACATATTCATATTCAAATTCGGAGGCAAGGTTAGATTGTAATTCATGAAATGTGTATTTTAAAAGACTTAATCATCGTTTCTAGAGAAGGCAACTCTACCTTTTTGTCAAGCAATTTATGTGTCCTCATTTTAAGTTGCTTTTATCAAACAACTTACAACTGGAAGAATCTCTTCATGGATGAAGATGAAAACTATGACAATGTACCTTGGAATTCTACAGGGTACCTACAAAGTCTGAAAACACAGACAAATAAACAACATGGTGAGGGCATTGTTAATCTATAAAAAGGTCAATTAATAGTATCTATTTTCCAGACATGGTAAATACTGTGTGGGTGACTTCATAGAAAAGGTGTGACTTCTATATTCACTTAAGGACTAGATGTAACTACCAGATAAGTTTGGAATGAATAAAGTGAAGAGCAATATTTCTGTTATAATTCCTATTTCCTCATGTTTTACTTTGATGGTAAATTCCACAATTTCTTCATTTTTCTCTGACACACTAAAGTAATACATGAGACAGGTGAAACGATGGCAGAAACTAAAAGGGAACACTGCTGGTGCTCCATCAAAATCCATTTTCTCTTTCTTCCATGGTCCATGCTATCTCAGAAAGATGGCCTTTTCCAGCATAGCTTGTGTGTGGCCATGCGACAAAGTTCTCACCCCAGGAGTGAGAGGCAAAGAGCCTGACTACCAGTGTGCCTCTCTCATACCTAATTTCCTCTTCCCACTAGCTTGAATTTCAGTATGGTAATGACTCAAGTTATACCTTACAGATGACATGACAGTGCCCTGGGGGATGGTGGAACAACCACTGGAAAGGACCTGTGACTCTGAGGAGCCGAGATTCCATGACGAACTGAACTACTAACATCAGGGCTATTACATGAAAGAGAAATTAACTTTTCATTCTCTAAGCCACTGTATTCTGGGTCTCTTTGAAGCAGGTGAGCTTTACCCTGACACATACAAATGCCAAGTCAAATAGCACCATCACACAGTTGCTAAGTATACTATGAATTCACAAATGGCAACTTTTCTGAACCAAATTCAACATCCCACTGAGGAGGAAAGAGTTTTCCCTTCTCTTCCAAAAGGAAAAAGGGTGACATCATGAAGCATGTGGAGACCAAGGCTGTGAGTTCCATTGGGTTCATTCCAGCTGCTCCTCAGGCTTCTCTTGCCTTGGAATGGGTTATGGAGCACTAGTAATTGAAAACCGAATTTAAAAATAAGAGATTTAAAATCGATGTGGCTCAAGTTGGTCCATAATACAATTATTAAAATGAGCCAAGAGTCTAAAATGCCGCTGCCTAAAAAAAAAAACAAAAAAAAAAAACAGTACTGTTTCTCTCACTGCAGAGTTTAATTCGTGCTTTAAAATGTTGTTTTCCAGGGTGAACACATATTCCATGTTTTCTGTTTTACCTTACTGGTGAAAAGCTGGAGGGATTTATGTGAGAGAAACAATGCTTTCTTATTCTTACCAGCAGTCAATTCCAACAAAAATAATTTGTCAGGGCTCTTTTGGTTGTTTGAGACAAAATTCAACACAAATCAGCTTATACACAAAAGGGGAATTTGTTGGCTCGTAATTGAAATGACGGAAATGGCAGGGATGCTTGGCTCTAAGACTTTCTCTCCCTTTCCCTCCTCTGCTTGTCTCTGCTTGTCTTTATTCCCTCCTGCTACAGAGCTTTCCCAACACAGAGAGGCATACTGCCTCAGAGAGCCCTGAGTTCCCATCCTGTCATCTCTAAGATACAAAAGGCAAGCAGGACTCATCTCAGCTGGAGCAACAGAAAAATTGCTAGAAGGGATTTGATTGGCCTCACTGATCACGTGTGAATCCCTGGGCTAATCACTGTGGCGAGGAGGTTGTAAATATCTGATTGGTGGGGCTTTGGTCACATGTGTACTCCTGGATGGAGGGCTATTGAAAGAGAATTTCAGTTTTAAATCTCTTTGTAACATTTTTTTTTCTTTGTAATTTGGAAAATAAGACTGGATTTAGAATATTTAAACAATGCTCTTGCTGCTTCCTTCTCCAAATAATTACGTTTTAATCCTAATTTACTGATTCCTTTTCCACATGGCTAACCATCCAATGACAATGGTACTAGAACTAATTAATTGCACTTGATCTCAAAAAACACTTTCCTATAAGGAGCTCTAGTTTATAGTTTGGTTATTCTATAGTCCTGTGAGATTAGCAAACTTGGAAAGGAAATGAAATGGCTCAAGTTTTAAATATGCACATACAGCATAAGATGTTATGTTAACTTGTGGATAAGGCCTTGGCTCACCTACTCTTGTCATTTATAAAGTATTTATTGTATCAGGGAAGGTGTGCAGAAACAGGGAAGACATAATCCTTGCTTGAAAGGTTTACATAATCACTCTGGAAGCCATTGCAATAGGGCATCATAATTACCAAAACTGTAAACTGCTTCCTGGAGGGGCAAACACAGGCACCTTTGGCTGCATGTTACAATCCACAGTTCAGTTTGGCATAGCATCTCGCACCAAAGTGTATCCCAAACCACTTTACAGAAGTGAAATTTCCATTCTAAAGCCAATATACGCTATACATTACAGAACAGCTGTGTGCAAACATTGCCTCGCAGAAAATAAATAAATAAATAAAAACCCTAAGGCATTAGGTCATGAGCTGAAAATCCAAAGGAGAATTTCAGAGGCATGGACCACAAGGGCAGGAAGGAGGGAGAAGAGGAAAGACTGATAAGAAAGGAAACACATTAATTTGTAAGATTTAAAAATGGACCTGTGATAAGTCAAGACACATGGCACACTTTTTCCCTGAAAAACGTTGAGAGTGAGACAATCTTTTATCTAAGCAAAGAAGCAGTAGCAGAAGTTAAAGAAACAGAAAAAGTATGAAGTGGAAGCTGACAAACTTTCAAAGTTGAGGTATACTTACACAGGATTAGTAATAACTAATATGGGATAAAGGTAAAAAGATGTATTCTGAGTTAACCTGAATTATGGTAAACTATTATCTATAAAGGTTAGGGTATGATGTGTATTGTGAAAGTTAATTTCATAAGAATAAACAGTATATGCAAACTGCGTTTAAAAATAAATTGTTTTTAATTTTTTTTAAATTTATTTTTATTTTTATTTTTTTTTAATTGGGGAACAGCCATGGTCATTAGTGACACATTCCTTGCATGCTTCGATGACATAGTTGACTCTTATAGAGAGGGCACAGCTCACAGTGGTCCGTGCAGGGATCAAACCAGCAACCTTGGTGTTATCAGCACCATGCTCTAACTAACTGAGCTAACCAGTCACCCTAAAAAGAAATGTGTTTCTAAAATATATTTAATACTAAGAAAATCAATTAGACCACATACTTTTAGAATCTTGCCTGGTTTTTCAAAAAACACAAAATATCAATTTTTATTTTATTTTTGAGTCCTAGATGTACCAGTTAGTGGGAAATTGTATTTAAAAATGACAACAGAGTTTGCTGTACTTAAACTGGATTTGTAATATAAAAACCTGCTTTAAAACCTACATAAAAATTTTAAGTGGAAATTACTCCTAAGAATATAGAGGAAAAAATTTAGACTCTTTATGTAGGTTTCCTATCATTTAAGTAACAGTAAAATTTTTTTAACAGTTCAAATTCTTCCTTTTGGATGTCCACTTGAAACTTAAGTTTCTATTTCAGGTATCATTCACATAGCAGATTACTCTTTTATTCACTTTTTGCATAACAAACATTATTCAACTTCTATGAACTCCAAGATTATCCATTTAACAAAGGATAATTAACAAAGTTGTGTAAATTATCCATTTACACAACTCATTAAGAGTTATGCACTTTTTTTTTAAGGGAATAACATCTTGAGTACTGAAGTTTTCCACATAAAGATATGATTAAAGGTATGTGTAAGTTTCATGTTTGGCATCTGCTTATTTTAATTTGGCAGGTGTCTCCTTTTACATGACATATATAACACTATGCATGGAAAGTAATTAAATCCATATTGTATTATTTCCCCAATTGTTTGAAAATACTGGATACTCAGTTGGGTTGTGGACAAATCTGATATAACTAACCTTTAAGGAATATTGAGGATTACACAGATTATCACTGATTTTGGCAGCTTAACAAGGGTTTAGCAATGACTAATTTTATATATATGAAAATTCCCGCTAGACAGAGTACAATTAAGGTGTTTTTTCTTTACCTTCTAGAATACACAGTATTTTCTTTTTTAATCTGTGCTAACCAAAAAAAAAAATTGTGTTTTAGAAGGAACACCAATTGACTTTTCAGGATTTTTTGTACTATCATGTATCTTAAGAATGACGATAGAATAAAGGATCCTCCCCTGCACTCTAAAAAGAACAGAATTACAGGGTGGTTAACAGTGGATCCAGGAGCAGGATGATATCTTCATTTAGCAGTTTTTCTTATCTGTGTGACAAAAGTAAAAACTGTAGCGACTTCACAACTCAGCACAATGCCTGGCATATTACAAACATGGGATAAATAGTGGCTACTCTTATCCTACTATTTATTTGTAACTCTGAGGCTTCTCAGACAATGTCGAGATTTCTAGAGTCCCTGGTAATGAGGGTTCCAGCTGCACTGCTGAGGTCAGCCTCCCAGTCCCAGCCTCATCTCAGAGTCCAGCCATCCCAGTAGTAGTGGCACAGCTGGGACTGCAGATGACTTTTCAGGCTGGGCAGGCTCTTCTCAGTCTGAACTGTGCCCTTCTCTGAGGAGCATCATGTAGTAGAAAAACACACACACACACACACACACACACACACACACACACACACACACAGAAACACACACAAAAAACCTCAGTTTGAATTTGGTATCAAGTTACACAGATCATTTATGCCAGCACTTCTCAACTTGTGGTCAAACTTTGGAAAGAGGCAGGTGTCCATGAATTCCTAGAAATTATATGCTAATATATTTTAGTGTTCATTTTTATGTAAGAGGAGTCCGTGACTTTCAACAATTTCTCCAAAGATTCAGCATCTTGAAGATGATCAAGAACCACTCATTGAGCTTCAATTTCCTCATCTGTAAAATGAGAATTAAAAAAAAAAAAAGTCCCCTTGGCCTGACAGGGTTGTCCTGAGGACCCATAAAAACAGCGTGAAAGCACACTGTAAGTCCTTACTAGCTAAGCGGTTTGCTATTCCTAACATTGTAGCCATTATTATTTTTTCAACCAGTGTGTATGAACATTTCTGATTACAGTGTCATCCACAAGAAACTCAAAATTTTCTATCTTCTTTTTGAAAGCCATCTCATAGCTTGCCCAAGCAGTAAACATTGAAAAGAAGATTGAGGATCTTCCTTCAGAAAATAGTCTACAGATGTGTTTTGTTCAGTTCACATAGTGTTCTTTTAAAAATTAATTGGTTGTCAACATTTACAAATCAGGAATTTTCATATAACAAAAAATCTGATTTCCAGGTTAGTGGAAAAACTGAAATATCTGGCATCCCCGAGTCACCTTCCTGCAAGGCAACCACCACCTGAGCTGAGTACTGGGGCATAGGACCTGCCCCCTTCCAACCCCCCACCCCCAACTCCCCACCCCTTGAATCTGCTTTTCCTGCTTGCTTCCTTTGACTGTTTGGCCACATAAGTGCCCCTAGCCCATAGATATTGAATCTAAATCTCAGCTGAGTATAATTGCTCTGCTTTGCAAATACATAAAATAATCACTTTCCCCTCATTTTGTTCTTAGAAAGTTCTTTCAAACTCCAAATATAGAACAGTTAGAATAAATATTCAGATAATTGAGGACCAAGTGTCTATATTTTCCACATGCGCTTTCAATTTTCATGGTGACTCTTTCTCCTCATAAGTGCTAGAGAAAAGTCAGCCCTGTGAAATTTCTCGTAACCTGTGAAATTTAAGGGAAACAAACACCATCCTATATTTCCCAATGTTTTTATCCTTAAAAGTGACATTTTTATTTAGGACAAGATTAGGAGACCATTTGAGTGGCTGATTCATTTCAAGTTCTCCCAAATGATATGTTAGAAAACCATTTATTTCTCCATACCTATTGACAATGGGAAGTCACGGTCAGGATTTCCCATTGGCTAAACCTTCAACTTTTCCCAATCACGTAACTTGTCTCTTTCTTGGATCTTAGGATCACGTCATGGGTCTTGCCCTTTAACATTCCTGTTAGAGGATGTTCTTTCCAAGGACAAGAATTCACTAGTAGGAAAAGCAATATGAGAAAAATTAAGGGTTGGGAAGTTCTTGGTTTTCTCCTTTTTAAATCAATTGTTCTTTCTTGTTATTAAAGCCCCAAAATAATGAGTAGGCTGCTATGCATTACAATAAAGAAGAAAAAAATGACACAAGGAAACCCATTTAAATATGATAAGAATGGACTCCCTTTCAAAACAGTTCCTAAACTCTAGTTCAAGATTATTGGCTATAAGGAACACTCTATTTTTTTGAAATTGATGATACTGGCATGAAATTTGATTCAAAAGAAGATCATAACATTTACCTATCCCTGTGAAAGAGATCAAGATTGACACAGTCATTATCAAATTGAAATTTATGCTGGATCATGGACTATATAGTAAATGCTTCGGCAAAAGCAATGTGGTATAACCGAGGCCATCCATTTGAGCAGAATAGCCTGTAGGAAGTTTTTCTAAACCTAATTGCAGGGGCCATTTGGGTTAGAGCAAGGTTGCACTGTAAATCTGCCATTCTTAGAGGGCCAACCTTCTCAATGCATATTGAACCAATATTCCTGCTATCAAACTGTGTGAGCTAGATTCTGTGCCACTGCAGTAAAATGCTCCTCAATAAACTTGTTTTCACAAGAAGTTTGCCCACTCATGCGTCCCAAAGCTGTTGTAATCTTCATTGTTGAAGCTGATCTAACAGCAGGGACATTATTCTATTTCTTGACATGTTTAAAGTCCTCTAATGAATAAAGCTAACAGCTCATGGCTGCTCCGACTGTCACTTGATTACCCCAGAGGGATTTTCTTTTCTTTTTCTTTTTTTGTCTTTAAAATTGGCCTCCTAGTTTGTTTTTAACTACCTTGTGCACAGAGGTCTGAAGGGGAGAGCAGATCAAAGATCAGCGCGAAACATAAAAAGCAGCTGTAGTTAATTAAAGGCAAATGAAGGACATCTGACTAGATTCTTTATGAGCCGCCTTGTCACACATTGAACAGTCTATAATCTCTGTGACCTTGTCCCTTGGTCCTGAACTGTCGCCAAACTCGAGAAATGGATATGTCTCAAATTATATGTTAATGAAAACAAGGGAGGAAGGTTCAGGGTGTGGCTTAAAAAAAGAGGAAGTGATGTGGAAGAAGAACACAATGAAAGTGGAGTTACCTGGGACAAGGAAAAGCCATCTGGAGATTCCATCGCAAAGCAGAGTCTTGTCCCACATTGAAAACAAAATGGTTTGTTGTACAGAGGTAGAGGTAAATAGTCAGATTATAAAATGTAACATTTGAGAGGTGAAAGGCAATACTTATCCTGCTCTGAAATAAAATGAACTAAGAATACTCTTAACAGTATCCGGTATTTGAATTTTTTAAATTACAATTGTTCCTATTTTTTTTAATGTTATTAAAATAGCCATATGTGTGTAGGAGATACCATGTTGGATTGTGCGGGATAGAGCATGGAGTGGGGGGGGGGTCCTGTGAAATAGGGATGGAGAGTTACATAGGAGATAGCTAGATACTGGGGAACCTTTCAGCTATGTGAGGGAGCATTAAATTTATCCCAAGGAACATAAGAAGCCAATGAAAAGATTTAAGAGTAGGAGTAACTAACATGATCAATCTACTTTCTTTTTGGCCTCAGGCAGCATGAAAAGAATGGATTAGGATTGGGGTGATGGTTTCCTTAGAAGCAGGGGTGCCAGGGAAATCGCTAGTGGGTAAGAGAGGTCATGACTCAAAAGGGGACAAATAGAAAGACTTACATGACATTTAGGAGGTGGAAGAAAGAAGGGATTGGATGTTAGGAATGAGGGAGGTAGAGGGATGGATATATCAGTCTCAAGAATGATAGATGGTGATGCCATGCCCGGAAGAACAGGTTTGAGGAGACGACGAGTCCAGTTACAGACATACTGAATGTGAGGGGCCTGCAAGGCATCCAAATGGGATACATATGCGGGAGCCGTGCACACATGGATGGTCACTGAAGCCATGGGAGGGGATGAGACTATCAAGGTCAGTCTGCAACTGAAAAGAAGAGGGCCTAGGACAGACTCTGAAGAACACCAATACCCAGGCATAACCCTTTTGCTTGTAACTCAATTTCATATTCATGCCTGTATATTATATTAATCTGCACTCATTGTGAGTCTTTTAAATAAAAGCCCCAGGCTCATAGGCTCAGCACCCCGCAGCTCTCTCACAATAGGCAAGTATTAGGGATTCTCTCCCCACACCCCACTCCTATTTTCACAGCACATGGACATATGAAAAGTATTATTCTAAGTTCAGTTTTTTTTTTCACTGAGGACATAATTTCAGATAAGACAGAATGAGCTCTAATGCAAAAAAAAATTCTTGTAACAGACTCTATATTAGTTAAACATGTTTTGAAAGAAGTTAATAAGAACACAGTCATGAAAAAATAATCCACAAATGTTTCTCTCGCCTGCAAATTTATTATCAAACAAATGTCCACTGCCCTTCCTACATCTGTCATGCCATCAAATAAATTATCAACAACTAAGTAACATCATAAAACAACAGAATATACTGATTTTTAAAAGTGGAAGGATATTGGGCCGGCCAAGTGGCACGGTGATTAAGAGCTGGCTTGGGAAGCCAGCGGCCCTGGTTCGGGTCCTACATATGAGGGCCAGTGACACTGCCCTCTAAAAAAAGAAAGAAAAAAAAAAAGTGGAAGCATAATACAAACACTCCTAGCTGAGTACAGTGAAGATATCATTCCAGGGAACTGCAGTTTACTTTGTTTTATCAAGAGTTTTTACTGTAGAAATCAGAGCCTTAATGTAGCGTACCATTGCTCCTACATTAAACTTGTAATTATGCTTGGAAAAGGTATGTAAGTGCTACTCTGAATTATTTAGGTGTTATTGGACTGTCAAATGCTCTTATTTGGGGGAATGTAGCCAATAAATTAACTAAGACATTACTTATTTCACCTCAAATATCAAAAACAAAAACAAAAAACTAGCAGACAATGTAAGTATAAATCTAGGGGGCCATTGTGGATCACTATTATTTCAAGAACCCAACAGACACTTCTCCATAAATAGATTATGATATGAGTAGACCCAGCATTGGATCATTATTTAATTTAACCACCTCATATTAAACCTTCACTAAGTTTCAAAGTATAGAGGGTTTTGAACATCATATTGAGCAATTTGGACTTTATAGGTATGAAAAAAGGAGGCATCAAAGTGTCGGGAGATGAGATATGGTGTGGTAGGAATAGGACCTCACCTATGTTTTCAGAGAGAGAATGCTGGCAGCAGAATCAGAGTGCAGAGAGACTGGATTTGTGAGCCCAGGTAGGAAGCTTTTAAACTACCTTGGATGAGAAATGATTAGTGCCTGAGACTGGGACGTAGTGGTGGGGATGGAGAGAAAGGGATTAATCAGAAATATATTTAGAAGTTGATGTGGGAATTAAGAAATAATTCCAAGGTAATCACCTGAGGGGATTGGGTAGGTGTTTTTGATCCCAGTAATATCTAGAGATATTACTAAGTATTTTTTAGTCTCTATTTGTGGTACGCCCTTTGAAGTATCATGGAAGTGCTAAGCACTCATTAGTGCCTTATTTTGGAATGATAGTCATTTCTTCATTGAACAGCCCAGTCAAGTAGTGAATGATTTGTAAAACTCAACTGAACCAGGAAGAGCTCTTTAAGTCTTTAAATCAAATATCTATTTATCGTATTTTGTAAATTCTTATTTGCTTCTCTAAATGAATTGTACTTATCTTTGAGTGTGTGTTTTCTATAACCTGAACTGGGAGGAAAAAATTAGTAGTTTTTAATATGATAAAAGGGAAAGTAGGGGCCAGCTGAGTGGCACATTGGTTAAGAGCTGGCTTGGGATGCCAGCGGCCCGGGTTCGGATCCCACATATGAAGGCCAGTGACACTGCCCTCTTAAAAAAAAAAGGGGGGGGGGAAGCAACTCAACCTGTTAGTTTTCTAGGAGTCAAAATACCATAGATTTTAAAAGCTCTAAGTGAAACTAAATCAGCAGTTGTCACGAAGCTCTATTCTATTCCGAAGATATGTCTTCCATTACTCCAAGTACTGGTCCTCCCACAGATACATTCCAAGACCCACAGTAGATACCAAAAACCATGAATAGTACTATATATATATAGCCAAAAAATGTATACACATTTTAAGAAAGGAAAAAAACTATTAAAATTGTAATACTCAATATATACCGATAACAAAAGATGAATACAGGTCACATTTGACTTCTGCAATTATAAGAGGTGCTCAAAGTGGTTACCATCAGCGTCCAGACACTTCTGATTATGGCAGACTCCTGGTTGGGCAATGTTTACCAAAATATCCACTTGTATACATTTTTTGGCAACCCCGGTACATTCATACACACTATGTTTTTCCTATACATACATATCTATGATAAAGTTTAATTGTTTAATTAAATTTATTGGGGGTGACAATGGTTAGTAAAATTACATATAGTTTAATTTATAAATTAGACACAGTAAGACATTAACAATAACTAATAAAATAGAATATTTATAACAATATACTGTAATAAAAATTATGTGAATGTGGTCTCTCTCCCTTTCACAAAATATCTTATTGCACTGCACTCACCTTTTCACTTAAGGAAAGCACTTTATGCCTTCTCTTTGGCCTATCCAAATTGCCAGTGTCACTACTGCTGTACGTTGGGGCCATTATCAAATAAAGTAAGGGTTACTTGAGCACAAGCACTGCAGTACCGCAACAGGCGATCTGATAACTGAGAAGCCTACCAAGTAAGTGACTAACAGGCAGATAGCATATACAGTGAGGAGACACTGGACAAAGGGATGAGTCACATCCCAGGCGGGATGGAACGGGATGGTGGGAGATTTCCTTATGCTACTCAGAACAACATACAATTTAAAACTTACAAATTGTTTATTTTTTAATTTTTCATTTAATATTTTCAGATTATGGTTGACTGTGGGTAACTGAAATTATGGAAAGTGAAATTGTGGATACTAAACTACTACTACTACTACTACTACTACTACTACTACTACTACTAATTCTACTATTACTCTTACTATAACTATTACTATCATCACCACCACTACTAAAACTGGCTTACTCTATTAAGTGCTTTTGTGTGCCAGATACTGCTATATGTATTTTACATGTTTTAATTCATTAACTCATAGCTGACTGAATATTCACAACAGCAATCTGAAGAGAGTATCACTATTTTATTTTATTAATGAGAAGATTGTGGCACGGGGAGAAAAAATAACTTGCCCAGGGGCAAAGTTGGGATCCAATCCTGTAGACTGTAACTCTGGTTGTCACCAACTAACCACACTTCTCAGTATTCCCACCCTAATAAGATGCCCTCTCACATTGACTCAAAGTTTGGTTACATGACTTTGAACAATAAGAAATTAGCGTGTGTTATTCAAGCAAAGGCCCCACCTGCACACTGTCATTTGCTCAGCTGGTGCCCTTTTTGGGACCCAGGGGCCATGTGCTGTAAAACCCAAACCACATGGAGAGGCCACACGGAGGAGATCTGAGACCCTTCAGGCCCAGCCAACAGCCTCCACCAACTGCCAGCCAAATGAGGGAGTCATCTTGGCCACTGCGACCCTAGCCACCATCGGACTGTAACTGCTTGACGGACTCCAATCAAGACCAGGAGATGAACTGCCCATGTGAGTCCAAGCAACCCACAGAATCATGTGAGATGATAATGGTTCTTGTTTTAAGCAACCAAATTTTGCAATGATTTGCTATACAGCAGTAGAAAAACCAAACCAAACCCAATCAGTTTGGCTCAAAGTCTATGCTTTTAACCACTTTGCTATCCTGAGCTGAAGTTACCTTCTGAAATAATCACAAAAATATATACATTATTGAGTGTTTCTTTACTGTGTGCTTATTATAACTACTTATTATTTAAAATCTGTATTTATAAAATTTGTCTTCTCTATGTAGTATGCTATATTACTTAGTATTATGAATTTCTACCTTAAATCCAAAATGTATCCTAGGAATTAAAAACCAACAACCTATTTGCCCATTGCCAAGAAAGTTAAGTTTCACCATGGGGACTAATTTATAAAAAGGATTAGCTCTGTTTCACTAACTCTGCTAAGAATTTATAATGATGTTCAGTCACTTATTCAATCATTCATCAATAGTTAACATTTATTGCCCAAATAGTATGTGCCAGTAACCATGCTATGTATTCTACATATGAGATCTGACAATTAAGTTCTTAAACTTGCTGCAACAATGCTGCCAACCTTTTCTGATATCAGAGGGATCATTCATTATGAATTTGTATCAACTGTACAAACAGTCCACCAAGTTTACTATTTGGAAGTGCTGAAGAGGCTGCGTGAAAAAGTTAGACGACCTGAACTTTTCACCAAAAATTCATGGCTCTTGCTTCACGATAATGCACCAGTTCACACAACACTGTCTGTGGGAGAGTTTTTAGTCAGTAAACAAATAACTGTATTGGAACACCCTCCCCACTTATCTGCTCTGGCCCCCGATGACTTCTTTCTTTACTGGAAGATAAAAGAAATATTGAAAGGGAGAAAGAAAATTTTCTCCCACCCACACTGGACTTCAAAGGTGACTGTAGTGATATTCAGCAATGAAGTATGTAGCACTTTTTCTAGGATGAGTTCACGAACTTAATTGTCAGACCTCATACATTTGCTCTTCACAATCACAAAGTTGTTCAAGGAATGGTGTTGTCCCAGGACCCATGCCTGAGGTCACAGTTGGTAGGTGGCAGAGCCTGAGTCCAGGCTCAAGTCCATCTAATTTCAGAGTCCAAGCTCTTTCCCCACAGTTGGTGCTGCCATACAAGCAGCAGGCACTAATGAAATCCTTGTAGATTATGATGGTTAAGGCCCTAGAATCTGACTGAAGCATTAATGAATATCTAGTCTCATTAAAAAGGCATTCAAATGTGCCTATTTCAAGTTTTCATTTGAATCGATATAGTCTACATTTTAAGATAAACCTATAGATTATTTTTAAATTAGTATACGAACTCAGTGTTTAATGCATAAAATTCTTTTTTTGTGCCTAAAAGTTTGCCCACATGTTAGTTTGCAAAGATGTCAAGCCTCCACCTGGCTAAAGTCAATGCTGAAATTATTAGCTCAATCCTCTTTTTAGGCAACTAACCCACCTGGACTACCCCAAGTCAAGTTAGATGCTCATCTTATCTCTCATATAATTTATCCCAGTGAATTCTAATGTTCTATTCATCAATCTACCTCCTAATTTTCTCCCACCCACACTGGACTATGAGGACATTGAGAACAAGGAATACATTTTTCAAAATCTTTGTTGTCGTAGGATTTTTGGTGAAAGAATTAAATGCCAGTATAGAAGGCAGCTTCCCTCCAATATTTCTCCTTCCTCTGCCCAGCAGCCACCCACCTGGGCTGTCCTTCCACCTGCCACTGGCTGAGAAAATCTGTCTGTTCTATTGAAAAATAACTGCGATAACCTAACTTTAAGTAATAATGTAACTTCAGTAATAAAACTTTATGTTTTCATTATTTTAGGTCACTTTTATTCCTTTTCATTTCAAAACACTTTAACTTATATAGTATGGGTTTAAGAATCAGAAAATGCTATTTTTTTTTTAAATGGGAAATTGCTAATACAAAGGCTACCGTAGAGGCCTCTATGTTATTGAGATGGTTAAAATCCAAAACGTAACTTGGGAAGAAAAAACACCCTAAAGTAGAGGCAGAAATGATGTCTGAACTGAGTTTTAAAGGATGAGAATGAATTGCCTGAGTAAATGTTTACAATCCTTTCCACTGGTAGAAAAACAGGGGTTAAGATGTCTGAGTGAAGAGATTTCTGAATCTATAGTAAATCATATGTTTTCAAAAATAACCTTTTATGGATCATTTAATTCTCATCTGAGTAAATGAAGCACAGCAAATGTAGTATTAGTTATCTTAAAAATAAAATTAATTGTTAAAACATGAATGAAAAGCACCACATGGATATGTCTTTGATAGGCATGGAAATTCAGAATCAGAGAAGCTGGAGTATTTTGAACTATCACAATAAAGTAAGACTAAAGAGTATTCCAACAAGGATCAAAAGACTCCAAAAAATAGTAGGCTTGGGGCGGCAGTTATCCCAGGTGGTTAGAGCTCAGGCTCATAACACCAAGGTTGCCAGTTCGATCCCCGCATGGGCCAAGGAGCTGTACCCTCCGCAACTAGATTGAAGACAACTACTTGACTTAGAACTAATGGGTCTTGGAAAAACACACTGCTGTTCCCCAATAAAATCTCTTAAAAAAATATTAGGCTTTTACAACATGTGATTGTGCAGAGTATTGCTAAATCATGTAAGAAATCAAAATCATATGGTACAATTGCAATTCGATAAGGATTTCCCTTAACTGGTAACTTTTTCGAGGCAGATATTCCACTTAAAACCTAAATGCCAAATACATTGACAATGACAGAAGGTGAACAGGAATAAGTGAACATAAACTTTCTAAAAATCAAGAAGACTTTAAGGAAATCTTCCAGCTTAGAATCAATACGCATTTAATTTGCTTCCAGATTCCCTTATACCTGAATGGTTTTAATCACCATAACCAAAATTAATAAATGATTTGTCAGTGCTTTAGGAGACAGTCTAATCTCCATCTGGTATATTCGGGGCTTGTGAAAACATTTTCCAGTACTGCCCTGTGACAGAAAACACTGGTAAGGTAAGCCCTTACAGCTGAAATGCAGCAGTTGATTACCAATGGAAGCTACAGGAAAGGATGATTAATATAAACAGACTTTGCCTGTACTTCACAGCAACATTACACAAAGCAGTGCTATTTCAGGAGACTTTTATATTTTAATTTCCAAGAGTCCATAGGGTAATGGATTTTTTTTTTCTTCATCTTGTTTGATCTTTGATATTTAAGACCAACTTCTGTGTTTTGTTTATTTTTTCTTTGCATTGGAAAAAGAACATAAAGTGAGTGACAACACATAATCAGGGCTAATTGGTATTTTTTCAGAGGAAAAAAAAAGAAAACACCTTTTATGATGAGCCAAATGCAAACATTTTACAAATAGGGTATCTTGCACCAAATAATCATGTCAGTAAAAAAAGTGGTCTTGTTGCATGCATGTAAGTATTTGTTAGTTTCAGATTTAATCACAGCAAGTGGTTTTAATTTATATTTCCCTAAAATTTGGCTATTACACAAAGCAAGTACTTAAAAAAAAAAAATAAATGATTGTCTTTTCCCTGAAGGAAAGAAACTGAAAGTTGATTTCAAATGGCAAGGAATAAGAGAGACAAAGCATTTTAAATAAAAATAAATAAAGGGGGTAGGGAAACCATCCGGTGGCCAGCTTGTTTAATGTAAGATGATTTCGTTTCCTTTTTTAAAAAAACATTACTGTTTTCTCATCCTAAAAATGATCAGAATGATGCAAGCTAACTATTCCTCCTGAAAATACTATCAAATATGTAGGGATCTTCTTGTTGCACTGTTGGTAAGGTCTGTGTTGTCGAAACAGGTGATGACAGCAGTACTATTTTGTGTTATTTTAGCCGTCACTAGCCTTCCTAGTATTTTTCACCACTCCCACTTGCTGGCAGTATATCATGGCACCATTTCAACAGAATTCTACTATGAGCTGTGAGCTAACTGGGAAATGTCAACATGTAAAGCCATGTCTAGAGTTAACCTGTCTTTAACAAGGGCAAACTCTCACACTCTCTCTTCTCTCTGAAAGCTTAATTACAGCAGAAGGACAGCGAAAAGGGATGAGGAGGGTTGGATGAGAAGATGCTAGAGATGATTCTGTAACCAAACGATAAGATAATCACCCTAAATCCACCATTAACCTTTTACTATAAAACTAGAAAATAATATTGCTCATCTTGTCAAGCAACAAACTCTTCTAATTAAGAACCACATGGCCGTCTCAGTAAGACTCTGTGCCTGCAAAGTGAAAGGATCATGCCCTTCAGCTTATTGTGAGGCATGCCATATCCCTTCCTTCTGTGGAACATCTGACTTTAATTGAACAGCTATTGAGGTTCCTGCTGTGACATCCTAGAGGTAGCATCACACTTTCAGGCTTCAGCCTTGGCTGTGATCTGCCCCATGTCCCCTTTAATGACAAGAGGTCAACAGTCTATCTCCAGCCAAGTTACACAATGTATGATAGCTCCTCTTAGCACTGCCCATGTCTGTTGACCTTGAAAAATGACCGGTAACCACAGGACAAATCAGCAAAGCCACTGAAGGTCATGGCCCCCATGTAACCTAATCAGCATCTCTAAATAATTTGTCAGAGTCATACACTGGAGGGACAATGCTGCCTGCATGCCTGAAACCTTTCTTTGATAAGAAGTGGATCTATAAGAATTTCTGTGGAAAGTCAATGGAAATAAAAAAGAAAGGTTCAAAACTTTCGGTAAGATTTGAGAAAACAAAGAAATAAAAGGTGGCTTTCAAACTAAAAACAAACAAAATAAACCAACTGATTAAAGCACTTTCTGAATTCTCAACGATATGAGAAAATTTCACCAAGAAAAGAAAAGAGATCTAAAGATCTGGACTGTCATAAATACAAGTGGCTTCTGACTATGCTAATAGCATCCTGGGGATCATAAAATGGCATGAAAAAGAGCTCAGATGTTGTCTCTTGAGGAGATCAGTTCTCATTTGGGCTATTTATCCCTTGTCCTCTCAAAAATTAATTTATTTTATACCCCACTGTCAGGGATGATAAATATAAATACCCCTCATTCTTTCTTATGTATATATAGTTTAAAGCTTATTCATACTGCTCTAGCACAAAACAAACAAAACACAATGTATTTCCAATGTAATTTTGATTGAGGCTTCATTTAAATCCACTGTTTAACAACTGTGTATAATGGCAATATGCTGGTGGGGTCCATTGAAACACATAAAAAGATGCTATCTAATCGTAGGCCATAATGGCATAAATTGTTGATTTTGTTTAAATAGCATAAACTTAAAGTTCAATTAATTTTGAAAGGATGGGTACTGACCTTGACAGAATTATATCAATCATTAAGGTAATTAGCTCCTAACTACTTCCTTTGAACTGTTGATTTCCAGATCAATATATCTAGATTTATCTAAGGCCCTGGCCCAGCTTTAAATTGCTTTCTGGACACCTCCACCTGGATATTTTTCGGACACGTCAGTCTTGGTCTGACCAGACCAGAATCTCTCATCCCTCTTCCCAGCCCTCCCATCGACCTGTGCCTCCTTTGGCTCTCCCCATACATTCTACATGTAATAACTCAAATCAGAAACTGTGACTTCATCCTCGATACCCTTAGCCCTCACATCCAAGCAATCTTTACATCTCGGGATTTCTAAGTCTTGGATTTCTCTCAAACTCTTCCCTTCTTTCCATCTCTACTGTCCTTATCAAATGTCAGGCCTTCATTATTTCTTGACTGGGCTTTAACAATATCCTCTATTATGGCTTTTTCTATTTCAAGTTTCTCTTCACGCTTCATGGATAGCTGATATTGCTGTTCCACAACCTCAATGGCTGCCCACCACCCATAGGACAACTCATCCAAATCCCATCTTTTGTCCAGGCTTTCACCTCCAATCTTCAACTCTCTCTCCCAGGTGGGCCTCCTGCTCTGGCCCGACAAAAGCAGCTGTAGGTCTTGTTTGACCTGGGCACTCTGGACACGAGGGGTTAGAGTGCCCTGTGTTTGGAGGTGCCACCTGGGCACCTCCAAACCATGTGAATCCCTCTTTCCACACTTCCTGGTTTCTTATAATAACTTTGTACATAGCTATTCCCTTTACCACCAAACTGTGAGCTTCTCAAGAAACAGAATCTGCTCTCCATATCTCTGTCCTCAGCATCTATTACAAAGCATGGAACACAGGAGGTGATTTAATAATGTTGAACAGGTAAATACACAAATGAAGCAATAAAGCACTGAAAGATGCTTCGATTCTTGGATTCAAAGCTACATAAATAAGGCAGAATATATAGAGACAAAGTGATGGCATGTGTGATTTGAAGAGTTCCTCATTAAACATTAGTGAAATATTATTTATAAGGAAAAAAATTAAGACTCTAAGAAGCATAATGTTAATTATATAAAAAGCCCGGAGGTACCTTACATTTGCATTGTATCATTAGCAGAAGAGATTAAAAAATTTTACAGATGAAGTTTCACAAAATGTGGATTTTGTTTTCTCAATCAGTTAGAACCAACTAATGGTAAATTAAAGGTTCTCATCTAAAATACTGAAACTGTCATCATAATCCTATTCCTTTTTGCCATTTCATGATGAGATATATTTTCAGGGTCTGAGGTGTGTGGTTCAGTATCACTTTTTTGTGTATGAATATCCACAGTGTTCAAAGCACTAGATCCTGGGGAAGAGACAAAGACTACGTGATTGCAATACAGAAGTTATACTCTCTAAAAAGGAATATAAGATGGAAATCCCCGTAAGAAACTTACCTCGGGCCAGCTTTCTTATTGCATAAGATTTACTATAAAGATTGAGCTGAAAAAGTTGCAAAAAATCTTCACATCAGTACAGCAGATGTTAGACATACTTGGAGCTCCAGATGTCCACAAACAGCCTTGCTACACCGAGTCAGACCCATGGGTCACCCACCCTAGAATCACATGTCTTTACAGAGATCAAGGGATGATTGTGGGATGCCATGGTTTTCCTCCAAAATGCCAAAACTCAGCATGATAAGCAAGTAGTTCTCAAACATCCCCAGTTTTCTAAATAACTTATTGAAAAGCTATCATCCTCAAGTTGATTTAAATCCTTCCTGAAAAACAAAATTTATTACAGACTCCTGATCAGGACCCAGGGAATTGGCTGGACTTGAATCAGATTGTTTTTAGAATTTCAGGATGAGAAAGCCCAACTCAGAGGGCTTTAACGGGATTTCTCCAAAGGCAGGGAAATACTGTCCACAATAATTGTGTAAATCTACAGCCATTTTTAGAAATCACTTTTGATTTAATGTAAATAAATTTCATATTTTCTCATTGTAAATGATCAGAAACCTATACAACTGTAAAAGTAGGGAAAAATGGAGAAGCTAACTTTGTCACACATGTTTATTACCTTTAAAAATAACTAATGAAAAACATTCACACACACACACAAAAAAACCCAAATGGGGGAAAAAAGAGAGAAGCTATAAAAGGAAAAGCCCAAAAGACCCTTTTAAGTGTAAGACACATAAATTTTTCTTTCTCTCTTTTAACAACCCTACTCTCTGAAAAAAGGTTTTATGTGATCAGTCAGAACTTCTAGATAGTAACCAAAATAGAAGGACAAAGACAGTAAAAAAGAGGAAGAGTCCAACACAGAGTTCATGTTCTTCTCATTGCTTTTAGAAATATTTATCTCAAAAAGATAAATAAGATAAATTTATCATTCTTAAAACGTCAAATGCTAAAGTCCTCCCTAAATCCTTTTATACCAAAAGTCTTTACCAAATCCACTTTGCCATTAGATATAAAACTTTATTTTAAACTGTTTCACAGTGAGATCTAAACAGCTATTTACATTTTAGAAATAAGGGAATTGCTTGTTAGGTTATATCTTCATTAGGTTTCCTTATCCATGTTTGAACATGATTTGTTTATGGAGACATCTTCTTGGGTAAAAACTCTTAATCTGTCTTCAGAAGCAGCACTGAGTTAATTTTAAGTGCATTTTTAACCTTTGTATGAACACCTGCTAAGAAGTACAGCAAACTGACATTGGGATAACATATTACTCCATAATGGTACTTCCTACATCCAGAGCAATTCATCTCTTTATTTCCTGAAATTTTAAAATTTCTCTTTGCTATTCCTTCCACAGAACGGGATGGTATCAAATATATATATATTGAGTCCAAAGACTTGAAATATCCAAATTTTTGGTAATTATTCAGGAGGCCAACGAACAGAAAGGAATTTTGATTGAATCAGAGATATACATTCACTTGATTTGCAATCAAAATGTTTCCTTACTAAAGACCACAGACCACATTATTATATCACATACTTAAAAACAAAAAGACAAATAATGGTGATGAATGAAAGTAAAGATCTTGCCAATGAATTTTATTCTCTGTAAATGAAATAACACTCCCATAAAAGCTCTTACTCTGTATAGATGTCCTGAAGATATTTTGTTTTGTCAGTTCTCCAAACTTTTCTTTTCTGATTACTAATTTCAACTCTGGAAATCAGTCAAATAAACACAAACACCCAAAATGTAGCTGAAGAAGCTAAGTTTAAAGCTTTGCTGTATTGAGGAAGTAAACCAGTTAACTTTTCTTTTAGACACTGTGTTAATTTTAAAAACTTTTTTTTTCCTAGTTACATTTATGGCAAGACAAAATGTTCTTTAAACAATGTATCTATTCTATTACAGAGACTCATGCAAGAAAAAAACGATTAATTTAGGTAAAATACCTCTTGGTATCAAATATATTTTTATGTCCATAGAAAATTTAGAATCGTAAAAGAAGCTCCCTTTGAAATTTTATGTTCACACATAGGTGGCAGGAATGTGATCTGATTTTTTAAAAATATGGATTCAAGTCATCTTAACTATGTTTATATTTACATCACTTTAAAATCATGGCAAGTTAAATATTCTTTATAATCAGGACATCTACCCTAACAGACTGTCTAAACAAACTTATGTAAATATTATTTGAGAGACGCCACATGTTGAGAAGGTACCATGTGTCTTTAAAAATATTGGGCCATTCCCAAGCATAGACTTTCCCTCACACATTCTTTAAGTGTCCCTGGGAGAAGTGCCACCAGATAGGAAAGACAAATGTGTTTCATATAATGATGCCACACTAAATAAAATTTTAATTATTTTTACCTCCATTTTTGCAGTTTGGGTTTTACAGATAATCACAGTAGATAAAAGCTACAGGAAAAAAAAAAAAGGCTGAGTACCAGCAATTCCATATATCTTATAGGACATGTTATGGCATTTAATCCAAAGACATTCTAAAATTAACCAAAGTCAATTCACTCATCTTTTTTTGTCCAATAAACATTATTCATATACTATCTATGTAGAAGGAAAACAAATTACCTTGATAATTATTGATTCGTGATTTACAATCAATCATATACGGAAAAGTGAATCTGTTTGCTTTTAATTGTCCCGTGAAACAACTTAAGGATTTTTAGGTCTAATACAGTCTTAAAAATTGAATCCTTTAAGGTTGTTTAGCAATCTCTTCTCCTAACAAGCTAGAAATTGTGACCCAATTAACTTTGCCCTAGATTGACAGTGAATTGACCTTGTTTCTATATGAACTTGAGCTTGTCATATTCTGTACCATACTCAATTAAGAAAATAGTGGGCCGGCCGAGTGGCACATTGGTTAAGAGCTGGCTTGGGAGGCCAGAGGCCCTGGTTCGGATCCCACATATGAGGGCCAGTGACACTGCCCTCTACAGCTAACAACAACAGCTCCACCTGGAGCTGGGTTGCGAGCCTCGGCGACGGTGTAGGCTGCTGCCCCTTCTGCAGTGGGCTGCTATAGGCTACAGTGAGTGACCAGCACCCAGTGTGAGTGGTTGGCAGCCGGTGTGAGCTGCCAATAGCCACTGTGAGCAGCCGTCCAGAGGCCGGTGACCTATCTGCCTCACCGGGGAAGAGTGCAACGACGATACCAACATGGGCCAGTGAAGTAACGTCCTCCGCAACTAGACTGAAGAACCAAAGAACAGGAACTTGTCTGTTCCCCTTCCCCGATTCCCCAATGCTGTTCCCCTCCCCCAATTCCCCAATAAAATCTTTAAACAAAAAAGAAAATAGTAGTAGCAATGATTTTTCCATGAAAGAATGTAATAATTCATTTGTTCATTCAGAGAACACATACAGAGGGTGCCAAAAAATGTACACACATTTTAAGAAAGGGAATAAAAACTATTAAAATTGTAATACTCAATATATACTGATAACAAAAGATGAATACAAATCACATTTGACTTCTGCAATTGCAAGAGTTGCTTGACGTGGTTACCATTAGTGTCAGATACTTCTGATTATGGTGAACTACTGCTTGAACAATGTTGACCAAAGTGTCTACTTGTATACCTTTTTTTGGCACCCCCAGCATATTAAGCACTTTCTACATGCAAGGCACACACTGGGTCCTAAGGATGCTAAAATAGAGTCCTTTACCCTTAATGAAATTACAATATAATAGAAAAATTACGAAGTGTTTATGAAAATTTGACAAGCTAATTCTTATCATGGAAATGCAAATGCCAAGAAAAGCCAAGGCAATCATAAAAAACAAAGTTAGAGGATTTAACACTGTCACATATCAAGATGTATGATAAAGCTATAGTAATTATTACAATGTGATACTGGCATAAGGATAAACAAATAGACCAATGAAACAGAAAATGTAAAAATCCACAAACAAGTCTATGCATGTAGGATCACGATTTATAACTAATACGCCACTGAATAACAATAAGGAAAGGAAGATCTTTTCAATAAATGGTACTGTGACAATTGGATATCCATATAGGAAAAATATGAATCTTGACTCATACCACACCATATACAAAAATTAAGTCCAGATGGACCGTACATCTAAACATCAAAAGTAAAACAATAAAACTTTAAAGAAAAACCATAGAAGACAATGTTCAGAAATTTGAGGTAGACAAAAATTTATTAAACAGGTCACAGAAAGTGCTGCATAAAGGAAAAAAATGATAAACTATATTAATTATTTTTTTAATTTCCACCAAAAGAACAATTAAAAGACTGAGAAGGAAAGCCACAGGGTGAGAAAAGATGTTTGTAATATGTGTAACAACAAATGACTTCCATTTTGAACATGTAAATGACTTTTACATATCAATAACAAAAAGTCAGAAAAAAGGGCAGAAGACTTAACAGTTATCTCAAGCAGAAAGTTCTCCAATTCACTAGCCATTATGAAAATGCAAATTAAACCCATAATGCAATATCATAATACATCCATCAAAATGGCTAAAACACACACACACACACACACACACACACACTACCAAGTGTCATTTGGATATGGAACAACTGAAACTGTCATATTGCTGAATCATAAGTTGGTAAAACTTCTTTGGAAAACTGGAAGGATCTGCCATAGCTGAATACACACATATCTTATGACACAACAGTTCCATTCTAGGAATATACCCAAGAGAAAGAGGTATATATATTCACCAAAAGACATGTATAAGGGCCAGCCGAGTGGCGTGGTGGTTAAGTGCTGGCTTGGGAAGCCAGTGGCCCCAGTTCAGGTCCCACATATGAGGGCCAGTGACACTGCCCTCAAAAAAAAAAAAAAGACACGTATAAATAATAATTTAATAAATGAAACTTCCTCAAACTAGACCATTAGAAGTTGAATGAATAAATTAATTTACATTATAATACTCTACTGTAATGAAAATGAACTATAGCTACATAACAAAATGGATTGACTCTCATAAATATAACAGTGAATTGAAGAAGACAGACCCTCAAAACACATACTGTATGATTCCATTTCAAGAAAGCCCAAAAGGAGGCAAAACTAATCTAGGGTAGTAGGTACTGGAATAGAGGTTAACCTTCCTGGGGAGGAAGTAATAACTTGAAGGGGACAATAGAGGACTTCTGGGATGCTGGTTCAGATAGATGTGTTCCCTTTGTGAAAATTGTGTTAGGCTGAACATGTATGATTTGTGCACTTTTCTGTATGTATGCTATGCTTTGATTTAAAGTTACAGTATGAAACCTTCCAATTTTGTCCATTTAGTCTCACACTGAACTTGCCATCCCACCAAAAACAATTAGAAAACTGGACAAAACATGGAGCAGCTGTTTTCAGACAATAGATAACCAGCACTGCAGGGCTGTTTTCTCTCAACGAAGGGAAACATATGAAGTACCTTTATGATTGCCCGTGCATTTCTCCTGGAAACAATTTCTAAACTGTAGGTCAGAAAAGGGCAACTTAAGGCCGGCCGAGTGGCACGGTGGTTAAGCGTTGGCTTGGGAAGCCGGTTCGGTCCCACATATGAGGGCCAGTGACACTGCCCTCAAAAAAAAAGAGAGAGAAAAGGGCAACCTAACCAAAGTCCAGGGATCTTGTTGAATTGAGTAGACAGAGATTAGAATTCAGGGAGGCCAAGGCATCTCTAATTTGGAAGGCAGAACACCAGAGAGGAATCAGCTACGTGGAGAAGGAGCTCCAGAAATATTCATGGGAATCCTCTTGGTGTTTTGCTAAATTATAGGATGCACATGTGTATAATAAAATTCTACAAGACTCTGCAAAGAACTGTGAGGATACTGGAGCTACAACATTCACAGAGCTCACTAGGGCTGGGGTATGTTCATGTATTTTAAATAGCCAGAGTAGGGAGATGTCATTGAAAACATGGAGCATTCACACCTTTAGCAGGGCTAAACTCCCTCTAGAATAACAGGTAAACTTGATCCATTCTTAGAAAAACTTAAAAACAAACCTTGGAATAAACAAGATGATCCACAAGTAACTTAACTAAAAAACAAACTAAAATCACTTTGAAAGAGAACAGTGAAGTCCTGGCATTCAACGATGTAACATGCACAATGTCCAGCATCCAATAAAAAATAAAGATACTGGAAAACACGTCCCATACTCAGGATAAAATTCATTCCACACAAACAGACCCAGAAATGACAGAGAAAATGAAATTAGCAGATAAGAACTTTAAAGCAGCTATAATAAATATGATCAAGTGTGTGAAGGAAAACTATAAAACATGTATTTAAGAACAAAAAACCCCAAGTAGAAAAGAAAACCATTCAAAGGCAAGTTATATTCAAATTGCTATAAATCAGTAATAAAGAGAAAATCTTAAATGCAGCTACCAAAAAAAGACATTATGTACAGAAGAACAAAGATAAAAATGACAGAATTCTTATCAGAAACTTATAAGCCAAAAGCAATAGACAAACACTTTTAAAGTGCTGCTGATAGAAAAGACAGGACAACCTAGCTATCTTTTTCTTTTTCTTTTTTAAAAATTATTATGAGTTACAGAAGTACAAAATAATGCAATAGTTATCCTTTTCGCCCCTTACAAAGTGACTTCCCCCTTCCCCATCCACTGCCCCCCACCCCCGATATCATACATATCTATTACAATTCCATTGACTCCATCCCCACACTATACTCCACATCCCATGACTATATATGTGTTAAATTATAGTTAACATCTAAATTATTATACAGCAGCAGCTTCAGATGTACAGTGCAGTGGTCAGGCCTCTACACCATCCATGAAGTGGTCTCCCTAACAAGACATGAGTCCATCTGGTCCCCTAAAAAATATTTACAACTTTATTGATTATATTCCCAAAACTGTCTCGTCTATCCCTGTGGCAATATTGTAGTTACCAGTTTATGTTGCCTCGTCCCTTCCCCTTCTCCCTCATGCCCACCCCCATCCCATGTAGCAATCATCAGTTTTTCCTCTGTATCTTTAAGACTATTTCTGCTTACATTGCTCATTTATTCAGTTCTTTAGATTCCACATGTAAGTGAGGTCATATGGTATTTGTCTTTCCCTGACTGACTTATTTCACTTAGCATAATGTTCTCTAGGTCCATCCATATCATTGCAAATGGTACGATTTCTTTCTTCTTCATAGCTGCATAATACTCCATTGTGTAAATATACCACAGTTTCTTAATCCAGTCGTTTACCGCTGGGCATTTCGATTATTTCCAGGTCTTGGCTATTGTAAATAGTGCTGCATTGAACATAGGGGCGCATATATTTTTTCGAATTAGTGTCTTGGGTTTTTCAGGAGTGGAATTTCTGGGTCATAAGGTAGTTCCATTTCCAGTTTTTTGAGATACCTCCAAACTGACTTCCATAGTGGCTGCACCAATCTGCAATCCCACCAACAGTGCAGCAGGATTCCCTTTTCCCCACAACCTTACCAGCACATGTTGAGGGCAACCTAGATTTCTATATTTAGAGAAAAATATCTTTAAAAGACAAAATAAAGATTTTTTTCCAATGCAAAATTTGCAAGCATTTAAATTTTGTTTGCACCACCCTGTACTATAAGAAATACTACAGGAAGTCCTATAAGCAAAAGAAAAATTATAAATGGAAATTAGGATCTACACAAGGAAAGGATGAACATCAGAAATGATAAATGTGTGAATAAATGTAAAAGAATATTTTAAAATTTATTTAAACAATAGTATGCTTAAACCAAAAAATATGGTAACAATGTATTGTGGGGCTTATAACATGTAGAAGTAAGGTGCATGACAACAATAGCACAAAGGACAGGATGTGAAAAATGGAAACATTCTGTGGTGAGGTTCTTATGTCATATGGAACGTGGTTCAATAGTAGTTGAAGGTAGTCTAAATTGAGGTAAAAATATATATTGACATATTGTAAATCCTTAAGCAAGCACTTAATAAATAAAGCAAATTCATTAACACAGGGTGTCTTTCCATTCATTTGTGTCTTCTTTAATTTTTTTCCTCAGTGTATCATAGCTTTCAGTGTTTAAGTCTTTCATCTTTTTTATTTATTCCTAAGTATTTTATTCTTTTTGATGCTATTGTAAATGGGATTGTTTTCTTAATTTCCTTTTCAGATAGTTAATTATTGAGATATAGAAATGCAACTGATTTTTGTGAGTTAATTTTGCATCCTGCGACTTCACTGAATTCGTTTAATAGTTTTAACAGGGTGTTTTTTTTTGGTGGAATCTTTAGGGTTTGCTATGTACAAGATCATATCAACTGCAAACAAGATAAGTTGACTTCTCCCTTTCATATTAGGATGCCTTTTATTTCTTGCCTAATTTCTTGCCTAATTTCTCTACCTAGCACTTCCAGTACTAGGTGGAATAGAAGTGGCAGGAGTGGGCATCCTTGTCTTGGTCTTGATTTCGAGGGAAGATGTTCAGTTTTTCACCATTGAGTATGATATTAGCTGTGGACTTTTCATATATGACCTTTATTATGTTGAAGAACATTCTTTCCATACCTAGTTTGTGGAGCAATTGGATCCCTTGTACACTGCTGGTGGGAATGTAAATGGTACAGCAGCTATGGAAAACAGCATGGAGGCTCCTCAAAATATTACAAGTAGAACTACCATAGGATCCAGCAATTCTACTTCTGAGTATATATCCCAAAGAACTGAAATCAGGAACTTGAAGAGACATCTGCACTTCCATATTTACTGCACCATTATTCACAATACTGCAGATATGGAAACCACCATCAACAGAAAGATCAATAAAGAAAATGCAGCATATACATACAATGAAATATTATTCAGCCTTAAAAAAGAAGGAAATCCTACCATCTGTGAGAACACACATGGATCTGGAAGACATTATACTCAGTAAAATAAGTCAGCGACAGAAGGACAAATAGTACATGATCCACTTACATAGGGATATAAAACAGTCAAACTTATAAAAGCAGAAATAGGTCAGGAATGGGGAGAGTGGAAACAGGGAGTTGTTCAATTGTACAAAGATTCAGTTATGCTAGATGAATAAATTCTAGAGATCTTCTGTACAATATAGTGCCTATAGTTAACAATGTGGTATTGTGCACTTGGAAATTTGTTAAGAGTGTAGAGCTCATGGTAAGTGTTCTTAACACACACATGCATACACACACACACACACACACACACACACACACACAAGCAAAGGGACACAGGCCACTGTGTGATAGATATGTTTATGACCTCGACTGTGATGATGGAATCATGGGTATAGGTATACACTTGAATACAAACCAATCAAATTGTACACATTAAATATGTGTATCAATTAAAACTGAATAAAGCTGTAAAAATAAAACAAAGATGTATGATTAATGAGGTGATAAAGATGATTAAATGTAATAGTAAAATATACTCAATCCAAAAGAATGCAAGAATAGAGAAATGAGGGAACAAATAAAAGCAGAACAAAAGAGAACAATCAGCAGAACAGTAATCTTCAACCCAACTAAAAGGACATGAAAGGTATATGGTAAAAAAACTATTTAAAAAATGAAATGGCTATGTTAATATAGAATTCAGAATAAAGAATATTATCAGAATTAGAGATATTTTATAATGCCAAAGGGACAACTCATCAGAACACTCCACACACAATAATCCTAAATGTGCATTCCACCTAATAACCGAGCTTCAAAATACATGAAGCAATAACAGACAGAACTAAAAACAGAAATGGACAAATTTACAAATATAGTTGTTAAAGATAGAAAATGAGTAAGTACATAGAAGAGTTGAATATCATCAACCAACTTGAGCATACTGACATTTATAAAGCCCTCCACTCAACAACTGTAGAACACACATTCCTTCAAGTGTACATGAAACATTTACCAAAATAGACCATATGCTTGTCCATAAAACTAGTATTAATAGATTTCGTGAAACTGAAACCAGGAAGAGTATGTTCTTTGACCATAATTAAATTAAATTAAAATCAATAATAGATAAATATCTGGAAATCCCTAATTATTTAGAAATTAAAGAACAATTCAAAATAAATCATGTCACAAAGAAAAAATTATAACAGAAATTAGAAAATATTTTTACCTGAATAATAATGAAAACATACTGTATCAAAATTTGACCTTGAGGTAGGCAAGAATTTCTAGGACACAAAACGCATTAACTATAAAAAAGTTATTTATGTATTTATTTATCTATATCTTTATTAAATTTATTGGGTTGACATTGGTTAGTAAAATTATATAGGTTTCAAGTGTACATTTCTATAATACGTTATCTATACTGCATTGTGTGTTCACCACCCAGAGTCAGTTCTCACAAAGAATTTAAACAAAGACATTTGGGGAAGAGCAAAGGATGAAGATGTTTGGAAGAGGAAGAAGAAAGCTACATCGGTAGAGGTAGGGTTGACACTAGCAGGGGACTTCTCAGAACTATCTAAGGGTACAGGTGATAGAGGAGTGCCATTTATCTTAAGATGCCAAATAAAACCAAGAGGTCAGATAAAAGACAGCAGAGAGGGAGGCAATATTGATGATAAAACTCACTAAAATTAGTATGTGAAAGAGCACTTGGTGAGGACCAATTCAATGGATTTGAGAGATCATTACTTAGCACACTGGCTCCTACAGTAGTTTGGGTATTTAATTACATTTGCACTTGTAGATTAAACATTTTGGAATACATTCTTAATCTTTGTATGCTTCCCTTTTGCCCAAAGAATGAATTGTAAAATTATCTGCTCTGTTTCCAACTAAATCTAGAGGGCTGTTATGCAGTAATCCTATAGCACATTATAATAATCAAGCCCTTGTAGAATATGTCTCATTTATTCATTTTGGTACATTAGGGATATTTCCTAGGTTTTACTGATGCCACTGAGGCTATAAAAAAAAAGTCAAATTAGTGAATTCATAAAACGATATTTTAGACATTTGAAAAAAAATTGAACATTTTCAATACATATGTAGCTATTTCAACCCAGAGATAGCCTGAACCTGCTTTGTTACCTATTCTCTCTTCCAAGGGTCACCTCTATGTTTGGAGTTCTAAAGATTAAAAGATGAAGGGACAGTGGGGCTTCTCTATTTTGTTTTCCTTGCAAACACTTGGGATATTGACATGTGCTGCAGGGCGAGGCGTTTTCCCTGGGAGTCCATAGCAATTTGAAATTTTTGACTGTCTCCCTCTTTTACTGAATATAAATTCTGATGCTACCTCTATCTAGATGATCAGGAAACA
This sequence comes from Aselliscus stoliczkanus, assembly GCA_033961575.1. NCBI lineage: Eukaryota > Metazoa > Chordata > Mammalia > Chiroptera > Hipposideridae > Aselliscus > Aselliscus stoliczkanus. The sequence goes on along the minus strand of CM066732.1, from coordinate 74,047,255 downwards.
GGTAACTCCATTAACATGGAGAGCCAGTCAAGTATATAGTTTATATGGGAAAAACTTTATCTTTTAAAGCAAACTCATTATATCCACAGTGCTCTTGTCTAATCCAAGCATGGAAATAGCAACCCAAACTGACTTGAATCCAGTTTTGTATATGGCCCCCAAAATATGAATAATGAAATATGTGCTCTGTGGTGTCTGAAATAACACATCTGACAGATAATAGCCTTGGCAGTAGAGAATGAGCAACTACTTGGAAAAAAATCTTCCTGTTCCCCTTACTTGGTAGAAATCAGCTTTCATTAGGAATTCTTGGTACCTAGCATGCAATTTGAGGCAATGGAACCTAGGGCCCTAAAACAGTGATTTCTTAAGGGAACCTCAGAGGCCCAGAGGCATCAATGCTGACTCCCTAAAGCATCTGATCTTTCCCAGGGAGAAGTTCTCCTTCCTGATACAGTCTGGCTCATTATGATGACATCAAGTGAATACCCTTATCTTTAAACCAATTCAGAATAATTCATAAGTCCTGGCAATAGTCATAGCATCAGAAATTATAATAGTCACATGTGAAAAGTAAACAGGTAAGCCAAAGAGGACTAATTCACTTAAGGAATAATGCCAGAAACATTAAACGTGAGAGTTTTGCTTTTAAATAAAACAGGGGATAATTTGATTACTAGGTTGTTTTTCGTGTTTGTTTTTTTTTGGTTTTTTTTGCCAGATTTCAATCAATTTTTACGGCAGGATTAGGCTTCTAAGTGGAGTGTTTTGTTTTGTTTTTAATAATGGAAGCACTTTTCCAAATTTTACCATGGTTAGCTAATGGGAGGTTAAATGTTGTGCACTAAGGATCTGTGTTTATCCTCAGATGTAGTTATCCACAATACATGCACATTTAGGTCTGGGTTAGAATGAGTAGGTATGTGTATTGCAGACTCTCATTAATTCATAACAGCTTAAATTGTGATTTTTATTTGGCATCCTACTGTGGAACCCAGTAGAGAATGCCTAACTGCTCAGCTAAACATTTTCAAATCCGTGACTCTCCATCTGGTTATTCAATCAGAACAAAATCCCTGCAAAGAAAATCCTCTTCCTAAAATGTACCCCATTTTCCTGGCTACGAATCATTCTGGAAAAACGTGAACAGTTTGCCTTGTTGTTCAAGGAGTTTATTTGCAGGAAAAACTAACACTATAAATATCAACAGCACTTAGAAGGAAGTAAAGAAAGAATTCCCTCATTCTGCATAATGGCAAGCTTGTTAGAAATAACCATACATGGAAAATGGAAATGTTGCATTTATTATTTTGAAGCATTTTTTTGAAAACTTCAATCACCATAAAACAATCTCATATGACTCCACTGACATATAAGGAAACAGTTACATTAATATAATCATGTTTTATAGAAAGTTCAAAGTAATGGTAATTTAGTACCTAACACCATGTAAGGCCTCCATAAAAAATAAATTGAAAAAAAAAATCTGATATAAACAAGCTAGCATATCCCAAGGTTCCTGGAAACGAATGAACTATGCTACCTAGCTAGGTGCCTGGGACATTGTGGTCTATAATAAATATTTGTCAAATGAATACTGGAGTAATCCACTCATAGTTCGTGGGACTTTTGTTCCTAATACAAAGGTAGAGAATTAGACTCCCACCTTAAGTAGTTTTTAACAGGGCCTGTTATAGAGATACTCTATTTGGATTAATAATATCTTAAATGTGTTTTTTCATTGCTTTAGTTCATTGGCGTTCCCTGACTTGGAGAAGAATGGGAAAAGTAAACATTGCAATTACTTGCTTCTTCTTAAAAGGTAAGTCTGTTTCCAATTAGAGAATATTAAATAAAAGAAGATTTTTTTGTAGGGGGGATAATGGAAAAGTGATAGAAATTGTATAGGTTAGAAATAGCTAGCTTGGCTGTAATGTTAAATAGAATAAACATATAAATATTGGATGCTGGAAAATATCTTGTGTTTTTCAATAAAATGGTTCTATAAATCTTTTATTTTTAGGATACAAAAAATAATACTTAAGGAGAAAATGTGAGAGTCGCCTTGATTCACTTAAGAAGAACTGTGACAATAGGTTGTAATTTATCTTTTCTCCAAGATGGCTGCTGTCAATTTTTTCCCTTCATGTATGTGCAACCATTCCTCTTTTGAGAAGTGGAGTATTTTCTTTCATGTTCTTGAATCTGGGATGGCCTATAACTACTTTGATCAATAGAATATGACACTGTGTGATTTTCAACCTGAGGTTATAAGAAGACTTGTAGCTTCCACCTGATCTCTTGGAACACTCACTTTTGGGGAAAGCCAAGTACCATGTAAGAAGCCCAGCTACTCTGAGGTTGCCATGCTGTGAGGAAACCCAAGACAGTCACATGAAAAGGTCTCTTGAGAAAGAAATGTTAAGAAGCCTTCCAATGGCTCTAGTCTCAACTGCACCTAACTGCACCCCAAGTGAGAACTGCCTTGCTGAATCTACCAATCCTCAGAAACAGGAAACATATTAACAAATTGTTGTCTTAGGCTACTAAACTTTGGCAAGCTAAAGAACATCGCACAAAATCAACATTAGTCAGGTGTTCAGAATAACACTGAACAGAATTCTACTGTTGAATGTTTTAAAAACCAGTAAGATTTTAGAATAATATCAGGTAGAAACCTAACTAATGTTCACTATTTCACAAATTGTTAAATCAGAAAACTGGGAGTCATGATACACTCTTCCCTTCCATTCAGTCTCCTCATCCAATCATCAGTCTTCACAGAATTTCTTAATATCGTTTGATTCTATCTCTTCCCCCTTATCCACATTGCTACTGCCTTATATAAAACTTAAACTCCTTGTTTAATTTTACACAACTAGTATTCCTGTCTTCAAACCATCTAACTCCCCCACTTCAAGCCCCTGTTCTAGCATCTATAACCCAACCCCATATATCCGTCATACCACTATTCTAATAATCTTTTTACGGCAAATTTAAGCCTCTCATCTTTGTATCTAAAATCCTTAAATAGCTCTCAATAATTGTTACAATGAAGTTTAAACTTCTCAGTCTAACACATGAGGGTCTTCATCATCTGGCATCCTCCTACTTCTCAAGTTTCATCCCCCATGTTGCTCCCCATACGTCCATCTAACCACCTCAAAGTTCTGGTAGCTCTCTGAGGGAGTAAGGTACCTCAGTATGAGTTGTCCCAAATTCTCTGTGTTCTGTTTACAACACCCATCCCTTTGCTTTTTTCAAGAATTCCTCTTTGTTCTTCAAAATTCAGCACAAAAGTTACCTCTTCTAGAAAGGTTTCCCAAGATGGGACTATCTAATTTTGACACCTCTCCTCTGGGCTCCCATGGACTAGTTTGTTTTTCCACTTGTGAGTTCACTGAACCTTGAGTTAATTTCCTGAGTTCCTTATTTAAAGTATGGGAGGCTGTGATCATGCCTGACACTAGTTAGGCCCTCAATAAACATTCCTTGAAGAAATAAATGGATTATGGAAAACCATGATATTTTCATTTATGCAGTGAAAAATCATAAATATCACTTCCAACTGTGAGTAGGAAATTGTTTCTCTGAGGAGAGGCATGCAATTCAAATTATTGGCGAATAAGAAGCTTGTCAGAGGAGGTCACCTTAACAAGGATGAAGACAGCCTACCAATTAGAGTGGAGAGCAGGAGTGTCCTGGTAAGGAGAGCCTTTTGTAAAGGTGTGGAGGTGAGAAACAGAAAGAGCTCAGGAAGCATAAAATAGTCAGTGTGGTGAATGCTTCACATTCTGAAGAGCAGAATATGAGTTTGGTATGATGGGCAGAAGCCAGGATATGGGAGGCTCTGAAAAGGACATTACACTTCATTGTGGTGACAATGGGAGCCATTAAAAGATTTTAAGCAGAACAGAAACATTGGGTGTACATATTAGAAAACTTAAGTGTGGAAAATTGATTAAAGGAGGGATAGAAAGAAGGAAGGAACAGTTAGGAGTCTAAGGCAATAATTCAAGTAAACTCAAAAGACATGAAATTAGAATTGACAAGAGTTATTAGCTGACTGGCTATAAGGGAGGGGCACCTCTCAGAATTTTGCTCGGTATCATTGTGTGGATGGTGATGCCAAACTAAAATACAGTTCAATCAATTTTCCAGGATTTTTGAGAATTTAACTATGTTTTGAGCTAATTAGAGATGTTTTGTCATATAAGAGGCATGATGTTTTGAAAGAGGTGATTCTGACCTTGGCATCAATTTTCTATGAAACAGTTGTGAAATGGAATTCTTTTGGATTCTGCTGTGGATTCTCTGTATGATCCCAAGGAGTCATTGAAACTCTCTGCACCTCAGTCTTGCAAATGCTTCCATGTAAATAAGAAAAAGAACATATGCCTCCCAGATAATTCAATGAAGTAATTCAAAAGTAAATTTGTCTGCATGGTAATTTCTGTTTCCTAAAGGCAAAATGAAATACAATCTCAATTTCCTCCTCTATTAAAAACATTCTAAAAAAGTGAAGGCTCACATGATTTCAAATGGTCCTGTCAGCTCTAAAGATCAATAAGTCATAAGTCAGAACACTTGGTTGGAGCTATTACATTCTACCCAGATCAGTGGTTGATCCTTAAGGGATTCGTGTGGAGGTAGGGTGTCCTATTAAAGCACTTCCTGCTGAATGAAGTAGTACTTCCTTTTATTTGTCTGAATCCTCTTCTGTTCTTCATCAGGCTACTTTTTAATAAGATGTTTTCATTGGTTTAATAAATATTTATTGAGTGCCTACTATGTGCCAGGAACCACAATGGGTGCTGAAGAAACAAAATTAAATAAGGTATGCTCCCTTTTGTTGCATTTTCTAATACTGTAAACCATATTTGAGCCAAAATAAATCATCTTATAAAGTAATATTTATCATGTACATGATCCTGCTCTAGGAACCACGCCAGGCTACCCCATTAAACTTGATGGGCCTGAGAATAGTAAAACTATACAGTGTATAATGTATTTATAGTATAGAGCAAGGCAACAAGGTCCCCTGAGAAAGGAAAGCAGGAAAACTGAAAAATCATCATGAGTGCACTTGGAACTCAGAACATTCGCAAACTCCCTGACTACTATGCGACTCCATTTCTTTACCTACAAAATGGAGATAATAAGCCCTACTTCTAAAATCCCTCACAGAATATTATAAGGATTAAATAAATAAAAACACATTAAATACTTTGAGCTTTAAAAAAAAGCACTAAATAAACATTAGGTATTGTTGTTTGGTAGCATTACATAAAAATCACATGAAAGTCAAAAGCCTATTGCAGTTATTCTAATAGAAATTTAAATCCCAACATGAAAACAGGGTGAATGGAATAACAAAAATCAGGACACACCCCAAATCAGATCTAGTTAGAAACTAAAGTTAAAACTGGACTTAGCTGCATGACTGAAAGACGGTGCTTCACAGATGTCCAGTTTGTGTCTATAAAGTTGGAAAGGCAAGCATGAGCTCCCCTTGGGTTGACCACCTTGGATTTTAAAAATGAATCTTCGGGGCCGGCCTAGTGGTTCAGTTGGTTAAGAGTTGGCTTAAGAGCATGAGCTCTGAGCAAAAGTGTCGTCGGTTCGATTCCCACATGGGCAGTGACGCTGCACCTGAGCTGAGCTGTCGCTGAGCTGCCAACAGGTGGCAGGATGGCTCAGCTGGTGTAACAACAAGATTGCCTGTTCAATGGTGAGCTACGCCCACCTGCAACTAAGACTGAACTCGGCACCTTGAGCTGAGCTGCCGCCCGGATGGCTCAGTGGATACAGCATGCACTCTTAACAACAACACTGCTGGTTTCACTCCCACATGGGATGGTGGCTATGCCCACCGGCAACTAAGATTGAACACAGCACCTTGAGCTTAGAGGCCACGAGCTGACGCTGGGCAGCCAGATGGCGACTGGAGCCCTCCACAATGAAGACTGAACAACAATCTGGCTGGTCCCCTTCCCCAATTCCCCAACACTGTTCTCCTCCCCCAGTTCCCCAATAAAAATCTTCATCTGGTTGCAGCTTTCAGAGAGAATTCCTAACTGGTGGAGAGCATGGCCTCCACTGAGAGATATGCTACCAGCTCTCCAATGCCAAAACAGGGACATTTCCAAACCGGGGTATTTGATGTTGGTCAGCTTCAACAGCAGAACCATTTGTCAATCTTGAGAGGTCAAATGTAATAAAAATGCACTTATATGTGCTCAAAAACTTAGTTTTAATTCAAACATTCCATTATAAAACTCCAGGCCCTTGAAGAAGATCATTTCTCACAAAATTTTTCTTGCTAAGATACTCAAAGCTAAAGCAGATGCTAATGACAAATGGAGAAGCTAAATTTACAAAACCTCCACCCTCCTTCACATTAGAACTACCTCTGAACTCAGCAAGAGGAATCAAGAAACTGTTCAGTCTCCTCGCGGAGTTTTACCCAGGATGGAAAGCTTCCTGTGTAGGGAAATAACAGATTTAGCAATATCGCGGTATTTCCTTCTCTTTCTGCTCCTGTGTTGTAGATTAAAAAGAGCAGAATGGGGTTTCCTTTTTCTTTTCACCTCACTCACAGCAATTCTACTTTTAGTTACCAAAAGAGGGACTAAATAATAGATAAGGATGAGGAGATTTTTGGATCCCAAGAATTTAGCACCACTAGGTTTTCTGAGGCTAAGGCATGGCTGAATGTGGAAAGCAAAGCTTCAGGAGCTACTTTTGAACCAGCTAGCATTCAGGTGGAGTGTATAAAGCAAAAAGATCAGTTACAAAAATACCAAACTTTAACTAGATTTTTTAAATTCCAAAATAATGTTTTTAAAATCCATATTTGGTTAAATTCAAATTATTTTAAAAAGAGGCTTATTATTTGGATAACAAGTGGAAATTATATTATTATTAATCTTTTAGGATTCAAGTAAAGAAGCACTATTAAAATCTCAAGCAAAACATATGCCTTTTACTATTGATTATAATCCAGGGAACCTCACCCATTTTTTTTGAAAGGTGAACATATCTCTTTAGAAAGGTGAATCTCTATGATTAAAGTAAGCAAAAGCAAGCCCAGAAATTCTAGTAACTTACACAATTTTCTGAGCAACACAGTCATGGGTCTTAAAATTCATAGACTCAAATTCTCCCTTATACGAAATCTGTATCTTGGGAGGTTAAAAAAAAAAAATTAAAAGAATGTCATCCCTTGGGAATTAATTCTTCATTTATATTAAAGCTATAAATCACCAGCTACCAAGCACTGACTGAAATTAATGATCCTAGTTCTTACGCCACTTCCAGTTAACTTCCAATTCTCTGGGACTTATGGGGTGAAAGGACAATGGTAGAACTCTCTGCTTTTAGTGTATAAAATGTAAAATTCTACTAGAATTCTCACTCTTGCTCTCTAATTAGATTTTACACACACACACACACACACACACACACACACACACACACACACACACACAGTAGAAGAGCTGAGATTTTGAAACTCGTATATGCTTAATGTCTTTTATTCCCAAAACTTTGTTCAAAATACATTTATTAACATTTATTAAGAGCCTATTATGTTTCCTAGGTACTATTTCCACGTTAGTAGTCTTGATTTTTCACTTTTAGTGGTTTCACTCCACAAGATACCTCAAACAACCTACCCACCGTTGCTTCTGTCAAATACATACATACATGCATACGAGTACATACATACATACATACATACATGCATACATACATACCTAGCAGCTAACACCTCCTGACTCCTCATCTTTCTCCTGAGGGCTGTCATCAGGACGCTCAGTAATCCTATCGGCATATTTTAAATGAGGAAGGTAATTCCAGAGATCTCTGAAAACTTTCAATCCAAGTCTAAATTCCATACTTTGTCTAAATTCCATACTGCCATGTCCAAACATCTATTCAGGATCCTAAAGTCTTGGGCTGGTCTGGATTTTCTACCTGCCCACATAACATCCAGAATGCTGTTCTGACTAAGCCCCTAATCTTCTACAGGGATCTTCCAAGAGGATAATTTTGAATCACAATTAATTCCTTCAGGCTTCACATCTTTCCATTTCAGTTTATCCTGCCATGGAGCAAACTGCAGCCAGGCAGGGGACTGGCCCAGAGTTTCACTTGAGAGGTCCCCTGTCCTTCGACCTCAACTCTAGTATGGTGACTGTTTAGAAGGGTTCTTGCACCTTGCCTATGTCACTGTGTACCCTATGATTCCCTTTCTAGGTTAGCCCTGATAACTAAATTACTTTTTAAGAACAAACAGGTTCATATGAGAGCCACCTAATATCAACAGTCGCCATGACTTTTTGGTGGAGCAGAGCCGCATTATTTCATTATTGACATTTTTAACATCTGATGGGTTAGATGGTTTAACTCCAAGTTTTCCTCACTGCCATCTCCTTGAATATATCAGACGATGACATATTTGAAACAGAATCAAACACGTTTGGCAAATCTAGCAAAGCAACCTGGAAGCAGGGAGCACTCTTCACATCCTATCGTGATAAATGTTTATGTCTAACTGAGATTTTGCCACACACACAAAGAATGTTATGTACGATTAGAGTTGACATTCAATATTATTTTATACTAGTTTCAAATGTACAGCATAGTGGTTAGACATTTACATAATTTAGGAAGTGATCCCCCTCACTAGTACCACCTGGCACTATCTACATAATTATAACCATATTATTGATTATATTCCCTATACTTTACATCCTCATAACTACCACTTTATATTTCTTAATACCTTCAACTTTTTCACTCTGCTCCCAACTCTATCTATCATAAATTCCCATCTATCACCCTGGTAGATCTAATACCTATCTAGTATAATAATAACCATACCTAGTTATTATAATATTATTGACTATGTGCCTTGTGCCAAACCCCACATCCCATCCCTGGACTTATCATGGTGATCACTTCTTTAGCATAGGGAATATAATCAATAATGTGGTAATAACTCTGTGTAGTGCTAGGTGGGTACTGTTGAATAACTATGATGTATACCTGAAACTAATACAATATTGTATGTTAGCTGTATTTTAATAAAAAAATCTTAAAATATTGTATGTTAGCTGTATTTTAATAAAAAAATCTTAAAAACAAATGTTATGTATGGTCACAGATTTTCATCTTACCCATTTTAAATTTCAGAATGTCTGTAAACTAACATATCTTAGGCTTTTCTTTTAAAAACCAAATATATTTGAACCTCTATTTTTAAAAGAGCCACCGTATAGAGTAGTACAAGTTTAAAGAGCATAGTTCTGCATGGTTTAGATGTCAAGGAAGAAACAATTTGTTTCTAAATGATGGAATAGTTACTCCAGGGTAAGTTTTTCCTCCTTTCCTTCACCTACTAGTACTATCAGTTGTGCAAACCTCAGGCCAACAATCACGGAGAGAGGTTGAGAGAACCCCATCAGGGGAAATCAATCCTAGTCAGGCTAAAGAAACTCTAATCTGCATTTCTTCCAAGCTGAATCACAAACAGTCCACACCCATCATGATCCCTCTTCAAATAATTTCTTCATTTACCTGTGTGGCACTTCCTGAAAGTAAGGAATGGGCTTGCTGGATGAGCTATTATCTCCTTAGGATTTGTGAAGGACCCAGACTGGAATGCTTTTCATGAGCCCCACCCTCACCCCTCCGCCCCTCCCCATTTCCCATACCCAGGCCACCTTCGGTACTGTTTGCCTTTTCTCAGTTTCTGTGTTGCTCAAGGCAAATAGATAAGCCTTTTAAATGATTGCTACCACCTTGCATTAGCTTTCAAAGCCACTGACAATTTCTCCATGTTTGTGATAGAAGTGTTGACAATGTAAAGCGATAATTAAATCACACACCAGAACTTCTCAGAATAAATGGAAATCACCCAAAGGCTCCCTGGGAACTTTTTTCCTAAGGATTTTTCACCCACAGGTGTGTTCAAAGCATGTGTGAATTATAAGGCAAGATCTATTTTCGTTGTTCTATAATCAGCAGAAATACCAAGAACAGTAGCATAGGTATGCATACTGTTTTTTTTTTGGTTTTTTTTTGGGGGGGAGGTTCAATATGATAGTTTTAAATAAATTTTCTTTTTTCCATTTTTCTCCTTTTAGATTATCCAGAGGAAAATCCTATACTTTCTCAATTTGATAGTCTCAAAGAGCTAAAAACTTCGATTTTCATGGAGAAACATACTAAATGCTTATATGAGGGAAAGCAGAACATACGAGTTCTGCCTTCCCTTCACCCTGCTGCATGCATACTCACGCTGCTGGAGGTTCATTTACAATGGTGAAACTGGAGGTTCAAGGATACAGCCAGGGTTGGGTACTTTCTATGGTCCAAGGACAGATAGATATTACATTTCAGCTTGAGAGACAAAAATAAAAAAATAAAATAAAGGCAGGAGAAATTTGCTAAATATTTGTTTCCTTTCAGAGCACTGCTAAGTTTTCTTTTACTGGTTGATTGAATGCCTGTTACGGAACAAAACCCCGCAGTAGCACTGTAGCAACTGCTGTGTCTAACTAAGCTGGAGAGATGCTAATGTCATGTCCCCTACGGCCAATTGAAGGGCCTTCAGAAGCATTGTTCTCACTTGGGTTATTTTGGAGTGGACAGGAGTTCCCTGAGTGATCTTTTCCTTCCTAAGGACACCAGACAACTTAAGAATGCCTACACTAATAATGCAAAAGAAAAAACAAAAATGCTTTTGCTTAACCATATTCAAAAACCAATGACTGAACCAGACTTAGGGGGCAGCAGAGAGGAGAGTACATTGGTTTCCTTTGAACACAGGCGACCTACAGGCACCAAGTATGTGATGTGTAAATTTAAAAAGGGATAGCACTCTCTCCTCTGACTCTCTTTCAATACCTACTGTGTGCCTGATGCTGCTCAAGATGAAGGAAATACAGTGACAGAGAAGAGGAAATAGTAAAGGAAATCATGTCAACAGAATTTTGGATCATAAAGGAAACAAATAAAACAAAAACTAATAGGATAGAGTAACTGGCCGGAGAGGGACAGGCTATTATAGATAAGATACTCTATCAACTGGGAAAAGACCTGGGCGTGCAAAGAGGCAGGAGAGCAGTCCAGGCAGACAGCACAGCAAATGCAAAGGTAAGAAAGTCTCGAAAATGCTCAAAACATCACAGCACAGAGGAAAAGGTCGTTTGTTGTCGTTTTGAGGACTGCGTTTCTAATAGATAGCTAAGAACTAAAGGAACAAAAGTATATAATAAACAAGTATAGGTTAACTAAACATGTTTGTTTTTTCAAATCAATCTATTTCAGACATTTTCTGGAGACAAGAACACTTTATTCTTTTTTTTTTCCAGGAACTAAATATAATGTTTGGCTTTTTAAGATTTTATTTGCGTGCTCAGGAAAATGCTGTAACGAAGGCTGAGAGGTCTACATTTCTACCATTATCTAAATTATTTTCTCAAACATGGCCCCATGCTGTTACTCTCTATATAGGTCCCACTGTGGAACCTTTTCTTTATCTTACTTAGAGAAGCTTTCTCCTGGCAACACCTAGACATTGATTTGAACTGACCCATGGATGGCAACAAATCAGGTCCCCATGGCACAGGGTGGGCTGTGCCCTGGGCCTGAACCAAGACGCCACAGGAGTCTACTGACCTAGGACTCTAATTAGGCAGGTTTACTTGATGCCAGATGACACAACTCTTCATAAGGGAAAGACCACCTTGTTTGTGTGATAGGATGAGGTACACTGGAGACCATCAAGCTCTGGACACTGTTAGCGGAACAGCAGGGTGGGATCCTTGGCATTCTGTGTCACCCCCTTCTCAGTCTGCATCCCTCTAAGCTTTTGTCTATATTCGGGATCAAATAGGCTTTCTTCTGCTTGATTGATTTTGATTTTTCAATACATAGTAACAAATGATTGCCAAACAATCAAGTGGATCACTGCACAGGCAATCCAGTTTGATCACCAAGATCACATCTGGTTATTTTATTCATTTTAATGACCAAACAGAATTAACCATGAAGAAATTTGGGCTCCTTAGCAATCAGTTAATCTCATAAACTTCTAAACAAGAACCTGATGAAAAACAGTCAGGCTGGAATGTGTATACATAGGTGCTTAGATGATGAGTAAAACACAAATTTATAAAACACACCTTTTTTTATTTTTCTATTTTTCTCATTGCATCACTGAAATAGAGCAACCTGTAATATATTCACATTTAACTCTCTTGTGCTTAGATAGTAGAGTTATTCACTACTTTCTGCTTGTGTTTCTGAAGAGTTTTACACAAAGAAAATTTTTACAAATCTAATCATATTTTAAATACATTAACAGACTTCACTACTTAAATTATGAACCTGTTTATAATCCATGAAGTCTCCTTGAACACGTCTCTGCTGTAATTTCAAAGAAGTTTTGCTTCTTAGTGAGGTTTTTTGCAAAATTCTGTATTTCCCATATAATTTGTAACAATTTTTAGTAAACCTAAATTTGTGGTCAGACATTTATGAAAAAACACAAGAAGCCATGTTTCTCTATGTAAAAGAAGTGAAGGGGGACAGCTTGTTTTTTCCTAATCCAATAAACTGGAACCAGAGGTGGGGAGGGAATGTAAATATAAGTTCTCTATCACGTCTATTTCCTTTTGTGAGGGGTTTGACTGCAATATAATTGAAAAGAATATCCTCACAGGCACTGCTTGTTAAGACAGCGTTTTTGTTAAATGGCTTTGTCGAGCAAACAGGACTGTCCCTCTTTCTCATTCTCATAATCTTCTCCACCTAAATCTTTCTGACATACCATCTCCAGGTTACCTGGACCTTTCTCAAATCTCCAAGAATCCAGCCCCTCTTCTTTCTTGCACTTTCACAACCGTGTGTCTCTTGTCCTATGCAAAGAAGAAGCTTTTCTCTTTTTAAATGTATTTTATATCAAATGGGTCAGTGGGTTCTTGGAGGGGAAAGTATTCAGTATTTACATACATATGCAAATAAGTTGTACACGTACAATTCTACTTCTGTTTTATTAATCCCACAAAAGGGAACAAAACAGATTCAGATGACACGGGGAACTGGAGAGAATCAGCACCATTAGAACAAGAACAAACATCTTAACCGAATAAACAGAAAACATGGACAATTTTAGTCACTAAGGATGTAAGCTGTAAGAAATAAATAAATCTCAATTCATATTAGTTTGCATTTCTTTCTTACACTCAAGAGTCGTTTTTCACTTCAGACTTTCCTAAAGAGATCGGTATTACCATGAGTTCTGTGCCGTGCACTGAATGAAGTGGGCTTCAGAAAAGTCCCCTTAGCTATGAGCACCTACTTTCCCTCCTAGTTTTATAGAAAGGGAACCTACCAGGAAAGTTAAAAATGTATACTCTAAAATGCTTATTGCAAAAGTTTCATAATTATACTTAAATTCAGTCAACTATAAAAACTAGCAACAGTCTCTTTGAATTAATACATTATAACATGATTTTCCCACACAATTAAGTTAGTTTGCAGTTGAAAAAGAACAAAAATGTATTCAAAACCACTGACATTTTTCTCATTTGGTTTCTTCCAAATTTCAAGGAGTGAAACTACGTTGATTTCAAGTTTTTAATAAAAATTTCTGTCAGACTAAAAAGAAAAATTTACTAATCTGAATGTAGGTTGGGTTTTTTTTTAATGGTTGAATATTCAAACAAAACTCTTAATAATAGGAGTTTATGGTGGAAATGACAGCATTTTTAATTATAAAGGCACGAGTGGTGTCTTTTTACAGATGCCTAAATCAAACACAGAAAAAAGCGATGCATTGCCAGCACAGTCAGTGCTCTTTCTTTTAATTGCCATATATAGTTAATAGCCTGACTTAAAAAAAAAATAAAAATAAATTGCAAAGATGCAAGAAACTCAATTACATAATACCTTCCCATGCAACATATCAAAAACAATGAATTTAATTATTTTGTGGTCTGGGTTGAATTCATCACTAAAATCTTTTTATTGAACTTCACAGCAACAAAGAATTTCAAACTTACAGATGACCATCTTTGAAGTTAGATAGAACCCTGACCATAGTTTGATTATCTGATACTGAAAAAGGACAAAGTACAGAATACAGTATTCCAACCAGGACTTGGGCTGATCTGAGAAACTCGAGTAAAGTCCTGGGAAGGAATTACAGATATAGAATGACTGGATAGGTCATTTGATCTTGCTTCTGAGACTCAACTTAAAAACCTCTGTTTCAGATTAAACAGCACTTCATTGCTTTCCGTTTTCTTTTTTGCTTAACACAAAAATACTTCTACAGATTAAAAGAAACAATCAGAATGGAAGTAATAGAATTATGCAGTATGTATCTACACAAGCCCAGAAAGTTCCTGAAATTTGAATAATCCAAGCTTTCCTCAAAATATTGACACTAACTAGTATCAAGCCAAACTCTAGGAGCACAGAGTGGTCTACTTCTACAATTTGTATAAGTAACAGGAGCAATACTAACCCATAATATACCACAAAACAGAGGAAAGAAATCGTCTCACATTTTTAGAAATCAAACTATCCCAGTAACCTAAATATAGAGTTGAGGCAGCCAACACTTCATCACTCTCATCATTTTCAGTCATTATGCTGCACACAACTGTACAGGGGAAAAAAGGCCACATATTTGACAAAAAATAAGAATGGCAACAACAGTACTGATTGCAGCTTTAACTTACATTATCAAGAAAACTACATCAAATAAATTCATACAATTGAAATTCATACAATTTTGTTATAGATCTTGAATCATATCATCCCCACCATTTAAATAAATACTTTTAACACGTTAATCTGCATTTTGGTGGTAGTTTTTAGGTAGGAGATCTATGGTACATATTTAGTTATGGCATGGAATATCTTGGCTTTACTTATATAGCTTAGGATATACGAAATTAAATAAAACAATGCTTTTGTTCACAGAATAATTTTACCTTTTATTCCTCATTAGTAGTCAAAATAGTCACTGCTAATTATTGAAAAATTCAAGTTTTTATTTAAAAAAAACTAAATTTAAAAATAATAAAACCTTTGAGAGTAGGTGAACAATAAAGTGCTTAAATACCTAATTTCAGAGGTTATTACATACAAGGAAGACTATAATAAGTAAACGACTGAGTGCAAATATGGTAATATTATCTTCCTTTTGAAATGTGTAAGAACTTTTTCAAATAAATTTGAACATGTAATTAGGTGAAGCAAAACAAATGATAGAACAGATTTATACAACACTAAAGGAGGAATAACTATTATCAAGTTGAAAAGCCAATTGTTGAAAACAAAACTGGTAAGCATCTAAATTCTTTTCCTTATGACTTTAGAAATATGCCATGCCCCGTTAAATTTATTTCTATTACACAATTGTTTAATTTTCAACAAAATTGTTTACTTTGACTATTATTCATTCTTTCACAATTATTACTGACTTCAGACTAAAATAAAAGATCTTGCTAGCTGTAATGAGTTAAATTCATCATATCTTGAACAGTATTTTAAACTGAAATTCTTAAGCGATTAGAAAGCCAGTCTAATGAGAATTTTTCTGGTCAAATTTAATCAAATTAGCAAACAAACAAAAATACACCATACATGCAAAGTTCTTGTCATTAAAGAGGATGGAAGATGAGCTGAAATAACCACCTCCAGAAAAGAACAAAGCAGGGAGCAGAGCGGTGCTGGCACCTAGTGGAGAAGGCAATACAAGAACCATTCACTTTGGGTCTCAGAAGCATGCTGGGAAAAGAACACATTTTAATTATTTTAATCTATGCGTTCTGTCACACACATCTGAAAAACAAAGGACACATGTAATGTATCTGGGGTGATTTATCCCAAGTACACAACCAAATTTTATGATTTTAATTTTCTGCTACGACAGAAAGGAAATTTGGAGGGTTTGGGGTGGTGAGGAGTAACAAGACCAGCTGTGGTGAAAAATATAATATAGTAAAAACAAAGATTGTGCAATTTTCCTTTCCCTCGATATGTTCTGCCAAACCCAGTCACACTAGTCTATTCCCCGCCAAGCAAATAATTTTTATGAAATCAAGTGACAGCCTGTTTGTAAAGTTCTGTCCGTATTTGGGACATAAGTCACCAAATACTACTTACATCTCTTAACATTAAATTTGGAATTTTCAAATGTAAATAATATGTGCAGAAGTATAGTTATTTTTCCTTTACAGCATTTTTAGCAGAAAAGCAAATTTAAATTTGAGCCCTGACTCCTGTATCTTTTGGGACTGAGAAAAGGTACGGTTCTGGTGGAGAGCTTTGGCCCCAGAGGCAAGAAGTCCCCCATTCGACAGCAGCAAGCAAAGGCAGAATTATTTTTGTGTACCCGGGGGGTTACACATCAGTTAAGTTCCCCCAGTGACCTCTGTGGTCTTTTCCAACTGTGAGATTCTATGATTTCCTAAAGAAACGGTTTTATCATATTCTTCTCCATAAGGAACTAGATTTGAGTTCATAGTCCCTATAAGTGTTCCAAGGACTACATCTATCCCCTTCTTTCTTGGTATTCCTGGAATGGATGGTAATTATTTTATGATGGAGAAACAGTAGGATCAAATCACACTAAGGTGAAACCAACTTACTTTGTGGTCCATTAGGAGTCGGGTTTTCCATAACTGTGCACTGTCTTAGGTTACTAAAATGCAAGTACCGTATTGTTTGCTTCATTGTTTTTCTGCTTTGCTTTCTCAAGCAGTGACTTGGTTTTAGATAACTGGCTTAATTTTTAGCTAATACACAATAAGAGAGGTCCCTACACACATTCTTTCCTGTCAGTAACCCTTTTCTCATCTTTAACCATGGAGAGCAACCTGTTTTCATCTTGTTGTAGTACTGATATCTCACACCTAATCATGCGCCTTAAGGCTCATCCTCTCTACTATACAGATGCTCAACTCTAAAAACTATTATTTTTGCCAATATAATTGGGTTTGTTTCATATCATATTTTTGGCATCTAGAAGTTCATTTCAGAGGACACGAATGAACGATTCCCAATATCACACTAATGGAGGGGGTGCTGTTTCTGCCCCTCTAGGTCCCTGCTCTGTTGCAATATGATCTCTCAACAAGTTGATCTCAACAAGATCAACTGCACCTTGCGACTTTGGTTCTTGTGAAATTGCAGGAGCTGCTGGATAGCCCATGTTAATACCAGCATAACCCCTTTGGCTCCACACAGCTTGCATAGTACCTAACCTGAAAGTTCTGCCATGCCAGTCAGAATGGTTTCTCTAGAAAACCTAGAGAGAAAACAGGACTCCTGTCCTAGATACACTTGACTTTGACTTCTGGCTAGCAAGTACCATTTGGCTGGCTAGGAAACCACCTAGTAACAAGTTTGATTAATTAAGAGAATAGGTAGTAACAGACTTTTTATATTAAGTTTGAAATTGTCGTTACTAAATTTACAGGAGAACAAATAAAAGGGGAAAAATAAACTGATCAGTCCTAGTTTGCTGGCAAGAGGAGGCTTTCTTCAAAGGACATCCTAATTCCCTCTACAGTCCCAATACATATAAATATAGCCTCTGACCTATTCCCACTCCAGTCACACCACGGAGCCACAGTCTTTTGTCCACTCGTTTACTTTTTCAGGTGAGCCTGATGCAGAGGTAAAGGGCTCTGCCTCCAGCAGGCCAGTTGACAGGTCCAAGTCCTGAAGCCTATTCACATGGCCCAACATGCTAGGGGACAAGGACAGGAACCAGAGCCAGAGCCTGCCATTAGTGGGAGGGGAAAGACATGTGGACAAGTAGCAGGAAAAAGCAGCAGCCTAGCAGAAAGGGCTCAGACAGACTGTTATGCAAATTCAGAGCCAAGGAACTGCCTTCCGTTCAGGGTGGGGACTTGGGGATGATGGTGTCATGGAAGACCACCGGAAGATGGATAGGACTTGGGAAACCATAGCGGGAGAAGGGTGAACCGTGTACAAGGAAACTCTGCAGAGGGTGACAGGAGCTTCTCCCCCACCCCCCCACACCAGCCAGACAGCCTGAGGACAAAGACAACTGCTCCGTATCAGAAGGGTGGGGCTAAGCATGAGAAGCATAAGAAGTGGCTACACTGCTCTATTTACTATACAAGAAAAGCTCTGTACATTTGTAAAGCATTTCTAAGCCCACAGAATTTACCTATGGTTCCATTAGCAATGGTAAGTTCCATATTTCTCTCGTTGTCCCAGTCCAGTGCATTTCTTGTCATTATTGAAATACAATGACAATTACTTCGGAAGCCAAACCAACAAAACAGAGAACCAATGATGAGTGCCCTAAAATTAGGTGCACAAAAATACCTTCTTTCCTCTGATTTAGATTATTAATTTTAGTTCTTTGGGAACACCTTTGAGTGTAAAAGCACAGGTGGTTATTCATTCTAAAATGCCCCCATAATTGTTTCAAAACTGTGGGGGAATGAGGGAAGTTATCTTCATTTAAAGAAGAAAGTGAGACATTGAAGTTAAGCATTTTGCTACAAAAGGAGGTAAAATATGAAGTGATACCATGCACCTAAATGATATATCTCATTGTTAGCCTATTTAAAACAAATTTCAACCATATGGTCCAGAAAATTCACTTCTGAAAATAGGGACTATAAGAGATTTCTACTCCCATATTCATAACAACACTATTTACAATTGCCAAAAGGTAGAAGCAACACAAATGTTCCACAGATGAATGGATAAACAAACTGTGCTATATACATACAAAGGAATATTATTCAGCCTTAAATAGGAGGGAAATCCTGACATGCTACACACAGATGAGCCTTGAAGGCATTGTGCTAAATGAAACAAGCCAGTCACGAAAGGACAAATACTGTATGACCCCACTTACGTGAGGTACCTAGAGTCATCAAATTCACTGAGAGGGAAAGCAAAATGGTGGCTGCCAGGGGCTGGGAGAAGGGAAAATGGAAATTCATTGTACAATAGGTACAGAGTTTCAGTTTTGCAGGATGAAAGTCTTAATGCAAAACAATGTGAATATACTTAATGCCACTGAAATGTACATCAAACCATGGTTAAAATGGTAAATTTTATCTTATGAGTATTTTATCACAATAAAAAAATACCTAAAATTATTCAATAAAGAAAAAAAGTTGGAAAAAAACATATTTTACTATTCAGAATCTAGGAGTTTGAACATATGAATATATGCAAGCTAGCAACATATGTACTCTCTGACTCTATGATGTACCTATGATATGAATGATGTTCATGCTTCTGTTAGTACAAGACAAAGACATCAGATAGATTAGGGATTACCTACTTTGAGGATGTTGTGAATATAAAAATAATATTAGGTTCAGAACAAGAAACAAGCAGAATAATGTTATCAACTATAAATAATATATGAAACAAGTTTGCAAATGCAAATTTACTTCTTTGTTTTCACACTATACTAATATAGTAAAAAGTTTATTATTAAAACACGATGTTCAAAACTTTAAAACAGTGTCTGGGATCTTACAAAACTATGGGTGCATTGAAGGATTAAGTCCTCTTGCTTCTAAATAATTACTGTATTTAGCAGCCACTAGCCATTATCAATGTGGGAGGAAGAAAGTGTGTGTGGTTCCTTTAAATGTAATTCATTAAGTTCAGTTAAGTGCAACATAAATAAACTCATGTTTTATCAGTTATTAATGCCAATAAATACGTAACCCCATGGATAAATAACAGCATTAGTAATTCCAACAAAAACTTTGTATTTGTGTTTTTAAATCTTTCAAGCACATTAACGTGTATCCTCTTAAACTTCTATTTTAAACACGCATCTGCCTGCCTGCTATAATCAGCACTAAGAGCAAGACCTGCTAAACATTGAGTAGGTAAAATTTTTCTTCCATAAATCATTACTTCAAATGTGTTGTCACAATTCTCAAATGTCCAATTAATTAAAATCCGAGTAACAGTTGGTTTTACTCAACAACTGTCCAGCTCAGCAGTCCACTGAAAGATGGCCACCCTTGTAATCTTAATAATACCTCTAGGCTGTCAGCGTATCATGGCCTGAGCATGAAATCTAACTTGACAGATAATGGAAATGAGCTATTAACACAAAGCAACCTGTGCTCAGACCATGTTTTAATATTTTATATGTGTTTATTTGGCATAACATTACAACAATTTTTCAGTCTGTCACGTAGCCACCCCATTCTGGAAACTATTTCTCTTGTATAATAATTTTTTTTTCAATGGGCGAGAACTTAATTCCATATCCTCCGATTCTCCTCACCCCAACCCATGCGCTCAGCAAATGTTTCTAAAAAGTATTTAGCACATTGCTCTTAGGTTGTTTCTACTCTCACCTTTGGAAACAGCCCGTAAGTGATAATGAAATGCATCAAGGATGAGAAAGAATCCAGTTACATCTACCTGCATAGCTCAGCTGCACACCGAGTAACAATAAACAGGCATTCTTAAATCACAGCATTTCACTGGAAATGGGGCAGAACTTGTGTATTTTCACAACTCCTTACAACTAGTAACCACTACAGCATTTATTTTACTTTCTCAAAGACAACCAGAGAAGGTTCATAATTTAAACTAAAGGCGTCTTTCAGCCTTCAAGACAAAAAGCACTTCTGCTTCACATCTGAGTAATAATATAGGATGTGTACAGGTGAGTTAAGAAGACTGGATTCAAAGATAGTTTGTCTTTGGCCAGTCTGAAACATATGACTCCTTTCCAGCCCTGAAATCATTTATTATCCAGCAAAGAAAGGCTGGGTTTTTGTTCTACAAACGCAGTGGTGGTCCTCAGCTTACGATGATTTACCATGTCTGCTCTGAAATGTATGACACCAACTGTTCCAAACCGGTCTGTCTCAATCACACACACACACACACACACACACACACACACACACACACACACACTCATCTGATGGTATTTTAGTTCTGATTTACTTGTGTGCCACTAAAACCAGAGAGTTTTGGTCACCTGCACACATTTTCCCTCTCAAACGTGACACTCAAAACACATTTTAAGGGGTACTTCATTTTAAACGATATATATCTGAACATATATAGCAAAAGCATCTCAGGTTTCATTGGGTTAGTAATCTGATATTCATTTTTCCTTTCAGAAGTGACTGTTTTTAAGACTTAGACGTATTGCACCCAAAACACACTTTAGGCATTACTCTGTTTTAAATGATATGGATGTGGAAATAAATAGTGAGAGCTGCTTGGGAATGTTGGATTAGTAACCAGATATTTATTTTTCCTCTAAAAAGGAACCATCATTACTCCAAAGTACAACTATTTTATAAGGAAAATATATAGTATTAATAAGAAGAAGCTTTAACTCTGATGGAAGTTTGGGCACATTGGTTTAGAAATCCCAGTTCCTAAATGTTCAATTATGCCTTCAAATCTATATCATGCACCCATTCAACTTTAGACACAGCTCTAAAGTATTGCCATTATGTATGATATACCTAGGGAGAGAATATAGCTATCAAGCCAAAGGCTCTGATTTTTAAAATTTGCTACCCTAATTAGCTGGGAGAATACAAGTAGATTTTTAAAGGTAGCTGTTGTATAGATTTATATACTTTCCTTAGATATACACATGGTAGCATGAGCTCAGATGCTAAATTAGAAAAGGAATGCATTCTGTTAACCTTCTCATTCTCAGCTGAGATAAGCTACCAATCCACCACGGAGAGTTTGGCATAACTGACAAGTCTGCTCTCAGAGAAAACTGTTCTGTGGTGCTAAGTGGAAAAGAATCAGGAAAAAACTAATAAGAAATCACGAAATGAAAACATGCTTAAATATAATGGAAACAACTAGACATCTAGTAGAATATAATAACCAACATTGAAAAGCAGAGTAAAGTTACCCCAGGGTATTGAGTAGTGATGGAAAGCTTGGCTTTCTGATGCTCTAGGTCTGAGTCAGTACAGCCAAATATGGCAGCCAGTAGCTATAAGCATCAACGGAACACTCGATAAATGGCTAGTCGGAACTGAGATGTGCTGTAGTCATAAAATTTAACATTTAATGTAAAAATTGAAACACTTATTTCAAAGACTCTATTAAAAACAGAATGAAAAATATCTCACTAATATTTGATTACATGTTAAATTTATATTTTGAATTATACTACATAAACATATTATGATCACTTTCACTTGTTCCTACTTTTTTTAATGTGGCTACTCGAAAATTTTAATTTACATTTTTGGTTTGCATTATATATCTGTTTTACAACAATTGATCTAAAGGATAAAGTTGCAGAATGGGAAAACTGGTTGAGAACTTACAAATCGCCTTGTCCAAACCCCCACATTTCACCAACAAGAAAATTGAGGCTTAAATAGATAAGTGATGGGTTCTGGTTAAGCCCAGAATTAGTGTAGATTCTTTCAAAGGCCAGTGTCTACCAATCCAGTTTTCTTCCCATGGCAGTATCATGAAGGAAGATAATGACAATCAAAAGATCTCTACTTTCATACAGCTTCAAAAGAGAAGCCCTTTTCTCATCTTTTGAGATATAATGTAAGAACCTTTGATCTTGACTTATAGTCATCTATGCAATTGTCATCTTTCTATTCTTCATTCTGGTGGTGGATACTTACCCAAAGAAATGCCTTTTAGGTACTGTTAACATTATTTATATGAATGTCAAGACTTCAAATTCATGTCATGTATTAAAATAAGTTAATTAGAAAGTGAACAACTTTGTAAACCAAATCAATTTAAAATAGGCTTTAAACCTGTCTTTGAAGCACAATAAAGGTTAGTCATCTTTCACGTGAGCTCATTTTCTTAGGAATTTTCCACCCTCTCCCCCACGCCTTCTATAATCCAGGCTCCAGGTCCTATGCCCAAATAAAAGGCTTCTCCTTTTTACAGTCATTTCCACATCTGTGGGACAAATTTTGTCTTAGTAAAAAAAAAATTTTATTTTTATCATTATTGCCATGATACCAGTTTTAAGTGTATATAGTAATTAATGTCCATTTCCAGATTCCTATTGTTTGAGAGTCTGGAATTGAGTTGAGATGATAAATGGAAAACAGGATAGAGATCTCCCCGCACCCTTGAGAATATTACCCTTCAGCATGAGTAGAAGCATTATCCACAGTAGGCAAATAGACTAAATGGGATATGTGTGTATATACACACACACACACACACACACACACACACACTAAAACCTTGGATTGCGAGTGACTTGGTTTGCGAGTGTTCTGCAAGCTGAGCAAACATTTCTAATACATTTACGAGTGATGTCTTGCAATACAAGTAGTTTGTTTCCAGAATGAATTATGCTCGCACACCAAGGTATTACTGTGTGTGTGTGTGTGTGTGTGTGTGAGAGAGAGAGAGAGAGAGAGAGAGAGAGAGAGAGAGAGAGAGAGAGAGAGAGAGAGGAGGTTCTGTACCCAATATGTGTATACAACATATGGGGGAAACTTTGGGATAAATACAGTTAATCAGCTTTCTTTCCTGAAGTACATCTCAGTAGCATAAACTTTAATATGCTAATGTATAATGTGACTCTCCAAGAGAGGGGTGGAGTATGCAGAGCTCTCCAAACCTATTTAAACCATGTAAATCCTGTTCTAACAAAGCATCTTGAGAGTATCTCATAGAACACATTTGGGGAAACCCTGGATCATGAAATCTATTGCAAGATACGGTGGTTAAGCGCTGGCTTCGGAAGCCAGCGGCCCCGGTTCAGGTCCCACATATGAGGGCCAGTGACACTGTCCTCAAAAAAAGTAAAATAAAATCACATACCACTCTTCACCTTTATATTATTGCTGAGTAACACCATTTATTTTATTCAGTCATTTATCCAATAAACTTTTATTGGCTTGTTATGGATTGAACTGGCTCACCCCCAAATTCATAGGTGGAAGCCCTAACCCCTCAGTGTGGCTGTATTTGGAGATAGGTCCTTTAAGGAGGTAGTTAAGGTTAAATGAAATCATAGGGTGGAGCCTTAATCTGACAGGGCTGATGTCCTTATAAAAAGAAGAGACACCAAAGATCTTTCTCTCTTTCCAAAGGCCATGTGAGGACACAGCAAGAAGGCAGCTGTCTGCAAGTCAGGAAGAGGCATCCCACCAGAAACCAACTTTCCGGGCACCTTGATCTTGGACTTTTGGCCTCTAGAACTGTAGAAGATAAATTTCTGTTGTTTAAGCCACCCAGTCTGTGGTATTTTGTTAATGCTGCCCTAGCAATCTAATACATGGCTCCTATCCTGTTTTAGGGGATGCGAATGGTGAACAAACACACACAGTCCATGGCCACTAGGAGTGTGCATTCTAGTTCAAGGTAGTGTGGGAAGCAGTGAGTAACTTTCTGGTACGACACTAAATAGTTGCTTGACTTAGGATAAGCAACCACTTGCCTCACAGCCTAACTAACTTCCAACTTATCTTCTCATTGTAGGGGATAATCAAATTACAGTAAAACCTTGGATTGCGAGTAACTTGGTTTGCGAGTGTTCTGCAAGATGAGCAAACATTTCTAATACTTTTAAATGTGGTAAACAAGCAATGTCTTGCAATACAAGTAATTTGTTTCTGGAACAAATTATGCTCGCAAACCAAGGTATTATTGTATTTGTTTTCTAAAGGCTTACTTGAAGAAATGGGCCAGTGGGACTTCTTGCTTCTCTCTCATTTTCTAGAAAAACAAGGAACCCCAGGAATCAAAGCCTGAGTCCTTCACCTTTGTCATAGAGTGTGGAAGAATATTTCAACCAGGTAGAGCGAAAGATACATTCCATGATCCCTCCCTACAACAGCTTTCCAGGAGTCCAAATGCAAGACTCCATATCCTAACTCCAAGATTTCCTTAGCTATGGTTGCTGAAAACCACATTGTGAGTAATCTCTACCTTTGAATCTACAGAAGAAAATAAGAGGCAATCTGAGGTCAACCCCATCTCCCACACCCTACAGAGGCAGCCTTCTCTTACCTGTCTCAGAGACAATGTTTTGGTGTCTAAGACACAGGCCATGAACTATTCTTCTTTCCTTTAAAATTACACAAAAAGCAGTAATTTGACTTCTCTCTTACCATTACAAGAAAAAAAAAGAAAAGCTAATTATTACCAAGACAAATAGCCAATTTTAAAGCAATCAATAATTGTGTTCAGAAATAGGGTTTAAGCAAGCTAGTAAAATAGAGTGAAAACATTAAAAAATAATGTAACAGGGAATTTGGAGACTGCTGATTAGTTTTCTTATTACTACCACTTTTTCCACTACACTGTCTCTAAATCATTGCAACTCTGCATCTCAAATGCCAAACTCCCTACTAACCAATGCACAGACCCGGTCAATTACTCCAGCCATGTCACTGGAGCAAATAGGAGAAATAGGACTTTCCTTACCCACAGACCTGTTCATTAACAGAGTCATTTATTTCGTCTAAATATTTGTGCAAGAAACAGGAATTTTTTTTGCAAATAATTGTTTTGCAAAAGCATCAACAAGCAATTAAAATGTAGTAATATGAAAAGAATTCAATTGTTACTGAGATGATATAGCCTAGATCTGGGCCTGCCTTCTTGAAACAAGTTACATACCTTCTCTGAGCTTCAGTTTCCTCCGACTCAAAATGAAAGGAAAAGTTTATTTGATCTCTAAAATATCCCACAGTGCCATGATGGAACAAAACAAAAATTATTTCTTGAAAAATTAACTGTGATGCTATCTTTAAAACTCCATGTCCTCTTGTACTTTGCAATTCTAAATTTGGGGCTTATCATGATATACACTAAGAAAAGGGGCTAGTTCCACTTAAATTTTAGCCATTGCAAAACTATCCAGCTGAGCTGTGGCTTGTATTTGAATAGCAAGAAAAAGCCAAACAATGCCAACTACATGCGACTATTTTCTGTTTAGAAATAGAGACAAGGCTAGTTTCTTGGGAGTAATGAGTCTGAGATTTGTACAAATAAACTATGTGTGTGCTTGTATAAGAACAGTTAAATATGTTTTATTTTAACAGTTAAATATTACACTGTATGTGCTTACATTGTTTTCAAATACTGTGCCTTGTGATTGGGTAAGAATTGACATTTTGATACCAGTGCAGTGTAAAAGTATCCCATTTAAATATGTTTATTGCTTTTAATCCCTGCTCTTTAGTGGACATGCCCAAGACCCAGAGGAAGTGGGGCTGTGGTGCCTGAACCCTCTATTTGGGCATTTTCTACTTGCATACCAGAGGGCCCTGAATGTGAGACTGCAACCATTCGGTTACATCTCCAGAAACCTGCCATGGGTGCAATCACAGTGAGGGAAATTAGGCTTTTCAGATGAGTGGTAGATGTTAGTAAACCTCATCTAGTTCACATATTATTTGTCAATGAGGCAGATGAATTTGGAGTTTTTCAGGATTGTGGTGGAAGCACAAACAAATCCACTTATAGCAGAAATATATGTCATTGAAGCAGACATTAGTCCATGCTACAAATATTTCTGTCTCTGATATTGAACCAGGGTCAATTTTGTGGTAAAGCATGGTTGACCACCATGAGTTCACAAAAAGGACAAGAAAAGGAATGTTTGCCAGAAACTTATTCAGTGATGACTTTGCCTCTTCAGAATTGTTTGTGAGGACACTTTACTCTCTTTAAAGCTAATTATAGTTTTTCTGATAGTTTTACCTTTTGAAAAAAATAAGCTGCCTGGATTTACTAGTTTCTAACTGTTGTCGCGATTTGGAAAACAGGTAAACATAAGAAAAAGCCCACCTCAAATATTACCCACATGGTTCCCAAACTATCAGATTTCACAGACCAGTAATTTCTTTTTAATCTCGAGGAGTAACAGAGAGTTGCCAATTCTTTATTTTGCCAAGCAAGAAATTTTTTTTTTCTTAAGATTTTATTGGGGAATTGGGGGAGGTGAACAGCATTGGGGAACCAGGGAAGGGGAACAGACAGGTTGCTGTCCTTTTGTTCTTCAGTCTAGTTGTGGAGGACATTGCTTCACTGGCCCATGTTGGTATCATCATTGAGCTCTTCTCGGGTGAGGCAGATTGGTCACTGGCCTCTGGATGGCCACTCACAGCGGCTCTTGGCAGCTCATACCAGCTGCCAGCCACTCATGCTGGCTGCCTGTCACTCACTGTAGCCTATGGCAGCCCACTGCAGCAGGGGATGCAGATGTGCCATCCCAGAGACTCACAGCAGCCCAGCTCCAAGTGGAGCTGTTGTTCACCATCTTAGCTGAAGAGGGCAGTGTCACTGGCCTTCATATATGGGATCCGAACTGGGGCCGCTGACGTCCCAAGCCAGCTCTTAACCAACATGCCACTCGACTGGCCCAAGAAAAATTTTTTAATTACCATTATCTACCTTCACCATTATCTCATGAAAGAAAAATTTAATACCACATAAATAGAAAGGACAGAATCTTTAAAATGACAGTTCTTTGAATTGATTAAAATTAATTTTATGAAGACGTATTCTTTACTTTTCTTATTTCACATAAACAAGTGGAGGCTCTATTATGAATAAGTATGGCTGAGAATCACTGATTTATATTGTAAAGCTTTTTGAGAATCACTGACTTATATTGTAAAGCTTTTTCATAATCTTACCCCACCAAGGTATTTTCTCTCTCCATTCCTCTTAACATTTTGCTCATATTAGTTCTATTTTAGAAGTAATCACATTGTAGCATAGAAATCTATCACTTTGGAAATTATCACAATAATAGAGAAATGTATTCAATTATGTGCGTTCCACTAGACAAGATAAGGATTTTCTTAGTGATAGTTTGACTTCAGTGTCTAAGATAAATTCTGTATGTCTTTTTTTTTTTTTTTGAGGGCAGTGTTACTGGCCCTCCTATGTGGGACCGAACAGGGGCTGTTGGCTTCCCAAGCCAGCGCTTAATCACAGCACCACTCGGCCGACCCTCTGTATATCTTTTTATGAATGAATAAATCAATGAGTGAGTGAGTAAATGAATAAAAGGCTAAATCAATGGAGGAATAAACAAATGAATGAGTGAAACCCAGGCAAACCAAGCAGACTTACTCAATTCTGTGGGTTAGTTTGTTTTTCCCTCCTGTGGAAATAGATGGCTGAGGGAGCCTGATATTTTCTACAAAGGAGGTACATAACTGAGAGACCAATCTTGATTTGCCATTGTGAATACACAATACAGTTCTACACACAAACACACAACCAATTCGGAGCTTCTGATTCCAGGCTTTTGGGGTGTCAAGAGATTTCGCCAGCTAGGACTCTGGAATCCCACAGAATGATTCACTGATTATATACACCCTAGGCAGGGGAACCCTGCAATGGCTTCATTTTTGCCCACGCTTCAGGTACAATGAATGCAGGATAAATATAAGTCAAAAAAGGAATGCCATGGGATGAAAGACTGTCTTCATCCTTTCACTTCTTGGCAGAATAGATATTGAAGCAGGAAATAGAGCATCTATTTTTTTTTTTTTTTGAGGGGGTGGTGGGTGAAGTTGTCTATTATCTGATTTTCTTAAGGGTTCCTTATATTTACTTATCTCTTGGGTAAAAAGACTACACCTTCTGTACTTTGGGCTCAGTCTACAGATTGTCATGCTTCAGGTATGAAGGATGGGATATTCAAGAAGACTTCTCTCAAATGACTGGGTATTTACAGAACGTTTAGATCTTGTTAGTCGTCTATCACCAAGCTACCCAGTTCTCTGGATCCTTCGGTGGTGTTACGGAATTTGATTTTTATCATTTTGCTATTCTATCTCTACTTCCACCTTTTAGTTTCGAAGTATCAATTGCCTGGATTATGATCCGTGTCTAAACATTGTTTTTGCTTATCAGGGGTTGAGTGTCAGAAAATATTTGGTTAATGATAAGACATACTCCAAGCTATTACTAATCAGCAATGTGTCTGAACTTTCAGATGTTTCTTAATCATCAGCTTTTGAATTTCATATAAATACAGCAGGATACTATTGGGCTACTTTGTGTAAATAGAAGGCTGGGATAAATAACAAAGGTGGTATTAATATTTCTATTTTGCAACACATAATAGTCATGTTTTTCATAACATGAGTATGGCATAAACAGCTGATAAAATCAAGTCATGAATCCTAAAGCATATATAGTCAGGAATGTGGAATACCAAGGAAAAGGCGAAACAGCAAAAGAGCATATAAAAGTTTATTAAGTGGGTAGTTTCCAACTGAAAAGTGTAAATCTGTGCCTACTAAAATGAATATTCAATAGATGGGAAAACTAACAGAGGTAAAGACGTTTAGATAATTTTCTTTATTTCGTACTATAAACAAATGGCTGAAAGTTAATGTTCTTTACTAACTAACAGAAAGTTTTTCAACATAAAAATTTCCTCAGCATAAGACCATGTATTTCAAATGCTGTGTTCAGTACTAACTAGGAAGAGAGTATATAAATCTATCATTTTGGAAATTATGACAACAATAGAGAAATTTATTCAAAATGTGTATTTACCATTTATGCTTTTTAACTACTTATGGTTAAGAAATAAAATTTATTAGATATTTAATACATGTTTAAGTGTATACTATGTGCCAGACACTGAAGAAAGAAAATAAATTATGAATTGCTTGATTTTCTAACTGCCTACTGGATATCTTTGCATGGGGCAATTTGTTTGTTAAATAACATTCCGACTTTATTCAGCATCCAAACACTGTTAAAAATTGAAGATGCAAAGATGTTTACGACATGGTTCTATAGAACCAGATTATGCTAGTGTCCAGAACCAAACTTGTCATCCCATCCTTCTGAACCTGCTCCCATTTTTACTGACCCAGTGACTCAGCTGAAAACCCCAGCAAACAATGTCTCTGATCCTCTGATGTGATCTCTACCTCATGTTTCTACTCCGTGGAGCCCCCTTTTCTCCATTCTTTTATAGGAATTCGCTCCCTCTCATCAATGCCTCTCAACTGGCCTCCTCACCTTTGGTTTCTTTATCCCTTCAACCCATCCTAGAGAGAGCTCTTCCTTAGCACAGTTCTGATCAAGTCGGTTTCTGCTGAAGACTTTCAATCCATCCCCCCTGACTATGGAAGAAGGCCTAAATCTTTGGCTTGACCCTTCAAGGTGCTTGCTGATCTGGCCCTAAGTATTTTTTGATATCTTCACTTCTCCCTTCCTTTCCTTCCTGTAGGTCTTTCTTCATTTTCCTTGTGCCTGCAATCCCTTTCCTCTACTTCATCCTGTTATCTGGAGGTGCAAATTCTAGGCATCCTTTAAATCCCGCCTCAAATAGTGCCACTTCTAATCACATTTCTTTTTTTCCGTTTTTTTTTTTTTTTTGAGGGCAGTGTCACTGGCCCTCATATGTGGGACCCGAACCGGAGCCGCTGGCTTCCCAAGCCAGCTCTTAACCACCACGCCACTGGGCCAGCCCAATAGTGCCACTTCTAGAATGTCTTTCCAGAGTTCTCCAATAAGAACTGATGATCATTCCTGCAGCTGCACCTCCCAACACTATCTGTAACTTTCTAAGGACATGGATCACATGCTCTCTTATATTTGGGGCATTTTTGCACTTGTTTTATCTACTCCAGTATTTTTTAGGCCACTTACATGTCCCTTGTCTCATGCATCTTTATACCTTCCTCAAAACTTGGCACAGTGTAGGCATTCAAAAACTACTTGTTGAATGAATAAATGAAAGAATGAACAACCGAGCAAACAAACTAAAATTGACTGAAGATGGAACTGATAAAATTAACTTGAAAGGTGTAATCATTAAGAAAGAAGAATACAGTATTGCTCAAGAGGTTATAATAACTAAGTATATAATGGCTGAGATTTTAAAGAAATAATGTATGCTAAGTACTTGGAAAATTTTCCCAAAGGGATTATTTTTGTATCATGATAATTTCCTATTTAGTGATGAAAAGAAATTATCACTTGGGCTGATAGACTACAAGTTTTTCCTATTTTTCATTATAACTATTTCCATCCACAAAGGGCACCATGGGGACAAGCCTATGCTGTCATTCAGATGACCTAGTTGAACTGTTGGTTTCTTATATTTCTGGGTTTTGTGATTTTTACCTACAGGCACTCTCAGTAGCAGCTTATCATTAATCATGGGAATTTTTACTGTAGACACATTAGAGATGACAAATCAAGATTAAAGATGCATGATAAATGTGGTAAAAACCTTCTATGCTTAGTTTTTCATATTTACCCATCAACAATTGCACCTCTGGTAATGAATAGTTAAGCTTAAGATTTTTTTTTTAAAGAGAGTAATCCATCTTGTGGAAAGATATCTGTGAAACGACTTAGGAACTGTTGTTGCCTTTAAGCGGGTGGGACACAGAAAACAGTTTCCACAAAAAGAAAAAAGTAGAGACTGACTGTTCAAATCCCAGCTCGGTCCTACCCTTTGGTGCTGGTCAATAAACTTGGTACCAGATATAAACAAAACATTCCATTCAACATTATGTCAGCCTTCAGCCAAAAAGGTCATCCATCACTGTACATTAATGTTCTGAGCACCTGTAAAATCTGATGTTCATTCTTTCAGGCCACTTTTTTTTCAACTTTGTGTCTGTCAGAGATACCCCCCACCATATATATATTATTTATGTTGGGAGTAACTTTCTAAATGTCACCCAAATGAATTAGTATCACGCTGAGCCTCGGAGTTAAGAGAGTCGCCATGTGCATTTATGTGTTTTCTCTCCCCCAATACTGACACATTTATATCCTTTCTCCGTCTGCTCTGGCTTTGGCAGGGAGGCATAGTACAAGCAGTTTATTTTACTATGACATGGTGACAAAATAGAACTTTATTTATGTGAAGCTGGTTAAAAATGCTCTGGCCAAAAAATATGACACCAGTTAAGGAAATCTAATAAAACCTCTTGTAGAAATGGTGTAAAGTATAGAGTTTTATTTGGAACTTAATGAGGTTAGTAATGCATACTGTACCTTACTGTGTCTACCAAATAACATCAGGCAAATGTTGCCAAATGTTTCTCTTTTTTTTTTTTAAAGTAGCCAGTCTGTTAATTTAGTCTGCCACTTTTAGCTCCCTAGCATTCCCTCATTTATTCATTTTTTTCTTTCTTTCTTTCAATAAATAGAATATTTATCACATATCTACTTTAGGTAGCCAAAGAAGAATTATGCTAGTTTTTAGATACATGGAACTTCAAACCATTTCAATCAATATTTATGAGTTCCCTAAGGGTCTCAGAAGAAGTAAGTCACTAATCACAGAGATATATATCGAAGCTGAAAGAAAAAAAAAACCCTGAAATTTGGTTTTATGAAATTTTTATGCTAAATGCCTTGTCATCTAAACAATTATTTTTCAGAATGACAAAAATAAGTAACTCCATTTATACAGTATGTCATGGGGTTTGGCCATGGTGATATAAGCAGCATGTACAAACAATGTAAACAAAGGCCAAATTTCTTAGGCACCCCCAAATTCATGTCTCTGTATGCATACAAACAGAAATGAAATCAGAGTTTTTCATCCAAATTTGTATTGATTTTGAAAGGCACCACACTGAAAGGATGAATGCATATTCAAATGATGTTGTCTGTTGCTCAAAGCAGTTTTGTCCTTTGTCTTTGAAATGGCCATCAGAGAGCATGTGTAGGTCACAAAAGAAAGTCCATCTCATTATCACAGGGCCCTCTTTCCAGGTCATTACTCCCTCCCCTCCTTTCTCTTCTTACTTACTGCTTCCCCCTCATTCCTGGGCCACAGTGCTACTGTTGACAAAGATACACTCAAAGAAGGGGCACTGTGACCTGCAGGGGGCCTATGGAGCAAAAGGTGCCATTGTCAGATGTCTGCGGGAAGTGTTCACAACTGATGTGGGGAAACCTATCCTTTCTAAGGGTCCTGGGAAACATGGGCCAAGACTGCACATGCATGGGTTCAGAGACCTTATTTCCCAGGTTGTGAAAGCAGGTGAAGCATCACCTCCTCTGACCGAGCCTGGAACCCTGAGTTCCCATCATGGGTTACGTACTAACATGCTATATGACCTTGGTAAGGAAATCTACCTCTCTGGATTTTCATTTCTTCACCTATAACATAAGTTGTTCGGATGGGGGTACCACAGGTAATCTCTATAGGTTCTTCCTGTTCCTCGATCAGTTCTATGACCTGATAACTCGCTCCCCAGACAAGCACCAACAGTCAGAAACCATCATTCATCAACCACAACAAAAATGACATAAAATGCCCAACTTTGATAAAACCAATCACATTGTCTGAACAAAACTTAGCATTGATGAGGATTTCCATGCAGCTAATGGTATACATATCACACTGAAACAACAATATTTCTGATGAGAAAAAATGTGCCTGCTAAATGGTTTCTTTTCAATGTAGTTCATTATGTCCACCTTAACAATTAGCATTAGTATAGGCAGCTTCTGGCCACATCATGAAAATGATTTTACCATACAGACCTTGCTCTTATAATGATATTCATTTATATAGAATTTTCCTTATATTTAAATATATATATATATATATATATATATATATATATATATATATTATATATACACATATATATATTTAGGGCCGAGTGGCGCGGTGGTTAAGAGCTGGCTTGGGAAGCCAGCGGCCCCAATTCGGATCCCACATATGAGGGCCAGTGACACTGCCCTCTTAAAAAAATAAATAAATAAATAAATAAATAAATAAATATTTAAACACACACACACACACACACACACACACACACATATTTACATATCTTTGTCTCCTCAATAACTCTATGCAAAAGCCTAATCTTTCCATTGGAAGTGGTAAAACAGTGTTGAATAACCTGAACATACATAACATAGGACATGCCAGAGTTACACGTTAGCAGAGAATAAAGGAAGAAAATTCTTAGAAATTATTTTTTTAAGGTTTATTTCTTTTACTCAACCATGAGGTCTTTATCATACACATAAACAGCTGCTGAGGAGAATTCAACTAGTCCATTTCCAGGTATGTTTCCCACTGACAGCCCGACTGCCAAAATGCCTGCGGCTGTCTCCATTGTCCCTCGTGGCCTAACTGCCTTTGTGCAGCACAAGCAGGTAACCATGCCCAGCTCCTGGGCCCTCCTGTCTGAGACAGACAACACCCACTCAGAAACAGACAACTACAGCTCCAGCAACATTCAGTTTTATGTTTTGCCTTCTGTAATCCTTACACGTACTTATTTCACATAATGAAGAGTAAAATCAGTCTGAGCACAGTTTCACAATTAAGAAGCCATTTAAGAGATTGTCCTTTTAGGAATCTCAAAGATGAAATTCCTTTGAAGTCTTCCTGCAGGTATGTGTTTCATTATGGTCCTTTACGCAATGAATACCAAGCACCAGTTCAGAGGCAAGCTTCCTGGCATCAGAGATATTAAGAGTTATTAAATATGCCTTGTGGAAACTAGCTTTGTCACCAGGTGTTGGGGCCTTACCCTGATATGGGAGACTGACAGTCTCCTCCCACATTACTCTGTCAGGCTCACACATGCATGTGCATAGACACACACACACACACACACACACACGCACGCGTGTGTGTGCAAAGGAGCCAGAAGAAGGACACTGAATAAGGTCTGCAAGAGCTTACATGAGGATGCCATCCAGATAAATCAGAAGAGAGTGGAAACAGCCAAACCAGCTGAAGAAAACCTCCAGAAACAAGACCATGCTTCCAAACTGTCTTCTGCAATGAGCTTCTCAGTAGATTAACACACTTCTTCAGGCCTGTTTGTTTAAACTGTCTGGCTACACTGTGCATACTGACTTCACACACTTTCAGCCTTTTAGTTGCTTAGTAAGTAAATGATTCTACAGGAAATTACTGTCATGTACTTCTTGTGGTGGCTTTGACTATCAGTTGTCCTTGAGAAGATCCAGAAACTATTTAAGTGTGTGGCATGAATTCAAGCCTAAATTTTGCTTTCAGTGAGTGTCACTGTGTCCCACTCTTCCAGGGTACACTGACTGCGGGTGGTGACTCACTACTTCTTCCACCAAATGCTCCCCACTCTCCTGCCCCTGTCAGCCCCCAACCTGGAATCCTGTGATGGAGTGAAGGCAAGTGGAGGTGGCTGTTTTGACTGCTGGACTCCAAGCTTTGTAATCGATTCTACTCACTCAAATCAAGACATTTTCCTCTCCACATTTTTAAAAAACAAACTCCAAGACATGTCTTTAAATATCCTAATCCTCTATAATCCCCTGCTGACTGGAAATGGAGGAGGTGATGCTTCACCTGCTTTTACAACCTGGGAAATAAGGTCTCTGAACCCATGCATGTGCAGTCTTGGCTCATGTTTCCCAGGACCCTTAGAAAAGGTAGGCTCTCCACAAAACCAAAGAGACAGAGAAGAAAGAGCATGGCCAGAAAAAATTGCCCTGAGACACCTATAGGAGAAAAAAAAAAAAAATGAAAGGAAGAAAAGGAAACCCTATTTTTTGCTAATTTTTCACCTTCAGATCTTTGTGTGAATTTTTTGAATCTGGATTCCACAAATTAGATCACAGTTCCTCTGTTTGGTCCCAATAAACAGACCAGCGCATAACAAATGTTCCAGTAAATATTTAGTGATAATATAATCAGTGACCAAAAAAGCAACGTGCATGTCTCTCTTCTCCTGACTATTAAGACAAGAGAAAAGACAGCACCTTGGAGAAAAGATCGTTGAAGTTGGAGCCAGAAGAAATGGGCTGGAATGCGCCTTCTGCCATTTGCTGATCATAAAATGTCCATCAGGTCACGTAAGCTTTCTGGCTGTTAGGTTCTCCGTCTGTCCAATTAGGATAAGAACGCACTCCTGGCTTCTCCGTAGGGCTGTTCTGAGCTTCAAATGAGATGACGTAGGTGTGAAACCCACAAAACCCTCAGGTGGAAAGGTGCACGGGTGTGCCTTTTTTGCTTTTTTAATTTAGAGGGGAAAGTTGAAATCTAATTCTTTAATCCAAAATATGGTCAGGTGTTTCTATAACCGTAATCCATTTTCACTGGCCAATTTAGGTCATTCCTATTTTTAGTTTTGTGACTCCTATTCTTATTTAATTACACTTTTTTTCATTTCAGTAGTTTGACCACTTAACCACACATAGACATGTTTGTGACTGAGAAAGCTATCTGGAATTTCTAGGATGACAATGAAGAATAAGCCAGGATTAAGAAAATTTGCTTTCATAAAACAGAACTAGAGTTCTCTTTGGGACTAGTGATGAGTAGTGGAGAGAAGAGGCTATGTAGACATAATACCAGGTAAACACCTATTTTTCAAATCATAATAATACAATCATTTCTATTTCTAGGGAGTACCTTTTTCATATAAATTTTCTGTCTTATAATGCAGACTGTGCTGATGGCATGCTTTTTCCTTTTTGTCTCTTTTCTTCAGTATTTTGTCCTCCTTGCCCAACCTGCTACCTCAGTCCTTTCCTGCCCTCTCTCCTCTGAGCTCCTCATCCTGAGGATGGCCTCACCATTATCCTCTAGTTTCTTTTCTGGCCAGTACCTTTACAGCAAATCCCTCTAGAGTGAGAAATGTAAAGCTGTGGGCTGTAGTTATGTATGTGCACAGCCCTACTCCGCAGCAGCAGCAGCACCACACACAGTTACAGCCAAAATAAGCAAGAAAGTCCGTGGGAACACCTATCTAAACAGCCCTGGTGATTCCACTCTCCAAGCTACCCTGAGCATGGAGCCACTCTCATGCTATGTAACTCCTGCTTTGTGCCAACAATTAGAAGAAGGAAGGTCACACAGTATAGAACACAAGAGCCTAATTTTTCATGTGGAGTCCTGACAGTGATAACACTGTCGTCACAGTATTCATTTTTGTTTTAAATTGGGGAATGGGGGGAGGAGAACAGAGTTGGGGAACCGGGAAGGGGAATAGACAAAGTGCTGTTCTTTTGTTCTTCAATCTAGTTGTGGAGGATGTTGCTTCACTGGCCCATGTTGGTATTATCATTGCGCTCTTCCCGGGTGAGGCAGTCGTTCACTGGTCATTGGACAGCCGCTCACGATAGCTCACAGCAGCCTACTGCAGCCCCATTGCAGCCTACGCCATCGCCAGCGACTCATGGCAGCCCAGCTCCAGGTCGAGCTGTTGTTCACCATCTTAGCTGTAGTGGGTGCAGCATCACTGGCCCATGTGGGATCCGACCCAGTGGCCCTGCTGCTCAGAGCTGGCATCCCAAGCCAACTCTTAACCAATGTGCCACTCGGCCAGCCCACAGTACTCATTTTTAAACTAACCACATTCTGTTAAGGAGGTTTAAGACAATGATTCTCAAACTTTCACGTGCATGCTGGGCTGGCCGGGTGGCTCAGTTGGTTAGAGTGCGTACGCTTAACCACAAGGTTGCCGGTACAACTCCCGCATGGAGTGGTGGGCTGTGCCCTCCTGCAACTGGATTGAAGGTGGCAACTGGACTTGGAGCTGAGCTAGCTGTGCCCTCCACAACTAAGATTAAAGGACAACGACTTGACTTGGAGCTGATGGGTCCTGGAAAAACACAATGTTCCCCTTTCCCAATTCCCCAATAAAATCATAAAAAATAAACAAACAAACAAACAACAACAACAAAAACACCTCTTATGCACAAGTTGAGTGAGTTTATAAAAATCCACCTCCAGAGAGTCTGGCCCTGAAGGTCTGTAGCTTCAGCAAGCCTTCCCCAGGTGTTTCAGATAAAAGGTATCCAAGAGCCACACTTTGAAAAACACTACTCTAAGACTTTGCTGAGAAAGTGGCCACTACGATATAAGGCCTGGGAGAGGGCATGGTCCCCAGAGGGTCACTTTGGCTCCAGGCCTGGTGTTGACCCCCTTACTGATCTTAGCCTCAAGCTTGTTCCACAAGTTCTGGGACTATTTCCCTTGCTGCCATCCATGCTCATCGCTGGTGAGGAGTAGATGGCAGCTGGGCTCTCTAGTTGGCACCCAAATTACAGTCCATGTAGGGGGAGAGCAAGGGAAACAGGCCCTTCCAAGAGTGATGAATGAAACAGTGCCTCAAACATGCCCTTTCAACAGCAATATTACATCAGAAGTGGAGAGGTACATTCCCTCCTTAGAACTGGGGAGATAAGTATTCCCTGAACACCTGTTCTATACTCCTTGATTCCCCCAGAAGCTGAGGCAATCGTGAGGGTTATCTCCAGAGCAGATATGTTTTCTCCTTCCCATTTGGCTTAAAACATAACTTCCCATAGAAACAACATTTTCCATAGAAACAACAGAAGGGGAATTAGAGCCACTGGCCCTCTTATGAACGATGCCACTTCTTAGAAGTATTTCAACTCCACCTCCACAGACTTGGTCTGAGATCTCCTCATCTTTTGTCTGGACAATTGCAACAGCTTTCAAGGTGGCTCACTGCCTCCATTGTCTCCTACCACTCATTCTTTCTTAAGCTGGCAACCAAAGTTATTTTTCTCACATATAAATTGTTTGTGTTAATATCCTTGTTTTTGTCTGCTAGGCTCCGTGCTATTCCTTAGTGTAATGTTTTTAAAACACAATCAAAAAGCATCAAATATAAATCGTAGCTGAAATAGCTGGAAAATAACCAGGAAAAGTACTAATAGTGTATGTTTTATCCAGAAGGGATCTAGAAAGTATTCCCCAGCTTGAATAAAGATGATAGAATGCCATGTAACCATCCAGCCTTTCTTAACTCTAGGGATAAGTCTCTTTTAAGAGTTAGACATACCAAATACAATGAAATTTACTTTTAATAATTTATAATTTTACTGCTTTCCTTGATTCTATGAATAGAATTTGAAGTGGAGGTAGTAGATATGTTATTTTGACTAAGCTAGATATTTTTTTTTTTTTGGTAGCGGAATAGAACCATTCATATGAATAGTAGTAATTTTAGTTTTTGGCAGAAAAGTTATTATGAGACCTGAGTTGGCAGCCTTTGAGTTTTTTATTTTATCATTCCATATTTTTTGAGTCATTTAAAGGTTGAAAGTCAAAATGTTCCAGAAATATTTTCCACTTTTCTTTTGGTTACAAATAGATCCCCCTTTCCACAAAAGGTTAGTCAGTATCCCCCCACAGTATATTAAAGTAGTTAAAGAAACTATAAGTGAAAAAGCCATTAAGCTTATTGTGTTTTTAAAAATTCCCCCTTTCCTGTTTTATTCTCTAAAGTCATGCAGAAATGCTGCATGTGAACAGAGGATATAATATGGCCCTCCTCAGATTATGATGATTCTGAACAGTATATATTAGCAAAGAAGGTATTTATGGCTGACAGAGTAATGGGAAATTTTATATTTTAAAATAATTATTCATGCCAGGATCATAATAGTTCTGTCTGCCTTCAGTACAAAGAAATACAAGACCACGCATAGGGTTGTGATCAAAAGAGTTGAAACAATATGCTTGTCCATGCAGGGCACCCGGTGTTCTGTACCCTCTTGATAGAAGGCATGTTTTGACTTTTCACTTGTGGAAAATAGGGCTGCTACAACCCTAACCCTGCCTGCAAACTGAGCTGCCAAATGTTCATGCAGAGAAGCGCATCTAACCTCATTCTGAGCCAGGCCAGGCTTACTCCGACTTCGCAAGCCTGCTCAGAATGCCGGGAGCAGCCAGGGACCCCTTGTTACATGGCACAACCCAAAGGGATCCCAGATAGAACATCCCTGCCTCGCATGTGAAGAAAGTTAACTGAAGTGGAAAGACACTCAAAGCACTTAGTGAAGAATGGCTTTTCCTGTCCACTAGGCTGCCTGCATTCATCATTCCACAATATGCTACTCCATCTCTCCCTTGAAAACTCTTTGAAATTGCACTTTTGCTATATTTACAAAGGTAATTTGTGCTTTCGTTTTGCAGGGCCTCTTATGCACATATATAATTTCCTAGTCTACATCCATGAAGAAACAAAATGGGTAAATATATTTTTAAATGAATATAGTTTTATTACTTTCTCATAAATACTAATTATCATGGACTCCAACCAAATGCCAATAAAATGTTTCTAACTATATGCATCCTAGTTTGTGAATCAATAGCTTGCTGATAGCCAGCATGTGGAGTGTAAGCTAATGCAGATGAGACACTTGGCAACCTTTCTAGGCAGCAAGTTAACCATTTGTCTCTGTACATGTATCACTTCATTTGCTCAGCAGACCCTCTCTGTATGAACTCTACAAAATGGATCCCTCATGTATGTTCACAAATTCTTAACGTAATGGGGTCCTTTCTCTGGGTGAACGCTTCCAAGTGTTAATCTTGAGGGTGGAACAGTGAAGCCCTGGAACCAGGAGCGGCTTTATAGCCACATTACAGAGGCTTGATTTGCAGTCTTTGAACAACTTACTTATATCCATGGGAAGCAGTTTCCTCAGTTATAAAACAGGAAGAATAATCCTGGGAATAACACACTAATGTGAGTAAAGCTCTTAGAGATCCTCTCGTGAGAGGTGCAGTAAAAGGACAAAGTAATATTATTGGTACCTGTCAACACCTGAACAATATGCTTAGGTATTAAACAAAAGTGAATATAAATATAAGCAGAATCGGTGCTTGCAGTATAACCACATAATCCTACTCAGTATGCTCACCCAGAAGTATGATTCAGTTATGCATTTCAAGAAGATAAACTATTCAAACATCAACGTTATCTGTTCAGCTTTATTATACCAGATTTACAAACTTGCTTGTGATGGAGAGGGGTAACGATTTTCTTAGATCTGTCTCATCAGTTTAGTTCTGATTCATTTTATTGGTTTAGTTTTGTTTTGTTTTGGGGTTGTTTTTTTTTGTTTTTCTAGCCATGTGGATTGAGAAAAGGCTTCTTTCTGAGTTATTTAAAGGAACGGTTCTAGTTGATCTCTGACTCTGTCTTCCAATTATCTACTCCATGTTCATTTGCAAATACTTGGGGTTTCTTTCAAAGGATATGAATCAATTAGCTAGCTGATGTGCTAGCTGGATTCTTTTTAAAAGTATCTGTTAGCTTTGTTTCCCTTTTCAACTCCCTAGAGTTGATCAAATTGGAAGTAAACTAAAAATGCTCCCTTTTGATCCTGATTTATAGAATAGAGTCTATGCTTTAATCAAAGGACATCATATTTCATATCACAATCACGATGATTTTCCACGTAAACATAAACACCCAATTCCATAGTTCTTGCCCGTCTTTTC
This sequence comes from Aselliscus stoliczkanus, assembly GCA_033961575.1. Classification (NCBI taxonomy): domain Eukaryota; kingdom Metazoa; phylum Chordata; class Mammalia; order Chiroptera; family Hipposideridae; genus Aselliscus; species Aselliscus stoliczkanus. The sequence goes on along the minus strand of CM066732.1, from coordinate 74,005,998 downwards.
CACTCCACTAAATTTACAGTCTCAGGCTATCTTCCTTTTAAAATAATTCTCCTCCTCTCAACCAGATCAGTGAATCTTAGTTATAATTTTTGATAGGTTAAGATTCAGAATATTATTATTATTATTATTATTATTATTATTATTATTTTAGATGAGCCATTCTGCCACCTGCTGGCAGTTCAGCGGCAGCTCAGCTTGGGCTGGGCATCGAACTGCTGTTGCTCAGAGCTCAGCTCGCACTCTTGAGTGAGCTCTTAACCAACTGAGCCATTTGGCTGGCCCTCGGATTTTTATTATTTTTAAGAATAGTCAGTAGACATTTAAATGTCTTAATTTTTAACAAAGAACAAGATTCCATGAGACAGGAATATTTATAAAGAATTTTATACTATCATTCCAATGTTTGAATACTTTAATTTTGGTTTTAGTATATAGATAGATATACACAAATTATATACAGAAATACTTTCCAAATAAGAACTATGGCATTCCTATTTATTCCTATCAGAAATAAAAGTAGAATATTCTGGAGCAAGTTTAATATTTCTTACAGTACACTAGACCAGAAATAGTTTCCTTCTAGGTTTATTTCCTGCTCTCTCACTCTGACATATTCTTGTTAAATTATGACAAATAATTTTCATATTCTTATGGAAATATTATATTTCCATTTAATATACTATTCAAAAATAAAAATAAATCACAGTGTATAAGAGAGCCTTAACCATCTGACAACAATTTGTAAATATGCCTTTGGTTTGGGATAAGAACTACCCAGAATGTAAGAAAGTAGACAGCTCAGAGGTGTCACAGTCACGAGGAATAGCTGAATCTCCATTTTCAAGGTGGCTTCTCTCCTCCTGCTCTTCTGCCTCATTTGCCACCCCAAAGAAACATTTCAAGGAAGGGCCCAAAAATGTGAGGGGAGTTGCCCATCAACAAGTGTTCTATGACTTCGCAGGCATTCCAACTCTCCTCACTATTTTCACCATAGAGAATGGACCTCCAAGCAACACAAAGGCAAATTAGAGGAAATTCCGGAATTGATCAAAGGAATTGTTTGGGTCTTTTTTTTTTTCCTACTCAATTCAGCTACCTCAAAGAAGAACCCTTGCGTGTCTTAGAGTAGATTCAGCACAGTCTGACCTAATGTCCCAACTTATCAATGGCTCCGTGTCAAGATCATATCAATTCCTTGCTTTTCTTGCAGGAAATGTTACTGCTTCTATCCTTGTCTACACACTATACTCACACCTCCCAGTTCACTCACATTCTCCTCCTCCAACATTCAACTTGACTAACTACTGTCATCTGCTCTGCGCAAAAATTCCTGGACTCTGCAGTTTAAGTAAAAGTTAGCAAGTCATGGTGGCAGAACTCTTTCCTCTAATAAGATTCTAAAATTTTAAAACAAAGGTTTCAACACAGAGCCATTCTGTTTGGAGGACTGGGGGAACCAGACCTTTATCAGTTGAGTCTCTCCTTTTCCTGACATTGTCTTCAGAGCCCCTGCAGGGATTTCACAGGTAATGCAAAATCCCTAAATTAGACAGCAAAGGGAAACCTCCACGTGAATTTTATTTTCCTAGATACTTGACTCCTTAGCTCCAGCTGAACACAACAGTCAACAAAATTCACCTGCTGCCACCTCAAATCTTGTAAGGAATCTTGGAAATTCCTCCTTTTGAATATTGGGTTAATTTTAGAATGAAATCACAAGATTTATGGATTGTAGATCTATATCCATCACCATTCACCGAGGCTCAGTTACATTTTTATCCTTCTTGACTGAGCAGATCAGACCCTCCTGAAGGGGAGAGAATTAGATGTTCCTCTCATGTTTGTGATTCTCCCACATTCCCACAAGAGACCACTTTCCTCTCTGGTCTTTATCTGATGTTCCCTATTTAGATGATAAGCCTCATGAGGGCAGAGGTCTTGTCTATGTTAGTCATCTCTCCAAAACAGCAAAAGATTATCCTAAAATACTCCAGTACCTGGCAGCCATTGTTTCATAGGGTCAATAAGAGAGAACTTGATTTGAAATATATATATTCATTTGATATGAAAATACTGAGATTTTTTTTGGTCCATTAATTATGAACAACCTTTCCTCACATACAAAAGGTAGGGTTGCTATCCTTGTTTCTAAGTAAGCAACGTGGAGTTGTTCTTAAAACGTACCTCATACTGTGAATGTTGTGTATCTATTTATGCCTATGCAAAAGATATAATAACTATGATATAGAAATGAATGATATAGAAATTAAATGCCAACTGTATCCAGCAGCAACAAAAAAGCATTGAGTAGAGGGCATTGAAGGTACAATGGTGAGGACTGACAGCCTTTGTCCCTGTCCTTGAGGAACTTGAAGTTGGGGTGGGGAGGACAGCCATTGAATATCAAAGAAAGGACAATGTCTCATGGACACCTCGAGTTGGGAGCTCTGACCTAAACAAGAAGGCTGGGGGGCTTCTCTATAAACTGAGAATGGAAAGATGAGTCACAGTAAAGAAGGCAAAGCAAGGAGGAAAGGGCATGCATAGCTGAGGGAACAGTGTGTGCAAAAGCTCTGCAGGAGGAATGAGCTTGGCAGGTCCCAGGGTCTGAGAGAAGGCCAGGGAAGAATCAATTCTTAACATGAGGTAAAGTGAAAATGTTTCTGAATGCAAAAAAGAGTCAAGCAAACTCTAAAGCCACTATTGTTATTCATCCATACGCAACCTGATTCTTTTCCCTCACAGCCCTTCTCCCCTGCACCAACAGCACAGCAAAGCCCCTCATCTGAGAGTGGGAGGTCCTGCTGATTGACAAGTAGTCACTGGTGAGTCACAGTCAGTCATTCCTGACAAACCCAGGTTATTATTAAATGTAGTGGAGCAGTGAATTCAATGGTTAGAAACGGAACAGAGGGAGCCTGAGAAACGCAGCGAGGCAGCCTAGAGGAAAGCCACCTCCATGGAACAGGAAGTCTTTTCTCTTTTCAGAGCATCATCCATCATGCTGGGGGAAACAGCAGGAACGTAACCTACTACTTCTTAATAGGCTTCTGCACAGACAGTGGCTTTGAAGCAGCAGCTGCCCACAGTAAATTTCACTGACCCTTAGAGCCTTTCCCCAAGTTTTCCAACTGTTTTGTCTCCTGAGCTGCAGCTCAGTGTTGGGTCCAAGTTACAGCACCTGACAAAACTAAGGAGCCTGCGCCGAATGAGAATGGAAAGCGTTCAGTGATGTTGTCTTTTCTGTGCTACCCCAACAGTGAGACATGATGCCATTCCATCTGGCCATAAAGTGTATTCTTTCCCAGGGAGAAGAAGCTCAGCAAGGGATTTTTATTTTAGGGTCTGGTATTTTACTGTACATATAGCAAAGAAAACACCGTGAAATACAGCCCACTCCCATGATAATGCCTCCAAAGGGTCAAGTTTTCTCACTAAAGCAGACTTAATAAGTCTACTATGAACAGAGGTGTTTAGAGTTCATTCAGGCTTGATTTCTTTTGAGTTATGAAGTTGCAGAGACATAAAAATCAAAGAATGGTGTCAGAACAAAGCAGTGTGGAAATGAAGAAAGTATATCTGAAAATTCAGCTTTTTCTTCTTATGAATAATTTTTATAACAATTCCAATTAAATTTTGGAAAACATGATTCTTATGTATAAAACAAACACAAACTTAACAAACAAATATGCCCAAAGTTGTTGTTGCAGGTCCTGCTCTAGAGCTTATGGGCTGAGCTGCTTTTTTAGGAGTGGGACTAGGTTTGTTTAGCTCTTGCTGTCCTGTCTTCCAGTCTAGTTCCCCCTGTGAGCTATGGGAGACTTTCATGAAATGATGGGCTGGGCCATCTACCTGTCAGGTAAATCTATCTGACAGTTGGGGGCTTGAACTCACACTCTGCCAAATGAGCTGAGCATCAGGGCCCAAGGAAGCCCTAGACACTCATTTTTTTATACTTCAATTCTTCCATCCCAAGCAGGGGATAAAGGCAGATGCAAACAGGAGGGTTGCAGGGGTTCAGGTTTTGAATCATGTCCTCACAGGTAAAATGCTTCTCAGATGCTTTAGAGCTCAGGACAGGGGAAGAGCAGAAAGAGGGGTGATGCTCCAGAGTTCATTGTCTCTGATTACCTTGAGAAAGATCCAAATACATGCCTTGAAATTGATACATTTGAGCATTTACTTAACAAATCCATCTCCTTTGAATTATCTTCGCTCCTTAGTCATGAAAATGTCAGAAGGAAAAAAATGATACATCAATGACTTCTTTTATATAAAGAGAAATTATTAAAATATAGCTATCAGTTGGGATTGTGGCCATCATCATAACCATTATCACAGTGACTATGCGTTGAGCAAAGATCATAGGCCAGGCACTTTTCATAGCACCTCTCTTTGAGGTCAGGAACCCTATGTAGCTTGAGATGGCATGGCCCGAGTAGGTGCTCAGGGAACATTTGTTGATGAAATCATAAATGAATGGATGAGCCTAAGAGCATAATTCACCAACAAGCATGAAAGTTACTGAGTCAGGGTCATGACATGGCATGTATATACCTTTACGCCAACTTCAAAGTAAAGGAACTATTCAATTAATTTTATATTTTAATTACTAGTATAATAAACCCAACTAATTATGAACTAATATGAACCAATAACTAGCAAGATATTAAGCCAGTAATTACCAGTAATGACAAACCAATAGCATTACTAATTAGCACTCTATCTCCACAGGCTGAGTCAAAAATAAAATAACAAACAAACCAGTTTAGGGCGAAGAAAAAAACCAAATGCACACAGATCCCACCATTAACCTTAAGTGCTAAACATTCAACACTGATTCCACTCCATGCCTATGTTGACTTTATTTTTGTTGAAATTGCTGTTTTTGTTAAAAGTTCAAACATCATCAGTTTCATATGGTTCACCTTAGTATTTTCATGTAGGTATCCCTGTATTGAACTAAAAGTAAAGGTAACAAATTACTACAGGTTAGGTATATTACTAATCTTTCACTCTTTGAAGAGATCCTAAAAGAAATTATGTTAAAATTTCCATCTTTACATTTATACAGTCTTTGTTTATATATTCATTTGGGCATTCAACTTTTACACATTGAGTGTATTCAATCAGTCTCTGCATATAGGGACTCAAAGAGCTCTCAGCAGAGGGGATAAATATATAAACAAATAAAGCTCCTCAAGATTTTTAAAGTTCAGAGAAACATGTAAGCTCACTCAGCAAGATAAGCTGAAATGAACTTACCAGGTTCCTTCAGGCATTTCCACATTAATCCAGAAGTGAAAATAACTGGCTTTTGAGGGATTCTTTCCCACTTTCTTCATAAAGTGCAAGTCCTGGTTGATAAAGGGAGGTCCTGAGTCTTGGAGTATTGAAAAAGTAAAGAAACACTGGCTGTGAAGACTGTGTTAAAAAAATAAAATAAATAAATGGAGGTATTGGAGATTCATAATTAAATATATATGTGTGGGGGTGCCAAAAAATGTATACAAGTGGACACTTTGGTCAGCATTGCTCAAGTAGTAGTTTGCTGTAATCAGAAGTGTCTGGACACCAATGGTAACCACTTTGAGCACCTCTTGTCACTGCAGGAGCCAAATGTGACTAACACATTTTTTGTTATCAGTATGTATTGAGTATTACAATTTTAACAGTTTTTTCTTTTCTTAAAATGTGTATACATTTTTTGGCACCCTCTGTGTATAATGCATACTTTGCACTTTTTTACCTAAATTTGTGTGGGAAAACTAAGGATGTGCATTATACATGGGTAGTACAAATTCCATATCTATATAAATGTTTTTAATTCCTTTATTTATGCTTATGAGTTAAAAGTGTAACTCTAGAAATCGATAACGATATCCATATGCAAAATAATACCCTGGAATACAATAATCGGTTTTGTTAAACTTATGATGAACTTGCAACAACAAAGAGTTCTTGGCCTTCTATGATGCATAAATATCATAAATTTGTTACCTATACATAGAATTTCTTGTTCCTTGTATCTGTTCTTGTGTTTTGTAATTATTTGTTACATAAAATTTCTTGTACCATAATATGTTAAAAAAATAAATGCTAAATTTCCTTTATAATACAAAAAATAAACACCTAACTACAAACAAATAAAAATTTGATTTAAAAAATTAAAATGAAAGATTTTTTTCTTCCCTGAAAGTTTGGGCCAAAAGCGTGGTGGCGCATTATACATGGGAGCACATTATACACTGCAAAATATGGCATATATTTATATATCAGCATAGACACATTTGTCACGTACCAAACATGTATAAGGCATTCTCTGGGCACCGTGGAGAATATAAGAATAATTAAGGCAATGGTCCTCACTTCATGGATCTTAAGTTCTATCCCCCAAAGAGAAATGAACACAATAAGCTATAAGAGGAGATAAAGGTTGACAGAGTAGGAAAGAGGCACAAGTAAAGAGAAGACTGGCCACTAGGCTCAGGAGGCACTGTAGCAGAATCAAGGATGGCTTTATGGAGAAGTATTTGAGTGGGCCTTGAATAATGACCAGTATCCTGGCAGGTAATGACTGGGAAGGGAGGTAGTAGGCAGTAGAGAGGTGCTAAAAGATTTTTGGCGGAAGTAAACAACTATTACAGCCACATTTTAGGAAGAAAAATCTGGCAGCTGTAAGATGTATGGGAAGCGGCAGGGACAGGGAAGCTGAGTGGGGGTGGTAATGTAGTGTAATGTAGGGGGGAATGGCAATGGCAGGGCCATGAGTTAACAGTAGGGAGTTAACAATGGAGGAGAAGAAAAGCAGTGAGGGGCTGGATGAGTACAGTGATGTGATCATGGAACTGACCAAATCGAGGTGAGGAACAGGAAGCTGACTTACTAGGCTGTGGTGATCAGTTAAATGTGGAACAAGAGGAGGAGGCATAAGGTGCAGAAAATGCCAAATTTGCTGGCTAGCATGACTGAATAGTTTTATTACCAAACAGAGTGACATGGTGAACTTATAGCATTGGAGGGCCACCGATATACAGATGCTCAGCAGGAAATAAGTGAGACAGATTTGGCTTCAGGAGAGAGGTAAAGGCCAATTTTGGAAATGATCTCCTAGAGTTGAAAATTGACCAATTTACTGATTCAGAATATAGTACATAACTAATAAGAGAAAAGGTTTTCACTAGGAGAATTAAACTTGAAGTACAGTAAATTATAACGCGGTTTAATGGATCCGATTGAATTGTAAAATAAGTTTTAAAGATTAAAGGAGACAAAGTAAATGGAGAAATGAACTGAAAGCTCACAAGAGAAATGGGGAAAGGAAATAGCACAAGAGAATTCATTTAAAGGATGAAAACTAGGAGCCTAACTCAGGCAGGAGGGGAAGGAAGTGTGGCAAATCAAATTTTTCAAATCAAAAATTTCAAAAACAAAGTCAACCGTTGGTGCTAAAGTTAGATAAGAATGGGCAAGCCTCTAGGACAGCCCCGTTCATTTGAGTGTTTGAGGCTACATATGGGGAGCTGGAAAGAGCAACATATTAATAACAGGATTTGACAAACTCTAAAAAAGTTGAGGGGAAGTGAAATAAAAGGACACTGGGATGGGCTCACCAGAAATATTTGTTTAAAAGATAGAAGGAGATTTGTTTTTCCAGTGTTACGTAAACTAATCACCAGTATTTAAACTTTACTGACTCTTGGTAATCCCAACTTCTAGAATGACTTGGACGTTAACAGACGTGCTCCTGTATTGTTTCCACACAAAGTCAGTGACTGCCTTTTCTTGTTAGAAACATGAGTCACACTTTCTCTTAAATATCCCCTCTACTCCTCCCTTTTTATTTGCTAATATAATTCTGAAAGAGTGGCGTGTACAGACCTTCATTTTGACAACTCTTCTGCATTTGAGAACTTGCCTTAAAAAACAATAGGCAATATGTTATTTCTTTTTTTTCCTAATCACATCAGGCAACTACTGAATATTCTGAAAGCTTCTATTTTTTCTGAGTCTCCAAATACTTTGCTACGAAAAATTACATACTCTAAAAAATTGGGCCATTTGAAGTCCAATTTTGCAAGAATATAAACAGATTGCATAAAACTTAAATTGAACGGAGCTACCATAGCTTGGCCATTTGATACACAAGACGCAATCCAGTGTGCAGGCATGCCTGCCATTTGTGTCATCATAGTCTGTGCAGTTCAGAGGTGGTGGAACTCTCACAAGAGAGTGAGCAAACTGGGAATACAAGAAAAGGCATGGTATCCTCTGCAGCATGCTTCAATGTAATTCAGTCTCTATGAGGGTTTAATAATAACGGCTGTATTTGTTTTTCTTTTGTCAACGACAAAAGGCAAAGATTAGAATAAACCTTTAAATGTGGTAATTACTATACCATGTTTAAGTTACAAGTATGAACCTGGGGACTTTTAAGCCAAAAGCTATAATATTTATATCAAGTGAAACAAAGAAAAATTTCAAGTATTGTATCTGAGTATAGTTCTCTAGGGAGAATATATATAAATTTAGCCAGCCGACTGGTTTGTTGGTTAAGAGTTGGCTTAGAAACACCAGCTCTGAGCAGCAGGGACCCGGTTCAGATCCCACCTGGGCCAGTGATGCTGTGCCCTCTAAGCTAAGATGGTGAACAACAGCTCGACCTGGAGCTGGGCTGCTGTGAATTGCTGGCAATGGCATACGCTGCAGTGGGGCTGTAGCGGGCTGCTGTGAGTGGCCAGCAGCCAGCATGAGTGACTGGCAGCTGGCGTGAGCTGTCGTGACCCACGGTGAGTGGCTGTCCAATGGCCGGCGACCAACTGCCTCACCTGGGAAGAGCGCAATGATCACAGTACCAACATGGGCCAGTGAAGCGACGTCCTCCACAACTAGACTGAAGAACAAAAGGACAGCAACTTGTCTGTTCCCCTTCCTCAATTCCCCAACCCTGTTCCCCTCCCCCAATTCCCCAATAAAATCTTTCAAAATAATAATAATGCAGAGCTTGAATATATAAAACAAGAAACCAAAAACCAAGTAGATAATAAAAGGCAACCAAACTGGGACTTACAGTGAAAAAGAAGGACCAATAATAGTGCCCAACATTTCAGCGAGGAAATGATCAAGCTGGGTCCTCTGACTCCTTGACCTACTAATGATGCAATGATGACGATGGTGAAGAAGATGATGATGACTGCCATTTTAAAAGCACTTTCTAGGCACACATCATCTCATTTAATCCTCAAAACAATCCTAAAAGGAAAATATTTTAATTAGCTCCATTTTGCAAATGAGGAAATTGAAGCTTCCTGAAACTCTTGACAGGCTATACAAGACTCGGCAAAAGAAATAAAGACACAAAAAGAAGTTCACCGATGATATCAGAGAAAAAACACCTACCAAAGAAAGAAAGGTGCCAGAGAACAAGGAAGTACAACAGTTGACTAAATGTTACATTACAATGAAATATACATTGAAAATCCAAAATAAATCAAGATAAAATGTAAGGAAGATATACGTTTGTCTTCCAACATGTTAACACTCCATCTAAAAAACAAAGTTGAAAAAGAAATTTCTTTTGCCTATTTGTGCTGTGTGTAAAGATAACAGTTGTTCAAACTATTAAAGAACACATACATAAAAGTTTTACAGACCCAGAATGTAATTTTAAGATGGTCTTGTTTGGCTGAGGAATTACCTAGAAACAGCTTGGTAGTTCAGCTATTTCCCAGATGCCCTTCCTTAGTCCACAGCATTTACATATCCAGTGTCCAAATACTGAGGTGACCCAGACAGAAAATTCTAGTCTCTTCTTTGACCGTACTGATAGAACCCACAGGTGACAAATGGGAAGAAACCTGGGGACTGTGGTTGATACAAGTGAGGTGATCACGCCACAGTCACAGGAGGAAGCATCAAAGTTCAAGACACTGCAGAAGTAGAGTCACGGGAAGAAACAAACTAAAAACGAGAGTTGCAGAGAAAACATCTGTAAGCAGTGCTACTGTTGGGGGAGGCAAACCCTCAGGCAGTCCCCTTGCCAGGCCACGTCAATGTAAACCAACACCTCAGCCATGGGAATTTTTGTTCCAGATCAAAAGGACAGCAGCAATGCCATCTGCTGTTTGCTTAGAAAAATGGTAAGAGCAGATGTTTCCATGTGCTGACCTGCCATCCCTCAACTAAGAGGCCACTTGAAAAATAATCATGAAATAGCACAGGAGAACATCTGCACAGTGTACAGCAGACCACCAATCACGCAGCGCAGGAGAAGGACCATGGCGATGAAACCATGAAACAATTTTAGGCAGGTACCCAACAAGGGGTGAGGGCCCCTTCCTTACATGTCATCTGAGAACATATAAAGGGGAGATCAGCATTGGGCAAGGGATGGTCAGAGTGTCCCCGAGGGACCCGAGTCATTGCAGTGGGCAAAGCCTAACCTATTTCACATAGCTTCCCAGGGCTCATAGCTACACGTTCATTTCTCAGACTTCTCTCTGCTGTCGCCTATAATATTATTTGATTTTGTTTAGCCCATTATTTTAGGCATCATGGAAATTAAATGATTAGCGGTACCTTAAGAACAAGCCATGGCCTGTAAGTGAAAAAGAAAACCTCAAATGCAAAGTGCCTCTGCAAAGTGGGGTCAGGAAATGGTGAAAGGATTTGTGTCTCACCTCTCCTGCTGCCCCAAGCTTTAAGGAGTACCTCACCCCTAGGGTGAGGCTGATTTAAGCCAGGGCTCTTGGAAATGCTGAGTCACTCCCCAGGCACCAGGTGGGACCGCTGAGGCTCAGCCTCTGAAGGAACCAAGTTTCATTTAGGATTTGCACCTCAGGCGTGTTCCCCTTGCCTTGTTGCCACACCTGCTACTCTGAGAATTCATCCTCTTACTTTGAGAGTCTTGTGTGAAAAGCACAAGTCATGTCTTCCTGCCTCCCTGCTAAATGCCAGTCCTTGGGCCCCATTTCTCACCAGCTAACCATCAACGCAGCCTCTTAAGTAATTTTCTCAGCCAGAACACCTGTACTCAGGAGTAAATGTTATTCAAAATTTTTCAAAATCGTATTTTCCCTTGGTGCACATGGAGGATTAAATGTTTACATGACCTGTATTCCCTTTTAAACATGTGACACTTTTATATTTAGGAGTTTGCTTTCAAGGCACTAATTTTTTCCCCCTAACTTTATTTAATTATTTATTCCATCTTCTTTTAATTTATTTTTCTGATCTAGTGATCCATAGTCTAATCTGTCCTCAACAGTTTTGGTTTTGAAATTTGGCAGGGGATAGGGGTGGAGTGGGGGAAATTTGGCTCATTTTTAAACGAACAATTCATTTTCCTGGTATGAATGAGGCATGTTTTTATTGATGAGAGAGGGAGAACTCAAGTTTTATTTTCTTTGCTTTGCAGACACACTGACACATAGTAAATGCACATGCGTTTTAATAAATAACAAAAAAATAGATTTTTCAGGAGTGGTCTTACTGAAAATGGTTGCTATATCATAAAACCACCAGAAATAGAATAATATAGATTTTCCCTAAAAATGAAACACAAGCACTGATGTGGACCTGAGCTCTAGAATAGCTGCCACTGGCTCATCCCAAACTCTTGAGGAAGCGGAATGGTTGTGGATACTGCTCTTCTCTTACAGGAAGACAGCCTTTGAAAACTGACTCTGGGTGGTGAACACACAATGTGATATATAGATGATATATTACTGAATTGTACACCTGAAACCTATGTAACTTTACTGACAATTGTCACCCTGATAAACTTAAATTAAAAAAAAAAAGGCTGTTTGCCTCTTTTGAGAAAAATGTTACAACATAATATATTTCTATATGTTCTAATGCAAGTGGAATCTTCTAATAAAGTTTGTTTTATCCTATCATCATATAACATTGTGTATGGTACTACTGTTTACACCACACATCATCCCCAGAGAGAGAAGAAATTATTTAAAAGATTAAGATGTTACTTAATTTTCAAAACTGAAGCAGATTTTGTCTCCTTCAAAGTTATGGTCTTGCTTAGACAAATGCGAATCATTAGCATTCTCTTCATAGCACTTTAAAGAATTTATTTTTGGATTATGCCTCAGAGCTTCTCTCTCTCTCTCTCTCTCTCTCTCTCTCTCTCTCTCTCTCTCTCTCTCTCTTTCTGTCTCTCTCTCTCTCTTCCTGTCTTCCTCCCTCGCTCTCTTCCTATGCCTCTCCTTCTCCCTCTCCCTTTCCTTTCCCTTCCTTTCCTTCTTTTTGTTTTCCATATTCGCTTCAGTGGTCATAAAGCCTTTTTTTGAGAATTTATTTGAATTTTGTAAATATGCAAATGTCATTTGGAGGCAAACATGGGAAATAACATGATCAAGCTTAATATCATTTGGTTAAAATCAAGACATAAAGCACCTCATTTATATTAGTGATGAATTGTTTGCTTCTGTAACTCAAACTGGATCTAAGAGTATAACAAAAAATTTTTTGATCAATGGCAGAACTGCTGCAACAATCCTAAGATGGCAATTTTGATGGATAATATTTATCTGTATACATATATGTAAATTCTATTTCGTGATGATACTCATGCCTCAATGTAGAGTATATAATCTAATCTAATATAAAATTATAAAATATAATACCCACATGCTTTTAGTATGCTCTAGAATACTATAATTGCTTAGCTTGGAAGGTTGAGTTTGGCATACTGTACATGATTTCTTAGTTAGACTAAATTATTCTCAACGAGACAGGAAGTGAATGTCTTTTCCCCAAAGTATGGATGATGTCAGTGCCTCAGCCACTCATTGACCATAAATCAGGCACCTTACTAGGATCACTGCCTTGCTAGTTAACTTACTATGGTCACTGCTATCAAGGGCTATTCCCAGTCTTTCAAAGACCGTTTACTATAAAACAATTATCTGCTGTGACAGGTTAGATGTCACGATGATGGTAGTGGCCAAACCCAAGTATTTGCCAAATACCTGATTCTTCAAGGTATTCAAACAAAATAGAATATGGGGTCTTTCCCCTCAGGGCTATAGTATTATATTAGAAAACAAGCCAGCCAAAATTTTCAGTAAAAATTAATATAGAGGACTGTGGAGTAATCTAAACAACAAGCTAAGGTAGTAGCACTTTAAAATGCTTGCTTACACTGTCTAAAGATAAACAGTCAATTGGTTAAGTGAATAATCGAATATGGAGAAACACCCAGGCCTTTAATACCCAATTAAAGGAATTGTGTGCGTAAATTAGACAGGGTTCTATCGTCTTCATTGTAACTTGTACAAAAAAAGAGAAGAATCCTGTGCAGAGCAAAGATCTGCAGACACAGAATCTAGCAAACTCTAAGGCCACAGAGACTCACATTCAAGGACACAAAAATTCCTAACCTGCTACCTGGACCCTAATTCTTTCATTAAACAGTGAAATTTCCTTAAAAATAATTAGCCCCTCTAAAATCTGGGAGGGCAGGGACAGCACATCCTCTGAGTGTATCCCTGGACCTAGTCCAGCGCTTTAACTTAATAATCGTGATCTTTAGGGCAGCCCTAAGGTCACTGACATCTTTTTCTGACTTGCAGGATAACACCATCACAGAAGGAAAGGTTGTTGTTTACCTTCTATTTATTCACTAAACCTGGGTATATGTTATATAATGAATGACAAATAACTAATAGAAAAATACTGAACTGAATATTTATTTGTTCCACTCAATACCCAACAGACTGATTTATTAGCTGAATTTACTCTTTGCAGTTTCAATGAACTGAATGGTTGTTTTGTAGAATCATGCAAACAACACTAGGTTTTCTATTGACCATCCCTATGGTATTGTGTTTTTTGGAGTATGACAGTGATCCTCTATAGTCAAATATTCCGGAAAGTGCTTATAAAATATGGATAATGTCTATTGCTGTCAACATTATGTGGTCTCAGTACGCATAGGCAACAGTAAAAGTTCAGCACCAAATTGAACTTTAGAACTGATTTGAGAATCCTTTAAACTCAGTTTTAAAGAATGTATGCCATGAGGAAATTGTTATAAGATATTCTGTCACAGAATTTGTGACTCATTTAAGAATCAAAATTATTCACTGTGTATTATTCACAGTCTCATTCTTATTGCAACCACTCCTTAATGAGTAAACTCTCAATGTATAAAAATAGTAAAATATTACTCAAAATTATAACACATTAACCTTATTTTCACCTTGTTGTGCTTGCATACATGAAACAAAAAAACAAAATTCTTCCCAAACATTCCTAATTATTTACAGTTATTTTCCTTCTTGAAGTATAAAGTGTGTTTCTTAAAGTTTTTTTGGTAACTATAAAGACATACTTGTATTAGTTTGCTAGAATTGCCATAACAAAATGCCCCAGGCTGTGAGGTTTGAACAACAGAAATTTATTTTCTCACAGTTCTGGAGGCTTGAAGTCCAAAGTCAAGGTCCTGGCAGGTTTGATTTCTGCTGAGGCCATCTCTTTTTGTCTTGCAGATGACCACCTTCCACCTGCATTGTTCTCACAAGGTCGTCCCTCTGTGCTACGCACACACCTGGTGTCTCTCTTTGTAAGTCTCAATCTCCTGTTCTTACAAGGACACTAGATATGTTGGATGAAGTTCCCACCCAAATGGCCTCATTTTAATTTAATTACTTCTCTAAAGGCCCTGTGTCCAAATACATTCATAATCCGAGGTCCTGAGGTTAGGGCTTCAATATACAAATTTTGGCAGTACACAAGTCAGTCCATAATACTACTACAAATAAACTGTTTTCATGTGAAAATGTCTTTATTTAATTCTCATTATTAAAATATAGTTTTACTGGTTACAAAAGTCTAGGTTCACAACATTGTAAAAATGTTATTCCACTGTTTCCTGGCTTGCATTGTTGCTGTTTAGAAGTCTGCTCATGTCCAACTTTCATTCCTTTTTAGATAATTTGTTTTTTATCTTTGGCTGTTTTTAAGTTCTTCTCTTTGTCTTTGGCGTTCTGTAGTTAATTATGATACATCGATGTATAGACTTTTAAAAAATTTCTGCTTGGTGTATGGTGGTGCTAGTTTATTATGATACATCTATGTACAGACTTTTAAATTTTTTCTGCTTAGTGTATGGTGGTGCTACCTTTATTTGTACAGTTATATTTTTCATCTGTTTTAAACATCAGCTATTTCTTTTTAATATTGTTGCTCACCTATTCTCCCTATTGTACCATTTGGACATTCTATTAGATGTATTGTAGACCTCTGCATTGCATTCGCCATGGCTCTTAACTTATCAATTTTATTTTTAATCCTCTTTATCACTTTGAGCCATATTCTGGTAATTTCTTTAGCTCTTTTTTTCCAGTTCACTAATATTATTTTCAACTCTTTGATCTTCCATTTGGCCTGTAAATTGACTTTTTCATATCAACTCTTTTTTTTCATTTTTACAAGTTAAATTTAGTTCTTTTGCTAACCTGCCTAGTGTTTTTTGAAAATCTCTTATTCCTTGTGCTTTGTTTATTTTTCAACTTTTATAACAATATTTAAAAATTTTACCTTATGATTCAAATATCCCAAGCCTTCATAGGTTTAAGTTTCTTGTTTTTTTGTTTTTAATGGCTCTTATTCCTTATTTGTTGATTTTTAAAAATCGTGTAATGATTTTTAAAATGTTTCATTTTTCATATCTTCATTCCCCCATTCCCACCCTCTCCCATCTAGCAACCATCAGTTCTTTTTTCCTATATTTCTAAGTCTATTTCTGTTTTATTTGTTTATTTATTCTGTTCTTTAGATTCCACATATAAGTGAAATCATATGGTATTAGTCTTTCTCAGTCTGACTTATTTCACTTTGCATAATATACTCTAGGTTCATCCATTTGTTGTTGCAAATGGTAAGATTTCATTCTTTTTTATGGCCGTGTAATACTCCATTGTATAAATGTCCCACAGCTTCTTCTTTTTTTTTTTTTTTTAAAGATTTTATTGGGGAATTGGGGCAGGGGAACAGCATTGGGGAATCGGGGAAGGGAAACAGACAAGTTGCTGTCTTTTTGTTCTTCA
The DNA here is from genome assembly GCA_033961575.1 of Aselliscus stoliczkanus. NCBI lineage: Eukaryota > Metazoa > Chordata > Mammalia > Chiroptera > Hipposideridae > Aselliscus > Aselliscus stoliczkanus. Next base: position 73,989,928 of record CM066732.1, on the reverse strand, counting down.
GTCTAGTTGCGGAGGACGTTGCTTCACTGGCCCATGTTGGTATCATCATTGCGCTCTTCCTGGATGAGGCAGAGTGGTCGCCAGCCTCTGGATGTCGCTCACCGAGGCTATTGGCAGCTCACGCTGGCTGCCAGCCATTCACGCTGGCTGCCGGCCACTCACTGTAGCCTATGGCAGCCCACTGCAGCAGGGGCTGCAGCCTATGCCATCGCCGAGGCTCACACAGCCCTGCTCCAGGTGGAGCTGTTGTTAGCTGTAGAGGGCAGTGTCACTGGCCCTCATATGTGGGATCCAAACCGGGGCTGCTGGCATCCCCAAACCAGCTCTTAACCAATGCGCCACTTGGCCGGCCCTACCACAGCTTCTTTATCCAATTGTCTATCAATGGGCATTTTGGTTGTTTCCATATCTTGGCTATTGCATATAGCACTGCAATAAACATAGGAGTGCATGTTATTTTGAATTAGTGTTTTGGATTTCTTTGGATAGATACTCAGGAGAATAGCTGGGTCCTAAGGTAGTTCCATTTTCAATTTTTTGAGGTACCTCCACTATGGGAAACATAATCAATAATGTTGTAAAGATTATGGAGGGTGTTAGATGGGCACTGGTCTTATCAGGGAGTTCACTTCATGGACTGTGCATACACCTGACCACTGTGTTATACTCCTGAAGCTAAAGTTGAACAATATTAAATGTCAACTATAATTAATTATATATATATACATATACATATATATATATATATATATATATATATATATATATATATATATATATACACGTTTTCCCCCCATGGGATGTGGAGTATAGCATAGGGAATATAGTTAATGATATAGTGACAGATGTATACGATGTCAGAGGGGTAGTAGATTGGGGGAGGGGATATCACTTTGTGAGGGGTGTAAATGTCTAACTACTACATTACTTTGTTTACCTGAAACTAATAAAAAAAAGTTTTATTTTTGAAATAAATTCAAACTTGAGAAGAATTGCAAGATTAATGCAGAGAATTTTCCTGTATCTCTTACTCAGAGATCCCAAGAGTTTCTCCAAATGTCTCAAATATGTACTTTACAGTAAAGAATACAATCAAGGATTACACGATGCATTTATTTCTTATGTCTCTTTGGTCCCCTTCAATCTCAAATAGTTCATCTGTCATTCCTTTATTTTCATGATATTATCATTTTAAAAAAATTCAGGTCAATGATTTTGTAGAATGCTTCTCAATTGGGTTTCCATGATGCTTCTTCATGATAAGATTCAGATTCTAAAACTATTATGTTGTTACTTCAGGGCAACATGGAAGGCATGCTATGTTCAATTTCAGCATGTATTGCTATTTCTTGACTGAATTATTACAATTGTTGCTATAATTTTCTAAATATATTACTTCTACATTTAATAGTCAGCATTCTACTATAGAACTTTCTCTTATCTCCATTTATTTATTTATTTATTTATTTATTTATTATTTATCAGTGAGGATTCATGGATACCTATTTTATTCAATGTGATAGAATCCATTAGTATCATTATTTTAATGCTCAAGTTGTCCCAGATTTGGCAAATTAGAGCCCCTTCAAACTATTTTATATATCCTTTTCCCATGTCTCCATCATGAGTATATCCTTACTTTCTGGTAGAAGATAGTCCAAGTTTATCTTACACTGCCCCTGCCTCAACCCTGAAATCAAGCCATTTCTCCAAGGAGCTCTAGCTTTTTTTTAAACGGAGAACAATATTTAGAAATTAGAATCTAGGTATCAGGTGTGCTCTTTACTACTGAGATATCTCCGACACTCAAGTGGCCAGAGCAATAAGATATATGCATGCAGATATATACACATGTATCTATATATACACACAATTTTACATTTACATTTATTCGTATGTCTTTCTACAGAGGGTGCCAAAAAATGTATAAACATTTTAAGAAAAAAAAACTGTATTAAAATTATAATATTCAAAATATACTGATAACAAAAGATGAATATAAGTCATGTGGATACATGTTTTTGGCACACCTAGTATATATATTAAAAGTCATGAGTTCACACCAGTATCTGGAATTCTAAACCAATGCCACAAAATACATTCTATGTTCTCCCTTTTCATATGAGTAACAAGTAGATACAACAAGGTACAACTAGTGTGAGATCATGCAAATTCCCACATGGGATCCTGGTTAATGCAGAAGTTTAAATATAGCAATCTCCTGTTATAACAAGCCTCCATCTAAGTCTCCTGATCCCATCATTTATGGCTCTGCTTTCTGATTTCAGTTCTCTGGTGTTGGAGAAGGAATTTTTTGGAGGGCAGGGTATTTTGTTTTTGTTATTTGTTTTGTTTGTTTGGGTGATCTTTGTTTAATTTATTTTTTTGTATTTGACATTAAAGACATCCACTGGTTTCTTGAAATCTCATGAATGCTTGTAAGTTTTAGTTTCTAATTTATCCCGATTCAGTTGTACTAAGTACTGGGCCTTTTGGAGTAATCAGCCATATTTTGTCTTTAGGTGTCCATATGCTTATCTGGATTGATCTCTCCCTATGTCACAAAACTATTCACGCCCTTGAAACAACAGGGTAAATTTCCACAATAGCCTGGTTACTGTTCCAAAGCAGAAAACTAGAGAAATTATTGGGTAACAGTTCTATTTTGTTCATATCAGAAAATAAGAATTCTTTATAGCAAGATCGTGATAAGAATAAGCCTTTTTTAAATCTCAAATATAAAAAGGTCTTTAATATTTCTTTGATCCATCCCCTAATTTATACATGGGGAAAATATAGTCCAAACGGAAAGGAAGGATTTCTATAAAAGTAAATGGTATTTTGGTGGGTATGCTTAGATTTACTTAGAACTCAGCTCTCTGGTCTACTATCCCTAATTTATTTCTGTCCAATCTTCTTTTTCCAACCAAATTCTATGGTTCTTTTTTTTCATCAGTATATTTTAAAGTTTAAAATAATACATGATCATTTCTGGAAAAATTTTTTAAATGGATAAAAAAGTTTAAGAAAATAAATTTTATTCATAATCCTACTACCTGGAGACACTACTGTTAACATTTTGGGATTTTTAATGCTTACATCCTTTATTTTCATAGCTGAGATCATAACATATAGTTTTGTATCTTTTTTTACATAATATCATTAATATTTCCTCACTTCATTAAAATCTCTTCATAAGCATTATTTTTGATGCTACATAATATTTCATCATATGGATGTACTTAAGTATAGTGAACTATTCACCCTCACTAAATATTTAGATTGTTCCCTTTTTACTTATTATACATAATGTTCTAAAGAATATTATTTTTTATTTAATGTTGGTGCACACCAATGATTATTCTCTAAAAACAGATTCCTAGAAGTAGGCATAATATGTCAAAGAATGTGAATATCATTAAGATTACTGACATATACTACCAAATTACTTTCCAGAAAGATAGTTGCAATTTATGCTTCTTCCAGTTCGGTTTAAGAGAGCTGGTCCTTACCATGGGTTTTCCATAGGGGTTTGATCATTTTCAAGTATTCGCTTTCATTATTTCCCTAAAGTTAAAGGGCTCTTGAATTATGGAATGGAGGGTGAGGATACCATGGACAGCCCTTCAGCTAAAGAGGCCTGTGTATGGATGACCATAGGAACACTTGAAAAGGCCTGCTTATGCAGCATGACCCTTCCCTGTGGCAACAAAGCCTGTGGGGAGATCACAGGCTCATGAGTTAGATATAACTCACACGTTCCCTTTCCTGTTATCTGTGTAATCTTGGGTGAGAGAGGTAAGCCTCGCTGAGGCTTATTTTTCTTATCTATAAAATGGAATTTTGATGCTTATCTGGTTGCAAAGATTAAATGTTACATTGCCTTATACTTCTTCATCCTCTAATTAGTCTTTCCTATCAAACTAGAATATCTGCCCTGAAGACAATTTCATGAGCTAGATAAAACAGGATATGCCTTTTCCACAGGTCACAGTATATATACCCTCCTACCATTTATCTGACTGGACCTGACTGGTGAGTTGATATATTGGATGCTTACACATTTGTCACATGGCAGCATTGAAGGCATGGGAGTTTCAAAAGACTGGGGCAGAGGGTATCCAGGGTGTCAAAGCCAAAATGCAAAGGTTTCATAAGCTATTTCATCACATTTCAACTGATTAGATCAGGTTGCTCTGCTCTATCTAGGAACACAGAAGTGCCTGGCAAGGAGTTAACTGTTTATTGTAATCTCGACCCTGTTTGTACAACTACTTTTTAAAAGCTTTTAAAAGCTTCACGCAGACCTACTGAATTGGAACCTCTGTGGGAGGGGGCCTAGGTAATTATTAAAACTCCCTGGCTGATTCTGATTCACTGCCAAGGTTGAGGTTTAATGGATAACGTGATTCACAGATTGTGGAGTGTAAGACTGAAAATGGTCACCTAAACCTTTAATTAAACACTGTTGATTTACATATAGATTAGGAACTAAGGCCCACAGAGGTTCGATTACTTGCTAAACATCGCATGGCCTAGCAACAATAGGACAAAAACCTGAAATTCAAGCACATCACTAGAGTGTCTTCAGAAAGCTCATTAGACAGGAGACAAATGTCTCAGAGAATGCAAAAATCAATTTTTTGAAAGCAGTTACTGCCATTTGGCACGGGGTCTTTACAGCTCTCACTTTTAAATTATCATATTTCATACTGTATGTGCATACAGGATGAAGAAATTGGATCTCAGTTCTCACCTGGATGAAGGGCCAAAAAGCACTCACTTTGCCATCTGCTCTCGCTCAGGAAGTGAGCGGCTGCTGCTACGATGCAGAATCTTCGTTCACCGATGTACAAATTAAGTCCTCTTAACATTGTTGGTTTTTAAAACTGAGTAATCAAGGTACAGATGCTGTCAAAAAGGTTCTCCACTGGATTGTTACCTCTAACACACTTTTTAATTTTTAAATGTATTTATTATTATTACCATGAACTTTTTGAAGATGCCGTTTCTTCAAATATACTGTTTCTTCACTAGATATTAAGGGTAGGGACAGTGAATGTCGAAAGCTGCTCATGTGTGCAATAGTGGAGGGTATGAGATGTTAACGAGCTTGGGGAGGAAAAGGACTTGGCCTGACCAGTTTACGGTTTAATTTTGACTATGGACAGCCTGCTCATGAACTTTTAATCACATTCTATTTATAAAGTCTTAATTGTGATTTTGTCTTAACTTGTAAAAGTTTCCAGAAAAAAATATCTAACCATACAAAAATGCCTGGCTAAATTTTATTCATTTGGGGCCATGCTGGGAAGCAATGGGCCCTAAAATATCGCTTAAAGGCCCTTAGTTCACAGCTGACACGTTCTTAACATTTATAGTGATTCTAGAGACCCTTGGTATCTAGTGCTACAGTTCCTTCTTTCAGTGTTTTTCTTGGATTAGATTTACAGCCAACTGGTTGTAATTGACTCTCTATAGGGACAAGTTAGGATATGAACATATGACTCTCCTTTAAAAAAAAAGGGAAAAGAGAGCAAGAGAAAGTGACCAAGAAAAAAAAAATCACCATTGATATTTATCTTAAACTTCGTTCATTTCTAGCTTCTCTGGCAGCAAGTCAAGCTGCTGTCATAATGTAGAATGCTCAGTAAAAGAGGCTCCTACAGAAAGGACACAGTACTTAATGCCAAACCACATAAGAAAGAGTATAATAGAAAAGGCAAGCATTTTCTGTCCTTTAGGGCACACACAATACCTGAGTCTTGCGGCAAAAGTGGGATCTGCCACTTGAAATCTCAGGCTGGCATTTCCACACAGGAAAATTAATCATAAACAGTCTAAAAATAAATGGGGACAGGACAATGGAGGTGAAAAATCTCTGTTAGTTCTTCAAGAAAAGCAAAGTCCTGTCAATATACACAAATGCCCCAAACAGCACTGTCCCCACCTCTCTCTTTGGAACTGTCCCCAGATCTTTCCATGAAACTGTCCCCAGCTCTCTCCACAGAACTGCCCCCAGCCTTCTCTGTGGAACTCATCTGTGGGTCCCTCTTCTACTTTCTCATTTACTAGGCCACCACCTTAAAGAAAGAAAACCTAAGGTTTTACCCACGCAATGAAAGTCTGAATTTTTTTTATTATTTCAGATACCACAGTTAGTTTTGAGGAGAAAGAAAAGAGAAATAGAGATACTTCTGTATGGGGTCCATGAAATGGACCTTATAAATTTATCCCCCAAAGAAACTTTCAGGACCAGGCCTGCTATACAAACTACAAAGTACTGATTGGTAAGAATCTTATTTTAGAATCTAAAATCAGCCACGATTCAAGCTCTTTACCTTTACTGTCATGGGCTTGGAGTTCCTAACCCAATGTGCTGAGAAACACTATGTAAATCCTTCTACGCAACAGCATACAGTTTTCCCTTCAAATGGACCTTAAGAAGTTAACTATGAGTGAAATCTGCTTTACGTAAAAGTCCTAATAATGTAAATAGCCAAATGGAGCATTTTTAGTCATTAGTACTGAAAGAACATCACACGCCAGACGGCTTCACCTGGGCATGAGTGAGGAGTGCTGCTTTCTGTACAAAGCGGCTGACCACAGTGGGAGATGGCCCACCTGTCAGATCGCTGAGTAACACTGACCAGAAATGGAAGGTCTGTTAGCAGGGACCATGAGTTGCAAGGTTTCAGCTCATTTTAGTGTTGGCTCCTCAGGCTTCATACCAGCTTTACATTCCGTCATCCTGAAACAGACAGGAGCGGGCCCTGGCACAGTGCGTTCAATACTGATAAGCTTGGCTGGTGAGGAGAGAAGGGCAAACCCTTGGCACCACTGACTTCAGAAACCATTTCTTCAGCACTGTGCTCTACTATAAGAACTCTTGACCTCTACTAATAATAGGAGCCACAGATTTCTGAGTGCTTAATTATGCTAAGGTCTTACCAGCATTCATTCATTAATTCCTCACAACCCTGGGAGGAAGGGAATAGCATTATTCCCATTTACTACGCAAACGAACTGAGGTTTGAAAAATAAGTTAAGGAACTTGCCAGAGATTACACAGCGAGTAGCAGAGCCCAAACTTAAAACCAGGCCTACCTGACTCCAAAGCCCATGCTCTTAACCACTACACAATACAAGGAATTTAACAGCCTCTTCCAAGCTGCCGTCTCCGAACCTGGGCTGCTCATATTACTTCCCCTGTAACTGTAGATGCTCTGAAGGAGAAGGATGTCTCAGTCACATCAGTGTATTGGATTCGGGATACTTTAAATGAGACCTACGTGCATCTTGACAAGTTCCTTATGAGATCTGGGTGACATACCACATTTCTACGGAGGTGGTATAGTAGTAGTTTGGTGTTGCATCGATCGCTTCTTCAGTTCTCATTTAGCAAAAGCTCAAGCTAGTCTCTTTCTCATATAGAGCAGTATCAAAACAATATGAATGATTTACCAAATGTCTATATGTGTGAGGCCTTGGGCTGGGCACTTTGCAAGTTGTTAGAGGACACATATGGCATCAGTAATTACATCATCCCCATGAATTTAACCAACTGGGAGTGGACCCATGTGCCCTCCCAATGGATAAAACCCCTCTGTTGATAGGTAAGAGAGGTCACATCACTACTTCAACCCCCAGAATATTAAGAATAGCACTGTTCCTTGGACACTTATTCTGAGAAAGGAGACTTTTTTACATCTGGCTCAAGCCCTGAGTCAGCAACTAGATACATACTCTCAAGGTATACTAGGGAGAAACTATTAACCATGCAAACTAGCCCCAAATGGCTTTTCTGATTATTTGCTAGCATGCAGGTGGCTTGGCGAAGAGGCCTGCAATTCTAGAATGTTAGTTTTTGTAGTATGAGAAAATCATAACTTTTTTTTTTTCCAGGAACTTGTTTTGCCACAGATTTAAGGCAGTAATTTGTTACAGGCAAGACATTTATAAGGGCTGCGTTATCGAAGCTAGAATCATCAAGAAATTCTATCAGAAGACACAATGTTTAAGTATAGGTCTAATTACTGCAATCATTTCTTTTTTGTTTCCTTTGCAGAGATCCACTTAATCCCATCTCTTAGTGTGGGCACAAGCTGACAGTTGCATGACAAGGAATGTTTCCCTTTGTAAAAAACCCACTTCCTTTCTGTGTAGTTTTAGCCTAATTGAAATGTTTCCTATTAAGCTCAATCAAGGCAGCAATTATCTAATTACTCACTTATGCTTTTCCAGCCAAAAATTTGCCTAAGCTGGTATATTGGAATGAGAGAGCACATATTTATTATTGCTTTAACATTTTCCTGTTTGGCTTTAGACAATAATCATAAACATTTACTTCTAGCTCACCAGAATATACCTGATTAATACTGCTATTTTCTATAAAATCGTATCACTGTAAGCTACAGCTCCGTGCCAAACATAGCCTCGTCCTATGAAATGCACTTTAAAAGACTTGTGGTTATGCTACATGAATGAATGGTGTCATTGGAGAAGGGTAATAAGAGGCTAGTGAAAACAAATCACAAGCATACATTCAATCATTGCAAAGCCAGGAGTTTTATGGCTTTACAAAATAAAAAGTGAATAACTTAGATTTAATTGAGAAAATAATTTTTATAGCATCATCGCTTTAAAGAAACATGTATGCTGCATGTCTGGATTTTCTCTTGATACAAATCCCTTAGGTCTCAAGATGATCACAAGCAGTCAACAACACAGGTGGTCCACACTTTTTAGGTATAAATTAGAGACATATATCATTAAAACCAGAATTAATTTTAGTTAGTGACCCTATGAGGTCACTCCTGATTGACTCAGTTTTGATTGAGGTTGTACCAAAGCACGGCAGACAAATTGGGTATGAGGCACTGATATTTTCATTTCCAGACAATAAATTTTATCATTATTTTCATCATAAATGTTAACTAATGTAAGACTAATACAGCTCTCTGCGATGGAAAAAGATCCCCAGAAAATGTATGTACTTCAGGGTGAATTTATAAGGAGGGAACGGAACACTTCATCAATCCCCCAAATGTGGCCACTTGACAATCTTTCACCTAAGTTTACCATAAACCCAGAAAATGACTACACTCAGTGAGCACTGTGAAAACAAATAAGCCTACAAGGAAAACTGTCCATTTACTGGAAAGAGATTAGAGTTTTTGCATTGCATTGGTAAAGAGAAGAGCTTTTTTTCACTTTCACATAATGATGAATCAGCCATACACAATATTAGTAATCTCAAAGATAATGAGTTCTCTACAAAGAAGATACTTCACTTTCTAATAACTAATTTATTTCAGGTACACCTTGGGTGGACAGAGAGGGGCTAAGGTAGATGTCACTCCCCAAACCCTGTTACGTTATCTGCTTCACAGTCTGGAAAGAAGGCTACAAAAAGAAAATGCATTATCGCTTAAAGATGGTCCCCAAGATTCTGCATTCTGTTCTGTTTCTTTATTCCCTCTAGGAGAGGAAGGCAAGAACAAAAGGTAGAGGAAAGGAGATGAATCCATTTCTTTGCGAGAATAGGAGAGCAAAGTAATCAGACATTTCCTTTTCACTGGTCCTTATTTAAGAGCTTGGAAGTCTGTGAATTCAATAAAATGGCTGGAAAATCAATTTTCTTTTTTCATCTGACCATTCACTGAAGAGGACAAATAAGTTTCAACCTTCTGTCTGCAGTTTGATGCATCCCCATTGTTTCTTCTTACCAGCTTTACACACTCTAGACAGGGAGCTAAATCCATTTTACAATAGCTGAGTGTGAGTCTAGGGTATCGGGTGAACCTATCATCATCTGAGAACAAATGCAGAGACGAGCGCTATCACTCTTTTGTCTGGATCTGCCCTCAGTTGACCCTGAGCAGCACCAGAAACCCTGAAAGGCAGGTACGTTGACCCTACCAACACCTCTTCTACACAGGTCCAAGAACCTCCAGCATGGTGGGCCAGCAATAAACAAAAGGCAACAAGCCATTAAACCAACATGGTGCTGTTTTCACTGTTATTTAACTCCTGAATTGTTCAAGGTGAGTTACCACTGCCTTTATTTCCTCTCTTACTTTGCACTAGTTCTCATATTTCTGCCCTTGCTACACTGCAATAATTCAATATAGCTAACTATGTCTTTAAAAATAGTTAAATAAGCAAATGACTGAAGTTATTTTTTCGCTTTCCCTGATGTTCGGTCAACCGGCTCCTCAAGTTTGTCTGAAACGATACCCTCACGTGTCTGGCTGGAGTCTTCTTTTGGGATTATTTTTATGATGCCTCAAAATACTTCCTGAAGTGTGTTGAAGTGATGCTGTTTTATCCAATTTAAAGTAATACTGGCTGGCAAATTTTAGGATCATAGAAACTTAACACTAGAAAAAGTAAACATCCACACTTTCTTAATCACAATTATGGATTCGACATATATGTTTATTCTAAATTTTCCATTTGTGAATTATTTTTCTATTTGGTGCAATTTTAATATCTGCTTGGTCTGTTAGTTATTTTGCTTCTAAGTCTTATAATATTAATGCTTTTCAGGTATTTACAATAGTAAAGGCATTGACAGAGAGAACATGAGTGAAAATCATAGCATCCTCTAGTATTCAAAACATGCAAATAAACTATTGGTGCCTTTAAGTCTTTGACTATAGGTCATGGGTTGCCTCTATATAATGAAACTATGTGCTTTTCATCAGTCTATTAAGATCTTCAAATCAAAATTATGGAATATGAAAAGCATCTACTATGGAAAAGTCTAATGTTAAAAGCTATTCACTTGTCATTGCCCAAGTTAAGAAATGTGTCACAGTTTAAGGGTTATAAAACATTATAACCCTGGCTAAATATCAGAATTACCTGGAAGCTGTTTAAAATCACGGATGGGTCTCAGCCCCCAGAGATTCTGATTTAATTGGTATGATATGTGCCTGGGTATCAGGACTTTAAAAAACTACCAAGGTGGGACTGCCGAGTGGTGCGTTGGTTAGGAGTTGGTTTGGGATGCCAGCTCTGAGCAGTAGGGCCACCGGTTCAGATCCCACATGAGGGTGATGCTGCACCTTCTACAGCTAAGATGGTGATCAGTAGCTTGACCTGGAGTTGGGCTGCCGTGAGTCGCCGGCAACAGTGTAGGCTGCAGTGGGGCTGGCCTGGCAGCGGGTGTGTGCTTTCATGAGCTGCCTTGAGCCACTGTGAGCCGCCAGGAGTGGCCGTCCGGGAAGAGCGCAATGATGATACCAACATGGGCCAGTGAAGCGACGTCCTCCACAACTAGACTGAAGAACAAAAGGACAGCAACTTGTCTGTTCCCCTTTCCTGATTCCCCAATGCTGTTCCCCTCCTCCAATTCCCCAATAAAATATTTTTTAAAAATAAAATAAAAAAATAAAAACTGCCAAGGTGATTCTAATGTAAATGCAACTTTGAGAACAAAAGTATATTTGGAATGAAAGTACACAAACACAGACACATGTACAATGAATGGATTTGTCATTTTTCCTTTACGTTTCCTGCCACTAGTTTGAGGTGAAACAGTGCTTCATTACTTCATTCATTCATTCATTTGACATCAATATCAAGTAAGTGGAAGCCACACTAAGTTTCACCCTGACCTTCTAAGCCTCCAATATTTTTTTTTAATGAATTTTATTGATTCAAGCTAGTGTTCTGTTGGGTGTTGAGGTTTACCTTTTCTACAATAAATAGTATATAATGTTTAAGAAGTAGTGTGGGGTTTTGAGCCAAACACATGAGAGAAAAAAATGTAATGAGAAATATAGTTGTGATTGCAACATTTCACTGGAAATAAACACCAAGGCAAAACTGAGGCTACAAAACTCATAAATGCATTGCTTCATTTCACGTTTAAAGAAGCTGAAAACAACTAAAGGGCTACTTAGGGGAAAGCTCTAAAGTTCCCTCCTCCTGCTCCTATTTGTAATTTCTGCTCCCATTTGCAATTCCAGGTGATTTTTTTGAGGTGTTTTCCAAATCTTTGGCAATTTTAAATATCAAGACAGAGCTCTAGGCTTCCATGTACTAAGCAATTTAGGCCCTACGTACTCTCTGAGACCCCTTTCAGCAATAAAATGCTTTGAATTTGTGAAAAACATTTGCCTTAGTGAAGTCTGTGAGTTTTTGTAACATTATCATATATTCTTCGTGGTATATTTCTACCTGGAAGTGTATGTCTTTTCAGCGTTTTCCAAAGGAATTGTTTTGCTTAGTATTCCTGTCACTGGAATCTGTGAACACATTATGAGGTAAAGAAACTTAAATGAAAAATGCAGTTGATACAATGTTCAAATGATCAGCCCAGATTCCCAGTGTTGGTTAGGGACAGGCTCTGGACCAGAACCCCTGACTGCATCGTATTCTCTTGTCTGTGCAAAGATGCCTTTCAGAGTTTGGCATCATAAAGAAGCAAGTTGTTAGATTTAGTGTTTCTGCAATATCAAGTTAACAGATTAACATTTGTCAGTTTAATATGTTCTCTTAGAGAGCACAAAGCTCTGACCAAAACACTGGATTCCCTAGGCACCCAAGCAGGCTAATAATTTGGCCCCTTCAAACTGATGTTATTTAAATATTCACCTAACACTGATGTGAACTAAACACTTTGGGAGAGAGAGGGATGGGGTGAGGTGGAGGGACCACCAGATCTCCATTTGTGCACCAAAAGGAACGCTGGTAACAGAACCCACTGTTCTTGAAAGCCCTATGGCAATTGTCAATTACCACTGTGGTGTACCTTTTGTGGTCCCACACCAAGCAACTCACTCCTAGAGGTGACTTTGTTTTGTAATGAGTTGGTACCCTCGGTAACTAACTGTTCCCGTTCCCCAGCTTTGATATTATACGACAAGTTTTTCCTTATAAGCTGAGGCAACAAGTAGTGGTGAAATGATGGCTCCCACATGCTAAGTCCAATGTGAATTTTGAAAACCTCTGTTTCAGGTTTTTCAATTTATCCAAGTAATCTTCTATCACAGAGTTTTAGATATAGAGAGAACTCTTATGTCTCTTTGAGTAAAAAATTACCTCCCAGACCAGAAGCAAAATAGAACTATATTTACAATATTATTAAAAGACTTGTATTTATTGAATTGAAGCCTACAGAAAAAGTAAGTCTTAAAATGTCAGATTTTGAGACTATATGGCATTACCGGGGACAGGAATATTAATAGGGACATAGGGTACTTAATTTTATGAGGGTCCATGCCAGCCACTACAAAAACATCGTTTCTTCTCATTGGGAACGAAGATGCTTTATATGCTGATGATCCTGTCCCAAACTTGCCAACTTTATCAGAAAATTGTACAGAAACCCTAAATACTTGGAAAAACCTTTAAGAAAGCAGTATATGATATACTTGTATAGAGTCAATGTGTTATTCAGATGTTGGAACAGTCAACTACTACACTTTGAGCACTATTATAGGTAAGCCACCTACAAAGTCAGCTAAAATTGTCACAGCCTGGTTTCCAACACATGTTTCCAAAATGTTTAATGAACCATTACACTATCTCTTCTACTACTCTTTGTTTCTGTCCTCACCATAGCTGGCTTCCACTCTTCCTGCCCTCACAGGCTATCATACCCATTGTGTCTTCTCTTGGTTAATGTTTTCGCTAATACTAGAAATCTTTGTATCTAGCATTCTTTCTTTCTTTCTTTTTTTTTTTTGTATCTAGCATTCTTGTTCAGCTAACTTCCATCTCCTTGCCCACAAAATATTCATCTTCTCAGTTCTCTGTGTTTCACTAAATCATAATATCGAAGTCACACTAGCCAGCCTTCCTCAGATCCTCACAGGTGCTCCACATCAGATATTAATGACTTCCTATTGCTTATGGTAATACAGTGGCTAAAAGAAGGGCTTTTGGAGCCAGATGTCCAGATTTCAAAGCCTGGATTCTCTATTTTCTAGCTGGGCAAGGTACTTAACCTTTTTGTGCCTCCATTTCCTCATGGGCAAAATAGGGATAATAATTATTGTTGTGAGCAGCAAATGTAAGTTATTGATTAATCACATTGGCTATGGCAGATCCTATTTACCCTCCTTTATACTGTTGAAATGTTTCTTCTCCTTAAGTTTTCACCCATTGCTGTCTGTGTGAGGAAATGACCTTATAGAGAACTTACAAGAAACCAAAACAATTCAGTGAAGAAATAAAAGGAGAAAACAGTGGGATGAAAAGGGAGAGTGGTCTCAGAAATTAGTCAGCCGGACAGTCAGCATTTTCTTAAGACTCACTGGTGAAGTGACAAGGCCATGGGCTCTGTCTCCTTAAAGTGTCTTCACACTGGAATGTGGTGACAAGCACATAAGGGAGTGTAGGAAATTTTAAAACAAAAAGAGATTGAAAACAAAGAGCAACTATTTCAAAAGAAATAAGAAAGAGGGAAGAGTTGGAGTTGTTCCTGCTTCTACCGATTAGTGGATGACTTCGCTAAAAGAAAAGAGAGGAATGAGATGCAAGAGACAGCCCAAATCTCAGTAGGAAAGCAGGCACTGCCCTGAACCACGGGACAATTTGTTCTCAGAACTAGAACTAAAGCAAAGTCAGTGAAGGATTATGTTGTGGGAACCCTGATGATAAACACATTCAGATGAAGGAAAGAGAGTGCACCCCTCCCCCAATTTTATGGGTATCAAAATTGAAAACAGAATGACGTAATCCTTAGAAAGGGAACAATTTATGATTCAGTGCAATATTAATTGAACCCTTGCTATGTGCCAGGCACTGAAGACATGGCCTGTGCCCTTGCAGAGGGGCATATTGGAGGAGAGGAAGACTCTCTCAATGAGTGACCAAAAGAGTAAGGAGGAGAGAGAGGACAGGAGGTCAAATTGAAGATGACTTCCTATAGGAGGAGATAGTTTACACTTACCCACGGATAACAAGTACAAATTAGACCATTGGTGAGAAACATTGAACTTGGCAATAAAATTACTATGGAAGTTAAGAAGAAATATTACTTCAAAATATGTATGAGATGGAAATTAAATGCTTGACTAAAGAGATGCAAAAAGTAAGATTTAAAACTATATGACTTAAACTTGCATAAAGTGCTTCCATTCGTGTTTTAGACATTTACGGATACTAAGGGAAGCCTAAAGCAAACTTAGGAGAGCCTGTTATTATCACCATTTTACAAATGAGAAATCTAGGGAATAGAGAGATTAACGGCCTTGCTTAAGGTTACACAAACAAAGCCAACTTCAATATTGGAACCCATTTCTCTGGATTTCTTGCCTACAATGCTGTCAGCCCACTCAGCATTTTCTCAAAGTGTGAGCTCTGGAACACTAGTTCTGCAGAATGTTAGCAAGTTTCTATTTTAAGGTGAAGTAAGTCTTGGACATGCTGAGTGAACAGTTTTAAACAAGTTTCTTATTGTGAGGCTTCTCAGACCCTTAAAAATGATCGTGTACAATGTGAATTTATAAGTGGCGTATATAGAATGTGACTTTCTTAAACTAATTTGATCACAGAACACTTTTTTTGTGTGTGGTTTGTCTCTTGGGCATAGAGTAATATGGAATATACTGGAAAATGCTGTACTAATGTGTACTGAGGTTGAGCAAGAAGCTATACAGGTTTTGAGTATGGGCAGAGCAATATAAATTTGAGGTAGAAAAATTGACAAGATGATTCTGGAATAAATTATCCACTTGGAACCACTTACAATTAAGCAGAAAGGAGCTGGTTCCCCTATATTAGACTACCACACCTCCGTAAATACCTAATTTGCTACACAAAGTCTGGAGAAGTATGCATGTGTGTATATCATTATGGGGGATTCAGTTATAAATAATGTCTTTAGAGATAGCACTTGGTGTGAATTGCATGCCAAAGAAGAGCCTATTTATTGCTTCTGAACAGGGCTGAGGAGAAAGCTGCTTGGAAAGAAAGTATCATCAGTGACAACTGAAAAGGTTGTGATCCAATGGCTTTTGAAGCAAACTGAGAGCTCACAAGGGGAATGAGGCAGTAACAGCAAATTCACTTATGTATTATTTATAATACTTATGTATTATTAATACTTAAGTATTATTTATAATATTATGTATTATTATGCATTGTCTTCCCCCATTTGATTGAAAACTATTCTAAAGGGCAGAGATTTTTGTCATCGCCCCCCACTGATCCACCCCAAGTCTGGCATGTAGTATAATAGTAGATCAATAAACAGTGAATGAATCAAGGAATAAACGAATACTCAAATCAGACTCTGATCTCTCATCCACCAACCTCCCAGAACGAATCTTCCCCATCTTTTCCAATTTAGTTAATGACAACTCCAGTTGACCTAGTTCCTTGGGCCAAAAACCTTGGAGTTTACTTCCACTCCTCTCTCTCTCATCCTCATCCAATCAAACAGCAAACTGAATCAAGTCTACATTTATATGTAGCCCAATTCTGGTCTTTTCTTCCTATCTCCAGTGCTCCCATCTGAGCCTAAGCCACCATCAACTCTTGTCTATCCTATTTCAATCACCTCCTAATTGTTCTCCGTGTCCTCTCACACCCCACTGCCATCTCTTCTCCACACAGCTGCCATAATTACTCTTTACAATTATAAACCAGGTTCCATTACACCAGTGCCCAAAATGCATCAATAGCTTTCCCTCAAACTCAGATGTCCTTACGAGGCCACGATCCAGCTCCCGCTGTCGCTCAGCCTCAGTTCCCCTCTCTGCCTCTCACCCAAACTAGGGTCATTGTTTTGCTAAATTCTGTAGCTTCGGTACACAGAATAGTGCTTGGCATGTTGTAGCACCTGATAAAAAAATGTGCTGAATTAATTACTAATGTTTGTCTAATGGTTAGTATATGCCAGGACCATTAAATGCATTATTTCACATGATCCTTAAGAGGCAGTTGATATTATTCACCCACTTTATAGGTGAAGAAATTGATGCCCAGGGAAGTTAAGTAACTTGCTTAAGGGCATACATCTAAAGGAGTACATATATACATATACACATACAAGTAAAGGAGTTAGGATTTGAACGCAAGCAAGCCAACTCTGGCCCTGAACCTCTGTGCTCTGTATTTTGCTTCCATTGCTATGACCAACATATATCAGTCATTCTAACATTCTTGCTTTCATGATCATTCCCAGAAATGTATTATCTCTTTTCCTTCCTTCCTTCCTTGCTTCCTTCCTTCCTTCTTTCCTTCCTTCCTTCCTTTTTTCTTCCTTTTGTTTTCATTCATTCATTCATTCATTGATCTTAAGCACTGTGATTGGCTCTAGGGATACAAATTTAAATAGGACACATGACCCACTCACAAAGAGCTGTCCTGTCTACCAGAGAAGATGGATAAACAAACAAAGAATTCCAAAATACGTATTTATTTTCTCTTAGAAAATAAGAACCATTTTACTTAAGGTATTTTGCACTTTGCATTAAACTATAAGAATTTTTAGTCAAAGTCATTGCCAGTGTTGTAATCTGCTTATCTCAACTGCCCCAAAACAAGTAAATACCACTTTTTACCTTCTTTTTTCTTGGAAGTTGTTTCCGATTCTTTGCAAAGTAGATGTGGTATACATAGGACATGACATAAAATATTAAGTGTTTCACTGTTCCTTAAACAAATACTTATTGCTACTTATCATCAAGGCACAGCACTAGGTACCATGAGGAATTAAAAATGACTATGAGATGGCATCTGCTCCTCAGGGAGTTCATGGTCAGGCAGAGAAATACAGAGGAAAAAACTGCAGTGCAAGACTCCAGCAAAACAAACCATAAGGAAAGTACAGGGTCTGATTTGTTTTCTGCCGAGAACTAGATTCTCTGGGTGGGTGATGGTGCTTTAAATGCAAAGAGCCCAGTTCCAGGGCCTTTTTTTTTTTTTTGAGGGCAGTGTTACTGGCCCTCATATGTGGGACCCGAACCGGGGCCACTGGCGTCCTAAGCCAGCTCTTAACCACTGCACCACTCAGCCGGCCATCCAGGGCCTTTATTCTTAACCATATCTCCCTATCACTCTCACGGAGGTTGTGAATTTAGCATTGGTAAATATTGCAACGTAAAAAGTTTCATTCATATATATATATATATATATATATATATATATATATATAAATTTTTTTTTTTTTTTGAGGGCAATGTCACTGGCCCTCATATGTGGGACCCGAACCGGGGCCGCTGGCTTCTGAAGCCAGCACTTAACCACCGCGCCACTCAGCCGATCCCATTTCTGATATTTTAATGTAAACTATCCCAATGGTTTGTCTTCTGTGGAGTTAAGGGCTCTATCAACCCCATGAGTTTTCTCTGCACACAGGTTTGGTCTTCCGGGTTATGCCCTGGTCAGACTTTTAAAGATCTACTACGATTTACAAGTAAAAAAGGAGCACACATTCTCCCCTGCTTCTTACTTGTATAACTTTGAGCTAGTTACTTAACTTCCCTGTACCTCATCTGTAAAATGGGATTAACAGGAGTATCTACAGCAAAGTGATAGGTGCTGAAGGTGCAAAGATGAATAAAAAGCAAGAAGAAAACCGAGAGCAGTTAACTAAATAAAACGCAATAGCGAATATAGTGAATATAGTGTATAGCCATATCCATCCATGTTTCCTTACTAGCAATAAGGGCTAGTCCATGGAATGCTGGTACAGTCTTTCTATGAAGTCCACAGTTCAGAAACCATCATGTAGCAACAGACCTTTAGTGACTATTTGCATTTTTAAACGTAATAGATATGATGAGAAATTGGCAGTATCTACAAAAGCTGAACATTTCTATGGTTCTTAGTCATTCTCCTTTATCATTATATACCCAACAGTAATGTTCATATGTTCACCAGAAGATACTTAGAAGAATATTCATCATGGCACTATTTGTGATTGATAAAAAACTGGAATGTACCCAAACATTCATCACCATAAACTGTAGTATATTTACTCAACACTAACAGTTATAATGAACAAATCACAACTGTATGCAACAACATGGATGAATCTCAGAGACACAATGTTGAGAAAAGATGCCAGAAACAAACTGTATATACTCTATGACAGCATTTAAAGTTCAAAAACAGCAAAACTAATCTATTATATTAGAAGTTAGCTTAGTAGTTTCTTAGGTGGTGTAGTACTTAGAAGGAGTGACAAGGTGGGGCTACTGAGGTTTTGGTATTGTCTGTTTCTGCTCTGGGCACAAATCAGGTGGGCTTATGCCATTGGTAAAAATCCATCAAACTGTACGATTGAGATACGTACTTCTCCTAATGTATATTGATTTTCAGTAAAACACTACCCCCAGAAATATTACGGTTCTCTTCACTATCCCAAAACCCATGCTATGTGTATCTTAGCTTTGTGTGTCATTCCACTCAAGGCCAAGCATGGAGAGAATCCACCCAGCTCAAGTGTCAATAACCTTTCCTTCTGCAAGCATGATGCCAACAGAAAGTACTGCTGCAAACCACTCTCAGAATCAATGTTTTCTTTGATAATGATTAGCTCATTGGTGCCACATGTGCTATGGGGCATGAAGACAACATTTAAAAAATGGCAAAATAATCAAAGGGGCATTTGATGGTAAAGCAGGTAAATAGCTCTGTTTTTATTTTCCAAAGGCAACCTGCAGCCACTCACTGAATTCTACTTGGATATGTCATCAATGCTTGGGGGAAAAGCTATTAACTGAGAACTATTATTTATAAAAGGCTCTATAAAGGGTATTAAAAATGTCAAGAGTGTTTTATCTCCT
The DNA here is from genome assembly GCA_033961575.1 of Aselliscus stoliczkanus. Taxonomy (NCBI): domain Eukaryota; kingdom Metazoa; phylum Chordata; class Mammalia; order Chiroptera; family Hipposideridae; genus Aselliscus; species Aselliscus stoliczkanus. The sequence continues at coordinate 73,970,174 of CM066732.1, read as the reverse complement.
AACCTGAAACCTATCCAAGCCAGAAATAAAAGTGGCTGCAGAGTCAACACGTGCGATTCATGTCAGTGCTGCATTTGAGGGCACCTGGGCCCAGGTTATGTGTTAAGTAAGCGAGAATGTATAATTCATGGGGTAACTGGAAAAGCTACCAGACAGGAAGATGGATGGATTGAACATTTTCTGTGCACCAAATGGCTGATTAGGTAAACACCTCTGAGAAAAACAAAATCCAGAATTGTTCCAGCCGCTCTCTAACCAACTCTTGCCTCTCACATGAGCAGACATTAGCCTGATGAGGTTTCCTCCAGAAGAGGGACCAGCTACAGAGCCGCTGGGAGGTCACATGCTCCCTCCCACCCGTTGGAGCCCCGTAAATAATAGCTCATTAGTCAGAGGCACCTGCTGTGGGACAGAGCCAGGACTCAAAGCAAGTTTGCTGATTGCAAGACCCAAGCTCATAACAATTACACTATACGGCTTTCTAATTTTAAAACATCTTTTTTTGCCCTCTTTCTAGCAAGAGGAATAAGAACAGGGGCAAGGTCAAGGAATTCATTATGATCCAAACTCATCTCTTCAGATCCCTGCTGTCGGGATCCAGACATTCAATGGGAGGCAGGACTCCAGGTGACACAACTTATGTAGAATCACCCAGTCCCCCCAAAATACTGCTCTCCACAATGCTATCTTCCAAATTGTTCCATCTAAGTAGTCATCTTTCCTACCTCTAAGTACGCGTGTGCAAGTACACACACACACACACACACACACACACACACACACCAGAAAGAATTCTTGGAGCAGCAAGTTTTCAGGTTCAATCTCATTTTGACTGATTTCCACAGGAAGCTCAGGAAGAGCTTCAAAATTAACCTCGTTTTTGGTTTTCAGTTCCCAGCTGTAGCCAATGTAGTATTTTGTTTGGTCTCTCTTATTTATTCTTTAAGAATTATGTCAATATTCATCCATTATACTTTATTAAATAGCCATGATTGGATAGTATAATGATACACACAAGTTAAAAAAAAACAGGTTTGTTGCAAACTATGAAACATAATACAGCATCTGTTAAGAATTGTGCTCACTTACCTAGTTATCATACATTTTAGTTTTTAAATACTGCACTTATGGATTAGATTTGTTTTATGTATGTTTTGCAATTTACATTCCCTTATGAATAAATACACTGTATCTTTCACGCAGATATATATGATGTGATTCAAAGTTAGTATTTTTCAAAGCTATATGTACAAAATCAGTGCATGTGGAATTAAAGCACATTACACACAAAATTAAAAGAATTATAGCATAAAACACAGATAGCCTATATCTTGCCTACATAAAGCAAAGTATATGGCCGTTGTATCCCTAGAACATTTTTTCCTTTTTTCTCATCTTAAAAAAGAAAACCCATTATCTACTAGTTAAGTAAACAACGATGCAGTTTTCTAAAAAAGAATATGCTAGGTAATGGTAAACTTATTGTGTTCTTGGCTTCAGCCCACCAACTATTCCAAAGAGATTAAAAATAAACATTACATGAAATACAATGTAAATTGTTTAAACAAACACATTTATGTTTAAATATCTGGATAATAACCATACTCCCACATTGGTGAAGTGTGGATTTTCCCATTGTCTTATTAATGATGAAGTATAGTCACTGGCCTCCCTTCTAAACTGTTTACAGTATTTTTATATGTTCAATAATAATTTCATGTACCAGTTTCAGCATTTTATTTTGAAAAATAACAGCACCATATTTCTCTCCACACCTCAAATTATACCCAATCTTAAAATATTATATATGTGTAAACAGCATACATATTTATAAAACAACGTGCTAAAATAAGGTCCCTGTAAAAAATGTACCAAAATTGTGCAAAACAAAGATTGATAACAAGGAAACCTCTAGCACAGCCATTCAATAATTTGTTATTCTGGCAGGGGAAAAAGAAGAGAGCATGGGAAATTCCATATTGTCCAAGTTTAGCAATATTTAATTTCCTAAAACACTGCTCCAGAATGTCAGACAAACCTCAGACAAAATTATTTCCTTAATTCCTATTTCCTCCCACATTTTAATGTTTCTAAAATGGGATTATTTTACAAAGAATATATATGTTTTACAGTAGTTCCCCCTTTTTAAAAAAGAGCTATACTAAATTGATGTCAGATCTGACAAATGATAGAGATTCAGAATCACAGAAATATAGTAAATACAGTATTACTCATCAAGGGGAACTCTAAGTTAAGTACTGTTTAATTTCTTCCAGCAATACTTGCTGAGGTTACTATTCACCCTACCCAAAGTGGAATCCTTACAATCTCCTAAAACAAAGACACAGCAAAAGCCTGCAACCAATCAATTTCTTTGAATATATATACATATATATATATATATATATATATATATATATATATATATATATATTTTACAGTGGTGGCTAATGCCAAGTCATTCACACTTACCAGGGTGAAGAAGCCAGAAAGTGATTTAGAGATTATAAAGATAGATAATGGATGCAATGGATTTTTGTACATTGATTTTGTAGCCGGCAACTTTATTTGTTTATTGTTTCTAATAGCTTTTTGGTGGAGTCTTTAGGGTTTTCTATATAAAGCATCATGTCATCTGCAAAAAGTGACAATGTAACTTCTTCATTCCTAATTCAGATGCCTTTTATTTCTTTCTCTTGCCTGATTGCTCTGGTTAGGACTACCAATGTTAAATTGCATAGCAGTGGTGAAATCTCAGAAAAAAATTCATTTTGCAATTACAATGAAAAGAATAAAATACCTAGGAATAAACTTAACCAAAGATGTGAAGGACCTATACACTGAAAACTATAAGACATTTTTAAAAGAAATTGAAGAGGACACAAAGAAATGGAAAGACATCCCATGTTCATGGATTAGAAGAATCAACATAGCTAAAATGGCCATATTACCCAAAGCAATATACAGATTTAATACAATCCCCATCAAAATCCCAATGGTATTTTTTAAATAATTAGAACAAAAGAATCATCAGATTTGTATGAAACCACAAAACACCCTGAATAGCCAAAGCAATCCTAAGAAAAAAGAATAATGCTAGAGGCATCATACTCCCTGACATCAGCTTGCACTACAGAGCAACAATAATCAAAACAACATAGTATTGGCAGAAAAACAGACACCTAGATCAATAGAATAGAATTGAAAGCCCAGAAAGAAACCCACATAAATATGGACCAATAATTTTCAACAAACGAGGCAAAAACATACAATGAAGAAAAGACAGCCTCTTCAATAAGTGGTGCTTGGAGAATTAGAAAGCCACATGTAAAAGAATGAAACTAGACTGCTGTCACCATGTATCAAAATTAACTCAAAATGAATCAAAGTCCTAAACATAAGACCTGAAACAATAAACTGCATAGAAGAAAACATAGGTACTAAACTTACTGACTTTGGGTTCAAAGAGTGTTTTATGAATTTGACCTCAAAGGCAAGGGAAGTAAAAACTAAAATAAATCAATGAGACTATACCAAACTAAAAAGCTTCTGCACAGTAAAAGAAACCATTGACAAAATAAAGAGGCAACCAACCAAATGGGAGAAGATATATACAAACAATGCCTCTGATAAGGGGCTAATATCCAAAATATATAAGGAACTCACAACTCAACAACCAAAAACCAAACAATCCAATTAAAAAATGGGCAGAGGACCCGAATAGGCATTTCTCCAAAGAGGTACACAGATGGCCAAAAGATATATGAAAAGATGCTCAACATCACTAGTCATTAAAGAAATACAAATAAAATCCATGATGAGATATCACCTCACACCAGTTAGAATGGCAATCATCAACGACAAATAATAAGTGTTGGAGAGACTGTGGAGAAAAAGGAACCCTCTTACACTGTTTGTGGGAATCAGACTGGTGCAACCATTATGGAAGGCAGTGTCGGGGCTCCTCAAAAAATCAAGATTAGAATTACTATACAATCCAGTAATCCCTCTCCTGGGTATGTACTCCAAAATTTGAAAACATTTATCCATAAAGATATATGTGCTCTGATGTTCACTGCACTTTATTTATGGTAGCCAACACATGGAAACAACCAAAGTGTCCTTTGATGGGTGATTGGGTAAAGAAAATGTGGTATATATACACAGTGGAATACTACTCTGCCATAAGAAAAGATGAAATAGTGCCATTTATGACAACGTGGATAGATCTTGAGATTATTATGGTAAGTGAAATAAGTCAGACAGAAAACCATATGACTTCACTGATATGTGGGATATAAAACAGAAAACAACAAAGTAACAAGGCAAACAAATAAAGAAACAAAAACTCATAGACATAGACAATAGTTCAGTGGTTACCAGAGGGTCAGGTGGAGAGGAGATAGAAGAGAGTTAAGGGGTCAAATATATGGTGATGGAAGGAGAACTGACTCTGGGTGGTGAGCACACAATGTGATATAAAGATGACGTATTACAGAATTTTACACTTGAAACCTATGAAATTTTACTATCCATTGTCACCCCCAATAAATTTTAATTTAAAAAAAATAGTTAATGGAGACAAAGAAAAGCTTACTGTAAAATAATGAGGTTGGTTGCCAAATTGACAGTATGAATTATCTGTTGTGAGGACTCTCATAAAATGACATGTTGTTACTCCAAGAACTGGCCATTACATAGCTTGGCCAGACTACATGCAACACTTTTGATAACTATTCAAGTCAAAGCCTTGGCTACAAGTTACCGCTACAAGTGGCCTGGAACTCATTTTGGCATTAAGAACTTTCAGGCAACTCGGCAAAAGTTGCCCAAGAAATCTATTTTTCTTGATGAGAGAAAACCAACAAAACACGTTCACCTATCTTAATTTTACGCGCACATTTTAAGGGAAGACATTATCAATAGTTAATTCATTTATATATTCATTCATCTTTTCAACAAAAGTAGGAGAGGCACATTTCAAAACATACCAAATTCCATTCAAAACCTCTACCATCTCAAGGATTCCACATTTCTTATCATTACTTTAAAGAACGTGTCTACATGATTGCTAGGCCAATTCCCAACATCATTTCTCATTCACCACCCTCAAGCAAACCATCGGGAAAAAAGGACTGTACAGATTTTCAGACTGCCTAAAGCTGATTGTGGGAAGAGGCTATCAAACTAATGTGCCAGGTTTCTCATTGCTCCAAATATCACTGCATATATTTTCTGCTCTGAAACAAGAATTTATTCTGCTGATTTACTCAACAGAATTCTAGACATTTGCCTCAACTATCTTTATCCAGATTTGTGTGAAAATTTTACAGGTTAGGATTTCATGCTGCACTGACCATACAGAACCTGACAGAGGAGGTGTGTGTGGGGGGTGGGGGGTGGGGGGGTCCAGCCATTGCAATAGAGGATGTGATGTCCCAAAGCCCCTCCTGCAGCAACTGGAATCACATGAGTATAAAGGCACCTCCTCTACCATTGATCTTTAAACTATTTCTTATGGTGACTCACCACAACCACCCAATCCACCTGCTAAAATCCATAATTTTAACCAATTGGTGTAATGCAGAGATGGCCCTACAAAGAGATAGCTCATCATCAATTAAGAGATGATGCTGGAGAAGAAGGGAGAGATGCTTTGATTAAATGCGAACTTTTTAATTCTTTCTTTAAAGTTCTTCCCTCAAAGTTTTATGCCTGAATTATTTTATGGTGAAGTTAGACAGATTGTTTACAACAAAAAGGAATTTTAAATCAAAACGTTGCAAATATATTTTATTGCTCCTAATACAACATCTGTTCTGCGGACCAAAGAAATCTAGCAAACAGGGCAGCCAGTTAGCTCAGTTGGTTAGAGCGCAGTGCTCATAACACCAAGGTTGCCAGGTCGATCCCCACATGGGCTAGAGATACGCCCTCCACAACTAGATTGGAACAACTACTTGCCTTGGAGCTGATGGCTCCTGGAAAAACATACTGTTCCCCAATAAAAAATAAAATAAAAAAATAATAACTACATTTAAAAATAAGAAATCCAGCAAAGAACGAATTGAAATGGAAGACAATTGAAGTCTAGGAGAGTAATTCTTTACAAAAGGAAGGGCATGAAGATGAAACATGCAGGGGGATTCCAGAGCCCAGGTGAAGGCATGAGCACAGCAGGGCAAACACAAGCCTTCTTTTAGTTCTTTCCTCCCCTCCACACCTGCTCTTGTTTCCCTCTTTTCTCTCTCTTACTCTCACTCCATCAGCTGCGCAGAGCCACTATATTAATTCACTTCAACCACATGCTTCATGCTTTTCCTTGGAACTAAGGGAGATTAGTGAATTTACTTTGGTTTTGTTTGAAAATATTAATTCAGAAAGCTCTGGAGAAAAGAAGAAAGAAAAGAAAGAGGCTTCCATTTGTCCCTAATTGTTAACTTACTATCATAGCCAATGTCTCTGAATTAGTGTGGTGTCAAATTTAATGAAAATCTTCTGACTCATTTGTTGTCCTCTAAGCAACTTTTTCCCCCAGCAAAAGCCAATAGCCTAACCATTGAATGCTCAATGAATGTTACAAATAGACTGATGTCTTGACATTATTCTCTCAGTGGTCCAACTAGTTCAGGTGTTAATGTTTACAAGACAGAATAGGACAGGCAAAATAAACTATAAATCCACATTATAGGTCACGGGGAGAGACAGGACTCAGGAAACATACTATACCTTTGTAGGCTTCAACAACTTAAGAGATTTTGACATAGCATGAAAACACAGAGCTCAAATAATTGTCTGGTCTAGGTGGAATAAGAATTAAAAATTTGGTTGGAATAGAATGGTGGGGAAAAAACTCAACTTAGAGTCAGGACATCTGGTTCAAATCTTACTCTGTTTATTACCTGTGATTTTGGACACACTGCCTCTCTTAGCCTTAATTTCTTTATCTGAAAATTGGGGAAATATAAGTACATACATGATGGGATTGTTGTGAGGATTTAGTAAGATGTGATACTTAATAGCATAGTACCTGAAATGCAGTAGATACTCAATAAACATTGTACAAAAACAACTTTCTTCCACTGCAGTTGTGTGGTATCAACTCATAATTTAAAATCTTTTTTAGGAGGGGCTGCGGGAAGAAACTTATATTCTTTCCAATATGGCCATTGCCTGACATCTACATTGCTTAAAATATTAGGTCTCTTTTTTTTAATTTTTATTTTTTAAAGATTTTATTGAGGAATTGGGGGAAGGAAACAGCGTTAGGGAATCGGGGAAGAGGAACAGACAAGTTGCTGTCCTTTTGTCCTTCAGTCTAGTTGTGGAGGATGTTCACTGGCCCATGTTGGTATTATCATTGCTCTCTACCCAGGTGAGGCAGACGCTCGCCAGCCATTGGACGGCTGCTCATGGCTGTTCACGGCTGCTCATGCTTGCTCACTGCAGCTCACACCAGCTGCTGGCTGCTCATGGTAGCTCACAGCAGCCCACTGCAGCAGGGGCTGCAGCCTACGCCATTGCGGGCAACTCACAGGAGCCCAGCTCCAGGTTGAGCTGTTGTTCACCATCTTAGCTGTAGAGGGCAGTGTCACTGGCCCTCATATGTGGGATCCAAACCGGGGCCCTGCTGCTCAGAGCCGGTGTCCCAAGCCAGCTCTTAACCAACGTGCCACTCAGCCGGCCTTAGGTCTCTCTTAATCTCCCATTGCAGTATGTGAAATGATTTGAGGTTTATTCATACATTTAGTGAGGATCTACTTTCTTCTTCAGCAGGCTTGCCATCCAGCAATAAGAGAGAAATACAAATTATTACAATCCAGGGTGTAACTGCCACAACCAGCCCAATTAGGAAATCAGGCTGGCGGTGCACTGGTGGGGGTGGGAGGTTTGGGGGGTGGGGAGTACGTGAGCCTGAGGGATCCTGGGAGGCTTGGATGAGAAACAGGACATGCACCCAGGCTTATGGGTCAGAAAAGGAATCTGACAGGCATGAACAAGAAAGGGGAGGTTTCCCAGGAGAATTTAAAGAAAGATATTCAAACTCTAAAATATTTTTTAAATGTTTAAAATGCTCTTTTTGAATGTGCCTAAATCCTAATTCATATGAGTTATGTGTCCACACTCAATTATTCATAATTGTACACACTGTTCTTCAGTGACTCTAATTGAGCTAATTTAAAAAGTAACACAGATATTTATATCTTTTGAAATTCATGAGAACTTCTATAGGAATAAGCAGTGATGGAAATAAACCAATAAAACCACATCAAACATTCTGCTTTTATATACTTGTTAACTGAGAGACAAAACGGCAGACCTTGATATCTGTTATGAAAATGCTTGTAGAAGTTGGTTTTCTTCCAAATCACAGTTCCACCCTGAATCAGATCACCCTCATTATCACCATCATCACAGCAGTTAATGTTTACGTGCTAAATACTGTTGCAAGTACTTGATAGATAGGAACCATTTATTTCTCAAAATGATGAACTTGTCTCATACCAAAAGTTAACGGCCTTTTCAATTTTACTAAAAATTTCTTACGTGATGAGCAATCTTTATGTTGGCTTGGGCATTGCCAGCACACATTTACAAACCATTTCTTATTTCTTTGTGGAGCATATAATAGACTCACTTCACATACCTAAATCATGGTGAAATAAATATCATTTTCATAAGCTTTTGCATTCTCACTTCATATCATATTCACCAGTGAGCTCTGAGCTTTTTTCTCTGGACAGCTTTTCACAAATAAATTATTTTTTTACTCTTTACAAAAGTTACAATACAGTGATGACCAGATTGGAACAACCAAGTGGCCCTTATAAATTCTTGCAGAGTATTTGGCTGGGCTCACTCTCTGAATTAAAGTGATTTATTCCCATCCAGTACAAGTATTTCAAATCCATGCTTCAGCAAAACAACAAGGTAGTACTATCAGGACTTTGGGACCATGCATGAAGAATGAAATCAAGGATATTAAACCCAAAAGTCTATTATTGTATATGATCACTGAGATTAGAAGACTATATGAGGTATAGTCTATATAATAAGAACACAGCTTCAATATTTAGAAATAAAGTTTAAAAGCCAGTGCTATCAATTTCATTTTTATGTTAGCTTAATGTGTCAAATGTGTATTTTTTTACATGTAATTCACATATTTCATCACACTTGCAATTAACATACTATAAGAAAAATTTAACAATGCAACTTCTGTCTCTACCACCCTGAAAATGAGACGATTAGGAAATCAGAAGCTAAATCACACATCTGAACAACAACATGCCCACAAATAGCATAAAGTGTATATGCAGAAAATAGTAAATAACTCAGTTATCATAGAGGTTAACCCCAGTTTCAAGGCATCAACAGAAAGTTTAATATTTTCCAGAGTTTTTATAAATTTCAGTCAAACCTTGACGCTTATTATTTCATGATTCCATCATTTAATACACAGAACGTTTTTAGAAGAGTGTCTGCATGTGTGTGGTAGCCAAATTTCTCAATTTTAATAGTTATTTGGCTTAATGGACTCGATTTTCATAATAGACCAACCACTTAAGACATTCTGTATAAAACAACTGCTCTTGAAGTTATAAGGGTCACCACAAAGAATCCACAGTGTTGGGCTGTGTTTAACTTGTCATTCCTACTGTCGGAATGACAAAACTGATTTGATCATAAATAGCCTCTAAAAAAGGCCAGTGTGCTTTGGGGATACGCCAACTTGATCCAACCACAGTGAACTTGGAACTCTGAGAGCACAGTATCAGACTTCTTGGGGGGATAGTAGTGGAATGTGGAGCTCAGAGTCTAGTTAAACAAAAGTTAAATTGCTTTTTAATTTAAAAATATAGACTCCAAGAATCTAATAATTGAAATAGTATTTGAAAATAATAGCTTCAACAAATAAGATTTTTAAAGACTTCTTACCATTCTGAGCTGCTCTTCTATGGGTGTGAAATAAAACACCAGGTTTTATCCCACTGAAATCTGAGAGGCAAGGAGCTTGTTTTAACCATTCATATGTCTGTGTTGGCTTTGCAGATAAAGATCAACTCAATGGCATTTTAGAAAATTAGTTGTGTCTAATCCCCAGTGTCCTCGTTGACATTTCCTTTATTAATAGAACTGGATACACATGGCATGGGCATTTGCTATGACTGTTATAGCAACTTGCAAAGAAGAGATGCTCAAAGGCAAAAAGTACTTCATCAGCCTTCTTGGTAACTTTCTCTGTAACCAGCAGTCTCTTGAGCATTTGCAGATTGGTTTTCAAAAGTTCTCTCAAGATATAGGTAACAAAGCAGGAGTTAAAACATTGATTTTTAAAATGCCTTCTAAAAACTACCTCTAGTATTTTGTTAATGTACAACTTTTACAGGAAAAAGCATAACTGGTGATTTTTATTTTTATTTTTTTGAGGGCAGCATCACTGGCCCTCATATGTGGGACCCGAATGGGGGCCCGCTGGCTTCCCAAGCCAGCGCTTAACCACGGCGCCACTCGGCCGGTCCCATAACTGGTGATTTTTGTAAAATATTTATCCCTCCACCTACCAACCACTCTCCAAAATTCTCATGTCATCCAATAACAATCAGATAAATAAATGGTCATCAGGCCTCCATTTCCTTCCTTTATTCTTCCCTATAACCTTCCTTCTTTTTTCACTTCATTTTTAAATTTCTCATTTTCATTCTCTTAAATATCCAAATTTTATTTTGTTTTTTCATTTCTAGAATCATTTCATGTCTTTTTCACATAAAACCAAAAAATGGAATGGGAAACAAACATATGAAAAGATGAATGGTCAACATCACTGTTCAGGAGAAGGTAAGGTAAAATGACACTGAGATAACATTTTCTCTTTTCAGATTCTAAAACATAACATAAATTGATAGACTCCAATATTAGGGAAATTGGTACACTAATACAAATTGTACATGGATAATGGTGCAGTTCCTTTAAATGGTGGCAATATTTATTTAAAATGTACATACCTTTTGATACAGCAACTCCACTTTTTGAAATCTACCCTACAGAAACACTTGTACAACTATGAAATGATAGCCATAATAATGACCATAAACGGAAATTGTTGATTAAATCATGGTGTGGCTATACTATCATGCAACTTAAAAAAATAATTAAGTAAGTCTATATTACGGATACAAAAAAATCCCCATAATTTGTTTTTAATGAAAAATATCAAATAACAGAATAATATTTATAGTATGATCTTTCTTTAATCTATAATACATACGTGCATACATATTTTCAGATTCATATATTGAGTTGTATACAGAAAAAAAATCTCTATTTGGGCACACATGTCTCAAATTTAATGTCTCCAAAATTAAACTACTGATCTTGCCCCCAACACTTGTCCCCTATCTTACTAAATGAAACCTCTATTGACTCACTTGCTTATTCAAGAAACCAGGGACATCCTCCTCTTTCATATTCCCCAGCTCTAATCCAATTCTAAACACATTTCAAATCTGCCTACTACTCAGTCTCCATTGCCATTATCCCCATCTAAGTCTCCATGTTTCACTTGATTTTTACTATAAAAATTGTAAAAACTTTTATCTGTTATCTTCTACTCTTGCAATTTTCTAATCCATTTTTATACCCCTTTTTACAACACAATGAATCATGTCCCCCCATGCCTACAACCCTCCATGGCATCACTTTGCACTTAGAGAAAATCTACTCTCCCTTTCTTGGACTACACCATCTGCATTATCTCAATACTGACTACTTCTCCAGCCAATGTCCTTACAGTGGTAACAGCAGTAATAATGTTGTCAAATATTTCCTCACTTTCAATAGAACTGTGTAAGGCATACAATTATTAGTAAGTATTCTGAAGATAGAAGTGGGCTTATCCCAGGATTAGCTGTTGGAAAGTTATCTCCTTACTGGTTTCCCTGAGATTCTTGCTCACCTCCAAACTACTCTCCATACAGCATCAAAAGAGGTGAAACTCGAGTACTCACAAACATTCCTTTTCTTAAGAGCCTCCAATGGTGTAGATCAACCCATCTGGCCCCCATCTAGCTCTCTAATGTTATGTCATGCCATTGTCCCTTTCATTCTTATACTTGAGCTAACTGCGCTCTTCTTAGTTGCTCAAATACACAACCTCTTCTTCATCTTGGATATCTGTATATGCCTTTCTGTCTGAAACATTTCCCTTCCATGCTTTTATATGGCTGCTCCTTCTTGTATTTTCAGTTTCATCTTGAATGTAACTTTTTCAGACAGTGCTTCTTTGATCGGTAAGTAGCCTACTGGTACTTTTCTTTCTCATTGCACTATATTCATTCCCTTCATATCACTTGACACAAGTTGAAATTGTTTGTTTACTTGTTTGTCATCTATCTTTCCAATACTCCAGAAATTCTATGCAGCACAGCCATAATAGAGGCATTGGTAGTGGGAGCTAGGAGTCATGCCTGCTGAATCAGGAAAAGCTCTTAGAATATAACATTAAGGGAATGTGCTAGGAAAGGAAAAGAGGAAGATCGTTCCAGGTCAAGGGGAAAACTGGTGAAGCTAGACAAAAGCATGTCAGAAGATATCAAATTCCAGAAGACTGTATAGTTGGAGCTTAAGGAGGGAAGTGAAAAAGGACTACTGAGGCTGGAGTGGGGCACTGAGGCTGAAAAGATAGGTGCAACCAGATGGTAAAGGACTAAGGAGACTTTTCTTGTCCTATAAGCTCTGGAGAGATGCAGAAAGCTTTAAAAGGAGAGTGAAATACTAGATTTATGATTTTGATGGGGTAAGAGGAGAAAAGACAAGAAGCGATCTTCTAAAAAACACATTTTTAGCCCCAATGCTCCTCATTAATAATGATAAGATATGCAAACAGTCTAGTGAAATATGAGAAATTAGAAACAAGTATAGTTTTTAATCAAAATTAAATATATGAGAAAATGTATGTGAATATGTAGTATACATTCAAATATATTTTTAAAAATATAACTTTTTTTTTTAATAATAAAGTTTTGGTAATGTCAGTTAATTTTCCAAAGGAACCAGTGTTAAAACTGTGCTAGGTAAAAAAGTCAGTTAATGTAGGTAGTTTATAGGAACAGAAGCAGAGTTATTTGCCCTACATAATAAAAATATTTTTGAGGGTTATAAACCATGTATCACTTTGGTAAACTTTACATAGTAAGACTGTCAAACTTAGAGAAAAACGAAAACATCTGAAGATACTTGTGTATAAACAAAAGTCGTTAAGTTGAAAAAAAAAATGTTAAAAGACTTGGAAAACACATGAAACTTAGTGTTTCCCATTTAGAGATTAATCCAATAATCTGGGGGAAACCTAGCACATATGAAAAAGTCACTTTTTAAAAAAATCACAGAGTTTAGATATGACCTGATTTGACCCCAAATTCCACTGGACATTCTGTCACAAAGTAATTAGAAATACACAATGTACTTGTTCAATTTGTTTGTACTATGTAAAATTGATTTTTTTTTCTTTAATACTAAAATTTGGTCCATCTGTTAGGAAAATAGAAAATGTCCTAAATATATACAAAGAGTGGGAATGCTTCATTCCACTGGCTGTATCCTGTAGTATATGCATTTTCATCAGTATGTTTGTCTTGCAGACAAAATGAATATCAGATGGTGGTTTTGAAAAAGGGCAGACCTAACATGAGGTGATTAGTTTCAAAAACAGATTTTTATTCTTGATAAATTATTACCAAATACAATCATCTGTTGATTGAGGATATAAAACAGATTGGTCATACTACAACCCACAGGTTAAATGAAAAACGGAAATAATAAGTTTATTTAACATGGTCTTGCATTAGGTTCCCAGCAGTGCAAATCTAAGGCAAATAATTAGATTTCCAATTTAAAGATATACATTTGTTAAGCCAGACATTTCCTGAGGTCATCTATTTCTCTGTTGGCTAGTCTCATTGCACTGGCAATGTATTTAGGACATTTTCACTTAGAACTCTATATTACTATACCTTGTACATTACCCTGATTAAGCCAATATTGTAGTTTGATTCAGGGATAATGCAGAGAGGGCAAAGTGCTGATTGTGATGACTCCTGGCTGCAAATCAGACTCAGATACACTATCACTTAAGCGTACAGGAAACTAATGCCTTAAAAATAAATCCTACTGGGCATGGAGGTGGGGTGGGGAAAGAATTTACTAAGAGACAACTGGTAAACCAAACAAATCATACTAAGTAAATGAGACAACAAATATAGTCACTCAATTTCTTAAATATCCACTCTTCTTTCTTTCAGGGCAACCCCTTAATTGTATGGTAAAAAATAAAAAGTTAAAAGACAACTGCTCCGATCAATAGTATATCCTATTTTTACTGAGCATGATCCTCCCTCTCCCTTCTCTATACTCCTCTGTTTCTTCAGTAATTTACAGCTCTGCTAGGTAATATCTCTCCAGAGAGCAAAGAATCCCATTACAGATGATTCCTCTGTGCAGACTTCAGCTCTGTAAATCAACAGTCTGAGAGCTCTCTAACAGATTTTAAATCCCTCCTTGAGCTAGGCTGGGACAACTTGCAAATTGGTGGGGCCGGAAGTGGGAGGAGGAAGGAGAATATTGTACCCGAGTTAAATTCCAGGAAAAGAGCTTACAAGACAATTTGTGTCTTTGTTAGCTTTCTCCAGTAACCACTGTGCTTTAATACAGAACAGAGGAAGTCCAGAAATCACAGGGATTGAAAAAGTATATCCAAAGGAGATTTTCTCCACGAGAAAAACATTCCCAAGGGATTCTAACAAGCCCAGCAGAGTATGTCAGAAGTATAAAGTAAGCCTCCTTGGAGATAAGATTTTTGAATGAAATAGAACATCTTATGACACAGGTGGGGAGATTATTTCCAAAATAAACCTCTGAGAATTAGATCGACCACAGGGAATTTATTTTCCAACAGGACTTCATTGCCTTTATTACTCAAAAAAATGAAAAATCGTCTAGAAATCAATTTATGAGTAGAAAAAATTTGAGAGATTCCCATTATTTTTTGTATGGCACAAATCTCATTAAAATAATGGTGAATTGGGCCGGGCGAGTGGCTCAGTTGGTTAAGAGCTCGCTCAAGAGTGCGAGCCGAGCTCTGAGCAACGGCGGTTCAATGCCAGCCCGAGTTGAGCTGCCGCTGAGCTCCCAACAGGTGGCAGGATGGCTCAGGTAAAAAAAAAAAAAAAAGGTGAATAATGATAACAACTAGGATGCAAAACATAGGTAATTATATAACAACTTATGTTGTAATAAGAGTATCTTACACATATTATACCAACAGTGATCACATTAGGAAATAGACTTTCATGTATTTCCATGATCAAAAATCCAACGTGATGTGGTTTTAAATGTTCCTTATAAAATAGGTAAGACTATGTTCAATTTGAACAAAGTGCTTATTGAAGTAGAACAACAATGAAAATAACAAGGACAAGGAAGGCAGTTCAATATTCCAAATCCAATTGTTTCTGAATGTCAATCACTTGAGACTTCAGTTTAACAGACTACTCTTGTATTGATATTATCAATACAGAAGATAGCTCTCTCCCTTTCTGCTTGTCTGCCCCACTCTATCAGCCTGGTCCTAAATCAACACTTCATCTTTTTTCCCTTTTCTTCTTAAATTATTTTCACTTTTGAACTTTACTACTTGGCCATTTCTGTGACCAGCACTCCCACTTTTCTCTATATATTCCTTCACTTACATTTAATTGTTACTTAATCTTGTCCATCTTTCCTTTTGTATTTCTCTTATTTTGTTTTTCACTTTTTATCTACCATCATTCTAGTACCAGGTCACATCACCTCTACCCTAGATTACTACTATTACATTCTGTCCAAAATTTTGCTTTGAGTTTTTCTCAGCTCTTCAGCCTATGCACACATTTCCAATGAATCCTCCTAAAACATTACTCTAATCATGACTTAATAAAAGCTGGAATCTGAGATACTTCCCTTTGCTTAGTTCCATGGTCTCAGAGAACAACCTTTGCCTAAATATTCTGCAAACTAATGTCGTCTGTAAAGGAATGAGAAAATGAACACATTACAACACATCGTTTTTTCTAGACAAACTACTCCAAGCAAATGCTTTTGTTAGTCAACATTTCCCTCTTAGTACAAAAACAATAGCATCTCATTATTAAACTGGAAGAGGTTTTAGAAGATAACCAAATGAAACCCTTGATGCTGGCATGATTATCAGTTTAAGGTAATTTCCTATAAGGTCCTTTCCTTTTTCAGTATCACTTCTCCAGGGCACCAGGCCAACTCACAAATATTGCCTCTGATTAGTATGATTACCAACAGGCCGAACACACCTCCAGGACAGGTTTGCTCCTGTGGTGAAAACCGTAGTGACATTCTATAGCAATCATCGCTGCAGTTGGTTTTCTGGAAGGGATCTCACTGTCAATCTTTATTCCCAATGTCAACCTTGTCCTTAGCATGGATTATTATGTAGGGAATTTACTGTGCTGCCAGAAAACTTCAGACTGCACTTCACTTTTAAATGGAAGAAAAAGCCTTAGGGCACAATTGGGCACCCATGTGCTGCTTTAAGAATGGTGTGTTTATTTTGTTATTATTATTATTATTATTATTTTTAAGAGGGCAGTGTCACTGGCCTTCATATGTGGGATCCGAACTGGGACCACAGGCGTCCCAAGCCAGTGCTTAACCACTGCGCCAACTCGTCCGGCCCTGGTGTGTTTATTTTAAATTGGTGCTCCATCTCTAAAGTTCAAGAGGGATCTTTAAAAAAAAAAAAATCAGTGTTTTAAAAGATCCGATTTCCCTGCACCTTTGGTCAAGAGTTCATAGTTACTTCCTCTGTTAGAAGGAGCACTAACTTACCTTAGCCACAGCAGAGACATTTAAAAACAGTGGATTCCCTTTTCTCTATCTATTGGTTCATCAGTAACTTTCTTTTCTAAAACTGCCTTTGCCTTTGTATGGAAGAGTTCTAATTCTCTACTGTTTGGCATTTACATTTTCAAATGTAAATAATGAGTGCTGAACTCCACAACACCCTTCCAAACACTCTTTACTCCTGTGTACATTTACTTCAAACAGCACTTCTTTGACTTCTGATGAACAATTCTCCTCTGTATACTCTTAACAGAATACTGCCTCGTCCCCACCATCGCTAATATAGCACTTAGCTCATCACATCATAGAGGCGGTATGAGTTTGTTTCCTCCCAGCTGGCATAGTCTGGGAGCTCCCGAGAGGCTGGGACCATGTTAGATTCACCTTTGAATTTCAAAACACAGCATAGCGATGAACATATATACAAGGTGCTCTATACATTTATTTGCTGAATTGAATTGGACTGACAAGTTTCCATTCAGGCCATGTTAATTACTGGCTATGACCAGACCTCTTCAGACAGAAGGCAGCAGTGAAATGAAGTAATTATCCAGATCACTGAGGACAAAAAAATGTGCTAATTTGGGCAAAGTGAGTAAGCAAGATTTTGCCTAACTGAACTAATCCATCATTTCATTCCAATGCTTAGCTTTTCTAATGGAAATCTGACCTCTGTGGGGCAGCCCTACTCTCTCCTGTGCTTTATGTTATAACTGAGTCATCTGTTTTATATTGATGCTGAACATACCCTTGTGCACAGGACAAAAATTGCATCCTAATCCCTATCAACTGTCACATTGGTTCCAAGCAGGGTCAGTTGAGGTCAGCATGTAGATGGATTTGTGAAACCCATGACTGGACCCACATTTAAACACCACACCCCACTCATATAGTGAGTCACTGGTATCTTCTTTATACACCAAAGTAAGCAAGTTGTATAACTAATTCAACTTTTAGCACATGGTTTCTTGAAATTAAATCTGCATAATCCACCAGACAAAAAAGTGAGATGAGTCTCACAATACATTTACCCTTTGGGATGCAGATACATCTTTACTGGATTTTAGGGATGATTAGAGGCACAAATTGTTGCTTTTTAGAACAGACCAACAGCTTTGTTATTTAGAATGCATATATTTGTTGGCATCTTTCCTTTTCCAGCTCATTTGTACTGGATCTAAGTAGAAAAGCAAAGTTACTCACACGACTAAGCAACAGATTAGAAATTTAATTACTTGACTTTAAACTTTTGTCATCCTGTAACTGTAATTAATTTCCTTATCTACCAGTATCTAGATTCAGAAATGAGGAAAAAAAATTTTTATTGTGTTTCACAAGGAAGCATAATTTTTAGAAAGCACTTTGCATTTATAAGTTTAAATCTTTCCATTTACAAGTTGTTATTTAGTTTACAAACAACTAAAAAACTACTACACCAAATACATAACTGTATTCAAAAATCAACACTGACAAATTATAGGATTTTTAAAACACCCTCAAGGCTGAAAAGCAGGATAAGTATATATTTTTTAATTAGTGTATAATTTTTTTAATTAGACAAAATGGTTAATGGAAACTACAAGACAGTCAGAACACTACAGTGCTTGAGACAGTAGAGAGTAGTAGAGAGAATCTGGTTATCCGAAAAACCCTAGTTTGAATCTCAGCTTCTCCAGTCATGAACTTTGTGACAGTGGGCAAGTCACTGAACCTTTCTAAAACCTCACTTTGCTTACATCTGAAGTAGGAATAATAGTTCTACCCTTAGCTAATTCTTGAGGTTGTTTTGAGAAGAACATGAGATAATATATGTGAAAGTAATTTTGAAACTATGGGAAGCAATACAGTATAAGAGCATTATTATTGTTTTGGCTTGTGGAGATTGATGGTGATGATGGCAATAATGACCTGATGTTTGTCATCAGATACATCTGACATTAGTTAATTCAATTACCATAACAGCAAATTAATTTTTGTTCCAATTTAGCCATCTGCGAGGCTGAAATATTTGTTTCAACACCATGTGAACAATAACTTGTATTAGTTTAAACAGAATAACAAACAAACGCATGGATTACAGCTCTACCAGAAAAAAAGACTAAAGTTCATATTTCTTCAAATGAAAGAGTCCTTTTCTCATCTGGCTTCCTCCTCACTCTCGTAGGACAAACTTGTTAGCAAATGTCAACTATATTTTATTAAACTGACTGTGAAAAGGGTAAACTTCAGACAGAGATTATCGGCCCTCGGATCCCTGGATTTGTTTGTTGCAGATGCAATTTTCACAACTCCTGTTCAAGCTTTTTAAAAGAAATAAGAAAGAAAAGAAAAAGAAGAAAGAAAAAAGGGGGAGGAAAGAGGTGAGATAAAGAGAACAGTAAATAAATTCAAACTTTTTTGAGGACAAAACCAGGTGGTCAATACCAGAACCTTCAGCAAAGGGAAGAATTCCAAGACCCAGCACTCAGTCATTTAAACTTCACCATGGAGGTCAGGAACTAACCCAGAAATAATCCACTATGTTTTAGGTACAGCACCCAGAGGATACCAGCCATCTTCCTAAAGACTTCCTAAATAAAGAAGCAGTCTTCAACTAGTTTTCTCTCTTTGTGGCTTGCTAACATCCAAAATGCAATCCATGGCTCTTTGTAAAGATTGTGTTGCTCCACAGGAAATCTTTGTTCTTCTACTTATCATTAGTTCTCAGTTATTTTCCATAAGACTCTTCCCCAACACTAACTGTTATGAGTTGGCTAGAAAAATGTAGAGACATCACTATAGTTTCCTGGGTTTTGTCAAAATGATTACCCTTTAATAAAGATATTTATGAAGAGCCTTAGCCAAGCTGGTAATCTCCCAAATGTCTTTCTTAGCTAGCAGCAGCAAGACCTCTGAAGTATTTTGTTATTAAAAAAATAGGCACCAAAAGAAACTCCTTTCCCTTACCACTTTAAATGCCACATATTTTTGCATATGAAGAAATAATTAAATTAGATAATATCAATATAGTGTATGACCCAACCCAAATGAGTATCCAAAGTAAAACTATTTTGTGGGATATTATGGTGTCACATTAAAAAAAAAAAAAAAAAAGAAAGTGTTTCCTACTCAAATAAGTTTGGTGAACACTAAATTAAACTAGGTTTAAAGATTCCTTTTCTGCTGGATTTCTCAGAGCTACAATATGCTATCATGTATTGCCATGATTTAAGAAAGTGTTTACAAAATTTACTTGACAATGAAACTCTTTTTCAGGGAACCCTATAAAAATCTAGAAGAAATGTGGTTAAGAAATGCAGGCCTTTAAGATGGCAGAAAGATGTCAAAGAATTCATCACAACCATCTAATAGATGTCTTTGTGTGGTTTCTTCTACTTATGCCAATCCATGTAGCCACAGAGAACCTACTGTCTTGCCAGGTTCTGTTTATTTAAGGAGTTGATACAGATTGCTTTGAGGGAAGAGAAAACCAGATTTAATCAGCACCAACAATTACAAGGATTTTTTTTCCCCCCAAGGGACAACAATCTTAAGAAATGGTATAAACCACCTTTTCCATGAAGTCCAAGGTCCCAATATTGTTTCACCTTAATTTCACTGGGGAGAGTGGGGACTTCACGTTTATAGGTTTACAAAAGTCATGATATTAATACAAACCACAAAATACTGGTGTATCCTCATTTCTAGAGAGTCTAGAAAAACTGGTTTCACAGCTTAAAAGAGAACATACTATATAGCATGCAAGAGATCAATTTTAGGGGTAATGATTTAATATCTAATCCATCTGTATCTACCTACCAGTAACACCTATTTGAACTCAAATTGCCTCTTTCTGTGTCTCTGACATTCCTTTCCATAGTTTCCACGACCAGTGAGCTATGACACAACTGATGACAACTGTTAGATGACTGCTTGTGCTACTTAAACCAGGTATTCCCTCCAGAAGACTTTTCTTATAATTAGGATAATAATGACCAGTTTTGTTCTCTTTTGTCTTTTGAAATGGCAGTGGGAAGGACCTAGATTTTATCTGTTTTCCCCAAAGCTCCTCTCCCCTCCCCCAGAGCTGAAGTAGAGCCTCTCACAATGCTACAGTAGCACCAGAGCCTGTTCAGCTGCTGTGGCAGCTCAACCATGCAATTTTATAGCAGGCAGCAAACAAGGCAGAGAATTCAGGGTTAAAAACTCAAGTGAAGTTTTGTCTTCTACAGTAATGAAAGCTGACTAAAAGAGTAAATCAAATGGATCTCCTACCAAAATGAAAACAGCTGTTTGGCCTGGCTTGGTCTCTGATTTAGGTTAAGTAATTATTGCTCTAGTGTGGTTCAAGGTTGTTCTGTATTAGTGAAATAGGATAGCACATGAAAATCATCCAACTTTTTAATTTACTGTAGCATCAGAAATTCCACTGTATAAAAAATTCCAGAAACGTAATCTTCTAAAAACTTTACCTACAAAACTTTTCAAATACCAATTGATTAAATCTTCCAAGACCTGACCAACTATATGATACATAATTACATTATAGTAATAACCTTTAGTGTCTATGTTGAGAAAATATTTGAATATTTTAACATTAAAACGCTAAAGTTTTTCAAGTTTTACTGAAGTGATATATTATATCCCAATTCCCAAATATCTGAAAAGATCATATTTTTGTATAGTGATTTTCCTATGAATAGTAACCAGTGAATAACTACTTCTCGAGCCCCCAAACAAGTCTATTTAATAGTGTAAACATTTTTATTTTTTTAATTCATCCATGGCATACCAATAGTAATTGAGAAGAAAAACAATTATAATGAAGAATCAGGGCAAAGGAATATTCATGAGGAAGAGGTCTGTGTTTAACACTAATCAGACTAAAATAAATTACTCAAGTCACTTCAAATTCTATTTCTTGTTTGTGGACTTTTGCTTCTGATTCTTCCATGACACCATCATTAGTTCTATTCTATCCTTATTTAAGCACTTTATTTCTGCTTCAGCTTGCCGCTGATAACACAGGACAAATCAATGGCAACTTGTTGGTGGTTTTTTAAAATGATGCTCCAGTAGTTAAATATTACCTGATATAAGATGGTAAGTTCTTAAAAAAAGATGATGACTGAAAGTCTTGGCCACCGTGAATTTTTAAGTCAACTTCCATTATACCACTGAGTGGATACTTAAAATGTTTGAACAGATAATAAATTAAAATATTTTCTAACACTAACAATTATTTAAATTATAGGATAACTTTTCTTCAATAAAGTGACATCTTTTGAGCATTTTAGCTCACTAAGGTACATTCAACTTGGCTCCCAACCAAAAAAAAAAAAAAAAGGAGAGAGAGAGAGAGAGAGAGAAGATTGCGCCAGAAAATTAATATTTTAAAGAAAATTACTTAGGTGGTGTAAAGCCCAGGAGAAAGTCTCAGGTGTTATAATTATTATTGCTGGATGCAAAATATGACATATTTACCTTTCCAGAGGGATAGTTTTGTAGCTTTCCTAAATCCAACTAGTATTTCTTGCTAATCCTTGCCAATTATTCTAATTAGTGCTTGCCAGCACATCAGAATAACAGAAACAGCAGAGTTACATGTGTTATTTCTCCAAAATGTTTCCACATTATGAATCTTTGGAGTCAATATTCCTTAAATAGGAAAATATATCATGTTTGAGGTTTCCATTCAGAAATTGTGTTGTGGAATTAGAACAACACTGTGTAATTAATCTAAGGATTTCAGAGGAACTCAGTGAAAAGCAAGATTTAAAAGAAAGGTTTAATTTTTCTCTTTCAGACAATTAATGTAAATTCTATTAACTGAGATCTTCAAAAATGATAGGGCACAAGAAGCCATTCTTGGCTGTCTGCAATCTGGGGAGAGGAACACAGAGAATGGTCCCATCACTTGGCATAGTAGTGTTTTCTTTTCAAGAAACACAAAGCCTGCTGTTACTACTGCACAAATCTTAGTGAATAGGCAAATGTCATTAACTCAAATTTATCAAGAAAATTGATCATAGCCACTTAAACAGTGCATCTTTAACTGCTGAGTCAAAGGATAAGGTCAAAATCTATTTAGTTCTCTGTAGACATGTTTCCATAAGCAGTGTTAGAGAACTACTTCCAGATAGAATCCCTACACTGAAAGGAAAATTCCCCTCCTCCTGCATGAAAAGTCACTTATCTTCCTTTCAAATACATCACTTGAGCCCCTGATCTCTCTTGAGCTCTCCGTTACTCCTGATATTCTTCCACCTGGGGTGTCTCCCCTTGAATAATCCTTTAATTGCCACATCTTCATGAATTTCATTTTGGAAATAAATGTTTTCTGAATCCACACTGAATAAATCTTGCTCCATGTTTATTATTTTTCTTATTTCTTTCTGAATTAGTCTCCTGAGCTATTACTATTTTTCTCTCTCTTCTTGACAGAATTCCAGGGATAAATCTAGTGGAAATGAAGAAATTGGCATCAATGATGAATTTGTTGGTTTAGAAGATTGTTTCTGGCATCATGCTCAGGTTCAGAAAGTACAAATAGCAGAAGGGGGAAAATGGACACTCATGGTGACTGATGTTACAGACTGAGGGCCTCAGAAACTCCCAGTTGGTCAAGTTGAATATAGGTGAAGGTACTGGATGGTTTTGGTCAAGAGTCTCTGAATCTCAGTGATTAAATTGACACCAGGTGGCCTAAGGTAATTGAAATCAACCATCCAGCATTTCAGCATGGGTACCTAGAGATTGGGAATCTGAACCAATTTTTTGTTTTGTTTTTATTAAGTTTATCAGGGTGACATTGGTTAGTAAAATTATATAGGTTTCAAGTGTACATTTTTATAATACATCTTCTATATTGTGTGTTCACCACTCAGAGTCAATTCTCTTTCCATTACCATATATTTGACCCCCTTTACCCTTTCCTACCATCTCCCCTCCCCACTTACCCTCTGGTAACCACTACACTGTTATCTGTATCTATGAGTTTCTGTTTGTTTGTTTGTTTGTTTTGTTTGTTGCTTTCAGTTTTATATCCTACATATGAGTGTAGTCATATGGGTCTCAACTTTCTATCTGACTTATTTCGCTTAGCATGATAATCTCAAGATATCCATGTTTTCATAAATGGCAGTATTTCAAGTTTTCTTATGGCTGAGTAACACTCCATTGTATATATGTACCACATCTTTATCCAATCTACTATTGGAAGGACACTGGCTGTTTCCATGTCTTGGCCACCATGAATAACGCTGTAATGAACATAGAGGTACATATATGTTTATGGATAAATGTTAACATATTTTTGGGGGTAGATACAGAAGAGGGGTTGCTGGGTCATATGGTAGCCAACTTTGTTTTGAAGAATTTATTCAACCAGGGAGTTCTCTGTTAGGACACATAATCCATACCAACTGGCACTTTTCGACTTCCTTTGTTTCCTTGATCATGTCTGTTCACCCTGAGGATGAGCAGGACACTGTTGAAGGGAAATTTCCAAAGATGGGCATCCTTTAAGCTCCTCCTTTAACTTCTCCATTTTGCTCAGGACTAACACAGAGCCACTTTCCACAACCCAGAGCCTTCTAAGCAGCAAACCTTTCTGTACATGTTTATTAAAGAAACACATGACACTTCATACAAAGATGAGATCAGATAGATGGACTACACAGACCACACTGAAGAACATTTGCACTTGAAAGGTGTGAACAGTGTTTCTTACAATGACACAATTTACACCCTTGCACCCAACCATTTTAAAACGTATTTCCCACACAGTTTTTTTTCTCATAAATTTTCTAATAAAGAAATTCCTGTTTTAAAAAATTCCTTGGTTCAAAGTAACCAAGTAACTCCTTCGTTCACATTATTTCATTATATATTATTTTTATTTTAAGTTTTAAAAATTTAGGATATAAAATGGATAAGAATATAAAATAATGTTTTATCCTACCAAATTCTATATAAAAGACTTTACAAGGATGTTTTGGCAACTATTCTACAACAACATACAGGTTACTTTGCATCATAGCTACTTCTTCACTTGATGATAGCTAAGATATGAAATGATGTCTCAACTTTCATAACCTGAGAATAGTGGCAACCATATCAAAAGGTAGAGCCTTTACTAGAGTAAATTCGGCCATGAATTTAATCTACTGAAATCTTTTGCAGTAAAATACTCACTCCTACTCTCATATCACAGGATTCTTACATTGGAGATGACCTTAGTAATTATTCTTTCCAAAGGCATCTTTTTATATATGAGGATATTAAGGCCCTGAAAGATAAAGCAACTCACCCAAGGTCTCCAGTTGGTCAGTAAATGGGCCCAGACTAGCTGTTTTTTCTTCTCCAGGGAGTAGTGTTAAAACGATCACACTTTTAAAAAGATTTTACTTCATATTGTATTCAGAAGAGACAAATATATTCTCTTTATAGAATTTCCAATTCCTAAAATTAAAAAATTTTAGTCTTCTACCCTTTAGCACTTCCTAAACAGTACCAAATTCAGCCATAAGGGCTTGATCATTTCCATTCAACATTCCTATTCCTTTAATCATAGACCTTCCCCATAGTTTTTCCTATATAGCTATCTGAATTTTATATTTAAAGAAATTAAAGTCAGAAAATACCTCATCTAAATCATAAATATTATTTTTATGTGACAAGACCTTTAAACAATGCATTCTGAGTTTCTGAAGTAATTGCTAAGCCTATAATTAAAAACTAATCTATGCATTGTTTTAAAATACTTCAGGAAAAAAGGTGGAGAAATAGATGAAACAAGATTAGTAAAATTATAATGGTAATTATAATTTAATTATAGTTATGGTTGCTATAAATTATAGTTGGTAATGAATATATGTGGATATATACTATTCAAGTCAGTGAATACTTGAAATTTTTCATAATAAGACGTTTATTTTAAAAATCAATCCTTTGGGAAGGACTTAAATAGTTACCCACTCTCAGTGTACACCAGTGGATTGTTCTAATCAATACTAAAAAGTAAAGGAAATACAACTGATGTCTTCATCTTTTCATTTAATTGTGTAAAAAAAAAACCATATAATATGAACTTAGCCATCTGAACCCTTTTTAAGTCATCAGTTCAATAGTGTTAAGTATATTTACATTGTTGTGCAACGGATATCCAGAACTTTTTCATCCTGCAAAACTGGAACTCTATATGCATTAAACAACCCCCCCCCCATTTCTTCTCACCTCAACCTCTGCAACCACTGCTTTTTGTTTCTATGAATTTGACTACTTTAAATATGTTACGTAAATGGAGTCATAAGGTATTTGTCTTTTTGTGACTGGCTTATTTCACTTAGCACAAAGGCCTTAAGGTTCATCCATGTTGTAGCATGTGATAGGATTTCCTTCTTTTTTAGGGCTGAATAATATTCTATTGTCTGTACATGCTACTTTTTTTTTTTGTCCATTTTATCCATCAATGGACACATGGGTTACTCCACCTCAAATTCCTCACCTTATTATATTTTCTGAGAAAGCTTAAATAAAAGATGCTATGAGAGAAACTCAACGAAGCAACAAGGAGAAAGAATGGTTGCACAATAAGTGGAATGAAGTCTATCCACTTGATATTCTTCACACCAGGGCCTACAAGAAACTGGGCATACCTAATGGAAAATAGTCAGTGGGTCTACAAGAAACTAAATTTATTATTTGTCTACTTTTGTTTTCTAACTCCCTCTTTCTTGGTACACTTTCTATATGGAACTATTCAGATATTGATAGATATAAATGTATTTTTATTTCTTTAGTCTAGGGATATAGCTGTTAAGACTTGTAGCTTGATGGATGATGAAGAAGGTCCCATGGATGGATAAATGGATGAAGACTGGGAGAGTGCCAAATTTTTCAGACTAAAAAAAATTTCTGATGAATAAAAATTACATTTGAAAACCAAAGCTGGCACTCAGAGGTGGCCATTGGGCAGGCAGCCCGGATTCCAGTCGTGCACGTGCCTCGCTCCGCTACGCCGGCAACCACGTCTGACAAGCCCCAAATGGCTGAGATTGAGAAATTCGGTAAGTCGAAATTGAAGAAGACAGAAACTCAAGGGAAACATCTACCGCAAAATAAACTACTCAACAGGAGAAGAAAGACGAATCATAACGAGGCACCCACGGCCAATATGTATTGTCCATCCCACAAACACTGCCTTAGTTTACTCTTTTTAGCTGTTCAACTTTGTAAGATGCAAAGAGGTTGAATCAAGTTTAGATGACTATAGCGCCCCTTTTCACAACAAAGAATTACTGCCAACAAATGCCATACCTGCCTCTCCCATCTGTCTCTCCAGCTGTCTGGGAGAACAACTTTTATGTTGGTGAAGGAAGAAGCTGGGTGTTCTGACAGTGAAATCTAGAGTAAAAATCAAGTGGGTCCAAAGTGCCTGCAAAGTCTAAAATGCAATTTACTCCAAGTGTCATTCTTTTTGTTTAAATGATTTTAATTATTGGAATGCACAGTTTTCAAATACCCCCCAAAAAAGTTTTAAAACCTAAAAAAATAAAAAAACCAAATTTGTCAAACAAACAGTGTTGAAGGTATTCCACGGCTTACTTTGATGATGAATCTGATATGCAATTTGCTTTCTAAAAGGCTGAGCATTGTGTTCCATTTGGCAACTTAGCAAAGTTTCCTGACGACACTGTGATATGGGGAGGGTGGGTAATTATTTATTATGTGTAAGTATTAGAGAGAATGAACCTACCATAGAGGAGGTAGCTTTTCAGATGATTGTACTCCATCTGAGGCCACATGGGATAAAGTCCGTCTAAAATCACTTGATTTTCTTGGGACTTGAGAAGCCACTGCCATCTTATGTAGAGCCAACGTTAGTATTTTGTATGTTGTCTCTAGTTCACTTTCTCAGCTCCCACTCCAAGGGGTCACGGATCCCTTGGGCTCATTAAATTTCTGGCTTGAATTATGGGCAGTGATTAATGGTGGTGGACCTGGTACATGTTGAGGTCATCATGCTGAGCATCCTGTTTGTCAGCGACAAATACAGCAGTGTACATCCACCAACTCACTTTTCCCCTTCGTGACTATAATTTATTTATCCCAGAGTACATACACTCAGCCATCTGCTATTTATTTTGTTTTCTTCAAGCATTATTTCCTTCTATTGGCGAAGCCAGGGCACAGGTGAAAAGTGGTAAGAAGCAAAGGGAAGTTGCTGTTGTTGGACATAGGGGGGTGCGTGGAGCTCCCCAGGTGGAAGAGCGTTCAGCTCCACAAAAAACGGCCTAACTGTATTGTTGAATACTTAAATCCGTGTCTAATAGGAGCTTTTGGGCCGGGCCCAATCATAACTAGCTAAGGCTAGACCCCTGGGGTGAGGAGTGTAAAGCTGGGGAATTTTAAGCATCCTTAATAGTAGCCCTGTAATAAACTGATGCTCTGAATCTTTGCTAGAGTCTGTACAAGACTGGGCTATAAATTTTACATTTGGCTAAGTGACTCATAAAGAAACACCCACCTGATTTCAGACATGCATTTTGGCAGTCAGGGCATTCGCTAAATTAGCTATGGTTCTATTTTTAACTGCTTTCTTTCTCTGCCTAAAATACAATAATTCTATCTGTACAGTTTTACAACTTATACCTTCCACTATTGCTGATTAGACCATCTCTTGGGCTGGGAAGTTACTTCTTTTTTAAATGCCCCAAACATTGGAAAACGTTTTATTTTTTTATTTTATCTATACGCTTTCTGGCCCTGTAAGCTGATTTTCATGAAATAAACTATCACAAATAATTAATCAAAATGCATTTCAGCTTATTCGTTGTATAATGATCTCTGTCATTACAAAGTGATAAAACATAAAAACACATTTTCTTCAGGAAGACTTGAAGTATCTCTTGTCTGGGGAGGTCCAGTGTTGACTTGAGGAACTTTGGTCAAGCTGGTATTTGACCTTTGGCAGGAGGCTGCCCTTGGGTCTTATATTCTCAACAAACTGGGCCCCAAGACAATAGCGTGCTTTATAGCCCAGAGCCTGATCAGTGTGTTTCTCCAAGGAAGACCTCAAGCTGAAAAGCCAACATGCCTGACAAGCACCGTCAAGGTACCAAGGGCATAAGCACTAGACATTGGAAAACAAATGGAAAAGCACACACAGCTACATCTGGAATCCTAATGGGCCGCCAATAGTTCCCAGCTAAAGGAAGAATTACCCGTGTTATTTTATCATCCCTTGCGCTAACTTCGCTGTTTATGTACAGCAATAAATGATTTTTTAAAAACATATTTGGGTCATTATGTCATATACCACCAGCAAGTAAGGTTGTTTTATTGTGCTTGGAGTCAAAATACACGGCTGTACCCAGATGGACGGGAAATTTAAAATCTCTTGTCCTTCTGTATTCATTCCTCTTGGATAAATGAGTTAAGTTTTTAAAAGGGAAATTGAGAATTTTTATGGCTTCTACTCCCACCTTGCCAGTAAAATTTGCACCAGTATTTTTCTACCCAGCAAAGGTGCTTGGCCAGTGATAACACAAAATAGTAATGCAGCAAGCCAAACAGCTTCCAACCAACAGGAAATGCCAGAGATTTTTTTTTTAGTACTTTTAACAAGTTGGATTCTTTTGCCAACACTATGCCATAATCAAAAAGTAACTGCAGATAAAAAAATATAGAGTGAAATCCAGAGGTTCAGGCTGACCCTTCTTATGCAATAATATGTAGATTTTTTTCCTTCCTTTCTGGTTACTGCGGGAGTTTTAAAAGATAATACACCCATTCTGTTAACTCCTTTATTGTACATACCCAACATTTACCAAGATGTAACATTTTCTTTGTTAAAAAAAAATTCCAAACTACCGATCTCTTTATAGTGTATTCTTTTGCCTGCTCTTTAATCTGTGACCTGGTTGGTTTCTTTTTCTACCCCTTCTCCATACTTTCCAAAATTTTAACACTGAAGTCATGCAGGTCTACTTCCATTTCATTACCAATAAACTTTTTTTCCGACATGACTAAATAAAGTTAAGGATTTTATACATCAAGGGATGGGAAAGGAGAGGAAAGGCTAAGAAAAGCAGATGTTCAGACTCAACTGACCCACCTACCCAGAGGATAGGTCCTTGTGTGTTTGGTTTCTGATGCAGAGGACGCTGGCTTTCCTGTTTACTTAGCTAGGCCCTGTCACTGGTTTACAGGTGGCCTGGAAAGAAGATTTAGGAAATGTTTTCTCTCTCCATAAATGAACATCAAATTATTTTACAATGTGCCCTGGAACATACATCATGGCAGGTTGGAAGCCAGAGACAATCTCAAAGCAGAGGTGAGGGTGGAGGGTGGAGCCAGAGAGAGCTGAGTGTGGAAGGGGGCTGTGAGGAAGTTTGCTTCAGAGTTTTTGGTGAAACAAAATTGTTTTAAATTTTTCAAATGTTTTAGTAAGAGAGAGGTCATTTTTCCCTTTAGCCTGGCACACATTCCTTCCTTTGGTGGGATTTGTAAGTTCTGATTATTCTTGCAATGTCATTTTTCAGAAGATCCCCTTCAGTAGATTGTACTGAGTTCCCTGAAACCATCATCACGACCTCACTTTTGCTACTAATGATCAGTCTTTTTTTAAAAGCAGTTAACTTAATTCTGAGTTTTACCCAAATCCTCTACACAAGGAAAGAAGAACATTACCAACATTGCTTTCATATGAAGAAGCTATTAACTTTGACAAATTATCAACTAAGGCCAGTGTTCCATCTCTTTTCTTCTCCCTTTTCATGCTAATTACATTTGTCTTTTACTTTTGTCCTATCTCTTAACAATTTTTTTTCAAAAACATCAAAAAATGGTGATTTTAGTGATTTCTTCCTTTTTTTCTGGCTCATGTTCTGACCCTATCCTCCTGACACAGTTCTAGCTTACATTTCAGCAGTATCTGATTCTCATCACATTTCATATTTCCAGGGAATTTCAGAGTCCCTTGTTTCTACCTCTACATTCCCCCAGCCAAGAAGTCTTCACAGATCATCTATGTCGACTCATGGCCCTCCTCCTTCAGAATGCCACCAGGAATCATCTCCAAAATGAACCCCATATGGCTCTGCTCAACTGAATAACTTTAACAATACTATTTGCACATTGACAGGAGAAATCACTTAGGGAGATGTTTCTATATTCTGCAGATGTTTACATTTTTTTCACGATTCTTCTGCTTCTGTTCTTTTGTTTTTTCATTTGCATATATCTTTTTGTCCTTATTTAAACTGAAAGCTTCTTGTGGGTATGGAAAGTTCATATAATCAAATATCTTTTTGTTGGTTTCTAGAGTTTTCAGTTCTGTGTTCACTATATTACATGGAGGAAAATCAAGAAATATGCCTACCTGACAGAACCGAAGTCCAAAATTGCTTTTCTGGCCATCATGCTTGTTGGTCTGCTATTGCTAAGCATATCTTAAATGACCACTCACCAGCCCTTGTTTTCATCTAGGCACATTAGTCACATCCATTGGACTCAAGATTTCTGAGGTGACATAGGGTATACCCACCTCCTATTTGTCAGTAAAAAGTGAAGGATAATGGAGCTGGCAAAATTATAACATCTGAAAAATGTGTCTTTTTGCCTCTAGCCTCCCCTTTAGCATTTATGTGAGTCCTCTCTCCTTTTCCATACTCACGTATGATGTGCCTTCTTAATTTATAACTTCTCCAAATAAAAACAGCAAGATGTTGGCCAGCTGAGTGGCATGTTGGTTAAGAGTTGGCTTGGGATGCCAGCTCTGAGCAGCAGGGCCCCAGTTCAGATCCCACATATGACGGCCAGTGACACTGTGCCCTCTACAGCTAAGATGGTAAACAACAGCTCGACCTGGAGCTGTGCTGCCATGAGTCACGGGGGACGAGGTAGGCTGCAGTTGGGTTGGCTACCAGTAGGCGTGAGCTTTCGTGAGCTGCCATGATCCACCGTAAGTGGCCCTCCAATGGCGGGAGTGCGACTGCCTGAGCTGGGAAGATCACAATAATGATACCAACATAGGCCAGAGAAGCAAAGTCCTCCACAACTAGACTGAAGAACAAAAGGACAGCAACTTGTCTGTTCCCCTTCCCTGATTCCCCAATGCTGTTCCCTTCCTCCAATTCCCCAATAAAATTATATATATATATATATATTTATATATATATATATATATATATATATATATATATATATATATATATATATATATATATATATATATATATATATATGTGTGTGTGTGTATCCCAGCAAAATGTGATACTATTTAAACGTTAACTGAAATTATCACAAATATATTCACTCTTTTAAGAGTTTTTAATTTTAAACCTCATTTCCTATGATGGAATAAAGTATCTCCTGAGAGAGGAGTTTAGAACATTTTTAGGAAGTGAGAAAAATATTATGGGAGGGTATTTCTAGTCGTATGGACTACAGAGTGAACTCGTTTTAGTTTGGGGCGTACTTTTCTTAGAGAGGGGCTAGTACAGCATGTGATTTTCCATTTTCATTAATACAGAGATTCCTGTGCCCAAGAGTCACATACCAGGGGTCCTGTACCTCCAACCTGGCCTGAGTCTCCTAGCATCGCTGCCATTCATACACCTCCCTGACCCCTACCCCAACCTCATGGACAAGGGCAATGACCTTCCCCAGTCTCCTCTTGGCTTCTTCTAGAAAATAATCCATAATCCCATAATTTAAAGTTTTAGTCATTTCCAGTACCCCAAACAATTGAATCTGACACCAGAGAGGCAAGGAACAGTTGCTATGTAGTCATAGGTGAAGTACAATGATAGGAAGGTGGGGATGGGGATCATCAGCCCAAGTACACACATGGTTCCACTGTCTAACACTATGGTTATTAGCAGATATGATCCCGCCTCTTTTCCCAAGTCCCTAATAGCATGTCCCAATAAAATTTAAAGGCATTCATTGACACATTCATTCCTCTGTCTTATTGGCATTATTTTTAACTGAGGTGTAAATGACTTAACAGTGCATATTTAAAATGCACAACCTGATAGTTTTTGACATTTGTATTCACCTGTGAAATCATTACCACAATTCAAGATAATACTGAACACATTCATCACCCCCCAAAGTGCCCACATCACCTTTGTTATCCCTCCCTCTCATTCCTGTTTCTCCCCCAGTCAACCACTGATTTGTTTTCTGCATTACAGATTAATTTCTATTTTCTAGAATTTTATATAAGTGGAATGCTATTGTATGTGCTCTTTTTTGGCTGGCTTCTTTCACTCAGCACAATTATTCGGAGATTCATCTATGTTGTTGCATGTATCACTAATAGTTTACTTTTATTGCTGAGTAGTCTTTCATTGGATGGATGTGTCCATTAGAGAGGCATTCATTGAGCCTCCTCTATGTGGCAGGTACTGCACTAGACACTGGAATACACGGTCACTAAAGGCTAGTTCCAGCCCTCAAGAATCTAATTTGGTGTCTAATATGGAGACAGATAAGTAACCTGACAATGATACTAAAGTTTGATCTGTGCTGTAAGGGAGGTAAACACAGGGCTAGTGGGATCCTCAGCAAAAACCATGTAAGTCAGACATATGGGGAGGTGCAGCAAAGCCTCTTGGAGGAATTAGTGCTCAAGGTGGATTTTGGTGGATAGGCAGAAATTTGTTACAGGGTGAGGTCAAAGAGGTACAAGTAGTTCTATGTGCCTGGCATGGTGGGGACAGATAAAACTAGTGAAAGGACCATTTCTGCTGGATAAGAAGCTTAAATTATATATTGAGATTTAATGAAGACATTTAAATAGCAATTGAATGACATCATTAAATTTACTTTTTATTGTGTAGAATGAATTAGAAGAAGACCAGACATGAGATAGGAAGAGTAATTAAGAGGCTATCAAAGTAGACCACAGGAGAGGGGGTAGATGCACAGACTAGGGCAAGTGAACAGACCAGAAAGGAAGTGATGGAGACAGAGGAAAGAGAATTTTAGTATGCATTGATTGATTAAACGTGTGGGGAAGACTCCAGTAGATCCCCTCAGTTAAAGCTTGAGCAACTAGGTAAATAGACAATGGACTGAGAAATGAAAGTAGGGTTGGTGAAGGTGACAAACTCATTCTAATATTTTGAGTTCAAGGTTGTGTGGGACATTCAAAGGGAGAACGTCCAGAACTTTGATGGGTATAAATATGGGTTTAGACTGTGCAGAAGTTGGGAGATGGAGATCTACTTTTCTTCATATTTATAGGCTTGAGGGAGGAAGAGGATATAAAATGGGAACAAGCAAAAATCTTAAAATGCAGCTCTTGGAAATACTGCCTCTATAGGAAAAAATTAGCTCATGTATCTTATGTATTTATTTTTGCTACTTAACTAGTTTCTAAATTCTTGAAAGAAGGGGTTTTGCCTTCAACTTTTCAGTAACTCACTGCCTCTGACAGAGAAGAGGTTCAAAACTAATTCACTATTCACAAATTAGGCCAATCTGGGTCTATAACTCACTGTCTCTGAGAAACAGATCCATGTGGCATACTAAAACACATAAACAATTGGTTTGAGAATACTGGGGCATAAGTTTTCATCACCACATAGATGTGGTCTATTTCTGTTGAGTGGGAGCAACGTTGCTAGTGACAGAATGTTCTAATTTTTAACTAAATATGCAAAAAGGAAAAGTGCTTCCAGTTTCAAATCCAGTAATATGACTTTAGCAGAATTCATGACAGTCAACTCCAGCAGTGAGCTTAAATATGCAGTTAAATAAAAATTCAGACAGCACACTGAACATCAACTTTGTCTTTTTTTTTTTTCAGATCATGCAGAACTTAGCAGGTGACAACTTACATACATTTTTGCTTAAATGATTAAGAATCCCAATTCTCTCAACAGCACTACCACCAAAACTAGGAAAGCCTTCCTGATCCAAATTAAATCTAAAGACTGTAAATATTATTCTATCTTTAAACTAGATTAACTTGAGGTAAATGAGTGTAAGAAGGTCAGGAAAACTTCAGTGAATCAACCCTCATTTTTCTCAATACATGAAGTGGAGAAGCTGTGATTTAAGCAATTTCTGATAGGCAAAGTGCTTCCTGGTCAACGTTTTCCCTCCATGATCTCGCCCCCATTATACATTAAGAAGTAACCTTTACTTGCCATAGAAAAACAGACATGTGAATCTGATACTCTCAGTTTGTTGATATGTTTTTAAAGCTGGTGAGCAAATAGAGTGAAATTTTTTTTTTTTTTTGCTTCAACTGCCACATGGCTTGTTGGAAGCCAAGTTTAGAATGTAGCAAACTATCTATTCTGATTTCCAAGAAAAGCAAAAATATTAAGTTATGTTGAGGGAGAACATTTTTGAGATCATCAAACCGTTGTTTCCAAAATACCCTCCAATTTCTTCTAGGTAGAGAACTTTAGAAATGAAATAAAAACAGCAAACTTAATTTCACCATCTCCAAAAAATGACTAACAATTTTCAATGGAATTTCTTAGACTCTTTCATGTTTTTATGAACTTCCTTTTTTAAAATAAAAAAACAACAATATAGTTTGAGTTCCAAGTATATTTCCTAACTCTTTACAGAAATATTGTTTAGATATAATTTAAGAACATTTAGTAGGCAAAGTCTTTCTGAAGAAGATAAATTAGGAGGATATTAATTGTATTAAGCATTCTTCACATTACAAGAGTCATTCATATAGAAATCCCTCTGGTGTACTTTTCAAAAAATTAATTTATAGAAGTTTTGTCTACACATCCTTTGGGGAAAAACATTTATTGTATAAACCAAGGTATATGTGAATATGTTTTTATCACAATGAGTCCATAATACTCAGGCTATCATTCTCTTTTGTTTTTCTTTATATATTTGATTTCCTCCTGATATGCCAGAACCTACTAACTCTGTACTTCCAGGTCAGATATTTTCCTGTACTCACTCCAGACCTATGTATTTTTCTCCTTATGACACATTGTCATTTTTTAACCCTTGGAAATCCAGATTTGATGCATTCAGGGCTGACAGCATTACTCTATTTTCCAAACCCTGCTACCCTCCTAATTCCTTATGTCAGGAAACTGCTCAGTCAGCCAGCAGTCAAGACCCTGGGTCATCTTCAAACCCACCCCATCTTTATCCACAGATACAATGCAAATCCTGCTATTTCCACCTTCTTAACATTAGTTAAATGCATCCACTTCTTTCCCTCTGCACTTTTCACCCTAGGTCGATGGACTCCACTTTTCCTACACAAATGCACAGCCAACTCTCAGTTGACTTCCCAAATCCACTGTGCGCGTCGCAGTCAATGGTCTTTTTAAACTGCAAATCTAAGTAAATCATTCCTACTT
The DNA here is from genome assembly GCA_033961575.1 of Aselliscus stoliczkanus. Taxonomy (NCBI): domain Eukaryota; kingdom Metazoa; phylum Chordata; class Mammalia; order Chiroptera; family Hipposideridae; genus Aselliscus; species Aselliscus stoliczkanus. The sequence goes on along the minus strand of CM066732.1, from coordinate 73,933,917 downwards.
GTATTCTTAAAGAATTCCCCCAGATAAGGCCTAAATGCTTAGCATGGCATAAAAGATCCTTCAAGATATACCGCTTTCCACTCCTTCCCACATTCCTATCTGACCTCCAACCATAGTCGTAGAGCTACCTGTAGCCCCTTGTGCCTGCTCACTGTCCCTTCATTTTTTCTGCCTAAAATGAATTTGCAACACTCTTAAAACTCCTTCCCACTTGCTTCTGCTTACTTGCCCTTGAGGTCTCATTTCAGGATATATAATACTTTTCCAGGAAGCTTTCCCTGGCTATTCTCCACCCCTTGCATATAGAAGACAGTGCCTCTCCTACGTGTCCTAGAAATTCCGTGTACTTACCCAGACTGTAGCACTTATCGCCCTCATTGTACGTGCTTGTTCACTTGCCTGTATCCTCTTCTAGATTATAAGCTCCTCGAAGGTAGGGACTGCGTCTTTCTTTCCATTATACCCCGAGTGACAAAAACAAAGTCTAGCACACAACGGCCACTCAGCAGTTAGACGAATTAATAAAAATATGTAAAAAAAAAAAAAAAAAAGCTAAGGATTAAAGGCATTTTCTCCCATTTTGTTATTAAATATATATATATATATATATATATATATATATATATATATATATATATATATATATATATATATATATTGGGGGGAGGGGTACATAGATTTATTTTTCAGTTCCAAGGAAGATGAATACATTTTGTAAAACAAAGAAAAAAGCACATGTCCGTGTTTCATCTTGGAATTGGGGGTGGGGGCAGATGGGGAAGGGGTAGAGTGCCCTCTCTTTCCTATGCCTTCCAGCCCTCTGGGCTTCGGGCGCCCCCACCTGTAGAACGCAGGAATGGGTGGCTGGAGGAAGTGCCAGGGCGCCGCCAGCTCCACCGGGCCGCGGGACTTCCCCTCCCAGCTGAGGGCCTGTCCCACGGCTATTAATGATATTTTTCATGCAATTGTATTTGGCTTTCCTTTTTTATAACATTATGATCTTAGTTTCCCAATACATATAAAAAATTAAAACAAAAATGCAAAATGTTTACTTTGTCTTATTTATTTAAATACAAATTTAAGTATGTTTTTTCTTCTGAAAACTCATAGTAGACTATTATTTTAAAGTATAGATATACTTATATATAGTCATAGAAATTTCAATGCAAGTATACTTTGGTATATAACATAAAGGAAGTCCTGAAATATTACAGGTAAGCAGATTTTACAAATAATATCAATTGGGAATGTAACATTGGAACTTTTGCCTCATTATTTATAGGAACACTGGCTTTGTGTAAAGTGACTAATCATTCCCTTTAGTTTTAGAAGCTTGAAATTTCCATGTATAGTATTGGGCTTTCTTAAGGTAGGGTTACAGTCACAAAGCACTAAACACCAAAAAAGACTTCAGGCTTGTGAAGAAAGGAAAAGTACATTTTGAAACTATGTTATGAAGAGTGTTCCCCCAATCCTGCCTTGACTTAAATTAAGAAGTGATCTCTGACTTTTTTGGTCTTTAAATCTGTGCCAAAATCCCCAAACCTGAAGATAAGGTTTATTTATTTATTTATTTATTTATTTATTTATTTATTTATTTATTTTAAAGATTTTATTGGGGGAATTGGTGAAGGGGAACAGCGTTGGGGAATCGGGGAAGGGGAACAGACAAGCTGCTGTCTTTTTGTTCTTCAGTTTAGTTGCGGAGGATGTTGCTTCACTGTTGGTATCGTCATTGAGCTCTTCCCGGATGAGGCAGACGGTCGCTGGCCTCTGGATGTCGCTCATCGCGGCTATTGGCAGCTCACGCTTGGCTGCCAGCCGCTCACGCTGGCTGCGGGCCACTTACTGTAGCCTATGGCAGCCCACTGCAGCAGGGGCTGCAGCCCACACCATCACCGGGGCTCGCACAGTCCAGCTCCAGGTGGAGCTGTTGTTAGCTGTAGAGGGCAGTGTCACTGGCCCTCATGTGGGATCCGAACCGGGGCCGCTGGCATCCCAAAACCAGCGCTTAACCAATGCGCCACTCGGCCGGCCCAAGATAAGGTATTTTTATTTGCCATTTGTTTCCTCCTGGATAACATGAGAAAATCGTTATGTTTCCCAAACATCACTAACTGAAAAACCTTTTTTAAAATAAATATTATGAAGCAGACCAAGATACAAAACATGAAAAAAAATTCTGTTGGGGAAATGGAAAGGGGAGACACTCTTTTTTTTTTAAACTTTATTATTATTATTATTATTATTAATTACAGATGTACAAAACAATGCAATAGTTATCTTTTTCAGCCATTACAAAGTGACTACCCTCTCCCCCCTCCCCTACCCCCTCATCCCTGATATCATACATATCTATTAAAATTCCATTGACTCCATCCCCACACTATATTCTACATCCCATGACTATATATGTATTAAATTATAGTTGACATATCATATTATTCAGCGGCAGCTTCAGATGTACAGTGCAATGGTAAGGCCACTACACCGTCCATGACGCAGTCTCCCTAAAAAGACATGAGTCCTTCTGATCAAGGGGAGACACTTTTGTTCCCTATTGCCATTACCCTAAAGTATGCTGCTTCTAAATTGCCACGACATTCCATGGAGTATAGCTTTAAACCACTTGTTTGTGAGATACCCACCACCAGACACATTTCAAATCTAAAGTTACATGATTCTAAAATTGTGTATGTAGTTATCTAAAGAAGAGACGCTAAATAATAAAATCTATATACTGGGACATATAGGGAATATGAAAGTGTGTGGTGTAAATAAATGTGTTTTAAATTACCACAGTTATGAAGGAGAGATCTCTGGGAATCATTATAATAGAATTAATAGATTCTATAATGTTTTGTAATTATTTTTTTAATCTACTACTTTCCATCATTTAAGGGAGTCTGTGAGAGCATGTATAGTTGAATGGAAAGACAAATTGCTGGGATAAAAATTTCATTAATATTTCAAAATTGAAAAGTGAAAAGAATGCATTTCATCGAGAACCACAAAATAATGACAGGAACTTAGTTTGAAGAAACCCCAAGACATTCAGAGACTCAAAAGGAATGAATTTAATTCCCCAAAGTCTCAAGCAGTTTCCACCCCAGGGTAACAAAAACAAGAACCCATGTTTGTTTGTTTTGGAGTCTCCATTGGACCTGGAAGGTCAGGCTCTGAACAGCAAAACCATTGTTCAACATCATTCATGCTGAGGGTGGTACAGCACCTGATGAGGAATTAGGAAACCTGGGTTCTCTATCTGATTCTGTGATTGACTCAATGCTGGAGTTTTCAAGGAGCCACAATTTTTCTACTCTACTGCATCTGTGAAATGATCTCCCGCTTCTGAATGATGGAGGAATTATAGGCATTAGTTTTGTCCCAGTACTTGAACATATGCTAAAGATGGTTACATACTTTATTACCAATGTGTTTTAGTTTCAATACCTAAAAATAACAACAGTTATCACTTTACGGAAGGATTATTTTGTGCCTGGACCTGTTTCAAGTGCTTTATATAAATTAATGTGCTTAATCCACACAATAACTCTATTAGTTAGATATATTATAATCCTCATTTTGGAAATGAGGCAGCAAAAAATTTATAGCGAAGTGGAGTGAATTGCCTAAAGTCACACAGCTCGTAAGTGGCAGAACCAGAGAACCAGAGCTTCACCAGGCTGTACTATCCCCCCACAGAAACTGTCAAATTTCCCCAGATCTATGGCTAGGAATATGGATAGGACATATATGATCTCTTAATTGCCTGTCTAATCCAATTAACTAGGTTTGCTCTCACACTGTCATAGATTATGACATATATTTGCCTTATACTTTTCTCTCCTCTAAAGAAGAATGTTATTATTTTGCAGCATACAGGTAATCAGGAGAGAAGGGTGTTACATCACTTCAAAATCCTGTTTTAAACTAAATTTGACCATCTCAATATATATGTATTTAGAGTAGAAAAGGATTTGAAAATATTGTTAAATATTACTCCCTACAATAATTTAAAAAATAATGGCAAGTGCTGAACTTTCTGTTAGAGTACTTTGCAATTAATATCAAAGTGCCATTAAAATAACAGCTTGTAAAAGCAACCTGTTGCCATGAAGTTTCCATGAAGCAGATGTTGGATTGATTTCTTAAAGTGTGTACACATTCATGATTGTGCTCTGCCTGTCCTTTTTTTCCATCTCCCACTAATTAGAAGTTCTATGCTCAGATTGTACAGGATATGGGGTTCTTAGGTCCTAGCAGGTACAAGAGAACAATTGAAAGTGTATTGTGCCATTGAACACAGCTGCAACTGTTGAACTATTTCTGCCCCACACAACGCGCCTGGTCCTAAACCCAGTGCTTCCCTGGGTCTGTCTCAAATAAGACAATGGTATCCAGAACATTTGGCCTTCTTGTAGTTTGTTTCAAAACACTGTAGTTCAAAAACCCTCTAAGCAACTACTGAGTCTCAATAATCACAAAGAAATCTCTCCTACAGGAACTATGGAAATAATTTAAACAGCGTCTTCCTTCCAAGAGTTCAATAACTTCTAAGAGTCACAATGAGTCAAAGGATTTGGAAAGGCATTGAGGCTAAGGAAACACACACTGGTGGGATTGCATTAACCCCAAACCATTCTGGAAATCAATTCATGTGAGGTTAAGAAGAGCACACTGCAGGCTAGAGGAAATAAGGTCTGGGTGTCAAGTCCAGATTCTTGGAACATACAAATAAGACACTATGTCCAGGCAACTGAGACATGTTTTAAAGTATACATTTTGTGCACTAACGCAAGGATAACCGATATTAATCAACTGCTGGGGAACCAGAGCAAAGTCAGGAATATGGAAGCAATAAGAAAAACATGACCCAACGTGGCAATGTAGCAGGAACAGACCGTGGACCATTGCTGGAACTTTGCTAAGAGGCAAAAGCAAGAGGCTCTGGGTCTCACCAAACCCAGATGGTCATGAAAAATAAATGAATGAATGCTGAGTAATTATTTATCACACAGCACGATCATTCCAGAGAAACACAGAAAATATGTAACCTAACAAGAACTGTTAAATCAGTCCCAGCAGAGTTTTGAAATGGGGCAGTAAAGAAGTTCACGTTGATTAAAAAAACAAAATGCAATCTTGTGCTTTTGATTTGCTTTGCTCTTAGAAAACAAAAGTGTTTTATCAATGTCCATATGTGGTGACAGAAACTAAAACCTCTCCTGAATTTCATGCAAAGTAGATACGGTTTTCAATGAATTGCCTACTCTATGCCAGGCTTCAAATGAGCTTTATCAGGCTTATCAGGGAAAACATAAAGAATATATTAATAGCACAGAATTGTACATATTGAATTTCACACTATCCCTAAAAGGAATGTGCATTTTGATTTGGCCATAATTTTAGGAAAAAAGAAAGCAAATTTCAAAATGAATGTGAAACTCACCACAATTACCCAAATAATGAAGACTCTTTTCACATTTTAGAAAATTATTCTTTAACAATGACTTTCTAGATCCCTTCACAAAGTTCTTCCATTGCTTACAATGTTTGTGTATCTATTTAGGCTCTCTTGAAAAATGATCACAATTTCTCTTCCTTCCTCAACACATCTGAAAGGAAGCCAAGGAAAACCTTGAGGAAAAATGCTATCTCTTGAGAACTCATGAGAACAGTATCACATTTAGATTTTGCAAGACTAAGGTAGACCATACAAATACATATTTCTCCCAGTGGCCACATCATTTTTCATATGCTAACCACCACTTTTTAATAACACATAGGTAGGAAACTACTGTTCTTCTAACCTGGGTCACGTGTCTCAATCAACTACTCCCTAAGGAAAGCAATGCGGTTGGGGGAGGGGAAGAGACATTACTACATATTCCTGGTTTTGCAGTAAAAAGTTTACCTCTGCACTCCAATGAGAAGGTGACACCACCTAAAGAGATCTACATCATTTAACACTCAAAAATGCAAAGCTTCTCTTTAACCAGAGAGATGTCACTGGCTACTTCCCTATATACCTGACAGCTGAGAGGCACCTAATCATAAATTTACACGGAAACATTCATGATTTCACTCTGGTAATAGTTAATTGAGAAAGAACTAACCTAAAACTCTCTGAGTCTTGGCTTCAGCATCTGTGAAGCACCAGCAAGCTTTTCTGCCTCAGAGCTCATGAGGGAACCAACGTATGGTGAGCACGCAAACTTTCACAGGCTTGACTCTCTGTGGAAACTTTGGGTTTAGCCACTCAGACCAATAACTAGAGCAGCTACGCCTCCTATTTTTACCCAGCAGTCTTAATTTCAGAGTGTGTCCTGTTGTAGCTATAAGCTAGCTTACCTGTCAGTGGTTTGTTCAACTCTGACTCACCAGTAGGGGGTTGTTTTTTAAAATATATCCTGGACCACTCACTCCTCCTTCCACCCACCCAAAACCTTTCTGAATCAGAAACTGCAGGGATAGGGTCATTTTTATTTATTTATTTTAAATCCCCATACAAGGTTATAAAGCAACCAGAGTTAAGAACTACTAACATAACCTTCCTAGTGTTCTTGGATTTCAATGCTTCAACACATAGTCACTGAATAAATCAAGTCAGTAAGGTGTTTTTTTTTTTGTTTTTTTTTTTAATTTTTATTAAATTGATTGGGGTGACATTGGTTATATAGGTTTCAAGTGTACATGTTCTATATAATACATCATCTATATATTGCATTGTGTGTTCACCACCCAAAGTCAGTTCTCCTTCCATCACCATATATTTGACCCCCTTTACCCTCTTCTATTATTCCCTCACCCTTTACTCTCTGGTAACTAAACTGTTGTCTGTGTCTATCAGCTTTTGTTTCTTTATTTGTCTTGTTTGTTTGCTATTTTCAGTTTTATATCCCACATATGAGTGAAATCACTTGACTTTTTCTGTATCACTTATTTTACTTAGCATGATAATCTCAAGATCCATTCATGGTGTCACAAATGGCAGTATTTCAGGCCGGCCGAGTGGCGCGGTGGTTAAGCGCTGGCTTCGGAAGCCAGAGGCCCTGGTTCGGGTCCCACATATGAGGGCCAGTGACACTGCCCTCAAAAAACAAAACAAAAAACAAATGGTAGTATTTCTTCTTTTCTTAAGGCCAAGTAATATTCCATTGCATATATGTACCACACCTTCTTTATCCAATCATCTATTGAAGGACACTTGGGTTGTTTCCATGTCTTGGCCACCATAAATAAAGCTGCAATGAACATCGGAGCACATATATCTTTACAGATGTTTTCAGATTTTTTGGGTAGATACCCAGGAGAGGGATTGCTGGGTCATATGGTAATTGTATTCTTAATTTTTTGAGGAACTTCCACACTGCCTTCCATACTGGCTGCACCAATCTGCATTCCCACCAACAGTGTATGAGGGTTCCTTTTTCTCCAAGCCTCTCCAACACTTACTGTCTTGTTGACGATAGCCATTCTAACTGGTGTGAGGTGATATCTCATTGTGGTTTTTATCTGCATTTCTCTGATGATTAGTGATGTTGAGCATCTTTTCATATGTCTAATACCATCTGTAGCAGTACATATATTTTTACAAATACAATAAATGTTTTTAGATATTTTGAGGAGGTGCCCAAAAGAGGGATTGCTGAGTTGTATGGTCATTCTAATCTTGATTTTTTGAGGAACCTACATACTATTTTCCATAGTGTCTGTACCAATTTACATTCCCACCAGCAGTGTATGAGGGTTCTTTTTTCTCTATAACCTCTCTAACACTTGTTATTACTTGTCTTGTTGATAATAGCAGTTCTAACAGGTGTTACGTGGTATCTCACTGTGGTTTTTATTTGCATTTCCCCAATAGCTAGTGAAGTTGAGCATTTTATCATATATCTGTTGGCAATTTGCATCTCTTCTTGGGAGAAGTGTCTGTTCAGGTCCTCTGACTATTTTTTAATTGTATTGCTTGTTTTCTTGTTGAGTTGTATGTGTTTTTTATATATTTTGGACATTAGCAGCTTATCTGGGGTGTTGTTTGCAAGTATCTTCTCCCATTCAGTTGACTGCCTCTTTGTTTTGCTGATGGTTTCTTTTGCTATGCAGGAGCTTTTCAGTATGATATAGTCCCATTCGTTTATTTTTGTTTTTACTTCCCTTGCCTTTGAGGTCAAATTCATAAAATCCTCTCTAAACCCAAGGTCCATAAGTTTAGCACCTATGCTTCCTTCTATGCAATTTATTGTTTCAGGTCTTACATTTAGGCCTTTGGTCCATCTTGAGTTAATTTTGCTGCATGGTGACAGATAGAAGTCTAGTTTCATTCTTTAGCACTTGGCTTTCCAGTATTCCCAACATCATTTATTGAAGAGGCTGTCTTCTCTCCATTGTATAATTTTGGCTTCTTTGTTGAAAACTATATGTCCATATATGGTTTATTTGAGGGTTCTCAGTTCTACTGTATTTACCTCTGTCTGTTTTTCTACCAATACCATGTTGTTTTAATTATTGTTGCTTTGTGATATAAATTGAAGTTAGGGAGTGTGATGCCTCTGGCCTTGTTCTTTTTTCTCAGGATTGCTTTGGCTATTCAGGATCTTTCATGATTCCATATAAATCTGATGATTTTTTTGTTCTGTTCCTTTAAAAAAAAGTCATTGGTATTTTGATGGGGGTTGCATTAAATCTGTATATTTTGGGGGGTGATATGGCCAATTTCAGAAAAGAAAATGAAAAAAACAATTGCTTTTGCAATTGCAACAAAAAGAATAAAATACCTAGGAATAAATTTAACAAAGTATGTGAAGGACCTATACCTTGACAACTATAAGACATTATTAAAAGAAATTAAAGACAACACTAAGAAATGGAATGATATTCCATGTTCATGAATTGGAAGAATCAGCAAACTCAGTAAGTCTTGCCAAAAAAGAAAAAAAAATTTTTCTGAATGAAAAAGATTGAGAGACATCACAGATCAGAAAGGATCCAAGAATTTTAAAAATAATAATTAAAAGGTACATACTTTAACCAATGTTGGACAATAGATTTATAATGAGACATGATTGTGAGTCATATGTATAATTTCTAATTTTCTGGTAGCCACATTTTTTAAAAAGTGAAATTAATTTTAATAATATCTTATTTACCACAATATATCCAAAATAATATTTCAACAAGTAATAAATATAAAAATTATTCAGATATTTAAAATTTTTTTTGCACTAAGTCTTTAAAATCTGGTGTGTATTTTATACTTAGAGCTGAATTTCAATGAGCAACATTTACAGTGTTCATTAGCCACATGTGACTCGTGGATACTGTATTGAACAACACAGCTCTACACTGTCACCTTCGGAGTACTCCCCTTGGGAAGCTATGCACCGATGGCAGCACTTCGTCCACCCTTAGAAGCAATTTTGGAAATTATTTTCTGGAATGGCCATCAAAACTGTCATCATATTACCCTTGCTGTCCTAAATTTCATCAAAATGTTTTCCTTTCAATATTTCCTTTATCTTTAGGTAAACAAAGAAGTCATTGGGGCCAGATCAAGTGAGGAGGGAGGGTGTCCCAATACAGTTATTGGTTTCCTGGCTAATAACGCCCTCATAGACAGTGCCATGTGAGCTGGTGCATTGTTGTGATGCAAGAGCCATGAATTGTTGGCGAAAAGTTCAGGTCATCAAAATTTTTCATGCAGCCGTTTCAGCACTTCCAAATAGAAACTTGGTGAACTGTTTGTCCAGTTGGTACAAATTCATAATGAATAATCCCTCTGATATCAAGAAAGGTTAGCAACATCGTTGCAACAAGTTCACAAGCATAATTGTCAGACCTCGTGTGTGTGTCTATACATACATACATATTATATGTATGTATTAGTTGTAATCATAGTATATGATATAAATCCTTCCACAAAGCCTAAAAATACTACACTAATATAGTTTTTCATACTTGTATGACAGCAACATGGATTGGCTGTCAGATGAAATAATAGTCTATGATTATTTCCAAGAGCTATTGGGCAGGATTACTTTGCCAATAGTGTGAAGTGTGTTAAAAATGATTTATTATATTAGTTCAAAACAATATAATAAGAAGGATAAAAAATAAAATGTACCTTGAATGAAATTTTTCAAAACTAGTGTCCTCCAGAAACATTGCATCTCCTAGGAAATCAGGCATCTTTCATGTATGCTCATACTAACTCCATATAATTATCTGGGGATGTAGCGCAAAAGTTGAGCAGTTCTGTACTGCACAGAGATTCGCAATAAAAGGGCAACTTGGAGCTGAGAGCCAACTCTCCCTCTGTCTACTCAGTGGGACAGGTGCCTTGGATTCTTCTAATTCATCAACATAGAGGGGGGGCTTTTTTAAAAATAATTTTTTATTTTTTCAATTACAGTTGACATACAATATTATATTAATTTCACATATACAACATAGTGATTAGATATTTATATAGTTTACAAAGTGATCACCCTGATAAACCCAGTACCCACCTGATACCATACATCATTATTACAATATTATTGACTATATTCCTTAAGCCATACTTTACATCACCATGACTATTTGTAACAACCAATTTGTACTCCTTAATCCCTTCCCCTTCTTCACCCATCCGCCCACCCTTCCCATCTGGCAACCATAAAAATGTTCTCTGTATCTTGAGTCTGTTTCTGTTTTGTTTGTTCATTTATTTTGTTTTTTAGATTCCACATTTAAGTGGAATTATATGGTATTTGTCTTTCTCTGTCTGACTTATTTTACTTAACATAATACCCTTTACATCCATCCATGTTGTTGCAGATGGCAAGTTTTCATTTTTTTATGGCTGAGTAATATTCCATTGTATATATGTACCACTTCTTTATTCATTCATCTGTTCGTAAACATTTAGGTTACTTCCATATCTTGGCTATTTCCATATACAAAGATATTCCATACCTTTGTATTTAATGCTGCAATAAACATATGGATACATATTTCTTTTGGGGTTTCTTCAGATAAATACCCTGAAGTGTAATTGCTGGTTGCTTGTCTCTTGGTATAGCCTTTATTTTAAAGCCTATTTTGTCTGTTACAGGTATTGCTACCCCAGGTTTTTCTTTTTTCATTTCCATTTTCACAAAATCTCTTCTTCCATCTCTTTACTTTCAGTCTGTGTGTGTCTTTCAATCTGAAGTGAGTCTCTTGTAGGCAGCATATGTAAGGATTTTGTTTTCTTATCCTTTCAGCCACCCTTTGTCTATTTATTGGAGCAAATGGTCACATGAAAGTAATTGTTGATAATACGTAGATATTGCTATTTTAATATTCATACTTTTTATCTTCTTTTCTACTTCTTCTTCTTATAGAAGTCCCTTTAACATCTCTTGTAATTCTGGTTTGGTAATGATGAACTTCTTTAGCTTTTTCTTGTTTCAGGAGCTCTTTATCTGTCCAAATGATAGCTTTGCTGGGTAGAGTAATCTTGGTTGTAGATCTTTGCTTTTCATTACTGAATATTTCATGGCAGTCCCTTTTGACTTGCAAAATTTCTGTTGAGACATCATGTGACAGTCTTATGGGAGCTCCGATAGGTAACTAACTGCTTTGCTCTTGCTGCTTTTAAGATTCTCCATCATTAACCTCTGGTATTTTAATTAAGATGTGTCTTGTTGTAGTCCTCTTTGGATTCATCTTGTTTGGGACTCTCTGTTCTTCCTGGGTTTATATGTCTATTTCCTTCACAAGGTAAGGAAAGTTTTCCATCATTATTTCTTCCAATAGGTTTTCAATCCCTTGCTTTCTCTCTTTCCTTCTGGTACCCCCCCATGAGAATGTTGGTACACATGATGTTGTCCCAGAAGTGAGGGGACAACATTCCCTTGCTGTTTCTAATATAGCAAAACAAGGACCATATATTCTTGTGGTTGTCCTAAGTCTTAGAAGCACAAGCAGCTTTATTAGAATTCATTCATTTGGATGGAAGTAGATGACAAATGTAGTCTATCCTCCATGACTTCCAAGCCAACATCATCTCTTCCTTGATTATGATCAATAAAGCAAAACTGGAATGGCAACCAAGTAGTTCTCAGATCCCAGGTAGCCCCTATGAAAATATTAACCTATAGCATCTACTAGTAAAAAGTTTGAATGGCCACTCTCTAGCCATAAAGCAAATCAGAATTTGCATTTCCCTAACAAAAAATCAAGTTTGCCACCTATGTACCTGCTTTTCAAAGTCCTATACTGACCTTATTTCAGACAAGAGCCCAGAATTTCTACCTGTCAGGCTTCTCCATCTAAAATAACTACCTTCTACACTCCAGTTACAATGTACCAATTGACCCTATTCTATCTATCTTTTTTCCATTGGATTCAATCCTATCTTAATTACCTTGTCCATACATTTATTTACCTCTTCAATATTGAGGATGTCCAGTAGTACAAAGCTCCATGAGGAAGGGAACTTTATCAGTCACTGCTTTGTTCCCACTCCATAAATGTAAGCACTCAGTAAATGTTCTTTAAAATAACTTTTTGAAGAAATATTCCAGGGTTCTTAATCTCAAAATATCAAAGACCACTTGAGAAAGATGGGGTGGCAGGAATATTGTGCATGATAGCATGGCAACTTGGAATAGCATGCTGGTTCTGGGACCTACCAACAGGAAATGTGATTGACAAATGCACTGGCTTCAGTAGAAAGAGAGGGAACAATTATTTCCCAGCTACACAACAATACTACAAATGGTCCAACATTCATAAATGGATTTCCTTTAAGAGTAAATTAATTAATCTAACTGGAATTCCTAGGCCATGATGACCTGTGATTCAGTTAGGATAGGTAAGATACAGATGCAAGTGAACACTGGGTAATTTGAGAAGAGTTTAATAAAGGGACTATTTACAAATCTGTGAGCAGGGTTTAAGGAAATGAAGAATGGATACTTCAGTACCCTAAGATAAGTGAAGCCATTTCCACCCCTGAAACAAAAAGGGCAAGGGAAGGCCAGACCCTGAGGGGATAGCTGCATGGAAAGGGCTGCCAGATAGGAGCTGTAGTCTTTGTACAAGGGACACGGCCAAAGTAGTGTAACTAGATAGGGAGAGAGACAATGGATACTCTGACTTTGTTCTGTTTCCATCTGCCTGGTCTCAGACCAAGACCTCTAATTGGCTAACCTCAATTGGAAACCAGAGGGCAAAGGAGCCCACAAAATGGTCCAGAGACCATCCCCAAGTTATAGAGAAGGTTGGAGAGTGGATTAGAAGGATACCCACCTGTAAAATGCATCATGAAATGCTATACATTTCTTCATCTTTCACGCTTAGGTGAAATCCACTATTTGAATAATTTAAACATAGAATTGTTGCCACTAAATCCAAAATGGCAAGTTATATACTTAATAGATTTCCCTTCATATGATAAAAGCTGAATTCATAGCATTATAGTTCTGTTAAAGCATTTAAATAAAAACTAAAGAAATGTGTTTTGGGGGCTGGCCGAGTGACGCGCTGGTTAAGCGTTGGCTTGGGAAGCCAGCAGCCCTGGTTCGGGTCCCACATATGAGGGCCAGTGATACTGCCCTAAAAAAAAAAAAGAAATGTGTTTTTAATCATATAACTTGATACAGAGATGGAGTTATAGAATGTTGGTTGAAGAATTAATAGTATAAACTTCCAAACATGGCAATGCATCAAAATCTTACCTGAAGAGCATTTTAAAACTAAAGATTCTAGGATTCACGCACTCTACCCCTGACCCTGATCGTGACTCTTCAGGGGGAGGGCACTGGGATTATGACACACAGATTTGGGAACTAATGTTTTAGAATTTCCCTTACAAATGTTAAATATCTTGGTTATTTAAAAAAAAATTTTTTTCCATGCTTATTTCTGTACTGTTTTAAATTAAGTATTCATCAGACATAATTTGTTAGTCAAATTTCTAAAACCAATCAGTAAAATTATTAATAAACATTTACTAAAAGGCTTCTGGGAGTTCCTTCCAGTACAAAATGGCAACATAGAAGACTCCTGAACTCGCCTCCTCCCATGGCATTAAATATAAAGCTATTTTTAGACCAAATAAGGATTAAAAAGGTTAAAATGTATGTAAAGTCTATATACTCTGATGATGTAAATACATTATAACTACCTCTTTCAATGATGAAATGGGGGAGAACAAAAATAATTTTAACTGTTTTCACAATCCTTTTGGTGGGAGCATACAATTTCTGTTCTTAAAATACTATTTCCCACTAAAAGATACCAGGACTTCTTGAATAAATGGCTGATTCTACATTTAGGGAAGAAATATGCAAGATAAAGCCTGAAATATTTTGCCATACCAGATAACAAGAAAGCTGTCAATTGCTATTAGGATCAGGTCAAAGGATTCAGAAGTCAACTTGAGGAGGCTCATATTAGTCAAATGTAAGACAATTTAAACATCAAAAAATAATAGCATGGTTTGATTGCAATGGTTTGAAGCACATCAAATATATTTAAATCCATGGCTTGATAATGATCCTTTTTTTAAAGGTTACCTTAGAATAATAAATGTGGGAGATTAAAGATGACCCCAAATTCTTTGTTATTCTTCCCATTGAGACATGGAATCTAATTCCCTTCCCTTAATATGAGCTAGCTTTAAGGACTTGCCTGAGAAATAGTATGTAGTAGAAGTGACATTCTGAGACCTCAAAGCCTAGGTCATAATAAGCCTGGCACCTGCCTCCTTATCGCAGTAGGCAGCAAGTCAAGTCTCACAATAAGCCTTGCAACTTCCATCTAGTTTCCAGAATATTCTCTCTGGAAGACCTGAGCTGTCATTATGACAGTGGACAGTCACAACTGAGTCTAGCCTCCCAGCCATCCTTGTCAAGTCATCAGACAAGTAACAACATCTTCCACTTCTCAAACCAGTACATCTACAACCAATACTACAAAGTGACCTCAGTTGATGCCACATGGAGCAAAAGAATCACTCAGTTGAGCCCTGTCCAAATTCCTAACCTACAAATTCATGTGACTAATACAATGATTTTTGCTTTAAGCCACTAAGTTTTGGAATAGCTTGTTAACTATCAATAGATAACTAGAACAGATGTTTATATCTGGAAGTAGAGTTCTGCTATGACAAAAATCTAAATTATGTGGCATTGGTTTTGGGACTAAGTGGTGGGCAGAAGCTGAAAGAGCCTCAAGGAGATGAGTAGTGACAGTTAAAGGGTGTGGGGAGAGGTCGGTAAGGACTTGAAGGACAGTGAGGAAAATGCTAATGGAATTTGGAAAAAGAGGGACCGTTATACAGTGGCCAAAAGTTTGACAAGACTGTGACCTTCAATAATTAGGAGAATAGAAGAGATGAACTAAAAAAAGAATTGTTTCATTTTTTTCAGCAGAATTTTGAGGGGAAAAAAGTAGATCTAGGGCTTTCTATGTTTAAACAAAACTGTTTCTCATCTCTAGTGTCCAAGCAAAACAGTCTCAAGTTAGAAATGCTTCAGGGCAAAGATCAAATCCAGAGCTCTACAAGTAAAGCATGAACTCGGAGCAAAGATGTTAAGTGTGACTCTAAAATCCTTTAGTGAGACTTCCAAAACATTTAAGTGTGTGCCTAGTAGAGTCTCTAAGGATCATATAGGTATGTCTCTTGGAACCCCTCTGCTAGACAATCAAGCTTCTGAGAATCTTAAGGTTGTGAAAAAGCCTCACAGACCTTTCCAACTAAACAATAGGCTTCAAAGAATTTTAAGGTAATTATTTCACAACCCCCAATCCAGGCACTAATCCCATTCATGAGGGCTCCATCTTCATGACTTAATTACCTCCCAAAGGCCCCACTCCCTAATACCATCACATTGGGGGTTAGGATTTCAACATATGAATTTGGGGTGGGGGGCCAGGGGGGGACACAAATATTCAGACCGTAACAGATAATGAGCATTAGACTTCAAGAAGATGTCAAAATGAGATGCGAGTTTGGGGAAATTAGGAAGGATATAACTATATTTTGCATTTGATAGGGATGCAGGAATATAAATACTCTGTGACAGAGGTCAGCCTGAAATAGATTATTTGTAGCCACAACCCACTGAAAGGTGGAACCTCCTTTCCTTCTCCTTGAATGTGGGCTGGCTTTACTGGCTTTCTTGACCAAACAATGCAGCAGAAGTGACATATTAGGATTTCTTATGACTTAGAACCCTTGAAGCTTCCACCTGGCCCTTCTGAACCATTCTTTCTGGTAGAATTGGTATGCCATATATATGAAAATCCAACTATTACGGTACCTTTCTGCTGGAAAGGCAAAGGGTGGGCTCTCCAGGTGACAGTCTTAGCTGAGCCTCGTCTTTCAACCATCCCCATTAAGGTACCCAACATGTAAAGGAACATCCAGAGTTGTAAAGTGAAAACAAAGATTCCTATCTCACTCTTTTCTTTGTAATGGCCTAAGTGAAGACACTGTGAAATTTCATAAATACTATAAGTTCTATAAATATAAAATAACATACCTAACTGTACACATAGAATCACACACACACACACACACACACACACACACACACACACCCCTCCAGAATTTACACATTCTCACAATTTATGAAATGACTCACACGCTTTCCACCAGATCCACACATGATGGGCCTGCCAGAGTTTTGTTCCTTCCATTCTGGCTGTCACCCTGCTGTGTTCTGACCTCCAACTACAGACTTGGCATCTATAGCCAAATCAACGCTGAAAGATAATTTATTTTTACATACGAGTGGCAAGCATTCATCCATATCCATCACACCTTTCCAAACCATCAAACTTTTCTTCCTCCCCTACAAACTTCTGAAAATCTTTATCTAGACATAGTATTGATTTTAACCTTGGATCCAAAAGGACTACACTCACTTAAAAATCTTCTCATTCCCTTCCTTGAAAGCACTTAAACAATTTTTACATATGGAGAGCTGCATTTTTGTTTAAGTTTTTTGTTTAACCACATGTCAAAAGAAAGTCAAAGACCATTTTAGATAGAGTTCACAAATTTCTTATTTTTTTATTTGAGATTTAATGCAAATCCTCCTATAAATTTTCACCATTATATCTAAAGTAATGTGGTACCATTTTCTTCCCTTTGAATTTAGAACTTTCAAATATGCGTACATGGCTACAATAACCTCTCTTTAGTCATGGGCTTCCTAACTATTTTTAGCCTTTGCAGTCTTGACATTCCTCACCCAGCTCATTTTTTTGGAAATAGTTTTGTTTTGCTTTTATCTGTGATACAATACAATGACAGACAGCTGGAACCTAAAGCAATATTCCAGGTGGGTCCTGAGTTCCTTCTCCTTTATATAGTGCTTTTTTCCTCTGCCCAATCAATTTTATGATAAATTTAACTTTGGAAAATTTTAGCAAGTTCAGCTACGAAAGGGACAAATTGTTATAAATGAAGAATTTTCATAGTGAACTGCGCGCTTTCTTTTGATTTTTCTAGCTCCCTTTTCATATCCTTGGCCAGATCTGAAAACCTTGTGAAATTTTCCCAGTTAAATCAAAGGCATTTAGCATAAAATATAACAGTCCTTTAAAAATAAAAGGCTTACTGGGCCAGCCAAGTGGTGCGGTGGTTAAGCGCTGGTTTGGGAAGCCAACGGCCCTGGTTCGGGTCCCACATATGAGGGCCAGTGACACTGCCCTCAAAAATAAATAAATAAATAAATAAATAAATAAATAAATAAAAATAAAAGGCTTAGAGCATTGACTGATTCTAGTGAATATTTATGTAGAACTGGAAGTAACTCCAATCTTATCCTCCTTGTTTTCACTCTACTGATGAATTACATTGTTGTTACTTTTTATTTTGTTATGTTAACTTGAATTTTCATAACAAGTAAAAGCTTCCCTTTGGTAAAGTGTTTTATTCCTAGATTTTTAGTTCTAACTTATCAGGGGATGCTTCCCTTCAATATTTTAAGTGCATTTTCCATTTTAACAACAGATACATATTAAGATCTAAGAGACTAGTAATATCTTAATAAATTAATGTCAAGAACCTAGACACCCACACAGACTGAGCAGATGAACCTTCAGCCCAAAGCTCATAGAGCCTGGAATGGTTTGCATTTTCACGTTTGGCATATGAACAGCTTTCTACCCATGCGGCAATGATCATATCCATGCAATTTTAAATTTGGAATGTGTTCATGAGATCCTAGAGCCAGAACTTTCCAAGATTCAATTCACAGTAGAACTACAGTCTGTCCATCCAAAACTCTCAAATTTTATTAAATAATTTGAAAAACGAATGAAGCATATCAATGGCAAATTAGTCTCCGTACATACTAAAATGTTCACAAAATTCAATTAAATCTGTTGAAATCAATTCAGCAAATATTTACTGAATGCCAAAAATTTAATCATGAAAAATACAGTCCATGCCACCTAACAAAGTCCTTATGTCTACTACCATCAGAGTAACCAAAGAATAACCAAAGTCTTTTGGTAGACTTTAAGTTGGTAAAGATACAACTCATTTGACCAACCTGTGTATGCAACTGTGAAAACAGACCTTCAATGGCAATCTTTGTTTTATATCACTTCCATGAAATAACATAAAATAATAAAGGCATACCTTTTGGGTCCAGGCCTGTCAGATATGGTAATCAATCAATCATTTTATAAAACTTACTTTCCTCCATGAGTTTTAATGTTCTCAGCTGTAAGGTGAAGAAATTGGACCAGATGATAGCTAAGGCCTTATCCAGTTTTAGGGTATGTAGATTCTGCTCTGTCATTGTAAGAAGGAGCATTATCTTGTCTAGACAGATGCTGCTGTGATACACATTGTAACAATATCTGAAATATTCATTGGATTTTGGGACATTAGGGTTTAAAAGTCATAGCAAGATCTTTTGAGGATCTGTCATATTTGTGTTCAAGTTTTCCTGAAGCTGACAGTTGGTCTGGGAGACTGGTCCTTTTTCACTCAGAGGAATACACAAACTGGATGAGTTGTCTGTCTGCTTGGCCATGCACTTTTAGATCAGATGAATGTGAATGATATCTGAACTGGTGGCAATCCCTTCTTTCTCCCTCAAATTCTTCTCTCAAGAAAGGTTAAACATCTCCATGAAGCCTTCCCTGACCTTTTCAGATAGGTGTCCCTTCCTCCCTGGTCACTATTATAACTTGAATGCATCTGTGGTTATGCTCATACTTCACTATCATTATTTAAGTATCTGTTCATATATAAACCACGTGCTTCTTCAGGGTAAGAAGTGTGTCTAATTTTTCTTTGTATCTAACACAAGAGCCTACCACATAGGAAACATTCAAATAACAGTAATTGCCAACATTTATAGAGTATTTACTAAGTGGCAGCACTTATAAATAGCTTTAAACCCTTACACCATCCCTATGACATATATACTGTACTGTTATTATCATCACCATTTTATAGATGGAGAAACTTAGTCAAAGGGTTAAGTGACTTGTCCACTGTTACACTCAGCTAGACATTGGCAGAGTAAGAATATGAATCCAAAGAGTCTGGACCCAGAGTCTGTTCTATTAACTGTTATGTAGTCATTAATTATTGTGTGATAGTACCTTTCAATGCATTAGTGTGATATACTATCACTCAAATTATACTTCCCTTCCTTCTACATATTATTTCTAGGCTGGGCTTCCAACTGACATATGGGGTTACATGAAGTAGAATTATGTATTTTTTTTTTTTTTGAGCGCAGTGTCACTGGCCCTCATGTGTGGGACCTGAACCGGGGCCGCTGGCTTCCAAAGCCAGCGCTTAACCACCACACCACTCAGCCGGCCCAGAATTATGTATTTTTAAATAGCTATAATTCCATGTGAGAGAGGTTAACTGAAAACAAACAAACTATCAAAAAAACAAAATGCGAGGAATAGATGTTTTTTTGGTGTTCACCACTGGAGAAAAATGACCACAAAAACACACCTGCAAGCATCATCTTCTATAATGAAAGTCTTCAGAGAGCTGACAAGCAGAAAGAGGGTCCTATGTAGATGGATCTGGCATCTGAAATGCCATCTTCCAATACTGCCACCACATGGTAAGGCCATTAGCTAGTGTGGGACGACCAGGTGATGGGGCTGGCAGAGTGGGCACAGTGAAAACTAAAGCAGCATCACGCAACTGTTCTGGATCCAAACCCGGGGACCACACCTAGCAAGCTCCACACCAGCAAGGTCTAAGCAGTGGTTACAAGTTCAAGTGCTTTTAAAGGGGTCAGGCAGCCAACAAGATTGAAGAATATCTTGGTAGGAAAACATTTACAAAGACTGGGACAAAGGAAATATTTCATTTCTCTCTTAATGCTACTATACTGAAAAAAAAAATAATTACCATGAAAAAGATAGGGCATGGTGGGAAATATGGCAACATAAAGGGAGAAACTGATATACCATTCCAGGCCTTGTTTGCCAAATCTTTCATTTTTTTAATGGTACATAAGAAATCCTGATTTTTAATGTGAAATCTTCCAAGTGTTAAAAATTAGCACTTGATTCCTTTAAATACACACACACACACACACACACACACACACACACACACACACTAAACCTGGATGTGGCAAAAAAACATAACTGCAGGTCAGTTTTCATTCACAGCCCACCAATTTGCAGCCTTGAAACAGAGGGTCCAAGTTTTCCAACATTTAGAAAACAGGAAACAACGACACAGGAAAACATGGTTACTTGTGGTCAGAAATAGAAACAGAGACTAGGATTCAGCAAGTTAGACAAGGTGAGGAGAAGTAAAGGGGTCTTGGAGGTAAAAGCGAGAGAGGGAGACCAGAAGCCAAGAAGTTCAGTTGGTTAGGACAACGGTACTAGAAATCCAAACCTCAGAGCACAGCCTGAACCAGGGGATGTTTTGCCCAACAGAGCCATTACTTCCAGCTGTAAACTGAAGCTGGTAGTGGGCGGTGGCCAGCCTTGGAACCACACAGCGTGGACCACGAAGTGAATGCAGGTGGTTGGAAGAGAAAGCCCTCTCCCTTCAAATGTGCTCTGATCCCTGCTGGAGCAGATTCCCAGCTGGGAATCCAGGGAGATTCTTATGGTAAGGGTCCCGGAACTTCCCATTCTAAATAGGAAGCACACTTCAGAGACCAAAAGGTGAAGCCTTACTATATTTCAGAGCCTCCCTTTTCTGCCGGAGCTTCTTGAGTGCTTTACAAATAAAGCACATTTTGCTATGACACCGATGAACAGCACTAGTCCCAAACAACAACAGTCAGGCTGATTCCTTAAATGTCAGTTTGCACAATCTGCCCTCTTTCTTGCAGACCACCCAGTCTTTTTATAATGATTCTACCCTGTCTCATTTATTTTCTTCATGGCAGCAGAGATCCCAATTTCCTTAGCTGAATTTCATTCCCTCCCTCATGCAACTGCTGATTTATTGGTAGTTCCCTGGCTCTCTATTAGTCAGTTCGGGATGATTTTTTTTCCTCTCTCGAATCAGCTGAGAAATATAGTAGAATTGATAAACTCTTACTTTTCTATTCTACTTAGAGAAAAGTGAGGAACAAAAGATAGGGAACAAAAAAAGTTAAGTACAATGAGGAGGGAAAGGAAACAAGAGGGTGGATGCTACACGTAGGTAGTTTGTAATTCACAGTGTCCTTTTCACTGAGTCTTGTGAAAGAAATGGACAAGAAAACAGTCTTAATGAATATACCCTATCATTTGGTGCAGCCCATGTTATTGCATTATTGTAATGAAAAACATATCAGGATATGTCTAGACACATGACATACTCCTGGTAGAGAGTTCCCTGCACTTCAAAAAATTGTGGTTCAATTTCCTTCTGGGAAATGCTCCAATGGCAACATTTCAGGTTCTTGAAAGTCTCTTCAGAATGACCGCCTAAGGGGAGGCCACCTCCAAAAGTAGACTTCAAGCACCAGAGCACTGTAAGGGCTGGCACAGCTTTCCATGGGAAAAATGGTCAGAGCAGCATGCCCCCCCCTGTAAAAACTCCCCATACAATAATCCACAGATAGCTTTTGCTATATACAGAGTAGCTGTGACAGTCTAAATAAAACATTGAAAAAAAAACTGTAAACAGAAAAGAAGTAATGAAATACTTTGTTTTGGTGATTCTTTAATTTTAACTACATATGGATTAAACAAATCCAATTGGTATAACTTTCACCAATGTGTTGATTTAAACAGAATTCTATAGGCATTGGAAGTCAGGAAAGGAAAGCAACACCACATCCCCATGGTACCTTACATATTATAAAGTAAATGATGCTATGCCTGTGCTCTCACAGAAGAGTCATGAAAAGAGCAAGTCCTAAATTGCAGCCATCATGGTTAGATTATAATTCTGGCTGAGTCCCTCTCAGATTTAAATCTCTAAATGCCTGAAGCTGGGAAAACCACATGATCTGCTATCATACATTTGTAAAACAAAGGTTATAAAACAAGACAAAAGAACCCTCTATTCAATTCAACTCCTAAAATTCTCTGAGGTTTTAGAGCATATAGGACAAGATGATTTGAGAGGTGTTAGGATGCTCTCTATCTATAGTACTCAATAGGTCAACAATATTTCCCAAGTGCATAACAGGTACCATAACAAAATCAATGGCCCACCAGTGTAAATACAATAGTCTATAAGAGACCAAGAATCAAGATTGGGAAATGAGAGTAAATCTAAGATTGGGAAATAAATAAGAAGCAGGACAAAACTGAACATAATTAAATGCAGAATGCTGAGGGTTTAGATAAGCTATAGGAGTTTGGTCAATGGACTGGAGTAATAGAAAGGGTGTCTTAGCAGAGGTGGAGTTTTAGTTGGGCCTGGAACACTGAGTAGACTCAGAGAAAGACATATGAGAATGGGAAATTGGGGAACATGTTGTAGGGAAAGGGCCAGGAACAGCAGTTACTGTGGATTTGTGGACACTTCGCTTGCCTGGCACTTACTGAAAAGGGGTAGTCGGGTGAATCAGGCTAGAAGTAGCCAAATTCTGAAGTCTTAAAAACAGGCCTGGCATAAGTAAAATCTCTCTCTAGAGAATTTAGCCCTCGGTGCAACGGCTAACCTAGAAGTTTGCCTTGCCCTAAGGAACAGCCCATGTGTTACTCAGAACACATAACACTCACATCCTAAAACCAGAATGCAAGCCAAAGAAGACCTTTCCTGAAACCACCTCCACTGTGCCACTGAGTGTCACCATTTACCTTGTCTAGTTCTGGAGTTGGCTCAACTATGCTTTCTATCTGGATCTTCCTCTGTAGCCTGAACCTCTAAACATCTGTGAATTATAAATTCGCAAACACTCCAAATTTGCTTCTGTTTACTTAAACAAACCAGATTGCATCCCTTCAGGATTTGTAGTAATTCTACCACCATCAGCAACACCTCACTTCTATAAATTAACCTGCTCGTGTCCCCTGGCCTGTATACTGCCCTAGTCATTCTGTCCCTCAGCCTATGCCAATTCCACGTTAACAAAAAAGTTCTGTCAAAAAGTAGTTTTTAGACATCTACTACGTGACAGATACTGCAGTAAACACTGAGGTCACACAAAGATAAATAAGACACCAGTTCTCAAAGAGTACAATACATCAGGATGTTGGATCTGCCGTTATTCACTCATTTGACATCTATTAAGGGCCTGTTATATGCCAGCCACAATACTGGGCTTTGGGAATACAAAGAATTTATGGTTTATTTGGAAGAGACAGAGAGGAAAGCAAAACAAACAAACCACATAATAAAGCAACGTACATGCTAGAGCAAACCAGAGTAAGAGAATAATCTATTGTACCTTCGGGGGACAGATTTGTTCAGGGAAGTCTTCATGGAAGAGGTGAAACATGAACTGAGATTTGAAAGTTAAGGAAGTGTTTGAGAGACAGAACAGGTGGAATAAAACACTAAATTAAACATTATACCATGGGGGAATATGGTAGCCTAGGTTATTAGAACCCATCTTCCCATTAAAAACAATATTGGATAATGTATAAAAACTTACCTTCTTAAAACCATTAAAAAGTTGACAAGGAACTAGAGTAACTAGGCTGAAATCTAAGTGAAGCAGGAGCTCAAAAAAGTAAGCAGAGCTCTGGAGTTGCTTTTGTTCCAGGACAGCTGTCAGTTAGGTAACTTTGGGTTTTGATTTATAGATGTCTCAGGGTGAGGGGAAACAGAAATCAAAGCTCAGGTCCTGCGAGATGGGGACACAAATCGAAGAGATGCCTGCAATAAACTATTTCCCCAAAGTGCTACACCCTCAGGGAAAGGGTGAACTAGAAGTAAACTCACCCTATCCCATCCCCAGGGGACTAACGAAATTTGTTTATTGCTGAGCAGCTTAAGGGGGGAAAGTCCCTGAGATGTTGTAACCATAAGACATCCTTGGAGTAAATCTGAAGATCAGATTCACATCACTTAAAAAAAGGTACCCTGAGCAAGAACTAGCAGAAACAGTAACATGTAGAAACAGGTCTTCAAAGACTTCAGGTTGTGAATCATTGGACATAAATTATAAAAGAATTTATTCTTACCATATTTACAAAAGTAACGAAAATGTGGGATCAAATTTGAGAGGACAAGGGAAATATCAAAATGTTTCCTAGCAAATTTGAAAAGAATTGTTTAGATCATTTAGAATTCAAAACTAAAATTAATTTAAAATAGTTTTTTGTGACAATTGTAGTAAGGGTTAGATCAGGCAAGAGTCATCAGTGAATGCTATATATAGGGTGAGGTGGTCTTATGTTTGTTTGTTTGTTTGTTTTTAATTTTATTGGGGAACCACCATGGTCATTGCTTTCATGCTACAGTGGCATAGTTGACTCTTAGGGAGGGCGCAGCTCACAGTGGCCCATGCAGGGATCGAACTGGCAACCTTGATGTTATCAGTACCAGGCTTCACCAACTGAGCTAACCGGTCACCCCCTAGGGTGAGACTTTTTATAAGGAGCAGGATATTGGGGTTGGTCATTTTGGCTTAGCTTTGCATACACAGCTAATTTATTTACTTGATTTTAATATTTTCTGTTGACATTGTTTTTAATTATGGTAATTAATTTATTTTATGGTAATTTAATCATGGTAAATTAATTTATTCTGTTTTTAATTATTCTGTTTTTAATTATGAGAGCTACCTTCTTCCCAAATTTTCAATTGTAAAATACAGTACAGTAAGTCCTCAAGTTACGACTTACAAACCAGTTCCGTTCTGGGAGAGTTTGTTGAGTCAGATTTGTTCCTAAGTCCTACAAAGTGAGTCCTATATACCTTTAACACAAATATACAATGTAAAGCCAATGGTTGAACAATTCATGTTATAAGAACGCTTGATGTCTACCATCTTTTTGCCTCGGTCCAATCTCTCAATTATTTTCACTTTTGTTTCCACGGTTATTGCTTTGCGCTTCCTAGCAGTCCCCTCCACATCACCACTGATTCTCCTCTTGCTTCGGGACACCCTGGGCTCTGATTGAGCACTGTACTACTGTACACTATCGCATGTACAGTAAGTACACCGCAGCACAACTGTGACATGTCCAGCAGACACATCAGCTACTTCCGCTATTTATTCACATCTAGGAATGTTCACAACATGAGATATCTGTGAAAGTTTGCAACTCGAATGTTCCACGAATGACTATTCTTAACTACAGGCACAGCGGATCTCTACAACTTATTCTTTTTGCATAACTGAAACTATAGTATTTGAACAACAAAACCTCATTTTCCCCTCCCATGAGCAGGATATTTGTATGATCCTAAAGTGTTATCACACAAACTACTTATTAGTTGCAAGTGGGGATGGGAGGAGTAATTATACTGTGGAGAAATTGAATAAATTCACTGATTGCTGAAAATTAGTAGCACCACCTGAGAAAGACGCATTATCACTGATGCAGTATTCTTGCCAAGAAGGCATAACCTGAATCTAATCATAAGGGAACATCTGACAAAACCCAAATTAGGATTATACTATTTTTTTATTTTATTTTATTTTTTTAGGGCAGTGTCACTGGCCCTCATATGTGGGACCCGAACTGGGGCTGCTGGCATCCCAAGCCAGCGCTTAACCACCACGCCACTCGGCCGCCCAGGATTATACTGTTTTTGAAAGGTGAGCATGGTGGCTATCGTCTCCCAAAATGTAAATATCGGAAAAGGCAAAGAAAGGCTAAGTTAAAGTTACAGATTAAAAGAGGCAGAATTACTTCCTAATTGTTAAATTTAAATTTACCATGTAAAAATATATTGAAATTGATAATTTTACTGTAGTTATATTAAAATATCCTTATTCTTCAGAAATAAACTAAAGTAGTCAGGGGTAAAGGGCCACGAGGTATATAACTTACCCACAAATGCTTCAGGAAAATATTATAGACAAAGTGAAAGCAGCCAGAGAAAAGAGGGTAGATGATCTCCAAAACAGCAGCAGTTTGACAGCTGACTTCCCCAAAACAACAGTTAAAGCCAAAAGGCATGGAATTACATTTTCAGTGTGCTGAGAGAAAACCACCAACCTAAAATTCTATACCCAGAAAAAGTATCTTTATTATAAAGATGTTTTCAAGCAAGTAATGAGATTTTTCTTCTAGCAGACCCTAACTAAAGGAATTTCAAAAAGGTATACTTCAAGAAAGAAAGGGATCCCAGATGGAAAGTCTGAGATACAAGAAGTAATAATAAGCTAAAAGCATGTGAAATACATGGGACAGCAGCATGGATAAAGGCATAGAGGTAGACAACAGTCTGGTGTGTCTAGAGAATTACCAGCAGCTTGGGTGTGGGTTGGTGGAGCAGAGAGTCAGTCTCTTAACCTTATCAAATACAAATCCCATCAGTACAAAAAAAATTAAGCATGTGCTCTGAATACACAGATTTTTAAAATAAATATACTGCATATATTCTAAAGTACACACAAAAACTAAAATTCAAAAGGATGGAATCAAAAACAAAATATACAGGGCTGGCCGAATGGTGCATTGGTTAAGAGCTGGTTTTGGGATGCCAGCAGCCCCGGTTCAGATCCCACATATGAGGGCCAGTGACACTGCCCTCTACAGCTAACCACAGCTCCACCTGGAGCTGGGCTGTGCCAGCCCTGGCGACGGCTTCCACCCCAGTTGCAGTGGGCTGCCATGGGCTACAGTGAGTGGCCGGCAGCCAGCGTGAGTGGCTGGCAGCCAGCATGAGCTGCCAATAGCTGCGGTGAGCGACATCCAGAGGCCAGCAACCGATCTGCCTCATCTGGAAAGAGCGCAATGACGATACCAACATGGGCCAGTGAAGCAACGTCCTCCACAACTATACTGTAGAACAAAAAGACGGCAACTTGTCTGTTCCCCTTCCCCGATTCCCCAATGCTGTTCCCCTCCCCCAATTCCTCAATAAAATCTTAAATATATATATATATTATATATATTATATATATTATATATATATATATATATAAAATTTCTGATATTTCCTTCCCATATTCTAAGGGATTGTATTGTACAACCAAGGGTTAGCAAACTGGCCTGCAGGCCACATCTGGCCTACCATCCATTTTTGTAAATAAAGCCTGATTAGAACACAGTCAAGTTCATTTGTTTACACATTGTCTACAACTGCTTTCATGCTTGCTACAACAATAGCTACCTGGCTCTCACAGGTGTGTAGCCCATGAAATCTAAACGATTTGTTATTTGGTGCCTTACAGAAAAAGCTTTCCATCGCCTGAGCTTGAACATAGGCAGGGATGGGAGTGTAAAGGTCTCCTAAATCACCAGACTGTGGAAATGAACATATAGGCCATGAGGAGGTGTCTTTGAAGGATTTTGAGCAGGAGAAAGGCCACTCTGGCAGTGGTGTGGTGCATGGAACAGAGATGAGAAGACTTGAAGAAAGGGAAGCCAATTAGATGGGTTTTTTTGTTTTATTTATTTTTTATTATTAGTTACAGATGTACAAAACAATGGAACAGTTATCTTTTTCACCCCTTACAAAGTGACTCCCCCTCCCCCATCCAGTGCACCCCCCCAATATCATACATATCTATTACAATTCCATTAACTCCATTCCCACAATATACTGTACATCCCATGACTATATATGTGTTAAAATAGTTAACATCTAATATTAATCAGCGGCAGCTTCAGATGTACAGTGCAGTGGTCAGGCCTCAACACTGTCCATGAAGTTGTTTCCCTGACAAGATATGAATCCGTCTGGTCCCCTGAAAAATATTTACAACAT
The DNA here is from genome assembly GCA_033961575.1 of Aselliscus stoliczkanus. Taxonomy (NCBI): domain Eukaryota; kingdom Metazoa; phylum Chordata; class Mammalia; order Chiroptera; family Hipposideridae; genus Aselliscus; species Aselliscus stoliczkanus. The sequence goes on along the minus strand of CM066732.1, from coordinate 73,905,647 downwards.
TATTGATTATATTCCCCAAACTGTCTCTTCTATCCCTGCATATAAAGAAGAAAGAAATCGTACCATTTGCAACTATATGGATAGAACTAGAGAATATTATGCTAAGTGAAATAAGTGAGTCAGAGAAAAACAAATACCATATGATCTCACTTACATGTGGAATCTAAAGAACTGAATAAACGAGAAATGTAAACAGAAATAGTCTTAGAGACACAGAGGAAAACTGATGATTGCTAGATGGGACCAGGATGGGCATGAGGGAGAAGGGAAGTGATGAGGCAACATAAACCAGAAGACGTTTTGCAATGTTGATTAAAGTGCTTTCTTTGAGACCAATGTCCTTATCTATAAAGCAGGAGTGAGAATTCCCAGAGTTCTTTTGTGGATCAAATGAAATAAGGTGTAATAAAGTGCTTCTTAAACTGTCAAAGCACTATGACAAATTAAGGTATGATGATTTTACTTGCAATAGATTTTCATTAAATAAACATTTTAGAAAGAGATATATGTTTTGCTATCTCTGTCTTGACTACATTCTTTGATATTAATACATCATGTATAATTGCATCACATATACAGAGGGTGCCAAAAAAATGTGTACACATTTTAATAAAGGAAAAAAAACTGTATTAAAATTAGGCTGATGGTAACTACTTTGAGCACCTCTTGTAATTGCAGAAGTCAAATGTGACTCATATTCATCGTTTGTTATTGGTATATAATGAGTAGTACAATTTTAATACAGTTTTTTCCTTTCTTAAAATGTGTATACATTTTCTGGCACTCTCTGTATATATTGAAATCATTTTGCATCAAATTTTATATGTTATTTAATAGTGTCAATTGATTTAAATCCATTTTAAATCAAACCCATTTCCATCACTTGCCTGGAAAAATACTTGTAGATACTAATATTCCATGTTATTTAATAGCCTGTTCATTTGAAGTGTATATTGTATAGGCCTTGACTTCTTATTAACACCTAATATGCATGTCCCATGTAAAAGACATAAGAAGACCATAAAAAAATAATAATATGGCAGAAAACGATCTCTAACCACAATTTTATATTTTGTTATAATTCTTGTGACTCTCAAAACATTAGAAACTAAATAAAGCAAGTCAAGTCTTCTTAAAACAAACAAACAAACAAACAAAAAAACAAAACTTAGGTACATCTCTATTACTATTTATGATACTTAACTATACGATCATATTAGTTGATCCTTTTTTAGATTTAGGGATATGGTTTTCAAGAGCACCCATCCACATACACCATCTCATATGATAAAGTGCTGAGACCATAAGTTGGTTGTGATGTATCTGTAACAATAGAGTATCTGTTGCAATAATAGAATATGACCTCATAATTTTATATGCTTCTGTCCCTCATGTGTGTACAAATATGTATGTGCTGAGGAACACATATGGAGATGTCTTTTTAAAACATGCCAGCAAATTGGTGAAAGAAAAATATATATTATCATCAGTGAAGATAGAAGGTGACAAACAGTACCACATGTATCCTAATAGAAATGCAAGCTGTTTTAATTTAAATTAGTTTCAGCCTTCTTTGTTGAAAACAGAAGTAAATCATGTAAGGAACTAATTCATACTGGGAGAGACAACAAAGAATGCCAATAAAATTTATTTGCAAAAAAATTACTACAAAAATATTTCTACCACATTCCCAGTGTTGTTTTAAATAAAAGAATAAAGGCCCTTTTCCAGGAACATTTTAAAAGGATATAGCTTAAAGGAAACTTTTATTTCTTTTTTTATGTAGTATATGGCTGGGTCTCATTTATTATGCATTAATTGCAGACAAAACCTTGGTTCTCTGCACAAAAGAGGCTTGACACAAGCAACATGGTGGTCTATGAAACACGGTTACATGACCTCTAATCCTGCCTGTATCCAACATATGTACATTTTTGTTTGCTCCTCTGATAACAAAGATCAGATGCTCCTAGTGGAAAAGGTATACTCTTTCACAGAGGCTTTCTACCACCGGTGTCCTAGAATTCACATACAGTTATTTTATTTATGTCTTTGGAAGCTAGATCATTCATTGGGTCCAGGTTTGTTTGTTTTTTTTCCCTCACATTTTGACAGTTGTCTTACCTGCCTAATCAGACTCTAATATGTATCCTACAAATGACCCATTCACCATGATATTCCTTCTCTGATGGGCATACCAAGGCATATAGTAGAAGAGTATGTCTGATTCCCTTTAAGAGTTGTGGACATACCCCAAAGTGTCATTGTTTCCCCAATCTGTTATTCATGAGCTTATCTAAACTTTTAATAAATCTATTTATATTTTCAATCTGCACCACATCCTGAGATAATGCATTCCACAAGTTTCCACTCATCATAGATCTCTTTTAAGCTTCTGAGAGTGCCTTGAGTTCTAGTATACCACGAGTCAATAAATACGAATGCATAGCTTTCATATCTTTCTAGATTTTAATCATATCCCCTTTCTTAGCCTTCTTCCTTTGTAAATAGAGCCCTCCTCTTTTTATGCTACACTCAGAACAAATTTAATGAATGAATTCATCCATCTAAGCTAATTAGGCATTATCGAAGCCTATTTATTTGCCCATGTTAGTTAACTCTCTGGAGCCTCTCGCTTTAATCACGTCTTCGTTGAAGGTTGCTGACCAGAACTGTACACCATGTTCCTGGTGCAGAGCATAGCAAGGTACAAAGAGAGATTATTTATTCTAAAACAATTTATAAGCAAGCCTGGAAGTGATTAAGATACTTGTGGAATCACCACATACACCAGAATCAAGGAGGCCTTTGGGTGAAATGGTGCTTGTCAGTGAAATAGGCAAGCTGCCTTTGTCAGGTTCACCTCCTCTTAATCCTGGCTGCCTTCCTCACTGGACTAGCTATCACATAAGTTTTTCCAGGGGAAAGCCTTTTCACACAAGGCTTGGAAATATCAAGGGTTTCTTTAAAAGCAGAATGTTCAAATAATTTTGCAAGACAAGCTAAAGTACAATGACCATACCAAAGGGAAAGGAGAAAGATACTAGGATATTTGCCCATTTGTGTTCATATTAAGCCACATTCCAAAGTGATTACCCATTTATAACACATCCAATAGATTTTTCAAGGGCACAAATCCCCCAGAAAGCTAATTCAGAAGGTTTCTTGGCAAGTATGGAAATAAAAGCAAAAATGTTTACGTGGCATTGATAAAAATGAGAAAACATGCTAAATTCATCCTACTACAGAACACAATACAGCGGTGTCATGACCAGAACTTGTGTCCACCACTTTTTCAGGGGCCCGAGCAGTGCTAGATAAATAGTTGTAAGTTATCAATGTCCAAATCCCTTTTTTATATAAACTCCATGTAAACCATTCTTTTCAACGACTTTATAAGAAAGAAGATAAATGGGTGGCTCACACGCAGCCACTTTTCTATTCCCCTTCCAGTCAAAGACCTTAGAAATGGAATAAGCCCTGAGCCAACATGCAGCTTCAGGATGTTTATTAACACAGTATTGTTGGTAATCATTACAAAATTATTACTCGGTTAATGAATAATTAACTAGGTGTCAGCTTTACTGGGTTCTAGTCTAGTTTGAGAGAGATATTCTGGTCACTCAAGATAAAGAAATACACAGATTATATTCAAAAACATCAGTTTTTTAACTGCTCAGAGATGCCGCCAATCATCACATGCACCACTGTTTGTACGGGTCACTGAAGAAGAAAAATGCTGCTAATTATTTGTGAGGCTACAGCAATTGTAAAATATACCCTGGTTTTGAGATGTTCAATTGTTCTGGGAAATGTATCTTGGAATCTGTGTACAGTAGTTCCTTCTCATTCTATTTTTCCCAGATCAACCCCAAATTCTGACAGCACTCTTCATCCAGGCATCTGCAGTCTGATTTCCATGTATTCTCAGGCTGTCCTAAAGGCAGCTTCAAATGAGTGAATTCTGGGAAATTTGCATCACTGTCAGAAGCCTCCCACACTCACTTAGAAGTAGGAGACAAACAGGATTTTATTTGAGAAAAGGCTTCTAGTTGACTACAAAAGAGAAAGAGTCATAAGAAAAACAGTTTCTGGAAATACCACTTAAAACAAGAAATCAGGAAACTGTCTAGAAGTCTTAAAAGAACCACTGCTTATGAAGTAGCCCTTTCAAGCCACACGTTCATGTGTAGATAACATAGGCACCATCAGATATATCATCGTTAAGTACCAAAAATTATAACAATCATAATAAAAAACATATACATTTCCATGACCTATTAGTCCTGGGACAAGGTGTCACCCTTGAGCTTGGTTCCCAGGCTCACCCAGTCCAGCCTGCCCCTGCTATACAGACTCTCTCCTAGCGTCATTCCTGAAGCCAAAAGGCTTTGGAAACAGTGTCCTAGTTAAATGCATTGCCACCATGCACTCTGGCACTCGTTCAAGAGAAAGTGCTGATCTGTCTTATTTGTGCATAACCCAAGTCAGCCTCCTATGGTACCACTGCTCCCTGGCTGGCCATGGAACTTTATAACTTCTCCAGACTTCTGTACTCTTGGAACACACCTGTAATGCCCAAATAACTTCCTGCCTTTCTTCCACATCAAAAAACAAACAAACAAACAAACAAAAACCTTTGTACATCTGAGATATAAAATCCCTAGAACGTTCCAGAAAGAGGCCCAGAAATCCAACCCTTTAATCCTCTCTAGAACCAGCCTCTTTATCTCCCCAGGAATGATGTTCATCTCTGTTTAAATCGGTCGGGTAGCATAGTACTTTAGAAAGTAAGGAAAGAAGAAAGAACTATTTCTCCATACACACAACTTAATGCAAATGGATAAATCTTTAACCCTTTCTGTAGCATTGCCAACAATAAAACACCTCAAATTTAGCAACAAAATAAAACTGTTGTTTCCTACAACAAAGACGATTGTTTCTAATGACTTGATACTCTTTTCAAGGGTTGAAAATGATGTTTTCTATGTTTCATAGCATACAATTTATATCCATAATCGAATGAAAATGGGACAGCTTGGAGATGGAACTAGAGATCCAGATCCTCAGTTAGATATTCTTTATTTGCCCCCCCCAGATTCCCTCTTTTTCACCTTTTCAACCTGGCTTTCTTTCCAGGAGGCTAATTTCTAAGAACTTTGTCAACTGTACTCCCTTTTGCCTTCTGATTTCCAGCTGGGTTTAATCAATCGAGGGTACCTACAAGAATCCAAAGGCAGGAGGAGAGGGAGGGTTGAATATTCATTTCCCCAGCTCCCTCCTCTCCAGGCATGACTTGGAGTTATTTCCCTCTAGTTAAGGCCACCGCTCCTCTAAGGCAGCATTCTACTTCTCCTACTGCTTTAGCTATGGCCAGGGTGGGTAACAGTCTTCCATTGTTGCACTCTCCCTTGGTGCTGCACTCTCCCTTGGTGCTGCACTCTCCCTTGCTGGTTCCTTAAATATGCCCAATCTTGTCAAGAGATCTTCCATTAATCTCTCTTCAATTATGCCTTTTCAGTGCGCCATTCCCTGCTGGGACCTGATTGATACATCAGATTGCACAATAATACCTGCTATCTAATGCTTAAAGAGGATCTTTTCTTCAGTCCAAAGCTATTTTTTTTTTTTTGCAGATACTTGCTAACAACCACAATTTTCAAGAATTATCAATCAGAAGTAATTGATATATACCAAACTGTTAACAGTATATGTCAAGATGGGATCACCACTGGGGACTTTAGCTTTGCATATTACATAATTTTCAAAAATGTATAAGCACTTTAATTATACAAAAAAAAAAAAAAAAGCACAGGGGGGCTGGCCAAGTGGCACGGTGGTTAAGCGCTGGCTTGGGAAGCCAGCAGCCCCAGTTCACATCCCACATATGAGGGCCAGTGACACTGCCCTCAAAAAAAAAAGGACAGGGCCAGCCAAGTGGAGCACTGGTTAGGAGTTGGCTTGGGACACCAGCTCCAAAAGCAGGGCCCAGTTCGGATTTCACATGAGGGTTAGTGACACGGAGCCCTCTACAGCTAAGATGGTGAACAACAGCTCAACCTGGAGCTGAGCTGCTGTGAGTCACCAGCAACAGCGCAGGCTGCAGTGAGACTGGCCGGCAGCTGGCTACACTTTCATCAGCTTCCATGAGCCACCGTGAGCGGCTGTCCAATGGCCGGGGAGCGACTGCCTCACCCAGGAAGAGTGCAATGATAATACCAACATGGGCCAGTGAAGCAACATCCTCCACAATTAGAATGAAGAACAAAAGGACAGCAACTTGTCTGTTCCCTTTCCCCGATTCTCCAATGCTGTTCCCTTCCCCAATTCCCCAATAAAATCTTTAAAAAAAAAAAACACCAAAAAATGACACATTTAAAGAAAACAAAATAAAGGGAAGACAGCCTAGATTACCTTTGTTTTCCTGTGTTCATACGGTGGTCAAACAAACATGCAGATTTAAGACATAGGGTGGTAGATATATAGGGTGGTAATTTGATTACTGAGTCATATGTGACCCAGCTGAATGAATGTAATAACAGACAGGTGATGGTTTAGGTTGTGGATATGAACTGATTTCCCTCGTTCCAGATTTTAGCAGCCAGTCATTTCCAGAATTGGCTTTGGTCCTGAAAATATCCTCAGCAGGGATGCTGTTCTGAGCCTGGGACATTCTGTAGTAGCTGGAAGACATTCAATGATTCCGAATGATGAGGACCAGCGGGAGCACGTAAGGATGGGCACCTGTGCTGGAACGCCCTTGAGCTAGCACACACCTTACTTTGGCAATCAACTCTCCTCTGGGTTCCTTCAGATATTAAGTCTTAGAAGCAAATACTAAAAATGACAACTCATTTGAAATAGCCTGCATATCTAGAGACCACATGGTAAGACTTATAAAAGTTTAATATGAGTCTGCTTTCGAGAATGGGGGGAACGCAAGAGTGCGGCATAGGTAGCCTCATTGTCAAATGACTATGCCACCCTCTTCAGAATAATTCTAAAGATTAATAAAGCAGGTTCTTTCTATTGCAGATTAAGATTAAGCCTCCATAAATATAATATTAAATGTATAGTGTGTGAATAATGAAATATTGGGATTCTGTGTTTGACTTCTCATAAACTATTTGAGCTGTTTAACATTAAACCCCAGAGATCTAATCAAACAGATATCTAAGTAACTCAAACATTGTAAGTAATTTCAACACTGTAGCATTGTATTTGCCGGCAGATAGAGTCAGTTCTTCCACCAACCAAGATATCATTTAGTCTATAACTTAAACAAGCATTGATAAAGTTTTTTACAAAAGATGCTATCAGCAAAACAAACATAAGACTTTGTATTACTTCAAAGCTTATTTATAATGTGTTTAGAAAAAATTCAATGGAAACAGGAAAATAATGTCTTGATTTTCTAAACTTTACAACATCTGCTTTTACTTACTTTTCGGCATTGGAAAGGTCTCTGGATTTCAAGTGAATTACTTTGCTTTCCCTTTGTCTATTCCTTTCCTTGACTATCTCCACACTCAGGCACAATCTATGAACCCATGAAAATCTATGGCATGAATAACGAAGGAATTTTAGAACACGAGACTCAGAATATGGAAATATGCTGCAAAAGAAAGGCCAGTTATATAAGGAGCAGACTTCTCTATAAAAACATTCAGATCCCTGTATCATTCTTTCTCATACCGTCCAACACTGGTTATTCACGTGTCATTCACAATCTTTGCTAGATAGCATTAAAAATATTTCCTAAAGGAAAAAAAAAGGACTTTTATGTATGTGTGTACGCGTAAGTATGTTTGTGTGTTTTGCTCAACTAGAAATGAGAGTATTAATATAACATTCAGTAAATCCCCAGGTTCCTCCGACCCTTGGCCAGCCAAAGGCATTAATATCTGCTGGGAACAACATCCTCAATATTAATCTACTCCGTTGGGCTTTTGCTTTCCTCTTTCCCAAATCAAAAGGATTTAAATCCAAAGACATTTTTTAAATGTTTTCTAAATTTTTAAAAGACATTTCTTTATACTCTGTGAGCGCTGCCCATAACCACACTAATGTCCAATTACTTTGGAGGGCATGTAAGTCTCTCATTCCTTGGCCTTTCCCTGTCTGAGTAAGCATTTATTTATTTCATTTAAAATAAGTTACCTTAGAGAAATGCAATCATTTCTTCTGCTACATTTCCTGATTTGAGATTTCAGTAAATTTTACATCAACAGGAGACAGTGGGTCAAAGAAGAAAGCTGATATATTGGTCATGATACAAAAGCAATTTTATTCAGGATTTTCTTGGAAACCTTACTGAGATGCTTTAAACATTTGTTGGTGGCTTCTTATGAAGCTGATTTAAAGGCTGTGGGTTATTTGTGGTTAATATACAAAAGGAAGAAAAAAAAAAGAAAACCAGGGAGAAAATGGCCTTTACGAAGCACACTCCTGAGGTTTCGCCACTGAGTTAGCTGACATTCTTTCCTTCACTTCCCCCGTTGGGCTGACCTCAACATTCTTGGTGTCCAAGACTTCTAAAAGAATGTAAACCACATTATCTTCCCTAGAGGGGAAAACAAAAACAAAGTTGGATATGTCAGGATAAGGAATCGGGTCCACCATGTGTTTAAGAAGGAGAAAGGGTTCCATCGCAATCACACCAAAAATCAAGGTTTGTGGACATGGGTTTGCCCACATAAAAAACAAGAGTGGCTTTCCTATTTAGTCAAAGGTCCTTTACAAGCTGTTAAAGAGCAAGTTGGGAGCCATTATTCTTGGTTTCTGCCACACACCTGTGAGATCAAGATGGGGGAGAGAATACAAAGAGATCCATATCTCTAAAGGATTTTAAAATTGAAAAGATATTGGATGGAAGTCAGGAGTCAAAATAGAGAAAGGAAGCAAGGTCCTTCTTTGTCCATCACTGAATGTTGGCAACACTGCCTTTTAGGATTGCTTTGATTATCCGCTAAATTCAAAAAGTTTTAGCCATGGATAGTTTGATGCTTTGGTTTTCCTTTATTTTCCTTTTTCTTTTTCCATTGCATGTTTTAAAATGGTTCGTGTTCAAGAATCAGTTTAACCACAACAGAAAAGATTCTGACCTGGAATCTCTATGACTTCACTTGAGGTGGAAGTAGAAGAAATCAGTTCTGAAAAAGAAAGAATTCTCAGACTCACAAGCTTTCCTCTTTTTAAAAACATTTTAAAGATGCTTTCATCTAACACAGAGCATGCCAAAAAACGTGTACACATTTTAAGAAGGGAAAAAAACTGCATTAAAATTGTACTACTCAATATATACCGATAACAAAAGCTGAATACAAGTTTTGTGTATTATACATTTTTTGGCACCCCTAGTATTACCTTTAAAATCATCACTTCGAAAAAGATCCTTTAAATGTCAATGCTTCTCTAAGGTCTTAGTCATAGGCCCTCTGTTTTTCTATGCACCTTGGGTAACTATTAATACATTGACCTGCAGAGCTTCAATTAGCATCCATGTACTTTCTAGTCTCCCTTTTACTTTTATCTTTGGACCCACTCATCTAATGGCCTAATAAACAACAGCCTACTTGGTACCTCATGGGCCCTCCAGTTCATCACATTCAGAAGTGAACTCATGTTATACTTCCCTATCTCTCCACCATCCCAGGTTTTCCCCTATGCTCCTTGCCTTCAGTGTCTACCCATGTAGCCCAAATCATTAATCGAAGGATCTCTTTGACTCTCCTGTCTCATCCAATGAACGACCAAGTCCTGTCAACCTGGCTCTTCAACTGTCACTTTAATATCATTTATCTCCTTCTCCAGTGTCACCCTAAGTCATCGTTATCCCTGACAAATTTTGCTGAAAGCATCCTTGCGAGTCTCCTTGCCACTAACCTTACTCCTATTGAGTCCATTTACCCTCCACCCAGCCTTTGAAGTAAAGTAATCCTTTTTGAAGTGATCCTCATAAAACACAAATCTGATATGACACTCCAGCTTAATACCCACCAGTAATTTCTCATCAGGTTTAAATATACCCTAAGTCTTTAATACATCAACTTGTTCACAGCTGAGAGGCAGGATTTTCTTACGCTCTAGCTTCTGTTGAACATCAGCAGATAATGTATAGTCTGAGAGTAAAAGAGGTATCATAGAATGGGTACCAATTCTTTTAGTCCACACAGTACTATTCAGTGAATTCACAAGTTTCTTTATTCTGTCAACAAGCATTAAGAGCCCGCTATGTGCCAGGCACTGTACCCTGTTCCAGGGCATGCACAGTTGCATCTATGTACTGCTAGAGTTGATTTGCAATGCTGTATCTGAAATATGGTCATAGTTTTATCTAATGAGTATTATCCACCATAATTATTCTTCGTTCTAACTATAATAATGAAAACAACAACACATGCAAGTGCTTACAATAACACCAAGTGCTTTATACCATTTAATCTGAACAACACTTATTTAAGGTAGGAATTATTATAATCCCCATTTTACCAGATGAAGAAAAGAGATATAGAAAGAATATTTAGCTTGACCAAGGCCCCCCAGTGGTAACCAAGATAGCTGAAACACAAGCCAAGTTTGTATGACTCCAGAATCTATTCTCTGAAATCTAAACCAGTGCTACTCAAATTCTGGTCCTCCATGGGCTGGCAGCATCAGCAGCACCTGGAAGCGTCTTAGAAATCCAGAACCTACTAGATGATAATTTCAGGGAGTGGGGCCCAGCCACGTGTTTTGACAAGCCCTCTGTATGATTCTTATGCATGCTATTTATTTGATAAGCACTGCTCTAAACCACTACACTATTCATACTAGTCAGTTTCCCTAATTTATAAATTACTAATGGTGTTGGGTCACATTATTGCCCACTTGCATTTAAGAATTTTTAGCCCTCATTGTAGTTGTCCTTTTGGGTTGTAAATTCTATGTAATTGAAATACAGCTTTGTGCCTATGCATCCTAATTCTTATGGGACAGTCCCATTAAACCTGTGGTCTTAATGTAATTAACAGTGACCCTTCCCTCTCACAAGTGCCACAGTTTGGACTGTAAATCATATGGTGATCCTGACTATAAGCCACTACTTGCCCTGGCTACCACTCTCCAACTTCATGTCCTACCACTCACCCCCGACTTCTATGAGCTAGCTACAGTTTCTTTCAGTTCCTTACATTTTTCAAACTCACTTGTGATGTAAGGGCTTAACATTTCTGTTCCCTCTTCTTGGGAAGCTCTTCCTTTAGATCTCAGAATGATTTTCTCCTCCTCAGTGGCATCCCAAGGGTGGGATGATAGGAGCAGTCTACCTCGTATACGGTCAATTTAGACAATTTTATGACAATAGTAAAACCAACCAAAAAAAACAGTCATCAGCAATTTTAAACAACATAAGTGAAAAAAATACTGCTTCCCCCCCACACAAAAAAAAGTTTGTTACTTTTCCTTTAATAAACATTGTATTCTACATGGAAGTTGAGTCGGAAAACTCCTATGTATATAGATGGCCCTCCACAAACACAGACATAGGCACTTGCATTCATCTCAAGAATAAATTCTTAATAGATTGAGACTAACTATAGATTATTTGGGGGTAGTTTGTGTCTCCACCTCCTGTGTTACTACATCTTCCCCAGTTTAAACAACAGATTTGAAATGAATTGTGGTAGCACAGTGATTGAAAAGGTTAAAAAAACAGAACTTGAGTTACTTTAATTCTGTCATGTTATTTGGTTTCTTGGGGTTTTCATTTGTATTTAAGATTTAAAACATAGGGAAATCTAAGGGAGCCAGCATAGTCAAAATAGTCTTCAAAATGAAGAACAAAGTTTGAGGATTCACATTTCTTAATTTCAAAAATGACTGCAAAGCTAAGTAATCAAGACAGTGTGGTACTGGTGTAAGGGCAGTCACACATGCCATTGAAATAGAGCTGAGAGCCCAGAAATAAATGCTCACATTTACAATCAATTAATTTTTGACAAAAGTGCCAAAACAATACAATGCGGGAAAAAGTCTTTTCAACAAATGGTGCTGGGACAACTGGATATCCATGTTCAAAAGCATGAAGTTGAACCCTTATCTCAAATCAACTCAAAATGGACAAAAGACCTAAATGCAAGAGCTAAAACTATAAAGCTTTTAGAAAAAAAACACATAGGTGTAAATCTTTATAACCTTGGATTAGGCCATAGTTTCTTAGATATGATACCAATAGCACAAACAACAGAAGAAAAATGGAAATTGGAGTTCATCAAAATACAAACTTTTGTGCTTGAAAGGACACCATCAAAAAAGGGAAAGACAACCTACAGAATGTGAGAAAATATTTGCAAATCATATATCTGATTGGGGACTCGAATCTAAAATATACCCGTATACAGAATCCTTGGTATTTATTATTTCACTATTGAGTACAACTCAATAGTAACAAGGCAAATAATACAATTAAAAATGGGCAAAGAGGCAGTAAGAAAATGAAAGATGATCTACATCATTAGTCATCAAAGAAATGCAACTCAAAATCACAACAAACTACAACTGCATACCTACTAGGATGGATAAAATCAAAATATCAGATAATAACAGGTGTTAACAAGGATATGGAGAAGTTGGAGCCTTCACACATTGCTAGTGGGAATGTAAAATGATGCAGCCACTTTGGAAAACAGTCTGGCAGCTGCTCAAAAGATGTAACATAGAGTTGCCATATGACCTGGCAATTCCCCTCCCAGGTGTATACCCCCAAAATACAAGCATGTGTTCACATAAAAACTTATACATTAATGTTCATAATAGCATTAAGTGTTCATAACAGTAAAACATGTAAAACAACGCAAATAAGTTGAATTGATGAATGGATAAGTAGAACATGGTCTATCCATACAATGAAATATTATTCAGCAATAAAAAGAATGAAGCGCTGATATATGCTACAATATAGATGAACATTAAAAACATGATGCTAAGTAAAAGAAACTGTTCACAAATGAGAACATACTTAAAATTCCATTTATCTGATTTGTCCAAAATAAGCAAATCTATAGACCCAGAAAGCAGTTCCCCTTCCCTGAAGGGGTAATGGTATGGGGAAACAAAGGGTAAATGATAAAGAGTATGGGATTTCTCTTTTGGGGTGAGGAAAATGTTCTAAAATCATTATAACTGCATAACTCTATGTGTATACTAAAACATATTGTATTACACAATTTAAATAGGTGAATTATATAGTATGTGTATCTCAATAAAGCTGTTGCCCCAAAAAAGATTTAAAACAGTAAAACCCCATACTGTGTAGATATGTTATTTTTCCCTTTTTATTAAAAAATACAATGATGCAATTAAAAAGTACTAATTCATTGATTTTTTTCCCCTTTTTCTACTATTTATTTTATTTTTTACATTAATTGTTACTGGCATGATAATATGTGAACTTCAATAACATTATTTTCATTGTCTCTTTTTTTCTAGCCATTATCATTCTTTCCATTGCATGATTATTACTAAAATAATTCCATCTAAAAAGGAGGGGAGTGTTAGAAAAAATTATTTATCCTAGGTGACAAATATACTAGAAATGCCATTGTTGCTTTGTATTATTATTTAGATTTTTGCTCAAATATCAGCATCTCACAAAAGCCTCCCTTACCACTCTGTTTAGAATAGACATCACTCCATATCCCCAGATGACATTGCGTTCTATCCCCCTACTCTGCTTTACTTTCTTCTTAACTCTTATGATTATCTGATGTTATTTGTTTGTTCTTGTCTCTTGCACTAGAATGTAGTTTATTAAAGGGTTGCTCATGCTGTCTTCCTCACTTCCGTATCCTCAATGCATAGGACACAGGACACATTCCATCAATTTTGGGTGAATAAATAAACACTAAAATTATATCTACTGCTTATTTTCTTCACATAAAAAATAAAAAAGATAGTTTTATTTTTGTGCACTATTTCTGTTTTTCTTATATTGAGATTGATTCTCACTGTTCTCATCAAAGTATTTCCTGTATGGACATATTCTAGATACTTGAAAGAGTCAAAATCCCTTTGACTAGGAGTCTGAAATCCAAAAAAAAAACAACACCAAAAATGTGTATGGCATTCTATACCTTTGCATTATCTTCAATGAGGTTTATGAACTGTGATTCATTCAACTTCACAATGTCTCCTTCTTAAGAAAAATAAGACATAATTTGTTAAGGTTAATCAGCTTAGATTATCCCAGAACTCATTACTCTAGTATAGTGATAAAAACCAGCCTCCTTTATTGAAGCTAAATATTGCTGGACTTTGTTAAACTGACTTCAAAACACTTACTTTTGAAAACTTGACAAATTTTTATAGAAACTACTTCTTGGAGCCTAGATTTTTGTTTCATTGTTGCTTTATCTCCCTTTCAAAATAATAGTTGTATTTTTAAAACAAAGCAGGACTCTGTGATAATGTGGTTCGATATTACAACTGTTTGGGTAGGCCATAGGTCAAATCCTGTCCCTCCCAAAATGCCACAACTACACATAGTTTAAACTTGACCACACCGTTAACCTATAACCTTTTTTTCTTTTTTGTTAGTCATGTGCTGGGACATGAAAGTTAAGAGAAAAGGATATTATTATGCGTATAGGTATGTTAACATAATATTCCTTCCAGAAAAGGCTTCTAAACATAATGACCTGTTCTGTGGAACACTGTTCCAAAGAGCCTTTTGAATAATAAATTTGATGGATTTAGATGTTTGTGTATAGAGCCTCAGCTACTTAACCAAACCATAGGCTGCATTGCAGAACGGTTAAGAGCCTTGGATCCGAAGTCAGAATGTCTAGGCTCAAATCCCCAAAAAACCTACCATTTACTAGCTGTGTGAGGTTGGGCAACTCACTTATCCTTTCTATAACTCAGTTTTATAATCTTGAAGGTGAAGACAATAATAGCGCCCATCTCAAGAAGTTGTGATGATTGAATAAGTGCATTCATGTGGAGCACTTGTTACATCAGACACTTTCTATGAGTGTTAGCCATTGTTTTTAGGTTGAAAGGAAAAAAAAAAACCTTTTAAAGTTTTAGTTACCACTAATACACAAATTAAAAATAAAAAGACAATTTTACACATTTTTAATATAACATTAGTAGGAAGGCTTTATTTTAGCCTCAGGCTTTCTATGTATAATTATAGTTTATTTGTGCAACTAGAGTAATGACCTTCTGAAGTGAAAATTTATGCAGAAGCCTAAAAGATGCAAGATTATTTTCTTATACTGTTGCAGCCTTGTAGAAAAAAGGATCATGGCCCTCCTGCTAAGTTTCGACTAGACGCTTTTCTTAAACAGTCACATATTTCTTCATTAAACTGTTTTTTAATGGTCTTTTTGATGACTACCAGTTTCCCCCACAATAAAAGAAGTTTTGACCTGTGAATTCATTTTTTTTTCATCTAGTAATAACTTTGAATACATTAACTGAGCATCATGGACCAAATAAGGAGCCAATTAGTTATGTTTTCCATCATCTGAATGAAATAAAAATGAATCCATTTCATCACTAAGCTTAAAAGATTGTCTTCATTGGCAAAGCAGTCTAAACATTGTTTTGCTAACTCAAGTTCCTTTTAGAAAGTAAGGAAAGTTGAATTATCTGTGACCTGAAAACAACTGAGTTTTATTTTCCCTTTTCCTCTGTAAAAGGACAGTTAAGTGACCTAGTACTATTCTACAGTAGCACTCCCCATAAAATTACTTTAAGAACTCATTACTTAGAGCACTGCCTATAAACTCTAACCCAGCACAGCATTCATTTTCAAAATAGATGCTGTTTATTTTTCTTTCCTCATTCATTCTTTATTTTCGTTTCTCACTCATCTAGATATTGGGACGATGTGATGAATACATCTACTCAGCAAGCTACCATCTTTGGAAAATAGACCCCACAGATAATTAACTCATCAACTAGTTAGAACAAGTCAGAAATGACACAACCATGAGTGAGTCTGTAATCTTAATGCAAACACTTTCCAACCATGTTTGCTCTTTGTAAAAGCACATCCTTTCTCCTCAAGCTTTTAGTTTTTGTAGATATAAGCTAAAAACATTTTTTAAAACACACGCATCAAATACAACATCACCATTTTGTGCTTTTCGGGGTAGTATGTGAGGGGTACATCGAGCCTTAACAGGAAATATGGTTTGTCTCATCAATGCATATTGGAAAAGATCTTCATTTTTAGGTGTTCTTTCTTCAAGGTTTCAAAAAATAAAGTAAAATATTTATTTTAACTTTAAATGTATCACCACAGCTTTGGGGATTTTCACATTATAAAATTAAAAAGCCAATTAGGAATTACTGATAATTCACAATTGAATGTTTAAGTATACATAATGCATTTTTTTTCTCTTGAAAAATGTATCTTTAGCTTCAAATGGCCTTTCATTTTCCTAATTACGTCTTAATTATTTGCTTACATTGTTGCTAAAATATCATAATACATATAAGCTCTAATTTTAGATACCCTGATTTGGAAATATATCTGGAACTGTTGTTTTTGTAGGATTCACTTTTTAAAAAATGTTGAAGAAAACTGCAGCTAATGATATAAAGATAATTAATAAATCATTTTATGTTTAAAAGCAGTTCATTAACTGGGCAGCTAACTGAAGAGAGTACAAAAAAAAAACCCCTTACTTTTAATACCCATAGGTTCTTGTTGTGAATATGTGTTCTGTTGCATACTTTTCTGTCAGACCAAGTCTCTGAGTTGGGAATGGGTCCCTGCCAAGTCTCTAAAATCAATTGTTCAAAAATCTTAATTATAAGAAAGTAAACAAAGCGTTGAAGTACTGCAGAGTTCTAATGAGTTAATATAACAAAACTTGAGCAGAGTCAACACTCTTCAAAGCCAGCAGGCTCGGCTCTGACAGTCATCCATCAAACTGAAGGTCTCCTTAATAAATGCCAATTTATAGGGCACAAACATGGCTAGCATAAGCCATAAGATCATTTCCTTCTGAGGAAACTAGTGACCAAGAAAATACCCAGGCAGAGCAAGCGACCAGCCCACCCGACAGTAAGGCTTGCTTCTGGTGGGAATACTAACCAGCATTATTTCTCTCCCTCTTTTTTTCAACTTGGGGAAAGTTCAGAACCACACAGAATTTTGTTTGGGGTTATACAAATTCCTTCACAATTTGTATAGAAGTCTAACATAACTTTTTAAAAGCCATGACATGCCCATAATGTATACAGAGTCTCTGACTTCCGCCGTAAGCGAGGCTTTTTCCTAACTTAATCATACTCAAATTTCACCCCTTTTAAAGATCCTGATTCAAAAATGTTCACTCATTCTCCACAGTCCACAAATTTATACCATCTCTTCCTGTGGTATTTTATGTGCATAAATTAAAAAAGAATGGCCTCCAATGAGGATTAAAAGGCTGGAAAAAAAATCATAGACTTTCTAAATTTAGTTTCATTTTTCTTATTTTAACGCTCAAATATGTGTGTTAACAAAACATATATGTTCTCCTACATTCTCATAAAATAATCCATTCATGTTAACCTTATTACCTAGAGGAAATGCTGGCTCAACGCAGGAAGTTACATCGTAGACGTCTCATCATATCATCATGTATTCCAGCACATGAGAAATAAACATATGACAACCCTTCAGAAACAACTAAGACATGCCCTACTGGTACATTAGCTCTTATTGTGGAATTCAAGGCATTATATGGCTTCCAACTTTCAAAAATGTTCCTCTACCACCTTTGGTATTATCTACCTGGCCAGGGGCTGAGCCTATCTTCAAACAGGTTTCCTAGTGGTATTTGATGACTAGAGGGAGGGGAGGGAACTTTCTTAGAAAGTATGGCCACAGATCTTTTGTCCAGCAGCCAAGGGCCAAAATTTTATACGGCAGCATAACTTCTTTAATGCAACTAAGTGGATTTTCAGAAAGAAGGGATATATTCTCTTGTGATGACAGAGATAATTAATGAAGCAAATGAAAACATTCATGTTTGATATTTTCATGCAAATGGATTAGAATAGTCTGCATTAGCCCCAAGTTGATGTCTTATCTAATTGCCCTTTAAAGTGACATCTTCCATCACACATGTGGAGCCGTGCTAAATTCATTTATTTCCATCTTGCCTGAAATTATGATGAATGGTCTGAGCTCCATTCAATTATTTAAAATGTGCAAAGAAACAGAAACAATGAAACTGGCAAAGCCCCCTACATTCTTAGGAACAATTTAGGCTAATTAGCATCAACTTCTCCCCATTCATCATACCCCTTTAGAAATATAAACAAACTGTCAGCTCTAACCTAACAAACAGATCACTGAGCTACTTAACACAAATTATTCTTACATGAAAAGCTCCTTCTCAGGCAATATTCTCCTTTAGGGCATCTGGGAAGCTGAGCTATTAAAATTGAAGACATATGTTCCAGTCAAACTCAACTCCCAGATTGTAATGATCTCTGTTGTGACAGTTTTCAGTCAGCATACTTGCTGCTGGCAACACAGCCTCAAGCCTTGGCGAAACGAAAGTCAAATGGAATGATGCAACCGGAGCCCGAGATACGGAAGACACCTCCTCACACTACCCATCACGATCTCCTGTTGCAGCTCAACATTTTGCTGTGTTTGGTTTAGGGCAATAAGGCACAGAAGGTAAGAAATGTGGCCTGTGACAAGGCTGTGAAGTTTATCATGTGTTATTTTTCATTACAGCCTATGAGGCTGATGCTACTTAGCTTTCAATATGCAGTTGAAGCCTGTAAATCTCAGCCTATAATTTCATAAACTAGAGAGGATATAGTTGGGAGGGTTCAGATGTAGAGAAGGGTAGTTTGCAGATAGATGGGCTATGTCCCTCAAATGGACCACTTAGAAACTCTGAACTCCTTCCTTTCAACTAACAGGAATAAAAATGAATTGTTTACACCTATACATACTAGAACTCTGTAGCTAAATCCCTTCCTGGATATTGGACCAAGAGAATATTTTCTTCATTTGTTTATGTGCAGTCACATAGGAACTGTCAATTCTCATTTTTGGCCCGAGTTACATTCTATAAAGTCACTGCAAACACTGAAATAGCGAATTTTGAACCCAGTGCTCCTAGGGGAAATACAAGGTTAAGTTCCTGTGTGCCTTTGGTCACAACCTTTTCATCAGCTGATCAGTATGTAACCTTATTTTATGTGTGTTTCTGTTTAAAGACACATTGTTTGATATATATTAATGATTTATTAACATTGACCATACAACCAGCAGCACTATAACTCACATCTGAATAAAGCTGATCGAAAAAATAAATTTTCTCATGAAACATCACAGCCTTCTTGTGTTCAGGAACACTAGACAGCACTTCAGCACCTGGGGACCATGTTAAATAGTAAAATCACCACACACAAAAAATGTGAAAAATATGGCACTAAATAGACCATGAAAGGGACACTTGTTCACACCATGAGAGCTGAACAGGAAGGCAGAGTGTCATCTTATGCAACCTAAGCTGGGAACAGCTTCATCAGATGACTTAAATTTTTCACAGTTCTGCACATGTGTACGAATGACTGTGAAAGTGCCACAAGTATTGATTTTGAGGTTACAAATAAATTTTGACAAGTAGGCAAATTCACAAATACTAAATCTGCAGGTAAAGAAGAGCAGGTGTACAGACATTTATACCTATGTTCTCTCCTCAGATTTTTCACTGCAGATCTCTGAGTTATTCCTCTCAGTAATCAAGGATCATAGTCTAAAAACATCAAGTAAAGCTTTCACAAGCTAACTGATAAGGAGGTGGCCACAGGCTTCCTAGTAACATGGTAAGCCACAAAATCCTTCTCCTCTGCTTTAGCATCCTAGGACCATGAACATTGATGGCACCAATACCTACTGCAGTAATAATGTCAACCCATACCCAGCCTACCCTACACAGTACTGTGTCTGCCTTACTGTGGAATTTGAATTACTATTATTTATTGTAGTGGATAGTTGTGTTATTAGCATCCATTTCCATCCTCCCCTTTCCTGCCTAGGTCTCCGATTTCCCACCCACACTGTTTAGGCAGTGTTGTCTCTAGAAGTGGGCTACTGGCCTGTAAGCCCATTAAGTGCGTGTCATCACCTTAGCTACAGTGATTTCTTTAGGGATGAGTACATGACTCAATTTGAGTTAATTACACACAGGGATATATTTGCTTAACACTTATTGGAAAAATGGCTCCTCTCTGAGAGCCATGGAGGGAACCAGCCTCAGGTTGAAGCAGACACTATGCAAAGCAGAGCAGAGCAATGTAAATGTACTGGGTCCTTGTGGACAGTATTAAGCTACTGGGAAAAGTCTCACATTTATCCTACCCTATTTTAAAAATGTTCAGGGCCGGCCGAGTGGTGCGTTGGTTAAGAGCTAGCTTGGGATGCTAGCAGCTCCAGCTCGGATCCCACATATAAGGGACAGTGACACTGCCCGCCCGCTACAGCTAAGATGGTGAACAACAGCTCCACCTGAAGCTGAGCTGTTGTGAGTCCCCAGAGACGGCATAGCTGCAGCCCCTGCTGCAGTGGGCTGCCATAGGCTACAGTGAGTGGCTGGCAGTTGGTGTGCGCTGCCAAAAGCTGCTGTGAGCGGCCGTCCAGAGGCCGGCGACCGATCTGCCTCACCTGAGAAGAGCGCAATGATGATACCAACATGGGTCAGTGAAGCAATGTCCTCCACAATTAGACTGAAGAACAAAAGGACAGCAATTTATCTGTTCGCCTTCCCCAGTTCCCCAACACTGTTCCCCAATGCTGTTCCCCTCCCCCAACTCCCCAATAAAAATCTTTAAAAAAGAAAAAAAAGTTCAATTCGGCCGGCGGAGTGCCTCAGCTGGTTAAGAGTTTGCTTAGGAGCGCAAGCTTTGAGCAACACGGCCACCAGTTCAATTCCCACATGGGCCAGTGACGCTATGCCCTAGCTGAGCTGCCACTGAGCTGCCAACAGGTGGCAGGATGGCTCAGCTGGTGATAGCATGTGCTCCTAATGACAAGATTGCTTGTTCGATGGTGGGCTACATCCACCCACGTCTAGGACTGAACTCAGCACCTTGAGCTCAGCTACAGCCCGGATGGCTCAGTGGATAGAGTGTGCACTCTTAACAGCAAGGTTGCCCGTTCAACTCACGCATGAAAAAAAAAAGTTCAATTCAATAACTAATAAATACCCTTCATTGTTTGTTTTTTGGGGTTTTCTTTAGCTGAGCCTTCCTGCCACCTGTTGGCAGCTCAGCGGCAGCTCAGCTCGGGCTGGGCATTGAACTGCTGTTGCTCAGAGCTCAGCTCGCACTCTTGAGCGAATTCTTGACCAACGGAGCCACTCGGCTGGCCCTTATCCTTCATTGTTTAAGGCAACTTGGGTGACGATCTGTTTTTCTTATATCCAAAACAATTCTGATATATTTACATGCCAGTTTTTACCTCCCTGACCCTAACACATACACGCGTGCGCACACACACACACACACACACACACACACACAAATATTAATTACCTGAATCATCTTTTGCTCATGTTTTTATACACTCTTTACTTCCTGGCATTGTGACTGATTATAACAGCCATTGATAAATATATTGAATTTAACTGGTACAATGGAGAATACCTCCATGGGCGTAATCATAAACAGTATACCACCCTAATCATAGAATGGTTAACCAAGATGGATGCTATCATATTTCTGCTCACCCATGAGAACATGTTCTTGGTATAATTACCTTAAATATAAAGTGATTCATTTTACCTTATACACATTTATACTATAGAAAATTAAAATCTTAATATAACTTATAAATCAAGAATCATTTATAGTTTATCAAGTAAATGACAAAAATAACATGATCTTGTCTCCTGTCCACCCCTCAGAGTAGTGTACCTTTAAAATACTTATATTTCAGTATCCCTAAGTCCAGTTTTCCTGGATTCGGATAAAATGAATAGCGCTAAATGTTACCCAAACTTCATTTATAAATGTAAAGCAATATGCCAACTTTTATTTAAAGCTTTTTCTTTCTCTATGGGTGGTTTGAACAGCCATAGTTATTTGTGGATGCAAAGCTGTGTGTATAATAAATTGCAACTGCAATTGACTAACCTCAGAAGGACTGACAAGTGACTAATTACTCCCACAGGTGGCCAACTGCTTTGGCAATTAGCCCATTGTAGGCAAAATTCATTGCGTGTAAGAAAGAGGCTTCCTTTTCAAAATATCCACACCTCCTATTTGGAGGACGAATGGAGGAGAGAGGATTTACAGAAAAAGAGCAGGGAGGGGATGAAAGGATAAGGGGTAAATGGAAAAATTAATGGTTTCTTCAACAAACAAACCATTCAATCTGATTTTTTTCTGCCAAGGTGGTGGAATTTCCCCCAACAACTCTCCACCAAAGGAAACCTCAGTAATAACCTTAAAGAACTATCAGACCATGTAGCTAAATGTTTTAAATAATTCTAAGGTCATCTGCTATAAACAAATATTTTCTCTTTAATGTTTCAGAAATATTTGAGTGATACTCCAACAATTTTGGAGACAATTTTAACACATTATTCATAGCATATAGAAAATAGTATAAAAGAGTTGTTCCTAAATGTGCATTTTTTTTTTCAATTATTTACCTATGGATATACTATTTCATTAGCTTCCTAATAAAATGTCTCTAAGCCCTAGATAACTTTCCTACATCATAGCAATGTGGTCACATATGGAATTTAAATTTAAAGATTCCTTTCCATAACAGACTTCAATCAAGAATTAGGTGTTAAAATGTCCATACTACCTACGGTGATCTATAGGTTCAATGCAATTCCTATCAAAATTCCAATGGCCTTTTTTACAGAAATAGAAAAGTCAATCTTAAAATTCATATGGGACCACAAAAGATTCTCAGGAGCCAAAACAATCTTCAGCAAGAAGAACAAAGCTAGAGGCATCACACTGCCTGATTTCAAAATACACCACAAAGCTGTAGTAATCATAAGAGTATGATACTGGCATAAAAACAAATGTATAACACCAACGGGACAAGAGCTTAGAAACAAATCTACACATTTATAGTCACCTGATCTTGAACATAGGTGCCAAGTAAACACACACACAAAAAAGGGCAGATTCTTTAATAAATGGTGTTGAGAAAACTGGATATTCATAAGCAGAAGAATGAAATGGGACCCTTATCTCACAACACATACAGAAATCAATTCACAATGTATTAAAGACTTAGACATAAGACCTGAAACTAAAGTTACTAGGAGAAAACACAGGGGAAATCTTCTTGACTTTGGTCCAATGATTTTTTTGGATATAAACCTAAAAGCATGGGCAAAAAAAAGCAAAAATAGACAAATGGGACTGCATCAAACTAAAACACTTCTGCACAGCAAAGGAAACAATCAACAAAGTGAAGCAACAACATGCAGAATGGCAGAAAATATTTGCAAACTACCTGATAAGGGTGTAATGCCCAAAATATAGAGAGAGCTCAAGTAACTCAATAAGAAGAAAACAAATAACCCAATTTAAAAACAGATAGATGACCTGAATAGACATTTATCAAATGAAGAGATGTAGGTATATGAAAAAGTACTGAACATCACTAACCACCAGGGAAATGCAAATCAAAACCACAGTGTAATATCAACTCACAGTTTATGTGAAACTAACTAAGTATCCATCAACAAATGAATGGATAAAGAAAATATGGTGTAGAGTTCCAGTCAAGATAGTGGAGTAGGTAAACGCTGTGCTTACGTTTCTCTCACATCAAAATTACAACTAAATAACAAAATTACAACAAATTTACAACCACATCAAAATTACACCTAAACGACAAAACAACCATCATTAAGAATTGCCTGAAATCTTGCTTAACTAAAGCCCTACAACTAAGGACATGCAGAAGAAGCCCCCTGAGACTGGTAGGAGAGGCAGAGATGTGAATGAGCTGGTATTACGCCCACACGTGAACATTAAAAATTGGGAGGGATATAGCGGCTGCAGAGGTCCCCCCACCAAAGAAGTAAGAGGTCCCAGCACCACACCAGGCTCCCCAGCCCAGGGTTCTAGTGCCAGGGAGAGAAGCTCCCATAATTTCTGGTTTTGAAAACCAGTGAAGATTGTGGCTGAGTGAGACGGAGGGTGGCTGGATGCCAGGTGCTCCTCTTAAAGGCACTACACACAGACTTACTCACTAACGGAATCACTGGCTCTGGGCTCCAGCACTGGGGCAGCAGCTGGAGAGACAACAGAGACATTGGGGGAAAGGGGGAGAAACTGAGTTGTCTGGCTTCAGGACAAGGGCTGGAGGGGAAGCTTTCTCCTAGAAGGAGGAGCTGGCAGAAGTCATTGTTTCTTTGTTGAGCCCTCCCCTTTCCTGGTGGTCAGATGCAGGCAACCGCCGTAACTGAGTCTGCATCAAGCTGGCTGACACCATTCATTTACCATGTCCTGTTGATTCGATACCATGCCCTACCCAACTTTCAGTCATACCCAAGCTGCTTCCAGTGGCTTTTTCATACAAATCATCAGCCTTAGCTCATGCTGCAGTCTTTCCTAGGGTCTCTCAAAAGTTTGCGGAATCCAAACAAATAGCATATGGCTTAAGTGTGTCCTATAGTTCCAGCTGAACAGCCCTAAGTCTGGCACTAGTGGCAGCTGGCTTTGGTTCACAGCTTGGCCTCTTGGGGCACTTCCAAGCACGACACGGGTGGCAGCCATCTGTGAGTTGTTTTGTGGCTCCTGGTGGGTGGCCCCCAGTGGGGCACAGGTATGGCTAAACTTGGTTTGTAATTGGTCCCTTCCCAGGTGACCCTGGAGCTGCTGCGCCCAATGGCCAGCTTCAAAATGAGCTGGAGCATCATCCAGCAGCCTCCAAGGATGACACACTCACGGGGCAGATTGGGCAGGCACCAAAGCCCAGCTGAGGCAGATCCTCCTGCTCTTTCGAGTCAGCCTCTGCACAACAACTCCTCCACTGTAGTCATGGTCAGTCCTCACAACCAATGAGCCTAAGGGCCAATCCTTCCCATTGATGTGCAAACAGAAACCAATGCTCAACTACAAGAGGAAGGCACACCCAATCCACACAAGGGACACACCTAAAATGTGCTGCTCAGATGACTAGGAAGACTGTGCCCCACACCACACCTACTACATAAGGCCACTTCACTAAGACCAGAAGACACAGCAGCCCTACCTCATACATAGAAACAAACACAGGGAGACAGTCAAAGTGGGGAGACAGAGAAACATGTTCCAAATAAAAGAACAGAACAAAGCTCCATGAAAAGAACGAAACAAAAAGGAGACAAGCAATCTGCCAGATGCAGATTTCCAAACACTGGTTATAAGAATGCTCAATCATCTCAGGGCAAGTGTAAACAAAGAGATAAGAAACATTAAAGTAGAGATAGAAAACATAAAAAAGAGTCAGAAATAATATATACAATAATGGAAATGAAGAATACATTACAGGGAATCAACAATAGATTAGATGAAGCAAAGGATCAAATCATCGATTTAAAAGATAAGGTACTACAAAATACCCAATTAGAACTTTAAAAAGAAAAAAGAATTTACTAACATGAAGAAAGTTTAAAGGGTCCTCTGGAACAACATCATGTGTATCAACATTGCATTCTAGGGCTCCAGAAGGAGAAGAGAGAGAGAGAGAGCAAGGAAACAAAAACCTATTTGGAAAAATAATGATGGAAAACTTCTCTAACCTGGCAAAGGTATTAGATATATAAGCCCTGGGAGTGCAGAGTCCCAAACAAGATGAACCCCAAAAGGCCAACACCAAGACACATCATAATTAAAATGCCAAAGGTTAAAGACAAAGAAAAGAATCTTAAAAGCAGCAAGAGGAAAGCAGTTAGTTACTTACAAGGGAACTCCCATAAGACTGTCAACTGATTTCTCAACAGAAACTTGGCAGGCCACAGGGGATTGGCAAGAAATAGTCAAAGGATGAAAAGCAAGGACTTACAACCAAGATTACTCTACCCAGCAAAGCTGTCATTTAGAATTGAAGGATAGATAAAGAGCTTCCCAGACAAGGAAAAGCTAAAGGACTTCCTCACCACCAAACTAGTATTGCAAGGAATCTTAAAGGTACTGCTTTAAGACAAAAAAATCAAAATTATGAATAATAAAATGACAAAAACTACATACCTATGAACAATTATTTTCAATATAAATGGATTAAATTCTCTAATCAAAAGATAGGGTGGCAGAATAGATAAGAAAACAAGACCCTTACATATGCTGCCTACAAGAGACTTACTTCAGATCGAAAGACACACACAGACTGAAAGTGAAGTGATGGAAAAAGATAGTTCATGAAAATGGAAAAGAACAAACAAACAAAAAACTGAAGTAGCAATACTTATATCAGACAAAATAGACTTTAAAACAAAGACTATAACAAGAGACAAAGAAGGACCTAGTAATCCCATTTCTGGGTAAGACGTATAAATTGGTAGTTACAAAATAGTCATGTAAAGTAAAGCAAAGGGAATATAATCAATAATATGGTAACATGCATGTATAGTGCCAGGTGGGTACTATACTAGTCAGGGGGATCACTTCGCAAATTATACCAATTTTTAACCACTATGTTGTGCACCTTAAGTTAATATAAAATAATATTGAATATCAAAGGGGGGAAGAATATAGGGGAATAAGAGGTTCAAATTCCAGGTATAAAACAAATAAGTGTTGGGGATATAATATACAGCATAGGAAATATAGTCAATAATATTGTGATAGTATGGTATGGTGTCAGATGGTTGCTGGACTTACCATGGTGATTATTTTTTTAGCATAGAGAATATAATAAATAATATGGTAATAATTTTGTATAATGCCAGGTGGGTACTGCTCAGTAACTGATGTACACCTGAAACTACCATATTTTGTTGTATATAATGTGCTCTTGTGTGTAATGCACACCTACGTTTTTGACCCAAACTTTCAGGGAAAAAATCTTTTGCTTTAATTTTTTAATTCAAATTTTTATTTGTCTACATTTAGATATTTATTTTTTGTATTATAAAGGAATTTTAGCATTTATTTTTTTTAACATATAGTACAAGAAATTTTATGTACCGATAACAAAAATTACAATATTTATGCATCATAGAAGGCCAAGAACTCTTCATTGTTTCAAGTTCTTGGTAAGTCCAACAAAACTGATTATCATATTTCATGGTATTATTTTACAGACAGATATCGTTATTGATTTCTAGAGTTACACTTTTAACTCATAAGCATAAATAAAAGAAATAAAATTATTTATAGAGGGCCGGCAGAGTAGCGCGGTGGTTAAGCTCTGTCTTGGGAAGCCAGTGGCCTCGGTTCAGGTCCCACATATGAGGGCCAGTGACACTGCCCTCAAAAAAAAAAAATATTTATAGAGATACAGAATTAGTACTACCCATATATAATGTGAATTCTTACTTTTCCCTCACAAATTTGGGCAAAAAAGTATACATTCTACACAGCAAAATATGGTAATAAATATTGTATGTTAGCTGTATTTTAATAAAAATGTTTTAAAAAGAAAAAGTGGTGTGTATATAAATACAATGGAATATTATTCAAGCTTAAAAAATTAAATCTTGTCATTTGCAACAACACAGATGAGCCTGAAGGACATTATGCCAAGTGAAGTAAGCCAAATACAGAAAGACAAATACTCCATGTTCTCTTCTATATGTGGAATCTAAAAAAATTTGAACTCTTAGAACCAGAGAGCAGAATGGTGGTTACCAGGGGCTGCAGGGTAGGGGAAATAGGGACTTGTTGATCAAAGGGTACAAAGCTTCTGATATGCAGGAAGAATAAGTTCTGGGGGTCTAATGTACAATATGGTGACTATAGTCAACTATATTGTACTGTATACTTGAAATTTGCTGAGAGTAAATCTTAATTGTTCTCATACACACAAAAAAGGTAACTATGTGAGATGATGGATATGTTAATTAGCTTACTGTGTTAACCATTTCACAATGTATACATGTATCAAAAATTACATTGTTGGGCCAACCGAGTGGCACAGTAGTTGGGAGCTGACTTGGGATGCCAGCGGCCCTGGTTCAGATCCCACATATGAGGGCCAGTGACACTGCCCTCTATAAAAAAAATAAATAAATAAAATAAAATAAATTACATTGTACATCTTAAATATATACAACTTTTATTTGTCAATTATATCTCAATAAGGCTGGAATAAAAATAAGAATTAGGCAATTTTTCTAAAGAAATAAGTAGACACCCTGTGATCTGTCTCTGTTCACCGGAGATGGATCTCTTGGAAGACAAGACTTGCAGCAATGGGCCGGCCGAGTGGCGCGGTGGTTAAGTGCTGGCTTAGGAAGCCAGCGGCCCCGGTTCGGGTCCCACATATGAGGGCCAGTGACACTGCCCTCAAAAAAAAAAAAAAATTAAAAAAAAAAAAAAAAAAAAGACTTGCAGCACTGCAACAATCAAACACAAACAGACACTTTACTTACCATAGTAGGAAAAAATCTAACTCTTCATTACCATCCAACTAAGATGATGCCTATTAGTATGGAAAAGATGAAAACATTTGATAGTGTCCAGTTTGGTGACAATAGGGAGATATAAGTGCAGTACTGAAAACAAAATGCACTGTACTGAGAACAAAAATGAGAGAAAAAAATGGTAGCATCTATCAGAATATAAACACTAAATTTGTTTGAACCATAAATTTCTCTTCTAGGGAATTATGCTACAGATAAGCAAGTTTGTACATACACATATACAAATATTTGCACATATACAATCCAGCATCCACACTTATATATAGATGCACACACAGTCACACATGCATCTGGATGAATTTACTACATTGCAGGGTGTTTATTGTAGCACAGTTGGTAATAGCTAAAAAAAAAAAAATGGAAAGAAGCTACATGTCAGTAGTGGTGACTAGTTGAATAAATTAGTTATATGGTACATAAACACAACAAAGAATACTAGTATCTAGTTTTTTGAAAAATGAAATAGCTTTACATATTGAAATACAAAATATATATCCAAGATAGAACATAAACTCTATAAGAGAAGGAATTTTGTCTGTTTTGATCACTGCCATATCACCAGGGTCTAGAACAATGTATGGCACATATGTCCTCAATTCACATATGTCCTCAATAAGTAGTGTTGAATTGAAGTAACAACTATGATATTCAGGGAAAACATATTGCTGAAAGGGCATGACTAAAAAAGGTAGCAATGAACAACACCTTGGCCAGGTGTTCAAAATTAGAATCGCAAATGAAGTGCATATGAACATGTGTGCCTCTAGTTGTGATAGAAGAATACATCATTTATGTAGTATGCCACCCAAGAATGTGGAAAGAAAAAACAGACAAACCCCACATGAGAAACAGTCTATGAAATTCTTAAAAAATGCCATTGTTATAAATAATAGAGCCCCTGAAGAACTGTTCTAAATTAACAAGGACTAATGAGATGGAACAACTAGGTACAATACATGACCCTAAACTAGACATGGTATTGAAGTGAGAAAAAATACTATAAAGTACATTGTTGGACCAATCGTATAAAAGTTTTGCATCAGTGACAAATTTATTTGACAAAGTTATATTGAAGTTGATAATAAATGGTGCTTATGAATATCCTTATTCTTAGGAAACACACACTAAAATATTTAGGGATTATTATAGACTAAATTATTATGTTTCCCCCAAATTCATATTTTAAATCCTAATGCCCAAAGTGATGGTATTTTGAGGTGGGGTCTTCAGGAGATGATTAGGTCTCATGAATGGAATTAGTGCCCTTAATATGAAGAGATCCCAGAGAGCTCCCTCACCCCTTCCACCACATGAGGACACAGTGAGAAGGAAGATGATCATTTATAGACCAGGAAGCAAGTCCTCACCAGACACTGAATTTGCCTGTGTCTTGATATAGAATTTCCTAGTCTTCAGAACTGTGAGAAATAAATTTCTGTTGTTTACAAGCCAGCCAGTCTATGGTATTTTGTTACAGAAACCCAAATGGTCTAAGAGAGAAATTAGTAAAAGTGCACAATGTTTACAATTTACTTTCAGTTGGTTCAGGCAAAAATAATATCGATGGATGGATGGGTGGATGGATGAACGGATGAGTGGATGGATGAATGGATGGATGAACAGATAGCTATAGAGAACAACAGATAAAGCAAATGGGCAAAATGTCAATAGCAGTGGATCTGAGTAAAAAGTTCATTCTATAATTCTGGCAGCTTTTTTGTAAGTTTGAATTTTTTTTCCAAATAAAAGCTTTTTAAAAAGATACACACACAGACACACACACACGCGCACACACACACACACACGCACACACCTGGGAGTAAATACCAAAAATGTTCACCGCATTCACCGCAATGGGAATACGAGGCCTTTGGGTGGGGTGGGTGTAGGATTGTTGACAGGGAGGGGTCTCTTAGCTTTCATTTAATATCCTTTTATACTGTCTTAATATAACAGGAACATATGAGATATGTAATAAGATAAGCCTAATTAATTTTAAAGCAGCCGAGTGGCGTCATAGAAAGTGTGTGGCTTTCGGAATCAGACAGACCTTGACTGAAATCCTCTCAGTGCCCACTATACTCAGGGTGTGGCCTTAACCAAGTCAAGGAATTTCCATGAAGGTGAAATTCCTTAGACAACCTAAGTTTCTATTCCCAGCTCTGTCAGAATGCACTGGGGAATATTAGGCTGATGATTTTCACCTCCTTGGGCCTCAAGTTCCTTGTCTATAAAATGAGACAATGCAACCAAGATTTCTTTTCAAATCCATTTTTGCTGCAAAAGATGTTTGGTTTCCCAGGCTATTATCTCCTTTAACAGGAGGAGTTCTTTTAAATTTTATTATTCACATGGAGAAAAGATAGCTTACTATTTTCTGGGCCAATGACTATTACCTAATATCCTAATAAAACTTTAAATGGTTTTTATTTCTTTTCTTTTTACTGCATCTATACTAGCAGATGGATACAAGCTGAACCTATTGTGGTAATCATTTCATAATATATGTAAATCAAACCATCATGCTATATGCCTTAAATTTACACAGTGATGTGTGTCCATTATTTCTCAATAAAACTGGGGGGAAAAATAACCTAAAAACATTTTCTTTAATTAAATGTTTCTTAAGCCTTTGGAGCTGAGGCCACATTGATTTGTAATCATTTGAACTTCCCCAAAGTTGCACTGAGGGTATGGTATTCTTTCTCTGCTCCTTGTCCTCCCAACGTTTCCCAGGGAACATTTCTCAGCCTTTTCTCTGTGAGTTTACCTAAAACCCTCTTGGGGGTAGACATCAGAGAGTTCCAAACCCAGTAGGGTCTTGTTCTCAAGTCTCTTTCCCCTTAGCATTTAAACCTGTGCATTGCAGGAAGGAAATTTAATCCATATGCTTCTGAATAATTTACACTTAACACATCAAAATCATCAGTTGTAACAGTCCTTTGTTGTCACAGAATCCTCTAGAGCCTATTTGAGGCCTTTTATGCATAGCAGTCTCAGTTTAGCTGTCATAAATGGACTCTGAATTCTAGGATAGTTCTTTATCCTTATTATTCCTCACTTAGTTATTTGGTAGACCTTGCCAGGCTTTCCCCTCCTTAGGTAAGAAAGTCTCTGTCCTAAGATACTTTTTATGTTTCTTGTTCTATAATTAGGGTGTTAATAATTACCATTTGCTGGGCATCCACAATGACAGGCTCTGTACTGAGAACTTATATGTATCTTCTTTCATCTTTACATTGAGATAAGCATAATTTCCCCCTACTTTTCCAGATTCAAAACTCTGAGAGATTAAGTAATTTGCCTAAAATCACCCGTCTGATAAGAATCAAGGCGTGACTAACTCTACATACAGCACTGCTCTCTTACTAAATTTAAATTAAAAACGGGCCAGCCAAGTGGCGTGTTGGTTAAGAGCTGGTTTGGGATGCCAGCAGCCCCGGTTCGGATCCCACATATGGGGGCCAGTAACACTGCCCTCTACAGCTAACAACAGCTCCACCTGGAGTTGGGCTGCGAGCCCCGGCGACGGTGTGGGCTGCAGCCCCTGCTGCAGTGGGCTGCCATAGGCTACAGTGAGTGGCCAGCAGCCAGCGTGAGTGGCTGGCAGCCAGCCTGAGCTGCCAATAGCCGTGGTGAGCGACCACCCAGAGGCCGACAACCAATCTGCCTCAAACGGGAAGAGCGCAATGACGATACCCACATGGGCCAGTGAAGCCACGGGTCCTCCGCAACTAGACTGAAGAACAAAAGGACGGCAACTTGCCTGTTCCCCTTCCCCATTCCCCAGTGCTGTTCTCCTCTCCTCCCCCAATTCCCCAACAAAATCTTTAAAAAAATAAAAAATAAAAAAATTAATTAAAAACGAGCCAGTGGCCCCAGTTCGGTCCCACATAAGAGGGCCAGAGACACTGCCCTCAAACAAACAAACAAACAAACAAACAAAAAATGAACAACAGATGATTCTCCAGCTTCCATAGCTAGAGGCTTTGTGAACAGGCCCTCTTACTCGGCTCCCTTAAAATCTTTATTAATCCCAGTTCAAATGTCACCTCTTCTCTGCTGTCTTATACATCCTTCTTTGTCACACTGCAATGTAATGCAATCATATTTTTTACATCCATTTTCCTTGTAGACTGTGAGCTTCTTGAGTTCAGGGTTATGTCTTTTTCATCTCTGTCTTCCCAGAACCCAACCCGGAGTAAACAATAGATGTCTGTCGAACTGGGTCCCTCCTAGTTAAGGCTGAGATGGAAATGTCTGTCCCTCATTGGTTCATTATCCAGTCTAGGCACTGGAGATCTGGCAAGTTAAAACAAGCAGATCACCTCTGCCATTCACCACTCAGGTTCGGAACCTACTTCTCCACTCCCTGTTGACGGTATGTCTATATTCCCTTTGGAGCACGGATCAGTAAAGTATAACTCTACATTGAAGACAGTGTAATATACTAGCCAAGTGAATGGACTATATAATCAGCCCACCTGACTTTAGGCAACTTATTTAACCTCAGTTTCCACATGAATGGAATGAGGAAAATAAAGTTCCTACCTGAGTGGGTGCTTGCACAACACAATTTATGTTGTAGACATTACATGTAAAATTAGAATTGTGCCTGAAACATAGAGCTCAATAAATATCAGCTATTAGTATCATTCCCTGCATCGCCCAGCCCATTTGTTGCTTTTTCACTGCTAACCAACTAAATTAGCTATTATAAACTATGAAATTTAGTGAAATTATCTAATATGATTATTTCACAAACATACTATCTTTGTGAAAGGTGTTTATTGTGTATGGCGAAGCAGTGTATTAATGCTATCTAAAAATGCCTAAACCCAACAGGTCTAGCATGTCGAGAATTTTTCTACAAAGCACAATTATTAATTGACCAGACACTCTCTCACTTCTGTAATTTCTTCCAACACAGATATATTTCTTATTTTTCCATCTCTAAAATTTCATTTTTTTTTTTTTTTTTTTTTAGCTGAGCCATCCTGCCACCCGGTGGCAGCTCAACGGCAACTCAGTTCAGGCTGGCATCGAACCGCCATTGCTCAGAGTTCAGCTCACATTCTTAAGCGAGCTCTTAACCAACTGAGCCACTTGACAGGCCCACCACCTCTAAAATTTCTACTAATTAAATTCTATGTTGTTATTTTTTTTCCTTTCTTATTTCTTCTAAGTCTGCTTGTCTGACCCTGTGCAAACACAGAAATGTTGATGAGGCCAAGGTCACAAACTCACTGTCTTCACAAGTCAGATGGTTCACTGATGGCTACAGAACATACCCCAAATCTTGGCCAGTGTCACTAATGAAAATCAATTATCATAAGAGATGCCAGTGGGTGAGGATACCACCCTGTGCTTTAAAAATCTTTGATATCTATTAAAATGTAATAACTTGATAAATGGAAACTATTCACATGCAAAGCCATTCATTATAATGTTATTTTTAATGATTAAAATTTTGAAAAGAGTAAATGTTCAATAAGAGGAGAATGGTCTAATAAAGTTTATAGTTGTGAAATGGATTTTAAATGATGGTTTGCAAAGATTTTTAAGTAATAGTACAATATAATAACATTTAAAAGCAGAATACAGAAATGCATTAATTACATTACATTAGGCATTATATATATATATATATATATATATATATATATATATATATATATATAGCAAAAAAAGAAAATGCATGATGAATTGGGAGGGGGGGTTGTCACTTTGAGGGGTAAAAAGTATAACTATTGCACTGTGTTGTACACCTGAAACTAATTTTTTTTAAAAATGTTTATTTCACAATAAAAGAAAAAAAAAAGAAAATGCACTAAAATGTTAACAGTGGTTATATTTTGGGTAATGAAATGAATTATGGGTGATCTTTATTTTCTTCTTTATTATTAATAGTATCAGTTTTTAATTTTACTGGCTATTTTAGATGTCTTCTGTGAATTGCCTCACGTTTCAATTCCATCATCTGTAAAATTGGACAATGAGAATATCTGTTTCACAACTACTATTATGTATCAAATGAGATAACAGACATAAAAATAATTGACAACATTTAAAAGTAATATTTAAATATTAAATTGGAAAACAACATAAGTTTAGTATATGTATGGATTATAGCAGTTCGAACTGGAAAATTTACTTCTATAAATTTTGTTTAAAAAATGTAAAAAAACATAATACACATGTGGCTCTTTCTTTTAAGACTTTGCCCAGCTCCCTAGGATTTCCTTCTCCTTTATCTGCCCTACCTGTGGCACTGTTAGCACTGGGAAAGCTAGAAAAATGTTAAGAAGGGTGGTAGTTTAAGGCAGGAGATAGAAAAGGGATCAAATAAAAAATTCAGAACCGGATGCCACCATTTTAGCGAAACAATGGAGGGTAAAGCCAAACTCTGAAGTATAGGGAAAAGATTTAGAATCATTCATGCATCAAATAAAATAATGAACATATCTGAGTACTAGACATCAAATCAGCAATGATTTTAGACAGAGGTAGCCTCGCTGAAAAGGTGCAAGCCCAAAAGGCTAAAAGGAAATGGGGTGTCTAATCCTGATACCAAACAGAAGCCCAATGTGTCCCCTGGGGCCAGAAGTGTGGGTCTTTTCTCTTGGGGCCAAATCACCACAAACTGCAGGGAAAATGCCTTTTTGCATGTTTCCCGTCTCAGACTGCACGTTTTCATTTTATTTTTAATTTTAAAAAAGAAAAAGAAAAGTCAGTGTGGGGATAAGTCAAGGCTATCCATTCCAAAGGATAAACCTGATACCCCAAGTTATTAAAATGAAGAAACCAAATGATCTCAAGTGTGACACAAAGTATGTATTGTACAGACATAAAGATCTATCATTACAACAGAATTCATAGAATTCTAATACTAGAATTCAGAAAACGGTAGATTATTATGAAGTTCCATTTCATCACAAATCCAAAACACTCCAAGATGACAATTAGCTTGCTAATGCTGTCTTACCACATGAATGTTAACAATGCTTCTAACTTTTCCTTTAAAAAAAGGTAGTTACCAGCGTCAATATTCATATTTTTATTTATCAAATACATGTAGTGCCTACTAAGTGCTAGGTACTATTCCAGGAATCTTACACAATTCATATAACATCCTCACAATGTAAGTATTATTACTATTGTCATCCCCATTTCACTAAGAAAGAAACTGAAGCAAAGAGAGATTTAGGTTCTTGAGGTGTGCCCAAGAGCTCAAAGCTAGTAACTGAAGTTTCCAGGATTCAAACCCAGCCGTTCCCTCTCCTATAACTATAGTATGTATTTGTATATACTTAGTAAGAACATAGGGCAAGTCTGAGAACCATGGAGAAATGGAAATATGTGAGAATCAGTTGTGGATCCCAGTAAAAGTGACAGCAAGCTTGTTTCCCTGGGAAAGCCCATATTCATACCTATTGTCCCAGTATAATTATGAATAGTAGCCCCTGTCACTCTCAACAGTATCCAAGTCTGGGCAATAAATCATAGTCCACCTGTTAGAAAGGTTCTAGGGCTGGCAGAGTGGCACGCTGGTTAAGAGTTGGCTTGGGATGCCAGCTCTGAGCAGCAGACCCCTGGTTCAGATCCCACATATGAGGGCCAGTCACACTGCCCTCTACAGCTAAGATGGTGAACAACAGCTCAACCTGGACCTGGGCTGCCATGAGTCGCCAGCTTCAGCGTAGGCTGCAGTGGAGGTGACAGGCAGTAGGCGTGAGCTTCGTGAGCTTTTGTGAGCTGCTGTGAGCCTCCGTGAGAGGCTGTCCGGTGGCCGGCGAGTGATCTGCCTCACCTGGGAAGAGCGCAATGATAATACCAACATGGGCCAGTGAAGCGATGTCCTCTACAACTAGACTGAACAACTAGAAGAACAAAAGGACAGCACCTTGTCTGGTCCCCTTCCCCGATTTCCCAATGCTGTTCCCCTCCCCCAGTTCCCCAATAAAATCTTTGGGAAAAAAAAAGGCTCTATTCTACTACCATGAGACTCTTAAGCTTTGTTATCCATAATTTCAGTACATGTAAAATCGAAATGCTAATGTTTGATCTCTTTCTGCTTCCCAAGATGATATTATTGTGGCATTATGCAGAAGAATATAAATGTAAACTATTTTGAAATGTTACAAATCTCAGATAGCTGTAGATAGGAAACTTCTATAACTGCTGAACTGCCATCATGTGTAGTACATGAAGGTAGATGCTTTAAATTTGCTAATGGACTCGTTTCACATGAGTGCATAATGCCTTTTTTATTCTTACAAAACAAACATTTGTCATAGAAACCTTGGTGTCAGGATAGACTACAAACAAATCATGAAGTCACTCTTAACCATTATTATTAAACAAGGAACTATGTCAAGGAACTTGAAAAGAAATCTTAGCCAATTTCATTATATAACATCCACTTTATGGTTGACTCATTATTTCCACATAGGCAAGAAAAATGAGCAGAATAAAAAAATGAACTGCTTTTCTATTAAAAATACAGTTTAAAAGGCTAATACTGCTAAATTATTCCTCAGAAAGAAAGGCTGTAGATTCATGTTACAAAAGAGAAAGTATACTGAGAACTTGCTGTTATAGCAATGAATCAAAATTCAGAAAAGCACCTATATATAAGGAATTAAAAGGTATGAGTTATATCGCGGTGTGTGTGTGTGTGTGTGTGTGTGTGTGTGTGTGAATCCCTTTGTGTTCACACCTTTTGGTCTAGAAATTCATGATAATAAAAGGAAAAACATCTAAAATGGATAAGGATATTGTATCTTTAGTGTTCAACTTTTTTTGTTCTGTATCTCCAATCATTCACTTACCCTACAATCTATTTCTGACATATTGGCCATTTCATCACATCTATCACTTCCTTTACTCCTCTTTAATTTTTCATCTCACTAAATGTACTCATCTCTTTGGTGGAAAATAAGAGAAGACATCTAAGTATATTCGTTATGTTTATTTATTTATTTATTTTTAGAATTCGTCCCACTTTGCAAAAGCAGAGTTTGGGTCATGTTTTCCCCAACTATAAATTGAGAAGTTTCAATCAGTTGATCCCCATAAAATTCACAGATTTGTAGATCACAACATATCATGTGACTGGGGAGAGCTCAGACTGAGACACGAATAAAGGTTATGATGGTGTGAATGATTCTATCTTGCTTTGGGGGGAAAATCGCCATAACAACTAACTGCTTTGATTAGGCAATAAATCTTTGGTCAAACAGAAAAAGGAAGGATCAAAGAAGGGAGGAAGAAAGGGAGGGAGAAAGGGAGAACAAGAGGGCAGAAGAGAGAGAGGGGAAAAAAACCTTTTGGTATCTAAAAACATAAGTGCCAGATTTGTGACATCCCCTAATTTCCAGTGATATCTGACCTGTTAGTCACTAGAATGTGAAATACAAAGCCAAAATACATAAAGACAATTTTGGCTTTTTGAAAAAAATTTTGTTATCTTTACCTATCATAAAGAGGGGTTGTGAATGTAAATGATGTACAGTCAGGAGACCCATGTGCTAGCCTGAGCTCTACTTCTAATTAACTGCCCAAGAGCAAGCAAATCGCTTGATTTTTATAGGCCTGCATTTTGTCATGGTTCCTGAGGTGTCTCTCAGAGTGGGAAATAATGGTAGAGATTATACCTTCAGTTCTTCACACCTTTTTTTTTTTTAAACATTTATTTTTTTAAATTGGGGAATTGGGGGAGGGGAACAGACAAGTTGCTGTCCTTTGGTTCTTCAGTCTAGTTGTGGAGGACGTCCCTTCACTGTCCCATGTTGGTATTATCATTGTGCTCTTCCGGGCTGAGGCACTTGCTCGCTGGCCATTGGACGGCGGCTCACAGAGGCTCACATAGGCTGCCAGCCACTCACAGTAGCTTATGGCAGCCCACTGCAGCCTACACCGTCTTGGGACACTCACCGGCAGCCCAGGTCCAGGTCAAGCTGTTGTTCACCACCTTAGCTATAGAGCGCACAACCGTCACTGGCCCTCATATGTGGGATCCGAACCCAGGCCCTGCTGCTCAGAGGATGCCAGCTCTTAACTGGAGTGCCAATCAGCCAGCCTCTTCACAACTTTTCACATTGCAAAACTTCCATATAGTTGACTAATTCTTTTTTATTGATTATCTGAGGTCTTTATGAAAGAAAATAAAAACAAATTTAATGTATAGTTTGCCAGTAAGATTTCTCACAGAGATGTGAAAATTATTAACATTGCATGTCTAAAACAAAAATAGCTTACTTAAATCTATATAATGAAAGAAAACTATCACAATATTATTATTTAAAATATTTTATGAGTATGTTTATAACATCATAGTATTCCAAGAACTAGAGCTTCTGACTTTAAGTTGACCTGTGCTTTTTACAAAGAACATTTCAATACTTGTGAAAAAAAACGAAACCCTGTATAATTGCTGTAAAACAATAGTTTGTGAACGCTACTTCAGACTTTCTAACCATACTCTAGGGAATCCAGGAGCTCATTTCCTGTGAACTTCTATTACTTATGTTTTATGTTAAGACGTTATATTGGTTTGCAAAGGCATTAGTTAGCCAGAAAACTAGGCCCTAGAGAACTTGTTTCATTATTAAATGCAAATAAGATACTAAATAGCAGGATGAAGGCAACCTTCACATTTACCAAAATTACCCAATAGGCTTACACGGAACAGGTGATTACCTTTGGGTTCTGGACTATTAAGCACATCCAATTGAAATAAAGCATACACGGGCTCTTCTAAATACAAAGGAATCTTCATTTTTTATTTCTCAGAACCAAAAACACAACATGTACACACAGAAGTTATGATAAAGATAGAAGGAAGACACTGCCTGCTTGGGTTGAAAAATGCAGGAGAGGAGACCCAAGATGGAAGAGTAGATACATGCTGTGCTTGCCTCATCCCATGAACAAATCAAAATTAAAACTAAATTATGTTAATAGATCACCCTGAGAACCATCTGAAGTCTAGATGAACGAAGTTTTATAACTAAGGATATAAAGAAGAAGCCACTTTGAGACTGGTAGGAGGGGCAGAGACGCGAAATGGACAGTTAAAAATTGGGAGAGATATCTCAGCCACCGAGGTTCCCCATGAAGGAGCAACAGATTCTAGCCCCCCCACACCAGGCTTCCCAACCTGGAGTACTGGTGCCAGGAAGAGGAGCCCCCACAACATCTGGCTGTAAAAACTGGGTATTCTGACTATCCAGGTGGGATGGAAGCCTGCAGAAAACCCAGACATCCTCTTAAAGGGTTTGCACAGGCACTCACCCTGAGCTTTGGTGGAGGGATGGTGACTCTGGGGGTGTTGGAGACATATAGGGAGAGACTGAGTTGTGTAACTTCAGGGTGAGGACTGGAGGGACAGTACCCATTTTCCCTGTGTGGGCCTTTCTCCCATGCATCTTGCAGGACAGTGCCATCTTTCTAGTATTGAGCCCTCTCCCACAGGCCAAATCTGAATTTGATTGGCCTGGTGAGCTCTGCTGCTGCACCCTGCTGACTTACTGAGAACCTTACCTACAGCTGGAGGCATTATCAGCATCTCAATCTTATGGGAGCCAGCAGGAGGTAGCAGGCTTCTGAGAGTCCTGGCTTTTTGCAAAGCTACATCGAACCCAGTACTAGTGACAGCTATCCTTGGTTTGCAGCATGGCCTATCTGACGTGCCTCCAGGTACACCACAGGCAGCAACCAAACATGAGTCACTTTGTAGCTCTTACAAGGTACTCCCCAAGGACTTGGGACATCACCAGAGCCCTCCCAAGAGGCCCCAGAATGAACATACCTGGAGGTTGGCTTCAGACCACAGCACAGCACCACCCAATTAGCCCCACAAGTGGCACAAACTAAGGGAGGGCTCAACAGGCACCAGTGCCTGCTGGGGTAAATTCTGCTGCATGGGGTAAGCTCCTTGCACAGTAGCCCATAAGCTATGGATGTGGCCAAACCCCACAGCCAGTCAGCCTGATGGTCAATACCACCCACTGACATGCCAACAGCAATTAAGGCTCAACTATAACAGGAGAGCACACACAACCCACACAAGAGAAACTCCTGGAACACCCAGCTCAGGTGACCAGGGAGACTGTGCCACTAGGCCCCACAGGATATTTACTACATAAGCCCACCCAGCAAGACTGGCAGACATAGTAGCGCTACCTAATACATAGATACAAACACAGAGAAGCAGCCAAAATGGCAAGACAAAGAAATACATCCCAAATGAAGAAACAGGGGAAAACTCAAAAAAAGAACTAAACAAAATGGAGGCAAGCAACCTACCAGGTACACAGTTCAAAATAATGGTTATATGTCAGATAGTCACATGTCTTGTTAGGGAGACCACTTCATGGATGGAGTAGAGGCTTGATCACTGCACTGTACACCTGAAGCTGATGTTGTATAATATTGTATGCTAACTGTAACTGAATATATAGATAGTCAAAGGATGTGGAGTATACTGTGGAAGGGAGTCAAAGGAATTGTAATAGATATGTATGATATGGGGGGGAGGAGTGGGGTGGTGAACTGGGGGAGAGGGGTTGTCACTTTGAGGGGTAAAAAGTATAACTATTGCATTGTGTTGTACACCTGAAACTAATTTTTAAAAAAGTTTATTTCACAATAAAAGATTTAAAAAAACAAACAAACAATGGTTATAAAGATGCTCAAGGAACTTAGTGAGAACTTCAACAAAGAGATAGCAGTATAACAAAGGACACAGAAACCATAAAAAAAGAATCAGTCAGGAGAGAAGAATACTATAACTGAAACAAAGAATGCACTAGAAGGGATCACCAGCAAACTAGATGAAGCAAAGGATAAAATTAGTGATTTGGAAGACAAGGTATCAGAAAACCCCTAACTGGAACAGCAAAAAGAAAAAAAACAACTCCAGAAAATGAGGAGAGTTTAAGAGACCTCTGGGACAACATCAAGAGTAATATTTGCCTCATAGGGGTACCAGAAGGAGAAGAGAGAAAACAAGGGATTAAGAATCTATTTGAAGAAATAATTACTGAAAACTTTCCTAAGCTGATGAAGTAAATAGACATACAATCCCAGGGAGTGCAGACAGTCCTCCCAAAAATGAACCCAAACAGGCTCACACCAAGACAAATTTATAATTAAAATGGCAAAAGTTAAAGACAAAGAGAGAACCCTAAAATCAGCAAGAGAAAAGCATTTAGTTACCTACAAGGGAGCTCCCATAAGACTGTCAGCTGATTTCTCAACAGAAACTTTGCAGGCCAGAAGGCATTGGCACAAAATATTCAAAGTGATAAAAAGCAAGGACCTACAAACCAAGGGAATTCTAGCCAGCAAGGCTATCATTTAAAATCAAAGGACAGATACAGAGCTTCCCAGACAAGAAAAAAGGAGTTCATCACCACCAAACCAGTATTACAAGGAACCTTAGAGAGACTTATTTAAGGTGGAAAAAAAAAAAGGTCAAAAAATATGAATAATAAAATGGCAATAAGTATACATCTATCAAAAATTGCTTTAAATGTAAGTGGTTAAATGCTCCATTCAAAAACATAGGGTGGTTGAATGGATAAGAAAACAAAACCCTACATATGCTGCCTACAAGAGACTCACTTCAGATTGAAAGACACACACAGTCTGAAAGTAAAGGGATGGAAGAAGTTATTTCATGAAAATGGAAACAAAACCAAAGAAAAAGAAAGCTGGGGTACCAATACTTACACTTGGGGTACCAAGACAAAATAGACTGTAAAACAAAGGCTATAACAAGAGACAAAGAAGCACCCACTAATCCCACTTTTGGGTATTTATCCAAAGAAACCCAAAATGCTACTTTGAGGGGATGTGTGCATCCATATGTTCATTGCAGCATTGTTTACAAGATGTGGAGGCAGCCTGGGTGTCCATCGATGGAAGAATGGATAAAGAGTAGGTGGTACACATATATAGGGGAATATTGCTCAACCAGGGAAGGGAATGGGTTCTTGCCATCTGCAACTGCATGGATGGACCTGGAGGGTGTACAGAGTGGAGCAGTATGTCAGACAGAGAAAGACAGATGCAATGAGATTTCACTTATATGTGGAATCTAAAGGACAAAATAAACAAACAAATCAGAAACAGACTCATAGATACAGAGAACATTTTGATGGTTGCCAGATGGGAGGGGGGTTGGGGCGGTGGGTAAAAAATGGAAAGGATTAAGAAGTACAAATTGATTGTTACAAAGTAGTCATGGGGATGTGGGGTGTAGCGTAGGGATTATAGTCAATAATAATATTATAATAATTAAATATGGTGTCAGTTGGGTACTAGACTTATCAAGGTGATAAATGGGAGGGGGTTTAGAGGGCAAGGTGAAAAAGATGAAGGGATTAAGAAATACAAATTGGTAGTAACAAAATAATCATGGGGATGTAAAGTACAGCATAGGGAATATAGTCAATAATATGGTAGTAACTATGTGTAGTGCCAGGTGAGTACTAGACTAGTCAGGGGGGTTACTTCTTAAATAATATAAATGTCTAAACACATTGTGCACCTGAAATTAATATAAAATATTATTGAATGTCAACTGTAACTAAAAAATTAAAAAGGGGTGGGAAGTTGAAGGGCAGTAAGTGGTCCAAATTTCCAGCTATAAAATAAATAAGTCATGGGGATGTAGGAAATATAGTCAGTCATATTGTGATAGCATGGCAAGGTATCAGATGGTTGCTGGACTTATCATGGTGATCACTTCTTTAGTATATAAATGTTGAATAACTATTGTGTACATCTGAAACTAATATAATATTGTATGCTAACTATATTTTTAATAAAAATCTTTAAAAAGAAAGAAAGAAAGAAAGAAAGAAAGAGAAAGAAAAAGAAAGAAAGAAAGAAAGAAAGAAAGAAAGAAAGAAAGAAAGAAAGAAAGAAAGAAAGAAAGAAAGAAAGAAAGAAAGAAAGAAAGAAAAAGAAACAGGAGAAAAGGAAATGAGAGTGGGGTGTCACTCAACTCATTTCTCTCCAGGCCAGCCGCTGTGCTGAGCCAGGGTCAACTCACCCACACAACCTCCCCAGCACCATGATTCAGTTATATAAAGGACCCTGCCATTTTGTTCTCAATCATTGTCAGTTAAATCCATGGCAATGAAAATATTTCACACCCAAACAACTCTTTATCAAGAATTGATAATTCACACAATAGAGCAACAGCTTGTTTGAACCAACACTTACCATATATGCTACTTCGTTGTTAAGAGACTATAAACTATTGCCAAACTTCACTGTGTAACTCCAAAAAACAAAACTGATCATTTTTCAAACAACAACAAGTCACCAATACAAGCTAGTGCATGCACAGTGTAGTAGGAAGATATCCAGCCCAGGAATAAAGAGATACAAATTCTGGACCTGGCTCTGCCTTTGAAATCTTTGGAAAATTACTTCTCCTCTAACCCTCAGTGTTTGAATCTATTAATTAAGAAAATTGGGCTCAAAGGAAGTTTTTCAAACTTTTGTTACAATAAGAACA
The DNA here is from genome assembly GCA_033961575.1 of Aselliscus stoliczkanus. Lineage (NCBI taxonomy): Eukaryota > Metazoa > Chordata > Mammalia > Chiroptera > Hipposideridae > Aselliscus > Aselliscus stoliczkanus. Next base: position 73,861,505 of record CM066732.1, on the reverse strand, counting down.
CTTTGCTGCAAAAAAATTTACTAATGAGCCCAGCCTGTTAAAATGATAAGAGTGAACGTGCTCTGGTTGAAAAAGAGTGCAGGAAACCCCAGCTGCACCCCAATTCAGATTACAAACCCTCAGCTTCAGAGTCTCTAAGATCCCTTCTGTGACTCCATGTGACTGACAAAGAAAATAAGTAAAGTAGGTGTTAGTTTTCAAAAACTGGTCAGGAGTTGTCTGGGGCTCTGGAAAAGAGTTTAACAGAAAGATAGAGGGAAGGAATGGATGACCATCTCTCAGTGGTTCTAGATTCTGCCTACTGGAGCCCTTGTTTTAGAGTACCCCTTTTCTCTTGCTATCACTCACTTCTGGTTTGAAAAACCAAAGCAGTCAAATAATAGAGTCAATTAGAATAATTTTCTTGTAATGAATGTCATATTCTTATCTGTATCAATTCACTCTCCTCGAAAACCAAATTATGTTTAAGGTATACGTTGCCTCCTGTATATATTTCTCTTGTATATAATTCTATGTCAAACATCCTTTAGAAAAACAACTAATTATAATCTTATTCAAAGACAAAATCCAAACTAAAGCAAAAGTTAGTCTGTTATTAAGAGGCAGTTTGAGACAATACTAAACTGAATTTGCAGACAGCAAATTCCTACTATTTGGCATTCAGGAAAGATTTTTCTAATGGAAAATTAATATGCTTAATGAGCTGAAGGTTTGAGACAAACTTGAGGACAAATAGTGCAATAGAAAAATAAATTCATTTTTTCATTCATTTAGCAAATATTATTTGAGCACCAACAATGAGTTGGGCAATATTGTAGATGATGGAAATACAGCTGTGAACAATACAGACAAAAATCCCTGCCTTCATAAAGCGCATAATATTCTCATTTCATTTCCTTTGTTTTCTCTCTCTCCCTCTCTCTTCCCCCCATCCCTTTTTCTTTCTTTCTCTCTCCTTCCCTCCCTGCCTTCCCTATAATTCATCTTTTCCAGAAAGAATTAAGGGTAGTAAGGGCAATACATTCCAGGGAATAAGAAAATTAACCTAAAGTTTGAGGCCCAGAAAAATACTATAGGTTCCTTTGTAGGACACAGGCCACTGGTGAACACTAGCTATTTGAGCTTACTATTAGCATTGTCATCAGTACAGAATAAGGGAGTGGAGGCAATAAGCAAAGAAGAATAAGCAAATAAGAATAAAGGGGGAAAAAGAAGAGAAAAGAGGAGAAGAAATAAAGAAAATCAGAAATTGGAATCAGAGATCACGACAATTGTCAGAGACTGCTTTGGTACAGACCAGTAATTGCCCTCCAATATTCATTCTCCTCTTCCTTCCTTTTGGTAATAGAACAAACCCACCATTACTACTTACTTGCAGTTGGACACATAATTGCCTATCCCCAACTATGCTTCCCAGACTCCTTTCCAGCTAGTGTGGTCATATGACTGAGTTCCAGCCAATGGGGTGTGAAAGGAAGTGACATAAGCAATTTTGGGTCATATCTTTATGAAGAAAGTTGCTTCCCATCCCTACTTGTGACCCTACCACCATGAATTCAGGCTGGAACAAGGACACAGTGGTGGTAATCCAGATTTTACTATGCGTGTGGGGATCATATTCTAGGAAAATCAGAGAGGAAAAAAGGTAACCTATATTCCTTGACCTTATAAAACAGAAACACCTATATGCCTTCTTTCTTTTTTGAGTCACTGTATTTTAGTCTCTTTGTTACAGCAGCTTAGATTGAACTCTAATTAACATAAGTTCCTTCTACCTTATTACTGATTAAAAAATGGAAACAAAAATATAGGGATAGATGCAAAGAGACAATACCCAATAAGTGCCTCTGCTTTGATGCTGTGAGGGCTAAAATCCCCAGGGAGCCTTTACTCTAGCTCAGTTCTTAGTGTGAAGTCACTCTAAGAAAGCTTCATAAAGTGATGCTGAGGGTTTCCACACACACACTTTAGGTAGGTCAGATTTCAACCAGCCAAAGGAAATTTCTGCAGGAGGCTGAAATCACTCACTATACTCCTATGTTAGTTATGGCTGCCTACTAGCTTCCTAATACATGGAGCTTAAAAATACACCTTTTTGTCTTCTCACACAAACATCTCCACCTTACCATTTTGTTGAGAGGGATAGAATTATTTCTAGTCTCCACTCTTTAACACCATTCCTCATGACAATAAAATAGAGAGTGACACAGTAGGCCACAAAGATTGTGTACACAAACTGGGCAAATACAGACACAAAATATAGAATACATGTAGGTACAATTATATTTTATTTTATCACTGAGATTGGCTGATTTTCTCTGGTAATTTGGAGAATACCATGTATAAGTATTGAAGTTTATGTTTTGAACTAATAATGCTAATTTTTCTCCTCCATTCTTTATATCTTATAACTGTTTGATATTTGCTACTAAGACACTGAAAGCTATTTTTGAGTCTAACATGAAAAAATCTTGATATATTTTAATAATCCAGGTAATTAAGCATCAAAAGTGGTAGAAAAATAAGTTAAACATGGTGATGTAATAAAAATGTTTAGCATGTCTTGACATTCCATTTTTCTTCAGGCTTTTAATTGTTTGCTTTTCCTCCTACATACCATAATAAAACATAGAGTTACAATCAACGTGTGATGACAAATGGTCTCAGGGTTGGGTTTGCATTCTTCTAAATATATTGGCATTTGTAAGCTGGAAAAGATAGATGTAATCAACCACCCTCAGACCAAAGTAGGATGACTATTCTGGCAAAATGCTCAAACCCCATTAAGCTCCAATTTGAAATGATGTTTGAAAGAAAGAAATGTAAGTAGGACTAATTTATTTGTACAGCAACTAAAAACTGAACTTACTAGACATATTTAAGAGATGGAAATAATTAAATGCATTTGTTTTCTAAATAGACCAAATATATTAGAAACTTCGAGGCTAAAAAAAAAAATCCAACTTTACCAGACACTATTATTTGTTGCTGTGCAATACTTAAATCGTTTTCTTTAATGGCCCTCTGAGGTTGTTCTAATAAAACATGCTATTTTTAAGAGTGAGTAAACAATCTGTTTAATTTCACATTATCAATGTATCATAGAGTTTCATTCTAATTAGCAGCATATGGAAGGAAGTAGCTTTGAGGAAGGGTGGGACAACTTAAACAGAATGTCATTTTCTTGGGGAGGGGTTATTCTTGGTTTTCATTTTTGCTTTTCTGAAAAGATAATTCTTGATGCTTTCTCCTTTGTATTGAAATCAAGTTTCTATGGTATTCTAGTAAAATTATGTCATGCGGGTTCTTTTGGGTACATATCTAGACACAATAGGCATTTCGACTGAAGATAACAATTGTTCTGGCTCCAAAAAGATTGAAATAATGACGTTTCTATCCAGAATAATATCCTGCCCCAAATGCAGGATGGCCAGATACCAGCATATCATCAAGTCTTTGGCTAATATATGTACCCTGACCACTCAATCAAGGGGAGTTTAAGACCAAGTGTCGTAGACTCTCTGGCGTCTTCTCCCTTAGGCTATATGCTGACAAGCCTAGCTAAGTGAGATGGCTCTTTATACACCATAATGGAGCACAGGTCCAGGAGGGCAGCACTGCCAAGGCCCCACTGAAGTTTGCCAAGAATTGATGCCACAGAGTATTGAAAACAGGACAGGACCCTTCGCAGTTCTCCTCCTTCACAACTAGTCTGTAGAATAGTCTGATGAACCTATGAAGAATAAACATCAAGAGGAATTTTTTTTTTCCATAAGGATCACATATCACTAGCAAAAGTATGTAAGGCCTGCCCCAGGGTGGAAGACACGGAAAGGATGGGTAGGAAATGGAGAAAACTCGATAAATTTTTAATTTCATTACTACATCTCAGTACTATTATAAGTACTCAAAGGGCATATTTACTCTATGTAGAAATACTAACAATTCGAGGGTACAATATTTTCTTTTTTTTGAGGGCAGTGTCACTGGCCCTCACATGTGGGACTGAACCGGGGCTGCTGGCTTCCCAAGCCAGCGCTTAACCACCACGCCACTCAGCCGGCCCCAACAATATTTTCTTAACACCAGTTGTTCCTCCTAGAAATCCGTCTGGGGCTAGGAGAGTATTTGACTTTGATACCTTGTGTATTCAAGCTGCTGACAAACAAGTTAAGGAGATCCTGCTGATAACAGCATTCAGCCTCAACGTATTTAAGAGGTTAAAATACTGGTGAGACAACTAAAGCATGACTGAAACATCAAGTCTAATGAATTCTATAACAGTATAAGATTTCATAACTTGCAAGTCTAAGGCACGTTCTAATTGAGCTAAAAACCAATGAATATTCAGATACTAGAACTGTAATTATTCAGTTCTTTAACTAAAATACTTAAAGATTTCAAGTATTTCTTCTACTTAAAAAGTACATTAAGCATTAAAATATAAAAATATGTGTAATAAAAGTACATTTAGACTTATTTATGTAAAATAGAACTTGTCCAGAGGGTCAGTTCTATAGCGTAAGGAATAAGAAAGTTGAAAAAAAATTTTAAAGGATGAGCTGTTGAAGAGAAGTTCAAATTATTGGGCCGGCCCAGTGGCACATTGGTTAAGAGTTGGCTTGGGATGCCAGCAGCCCGGGTTCAGATCCCACATATGAGGGCCAGTGACACTGCCCTCTATAGCTAAGATGGTGAACAACAGCTCCACCTGGAGCTGGGCTGCTGTGAGTCCCGCCAGCCTGCATAGCTGCAGCCCCTGCTGCAGTAGGCTGCCATAGGCTACAGTGAGTGGCGGGCAGCCAGCGTGAGCGGGGAGGGGGGGGGCAGCCAGAGTGAGCTGCCAATAGCCGCAGTGAGCGGCTGTCCAGAGGCCAGTGACCGATCTGCCTCACCCAGGAAGAGTGCAATGATGATACCAACATGGGTCAGTGAAGCAACGTCCTCCACAACTAGACTGAAGAACAAAAAGGACAGCAACTTGTCTGTTCCCCTTCCCTGATTCCCCAGTGTTGTTCCCCTCCCCCAGTTCCCCAATAAAATCTTAAAAAAAAAAAAAAGTTCAAATTATTGAGCAAGGATAGTCATAAAACTTATCAACCAGCAAATGTTAACTGAGATACTGTTTCAAGTACCGTGGCACACAGTATACACCCTCTCACTGCTCCCCACCTCACAGGATGATCTTGGTACTGAATGTCCTACAAGAAGAACTAATATTTAAGCAGCTATTCTTTATTAGAGTTTTGCGAGTTGTAAGAGCTGCCTCACTATGCCTATACATTTTCTGTGTCTTTCTTACAATACACAAGATACAGTGTTACGAATGGCATATGTTCCATACTGTAACTTCAGCATTACATTTTAAGTCCTTAGACATGCTATTGGAATCCCTTACTAGGCAGACCCTTCCAAGCTAACCAGAACATATCCTTTTAATAAAAATAATAGCTATGTTCTCATTTTCAAAGTTCGCGATTAAAACCTACAGTGAAAGAATCCAGCTGAGAAGAAATTTCCTTTTGGTTCAAAAAAATAATGTCATTAAATTTATCGGAACAATATGAAATGAAGATGTTGTTGTTGGGTCCTTCACTTATAATGGAAACCAAATCGGCTTGCTGGCTTTGTTAAGTCCATAAATTATTCGTCACATACTATTTCAACAATAATTTTAAACATAAAAATTAAGGTACAAAACAAAATCCCACTATCAATGATAATCAAACTGAACAATTACACATCTTTTTTGTGTGTGATTTAACTGCCCAGATTTCAAAGAAAACCACATAAGCTTACATGTTAAAATATTGCTTTTACATATTTTAATCATGGCAGGGCAGCGTTTCAAAACATAACGTAGTTTTGGGTGCCATTCCAACTGCCGTTTCACATCCTTTGACATGGCAGTTTTGTTTGCTAATCTCAGCTTATACTTTTAAAAACTACTTATGATAACTTTACATGGTAGCATTCTACTTTTCTCATAGTTTATAACCTAAAAATTGCACTGTTAAATTGCTTTTGATATTGACAAAGGGCTCTGTTGCTGATTTTATTTTTTAACATGGAGCTGCAAGGTACATGAATCATCCTTTTGAAACTTGGAATTCAGGCAAAACAGTGGGATGTGAATGGAGACTAACTAAATAATTCCTCTCATCATCTACACTTTTTTTCAGGGCATCAGCCCTGGAAAAAGTCATTTTCTTTGCAGTAGCTTATGCCCTCCCCACCAAAAAAGAAAGAAATGGTGACAAATTTACTCCCAGAGAGCAGTTTATTTACCATAAGATGTGGCTCAGTGAAGTGTTTTGTGTTCTGGAAATGTAAAGTTAATTCTTCCTGTCAGAGCCTTAGGAAAACAGGCACATTGTAAACATACTTTTGCATTTTAGAACTGGCTCTCCTTTTATTTCAGAAGAGAGTTGTTACTATGTGTCCCATAAATCTGGGTTCTTAGATGTGCAGAAACGAGAATAAGTAATTGAATAGCATCTTTGTATGACAGATCTCATCTAACATATATTAACACACTCTTTCATTCTCCATATGGGATCACAAAGGGGAGTGAGGGTACAGAATGAAATCACTAGAGATGAAATTGCATTTAGCTACAGTGATATTTCTTTATGAAGAATTTTAAGCTCCTTCAAATAGTGTCAAGTCAGAGCCAAGGCTCAATACTGCCATCTCCTTCTTAAATGCTGAAATACAAGAGCAATCTCGGGATTAAAAATACAGGAAAACAAAGCAAAAAGAAGTAGCTATTGGACACATAAAATTCCCCAAACACATCATTTTTATGTTTGTTATTTTGGAAGGAAAGTCTAATCACCAAAGATAGCATATATGCTTAATTAAATTAAATATTTTAAACTATAATACAAAATGACTAAATTTTTTTTTGTAGTTTGCCCCCTCCCAAATAAGACAAATATACAGCTAACTTATTCATTCTATTATTGATAATAGTCCAACTTATTTTTCTTAGTTGGAAGAAATTTAAGGATTGAGGCGACAACTAAGGCAGTCAATAAAGTCAGCCTGAAATTTAGGCAGAGTCATTCACTAAACTATATTGTTGGGCTCATCTATTCTTCTCTGATCTAGTTGTTTCCTTATCTAGTAATGCATACCTGAAAATCCACCATTAGAATGCTTTCTTTAACTTAAATCCTTGAGTTCTATTAAAATGCAAATAGCTCACTGAGTGGTAAATTTGTAATGTATCATCAACTATGTCGATCTTATTTTGCATTGCTTTTCAGGAGGATGGCAGTAAGTTCCTGGAGAGTGTCTTTTCTCCCTCCACCTGGTAAATTATATGATTATCCTTGTGTTGGTTTCTTCTTAAGTTAAAGATAAGATTTAGCAGAAGAGAGGAGATAGGGGGCCTCTAGTATAGTGGGTGATGAGTAAGTATAGAATGGGAAAGCTGAGTTGAAGAGTGCTTCTCAGGGAATCATTTAGGTATCACATTTGTAGGGGGTAAAACCCATGTGATATGAAATGCAACACAAGTTCAACTGACAATGGTAAAAATATGTATTTCACTCAAATAAAGTTCGAAGCACTAGATTTGTTTTATCACTAACTTCTTGAGCAGTTTTTCTTTTTCAAAAGAACAAAAATTCTAATTTGGACTCTCTGGTTCCCCAACAGAATAAATGACTACATTTCTCATATCCAAAGTGGAGAGGGATACACTGAGAATCAACATGAGGGAATCAGAAGCTCAGGGGAGGCAAGGTTCCACCATGTACATTCTCACCCCATTTAGCAAAACACCTTTTTCCCCCCTGGTATATTGAGATCTGCAAGAGAAGCCTAGAAGGAACAGGAATGCTACCTTCTGTTAGCTGTTGAACAGGTTACTCATTGACAGAACAGCTCTATTGTCCTGGCTGGTACAAAAAAGCTCACATCCTTAAAGGTGGGGTTCAAAATCAAGAAGGGCCACTGACTCCAGGGGGAAAAGAGGATGTGCTCACTCTTACTGAAGTAGTTATCAAGGACAGATGCTCTTCCAGCAGGAGTGGTCAAAGGGGATGCAGGGTTCAGACTTTAGAAATAGAAAACAAGATAGGAACATTTCTGTGAATCTGTCAAATGCAGAACACACTGCATAGAAGCTACAAAAATTATATTAAAATTTAGCCACAAAAATGTAACAGTATGATAACGTTCCTATACCTTCTAAATTCAATAATTCAAACCTTAAGTTTTTCTTTAAGTCAATTGACTGTGAAATGAATCAGACTTAAGAGACGTTTCCCTTCCTCTAATAACTAAGAATTTGTGTAGAAAAGTTACTGGAGCAAATGATCTCCTCACTTACCCACTCCAAGTTTATGTACTCTTTTTCAAACATTTGGGCTTTCAGCTTTTTCATGAGAAGCATATATTTCACATGACTTTAATGTCATTTGAAAGAATATGTTTTCAAAGTCATAAAATGTATTACAAAAAGTAAAAATGACAACTGTTTTTAAATAACTAAAGAGGACTTACTTAGCATTTATCAATATGTCTATTTTAAGTCTTCCATCCAGAGTTAGAAACAAAGAACCCCGAGCACAGTAGCCAAACTCTGCAATGCAGGGGACGCAGGTGAGGCTACTGATGCAGTACAAGGAGCGCCAGATCTGAGGACATCTCCTTGGTCCCTTGAATAAAAAAGATGTTGCACGCTAGCTCCTCAAGTTTCCTCTGCCATTCCTCAAGTTTCATTACCAGGCATGCCGGCTCAATTGCGGAGGAAAAAAACGTGTCAAGGGAAAACATTTGGAGCTAGTCTGTTTTATCTAGAGCCCTCTTCTTATTGTTAGTAAGTGGCAGCATTCCCAATGGCAGGCCCAGCAGTAATAATAAGAGAACAGAACACCGAAGTGTGCATATATAAATCAGTAGAATAAATACATACTGCACCTTGAAGAGTGAAAATGTCCTAACTGGGATAAGCACCAGCCTCATCCTTCTGTTATTTCCTCTTAGAAGGAGAAAACTGAAAGAGCTGTGTGGATGTTACAGAGCTGAGGTCACTTGCTAAATGAGGACAGGGCAGTAAGAAGATAATACAAAGAACATTTCTTTGCAAAACATATGATGGTCAAGGCCTTTTAATCTTAATGACTTCAGGAAATGCTCAAAGGGCATACTAAGGATGACCATGCTCCCTTTAAAAGTGACTTTCAAACGTTTTCAGAACTCCAGACCACTTGTGCTGGGCAAAACATTTAACCACAGCACTTGCTCTTAGAGGCAGTTCATGAAATTATTTGAAAATAGTAGCCCTGGTTTTTATGATACCTATCAGAGTGATTATGTCTTCAGTTTTTGGCATGATGGGGCATGATTTTTACCCTGAGGTAAATTGTGTGAACATGAGATTGATTAATTTAAGTTTCCTTATCTCACTGACCTATTGAGTGGGAATAAAATTACCTGTTAATGTAAATGAGTAGAGGAAAATGTATAAGGAACAAGAAAGGCAGATGATAATTTATATTGTAATATATGATTACCAGCATGTCATCCATTTTCACTGAAAAGTGCTGACTTCATTAAATACCAGGAGTGGGAAATTCAAACTGGAGAAACCGACTCCCTTCCTTAGATCCCATCTCATCTCATGCTCCAATCTTTCTCTCTTTCAAGAACAAGCTCAAGCTAAGTCTTTCATCAAGTGTCCCGATGCCCAGAGGCAAGAGTAAATGCTTCTGATCTTTACTGACAATAGTTTCTCTATTCCCCCTCATCAAGCTCTACCTTAAGTTTTTCTTTCTCACCTCCCCCCACTCCAGTTTTATTGAGATATAGTTACATGAAGCACTGTATTAGTTTGAGGTATAGAACATAATTATTTGGTATATGTATGTATTGTAAAACGATTACCACAGTGTTTAGTGATAATAACATCTATCACTCCACATAGTTATAGTTTTTTCTTGTGATGAGAACTTTTGCTTTCTTGTTATGAGAACATTTTTGTTTCTTGAGGAACTTTACCGTCTTGATTATCTCCAGAACAATTGGGATGATACCTTGCCCTAACAAGTCTTCATATTCCTTCCTGATATTTCTGAGAATGTATCTTGTGATAAAGAATAATTCTTTTGGGGGCCAGCCGAGTGGCGCATTGGTTAAGATCTGGCTTGGGACACCAGAAACCCCGGTTTGGATCCCATATATGAGGGCCAGTGACACTGCCCTCTACAGCTAAGATGGTGAGCAACAGCTCCACCTGGAGCTGGGTTGTGCAAGTCCCAGCAATGGTGTAGGCTGCAGCAGGCTGCCATAGGCTACAGTGAGTGGCCAGCAGCCGGAGTGAGTGGCAGGCAACCGGAGTGAGCTGCCAATAGCCGCGGTGAGCAACATCCAGAGGCAGCAACCAATCTGCCTCATCCGGGAAGAATGCAATGATGATACCAACATGGGCCAGTGAAGCAATGTCCTCCGCAACTAGACTGAAGAACAAAAGGACAGCAACTTTTCTGTTCCCCTTCCCCAATTCCCCAATGCTGTTCCCCTCCCACAAAAAAACCAAAATCTTTAAAAAAAAAAAGAATAATTCTTTTTTTCTTGTTGACTTCTTCTAATTGTTTATAAGTCCTTCCTCATGTTAAACCACTTTGTAACTCCTATGCATAGATCCAAATTATGCAATCTAGAGTAATGCAGAAGTTTAATCTAACTTTTATGGTATAATCCTTCATTATGTTTTATTTTCCAGACTAAATGTCCCCCTATAAGAAATGGCTTCTAACACCCTTCGTCATCTTTGTCATTCATTTAAATATAGTTTCCATTTCATCAGCATCCTTGAAATCTTCCCATCAGAAATAGAAAAGAAAGATATGAGAAAATTAGTAAGAGAACAATAACAAATATATGAAATAACAAAGTACTACAGGAGCACAGTGGAAGGAATAATGATCTGGCTTGAGAAGTCATCCATTAATAATCAGTAAAATAACTGAATAAGACTAAACCAATGTCAGAGAATCTTACAGCACCCTCTCAAGCACCTACCTGTGAGTCACTGTTTTCCAAGGTTTATAGCAAATAGTAAACAAAACTAATAACAACTAACATTAATTGAACACATACCATTGTGTATGCATTTTTTATTTTTTTTTTTGAGGGCAGTGTCAGTGGCCCTCACATGTGGGACCCGAACTGGGGTCGCTGGCGTCCCAAGCCAGCGCCCAACCACCGCGCCACTCGGCCGGCCCTGTGTATGCATTTTTTATGTTTTAGGTCATTTAGCCCTCACAATTATCTTTTTTTAATTGAAATTTATTGGGGTGACAATGGTCAGTAAAATTACATGGGTTTCAAGTGTACAATTCTGTAATGCATCATCTATATATGACATTGTGTATTCACCACCCAGAGTCAGGTCTCCTTCAATCACCATATATTTGACCCTATTTACCCTCATCTACCATCCCCCTTTCCCTTTATACCCTCTGGTATACTTTAAGGTAGATATTGTCATTACATCAATCTACAGGTGAAAAACTGAAGCTTAAAGAAATTATTTGTTAGAAGTTACACAAGTAAAAGGAAATCTGGGACTCCATCGAGGTGTAGCTGGTTCCAAAGCCCAAGCTTTTAAATCTCACATTATATTCCTTATTCTTAAAAATAAATAGATAGGTAGGTAGGTAGACACAGAAAATCAAAAGTAGACATGGTCACATAAATCTGGAAAACTCTTAAATTATATAAAGAATCAGGTAACTGCTCTATTTCTCAAAATCTTTAAAATGCTAATTTATATTGCTAATATCCATAGAGATGCATAATAGTTTGTCATGTTTCCCAAACTTATCTATCAGAACTACTTTTTTCTAAGAGCATCTTGCAAAACTAGTGTTCCACAGAATACATTTTGGAAAATGCTGCATTAGATTAAGAACAACTCTTTAAAAAGAAAAATTTCAGTACATTTGTTTCATCAGTTATACATCTGTCCAATGGTGCTTGTGCAAGTAAATTTTCATAACTGATCTCTTAACTTGGAGAGACCAACCACCTAAATACAGCCTGGGAAGTAGAGAGGAATGAAAGTAGCTCATTCTTTTCATTATTCATTCAAAAGAAAGTAATGAACAGCTATCAGTAGCATGATGGAACTCTATGCTAAGTAGGAGGCACACAAAAATGGCCATAGCCCAGTTCCTTCTGTCAAGGTGCTGATTGTTTTTTTGTGGGGGTTGTGGGGAAATGAGACAACAGAGACACACACTGAACATTTTTAGGGGCGAGACCCACATTGCACATTGTGTGCACAATCAGAATAGCCTCATGTAGAAGCTTTGAAGAGAGACATGTAAAGAAATAATATGATATAGTATAATGAGTACAACATTTGAATCATAAACAAAGTTTAGATTCCACCAAAGAGATGTAATTTCATTTGAGTCTATCAGGGAAGATTTCACTAAAGAAGGGATGCACCCTTCTTCTCCTAGCCCTGATCTCTAACAGTGATCCAAATGTTTTATTGGTTTTCTTGTCCCCCAGTGACTGAGAACTTATTTCCAAAAAAAAAAATACCATAAATGAAAGTATCACTAACCTTAAAATTGCTCTTTTTATAAAACAATTTGAATACTTAAGTATACAGGTCGGTAAACCTGATAACAATTTGCTACTATGTCTTCAGTATTTAAAATCCACTATCAGGGCCAGCCAAGTGGCTAAATTGGTTAAGAGCTAGCTCAAGAGTACGAGCTGAGCTCTGAGCAACGGCGGTTCGATGTCAGCCTGAGCTGAGTTGCCGTTGAGCTGCTAACAAGGTGGCAGGATGGCTCAGCTAAAAAAAAAAAAAAGTAAAATCCACTATCAAATAGACATTTGCTTCTCTAGAGAATAATGCTGGGCTACAATATGTGCCCTATGAGCCCTTAGGGCCAATATCCACAGATAACAGGAAATGACTTATATAATGAGTGAGAATGTTAAAAACATACATTGGTTGTTTTCTAAAGCATTTTAGTATCTGAAAATTTCAGCATTTGGAAGAAGAAAAGACCAAGGTTATTGCAAAATGCCGCAAGTGACATCTTGGACTAATTTAATCTGGAGGGCTCAGGGGAAGGAGGTATTAAGGAGAGATGCTGGACTAGAGCCAGGCTTGGTGAGCCTGCTTTGGACTAATTGTTCTTCTAATTCCTCAATTTCAATCATCAACAGCTAAACAAAAATAAGCACATACAACTGACAAGATAAAAAGGGTCAGGTCTACAGAAAATAGAGTATGTGATTTTCCTTGTTATAGAGCAATTTTTAAAACTAAAAGAACCAAAACAAAACAAAAAAACACACTGCAAACCAACATGCCACTTAATGCTCTCTGCCTCTCCAGACACTCCCTCTGACTAGACTCTCAAAATTTCCCATTTAATATAATGATGTCTTGTAAATAGTGAAAAACTGGAAAGAACAATACATCCAACAACAGGGATTTGATTAAATAAATTGTGGAATACGTTCATTAAAAAGTGGTGTCTACACTCATAACAGAAAATGACAGAAATGTCCTTATTTAAAAATATGAAAATTTGGGCCAGCCGTGTGGCTCAGTTGGTTAAGAGCTCACTCAAGAGAGAGAGCTGAGCTCTGAGCAACAGCAGTTCGATGCCCAGCCCGAGCTGAGCTGCCACTGAGCTGCCAACAGGATGGCTCAGCTGAAAAAAAAAATATGAAAATTTATAAACTCTGTCATGAGAATCTTGTAAATACAAGTTATAAACACAAACTAAAGGCTCGAAAGAAATACATGAAAATAACCATGATTAACCCTGGGTGGTGGAGTTATTAGTGAGTTTAATTTTGCTTTTCTATATAGAGAGGGTACCAGAAAAATGTATACACCTTGAAAGAAAGGAAAAAAACTGGATTAAAATTGTAATATTCAATATATACCAATAACAAAAAAAATGAATACAAGTCATGTGTATATGTTTTTTTGGCACCCGCGTTATTCCAAATTCCCCACATAGAGTTGTATTGGTTTTAAAAGAAAGAAAAATAATATCCTCTTTAAAGCACTTCCTTTTCATTGTTTTTTCCCTTCAAGGGGCACTGATTTAGGACCTTGAATAATAGCAGAATTTCCTATTTCATATCACTTTGCCCAAGCACATCTGTTAACGTTCCTGTAGAGAGAGGATCCAGTTGAAAGACTACATGCCTGAGATTAATACCTAAGGCTTATACCACAGGGCATATACAACAATAAGCAGTTTTCCCACTATATTATTGCTCCCTGTAGCAAAGATAAAAATCTATTCCTGAGCACATAGCTGTGCTATAATGATTTCTTTCTTAAGCTGGATGGTTTGATTTCCAGTGTTGAAAATATCCATAAGACTTCATTTGAGGTCTTTTTTGCATACAGATGTCACTGATAAGCAAATGTCAGGTACACTGTGAATGGGATCTGGATAGATGTCATCCAATGGAAAGAGCTGTGCAGCAGGCAAAAGTCAGACCACCGGGACTCTTGTCCTGGTTATGCCACTAAAAAGCTGTGTGACTTTAGACAAGTCACAGCTTCTTAGAGTGTCAGTTTCCACGTGTGTAAAATGGGGGAATTAGACAATTTGCTTGTCCATGGAAGGACCCTACTGATAAGAAGGTTGCAAATGCATACATATTGGAGAGTCACATACAGAACAGGGTGATAAATAGGTTCACTGTGAACAGCTGTGAAAAGATTCTCTAAGGTCGAGAATCTATTAACTACAAGCCCCTGGTCTGCCACTAAGCTAGCTGAATGATTTGCTGAAAATCATTTGATCTCCTTGGGTGGCTGTAAAACAAAATGGGTAGACTAGACAATTGCTAAGTTCCATTCTACGTCCAAGTTCCATGATTTGGAATTCACATATGACTCTAGAAAGGACAAAGGAAACAAGTTTAAAAAGAATTGCAATAAACATGAAATACTCTCGAGTTTCTTGTCTCTACACTGGGCTAGATTGTCTTTAATAGCATTATTTGGTGGAAGGATAAGTTAGGGTAACTCCCGCATTCCACTTAATGGTAGTATAGCTATTATTTGAAAAAACAAAACAGAACAATTATGATTAGGTAAGAGGCGGAAAATTATTTATCCAAATAGTATTACTTGCTATATAATTATTAGCTCCAGAAGGCATAACCATCTAGCACTTTTTTGGCAACTAGAAAGCACTTAATAAAATATTTACTTTATGAGTTATGATTACTGTTGTTTTATTTGAATGAGGATGACTAGGAGCAGACAGTCTTCAGTGGAGAATTCTAGTGTTTAGAAATCCCTTTCCTTTGTGTTTCAAAAGACTCCAAGCCTATGAACCCATTAAACATCCATTATGTGCTTATGGTCTAGCACAGTGAGAAGGTCTCACCTGGGATATATGGTATACCAGTTACTTTGATGGCTGTCCAAATCTTGTGGAAGGATCTCATTGTGCTGACTAAGTGTCAAAAAGAACTCAAGAAACCTAACAATTCAAAAGAAATATTTTTGCTCATATAAATTAGGGGCAATTATGTTTTTCGACCTATAGTCAGTCCCACAAATGATATAATTTTCAGAAATATGGGTACTTATATGTGGAAATAGTCCCAAAGTCTTTCATCACATCTCCTTTTATCCTACACACAACTTAGGTTACTGTCTACATTTTTGTTTTAATCGTTAAGTCAGGGCATTGCTGCACTCTGGCATGGCTAATGGCTTTCCTCCCCGCACCCATGCTGTGGGTCTACTGCATTCAGGAGTTAAATAGCTTCATCATTAATAAGGACTGGAATGAGCATTAGTTGTGCTGATTGTCACAGAAATGGCAGTTCCCTAACACTGGATCAACAAGACATCATTATGAAATCATCAGTCAGGGTCTGACAGAGCTGGGGCTTTACCAGAGCCACCGAAATGGAGTTTGATCGATATCAATGCCCTTATTATTATATACCTAACTACGGAAGGAAACTCATTTGTGAAATTTTATTTAATGATACATACAGTGTTTATCCTTCACTCTCTGCTTGTGATGCCACATCACCCTTGTAACTGTATATTTCACATTACGAGTTACTGAGACATTGAAAAGAATGTGTAGAGAGGAAGAATGCACATGTGTATAATTTTATATTTTTGGCAAAATTACACAATACATGCAATGCATATAAAAATAAGAAGTAAATTATCACCGCTTTGATTTCCACAAACTTACCATGTATAGTTCAAATACAGCAAAAAGTTTACATGAACATGACAATCAGGACGATTTAACAAGCATTTATAAAGTGACTGCTAGACACAGGGCACTGAGGGATATTTGGGATGTGTTCATCACCTCCCTACCCTCAAGGAGCTTACAAGGACATGTTAGTTCTCCTTTTATATAGAAAATCCTAAAACATCAATGGCTCTTTCCCCTCCCCCCCCACTTTAATAGCATTCCCAGAAAGAGCTTTGACTGGAAGTTAATTAATTGTATTTTTGCTACAGGCTTGTGTCTGGGAAGAGGACCATGGAACTGGATTTGATTTGAAAGAAAACAGCCAGGGTTTACTAGAAACTACTGAAACATGTGTTTCTACAACACTAATATTAAAGGGAGATTGCTTGCCCAGCCTGGTTCTGAGAACACCAGGTTCCACTAAAGAAAAACAAGAAAGCGACAGAGGTAGAATTTGTTATAATAATACATTCCTAGGTTAGACTGTAATGATAGTAATAATAGTAATAGTAATAATAACAATAATACACACCCTTTACTGTATTCCAACCAAGTCCCAAGCCTGTTACAAACATCCTATTAACCCTGAAAAGTGAGTATTTTTACCCTCATTTTACAAATGAAGAAACTGAAGCTCAAAGGGCTTAAGAAATTTTCCTGAGGTCACACAACTATGAGTGGCAGAACCAGGAAACTAATCCCGGAATATCTTACTCCAAACACCAGGAATTTCTGCTCATTACTTGCTAGAGAGATACTGCTATGGATACCTACATGAATACCTACCATTTAGCACAAACAAATTTCTTTGATTTAAACTTTTTTTTTTCCAATTACAGTTGACATTCAATACTATATTAGTTTCAGGTATACAGCATGGTGGTTAGACATTTATATAATTTACAAAGTGATTCCCCCCGCCCCATAAATCTAGTACCCATCTGGCACTATACATAATTATTACAAGATTACTGACTATATTCCCTATGCTCTACTTTATATCCCCATGACTATTTTGTAACCACCAATTTGTACTTCTTCATCCTTTCACCCTTTTTACCCTGCCCCCCAACCTCTCCCATCTGGCAACCATCAGTTTGTTCTCTGTATCTATGAGTCTATTTCTGTTTTGTTTGTTCATTTATTTGGTTTTTTAGATTCCACATATAAATGAAATCATATGGTATTTGTCTTTGACTTATTTCACTTAGCATGATCTCCTCTAGGTCCATCCATGTTGTCGCAAATGGTAAGATTTCATTCTTTTTACGGCTGAGTAATATTCCATTGCATATATGTACCACTTCTTTATGCAATTGCCTACTGATAGACATGTAGTATCTTCCATATCTTGGCTTTGTAAATAATGCTGCAATAAACGTATCTTTTTGAATTAGTGTTTGGGATTTCTTCAGATAAATACCCAGGAGTGGAATTGCTGGGTCATAAGGCAATTCTATTTTTATTTATTTATCTTGAGGAGCCTCCAAACTGTTTTCCATAGTGGCTCACCAATTTGCAATCCAACCAACAATGCAGGAGAGTTCCCTTTTTCCTACATTATCTCCAACACTTGTTTGTTGACTTATTGATATGGCTATTCTGTCAGGTGTGAAGTGATATCTCTTGTGGTTTTAATTTGCATTTCTCTGATGATTAGTGATGTCGAGAATGTTTTCATATATCTATTGACCATCTGTATGTCCTCTTTGGAGAAACGTCTATTCATGTGCTCTGTCCGTTTTGTAACTGTGTGTGTGTGTGTGTGTGTGTGTGTGTGTGTTAAGTTGTATGAGTTCTTTAAAATTTTTGGATATTAATCCCTTGTTTAATGCATCATTGATGATATCTTCTCCCATTCGGTAGATTTTGTTTTGTTTATGGTTTCCTCCTCTGTGCAAAATCTTTTTAGTTTGATGTAGTCCTATTTGTTTATTTTTTGTTTGTTTCCCTTGCCCAAGGATTATATATATATATATATATATATATATATATATATATATATATGCCATGTCACAGTTTACTGCCTATATTTTCTTCTAAGAGTTTTATGGTTTCAGTTATTGCATTTATGTCTTTAATCCACTTTGAGTTTATTCTTATATATGGTATAAGAAAGTGGTCTAGTTTCATTTTTTTGCACATATCTCCCTGCTTTTCCCAGCACCATTTATCAAGTAGACTGTCTTTGCCTTATTGTATATTCTTGCCTCATCTGTCATAGATTAATTGACCATATAGGTGTGGGTTTATTTCTGGGCTCTCTATTCTGTTCCATCGATCTATGTGTCTGCTGTTTTTCTGCCAGTACCATGCTGTTTTGATTACTATAGCCTTGTAGTACAGTTTAATATTAAGAAGCATAATACCTCCAACTTTGTTCTTCTTTCTCAAGATTGATTTGGCTATTCGGAGTCTTTTCTGATTCCATATAAATTTTAGGATTATTTATTCTAGTTCTGTGAAAATGCTATTGGTATTTTGATAGAGATTGTATTGAATCTATAGATTACTTTGGGTAGTATGGACATTTTGACAATGTTAATTCTTCCCATCCATGGGCATGGTATATGCTTTCATTTATTTTTATCTTCTTCAATTTCTTTCTTTATTGTTTCATAATTTTCTGAGTACAGGTGTTTTATCTCCTTGGTTAAATTTATTTCTAGGTATTTTATTATATTTTGATGCAATTGTAAATGGGACTGTTTTCTTAACTTCCCTTTCTGAAAGTACATTATTGGTGTATAAAAATGAAACTGCTTTCTGAATATTAATTTTATATACTGCTACTTTACTGAATTCATTTATTAGTTCTAATAGATTTTTTTTGTGGAAACTTTGGGGTTCTCTACATATAGTATTATATCATCTGTATATAATGACAGTTTTATTTCTTCCTTTCCAATTTGGATGCCTTTTATTTCTTTTTCTTGTCAGATTGCTGTGGCTAGGACTTCCAATAGTATGTTGAATAAAAGTTGTGAAAGTGGGGCCGGCTGAGTGGCGCATCAGTTAAGAGCTGGCTTGGGACGCAAGCTCTGAGCAGCAGGGCCCTGGTTCGGATCCCACATATGAGGGTCAGTGACACGGCCCTCTACAGCTAAGATAGTGAACAACAGCTTGACCTGGAGCTGGGCTGCCTTGAGTAGCCAACGATGGCGTAGGCTGCAGTATCTGCTGCAGTGGGCTGCCATAAGTTACAGTGAGTGGCCGACAGCCAGTGTCAGCGGCCAGCAGCTGGTGTGAGCTGCCAAGAGCGGCTGTCCAGAGGTCAGTGACTGATCTGCATCACTGGGAAAAGAACAATGATAATACCAACATGGGCCAGTGAAGCAACATCCTCCATAACTAGACTGAAAAACAAAAGGACAGCAACTTCTCTGTTTCTCTTCCCTGATTCCCTAATGCTGTTCCCCTCCTTCAATTCCCCAATAAAATCTTAAAAAAAAAAAAAGTTGTGGAAGTGGACATCCTTATCTTGTTTCTGACCATAAGGAGAATGCCTTTAGCTTTTCCTAGTTGAGTATGATGTTATCTGTTAGTTTGTCACATATGGCCTTTATTATGCTGAGGTATATTCCCTCTATTCCCACTTTGCTGAGAGTTTTTATCATAAATGGATGCTGGAATTTGTCAGACACTTTTTCTGCATCTATTGATATGATCATATGGTTTTTATTTCTCATTTTGTTTATGTGGTGCATCACATTAATTGATTTACAGATATTGAACCAAACTTGCATCCCAGGAATAAATCCCATTTGATCATGGTGCATAATCTTTTTAATGTGCTGCTGAATTCAGTTTGTTAATATTATGTTAAAGATGTTTACATCTATGTTCATCAGGATATTGGCCTACAATTTTCTTTTATTGTAATGTCTCTGTCTAGTTTTGGAATCAGGGTAATGGTGGCCTTGCAAAATGATCTTGGGAGCTTTCCCTCCTCTTGTATTTTTTTGGAATAGTTTGAGAAAGATAGGTATTAATTCTTTGAATGTTTGGTAAAATTCACCAATTCACAAATTCACCAGTGAAGCCATTCATTCCAGACTTTTGTTTGTTGGGAGTTTTTTGATTATTGTTTCAATTTCATTAGTAATTAGTCTGTTCAAATTTTCTGTTTCTTCTTGACTCAGTCTTGGAAGATAGTATGTTTCTAGGAATTTATCCATTTCTTCCAGATTGTCCAATTTGTTGGCATATAGTTGTTCTTAGTATTTTCTTATAATCCTTTGTATTTCTGGTGTGTCAGTTGTCACTTCTTTTTCATTTCTGATTTTATTTATTTGGGTTCTCTCTCTCTGTCCCCCTCCCCCGACTCCCATCTCTCTCTCTGTCTCTCTGTCTCTCTTTTCTTGGTGAGTCTGAATCTCCTTACTTGTAGGTCAATAGGCATTCATCTTTAAGAAATGCCCATACTATAATAGTTAAAAATATTATGCTGTTTAAGAAGAAAAATAAAAAAGCCTAGCATTACCAGCAACCACTAGAATCTAGGAGGGAGGCATAAAACAGATTCTCCCTCAGTACCTCCAGAAGGAACCATCCCTGTCAACACATTGATTTTTGACTTGTAGACTCCAGAACTGAGACAATAAATATTGTTTTAAACATCCCCCCTCACAATTATATTAACAAGCATTTTATCTCATAAAGTAAAACATGAGTTAGGTTGAATTATGTTATTTTGATTTATTAACACAAAAGAATTCCCCCACTCTAAAGTAAATCTACAAGTTAATATAGTCCATTATTCTACATATTAAACATTATTTCTTGGTTTGCACAAATGCATAATTTCGGTGGTGCTCTCCAATACAGTAGCTACTAGCCACATGTGACTATTTAAATTAATTACAATTAAATAAAATTAAAAATTAATTTCCTCAGTCCCACTGGCCACATTTTAAGTGTTCAATAGTTACCTGTGGCTAGCAGATACTA
Organism: Aselliscus stoliczkanus; assembly: GCA_033961575.1. Classification (NCBI taxonomy): domain Eukaryota; kingdom Metazoa; phylum Chordata; class Mammalia; order Chiroptera; family Hipposideridae; genus Aselliscus; species Aselliscus stoliczkanus. The sequence goes on along the minus strand of CM066732.1, from coordinate 73,840,308 downwards.
TATTGGACAGCACCAATATAGAACATTTCCATCAATGCAGAAAGATCTACTGGAAAGTGCTGGTCTAGAAGGATGAGATATAAAGTAGAGAACCACTGCTACAACCACTGCTTTTATTTAAAGAAATTCCTGGCTTCTCTTCTGACTTAAAAACATTCATATAATGAGAGCTATACTCCACAGTCCCATAAATATCAGCTTCTTGGATTGACCACCTAGAGAAACCTCACAACTGGTCCTTTACTATGCACAGTGGCAGGTCAGCACCTAGTTTGGAGAAGCTATTGTTCTGACCTTTCTGTTTGCAAGAGTTACCTTGTGAAGTTCCATCTGTCTAGGTTAGAACACAGTTGGGGTGATAAAATAGAAAACATGATGTTCCCTACCCAGCAATGACCCAGACTTACCCAGTGTTCCTTTCGGGCTGATTCCTAAGTGACTTTGAAGCACATTTTACACCAGCAACAATCCTGCACTTTTCAAAAACCATAATAAGCCCTCAATAAAAGAATTGATCCTGAATTTAAAAAAAAAAAATTTTAAACTGCATTTCCCCAATTCTCATATTCTGTCACTGAGATAGAAACACTATATTAAATACAATTTAAATAAGAATGCTCAAAACAGTCCACCCCGAAGGTGGACAATCCATTTTCCACAGTGTACCTACAGCTCTCAGAATACGTTTAGTCTTTTCTAATTATATTATAGGGTTTCAAAGTTCTCATAAATATAATTAAGAAATATATATTTATGTATTGCCTTAATTAAAGTCACCAAATACCTTTGAGAATTATTTGAATAATTTGAATAATTGGTTTCTTGAGACCAATGTTTTTAGCATTATCAAAAACCTTTAAAAGACTTTTTTCTAAAGAAGGGCTCAATAATCATAGTATCCTATAAAAATGACAAAAAATAAAAATAGAGCTGAGTCCTTCTATTAAGGCAGCCTAAATCCATTTTTTAAACAGATTGACCCCACTAACAGAAAGCAATGGCCGCTGTGAGTCCAGAGAGGTCATAACATAGATCCTTGAGATGGTAGCAAGACAGGTTCGCTTTGCATAAAAATGGGGACCTATCCTCTGATTATTCTTTACTTTTCTACTTATAACAAGTATATGTAACATGATGATTAAAACAGAAGTCAAAAAAAATAATGAAGTATAGTGTTACAACTATAAATATGATAGGAACTCTGACCTAAGCAAAAATGAAAAGAAATTATGTTTGAAAATTCACAAAAGCTTGTCTGCGTGGCATGGATCTTTTGAGAAACGCCAGCCCTGAGAGAGACTTACAGCCAAAGAAGATGTGGTGGTTTCTCATTAAGCCCCTGGCAGTGACTACTTTAGGAAATTCAGTAGTTTATGGGGCACAGACTCTTGAGACATTCTCTTGCTGGATTAGATGAGGCAACAATACAATGTGGATGTGAATTCTAAACAGATGAAGAAAGTAACCATAAAAAAGGAGTGGCTGACTTTGGCCAGATTGTAAAAGAGTTCTCCTAATGGGTAAACAAAATACACCTCATTGAAAAAGGAGTTTAAGGAGATGTGGCCACTAAGAAGAAAAAGCCAAAGTTAAATGCCCTAACGATAGGCAGGGTGGGGGGAGCAGTTAACGACTGGAGGGAGGTACAAGGGAGACCTCTGAGCTGCTAGTAGTATTCTATTTCTTAACTGGGATAACAGCTACACAAATGTGTACACTTTGAATAACTCATCAAGCTGTATACTTAAAATTTGTGCATTTTTGTTTATATGTTACATGTAAATTTTTCTAAAATATAAAGAAGTTAAACACCCCCCTCCGCAACAGAAAGACATACAGACTAAGCTCAGAATCTGTGGGTTTCTATGAAAGAAGCAACGAAAAGGAATTTGTTTAATGTAACACTAGGGCATGTCTCTGAGTCAGACACATGTTGTTGTGATGACATTTAATCTTATGAGGTCCCTTTGTGAACATGCTGGTGTCCTACTTGTCCAAGCTCACTGATGCATACTCAATAAGTTTTATATCTTGAGTGTTTGGGTCTAACCAACACAGCTGTAAGCCAGCAGCCATATGGAGAAGACTTCATAGAGGCCGAGTATTGTCTGCACTGGCCACTGTGGTGAAAGAATTATTCTGTCCACAGTGAAATAAAAATCACCAATGTCTTTTTCATAAGCAACGTATCAGCAAGTGTAAAATAATACAATTCACACGAATCAGGCTTAATATTCTATGTCTCTTCTACAATTCCTGCCATTTTCTCCCTTGGCAAATTTACCATTTTTATTGGACCTCCTCCATTCAAGGTGCAAGTCTTCTCTAAGATTGAATTCTGTGGCACCCTCTCCAAACAGCGTACTTAACTTTTTTTGCACATAATAATTTAATTTAATCAGCAAAATTTTAGAGCTTCGTGATTTGTGAGGGAGGGCTCTAGGGCCAGACTATCAAGATTTGAATTCCATTGCTGCCATTTACAACATGAGCAAGAGTTACTTAATTTCTCTCTTCCTCAGTTTCCTTATTTGTAAAATGAGGTTGTTGACAGGTCCCACAAAACCTAGTTTTGCTGTAATATTTTGAACAGTATCTGGCACATAGTAAGTGCTCAATAAATGTTAGGCATTATAATATTTATTATTATTATTATTATTTTATAGCGTTGTGATAGTTCAGTGACTGAATCCATCTTGAATATCCGTATGAATGATATCTGTCTTAGCTTTAAAATTTCCTTGGTTGTTCATGGGGGGATAAAAGGATATACCTCTAATCAAAGGTTTTGAATGATACCTGGGCACAGAACTAAATTCTGTTATAACTACCTACCTTAGAAACAGACCTTCAGTAACCTAGGGACACACTGCAACCTCCTGACTATACTCTTCTAGTCTTATTATGTGCTATGTTCTCTGCTTTTTTAAACATGCCCTATCCTCAGCTATTAATTGTAATGGTCTTATCAAATTATGAATTTACCTCACCTTGAAATCTCATCAAAAATAAACAAACAGTGGGAAAGCATGAATTTGAATAGCTTTTCATGCCTATGCATTCTATGTAGGAAGAAACAGAAAGTGAGTATTTATCCAGAATGTAACTGTACGAAACCAGGAAACAAATTTTTGCCTTTTCTACTATGAACTAAAGATGTGGATATTCCTATATACCAGGGATATTATTACAATAAGTCATTTAAACATTTTTCAACAGTCACACTCCTAGTTTATTCAAATGAGTTAAAAACATATCGACACAAAAATCTGCACACAAATGTTTATAGCAGCTTTATTCATAATTGTTCAAACTTGAAACCAACCAACGTATACTTCAAGAGGTAAATTAATAAACAGATTGTGGTATATACCATACAATGGAATGTTATTCAGCCATGAACAGATATGGGGAACACTAAACACATATTGCTTGGTGAAAGAAGCAAGTCTGAAAGGCTACATACTGTATGATTCCAGTAAAGAACTATAGAGATAGTAAAAAGGTCATGGTTGTCAGAGGTTGTGGGAGGGAGGATGAATAGGTGTAACAGAGGAATTTTTAGGACAGTGAAACTATTCTGTATGATTCTGTGATGATGCATAGATGACATTATGCATTTGGCAAAATCAGTATGGCAATGATTTTTAAACATTAACATTATAATATTACATTGATGTTTAAGTATTATTTATTCACTTCTGTTAATTATATTTCTTTCCAAAATTTAACTTTGCCCATATGCAAAAATCCCAATTGTATTTCCTTGTTAGAAGTATTGACATAAGCTGATTTTAAAACTTTCTTATTGGTTATGTCAAGTATGTGACTATATTAGGCTAAAATATAAGTAAATAAGAAAACCTCCTTTAGTGGCTTTTAAATACATCCTCATTTGGGCCAGCTGCTTGATTTTAATACAACATTGCTTTATAGGATCATGAGTAAAGCCTCAAGATGGGGATGATGTGCTATAAACCATCATGATTATGTATTCTGCCTTATCAGAATACATAAGGAAGTGACAATTATCTCTGGTATTCTCAAAAGTAAAGGATACATCATTGAAGGAGCCAAATGACATCCATCTTTCTTTAAAATTTATAGTCTACTACCATTTAGCCTGTTTGCATGTCAATGAATTAATTTTACCGGTATTCATTAACTACTGACAAAAGAATATGTGGAGAACACTTCAGGTATGCTAAAGGTGGACCATCCATTAAGAACACATCCATCAATGTCAATAAAATAGTATGTCAATCTGAAGTGCATTTACTTATGTTGCTTGCATTCCTAGCTTCTTTTTGTCTTCATTTTGCCCCAAAATTTGTTTCTTAAAATACTTTGCATCGATTCCACTTGCTTCTCTCTTGAGTGATTATCAACCACTTAGGGAGTTAACAGTCACTTTGTTATAGTGACAACAGAACCAGATGTAATTCCCCACTCCCCTAAAGGCATTTATTCCCCAGGTGAGTTTTTAAAAGCTACCGAGGAAACATGGTCACACTTTCAGGAAACTGGGAAAAAGAGAGACAGTAGAAGAGATACAGAACAAGAAAAGAAACAAACAATAGTCCTGGAAGTTTTAACTCATGAACTAAATTAAGTAAATGATGTACTTTGGCATTCAAAAGAGTCATAAGTTAGGTTTTTAAGTCATTTGTTTTTATGTAAACTAATTTTCAAAATAATTCTCCATAACTTTAAAATTTCAGAGAAAATGTGAAGGTTTTCATTGCACCAGGTTTTTAAATTGTAATTTCTATAGCAATGTGATTTCCAGTATAACATTCTAGCTGCTGCTGAAAATGACAATATGCTAATACCTATGTACTCATAGCTCTGATTACACACATTTGTCACATATATTAATTGTCTTTAGATAGTATCTCTTACCTTTTATCTATTTCACTCTACTCAATTGCCTATACATTTCTAATAGCTCCATCTGCTAATCTCTCTTCATTGAAACTAAATGTTGTTTATGAGCTCCTTAAAAGCCTTTGCAATATACTAACTACAGTTATACTGATTTTCGTAAAGAAAAAAATTTGTTTTTGAAAAAGGAAAAACTATTTTGAATGTTTATGTTATATCCTACAAACAGTCTTCAACGGAATTTTCTTGGTAAACCATGTTGCAGTCTTTTACCAATGTTCTTTGGTTCGGTATAAATGATATGGTAAATTTGCATTCAAATTCATGGAACTTTTCAAATCTGTTTCCCATTTAGCTGTTTCATTTACAAATGAAACAATATTTTCATTTGTAAACAGCTGTTTCATAATCAGCTCTTTTGTACTATGCAGAATTCCATAAAAGATAGAATTTTTTATTTAAAATACAGGAATTGCATTAATCCACTGCAAATCATTGATTAGTTTTTGTATACTACCACACAGTTTAACTTATAAGGAAAGATTTTAAGGAAAATTTAATCTTGTGTCCAAATATAACATTACTTTAAACATGAGGTCATCTAAACATCTGTCTCTAATATATCACTGGGGATTTAAATCAAAAGTCTGCTAAACATGTACAATCATTTTGAAAATAAATAACAGGACAAATTTTGTCTTGATTATGATTATCATGCATTTTAAAAGGAAACATTTATTCTAATAAGAAAAGTCTGAACTAATTTAAACTTTATTGACATTAAGTTAAAATAGTTTCATACAAGAGTAAGAGATATATTTCATTTATTTGCTGTTAACAATGCTTATATTTTAACTTTCAACATTATACCCTAGTCCTTCATCTCTTCATATATTTTTAATTGCAAAACACTCAAAGAAAATTTTCAAGATATAAAATGTTTCCGCTCAGTAACTGAAAAACTAATAATATTCTTTCTGAACTTTCCTTCCTTTAGGGCAACTATGAATCCTCAACAAGAACTAAAATAGTTCTATCCATTTAATTGAATCCTGATTTATGCTTTAAAATAAAATGAAGATGGCTAGTTACAAAAGACAGTTAAGGTAAAAACTTCACTCAAAGACTTTACAATCGGCCAAAATACAATGTATTTTAAGGAGAGTTTCCTTATACTTAAACTCTACACCTTACTATAGAGTTTCATGTATATCTAGTGAGAGGTTCTAATTCAGCAACAGGGTTACTTCAAAAACCAGTTACTATGTGAGATGAATTAGCATTAAAAATAAACCAAAATGCATAATCTTCAAAACAGTTTCCCAAAGTAAAGGAACATTAGCAGTTGAAAAGCTGGAGAAAAACAAATTAAGGCATCAATGAATAATACATTCTTAGAAAAACACCATAGCATTCCCTAAGGTGACAGAAATCACCTGATACTGCAGCTAGGAGGCTGTCTCAAAATATAACTGTAGAAGGGGGTAATTTTGGGTTTCTGAATTACCTCAATTCTTTTCTTCTTTTTGCCTATGTCTCCTAAGAGTTGATAGCTTTGGCCATGACCATTTCAGATACAGGCTAAGAACTTTAGAATGCATTCACAGCACCATGTATGGAACTATTTAAAGGCAAGAAGTATGTCTTACTCATCTTGGATCCTCACTGCCTAGATGTGCAGCTTGGGAATGCTTGGTAAACACATAATGAGTTAATGAAAGGAACAGCTGATTAAAAAATCAAAAATGTCTGCGCTGGTTGAGTTGAAACTGCCTACTAATACACTGCCTTAGTTTTCCCACCTATAAAATGAGCCTAGTTGTTGACCTCCATCCTCACTGAGACTTTGTGAGAACTTAATGCAGCTGTATACAGACGGTGACAAAAAAATGTATATGCATTTTTTTTTTGAGGGCAGTGTCACTGGCCCTCATATGTGGGACCCGAACCGGGGCCGCTGGCTTCCCAAGCCAGCGCTTAACCACCGCGCCACTCGGCCGGCCCTGTATACACATTTAAAGAAAGGAAAAAAACTGTATTAAAATTGTAGTAATATATACTGATAACAAACGATGCGTACAAGTCATGTGCATATATTTTTTGGGCACTATACACAAAAGTACGTGGAAGACCCACAGTAGTACACAAGTGTAATTATTATGATGATTATCAACAATATATGTAGGTTAAAATTATATACACAAAGAAACAGATACTGAATGTGAGATCAAGTATTTATTTTAAAATTTCTTTTGAAGAAGCTTAAAATTGAAATAACTTGCTTACCAAAATACTGTGATATGCTCAAATATAGAGAAATTCACTTTGGAAATAAAAAAAACAACAACTGGGGGCTAACAAATCCATTCAGAAAAATTAAGTCCTGTGATATCATTTTTTTAAAACTTTATAAGATCTTGAAAATGTAATAATTAATGTTTTTTTGGATAACCAGAAAGAAATTCAAGCTTTTTTATATAGTTAATACAACTGAGTTTATCCCAGACCTTTGCCTTCCCATTCCAAAAGGTTTAATACTGTAATAAATGGCTAAAGATGCTGATTCAGCATAAACAATACAAAAGCACTTATTCTGGAGTTGCCAGTGGTTTTGCCCAAAATTTAAACAAACACAGACATAAGCTAAGTAGGATGTGTTTGAATTTATACTGATCTTTGTGTTAAAATAGCACAGATTTATCTTTATGATTATTTCTCTCAATTAACTCATTTAAAAAAAATAAAATATAAAAATAATTTTGCTTTAGTATAGTTTCCACTTGTATAGCTAGCTAACTGTCTCATATTCAAACTTTGGGTTTTCACATATTTTCTAATTTTGCATTTCTTTCTTAGTAGATTCGCTCTACATGATGTTGATAGTAAGTGATCCCTTAAAAAAAAAATCACTAATTTGGCTTCTCCCTATTCAGTTACTCAAAATACCTATAATAAAATATGCAAGGTATTATGTACCACTTTTTCATTTTTCCTATCTAGATCATACCGACTTTTATTTTTCAAAACATCTATGTTAGCAAGTTGTCCACACTTTTTTGCTTTAATATAATAAAGACCCCACCTTAAGAGACAGTATTTCTTGACTTTGGCTGTACACTGGAATCAGCTGGAGCAATTTCTAAAATGCTAAGTCCCAGGGGCAGCCAGTTGGCTCAGGTGGTTAGAGCGTGAGCTCATAACACCAAGGTTGCTGGTTTGATTCCCACATGGGCCAGTGAGCTGCGCCCTCCACAACTAGATTGAAGACAACGGCTTGACTTGGAGCTGATGGGTCCTGGATAAAGTTCCCTAATAAAGTTAAAAAAAAAAAGTTAAAAAAAATAATAAAATAAAATAAAATGCTAAGTCCCGGGCCCAGCACCCAAAGATACTGATTTAGTTGATCTGGTATTTGGCCCTGGCCTCAGGATCTCTTAAAGTTACTCAGGTGAGGGCCGGCTGAGTGGCGCCGTGGTTAAGCGCTGGCTTAGGAAGTCAGCAGCCCCGGTTCAGTTCCCACATATGAGAGCCAGTGACACTGCCCTCAAAAAAAAAAGTTACTCAGGTGATTCTAAGGTCCAGCCAAGGCTGCGAAGCACTGCTTTGGAAGATTACGGTCTTGTAGGGAAAATTACAAATAACCGCAACAAACAGCCAGTTTATGGGGTACAGCCAGTTTATGGGGTACAGCCAGTTTATGGGGTACATACTTGAGCCAAGCAGCAGACTAAGCACTTTATGTGCATTACCTCATTTAACGCCCAACAACCTTATGGGAAGAAAAGATTCTGTTATTAATTTCTCTTTCTGAATAAGGACATAAAGGATTTTAAAAATTAAGAAACTCCTAAGGTCCCAGTGCTGTTCAATGGCTGAGAGAGAACTCAAAGACAGCTCTGTCCAACGCCAGCCCAAGGGGGAACTCTTCATCATTGATGGCCATCACCATAGGAACTATGCCATACCCCACATTTTTTAAAGGGGCAACACAGAGTGCTAGTGAACAGAGGTGACAGAAGATTTACCTATAGGGATCTAAAAACACAAAAATTAGCAAGATATCAGAAATGCCCATTTTTGTCCTTCTCTTGATTGTCACAATAAATTGCAAACTTTCTCAAAATAGTAGTATTTGAGGCAAAGAACCGTCCCAGGCAGTTTTCTGGTTTAATTGTATACCTCTCCGTTGTCATGGACACAGGAAGGAACAATGAAATCATTATTTGACTATTATTTTTTAGTTGCTAGTCAGCATATAATTCTGTCTATAAAACTGCATCTCTGCATTCCCTGCAGATCAGGGGAGCTGTCCCTCCTGGTAGTGACAGAATCACCACAAACAAAACAATCCTTCTCAGGGGAAAGCCATCTTTATCTGTCAGTATTAGTCAGCTGAGAAACAGAGATGCAGGCAGCTGAAAAAACAGTTGGACTGTTTTAAGTTTACAGGTGGCCTCATAATGTGAAGTTTTACACACTGAAATTCCTTTTTCAAGTTAAAAAAGTTTGGACAAAACGGGACAAAATTTGGCAGTGTTTTAACGCAATGTTTCTAACCAGCTTGCAAAAGCAAAATATCAAATTTTAGTGAAGCTTGGTGAGCTAAGCACCCGCCTTCTCGCAAACAGGCTCAGTTAACTGTTACTACCCTTTCTATGCTACACATTCCTCATGGTTAAAATCAGATCGGCCACACGTACCTGTTATCACAGGGCCTGGTAGATACAAGACACTTAAGAAATGTTTTCTGAATAAATTCATGGACATTAGGGAGAACTAATTCAAACAATATTTCTGAAAATCAGATTGTACACACAGTAACATAATGTCAGCATATAAATAATAGGACAGCTGCTTAAAGCCCAGCTAGAAACAATTTTGATGTTTATGTTTATTTGTTCGTGTGTATGTGTGTGTGTGTGTGTGTGTGTGTGTGTGTGTGTGTGTGTGTGTTGTTTGTTTGGGAGAAACCAGCATGAAAAGAGGAGAAGGAAGCATTTGACTGATAATTCTATAACCACTAGCAAAGAGGATCAGATACTTGGGGTTCATGAAACATACCTGTTGTGCATTCTCCAACATTTGGGGCAATGAAGCAGGTAGCTCAAGAGCTTTTTTCTGATTGGCCTATCATAATTTAAACGTTTTCTAGGGAAAAGGCACTGTTTGGAGTCTATTGCACAGAATAAAGTACCATTAATTGAAATTATCAATTTGGCTACTAGAATAAAATTTTCCTAGAATAAAATCAGGGTTTAAAAAGTTAGATTAGGGACGGCCGAGTGGTGCGATGGTTGGGCGCTGGCTTGGGAAGCCAGCGACCCCGGTTCAGGTCCCACATGTGAGGGCCAGTGACACTGCCCTCAGAAAAAAAAAAAAGTTAGATTAGACAGCCATCAGTACGAGTCAGAAAAGCATGGGGTGCCATGGTGGAGTTGGGAAAAAATACTGAAACTAATGAGAAAAGGTTAATTACAAACTTGGGTAATAATTTTGCCTTCAAATTCTGGAAAAGGACTGACATGCCCTAGATAATCTATAAATCATGAGTTGTCAATCACATATTCTCTTCATTGCTGGGGTGGGATATAGAAATAACTACATTAAGGACAACGTCTTTATTACTTGTCTTGATTAATAATGCTTAATAAAATTTGCTCTAAATATAATTCTGCAATTTGAAGATCCCAAAAGTTATTAAGAATGATAGAATACCTACAAAAATACAAATGCCTTTCTCTTTTTAAAAAGTAGCTCTTGGGGGAAGGGAGTGACCCAAGTTATTTGATAGGGTTACTGTGGGAATATGAATCAAGAATCACTCCTACAGTCTTCTGGGGAATAACGGAAAAGAAATTTCCAGAACCAATCCAATGACTCTATTTAGGGAATAGAAAAACCATTTCACCTGGTGAAAACTAAAATGATATCCAGGTTTCAGAGCAACAAAACTATACCACCCCAAATTAGAAATAAGTAAAAATAAGATTAGTTTTCTAGAAGGCAAACAACAACAAAAAAACAGTTTCCAGGGCCGGCCAAGTGGCCCGTTGGTTAATAGCTGGTTTTGGGATGCCAGCGGCCCCGGTTCAGATCCCACATATGAGGGCCAGTGACACTGCCCTCTACAGCTAAGATGGTGAACAACAGCTCCACCTGGAGCTGCGCTGCATGAGTCCCAGTGACCGTGTAGGCTGCAGCCCCTGCTGCAGTGGGCTGCCATAGGCTACAGTGAGTGGCAGGCAGCCAGCGTGAGCTGACAATAGCCTCGGTGAGCGACATCCAGAGGCTGGAGACCAATCTGCCTCATCCGGGAAGAGCGCAATGATGATACCAACATGGGCCAGTGAAGCAACGTCCTCCGCAACTAGACTGAAGAACAAAAAGACAGCAACTTGTCTGTTCCCCTCCCCAATTCCCCAATAAAATCTTTAAAAAAAGCAAAACAAAAAAAACCAGTTTCCATTATAAATTGTAGAACAGAATCATAGTTAGTATGTACTATGTCACTCCATTTTGAAGATATTTTATAATGTTTGGACTATGCCTGAATACTTTTACATTTTCCCTCTACATAAATAATAACTAACACTGGGCACAATTATAAGCAATTTACATGTGTCAACCCATATGATCCTTCCAACAACCTTATAAAGCAGAATGCAATGTATCTCTATTTTACAGATGAAGCACAGAAATGTTAAACTGCCCACCCAAGGTAACACATCTAGTGAGTAGAAGTCAGATCTGATGCCAGGTGGTAAGGCCTCAGAAGCCTCTTAGGACACTACCTCCCTGTATCACCTCTGCTCTTTTTGTAAAGTAAAGTTCACTATTACAACATGGATGCCTCTTGATGGGGTACCCCATTTTCTTCTTCTCTGCTGATCTCAGTTGTACCTATTTCATTGTTTAGCTCCCATAGTATAGTCAAAAGTTTGCCACCTATGCAACTGTTTTTGGAAAACTACCAGTAGACAATTCCAAAACAAAGATCTGCAAACAAAAATGAGGTAGATCAATATGTGTGTGTGTGTACGTGCGCACGTGCATGTGTATTTTCTACACACAAACACACATTAATGAGTTAAATAACTCTTTTAACTCATTAGGAACTTAATAGACAAGAAGAAAAAATTAAGATTAGGTTGCTACGACCCTCCTGAAGAAGTCATGTGACCACATTTCTCTCAGTGTCTGGAACACATGTGGGAGTGACTCAGCTGATCCTGAGGGAGTGTGGGACGAGTAGAAAGTGTGACTATAAAAATATACAACTAACACATTGGCCTTTTAATTTGAGAAAATGAACCTACTTCAAAGAGTAAACAACTCAACAATCAGATAGTCTATACTTCTTATAATCATTCTGGCAAAACTAAGTATTGGGAAGAAACAGGTCTACATCCATGCACAGTCAAGATCCAGGAAAACACACATCCAGATTTGCAGAGTCAATGGGAATTTAAATTACATAGGATTAAAGTCTCTCCAAGATTGACTCCTACATAGAGTAATCAGAGCAGGAAAACTAGGACCCTTTGGATTTCCTTTTTCTCCCTTTGCAGCTCTTAGGAACAAAATGGAATATATCATTTAGGAAGCAATATATGCTCTATTATCTTGTAAAAAGGATTTAAATTCTTTAATTATAATTCAAAATGAACCAATATAAATTGAACATTCATTCAGTCATCTATTTACTCATTCAACAAACATTTATTGAGTACCTATCCTGTGGCAGGTTCTGTTTTAGGTACTGGAGACATAGCAGGGTACCAAACAGACCATGATTCTTATCCTCAGGGAGCTTACCGTCTACTGATAGAAACAAAAAGAACATGTTTTAATATCTGGCATTATTCCACAACACGTTTATTTCACAATCAATACTATGCATTCTTATATTTAAATAAATATGTCAATGTTACAGGTTAATAAATATAAAAGTTAGAATATTTTCCTATAATTTAATATATAGCTATTTTCTTAGCTATACAATGTTAACAACATATATACTAAAAGTTTGACTTCCCTCATGTTTATTTGAGTGCAAGAATGCATAAATTCATAACAAAAAATTGCAGCCATTTTCTAATGCAGGAATTGTTGATTGATTTGCTAACAACCTATACATACTAGTGACCACTGCAACCCCCATTTTCTCCAACCTTGATGCCTCCTTTAATATAGTTCTTTGGTTTGTACTTACCCTTTGATCCTCCTCTGCTGTCTATTCAACACCATCCATCCATCCATCCATCCATCCATCCATCCACCCATTTATTCATTGCAAAAATATGTGCCAGGAACAATTGAAGTGAGAACCTCTAGAACCCATTTCCCCTTGTCCCTTAGGGGAAGAAACCTAAGACTCTTCTATTTATTGATACTCTTGATATACTAAAAAGTAAGGAAATGCCAACCAACAGAGCTGCTACAATGTAATTTATTGTAAATGCCTACTTTTACATATTCATGCTGTTAACACACACAATTGCAATGACAAAGACAATAACTTCACGTCTAACTTTTTTTGAAAGAAATGTAAAAAGTTTAGGTTTAAGGGGTCCTCTGTGAAGATGAGGCCCATTCAAATGCCCCCCCACACTCCCCTCCCCTCCTAACCCCTCCCCCCATTCCTGCTGGTACCCTGTCCCTCTTGGCTTCTGGCACATTGCTATCTCATTGCCAAGAAAAAGACACCAGGCTGTCTGAACAAATGGGCAAGCTCATTCTTATTCCCAAGTGCTTACAGCCCTGAAACTTCCAGGGAAACTAACCACAGAATGGAACAGGACCCTATAGTTGGGTAGAAGGATCCTAAACACCTGGGGTTCAGGGTTCATGTTAGTGGTATTTCACACAGTACAGGGTAAAAAAAAAAAAAAAAAGATGTCTGTGGCTTGCCCACAAATTACATAACATAGTTCTAAGGGAAAAATGCACCCTAGAATAACTAACCTAAAACTACAGATTTCTGGGACATGACCTACACATTTAGGGCATGACATGAAACCATATTTTTTCTCACACATGGTCACTGCATTTTTTTATTTTTTCCTTATATTATATTTGTGTTATATGTTTTTCTTATACATGAAAACTGTGAGTCTTTTTCTTTTTAATTTTACCTTGCCCACAAAAAATATTTGCCCTCCATTTCTAACTTATGTAAATCACAGAAAATAACAGATTTTCTTTTTGAGTTTACAATATAAAATATTTCTGTGTATAGTTGCACACAAGCAACAACTGTGCACCTTATATTGATTACATGTCCAGTCTTCCATTAAAGAAAACAAATCATACTGTTTAGCATAGGACCATTTGCATTTCGATACACCTTAGGTCAAAAACTAGTTTTATTTTCAGGACTGTGCTGAGAAACTATCACTCCTACAAGGCACATTCCCTCCACAATTGGCAAAATAAAATGCTTGAAAGGCTTCAAAGTACTTGGCTTCTAAACTAGAAGTATTTTCTTTGCCTCTGCCACATTTATGACACATAAGCAAAACAGGTCTCAACAGAATTGTATTGTTTTGTGGCAAATACAATTTAAACAAAAACAGATTTATTGAGTAGCTACTATAGTCTAAGCACTGCTAGACCTGGAGATACAAAATAAGTAAGACTTGGTCTTTACCTAAAAGGAGCTCCCTCTTCATAAGATTTAAGAAACAAGAAACCCAGTGTAATCTTTTAAATTAATCACACACCAAAAAAAAAAATCAAAGAAAACTAAAGTAATTGTGAAAAGGATCCATGTAGTCGGAAACATAATACTACATAGTATTGATGAAAACATTATAAATACATATAATACTGGATAATGGCCATTTAAATACCCTCTATTGAAAGGACAAATGATACATTTTAAAAATATATATATATAATTTTAAACTATATATATATTACTATATATATATATATATTTTATTCACCAATGTCTCTAGTTTTCTTTCTCTTCTTTGCTTCTCTGCTGACTTTCTAATCTCCAGCATATGTGTATTCAAAAGAATAGAAGGTATAAACCAATGCAGATCTTCATGAAAACATGAAGGAAACAGAAAAAAAGTCTCATCATTTCTTGATGCCTGATCAGGCTAACATGAGACCATATTGCTCTGTAAAAGAAAGGTGCTCATATGCTTTATAATTGTGATATCATCACATTCTTACTTTCAACTTAAAACAATGTAAAATAAATGTTTTCTTGGTGCAACCAAAACTGCTCAATGAAAAAAAATCACTAAGTCTTAGTACCTCTTATACTAAGTACATTCAATATTCATCTTCCTTATAGTTTTTCTAAAATTTCGTAACTGTATAGATTTTTCATTAAGAGAGAAAGAAATAACTTGTTTAATTCAGTAGCCATTTTTTAAATGTTTTAAAAGACATGGGAAAGTTATACTGCCATCTTGTGGCTAAAAGTTCATTTACAATAGCAACACTGATACCATTACCTCCACAATAGAGTTAGTAGGTATAGGTATTAATCTAAAAAAAAAAAAAAAATCCTGTTTGGAACTTAACTTTAAGAAAAACATATTCTTCATATATCTCACTAACTTTGTTATGTTAAAGCCCATTTGATTGAAATGAGAAATGGCATTTTGAGTGGCTGCCTCACATAGGCAAAGAAAACTTTGTATTTGGCCCTCTAAATCCTGCTCACAGAAGTTTATAATTTACTATTCGTGTAATACGCACTCTAACACTGAGAACTTAGAGAAATAAAATTATGGAATCTAGTGGTTTTATTTTCACAAGGTAATCTCCAAAACCTTCAAGCCATTACTATGACATTTATGCTAAGCCTATCAACAATTTTTCTTTGATCCTGGACTTTACTTTAAATTTGAAAGCAAGACCACCACAGGGAAAACAAATATTATAGTAATATAAATAGTTTCTTCAATCTCTCTTACTTGTACACCTATTTTTCCATATACAACCAAGAATCATAATTAAATGGAAAATCATAATTAAATGTTCATTCCAAAAATGCAGTCCTCCATATTTAAAAAAAAATATCATTTTCTATGGTCTACGCAAGGCACCTGTTCCAAATATTTTATAATGACAGAATCTAATTAGATACTTCTACATCAAACTGCAGAAAGCTTTTCCTTTTTTAAAAAAGCAATTCACCAAAATTATAGAAAGACAGCGCCATCTATAGGTATGCACAAATACAGAATGGAGTTCTTAGATTGGGATATAACTGTCCACTGTGACAAAGTGGCCAAGCAAATGTACTGCCCTTTGGAGAAGGAAGCTCCAAAATAACTCTGCTCGTTCTTGAATTAATTACAGCAGTACCTGAAATTTATTTCAAATTACTCTGATTTTGGTACATTTAATCCATTAACATTTCAAAAATTATTAGTATGCTAGCATTCTCTCTCTCTCTCTCTCTCTCTCTCTCTCTCTCTCTGGCCACAATTCCATTTTAGGTGTCATTCAATTGTACTGAAACATATTTTATTCTTCTCCAAAGTAGTTATGTCTTCCTTCTACAATAGTCCATTCTAGTTTTTACAGACATTCAACTAAATTCACCCTTGCATCCAACCTAAAGATATCAGATTCATGCAACAAGAAGGCTCAAGACACCTATTTTATGCTAAGAACTTAAATTTCCTCCTTTTGCACAGATAGGTTTGTCCAGTCTGTATGGGGTTGCACTCACTCCAATGAATCATTCTGGTATCTTGCCTAATTATATTAAGGTATCAGTTACCAATTACCTGAAGACTGAGGCTCATTTCATTCCTAATCAATTGCCTGTAGAGGCTGGCAAAAGAGGGGTAGCCTGTGAATGCTGACAGAGCTCCCTGCTGGGTAATATGGAGAATTTCATATTTGTGCTATCACTGGCATTTAAAGATTTAGCTAAAAGAAGAATGGCCTATTGTACCAAGGGCAGACCCTGATTATTCATCAGTACCTCAGGTTCCCAGAGCAGCTATGATATTTAACCCAACCACAAAGAGGCCTTATGAAGGCAATATTCTCTGAGGGGCTGCCAACCTGACTTCTCACTCTGCACACTGTGAGGTAGGGTGGGGTAGTGGGTAGGAAGGAGTTACAAGCTTGGAAAGCGAAGAGGATAGAGTTCGAGTCTGTGCTCTATCACGGGCCTTGAGCAATTTATTTAATTTCTCTGAGCTTTACTCTCCTCATCTTCAAGAAATTACAAATTAATATTGATGATTTAAGCAAAGGAAGGTGGTTTGCACCTAGTAATCATTCAATAAATGTTAGTACTTAAGAATTATCTTACAGTTTCCTGTTGTCATACTAATTATTGATCAGACACTTAGGTAGGTTCCATTTAACCCAAAGAGACACCCAGGGAAACTCATTTGTAACTTCTTAAGATAACAAAAAGAATGAATGAGAAAGACTGAACTCAAAATAAGGATGAGCACTATACAAAAAGAGAAAATGGTATTTGAGGATCTAATACCAGTTTCAAAACTTAGTTCTGAAATATTTTTGAAAATCATTAGAGTTCACATGACTCTTCATTCCATGTTATTTTTACAGTCTGAGTTAGAAATTTGATTCTGCAGGGCACGAGGAGTTGGAAATATAGATTGGGGAGTTATCTGCAAATGGATAATGCTGAAGCCAGAAAGCAGATGGGCTTGTTCAGGGAGATAACAGAGGGTGTGGAGCAGAGAAGTTAGAACCTGGCCAATTTTTAAGGAAAGAGAAAGAAGAGGAACCAGCCAAAGTGACAGTAAAAGAGCGATGAGATGTGAAGAAGGGGTAAAAATCAACAGCAGAGACAACTTTAAAGAGAAAAATTCATCTCAGATATGAAATTCCACACAAATTGGGTAAAATTAGGAATGAAAACCAGTAGTTAACAGTGAATAGAGAGGTAAAGACAGTTATGCCTTATAATAAGTTGAAAATTGAGTGAGAAACTTTTCAGAAAGATTGGCTTTGAAAGAAAGAGAAACACAGGACCATAGCTTGAGATACAGGATATGAATTTGAGAAACACAATACAGAGAGAAAAACACAATTGAATGCCTGTTTGGGGTTGAACTGTGTTCACTCCCCACCTTCCACAAACACAAACCTTATGTGGAAATAGGGTCTTTGCAGATGTAATTAGGTTAAGATGAGAGGTCACACCAGGTTGGAGTGGGCCCTAATCCAATGAGTGGTGTCCTTAGAAGAAGAGAGAAATTTGGGCATAGAGGAGACAGATAGGGAGAGAAAGCCATGTGAGGACAGCCAGAGAACACAAAGATTGTTGGCAACTGCCAGGAGCTAAGGGAGAGGTATGGACAGGTTCTCTTTCAGGGCCTCCAGAAGGAGCTAGGTCTGCCCACACTTTGATTTCAACCTTGTAGCCTCCAGAACCGTGAGACAATAAAGTCCTGTCATTTTAAGCCACCCAGTTTGTGGTACTTTGTTCAGACAGCCCTAGCAAACTAATAAAATACAAGGGCTATTGATAACAATCCAAAGATAAAGACCTAACAGAATATTTACAATGAGCATAAATCTCTGATCACCTTAAAGCAGAGAAATAATTGACATGAACATAATAATTTAAAAGCAAAAAGAAAAGGCAATTTTGTAAGAAAAACCGGTTAAAATCTGGAATAATTATGAAGAATCTTGCATAAGTCCCTTAACCTGGTTTTATCCATTGCCATTTTAAGATACCAACTACTTGAATCATAAAGATGTTTAAAAATGATTTGTGCGTCTCTTTTCTGTTTGGGGTCTTGGGATAAAAGCTGACACATTTTAAAAATTAAAATGGGCCTCTCTCAGAAGATGGCAGACATTTTAGACTGAAGATAATTTTTTTTTCACTTCATTTACTGAATGATTACAATGAAAGGAAATAGTGTTGAAAGAAGGTATTGTTGCAAGTATCAGTTATCTGATGATTAGAACCCTAAGAATAATATTCTGTGGCTTGTGCTTTGGACTTCTGATATTTATTCATTAACACAGTCAACAAGCATTTCTGAGCACCTACTGTGCTGTATGTAAAACACCAGGTTCTGATTGCTCTGAGATGCTGTAGTCAAGACCGTGGGGGAGGAAGGGGGAGTTGAGGAGGGATGCTTTAACAGGCTTTCCTAAAATGTTGTGTAAAAGTTGTTTTATGTTAACTGAATCATGTACCTACATACTATGCTTACACTTTTTAAATGTCTCTCGATGAAAGACAGTAAAATAAGGAAACCTTTGAAAGGTGGTTGTGCAATTCACATTTTATTTGTCCTTAAATTCATAGTTTTGGGATCTAGCTTTTCTTGAAGAGAGACAAGACTACATTTTAATTAAAACACATTCCTTAAAGGTATTTTATAATTAATTTGAGCAGTAGAGTTGCTTCCTCCTCTGTGGTTGAAATAAGGAGAAATTTTTTACTCCCTAATTACCCAGGTAATGGGTTCCAGCCTCCCTTTGATGTGTCCTAAAGGCTCACCTGTTTCACTACAACCTGCTATTTATTATCAAACAATTGCAGTTTCCCAAAGCCTGAATTTCCAAAGTGCCAGTTATCCAAATCACATGTGTATCCCCTTTGCACCCATTCTGAAAAAGAATTTTCTTGATCAAAATTTTAACCTTGATTACCCCCCAGTGCGTCTGTCCTTTATTGCCTAGTCCACATTAAAACCCAGAGGACTACCAGTAGCCATGCTGCCTGTTAAGGCATTTCTTTCAACTGTATTTTAACTATTAGGAGTTAGGGTAAGGAAAGATAGAAATCACATGAAAATAAAAATATATAAGTTCAGGAGTTTAAAAAAATAAGATGTAGAATCATCCTATAGCTTTTTATTAACCTTTTAAGGTTGAAAGCCTTGGACTCTCCCATCAGTATAATGCACAGTTTACATATACTCTCAAGAGTTCATCTCCCAGAAGCCTCTCCATGAATCCCGGGTTTTCCTCTCCCCAAAAAAGGTCTTTCATTTCACTTTCTCATTTGACCCCTTGAAGGTGATTAATGAGACCAACTGCACAAAGTACTTGCACTGTGTCTAGTGCAAAATTCAAAAACTTGCTTCCAGAATACTTTGACTAAATAATTTGACTAAACCTCCTCCAGAAAGATGCACAAAATAACGACAGTGACTGAAGGTGTGGTGGGCGGCATACCTACAAGATACAGGGAACTAGGGTGGAGAAGAATGGAGGAAACAGCACCTATAAATTTTGGGAAATAAATCAGTGTCCTGCCAGCAATGTGATCATGTAAATTATATATGGAGGCGAAATGCTCTAGGAAACGTTCTCAGTGGGACTTGAAGACTTCGAGGAATGTCAGTATAAGATTCTGGGAGGCAGAAGGAGGAAGGTCCTAGAAATGCCATTGTGGAAAGGAACTCAGTGTGGGCAGGGCCTAGGCATGCCCTCAGAAGGGAGTCTGACAGGCCCTGGTGACAACGGGTCCCTCTGGGGTCCAAAGGAACTTCACCAGAGACGCTAGGAGATTCTGAAGTTGGGTGCAAAAGTCCTATGAGAACTTGGAAGGAATACACGTCTAAGTGGGCCTCAAATGCTCCTACATGACATGAGAAATAAGAACCCCATGAGTTTTTAGAAACACATTGAAGAGCCCAAACTGGTCATTAGGGAGTATAGGAGGGTCCTGGCTCCAAGGAAGAGATGTGCATAAAAGGGAAACCTCCTCCTGGAGCCCTGCTGATAGAATAGACGCTGGAATGATATGGGGACCAGGTTGGGGCAGTGGGGTGTTGAGGCCCAGGGACCTTGGGAGCTGTAGCAAGTTTGGGGAAATTCTGTCAATGTTGCTGTCAGGTTTGCTGCCAATCCATTTGGTATCTTTGTGAGAAATAGAAAAAAGTGTCCCTTCTCCCTCAGGTGGATGCATCTCTAGGATATACAGATTATGAATTGGAGCATGGGCTGTATTTCAGCCTCCACTTGCTCCAGTGGACTTTTTCAGTCCACCATCCGCCCAAGTGCACATAGAGACCATGAATGGATCGAGAATTTTCTTTTGGCTAAAAGCTAATCTTGTGCCCACATGAAATTATTTGGAAACAGCAAGATACTATATATGTAGCAGGAGACTGTAAGGATTGTATTTGTAGATAGAAGTTCTTTTAAGGGATGTAAATTAGTTTTTTGTTTTTTTTTGAGGGCAGTGTCACTGGCCTTCATATGTGGGACCTGAACTGGGACTGCTGGCTTCCCAAGCCAGCGCTTAACCACCGCGCCACTCAGCAGGCCCAAGAGATGTAAACTAATAAGAGATACAGATATAATAAGGGATAGCATACTTGACTTAGTCACTACAACTTCTAAAAATGTCTGCCAATAATTAATAATATTCCTTGTTCCTCTCCTATCCTAATTTCCTATAGAAACGATTACATGTTTGTGTAAGCATAGACAAGTTAATTAGGCCCTCTGTGCATTCGTTTCTTCACCCTGGAGCTGTGGTGAGGGTTTAAAATGTTGATATATGTAAAGCTTAGAACTAGGTCTGGCATTTAGTATTGACTCAATAAATGTTAGCCATTTTTATTATTTGTACCATTCACATGTTAATGAGAATGTGAAAGCTGGATGGGGCTGTAGAGGCCATCTGGGAAACATTTATGCAGAAAATAGTTTTCAAGCTAGGCCTTGGAAAATGGATAGGATTTCAATAGGTAGAGAAAATAAGGGGAAGACATTCCAGGAATTGGGAATAAAGGTAGAAAGGTACAGGCAACATTCAAGTATGGTTGGCAGATTTATTTAGCAGACACCGAATGGAATGCGTAGGAGAGAGGCGGAAAATAAACCTGGAAGCTAAATGGAGGACACATAATAAGATATACAGAATTCATTCTTCTCTCTCTGGTCAGCAATAAAAAACAAGTTTAACTTGCAACCCCTTGCAATCTGGCTCCCAACTTGATGGACTCTTTTCTCAAAAATGCAGTGCTTTTTTCTAATGCAGTGCTTCTAAAACTTGGAAGTACAAACCAGTGACTTGGGGACCTTCCTAAAATGCAGATTCTGATACAGTAGGTCTAGAGAGAGGCCTGAGATCCTACATTTTTAATAAACTTCCAGGTGCCACCATGCCCCTGCTTGCTTATCTATGGCAAGAGTCTAATCCAATGGCCTCTTCTTATTTTCATCCTGAAACCCTCTACAGTATTAGGATTTGTTGACATTCCTGAAGCTCTCATCATTGGCTTCTATTTTCTTACCTGACTCTTATGCTATTGCTTAAAGTTGAGAACGCAGACTAGGAGCCTGTAAAACTCCAGTATGTACATATTGACTTGTCTTGAGCACAGCTTTCATCATATAAAACAAATTTGCCATTGGCAAAATATATCTACATATAATAGCTAGCTACAAACTCAAGGCCAGTCTTCAGATGTGTATTGTCCAAATAAATGTCAGTGCATCATTCTCTTCGTTCTTTTAAATACAAATATTACAAACCATCTTTTACTAAAAGGTATATATCATTATAAAAGACACCTGTTGCCCATTGCCCATTGCATGATGTGTACAGCTTCTCTGAAAAATAATCTCCTGAGATCCTCACCCCACCCCACTCCCAATCATCCACATGGCCATTGGCTATAATTGATTGGTGCAGAGATGGGTCCCTGAGCAATACCGGGTTATTTTGAGTCTTTCCTCAGGATTTTACAATAGAACTGAATAAAGCAAGTCAGTCTCTTGCTCTCTCTACAGAAGTTAAGAGCATGTAAGTTCAGGAGCCACTGAGGATCACACCCAGCCATGTGGACTGAAGAGCAGAAAACAGCAGTCAGGTGTCAGGAAAGACTGACGAAGACACCAGTAGAGCACAGAAACAAGCGCCACAGCGTGGCACCTGACAACCTGACATCTCCACATAGGCCGTGTAGGCAAGGAAGGCCTAACCATAGTCTGACAGGAGTCTTGGCAGAATGCCCTGTGAGTTCTGCCAGCCTAAAGAAAGATAAGCACCTGGTGAGGAGCTGCTGAGAGGCTGTTTCTCCCACTCTTGTGGAAGGCTGCCACAAGCCCATTTCTCATCCATCTCCCCAGTTTCAACTGAGCACAAGACTTTCCACCTTACTCCCACTTAGGGTAAAGCTACGGCCTAAGTATATAAAACTGCCTGGCTGTGGTTCTGAGGCGGCTCCTCAACAGCAGAGGGACCTCCTGCTCATGTCATCTAGGTTTTTCAGTTTGCTGTTATCTGTGGAACAAGAAACACAGGAAACTGATACCATAACGACTTGTTTTGGGCTGTCCAAGTAATTAACTTTCTGAATCCATTTGGGCATGTTCGCTCCTTAGTGGGCAAATCTATGGTGGTATGGCAAGTCCTCCTAACAGCTGTAGTAATGTTACTTGTGACCCTATGGTTAGCCTTGGGAATGCTTAACCATTTGACAGAGAGAAGAAGTAAGCAATGGCAAGAGTTCACTTCCTGAGTGCTCCAGCTGCTGATTCCTGTCTGTCCAGGGAATGCATCCCAGACCTTGAATTCCATGATATACTGGTGTTTCTCTAATAAACCTCCCCAGCTTCTCTTTTCTTCCCCCTTAAGAAAGCCAGGATGTAGTTTTAACCTTTACCATCGAAAGATCATACAATACACACAGCAGAAGTATTGTATTTGATAACAGTATCAGTAATCAGAATGCCAGTGCGAGGTTCACATGATTTTTTTGTATTTATTAAAATTCTATCTGTTTTGTATATTGATTTCTTTTTGGCCCTTGACCTAGTATGAGGCCTTGACCTCAATATATATAATATAATTATCCTGCACTTATTGAAGTCCAATAAATATACAATTTTTGTTATTTTTGAATGAAAATGTCATTAGCTGAATGGAAGAAAACATGATTCTTTTTCACTAGGATGAAAGTATAATGTGTACTCTCATCATTTATCAATAATTCCATATACTAATGTACAAATCAAATATGCTATGTTTAATTTACTTATAAAGGTACTAATTTTCATTCATATTAATTACAAGAATATGATATAATCAAACATTATATTTATGCCAAATATTTATCATCCAACAGAACAGTGTGAGTAGGATTAGAGTTTGATCTACTTTTCACATACCTTGAGTTTAGCTGTGTCTAACACATTGCATGATCATCTAAGCCAATATACAGATGCTTGTGAATCATTAGTCATAGGTTAGGACATTCACCAATTAACTTCACTTTCCTATTGGACCAGCTGTTTTCTTTGAACAGGATCATGGGTTCTGAATCAAGTGAATCAGGGACAGCTGGCAGAGTGTTGGACATTGTGGAATTTTACCAAAATGGTGCATAAGTTGGTACAAATTCATCATCATTATGGGGACACTGCTAAAAAAGTAGACAGTGGAAACACTGACATCATAATAATGGATGGACATAGCCCAATTACATATAAAAAAACGAACACCTTAATTGCCTATTAATGAAATATCATCTTTAGAAAAGTAAGTGATACATCTGGCTGCTCGTGGTACCCCTGAAATGCAAGTAGTTCATTGACATAATAAAAACTAGTAATAATTTGTAGTAGTCCCTTATAAAAAGTGCAAATGTGTCTGAAAAATCAAATAAATTTTACTGCTGGAAGTTAAACATTAGACATCTAGTCATTGTCTTAATATGATTTATTAGAGTTACCATAATATAATTAAGAGAATATCTACATTTATTAAAATGTTTTATGGTGATGACTGAATTGTAGTAATTATTTTACATATTTATAATAAAAATGAACCACAGTATGTAAGATTACCTTATCAATCAACTCATGATTCATATTTTAAATATCTTTAAAATAAGTTCACATACCAACCTCATGGGAAACTTTACCTAGCCACACTTAGTAATTATTTCCATGATTGGCATCACAGGTTTTTTTTTTTTTCTAAAGCTTTTTTTTACCCCACAGCATAACTCTCCATAAATTAATGTGAGCCTATTGTATCAAAGGTGTTTATATGTGTTAACATATGCATTTAATTTTAATATGCCTATTTAAGGCATGAATAGCCCCAAGCAAACACAGTATGCAAAAAGACCTGTGGAGTCCGGAGATACCCATTTTAATGAGGGAGGCAGGAGTTATGCAAGATCTAAGTCAGAAAAAAGAGGCTATAACTGATTGCAAATCAGGTCTGCCAGAAACTGGATCTTTTCAAGTAAAATAGCCAGCTGGGCAAAAGCGTCCTGCAAGTTACAGGCCTTGGAGCTGCCTCCCTTCCTTGCTTTTCAGGCTAGGAACCGAGAAGGCGGGGAACTCGAGAGCTGCCGACGCGGGCGCCTCGGCGACTTAACCCAGAGCACCCCGCCGCCCGCCGCCGCTCCCGGACTCCTGTGCTCTCGGGCTCGGCGGGTTCAGGCTCCGCGCCGGCAGCGCGGAATGTGGAGATAGAAGACAGAACTTCGGAGGAGAGACATGTCTGAGAAACGTTTTCGGGACACCCAAAAGGAAAGCGAGTAGCCCCTGGCGGGGCGGGGCGGGGCGGCGCGGCGCGGCCTTACCAGCGGAACCCCCGGCCAGGATCTGCCGAGATGCCTCCTTCGCTAAGCCCACCTCGGCCTTGGCGGACATCTTCGCAAGCCTGAGGACGACGGAGTAGGCTGAGATGAATGGGGAGCTCGCGGGCCTGAGTGCCAGCTTGCGGAGCCTCTCCAGGCACAGAGAGCCGAGCTAGGTTTGGTCCTTGGGCCCAGCGGCTCCGTGTGAGGCGGCAATCCCGCGACTGCTCGGAGGCGGCGGTTGCAGGCGCAGACTCGCTGCGTGGCCTCCCGCGGATCCGAACCTGCCTCTGCCCACCTTCACGGGCTCCTTCTCGTCCCTGCGTGGCTCTCGGGACTCCACCAGGGCCCCCGGAGAAGACTCGCAGATGGGGGTTGAGTTGGCCGACTGCAGCAGGTCGGGTTTGGTCTCCGAGATCGGTGCCCGCCCGCTTCCCTATCAGGAGCTGCCGTTGGTCAAGCGGGACACGCTGCCTCTGATAATGCGAGTCGAGAAGTTAACCCCGGCCGTGAGCCCCAGCGGCAGGGCGAGGGCGACCCTTGCCCCTCCTGGCAAGCCAGGACACAGTGCAGTTCTAAAAATTGGCCAGGTGAATACATTCCGGAAATTTCGGGCTGTAGGAACGAACTCAAAGCAAAACCATTTTACAGTTATCTTACAATTGAGTTAATGTAGTACTTTTACTAAGAACTGGTAAGGGAATTTATCTGATACCTCATCAGCCTGAGTTTTATTTACTGAAAGACTGAATAAATAAAGGACGGCTTATTACAAATAAGTCTCTTTTGTACCCCAGGTCAGTGGTTCTCAAAGTATGATCTTAAAACTCAGCAGCATCAGCGTAATGTGGGAGTTTGTATGAAAGGGAAATTTATGGCCCACCCCAACCTACCGAATCAGAATCTCTGGACACAGAGCTTAGAAACCTGAGTTTTAATAAGTTCTCCAGTGATTGTTGTGAACGCTAAAGTTTGCAAGTCACTAATCTAAATAATCAAGGAATATTAAGGAACTACCAGTATATTCTCTCTATAAAACGTTTAATTATTCATACTAGCCCTTTGGGATAGTTGGCAAAACATAAATACTAATTTAAACCACAACTTGCAAATGCTATGTAGGAGAGAGACAGATTCTGACATTTTAGGAAAATACCACACCTCAAACAGGCAGACATTGATACAAGTAAAACAGAACAAGGGGCTTTGAAAACCCTATTGTCCTATTATTTCTTAAATACGGTATTTAATATTAAGTGTATTTAGTTTGAACCATATAAAATTGCTGTGTTTTTTTTTGTTTTTTGTTTTTAGCTGAGCCATCCTGCCACCTGTTGGCAGCTCAGCTCGGGCTGGCCTCGAACCGCTGTTGCTCAGAGCTCAGCTTGCACTCTTAAGCGAGATCTTAACCAATTGAGCCATTCGGCCGGCCCAAAATTGCTGTTTTTGAAGCCCCAAACCATTCAATAGCAGTAATGTAATATGGTTCAATTTAATATATATGATTTCCAATCAAATGTACAATCACTGGCTTCATATATTGTTTTCATTTCTTAGGCTGAGTTATTAAAAGCTGTTAAAAATGATATCTTAACTGGCAAATTTGAAGTGATAAATTGGAGAGATTTGCTGCTTATGTGATCCCATGTACAAAAATAAAGTTTCTCATATTTGATTAAATATTTGATTAAAATTTCTAAGTTTGAAATGTTTACCAAGAAATAGTTTTCAGAAAAAATTTCCTACTTAGATAACAGAAAGACTGTTTCAGTCTTTCACTAATTAGAAGTATTGAGTGCAATATAGAATCACTTATTCAACAAATATTGAGAACCTATTATATACCAAGCACTAAAAGAGAATCTCAGAGCTCGTAGAAAAAACATTTCCTTCATTTTCCAACGAGGAAACTGAGTTTCCCAAGATCACACAACAAATTAATAGTATAGCTGGGATTCAATTCCAGGATTCCTTCTTCTAATAGCAATGGGATTGTATATTTAAATATTAACCACAGGTCAAACTACATTCCGTCACACAGAAACCTAAAATAATTAAATTCCCCCAAAAATTAATTTTATTTATTCATATATAAGTAGGGAAATTTTTTAAGTTAAAAAAAATTGTCACAACTCTTAAACCCCAAGGCATACACTGAACCAAATTCTATATTCATTCATTGAGCACTTGCTAAGTTTCAGTACTTTACTATGTGCTGGCAGTTAAACAGCTAAAATCCCTCATGGAGCATATAATCTAATGAAGGAGACCCCACCATCTTGCAATGTAAGTAAAATTTTGCCTTCCCTAGATTATTTCAGGAAATACAATAATAGTCTCAGGTCAAGATTTAAAGACAGCCTTTTGACATGATCCATTATTTCCATGAGTGCCTTAATTGCTGAATGTGTTATCCTGAGAAAGTGGAAGGCTTGTGGTCTAAGACCTCAATTTCTCATGACCCCTATAGATCAGTCAGAAGACTTGCCCACACATCCTTCCAAATACCATTTTAAAAAATTGCTACCTCTTTTTAATCTCTCTAGACTAGAACAGATTTATTTGAGTAAAAAAAGCAAGGCCTGATATCATATGTAATCTAGTCCACCTCTAGAATAGTTGAGGAGATAAGGCCTAGGTATCAGAACATTCTGGAGTATGGAGTCAGCCAGAGTAAATCTACTGTCAGCAAATACCCACTGTGCTCTGATTATGGGACATATCTTTTATCTGTAGCCAAATTTGACTATGGCCAGTATTAGAATGCTGGAAGGTGCAGCACTGGGGAAAAAAACGATAAAATTCACTTGACCTACTATTTCATTTTCCCTCAATGCATCACATTACTCTTTATTATTGTATATATTATTATTTAACATAATATGTAATGTCCTGATATGGGTTGGTAGGGTGGATATCTAATATCTTGGTTCACAGCAGGCTAGAAAGAAATTTAAAAGAGAATAGGGGAGGGGGAAATCAGGGAGATTCTAGAAAACTGAAGAGCGATCTGCAACCTTCAGGCCATATTCAGCCTACCTGGTAAATTGTAATAATTACAACATTCATTTAATGCTTACCTTATACCAGGCACTGCGCTAAGCATTTTGTAACCCATTATCGCATTCACAATATCCCTGTGACATATTCTTATCTTCATCTTACAAATTAAGAAACTCTTGCCTGAAGTCGCATTGAGTATTTGACAAGTATTATTTGAACCTAAGTATGTATAATATAATTTAAGAGGCCTCTTTCTGAATCACTACCTGTTGTTATTATGGTCTAATTTTAATTTCAGCTTTTCTTCCCATACAGAAAAGAATCAAGATGTACAATCATTCAGGGTAAATACCTTGTAGCATCCTTGACTGATAAACAATGAACTGATAAGATGGATTGGGAACTTTATATTTCTGAAATTAGAAAAGTACTAACTTCAGTGTCATAAATTATATACTCGTTTGGGTAAATGATGTGAATTTTCCATTTATTAAGTCAGGGTTTCTCAACAAGCACCATTGACATTTTGGGGCCAGATAATTCTCTGTTGTGGGAGGCTGTCCTGTGCAATTCTGGATACTTAGTAGCATCCCTAGCCTCTACCCACTAGCTGCCAGTGGCAACTCCCTCCCCAGTTGTGACAACCAAAAATGTCTCCATTTACTGCCAAATGCCCCCTACAAGGTAAAAATGTCCTTTGTTGAGAACCATTGGTTTAAGTAAAAGAGCTAATATAGTAGTGAAGCCTATTTTAACTTTCTAAAACTATAGAATGACAGACTTGGAAGACACTATAATCAATTCCTTCTTTGACCGTTGAGGAGATTGAGGTGTGATGAGATTGAGGCTTCACCCAAAGTTACCAACCTACTTAAGGGAAGTGTTGGGTGAGAAGGCCAGACATTCCCTGATTTCAGAATTGATAATCTAAGCATTGATGTCTGGGACATTTGCCATAAATTGAATACTGTGGTTACAGTACTTAGAATGATCCTTTTAGAGCATATTTCAGATATTACTAACCTGTTATAAGCCATCTAGTGGCTTCCTGTTATCCTTTGAATGGAATCTGAAGTCCTAGCCATTGCCCAAAAGATCCTTCATAATTTGGCTTCTGGCTACTTCTCCAGACATTTCCTAGCACTCCTCTTTCATCCTTTTCTTGTCACACACATTTTCTTGGCATTCCTTTGAACATTTCCACACATGCCCCCATCTTTACTTTTGCTCTTCCCTGTGCCAGGAATGTTCTCCTAGACATTTCCATGACTTGCTTCTTCACTTTCCTCAGACGTCTGCACAAATACTACTTTAACAGACAGGCTTTACGCATCTAAAGTTACACTTCTCAACCTTTTCCCTCCTTATCTAGCCTGATTTATTTCTTTTCATTACAATTTTCAACACCTAGATATATTTTGCATTTATTCTTATTCTTTTCTTCCTTTTGAAAGTCAATTCCATGCAAAGTAACTGAAATACTGTCTGAAACATAGTAGGCAAATAATAAATATTAATTCAGTGAATGAATCACAGTCACCCCAGAAAAACACCTTATATCCTTTCTTTAAGTAATCACTCTCATTTACACTTGTCCCATCCCCTGGCAACTACTAATATACTTTCTGTCTCAATGGATTTGCCTATTCTGAACACTTCATGTAACAGGAATCATACAATATCTAATCTTTTGGGTGTGACTTCTTTCAGTTAGCATCATGTTTTAGAAATTTATCCAAGTTGCAGGAGGCACCAGTACTTCATTCCTTTTTATGGCTGAATAATACTCTATGTATGTTCTGCAATTTGTTATCCATTTATTTGTTGATAGACATTTGGATTGTTTCCACCGTTAAGCTATTATGAATAATTCTGCTATAAATGCTACAAGTTTCTGTGTGGATATATGTTTTCATTTCCTCAATGACCAATGAAGTTTGCCATCTTTTCATGTGCTGATAGGCCATTTGCATATCTTCTTTGGAGAAATGTCTATTCAAGTACATTGCTTATTTTATAATTGGGTTGTTTATCTTTCTGTTGTTGAATTGTATGATTTCTTTATATGATTATAGATATTAAATTCTTATCAGATATGTGATTTGCAAATGTTTCTCCCATTCTGTGAATTGTTTTTACTTTCTTGATAATGTCATTTGATTCATGCAAGTTTTTCATTTTGATGAAGTCCAACTTATCTATTTGTTCTTTTGTCACTTCATGCTTTGTGTCAAACGAGGACCATTGCCAGATCCAATGTAATGAACATTTACCTCTATATTTTCATATAACAGTTTTATAGTTTTTAGCTCTTTAGTTTGCTGATCAATTTTCAATAAATTTTTGAATATGGAGTGAAACAGGTATCCAAATTCATTCTTTTGCATATGGTTATCCAGATGTATCAGCACCATCTATTGAAGAGACTAGTCTTTCCCCATTGAATGGTCTTGGCACCCATGCAGAAAATCAATTGGCCATAGATATTTGGGTTTCTTTCTGGACTGTTCTTCCCATTGGTCTATACAAGGTGTGACAATTAAGTTCATGAACTTCTTGCAATGATGTTGCTAACTTTTTTTGATGTCAGAGGGATTATTCATTATGAATTTCTACCAACTAGAAAAACAGTTAGTTAACCAAGTTTACTATTTGAAAGTGCTGAAAAGTCTGCGTGAAAAGTTAGATGACCTAAACTTTTCACCAACAATTCATGGCTGTTGCATCAAGACAATGCACCAGCTCACATGGCATTGTCTGTAAGGGAGTTTTTAGTCAGTAAACAAATAACTGTATCGAAACACCCTCCCTACTCACCTGATCTGGCCCCCAATGACTTCTTTCTTTACCCAAAGATAAAGGGAATATTGAAAGGAAGACATTTTGATGACATTTAGGACATCAAGGGTAATATGACAACAGCACTGAAGGCCATTCCAGAAAAAGAGTTCCAAAATTGCTTTGAAGGGTGGACTAGGCACTGGAGTTGGTGCATAGCTTCCCAAGGGGAGTACTTCAAAGGTGACCATAGTGATATTCAGCAATGAGGTATATAGCTGTTTTCTAGGATGAGTTTGCAAACTTAATTGACCTTGTATGTCTATGCTTGTAACTTTATCTTACTATCTTAATTAATGTAGCTTAGTAGTAAGTTTTGAAATCAGAAAACGTGAGTCCTCCAGCCTTGTTTTTCTTTTTCCAATATTCACTTATTTGGGGCTCCTTGCAATTGCATATGACCTTGAGGATCAGCTTGTCAATTTATGCAAGAAAGGCCACTGGAATTTTTATAAGGATTGCATTGAATCTGTAGATCACTGTGGAGAGAACTGCCATCGTAACGATATTAAGTCTTCTAATCTATGAATCTGGGATGCCTTTCCATTTAATTGGGTCTTTATTTCTTTCTTTCTTTCTTTTTTTTTTTTTTTTGAGGGCAGTGTCACTGGCCCTCATATGTGGGACCCAAACTGGGGCTGCTGGCTTCCAAAGCCAGCGCTTAACCACCCACCGCGCCACTCGGTGGGCCCTAATTGGGTCTTTAGTTTCTTTCAGTGTTGCTTTGTAGTTTTTAGTGTATAAGTGTTTCACTTCTTTCATTGTATTTATTGTTAGGTATTTTATACTTTTGGATAGTAAATGAATTGTTTTCGTACTTTCCTTTTTGGGTTACTCATTGCTGGTGTACAGAAACACAATTGATTTTTGTATATTGATCTTGTAACCCTCAACTCTGTTGAATTCATGCATTAATTTTTTGGTAGATTCTTTGAGATTTTTCTCTACATAGAATCATGTTGTTACCTAATAGGGATAGTTTTACTTCTTCCCTTCCAATTTGGGTGCCTTTCTTTCTTGCATGATCTCTCTTCTCTTCTCTTCTCTTCTCTTCTCTCTCTCACTTCCAGTAAATGCTGAATAGTAATGATGAAATTAGGCACCCATGTTTTCTTCCTGACCAAAGGGGGAAAGCTCTGTCTTTCATCATTGAATATGATTTACCTGTGGATTTTTCATAAATGTTTTCTTATCATGTTAAGGAAGCTCCCTTCTATGCTTATTTTGCATGAAAGGAGGTTGGATTTTGTTAAATGCTTTTTCTACATCTATTGAGATGATCATGGAGGTATTTTTCCTTTGTTATATTAATATGGTATATTACATGGATTGAGTCTCTTATGTCAAACCACCATTGTATTCCTGGAATAAATTCCACTTGTTCATGGTATTTAATCCTTGTAATGTGTTTTTGAATTTGATTTGCTAGTATATCATTGAGGATTTTTATATCACAAGGAATACTGTCTATAGTTTTCTTATGACATCTTTGTCCGGCTTTGTTATCAGGGTAATGCTGGTCTCCTAGAATGTTTTGGGAAGTATTTCCTTCTCTTCCATTTTTTGAAAAAGTTGGACTAGAACTGTTGTTAATTCTACATTAAACACTTGGTAGAATTCATCAGTGAAGCCATCTGGTCCTGGACTTGTTTTTATTAGGATGTTTTAAATTACTGTTTCACTTTCTTTACTTGTTATAGATCTGTTGAGATTTTCTATTTCTTCTAGAGTAAGTTTTATTAATGTGTGTTTTGAGAAATTTTTCAATTTATTTTACATAAATAATCTAATCTGTTGGCATACAATTATTCATACTATTCTCTTATAATTCTTTTAATTTTTGTAAAGTCAGTAGTAATGTCTCCATTTTCATTTCTAATTTTATTTACATCTCTCTTTCTTCTTAGTCAATCTAGCTAAAGTTTTGAGAATTTTAAAACATTTTCAAAGTACCAACTTTTGATTTAGTTGATTCTATTTTTTCTTTCCTAGTCCCTATTTCATTTACCTCTGCTGTAATCTTTATTATTTCCTTCCTTCTGCTGGTTTTGAGTTTAGTTTCTCTTCTTTATCTAGTTCCTTAAGTTGTAAAGTTAAGTTGCTCATTTAAGATGCGTTCCCTCTCAGCACTGCTTTTGCTGCATCCTCCAACCTTTGGTATGTTATTTTTGTTTTCATGTTTTTCAAAGTATTGTTATGGGTTGAATTGTGTTCCCCAAAAAATATCTGTTGAAGTCCTAGGCCCTAGAACCTCAGAGTATGACCTTATTTGGAAATAAGGTCTTTACAGAGTAGTCAAATTAAAATAAGGTCATTAGGGTGACCCTAATCTGATTGTATCCTTATAAAAAGAGTAAATTAGGACACAGAGACAGACATACACAGAGTGAAGACTATGTGAAGAGACATGCAAAACATCATTTGATTACTGTTTGTAGTATGTTTTGAAATCAAGAAGTATGAGGCCTTCACTTTGTTCTTCTTTCTCAAGATTGCTTTGGCTATTTGGGGAATTTTGTGGTTCCATATGAATTTTAGGGATTTTTTTTTCTATTTATACAAAGAATGCCATTGGAGTTTTGATAGGGATTGCACTGAATCTGTAGATTGCTTTGGGTAGTATGGATATTTTAATAATATTGTTTTCCAATTCACAAGCAGGTATCTTTCCATTTATTTGTATCTTCTTTTTATTCTTTTAGCAGTGATTTATAGTATTCTGTGTACAAGTCTTTCACCTCCTCAGTTAATTTTATTTCTAAGTATTTTTTTATGCTATAGTAAATAGCATCAAATAGAAAATATTATTTTCTTAATTTCCTCTTCAGTTAAGTCATTATCAGTGTATTGAAACACAGCTGATTTCTGCATGTTCATCTGTATCCATCAACTTTGCTAAAATTATTTATTAGTTGTAATAGTTCCATACCATATTTAAATGTCATTTATGCACAAATATTATAATACTAAGGATTGTATATTTGTCTATACATTTACATTTACCAAGGAGGTTCATATTTTCATATGGTTTTGTGGTGTTATCATCCTGTTGCTTCAACTTGGAAGGTTCCCTTCAGCATTTCTTGTAGGGTAGGTCTAGTGGTGATGAGCTCCTTCAGCTTTTATTTCTCTGGGAAAGTCTTACTTTCTTCTTCATGATTGAAGGACAGAACATAATATTTATAATGTGTTTTTTTCTTTCAGCACTTTGAAATGTCATTCCACTCCTTTGTGGCCTCCAAGATTGGAACTCCTTTGTACATGACAAGTTTGCCTTTCTCCTGCTGCTTTCAAGATTCTCTCTCTGTGACTTTTGATAGTTTGATGATGATGTGTCTCAGGGTATGTCTCTATATTTATTCTAATTGGAGTTCTTTGAGCCACCTGAATTTATCTATCCGTTGCTCTCCTTAGATTTGGTGAATTTGCAGTCATTATTTCTTCAAATAGGCTTTCTGTCCCTCTCTTTTTCTTCTCCTTCTGGGACTCCCATAATTTGTACATTGTTCCACATGATAGTATCCCGTAAGCCCCTTAGCTTCTCTTCATTTTTCTTCATTCTTCTTTTCTTTTTGCTCCTCTGCCTTGGTAATTTAGAAAGTCCTATCTTCAAGTTTGCGGATTCTTTCTTCTGCCGGGTCAAGTCTGATACTGAATTCCTCTAATGAATTTTTCAATTTAGTTATTGTATTCTTCAATTTCAGGATTTCTGTTTGGGTCTTTGTATTTCTCTTTGTTAATGCTCTCATTTATTAATACATTGTTTTCCTGATTTTGTTAGTTGTCTATCTGTGGTTTCTTTTAATTCAATGAACAGTCATATAATGGTTATTTTGAATTCTTTGGAAATTCATATATGTATTTCTTTAGGGTAGGTATCAGGAGGTTTTTCTTTTCAATGGGCCATGTTTCTTTATCTTTTTGTGTGTCTTGTTATCGTATGTTGGACTTCAGCATTTGAAAAATCAGTCACCTCTCCCAGTTTTAGTGGTCTGGTTTTGTATAGGGAGGACTTTCTCCAATCAGTCTGGCTAGAGGTTCTGAAGACCTCTTAAGCCTTATTTGGGGATATGATCTCTTTAGGTTTGTGCATGTAACCTAATAATTCAATACATTTTCCAGTTTCTACTCAGGGTCTCCCTCTGGCATCTGTCTGCAATGCTGCATTCTCTGTGATGCTGTAGTAAATTGTGGTACTGGACCTCCACCTAGCTTCTGTCTGTGGTACTGTGGACTCTGATGCACATTGATTACTTTTGTTCTCGACAGTCCCTAAACTGGCCACCGATTCCTCTTAGTGCTTAGATTCAGGCAAAGAAAGAAACCAGTCCCTGAGGCAAAACCCTGAAAGGTCAGAACATTGGACATGCATTCCACTCCTTTCTCTTCCAGGGGAGAAGTTGGAAGTTGATGGTTTCTAACCAATCATGTCATCCTGGGAGCATGGGTCACTTACAAGGAAGTGCTATGAATTTTCCAACTGTGTTTTTATGCAGTTGGTTTCATACTCACTTTGGGTACAAGAACCCAGTTAACTGGTTTTTGGTTTTCTCAAAAAGGTAATTGGTCCATGTATTGTTAAATTTGTGTCATACGAGAGGAGGGTCTGGAGCTGCCTATTCTGCCATCTTGCTGCTGTCACTCCTGATTTGAATCCTTTTATGTTTTTTTTTGTTTTTTTGTTTTTTTTTTGAGGGCAGTGTCACTGGCCCTCATATGTGAGACCGAACCGGGGCCGCTGGCTTCCGAAGCCAGCGCTTAACCACCGTGCCACTCGGCCGGCCCTGAATCCTTTTAAATGAATTTGTATTTGTTCTATAGTCTACTAGATTATGGTCGGCTTTGATAAATATGCCATGCAGACCTGAATGTCTATTCTGCTGTTGATAGGAGGAGTGTTATATAAATAAGATTGATAGTGTTATTTAAACCTTATACATGCTTACTGATATTTTTATCTGCTTGTTCTGTTGATTATTGAGATGCATTTGAAATCTCTGACTATAATTTATTAATTGTGGATTAATAATATATTAATTGTGGATTTCTCCTTACACTTATAACACATTTTACTTCATGTATTTTGAAGTTCTGTTATTAGGTGCATAAGAAAGGGAATGGTGGAGGGCAGAGAAATGCACACTGATGTCAGGAGAGAATTAAACTATGTTTTTAAAATGTTACATATTTGTAACTGAAAATGAACTGTGAAAGTATACAGACTGAGAAGGAAGAAATAACACTGTCTTTGTTCACAGATGACATGATTATCTACATGAAAAATTTTTTTTAAATCAACAAAGAAAACCTGTAAGTGATTTAATTGGAATCTGAATTTAACAACAATATCATTTACATTAGACCCCAAAAAAAGCACAAACTTAGATATAAATCTTAACAAAATATGAACAAGATCTATATGAGGAAGAATACAAAACTCTGATGAAAAACACCAAAGGAAATGGAAATAAACAGAGAGATATTACATATACAGTTGACCCTTGAAAAATCAATGGGTTAGAGGCTGACTCTCCATATACACAGTTGGTTGAATCTACAAATGCAAAACCTAGGGATACAGAGGGCCACTGTATATTTATTGAAAAAAAAAATCCATGTATAAGTGGACCCATGCATTTCAAACCCATGTTGTTCAAGGGTCAAAAGCATATGGAAAATAGAGCTCAATATTGTCAAGATATCAGTTCTTCCCAACTTGATCTGTAGATTCAATGCAATCCCAATCAAAACCCATGCAAGGTTTTTTTTGTGTGTCATTATTGATAAACTGATGCTAAAGTTTATATGGAGAAGATAAAGACCCAGAATAGCCAACACAAAATTGAAAGAGAACAAAGTCAGAAGGTTGACACTACCCACCTTTAAGACTACTATAAAACTATGATAATCTAGATAGTGTGGTATTGGTGAAAAACAAACAAACAGATAAATAGGTCAAATGAACAGAACAGAAATCCCAGCAATAGACCCACACAAATAGCACCAAGTGATCTTTGACAAAGGAACAATGATAATTCAATGGAGAAAGGATAATCTTTTCATCAGAGTGTGCTGGAACAACTGCACATCACATGTAAAATATAAATCTAGGCACAGATGATACACCTTTCACAAAAATTAACTTAAAATGGATCATAAGTCTAAATGTAAAATTCAAAGTGATTAATCTCTAGATTAACATAAGTGAAAGTCTAGTGACCTTGGGTTTGGTGATGGCTTTAAAAAACATCAAAAGCACAATCCATGAAAGAAAAAATGGGGACGTTGGACTTCATTGAAATTAAAATTTTCTGCTGTTAAAAACACTATTAAGAAAATGAAAAGACTAGCCACAGACTGGGAGATAATATTTGCAAAACAAATAAAGGATACATATCCATAATATTCAAAGAAATCTTAAAACTCAGTAATAAGAACACAAACAACACAATTATGGGCTAAACAATAAAAAATGTGCAAAAGAGCTGAACATACACCTCATGGATGAAGATACAAAGATGGCAAAATGCTCAACATAACATCATTAGAGAATTGCAAATTAAAATGATATCCCTTAGAATAAAAAACATAAAATCTTGTTGGTTTCTGTTTCTCTGGAGAACCCCCACTAATATACATGGCATTCTCAGCTACTTGTGTGTGTAATGTTTATTCATTATTTTATTTCCAGAACTGACTGAAGTGCCTAGCACATTGTGGGA
Organism: Aselliscus stoliczkanus; assembly: GCA_033961575.1. Taxonomy (NCBI): domain Eukaryota; kingdom Metazoa; phylum Chordata; class Mammalia; order Chiroptera; family Hipposideridae; genus Aselliscus; species Aselliscus stoliczkanus. The sequence continues at coordinate 73,802,327 of CM066732.1, read as the reverse complement.
GGCTGATGATATTTTTGGACTTTAGAATATCCATCATCTGACATTCTTTTGCTCCCTATAGTGAAAGAGGGGTTCATTTTCTTTTCCCTCTCATCCTTATCCATATTTCTGCAAAAGCCCAAGTTACATCAGGGATAAGGGCATAAACAATATCTGGATAACATCAACATCCTTGAAACAACAACACCTCATCATCTTTGAGAACAGGAAAGAAAGCTCTAATTGGTCTCTTTCATTTCTTATAGACTGACAACTATTAGCAGGATGGAGAATGAAGAAATGTATATGTAAGTAAAGGTGGGGGCAGAAGGGGATTAGGAAAAAATTAGCTGTTGTGATCTGAAAAGTTCAGGAAAAGAGTCATTAGAGTTACCTTAAAAGACAAATGCCACATGATTTCACTTATATGTGACATCTAAAAAACAAAGCAAATGAACAACAAAACAGAAACAGACTCACAGATACAGAGAACAAAGTGATAGTTGCCAGATAGATGGAGGTGAGTTAGGGGGCTGGGTGAAAAAGGTGAAGGAATTAAGAAGTACAAATTGGCAGTCAGGGATATAAATACAATGTAGAGAATAAAGTCAATAGTATTGTAATAACTACGTATGGTGCCAGGGGGGTACTAGATTTATCAGGGGATCACTTTGCTAATTATATAAATGTCTAACCACCATTCTGTACACCTGAAACTAATATAATATTGAAAGTCAACTGTAACTGAAAAAAATAAAATAGACTACAAAAATGAGTTACTTCAATAAGTTGGAGGAAGGACTAGGGAGAAAGAGCCTAATGTTTGACTGACTCATTGAATTAAAAAAGCAGAAGGAAAAAAAACAGGAAAAGAAAACATGGGGTTTTTGTTTACCCTAGAGACATTCACCACCCAGGTAGAGAGCTTTGAAAAACTAGGGTTATGTACCTTTACCCAAAGAAAAATAGTATAACTACTTTCTCTACATTTAATCTATAAATGCATTATTTGTTTTGAATTTTCTCAATCTTGTGGTCACTAGTCCCTCTTATTTCTTGTTATTCCTTAGCTAAGAGCAGTTTATTAGTTACTTATTGCTGCCTAACAAATTACCCCAAAACGTAGCTGTCTAAAACAACACACATTTGTTATCCCACAGCTGCTGAGGAACTGGGTGTTGCTTAGCTAGTTCCTCCAGTCCAGGGTCTCTAAGGTGTCAGTCAGGGCTCCAGTCATCTCAAGGTTTAACTGGGACAAAATCTTCCAGCTTCCCTCAGTGTTTGTTGGCAGGATTCAGTTTCTAGGGGGTTATTGGACTGAGACCTCAGTTCTTCACAGGCTTCTCAATTCCCTGACAGGTGGGTCTTTTACACAGGTCAGCTCAGAACATGGCAGCTGGCTTCCTCAGAGTGGGCAGCAAGAGAGGGCCAGCAAAAAGGAAGTTATAGTCTTTTGTAACCTAATCTCGTTAAGTGACATCTGACCACTTTTGGCATACTCTATTAGAAGTGAGTCTCTAGACCCAGTGTACCCTCAGGGGAAAGGATTATACAAGAGTGTGTAATTTTATATATAATTTGAGGTGGTCCTAAATCTTTTTTTTTATTATTATTATTTTTAAAGATTTTATTGGGGAATTGGGGGAGAGAACAGTGTTGGGGAATTGGGGAAGGGAAACAGACAAGTTGCTGTCCTTTCATTCTTCAGTCTAGTTGCGGAGGGCGTGGCTTTACTGGCTCATGTTGGTATTGTCATTGCTCTCTTCCCGGGTGAGGCAGTCGCTTGCTGTCCATTGGACGGCCGCTCAAGGCGGCTTACAAAAGCGCTTGCCAGCTCCCTGCCAGCCCCACTACAGCCTACCCTGTTTCCAAGGACTCACGGCAGCCCAGCTCCACGTTGAGCTGTTGTTCACCATCTTAGCTGTAGAGGGGGCAGGCGTCACTGGCCCATGTGGGATCCCAATGGGCCCTGCTGCTCAGAGCTGGCATCCCAAGCCAACTCTTAACCAACGAGCCACTGGGCCAGCCCCTAAACCTTTTCTTAAGTTATTCTTCCTGATCTGTGTTCCCTTTCCATCTGTTCTGACAAACTATACCACTCCTCTATTTTCTCATATATTTTTATGGTACTTTGTTTGTGTCCACAAGTATCTGTCTCAGACCTTAGCAGAATTAAAGAAAAAAATGCATTTCGAAGCTTATTCTATAACAGATTTCTTCCTCAGAGCACTGTCCATTCATTAAAATATAATAAGAGTTTGTGAATTTTATAACCTATTTTGTACCAACTAATTTGCATCCAATTCTTTTCATGTCTTCTTTACCACTCCTTTTTTTCACACTTAGTAAAGTGTAACTTCCTTTCACTAACTTGAACCACTAACTTGGGAAACTGCCCATACCTCATATCTTGCCTATTATCTGGAGATGTGTAAAAATCATTACTGCTCATTACCCAACACCCAGCGGAGTACCTAGCACATAGTATGTGTTCAGTAAACATTTGGTGTCTGAATGAATAAAATGAAATATTTGGTACCTGAACGAGTTAACATGAAATTTATGAAGGCAGAACGGATCTGTGGAACAAGAAAACCACATTTGAATTACTAGGAGCTAATTAATTATGGCATTCCTTATTTCAACACGGCAGGTACACAAATTGAGAACTTAATTTTTGTTTAATTCTGGAAAGTTCAACATTTTGTCTTAAAGAATTCATATACTGAACGTATGCACCCATATCTCTTTCCAGTGGTTAAGTGGAAGGGTTACCTCCTCCAACTTTTGGTCAGAAACCTGCCTTGGCCAGGAGATAAGTGCTGCTTTTTGCTGACCCGTTTGGAGTCCAGCTTCGGCCCTTCTCATTCAGTCATCACTTGGCAATACTCCCCTCTCATCGCTGCCTGGCATCTCCTTCTCATTCGCCCTCTCACCTCAGACCACACACAACACAGGAAACCCCATTCCGCCAGGTCCTGCGGAGACGCGGCAGCGCTCAAGCTGAGGCCACAAGACGCGTTTCTAACCCCGCGGTTTTCCTCCTCCAACCATACGAGGGGCCACACAATATTTTGCTCTCGCGCATCGCTCCAGACGTCGCGGACCCCACGATCGTAGCTGTCAGCGGGAGCTGCCGCGGAACCGAAGATCAAATTCCTGGGAAGAACTCTGCAAACTCGCTGCTTCGCCGAGAGGCCCCGCCCCGCGGCCCCAGCGGCGCGACACGCGCATGCCCGGTGCGCGCCGCCTGCCTCTGGCGCCCGCCCCGCCTCCGCTCCCCGTGGGCCCTCACGCGCAACGCGCGCTAGCTCCCCTCACCGCCACGCCCCCTCCTGCTTGTTTGCGGGCGCGCGCACCGCCTCGCCCGGGGGAGCCTCGGTTTGCTCCGAGCTGGCGGACGCGGTGGCTGCGCGTTGGGCCTGAGGAACTCTGGGCGAGCGGGCAGAGGAGACTCCGGGGCGGGGCGGGCGCCTCTCAGGTAAACGGGTAGCTGGGAAGTTTGGGCGACCCGAGAAAGGGGTGGGGGGTGGGCGTAGAGCAGCCCTGGAAATGCCGGCCGCAGCCCCCCTGGAGAAGGTGAAGGGCCCGCGCGGCATCTGCGCCCGGAGAACGTTGGCCCCTGAGGCGGGGAGTGATGAGGCTCCCGGGAAGGGCAGCGCTGTGGGGTCCACGGGTCCTCTTTTTCGGCAGGATTTCGGCATCTTCCCCGTTTCCTATTACTGGATCAGCAATTGAGTATTTATTCAGAGTGTAGGTTTCTGTTTGTTTTCTCCTTCTGTGGCGGTGAGTTAGAGGGTACACAGGTCCAGGTTCAGCCTATGATTGACTCTGTGCCCTTGAGAGTCACCTAATCGTTTTGTATTTCAGGTCTCACACTTGTAAGTTTCCGCAAAGAATGCGATACTTGTTTAGGCACCGTGCTGTAGACAGATGCTGTTCGAATATGCTTGGTTCACAATGTCTCTGGGCCCAGATTTCTCTTAAATTGGAAGGTGACACTACCCAACAACAATATTTGTGAAGTACTTTGAGCTCCATGGATGGAAGGAACTGGATAAACACAAGATAGCGTTAGTAGACGGGATGGTAGAAAGAAAAACTTTCCACAAGAACAGGCTTTTTGAAAAGCTCCTTTGAACATTTTATGCAGATTAAATCGCAGTGGTGGTAAAGAAACGTAAGCCAAAACAAAGGGTCAAAGAAAACTACATTTCAAGGAGGGATTTTCTTTTTTCTTCCTCAGATTTTTATTTATTTATTATTATTATTATTATTAGTTTCAGGTGTCACAAGGTGTTGGCTCCTAGGGATCTAATGTGGAATTAACTTAAAATGACAGTTACAGATTTATTTGGGTATCCTGTGCAATAGTATACCAAGAAAATTAAAACAAAGCTGACTTCTATATTAGAAATAAGGAATTAAGATAACTCATTGGTGAGAGGTAATGATAGCAAATCAGAAAAGTGAATGGAGATGTATAATTTTCTCTCCAAGGAACAGAGTCTATAGAAATCTTTTTAGTATATCAACTGTTAAAGGATAATAGACCTACAGAAAAGTGCATGAAGGGCCGGCCGAGTGGCACGGTGGTTAAGCGCTGGCTTGGGCTGCCAGCGGCCCCGGATCGGATCCCACATTTAAGGGCCAGTGACACTGCCCTCTGCAGCTTAGATGGTGAACAACAGCTTGACCTGGAGCTGGGCTGCTGTGAGTCGCTGGCAACGACATAGGCTGCAGTGTGGCTGGCCAGCAGCTGGCATGAGTTTTCATGAGATGCCGCCCAATGGCCGGCGAGTCACTGCCTCACACAGGAAGAGTGCAATGATAATACCAACATGGGGCAGTGAAGCGATGTTCTCCACAACTAGACTGAAGAGCCAAAGGACAGCAACTTGTCTGTTTCCTTCCCCAATTCCCCAATAAAATCTTTAAAAAAAAAAAGTGAATGATAAGCGTACAGCTCATTGAATTTTCACAAAGTATATCTAGTACCTAGAGAAGGAAGAACATTACTTGCATCCTAGACGCTCCACTTTGTGCTGCCTTTCCAAAGGTAACCATTATCTCGATTTTTAATGTCATTTTTGAGTTTACCTATTATTGACTTTGTATAAATGGAATCATACAGTATATAGTCCTTTGTATCTCACTTTTGCTTAGTATTGTGTTTGTGAGATTTATACAAGTTATGTAGCAGTTCTTATGCTGTATAGTATTACATCGAGTTTTTGGCTATTAACAATAGGGCTTCTGTGAACATTTTTATAATTACTTTGGTGAATATATATATACATTTCTGTTGGATATATATACCTACTGATAAAATGGCTATATTATGGGATAGCAGATATGTATTTCTGGAATAACTACCAAAAGATTTTCAAATTAGTTTTGTCAACATGCCTTTTAGCAGTGTTGGAGAATTCTGGCTTCTCCAAATGCTCGCAACACTTAGTATTATCTTTGTTTATTTTAGTCATTTTGGTAGGTATACAGTGATATCACATTGGGGTTTTTCCCAGATATCCCTAATGACTAGTAATATTTAACACCCTTTAATATATTTATTGACCATTGGATATCCTCTATAGCAGGGGTCATCAAATTTCTCGTAAAGGGCCGGATGGTAAATATAAGAATATAGGCAGCCCTTGCTTTGTAGGGTGGGTTTCAGTTGAAGCAGTACTGTGTGAAGCTAGAACTACCTGGATTTTAGGATTTGCAGGCCATACAGAGTCTCTGTTGTATTTCCTTCCTTTCCTTCCTTTCCTCCCTCCTTTATTTTTTGTTCTCTCTTTTTCTTTCTTTCTTGGTTGCTTTCTCTATTTCTTTCCCTCCCTACATTTTCTTTCTTGCCTTCCTTTCTCCTTCCTTCCCTCACCTCCTTCCTTTTCTTCTTTTTTTCCTGGCCTGCTTGTTTGCCTGCCTTCCTTCCTTCCTGCTCTCCCTTCTTCCCTCCTTCCTTTCTTCTTGTTTCATGATTTGCTAATCCCTGCTATGTGGGAAAATGACTTCAAAAATAACTGTTCAATCTTTCCATTGGTGGTGAAATCATTAACTGAGAGGAGCTGTATTGGAAAAGTACAAATACATAATAATATTAAGTAATATATGCTGTGGTGTTTTGGGGTTAAATTCCAAATTCCTAAAACATACTTTATTTGCTTTTTACCAGTTTTACCTCTAATAAGACTAATAACAGACCTGTTTGAGACTTCTCTAATCTGTCATTGCTCCTACTTTCTCATCCCTTTAAAGCTGAGAAACAAAAGAGAGAGTTAAGTGAGACAAGAAAGGAGATACAAGGCTGTCCAAGTGGCGAGTTGGTTAAGAGCTGGCTTGGGACTCCAGCTGTGAGCAGCAGGGCCCCAGTTCAGATCCCACATGAGGGCCAGTGACCCTGCCCTGTACAGCTAAGATGGTGAATAACAGCTTGACCTAGAGCTGGGCTGCTGTGAATCTCAGGCATAGGCTGCAGCACCCCTGCAGTGGGCTACCGTGAGCTACTGTGAGTGGCCGGCAGCCTGCGTGAGCTGCTGTGAGTGAGTGCCTCACCAGAGAAGAGCACAATGATAATACCAACATGGGTCAGTGAAGTGACATCCTCCACAACTAGACTGAAGAACAAAAGAACAGCAACTTGTCTGTTCCCCTTCTCTGATTCCCCAATAAAATCTTAAAAAAAAAAACAAGAAAAGAGATACAACCCTTCTTTGATACTGCATCAAAGGCTAGGGAAGGGATGAATGTCCAGATAGCTCTAGACATGGTAAAAAAAAGTATAAAAACATAAAATACTGTTTGTAGTATTTTAAGATGGATATTGTCTTTTGAGCTGTTCCATCTTGGCATGGCTTGATTGAAATGTATACCTGATTAAGTATACTCATGGGAAGTAACAGCCAGTGGCTTGGGCCATGAAACTCAGCTGTGGTACCCCTGGCCAGGATGGAGGTCCTTTCTTCTTTAAATGTCCCATGGAGATGTCTTATTTATATTCTTTTACTTTGGGCTCCCTGTCTTCACTCAGTACAAAAAGTATCAGAAAACTTTGGAAAGTATCAAAAACTTCCTTTGAATACTGTTTCAGCTTGTGTTAACATTTTTAGCTAACACTTTTTTTTTTTAGGTGGTTTAATGAATTTAGATATATGCTCAAACTAATGAGAGGCTTGTGGGTCATCTCCATCAATGTGACCTTTTCTTTGATAATTGAGTTTTTTTCCATCATACTTGATTGCTATGCAAACACAGATTTAAGATAAAGCACTAAGTCTTAGAGCTTCCCCCACCACCAAATTCTATTCTTGAGCCTTCTATAGAAATTCTGGATCTAGTTATGCATTTATATACACGTGTCTATACACACATAATTTGATTAATATACATACGTTCCTGCTTTATAATTGCCACACAAAGCAATTGTAGTTATACGCAATGTTTTCGCTGCACTTCTTGGAACAGAGTTATTACAAATTATTATGGCTGGTAAAGGGTGTGTGTGTTGTGGAGGGGTTTCTCTGACAAGTGAGTCTCCCATCCCCCTTGGCTCCTGACCTCAGATAGGTGCAAATAAGGTATTTATGCTGAATGGTACTAGACCCTGACTGATGATTCTGTATGATAAGGATGTGTCTGTCAGTCCAGTTGTCATCAGCTTCCCAGAGGACCTACTCCCCTGGACATTGCCTGCATCATATTGCCATTATTAACTTCTGGGACTCCATTTTACAGGATTCCACTGGGGACAAACTTTGCCTTTTCTGGTTGCAGTTTCTATTTTTATATGTTTCACTAAGGTTACATTTAATCTTATTTCCTTTGTTTAAGGCAACTCTATTTCTCTGCTGTGATCTGTTATCTGTTGCTTGTATAATTTACTTCCAGCAAATAATCTCATTACTAAAATATCCAGACACCTGGGACTAGGGATGGGCAGAAGATAGCTCACTTTCATCTCAAATGCCACCTACAGAGATAGCTTTAGCATTGATGAGAGAAAAAGAGATAATGTATAGCATTAATCAGTTCTTGCTGCTGTTATTAGTAATATATTATTCTTCCATTTGAATTTAATAGATTTTGAGGCAAAGAATAGGGCTGTTTTAGGGCATTAATTGCAAAAACACTGGGTATAACAGCAAAATAAGTGGGACTTATTACCTGTGTTAACATTTCCTGGAACTAGCCTCTTGTAAAATGAGGCAGTTTGACCAAGTATCTCATCCTTAATGTAATTCTTTCCAAAAGACACAGTAAAGAAGCACAGATTTAGAATTTAGAAGTTAAATAACTCTATAGGTCACTTAGGCTACCCTCTCTGTTTTATTTTTCCTGTGAAAACACTGAAGCCTTGAGAGATTATATTTAGTCGCATAGTTACCAGAATCCAGTTCTTCTAATTTTTATTCCAGTTTCTTTTTGTATTATGCTGCTTGTAATAATAGGCATCCTTCTAAAATAATCCTGGTATTTACTCTCTTGTATAATCCTTTCCCCTGAGGGTAGACTGGGTCTAGAGGCTCACTTCTAATAGAGTATGGCAAAAGTGGTCAGATGTCACTTAACGAGATTAGATTACAAAAGACTATAACTTCCTTTTTGCTGGCCCTTGCTGCCCACTCTGAGGAAGCCAGCTGCCATGTTCTGAGCTGACCTGTGTAAAAGACCCACCTGTCAGGGAATTGAGAAGCCTGTGAAGAACTGAGGTCTCAGTCCAATAACCCCCTAGAAACTGAATCCTGCCAACAAACACTGAGGGAAGCTGGAAGATTTTGTCCCAGTTAAACCTTGAGATGACTGGAGCCCTGACTGACACCTTAGAGACCCTGGACTGGAGGAACTAGCTAAGCAACACCCAGTTCCTCAGCAGCTGTGGGATAACAAATGTGTGTTGTTTTAGACAGCTACGTTTTGGGGTAATTTGTTAGGCAGCAATAAGTAACTAATAAACTGCTCTTACTAATTTTAGAAAAATTTTAATAAAACGAAGAGTTCATCCTTAAGCTTTTGGGACCATAGTTGCAGTCTTTTTTTATCATCTTAAATATGTTTGACATAACATAAAAAATATGTTATTTTTACTTTTGGAAAAGCAAGATATTCACCATTTAACAATAAGTTCTATGTATTTTTTAGTTATAACTTAATTGCCAGGTATTTGTTTTATCCCCAATCTGGCAACATAAGACTACTTCAAAGTTTGGTTTGGTTTGGAGTTTCATTAAGGCAGATGACCAATTGGACAAATTTACCTAGAACTGCTTTTGCAATTGGCATGAGCTCCTCTGATTCAGACACTGTCTGTACTGAAGGTGTTTTTAACTTAGATTTTATACGGCTTGGATTGTATGTAACCAGGTAATCTTCTTTTGTTTAGCTGCAGTTCTGTATTACGGTGATTTGATTACATATGAGGTCTGGCAATTATGTTCCAGAGCTTGTTGCAACAGTGTTGCTAACCTATTTTTGATATCAGAGGGATAATTCATTATGAATTTGTAACCAACTGGACAAGCAGTAACCAAGTGTACTATTTGGAAGTGCTGAAAAGGCTGCGTGAAAAAATTAGACAATCTGAACTTTTCTCCAACAATTCATGGCTGTTGCATGACAACAATGCACTAGCTCATACGGCACTGTCTGTGAGGGAGTTTTTAGCCAGTAACCAAAGAACTGTATTGGAACACCCGCCCTACTCACCTGATCTGGCTCTCAATGACTCTGTCTTTACCTGAAGATAAAGGAAATATTGAAAGGAAGACACTTGGATGACTTTCAGGACATCAATGATAATGTGACGGCAGCTCTGAAGGCCATTCTGGAAAAAGAGTTCCAAATTGCTTTGAAGGATAGACTAGGCCCTGGCGTTGATGCATAGCTCCCCAAGGAGAGTACTTTGAAGGTGACCATAGTGATATTCAGCAATGAGATATGTAGCATTTTTTCTAGGATCAGTTCGCAAACTTAATTGTCTGGCCTATTATAAATAGTATTTTGAGACTTGCCTTTAGTATCCTTAGATTTATACATTTTGGAAGCTACTAGAGTACAGCAGGAATAATTTCACTGGAACCTTTAATCCTGAATCTTGCTTTATTTTGTGTTGGAGCATACCAGTGTCCCACCTTCATAGCTTTATCTTGAGAGTTTTGTGAAACAAGTTTTGAAAAACAAAAAATAAATGAATATATAACTAACATAGATTAGTTCACTTTTAAAAAACTTTATTGTAAAATTTAATACATGTAAAGTATATAACATATATGTGGACAGTTCAATGAATAAATAAAAAGTTAAGGGCCAGCTGAGTGGTGCGTTCGTTAAGAGCTGGCTTGGGATGCCAGAGGCCCTGGTTTGGAACCCACATATGAGGGCCAGTGACACTGCCCTCTACAGCTAAGATGGTGAACAACAGCTCCACCTGGAGCTGGGCTGCTGTGAGTCCCTGGGACGTTACAGGCTGCAGCCCCTGCTGCAGTGGCTGCCATAGGCTCAGTGAGTGGCTGGCAGCCAGCGTGAGCAGCCGGCAGCCAGTGTGATCTGCCTCATCCGGGACGAGTGCAATGACTATACCAACATGGACCAGTGAAGCAACGTCCTCCACAACTAGACTGAAGAACAAATGGACAACAACTTGTCTGTTCCCCTTCCCCAGTGCCCCAACGCCAATTCCCCAATAAAATCTTTAAAAAAAAAAAAAAGTTACCCACGTGATTACCATTAAAATATTCTGAGTTGAATAATCATTAAAATGGGTAAATACTTGCTTTGTATATGGTTATTTTTTATTTTATTTTATTTTATTTTATTTTTTAGCTGAGCCATCCTGCCAACTGTTGGCAGCTCAGTGGCAGCTCAGCTCAGGCTGGGCATCAAACTGCTGTTGCTCAGAGCTCAGCTCGCACTCTTGAACAAGACCTTAACCAACTGAGCCACTTGGCCGGCCCCTGGTTATTTTTTTTTTTTAATGCTGTGTATGAGAATGTATGTTGATGTGAGTTCTGCTGTTGATGGATGCAGTGCTTTACACATGTCTATCAGATGACATTTTCAAATTCTTTTGTTAAAAATCTTCTCTTACTGATTTGTGTGCATGTGCTTGATTGACGATTTACTGTATGTTAAATATCCCTATGTAATTGTGGATTCTGTTTTTCCCTTGTAATTCTGTTAATTAATTTTGAGATCATGTTATTAGAAACATGCATATTTATAATTGGTCTATCTTCCTATGAATTGAATTTTTTTTTCTATTATGACGTTTTCTTTTTATCTCTAGTACCGGATTGGGCCGTCTATAATGTGCTCCTGTATATAATGCGCACCCACGTTTGTGGCAAAACTTCCAGGGAAAAAATCTTCCATTTTAATTTTTTAATTCAAATTTTAATTTCTTTATATTTAGGCACTTGCTTTTTTGTGTTATAAAGGAATTTTAGCATTTATTTTTTTAACTTATTATGGAACCAGAAATTTTACAAATAATTACAAAACACAAGAACAGATACAAGATACAAGAAATTTTATGTACTGGTAACAAATTTACAATATTATGCATCATAGAAGGCCAAGGATTCTTCGTCGTTTCAAGTAAGTTCAACAAAACCGATATATCGTATTCCAGGGTATTATTTTACATACAGATAATCATTCTTGATTCCTAGAGTTAGCATAAATAAAAGAAATAAAAACATTTATATAGATATGGAATTAGTACCACCCATGTTTAATAACTATCCTTATTTTTCCCTCAAAAATACGGGCAAAAAGAGGTGTACATTTACACAGCAAAATACGGTAATGCCTTTTGTTTTAAAGTTTAGTCTGATTTTTAAAAAACTTTATTTTGAAATAATTTTAGACTTACCAAAAAGTTGTAAAAATAGTAACAGAAAGTTCTTATAAATCCTTCACCCTACTTTTTTTTTTTTTTAAAGATTTTATTGGGGATTTGGGGGAGGGGAACAGTGTTGGGGAACCGGGGGAGGGGAACAGACAAGTTGCTGTCCTTTTGTTCTTCAGTCTAGTTGTGGAGGACCTTGCTTCACTGGCCCATGTTGGTATCATCATTGCGCTTTTCTCAGGTGAGGCAAATCAGACGCCAGCCTCTGGACAGCCACTCACAGTGGCTATTGGCAGCTCACACTGTTTGCCGGCCACTCACTGCCTATGGCAGCCCGCTGCAGCTATGCCGTCCCCAGGGACTCACAGCAGCCCAGCTCCAGGTGGAGCTGTTAGCTGTAGAGGGCAGTGTCACTGGCCCTCATATGTGGGATCTGAACTGGGGCCACTGGCATCCCAAGTCAGCTCTTAACCAATGTGCCACTCAGATGGCCCCTTCACCCTACTTCTAATGTTTACACAATGCATAATTATAGCACAATTATCAAAATCAAGAAATTAATATTATTATAATATTATTCACTAAATGATACACTTTATCCAGATATCACTAGGACCCAATCCAGATCCCATGGTTTATTTAGTTGTCATGGTACCTGAGTCTTCTCCAGCCTGTTACCTTTGTTTTGATTTTGACATAACTCTGTCAGCCTTCTTTTGGTTAATGTGTGCATGGAATAGGATTTTTACAAATTCAGCAGGACACCTTTGTGTTACAGCTCGAGCATTTGGTAATTGGATCATTTCATACATTCATATTTTGTGTTATTCCCTTTTTACCTGCTGTTATTTTGGAAATTCTATATGCTTTATCATTCTTTTAGTGGTTATTATAGAGACTATTGCATCCTGGAATGTATCTTTTCAGACCTTTATGCATTTCCTTACATGCGTATATATCTAAAACACATGGTTTTGGGTTTTCTTTGCATTGTTCTTAATACAATGATTATGCTTTATTATTTTATAATTACCCCTTTTCATTTAATAATAATTTATACATATTTCTATATCAATGTATGTATGCATAGTGTTTACAATATTTATGTACCATAGTTTGTATAACCAAACCCTAACTGGTGGACATTTGTGCCGTTTCTAATTTTTTAAAACTCAGGCTTTAAAATCCTGAGCACAAGAGGTGGTACAATGAGCACTGCAGCTTATGTTCTTGGATGTATCCTTGTATGTTTGCACTCTTTGCTAGAACAGATTTCTAGAAGTAGAGTTGTGGAATCAGCGTTTGCACATTTAAATCTTTACCATTGTGGGGCATTCTTTTTATTTCGTAATAACATAGTTTGTATAAAAATGATATATGCTCATTATAAACTCTTTCAAGCATAATAAATAAATTAAAAAGATGACAGTAAAACATTACCCCAAATTCTATCAGTCCAACCAAAACAACCTTCATAAAAAACCACGTGCACAGAATTCTATGTTTCTGTTCTTAGAGTGCTCAATGTTAAACAAACAAAATACCCATAGGCACATGTTGTAAAATTTCACAACACCAAGATGAAAAAAAAACCCTGAAGGTTTCCAGAGTGAAACCAAGAACAAGCTCCCTGGAAAGAAAAAAAAAAATTGAATATACCAGCATCAATCATCTTAACCAGCAGTATCAGCTGCTAGAACACAGTGTTGCAATGATTTCAGTTTTGAAGGCTAGTACTTTTGAACCCTAGAGTTCTTGGCTATTCAACAATCAATAAAGTGTGATAGAACAAAGATTTTCAGACCTGGAACGCCTCAGAAGTTATCCTCTAGCAAAATAAAGAAAAGAAGGACCTGGAATGTAGAAAAGAGAAAATCCAATGAAGGAGAACAGTGAAATGTCACCGGAGGGGCAGCCATGTCACAGGTCTAGAGAGGAGATGGCCCAGATTTCAGAGAGGCCTCCTAAAGAAGGAGGTTCCCTAGGAAGAAAGGCAATTTAAGAGATCTTATAACCTCTGGGCCTGGGGTTTTCTCTGCTGGAAAATTTTTTAAGCTATGAATGTCTGGGAGATCATTGTCTTCATCCTGATAGTGGCAGTTTTTATCTTGATTGGTCTGGCAAGAAGCTTATCAGTTTCATTTCAGAAAACCAGCTTTTGATATCATTGATCTTTTTCTGTGTTGATTTTTTTTTTTATAAGCTGAGCCATCCTGCCACCTGTTGGCAGCTCAGCGGCAGCTCAGCTCGGGCTGGGGATTGAACTGCTGTTACTCAAAGCTCAGCTTGAGCTTTTAACCAACAGAGCCACTCAGCCGGCCCTTCTGTGTTGATTTTACATGTTCAGTTTCATTGATTTTTGCTCTCTATCATTTCCTTCCTTCTTGCTTTGGGCTTCATTTTTCACATAATTTTGTAGTTTTTAAAAAGTGGAAAATGAAGTGTTAATGAGAGGCCTTCCTCTCTTTGTTTAATATAGGCATTTAGTATTATAAATTTCCCTCCAAGTATGGATTAAGCTACATCCCACAAATTTTGGTATGTTATATTTCTATTTTTATATAGTTCAAAATACTTTAAAAGTTTCCTTTACTCTTCCTTTTTGAACCGTGGGTTGTTTAGAAGTGTTTGGGGATTTTTGACATACCTCTCTGTTAGAATTCAAGTTTATCTCTGTTGTGGTAAGATAACATAATTTGTATAACTTCAATATTTATAAATGTGTTGATATTTGTTTTATGGACCAGAATAGGTGAGTGTACTATGTGCATTTGAAAAGATTGTGTATTCTGTCATGTTGGGCGGAGTTTTCTACAAATGTCAATTAGGTCAAGTTGATTGCTACACTGTATCCTTGCAGATTTTCTGTGTACTTATTCTGTTACTGAGAGAGGAATGGTGACGTTTCCAAGTATAATTAGGGATTTGTCTGATGCGTTTTCATCGCAACTCATGTATTTTGACACTCTTGTTAAGCACTTACATATTGAGGATTGTTTATGTCTTATTAGTGAATTAAACCCTGTAATGTATGTCTTTTAGTCTTGGTGATATTTCTTTTTGTTTTTTTGTTTGATATTAATAGGAACTCCTGCTTTCTTTTGATTAGTGTTTGCATGCTTTTTTCACTATGCTCTATTATGCTAAATATGTAATTAGGAAATGGTCATTTGTAGGATATTTTCATTTAATGTTGATGGGGTTCAGAACCTGTACATAAGGGCCGGTCAAGTGGCTCAGTTGGTTAAGTGCTCGCTCAATAGTGTGAGCTGAGCTCTGAGCAACAGCAGTTTGATGCCCAGCTTGAGTTGAGCTGCCATTAGGCTGCCAACAGGTGGCAGGATGGCTCAGCTAAAAAAAAGAACACGTACATAAGGTGACAGAATATGACACCTTGGCATCCTCAGTATTTTCTGCTGAAGGAATTTGAGAAAGGGCAGTTGTGAGAAGGCCCCTCTAAGCTCCCCTTCCCTCCTGAAGCATGTCTGTAAGACCCTCCTGTGAGAGTTGCCCTCCCTATAACTGAAGGGAAGGAGCATCCTTATCTCCCAAGACAGGCATAGGGAGACCTAGAGGAATCCAATCAGGCCTTGCTAAGTTTTGCCCAATTTCTTACCCTTGGCTCCTGTACCTTTTGTCCTATCATGTGTTCATGACTTTCTACTCTTTCTCAGACCAAGTATAAAAACGCTCAGACTTACACTTCTTTGAGTGTTTATTTCTTTGTGAAGGCTCGCATGTCACTAAAACTTACATTAAATATATTTGTATGCTTTTCTTCTGATAATCTGTGTTTCTCAGTTTGATATTCAGGCCTAGCAAGGGATCCTAAGTGGGTGGAGAAAGTTTTCCTCCCCTTGGTGTGCACTTTGTTTTTTTATGTATTTATTCATTTTAAATAATGTTTTGATTTTAGGAAGTAATATCTTATCAAGTATGACCTAAGATTTTATGTTAGGATATAATGACAAAAGTGTTCATCACATAATTTGAAAACTTTTTGCATTATGATTCTACTCTTGGTTGGGAATTGAATGGTAATTTCTTATGGATAGTATTTGCATTCAAGTGTTGGAATACTGTTTTGCATTGTCTCAACCATATACATGTAACCTGAAATATTTTTTTAATGTTTAAATTCCTTTTTTTTTAATGAAGCATTTTTTGAAGTATGATCGCTTCTCTAAGCAGCATGATTTGAAACTAATTAGTACTTTAATACTTTTATTATCTTTTAAATTTAATGTAAATTGAAGCAATTTCCTTATGTCAAACAGCTTATTACCAGCAGGGGAGCTACAGATACTGTGTGATATAGCTTATTATATCCCAAAGTAGAACATTTTATTCAGTGGCATGAGCTGGCACAGTGGGCAAGATTATTCTAGTTCATTTGGGAAAGTGAACTGTAGCTTAGGAAGTTCATATACAAAAACTCTGAGTTCCTTTGTCATTTTTCCCTGGTATGAAACTCAGTTAAGGATTTTAGTGGCTTAATTTCTATTGTCTTTATTTCATGCAGGTAATTTTCATCTTAGTTTAAATTAAAAATCTAAGTTTATATCTTTAAATGCCTATGTTTTTGTCAACCATTTTAGAATTAAAATCTCATTTAAAATATTTTGTCACTATTACTAGCTGGTTGGTTCCAGAAGCTCATGTTTGGTCTACATGTAAATGTACCTTGAATATGAGAGAAATTGTTTTCCTTACTAAAGTTTTTTGGAATAGTTTTTTTTTATTTTATAAAATGTGTTCTTAATTTTAGATAGACTTTATGAAAAATCAGAGGCCATATTTTTTGCCTATTAGTACCTAAAAATTGAGACCGCTGTAACATTGCCACATTTAATATTAAGGGATTTCTAAAAACTGCCATGAAGATGTTCCTTCTAGTGCTGTTCATAGCAGAGAACTGTGATGTTGCCATCCAGGGGGATATTAAACAACCATTGAAGTGATTTGAAGGGAAATGTTTATGACATATTATTGCAAAAAATTCAAGTATGTGTAGAGATTAATTACACATACATAAGATAGAAATGACAAAGGGGCCACACTAAGATTTTAAGAATATTTTATATTGTGGTGGTGAATGAAGAGGTGATCTTTTTTTCCTTCTTTCTATTTTTTCCCCCAGTATATTCTGGACTATTTTCTATAGGATATGCTCATTTTCTGTCCAGTGCCTAGAATTTCTATTTTTTTTTTTCAGTAATCCCTACAAAATCAAGAATTTGGTATTATTTTGACATTAGTATTGGATCAGCTGTGATTTCTCTTAGCATATAGAGTATAACCAGTGTATTTGTTTGAAAGAATATAATGATTTTTAAGCCCTTTGAAATCTTCTAAATGAATTGTTAAAAGATTGAAAAGTAATTAGAAAAATGTTTCCTGTTTTTGAGAAGTTTTTAAAAATGACCAGATACTTTCTAAGATGTCCTGGCAAAGAAGTGTGTGTGTGAAGGGGCAGTGGGGAGAGTGAGAGAGAAAGAGAGAGAGAGAAAATGAGAAAATGTGTGTATTTTCACAAGAGGGCTTGGGGTGAGCTTGGAGTTTGAGAGCTTCAAGCACCACGGATCATTGTTGACATTCATTGTTCCTGAACCAAGGAATTCCTGTGATTAGAATTGGAGGCGGAAAGGTGGCAGTCTAAGTTGTGTACTAGGATAGGAAAGGCCAAATGCACTAATAACCCCCAAACTGACTTCAAACAAGTTTATTGCTCACCCCTACAGAGCTTGACTTAGAGATCAGGGTTCTTGTTATATTGTGAAGGATTCCACTATCCTTCAGGGTTCCACTAGCTCAAGTATGGTTTACAAGGTTGCAGGAGAGGAAAAGAGGGCTGAAGGATCTCGTAGCATGCCCTTAAAGGAGAGCCCTTAATTTGGCTTTTATCACTTCTGTCCACACTACTTTTGCTACAGCTCAGTCACATGATCCAAATATAAAGAAGGCTAGAAAATTCAATTTTCCTGCACTTTCTGGAATAGGAACTGCTGTGGTTATAAGTCAACCAGTCTGAGGCTTGGAAGGGGAGAAGGTAGAAGAGTGATGGTTAGATCTTGTTATGAATTAAATGTTTGTGTGTTTGTGTCACCCCTCTCCCCCATTCATATGTTGAAAACCTAACTGTGATGATTTTGGGAGGTAATTAGAGTCCTTGTAAATGAGATTAGTGCACCTGTAAGTGTCACAAAAGAGCTTTCCTTCCCTCTATCTACCATGTGAGGATACAATGAGAAGTGGACTGTCTGCAACCCAGAGAAGGACCCTTACCAGAACTCAGCCATGCCAGCACCCTGATCCCAGACGTTCAGGCTCTAGAACTATGGAAAATAAATTTCTGTTGTTTACAAGCCATCCAGCCTATGGTATTTTTGTACTACAGCGGGCCAAACGTTCTAAGCAAATCTCATCTTTTTATTACTCTGAGAGGATTTTTGCCCTCCCTTGACATGACCCCATGGCACTTAGAGCTTGGGTTATTGCTACTGGTTTCTGTGTTGGTGGGACAGACAAGAATTGTGCCAAGGAAACATGCAGAAGGTACGAGACACACATTTCTCTAACCTACCTATTTTTTCAGCATCTACAGTGGTGTCTGCTCTTCACCCAAAGCTATAGTACTCTTCTCCCCCAATCATCTTTCAAGACAGCGGACACATGGATTTCTTGAAGTTTTGGTTGGTTCCTTGTGTCCCTGATACCTTCTCTCTTTTCTAATTTTTCTAGGTTGATTTTTTGGGAGAAAGAGCCAGCAATCTTTTAGTTTACGCATTGTCTTAAAACTTCCTAATTTCTGAGGAATTAGGGAAAAACTCCAACCTTGTCTTAGCTGAGAAAGAAACAATTTTATTTCTTGCCTCTATAAAGAATAAGCAGTTTATCTCTAGGATCTAGGTAAAAGGGTAATTTTGATGAACCAGTCACTTTGAGTATCTGGCAGTTACCAAGGATAGCAGAAAACTTGTGTTGGGTTACCCGTGGGATATGATTCTTGCTTTAGCAGGCTTATTCCCTTTCTTCTAATTGTTGATGCTATCCTCAAACCCTCCCCTCAAGTGAGGTCAGAAGTTTGGAATAATTTTAAAACTAACTTCTTAAAGCAAGTACATTGCTTCAAATTTGTAGCCTCTTATGGCATCCAAAAGGAAGAAAAATTAAAGACAATTTAATTTGAGAAAATAAACACCCTAAACAATAAAGTTATAAGGTTGAAAATGTTGTTTAAGTTTCCAAAATAAGCAAACAACTTCATCAAAAATTATTACATTGCATTGTGCATGTAAAACAGATACTCTTTGCTAAGCACTGTGCTCAACAGGCACTAGAAATATGAATTAGTTCAGTTTTAAATCATTATTATTAAAATGTTAATGTATGATAACTTTATTCATGTGAATTGACAGCACAGAGTAGTGGACTAATTAACTTTCATTTTAATTATATCAACATAAAGAGAAATATACTTAAAATATATGTTGAGTTTATGTAAGATGTGGAAATAAGAAAAATATTAAAAGAGGAAAAGCTGTTACATTACTATTGATTGTTACTCTTTATGCTAGTGCTGAATTACTGGGCTTTTATTAAGTTAAATTTATATACTTCTCATCATAATTCAAAAATAGTTGAGTTTACTTTGAAGTTTAGTTACATCAGTAATTAGAATATTTTTACATTGTTTAAAGAGTATATGTATTTGAAAATAGTTATTACAGAGGGAACCTTTAATAGTCTTTAAGTCCTTATAACATTAAAATTTTCAAAAAAATTCGTAAAAATATAAACACTTTTCACTATGTGATTTATTATTGGGGAAAGGTCAATGAAGTGTTTAGAAACCTTGCTTGTGTTTTGGTAAGTATCTCCCCAGCTGTTTGTTATTATGACCATAGGAACTTTGAAGAGAGTTTGTTTTTTGTTTTGTTTTTTTTAAAGATTTTATTGGGGAATTGGGGGAGGGGAACAGACAAGTTGCTGTCCTTTTGTTCTTCAGTCTAGTTGCAGAGGACATTGCTTCACTGGCCCATGTTGGTATAGTCATTCCGTTCTTCCCGGATGAGGCAGATCGGTCGCTGACCTCTGGACGGCCGCTCACCGTGCCTATTGGCAGCTCACACTGGCTGCCGGCCACTCACTGTAGCCTATGGCAGACCACTGCAGCAGGGGCTGCAACCTACACCATCTCCAGGGCTCGTGCAGCCCAGCTCCAGGTGGATCTGTTGTTAGCTGTAGAGGGCAGTGTCACTGACCCTGATATGTGGAATCCGAACCAGGGCCGCTGGCTTCCCAAGCCAGCTCTTAACCAATGTGCCACTCGGCCGGCCCTGAAGAGAGTTTTACTTGGGCATTTGCTTGCAGGTTATTGCTCCATATTTGTATCCTTGTGCAGTGACTTGTATGTTTTAGCCTCTTGAAAGGAACAGTGTGAATACTAAGTTTTACCTTTGCAGAATAAACTGCTACTATTCTTTTTCCAATAGAAAAATTTGTTAGAAGATGTTGAAGAAATCCTGAGTGGAAAATGTTGATTTGCATACTGATTCAGGAAAATGTTGTAATTACTTGTTAGAATGAACAGCTGGTCTTTTCAAAAGTCAGTTTGGTTTAATTTACTGTAAAATTAGTTTAAAAGACTGAAACATAAGCTCTGGAAACGTTTGTGTATTTATCCACTAGATGGAGCTGTATACTAATGTTATTGCTCCATAGCAAACAAGGGCTCCTACAGTTCTATCTGCAGAGATACAGGCCGATCTCATTTTATTGCTCTGCATTTTATTGCACTTCGCAGTTATTTCATTTTTTTAACAAACTGAAGATAAGATCCTCTACCAGCAAAAAGATTACTACTTGCTGAGACTCAAATGATGGTTAAATATTTTTAGCAATTAAGTATTTCTTAAGGTATATAATTTCTTTTAGACATAATGCTATTCCACACTTAACAGACCACATACAGTATAGTGTAAACATAATTTTTATATGCACTGGGAAACCGAAAAATTCGTGTGACTTGCCCTATTGCGGTAATCTAGAACCAAATCCACAATATCTCCAACGTATGCCTGTATTACTATGGTTAAACTTAAGTAATCTATTTGGTAATACAGTTTAATGATTTGTCTATTTTTTTGTATAACTTTAGGTAAAATAGGATTTTATCCCTTATATATAAAAATTTTATTTACCATTCATCTGTGGGGAATGTGTACAGTTGATTTTTTTGGTAGAGTTGCTGAGCTTCTCTTGGTCTATTCTTATACTTAGTACCCTAATGACCAAAAAAATATATTTTAAAAATTCAATATATAGTTGAAACAACCTTAAATGGCTTCCACTTAACAGTTTTCCCGAATAATTAAGTTCTGCCTTCCCTTGGTATAAACTTACTGACTGACTGACTCCTGTGGTATGCGCAGTGCTCAGGCTGGTGCATTGATTTCTGTAAATGCTTCTCTCACTGGTTCAGTTGATTTATATACTTACCAAGAGTAACTTGTGTTTGTTTCAAAACCTGTTTATTACCAGTTATATCTATATAATCATTAATCATACAATTTAAATTAAATAAGCTAATGGAAATACCATTGTTTTTGCAACGCTCAGTAAAAGGTGAATTGCTAAAAAAAAATTCTGTCAAATTAGGTATGAGTGGAAAAGCTGGATTTTGCACTTGTTTACGGAGCAGAAAATGCTTGAAATTCTTTTAAGTTCTGTACAAAAGTTGCTTTTATTTAACAGTGTGATTACAAATGCACAAGTTTCACATTTTGGTGCTTATTACTGAAAAATAACTCTCATGGAAATTTTTACTTGAAAATGCCGAATGTCCTAAATGGAAGTTATTTTAAACTTAAAGAACTTTAGTGCGTAATAGTTTTAAAAATTTGTTTTTTTCTTAATATTTCTATCTTGCTATATAGCTTTTATGCTTGTTTTTATTGATTATTACTTAGAGGACATCTAAGTAAAAATATATTAATAGAATACAAAAGGTACTTACATAGAAGAAAATAAAAATGTAATGCTTTATAAACAAAGGCTCCAGATATACATTTTAGCAAATAATGCATCTTTTTCAGTCTTGCTTTTAAATAAATGTAATGATTTTTATCTTTCTAATATCCAGGTTATGATTTGTTGCTGAATTGGTTTTTAACCATAAGAATTCTGTCCTTAGGTTCTCTGGTCTCTTCATATTTAACTAACAAGGGATTGTCTACCTCCAGACACCCAAGGCAGGCAATTGTGATTCAGTAGCGACTTCCTCTCTAGGAGTAGTTTCTCCTTCCCCACTGTAATCCTACGAGCAATTTCATAATTACACAAAGGTAGATAGTTGGGTTTTTTTCCCATTATGAAAAATACACAGCAATTGGAGTCAGAAGGTCTAGGTTTTAGTCCTAGAATCTAGGACCTAGAATAATAAATACTTGCTGAATAAATAAGTGAGGAGCTTTGCTACTTCTTAATCATTAGATTATAACTTGTCAATTAACATCTCAGAACCTTATCTATAAAAGGAGATTTTGTTAATTCAGCATACATTTCTTGAGTGTTATGAGTCAGACACAACAATGAGAAATTTAAGAAATATGAGCCTCCTTCAATCAGATTGCTTAATTGGGAGAGACAGATAAGTAAATAATATACACTGCAACAAGTGTTCTCATGGAGGTATGTATAGATAAACCTGTAAATATGGGCCAAACGTTTATTTAGTAGGGATAGGGAGAACCTGATCTTATGATTGTAAAATTATACAGAAACAGATGAAAATATTCTCTCACTAGTTGAAGGAAATATTTCTGAAAAAGATTTTCAAAACATTTTTTTTAGTTTTCCGTAGTTCTTGTTTTTACTTCTAAACCAACAGTTTCTTGGGGAGCATTTATGAGTTTCAACGTTAGATAATAAGTGCCCAGAAAAGTGCCGTGTATTGTTTCCTGAATTTTAACTGAGAGCAACTACATGTGTAGTAGATATTGATGAGGATGTTTTTAAATATCCAATTAGGTAAAGGGTGACATATGGAAACGAGTTAGCTGGCATCATACTTCTGATTTATTCCAATGATGTTTCAGCCGCCCTTGTTGGATGGCTTCACCAGCCCACCCTGCCCCTGAATCCATTCAATTTCAGCAGAACTGACACTTCATGATTTTGAGTTTTCTAGTCCATAATCCTGGTAAATATCTCCATTTGTTTAGTTTTTATATCTCTTAATAGAGTTGTATTATTTTCTCCCTAAGGGTTTTGCACTGTTGTAAAGGCCAGGACCTTAAATATGCCTGTTGAGAGGATCAGCAAGCACAGAGCTGTTGTCCATGAATGTAGTCATGTCATCCCAAGAAGGTTATATAAATGAAACCCTAAGTGTGCAGCTTTTGGAAGCTGGCTTCTTTCACTCAGCTTGGTGTCTTTGAGATTCATTCAAGTTGTTACATGGATCAAGTTTGTTCTTTTTTATTGCTAAGCAGTATGTCATTCGCTGTATACATACAATTTGTTTATCCATTCATGTGTTGAAGAACAATGCAATTATTTTGAATTTTCAGCTACAGATTTTTATTTTTTATTTATTTTTTATTTTTTTTATTTTAAGGGTAAATACCAAGTAGTGAGATTGCTGGGTCAGATGCTAAGTACATGTTTAACTTTGTAAGAAATTGACAAACCATTTTCCACATTGATTGTACCTTTTGGCATTTGCTCCAGCAATGTGTGAGAATTCTAGCTGTTGCTCATCCAGAACACTAGATATTGTCAGTATTTTTTATTTCAGTCTTTCAAGTGTGTATAGTAGTATGGTTTTAATTAGTGTTTCTCTAATTACTGATTATGTTGAGTATAATGTACTTGCATATGCCATCTTTATGTTCTCCTTAGATAAGAGTTTATTCAAATCCTCTGCCCATATTTTTGATAGTTTTTGTACTCTAGATATAAGTCTTTTGTCAGATGTGTAATTTGCACATATTTTTTTTCCAGTCTGTAACTTTTAATAATCTTGGCACTTCTTGGGCAAAGGTTTAGATTTTGATAAAGTGAAATTTATCATTTTTTTTTCCAGTATAGATTGTGCTTTTGGTGTCATTTCTAAGAACTCTTTGTCTAATGAAGATTTTCTTAAGTTCTAAAAAATTGTAGATTTGTTGCTTTCATTTCAATAAGTGACAGTTTAAAAAAATATATTAATATATTTTTGAGATGTTTTAGGTTTATAAGAGAAGTTGATTTGAAGTTATAGAAACTTCTCATTACTTTCTCACTGCCCTCCCCACCCCCAGCAATTTCCCCTGTTAATAACACCTTGCAATAGTGTGGTATATTTGTTACAATCGATGAGCCAATAATGATACATTATTATTGTATTAACTAAAGCTTATAGTCTACATTAGGGTTCACTCCTTGTGTTGTACATTCTGTGGGTTTTGAAAAATGTAAAATGACATGTATCTACCATTCCAGTATCATACAGAATAGCTTCACTGCCCTAAAAGTCCCCTGTACTCTACTTATTCATCTCTTCCCTCCATCCATCCCTGCCCCCAACCTCTGACAACCACTGATTATTTACTGTTGCCATAGTTTTGCCTTTTCCAGAACATCATGTGATTATAATCCTACAATCTGTACCCTTTTCAGATTGTTTTCTTTCATTTTGCAGTACGCGTTTAAGGTTCCTCCATGTCTTTTCATGGCTACATAGATTATTCCTTTTTATTGCTAAATAGCATTCCATTATATGGATGTACTGCAGTTTGTTTATCCATTCACCAATTGAAGGACATCTCCGTTGTTTCCAGGTTTTGGAAATTATGAATAAAGCTGCTGTTAACAATCGAATATAGATATTTGTGTGGACATATGTTTTCTACTCATTTATGTAAATATCAAGGAGTTCAGTTGCTGGGTAGTGTGGTAAGAGTATATTTAGTTTTGTAAGAAACTTCCAAACTGCCTTCTAAAGTGGCTGTACTATTTTACATTTGTACCAGTAGTGAATGAGTTCTTGTCAACTTTTGGTATCATCAGTATTTTGGGTATAACAATTCTAACAGTGTGTAGTGGTATCTCATGGTTTTAATTTGTAGTTACCTGTGACAGATAATGTTCAGCATCTTTTCATATACATATTTGCTACCTGTACATCTTCTTGATGAGGGTTGTGGTCATATGTTTTGCCCATTTTTAAATTGTTTGCTTTTTCATTGTTGAGATTTAAGAGCCCTTTGCATATTTTGGATAGAAGTCCTTTGTCAGATACATGTGTGTTTTGCAAATATTTTCTCCACACCTGTGGCTTGTTATTTCATGTCCTTAACAGTGTCTTTCATGGAGCAGAAGTTTTACATTTTAATGAAGTCCAGCTTACCAGTTGTTTATTTCATGGATTGTGCTTTCGATGTGTCTAAAAAGTCATCGCCAAACCCAAGATCACATAGCTTTTCACGTATGTGAAATAT
Source organism: Aselliscus stoliczkanus (assembly GCA_033961575.1). NCBI lineage: Eukaryota > Metazoa > Chordata > Mammalia > Chiroptera > Hipposideridae > Aselliscus > Aselliscus stoliczkanus. Next base: position 73,777,013 of record CM066732.1, on the reverse strand, counting down.
TCTAGTGTTACCGCTTCATGTTTTACGTGTAGGTCTGTGATCCATTTTGAGTCAGTGTTTGTAAAAGGTGTACAATCTGTTCGTACATTTAGTTTTTGCATGTGGATGTCCAGTTGTTCCAGCACCGTGTGTTGAAAAGACTACACTTTTTCTATTGAATTGCCTTTGTTCTTTTGTCAAAGATCAGTTGACTCTATTTGTGTGGGTCTATTTCTGGGCTCTCTATCCTGTTCCATTGACCAGTTTGTCTATTCACTCATTAATACCACACTGTCTTGATTTCAATAGCTTTATGGTAAGTCTTGAAGTTGGGTAGTGTCGATCTTCTGACTTTGTTCTTCTCCTTCAATATTATGTTAGTTATTCTGGGTCTTTTGTCTCCCCATATCAGTTTTAGAACTAGTGTATCCATTTCCACAAAGAGCTTGCTTGGGTTTTAATTGGGATTGCACTGAATCTACAGATCAAGTTGGGAAGAACTGATATCTTGACACTATTGAGTTTTCTTTTCCATGTACATGTAATATCTCTCCATATATTTAGATCTTTGATTTATTTTTATCAGAGTTTTACAATTTTTCTCATATATGTCTTGTTTATATTTTGTTAGATTTATACCAATTGAACATTGCTGGTATATAAGAAAGTATTTTATCTTATGTGTCTTCCAAAATTTTTATAGATTTGTTTCTTTCATTTAGGTCTATGCCCCATTTTAATTAATCTTTACATGTGGTGTAAACTTTAGTCCATGGTTAATTTTTTTTTTTTAACATGTGGGTGTTCCAAACTAGCCTTTCTTCATTGCACTTTTGATAGAGCCCAAAGGGTCTCATTTATTTGTTTTTTTTTTCTGGATTATTTTGGGTTTATCTCTGAATTACTTTGTTTCTTTGACTTAGGTGTCTTTTACTTGGCCAATACCATGCTGTCATGATTACTGTAGCTTTATAGTAACCTTAAGTTGGGTAGTGTGCTTTTCCCAACTTTGTTCTTTCTTTTTCAGAATTGTTCTAGTAATTATCATACTTTTGAGCTTTCATTTAATTTTCAGAATCACTTATCTATATCTATAAAGTATCCTGCTGTGATGTTAATTTGTGTTACATTAATTACTTTGGGGGAGTAATCAATATTTACTATTTTGAATCTTCCTTCATGAACATGGTATGCCTCTCAGTTTATTTTAACCTTGATTTCTTTTCATTGCTGTTTTGGTTTCAGCAAACAGAATGATTCACGTAGTTATGACTCCAACAAATGATAAACTTGGTTGCTTACATTGCAAGTCAGTAGCATTAACTAACTGGGATGTTGCTTCACGTAGCAGGTGGCCTCTACATAGCTTGGTGAGGAAAATGTTTGCTGACGGTGACAGTGAACCTAACCCTATTTCCCATATGCACTAGGTCATTGGTAACATAAGGTTTTAGCTTGAAGAAGTTGTCAAATTTAAGGTCAGGGAATAATCCCAAAGCATTTTAATAAATAAAGTACATAACCCTCAGCTGCTATTTTCCTTTCAGTTCCTACATACTAAGATGAAATTTATAGGCTTTTCTCTAGATGACATGTAGTGTAGAATCCATGTGAGGAGTGAGTGTATAGATTTGTGAAAGATGTGCAATATTTGTTGCATGATATAATTGTGTGTGTGTGTGTGTGTGTGTGTGTGTGTGTGTGTGTGTGTGTATCAGGCATGAGTGTATCAGGCATGAGATTGATGGGGCTTTGATAGAATTTAATATAAAATGGAATACTTATTGCTGGTTCTATGAAAGATTATTTGATGATTTTGCTAGAAGATAAATAATGCTGTATATGCTCTTCTTTTTACAATATGTATTTTAAACTATTTATTATGAAAAATTACAAACATTCAAGAGTAGAGAAGCAATAATGAACCCATATGTATTCATTACCCAGCTTCAACAATAATTCTCCATGGCTCATATTAATCTTATTTTATCTACACCCCCATATTCTGTATGCCGTGTGATTCCTGCTCCCCTCCCCGCAATTCTCTATCCCTCACTCCCACCCGAGGATAATATTTATTAGTTAGTGTCATACTCTTCCACCAGGAGGCTTATAATGTTTGACTGCCATTTTGTAAGTTTTAATATTTATGTCAGCATAAGGTTCAGATTTTTGTTGCAGTTTACAAAAGGTTTCCTTACACAATTGGTATTGTGAAATGTCATGTTATTCATATAGCCATTTTGCAGTGATTGTGATTATATGATATAAAATCAACATCATAGCAATGCAATTTTCTTGAAAAAAGTAAAATTCTTATTTTTTAAAATAAAAGATCATCAGTGTTTTTTGGAAAATGTCTTTAAAAATTAACAGCACACATTGCTTAATTTATTTAATACTTTGGAAAACTATACAGTTGTATTACTATTAATTTTGTAAATAATACTTTTAATTTAATTGATTTGCCATTTTTGAGGTTTCTTTTAAAAATGTTTTTTCTAAAACAGCTTTGTAGTGAATATATACTTCTAGGTCCTAAAAAATTCTTTCTAGTGTGATGAACAAGAGTTAGTACAATACTTATGTATAACTTATAGTTGAAAAAAATCTTATAATGTTAAATGCACAAGGAATAAAACTGTTTATTGAAGGAAATGTCTATATATGAGATGTGATCAAACAATACTATGAATGTATAAAAATCATTACAGTAAAAGACACATTGCCATTAATCCCCCCTCAAAATACTCCACCTCGCTTTGAACACACTTATCCCATCATTCTTGCCACTTTCTGAAGCAGTTCTGGAAGTCCTCTTTCGTGTCTTTAGTTGCGCTGTCATGGCTGCCTCGATGTCCTGAATCGATTCAAAACGTTTACCTTTCTTGGTCATTTTGACTTTGAGGAAGAGCCAGAAGTCACAAGGTGCCAGATCTGGCAAGTAGGGTGGATGAGGACACACCGTAATATTTTTATCTGACAGAAATCTTCGTACCAGAAGTGATGTGTGAGATGGAGCCTTCCCATTGTGATCACCAAATGGGGTGAATGTTGCTACTGAGTGCCATTCAACAGAAAGGCAAGGATCTTCAATATGGGAAGTGGCGTATCAAACCTTAGTAACAGCATGTGACAAGTTTCAATTTGTTCAGTGCAGTCAGTCGGGTATGAGCTACGGTTGAGAGAAAGTGTGTTTTAAAGTGTGCCTTAAATCATTCTCCATCATGACAACGCTTCATGTCACACATCACTTCTGGTAGATGGCAATTTCTGTCTAATAAAAACATTGTTTATCCTCATCTATCTTATTCACTGAATCTGGTACCCTGTGACTTCTGGCTCTTTCCCAAAGTCAGAATGATTCAGGACATTGCATGACAGCGCAACTAAAGACACTCATGAAAGAGGACTTCCAGAACTGCTTCAGAAAGTGGCAAGAACAATGGGATAAGTGGGTTCAAAGTAAGGGGGAGTATTTTGAGGGGGATTAATAGCAATGTGTCTTTCACTATAATAACTTTTTTATTTCAACATTCATCATATTGTTTGATCACATCTTGTATATTTTGGCTTCTAATATTTGCTTTTTATACTGTACTTTTATTCTGCCTTAACTACAGAATGTTTATTTTAGGACCATATTTTTATTAAATACTTTTCATTAATGAAAACATTTATTAAGAATGACTCTCAAGAAATTATATGAGCTTTTATAGTTCTTCAGATATCTGAGGCTGATATAACTGAGGCTCTAACTTCCTTTATATTGAACAATAAATTGAGAGCTATAGGCCTAACATTTATTTTACTCTTTAAAGATCTTGTTTCTAGTAATTATATTTTGCAACCTAGAAATTGTCTTTAACATTACATTTTAAAAGGTAAAATGCATAGTTTGCATGCAGCACTGTCCATTGGGAATAATTAGGTATTGTAATTTTAGAAAATTGCATAGATTGTATTATGCAATGTATGACTTGCTATTAGGGGTTCAAAATGCAAAAGTATAACTTATTAGAGTATATTGATTTTTGATAAAAATCTGTTAATAAGCATTATAATGTATGATGAATTAAGACCATATATGATTATTTTTACTTTATTTTAGAAAGACATTTTCTAATAGCTGCTGTTTGATTTGATTTCAAGTGGCTACTCATACCAGTTGTAATTATATATCGATTTAACTTGTTTTAATACTTTTCTACCTTTGATTTGCCAAGAATTTCTATTGGTTGTGTGGAAATGCAAGCCTTTGTGTGAAGGAGTGTGTCATTGCATCAGAACTTGGCACCTATATGAATCTTAAGAAAACAGGCTGTTTGTTCCCTAGAGAAACTATTCTATAAGCTGACTTTGTTTTTATATTCTGCTCTGTGCTAGATTAAGTGATTTAGGTTAGGTTGGCCTAGGGCAAAACGTTTCAGGACATTTTAGAAAACCTTGTATCTGGTTAACTCTCCGAAAATGATGCTAGTTTTAAAGTTTTACTTGTTAAAAACATCAGTAGGCTATGGATGCCGTATTCATTCTCAGTGTCATTTGTAAGTAACACTGAAAACTATTGCAGTATTCAAAGTGGTATATTGTTTTGCTGTCCAAGTTTTGAAAATTTAAAAGCCAAGTATTTTAAACACCAGATGTTTATTTCCTTTGAATTTGATGTCCTTCTATGACCTTCAGTAATGGAAAGTAAGTCACCTTTTTTAATATAGTAATTTCTTGATTACGAAAGCATATAGCACGGGGAACAACTATCTGTGACAAACATAATAGTCATAATATATAGAACAACTTATTATAAACTTTGAAACTTTAGAATCCCAAACACTAAGATGTTGTAAATAGCCCCTAATTGAATAAAGAAATGTGATTCTTTTAAGAAATATTTGCTTAATTATCAGGAAACTCATTCATTTTAAATGTTTTTTTCTAAAACGTTTCTGCCATCTATTAGTTTAATTTGAACTTTTCACTGTACTTAAACCAACCAAGCAAGCAAACAACCATAACAAAGTGTAACTATAAAAGGTTAATTAGGCAATAATAATTTTTTCAAAGTTTCAAGGGTGTTAAGATTACTTCCTTTCTATTTATTTTGGATCTCTCAGATGTAATTTGGCTTCCTTCAGCGTTTCCTGCTCAATTCCAAAGTTAATAAATACTTAATTATTAAGTTAAAAATAATAAGTGCACATGGTTTAAAAAAAAGTCAAATTATACAGTGAGATATAAAATGAAATAGAAATACTCCTTTCTTTCATTCTCTCAGTCTCTCCAGCTCAACTCTTAGGCTGTTTCTTCATAGTAACCACAAGTAATAGTTTCCTATGTATCATTCTCGATAAAAATGCTATGCCTGTTCAAGCATGTGTGCATGTAATTTTACATTTTTTCTGTTTTTAATTTATCCGTGTTCTGTGACTATATTGTTTTGGCTAAAGACATATTTTGGGTAGGAAATTCATTTGCCTTATTCATCATTTTATTTCTAACTCCTAGAATAGTGTCTGACACAATATATAGTTGCTTACATAACAACAAATACGTGTTGAAAGGATCTTCCACCACAACAAAGTGCATATCTCTTGCATTCGTTTTATTTTACCAGTCTTTTTAAAATTTTATTTTACCAGTTTGTTTTTTATTTTACCAGTTTTCTGTTGATGAACATTTATGTTAGGTGTTTTTCTGCTCATCACCTGTCCGTCTGCCCATCTACTGTCTGTCCAACAAATATTGAGTGCTTACTGTAGGCCAAACATCTTCCCAAGGATATAGATGAAGGAGAAAATCAGGGGCCCTACTTGCATGTAACTTTTGTGTACGTAATTGGCTGATGTATATCGAAAACAATGAAATAAATCCCAAACAAAATAGTTTCATGAAGGAAGTAGCATAGGCAATATAATAGGATGGGCAGGCAAAACCTTTTCGAAGAGATGACTACATGATGAGAAAAATGGTTCAGAGCTCTAGAAAACAGGATTCTAGGTGGATGGAATAGTACGTTTATAAAAGCTCTGAGGGGAAAACAAAAACAAAAAAAAACTTGGTGAGTTCGATGAACAGAAAGAAGTCCAGTATGAGTAGAGCAACAGTAGTTTCTCTTACAAATAAATACTGCTTTAATGAGCATCTCTGTACATAAAGTATGTTTTATTTTAATATTAATATGTTTTAAATACTTTTGTAGTGGAACTCAGGGGTCAAATTCTATATGCACTTTTAAATTTTGACAGCTGTAGTGCAGGGCCACTTTTATCCCTTACCTTGTCTTCCTAAACCTCTTCTTGCTTTTCCTGGCTGTGAGGAACTTGGGTTGTCTGGAGCTTGGTAGGAAGTGAGTGGTGTGAGGTACGGTGAATGAAAAGGAATTCTTTTGGGTAGTGGATGTGCCAGGGACTATGAATGTTTCAGAGACTTTTGTCTAATAAGATGAAAATCCAGCAGTAGAACATACGCATATAGTCTATATGTTGAGTTATGTGATAAAATATGTGGCTCTCAGGTATACAGTGCTCTCCTTTGGCCTATTGATGAAAGCATTTCCATGCAGAAATTATCAATATTTCTCAATCTAGGACATACAAAATTCAGAGTTTTTTCGAGTTACAGTTGGATATGAGGCAGTGCTATAAATGATTGCTGTTTTGACACTGTTGGATTCAGTTTACACAAATTCGTGATTAAACTAATGAGACATTAGGGAAAAAAAATGTCATTAACCAGAGTCAACCAGAAACTTTTGCCATAATGTGACTTCTGTAGAGGAAGGTAGGAATGGCATCTCATATTTAAAATAACTTTTAAAAAGTCTTGGGTGTTGTTACATTGGGGAATGAAGTCCCATTTTTGAATGCCTATCAAAAAGGAATTTAATTTTAAAGGATAAATGTCAGAATGATATAATTTTTTTAGGCTGATTAGAAATTTTAGGCTGGTCGAAGAACAAATTTTGTTTCATCAGGTGTTTTACTGCTGAGTGAACTAGGAGAGTCAGGTCACATTTGAGAGTATAGAGGTGTTTGTTTAAATTATTTCAATCTACCTTTTTTGATAGGATGAAGTTATGAAATTTTGGCAGATATATTCAGATTCCCATGTACCTATGAAGAGAAGGCTGTATGCAGTTTCATTCATTATTATTTATTTTTTCTTTTATGTAGTAAGACTCACTTCCTTTGAGATTTAAAAACAACTTAGAGGAATGAGATTAGGAATCTGATGGAGATTTTAATTTAACAGATGCTAATACAGTATGTTCTATCTGTTATATTAAAGATTTTCTTTTTTCTTTAACATGTAATTTTTTCAAAGCTGGTATACATTAATAGCATTAAAGCAATTAACTTATATTTTTATCTGTGTTGTAAAAGTTAGCATTTTAAGAAACCCCATTTAGGGCCGGCCGAGTGACGTGGTTAAGAGCTGGCTTGGGACGCCAGCAGCTCCGGTTCAGATCCCATATATGAGGTCAGTGACAAAAGAAGCCCCATTTCTCTGATGTCTACTGTAATCATCCCATTAGTTTTAATGTGGACATATAATTGTTGATTAAAACAAATTGTATCAAATCTTTAAGGTGAGTATAAGGAAACAAATTAGTATTTTATTAGCCTTAATCCTTTGTCCTAAAATGAGTAGAAGTGTAAAATTTTTGCATGTTTACAGAAATATTCTATTCATGTTACAATATTTAGGTATATAAATTGTAATTATTTGGTTCATTAGAACATCTAATTTTTGCTTGACAATATGCAAATGTGCCATTAAATCTGTTTTCTAAGATTTTTCCAGTTTAATGTTGGATTCCAAATTCATAAAGAGTTGGAAAAATGAGATGTCTGAGCTATAGGATTCACAGGGATTTCGTATGAAGCCTATTTAATCAGGATAACACTGTTATTAATATTCATAGTATCTGCTGGAACACAAATGACAGACTATGGGGCCTAAAAATTTTACTTGGTGAATTTATTAAAAGTAGCTTAAAAAATTAATGGAATTTAAGTAAAGTTGGTGAATATGAAAATCTTGTGTTAGCACAAAAAAAAAATCTCTATTAGAACTTTCTTTGAGATCGTATTGCATTGATGTCTTCTGACAGCTTTCATTGGTGCTTAAAGAAGAAAGATGCATGAATGGTCATTTAAAAGGATTTAAACACATTGGCACATTAATTTTTACATGAATAATAAGTACTTTCCAAAAGCAATTAACTTACAGTGTACAAGATATGAATTGAAAAATAAGACAGTGACATCAAGGGCAAAGCAAATGTGCTATACATTTTAAACTTAGTGGCAGGACTTTGTTTTAATATTTTGATTTATTTGTATAGTTTGCATAGGATATCATTTAGAATATCGTTATTTTCATGCATTTGAAAGCATGTTAGAAGGACAGTAAAGCTTCTGCCCTCTCCAAAAATATTGGTAGTGTTAAACATTATCCTCTGCAAGTATCATTTGCATTTATTGGAGAATTAAACATTTGTTGAGATATTGGTAAGATTTGAGGATACGGTCAATTTTAAAGAAACTCAAAGGGATGATTGATTGTTTAGTGATACAAATATGTATGTGTCAACACAGTCTTATTGATTATAGTATAACAGATGTATAATAAATATGCTTCTTAAAGTTTAGTATGAGAAGTTTAGTTAAATCATCTGAGTAGCATACAAGTAAATTTGTTCTGTATTTTAGCCTAAGAAAGTAAAAACTTGTAAATGGCTTAAGTAAAACTGGGATGCATTTTATTTTTTATGTTTTAAAATATGCTTAAAATGACATTATACCGGTGCTCTAGTTTTTATTTTCATTATTGAAGTTCCTTAAAAACAATTTTAGACTATTATGTGTAGTCACAATAAGTATTTTGTTTTATATTTTTCAGAGTTAATTTTTCTTGTGAATTTTAGTCCTTATAAAAGCATAGTTTAGTTATTATCTATAACAGTCCACTTAGAGTTTACCAGTGAGAGAATATAGGCATTGGCCTGCCAGTCCATATGGGTACTAGAAATTTCACTTGCAGTCTGTCAATGTTATATATGAATGATTTAGTTTCATTAGACATAGAGAAAGAAATAAGCCTAGTATATTCAGAGTTTGATTGGAAAAAGCATTAATTACCAGGGTGTGTAGACATTATCACAATATAATACATACATTAAGTTTTTTGTATAACGAAAGAAATCAAAGTAATATATTGACTCTTATTTTATTCTAGTGGCTTTTTAAAAGTTAGATTTGGGGCGGGGGTGGTTGTTTTGTTTTCAGCTCTGAGATATTCACTTGTATGCCCAGCAGAGGGCAGCATTTTACTATGTCAGCCTCTTAAAAGCATTAGCCCTGCTTAGACTGTCAATGTTTCTTGTAATTACTCCCAGTATATTTGTTGCTTGCTTATGAATTAACTTGCATTTATGGAACTAAATCATTCCAATCATTTAATTACACCTGAGGAGCTGAACTATAATTGCTTGCTTCCAACCAGGATCTGATATGGCTTGAGCAGTATTAATTTGATGTTTACTTTTCTGAGTGCTAAAAGCATTAAAATGATTGTGCAATGGGATTACATTTTACTAATTGCTGGCATTCATTAGCTGGGTAAATGATGAGGAAGAGTGACTGTATATTGCAGAGGGATAAAATTATGGTTTTAAATAGTATATTACTAAGCACATTAAGGCCTGTAAGACATGTTTTAAAATACTCCAGAGGTTATTAAAGACTGTATTTTCTACATGTCTTGCTATATGAATCTCTTATTAAAAGACTGCAATTATTATTAACCTTTTTGGGCAATATGTAGGGAAATAGCTTCATTGACTGGAACATATTTCTTTGATATTAATAACTTCCTATATTTTCAGCTAATCCAAAAGTAAATGAGGAACTTAGAAAAAAGATTGCCAACTCCAGATCAACATATTTAGAGAAAATTGGAAAAGGAGAAGCTTACTACAGCTTTATTTGAGGACTTTTTAAAGAATGCAAAGTTCTAGCTGTGAGGTAAATCTAATTTTATTCTTCTTAATAGCATGCAAAAAAAGTTGCATAGCTTTTGTCATGTTTATTATGAAAACAAATGCAAGAGAAATATCAATTCCACAAGCTAATGATACTCTTTAATTTTTTAAAAATTGAAATAGTGTTCTTAAATTACTTTTACAAATATAAAATATTTATATGAAAATATACGTTGTAAATGCAAATCACTAAATTTGAAATTTTTGGTATAAAGTTTATGAATAGACTACAAATTTCATTTTTCTTAATAATGTTGAAGTTACAGTTGAAGAAGACATAAGTTAAATAAATTTAATGGTTCGCTAACCAAAAGAGGCAAAAATATCTAGAAGCTTAACCTGCACTGTATTTGCTAAAATGTAAGTGTGAATGAAAGAACCATTTGCTGAGACAAAAAAGACTTAATATTACCTGTTGAAATACACAGTTAATTGTCCCATTATAAATGTTTTAGAAAACCATTTATCCTGTGAATTCTCTGTTAAACAAAGGTAAGGCTTAGGTGTGTTCTGATATATTGTTTTAAGTTTATTTATCTAGAGTTGGCTTTATTTTAGCTTCAACTCTTGGAGCAAAAACCAGAGACATTGCCAGAGCAAACAAGAACAGAAGTACAAATGGAGGACTGGTCAAAAGGTAAGGACTTTTAAGGTATTAATACCAAACCCCAGGTGTTGTGCTAGTTCAGGGCACTGAATGAAGTGTGTTTGTTCTAACCAATATATATTAGACAGAGCAGACAAGCACACGCGCACATGCACCCCACACACAAAGAAGGAGACTAACACAAAGAGACCCACATTCTACAAAAGAGACACAAAGAAAGACACACAGGGAAAGAGACACAGGAAGAGACATTGAGAGAGAAAGACAGAGAGACACACAGGGCGAGAGAAACACACATACACACCAAATGGTAGAGATTGAGAGAAGAACTGGGAGAGAGATGCATACCGAGAAGTACCTACAGAGAAAGAAACACAAACAGAAAGAGAGAGATACAGGACCGGAGATACTCACCTGAGCAGGGAGGTACAGAAAAAGACACACGTATATAGATAACACACAGAAATCACATGCATTCCGAGACTCAGAAAGAGAGATACCAAAATAAGAGAAACAAAGTGAAAAAAAGACAGAGACATACAGTGAGAGAGAGTCAGAGACAAAAAAGAAACACAGAGAGATAGAGGCATAGGCATGCACCCAGACACACTCAGAAGACACGCAGAGACAAGAGACACAGAGTGAAAGAGATGTAGAAAATAAACACGGAGACAGAAAGATATATACATATTGAAAGAGACTTACACATGGAGAAACAGACCAAGACACAGAGACACATGTAGAAATACGTGCATACCAGAAGACACATCCAGAAAGAGACACCCACAGAAAGGTGGGGTCAGAGGGGGCCAGAGAGCGTCAGAGCAGCAGAGACTTGCAGAGATGTACAGGTGAAGACAGAAAGGCACTCCAAGACAGAGACAAGGAGAGAGAGACAGAAAGAAAAAGACACATACAGATTTGCAAGGCAGAGGGAGAGAACAGTCAGAGACAGAGAAACAGCTTGAAAGACAAACTGAGAGATGGCCGGAGAGAGAGAGGGATGGATAGATAAGAGGGCACAGTGTCTATCTGTACATCAAGATAATGCCATAAGGAGAGAGGTTTAACAAATGTTAGGTTTTTATTTGAGGTCTCTAATAGTTAAATATTGCAAATCTGGAGTCCTTGGGAAGCTAATCATTCTGAATATAATACTACAGATAGCTGAAGGCTTAAACTTTATGCACATTGTTTTTATTTCTAATTTTATAACTTAAAAAATGTAATTACCATCAAACATTAGACATATCTCTCATTTTAGATTTTCCCTCCCCCCCCGTACGGCTCCTTTTTCACCATGTATTTATCTTTTATGAAGGTTAAAGGCCATTTGCAGGGATCATTCTATCATTATTGTCCTAAATAAGTTAATAACTACTTTTCAGACATAGGGTGACGCTTTGCTTTCTGAGTGTACCTTTTTCTGATTTCTGCATTTGCTTTTGATTTCCATGCTGTTATAAATTTCTTGTAGTTTTTGCCAATCATTAGCAACTTCTTTTATTTGTGATTCTAGGCTGCTTATTATGAATTTAGAATCCAGGCAACTGATTGAATTGTGTATAAAGTAATAGCAAATAATATCTGAGTAAGGTAGTCAAAGGTTTTTAATGCAGTTAATTGTTTTAATGAATGGACTTTGTGACCCCTAATTTTGACCTGTTCCTTTATATCCAAGTTTGTGATATGCATACATTGATGTGAAGCTAGGGACTAATTTTTGTAGCTGATTTTATTAATTTATGAAAGGAAGTAAACATTCTTATTTTGAAGAGCTCAAAGCATTTTTACTCAATTTACATACAAAATAAGAAAAGAGGAAGTAAATAATGATGCCCTTGTTACGTAGGATCCCTATTTGAGGTTAGGGACTTTTCATTGCTGTGAAAAGTCATGTTGTGCAAATTATAGACAAAAGGATTTTTTAAAAGACAAAGGAATTATTTTTAATATGTCTAAAGAGCTAGAGGCTGTAGGGGAAATTCTCATAAATGTAGAAAAAGCAGGAAAGATGCAAAGGAAGGGAGCTGCTAAAACTCAGGATACTTATGAAAAGGAAGGTTTTAGGGCTTTGGATGCATAGTTTGCAGGAAACACAGACCACAATAAATGTGACTGAAACATCATTAAGGAAATTTGCATTTTTACAGGCATTTTTTTTTATAATGGAAATAGGAATAAGACATCTCTTTATATAAAGTGTCGATTAATGAAACATCACTGAGAAATAAAATTAGACAGGTAAATGTAATATCTTGTGAGTTTTGTGATAACTGATATGTTTAAACAGTGAAATCCATGGTCATCTCCTTGATATTAAGGGTCATGGGTTTTACCATAAAACCCAAATGGCTTCAAAATCTCTTACACTGATGTTTATAGTCTACTCTTGTAAGTAGTTATTGTATTTAATATTATTTTACTTATATTTTAACGAAATCAAGCTAATTAAAAACTTATATTATGCAGATTTGCTTTTGTGTCTTACAAATTTTATTATAAGGAGTGCTGAAGTGGTTATTCTTTTCCTAGCTTTATTTTAGAAATGTTGCTGAAATATTTGAAGTCAAAGAATTGATGAGGTAGATAATGTTAACAGACAGAACAATGTACATTTTTCTTTGTTTTTGTCACTATAGAGAGTTTGGAAAATGTTAAGCTGAGGTCGGTAGGTAGGATGGGTGAAGACATCTATAAAATGTGTCCAGGTTTCTTTAAGTAGTTGGGAAAACAACCCTGAATGAATGAAATTTAAAGCTGATGGAAGCAATATGTGAGTGAATAAACATGCGTTGCCAAGCGAGCATCAGTAACATCTGGCTCCTTAAGAAGTAAAGGATGTTTTGCCCTTTCATGAAAACTTTGTTTTTCAAATTCCTTTTTTTCTTTCATTTTAAGAAAAAAAAAAAATGAAGGTCATAATCATATGCAAAGTTAATCTTCGGAAAGAATGAGTTGTTGTGATTGGGTGTTTAGCTCTTTTAAGCATTTATTATTTACTTGACTATATAAAAAAAAGACATGGGGTCAGAAATCTCTTATGAGTCATTAATTGGAATAGTATAATAAATTTCTGGAGATTATATAAAATTTTATTACCAGAAACATGGTTTAGTTTTATAGTATACAACAGTCCATTGGAAGTAGTTTACATATTATTTATGAATGACTGTGTATGCCATAAGTATACATACTTAAAGTAATATAGGTAGAAATGAGGTCTGGATGCCAGCTAAACTTAGAATATTGTGAAACATAATTAAATTTAGAACCTTTAGGGGTCAGTGTTCCCTAAGAAAGGTTAAAAAAGGTTACTGTGCCTATCCAAATTAAATCTTAAGCCTGCTCTGTTTTAAATATTTCTTACCAATTGAAGGTAAGAATCACACAGCTTGAAGAAGCTTTAGACAAAACCTTACAAGGTTATGAGTTTTTTCATTATTTTTTTTAGGTTTGTTATTTTAGGAAATTATATTTAATAAGTATTTAATACACAGAGTAGTTATTTTCACTAATGTATTATCTCAGTTTAAATATGAATCATATTTTCAAACTACATATTTTCTTTTGAGTTTAAAAAGTAAGCATGATTGTAAATCACTGTACTCATTTGAAACATGATATGAAAAACCACTTCTAGAACTACTTGTGTTAATGGAGCCCTTGTATGTTACAGTCTATTGGAGGCCAGCAAATATTTTAAAAATCTTATCTTGCTGAACTTAAGTATAAAGCAGCCATCCTCTTTATTTTAGAACCAAACTAGCAATTACCTTTTGTAATCATGATGCGTAAGGTTTTTCTACCAAACAAAATAACTAGGACTAAAACCTTAGCAAAGGGTAACTTGTAACTGGTTTACTAGTTTCTTATTGAGTCAGAAGACTATTTAATTTTTGCTTGGCATTTGGAACCTGTGTGCCACCATCAATCTCATTATTGTTCATTTATTTTTATGTCTTTTCACAAAGTACACATTCTTTTTACCTTTTGTCCATCTGTTCTGTAACTGAATTATGTCTAATAAAACTATTGCAATAAGCATTTTATAAGAGTAGACATCTATAGAAACACTGTAGAAAAAACATCTAGGATGCTTTTAAATGCCTTTGATCATTTTGACTAAAATATGATTATAGACTCATATCATTTTCATAAAATATTTTCCTTTAAAGCAATGGGAAAGGAAATGGCAAGTTGCATAGAATGGACATCCATTTCTACCAGCAAGATAGCTGGTAGAAAAAACAAACTTCCCTAGGCATTGTAATTAAACAGTCCTTGAAATTCAAGGTTTTAAAAATATCTGGATATCATTCTATGTTAAATTATAGGGCTTGAGTTGTATTTAATAATTGGCTTTCTAGTAAGTAATGGTATATTTTCCCTAAATAAGTAATGCAGTTGTTTTTGTTTGTTTTAAAGCAGAAGTTAAAGTGCGCTGGAGAACCAATGCATGTAATAATTTCAATAAAATGTTATAGTAGAAAGAACACAGGTTTTGGAACTAGATAGACCTGCATTTCAATTTTTTAATCTCCCACTTACTACCTTACTTACCTGGCCTTGTGTAAGTTTCATAATTATTTTTAAGCCTGAGTTTTCTTGTGTAGAAGAGATAATTCCTCTAGAACTGTTTAGAAGGTTAGGGAGTGTGTATGTAAAAGCCTTACTACAATACTTGAAACAGGAAATGAGTTTATTTAATATGAATTTCATATACCAGAATAATTATTTTCAGTATTGTGGTGGTGACAATGGTTTTTACAGATGAGAAAAAAAAATTAACATATTTTACACAGGGCCTAAATAAATGATAGTGGTTGTTGTCATTGTTATTCTGTCCAGCTGTGAGAGGTGGGTGTATAAAAAAGTTTTAAAAGTATTAAGATCCTAAATAAAGTACTTGAAATTTTTCAGAAGCCTATTCTCTTTAACTCCGTTCACAATATCATTAGAAACTTAATTTTTTTCAAAACAGTATAGCTCATATTTAGCATATTTATATTTGATAGAATACAATAAAAAATGAATAAACTTATTTAGGGTAAAATCTAATTTGGCCGATATTGAAATCCCAATTGCAATAAAACTCTTCCGACTATTGGCATCACACAAGATGCCTTTTCCTTTTGGCAAGTGTGAATTTAAGAATGCATTTTTCATTTTCCACATCCCTTAGAGGGGTGAAAACAGAACATTTGTGAGGTCTGATTAAATTTGCTATTCATCTCCATAGTACCTAACTTAATAGAGTGCTGGTAGCTTCTTACACATGACCGTCTAGAATATTTGAGAGAGTGGTTTTAGGACTACTGGCAGCTAGCCAGCAAGGATTGATTCATTTCATGTGGAAATGCCAAGGCAACTCTTAAAAGAATGATTGAGGTTATACTATTTTATAAAGAAAAAAAATTCTCTTATTTTAAATAAATTTATTAAAAGTAAATGGGATTCTGGGTGTCTGTTTTTAAGCTTGATATGAAGGATTCTGTTCCTGCTCTTGGCCTTGGTAAAGAATAGGGAATGAAAAAAACAAAAAATGTTTAACAGGACGACTTAGTTTTCTAACTGGTTGTCAAGTTTGTTATGGACTGTGTTTTGAGATTCATCATTTCTGATATGAATAATTCATATTTGTGAATTTATGCCGTAAATTATAGTTTTTGCTTTTATTTTTTGGCAGTTTTTAAATATAGATGTAATTTTGTAGAGCAGTTTTAGGTTCCCAGTAAAATTAAGTGGAACCTACAGAGTTCGTATTTTACCCCTTACTCCTTAACCCTGCATAAGTACAACCTTCCCCACTATCAGTGTCCCCCACTACACTGGGACATTTGCTGCAATTGATGCACCTACCCATAAATTCTTAATAAGGTAAACTTTGTCAGCTAATAGGAATCTTTATTTTCATTTTTGTTTTTACTAAATTGAGAGTTTTAAATCAGTTCCGGCTATCCTCTTCATGTGGAATTCTTACTACTCCTTTGATGATTCATTTCATAAAAATAATAATTACTGAAAAGAATAAGTATGAAAAATGGTAAATTTTTTTGAAGAGGACCACTTCTCCCACTTTTCTATACTATTGGCATGATCTTCCCTTTGTACAACTTGTGACTATATTTGTTTAAGGAAATCCAAATCCACTTTTAATATGCAAGCTCTTTCAAGTTTATTTTTGGCCATGAAAACATGAATATGTTCTTTTGAAATAGAAACAAACTTCTTGAATTTTTAAAAAGTTTTTTTGCTTTGTTTTAAATTCTTCATCCTTAAGATTCTGAGCTCTTTGATAAAAGTCCTCATTTATTTCTGGTTATGGCCCGTTCATGCCACAGCACTTCCTGGAACACATAGTTACAATACAAATCTTAATATATTTATTGAGTCTTTAATTTTCTAGAAATTAGAATTTGTTTATCATATTTAAGATGATTATCGTGCTCCCCATAGTGACTAGATTTGTCACTTTTAGTGTGATTACTGTGAAGTCCTGAGTGTCCATTGACATTTTGTTGATTTGGGAGATCTAAATCAATGTACACTGGTGTATAGACTGAATGCATGGCCGTTTACACAGTTGGTCCAGGTTGACTGGCTGTTGGTAGAGTAAGACTGATGTGATTACTTTTACTGCATTTACTTCTTTTGGTTATAAAGAAATTTGATAGTTGAACAAAATATTTTTGGGGAGTTACCAAATACTTCAAGTGTGTGTGTGTGTGTGTGTGTGTGTGTGTGTGTGTGTGTGTGTGTGTAAATCTAAACAACTTTTCACGTAAGACATTATTTTAATCTTTGGGAGAAGTTTCAGATACAGTTTTCTTTGTGTTTTGCCTTTTGTATTTTTGTTTTTTCTTGGGGAATATCAAAAGGCAAATTTACAACAATTCAAACTATAAAATTTTGAAATTGGTTGCATAGATTATTGCATAGTCTAAATGATTGAATTAAAAATATTCTAATCTGAAGTGTTTGGGTAAAATTGATAGTCCTTTGCCAAATGGTAAAATTGTGCTGAAAATTTACGGTAAAAAATAATTATTTTAAAAAATTCTATTTTGACTTTTATTTTTTTCTTCCTTTTGAGTGATTCTAGTCCTCACATATTGAAACTTTTTGGTACTTTAAAGTCAGGATGCTAGTGGGTAAAAAAGTTAAAAGTAATCAGTTTATACTGATAAAATTATACTTGTAGAGATAGTGAATATGTTAGTTTTTGCTAATTAAATATTTTTAAATTAAATCCCCCTTTTTAATACAATTTCACTGGCTGACCTTGGGTAATTTTGCATACTGTAAAACATGGTAATATTCATTGATTTGAGCATTTTTAGTATAATAATAGAATTAGAGTTATACACCAGATACCCTTATATCCTTCTGCAGCTAATGTCCTTCCCCCCCTCCTCCCACTGTGTTCACAATTTTCAGATTAATATTGACTCCTAACAGATTAAGACAGGTAGGATTTATTCAGCATTAGTTTCCTTGAACCAATACACATAATGGAGGAAATATGATAGGAAAGACAGATTGAATATGTAGTCCTTAAGGATTCAGTCTTTTATATAAATTCTAACATTTGGAATATGGAGTATACATTCCCAATATAGGATTCAGTCTTTTATATAAATTCTAACATTTGGAATATGGAGTATTCCCAATATATACTATATCCTTTCTACAGGTTAATGGAAAGAATTTGCAATTCTAATGAATTCCTATTTTAAGTAGATTAGATGTGTTTCGAATCTTTATCCAAAAACCAAATGGTGCAAAATTTGGAGTCAGTGAGCCTTTTACTCAATTGCTTTTAAGAGTAGAAAGTTAAAAAAAGTAATGATTGCAGTTCAGCAAATCTGATTGTTTCCTTTCAGAAACCTTGATTGCCTATATTTTATAATCAATCAGTACAGAGTTTAAGACCAGTACAGAGTTTAAGACCAGGACAAGGCTGCATTAGTCCAGGTAAGAAGAGCAAAGACAAAACAAAAATTTTGATTAAAAAAGCAGTCCTCGATCTCCTGAGAGATCAGTAGCGACCAGCATCAGAGACCCTCTGCATGTTTAATAGGCCATTTGCTCTCCAAGATGTTCTATAGTGGCCCTTTATTACCTTTTCTTTTTTTAAAGTCTCTGCCCCTCTGCCAAGTCATTTGAAATGAATGCATTATTTTTTTTTAAAAATGTTTTTCTTTGCCTTTTTAAAAGTTAAAAATATTAACTCTAGCAAGGAGGTGATGATGTTATAGTATAACTAACATGACATTAGTGTAGTAGTTACAGTTGATTAATGAAATGGGCGTCTCTACCTTTTCTTTTATGCATTTGTTTTTTTCCAGGAGAAGCAAATGGTGAATTAGAGTAAAACACAGCATTTGCATAGAAAGTTATTTAATGATGCCATATAGAGTGTAATGATTTCCGAAAACCTTGTATTTAAAGTAGCCTGAATTACAATGAGAGATAAACAGAATATTTACCCATTCCTTATGAGCTGCTGCTGATATGTAAATTTATTCTTCTACTTTGCACAAATATACTTTTGAGCTACTGCTTAAACACTTTGAGGTCCTTAGTCAAACAGTTTTAATGATGCCTCCAATATTGTGAAAGTGTGACATTTGATGAATGTCTCATATAGTTTTGATATCTGGGCACATGTCAACAACAGAAAAAAATTGAACATTGGTTTGTCATGCAACACCTCGATAATTTATAATTTTACAGTTTATATCCATCTTGACATTTTTTATCTGACAAAGGCAGGTTTCATTTGGAATCTTAATCTGAGATTTATTTGGTGGATCTGGAAATCATAGCTAGGGTTCCCACAGGAAATGGTCCATCTACCAACAGATTAAATGGCAGTCCTGCAGTTGTTAGGGGAGCTCTGCATTTAACACACATGCATACTCATTCAGTCAGCACTGTGGAGAAAAATTAAAGTAGTAACCCAGGTTTAGGAACAATGTAGCTAAAAAGTCCCATATTTGCTGAATGACAAAGGGTTATATAGCAGCATTTCATTTTATTATTCGTGCTTGAATTTCTTGTTTGCTCTGTTGAGTCGGCTGACGAATACTAATAAATGCCTGCAACAATCCAGACGAGAGATGCCTGGCAACAAAGCTATGCGGTGGACCTCCCTGATCTTCTCCAGTTCACAACCTGACCTTTTGAAAAATTGGCTGGGCTAAGCTGCAGAATTTGGGTGTAATGGTTATTGTTAACTCCAGCTTTAGGATTTATTAATTTGTGTGATCAAGACTTACCTATACTTCAAAGTTTCAAAAGACCAAACACAATCATCCATCCATTAGAACGAACATTGTGTTTCAGTGATTTCCACTTAGTATCTGACTGACGATTCTTCTATTTTTGTTTTCCAAATCTAAAAATGCTCTTAAGAAAAAGGAAAGGCACATATAAAGAAAACCTGTTTCTTTCTCTTCACACTTGTTATTGGAAAAGTTGCCTTCTATAAATGATTTATGGAATTGTTGAATTCGTGGACAATTGGTATGTGTTCAGACTTAAAAATATATCATTATGAAACCTATTACTGGAAGTTGTAAATGTAATATTTACCGAGTTCATATTTTTAACTGATTTATATAAATTATTCTTGTAATAAGAAAAATTAAGAAAGGATAAAAAATGTTAGGAATATATAGTAAGTAGCCAAATATTTCATATTACTGGGGGACAACAAAGAGTAAACATTACCATTATGTTAGTTAATCAAATTGTAATTTTTGCAATCATTTCAGCCTAAGTAATATTTATAATGGTTTAAATGGGGTGATATAAGTTTTACAAAGCTTTAATTTGTGTGATATGTTCATAAGTTAATTAGATAGTCTAAGCTTTAGGAGATTACACCATTGTACTTGTTTATGGCCTTCATATAGTGAAGAATGTTAAAATTTAGAAGCTGAAACATCATGATAGAACCTTAGTTCTTATACAGAAATCTGACCTTTTCTACAGTAGAACGATTATTGGCGTGTTCATGATTATTTCAGACTTGATAAAACAAACAAAAACATTTTAAAATTTGGTATAGTGCTACCACTTTAAATAGCTTTTTTATAATAAAACAAGTAGCAAAATTCAGGTAATTTCTGTGACTAACCAGTAGAAAACTTGAACCATGATATACTAATTCACTGAATTGTCTTAATCGAAGATGAAATAACCTCACCATTTATTTTGACATGTGTATCAGATATACAACCATGTATAGGAATGTAAAGGATGTAGTTTATTTTGAATGTCCAACCCTCACACCCAAATAACTAAATTATGTAACATTGACAGGTTTCATGATTTTCTAGCCTTTAAACCTTTATAAAACCTTACCTCAGTATCTTATAGCTACATCCAGCTTCTCTTCCCCATATGTTCTTGACTTCCCCTCAATATTATATTACAACTTATTAGAACTACATGAGACTGTATCTGTGCTTTCCAACATGGTAGCTAATGAGTCTTTTCCTAATGTCAGGATTTTAGATTTTGAAGTCCTATTATTTCTGTAATTTACTAGTTTGATCATCTAATACAAATTTTATTTAAACCATTATGTACTTGTTACAAGTTTTGACCTTCTTAAGTATTTTCTCGTTATTATATGTTTTCCACTGAATAAGGTAACATTTTATTTTTCATGTCCATGTCTTCTGGTTTTTTAATAAGAGATTTTTTTCTTACTATATCTTATTTATTCTTACTCTATTTTAACAAGAAAATACTTTGCTTTTAGCAAAACAGATTTTCTCAGATATTAATAGCTAATATTTATTATGTATTGTGTGCTGACACTTTTCTAAGAGACTGTTATATAACTTAAATAATTTAATCCTCATAACAACCTTTTGAGGTAGATGCTATTGTGTATTTTTTTATTGATAGGGAAGTTGATGAGAGGTTAAGTAATTTGTTAAAAGTCTGGTAGAGCCAGAGTTAAAAAGCTTCAGGTCTGTCTTCGGAGCCGTTCTGCTTGGAAGATCTAAATACAAGAGTGTTCTAGTTGGAAGGTCTATACTTTCCTCTTTTACACACGTATATTAGGTGGGACCGCTGTAATATGGTAGATGTTTTTGGTATCTTTTTTGTTTATGTTTTTTTGGTGGAAAATCCCACATATGCAAGTGTGTAAAACTAACCCTTCTTCCCACAAAAAAAGGAAACAGAAACATTTAGTAAAAGAAATAAGTAGTATTTGTACACACATACAGACAGATAGATTACCTACATTTACCTTTCTTGAGGAATTGGTAGCAGTTATTAGGAACCACTAACTAATGTTGTTCTGATTATGTTGAAACCAACATTTATTTAGAAAAATCCTTAACCATTGAGAAAAGATAAACATCTTTTATTTAAAATGTAGGACTACTGTAGCCATTCTATCATCACATCAAATTTACACACTTATTTAATAGCAAAAAGTATGTTATATCATTTTGATAGTCTTATATAATGTGATACACAATATACAAAAGAAAGAAGCAATAAACATGAGATTTTTATTCTTTATATTTATGAAATCAGATGCTACAGTATAAATAATAACCTTTCAAAAAACAAAAAAAAAGATAGAGTTTAAGGAAGTGGTGACTGGTTGTGTTAGCAAGTGTCAGAGAGCATATTACCAAATTTCCTCCTTTAGGTTCATTGTAGATATAAATTTCCCTGAGTAGCACCTGCATCAGAAGGAACAAGAGATCCAATTATTTGAATATACTTGCCTATAATACTTCCATTCGCCTTTCTCTTTTCTGACGGTGAGCTCTCAGGTAGCTGGGATGTTGCTATTCTGAGTAACCCCCTTAGGATCCCTAGAGACAATGCTAGCTTAACCACTCTGAAGAAACAGCTCTGTAAACAGTATTGACCCCCCTGGGGACCATCAAATCCATTTACACAGATACCAGTTGTCACAAACTATTTACAAAGCCAGACGGAACAGAATTTCCCAGCCTCAAAGAATCCCTGTTTGACTCTAGCCACCTCCTCCGTGGTGTATACCAGTTGTGAATAACAGTTATTTTTTGGCTCTTGAGTCATGATTTCTTGGATAGCATCAGTTCAACTGAGTATATTATACATTAATGTGTAATTGTCTGGAGAATTGAACTCAAAGGGGATCCTAAAACTTTCTTTCCTAAGATAGGAAATTATATGATACTGTTAATTTTCTAAACTATGGAATTGGAATTTAATAATGCTAGTATTAAGATAGTTGGCAATACTGATACTTCCAGAAGTAAAGAGAGTTTGTTAGATCATGAAAACGGTCCATTGGAAATAGCATGAAAGTCACTAGAGAGATACAGCATATATAATGCAGCCAGTCTAGGCACGTATATTAAGTATTAAGATTCCAAAAAATAAATCTTCACTAACCCACCCACTTGCCCAGGCGAATAAACTGTCTCTAGCAATAGCCGTAGTTGCCATTTGAGGACTATGTAGTAGTCATCTTCCGTAACATCATTTTCAGTGGTCACAGGATACGTTTACATGGAAGTGGTAGCATTAGATAGTAATAGCAAAAATTGGTAAATATATTTGGTTTGAAGTATCAAATTCCTATGTCCAAATAATACAATGTACCCAAAGAAGAGCAAATCAATAAAGGGATTGATAGTCATAAAAAAATCTCCTGTTGCCTAACTCTGAAGAAAGAAAGACCTCATAGACTTATGAAGAAGAAATTGAAATTTTATTCTGTAAGTCCATATGAAGGAATGAATTTAAGTGTAATAACAGTAATGATGAAACAATGATTACATTGATGAAACACTGAAGCAAATTACTACAGAAGATTATAGAGTTTCCATTTTTTTTTTTTTTTAGCTGAGCCCTGCTGCCACCTGTTGGCAACTCAGTGGCTGCTCAGCTCGGCTGGGCATCGAACTGCCGTTGCTCAGAGCTCAGCTCGCACTCTTGAGCGAGCTCTTAACCAACTGAGCCACTCGGCCAGACCTAGAGTTTCCACTTAAAACCATGTGATGAAAGAAAGGAACCAATAGTTTTTGTTCTAAGCTTTCATCTGCCTAGAGAAAAGAGTTTGCATCAGAAGTGACTGTTCTTTAAAAAATTGGTCTTATCTAATTAGTGTGCAAAACAGACCCATAACTTTACTTTTTGTTGCATTTTGTTGACGTATATATTTCTATTTCTCTATATAATTCTTTTTCACGTGATGATCAATACAGATAGCCCTACTAAAAGCTTTCACTAGCCTTATCCCGTTAGCCTTCATAAAGCTCTTCTGGGACGTCAAGTTTCGGGCAAATAATGGATGACTGAATTAGAGCCACCAAATGCTATTATCTTCTCTTAGTTGGAGAAGGTACTAACTCAGAAATTGAATTTAAGTTGGTCTTGGAATAGAATAAATAAATAAAAAAAGGGCCGGCTGAGTGGCGCTTTGGTTAGGAGCTGGCTCGGGATGCTGGCTCTGAGCAGCGAGGCTCCGGTTCAGATCCCACATATGAGGGCCAGTGACACTGCCCTCTACAGCTAAGATGGTGAACAACAGCTCCATCTGGTTGCCTCTATAGCTAAGATGGCCAGCGACAGTATGGGCTACAGCATCTGCTGCAGTGGGCTGCCATAGGCTACAGTGAGCGGCCAGCAGCCGGTGTGAGCTGCCAAGAGCTGCTGTGAGTGGCCGTTCAGGGACTGGCGACTGATCTGCCTCACCCGGGAAGAGCACAATGATGATACCAACATGGGCCAGTGAAGCAACGTCCTCCACAACTACACTGAAGAACAAAGGGCAGCAGCTTATCTGTTCCCCAATTCCCCAACACTGTTCCCCTCCCCCAATTCCCCAATAAAACCTTTAAAAAAAAAAGCAAAATGCACTATGATAGAACAGTATCTTAAAATCTGACTTTTGAAAAATCAAAGTGCATTATACCTACAACTTACTCTCAAATGTTTCAGAAAAATTATATATATGTAGGTAGGTAGGCAGATAGGTAGGTAGGTAGGCAGATAAATAGGTACAAGAGAATGAATAATAAAGCAAGCGTGGTAAAATGTTAACATTTGGGGAATTTGGATGAAGGGTATATAGGAATTCTTTGTACTGTTATTGCAACTCATTGTAAGACTGAAATTATTTCAAAATAAAATGGTAAAAAGAGATGACTGTTACCTACAATCAGGTCTTGCCACCTTTCTCATCATTCTCTGTCTTTAACATGTTTATATACAGTCCATGAAGCCTTTGTATTTGATTCTCATTTCTCGCCATTTTTTCGGATGACTTCAGTGTCTTCAAAAGTGACCCTTTCATTACCCTAATTCCTTGATTTCCTCCTCTCCAAGTACCTTTACCGTCAATCGTTTCATCATCCCATTCCCAGATGATCCACATCTTGGACTTTTGACATTTTATGCATTTTAGAAATTTTCACTCCCTGACTATAACATCTTACCTTTTCAGTATGAGGAATGACTTTGTGTTTTTCCTAAAGCTATTCCTTCCCTGTGCCCATGCCTGTTCTTCCTGTTCTCTCTTTATTCTCACAGTCCGCCGACTTCTTCTTTACTTAACCTAAGGCAAACCCTTTGGCTACTAATTACTTTGCATATTCCTACTTGTTCTTGTCTGGAACGAATACCTGTGTGAAATCTTCCCAGAGTTCCTGTTGAGCATCAGCATATCTGGCATATTTTGTATTTGGCCTCTGTAGTCATAGTAGAGTTCTTATCACATTGTATTCAAGTCATTAGATCAGTTTGCCTCCCTCACTGTATTATAGAGTCCTGAGGGGAGAGTCTTTATTACTTCTCCTAATTTTCCTAGTACTTATCAGACATATCACACGGCAGGTTTTCCATGAATTATTAAAATTAACGAGTAAATAAATTAATTAGAAGGGTCAAACTTTCTACCCAAATGGATATACAGGATAATGCACTATAGCAGAGTAGAAGAGCCTTGAGAGCATTCAGAGCATTTAAACAATATTTGCTAAAATAGTTGGTTAAAAAAAAAAAAAGGACACAGAAAAAAACCTTTTGTAAATCATACTTGTTTACTCTAAAGTAAAGTTAAAGTCTTGGTAGAAGAGTATAGATTGTCTGCTTTGCAGAGCAGACTCCAGATGTCTGATTAAGTTACAGTTAGAAATCTAAAATGCAGAGTAAGATTAGAAACACCTAGAATTAACCAGAGCCAAAGCACATGGTACAGGGTTCTTCAAAAACATTAAACATTTAGAATTGAAATCCAGAAGTGCATTAGGATTTGTTGAGTTCATTTTAATAATACTATAATGCGTTTTAATCACTGTGATCTAGGAGGGGATCAGCAAAGAGTTCTCTTGTTGGGAAGCTCCCACCTCTGCCCTGAGTTTGGAGGTGATAGCACAGTCACAGGTGAAAAGGCAGTGATTTACCAAGAAATCAGTGAATCACAAAATTTGACGTTAGGTAAGCTGAAGTAAGAAAGAGAATTATAAATGTAGCAAGCAAATAGCAACTATAGATATCAAGGATAGGTAAAATAAACACTGGAAGGTTAGGAATAAAAAAACTGAAAGGAGAAAGATGCTAAAGTAGACCCAGAAACAGAGGTGGAAAAAACAAACAAGTTGTAGATAGTGGTAAGTTTGGTCTCCAAAACAGGTCAGAGTCGAGATTCAAGATTCTGAAGCAGTTGGTATAGTGTTGTCGCAGGGCACTGGGTCTATTTATAGCTGGCAGTGCTCCATGCCTCATCCTTTTACTTCATGATGATTCTTTGTACCTCATAAATGAGAATAGTTAGGCCCTAATAGTTAGTTATATTTGATATGTTGCTGGGGACAATTTTTGTTACTATTGCTTCCAATAACTGTTTATAATTTTCTTTCATTTTAATTACTTATAATGTTCTATGGTAGTGTTAGAAAGCATGGATTGTTAATAATATAGTGATATTCCATAGTGTCCATTTATAAAATTTTCTCATTCAGATTTTTTGCGTTCCATTCTACCAATACCAGCCTAATCTACAAAAGTAGCATGATGAACATCTAAAGCAAACTAAGTATTTTGAGATGTCAAGAAGCAACCTAAATAATCTCCAGAAACCTAAAATCATTAAATTTTAAATCAGAATATAATGTTGGAAGTTTGTAGCCATCTTACAGTATGTAACTATGATAGCACATTTCTCCCAACTTGTTCTTTCAAGATGAAATCAAAGAGTAATTGTCTAAAAATATGGTTTCTGATCTAGCTTCAGCCACCAATAGATATGTCCAGGACTTGGAGTTTATAACTGACTATACCTAATTTCAGCATACATACAAGCAAAAAAAATGGCTCCTTAAAGAATGAATACTTCGTGAGTAGTACCTTATTTATAGATGCCCCATTTTATTTTATTCTGAAACCACTTTCTTGTGCCTTAAGACAATTTTAAGTTTGGCAGGTTGGAGAAGACATAATCAAGAAACAGGTGCAATACACCTGCTTTTTAAAATTCGAGAATTATTTCAGTTGGAAATAATAAAGTAATTAGTTACAATCAGTAATTTTGTCTGTTGATTTTATTTTGTGCACCTGTTTGTATGTATCATTTTCCTCTCAAAAAATCAGATATACACTATTTCCTTTGAAATAGCTATTATTTACTGATTGCAGCTTAAAATAATTTTATGAGATAGCCAGGCATTACAATATAGATTCTCTAATGTATAATACATATTTGATTAAATGGAAGTTAAAAAGAACCCGTGTTCGTTTTATAATATTACGATGATGATTACAAAAATGATAGCTGCCAGACACTAGGCTTGATTTTTTGGATGTATTATTAATTCAGTTAATCCTCACAACTCAGGTAAGTGTTATTATGTTCCTATTTTAAAAACAAGAAACTGAAGCATGGATGGGTTAAGTTACTTGCCCAGAGTTTCGCACTTCACAAAGCTGGAATCTGACCCACGCAGTCTGATACCATAGTTCTATGCACAATATCACTTCATTATAATCACTAACTTATTGCAACCTGTTTTCCAAAATTTAGGGAGAAAAAGGCAACCTGAAAATAATACCTCTACATCAGTGTTTCCCATCTCTGATTTTGTGCTGGAGTCACCCAATCACTCTCAGACATTTTGATTTAATTAGTATAGATATAGTCTGGGCTATAGGATTTCTAGACATTTCTTAGGTTATTCCAACCTGCAGCCAAGGTTTAACCCACTGTCCCAAATCCCCACTCGCTGTGAGAATGGAAATATTACTGACAGAACTACACTGTACATGCTTACATGATTACAGTACGAGTAAGACTAGAAAGTACATGTTTAAAGCTATAAAATAATCCACAAAAATACTCATTTGAATGATTCAGTATGACCTATGGTGTTATGTAATCATGTGCTTTTCCTATTATTTTAAATACAGGTATAGCCCATAGTTGTCTTAAACAAGAAACTGCAGAGAGAAATAAAAGTACACAGCCAGATGAGCAACCGACTGTGAATTCTAAGGGAAGCATGGATCAGAAATCCAGTGAATTAGCTAATAAAACCACAAATGAGGACACGGAACCATCAGGTCAGAGATCAAGGAATTCTCCTTATCCGGGTGATGAGACACCTTCCTGCACAACTGAAAAATCCAAGTGAGTGCTGGTAGCCTTAGATTTAGAAAGTAAGAATCGGGAGAACCCTTCTTCCCTCCCACCTTCCCTCCCTACCCCCATTCTCTTTTCCTTCTTTTTGGTGTGAGCTAAATTTGACATGTCGTTAACTTGTTAAGGAATCTGTCAGAGTTTTCTACTGTTTCCATTACATCACTATGATGTGTCTGGATCACTAAGTGAAAAAGCACAAGATGAATTTGAATAAAAACCATGAGGTATTATTTTTTCTTTTGAATATATTTTCTGTGACCACTCATTATGGATTGAGAGAAAAACTCTTGAGTTGATATAAATAGGATATTACTAATCAGAGCCTCAAACTGGCAGCTCCAGGACAAAATAAGCCAAAGATGTGTTTTGGTTTTGGTTAGCATTTAAATGAATCTGAATGCTTTTAGAAGGGCCTTGTACATTCCCATTTGCCTTCCTTATTATTTTACATTCTGCCACTCATCCCCATTCACCTTACCTACCTATCCTATGCAGGGATTTGCATTTGTGCCACCTGTGACTTTTACCTATGGGATTAGGGTACTTTGATCATTAGTAATGTGTTATGAAAATACCTCTAAATTACAAAAACTTCAATGACTAATATATTTTCAGTCCAGGCAAAATCTTACTTTGTAGAGTATATTTTAACAAGTTTTAGCATAGGAATACCTATTTCTGTTTACTTAAAAATTCTTCAGTAGATACATTAATATTTTCCTACCTCTTAGCAATGAGTTATAGTCTTATTAAATCACAGTTGGAGTACACTTTGGGGAATAGGGGTAGGGATGAATGAAGAGGTGATAACATTTTATAAACACATGGGAAAAATAGAGATAGGGCAAAAGACAGAGTATGAGATATCTAGTTAATTGCAACAGAAGGTATGCATGGTAGGTAGAGCTGCAGTTACTGTCCCAGGCGTCACTGCTTAATTTCTTCGTAGAGACTCTTAAGTTTTACCTAAGCGTGCAAATATAATATATTGACTTCAAAAAACGACTCGTCTCCTTTCTTCTCCCTTCCTTTATACTACTTGCTAATAAGTTGATGCTCTTAAATAGCATGCAAAATGTCACACACACACACACACACACACACACACAATTTGCTTACCCTTGAAAGTTACAAGGAGAGGCTTTCATTTTTAATTTTTTTAACTTAATAATGAAAATATAGTCTGTCAACCAAATTGAAAAAAGTTATGATTATTGTTCCCCTATTTAAAAGTGAGAAATGTGGGCTGGCTGAGTGGCGCGTTGGTTAAGAGCTGCCTTGGGACGCCCAGCGGCCCCGGTTCAGATCCCACATGTGAGGGCCAGTGACACTGCTCTCTACAGCAAAGATGGTGAACACTGGAGCTGGGCCGCTGTGATTCACCGGGACAGCATAGCTGCAGCCCCTGCTGCAGTGGGCTGCCATAGGCTACAGTGAGTGGCCAGCAGCCAGCATGAGCGGCTGGCAGCTGGTGTGAGCTGCCAAGAGCCGCTGTTAGTGGCCGTCCAGAGGTCGGCGACCGATCTGCCTCACACGGGAAGAGCACAATGATACCAACATGGGCCAGTGAAGCAACGTCCTCCACAACAAGACTGAAGAATAAAAGGACAGCAACTTGTCTGTTCCCCTCCTCCAATTACCCAATAAAATCTTTTAAAAAAAAAAAGTGAGAAATATATCTAGTCCTGACCAATTGGACCAATTAAATTAACATTCACAGCCCCTAAAACCTGAATTCTTTTAAGTACACTGAACATGAGTCTCTATAGACATTACTAATGCTTTCCGCCATTAGCTCTCTCAGTTTACTAGCATGTCTGTGAAAGTGATATATATATTCTTTTTATCCGTAAGATTGTCTTAACTGTGCATAACAAGAGAAATTTAAAATTAAGTAGCTGTATATTTTTGTTAAGATTAAACTTGTCTCCCCATTTGAAGAGCGAAATTTGTAGATCCTGTGTAATTGAAATCACGTGTATATTGTTTAATAGTTTCCTTTATTACAGAATTATGGAACATACAAATAGTGATTTGCATTACGAATCTATGACTCCATGTCAAGCTTCTTCAGACTTCACTAAGGAGAAGACTATAGCGTTTCTTCTAACAGAGTTGGACCATCTTAGAGCAAACAATAAAAAGGTACAATATAGGGCCGGTCGAGTGGTGTGGTGGTTAAGCGCTGGCCTGGGAAGCCAGCGGCCCTAGTTCGGGTCCTACATATGAGGGCCAGTGACACTGCCCTCAACAAAACAAAACAAAACGAAAAAAAGGTACAATATAGAAAATCTGGTAATTGCACACTGTGGATTTTAGCTATTGACCTTGTAAATTGCTTTGTTGTCCATCATAATTCAGTTTTATTGTGTACTTTAATCTTTGAACAGTAGCTTTATGTTGGTGCCTGCCATGCCATCAGGGTATGATTAAGTTGAGAATTGGCTATGAAAAACAATTTCTTTTCTTTGGTTTCCTGCCTTTGCTGGTCTGTGATACCTTCCTTTTTTCATAAATCTATGGTACCTTGAGCAGGTAACTTAAAAAATAGATTCATTCAAGTTTTATTGTGGTCCAACTTTAAGTGTTATGGAGAATGAGAAATTTAATGCACTGGGTTTCATGTTACTTTCTCTTTTTCCTATTAGTGTTTGTGCCTTGTATTTCACCTTAGTAACATTTGTAATTGAACTTCTAAGTAGCAAGGCTTGGCAATATTGTCATTACCTTGAGTTATCTTATACTGTTGCATTGTGCCCAATGCAGTTTATGTCATGTTCTGACTATTTTCTGACTATTTTCCTAGTTTCATTCCTTTGAGCATTAATGTTATTCAGTAATGTTCATTTTTTTTGTACCATCTTTTTTTTTTAACCTCTACACACTTTTCTGATTTTAATATTCTAGTTGTTTGACCTGATCAAACTAAAGCATGATGTTAGGGATCTTGATCATGCCTGAAGGAAAAACAACACAAATGACAAAAGCCAAGTTAGAAATTTAAAAAAACAAACAAACAAACAAACAAACAAACAACTATTTGGAGGGAATCCATATGAGAGCAGGAGATATTTTCTGTACTTTCATTTATCAGTTATGTATTACATGCCAATTGTGAATCAGGCACCAGTTTAAATTTACTTTTTTTTTTTTTTGAGGGCAGTGTCACTGGCCCTCAAATGTGGGGCCGCTGACGTCCCAAGCCAGCTCTTAACCACCCCGCCACTCGGCCGGCCCTCCAGTGCCAATTTAAATGAAATATGATGGGATGGCATTCTCAAAGATTTGTTTCAGATATTAAGATTATCTTAATTTTGTTTCAGAATATTAGGATTATTCGGAGAAGCTGTGAAGCTGTACTGTCCTATTTTTTTTTTCTTTTTTTAGGACTTTTGCTATAAGACAATAGAATGGGTCAGATTTCTTTTTGCAGTAGTTATTTTTAATGATTATGTTGCTCCCTTTTTAATTTCTTTTGTCTAGACACAAACATAAATTAAGTCTCTATCATATAGTTTTTATAATTCCTATGTCATTAAATGTAATTATTAATTTATAAAATATCTTAAAATCTTAAATATTTTGAGATTTTTTTTTGTCTTGGAGTTATGTGTTTAGGCAGGTAAATGTAACATTATTTATTTTTAGAAAAAAACAAAATTTTACTTTGGGATTAATAATATTTATGCAAGAAATTTAACAGATAAGAATCTATTTTTTTCAATGTATTTAAGCTTCAAGAAAAACTGATTAAAGAAGATAAAGAGCAGAGAAAACTAAAGCTTAAGCTGGAACTCCAAGAGAAAGCAGCAGAAGCTCAAATTGCTGAAAAGACTGCAGGTATGGTAGATAAGTATTAACATATGGCTTTAAGAAATATACACAAGGCTATTATATGTCTTCGTGAAGACTAGCATACAAGCTTATTTGCCAAAGGAGGGGAGGCTCTTTTTTTTTTTTTTTTTTTTTTTTTTTTTTGGCATCTTAGAAAATAGGTAGCCTTAACATCCTGGTACTGGTATTAGTGAGAGCTTTACCTGTATTCATACTGATTTGGGCATTAAATGCATTGTTAACACCATGTCAATCCAATCACAAAAAGATTGTTTGTTTTGTTGGAAGGGCCTGAACAAACAAGGGGAAATAATGATTACCAGTGCCTCTACCTTTCAACCAGCAGTTCAAATACCACTTATTGTTTTAGTTCAATTTGAGGAAATATTTCTCCTTTGTATGAAGATAGTCATATATTCATTACCAGTGAAAACGTACATTTGATTTAAAAACTTGTTTTGTGCAATTAATAAGTTTTTATCTGATGATGTGGTTGATGATGGAGATAATGTTTTCTCTGAGATTGACTTAAAGGGCTGCCAAAGTTTAAGATTATAAATGACTGCTTTAAGTATTTTTAGAGTCCATCTTTATTCACAGATTCTTTGCAAGGAGAAATTTTATTAATACATCTGGGACATGTTACACACATGATCAGATGATTCTTAATATGCATGTATGAGATGACTCATATACATACATATTTATACACACACATATGTATGTCACTGTGATTCTTCCTCATACTACTTTAGTGTGTTAAAAAAAGAGAAATTTCATAGAATAATAGAAATTAACATTCAGAAGCATTTTAGAGTTTACTTATTTTAACAATTTTATATTTTTAGAATGATTTTGATAAATAATTGTATTTTATTATTAGTTTGAAATCATAATTATACTTTATGAACTACTTAACCTTTGGTGCATATATGAAAGAAGTCTGGTATTTTCTGTCAGAGACATTAACAGATATACCCTGTCTTCCAAATATTACTGTGCAAAGTAAAACTAAATATCACTATGCAAATATAACCAAAATGACCATAGATAAATACTACAGCTAAATATCAGGTGGTTGCTTTTCTGTTAATGTTAAAATTCTATTAATTTTGAAGGAGGGGCTTTTTGTGGGGAAATATGAGAGTAATATATTAAGGAAAAGTAACTGTGTTAAAAGTGAATAATTCAAATATAAATTTAGAACAATTTGAAAGTCTCTTGGCTTTTTATAATTGAATATATGCAGTGTGATAAAAAATATGATGACTGTTTAAATAAAACAATTTATTACAGTAAAAAACACATTGCCGTTAATTCCCCTCAGAATACTCCCCTCGCTTAGAATACAGTTATCCCATCATTCTTGCCCCTTTCTGAAGCAGTTCTGGAAGTCCGCTCTCCTGAGTATCTTTAGCTGTGCTGTCTTGGCTGCCTCGATGTGCTGAATTGATTAAAAATGTTTACCTTTCATGGTCATTTTGACTTTTTTGGGGAAGAGCCAGAAGTCGCACAGTGCCGGATCTGGTGAATTAGGTGGATGAGGGCACACTGTAATGTTTTATTTGACAGAAATTGCCATACCAGAAGCTATGTGTGACACAGAGTCTTTGTTGTTGTATTCAGTAAATACAGTGTATGAGGATGCTGAGTGCCATCCAATGTAAAGGCAGGATCTTCAATATGGGAAGCAGTGCTTTCAACTTTAGTAACAGTGTGTGACAAGTTTCAGCTTGTTCAGTGTAGTCAGTAGGGTGTGAGCTACGGTTGAGAGGAGGTGTGTTTTAAAGTGTGCTGTAAATCATCCTCCATCATGACAACTCTCTGTATCACGTACCACTTCTGATATATGACAGTTTCTGTCAAATAAAAACATTACAATGTGTCCTCATCCACCGTATTCACCGGATCTGGCACCGTAGGACTTCTGGTTCTTCCCCAAAGTCAAAATGATTCAGAACATTGAGGCAGACACAGCAGCGCAACTAAAGTCACTCATGAAAGAGGACTTCCAAAACTGCTTCCAAAAGTGGCAAGAATGATGGGGTAAATGTGTCCAAAGCAAGGAGGAGTATTTTGAGGGGGATAATGGCAATGTGTGTTTTACTGTAATAAATTTTTTTTTATTTAAACATTCACCATATTGTTTGATCGCACCTCATATATGCTAATTGCTAGTAAGATATTTCAAGAAGTACATTTGTGTTAAGCTGTTTACATCATAATTTAACTCTGTGTGTGTCTTACAGAAGTAATTTAATAAGATTTAAGCCATTGTGACTTACTAAAAGTCATGAATTAATGTCTTCATAGCTCATTTCTCTCTTGGAAAGGAAAACGCATTAAGCAATATTTACTCTTTAAATTTTTGTATAATAGATCTAATTATATATTTCAAATATTTATTTATTGGTATATATTTAAGAGTTCCCTTTGACTAAGCTATGAATCATGCATACATAAAATGGAAAGACTGCTTTTGATTCTTGTTGATCAAATATTTCTCATTAATGATAAAATATTATTTTAGTAAATGTTAAATGTTTGGAGCATGTTTAGTATATTTTTATAGCCTCCCAAACAGATGAAATTACTGGTTCTGTATAGTTTATTAGGACAAAGCAAACTAGTTAAAAATATGTCCAATCACTTACTTATAAAAATGACCCAAAATGGGAATCCCCTAAAGGCTTTTTGAAGTATAAATTTTCAGAATGTATCTTTACTTTTTAATGCTTCAGTTCTATTTTACTGGGGAAAAAAAATAAAGATATTTTACTTGTAACATTAGAATTATCGTCGAAAGAATTATTGTAACGTGAAAATAAAAAAACTGAATTGCTCAAGAAGTTTGTTGGTTTGAAACTGCAAGAAATTTGTTAACCGACCCTTGGTAGCCTCATGAACTTTTTCATATTTTCTCATTATACATACCGCCTTCAATAGTTTCTCTTCTACCTGATTGATACTAGGTGCATTCAAAAAGCAAAACACCATAAAAAAAAAAACTATGTTCTTAATAGAAAGAGAAATATTATAGGACTACGATTACATGTGATAAATGTCATTAGTGTCATATGACAGGACAAATAATCCACATAAGCATGGATGTTTGTTTCTGTCATGTATTATAATGTACTTAAGCAGAATATAAATGTTTAAAGTCAAGATACTTCACATTTAAAAAAAAATAAAAATGCAAAAACATCCTGAACTACACACTGGAAATTGCAAATAGTATATAAAAATATATGTTTACAGATTTTTCTAAAAAAATGTTAAAATATGAAGTACTCAAGGAAATAGCTGTTTCCTTCTAATACATACAATATACAGATTTATATATATAAGGATATTCATATCAGTATTATGACAGTAAGAGAATTAAAATCAATTGAAAAATATGCTTATTATTCAATTGGTTAAGTAAATTAAGGGAATGGTTAAATAAATTGAGGCACATTTATGCTGTGAGACATCGTGCAATAATTAAAACTGTTTCTGAAGAACTTTGATGATATAAGAAAATCTTCATGATGATTTTAAATGAAAGAAGTAGGGGAAAAACTATGATAATTTTGTTTAAAAATATACTTGTACAGGGCCGGCTGAGTGGCGCGGCGGTTAAGAGCTGGCTTGGGACGCCAGCGGCCACGGTTCGGATCCCACATATGAAGGCCAGTGACACTGCCCTCAAAAAAAAAAATATATATATATATACATGTAGATGTATATATACATATATATTATATAAAATGAGGAAAATTTTGGTAGTATCAATGGCTGTATTAATGTTTCAATCACAGCTTTGACTTAATACGACTTGTGTGGGGCCGGCCGAGTGGTGCGGTGGTTAAGCGCTGGCCTTGGAAGCCAGCGGCCCCTGTTCGGGTCCCACATATGAGGGCCAGTGACACTGCCCTCAAAAAAAAACAAAAACAAAAAAAACTACAATTGTGTGCTTCTGGGCAAGTTACATATTAGCCTCTCCAGATTTACTTTCTCCCACGTCAGATGTGAATGAATATCAACTAATTTGTCAGATTATTTTAAGGATTAGAAATGATGTATAAAAGCACCTAGTATATAACTTTTACTCAGTTGTAGCCAATATTATTTTTATCTTTATGAAATTCTTAAACATTTGATAATGTCAGAAGTCTTGAAAAGATTTTGTTCTGTATAACTTTTAATTAAATTAATGGTTCACTGTTAATAGATTTGAAAAAGGAAATAAACAGAAAAGTGAAAGAAAAAAACTGAAAACAAAGGATTAGATGATGAGAAAAATTATTGTTGAGGTATATGTATTTCTTAACACTAGTGCATTTTACTTAAATGTGAATCTACAAATAAAAGAATCTAAAAACAAAAGAAAAAAAGGATACAGAGGATTCAGGCTTTAATCTAAGGAATACCTACGGTAAACCTTCATGTAGACCGTTACAATAGCGTGAAGCCTGTTTCTTTTGCCTCCCTGATGGTTTTTACATGATGTGAATACTGTCATTGTAATGTGATCTCAGGAGAGTTTGCAACTGAGTTGTATCCTTTACTGTGATAAAATCTCAAATTCAAATGTTTGACCCTTTTACTTTCCCCTCCTTTTTTGACATCACCATTGATAATGTTTTTATTAGGCACCTTATAGGAACTATTCTAGTGTCTTTAAAATTCAAATAAGAAGTATTCATTGAAGGCCCTTTATGTACTAGGCACTGTGCTAGGCACTGACTGACTATACATCAGCAAATAGACAGATTTGGGATTTCAAACTTTTTTTTTGGTCTGCAGTCACTTCTCACATATACACATAATACACCATTGTAGTTGGTAGTAGTTAAATACTCAGACTCTGAATTCAGACCTTTGTTCTAATGTTTTCACCACTTACCTTGTGTAAGTGGTAGCTTCGCTAAGCTTTGGCCAAAACCTACTTAATAGGTTGCTGTGACGTTTAAGTGAGGTAATAGTTTTGAATAGCTTAACTCATAGAAGGCATTCAGTAAATGGTAATTATGATGATAAGATGATGATGCCACCACCTTGTTTTCTCCAGGCTTCTTGATCTAATAGAGACATATTCAAAGTGTACCTAATAAATAACTTGTTATTTATGCAGAATGTATTGATGTGTATTTCTTTACAAAAGTAGATTAAAAGTATTTTTATTTCATTTAATCTCCCACAGTTTTTAGTTTTCCTTATTTTCAGATTTCATTTTATTTAGAAAGTCTGAAAGTATGAAAATGAATTTTTTTAATCTCTACCAAAATGAAAGTAAGAGAAAAATATGTAATAAGTAGGTCTTCTTTACTTAACAAAAACTGAAATAACCAGCACATTCCCTTTTTTTTGACATTGGAAAAAGTGTATCTCATAATAGCTGTTTAGGACTTTTGTTTTAACTCATTAAAGTATATATGTGAATAATATTATTTGAAAATTATTAGCATATATGACCTTCAACGACTAGGGGATATTGTAGAGAAGCACAGCAGAAACATTTATTCTTTGTTCTTTAGGTATGTATCTCTCCTCATCTAAATAAAATGATTAAACCACAAACACTTCAAAATTAGTTTTACTTAAATTGAGTTTGATAGTGACAGAGGATGTTGTGTGTTCTGATTTGCATCTATTAATTCTTTCTTAGGTCAGTAATATGGTTATAACTTTAAAAAATTACTTGTTCAATTAAACCTTTCATTTTTCCTGAACAGTCTTAGTGGGCATTGTCTAGTGTTTAACATCTCTTAATTTTTATTCCTCTATTACATTTACAGTATACAGATAATGTTTAAATTTTGCAGAGTATTTAAATAGTTTTTATAAGTTATTTTTGTGATATATAAAATATTTGTTTCTTTAAAAACCTTATTTTCTTTTCTGAAATGCTCACTTTATAGTCTCTGCTTTATATGTTAGTTATTTTTCTTTCTTGCCTGTCATCCATTAAAGATTAGCTGTGGAAGGTTGGAGCATGGAGAGATTATGAATGACAGAACAACTCCTGTAGAATAATAATCAGTTTTTAGTATTTAATGCTGTTTGACTTTTGCAGACACATTTCTTATTAACCTTTGGTACAAAGAGAAATCCAGGTTCCTGATACCTCATGGAGAAGATGAATTTGAGATCCTCTTCCAATTAAACTGAAATAAGGCCAATATTGGGTTTTAGCCAAAAGAAGTCCTTAGTTCCTAAGTCTTGTGTTTATAAATCAATCAATCTATCTATCTATCTATCTATCTATCTATCTATCTATCTATCTATCTATCTATATCTTAGTTACATTTTACATATAATTCAGTTGTTATGTAATTTGTGTAGCTTACTGTCCTGATTATGCAAGCATTTAACCTGCTTTTTCCTTTTAAACGTAGATTCTTTTCTATGCACCCAAATTTAGACTATTTTATAAATTACAGCAATGGTGTCAAGGCTTTCTTATTACAGAGAATGTTACTTTGTTTTCGGTAGGAAGAAGAGGAGTTTAATTGTGATTGCCCAAAGCATCAGAACATAGATAGAACCCCTGAAACTTGCAGTTTAAGTTTTTCTGTTCAGGTTAGCATGTAAATGTTAAAAGTATGGCTAGATAATCTACCATTACAGCAAATATATAAGACACTTCAGCTAATTAACATGGAAAAATAAAAATTGTTGTGTAATAGAAAATGTTTACATTGTCCTCTTGTAAAAAAATTGTTTCCTATACCATGTCTCAGATGATGTTGACCACCTAATAATTAAGAAGAACAAGAATGCGTTAGTTCCATATATCAGAATTATAGAATATAGCATAATATTTACTTTTTAAAAATAATACACATTGGAATCCTATTTTTCTGTGCATATAATGGGCATTAATAAAATGTGATAACCTTTAATATAACACTTAAATGCTTCAACAGTATTAAATTAAAATGAAGCATTACATCTGTATGTTTTAATTTGGAAGGAAAAAGGATTTCAAGACTACTGTCAGTGATTTCAGCTAAAAAGGCCCATCTCTGTGAAATACTGATAGGTAGAGGTTGATTATATTATTATCTTTGGCTGCAGAATCCCTTGGGTATGAATCAGGGTTAATTACAATGAGTGTCAGGTCACATAATGCTTGAGGGTAGATTATGGCCAGTGTAGTAACCTCTCTCCCTAGAAAAGTTTGTATTTTTCTGGAGAAAACAAAATAAACATGCTGTAAACAGAAAAAACATTATGCATAACAATAACCAACATTGAAGTACTATTGAATTTAACATGAGATTAATCATTTGAAGCATATCAAGTAATCAAGTGTATTTAAAACATAAAAATAACAAAACTTTTCAGAAATTATTCTTAAGACTTTTTTCACACATTTAACTAATACCAAAGAGGAAATGCTTTTGGAAAAAGTTTAGGTAGCAGATATAATTCAAATAATTTTCATATTAGTATCTAATAAAATTTAAAGTAGATATTCTGTACAGAAAATAAGTTAAATATCTTAAAATAATTGATAATAATTTTAAAACGAGGGATAAGCTTATTTCTTTCACATTAAAAATTCTAGCTCTTAACAGCAGTTCGATGCCCAGCCCGAGCCGAGCAGCCACTGAGCTGCCAACAGGTAGCAGGATGGCTCAACTAAAAAAAAAAAATTCTAGCTCTTAATATCAGATATAGTAAATGTTTGAATGTAAATAGCATATTTTTAGAAAGTGTTCCTGTATAGTCTTTTAGTTATCTGTATAAATATTTGTATGTAATAATTGAGGATTTTGCAGAAATTCTTGTTTTATAGTTTTGCTACTTAAACTTATTTTGTATTACTTTCTGATTAATCTTTAGCAATTTCTACAACATTGGTAAATACAGCAAGTCCTTGAATAAGGTCGTTTTGTTATAACATTGATGAAATGCTATAGCAACTTAACTTTTGTGTATCTCAATTAGCCTTTGGTAAAATTGGTGTCCTTATGAGCGTACTTCGTTTTATTAAAGCCACAGAACCTATCAATGATGTTAAGTGAGGACTTATAAATTTATAGCAACTTTACAGAGGAAAAATTTAAAGCATGTATTAAGAGCTTAAATGCTGACTTTTGATGTAGTAGTCATATTTTTAGGAATTTTGTAAGTAATTAGCTAAGTATGTACATAAAGATTTATATACAAAGATGTTCATTACATTGTTGTATATGTAGTGAATAATTGAGAACAGTGTAAAACTCTAAAAATCTAATATTTTGAGCATCTTAGTTCAATCAAATATGGCATGTCCAAATGACAAAATTCCATGCAGTATTTTGTATTTCTGAAGAATATAAAAACATAGTCTATTTTAAATATATTCAGAAAGTTACAAAACTATGTAAAATTTTTGTCTACGCTTTCTTACAATGAGCCTGTTACTTTTTAATCAGAAAAAGTTATTTGCATATAAAATGTTGAACATTTAGAAAAACATTATAGTCTCTTCTCTAAAGGAAGACATAGTAAGCTGAATCCAGTGTGGTAAATGCAAAAAGTGGAAGGGTCAAACGACTTGGAGTAGGTTGGTTAATTTTCCACTGGCGTGGGGTATTTACCATTTGTGTTTAAATTCCCAATAACCAATTTGTACAGAGAGAAATTACAAATTTTAATTAAAAGGCATAGTGTAATATTTGTGGTTCTGGAGTATATATGTGGTGGTTTCATAAAACTCTGTATTTGCAAGGAATCCATTTCAGGTAGTAGAAAGCAATAATAGTAAATATTCAGACACTGTGACATTCTTTTGTATGTAGCAAAGACCTTTCTTTTACAAAGCCATTAGATGTGTTTATTTGTTGCTTAAAATTTTAGAATATAAGTTATAATCAGTGACTATTTTATGTGTTTCAAATTCAATTCCTAATGATTTCATCTTCCCTCTATGTTCAGTCTTTTCTCTTTACATAGCTACTTTGAGGATGTTAAACAGATTCTTTTTCCTGGGAAATATCTATCCTTCAAATTATGTTATTTAGAGAATCATGATTTAGTGTTTAAACTAGAATGTTTTCCAATCTACTGTCTCACTTCTAGTGTATTTTAAAAGTAGTTTGAGAAGTGTAGAGTACGGTTTGTCAATAGACTTGGGTTCTACTAAGAAAATATGTACTCTATCTTGACTCAATAAACTCATACTTAGTACGTTCAGCTTCTTCATATTTACTCTTGCCCATATTAGAAAACAATTAGCTTACTAAACAAATCTGAGTATTTGATGGGAGGCGGGGTGTGATCCTCTCTGAGTCTTTTTTGAATTTGACTAAGAATTATAGGATATTTGATAACCATGTTTAAAAATGGAGATATCCAAATATTATTGTAAACACCCAATGATTTGTTTTACCTACAATATAAGTATTTTACTTGGTTGGCTTACATAGTAGCTAATAATATTTGTTAATGTAATTTAACTGCTGTGAACCTTTACTGAACAAATATTGAAATTTATTCAAGTCAAAGAAAGAGAATCTCTAATGACTTTTGTTAAAGCTTCTATTTAATAGTTAAGAAGAAAAGTTTGTATGACATACGAGATGCAATTAACAGTAGATTTTACATTTAATAAAAAGAAAGAAGCATGCGTATTTGCTTTATTCATTCCATCATAATTTGCATTAGAGCTGTGGGTGTTTAATGAGCAAATTCCAACTAAAATGCTATATTGATTTTCTAGTGAACTTTGTAATAGTCATCTACCTTGGAAAAGCTCAATGTTTACAATTAGGTTTTCTTTACTAAAAATGTTTGAGAGTTGCATATTGATCCTTTAAAAGTATTAAATTCTAGAAATAATCAAATTTTACATGAAACCTAATAGGTGTTAAAAATTAGTATTCAGTGATACCTTCATTTTGGAAAAATTTGTTAGCATTTATAAGATGTATAATGAGATTTTATGTGTGTGTGTGTGTGTGTCTTATGGCATTTTAAATTTTAACCTTAGAATACTCAGAAGATACTATCCTTTAAATACACATATTATTTACATCTTTTGAGTTGTTATAGCATTATAGAGGAAAAAATAATGTTTTCTCTTGATCACACAGGACCAAATAAGCTCTCGGCGTAAAATACTTAGCTTTACGCATTGAGATATCTAGACTTATTATTAAAATTCCTTAATATTGCTAGCCTTACCTCTTTCACCGAATGTTATTATATTTAAAGTGGAACACAGAGCTTACATTAAATGTCACTTTATAAAGATGTTATCACACTTTACACAAGTGATAGGAATCCTATTGGCATTTAAGGTTTAGTAATTAGTATTTTAACCTTTCACTACTCCAGAATATTTCAGGGTAATATAATGTACATGTTAATCTCTACTTAGATAACTGTTTAGCACCATTTTGTCCATCCTATTCAACTTACAAATCAGAAGTGTTTTAAATGTAAAAATTTTTAAATATCTTAAAATATTACATTTTGTACAAACTATTATGTCATTATAATATGCAGTAGATGATATATAATGGGTTCTAAATAATTTTTCTTTTAGCCCCTGTTTATAATTTTTGCATGCCAATGAAAAAGGCTAAAAAGTAAAGAATTTTGAATAGCTTTTTTAAAAGTGATCCAGATTAATCAAAATCACAATTTTTTTTTTTTAAGATTTTATTGGGGAATTGGCGGAGGGGAACAGCGTTGGGGAATCGGGGAAGGGGAACAGACAAGTTGCTGTCTTTTTGTTCTTCAGTTTAGTTGCAGAGGATGTTGCTTCACTGTTGGTATCGTCATTGCGCTCTTCCCGGATGAGGCAGATCGGTCGCCGGCCTCTGGATGTCGCTCACTATGACTATTGGCAGCTCACGCAGGCTGCCAGCCGCTCACGCTGGCTGTGGGCCACTCACTGTAGCCTATGGCAGCCCACTGCAGCAGGGGCTGCAGCCCACACCATCACCGGGGCTCGCACAGCCCAGCTCCAGGTGGAGCTGTTGTTAGCTGTAGAGGGCAGTGTCACTGGCCCTCATGTGGGATCCGAACCGGGGCCGCTGGCATCCCAAAACCAGCGCTTAACCAATGCGCCACTCGGCCGGCCCAAAATCACAATTTTTGATATGTCTAGAAATGAAACCAGATTGTGAGTCATTGGAATGAGGGTGGTGATGACGGTGGTATGGAGCTAATGTTTGTTGAGAATCCACTTTATTTTATCAAAAGCTTTCTTATATTATCTCATTTAATTTTTCCCTCACAACCATAAATGGTGGTGTAAGATCCATTTTATAAACCTGAACTGCGACCAAAGTAATTTAAGAAATACATTCTATACAAAAACAACTTGCCTAATTAGTGTGATAATACCTTGGATCTGAATGAAAGTTCATGTTCTTCTAATACACCATATTGCTTTCTCCAAGCTGTGATGAGTATCCTACCTGAAAGGAGATTGTATGCAATTAGAAGGGGAAAATAAAACTCATTATTGTGTACTGTTGGGTTGTCAGAAAAGTCATGATGCATGTTTGCAACAGATGGCACAAGTTCATTTTTGGAGGTATTAGAGTCATTCACATCTATGTATTGCTATGTCATTTGACAACTGACAGTTCTAGCTTCATTCTAAATAAAATTGAGCAATTTGGTTGAGTTTTGGAGATTTTACAACAAGTTGAAGATGGAATACCAAACTGCATTTTTGCCATATTTTACTGTTTTTACTTCTATAAAGGAAAGAATGAGCGTCAAGCTTGTGAAAAATTGCATAAAGTTTACGGTGGCAACGCTCTACACGAACGTCAGTGCCAACGATGGTTCACAAAATTCTGTGCTGGTGATTTTGATCTCAACGACGCTCCTCTGTCAGGGAGGCCCACCGAGGTTGATGACGACTAAATAAAGGCATTAATCAAGTCAAACCCATGTTACATGAAACGAGACTGCAGAAACATTGAACATCCATCATTCAAGCGTTTAGACCACCTAAAGAAGCTGGGATACGTAAGCAAGCTTGATATTTGGGTTCCGCATGAACTCAAAGAAGTTCATTTGACAGCACGTATAAACATTTGCAATATGCTCATTAAATGTGAGGAAAACGATCCTTTTTTGAAGCAATTGATAACTGGTGATGAGAAGTGGATTTTTTACAGCAATGTGGTGTGCAAACGGTCTTGGTCCCGACGTGATGATTTGCCTCAAATGACATCCAAAGCAGACATTCATCAGAGGAAGGTTATGCTCAGTGTGGTGGGATTTTAAAGGTGTCGTGTTTTTCGAGCTCCTACCAAGGAACCAAACATTCATTTCGAATGTGTACTGTCGGCAGTTGGACAGTTTGAATGAATCCATCATCCAGAAATGTCCAGAGCTTGTTAATTGTAAAGGAGTTGTGTTCCATCGTGACTTATCTGAGATGACATACAAGTTTGATCACCCATCAAAAATTATTGGAGCT
This sequence comes from Aselliscus stoliczkanus, assembly GCA_033961575.1. Taxonomy (NCBI): domain Eukaryota; kingdom Metazoa; phylum Chordata; class Mammalia; order Chiroptera; family Hipposideridae; genus Aselliscus; species Aselliscus stoliczkanus. Next base: position 73,732,453 of record CM066732.1, on the reverse strand, counting down.
TGGATGGGATGTGTTGCCACACTTACCATACTTGCCTGACCTTGCTCCATCAGACTTCCACTTGTTTCGCTGTCTGCAAAACTCCTTGCATGGTATAATGTTCAATTCAAATAAGGCAGTAAATCAGCACCTTGTTCAGTTTTTCGCAAATAAAGACAGGTCCTTCTATGAACGAGGAATTATAAAGCTCACTGAAAGATGGCAAGAGGTTATTGAACAAAATGGGCAATATATTGGGCCGGCCGAGTGGCGCATTGGTTAAGAGCTGGTTTTGGGATGCCAACTGCCCCAGTTCGGATCCCACATATGAGGGCCAGTGACACTGCCCTCTACAGCTAACAACAGCTCCACCTTGAGCTGGGCTGTTCGAGCCCCGGGACGGTGTAGGCTGCAGCCCCTGCTGCAGTGGGCTGCCATAGGCTACAGTGAGCCGCCAGCAGCCAGCGTGAGCTGCCAATAGCCGCGGTGAGCGACATCCAGAGACTGCGACCGATTTGCCTCATCCGGGAAGAGCGCAGTGACGATACCAACATGGGCCAGTGAGGCAACATCCTCCGCAACTAGACTAAAGAACAAAAAAAAAAAAAAGACAGCAACTTGTCCGTTCCCCGCCCCAGTTCCCCAAACGCTGTTCCCCTCCCCCAATTCCCCAATAAAATCTTTAAAAATAAAAAAGGGCAATATATCATTGACTGATCTTTGTTCTTTGTATAAATAAATGACCTTTGAAAAACATAGACAAAATACGTCATGACTTTTCCGACAACCCAATACATTTTGAGCAGGTCTTTCAAAATAGCATGATGAATGGATATATGGTAACAGAATAGTATAGCCACAGAAAGTCACATAGCAATGAATGACGCTTACCTTAAGAAAAACTATGAAAGTTGTGCTTAAAAATACTGGGCCTTCCAAAAGCTAGTTTCATAACATGAATTTCTTACTAAAACCATTCGGTTTTATGCAAGTGGATATCCATTTCCAGCATACTTTGTTATATAGTTTGTTTATCCATTCATCTGTCGATAGAAATTTGGGGTGTTTCTAGTTTTTGGCTATTAAAAATAAAGTTGCTATGAATATTTGTGTTTAAGTCTCTGTATGAACATAGGCTTTAGTTTCTCTTTGATAAATACCCATAAGTAGAATAGCTGAATCTTATGGTAGGTGTATGTTTAATTTTTTAAGAAACTGACAAACTGCTTAACCTATTTCCTACGTGTCAAAATACTCTGTTTTCTCTTACGCAGTCTTATTTTCCTTCAAAGCCTTTAGTACTATCTGTTCTCTACATCTATCTGTCTGTCTGTCTACCTATCTACATACTTAATTTATGGCCTATTTTTCTCTCTACTGTTTGTCTCCTTGTAATAGCATGTATACTCCAGGATGCGAAGGACTTTTCTGACCACTGTATTCCTATTCCTTTAAAACTGGGTGGATGACTGCCAGAGGAGCTTGATAAATATTGGATGGATAGATGGATATTTCTCTTCCCTTAGGCTCAGCATGTTGAAAGTGGATTTTGCTTTGCCATTACATGTTTTATTTTAAACTCTTATTATGCAAAAGTTGAAGTTCTCCCTCCGTATCCACAGGTTTTGCGTTCATAGATTCAATCAACCATGGATTGAAGACCCAAACAAAAAAACTTACCAGAAAGTTCCAAAAAGTAAAACTTGAATTTGCCATGCACCAAGCACTCTGCTGAATCCGTGCAAATGAAGTGATATGTAGACATACCCTGCTGTAGACTATATGCAAATATAGGTCATATACAAATACTGTGCCATTTTGTATGAGCCACTTGAGCCCTGAGGATTTTGGTATCCACCGGAGTCCTGGAACCAATCCTTTGTGTATACTGAGGGATGACTGTAGTTGATTTATTCTCAGGGTTTGTTTCTTTTCTACTACTTATAATTTAATACAAACTAGTTGTCTTGATTAACTGTGTATTAATCTATGACAAATCCTAGCAGAAACCCAAGGTTTTGAACTAAAGGAATATTTCAAACATCTAAGTTTATTTTGTGGTTTGACAGTATAAATAAAATTTAGGTCAGTAATCCAGGTATTTGAGCCCCTTTTTGTCTATAACATTGTAGCAATATTTGAAGTTATGGAAGATCTCAAGTAGAAATTATGCTCGAGAAATAATCATTTCAGTTAACGTCAAAGTTCCTTATATAGCGCTGCACAAATCTAGATGATGCCATTTGTATTATAATCTATATAAATGGGGTCACCAGAGATGTGCGGTGCTCAAAGTAGCACAGCTGTGTCCCGGCTTTCTCTACCCTGATCCCATTTTCTTTCCTCTCCTTCCACTATCCTACTGAGGTAACTACTCTTCTGACTTAGGTGTTTATCATTCCCATGCTTGTTTTAACATTTTTACTAATTGTATCTATCCATAAATAATAGAGGAGTCTTACTTTACTTTGCAATTTGCAATTTTGGCCAAAATTGTATTAATTGACATTTGTCTATTTGTCCATAGTTAATTCATGTTAAATGCTGGGTAATACTCCATTTTGAATGACAAGTGATTTATTTATTCTTTCTCCTGTTTTTGGGCATTTGGATTATTTCTAATTTTGCTATTATGTGATGCTATCGTAAGCATTTTTATACGTTTCCTTGTGCGCATGTGCAAGAATATCTCTAGGCTGTATACCAATGGGGAAATTTCCCAGGTTATATACTAGGTACATCTTCAACTGTAGTAAACATTGCCAAATTATGCCTTGATGGTTGTAGAAAAATATACACTTATCTGTAGCATATGTGAAAGTTTCTTTTATATACTCCAATATTTGTTATTATTTTACCTTTTAATTTTTGCTTTTATGGATATAAAATGATATCTCGATTTTGCAGTAGCTTTTAAAAATAATGTTTTCTCAAGTGATTAATTGATACCAATTCAGTTGGATAAAATAAAATTATTTTTGCTTTTTATTTTTGCTAAAAGTATGCATTTCTTATTTATTTTCTCTAATTAATTATGGATTGTATATTTTGGTAGCTCTAGTTGAAGAAGTGTATTTTGCACAGAGGGAGCGTGATGAAGCTATTATGTCTCGACTGCAATTAGCTAATGAGGAGAGAGATGAAGCAATCGCACGAGCCAAGCATATGGAAATGTCTCTAAAAGTGTATGTATTTAAAACTATATATGACATTAATAAAGTGCATGCATTATGTGGTGGTTCCATATTCAGAAATGTTACTGATTCTTGATTCTTGTAAATCCCACATCCCCACAGTCTTTCTAATACTTTCGGCATGCAATAGTAGTTTGTATGTCAGAGATAACAGTCACAGAATTAAAAAAGAAAGAAATGCACGCTTCCAGTACAGCTACTTTCTTTACTTCTCCGTAGTTCTGCTGTTGATGTCCTCACTCTACCTTCCTTTGTGACTCCTCTTTTCTCCTTATTATTAATACTTTCTTGATTTATTTCAGCTGTCTGGGTTGTCTCACTGCTCTCTGCTGAGTATGCTCATTTTTATTCTTCACTACATTTTACTACTTTCAGTTGTGGCTCTTAAACTTTAGTGACACTTGAAATAGAATGGAGTCTGAGAATCTACATTTTTAACAGGCAGCCCAAGTGATTCTGTTATGGGTAAATAATGGTCCACAATTAGAGAAACAATGCCGTGGAGGTAAATACTTCTCTAGCTTTAATGTGCACTCCAGTCATGGGGGAATCTTGTTAAAATGCAGATTCTTGTTCAATAGCAGTGAAGCCTGAGATTCTGCCTTTTTTAAGCTCCCAGATGATGCAAATAATGCTTCTCTATGGAGCCCCCTTTGGGTAGAAAGGCCTTAGATCATCTAGAAATGTTACTTGTAAGATAGAGTGTAGTAATCTGATATTTTATGAGGATCCATCAGTATGCTTACTGAGTGTTTGCTCTGCCCAACATTGTCCTAGGCTCTGGAGGGGATCACAGCCAAGTACTAACTGAAGCGTGGTTCTTTAGGGAGACAAGTCATTAACTAGCTAACATAACAGCATTCAAGTTGTGATTCGGTAATGTGGTTTGTTTTTTGTTCAATAGCTTCATTATTTTTTCTTTTGTTGAAGACTGATAGAGACTCCTAAAGCATTAAATTCATTGAAAAATGGGACTAAAGGAACAAACAATTTGACCTCAGTTCCATATGCCAACTCTCAAATAACTATCTGTATCAATAGGGAAACATCATTCTGAACATTTCTCTGTGCTTATACTTAAAAGCTGTTATCTGGAAGGATGGATGGTTGGTAGTTGAATGGATACATACATAGAATTAATTTGGTAGAAATCAAATCCTTCTCTCCATGCTGCTTTATTTGAGAGGCATTGTAGTGTAGAGGTTAGGGCACATGACCCAGGCACCTGCCTTTGAATCTTGGCTCTGTCACTTCCAAGTTGGCTCTGTCACTTCCATGCAGCCATGGACAAACTACTCAGAGTCTCTGGGACTCAAGATTGGTTTTTTTGGGGTTTGGTTTTGTTTTTGTTTTTTTGGTCTACAAAATGGTTAAATAGAGTCTATTTTACATAGCTTGTTGTGAAGACTAAAAGATGTAATAAATATTGAAAAGTACCTGGCTCATAGCAAATGCTGTGTAAGTTGTATTACTTGAATCGAGAGTAATAATTGATGTAAAACTAAAGAAATTTTTGGATTTCATGCAATGTTTTCTCTCAATAAGATGTGTTAATTCCCCAAAGATCCATCTAAATTGTGTTAATTCCCCAAAGATCCATCTAAATTTAAGAAAAAAGATTGAAAAACAATAAGGTGTTAGAATTGTCAACTTTTTTTCAATTTTTGGAAACATGCAGTGTTTCAGTTAAACAATATCATTTGACTCAGCTATGAAATAAGTAATTTTAAACTTCCTTTTTTTCTTTTTCTTTATAAATTCTACTTTTAAAATACTTGTATGGGCCCGCTGGTTAGGTTAGGTTAGGTTAAGTGGCGCGGTGGTTAGGAGCTGGCTTGGGACGCCAGTGGCCCCTGTTCGGATGCCACATGTGAGGGCCAGTGACACTGCCCTCAAAAAAAAAAAAAATTTTTAAAAGTTATATTAGATTCTATAGGTAAAGTGGCACCCTGTTGTTTAATCTTAATCTTTACAAGGATTGAATAAGCATTACTGGAACTTTTATCATACATGGCATTTTTTCACCTGACTTCTTTATTGTGGGGAATTCCTGGATAACAGAAATTAATTTTCAAACAATTTTTTTGAGGAAGAGCTCACATTCTCTGATTTAACAAGCTCCAGACTACCTGGCTCACTGTTATCCATATACTCAGATTGGTTATGAATAGAATTCTTGGGTTAAGTCTTTCTTCATTCTAAACATTGTAAGACTGTTACTCTCTTCTCTGACATTGAGTGTGGCTGAAAAGAAATCTGACGTCAATCAGATTTTATTTTTCTCACTTAAGGGTGGTGTTTTTGTTTTTAATTAAAAGTTATTGGGGTGACAATAGTTAGTAAAACTACATAGGTTTCAGGTGTACAATTCTGAGTAAACTATGTATATATCACATTGTGTGTTAACCACCCAGAGTCAGTAATCCTTCCATCACCATGTATTTGATCTCCTTTACCCTCTCCTACCATTCACCTCCTCCCTTTCCCTCTGGTAACCATTAAACTATTGCCTATGTCTATGAGTTTTTGTTTCTTTATTTGTTTGCTTTGTTCTTATGTGGGTTTGGTTTTTTCTGCCTGGATACCTGAAGGATTCTTTCTTTATTCTTGAAGTAGTAAAACGTAATCAGGATGTTTTCGTTGATTATTCTGTAATATTCTTTGGAACCACAACATACCTTTGTTTCTAAGGACTATTTGATTCTTCCTTTATTTCATGGAAATTTTAAATTTGTGGATTTTTTTATTCTGTTTTTTAGATTTTCTATTTTGGAGACTCCAGTTTATCTTATTTGTATTGGGTACTTTTATCTTTATTATCTGTTTTAATAATTATTTTAATCCCTGTCTTTTTCTCTGCATTCACTATGATAATTTCACTATTTCAGATCTCACTATTTGATAATCTCAAATTTCACTATTCCTTCCCTGTTCTTTCTAGTTCATTTATTATTTGTTCATTTATTAAGTTTTCAGTTTGCCTTTTTTTTACTCTTTTGTTTTGGCATCTTCTCTTTGAGCTTCATTTTACTGAATTCATGTTCTTATGTTCTTCTGAAATGTCAACCACTGGTGGAAAATTTTTCTTCTTTCCCTTGGTTTTGTTATCTAGTGTATTATGATCTTTCTCTCTTCTGCTTGGTGTTTTGTCATGTGTTTGTGGTGTATTCATAGTTGACATGTCGTTTTTCTTCACCGTGCTCATGCTTAAATGGTCAAGAACTTTTCTTTGTTCTGATATGGTACAAGTGAGTTTTTCTTGATTACCATTTTTGAAACCTATTTGCCTTCTTCTCTGAGCTGTATTTTCTTCTCTAGGTATTGCTTTTTGGCCACCTTTCTACATAGCCCTAGGGCAGGGAGTAGGAATAGAGGCTGGGAAGACCTCTCTGAGGCTCTGTGCCCCTTTTGTTGGAAGTTTTGTTTGCTTAACAGAATTTATTTGGTGTCTTGCACCCAGGGTTCACTTTATCTGGTCTTGTGTATCCCCTAATTCATTGGAGTATGACTTTTGGCATTTTATTTGTTCCACTGTGTAGTAGAAAATGGCCAGCCCTGATGAACATTGTTTCCTCTGTAAAGATTCTTCAATTAAGATCGGGGCTTCCTCTGTAAAGATCCTCTGTAAAGGCTTCTACTTAGGAAGGATTTCCCCTACTTTTCTCTGGGTTGTCTGCCCAACTTATTGATCCCTCAGGTTCTTTCCAAGTGGTATGGAAAATTAGTGAAAAATTCTCTGGAATTGGTGAGTTGTCTTTTCTCAATACCTGTTTTAATGTGTAAAAGGGAAGTTAAGTGAACCTGGCCAAAATCATCATTTCTCCACACATTACCCTGTCCCTACTTTAAAAAATTACTACATGATGTCATACTTCCTTTCCTGTTGCGTTAATTTTTATCTTTTGTTCATGTGGTTTTATGATGGGGTAAATAGATTTCTGTGTTTAAATTTCACTCCACCTTTACTTGGACTTTTTTTTTCCCCACTGAACTTTTTTTTTAGAATACTTTTAGATTTACAGAAAGTTATGATGATAGTACAGGCGGTTTCCATATAATAACCTTCACCCAGTTTCCCTAACTGTTAACCTATTATACTACCATGGTACACATGGTACAGGAGGGAGAGCAACATTCTTACAGAACTGTTACTTAAACTCCACCCTTTGTTCAGATTTTGCTGATTTTTCTGTAATGTCATTTTTATGTTTCAAGATCCCATCCAGGATGCCATATACATTTAACTGCTTTGTCTCCTCTACCTACTTTATGACATTTTCTCAGACTTCCCTTGTTTTTGATGACCTTGACAGTTTTCAAGGGTACTGCTCAGGTATTTTATAGAATGTCTCTCAAATTGGGTTTTTCTGAAGTTTTCCTTATGGTTAGACTGAAGTATTTATTGGTTTTTGGGACAAAGTACAGGAGTGAAGTGCCATTCTCATCACATCATTTCAAGGGGATATGCTATTGACATGACTTAAAAAACCAACATGCTAATTTTGATCACCTGGCATGACAGTGCTTGCCATGCTTCACTGCTAAGTTTTTGACCCACATTCCCCTGTCCATACTTAACTCTTTGAAGCAAATCACTTAAGTGCTGCCCACATTTGAGGAAAGAGGGGAGGGGTAGACAGGGAGGGGGTGGACTGAGAGGTTAACTGAGCTCCTTCTCCCTTAAGGGAGAATATCTACATAAATTATTTGTAATTCTTCTGTATGAGAGATCTGTTTCTTCTCCCTCACTTATTTATTTAGTTAGTTATGTCAGTATGTACTCAGTAATATTCACATAATATTTTGGGTTATAATCTAATGTGTTATTTATTTTGTTGCTTGGAGTATTCCATCGTTAGCCATTGGAGACTCTTTCAGTTGGTTCCTATATCCCTTTGAGATGCCCTCATGCTTTTGATTTTTGAACACTTTTTTACTTTCTGGCGCTAAAAGATGCTCCAGGGTCATGTTTTATAGGGACATGTTGAGATATGTTCCATCCCTAGAATCAGCCATTCCTCAAAGGAGCCCTGGTTCCTTTTGTTGGAAAATGGTTTTAGAACCAAGATCCAGATGTCAGGTGTGCTCATTGTTGCTGGGTGTAACTGCTTCAAAGCCTAATCAGGAGAAAGAGCTAGGAAATACATGTATAAGCATATATACTAACTAATGTATACACACCTATCTGTAATTATGTATCTATCCATCTTTACGTTTATGATGCTAAACCTGTATACATACTAATGTCTCTGTTCCAGTACCACATACTTCATTCTAGCTTTCCAATTTTTTTCTTATGTATAATTTTCCTCTCCAACAGTAAGAAACCTGGGTCCCACCCCACACCATCGATTAATTATTTGTTCTACGCCAGTGTACATTATAACTTTCAGAATCATTAACCCATATCTCCATGGGAAACAACTTTACCAAACAGTGTATACTGTTCACGTATAGTCCCTTTAGTCCAGTCTTAATAGTTTCCAGTCAAAATACCACTTTCCAAAGTTACTTAGATTGGCTCTTTTGCTTCCCTTACCTCCATAAGTGAAGATATGCCATACATTTGTAACATAATCAAGCTCTCTTTCACAGTTGGCATTCTATCCTAGGATCTTCTGATCTCCTGGTGATAGTTTTTAATTTTTAGCAATTTTGGATAAAGTTGCTGTAATCGTTTGCATACAGGTTTTTGTGTGGACATAACGTTTTCAAATCAATTGGTTAAACCTAGTAGCATGATTGGTGGAGCAGGTGATAAATCCATGTTAACTTTGGAAGAAATTGCCAAATTCTCTCTCATAGTGGCTGTGCCATTTTGCATTCCCACCAGAAGTTAGAGTAGTTCTTGTTGCTCTCAATCCTTACCAGCACTTGGAACGGTTGTTTTGTTTTGTTTTGTTTCTTGTTTTGGATGCCAGCCATTCTCTAGTGACAAATGATATTGAGCATCTTTTTATATGTTTGCCATCTCTATATGAAATTTGCTTCTAAATAGATTTTATTGCTTTTCAAAAATCAGATTTACCCCCAAAAGATAATAAACCTGTTTTTCACACAATCACAACTCCTAGAGGTAGGTGATATTCATACTTATTTATAAGTGAAAAAACTTCAAGTGGTTGATAACTTGCCCAAAGAATCAAAGTTAGTTACACATTATAGGACTCGTCTATCTCATATTACATAGGCAACTCAAACGTAGCATATCAAAAATTGAATTTATAATTTATTAATTCATTTGTAAAACTGTATCCTCCTTAATCCCCTATCCTGATCAGTGGTACAACTATCTGCCTACATATCCAAACCAAACCTTCTTTCTCAGAACTCCGATTAAATTAGTCTCTTAATTTTGTTCATTCTGTCTCTGATTGATGTATCTAAATTGAGCGTATCTTTCTCTATTTTGTTTTACCCTTCATTGTATATCTACTTTAATTTGTATATATACTTGTTATAGTTTTTATTACAATATATTAAAATTAGGATTCCTTAAGGCAGAGCTATTTCCATTTTGTTCTTTGTAGCATTCATATTAAGCGGGAAATGGGGAATGGAGAAAAGGAAAACATTCAGTCCCAACCTTTTTAGTTAATTAATCCATTCAGTAAATATTTATTGAATATGTACCATGTGTCGTGTACAGTTCTGTTTGCTCAGAACAGAGCATTATGACCCCAGTTTAGTAGATAGACATTAAGTAAATAATCACATAAACACTTAAAATAATATTAACTGATATGAAGAATTATTGGTTCCTAGGAACAGTTTATAGGCAGCTATTACTGTCTTATAATCTAGGAGTACAGGTGGAGGGATCAGGAAAAACCATATATAAGAAGGAAGAATAACAACGGCAAAGATTAATATGTCAGTATCATTTTAAATGGATCTGTGGAGATTCCTTTTACTCAGCTGAAGTCTATAGGTCTGAACTGAGCTTTGCTTGATGGAAAGACACATTTGGAGGCATTGAGTATAGGTTGAAATTATATAGAGATTATTTCACATCTCTCATTGTATTAATTCCCTATTTTTTGCTTCCTATAATCTTCAAATTTCTGTCTGCATTTTTCTATTGGCGACTGTTGATCTACTTTGCATCTTTTTGTTTAATCTGTCTTCTCTTATTACTCTGCCACTTCTCCACCTTCCCTTACCCCTTGAATCTTCAATGCTTTTTTCTTTTTTTACAATTATCTAAAAATAGGAAAAAAGTAAAAAGGATTCAAGTTAAAATACATATACATATTAAAATAGATAAGTTTGTGTATGCATATTCCAACTTTTGAGATCATGATATGCTTTTTTCAGTTTCTGTTATTATTGGTGTATTTTTTTTAACATATTCAGGTTGGCACTGTATTAAAGTAAGACATAGAGAATAAAACAAACAATTCAGAATTTTCTGATTAGCTGATCACTAGTCCTTTCTATCATGTGAGGTCAAAGTTTAGCTTCTTTCCATTGAACAGGTGAATGACCATAGGTTTAGAAAGGAAAGACATGAAAGACATGATATTGAGTGATTTAGGGATCAATCAAGAAATGTGACATTTCATGCGTGGGTCTTTTCACTGAGACTGCAAGGTTGTCAGTCAGAATTTGCGTGGTATAGGAAATCAATGGAAACTTGAGCCCATGGACATTTACTTCAGCAAAATTCTTACTAATTATCATGACTATGTCTAGTTAGACTGTGGTAGGCATAAATTAGAGTTTACAAAAGGTTGAGATTCTTTTGTATAATTGTGAACCTCATTAAAGATATGTAAGGTATATTACAGTTTCTCAGCTATATTTCATATAACACTGTTTAAGTCTTTATTAAACCAGTAAAGCTTTGTGTGTTGTATATGCTGTTAGTAAACCTTAAATCTAAAAAGTCATTTTATATAGAAACTGGAATGCCTTGAATAGCTGTTGTCTTTTTCTAAAGGTCAATTTTCTGGCCTAATTTTTATGTTTTCTTAAGTGATTAAGTGATATATTTTACTTATTGTAGGACTGAATTTAAGTTTCTGAAAACAACTTTTTTTTAATGTGATTAACCTCTAATTAGGTATTGAATGATCCAGCTCAGAAAAATATGTCATATATACTGAATTGGCACTTACAGTGTATTAACATCAAAGATCAGGTCTCATTTTTCAATGCTCTGTGTTAGGGATCAGCAAAGAAGGACGTATGGTGCAAATGCAGTCTCCCACCTGTCTTTGTAAATAAAGTTTTATTGGAACACATCCACACCACACCTGTTCATGTACATATTGCCTATGGATGTTTTTATGCTACAAAAGCAGAGAGCTATAGCTGTGAGAAAGAGCATATGGCAAAGCCTGAAATACTATCTGACCCTTTACAGAAAAAGTTTGCTAATCCTTTCTCTGTATAACCAAGTTGAGACTAAATTATGATGAAGTTGATCTTTGGTAACAGTACAAGTATGTATTTCCTGAGACTTTTAAAGGAATACAAATAGAGAAATACAAGTATTGTTTTTTTCTCTTTCCAGATTCAGGTTTGTATCAAAAGTTACTCTGTAAATTCCTGTGTAAATTTTCAAATTTCAAGTTAATGATTTTTTCATTTTTATTAGTTGTATTTTTCTCATAATGACCATTTATCACTATATTTACTTTAATCATAAAATATAATTATGAAGCAAAATTGAGATCCAAATGCTAAGTGGTTGACTTGGCTCACTCATGCCCTACACTTCAGCCCTGGCACACTTACCCGACATGATTCAAATTCACTCATCATCAAAACTATAAATCACTATATATTATGTACACTTAAAGGCAATCATACATTATTTATAGTTGTAACGTTAAATTCATATGACAAGGATTTAGTATAACCTTTGGTAAGAAAATTTGATTTTAATTTTTTAAAAATTATAGTTGTTAGTAGAGAATTTTAATATTAGACTAAATAAAATTATCTTAACCATGCCCTGTTGAAAGATGTTGATTTAAAATACAGAAAGTCTGCCTCTGTTAAAGTAATAATTCTTCACGTTACATTGCCTCAAAAATACTTGTAACTATTACATAGAAATTCTATATACTTTCTGTTGTGATGATTATTTGGAATATACATACTGTTATTTTCTTTCTGATTTTATTCTTTGAAACAGAAAAGGGAGTTTTATAACCTTGAGAACTAAATTTTTTGTAAAAGTTCCCAATAATCTACCAATCTAAATGTTTAAATTCCATATATCTTTTCACATTTTAAATGATCAAGTTTAATAAATTGATTATGGAGCATATAAAAATTTAAACTGAATTCTTCTTTGGCAATTACCATAATCAACTCTTAGTTTGATTTCATCAAAAAAGAACGTTAATGTAAATATTCCTCAGCTCATATGGCTTCCTTTAAAATCATATTTAGCCAACCAATAACTGATTGTTAAATGCCGCTGATGTTCTTCAAACACTTTTACATGATCATTAAGTAAGTGTAAGAATTTTGTCATCTTACACTTTTCCACTATGTTTTTTAACTGAGTGAAAAAGAAGTGATTATCTTCACAGTTCTTGTAGAATAAGCTGTATGAAGCAGGATATTTGAAAACTGTTGATTTATTTTGGGAGAAAAAAGATAAAATGTGAGAGTGTTCACCCTAGTTGAAATATTAATCCAAATGGACATTAGTGTTTGAAATACATTAATGTATATAATACAAAATTACTGTACCTTCCTGTTAACTTATACTAAAGTATATGTAGAAATAGTTTTTTGATGTATGTTTATTTTTTTCTGTTAATAATGCAGTGTTCTAAAATACTTTTTCTCCATCAATGTAGCTATTTCATTGAACTTATGAGTTTGGAACAATTTTGTAACAAATTCATTGTGTATTTTTTTAATCTTTTCCTAGCATCCTTTCTTTTTGGTTTGTTTTTGTGGTACGTGTTAACTCATAGGAGCATAGAAACAGGGCAGAGGGCAACAAAAAACCAGAAACTTGGATATCTAAACATTTAGTAAAATTTTAAAGTAATTGAGGCCATTTCTAAAATCCACATCATTTTGCTAATACCCATTACAGATTTTCATTTAATTTACCCTATTTAGTGGGTGCCTAAATTGTATTATAGACATTTTCTAAGATATGTAATTTAAACCTTTTTCTTTACTGCATAGCTTCAATTTATCAGCATCAGCAATCTTTTCAATAAGTACTGTGACTCTTATAAGACAGAATTCAGTTTTGAGGGGAACTAATTTGCTTTCTTTGTCCTTAAATTGAATAATTCTACATATGTAATGAAAAAGAGAAAACAACATTAGTCATCTAAAAATGTGGTTCAATTTTGGTCAGCCTTTTTATATAGTATATTTGTTTTAACAAATAGGTTGCAGCAGGAGATTTTTAGGTCAAATTTAGTGGTAATTATTTTTGTCATTGCTTTTGAGGTAACATAGTTAAAATTGGTAATAAAAAATACTTGCCTTGTTTTATTTGTGATGATATCCAAAGTACCAGAGGACGTACAGTTTCAGGTAAGAATTGAAAGTTCAGGAATAAATATAATGATAAGAATGAATGCTTCTATCACTGGGGAACTTTCTTCATCTAAGCACATATGAACAATTGATCCTTGTAGTCATATATAGCAGTAAACATTAATAACTTAACAGTCTGAAGTCAGTGCAGAAGATATGGAGTATTATTGAAAGATGGAGTCGAGCAGGTGGCACTTTAATATGTTCAGTGTCATGGTTGACTCTAAAGACTAGTCGAATGAAATTACTTGAGGTTCTAAAGATTTAAAAAGCGAACTCATTTTGCTGCACTAAGGAAATGCTACTGATCAGGCTTTCTGTGTCCCTTTTTTCTAGGCTAGAAAATATTAACCCTGAAGAAAATGACATGGTAAGCCATTCTCTGAGGAGATTTCTTGATGTCAGTCTTATATCTTAGAGGCTTAAGTTCAATTGAGTGGGTTTCAAGAACTAAGATGTGGGAAAAAGAAGAATTGACACACTAATAATGTACATCTTTGCTGCAATATGAAAATTCAATAACTTCACTCAGTCAATTTACAATTCACATGTGCCTATTAATTAAAACCCTATATTAAATAAAATATATTAAAACTTCATGTCTGACTAACATATAATGGTGTTGGTAGACATTACAGGAATTACTGAACAGAATAAACAATGCAGACACGGGCATAGCTATTCAGAAGAATGGAGCTATAATTGTGGAGAGAATCTACAAGACCAAGGCATGTAAAAAGAGAATAACTGCAGAAGAAATGAATGCAGTGATAGAAGAGCGGGATGCTGCTTTGTCTCAGGTAACTGCATGTATCTGTAAAAGCATATACTACCATTTCCCCCACTTCTTTTACCATTAAAAAATGATTTTCCCCCAATATCCTTACTTTAAATGAGTTCTTAGCATATAATTAATACCACAATCACAGGTGTATTAAAATAGTCACGCATTTTGTTATTCAAATACATGCATCCTCATTTCTTAATAAATTGTTAGCTTGTTATAAAAATACAGTTATGTTCTTTGAAGTAATCACTTGTATATGAGACTGCTTGAGTCGCAGTTTTGTGTGGGCTGAGATTATGTCTTTATTACTGTTTTATTCCCAGTGCCTAATTCAGTGCCTTTTAGTAAATACAGATAAACAAATCAAATTATTAGTGTCATCTTTCCTGAGTATTACTTCCTGCTCCCTGCTCTCCCTGAAACCTGAGGGCTTCCCACTGCAGGATACTGCTCCCACTGCAGTCCTCTCAGGTAGCGATTGTATTTCCTCCCCGAGCAGTTACACCACTGCACTCGGAGGCTCATTCCTTGGTAGTGTTTTTAGATGATTGTTCCTTCTTTCCTCTCTAAACACCTCCAGCTTTGAAGCTCATGCATCGGATTGTACCACCCAGTACACACTCCATGTCGCTTCCCTCATTTCTTAGAGATTTCAAGATCCATTTCACTGTCTCTTTCCTTAGCCTACTCTTGTCATAATTCTTGATGATTTCAATGTCTGTGTAGATGATTTTTTTCAATATCCCAGCCTCTCATCTTGAATTTCTCTCCTCCAGTCACCACTTCTGCCTTCCACCCTATGGTCATATCCTCCTCTTGGTCTTTCTCAATGTCACCACTTATATTCTTTCCAGTCACATACTCGAGAACTCTGACTAGCAGGTTTTCACCTCCGCTGGTCCCTGTTTTCGGATCCCTCACGCCGCTCCAGGCCTCACCCCCCTGTCTGTCCAGCCTAGATTTCATGGCTCACTCTAATTCTCACCAATGTGCACATAGTATGACCTTAGTCCTCTTGGTCCTCTCTTCCTTTGTCCTACTCTCCTGGCAAAACCTAAGCCTTATAAATGTAACTTTCTGCCTGTTGTATACCCTCACAGCTTTATACAACAGGAGAATGTCACACAGATCTTCCAACTGAACTTACCTTAAATTCATGACCACTGTCTTCAAATAGGCCTGTGGTGTCGTTAGTTGAGAATCTTGCTTCTTGTTAGTCCATCCATTCTTCCCTTTTATCTCTTCTCCTTTCTTAGATATCCATTCTCTCTTCCCACATCAAAAAAGGAACTTCTACTTGACCCCATTGCTTCATCCACTAGCCCACTTGCATGTGCACCCATATGCTCTGCCTTTACCAGTTCATTTCTTTTTTTTACTATTTGCATCTCTTTACAGACAACCTCTCTATTTCTATACTTGTTCGCATCTTTTCTTGCCTGCTTATGGTATTGCCTCAGCAGTTTTCCCTTTTCTCTCCTACTTCATAGTATGTTTCCTATTAGTTCATTCCTGTCACTGTCTAAAATGCTTCCATGGAAGCTGGGTGGAAGTTTGGTGAGTCTTGGCCTACTTGTGGCTCACCCCTGCGCTTTTCTTCTTCCTAGACTGAGAACTGTGTATTCAGTAGGGCCCTATTTCTGGCAGATCCTTTAGTCTAGTGTTTGTCTTCTCAGCATTGTAAGACTGTGGAAAACTTCATTACTCTTTTCAAAGATTTTAGGACTTAGCGTTTTGACTTCAAACCCTATACAGGTTTGGGATTTAGCAAATGATTTGAGGTGGGATTCTCAAATCTCCAATTTTATGACTTCAGCTCTAACTGCCCAAAGCTTAGGTAGCTTCTCTGTCCTCCAACAGGAGCCCTCTGTGTAGTCAAAGCCTGATTTCTCAGCCTCTTGCCTACGCCTGAATATTTTTTTTATTAGTTACAGATGTACAAAACAATGGAATAGTTATCCTTTTCACCCTTTACAAAGTGACTCCCCCTCCCCCACTACTGCCCCCCACCCCCGATATCATACATGTCTATTACAATTCTATTGACTCCATCCCCACACTATACTCCACATCCCATGACTATATATATGTTAAATTATAGTCAACATCTAATATTAATCAGCGGCAGCTTCAGATGTACAGGGCAGTAGTCAGGCCTCCACACCGTCCATGAAGTGGTCTCCCTAAAAGGACATGAGTCCATCTGGTCCCCTACAAAAAATATTACAACATAATTGATTATATTCCCTAAGTTGTCTCTTCTATCTCTGCGATAGTATTGTAGTTACCAGTTTATGTTGCCTCATCCCTTGCCTGAATCTTTAAAACTCGAGGAAAATGACTGCAGATCTTCAAGTCACTTCTCTGCAGTTAACCCCTCTTCAGAATCTTAGTGGCTCAGGTCATTGTAGTAGCAGCCTTCTTATGTCTTTTAAATAGGTGATTTTAAGAATTTAGTCTGGCTTTTCTTGTTCTTGGCTGGAGCATTGTTTTGCAACAAATAATTCCATCCTAGTTAGATGTGCAGACCTGACAATTGGATAAAATCTTTAAACTTTTAAGAGTCAACTGTTTTTACCATTTCATGCCCTGCCAAGTGTATTCAATCTTGGAGCATTCCATATATTGTTGAAGAGATAGCCCAAATTATTATTATGTACTTAGAAATAATTATAGTATAAGCTCAAACATTTGATTTTTTTAATCATTTATTTTTTAACTAAAAACACATAGAGCATAATTAAATATTGCTTGACATTCATTCCTTCTTCCTTTCTTTCCTGTGCTCACTGCCTTTCCTAGTATAAAATATGAAGAAATCAATAGTGGGTAATATTTACCAACATGTCTTTATTTATAAATAGGTATTACCTATCACTGTAATATATTTATAATCTATCACTGCATATATTTATTGTGTTTTATGAAGAAGCAGTTTATTTTAATTATTTTAATTTGCATTTTTGTCAAGCTCTCTGGCCCACATGGTATTCATTTTAATTTTTATGTTATAATCATAATAAGCATAAGCTTTTGAATAACTGTCTTATAGTTCTGAATGAAAACATTTTAACATTAATTTTTTAAAAATAAACTTTATTTTAGAATAGTTTCAGATTTACAGAAATGTTTCAAAGATAGAACAGTCCGGAGTGCCTATATACCTTTCTTTCACCCAGTTTTGGTTTCCCCTGATTTTGCCATCTCATATTACTGTATTACATTTATCAAAATTAAGAAATCCACATAGATACATTGCTATTAACTCCAGACATTATTCAGATTTTACCATTTTTCCATTGAAATCTCTTCCAAGATTAAATCCAGGATACCACATTGAGTTTAATCATCATATCTTTCCAGTCTCCTCTGCCCTATGACAGTTTATTAGTCTTCCATTTTTTTCCCCCCATGGCTTCAGTTTTGAGGATACTAGTCAAATATTTTATGAATTGTTTCTGAATTTGGGTTTGTCTAATGTTTTTCATGTTATTAGACTGAGATTTTGAGTTTTTTGGAAAGAGTGTCATAGAAATGTCACCTTAATTTTAAAGATGTTATTTAGCATCAGATATTTTCTAATTGTACCATGTCTTCAATGTAGTGCCAGGATACCTTTAGTCCTATTCTATGTAGCTATTGGAAGTCTTCAAATTCAGTGAGAATTTCTTGAATTTGATATATTTATTAACTTTATTTTTCAAGTCAAGATTATTTGTTTACTTGAAATGGCTTTGTTAAAATCTTATTTTTTTGAAATTAATCCTTATACACTCATTTATTCAAATTCTTCTATATCTTTTTTTGTTTTAAATGGAGAACTAAAAGCATTAAAGTTTTTCATAGAATGAATTAGAAGTTTTATAATTAGCTTTTGTTTGGAGTTGTCTTACCAACCAATCCCATATTCTTTCTTCTTTGTCATTTTTTTTGGAGGTGGGGCAATTAATGTTCACATATTTTAGTCAAATTATAGAAATACTTGTAATTAGAGGATTTTAAAGCTAGGAATTTCCCTTTTTTTCCCCACTAATTTTTCTGGGACTTTATTTTCATAGGACCCTAGAGGTTGTCTCGTTAAATTACCCACTAAATTGAGAAATCTTATCTATGACTGATTTTCACTTTAGCCAAATATTTATTTCCTCTTAATGTCTAAACATTGGTACTAGTATTGGCCTCAGAGCGTTGCCTGATAAATTTTATTTCATCATATATTCAAACATCTGTGACTAATAATGTCTTCAGTCATACAGGCTAGTCTTGGATCCAGGTCAGACACCATTAAGTAACAGAAGAATTATAGAACTAGTCAGGATTGGTAATTTTTTAGCTTTTAGGGCTGACCTTATTGTGAGCTACATGATTCAGATAACCGTTTGTATTAGTCTGGGTTATCCAGAAAAATGGAACCAGTTGGAGATAGAGATTTACTATAGGGAATTGGTTCATGCAGTTTTGGAGTCTGAGAAATCAATGGTATAGCTCCAGTCTGAGTCAAAGTCCTGAGAACCAAGGTAGCCAATGATGTAAGTTCTAGTCCAAGTCCAAAAGAATACCAATATCCCAGTTTAAAGACAGAGAGAAGAAATTCTTTCTCACAAAGCCTTTCATTCTGTTCAGGCCTCCAGTGGATTAGATGAGGCCCACCTACATTGGGGAGGGGAGTCTGTTTTACTCAGTCTACTGATTCAAATGCTAATCACATCCAAAAACATCCTTACAGGCACATCCAGAAGTAATGTTTAATCAAATATATGGGCATCCCATAGCCTGGTCAGCTTCTCACATAAAATTAACCATCACACCATTCCTAAGGGTTCGGGATAAATTAGGCTAGTTTGAGCTAGTTTTGATTTCCATGGACATGCATAGATGGGAAGGGCCTAGCAGCAGGAGGCCATGGGCCTCATTGATACTTGTAGTTGATAGGATAATATTGTAGAGCTCTTTGTTGATTGGGCCCCACCTGGTATATGGTACATAGTTGAGGGGCCCAGCCCTTGAGAGCTGAATACATTAGGCATGGAAATGGGTGTCTGGATATGGACTTTACCCAAATGGGCCAGGGGAGGACGGTAAAATAAAATGTGTCCAAAACACTAAAGCAAAGGCTTTGTCATAAAGACTTGGAATATAGCAGGGATGAAGGAAGAAAGTGGTAAATTCTACACGTTTGGAATTGACTCCAGGCATAATGAATAATATGCTTATGGCTCTTGAACTAATTTTATTCCCGTATACTAACAAGAATGGGACTTTGATTGTATTGCAAGGCTTGATCATAATTAGCTCTTGAGCTATGTGACAAGCAGCTTGTAAGGTAAGAACTTTTTAGGATCAGAGCACTGACAGGCAAGAGCAGAAACGAGCACTATTTTCTCTTTCCCAGGTTAAACATTTCAACATCCTTCAACCTTCCCCTGGTTTCCTTTTACTTTGCTGACTTCTAGATGTTAGTTTCCCTCTGCTGGTCTATCAAGGATGAATTAGTGACTATAAATTTCTATTACCTAAGCACCATGCAAAGAATTTTGACTCACCACTTTTAGAAATTATTCTAAATATTTAATTCAGTATCAGCCCTTTTAATTTCTGCACTTCTGTTTATTGTTTTTGAGATATTTCTAAAATATGTATCTGCCTTCATTAAACAAAATATGTTTATCAGTACACCTTTTTTTTTTTTTGATAATTTATCACTTCGTTTTTGTCAAATGCTTTGGTCAAATGCTGTAATGAAAACTATAGTTCCAGACGTCCTTCAGGTTGGTCTTCCAGAGTTGAGAAATACGAACAGCATGGACGGACCAAGGGATAATCACCAACCCTGGTGATTAAAGAAATTCAACTAAACATTTCACTACTTAGCTTCCTTCTTTATAGCCTATAACCTATATTGAGCATTAAGCCCCAGCTCTAGCAAAATGAAAAATAAACCAAAAAGAGGAAGACATGAATCCAATCCAGTAACATAATGAAGAAAAGTGTAGAAAGACAGCTGAGCAATGTACAGAAAGTATAGTTGGTCTGTTGCTTTATGACTCTTTCTGCCTTGAAGCATTTTTCTCCCTCATGGGAACATGCTTCCTCTCTACTTGTTGCTCGTTGTTTTGGCTACTGTTTCAAGGCTAATTTAAATATAATCTTTTCTATAGAGTTCTCTCACATGAATCAATTTTGAGAAATATCTTTTTTTTGTGCCCACATTTTACCTTGTATCCTGTTAGTGTACTTGTCACACTGATTTTATGCCTTTCTTCCCCACCAGCATGAAGATAGCAAATGTGTCTTTCTCTGTGTCTATCACAGTTGTTGGGACAGTGTAGGCACTTAATATATTTTTGTTGAATTAACGAACTGATGAGTTTAGCTAATTTAGACCTTTTCAAGATACGCTGAACTAAAAGAAGTTAGTGAAATACTATTCATTCATTCACATTTTATTGAGTACCTATTATGTGCCTTGCACTGGGAACTCAGCAGTGATGCAAATATAGAAAGAAGGTTCTTACTCTTAGGAAACTTACATTTTGGTATTGAAATATAGGTAATGAACAAGCAAATAAAATATTTTTAGGTGGTGATGTGATCAAAATAAAAAGATGATGGAGAGTGACTGCGATTGGTAGTGGGGTTATCACTTTAAATAGGGTGATTAAGGCAAGCCTCTTTGTCAGTGTGAGTAGTTTAATTGTACTTGAAAGAAGAGGATACAGCAATGCAAAGAACTATGGAAAGAGCCTCTGTCAGAAAAGATCAACAGTGCCTTGAGAAACAAAATAAGCTTTGTGTGTTTAAGGCACTGATACAAATGTACCAAGCTGAAATGTGGTTGAAGTGCAAGGAAGATAGTAGCAAGCGATGAAGTAGAAAAGATAAACAGCAGACACATCTATAAGGTCTGGTAAGGAATGCAGAAGTTACTAAAGAAGAAAGTCGATTGCAATAGTCAGGCAAAAGATGAAGCTGATAGGGGCTCAGAGAAGCAAGTGGATATTTAGAGAAGTAGACATATTTGGGAAATATTTAAATAGTACAGTGAACAGTCTGTGAAGACAGACTGGATTTGGAAATAAAGGAGTGGAAGAATTAAGGCTGATTCCTGTCTTTTGGGCTTGGGCGCTGAGTAGAAATTTGTTTCATTTATTGTGAGGGGGCAGTTTGGGGGAGGGGATCAATATATTTGGGGAGGGAGATTACATTCCCGCTTGGATGTGGTATATTTGAGAAGATTCTTAAAAATTCAAATGAAAATATTGAGCAGGCACTTGGTTATTGCAGCCATCAGCATATACAATTAAGGTCACAAACTCATCCTAGAAAAAGTGCTACATACCTTATTGCTGAATATCACTATGGTCACCTTTGAAATACTCCCCTTGGGAAGCTATGCACCGCCACCAGCATCTAGTCCACCCTTCAAAGCAATTTTGGAACTCTTTTTCTGGAATGACCATCAGCGCTGTCATATTAATTACCCTTGTCCTGAGTGTCATTAAAATGTCTTCCTTTCAATATTTCTTTTATCTTTGGGTAAATAAAGAAGTCATTGGGGGCCAGATCAGGTAAGTAGGGAGGGTGTTCCAATACAGTTATTTGTTTACTGGCTAAAAACTCCCTCATAGACAGTGCCATGTGAGCTGGTGTATTTCATAATGCAAAAGCCATTAATTGTTGGCGAAAATTTCAGGTTATCTAACTTTTTCAGGCAGCCTTTTCAGCACTGCCAAATAGTAAACTTGGTTATCTGTTGTCCAGATGGTTCAAATTCATAATGAACAATCCCTCTGATATAAAAAAAAAAAGTTAGCAACATCGATACAACAAGTTTGCACACTTGTCAGACCACAGATAATTCAAGCTGTGGGACTAGATGAAACTAAGGAAAAATCATTGAGGAAAAAGAGAGCTGAGGACCAAGCTCTGTGGTGTGACAGCACTTAGCAATTGGGCAAAGTAAGAGGGGCCCACAGAGACTTGAAAGGAGGGCAAATGAGGTAGAAGGAAACTGAAGAAGTGTGGTGTCAGAGAAGGCAAGAGAAGAAAGGGTAAAAGATGAAAGTGAGCAGTTCCCTTGAATGGTGTTGAGAGGCTAAGCAAGGTGAAGATGAAATACAGTCAGCCCTCTGTATCTCATTTACATGCAGATTCAACAAACAGCAGATCAAAAATATTTTTTAAAAGTTACATTGTTGCTGCTGTGTACTGTGTAGTTAGGTCTATGATAGTTGTATCTACTGAAGATGTACAGACTTTTTTCATGTCATTATTCCCAAAACAATACAGCATAACAAATATTTACATAGCATTTACTGTATATTAGGTATTGTAAATAATCTAGAGATCATTTAAAGTATACAGGACGATGGTGTGTAGGTTATATGCAAATGCTATGCCATTTTATATAAGGGAGCAGCTGTGGATTTTGGTATCCACAAGAGCACTAGGTCCAATCTCCTGCAAATACCCAGGGATGACTGTAGTTATTTTTAGATTTGATCACATGGAAGACATTGAAGGACTTGGTAAGAGTTTTATCCAGGAGAGAGACCACATTAGAGTAGTTTGAGGAGTAAATGAAAAGAAAAGAAGTGAAGACAGTGAATGTATACACTCCCACCCCACCCCCACCCCCCGTAATTGTGGTAGAGATTTTGACATGGAAAGGGGGCTTATGTTGTCATGGAAGGTTTTTCTTTCTTTTTTTAATGGAAGATTCGAGGGCATGTAGTTGGTATGTTGTTAGAAATGAACCAGGAATGAAGGAAAGGTGATATTAAGGGAGAAAAAATATAATTGCAGTAGGAAAGTCCCAGGGTAGATAAGTAGATTGAGAGAGGATGGGATCTAGAACATAAGAGGAAGATTTATCTCTTGCTAGGAACAGGGAAATGACTTGCATTGTAACAGGAAAACAAAAAACTTGGATGGATACATATGCTGGCAAGTTGATAAATTTAAGGAGCAGAGTATCCATTCTTTTCTCACTGAAAATATTAAGTTAATTTAGATTTTCAGTGTGGTGGGTCATGGATGGTGATGAAGATTTATAAAGAGGAGTTAGTTTGAAATTGTTGTTTTGATTTGTGTGTAAATGAACATAAGAGAAAAGAGAATTTGAGAATTAGGGCAATGAATTTCAAGTGCAACCTGTCGGGAAAGTTGCATGATTTCTTCTAGCAACATTCAGATCTTGAGTATAGTATGGTGTCATAGATATTTGCTTTTAAGTAGGGTTGGGGTTTTAATGGGGAAAGGCCAGGGAGTCATTAGAGTGATGGGCCATGGATTCTCCCTCGCATAAAGAGGAAGAGGATTGATGAGTGATGCAGAAGGAACTAAGGAGAGTGTAGTGTCACAGAAGTCAGGATCCTGGACAGTAAAAAACTGGTAAGTCCATGTATGAGAGTTCTTCATTTTCCTTTGAGTGCTGTTGTGAATTGTAGTCAAGAGAAAAGGACACTTGAAAGAAAGATTTGATGATACTGCAATTAGTGTCTCAATGTATTCCAGGTATTTTTCTATGTAGTTATTATATAGGTTTATGGGAGGGGAAAAAAACTAAATGGTGGACATTTTACTACATAGTCAGCAGGAGAAATCCAAAAGTGGTAAAAGAAAGGGAATACATCTGAAGAAAAGGTGTAACTAATTTAGAAATTGAAAAATATTGTGGGAGTTCTGGTCAAGATGGCAGAGTAGCTAAACACTGTGCTTGCATCCTCTCACAAATACATCAAAATTACAACTAAACTACACAACAACCATCATTGAGAATCGCCATAAGCCTAGCTGAAGAGAAATGCTACAACTACGGATATATAGAAGCCATCTCAAAACTGGTAGGATGGGCAGAGACATGGAATGAGCTGGTCCCACACTCTCATGTGGCGGTGAAAAATTGGGAGGTATAGCTCAGCTCCAGAGGCCCCATGCTGAGGAGTGAGGGGCCCCAGCCCCACACCAGGCTCCCCAGCCCATGATTCCAGTGCTGTAAAGAGAAGTCTCCACATCTGCTGGCTGTGAAAACCAGTGGAGATTGTCGTTGAGTAGGACCAGGGTGGTTATAGTTCCAAGCACTCCTCTTAAAGAGCCGGCAGACAGACTCACTCACTGATGGACTCACTCACTCTGAGCCCCATCACAGGGGCAGCAGCTCAAAAGGTGCCAGGGGCATACAGGGAGGAATTGAATTCTCTGGCTTCAGAGCAAGGGTTGGATCGGCAGCTTTCTTCCAGACAGAAGTGCTGGCAAAATCCATTATTTATTTCTTGAGCCCTCCTCCTCCCTAGTATGCAAATGCAGGCAGCCGGCCATATCTGAGCCTCCACCACAGCTTGACCCTCCCTGGTGATTCCCTGAGACCTTACCCTACTCAACTTGTGGACCCACCCACGCTACTTCCAGTGGCTTTTCCATACAAATGAACGGTCTTGGCTCATGCTGCAGACTTTCCTAAAATCTCTCAAACATTCACAGAACTCAAACAAGCAACATCTGTCCTTGGCACACCCTGTACCTCTTACTAAGCAGCCCCAAGCCCGGCACTAGCACCAGCCAGCCTGTTTACAGTTTGGCCTCTCAAGCCCCTCCAAGCACAGTGGAGTTGGTGGCCATCTACACATTGCTTTGTGGCTCATACTAAGTGGCCTCAGGTAGGGCACAGGTTTCAACTGAACTTGGCCTGCGGTGGGTCCACTCCCATGAGGCCCTGGGGCTGGTACACCTGGTAGCCAGCTTCAGACCAATTTGAGGAATACCCAGCTGCCTCCACGGACAACACTTCCAAATGGCAGACTGAGCAGGCACCAGAGTCCTGCTAAAGTGAACCTTGCTCCATATTGTTAGCCCCTGCACAACAGCTGCACTGTAGTCACAGCCAGTCCTCACAACTAATTAGCCCAAGGACCAATCCTTCCCATTGCCACACCAACAGCAGTCAAGGTTCAACTACAACAAGAGGGTGCACAAAAGCCACATGAGAGATGCACCTGGAGCACCCAGCTCAGTTGACCAGGAAGAATGTGCTACAGGACCCCACAAGGCACCTACTACATAAGGCCACTCCAGTAAGACCAGGAGACATAGCAGCTCTACCGAATACATAAGAACAAACACAGGGAGGTAGCTAAAATGGAAGGCAAACATGTTTGAAGTGAAAGAACAGAACAAAGCTTCAGAAAAAGAACTAAAGAAAGTGGAGACAAGCAATCTACCAGATGCAGAGTTCCAAACACTGGTTCTAAGGATGCTCAATGATCTCAGTGAAAACTTCATCAGAAAGATAGGAAACAAAAATGGAGACAAAAAATATAAAACAGAACCAGTCAGAAATGAAAAATACGGTAACTGAAATGAAGAATGCATTAGAGGGAATCAATAGTAGATTAGATTAAGCAGAGAATCGAATCAGCGATTTGGAAGATAAGGTAGCAGAGAACAGCAAAAAGAAAAATAAACAAAAAATAAGGATATTTTAAGGGGCCTCTGAGAAAACATCAGGCACACCAACATTTGTATCATTAGGGTACAAGAAAGAGGAGAGAGAGCAAGGAATTGAAAACTTATTCGAAGAAATAATGATGGAAAATTCTCTTAACCTGGAGAAGGAAATAGACATACAAGCCCAGGAAGCACAGAGAGTCCCCCAAAAAATGAACCCAAATAGGCCCACACCAAGATGCAGCATAATTAAAGGGCCAAACGTTAAAGGCAGAGCAAAGCAACAAGAGTAAAGCAGTTAACAACCTACAAGGGAGTTCCCATAAGACTGTCGACGTCTCAAAAGAAACTTTGCAGGCTGGAAGGGATTGGCAGGAAATATTCAAAGTGATAAAAAGCAAAGACTTACAACCAAGATTATGCTGTCCAGCAAAGCTATCATTTAGAATCAAAGTACAGATAAAGAGCTTCCCAGACAAAAAAAAAGCTGAAGGAATTCATCACCACCAAACCATTACTACAAGAAATTTTAAAGGGACTCCTATAGGAAGAAAAAAAAAGATAAAAAATCTGAATAATAAAATGACAACTACATATCCAAAAGACTTATTATAAATGTAAATGGATTAAATGTTCTAGTCAAAAGACTTACAGGGGCTGAATGGATAAGGAAACAAAACCCTGGGCCGGCCGAGTCGCACGGTAGATAAGAGCTGGCTTGGGACACCAGCAGCCCCAGTTTGGATCCCACATATGAGGGCCAGTGTGACACTGCCCTCTACAACTAAGATAGTGAACAACAGCTCCACCTGGAGTTGGGCTGCTGTGAGTTCCCGGGATGGCATAGCTGCAGCGCCTGCTGCAGTGGGCTGCCATAGGCTACAGTGAGTGGCCAGCAGGCAGCGTGAGTGGCTGGCAGCTGGTGTGAGCGGCCGTCCAGAGGCTGGCGACCGATCTGCCTCACCGAGGAAGAGCGCAATGATGATACCAACATGGGCCAGTGAAGCAGTGTCCTCCACAACTAGACTGATGAACAAAAGAACTGATGAACTTGTCTGTTCCCCTTCTCCGGTTCCGCAATGTTGTTCCCCTTCCCCAATTACCCAATAAAATCTTTAAAAAAAGAAAACAAAACCTTTACATATGCTGCCTACAAGAGACTCACTTCAGATCAAAAGACACACACAGACTGAATGTAAGGTATTTACTTTCATACCTGGAAAAAAGATACTTCCTGAAAATAGAAACAACAACAACAAAAATGGTGGTATAGCAATACCTGTACCAGACAAAATGGACTTAAAACAAAGGCTATAACAAGAGACCAAGAAGGACCCTGTAATCCCACTTTGGATTTCTGGGTATTTATCCAAGAAACCCAGAACGCTACTTCATAGGGACTTGTGCAATCATATCTTATGTTCATTGCAGCATTGTTTACAATCGTCGTGATAGGAAGGCAACCTGGATGTCCGTGAATGGATGAATGGATAAACAAGAAATGGTACATATATCCAATGGAATATTACTTAGCCATAAGATGGACAAAATATTGCCATGTGTAACAACATGGATAGATATAGAGGGTATTGCACTGAGTGGAGTAAGTCAGACAGAGAAACAGAAATGCCATATGCTTTCATTTATATATGGAACCTAAAGAAGAAAACAGAAACAAACTTGTAGATACAGAGAACATTTTGATAGTTGTCAGCTGGGAGGAGGTTTGGGTGGGTAGGTGAAAAAGGGGAAGGAATTCAAAAGTACAAATTGGTAGTTACAAAACAGTCATGGGGATGTAGGTATAGTCTAAGGAGTATAGTCAATAATACTGTAATAACTGTATGGTGTCAGATGGGTACTAGATTGATCAGGGTTAACACTTCATAAGTTATATAAGTGTCTAATCACTATGCTGTTCACCTGAAGCATAATATTGTATGTCAAATGTAATTGAAAAAAAGGAGCACTAGAAAAATTAGAAAATATTTATCTCTTTATTGCACCAAGTACAGAAATTCAGGTCTGAGAAGATAAATATAATGATACATATTTCAAGATTCAGAAGTCCGTGTTAGAACATTCTTGACCTGGATATGAAATTCTTGCTTGATATTGTTTGACCAAAAGTCACTGAAAACAGACTGAGATTAAGGAGTGTAACATAAACTAACAACTCCACCTGAAGCACAAACCCAAAATCTTGGCCGGTGTAACCATCGCAGTTAACCTTCCAAGTTAGCAGAGGAAAAGATAACCTAGTGTTTTTAATCTCTCTTTTAATAGCATTGCCTTCACTTTGTATCCCTTATAATTTGCATAGTGCCAAGCATATAACAGATGCAAGATAATGATTTGTTGTTAGAAGTTTGACAAAAAGCTCATATTTGAAAAGAAAATAAATCAACACATTTAAGAGTTTCATTTTTCAGGAAAAGTAGGAAGGATGTTTTACATGCTTTATTATAGTGACTGTAAAATTCTTATTAGTTTTTTCCCCTGTCAATTTGTGAATTTGCTTTCCCTATTGTACAGTTATTTACCTGTGCATATTTTTTTGCCAGTCTGTCTTGCTAAAGTATGTTGTTGATATTTGATCTATTTTAATAACTTTTCATTTTCGTATTATAAAATTTTTACAGTCTTTAAAACTATAGATAACTTTGGAAAGTATAGATAAGCAAGAAAGGAAAATTTGCTCATAAACTCACTTCCTATAAATAATCATGTACAGATTCTTTGTCTTTTTTTTCAATGCATATTATATCACATTATTTGGTAACCTGATTTTTCACTTTGATATTATGTTTTGTTATACTTTTATTATGTGAATACATTAAGATTTGCCATGTGAGGGTGTTTATGTTTTATACTTTTTTGATAGTGTGAACATTTTTATAGCTAAGTTTTCATGTACATCCATGTTATTTCCTTAGGGAAAAGTCCTAGAAATGATAACACTGGATCAAAAAATATGCACATTTTTAAATAAGTAAGTAGTTTTAAATTGCCATCTTAGAAAATTTGTACCATGAAAGCATCTGTATTCTTTTTTTTTTTTTTTTTTTTTGAGGGCAGTGTCACTGGCCCTCATATGTGGGACCCGAACCGGGGCCTCTGGCTTCCCAAGCCAGCGCTTAACCACCGCACCACTCGGCCAGCCCAAAAGCATCTTTATTCTCAAGATGTGACTTCATTAATGGAACTGAAATTTTGTAGTAGCAATTTTAGAAAACTACCTAATAGTTGGTTTCATCAACTGTCATTTGGGCACAAAAATTCAAACTGCTACGGTTATGTTTTTACAGTACATCCTGACTTCCTATGGAAATTTTTCAGTTAGCATTTTAGTGGATTATATTTACACTAAATTTTAACTTCAAAAACAAAAATACATGTAACAAAATAGCTAGTAAAATTATCTGTTGTGCTTACACAAATATTGCAGGAAGAATGTAAAGATATCTGAATATATCATTCACAGCAAAGTACTTTTCTTTAAAGTGTCAGGAACATTAGAATAAAACTTGCATTCTCAACGTAGTATATCCAGAGCTTCACTCTTCATTTGAAAGTAACTCTGTGGCTGTGCTTGTACATTTGCATACAGGTTTGTTTAATTGCTACTTGACTCATCTATCATAATACTAAGCTCTGGGATCGCAAAAGATCAGATTCCCAAACCACTTCCTAGAGTTAATTTAAATATTAATGTAGATACCTTGAAAAGATTCAAGGGAAGGTGGTTTTTATTGTTACTAGTAGCCTGTTACAGTATTATAACCCCATGAAAAAATTTCCCAAATTATATATTAACTCACCATTAATGTTAACTTGTAGTAAAAACATTGTAATAATTTTATAAGTAGGTTAAAATATGTAATAAAATATACTGTTGAATTGTAATTTATTGAGAAACATTTTTAAGAAATATAATTATAAATCATAAGTGTACTATAGATGTCCATGAGTGTATTGATATTTGATTACACATTGAGATGTTCACTGTTACATTTACTTTTTTTTTTAAGATTTTTTTTTTATTATTATTATTGGGGAATTGGGGAAGGGGACAGTGTTGGGGAATTGGGGAAGGAGAATATTGTGTTTTTCCCAGACCTATCAACTCCAGGTCAAGTTGTTGTCCTTCAATCTTGGTTGTGGAGGGCACAAGCTCATCTCTAAGTCCAGTCACCATTTCCAATCCAGTGGGGGCGGGCTGGAGGCCCAGCCTACCATCTCATGTGGGAGTCAAACCTGCAACCTTGTTAAGAGCACTTGCTCTCACCAGCTGAGCCATCCGGCCGCCCATGGACAGCTCAGCGGCAGTTCAGCTCGGGTACAGCTCTGGCCCATGTGGGAATCAAACCAGTGACCCTGTTGCTCAGAGCTCATGCTCTTAACCAACTACACCACCCACCTGGCCCTGTTTACTTTTTATTCACAATAAAATTTACACACTGTTTTCAGATAAAATTTACACACTGAAGTAAAATACATAAACATTAAGTCAGCAGTTTGATGAGTTTTGACAAATACCTACATCCATGTGACTGCATCTTGAAAAAGATACAGAACATTTCCATAACCCAAGAAAGTCCCGTCATTTTTTCCCTTCATTGCCAATTATCCCTGCTTCACCCACCCAAACAATTTTTCTGATATTTTTAACCGCAGATTTATTCTGCTTATTCTAGAACTTCATATAGTGGAATCATACAGGGAGAGCAAAATATTTGGGTTATTCATTCATGTTGTTCTTTGTATCAGTAGTTCCTTTTGTTGATAAGTAATATTCCTTGTATATAATACATTTATTATTCATTCTCTTGTGGATGGACAGTTGGAACTGTCCAATTTTTGTTTGTTATGATTAGGACTACTATGAGAATTCCTGTACAAGTCCTTTTGTGGACATACGTTTTTATTCTCCTAGTTAAATACATAAGAGTGGAATTGCTGGGTCATAAGGCTAGTATTTTTAAAAGAAACTAGCAAATCATTGGTGAAAGTTGCTGTATTTTTTTATATTCTCACCACCAGTTTTTGGGAGTTCTGATTGCTCCATAGACTCACCAACAATAGGTGTTGTCAGTATTTTTAATTGTAGCGATTTTAGTGGGTGTGTAGTGGTACTTAATTGTGGTTTTAATTTGCATGTCCCGGAGACTAAAGACATTGAACACATTTTCATGTGCAATTTGACCATTTGTATTTTGAGCATCTGTTCATGTCTTTTGCCTATCTTTTAATTGGGTTAAAAAGTTATCTTCTTATTACTGATTTGTACTAGTTCTCTCTATCTTCTAAAGTCTGTTGTCAGATATATGTATTTAAGAATATTTTCTCATGCCGGCCGAGTGGTTTAGTTGGTTAAGAGTTGGCTTAGAGTGTGAGCTCTGAGCAAATGGGCTGCCGTCTCGATTCCCACATGGGCCAGTGAATGCTGTGCCCGAGCTGAGCTGTCGCTGAGCTGGCTCAGCTGGTGTAACAACAAGATTCCCTGTTCAATGGTGGGCTACACCTACCTGCAACTAAGACTGAACTCAGCACCTTGAACTTTGAGGCCACGAGCTGCCAATGGGAAGCCAGACGGCAACTAGCGCCCTCCACAACGAAGATTGAAGAACAACTTGGTTGGTTCCCTTCCCCAATTCCCCAACACTGTTCCCCTCCCCTAATTCCCCAATAAAATCTTAATAAAAAAAAAATTCTCCCTGTCTGCTTCTTGTTTATTTATTTTCTTAATTCTATATGTTGATGTGCAAAAGTTTTCAATTTTGATGAAGTCAAAAGAAATCTTTTCTCACCCCAGGATCGCAGAGATAGTGTTCTATTTGCCTCTACAAGCTTTATTGTTTTAGTTTTTACTTTTCAATCTGTGGTTTGCTTTGAGTCAACTGTTGTGTATGGTGTAAGATAAAGATTGTCTTTCATTTTCTTAACAGGTTAATATTCAGCTGTTCCAGCACTATTTGTTAAAAAGATGGGTTTTTTCACCCATTGAATGGCTTTGGTGCCATTTTCGAAAGATTAGTTGGCCATATAAGTATGTGTCTGTTTATGGACATGATATTTTATTATAATGTTCTATTTGTCTATCCTACACCATTAGTACACTGCATTGATGTGTGTGAATTTTGATGTCAGACATTGAAAGTCCTCCCACTTTGTACTTTTGTAAGGTTCTTTTAGTTGTTATAGGTTGTTTTCATTTTCCTATAAATATTAAAATCAGATTTCCAATTTCCATAAACAGCTTGTTGAGATATGATTGAACTTCTAGATCATTGGAATAAAAGGGGATTGAATCTTAACAATTTTTTTGTTTTTCTGTGGTATTTCTCACAGTCGTCTTAATATTAATAAATGCACTACATGATTTAAATTCTAAGAATCTTAAAACAGTCAAATTCCATTTGTTCATCCTTTTGATATATTGACATATTTTTATATTTATTTTGATTCAAATAATAAATTGTCTTTCAAAGACATGAGAAATAAAAATATATTCTTGTTTACTATACATTTATCATTTTAGGTACTTTTTATTTCTCCATGTTGGAATGCATTTTCATTTTGTGTTATTTTCCTTAACTTAAATAATATTTTTTAGCATTTTTTTTCTTCCTTTCTTCTTCCCTCTCTTTTCCTCCCTCTCTTTCTCTCTCTTTTTTTAATATATGTCTGATGTTGTTGAATTCCATTCTCATTTATCAGAATTTATTTTTATTTCATCCTCATTTTTTAAAGATATATTCAATAGGTATTTACAGATATAAGCTAGATATAAGAGATATTAGAGGGGTCTCCTATAGTCCAGAGGTATTCCTTCTTACCTTCATGTATAGTAGCAACCCAGTCTCTCCTCAGTAGTCAGGATCTCTTACCCCAGGCAGTTCAGTAACCTCCTTTCTTACATACCGATTCAGAGGCATGAGGAGCCCTAACAAGCCAGGTGGCAGTTTGAACTTCAAGTTTAATGGAATTGTTGTTATGCTTCTAGGTGGAAGTTTTTCTTTCTTTGGAACTAAGACCACTAGATTAGCAGAATCTCAGTTTGCAGAAATGGAAAGCAAAAATTTTGCTAGTGGATCACTAGGGGTAATAATGAAGGAAGCCACTCCCATTTCTACCCCTGGATTCCTGGACCTGTAAATACTGCCTATGGATTAAAAAGCACCACGTCCTACTCTGATATAGAGCATATACATTGTCCCAGAGATCCTTACCCCAGCTCTAACTAGGGTACCCTAGCCACAGATTGTCACCGACTTCGCGCTATAACCAAATCTTCAGAAATCCATTCTGCTGTTTTATCACGCCAGCTGTATCAAGATAACGGGAGCATGGTAAGGTCAGTGAATTCCATGAGCATAGGGCTGTTGCCAAACATAATTTGCTGTGAAGTGAGTTCCCTGATGAGAACAATACTGTGTGGCATCCCATGGCCGTCCAGGCGTTCTGTAAGTCTGTGAAGGGTGGTGTTTGCCTAAGCACAGCATTCAGGAAAGGCAAATCCGTATCCAGAGGACGTGTTTATGCCAATAAGAACAGTAAGAAGGTAGAATGGAAGGTTGTGACCCAAGAGTAGAGTTTCAGAGTTAAGGATTAAAGAAAACTAAGTACAAGGTACTATTAATAGTTGTAGGTATTATATGAAGGTAGATTTTATTAGAATAAATGAGTGGAGAAATTGTGAGACTAGAGTGTTATGTGGTGGCTCTTGCTTTTGTCTAGAATGTTGACAAGAAATGTTCTTTTCAAATGTGAGAAAGTAACCTTGGTGGTTAGATGACAGCAGCACAGACGGGAACCAAGTCGTCCAGATGAGTGTTTCTCAAGCTAACTGGTGAAGAGCCAGTTTTTAAAAACTATTTTTCCAGTGTGTTACAGACCATAACTTTCGTAACATAAACTGAATTCCCAAAAAAATGAAACAAAAAAATATATAAACATGCAACATTCAAGCATGCATTATTTTGTTATTAGGTGCAAAGGCCATAAAATTGCTCTGTGCAGTTAGTTCCTCTAAAATATTTAATTACTTCCTCTGAATTTTAGTACTAGCCGCATCGCAATATCAGTTTCAGACCAGTACTTGCCCCTGGACCACACTTTAAATGGCTAAGAGAAAGCTGAAAAGTGAAAGGGTTGTGTAATGAAGGATTCGCAGGCTGGAAATGACAGTTGGAAACCAGGAAAATGTAAGTCCTTATTTCCTGCCTCTGAAGTAACAGCATGTGAAAGGAGCATGCTGCACTGGAGAGGGTTCAGAAGGGTGTCACAGGAAATGTAGTGTTTTTTAGTGAGCTGAGGAAATAAAGGGGATTAAGTTTAAGAATATATGGAAGTATCTTAATGAAAAAGTACTTCCAAAGCCCCGCAGATGACAAAAGTACAAGGGAGGGAGGTAAGAGAAACAGCTAAGCCAGAAGAAAATGAGTTTTAGTTGACGTTAGGGGAGTTGAATATACTAGACTGTTTTCACTGAGATTGCTCTCAAATTAATCACTGCTAAATGGTTTAGATGAGGTTCCTAGCCTTGCATATGAACATCAATAAAACAATTTCAAGAACATTAAAAAAAAATTTTTTTAAGTGTAAATAATTGACTTAGTTGAAAAACTGAGGACTGTCCCAACTTTCCAAAGCTTTCGTTACAGCAATCAACAAATCAGTCCACAAGTATTTACTCGTTTTTCTATGGAGAACACTAATCATATTTACATATTCAAAGATAATTAGGGTTTTATCTCTGAAAGGGAATGACATTTATATAATACTCAACTTGTTGATGCCTCCATTTGTCGTACAAGTTTTTAGTTTTTCTCCTGTTGTAATCTTAGAAGTTGGAGTGGCTTCTGTTGGGCTTTAACAATGTTTGGGCAATACTCATTATACGATAAGAAAATTAACAATGAGCACTTAAGTAATGACAGCTCTGTTGGGATTACAACATTTATAATAGCAAACAAACAAAGTTTGTAAACCAAGAGGAGGCATCTGTGATTCCAGGAACAAAATAAGTGACAAAAGAGCTTAATAAACGATTAAACTGTGGCTATCATCCAGTGAGTACTGATACTATTTCCTGAACTCTGCTTTGTGCTTTTTCACAATAGTATTACAAGCATCTCTATCCTTTTGTGCAATAACTGCCAACTTAACATTTAGGTTATACTGTTGTTTGTTTATGGATTTTGAGAAAATCCGTTGAAGTTTGCTTAAGAACCAACTCATTACCATGGTATTATTTACTGAATTTTGTTTTCCTGACCATTAGCTAACTACAGGGTTCAGCATTACAAGGTTATAACTAAACAAAAAGGATCAAAATACAACATCCTAGTAGTGGCATTAGCCAGACAAAGTCATCATCTTAGAAATAAATGCCTTTGCAACACTGAAGGGATTATATAAATTGAATAAGTTTGATCAGACTTCCTTCATGTAGTGATTTTATAATTATCTTTCATTTCATTATAAAATATTGTTATACATTTTAATTTTTGGTTATTCATATTAAACTACAGAAATGCAGCAGTTCTTTGATATGATAAATTCATATCACAACAAAAATTCAGAACAGTTCTAGAATTTTTATTGAAATTGAAGAGAAAATTAATGATTATAACTTTTAATTAAATTGTTTGAATTGTAATCTCAAATCTGTTTAAGATTTTAGGTGACCATCTTTAAACATCTGGAAACTACCAACCAAATATTGTTAAATTTTATACCATACTGGGGGTGCCAAAAAAATGTATACATATGGCTTGTATTCATCTTTTGTTATCAGTATATGTTGAGTACTATAATTTTAATACCTTTTTTCCTTTCTTAAAATGTGTATACATTTTTTTGGCACCTTTTGTATTTCTAATTCAGCTTGAAAGTATGAAGTATAATTATGAACTCATAGAATGAATAATTAGTAGTATAATTAACAAGTCATACATTAGGTGTGAGTTATAATAGCCTTGGTGTTTAGATTGCACTGTCAGACCTAATGGATACCCCAGTG
Organism: Aselliscus stoliczkanus; assembly: GCA_033961575.1. NCBI lineage: Eukaryota > Metazoa > Chordata > Mammalia > Chiroptera > Hipposideridae > Aselliscus > Aselliscus stoliczkanus. The sequence goes on along the minus strand of CM066732.1, from coordinate 73,696,497 downwards.
GATTGAGATTCTAAGAAACTGTAGCTATGGTAGATGGGTGCCTCTTCCCAATACAGCAAATACCACCAAAATCAAGGGACTGTATGGCTTTTATTTTTGGCCCTCCAATTTTTTGTCAGCATGTTTAAATTACTTCCTTGGATTTATCATCCTACCCTTGCCTTCTTTTATGCACCCCCCCCCACCAAGAACAAGGTGTTTTTTTTATGGCTAGTTACAGTATACTTAAGCAGAGAATTAGAATGCTAGAGAAGAGAGATAAGAAAGGGGTGGGTCGAACGGAACAGTGTTATGTTAGTTTTGACTGGCTTCTGTGTTCCGGGAAATGTTAGTGGCATTTAAAGTGCTAAAATGGGGGAGACATCTGGAATATATTGAGTTTTTAAAACTCTTTTAGATCCTTATGTTTTTACCAACTCAAATGTTAGGAATCATTTCTAAATATGGTCTAGTTAAAATCCAGAAGAGGTGATTTTCATGCTTTGTTACTGCGTAACCACATTTGGTAGGTTAGCAGTCTTTAGTTATTAGATGCTAAGTGAATAAAGACTATTACCAATTTACCTTAAATTTACATAATTTAGTTATTATTATTATTATTTACATATTATAAACATTGGGGGGAAATTTCACTGCTAAGGAAGAGTTTAGTAATTTGTGTACTTAATTTCATTTCCTGTGAACTGTTCTGGAAAATCACCAACTTTACAGATACTAGGAAAAAGATATCTTGAAAATGATAGGAAATTGGAAATTAGGAGGAAAAAGTTTTCATTGGGTATTCAGTTTGAAACAAATGAAAGCTTACTACTCCAGTCAGTTTCTGTATGGTAGGAACGTTTTCCTGAACAGGAAAAATGGCTTTTGGTCCCTTGAAAAACAGTAGAGGCTTCTAGCCATGAAGAATAATTATTACCAATCATACCATCCCTCAAAAAACCATTATAAAATGGAGGGGGGGAAATGCATGAACAGCAGGGTGCATAGGAATGCACAGAGGTGTCACAGTGATTCTCCTGGCATCATGTCCCAAGGCGCTCTTGCCTGACTCCAGAAGGTGTTGATCCAGACAGAGCCTTGGTTTTGCTGCAGTAAAGAATAAATTTAAATCTTGGTACTAGAAGCAGCTAAAATTTGCAGATGATAGTTTTAAATGACAGAAACTGTATTCCTGTATTTGGAAGGGATGGGGGGGGGCACCAGTTAACTCTGTGGATCCCCCTTCAGTCCTTGCCCAGGAGTCATGCTGCCGCGCCCCTGGTTTACACGCATGTGGTACAGAAGCACTGCCACAGCACTGAGTCAAATGGGAGGTTGGAGCGGGTCTAACCAGAGAGGACAGGCCTTGCCAAGCACCTTCAGCAATCATTTGATTCTTCCTTAGGATAAGGATTAAGCCCAAATGCAGTGCTATTCAATAGAGCATTCTACAATAATGGAAATATTTTCTGCATTATTCAGTTCAGTGGCCATGCACTGTGGTTTCTGAAATTAAAACTACTGACAGCAGCACATATTTGTGAGAAAGTGCAGCAATCAAAACTCTAATGGAGGTGTAAAATGGCACAGCCAAAACTCTGTAATGGGAATATAAAATAGTACAGCAAACACTGTAATGGGAGTATAAAATGGTAGAACCAGTTTTGAAAACTGCTTGGCAGTTTCTTAGACAGTGGAACAATATCTACTTTGTGACCTAGGAATTCCATTTCTAGGTATTTACCCAAGGAAAACAGAAATGTGTATGCTGTAAGACTTTTAGGGGAATGTTTATAGATCATTCATAGTATCCAAGTACTGAAAACAATTCAAGTGTCACTTAATTAACAGGAAAACAAACAAATTATGATATATTCAATGGACTACATATTATTTTGCTTGAACAGAGTGAACTACTCTTGCACACAGAAACATAGATGAAGCTCAAATACATATGTTGATTAAAAGAAGCCAGACAAAAGATTACAGACTTAAAGACTCTATTGTTTTTTATGAAGTTAAAGAACAGGCGACACTAATCCATGGCATTACAAAACAGAAAAATGGTAGCCTATGGTTATGGGAGCAAATGGGCTGGAAGAGACCTTTCTTATTGATAGAAATATTCTATGTCATGATCAGGGTGAATACCCAGATATATGAATCTTTCAGAAATCAATCAATTGTACAATCAGAATCTGCATTTCAAGCTATATAAATTTTAACTAAAGTAAAACCCCCTACAAAGCAATGGTTTGATTTATGAGGTATAATTAAAAAAAGTTCCCCACTTACCTTGATACATTTTTTTCTCTACTTCCTGGTCTTTCCTCTGGTTTGGGAGCCTTATTTTTCCTATCTGCAATCTTGTTATCTTACTGTTTTTTCTTTGTTGTCCCACTTGCATTACCATGTTGCTGCTGTATCCCAAGCTTTTAGATATGTAGATTTACGCTTCTTATTTGGGTGTCAATTAAAAGGCATATCATTAAATAGTCATTGGTTACATTTATATTTTTTATGTTAGGAAACAGATATCACTTACATTGCATATTTATTTTAGAAATTTCTTATTTTTTCATATAATTTTTTCAGATTTTATATTCTTATGCTACATTTATGCTTATAAGTATATAATTGCCTAAATATTGTTTAGTAGCATATGCCTTTAATTTTATAAGGAAATTAATATGGAAAAAATAATATTTCTTCAAATGAAGTTTACATAATTTATTTAATAAACATGCATTAGATAGATGTAGTTTACAGTTTATATAAAGGAGAAATAGATGTAAAGTAATACCTTGGTTTGCGAGCATAATTTGTTCTGGAAACAAACTACTTGTATTGCAAGACATCACTCATTTACCAAATTAAAATGTATTAGAAATGTTTGCTGTTCTTGCAGAACACTCGCAAACCAAGATACTCGCAATCCGAGGTTTTACTCTTATTTGGCATTTTCATGTGATGAACTGAAATTTTACACACAGTATGTTTTTGTATATGCACACATAAATATATATATTATATATATATTATTATATATATAATATATAATTAGTATACATAAAAACATATATATTTGTTGATATACTAATATGGGTATATAAATGTATATGTGTATATGTAAACATACACATATGGAGCTTTTAAAAGACCATTTAACAGAAAACACTTCAATGGTAATAAAAGAATGGCTATTTTTTGTTTTATATTCCTAAAAAAAGAGTGTTATGATTTTGAATACTATGTGAGCCCTAGAATGTGCAATTAAAAGGTGAGAAATAATTGCCAGGGTAGTTTTCATTAATTTAGCATATACTCCGTTGGGTATGAATGAACTGAGTTAAAAGGTAATTCTGTATACCAGCTAGTCTGTATTTCATTTTGACCTATGTTGACTATTTCCTAATACCAGATGTATGCACGACTTAAAAAACTATCTGTATCTCTAATGGCTTAAAGTTCAAATTTTAAAATGTCATTATCATTAACTTTTTCTGTAGTTCTATTTCCTTTCCTTTTGCTATTGTACATATTTATGCATACTATATTTTGTTGATAAACTAAATTATACTGTTTCAATTTGAATCCTACTTATTAGCCTCATGACTTTGAAGAAGTTATGTATTATTATCTGCTTCCTTCTCTGTAAGATGGGATAATAATAGCTAACTCATAAGGTCCACATGAAGATTACTGATTTGATAGACGTAAAGTACTTAGAACATGGCCTGGCACATACTAATTTCTCACTAAGAGTTGATTGACTATTGTTAATAATATGTGTTAATAATATGTATTCTGAAATAGAGATGTAAACCACAGCTTTTCAAATGAATAACTTATTATGAATACAGCCAACATAATCTTAAACAGCATTACAAAAATGACACTTTAATAGCATAGCATACTGTTAATAAATACTGTATACATGTTGATACCTCTTTAAGTAATTGTCATGTTTACTAATGCTTTTACTTTGTGGTTTCAAATGTTTCTTTGAATTAATCTTTTTGAATAATATAATAGTTTAAAACGAGTATAAAATACTGTATTTATTATTAAACCTCTAGTTATTATTTTCATATGGTGTTTTAAAAATGTTTCTATACAGTTAAAATATATATGTTAAATATGTAGAAACATGTCATTGCCTGGCATATTGCCTGGTGGGTGCTGGTATATTGCCTAATGGATATATGCTCAGTGACAATTTACTGAACAATTTATGTTTTATACACATACACATACACGCGCGCACGCACACACACACACACACACACATCACCTGCATCAGATGTGGTTTTAGAGACTCATTCACATGATTATTGTTTTTCTTTTTTAATCTTTGGTATTTTTCAACCACCCAGTATTGTATAAATATTCCTTTAAACCAAGTTGTTGATACTTTGCCAGGACTTTGAAGAAACAAGTTACCTTTCTGAAGTAGAAAACTCTTTATTCTAGTTTATTGTAATGTGAGAAAAGCACCCTATTTATTATTTTTAAATCTAAAATGAAGTGATTTTTTAAAAAATTTTCTAAATGAAGAAAATTAAAAACTTATTATATTATAATCCTAAGTGATTCCAAACACCTGCAGTTCACATTGACACCAAAGTTTAGTTTCTGTTTTGACTGGAGGAGTCTAGTATTATTTTTTTGTCTGCAAAGGAAAGAGTTGTATAGCATCCAAGTGGGAAGATGTTTGATTGTCATACAATCAAAACGATTTGCGACTGAAAGAGACTTGTAGAGGAGGAGAAATAGCAGCTGTTAAAAACTTACACAAAAGCCAGCTGAGTGGTGTGGTGGTTAAGAGCTGGCTTGGGGGCCCGGCCGAGTGGTGCATTGGTGAAGAGCGGGTTTTGGGATGCCAGTGGCCCCAGTTCGGATCCCACATATGAGGGCCAGTGACACTGCCCTCTTACAGCTAACTACAGCTCCACCTGGGGCTGGGTTGTGCGAGCCCTGGCGACTGTGTAGGCTGCAACCCCTGCTGCAGTGGGCTGCCATAGGCTACAGTGAGTGGTTGGCAGCCAGCGTGAGCAGCCGGCAGCCAGCGTGAGCTGCCAATAGCCACGGTGAGCGATTATCCAGAGGCCGGCGACCGATCTGCCTCATCCAGGAAGAGCACAATGATGATACCAACATGGGCCAATGAAGCAACGTCCTCCGCAACTAGACTGAAGAACAAAAAAAGACAGCAACTTGTCTGTTCCCCTTCCCCATTCACCAACAATGTTCCCCTCCCCCAATTCCCCAATAAATTTTTTTTTAAAAACAAGGAGCTGGCTTGGGACGCCAGTGGCCCCAGTTGGGATCCCACTATATGAGGGCCAGTGACACTGCCCTCTAAAAAGAAAAAAAGAAAAAAAACAACTTAGCCAATATTAGAGAACTTTTTGTTAAAAAACTAAATTTTATTTTATTTTATTTTTTGAGGGCAGTGTCACTGGCCCTCATATGTGGGACCCGAACCAGGGCCCCTGGCTTCCCAAGCCAGCGCCTAACCACTGCACCACTCAGCCAGCCCTAAAAAACTAAATTTTTTAAAGTAAATTAAAAACTTTACTTTCTTTCAGAAAGTAAACATAAAACAGAATCATAATGTATTGCAGCTTGATAATTCAGAATTCTTGAGTAAGAGGAAATTACTGGTGAAAAAAGATTTTGTAGTAAATATGGGCCAATTCATTTTATAAAAATTTGCTATTGATTTGTATGTTTTCTATGTTAAGTTTACTCATGTTGTAAAATTAGTTTTGTTAGTTTAAAGAGGCAAATTTAATCTTTTTTATCAATGAGTTTTGAGAGCATCGAGTTATGAACCTGTGATGTGTTCACCTTGCGACAACTATCCATCCTTTTAACCTATATTTCCCCACTCACTCCTTCTCATTATTTTAAGGAAATCACAGACAAAATATCCTTTCAATATAACATAACTTTTGTGTATTTTTAAAAGATAATGACTATTGTTTAAACCAGAACCGCAATACTATTATCACCCCAAAATACCAACAGTAATTCTTTAACTTTGTGAAACACCTAATTGGTGTGCAAATTTAAATAAGCTTAAACATTATAACCTTTTCCTCTTTGTTTTGAATCTGTATCTAAATAAGAATCACACATTGCAAATGATTGAATTGACTTTTTTTTTAGCTTTGTGATGTTTTATTTATTTTTCAACTTCACTGACATTCAATATTTTTTAATTAAATTTATTGGGTGATGGTGGTTAGTAAAATTACATAGGTTTCAAGTGTGCAAATTTTTTTTTTTTGAGGGCAGTGTCACTAGCTGTCATATGTGGGACCCAAACCGGGGCCGCTGACGTCCCAAGCCAGCTCTTATTAACCACCGTGCCATTTGGCCAGCCCTCAAGTGTGCAGTTCTGTAATACATGATCTGTATATCACGTTGTGCGCTCACCACCAAATTGACTCTTAACATTTTGTAGATCCGCCTTCTATCTCTTTTTTCTTTTGGAATTTATTTTTTAAACAGACTGAGTCAATTTTCTTTACGAGTTTCCCAATTTATTCTTTGCATCTCTGTAGTGTCATTGAATATGTTCCTCTCTTATATGTATGGCAACTTAATCTAGAAGTTTGATGAGATTTAGATTTGTTTTTATTAGCAAGACTGCTTGACAAGTGGTTTTGTGTTGTTTCATCTGGCAACACGTGTTGGGCTGTGAATGGACTATGTTATTAGCAGATCTCAGTGTCTAGGTCTCTTAGTATATTCATGATTTCAATATTGTGATGTTCTAACATTCCCGTTTTCTTTATTAGCTTGAATGCTTCTGTAGTCGTCATCTTATCTATTTTTGTTTTCCTTTTTTTATTATTTTTAATTTTTTTATTTTATATTTTTTAAAAATTAGTTTCAGGTGTACAACACAGTGCAATAGTTATACTTTTTATCCGTCAATGTGACAACCTCCGTCCCCCAATCTGCTGCCCCACTTCCCCCACCCCGATATCATACATATCTATTACAATTCCATTGACTCCACTCTCACACTATACTCCATATCCTGTGACTATATATATATATATATATATATATATACATATATACATATACATATACATATATATATTCAATTACAGTTGACATACAATATTATACAACATCAGCTTCAGGTATACAGTGCAGTGTTCAAGTTTCTACCCCATCCATGAAGTGGTCTCCCTAACAAGGCATGTGACCATCTGACACCCTACAAAATATTTAAAACATTTTTAATTATATTCCCCAAACTGTCTTTCATATCCCCGTGGCAATATTGTAATTACCTATTTATACTGTCTAATCCCTTCCCCTTCTCCCTCATTCCACCCCCCTCCCAACTAGCAGCCATCAGTTTTTCCTCTGTATCTCTGAGACTATTTCTGTTTCTTTGCTCGTTCATTCATTTTTTTGGATTCCACATATAAGTAAATCAGATGGTGTTTGTCTTTCTCTGACTGATTTATTTCACTTAACATAATAATCTCTGGGTCCATCCATATCTTCGCAAATGGTACACCTTCATTCCTTATAGCTGCGTAATGCTCCGTTGTATAAATGTACAACAGTTTCTTAATCCAGTCATCTACTGATGGACATTTCGGTTGTTTCCAAATCTTGGCTATTGTAAATAGTGCTGCAATGAACATAGGGGTGCATATATTTTTTCTAATTAGCATCTCGTGTTTCTCTGGATAGATACCCAAGAGTGGAATTGCTGGGTCATAAGGTAGTTCCATTTCCAGTTTTTTGAGATACCTCCACACTGATTTCCATAGTGGCTGCACCAATCTGCAGTCCCACCAACAGTGCACCAGGATTCCCTTTTCTCCACAACCTCATTGGCACTTGTTTGTTGATTTATTGATGAAAGCCAATCTTATCTGTTTTTTGATTACCTATTGTTAAAGTCAATATAAGAAAGGGTGGATAAATTCTTGGCTTATTGTATTTCCCAACAGTGACGATTCTTTAAATTTTTAATTGTCATTATAAACTCAGTAATTTAAACATATTCTATGTGTCCCAATATATTGGCAGTTTTTATTGACTGTATTTATTGATGTTGAAATTGTCTTTGGCTAGTGGGGAGCTTTTCAAGTTGGCTTCTGAGTCCTTTCTAAATCTCTTTGATAGTTCCTCAGTTTTGATCGTTAATATAAAACGTCTGCCAAGGACAGATGTTCCTGAAGTATATTACATTTCTTGTCCCAGATCTGGAGTCAGCCATATATCCATGGAGTCCTTTATTTTTAGTCAGAAATGGTACTTGGAACCCCCAAGTGCCATGTGTTAGGGGGATTCTTTGCTGCTGGATTTCCTATTGTTCCTAGCGTTTTTCATTTGGCAGAACTAGAAAATACACACACACACACATACACACACACACACACTCATACACTCAGTCTTCATACTGATACTTTAAATTCTGAATTAAAGGGAATTTACTTAACTTTTTAATCTTTGATCAGTATATTTTGTGGCAAGAATCCTAGTTCTCAAGATCACTGACAATACGAGATAGCATTTAAGTTCAATTTGAGTATTAAAACTTTTTAAAGCATAAAAGATATAAGAAAATTGCTAGGTCGGGCCGGCCAAGTGGCGCATTGGTTTGGGACACCAGCGGCCCCAGTTCGGATCCTGTATGTGAGGGCCAGTGACACTGCCCTCTACAGCTAAGATGGTGAACAACAACTCCACCTGGAGTTGGGCTGAGCAAGCCATGGCTGCAGTGCGCTGCCATAAGCTACAGTGAGTGGCCGGCAGCCACCGTGAGCAGCTGGCAGCTGGCATGAGCTGCCAATAGCCGTGGTGAGTGACCATCCAGAGGCCGGCGACCGATCTGCCTCATATGGGAAGAGCACAACGATGATACCAACATTGTAAAGTGAAGCAACGTCCTCCACAACTAGACTGAAGAACAAAAGGACAGCAACTTGTCTGTTCGCCTTCCATGCTTCCCCAACGTTGTTCCCCTCCCCCAATTCCCCAATAAAATCTTTAAAAAAAAAAAAAAAAAAGAAAATTACTAGGTCAAATTCATGCATTGGAACTCTTAAAAACATTAATATTTGGCAGAATATGAACAGGGAAGATACTATATGTTAGTTGTGTCCGTTCAAAATGTAACTGTCTAAAACCATATATTATTTGATTTAGGGACAAATGTCTTCTCTAGCATTTGTCTTGTTTCTTTTCTTTTTTTTTAGAGGGCAGTGTCACTGGCCCCCACATGTGGGATCTGAACTGGGGCTGCTGGCATCCCAAGCCAGCTCTCAACCACCACGCCACTCGGCAGGCCCTGTCTTATTTCTTTTCCTTCATTATAGTAGGGGGTATTGTTAAACACCTGAAAATATAGCCCTTTGGGACACGCCACTTTGAGTGGTTCCTGGGCCTTACCTACTATCCTATACTGTATGGCCATGGAAACTGAGCCTGGGTATGTAATGTGGATAAATGCCCTCAGTGTGCAAAAATAGCTTTACTGTTCTTAAGCTCTACTGATCTCTGTGGTTACAGTATTTCATTTGAAAATTGGCCTGGGAGTGCCCTCTCCATCCTTTGAGAAAGAATGAAAGAACATGAACTGAAGAAACAACATAGAATTGAATAAATTTAAAGAAATCTTAAATATAGTTAAATAGAAATCCAAAAGTGTATTTGACAAGAGCATTTATGTGTGTTTTTATTCAGTTGAAAGTTAGCATTGGCTCACCACAGTTTGATTCCTAGGTCAATGTTAAATTTAAACCTATGAAGAAATGAAAATAAACATTTATTTCTTGACCTAGAGTGAGTGAATTCTTTTTTGTGCATCTTGTAGATAGGAAAGAAGTCTCTATCCTTGGGTCATTTCTAATGCACTGGGAGTACAAACAATAGGTGATCAAACAACTCATGACCATGTTTTCTCACTTGATCCAGATGTTTCCTATGATGTTCCCGCCTTCATTCCTTTTCTCGTGTATCCTTCCTCTTTCTCCTCTTTCAGCTTATAAAGTCATGTACCCCAAATCAGCTCAACTTGGGCATAATCTGCTTCATGAAACATTCTTTACCCCCATAGCCAAAATTACCCGACCGTTGTAACCTCGTCGTTCATATTTAGTCATTCCATTTTAATACTTAATGCATAATAATTATGTACTTGTATTAATTGAAAATGTAGAGGATAACTTTGGTAGAGTATATTTCAACTAAATTGTAATGCTTATTGCTATGTCTTAATTCATTTTCATGTGTCATGATTTGTGTCTTCACCGCACACATTTTGTATTTTGATTGCATTGTGACTGAATATTTTAATTGTTACAAGCTAAAAAGGGATAGATACAAAATTTAATGTTTAAATCATGTGCCCTCTCCAAATAAAACCCAAATGATGCCATATGACAAAGATTTCACTCATGTAATTTTTAAAAATGTGATAGGTGAATTAAGTTGTCACATCATAACACATGGTGAAATAGACATGGCAGTGTGAAAGTACCAGCCACTATGTATTATATTTGCAGAACTTAGTTTATTAAGACTTCAGTTAATATTAATTTTAAAAGTTTTGATTTTCTAATCATTTAGTTTATAAATGTGTTTTGGTTTCATAATTGTATTATATACACTGAGGTATGTACACCCAATTATGTATTTGTATATAAACATCATTGTATAATTTAAGTCAGTATCAAGTTGTTTTGAAAGGGGTTTGTATTACTCAAGATTCAGAAATAATGATACAGACTGCAGAATATTGCAGAGGTTGCAGACAGAAAGAATCAGTGTTGGAGTAGTAAGAAATGCCAATTTGAATTACGACTGCATTGTGATTATAGCATAATAATGATTTTTAATTCATTATGACAACTAGCCATTTGTCAAATAGTCTAGAAGTAACTTTCTTGGTCCTGATCTTGAATCTATATTCATACTTACTTATTGTTGCTACTTAAATATAATAATTTAAAAATAGATAATTAAGGAGCGATTTTTAACTTTTTCCTGAAAGATGGGATTAGTACTTTATTCTTTTAGCCAGTCCCCCATGTATGTTCATATGGTCTGGATCTGCAGCATATCAGTTTATATCCTGTACAATTATTGTATAAAATGTTTGATATATTCATATTAAGATATTCTATGCAAATGGCATATTTCAGTGGGGTTTTTTTTAACATAGATACTTATATTAGCCCATTCATGCTTTTACTTATAATTTCTTTTTACTTTCTAAAATTCCCAATAGGTCAGAATGTCATTTCATATGTTTGTTATCACTTGTTTTATTTAAAAATGAAGTTTAGTCCAAATAGAAATTAAAAACACTTGTTTATTTAGTTGTTACCAGTTCTTAAAGCACTCTGTATTGTTACTTTTTTCCCTACACAATTGTTTCTTTAGATATGTCTAAAAATCTGAAAAATAATATATCTTTTTATGATAATTTTAATCTTTAAAAAGTTAATAAAAATTCAAAACAGAATATGTTGTAGTTCATTTAGAATCCAGTGTGATTTTTAGAAGCATGCATATATTCAGCCAACAGCTATGTAATAAAAACCATGTGATTAATGAAGAAAAGAATTTTAAATGTAGTTTGATCTTAATTTTATTTTAAAAGTAGTATTTTCTAATTTATATGGTAATATTTAGATTCATAAAAGACCAACTGAAAATTGCAACTGAATAGCCAGAGTACTATAAACATCCCTTGTTTATATTCAACATTATCTTTAACTTAACTATTCTCGTTGCAAAAGATACCTTGTCTTTTAGAGAGTACAATGGTATTATTTACATTAATTCATGTGGCTTGCTGAGAAAAATGCTAGCACTCCTTTCCTTAATGGGATTCTTCCCCTGTGGCAGTGCAAGCGGCTGGAGCAGCAGCTTCGTCATTTGAAAGAGCAGAACCAGACTTCAGCAAACAACACGAGACATCTGACTGCTGAAAACAATCAGGAACGTGCTCTGAAGGTAAATCTCTGTTCCTTCTTGCAGGCAAATTAAGGCTGTAAGCCCTTGGTGCCAGCTTTCTGTGCCGCATATATCAGTTGTGTACATTTCAGCAGCAGTGAGCTGTGCTGTTTGCCAACAACCCCTTCTTTAAACACAGATACAGCACCCTTCTGCTATGGCATTATTTTATCTCGTGTGTGTGTACATGAAAACAACATATTTTCTGAATTTTGAGTTATGGTCTTCTTAATAACTTTTAGTACATGTTCCTTCTATGTCTGATATTTATGTCTTGTTAGCTTTTGTAGTTTGTAAAAAGTGGCCACAGTAAAGGAGAAAAAACAATTAGATCATGAACCTCTTCTGTCCATCAATATTTATTACACTAATTTCTTAAATGACTTGTAAGATTAGTAACCCACAGAACCTGACACTCCTTGAAGGGCATGTGAATATGTTTGGGAATTGAAAGAGTGCTTGCAAGGTTACTTATTACCGAAAAGAAAGAAAAAAAATGTATTCTACTAGAATTTGAAACAAGTGACGTGTCCATTGTGTACATTTCATGACAAGGAATTCTGTTTCATTGTTATATAGATCCAGTAATCGTGAAAAAGGACATTATTTTGATTCTCCTAATATATTTTTTTTTTCTTAAGATGCTTATGACTTCCCATTCTCCATTTTTGTCTTTGCCCCAGTTCTTAGCACACTGCTTGTGACCCAGTAGTGGTCACTTGAGCCCTCAAGGTGCTTATATTCTTATTGACAGGTTAAAATTAAAAACAGAAACATATCCATGAGAAACGGAAAAAAAATCCATCATTGTTGATATTATGCAGTAAAAAAAGATGTGCTATCTAGAGAATTGTATAATACTTTGTTGTCTTGAATTCATTTTTTGCTACACATTACAAAAGAATATTATGGCATTGGCAGTGTAACTCACTAAGCCAGATTCCTCTATCAGATTTGAGAAAATGTTGGCATTTTGATGTGGAATGCTTTTAATCTATCCAAAAAGCATGATTTTTCTACAAAATGTATTTAGCTTCATTTTGAAATTCTCAGTCAGTGATAGGCTTATAATAACTTACTGTTTAATGTACTTACTTTTTTGTTCTCTCAAATTTCTAGATAGACCAGAACAAAATTGAGAAAGAAAACACTTGTAGATTGCTGTGGTTATTGATTAATTACCCCAAGGAATTTTCTCTTGTATGAATCAAATTCAGTATAATAATTTTTTACTATGTACTTGCAAATCGAAAGGAACATTGTTTTAAAGGCAGCTTCCATTATTGTGTGCTAATTTATTATCAGCTTTAGGGGACAGATCTCATACCTCTGTGTGATATGGCTATTTCCATTTAAAACAGAACTTAAAATGAAAAATCTAGTTTGCTAAGTACATAATAATTGCATAGTCTTTATTCTGGCATTTTAGGTTATGTATTTATGTTAAATTGAATTAAATGGCAGCTGCTATTTATAGAGAGAAATAGATGCACATTTTGAACAGGTTATTAAAATTAGAAGGCAAAATGTAGACTGAAAGAAACCTGGAAGTTCACAAGAAAACCCAAACCCGATAAAATAGAAATCTCTGTAAACTGAGGACCATATAATTTAAAGTAATATATAAACAAAATTACATTTTTACTCCTCACAAATATACTACGTTAAAATTTTTTCTAGTTGCTCATCTTTTTCTGCAAAATCTCAGATTTTTCTGTTGTCTTCTAATCCTTCATCACTTCATCCATTAACCAAGCCAACTTAAATGTTTTGTAGACTAAGGATGGGAGGAAGAATTAATTTTTTTAAACTCGCTGATCAATTTAATTTTCATAAGGCTCCTGTGTTCATTTTAGTTCTTTTTAAAATGTCTGTCTTCCAAAACACTGGCTATAAGTAATATTTCAGTTATTTATGCTATATTTCCTCAAGTGAAACCTTAACTTTATTATGAAAATTAGGTCATTTATAATACATCAGCTGTATTCTGAATAATTTTTAAAAAACTTCTTCGCTCTTAGGGATTTTGTTCTTTATATAGTGCTTTTATTATTGCACTCTATATCTTCAAGTTGTGATATAAATGATGAATAATAAGTTTATTAGCAAGCTCTGATTGATGAATCAGCTGTTCATCTCCTTTGTAAGTACTAATACTCTTCATTTATAATCCATTTACAAGTATCATTTGTTTTGTTTACTACTGACTTAATATTTAGTTGGTATATAAATGAGGGCTTAGGAAGCCTTTTTAAAAAGAATCACTTTCGGGCCGGCCGAGTGGCAGGGTGGTTAGGCGCTGGCTTGGGAAGCCAGCGGTCCCAGTTCGGGCCCCACATGTGAGGGCCAGTGATACTGCCCTCAAAAAAGAAAACAAAAAAAAACAAAAAAAAACAATCACTTTCTGTAGGAGCTTTTGGTCTGTCAAAAAATATTTCTAGTATTTTATCATAAATAATTATTATTTCTATAACTTAATGAAGATAAACTTGGATGAGACATAAATATTCATATTTTATTTTATCATGTTATACTGAAATTCCTAAAGGAAAGCCCTAGAGATATGTTTGGGAAATTTTTAAGTTAATGGTCATGTATTACGTAGAACTTTGATAATTACGGAAAATACCTAATTATCACACAAGGAAATACTTTTTTAACAATCTTGTGCTATTTGAATAACAATGTTTGGGTATTCTAATATCCAGAAAGTTCTTTCTAAATTACTTTTTGATGGTAGAGCATAAAATTGGATTTGTAGTGATTATTTATACATTATTCCTGAAACATCATGGGATTATACTGGCTAAATTTGCTAGAATGACAGTGTTTTACTAATTTTATAATTTTTGCAGTATTCCCAAGTAACAAATAAAACACAGTGGTATATACAGGATGAAAGGCTAAATTTATACTGATGCTAGTCTATATCCTGAGAGTTACTAAAAATAAATAAATAAATAAATAAATAAATAAATAAATAAATAAATAAATCTTATTTTGAAATTTAAAATAAGTTTTATTCACTTAAGTTAAATTGGTTTCTTGAAGAATAACGTGTTTTAAAAATAAATTTAGATTAGTCATGAACAGGGGTCAGCAAACTTTAGAGACAGAAGAGCCAATCCTGTCCCTCACAATAATTTAAAAATTATTCGAGAGCCATAAAACAAATGACATCACCATTATGTGAATAATATCCTTTACAATTTTTATAAATGAAACTATGATAGTTTTATTTTCATTTTCAATTTTATTGCAGAGCCACATGTACGTACCCAAAGAGCCGCATGAGGCTCGCGAGCCTCAGTTTGCCAACCCCTGGCCATGAACATGCACACATTAGACTTTACATGAAATTTCACATATATGAGGCCTGAGAATTGGTTCACGAACTCATCCGAAACAGTGCTACATATCTCATTGCTGAATTTCACTATAGTCACCTTCAAAGTACTGCCTTGGGAAGCTATGCACCAACTCCAGTGCCCAGTTCACCCTTCAAAGCAATTTTGGAACTCTTTCTGGAATGGCCATCAGAGCTGTGGTCATATCACCCTTGATGTCCTGAATGACATCAAAATGTCTTCCTTTCAATATTTCCTTTATCTTCAGGTGAAGAAAGAAGTCATTGGGGGCCAGATCAGGTGAGTAGGGAGAGTGTTCCAATACAGTTATTTGCTTACTGGCTAAAAACTCCCTCACAGACAGTGCCGTGTGAGGTGGTGCATTGTCGTGATGCAAGAGCCATGGATTGTTGGTGAAAAGCTCAGGCCGTCTAACTTTTTCACTCAGCTTTTTCAGCACTTCCAAATAGTAAACTTGGTGAACTGTTTGTCTAGTTGGTACAAATTAATAATGAATATCCCTCTGATATCAAAAAAGGTTAAGCAACATCGTTGCAACAAGTTCACAACTTAATTGTCCAACCTCATATTCATTCTTTTCTCCGCCCAGTATCTACCTTCCATTAGTCTTTTTACTGTCTCCATAGTTTGCCTTTTCCAAGATGTCATATAGTTGGAATTATATAGTACATAACCTTTTCATTGGTTTCTTTGACTTAGGAATGTGCATTTAAAGTACCTCCATATAGGGCCAGCTGAGTGACGCATAGGTTAAGCTCTGGCTTAGGACACTAGTGGCCCCGGTGACACTGCTCTCAAAAAAATAAATGAAAAATAAAGTACTTCCATATGTTTTGATGACTTCATAGGTTGTTTCTTTTTAGTGTTGAATATTCCATCATCGGGATATACCACAGTTTATTTTTCCTTTTTTTTTTTATTTAAGATTTTTGGGGGGAACTGGGAGAGGGGAACAACTTTGGGGAATCGGGGAAAGGGAACAGACAAGTTGCTGTCTTTTTGTTCTTCAGTCTAGTTGCGGAGGACGTTGCTTCACTAGCCCATGTTGGTATCATCATTGCACTCTTCCCGGATGAGGCAGTAATGGCGGCGGCTCATGGCAGCTCATGAAAGCGCATGCCAGCTGCCAGCCAGCCCTACTGCAGCCTAAGCCATCTCTGGCCACTCATGGCAGCCCAGCCCGAGGTCGAGCTGTTGTTCATCGTAGTTGTAGAGGAAACAGCATCATTGGCCCTCGGGGAATCTGAACCAGGGCCCTGCTGCTCAGAGCTGGCATCCCAAGCCAACTCTTAACCAATGCACCACTCGGCCAATCCTATTATTCCTCTGATCAACTGAATGACACTGTGATTGTTCTGGCAATTATGAATAAAGTTGCTATAAACATCTATATGCAGGTTTTTGTATGGGATAAGTTTTTCAATTCATCTGAGTAACTACCAAGGACTGCAGTTGCTGGATTGTATGTAAGAAATATGTTTAGTTTTGTAAGAAATTTCCAACCTGTCTTCCAAAGTGGCTGTGCTTTTTTTTCTTCCAAATCAGATTTTTTTTTTTTTTTAAGATTTTATTGGGGAATTGCGGGAGGGGAACAGTGTTGGGGAATTGGGGGAGGGGACCAGCCGAGTTGTTCTTCAGTCTTCGTTGTGGAGGGCACCAGTCATTGTCTGGCTTCCTGTTGGCAGCTCATGGCCTCTAAGCTCAAGGTGCTGAGTTAAGTCTTAGTTGCGGGTGGGTGTAGCCACCATCCCATGCAGGAGTCGAACCAGCAGCCTTATTGTTAAGAGTACACGCTCTATCCACTGAGCCATCTGGGCGGCAGCTCAGCTCAAGGTGCCGAGTTCAGTCTTTTTAGTTGCAGGTGGGTGTAGCCCACCATTGAACAGGCAATCTTTTTGTTACACCAGCTGAGCCATCCTGCCACCTGTTGGCAGCTCAGCAACAGCTCAGCTAGGGTGCAGCGTTCACTGGCCCATGTGGGAATCAAACCGGCGGCCCTGTTGCCTAGAGCACGCTCTGTAAACCAATCTTAACCAACTGAGCCACTCGGGTAGCCCCCCAAATCAGAATTCTTATTGGAGAAATAACTTGGGAGTGTCCCATTAGTAGGATACTTAATTCTTTAACAACAATATTAAGTATTTTTTTGTTAAATATAGCACATATCTCCATTTATCTAGGTCTTTTCTAATTTCATAAGCAATGATTTTTAGATTGTATTATACAGATATTGTACATTTTCTTGAAAAGTATTACTGAATTTTATATATTTTATACTTACTGAAATTGGAATTTTAAATTTTCATTTTTTTTAAAATATATTGGGGTAACCTTGGATAGTAAGATTATATAGGTTTCAAATATACAATTCTGTAATACGTCATCTATATATTGTGTTCAGTACCCAGAGTCAATTCTCCTTTCATTACTATGTATTTGACCCCCCTTTCCCTCTTCTACTATCCTTTCTGCCCCCTTACCCTCTGGTAACCACTAAACTGTTGTCTGTGTATATGGGTTTTTGTTTTTTTCTTTGTATTATTCCTTTGTTGCTTTCAATTTTATATCCCACATGAGTGAAATTATCATACAGTTCTTGACTTTTTCTGTCTGACTTATTTCACTTAGCATGATAATCTCAAGATCCATCCATGTTGCAAATGACAGTGTTTCGTCTTTTCTTATCGTGGAGTAATGTTCTATTATATATGTATATATGTATCACATCGTCTTTAGCCAGTGATCTATCGAAGGTCACTGTTTTTTTCCATGTCTTGGCCACCACTAATAATGCTACAATAAAAATAGTGGTACATATGTATTTATGGATAGATGTTTTCAGATTTTTGGGGGTAGATACCCAGAAGAGGGATTGCTGGGTCATATGGTAATTGTATTCTTAATTTTTTGAGGAGCCTCCATAGGGTTTTCCATAGTGGCTGCACCAATCTGCATTCCCACCAACAGTGTATGAAAGTTCCTTTTTCTCCACAGCCTCTTCAACACTTGTTATTACATGTCTTTTTGATAATAGCCATTCTGTTGGGTTGTTGGAAAAGTCATGATGCATTTTTGCAACAAATAACATAGAAAAAATACGTCATGACTTTTCTGACAACCCAATAACAAGTGTGAGGTGGTATCTCATTGTGGTTTTGATTTGCTTTTCCCCAATAGCTAGTCAAGTTGAGCAGTAATGAATGAGAGTTTCTGTTGTTACACATTCTTGCCAGTTTTTGGTGTTTCTTTTATTGTAGCTTTGTCTCTTCTAATTTCATGTATGCCTGAAATGTCACTTATCTTTTATGTCTTTTTTTTTTTGAGGGCAGTGTCACTGGCCCTCATATATGGGACCCAAACTGGGGCCGCTGGTGTCCCAAGTCAGCGCTTAACCACCGCGCCACTTGGCCAGCCCTCTTTTATGTCTTAATGACTGCCTTGTCTGCCTTTCCACTTGCATATCTTTTTTTTTTTTTTTTTGAGGACAGTGTCACTGGCCCTCATATGTGGGACCCGAACCGGGGCCACTGGCTTCCCAAGCCAGCGCTTAACCACTGCGCCACTCAGCCGGCCCAGCACTTGCATATCTTAATGTCTCCTTAAACTCAAGTTTGAAACCAAATCCCTAATGCTCTCTTCTTGGGAAGAAGCAGGACGTGTGTCAAACACTACTGACTGTAAAACTTACCATTCGTTCCTAATCATAGTCTCCTTTGTTTGCCTTTACTATAAGCCCTAGAGAAGCTAAACACATTCTCAAGCCTTTCTTTTTGCCAATGAGGCATGTGAGTAATTCTACAGCAGGGGTGGGAGAAGAACTTGGAGTGTCTGTGAAAATGTTTTGTGTCCTCTTGACAAAAGGATAGATGCGTGAGGCGCCATTCCTTCCCTTTCTGCTACCTCAAATACTTACCCACTGCCTGGAAGTGCTGCAGCCATTTTATAGTCGTGAGGGAAATGCCAAGAGAAGCCAGCCTTCAGCATCATTGAACCCCATAGTCAGTGAGAATGTGAGAACATGAGGTACCTATATGCCAATTTCTTTTTCGGGTGACAGAAATAGTACCCTGTATTTTAAATCACTCTTACTAGTTTTCTATTCATTTCCAAGTCGATCAATTAACATTTATTAACTAATGGAACTACCATACTCCTAGACATGAGCCAATATAATTAACATAATCTTCATATCCTTTCAAGCTCTCACCCACCACAAAGCAACTTAGCTTCTAGTTTTGTCAGTTCTGCAATGGTGATTTCCTTCTGTTTTTCCTCCCGTTTTTATTATTCTGCCTCTACCCTATATCAAGCTCATGATCCAGACTATAACAGTACCCTCCTAATTAACTTTTTTGTTCTCATTTTCTCACCTCTTTTAATCAGTTGTCACACTTACATTAGCCATCATTATAAAAGTGATAGGTGACACTTTTCTGCTCAAAATCTTGCACTTTCAGGCCTGTAAGAAAATAAAGATATCCTGAATGACCCTCCTGATAAAAACAGTGAAAAGGGATGGTTAAAATTTATTTTTAAGAATATTTTAGGGCCGGCCAAGTGGCTCAGCTGGTTGAGTTGGCTTAGAGCTCGAGCTCTGAGCAACAGGGCCACTGGCTCCATTTCCACATGAGCCAGTGATGCTGCGCCTGAGCTGAGCTGTCACTGAGCTGCCAACAGGTGGCAGGATGGCTCAGCTGATGTAACAAAAAGATTGCCTGTTTCATGGTGGGATATGCCCACCCGCAACTAAGACTGAACTCAACACCTTGAGCTGAGCTGCCACCCAGATGGCTCAGTGGATAGAGTGTGCTGTCTTAACAACAAGGCTGCTGGTTCGACTCCCGCATGGGATGGTGGCCACGCCCACCCGCAACTAAGATTGAACTAAGCACCTTGAGCTTAGAGACCACGAGCTGCCGACAGGAAGCCAGATCGCGACTGGCACCCTCCACAACAAAGATTGAAGAACAACAACTTGGCTGGTCCCTTTCCCCAATTCCCCAGTAAAACCTTTAAAAAAAAAAACAAAATATTTTACAGCAACATTACTGAGAAGACAGGAAGATAAGGAATTTGAAGATGCCTAAACCAAAGTGGAAATGGGAAAAAAAACAAAACATGGGAAATAAACGATTGCCTACAGCTGTCTCCTATCCTGAGTGCATTTGTCAAAGCTTGCGAATTTGAGGTTGCATTTTAATAGCTTTAGGGACAAGACAGACAAGAACTAGAGCCCAGAGCCTATTTAAGCCAGAGACTGTAATGAGATACACTCTCCTGAGGCCGGGATCCTAGACAGCCACAGCACTAGTGTTTAGGTGGACAAGAGCCAAGCCCTTCACACACAGTAAGGCAACAGGTAACTTGACTTTCTTGACTGTGGAGGGAAAAAAAAAAATCTCTGAGAATTTATACACAGACTCCTTGCAGGTAGTTTAGGACCATACAGGTTGCCTGAATTCTTCCTTTTTGTGTGGTTCTAAAAGCTGAGGATTTAATTTGAAGTAGTCCCTACCCTGCAGGGGCCCATAGATATTAGAGCAAAGCCAATTGCCTTCACATTAGGCCTGTAACATGTGAAATTCATGAAATTCCAAAAGCCCAGAGCTATGAAAAGCACGCAAGAAAAATGGGCACTTCTTACAAAAATCAGTAAAAACATAAGGTAGCAGAATCGTGTGCTTCAACCAATAGTTCACATATTCTAATTACCAGTCAGACTATAACAAGTGGTTAAGTAATATATTTACAAGAGATGCTTGAGCAAGGAAAATGACTAAAGATGATCAAGTGAATTTGGGGGGAAAAACTGGATTGAACTTACAGAAATTAAAATAATTAAAATCATACAGCAAATAGGTTGCACAGCAGATTCCACACAGTTTCAGAAATTGTTAGTAAACTGGAAGACCTAAAGCAAGCATGGAAACGGAAGCCAGGAAGATAAAGAAATGGAAAATATAAAAGAGATGTTAAAAGACATAAAAGATAGAAAAAAATCTATTCAGAGCTCTAGAGGAATAATATAGGAAACGGAAAAGGCAAAATACAAAGAAATCATGAGAGTTTCACAGAATTGTCAAATGATTCAAACCCTAGATCTAGGAATACCAAATGAATTCTAAGTATGGCACCTTAGAAGAAATTGCAGAACATTGGAAGAAAAACTTAAAAACAACCATTGGGAAAAAACATATTTACAAAGGAATGTCAATTAGAAAGACTGACTTCTCAACAGTAATAATGAAATAATAAATACACTGAGAGCAAGAGAAATAATTTTTTTTTAATTTTATTGTGAAATAAACATTTTTTTAAATTAGCTTCTGGTGTGCAACACAGTGCAATAGTTACACTTTTTACCCCTCAAAGTGACACCCTACTTCCCCAATTCTCCAGCCCACTCCTCCCTCCCATATCTTACATATCTATTACAATTCCTTTGACTCCCTTCCACAGTACACTCCACATCTCATGACTATCTATATATTCAATTACAGTTGGCATACAATATTATACAACATCAGCTTCAGGTATACAGTGCAGTGATCAAGCCTCTACTCCATCCATGAAGTGGTCTCCCTAATAAGACATGTGACCATCTGACACCCCACAAAATATTTACATTATTATATTCCCCAAACTGTCTTTCATATCCCTGTGACAATACTGTAGTTACCTATTTATGCTGTCTAATCCCTTCCCCTTTTCCCTCATCCCCACCCCCCTCCCAACTAGCAACCCTGTTTTTCCTGTATATCTATGAGACCGTTTCTGTTTACTTTGCTCATTCTTTCAGTTTTTCAGATTCCACATATAAGTGAGATCATATGGTATTTGTCTTTCTCCGACTGACTTATTTCACTTAACATAATAGTCTCTAGGCCCATCCATATCGTTGCAAATGGTATGATTTCATTCTTCTTTATAGCGGAGTAATACTCTATTGTATAAATGTACCACGGTTTCTTAATCCAGTCATCTACTGATGGGCAGAGAAATAATTTTTTAAATACACAGAGAGGAAGTACCTGTTAAGAGCAAGAGTTTAATAATAGATAAATAAAAATCTTCAGTTGCTTTCTTTTGTCTATGGAATATAATCCAAACCTCCTAAATGTTGAATTTCGAACTCCACACCAGTTTTAGCCTGCCTTTTCTTTCTTTTTTATTTTTGGAACCATTTCTCTCTCTCTAGTCTTAGTAAAGACCACCTCCAGGGCCGGCCGAGTAGCACATTGGTTAAGAGCTGGTTTTGGGAAGCCAGCGGCCCCAGTTCGGATCCCACATATGAGGGCCAGTGACACTGCCCTCCACAGCTAAGATGGTGAACAACAGCTCCACCTGGAGCTGGG
Source organism: Aselliscus stoliczkanus (assembly GCA_033961575.1). Classification (NCBI taxonomy): domain Eukaryota; kingdom Metazoa; phylum Chordata; class Mammalia; order Chiroptera; family Hipposideridae; genus Aselliscus; species Aselliscus stoliczkanus. The sequence continues at coordinate 73,673,789 of CM066732.1, read as the reverse complement.
CTGTGCAAGCCCCGGCGACAGTGTAGGCTGCAGCCCCTGCTGCAGTGGGCTGCCATAGGCTACAGTGAGTGGCCGGCAGCCAGCGTGAGCTGCCAATAGCCGCAGTGAGCGACATCCAGAGGCTGGCGACCTATCTGCCTCATCCGAGAAGAACGCAATGACGATACCAACATGGGCCAGTGAAGAAACGTCCTCTGCAACTAGACTGAAGAACAAAAAGACAGCAACTTGTCTGTTCCCCTTTTCTGATTCCCCAACGCTGTTCCCTTCCCCCAATTCCCCAATAAAATCTTTAAAAAAAAAAAAAAGACCACCTCTAACCATCTCCCACTACTTATAGTTTCCTAAATGTGTCATATTCTTTAATTTCCTCTAATCTTATTTCTGTTTTGACTAATTCTGTCTATAATATTGGTTGATTTCTTATGTGTCATCTTCCTTAAATGAAAAATGTCTTGAGCATACAGGATCAGGATCATAGCTTTTTCATGTTGCTATTCTCTTGGAATTTAGCACATTGTTGAACTCTTACTACAGTGTGATCCGTAATTTGAGTATCTACTAAGTTCAAGGCATGGAGGACATGGAATTCTGGTATAATATTGTCTTCATAGTCACTAACTGTGCCCAACTAAAACTCCAAAAGGATTTCTATTTTGTGGTGAAGTTTCTTTGCTCATGAATTGAACAATGAAGTATCAGTAATTCTAGTTTTTTACGTTGGATTAAAAATACTGATAGAAGAGATTTTGTTTACTTTGTCCTTTGCTGTTTAGAGTTCACTGCAGGATAAACTCTTTTTAGAGACTGAGTTAACAAGTACTTTTAGTACTTGACAGTAAATAATATAATTTCTTATTATGAGGTCATGTATTGCGGTGAGTTATGAGTCATTTTCCAGTATTAGCCGTGTTCATGGACTGCCTTTGATAGGCTCAGATGATGTTACCCTTCTGCTGTCTGTGGGGTATGGCTTTGGATTCACTTTTCGTAGGTCACTGAAGTAATGAATTTTGAGTTTAAAAATCATGAATTTCCCATTTATTAGTTGTATAACATTGGGTAAGTCACTTAATTTCTCTAAGTCTGGTTCCCATATTTGTAAGCTAATGAGAGCAGAGATATTGTTACAATTGATACAGTGTATGGAAAATCTGTGTGTAAAGTATGACACATTATGCTTAGGTTCCACAGGAGGTGGGGTAGAAAGAACATTGGTGTAGGTGTCAGATACCTGTGTCTTGTTCTTGCTGTGCCTTAACAAACTATGTCATCTTTGTCAAATTATTATATATCTTCAAAATGAAGAGGTTGAACCCAAAACAAAATGTAAGGAAATAATACATAATCTAATGACATATTTGTACTCAGACATTTTAAATTCTACTTTTTTTTCTTTTTTTTTTTTCTTTGAGGGCAGTGTCACTGGCCCTCATATGTGGGACCTGAACCAGGGCCACTGGCTTCCCCAGCCAGTGCTTAACCACCGCACCACTCAGCCGGCCCTTAATTTTTTTTGTGTGTTGTTTGTTTTTTTGGTTTTTTTTCTAGCTGAGCCATCCTGCCACCTGTTGGCAGCTCAACAGCAACTCAGCTCGGGCTGGCATCGAACCGCCGTTGCTCAGAGCTCAGCTCGCACTCTTGAGCGAGCTCTTAACCGGCCCTTAATTTTTAAAAAATTAATAGTGGTTGTGATACTCTTAAATTAACCATATTGCATGACAGCTGTATGAGTTTTTCATATTTCTGTATGTCTTGTTAGCAGAGACACTAATGGCCTTTGTTCTGAACTATATTCTAAGGGATATTTGTTTAACAAACAGCCATGGAAGATAGAGAAACTGTCTCTCTCTAAAACAGAGTATTGTTTCCTATCCAATATAATAAAAACATCTCCCCTCCAAGGTGAAGATTAGATAGGTTTGCTTGCAGCATATTATAATAGATTGGGCTCCCTTAATCTTGGAGTTCAGCTGGGATGCAGTCCCATTGTGTGCAGGATTTACCTTGTTCCCTCTGTGTTGCCCCAGAGAAGTTGGGGCAGGGGGAGGGTGACAGAAACAACCTATATAAACATGAAGCTTATGCTGTTTGGTTGTGCCAGAAAAAATACAGGCTTTTTTTGAATGTGACCCAGAATTTTTATGCCTTCTGCCAACATGTATGAAACTAACAAGCTAATTAGCTTGCAAGTAGGATAAAAATCTGAGACCCTTCACAGTCCTTAAAATACACACACACACACACACACACACACACACACACACACAGTTTCCTTTCTTTTCAATATTTTGTCTTCTCAGAATTGTAGTCTGGATTTTTTGTTTGTATACTGTGTATCACTAATACATCTATATACTCTCTACTGGATATATAAATTAATACATTAAAGTATATCAGGTAATCTGAAAAAAAAAATTTTTTTCCCAGAGGATCCAGATGAATTGCTTTATAGGACTTGACTGGACCAGGAACCCTACCTTCAGTGTCCTTTTGTGGATTCTTTTAGTTTTTCCTATGTTGATTTGTGTGTTTCCTAGATCCTGTTTTTCTCCGATTTGACTTATTCTTTCATTTTGATATAGAGCATATTCTCTAATAATTTTTTGAGAAAGGATACAAGAGAGTTAAATTTTGAGACTGTATGTTATTTCTTCAGGATAGATTTCCAGAAGCAAAGTAGTTGAATAAACAGTATGAACATTTAAATTCAGATTCCTGGACTCCATTTCAGGGTTACTGAAGCAGAATATTTGACACAAGGAGGACCCAGAAATCTTGCACATTAAGTTTATTATTTTGAAAACTTTCTAAAATTTCTGGTTTTGCATTTCCACATTCATTAAAACTCCAGTAAGATACCACATCACACTTGTTGGAATGGCTAAATAAAAAATACGCTCTCAACAGGAAACGTTGGCAGGATACAGAGACACCAAATCTGCAATATACTGCTGGTGGAAATATGAAATGATTTAGCCACTCTGCAAAACAGTTAGCCAGTTTCTTATAAAGTTAAATGTGTACTTACCATATAACCCAGTTATTGCACTCCTGGGTCTTATTCCAGAGAAGTGAAAATTTACCTCCACAAAAATCATGTACAGAAATGTGCGTGGCAGCCTTTATTTCTGATAGCCCAAAACTAGAAAGGAGCCAGATATCTTTCAGTGGGTCAATGGATCAATGTCCACACAATGAACTATTACTCCGAGCTAATGGCATTGTGCCAATGTCAATTTTCTGGTTTTGACAATATGCCATTGTACATATATGATGTTATCACTGAGAGAAGCTAAATGAAGGCTACACAGGAACTCTGTCTCGCAAGTTCTTGTGGGCCTACAATTACTTCAAAATAAAAAATGATTTTAAAATTTTACCTGTTCGCCATAGCCAATGAAAAAAGGGCTACGCTATATAAAGAAAACTGTAATAATGTTCCCATGCCCAGAGGGGTTTGCTGCTCCTCTTTTACCTATAATATGGCTTTTGCTGTATTCACAGAAGATTCTGGATGGGAGAGCAAGGGTGGGGGGGGATTTTTACCCCTTCCATAGCAGCAGCAAATACCCTTCCCCATGCACCCTGCACATGCGTATCACTGAGGTAACTGTCTCTGGTCTCCTATCCTGCCCTTGATATTTCCCATGAGCATCTAGGGGGGGGCTGTGTGGAAAAGAGCCTAATATGGAATGCCAAACGCCATTTCTGTTGCTTTCAGTTTTACATCCCACGTGAGTGAAGTCATACTGTCCTCAACTTTTTCTGTCTGACTTATTTCACCTAAAATGATAATCTCAAGATCAATCCATGTTGTCACACATGGCAGTATTTCATCTTTTCTTATGGCCAAATAATATTTCGTTGTGTATATGTACCACATCTTCTTTATCCAATCATCAATCAAAGGACAATTCAGTTGTTTCCATGTCTTGGTCACCATGAATAATGCTGTACTGAACATAGAGGTACATAGATCAATATGGATAAATGTTTTCAGATTTTTTGGGAGATACTCAGAAGAGGACTTGCTGAGTCATATGTTAATTCTGTTCTTTTTTTTTTTTATTCTTATTTTTTTTGAGGAGCGTCCATACTGTTTTCCATAGTGGCTGTACCAATTTACATTTCCACCAGCAGTGTAAGAAGCTTCCTTTTTCCCCACAACCTCTCCAACACTTGTTATATTATAACTTGTCTTGTTGATAATGGCCGTTCTAACAGGTGTGAGGTGGTTTCTCATTGTGGTTTTGATTTGCATTTTCCTAATAGCTAGTGAGGTTGAGCATTTTTTCATCTATCTGTTGGTCGTTTATATGTCTTCTTGAGAGAAGTATCTGTTCAGGCCCTCTGCCTATTTTTTAATTGGATTGTTTGGTTTTTTTGTTGTTGAGTTTTTTAAGTTTTTTATATGTTTTGGATATTAGCCCCTTATCGGAGGTGTTGTTTGCAAATATCTTCTCCCATTCAGTTGGTTGCCTCTTTGTTTTGTCGATGGTTTCTTTTGCTGTGCAGAAGCTTTTTAGTTTGATATACTCCCATTCATTTATTTTAGCTTTTACTTCCCTTGCCTTTAAGGTCAAATTTATAAAATCTTCTCTGAACCCAAGGTCCATAAGATTAGTACCCGTGCTTTCTTCTGTGAAATTTATTGTTCCAAGTCTTACGTTTAGGTCTCTTCTATTTTGGGTTAATTTTTGTATATGGTGACAGCAGCCTAGTTTCATTCTTTTGCACGTGGCTTTCCAGTTTTCCCAGCACCATATATTGAGGAGGACTTCTTTTTCCATTGTATGTTTTTGGCTCCTTTGTTGAAAATTATTTGCCCACATATACATGGGATTATTTGGGGGTTCTCACTTCTGTTCCATTGGTCTGTGTGTCTATATTTCTGTCAGTACCATGTGGTTTTCTTTTTTTTTTTTTTTTAGAGGGCAGTGTTAATGGGCCTCATATGTGGGATCTGAACTAGGGTCGCTGGCATCCCAAGCCAGTACTTAACTACCGCGCTACTCGGCCGGCCCAATACCATGCTGTTTTGATTATTGTCACTTTTGAAGTCAGGGAGTGCGATACCTCAGGTCTTGTTCTTTTTTCTCAGGATTGCTTTGTCTTTTGTGATTCCATACAAATTCTGGGTCTTTTGTGATTCCCTACAAATCTGATGATTTTTTTTGTTCTATATCTTGAAAAAATGCCATTGGGATTTTGATGGGGATTGCATTAAATCTGAATATTGCTTTTGGTAATATAGATATTTTAACTATGTTGATTCTTCAATCCATGAACACAGAATGTCTTCCATTTCTTTGTGTCTTCAGTTTCTTTTACTAATGTCTTGTAGTTTTCAGTCTTTAGGTCTTTCAAATCCTTGTTAAGTTTTAGATTCCTAGGTATTTTTGGTTGTTGTTATTGTAATTGCAAAAGGGATTTTTTTTTTTTCATTTCCTTTTCTGAGATTACATTGTTAGTATTTAGGAATTCTATGGATTATTGTACATTGATTTTATATCCTGGAACTTTACTGTATTTGTTTATTGTTTCTAATGGTATTTTGGTGAGGTCTGTAGTGTTTTCTATATAAAGAATCATGTCATCTGCAAAAAATGACAATTTGACTTCATTCCCAATTTGGATATCTTTTATGTCTTTCTCTTGCCTGATTGCTCTGGCTAGGAGTGCCAATACTATGTTGAATAATAGTGGTGATGGTGGCATCTCTGTCTTGTTCCTGATCATACAGGAAAACATTTTAGTTTTTCACCATTAAGTATGATATTAGCTGAGGGTTTGTCATATCAGGTCTTTAATATGTTGAGGTACTCTCCTTCCATTTTATTAAGTATGTTAATCATAAATCGATGTTGTATCTGTCAGATGGTTTTTCTGTATCAATTAATATGATCATATGATTTTTGTCCTTTATTTTGTTTATGTAGTGTATCACATTGATCTGTTTGTGTATGTTGAATCATACTTGTGCCCCTGGAATGTACCCCATTTGACCGTGCTGTACAATCTTTTTTAATGTATTATTGTATTCGATTTGTTAGTAAGTATTTTGTTGAGGATGCATCTGATTCATCAGAGATATTGGCCTGTAGGTTTTTTTGTGTTATCCTAACTAGGTTTTCGTATCAGGGTAATGTTGGCCCCATAAAATGAGTTAGGAAGTATTGCCTCTTTTTCAGTTTTTTGGAAGAGTTTGAGGAAGACAGGTATTAATCATCTTTGAATGCTTAGTAGAATTTACTAGAAAAGCTGTCTGGTCCTGGACATTTGCTTTTGAGAAGTTTTTGGATGATTGTTTCAATTTCCTTACTGTTCATCAGTCTATTTATATTTTCCAGTTCTTTGTGATTCAGTCTAGGAAGGTTATATATTTCCAAGAACTGGTCCATTTCTTCTAGGTTATTCATAGTATTCTTGTATGATCCTTTGTATTTCTGTGGTACCCGTGGTAACTTCTCCTCTTTCATTTCTGATTTTGTTTATTTGTGTCTTTTCTCTTTTTTCCTTACTAAGTCTAGCCAGAGGTTTATCAATTTTATTAACCTTCTCAAAGAACCAGCTCTTTGTTGCATTAATTTTTTCTATTATTTTTTTATTCTCTGTTTATCTAATTCTGCTCTAATTTTTATTATTTTCTTCCTTCTGCTGACTTTGGGTTTCATTTGTTTTTCTCTTTCTAATTCTTGAAAGTGTAATGCTAGGTTGTTTACTTGGGATTTTTTTTTTCTTGATATATACCTGTAAAGATATAATTTTCCTCTTAATATTGCTTGGGTAGTATCCCAGTACTAACTGATATGATGTATTTTCGTCATTTGTTTCTATGTATCTTTTGATCTTTCCTTTTATTTCTTCTTTGACCCAGTCATTCTTTAGTACCATGTTGTTTAATATCTACATATTTGTCATTTTTCCTGCTTTCTTTGTGTAGTTGATCTCCAATTTGAAAGCGTTGTGGTTGGGGAATGTGCTTAGTATGATTTCAGTCTTCTTAAATTTGCTGAGGCTAGTTTTGTGTCCCAACATATGATCTATCCTTGAGAATATTCCATGTGCACTAGAAAAGAATGTATAGTCTGGTTTTTTAGGATGAAATTCTCTGTAAATGTTGAGCAGTTCCATTTGGTCTGATGTGCCATTTAAGGTTGATATTTCCTATTGATTTTGTGTTTGTATGATCTATCCATAGCTGTCAATAGTGTACTTAGGTCCCCTACTATAATTGTGTTTTTGTCAGTTTCTTGCTTTAGTTCTGTTAATAGTTGCTTTGTATATTTTGGAGGTCCATATTTGGAAGCATATATATCGATAAGCGTTGTATCTTCTTGTTGTATTGTCCTCTTTATCATTATGAAATGTCCATCTTTGTCTCTTGTTACATTTTTAATCCTGAAGTCTGTTTCATCAGATATAAGTATAGCTATATCTGTTTTTCTCTGGATGCCATTTGCTTGGAGGATCATTTTCCACCCTTGCGATGCCATTTGCTTGGAGTATCATTTTCCACCCTTTCACTTTGAGTTTATTATTTGTCCTTGTAGCTGAGATGTATCTCTTGGAGGCAGCATATGGGTGGGCTTTGTGGTTTGATCCAATCTCTGTGCCTTTTTATTGGTGAGTTCAGTCCATATAGGAAGATTACATTGACAGTGATTATTGATATGAGGATTTCCTTGTACCTATTTTATCTTTTGTTTTCGGGTAGCTCAGTATCTCCATTGTGTCTTTGCCTTTGTGTTTCTATCTGGTATTTTAGTTTAGTGGTATTTTATGATTTTTTTCCTCTGCCTTTTCTTTTTATGTTATGTGTCTCAGTTCTGGAGCTTTTTGTTTGTTTGTGTGTTTGTTTGTTTGTTTGTTTGTTTGTTTGTTTTTGAGTGGTTACCATTAAGTTTATGTAAAAGAAAGTTTCATATATACAGTGGTGCTTTTTCTCCAGCATGCATCTTATCTCCACTCCCCTTTGCAAATTCAGACCTTTACTCCCTCCCCTTTTATGTTTTTGTTGTCACAAATTATCCCTATTTATGCTGTGAGCTCATGTCTGCATTGTAGTAGCAAATTGTCATCTTCTTTTTTTCTTTTTTTATGTTTTTATCACTTTTACCCTTTCTGTTATATTTAAGTGTATAGTATTCTGTTTGTGTAGGGCTTGCCATTTCCTGCTTCTGTCTGTTATTAATCTTCCTCATAGTTTTGCATCCTTTTATTTCTTTGTTTGTTTGTTATTTTCGGGTAGAAAAACCTCCAGTATGTCCTGTAATATAGGCCTTGTGGTATAAATTTCTCTCAGCTTCTGTATATCTGGAAAGGTCTTTATTCCTTCTTCATATCTAAAGGATAACTTTGCTGGATATATTATTCTTGGCTGATAATTTCTTTCTCTCAATAGTTTGAATATTTGATTCCATTCCTTCCTGGCTTGTAGAGTTTCTGCTGAAAAATCTGATGATAATCTAATGGTCCTTCCTTTGTAGATTACTCTCTTCCTGTCTCTGGCTGCCTTGAGAATTCTTTGTCATTAAATTTTGACAGCTTCAATATAATGTGCCTTGGAGAAGGCCTATTAGGACTGAAGTAATTAGATATTCTCTTTCTTTCTTGGATTCAAGGATCCAGTTCTCTCCATAGATTTCGGAAGTTCTCTTTGACGATATTCCTTTGAATACAGTCTCTCCTTCTCCCTCTTTTCTCCTTGGGCATACCCAGTATTTTTATATTACTCTTTCAGATGGGGTCAGACAGTTCTTGTAGAGTACTTTCATTTCTTTTAATTCTCAAGTACCTCTACTTCTATCTGCATCATTTCCAGATTTCTATTTTGGGTTTTGTTTGTTTGTTTGTTTGTTTGTTTGTTTTTGAGGGCAGTGTCACTGGCCCTCATGTGGGACCTGAACCTGAGCCGCTGGCTTCCCAAGCCAGCTCTTAACCACCGTGTCATTCAGCCGGCCCCCAGATTTCTATTTTTGATATCACTAATTCTGTCCTCCATCTGATCAGCTTTATTTCCTAAGCCCACTCTTTCATCCTTCCCCTTTTTTTTTTTTAACGGTTTTATTGGGAAAGTGGGGGAGGGAACAACGTTGGGGAATCGGGGAAGGGGAACAGACAAGTGTTGTCCTTTTGTTCTTCAGTCTAGTTGTGGAGGACATCGCTTCACTGGCCCATGTTGGTATTATCATTGCGCTCTTCCCGGCTGAGGCAGTCAGTTGCCAGCCATTGGACGGCTGCTCATGGGGACTCTTGGCAGCTCATGCCAGCTGCCGGTCACTCAACGCTGGCTGCTGGCCACTCACGGTAGCTCACGGCAGCCCAATGCAGCCCCACTGCAGCCTACGTTGTTGCTGGCCACTCTTGGCAGCCCAGCTCCAGGTGGAGCTGTTGTTCACCATCTTAGCTGTAGAGGGCGCAGCGTCACTGGCCCTCATGTGGGATCCAGACCGGGGCCCTGCTGGTCAGAGCTCATGATCCCAAGCCAACTCCAAACCAAGGAGCCACTCAGCCTGCCCCTTCCTCTCTTTTATTGAGTTCTTCAGCTCCAGAATTTCTATTTGGTTCTTTTTTAAAATGTCAGTATCTTTGGTAAAATATTCATTTTGTTTGTTGATTTCATTTCTGAGTTTATTAAACTGCCTATTTGAGTTTTCTTGCATCTCATTGATTTCAGAATTGCAATCTTGAATTCTCTGTCATTTAGGTCACATATTTGCATGTCTTTAACTTTATTTTCTGGATATTCCTCATTTTCTTTCTGAGCTGACTTCTTACATTGTCTGTTCATGCAATTAATGGATTATTTCTCTTCCTGGGCATCTAAGGTAGTGAATTCTGCAGCAGGTTGATATGAAGAGGTTTTTTGTTTTGTTTTGTTTTCCACTAAGTAGCGCTGGAGCATTTTATTTTCTCTTGCTCTGTTTCAGCTTCTCATGGTGGAAGATTTCCTAGGGAGGTGGATGTCTCCTTTGTGACCTGGTAGCCTCAGTCTCAGGGCACCACCCCCATGGAAGATGTAATGGGCGGCGGGGGTCCTGAGCCCCTGAAACCCCAGTGCTGCCCCAGTAGCCAAATGCAGAGCTGTGCGCCTCAGCAGCCCTGGGATCAGCCACAAAAGGTGGGGGTGAGGTGGAGGTGAGGTGGGCTGGGAGAGGTGGCTGGTATGTTTGTGACCTTGTTTTCCTCCAAGTAATGGTGCCTGCCAGATCACGGAACTGCCTCATCCCTATGGGTCCTCCCTGGAATTAGCTGCAATATGTGTTGTCACTCAGGAACTGTCTCTCCCGGTCTCACGACCATAGATATTTTGCTCTTTAGTGTGACATTTCTGCAGTTTTTTTCTGGGGCCTGTTGCCAACACTGAGAGGGTGTGGGGGAGGTAAGCTCTGGGGACAGGTGGCCAGGCTCCATGTCTTTGCTTTCTACCTGGCAGTGAGGGCTGTTAGATCACAGTTATCACATTTCTGTATTTGGTCTTTGCCCCGAGGTCTCTGCCTCATCACTGGGTTCAGCCATATTATATGCTGATCCTAAAGGCAGGATTGCTGGGGCCACAGACAGCACACCTGCAGTCTCAGTCCTCCCCTCTCCAGGGACCATAGTGAGCTCCGGCTGCATCCCATGGCCCCCATCTCAGCACTTCTTCCTTCCCTCCTCCTGTTCACCCCAATTCACCCACCTTCAGATGTTTAGATGCGTGAATCTCTCGGACATGTTTGTGTGTTGCATAGGGAATCCTTTGTTGAAATATAGCTGTTCAACTTGTTGTAACTTTAAGGGGAGAGATCAGCGGTGGCACCTCTCATGCCACCATGATTCTGATGTCACCCTATTCCTAATTTTATAGGTGAAGAAACTGAAAAACACCTGTTAACTAACTTAATCAATGTTATGGATACTAGTAATTGGTGGACCTCGGATCTGAACCGAGGTAATCTGTCTCCAAAGTTTATTCTTGAATATAAATGAAATTGACCTAGAGTTTTTTGTTTGTTTAGTTGGTTTTTTGGGGGGAGTGGGTTGTACTGTATCAGGATTTTGTTATTTCTCTAATTAAGAGTAAGTTTGAATATGTTTTCATATGTTCAAGGAATGTGTGTGTGTGTGTGTATGAGAATATAAATGTGTGTATTCATGTTTTTTCCTCTTTTTTATTCTATTTGTTTTTGTGTATTTTGGTCCTTTGTCCCTCCCTATTTTTTTTTTTTTTACTTTTTACAGTATTGTTGATATATATTTCATATACTGTAAAATCCTTATTTAAAGTACACCAATTTAGCATATTTACAGTTTTTCAACCATCACCACAATCTAATTTTAGAACATTTTCAACACCCACCTAAAACATCCCATATACATTAGCCATCATTTCCCCATTCACCACAACATCCTTCCTTGAGTCCCATTCAACCACTAATCTACTTTCTATCTCTATAGATTTGCCTATTTGGACATTTCATATAAATAAAATTATACAATATGGTCCTTTCACTTGGCATAGTATTTTTAAGGTTCATTCATGTTATAATATGTATCAACACTTAATTCCTTTTTATTGACACATGATGTTAATTGCACATATATACTATGTTCTGTTTATCAGTTTATTAGCTGTTGGACATTTATTTTCACTTTTTGGCTATTATGAATAATGCTGCTATGAACATTCATTTACAATTTTTGTTTGAATATGTTTTCATTTCTCTTACTTATATACTTTATAGTGGAATTGAGAGTCATGTGGTAACTCTATTTTCAAGCATTTTGAAGCATTTCCATACTGCTTTGTTCCACTTTGTTTCCCAAAGTGGTTGCACCATTTACATTCTCACTGGTCATGTATGAAGGTCCAAATTTTCCACATCCTTGCCAACACTGTTTTTGTTTTTGTTTTTTAATATAGGCTTCCTAGTGGGTATGAGATGGTTGGTGTCTCACTGTGGTTTTGATTTGCATTTCCCTAATGACTAATCTTGAGACCATCCTTTCATATCTATTAGCAATTTGAACATCTTTAGAGAAATGCCTATTTGGGTCTTTTGCCCATTTTTGAATTGGGTTGTTTTTTCATTGTTATGTTATAAGATTCCTTTATATATTCTGGATATAAGTCCCATGTCAGATATAAGATTAGCAAGTAATTTTTCCATTCTGTGGATTGTCTTTTCACTTTTTTGATGGTGTTCTTTACCAAAAAAATGTTTTAATTTTGATTGAGTCTGATTTACCCATTTTTTTTCTTTTGTTGCTTCTGCTTTGGGTTCTGATCTAAGAAGCTTTTGCTTAACTCAGAGTTATAGAGATTTATAGCTATGTTTTTTCCTATGAGTTTTATAGTTTTAGCTCTTACATTTACATCTATGACCTATTTTGAGTTAATTTGGAGGTATTGTGTAAGGCAGGGGTCCAAATGCTTTCTTTTACATTTGGATAGCCAAATACAGTTGTCCCTGCACCATTTGTTGAAATGTTCTTTCATTAAATTGTCTTGATACCCTTCTCAAAAGTCAACTGACTATAAATACAAGAGTTTAGTTCTGCACTTTTGATTCTATTCCATTGATCTAGTTTACTGTTATTGTATCTTTAGGCTGGTACCGCACTGTATTGATTACTGTAGTTTTGTACTAGGTGTGACATCAAGACCTCTGAGTTCTCTTTGTTTTTCTTTTTCAAGATTGTTTTGGTTCTATCAGTTTTGATGCTAATGTTACTAACTTTATGAATACAAATTTCTACCTTTAACTGTGGTCTTGAAGAGTTTAAATTAAATTGGGGGGGCCAGATGGACTCATGTCTTTTTAGGGAGACCGCTTCATGGACTGTGTAGAGGCCCGACCTCTGCACAGTACATCTGAAGCTGCCGTTGAATAATATTAGATGTCAACTATAATTTAATATACAGTCACAGGATATGGAGTACAGTGTGGGGAGTGGAGTCAGTGGAATTGTAATAGATATGTGTGATATCGGGGGTGGGGGCAGTAGATTGGGGGAGAGGGTAGTCACCTTCTGAGGGGTGAAAAGCATAACTAATGCATTCTTTTGTACACCTGAAATTAATAATAAAAATTTAAATAAATAAATAAAGGGGGAAATAATTAATTAATTAAATGGGGATGATCTTACTTTAAGTATTAAATAGAATCCAGTTTTAAAACCATATAGTCTTGGTGCCTTTTTATAACATGAGTTTTTAAGTGCCTTTCCATTGTTTCAATATATGTATCAATTTTTCTATTTCATTTTTTTAGGAGTAAATAGAGATCACTGTATTTTATTTTTATTTTTTTAACTTTATTATTATTATTATTATTATTATTATTAGTTACTAATGTACAAAACAATGCAATAGTTATCTTTTTCACCCCTTACAAAGTGATTATCCCTTCCCCCTTCCCCTGCCCTCCCACCCCCGATATCATACATATCTATTACAATTCCATTGACTCCATCCCCATACTATATTCCACATCCCATGACTATATATTTTTGTGGTTTGTATATTTTGCTAGAAAAGCACCCTTATTTCCTCTAATACCAGATTTCCTATAATACCAGATTTGGTATAGAATTATAGATAATTCTCTTACTATTTCAATGTCTTGTGTTTTCTGTATATCATTGCCTCATCTGTATTTTGACATATATTTGCTGCTTTTTTTTTTTTTTTTTTGAGGGCAGTGTCACTGGCCCTCATATGTGGGACCGAACCAGGGCTGCTGGCTTCCGAAGCCAGCACTTAACCAACACGCCACTCGGCCGGCCCTTTGCTGTTCGTATTTTTCTCTTATTCAGTCTCTCCTGGGGTTTACCCATTGTTTTTTTCTTTAATAATAAGTTTTTGGTTTTATTTATCTTTTGAACTGTTAGATTTTTTATTTCTGTTTACTTTTCACTCTTTATTCTCATTGTTCTAATTTGTACAAGTTAATTAGGTCACCTCAGTCATTTTTAATAACAAAATCATAAGACTACACATTTACTCTGACTATGATTCCAGTTGTGTCTCACAGTTTTTTTGGGAGAGGATCAAATATTCACTTTTATTTTCCTAGGTAGCTTGTTTCTGGTTTGATTTGTTTGTTTGTTTGTTTGTTTGAGCCAGGGTAATATAAAGAATATAATTTAAATTCCTTATTTTAAAATGTGTTGTTTTATTTCTTGCCAAGTAAATAATCCACTTTGAAAGGTTTCATTGGCTAAATAAACACATTTAGTCTGTGTTCACAGAACATGAGTCTCAGTATATATTCAACTGAATTCAGTTCTCACATTATTCAAGTATCCTATATCTAAGCTTCTCATCATAATTGCATTTTTATAATTTTTCGTATTTCTTGCAATTTCTTACTTTATTCATTTTTTTCTCTGTTCTTTATTATATATATATTAATGACTATTATATCTTCATGGGATATCCTTATATATTCTTCATTTATTCCTCTTTGGACTGTTTAAAGCTTCCTACCTTTATGTCTGCTTTGTCTGATTTATGTATCAGCACTACTGGCTAATCAGTTCAGACTGCTATAACAGAATACCAGTCTGGTGTTATAAACAAAAAATTTCTCACAATTCTGGAGACTGGGCAATCCTAGATCAAGGCACCAGCATAGAAATGCTCTGGTAAAGGCCTTCTTGCTGGTCATAGCAAACACCTTCTCACTGTGTCCTCAGGAGCAAAGGACCACTGAGGGGTTATAAGAACACAGATGCCATCTATGTGGCCTCCACCCTCATCACCTGAGCACCTCCCAGAGGCCTTACCTCCTGATACCATCATCTTCACAATTTAGGATTTTAAGATATGAACTTTGGGGGTAATAACAAACATTCAGACGATAGCAAGTAATTTCTTTTCTTTTTTTTTACATTTACCTAGTGTATGTTGCTGCTCAGTAATTTTGCTACTCAGAGTTTATTCATCCTTCACCTGATTATTATGACCCTGGTTTTCCTGTTAAAACAACAACAGGTTTTCTCCATCCTCAGATGTGGTTTGGTTAGAGACAATGCCACTGTGGTCTTGGGCCTGGCCAATCAGGATGTCACATTCCCTAGGCCACAGCAGTTGTTTCAGAAATGGGCCCATGAACCACTTAAAGCCAATGAATCCAGGCTCTTTTCCTTTATATTGTTTTGAATATTTTAAACCAAAGTAGAGTAACTTATAAATATGCCCCTTAGTGTATAAGTGACCATATAAAGGGAAGTATGTGGCAGGAAATTAGTTTGAGAAGGGATAGAATGATACCAGATCTTGTACAGGTTGTAGTTTGAATCATTAACATATATGGGCGGGCCAGCCAAGTGGTGCATTGGTTAGGAGCTGGCTTGGGACACCAGCTCTGAGCAGCAGGATTCCGGTTCAGATCCCACGTTATGAGAGCCAGTGATACTGCCCTCTATAGCTAAGGTGGTGAACAACAGCTCCACCTGGTTGCCTCTAGCTAAGATGACCAGTGACAGTGTAGGCTGCAGCCTCTGCTGCAGTGGGCTGCCATAGGCTACAGTAAGTGGCCGGCAGCCACCGTGAGCGGCCAGTAGCCGCTGTGAGCGGCCATCCAGAGGCCGGCGACCAATCTGCCTCATCTGGGAAGAGCACAATGACGATACCAACATGGGCCAATGAAGCAATGTCCTCCACAACTAGACTGAAGAACAAAAGGACAGCAACTTGTCTGTTCCCCTTCTCCAATTCCCCAATGCTGTTCCCTTCCCCCAATTCCCCAATAAAATTCTTAAAAACAAACAAACAAACATATAGGGGAGTACTCAGGTCAGATTTAGAAGACGAGAAATGACTGGAACAATAGTGATGTCTAACATTTCTTGATACACAAAAATAAATGGTTCTCAAAGGGAACTGAGAAGGAATAGTCAGAAGGCACGAGGATGGCCAACGGATTGTGTTATCATGGAATTTAGAATAAAATCCTATGAAGGGAATGGCTCACAGTGCCGAATGCTACAAAGAAGTCAAATGAGATCCAAAGTGTCCGTTTGATTTGGCAATGAGGAGAGCAGTGGTAACTTCACAGCTTTAGTTCAGTGCTTATGGTTGGTAACCTTGAGTGTAGTCAATTTCAGAATAAATGGAAAGTTTTAAAGGGGGAAAAAAATGTAGATTATTTTTGGAGGAGCTTGTTTATGAAGTAAAAGTGCTAGAGGGTTAGAGTTGTAATGTGAATGTAACATTGAAGATGATTTATTTTAAAGAATGAAGTGTATAGCCAACATTTTCTCAACCATTCTCCTTTCAGAAGAAAGCTGTTGTGTGGCTGTGTAACCCAAAGCTAGCTAGTGACAACCTGTGTTGCCTGGTTCAAAGATTGGTAGGTCAGATCATGATGTAATAATTTGGAATTGGGGAACCAAGAGGAAATGGACCAGACAGCTTTGAATGCTGAATGAAACTATCCTGAGGCAGGTTTAGAGCAAGTGCAATCTGAGGTTATGAAGCAGCTAGTTGGAAAAGTTAGAGCCAATGTATTCATTTAAAAACACAAAATTCTGAGCAAGGGACATGGAGATTGTGCCTGGTTCCTAACAGCAATCTCTTCCCATGCCAGATTTTGGTTTCCACACAATAAATTTTTATCTTGAGCAAGTCTTTCTTTACCACAAGCCAGGCCCTCAGCTAAACCAGGTTTCCAGTCTTTGCATACCAAACGGAGAATTGCTATGGCAGCATTTGTTGCAGGTTCTCTGAGATGAACAGTTATGCCGAAGAGTGGCTCTGTAGATTACAGCACCAGGTAGAGCCAAATCATCAGAGCCTGTGGAAGTTCAAGTCCAATCAAAACACAATAAAAACCGATGAGAGTCAGAGGAAAGAACTGAAACATAACCTCTTAAATGGAAGGCATACTGAATTGCTGTGGAAACTTTTGGGGAGATTATCAGTGGCGAACCACAAATGTGATAATGTGTAAATACTTACATTTAATTGCTCTTAACATTGGTTACTAATGTTTTTCTAATTTTGATTTTCATAGTATTGTTTTAGAAATTCAAAATTTCAGTGTAATACATAATGATAGAAGTATAAAATTACATTGCATTCTTCCCCGCTGTCTCATACATTTTGTAATATGCCAAAACAATTCATCAAAATGAATATCTGAATGAAGACACAACCTTTCAGTAGGACACTGAATTTTAGACATACCAGGCAGATTTATCATTATGTAAGTTGGCTTTTGATAGATCCTGAAACCTTCTTCCAGTCTTGTATCACCTGGTCTTTGGATCCAGTGTTTCCTCTGACCAGAATGTCCTACATTACCTTTTGCCCTATTTCCTTTGCCCACATACCACCTACTCATCTGGTCTTCAGTTTGGCCACCATCATCTTCCTTCCCCCTTAACTTCTGCTCTGACCTCATTATCCGTTTTTTTCTGACCTATGGATTTTTGGTGTTACAGTGGCCAAGGAGGTGTAGAAGAGCAGATATTCATGACACACTTTTGGAAACGATACCCAGGGTACCTTTAAAAGCAGTAAAGGTCCCCTTGATTGGTTGTTAGGTAATAAGAGTAGGTTAATGATTCTTAACAGAAGCATGTATTAGAATCATCAAAAGATGTTTTCAAAATAATAAATCTGGGCCTGACCCAAAGCGTGCTAAATTGGAAAAGCTTACACAGAATTTGGAGACGTGCTGACCTAGACTTGGTGTTAGGAAGTAAAATAGGAACAACCTTCTTTTAGACTTACAGATTTTTTGTTTCTGAAGATAACACATTTGTTTTCTACCAATTGTGTTTTTTACTTTTAGTTCTGGTTAATTTCCAACTTGATTTTGGTATTGGGCTGATGTCAGTATTTTGTTGGCATTATCAGTTTTATGGTTTTATATCATTTTAAAGTGCTTTCTTGGTACTAATGGGGGTTAGCTGGATGAGACTACATAGAGAATACTGGCCAAATGAAATTTTTCTCTTTCATTTTTAGCATTAACAGTAACCAAATTCTACACAAGCTAGTAATTTGGAGTGACATCAAATCCTCTTGTGAATTGCAGTAGTGATACTATGAAAAGTATAGTGCAAAATCCGGATGGTTATTTAAAACACTATGAAATTTAATTTGATGGATTTTAAAAAATTGCATGTTCTTTCTAACTAAAAATATGTATTTTTTTAAAAACAAACTTTAGATTATCAAATTCAATTAGTTCTTTGCTACTAAGTAAAAGTGTTTCTGATTTGTGACATGAAGATGGAAAACAGTGAAGTCCTTCATTATATATTACATAAAATTCTCAATAAAAGTAACTGCATTTAACAATGTAGTTTTCTGTACCGAGCAATATTCTAGTAGCATTTTTTTTCACACGAGTGTTTTTTCAGACACATAGGTTTTAGTAATGCATCTACAGAACTTTAGCATATACACTTACATTTTTTAAAAAAACAACAAAAAAAACTAACATTTACAAACTGACATAGCTATAGTATGCACTTCTACACCAAAATGACTTGATTGTGTTGTTCAGTGTTGGTTAGTTTTTCTGTTATGTTGATGCATTAAAACAGATATTAAATTTTATCATTAATTCAGTGCCTGGTCTCTCATCAAATCCCCTTAATTACAAATTGACTCCAAGGATTAGACAGCATGGGTTTTAATTTTAACTGAAACAAAAATAGGCATCTTGAAAAATCACTCTTGCCTAGTGACTCAGACACATTTTAAAAGCTCCTGTAATATATTGCTTAATATTTAAAGTTCAGTACAAAAAACATATCACCAATGTTTTTATTCTCATACATTCATATTAAATATATGTTTTAGAATACATTTCAGTCTTGAAAACCTCTGAGCATTTCAGATACGAATAGCATCCTCAGGAGTTTTAATAACTTATAACCCTTTCTTTAGAAAATGTTAACTTTGAATCTTGCATAACCATAATTGTATCTGACTGATATTTATAATACCTTGTATTTCTATTTTCTTAATAATTTCACAGAATCAAACAGTGTAGTTTTATATATTCAATGGACTCATTTCCAATATAATCAAGTATGTTGTTTCTAGTATTGTAGTTTATGACCATTTAGTTAAATCTTCATCTCCTTTTGATATTTACTATTTTAAGCCCAGAATCATTTTTGTTCATTTTACTATGAAGCTATATGAGCTTTTCTGTCATTATTTCTAACAGTGCCAATTTTTAAAATTGTATTTTATTATGTAAATTATTCTTTTTAAATGCTAGAATGGCTCTTTTTACTAGACTTAGAGAATGATGAAATTAAGTCATGATCACAGAGATCAGAAAGTACATTTGTCCACTATATTTTTCATCAGCTTTTAACTCTCAGTGCCTCCTCAAAATTTCACTTACTGTTCTCAATAGTTTCTGCAGTCTAACTTGTTAGTCTCTTATATTGATTTTTGCCTAGATCATAAGTTTTCAGGTAATCACTTTTCTTTTAGAAAGACCAGGAAAGAATTACTAATAAGTCCTAAGTATTCTAAGGTAAACCGTTTTTTTTTTTAAATAAATTCTATTGTGCTCTATTACCTTCACTTTTTGAGAGGTTGTAAATAAGTAATAGTGTTCTTCCAGTTAAGCGAATATTGTATAATATATTTTTTGTAAATTTGATTTATAAATGACATTCCTTTATGTGCTTTTGTTGCTATGGCGGTTAAACTGGATTTTTATATGCTGAAAGGTATTTAGCGCCCAGATGAACTCAGCTCATCATGTTAGAGGAAAAAATAAATTGCCTAGAAACGGATTGTTTACGTAATATTAGATGGTAATATAAACCAACAAAAGCAAGGAAATTAACTTCTAAGGCTGCCACACTGCCCTTGTCTTGCTCCTTTGTGCCTGTAGGTATCATGTATGTGTTGTAATACCAAAGTGCAGTGGACTCAGCTAAGAACTGTCAAACTAATTCTAAATTTCTTTGTTGGTTTATGTCACAACTTAACATTATTTTGTCTCTTAATGCTATATAACGTCCTTCACATGTCTGATGAAGCAATGCATGGTTAGTTCTGAGCAAGATGGAAAAATTTATTTGCTTTTCTCTTATTTACAGTTGATTGCCTCTGATTAGCCAGATATCATGCAGCTCTGATATTAGTTCTTTACATTTTGAAAAAAAAAAAAAAGGCAATATAAGAGCAAATTATAAAATACCTGAGGAAATTTTTGAAGAAAGTAGACACTAATATAAAAATGTTATTCACTGTTAATTTTTATTCCTGTTGATTAGCTTTTGTTTTATCTTTGTCTTATTGCAAAAGGCAGATCTCTCTTTAGAAAAAACTTAGAGCAATGTAAAACTACTAGAGTTTTTTTATGAATAATCAAATACACAAGTATGGTTTCACAGTGCAGCTCTTATATGAATTGCACAAAGGAATTATAGTGGAATTCTGAGGGTAGGACTAAACTTCTCAAAATAACCTCCAAGATTAATTTGGGAACTGATAGTTTCTTGGCCATTCTCTTTACAACACCTGTTTCTTGGTGTTTGGTAAAATATAAGTCATTCAATTTGGTTTTTATATTCACTAGTTAGGAAGTAGCTCATCAATTGTTAATAAATGTTACCTTTGCTTTGGGGGCTGTTTTTTTGTTTTGTTTTTTTGTGTTTTATTTATTTATTTATTTATTTATTTTGAGGGCAGTGTCCTGGCCCTCACTTGTGGGACCCGAACCGGGGCCGCTGGCTTGTTTTATACAATTATAGAGACTAAATGACATTGCAGTATTAGAAAATTGATTCCATTTATAAATATGAGTTTCATGTCTGGAGCAGTTTGGAAATTACTTTCTGCTTTTGTCTGTAAACAATGTCTACCCCTTTTTAAGTATCCATTAGAACACAGTTTTCTAAAGTAGAATTACATATTTTTAAGTTCTAAATTTTTCTAAATGTAAATCTTTCCTAGCATGGTAACCAAAGGTATTTGAGTACATTTTTTTTTAAGATTCTTATTTATTTTTATTTCTGTGTTAAACCTTAACAGGAACAGATCAGATAATTTCTGTAAAAATTACTTGACATGATGAACTATCTAAATGTAGCTAAACAAAAGATTTTTCTCTTAAAAATTACATTAAAAAAATGATGGAAAAGGGGATGTAAGTTTGAGCGGGTGGTAATTCTTTCAGAAATTCTCCTTTTTATTTTATGCAATTAATATTTAATTGGCTACATTTAAAAGTAGTGAAAAAAATGATCTATTTGCTAGAGATTTGCAAAACAATACTTTAAGCTCTTACTTAATTTGAGGTGTTGAAAGGTGAAACATTTGACATTTTCTTTTCGGGTATTGCTTTAAAAAACCAAGGGCGGGAAAGAGGCGTTGCCACCTTGGAGTTAAGGGTGTTTGTGGTTGTCCGTGACAGCAGCTCTAGTTTTAAAACACCTGTGTTTACTTTCCAGCTTTTCAGAATCTGCCTGAAAGTGGCCTAAGAATGGCACAGGCTTTCATGATGGCTGGGTTTTTTAATAATACAGAATAAGAACTAAACATTATACTTCGGTTTTCTGTTGCAAGCATTTACTTCTTATACATTTTATCACTTCATATGCTTACATGTATGCATAAGATTATGCTTGATTTATATAATCTATAGATTATAATAAAGCCATTTATTTTTATAGATATGTTTGCTTTTTGTTTGCTAACTAAAAAATGCTGGTGAAAAAATGTTTTTTATTATACAAATTATTATCCTCTAGTAGGAATTTCTCAATCCTCCTTTTTATATTTATATTTTTTTCTTTATAAGGATTTTTTAAAGCATTTTTGTAAATCCACAAATATAATTTTCCCTTTAGGCTAATTTATGTCTTTAGTGGTTTGGATATAGGTTGATGTTTCAACTTACCTATCATTGCTTAGTGGTCAGTGTTTCTAATTTGTAGACATGTGCTTTTTAAATCATTATTTTGTTCATTTTTTATTTTGTAATATTCATATTACATCTACATATTATACAAACTTTATTTTTTTCAAAATTGAGATATTCGTAGCTATGACAGTTTAACAAAATTTAGTTTTTACTCATTTATTTGTTTTAATATTTTTTTTGTTTTCAGACCCCTTAGTTTTTTACTGCTGCAATAAACAGAAGCCAGATATCATATGTTCTGTGATGCATTCCTTTTACATTCAAGTTCTTGATTATAATAACAAGCCATTTCCGTGAGATTACAGTTCATGTCAAGCCTGATTGATGTATTAGAGGAATAATTCTGTCTTTTGATAAGAGATTGGTATTTATTTCTCCATATAACTGCTTATTTATTTCTCCATATAACTGGCTTTTAGCATTTTATATATTGAAACCCTTTGGAGAAGCCAGTGCAAATTTTGAATCTTTTCCCTGGAAAAACACATACACAGAAGTTTGCATATAATTTCAAGGAGTTTATTCCCCTTTCAAACCCATCCGTGTGCCCCAGGTTAAGAACCTGTTCTATGGTAGTTAGAAAATAGCCATGGGGATGTAAAGTACAGCACAGGGAATGTAGTCAATAATATTATAATAACAATGTATAGTGCCAGGTGGGTACTAATTAGGGAGGATTGCTTTATAAATTATATAAATGTCCAACCACTATGCTGTACACCCGAAACCATTGTAAAATAATATGGAATGGCGAAAGAAATTTTTAGTAAAGAATTTATAAAACAGGAAAAAAAGATTCCCTATCCTAGGTCTCATTTTTTTTAGATAGTTGTCAATTTTTTAGATAGTTGTTCAGACAGTTGTTAACCTACATGTCACAGAACCACTGAGTCAAAGTATTAACTGCTTAGTTAGTACAAGTCGCCTTGTTAGATATTGAACAAAAAGCAATAATTGATTTTACCAGATGTAAATATAAATACTATTTTAACAATATACTTCATAGTCTGTGAGGGCTACACATATGTCAATGTCCAAATCCCAGCACCTCAATGGATTTGAAATACAAACTATAATTATCTCATTTGTCTAGACAGAAGCAATTAATAATATACTTGCTATATTATTTTAAAAAATAAATTCAACCAATACAGTTACATAAAAGCTGCAAAAAAAAAAACCTGAATCATTTTGGAGTTGGCATCCACGTAGGCAGATAAACTAAGCTGCATACAATACCCTAAAGGAATTCTATGTAATAATAATGTGTATCACCTGGAAGATAATGAAAACTTGAGGAAAAAAACTAATAATTCAGTTTTTAAAATATGAAAGCATTTAGAAAAAGACAATAACAAACGTGTTTTCAACATAAGAAAAGCATTAAATTTAACTGGCATAAGTTCTATGACAACTAAAATAGCTTACCAAGGATTTATAATACTAAATTGTGTATAGTTTAACATGGATCAGAACTGTTTTGGTCAGATGAAACTACTGAGGAAAGATTAAGTCTTCCATTTTAATTCTTTTCAATGACCACTCATGAGGAAGTAAAAGGGAGAAAAGATTCTCTTAGAGTTGTTCATACATTGGTTTCCAGAAACTCTCCCATTGCTTAACTTGAGTCATGAAACTTAATATAGGATTTCCATTGGGTGTGTCAATTTTGTCCTGGTGGCAATTGTCATTAAATGGCAGTATATACCTGTGACCTAGGTTGCAGCGTAATTAATGTATAGTTATTTTATATAACTGTGTTATATAAGATTTGTCATTCTTTATGAAAATTTATACCTGTGTCAAGCATAGTTTCAATTTCCCTAGTTATAAGACCATAGTTCTCTATACATATTTGGTAGTTTTTCTGAATCTTGTACAATTAGGTGTTTAAAATTCATATTTCCCTAAAACTAATATTTTCCTGTATAATTATAATGGGGAAATGGCAAAACTTTTTAAGGTCCAAAAATGTTTTAACAATAGAAATTAAGATAATTAAACCAAGAAGAGAGAAAACCAAAGATGTAGCTTATAACTATGCAAATGCATCATAATGTTGTTCCTTGGAGAATTATATATTGTTTCATGTCCAATTAGAAGTAAGCATGAACAGAAAAAATACTAAATTAATGATCAGGAAAATCACTAAGTAACAATTCCTAAACAATGTAATAGCATAAGAAACGTTGCTGCACTCTCTTCTTAGAAAAAAATTTGAGTTAATAAGCATTATTGGAGAATCATGTTTTGTTTTGTTTTTTAAAGAAAGCTGAGTCATTAAGCACCTTAGGTAAGCCTCTTTGTTCAACCATTATTGACTGTCTTTCAAAAATGTATTAATACCTTTGATTACCATAGTAAATTTTGTAAACCTACTGTAATTTTATCAGATAGGGTTTGCTTATTTTAAGGGTCAGAAAACCACACCCATAATTACTTAAGCAAAAATAAAACTTACTGTTCACATAACTGAAAGATCAAGGATAGGGCGAACTTCCAGAGATTACTTTTTGTTCCATTTGTTAACTTTCATTTCAGTCAACTGTATTGAGGTATAATTTATATACAATAAACTGTACCCATCGTAGGTGTACAGTTTAATGCATTTTGTAAGATAGGTGTCCACCATAACAAAGATACAAAGTATTTCAGTCACTCCAGCAAATAATTTTCCTGCTTTCCAACTGTCCATCCATCCATCCCTGGTCCCAGGTAACCCCTGATCTATAAATTTATTTGCAGTTTTCTTGAATGTTATATTAATGGTATCATATCATGTATATTCTTTTGTGTCTGTCTTCTTTCAGCATGATGATTTTTATCCATGTTTATGTAGTTCATTCCTTTTTAACTTCAAGGGAGTCCTGCATAGGACCCAACAGATTTTGTTCTGTCTCGGGCTTTTATTTGTTTCCCTCTATTGTACTGGCTTCAGGTTGTAAGGAGGTGGAAGCTTCAGCCTGTATGTTTCCCAGTTGAAGTGTAGAAGGAAAAAAACAACTTGCAAAAATAGAAATACTGGAGTTGGGTCTTGTTAACTTGGATTGAACTATTTGGGGTTATGTTCTTATTCACTTGTCTCTGAAATAATTGCTGTGGCCAAAGGATTGAAGTACAGTGACTGCCTTAAGACAATGTAGGTCTGTCCCTAAAGTTAGAGAGTGAGTGGGGAAGAATGGTGTTAATGGTTAATTTTATGTGTCAATTTGACTGAGACACAGGGTATTCAAATATTTGGCTAAATGTTATTTCTGGATATGTCTGTGGGAGTGTTTCCAGATGAAATTAACATATGAACTGGTAAATTCAGTAAAGCGGATTGCCCCACCAATATGTTTGAGCATCATCCAGACCATTGAAGGTCTGATTAGAGGAAAAGGTAGAGGAAGGGAGAGTTATCCTTCTCTATTTGAGCTAGGACATTAGTCTTCTCCTGCACTTGGACTGGGATTTACACTACCAGCTCCCTTACCTCTTAAACCTTTACATTCAGGCTGGGACAACACTGACTTCCCTGGCACTCAGGCCTTCAGACTCACACTGAACCACACCATCAGCTTCCGTGGATGCCCAACTTGCAGATGGCCGGTCATAGGACTTCTTAATCGGAATCATATTGGTTCTTTTTTCTCTGGAGAACCCTAACACACATGGTTTTTCAAAAGAAATGAAATATTAGTTTACCAGTAGAACTAAGAAAGAATGAAAGGTAGTAAAGCAAACCAAAGCCCTATTTCCACTTTAATAATATATGACTTAAAAAAAAAATGTATGTTGCCATATAGTAACACTGAATTTATTTGGATGTCGGAAAAGTCATGACTTTTTTTTTCTATGTTTTTCATTTGCAAAAAATGCATCATGACTTTTCCAGCAACCCGATAGTTTCTATCCCTTACCTTTTCAACTCTTACAGTTAAGTTTAATATATGTGTGCATACATTAATATATTTATGTAGATATATACAGATTGGGGCTAAATCACATGATCTGCATGGGATATAGCTGTGGTTTTCAAACTGGATTTCTTGGCTGTCTCATAATCTATATATATCTTTACTTTTTCCCATCTGTTTTTATGATTCTACATCCTGTTTTCTGAGCCTTGATTTTTTTTATTCTTGAGAATCCTTTATTCACACAAAACAAATCGAGGATCAGATTCTAAATGGGATGCAGAGGTTTACAATACTCCAGCACTACTTTTGATCACAACCAAGAAAAATCATTTGAAGCCATCAGGGAGCTGTTGGGGAAATGAGAACTAGAATGACCAAGACAATAAAAGCCAAAAACCTGAAAGGAGAGCTGGTTTCTGCAGCCTCTTTTACCTATAGTCATTTGTTAAGTATTTACAGGCAAAAGTCTGAAAATTCCTGCTTTATACTTGTGTAGAGCTCTGCTGGGATACAGAAAACCAGCAGATTTGGGGTGGCAATGCTGAGGGGAGGAGGCATCAAGCACACATCCATTAGTGCCTCCAGGACATATGGAGCTGCACGGTTTAGGAGATTAAAAACAAACAGAAAGTCTCTGAAAAGCAAGATGGACTTTACAGCTGTTTTATGTGAACCAGAGACTACAAACTGGCATCTACACTGTGCACTTCTTGTTTAAATTGAAATGATCAGCCTGCCCCTTCTCTCTCTGCCAGGCATTGCCAGGCCTGACAATTAAGTTCATGAACTTGTTGAGACAATGGTGCTAATCTTTTCTGATATCAGAGGGATTATTCCTTATGAATTTGTACCAGCTGGACAAACAGTTAACCAAGTTTACTATTTGGAAGTGCTGAAAAGGCTGCATGAAAAGGTTAGACAACCTGAACTTTTCGCTAACGATTCATGACTCTTGCATCACAACAATGCAGCAGCTCACACAGCACTATCTTTGAAGGAGTTTTTTTCTTTTCTTTTTTTTTTTTTTAAAGATTTTATTGGGGAATTGGGGGAGGGGAATAGCGTTGGGGAATCGGGAAAGGGGAACAGACAAGTTGCTGTCCTTTTGTTCTTCAGTCTAGTTGCGGAGGACGTTGCTTCACTGGCCCATGTTGGTATCATCATTGTGCTCTTCCCGGATGAGGCAGATTGGTTGCTAGCCTCTGGACGGCCGCTCACCACGGCTATTAGCAGCTCACACTGGCTGCCGGCCACTCACTGCAGCCTATGGCAGCCCACTGCAGCAGGGGCTGCAGCCTACACTGTTGCCAGGGCTCGTGCAGTCCAGCTCCATGTGGAGCTGTTGTTAGATGTAGAGGGCAGTGTCACTGGCCCTCATATGTGGTATCCAAACTGGGGCCGCTGGTGTCCCAAGCCAGCTCTTAACCAATGCACCACTCAGCGGGCTCTGTGAGGGAGTTTTTAGCCAGTAAACAAATAACTGTACTGAAACACCCTCCCTACTCACCTGATCAAGCCCCCAATGACTTCTTTCTTTACCCGAAGATAAAGGAAATATTGAAAGGAAGACATTTTGATGACATTGAAGATGTCCAGGTTAATATGACGACAGCTCTGATGTCCATTTCAGAAAAAAGAGTTCCAAAATTGCTTTGAAGGGTGGGCTAGGTGCTGGCATTGGTGCATAGCTTCCCAAGGGGAGCACTTCAAAGGTGACCATAGTGATATTCAGCAATGAGGCATGTAGCACTTTTTCTAGGATGAGTTTGGGAACTTAATTATCTGACCTCGTAGACAAGGCTGCACTCTTTGGAATAAGTAATATCGATATTTCTATCATTATTTACACACAATGTCAGGCATTCAGTTGAAAATTACTAAGCACACAAAAAGATAAGACCACATGACCAAAACCAAAAGAAATTCACATTGTATAAACCAATTCAAAGTTGATAAATATTGGATTCAGATGGACTAGGACTTTATAATACCTATGATTTTCTCAAAATGGAGAAAATTAAGAAGAAAATGGATAATCATATTAAGCATTTCACCAGAGAATTGGAATCTCTGTGAAAGAATCATAAAGAAATTCTAGAACCATACAACAAGGTATCTGAAATTACAAACTTATTAGATGTGTTTAGCAGCAGACGACAGGATTAGTAAACTGGATAGCGGATGGACAGTAAATTTTAAAACTGAATCACAAAGATAAAAAAGGAATTTGGGGGGAATAAAACATAGCTGAAGAGACAGGTAGATTTAAACAGTCCAATATATGTGTAATTAGAGTCTCTGAAGAAAATGAATACAAACAGACAAAAGCAGAAGTTGAAGATATAATAAGCCAAAATTTTTCCAAATTGATGGAAAGTTTAACCCACAAATTCATGAAGTTCTGAAAACTCCAAGCAGGATAAATAAATGAAAACCACACACAGGCACAACATAGTAAAGTGATGAAATTCAGAGGTAAGGAGAAAAATCTTAAAAGCAGGCTAAGGAAAAAAGGTTGTCAAAGAACAATAATAGAATTGCTGCATTCTTACTAGAAATAATGGAAGCCAGAAGAGAATAGAATGACATCATTAAAGCTCTGAAAAAAATTGCCAGTGTACCTAGAGTGTTAAGTGAAATATAAATATATATCAGACAAATAAAACTGAAAGACTAAGTCACTTGCAGATGTGCACTGAAAAAAACAGTAAACAGAATTCTTCAGGCAAATGGAAAATGATACAACATAAACACAGAAATGTAGGAAGGCAGAACAGCAACCAAATATTAACATATTGACTTAATGTAGCCTATTCAAAGCAATAATAATAATGTCTTCTGAGGTTTAAAATGTATGCATAATTAAAATACATGGCAAAAATAACCCTACTCATTGAAAGTGGGTAATGGACCCAAGCTTTACTGGGGAAGTGATAAAAGTAATTATTCACATTAGTTGTAAGTCAGGAGGACACGTTAGAATCTCTTAAGATAACCATGAAAAGTATGTTTAAAATGTACACTCAGGAACTAATAGAGAAGGCTGGTGTTATAATAGAATATACTTGAATAATCAAACAAAGATAATAAAAGAGAGAAAAAGGAACATTAAGAATATGGGTCAGATAGAAACCAAGATGAAAATAGTAAACACTATTATAAAGATAACGGCAATTTGTTTAATCAAAAGAACTAAATGTTACAATTAAAACACAAAGATTGTCAGACTATATAATAAAGCAGAACCTAACTGTACTGCCTACAAGAAATACACCTTAAATTATCGTTGCACAAAAGTTTGAAAGTCAAAGATGGAAAAAGAAACACTATGCAGATAGAAAACTGAGATAAGTATAATCCTAGCAAACAAAGTAAACTTTAAGTCAAGAAGCATTATTGTAAATAACAGACATCTAATATTGATAAACATCAGGAAAATATAACAGTAATAAATCTGTATACACTCAGTAGTCACGTCAAAATAGATAAAGGGAAAATTGATGGAATAGAAAGGGTCAATAGATAAATTTCCAATTGTGTGGTACAATTTCACACAGCTTGCTCAGTAATTGATAGAACAAACAAATAAAAATCAGAAAGAACATAGATTATTTGAACAATACAATTAACAACCTAATTCTTTCAAATAAAAGTACCTAATAGGTTGGGGGAATGGTTTTTGTGGCATCACATCACTTATAGAAAATGTGATTGCTATTAAGTGCTAACAGAATCAGCTCTACACTCTAAGGGGCCAGAACATCACATATCAAAATTCCCAATTTTGTTTAACCATAAGACATGTTAGTTGCAACCTCTGAGTTAAAATATGTAATTTTACTCAGTTTCACTGAACAATCAAGGAAACAATCCAATAATGTGTGTTCCAAATAATATGCCCACACTAGTGTAGTTCAGCAGCTGCTATTATTGGTGTAATTTTATTGGGAGACAAAAATACTTTTGATGGATTTGGAAATATTTACCTATCTCATCTCAGATATGAGATTCAGTTTCCATATGTGTTTTCTACATTTCCTTCTCCAGCATGCCCAACCCCAAATTCTTCTTGGCATAGTTTTCAGTATGTTCTGTTTTGGTTATTTTATTTCCCTAATCAAGTTGTATGTATCCTTCCCTTTTTGGTGATGTTTGGGCCATGCTAGCATGATATTGTCATTCTCATTTTCATTATCTGAACTCTTGGAAAGCATGGTCATAATAGTCACAATATTAAAAATTAAAAACTAAAACTATCTTGATACAAAGCACAACAGTTCATTCACAGAGAAAGTCGAAGATGAACTTTTAACTCTGACATTGGCAGTGCACTTACGTTGAACTTAAGACTCTTCATCAGGAGTGGTGCTTTAACCAATGATCCATGACTGAATGGCAAATCATTGTTGCCAACCTTAATAGCCCCGGAAAGAAACAGCAACTGCATGAGGCAGATAATCCATGCTGTATCTATCAGACACTCAAACCAGCATTACTTTTAGCCGTATTTTCTTTTGGAACACCATATGACTTTGTACTTCCCCACAGCCTTCTGCAACCTGTTGCCAAAGACTAGGACTTTTTACATCTCGTGGAGCAGTTTCCAAAAATGGTTGGCCACCCCGTGGACAACTCTGATCTGTACAAAGTGCTCTTCAAAGTGAAACAAAGGAGATCATACTTGGTAAAATAGAAATTAGGCAAACTCTGAAGATTTTAATCCCAGAGTCATGATAAAATAACTTGAGAATATCAGACTTGGAGAAAAGTAATCTCACAGATTTTAATAGAATTAATTAGGGCAGGGGTAGTTAGGTAAGGAAGACTGACTTGGAGGCTTAGAGTATTTCATGGAGTACCTAAGGTAGATGTGTGGCTGGTAGTTGAAAATACCAAGACTGGAGCTCATTGATGAGGACATGACAAAGTACAGTGAATATGCAGGACCAATACTAACTCCGTATAGAGTCAACATTATGATCCCAAAGGAGGACTATTTGCTACTTGTACAAAAGGAAACCAAATACAACTTTTAAAAGTTTGAATGAATAATAGGGAAAGAAGTGATGGGGGAAAAGGTTGTTTTTGCCCTGAACACCTGAGCTTCAATAAGTCCTCTTATCTTGGGAAGAAGCTGTTCAGTTAATGATTGTGCCCTAAGAGAAACTGGCCAATCTGCCTAGTGAGGGAACTACTTACTACTCACTCTTGCTCATCACTGCTATTCCAAATAGGCCAGTTTGCAAATTTGCTCAGCGAACCTATCCATACCCGCAGATGTGAATAGGCTTGAGAGTCCATGTGTAAATCAGGGAATGTGATTGCTTCATGCAGCAAGACCACATTCTATCACATAGTTGGCTCCAACTGAGGCTATTTTATTGCAAGAAGAAAAAAATTGTATTTGAAAGAAGACTTTTTATGGAGAGTCAAAGAGCTATTTTGAAGGAATGATCAAAATACACCGAAGTATTTTTGGTCTTTAAAAAAGACGTCACAGGGCCAGCCGAGTGGCTCAGTTGGTTAAGCGCTTGCTCAAGAGTGCGAGCTCTGAGCAGCAAGCTCACCAGTTTGATTCCCACATGGGCCAGTGATGCTACATCCAAGCTGAACTGCTGCTGAGCTGCCAACAGGTGGCAGGATGGCTCAGCTGGTGAGAAGGTGTGCTCCTAACAACAAGGTTTCTGTTCAAGATGGTGGCTACACCTGCCCACAACTAAGACTGAACACAACACCTGGAGCTGAACGGCGCGACTAGACTTGGAGCTCAGCTTGCTGCGCCCTCCACAACTAAGATTGAGGGACAACAACTTGACTGTTCCCCTCCCCCAGTTCCCCAACACTGTTCCCCTCCCCCAGTTCCCCAACACTGTTCCCCTCCCCCAATTCCCCAATAAAATCTTTAAAAAAAGAAAGAAAGGATGTCACAGGCGATTTGAATAACAGAATGATCAGCCACAAAGCCTAATTAGTGACCTGGGGGAACAAAGCGATGAACACTAATCAAAAACGCAAACAAATGGAAGGAAATAATAGACAAAGAAAATCTAACGTGAAAAACAGGAGTAACTGTAGAAGTGAAAAGGGTGGATTAAGTGGAACCATATTCAAAGAAATAGAAGAAAACTTGAAGTGAAGAAAAACTCATTTCAGGTATCAAATTGAAAGCGCATATCAAGGACTGAGTAGAATAAAATTTTAACTTGCATACTTACCTAGGTAAAGTTATATACATATGTTAAGTATGTAGACGTACCTGGGTAAAATATGTGTATTTTAATGGTGAAGAGAAAAATTACACCTTTCCAGTATGAAATTGATTATTTGCAAAGAAAAGAGCATCATACTGTCATTAAATTGCTCAGTTGAGAAACTGGAGAGTAGTACAGTGCAACTGTGTTTATAAATTTTGTAGAAAAAGACTGCAATTTAAGGATCCCATGACTAACCAAAATATCATTTATACAAGAGCGCTAACCAAAGACTCTTGTTTTTTAACAAGTCAGGCTAAGTTAGAATACCTTTTAATCATTTCTAGGGGAATTACTTGAAGTATTGCAGCCAAAAAAAAAAGTCTAGCAGACCTCAGAAGAGGGAAGGACAATGTATAAGAATCAGTGGAAGCCAGTACGTCTCAAAGCAGTGATAAGTTAAATTTTAATTATGATAAGTTGAGAAAGAATTCTCAAAATGCGTTATATACAAGAAATTCCAAAATATGGCATGGGACTACAGTTTTTAACTATTCCAAGGAAACTGTAGGGGTGGTAGATGAGGATAGAGGAGGCTTTTTTAAAGTCTTACTTTGGCATTTAAAGTTTTTCCTTTATTAATTAGGTGTATCAGTTATGAGGTAATGTAAAATTGGAATTAGTGTCTTGAATATGCAATTCAATAGAGCCAAATTGATTATTTCATTTAAAAGAATAGATTTTCCTATTCATGGGGATATCCATGGTGGGTCAACCTAGATTAAATAAATTATAGCTTTATAAAAATTTACTTTTTCAACAATTACTAGGCAAGATATGTTATTTTTTAATATTTATATTTATCCATTGAAAATGTATCATGACAGCTTATATGCCTGTATGCTAGGAATACAAAAAGGAAAAGAAATTTGCATCTATTGTGGAGGTAAATATACAAAAAAAAATGCAGATATAATTAGATGATTGCTATAATTGATATATACACGAAGTGAAGTGAAGCATAGAAAAAAGAACAGTATTTAGGGGAGGATGTGAAAGCCTTAACCAGGGGAGGAAGCTCACGACTGCCAATGAGCAAGGTAGGAAAGGCATGCTGAACAGTGAAAATAGATGTTAGGGGTGAGAAAATGCAGGTGTTTACCCAGGTAACTCAATCATACAGTAAAATTCTTAAATTGAAATTGGCGTGAAAATTAGATATCTCAATTATCCCCTGTTGAAAGCAGCCCTGAATACTTCAGTACTGCTCTGGGTTATACCTATGTGTTTTTTAATTTCAGGAAAAGGCAGTTGCTAGAGGAATTATGTGCAGCAGTCAGATGTTCACAACAAATTACCTTTAGTGTTTGTTTGTTTTACAGAGTAGAAAAGATATAAATTTCTAGGCTTATTTTTAAATAGCAAAGAGCTTAGGAATCGTGGCTTCAAAAGAGATTTCACTTCTGCCTTCCCTGTTTGGGTCACCTAGGATATGATTAGAGTAGCCATGGCTGCCCTGCATGCTTAACAAAACACGGTAGATGGTAACCACAGCCTGTTCTTTTCCATGGAGAAGAGAGAAACATGATCAGCTGCTGTGTCACCTGTGACTTTTCTATAATATTCCTACATAGGGCAGAAGGAAGGAGTACCGCTTCACTGTCAGAGTGGAAGGAAGGAGCATCGCTCCAGGGTCAGGGCAGAGGGAAGGAGCACCGCTCCAGGGTCAGGGCGGAGGGGAGGAGCACCGCTGCAGGGTCAGGGCGGAGGGGAGGAGCACCGCTGCAGGGTCAGGGCGGAGGGGAGGAGCATTGCTTCAGGGTCAGGGCGGAGGGAAGGAGCACCGGTCCAGGGTCAGGGCGGAGGGGAGGAGTACCGCTCCAGGGTCAGGGCGGAGGGGAGGAGCACCGCTGCAGGGTCAGGGCGGAGGGGAGGAGCACCGCTGCAGGGTCAGGGCGGAGGGGAGGAGCACCGCTGCAGGGTCAGGGCGGAGGGGAGGAGCACCGCTGCAGGGTCAGGGCGGAGGGGAGGAGCACCGCTCCAGGGTCAGGGCGGAGGGGAGGAGCACCGCTCCAGGGTCAGGGCTGAAGATTTTTGCTCTTACTGCTACTGCGCTGAGAAATTAGATTTTTCTTAGAATTGAGACGTCAGAGAGTAAATTCTGTGGCCTAAAAAAAAGATTTTAAAACTTAAGAGCTAACAGTTTATTCCTCTACTTACACATTTTGCTAGCTGCATATATATCAGGAGATTCCCTACACATTTTAGAATTTTAAATACTACAAATTCTCATGGAAGTTTGTTTCATTGAAGTGGACAATTTTTTTTTTTAGTTATGAACTTATCTCTCTTGTTCGTCATTACATGAATGCTGAAATCCACATACTAGGAACCGTAATTACGTAGTATGTGGAAGAGATTTTTAGCAAATATTTTTTGTATTGGAAAACCATAGTGTCCAAGTGGCAACCTAAATAATATTGCTTTAGAAAGTTTTTGTTCACTGTTTTTTTATTACAACCTCTTCTCGTGAAATGGTTTATTTACATGTTCTTTAAAGTTTCTGTCCATATTAATCGTCCTGATGCCTAACTGAGGCATTCAGAACTGATAATCGGCAGGCTTTTCTATTTAATGCTGGAAGAACAAGCTGCTTATGATGACCCAACAGAGACATGAGGAAGGTTTGTGAAAAGGGTGTATTCATCCAGCTCTAATCCTTGTTTTCAGAAAGGCAGTCTCTTTAAGTGTTCTCTAATTAGTGAATAGATATGGTTGTAAATTCTTGTAGACACCTCCTTTATAGGATAGAGATCGATGCTTGGCTTGTTTAAATCTTTGTTTTACATTTCTTTTAAGTGAAATTCTAATACGAACATTTAACAATAGGAAATAAAGTAATTTTTTAAAACATGTAATGATTGCTATTTTATCAATAGGCTCCATTGTGATATTTCTTTTTTAACGTCATCATAATTAGAAACTTTAATATTATATAGCATAAGATGGCGTCTACAAAATAAAATATGGTTTTATTTTTTGTTTTCCTACTTGCTTGCTTGTTCTGCTGATCTCTTTGTATGCATATAATATGTTTACTGCTATGAAATAAATTCTTTTTTGGTTTGGTAAAATTGCTTCTACCAGTCACCTAGGAAATGTAAGCTAGGGAACAGGACACTGATATTTAGACATACCAAGAGGAAATATATTGCTTCAGTGAACTGAATATAAAACATGATCAGGGAAAACACCTGGAAATCAAAAAGAACACATTTTAGTTATGCTTCTCTTTTTCAAAGAACTTAAGTGCTTAGCTATTATTGTTAGTACTAGAGAAGTAAGTTGGCAGTGACATTTGAAATATGATAAATAAAAGCCTATATACAGAATGTCTGCTTCTACTTTTAGCCCTTGTCTGATTCCTTCTCCAGAAATTGCATAATGGAAACTACCATGGAGTTAATACAACTCTAATACACAACCTTCCTCATTGTAATAAATGCATTCTCTATTACTGTGTAATGATAAAGCCATAGTTATTGAAACTGCCAAAGTTATTGAAGCAGAGAGATAGGAGCTTTTTGCCTTTATCACCTGTATTATTAATTGGAGATAATTACTGCGGAGCAGCTGGCTGTTGGTTTTAGGGAGCATCAATTGTTCTTCTCACCCAGCTGTTGACTAATAAGGATAGTCAACACATCTGTTTCAACAGCTGGTAATTAACAAAAGCCTAATTGCTGCAACTCTTTTAACATCCAATCTGTGAAAAAGAAGGGATGTAGAAGAGTATTATTTACTTTGTGCTTTGCTCTTTCTGAGACCAGTTTCTCTTTTTTTCTTTCTCCCTCCACTTTTTTTTTTTTCTTACTTTGAACACCACTGCCTTTGTATGGAGCATTGAATGGCAGGAGAACACAATATGGTAATCCAGAGCTTAACTTTTTCAGATCTTTGTTGGTGTTTCTTATTGCAACATTTCTTTGCTAACTTGCAAGATAAAATGGATCAAAAGCATTTTGAGTAGTTCCATACAACAGTTAAAATCCGCAGCAGTGTGCCCGGAGCTGTGTTGCCCTTGTCTGCAGCATCCAAAAGGAAACAGGGAATTCTCTTTTCTTATGCTTTCACATGCTTAGACACAAACCTTGAGTAACTTCCACATTCATATACAGAATTTTTGTTTAAATCACTATATATATTGATTAATAGAAATGAAGTCAGTTTAGAAAGCCCTCTTCCTTCGGTTGAAAACTAAATTGTCATCTCTTAAAACTTTAGTTGCTTTTTTTAATGCCTGTATTAAAGTATTTAAGAAAACTTTTAGCTTATTTATGTAATCTTGCTTGGCCTTTTTTTTTTTTTTCCTCTTTAAAAAAAAAATGTGTTTTGGTCTTTTTAGAAATTTGCCTTTAATTCAAATAACTTCAGTTATTTCTAAGTGATTTTTGTAATAAATGAATAGGAAATTTACTGGCTTAGACTTAGAAACCTTAGTAAAATAGTTTCACAGATGAGACTTATAAATTAACATTTCTTTTATTTTGATTCTTGAGTACTCTCACTTAATTATAAACTATTTCAGTAAAATATCTTTCATATAATCTTGATTGTAAAGATTTACATTTATGTTTTTCACAATTATAAATATTTGCTAGTTATATGTTAATGTTTATATATTTAAAACTTTGCTTGTCTCCTGTTTTAAAAGTTTCCATGTGAAATATAACTTAGTAAGATGCCATATTTCTTTAAGAATATATTTTTCTAGTTATCATGGCTGATTTTTCAATAGCCTGTTCCATAGTCTTTTACATTGTCCTTATTATAGTCTCTTTCTCCCTTCTTCTCTCTCTCTCTCTCTCTCTCTCTCTCTCTCTCTATATATATATATATATATATATATATATATATACACACACACACACACACACACACTTTTTGATTAATGAAAAATTTATTTTTATTAATTAGAAATCACATAATACTGATTTTCCTTTTACCACATTCATAACACTTTATATTAATGTTAAAGTTAACTTGATAGAAAACTATCATGGTAGTCATTTAACATAAGTGTCTATAAAATCCTTAGTTAAAATGTTAGTCAAGTTCACTTGATTAAACTCGCTTCACTAACTTTTCAGTTGACAATATTTCTTCTATGCAGGCAGTTCTTTAATTGCTGTTAGGTATGTTGAAAGGTATAGAAGAAATTCTATCCAAGTGCTTTCCATGGACTGAATTGCAGATTGCATAATTTCAAAATTTTTTGCTGGCAAGACAAGTTTAGTTCAGCAGGTGTTCAGGTGATGAAGTGTATTATAGATGTAGTGAAAAAACATACATGATCCTGAACAAATAAACAAAATACTGCTGACTAAAATTCTAAATAGAAGGGCACTGGCATGTACAGAAATGTTTACTACTCAAGTGTAAAGCAGGGAGATATTGTCATTTTGGGAAATGTTTGCTTCTTGAGTTTAAATAAGAATTTAATATTCTCTGTGTGCTCATGTTCTTAGGTAGTACCAGAGAAAGCAAGCTTAGTGAAAGGAATGTATCATGCCATGAGAAAGGAGAATGGATTTTTGTGGGGAGCCCACATTCCAGTCAATGATTTAAGTGTTTTCTTGCATATAATTTTGTTTTTCCTCAGGAAACAACCTCACGAACAAGTGCTGTGGTAGACAGAAATTGAATAATTTCATAGGTAGTCTCTGAAGACTATAAATACTACATGATTAACCTGTTTTCTGGATGTTAAAAGAAGCATATATCATTAAATGATGGATAGGTTTAGTGAAGCTAGTGAGGTGGTCAGTAGTTTTATACATTATCAATATAAATGACTTTCAGAAATAGAATCAAGAAGTCTTGGGGGCCTAATATCTAACTGGATCTAACTAGCAACAAACTTAAGGTCATGGTCATATATTCTGAGAATAGGTTTTCATTCAGTGGAAACGATAAAGCCTCCACTATCTGAATTAATGGCCAAAGAAATGGTTCAACACAAATATGTTAAATTCCTTAGGACTTAAAAAGTAAATGGTATCATACAAATATTTTATGATATAAAAAATACAAAGGGAAGATTTCAAAGTAAATGACAGTGAATGGAGAAAGAGCTAAAATTGGAATAAACAATATCACCCCTGAAGTCAACACAATAGGATATAATGGCATGTTTAAATTTGGAGAAAAGGTTAGCAAAGCAGCTAATACACAGATTCAGGATTATTTACTAAACTGATAGTCAAGGGTCCTGGGTTCAGATTTCGATTCTGGTTCTGACATTAACTTTTATTTATAACTTTAAAAACTGAGAGGGTTTAAGTAAATCATTCCCTAACAAGTGGTTCTCTCACCCTGTGGATTTTTTTTTCCCCCTAGAGGGTTTACATTTTTAGATGCAGTTATGGGGAGTGTTTCAATTTCCACTTTGCAACATTTTATCAATTAGACAACTATATATATATATATATATATATATATATATATATATATATAGAGAGAGAGAGAGAGAGAGAGAGAGAGAGAGAAGATATGAAGATAGATAGATAGATAGATATATATATATATATATATATATATATATATCTTCTCCCTTAAAAAAAAAAGTGAGACTATGACAACTTCAAACTATATGTTAAATTAGAATATGTGACAGTTGGAGATCAGATGTGGCAGGCTTATGACACAGTTTATCACTCAACCGTGCTAGCTACTATAGTGATTCGGACCATTAAACTGTTTTAAATAGCTTTATTTTTTAATTTATATTGTATTTAATATAGAGACTCTTCTTTAAATGCAGGATGCAAAGAAAAAAAAACTAATGTTATCACACAAGTTACTATAGAGCTGGAAATGTATTTCATGATGCTCTTAACAATCTGATCAAAATTGTTATGTAGCCAATCATTATATCTCCATACTTCCGTCGAGCAATGTTAAAAGAGAAAAATATAGTTAGGGTGACTATATCCAAAATTTTAGTTACTTTTCATACATTTAGATTTTTGATTAGATAGCCCCACCGTGAGTTATTTCAGAGAAGGACTTATAAACAACAATCTGAAACCTTCTCTTGTATCTTTCTATTTAAAAGCAAGTCAAGAAAATTACTGAATAAATAAGCCTAATTAATATACAAAATGTAAAAATTTTAAGCATTAAATTATAAAACTAGTTTGGTCTATTTTTGGTGGTGTAATATATGTTAAATTTCAGTATAGACTTTTCCTTCCTACAGTGTGGCAAGTAAATACTGTAGGGACCATTCTGCTGATACCCTGCCAGGTCATAGACAAAAGTAAATTTTATACATTGCTAGACTCAGAAAAAAACACAGGAAATCTTCCAAAGATTTTACTATTGGAGATAACCCCTCTCTACTAATAAGCGAACAGATGGTCCCCAGCTGTACAAAGGCAAAACATCTATAGAAGTACTTTGATCTTCAATTAGGATCACAATCCTCAGACCAATAGCAAGGCTAGGAAGCTGAGCCAGAAAGGCCAGCATTAATCCTGGCTTCTTGAACTTTATCTAAGAATTGTCTCCCTTGATTCCCTGATAAAACAGACACAAGCTCTCCTTACTGGAAGGCATCCCTGGTTTAGTCCAACAGGATTCCCATAGATGATAATCAGGAAAGTGTGAATTCACAACCAAATATCAAGTAAGCGCATAAGGGAGAAAACCATTATGAAGAAAGACAACAGGCACAGGAAACCCAATAGAAGAAGGCACATACACCAAACAATAAAGTTATCTAAAGAGTATAGAATAGATACTATGAAATGCTTCAATAATTATTTAAATAAATAGAATATGAATCACAACCATTAGTAAACCACAAATGTTGTTTAGGATGCACCAGGCAAATCTGAAAGAGAATCACATCAAGTACAACAAGAACAAACAAAAATAGACAAAAAATGTTTGAAGTAATACATTCTTGGAGAAGTTAAACATCAGATTATATAAAACTGAAGAAAGAATTAGTGAGCTGGAAGACATATGAATTGGAATATATCTGAAAATTATCCATAATGTAACACTGATAGATGAAAAAAAGATTTAGAGTAAGGTAGTACAAAAAACATTTAATATACAAAAAACATTTAATTGGGTTCCCAAAAGGAAATAATACAGACAAACCGGGAAAACCATTGTAAAAGCAGAAAATGAGATTTTTTTAAAACAGATGAAAGGATAAAAAAAGAAATACATACCATATCACATCAGAATGATCATAATGAAATAGAAGAATTCTAACATCAAAGAGACAATAAGTAGCCAGCCAAAGGAAAAAGATTACTTGTGAATGAGCAGCAATTAGACTTAGAGATGTCTTCTCTACAGGTCTGTGGAATGCTTTCATGTGCTAAAAGGAAATAACTGGCAATTTAGAATTAAATACCCAGCATGGATGTTCTCCAACAATGAATATGAGATAAATACATTTTCAGACAACTAAAAATTGAATTAGTCATTTTCAGCTTTGTATAAAAGAAACTTTCATGAGTTGTTGTTTAAACAAAATGAATATGATTCTATAATTATGGAACCTCTCAACTGGAAGTATTGAAGCATAAAACAAAAGTGACAAATATACATGTATATTGTAACAAACTAATTTTCCTTGAGGTTTAAACTTAAATGAATAAGAAAACTTTTTTTTTTAAAGTACGAAATAAATGGGAAGTAAAGAGAGTAAAAGGGTTTTAAGATCCTCTCATTGTCTAGGAGTATTAATGTTAGATTTTTGATTATTTAGTCTTATATCTTGTGATTTCTGGGGTAACCTTTAAAAGAATGTAAAGGAATATGTAACACCCAAACTTAGGAATGGAAATGGGATGACAATAAAAGAATCAATAGGAAAGATAGCAATCAAAGGTGATGTAAAAAGAAAAAAGTAATGGAACTAGTGGGACAAATAGAAAACAAATAATAAGGTTAGATACTTAAGCCCAAATTTATTGATAATTACATTAGCAGTTAGATGATCAAATGTCCCAGTTAAAAGACAAATATTGTTAGACCGGAAAAAATAGTATACACTATTTATAATAATCACACCTAGACCAAATCATATAAAAAAGATTGAAATTAAAGGTTATAAAAAAGATATACAAATACTAATAAAAAGAATGCTGTTGAAACTATATTAACATCAAATTAACTAAAACTAGGGTCTGCTGAGTGGCGCGGTGGTTAAGAGCTGGCTTGGGATGCCAGCGGCCCCAGTTCGGATCCCACATATGAGGACCAGTGACACTGCCCCCTACAGCTAAGATGGTGAACAACAGCTCCACCTAAAGTTGAGTTGCTGTGAGTCCCTTGGGTGGCATAGCTGCAGCCCCTGCTGCAGTGAGCTGCCATAGACTACAATGAGTGGTTGGCAGCCAGTGTGAGCTGCTGGCAGCCGATGTGAGCTGCCAAGAGCCGCTGTGAGCCGCCGTCCAGAGGCTGGTGACCAATCTGTCTCCCCCAGGAAGAGCGCAATGATGATACCAACATGGGCCAGTGAAGCGACGACCTCCACAACTAGACTGAAGGACAAAAGGACAGCAACTTGTCTGTTCCCCTTCCCCAATTCCTCAATGCTGTTCCCCTCCCCCAACTCCCCAATAAAATCTTTTAAAAAAAAAATTAAAACTAAAGTAACAATGTAAAGCTACAGGATTTTTCACTTGTTTGTTTTGCTTTGTGTATAATAGGTGAAATCATGCCTCCCTGGCAAGATGGCTTCCTTTCCCTGTGCACTGCCACCATGCAAGCACTTACAATAATCCTTTTTCCTTCCTATCATTATGTTCCCTGAAGGAACTATTCTAGAACAGTGTAAATATTATATTATTTTGTTTCATTGCCTTCAGAAACATGATCCTCTTAGACAGTATTGAAAATGTGATTATCATTTCCATTTTTCACATTTTCAGAAAAAACTTTTTTTTTTTTTTTTTGAGGGCAGTGTTTCTGGCCCTCATATGTGGGACTGAATTGGGACCGCTGGCTTCCTAAGCCACTCGGCTGGTCCCGAAAACTTTTAAAAAACCAAATGAGGGCCAGCCGAGTCGCTCCGTGGTTAAGCACTGGACCCTGATTCGGGTCCCACATATGAGGGTCAGTGACACTGCCCTAAAAAAAAAAAAAAAAAAAAAAAATCTATAAAAAAACCAAATGATATTCTGGGCTCTAATCCTGTTGTTTGAAAATATCTAATTGGATATCTCACCGATATGTTTAATAATGTAGCACAGCCTCTATATTTATGGTTATACTCTGTAAAGTAATTCTATAGAAACAACTAACATACATATTAATTTTTTTTTTAAGATTTTATTGGTGAATTGGGGGAGGGGAACAGCGTTGGGGAATCGGGGAACAGGAACAGACAAGTTGCTGTCCTTTTGTTCTTCAGGCTAGTTGTGGAGGATGTCATTTCACTGGCCCATGTTGCTATTATCATTGTGCTCTTCCTAGGTGAGGCTGTCGGTCACCAGCCACTGGATGCCGCTCACAGTGGCTCTTGGCAGCTCACACCGGC
Source organism: Aselliscus stoliczkanus (assembly GCA_033961575.1). NCBI lineage: Eukaryota > Metazoa > Chordata > Mammalia > Chiroptera > Hipposideridae > Aselliscus > Aselliscus stoliczkanus. The sequence continues at coordinate 73,631,224 of CM066732.1, read as the reverse complement.
TGCTGGCTGCTCACGGTAGCTTACAGCAGCCCACTGCAGCCTCCACCATCGCCGGCAACTCAGGGCAGCCCAGCTCCAGGTCAAGCTGTTCACCATCTTAGCTGTAGAGGGCGCAGTGTCACTAGCCCTCATGTGGGATCCAAACCGGGCTCTGCTGCTCAGAGCTGGAGTCCCAAGCCAACTCTTCCCCAACGCACCACTCCGCTATCCCCATATTAAATTAAACCATATTGAAATATGTTCTTGTATAGTGGAATAAGCAGTGTTTTCTGGATACTTGTATTCTAGTTCCAACTTCCCTTGTAACCAGCTATCAAATCTTGGACGATCTCCAAATGTTTGCCTAAACATGTTGTATTAGCAACAATTTTCTCACCTATAAAAGTAGGGGACTCTATTGCCTCTAAGATCCTTTTCAGGTCTGAAATTATTTAGTGTTGTAATTTAATTTGTACTGTATGTTTACTTAGTAGATATCACCCAGAAGATTAAATGCCCTTGTTCTCACATAAAAACTTATTTCCATTAATAGTTTTGGAGTTACCAAAGGAAGGCTTAACTATTTCAGACTATTACTATTAAAAACACATTCAAACCAAACATAACAAGATTTTAAAGTAAGATAAAATAGCTTTTTCCACAATATCCATAACAAATAGTGTTCCGTGGTGTGAATAGTGTAGTCTGTTCTTTGTCTGTCATTCTAAATTACCAGATAAAACTCTAAGGAAATAGTGTAGTCCATTTCTAATACAGTAGCAGTACAAATGGTTTTCCTATTTAGATGGCACTGCTCAAGATAGATACAGTTTAAGAATGATGAGACATGTAGTTATATGACTAACCTAACATTAGTTAACCAACCTCTTTTTCAATCAATTATGGTAAAAGAAAAAGAAAAAAAAAAAGTTCTGGGGAATGTGATGTATACCATGGTAACTAAGGTTAACATTAAAGTATCATATATTTGAAAATTGCCAAAAGAGTAAATCTCAACATCACAAGAAAAAAAATTATAATTATCTTAGGTAATGGATATTAACTAAACTGATTATGGTAATCATTTTGCAATATATATGCATACAGCAAATCATTATGTTATATGACTAATACAATATTATATGTCGATTATATCTCAATGAAACTGGAAAGAGGAAAAAAAAATTACAAGAAAAAAATTTTAAGGTGTACTGAGAGGATACTGAAGATGTAAAGCATGCACTGATATACTAAACTTCCATTATTACCAGTGACTGTTGTTGAATGATGATTTGATTCCATTATTTCACCTGGAATTAGTTCAGCTGTTCCTTCTAGGTTTTAAGGTGTTTAAAACAATGCCTTTTACATTGCTTTAATGGGAAGCACATATAAAAGGTAGCTGGAGGATGTAAAATTGTAGGCTACACCACTGGAGATTGCAATCAAAACTTCATTGTTTTCCCTATGTGAAAAAACAATAGAATTGGGAATGTTGTAGTTCTCTTTATTTAATAGAGAATACTGAAGAGAAAAGGACAAGGTGGGGATTTTATGCGAGTATGGTGAAGAGAAGAGAAAAATTTTAAAACACATGCTACAGGCACGAAAAAATATTTTGGCCTTGCATAGAAGGGAATTTTATTGTTTTGGAGAAAGGAAATATATTAGGTTAACATCATTTCACATTTTAACATATGCTTGCTACAATAGATGATATCTTAATTTTTTGCATAAAAATTATAGTGTGTTTTAAAATCAGTAGCATCTTAGATCAATGAAATTTGATGATAAGTTTATAAGGTTTGTTTAGAGCATAAAAGTATAATTATAATTATATGTGTTTAAGAATTTTTTGTTACAATAATAACATTATTGGGTTTAGGAGAACATGTCTTAATTAAGACAAACATTTTTAAGGCAAATTTTGGTGGCATAAGCAGCAGAGTGTTTATATTCTTACTACTAATAAAGGAGAGGTGAACCAGCAACACAGTTTGAACATGACTTGGAAAAGCAGAAGATCCAACTAAGATTAGATATGGTCATGACTTCCAGTTATTCCCATTACTAAGTACACACAATTCCCAGTTACAAGACTCCTTTACACCAATAACATTGTATGGATTAAAACTGAATGTCAGTGATGTACATGATTATCAGAAGTACAGCAACAAGTCTCTTGCATTTTTACATTGGGCAAGATTTGGGTAGAGGGTGGAGAAAGGCTGAGGTAAAGTTTTAGAGGAGTCAGACTAAAGAACAAAAATAAAGAACAAAACATGTAATTATATATGGAAAGGCTTGAGCGATGTATAGAAAGGTGGCATGGGGAGGCATGCAAGATCGGTGGTGTCCCACAAACACAACACATATACAGCTACACATCGAACAAAGCCCTCTGAAAAGAGCTTGAGAACTAGCTGAACACCTGTTCCACAACAAAGGATAAAAAGTCCATGTTGAGATTTGTAGAACAGGCAGAGACACACTCTTGCCAAAACCCCCACCCCTGATGGTGACCTACAATTGGGAAACACCTCAAAAAAAAACAAGAAAAGAATGTCTATATAAATGGATTTTCTCCTTAAGGAGGCGGAGGTTTATATTCCACACCAGGCACCCCAGCCCTGGCTCCTGCACTGAAGAGATGAACCCCCAGGACATCTGGCTTTTAACCCAGCAAGACGCTTGTTCAGGAGAAACACAAGACTGTAAGGAACAAAGATTACACCCTGAAAGGGCTGCGACACAGCACAGAAAGCGGCAGTTTGTGAGAAACCTAAATTATAGGTCAAAGAGTTCACCTGTTAGGCTTGAAGCACCTGCCAAAGTGCAGAAGTCTGTTGGGATTCTCTCTGAGAATGTTACATTGGAGGACACCATTTTTACAGGTTCCCTCTGCCTTGTTAGCATCAGCACAGATGAGTGCCATTTTGCACCCCCATTTTAACCTGCTAACAGGTAGGTGTACAGTGCCCCTCCCACACTCACATAGCCTGGCAAATCTGGCCAGAGCCAAGGACACACAGAGACCACACAGGGGACGCCCATGAGCACCATGCTCAGGTTGCCATAGGATCTGCAGTTCTGGCCATCACAGATCTGAAACAATCAAAGAAAGAGCTTGAGAGACAACCAAGGTGAAATGGTAAGTTTCCTATCCTACATAGAGCCACTCCTTCTAAACTAGAAGAGATAGCTGTCTTTCATAATACATGGACAGCCAAGCAAAATGAGGGAAAAGGGAGCATGTTCCAAATGAAGGAACAAGATTAAACACCAGAAATAAACCTCAATGAAAGAGAGACAAGCGTTTTACCTGATAAAGAGTTCAAAGTAATGGTCATGAAAATGCTCACCAAATAAGAGGAAGAATAAATAAACACATTGAGAACTTCAACAAAGAGATAGAACTCACAGAGATGGAGAATATAATAACTGAACTGAAAAATATGCAAGAGGGAAACAGCAGCATACTAGAGGATACTGAAAAATGGATCCGTGGCCTGGAACACAGGGTAGTGAAAATCACCCAAACAAAACAACAAAAACAAAAAAATTTTTAAATGAATATAGCTTGATGGTCCTTTGGAACAACATCAAGCATATAGATGTTTGCATTATAGGGCTCCCAGAGGGAAAAGAGAGAGAAAAAGACAGAAACTTATTTCAAGAAATAGTAACTGACAATTTAATCTAATCTGAGAATGGAAAAAAATAACCAGGCCCAGGAAGCACAGATAATCCCAAACAAGATGGGACCAGACAGATCCACCCCAACACACATTACAATTTAAATATCAAAAGTGAAAGATAAATAATATCTTAAAAGTAGGAAGAAACTAGTTGTTTTTAAGATACTTAGGTACTTCTAATATTTAGATACAAAGGAAACTTTATAAGATTATTAGCTAATTTTTTCAGCAGAAACTTTGCAAGCCAGTAGTGGCATGATATATTCAAAATGCTGAAAGGTAAAAATCGCCAATTAACAATACCCAGCAAGGTTATCATTCAGGGTTGAAAGAGAGTTTCCCAGACAATCAAAAGCTAAAAGAGTTCATCACCACTAAACTACCCTTACAAGAATGTTAAAGAGGCTTCAATTTAAAAAAAGGGGGAGGCGTAACTAGAAATAAGAAAATATATGAAAGAAAATTCTACCAAAAGGCAAATATGTAGAAAAGGTAATGGATCCACCACATATCTAGTATGAAGGTTAAAAGACAATAGTAGCAAAATCAGGGCAGGCTGAGTAGCACGTTGGTTAGGAGTTGGCTTGGGACGCTGGCTCTGAACAGCGGGGCTCAGGTTTGGAACCCACATATGAGGGCCAGTGACACTGCCCTCTACAGCTAAGGTGGTGAACAACAGCTCCACCTGGTTGCCTTGATAGCTAAGATGGCCAGCGACAGTGTGGGCTGCAGCCTGTGCTGCAGTGCACTGCCATAAGCTACAGTGAGTGGCTGGTAGCTGGTGTGAGCTGCCAAGAGCCGCCGTGAGCAGCCGTCCAGAGGCCAGCGACCAATCTGCCTCACCCAGGAAGAACGCAATGGTAATACCAACATGGGCCAGTGAAGCAACATCCTCCACAACTAGACTGAAGAACAAAAAGACAGCAACTTGTCTGTTCCCCTTCCCCAATTCCCCAACGCTGCTCCCCTCCCACAAGCACCCCCCCTCAAAAAAAAGTAGCAAAATCAGCTATAACTACAATAATTAGTTAAGGGATACAAAGAATATAAAGGTGTAAAATTTGACATCAAAAACATAAAACATGGTGGGTTTAAAAATGTAGTGCTTTTAGAATGAGGTCATACTTAAGTGACTGTTGGCTTAAAATAGATATATATAGACACATATAGATGTATATCTATATATAGATATAGACATAGATATGTATTATAATAATACAGAGATCTACATTACATATATAGATGTATAAACATAGGTATATAGAAAGACACATACCTATAGAGTATATAGGTATAGATATATGTCTATTTTAAGACATACCGAGGATACCAAAAAAATGCATACATTTTAGGAAAGGAAAAAAGCTATTAAAATTGTAATACTCTTTATATACTGATAACAAAAGATGAATACAAGTCACATTTGACTTCTGCAATTATAAGAGGAGCTCAAAGTGGTTACCATCAGTGTCCAAACACTTCTTATTACAGCGAACTACTGCTTGAGTAACCTTGACCAAAACATCCACTTGTATACATTTTTTGGCACCCCTGGTATACAGATTGCCAAAAAATGTATACACATTTTAAGAAAGGAAAAAAACTGTATTGTAATACTCAATATATACCAATAAGAAAAGATGAATACAAGTCACGTTTGACTTCTCCAATTACAAGAGGGGTGTGTGTGTGTGAGTGTATGTGTGTGTAACATACACATACACACACACACATACCATAGGACCCACTAATTTCACTCCTTGGTATTTATTGAAGAGAAATTCAGGTATATCTCCATAAAATGACTTCTATGCAAATGGCTATATCAGCTTTATTAATAACCACCAAAAACGAAAAACAACCCAATTGTCCATTAACTAGTAAATAAATATACAAATTGTGATATACGCATATGATGAACTCAGTGATATAAAGAAATGAACTGATACATGTAATACATTGAATGAATCTCAAAAGCATTAAATTATGTGAAAGGAGCCAAATGCAAAAGGTTGCATACTATATGATTTTATTTATGTGACATTCTAGAAAAAGCAAAGCCATAGGGATAAAAATCACATAGTCGATGGCACTCACTTGCACCCAGGAATACCCACTGACACCCACAGGCACCGACTGACATTCATGCGACTGTGTCTGGCTGGGGTTGTCCTTCTCTTGGGATCTTACCCATCTCTGACTGATTGGCCATCCTTTGGTGCCAAGTGGGGATATATACATTACTAAAGATAAAATACTATAATACGGAGGGGCAAGATGGCGGCTGTGAGAAGGGCTCCATGAAATCTCCCCTGGGAATATCCACAATTTGAACTTCTAATAGGCTTCAAAGAGACATCTACTCATCACACAGAGCAACTAAGAGTTCCACACAAGGATTGCTGGAAGGTGGGCAGGCCGGGCGAGTGGGGGAAGAAGGCAGCGACACGTGTGGGGTGCAGCCCGCACCTGCGGCTGCTGAGGCACGGTGAGTGTTGCCCCGGCTTGCTCCCTGCGGCCCGCGGCCCACCTAGAGTTCAGCAACAGAGCGTTCGTTTGCAGTCTGAGGCAGAAGCCTCAGGCTGGGCAAGTGCGGGAGGAGAGGGAGGAGACAACTGTGCAGAGGTACGAGCTGCACCCACGGCTCGCCGGGTCCCCAGGAAGCAGGGTGCAGAGCCCCGCAGCGGCAGGGCAAGATCAGTCCCTGCACCCTCCCGATTCAGGGATCAGTCTCTGTGCCCACCGGGTCCTGCGGAGCGCAGAAGCCTGAAACCCGGGAGCAGGGGCAAAAAGAGGACTCGCCCGCGGAGAAGCAGCGCACGCCAGCCGGAGTCACAGGTCCCGGAGAGATGGAGCGGGGATCTTAGCTGTGCCGCAGGTTGCGCGCAGTCCCCTAAACCCCAGCAGACCTTTTGGGAGAGCAGCAGGAGATACGCTTGGGCGCGCGTCGGCTCCAAGGCAGACGCCTTAAACCCGGGAGCAGGGGAAAAAAGAGGACACGCGCTGAGACGCCGGGTGGAGACTCAGGTCCCCGAGAGACAGAGCGGAGATCTGAACCTCGCGGCAGGGGGCGCACAGTCCCTTAAACCCTGGCAGTCTCTTCGGGAGAGCAGCAGGAGCACCGCGCGGGCACGCGCCGGCTCCGAGGCAGAAGCCTTAAAACCGGGAGGAGAGGAAACAAGAAGACTCGCGCGGACACGCAGCACACTGGGCGGAGACGCAGGTCCCCGAGAGAGATGCGGAGCGGAGATCTTAGCCACACGGTAGGGTGCGCACAATTCCCTAAATCCCGGCAGACCCTTTGTGAGAGCAGCAGGAACTCCGCTGGAGCATAAGAGGCAAAGGCCTTAGCTTAAAACAGTGTTGGAACTGTGGCTTTGTTTATTTTTATGTTTTTAATTTTTTTTTCCTTTTTCTACACTTGAACAGAAAGTAAAAAAAAACCAATAACCCACCCACTCCCACAAACTTTGGCCCCCGCCAAGTCAGTCTTAAACTGACTCCTGAATGGAGCAGTAGGGGCAGACTAAGAAGATATTCCTACCTGCAGGGGGTTGAGAATTTCCACCCCAGTAAAGGCTGCAGAGTGAGACTACGTACCCCGCCCCCACCTTTATGCAAGGCTTGGGAGGCAGGGCAGGTTCACCTGCTGAGGCGTTAATTAACAGATTCTTAGCAGCAGGCTTTTGGTAGTGAGGAATTCTTTAATTCTCCAAGCTGTCAACCGAAAGGGTGCCCAGAGACACTCATTGAGCCTTTGGGGGTGCAGCCTGCCTTGGGACAGGCAAAAGCAAAAAGGCAGTGACTTTGTAAAAACCACCAATCACACGTCACAGCCACACTCAAGTACAGCAAACCTGCAGTGCCAGGATCACGCTAGGCATCAGGTGGCCTACTGTTCCCACAAGACACACAGGAATTTTTCTACAGCAGACATACTGAAGAGAGCTTGGTGGACTTTAGCCAAGACCGGTGCGGGTATTTTTGGTTTGTTTGGTTTTATTCTGTTTTGTTTTCCCTTTATTGGCTGCTTATCTTGGTTGTTTTTGGTTTTTATTTCTATTGCATTCTTATCATTTTGTAATTTTTAATATAGGCATATATATGGGTGTATATAGGTGAATATATGTCCCTATATATGGGTGTGTAGACAAATATATATATATTTTTTCTTTTTCTTTTTCTTACTTTTCTTTTTCTTTTTTCCCCACCCTCACTTTCTCTCTTATTTTATTCATTCCTCTCACTGCTATACTTTTCCTCTTTTCCTTTTTTCTGCAAATTTTATTTTTTTAATTTTTATTCTTACTTTTTTTATTATTATTATTTTAGTTTATTTTTATTTTTTAGATATAGCTAATCGGTTTCTCATGTTTATTCTATTTTTTATTTTAGGATATTGTATTTTATTTTGTTTCCTCTTCTGTTATTATTGTGTGTGTGGTTTTTGTTTTGTTTCTGTTTTTTTTCTTCATTAGTATGATTGATATTTCTGTACAAGTTGACTGTAGTTTGATGGTTGGTTTTTTTTACTTGTGCGAACATTTGGTTTCCTTTGGTGGCTGCGGAGGTTGTTCTTGTTGATCTGTTATGCTCTAAAATCACTCTGCAGCAGTGGGTCCAAACAAACAGACACAAGAATCATCATACGTGGAGGCCAACTTTAGATAAAACCAGAGCATTTCTGGGTTTGACATACAAGAGTCACACCCAAAAGGAAGTTGCTACAGGTACTAGGGCCCATAGGGTCCAAGTTTCATCAGAGGGGTCAATCCTCTCACAGCAGCTCATAAACTGCAGACGCTGCTGATCCTCACAGCTAATCAATCTGGGAGTCAATCCCACCTACTGACAAGCCAAAAGTAATCAAAACTAAAACTTCAACAAGTGAGGACGCACGACACAAGGAACACCTCAGAGACAAGCACAGGAAAATAGGGAGACTGAGTAATTCAAATATAAAGGACATACACCATATAAGTTTACCCAGAAAAGACTGAGAAACCTGGGGGATCTATCTGTTATATTGAAGCAAACACAAAGAGTAAGCCAGAATGGGGAGACAAAGAAACACAACACAAATAAAAGAACAGAAGAAACTTCCTGAATCAGTGGAAATAGAGGAAATAGAGGTAACCAACCTATCGGAGACAGAGTTCAGAACACTGATTATTAGAATGTTCAAGGAAATTAATGAAAATATAAAGAAGGATAGAGAAATCATGAAAAGCAACCAGCTAGAACTTAAGAATACAATTACTGAATTAAATAACAAACTAGATGGAATCACTAGCAGATTGGATGAAGCAGAAAATCGAATCAGTGACTTAGAAGACAACATAGCAGAGATCACCCATGCGGAACAACAAAAAGAAAAAAGAATGAAAAACATGGAAAATAGCTTAAGAGAGCTGGGGGACAACATCAAATGCAATAACGTAGGGGTCATTGGAGTACCAGAAGGAGAAGAGAGGGAGCAAGGGATTGAGAATATATTTGAAGTAATAATGTCTGAAAACTTCCCTAACCTGGCAAAGGACATTGAAATACAAGCTCAGGAAGTGCAGAGTTCCAACCAGGATGATTCCAAACAGGCCCACTCCAAGACACATTATAGTGAAATTGGCAAGGGTTAAGGACAAAGACAGAATCTTTAAAGCAGCAAGGGAAAAGCACCAAGTTACTTACAAGGGTACCCCCATAAGATTATCAGCTGACTTTTCTACAGAAACTTTGCAGGCCAGAAGGGAGTGGCAGGAGGTTTTCAAAGTGATGAAAAATAAGGCCTACAACCGAGATTGCTGTATCCAGCAAGGTTATCATTTAAAATTGAAGGCGAGATAAGGAGCTTTGCAGAAAAGAATAAGTTAAGGGAATTCATTACCACCAAGCCAGCTTTGCAGGAAATGCTAAAAGGGCTTCTTTAAGTAGAAGAGAAAAACAACCTAAGAAAGACTACGAACACAAATAACAAAATGGCAATAAATACGCACCTATCAATAATCACATTAAATGTAAATGGATTAAATGCCCCAATAAAAAGACATAGGGTGGCTGAATGGATAAGAAAGCAAGACCCCAGCATATGCTGTATACAAGAGACTCACCTCAGATCCAAAGACTCATACAGGCTGAAAGTAAAGGGATGGAGTAAAATATTTCATGCAAATGGAACTGAGAAAAAAGCTGGAGTAGCGATACTTATATCAGATAAAATGGACTTTAAATTGAAGAATATAACAAAGGACAAAGAAGGACACTTCATAGTAATGAAGGGATCAATCCAACAAGAGGACATAACTCTAGTAAACATCTATGCACCTAACATAGGAGCCCCTAAATATATAAAACAGATATTGTCAGACATAAAGACAGAGATCAACAGTAACACTATCATAGTAGGGGACTTCAACACCCCGCTGTCACTAATGGACAGATCCCCCAGACAGAAAATCAATGTGGAAACAGCGACCTTAAATGACACATTAGACCAGCTGGATTTAACAGACATTTTCAGAGCATTTCATCCCAAAGCTACAGAATATACGTTCTTTTCAAGTGCACATGGAACATTTTCTAAGATAGACCACATGTTAGGCCACAAAGCAAGTCTCAATAAATTTAAGAAGATTGAAATCATTTCAACTGTATTCTCTGACCACAATGCTATGAAACTAGAAATCAATTATAAGAAGAAATCCGGGAAGCTGACAAATAAATGGAGGCTAAACAATATGCTATTAAATAGTGAGTGGGTCACAAATGAGATCAAGGAGGAAATCAAAAGATACCTGGAGACAAATGATAATGAAAACACCACGACCCAAAATCTCTGGGATGCTGTGAAAGCAGTCCTAAGAGGGAAGTTTATAGCAGTGCAAGCCTACCTAAAGAAGGAAGAAAAATCTCAAATCAACAGGTTATCCTTACACCTAAGGGAACTGGAAGAACAGCAAAAGAGGCCCAAAGGGAGTACAAGAAAGGAGATAATAAAGACCAGAGCAGAAATAAACAATATAGAGAACAGAAAAACAATTCAAAAGATCAATGAAACCAAGAGCTGGTTTCTTGAGAAGATAAACAAAATTGACAAACCTCTAGCCAGGCTCATCAAAAAAAAAAGAGAGAGGACTCAAATTAGCAAAATCAGGAATGAAAGAGGGGAAATGACTACAGACATCACAGAAATACAAAAAAATTCCAAGAAATTACTATGAGCAACTATATGCCAACAAATTTGACAATCTGGAAGAAGTGGGTAATTTTCTAGAAGCATACAACCTTCCAAAGCTAACGCAAGAAGAAACAGAAAATCTAAATACCCTGATTACTACCAAGGAAATTGAATCAGTAATTGACAAGCTCCCAAAAAACAAAAGCCCTGGACCAGACGGCTTCACAAGTGAATTTTAATCAAACATTCAAAAAAGAACTATCACCTATTCTTCTCAAACTATTCCAAAATATCCAGAAGGAGGGAAGGCTCCCAAACTCTTTTTATGAAGCCTCTATCACCCTGATTCCAAAACCAGATAAAGACATCACAAAAAAGGAAAACTACAGGCCAATCTCCCTGATGAATATAGATGCAAAAATTCTCAATAAAATATTAGCAAACAGAATTCAGCAATATATTAAGAAGATCATACATCATGATCAAGTGGGATTCATCCCTAGTGCGCAATGCTGGTTCAACATCCGTAAATCAATTAATGTGATACACCACATCAACAAAATGAAGGATAAAGATCACATGGTCATTTCAATAGATGCAGAAAAAGCATTTGACAAAATCCAACAGCCATTTATGTTAAAAACCCTTAGCAAAGTGGGAATACAGGGATCATATCTCAACATAATAAAAGCCATATATGATAAACCTACAGCTAACATCATAATGGGGAAAAGTTAAAACCATTCCCCTTAAGATCAGGAACAAGACAAGGCTGTCCACTTTCTCCTCTTTTATTCAACATAGTGCTGGAAGTTCTAGCCGCAGCAATCAGACAACAAAAAGAAATAAAAGGCATCCAAATTGGCAAGGAAGAAGTAAAATTGTCATTATATGCAGATGACATGATACTGTATATAGAGAACCCCAAAGACTCCATCAAAAAACTATTGGAACTGATAGACAAATTCAGTAAAGTAGCAGGATATAAAATCAATGTTCAGAAATCAGTGGCATTTGCATATACCAATAATAAACTAACGGAAAGAGAAATTAAGAAAACTGTCCCATTTACAATTGCGTCAAGAACTATAAAATACCTAGGAATAAATTTAACCAAAGAAGTGAAAGATCTGTACTCAGAAAATTATAAGACACTGAAGAAAGAAATCATAGAAGATACAAATAAATGGAAACACCTACCATGCTCATGGATAGGAAGAATTAATATAGTTAAAATGTCCATACTGCCTAAAGCAATATATAGATTCAATGCAATTCCTATCAAACTACCAAGGGCATTTTTTGCAGAAATAGAAAATATAATCCTAAAATTTATATGGAATCATAAAAGACCCAGAATAGCCTCGACAATTCTGAGAAATAAGAACAAAGTCGGGGGGATCACGCTACCAGACATCAAAATCTACTACAAGGCTACAGTAATCAAGACAGTTTGGTATTGGCATAAAAACAGGCACATTGATCAGTGGAACAGAACAGAGAGCCCAGAAATAAATCCAGGCATTTACGGACAGTTAATCTATGACAAGGGAAGCAAGAATTTACACTGGAGTAAAGATAGTCTGTTCAATAAATGGTGCTGGGAAAATTGGACTGACACGTGCAAAAAAATGAAACTGAACCACCTCCTTACGCCTTATACAAGAACAAATTCAAAATGGATTAAAGACTTAAATGTAAGACCTGAAACCATAAAAATCCTAAAAGAAAATATAGGGAGTACATTTGCAGACATTACCCGGAGCAATATTTTTACTGATACATCCCTATGGGCAAGGGAAGTAAAAGAAAAAATGAACATATGGGATTATATCAGACTTAAAAGTTTTTTCACAACAAAGGAAACCATTAATAAAACAAAAAGGAAGCCTACTGAATGGGAGAATATATTTGCCAATGATATATCTGATAAGGGGTTAATATCCAAAATTTATAAAACACTCATGGAACTCAACACCAAAAAAACAAACAACCCAATTGAAAAATGGGCAGAAGATATGAAGAGACATTTCTCTAAAGAGGACATACAGGTGGCCAACAGGCATATGAAAAAAAGTTCAACCTCATTGGTCATTAGGGAAATGCAAATAAAAACCACCATGAGATACCACCTCACTCCAGTCAGAATGGCTATCATCAATAAATCAACAAACAACAAGTGCTGGCGGGGCTGTGGGGAAAAGGGGACCCTGCTGCACTGTTGGTGGGATTGCAGATTGGTGCAGCCACTATGGAAGTCAGTATGGAGGTATCTCAAAGAACTGGAAATAGAGCTACCATTTGACCCAGCAATTCCACTCCTAGATATTTATCCTGAAAAAACCAAGACACTTATTCAAAAAAAAGTTATGCACCCCTATGTTCATAGCAGCACAATTTACAATAGCTAAGACTTGGAAACAACCAAAATGCCCATCAGTAGATGACTGGATTAAGAAACTGTGGTATATTTATACATTGGAGTATTACTCCGCTATAAAGAAGAATGAAATCGGACCATTTGCAATGATATGGATGGACCTAGAGACTATTAATGTTAAGTGAAATAAGTCAGTCAGAGAAAGACAAATACCATATGATCTCACTCATATGTGGAATCTGAAAAACTGTATGAATGAGCAAAGTAAACAGAAACTGTCTTGTAGATATAGAGGAAAAATCAGGGTTGCTAATTGGGAGGGGGATGGGGATGAGGGAGAAGGGGAAGGGATTAGACAGCAAAAATAGGCAACTACAATATTGCCACTGGGATATGAAAAACAGTTTGGGGAATATAATTAATAATGTTGTAAATATTCTGTGGAATGTCAGATGGTCATAGGTCTTGTTAGGGAGAACATTTCATGGATGGAGTAGAGGTTTGATCACTGCACTGTATAACTAAAGCGGAGGTGGTATACCTACTGTAATTGAATATATATAGGTAGTCACAGGATGTGGATTATACTGTGGAAGAGAGTCAGAGGAAGAGTGATAGATATATATGATATGGGGGGGAGTGGGGTGGCGAATTGGGTGAGGAGGGTTGTCACTTTGAGGGGTAAAATGTATAACTATTGCACTGTGTTGTACACCTGAAACTAATTAAAAATTTAAAAAAAATCACATAGTTGTTGCCAGGGGCTGGGTGCGACATGAGGGCATTGATTGTAGTGGTTCACAAGAGAACATTTTGTATGAAGATAGGTATCAGAGTGGATACATGTGTCAATAAGAATCAGAAGTATAATACTGACCAAAAAAAGCAGTTGTCTGTAAAATGTGTAGTGTCATTAATACAGACAGTGAAATGTATTATCAATAAGTATGTGACTATATAATGAAGGAATAAAATATTCTTGAAGATTCTGAATCCAAATTCATGGAATTGTTTCACTTTGGGGATGGGAGGGGAAGGAGGGCATGTGACTAGTGTGTGTGATACATGGGTTGGAGTACAGGATTTTTTTTTCTTTAGGAAGCAAAGGAGCACAAAATACTTTTCAATTTAAAACAAGATTTATAGCTGTATAAAGAATGCCATCATACTGTAAATAGGTGTATTTAGTTGTGAATATATGTATATGTGTAGACTCTGAAAGGATGTATAACACACAGGTAACTGGTAATCTCAGGAGGGGATTTATGGTACTGCGGGTTGGAGGTAGCAGAAAGATTTACTTAACATTGTGTATTTTTTTACTCTTTAAATTTTGGTATTTTTATGTGAGTATAGACATAAATGAATGCATGCAGTTTTTATAAAATTGACAAAAATGAGGAAAATATGGCAGAAAAACAGGAAAGATATCTTGTTTGCTAATTTCCTTATGTTTGTGATATGAAATATTTTTGACTTGTAACATGATGGAATTATATGTGATTAATAGTGAAACTCAGAAATTGCAATAGAAGTAAACAGCACCTCTCAATTAGTTATGTTTCTTACATTACATATAATATAAATCCAACTCAAACTAGTCTAAGGCAAAAGGGGAAAAAACGGATTAGTGTACCCAGGAACTCCAAGAAAGGGGTCTGGATCTGTCTGGCATTCAGGGACCCAGGGGCACAAATGATGGCATAAGGATATAGTTTTCTTCTGGGGCGAGGGGGATAGAGGCCTCTATTTGAACTTATATATACCTGAGTTCATCCTAGCCCCCTGGACTGGACAGGATAACTGTGGCATAGGGTAAGGGTGTTTCCTCATAAAAGATGTGCTGACCAGATAAGGACATATCTGATAAAGTACAGGAAGGAGGCTGTAAAGCCAGAAAGTTTATAATAGCTTTGAATGTAGTCACCAGGGCCTAGACAGAAGATTAGATGTTTGGAATTAATTAAAGTAAGTGAATTTGCTGTGAAGAAACACCAAATCTTCTTAGCAACTAAATGTGGGAAAGAAATGAAATGATCAATATTACTCAAATCACAGGAATTAAAGTTTTCAAGGTCCCATTTTTATTGCAGAAATTTCTTAAACAGAATTTTCATTATGGCATTTTCCTGCCAGAACATTGCTGAGTTTATTTTTTGGTTTGGTTTCCCAGCCCCACCCCTACCCAGCCACCCACCCACCCACCTAAGCCACCCCCAGAAGTACCAGGTAAAAAACGTCAACATATTCAATTAAGGGAACATATTTATTTAGCAAATTCTCTGCTACCTGTCCAGTATTTGGTATTCCTTAAATACATGCTGCAGGATGTCTGACGTTCTGTAAGTAGAATGTGATATGTGCTTTTTTGTATAATTCTTTCCGACCTGCCACTAATCACAGGGTATCTGTGTCTTCCAAGTTACCATTTCAGTCATGTTTTATAGTATACTAAAAGTTGACAAAATTGTTAATTATTGGTATCAAAAACCAGCCACCTATTTTTATTTTAAATGCTTTTTAATAATTTTTGAGAATGTTTCATCTATAATTCTAGAATTTGGCACGTTAAAGACACCACTCAAACATCTTAAATTTGAAAGGTACTTTGCTAGAATTTGCTAGCCCAGATAAAGAACAAATTAATTTAGTGCCAAAATATATGCACCAAGATCCAAACTGCTGCATGTTTTTATAATTCTCCATTTTTAAAATAGAAAAGTGTCATAGCCTAATGTTCACATGTATTACACTAATTAATTTTCCTATGATCAGGATTGCACAATTTGTCTTATGCCTTCATTCCTTTGCAAGAAAATAATTCCAATGAAATCATATGAGTTCAACGAAATTAGTGAATGTCGCTGCCTCTACTGCTATTAGTGTAGTTTGTGAAGCGTGTGATAACAATTTGCTCTGTGTTACCTATCAAACACCATTGAAAGTGAAAGATAACATTTTTATGCATATTAAACTTTGAATGAACAAAACAGAAACCTGGTTTACCAGCACCGTACTTTAAAAGTTTCGTTGAAAACATTTTGGCTATGCCTGAAATCCAGTAGGAATGATAGTGGGAAGGTGGCAGTTCTTTTTAAATTACTAGTTAGAACCCTATTGAAACACTGATTGCAGACCCTCTAGAAATAGAATATTATAGACAGAGAGAAACAATAGCATTTCTTGAATAAAATATCTTTAACATTCAAGATCGCTACCGTTTTCCCTTTAGAGATTTTTTTTTTCCCTGCAGAAAAGGAATTGAAAAGGTTAAATCATATCTGTAAGAATCAGCCTTGTGTATTTTTTCATGTTAAATATCAAAGATGGCTTAACAACATATTTAGAATTTTCTGAGTTTTACTATTAATAAAGTTAAAAGAAAATCTAGTGTGATCAGGCAGTGGAGCCACATTAAATTTGTATCTGAAACACCCAGTATGCTTATCTCTACTCTAGATATTGCCCTGAACCCATGTTCCACATTCTGAATTCTGTGTATAAAGTTAAACATTGCAGAAGGGCATATATCTGATGATACAGATGAATAAGGTTGAAGTTTAGTAATGAGCAAAGCTGATAAATTTAATATGTTCATGTCTTTTAGTATTTCTGTTATTAACATAATTAGACTATTTTGTGGGAAATTATGAGATACTACAAATACTGATAGGTTTAAAACAACCAGAAATTTAAGACTCCTGTTCATACTATCGTACAGTACTTTAACATACCAAACTAATATTAAATTTCTTAAAATATTGATTACTTACAGGCAAAGTTGTTAGCTATGCAACAAGCCAGAGAAACTGCAGTTCAACAATACAAAAAACTGGAAGAAGAAATCCAGACACTTCGAGTTTACTACAGGTAAAATTCCTTTTAGCCTGTGCATAAATTAATGTTGGTTTGAAAAATGCTTCTACCCGATTTTATAGTGGTAAAATGAGGAAACACCTCAGTGAAATTGAACATTATGCACTTAAAATATTTTTGTAATTTTAAAATGACTCAGGCATAAAATGTTCATTATTTTACCTCTTTCCCTTCCTGCATTTGCTCAAGTTTAAGTTTAGACTCCCATGAGAGTTGTGAAATTTATATAATTTATAACCAGTTGTCTAAATGGAGCCTGGTTAGCCGTTCAGCTATTTGCTCATCTAAATGCCTCTTCTGAAATGATGGCATATTTTTTACATAATACATAAATATCAATAGTAATAGGCTTTCACATTTTATAATATAAGAAGTTTCTAAAGGAATGCCAACAAAAGATTTTTAAGACTAATTTAATTTATGCTACAAGAGTTATTGTAAAATTAATTCAGTAGGTCACACTGGCATTATTTAATGAAAAGAAATAGAGTAGAAATATCAGAGTGCATCTTTTGTAGTGTAAAGGTAAATACTGTTTTATGATACTGTTTGTTTTGTGTTGTGTGTGAGAAAGGTAAGATTGTTTATTGGGCTGTGTATAAAATATATATTCTCACTTGGGTCATGGTTTTTAAAAAGGTTTGAAAAATTATGTACAGCACCCTGTATGTTCTTTGATAACTTACTGAGGTTAAAAAAAAACCTCAAATCTGGACTGTAAGAATTCACTAACTAACCAGAAACTGTAGGTTATTGAAAGGTTTTTTAAAATTTGGCCTTCCTCTCTGAATAATGTTAAGTGCATAAAATACAATAAATCAAAGTCAGTTTTACTGAAATACAATTATGGAAGTCTCATGATATATTAGTATATACATGTGTCGTTATTAATACATTACAGAGCTAGATCTAACAGTATGTCTGTTAACTGTAATTTCAAAGTAGTGATTACTGTAAATGGTATTTTGGGGATAGCTGCAAACACTGACATATGACATGAAAATACCAGTGGTTTCTATGTGTGCAAACTCTCAAGAACCACTAAAACTATTATCGTAGGTTGTTGCCTATGTTCATAATTGTAGAAAATGTTGTATTTACATGAGATTTAGTGAAAAAGAGAGGTGAAAATTTTTTCCCCATCCCTATCTTAAGAATCCTGCTTTGGAGCAGTTTTACTGACATATACAGTAGTTGCAAGTTGAGTTGTGTACCTTGAAAAAGTTAGGTTGAAGTCCTAACCCCTGGTACCTAAGAATTTGACCATATTTGGAAATAGGGACTTTACAGAGTTAATCAGATAAAGTCATGGGCATGGACTCTGACCCAATACGACTGATGTTCATATCAAAAGTGGAAATTTGAATGCAGAGACACATGCATAGAGGGAAGAGTGTAATGACACAGGAAGAAGATAACCTTGTCCCTGAAGTCACCCGTCTACAAGCCAAGGAATGCCAGGGATTGGCAGCAAACACCAAAAGCTAAAGGAGGCATGGGAGGTTTCTGCCTATAGCCGTCAAAGAGAGCATAGCCCAGCAGACATCTTGGTTTGGGATTTTTAGCTTCTAGAACTGTGAGACAATATATTTCTGTTTTCAGCCCTCCAGTTTATAGTACTATGTTACAGCAGTCCTAGGAAACTAATGCAGTTGTCAAATACCACATATGTTTGTTTGATGACTGTGGGAAATCATTTGCTTGCAGTTAGAATCATATGTGACCACTTAGGTAAGCAGAACCCTGATAATGGATGAAGACATCCCACCCAGCCTTTTTTTAAAAACTACAGAGTGAATTGACAGTCTTCCCTTGTATTTTATACCAGTGGATTCTCAACTGTAGCTGTGTATTAGAATTACCTGAGGACCTCTAGAACTCCTGATATCTATCCCATACCAGCCCAATTACATCAGAGTCACTTGGCGTAGGACTGGGCTACGAATGGGTTTTAAAGCTCCCTAAAAATTCCCATGTGCAGCGAAGTCCAAGGGCCACTTCTTTACACACACATTTCAGTTAGCTGCATTAAATCAGGGTCTCTTCTTGGCAGAATAATAGAGGCATGTGTTAAACTCATTATTAAAACTTACAAATAGTGTGTGATTTGTGCCCAAACTTTTAGCTGCTGCAGTGTGTTACATAGTAGCTTCACCCCATACACAGGAGAAATTTTATGGGACCTTCTCCTGCCATCCTTGTAAAATAGGACAGCAGGTGCTCTGTCGATAAAGTGACAGTGCCCAAGAATCCTAAGAGGCACATGATAACCTTGCCTAAACTGACATTACTTTTTGGGAAAGAAACCTTAATGCCAATTCTTGCTGCTCCTTCTCTTTACTAAGTGCAGCCGATTGAAAGATTTTGAGAATTATAAAGCTTAAATAGTTGTGTTTCAAAGACTTTTTTGAATCTACATGCATTTACCAGAGTTAAATGATCTCTTCTAAATGAAGAAGGAACAATTATTGGCTCAAAGATAATGCTTCACAAGTACCCCCTCACTGCTACTTAAGAAATTAAGTACTGCTGGTTGTGTAGTGAAGCTACTGGGATTTGCAGTTAGCCTCGTCTATGTGACCTTACAAAAACACTTCCTTTTTGTACAATGAGAATTATAGTACCTACCTCATAGAGTTAAGTATATATAGCTCTTAGCAAGGTATCTAGCTTATTGTTAGTGTTGGACCAATGCTAAGGTAAATTTTTGTTTACAAGTCAGTGAGGTAGGTAGGAGGAGATCAAAAGCTATAATATCACTGAAGCCAAGGAAGGAGATTTCAAAAAAAAAAAAGTCAAATGTTGCTAAATGATTAAGATGAGAACAAAAAGTATCCTTTTAGTGTGAAATTAGATGGTCATTAGTGACCTCCGCGACGGTAGTTTCAGTAGAGGTTTAGATACAGCAGCCAGTTTTCTGTGAATTGAAGAGTGGTTAGAGGTGAAGAAGCAAAGCAAGTTAGACACGAGAGTGGTCCTTGAAGAAACTAGAGTAAGAAAGATGTTAACAACTGAGAAGAAAGGGCATGTTTATGACTAATTTGAAGGAGCCAGTAGAGAGAATTGTTAAAGGAACGGGATCCCTAAAGAAGTCGGATGAGAGAGAATCTGGACTCTGCAAAAGAGTTTGCCTTGGACAGGAAGATGATCACCTTGTTTTCATAGACAGGAGTGAAGGAGATGACAATAGCTGTGAATGTAAATAAATTTCAGTTCCTAATTAACAGTGTCGTTTTTTTTCCTGTAAAGTAAGAGAGTCAGTGTGGGCTTCTGAAGAGAGAAGGCAAGAAGAGGCTTTGAAAAGAGTAATTCAGGGTAGCTACTGAAGGGAATGGGAGAGAGAAATGAATAGAGACAAGAGCAAAGTTGCCATCCTGAATACTCATCTGGGAATGGATGCCATCATTTGTATGAGATCTAGCTTGTGCAGCTGTGTAATTTAACACATCAGCTGCCCTTGTACAGGAGTTCAGAAGACAAAGGATCAAAATGACTCAGGAATATGAATTTGCAGAAGAGCAGTTGAGGGTACACTAGCAGAAGAGTTGCTTAAATGATGAAGGATAGTCTAAGCTAAATAGGGCAGAAAATAAAATTGAAAGGACACATATGCTGAGAGAAAAGGAGAAATCATAAGTCTTAAGGAGATTATAGAGTAAATGCTGAGGAGGTAAAAGTATTTTAAGAACTGAATGGATTGGCAGTTGTAGTCAGAAAGTGGAACGTTGCTATTCAAGATTGGAGAGGTGAAGGACTCAGTCTGAGCGATGACAATGTTTAAGGCATTGGCCTAGAAGTGGATAGTTGAAATTGAGAGGAGGTGAGGGTCACTAGCAATGAAGCCAAAGATTTATGAAACTAAAGTATTAAATACCCATTTGGATATAATCTCTGAAAATACTGGCATATGTTGGGGTACTCACTGTAAGTGCCATAATAGAAAATGGCCTAACAATAGATAGATTAAAGCTACATGTTGAAATAAAGAGTGACATATATCTAGATGTTTCAATTTAGTGATGCACCGAAAAAGTCCCCTTAAGAAAAATAGGAAAGGCATCCTCTAGGGAGAGCCACGTTTCTGTAAAACAAAAAGGTACGGAGAACTTTTGTGCATTGTTGATGGGAGTGTAAAATGATGCATCTGCTGTGGAAAACAGTATGGTGCTTCCTCAAAAACTTAAACCTAGAATTCCTGTATTATCCAGCAATTCCACACTAGGTCTCCACCCCAGAGTAATTGAAAGCAAGGACTCAAACAGGTACTTGTAAACGTCATGGCAGCATGATTCACATTAGCCATAAGGCGGACACAACCCAAATGTCCACCAACAGATAAATGAATAAACTACTGTGTTACTGATCTACAAGGGAATATTATTCCTCCATAAAAAGGAATGAAATCCTGATATATGTTACAATATGGATGACCCTTTAAAAAACATGTTAATTGGGCCGGCTGAGTGGCGCGTTGGTTAAGAGCTGGCTTGGGATGCCAGCTGCCCCGGTTCAGATCCCACATATGAGGGCCAGTGACACTGCCCTCTACAGCTAAGATGGTGAACAACTGCTCCACCTGGAGCTGGGCTGCTGTGAGTCCCCAGGACAGCGTAGCTGCAGCCCCTGCTGCAGTGGGCTGCCATAGGCTACAGTGAGTGGCTGGCATCCAGTGTGAGCAGCCAGCAGCCAGAGTGAGCTGTCAAGAGCTGCTGGAGTGGCCGTCCAGAGGCCAGCAACCAATCTGCCTCAGCTGAGAAGAGCGCAATGATGATACCAACATGGGAAGGGGAACAGACAAGTTGCTTTTTTTTGTTCTTCAGTCTAGTTGTGGAGGACGTCGCCTCACTGGCCCATGTTGGTATCATCATTGCGCTCTTCCCGGATGAGGCAGATCGGTTGCGGGCCTCTGGATTTCGCTCACAGCGGCTATTGGCAGCTCATGCTGGCTGTCAGCCGCTCACACCGACTGCCGGCCACCCACTGTAGCCTATGGCAGCCCACTGCAGCAGGGGCTGCAGCCTACACTGTTGCCCGGGCTCGCATAGCCCAGCTCC
The DNA here is from genome assembly GCA_033961575.1 of Aselliscus stoliczkanus. Lineage (NCBI taxonomy): Eukaryota > Metazoa > Chordata > Mammalia > Chiroptera > Hipposideridae > Aselliscus > Aselliscus stoliczkanus. The sequence goes on along the minus strand of CM066732.1, from coordinate 73,609,063 downwards.
AGGTGGAGCTGCCGTTAGCTGTAGAGGGCAGTGTCACCGGCCCTCATATGTGGGATTCGAACCGGGGCCACTGGCATCCCAAAACCAGCTCCCAACCACTGCGCCACTCCGCCAGCCCAAAAGTTCTATTTTGATATGAAGAAAACCAAGACTAATTCTGTAATTTTCGTGTGTATATAAAGACATCATAATAGATTTTGTTTGGCAGTGTTTAAGAAAAAAATAATTACAGTTATTCAAATCAGTTTTATACTTACATATCCAGATATATATATATACATGTATATTGTCATGCTGAAAGAAGTTATTTACCAATTAATAGAAAATAAGCTAAGAAAACTATAGGAATAAGACAGTAGGCCGGAGTGAGGAGCGAGTCAGTACACAGTTTGCATAGACACCAAGAAACAGCAAAAAAATAAACGTCAAGAAGTCTGGGGGCGGCCGGTTGACTCAGGTAATTAAAGCACAGGCTCATAACATGAAGGTTGCCGGTTCAACTCCCACATGAGCCAAGGAGCTGCACCCTCCACAACTAGATTGAAGACAGTAGCTTGACTTGGAGCTAATGGGTCCTAGAAAAACACACTGCTCCCCAATAAAGTTTTAAAAAAAAATGTCTGGTTATCAGCTTTCCAACAGCCAAAGCAAAGAAAGATATTTAGTTTTAGGGACAGATGAAGATACACTGAATATTCATTTTACCTTGCCTTTAATTCTACCAATTAGTGATAATGATATTATTTTGTATTTCCACACATTGTTTTGTTTTGCTGAGTTATGCTAAGAGATCCTGTTACTATAAGCATCCCATTTCCCTCTCTGGAAATAAGGAGTATGGGAGTATATTTTTATGAGTTTCTCTATTCTGTTTGTTTCCTTTGAATTTTAGAAGACTGAGTACTAAGAAAAGGAAACTTTGGCCCTTTAGCAGAATTAGGGACGGGCAAGTGAGGTGGGTGGGTAGGGACACTAAACTTACCATTATAACTGACAGCTCTTTCACATTAAGCAGAAGGGATAACAGGAAAGGAATGACAATATGAAGCGTGAAAATAAAGTTCACTTATTACACAAGTGCTGTTAATAAAGTATTAGTACTTCCTCGTGGTTGTGCCGAATGCCGAGTTCGTTTGCAACAGCTTCATTACTCTAAATCTAAACAGTTTCATCAGAGAAGAGTCTTAAACTTGTAAGGGTTAGACTTGTATTTGGTAATGATTTTTTCCTGTTGTTGTAAACCTGTAGAGCTGCATTCCTAAGTTCAGGAGGCATAATAATAACAAACGCTTTTCTAATCGAGAGAATGCCTAAGTTTCAATGTTGGCTAATTTTATAGTGCTTCCTTATATTTTCTTTTGCTTAAAGAATGTAAATTCAAATGTGTATATAAGAATTAGATCCTGTTGTTCAGTGCCAATAGACTAAGATATAATATACTTACTTATAATAACAGCAGTTTATGTTTTAAATTTTTATTGTATTATGCCTGATTCCCTGTGAGAAGTTGTAATGCCTTTCACAAAACAGTAAAGTTCACATTTTAGACCAAAAATATTGAATAGAAAGCTCCACATTTTAAGGTAGTATGTTTCCTATGGTTGTATGAGTGATTTTTAATAATTAAATAGAATACTTATGTGTTTGACATAGTGAAAACTGGACTAAACGTGAACCCTATTGACTGGGTTTGTTATGTACATTGCAAAGTCATAGATGCCATAAAGATAGAGGCCATGTAAAATATACTCAACAAAAGAGTGAGATTCTAAAATTCTCTCTGCATTCCTTTTATAAATTTTCTTTAGTATGGGTCTTTTGAGTTCGTCTTGTCCGTATCTATGCTATTCTTAGCAATCAGAAATATTACTGTCACTAGGATGTGGCTGGGGTTTTTTATGGTGGCGATAGTTTTTCATTGAACCATATGTTCACTTAGTCAGAACTACACATTGATAAGACAGTCAGCAGTGATTATAACATGCCAACTCTAGCCATAAGGCTACATTTCTCTCCATGCAAATCCCTCATCCAGAGTGTTGACCACTGGATCCTGGCCTCATTAGTTCTATGTTCTAATCATCTGTGCCAATTGGACCACCCCATGACATACAGATTTTGTCACATCTATATTTTGTACAGGAATTAACTATTCATGGAGCTGTGTTATGCTTCCGTACTGCTAAAGCAGTAATCAAAAGAAAAAAACATTGGCAAGCTCTAAGCTTCCTGGGTTTCAGTTTCTTTAACGTTGACACTAGAGGCTTTTTCTAATTCTAAGATTTTGTGAAATTAGTCACCCTTTCATGTGAGGTAGATTAAATTTTTGTTTAGTGATGTTTAGAATCAAGAACTGTTCTTTTCACTCTTTTAAAAAAGTTTTATTAAATTTATCAGGGTGACATTGGCTAGTAAAATTATATAGGTTTCAAGTGTACAATTCTATAATACATCATCTATATATTGCATTGTGTGTTCACCACCCACAGTCAGTTTTCCTTCCATCACCATATATTTGACCCCATTTACCCTTTTCTTTCTCCCCCTCCCCCCTTACCCTCTGGTAACCACTAAGCTGTTGTCTGTATGAGTTTTGTTTGTTGGTTTCTCTTGTTCATTTGTTGCTTTCAGTTTTATATCCCACATGTGAGTGAAATCATTTGTTCTTCACTTTTTCTGTCTGACTTATTTTGCTTAGCATGATAATATCAAGATCCATCCATGTTGTCCCAAATGGCACTATTTCATCTTTTCTCATTGCCAAGTAACATTCCATTGTATAAATGTACCACATCTTCTTTATCCAATTATCTATGGAAGAACCCATCATTTGTTTCCATGTGTTGTCCACCATAAATAATGCTGCAGTGAACATAGGGGTACATAGGAGTATATTGTTACGGATAAATGTTTTCAGATTTTTCAGGTAGATACCCAGAAGAGGTATTGCTGGGTCATATAATAATTCTATTTTTGGATTTTTGAGGAACCTCCATATTATTTTCTCTAGTGGCTGCACCAATCTGCATTCCCACCAGCAGTGTATGAGGGTTCCTTTTTCTCCACAACCTCTCCAACACTTATTATTTGTCTTGTTGATGACAGCCAATCTAACAAGTATGAGGTGATATCTCATTGTGGTTCTGATTTGCATTTCCCTAATAGCTAGTGAAGTTGAGTATTTTTTCATGTATCTGTTGGTCATTTGTGTGTCTTCTGGAAAAATGTCTGTTCAGGTGTTCTGACCATTTTTTCATTGGATTATTTGGGGTTTTTTAAAAAATTTTACTGGGGAATTGGCAGAGAGGAACAGCATTGGGGATTGGGGAGGTCGAACAGATAAGTTGCTGTCCTTTTGTTTTTCAGTCTAGTTGTGGAGGATGTTGCTTCACTGGCCTATGTTGGTATTATCATTGTGCTCTTCCTGGGTGAGGCAGTCGCTCGCCAGCTATTGGACAGCCACTTATGACGGCTCACAAAAGCTCATGCCAGCTGCTGGCCAGCCCCACTGCAGCCTACGCCATTGCTGGTGACTCATGGAAGCCCAGCTCCAGATGGAGCTGTTGTTCACCATCTTAGCTGTAGAGGGCAGCGCGTCACTGGCCCTAATATGGGATCCAAACCAGGGCCCTGCTGCTCAGAGCTGGGTCCCAAGCCAAACTCCTAACCAATGCGCCACTCGGCCGGCCGGATTATTTGCGTTTTTTGTTGTTGCGTTGTAAGAGGTACTTATATGTTTTGGATATTTACCCCTTATCAGAAGTGTTGTTTGCAAATATCTTCTCCCACATGGTTGGCTGCCTCTTTGTTTTATTGATGGTTTCTTTTGCTGTGCAGAAGCTTTTTAGTTTGATATAGTCCCATTCATTTATTTTTGCTTTTACTTCCCTTGCCTTTGAGGTCAAATTCATAAAATCTCTTCTAAACCCAAGGTCTATAATTTTAAAGAACTCTTCTTATACCATTAAGTTTTGACTATTTTGAAAGCCTTTTTAAAATACAGCTGGCTTCACCTTTACTAGTCAAGTCACCATATGTATTTTTTGATGGCTCTGAAATGCAAAACAAAAAGAAAATTAAAATGAAGTTTAAAAAACAAACAAGGGCCGGCCGAGAGACGCGGTGGTTAAGCGCTGGCCTTGGAAGCCAGCGGCCCCGGTTCGGGTCCCTCATATGAGGGCCAGTAACACTGCCCTCAAAAAAAAAAAAAAAAAACCTTAAAGTTTCCAATTTTTATATGTCCAGGGATTTCAAATATAATTATTAAAGATTCTTTCCTTCTCCTCTCAACTTACAGAATGTGACATTCAACATGTATAGCTCAACATGTATAGCTCTCAACTGCCCTCTGTTATTCTATAAAATGATCCATTCTCCTCTTTTAGAAGAATTTAATAAAATGTTTTGCCATTTAATCATTGTGGTTAGCAAAAATCCAGAGATAGATTGGGCTTCCCAAGTATAGGTCCTAGGGTTTTCCATCTACTAATGTTATTTCTATCAGCTTGAGACAATTTAAGTTTGTATTTTGTTAGATAAGAAAGTGAAGTGTTGGGGGGCCGGCCGAGTGGCTCAGTTGGTTAAGAGCTTGCTCAGGAGTGCGAGCTGAGCTCTGAGCAACAGCAGTTCAACGCCCAGCCCAAGCTGAGCTGCCGCTGAGCTGCCAACAGGTGGCAGGATGGCTCAGCTTAAAAAAAAAAAAATGAAGTGTTGGGCAGGCCGTGTGGCACATTGGTTAGGAGCTGGCTTTGGACACCAGCTCTGAGCAGCAGGTCCTAGGTTCGGATCCCACATATGAGGGCCAGTGACACTGACCTCTATAGCTAAAGTGGTGAACAACAGCTCCACCTGGTTGCCTCTGTAGCTAGGATGGCCAGTGATAGTGTGGGCTGCAGCCCCTGCTGCAGTGGGCTGCCATGAGCTACAGTGAGTGGCCGGCAGCCAGCGTGAGTTGCTAATAGCCGCGATGAGCCACCATCCAGAGGCCGGCGACCCATCTGCCTCATCCAGGAAGAGTGCAACGATAATACCAACATGGGCCAGTGAAACAACGTCCTCCACAACTAGACTGAAGAACAAAAAAGGACAGCAACTTGTCTATTCCCCCTCCAGTTCCCCAGTGAATTCTTTAAAAAAAAAAAAAAAAAAAGTGAAGTGCTTCCCTTGGTCTTGGCACTCTGAATAACCATTATTATAGTTCCACAGGTATCAGTTGCCTTCTACATAGATAATCTTTGATTGTTTTTTGTTTGTTTGTTTGTTTGTTTTATTTCCATAAATTTAATCAGTAACCAAATTTTGCTAGGTTTTTTTTTCTTACAATGTCTGTTACTTTTGCCTTCTTATTTTTCAAAGTTCCTACCTTAGGCTAGACTTGTATAACTTCATGCGTAGGCTTTTCTTGCTACTTCATGTACTTATCTCCATTCCTCACTCCTCTTAAGATTCCTGAAACATTTTTTTCAACCTCTCACTCAGTCCTCAACTGTTATTTAATAATACCACCTTACCTATAGAATAAATTCCGAACTCTTTTAACATTTTTGAGCCCTTGATATTGCTGCCAGTTCTTTCAGATTTATGTTTTATCAGTGATCTTTTTGCCTTCCTATTTCATTCATATCAGTGTCACCAGAGCCAATACACTGCCTCACATCATAGGCAGTCAACAAATGTTTGTTATGCTAAGTTGACTATTATTTGGACTCCCAAAGTGAACCATTCACTATTCCCTGGACACACTGTGACGTTTCCCACTCCTTTATGTCACCAATCATCCTGGAATACTCCTTCTCTGCCTATCATATTCTTAGTGAGCCTTCAGAACACAATTTAAATACCAGCTATTCCATTAATCTATTCCTGATCTCAACCAGAAGTGATCTGATTCTACCTAAAGCTAACTATCATAGTTATTCACAATAGCTCACTCATGCTTACCTGTGGAAGCATGTAGTTGCATGAATATTTCTCTTAATTCCCCACCCGGGGCTTCTATTCTTTGTATGTAGCAGAGCTTCAGTAAACATTTGCCAAACAAACGAATAAATGATCAAAATTAACATAAGATTGAAAGTTTCTTCACATTAAAAGTTTCTTCTACTGAGTGGTAGTCTGTGCGGTGCATATAATTCAGTGTTAAATGAAATGACTGGAGTTTACATGGATCTAGTCCATCACCTCACTTAGTCTTTTGCAGAGGTGTCGGGATGTATTAGTTAGGGTTCTTCAGAGAGACAGTAGCAATACTGTATTTATACAGGGAGAGATATTTATTTTAAGCAAGGCTCATGCAGTTGTGGGGCCGACTGGCGTATCCAAAATCTACAGGGCAAGCCAGCTGGCTGGAGGACCCGGGAAAGAGCTGATGCAGCAGTCATGAGTCCCAAGATGCAGAATTCCTCCTTTGGGGGAGTCTCAGTCTTTCACTTACAGCCTTAAATTGATTGGCTGAGCCCCACCCACATTGTAGAAAGAACGGGTACCATAGCGTAAATGAGTTGACACATAAAATTAACCATCACACTCGGTGCATTTCAACAATTTTTTGAGGCTAAAAAAACAGGCAAAGTAAAAGCTACTGTTTCTAAAAGGAGCATGTACTCTCATCTCACTACATTTCCCATCCTGGCTACTTCATGCATTTAGAATCGTATGCCTCTGTCATATAGGCATTTAAGGTTGTGATCACAGATGTATGTTGTGATCTTTATTTACAAAAGGAGTATTTGTACGCATGGGCACATGCCTTGGCCCCTGGTTACCTCTCCAGCCTCATTTCTTAATGTGTTTCTACTCCTGCTTCACTCCAGCTTCACTAGCTCCTTTATTGCCTCCAACACTCGAAGAATGCTCCCAACTTAAGGTCCTCTTTTTTTCTCTGCTTCGAGAGATCTGCCCCCACAAAGGTCACAAATCTGCTCCTTCACTTTGTTCAACTTTGCCTAAATGCCCCTGACCGCACTATCTAAAATAGCCTGCCCCCTCAGGGCACCACTCTACTTGTCACCCTCCTTTATTTTTCTTCACAGTAGACATGCCTGTATGACACTATATGGTGTTTGTGGAATTTCCTCTATAAATTAAATTCTGCAAGGACAAGGATTTTGTTTGTTTACTACTACATCTTACAGCTAAATCGGTGCCTGGTACATCTTTAACGGTCAATAAAAGCTTACTGAATGTATGAATATATGTGCAAGCATTGTGATACCCCAGAAATTTAACAGCAGTAAGTGGGACTGACTGTAGCAGATAGTTATTATATGTGGGGTGAATGTAACTTGCATTTCATACACTACTAAAATATTTGAATTTTTTATGTGTATGTATTATTTTATATTAAAAAGTTGTAATTTTTTAAATACCTTTATCCATAATAGCCTGTGCAAATTAAATTTGATGCCTAGATATAAATAAGCATCTATGAAAAAATAAATCTGTAATGCCTGTGTGTGTGTGTGTGTGTGTGTGTGTGTATAAAACAATGAAGTTCATTTTCTTTAGTACATTTTATGTTGTGTTTTACAAAAAGATGAGATATATAAGGGAGTACAATCCAAAGTAAATTCACCTACATTATGAATTGAATGCCTATAAATGACAACCTTACTTAAGTTTAAGTTTGCCAAATATTTTAAACTATTTTTTAAAGCACATTTCAGAAACTTAAATACTTCTAAAAAATAAAATGTTAAGAAGAATATTACCAACTTTAAAAGAAACATTAACCTCAACATTCTTCTGCCACATGGTAGAAGTGGGGGGTCCATGACAGGTTAGTGTGGGGAAAGGGTGCCTTTTTTTAAAAATTCAGTACTCTGAACATTAGCTATGGTCAGAAATGACAATGAAAGGAAGAGAATTCTTCATATTTCAAAAGACTTTACTCTGTACAATTAGATTTACATTTGAATTATAAATGTTCTCTCTTTCCTGTCTATACATGACATAAATACATTATTAAATGCATTAAAGTTTTAAATTAAAGAATCTAAACTAGTTTAAAATATTTAACAAATGGAAAATAGTAGCTAATAATGGCAGACCTTTGTTCAGAAACATTCTGATTCATTAATTGCAGAAACAATAAATAATAATGTTAACATATAGAACAAGATATAATAAACTGAGATCTTTGAGCTACTGTTGATTTCTGTAAACTTTCTAATGCCACTGCTGTCATAAAGAGCTTAGTAAATATTGACTGAAGATGATGATGATCCAGCAATATTTTTAAGACTGGGTGTCACTGGCAGTACAGTCAGATATCCGGGACTTAACGTTGTCATTTTGCCATGGGTCCCTTCCACCTGGGCCTCTCCCAAAAGGATAAATGTTTACCTGCAGTTAGGCATTTGAATGTGTAAATATTCCTGTCTCAACTATATTTTAAGGAGCTAGAGTTTTCACTCTTTAAATTATGAAGTAGTTGTTCTCCGAAGTTTAAATTGATATTCCAAAAGTTAGCAAAGGTGAAAATAGGCTTAATTAAATGTTTTTCCCATAATTCCAAACAAAAATTTGTTTTATACACTCAGGTCAAAATAAAAATATTTTGTTCCTCTTACTATTCCAAACCCAAGGTATTTATGCAACTTCTGAGTCTGTTACGGTTTAATTTACAGTTCTGTTTAGTTGCTTAGTTTTAAATGTTCAATATATCTGGTTCCCTTTGGGATTATAAGGGCTTTATGACTGTCACTATTCTATTAATATAGTTCCAGTTATTTCCCCAAAATAACTAGTTCTGATTAGATCAGAAATAAACACTATTCACTTATTATACGAAATAATCAAGAAATTAAAAGCCTAGGGGTTTTTTTAGTTTCGTTTTGTTAGACATTATTTATCTGATAAATATTTAATTCACTTTATTCTATGGAAAGCTTAATTGTCCTTTCCAGCTTGGTTAGCTTTTCTGAACTGTAAAAAATGAAAAATCAATTATATAAAAAAATGCGAGAAAAGATTTTGTTCTAGAAAGTTGGACACACTGTTGCCTCATAATTAAGCTGTATGCATTTTATGGTTCTATTTGGTTTGGTTTCATTTTTTTTGTTTGTTTGGTTGGTTGTATAAGATTCAGAATTGAAATAATCACTCCTCTATTCATTCTACTCTTTCCTGACAACTTGGGCAAAACCAGAGTCAAGTATTATTAGTCTCTGTGTCCTGACTTGATTTTTAATAAGTATTTCTTTGGGGTTTATAATTAGTAATATGATTAAAAGGTGGCATAAAAATAGACCTAATTTATAACTGCATAAAGAAAACTTCATTTATTTCTAAATCTGATTTAATTGGGCCTTTTTTTTATCTTTTTGTAAAATTTTTATTTTGCATTCATTCTTTTGGTATGATACAATATTTTATTCAGAGCTAATGCTACAGTAAGACAGATGGTGTAGATTCTGACTTCCTAGCTGGGGTGGGTGAACTTTGATAGGTAATTAACCTCTCTAAGCCTCAATTTCCTGACCTGTAAAATTGGAATTGTAGTAATATCTGCCTCATATTATTTCTGAGAAAAAGTCAAATGAAATAATGCATATCAAATGCTTTGTATAATACCTGGGTACAGACTTAGGTGTTTAATAAAGAATCATTGTTCTTATAACCCCTATGCTGAGTTTATATTAAGTTGTCATTCACTTTTCTTTGAGATTCTGTTAATACATTTCACTTTTTTTTTAGTGTTTTTGGCTCAAAATACCATATTCTGACTGCAGTATGGAATCATTTGGCTTTTCATTGGGAACAAGTTTTCACTGGAATTAGAGGGTTTATTTTTTCCTTGTTGTAGGATACTTTGAAAAAATACTTAGTCAAAATGATGTGCTTGAACTTAGATTTGGCCCTTTTTGATTAACAGTTTATTTTCAGGAGTTATTTATTCACACGGGACCATTTTAATGTTCACAAATCTGAGAATTAGAAAATTAATAATTTTTCATTTTTCTCCTACCCTTTTAAAAACATATTTTTAGAGAGTACAAGTTCAAAATATACCATTTCTCACAATGTTTTCTGTTTAAAAATCTACCTGGGAAAATAATGATGTAATTTTAAAGGTGTTTCTAATTCTTTTATCTCGGATTCAGGTACTTACCCTATCTTCTTCAATCCCTTCAACATCTTTGTAAGGCATTTTCCCTTTTTATAGATGAGGAAACTGAAACACAGAGCTATGAACTCAACTTGCCCTAGGACACAGCAGGGCCAAGAACAAGTATAAATATTTCCTAACGCAGCTGATACTTGGGCCTTTTACTCTACCTACTAGACAGTTTCCCCAAACCCCGCCTCTCTCAGAATTACCACTGAGGCAAAACTGGTACTTCAGCATTACTTCCTGACTTGGATATGCTTGATGTGTTTATCACAGAAAACACACCCTTGAGACCAAATTAAAGACATGTTAAAATGATAAAAGAATCTGATCATCTTTGGAGTGTAACAGTCTGTGTTCACTCAAATTATACATATTACTATGGCACTCAATGTCTGGATTTATAAGTAGACTACCTGTGAATTTTTGTTTTAGAACCTTTAAACTTTAGCATTATACCATATATCAGACTAAAAAAGGTAAATATTGTGCCTGAAAGTAATTTTATCCACAGAATCATTTATTTTTAATGATTCTATTTTGTGGTACTGATGTTGTTTTATCAGTGTTCTAGCACAATCACGAACATAACATTGACCATATTTAGAAGTTATCATGAACTAAAGAGCCATTTTCAGTTATATATGAATTTATTAAGAGCATACTATTTAGTAAGGCCTATGCAGTCTTTGGAAAAAGAGTAAAAGAGGATGAGATGTAATTGCTACCGTCAAATTATAATTAAATAAAAAGAAAAATGTATACTCAAATGAGTGTATGAGTATATGCTGTTGAATAAAATAATTTGACCGTGGGAAGTCACAGAAGGGAGAAATGATTATAGACTGAAATAGACAACGTTTTATGGAATGATTGGGATTTGAGATATGAACAAAGAATTCTAAAAGGAAAAGAGGAGGAAGAAGCAGGGCATTCTAATCTAGAAAATGGTATACGCAAAAGGGAAGAAATTGTAATGAGTATGTTGTGTTACATTATGGGATTGAGAGAAAGTCGCAGGAATTTGAATGCTAACATGAATTTAATTTTGATTCTGTATTCCATAGGGATACAGAGCCTTGGGAATCTGGAACTTTTTCTTAAAAACATTAAAAATAAAATTTATATTAAAAATATACAATATATTCTGTAATTTACAGAAAATGTAAAGCATTTTAAAAGCTTAAATTAATTTTTAAATTTTGCATATATACAAAAGCCCATAGGGGTGGTCAGGTGGCTAAGCTGATTAGAGCGCGTGCTCTGAACAATAAGTTTGCCAGTTCAATTCCCTCATGGGCCAGTGAGCTGTGCCCTCCACAACTGAATTGAAGACAATGACTAGAGCTGAGGTGCTGCTGAGCTGCCAATGGACGGCCAGGGGCTCAGTTGGTTAGAGTGCATGCTCTTAACAACAAGGTTGCCAGTTCGATTCCCACATAGGATGGTGGGCTGTGCTCCCTGCAACCAGATTGAAAACAGCAACTGGACTTGGAGCTGAGCTGTGCCTTCCACAACTAGATTGAAGGACAATGACTTGACTTGGAGCAGATGGGTCCTGGAAAAAACACACTTTGCCCAATTTTAAAAATAATTAATTAATTTTTAAAAAGCAGATAGAATGAACTATACATGTGTCCATCATATAATTCACCATGTTAATGTAAAGGAGTCAAAATAGTCATCTCAATGGATACAGAAAAAGCATGTCATGAAATTCAAAACCCATTCAGTTGCTCAATCTGACTGATAAAGAACATCTAGAGGAAAACTAAGAGCTAACATTTAATGTAAAGACTCAATGTTTTCTATGTGAGATCCAGAGCAAGACCAAGATGTCCACTCACCACTTCATTTCAGCTTCCTATAGGAAGTCATAATCATTGAAAATTGAAAAGAATGGTGCAGCCACTGTGGAAAACAGTATGGAGGCTCCTTAAAAAATTGAAACTGGAACTACCTTATGACCCAGCAATTTCAGTCCTGCATATCTATCCAAAGAAATCCAAAACGCTAACTCAAAAAAAAATACATGCACTCTTTATTGCAGTGCTATTCTCATTAACCAAGATGTGGAAACAATCAAAATGCTCATAGATAGACGATTGGATAAAAAAACTATAGTACATTTTTACGGTAGAGTATTACTCAGCCATAAAAAAGAATGAAATCTTACCATTTCCAACAACATGGATAGACCTAGAGAATATTATGTTCAGTGAAATAAGTCAGACTGAGAAATACAAATAACATATATGTGGGATCTAAAGAACAGAATAAATGAGCAAACAAAACAAAAATAGACTCAGAGATATAGAAAAAAAACACTGATGGTTGCTAGATGGGAAAGGGGTGGCAATGGGGGAGAAGGTGAAAGGATTAAAAAGTACAAATTAGTAGTCACAGTGTAGTCACAAAGATATGAAATACAGTATGGGGAATATAATCAATAGTGTAAAGATTATGTAGGGTGCCAGATGGATACTGGACTTATCAGGTGGATCACTTCATAGACTGTGTAGATGCCCAATCACTGTGCTATAAAGCTGAAGTAGAATAATATTGAATGTCAATTACAGTCAAATATACATATATATATTTATGGGATGTAAAATACCGCCTAGGGAATATAGTCAATGGTATTGTAACAGCTATATACGATGTCAGAGGGGTAGTAGCTTGGAGGCATTATTACTTTGTGAGGGGTCTAAATTTCTAACTAGTATATTGCTTTCTACAGCTGAAACCAGTTTTAAAAAATGAGGTATCCGTATTCTTCTGAGATTTAAAAAAAAAAGAAAAATGGAAAAGAAATAAAGATTCTTTATTCACAGACAATATGATTGTGTACATTAAAATCCTAAGGAATCTTCAAAAAAGCTACTAAAATAAGTGAATGCAGGTCAATATGCAAAAATCAGTTGTATTTTTATCTATGCTCAATGGACAGTTAGAAAATGAAATTCAAAATTTTTTTTTTATGGTCACTTCCAAAATTTTGAAAAATTTTAAGGAAAAATTTAACACTGTGCTCTGAAAACCATAAGACATGGAAGACATGAGTAAATGAGGAAATATACAATGTTCATAATTGGTAAGACTTTTCTGCCTAAATATTGCAAAGATATTCATTCATTCTCTCCAAATTAATCTGTAAATTTAACACTATCCTAATAAACTCATTCACTCTTTATTATTGATATTGCCAAGCTAATGCTAAAATTTATGTGGAAATACAATTGATTTAGAATTGCCAAAATGATTTTATATAAGAAACAGTTGGAGGAATTACACTGCCTGATTTCAAGATAGATATATTCTATAAAATCACAGATATCAAGAGACTGGTAATGGTGAAAGGATAAAAGTATCACATAGATCATTGGAATAAAACAGAGCCCCACACATAGAAGAGCTGTTCACTTTCAACATTGTAGACAAGTCAATTCATAGGGGAAAGGAAAGTCTATTCAACAAATAGTGATAGAACAACTGGATAACTATATAGAAAAAAATTAACATTTACCCTAACCTCATATCATTCACAAACTGACTGTAACAGACATGGTCTTCTTTGAATGTTTATTCCAGCACCTCATATACTGTCCAAACGACAGTAAGTGTGAAATAGTTATTTGTGTAATGCGTAAATGATTAGGCTATCATACTTCTGGCTCAAATCTCAGTGAGAGATGCTTACCACACTTTTAGAAAGCTACATAAACTGCATGTTTTAGTCTCAATACGATGTAACCTAATTAGATTCTAGTGTCTCATTCCACTGTGTCAGTCTGGGTGGCTTTCCAGTCATAGCTTCCAGATACACTCACCAGGCACTGAACTACTTAATAGTTTTACAGATATTTCTTTGTGTCATTGCATTTGTATATATTAAAAGTTGCAAGAATAAGAGCATGTTAAGTAGAGAAATGAGAGGCTGAACAGTGATACCTGCCTGTGGATAGTTCAGTACTATTTGTTGATGCTGCCGATTTGCTGATTTGCAGTTTACTCCCACTGGCAGCCAGAGTCAGCATGACACATTCATTTCTCCTAATATTTAATTCTAATGAGTTCTCCTTTTTAATAATAGAAGTATAGTACAACTTTATTTTGCTCCAGTAAGTTAATGGATGTTGGTACCTATCTTTTCAATGTATGGGTGCATAGACAGTGCTGAATGTCGGTAGATAAACTAGAGTTAAGATGACTTGGCCATTGACCCAGAAAAGCATGATTGGAGGCAAAGTTCAGGACTCCTGATGGCTGATTTCATACAACAGTCCTTAAAGAAGCAGGTTGTATTATAGAATACCTCGCTCATCACATGGCTGCAAACTAGACATACTCGTAAATAAAGACCAAAACAGAAAAGTCTGACCAACAGAAAACAAAATGCTTCTCTTCAAAGCTGGTTCATGATACTACTTCTTCAATCACTGCCCCAGAAGGAAACCCGCAGTAGCCAGTGTGGGCTAATAGGACTGCAGAAGTACCTACCATTGCAGACGGCAGCAGTTCTGAAACAAGAATGTGAATCACGGCTTTCTGTATGTGCTGCCTAGTGTGAAATCGGTCTCTCCAAGTTCTGGTTTTGTAGTAGTTTATTTATAACGTGCCCATGGTGTCACTGACAGGAAATTATATTTGTTTTAATTGGTGTTATTATAAGTAAATTCTGATATATAGGAAAATTCGTTTTTTATTTCACTAAACCATTTCGATTTTTTTAAATGATTGTTTTGCCAATAAATACTTGTTAGTAACAGCTAGCAAACTTATTAGCAGCTTTTAAAGTCTCAATAGTTCACTTTATTCTTTACATATTAAGTAGTCTTAGAACCTTTGCATCATATAGATGACACTTGAAACGTATAATTTTACAAACCAGTGTCACCCCAATAAACTTAATTATTTTTTGTAATGTTTTCAAACATTTTGGAGGACAGGAAATTCTTTCATCAAAGGAAAACTCATATGAAACTCTACCTTATAAAACAGATACAGTGAAAAAAATCTTTACAAGGAAGGTAATCTTGTTTGCTGTGCTGTTGCCTTTTAAAATCAGTAGAGTAAGGTTAAGCAAGAAAGAGCAAGGGGAGAAAAACTTCCTGAAGGGATCCTAGAAAACTAAAAGTCATCCTTTACATTCTTAATTACACTAAAAGAACAACAGGCTCTCAAATTTCAAAATCAGTGCACTTTCATGTATATGAAGATCACAGTCATTTTTGCATTAATTAATATTTATTAATGAATATATACAGTGGGCTCAAATTCCATGACAGACATGTTCTTTTGTCTTCCACTTTAAGTTCTTTAGGTATTTATTTTTACATAACTCTTTAAATTTTTCTAACTCATATATGACTCCGCAGACATTCTCAAAGACCACCTTAAGTTAATTTCTGTTGGTTTATGCCAACAAAGAAGGGAATGGCAGCGAGATCACATTCTTCCTTCTGTCACCTGAGGAGTACTTTTCACATTCCACACATCTGTACTTGATCAGACAGGTTGCTGAAATTTTTGCCATGTCAAAGTCATTTCTAAAAATCAATAGCTCTATCCCATTTTCTTTTAATCTCCCTGTTAATGGGTTCTGCCATTGATCAATTTTAAAAATGGAAAAAAAATATTTGACAAAGATAATCCACACATCCTTGTCAGAATACTTGAATAAGGCATACATAAACTCAGATTATATTTTAAATAATTATGTGTATCATATAAATACTGACAAAATGTAGACTTTGAGAAAACACTGAACTAGCACAGAAATATGTAAAGAACTCTTATTGTCCCAACTGTCCTAAAAAGTATTCAACAAGTTGAATGAAGGTGGAGACTTTGGATTTTATTTTCTCTTCTTTTCTCCACCTGTCCTTCAGTGGAATTAGTAGTGAAATTCTTCACTGCTTTCTATACAGGTTGATGTTAAGATTAAAATGTTTCCTATTTTAAAAATAGGAAGCAACATTATTGACTGTGCTGGCCATGTGGTATTCAAGAGTTATAGTTCCTTTCTTTTGGATTGAATTTGTCAGGCCCAGTGCCAAAGGAGAAGGTTTTTTGGATCAAGACAAAAGGGTTTTTTTTTCTCCATCAAGTACTTGAAATCATACCATATTTTGTGTTTCTTTCTTGTGTGAGCCATGACTTTCTTGTACAGTTGTTTCATCCTGTCTGACATTTCTAATTACCTTTCTTTTTCTTGGATCTTGTGCTTTATTATTTCAACTTTTTCCTTCTTGTCACTCTTACTTTCTGTTTTATGTAGTTCTTCTTTTCACCAGAGCCCTCCATCCTCCTGCTATAATTTTGACCTGTTGGTTGCTCTCTAGACTGCTGCACAGCTGTCATGCTAGGAGTTCTCTTCACTGCTCCACTGGATTGGTTTCAGTGTTTCTAGGATTCCATGTCTTCTTTCTTGCTTTATTCCGTGTCCAAACAAGGTAGATGGTAGGGAGGTTTTCTGAATAAAGAATTCAGATTTGAAAATTACATACCTTCAAAATGTTTAAGGTATTACTCTTTTTCTGCTTCCATTAACTGATTCCAGAATGATTGAAATCAGTCTTCTTTGTAGACTTCCCTCATGGAAGATATTAAAATCTTTTCACCTCAGTGTTCTTCAGTCTCATCAGGAGGTGTCTGAGAGTGGATGTACTTTTCATTTATTGTGTTCTGTATTTATAGATGCTTTCAATTTGAAAATTCTTGTCGTTCAACTCTGAGAAATGCTACCTAAGATTATTTGATAGTTTTCTTCCCTCCATTTTTTTTCTCTTTCTGTTACCCCTTTCTGGTTTCCTAATTGCCAGTTGTTATACCTCCAAGTCTGATTCTTTCATATTTTTCTTTATATTTTTTAAGTCTTTAACTTTCTGATAAGTGATTTTAGGAACTTCCTCAACTTTATTTCAAGTTCTCTTTTTTTGGGGGGAGAGGGGGTCAATGGATTTGAAATATATATTTGTATAAATATAAACTCACAGTCTACTTCCTCATCGTTGCTTTTAAGTAGCTTTCCATTTCCAAGAATAAAAATAAGTTATCTGTAGATACAAAATTTCCACCACAGCTGTTGGATAAGAGGAGCTTTTCTGGGAAGTACTTTCCCATTAGCAAGTTGCATAAAAGTTCATGCATTCATTTTCTTTTTTAGTTGTGGTAAAAGTATATAACAAAACTTACCATTTCAACCATTTTTAAGTGTACAGCCCAGTTGCATTAAGTCCATTCACATTGTTAGGCATAGGATTGTTTAATGAGAGGAAAAAAAACATATATTTATATTAAAAAAAGAATTGACATCCAGTTGATTTTAAAAATCAAAACATGACTTAAAGCAAGGAATTATTTTTAAGGGGGAAACTGTATAAAATAAATGTTCTGCTGAATTATAGTTGTCAAAGCATATCAAACAAGTCATTATGAACCTTAAAATTCTTTTGTCTATTCTCTTTGCCTAGCACTTGACCACTAAGGACTTGAGATGAAAAGAAAGAGATATGGCTACTCAACAGTCTCTCTTTTCAATGCAGTTGGAATAACAAAGTATGAAATCTGGAACACAGCCAAGGTTTAGTTATTAATATCTTAAAATGATTTTAAATGTAGATTTGCATTTATTAAAATTTAATATAGTAGAAAAGCATGAATTAAAGACACAGTCTTATGAATATGGACAGCAAATGAAAATTTGATTAAAGGTGGCCATATTAAGCATTCCTCACTTGAAGTATCTTGCCAGCTTCTGAGTAATGCTTTGATTTGGTTTGAACCTTTTGTGTGTAACAATTTTTAAGGCAAGTCACTACAGTTCTTTCTGGATAATACAGGTCATGAGAAGTTCATTTGTAGGTGGGGCAGTTGTACTACTTTGGGGAACTGTCTTAATAGATCCATTTCATTAATTGTCATGAATTTTTTATTAACAAAACCAGTACATCAGGTTTAGCCAGCTAAAAACTGTTCTCATAGTTGTTATCTTTATTGTCAGAAATAATATTGTAAAAAATAGGGAATTACTGCACATGCTTTGACTCTTGACTAAATAGAGGAACGGCACTATCCATGAACAATAACTTAGGGGCATATTATCAGGTTGACATAGAGTGTTTCAGTTGTGCAACTGCCATTAACTTGAAAGCCCCGTGCTGTAATTTCAGTGTCTTCCAGTTAGGAGTAACGCCATAGCTGTCTGTTAGGTCCTTGGCATTAGTGTGATGAATGTCAAGTAGCAGGATGTTCATTCCTTCTTCCGTAACCTTTATTTCTTAGGTATTTTTAGTTAAACAGCCTTCTAAGGACTTGACTTTCCCAAACCAGCAGAGGTATTAAGAAGCAGCAGTAATGGACTGAAAAATGAATGTTGTTAGCATGTGTATTGTATTTATCTATAGAAGGTGATTTTTTTTTAATTTTAAGCAATTTCAAAAGCTTTCTTAGACATACGATAGACAGTTATAATATTATTATTCATATTCTTTGTATTTTCCAAGTCAAGTTCATAAACACTTTATTTCCCACCTTTTGTGATGTGATAGTAGCATGAATTATTATCTTTGTCAAAATGACTTAAAAAGTAAAACAGGGAGAGGCTTAGTGGTTTTCTGTGGATCCCCAAAATAATCTTTGATATACTGCATAATAGAATTTAAAACATGTACTTGTATTCATTGTACTTGATTAAATATTGGTCTTATAAAATTTTAAGCCTGAAAGAGACCTGAGAAAATCATATTTTAAAAAACAAAAATGGGGCCAGCTGAGTGGCTCAGTTGGTTAAGAGTGCAAGCTCTCTTCAACAGGGTTATCAATTTGATTCCCACATGGGCCAGTGAGCTGCACCCAAACTGAGCTGCCAATGAGCAGCAGGATGGCTCAGCTGATGAGAGCACATGCTCCTAACAACAAGGTTGCCAGTTCGACTCCCGTATGGGATGGTGGGCTGTGCCCATTTGCAGCTAAGATTGAACACGGAATCTTGAGCCGAGCAGCCACAAGCTGCAGACAGGCGGCCGGATGGCGACTGGACTTGGAGCCAAGCTAGCTGCGCCCTCCACAACTAAGATTGAAGGACAACAACTTGGCTGTTCCCCTTCCCCAACACTGTTCCCTTTCCCCAATTCCCCAATTTAAAAAAAAGAGAGGCAGAATGACAGAAACAGAAAAGATATATATAGATATAGAGATAGATAGATAGATAGATAGATAGATAGATAGATAGATAGATAGATAGATAGATAGATAGATATTGCATAATTTTGGAAGAGGGCATTCATGATGGCAATCCTGGCTCAACCATTTACTACTTGCTTGGATAAATTATTTAGCCTCTTTAGCCTCCATTTTCTCATTTTATGTGGAAATGGTAACTATCGTTCAGGGTTATTGTACGTAATGTGTATAACACATATAAAATGTCCAAATGAGTGTATAAAGCATTGAAAGCTCTCAATAAAACAATAGACATCATTATTATTCTTATCTGTAGATTTGGAATCAGACCTAGAGAAGTTAAACAGGATTAGTCAAGGTAACATAGCTTGTTAGTGGCAAAGATGGAATTGGAACCAAAGTGTCTTAACCAAATCAATTGTTCTTTGCATGTGCAATATTTCCCTTAATTACTCAATTGTCTAGGTCATTTAGTCAGAATTATTCATTGGTGAACACTCATTACTCAATAATATCATCATTTTCTTTTCCTGTCCCTAAAATTTACCATTTGAATGTCTGTCATTTAGGCCAAAATCCCAGATTTCTTTTCTTTTTTTTTTTTTTTAATGAAGGCAGTGTCACTGGCTCTCATATATGGGATTGAACCGGGGCCGCTGGCGTCCCAAGCCAGAGCTTAACCAGCGCGCCACTCGGCCAGCCCCTGGATCCTGTTATTTTTTAAAAGATAGTATTAAACTCTGTTATAATCGAGAGGTTTTTGTCAACAGCCGTGTATCAGAATCTGCAAAGTAGATCTACTTAGCCATGACCTCAAATAAATAACGTAAGATATTTCCACACTAGGTCACACTGTTGCCTCAGTTGTAAGTATCTGCCGATCCATGGAACCCTGTGTTCTGTCTGCTGGCCCCGTTCATGACGCTGTGCTCTCTGATTGAGCTATGCTCATTGCTCCAGGTCCCTAACTTTTACTGGATTATAGGCTTCAGGGTCTACCCAAGTTTGGCCTTCTCGGGGGCTCGTTTTCTTTGGCACCTTTCAATGGATCTTCCAAACCTCACTTCCCGTGCTGTGTTTCTGCCACAGAAAGTGTAGTGATGGTGTTAGCTAATACTTATATAGAGCTTTACTTTTGGCAGCATTCTTTCATAATCATAATCTAAGTTGATCCCCATAACAACTCTATGAAGCAAGCCGTATTATCTGTCTTACAATTGAGGAATCTAAAATTCAGTTAAGTAGTTGCCCAAAGTCAGACAAATTGTAAATGGAAGAACCCAGGTTCTTTGACCACAAACCCCATGCCTTCTTTTTCCCTCTCAATCAATGTTCATGATCCTGTCACTGGTAAGTGATAACAAAAGAATCCCAAGATAAAAATTTTAAAAAAGAATGAAAATATATAAAATGCTATGTTAGGATATGAGAGCTATCTATGTACAAGAAGCATCTCTATATAAATCCATGTGAGAAATAAAGTATTGCCAAAGTGTTAACTAGAGAATAAGTCTTACATTTCTCTTATTTCTCTCAATGTAGAGTACATGGGAGATAGCTGATAATTATGGTTGATTGATTTTTTTCATTTAGAATATCAGAAAAAAAGACAATGTCTCTTCTAGGGGAAAAAAATCGTACAATGATTTTGTTATAACTGTCTCTTAGCAATTTTTTTCTTATTTGTGATAATTATTATTTCTCTTTTCCCTGGACTGCCTCCCCTTACTTATTCCTCTCATTTTAAGCCCCACCTACATGTTGATGACTCCTAAATGCAGATGTGCAGCCCAAATCTTTCTCTTTAGCTTCAGTTTTTATATGAAAACTGTCTCATGGACATTTCCAGATGATATTTCACAGGCCTCCCAACTCAGAATGTCTAAAACCTAAGGCAGTGACTCCCTTTAAAAAGCTGCTCTTCCTTCTAAATGCCTACGTCAACAAATTCCAACTGTTTCACTTTTTAAATATTTCTTGAATCTGTTTTCTTCTCTTTTCTGTCATAACTACCAATACCCTCTTCGGATCCTCATTATACTCACCACTGAAATGGACTCCTCTCTAAAACATTTCGCTGTAGCTTTGTTCTCGTCACATACATTCCCAACTCCTGACTATCTTCTCCCTTCTTACAGCCTTTCAATAATAGTCTTACACTTCCACAAGGTATAAAGTCCTAGTTTTTTGGAGTTTTTTTTTTAATTTTTTTTTTTTTGAGGGCAGTGTCACTGGCCCTCATATGTGGGACCTGAACCGGGGCCACTGGCTTCCCAAGCCAGCGCTTAACCACCGCGCCACTCGGCCGGCCCTAAAGTCCTAGTTTTTAAGGCTCTTAATGATCTATACCCCATGACTGCCTCTTCAGCTTTATTTTTGGTCCTTTCCCAGTCATTTATTTGAGGCCCCATCCACACCAGACTGCTTATAATTGCCCATATGCTGTTCTTTTTCTCACACTATGCTTATTATTATTATTATTATTATTATTATTATTATTAAATTTATTGGGGTGATATTGGTTAGGGACATTACATAGGTTTCAGGTATGCAATTCTACAATACATCATCTATATATCCCATTGTGTGCTCACCACCCAGAGTCAGTTCTCCTTCCATCACCATATATTTGACCCTTTTTACCCTCATCTACCACTCCCCTCCCCCCTTATCCTCTGGTAACCACTAAACTCTTGTCTGTATCTATGCGTTTTTGTTTGTTTGTCTTGTTCGTTTGTTGCTTTCAGTTTTATGTCCCACATATCAGTAAAATCATATGGGTCTCAACTTTTTCTGTCTGACTATTTTGCTTAGCGTGGTCACCACTATGCTTTTGTTTAAAAAGGCTGTCCCATGCCTTTTTTCAGGAATTGTTCTCTTCTAAATAACCTGTTACCTCCCTCACTTCCCATTCACCAGCCATATTAGATGTTTATATTGTAAACAATTATCTGTCTTCTCAACTGCACTCTTAAGGGCAGGGATGCTTTTATTCAGTTTATAACACTAGAGCTAATAGTGTGTTTGGTACATTTCAGGCACTCAGATACTTTTGAAATGCATGCACCTTTATAAATTGTCTTATTCATGAAAACTCAGTGTTTAATTTTTAAAATTTGTTTCTTTGTGATATCAACGATCTCCTTCATAGCTAAGATTTGGAAAATTCATATTTACCAGTTCATGTTTGGATTTATTTCATTTGTATGTCATTTTCTCATTAAAATAATCATTTGCTATTCTGTTTTGCAGCTTGCATCAATACATTACCAAAAAAAAGTAGTATATGCTGACAATGTTATTTTGGAAGCCCTGTCTGATCAATATCATGTAGATGAAAATGTAGGTTTCTTCTACCTTATGTTAATATTGACAGCTTTTTATTTGTGAATTCATCATACCCATAGCAGGAACAAACAGAATAAAAATAAACTGAAGACCAGCTTTCGTCCTTTCCCCTCCAAATCAGTATTCTTTTACCTTGCTGTCTAGTTGAGTCTCTTTCAGTGAGCAGATACTTTCCTGAGTACTGAATATGATTAAATGCATATTCCCCCACTTAAATAAATATAGCTAAATGATATTTGTCCATAGTGTATTCTCCCAGTGAAGAACAAAGTACAGTTGGGACCATGTTTATACTTGTGTCATGGATACGTTCTCTACATATCTGTAATAGGAACTTAGTAAGTGAAAAACATGCATGTTGTAATTATGCATTTTTCAGATAAAGGAAATACAGCCTTGCTTATTGGAAGGAGCCTAACATTCTTTGTTACAGAAAGCTCTGCAACAGTGTTGTCTTGCCCTAATCCACTATTTAAATTCAAGACTAGCTAAATATTAGGCTATAAGGACAAAAGGAAAAGGAAAAAAACTTCCATTTTTGGTATATCATTTAGCTGTTAGTTTGTTAGATCGGTTGCTTTGTTTTGATAATTTACTTGCTTCAAAGAGACCTAGTAGCTGTATTTGTCACTCCCAAAAGTAAACCTCTTATGGTTAGTGATTATCAGAATATAGATGGAGATATTGAAGTATTACAAAATCTCGTATTTATGATATAAAACCTTTTTGTAGTATCAGAATATTTCAGTTCATCCTAATGTTTTTTCTCATAAATTTGTCACATCTTTTGGAAAATAGGCAGATATATGAAAACTCACTTTGCAGGCTACCTTCAAGGAATGGTTTTTACAATTGAGTAGTTCTCAAAAATTGTCACTAATAGATTTTTGGTATTTGCATAATATTCAGGTATACCTTTACTATTAAAAAGGATCTGTTACATCAGGCCGGCCGAGTGGCTCAGTTGGTTAAGAGCTCGCTCAAGAGTGTGAGCTGAGCTCTGAACAACAGCAGTTCGATGCCAGCCCGAGCTGAGTTGCCGTTGAGCTGCCAATAGGTGGCAGGATGGCTCAGCTAAAAAAAAAAAAAAGCATCTGTTACAGCAATATATACTTTGTTGACATTTGTTTCAAAGATACTTGTAAAGAGAGGGCTCATCATGAAAATATAAAATTTGAAATAAAGCATTAGTTATAACAACCAAAGAATGGTACCTCGGAGTCTTGACGTAGAGGTTAGAGTAGAAAATAATTGAGCGATTAGAGCCTCTTGGACTAGGGCCATAGGTGAAGTCTCCAGAAAAGGACCTTATTTGCCAGGTGAGTCTTTGCCAAAGCTAGATACCCTTCATTCTCAAAGTTCCACGGGAGTAGGGATCTTGGTCTACTTCATTCATTGCTCTGTCCCTAGTGTATAGAATAGTGCCTAGTGTCTAGAATAGTGCCTAGCACAAAGTAGGTGTTCTGCAAATATTTGTTGCATGAAGGAGTGATGACAGTGAAAATGAGCATGTCCTCACCCAGACCCAAGAGTTTGCATACGTTGGCCTCCCAGCTCTCAGAGAGCCCTGGTCATTCTCTCCCTTGGTTTCAGAGATTATATGGCATCAGGAGAATACTCTCTTTCCCTCTTAAAATACCCTCCTCCCATCACCACCACCACTTTACAAAAATCTGAAGGTTTTGTTTAGGATTAGCTGTATTTGCAAGCCCATAAGGAGTTAAATATTTTCTGCAAAATTTTTCTCATACATACATGACCTTCTGTAGCTGTAATACCCTTCATTTATCCTTGTTTGACTGAGCAGCTCCTACTTCTTTTTCAAGACTCAGGTGAGACATCATGTGTTCCAAGAGACCCTCCCTACACCCATCCTACAATCTGAGTTAGGCACCCCTATTTTGTACTCCCATAGCTTCTTCTGCTTGTCTTTTGAAATTTTCCAAACCAGGCAGTTTCTGAAGAAACATATTAAATGGTTTAGAACTAAATCACCTATGGTATTACACCACATCGTACTTGGTTTCAGAGGTTAGCTGGCTGGTAAAGTGTGGTTGATGCAATTTGTCATTGTACATTATAAAATGCAATTGTGTATCAGTGCCAGAAACACAAAATGTTCTAAATTTCCAGTAGAGGTACCTATCCCTTTTACCAGCAGTACACCCAGTATACATTTTCTCCATTCACATGAGTAATTGGTTATCTGTGTAACATGAGTTAACTAGCACCATATTTTTAAATTTATTCCAATGAAGGTTTTGTGACCAGACATGTACCTGCCGGCTGGCCTCTAGTTCTGATCTGACCTGGGACCCTGGCCAATATTTTTGAAATAAGGAAATATCACTGTATCACATAACACTTCAGAGATCAAAATCAATGTAGACATGTTTTCAGGAGACAAAAACGAATACTAATTTATGCCACCTTTCCAAACTTTGACATGCTGAGATCAGCAGTGTACAAAATGAGTCCCTTTTAAAGTTGGATCATGGTACCTTGCTCTCTCAAAGTATACAACTCCATATTATTAACTCAGGATTTTAGGGAAAATGCAGAAACTTTGCCCTTACAGCATTTGCACCATGAGTAACATCTTCAAAATTAACTTCATATGTCACTGACAGCAGGAGGCTATTTCTCTTCTATATACCAGCCACGTCAGACAAAAAAAATATATTAACATTCCTTCCAGATCACCACAAAGTGAAATAAACAGATCATCCCAATATTGCAAAATCCAGCATTTTTACCTGAAATCAGGCACATTTGTAATATTTTTCCATTCTGAAAACTTAATTTTAACGTTTTTACCCCACACTGTTTTATTTATTGTCAGCTCTTTTTTTTTTTAGAGGGCAGTGTCACTGGTCCTCATATGTGGGATCCGAACCAGGGCCGCTGGTATCCCAAGCCAGCTCTTAACCAACACGCCACTCGGCTGGCCCTATTGTCAGTTCTTTTGATGGAGGCTGTATCTTGAAGAATCATTAATACAGTACAATGTTTTCAGTCACCAGCTCTCATTTGATGCTTAGAAAATAGTTTATGACTTCCTATAGTTAGGCTATTAAAATTCATTCTGCATAAGTCAGTCAGAATTTAGTATTAAATTTTTAGACAGGTATATGCCAGAGTTTTTAAAACAGTGTTAACATCCTTTAAAATCTGTAAGCATGAAATAAATGTAAATTTTAAAAAATCAGCTTCATTTCTAGAAAGATCCTAAGTAATTATCAAGTATTCTCATAAAACTTAAGTCTGAAGAGATTTCTCCCTTATTTAAAAATCAAAGCTATCATTTTTTGTGCCTAGCCAGGAGTTAAGTAAAACAAGGGAGCCTAAAACTTAATAGATAATTAAAAAGGTAAAGATATAATAAAACCCAGGCTTTACTGTTGAATAAAAAGCAAAAATCCAAATGTCTTCTGATTTTTACAGAGCTCCTGGCAACAATAGCAACAGAAACTTTATAACATTTCCTTATGGCAGCAGCTGTACAAGTTTTAAACAAGTCTGGTGTAGGGTTTAGTAAAGTGAAAAGGGCTGGGTTGTTCTTTGCTTCTAGTTGGCATTTCACCAAGGAGAGAAATTTGGTGATAGTTTGTTTTTTCCTCTTATGTTTAAGTGACATAGTACTGACTAAAATGAGCATTTTTTAATATTCTTATTTGGTCTTTTTCTGAACAAGATACTCAATAAAATGAAATCCAAATGCTTTTATACCTACACGCTATATTGTTGAGCAAATTATTTGTGGAAGGGAAAGAAAGATAAAGTTACTCTTAAAGAGTCCCTTAACATATCAGCTTGATAACTGGCAAAACACCTTTACTGCCATTAAATATTTACTAAGATTTCTCTTTGGGCAGGGGGGCAGTTTAGTGCAACAATTTGACTCTGTGCAATGCCATTGATTAGCTATCAGAAGAACATAGTTAATAAGTAACTTGAGGTATTACAGAGCACTTTACATTCTTGTCAAATCTTTTCTCTGAAGATGACCTAAAAAAAGCCAGTTACAACCAGCAATGATTACACAAGCACACTATGAAAGAAAGAAAGGACAGCAAATCAGTTGAGCAGTACTTAGGCAATCTTTCCTAGTGACTGTTGTCATTGCTGCTGGACTTTAGAACTGAACATGTTTACATTTAATTAGAAAGGACACACAGTTTACAGCACAGTAGCTATCAATATCGGATCAGAATTGATTTCCGCTTTCTCCCCAGTGATTGCTCCCTTCAAGCTAATTAAAAAAGGCATATAACCAAAATGACTCACATAAATTTTAAAGCAAAGTAAACAGTATGCCCTAGAGACCAAAACAAAAGTAAATGACATTCATCCTGATTATTAGCTACGTTTTTTTGAAAGAATTCTGATGCCTATAAATGTGATACAAGGCATGTTTTAGTGTTATCATACTGCTGATAAACCAAGTATTCCCTTTTGAAGAAGTCTAAATGAATGCTTTACTGAGTAGTTAGCTCTCAAAGAGATTGTAACCTTACTTTTATCTTTATAATCCCTGTAATGTGTAGATAAAGCAGTCTGAAGAAGCTAGCTGGTTTTATTCAAGTCTTCAAATTTTACGTATTGTACAGAGAAACTGCTGAAAATATATAACAAAATAAATACCAAGTTGACTTCCTTTTAAATAAGGTGTGCAGAGCACATGTGAAATTTGCTAAAATGAAGGCATTATCCTGGTGTGTGTGAATAGCATTTCTCTATAATTACCATCGCCAAAGTCATCAATAAAATTATGATGAAAGATAATTTCTTATAGCTCTATTCACTGTAAATCTCACAAGCTAATATTTATTGGTGATTGCACTAAGTTATGGTGAAATGATTTTTAAATCAGAGAAATAAGGAAAATAAGAGAGAGATAGAGGTTACCTCCAGGAGACTTGTGTCACAGCCCCTCTTCTTCCTTCTCTATGATCTGCCAGGCAATACCACATCTAGAATAGAAGGTCATCAAGATGTAAAGAAGCACAGACGGATTCAGATTAGAAGCAGGCCTTTAGATAGATTAATTCATCAATTCACAAATACTTATTAAGCACTTCTTCCAAGTACTTAAGATAAAATGATGAGCAACACCTCTATAAGATCAGACTTTTTATATGCTTTGGTTACTGTTGTATCCCCAAGCATTTACTCTGTCCTTGGCACTATATATATAACGTTGCCAAGGATTGACCCCTTTCAAGGATTATTTTGTATAAGCAAATGTTCACGCAGCCACCAGGGGGTCCTCCAGTAGCACTTGTTTCTAGTATTCCAGGAAAACTACTGAAATTCACAATGATGCTGTAGTCATGAGAGTCTATTTAAAATCCCCTTCCAGAACAGGATAATTCATAGAAGTTATATTTGCTTACTTTAATTTTTTTTCATATCCTTTTGAAATCTTAGGCTTTTTATTACTCTTAGTGCCCACAAAGCAATCAGCCTGTGAGCCACATTGGTGAACTCCAGACAGCCCTAGATATCCACAGCTTATATTCTGCAGGGCTCATATCAATCACAAAAAATCTAGTCAGCCATCGAGATTTAAAAAAAAAAGTTAACCACATGAAGCAGGCCTAAAAAAAAACAATAATCAAGTCCATAAGTATTTATTAAATACTTTTTTAGGCAATAGCTATCAAATCAAAAAGAAAAAGAAAAACTAATTGTTTGACATCCATCCAGTTGAGAGGTCAGAACACAAGAGAGGATTTCCTAATCTGGACAGCAGGTCATATTTCTGGAGAAACTCCTATCAAAGCTGAGATCTCCAGGCTGAATGAGAGCTAGTAAAGGAAAAGCAGATAGGGTCCGTGTTCATCCTGATTGTTCATCCCGGGCTGGAGTAGAGAGGTAAATAGGTGAACATTGAGAAATGAGCTAGAAAGAAAGGCATGCAGAACTTTGTAACTGATGTCTAAGAAATTTGGACTTTATCCTAGGAGCAGTGAGGAGTCATTGAAGAGCTGTAATCCAGGTAGTGACACATTCATATGTGTGCTTTAGAAAACTCACTCAAGGCCAGGAACAAGTGAAAATACTATTGCAGTAACCCACTTAAGAATATAATAGCAGGCACCCTAAATTAATGATAGTGGGTCTGGAAAGAACAAAAGATGCAAGGGAGAGTTAAGTTTAATTCGAAAGGTTTCATTTGATTGTGTGGTAAGAAACAGTTCTCAAGGTTGATGCATAGGTTTGGGGCTGAACACTGACCGTGCCCAGTGAGCGGAGAGGATGAGAAAGGGCTGATTTGGAAGGGAATAAAAAAAAATGAGGTCATGTGTTCAGTTTAGACATCTTGAGTTGTAGATATGTGCAGGATGGTCAAGTGGAGATGTCTGCTACGTGGTTATGTATAGCTGGTGCTCAGGATTTAAAACTGAGCTGGAGAGAAATACTTCAGAGTTAGGAGTCATTAGCTATGTAGATGATGAAGTGAAGCCATGAAAGGGGGTTAAAATCAAGGGAGAGTGGCTTCGGATAGGTCAAATAAGATAAAGATTGAAGTGGTTTTTTTTTTATTTAGCACCCAAGTCATTAGAGCATTTATGGACAGAGCAGATTGCAGGGCATCGAAATGAAGTTGAGAAGGTGACAACAGCAAGCACAGTGATTCTAAAAGAGGTGATCCCCAACTCAGTCCAAGAGAAATCCCATCTTTCATGTGACCGGTTAGCTTAGTTGGTTAGAGCACAGTGCTGATAACACCAAGGTTGCCGGTTCAATCCCTACATGGGCCACTGTGAGCTGCATCCTCCGTAAAAGGGTCAACTATTGTAGCATGAAAGCAATGTGTAACCAATGACCATGGCTGTACCTCAATAAAATTAATTTAAAAGAAAAGAAACCCCACCTTTAAGACCAGACTGGAATATCTTTAGAACTTAGTGAGTCCAAATCCCTGATAGAAAACAAAACAAATCACCTTCATATCTGGCCCAGGTAACTAAAAGATCAGTTCTAGAACTTTATTTTAGTTCCTAGATTTGAGCCTCAGTTTCCTTGAAATTTAAGAGCTGCCCCACTCTGAGAAGGAGCAAAGTTGAGTCAACCAGTTAGAGGCCGTTTGTCTGATCAGGTAATAGAAATACACAGTACACCCCCCAGTCAGAGCAATTTTTTAAAAGACAAATTTGTTGCCTTCTCTAAAATCTTTCAGTAGCTTCTCATTTGCCTTAGGACAAAACCCTTCTCATGTTCCAGAAAGGCCTTATTTGATCTAGGCTCAACCACTTTTTCACTGGTCCTGGAACATTATTTACACTCGTGTAAGTGGGCTTCATTTAGCTCCTCAGCCATCCTTTCTCTTGTTGGACGGTCTTTGCATATGTTCTCTCTTGTGCCTGAAAAAATTCTTCCTCTACCCTTCTGATTATACCTACCCTGATCTTTAAATCTGAACTCAAATGTCACATCCCTTCCTTTTTAGCGTTGATAACTGAAACGTGTGTTGAGTCCCCACTCCATCTCTAGCTCTAGCAAAGTGCCAGGCACACAGCTGTCACTCATGTATGTGAGGAAGGGAAGCAAGTCCTGAGATGTCGCGATACATCCACCCAATTCCACGTAAAGCAAAGCACATGCTTCCGGTATGCATGTACTGACTGAACCCTACATTCAGCAATTCAGTTATCCACCTGGCTGTTCAGCAACAGCTACGTATCAGGCCCTGTGGATTTGTAAAGGTCCAATGAAACAAATTCAGTTAGACGTCATATCTAAAGTCAGTATCTGCATTTATCTTAAGCTGGACATAATGGGAAATAAAACTATATATTTACTAGGACTTGATTTACTCTCCCAAAGGGAGTTATGTAAGATCATTAATTGAAAATGTTTCCCTTGTGTAAGAACAGTTGGTTGTTTGCCGTTTTTACATTTTTAGTACAATCATTTATTCATGCAGATGGTATGGGGCATAATTTTGAATAGTCGAGCCAACTTCTCATCTATGTGCTAAGAAACTGGCTACTGAATGTATGTGCTGAGCTCCCCAAAAACCTTTCTGCCTAGACCTGACCCTTATGAAAATGAAACTGTTCCTTTGTGGCTGTTCTTAGATGGGGTACGCCATCTCTGCAGAATTAGGAAGACAGACTATGATGCCTGGCATTTAGACATGCCTCAGCAGCATGGGGTCACTTACATCTAGAGGTAATTTAATCCAGCCCTCAGTGTCATGCTAGGATTTCTTCTACAGTTTCTAACAGGTCGTTACCTAGTAGCTGCATAAATATGATACCTGGCCATAGGTAGGGCTCATTACCCTACCCGATAAGCCCATCTGTGGAGGTGCTTCCGTTTATCGCTTATAAATTATAACAGACATTACTGAATTTGGGTATTATTGGCCCTGATGTGGACACTGTACCGTTGGTGGCCATACTGGCCCTTGTTTCTTTGTATGTCATGCCACTTTTGATTCCTGCTGAACTCTGGTTAGCTAATCTTCACTGCTACTCTGTGTGGGGCTGAGGGGGGGCGGTAATGAATAGAGTTTATTTATTACAACAGTTTAGATGTATAGTAAAATTGAGCAGATAGCATAGAGTTTTCCTCCTCCCCCACCCCCACAGCTTCCCCTATTTTTATCTTTTATTGGGATGGCACATTTGTTATAATTAATGAAACCATATTGATACATGATTATAACCTAAAGTCCACAGTTGACATCATGATTCACTCTTTGTGTTGTACAGGTCTATGGCTTTTGAAAAATGCAAAAGTCACATATCCACCATTACAGTGTCATACAGAATCATTTCACAGCACGTAACAGAACCCCGTATGCTTTACCTTTTTATCCCTCTCCCTTTCCCCTGAACCCTTGGCAACTACTAATCGTTTTACCATAGTTTTTGGTTTTCCACAGTATCATATAGTTGGAATCATACAGTATGTAGCTTTCTAGACTGGCTTCTTTCAGACGAACTCCTTTCACTAAGTAACATACATTTAAGTTTTCTCCATGTACGTTCATGGCTTGATAGCTTATTTTTTTTTATCACTAAATAATATTCCATTATATGGATATACCACTGTTTGTTTATATATTCACCTGTTGAAAGACATCTTGGCTGCTTCCAGTTTGGGGAAATTATGAATAAAGCTGCTGTAAATATTCTTGTGCAGGTTTTTATGTGGACGTA
The DNA here is from genome assembly GCA_033961575.1 of Aselliscus stoliczkanus. Classification (NCBI taxonomy): domain Eukaryota; kingdom Metazoa; phylum Chordata; class Mammalia; order Chiroptera; family Hipposideridae; genus Aselliscus; species Aselliscus stoliczkanus. Next base: position 73,577,242 of record CM066732.1, on the reverse strand, counting down.
TGTTTTCATCACTGTTGAGTAAGTACTTAGGAGCACAATCAGATTGGTTAGCTTTGTAAGAAACTGCCAAACTGTCTTTCAAAGTGGATGTACCAGTTTGCATTCCCACCAGTAAATGACAGTTTCTGTTGGTCCACATCCTCACTAGAACTTGGTATTGTTACATTTTTGGATCTAGTCATTCCAGTAGGTGTTAGTGGTATCCCATTGTTTTAATTCACAATTCCCTGGTGACACATGATGTCAAGCATCTTTTCATATGTTTATTTGCCATCTATTACTTCTTTGGTGAGGTATCTGTTGAGATCTTTTGTCCATTTTTTAATTGAACGGTTTGTTTTCTTACTGTTGAGTTTTACGATTATTTATCAGATATATGTTTTGCAAAGATTTTCAAAGATTTTCTCTTAGTCTGTGAATTGTCTTTTCATTCCTATAACAATGTGTCTTACAGCAGAAAAAAAACTAAGTTTTCATTGTAATAAGATATAATTTTATTTATTTATTTATTGATTTATTGATTTATTGATTTATTTATTTTCATGAATCATGTTTTTGGTGTTGTATCTAAACACTCATTACAAACCCAAGGTCACTTCAATTTTCTCCTCTATTTTATTTTCTAGGTGTCATATGGTTTTGCATTTTAATTTATAGGCCTGTGATCCATTTTTAGTTACTTTTAATGAAAAGTGTGAGTTCTCTGTCTAGATTCATTTTTTTCTCATATGGACATCCAATTGTTCCGGCAAGATTTGTTGAACACAGGCTTCCCTTATTCGTTGAATTGCCTTTGATCCTTTGTCAAAGATCAGTTGACCATATTTGTGTGGTCTGTTCTTTTCCGTTCATCTATTTGTCTTCTTTAGCCAAATAGCCGTATAATGCTGTCTTGATTACTTATAGCCCTATATCAAGCCTTGAAGTTAGGTAGTGTCAGTCTCTGACCTTGTTCTCCTTCAATATTAAGTTGGCTGTTCTGGATCCTTTGCCTCTCCATATAAACTTTAGAATCAGTTTATCAATATCTACAACATAATTTGCTAGAATTTTCATTGGAATTGCATTGAATCCATTGATCAAGTTTGAAAGAATTGACATCTTAATAGTATTGAGTCTTTTTTATCCATGTATATGGAATATCTCATCACTAAATTTTGGACGTAAAGTTGTTTATAAGATTCCTTTATTATCCTTTTAACATCCCTGGCATCAGTAGGAGTGACCTCTCATTTTTGATATTAGTAATTTGTGTCTTCTCTGCTGTTTTTTTCTTGATTAGCCTGGCTAAAGGTTTGTTAATTTTATTGATTGTGATAGACCAAAAATGGGCTCCCAAAAGGTATTCATATTAATCACTGGAACCTTAGAGTATTATTACCTTACTTGGCAAAAGATGTAATTAAGTTAAGGAACTTGAGAGAAGGAGCTTATTCTGGATTATCAAGGTAGGTCCTAAATGCAGTCACACGTCTGCTTATAAGAAAGGCAGAGGAAAATTTGAGAGAAACACGTAGGGGAGAAAGTCATGTGAGGAGATTGGAGTGATGTAGCCACAAGCTAAGGAATGAATACACTCTTTGTAAATGTCCGTAGAGCATATACCAAGATAGATCATATTCTGAGTTATAAAACAAATCTCAACTTAAAAGAACTGAAATTGTACTGACTGCAATAGAAATAGAACAGAAATCAGTAATAGAAAGATAGCAGGGAGCCGGCCGAGTGGCGCATTGGTTAAGCGCTGATTTTGGGATGCCAGCGGCCCCGGTTCGGAGCCCACATGAGGGCCAGTGACACTGCCCTCTACAGCTAACAACAGCTCCACCTGGAGCTGGGCTGTGCGAGCCCCGGTGATGGTGTGGGCTGCAGCCCCTGCTGCAGTGGGCTGCCATAGGCTACAGTGAGTGGCCCGCAGCCAGCGTGAGCGGCTGGCAGCCAAGCGTGAGCTGCCAATAGCCGCGGTGAGCGACATCCAGAGGCCAGCGACCGATCTGCCTCATCCGGGAAGAGCGCAATGACGATACCAACAGTGAAGCAATATCCTCCGCAACTAGACTGAAGAACAAAAAGACAGCAACTTGTCTGTTCCCCTTCCCCGATTCCCCAACGCTGTTCCCCTCCACCAATTCCCCAATAAAATCTTTAAAAAAAAAAAAAAAGAAAGAAAGCAGGCAAATCTCCAAACACTTGGAAATTAAACAACATATTTCTAAATATTCATGAGTCACAGAAGATTTCAAAAGTGGAATTTTTTAAAAATACGTGAAAGTAAATGAAAATAAAAATACAATATATCAAAACTTGTGGGACAAGCCAAAGCAGTGCTTAGAGGGAAATTTATAGCACTAAATGCATACATTAGGAAAATTGGAAATGTATCAGGTCAACAATCTAAGCTCCTACCTCAAGAATCTCGAAACAGATCAGGAAAAATAAATGCAAAGCGAGCAGAAGGAAGAAAATAATAAAGATAAGAAGAGAAAGAAGCACATAAAAGAGAAGAAACATTACCAGTATCAACAGTGAAACAGAGAATATCACTATAGATTTTGCGGACAATAAGAATGATAAAGGGACTACTATGAACAGCTCTACACACATAAAAATGACAATTTAAAAGTTATGGACGATTTTCTCAAAAAACACAAGACTATTGATATGTGCATCAACCTGGATGAATCCCCAGGGAATTGTGCTGAGTGAAAAAAGACAATCCCAAAAATAATCTTTCAGCTTACATGATGACACTCTCAAAATGGCATTATAGAAATGGGAAACAGATTAGTGGTTATTAGGGTTTAAGGAGGGGATGGGGTGGTAGGGAAGTCAGGAAACATAAGGGATCCTTGTGGTGATGTAACTGATTTGTGTATTAGCTACTAGCATATATCAATGTCAGTTTCTTGGTAGTGTTGTTACACTATAATTTTACAAAACTTTACCATGGGGAAAGTGGGTAAAGGACACCAGGGATCTTTCTGTATTATTTCCTGCAACTGCATATGAATCTACAATGATCTCAATAAAAAATGTTTATTTTTAAAATGTTCTCCAAAAATGGAATGGAATAGAATGAGTGAGAGAAAGCAGTGGTGCATATGTGGCTGCACATTAAAATGAGAAAAGAAAGAGAAATAAAATTGAAGTGATTCTTTTAATAATACTAGAGCCCACTTGTTCAAATGGAGCATTTAAGCAATGATGTTCAATAAATACTTTTTTATATTCCTCCTATAGAGAAGCTACTGTGTTAGGTCCTAAGAGGAAACAAGAATAAAAATGGTCTCTGCCTTCAATAGTATTAGAATCTAGTAGGGAAGATAAAACAAGTATACTACAGCTATAAAGGATAGTAGAAAGTGATGAATATAATTATAAGGGATATGGAAAGGGTATGGGAGCTTAGAGAAAGGAGTTTCTTTTTGGGCAGGATATGACAATTCATGACAATTCATGAACTCAGGAATTGTGGCAATTCATGTAGATGTTGTGTGGTGATAGGGTGCACAGAGGGATAGGGGAAGAGCATTCAGCTAGAGGCAAGATTGCGAGCAAAATCCAATGTGAAAAGTGTGAGGGCATCTTCAAAGAGCAGTTTATGTTTGGCTACAATACAAAAATTTCATAGGACAGGTGGGAAGAAGTCTGAAAAGTAGAATCGAATTTTGGAGCTCCTTGAATGTCAGACTACAACTCGGGACATGAAACTAGAGTTCTGTACCCATTGCAATTATCCTTCAGAAGTGAAGGAGAAACAAAGACTTTGTCTAACAAACAAAAGCTGAGGGGATTTTCATCAGTACACCTGCCTTGAAGAAATGTTAAAAAGAAGTTCAGAGAGAAGGCAAATCCCATAGATCAGAAATTCAGATCAAATTAATTGATGCAGTAAACCAGGAAGTAAAACCAACCACTGCCCTTTCAGAAAATGTGCACTTAGGACAAGGTAACACATACTTCTGCCTTTCATACTTGCATTGTCTTTATTTATTTTAATTCAGTAAAAACAAGCCAAACCTCGTTCTTTTTTTTTTTCAGAATGATTAACAATGTTATCAGTAAGTGATAAAGATTAGAAAAACCAGTTTACCTCTCGCAGTTCATGAAAAACCTGCAGAAATAGGGAGTTGTTTTCCATCAAAGTATTTGTAAAGTGAGTATTATATACGATTTTATGCAAAGTTAATTATTTCTTTTAAAAATTATATATGTATGAATGCCTGTTCTTTGTCAGGTATTGTGATAGATATTTTCACACAGATAGATCACCTCATGTTGTTCTCATATTAACTCCATGAGATTTTTCTCATTGTTTTAGAGTTGAGGAAATTAATACTTAAAACAGGTAAAGTATTTTCCCAAGGTCATACAGAGTGAATGATGAAACTTGCTTTTTATACTAAAAATAGAAAAATTTGAATCTACTTCAAAATCCAAACCCAACATCTTTTCTTCTGCACCAGACATATTAGACTGGATAAGTCTTTGTTGGGGGTTGGGTGGGGGGTTATCTGTCTTCTGCAATGTAGGTAGGATGCTTAGCAACATCTCTAGCCTCTACCCACTAAATACTAGTAGCATCCCCCGTCCTCCATTTCTAACCAAAAATGCTCCAGCCGTTTTTGCAATATGTCCCCTGAGGGACAAAATTACCCCTAGTTAAGAACTATTGGTCTATACTGTGGTACTTTACCTCTAAATTTTTAATCAAAAAATATGTATTCAGTTTTTTTAAATAGCACTATTTTCCAATAAATAGTGCTATTGGTCGAGCAATTTTCTGAATAAACAAAACATAAGCAGAAGAGTAAGTACATATTGTGGGATGATGAGTAAAATGATCTCCTACAAGGACTTAAGTAATAGCTGATCATGGAGATGAGAGAGGAAGCCAGGAAAAATAGCATCACAACTTGACATAAAAGTACTAGTTGCAAGAAAAGCTGAATTCATGTGTGACATTACAATGGTTCAAGAGAAAGAAGTCCACAAGCAGGTAAACAGACAAGCTGAGGAGAACATAAACACCTGCAAGCCAAACCTCAACGAGGGCCATAAACCTGAAAATTCCATTTTAGTTTAATGAGGCGGTATAGAGAGTCCAGGACCAGGACAATAGCATCACAGACATGAGGAAATAGACCAGGAGTCCCTGAAGTGGAAATAGAAGCCACTACAGAAAGGAAATCCATTCCATGCTACTTATTGATATGAGGCCCAAGGACCGGCATTTTCCACCTGTGCCTCTGTTGGACTCAGTGCGGTGTGCAGCGCAGGAGATGATGTGCAGTCTCATTGGACATGGATTTGAATTATGATCATATGAAATGTGAAATATGATCATATGAAAGTAAAAATATTTTTAAAGTCTTTTCATGCTAAAGTAGAAAAATTAAGTTCATTAAGAATTATGTAATTTTTAAACTGCAAGAGTGAATTGAAACTTTATAAGATTCCCTCATTTCCTTCATGATGATCCGAGATTGTTACCATCCTACGTCAATATTGTGTGAGCCACACTGTAGGTTACGTGCTTTGGAAATTCTGAGCATGGTTTAATGGTTCTTCTGTTGTTATCATTTATTCTTACTATAACTTAAAATATTTCCCGCATACATTGTCATTTAAGTGCCCATAAATTGCTGCTGTAGCATGTTGGAAATGCATCTGAAGATCAGTAACTTTGAAAAGAGGTTAAATGTGATATGACGGTGAAAAAAAAAGCTAAACAATATGGCTCCATTGTGAATGTAGGGAAGAGAACTTGGAGGGAAAAAATAGCACTGAAACAAAAATGTGCTTCATTGGTTATATATGGTGGGCGTATATCTCCTCTACTTCACCTTTATTCCTATAAGAAAACTAATTTCAAATTATAAACATTTTGGTTTATTGAAGTTCTTAAAAATCAATTTCTTTCCATAAAATAAAATCACCCTATTTAAATGGAATATTAACATGTAGGAATTGGAAACTAAAATCACAAGATGAAAGTGAGAAAACTATGAATTATTATAAGTTCTCAGATTGAAAATATTAGGGTTAATGTGACAGAATAACAAGGAGGGAACATCAAGTTTTAGATTGAAGAGTTGTTAAAAGGTTTACCTGAGAAAGCAGTGTTTGTGCTGAGACCTCATGGATCTGGGTTGGCGTTTATCAGGTAGAGGAGGGAAAGGCATTCCAAACAAATGCCTCGAGCAGGAAAAAGCCTGATATACTTGAGAAATTGAATGTTTGGCTAAAAGGTGAGGAGGTACAGATGATACAGGGCTTTGTAGCTCAGGGCAAGTGGAGACGAGCATTGCAGCCCAGGGAGAAAGACTGTGGGTTCAGATTCTGGCTCTAGTAGGTGTGTGGGGTTAATTAAATTACCTCTCTGTTTCATTTCTTCATCAGTAATATTGACAGGACTTCTCTCGCAGGTTGTTGTAACGTTTAGTGAGTTAAAATATGTAATTTATTTTTTAATCATTGTTACAGATTTATTCTGAGTGTATTGAGATGCTATTGCAGGATTATTAAGTAACATTATCTGATTTATCTTTTAAAAGCTCACTCGAGCTACTATTGGGTTGTCAGAAAAGTCATGACATATTTTTTCTGTTTTTCGTTGCGAGAACGCATCATGACTTTTCTGACAACCCAATACTTCTACTTGAGAAAGTCTTGATGGGAATTTAAAGATGTCCAAGGCATTTTGAATGATGAGTAGTTTTTAGACCTTTCAGAGGAAAGGGTCCCAGTCACAGATCCTTTTGAGAAAAACCAAAATCACATATAAATTTGCTTTAAAAAAAAAAAAAGAAGATTAAATGATAGAAGGGTAGGAAGTGATCAACAATTAGGGATTTAAGTCCGGATAACTTGACCTTAATAATGATAAGGTTTTAAAAGCTGAATTATTAATGCTTAATATTTAATTGGTTAGAGGATACTGAATAGTGTTTTAAGTGCATAAGTCCAAAATTAACACGGCCCACTTGTGAGTTTTAAATGACCATAGATGTAAGATTAATTTATAAAGGAATGGAGTAGGCTAAGATTTTTTAAAATAGGATACAAAAACACTGCCATTAAAGAAACAATGATAAATTGGACTTCATGAAAATTAAGAATGTACATTCATCGTAAGACAACATTAAGAGAATGGAATAGCACTGCACGCCTCTTAGAATGGCTAAAGTTAAAAGGACTGGCAATCCCTTTTAAGGGAGCTTGTTAGACCCACTGGAACACCCGTACATTGCTGATGGGAGCATAAATTGGTATGACCACTTTGGGAAACTATACAGTATCTACTAAGTCTACCATACATAAACCCTATGAAAAACTTCTACTCCAGAAATGAGTACTTACATCAATTATATCTCAATAAAGCTGAGAATAAATGGGAACTTAGGTACATCAGAAGACAGGTACAAGAATAATAATAGCAACAATAGTGAAATGGTTTAATAAATTATGGGATTTTATATAACGGAATACTTCATAGCAATAAAAAAGATAAACTACATGCAACAACAGAATAAAATGCATAAGCCTTACATTATGCGAAATAAGGCAGACAAAAAGTTCAAAACCAAACAATACTAGTCTTAATAGAAGTTGGACTAGTGATTACTTTGGGGGAAGGGAATCAACAGACAGGGAACACAGGGAGCCTTCTGGGTTTGTTCTGTATTTTGTTCTTTACATTTTGTCAAGCCGAGTACTTGAAATGTATGCACTTTTGTAATTTAAAATATAGTTAACAAAATGTAAGTTAATAATGTTTTAAAGGTAAAAACAGACTTGTCTTTTGAAAGGTTTTTTTGTTTATTTTTAGTTTTTCTTTCTTTCTTGAATCTTTCAAATAGACCAAGAGGGTGGACTGAAGGAAATTGAAGAGGAGAGATGCAGAAAGTGTGAAAGGACATAAAGAATGGGGAAATGGGCAGGAGACAGGTGTCTTTAGACCTCTGGGTTGATAGAAAAAAAACTGAGAAGAAATGAAGTAACAGTAAGCTAAATAATGTGAAAACTACAAAGACAGACACTGTTTTGCACTCTACAGATGTGGCACTATACAGCGTTCTCATTTTATATGTATAATAGTAATCAATTGACCACTGTTGAGCAGCACATTTTCTTCCTAAGAACTAATTTGAATCCTGAATGCTTTCCTTTGGAATGCTAACTGTCCCTGTTTGAAGTCTATCTTGTTTCTTCGTGACACCTTCTCCAAAGTGAGCACACTGGAGAGGCTTGTAGGTTACTTAAACAAAAAGAAGAAATTTATAATTAGTTTGAACAGTTTTAAATGAAGTATCAGACTAGGCATTCAGCCAGTGCTAAAGTTCTATACCTAGCTTTTTGCATCTTTAAGAGTTATATTATTTTTCTTTCACGTTATCAATCTGTATTATATAGTTAGTTTGTTTTACTTCAAATCTCCCATCGACATTTCTTTTGTATGCATATACTGACACGATTTTATTTAATAAAAAAAGAACATCTCCTATGTGGATTTCAAATTTCCCTTATTAAATATTTATATTTTCAAAATGTCTTTATTTAATTGAGTGAGGTGCTTGGTGCCATTTCAAAATAACCTCAGGTGGTAGGTGTAATGACATATCAAAGATTTGACCTTTAGCATTTTAGGATTCTATTTGTCTGCATTTTCTTCTGCATTCATTTAGTCTTAATTTATATGCTATTTCTCTGTATGACTTAATGAGTGGATGTATTTGGCATAAGATTCATTAGCAAAAAGAAAATATGTCTGGATACCAATTATTTCTGTGCAGCCTGACTAGTGATTTTAACTTCATTTGTATCTCAACTATGACAAGTCAAAAATGCTTTGTATAAGGGTGACTGGTATTTGTACCAACCTCATTCATTCTCATTAAGTGCTCAGCTCAGTAGACCCCAGATCTCCTAAACTGATGACGCTCATTTTCTTCTCACTTCTTTGCAGTCAGCTTATTATATTCTCTTATTTACCTAGAGATACTTTATTTTTCAATTCTCTTCTATTCCTTTTAAAGAACATTGAATATAATATTTACACTGATATAATTAAATTAACATCTTGCAGCATCTTTCTGCATGCCTTGGTAGCATATATAATCATTTGTTTGGGTAGGTTTCTGCCTGGAACTAGAGAAATTGGATAATTGTCATGTGTAAGATTGTGATGTCAAAATTATTTTCATGTAGCCATCTAAGTATGTTTTTGTTGATTTTTCATAATGTGTATTTCTAACTGGAGATTTTTGTTAAGTGGATTATCAATCAGTCAGCCTACAGATTTATGTTTAAATGACTTGTTTTTGTATTTCCCCAGTTTACACAAATCTTTATCCCAAGAAGAAAACCTGAAGGATCAGTTTAACCATACCCTCAGTACCTACGAAGAAGCTTTAAAGAGCAGAGAGAACATTGTTTCCATCACTCAACAACAAAATGAAGAGCTGGCCGCCCAACTGCAGCAGGCCCTGACAGAGCGGGCAGATATGGAACTGGAGCTGCAACGTGCCGTGGAGGCGTCCCAGGCAGCCAGAGACAACGTGCAGAAGTGAGTGAAATGACCTTGCATTATTGTAAAAGCATGAAACAAATGAAAACAGAAACCTAGTTTTCACAACTCAATCATATATCGTTTATTATTCATGCTGCTAATAGTTTAAGACCAAAGTGCACAGAGCCAGATGAACTTTTTTAGACTGCCTGTCTTGTCCATATTTGAGGTCAAAAAGCCATTTACTTGCGAATCACAGCCACTGTTGAGAGCAAACCATTTATTTAATAACTGTCTCTATCAGTTCCTGAAGACCATGCTATGAAAATCATTTCATAGGCACTAGATAGATACAGTTATGAGCAAGGGAAGAAGCAGTCAGGTTATCAACCTAACTCATTTAGCTCCACATTCATCCTGCTTGAGTGGAGATCATCTGTGACCTTGTAGTCTGAGACCTCTAGGCACACAGAAGGTGGTGCAGTGAAATTAATTTTCCCGTGTTGGTCTTCTGAAGTATTCAATACAGCTCTCCACAGTGCATAATTATATTTGTTTATTTTCAGTAATCTTTGCATTTTTATTAAAATTTAAATAAAGCTGCATAATCAGTCCTGATGATAGCCAGCAAAATGTTAACAAGCAGCAGGCGAAGAAGTCGCTTTCACATTAATCTATGGGACTTGAGCATTGTAGCAGAATTTTCCAAAGCAGCTTTAATGTAATAAAACTCGTCATTTTAACTGAGCCCTTCTTTATGTATTGTTAACAGTATTACCTCATTCACATACCTAATCGCCTTCAATATCTAACACATACCTTTTTCATTAACTTTTTTTTTTTCAGTTTCACTGTATGAAGAAGTAATGCTAACTACATGGTTTCTTATTTCTCACTACTTTTTATCTAAAACTAAGTCATCTCAACCATTTCCCCAGTATCCCTGAAATTATATTTTAAGTAATAGCCAAAAGTCAGGTAAATCTACAATCAAGACCGTTTTAAAACAGATAGGAATTATGCATATTTATCAGTGTACCTTGAAACTTATGATTTATGGGATTATATTTTTGGTAGATTTAAAGATTAGGTCTATATTCAGCCAGAAACTGTATCCACTTATTCACAATGTACGTTAATATTCTAAGAACACCAAGATATATAGGTAGATCTCATTTCATGTTAAATTACAAATCAGTAACTTTTGACAGTCAGGATCTAATTTAGCTCTATTTGCTTAAAGTCTACAAATAATTACAAATTTCAAGTTTAATTATTTTTACACTTTTGTGTATGTAATCCTTTACATATAACCTTTAATTTCTATACATAACAAAATTTCTCTACAGCAGTGTTTCCCAGAGAACAATTAGATTTCTAAAAAATCTTTGGAAATATTGTTAACCTTTTATTTTTTAGATCTCATTAACTATCATTATCGTTTGTAAAAGAAATAAGTTTGTATACCAAGAAGCTGAAATAACAACATCTCAGATAGTCCTTTAAATTCAGTAAGTTTAAACTTCTGAAAAACTTACTATATTGTTCTTATTATTTATGTTTAACCACACAAATGAAAACTTTTCAGTGGAATGGCACCAGTTCATGAACACAGTTTAAGTGCAACAATTATGTCACTTACAAGAGTTAAATGTTAGATGTTAATTTAAATGTTAAATCTTTTATTCTGATTTCCAGCAATAGATAAAATATTATTAGGCTTTCCTTTTTTGTATTCAGTCCATTGTGTTTCATTTTTAATTGCTCTCAGTTGGGTCATGTATCTTCATGGCAATGAATGTGGACATCAGCCTGTTTTACTGGTTTTAGAGGGTAGCCTTCAAGGAAACCAATTTATAATAGTTAGGTGCTATTAGCATTGTCTAAACTGAATTTCTATTATTCTAAATTTCTATTATTAGCAATTATTTTTGAAAGTTCTTTGTAAATATGTTAGTATTCCAGGCAATAATTACAATTGAAACTAAAAAGTCCACATTTTCCCTTTTTCCCTCACAATCAAATTTCTTGAATAACTGATCGATATTAACTATTTCGAATTTTTCAGTTCCCATTTACGCCTCTGCTACTGAATACACAACGGCTAGCTCTTATACTGGAATTGTTGTTCTTAAGATTACCAATAATTTCCTATCTGTTAAATTCAATGGCCCATTTCTAATTATATTTTTATTATAAAACTAATATATGATCATGGTAAAAAAAAATAAGTAAAGATGCTCATATGTAGCATAGTAGTTTAAAAATGCATGCTTCTGATTCAGAATGCATAGATATGTGACTTGGACATTCTATTTCCAAACATTGTGCTGATATGGACAATAATATTCCAATCTCATAATGTTACAAGAATTAGATGAGATAATACATATAATGCTTTTAGAACAATATGTGTTGCACAGCACCTCCTTCTCTTGTTTCATTCTGCACTGCACTGTCCCCTTTTTGAGAATGGCTCTGCCTTTTCAAGACTGAATGCCTTTATATATGCCGGTAATCTTTGCTTGGATCCTTTTGTCCTTTCCCCCCGCCCCCGTGAGAAATTTATTCATCCTATGAGATTCAGTGCCGCATAGAGAATAAAAACAGGTTTTGCAGTCTAGTCAGACAGACCTGTGTTTGAATCCCTGCCTTCATACTTATTTCCTGTGAGATTTGGGGCAAATTACTTAACCCTTGGAAGCAAAAGTTCCTCAGTTAAAAAAATTCAGACAGTAATACTGACTTCACAGGCAAGCTTGGTGTGAGGCATAAACTGAATAGCATGTAAATGCCTGGTTCAGTGCCAGTCACTTTATTGTAAGCATTCTATAAAGTATATCATTAGTATCATCATATTCATCAGACTAGCAAGACTAGTTAAATATCCTCTTGTCGCCAAAGTCTTCTCCAACTTCTTAGAAAGTTAAATCACTCTCTTCTGTATGTTGTCTTTGTATTTTTGTTGAAAATTACTCCCCAGAAAATAAAGCCCTCCCCATTCTCCTGTATTTCCTGTCTCAGCTAATGGTCTTCAGCAATTTCCTCACTGTCCTTGTTCCCTCACTTGCTTAGCATTTGCATTCACTTTGCCATCCTTCCATTTTGTCTACCTCCTAAGTATCTCCTGATTCCCTCCCCTTGGTCCTCACTTGTTAATTATATTAAGTCAGGCCCTCATCATCCCCTCATCTAGACTATTGAAATAATCAGAAAACTTGTTTACCTGCCTGTAACTCAGTCAAGTTTATCTTTCTCACTGCCACCTGAGTTGATATTTCTAAAACATCAATCAGATTATATTACTTCCCTATTTAAAGTTTTCAGGGGCCCTTTCTCCCCTGCAAGTTAAAGTATAAACAACGTAACATGACTTGAGGCCTATCACTAACCTCCCCCCATTTTTCTAATATCATTTCCTCCCACAACCCCTGCACGTGCTATTTCTTCTTTTTAGAACATGTTCCTCCCTTTTAGTACCTCGTCAAATTTTTGTTACTAGCTCAAGTCCAGTCTAAATGTCACCCCCTACAAAGTTTCTTTATTTTTTGGTTCTTTATTGTGTTCGTAGTACTTAGTCCATACCTTTAGTAGAGGTCTTAATCATCTAGGTGTTATCATAGTTTTGTATATCTGTTTCCTATCTACTCCACTCCCTGCAAAATTACCCATCATTGAGCTTTCCCAAGACATGGACAGTGTGTTATTCACCTTTTAATTCCCTTGTGCTCCAAATACTCTCACAGATGCCTCCTCCAAAGTAGGCACTCCATAAATGTTTATGAACAGATGAACTAGAACAATTTCATAGTGTGATAGAAGGACAGAACAGAGTAAAAACAGTTAGGGTCAGGAATACAGAGGGAAATTTCAGATGTGCTCTGATCTGCTTTAAGCCCTAGATCAAAATTTCTTATCCCAACCCAGTACCCAGAGCATACCAGTGTCATAGAAAAGGATGCCCCTTCACCCTATCTCTCCCCACAGGCACCTCCATCCTTTCCCTCTCCTCAGAGTTGGGATCTCTTACTTCCTAGTGATCATCTTTTAACCCTTGTTCTAACCACCAGCTTCCATCAAGTTTAATTATATTTAAAAGACCTGAAATCTTCAGTAATAGTGGAGAGAGACCATATACTTTTTCCAAGTGTAAAATTTTTAATTTATATTTTATTTTCTTTCATTGTCAAATAGTTCTTAAATTTTTTAACCTATGGGAGTATAACTGGAAGGGAAAGTTATACAGAATTATCATCCATAAGTCAGCCAATATTTATAGGCGTATAGTGACTTACAGGGTAAAATGAAATGAATGCCAGACTGCAATACCCCAAAATAGTTTCTTGACCCAGGGATCATGAAGCCTAAAGTTTCACCAGAAAAATCCTTTCCCTTGGGTTAAGCATTACTCTCCTTACGTACGCCTCTTTAAAAACTGTGCGTGCTTGTAAAGGAAGAGCACACTGTGGTTTAGCTTGTAGAATGCAACCAGGCTATTCAAGTCAGAAGATCTATCAAATATCTGGGTTTCACAATGAAATAACTTTTGTCATATATATTACCTTTACTGTGGGCCAGACTTACACTGATATGATTCACATTCCCTCATAAACTCTAACTGTATAATTAACATATCAGACAGAAAGATGTAGGAAAAAGTTGTATACTTTTTAAACAAATTTTCAAGAAAAAATGAATCAACTATTTATAATTTTCTTTCTTTCCATACTTTTCTTTAAAAAAAATTAGTTACTTAAAATTTGCTTGTGTTCTGCTAATTTTTAATTGCATAATTGAAATGTCAAAGATTATATAAAACATTTCATTTTGAAATGTAGGGCATACTGCAGCTTTTGAGTGGTACTGACAGGAGAAAAAGAAAGAAGAGCATGTAAAGCTAACGGAAAGCCTGTCCTGACTTTGGCCAAATACTGGTTTCTATGAAGAAGTTGAGGTTACAAAGAAATTGTGAATTCTCAGCCTGATTACCCTGCCGATGAGTAAGAACTGTGTGTAGTCCTTTTCGAGGTGTCAGGGGAGTCACCGTAGTGTCACACAAGGGTTCTTAGCGTAGAGCAAACATACTTTCCACAAACTCAGCTGCTTAATCTGTTTGCAGGTTGAATTATAAAACAGGATAGATAACTCTGGGTGCTGGGAAGGGGAACACTTGATTTAAAAAAGAAAAAAAAAACAAGCTTGCTATTCTTATTTTAAAAAAAGAAAAGCCTACGATTTTCATCAAAAGACTTCACCAAAGTTTTGTTCTGACTCTACAATAATGAAAAATAATTATGCTAAAATATTCTTAGAGTTTAATATGAAGGATATCAGTGAGTTTTTTATAATTGCATTTTTTTTTCATTAAAATTATTCTGCTTCTTGCCAACTTTACCTGTGACATTTTTCCTGTAAAATCTTGGTTGGACTGTAAGTTGCAAGGCAATATTAGATATGTCTGAACCTGTAAATAGTTGTTGATTCAATCAAAGATAAGTTTCATAAATTCTCAACTCAGCATAAGGTTTAAATCAATATTTAATATAATGTTGAATGTTGACTTTGATTTATTACTAATAAATGGGAGGGTTTAAAACTTATATTGCTTTTCAAAAGTTTTTGGTTTGAGATTTAAAAGCTCTGTGAAATATAAAACATACCTCAGAAAATTAAAAGTTAAATAGTTAATTTATTTGTGATAGTTTATGTACAATTGAACACCCAATCGGCTAGAAGATATATTCTAAATCTAGATCTAATTAGATAAAGCTTTATTGTTATTTATATAAAGAAAATAGACTCAGATGACTCCTATTTATTAGCTATTTACTTGTTAAGATGTACAGCATCTAACATGCTTAATTTTTATTCCTTAACACATGATATGCTTTTAAGAATTTAATATTCTAGATTTGTAAATCATAACGTGTTTAAATTAAACGCATATTTAACTTATAAAATGTATGCCTTGTTGCACTCTATCAACAAGTATGTATTTTATTTTTAAAATGTAATTTCATGATATATTTGTTTAGTGCATCACCTTTCTCATCCACTGAGTATATAAAGTAGGTCTCTTTAGAGCCACTTTTATAATATAGCAATATCTACCATGTTTGATACATACATAATTATATTCATTTCTTTATAAAAACTAAAGAATTTGGGCTTACACCTTGCTTTAGGAAATATCTCACTTTGACATGGATAAGAAACATAGTTTTAATTGTCTTGTTCTTTCCTTTTTACTGAGGAAGGATTAAGGTAGGATTCTTAAAATCGGGGACTAACCCAGAATTTGAGAAATTCCAATGAAGTGGAAAGTGAAGAATCCAGGCTAAAGAAGAAAAGGAACTCTCTAAACCTAAGAATCAGTACTTTCCCTGATAAATTCTCTTTTATAGTTAACTTTATGGGATGAATCATGAAAGCATGAAAATAGGGACTAAAAAGTTAAATTACCACACAGCTTCTTACGTTTGACCTGCTTCTTCATCAGAACCTGTCTTTCCATAGGTGATCTCGAATTGGTTGGGCTAGTATACATTGCTGTCTACTAATGTAGAAAAAAACATGTTTCAGATGAGCATGATGGAGAGGAATGAGAGAAAAAGAACAAAACCAAAAATAAGAGAGAGATCCATACTGTTTAAGACTAAATAAAATGCAGGAATTTTGTTGTTTTTTATTACTCCTAGTGTTACAGTAATTAAAAATCAGAGATGGTGTTCCTATTATTTTAGGGAAATTATAGGGTACATGACCTAAAGATGGTCACGTACATTTTAACTAGAATTTGACAGGATTTAAAAAAATACAACAGGAGTTCTTATACCTCAGAGACATGTGATTTTCACAAATATATATGAAATATAAGTTTCTTGGAGTGGCCATGTGATCTCACAAGTATCCTTTTCCTTGGTGCTATTCTAGCTCCAGTTAAAAACCTTCCTGCCATTTAACCCTTCACAGACTACATAGCTCCTGTGTACTGCTGTGAAGATCAGAGAATTCATCCATCTTACCTGAAAATTGATAAATATAAAATATAGAAAGTTTTAGAATTGATAAATATAAAATACGGAAAGTGATTTGAACTACCTTGGAAAGGAAACAATAGCACTAACCACTAGTGTATTTTAGAACACTTTTGTTGTAGTAAAGGGGAATGAGAAGCTATTGTAGAAATTAGAGTTTTAGAATTTTTCATCATTGATTGGATGTTGCTCAATCTCATTATGCATGGTAATTCACTCAGTACTTCCTCCTTTGCTTGTTCTATTCTTAAACATGTAGAAGATCAGATATAATGTATCTATCTTTAATATAGAAAAAATATGTATGTACATATCAGGGCCTGGTTTTCTTTCTTTTTTTTTTTTTAGAGGGCAGTGTCACTGGCCCTCATATGTGGGATCCGAACCGGTGCCGCTGGCTTCCCAAACCAGCGCTTAACCAGTGCGCCACTTGTCCAAGGGCCTGGTTTTCTTTTAATAAATCCTCATTATAGTCATCTAAAATCTGATGGACAGTTCCTTAATAAAATAGGTTTTATTTTCAAAATATAATTGGGAAAAAAAACTGAATTGTACCCCAGGGCAAATAGAAATACAAATTTCACTTAGATTCTAGGATTCCATGTTTGATTACTTCTCTCCACTTGATCAGAGATTTGCCCATATGCATATTTAGCCCTCGATAAATATATAATGAAAGAATCGTTTGCTTATTTCAGTGTAATTGTCTAATAGTGAAATCATAAACACTGTCCATTCATAAACTTCTTTTGTGGTCATTTATATTTAAAGAGAAAAAAAATCATTCTATAACAACATAGTGTATGGTAGCAGCTGAGATGCATCTTCTTTCTTCCTTTATTATTTTTTTTTTTTTTTTTACGTAGTTTTTTTTTTTTTTCCTTTATTATTATATATTCTTGAACAACTCAACAGAAACAACTTTTTTCTTCAGTTCTTACTAAACTTATTAATTTTAATTTTTTTACTGCTTTGGTATTTATACCATTCAAACTAATAGTTCTTAGCACATCATCATTTGACTTTTTCCTGTGCTGCACTTGACAGTATTCTAAGAGCATATGAAAGCATATATTATTTCTCTTTATGTTACCATTTGCCATTTGACAAGCTACATAATGGTTAAAAAAAATATAAACATTTAAAATCATGAAATAACTTCCTCCTTAGATTAAAGTAGTCTGCCTTCTGAACTATATGTATTTCACATCAGCCTTCCAAGAAGTTCTCTACTGCTAACTAGAGGGCCTAATCTTTCCCAGAGTGATGGGAGTAGCACAGTTCAAGAACAAGAATGAATCTCTGTATAATCACACCACAATGTGAGGTGACTGTAAGACAGAGAATTGACCAGATACACATATGGGTTTTAGGAAGACTTGCTGATGCTCTTTTTTAACACAGCTGTGAGAAGAATGTGGCTAAGACCCAATAGTCATTCTTGAGTAGAACTGGCAAAGGAAACCATGAGGAGAAGAGAATTTAACACATGGGCGTAAGAGAGCAAGGCTTCATTGATGGGATCTGAGGGGAATGCCTAATGACTGGAAGAATCAAACTTGGCAATGAAAACACAAAGCTCTTTTCATCAATTCAAATGCAGACTCTAAAGCTGCAGATGGTCACCTCCAGCCTTGTCTATTCAGTGTGAGGTTTTATAAAATGGCACTTTGGTGAATACTAATAGATCAAAACAAAGATTTAATAATGTAAAGATGTGGTGTTCATTTTTAAATGAGTATACAGGTCAATGTCTCAGAACAGGATAAAAAAGAGTACTTTTTATATGTGGGTCTAAAGTCTTTTTGTTATTTTTTCAACTTCAAAAATAAACCACATTTACCTTCAAAAATAAATGACAAACGTACAGATTGTTCTTTATAAAAAACAGCGTACATTTTGAAAAAGAGACCAAAATTGGGGTTTATAGTTACTCTCATTGGTTTCTTTGCTTCTGTTTGAGGACTCTCATAGACAATGTTTGTTGTTTGTTAGTTCTCCTTTAATACTTTCTTAAAGCTCACTTGATAGGATAAATATGTTGCCATTCTCAAGAATAATTCAATCAAATTAAAAAATTAGGCCAAAATATTTTCTACTTGGAAGAGAACTTTTTTCCTTACCTTTCCAGAGAATGCAAAGAGATATTATTTAGTACAAAGGCAGCCTTTGAACTTTAATGCAGTCTTGAAATTACATTTTGGCTACATTACATTTGATTTTCTAAGATTTTAGAAATTCATAGTAATTGTTTATATATTAAAAGGCATTTCACTGTATTCAATTTGTTACTTATGCTTACATAAATAAATCTTACTTTAAAATTTGGTGTATTTTTCCAGAATAAATTTTATTTATTAGAATTGGTTAGCACTTAATAGTTTGTAAAGTTTTTGAGCTAAACCCAAACAAATTCAGTTTAATTATCCAAAATAAGCTTAAAATATGAACTTAAATAACTGATTAATAGCTTTCATATTTCTACTGTTTGTGAAGCAATAAGTCTGTATTCCAAATACTTTTATCTGGTATGTGACACTAACATATAATGAATTAAAAGACTATAATTGAAAGTTAAAGGGGAGGCAATTTAGTACCTAGTAGTAATATCAGTGAAGTACCGTGTTTCCCTGAAAATAAGACTGGGTCTTATATTAATTTTTGCTCCAAAAGACACATTTTATTAATTCATTCATGTACAAAAATCTACACTTATTCAAATAAATTCACGTCTGGCTGAAGATCTTAACTGGGGCTTGTTTTAGAGTAGGGCTCATATAACAAGCACCCTGAAAAGCATGCTAGGGCTTATTTTCCAGTTAGGTCTTATTTTCAGGGAAACACGGTAGGTAACAAGACCCTTGACTGTCATAAATTGGGTATGTGCAAGTCATTAAACTGTGTTCCTTCCCAGTTTCCTCATCTGAAAGTAGAGCTGATATTCTTTCCCTGTCTACTTCAAAACATGGCTCTGAGGATCAAATAAAATGCATGTGCATAACAGTACTTTAAAAAGTATAATGTAATCTATAAATGCAAGCCATTGGCTAAAAAATATCTTTTACTTATACATTTTAAATAAAAAGTTATAATCACCTGGTTGAAACCAGAAGTAGTGAGAAAAATAGTATTTTAGCCTCAGAGACATAATGTAAATACCATGTAACTTTGGAAAAAGAGCTTCTTTGCATAGATCTTGGAAACTGGAACTAAAGAGGATTCCGTGCATTCTCATACATTACTGTGAGAATGCAAAATGATAAAAACCCCTATGGAGAATTGGATGATAGCTAACAAAATTACATATTCATTTCCCCTTTCACTAAGGAAAATCACTTCTAGGAATCTATGCTGAATATTAAACAATGTAAGAATTATAGTATTTTTTAAATTGGAGAACAGTGTGTTTTTCCAGACCCATCAGCTCCAAGTCAAGTAGTTGTTTCAGTCTAGTTGTGGAGGGCACAGCTCAGCAGCCTACGTGGGGATCGAACCAGCAAACTTGGTGTTATGAGCACTGTGCTCTAACCAACTGAGCTAACCAGCCACCCCAACAGTATTATTTCTAATAGCAAACAGGAAAAAAACAAATAAATAGAAGAGTAGTTGAATAAACAATGACATATAGTGGAATACAATGTAACCATTTAAAAAAGCGTAAGGGAAATGTCTAAAACTAATATTGAGTGATCTCTAGGATATTGCTAACTGGAAAAAAATCCAGTGCTTATAATATGCTACCATTTATGTGACAAGAATAAAAGGAACAGAAACTAATGAAAATGGTTACTTTCAGAGGTAGATAAGAAATACATGCAGGCATGGAATTGGAGTGCAACTTTTTTGATCATATCTTTATGTATGTAGTTTTGACTTTTTAATCATGTATATGTTTTAAATATTCAGAAATTAAAGTAAAATAAAAAGATTAAAATGGTACATATATACAATGGAAAAGCTATAGATGAAATACTAGATTTGCGACAACATGGATGGCCATTGAGATTGTCATTCCAAACAAAATAAGTCAGAAAAAGTGAAGAACCATATGACTTCACTCATATGTGTGATATAAAACTGAAGGCAACAAAGGAACAAGACAAACAAACAATTCATAGATACAGAGAATAGTTTTGTGATTACCAGAGGGTAAAAGGGATGATAGAGTGGGCAAAGAGGGGCAAATATATAATGAGAAAAGGAGAACTGACTTTGGGTGATGAGCACATAATATGATATATAGATGATGTATTATAGAAATGTACATTCAAAAACTCTCTAATTTTATTAACCAATTCACCCAAAAAAATATTTAATTTAAAAAATAAAATAAAAATGAATTGAATTTTTGAAAAGATCAATAAAATTGACAAACCTCTACCAGATTGATCAAGAGAAAAGAGAGAAAACACAAATTACCAATATTAGAAACCAAAACATGGACATTAAAAACTATATATATACTCGGACCGGCCGAGTGGCACGTTGGTTAAGAGCTGGCTTGGGACACTAGTGGCCCTGGTTTGGATCCCACATATGAGGGCCGGTGACACTGCCCTCTACAGCTAAGATGGTGAACAACAGCTCGACCTGGAGCTGGGCTGCTGTGAGTCCCGGCAATGGTGTAGGCTGCAGCCCCTGCTGCAGTGGGCTGCCATACGCTACAGTGAGTGGCTGGCAGCCCTAGTGAGCTGCCAATAGCCACAGTGAGTGGCTGTCCAGAGGCCAGCGACCCATCTGCCTCATCCAGGAAGAGCGCAATGATGATACCAACATGGGCCAGTGAAGCAACGTCCTCCGCAACTAGACTGAAGAACAAAAGGACAGCAACTTGTCTGTTCCCCTCCCCTAATTCCCCAATTTAAAAAAAAAAATCTATAAAAAAACAAACACTACATGTACACTGAACAAAAGGACAATACAAAAAAATTAATGCAGCAAAGAGCTGGTTCTTTAAAAAGATAAATAAAATTGACAAACCCCTAGTTAGATTCACTATGGGAGAAAGACAAAAGACATAAAATCAGAAATTAAAGAGGAGAAGTTACCAGAAGTAAAACTGTCACTATTTGCAGACATGATTTTTTGTATAGAAAACGCTAAAGATGCCACCAAAAAACTATTCGAAACAATTAACACAGTAAAGTTGCAAGATACAAAGTGTACAAAGCTCCATTGCATCCCTATATACTAACAATATAATTTCTTAACAAGAAATGAAAAAAACAATTCCTCTTGCAATTGCAAGAAAAAGAATAAAATACCTAGGAATAAACTAAACAGAGGATGTGAAGGACCTATACACTGAAAACTACAAGACATTATTTTTAAAGTTTTGAAAAATACAAAGAAATGGAAAGACATTTCATATGCATGGTTTGGAAGAATCAACATAGTTAAAATGGCCATATTACCCAAAGCAATTTACAGATTTAACACAATCCCCATCAAAATTCCAATGGTAATTTTTAAAGAAATAGGACAAAAGAATCATCAGATTTGTATGAAATCACAAAGGACCTTAAATAGCAAGAACAATCCTGAGAAAAAGAACAAGGCTGGAGGTATCACACTCCATGATTTCAGTTTATATTAAAAAGTGACAGTAATCAAAACAGCATGGTATTCACAGAAAAACACACACAGACCAATCAATGGAGTACAATTGAGAACCCAGAAATAAACCCACATATATATATAGGCGGATAATTTTCAACAAAAGAGCCAAAAACACAATGGAGAGAAGAAAACCTCCTCAATAAACGGTGCTGGGAAAATTGGAAAGCCTCGTGCAAAAGAATGAAACTAGACTCCTATCCTTCATCATATACCAAAATTAACTCAAAATGGATTGAAGACGTAAACATAAGACCTGAAACAATAAGTTGCATAAAAGAAAGCACAGGTACTAACCTTATGGACCTTGGGTTTAGAGAGGATTTTATTAATTTGACTTCAAAGGCAAGGGAAGTAAAAGCAAAAATAAATGAATGGGACTATATGAAACCAAAAAGCTTCTGAACAGCAAAAGAACCATCAACATCAACAAAAAAAGAAGCAACCACCAAATGGGAGAAGATATTTGCAAATGACCTCCAATAAGGTGCGAATATATTCAAAACATATAAAGAACTCACACAACTCAACAGCAAAAAAAAACAAACAATCCAATTAAAAACTGGACAGAGGACCTGAACAGACACTTATCCCAAGAAGACATACAAACAGCCAACAGATATACAAAAAGATGCTCAACTTTACTAGCTATTATGGAAATGCAAATTAAAACCACAATGAGGGCCGGCCGAGTGGCATGGTGGTTGAGCGCTGGTTTGGGAAGCCAGCGGCCCCAGTTCGGGTCCTACATATAAGGGCCCTCAAAAAAAAAAAAAAAAAAACCAATGAAATACCATCTCACACCTGATAGAATGGCTATTATCAACAAGACAAGTAATAACAATGTTGTGGGGAAAAGGGAACTCGGCTGCACTGTTGGTGGGATTGCAGATTGGTGCAGCCACTATGTAAATCAGTGTGGAAGGATCTCAAAAAACTGGAAATGGAACTACCTTTTGACCCAGCAGTTCCACTCCTAGGTATTTATCCTAAAAAACCCAAGGCACTAATTCGAAAAAATATATGCATCCCTACGTTCATTGCAGCACTATTTACAATAGCCAAGACCTGGAAACAATCAAAATGTCCAACGGTAGACGACTGGATTAAGAAACTGTGGTACATTTACACAATGGAGTATTACTCAACTATAAAGAAGAAAGAAATCGGACCATTTACAACAATATGGATGGACCTAGAGAACATTATGCTAAGTGAAATAAGTCAGAGAAAGACAAATATCATATGATCTCACTTATATGTGGAATTTAAAGAACTGAATAAATGAGCAATGTAAACAGAAATAGTCTTAGAGACACAGAGGAAAAACTGATGAGTGCTAGATGGGATGGGGGTGGGGATGAAAGAGAAGGGGTAGGAACCAGACAACATAAATTGGTAACTAGAGTATTGCCAGGATAAAAGAGACAGTTTGGGGATGATAATAATGTTGTAGGGCCAGCCGAGAGGCGCATTGTTTAAAAGCTGGTTTGGGACTCCAGCTGCCCCAGTTTGGATCCCACATCGGGGCCAGTGACATTGTCCTCTACAGCTAAGATGGTGAAACAGCGACTCCACCTGGAGCTGGGCTGTGTGAGCCCCAGCGATGGTGTAGGCTGCAGCCCCTGCTACAGTGGGCTGCCATAGGCTACAGTGAGTGGCCAGCAGCCAGCGTGAGTGGCTGGCAGCCAGCGTGAGCTGCCAATAGCTGCGGTGAGCGACATCCAGAGGCCAGCGACCGATCTGTCTCATCCGGGAAAAACGCAATGACGATATCAACATGGGCCAGTGAAGCAACGGCCTCCGCAACTAGACTGAAGAACTTGCCTGTTCCACTTCCCCAATTCCCCAACGCTGTTCCCTTCCCCCAATTCCCCAATGAAATCTTAAAAAAAAAAAAAGTAATAAGTTAAAAAAAAAGAAACCCTGATAGTGAATACAAATAAAAATAAATGTACCTAACTGTATATCAAATTGGTAAGATACTTATAGAGAGAAAATGATTAATTCCAGTATCTTTAGATCATCAGACTCTGACTATACATCCTAGTTTCATATATTCCAAGGACAAAAAGAAATACAAATAAACCTTGAACTTAGCTCATTGTGTTCATACTTAGTTGTACTACTTGTTATTAAGATTTTGAAATTATTTTAAGTATATTGTTGGGTTGAGCAATTAAGTAAATACTATTAGGAGCCAAGATTTTCACTGTAAAATAGATGGCATTAGGAAAAATGAAGCTGTAATATTAAATTTGAATTGAAACTGTCAGTATAAATTCATGACTTTAAATGTAAGTATTTTTTTCTTAGTTCTATACGTTGAAAAAGGCCTTAGACGCAATGGACACACTTAACTAAACCCAGATTTCAGTTTCTAAATACGTTTTACATTTCGTATTAAAGGGTACCGAAGCTCCTAGGTGTGTAGCAGGGAAGTTACGGTGAGTCTAGAATATCTTTTTGTGCCAGAAGGCAAGAAGTATTTAAAGATTAATAGGGTCATGTCGAAAGGACAGGGGAACCAGCTTGAAAAGGTTCCCACACTGACGACTAAATTTGGGACAATTTGTGCATCAGAAAAAAGAATTTGATTATAGAATATTTAATTGTTACATCTTACAGTCTGTAAAGATACTTAAAAAAAATGGAGGATAGAAAGGAAGAAACCCTTTTTGTACAACAGAATGGCTGTTAATATATGTAGACAGAATGACAGATTTAGAAAATCACCACCTTCTGACCCCCAGTGTAATTAATTCAAGCAGAGACCATCCATCAGCCACATAATGAGTTAAAAGAAGCTACTTAGGTACTAGAATCAGTCAGTCTAGTTTGAGAAAACTTACTTAGCATATACCAAGGAGTTTAAAGCTTCAAAATCAGAAAGGGCTTAGACATGGGGATTTAAGATGTCAAGTGCCTTCGAACAATATTTAGGGATTTATTATTAAATTTACTTTAGAAATTTTTCTTACTCAAATATCTGTGCTTATGTAAATGATAGCAGATAGACCTAAACCATTCAACCTTTTATCAAAATTCATCCTTTAAAGAAACTCACTACAATGTAAAGAAGTTTTGCCTTAGAGATTTATCAATATTAGACTAGGTACTGATCCTTTCTTTATTTAAATTTTGATATTTTGTTTACCATAGAGTTTTTGTTGTTAATTTTGATTTTCTTTTAAGTACTGCATTAAAATATTATTTCTTGATTAATGAGTAATTTTTCTACTCTCTTAAATTTTTCATCTAAACTGAGTGCCTAATTCACCTCGCGATGGATCTAGTCCTGAATGCTCTATAAACGATGAAGAAGATACTGATGGAGGAAAAAAATATTCCTAGTTTGCCCTCATTCAAAAAATAATAATAATGATAAGTAACCTTAACTTGTATGATTTCTACTGAAGGGAGTTTCATGTTCAGACATGATAGTGATATAATGGAGCTGAATAACTGCGTTTCTTCCCCCGCTGTGGAACGTGGCCAGGTTTTTAATTATATACTATCCAGAAAGCCTACCGCTGTCTGAATTTCTGTTTCTTACTTCATGGTCATTACCTGCACCACTTTTGTCAGCTGTTGCTTTGTATTTATTTTGTTTCCATCACCTGTGTCCATCAATCATCATACTTATCTGGGGTTCTGATTGTATTCTAGGCCCTAAATGTTGATTTCAATTTGAGAATATATGATTTTTATGAATCAAAGGTAAATAAGGTAGAGAAAATTGCTACGACGATGCCAGCTTAATAAGTTGAATATTACTTTTCTTTGTAGGCCGCTGGCTTAGTTTGAAGTTTGAAGGTGCATTGATATATTACCTCCACTCATCTCCCAAAGGATGTTGCCAGTCTTTTGAACTAATCTTGAATAAGGTTGATATGTATTCCCTGTTAATCAAAATTTGAAATGTTGACATTAGGAAATTTCATTCAATGCTAATTATATATAACTTTTATGAAAGTTGGGAAGGAAAGAATCCTACATTTTAAAGTTTAGTATCAGCCTAAAGCCCTATGAAAACAGTAGTGAGTAGCTTAATAAGCCATCTTAATAAGATACCTTAATAAAACTAACCAGTTATTCTCGCTTGCTGCATTGTACTTGGCAGTATAAAAATCAGTGACTCGCTTATTCAATCCTTAATTGAAACTTTTCTGGGTTTAAAATGATCCAAAACCTCAGCAATGTTACCACGGTGTTTCCAACCTTTCTTGACTCTTGAATCCCTTTAATAGTAATACATATCCTCTAGGTAGACGTTTAGGCATTTTTTTTTTGTGGGAGTATAAGATGAAGAAGCTAATATTCATTGATCATTTTATAAATTATATTTAAATGCAATCTTTAATATCCATAATATGTAACGTCGTATGGTGTTTGCCTTCAGTTGTATAAGAAAAAGTGTAATTTGTTAAGTTTTATAATGGTATATTAAGTTTGGTTTAGAAACTAAAAACATATAGATATGTAGATAAAAATTTAGTGACGTGTTATGACAATAAATAACTGCTTGTGAGATGATATTTGGAATTCTTAACTTTTTACTTTTAAAATAAAATAATAGTGTTTTTCTTCAGCCTCCATTTGCTGCACTATTTCCACAAGTAGCATATTATGGGTGTTTGGGTTTTTATTTCAATATATGTAAAGCTAAACTTAACACATAATGTTATCATTCCAAAGTTTTCTCTCTTTAACTTAGTTTTTTTTGAGTAACAGCTACTAAATAGGTGATGTGAGTAGTCTGATCAAATGAACACAATGTAGAGGCATAGTGAAGAGAATCTTTTTATTATTATTATTATTATTATTAGTTACAGATGTACAAAACAATGCAATAGTTATTTATTTTACCCCTTACAAAGTGACTACCCGCTCCCCCTTCTCCTTTCCCTGCCCGCCGCCGATATCATACATATCTATTACAATTCCATTGACTCCATCCCCACACTATACTCCACATCCCATGCCTATATATGTGTTAAATTATAGTTGACATATAATATTGTTCAGTGGCAGCTTCAGATGTACAGTGCAGTGGTCAGGCCTCTACACCGTCCATGAAGTGGTCTCCCTAAAAGGACATGCATCCGTCTGTTCCCCTAAAAAAAATATTTACAACCTTGTTGATTATATTCCCTAAACTGTCTCTTCTGTCTGTGAAGAGAATCTTGAGGTAACTTTACAGACTTATCTTTATGCCCCTCACTAATTTGTATTTCCACATCAGTGTACTTTCTGTTTCCTCTAAGTATTCAGTGGTCCAGCAGGGGTGGAAATTAAATTGTTTACCACTTAGAAAGAAAAAATAATTATGCTCAAAAACACCAGGTTGACCAGCTCTGATCAGCTGAGTAAGTCAGCTGAGGAACTGAGTCATGAACTGGCCATGTTAATCTTCACCTAATCCCCATTTTGTTCATTCCTGGGTCCTCAGAAGCCCTCAGACAAGTCCATTTTGAAAGGCCTAGTGAAGAAATAAAAGACAAAAATTTTTAATACTGATTTTATGCTTTGGCTTCAAAAAGAAAACTCAGAACAGATATTACCACTTTGGGCTACAGAATCTCCTTTGAATTTTTAAATTACAAAATGAAAAAACGTTGCTTGAGAGAATTCCAGTATATTGATTTGCACACCCTTTTTACTCTTTGTCAATTTTAGCACACTTTATTATTTCCTCAAAAACATATTTTAAAATACTTCCATTATTTATTAATCAGCCCCCCACCCAGATATACATTAAAGTCAAATGAATTACCTGAATTAGTTAAATTAGGATATAAGTTGTTGAAAGAAAGGGATCATTTGCTAGAAAAAGTATGTTATAGCATATTAAATAAATGGTAATGGTTTCTTTACATATTTTCAAATTAGAGAAAAGTTTTCAAATAAGGACATTTAATAGTATATTATAGCATAATTGACTGTATGCTTTAAAATACTAAGTAAATATTTTTGTCATTTTGAGCAAAGTGTGCAACTCTGAGATCTGATTTGTTTGTGTTAGTGGACTTACCAAATATTAGTTTTTGCTAGTTCAGTTTATACCATTTATCTTTCCCATGCCAGCACTCTGATTTCACTCTGAAATAGTCTACAACTTGCTGTTATATGATACTAGCTTCAGAGCTAGCTTTTCTAGTTTACTGAGTATGCTTAGTATATTCTGTAATTAATAAATCAATAAAACCTTTCTGTAATATGCAAACTCCTATCTCTATAAAGGAGTTATAAGCAAACTGTAAGTGAATACATGAGTCTAAAAAAGGTATGTTGTGATTATATTGACTCTGAAAACATTTGACTTTCATAGAATACATCATTTATTGTGTGGTATAAATTGGTTGTAGTATTGCTCATAATTCTGTGAATAATAAATCCAATGAGTAGTAAAACAATAAAAATCCTTATATCCTAGGAATACATTTTAAGTAATTATGAGAGCTACATGTTAGTTGTATCTTTGAACAAATTAATAGATATGAATCATACTTCTTGTTTAGGGAGTGAAACTGGGACCTGTTAATAAAATTTGTAGCCTTAGTAATTGAATTTTATATTAGTTGCGTACATTTTCCATATTATATTATGATGGATAGCAAAAATGCATTAAAAACTTTTAAATAACATTTAAGTAACAATTTGAACACAATAAACTCTACATTAAGTAAATGTGTTTAGAAGGTAATAAAATGAATGCATCAAAGACTTTAGCAATCATGTTACCTTGCTCATTTTTAAATAATTCCTGCTTAATGTAATACCTCATTATTCATTAAATTTGACCAAGTCTTAAGTAGCTAACCCATCTGGCTGCCTAATTCTTTAATGAGACCATACTTCTGTGATATAACATAGCTTTGATACAGTTTTCCTGATAGATTTTAATCACACTCAGAAATAGCCATTTTGACTACTAGAAAGTGGTTGTATTTACAATTTTTTTATGTAGATAGTAGTTATTGTAAAGTGAAAAACTAAGTACAAATCATTACAATTGGATTGACTGAGGTAGCAAATAGATGAGTTAGAATGCCATGCCAAATATAAATGAGATCTTTTTCAGATCTCAACAATTCATATATTTCATTCTAAATAAAAAAGATGAAAGAGAAAATTCCTAATTGATGAAAAACCATGATTTAAATATTTTCTCAATGAGTACAATAAGCAGAATCTTGCACAATTTTATTCATGTCTTTATTCAACAAGTATTTTTTAAACAGTATACTGGGTGTCAGGCACTGGTGAACCAAATCAAACTGTGCCTTGACTTCATGAAGCAAGACTTTCAGAAGAGACAAGTATTAAATATTGAAACAAATTTAAATATATAAGTACAGATTGTAATGAATGCAATAAGGAAAAATTCCTGCGAGCTATAAGAGAATATAACAGGGAGATCTAATTTAGATTTGCGTTAGGGGAAGAGGTTTTTTCTAAGCTGGGCCCAGAAATATAAATAGGCATTAGCCAGGGGATAAAGCCTTCCATATGGAAGCCAAAACAAAGAACATGGCACATTGGAGAACTGAAGGAAGATCTTTCGGACCAGAGGGCAGCTGGAGCAAATAAGGGGGAGGGAGTAGAATGCAGTCTGATCTTGAAGAACCTTGTAACGCTTGTTAAGGTTTTTATCTGTTTGGTTTTGTTTCTTAACCTTATTTTACAGGCAGAGGAAGTAGTTGATAGATTTTAATCAGGGGACATGTTCTGATTTGCATTTCTAAAAGATTAACTGTAACTGTTTGGTGGAGGAGAGATTGCAATGGGACAAGAGTAGAAGTAGAGACTCCTTAAGAAGGAATAGCACTTGTGAGAAATTGTAGTTACTTGGAGCAGGAGAGTGTCATTGGAGATAGAAGCAGTGGGACTTCCAATCTATGTGACATCCAGGCCATAAACATCCTAGATGGGATGCTGAGTATTAAGGAGAACTTCCAAATATTTGTCTTAAGCAACCTGATAGATGGAAGTAGCATTTATTGAGATTGGGAAGACTAGGGAAAAAACAGAGTTAAAATGGAAAGAAATTTTTTAATGAGTTTGAGTAGTATGCAAAACTACTTGAGATCTAAGTTCCTCAAAGAAGGACTTAAACTTATAACAGGTAATCCTTCAGAATTGTTAACAGGTCTATGTAACAAAATATTGGGGATTTGTATCATATCTATTATAAAAAAATTCTGATGAAAAGAGGATAACCTACAGTTCTCTCGCATGATAATCTTACAATTAGGCTATATGAAGAGGGTCAGGTAACATCCTGTAATATGTTTGATGTCTACAATACCAGGCATAACCTAAGAGGACTATTTATTTAGTACATTTTTTCCTTCCAATAAAATAGATCATTTTTCTCCAAAAGTTTTCATTGAACCATCTTGCCAAGAATCAGTTTACATTTTAAAACTCTGTATTTTACATCTATGGATCAATATTTTGTGCCAGAACTTTTGTTTGCTCTATGTATTTCCTGCTAATAATGAACTTATAACATATTAAAAGATCTAATGGATGTCTATTAGCCAGGCAAGTATGTATTTTGAAACCATGATTTTATGTTTTATTTTGTTTTAGGACAAAAAATGTTTTACTTTTGAGGTTTATATTAGTTCAGTTACCTATGGCTGTGTCACAAATTACCCTAAAACTTAGAGGCTTAAAGCAGCTATGATTATTTCACAGTTTCTGTGGGTCAAGAATGTGTGTGCAACTTAGCTACGTGCTCTGCCTCTGGGCCTTTGATAAAACTGCGATCATCTCAAGGCCTGACTGTAAAGGGTCTCCTTTCTAGATGACTCTTCTGGTTGTTTTCAGGATTCACTTCTCACAGGCTGTTAGACTAAAGTCTCAGTTCCTCTCAGACTCAAGGCCTTCTTTGGTTCTTTGCTGTTTGGGCTCTCCAGGGCAGGTGGTTCCAGTGGCATGAACAAGCAAGAAAGAGAGTCGAGCAGAATGGAAATCACAACTTTTCGTAACCTAATCATAGAAGTGGAATCCCATCACTTTTGCCATATTGTATTCATTAGAAGCAAGCCACTAGTTCCAGTTCACACCAGTGAGGAGGGGATCACACAATGGTGTGACTGCCAGGAGGCAAGGATCATTGAGATCCATTTGAGAAGCTACCTCCCACAAAGGTTTTTAAAGGTTAGGTTACTTTTATTGGACTTTAGGTAGCTGAAAATTGGTGGTCTGTAAGACATTCAGTTAATTTTATTGCTTCATGAGCAATGACAATTGTGGGAAAGTGTACATCTACAACCTGACTTTAGGATACCGTCACAATCCTCTGGAAATCTCCAAGACCCTGTCTAAAGAAACCAAAGGTCATGGCAGGGTCACAACTTCTAAAGAAACCAAGCCTGAACCAAAATTAAATACCAAGAATCATGCATACTCAGAAATGAATAGATCACGAACCGGGCAGTTAGCAGGATCTGTCTGTGTTGCTCTCAGTTCTGGCCAGCTTTCTACTTATAAATTTCGATTTTAAAATTCAGAGTGCCTCTAGCTAGTATAAGAAACAAGGAGGAATTTGATTTTTACCTCTTCCAAATCAAGATGAATACAGAGAATCTGAGTCAAGATTTAAGCTAGACCTACTAGTAAAAATGAGAAAAATAAAATAATAAGGGATGGGGGAAGTACTCAGCTGAGGAGAATATGGAAAGCCTGTCAGTGCTATTTGAGGGTGCTGAAGTGCAGCAGTTTTATTGGTACTGCAGATCTCTTTCTTATTCATATTGATGCTATTAACAATGATAAGGATTGTTGTTTTTTAAATTCAGTAGCAATGGAAATTCAGCAAAATAAGTTATCAAATATAAATATTTAAACACTGAAGCTTATTTTAAAAGAACAAATAATTGTCATCATTGACCTGAAAGATTATGGAAAAAATAAAATAATAATAAACATGATTATTGCCACAATAGAAATGTCAGTGAATAGACAGCTGTCAAAATATTTTGGTAAAATAAGACTTAAAAAGAGCTTTAAATAATGAAAAGGAAAGTTGAATGAGAGTAGTGCCTGCCCTTTTCTACGTACCTTGAATTATTTGAAAGTATTTAGAAAATTTTTTGAAACCTATCTTCTGCTCTCCAATTCAATTATTATTTTAATCAAGCATGTACTATTCACTGAGCACTGAGTTAGACTCTGTGAATCACTGGTGAATAAAAACAAATGCAGCAGCACCTGCCATAATTCAACTTACAGTCTAGCAAGGAATATTGACAGTTGGGATAGGCAAAGTGTGTGAGACTATGGGAGCACTTAGGAAAGAAACCTATTTCAGACGGGTCAATCGAGGGAGGTTTTATAGTTGTGAAAAACATGTATGTTCCATTAACTGTGTGGCTTATGTTGCTAGGAATCTTGATTACCTATTAGAGCATGCCATAAAAAATTGAAGATTCAGGACATCCCCTCCCCCCAAATAAATATGCTATAGCATATGTACAATATTCACCTACTAAAGAGATAACACAGAGCCTAATCGAATCCACATCCTTCATTTAAAGCTTTTGGAACTAGCTATATGTGTTTCAAAATTTAGAATTTGATATATATTCTCTTTATTGTGTAATACCTTCAGTTGTTTTAGAGAAATGCCTTGTAATATTTCTGCAGTGAAATATATGAATTGTCACCTTAGATCAGATTTTGGTGCTGCATGAGTTTGCAGCAAACTTATCAAAATATTTTTTTGGTTTTTCAGAGCTTTTTGAATTTTGAAATTGTTCATGAAGGGATTGTGAATATAGCCTCCTTTTCCATAAAAAGATAGTTGAACCTGATAAATTAACAAAAGGATACCCAGTGAAGACGTTGCTTTATTTTTGTGCCTATAGTATCAATCATTGAAATTTAGGGGAAAGATCTCACTAATTCTCCTAGGATGGATTTTGACTCTTCCTCAGTGATGGGAAGGATCAATGGGGAAAAGTAGAGAATATTCTTAATGGCTTCTTTACAATAGTATTTCTAAGAGATTATGGCATAACAAAAGTTGTTTAATTTTCAGAGACAGAAGAATCACAAAAGAAAGATAAACATTTTTAAATAAGATTTTAAATAACTTTGTTAAATAGTAGTCTCTCCAAACTAATATTTAGGTCAAGCCTCCAGTCAGTTTAGGTACTGTGTACATGCTGCTTTATAATACCAGATTATGTAGTAAGGACTAGGCTGAATTTATTATGAGTACTTTGTCTTAATGAGAGCTTTCATATTTCAACATTTTCCCAAAACTTTATTCCATTGTTGTTCAAGTTTTCTTCTAGAATCTCACGAGTCAGTTAAGTTTTATGGTTAGTGAGATGCATGACCACCTATTAATTGGGTTAAATAAGAAGAAAAAGTCAAATGCCACACATAAAGGATTTTTTTGATAGAGGAATTTGTGGGGTTTTTCTAGAAAAGATGTCCTTTTATGACAGGCCCCATATTGCTTTTGAGGAATGGGCCACAAAAGGAAAGGACAAACTACAGAAACAAATAAAATTATTTCATAGCATGAAGCTCTCATTAGAACCCAAATGCAAGCAGTTTGGACCTTCTTCCTAAAACATCTTCTTCACCATTCTGTGAATGTGATCACAATTTTAAGCAAAGCCTACCCATGAATAAGATTTATACTGATGTGCCCAAGGGAGGTAAAGGCACATGTGTGTATCTTAACAGTGCAAAAAAAAAATGGAGCTTTGAATTTCAGTCTCTAAAGTATTATCAACTTGCTTACAGACTTTCAAAAACATAAGCACTGATTGTTAATTTCCAGCCAATACAAAGCATTGTACAATTATAATTTGAATCTTAAAAAATTACTCTATACATATATTTTGTAGATTAGTGTGCAAATTCTGTGAGAAAAGAATTTGAGTTTGCTTATTTGGAGTTATTTTAATTTGCTGTTACAAACAATGCTACAAGTGAAGAGCCGTCCTTAAACATAATTTTGTATAGTCCTTTCAATAGATCTATAGGATAAATTCCTAGAAATGAAAATTTTAAGGTTCAAAACAGTGTGCCTTTTTAATTCCAAGTATTGATAAATTGTTTGTTTAAAATTTTACGTGAATGGAGTATTACTCCGCTATAAAAAAGAATGAAATTGTACCATTTGCAACGATATGGATGGACCTAGAGACCATTATGTTAAGTGAAATAAGTCAGTCAGAGAAAGACAAATACCATATGATCTCACTTATATGTAGAATCTGAAAAATTGAATGAATGAGCAAAGTAAACAGAAACAGACTCACAGATATAGAGGAAAAACTGAGGGTTGCTAATTGGGAGGGGGTGGGAATGAGGGAGAAGGGGAAGGGATTAAACAGCATAAATAGGTAACTACAATATTGCCACAGGGATATGAAACACAGTTCGGGGAATATAATAATGTTGTAAAAGTTTTGTGGCGTGTCAGATGGTCACATGTCTTGTTAGGGAGACCACTTCATGGATGGAGTAGAGGCTTGATCACTGCACTGTACACCTGAAGCTGATGTTGTATAATATTGTATGCCAACTGTAATTGAATATATAGATAGTCACAGGATGTGGAGTATACTGTGGAAGGGAGTCAAGGGAATTGTAATAGACATGTATGATATGGGGGGTAGTGGGGTGGAGAATTGGGGAAGGGGGGTTGTCACTTTGAGGGGTAAAAAGTATAACTATTGCACTGTGTTGTACACCTGAAACTAATTTTTTTTAAATATTTATTTCACAATAAAAGAATTTAAAAATAAATTAAATAAAGTAAAATGTTATGTAAACAACTAATAATCTATGAGAATGCTTATTTCCTCAAGCTTCACCACTATTTAATATTATCAAAGTTTTTAATCCTCCAACTGGAAAGATGAAACATACCTCATTTTAATATGCATTACTTCAATTATGAATAAAGTTAAGTAATTTTTTATATTTTTATTTGCAGTATATTTTTCTTTTTATGTGAACTGCCTATTCATGACCTTTTACCATTTTTATATTGTTAATCAACTTTATTGATTAACACAAACTCTTTGGATAGTAAATAAATTCACTTTTTATTATATGTACTGTGAAGATTTTTCCGTTTAAAACTTTGCTTATATTATATTTTAAGAGTTTTTTTTCTCTTACATTGTCAGGTTTATTAAATTGTGGTATTTTATAACTGTGACAGCTTGCCCTCTCTTAAGTTGCTTATTTGAGATTATTATTATTTATGATTGTCTGTCTAGAAAAAGTATTAGAACTATTTATAAACTTGATCTTTGTGTACTTTTTTTCTTTTAAACAGAGGGTTGTCTTTATTAATTAGTAGTTGGGTGGATAATAGTTTTTATACCTTAATACTAATTCAGGTTGGTTTATCTTAGCAAATAAGCTATTTAGTCATAGTTCTTCAGCCGTAAGTCTCCTCTTCCAAAGCAAATATCCTGCAAGAATAGAACAAACAGGATCAAAACAAGGTGAGAGGTTTGAACTCTTACACGTTAGATTGGCCTCATTTGGGTGTGGGAGATTAAAGGAAAGTATCTGAGATAGCTTTGACTATATAAGGAAATGCCTCTTTCAGTTCAAAGCATTTCTTTATTTGTAAATAATTAGGAAAATAGGACAGCCTTGATTTATGATCTTAATAACCAATGAAATAGTTCTTCCATCTTTGTGTACCATATGTCTCCTTAATTTATTTTTCTAGGAAAATTCTAGCTATTAAGAGGTAAAATTGTGAAAGCTGTATATATACACACTGAATATAAATACTTAATTAGCCACATGCAACTTTTAAGTCTCATGCTCTCCGTCAACTTCATAGGATCCCCAAACTTGTGGAGAGTTTAAAAAAAAATAAGTGAGAATGGGAAGAGAAAGAGGTTGCATTTTTCTCTTTCAAATGCCTGTTGTTCACGTTAGTAGTTAAATACATGTGTCCATCTTTATTGAGAAAAATATTAAATGATATAGTTTTTGATAAGCCAAACATTTTTAAAATGCTTTTTAACCACAAAATGTACTTTTGCAAATTATTAAGGCAATGCATATTAATTACAGCTAAATATTTGCCCACATCTGCAATTATTGCAGAGGATGCAAATTCCTGGAAGTGTAATAGTTGCATTAAAAGCTATTTAGAATTGTTAGAAAAGGTTTCTATTAATTAGGAAAACAATTAGGCCATATATAGAGACACAGTTGAAAAACTACAGATTTTAAATCTCTTCAGGTGTATGAAAAAAGAGAAATATGGTGCTGGGTTTTTTTATAGTAGGTAAGTACTATTTCATCTTGCCCTCTAATTATAAAACACATCATAAACACTTTCCATGATAAAAGTGACCTAACTTGTAAAAGCTGTGTATGTAAGGAGATATAGCAATAGCTAGAACTTAATTTAGATGTACTTAAGATACAAGGACTAAAAATATTTTTGTTCAGAATTTCTATATTTGGTTAAGATGGCTTGTTTATACCCTTCAAAGACATTGGTAGATAATAGAACAGAATGATGTGAAAGCTGAAAAAGGCAGAGTATGCATCCCATCAAAGAGCTGCCCCACAGTGTGGTTCAGATTGGGTGAGAACGTTTAGACAAGAGTTAATAGCTTGCTTTGAGGATAGAAGTCATCCTCTGTTCTCAGCAAGCATGTCAAAATAGTGGGCTAGTGCTTTTGACAGATGAATATGAATGACTTAAGTCTGTGGGTGTATGTACATAGCATTAGACGCATACTGCCTATGGAATCATTTTGGCAAAAAGGGAACAATTATGAGTAAGGTGAACTCTTTCAACTTGTTCCTTTATACCTGGCACTACCTTTACTCCTAGCTATTTCACTGTCAGCACTAATACAAAAAGTTTCTTGTTAGTCTGACAATATACTGTATGGAATTAAAAATTGGAAAGATAGGGGATTTTAGTGAGAAATATGGACCAGTGGAGGGAGAAAAAAAGTAATAAATTTGTATTGGATTTTCATCTCTTATGTCATTATAAGATATAAAGACAACTAACCAAAAAAAGTGTGTCATGTGCTTAGCTCTCCATTACATTTGGTAGAATCAATAAAAGGGGTGCTGTAGCCCCTGCCCACAAGAATAAGTTCAGAGTATTGGTATTTAGTTATTTCCACATACTGCTTCATTGACTGTACTGGTAGCTAAATATTTACAGAAGGTACAAATTCCTGGAAGTGGGGTTGTTGAGTTAAAGAGTATCTGGCATCCTGCATCTGTATGTAATACTAGCCTTATAGGATATACATTTTGCCTTTTTATTATTTCATAGAATAGAATGGTACCAAATAACCTGTCAGTAGTGCAGATAATACAGCCAAAAGAAAGGCCTCGAGGAAACTGAACTTGGCCCTATAGAATAGGTGGGATATGAATAAACAGAGGGAAAAAGACCTGGGGAAAGAGGAAAGGAGCAGCATAGATGAAGCAGAGGTACTGAGACAAAGGTCAGCCCTGCAGGGGCAGAGGGTCCTGTGATGATGTGATGACATTAGATAGTCCCAGCGGGCTTCATTGCTGAATGCCTCCAAGGTACACAAAGATATTTGGGTTTCATGTGATAAGGAATAAGATGCCGTTGTAGAGTTTTGAAAGCAGTAAAGGTTACTGCATTTTAGGAACAGCAGTCTCACTTAGCACTGAGGAAGATTAATTGAAGCAGGTTAGTGTTTGAGGAAAAAGTAGCAGCTAAGAAGCCATCATAACAATATGAGTAATAGTATTACAGACAACTGGTGTGCTGGTGAAGGCTGGTAGCAAGGAGAATGGGAGGAAAGACTTCATCTCAGAAACACTATCGATAAAAACAATATGATCTGGTGACTAAAGAAATGGGAAAGGCAAAGAAGTAGTCAGTATTTTAAGATTTTCTGCCTAAGAGATAGGAACAACACAGTGCCATTAATAGAATGTCTTTAGTTCAGTGTTAAAAACTAATTTCATTTTCTTTTTTGTGTAACCCTAACTTATGAACTTATGAGAAAAAATATTAAGTTTGAGAATAGTACTATCTGATGGCAGATATAAAATTCATCAAAACTGGCTTCCAGAAACTGAAGAACAAAAGAAGGAAAGGGCTTGTAAGGATTCTTCTCCGGGAGTAACAGAAATACCCATGAGAGTGTCTTTGGAATGATAGCAATTTAGATCATATAACCCTATTTCCCACATAATTAAACTCTTTCTGTGGGGTTTAGTGCTAAGAGTCAGAATGTCCAAAGTTATTCTGAATGCTAAAGATTATTCTTAAGAGCTGTATGTCAAACTATTCAAAGCTAGGCCAGATGTCAAGGTTGTGGCTTGAAGTGTCATTCTTCATAAGCCCGTATGTAACTCGTCCACTGGGCAAACAGTGAATCAGTTCCTGAGATTATATCATTGGGAAGAATGATCTAAACCCAGCTGGTGGGTGAATACTTAGAAGTCCCCATGTTGGGCCAGCCGAGTGGGACTTAGGACGCCAGTGGCCCCGGTTCGGGTCCCACATATGAGGGCCAGTGACACAGCCCTCAAAAAAAATAAAATAAAAAATAAAAGTTCCCATGTAGTATGTAAAGTCTCCATGTAGCATGTAAAACAGCATGTAGAAAGAATTTTTATAATTATTTTGTTTTAAAAGTTACATGGTAAGGATGGGCGGTTAGCAAAGATTTAAAGCAATTACTCGTTAATATCATCTAGGTTATTTATTCAAAAGAAGTATTTCTACCAAATTTAGGTAACAAAACACATATCAGAAGATGTAAACACTACCCAAACTAAGGAAAAAACGACAATAAATTATAACTCTCATATATTGTGCTTTATAGAATATTTGAAAAACCTTTATGATTTTAGCAATTTTATCAGGAGGTGGGTTTGAGGCTCTGCTCTTTGCATCTGGGAATGTTCTACCAATTAAGAGAAAAGAATAGTTTTCATTAGCCTTATGAGATGCTGTCTTGTACTCTGTAAATCATACTCATTAGAAATATATGAGGCCTTATTTATCATCTCTACTGTCAAATTTAAGGTAGTTTCTAGAATATAAAAATCTGTATGTATTGTTACCAGTGTAAATACTGTAAGCCTTAGGAAATCATGAAAAATCCATCTCACTGAATAAATTACTCACTGTAAATAAATTGAAACATAAGTATAATTCACTTTTAAAATCAAAGTAACTCAGTCGCCTAAGACAATTATACTAAATAGTGTCCCTTAGCTCAAAAGAGTTACTGTGTGTCCCTATATCACTAATTTACTACCAGTGAATAATCTAATCTAGATGCTAAGAATAAAGCCCATTAATCTGTAATACTAACACTTTAACACATAAAAGAAAGATGTATGTGATTTAATTTTAAGTCTTGTATGGTGCTTGAAAAGTATTAACTGTGAAGCGAATGATATTAAAGAATGGAAATTACATTTGCAAGTGGCATATAAAAATCAGAAATAAGTGAAACTTAGTCAGAAATGCTCTTTTTTCCAAACATCCAGAATTCCTTATCTATAAAGTACCAAAAAATGTATATCTATTTGGGATAGGTACTATTGAAATAGATGAAATATAAATCTTTCTGTCTTTTACATATGTGGTATAGACCTTTTTAACATTTTCCTTTTTATATGTTGTTGTGATGGCAATTCTAATTAAATAGTGGCTATTCTATGACTAGTATATGTCATAAACTTTTCAGAGAAATTTCTTTTTTGTGTGGTTATATTAGCTAAATTTTGATGTTTTAGAAAGCTTAATTTATATTCATATAAAATATTTAGGACTTTATGTAAAAGAGCAAAGTTCAACAACATTCAACTTTAAACTGCCAAAAAGATAGCCAGTGACTACTTAAGAGTCTCAAAATACCATGAAGGAGATTGAATTTCCAACTTCTATTTATCGTATTCTTACCTTAAAACCAAGGATCAACTCTCCATAGAGAAAAAAAAAAAATCTTAGGACAATATAATTGAGCAGTTTGCAAGACAATATTAAAGAAGGAAGTGACTTATCACTTAATTTTTAACAAAAAACATTCTAAAAGTAGCAAAACAGTGATATTTTAGATAGGACAATGATACAATCAGTGAACAGTCTGTTTCAGTCTAAAAAAAATAAAAGTCTTCTATGTGCCTTCAGATATAATTTATGCAGAGATTCAAATGGATGGTCCTAGAAGCTAAAAACCAGAGTAAGGAAAAGAACAGGAACCTTCCCACTAACCTTGATCCTTTTTAAAAATATCGCTAACATACCTGCTTCGACCTAATAAACCGAGAATTTTTAATGCAGTCATTAAAATGGTTGTTCTTGTTATGAATTTGTTTTTTCCTACCTTCTGTCCTTTGCCTTTTAGTTTGTTTTTTTTTCTGAGGGCAGTGTCAATGGCCCTCATATGTGGGACTTGAACCGGGCTCATGTTTCACTTTTTTTATTGTTTGTTTGTTTGTTTGTTTGTTTGTTTGTTTTTGAGGGCAGTATCACTGGCCCTCACATGTGGGATCCGAACTGGGGAAGCCAGCACTTAACCACCGCGCCACTCGGCTGGCCGGCCGGCCCTGCCTGTTAGTTTTTGACTCTGCTGCTTCTCCCCTGGAAGATGCATAAGCCATTCATATCCGTGGCAATTTTATTCCTTTCTGTGCTTCATATTTCCTCTTGATAAGTTATGAAACCAAAAGGAAGAGCTGAAGATGCTGATTTTCAGAATCAGTAATTCATTGTTGTCACATTAACCAAATTTTTCCTGATACAAAAAGGATAACCTTAACTTAATTCTCACGTAGGGTGAATTTTATTTAACATCTTTCCCAACAAGCTCCCAAACTCCCTCCATTAAAAGTGGGAGAGAGGGGAGGGGCAAGATGGCGGCTGTGAGGAGGGCTCCATGAAATCTCCCCTGGAAATATCCACAATTTGAACTTCTAATACACTTCAAAGAGACATCTACTCATCACACAGAGCGACTAAGAGTTCCACACAAGGATTGCTGGAAGGTGGGCAGGCTGGGCGAGTAGGGGAAGAAGGCGGCGAGACGCGTGAGGTGCAGCCCGCACCCGCGGCTGCTGAGTCACGGTGAGTGTTCCCCGGCTCGCTTCTTGCGGCCCGCGGCCCGTCTAGAGTTCAGCAAGAGCGCGTTGGTTTGCAGTCTGAGGCAGAAGCTCAGGCCGGGCAAGTGCGGGAGGAGAGAGAGGAGACGACTGTGCAGAGGTACGAGCTGCACCCGCGGCTCGCCGGGTCCCCAGGAAGCAGGGTGCAGAGCCCCGCAGCGGCAGGGCAAGATCAGTCCCTGCACCCTCCCGGTTCAGGGATCAGTCTCTGTGCCCACCGGGTCCGCGGAGCGCAGAAGCCTGAAACCCGGGAGCAGGGGAAAACAGAGGACTTGCCTGCGGAGAAGCAGCGTGCGCTGGGCGGAGACGCAGGTCCCGGAGAGACGGAGCGGGGATCGGACCCGCGTGGAAAGGTGCGCGCAGTCCCCTGAACCCCGGCGGCAGTCCCTCCAGGAGCGCAGCAGGAGAACGGCGCGGGCGCGCGCCCGCTCCAAGACAGAAGCCTTAAACCCGGGAGCAGGTGAAACACAGGACTCGCCCGCGGAGACGCAGCGCGCCAGCCAGAGTCACAGATCCCGGAGAGACAGAGCGGGGATCGGAGCCACGCGGCACAGTGCGCGCAGTCCCCTAAATCCCGGCAGACCGTTTGGGAGAGCAGCAGGAGATCCGCGCGGGCGCGCCGGCTCCGAGGCAGAAGCCTGGAACCCGGGAGCAGGGGAAAAAGAGGACTCGCTCGGACAAGCAGCGCGCCGGGTGGAGACACAGGTCCCCGAGAGACGCGGAGCGGGAATCTTGGCCACACGGTTTGGTGCGCGCAATTCCCTAAATCCCGGCAGACCCTTTGGGAGAGCAGCAGGAACTCCGCTGGAGCATAAGAGGCAAAGGCCTTAGCTTGAAACAGTGTTGGAACTGTGGCTTTGTTTATTTTTATGTTTTTTATTTTTTTTCCCTTTTTCTACTCTTGAACAGAAAGAAAAAAAAAAAAAACCCAA
The DNA here is from genome assembly GCA_033961575.1 of Aselliscus stoliczkanus. NCBI lineage: Eukaryota > Metazoa > Chordata > Mammalia > Chiroptera > Hipposideridae > Aselliscus > Aselliscus stoliczkanus. Next base: position 73,535,009 of record CM066732.1, on the reverse strand, counting down.
TAACTCACCCACTCCCACAAACTTTGTCCCCCGCCAAGACAGTCTTAAACTGACTCCTGAAGGGAGCAATAGGGGCAGACTAGGAAGATATCCTTACCTGCAGGGGGTTGAGAATTTCCACCCAGTAAAGGCAGCAGAGTGAGACTACCCACCCCGCCCCCACCTTTAGGCAAGGCTTGGGAGGCAGGGCAGGTTCATCTGCTGAGGCACTAATTAACAGATTCTTAGCAGCAGGCTTTTGGTAGTGAGGAATTCTTTAATTCTCCACGGTTGTCAACCCAGAGGGTGTCCAGAGACACTCATTGAGCCTTTGGGGGTGCAGCCTGCCTTGGGACAAGCAAAAGCAAAAAGGCAGTGACTTTGTAAAAACCACCAATCACACGTCACAACCACACTCAAGTACAGCAAACCTGCAGTGCCAGGATTACGCTAGGCATCAGGTGGCCTACTGTTCCCACAAGACGCACAGGAATTTTTGTACAGCAGACAAACTGAAGAGAGCTTGGTGGACTTTAGCCTAGACCAGCACGGGTATTTTTGGTTTGTTTGGTTTTATTCTGTTTTGTTTTCCCTTTATTGGCTGCTTATCTTGGTTGTTTTTGGTTTTTATTTCTATTTCATTATAATCATATTGTAGTTTTTAATATAGGCATATATATATATATAGGTGTATATAGGTGAATATATGTCCATATATATGGGTGTGTAGACAAATATATATATATTTTTTTTTCCTTTTTTCTTTTTCTTTTTCTTTCTTTTCTTTTTCTTTTTCCACCACCCTCACTTTCTCTCTTATTTTATTCATTCTTCTCACTGCTATACTTTTCCTCTTTTCATTTTTTCTGCAAATTTTATTTTTTTTAATTTTTCTTACTTTTTTTATTACTATTTTAGTTTATTTTTATTTTTTATTTTTTAGGTATAGCTAATCGGTTTCTCATGTTTATTCTATTTTTTATTTTAGGATATTGTATTTTATTTTGTTTCCTCTTCTGTTATTATTGAGTATGTGGTTTTTGTTTTGTTTCTGTTTGTTTTCTTCATTAGTATGATTGATATTTCTGTACAAGTTGACTGTAGTTTGATGGTTGGTTGTTTTTACTTGTGCGAGCATTTGGTTTCCTTTGGTGGCTGCGGAGGTTGTTCTTGTTGATCTGTTATGCTCTAAAATCACTCTGCAGCAGTGGGTCCAAACAAACAGACACAAGAATCATCATACCCGGAGGCCAACTTTAGATAAAACTAGAGCATTTCTGGGTTTGACATACAAGAGTCACACCCAAAAGAAGTTACTACAGGTACTAAGACCCATAGGGTCCAAGTTTCATCAGAGGGGTCAATCCTCTCACAGCAGCTCATAAACTGCAGAAGCTGCTGATCCTCACAGCTAATCAATCTGGGAGTCAATCCCCCCTACTGACAAACCAAAAGTAATCAAAACTAAAACTTCAACAAGTGAGGACGCACGACACAAGGAACACCTCAGATACAAGCACAGGAGAATAGGGAGACTGAGTAATTCAAATATAAAGGACACACACCATATAAGTTTACCCAGAAAAGACTGAGAAATCTGTGGGATCTATCTGTTATATTGAAGCAAACACAAAGAGTAAGCCAGAATGGGGAGACAAAGAAACATAACACAAATAAAAGAACAGAAGAAACTTCCTGAATCAGTGGAAATAGAGGAAATAGAGGTAACCAATCTATCGGAGACAGAGTTCAGAACACTGATTATTAGAATGTTCAAGGAAATTAATGAAAATATAAAGAAGGATAGAGAAATCATGAAAAGCAACCAGCTAGAACTTAAGAACACAATTACTGAATTAAATAACAAACTTGATGGAATCACTAGCAGACTGGATGAAGCAGAAAATCGAATCAGTGACTTAGAAGACAAAATAGCAGAGATCACCCATGCGGTACAACAAAAAGAAAAAAGAATGAAAAACATGGAAAATAGTTTAAGAGAGCTGGGGGACAACATGAGACGCAATAACCTAAGGGTCATTGGAGTACCAGAAGGAGAAGAGAGGGAGCAAGGGATTGAGAATATATTTGAAGTAATAATGTCTGAAAACTTCCCTAACCTGGCAAAGGACATTGAAATACAAGCCAAGGAAGTGCAGAGAGTTCCAAACAGGATGATTCCAAACAGGCCCACTCCAAGACACATTATAGTGAAAATGGCAAGGGTTGAGGACAAAGACAGAATCCTTAAAGCAGCAAGGGAAAGGCAGCAAGTTACTTACAAGGGTACCCCCATAAGATTATCAGCTGACTTTTCTACAGAAACTTTGCAGGCCAGAAGAGAGTGGCAGGAGGTTTTCAAAGTGATGAAAAATAAAGGCCTACAACCAAGATTGCTGTATCCAGCAAGGTTATCATTTAAAATCGAAGGCGAGATAAGGAGCTTTGCAGAAAAAAATAAGTTAAGGGAATTCATTACCACCAAGCCAGCTTTGCAGGAAATGCTAAAAGGGCTTCTTTAAGTAGAAGAGAAAAACAACCTATGAAAGACTATGAACACAAATAAGAAAATGGCAATAAATACACACCTATCAGTAATCACATTAAATGTAAATGGATTAAATGCTCCAATAAAAAGACATAGGGTGGCTGAATGGATAAGAAAGCAAGACCCCAGTATATGCTGTATACAAGAGACTCACCTCAGATCCAAAGACTCATACAGGCTGAAAGTAAAGGGATGGAGTAAAATATTTCATGCAAATGGTACTGAGAAACAAGCTGGAGTAGCGATACTTATATCAGATAAAATGGACTTTAAATTGAAGAATATAACAAAGGACAAAGAAGGACACTTCATAGTAATGAAGGGATCGATCCAACAAGAGGACATAACTCTAGTAAACATCTATGCACCTAACATAGGAGCCCCTAAATATATAAAACAGATATTGTCAGACATAAAGACAGAGATCAACAGTAACACTATCATAGTAGGGGACTTCAACACCCCGCTGTCACTAATGGACAGATCCTCCAGACAGAAAATCAATGTGGAAACAGAGACCTTAAATGACACATTAGACCAGCTGGATTTAACAGACATTTTCAGAGCATTTCATCCCAAAGCTACAGAATATACGTTCTTTTCAAGTGCACATGGAACATTTTCTAAGATAGACCACATGTTAGGCCACAAAACAAGTCTCAATAAATTTAAGAAGATTGAAATCATTTCAACTGTATTCTCTGACCACAATGCTATGAAACTAGAAATCAATTATAAGAAGAAATCCAGGAAGCTGACAAATAAATGGAGGCTAAACAATATGCTATTAAATAGTGAGTGGGTCACAAATGAGATCAAGGAGGAAATCAAAAGATACCTCGAGAAAAACGAAAATGAAAACACCACGACCCAAAATCTCTGGGATGCTGCAAAAGCAGTCCTAAGAGGGAAGTTTATAGCAGTGCAGGCCTACCTAAAGAAGGAAGAAAAATCTCAAATCAACAGGTTATCCTTACACCTAAGGGAACTGGAAAAAGAACAGCAAAAGAGGCCTAAGGGGAGTACAAGAAAGGAGATAATAAAGACCAGAGCAGAAATAAACAATATAGAGAACAGAAAAACAATTCAAAAGATCAATGAAACCAAGAGCTGGTTTCTTGAGAAGATAAACAAAATTGACAAACCTCTAGCCAGGCTCATCAAAAAAAAAAGAGAGAGGACTCAAATTAGCAAAATCAGCAATGAAAGAGGGGAAATGACTACAGACATCACAGAAATACAAAAAATTCTAAGAAATTACTATGAGCAACTATATGCCAACAAATTTGACAATCTGGATGAAATTGATAATTTTCTAGAAGCATACAACCTTCCAAAGCTAACGCAAGAAGAAACAGAAAATCTAAATACCCTGATTACTACCAAGAAAATTGAATCAGTAATTGACAAGCTCCCAAAAAACAAAAGCCCTGGACCAGACGGCTTCACAAGTGAATTTTATCAAACATTCAAAAAAGAACTATCACCTATTCTTCTCAAACTATTCCAAAAAATCCAGAAGGAGGGAAGGCTCCCAAACTCTTTTTATGAAGCCTCTATCACCCTGATTCCAAAACCAGATAAAGACATCACAAAAAAGGAAAACTACAGGCCAATCTCCCTGATGAATATAGATGCAAAAATTCTCAATAAAATATTAGCAAACAGAATTCAGCAATATATTAAGAAGATCATACATCATGATCAAGTGGGATTCATCCCTAGTGCGCAAGGCTGGTTCAACATCCGTAAATCAATTAATGTGATACACCACATCAACAAAATGAAGGATAAAGATCACATGGTCATTTCAATAGATGCAGAAAAAGCATTTGACAAAATCCAACAGCCATTTATGTTAAAAACCCTTAGCAAAGTGGGAATACAGGGATCATATCTCAACATAATAAAAGCCATATATGATAAACCTACAGCTAACATCATACTCAATGGGGAAAAGCTAAAACCATTCCCCTTAAGATCAGGAACAAGACAAGGCTGTCCACTTTCTCCTCTTTTATTCAACATAGTGCTGGAAGTTCTAGCCACAGCAATCAGACAACAAAAAGAAATAAAAGGCATCCAAATTGGCAAGGAAGAAGTAAAATTGTCATTATATGCAGATGACATGATACTGTATATAGAGAACCCCAAAGACTCCATCAAAAAACTATTGGAACTGATAGACGAATTCAGTAAAGTAGCAGGATATAAAATCAATGTTCAGAAATCGGTGGCATTTGCATATACCAATAATAAACTAACGGAAAGAGAAATTAAGAAAACTGTCCCATTTACAATTGCGTCAAGAACTATAAAATACCTAGGAATAAATTTAACCAAAGAAGTGAAAGATCTGTTCTCAGAAAATTATAAGACACTGAAGAAAGAAATCATAGAAGATACAAATAAATGGAAACACCTACCATGCTCATGGATAGGAAGAATTAATATAGTTAAAATGTCCATACTGCCTAAAGCAATATATAGATTCAATGCAATTCCTATCAAACTACCAAGGGCATTTTTCACAGAAATAGAAAATATAATCCTAAAGTTTATATGGAATCATAAAAGACCCAGAATAGCCTCGGCAATTCTGAGGAATAAAAACAAAGTCGGGGGGATCACGCTACCAGACATCAAAACCTACTACAAGGCCACAGTAATCAAGACAGTTTGGTATTGGCATAAAAACAGGCACATCGATCAGTGGAACAGAACAGAGAGCCCAGAAATAAATCCAAGCATTTACGGACAGTTAATCTATGACAAGGGAAGCAAGAATTTACACTGGAGTAAAGATAGTCTATTCAATAAATGGTGCTGGGAAAATTGGACTGACACATGCAAAAAAATGAAACTGGATCATCTCCTTATGCCTTATACAAGAACAAATTCAAAATGGATTAAAGACTTAAATGTAAGACCTGAAACCATAAAAATCCTAAATGAAAATATAGGGAGTACATTTGCAGACATTACCCGGAGCAATATTTTTACTGATACATCCCTACGGGCAAGGGAAGTAAAAGAAAAAATGAACATATGGGATTATATCAGACTTAAAAGTTTTTTCACAACAAAGGAAACCATTAATAAAACAAAAAGGAAGCCTACTGAATGGGAGAATATATTTGCCAACGATATATCTGATAAGGGGTTAATATCCAAAATTTATAAAACACTCATGAAACTCAACACCAAAAAAACAAACAACCCAATTAAAAAATGGGCAGAAGATATGAAGAGACATTTCTCTAAAGAGGACATACAGATGGCCAACAGGCCTACGCAAAAAAGGTCAACCTCACTGGTCATTAGGGAAATGCAAATAAAAACCACCATGAGATACCACCTCACTCCAGTCAAAATGGCTATCATCAACAAATCAACAAACAACAAGTGCTGGCGGGGCTGTGGGGAAAAGGGGACCCTGCTGCACTGTTGGTGGGACTGCAGATTGGTGCAGCCACTATGGAAGTCAGTATGGAGGTATCTCAAAGAACTGGAAATAGAGCTACCTTTTGACCCAGCAATTCCACTCCTAGGTATTTATCCTGAAAAAACCAAGACACTTATTCAAAAAAGTTATGCACCCCGATGTTCATAGCAGCACAATTTACAATAGCTAAGACTTGGAAACAACCAAAATGCCCGTCAGTAGATGACTGGATTAAGAAACTGTGGTATATTTATACAATGGAGTATTACTCCGCTATAAAGAAGAATGAAATCGTGCCATTTGCAATGATATGGATGGACCTAGAGACTATAATGTTGAGTGAAGTAAGTCAGTCAGAGAAGGACAAATACCATATGATCTCACTTATATGTGGAATATGAAAAACTGTATGAATGAGCAAAGTAAACAGAAACTGTCTCATAGATATAGAGGAAAAATCAGGGTTGCTAATTTGGAGAGGAATGGGAATGAGGGAGAAGGGGAAGGGATTAGACAGCAAAAATAGGCAACTACAATATTGCTACTGGGATAGGAAAAACAGTTTGGGGAATATAATTAATAATGTTGTAAATATTCTGTGGAATGTCAGATGATCATAGGTCTTGTTAGGGAGACCATTTCATGGATGGAGTAGAGGTTTGATCACTGCACTGTATTACTAAAGTGGAGGTGGTATACCTACTGTAATTGAATATATATAGATAGTCACGGGATGTGGATTATACTGTGGAAGAGAGTCAGAGGAAGAGTAATAGATATATATGATATGGGGGGGTGTGGGGTGGTGTATTGGGGGTGGGGGGTTTGTCACTTTGAGGGGTAAAATGTATAACTATTACACTGTGTTGTACACCTGAAACTAATTAAAAATAAAATAAAATTAAATTTAAAAAGAAAAAAATAAATAAATAAAAAGTATGTGTACTGAAAAAAAAAAAAAGTGGGAGAAATCTCTTCTTTTCAGATAATTTCTTTTATTATTTGATATACTTCTGCAAAAGCCCTTGACTAAATAAAATATTTACTACAAATCTTTATATGAAATAATTTGCTTTCTTTATTCTTGAAACCTCCTTGTAGGAGTCATCATCAAAATTTCAATCTATTACTTTAGAATTGAAACTCCAAATGAAATGACTCCTAATTCCCAGCATATGTGTGTATAATATTTATTCATAAACAAACACTATCCTTTTGATTTTCTAGAGCCTTTTCTGCTAGTAACACGGATACAGTGATGAGCAAAATGTACATTGTCCCTGCCTCATGGAGCCTCGTGGGCTTATTACTGGTGTTGAGTTTTCTTGGGAATCTTACATAATTTAAATGTCGTCTGATAGACAAAGTGGAAAAAAAAAAAAACAATGAAACTGTCACATGATCTTTCTTTAAATGAATTGTATTGGGGTAACAGTGGTTAGTAAAATTATATAGCTTTCAAGTTACATTTCTGTAATACACAATCTACATATTGCATTGTGTGTTCACCACTCAGAGTCAGTTAATTTAATTCTTCCTACTACCTCAATGACTCTGATGTTAAGTTAGGAGCATGAGCAAATGACTCCATTACCTTCTATACGTACTTTCCTATAGTATCATCCGTTGCCCTTGTGCAGCCGTAGCGGAACTGGAATCCAGCGGACTGTCTAGGCATCTAATTTACTAACAAAGTCTTAATTAGGCCCTGGATAAATTATACCAAAGTTTTTATTTTAAAATCAAAAAGTTGAAATAAGCACCTTAGAGATATATAAAGAAGAAAATACAGCTGTAATCGTCCCCCATGTTCTAATTTTTAAATGGAGTAAAACAAAAGTAAAAAAATGCCAAGTTTTACATATTTGGTTGTTCTGTTATGTTTATTAGTCATCTAAATTGATAATTAATGTTATGATTTATTGGTGAGCCTACATATTCAAAGTTACATAGAGGAGAGCAAATGTTAGTTTATATTTAAAATATAACTTTTCAGCGCCTTGTCTACCCTAGATATTAGTGACATTGAGTAAGGAATATCATATCTAATCTAAGCACAATTGAAATATACTTGTACTAACTTTTTTTATGTTCTGTTTAATCTCAAAGATAAGTCCAAGTTTATTTCATAATTTCAAGCTGGGAAGCAACTTCTTAGTGTTAATAAAATCTAAAAGTGAAGTTTAAAAAAGCATGGTAAATCAAAAGACCCAGGAATTGTGATGGCTGAGGACAGCATACTCTCACTTTCTCATTTTACCTTCCTGTGTAACACACCCTCTTGTTCATAATATTTAAAAGTTCTAATATTTAGAACTATTTTTAAAAGGCATTAATATTACCTGGAGCTCACTATAGGAGCTGTAAATGCATTTTTTGGTTTCTGTATAATCTCAAAGATTTTGATATGAGGATTAACTGTGAGACGAATGGTTGATTCCAATTGTAGCATATCCATGTACATTTATCAATGACATTAACTAGGCTAAGATTTTTAACAAAATCTTTTGTCAAAGACATTTTTTAAAATTCCCCTAGTCATTTGCATAGATGATCTGTTTTAGAATAAAAATCTTAAATATAGTGGTCATCTAGAGTCCCATATATTGTCTACTTATCTATTTATTATGAAATTTTTGTGATGTCCTTTTCAAAATACTTTCTGTGAATTTATAGAATAAATAATTGTCTTGTATCCTTTTTTTTCAGTAAATTGATAATTGTGATCATTACTTTGGCTTTCTATATTTCTGCTATTATCAATTTTTTCCTCGTTTTCTCTTAATATAATTACACTTGAAATCTTATTTAACTATTATTGTTATAGTGTCCAATTCTAGGTAAATAAATTAAGACCATCTCCAAATCAGCCACAATTCATTATTAATACTGAGCTTGCTAAGAATTCAAAAATGTTTTAGGCTTCAAGTTTTCTAAAATCAAGATCTATTTGGAAGTCCCTATCTCTTTAATAATGAACATATTCCATTTTTTAAAAATGATGTCCTTTTTGCAAAGGCAAAATGAACAATACCATCATAGTATTGTTAGATTAATAATGTTTTGGAACATATTTGGTTTTGATAAAGAGTGGCTCATGGACTCTTCAGTGAATGTATCTTGAATGTTGAAACACAGACCAGTCATTAAACTTTAATTTAAAAATAGAGTAAGTGCTATCGGCTGTGAACCTTATAAGGCATGATATCAACTTCAGCAAGCAGTGCTTTACAAACACCATATTTGCCAAGTGTCATCACAGTCTAGAAACTCTTGTTTTTATGCCACAGATGATCAGATTAGACCATCCAGCTTTATCACTCTCTGTCTCTCCATTTCAGTGGTACCTGCTGATCTCCTGAGCAGTGCCATCCCCTGGATGCGCATGTCAAGCACCTGATTCGGTGTCTCCCTCTCTGCCCCAACTTCTGCATTCCTGCTAGGGAACATCAGTATCAATGTCAATCATCTGTCCTATTCTTTTATCTCCTGAATGCTAATGACCTTTTACCTCTGCCCCACTTCAGCTACCATGAATGTTGTCATCACTCAGAACTTGTCTACATCTGAAATTCAAAGATCAAAGTTGCTTTTGACAATAACCACAGCCTTATTCCAACTTGCTTTTTAGCTTCAACACAGATCAAGACACCTAGTCCCTTGCTCCCTCCATTTTCCCCTGAACAGTCCCTTATATACGTACTTGCTTTCTTCTCCACCCAATCTGGATTTTAGGTTTAATCACTTTCTCCCCAGGGCACAGTCTTCTTATACTTTTGTCTTTCTCAACCCACTTGCCCTATAAATCATACTTATATATAACTTCTTCCTCTATAACTTGCCATCCCCATATTTACCCTTAAAGTATAGAGCTGATGAGGGAAAAAAAAAAAGTTATACTACTGGGATGATCAGTGTCTCGTACAAATTTTGTATAGTCTCTCAGTGTAGTCGGGTTGTCGATCCCACGTAACATTCCTTTTACATGCCCCAGATCACCTCCCTTTCTTGTCCCATTAAAGCATCTCCATTCCTCCAGCCTTTTTCTTCACTTTATGCTTTCTGCAGAGAACTTTGCCTCCTACTCCATGGGGAAAATTGAATCTAGCAGGCATGAGTTATGTCACTTAATCTCCTCTGCACCTACAAAATTATCCACAGCTGTATTCTTCCCACCTCTTTCCCTATAGTCTCCAAAGAGAAGTTGCCCAGTCATATTTTCAATGATTATACTGCAAGTCATAATTACAATCCCATCCTCTGAGATCTTACTTTAAAAGGTACCATTTTCATCCCTTAGATTTTAGCCTCTTCCTATAGTCTTCTCTCCCATAGTCCATAAACATATTCATAGGCCATCCATTTCTTTAAAAGTTTCCTCAGCCATACATCCCCGCCATAACTACAGACCTCTTTACTTTCTAACCGAGCTTTTACGAAACGACCTATACTCAGTCTTCATTGTTTCACATTCCTTTCAGGCTTTCTCCTACTTCCATCATGCCATTAAAACTACATTGAAAAGGTTGTCATTTCCTAGTCAAATGGGCACTTTTCACGTTGATCTGGTTTAAGTATTTAACCCTGTTGATTACTCCCTTCTTGAAATCCTCTTCTTTCGATTCTGTGATAGCACTACTCTTTTTTTTTTTTTTAGCTGAGCCATCCTGCCACCTGTAGGCAGCTCAGCGGCAGCTCAGCTCAGGCTGGGCATCGAACTGCTGTTGCTCAGAGCTCGGCTCGCACTCTTGAGTGAGCTCTTAACCAACTGAGCCACTCGGCCGGCCCCTATAGCACCCACTCTTGATCCATCTTTTGCTTCCCTATTTTCTCAAATTCGTCTGCCAACTTCTTCACTCTAAATATCTGTTTTTATTCTGGTTTTCTCCTCTTCCCACCTCACTTCTCCTTTCATATTTCTCTCTAAACATTTCTATCCACTCCCATGGCTTCAGTTGCAGCTTAGAGCAATACCCTAGTCATGGCCCAGCCCTCCAGCCTCGTGTCCTGCCCTTCTCCCCCTCCTACTTCATGATCCTGTGACACATACCACTAGTAGGACTTGACACACATCATGCTTTAATATCTCAGTGCCTTCACACATGTTATTTTCTCTGTCTGGAATACCCATGCTTGCCCCGTTTCCATACCACCCTTCTCAGGGAGAAGGTAACGATTTCCTTCTTATCCTCTGAGCTGAACTCAGTCATCATCAGAAAGCTTTTCCAGGCCCTTCCTTTCCTTCCCTACTCAGCTAGGTCCTGTTTAATACCTGTGCCCATCCTTTTATTACAGCATTTACCAATAACTTATTGGAGTTACCCATATAAAGACCAACTTCCCCACCTTTACTGCCCTTGTGAGCAGAGGCCATGTCCTATCTTTTGAATAATCAGTGCCTAGAACAATGCCTGGTACAGTTTAATACATGCGGATTGGTTAAACTGAAATCTATATCATAAACCTAGAATTTCCTCTTTAATGCAGACTCGTATATACAAGTGCCGACTTAAGATCCCAACTTACTGTCCCACCAACACTTCGGATTTATATGTACCTAACTGAACTCATCCTCGATACACACATACTCCCCAACAAATAACTGCTGCTTTTCCTCTCCACTGTCTTGGTTAGTATATCAGTATCCATTCAAAACCAACACCTGGAAGTCACCCTTCTTGACAACCTCATCTCACCCCTTCAAAAATCACTAAGTCCCTTTGATTCCATATCTTAAATATCTTTCAAATTCATCCCCTTCTTTCCATCTGCACTGCTATAGCTCTGGTTCAAACCTCACTCGGATTACTTTTTTATTGTAGTAAATATTTATAACATAAAATTTACCATTTTAGCTATTTTTAAGTGTACAATTTGGGATCCTTAAGTACATTCATATTGTTTTGCTCACTAGGATTATTGTAGTAAGAAACAATCTGGACTTCCTGTCTATAGGCTAGCTTGCCTCCATCCCATCTCTACATTCTTGCCAGTATGGTCTTTCTAAAATGCAAATAATGTTACTAGATGAGTTAAAACCCCTGTATTGCTTCCCACTGTCTATATTAATGGTTTCATCACAAAGTGTTCACAGGTCCAAGCTGAAGGGAAGAAAAAAATAATACAATGTACCAAGCTTTTCTAAATTTTTTCAACTTAAAGGTTGAGGGATTGCTGAATGGCAATGCTAATCAAGATAAATACTGAAACATATGAAGAAGGTAAGATAATAAGTTTAGGTATGCTGGGTATCTTGTGCCTTTGGAATAAACAAGAAGAGATGTCCTGAAGGCAGTTGGATATGTGAGTCTGAAACTCCGAAGAGAGTTTTTGGATGGGGACCTGTGTTTGGAAGTCATAAGCATTTAAGTAGAATCAAGAGTGCAGATAACATCTCTTGAGGAAAGCATGAAAAGTATAAAAATGATAAAATAAATCAACATTCGAAAGACCAGCAGAAGAACAGCCATAAAGCAAAAGAAAAGAATACATTAAAGTCTTCTTCTCCGCCTGCTGCCATGGTTGAAAGAGAGCAAAATCTTTGATACTGATGGCAAACAATCAGGGCAGCATTTTTTGTGGTTTTTCTGTCTCCTCTACTGGAAGGATAATTGTTATCCATATCTCTTGAATTTCCCTCGTTCTTTCTCTTTGAAAAATAAAAAGTAAAAAACCAACTATGAGGGCCAGCCGAGTGGTATGGTGGTTAAGCGTTGGCCTGGGAAGCCAGCGGCCCCGGTTCAGTTCCCACATATGAAGGCCAGTGACATGGCCCTCAAAAACAAAACAAAAAAAAAAAAAACTATGTTTAATGGGGTGACCTCATTGCCTAAATAGTAGGAATGCTTTTTCTGGAGAGAAAATTGTCTAGCCAATAAGAATGCTACTCTCAAATTGACAAATACAAAGTTACTCTCAAAAATGGAATCTATAGTGAAATTTTTACTTTAGTGCAATTCAGTTAATGATGAGAAATTCTATTTTTACTCTTTTCTGTCACTGCAAAAAAAATTTATCTAAGAGAAGATGTGGTACGTATATACAATGGAATATTACTCGGCCATAAGAAAAGTGAAATAGTGCCATTTGTGACAACATGGATGGATCTTGAGATTATCATTCTAAGCGAAATAAGTCAGACAGAAAAAGTCAAAAACCATTCACTTATATATGGGATATAAAACTGAAAGCAACAAGCAAACAAGACAGACAAACAAGCAAAAACTCATAGACCCAGACAGCAGTTTAGTGTGATTACCAGAGGGTAAGGGGGTGGGGATGTGGTAGATGAGGGTAAAGGGGATCACATATATGATGACGGAAGGAGATTTGACTTTCGGTGGTAAATACACAATGTGATATATAGATGATGTATTACAGAATTGTACACTTGAAACCTGTATAATTTTATCAACTAATGTCATCTCAATAAACTTAATTCAAAAAATTGTGTAGTCAATAAGAGTAATTCAAGCCCACAAAAATTCTGTAATAAGCTTTAAAAGTTGCAGTACTTTGGGAAGTGGTATAGCACATTAGAGAGATCAAGGATGTGGTCATTAGACCTAGCATTGCATCCCAACTCCAGAATTCACTAGTGTGGCTCTGATCAAATTAGCCCCTATAAAGTTTTGTCATCTGATGAAAACATCTACTCCATGGAGTTATAATGAAAATTAAGTATGTGCATAGCTCATTCCTCAAGTTCCTGGCACATAGTATTCATTAAGTATTACTTGCTTTTTAAAATATATCACAGTATTCATTAAGAGTGAAAAATAGAAGTAAACCAATTATAAAAACTGGTAAATAACTTATGGTTCATCCACTTAATGGAAAACTATTTCATTGTACTACATACATGTTATATAATACATAGAAAACAAAAATGTTCATTGAAAAAGTATTTCTGTCTAAAATATAGTTGTAAGTATATTTTTCAAGTTTATATGGAAATTATAGTAAATTGTAATTACTATTTCCTAATTATGTGCAATGTCCTCGATTTCCTTTCTTATAATGTGTTGCTAAAATAGCAGGTAAAATATACCAACAACTACGTTCCTAAGTTGACTTAAATAAGAACTTGAGGAAAACATTTAATGAAGCTATTAAGACAAATAATCCCTTAACCTATAATCTGAGCTCTATAGTTCTCTAGCTGTCCGAATCCTAGAGGAAGTCGCTTGGAACTCAGAACAAGGAAACCAGGCCCAGATCTGTCACTGTTTTACCACAGGACCTTGTAAAAGGATTTACTGGTCTGTGCATCAGTTTCTTCATGTTTAAAAATGGAGAAATCCTAATCCTAGCTTTAACCCTTTTCCTATTTCATGAAGGCCTTGGAAAGCTTTCGTTGAGTAACATGTAAAGCAGTTGGAGCCGATTTCAGTAAGCCAGATAATTTTTAAGAAGACATTATTGATTTGCATGGTAAAGAGCAGCCTGCAGGCCAACACTGCAAGGTGTCTCAGCAGACACCCACATCTTCCTTCCTGTTGGCACAGCCCACTTTGGCAGGTGGAGTCCATTCCTTACAGGAAGGAATAGGTGCTTCATTGTGTTTCAGCAGTTAGTGAGCCTTCACAGAGCTAAGTAATTGACATTTTTCTCATTTCTGAGATCAAATTTTCATAAATCATTCAACCTGGATAAACTGAGAATGTGGTTGATCTAGTAATTGTTGAAATATAGGAAAGACATTGCAAAACATGATATTTAAGTATTTCCTCCTCACCCCCTTCCCTTAGCAAGATGTACGAGTTCCAAATGGAAAGACATCACCGAGTATCAAAGAGAACAACGGTAAATGAGCCTTAAGGCGAAGCCGAAAGAAGCACAACACAGATTCATCTCAGTAATTTGGGATTTTATTGATGGAGAATTTGTAGTGATAATAATAACTGTACAGAATAGAACTTACTTCTACATTATGAAGAAGTCCTTTTCATAGTGCACAGGATATTGCGGAGGGGTATATGTTTAACCAACTTGCAAGTAATATTTTCTGACTTTTTATAATGTACGTGGAGATACGCTCTTAATGGCTTGTCAAGATTTCTGCTGGCAGCTATTTGCTAACATTAATTCAAGTTACTGTCATATTTTAACAATACACTTAAAATTTCATGTGACATTTTTTCTTCCCCTTCCTCCACAATTCGAGTTGGTGAAACTTTGTCTAAATTAAAGGATTTATGTAATCCTATGAATCATAATATTCAGAGTGGAGAAGATACAATAGCACTAGTTTTTATCACTAGGGAAAGTCCACCTTGTACAGGCTGATCTGTGACTGACTGCAGTGAATTGTTCAGTGGTTCTTCCAGTGCAGTGTTTGCACCACCACTAGGCTGGAGCTGTTTTAATGAAGGTATAATACTTAACTTACATTTGGGAAATTTGTAGTAACCAAGGTATGCAAAATTTGCATTTTGACTCAAGATCATTACTGTATTTCTCATAGCTGAGATTGTAATGCACTAAGTTCATGTCATGTTCCTATTTTCTAACAGAACTCGACATATGCAGAGTCATCCAATAAACTTGAGCTAGTTTTCAGTGTTGTATGCAGCTGATGAGTCCCTCTGAACCAGTGCACATGCCACTAAGAATACCCACACTCCGTTAGTGTCTAGCTCTGTGCTAAGTTTATTTGCAAAGGACCCTCATGCATGGATCCATATCAATGAGGCAAACTGGAGCAGACGAGACTATGTTGCTCAGCAGTCTTGGAGGAGGGAGAGCTCTGTGTATGAAAATGGTTGGGCATGATTTTCACTTATAAGGACAATTTCTCTATGTATAACACCAAGCAAATTTTTGGTTAAGGTTTTATGCTTTCAGTGAAGAAAATAAAAGCATATAACACAATTAATGACCTGATTCCATCATGTTTTGTCAAGCAACACTCTCACTGACCCACGTGAATGCAATCTCCCTCCCACAGTGTAGCCTAATGTCACCACAGAATGTACTTCAGACCTTTTCATTCTATTTTCCATATAATTGGTGAGTTTGGGATCAACTAAAAATTACTTACCTTTGACTAAAACACACATATTGTCATGACCTATTTATACTACTCAGGAATAGAAACTTCTTTTTAAATGGAGTTCAGAAAGTCTGGCTTTATTGGCATCACATCATTTTTATATATTTAAATTATTTCCATACCACTGAGACATGCAGTTTTTACCCCCTAGCCACCTATTTCCTGGCTCTATTTTCATCAGCCGATGCTACAAAAAAGAAATTTATTGCATAAGAATTGTACACTATGCCAATGTGTCACTTATTTAGTTAAGTAACAGGTGTAAGTTTGCTGGTATTTCTGTATTGAAATATGTACTTCTTAGGGAAAAATAGCTTGAATTGCTCTACATTTAATACGCCATCCTGTCATTGGATAGTCAATGATTGATTCACAACCTTAACGCAAGGAGGTGAATGCATTGAAATGAGTATCTTACATGTTTCGTGTAGCATCTAATGCTGACATAATGTGAAGAAGATCTGGGTTAAAGTTTGTGGTGTCGCTGTTTTTTTAACCTCAAATACTTGACATTCTGTGCCAGTGTCTCTCGCTTACAGTAATGCTTTGTTTCTTAACGTGACTCCCAGGGCTGCTTGGTCACAGGCAAATACTGTCTTTCTTCTACCAAAACATTCCTGACAATAATTACACTTTTTATGTTCTTTTTTTTTTTCCCCTTCCCACCCCTCTTTCCCCAACATAGGTTGGAAAGGCTGGTGGACGTCCTGAGAAAGAAGGTGGGAACAGGGACCATGAGGACAGTGATCTGACTGAAAAAACGACCGTCTGGGAAGCAGTCACATCTGGTGACCAGGCTGCTTCATTCAACACTGTGTAAACACTAAAGCCTTAACTTAGCAAACAGTTGTTAGAAGTGGGACACTCCAGCCACATTCCAAACCGAGATAAAATCAAATCACAAATGTTTAACCACTTTGCTGCTGACTTGAGTTATTTATCCAAATGTATTAACTACAGACTTTTACCAATGGGTAGCTATAAAGTTGTAGTTTATTTTGTAACTATTTTCTATCTCACTGTGTTTAATATAACTCTTTTTGCCAAAAGACTGTTAAAGAAACGTTGCGAAGTTGGTCAGGATCGTCTCTTCACATATGGCTCTTTCGGAATCAAAATGGAGCAAAGTAAATATTGTCTAAACCGTAATCCACTGTGTTAGGTCAAAACTTTAAATCCATGCATTTTTCAATATAGAGTTGATTTCTTACCTGATGAGAGAAGCTCAGACATAAGAGTGTATAGTCTTCCTTCAATGCTTGCATGTAGTCTTTGTTAGTATTCAAGAATATTAAATATGTACCAAGAAGTAAATGTGTAATTTGTTTTAGTAAGAGTTTAATACATTAAAATTACATTAATTATGGCACCATTTTTGCTTCATTACAAAAAATGCAAACTTTTCAATAAAGAGAAGATATTGTTCATGTGTATTTGTAAATTCACATTGTTGGTATTTTTTAATGTTTGGTCTGAATAATTATCTAAACTCTATTTAAGCTGTAGAAATTGCCAGGTCTGTCTAATAGACTGAGACACTTTGGGCTTGAAAATGGGCGTGTGCCATCATCATGACTCATCCTAGAAGGCAAGAGGCCATCAAACATGTTAAGTATTCTTTTTTATTATCTTCATTTAGATTATCATTTGAATTTCTGTTGTGGAGGGGGAGAATCCAATATATAATATACAATAAAACTATAATGTAAAAATATATGAACTTGGAAAAAAGTAAACCTATAATTTGGTTCAGGTTACCTACTTTGTCTTTTGTTTAAGAGATAAAATAGTTACAGCATAGCAATAACTTCTAATAATGACATTATTAATAAAGGTAAGCTATATGTCTTTGGCTATAGGAAAAATATCTTCTTTCTTTTAGATTGAATAGATGAGAGGCCAATACAAAATAACTATGCCCGAAACGGGATGAAAAAGACAAATAAGGACAAAACTCATGAAAATTTTGTAGGCAAATTAAAATTTTTCTAAGTCTAAGCTAAAATTTTTCTAAGACTGAGCTAAATTATCTACCATTGCCTATTTTCAGGACCAGTACAGAATAAGTTATCGTAACATTCTTTCATACACCATTGGAGTTTATCCATTTGAATTTTTTTCACTTTGCAGGAAAATGAAAGGTGCTTTTTCATAGAGTGACAAAAGAATCATAATGCTAACAAACTCAATTTACTTCCTCATGAAATCCATTAAATTAACTGAGAGAATCATCCCATTGAATTAAAATTTAGAATTCACTCATGTTGTCTGCTTTTAATTATTTTTTAAAACTAATAATTAGAAAATAAAGAATAACAGGGGTTAAAAATAAGCTAACTGGATTTACTCTATAATCCTAAAGAGAATTATAGCCTCTCCTAGGCCAGTGACTGTATAAATAGAGAAATTTGAAATAATTTGGTCATGCATGGAGTCTTGTTTCCAGGATCTAATTGAAACATGTAACAGCTCCTTGTGTGAAGAAACAACACCTTTCAAGTCATGAAGCTAAGTAAAGAGAAATAATTCTTGTCACAGAATAGTCCATTCCTGAATCCTCTTCAAATAGATCACAAGTAAACTCGAATTTTCAGGTTAGTGCTGAAGAATAGACAAACCTTTCTTGAGTTATTTTGCTTGGGGTTTTATAAAACACAAAGTATAACATAAAGACATTTTACAATTTCCAAACATTTCTTTCTGTTTGTAAACAATCAGAGCAACCAATTCCTGTAATCAATATCCAGAACTTTTATAGAATTTGATGTTATGAAGTTAAATTTACAAAAATTCTAACACCTGCTATTGTACATTGTACATAATCTCCTCCAAAATATCACATCGCCTAGCAGATGAATGGTCTATAAAATTACAAATGCTAAGTAGTGCAGCCAAATATTATCATTAATTGATTTCTTGCACTTAAAAATGTCCACCAACAATGTTTCAAATAGCCTTTTTTATGTGTATGATGGAATAACCTTGCTCACTGAAGATCAGTTCTCTACATTTCAATAATAAAGCAACTTCGGAAGTATTCCACATAGCCCAGAGGTGTTGCCTCGAGTTTCCTTTAAACATCAAGTCTGATTCCTACAGTAACGTGAGAATTCACTTGTAAAAGTAGTTCAGAAGTAAGGCAAACAAGATAATACAAACAAGCATAGCACTTGATGGTTTAAAAAGTCTTTTCACATTTGTATTTTTTGACCCTATCAACTACATATAATAACAACAATAATAATAAGTTGTATGTATCAGCTGCATAATGATGATAATTTTAGTATTATTGTTATTGTTATTAATACATTTTACTGATGAGGAAACGGACTCAGAGATGCTAGGAACTTGTCAAGGACTGGCTAGAATTAATAACTGAGGTCTTATGACTAAACTCCATGCAACCGTAGGTCTCTAAACGTTTCTTTTTTCTTAAATATATTTTAATAAAGATTTTGACCCTTACTATTTCTGTTATTATTTCACCATTTCTTTTATACACATACATATGAATTCTCTAAAAATCAGGATTGTATGCATTTCTTTCAGTGAAATACAATAATGTGAACTGTATGTGTAAATAGCTTCACATTATTGCTATCTCTCTATAGGGTCATAGTAGCAAGCATCCTAATTAGGAATATTGTGACAATTCATTGTTAATAAAAAAATAAACTTGAGTTGCTTTTTACTGTTTTTAATTTGGCCTGATGCTAAAACTTGATTGTAGTTTTATCAAATGGAAGTCTAAACTTCAAGGCTCACTCTACCCTCCAGAGCAACTGTTAGAGATAAAACAAGTCAGAGGCACGTTATAAGCAAGGTTACTGGTTCTAAGCAAGGTATGAGTGATTATAGCAAAGTTATTAGTTCATTGTTTATATATGAGAAAATGCTATTTTTATAAATAACTTATCAGCTAAAATTATTTAAATTATTTTATCTAATAAAATATGTTCCCTTTTTCAATGAGAAATTTGATTCTATATTTCCTTACTCAAATAAACTGAAGAACCTGCTTAATAGATTGCTTCTGATAATATTAGTTTTGTTTTGTTTTCACAAAAAAGGTTAGAGTATTAAAATTTTGTAGTTTTAATATTGGATATAGTTGCATAGAAAGGCATTTTTAAATATCATAATTATTCTTGAAGTTGCTATTTTCAAATGGTGAGTGAGGCATTATGATAAAATAGCCATGGCTTACACATTTTATCTTCTTTCTTATGGTTTATATGGAACCCAAATTTTTCACAAGACAATATTATGTTGATAACTATTATTTACAGTTAAACTGTCTTCTCATATCTATATACATATAGATACATAGATATAGATATATAGATACATACACACACACACACACACACACACACACACACACACACACACGTATATGCACACAGACCAAAACACAGAAAAATACATTAGACTTTTTTAAAAATTGATTTATAAGTCAACTGTTAGGCTCCAGTGATTTTGGTATTTTGTTCATGTTTTATTAGAAATGCACGTGGTTTCTGAGGTTTTTAAACAAATACATGGAATGGTTGAAAGATTTATATTGCTCGTGCTTAGCTAAATATGTCATCTCTAGAAAAGATGTGGTTTATTTTGGCACTGTTTTAAAAACTCAAATATTTTAAACATTTGTTAAGTTGGAGCTTGCACATTTGAACTAGTAGCATACGTTCCAGAATACCATCTCAAGTTACCACACTTGTAATCCTTTTACTAGAATAACCTTTTTTGAAAAGTTTTTCTTTTCCTTTTTATTATGTACTTTAACTTAAATTTATAAAGGTTGAAGGTATTCTTTTTAATGTAGATTTCCATAAGTAGAATTTGACAATGATAAATGTATTTTTGAGAGTTGGTAAAATATATAGTAGTAATATTTTATGCAGAAATCTTAATATACATATTTTTAATTTTATTGTTTTTCTAAATGTAGTTTTAGAGTGTGCTACGACTTTGGGGAAGCCACCAGTTTCTTGGCTGATTAACACAAACTCAAATGTCTAAAATATATATTTACTTTTTATCACATAAAATCCCCTATTGCAAATTCTACACATTTCAATACATTGATCCTAAGCCAAGTCTTAGCTATACAATCCTGAAGGCGCTGTACTAGATGTGTACTGTAAAACACACTGCGGTAAGGAAACAGGCGAAGTTTCACTGTCAATCCATCTGGCTTCCTTAACAAGTTTAATAAAGAAAAAAGTCAATAAAAACAAATGTCTTAGATACCTTAGGAATCTTTCTAAACTATTTGGACATAAAAGTATAGTAACAAAATTATACTAATAAAATACTAAAGACAAACATTGCTTTTGGTAAATATGGTTAGAAAGACCCTAAGATGGGAGATCAGAGTCTCTTAATTAAAACAATAATAGACTGATTGAAATATACTACAAAGCACCTCTACTAATTTTGGAATGTGTAAGTGGAACCAATAGCTGAAATCTGAAAAAGCACTCCTTCTATTGTGTTGATTATTCGATCACGATAAGATAAATATAAACAATCTATGTAACACTGTCACTTGTAGCGAACTTAGGATTTGAAGCTTGGGGTGCATGGCTAAAAGAGGAGCAGGGTGGGGTGGTCAGTAAGAGTCTTCAGGGCAAAGAGGCTGTAAACTGGTAATATCTAAAGTGTTGTATTACATAGGGCCAGCCGAGTGGCTCAGTTGGTTAAGAGCTCACTCAAGAGTGCGAGCTGAGCTCTGAGCAGCAGCGGTTCGATGCCAGCCCGAGCTGAGTTGCCATTGAGCTGCCAACAGGTGGCAGGATGGCTCAGCTAAAAAAAAAAAAAAAAAATCCTAGCATGGTTTTAGGACCGGCCAAGTGGCGCGGTGGTTAAGCGCTGGCCTGGGAAGCCAGTGGCCCCGGTTGGGTCCCACATATGAGGGCCAGTGATACTGCCCTCAAAAAAAAAAAAAAAGATATTATAAAGTGTTGTATTACTGTGTATAAAAAAGTAAAATGTGGGGCCAGATGAGTGGCGCAGTGGTTAAGAGCTGGCTTGGGACACCGGCAGCCCCGGTTCGGGTCCCACATATGAGGGCCAGTGACACTGCCCTCAAAAAAAAAAAGTAAAATGTTGTCTCACCATGTATGGCCTTCTTGATCTTGTCATACATTTTACTTCTACATATATACAATACAATAACTTTAAGCAGTCAATTATTTTTTGTAGATTTTGAAATAAGAACTATATTGTTTTATATTTACCAAGTATTTACCATTTCCAGTACTCGTCTTTTCTTTGTGTAGACCCAAGCTTCCACCTGTTAATCATTTACCTTCTTCTTCAAGTATTTACTATTTATACTAATGCAGGGCTGTGAGTGTTGATTTCTTTCATCTTTTGTATATCTGAAAATGTCCTCCTTTTGGTGTTCATTTTGTGAAAAAAAGTATTGCTGAATATAAAAATTTATGTTATCTTTTTTTTTTCTAGCATTTTCCAGATGTTCCTTTATTGTCTCTGCCTTGTTTTATTCCTGCTGTCATTATTTTTGTTCACCATATATAATATGTCCTCTCACTGCTTTAAAAGTTGGTTTGTCAGTTGGTTTAACCAATTTGATTATGATATGCTATGGTATAGATTTCGCATGCTTCTCAGCTTGTGGTTTGTTGAACTTCTTGGACTGTAGGTTTATAGTATTTCTCAAATTTTAAAAATTTTTGGCCATTATTTTTTCCAATATCTTTTGTTCCCCAAATCTTTTTCTTCTCCCTCTGGTCACAACCATGTGTGAGTTTTGCTTATTTTGCCTACTCCTTTCTGGTGGTTCTTAGCCTAGCCATGTGTGTGTGGCTGTGCACACAGCTGTGTGTGTGTGTGTGTGTGTGTGTGTGTGTGTGCACGCGCGTGCGCCACACTCTCCACTCTATGCAAAAATCTTTCTTCACCAGTGGTCTGACCTGCAAATTCTAACAACCTTAGCCTCCCCAAATTCTCAACTCTATGTTCGTAACTCAGGGAGTCCACCAGGCTCCATTTCCCTTCCCTGCACTGTAAACTTTGCAGACAATATGCCGAGGCAATCATAGGTCTTGCTTCTTGTTTCACTGTCCTGCACTGCCTGTTCTCCAAAGTATAGAAACATTGATCCATGTATTTTCACTGTTGTTTTCTTGGTTTTGTTTTGGTGGGGTTTTAGTTTTTTAAGGTGAAATGGTAAATGTGGCTATGGCCAAAAGTGTAAGTCCTATAACTCTTTTTAGGTATCATCCTCTTGTAGTCCAGCTTCCCTCTTCCCTGTGGAGAAATCAGTTGTCAGTCTTAATGCATTTCTCCTGAAAGTAAAGTCTCTGTTTTCTCTGATGATTTTTAAAAAAAAAAAAATTCTGTTTTTTGGGGTTTTTTTGGCATATGTGGTCTTCTTGGTATATTTCTTGCTTGAGTTCATAGACCCTATTAAGTCTAGACTTGATATGTTTTGTCAATTTTAGGAAATCTTTAGTCAATATCTTTTTCCCCTCCTTTTGAGACTCCAGTTATATTTGTTTTATTTTTTCACTGTGTTCCCATATATCTCTTATACCCTTTTATATATTGTCCTTTTTACCTCTATGTACATTACTTTTGAATTTTTTTAATTTAGCTGTCTTTCACTAATCCTATGTTCTGCTCTTAAAGCCATGTATTCAGTTCTTAATTTCAGATTTGGTATTTTGAATTCTATAATTTCCTCTTGATTTTTTGGGGGGAGGCTGAGGGGGGTTTGGGTTTTTTTTTTTTGGTATATTCCAGTTGTCTGGTGAAATACTTATTTTTCTAAGTATATTGTCTCCCCCTTTGCCTGTTTTCTTGAACATACTAGTCATAGTTATTTAAAATCTATTATCTACTGACTTCAGTATCTGAATCACCCATGGGTCTTTCTTTATTCCCTGTTTTGTTTCTTGATTTCTAGGCTTTTTTGAATGTAAGACATCCTGCTCCTCTAGCTGATTTTGTCTTCCTCCAGAGAGGGCTTAGACTTTCCTCTAATGGGAAGATTGAATGGAAGCTAATCATCTAATCCAGTCAGGTATTGTGCTGAGTTGATGCTGTGTTACAGTTTGAATATGGCTCAGTTTTCTCTGGTTTGCCTCTTCCGGTGGCATAGCTCACTAGGGCTTGCAGTGGTAACAGTAATATCTTCACTGGGGGTCTTTTAGATACTCTCATCTGATCTTTTTTTTAACCTCTCACTTAGGACAGCTCAGAATTTGCCAACTATTGGGTTGTCAGAAAAGTCATAATGTATTTTTATTTTCTCTATGTTTTTCTTTGCAAAAATGCATCATGACTTTTCCGACAACCCAATATTTTGAAGGGGAAACTAAGCATGTGTTTCAGGCCGTTTGGCTCTCCAGGTCTGTCACTCCAGCCCTGTAAGATTGCCAAAGCACTGCTGGTTTCTCTGTCCCTAGCAGCAGTCTTCTGCCAGGATGGAGCCCAAATTATTATTCTGTCACCTTTACCCAGAAGCAGCACATACCTCCAGAAAAGAACAGCAGGAGATCATCAATTTACCTCTCTGTTCTCTGGAATCTTAGTCCCTCTAGATGTCTTTGTTTCAGTCCCTTTATAATACTTTTAAACAAATACATTTTGTATTTTATCCAGCTTTTCTAGTTATTCTTGGCAGGAGCATTGGTGTGCTACAAACGACTCTGTTGTGTCTGGAAGCAGAAACTCCAGTGAGTTTTAAATCTGTGTTATATTTTTCATATCTGGAGGTCATATTCTGTTCATTCCCAAATCTATGTGGTAATTTTTTATGATCTCTTGTTCCTATCTCCTATTTTCAATCCCTTCTTTTATGTTCTTAAACATTTTAAACACATTGATTCTATACTTAATTTCTAATCATTTTACTCTCTCAAGTATCTACTACTCCAATTTTACTATCTATTATTTCTGCTACCTACATTTATGTTGCTTTATTTCTTTGGATCTTTGGTGATTCATGAATTTGAGTGTTTTTGTTTTGTTTTTTATTGGGGAACAATGTGTTTTTCCAGAACTCACCAGCTCCAAGTCAAATAGTTGTTTCAGTATAGTTGTGGAGGGCGCATCTCATTGCCCCTGTGGGGATCGAACTGGCAACCTTGATGTTATGAGCCTGCACTCTAACCACCTGAGCTAACCGGCCACCCTGAATTTGAGTTTTTCTTTCTTAGGATTATACTCAGTGGGACTTTTCAAGGCCTGGATGTAAGGTGGTTTCCTCCATCAAGGCTCTGCATTCACTTCTGCCAGTCACCTGGAAATGTGTACAGGCCTTAGAACACTTTAAAATCTTAGTTTGAATTCCATTGGGCCACTTAAATAATGGTAATTTGGTTTGGAAACCCACCTGAAGGCTAGCCAATGGTTATAAAACTCATAGCGGATCCTGTGTTCATAGAACGAAAAACCAATGCTGTTTAAATGTCCATACTGCAAAAAGCCATGTATAGATACAATGCAATCACTACCAAGATTTCAATGTCATTTCTATGGCAGTAAAAAAAAAAATCCTAAAATTCATATGGAGCCACAAAAGACCCCCAAATAGCCAAGGCAGCCCTGAGAAAGAAAAACAAAGCAGGAGGCATCACACCTCCTGATTTTAAGCTATACTATAAAGCTATAGTAATCAAAAAAAATATGGTACTGACATTAAAAAAAAAAAAGGCAAATAGATCAATACAACATAATTGAAAGCCAAGAAATAAACCTGAATATATGGTCAACTAATTTTAACAAGGGAGCCAAGAATACTCAATGGAGAAATGGTGCTGGGAAAACTGGATATTCAGTTGTCCCTATCTTACATCACTCATAAAAATTAACAAAATGGATTTAAGACAAAAACAAGGCCTGAAACCATAAAACTCCTAGACGTAAACATAGGAAAAAAGCTCCTTGACTTGGGTGTTAGCATTGATTTTTTTGGATATGACACCTAAAGCACAAACAACAAAATCAAAAATAAACAAGTGGGACATCAAAGTAAGAAGCATTGTCCCAGCAAAAGAAATCATCAACAAAGTAAAAATACAACCTAGAGCTGGCCAAGTGGCACGGTGGTTAAGCGCTGGCTTGGGAAGCCAGCAGCCCGGGTTCAGATCCCACATATGAGGGCCAGTGACACTGCCCTCTAAAAAAAAAAAAAAAAAAAATACAACCTAAATAATGGGAAAAAATATTTGCAAACCATATAGTTGATATATACAAAATATGTAAAGAATTCACACAACTCAATAGCAAAAATAATAATCTAATTTTTAAATGGGCACAAGACCTGAATAGACTGTTTTTCCAAAGAAGATATATGAAAGGCCAACAGGTACATGAAAAGGTGCTCAACATCACCATTGATCAGGAAAATGCAAATTAAAACCACAATGAGATATTACCTGACGCCCCTTAAGATGGCCATTATCAAAAAGACAAGAGATAACAAAGCCAGTGAGGGTGTGGAGGAAAGGGAATGCCTGTACACTGTTGGTGGCTTTGTAAACTGGTACAGCTGCTGTTATAAACACTGTGGAGGAGCCTGAAAAAATTAAAAATAGAACTACCATATGATCCATCAATTTCACTTCTGGGAAAATATATCCAAAGGAAACAAAAACACAAGCTCGAAAAGACATCTGCACCCCCATGTTCACTGAAGTATTATTTGCAGTAGCCAAGCTATGGAAACAACCTGGTCCATTGACGGATGAATGCATAAAGAAGCTGTAGATAGATGGAGAGAGAGGTGCGGGGAGAGAGAGAGGAAATTCAGCCATTAAAAAAAAAAAAGGAAATCTTGCCATTTGCAACAACATGGATTTTGCAACGAAATGCCCTTGAGGGCATTATGCTAAATGAAATAAGTCAGAGAATGACAAATACGGTATGATCTCATATGTGGAATCTTTTTTAAAAAAAAGAAAGAAATGGGTGGGGTGGATTTTGTTATCCTTCCTTTATAGCCTGAGTTCAAGCTTTCTCTCTTTGGGTGGACCCTGGACTCTGTCTGCTGCACCACTAGAAGGTTGTGAAGATCAAAGCTCACCTTCACCCCTATCATAAGGCAAATGCTTTCAAGGTGAAAACTGCCTTTTGTGCTTCACTTACCACCGAGAATTCCTGGTTTGACTTAGGTTTTGGCCACACAATGTTCCTTAACCAACTTGCCGATATATTGATGCATTTGATGTTTGTTAATTTCTATCCAGCATTTTTAGTTGCTTAATGAACCTGAGGTTCCAGGTCCATCATTGCAGGAAATAGTAGTCTGGGCTGAATGTTTTTAACTTTACACACACACACACACACACACACACACACACACACACAATTGTACTGCTAAGAAAATGTCCTGACTTTAGTTCCGAATTTAGTATCACTTGTATACATGATTAAAATGAGTAGATAATAAATTTACCTTCCAAGATCCATAATTGCAGCTCTTTGATACCCCTCGCCCCCCACCCCCAATAACTACAAGCAGTTTTTCATTAGAGAAAATAATTATGATTGAATAATCCAAATTAGCCTGGGCAAGAAAACTAACAGCTGCCTAAAATGAAATGTTTGAGTTATGAGCCATGTGCCACTTTGGTTTATCTGCAGCCAAAATGTTCTGGATCCTTATTCAATTAACCACATTGCTTGGGAGGGCCTGGTTGCCCCGAGTAAGAGCTGCCTGGTGATGAGTAAGAGGTATCCATGACACACAAGTTCAGACCTTGCAACTCTGTGTTGTTTGAACTTACTTCTCCGTTTGTAGCTAGGGATCCGGTGTGGAATTTAAACACTTGTGTGGTAACTCCATTCCTTCAGTCATTGTATTGTTAAGCTCTAGCTAACGAACTTTTAACACTGGCAAGACCTAGAAAACGGCAGCCGTGGAAATTTCTGGTTTTACAATTAAAGCCATGTAATTGATGTGCCTTTCAGCAAGTAAGATGCTCTTAGTCCCACTGCTCCCCAAAAAGTAGCCTTCATACTATGCCTGAAAAATAAAGAAATAAACCAAGGTGCACATAAGGAAGCTTAAATGAAGAAGTGACTCTCATTTCAAAAGTCATACCTACTGTATCAGATACTTCAAAAGGCACACCCGCTTTGAAACTTAGGAACTTTGCCTAAAGTAGAGGAGCCAAAATTACATAATATTTGAAAAGGTGAGAGCTGCCAAAGGCACCAGTAAAGTATGCTTTGCCTCATGTGGCCTTTTTCCTTCCAAGCCAACAGCTTTTCTTGCTTGGGAAGATCCTCCTGATAATGTCACAAAACAAGTTTCTCAGACCCATGCGGATTATGTACACATTGGCTTGCTAATGACAAGTTTTGACTTTAAATCTCTCAACTTCATTTTGCTTCTAAACAAATTGTTTTGAAACAAAAACCAGGTGATTGAGAGAGGGGACTGAATGTCTTCTCCAACTCATAAGCCAGAAGACAATTCTGCAGGAGACAATTTAAATATAGTTTCCACAATGATATAATAATGAGACATAAAAGGTCAGTGTTATTGCTTTGAAGAATTGCTCTTTACTTGAATGTGTACACTGATTATCAATGGCTTATATCAGAGTCGTACCACTTGGCAAAATTAGATTTGCTTTTTGCATCTGATTTTCTTAAACGGGGGTTGTATTATGTACGTGACAGAGGAATGTGAATATGTAGTTTTGTTTTGGCAAGTAGAAGTGAGGAAAAAAGTTTTGAAATCAGAAGTTTCCTTCCAGTGCCTCAATCATGCACCAAAATAATCACTTTATTTCTGCTTTTATAAAAATTGTAACAACTTTTTCAAGAAATATGACTATATTGTGGTCTGAAACTTTAAATATTGCAGATTATTATTGTCTTTAAGTTGCAGGAAGAAAAATAGTGGCTTTATCATTTTAAAATGAAAAAATGGAGTGTATGTCTATTTTTTCTTTTTTTTTTTTCTTTTGCATTTTAGGAGAGTTTCCTAGGCCCATATTGGATTATTTTAAGCAACCAATTGCCCAAATCATACATCAAAGTTCTGACACATCATTTTGTTTTCATATGGATGGCAAGAAAATTAATAAAGGTGACTTTCCTATGTATTAATAACTCATACTGTGGGCTCCAAGCATAGTCTTCATTTCAATTCCTGTCTTGTACTACTTTAATTCATTTGCCATATTTAATCCTCCACTCTAGCAAATCTACCTTCATGTGTTTAAATCCAATTCATCCTTCAAGAATTCTTATATGCATGAAACTTGCCCTAATTCCCTTCCCCCACCCCATCACCAAGTGGCAGTTAACCTAACTCTTCCCTCATAGCTCTTTCTTCATCTCTATCAGGGCAGTTATTAAGTTTCCTCTTGTTTCCGTTAGGAGGCAGCTTCTGGAGGTCAGAGATTCACCCTTGTTCATATTTCTTTTCACAGATAAATACTTGATGAATAGTCATTCTTGTTAATGATGAAACCTAAAATTTTTATTTTTGTTTTATAACATTTGTGTGACCTGTTTTTCTAAAAACTATGGCATTAAAAGATTATGGTTTGAATATCCTTTCTTAAAATAGTCGTATTAAAATACACTATTATGTGAAATTATCTAGCATCTGGCACATTAGTAGGTAAAGCATTGGATTTACCTGAACACTTTAACTTTTAACCATAATCAATTTAAAGTGAGGGGTTTGGTGTTTGTTTCTTTTGATTGGTTAGGTTTGGTTTTCTAATCAGAATTTCTTATATAGCTGTTAAATTTTGGTCCCATACAGTTCAAAGTTGGAAATTGCATGCAATGATAAAGTGATATGGTTTCATTGTCTTAGAAAGTTTACACAAAATTTCCAGGCCACAAAATAGGCCATTTAAATCTTTACTGAACAAAGGTAATAACTAAATTGCTTTCTGGAACTAAGTGTGTCAATATTCATGCAAAAAGAGGGAGAAGGCAAAAAAATGTATAAACCACCACGTGGTGTGTTTGGATGCCGTCTGATATTGCTGCAATCTACATTAGATCGTAATTTCAAATTTAATGATTCTTCATTTCTTAAAAATAAAGTTTTTTGAATTCTGATTATTTTAATAAACTTTCTTGAGATTTTATTTTCTGGTTATATATTATTCTTCCAATACCTGAATCATACTTTCAGATATTTGAGAGCAAAAATAATTTGTACATGAACATTACCCACCAAGCTACAACTTCAAAAAATAATATTTACTTACTAATTTTATCTCATCTCTACTTTAGTCTCCACCAGTTATCATCACGTAACCTGTTGAATGAAGATCCTACAGCTTAAAAAAATACATACCAGGGCCGGCTGAGTGGCTCAGTTGGTTAAGAGCTCACTCAAGAGTGCGAGCTGAGCTCTGAGCAACAGCAGTTCGATGCCCAGCCCGAGCTGAGCAGCCACTGAGCTGCCAACAGGTGGCTGGATGGCTCAGCTAAAAAAAAAAAAAAAAAAAAAAAACACACAAAAAACTACATACCGTTCTTCAATAAGTAGGTCAGTTGTATCAAAGGCTTTTTGAAACACTCAAGCACAGAATAGTCACTGTGTTTTACTTGTATGATGATGACATGAACACATTGAAAAACTTTAATTTCCTTAAAGAAGAGTTTCTTCTCATCGATCTGTCCTGACTGTGTCTAATCAAATTCTGTCTTTCAGGCTAGTATGTCCTTCTCTGAAGTTGTTTCTAGCATGTACCTCTTAATTATTTTGGTTATAATTGATTGCCAGCAGACTGATTCGCTTTTGATAACAGTACTGTGTTTGGAATTCTCTAGAAAATACAGCTTCCTTACTCATTAAGCAACAGTAAACCAACATTGTTTAAATTAACATCATCTTAATGAATAGCTCTCAAATGCTGGCTGGTGGCCAAATGAATCATCTTTGTCTTTAAATAGCGAAAGGATTAAGACACTACCTATGGTAAATTTTAATTTTTCTTAAAATTCATCAGACATGAAATGAAAATGCTCTAGAATCTTGACTTTTGTCTTGAACATCTAAAGTTCTCTTAGCTAGTAATTTTGTACTTAGAATTGTATCTTTAATCTTAGGCTTGCCCCTCCTTTTGAAACCAGTTAATTACAACACAGTCACCTTATAGAATTTTCACATTTGAGTAAAATGAGAACAAAGGAATTGAATAACTTTCATAATGTGCTATAAACAGGTATTTTCAGAGCTAGAAGCACAAATGTGTATCCATTCCTAAGTTCCTGCTTCCCTCTCTGTTTCTGTTAAGAACTGAAATTGGTGCCATCATGGTTAATGTTTTGACAGATTTTATCATAAACCTTGCTGTTGTAAATTTGCCTTGAGCCCAAATTTAACACTTTGTAAGCTCAAAAATAGTTTTTACTGTTAGTGACCAGAAAAGGAAATAAATCAATTATGCTCTTTTGAGTGACAGGAGTACAGAGTTTAACTCTTTAAAAAGTTACACAGGGCCAGCCAAGTGGCGCGGTGGTTAAGCACTGGCTTGGGATGCCAGCGGCCCCAGTTCGGATCCCAAATATGAGGGCCAGTGACACTGCCCTCAAAAAAAATTAAAATAAAATAAAATAAAAAGTTACACATTACTTGACATTTGTGAGAAATTTTTGTTTTGTATGTTCAGGGCATCCCAATTGTCAATAAAACCTACATAAACACGTTTGTGACTATCACAAAGGAGAATATACCAGAGGAAATATGTGGCTTATATATGCTCACTAAATTTTATAACCAAAATATTATCCCTAATTTTTTTAAATGAAAAGGCCCTTTGCCTCAGTATATGGAATCAAAATTTTAAGCCCTCAACATGTGATTTGTTCAAACTATGAGATTAGACCCCTGTAGCTCTTTAGTTAGACCCTACTTTATGGTGTCTGTCATCTATTGTTTTATAACTACTTAGAGTATTTTATTAAACACATTCTCAATCATTGCTCTTCCTAACAGCCTGCAGATCTCGATTTTTTTTCTCTAAAGCATCTTCAATGACCATGACCATTCATATTTACCCATAAATGCATTTGTACACAGGCTCAACCGTAGCACATCAGTGAAGACAAAAGGAGTTGTTACTCAGTTCTTTACCCTAGAATAAATCAAATCAACAAATATTTATTGAATGTCTACTATGTGCAAATAGCATTGGGCTGGTCAGCTTTTAAAAGCCATCCAACTTTTCACAATGATAAAGCATTATCATTTCAAGCATTGCAGAAGCTGCCTCCATGTCCCTTAGGTGACAAAGTCTACAGGGACCCTGCAATTACTTGGGATAAAAAAAGACAAGGAAGAGAGAGCTGATTCACGGACTGAAAAGAGGAGAAAGGATAACCTCAAATATCACTGATGGATTGCATCATGTATGTACATGTGCGAATATGTGTGTATGAATTTATGTGTATGAGTGTATGTTATGGATGTGTATATATATCTGTATACACATATACACACAAAAAGAAGAATGAGTGAATTTGATAAAAATAGGCTTTGTTAAGGTGACATAAGCATGGGCATTTACATTTGAGTCCAGAGGTTTGCTTTAAAAGTGGGCTTAATGATTTAGCTAGTGTTAGGTCTTATCGTTCCATGAAACCAAAATATGTCATGGATAGCAGAAAGATTACTCGACTTGACACCCCAAATTCTAAAACCTAACATCCTCTAATGTCTGTTGGGAGATGACCTCATTAAGCGATAGATTTATAATAGAAGAAGTGACTTCTACTTTGTTACTATAGAAAATTATCATAGGGACCTAAATAAGAAGTTAATTTTATCAAAAATAAGAGAAGCTACTTAAAAGCTCATTTTAAGATTCCAATTGTTACTAGAAGCTAAATAAAAACTACCAGTATGAGGCAAAACTTGTATATTTTATTATACTATCTTATATATTACACTATTTATTATACTATATATACTATAGTATATATTATGCTGTAATAGTCTTTGCATTTCATTTTATTAATCAGTAAAAGATAAAATAATACACTGTCTACCCACATCAAATCATTAAATGTGTTTCCTTAGTGAGGTATAAAAGGGAGGCTGGTGATAAAGTCCAACTCTACCAAACAGACTTAATCCTGGCTACTTTGCATAAAAGGTGGGTATATGTTGGTCATTGAACATATTGTCATTGGCATTTTCACAGGGGATGTCCGGTGTCAATTTTAAAATAGTTCTTCAGGAGACCTAGTTTTTAATATGAGTTTTTGCCTCCTGCTGATAAGCTAAGTTTAATTTCTAAAGAAAATCTAAGCAAACTCTTTAAATAACCTTGTTAAGCAGCAGCTTTTATCTTTTCTGAAATGCCTGAAATTAATTTTTCCATTAAAAACTGAGAAATTTTTTCAAAAATTTCTCAAAAATAAAATTGAGATAGCTCTGTTTTTCTAGGTTTACACTTCTGTTCTGAAATTGTTCGTTATTAAGATCACTTTGAAGCAAAGATATCCTCTCATATATCGTTTTAATTATTTGAGACTTTGCCTATCTGGTTGTCATTTATTTTCAAAGTATACTCTCATTGCTCTGTAGTAAATTGGATTCCTTCTTAGCTAGTCTTTCTCGTCTTTGTAAAACAATACTATTGGCCTTTGTAAATCATTGGTTTGGTTTCTTTCATTTATTCCTTGGTATATTGTGTTTAATGTCTTTGGATACATTCTAAATAAAATTTCACTTGGGTGATCCAGAACTAACGCAGATGTTCATGAAGAGATATTGTCTTTGGAGTTCTTTCTAATTTTCATTTCATCTTTCCCCTCCTTTAACCAGAACCCCGAGTGCTGAGACCCTCTCACCTAGGACCTAGCCTGCATTCACCTGCCCCCTTGTGGTGTTCCTCCCGGAACAGTTCATTGATTTCTGAATTTTGGATTTGGTATTACCTAGCCTGAGAAGAGAAATCTCATTACTCTTGTCTAGCAGTCTTCGGGTCAGGAAAGTGTTCCACTGTTAGTCACTGACTAATATAAAAAGATGGAGGGGTTCCATTTTTGTATTTAGTTCAGAGCACAAGAAGGACATTGAAACTATAAAGACATGAGTACCTTGGAATAAATGATGAGACTTAACCAATATTAGTGGCCTGCAGATTGATACGGAAATGTTTCAAAACTCCTGAAAAAGAAACTTGAAATCAAGTTTCTTCGATGTCAGTGTCTCCTTTTTTCAGTAAGTGGAGCAGGAGGGGAGAGTGCCATTCGATTTAAATTTTGAATAGATTTCCTATTTCCTTCTTTCATCCAGGAAGAATTCATGAATATAAAAAATAATTAAACCTTTTATTCGGTGTAGTCAGAAATGCCTGATACGATTGACACAAACAGTTTTTTTTTGTTTTGTTTTGTTTTTTACCTCTCTCGAAAAGAAACTCTTACGCATGCCATGGGGCTAATGTTTACATATTCAGTTGAAGTCAGCAGGATTTGCACATGGAAAAGGGATGTGTATGTTCAACGGCTGAATTACCTAAACACCAACTCGGACGTTCTGCAAGAATAAGGACTTAAGAATGAGGCCTCTAGTTAATAAAGAATAATATAAAGATAAAAGAACGGGAAAGGGTGGGGAGTGCACTATTTACCTAAACAATTTGTCTTTCTTAGAGAGAAGAGAGATTAATAAATTATTGTTAACAAGACTCCAAGTAAAATTTTAAAGGTAACTTCTTCTACCTGTTAACTGTAAAGTAAATATTTCTGGTGGAAAGGATGTCTCTTTCTGTGATTTGCCCCCCCCCCCACCTCCTCCCATCCCCCAAAGCCGGATTTGATTGATAATTCTGAGCCTCTGTGGCATTTGAAACATCGTGTCACCTCACTTGAGATCTAGAAGCAGAAGCAGATCTCAAGCAGGCTTTATTAAAGCTATTGGCAGTCCAACTCCCCAATTTCTAGTACCCACCACTCCTTTGCAGCCTCTCATACGTTTATTACAGTTTGACCCACTAAGGTTCCCAGAAACACAGGTTCAAATTTTGGCAAGCTTACCTCACCTCTTTGTCCTTCCAAAGTACATAAATGCTAAACTGTGTTCACAGTGAGGAAGGGAGAGTCATTCCAATGAGACTTTTAAAACCAAGACCCTTTCTTCTCCTTACCAAGTTACTGCCATCCTCTGCAAAGGAATAAAGTTTTGTCAGTGTGCCCTTGGCATACTTTCTTCAGCCTGGATTAAACACAGGTGAGTAAGAGTCCACCTTATCTCCACGGGGCATTAGTCACTCTATAAAAGTTAAATTTATTATGAAATGCTTTGTTTGTGTTAACATATGTCTTCTCTGGGAAGCTGGAAACAAAGGCATGTCCTCTACGACTCCATATGGGGAAAACACATCCTCCTGTGGAATTTAACCTTAATTTGAACCAAGATCTGTGAAAGAAAAGCACTTTAGTGTATTGTTCCCTTGCTCCACCCATCTACCCCCTTATCTAAATGGGGTTACTGTTGCTTCATGTTTTTTTTAACTCTTCCCATTCCAAACCTGCTTTCCTGAGTTTAAAGTTTATCTGAGAAGAAAAGTAAGTATATTAAAATAATGGTGGCAAACACTTATGATTTGCTTTACAGGGTAAGTGGTTTTATGTAACATATTAATTCTGAAACCTTTAAAATTAAATATATAGCCAGTCTGTACTCATATATCTTCTGGTCAATTTTGTTTAACAAATGGTACATTGTAAAGAAGATTTTATTTTCTAAAATAGTATTTCCTGAAAATCTTTTAAGATTCTCTTACTAGCAAACATTGTCATGTATGCATAGTTTATACTTTATTAGAAGTAAAGAATAATTAGAAGCAAGAAAAGTTTACATTAGGAATGATGATAAGGTATATTTGAAAGACTAATTTTTGATCTCTGCTTTCCTTCAGCCTATTGCAAAGTCTGTATAATGCTTTTAATGCATCTAAATCCATAGATTTTCCAAAGCCCCTTTTTAAAAACAAAAGCAGAATCTCCATGGCTGCTTCCTTGTCATAATAGACCAGTTGTTTATAAGCATCAAGGAAAATATTTCCAAAAACAATTTTTTTAAGTTGACATTTTAAAAAATGCTGCTTGTACAAATCCTTAAAATTTCTTCAATAGCATCTACTAACAAACTTGCAATTATTGAAACGATTTTTCATTGACTTTTGTTACATTAAGAAAAAAATCACAAATTAAATTTGAATACAAGCTTAGATAGTCATTGAATCTAAAACCATAAATATGAACATGATTTTTAAATAAATGTGTACTCAACACCTCTACTTAAAATAACTATCTTCAGCATTATTAAATTGAAATTTTCTTAGCAAAAAAAAAAAAATTCATAACAAAACATTTATTCCTTTGGTCACATATTTCATTTTCACATGGTATATTTCATTTAAACTATAATACTGAAATTAGTTTTGTAAATATGTTTTTTAGAAATGTGGAAAATATACAAAATACTTTTAGGACATTAGGACATTTATCCCAAGTCATTTGAAGTCAGAGCACGATTGTTCTCAACCTCAGCCCTATATACATTTATTGGTTCTACACTAACCAATCCTCATATGAAAATCATTGAACTTGGTCTCTACCACTTGTTAATACTTGACTGTGTATACCGTCTTTATTATTTAAATTCATAATAGGTGTCTTTTTTTATGGAAATTATAAACTCACATGGAACAATAATGAGTACACCATTAGAATACTTTGTTGTTGTTTTTGTTGTTTTTTTTTAGAGTTTACATCAGAGGACAGTTTATTAGGGTGGAGAGTAACAGCTCTCAAAACGTGAGGGAGTCCCAACTGGAGTGCCCTGGAATACTTTACCTCTCAGATTCACCTCCTTGGTCCTCTTGGGTTTGCACTAAATTAGATCCTTATTTAATACAAACTTTCTTAAAAGAAAACAGTACTATACTGATTGCTCTACTAAATGCTGCCCCCCAGTTTTTCCAACGAAAATCTTGGGT
The DNA here is from genome assembly GCA_033961575.1 of Aselliscus stoliczkanus. NCBI lineage: Eukaryota > Metazoa > Chordata > Mammalia > Chiroptera > Hipposideridae > Aselliscus > Aselliscus stoliczkanus. The sequence goes on along the minus strand of CM066732.1, from coordinate 73,498,008 downwards.
GACCATCTTCAGGACATATACAGATGCCTATATAATTATTCATTCATGGCCTTACCTTAAGATAGCCACAAGAAGATCTTTCACAGGAATAAAATGGTCAAAATAATAGATGAACAAGATAATGGGGAAAGTGATGATATTAAGTAAAAGATTGAAAAGGCAGCTATTAACCAGAATCAAAGAAAATAATGAAAAGTGTGAACTTTGTAGGTGATGGGAAGAAACCATTTGGTAAAAACTGAAATAAAGGAGCAAAAGGGAGGCAAAGAACCAAAGATGATTCCAAACTATCACATGTATTGATGCTGGTAAATCACAAAGTATTTGCAAAATTGGGTAAAAGAGGTTACGTTTTTGTGTGTTTATAAGAAGTTAGACAATAATGGTCTTCACATATTAAATTGCAGAGATATAAGGCTGTGGCACAGCAATGAGAATAATAAAATACTGAGCATCTTTGCTAACCATGAGCTATATTATTAGACAAAACTATGTAAGATGAAAGTGGAAAAAATAAATTATACCATAAATTCCATGGAAGGTATTTATTTTTATTAATTCTTATTTATCTTTGAATCTCCAGCACTAACTAGAACACACTGAGCATAGGCGACACTTGAAAATATTTAGCTAAATCAAAATAGTCCTTAACTAATGAAATCACAGAACAATAGAATCACAAGAAGTATGGATAATAGAGTGTGGCAATGTGTGAGGATTATGGGGACAAGAGAATCAGCCGTAAAATATCTAAGCCTTATTAATATATTAATCACTTAATGGCTTACAGTAATTTATAGTATACTATAAGGTGAAAGCAGTATTCTCAGAGGAAATGTTTCTATCCTGGTTGTACTTGGAAGTCCTCAGGGCAGTTTTTATTCTGATTATATTTGGAAATCTTTAGTATTTTTCTAAAAGTATATCCAGATGAGAGAATTGAAAGAGACAATAAAGGGGGTTTTAGTGTTTGTATTTCTGAATAATTCAGACGACACTATATCAGGTGCTGGGCGCACAAAGTTGAATAAGACACAGTTTCTGCCCTCATGGAAACCACAGTCCAGAAGGAATTACATAATTGTGAATAGTTATAATACAGTATGATAGGTACTCTCATAGAGGAAGGCTACAAATGCCTTGGCAGAACAGGTAAAAGGGCATCTTGCCCTTTTTTTGAGACTAAGGAAGGCTTCCCAAGGGAGATGGTGTTTGAGCTAAGTGCTATTGGGATTGGGAATGATGGGGCCCATGGTAACTTTAATGAGAGCAGTTTCCACTGTAATGAGAGACAAAATCCAGATTGCAATGAATTAAGAAGTGAATGAAAAAATGTAGAAATGGAGATACCGACTATAAACTACTTTTCCCAGGAAATTGTTTCTAACTCTTCTTGCTGCCTCTCTAAAGAATTAATAAGGACTATCGATTGCATTGCATGGTACAATTAATTCTAATGATAGTAATGGATTTTTTTCCTAAGTGTTAATGAATAAATTGCATCCCATTTATAGACACTTCATAACATGAATCCTTCCAGTAAGAGCCTTAGCACTTGAAAGAGGGTTATAACTACACCTTTGCATTATGAATGTCTTTGATCCCAAAATCTTCTATTCCTTCTTTCTATTCTAGAGCTTCACCGTCTCAGTTGCCAAGTGTACCCCAATGAAACTCTCTCTTCCCTTCCTCCCTCGCATCTTTCTCAGAATTCTTTTTATACCACTAACCATATACCTTCAAGTGATTCCAATATTTTATTATCCATACATTATCATTCTAATGCTAAATATTACCTACTGAATAAACTTCCAATTCCTTAGAGCATTCACAGCTGTCCAGACCTTAGTTCCAGGCTACTTTCTCAGCTTTATCTTCCTGTAGCGTCCTCTTTCATGTTTCAACTTCGTCTTTCCTTCTATGCACCCAGGACTTTCTGGCTTGTATTTCCTGACACTGTTACCTCCACCTGGAATTGCCCATCTCTGCAACCTCATATCTAAGTCTATCTGACATTTATGGTCTTACTCAGTTATCATATTCCCTATAAAGCTTTTTTTGATCTTCCCACATAAAACTTTTCATCTCAACTCTTGGTATTTATATGTGCTTTTCTGTGCCCTTCATTCATTCATTCATTTATTCATTCATTCAACAAATCTTTATTGCACACCTACTATGTGCCAGGAATGGAATTTTCTACTTTTGTTCCAACAGTTGAATAACTATTTTGTCTCATCACTCCTATCAGACTATAAATTCTTTGAGATCAACAATCATCTAATATAGCTCTATAAGCATCTATTATAATGCTTTACATAGTAATTGTTAATTGTTCAACAAATGCGTTGATTACATTAATGAATAAATTTATCTCAAATGGAGATTCATCTCCTGAAATTCAATAAGACAAAGATAATATCCAAATATTTTATCCTCCCTGCCACAAAGTTTCCTCCTACCACTATCTATAAGAATATGATTTATTACTTTCTCAGCTTAACTGTCTTAAAATGGCATTTTAAAATAAATGGTATTTGGCTTTGTTGTATTTATTCTCTTAAACTCTTCTGTCTCTTTAGCTCCATCCATTCCACTGAAAGATTCCACAAGTTATAATATTAATAAAATCCTTCCACTTTACATCCATTACATCCACTTAGCTAGTGACCACACTACAGCTTCCTTCTTAAAAGGGTCACTCAACTCCATTCACTTCCTTCATTCAATCCATCCTACATGACTTAGCTTTGAATATAAATTCAGACTATATTTCTTTTTAAGTCTTTCCTCTTTCTTCAGACATTATGAAACTTTAATACTAACACAATTCCATTTCTTCCCTAATTTTCTATCTTCTTGCTATTTGCCAACAATCTTTAGTTTAAAATGTCCTTCACCTCTAGAACGTTCTACATTCTTCGCTTCCACCAGCACAGTTTACTGTCACTCCAGCTATCCAGAACCCAGCTTAAAATCCATTTTCAAGGGAGTTTTTTGATTAACCTAGATTCATGTATTGCTGTACTTATTTTCTTTTCTTTTTTTTAAAGATTTTATTAGGGAATTGGGGGAGGGGAACAGCGTAGGGGAATCAGGGAAGGGGAACAGACAAGTTGTGGTCATTTTTTGTTCTTCAGTCTAGTTGTGGAGGACGTTGCTTCACTGGCCCATGTTGGTATCTTCATTGTGCTCTTCCTGCGTGAGGCAGTTGCCCTGAATGGTTGCTCACAGAGGCTATTGGCAGCTCATGCTGGCTGCCAGTCGCTCACGCTGGCTGCCAGCCACTCACTGTAGCCTATGACAGCCCACTGCAGCACAGGCTGCAGCCTACACCGTTGCTGGCCATCTTAACTATAGAGGCAACATTCACCATCTTAGCTCTAGAGGCAACCAGGTGGAGCTGTTGTTCACCATCTTAGCTGTAGAGGGCAGTGTCACTCGCCCTCATATGTGGGATCCAAACAGGGGCCCTGCTGCTCAGAACTGAAGTCCCAAGCCAGCTCCTAACCAACGCGCCACTCGGCCGGTCCCTGTACTTATTTCCTATATATTTTTCAACTACTATATTAATTTGAATCAAATATACATTTGTCCAACTTGCCTCTTTATGGGACTCCTGTGTTAAGGACATTATCTACCCAAAATAGTGTAAACTCCCATACAGATTCAGCACACTGATCTGTATTCTAAGTGTGAAGGTTTGATCTTCATGATGATGTTAATCTGTAGTTTTCTGCACTTTAGGTAAAACACATTTACTAGATTAAATAGCACCAAGATAGTCACTCTTCTAGAATTATAATATATAACCAGATTATCTTTATTGACAATCAACCAAGATTTACAGAAAAATAAATGATATCATAACATGATCTCAAATATATGCCAAATCATAAAATATGAGTAGAAGAGTGAATTTGAGACTTGAACCTCAGTTTCTACTGTTCTACTGTTCTCAGTTCTACTGTTCTATTATACACAATATCTGGCATTTAATTTTTTGAAAAAACATTAAAAGAAAGAAAAAAGACACTTGAAAAGGTAAAATAGTCAATGAAACCAGACCCAGAGATGATCTAGATGTTGGAATTATCAGACAAAGAGAAAAAAGAATAAAAGGGCATATTAATTTCAAAATAGTAATAAGACTGCCAGTTAATTTCTCAGAGAAACAGAAACCAAATAGAATTATATACCCAGGAAAAAAAGAGAGAGATGGGCTGGACGAGTGGCGCAGTGGTTAAGCGCTGGCTTGGGAAGCCAGTGGCCCCAGTTCGGTCCCACATATGAGGGCCAGTGACACTGCCCTCAAAAAGAGAGAGAGAGAGAGAGAGAGAGAGAGAGAGAGAGAGAGAGAGAATATCATAAAACAGAACTCCACTAAAAAAAGAAAAAAAGAAAAAAAAATCCTAAAAGGCGTTGATTAAGTGGCACAGATGAAAGAATGAGAGCACCAGAAAGGGCAAATTATGAGATAAGATAAATGAATAAGGCCAGCTGAGTGGCGCAGTGGTTAAGAGCTGGCTTGGGAAGCCAGCGGCCCAGGTTTGGATCCCACATATGAGAGCCAGTGACACTGCCCTCAAAAAAAAAAAAAAAAAAGATAAATGAATATTTACTGTTTAAATAAAGCATACAAACTTGAGGGAACTGTTTACCTATGTGGTCATCAAGTCTACACTTGAACGTTTGATAAGCTCAGTGTTTCCTGAGGTAGCCTGCTCTATCTATAACCACACTACAAATGTCTTTATAATGAGCTATAATCTGTAATCCTCTCAAATTTCTACCTTATGGTCCTAATTCTACCACAATAAATAATCTAATTTCTCTTAACGCATGCTTGAAATAAATATAATATCCTCCAATGTCACAGAAATGTTCATTATTTGGCCAAACATCCCCCGTATAAACCACTCTTTACAAGGCATGCTCCAATTCTCATCTAATCCAGAATCTTCTAAATGCACCTCACTTTATATTTCCCAAAGAATAGATTCCAACATGTGAAACAATCCTGTGGTGTCCAGGGCATTCTTGCATTTCCCCATTCCACGTGTACAGCAATGACATTTATCTTTTATCAAGAAGGCAAATTTTATGATTTATTCACATAATTCGTAATTTAGTCTCTGTGAAAACTCTGGCCTCAAGAGGATAGGAGGCTAATTTGTGTTCACTGAAAGCTATTGTTCAGGAATATTAGGCTAGAAATGGTGTACAGATAAGAATTGGCCAAAGAGATTCTGGGAGTGTATTTCAACAGATAGTGGACAGTATGGACTACAATTGTGACCTTCCAAATGTCAAAGAAGACAAGGTTGGGGTAATGGGGTTATTGATAGAGTATTTTAATTAATTTTAGATGTATGGGCAGTGGGAGGGATGAGTCAATGATAACTATGACTTTTCAAGCCTAAGTGAGAAAGAGAATGAAAAAAATATGAGTCAGGAGGCATGCCTTATTATTGCAGTAATTTCAATGTATTGCATATTTACAGAAAGACCTTTTAGGCAGGTATAGAAAGAAGACGGGAGTTTTTGTTAGAGGACAAGGATGAAATTTTAGCTTGACACATGATAGCTCAAGCCATGAAACAAAGGAACAAAGGGCCTATCTATGTCCACTAGTGGAAGACCGTCAGAGACATACCTATAGTTGAACAAGTTAGGTTAATTGCTTGTTGCAAATAAGGAAGACCACACATCATAGGGAACTGTGTGGCATTTCAGTAAGAGGGTGTCAGAAAGGATTTAGGATTTGGCTTGTAATAGGGGATTTGGGGGAAAGTTCAAGAAAGTGGGACTTTAAATTGGATGCTATGTGGTGATTCTGAGTGGGCATTTCAAGAAATTATGTAGAAGGGAAGGCTAAAATAAAGCTAAAGTTGTAAGTTGTAAAGAAGCAAGAGTTACTAATATTAGCTAGGATAGAGGAATGTTTGCTCTTTTTATGGTTTGCAGTGACTTTGTTTTTATCTGTGCTTAGACAAAATTACGAAGTTGTATTCTTTTTGTCTCACTTCTCTGTGGTTATAGAGTGGCCTTGTCTATTGATAGAGTTCAGTAAAATTGCTTGTGTTTGACAGGAGAACACACCTACGTCTAACTGTGAGTTCCAAACCAATTCCTAAGAACACCATAGCCTTGCTGGAAATGTCAAGCCAGTTTCCAAATGTGAGGAGCTGTTTTTTCTCTCAGGCCATGGACTTAGCCTTGGCGAACTATGGTGGCAGTTAGAGTAGACAGAGCAGACAGTTATAGAGATAGAGAAGCCATCAAGAGGAGGTGGGAAGTGAGAGTAGGCTGGTGCCAAGCTGTCATTGGTAAGAGAATGTTCAACATTGCTAAGAATATTCAAAACTGTAAAAACTATTTGAGATGCAGAGGGAAAATATGGAGTAAAAACATCATTGAATCAAGACATCACTGATGGTCTTCAAGAAAGAAGTTTAAGGGGCCACAGGTCAGATTGCAAGGTTGTAGAGAAGTAGACTGTAGGTGGATGAAGACCACTCATCTGAAAAGTTTGACAGTAAACAGAAAAGCAAGGGATTATTAACTAGAAGATTCTGTGAAACCAATTTAAGGAGCTTATTTTCCTCCTAAAATAGAGATTACCATCATGTGTTTGAAGCTGAGGAGTAGGAGCCATTGGAAATAGAAAGGGTGAAGATGCTGGTAAAACAATGAAAAACAGGGGAAAAAAGAATCTGGAATCAAGAACTTTGGTGGATATATTTGTTCTGGAAATGATGCAGGATTCCTTCTCTTCCTGGACCTAACAGAAGAGGTATTGGTACAGACACAAAAATGCTGAGTAAGAAAGAGTAGGACTGGCCAAGTGGCTCAGTTGGTTAAGAGCGTGAGCTCTGAGCAACAGGGTCACCCGTTTGATCCCCACATGGGCCAGTGAGCTGCTGCTGAGCTGCCAACAGGTGGCAGGATGGCTCAGTTGGTGAGAGCACGTGCTCCTAACAACAAGGTTTTCGGTTGGACTCCCACCTAGGATGGTAGCTACGCCCACCTGCAGCTAAGATTGAACTTGGCACTTTGAGCTGAGCTGCCGAGCTGCCGGGCTACCACATTTCCCCAATAAAATCTTTAAAAAAAAACAAAAACAAAAAAGAAAGAAAGATTGTAGATGAAGGAATGGATGACAGGTAAATCACCTTTACTTTTTTTTTTTTTCTTTTTCAGGGAAATTAAAAGCAAGATCGTCTGCCAAGGTTTAGGAGAAAGCAGGATGAAAGGGCCTGGAGAAGATGTGTCATCTAAGAAGTTAAGTGAATCAGCAAAAGATGCTGTTTTCTATTAAGTCATATATTTTATTAAAGAAGAAAATGCAGCTGGTGTATATTGTGAATTTATGGAGGGTATAGGACGGAGAGTCCATTTATGAGTATTCTCTGAAAACATGGGATGGGTTTTTATATGAGTGGTAGAAACAAAACTATTCATGTTAGATTAAATATTATTTGATACAAATAATTTGTAACTTTTATTTGATACAAATAATTTGTAACTTTTTTGGTTTTTGACCTGTGTCTCCCAAAAGGGGGAAAAAAATCTTGCCATTTTCAAAAGCTAAACAAAACATCAACCAGAGACAATTGCCATCCAGAGGATGAATTCCATAGTTTCTAGAGCAAAGAAATTAACGTTAGCATATTTCCACTTACAGTCATAAAAATGCGCACACACACACACACACACACACACACACACACACACACACACACTCCCACTTGAATTCTCTGTGTATGTGTTCCTAAAGGACTAGAAGCCTCACTCATTCCTGGTATTCCGTGTGATTGAGATAACTCACTCAGAGGCGGCAGCAGCGGCAGTTTCTGTGCAGTAGTAGCCTGCTCTTGTGAGCATCAAAAGGAGATGAAGCCTGATTAACCATTTTGAAATCTATCGGATGAGGAGAAGTCCTTACAAAACAACTTTTATACGCTTTAATTAAAAACGTGTTCCGGCAGCTCCGAGCTGAATGGGCTTCGGGGGGAGCGGGGCTGAGCGCGTTGCTATGACGACACCAAATCTTTTCAGGCCTGGCCCTTCCTCAGCACACTCTGTGTCTCGCTCTCTCCAACCATTAATTTGCCTCCTTCCCATCTCCCATGCCCTCCATCCCTGGGTCTGGGAGGCTATATACGACCCAATACTTTCTGCTTTTTCTACTAAGGTTATCTCTCCCTCCATCCCTTCCCCTCATCTTTTCATCCCTTACATTTCCCTGGCAAGCTCTAGTTTCTTCTTTCTCTTGAAAGCAAGTTTATTCCCTGAGTTGAACATACTTAAAAAAAAAAAAAGTCACAGCATGGTAATCATGGCTTATTACGCCCTCGTGATAAAATGATAAATTCATTTTTAGCGGTCTTGAGTATAGTCCAGAAGGATTTGTGATATACTTTTTTTTTTATTTTTCAGATTGAACCACACCATCCTTTCTGTTGCTGAAGACAAGGCTAAAATAAAAACGGCTATGTTTTACTTTATTAAAGGTAATGTATGCTTATTATAAAAATCTCAGGTTGGTTCCACAAACAGTATCATCTGGTAACAATTATGAGTGAATGTAAGACTTTAAAATATGTCCGGCATGGGGAGGAATGCAGACCTCACATTATTTAAAAGGGTTCTTTGAATATTTTTAAAGTTGGACTCATTCAAAGGTTTAAATACAATCCAACACTTTCACTTGCTATACCATATGAAATGAGAAGTGGGTAGAACTTGCCCATCTCAGGACCCAACCAGCAACTTGTTAGAAGCTGATATCTTTGCAATTTTGTTTTCAATTCATTTGTAGATACTATAATATTATCATACAACTTCTTAATGTTACTCTTTGAGTCATCACAGGTTTTACAACCTTTCATTTTTTTTTGAGGGCAGTGTCACTGGCCCTCACATGTGGGACCAAACCGGGGCCGCTGGCTTCCCAAGCCAGCGCTTAACCACAGCGCCACTCAGCCGGCCCCAGCCTTTCATTTTTTATTACAATTCCAATTTTCCCTTTCACCTCTTCTATTTTATCAGATGAGACAAGTGCATGGAATGCAGTAGAATTTATTCCTCATTTGTTCTTCCTACTTAACTCACAATCTACTCCTACCATGATTATGCTTCTGAAGTAAATTATTTATCAGAGTCCTAAGCATTTCCTATAGTTGCCTGACTCTGTCAAAATGTTGTAACTTCAGAGAAGGGTGTGGTCTGCAGTGTTACTCCTTGGCATAGCATGGCCCAGTGGTCACTGCACAGAAAGGGGTGAATCCTTGTGTGCCCACACTCCAATTTTGGGCCTGAGACTCCAAATCACAATTCAGCTTTGAATCCCACCTTCTGCATCTCTGGAATTGAAATTTAAAAGTTTAATTTTCTTTAGAAGTTTTATAATGCAAACTTTCCTGGTCTCTTTACAGTATAAAACTCCCACATTATATATTCCTAATAGGCCACATGTAAATCTGTGAACCACAAGAAATACTTTTAACTTTCTCTAGTATAGGAGCAATACTTTTTTTAAATGAACCAACCCCCAGGTTGGTTTCTAGATTCTGTTCTTATAATTTAAGAACTTACCATGTTTTAAGAAGCTGAAGTCCTTTGTCTTCTTACCACAGTCATATTTAAAAGGTGAAGAGGCTGTACGACCTAGCATTTGGGTGACATTTCACAAATGGACCAAGCCTCCTGTTTATAAAGCTGGTGTAATTCAAAGAAATATTTGAGGTTTAACTTTATTTTTCCCCCTCAGTGTTAGAAACATAAAAGCCAAATGCTTATACATGTCAAAGGTGTTTCCCACGTGGGGCAGTTTACTTGGATCCATCTTAGGTGGGAACTAAAGAAAGCCCATCTATTTATTTAGATTGGCTAAATAAATAAAAAGTCAGGCATTCAGGTATCTGAAACAGGTTTTAGACCTAATAAAAATGGATCCTCAAAGAGACATACTTAAAACACAAGTAGATTTTATATAAATATTAGAGAAACTATTCCATTGGCAAAATGTTTTGCACCGTGAATATAGTGCTTCTCTATTATATAGATACATGCAAGTGGGAATAGTGCTTCTCCATTATATAGATACATGCAAGTGGGAGTCCTTCAATTCTTATCATTTAAATCTATTCTGGATCTGGCTTGGGAAAACTCTGAAGGGAGTAATCTTGCAGGTAAATAGACTAAAACACATAATAAATAAGTATTTTTCTAAGGCCTCAGGATTCAGTTAATCTCAAAGCTCAAGGGGTTACACTTTAAATAACAGTAATTTCTCATTTCTACTGATGTGTTTTACATTTCCTTGCCTCCTAATGTTGTTTCATGGCTAAAGACATCTGCTTGAATATTGTGGTGTCTTTTGTTTAGTCATTCATCCATCCTATGGTGCTCTAATCATCAGGAGTCACTTAATTCTTTCTGTGTGCCCTGGCACTAGACAGATTGTTTATGTGATAAACCACAGGACTGTCCTGTGGCTTCTGTGGTCTCCTGGAAATATGTCAGAATTAAAGCTTTTGGGGTGGTTGTTTTTAACATATTGTTATTCACGGAATGGTTCTTATACTGATTCCAGAATGTGATTACTCTGACGTCTTCAAAACATCATAAAAATTAATTCCCAAGTAGCTATACCTACATATAACTTATTTTGGTCATGCATGTTGTTTGAAACTCTTATTGAAATGGTTAATCTTGAAAATCTAAGTCACTGCCATCTTTCACCTGGATAAATGCCTTTCTGTCCCCAGTATTGCTAAACAAGTGATCATGAAAGTGCAAAGGAAGCACAGCAGCCCACCAGGTTTAGAATTGTGTGTCACACCTGAGGACAAAGATGAAATCTCCACTTGATGTTACAAAAGAGATTTTGTAAAAGGTGGGCAGGCCGAGTGGCGCGGTCGTTAAGCGCTGGTTTGGGAAGCCAGTGGCCCTGGTTCAGTCCCACATATGAAGGCCAGTGACACTGCCCTCAAAAAAAAAAAAAGATTTTGTATAAGATGACTGAAGTAACTAACACCACATTGTAAATGCACTACTCACTAGTCACCAAGATTCAAAACTATCCATTCTCTAGTAAGTTAATAAAAAGTGGGGGAAGGGTGCAGAAGAGAAGTCACTTGTTCTTGGATAGCTCGTCATTTGGAGTTTAATAATTCTTAGCATTGCCCATAGACTTCTTTATTAGGACTCCAAATAGTTGCAAAGTGAATGTTTTACATTCTTTTTGATGGCAATGAAAACCATAACCACATCATAAAAGTAAATGTAATGTTTTAATGTAAGTTATATTCAGGATGCTGTTCTTCTATAGGGGGTTGCAACGGGGGGGGGGGGAGGATGGTAAGAAAGGAGAAAGAACAGAAGTCTCCTCTTTCATCTCACCTATCAATGGAATATTTTCTCTTCCCCCTTCCCCCAGTGCCCGGGCCTCAAAATTGAAGGGAGTGGTCAGAGTTCCGTAGGCTAAATTTGTAAATCTACTTAACACTGAAGGGAATTAAATAACTAAATTCCTGTATCTCCTGATAAGAAAATGCCTAGCTGAAAGTATTAACTCTGAAATGCTTTTCTTGGTTTACCCCAAATCAGCATATCACTTTATTTATCGCTTTCCCTCTTTGGGAGCAGTCTTGTGGACCCAAAGGTCTTCTGGATGCCCCTACTAAATCAGTGTATCTAATTGTGTGGACACACACACACACACACACACACACACACACACCTCCTACACACTTGTGCTGGCTCTAATTCCCTGAAGAGAAAGGTGAAGAGTGGATAGCTTGAAGATTGGGATAGTCATGACTAATTGGCAAGGAACGCGTAATCCTAATCCACAGTTACTACCCTGGAGCATTCCATAAGCGTTTTTGCATCCACCCACACAAAAGGTACTTTAAATTCTGTTATTATTATTATTGCTCTTTAATTGCCTGAAATAAACCTGCAATACATACATTTCGCGTAATGGATGAGGGAGGAACTAGGTTGTGTAATGGGTTGTGTAGGAAATATGCGCAGTAGTGAAATCCCTTAAACTCATATTTTAGAGACCAAACTGTAGAGGTCTTCATTGATCATGACTTTGATCATGATTCTTAGAGTCAGAGTTTCTCTCTCTCTCTCTCTCTCTCTCTCTCTCTCTCTCTCTCTCTCTCTCTCTCTCTCTCACACACACACACACACACACACACACACACACGAAGTCAAGGCACGTGATAGTGCCGGTTTTAGCCTGTTTTCACCTCGGTACACTCAGCATCAGGGGCTGCAGGTGGCAGAAAGGGCATGGAAGGCAGTGGAACCCGGGAGAAGGCGCTCACATGGAGGTCGCGGTCCGGGCAGTGTCCCCCGGGCCGGAAGCGAAGGGGGCGGGCGGCCCAGGCTCCCGGAGCGCCGTTGCGCGTGCAGAGCCGACCACTGCTGGTGTGAATGCGAATGGGGACAGCTTTAGCAAAGGGGGCTCCAGGGCAGGGGCGATTTAAACCCCTGTTTATCAGTGCTGGGTTGCTAGTAAAGCGGGCCCTGGAGGTGAGCTGTGCGACCCGGAGGTTAGCAGCCCTTCGCGCTGAGCCAGGGGCGCAGGGCGGCCTTTGTGGTCGGCGCGCCCCGGGTCCAGGCACTGCTTCGCAGCTGGAGGCCAGGAAGGAAGAGAGTAAACACCCAGCCCTAGGGGCCGCCCTCGGGGCATGGTTGCAAAAGGAGAAACAAAAAATAAATCAAACCAAAGAGCCGCCCCGCCCCCTCCCCGTGCGCCCTCGGCGGGCGGCTTCCCCGCGGGTCCGCCGCCCCCCACCCCCGGCCCGGTGGAGCAGCAGTGTGGGCCCGGCCGGCCCAGGGCGCGCCGCCGAGCGGGTCCCAGGAGCGCAGCTCGGCCGCCCCGCCACCCGCCCCGCCCGGCCGGGCCCCTCGGGCGGGATAGAGCCTTGCTTTGCTCTTTTCGTTGGCCAAGCACAATTGTGTTATTGGAGATAATGAATTCAATCCCCATCAAAGGGCATTAGGCTCGACCGGGCCCTGGAGTTGCTGATGCCTTTTTAAAAAAAAAAAAAAAAGAAAGAAAACAGGAATGAAAGGCTGAGGAGGGGAAAAAAAATCTCTGGGGGAGCCTTTCCCTGATCGCCGCTTTTGAAGTGAAGGGGCCCAGCCATTGTTGTTCACCTCGCGGCCCATACGGCTGAAGAAAGCCTGGGCTTTTGATGGGCTGAGAACCGCCTCGGCAAGGAGCGCCACGTCGGGCCGCGCGACCTGCGGGCAGCATATGTTTCGGGGCGCCCGGGCACCGTCTGGCGGGCGGGGCCGCAGGCCTGGTAGGGACGTGGCCTGTGCGTTCGGCCTCGGAGGCCGGACAGGAGACAAGGCCCGCGCCTGGTAGCCACGTTCCCGGGGCCCCACGCCTCCGCTCCGGGGTTGCGATTCCTCGTGCCCACTTCGTGGCGTAGCATAGGTTAATCAGTTAAGACCTCGGACTAGGAGGCCAGACAGCCCTTTGGAGGTGAAGGTGAGAAAGGCAGCCATCTCGTTGAGCGCATCAGGCCAGGGTAGTTGGAACAGGACGCAGAATTTTTTAACCCCTGGACGCAGCATCTAAGGTGGCTGGCTTAAATGGAGCTTGATGAGTCTGAGAAAGTGTACACCACAGAGAGCGGCATCCATATGACAGGCAGTTAGGATAGTTCACCTGTGACTCGAGTCCACCGTGCTGCCGGCCTCGGGAGGGGGCGGGGGACACAGAGGGAATGGAGGGGGACCCTCAGCAGCAGGCGCGCGGCTGGCTCTGCAGTTTCTCCAGCGTCCACAGCGTCCGGCCTCGCAGTTCTGAACCCAGGACAGCACCTTAGCATGAAATCACATTTTCTAAAAACTTGATGCAGTCATTTAGGTTTGCTTTCAGCGTGAATTTTCCCCACCTCGATTTGCATCCTGTCCCCACCCCACCCCCAGCCTGCATCTGAATTCTTTTGGCCCAGGGGTCAGCAACTAGATCTGTTGGGTTCCCTTCCCTGTCTCCAAACCCCTCCACCCCTCTTCAAAGGACCGGGTTAGCCGCCCCATTAATATATTAGCCGGGCATAACACAAAGGAAGCGCGTGTCAGCAGAAGCCACTGTGAGTGAGAGGCGAGGGAACCTGGACCATGCCATGTGCTGCAACACGGCCCATCGCAGCTTGAGCTTGTGAATCGGCCTCCACCTAGGAAAAATTGGTGGAGAACGCAGCGGGAGTTGACGCTCAGGGACGAGCAGCTGTTGTGTTAGGCGTTTGCAGCGGGGCTACTGGAGTAACGCAAGAGGCTCCCAGGTGGGACCCAGAACTAGGGGACCTTTCCAAAAGTGCCCCAATCACCTGAACCGCGCAAAGAAAATCAGCTCTCCGAGATTTTCACTCGGTGGGAGCCTCCCTTCTCCCTCGTGCATAATGGGTCCTTGAAAGTAAATAAGTAAACGAAACAAGCCATCACAAAGGCCTTACATTCTTCTCAATTAATTGTTTGTATTTTAAAATAACTCCTTGAAGGGAGGGAGAGAGGAAGAGAGGAGGGAGAGAAAGAGGAGGAGGAGGAGGAGGAAGAGGAGGAGGAGGAGGAGGAGGAGGAGGAGGAGGAGGAGGAGGGGAGAGAGAGAGACTGGGGGGGCAGAGAGAGAGAGAGAGAGAGAGAGAGAGAGAGAGAGAGAGAGAGAGAGAGAGAGAGAGAGAGGAGGCCTGGGACGTGATTAGACAAGCAAAGGAGTAACTACGATTTCTTGGGAGGAAAGGGAAAGAAACTAAGGAGGTTAATGCTTTGCTCCCAATTTCCAGGCTTTAAGGAGTATTTTCACGTTGTGTTTCTTGGTTTCAGGAATTTTTTTTTTAAGTCCCCATGTGTAATCTTGAAGAGCAGTTGAGGAGAAAAGTAAAAAGTCAACTCAAAGCAACCTCACACTTAGAATCCTGAGTCAGGCCAGCCCTGGCACTGGCAGGGATCGGAACTTGATGTCCATGTCACTTGACCAGCCTCCCACCTGGTTTCTGAGGCTCTCAAGCACTTTATTAAGCTCTTTCCTTCCTGGATATTGAGAGAGAATATTCTGCGTTTATGCTCTAAGTTGACTAGAACCTAAGGAACCCAAACATATCATGCAGTGGCATCTAGGAAGACTGCTCCTCATTTTTCAGGGCTGCAGGAGAGAGCTCAGGCTCACCCCCAGATTTGCTAGGACACTGTAGTCACAGATGACACACAAGTGGAGAAATGGGGAAGCTAGATAGAAAATAAAAGGTAACAAATAGGATATATATATATATATATATATATATATATATATACACACACACACACACACACACACACACACACACACACACACACACTAGGAAAAGGCATGTGTTTCACAAGTTAAAATTGAACTGCATAGGTATTTCCCAGCCCCCCATTGCTTGCTAGAATGATGGCTGGATTTAAAAAGAAAAAAAAAAAAGGTGAGGTCTGCAGCCTGAGCTGTCCAAAGTTAAATGAATCAAGCTAGACAGTGAGCTAAAAAGAGAAACACTGGTGGAACCATTATAGCCTCAAACTTAACTATTGGGAAGAAAAACTGAATATTTAAAGAAATCTATTATTAAATGTTATTTGGATACACCAAACAAACAGGATCATCAGTAGAATATAAAAACTGCATAAATTGCTACTCTAAAAACACTTTGTTATCTCCTCAAATGGATTCAATTTCTATATAGGAAGGTTATAAGATCTTACAAGTTGTTTCACTTCTTTATATTCTTACTCTCATGAGTTTCTTTGATCCTTCAGCTGGTGTTCTTAATATTTGGGAAAGTCTTATTTCTAAATTTCAGCATAATTTAATTACAAATAATCACCGTTTTGCACATAATTATCTTGAAGTAATTAGACATTATTTGAACTCCATTTGGTTGAAAAACACATTTTGCTACAATTCAAATAAACAAAGTTCAATTTTGAAAGTAAAATAATTTTACAAATTTAGTAACATCTAATAACTTAAGCAATTTTATCTTTTCAATGAGTTTTTCCTCTTGACATCTTGAGGTATCACATTAAAATACATTATAGCTAAATGTTCTACAATATTACTGCTAAATCAACAGAAAACCAATTGATCTTGAGGAAAGGTTAATTAATTTGGGTTACAGGTCTCCTTCTTTGCTCTGCATTGAAAGAAATTTGTATTGATTGCAGAAGTTTTTTAATAAGCATTTTTGTAGAATTGAGATCAATTTTTTACAGTGCCCAAACAGTGAGGTAAAATTTTTCTCACTCCAGAAATACTTTTCTGGTATGGCTCATTCAAATCTGTTAGACTCCTGAAAAACAGTAGTGTTTGTTATACTTTCAGTGAAGTCAGTCGGGTATCTAGCTTCAGAAAATGAAAACAAAATTTAAGAACATTAATAGCATTTTGTTTGTTTAATCCCTCGTCCCATAATAATTCTAACCAGTTTATTCTATGAGGGGACAATGGAAATTAAATTTTACCCTTGATTTAAACACTGTATTAGCCATTAAGTATAAAACAGACTCATCTGCCTTCTACTTGGGAACACTTTTAAGTTGTGTTGTTTCTGAGTAGAACTGGTGAGCGTTTCTTCTGTATCAGTGTTTAGTAGTTGTCTTCTCTTTTTCTCAATTTAAAAAAATGTGTCAGGCCTGTAACAAGGTGAAAGTAACATTTGAAGTTCTCCCCGGCACTATACACTCAGTTCCCAAACATGTCTCTTTTTTTCTAAAAGCCTTTGCTCGGTGGCGTCGTGGATGGATCGGAGGGCCTCGGGAGCTTTGCACTTGGGCCTGTTGCAAGGTTTCTCCTTCTGGCTCCCTCCCTCCTTCTCGGGAGACCCCTCCCCCACCTTGGGCGAAATTCCTAAATATAGCGAGCCCGGTGGACCGCGCCTGAGCGGGCAGCATCCCGTTTCGGGCCCGGGTCTGCAAGAGCATCCAAGGTGAAAGAACATAGACTCCTAGACGAAAAGGGGGTAGGTGGGAGAGCGTGGCGAGAAGGCGGTGCGCTCGCGGAGGGTCTCAGCACTCCCTCGGAACCACAGATGTTTTCTTCCTGGCCCTGGGGCGCTCGACGCTCCAGCCCCGGGCGTTCCGGCGTTTGTGTGTCTGGGTTTCCGAGGAAAGGATTACGCAGCGGGAGCAGCCGGGGCGACGCGGGCGTTGGGGCCGCAGGAGCCGTAACGAGGCGCCTGGCCTCCTTTGTTGACTTTTAGGTCTTGGGCTCAACAGAAGATTAATTCGCTAGGAGGGGAAAATGCTCAAACAATGAAGAACTAACTGCATTTGTCACCTCGAGATGCATGCGGTCCTGCTCTGTTCCGCGCTCCCCCGGCAGCAACCGGCTGCCCCGGCCACAGCTCGCGCGCGTCTAAACGCACGGGACCCAGATTGCAACGCCTAGAGGTGGCAAAGTGTGCCGAAGATACCCAGAGGTAGCAGAAAATTGCGGGAGAAGCCCACGAGGCGAGGCCTGCTCCCCGCGACCCACTCTTCTAGCTTCCCAGGCAGGTCTCCAAAGTGGCCTCGGGTCCTAAACCCGGGGCTCCTCGCCCCTGAAAGCCCAGAAAAAGTCTCTGCCAAGTAAGACAGCGAGCGCGAAGGCCGACTTAAGCCTGATGGGGTGAAGGCAAGGCATTGATATTGCTAATACGTTATAGAGAGGGAAGGGATCACGGAGGGGAACGCACGAAGTTAAGACTATTTAGATTCAAAGTGGCCGGGTAAAATTCCGAGGCCCAAGCTCACGCCTTATATACTACGTTTGGAATTCGAATTTGCCAACGTTTGTTCACCCTCTACCTAAATATAAGCAACTGCTGGGATTGAAAGCTTTTCCCTCTCTTTGGAACTTGAACATCCTTCCCAAGCCTCCCAGGTTTTGAAATGACTCCAACCAGTCATTTCCATCTGCTTTTATGCGCTAAAGTGATAGCAGTGGGGGGTTGTTTAGGATTTCTGGATTTTTCTCAAGTGCTACATGGCACCCTGTCTCTCATCTGGGGAGGCAATTACGCGATAATTAAGGGACGCACGCAGCTGTTTTTATCTTGTCCTCGGTGTGGATTGGGGCGATCAAAGTAAAGGCTGTCCAAGTTCAAGCCCTGGCGAGGATGGAGTTCATACACAAGAGCGCGGGCAGGCCAGCCTCTGCTCGGGCTGGTGTTGTTATTGTTGATGTCAATCCGAAGAAGACTTACAAAGAAATAGGTGGACTGGAAAGTGAGCCTACTATCAAAGGAGATTAATGATTTTGTGATCTCAAGCAACTGTAGGGGTGTGAAGTTGCATTTAAAAGCTTCTTAGAAGGCAAACAAATCATCAGCGTTACGTTGTCTGGAACGGTATTATTGGAAACAATGTTTTAAAAAATATCTTCTCGAAATACAAAATAGCAGCTACAAGAAATGTTCTGGTGGCACAAAGCTTCCCCTGCAGGCGGGAATTAACAGGGCTCCCCTCTGGTCCCCTCCAAAGCTTCCATGATGGCTGAGTTTTGTTTCTCTTTTAATGTAAACAGGATTCAGGGTTCTGTTGTAGACAACTTAATTTTAACACCACAGCTGATACTTTATTCTCACTCTAATGCTTCTCAGATAAAAGAAAATGATACATTGAGGGAGGGAGGAAAAATAGTTAATAGTATTTGATTTCATTGTGGAAAGGCTCAAAGGAAACCCAGAAGGCGTAAGCCCATGTCAAAAATTGAAGTAAATACTACTGGGAATAAAAAAATCTTAAAAACTCAATTTTGGGGACATTGAATCAATTTCTCTACCCACGTTTATTGAATTTCTTTACCTACTTTTTACTAGCTACATGTTCGTAAAGTAAACAAATAAAACAATTTTGTTTTATTTTCCTTTTTGTCGTGTATATTCAGTGCCGGACTTTGAAAAATACCATATTCCGAATATTTATTTTGGATTTAATTAAGGAAAATAACAAAAATCCTTTTTTGTTAACATTTGATTTATTTAAAGTCCTTAACTGCAAATGATCAAGAACATATTCCACGGCTTAAAAATTTATCATTTTGTTATTTAAATCAAAATATTTGAATTACAATCACATTGATAAAAATTAACATTTTAATTTGCAATTTTAACCATCATTTAAAGCAATTTCAGCTGTAAAGGAAAAAAAAGAATAAACCATGCAATAAATTAACATTGAGAAAACAAAGGGGGATAATAATGAAACCCGTCTGGCTATACTAACACCATGTCCAACTGTGAAAAGTGCATTAACACTGAATGAAACAAGCACATGATGGCAATAATTAAAATGACCACAATCAAATGGATTTTGGAATCTTGGACCAAATTTTGAAATACAGCTCCCTATAACATCTCTCCTCAAACACTGTAATATTCCTTTCTTCTGGAGAAAAATATTCTTTAAATGGTATAGATATATAGAAGCTAATTTTATACATGTTATGTGACCTCAAAACTGACATGACCATGGTACCCTGCAAAGCAAGGAGCAGAGTTACTGAGGGAATTCTTGAGGAATTGATTCCCAGGGCTATAGGTGGGTATGGAGGACAAGGAGGGGGTGTCTTTGTAACTTCTTGATCCGGCAACTCTTGAAAATGTAGCATGTATACCACTTACCTATTACCTCTATATGTTATGTAAATATATAGAGGGTGTCTACATATCTGAGCATGTGCATAAATAAGTCGGTACATAATATATACGTATTTCCTTTAAAGACATCTATCCGAATGCATCAGAAATGTAAGCTGAAAAACAAATGGCTCTAATGTTTATAACGTTTATGTTTTGCTGCATAAAAGCAGTATTGTCCTTCAATATTTTCAACAGCCCCTAGTGTCTACTTGTTTGTTCAGCCTTTCAGTTCTTATGGTGAAGAGTACTGCCCTAGACCTGTAAACTTGTGGGGAGTGGGGGTCAGGTGAGAAGGGAAAAAAGCACAAACAAATAGTTTACAAGCTTGACCATCTTTCTTTTTTTAAATAAACCCTGCACACACTAGGATCCGGAGGGGAAAGAGGAGAGAAAGGGAGAGGAACAAGGAAGTAGGATTTTATATATACACTTGTGGATCATTAAACTTTGCAGGGAAAAATTTTGTTGGTTTGGGGTTGGTTTTCTTGGTAATATTATACACAAGGCGAATAACAATAAAGTAACAGTCCTTTGCATTGGGGGAAAGATTGTGCACACACACACGAAGAAATAAAAATATCAGTAGTTGGGATTTTATTATGCTGTTGTCGGCTTGGTACATGTGGTTTTGTTTGCTGCTGATTTTTTCCCCCTCTCCTGCTACCAGCAT
Organism: Aselliscus stoliczkanus; assembly: GCA_033961575.1. Classification (NCBI taxonomy): domain Eukaryota; kingdom Metazoa; phylum Chordata; class Mammalia; order Chiroptera; family Hipposideridae; genus Aselliscus; species Aselliscus stoliczkanus. Next base: position 73,477,662 of record CM066732.1, on the reverse strand, counting down.
GGCCATGCCAAACAAACCCCTAGTCTCAGAAAGCTAGGAAGTGTTTAGGACAGGTCTGGAATACACACCTTGGTAGTAGGCCGGCTCCAGGGCTGAGGGCTCGATGGGGCTCCTGGTGGCCACCGAGGCGCTGCCCAGCGGCAGGCTGGCGGGCAACGCAGCGCTGTAGGGTGAGTACTGTAGCGCCTGCTCGTAGGCCTTGAAGTCCAGCTTGTGCTGCTGCTCCGAGGAGGACATGAGGTTGTTGATGGAGAAGGGGTGGTTAAAGGAGTAGTGGGGATCCCCTTTCAGGTGCAGCTGGGACTCGTGGGGTGCCAGACCATGCACCGGGTGGGACGGGGGCACAGATACCAGCGCCCCGGGCCCAGAACTGATTGGGGGCGCAGCTGAGGAGGCTGGAGTCTTCAATTCCGAAGCGCCCCCTGTCGCTGTCGCCCCGCTGTGGTCCAGAGTCTGGGGGCTGGCGGCGGGGCCCGGGGCCGGCGCGCCCTCTAGCTGGCCGGTCTTACCGTGCACGCCCCGATGAAGGGGCGAGTCGCCGCTGGGATTGGCGGCGGCCGAGGGGTCCTTGCGGCTGTCAGGGCCGCTCTTGGTGCCACCACTGCCCCCGCTCCCACCCCCAGTCCCTGGCTGCTTCTCACACTTGAAGCGCTTCTGTCGGCGCAAGTAACAGCCATTCTCAAACATGTTGCCAGAGTCCGGGTGCAGTGTCCAGTAGGAGCCCTTGCCGGGCTTGTCCGGGGAGCGGGCCACTTTGACGAAGCAGTCGTTGAAGGAGAGTGAGTGGCGAATGGAGTTCTGCCAGCGCTGCTGGTTCTGTCGGTAATAGGGAAAGAGGTCCATGATCCACTGGTAGATCTCGCTCAGCGTGAGCATCTTGCTGGGCGCCTGCTGGATGGCCATGGTGATGAGAGAGATGTACGAGTAGGGCGGCTTGGCATGCGGGTAGCTGCGCTTGAAAGTCTTGGCGTCGCCGCTGCCCCCTGCCCGGCTGCGGCCCAGGTTGGACGGTGCGTATGCCATTGGGCTCATGCACGGGTTCATGGCGGCAGCATAGGGGCCCAGGCCGTTCATGGAAGCTGCTGGCTGCGCACCCATGGCACTCATGCCTCCCGGGCTCAGAGTAGTCCCCATGGCAGTCACTCCCGCTGTCATGCTGTTCATGGCGCCCGCGGAGCCGCCGGGCATGCCAGCTACGGCGCCAGGGCTCAGGCCAGCACCCAGGCCCGGGTTCGCGTAGGACATGTTGAATGAAGCTGGGGTCATGTTGCCGCTCGTGGTCATGGTGTTCATGGTCATATAGGTGTTCATGGAATTCATGGAGCCCAGGCCAGAGTTCATGTTGCTGACCGGGACTGAGGAGTAGGCCTGGAGCAGAGACAGTGAGTGAAGAGACCCCGAAGGGCTGGGTTAGTGGTGCGCCAACCCTCAGACAAGAGGAAAGCATTTCTGTGAAACACAGGAACCCGACCACCACCTCCGGGGCAAACCGTCAGGCGCGCCCTCCAGAACGAGCAGAGAGGACTTGCACGGCAGGGGGAATAAAAACCTAGCGTGGCAGGCATAACAGATCAATACTCGGGGAAGATGTGTAATCGCCTTACACTCCAAGCTCCGGGGCTGCCTTCTGGGGACCCTCCATCTCTGCCTCCATCCAGGCCAGGCCGGCATCCTAGTCTCCACCACAGACCCGCCTAGGCAAAGTGCCCTTTTGGTTAAAAGGAGTTAAAACTCCAAACACAGAAATAATCTCTGACCCTTTACTTATTCACTTCACCTTAAGGGTGCAGTGAGTTTGTCGATGAGGAAAGGGACAGGGGAGTGTGTGTGCGTGCGTGCGCGCGCGCGCGGTGTTTGTGTGTGTGTGACAGGGCACCAACTCTGTGCCCATTTCCGCTCAACCTAGCAGCCTCGGAGGTGCAGGGTGGTGATTAAACTTTCCCTGACAGAGTAAAGCATCCATGGCCATATGACTATCCATTTCCCAACAACTGGCTTTACTATCTTAGCAGTTTTTGCCAAATGGTGACTTTTTGTTATTTATTATATTTAGAAGTAGTGTTTTCCACCTACTTGTAGCAACTCCAACATTAAAAGGGAAAGGAACTCAGAGGTTAAATAAGTTTCGAAAAATATTTAAAATGATCTACAACGAAAGAAGCACGGAGGGGTGCATAATATCAATGCACTACTCACATTTAACTTTAACACGTGTTTACTTACATGTACATCTCTTTAAGCCATTCAAAAACGTGCACTAATTTCATTACCTATTTCCAGCACCCTAAGGTTTGAAAATTTCATGATACAATTTGTTGAAAGAATCATCTATAATTTTTCACATACTGAAATGGTGCTGCTAATCATTTCAAATCCTGGCTTTTGAAACTATGGAAATAGCTTCATATACTTTAAAATTCCCAAATCAAAATCTACTTATTTTCTGCTTCTCAGTTCTCAGTAAGGAAGCTCTTTCGATAGGGGACTTAACTGACTGTTAGTAGGTCGAGATGACTGCATCTGATTTAAACCTGAGGAAGAGTTCTGAGCTCCTTTTAAAATCACCAGGAGGAGAAAGCCCTTATGGATAGCAATTTGGAAATGTACTAGATACGTTAAAAATATAGAATCAAAAATATAAAAGCTACTTCTCTGATAATTTAGTAAAAATAATATTCTTAAATTTATTTTCATCAGCAAATGTGACTTCATTTGAAAACAAAAGGTGAACATTTAGGCACACACTCTGCTATGGTGTGCAAATAAATTCAAGGTAAATTTGTGAATATATACGTATACAAACCTAAATAAGTTAATTATTATGAAAATATTTCTGAGTCTATATTTTTCTAAGTCTTAACCTACTTTTTCTGTTTGTTTTTTTTTTTCTTTTCCTCGCCCCAAAGCAGTTTCAAGAAGCGTTTTCAATAACGGGAAACTCTGTGGGGATAATCACCAGCTGTTAACAGAGAAGTACTTTTATTTGCGGTGGTCTTGCCTGTACCTGATTTTCCTCGCAATCTCTTTGTGCATATTGTAAAATAAAGTACATGAACGTGCCACCAAAGGGACAATGAAGAGAGAAACAGGTTCTCCGCCCGGAGTGCTGGAGGAAAAGTCAGCTTGCATCGGCGCCACCCAGCGGTTATGGAGAAGAATGGGCACACTTCTCCCCCAAATAGGGCTTTTGAAGAAGTTTTAGAAAATTTCGGAATCGGTTCGTTATTAAGACGCTCCACTGAGCGGCGGCGCGCTTTTATCAGAACACATCTGCGAGTTCAACCGCGGGGCGGGGGGGAAGAGGCCGCCCTTGTAGGCAAACTCAGGCTTCTCAGAGTGGCCTGCAACTCTTGCAGCGCCCACCCGCCCACCCGCGGCACCCCGGGCAGGCTCCGGCTCTCCGCAGGGAAGAGGCAAGGGCTTTCCCGGAGCGGGTATTTTCAAAGTCCAGAATTTCCTAAAAATCTTTTCGCCCCCGTGGGGCAACCGATCGCCCCACGGGCGGCCAAAGCGCGGCCGGAACCACGCCGGGCGGGTGGCACGAAGGAGGCGCCCCCAGTGCGTCGGCCGCCCACCCTGCTCGGCGTCCTCCTCGCCTGGCCTCCCCAGTCACGGGGTCCCAGAGCGTCCCGCCTGCTGCCTGCCTCTCACCTCCTGTGTGTCCGCGTAGTAGCTGTTCCAGTCGCTGCTCTCATGCCCTTCCATCTTCACAGTCCCTAACATCCTGGAGCCACCCTGCCCGATGCAACCATCCAGCCCTCTGCGAAGCGACGGGCGGCCGCGCGGCGCGGGGCGGGGGCGCGGAGGGCCGAGCAGCTGCAGCCAGCCGAGCGCCCGCGCCGGCCCAACGCCACCTTAGAGAGGAGGAAGCCCGGCGCTGCGGGGCGCGGCGTGCGCGGCGGCGCGGCGGGCGGGGGCTGGCGGCGGCCGCGGAGCGCGGCGCCCGGGAGCGCCTCCGCGGGAAGTGAGCGGGCGGCCTCTGTGAGACGAGTGCAATTGAGCTGATGTGGATCTTACGTCGCTCGAGTGCCCACCTCCTCGTCCTCTCCCCATTTGTCCGCCGCACAAAGACGCTCGCACCTACAAAGCCCGAGGTGCACCTGCGAGGCGGCCGCCCGCCAGTCCAGCCGCCGCGCCTCCCGCCCAGCGGCGCCGTCGTCGCGCGCGCGCCCCCTGCGCCCCTCCCTCCAAGCCCCCTCCCCCAAACCCGGCCCTCACTTTGTTTGCAAAGCAGCGTAATTGGTTTAAGCCCGGAGGCTGGGGAAGAGGGAAATGGGGTGGGGGTGGGGTATAACCCCCTTTGGAAGAGGAAAAAGAAAAATAGGCGGAGCCGGGCGGGCTAGCGAGGGTTCTCGGTGGGAACCCCGCAGCAGGACAAGGGCTGGGGCGGTGGCGTTGGAGCCCAGGTTCGCGGGGCTCTGTCGGCTAAATGACCCCAGGGTCCCTCCCCAGGCGGTCCTACCGCCTTTTGGAGAACTGGGCTGCAGCGCGGTCCCGCGCCCTTCCTGCTCTTTTGCCTGCTTCCAGCCCCCACCTTCCTGATTCAGGAACCTAAAGTTCAAACTCGGGAGAAGGGAGAATACAGACTTCGAACCCTCACCCCCCTCCGCCCTCCACCTGCCGCCTCAGGCTTGAAAGGAAAAAGCCCCACTTTTGCCCCGTCACTAGAAACTCGGCCATCCGAGTCAGCCGAGCCGAGTGACGTTAGACCGATCCGGGCTCCTGGCTAGCAGAATGGAGAGGCTGCCACGAAACCCGTACCTGCGGCTTAGAGCAGGTGAGTCACAGCACCGTTTTATATATTTATGACATAACTTTTTTTTTTTTCCGCCTCGGTCCGCTGTACTCCTCCTGTCATCTGTAGCAATCATAAAGAGGAAGAAACTGAGAACAGATGTCTGTGTGATAGGGCAGGCGGACCTGAGTCGGGCCGTCCTTCCTATGCCCAGCTCCTCCTCCCGCCCCCCTTCCGCAGTCTCAGGGACTGAGCTGGAGACGACCGTCTGGTTTCTGATAGGGAAAGGTCAGGGGGAGGGACAGCTCCCTAAATGCGCGCGTTAGCTGGGAGAGCCTGGGCGCGGGCGCGGGAAGGCAACTACTCGGCTAGGTAGGTGTCAGGCCGAAGCCAGAGGTGGTGTGCGGAGGTGCCCGGTCCCATCTTTGGCTTGGAGGAGCCAGGCTAGGACCCTAGATGCTTGCTTGGTTCCTCATCGCCCTGGACTTGGGTGGGAAGTTCCTCGGCTCCCCTCCCCCAGGCAAAGGCTCTTGGCTATTGTGAGGCCCCGGGTGGTGGATTGTTCACAAGTGCTGGTACCAAGTAAAGTGGGTGATAGGCACTGAGTTGGTGATAGGTTGTGCGGGATGGTGCATATGTGTGTTTCTGAGTATGTGTGTGTTGTACTCTCTGTAGCACCACTAGATTTCTTTAAGGAGCAAGAAAGTAAAAATCTTTCTAAAATGACTAAGAATCTGCAAAATATTCTTGTTTGACAAAGTTTTTTGTTAATGTTATTAATCTCATTTTGAGAAATGTGTTTTGACTTGTCTTCCAAACAGATACCTCCCCTCCCCCCCCTTTGTTCTTTTAAATCTTTCTTCCTTGAATTCTGGCAACAAAATCACGTTAAATCCTTGAACCAAACAAATCTCCTACATCAGCAGGGGAGCAGGAGAGGGTGAAGATGTGCCGTTAAGGAAATAAAAAAGATAAAAGCATTGGATTACAATTCCTTTTTTTTTAAACAAAAAAGTAGGGGAGGGGAGAGAAACGTCACACTGTAAAGAAAGAAATGAGTGAAATTAAATCCACCTGGAAATCAGCAGAGCAGGCACCCTCCCTCACTGCAGCCTGCCCCTGCGACTACAAGTCAGTTCCATCAGTCTGTGTAAATGTATCTGCAAATGTGCGGGTCTGCACTTATTTTTCAGGGCGACAGTCAGAAACTAATTCTTCTGTGCAAAGTTCCCAGCAGCAACAGGACCTTAGTTCCATTTGTAAAGTACACGGATGCTTAGTGTCCTCAGCCTGATCCGGGGGACTTTCAGTGGTAATGAGCTTCCTTGTTCCTTCCCGCGGTGATACTCCAACGCCCTCTTGGCTCTTCAACAACCTCGAGCATGACTAGGGTATTTTCTCTGGGTCGTAGCAACTTAGTAATAGCTTTTATAGTGCACAAAAAGCCGGTGCTTTAAAGGTGGGGGGGACGCTGTCACCTTAGAAGGGGATCCATTGAAAATCAAATATGTTTCCTCTTTTAACTCACTTCCCAAACCTACCAAGCCTCATCTTTAAACAACAACAACACACAAGTCAGCTTAAGAAAATAAAGTCCCCTGTTCCCCTGTTCATAGTGGGATGGCCAAAGCAAAGTTTTTCCAGGGCTTCTTCCAAGCCCAAGACCTGTGGTAAAGAGTGGACTCTGCCAGCTTTAGAGCCTTGATACAGTTTAGGGGTTCCAGGTCCACGGACCGAGAAATTCCCGCGACAGCAGCGCCTCCTGTCGTGGAGTGGGAACACTGAATTCTCGCGCTGGCGCGCCCAGTGAGCGCCCCTGGGGAGACTGGAATCCCGCACGCCTTCCTCACACAGATTTTGGTCCATAAAGCTGACTGCTCGAGGACAAGAAGAAGGGAGGGTGGCAGCTGGGCTAACTCCCAGCCTCTCTCCATATCAGTGGCAGTACCCTAAGACACCTAACAAATTTAGAAGGTAAAGTTCTAGTGTACCCCGATGCGAGCCAGTCATTTCCCCGAAGTTTAAAAGTGAATCTTCAGGGCCGTGTCTGGGTCTTTGATTTGGAAAATAAGCAACAAGCAAACAAACAAAAAAGCAAATCTACTGCCCCCGGGTTGCTGGTCAGTAAGCAGCCAGGTGACATGCGTGTCTGCTGCAGCCTGCTCATTTCCAAACTCTTCTCCCAAATAGGCCGTGTCTTTACGCTTTGCACCAGACTGTGCTGCGCTTTCCGGGGAACTAGACCTATTTTCAGCCTCAGGGAGGCTGGGTGGACTCGAGGCAGGAGAGCCACGAGGGCAGCCACGTGGCAGCTCCTGGAGAGCCTGAGCCAAAGTCACTTGGACGAGGACGGGTCTGCGCGAGCCTGGGGCGGCCCAGGTAGCGGAGAAGGCCGGCTCTCCAGGCAGAGGAAGCTGGGGCGGTCAAGACCGTGGGGTGCGCGGGTACTCCTGGTGGCCGAGGGCGGAGGAAGCGGCTCCGCCCTTCCCGGAAGCTGCGCCTTCTAGGCCCCTGGGGTCCGATCCTTGCGCAGTCCCGCAGTGCGAGCGGGCGGCACACGGTCCAACGGCCAAACTCGGCCACCTTCGCTTCCCTTTCCCAGCATTACCCGGCTGGGAGCCCCTTCGCAGATCTGCTCCGGGGCTGGGAGAAGCAGAAGGTGACAACGGCAAGAGAAGGAGAAAGGCTGTGGGCTAGCGTTTCGGGCTCTGCCGGCTGCCTTCCAGTTTAGCTGGTCCACAGGATGGGCAGAAAGCAGGACCTGGGGTGGCCGGGCTCTGCCGTGTCCCCTGGAGCCTTCCAAGGATTTCCTGCTCGGGTTCTTCCTAGTCTGTCCCCTTTCCCGGCCAGCCCTCCCACCCCTCCCCCGGACGGGGGCTGTCGTCTGGCCTCTGCCACCGTGGGCTCTGCACGCTCGGTGCAGCGTGATCCCAGCTCCTCTACAGGTCCCCACCCGCGACCCAGTTAAACTTAAATCCTTCGCCTGCGAGGGAGAATCAGACGCAATGAAACTAAGACCTGTTGTCTTTCACGCTGTTCAAAGCCGACCCAGACTGCGACCCGGGGTCAATTTAGGATTGAGGAAGGCCTGGGCGGCTGGAAGCAACTGTCTGCCCTTGCGTATGCCTGGCCTTAGCGAACCGAGGTGTGTGCGGGAGCTGGGGAAGGGGCCCGGGCGCCGCGAGAAGGCGGACCCCAGCGCCTGCCTTCAGCCTCCCGCCCGCGACCGCGGGAGGCGTGGCGACCCTGGCCTTCGGGGCGCACAGCCTTCCCGACCAGTGTGAGGCTCGGGGGCCCAGAAGAGAAGCACGGAGCTCTGTACCTTCGCTGCCTCTCTTTTCCTTTTCTTTTCTTCCTCAGACTTTCCTTTCCCCGGACCTTCCTATCATTAAATCATTAAGAAATTAATTCATAGCTCCCAAGGCGTTCGACTCTCAGTAGGTAGGGGCCCTGGGAGCACTTAAACCAGTCCTGTCCGGCGGTTCTATGTGGAGATGTGTAAGATTCCTGGCCTCACCTCCGGCCGGTGTTAGTGTGCGTGGACTAACACATATACACATGTAGGGCTTTCACTTTCCTGGAAAATATTTGACGTAACATTTCATTACCTCTGGGTTTGTCACTTCCTCTACTGCTTCTGGAGCCGCCGCCGGATTTCTGAACTGCCTGGTGCGCGAGCCGAGGTCGCCCGCAGCCGGATGTCAGAACCGGAGCTGCTCCCCACCCAGCCTCACCCGCGAGCAACAAAACTGTTCCTCTGGCCGTGAACGAGCTTCGCCTTGCCAAAATCAACTTGCATTTTCATGTATTGAAATGAGAAAGATTGGGAAGGGCGACTTACCCTCCTGGGCAATCACTCCTTGGAAGGAAGGAGTAAGTGTCTATGGGTCCCCGCAGAGAACGGGAAGCTCTCTCCCTTCAGGCCCAGGTAGGGGACATGGCACCCCTGCCCAGGCCTGGGTACTCGTAGCAGTGGCGTGTCTCCAGGCAGCTGTGTTCCCCAAGTTACCGACTGCTTTATTCTCAGCGATCAGCGCCAGCTCCAGGAAGCACCGGGCCCTCAGCTAGTCTGTCTTCACCCCAGCGCGCCCCAGGAGCCCTATCTCTGCTCAGTGGTGCCCACACTTGCCTCTGGCTACTTGAAAACAGCTGGGGCTGGGACCCTAGGGGAGGGAATGGAAATGCAAGCTTCAGACACAGAGTTGGAAATTTAGGGGAAAGAACACGCGACACATTTTAAGTCAGAGAGCGGAAAGTGGCTAGAGTGGCTGAGGCCCTACTCTGTGCCACAGACCGGGCGGGCGCTTGAAGATCCCCACATTTTCTCCACCTGCTGCTCCGGGTGTGCCAGAGCTGGGCGGCTAGAAGCCTGGGAGAGGGTAGGTCAGAGCCTCGACTCCTCCCCATGCAGGAATTTGCGCTTATGGGAAGCTGTGAGGGACACCAGAACTCAACGAATGTCATCTCTTGCCTCGAGATTGCCAGCTTAAATCTAAATCCTTCCTGAACCATCGACGAGTACTTAGCTTCTCAGTTCCTGAAACACACCCCCCTTCCAATTCAACCCCTCACCCCCACCCCACAGGACCAGGAGCTTTCCCACGGCCCTTCAGTTGGCCCTGGTGGTTTAAGTTTGGCTATTCAAATGTGATTACCCTCAAATTTACATAGTTTTATTTAAGAGAGCTTTTGTGACAATCATAGAAATCATATCCTCCACACGGAAAAAAAGGTAAAAATGCATTCTAGCCAGGCTTTTCTTTTTTTTTTAATTGTATTGGCTTCCTGATTTCCCACCTCATTTTAAAATTGTCCTTTGGACTGACAAAAAGACTAATTTATTGGCATGGCTAGAGGGAGGGTACATTCATTAATTAAAATTAAAATTCGATTGGGAAACACTGTTGAGTGGCTGCTCCTGGGACTTCCAGCAGATATTCCAGAGCTAATATTATCAGAAGAAAGTTTTTGTTTTTAAAACTGGTGCATCTGTTTGAAGTTTGATTTTTCTTGTCCTGTGGGCCACAGAGCAAAACCAGTGCCCAACTCACTTCGTGGCTAGTTTGCTTCTAAACGGAAACACTGGGAAGAAGTCTCCTTGGCAGCATCCCCTTTTGCTGGAATATTAGCAAGATTTGCGGGAACTCAGACCCCTTTGTGAGTGCTGTAGTCTTGGTTTCCTACTACACATACTTGGATCAAAGCAAGAACTGCACCTGCCAACATTGGGCGGTACCTGAGGTGGCAGCCTCCCTGGGTCTGTGGTGAGGACTTTGCAGTCCTCTCCAACCAACTGAGCCCTTCCCTTGTTAGGTGCATACCTTGCTCTAGATTCCTGCCAGGCTCTTATCACTCTCCTAAAGCAAATTCCATTTGTGTCTTTTTCTTTCTTTCTTTTTTTTTGTCTTCCCCACTGGACTAGAAGCTCTCTGAGGGTGGGGACCACAGTGGTCCCCGATGCCAGAGCACAAGCTGGAGCCTAGTAGACTTTCAGTAAAGATTTGTTGACTCAATGAACTAACGGCCCTAATCCGGAGACTGACCAGACTGGTGTCATGTGGGAAAGGATCCTGGAGTCTAGAAACGCATCCTCCCGCTCCAAACCCTTCAGACTCTCCAAGTGCGAGTAACCCAGGCAGGAGCCTCCGCCCAGCGGGCTTCTGGAATGAAGGGATGGACAGACGCATGAACAAATGGACCAACAGATACTTTGGCAGGATGGTCGGGGTCTCAGAGTCCTGCGATCCCGGGGCTTCCAGGCCTACTGCATGGCCCTTCCCCTGGCATCAATGGTTGATTTTAACCAAAATCCTCGGGGTGACATTATCAAATCGGAAATGTCCCCACCATCCTAGTATCTGGACTTGGCAGAATCAGTGGCTGGGCTTGCCCATCTAGGGCAGTCCACGTGTGGCCCAAGGCAAATGCTCCACTTTTCTCCGCTGTGAAAACGCAGAAGCCACGCCTTTCCAGCCTTTCCGCAGTAGATATTGATTAAAAGTTCAAGAACCCCATCAACTTTCCTTCAAATGAAATGTTTCAGTCGGTGCTGTAAAGGAAACGTCCGTGTTTAAATAACATGTTTAAATTGGCAAACAAATGAAGCCGAGCCCACGCAGTGAGAAGGAAAAGCCTTGTAGCAGAGCTTTGTTAGCCTGGGGTTGTGCTCCCGGGCTTCCAACGAGGCTGCCTGCTGCCTTCCCAGCCCTAAGCTGGGGAGTGGAAGGCGCCTGGGGCGCAGGGCCCTGGCGGGCCGGATTTGCTCAGTGAGAATCATTGATATAACCATCCTGGGTGCCCGGTTCTCAGCGCGCTGTGGCGGTGGCAGCGCTCTCGTAATGATCAGGCGTTTACTGTATAGCCTCCCTGTCTTTTGGATCCAAAACATTTTATTCCACATGCCTTCACTGTGTGGTGTAATGATTTTATTAAAGGACCACCAAACCTCTCAGAACCTTGTGTCACAAGGCATTAACTGGACACCCCTCATGTCAACTTATCCTCCTGAAGTTTTATTTGCGGTGAAAGCGTGCGTAGGAATGCTTGCAAGAGGAAGCAGGTCTGCCTTCTTCTCCTCCGGACTATTGTCACTTGGGAAGCCACCTGCATTTGGTGTCCTTGATGTCCAGCCCCCCTTCCCCCCACCCTCACCCAGCAGTTTGGGGCTCAGGATGTGTGCCGCAAACTCCCTATTTTCAGACCACGCATGCTTCCCGCGGCAGCTTCCCACCCCAAACCTGGTCACCACGGCCCTGGAGAGGGGATTGGAACTTGGGTGGAGCTGGACCTGCCTTGGAGACTTTGGGTTCTACCAGATCTGGTGTAGGTTTGTTTTTTTTTCAAATGCTTTCAGTGATGCAGTCAATTGGGTGGATCCCACCCTCCTCACCCCATGGCCTCCTCCAGCCAAATACCATCCATTGTGAAGCGCTGGTCTTCTCTGACCTCCTTGTGACCCTCCCCTCACATCCCACCAGAAGAAGTGGTTTCAATAAATAAAGCACAGTGCTCGGGTTGAAGGTCAGTTTACACTGGGGCAGAAGCTTCTAAAACTCCTGCAGGTGCTGGAATGAGAGTAAACCAGGCTGAAGTCCCAAGAGATGGGAGAGGGAGGAAGCTGGCACTAGAGAGGAAAGAGGAGATGTGGCCAGGGTGTTGGAGAGGGTGGCGGGGTGTGTCAGGAGCTTGGCTGCAGTCCAGCTGACCTGGAATTTCCAGGGGAACCCCAGCAGATACTTCAGGCCACAGGTTCCTTCTTGTCCAATGAGGATCTTGGACTTGATGCTGGGTTCCAGCAGTTCACAGTTATAGGAACAAAGCCTGGAGTAGCTGGCATGACAATGAGGCCTGATGACCCCACCCAGGGGAACTAGGACCTGTGTGAACCTAGGAAGGGAACTGTATTGGCGATGGGCGATGGGCGTGAGATGGGCGTGAGGTGGTGGCTCGGCTCTTGGCTCCCGGAGTGGCAAAGCATCTCTCCACAGGGGTCTGAAGAGCCTGGCAGAACAGGTGCCACGAAGAAGAATTTTCTCCCGTTTGCTCTGTTTTGTGGTCTGTGTTTCATCCTAAATTTTGGGCAAAAGCCTTTCCTGTTTTCATTTCCCAGCATCTCCAAAGACAGTACGCAGCGGAGAGAGAACAGCCTGTCTTCCAATCTCCAAGCCCAGGCAAAACCTCCTTAGCTAGAAGGCGGTGCGGTGCTCTGCACATCCCCTGGACAGGGCTGGCGTCTCTGATACTCAGTCTCTCTCATTACACCCGCTCCAACCTGGCTTGTTCATGCAGCTGGCAAGGACACTATGGCTTATGTTTAATTAAGAGCATAGGATTTGGAATTGGATCTGGATTCCAATCTGTACTCTGCAGAGACTTGCTCTGTCTGAGTCTCCTTTTCTCAGCTGTAAAATGGGTATATTATTCAATAGTACCTACTTCACAACAGTTGCATGCAGAGTAAGTGCACTAAATGGTAACAAAAATAAAGAGCCTTTTCAGAACGCTGGGAGCCTGGGTGATCTGGGATGCTGGGACACATTGTGGCAGATACTGGACCTTGCTCCCCTTTCCCCGACTTTTACAGGTCTTTTGCAGGTGGTCACCAGCCTGGCTCCCCGAACATTGCAGTCCCTCCTGGCCACAGTCAGTGAGGAAGAGGGAGCTCCTGTGCGGGGAGTGGGGAGTGAGCTGCTGGTGACTTGCCAGCCCCATTTTGCATCCATCATGACCCCGCCTAGAATCCCCTCCCACTCTCTCCCCTCAGGGGTCCACCCTCTGAGGAGTCTGCGATGGAAGAAGGAAAGCCCAGCTGAAGAAAATGCAGACTGCATCAGGCATATGTTAAGGACCTGCTGGGGGAGGAGGCTCAAGGCTGGAATAGATGAGAGATCCCACAGACCTGCTCAGGGCAGCAAGACACATTGCCCTTCCCCCACCCCTCAGTGAGAAGAGGGAGGGGTGTGTGTGTGTGTGTGTGTGTGTGTGTGTGTGTGTGTGTGTGTGTGTCTCTCTCCCCGGGGATGGTCTCCTGGGCTCAGGCACACTAGGTGGATCTGCACCATCTCCCTGGTTATGGTGACCTCAGACAAGACGTTGGGCATGGATTCAGGAAGCTTCCCTGTGGGAGAGGTGAAGAAATACATCTGGGCTTCCAGGAGACCATTCCACCCCCAGCATTTAAACTTGGGGAGCACTGAGATTAGAAAACAGCACCCCTGATTCACCCAGACACTTTCTCCTTTCTCCCTCTGACCCCTTTCTCCACTTCCCTTTTCACAGACAGAACCACTTAGGACTCATTTGGAGAAGTATCACTTAAAACATTTTCTAAAATCCTCAAAACCCAGGATGATATTACTGCAAGGAAGATTTAGTTGCTCTCTTTTAGAATTATTTGATATAGATTCCCTAAAAAAAGTTTCTTCCTGGGAGCCTAAGTCCATCCGAAATGAAGCAAGCATGCTGGGCTTATGGTGGATCCTTTAAATATTAAAGACCCCTAAATATTACCTTGCATGTATGAGAAAGCTCAGTGAGGTGCCCAGGCTTAATGAAGACAAACAATATAGTACATGAAAAGACCAAACCACAAAAGGGGTTTGCCAGATACAGATCCATCTGCTAAGGTGAAGAGTCATGAGTTGATTAACCCCTCTTACTAAAGAGGCGTGGAAGAGCTGGAGTTTTGGGATGAATCTCTGGGCTCACATGAACAAGGACCCACAAATTTCAAACAGGGCTGGGATGGGCGAAAACAGTTCTGTGTACAGGCCCTGATAAGTTTTTGAATTCTGCTTCACTTAGTAATCAGAACTAGGCAGATAAAATATTTCCATCCCTGGAGAAGAAAAAAACCAACATACCTTTAAAAGCTTACTGTTTTTCCTTGGATTGATTGGCATTGGGGGTGGTGCGTTTGGGGGAAGTGGGCTGGTACACAGAAATCTTGGGCAGCCAGTGATCTCTGGCTAAATGCAGCTTCTGTTTTTACAGCTTACTTAGGAGAGCTGTTAGTTTTTCTAAGGATAAACCAGGCATTGGTTCTCTAAGCTCAATGTTTAGGCTACAAAGCACATCCAACAGTCTTACATGTCTACCTTTAGAAAAGGAATGGCTCTGACCGCAAACTCAGCCAAGTCTCCAGTGCGTTACCACATTTAGGGAACACCTAAGCAAAGTCCTTTGAAAGTGTAAAGTGTAGCTGGAATGCTAGATACCAGTCACTGCCTCCAAGAAAAATAAATCCTTAATTCTCAGCCAGGTATATCTACTTCGAACTAGGCTTTTTCATGTGATTTGTGTCTTTTCTTTTCAAATGGGTAGTTTTACTAACAGAGTTTTCTTTCTGCCTAGTGCTTGCTGTTTTTATCTTACCTTAAAAATCCTGAGATCAGGCCTGGGCGCCAGACTTCTGAGGCACAGCAGGGAAGGGTGATGGCTAACTTCTCAGGGGGTCCATTCCTGAAATCCATAAGCTCAGATGCTAGAATCACATCAGTGTTTAGGGGCCCAGAGGGAAGTCTGGCATATGTTAGGTCACCATGGGGAAAGTAGGGTGAGCAGGCCAGGGGAAAGCAATGCCAGAGGAGGAACTTGAAGCAGGGAATCTGTCTCTGTACATTAGTTTCTGTGGATTGAAGCACTTTAGGAAACCTTGGGCAGTGGACTTTGTTGGTTATTCTCTGTCATTCTCCTGAGCTCTGCCCTGCTCTCTGCCCCAGAGGCCAATTTCTATGGGCCCAGTTTTCCTTGCCTTTGGGCATCCAACTGGTTTGGCCAATGTGGGACAATGGTACAGGAATGGAAGCCTCCAGAAGGACAGAGCAGTAGGGGTACTTATTCCTCCTGCTTTCTCCCCCATCACTGTGGCTCTGTCCTTTAATGCTTCTCTGTGTCTACAGCTCCTGTCAGAGGGCCCTAGCCCCTCTTCCCTCCTTCAGCTCTTACCAGGCTCTGCTAACATCTCCTTTTTCACTCTTGCCCCTTCAGACCAAGGGTGGCAACACCTCCCTGTTGTTGCTAGACCTTGAATGTTAGTTCCCCTTAGCCTGACCTATACCTATGTAAATAGTTCTCTCAATACTCTCTGTCCCCTCTTCCCCCTTGAGCATGCCATCTGTTTCCTGTGAGGATCTAACTGATGAGGAGAGGAATGAAGACTCATGGAAGTGAAATACAATGTTTTCACTTGTTTCCAGTGTCGTCCTCATACTGTAGCTCCTGGAAAGGCTCTCCTTGCCTGTCGCCATCTTGGAGGGCAGCTGTAGGGCTCCAGGGTTTCTGTGGTGGCTGCTTTCTTCAGGCAAGGCTGCCTTTCGGTCTAGCAGGCGAGTCAACTCTGAATATGTTTGCTTTAAATTCACCACTTTAACTTGCTAATTTGCATTTGATATCATTGTTGAAGTAATTGATGTCAAAACCAAATATTGATAGTATCCAAGGTTTTTTTTTGACCTTTGCTATGAGCCAGGGATTGAGACTTTCGCTATTGGCGAGTTGTGTTAACATAACCAGACACTTGAAGTAGGTCCCCTGATCAAGGGGCTCATGTGAAATGTCCATGTATGTTCCACAGGACCTGAGGGTCTTCGGCTTCCTCATCTCTATAATGTGAAGTCTAGAGCTCAGTTCTCTCCACACCCTTGTTCTGGTAACAACTCAGTCTTTACTAATGCTAAATCAGTGGCATTATAGAGGCGTGTCCATCAGTGAGCACTCTCATGTGCCAGGCACTGAGCTAGACACTAGGGATACTAAATTCAAGACAAGATTCTTGCCTTCCAAGGATTAAAACAATGCTTCCAAATCATTTTTAAATTTGCAGGCCACTATGATTATGAAAAATTAATACAAGTGGAATTTCTAGATCAAAAGACGGGCAAGCGTTTAAGGCTTCTGAGACATTTTGCTACATGGCATCTAGCAAAATGGCAACAGAAATCTATGAGGGATCCTATTTCCTCAAGCCCATGCATGTATTCTATTATTGACCTTGTAATTTGATTGGCAAAAATCACATACTGTTGTTTTAATGTGCATTTCTGAGATTACTATTAAAGTTGGATATTTTCGTATTTCTATTGGGCATACGTAATTCTTTTGGAAACTGCCCATTTACATCTACTGTAGCCAATTAAAAATTTGACTGGGCCAGCCGAGTGGCATGTTGGTTAAGAGCTGGCTTGGGACGCTACTGACCCTGGTTCGGATCCCACATATGAGGGCCAGTGACACTGCCCTCTACAGCTAAGATGGTGAACAACGGCTCCACCTGGAGCTGGGCTGTGCGAGCCCCGGCAACCGTGTAGGCTGCAGCCCCTGCTGCAGTGGGCTGCTATAGGCTACAGTGAGTGGCCGGCAGCCAGCGTGAGCAGCTGGCAGCCAGTGTGAGCTGCCAAGAGGCGCTGTGAATGGCCGTCCAGAGGCCGGTGACCGATCTGCCTCACCCGAGAAGAGGGCAATGATCACAATACAACATGGACCAGTGAAGCAACGTCCTCAACAATTAGATTGAAGAACAAAAGGACAGCAACTTGTCTGTTCCCCTTCCCTGGTTTCCCAACGCTGTTTGCTTCCTCCAATTCCCCAATAAAAATCTTTAAAACAAACAAACAAACAAAAACTTGAAGACATGATGCTAAGTGAAATAAGCCAGAAAAAAAAATTTGACTGCTTTGTCTATTTCTCTTCCAAAAAATATTGATCCCATCCATGTCTGCCATAAATATTGAGTTTTTCTGTAGATGTTTTAAAGAATAATACCAATTAATACTTTAATTTATAGTTTCTGCCTCAATGGTTTAATGCTTACAAGTCTTATCTACAGCTGCTACTCTAATGTATAACAAAATCTTTCATGCAGTTGGAAATTTATTTTGGTGTATAACATGAAATGAAGTAATAACTTTAATTATTTATTTTCAAAATAGTTAGACCTTTGGGCAGGCCCTAATTTTGAGGGGCCTGGAATTCTCTTTGGAGAACTTTGTTTGGAATTTGTTCTGTGAGGATATTGTGGAGGTATGGAAGCTGAACGTTACATTGCATCTTCCTTTACTTGCTGTGTAGTGAACCAATAGGGGGCTCCAAAACAGGATGACAAGAGAACTGGTCGGTAGGGTTTGAGTGATGAAAACTAGATGATATCATAATATTTCAGTGATTGCTTGAGAGATTTTATGCTGCTCTTTTAAGGTGGTACCAAAAGTATTCACATTTTCATACGAAGGCATTACAATATCAACAATGAATTTGAAATGCCTTTAGATCAGTAACAACAACTCCTCCTCCTCCCTGTCCTGCTCCTCCTCCTTTTTTTTTTTTCAGTAAAGGTAAACCCAGAATAGAGCTCCTAGCACTATTGATTGATTACTCATTAGGGGACCCAAGGTAAATCCTTTATCTTTTTGAATATCAGCACCTTGTCTATAAAATGATTCAAATAGTATCTACCTCATTGGTGGTATGATATCATATGGATATCTGAATACTTAGTTATCATTTTTTTTTTTAAAGATTTTATTGGGGAATTGGGGAATGGGAACAGACAAGTTGCTGTCCTTTTGTTCTTCAGTCTAGTTGTGCAGGACAGACGATGTTGCTTCACTGGACCATGTTGGTATTGTGATCATTGCGCTCTTCCCGGCTGAGGCAAATCGGTCACCGGCCATTGGATGGCCGCTCACGGTGGTCCACTGCAGCCCCACTGCAGCCTACGCCATCGCGGGCGACTCATGGCAGCCCAGCTCCAGGTCGAGCTGTTGTTCACCATCTTAGCTGTGGAGGGCGCAGCATCACTGGCCCATGTGGGATCCAAACCCCGGCCCTGCTGCTCAGAGCTCGTGCTCCCAAGCCAACTCTTAACCAATGACCCACTCAACTGGCCCCTTAGTTATCATTTTTGATTATAAAAAATATTAATGAATAATATTTATTTACAGTTAAATTGTTCCCTGACCATATGATAGATATATTTCAGTTACATTAATTTTTACATTTTTTCAGCTTAGAAACATGACTTATATGTTATTTTTGTGCAGCATCCAGGATGGTACCAAGAACAATTAGTTACTTCTTAAGTACTGTGGTTATTTGCTCATTATTTTTATTTATTTGTTTAAATTGGGGAATTGGGGGAAGGGAACAGCGTTGGGGAATTGGGGGAAGGGAACAGCGTTGGGGAATTGGGGGAAGGGAACAGCGTTGGGGAATTAGGGGAAGGGAACAGCGTTGGGGAATTGGGGGAAGGGAACAGCGTTGGGGAATTGGGGGAAGGGAACAGTGTTGGGGAATCAGGGAAGGGGAACAGACAAGTTGCTGTCCTTTTATTCTTCAGTCTAGTTGTGGAGGACATCGCTTCACTGGCCCATGTTGGTATTATCATTGCGCCCTTCCCAGGTGAGGCAGTCGCTTGCCGGCCATTGGATGGGCCGCTCACGGTAGCTCATGCAGGCAGCTGGCGGCTCACGCTGGCTGCCAGCCACTCATGGTAGCTCACGGCAGCCCATTGCATCAGGGACTGCAGCCTACCCTATCACTGGTGTCTCACGGCAGCCCAGCCCCAGGTTGAGCTGTTGTTCACCATCTTAGCTGTAGAGGGCGCAGCATCACTGGCCCTCATGTGCCATCCAAATTGGGGCCCTGCTGCTCAGAGCTGGCGTCCCAAGCCAACTCTTAACCAATGCGCCACTCACTCGGCTGGCCCTATTTGTTCATTATTTTGATTAACACAGAAAAGTAATTTACTTATTGTATGAAGGCGTTACTCCCATGCTTAGAGAGAAGCTGCCCTCAGGCAGTACCCATAGGGCAGTGAAATGTGATGTGGGTGCCACGAAACATCAGGGATGGCAGATCTTTCTCTGTAGAGTGCTTCCCATCTTATTGGCATTCAGCAACTATTTTTGAACTCATGTTTGGGAGTAAAGCATCAAACCCTCAAGTTAAGAGTATTACCTCCATTTTACAGGTGCGGTTGCAGAACCCAGAGAGGAAAATGACTTGCCCAAGGTGGCAAAGCTAGGCATCACTACCTTGCCTTGTGTGCCTCAGGGAGGCCTGAGGATGCCTGAGGGCATCCATGCCCACAGCTGGGCTGCTCTGAGGCTCAGCCCCAGGGGACTGTGCAGCACAGAGCACTCTTTTAGCTTGAACTTGTGGGAAGTGTGTTGCCCCCTTGTCGCATCTCTAGTCTCATTACAGAGAGTTTTCCCTGCCACTTCCCTGATCTCATTTACTACTAGTTGACTGAGTATTTGGAGAGAGGGCCTGCTAAGTGTCAGGCACTGAACAAAGAATTATCATCTACACTATTCCATCTAACTGGTTTTTCTTTTTGTCCTTTTAAACAATGGTGAAATATAACACAGGAAAATGAACAAAACAGAAAACAATGGTGTATCACAAAGAAAAAAACTCAAGCAGCCACCATCAAAGTTAAAAAACAGAACAGTGCTAGCACCCCAAGACGACTCCTGTACCCCCCCCACAAACACACACACTCACCATCACCTTCCCTTCTTCCAAGATGACCGCTTTCTTGACTCTTAGGATTATTACTTTTTTGTGTTTCTCGTAATCATCAACTGAGCACGCATCCATAAGCACTATAGTTTTGCTGGCTTGGGTTTTTAAACTTCATATGAAGGGAATGGTATAATATGTACTCCCTTGTGCCTGGCTTCTTATCTCAACATTTGTGAGAGATTCATCTACGTTATTACTCACAGATGAAGTTTGTTAATTTCCTTCATGCATGGAATTGCATTTTATGAATATATAACTATCAATGTATACATCCTGCTTTTGATGGACATTTGGGTTGTTCCCAGTTTTTACCTATTGTAAATGAAACTGCTATGAATATTGGCATACAGGTTTTTGGTGCATACGTGCATATATTTCTATTGGAAGTGGAATTGCTGGGTCATGTGCTATTCAACTTTAATAGATAATGCCAATTATTGCTTCTTATAACCCTTCTTATATTGGACATAAGAAACTCTGAATATGGTGAACCCGGTGTCTTAATAGGAACTCTACTGAATCGCATGCCTTTGTTTTCAAGATTCTCTTTACTGAGTTGGGCTCTAGGTGGACAGCATGGAAAATACCTCCTGAAATGAAATCTTAACTGGCATGTAATGCAGACATATAGGTTTGTGGGTTTTATTCTTTTTAAGAAGAGTTTTAAATCATGTGGTCCAGACTTATTCGTTTAAACGTAAGAAAGAACAAGAGTGCCAAGAAAGCAGTTGGTTAACCTGGGCAAAATCGGCGGATCTAGGAGACTTCAGTCCAGGTGTCTTTGGAACTAGCGTCTTCACCTCCGGGTGAGATGAGGCCGCGCAGCCAGGTTTTGGGCTCTGGGACCGAAGCTTCCCTGGAGCTGGTTCCACCAGCCAGAAATGCGCGGGGGGGGGGGGGGGAGGGTGGCGGCTTGTTGCTGGGGCGACGGACGCGCTCCTCCTTCCAGTTGAGCTGTCCGAGCCCACCAAGCCGTTCTGCCCCTGAAAGGCCGTTGGAGCCGCAGGGCGGCGGCTGTGCCAACCTTCACGCCACGTGGTTGGAAGCGGAGGCGCCCCCGGAGGCGGGGAAAAGGAAGACTGGTATGCTGGTGACATTGTCTGGGAGGCTGTGGGAGGGTGAGTCTGCGGTATTTGGGCGGAGCAATGGTCTCCTCTGTTCCGCCTCTCTAAATCCACTTCAATCTTCGCGAAAATCAGGGCGGAAAATGGAGCTGGAGTAGGGGCTTGGCTGCTGTCGGGGTGAAAGGTCACAGTGCAGAGAATTTAATAACCAACAACCTGCTATTCTTTGAAAGGGACTGTTTGTTTTAGGCAAACCTTAAACATCATTAGATGAACCCACTCCCTCACTGAGGTCAATGCGTCTAATTTCAGAATAGAGAGCTGTTTTCCTGAGTATGGCCCTGAAACACTGGTGTGTTTAATGCAAGCATTATTTGAATAGCCACAGATCCACAATGAAACCATTTCAGACCACCACTGCGGGAGTTTAAAGGCGTTCAGTAGTTCTTTTATTTTTAACATGAAATTTTTAACAAATTGTTTTTTTTTTCCTACTAGCAACTTTATAGAGGTATAATTTATGTTCAATAAACTGCACAGAATGTACAGTTTGTATCATGTGCAGGTGTACAATTTGATGAGTTTTGACAGATGTATACACATACACCTTTGAAACAATTACTGCAAACAAGATAACAACCTTTTCATTCCTCTGCCCTCTTTGCTCTCCATCCCTGCTCTCATCCTCTTCTACCACCCCCAACCAACTACCGATCTGCTGTGTGACACCATCGAATAGGTAGCATTTTTCTAGAAGTTTATATAAATGGAAACATATAATATATACTTTCTTGTGTCTGTCTTCCTTTATTCAGCACAATGATTTGCCAGACCTTTTGTCTTGATTATGGTTGATTTATAGTAAGTTTTCCAATTGGGTAGTGGAAGTCCTCTAGTTTTTTCTTTTTAAAAATCACTTTATTTATTTTAAGTCATTTGAATTTGTGTATACATTTTAGGATCAACTTATAATTTCTATAAAAAATCCTGTTTGAATTTTGATTGGGATCTATAGATCTATTTGGGGAGAATTGCCATTTTGACAATATTGAATCTTCCAGTTTACAAACATGGTTCGTAAGATTTTGTACCTCTTTAATTTCTCTTAGCACTGTTTTGTAATTTTTAATGTAGAGGATTTGGACATCATTTGTTAGATTAATTTCTAATTATTTTATTTTGGGGGGATTATTATTTTCCAATTATTTGCTGCTAGTATATAAAAATACAATATGTTAACATACAACTTTGTATGTTAACATATCGTATTGTACAACCTTGACAAGTCACTCATTAGCACTAGCAATTGTTCAGTAGATTCATTGGGATATTTAACCTAAAAACCATGTCATCTGCAAATAGGGAAAGTTTTCCTTTTTTCTTGTCAACCTGTATTCCTTTTATTCTTTTCCTTGCCATATTGTAATGGCTAGGGCCTCCAGTACAGTGTTGAATAGATGTAGTAAAGTTGACATTTTGCCTATTTTTCAATTTTAGGGGGAAAGCAAAAATATAATGTTAGCTGTAAGTTTGGGGTCTTTTTAAAAGATTTTATTGGGGAATTGAGGGAGGGGAACAGCGTTGGGGAATTGGGAAGGGGAACAGACAAGTTGCTGTCTTTTTGTTCTTCAGCCTAGTTGTGGAGGACATTGCTTCACTGGCCCATGTTGGTATCGTCATTGTGCTCTTTCTGGATTAGGCAGATTGGTCGCCGGCCTCTGGATGGTCGCTCACCGTGGCTATTGGCAGCTCACACTGGCTGCCGGCCACTCACACTGGCTGCTGGCCACTCACTGTAGCCTATGGCAGCCCACTGCAGCAGGGGCTGCAGCCTACACCATTGCTGGGGCTCACACAGCCCAGCTCCAGGTGGAGCTGTTGTTAGCTGTAGAGGGCAGTGTCACTGGCCCTCATATGTGGGATCCGAACCGGGGCGGTTGACATCCCAAACCAGCTCTTACCCAATGCGCCACTTGGCCGGCCCAGCTGTAAGTTTTTTTGTAAATTCTCTTAATCAGACAGAGGATGTTCCCTCATCTAGTCATGTTCCCTACGATTGATTCACAGTTTGCCCAGAGTTATTTATTTACTTTTATCATGAATGGGTGTTGGGTTTTCTTAAATGATTTTCTACTATCTATTGAAATGATAATTTTTATCCTCCTGTATTGTTAATATTGTGAATTCTATTGATTTTCAAATGTTAAATCAATTTTTCATCAAAATTGTTGGATTTGTTGGCATGAAGTTGTTTATCATATTTTCTTATTATCCTTAACTATCTTTCGGATCTGTAGTGAAAAATCTATTTTTCATTTCTGATATTGGTGATTTTTGTTCTCTCTTTTATTCTTGAACAGTCTAGCTAGGGGTTTCAGCATGTTACAAATCCTGTTTCACTGTTTTGTTTTTTTTTTGGTGTTTGAAGGGAAGTCCTTGGTCCTTTTTATTATATCCTGGACATTGTGAATGTTTTCCCTATAAATTATGTATTGTTTTCCTCTGTCTGCTTTTAGTATTTTATCTCTGTCTTTGGTTTCCAGCAGATTACATATGGTTTTCTTTGACTTTATCCTACTTGGAATGTACTGAGCTTCTTGAATCTATAAATTTATGTGTTTCTCCAAATTTGGGATATTCCCAGACATCATTTTTTCAAATATATTTTTCCACTCCATTCTCCCTTCTCCTTTTTGGATACTGGTTACACATATGTTAGAGATTTTGATACTGTCTTACAGGACTCCGAGGCTGGTTTTTTTTTTATTTTTTAAACTTTTCTTTCTCTCTTTTAAATATTGGATAATTTCTGTTGATTTATCTTCTAGTTCTCTGACATTTCCATTCCACTAGTCAAATTTTTATTGAAAATATCATATTTTTCAGATATAAAGTTCCTATTTATTTTTATTTTTCTGTTAAGATTTTTTTTGAGTCACCTTTAGCATATTTTCCTTTACTTCATTGAGCATAGTTATATTAACTGCGTTAAGGTCTTTGTTTAACAATTTTAACATTTAGGTCATTTCTGGGTCTGGCATCTATTATCTTTGCCGTTGAGAATGGGTCAGATTTTCCTGGATCATTTTGTGCCTAGTATTTTTTGGTTATATCCTGGAGATCACGAATGTTTTGTTGTGTAGACTCTGGGTTATGTTATATTCCTGTGAAGAGTGTTTTGGCTCCATCCCCAATGTATTACTCTGATCATCTACTCCTGGTGTATTACTCTGTAAACTAGGTCTAACGTATGAAGGACTCATTTCCCTGTATGAAGTGCCCATGTGTCTTAGAACCAAGTCATCTAGAGGTCTGCTCTAGAGTCTAGAGCAGAATTTTGGATCTTCTGTTCCAATAGGAGGAGAAGCCACCCTGCAAGGATCAGAGTGCAGCCTGTTCCAGAGTCTAGAAAACTCACATAGATGGTCCTCCCTGGGCATTTAGCCATTTTTGGCCAGGGAGCTTCCTCCTTATGTCTGGCCAGACCTTGTGAGAGAGAAGAGAAGGCTGGCTCTTGGCCTTTCTCACTACCTCTTTATTTAGGCGTTGAACCTCCTGGTAGAAAAAGTACAGAGTTCCAATAATTCTGAAAGAAAAAGAGAGGAAGATTACTGCTCAGATTGCAAAGATGCCAAGCACATTCTGTCCTATTTTAAAGCATAGGGTAAACTTAACCAACCTGGATTGTGAACAGCAGGCTTGATGCCTAATGTAGATTAACACTTTCTTCTTTCGGGTTGGCTACATTATTTATTTATTTTTTTTCACATAAAGGGTTTATTTTAAATGTTTTAAGGATAGGATAGAGTAACATCATAATTATAAAAATTACTTACAAAATTAACAGATTTCTATTGTTTATACTTCTAAATGCAGAAAACAGGGAACTGTCTACACATTGAATAAAATTAAAATTAAAAATGAATTCAAGCTTGAAAGATGAGGTCATTTACCTAATTTGAAGATGCGAACACGAGGACGTCTGAACTATACACATTCATTCAGACTGCACTAGAATGATGGAAAAGACAGAAAGCGCAGCATTTCCAAGGAACCACAGACATTTCAACCATAATTATTTTGTTACAATAATTGTTCCTGTTTTGTCTTCGGAGAACTTTCTTTTTTTTTTTTCCTTTTTTTTTAAGACAATCAGCTTAAGAATGTTTTCAGGCAGTACAATTTGTGACAATCAGAACAGTCTTCAAACAGGTCTATGGCATTCAGAGATTCAAGCCCAATGCACTTCGGGGTTTGGCACGTAAAACAAAAATAGAAATGAAATCCAGTTTAGAAGCAACTGTGATTGTTTTAAGATGCACAGTCCCTTCAAATGCTGCATGACACACACAACTGGAAAATCACCTTCTGTTGGCACTATACTTGCTTCACCAGTGCATTTTATCCTACAACCACTAAACAGCACAGTAAGCAAATATACAGAAAACTGAAAACAAATAAAAACAAAGATAGAAAACAAAAAACCTAAATATCTTTAACATGCATTTTTTGTTAGTTACACTGAACATTCTACTTAGAATAGAGCATGCAAAAAAGGATGGTCTGCTTTTAAGGTTTTCCTTTGAAGCTTTACATGGCAGCCAGACATCACACACACGCATTCATGACACAATAATACTATAGCAGGTCAATGAGGAAGGCCAATACATTTTATACAGAGATTCATGTCTTGTGTTGTCACAAGTCCCATGATAATTTTGGAAATTAGTGTTGAATCCCTAAAACAAGGAACCAACATTCAGATATGAGGAAAATGCAAGCAATGCATGCAGATCTGAAACATGAGCCTAAAACAAAGCCTGAAATACTTGGCTAGGGAGCAAAATGGTCACAGCATCAGTAAGTGTGGTTTAAGACACCAAAAGAAAAAAATGGAAAGAAACTGGAAAAACAAAACTAACAAAAAATCCCTTCCCCTTCCTTCAGCCTTAAAGGCAACAAATGGAACAATAATTATAATTAAAATAATGATAATAATCACTTGTCACATTCATTGAGAGTGGCAGATCATGTGATATTGAAGTTGCTAAAGGTACTTGCAGAAAAACCACAATGCAAGTCACTAAGTAATGCCAGAAATGTTTCAACTGACCCAACCCTCAGGATGCTTCCAAAGGACTTTGTTTTTCAGCTCAAAGTCACTGTGCTGGGTTTGCCCAGTGCACGCACTGAACACACTCACTCTGTGGGCCACGTGTCCACTTGGGCTTGGGGAGCTGGACTTGACCTTGAGATTCACATGCAGAGACTCTTACAAGAGCCACCAGGAACACAGATGACAGATGTACAGCATGACACTTGTTCAAGCACGGGAGGAGTATCTAAGACCTGGGAAGCTTGCTCTGGGCTGCCCTTGACGAGGCACTGGGCAGGCTGCAGAGAACAGCGCATGTATATACATGGTATGTGGGGTTACCAACCAACAGCACAAGGCACAGCCTTCCTGGAGGTGAAACCTGGCATCATGCGGACCACGCATAGAAAGACCTTGAAACTATAGAATCTGTACTCTCAAGGATGGCCACGGCGGAGGTCACGGACTTCTGGAGTTTGACTGACAGCATGAGCGTTTAGCCTAAATCTCAGGTTAGCTTTCCAGTCTCCACAATAGACTCGTTTCACATACAGCCTTTCTTCCAGCTTTCAAACCGCCACAGCTTATCCAAAACAAAGTGACAGATGGGTGTTTTGCTGCTAAACCAACCACTTTTTCGGTTAAAACCACCTTGCAGGATTCTGTGGCTAAGGGTGCCTCTCAGTCCCATCTAGAGGCTAGCGTAGGCAACTGGCCCTGGTGGCGGGCTCTACAGCATGAAACGAAGCCACATCAGCAGCACGCTGGGAGCAAGAACCACAGCACCTCAAAAGGTGTTGGGGAACGCTGGGGATAAAGCCTGTGGACCGTAATCATTGATCAGTAACAACAGTAATAAAAATAAAAAGTGTCCCAGAGAACTTGTTAGAGAGCAACACTACCATTCTTAAGCCTACATTTCTAATATAAAAGCACTATGTTCTTCCAGGAACTTACCATATATACACAAATGACTGATATACAGTTGCCTTCTAAATCCATGTACTAAAATCCAGTTTACTGATTTGTACAAATAGACCAAATGTGCCATCCAAAATACACCAGCGTTACACTGTGTGAACCAAGTACCTGGGCTTCGCTTAAAAAAAAAAAAAGTTTATGGTAAAAAATGTAAACAAAAAATTTTATAAAGCTTAGACTTAAAGGCAGCCTTTTACAGATTTCTGTTTTAAAAAATTCTATTATGGTCATTAGCTGTTGTGAAGTAATTCATATTTAGACTTACAGTTTAAAGCCTCCAGACTGAAAAGATGCTCTGAACTTTTGACTTTCAAAACAAGCTGAACATCCCCATGTGCTTCCTTCTTTGCCCCAATTTAATTTCAAATAAACAGTAGTAATATATTAAATATGATGGACTTGGGTCAAGCACTCCTGTTAAACTGGAGAAAATTATTTAACCCCCATCCCAATCCACAAAGAAAGGACTGCCAATGAAGTGTGTGTGTGTGTGTGTGTGTGTGTGTGTGTGTGTACACAGATTGTGTGTGTATATATATTATATATGTATACACACAGATATAGATAGGTAGATATAAATACATATATATCTCAAAAAAGGCAGTAACAAAAATACCAAACTATGCTTGCATTGTGGCAGCCGAATAAGAGTGTTAAGAATGAAGGGGAAAATGGACGAGATCTATTACAGTTTTAATTAACTATGACACTAGCTTAATTTTTATCAAACTTGCCTGTAACTCCCCTCCAAACAGACAGACTTCTTTTAAGAGGAAGGAGTTCCTTACACAAAATTCTTTGTGTTCACATAAATCTGTACTACTCAGAACAAAACCAGTTCTGCTGGCAGAGATTGTGGGTTCGCAGGGACATTTAAGCTTTCATTAAACTGGAAAGCAATCAAGTCTTTATGTCTACAATTATACATTTAATAGTTCCACAAATTTGGCAAAGTTCAGGATGACATCTAAAATGTTTTCACATTGTAGACATAAATATGGAAATCGTCATCAAACTTGATGAAATAGACAGACGATCGCTTCTACCTGATGGATGACCATGCCAGTCCTTTTAGAGCCATCTTGTTTGGCATATTCCACTTGTTTGCCTACCATGCTGTCCACAGCTTCTCCTGGTTCCTGCTCTGCTGGAGGTGAATCATTAGAATCAGGCACAATGCGAAGGTCGCCTTCTTTATAATCATCTAAGAGCTTATACATGTACAAGGCGGGGTCTTTCCCATAGGTGATATAAAACCACGTGCTCATGATAGGGGCGTGTGCTAAGACCGTTCCACTCCACTCGTCTTTAGATCCATCCTCGGTCTCAAACATGTGCTCTACCGCTTTGCCAATCATTGTGTCGGCTAGGTGTGCATCGCTGATTTGAGATGTTGCAACTCTATCAGGGAGAACTTCAAGCGAAGAAACTCTTTCATCTTTATTAAGTTCTAGTCCATAGACACAGTCAAATCCATCATATTTTATGATACAAAGAAGGGTTCACAGGCACCTGGTCCAGCACGGTTCCTTTCCACTGGGTGACAGGGCCGCTCTCTTCCTTCCACCCATGCTGAATCCTGCAGCCTACGATGTTCCGCCGAGGCTGGGACACAGGCTTGCTTGGCCCCACACTGCTCCGGTGTTTTTTGTGGGACGTCCTTGTCTTCATCATGCTTGCAGATACACCAGCAGTGCCTGCATCAGCTCTGGACCGCTGGCCAGGTGTCTTCCCGAATGGGTCTTCTTCATTCATCTGTATTTAAGTGAGCAGCAGAGCTGCTGAACTAGGGTGAAAATTCAATATGCTCCAATTTGAAACTGTGCACAGAATTTCAATGTTTGTTAATCCATTATCCACGTGCCTCTTTTACAAGTTCAGCAAAAATACGTGAAATTATAAGGACTCTGGTGGCCGCCAGGCTCCAGGTGCTTCCCGGGAAGGGTTGGTGTTCGTGGTCCAGGGAGCCGAGGTGGGCGAGACTGGCGCCGGAAGTTAGTCCTCCGGGGAAGTTTCGTTTTCGCTTATTGGGAGGCAGTTAACCAGCCTTCCTCATTCTTGTATTGAAGCAGTAATCGTTCAGCGAAGCGCACGCTGGCCCCCGGACAAGGCCGGACATCTTGGCAACGGCTTCCGAGGCCTGAGCCGTGGTACCCGCCGCGGGCCCGCTTCCCACGCGTACTCCGCGTGGCCCCGACCCGGGCTTCACCCGCTCAACTGCCTTCCCTCGTGGGTGGGTCCATTATTTTTCCTTAAGTATTTTGAAACAAGAACTAGTCTCTTTTAATAAGCTGCTACCAAGAGAAAGAGAACACGTTATTTTCTCATGAGACTGGATGTTTAAAAATTATTTTACATATTTTGCAGTGTCGAGGGTTCGGTGGGGGCAATAAAGACACCAAGCTTGGATGGTCTGGCCCATTTAACATTGGAATACTACTTACCCACACAGGTTCTTGTCAAATTTAGAAATTCTATGTCCTGTATTTTGTTTGTTTGTTTTTTTTACATATAAAGAGCAACTTTCCTATGAAGAACTCAAGGGAGAAGTGTTGAACAATGAACACTTGTTAA
The DNA here is from genome assembly GCA_033961575.1 of Aselliscus stoliczkanus. Classification (NCBI taxonomy): domain Eukaryota; kingdom Metazoa; phylum Chordata; class Mammalia; order Chiroptera; family Hipposideridae; genus Aselliscus; species Aselliscus stoliczkanus. The sequence continues at coordinate 73,448,189 of CM066732.1, read as the reverse complement.
ACTTCAATAGCAAACTAAGGACCTGGGAGAATTTGGGAAGCGAATACAAAGCAGGAACTAAGAAACAAAAGGGAAGTGCAGCTGGGAGAGTCAAGTCGGATTCTCATCAGGTACTGATGTGTTTCTGGTCTGTGCTCTGTTTCAGATCCTACCTTTCAGTCTTTTGTAGGCAGAAATGCAGATGGTGTCACTATGAACGTATTACCACCTGTTTAAACAATAACAGCCAAAACACAAGGAGGAGGATTACACAGCACTTTTAAATAAGGAAACTTCCCTAAGGGCTTTAGAAATCATTTCTAGTCTTCATATACTATGGCCTGGAAAAGAGGCAAAAGATGATTATTTTCACTTTTTAGTGTGAAATCTTGTTACAGATGAAAATGAATTGTCAAAGGTCTAGTCAGTGGTGTAGAGAAAGAAAGCTTCCTGATTCTCAGATGAGAGCTCTATCATGTAGTAGGGTCTTGGGTCTGAGAACCAGCAGTGGGTATTTTGGAGATTAAAAGTAATATGACTTGTTTAGAGGCTAAATAGGATGTGTTTTTCATGTTGACATACTACATGATAAATGAAGAAATCTAACTAATTGTAAAAATAATTCTTTTATGAGCTGATATAAAGAAATCCAACCAAGAAATATGGACAGGTGATAAGCAAAGAAATGCAAAGTAAAATAAGAAAACATTTTCCACATGTATGTCTTAAATCCATTTTTGCCTCAATTTATTAATAATTCTTCTATTATCACCAATTTAATGCTGTCTTTATAACATAAGCCATATTAATTCTTTTGCTCACTCAGTCTATATGTTGGTTCTGCCAGCAGTGTTTCAGTTTTAATTTTCATACCTGTGTAAGTTTTAATAATCTTGTAGGACAAGTGATCCCTCATTTACCTTTTTCAAATTTTTGGCTAATATACTGTTTATTATTTCAAATGAATTCAGAATTACCTTTCAAAGTTCAAAATATCATTTTTTTTTTTTAAAGATTTTATTGGGGAATTTGGGGAGGAGAACAGCGTTGGGGAATCAGGGAAGGGGAACAGACAAGTTGCTGTCCTTTTGTCCTTTAGTCTAGTTGTGGAGTTCGTCGCTTCACTTGCCCATTGCGCTCTTCCCGGGTGAGGCAGTCGCTTGCCAGCCATTGGGCAGCCACTCACAGCAGCTCACAAAAGTTAATGCCAGCTGCTGACCAGCCCCACTGCAGCCTACAGCTGCTGCCAGTGACTCATCGTAGCCCAGCTCCAGGTTGAGCTGTTGTTCACCATCTTAGCTGTAGAGGGCGCAGCGTCACTGGCCCTCATGTGGGATCCGAACCCAAGCCAACTCTTAACCAACATGCCACTTGGCCAGCCCCAAAATACCTTTAAAATTTTTTTTCTTATTGGGGAACAGCCATGGTCATTGGTTACACATTTCTTTCATGCTACAATGGCGTAGTTGACTCTGTTAAGGACAGTGCAGCTCACAGTGGCCCATGCAGGGATCAAACTGACAACCTTGCTGTTATCAGCACCAAGCTCTAATCAACTGAGCTTTTGGTAGTCACCCCCTATCCTGGCTTTTGGTAGTGACGTCAGAGCTCTCAAGGTCTCCAGATCCACTTATGATCATAGATAGCTGCCCCTGAATAGCAGAAGTAGTTTTTTAACATTATGATAATAGGGGTGACTCCTACTTAGCTCAGTTGGTTAGAGCACAGTGTTGAAAACACCAAGGTTGCCTGTTCAACTCCTTCATGGGCAACTGTGAGCTGTGCCCTCCCTAAAAGGGTCAACTATGCCATTGTAGCATGAAAGCAATGTGTAACCAGTGACCATGGCTATTCCCCAATAAAAAAAAAGAATTAAAAAAATTATAAGACAAAATAAAATTTGCCATCTTAACTATTTTTAAGTGTATAGTTCAGTGAATAGCAGAAACTTTATTATGCACCTGGTTATGACCAAGAATTTACGAAGGCAATTCAAAGTTCCTATTTTTATGAAGGAGCTTTAATTGCTCCTAATTGATTTGATTGATTTCTATTGGCTAGGTCCTATCAGCTTTACCTTGTTATATCTCTGTTTTCACTCTTATTTGCCCTCCTTCCATTTATTCTTGTTCCCACTCAATATTACTATCCCCGAAGTACCAGATCCTCTCATGCCACTTTTCTGTTAAAAGTTTTTGAATAGTTTCTGGTAGCCCACAGAAGTACACACACGGCGTATGAGGTCTCATGATTTTACTGCAGCCTTCCTTGTAGCTCATCATCCTCTCTCTTCATACACTCTGCTGTAGCTCAGGTGACACATTGTCACACATTGAGTAAAGTAGGCTGGGTAAGGGATGGAGACACCCAGGACTAGCTGGAGAAGGGAATGGTAAGTGCTGTCCTGCCAGGATTATTATACTTTTGGCTTTCTGTGTCTGTGCCTACTATGGTCTCTGTTGCCTGAAAGTAGGACACAATTACAAAGTCTAAAGAAATATAAAATAAATCCAATAGGGGTTTCAGAAATGCCCACTGGGTGGGGGTGGGGGACAAAAACAAAAGGTTTTACACAATGCTTTAAAGGTTTTTCATGGTTCCTGTGAGAAGGTCACTAGTTGATTTTAAAATGATATAAGCTAATACTACCCACTTGTGCCTTAGGGAGCATAGTGAGAGTTCTACCATGAGAAGCTTTTTGGAGCAGGAATTTTCTTTGTCAACAGAAGTTTTGTGATTATATATATATATATATATTTATGTATATATTTATGACCCCATAAATATAAATATAATGTTGTTTTTTCACAGGACAAATTAGTCAAGATGTCCACGACTTCGAAGCACTTTGGTCTGAAATATAAGGAAGAATTGTACATATTTAAAGAGCTTGAGAAGGTTCGCCGGGAGACTAAAAAGGATTCTCTCCTATTCAAGCACAAGTTGGTCTCCAAGCCGGCTGTAGATGAAGTCCCAGTCGGAGGCCTGCAGGCCCCTGTCCCTGCCTGGTCTGGGGGAAAAAGGGGCATTTCCAGCACTGGACCCCAGAAACCATCAGGGTCCCTTTGGGCTAAAGGCCCTGCAAGCCCCTATGCAGCCCTCCTGTGCCAGGCGCCCCGAGGCGCAGCGCGCCCCCCGGGCCCGAGAGAGGGGGCCGCCCCTGGGAAGACCGGGCCGTTTCGCCTTCAGGACTTCTACTTGCGGAGCTCCGCGTTCCTCCGGTACCGGCCGCAGAAGAAGCCGCCGGTCATCGCCACCGGAGCTGGCACGTCCAGACCTGTGATCCTGATGCCGCCGCCTGCGGCAAGGCAGAGGCCCGGGGCGCGCTGGGGCCGGAGGATTCCGCAGCTCACGGGCGCTAAGCCCGTTCTCCACCCGGCCCCAGGGTACGGTGCGAAGCTGGTGCTGGCGTCGCCCGCAGGAGCCAGCAAAATCAGGGACAGGGCGGGCAGCTCCATTTCCAGCGAGGACGGAGACGTGGAGGCGGCCACTCAGCAGAAGAGAGTGAGAATTCGAACCCACGTCTTGCGAGAGGGCGAGGCCAGGGAGCCGCGGGAATCGGCCGGGTCATTTTCCAAAACAGACGGGGAGAGTGTCCAACCGAGCGACCGGCGGCAGACCGCCCCACAGGCCCCGCCGCCCGTGCGAGTGACCCCGACGTCCATAGAGGAGGTCATTGCCTCGCTGCAGTCCGAGGCCCAGCTGGCTTCCGACCAGACTATAAAAGAGCTTATCCAGAGCATCCTGGGCCAGAGCTACGACTTTAAGATGGAAGTAGGTAAACCAGAAGGAGAGTGCTAGTTCTCCGTGGTAAATGCAACCTTAGGATACAGCCAGAAAACTATTTCAGGGCGTTGGGTGTGTTTTAAGCTAGGCAGAGCACTGGGGTGTTACTGACGCTCTTTTTTCAATTTGAATTTTTGAATTTTCCATCAAGGGATGGTAACCTCTTTTCAAAGGGAAAGCAATTGATAGGTTATTTCAAAAACTGGTTCAAAGAACATTAATTGTAGACCTGATTGGTGACCTTTACTTTTAAAATCTTTGTGATTAGTTAGTATTTAAAGAACAGAACAGATGTTTCCTATGAAAAACAGTCTTCTTCTGTTACAGCTTCGCATTATTAGCAGTGAATTTACATCCTAAGAAGAATAACATGTTACTATGGAAAAGTTGAATTTATAAGAATTCTGTAATATAATAATATTTTCAGTGAAAACCATTCTCTTAAAATATTTTTTTAAAAATTTACTTGCCAAGTCTTCCCAGCTATGGAGATTATAAGTGATTCTTTGTGTCATGCACTATGGGATATAGTTTACTTATGTTTTTGTCCCAGCAACACCCTATCGGGCGGAGACTGGTAAGAGCCCCGTTTTACATAGGAGGCTTCCTCAGTGGCTGTAATAATACACTGCTGAGCTGGGAGTCTCCCCCAGGCAGGCACACCCCAGAGACTAGACTGGAACCATGCCAGAACCATGCTTTTATTGATTTTGATGTGTCCCTGGTAAGGAGCAAAAGTAGATAGGGTCCTAGGTTAAGTAAGATATTTTGCCCATTATATAAGTTTTGCTCTGGGAGGGACATTCAAAACAAAAATGATAAGAGAACCTGAGTTCCACACAGAAAGTGGGGGATGGAGTAGGGGAGAGAAAGAGAAAAAAAAGAGACAGCCTTTTATGAGAATGGTAGTGAGAATGGCAGTAAGAGGGCCAAAGATTCTGTTACGGTTCTTGGCTGCAGCGCCAGACCTCCTGTTAGTACACAGGACAGTGCCGCCACATTATACCTTTAAAGGAGTCTTAGCTCCAGAATACACTCTTGGCTGTGATTTAAGGAATGTGATCCTAAAGCCCATTAGGGAAACAAAAACGTGTAAGAATAAGAGTCCCCAGTGTCGTCTTTGACCTAATGTTTATCAACAGAGTATGACAAATGTTTTCAGTTAAGACCCACATTGCCTCATGACTACTGAACAAGACCAGTGTGACTACTTGGGCCATTTCAAAATGGGTATTTCTAGTTCGGTTTTCTGTGGCTCCCATAGAAGAAGGCACCAGGCAGGGATATGCACTGCAGGCAGAGCCTTAACAGACAGAACAGGCCTTGGTGCCTGCCCCTGTGAGAAGCAGCTCTGTGGCATAGTGAATGTACTTGACATGAAGAGGGGCCTGAATTAGGAAATGGTTCAGAAGTCTTGTGCAGTTGGGGAAGGTTACATGTTCAGAGCAAGGGCCCATAGAGAGTTCATTTTGAAGGGTTCAAATGGAATAGACTATAAGAAGGGAGAGTATCAAATGGCAAATGAACACTGGACCGTGAATTTTGTTCTTTCTGGTATTTTTTTCTCTTATGTATCCTTTCTTCACACCAGTTACCTGAATTGTTTTGTGTAGGGGAGTGGACTGGAGCAGAGGAGTCAGGAGTTGGGGCACAAGCCTGGGTTATAAGACTTGGCCGGTATCAAATGCCTCGCTCCCATCCCTCCCTGCCCTCCATGATGCTGATTTTTAGTGCAGCCTAGGTTACATTCTTGCTTTTTACATTTTCCTTCCCTCTGCCCCAACACTTCCAGAAGATGGAGTTTTGCATAATTTTGGATAAAAGTGGTTTCAGAAGGTTTTATCAGAGTGAGAAGGGAACAGTGGAGAATTTGTTGAAATGGCTATGGTGGGGTAGGTGAGAGATAGCGAAAAAAATGCAAGTGTAAAAGTAGTCTAAATTATGATTTAAAACGTTCTTATGATTAGAATAAGGATATTTGCTTTGAACATTTGGAGTTTATATAAACAACATTCTCTTCGGGATAAGCAAGGCACATGGTTCTTCCCTTTAGACATGTTACCATGGAGCCACACAGCAATCCCTGGAGGGAAAGGCAAAGGATAGGACAGTCTGGGCATAGTATATTGTCTCTGTTTAGGGCTTGGGTAAGGCCATGCCAGAGCTCCATAAATAATTACATAGGCCAACAAGTGCACAGAATACCCGAAGACCAGAATACCTTAGCTGTCAAATGTAAGTCAAACATGCTAAACCAGAGTATTTCAACCTTGGCTTTACTGACATTTGGGGTTGGATAATTCTTCATTGTGGGACGCTATCCTGTGAATTGAAGAATGTTTAGAGTTATTCCTGGCCTCTACCCACTAGATGCCTGTAACACAATCCTCTGCCTGTCCCCTGCCCCCAACGTCATGACAATAAAATCTTTTGAGATGTTGCCAGATGAGACCCTGGGAGAAGGGCAAAGTTGCTTCCCCCACTTCCTGACCCAGTTGAGCACCACTGGCCTAAATAGCAGGAGCGTTAGAAATGTAATAAGGTCCTATGTTTGTTTTATTGAGAAGTTGAATATTATCACTCACAAAATACATTCTAATTATGAGACTAGAGTTTCAGAGACTACCTTCCAGATGTTAATTGAGGATAAAGGAGTCAGCCTTTCCTTGCTTCTTTCAAGTGTAGCTGTTTTTGGTTATACAACTAAAAAAAAAAAAGAGCTTAATATGACCTAGGTAATAGGGGATTCACGTTTCAAGGTCTCTTATATACAAATACTGTATAGCTCATAAGAAAATATTGTATCATAAAACTTATTCTACTTCCACTTCATGAAGATGAAATAGGTGTACTTTTCCTTATTTCTTCTTCTAAGTCCAAATACTAACGCTGGACATTATTTGTAAGATAAATGTGAGAAGACTCCAAAAGTTGGAGAAAAGCAGTAAAAATGCTATCCCCTCTCTCCCTTCATGTCCCTGATGGCCATGGGGGAACAGTCATGAGACACTCCTATCCCTCCCAACCAGAATGGTGTCAGTGGAGGCCTACTGGGAGCCATAACTCCTACCCCCACCCAGCAGTAACTTGCTGTCAACAGAAACCAAGTGGGGAACCTGGACTACTACCTCTGCCTAGCAGCAATGAGGCAGCTCCTGCCCTCCCCCAACTGCCCCTACTACAGCAATGTCAGAGAAGGCCAGCTAAAACAGAACGTTTAAATAAGATCCAAATTCTCATAACTTACTACCCAAAGTCTTCAGGTTTCAATAGAAAATCACTTGGCATACTAAGAACCAGGAATATCTTGACTCAAAAGAAAGAAAAGACAATCAATATGCTATTGAGATGACAGAGATGTTAGAATTATCTGACAAAGATGTTAAAGTGGCCCTCAAAAAAAATGCTTCAATAAACAATTATGAATACACTTGAAACAATGAAAAAATAGAAAGTCTTAGCAGAGAAATAGAAAGTCTCAGTAAAGAAATAGAAGATATAGAGAGGCAAAGGAAAATTTTAGAACGAAAAATACAATAACTGAATAAAAACTCGATGGATGGCTCAACAACTGAATGGAGAGGACAGAGGAAAGAATCAGTGACATTGAAGATGGAACAGTACAACCTACTTAATCTGAACAACAGAGAGACAATAGACAGAAAGAAAATGAATAGAGCTTCAGGGACCCGTAGGCCTATAATAAAACATCTTCATGTCACTGGAAGCCGAGTGAGTCCCAAACCAAAGAAACCCAAAGGAATCGACACCAAAACATAATAGTCAAACTTGGAAGTTTAAAGGGGGAAAAAGAAACCTTGATAGTAGTGAGAAAGAACAATGTGTTACCATAGGAGAAAACAACTTGAATGACAGTGGATTTCTCATTAGAAACCATAGAGACCAGAAATAATGGGCACAGCATTTTTCAAATGACAGAAGAAAAGCATTGTCTATCCAGAATTCTATATCCAGTGAAATTATCCTTCAGGAATGAAGAGGAAATGAAGACATTGTCAGATGAAGGAAAGCTAAGAGAATTTGTCATTAGCAGCCCTACCCTAAGAAAATGGCTATAGGAAATTCTCTAAAGAGGAAGGAAATAAATAGAAAAAACGGACTCATAGAATGCCAGAAAGGAGGAACACAATAAACAAAAATGCACAATAAACAAAAATGATGGCTAAATACAGTAGACTTACTTTCTCCTCTTGAGCTGTCTAAATTTTGTGTTTGATGGTTGATGCTAAAATTATAATACTGATGTGGTTCTAAATGTATGTAGTGGAAATATTTAAGACAATTATGAATAGGGGAGGGTAAATGGACATAAATGGAGTCAAGTTTTCTATACTTTAATTGGAAAATGACTATATCAGTATACTGTGAAAAGTTATGTATATATAATTTAATACCCAGAGCAATGAATAAAAAAGCTATACAAAGAGTTTCACTCAAAAAGCATGATAGATAAATCAAAACAGAACTCTAAAAACTGTTAAGTAACCCATTGGAAGGGAGGTAAAAGAAAAAAAAAGAACAGAACAAAAAACAAAAAATAAAGTGACAGCTTCAAACTCTAACATATCAATAACTACATTAAATATAAATGGTCCAAATACACCAATTAAAAGAGATTGGCAAGTGGATTGGCAACTACATATTGTCTACGAGAAACTTACTTCCATGTAACGATACAGGTATTGAAAGTAAAGAATGAAAGAAATATATATCAGGCACACAATCAAAAGAAAGCAGGGGTGGCTATATTCATTTCAGATAAAGTACACTTTACAACAAAGAAAATTACCAGAGACATAAGATGGCATTATAATATGATAAAGGGTCAAACAATCCTATATGTGCATGAACCAAATAATAGAGCTGAAAAATATGTGAAGTAAAAACTGAAAGGGTAAATAGACAAATTTATAATTACAGTTGAAGACCAACACTCTTCTTTCAACAATTGATAGCAAAACTAGACAAATTCTCTAAGGATATAGAACCCATCACCAGCAACCACGAGGATCTAATAATCTACGTTTATAGAACACAGCACCCAAAAACAGCAGAATGAACATTTTTGTTAACTGTCCATGGAACATATACTAAGACCATATCTGGGCCATAAAAATGAAGTTCAGTAAATTAAATCATAGTGTGTGTTCTCTGACCAAAATGGAATTAAACTAGTATTAACAAAATGATAATAGAAAAACCTCCAATAACTTGGAAACTAAACAATATAGTTCTAAATGATCCATGGATCAACAAGAAGTCTTAGGGAACTTTTAAAAAAGATATTGAACTAAATAAAAATAAAAATACAACATATCAAAATTTTTGGGATACAGGTAAAGCAATGCATTTATCCTAGAGAAATGAAAACTTGTATTTAAACAAAAGCCTGAGATGAATGTTCTTAGCGTTTATTACTTAATAACTAAAAACTAGAAACAACCCAGATGTCCTTCAAGGAGTAAATGGATATATTACTCAGCAATAAAAAGAAATTAAATACTGATACCTGCTTGGATGAATGTCCAGAAAATTATGTGGAGGCAAAAAAGCCAATCTCATTTGCTATTGTATATATAATTCAATTTATACAGCATTTTAAAAATCATAAAATTATGGGAATGGAAAACAGATTTGTGGCTGCCAGAGGTTGAAGACAGGCTTAGGGTAGGGGAGGATGGGAGGGAAGTGTGTGTGGCTTTAGAAAGGAAACATGGGAAATCCTTGTGTTGATGGAAATGTTTTATGTTTCGACTAGTATCGGTGTCAGCATCCCAATTGTGATATTGTGTTACAGTTTTTGCATGATATTACCATTGGGGAAATCTGGATAAGGGGTAAATGGGATATCTCTGTATTATTTGTTACAAGTAAAGATAGATCTACAATGATCTCAAAATAAAAACTTGAAAATTTTATCAGATTTTTTAACATAAGGAAAATAATATATCCTCTTCTAAGGTTACTGTAGCCCCCAAACGGTAACCAATACTTACTGTTTATCCTTCTACACTTACCTTAGTTCTTTAGTACAAATGTGTACACATACATACACACATATAGAAAGTTTTTTCTTTACAAAAATAACATATGGTATACATTATTCTGCAACTGTTTGATGCATATCAATGGACATCAATGGATCTATATAGTTTCTAATTCTTTTATTTTTTAAAGACTTGTATTAAAATATAGCTAACTAATAATGTTTTATTAGTTTCAGGGGTACACCATAGTTATTCAACATTTATAGATCTAAAGAATTGATCACCATGATAAATCCAGCAATCATGTGATACCGTGCCACCCTATCACAATATTAGTGACTATATTCCCCATGTTGTACATTACATCCACATGACTATTTGTTTAATACCTGGATATTGGACCACTTATTGCTCTCCACCTTTCCCCTCCTTTTGAAATTTTCAGTTACAGTTGACATTCAATATTATATTAATTTCAGGTGTACAGCATATAGTTAGATGTTTATATAATGTAAGAAGTAATCCCCCTGACTAGTACCCACCTGGCACTATACATAGTTATTACCATATTATTGACTATATTCCCTATACTTTACTTTACATTCCCATGATAATTTTGTAACTACCAATTTGTACTTCTTAATTCCTTAACCTTTTCACCCACAACCCCAACCCCCCTCCCATCTGGCCACCATCAAAATGTTCTCTATCTATGAGTCTGTTTCTGTTTTTGTTCCACATATAAGTGAAATAACATTACATCTGTCTTTCACTGTGACATACTCCACTCAGCACATTACCCTCCAGGTCCATCCATGCTGCTGTAAATAGTAAGAACCCATTCCCTTCCATGGCTGAGCAATATTCCATTGTATATATGTACCACCTCCTCTTTATCCATCCTTCAATTGCTGGACACCCAGGCTGCCTCCACATCTTGGTCATTGTAAACAAGGCTGCAATGAACATACAGGTGCACATGTTCCCTTGAGGTAGCATTTGGGTTTCTTTGGATAATTACCCAGAAGTGGGATTACTTCTTTGTCTCTTGTTATATAGCTTCTGTTTTAAAGTTTGTTTTGTCTGGTATAAGTAGTGCTATCCCAGGCTTTTTTTCTTTTTTCTATTTTCATGAAATAACTTTTTCCATCCCTTTACTTTCAGTCTGTGGGTGTCTTTCAGTCTGAAGTGTCTCTCTTATAGGCAGCATATGTAAGGGTTTTATTTTCTTCTCCATTCAGCCTCCCTATACTTTTGTGTTTTTTTTAAAGATTTTTTTATTTTTAAATTTTTTTATTGGGGAATTGGGGGAGGGAGCAGCATTGGAGAAACCGGAAACAGGAACAGATGAATTGCTACCCTTTTGTTCTTCAGTCTAGTTGTGGAGGATGTCACTTCACTGGCCCATGTTGGTATTGTGATCTTTGCACTCTTCCCGGCTGAGGCAGATTGGTCACAGGCCATTGGATGGCCACTCACGGAGGCTCAAGGCAGCTCATGCTGGCTGCCAGCTGCTCACACCAGCTTCCGGCCATTCATGGTAGCTCACGGCAGCCCACTGCAGCTCCACTGCAGCCTATGCTGTCTCCAGCCACTCACGGCAGCCTAGCTCTTGGTCGAGCTGTTGTTCACCATCTTAGCTGTAGAGAGCGTGGCGTTACTGGTCCATGTGGGATCTGAACCAGTGGCCCTGCTGCTCAGAGCTCGCGCTCCCAAGCCAACTCCTAACCAACGAGCCACTTGGCCGGCCCCCTGTGTTTTTGATTGGAGCATTTAATCCACTTACATTGAAAGCAATTATTGATATGTAGTTATTGCCATTTTATTACTCATATTTTTATCTCCCCCACACCTCAGCCTTCCACCCATCTTAAAAAAGCCCCTCTAGCGCCTTGTAATACTGATTTGGTGGTGATAACTTCTTTAGCTTTTTCTTGCCTGGGAAGCTCTTTATCTCTCAATTTAAATGATAGCCTTGCTGGGTAGAGTAGTCTTGGTTCTAGGCCCTGGTTTTTCCATCACTTTGAATATTTTGTGCCAATTCCTCCTGACCTGCAAAGTTTCTGTTGAGAAATCACCCAATAATGTTATGGGAGCTTCCTTTTAAGTTACTAGCTGCCTTTCTCTTGCTGCTTTTAGGATTCTCGTTTTGTCTTTAACCTTTGCCATTTTAATCATGATGTGTGTTTTTGTGGGCCTATTTGGGTTCATCTTGTTTGGGACTCTGTGCTTCCTGGGATTGTATGTATTTCCTTCACCAGGTTAGGAAAGTTTTCAGTCATTATTTATTCAAATAGGTTCTCAATCCCTTGCTTTCTTTCTCCTTCTTCTGGTACTCCTATGATGCAACTGTTGTTACACTTGATGTTGTCACAGAGGTCTCTTCAACTCTCCGCAGATTTGTGGATTGTTTTTTCTTTTTGCTGTTCCAGTTGGGTATTTTCTGCTGCTTTGTTTTCCAAATCACATATGCAGTCCTCTGCTTCATCTAGTCTGCTGGTGATTCCTTCCTGTGTATCCTTCATTTCAGTTATTGTATGCTTCACTTTTGACTGGTTCTTTCTTTCTTCCTTTTTTTTTTTTAAATAGCTGAGCCATCCTGCCACCTGTTGGCAGCTCAACGGCAACTCAGCTCGGGCTGGCATTGAACCGCCGTTGCTCAGAGCTCAGCTTGCACTCTTCAGCGAGCTCTTAACCAACTGAGCCACTTGGCCGGCCCTTTGACTGGTTCTTTCTTATGGTTTCTATATCTGTTTTTATGCTGGCTATCTCTTTGTTAAATTTCTCACTAAGTTCCTTGAACATCCTTATAACCATTGTTTTGAACTCTGTATCTGGTAGGTTGCTTACCTCCATTATGTTTAATTCTTTCTCTGTGGAGTTTTCCCCTCTTTCATTTGGGACAAATTTCTTTGTTTCCTCATTTTGGCTGCCTGTCTGTGTTAGTTTCTGTGTGTTAGGTAGATTTGCTACATTTCTCAGTCTTAGCCAGGTGGTCTTATGTACTATGTGCCCTGTGGGGCCCAGTGGCACAGTCTCCCTGGTCACCTGAGCTGGATGTTCCAGGGGTGTCCTTTGTGTGGGTTGTGTGTGCCCTCCTGTTATAGTTGAGCCTTGATTGCTGTTGGCATGTCAGTGGGTGGTATTGACGGTCAGGCTGACTGGCTGTGGGGTTTGGCCATGTCCACATCTTATGGGCTGCTGTGCAGGGGGCTTACCCCATGAAGCGGGATTTGCCCCAGCAAGATCTGGTGACTGTTGAGACTGCCCTTTGTATTTACTCTTGTGGGGGCTAATTGAGTGTTGCTCCACTGGGGTCTGAAGCTAACCTCCAAATACGTTGGTTCTGGGGCCTCTTGGGAGGGGCTTCATGCAGGCTCAGGTCAGCCACTGCCTGGACCGCCTGGGACTACCTGATTGGAGCTACAAAGCAATCCACAGTTGTTTGCTGCCTGTGGTGTACCTGGAAGCATGTGGGAGAGGCAGCCCACTGCAAATTGAGGATGGCTGCTACCAGTACCAGGTCTGGGGTAGCTCCGCAAAACCCAGGACTCTCAGAGGCCTGATGCCACCTGCCTGCTCCTGAAATGTTCAGCCACTGATAAAGCCTCCAGCTGTAGACAAGTTGGGTGAGACAGGGTCTCAGTGAGTCAGCAGGTTGGAGCAGTGAAGCTCACCAGGCCAATCAGATTCAGATTTGGCCTGTGGGGGAGGGCTCAACACAGGAACGATGGCTCCTGCCTGCTGGCTGCATAGGAGAAGGGCCCCACACAGGGAAAATGGTCCAGTCCTCGGCTGAGTTTACACAACTCAGTCTCTCATATATGTCTCTGACACCCCCAGAGTCACCATGCCTCTGCCAAAGCCCAGTGCAGGCCCTGTAAGAGGGTTTCTTGGTTTCCCACCGCCTTCTGTCCCCATCTGGACAGAAGGAATCCCTACTTTTTTTCACAGCCAAAAGTCGTGGGGGCACCTCTTGTTGACACCAGTAATCTGGGATGGGGAGCCTGATGTAGGGGTCTGGGGTCCCTTATTCCTTCATGGGGAACCTCTGCAGCCGAGATAGCTCTCCTAATTTTCAACTGCCGTAAGTGTGGGACCAACACTTTTCGCATCTCCGCCCCTCCTACCAGTCTTGATGAAGCTTCTTTTTTTTATATCCTTGATTATAAAACTTCTGTTCAGGTAGACTTCAGATGGTTCTCCAGGTTGATTGTTCTATAATCTAGTTATAATTTTAATGTATTCATGGGATGAAACAAGCATAGCATTTATCTGTTCCCCCATTTTGGATCTCCTTGCTGTCATTACCCTAATTTATTCTTTTAAATAGCTGCATTTTATTCCATAGTATTAAAACATGTTCTTGGCTTTGTTGTTGTTGTTTTCCAAATTTCATCTTTCCTTACCCTAGGAACAAAATTTTGTTCATTGGAGGTATAAATCAGGGAACCTACCAGGATCTGGGCAAAGAAAAGCAATCTATATTGTTCAAATGACATCAGTACAATTGGGAGGGACTAATTTGGACAAATCTTTTCTATTCAAAATCACTGACACATTTGTTACATTTTCTTTTATTATTCTCATAAGCATAGCAGCCTAAGCTACTAGTAAGAAGTTTCTTAATTTACAGGGTGTTTTTTTTTCCTCTGAAGTTTTACAACCTCTCAGATAATATTTGGATTCTTTCAATTAATACAAAATGCTAATGCTTTTAATTTTCATTTATTCATTAACGATGGAAAATAAGATATTTATAGTATTCCTTGAAGGAAAATTCATACTCCTTTAGCCAGTTTGATTGTAGTAATGATTTTGAACCAAGCTAGAAGTTGTTCCTTTAAAATAAACTTGTTCTTAAAATCATAAATAAAATAAAATAAAATAAACTTGTTCTTTGTTGAATACAAGCGCAGTTTATTTTCCATGAGGATTTTCTTTTAAGATTCAAACAAAGAGTTTCTTGAAAAATGAAACACTAATTTATTATAAAATTCAGACATATTTTTTTTCTGTTGCTTAGTACAGATGCTGCTCAGAAATTATTTATTTTTCCTTTTGCCTGTTTGTACAATGAAACCCCTTAATTTAGAACATAAAGGACAGATGCATTTGAATTTTGAGTGATCCATTTTCACATATACCAAGGTTTAAGTACATGTGAAGTAAGTGAGAAATTTTAAATTTTTGCAAAATAATTGCTTTTGCCTGACTATTTCAGGTATAATTATTTGGATATTTAGGATAAAAGCATCTCCCCTTTGTAGATTGTTACAGTAATACCTTGGTTTGCAAGCATAATTCGTTCTGGAAACAAACTACTCATATTGCAAGACATCACTCATTTACCAAGTTAAAATGTACTTAGGTTGGTGCACAAGTAATTACTTGAATTGGCAGAAACTGCTATTACTTGTGCACCAACCTAATAGAAATGTTTGCTCGTCTTGTGGAATACTTGCAAACCAAGTTACTCGCAATCCACGGTTTTACTGTATTTGAATACATAACTGAATTTTAACTTTGATTTCCCAATGTAGACATTTTTAACACTTTTAAATTTTAAGGACTGATCCAAGGGCTTAGAATCTCCTTCAGTGCAAGGTGAGGAGGGCACTAGGTGATAAGATGCATATTTAAAACCCAGCACTAAATGCCACCTTAACATTATAATTTTACTCTACTTTAAGGGTAATTTTGGTGATATTTTCAAGGCATGATTTCCATCTACTTTGTGTAAAATAAAAAGAAAGAGTTAATACAATTTAAAAATTTTTAAAAATGTAATGTTGATATCAGGGCTTAGAATAATATGGCTACCTTGACAGACGGTTGAACCAATCGAATATTCCAGTGAGGTTCCACCTCATTGACATATTGTACATGGGAGGCTGTTTATTATTGAAAAGTACAGTAATTGGTTGAGATTTAAGCCTGTCATTCTGTAGCTGTAAACAGCCTGAAGCTAGGCAGCTGTGTTTTTTACAGTGCTTGTTTTAAAGCATAATAGATAACATGCGGGTTTTAATAAGGATGGGTGGATAAACAGTTTTGACAGTAAAATGAAAATCTTGAGAACTAGCCAGCCACAATCATGTTGTAGAATCTCTCATCCCAAATGAAAGAAGCCTGATAGACTGTGCAGCACATTTTCTAGTTGTGCTGAATATATATTTCATTTTGGGGGGAATATTCTTTTACAAGTACCTGATTTTCTTTGTCCATTGCAAAGTGTGCTGAATCTTGGTCTCATCATAGTGGAGAAGGATGGCTTGCCCAAATCAGCCACATTTATTATCTTAATGCATTTTTTTCAAGCATAGTAGGAAAAAGGTTAAATTCTTAGTCTAATGCATTGAAACTTAAAATAATAGATTCTCATTTAATAAATTTTCCTTGACATATTTTACTTTGTGTTCTTATTATATGAAAAAGAACTTTCAGAGTCCTGGTGATAAATTTTTCCATAGTTTCCTTACTCTTATTTTTCATTAAAGTAGTGTCTGTAGCTGGAAGGTAAACTCATTAACTTTGAATTATAGATAATGAAACAACCTAATGAGAGAAAGTGATTTTTGCAAGGCCATACAGCTAATTAGCATAGTTGGGACCAGAACCCATTTAATCCTTCTGACAGCCAGACCAGAGTTGTTTTTCTCCTTGTTACATCATGTTGATAGCACTTCCTTTCTCTTTTCCCCCATCTTCCCTTCTTTCTTCCTTCACTGTTTTAAGACCTATACCCCAAGTATCCAGAATTATTTCTCACTGTGACTTCTCCCTTCTCATATCTGTGATGACCGCATTAATGGGACGATCATCAAACTCTCTTCTCTTGGGGTGGCCACCCAAAACCTCTTTCTGGTGACATCTGAGTCCAGAACACTTAGGCCTGGGGAGGGTCAGTAAGAAATAAGGATTTACTGCTCACAGAGCCCTGCGGTGGTGATAGAGATGGTGCGTTTGTGATGGAACTTGGGTTGGGCACCTAAGGTACTGCATTGTGTCATCAAGTGAAAGGATACAGGTGGGATGAATTACAGGCAATGATGACATAAATTGTTGGTTATATGATCACTAACCAGTTGCATTCAGTCAGAGACCACTGATTCTGCCAACTTAGGTTGCTGTTAATATGAATAAAGGATAAAATTTCCATGATCTGCCATCTCTCATGTCAAAGGCAAAGTAACAGACTGCCCCACTTCTACTTCATATCATTAGCTTTATTTTAATTTGAACTCTTTGAGCTATTCTCAAAGTGAAGAGATACCTACAAGTACTTTTTCCTTTTAGCCTAATGGATATGGGCTATGAGTACCCATTCTTTTGTGGCACAAAGAACTACTTTTGAAATACTTGAAATCTTGTTATATGTGGAGGGGTTGAGGGTGTTGTTGAGATCCCTCCACTTGAGAGAATGCAGTGTTGTGTCAGTGGCCTTACTAGGAATGCCCCAAAGCCAGACGGAAAGCCAGCATTTTGGATATTACCTAAGCAAGGTAATGGGATTGCCATGATCACATGGTTAACTGTTAATCAGCATACAGGCCATCAGATCTGACCAGTTTTGATAATAAGTGAAGTCCTCTGCATCCTACGCCCCTTTCTTACCTTTTAAATTGGTAGTCTACTCTTTAGATCTCACAGATAACACAGTAAATAAAATTCCTGTCCTTTGCTTGGCTTACTACAAATTTATTAGGCACACAGGAGGAGATTAGAATAAAGCCAGACCTCATCATTTCAGTCATATTTCCCCTCAAGAACGTTTCCAGTCTCAAGCTCTTCATCTCTTAATCATTGGCAGTAAGGTTCTGAAGAAATGAAAGATTGAGACAGCTGAGACACTTTTCATTGTTCTGATTTCATTATACTGTTGAGACCTGCCTAGATGTACAGCCTTTGACAATCAATTATTTCTCTAGAAAGTGATTATTAAACAGTTCACTGAATTATGGCTTTTTATGCATGACTGTTCTATTGCTCTTTAGGGTTAAGTGAAAAAGTTTATTAAATATCCATTTACAATGGAATCTTTGAAAATGCTAAGTGGAATGCATAATTCATATAGGCTGTCACTAGTACAATGCCAAATCAGTTTAGCCAAATATCAAGTAACAAGGAAATGGGAGTAAGTAACAGTCCTAATGGAACGAGTTCTGGGTAGCTGAGGGGTGCAGATAATCAGAAAACAAAATAATAGTGACTTAGACAACAATGACTTGGGAGTTTATGTCTTTCTTGCAAAAAGTTCATGTAAACAGTAATGTAGGACTGATATGGTGTTTTACAGAGTCAGGGATCCAATATCCTGCCATCTTACTGCTTCACTGACTGTTTTCCTCATCACAAAGGTCATCTCAAGGTCCAGTATGGCTGCTATGGCCATCAAATCTGCATTCCAGTCAGCAGGCCTTAAACAAGAGAAGTGTGTGGTCAGACAATTATTTATTTTAAGAAGAGATCCTCCTGACTAGTCTAGTACCCACCTGGCACTATACACAGTTATTACCATATTATTGACTATATTCCTTATGCTTTACTTTACATCTCCATAATTATTTTATAACTGCCAATTTGTACTTCTTTTTTTTAAAATCAGGTCACAGGTTTTTGAAATTTTATTGGGGAACCGTGTGTTTTTCATCTCCAAGTCAAGTAGTTGTCTTCAATCTAGTTGTGGAGGGCGCAGCTCCTTGGCCCATGTGGGAATTGAACCAGCAACCTTGGTGCTATGAGCCTGCACTCTAATCGCCTGAGCTAACCAGCCACCCCTCAATTTGTACTTCTTAATCCCTTCACCTTTTTCACTCTGCTCCCCAACACCCTCTCATATATCACCCCAACAAATCTAATACCAGTATGACACCATACATAGTTATTATAATATTACTGACTATATTCCTTGTGCTATATACCCTACATCCCCATGACTACTTTGTAACAACTAATTTGTACTTTTTAATCCCTTCCCCTTTTTCACACACCTCCTCAAACCTCTCTCATCTGGCAACCATCAAAATGTTCTCTGTGTCTGAATCTGTTTGTGTTTTTGTTGTTGTTTAGATTCTACATATAAACAAAATCACATTGCATCTTTCACTGTTTGACATACCCTCCAGGTCCATTCATGTCTCAGCAGATGGCAAGAACCATCCCCTTCCATGGCCAAACAGTATTCCATTGTATACGAAGTCTGCCAATTACAGTCGCGAGCTCATCCTAGAAAAAGTGTTACATGCCTCATTGCTGAATATCACTATGGTCACCTTCGAAGTACTCCCCTTGGGAAGCTCTGCAGTGATGCCAGTGCCTAGTCCACCCTTCAAAGCAATTTTGGAACTCTTTCTGGAATGGCCATCAGAACTTGTCATATTACCTTTAATGTCCTGAATGTCATCAAAATGTCTTCCTTTCAATATTTCCTTTATTTTTGAGTAAAGAAATAAGTCATTGGGGGCCAGATCAGGTGAGTAGGGAGGGTGTTCCAATACAGAACTTATTTACTGACTAAAAGCTTCCTCACAGACAATGCGGTGTGAGCTGGTGCATTGTCGTGATGCAAGAGCTTCTTCAGGACCATTTTTGCACATACCTTTCTCATGCCAAGATTTTCAGTTAAAATTATCCTAATTACATCTCTATCGATGTTTACTTGGTCTTCTATGCTTCTCATAGTTAGCCGACAATGTCAATGCATAATTTGACAAATTTTTGCGATGTTTTCATCAGTTCTGTTTCCTACTGGCCACTCTGACCTCTCTTCATCAGTGACACTCTCCCCTCAGAAAAATGTTTAGTCCATTTGTACACTGCCATTTTCTTCATGCCATTTTTCCCATAAACTTGGACTAACATATCCCTTATTTCACTTCCACTCTTGCCAAGTTTAACAAGAAATTTAATGTTTGTTCATTGTTCTAATTCAAGCTCCGACATTCTCGTGATGGCACACAAAAAACACGCAACAACAATAATGAACGCCACTCAGCAAGACACTGCCACGTGTGGATACGAATACAGCTGTGAGACACTGATATACCAAGATTATGAAACCTTACCAGGCTGTTTGTACAGTGCTGCCAATGTAAGTGCATGGTGGCAAGTTCGTGAACTAAATTTTCAGTCCTTGTATATGTACCACCTCCTCTTTATCCATTATTCTACTGATGGACACCCAGGCTGCCTTCACATCTTGGCCATTGTAAACAATGCTGCAGTGAACATATGGATGCACAGGTCCTCTTGAAGTAGCGTTTTGGGCTTCTTCAGATACATACCCAGGAGTGGGAATACTGGGTGCCTCTTTTTTTCTTGTTATAGCCATTGTTTTAAAGTCTATTTTGTCTGGTATAAGTATTGCTACCCTAGCTTTTTTTTTTTCTTTTTTTTCCATTTTCATGAAATAACTTTTTCCATCCCTTTACTTTCAGTCTGTGTGTGTCTTTCAATCTGAAGTGAGTCTTTTATAGGCAGCATATTTAAGCATTTTGTTTTTTTCTCCATTCAGCCACCCTATATTTTTGACTGGAGTGTTTAATCCAGCTACATTGAAAGCAATTGTTAATGGATATGTAGTTATTGACATTTTATTATTCATATTTTTGACCCTCGCCCCCATCTTAAAGAAGTCTCTAGCTCCTTGTAATACTGGTTTGGTGGTGATGAACTCCTGTAGCTTTCTCTTGTCTGGGAAGCTCTTTATCTGTACTTCAATTTTGTTTTTTTTCTTTTTTTTTAGCTGAGCCATCCTGCCACCTGTTGGCAGCACAGCGGCAGCTCAGCTCGGGCTGGGCATCGAACTGCCATTGCTCAGAGCTCAGCTCGCACTCTTGAGCTCTTAATCAACTGAGCCACTCAGCCAGCCCTTGTCCTTTGATTTTAAATAGGCCTTGCTGGGCAGAGTGTCTTGGTTGTTGGCCCTTGATTTCCATCACTTTGAATATTTCCTGCCAATCCCTTCTGGCCTGCAAAGTTTCTGTTGAGAAATCAGCTGATAGGTAACTAACTGCTTTCCTCTTGCTGCTTTTAGGATTCTCTCTTTGCCTTTAACCTTTGCCGTTTTAATTACAATGTGTCTTGGTGTGGGCCTGTTTTGGTTCATCCTGTTTGGGACTCTCTGCACTTTCTGGGCTTGTACGTTTATTTCCTTCACCAGGTTAGGAAAGTTTTTACTCATTATTTCTTCAAATAGGTTCTCAATCCCTTGCTTTCTCTCTTCTCCTTCTAGTTCTCCTATGATTCAAATGTTGTTATGCTTGATGTTGTCCCAGAGGTCTCTTAAACTCTCGTTAGATTTTTGGATTCTTTTTTCTTTTTGCTGTTCCAATTGGGTATTTTCTGCTACCTTATTTTCCAAATCATAGATTATGGGCTGCTTTGTGCGGGGCTTACCCCATGGAGCGGGATGTGCCCCACTGGTCTCTAGTGCCTGTTGAGACCACCCTTTGTGTGTGCTGCTTGTGGGGCTAATCGGGTGGTGTTCTGCTGTGGTCTGAAGCCAACTTCCAAGTAATCATAAGTTGGTTCTGGGGCGTGTTGGGAGGTGCTTCATGTAGGCCCAGGTCAGCCACTGGTTGTACCAACCAGGAACTACCTGGTAGGACCTACAAAGTGATCCGTGTTTTTTCACGGCCTGTGCTGTACCTGGAGGCACATGGGGGTGGCCACACTACAAATCAAGGATGGCTGCCACCAGGACTGGGTCTGGGGTAGCTCTGCCAAAAACCAGGACATTCTGAAGCCTGCTGCCACCTGCCAGCTCCCATAAGCTTTCTGCATTAAGCAAGTTGGGTAAGGCAGGGACTGAGTGAGTCAGCAGGATGGAGCAGCAGAGCTCACTAGGCCAATCAGATTCAGATGTGGCCTGTGAGGGCGGGCACAACACTGGAAAGATGGAGCCTGCTGGCTGCATGGGAGAAGGGCCTTACTCAGGGAAAATGGGGGCTGTCTCTCCAGTTCTCCCTCGCCCCGATGTTACACAACTCCATCTCTCACCAAATGTCTCAGTGGCCCCAGAATCACCGTCCCTCTGCCGGAGCCCTGGGTGAGTGCCTGCATGGACCCTTTAAAAGGATGTTTGGATTTCCCCTGCAGCCTTCCATCCCACCCGGATGGTTGACAGTCGGTCGGAATCCCCACTGTTTTTCACATCCTGATGTTGCAGGCCTTCTTTTCCTGGCACCAGCACTCTGGGTTGGGGAGCCTGGTATGGGGGGCTGGGGTCCCTCGCTTCTTGGGTATGGAACCTCTGGCTGAGATATCTCTCTCGATTCTCAATTGCCACATGCCAGTCTAGGCCCAACCCATTTCACATCTCCACCCATCCTACCAGTTTCAACGTGGCTTCTCCTTTATATCTTTAATTACAAAACTTCTGTTCAGCAAAATTCAAGATGATTCTCCAGGAGGTTAATTGTTCTTTAATTCAGTTGTAACTTTGATGAGTTCACAGGATGACTTAAGCACAGTGTTTATCTACTCCGACATCTTGGATCTCTGTCCTTTATCTCAGTTTCTTTAATGATTATTGATTTGTTCAGGCTTTAAATTCCCTCTGTCCCCCAGGTGAATTTTGTGACATGTGTTTCTAGACAATAATTCTTTTTATCTGTTTCTCCACATTTATTGGCATGAAGTTATTCATAGATTATTTCTTCTTATTTTGTGGCTTTGTCTTTTGATTTTATAGATGTGGTATCTGTCTCAGCATATAGTGGTATGACTCTCAGTCTCCAAACACAGATATGCAAGAAATATGTTTATTTCTCTAGAACTCAATTTAGTCTTGCATTTCATTAGTACCACAGAAATTTGATCTTAGGCAATTTGGAGATCCCGTCTCCATCCCTGGGTTATTTACAGAGTCCTTAAGATCATGTGCCATGCTGAGGTTTGCTGAGACAGCCATACTTCCATCTGGTGGTACACTTAGGTCTCGTTGGGAAAGGGAGTCTTGTGCACGCAGTTTTTTGATCCCCATTCATCTTATAAGAATTGGGCCTGGGACGTTTCCTTACCAGGAGATAAAGAATTTTCACAGCATGTGCTGGGCTTTTAGCCTTGTGTGGGAATGTCTTTTCCTGTTTTAGACTCAGTGTGCGCTTCTTTGTTTTGCTTAAGTGTGTGTGTGTCATATGGCACCTGGCCAGCTCCACTACTACATTTGTCCCCTGAAGGGAGGGGATGGGACCCTTTATTTTGCAGAGCAAGAGGGGTGTGTTGGAGGCCAGTGGTTTTGCATTGGCTGTAAAGAGGGACCTGGTGGCCATGGCGGGCTGATGGCCGCTACTAAAGCTGATCTTGTTCTGTCTCTTCTTTATGTAACGTCGTTCCATCCAGTGCTTGCCCGTGTTTTCTCTGACAACTCCAGTACCATGATATAATGGGCAGTAGTGTTTGGACGTTACTCCTGGTAATAGGCAACAGATGCCACTTGCTGGACATATCTGGACAGAAGTCATTTTACTATTCTCAAGCCATGCTGGGGCCTGGTAAACTATGCACTACTCCATCTGCTTTGACACTCCCATGTGGCCATGTCTTCTCCGGGATCTTGCTGCTTCTTGGCTTCTCCTTAGGAAGCGATCTTGGCTCTTTTCTGTTTGTCAGCCACACGAACACCTTATTTCCTTAGGGCTTAGCCCTGGGGTGCTGGGTGTGAGCCCCTATCCCAGGGACCCAGCAGCATTTAGATTTTCATCACCTACCTGCCAACTTCCTCTGGTCCAGGAATTTAGTTATTTTCTAGTTGCAGGGGGAGGAAATATAACTGAAACAAATTCATCTTGGTTTTTGCTCAAATCCATTGTCATTGTCCAGTTTTCTTTCATTCCACAAGATGTCCAGATTTTTGAAACCTGAAAGCCAGAGAAAGACTCTTGTTGTATCACTCTATGCTTTGTGATATCACATTTTACCTGAGGTTATGGGGCCCAGAATGGCCAAGTTGGGTAAAGGGGGAACATTGGGTATGTGGGTTGGAGGGAAATCTCAGTGGGTACTTCAGAACTCTCTCTTCAGACCTTTCATCTGACAGGTGAAGACACAGAGTCTCAGAGAAGTAACTGATTTGCCAAGGTCGTGTACAGTTAGTGGTGGAGCAGAGACCAAACTCCAGATACCCTAACTGCCATTCTTCAGTGTTTTGATGTTACATATTGCCTAATTGTTATTTGAAATACACATGGAGTTTAGGTTCTACAACCCAATGCACATTTTACCTAGACTTTAAAATACACTGTAACTGCCATTAGGACGGTCTCTTAGCAAATGAATCATGTTAGATGCTGAATTTTCTTAATAATTACGCATTCAGCCCTTTCATGACAAAGAGGCCCTTTTTAATGTTTACTTTTTCAGTGGAAACATGGCCTAAAATCTGTTATACTTTTGCCCTTTGTAAAAACAGGTGCAACTTGTTTCTCCATGTATGCCCTGGCAGAGGTGCCAAGTTGACCCTTTGCTTGAGGACAAATGGCCCCATTTTGGATGTTGGTTCCCTAAGCTATGCTACACTATAGTGATGCCCAAAGTCTTTTTGGGTGAATGAAATGTTTGACCTCACCCCCTATATTCAGCTGTGCTTTGACTTTTTTTTTTTTTGTAACTTTTGTTTCCTCCTTCCCACCAGGCTGACTGTGTTTGCAGTCAGTATTTCAGCACACTGTAAGTAGCCCCTCATCTATTCTGCCCTAGGCTTCGAAACTAGATAAGTAAGCCTGGCAATATTGTTTGTAAAGTGAGAGTAAATAGTCTTTGAGGGAGGGCCTCAGCAGCTCTTTCCTATGGGAAAGTGTGGGAGCTTCTTCTGCATCGGCCCTGGCTGACATCTCTTTTGCCTGTGTTAAGGCCTTTTTTTTTTTTTTTTTGCCTACATCCGGCTTCCTGTCTCTGCTAGATCCTGAGGTGGCAGGATGTCTGCACAGGGAATAGGTGAGGAACAACTGCTTTTTTTTTTCTTTCTTTTTTTTTATTGATTCAGAGATACTGTGAAAAAATTTTGCATTTGAATAAGCCACATTCTTAGCATAGACCTATTAATTAGATATGTTGCAAATCAGAATAAAAAAATAACTGTAGAACCACAGAATACCTTTGGGCAATTTAATGATTTAAGATGCAAACTATACCGCTGACCTTGGGGGCTTTTTAACTACAGTTGTCAGTTTAAACAAAACTCCAAACCTAATTAAACTTTTGTTGGATGGGGTGCTAGCTTGAGAACTGGTTGGACAGCTTTTAAAAGTTAATGACGCACTTCTTCCGCAGAAAACAAATAGAAATACTGATACTTAGTGCATATATTCTTTAAGGCTAACCATGAGGTCTTAGGTTTATACTTTCTGGAAAATAGAGAACAATTTCCTGACACAGATTAAATGTAATGTTTATAAATTTTCTTCACATAGTTGTTACATTTTAAACTTGGGGTGAAGCTATTTTCTCCCAGGCTCCTCTTCTCCTTCCCTTCCTCCTCTCATGCTTTCCTTTCTTTCTTCCCTCATCCCCCCACCTAAATACAATTTATAAGTTCTTAGTTTCTTGTCAGTATGTATTTGAATATTTAAGTAAACATAGTCTGCCTTTTCAATATTGGCTTTTAGAAGAAATTGAATATATATATATATATATATATTTTTTTTTAAATATTTTATTGGGGAATTGGGGGAGAGGAACAGCAGTGGGGAACCGGGGAAGGGGAACAGACAAGTTGCTATCTTTTTGTTCTTCAGTCTAGTTGCGGAGGACGTTGCTTCACTGGCCCATGTTGGTATCATCATTGCGCTCTTCCCGGATGAGGCAGATCCGTCGCCGGCCTCTGGCTGGTTGCTCACCGCGGCCATTGGCAGCTCACGCTGGCTGCTGGCCACTCACTGTAGCCCATGGCAGCCCACTGCAGCAGGGGCTGCAGCCTACATCGTCGCTGGTGCTCGCACAGCCCAGCTCCAGGTGGAGCTGTTGTTAGCTGTAGAGGGCAATGTCACTGGCCCTCATCTGTGGGATCCGAACCGGGGCCCCTGGCATCCCCGAACCAGCTCTTAACCAATGCGCCACTCGGCCGGCCCTGTTTATATATTTTTTTAATCCATAATTCACTTTTGGGCCATTCATAAAAACACTGCACTTTCCTTTCATAAATATTCACCTAGTGTCTTCAAGGTGCCAAATACTATGGATATATATATATATATATATATATATATATATATATATATGGAATATTTCTGTATGTGAGTTGTTTCATATGACTCAGGTATAGAGTGCAAGGTTGGGATCAAGCCAGGGGTGAGTAGAGACTGCAGGGGGATGAAATTGGAGAGGCAAGTAGTGGCCAGCTTGTGGCCATGGGGAGGAGTTTATGTTTGATTCTACAATTTTTTTTCTTTTTGAGGGCAGTGTCACTGGCCCTCATATGTGGGACCCGACCCGGGGCCGCTGGCTTCCCAAGCTAGCGCTTAACCACCGCACCACTTGGCCGGCCCTTATGTTTGAGTCTGATGGCATTGGGATGGCATTGGGATACCCCAAGGATTTTAAGCAGGGGAGCGATGTAATAAAATGAATGTTTTAGAAAGATCATTCTGGTGTCAGTGCCAACATAGACTGGTGGGAAGCAAGAGTTAGGATGCTGAAGGCTTAATCCAGAAAGAAATGAAGAGTGCCTGAATTAAGGTAGGGCAGGGCAGCTGGACAGCAGGGCACAAATGAAACAGACAGCAAGAGATAGTCAGATGATGGACTCAATTTGGTGTTGGAGATGACAGTAAGCCGTTAGGTTGAACCATAAGAAATTGCTGTTTTTATAAGTAAAACATAATCAAATCAGCAATTTCATATCGTCCAACTTAATCCATTGCAGCAGGTTGAGGAGTGATGGCGAGGACCTGATTAGAGAATAATTTGCAATAAGACAGGCTGTGATAGAAAGAAAAGAAATTGGACTATAGCTGTAAGAGGTTATATAAGGATTTTCTTTGAAAGGATGTTTATATGCTGAGGGGGTAAACCTCAGGGAGAGAGAGGGATTGAAGATACTAGAAGAGGTGGATTTAATGTTGTTTATTTTATTGCTCTATTTTTGTTTTATTTTGGTGTAAGTAATGCATAAACACAGTTAAAAAATGATATAGTACAAGTAGGCTTATAATAACAGTTCCTTGTCAAATCTTTCCATGCAACTATTTTCCAACCTTTTAACTATTTCATCTTATATATATCTATATACTTATTTTTTTTTTTTTTTGAGGGCAGTGTCACTGGCCCTCATATGTGGGACCCGAACTGGGGCTGCTGGCTTCCCAAGCCAGTGCTTAACCACCGCGCCACTTGGCTGGCCCTGTATATTTCTGAATCTTATTTTAATGCTGCTGAGTTTCTAATTCTTCTCCATATTCCATAACATCTATTGATTTCCTATTATGGAATATAATGATTTAACTTAGTGCTCTTACACCACCCACCCTCACCGATATTACATACATTTTCCTACCTTCCTAGTATAGTTAATCATAATTTTTGGTATTTGCAATATTTAGGGAGATATCACAGGTAACATTTCATTTCTTGAGTAACTTCTTTTTCCTAGAGTTGATGATTGCACAGTTCCCCCCATCTCCTGCCCAATTACTTAGTTTTCTATCTATACATCACTAATTTATCCCTAAACTCTTTGATGCAATCTTAAATATCAACTGAACATGTTCATACACATTAGATAATCTCGCATGTCCTTTTTTAATGACATTCCTCTTGGAGCTCTTTGATTTTCTGGTACAATCGAGATTCATTGCTCTCTAATCCATTACCTACCTGACATTTGCCACCATCTGCTGATTGGATCCCATGTTTTCTTCTTTCTTGATTTACTATCTACCAGGGAAGGATACATGGGAAGGTTTTGGGTTTTTTTTTTTAAAGATCTCATCTCTGAATATTTTATTGTTTTACCTAAACCAAAAAACCAAAAAACACACCAAAAAACAAGTTTTGTCATAGACTGCTAGGTTGAAATAATTTCACTGAGAATTTTGGAAGCGTTGTTCCATCAGTTAACAACTATGGTTGCAAATGAGAAATCCAGTGCTGTTTTTTTTTTGTTTTGCTTTTAATAATTGCCCAGAGCCTTCTAGATAGCAAGCACTCTTTTTTTTTTTTTTAAAATATTTTATTGGGGAATTGGGGGAGCGGAACAGCGTTGGGGAATTGGGGAAGGGAAACAGACAATTTGCTGTCTTTTTGTTCTTCAGTCTAGTTGTAGAGGACGTTGCTTCACTGGCCCATGTTGGTATCATCATTGCTCTCTTCCCGGGTGAGGCAGATCCGTCGCCGGCCTCTGGATGGTCGCTCACTGCGGCTATTGGCAGCTCATGCTGGCTGCCAGCCGCTTATGCTGGCTGCCGGCCACTCACTATACCCTATGGCAGCCTACTGCAGCAGGGGCTGCAGCCCACACCATCGCCGGGGCTCACACAGCCCAGCTCCAGGTGGAGGTGTTGTTAGCTATAGAGGGCAGTGTGACTGGCCCTCATATGTGGGATCTGAACCAGGGCTGCTGGCGTTCCAAACCAGCTTTTAACCAATGCGCCACTTGGCCGGCCCTCCAGTGCTGTTTTTATTTCTGTTCCTTTTTCGACAATTATTCCCTTTCTAAAAGTTTTTTACCCCAAGTTTTATGGAATTTCACAAGGACATGACTTGACATAGTTCCTTTATCATTCATTTGTGGTGGACCCTCAGTAGCTCTTTCTATCTTCCTCCCTCCTTCCATTCCTTCCTTTATTTCTTTTTTAATTTTAAGCAATTTGTATGAACAACCTCCTCCAATAAAACCAGTTCACCTATTTTTTTCCACCCCCAGCCTTCTCCTCTGACAACCACCAATCCGTTCTCTGTATCTGTGAACTTTGCTTTGTTTTGTTTTTTTAGATTCTACATATAGAAGAGATCATATGGTATTTGTTTTTATCTGTCTGCCTTATTTCACTTGGCATAATGCCTTGAGGGCCCATCCATATTGTCCCAAGTGGCAAGATTTCTTATGTTTTTAAGGCTGAGTAATATTTCTGTGTGTGTGTGTCTGTGTGTGTGTGTGCAAGCGCGCGCGTGTACATACAACAATTTCTTTATCCATTCATCCATTGGTGGACAATTAGATTGTTTCCATAGCTTGGCTATTGTGAATATATTGCAGTGAACATGGAGATGCACATATCTTTCTGAATTAATGTTTTTGTTTTCTTTGGATAAATACCCAGAAGTGAAATTGCTGGATCATATAGTAGTTACATCTTTAATATTTTGAGGAACCGTCCACAGTGGCTGCACCAATTTACATCCCCAAAAACATTGCACAAGGGTTTCCTTTTCTTCACATCTTCACCAACACTTGTTATTTTTCTTTTCCTTTTTTTATAATAGCCATTCTAACAGGTGTGAGTTGATATCTCATTGTGGTTTTGATTTGCATTTCCCTGGTGATTAATGATGTTGAGCATGTTTTCATGTACCTGTTGGCCATCTGTATATCTATTTAGAGCTTCTCATTTTTTAATTGGATTTTTTTTCTATTGAGTTGTGTGATGACTTTATGTATTTTTGGTGTTAGCCCCTTATCAGACATATATGATTTGCAAGTATTTTCTCCCATTCAATAGGTTGCATTTTCATTTAGTTGGTGGTTTCCTTTGTTGTGCAGAAGCTTTTTAGTTTGATGTAATACCACTTGTTTATTTTTGCTTTTGGTGTCAGATTCAAAAAAGTCATCAACAAGACCTATGTCAAGGAGCTTACTGCCTATATTTTCTTCTAGGAGTTATGTTAAAGTCTTTAGTCCATTTTGAGTAAATGTTTGTGTATGGTATAAGAGAGTGGTTGATTTTCATTTTCTTGCATATGGCTGTCCAGTTTTCCCATAACTATTTCTTGAGGCTGTCCTTTTTCCATTGTATATTCTTGGCTCCTTGGTCAGAAACTAATTGATCATATAGTAGTGGGTTTATTTTTGGGCTCTCTCCTCTGTTTCATTGATCTATGTGTCTGCCTTTATGCCAATACCATGCTGTTTGGATTACTGTGGCCTTGTAGTGTAGTTTGAAATCAGGGAGCATGATGCCTCTAGCTCTGTTCTTCTTTCTCAAGATTGCTGTGGCTATTCAGGTTTTTTTTTTTATAGTTCTATACAAATTTTAGGATTATTTGTTCTGTTTCTTTGAACATTTTCATTGGAATTTTGGTAGGGGTTACATTGAATCTATAGATTGCTTTTAGTAGTTTGGACATTTTCATATTAATTCTTCCAATCTATGAGTGTGAATATCTTTCCATTTATTTGTGTCTTCTTCAATTTCTTTCATTAATGTTCTGTAGTTTTCAATATACAGATCTTCAACTTTTTGGTTGAATTGATTCCTAGGTATTTTATTCGTTTGAAACAATTGTAACTGGGGTTGTTTTCTTTCTTTCTCTTGCTGATAGTTCATTATTAGTATATAGAAATGAAACAGATTTTTTGTGTGTTGATATTGTATCCTGCACCTTTTCTTTATTAGTTCAAACAGTTTTTTGATGGAGTCATTAGGGTTTTCTATATAAATATTATATCATCTGCAAATAGTGACAGTTTTATTTCTTCCTTTACAATATGGATGCTTTTTATTTTTTTTCTTGATTAATTGCTCTGGCCAGGATTTCCAGTACTATTTAATAGAAGTGGTTATAGTGGGCATCCTTGTCTGTTCCTGATCCTGGGAGAAAAGCTTTCAGATTTTCACCATTAAATATGATGTTAGTTGTGGGCTTGTCATATATGGCCTTTATATGTTCAGGTACATTTTCATTATACCCACTTTACTGAGAGTTTTTATCATAAATGGATGCTGTAAAACTTCTCCTAGAACAAAGAGAGAACAGTGAGGAGGAAAATAGGAGATAAATATATAAAAACAAGAGACTCACTCCAGAGGCCCAACATCCAAATAATAGGAGTTCCAGAAAGAAAGAATTAAGAAAACAAAAAGGAATTTCCCAGAACTGAAAGATGTGAGTAATTAGAAGACATTCAAAATGCTGAAAGAAAAAAATTTCCAACCAAGAAAACCCTACCTGACAAAGTTATCCTTCAGAATTCAAGGAGAGATTAGAGAGTTTTCCAGGTAAGCAAAAACTAAAGGAATTCATCACCAGTAATTAGTAACAAGAAAACTTGAAAAAAATAAATACCTCTGGGAAGGTAAGTGTACAGTAAAGGTAGTGGATTAATCACTTATAAAACTAGTATGAAGGTTAAAAGACAAAAGTGGTAAAAATAATTATGATTGCAATAATTAGTTAAAAGATACACAAGATAAAAAGATGTAAAATGTGAAAACAAAAATATACAATGTGATGGGAAGGTGTAAAAATGGTAAGCTTTAGAATGGGATGAACTTAAATTGTTATATGTAAGCCTCTTTGTAACCACAAAGCAAAAACATTAAGTAAATACACAAAAGATAGAGAGAAAGAAATATAAGTAAACCACTAAAGAAAGTCATCAAATCAAAAGGGAAGAGAGCAAGAGGAGAAGAAAGGAACAAAGAGGAACTTTCTTTGTATTTATTCCTGCTAGCTTATTTTATTTTTAATAGTTTCTGCCTTCTGCTTCGGTGTGAAAGAGATGGTTATTTGGCAGCATGGAGTGGGATCAAAGGAGGCTGTTTTCACCCCCAATTGCACCCTCATTTTTGGAGATTGATATTTTCAATTCCTAAATCTTTGTGAGATTCTATAGTATGACTTGTTTTGCTTCTGGTCTTTCATTGTTGTAAAATGTGGATAGCTTTAATAGAGAGTTTCTCTCTATATATATTTGCTTTTGTGAGTGACCAAACTGCATATGGGCAGCAGGATGAGATACTGTATTTTTCATATTTTTATTATTGGTTTCAGGTGTATACAACAATGTAATAGTTATACATTTCACCCTTTACAAAGTGATAACCCCTCCCCAAATCTATTGCCCCTCTGACGTCATATTTATCTATTACAATTACATTGACTCTATTCTCTATACTATACTCCATATCCTGTGACCATATATATATTAAATTATAGTTGACATACAATATTATTCAACATCAGTTCAGGTATACAGTGCAGTGGTCAAGCATTTACACCATCCATGAAGTTGTTTCCCTAAGATGTGCCCATGTGACACACTACAAAATATTTCTTTTTAAATTTTTATTCAATGTATTGGGATGACATTGGTTAGTGAAATTATACAGGTTTCAAGTGTACATTTGTATAATACATCATCTATATATCACATTGTGTGTTCACCCAGAGTCAGTTCTCCTTCCATCAACATATATTTGATCCTGTTTATCCTCATCTACCGCCCCGTCTCCCCCTTACCCCCTGGTAACTCCTAAACTGTTGTTTGTGTCTATGAGTTTTTGTTTTTTTGTCTTGTTCATTTGTTGCTTTCAGTTTTATATCCCACATATGAGTGAAGTCATATGGTTCTTGACTTTTTCTGTCTGACTCATTTTGCTTAGCATGATAATCTCAAGATCCATCCATGTTGTCACAAATGGCAGTATTTCATCTTTAATTATGGCAGAGTAATATTCCATTGTGTGTATGTACCACATCTTCTTTATCCAATCATCCATCGAAGGACACTTTGGTTGTTTTCATGTATTAGCCACTGTGAATAATGCTGCAGTAAACATAGAGATACATATATCTTTATGGATAAATGTTTTCAGATTTTGGGGATAGATACCCAGAGGAGGAATTGCTGGGTCATATGGTCATTCTATTCTTAATTTTTTGAGGAACCTCCACACTGTTTTCTCTAGTGGTTGTACCAATTTACATTCCCACCAGCAGTGTATGAGGGTTCCTTTTTTTCTACAACCTCTCCAACTTATTATTACTTGCTTTGTTAATAATAGCCCCAAATAACCAAAACAATCCTAAGAAAAAAGAACAAGTTTGGAGGTGTCACAATCCCTGACTTCAATTTATACCAGAAGGCAACAATAATGAAAACAGCATGATATTGGCAGAAAAACAGACACACAGACCAATGGAGTAGAATTGAGAACCAGAGATAAACCCGCATATATATGGGCAGCAAATTTTCAAGAAAGGAGCCAAAAACATCAATGGAGAAAAGAAAGTCTCCTCAATAAATGGTGCTGGGAAAATTTGAAAGCCACGTGCAAAAGAATGAAACTAGGCTGTTATCTGTCACCATACACCAAAATTAATACAAAATGAATCAAAGACCTAAACATAAGACCTGAAACAATAAATTGCATAGAAGAAAGCACAGATACTAATCTTATGGACCTTGGATTAAGAGAGGATTGTATGAATATAACCTCAAAGGCAAGGGAAATAAAAGCTAAAATAAATGAATGGGACTATATCAAACTAAAAAGCTTCTGCACAGCAAAAGAAACCATCGACAAAGAGGCAAACAACCAAATGGGAGAAGATATTTGCAAACAAAGCCTCCAATAAGGGGCTAATATCCAAAATATATAAGAAACTCAAACAACTCAACAACAGATAAACAAACTATCCCATTAAAAAATGGACAGAGGACCTGAATAGACATTTCTCCCAAGAAGGCATTCAAACTGCCAACAGATATATGAAAGGATGTTCAACTTCACTAGCTATTGGGGAAATGCAAATCAAAACCACAATGAGATAACACCATAGAGGGTTTTTGATAAAATAATAAGAAAATATTTACAAGACATTCTCATGTCAGCTTATCAATGTTTATTGTTTCTAATGTGCATCTATTTGTTTATATGCTGGCAACTTACTATGTGCATTACAATAGTCAGACACAAGAATAAATAGCTGTCTTGTAGAATACATTTTGAGGTTCTTATTGTCTCTCAAGTCTTGTCCAAAGTAAACTTCCTTTAACATATTTGTTCCCAATTACAAGAGTATTTATTTAAAGCAATGTTGTCTTATAGTTAAAGCTTGTTTAACGTAATTCTTTCTATAGATGCTTTTTAGAAATCTCTTTTTATTGAGAAGATATTAAACATAACTTTTAGAAAATAGAAGTTGGAACTCACAGAATCGTCACTCAGAAAATAAAGCCGCTCAGGAATACATAATTTTTCTCCTGTTTTTTTTTTTTTTGATTTCATGAATTTAAGAGAAAACATATAGTTGGTATCCAGCCAAAAGTTAAATTAGTTTAAATAGTATAGTACTCCCAGAAACATGGGTAAGTCAGGTACTTGAATCATTGAAAACTTCTGCTTTCTAATCCATAGGAAATGATGCTAGATTCTATAGTAGATCATAATCTACCAATGTTAACCTGGAGATTATATTTTTCCATTTACCAATTTGTTCCTAAATTCATACTGAGTGTATGATTTCATTACTCTGTGGATGGATTTGGGAATATTACAAGTGAGTTGTTTAAGCTGTCTTAGGGTGCGTGTTGCAGTTACTGCTACTGATCCCCATCTTTCATCCCCCCAGCTGTTAAACCACTTACTTGTCTAATGTGGCAGGCCCAGAGATTTTAACATAAAGACTGGAAAAGCAAGAATCATGGCCAAGTAACACTTTTGAATTTTTATACCATAAAGATAAATATTTATGATAAAACATAAATTGACAATTATGTTTATCTCAATAGAGAAATTGAATGCTACCCAGAAGAGGAAAGACTAAAAAAGAAAAAAAAACACAAAATGGACAGTTTTTCATCTTACTTCTTCTATTTCCACTTTAATGTTCTGCATTTTATTTCCAGCAGTTTTAAAATAAAATTGTGTTTTAATTTCTATGTTGCTATTTTGCTACCATGCTATTAATATGAGTTATGATATCTTGAATTTATGAGAATGAACAGCCAACCAGATTTAATCTTTCCTTTCAGAACTACCTTTATATCAGTTTGAAGTAACTTTCTTTTTCCTTGAATTTTTTGCTATATCTATGATGAAGGCATGTGATATTCCTATTTTAGTTTTTTTTTCCCCTATTAGCTCCTCCCAGATTTACTCAGCATTGTGAAGGGGCCTCAAATACTTTGAACAGGGGCCAGAAAAAGATTGGATTCCCAGGAAATGCAAAGATGAACATTAATTTGATACTATCACCACCCAATATTTCATTCATAGGCATTCATAAGGGACGTTGCTACAAAATCGTTCCTCTATAGAGTGCATAGTTGAAGGCTTCACGTCTTCAGACTCTTAACCACCTTCTTAACTTCAGTTTGTTGGTTTTATTAAATCTTTAAAGTTGGAATGATAACAACTACCACATGGGTTTCTTGTGAGAACTAAATGAAATAATTTTTGTAACGTTTTCACCAAAGCACATTGTTAAGTGCTCAACAATTATTCACTTTCATAGCCGACGGTACCTACTTTTGCTTAGCTCTTGTCAAGTATCTAACCATTGGGAGTGGGTTGAATTTTTTGGAAACAATCAAATGTCATTTAAAGCAACGTCTTTATCACATCAGTTGAATAGTTTGATTGTCGTAAAGCCACTGTGGGTCGAAAAGTGAAGAAGAAGAAAAATTTTCTCTTGTGGATGGAAAATTGTAATTTTCCGAAAACTATAGAAGTATAGAATTTTGGAATGGAATCCTCAAAGTAGTTGACAACCTTGAGGATGCAAAGAAGATAAGGCCCAGCATTAACGTAGTCACGAAACGCCTTTGAGCGGTTACTGTATGACAGGCACTGTGGTACAGTCCCTGCCCTTATGATCTGGTGGGAGAGACAGGCTTCAAATAGTAAAAATTTTGTAAGCCACATCGTGCTATGATTGCCTGTGCTACAGACAGATGTCAGGATTGTCAGTGTGTGTGTATATCCATCAGTTTGATTTGAGAGCAATACCCTAACTGTAGTGTGAAGAACGAACAGTTATGGGAAGTGGTGAAATTGGTTGTTGGTTATAATCATCATGAGGCTATGGTGGGGATTCTGGAGATATCTAGGCAGACATTTACTGATTTGCTGACGAACTGGATGGGGGAGTGGAGAGATGTCAGGGATGGCTCCTCCTTACTGTCAGCTGCAGCTGGCTCCTTTGGGATGCCATTTCAGAGACCAACACCAGGAGATAACCAGCTTCTAGAAATCTGGAAGCAAACAGAGGTGGTTGATGTTGATTTCAGGAGTTCATCCAAATCCTAATTCTCTTACTCACATGTCACATGGAAACTTTTTTACTTTATTAGCTATGCCAATTACTCAGACATGGTGTTCTCAGTATTAACAGATCAAGGTTTGAGAAAACAGTGGTACTTGTGTCACTGTTGACTGTCTGAAAACCAAAGAATTGCCATGATGAAAGTTGATGTGGAACTTTATCTTATGAAGGGATCAGGTTCCCAAATCAGCACTTAAGTTGAAAATGATGGACAGTCAAAATTACCCTTGAACATCTCGAAGCAAGGGCCGTGTGATGACTGCGCAGTCTTTGAGCACACCCAGGGGACCTGGCTGGTAAATGTTTGGGGATTATTTATCCTTAAAACCAGAGTCACACTCCTTAGGTGTGATGCTCATCCTCTGTGGCTACACCAGGAACTGAGGCTGACCTAGGCAGCAGCCCAGGCAAGCTTGTCATCTCATTCATACACCAGAGCTTCAACTTAAATAGATTCCTTCTTTTTCTTTCCCTACTCCCAGTATATATAGTTGAATCTCTGGGAGCTAACATGAATATATGATTACAAAGCAACTTGCAAGTGAGTTCTAAGTATAAGCTAGATTTTAGATAATCCCATCTAATTTATACAATAACAGCACGAGCAATGATTTCTGGCGTCCCAGGGACTGCTGGGGTCCTGTGGAATGGGGAGGGAGGAATTGAGGGGGCAGAGCCCTGGTCCTTGCAGACTCCCCACCAGCTCTCACCTCACTGCAGCATTCTCTATTGATCTGCTTTATATGCTCAACCTCCAAGCATGAATTTGTTTGACAAAAGTCTCCTGCTTTAAAAAAATCGAAAGCCACCAATCTAAAGTGTCTTTCCAATAGTCTTAACTCTCCAGTACCCATCACCACACTCATAGCAGTGCAGACAGAGTGCCTGCTCAGGACGGACATTGGAGTGATGTCTTTCTTCTCTTAGGTGGCGGCTCTCTTGTTGCCTGGCCTGCTCATGGGGTGCTTTGTCAGGGAGCATTGGGGTGCTCCCAGTGCACTGGGATGTTCTCTCAGGGAGCAGAGACGCCCTTAGGAGAGAAGAGGAGAGGAAATAAAGAAGATACCC
Source organism: Aselliscus stoliczkanus (assembly GCA_033961575.1). NCBI lineage: Eukaryota > Metazoa > Chordata > Mammalia > Chiroptera > Hipposideridae > Aselliscus > Aselliscus stoliczkanus. The sequence goes on along the minus strand of CM066732.1, from coordinate 73,411,137 downwards.
CTCAAGTTGTTTGCTCTCAATCTGCTAAATACCCATTTTGCCCCCCGCCTTTAATTTACTACTCATGTCTTCTTAGGGGGTAGGTAGAGAAGGGCAGTTACCCATTCCCATCCTGGTAATGTCCACTGTACCCCAAGAGTCTCAGGGTTCCAAAGTTACACTGTGGTGGCACCAGGCTACATTACGACTTTTGCGGGCTCTAGCCACTTTTGCCCTTGGGGCCCCTTCTGCCATAAAAGTAATATTAGGTTTGTGCACAAGTAATTGCGGTTTAACAGATTGAAAATGATTGCAAAAACAGCAATTGTGCACCAATCTAATAAAAGCTACATTTTACGACTGTGTTGCTCTAAAGAGAAATAAAATCCAGGCTGTATTCATTATTACATGTTAATCATTGTTACTGTTTTTTCTTCTTATTTTATTTTATCTTATTTTTGAGGGCAGTGTCACTGGGCCTCACATGTGGGACCTGAACCGGGGCCGCTGGCTTCCCAAGCCAGCGCTTAACCACCGCGCCATTTGGCCGGCCCTAGTCCTAACTTTTTATAGCCCATTCTAAGGAAGTATTGCCTTCTGTTCTAAATCTATTGAATCTGCCCCTCCTCACCCCAACTCCATGGTACAAATTTACTTTCTGCCTCTCCTATGACATGTATTATTGTTATTTATGCACACATCACTATGTATGTTTGTCCAGGTTGTGAATACTTAAGTGATCAGAATAGTCTTACTCGCCTTTTTATTTTTAGTAGGATGGATCAAATGAATGCTGAATCTGCCTTATAAGACCATAAACAACCTGGAGACAGGATTATTTATCTCCTGCCTTTATATCCCTCACATCACTCCACATAATTCCTTGGACTTCATAGTCACTCTGTAAATAAATATTTATCAAATGATGTAAACAAAACTATGCTTACTCTTGGAGACCTGAATTTTATTATTGAAGTATTTGTTTATGTTATTAAATCATGTGCTGAGATTAGGCTTCAAGAATATTCTTCTGGATTCTTCTGAACATTTATTATTTCCACTCACAGATCCATATGAGAAAAGTTTGGAGAATTTAGTATAGAGAAGAGATAACTGAAGGCTGATTATAAATGCTTTTTTATGGATGATATTCATCAGTCATTTTTCGTCTTAACTGAGAAAGGTGTATACATTGCCTAAAATGTAAACATAGATTAGATGTTATTGTTTATAAGTTTGCATGACTCAGGGGACATGCAGAATTTCCTTCATTAGCTTTGTTTAATAATAGGACAAAGAACCATGTTCTTGGTGGGGTTTATAACTATAATAGCAAGCTCTTTAATTCTTTGCAATTCTGTAGTTTTCACAAATATTGCAGTAGTGTATGCATGTCTTTTAAAGTTGCTGACATATGTAATAAAATGTTACATGTTAATATTTCATGATGTATGGGATAATTATGTGGGACAAAGAAGGGCGTATTAAGTATCACTCAGTATATATGTATATACTTTTTGTTTTGCTTGAAGATCTAGCACAAAATACTTCACTTTCTAATGGGTTTTCTTAAACAATGTGTATCTTTTAAAAAGATGAAAAATTATGGAATAATAGGCAGTAAGGAAGAAAATACATACTAACCTAAATAAATAATAATTGTTTCTTCAGGAAATGCTATAAAATATCTGAAGAGCCATAGTTTTACCTTTACAGTCCTTTCTAGTTATTTCTTTATAAAAAATTACCCCAGAACTTAACAGTTTAAAACAATGAGCATTTATTATTTCACACAGTTTTTGGGGGTCAGGAATCCAGTTGTGCTGAGTTGCATGATTCTGGCTCTGGGTCTCACATGGGGTTGTTGTCAGGATCTTCTTGAGGGACTGCCATTATTTGAAGACTTGATTGGGACTGGAGTATCTGCCTCAGTCACAACACTGGCAATTTGGTACTGGCTGTTGGCAGGAGGCCTCAGTTCCTAACCATGTGAACCTCTCTGTAGGACTGCTTGAGTGTCCTTGTGACAGGCAGGTGGCTTCCCCCAGAGGGAGTGATCTAAGAGAAAGGAAGGGAGAAGCAGTATCTTTTATGCCATAGCCGCAGACTGTCATTTGTGCTGTATCTTACTGATTACATAGGTCAGCCCTATTTACTGAGGAGGGGACTTCTCAGCGACATGAATACCAGGAGGCAGAAATCACTGGGGACTGCCTTGGACAATGGCTGCCAGGGCCTTTTTGTAATAAGATCTGAAAATGGTACTACAAATGTTTTTGCTGAACATTAGGATAGGTAGGCTGTGTATTAACTTAAGTTCTATTTCAGTTAAAATGTTTTTAATGATTTTATAATAGGAAACATTTAAGAAAATTAATTGAACTTATTATTTGAGCTAGGGATAGACAGTTTTTCAGGTTTAGTGTCATCTGAGACACCATAACAAATGTGTTTTCATTCTTCCTTGCATTAATTACGTTGTGAAAATTTTAGTTTCATACATTTCTGTTGACCAAATAAACAAAAGACATGGAAGAACTTTCAGAATTAATTGATGCAGTCACATAATTATTTTCAGTTGTCTTATATAAGATATGAAACAAGAACCGCTCTACTCCCTTTTTTATTTTCCTCCCCTGCGTCAGCCCGAGAACCCAACTCTTCCCCAAATTTATTTCTCAATGGCATAATTGGAATGGTGCATTTTCTGATATTTATACTCTTACCCTCATTTCTCTACGTAAGCTGAATTCCTATTGCCCTTGGAGCCTGTGCATAATGATTATGCTTGATTGAATACATTGTTTTGCATTAAAAAAAACACACATTATTTCTGGCCTGTTATTTTCGTCTTTCTAACAGATTGTAATGCTCTCGAGGAAAAGACTTTTGCCTTGTATTTCTCTTGGATTCCTTGACCTGAAGTACTGTAACACAGTATTGCTCATAGATATTCAAAACTCACTAAATAGTGCTTAATTCAGAGGAATGTCACACTCAACACAGCAGATACTATAACCTAGAAACAGGCATATTAATTCAGATTTATCTACAGGCTTCTGAAAGGAAAAACCCAGATTTTGTGTTGTCTTCCCTGATGTGAATGTCCAGGAATAAAGGAGATAGTGCATTGCCTGACCATAGGCTCAGTCATATTCTGGAAATACCTTTTTGATTACATCTGTTTTCGACTACCTGGATTAAACAAGCTTTTCATAAATGCTTCAATTTTATTTTTCTAGATGCACTATATAGTTCTATGGTATTCAACACCTATCAAAAAACTGATAATAAGTAGAAATGTACTTGAAACACAGTAGCTCTGGAAATATTTTGGTTTTTTTTGAGCAGGCTTAAATAATGGACTATATTCTGTTAAAACTTTATAGAAAGGATACCATGCATAGTTACAGATTTTATGTAACTATGTTGCAATTTTATGTTTAAATTTATATGGCAGCCACTGAGAAGTTCTGGATTATTTTTTCAAGTCATATTTTCCAGAACTGACAGTTTACCACTTATAGGGTTCAGCCACCCAGAACTATCATATGAAATGTTTCATGAAAAAAAACGGTCAAATGTGGTTAAGAATGAATGCAAAGCAGCCCTGGCACATTCTTGTGCCTGTAAGCAGGATTCTACAGGCCAATGCCGGCAGGGTTTTGCCTGCAGGATGTAAGAGAAAGTTAATGCAAAGTAGGGCAGTTTCTCGAGAAAGTAACCTGTGTGGACAAGTATTTGTGGAGGGCGATAAAAATGTCTTTTCTTCTTTCTGAAACTTGAACTTCATAGTAAGTTAGTTAAACGCAGTGCAACTTGATTAAGTGCTGATGAAACCACAAAAGGGTCCATGTTAGAAACACTCTTTTGGCCCATGCTTTTGCAGCCAGCCTCATTTGGGGGGAACCTGGATTGCATGAGGAAAGAGTGGGAGCTAAAATGCTCTCCCAACCTCTTCTTTTGAAGATGGCTGAAAAATACTGTGCCTGCCTCACAGGCCAATGGAAAACTGCTGGTTCTGTTGTTTGTCCATCTGCTTGTGGCAGCTTAGGGGGAAGACCAAGCACTCTGTTTTGAATCCTACACAGCACACTTTGGGGCTCAAAGCTCTGGTTTCAGTGTCTATAAAAATTAGGGATTCCTGTGGACTTGAATAATTTTTCAAATTCCTTCCAGTTCTGACATTTTGGATTCTAAGTCAGCCAACTACTCTGTGAATCTGATGAAACATGTATCCAGGATTGTGAAATTGGGCTGCTAATGGATTCATAAATTTTCAAATATTTAAAAAAATGGTTCAACACTCTGCCAGCCCTTTGAAAGAGGTAGAACACACATTATATAGTTTCTGACTTAGTTATGGAGACAAGATGAACTTAATACATGTTAGGCAAAATACTAATTGTATTTCTTTCTTTAAAAAATTTTGATTTTTCTTCTTAGTCCCAAATCCAAAATTTTTGATTCAAGGCAATTTTTTTTTTTTGAGGGCAGTGTTACTGGCCCTCATATGTGGGACCCGAACCGGGGCCGCTGGCTTCCCAAGCCAGTTCTTAAGCACCGTGCCACTCGGCCAGCCCATCAAGGCAATTTTTATATCTGAATAAAGTTTTTTAGTTTTCCTCACATTTCTTTTTTTTTTTAAAGATTTTTTTATTGGGGAATTGGGGGAGGGGAACAGCACTGGGGGATCGGGGAAGGGGAATAGACAAGTTGCTGTCTTTTTGTTCTTCAGTCTAGTTGTGGAGGACGTTATCTTCCCGGATGAGGCAGATCGGTCACCGGCCTGTGGATGGCCGCTCACCGCGGCTATTGGCAGCTCACGCTGGCTGCCAGCCACTCACACTGGCTGCCGGCCACCCACTGTAGCCTATGGCAGCCCACTGCAGCAGGGGCTGCAGCCTACACCGTCGCCAGGGCTCGCACAGCCCAGCTCCAGGTGGAGCTGTTGTTCACCATCGTAGCTGTAGAGGGCAGTGTCACTGGCCTTCATATGTGGGATTTGAACCGGGGCCGCTGGCATACCAAAACCAGCTCTTAACCAATGCACCACTCAGCCAGCCCTTCCTCACATTTCTTAAGGCACTGTTTGGGTTGTTTATTTGTTTTGGTGCTTTTGTGATTTTGTTACTTTTCTCATTTCCTAAATTTGGTTTTTGTAAATTGATTTTCTGTCTAAATAGCCTTTATTTCTAATAGTTTTGCAATAGGTTCTTTTGGGGTTTCTAAGCATATAGTTATAGCCTCTTCAAATCACAGTAATTTTTTTTGTTCATTTCTTACATGCTTTATTTCTGTTTCATATCTAGAATTCCTCATATAATGTAAAATTATAGTGACAACAGGCATCCTTAGTTTGCTTTTTATTTTAATGTGAATAATAATAGCTATTATTATATATAAGGTATTTTCTATTTCATATATTATCTCATTTATTCCTCACAATAAATGTGTGAAGTATGTACTATGATTATTCCCATTTTACAATACTGAGGTCCAGAGAGATTAAGCAACTGGTTCAAGTCTGCCCTAAAGTGACTGAGGCAAGATCTGAATCCAAGCAGTCTGGTAATAGAGCATGTGTGCTCAGGCAACTTGTCATACAGCTCTCTATGTGATTTGCACTTGAAATTACCATGGAGATGAGTGTGTGTGTGTGTGTGTGTGTGTGTGTGTGTGTGTATAGTGTGTGTTTTTTATTTTTGTTTTGTTTTTTCTTTCAAAATTTGACTTATAAATTAATGAATTACCTAATGTTAAGTGAAGCATTTCCTGTCCAAATTAACCATTGGGAGTTGCCCTCCAGCTCATCATTTGCCTCTGGAGTATGTCAGAATACCTTTTTTGGGTACAAACTTCAGACATTTGCCATATTTCTAATTAAATATTTTACAGAATATGTTTAGATGTGCTTTTATTTTCACTGATTTTTTTTTTCCCCTGGCACATGAAAGTGCAAACCCTTTTAACTTACTTGCACCTTTTATATTTTGAATCAGTTATATCTTTTTCTATCAAGTTACTGACTTTTGCTTAAATTTCATTTATTTTTGTCTTCAGAAACATTAGATCCCCATATTGTCTCTCCATTTTCTCTCTTTGATTTTATCACTATTTTTCCATTGCTTCCCTCCCCTCCTTTGGTCATTTTCCTCTACATTTTGGAAGTTCTTATCATTTATTTTCTACCTGATGATTTTATTTTCTTCATTATCATATTAAAAACTCTGGTTTTTAATATATATTTAAATATTTTAATACTATTTAGTTTATTTTCCTTCAGACCTACCTATTTCATTCAGTTTAAGTTTCATTTTCATCTTGCTGTTTTTTCCAACTCATTCTCTTTACTCTGTATGGGGTTCTGTATGTTTTCTTTTATTTTGAGGGCTGTGTCACTGGTCCTCATATGTGGGACCCAAACCGGAGTTGCTGGCTTCCCAAGCCAGCTCTCAACCACCGCGCCACTTGGACGGCCCTCTATGTTTTCATAGAATTCATCTTCTTGCATCTTTTGAGCACATCACACTGTTGCTTAAATTTATTCCTTTGAGATTTCAAGGTGTTTTCTTCTTTATCCTGCAATGATTTTTTTCATAGGCCTTAAGTTGCCTTTTCTTCTTTACTCATGAACTGAATGAGTTCTGCTAAGTCTAGATGTTTATGAGCTTAATGGGTTCGTGGACACCTTTTACCCTGTACTTTTTCCAGGGTAGGCTGACTTGTCTAACTGTTGAATCTCATTACCTGGTGCCAATAAACTTTCACTATGGAATCTCTGTTTCACCATAGTGGCATCTTCTCCAGTACCCATAGTATGAATTTTTTGAAATGTGGGACTAATTAAAAACATGGAAACCTGTAGGGATTTTTTTTGTCCATATTGATTTCCTTATTTATTTTACTATATATATATTACTTATTATCTTAGTGGTTACCTTTGGGATTATAAGTAATATCCTAATTTATGACAATCTGGTTCAGATTCATACCAACTTAATTTTAATAATATACAAAAATTTTTGCTCATGTATAACATTCTCCCTCTCTTTGTGATGCTGTTATCATACAAATTACACGTTATATATTATGTGTCCATCAACATATTTATAATTATTGTTTTATGCGTTTGTTTTTTAAATCAAATAGAAAAAAGGTTATACACAAAAAACTCATTTGTATTGTCATTTATATTTACCTATGTAGTTACTTTTACCTTTGTGCTCTATTTTTCTTGTGTATTTGAGTTACTGTTTAGTGTCCTTTCACTTCAGCCTGAGGGACCCCCTTTAGTATTTCATGTAGGGCAATTGTGCTAGTGACAAACTCTCTCAGTTGTATTTATCTCAGAATGTCTTAATTCCTATCTTCATTTTTTTTTTAAAGATTTTTATTGGAGAATTGGGTGAGGGGGGGGACAGCGTTGGGGAATTGGGGAAGGGGAACGGACAAGTTGTTGTCCTTTCATTCTTCAGTCTAGTTGTAGAGGACTGGCCCATGTTGGTATTATCATTGCACTCTTCCCGGGTGAGGCAGATCAGTCGCCAGCCTCTGGATGGTCACTCACAGCGGCTACTGGCAGTTCACTCCAGCTGCCGGCCACTCACTGTAGCCTATGGCAGCCCACTGCAGCAGGGGCTGCAGCCTACACTGTTGACAGGACTCACACAGCCCAGCTCCAGGTGGAGCTGTTGTTCACCATCTTAGCTGTAGAGGGCAGTGTCACTGGCTCTCATATGTGGAATCCAAACTGGGCCGCTGGCGTCCGAAGCCAGCTCTTAAGCAGCGTGCCACTTGTCCAGCCCCCTCCTTCATTTTTGAAGCATATCTTTTCTGGATTTAGGATTCTTATTTGACACTTTTTTTTTTCTTTTAGCACTCTGAATATGTCATCTCACTGCCTCCTGACCTCCAATAGTTTCTGATGAGAAATCAGCTGTTCTCTTGCTGCTTTCAAGATTTTTCTCTTTGTCTTTGTCTTTCAATAGCTAGACAGTTTGGTTATGGTTTGTTCAGCTTCTTGGATATGTAGATTAATGTGTTTTATCAACTTTAGGAAGGTTTCTGCCATTATTTCTTCCATTATCCTTTCTGTCCTCCTCTCTTCTTTTGGGGCCCTGTTTTGCTGGATGGTGTTCCACAGCTCTGTTCAATTTTCTCTATTGTTTTTTCACTTTGTTCCTCAGACTGAATAACGTCAATTGACCTACCTTGAAATTCACTGTTTCTCTTTTTGAATCTGCTCAAATTTGCTACTGAGCACCTCTATTGAATTTTTTGTTTCAGTTAATGTAGTTTTCAATTCTAGAATATCTGTTAATTCATTTTTATAGTTTCTTTTTCTTTATTATATTATCTATTTGATGAGACATTATTGTCATACTTTCCTTCAGTTTAGATGTGGTTTTCTTTACCTCTTTGAATATATCTAAAATGGGGGACTTAAAATATTTGTTTAGTAGGTCTAACATCTGGGCTTCCTCAAGGATGGTTTGTATTGATTGTCTTGTTTCCTGTGTTGAGCCATACTTTCTTATTTGTTTGCATGTCTCATATATATATATATATATATATATATATATATATATATATATATATAATTGTTATAAACTGGACATTTAAAATAATATAATGTGTGGTAATTATGGAAATCAGAGCCTCCTTTTGCCCTAGGTCTTTTAAAATTTAATTTAATTAATTTATTTAATTTTATTTATTATTATTAGCTACAGATGTACAAAACAATGCAATAGGTATCTTTTTCACCCCTTACAAAGTGACTACCCCTCCCCCTCCCCTGCCCTCCCCCCCCAATATCATACGTATCTATTATAATTCCATTGACTCCATTCCCACACTATATTAGATGTTGACTATAATTTAACACATATATAGTCATGGAATGTGAAATATAGTGCCCTAGGTTTTGTTATTGTTGCTGTTCTTGTTTTTATTGTTGTCATTAAAAAAAATTGAGTGACTTGCTTTAACTAATTTTGTAAAGTCTGTATTCTTTGTTGTATGTGGCCACTGAAGCCTCTGCTTAGTTAGCTTAGTGGACAGGTAATGCTTGAACATAGGTTTCCTTGAATGCCTGGAATCAATGTCTCAGCTTTTGCTCAGGGGTTCTTTTGTGTGTTGGGACACACCTTCAATGCTCAGGCAATCAGTTTACAACTCTGTGTTAGCCCTCATTTCCCGCTTGTCTAGAGCCTCACGGTCAATTGGAGGTGAAAACTTAGGGCTTCTATGTCTTTTCTGAGCATGTGCACAGCCCTTGGCCTGCACATCAATGTAGTGCAAGCATGTGACAATTAGCTTTTTTGGTTGTAATGTAAGTGCCTGACATTAGTTAAGCTTTTGATTGCCAAGGTATTCACTTCAAAGATATATATATCTTGAATGAACACATTACCAGCCACAAACTACATAAAGAACCAGGTTGTCTCACACATGAAGTTCCCCGTTTGGAAAGCCCTGGTTGACCTAAATAATTGACCATTTAACTGACTGCTTGCTTTTCCCTTTCTGCATTTTAATTCCTGATCTTATTTACCGATAAAGAGTGATAGAACCCCGGGCACTCTCTTTCAACCCCAATAAAAGACAGAATATCAGGTTCATATTTATTCTCTTTCTCTGTCTCCCTCCCGCCCTCGTCCCCGTGTCTACCCCATGACCTTGTTGTGTGGCCTTGGGCATGCCATGTACCAACCAGACTTATAAGTAATAAACCTCGTCTTTTCCAAGTTCCTTAATGATTGTTGCTAAGGTATATCTTGTAGCCACAACATTGGCTCCAGTCAGGGAAATGTCTGTGGGGTCTCACCACCAATAGTGTCAGCCCCAGTGAGTGCCCACAGGTATTTCTAGGCAATAGCCCACCCCCAAACAATCAGCCTACCCATTCACATGGCTGAAAATCACTAAAATGTTTATTCTTATCTTTGTTTTTAACGGATACTGCTTAGCTGGACACAAGAGTATGGGAACAGGGCAAGTTAAAACACAAAACTCTCTGTTCCTACTGAAATGCATCAGTATTTATTGAATAAATGCTCCCAGGATTGCAATAAGCCTTCCAACAATAAATTATGAGACATGCAAGTAAACAAGAAAGTATGGTCCATACACAGAAAAAAAGCAACTAGTAGAAACTGTCCTTGAAGAAACCCAGGCATTGGATTTACCAGACAAATACTTCAAGTTTTTATATATTTTTGCCTTTATATTTATTAGGTGGTTAGGAAAGGGTATTTTTGGCTATTCTGATGGCATTTTAACCTGGCCTTTCCTGCTTAACATGTTTTTGAGATTCATTCATTTTGTTGCTTATATTAATGTAGCTCATTTTTATTTTGAGAGTGGGATCTTAACTGATTATTGCTGGGGTGAAATTTTATTTGTTGTATTTATTAGATATGCTTAGTACCTCTATTTTGGTCTGATAGTTTTTCAGTTGACTTCCTTTTTTCCACCAAAAATATGATCACATAATCAGCTAATAGTGACATTTTGGTCTTTTATGTGTTTTTTATCACTTATTTTCTTGTTGCCTTGGGTCTAATCTGCCTAATGTTTTATTATGAGATACAGTATTTCATGCAGGAATCTGCAAATATCTCTTGTGGGGTTAAGTTTTCTTCTATTTCTAGTTACTTTTTACACAGAAATAGGTGTTGAATTTCATTGATTTTCCTCAGCAGTTATTGAGATGATCATATGAATTTCCATGTTAATCTGTTAATCTCATAAACTAGCAATGAATTATCCATGCAGTTCTGGGAAAAATTTCCTTGGTCATGATGTATTGTTTCTAAATATGCTGATGAATTTCATTTGCAAAATTTTAATTGCAATTTTCGCATTTATGTTCACAAGTTAGTAAACTATAAGTTTATGTATTAAGATACTTTTATTCATCTTTGACATTGTTATGTTACCCACATAAAATATGTTGAGAAATTTCTTTAAAGTACTTTTATTATGAAATATTTAAATCTTAGGATAAGTACTCATCACTAAGATTTTTCAAAATTTATTATTTTGTCATTTACTTCATATTGTTTAAATAAATAGAAAGTTGCAAGTAAAATAGAGGTCCCATTTGTACCTCTTTTCAATAATTCCCTCCCTCATTCAAGGAGAACAATATTCTGAATTTGGTATTCATTATCATCATCTTTTAATATTTTAATGATATATTTTTGAACCTATATGGTTCTAAAGAATATTTTGACAAGATTTCCCATTTCACATTAATGCCCAGCTGGTATATTTACCAAAAAGCAAAGTCCCTGAGCCAGAATAGTCTTGGTTTGAAATTTTCAACCATTATTTTTAGTGAAATTTTAAATTTCTGTTTTCAGTTCTGTTAGCTTTTGTTTTCTGCCCTTTGCAATTTTGTCGTTAGTGCATACTTTTATGTCTAACATACTTGAATCTTATTATTATCAATTAATCCTCTTTTTCCTGCTAATATAATATTTTTTTGTTTTGAAGTCTACCTTGTCTGATATTATTGTAGCAATTCCAGTGTTCTTATGATTAGCGTTTGCATGTTATATCTTCCTTCAGCTTTTACTTTGAACTATTTATGTCTGTATACTTAAAGTAGGTTTTCTATAGCAATCATATGCTAGGATCTTTCTTTTTCCTGCAGTGTGACATTTCGTCTTTTAATTGGAATGTTTAGAACCATTTACATGTAGTTATTGATATGATTGTGTTTAGATTTATCATCTTATTATTTGGTTTCCATTTGCTCTTTGTTCCTTTATCTCCTCTTTATCTGCCTCCTTTTGATTATTTTTTTATTGTAGCATTTCATGCAATTCCATGTAGTTAGCTTATATACCTTTTTGTTTTATTGTTTTAGTGGCTGCTATAGGGTTTACAATATGCATATTTAACTTATCCCAGAAAATAATATACCATCTCACATATAGTAAAAGCACCTTACAGCAGTATAATTCTTTTTCCCTTCTTCCATCATTGTGCTATCATTAATGCATACTTTACATCTTATATGTTATAAATCTCACAATACATTATTATTATTTTTGAAAGTGTTAACCTGCTGCCTTCTCAGACCACCAGTGCTCTGATAATAAACATTATTATTTTTTATTTAAACAGTCTATTTTAAAGAAATCATTAAAAGGAGAAAATGTCTTTTTAAAAAGATTTTTGTTAAAATATAGCTAACATACAATGTTATAGTAGTTTCAGGTGTACATCATAGTTATTCAACATTTATATACCTAAAGAAGTGATCACCGTAAGTCCAGCAACCATCTGACACTGTACTATGCTATCACAGTATTATTAACTATTCCCTATGCTGTACATTAAATCCCCATGACTTATTTGTTTTATACCTGAAAATTTGAACCTCCTATTCCCATTCACCTTTTCTCCCCTTGTTTAATTTTTTATTACAGTTGACATTCAATATTATTTTATATTAATTTCAGATGTACAGTGTAGTGGTTACACATTTATATAATTTAAGACTAGTCTAGTACCCACCTGGCATTATACATAGTTATTACCATATCATTGACTATATTCCCTATGCTTTACTTTACATCCCTGTGACTATTTTGTAACTACAAACTTGTACTTCTTAATGCCTTCACCTTTTTCACTCTGTTCCCCAAACGCCCTCTGATCTATCACCCCTATAATTTTAGTACCCCTCTGACACCATACATAGTTACTACAATATTATTGACTATATTCCTTATGTTATATCCTATACCCCCATAACATCTTTGTAACAACAAATTTGTACTTCTTAACCTTCCTGTTTTTCACCCATTTCCAAACCTCTCCCGCCGCAACCATCAAAATGTTCTCCGTATCTATGAGTTTGTTTCTGTTTTGTTTGTTTTCATTTTGTCATTTAGATTCCACATATAAATGAAATCACATTGCATCTGTCTTTCTCTGTCTGACGTATTCCACTCAGCGCAGGTCCCTCAAGATCCATCCATGCTCCTGCAGATGGCAAGAACCCATTCCCTTCCATGGCTGAGCAATATTCCATTGTATATATGTACCACCTCCTCTTTACCCCTTCATCCATCGACAGACACCCAGGCTGCCTCCACATCTGGGCCGTTGTAAACAATGCTGTAATGAAAATATGGATGCACATGTCCCCTGAAAGTTGTGTTTTGAGTTTCTTCAGATAATCACCCAGAAGTGGGATTGTAGAGTCCTTCTTTGTCACTTGTTATAGCCTTTGTTTTAAAGTCTATTTTGTCTGGTATAAGTATTACTACCCCAGCTTTTTTTTGTTTTTCTTCATTTCCATGTTCATGAAATATCTTTTCCCTATCCCTTTACTTTCAGTCTGTGTGTGTCTTTTGATCTGAAGTGAGTCTCTTGTAGGCAGCATACGTAAGGGTCTTGTTTTCTTATCCATTCAACCACCATATCTTTTGATTGGAGCATTTAATCCATTTCCTTTGAAAATAATTGTTGATTGATATGTAGTTATTCTCATTATATTATTAATATTTTTGATTTTCTTTCTTGTTTTTCTTTTTATTGGGGAACAGTGTGTTTTTCCAGGACCCATCAGCTCCAAGTCAGGTAGCTGTTTCAATCTAGTTGTGGAAGGAATTTTTCCAGGACCCATCAGCTCCAAGTTAAGTACTTGTCTTCAATCTGGTTGTGGAGGGCACAGCTCAGCTCCAAGTCCAGTTGCCATTTTCAATCTAGTTGCAGAGGGTGCAGCCCCCATCCCATGTGGAAATTGAACTGGCAACCTTGTTGTTCAGAGCATGCACTCTAACCAACTGAGCCACTTGGCCACCCATTGGCTCCGTGGCAGCTCAGCTCAAGTCTTTGTCATCAATCTAGTTGCTGAGGGCGCAGTTCACTGGCCCATGTGGGAATTGAACCGGAAACCTTGTTGTTCAACGCATGCTGTCTAACCAACTGAGCCACCGGGCTGCCCCTTTTTTTGTTTGTTTGTTTTGTCTTAAGGAGTTCCCTTGTAATACTGGTTTGGTGGTGGTGAACTCCTTTAGCTTTTTCTTATATGGGAAGCTCTTTACCTGTCCTTTGATTTTAAATGATAGCTTTGCTGGGTAGAGAAATCTTGATTGTAGGTCCTTTCTTTTCATCACTTTGAATATTTCCTGCCAGTCCCTTCTGGCCTACAAAGTTTCTGTTGAGAAATCAGCTGAGAGTCTTAAGGCAACTCTCTTGTAGGTAACTAACTGCTTTTCTCTTGCTGCTTTTAAGATTCTCTATTTGTCTTTAACCTTTGGCATTTTAATTATGATGTGGGCCTCTTTGGGTTCCTCTTGTTTGGGACTCTGGTCTTTCTGGGCTTGTATATCTATTTCCTTTGCCAGGTTAGGGAAGTTTTCCGTCATTTCTGCAAATAGGTTTTTCAGTCCCTTGCTGTCTCTCTTCTCCTTCTGGTACACCTATGATGTGAATGTTGGTATGCTTGATGTTGTCCCAGAGTCCCCTTAAACTGTCCTCATTTTTTTTTTGGATTCTTTTATCTTTTTTGTGTGGGTGTTTTCTGCAAACTTATCTTCTAAGTCACTGATTTGATCCTCTGCTTCATCTAAAGTACTGCGGATTACCTCTAATGTATTCTTCATTTCAGTTATTGTAGTCTTTATTTCCAGCTGGTTCTTTTTCATGTCCCAGTGTTGGAGCTCAGAGCTAGTGATTCTGTCAGTAAGTAAGTTCATGCGTGGTCCCTTTAAGAGAAGCACCTGAGAGTGCAGCTGCCTGCTGTCTCACTCAGCTACAATTTCCACTGGTTTTTATAGCCAGAAATTATGGGGACTTCTCTCCCCAACACTGAAACCCTGGGATGGGGAGAACCTGGGATCCCTTGCACCTCTAGGGGAATGGGGGTGGAGGGACCTCCACAGCTGAGATAGCCCTCCCTATTTTTAATGGTCACACGCAGGTGACCAGCCTGTTTTGCTTCTCTGCCCTTCCTACCAGTCTCGAGGTGGCTTATTCTGCATGTCCGTGGTTGTAGGGCTCTGGCTCAGCTAGACTTCAGGTGATTCTCAATAATTGTTCTGTGGTTTAGTTGTATTTGATATGGTCCTGAGAGGAGCTACCTACTCTGCTATCTTGACCTGAAACCTAATTGGAAAAATATCTTTCTATTTATCCACATTTTTATCATTCTATTGCTTATTTCCGTTGTGAGCATTCAAATTTTAATCTGATAACATTTTCCTTCTGCTCGAAGAATTTACTTTAATACTTCTTGTAATGCAGGTTTGATGGCAATGAATTTTTTCACCTTTTGTTTGCTGAAACACTATTTCACCTTTGGTTTTGAAAGATATTTTTGCCGGATATAGAATTCTATGTGGATAGTTGTTTTCTTTCAGTGCAGGTCCTCTAAAATATGTTGCTTCCTTGTCTCCTGGCTTGCATAGTCCTGACA
Organism: Aselliscus stoliczkanus; assembly: GCA_033961575.1. Taxonomy (NCBI): domain Eukaryota; kingdom Metazoa; phylum Chordata; class Mammalia; order Chiroptera; family Hipposideridae; genus Aselliscus; species Aselliscus stoliczkanus. The sequence continues at coordinate 73,395,713 of CM066732.1, read as the reverse complement.
AGTCTGCAGTATTAATTTATGGTAATTGGTTGTTGGTAATTCTTTGTTTATTTGTACTTAATGTTTCTCTGGATGGTTACAAGATTTTTTTCTTTATTACTGTTTGTCACCATTTTGATTATAATGTGCTTGACACGATGTTCTTTGTGTGTTTCTGCTTGAAATCCATGGAGCTTCTTGCATTGGGAGGTTATAGTTGTTATGAAATTTAGGTAATTGTGGCCATTTTTTGTATAAATATTTTCTGCTCACTCTACATCCCCCTTTCTGGGACTTTAATTAAATATATGTTAGATTGAGCATTTTCTCATTTTGTTTTAGTCTTTATATCTCTCTGTAATTCATTTTGTATAGTTTCTATTGCTATTTCTTCAATTAACTGGCATTTACTTACCTTTACGATGTTGTCTCTGCTATTGATGCCACTCAGTCAAATTTTAATTTCAGATAATATATGTTTTACCTAGATGTTCCATTTTATTCTGTTTTTATAACTTACATGTACTCCTTATTGTGTTTATCTCTTTGAACATTTATAATATTTGTATTAGAAGGTTAAAGACCCTTATCTGCTAATTTCAATGTCTCTGGCATATCTAGGTCCTTTTCTACTGATTTTTGTCTTGGTTATATATCACATATTCTTTTTTATGATTGGTAACTTTTGATTGAGTGATGAACATTGTATATTTTACATTGTAGAGTACTGGATTTTGTCATCTTCATTTAAAAATGTTCAAGTTTATTTTGATAGGCAGTTAAGGTACTTTGAAGATCACCTTGATTATTTAAAATGTTTTTAAAGTCCAGGAAGCCTTACTCTAGGGTTAATTTAATACTACTACTAATATATGGTCCTTCTGAGGGTTATGATGAATGAGGCATCTACTGAGCATGTCTGGTGAGAGGGCTAATGATTCCCAGCCTTGTGTGAGCTCTGGGAATTATGGCTTACAGCTCTTTGGTAATTGTTTCATTTTTTTCCAGGACAATTTTTCTTTGCCTGTGGGTTTCAGCATTGCATGAGCAGTTGTCATTTACCTAAAGACTCCAGTGCCTTTTGAATGCTTCTGCATATTCCTGGAGCTCTTTGTCTATGCAGCTCCCTCCTCTCTGTACTGTGCTTAACATATTCCACCCTCTTTGTCTTCTTCTTACTCTAGTTTCTGTCTCTTCAACTGAGTAAGATACCTGGTCCCTGTATGGTTTCTTATTCATTGTGTTGTGGTCTGGAAACTCCTTAAGGCAGAAATCCGGGGTGATGTAGGTCTTAATCTTTTTTGTATCCATTTCCTAAGCCCACATAGTCTTGCACTGCCTGTTGTCCAATTCTAAAAGAGTTGTTTTAATATTTTTTTTAGTTTTATAGTTATTTATGACAAGACGTTAGAGCAGAAGCCAGTGGCCTCAGTTGGATTTCTTTTCAATGAAGCAAAGGTAGAAAGGCAGAGTTTTAAAGTACAATGAATGTTCATATCTTGCTATTAACATTATTAAAAAGCTAGAGGAGAATGGGGCCTTAAAAAGTCATGTAGTCAAATACAAATTTTAAGGGTGATTAACCTGAGGTGGGAAGCAAAATAACTTGCCTGTTGATGCCTGGACTGTGGCTTTACAGTCTGGGCAGAAGCTGGGTCTCTTTGTTACTATTCATTGTTAGACATGGTGGTATGCTGTCTTCTTACTACTTCAACTGAGTAGAGTATATAATAGCAGTTAGCATTAGTAATGATAAAAATGACACTAACAGTTATACCATTAACATTTTAAATATTTTCATATCTTTTTTTTTTTAAAGATTTTATTGGGGAATTGGGGAAGGGGGACAGTGTTGGGGAATTGGGGAAGGGAAACAGCCAAGTTTTTGTCCTTCAATCTTAGTTGAGGGCACAGCTAGCTCAGCTCCAAGTCCAGTTGCTATCAGGCCACCCAGCAGCAGCCCAGCACAGCTCAGCTCAAGGTGCTGTGTTCAATCTTAGTTGCAAATGGGCATAGCCCACCATCCCATGCAGGATGTGAACCAGGAACCTTGTTGTTATGAGCATGTGCTCTCACCAGCTGAGCCACCCTGCCACCTGTTGGCAGCTCAGCGGCAGCTCAGCTCGGGCGCATCTCACTGGCCCATGTGGGAATTGAACCAGTGACCCTGTCACTCAGAGCTCACGTTCTTAACCAAATGAGCCGTTTGGCTGGCCCTCATATTTTTTCTTGCTCCTGGTTAGATTGAATTTTAGTTTTGATTTTATCTTTCTTGTGCAGCCATTTAATAGCTGTGTTTTACAGTATCTGATTTAATGTTAGTAATTGTCTTATTAACCTAATGACATATTTATAGAAATCAATAATTTAAAAAGCCATAAAATTGGAATAATAGACAAAATATTTTTATTGTATCTTTTGTATTTCTCATTCCATACATAATATTGACTGCTTATATTTCTCTTTTAAATAATCCTCATTTATTGCATTATATTGACTAGCATTTTATTGCATTGGATATTGTTCCTCAGTGATTTTTAAAATTGGCATTATTTTAATTGTTTCTTCTTTTTCTCCTTTAAGGATATTTCTTTAATGGGAAAAATGTACTGGCAGAAAACACCTGAAGTGCAAACAGAGCAAGGATTACAGATAAGTATTGAAGAACCTCAAATGGTAAAGTCTTTAATAAAAATCCTCCTTGCCTATATTGAGGTCATAGTCTGCCTCCTGTTGCATGAATGTTTATCTAGAGAGTTTTTGTTTTTTTTTAAAATCTCCTCTGATTTGTTTCAGAGATATGTTTAACTGTAAGCACATCGAATCTAGTACCACTTCAGAGGTCTTGGCTATTGTGTCTCACTGTTGCTGCCTATTGTAGAACTTCTGAGCTAAGGCCCCAGACTCTTTATAGAAGGGAAAGATTTTAACAATTCTTCTGGTCTAGAGACATTCAGATCTGGAAGGCTGGAGAAATAAAAGTTATTAGCTTCTAAGAAAGCATCATATTATTCTTTATTTAGCTGGGAGAATTATGAAAAGCTTTGACAAGAGGAGAATTTTGTAGAGGAATATGGACAGTTGGTGACAGGAGTTTGTTTTAGATATAAGGCTTCCATTTTATCCACCATTAGCCAAATACTATGGGAGTCAAAGCAATCTGTAACAGATTCCCTGTGAATAGGATGTGTCTCTCTGTATATAGAAATCCACATTTATGTAAAACAAATGATGGCATGATGATCAATTCTTTTACAGTGGATTTGTAAAATGGCAGCACTAAATAGTAGTCTCCTTTAGTTCCTGAAAATATGATTCCATATACATAAAAATTCCGAGCAAACTTCATTTTTAGGATAATATATCATGCCTAGAAAGTGTATGGAATCCTTTCTTTTCACAAATGCCAATGGATCCTGTAATGTTAAAATTACCATAAATGGTTGAATGACTAGAGACAGATGCTTCTGTGCTGAGACCAGACTTACCTGTCCATCCTACCTGTCCCTTAGACTTCTAGAAGCTTGCGGGGGTAAGATTTGTCAGGGCAGCATTGGCTAACATGCTCCCATCTCGAGAGGGCCTGCTCTTTCTAAGTGGTGCCGGCACCCTCCCCTCAGCGCATGGCAGCCTCAGCTGTGAGCAGCTCAACTCCACAGGCCAGAGTTCTCTTAGTTATTTGATGTAACTTATTTTCTTCTTTTTAAAAAAGAGCATTCTTGGGCCAGCTGAGAGGCGTGGTGGTTGAGAGCTGGCTTGGTGATGCAGCGGCCTGGGTTCGGATCCTACATATGAGGGCCAGTGACACTGCCCTCCTAAAAAAAAAAAAAAGCATTCTTAATGGGATATCTTTTCTTTATAACTACCCAGCATTTTAAACATAATAGTTTTTGAATCATGATGAAGAACAATTTCCTCACATACTTATTAAAAAATCAAGAAATGTATTCATCATTCCTTTTCCTATAGTGTGGCAGGCATTGTTTTCATCATGGCTGATACAAAGATAGAAAAGACAGCTCTTGTCCTGGAGGAATTCGTATGGAGGAGACCAATGTATAAAGAAACAAAGTACAATAATACTGTTTAATGTATATTCTAATTTTTCTTTTTTTAGAGGGCAGTGTCATTGGCCCTCATATGTGGGATCCGAACCGGGGCCGCTGGCGTCCCGAGCCAGCTCTTAACCACCGTGCCACTCAGCCGGTCCTGTATATTCTAAATAGAGACTAATTACATAGTAAGGAAGACATTGATATAATTTCATTTATTTATTCATTCACTTATTCACAAATAATAGCAGAGGGTCTGCAATGTGTTTAAGTGTTTGAGATATAAAAGATGGGTGAGATACAATTTTTTAAAAGGAATTTTCAGACTTTGAAGGTTTTAATTAAAGTACTCAAACATTTTGGTCTTTAAACTCTGAACACATATTTCATGAGCCCAAAGGAGTTTTAGTTTATGTGGATTGTATCAACCAATATTTATCATATTTGAAATTAAAACAGAGAAAAACATAAAATATTTATTCATTCATTTAAAATATTAATAAGCCAATTACATATTAACATAAAACATGTTTTTTTAAGAAAAAATAGTATCCAAAACAAAACAGTTTGGTGAGAAGGATAGGATTGCCTTATGTTTTTTGCAAATCTCTTTACTATCTGGTTTAATAGTTAGTTTCTCATATCTGCTTTTGCATTTAATCTGTTATGTATGTTCTTTTGTTTGAAATATATCAAGTAAGTCTGCTCTCATACAGATTAGAAAGGAAATCGCATTTTAATAGCCTTTTTACATAGTTATAAATACTCCTCTTTGTTAATATACTAAAACTCCACAAGTGGTAGTTTCTTAAGTATTAAGAAATACTGCAGTGGGGAATCTGAAACCAGATAAATGAACTTACATCATTACATTAAAACCATTGATCCACCTTGTTCTTTGAATGGCTCTTTAACCCCTGCATGATTTTGTAACCTCATGTATTAAACATTTGAAAAGTATTGGTTCTGTTTTCCTCACCACTGCTTTTCCACCATCAGTGCAAATGTCAACACATTTAAAAAGGCAAATATGCCTTAATATCATTATGAAAATAGTTTTGACATTGCAGGATCCCCTGAAAGGGTCTTGAAGGTTGTCCGGAAACTGTGGACCACACTTTGAGAACCACTAGTGTGTTGGGTGGAGGAAACAGAGGATAAGAGTCCAATTTGGAATCAGGTTCAAACACAGCTCTGTTGCTTACTCTCAGTTTGTCCTGGAGCAGGCTCCTTAACTTCTCCAAGCTTCAGTTTCTTCATCCATAAAATGGGATTACAAACTGTTCCTACTTTATGCAGTTGTGGTAAAGATTAAAATTAAATGATTACGTTGACAAGCATGATTATGGTAATGATTACTTAGACAAGCGTGATATGGTGTGATGCATGCTAGAATAGAGGAAGGGTGCCCAGCAGTGATGGGATCAGGAGAGGCTTGTGGAGGAGATGACGCCGGGCAGAGCCCTGACAATCAGCTGCAGCTGGAGGACTACCGGTGCCCTCTCTTCGTGCTTTTCTTCCTCCATTTTCTATTTTTGCAGGGTGGTACCTTCATCTATTCAGCCTCCCAAACCAGAACCCTGGAAGAGTTTGCTGAAGAAGCCAAGAGCAGAGAAATTCAAAAGAAAGGGAATGATTAACAGTGCCAAGAGCTATGGAACATAAATTGAATGAGTTTGTCATAGGTAGACAGGATAGGGCCCATAACATACATTATTACCCCAGTGTATCTATTCTGCATTTGGTAAAAGGATTTTGTTATAGCCCCTTTAACCCAAGGAAGAAAATGAGGTTAAAGGGGGTTAAGTAATTTGACCAAGCATACACATCTGTTAATTGACAAATCCAGGTTTGAATTAATTTCCATCTGGTTACAAATCACTTACTCTTTTACAACACCATCCAGTAGCTTTATAAAAACATGAGCTCCAGATTCACATTTCATTTTACAAACATAAATTTCATGGTTCAGCCATCCCTTCTTGCATATAAAGAAACTTTTATAGTATTTGATATTGTATGCCATCTTTGTCCTTTGTTTTACTTAATAACAAATGAGTGTATCAAAGAACAAAGTGATACAATTGCATTTTCAAGTCATTCTATAGAATTTATATTTTTATGTAAGTCAGACTGGTTTTATCATCTGCTAACTTGAGGAAGTGAAGTTTTAATTGCCAGTGCTCCATAATCCCAAATAATCTTGGTTTACAATTGGGTAATACCCCAATATGGCTATAAAGATGCTTTCTTAAAACTTGGTGAGGCACAGATTAAGTCAGTGAGACATTTTCAAGGAACACAAAACAGGTGTAGGAGTGACATCTTGTGAGAATTTCTCATTTGATTTTGGGATGGAGCTAGGGTGTCTGGATGGTCTTCCTGAGGTCACTGGGTCAGCTGTTCTCTGAGGACCTGAATTTGGGCTTCCGGAAGAACACCTGGCTAGCAGGAACCCCACTTCTCCGGACCTAAGAACTTGAGGTTAAGCAGAGGTGAGATGTGTCTATGGGCCTTGATTCTGTGTGAGTGTGGGGTGGAGTCAGGGTGAGATTGGAGTCTTGTTATTTCCTTAGAGTTGGTGCATAATAACTGTGGGATAGCTCTATTTTCTGGGACAAGGGCTGAGGAAAATGATTTGCCAGTCTTTGTATTTTTCTTAAGTCAATTTGAGTTTCTCTTTGTAAATCTTCAAAGGAAACTTACTACCTCTGTTTAATTTCAATCATGCATTTTCATAATTATTTGGTTGTTAAGAGAAAACATTGTATGACTTAAAACCTGGGAAGGAACAATAATAAAAAGCATTCTTGTCCATTTACGTTTTCCAACAGAATGTGTTTGAGGAACTCCCTGAAGCTACATCAAGTGTTTTACAAATTGAACAAGAGGACATATTAGAATGGGGAACCTCAGAAGCAGAAAGTATGGTATATAAACCTCAGGAAACTGTGGAAATTCATTCAGCAGATGAATCAAGTAAACCTTGGGAAGATGAACAGCCCACAAATGATTCAAAAGTGGCCAAACAGGTGTCTTTAAAAGTAAGCACTACTTATCTTGAAAACAGAGTTATCAAAGTTGAGGATGTTCTAGGTGTGAAGAAATGGCCCAGGCAGGGGCCACAGAATGTAGAGGGAGTTCACCCTGGAAAAATGGCCTCAGATGTACTAATTGTCCATTTGGGAAAATGGGACATCTGCTCTTTTGAAGGCTTTTAGTCTCAAACTTAATTGCAACTTTGTGAAGAAAAGATGGATTTTTGAGGGAAGGAATCTTAGGGTGTTAAGAAATTGACCCAAAGAACCTTCCCCTCCTCACCAACGACCATCGTGTTCCTACTATGCTTCACCCAAGTCCACTGGCCATTAGTAGTTTAACTTTTGCCTACCATTCCCAACTCTGAAACCTCGGATTTATCTGTGACTTTCCCCTTCCCTTGCCTTTCACATATAATCAGTCTCCAAGGCCTAGATTCCTCCTAATCACTATTGCTTATAATTTTTTTCCTTCTCTTTTCCAGTTGCTCCCATTCTTGTCTGGGTCCTGATGACCTTATGCCTGGATTAGTGCAGTAGCCTCCTGGTTTTTCTTCATTTCTCAAGCTCTCCTTTCTTAATTTCACTCTATATGACATTAGCTATTGATCTTTTGGGAATAATAAGTAATAAGGAAGATCCTCAAGTAATAGTTAGCCAGAGAAAATCTAGCACTGCTGTCAGGGAAAAGGGCTGGTGACTGACTCTGTTAGAAGTCATGCTTCTTTCTAAAGCACATGCTTGGGCATGTGAAGTGCAGCCTGCCAAGGCTGAGTGAACCCACTCATTGCTAACTACCCCAGGTGAACCCTGTGTCAGGCTAACACCTTTTAGGTATGGAGACCTTAGCATTTTTAAAGACTATGACATCTTGATGAAAATGTGTTAGGCTGGTGGGCACAGGCAGTGTTTTTATTTTTCCTTCTACCTGGACATTGGGACTTTGGAAATAAAATATGGGCATGAGAGGTAAATGGTTAGCTGTTAATGTGTCAAAGAATGAAGTGGATTTTCTGGGCAGTGGTGTAACTACCATGGCCTGGAAGGAATTCAAATCTCTCATTGGAAAAGTCCCCAAATGTTAATTCTTTTGGCTTGTTGTGGCTATTAAATGTTATTAAGAAGTTATCCAAAATGATTTAGTTTTGATAAAAAGAGGCAGTCCTTTCCTAAGGTAACTAGAATTTATTGAGTGTTGACTATGTGTCACTTTGCTAAGTGTTTTACACATATTATCTTACTTTTTTGTAAGAACAACCCTATTGTTACTCTCATTTTATAGTTGAAACAGTTGAGTCATAAAGGAAATCAATAATTTGTCCAAGTACAAACACCTAGTTAAGTTGTAGAGGTAGGACTTGAACTGAGGTGGTCTAATTCTGGAATCTTCACTCTTTACTGCTTTCCAACACTGCCCTTTCATATCAACAATGAGCAGGCTTCTGGCTGAGTACAAAAACACTGATCCTCAGTAGCAAAAATGACTAGGAATGGAGTGTCCCCCATGAAGCGAGGAGGGGTGGTTTGGCAAGAGAAACTTGGAGAATGGATTAAGCTACAAACTGAAAACAGAAGTGTTTCAAGGCGAGGAGAAGAGAATGTCTGATAAGACGTGATGGTTTATTGTGGGCTAATGTGGGACACAGCATAACTGCCAGAGAAAATAACACTGGAAGTATCCCTGTGACTCTTCCCACCACCTCTTCACTCAGTATCTTGTTATTTATTTGTTTGTGTTAACATCTCAAGATGTTAGTATCCATGAATTTCAGACATTTGAGGCCATAAAGTTAGTCTCTAGCTTCTGTGGCCCAGGAATGGGGAACAATATACTCCAGCAAGCCAGGCCAGAATAGGGGGACAAGAAGACCTCTTTTTTTCTTTTCTTTAAAGATCTCCTTTGACATACCTTATAGCTAATAGAAATAGCACAGAGGTGGCCGGCCGAGTGGCGCATTGGTTAAGAGCTGGTTTTGGGATGCCAGCGGCCCTGGTTCGGATCCCACATATGAGCGCCAGTGACACTGCCCTCTACAGTAAGATGGTGAACAACAGCTCCACCTGGAGCTGGGCTATGCGAGCCCCGGCGACAGTGTAGGCTGCAGCCCCTGCTGCAATGGCCTGCCATAGGCTACAGTGAGTGGCCGGCAGCCAGCGTGAGTGGCTGGCAGCCAGCGTGAGCTGCCGATGGCCACTGGAGTGACATCTAGAGGCCGGCGACCGATCTGCCTCATCCGGGAAGAGCGCAATAATGATACCAGCATGGGCCAGTGAGGCGACGTCCTCCGCAGCTGGACTGAGGAACAAAAGGACAGCAACTTGTCTGTTCCCCTTCCCCGATTCCCCAACGCTGTTCCCCTCCCCCAATTCTCCAATAAAATCTTTAAAAAAAATAGCACAGAGGTGTGATAAAGGAGTTGCAATGCAGGACTTCCACTGCTCACATATATTCCAGAAGGTCTCATTCAGCTAAAAAGTAATCCATACTTTACTGACCATTTCTACTCTTACAGTCTTGATAGTATAATAGAGACTATTAGGACTCTGGTCTAAGTTATGGCCAAGAAAAAGAAATTAGATAATGGAGACTCTGTGAAGAAATGACTGACCCAAGAGCTTGTGAGAGAATTATTGAGCATTTTAAGAGGGAAAAAGGTCAAAAGTCTGTAAAAAAATATAGATGTTACATTTATTTTGAGATTCTAAATGGAAGGAAGTTTAAGAGATGTGGGATGCCCTAAATCCTCCAAAATTCTCACAAAACAATTATAAATGATCTATTGCATTCAGTTTTAAAAATATACAGAAGATGAAAGAAGAAACACATATCCATAGATAAACATAAAAGTGGCATGTGGCTATTACAGTCATATCAAGAAGGATAAGATCCAGAATGGGTTGAGGCCTGTGAATAATGCTAAGAATAAAAAAGTTTTTATAAAAATAAAAAAAAAGTTGTGTTTTTTTTTTCTCTTCATGTTAGTTTTGGAGCAAAGAGAGAAAAAAGAAAGAATAACCCTGTCATTTGGGATGAATAGTGTGATGACAACATATGACAGAGCTGCCTTAACTTAGTTTTAGAAAAAGTTTGAAGCTTTAAATAAACAGAAATATGACAAAAAGAAAAGGAAGCTGATAAACTTGTACTTCGCTTCTTTTAAATCTGACAAGGGGAATGATCTTTATTATAGAAAGAAGAGAAAAAGAGTTGCTAAAAGAAACTTGAAACCCGAGATTGGTAAAAGATCTTACGAGTTAACTTAGATACCTGAGCCTGTTGGCTTATCTAGTTAGGCTTAAGCCTGTTGAGCTCCTGTGGGCAGGGGGCTTGCAGGAGCTGCAACGGGCAGGTGGTAGAGGCCCGGAAATGGCAATGGCAATGGCAAACCTGAGTTTTATGTTTTTCATGGTAAGAGTTATGGTTTCTGTAATGTATGATTAATCGCAGAGAAAACTGTGGAATGGTTAAGTTCATCATTAAAAGAATTGGGTTTGATCTTGTTAGGGAGACCATTGCATGGATGGAGTAGAGGCTTGATCACTGCACTGTACACCTGAAGCTGAGGTTGTATAATATTGTATACCAACTGTAATTGAATATATAGATAGTCATGGGATGTGGATTATACTGTGGAAGGGAGTCCAAGGAATTGTAATAGATATGTATGATATGGGGGTGGGTGGGGTGGCGAATTGGGGGGGTGTCACTTTGAGGGGTAAAAAGTATAACTATTGCACTGTGTTGTACACCTGAAACTAATTTAAAATAAATAAATAAATAAATAAATAAATAAATAAATAAATAAATAAAAATTTAAAAAAAAATTGGGTTTGAACCCTTCTAACAGGAAGCAGTAATCAGTTGGAACCAGCATGGCTTCCCTGGGACAAGCCATGAAAGACCAACCTTATTTCCTTTCCTGGAATTACTAGACTGAACATCAGAAAAGAGTGAGACTTGGAGTTAAACACGAGAATATCATGCGGAAGAGCCTGGTATAAAGAGAACACTCAATAAACATTAGTTATTATTAGTCTTTGGATTTCAGCCATCCTTTTATGACAGCCTCCTAATGACAGTTTTGTAGACAAGGCTGTGGTAAAGGCGAACTGCTAGATGGATTTATAATTAGTTTTGCAGAGGATGCACAATTTGCCATAAAATTCCTTAGTGGACTGCTATGGGGCTGTGTCCAACTCAGCATATTTCCTAATAATTTGGATGAGAATATGGAGGACTTGGTGATTGGATTTGCAGCTAACATCCAAAATGTGATCTAAGATTTGGTTAGGAAGATCACAGATGAGATTTAATTGGGATAAATGCATATATGGTTCTGCCCTGAGGTCTGCAAACTAAATGCATATATATGGGATGATATGACTTACAGCAAATATGAAAAAGACTTCAAGGTTTTCAGGCTGTAATTTAATGATAGGAAAACAAATGCAATCATAGTTTGAATTGATTGACGAATAACATAAAAGAATCTTTCCTTTGGTTGATCTGATCACATCACACTTCAAATACTGTGCTCAGATATGGATATCCAATCCCAGGAGAGACACAGACAAATTAGAGACTGGAAGAGAGCACTCAAAATTGTGTTATGTAAGGTAGATTTGAAGAGACTGGGGATGTTTATCTGAGGGGGGGGCAGACTCAGGAGAGTTAACTATATTCAAATATTTGACTGTCAAATAGAAGAGAGCTAGATTGTGAAATTTGAATTGAGAAGATGAAAGTCGTTCAGCTCTGTAATAAACAAACAAAAATTCTAACAACTGGAAAAGTTTCAAAGAGAAAGGCTGCCTTTGGATGGATCCAAATCCTGTGTTTCTGATCATGTTCAAGCCAGGATGGATGGGTGACCATTTTGTGGGGGAACTGTGGAGGAAATTTAAACATTAACTGGATGGTGGGATGGAATGTCTGTACTCTGAGCTTTCCTTATTTATCACTTCTTCTCCAAGAAATTGCAATAGCTCTCCTTACTATTGCACTGAACCCAAACTCTCTACCTAATTTATAAGAACCCCCTTTTTCTGGCCTCCTTCTATTTATTAAACAACATCTCTATGCTTTCCCTAGAGAAAACCTCCCTGCTTTTTTTCTTAAATCTAGTATCAAAAAAGTACAGACCAACCCATGGAGAAAAATATTTTGGATGAACTATTACTATAAATTCTGCACATTTTCTATGAAAACAATACTTCTAATACCTATAATGATTAAAAGGTAGTTATTTGAGAGACAGACAAGCATTTGATGTTTCCCAAGCAGTAGAAATAGAAAACAGTATAACAATAAGAAGTACAAAAACGTTGCTAAAAATAGTTATATAAAGCATTAAAGTTCATTTTGGCCTGACTTGCAACCACCAGTCATGCCAAACTTCTTTTTTTTTTTTTTTTTAAAGATTTTATTGGGGAAATTGGGGAGGAGAACAGCGTTCGGGAATTGGAGAAGGGGAACAGACAAGTGGCTGTCCTTTTGTTCTTCAGTCTAGTTGCGGAGGACGTTGCTTCACTGGCCCATGTTGGTATCATCATTGCGCTCTTCCCGTATGAGGCAGATCCGTCGCTGGCCGCTGGATGGTCGCTTACCGCGGCTATTGGCAGCTCACTCTGGCTGCCGGCCACTCACTGTAGCCTATGGCAGCCCACTGCAGCAGGGGCTGCAGCCTACACCATCGCCGGGGCTGGCACAGCCCAACTCCAGGTGGAGCTGTTGTTAGCTGTACAGGTCAGCGTCACTGGCCCTCATATGTGGGATCCGAACCGGGGCCGCTGGCATCCCAAAACCAGCTCCCAACCAATGTGCCACTCGGCAGGCCCACCAAACTTCTTTTTTAATAAATTTTTTTTTATTTTTCAATTACAGTTGACATAGAGTATTGTATTTCTTACAGGTGTACAACATGGTGATTAGACATTTATATAACTTATGAAGTCATCACCCCAATAAATCTAGTACCCATCTGACACCAGAGTTATTACAATATTACTGACTATATTCCTTATGCTATACTTGGATCCCATGAATATTTTGTGACTACCAATGTGTAGCTCTTAATCTCTTCTCCTTTTACACCCATCTGCCCAAGCGCCCTCCCATTTGGCAGCAATCATCAAAATGTTCTTTGTATCTATGAGTTTGTTTTGTTTGTTCATTTATTTTGCTTTTTATGATTTCACACATAAGGAAATCATGGTATTTGTTTTTCTCCATCTGAGTTATTTTGGTACAATACCCTCTAGGTCCATCCATGTTGTTGCAGAGGGCAAGATTTCATTCTTTTCTATGGCTGAGCAATGTTCCATTGTATATATATGAACCACCTCTTCTTTATCTATTGATGGACACTTCAGTTGCTTCCATATCTTGGCTATTGTAACTTCTGCAATGAACATATGGGTGCATATGTCTTTTCAAATTGGTGTTTTGGGTTTCTTCAGATAAATACCCAAAAGTTGAATTGTGTCTTTGTCTCCTTTTTCTTTCTTTCTTTCTTTGTTTTTTTTTAAATTAAAGTTTATTGGGGTGACAATTGTTAGTAAAGTCACATAGGGCTCAAGTATACAGTTCTGTAATACATCATCTATGTATCACATTGTCTGTTTACCACCCAGAGTCAATTCTCCTTCCATCACCATATATTTGATCCCGTTTATCCTCTTCTACCACCGCCCTCCCCGCTACCCTCTAGTAACCACTAAAGCATTGTATGTGTCTGTGAGTTTTTATCTCCTATTATAGCCTTTGTTTTAAAGTCTATTTCCTCTGGTGTAAGTATTGTTACCCCAGCTTGTTTGTTTCTATTTTCATGAAATATCTTTTTTCCATCCCTTTACTTTTAGTCTGTTTGTATCTTTCAGTCTGAAGTGAGTCTCTTATAGGCAGCGTTGTAAGGGTCTTGTTTTTTTATTTTTAACTGAGCCATCCTGCCACCTGTTGGCAGCTCAGCAGCAGCTCAGCTCCAGCTGGGCATCGAACTGCTGTTGCTCAGAGCTCAGCTTGCACTCTTGATCAAGCTCTTAACCAACTGAGCCACTCAGCCGACCCTATTATTTATATATTTTATCTTCTTCTTTCCATCTGAAAGACACCCTTCTTAACATTCTTTGTAATACTGTTTTGCTGGTGATGAACTCCTTTAGCTTTCTCTTGTCTGGGAAGCTCTTTATCTGTCCTTCAATTTTTTTTTTTTTTTTGAGGGCAGTGTCATTGGCCCTCATATGTTGGACCGAACCGGGGCCGCTGGCTTCCCAAGCCAGCGCTTAACCACTGCGCCACTCGGCCGGCCTTGTCCTTCAATTTTAAATGATAGCTTTGCCAGGTACAGTACCCTTCATTGTATGTAGGTCATTACATTTCATCACTTTGAATATTTTATGCCGATCCCTTGTGGCCTGAAAAGTTTCTGTTGAGAAATCAGTTGATAGTTTCAGGTGATTGTAGATAACTCACTGCTTTTCTCTTTCTGCTTTTAGGATTCTCTCTTTGTTTTTAAGCTTTGGCATTTTAATTATGGTGTGTCGTGTTGTGGGCCTCTTTGGGTTCATCTTTTTTGGGACTCTGTGCGTCTTGGGCTTATATGTCTATTTCATTTGCCAGATTAGAGATGTTTCCCATCATTATTTTTTTTCAAATAAGTTTTCAGCTCCTTGCTCTCTCACTTCTCCTTCTGGTACCTCTATGATATGATTGTTGGTACCCTTGATGTTGCCCCTCAGGCCTGTTGAACTATCCTCATTTTTTGGGATTCTTTTTTCTTTTTGCTGTTCTGATTGGGTGTTTTCTGCTACCTTATCTTCCAAATCTCTCATTTGATCATCTGCTTCATCTAATGTACTGTTGATTCCCTCTGATGTATTCATTTCAGTTATTGTATTCTTCATTTTTGACTGGTGTTGCTTTTTTATGTTTTCTGTCTCCATTTTTATGTTTCTTATCTCTTTGTTGAAGTTCTTCCTGAGATCATTGAGCATCGTTATAACCAGTGTTTGGAACTCTGCATCTGGTAGACTGCTTGTCTCCATTTTGTTTCATTCTTTTTCTGGCGCTTTTTATGTTCTTTTATTTTGGACATGTTTCTTTGTCTCCTCGTTTCAGCTGCCTCCGTGTGTTTCTATATATTGGGTATAGCTGCCAAGCCTCCTGGTCGTAGTAGATTGGCCTTAGTAGGTTCTGTGTTGCCCAGTGGCTCAACCACCTGACCAAGGTGCTCTGGGTTCATTGTGTGGGCTGTGTGTGCCCTCTTGTTTTAATTGAGTCTTGATTGCTGTTGGCATGGCAATGGGAAGGATCGACCCCCTGGCTGACTTGTTGTAAGGATGGCCATGACTACAGGAGGAGCTATTGTGCAGGGGCTGACCCTACTGAGCAGGATTCATTTTAGCAGGGCTCTGGTGCCTGCCCAGCCTGCCCTTTGTGTATGTCCTTTGTGGAGGTGGTCGGGTGGTGCTCTGGTGTGGTCTGAAGCTGGCCATCAGGTGTGTTGGTGCTGGGGTCTGTTGGGAAGGGTGTGGTGCAAGGCAAGGTTAGCTGTTGCCTGTGCTCCACAGGGGGACCAATTGGTATGAGCTACAAAGTGATCTGCAAATGGTTGCCACTTGTGCTGGGCTTGGAGGTGCCTCAGAGAAGCTAAGCTGCAAACTGAGGCCAGCTGCCTCTAGTGCCAGGCTTAGGGCTGCTTAGCAAGAGGAACAGGGCACCCAAAGCCAGATGAGGCTTGTTTGAAGTTTGTGAACCTTTGAGACATTTTAGGAAAGTCAGCAGCATGGGCCAAGACAGGCTGTTTGGATGGAAAAGCCACAGGAAGTGTCTTGAGTGGGCCTGCTATTTGGGTGGGATGGGGTATTAGGCAATCATCAAGGTAGGGTGAACTGTGTTAGCCAGATTGCTGGAGACTCAGATATGGTGCCTACTTGCACCTGTGTGTGCTGGCTGGGTAGAGGGAGGGCTCTTCCAGCACTCCTGTCTGGGAGAAAGTTCTCACTCCACCCTTGCCCTAAAGCCAGACAATTCAGTTCCTTCCCGTTTGTCCTAGACACCTTTACTGCCGCTGGAGCTTAGAGCTAGTGAGTCCATTAGCAGTAAGCCTGTGTGCAGGCCCTATAAGAGCAGTGCCTGGGACTCCAACTTTCCTCCATCTCACTCAGCCACAATTTTTGCTGGTTTTCACAGCCAGAAGTTATGGAAACGTCTCTTCCCAGCACTGGAACCCCTGGGCTGGGGAGCCTGGTGTCGGGCTGGGATCCCTCACTTCTTAGTGGGGGAACCTCCACAGCTGAGATATCCCTCCAGATTTTTATCCTTGCCACATGTGGGTGTTGGATCAGCTTGTTCTGCATCTCCACCATTTTCACCAGTCTCCATGTGGCGTGTTCTGTAGGTCCTCAGTTATAGGACTCCTGTTCAGCTAGACTTCAGGTGGTTCTCAGTGGTAGGTGTTCTGTAATTTAGTTGTGATTTTGATGTGCTTGTGGGAGGAGGCAAGCACAGCATTTATCTACTCTGCCATCTTTACTGGAACTCCCATGCCAAACTTTGAGACTAAGGGTAAGTATTATTAAAAATACCAATCAAGGGCCAGCCGAGTGGCGAGTTGGTTAAGAGCTGGCTTGAGACGCCAACAGCCCTGGTTCGGATTCCACATATGAGGGCCAGTGACACTTCCCTCTACAGCTAAGATTGTGAACAACAGCTCCACCTGGAGCTGGGCTACTGTGAGTACCCGGGATGGCATAGCTGTAGCCCCTGCTGCAGTGGGCTGCCATAGGCTACAGTGAGTGGCTGGCAGCCAGTGTGAGTGGCCAGCAGCCAGCGTTAGCGGCTGACAGCTGGTGTGAGCTGCCAAGAGCTGCTGTGAGTGGCCATCCAGAGGCCAGCGACCAATGTGCTTTACCCGAGAAGAGTACAATGATGATACCAACATGGGCCAGTGAAGTAACATCCTCCACAACTAGACTGAAGAACAAAAAAAAGAACAGCAACGTGTCTGTTCCCCTTCCCCGGTTCCCCAATGCTATTCCCCTCCCCGAATTCCCCAATAAAATCTTAAAAAAAAAAAAACCAATTAAGAAGAGTATATCTATGGAGGAAAATTTTTTTTATTTCTTTTGTACTAGTTTTAAACAAACAAGCAAACAAGCATAAATAAATCTAGTACTAATATTTTTATTGCTATGAATGTGTATATGTAAAAATTTAAAAAGAGTTTTAGAGGAAAATACTAACTCACCTTTAGGATTTATATTTTGTTATAAAATATACATAGAAATTAAAAGTTTAAATATAAGATGGACTATAAATATGGAAGATCTAATTCTCATGCTACAACTTTCTTAACAGCACAGTTTTATATATTTTTTAAAGGTGAAATCATCAGAATTGTTGCAGATCAGAGGAAAAACAGTTGAGCGAACACAAAAGAGTAAATTAGGAATTCCACAAAAAAGAAAGCCTACAAAACATCTGCGGGATCAAAAACTACCTAAAAAAAAGTAACTTAAATTTACAAATTTTACTGTCTAAAAAGAGATTATGTAGTAGCATTGATACCTGAAGATACATTTTTAAAGGAAAATTAAATGTTTTAGAAATTCATATATGAGATCTAAATTAAACTTTCTCACAGAAGAGTTGGTGGCAGATAGTACGTTAGGATATGTATACTGGACTCCATACTTCTTTCTATTCCTATTATTAATCAAGGTACTTGGTTTAATGATATAACAATAGCTAGAATGAAAATAGTTCTTTGTGAGACTAAAGAAAACTAAATGTTAACATATTATTTGAATTCTTTCAGTCACTGTAATGACTAATTAGGATTAACTGCTTATTATATTGGTTAATTTTGTTTTTATAAAATAAAATAAAGGACAACCCAACACAAAATGTCCATAGGCCAATAGAATTGTTTATTTAAATGGCTTTTTTTCTCTATTATCATTTCATGTTTCATCTCTTCCCACCACATTTTTAATGGAGTTTCTTATTATACAACAGTGTAACCACAATTTTGAGTAATAGTGTGTAAATGCAGTTTATATGTATGGTTTTATCTTTTGTCATTCATCTTGTTGAAACAGATTTTCTCCTTATTTCACCACTAGGTTTTTATGAGTTGTTTTATTCTAGATTCTTCTTCATTTAACTCTTTATGGGGGCTTAAAGAAGCTTTAATTATTAGCTTTTGTTGTTGCTTAGGGCACTGAAAGTTGTGCTGGACCTGGAAGACAGCTTTTTTATGGCCAGCCTAAACTTTGTAAGTGGATATTACTCACAATTTAGCAGCTGAGAATAGACTCATGGGAAAAGAATTCCAAAGTTTATGAAAGAGTCAAATTGGCATTTAAGTGACCCTGTACATGCCATTGCTTACCTACATTGCTTTAAGCTCATTTAGTTAGCAAGATTATGTATTAAAACAAATAGTGACAGCAGACAACAAGTATTTTACCTTCAATAAATAGTTACTGTCAGATTATCAATGAAGCAGAAACTTCTTGATTTTTTTTCCCCCCCAAAACCTTGCATTTAGTGCATTAAGCAAAGTAGCATGGCCACACACAGAGTCAGAGTCTTTTCTTTTTAATGTCTTAGTGTTTCAAAGAATGACAAATAGTCCTGTTTAAGGAGAGTATGCTATAAAAACACACAGCCTTTCTTGAGCATGCCAAAAATATTTGTAGATCTTTTTGATATATATAGTCCTGTGTTAATTTGTTAAAAGTGAAATTAGAAATTTCCATTAGAAACAAATAAGAATGAGATACAGAGGAATAAAAATATGATATTTAAAAAAATTATAAAAGAGCATTTTGGAAAAATGTTTCTGAAAGTCTTTTATTCCCTGTTCCTGTCTCCTTAATCAACTTTTTTTTTTTTTTACCAAACTTTTCTCACCTATGAGTAGCCCGAGTATTAAAATGTGTTCTTGAGACAAGCCATCTTTTGATAACATAGTGTTATTTAGCTCAATAACCAAGGGAGGTTCACTTACAGATTTTATGTTGTTAGAGTATGTTGGGAACACAGGAATTCAGATTGGTTGTAGAGCTTTTTTAAGGGGAAAAAAAAGTAATCTCGTACATTCCACTAGCCGGGACCTGTCCAAATCAGAATGGATGAGTAGATGAGCTTGACATCAGAGCTCACCTTTTTCTCTCTCTTTTTTTTTAATTCTTTCTTAGGATCCCTACTTCCTGGGCACCCATTTTTACCCCTCCAGTTAGCTCTTTTTGTCTCAGGTCTTTCCAAATGCATTAGATTTACCTCTCTTATTCTCCTTCACTCAAACATGTTCGAATTTCCTATCCTTTTCTTGTTGGGCCCAGTGCTGTTTTGGAAACGACACAAGCCACTCTCTGTTAATGATTAATGTACATATCATGCCTAGCAACGTGTTAGGAGCTGTGGGGTTGAAAATTTTTAACAACAGCAATAAAAATAGAACAAGTATATCTTGAGCATTTCATAAATCAGGGACTTATTGTTACCAATTCTTAGAAAGGCAAAAGTTAGGGATTTTATTCTCATTTTACAGAAGATCTTCAGAGAGATCAGTGATGTAGTTTGCAAGTGTTAGAACTGAAAGTCTGATCCAGGCTCTGCCAACTCCAAAGTTTATATTCTTTATACTATGCTACTACCCAGACACACAGTTGGTGGACAGACCTGCATTAATTAACCCATGAGATAAAAGGTCAGAATGAATGGCACAAGGATAGGGCAATGTATGAAAAGAGATATTTGTAAAAAAGGAGAAAAAAATACATTTTTCAGAGAACTTAGTCTTGGAGATATTGTTTAAAGGATGCTTAGGCGTGGACAAAAGGACAGGCAACATTCCACCCATAACTGAAGGAACCGACAGGTCTTGCTGGCTCTGTGAATTTTCTTGGAGACTGATAATAACACTAACATCTGCCATGGGAGAAACGCTATTTTAAATGCATTTACTCCTTTTCTTAAAGTAATTTTATCTAGAATGTGCTAATATTGTTATTCCCAATTTATTGAGACATACAGAAATTAATTGACTTGCTGTGACCATGTGAAAATTTTAAACAGGATTCAAACAGCAGCAGTCTGACTCAACTACACTTTACACTCTTAACCGCTATATTAGAAGTAGGATCGGACGCTAGGAGCCTTGAAATTTAGAGAGAGGAAGTTAGATGGATGCAGCAAATAACAAAGATGTCATCGTGCTGGATAAAGGAGTATTTAAAGATCAATGTAGTAGGATTCTGCAGGGGATACTGGAGAGGGGAAGACAGAGAGAGTACAGGGCTCAATCCAACTGGGCTTCAACCCTTGCTCGTGCAGGCTGAGGTGATGAGGACTTTGACTGTGTTGGATGTGAGGATGGAGAAGGAGCATCCTTGGGCAGCCCTGTGCATGGAAGAAGCTCAGCTTTTCATTGGATGTGCAGGTGAAGGAAAGAGGAGTTGAAGATCTAATGTTTTATATCTTGAAGACGAGAAATCTAGATAAAATTTGGGAGCTATCAGCACAGAGGAAATAGCTTAAACACTGAAGCTGATATTTCCAATGTAGAAAGAGAAGTTCAGCCTTGGAAGCCAGACCCAGTTGAAGAGATAGAGAAAGAAAAGTCAGTGATTGAGTCCAATTATGTTGAATTTGAGAGATAGATCAAGAGCTAGGATAGTGTAAGCTTAAAAAAACTCATGGAGAAGCAACTTCAAGAAGGATCATCAATATTATTAGCTGTGGCTTGGAGGTCATAGAGAACACAATCTAAATACCTAAGATTTATTTGATTTGATTTGAAAAGGTCATCATTTGGTGAAGAGTATAACTTTAGTAGGGAGGTGGGGATGAAGTAGGACTGGATAACAGCCACTTCTACCTCAGGGTCATTAAGAAACATTAATGGGGAAAAAATTGGCTTATAGTCAGGAGCATTGTGTTTAGGTCCTAATAGTTATTCACTAACTTTGTGACTTATTCAAATAAGCCTGCTCCACTATGAGGATAATACCACCTCCCATATAGGTTCATTGTGGGACTTAGAGAGAATGTGTGTGTAAATCACCTAGCAGAGAGTCTGGAACATAGTAGGGGCTCAAACAGTACTTGTTGGTTGCAAATGACACTGGGGATGAAGAAAACAGATCTTTACTTCTCTGTTTTGGAGAGGCAAGTTCTGGCATAGTGGGAAGGAAGATAACACGTTAACTGAGAGAGACCCAGGGTTCCACTGGTGCTAGTTAATGGACAAGGTACTATATTGTTCTACTTCTTCAGGGACATTAGCATTTGAACAGAGTAGCAAAGGAGTAATGCATGATGGCAGGGTATGGTGTCACCCACTAAGTTACAGAATTCAAGAGAGAAGAGGTTTGGGATGGGATGATAATGAGTTTGCTTTTACATCTGTTGCTTCTGGGGTATCTGTAAGATACGGAGGTTCACATGTTTCCCAGGCAGTTGGGTATATGACTTGGGAGATTCCGTCAGTGGCCTGCCATTGTGATGTAACTTTGTTATAAATCATTATTATAGTTTTAAATCTCATCTCATCTCTTGCATACAGACATCCTTGTGAGAGCATGAACTAAACCGTCAATGTGAATGTATTTTATATTGAAAAACCACACAATGATAGAAGAAGCCCACTTTTCTTTTCTTTTCTTTCTTTTTTTTGAGGGCAGTGTCAATTGCCCTTATATGTGGGACCGAACCAGGGCCGCTGGCTTCCCAAGCCAGCGCTTAACCACCGCACCACTCAGCCGGCCCTCCACTTTTCTTTTCTTGGTTGCAGAATCCTCCTGGACTACGCCACCCCCACCCATCATGACCTGTGCATCACTGTCCCAGCCCAGGAGCTGCCCATTGGACTGTGCCTGGCTTCTCGGGTGTATCACACGGCGGACAAGAAAGGCCACAGTGCTCTACTTGAACTATTGGGAGACTCTTTCTTAGATGATCACTCTACAGATGAAGAGCAAAGAGATAGGTAAGAGTTCCATTGGTAATACTGTTTTAAACTAGAGGTTTCGATTTTGA
Organism: Aselliscus stoliczkanus; assembly: GCA_033961575.1. Lineage (NCBI taxonomy): Eukaryota > Metazoa > Chordata > Mammalia > Chiroptera > Hipposideridae > Aselliscus > Aselliscus stoliczkanus. The sequence goes on along the minus strand of CM066732.1, from coordinate 73,373,598 downwards.
AGACTTGATTCTGTTCTTGGACACCAGAGAGGAACAGTTTTTGTCCCTTTCAAACATTTCTTCCCAAGACATACACAGTCTAGGTCGGTGTCTTCATTGCCTTCAATTATTAACATGAACCATGCCCTATCATAATAAGGTAACTTTAGTAGTTTATGGTTCCCAAAGGGTGTCAGGTACATTGTCTCATCTGTTCTTCATAACAACTCTGTGGGTACAGACATGGAAATTGAGGCTCATAAAAGTCAAGCAACTTCGCCAGGCTCATACAACTGAGAGAACCACAGATACGGGATTTGAAGCCAGTCTTTTTTTTTTTGAGGGCAATGTCACTGGCCCTCATATGTGGGACCCGAACCGGGGCCGCTGGCTTCCCAAGCCAGCGCTTAACCACCGCGCCACTCGGCCAGCCCAAGAAGCCAGTCTTTTACATTTCATCCTCATTGGACATACTTGGGTTCCAGGATCACGTACAAAAGCCATTGCCTCTGAAGTTTTTCTCATTTATTCCTCTGTCTCACTTTCCTTTGAATCAGAGTAGTCTTTTGTGGAGAGTATATAATTTTTAGCATTCTCAAAAGAGAGGAGAAAAGAGAACAGGGACAACATTTATTTGCAGTAAGTATTCTTTTACCACTGTGCTGTGTGCTTTGTACCTTTCCTATTTAAATCTTCAACTGAAAGGGAGAAGTCATAATTTCCATTTTATTCATGAAGAAACTTTGGCTCCATAATATCAGGACTCTTGCTAAGTTCTTAACTTTGGTTAATGATTAGAATCCAGATGTGTCTAACTTAGTTTTTCTCAAACTTTTTTTAATTATCACTCCCTTAAGGAGACTTTCTAGACATATTTTTTCCTAATTACCCTTTCCCATTATATTTTAATACCCCAAATATACTGTACATCTGTTTATAGTACTGTATTTTATATAAACATATATGTATAGAGCACATTTAAATGTATGTATGTATATATAAATGTGCTCTATACATATATGTTTTTATGTATATATCTGTGCTGTATACATAAAAAGAGTAAGCTTTTATCACACACACACCCCAAGGCACCAATTTTCACCCCCTTGGGAGTGATAATACCTGCTCATTGAGAATGCCTACACTAAAGTCTCCTGCCTTTCAAAAGATCTGGTAGGAATCCTGAAAAATTATCTCCTACACGTTTTAAGAATATTAAAAATATTTGATATTAACTTAAATAGGAATGTTTTCAGTATTATATTTAAGATCTATAGAATAGTATTTTAAAAGCTCACTTAATTACACCATCACAAAATTATTAGTAACTTATCCACTCTTTTCATGGCATATTCTGAACCCATTTCCTCAAAATTGACTTTTGGTAAAGATTGTAACACTTTACTGCCTTCTTTCATGGTTTAAAATCATCTGGTTTCTCTGTGTTTAGCAATCGCAATGAAATTCAGTTTGAATCCCTGAAGGAAGGTCATTCTCATGTTTATTATCTATTTAGACAAAAATATTTTTTTTTAGGATTTGTTTGTTGTTTATAGTTTTATACATGTAAGTCTTTTAGTTTTAATCTGTCAAGTCAATGTTTGCTAAATACTTTTTAAAAATTATATGTGGGCCGGCCGAGTGGCGTGTTGGTTAAGAGTTGGCTTGGGAGCATGAGCTGTGAGCAGCAGGACCCCGGTTCGGATCCCACATATGTGCCAGTGATGCTGCACCCTCCATAGCTAAGATGGCGAACAACAGCTCGACCTGGAGTTGGTCACCATGAGGCGTAGGCTGCAGTGGGGCTGGCTGGCAGCGGGCGTGAGCTTTTGTGAGCTGCGGTGAGCCAGTGTGAGCGGCCTTCCAATGGCCAGCAAGCGACTGCCTCACCGGGAAGAGCTCAATGATGATACCAACATGGGCCAGTGAAGCAATGTCCTCCACGACTAGACTGAAGAACAAAAGGACAGCAACTTGTTTGTTCCCCTTCCCTGGTTCCCCAATGCTGTTCTCTCTTGCAATTTTCCAATAACATCTTTAAAAAAAAAAATTATATACGAAAAATTTTGGAAATTTCAAAACTGCTCCAGTATCTCTGCCAGAAACTATCAGTTTCATATGATATTCTTTGGAATGTCTATTAAAAAGCCTAAAACTGAAAGAGAGATAGAAAAAAGACATAAACACAGTCAAGTAGTCATGAAACTATTTTGAGTCATTTCGATTAGCAATCTACAAGCAATGCATCATTATGAGGAGTTACTGCTTCTATTAGTCATGCAAAGTGTTAAAAATACTGGTTTCTTTCTAATTTAAAAATTTTTTTCCTTCAAGTAGATCTCACTTTCGTTTTCCAAGAGAGTCAATAAATGTTCTATTTGATGATGATAATTCTTGGCAATTTGTTCCTAAGTACCAAACAAGAAGTTAATTTAAGTACTGAATATTTAATTCTCTTGCATCCATCTCTTGAGGATTACCTTGCTAAACATAGCTTAACCTTTTCAAAATATATCTGTCTGAGGAACCTACAGGTTTGGAATAATGTATAATTTTTTTCTGCACTAATAAGTATTCTCAAGAAAGGTAATTGTAAACAGAAAATGAATACCTTTTCCCTTTGTGGCTTTTCTGTTTTTTTGTGTGATGAACAGTTAACTACAAAGCATAATAATACTCTGTTGTATAGCTTTATAGTTTTTGTATAGTATTGAATAGTTTTAATGCTTTCCTAATTCTGCATATAGTAATTATTATTTGTGACAAATACCAGGGGTATTTTAGTGGAATAGCATGGAAACATACTTAAGCTTATTTAAAATAGCAAGGTATTGTTCAAACTTAAGTTTATTTTCCTAAATAAGAATTTTGATGAGAGCTATAAAAATATTCTATTTTGTTCCTATTTTTGCTTTACAAATTTCTGTAATGTAAAGAGAAGTTTATAGACATTTAGTTTGAATTCTTAGCATGGTACTTTAGGTTTTAAAATAAGGGAAATCATTAAAAGTGTTTAAACACTTAGATTGATATTAACAGTTTGGTGAACAGCTTTCTGAACATCTCTTGTATATTCATGTGTTTAAACCATGTATAGCATTCTATAGATAGATCTTATTCATGCAAGGTGTTAACATTTAAATTATTTCATATTACTCATTAACTTAACCAAGCTGTAATGTAAAAAAAATTCCTAGGTGTGGAATTATTTATTAAACTTTTTGTTTAAAATTTTTTGATGCATTTTACTGGACTTCTCTCCAGAAAAATTATACCAACTTATATTCCTATCAACAGTTTATGACACTATTCATATGCTTTCACCCTTGTCAGACTACTAATTGTTAATCTTCTATTTTTAAAATTTATTTCTACAAGGTTGAGCACATTTTTAGATGTTTTTTGGCTGTTTTTCTCCTTTTGAGAATGACCAATTCATGTTCTATTGAGTTGTCATTCATCTTTTTCTTATTGATTTATAAGTGATCTTTTTATATTAGATTTAAATTACTTATCATATATTGTAGACTTTGTTTTACTTTGTTGTTTGCTTTTTAGTTTGTTTATGGTGTTTTATGCTATATAGAAATTCTAATTTTTATGTAGTAAAAATCAGCAATCATTTTCTTTATGTATTCTAGTCTTGGTGTCATTCTTAGAGCTTTTCTTTTCTTTTTTTTTTCAACAAAAGAAAAGGTTTATTCAGGAAAAGAAAAAAGAGCAAGACCACCACCACCACAGTGTGAGAAGAGCTCTTCTACACTTAAATTTATATGTATTTTTTCCTAGTAATTGTATGGCTTTCTTTTAGAAAGTTAATTCTTTGATCCATCTGTAATTAAGTTGACAAAAGGACTAAGCATTATTCTCTTTTTCCAAGTGACTAGTCAGTTGCATATCATTTATTCAATAAATCCACTTTTTCTCCCTAGTTTGAAATGCCATCTTTGCATACCTTAAATTCCAGTGTGTTATTGAGCCTACTTATGGACTTATGTTGTATTTCACTGACTTGTCTATGTAAAATTGCTTGTGTATTTTGTTGATCCACCATTAGTAAAGAGAGAGTTGGCAAAAATGATGTTCTACAAAAATTGGTTGACCTTCTCAAGTCAGGTAGCCCATATAGCCAGCTTTCTGGTGGTAAGCAATGCCTAGGCTGTAGATCAGCAGACCTAACCTTCCACTCAGCTTCAAAGTACAATGAAATTCCTAGTCACATTAAAAAAAATGTGGACAGGATGTTAGTTCTATACATTAAAACAATAGCAGCTATAACAATAATTGGAAAATCAAAGGTTAAGTGTCAGAATTCAGTATTTAATTTCATTTAGTATTTCGATACAAAAATCATAAAAATACAACATTTTAACAAATATGCAAGAAAATGCCAAGAAGAAAAACAATTACACAAAATCTCGCCATCTAGAGATAATACTGTTACATTCTTAAATATATGATTCCAGACTTTTCTGTATGCAAGTAAATCATATAGAACAAAACTAGGATGCAGTGTACATAATGTCTGTTTTTAAAAATTTATGTTGTAATTATCTTTCCATGTCAAGGAATACAGATCTGAGTAGTCACTTATATCCGTTGGCAAATATTTTTGTGTGTACCTACTATGTGGCAGGCATAGAGTTATGCACTAGAGAAGCATCTGCAAACAAGAGAAACATAATCCCTGCCCTCAGGGAACTTGGAGACTAGCAGAGAAGAAAAGTGGTGAATTAATTATTGTGAATATGATAATTAGTATGCCGGTGTGCAGGATGCTATGGAAATAATGCAAGAATACTTCCTCATTCTCTTGGGAGGTTTGAGGAAATGATACTTAAATTGAAACCTGAAGAATGAATAGAAGATAGCTAGGAGGAGGGGAAAGAACATTTTTTAGGGTCTTGCTACTCAAAAGTATAGTCCCATAGGCTAGCAACACCAACATCATCTGGGAACTTGTTGGAAATGCAGATGGTTTTTATGTACATTGGAGTTTGAGAGTTCTTGCTGTGGACAATTGGACCTCATCTGAGAATTAGAAAGAAGTCCAACATTAGAGAACCGGAGGAGCAGTGATGCAACTGAGGCTGAAGAGGAGGCAAGAGTCTGATCACGTAGGATTTAATAGGTGCCCTGTATGTGTACTTTAGGGCATATGTGTGAGGGCTTGGGGAAATGATTCTCATTCCCAGTGTATTGGGAAGCCATTTATTGGGTTGTTTTTTTTTTGAGGGAGAATGACATAATCAAATTTGCTTTGGGGTTAGCTCAGTTGGTTAGAGCGCAGTGCTCATAACCCCAGGGTTGCCAGTTTGATCCCCACATGGGCCACCGAGATGTGCCCTCCACAACTAGATTGAAACAACTAGTTGACTTGGAGCTGATGGGTGCTGGAAAAACACACTGTTCCCCAATAGAGTTTTTTAAAAAAGTTAGCTTTAAGGTATTAATAGTCCTCATCTTGACTTTTCAGTAGCATTTGGCACAGTTGTATTTGCTATTGCTTACAACACTTTTATTCCTTGACCTTCGGGACCACTTCCTTTCTTGGTTCTCTTCCTGTCTCCCTGGCTATGCCTTCTCAAGTCTCCCTTGCTGGTATCTCTTCATCTCTTGACTTCAAAACATTGGAGTGCCCAGGGTTTATCCTGGAACCTCTTTTTCTCCCCTACCTGTACTCTCAAGGTGATCTTATCCAGCACCATGGCTTTAAATAGCATCTATATGCTGATGACTATCCTTTACTCAGATAAAGGCATAAAGATGTTTATAGTCCTTATAATAACTAAAAGCTGGAAACAACTTAAGTGTTCATTGATGGAAGACTTTCTGGTACATCCAATGATGGGATGCATTGCAATCATGATAAAGAATGAGGTAGAGCTCTGTGTGCTGAAAGGAGGGAGAACAATTTTGCATGGGAGAAAATTCAAGAAACTGTTAATTGTGGTCCCTCTGTTTTCATTGTAGATTGTACACTAAATTCATAAAAAGTGAAACTGTACTTTGTCTTATTTGTTGCTGTATTTATATGCTTTATGTTTGCACTTCCTTTTAATCCTTCTTACTTGTGTTCCTTGTAGATTGCATAGATCTGAATATCTTTAAGCCAATCAGAAATTGTTCTTATAATAGGTTGGATCGCTTGTATTCACTTATTGTCATATCAGATGTACTTGGTATTATTCTTTTCACCTTATTTTGTATTTTCTCTCTCTCTCTCTTTTGTTTGTTTTCTGTTTCCTATAATCTGTCATATTTGTGTGGTCTTTTGTTTATGTCATTACCTAGTGTTTCAAGACAGAAATCTGAAACCAGCTTGTTTTTATTTGCATTTAATTTGCTTCTTCTCCACTCCTCCTAGATATGCATATAGAATTTAAAATTTTACCTTAAATAATTTCTCTAGCATATATTTGGGAGTGGATTGCTTTTTAATTAATATTTCTTGGTACAGGAAACCCCTTTTGATATACAAATACAGCTCTTCAGTTTGGGACTTTTTCTGTTTAATTTTGAGTAGTGTTTCCATTCTGTTTATTTGGTGCATTTCTCCAGGAATATCAATTAGCCATGTATTGGATCTTCATTATCTATCCTCTACATTCATCATCTCTCTACTTATATTCATCTCTCAAACCTCTGTTCCACATCAATGGTTTCATTTTCTGAGTTATAAATTTCAAAAATTCCTTCTAACTATCATTTTAATACTGCTATTGCATTTTTCTTTCTTTCTTAATTCTAGCAACCTCTTAAGAAGATCTGCCTTATCTGAACTTTTGTTAATTGTTCTGTGAAAGCATTTAAAAAATTTCCTTGACCAAACAATGCAAACCCTTTCTAAAATATTTTAAATTTCTATAATCTTTTTCAAAAGGATGTTTTTCACATAACTTTTTGAATGAAGTACTTCTTTCTTATACTTTGCAGACTCTCTTCATAGAACTCATATTTGATATTTCTGTGTACTCATCTTTGAATGAAGTTAGGTCATTTCTGACTGTCCAGATTTAATATTGGATAGACATATCTGGTACTTCTTGACTGTTCATCTTGGAGACATTAGAATACTACTTTTAGATATTAAGTAGGAGAACTAAAAGATGCAGGTTTATATTACTAATTTAGTCATTCAGAATCCTGAAAGGCGTTGGGAGTAGAATGGGGCAGGATCTGAAAATTTTGCCTCTACAATTTTTCTCTGTGATTGTTAAAACTGTTGTAGTAAATGCTGACCTTTTACTATTGGTTTTTCTATGTGATAAGGATTATTTTAGGCTTTTTTCTGTGCATGCACATATATACATATACATCTTATAAAATGACATTAAAGATGTTGTTTTGACAGTTTATATTCATTTGAGACTTTTATTTTAAAAGTGAAAGACAAGACTTGAGTAATTATTTTTGACCTACTATTTCTACTTCTTATCGTTTGCATTTCAACTATATAAAGTGTGCTTCCATTCTAAAGATTTTGGTCTGACCCCTCCAAATAGGGTAATGATTTTTGAATAGGAAAACAGAAAATTATCTATTAGAAAATGCATCGAGGTACATTCATTATATAATTCAATATTAACAACAACTCTATGTAATAGATAAAAATATACCATTTCCCAAATGAAGAAAATGTACTTCAGAGATTAATTATCTAGTCTACATATATAGAGCTGGTAAAACTAGAGCCCAGGGCTAGCTGATTCTAAATGTGATTTCCATGATATGCCACTGTTTTGTGAGCTTATAAAGAGCCCCCTCTTTTTTTTTTTTTTTCTCATGATGCTTCATTTTGAATACGCATTCTCATCTTATTATCAGAGCCAATCCTGGTATGAGCTAGGAAGAATCTGAGGAGCTCTAGTTGAATAATCTGAGATAAGCATAGTTTACTCATCCTTTGGGGTTTTGTATTTGATCCATTTTGACCAATTTTGGAAGCAGAGTTTCTGCTTATCACAGAGTGGGTGTTCTAGCTTGTATTGCTTGTTCCCTCTAAGGAAACTGAAACCCTGTTTCTGAGTCCTAGGCCAGGGCCGGAGCCTTGATAGCTGTGGGAGACTTCCCTGATGTTAACTACTTAATTACTGAAAGATTTGATCAAGTACTGCCTGGTTGTATATTCCCCGTCACTGGTCCCCAGCTAGACTAGGACATGGGCCTACTAGATCTTTCTGATGCCACTTGTAGTCTGTTGTACAGCATTTGGAATATTGTGTTCTGTCTTCTGCTCTACATTTCCTTCCAATGTTGGTATCTGGAAGTGACTTTTCCCCACCATCCCCCATTTCCTGCATTGTCTGCTATTTCTCAGTGGTCAAGTCTATCCCTGCCATGCCCCGCCCCCTACCCTTACTTGGACTTGTCTTTGCTGCATAATCCAAGATAGTGTGCCAAAACACGTAAGACTTAAACCTTGTTTGAGATCTAGCTAGTGATATGTGTCACAGAAGCACATATATCAGAGCCTTGAGACCTCAGCTTTCCTCTAGCCTAACCATCTCATATTTATGGATAAGAAAACTGAGGCAAAATTTTGCATCCCAAAACTCAGTTGGTGGCAGAGTTAAAATCATACTCAGCAGTAACCTCAATTAGATTTATATCTATTTTCAAAAAACAGTCCCTACCTGAGTTTTATAAATACAGATTGGGATGACAAAATGTCATTACAGTATGCACTAGTAATGGTTGATAAGATATTATATTATTTTTTTGTGTTTTTATATGGAAATACCAAAAAAAAAGAGAATTGTTTGGACATTAATCTGATTTCATAACTACCAATATGTGAAAGCTAGAATTTTTTTTTTTTAAACAAAGCAATATCATTCCACCAGATGTCACTGTTTGCATGTAGCAATGAACTTATGATGATTAAAAATAAAACCCCTCCCTAATCATATTTTGTTTATAAAAATTATAGTTACACTCTTATTCTTGTTTAGATTTATTATTTTATTTTGTTAAGACTACATTTCCTGAATTAAAAAAATATTCAAAGTATTCATTACTGCTGCTTCAGATAAAGACTGTACTAAAGATAATTATTTGTAGATAGCATCTTCAAGAAGGTGAATTCCTAAAGCCTTTTCTAGATCTAGCAGTTTGCTTTTTTTAAACAATATTCTTGGTAAATTACTGTTTTCTAAATTTTAGATTGAGACCCAGTAAGTGGGTTGTGAAATCAATTTAAGTGGCTTGCATAACACTTAAAAAAAATGTCTGGGGCCGGCTGAGTGGCGCGGTGGTTAAGCGCTGGCCTGGGAAGCCAGCGGCTCCGGTTCGGTCCCACATAAGAGGGCCAGTGACACTGCCCTCAAAAAAAAAAAAAAAAAAAAAAAAAAAAAAAAAAAAAAATGTCTGGAATAGAATACTTTATTACATGTAAGTATTAGTGAAATTTTTGTATATGAACACTTTTTTTTAAAAAAATTTATTTTAAAAATTACAATTGACATACAATATTATATTAGTTAGAGGTATACAACATAGTGATTAGACACATATATAATGTATGAAGTGATCACCCTGATAAATCTAGTGCCTATCTGACACCATACAGAGTAATTACAATATTATTGACTATATTCCCTATCGCTATGACTATTTTGTAACTAGCAATTTGTACATTTTAATCCTTTCCCTTCTTTCACCTATCCACCTTAGTGCCCTCCAATCTGGCAACCATCAAAATGTTCTCTGTATCAATGAGTTTGTTTCTGTTTATCTTGTTTTTTACATTCCACGTATAAGTGAAATCATATGGTATTTGTCTTTCTCTGTCTGACTTATTTCAGTTAGCATAATAACCTCTAGGTCCATCTATGTTGTTGCAGATGGCAAGATTTTATTCTTTTGTATAGCTGAGTAATGTTCTATTGTATATATGTACCACGCTGTTATCCATGCATCTATTGATGGATACTTAGATTGCTTCCATATCTTGGCTATTGTAAATAATGCTGCAGTGAACATATGGATGCTTTTCAAATTAGTGTTTTGGGTTTCTTCGGATAAATACTCAGAAGTGGAATTACTGGGCTCTTTTTTTTGTCTCTTATTATAGCTTTTGTTTTAGCCTATTTTGTTTGATATAAGTATTGCTGTCTCAGCATTTTTTTTTGGTTTTGTTTCCATTTTCATGAAATATCTTTTTCCATCCCATTATGTACAGTCTGTGTGTATCTTTTGATCTGAAGTGAGTCTTTTGTAGTAAGCATAGTAGGGACCTTGTTTTCTTATCCATTTGGTCACTATTGTATATCTTTTTTTTTTTTTTTTTAAGCTGAGCCATCCTGCTACCTGTTGGCAGCTCAGCGGCTGCTCAGCTTGGGCTGGGCATCAAACTGCTGTTGCTCAGACCTCAGCTCACAGTCTTGAGCGAGCTCTTAACCAACTGAGCCACTCAGTCGGCCCATTCTCTTGCTGCTTTTAAGATTCTCTTTTCTTTAACCTTTGGCATTTTAATTACGATATGTCTTGGTGTGGGCCTCTTTGGGTTTATTTTGTTTCAGACTCTCTGAGCTTCCTGGGCTTGTATGTTTATTTCCTTTGCCAGGTTAGGGAAGTTTTTTGTCATTATTTCTTCAAATAGGTTTTCATTAACTTGTTTTCTCTCTTCTCCTTCTGGTACTTCTATGAAGCAAATGTTGCTATGTGTTGTTCCAGAGGCCCCTTAAACTATCCTCATTTTTTTGGATTCATTTTCCTTTTTAAAAAATTATTATTAGTTATAGATGTACAAAATAATGCAATAGTTATCCTTTTTCACCCTTACAAAGTGACTGCCCCACATCCACTACCCCCCCACATCCGATATCATACATATTTATTACAATTCCATTGACTCCATTCCTACACTATACTCCATATCCCATGACTATATATGTGTTAAATTATAGTTAACATCTAATATTATTCATTGGCAGCTTCAGATATACAGTGCAGTGGTAAGGCCACTACACCGTGCATGAAGTGGTCTCCCTAACAAAACATGAGTCCATCTGGTTCCCTAAAAAGTATTACATAATTATTGATTGTATTCTCCAAACTGTCTCTTCTATCCCTGTGTCAATATTGTAGTTTATATTACCTCGTCCCTCCCCCTTCTCCCTCATGCCCACCCCTGTCCCATCTAGCAATCATCAGTTTTTCCTCTGTGACTATTTCTGTTTACATTGCTTGTTTGTTCAGTTCTTTAGATTGCACATATAATGAGATCAGATGGTATTTGTCTTTCTCTGACTGACTTATTTCTCTTAGAATAATGTTCTCTAGGTCCATCCATATCGTTGCAAATGGTACGATTCCTTTCTTCTTTATAGCTGCGTAATACTCCATTGTGTAAATGTACCACAGTTTCTTAATCCACTCATCTACAGATGTGCATTTCGATTGTTTCCAAGTCTTGGCTATTGTAAATAGTGCTGCAATGAACATAGGGGTGCATATATTTTTTCGAATTAGTGTCTTGGGTTTTTCAGGATAAATAGCTAGGAGTAGAATTGCTGGGTCATAAGGTAGTTCCATTTCCAGTTTTTTGAGATACCTCCATACTGACTTCCATAGTGGCTGCACCAATCTACAATCCCACCAACAGTGCAGCAGGGTTCCCTTTTCCCCACAGCCTCGCCAGCACTTGTTGTTTGTTGATTTATTGATGATAGCAATTCTGACTGGAGTGAGGTGGTATCTCATCGTAGTTTTTATTTGCATTTCCCTAATGATCAGTGAGGCTGAACATTTTTTCATATACCTGTTGGCCATGCGTATGTGCTCTTTAGAGAAATGTCTCTTCATATCCTCTGCCCATTTTTCAATTGGGTTGTTTGTTTTTTTGGTGTTGAGTTTCATGAGTGTTTTATAAATTTTGGATATTAACCCCTTATCAGATATATTGTTGACCAATATATTCTCCCATTCAGTAGGATTCGTTTTTGTTTCATTGATGGTTTCCTTTGTTGTGAAAAAACTTTTAAGTTTGATATAATCCCATATGTTTATTTTTTCTTTTACTTCCCTTGCCTGTTGGGATATATCAGTAAAAATATTGCTCAGGGTTATGTCTGCAAATTTACTTCCTATATTTTCTTTTAGGAGTTTTATGGTTAGGATTCATTTTTCTTTTTGCTGTTCTGATTGGGTGTTTTCTGTGACCTTATCTTCCAAATTGCTGCTTCAGTCTTCTGCTTCATTTAATGTACTGTTGATTCCCCCTAATGTAGTCTTTATTTAAATGCGAGGGATTGAACTTCAGGCTAACTGGTTGTGAGGACTGGCTGAGAGTACAGCTGAGAAGCTGTTGTGCAGGGGCTGACCCTTCAGAATAGGATTCAGTTCAGCAGGGTTCTTGTGCCTGCCCAGTCTTCCCTTTGGGTGTGTCATTTGTGGAGATGGTTGAGTGGTGCTTTAATGTGGTCTGAGGCTGGTCACTGGGTCTGTTGTCTCTGGGGCCACTTGGGATGGCCCCTGGTGCAGGACACTTGATATGAGCTACAAAGTAATCTGCAGATGTTTGCCCCTTGTGCTGGGCTTGAAGATGCCTGGGAGAGGCTAAGCTGCAAACAGAGGCTATTGCCTGGCGTGGCTGCTTAACAAGAGGTACGGGGCACACCAAAACCAGATGGTGATTGTTTGAGATTTGTGATCCCTTGAGAGATCTTAGGAAAGTCGGTAGCATGAGCCAAGACAGGCTTTTTGTATGGAAAAGCCACTGGAAGCACCTGAGTGGGCCTGGTACTTGGGTGGGTAGGAGTCTCAGGGAATCACCAGGGTGGGATGAACAATGTTAGCCAGATTAATGGAGACTTAGATATGGCATCTGCTTGCACCTGTGTATGCAGGCTGGGTGGAGAGGGCTTAACAAAGGAACAATTGCTCTTCCAATATGGCAGAAAGCTGCCCCTCCAGGCCTTACTCTGAAACCAGACAGTTTAGTACCTTCCAGTATGTTCCTGGCACCTTTCGAGCTGCTGCCCCAGAACTGGAGCTCAGAGCCAGCGAGTCTGTCAGCAAATAAGTCCATGCATGGGCCTTTTTTTTTTTTTTTAAGCTGAGCCATCCTGCCACCTGTTGGCAGCTCAGTGGCAACTCAGCTCAGGCTGGGCATCGAACTGCTGTTGCTCAGAGCTCAGCTCGCACTCTTGAGCGAGCTCTTAACCAAATGAGCCACTTGGTCGACCTCGCATGGGCCTTTTAAGAGGATCACTTGGAACTCCAGCCGCCCTCCGTCTCACTCAGTCACATTCTTTGCTGGTTTTCACAGCCAGAAGATAGGGGGATTTCTCTCCCTATCAGTGCAACCCTCGCCTGGGGAGCCTTGTATGGGCTGGGACTCCCTGCTCCTCAGGGGGCACCTCTCTGTCTGAGGTATCTGTCCTGATTTTTAACTGCCACATGCAGATAGGGGACCAGCCCGTTTCACGTCGCCATCTCTCCTACCAGTCTCGAAGTGGCTTCTTCTATATGTCCTTAGTTATAGGACTCCTGTTCAGCTAGACTTCAGGCAGTTCTCAGTGATGATTGTTATATAGTTTAGTTGTAATTTTAATGTCCTCTTGGGAGGAGGCAAATACAGTTTTACCCTGCTGCACTATCTTGACCAGAAGCTCCTATACTTTGAGCACTCTTAAAATACCCTTATATAAATCTTCTTTGAGTTACATAAAAGCCTCCCCCGGGTTTTATACCCCAATGCAAGATAAATTCACTGTGAATGGATAGATAAGATGTGATGGGTTAACTTCTCTGTTAGAGTCACACCACGGAGGGGAGAGGGTTGCTTGAGCAAGAACCTTTCTTCGTGCTTCACAGGATGGAGCTCGTAGTCACTTTTATGTAATTCATAGAATATGTGTGCAGAGATTTTTTAAAAATGTTCACAGTTTAGAACAATTGTTTTCCAAACTTCTTTGATAGCAACCTACAATAAGAAGTACACTTTAGATCTCTGGCCCCATGAGACAATGATGCTGACTGGGAAGGGAGTTTAACTCACTCAGGTAGGTGGGTGGTTTCCTTCATTCAACCCTCTCAATGATAATAACAATAATGATTGTAATAATCAAGCACTTATTGAGCATGTACCGTGTGCAAACTCACACATGTATTATTTCTGAGCATTAGATTCTGAAAGACCTGATCACTGTTACTGTGTATAGATGAGGAAAGTAAGACTCAGAATAGTGATCTACCCCACATAACACACAAAGTTGCCAAACTGGGGCTAAAATCCTGGCTTTAAGCCTCATTCCAAAAACTAGCTCTTCCCAATATATCAGTGATTTTTTAGGCTTTCGCTGAGGATAATGACCACCTGCAGTGTTTGATACGTGTATCAATTCTCAGGCTCTATAGCAAACCCACTGAATTAGAATCTCTAGAGGAGGGATCTGGGAAGCTATAGATTTGACAAGAATCTGAGATAGTTTTACAATTAGGCTGTTTTAGGAAAGATTGCAGTATATCAGTAGCTCTCGAAATCAGTAGCACCAGAATCACCCATAGGGCTGGAGAATATGATTCATTAGATGTGATGAGGCTCAACATTTTACATTTCTAGCAAGTTCCTATATGATGTTAATGGTGCTGGTTGGAAACACACTTTGAGAACCACTGCTGTACATTAGGCAGACCCATGATTCTCAGTTCCCCAAGACAAGGTCTGGGACTGACTTTTCACTGTGGGATTTTTCTCAATCAGCCAAAATTCAACAATACTTATTTAGTATCTGTTACATTTGTATCCATGGGAGACAGAAAATAAGAATCAATGATTCACCCCCCCATAGACTATGAGTGTAAAACAAGATATACAGAATTAAATGCAGCATATTCTATAATGAAAGCAGATCAAATGTAGCAGGAAAACTAGGGAAACAAAGATGAATTTTGGCTGGGCAGAGGGGAATTGTAAATGTGTCATAGAGGAGCTGAGATCTGAAAGCATTGTTTTCATCATTTTCATAGCCTTACTGTACTATAATTTGGATTTCCTGTCTCCCCTATTGTCCCTGTAGTAATCTCAGCACCTACTGCACCTTTTTCAGGGCCAGGTGTTAGGGTAGGAAAGTAGGACTGGCAAGGTAGATGGTGCCCAGACTGTGGAGGACCCTAAATGCCAGGCACAGGAGCTTGGGTTTTATATTGTATATGCAGTCATTAAAAGTATTTCAAAGGGTATGACTGATGGCAACTCTGGCAGGGGTACATCGCATGGATTGGAGGAAGGAGCGTTTGCAGGTAAGGGACCAGCAAAGATGATGTATCATAGGACTCAGATGAGAGAACAAGCAAAGGACAGAGGAGGCACTCTGGAGGGAAAGGATCAGGATAAGTGATCACTGTTGGGAGTTGGGGGTGGAGGGCTTAGAGTTAAGAGATTTTCAATCTGAATTACAGAAATTGTAGTGTTTTCCAAATGGGAGAACTCTAAAAAGGATTGGTAATTCTCTCTGGGTAAAGAAGCAGGGAAAATCTGGAGAAAAATTTCAGAGTAAGTGATTCATCTTTGTCATGAAGGAGCAGTTGCTAACTTTGGGTACCTTTCCACTAAGCTGCCCCACTCATATCTGCCAGAGCTATGCACTCTAAAATGTCCAATGCCTTCTTTCACTTTCCTTTCAACCAACCAGGATTTCTACTTCTTTAGAGCACATATGGAATGTGAAAAATACAATAAGATATGAATGACCTTTACTACTGTGTTTTTGGATTAGGACCAGATGAAAATATAGCACTGCCTCTAGGTGACTTCTTAAGTTACCCCTCTCCTGCTTGATTTTAGAAATACTTCACTGATCTTGATGTATGTACCATCCTGGATTATTCTTGTAGCCCCAGACCTTACCCTGGTCTTTGCTTTTCCGGGATATATAAGTCAAGATTCAGTAGCAGAAAAAACACTTCTATTTTTAGGTATTTTAAGCAAAAATGGATTTGCGAATTTAATGCTTACAAAATCAATGGAAAGACTGGAACATGAGCTCTAGGCAGGGAGGGCTTCCAGAAATGACTCACACACCTTGCTTTAACTGACTGCTGGGAGCTGCTCCTTCGGGCATAGTCAGGAAGGTGGAAAATCTGGAAGCCCAGCACTGGCAACATACCACTTTAGCTGCGATTCAGGGAATCAGGTGACCTCTGTCACAGCTTTTGACTCTGGAGCCACAATATGTCTGTTGATATGCTCACTGGCAAAACAAACAAACAAACAAACAAACAAACAAACAAACAAACAATGGCAAGCCACAGGGAAGTAACTGAAATACTGCTGTAGAAGTCAATCTTGCCATGACTGCTTGCCAACAAAAACATCAGAACCTTCTGACTTCCAAATTGTGTGTGAGTTCATCTGGTTCGTGGGTCCTAAATTGTATCTAAGACTCTGGCTGCAGGAGAGAGTGTTACCTCTCCATCCGCAGCAGTTCAGGAAAGCACTCGAGGATTGGATGGATGGGGTGTTGAGGGCCAGTCTGCTGTGTTCACCATGCTGGGAGTTGAATGTTACCTTCTCTTTAAATTCAAATATTTGACTAGGTGAGACAGGCGGCTTTTCTCTATGACTTTGACAAAGTCCTGTCTTCTCCAGCCTAGCTTTGAGTAGGCCTGGTAACAGCTGGTGTGATGGCATTTTAGGGTTTCACTATATTATTAAGTAACTAAAGTATACACTTAGTCTTCACATCTGGTGGCTCATAAAATGATTGCTTATATCATTTTATATCAAAAGATTAGAGGGAACATTGGTTCTAAATACATCCATGTGAAATTGATATAGCTATCGTCTATGTAGACTCATTTATACTTACTTTCTATTTCTTTTATAGCTGTAACACAAAAATTAATGTATTTTCAAGCAGTCTATTGTCAGTCATTAATGACACATTTTGTCTTCAAATTTCAATTTAGCTCATCTCTTTGGCTTAATCAAGGCTTTTGTTGATAAGTTTTATACCTCATATATTTCTTAGTGTATATGCAGCTAGTATCGTAGAAGGAAGGACCTGATACTATAACAGTTTTCTATTCATCCTCGCAAGATATGATTCAAGAAGAGAAAAATTGGATCTGCTTAATTGACACTTTGCCTCAGTCAAAGAAATAAAAGGATTTTCTGTGAACTTGGAGATGGGGAGCAGGTTAGCAATCAGAAAATAGAGAATTTTTTTTTTTTCCCATTCTGTGGGTTGAATTTTTACTTTTTTTTCTTTTTTTTTTTTTTTTAATGAGGGCAGTGTCTTTGACCCTTATATGTGGGACCTGAACTGGGGCCGCTGGCGTCCCAAGCCAGCTCTTAACCACTGCGCCACTCGGCCGGCCCAGAAAATAGAGAATTTTTTACCTCTTTTAATACCAGGCTTTCATAGGGTGAGCTTATCATTCCAATATAAGACAAAACCATCATAAAGGTTACTACTAAAATGTAGTTGGAACCCAACATGCATTATTTTTTAATTATTTTCCATTTTGGATTATATGACTCCTGCACAATTTGTTTAATACAGGTGTTAAATGTCAATGTATGTATCTCAGGAGAGGTATGAAATGAGAGCAAACACCTTTTGCTTTGTCAATGACTTGAAAAACAAATCTATTGTTTGTATCACACTGTAGAGTACTGCAAGGAGTTCCTGTTATGGGTGACAGCCAAGCACATGTTCCCGTATTTCCAACAACACCAGGGACACCTGAATTGGCACAAGGAACGAGACAGCATGCTCGCAAACCATACCTGCAACTCTTGGGAGAGGAAGTAAGAACTTATCTTAATATTAGTTTTCTCTACCTCACAGGTTCTCAAACTTTTAAATTTCAGGGCTCTCTTTATACTCTTAAAAATTATGGAGAACCTCAATAATTATTTATGTGGGTTATATCTATTGACATTTACAATGTTGGAAATTGTAAACAGAACAGAAAATGCTAAATGTTTGTTTATAAAAAAGAAATAGTAATAAAGTCATTTATGCTAAGATAATGTATTTTTATGAAAAATGATTATATTTTTATATGAAAAATTTGATGACAAATCTAGGGCTGTTTTACTCATTTTACAAATCTCTTTAATGTCTGGGTTAATAGAAGATGGCTAAATTCTCATGTCTGTTTTGCAATCAATTTCATGGTAGGTTGCTTTGGTTGGAAAATTCTGGTCTTGCACAGATATATAGTTGGAAAAAGAAAGATTATTTTAATGGCTTTTTAGCATAATTATGGATATTCACCTTTGATTATATGCCAAAACTTAATGAGTGATAGTTTCTTGAAAGTTAGTTGCAAGAATTCCACTTCTGGGGATGATGGGGCATAAGTACTTTTACTTTTTCCTATTCTGCCTGCTAAGTACAGCTAAAAACCCTTGATGTTACAAACACAAAAGACTCTGAAAGGTGGAGAGTATGAAGCACTTTACTTTGGAACTTTGGGACCTAAGAAATGACACGGCGATGAGTGAGTTCCTTGGGTTTTCTTTTTTGCTTCATATATCTTAGACTTGGAGCTGAAAAAGCTGCTAATCTGGGGGAGAAAAAAAGGTGAAGAAAAAAGAGTCCCAACAAAAGCTCACTTGTCTTTAGCCAAAGAGCCAGGAAAGGGGCAGCCTAGCAAGATGGAAAATTTTTAGATGATAATTACTCCATTTCAGCCAACACAACAGAAAAAACAGTGACCCTACCCCCACCTCCACCAGCAAAGGCCTGCAGGACATCTAGACTTTTACTCTTGTCAGAGTATAGCAAGGCACTCGAAACACTCCTGCTCGGGTGGTGTCAAAGAAGGATGAGTGTTCAGCTGGGACTTGGAACTTAACAGAGTGGTAATGTGGTTTCTTCTCCATGTTGTCAGCTGAGACCACATGGATATCCTGGACTTCCATGCCCACCTAGTAGTAATGAGCCACTTCTTCCCTTCCTCATTGAGCTGGTATCAGAGGTGGCCTAGCAGAATGTTGGCTAACACAGAAGGCTTGAGTAAGATCCCAAGTCTCATAGCATAACTGAAAATATCTCAATTTCAATTGAAAATCACTAATTATACCAAGAATTAGGAAAATCTTAAACTGAATGTGAAAAGGCAATTAACAGGTGCTGACACTGAGATGACAGACATGTTAGAAATATATGACAAACATTTTACAGCTGCCATCATAAAAATGCTCCAATAAGAAGTTATGAATACATTTGAAACAAATTTAAAGAAATAGAAAGATTGAGAAAGGAAATAGAACAGATTCAATGCAATCCTTATCAAAATTCCAATGGCATTTTTCATAGAAATAAAACAAACAATCCTAATTTTGTATAGAACCGTAAAAGACCCTGAATATCCAGAGCAATCTTGAGAAAGAAAAACAACATTATAGGCATCATGCTTCCAGATTTCAAACTATATTGCAAAGCTATAGTAATCAAAACAGTATGTTGTTGGCATAAAAACACACATAGATTAATGGAACAGAATAGGAAGCCCAGAAATAAATCCACACATATATATAATAAATTAACTTACGACAAAGGAGACAAGAATATACAATGGGAAAAGGACAGTCCCTCCAATAAATGGTGTTGGGAAAACCAGACAACCACATGCAAAATAAGGACACTGAACTACTATCTTACACTGTACAAAAATTAACTCAAAATGGCTTAAAGACTCAAATGTAAGACCTGAAACCATAAAACTCTTAGAGAAAACATAGGTGGTAAGGTCCTTATCATTGGTCTTGTCAATAATTTTTTGGATTTGACACCAAAAGTAAAGGCAACGAAAGTAAAAATAAACAGGTGGGACTACATCAAACTAAAAATCTTCTGCAGAGCAAAGGAAATCATCAACAACATGAGAAGGCAACCTATTGAATGGGAGAAGTATTTTCAAATCATATATGCCTGATAAGGGACTAATATCCAAAATACGTAAAGAACTTATACAACTCAATAGCAAAAAAACAAACAATCCAATTGAGAAATGGACAGGAGATCTGAATAGACATTTTTCCAATGAAGACATACAGATGGCCAACAGGTACATGAAAAGATGCTCAGCATCACTACTCATCAGGGAAATACAAATTAAACCACAATGAAATATTACCTCATGTCTATTAGAATGGCTATTATCAAAAAGTCAATAAATAACAGGTGTTGGTGAGGATGTGCAGTGTAGCCATATTGTATGGGAAACAATATGAAGGTTCCTCAAAAGATTAAAAATAAAACTACCATATGATCCAGCAATCCCACTTCTGGGTATTTATCTGATGAAAATGTAAACACTAACTCAAAAAGATGTCTGCACCCCTGTTTATTTTGGCATTCTTTACAATAGCTAAGATATGGAAATAACCTAAGTAGTCATTGATGAATGAATGGTTAAAGAAATTGTGGTGTGTGTGTGTGTGTGTGTGTGTGTGTGTGTGTGTGTGTATAAATAATTCAGCCAGAAAAAAGAATGAAATATTGTCATTTATGACAACATAGAGGATATCACACTAAGTAAAATAAGTCAGACAGAGAAAGACAAATAGTGTATGATCTCATTTATACATAGGGAATCTTAAAAACAAAAGCAAAAACAAACTGAAGCTCATAGATATGGTTGCCAGAGACAGGTAGTGGGTGAAATGGATGAAGGGAGTCAAAAGGTACAAATTTCCAGTTATGAAATAAATAAGCCGTGGAGCTTTTATGTACTGCACAGCAACTGGGGTTGATTATACTGTATTGCATATTTGAAAGTTGCTAAGAGAGTAGATCTATTTTTTAAAGACTTTATTGGGGAATTGGGGGAGGCGAACAGCATTGGGGAACTGGGGAAGGGGAACAGACAAGTTGCTGTCTTTTTGTTCTTCAGTCTAGTTGCAGAGGACGTTGCTTCACTGGCCCATGTTGGTATTGTCATTGCGCTCTTCCTGGATGAGGCAGATCGGCCACCTGCCTCTGGATGTCGCTCACCGCAGCTATTGGCAGCTCACGCTGGCTGCTGGCGACTCACTGTAGCCTATGGCAGCCCACTGCAGCAGGGACTGCAGCCTACACCATCACCGGGGCTCGCACAGCACAGCTCTTGGTGGAGCTGTGGTTAGCTGTAGAGGGCAGTGTCACTGGCCCTCATATATGGAATCCGAACCGGGGCCGCCGGCATCCCAAAACCAGCTCTTAACCAATGCGCCAGCCACTCGGCCGGCCCAAGAGAGTAGATCTTAAAAGTTCTCATCAAAAGAAAAATAATTTGTTACTATTTATGGTGATGGATAGTAACTAGACGTATTGTAGTGGCCATTGAATCATTATGTTTTATACCTGATAGTAATATAATGTTATATGTCAGTTATACTTGAATAAAAACAAAATAAGAAGAAAGGAAATAGAAAGTCTTAATAAAGAAATTAAAAATATAGAGAAGAATCATGAAAATTTTAGAATTAAAGCATATAATAATTGAAATAGAAAGTTCAGTGGGTGGGCTCAGAAGTAGAATAGAGGAGACAGAAAAGAAACAGTGAACTCAAAGCTAGAACAATAAAATTTATCCAGTCTGAACAACAAAGAGAAGTAGACTGAAAAAAACATTAGCAGAGACTCAGGGATCTGTGGGAATATAACAAAAGATCTAATATTTGTATTATTGCAGTCCGGGAAGGAGAAGAGAAAGAAGGGGGGTGATGGTGACTGAAAATGTATAGGAAGAAATAATGGCTAGAAACTTCCCCATTTGGCAAAAGACTTAAACATATTAATTAAGCTGAGCAAACCCCAAGCAAGAAAAATCTAAAGAAAACTATATCAAGCCACTTAATAGTAACACTTGTGAGAATAAGACAAAGAAAAGACCTTGAAAGTAGCAAGAGAGGAACAATATGTTACATAGGATAAAAACAATTGGAGTGACAGTAGATTTGCCATCAGTAGCTATGGAGGCCAGAAGCAGAATGTTCAGTGGCAAAACATTTTGCAAGTACTGACAACAAAAACAAAAAGAAAAACAAAAGAAACCCTGGGCCCAGAGTCTTGTATCTCTAGAAATAGCCTTTAGGAATGAAGGAGAATCAAGACATTTTCAGAGGAAGGAACACTAAGAGAATTTGTTGCCAGCAGACGTACCCTTAAAGGATGACTAATGACTAGAGAAAATTCTCTAAACACGAAGAAATGAAAGACATCTTTGAATACCTAGAACAAACAAAAATATGTAAAGCAAAAATATGGATTAATACAATAGAACTTTCTTCTCCTTTTGAGTTTTCTAAATTATGTTTATCAGTTGAAGCAAACATTTTCATATTGTTAAAGTATATACAGGAAATGTTTAAGACACTTATAAGTGGGAAATGATGACATCAGTAGATCTTTAATAATTATGTTTATATAATGTAATACTGAGAGCAAAACTTAAAAAAGCTATACAAAGAGGTACACACATAAAACCATAGATAAATAAAAGTAGAATTCTAAAATATATCCAAGTAATAGGAAGGCAGGAAAAAGAAAACAGAGAAACAAAAGAAATCAGAGAGAACAAAGGAAAACAAATAATGAAATGGCAGACTAAATCCATAACTTAAATGTAAATTGTCTATATAAATCAATTAAGTGGCAGAGAAAGCAGAGTGGATTAAAAAATCTGATCGAACTCTTTGTACCTACAAGAGCATGACTTTATAATGAAACAGGGAGGTTGAAAATAATAGGGTAAAACAAAAGATGTATCATGCAAATATTAATCAAAGAAAAGCAGAAGTGACTATATTAATATTAGGTAAAGTAGACTTCTAAGCAAAGAAAGTTATTGGAGACAAAGAGGGCATTATGATAAAAGCAACAATCCACCAGGAAGACATAGCAATCTTAAAAAGTACATGCACCAAACAACAGACCTGCAAAACATGTGAAGCAAAAAATGAAATGAGAACTAGGCAATTCCACAATTACAGTTGGAGACTCAACACCCCTCTCTAAATAATTGATGGCACATTTAGATAGAAGATCAGCAAGGATACGGAACTCAATAACTCCATTAACCAAGAGGATCCAATTGAAATTTATAGAACACTACATCCAACAAGAGGAGAATATACATTCTTTTCAAGTTTCCACAGAACATATTGCAAGATGAACTAATCTGGAATATAAGCAAACTAAAGATCAATAACAAAGATAACAGAAAAGTCTCAGAATGATAAGAAACTAAACAGTGCAGTTATAAATAACCTATAGATTTAAGAGGAAGTCTCAAGCTATTAAAAAAATACATTGAAAATTAAGTGAACTGAAATGAACTAAACTGAAAATGCTGCACTGAATGCTGCACTGAACTAAACATCAAAATTTGTGGCACACAGCTAAAGCAGTTCTGAGAAGGAAATTCATAGCACTAAATGCTTACAATAAAAAACAGAATGTATCAATCAATAATTTAAGCCTCCACCGAAACAATCAAGAAAAAGAAGGGCAAAAATATATGGAAAGCAAGCAAAGGGAAGGAATAATAAGCAGCAGAAATTATGAAATTGAAAACAGAAAAACAATAGAGAAAATCAATGAAACAGAGCTAGTTCTTTGAAAAGATTAATAAAATTGACCTCTAGCAAGACTGACAAGGGGAAAAAGAGACAAGACAAATTTACCAATATTAGAAATGAAACAGGAGCTATCACTGCAGACTCTGCAGACATCAAAAGAATAAGGGAATACAATGAACAGCTCTACACACATAAATTTGACAACTTAGATGAAACGGAGCAATTCCTCAAAAAATACAAACTACCACAACCCACTCAATATGAAATAGATAACTTGAATAACCCTATAATTATTAAGTAAAATGAATTCTTAATTTAAAAAATATGCCTCTCACACCTCTGAAAATATTTGGCAGTTTTTTCCTTTTAAAAAAAACTGAATGTGGGTCCACTACTCAGTAATAAAAAGGAATGAACTGTTGATATATGCATCTACAAGGATGAATCTTCAAAGACTTATGCTGAAAAAAGCTGATTCAAAAAGATTACATACTGTGTGATAACATTCTTGAAATGACAAAATTGTACAAATGGGGAACAGATTAAGTAGTTTCCAGGGCTTCAGAGTGGGGGGTGGGCATGAGTGTGCCTATAATAGGACAACACGAGGGATCCTTGTGGTGTTGCAAATGTTCTGTATCTTGACTGTATCAATGTCAATAGTTTGTTTGTGATATTGTACTATAGCTTTGCTAGATGTTACCTTTGAGGTAAACTGGATAAAGGATAGATGGGATTATTTCTTAAATCTACATGTGAATCCACAATTATCTCAAAATAAGAAGTTTAATAAAAGATTGTAGTCATTAAACCAAAAGAAAAAAGAGAAAAAGAGAAATTAAACTTATTTAAAAAGGGAATATTAAATGATAATTTCTATAGCTAAAAAAAATGTATTAAATGATCATTTGTACAGCTAAAAAAGTTTGCTGGCATTGAAATCTGAAACCACATCAATGACTTTTTCATACCTAATACGTTAAAATCTATTGGTTTATTTTGTACTTAGAATGAATTTTTTTACCCATTCATGATTTTGTAACTTTATGCACTAGTTATTTGGGAAATATTGTTTGTCAAGTTATGTAGATCTTTGAAAGTTGACACATTTCACTACATATATAATATAAAAATATATTTACTATTATAGAAAAAGTTTTAGCAAGGGCAACCTGGCAAGCTCATTGTGATGGCCACAAATTTTCCAAAATTCTCATTTTTGCTAAAAGCTTTAATTTTTTCATTAGCATAAATACTCTCAATTGTTTAACTTGAAATACTAGGTTTGCTTCATTCATTTTCAAGAAAGTGCTTGCCACACACACAAGTCTAAATAACCATAGTTTGATGTTTGTCTTCTCAAATATGAATGGTGGCTAGTTCAGTTCACAAGTTTAACAATAGAATACCTGCTTTTCCTCACACCCCTCATCCTACTTCACTACAGAAACATCGTGTACTTCTCACTTAGTCACACTGAATATTAAAAAGATGTGTACTTAAACGTTGAGATTTAATACAATTAACAATTTTTCCTGCTTCCTGGCAGGCATTTGTAAGGTGCTGCTGCCTTGATTCATGCTAACGTGCCATGACTTTTATGCAACATTTTTTTTTTACACCATCAATGCAAATTTTAACACAGTGAAAAAGGCAGATAACCTCTGAGTGTTATTAAAGACATAGTTTTCATATGTGGAGAGGTCTTGTGGACCCTTGAAAGGTCCAGAGGCTCTGCAGTCTCAGACCACTTCTTTTCTTTTCTTTTTTTTTTTTTTGAGGGCAGTGTCACTGGCCCTTATATGTGGGACTTGAACCGGGGCCGCTGGCTTCCCAAGCCAGCGCTTAACCACCGCGCCACTTGGCCGGCCCTTCAGACCACTTTTGAAAACTGTGTCCGTATATTTCATTTATATGATGCTCAACTTACCCCTGAAACTAATATGCATGTCTCTCTCTGTTAGTAATGAGAATACTCTGACCTTGGGTCTTCAGTATTTAACACGAGCTATCGTATCAGGTTAGAATATACATAGTAACTAATCATAGGGGCTGTGCAGGTGCTGTTATATTAAATGGACCTAGCTTGCTTTATCGTTAGTAATTCAGTTTGCTGTGCAGTCTCTACCCTCCTGTCAAGTTCTAGCAGCCACCAACCCTGCTGTTTCTAACCATTTTCCCAGATCTCCTCTTAGGAAGTTCTGAAATTGCTGGGGAAACCAATATACCACGATGAATATTTCTTCACCACTGTCATTTGATAAATTCTCTCTTGAAGGTGCATCTGTGCTTTTCCTCGAGTGCAAACTACTTTTCCTTAGTGATAGATTTTCCTCTCTTCCCATTTAGAGGCTTGTATCTCACTTCTAGAGGTGTAATTGTATTCTAGGTGCTTAAGCTGCTGGAAATCTATCTACTACGCAGAAGAAATTACTGTATTGGATGTGACTTTGGAAGAGCTTATTCATCTTTTAAGCAAGGGCTTCCTGCCTCTAGGTCTGTACAGCATAAAGTGAGGCAGCATGCTCAGCAAAACAGGATGCGTGAGGTGGACACTTAATTGTGAATCCCTGTGTTGGGCGAATTAACATGGCAACTTCAAAATCAGACTTTCTCTAAATACTCTGTGGATAAATAGAAAATGTGATCAAGTGTATGGAATAAATGAAGTATGTCTGACTAGAAATAAAAGTGGTCAAGACTCAATGATGTCACCTTATAGCATAGTTTTTTTTGGGTTTTTTTTTAGCTGAGCCACCCTACCACCTGTTGGCAGCTCAACGGCAACTCAGCTCGGGCTGGCATGGAACCGCCATTGCTCAGAGCTCAGCTCGCACTCTTGAGTGAGCTCTTAACCAACTGAGCCACTCGGCCAGCCCTTCAATGTCACCTTATAATTGTGAACCTTTATTTAGTGCGTTTGGTCTTCATATATTACGCTAGAAAGCCTGTGTAACACCCACACTACAGGAGATGTTGCTGTTAAGGTTTTATAGTTAATACTAGAGTAATACTTGCAAATTGATGCGTTAAAAGAATTTGAGTTCATTTTTCTGGTGAAAGAAATCTTTTTGAGGAAAAGGCATAGTCCAATTAAATGTTATTAAACGTCAGTGAAAATATTAAAGAAAACATAATTGCCAGTAGTTGCAGGCATAACCCGTTTTTATTGTACTTCACAGATAATTGCATTTTTTTTTTTAAAAAGATTTTTATTGGGGAATTGGGGGAGAGGAACAGCATTGGGGAACCAGGGAAGGGAAACAAACAAGTTGCTGTCCTTTTGTTCTTCAGGCTAGCTGTGGAGGATGTTGCTTCACTAGTCCATGTTGGTATTATCATTGCACTCTTCTCGGGTGAGGCAGATCGGTTGCCCCCCTCTGGACGGCCACTCTCGGCGGCTGTTGGCAGCTCATGCTGGCTGCTCATAAGCTACAGCCGCTCACTGTAGCTTATGGCAGGCCACTGCAGCAGGGGCTGCACCTACACTGTCGCCAGGACTTGCACAGCTCATATCCCGGGGAAGCTGCTGTTCACCATCTAACTATAGAGGGCCATCATATGTGGGATCCAAACCAGGGCCGCTGGCATCCCAAGCCATCTCTTAACCAATATGCCACTTGGCCGGCCCAGCATTTTTATTTATAATTATTATTACAAAGTTTTGTGTCAACCCTGCTTCAAGCAGTCTGTCAGTGGTATTTTTCCAATAGCATTTTGTTTGCTTTGTGTTTGTGTCACATTTTGATAATTCTCTCCATATTTCATACTTTTTCATTATTATTATGTTTTTTATGGTGATCTGTGATCTTTGATATTACTATTGTAATTATTTCGTGCTGCCGTTAACTGCACTCATATAAAATAGCACACTTAATGGATAAATGTGTGTTCTGACTGCTCCACCAACCTGCCATTTCCCCATGTCTCTCCCTCTCCTCAGGCCTCCCTATTCTCTGAGCCATGGCAATATTGAAATTAGGCCAATTGACAACCCCGTAATGACCTCTAAGTGTTCAAGTGAAAAGAAGAGCCAATTGATGTGGCAAATTTCATTGTTGTCTTATTTTTTTAAATTGCCTCAGCCACCCCAATCTTCAGCAACCACCACCCTGATCAGTCAGCAGCCATCGACACTGAGGCAAAACCCTCTACCAGCAAAACAATTATGACTTGCTGAAGGCTTAGATGGTGGTTAGCATTTCTTAGCAATAAAGTCTTTTTAAGTTAAGGTATATACATTGTGGTTTGTTTTTGACATAATGGTATTGCACACTTAATAAACTACAGTACAGTGTACACATAGCTTTCATATGCATGGGGAAACCAAAAAATTCATGTGACTTGCTTTATTGCAATATTTGTTTATTACTGTGGTCTCCAACCAAATCCACAATACCTGTGAGTATGCCTGTATTATTTTATTGATAATAAACTATATATTTTAGAATTGTTTTACACTTACAGAAAAATTACAAAGACAGTATAGAGGTTTCCCATATAACACATGCCCTATTTCTCCTCTTATTAATAGGATAATAATGGGTTGAATAGTGGCCTCAGAAGTCCTAAGCCACAGTATCTGTGAATGTGACCTTATTTGGAAATAGGGTCTTTGTATATGTAATGAAGAATCTTGGGATGAGATCATCCTGGATTTAGGGTGGATCTTAAACCCAGTAGGACTGGCATTGTAAGAACATGTGAACACACACACACACAGAGAAGAAGGCCATGTGATGAGGCAAAAACTGAAATGATGCAGCTACAAGCCAAGGATTGCTGGCAACCACTAGAAGCTAAAAAGAGGCAAGGAAGGATTCTTCCCTAGAGCCTTCACAGGGAGCATGGACCATCCCTACACTTGATTTTGGTCTCCAGAACAGTGAGAGAATACATTTCTATTGTTTTAAGCCACCCAGTGGTAATTTGTTATGGCAACTCTAAGAAGCTGATACATTACAGTAGGATAGTACATTGAAAAAAAAATCAGTGAACCAATATTTATACATTATTATTAAATAAGGTCATGCTTCATTCAGACCTTTTTAGTTTTTACATAATGTCCATTTTCTGTTCCAGGATCCCATCTGGGAAACCATTTATATTCAGTTGTTCTGTCTTCTTAGGCTTCGCCTGGCTGTGACAGTTTCTAAGACTTTCATGTTTTTGATGACTTTGACAGTTTTGGGGAGTGCTGGTTAGATATTTTGTAGAATGGCCCCCGAGTTGGGATTTGCCTGATGTGATTTTGGGATGAAGTGCCATTTTCATCACATCATATCAAGGGTACATATTATCAACATGAATCATCACTGTTGATGTTAACCTGATCACCTAGGTGCCTCAGGTAGCCTTTGCCAGGGTTCTTCATTGTAAAGTTTCTCTTTGTTCCTCTTTTCCATGCTGTACTCTTTGGAACGAAGTCACTGTGTGCAGATCACACTTAAGGAATGTGGAGCTATGCTCCATCTCCTTCAGGGCAGAGTATATTCAAAAATTAATTTAAATTCATTGATGCAGAAGATTTGTCTATCCTTCCCATTTATTTATTTAATTATTTATATCAGTATGACTCATAGATATTTGTTATACTTTGAGTTACAATCCAATACTATTTATTGTTATTATTTTGCTAAAATTGTTCGAGCTTTGGTCACTGAGAGCTTCTTCCATGGGCTCCTATGTCCCTGTAACATTCCCCATCATTGTGGGATTTTTTTTTAAATTTTTTAAGTTTTTTTAAAAATTAGTTTCAGGTGTGCAACACAGTGCAATAGTTATACTTTTTACCCCTCCAAGTGACAACCCCTCTCCCCCAATTCGCCACCCCATTCCTCCCTCCCATATCACACTATCTATTACAATTCCTTGGACTCCCTTCCACATTATAATCCATAGCCTGTGACTATCTATATATTCAATTACCGTTGGCGTACAATATTATACAACCTCAGCTTCAGGTGTACAGTGCAGTGATCAAGCCTCTACTCCATCCATGAAATGGTCTCCCTAACAAGACACGTGACCATCTGACACCCCACAAAATATTTACAACATTATTAACCATATTCCTCGAACTGTCTTTCATATCCCTATGGCAATATTGTAGTTGCCTATTTATGCTGTCTAATCCCTTCCCCTTCTCCCTCTTCCCCACCCCCTCCCAACTAGCAACCCTGTTTTTCCTCTATATCTATGAGACTGTTTCTGTTTACTTTGCTCATTCATTCAGTTTTTCAGATTTGTGGGATTTTTTTTTAACCCTTTCTTAATTTCTGACAATACAAGATGCTCCAGACTCATCTTGTGTATTTCCTGCCTCAGTCCATTGAATTAGCAATTTCTACAAAAAGCCTTGGTTCCCTATAATGAAGAATAATTAGAAACCAAGAAGTGGGCTTGTTGCTGCTTGGGCATTGTTGCTTCTAGGCCTTCTCCACTGACACAGCAAGCAAATATGTATACTAACTGCTGTAAATACACATATTTAAGAGTATCTCTATCTGTAACCATCTGTATCTAAATTAAGCTAAATATGATTTCATACTGATGTCTCTAACTCTAATCCATTACCACATGGATCATTCTAGCCTCCACCCTTGCTTATTTATTTTTTTCTTTCAAAGATTTTTATCGGGGAATCGGGGAGGGGAACAGTGTTGGGGAATTGGGGCAGGGGAACATTGTGTTTTTCCAGGACCCATCAGCTCCAAGTCAAGTTGTTGTCCTTCAATCTTAGTTGTGGAGGGGGCAAGCTCAGCTCCAAGTCAACTGGCAACCTTGATGCTAAGAGCACCTGCTCTCACCAGCTCAGCAGCATCTCAGCTCGGGCGCAGCTCACTGGCCCATATGGGAATCGAACTAGCGACCTGTTGCTCAGAGCTTGTGTTCTTAACCAACTGAGCCACTCAGCCGGACTCCTTTCTTGCTTAGTTTTAAACTCTCACTCCAACTGGGCCAAACTGGCTCCTACTATCCTCCATCCATTTACTTAATTGTTCAGTTCCAGTATAGAAGTGTTTGTGCATAGAAGTATCAGAATTATTAACCCATATTCCTATGGAATACAATTTATTAGCTAAAATGCAGTGCTGTGTACAGTTTCTTTTGCCTTTAGTTTTATATACTCTACTCTTTTCCAAGTTACTAAGGTCAGCAACTTCCCCCCCACACACCCCTCAGAGAGGTTGTTTCATACATTTATAATACAGTTAGATTGTTTTGCTACATTCTGCATTCCATCCTGGGATTCCTCTTGATCTCGACGATTTTTAAAATTTTTCATACATTAAGGTTTACTCTTTGTTCTGTAAAGTTCGGTAGGTTTTGACAAATGCATAATGTCGTGTAGCCACAATTCCAGCATCATACAGAACAGTTTCACCTCCTTAAAAATTCCCCTATGTCTGATTAATTTTTATCTGGAAAACTTTTAAAAAACTTAATAAATAAATACAGAAACCAAACACACACACTCTTGGGGCCATGTTGTCAAAAATTTATGGGCCTCTCGAGTGGGTCAGTTGGTTAAGAGTTGGCTTAGAGTGCATGCTCTGAGCACAGGACCGCAGGTTTGATTCCCACATGGGCCAGTGAACGCTGTGCCCTAGCTGAGCTGTAGCTGAGCTGCCAATAGGTGGCAGGATGGCTCAGCTGGTGTAACAACAAGATTGCCTGTTCAATGGTGGGCTACACCCACCCGCAACTAAAGATTGAACTCGGCACCTTGAGCTGAGCTGCCGCCCGGATGCTCAGTGGATACAGTGTGCACTCTTAACAACAAGTCTGCTGGTTTGACTCCTGCATGAGATGGTGGCTAAGCCCACCCACAACTAAGACTGAACACAGCACCTTGAGCTTAGAGGCCAGGAGCTTAGAGGCCACGAGCTGGTGGGAAGCCATATGGCGACTGGCGCCCTCCACAATGAAGATTGAAGAACAACAACTTGGCTGGTCCCCTGCCCCAATTCCTCAACTCTGTTAAAATCTTTTAAAAAAAGAATTTATGTTAACATTTTATTATACTTGTTTCAGATTTATTAAAATAAACAAAAATTTTAAAATAATTTAAGTCCTCTTGTACGTCTTCCTAATTCCATTTCTCTTCTTCCCTAGCCAAGGGCAGTGACTGTTACAATTGTGGGTTTTGGAGTCCATGACTTTATACTTTACTAAATGTATTTGTGACAATAAACATTATGGTTCAGTGTGTTCTATATACATTTATATAAAGACACTATTTTGTATGCATCTTCTAAAACTTGCTTATTTTACTATCAATACTGTGCTTCTAAGATCCATCTAAAGTTCTTAATTTTTGTGCTTGAATAGCTTTAGTAATGTTTAGTTATATGAATATGCCACATTTTATTTGTCAGTTTCTCTATTAATGGACATTGACATTGGACTTTGTTTTTTTTGCTATTTTATATGCAGTATGAACATCTTTGTACATATCTCTTTATGCACATGTTTCAGAATTTCCTTAGACTATAGAGCTGGAAGTGAAATTGCTGGATCATGTGGCATGTGTACTTTCTCTTTTACTAGAAATTGCCAGTTTACCTCCAGTGTGGTTCTACTGATTTCCCCATATCCTTCACATTACTTGGAATTACTGACTGTACATTTTTGCTAATCCAATGAGTATGAAAATTTTTTCTTAGACTTTCAGAGGCTGTGGAACTAATTGGCTCACTCTCTAGGAAACTAGATACAATTTTGATAAGAGCTTGGGTTTTTACCCTAGTGACCATTTGTTAGTTTCTAATAGCCTTTTATGTTATTTTCAAAGGTGTCTGCTTATCCAGGATTTACGAAGTTGTTTTGGAATGTGACTTCACCCAAATTCTCTGTTCCGGTATCTGTCATGAAGAAAACCCTATATCCAAAATATGAGGTAACATACTGAATGATTTTCTCTATTGCATTTGCTGTTTAATAATTAAACTGTGTAATTAAATTAAATTTTATTAGACAGTTGTTATGTAAATTGTCAGACAAGTATTGCCATAATTAAGAATGATTGGCTGGCACTCTAGAAATTATATGTATAATAGATAATTATTATATATGTATATTATGTATATGTACATATATACAATATACTTATAAGTCTATAACTATATGTATATTTATGCACATATATATTATATGTATATGTCTAAAAATCTGTTGTACTTGTCCATGTTATTTTAACGTGTCAAGTTTTCTTTATGAAAGGATATTTTATTTGACTGAGTTTCCAAGATATAAAACTACTTGGGTTGTTTAGGAGATATTCATGGTATTTTCATTAGCTTTTAAAAGTGTAATCTTAGTTAATTTCATGTTAAAAAAAGTTTAACACTACCCAATACAATCATTAGTTTTTTCTTCTTACCTTAAAGAGTGTTTGCTTTCTTTAATTTTATGTTATACTGATTATTTTAAATATTACAAAAATCATTTCTGGTCAAGATGGTGGAGGAGGTAAATGCTGTGTTTGATTCCTCTCATGACGGCATCAAAATTATAACTAAACTACAGAACAACCATCATTTTTTTTAATTTTTAATTTATTTTATTATTATTATTATTAGTTACAGATGTACAAAACAATGCAATAGTTATTTTTTTCACCCCTTACAAAGTGACTCCCCCCTCCCCTACCCCCCATACCCGATATCATGCATGTCTATTACAATTCCATTGACTCCATCCCTATACTATATTCCACATCCCATGACTATATATGAGAACAACCATCATTTTAATGATATTTAGGATTATTTTATTTGTATACTATTTTAGGCACCATACTAAAACATGAACATGCGATATCAAAAAAGGCTAAAACAAAAATGTTAAGGAAATCATGGGGAAAGTATAACAAGAGTAATAGCATAATAAACTCAGAGATAGGATTAAATCAAAGAAATTCTGTTCATATATGCTATTGCTTGAAATGGGGTCATCAATTTGCCTCTTAGCTTCTCTGCAAGCGAGGCTGGATGGAATCATGTTGATATTTCACCTATGGATACTGCATGTTTAGAATGTTAATATTGAAACAGTTTTACATTTCTTGGATTACTTGACCACCAGCCTCTAGCTGCAGTCCTGTATACCTGCCATGGCGTTCATTCCAAAGCCGTTCTTTCCTCTGCGCTGCTGCCAGCTGGCGACTGAGAGCAGGGGCTTTGTTACATAGAGCTGGTCTATTCCTGCTTGATGTGGGGTTGTTCTAATGGGCAGCTTTGGTTCAGGGACTTTCCATGTGCCTGGCCGAATCTTTCTCAAAACTGCTCTGTACTGAAGCTCTTCCTATCCACTCCTTCCTCTTCCCCTTTCACAGGTGTCCCACATACATTATGATCTGAAGGCATCCCCTTCCAGCTGCTCCCTCTCTTTTTATCCTCCATGGGTAGCATCTGCCTCTGCTTTATTGAACTGATATAGTAGGGGCATCTGTAATATGAGTGTGGTGTTTTCCAAACTATATATTTATAAAGTATGGCCATGTATTTTTCTGTCTTAGTATATAGAAAATGTGAATATAGGGAATTCCTAGTAGGCAGAATTATCTGAAGTAGGAATTGTAGCACAAATAAGAATGCTTGGTTAGAACAGGTGATGATGGACCACCATTTGAAAGGTGATCCAAAAGTAAACCAGCTGGTGGTTGTTCACACCCAATGACCAGAAGAGAAGGGTCCAAAGGCTTGGCACAGAAAGATGGCCCAGGAACTTTCCATGCGTCAGAACGGGAATCAGACCTTTGTTCAAAGACTCCTGTTTTCTCTGAATGGAAATTTGTATTTAGATACAAAGATTAGTGTGCCCTATTTTTTAAAAAAAGCAAATTTGAGATATTTATATGATCATTGTTTTTTGTTTGATCATACCATTAATTCATATTTTTTATTGACTCTGCCATTTGTTTTATTTTCTCCTTTTAATAGTTTTCTTAAATTTATTCCTTTTTTTTCTTACTTTAAAAAGTTTAGGGTTCTGGCTATACTGATTTTATTTCTATTTTTCAACTATTTCGATAAATTATGTTTTATCATTCCTATTTTGGAGTGATATTGTTATGTATTGTTTCTTATTCCTATGGTGATTTTCCTAGATTATATATCTTTAACTTATCAATATCTAATATAAATTAATATCTTTATATTCTTGTAAGAAAAAACAATGAGTTTAAAATTTTTTAATTCCATTTACCCCTTCTTGACTTAATATACTCTTACTTTGATTTATTTTTAGATACTTGTCTTTTAAAACACCAAAAACATTATCATTTTATGCAGTATCCCTTACATTTTACCTATATATTTATCTTTCTCTCTGTTTTTTATTTTATTTTTTTTCCCCTACCATCTCAGAGCTTTCTGTCTGGAATCATTTTACCTTCTGCCTAAAGTATATCCCTTAGAATTTTCTTTAAAGGAAGAAGGAGATTTGCAGTTGGTGTAAAGCCTGGTTTTTCTTCATTTCAAATGCCTTTATAATACCTCCTTGAGGGATATTTTACCTGGATATAATATATGTTGCAAATATTTTCTTTTAGCACACCAGTGTTTTCTGGTGTCCACTGTTGTTAGAAGTGATTCTTAAATATGGATCCTTTGAAGATAATCAATTCTCTGCTTCCCCTCAAACTAGCTACTTTTAAGTTTTTCTCTTTTCTTCCCTACAGTTTTACTATGATGTGTCCGGTTGCAGATTTATTTATCATGCTTTGGAATCATTGGGATTTTGAATCTGTGGTTTGATGTCTTTCATCAGCTATGGAAAATTTTTAGTCTTCAAATTTAGTCTTCAAATTTTGCCCTGTCCATTTTCTCTTTCATTTTCTGGGACTTGAATCACATCATTAGCTACCCTTTTTTCCTCCTGATATTGGATTCTGAGCAATTTCTATCGATCTATCATATAGTTCAGGTTCAGACATTTTTTTCTTCAGTTGTGTCTAAATATACTGTTAAACTTGTTTATTATATTTTCAAATTATTTTTTGTTTTCTTTTCTTTTTAGAATTCATATATTTTTTACCCCAAATCTATTGTTTTCTGGTGTTTTATTTCTTTGTGTGCCTGTCTGTCTTTAAATGTTCATCATTGTATTGGGTTGTCGGAAAAGTCACGATACATTTTTACAACGAAAAACATAGAAAAAAATATGTCATGGCTTTTCTGACAACCCAATAGTTAAGACATTATTTTTAGGAAATATTTGAGACCTTAGAATGGCAGTTCCTTTCTCTAGGAAAAGTTTTTTATCATAACCTGGGATCTTTGCCACTCAGAGAGAGCCTCAATCTAAGGTTGAGAGGCTTGAGTTTCTCTGACCACCCTCACAAAGGTTAATTTTCTTTCATTCACTCTTAAATTGAGAGTGTAGCCCTGTAGTGTCCTTGTAGCCTTGAATACTTGTATATTTACAAATATATATGTATATATTTTTACATATATATTATGTGATGTATATTATATGTATTTGTGTGTGTGTGTGTGTGTATGTGAAATCATAAGATTTCACACATATGAGATCAGGCTTCACACCTCAGGTAGATCAGGTAGATTCTGGCCCTCAATTTCTGTTACCTTTCCCCCAAGAAGTTACATATCTGCAGCTCAGATTTGCAGCTCTTTTGGTAAACGTCCTGAGAATAAAAGCATCTTTGAATACTGGACTTACCTTTCCAGGTTCTTGCCTTTTCTTAGATTTTGGCCCATTATCTCTTTATTATATTGTAGCACTTTGATGCTTTGAAGGTTATATTTTCCATATCACATGTATCTTTCTTAGTTGTCTTCAGCAGAATTCCCTAACCTGCCATAATTAGAAGCAGGAGTCATAGTTGAAGATAGCAAAATTGTTTTTATTTTCATCTGTATCCTAGCTTTTATTGCATGCATATGAGTTTCAGCAATATCCCTGGAATGGAGTAAGAGAATTTTTACACCAGATGTCATGTAAGCAATACTGTAATTGCCCTCTCAAGGCACATTAGTGTGGGCAATGTCTTTTAAGATTCCAAATATGAACCACATTCTCTTTTTAAAAAGCAACCATTGATTGTTAGTAAGTTCTGCTGTTTTAATATCTGTAAAATACAGCACAGCAAGTCTTCACTTAACATTGTGGATAGATTCTGTGACTTTAAGCAAAATGACATATAACAGAACCAATTTTACCATAGGCTAATTGATATAAACAAGAGTTAGGTTCCTTTGGCATCTCATCAACATTATAAAATTACTCAAGGACCGGCTGTTTTAAGATTTTTGTACTTGTTATTGTTAAAAGCATTCTTTTAAATATATAATAGCTGCTATTCCATCATATTTGAATATTTTGTGTAAGCATATGCAAAATAGTTCCAAACTTCCTTGTGCAGCATGTAGTTTGTCTTTGAAGAATAATGATGAAAGTGACCAAGTCTCTTTTTGCTATGACCACTTATCTTCTGCCCTCCATTGTGCTCTAGCTACTTTCTAAAAATATTAATACAACAAAAGAGGATGAACAAACACATTCCATGCTGGTGATTTTTAAATTACCCAAAACCTTCTCCATATTTTTTCATTCTCAATGATAATTACATGATGCTTTTCAAAACTGATTTTCTATTGAATAATTATTTTTTGAATTTGAAATTTTAGTTGTTTGAGACCTAAAAATTGTTAACATACTAAGCAGTGGAATGATTTAATTCATCGTGAGTCCACTGGGCTGTCAAATTTGGATCTTCTAATTGTTTCTACATATCCAAATCTCTGATTACAAGATAAAGAAGCTGTACGTTTAATAATAATTGCAGCATTTTACCCTTACAACAATAAACATACATATATAAGTTAATTGACTGATAGAGTTTAAATTATAAAAGCATTTAAGTTTTTCATTCTAATTAACATTTAGAATGATTACTTGTATTTTACAGTGAATAATTACATTGACATCCAAATGATGTTTTATTCATAATCCTGCTGTTGATATGCTGATTAGTTTCATTGCTAACTTGTAAAATCACAGGATCATTGACTGCTCCTAAGATTAGGGATGCCCGAAATAACAGAAGTATCCATGTGACTAAAGACCAATGCTAAAGCCAAATTGTGGGTTTGGGCCAAATACTAAGGCTGTAGCTGGACTTTGATGCACCTGTGGTAAATGTTTTCTACAATTCTACCCTTTCCATACATTTCTTTTTTGGTAATGTTGTACTGTGAAATAAAAGTGATCATAGGCTTTTTAAAAGTATTCCACCTTATAATTTAAAACTGTTATCTTTTTTAATCAGAGTGTTCAAGCAAGCAGAATTTTAACTGAGAAATTTTCATCAGAAAGCAAGGAAAGTGTTATGACTTTAAATCAGCATAGCAAAAGAAGTCTTACGGTATGTATAATGTATAATTTTTATTCTGAATTTTGGGTTGGTTGCTTTATCTGCCTACAACTCAGATATTATTTCTAATAATCTAGAAATTATTTCTTGGTGCTTTCTCAGTCCAGGAAATGCCTCAGAGCATTTACTGGTATGTTTGTTGAGGACACATTTCCTCTTTTTCAAATATGTTGTCTTTATGATATTAGAAGATATTTTTTACTAACCAATAGCAGGATATATATGCTGTGAGCTTTCCTAAAAATTTCTGGGTTTGTACTCATTTATCACTTCTTGCCTAGGTCTTCAATGATCAAAGGAACATGTTTATAAATCATTTGACCAAATGGGGGAATTGTTCATGGCCATGAAATAGTAAAACTAAATTCTCTAAATGGCGATTAGACTCATGAGCATGACTTTATTATCAGTATAGTGTATCCAAGTAATCTAATTAAATAATAAACACAATCGGAGAGAAAAAAGAGTGATTAAGAGAAGAAGAAAGCTATAAAATTTATATAATTGGTTTAATAAGTATCCTGAATATTATGGCGACAAACAAGAAACAGTTTTATTTTTCTCTCATGAGTGCTTCCAGCCCTCTGCTCCCCTTCATGATATCTTGCGATGCCAAGAAGAACATAGTAGAGAGTCTTAATGGCCTGGGACAAATCCACTCCCTATTCTAGTCAGTTAGCTGGGTTAAATACATGTCTATGCCTCCTCCCATACAGTCAGGTAATACTTTTTTTTGAAGGGATAATGTTTATTTTATGTAGATCACTCTTCTTTTTTTTTTTTTTTGCTATTTTTTGCTATTTTGCTATACAGCACTTACTAAATATTTGGACTTTTGTATATTTGATCTTTGTATTCCTCACCTGCCTGGGGTCATGTCATTCTTGTTCACTGTTTTATCAATAGCACCTAGAGCAGTGACCATCACATAAAAAAATAATTGAACCAACGAATGACACTTTCTAGTTTGAATGCCATTTGCACTTTCTAGACCTCTGTGGTAGCACTACTTACACCTACCTGTCAGCTAATTCCCATTTTCAGTAGCTGCTTCTTCCAATCCATCTTCTTTCCTGCCCCTTGGTATACACTTAAAACACAGGTATGATTATGTTACTCGTGTCTCAAAAAACTGAATAACTACCTACCAAATAAAGTCAGAGTGCTTAACTAAGTCCCAGAACCTGGCCTCAAACTGTATTTTCTATCCTACCTCCCATTGTACTTCTGCCTCCATGTAACCTCCATGTACCCTCCTGTCCTCTGCCTGCACCACAGTCCCTGGGGACCGATATCCCAGCACTTTGACATGTCTCAGTGCTTGCTTAGGCTACTCCATTGGCCTGGGATGTTCTCAACCCCTTCTCAGTCCATGGAAATACTGCTACCTTTCACAGGCCTGCCCTGATGCTACCTCTTCAAGCTGGTCTGCACAGGTTTCTTCCCACTCGGAAGTGAACTTTCCCTCTCCTGTATTCCATTGCACATGATTTGTGCCATCTTTGCAGTCATCTTCATGGCCACTTTGGACTATAGTCATTTCTTTATGTCTGTTTCCACCATCACGCTGGTTGAGAACATAGAACATGTCTTTTTTGTGTGTGTGTTTTCTTTTTTCTTTTCTTTTCTTTCTTTTTTTTTTTTTTGAGGGCAGTGTCACTAGCCCTCTTATGTGGGACCGAACCGGGGCCGCTGGTTTCCCAAGCCAGCGCTTAACCACCGCACCACTCGGCCGGCCCTTTCTTTTTTTTTTTTTGTACTTTCTACTTTATCTAGTAAAGTAGAACTTCCCAACTCTTCATATAAGAGCTCTAATAGTAAGTGATGATATTTGTGTGATCTTTTGGAGTAAAAGGGTGAGGTTACACATGATTGGGGGGAGGTGACATGCACACACACCTGTGCCACTTGTACCAACTGGGAAGCTTAGCAGATAGCATCTTGCACATAGCAGGTACCAGGTAAGTGTTTGTTGTACCTGGTTGAATTTTTAAAAATCAGATCATTTCCATTTTTTGTATGCTTTTCTAAATTAATTGATAGATTTTTAAGTTCTGCTCCTTTCTGTGAATTCAGTGACTTCAAAATCAGTAAGACCCTCTACTTTAATTAGTATTTCAGCGTTTTGTTAGTTTACCTAAACAGTTATCATTAGTTAACTGCCATATGATAATTTAGCTTACCACATAGAATGTGCAGTCAATATATAATTATCATTTTATGATTTCAGTTTCTTATCTTGAGAAAATCTTTCTCATTTGAAAATATCCCAAAATGTTTCAGCACACAATCTCCACGATTAAAGGTATGATAATTTTTCAGTTTTTATTATTCAAAAGAAATGTTTATTTTACTAGCAATAATCACCACCTATACTTTTCTTTATTGCTTTCCTGAAATAGTGTACTCAGTTAATTTATCTAGAGTTGATTGAAAGTTTGGATTCAAGTGTGTATTCGATAGCTCATGTAAAATTGTGGTTGGTGGTGCCAATTTAAGATTTTCAACAGCTCTTAGAAGTTTCTCATACTCATAGTTTGACGTTAACTGGTATATTATAAATCAAGTCACTTATAATATTGACCTACACTTAAATTGGGCTCATAGTTTTAAAGCATTTCCGTGAACACTATTCCAATTTGATATTGAGCTTCATAATATCCTGATGAGAAGGAAGTGAGAAGTATTATCCTTGTTTTACACATGAAAAAGCTAAGGACAGAAAGTGATAAATGGCAGAGCTAATACTTAAACCAACATTTCCTCTTACCAAATGAAATATACTATCCTCTTCATCAAGAATCCATAGACGGAGGGCCGGCCGAGTGGCGCGGTGGTTAAGCGCTGGCTTGGGAAGCCAGCGGCCCCGGTTCGGTCCCACATGTGAGGGCTAGTAACACTGCCTTCCAAAAACAACAAAACAAATAAAGAGGGTGCCAAAAAAAAAAAAAAAAAAAGGGGGGCCGGCCGAGTGGCTCAGTTGGTTAAGAGCTCGCTCAAGAGTGCGAGCTGAGCTCTGAGCAACAGCTGTTCGAGGCCAGCCCGAGCTGAGTTGCCATTGAGCCACCAACAGGTGGCAGGATGGCTCAGCTAAAAAAAAAAAAAAAAAAAAAAAAAAAGAATCCATAGACGGGGCGGGCTACTCGCGTTGGTTAACTTGGGATGCCAGCGGTCCTGGTTTGGATCCCACATATGAGGGCCAGTGACACTGCCCTCTACAGCTAAGATGGTGAACAACGGCTCCACCTGAAGCTTGGCTGCTCTGAGTCCCCGGGATGGCATAGCTGCAGCCCCTGCTGCAGTGGGCTGCCATAGGCTACAGTGAATGGCCGGCAGCCAGCGTGAGTGGCGGGCAGCCGGTGTGAGCTGCTAAGAGCCGCCGTCAGTGGCTGTCCAGATGCCGGTGACCTCACCCGGGAAGAGTGCAATGACGATACCAACATGGGCCATTGAAGCAACCTCCTTCACAACTAGACTGAAGAACAAAAAGAGAGCAACTTGTCTGTTCCTCTTCCCCGGTTCCCCAATGCTGTTCCCCTCCCCCAATTCCGCAGAAAAAAATCTCTTTTTTTTTTTTAAAAAAAAACACGAATCCATAGGCGTTTTTGAGAGGCTAGCTCTTACTTTCAGTGGCATGGACATCTAATTCCCAGGGGTTTTGTTTGTTTGTTTGTTTTGTTTTCCTTGAAATCTGAGCCAGCTTCCTTGATTCTTCACGTTAATTGCTTCTAACTTGCTTTTAACCTGCCTGACTTTAGCCTGTTTCCTATTTCATTTTTGACACACTTGCCTACTGACTCTTTAATTCCTCTGTTTTGTATCCCTGTACACTGAAAATATTTTAAAGATTTATTTTATTGACATATCACGTATTAATTTTAGGTGTACAGCATGATGATTTGATATTTGTATATATTGTGAAATAATTACCACAAGTCTAGTTAATATCCATCACTATACATACATGTTTGTTTCTTATGATAAGAACTTTTAAGATCTACTGTCTTAGCAATTTTCAAGTATACAAGATAGTATTTTAACTATAGTTACCATGCTGTACATTACATATCCAGGACTGATTTATTTTATAACTAGAGGTTTGTACCTTTTGGATGGCCATCACCCATTTTGCCTATCTCCTACTCTCCAACTCTGGCAGCCCACCAATCTGTTCTCTGTATCTGTGAGTTAAAATTTTTTTAATTTAATTTTTTTATCCACATATAAGTGAGATCATACAGTATTTGTCTTTCTTTGTTGGACTGACTTATTTCCCATGATGCCCTCAAGGTTCATCCATACTCTTTTATGGCTGAATAGTATTCTAGAATATATATACACATCACATCTTCTTTATTCATTGGCTCTTAAGTTGTTCCCATATGTTTGTTAATAATGTGACAATGGGACTGTAGGTATCTCTTCAAGATCTTGATTTCTTACTTTTGGATAATTACCCAGAAGTGGAACTGCTGGATCATATAGTAGTTCTATTTTTAATTTTTTGAGGAACTTCAATACTGTTTTCCATAGTGGCTGTACCTATTTACATTCCCACCAACAGTGCTTGAGGGTTCCCTTTTCTCCAGAGCCTCACCACACTTGATGTCTCTTGTCTTTTTGATAATAGCCATCCTGACAAGTGTGAGGTGGTACCTCAATGTGATTTTGATTTGCGTTTCCCTGATGATTAGTGATGTTGAGCATCTTTTCATGAACTTCTTGGCCATCTGTATGTACTCTTTGGAAAAAAATATTCAGTTCCTCTGTCCATTTCTTAATCGGATTTCTTTCTTTCTTTCTTTCTTTCTTTCTTTCTTTCTTTCTTTCTTTCTTTCTTTCTTCCTTTCTTCCTTTCTTCCTTCCTTCCTTCCTTCCTTCCTTCCTTCCTTCCTTCCTTCCTTCCTTCCTTCCTTCTTTCCTTCCTTTCTTTCTTTCTTTCTTTCTTTCTTTCTTTCTTTCTTTCTTTCTTTCTTTCTTTCTTTCTTTCTTTCTTTCTTTCTTTCTTTCTTTCTTTCTTTCTGCTATTGAGCTGTAAGAGTTCCTTATATATTTTGGATACTAACCCCTATCAGATTGATGGTTTGCAAATATTTTCTCCCATTTTTTAGGTTGTCATTTCATTTTGCTGATTGTTTATTTTGCTATGCAGAAACTTTTAGTTTGATGTAGTTCCACTTGTTTATTTTGCTTTTGTTGCTTGTGTTTTTAGTGTTATATCCAAAAATTCATTACTAACACCAATATCGGGAATTTTTCTCTGTGCTTGCTTCTAATAGTTTTATAGTTTTAGGTCTTATGTTTAAGTCTTTAATCCATTTTGAGTGATTTTTTTGTGAGTAGTGTAAGATAGGGGTCCAATTTCACTCTTCTGCATGTGAAATGTGACTATTCAGTTTTCCTAGCAGATTTCTTAAAGAGCCTCTCCTTTCTCCAGTGAGTG
This sequence comes from Aselliscus stoliczkanus, assembly GCA_033961575.1. NCBI lineage: Eukaryota > Metazoa > Chordata > Mammalia > Chiroptera > Hipposideridae > Aselliscus > Aselliscus stoliczkanus. The sequence goes on along the minus strand of CM066732.1, from coordinate 73,330,248 downwards.
TTCTTGGCTCCCTTGTTTAGTATTAGTTGATATATGTGTGGGATAATTTCTGGGCCCTTAATTCTGTTGCATTGGTCTATGTGTCTGTTTTTATGACAGTACCATACAGTTTTTATTACTTTTTATAGCTTTGTAATAAAGTTTGAAATCAGGAATTGTGATGCCTCCACCTTTGTTCTTCTTTCTCAGGATTGCTTTGGCTGCTTGGAGTCTTTTGCAGTTCCTACACTTTTTAGGGTTGTTCTATTTCTGTGAAAAATGCCATTGGACTCTTGATAAGGATTGCATTGAACCTATAAATGGCATTGGGTAGTATGGACATTTAAAAATACTAATTTTTCTGATTCATGAACTTGAGATATCTTTCCATTTATTTGTGTGTCTTCTCAAATTTTGCATCAAAGTATTGTATTTTTCAGTGTCCAATCCCTTCATCTTCCTGGTTAAATTTATTCCTAACTATTTTATTATTTTGGATGCTATTGTAAATGGGGTTACTTTCTTTGTTTCCTTTTTCTGGTAATTCATTATTAGTGTACAGCAGTGCAATTGATTTTTGTGTGTTCATTATGTATCCTGCAACTTGACTGACTCATTGATTAGTTCTAACAGTTTTTTGATGGAGTCTTTAGAGAATTTTCTTGTATTAAGATCATAGTTTCTGTGATTATGTTGAGTTTTGTTCCTTCTACACCAAATCTGTTGAGAGCTTTTATCATGAAAGGATGTTGGATTTTGTCAAATACTTCTTCTGCACCTATTGAGATGATCATAGGGTCTTTATCTTTCATTCTATTAATGTGCTGTATCACATTTGTAGATTTTGTATATTGAACCGTTCTTGCGTCCAAGGGGTAACTACCATGTGATCATATTGTATGATTCTTTTAATGTGCTGTTGAATTCGTATATATATATATATAATGGAATGTTAGTTATAAAAAAGAAGGAAATCCTGCCCTTTGTAACAGCATAGACAGACCTTGGGGCATTATGATAAATGACAGAGAAAGGTAAATACTGTCTATTGTCACTTATACGTGGAATCTAAAAAGTTGAATTTATAGAGACATAGAGAACAATGGTGGTTGCCAGGGGCTGGACTGGGATGGGAGGAATGGGGAGATGTTGGTCAAAAGATCCTGGTGATCTAATGTATAGCATGGTGACTATAATTAACAGTACTATAGCATATACTTGAAGGTTCTTAAGAGAATAATCTTAAATGTTATCAACACCAAAAACAACAGTAATTTTGTGAGGGGATGGAGCTGTTAACTAACCTTATCATGATAATCATTTCACTGTAATACATATATTATCACATTGTATACATTAAACTTGCATACGTTATATGTTGATAATACTTCAATAAAGCTGGAAAGGAAATAAACAAAAGAAAAACCCAAACCCATTCTAGTAGTTCTGCTTTAGAGTTATAGATTCTGTCAGTGATTCCTTGAAGTGTTCTACAGAGCTATATATGGCCTCTCTGTATAATTCATATCTAGACAGAAGTAGGAAATATGAGTGTCTTACATTTACTTTTCTTCAGGTACATGCTTTCTTGATATATACATGTATTCATATTTCTTGATATTTATATATATACATATGCATATATTCTATTACCTATGTACTTTTCTATTTTCTATTCTAATTACATATTGAGTTAACATAGTTTCTTTTTTATTAAATGTATGGGGTGACATTGGTTAGTAAAATTATATAGGTTTCGAGTGTATATTCCTATAATACATCATCTATATTTGCACAGAGTCAGTTCTCCTACCATCACCATATATTTGATCCCCTTTTCCTTCTTCAACTACCCCACATCTTCCCTTCCCCTCTGGTAACCACTAAACTGTTGCCTGTGTCTATGAATTTTTGTTTGTTTGTTTGTCTCTTTACTTTGTTGCTTTCAGTTTTACGTATATCCTACATATGAGGGAAGTCATGTTGTTTTTCACTTTTTCTGTCTGATTTATTTCACTTAGCATAATAATCTCAAGATCCATCCATATTGTCACAAATGGCAGTATTTCATCTTTTTTATGGTCAAGTGATATTCCATTGTGTGTAAGTACCACATCTCCTTTACCCAATCATCTACTGAAGGACACATTGGTTGTTTCCATGTCTTAGCCACTATGAATAATGCTGCCATGACCATACGGGTATATATACCTTTACAGATAAATGTTTTCAGATTTTTTTAGGTAGATACCCAGAAGAGGGATTGCTGGGTCATATGGTAATTCTAATCTTAATTTTTTGAAGAACCTCTGTACTGTTTTCCATACTGGCTGTACCAATAACATTCCCACCAGTAGTGAATGAGGGTTCCTTTTTCTCCACAACCTCTCCAGCACTTGTTATTACTTGTCTTGTTGATGACAGCCATTCTAACAGGTGTGAGGTGATATCTCATTGTGGTTTTGATTTTCATTTCCCTAATAGCTAGTGAAATTGAGCATTTTTTCATATATCTGTTGGCTGTTTGTATGTCTTCTTGGGAAAAGTGTCTGTTAAGGTCCTCTGTCCTTTTTTTTAAAAAAAAAGATATTATTGGGGGAGGGGAGCAGCATTGGGGAATCAGGGAAGGGAAACAGACAAGTTGCTGTCCTTTTGTTCTTCAGTCTAGTTGTGGAGGACGTCGCTTCACTGGCCCATGTTGGTATTATCATTGCGCTCTTCCCGGGTGAGGCAGTCACTTGCTGGCCATCGGACAGCCGCTCACGGCAGCTCAAGAAAGTGCTCATCAGCCGGCGGAGTGGCACATTGGTTAAGAACTGGCTTGGAACTCCAGCCGCCTCTGTTGGGATCCCATATATGAGGGCCAGTGACACTGCCCTCTACAGCTAACAACAGCTCCACCTGGAGATGGGCTGTGTGAGCCCCGGTGACGGTGTAGGCTGCAGCCCCTGCTGCAGTGGGCTGCCATAGGCTACAATGAGTGGCCGGCAGCTGCAGTGAATGATCATCCAGAGGCCGGCGACTGATCTGCCTCATCTGGGAAGAGCACAATGACGATACTAACATGGGCCAGTGAAGCAACGTCCTCCGCAACTAGACTGAAGAACAAAAAGACAGCAACTTGTCTGTTCCTCTTCCTGGATTTCCCAACGCTGTTCCCCTCCCCCAATTCCCCAATAAAATCTTTAAAAGAAACAAAAACAAAGCGCTTGCCCGCTGCCGGCCAGCCCCACTGTAGCCTACTCTGTCACCATCGACTCAACAGCAGCCCAGCTCCAAATAGAGCTGTTGTTCACCATCTTAGCTGTACAGGGTGCAGCGTCACTGGCCCTCATGTGGAATCCCAACCAGGGCCCTGCTGATTAGAGCCGGCACTCCAACGCCAATTCCCAATCAAAGCACCACTCTGTCCATTTTTTAAAATGGATGGTCCGTCTTTTTGTGGTTGAGTTGTACGAGTTCTTTATATTTTGGATATTAGCCCCTTATCAGAGGTGTTGTTTGCAAGCATCTACTCCCATTTTGCTGTTGCCTCTTTGTTTTGCTGATGACATTTTTTTTCTTTCGGTGCAGAAGCATTTTAGTTTGATATAGGCCTATTTATTTATTTTTGCTTTTACTTCCCTTGCCTTTGAGGTCAAATTAATAAAATCCTCTCTGAACCCAGCGTCCATAAATTTAGTACCTATGCTTTCTTCTATGTATTGATAGTTTATTGTTTCAGGTCTTATGTATAGGAATTTAAACCATTTTGATTTAATTTTGATATATGGTGACAGATAGCAGTCTAGCTTCATTCTTTTGCACATGGCTTTCCAGTTTTCCTAGCACCATTTATTGAAGAGGCTTTCTTTTTCTTCACTGAATGTTTTTGACTCCTTTGTCGAAAATTACCTGCCCATATATATGTGGGTTTATTTCTGGGTTCTCAATTCTGTTCCATTGGTATGTATATCTGTTTTTCTGCCAATACCATGCTGTTTTGATTACTGTTGCTGTGTGGTACAAATTGAAGTGTCAGGGAGTGTGATACCTCCAGCCTTGTTCTTTTTCCTCAGGATTGCTTTGGCTGTTTGGGGTCTTTTGTGATGCCGTACAAACCTGATGATTTTTTTGTTCTATTTCTTTAAAATATGCCAGTGGAATTTTGATGGGGATTGCATTAAATCTGTATATTGCTTTGGGGAATATGGCCATTGTGACTATGTTGATTCTTCCAATCCATGAACACAGATATCTTTCCATTTTTTGGTGACTTCTTCAGTGTTTTTTAAAGAATGTCTTAGTTTTCAGTGTATATATAGGTCCTTTACATCCTTTGTTAAATTTATTCCTAGGTATTTTATTCTTTTCATTGCAATTGGAAAATAAATTTTTTTGTGTGTGTTTTTTTTTTTTTTGAGGGCAGTGTCACTGGCCCTCATATGTGGGACCCGAACCAGGGCCGCTGGCTTCCCAAACCAGTTCTTAACCACTGCACCACCCGGCCGGCCCAAAATTGGTATTTTTGTGTATGTTTGTTCATTTTATTCTTAAATTTCATTGTTAGTATATAGGAATGCAATGGATTTTTGTACATTGATTTTGTACCCAGTAATTTTACTGTGTTCACTTATTGTTTCTAATAGTTTCTTTGATGGAGTCTTTAGGGTTTCTATGTAAAGAATCATGTCATCTGCAAAAAGTGAAAATTTAACTTCTTCATTCCCAATTTGGATGCTTTTATCTCTTTCTCTTGCCTGCTTGCTCTGGCTAGGACTTCCAACACTATGTTGAATAACAGTGGTGTTGGGGGAAACCCTGTCTGTTTCTGATTTTGGAGGAAAAGCTCTCAGTTTTTCACCATTAAGTATGATATTAGCTGAGGGTTTGTCATATATGTCCTTGTTTATGCTGAGGTACTTTCCTTCTATACCCATTTTATTAAGTACTTTAATCATAAATGTATGTCGTAAGGGCTGGCCAAATGGCTCAGTTGCTTAAAAGCTCACTCATGAGTGTGAGCCCTGAGCAACAGGGATGAACCCTGTTGTGCCCCTGGGATGAACCCCACTTGGTCGTGATGTATAATCTTTTGAATGTATTATTGTATTTGATTTGCTAGAAATTTGTTTAGGATTTTTGCATCTATATTTATCAGAGATATTGGTCTGTAGTTTTCTTTTTTTGTATTATCCTTTCTGGGTTTTGGTATCAGGGTAATGTCAGCCTCATAAAATGAGTTAGGAAGTATTGCCTCTTCTTCAATTTTTTGGAAGAGTTTGAGGAGGCTAGATATTCAATCTTCATTGAATACTTGGTAGAATTCACTAGTGAAGCTATCTGGTCCTGGACTTTTGTTTTTGGGAAGGTTTTGGATGTTTGTTTCAATTTCCTTACTGTTGATCAGTCTATTTTAATTTTCCAGTTCTTTGTGATTCACAAATATATAGATTTTGTTTATTTGCATCTTTTTCTTTTTCCTTAGTCTAGCCAGGTGTTTCTCAATTTTATTAATCTTTTCAAAGAACCAGCTCTTTGTTGTATTGTTTTTTTAAATTGTCTTTTTGTTCTGTTTCATTTAGTTGTGCTCTAATTTTTATTATTTTCCTTTCTGCTGACTTTAGATTTCATTTGTTCTTTTTTTCTTTCTAATTATTTAAGGTGTAATGTTAGGTTGTTTATTTGGGATTTTTTTTGTTTCTTGAGATTGGCCTGTAATAATATAAATTACCCTCTTAATATTGCTTTTGCTACATCTCAATATCTCAATAATTTTGATAGGACCTATTTTTATTCTCATTTGTTTCTTTGTTTCTTTTTCTTTCTTTATTTTTTTTTTTGAGGGCAGTGTCACTGGCCCTCATATGTGGGACCCGAACCGGGGCCACTGGCTTCCCAACCCAGTGCTTAACCACCGTGCCACTCGGCCGGCCCTCTTTGTTTCTTTTGATCTCTCCTTTTATTTTTCTTTGACCCAGTCATTCTTTAATAGCATGTTGTTTAATTTTCACATATTTGTGGTTTTTCCCACTTTTTTTTTTTTTTGCAGTTGATCTGTGTCAAAGCCTTATTGTCAGAGAATATGCTTGGTATGATTTAAATCTTCTTAAATTTGTTGAGGCTAGTTTTATGTACCAACATATGGTCTATCTTTGAGAATGTTCCATGTACACTAGAAAAGAATATATAGTCTGATGTTTTAGGATGAAATGCTCTGTAAATGTCAATTATGTCCATTTGGTCCAATGTGTCATTTAAGACTGATATTTCCTTAGATATTTTTGTTTGGATGATCTATCTATAGCTGTCAGTGGCACATTTAGGTCCCCTACTATAATTGTGTTTTGGTCAATTTCTCCCTTTAGTTCTGTTAGTAGTTGCTTTGTATATTTCGGTGCTCCCTGATTGGAAGCATATATCTTGATAAGTGTTGTGTCTTTGTTGATGTTGTCCCATTTATCATGATGAAGTGTCTGCCTTGGTCTCATGTTACCTTTTTTATCCTGAGGTCTGTTTCATCAGATATAAGTATGAATACACCCACTCTTCTCCGGATACCATTTGCTTGGAGTATCATTTTCTACGCTTTCACTTTGAGTCTATATTTGTCTGAGCTGAGATGTGTCTCTTGGAGAAGGCATATGGTTGGGTTTTGTTTTTTGATCCAATCTGTGCCTTTTTATTAGTGAGTTCAGCCCATTTACATTTAGGGTGATTATTGATATATGAGGATTTTCTATAGCTATTCTATCTTTTGTTTTGTGGTAGCTCGGTGTCTCCATTGTTTCTTTGCCTTTTTGTTCCTGCCTGTTATTTTAGTTTGTTGGTATTCTATGATTTTCCCATCTGTTTCTTCCTTTTTTATGTTATATATCTCAGTTCTGGATTTTTTTTTGAGTGGTTACTGTTAAGCTTATGTAAAAGAAGTTTCATATATACAGCAGTCCTTTTTCTTCAGCATTCATCGTATCTCCATTCCCCTTGGCAGATTCAGACTTTTTCTCTTTCCCCTTTTATGTTTTGTTGTCATAAGTTATCTCTATTCATGCTGTGAGTTCATTTCTGGGTTGCAGTAGCAAGTTATCTTTTTAATTTTTAAAATGTTTTTATCTTCTTTACCCTTTCTGTTATGTGTAAATATACAGTAAGTCTCTGACTTATGAACATTGAAGTTGCGAACTTTCATAGATATGAACGGACCTCGCATTACGAACATTCATAGATGCGAACAAATCGTGGAAGTAGCTCATGTGTCTGCCGGACATTGTCAAAGTTGTGCTGCTGTGTGCTTACTGTACAGTGCGATAGTGGACAGTCGTACAGTGCTCAATCAGAGCCCAGGATGCCCGGAAGCAAGAGGAAAAGCGGTGGTGATGTGGAGGGCACTGCTAGGAAGCGTCATGGTTATTTAAAGCAATAACCATGGAAACGAAAGTGAAAATAATTAAGAGATTGGACCTTGGCAAAAAGATGGTAGACATCGCTCGTTCTTATAACATGAATTTTTCAACCATTGGCTTTACATTGTATATTTGTGTCAAAGGTGTATAAGACTCACTTTGTCGGACTTAACAAACGAATCCGACTTAAGAACGTTCTCCCGGGATGGCACTCATTCGTAAGTTGGGGACTTACTGTATAGTGCCTATTCTGTATAGGGGTTGCCCTTTCCTGCTTCTGTCTGTCAGTAATCTTGCTCATGGTTTTGTGTCCTTTTGACTTTTTGTTTCAGGTCAAATAACCTCCTTCAGTATTTCCTGATGCCGGCCTTGTTGTGGAAAATTCCTTCAACTTATATATGTCTACAAAGATCCTTATTCTTCCTTCAGATATAAAGGATATCTTTGCTGGATATATTATTCTTGGCTGGCAGTTTCTCTCTTTCAGTAGTCTGAATATTTGTTTCCACTTCCTCCCTCCTGGCTTGTTGAGTTTCTGCTGAAAAATCTGATGAAAGTCTAATGGGCTTTCCTGTACGGGTTACTGTCTTCTTTTTCCTGGCTGCCTTGAAAAATTTTTTTTTTCATTGATTTTTTTTTTAAACTTTAAAAAACAGTGTGTTTTTCCAGGACCCATCAGCTCCAAGTCAAGTAGTTGTTTTCAATGTAGTTGTGGAGGGTGCAGCTCACTGGCCCACGTGGGAATCAAACTGGCAACCCTGGCATTAAGAACCTACATTCCAACCACCTGAGCTAACCAGCTGCCCTTCATTAATTTTTGACAGCTTCGATATAATGTGCCTTGTAAGTAGGTGTTCTGTTTGCTTCTTGGATTCGAGGATCCAATTTTTTCCATAGGTTTGGGAAGTTCTTATTGACTGTTTGAATAGATTCTCTGTTCCCTTCATCCTCTCTCCTCCTTCTGTTAGATCCATTATTCTATTTTTTTTTTGTATCTTTGATCTTTTTTTTTTAAGATTTTATTGGGGAATTGGGGGAGGGGAATAGCGTTGGGGAATCAGAGAAGGGGAGCAGACAAGTTGCTATCTTTTTGTTCTTCAGTCTGGTTGCGGAGGACGTTGCTTCACTGGCCCATGTTGGTATCGTCATTGTGCTCTTCCCGGATGAGGCAGATCAGTCGCCGGCCTCTGGATGGTCGCTTACTGCGGCTACTGGCAGCTCACGCTGGCTGCCGGCCACTCACTGTAGCCTATGGCAGCCCACTGCAGCAGGGGCTGCAGCCTACACCGTTGCTGGGGCTAGCAACCCAGCTCTAGGTGTAGGTGTTGTTAGCTGTAAAGGGCAGTGTCACTAGACCTTATATGTGGGATCCCAACCGGGGCCGCAGGCATCCCAAAACCAGCTCTTAACCAATGCGCCACTCGGCCGGCCTGTAGATCCATTATTCTTAAGTTGCTCTTTCTGAGTCAGAAAGTTCTTGTGGAGTTCTTTAATTTAACTCTCAAGTCTCTCTGTTCTTCCATCTGTGTCATTTCCAGATTTCTATCTTTGATATTCACCAACTCTTTCCCCTATCTAGTCAACTGTTTCCTATGATGGCTATTTGTTTCTTCATCTCTTTGAGTTCTTGATCTCTAGAATTTCTATTTGGTTCTTTTAAAATATATGAATCTCTTTGGCAAAATATTTATTTTGATCATTGATTTTATTTCTGAGTTCATTGTACTGCCTGTCTGGGTTTTCTTGCATCTCATTGAGTCTTTTCAGAATTACAATCTTGAATTCTCTGTCATTTCAGTCACATATTTTCATGTCCTTAAGTTCATTTTCTGGAGGTTTTTCATTTTCTTTCTGAGCTGTCTTGTTACCTTGGTTATTTGTGGCAATTAATTATTATTATTTCTCTTCCTGGGCATCAACAGTAGATTCTGCAGCAGGTTGATATAAAATCTTTCTTCTGCTTTCCAATAGATGTCGCTGGAGTGTTTATTTTCTCTCATGCTGCGGTGTTTTATTTTCTCTTGTGCCAGCTTCTGACACAGTGGGAGGTTTCCTGGGAGGTGGGCTTCTCCTCTGTGATCAGGTTGCCTGGGTTTCAGGGCACAGCCTCCATGGGGGGATGTGATAGGCAATAGGGTTCTGAGCCTCTGAAATCCCAATGCTGTCCCTGTAGCCCAATGCATAGCCTGAGTGTCTCAGCAGCCCTGGTTGCCCCTGCGGGGATCTGCCCTGACAGGTGGGGGCAGGGTGGTCTGGGAGAGGTGGCATGAGTGTTTGTGGCTCTGAGCAATGGCATCTTCCAGGCCAGCTGTCTTGGCCCTTCAGCGCCTTCTCTGTCACCAGAATTAGCCGCCCTGTGCATCTGCTGCTCTGGGATTGCCTCTCAATTCTCAGGGCTGTAGATAGTTTGCTTTTTAATCTCACACTGCTACAGCTTCTTCTGAAGCCCCCTTCTAACACTGGGAGAGTGGGTGGAGGTGACCAGGCTCCATGTCTTTGTTTTCTGCCTGGCAGTGAGGGCTTAAACTGCTGTTGTATCCCTTCTGTATTCGGTCTTTGCCCCGAGGTCTCCACCCCAATCACAGGGTTCAGCCATATTATATGCTCAGGCAGGACTGTGGGCCACAGAAAGTGCACCTGCAGGCTGAATCCTTCCCTCCCTGGGACTGCAGTGAACTCTGGGCGGCATCCTGCAGCCCTCATTTCTGCACTTCCCCCATCCTTCCTTCTTTGTTTGCCCTGATTAATCCATCTTCAGATGTTTTGATTCAAAGATCTCTCAGATGTGCTTGTGTCTTGCGTAGGAAATCCTTTGTTGAACTATAGCTGTTCGATTTGTTGTAATTTCCGTGGGAGGTTTCAAGGAGCACCCCTCATGCTGCCATGTTTCTGAAGTCACTCCAACTTAACATAGTTCTTGAGATAAGGGAGGTATAGTAAGTCATGGAGGGTCAATATGTCTGATGCACGTAGTACATCTTGAAGCATATAACTAGCTTGTATGAAATTGTTATGTTTGGAGTTTGAGCCTAAATTCACTGTAAAGAAAAATATCTCTAAAAACAAATTATTAGCAAAATTAAATGCAGTTAATTTATTGACAGCAGTTCAATAGCAGGAAATGCTATATCAAAGGACTGAAACTAATCTCTTTTACTAGTAATGAGTGCTGTTAGAGTTTCAAGTCCTCATGCTTAATGACTGCAAATTATTTACAATTCTTAATGTATTATATTATTGATTTTATTGTTAAATTAAGTTGATTCTATAATATTAGACAAAAAATATTAGGCTGAAATTCCATTACTTAAGCTTGTAAGTATTGAATTGAAAACTATTGTAAAGAATATTTGAATAATGTCCAGAAATTCAATATTGTTAAAGTGCTTTTGAAAATAGACTCACACATTTATTTTACAGGGTAAAGCATTTTAATAATTTTTGCCTATTCTACCCAGTTTTTGCATTAAAAGTAAAAGTAAAGCATGTACTTTATTTGGATATGTAAAGAGCATTTTCTTTAAGAATATGTAAAATCATAATTAATGCATTTCTACTTTATAGTGTTATTTTTATGTAGCTAACAAAATATTGTATCATCAAATTATTTCACTTTGCTTTAACCCCATCAGTAACTTTATAGCTGACTTTTGAAAAACATCAAGAATACATGATTTTAAATTTTTCAATAATGTCCAAACTCCATTAATAATATTATAACTGAATTAATTTAAATGCATAGTAACTAAATTGATTTTACATTTTTTCTGCCTCTTTGTTTCCTTATTAATAAGAGAGTAAAATCTGCAGCTGAGTTGAGGAAGGAGGGGACCATAGTTCCATTAGAAATTAAGGATGACATGCAAAACCATTTAAAAGAGGTGATGTTTCAGAAAGCAAAGGAATTGGAACGTCGTCAGATGATTGAACTAAATGAGACTGAGGAATCCAACTCTTTGAAAAAAAATGTAGATACCATCTTAAATACCATGCAGGAAAATCACAGTTTGAGAAATCCGTTTCTTTCTCTCATTGAAGCATCTAGAAAAGCTGGCATTAGTTACATTGTTTATCCCAGGAAAAAGAAGATGAAATGGAAGAAAGGATCGAAATTCAGTAAACTTTCAAACGTGTTGAATGATTTATCCAGGCCTCCGAAGATTCTTAAAAGGTCTAGTTTAATCAATAATTATTATAGTTTAAGAATTGCATTGTGGTTTTGGATTTAATTTTATAATTTCATCCACTGAAGTTGTTATTATTTTGTTAGCACTGAAAATATGCGGAACCCTTAGCTAAAGGACAATCCCTTATTGTTTAATATAGAGCTATTTAGTAGTGTAAATATGTGAATGATTCAAACTATAATTTAAAGGTGGGGCTGATTTAAGCACATGAAGTAAGACTAAGTGAATGTAATGGCTCAATGAAATCTTTTAGTGGAAAGAAATAAAATCTACTAAGTTATTTTTCTGAAACAATTTAGGACCAAAACTCAACCCTTGCTCCAAACAAATACCACCCATTCAAAAGTCCAACCCGTGCTCCGAAGAAATACCACCCATTCAAAAGTCGAAATAGATTGTTAGAATTTAACTGTTTCTAAATTTTAAAGTATTAAATTTAGTATTAAAATCTAGATAGACAAACTGTTTTTTGTATGTTATGAGCCATAATTCAGAGATCAACTCAAAGAAATAATTTTTCTCCTTGCTTGGAGGAATAGTATCTGGCGTGTTTAAAAATATGGAGGGACCTAAGATAACAACTCAAAGTCCAGGTATGTTCATATTTAAGTTCAGGACATAATTTTCTTATAACCCAAGTGTTGTGCAAAATAGTTTCCAAAATGGTCTGGGCTTTTTTTCTCTTTAGATTCCCTCAGATGACAATTCATTAAACTTACGTCATTTTGAAGAGTAGAGACTTTCCTGGTGATAAGAGAGTCATACATGTTTTGTTCACTTTATTGTTATGAGACTTGCTGGTTCTGAAAAAGGGTCAAATATATATATATATATATAATATATATATAAAATATATATATATAAAAGTATATATATATATATATATATAAAAGTATATATATATATATATATATATATATACTTTTTTTTTTTTGAGGGCAGTGTCACTGGCCCTCATATGTGGGATCGAACCGGGGCCGCTGGCTTCCCAATCCAGTGCTTAACCACTGTGCCACTCGGCCAGCCCGGGTCAATTATATTTTGATGTGTTAACTTATTGTCCCTTAGAAGACTGGGAATAACCTTTTGTAAATATGAGTGACACAGTGGAAAAGAGACCAGCCCTAGTGGAGAATGCCATTCATGTTCTCAGTTCTCTGCACACTACTTCTGCTTAAATTTCCCCAGCAACAAATATAATATCTAGAAGCTTTTTCTGTTAGCTCATCTTTAGAAGAATTTAGGTAGGTATTTCTAAGTTGATGAATATTTTGTTTTATTTTATTTTATTTTATATTTTTGAGGGCAGTGTCACTGGCCCTCATATGTGGGACCCGAACTGGGGCCGCTGGCTTCCCAAGCCAGTGCTTAACCACCGCGCCACTCGGCTGGCCCTATTGACGAATATTTTAGATCAAAGATTGCTTATACATTTTTTTTTTTTTAAGATTTTATTGGGGAATTGGCGGAGGGGAACAGCGTTGGGGAATCGGGGAAGGGGAACAGACAAGTTGCTGTCTTTTTGTTCTTCAGTTTAGTTGCGGAGGATGTTGCTTCACTGTTGGTATCGTCATTGCACTCTTCCCGGATGAGGCAGATCGGTCGCTGGCCTCTGGATGTCGCTCACCGCGGCTATTGGCAGCTCACGCTTGGCTGCCAGCCACTCACGCTGGCTGCGGGCCACTCACTGTAGCCTATGGCAGCCCACTGCAGCAGGGGCTGCAGCCCACACCATCACCGGGGCTCGCACAGCCCAGCTCCAGGTGGAGCTGTTGTTAGCTGTAGAGGGCAGTGTCACTGGCCCTCATGTGGGATCCAAACCGGGGCCGCTGGCATCCCAAAACCAGCGCTTAACCAATGCGCCACTTGGCCGGCCCTGCTTATACATTTTTGATACATTTTCTGTTTTTATAATTGTTTTCTTAGTGTTTTTATTTTATTTTATTTTAGCATTATTATTATTTTTTTACTTTTCTTTTTTTATTATTAGTTTCAGGTGTTAAAAACAACATGATTAGACATTTACACCCCTCACAAAATGGTAATTCTACCAAGTCTACTACCCCTCTGACATCACATGTAGCTATTCCAATACCATTGACTATATCCCCTATGTTGTACTTTACATCCCGTGGATTAAATACATAATATAGACATTCAATATTATTTTATATTAGTTTCAGGTATGTAGCACAGTGATTAGGCATTTATATAATCTATGAAGTGATCCCCCCTGTAAGTCTAGTACCCATCTGACACTCTACATAGTCTTTACAACATTATTGACTATATTCTTCATACTATATTTCACATCCCTGGGACTATTTTGTGGTTACCAATTTGTACTTCCCTAATCCCTTCACCTTCTCACCCATCCCCCAGGCCCCCTCTGGAGCATCTAGCAACCATCAGTTTGTTCTCTGTATCTATGAGTCCATTCCGTTTTGTGTATTTATCTTAGTCTGACTTATTTCACGTAACATAATACCCTCTAGGTCCATCCATGTTGTTGCAAATGGTAAGATTTCATTCTTTTTTATGGCAGAATAATACTCCATTGTATACATGTACCACAATTTCTTTATCTAATCATCTATTCATGGGCATTTTGGTTATATTCGTATCTTGTGAATAGAGCTACAGTAAACATAAAGGTGCATATATTTTTTCAAATTAGTGTTTCGGATTTCTTTCGATAAATACCTAGAAGCGGAATTGCAGAATCATAAGGTAGTTGTATTTTAATTTTTTGAGGTACCTCCATATTGTTTTCCATAGTGGTTGCACCAATCTGCAATCTCAGCAACAATGCAGCAGGATTCCCTTTTCTCCCAATCCTCTCCAGCACTTGTTTGTTGATTTAATGATGATAGCCATTTTGACAGGAGTGAGGTGGTATCGCATTGTGGTTTTTATTTGCATTTCTCTTAGTGACATTGAGCGTCTTTTCTATCTCTGTTGACCATCTGTATGTCCTCTTTGGAGAAATGTCTATTCAGGTTCTCTGCCCATTTTTCAATTGGATTTTTTTTTTTTGGTGTTGAGTGGTATGATTTTTTAAAATACATTTTGGATATTAATCCCTTATCAGATGTATCATGCCAAATATCTTCTCCCATTCATTAGGGTTTCTTTTTGGTTTTTTGATGGCTTCCTTTGCTGTGAAAAATGAACAAGTCCCATTTGTTTATTTTTTTCTTTTGTTTATCTTTCCTGAGGAGATATATAAGTAAAAACATTACTCAGAGTAATGTCAGAGTTTAGTGCCTATATTTTCTTCAAGGAGTTATATGGTTTTGGATTTACATTTAAGTCTTTAATCTATTTTGTTTATTCTTGTATATGGCATAAGGAGGTGGTTCAGTTTCATTTTTTTGCATGTATTTGTCCAGTTTTCCAAGTACCATTTATTGTTCATAAATAGACTGTTTTACCCCAATGTAAATTCTTGCTTTCTTTGTCATAGTTTGAATAACCATATAGGCATGGGTTTATTTCTGTGCTCCCTATTCTGTTCCATTGACCTATGTGTTTGTTTTTATGCTAATACCATGCTGTTTTGATTATTATGGCCTTGTAGTATAATTTGATATCAGGTAGCATGATACCTTCTGGTTTGTTCTTCTTTCCCAGGATTGCCATGGCTATTCAGAGTCTTTTATGTTTCCATATAAGTTTTAGGATTATTTTCCTAGTTCTGTGAAAAATGCCGTTGGTATTTTGATAGGGATTGCATTGAATCTATATATTGCTTTATGTAGTATGGGTATTTTAACTATATTAATTCTTCCTATCCATGAGCATGGTGTATGTTCCCATTTATTTATATCTTTTTTAGTTTCTCTCTTCAATGTCTTATAATCTTCTAAGTATAGGTCTACTTCCTTGGATAGATTTATTCCTAAGTATTTTATTTTTTTGATGCAATTGTAAATAGGATTGTTTTCTTAATTTCTCATTCTGATAGTTAATTATTGGTGTATAAAATACAACCGATTTCTGAATTATATTTTCTCTTCTCAAAGTATTATGAATCTTCACTATCATAGAAAGGATAATATACTGTATTTTTTTTGACCATGACAAAATTGACTTCAGTATATATAAAGGATAGAAGAAGATTTAACACTGCTTCAGTGGGATGTTTTACTGCTTAGTGACCATTTATCATTTTGATTATAAAGTTTAACTATTTAAAGAGATTTATTTGCTTTTTAATAACTGAATTTGAAATTTTTATAGATTGCCAACAGGTATAACAGGGGCCATAGGATAAACCTTTTGGTGGAGGCAATAAAACAAACTGCGGGAGTTTTGATCTAAGAGAATACATTAGTACGGCCTTCCTAATTTGTTAAAAAATCTTATCTGAACCTAACTTACCACAGAAGAATAGCTATGAAATAACAAGCTTATGGAGCAACTTAAAAAATAATTTTATTTCTGTAGTTTGAGGGCTTGTTCCCCACTAATCTTAACTTGGTTAACACAGAAATATCCTTCTTACCATTTTATATTAGACTGCTAAGCTTGTTTAATCACATTCATTCTGGCTGGCCTCTTTAAATGGTTAGTCCTGATTTCTGCTATCAAAACTTCTATACTTGACCTGCTCCTGACAGCGAATCTGTTTCCTTGGCCCATCTTGCTCTGCTATACCCCCAAGAGAGGCAGAATTTATTATCTACAAGCTGGAGGTGACATCTTTTCCTTAGTGCCACTAATCTCTAATTTCCCCGATGGTCAGATATTGCTTTTGGTATTCTTGGTGGATGGTGATATGGGATGGAATGGGGCAGTTCCAGAAATTTCCACTTTACCTTTACTACCAGTATATCCCTCAGTGTATAGCTTATGCAACGATTAAGTTTATTCATTCCTACTACAGATTCTGGGAGTACGGACATTATCACAGGATGGGTCCATGTCTCACCAGATCCACTGTTAGGTGGTTTCAGGGCAAGATTCATTTTACCACTTGACCTTCATAATTCCTTAATTTGATTGATGTGCTTCAGCAGCATCCACAATGGCTATTTATCTGTGGATCGGCATAAGTGTAGAGCCAGTATCTAATAACCCCCAGAAGGTTTGCACGTTTAATCTTTCCCATATCTTTGGAAGCTTGAGGGGAAAATTCATTAACTATACCCAGTCCTTACTGGGACCTGGCCTGGCCTTCCTGTTACGTGAGAGCGTTTGAATTGTGAACTGGCTTAGGTCTGAGAGCTGGAGAAGAGGCTTTGAACCCCCACCATAGCTGGTTAGGCTTCATCCAGAAGACCTAAAAGTTTTCTTCTTTGTAAGTCAAAGAACACCTAAGATAGCAGGCTGCCCATCTATCTTAGTTCTAGGGACCTTTAGTCATTTAGTTATTGCCACACATCCTTGTGAGTTAAAGTTCTGTGATTCCCATTCTGTCACTCTCTGTGGTTTATTTTGGTAACTGGGTCCACCAAATCCAGCCAATACACCAGAAATCTCTGTTTATTTAACAAGTCTCTGGGCAACTCTGATGCACAACAGAGAAACAGTGATTTTCTTTGTGGCTGAGTTGATTTATTGATTGTAAAAATAATTATGTTGCTGTAATTTAAAAATCACTCTTTTAAAAACTAGATCAATGTCTCATGGGATCCTTCCTGGACAGAGGAAATATCTGCTCAAAGTTCCATTATATGAACGTCAATTTCGGTGTCCCAGCCTACCCTCCTGTTTAAATTTTGACAAATTTGCCCAAAGTAAGGGAGGAATTCCAGAAAATAAAGACCCTGTAACATGGGTTACGGATATGTTCTGTAAGCATAAACCTCAGAAGACAACCTCAAGACAGGAAGTTGTTGAAATGTTTGTTCCTGAAGACTTGCCTAAAGAAGCAAAAGAACCACCGAAACTCGAATTGAGTGATTGTTTAGAGTCTGGTCTTCCTCCAGAGGTCATTAAATATTATGAATCCGAAGTGGAGATCTTGACTGAAGAAATAAATAATAAGAAAATATATGCTGCATTTTCATATTGTAGGCGTGGAGCTATTTATAGGAAACTGGGAAAGTTACAGAGTGCCATGAATGATCTACAGGAAGTAAGTTTTATTTCACCAAAATAACAATTTTAATAATTTACACTTGCATATAATTATATAGTCATTTTTACTAAGATTTTTAATAATGAATTTGTATTGTACATTTGTGATTATAAAATTATATTTATTAGCATTTTCAAATAATAAATATTAAAAGCACTAGATTTTGTTTGTCAGATTGGGAGGTACTATTTTATACCATACACATACAAAGCCATTGGGATCCATAGTATTTGAAATTTGATAGGGTATATTCCTTTAATACATCAACTTCAATTGAATTTATACATGTATTTTCTAGGCTATACTCTTGGAACCATTGTTTCTCAATGCCTATTGGCACCGACATCTCATTTATCTTTTCCAAGACAAAATTAATGAAGCTTTGGATGACTTGAATTATATAAATAAATATAATAAAAATAATTCAGGTGGGTTGTCTGTGCAGCCAGTTATATTAATTGTCTTTACCTAAGCTTTGGTCATTTAGTAGTATTATAAAGATATGTAGATCAACATAGGTCTCCAAACTGGTTGTCACCTCCCTAAGGTAAGTTTACTATTGATATTGTAAATTTAAGACTCCTATGATCCTATATTGTTTTCCAAATATTCATCATGGTTTGAAATGTTAATATCCTTGGTACACATTACAATAAATTGGTTGCTTACTGTTCATTCCACAAGAACAATGTGAACTTTAAATTTTTAGTTTTAGAAGTGATTGACAAATCTTTTCTTGACCACAAATCTCTGAATTAGAGTTGTAGTGTCCCTAAGACTTCTTCGTTGGATGAAATCTGTATGTTTACCCTTATGTAACATACTCCAACAGACTTGAATGACTAGACATGGAACTTTTGGGGAATAAGAAAATGCCATACTCATCTTTGTAATGCCAGCACCCACAACATACTCCTAAAATGTAGCATGAGCTTAATAAATGTTTTAAAATCTATGCTGATCTCTGCTAAAAGTCTATATAATTTGTGCCATAAAATTTTAACTTTTTACTATAAACAATGTATTATGAAACATTCAGATATACAAAAAGGTAATAGTTAATTTTTGTTACTTCAAATTGAAATTGAAAATACTTTTAACCATAAATGAGTATTTATCCAGACTTTGAGAACAAAGCTTGTAATGTTGAAATAAAAAAATAAATAAAACCCTTACATTAAATGGTTAGAAAAGTATAATAAACATTATTCAAAGACTATAGTATTAGAGAGAGAGGGATTAATCTTTAAATTTGTCATAGTTAATAAAAGAACTGTAACACTAAATTTTACCTTTTTAATTTTCTTTAGAGGCATATTTTTCAAAGGCAGAAATTTTCAGGGAAAAAAAAGACATTACTCTGGCAATTCTAAACTATACCCAGGCAATTAAGTGCAAGCCCACGGATGCTGATATGTATTTCAGGAGGGGTGAGATGTATGAAATAACAAACAAAGTACTGGCCATTGATGACTTTTCTAAAGTAAGCTGTGTCACATATACTGCTACCATTTATATATTTTAGATTATGATATTCTTTCACATATGTTTTGTAATTAAAACTATTATAGGTTCAGACCTAAGGCATTCATTATTGCAATTGATATTACCAGTACTCATATGTCAATTTTTCTTAAATAAATTTTTATTTCTCAATTACTGTTGACATACAATATTATATTAATTTCAGGCATACAACATAGTGATTAGACATTTGTATAACTTATGAAGTGGTCATCCTGATAAGTCTAGTTCCCAACTAACCATATATAGTTATTACAATATTAATGACTATATTCCCTATGCTGTATCTACATCCCTGTGACTATTTTTATAACTGGCAATTTGTAATTCTTAATCCCTACCATTTCCCCCACAAACTCCCTCCCATCTGCCAACCATCAGTTTATTATCTGTATCTATGAGTTTGTTTCTATTTTGTTTATTTTGTTTTTTAGATTCCACATATAAATGAGATTATATGGTATTTGTCTTTCTCAGTCTGACTTATTTCACTTAGCATAATACCCTCTAGGTCCATTCATGTTGGCACAAATGGCAAGATTTCACTCTTTTTTATGGCTGAGTCAATTTTTTAAATTATTATTAGTGAATGAATTGATTTACATCGAATAGCTGGGCGTGGGAGCATTTGAGAAAAATCTGAGGGAGGCATGATTTTTCCAGCTGTCTCCCCTTGAACCATAAAACAGTAGTTAAAGAAACCTTTGAAAATTGCTTCTTCCCTACAGAGAAAATCATTTTCCCTGTAACTCTTGAGACTCAGCTGATTCTCTTCTGCAGCAAACGGATCCGTTCTCAAAAAAGCTGTGCTCACTGGTTCTTTCATTCATTTGTTTACTCACAAATATTTATTGACTAAGGCATTCTACGAAGTAGCAAATAAATAGTGAATAAAACAGACATGTTTCTTATATGGAGCCTATAGTTTAATGGACAGATATTAAAGAAATGAATCCATACATAAATATATAATTACAAATTATGTTAATGCCTATAAAGGAAATAATGATTTGGGGGCGTGGTAATTTACATTTAGTTGGGGGATATCAAGGAATTCCCTTGAGGAAGTGAACTTTTAGCTGAATTGTACTTTGAGACTAGAGTCAGGCAAGATATTCCCTTTATTGCAGCAGAATTCCATCCGTGATCTTATGACTTTTAAGCCTAAATTCTTAGTTCTTAGTACAATTGAGAATTTAGAAGTTATTTAAATAATTTAGCTTTCCATTTTCCCATCCACTGTTTCTTAGTCCATGATGGTTAGCCACACACCTGACATTATTTTTGCTTCAAGATAATATTGTAAGTTTTGGTAATTTCTGGTCTAGAAAAAAAATCTTTTCAATATTTTCTTTTGAAGATATTGAAATTATTATATTATCTGTTGTCTTTGTTGTCTCCATGTGGCACTAATAGTTTAAAATTTGTCCAGTGAAGCAACTTGAGGTCAAACTTCAAAATCTTTAGGGTTTTTGTTTTTTCCTGTTTTAAAAATACTTGGTAATCTTTGTGCTTTCACCCCTTCCCACTCCCCATTATCAATAGGCAAGGAGCTTTATAATTGAGTATACAATGATTTACTCTATTGCCTTGTATGTCAATGTGAAATGAATGAACCACAAAATACCAATTCGTGTGTCTTCATCATTTTAGGGACTAGATTAATTCATATTGATTTGATTGAATCAGCCTTGATGTGGTCTAATGTGTATCATCTTTAACTGGGATAAAATGCTGAGGATATAATTGGGATAAAATTGGTAGATCCAGTATAACCCTACTATAGCTGAACAAGTCTCTTAGGAAATTTTATCAATAAAGTTTACAGTGGGCAAAAGACTTAGCTGTTTATATATGCTGTTTCTCTCTCTCTCTCTCTCTCTCTCTCTCTCTCTCTCTCTCTCTCTCTCAACCTCCCCTATCTAGAATTTGAGGATAAATGGATTTCCTAAAGTCATGGTCTTTAAATGCAAATCTCAACATCTTTGCCTCTTCACAAAGTAATTTGCTTTTATATAATCTGAGCTTAAAAAAAATGGTTGTAATCCATTTAATTTGCTATGGGTTTATATACCTTTCTTGGTTTGTTTGTTTTTCATTATGTGATATATTTTTGTATCTCCTGTCCACCCTCACACCCCCATGTAGTGTATTTTTTATGATCCCAAAAGAATAGATGCCTTATTGAAACGTGGAATGTTTTACTATGAAAATGGAAACTGGAATGCAGCCATACAGGATTTTACAGCCTTGTTACATGTAGATCCCCAAAATTCTGAAGCAAGGTGAGAATTATTTTATGTGTGATTTTTGAAATTATAATATTTTTTGAAATACATTCTCAGGAAAGAAAATTGCTTGAAATATATCGGACAGCCCTTTCAAAATAGCAAATCAATTTTCTGTGCTACCAGTGAATGAAAATCTTTACCTATATCATCAGTAGTGGTTTATTTAATTTAATAGGCATAAAGGGACAATTTAGAGTTTTGTTAGCATTTCCTAAATACTACTTACATTATCAGTTTTTATAGTATTGGCCTATATTTTTATTCCTTAAATTCCTTTTTTATGTCCTTTGTATTTATCAATTATAGAGAACTATTCATGTAGATTTCTGTAATATCTTATTGTAACTTGGATATTAAACTTTGTTCTTCCAACCTTATTGTGCATAATACAATTCTCATTTTGTGGCTTTTCTTTTAAGTTGTGTTTTGAAGAGTTTTAAAAAACATGTATAACCTCATACCTGCTCATCTTTTCCCTCACAATTTCTGTTTAATATTAAATTTTGTGTAGTAAAATAAAGCATGCGTCCAGAAAAGTACACAGATACAAATGCACAGCTTAATATGAACAATGTAAAAATACCTGTGTTACCATCACCAGGTCAACGAACAACTTCCAACACCCTGGAAACACCCTGCAACTTTTCCTCTCCCAGGAGGTTACAGCTGCCAGGACTTTGTTTCAATCACTTCCTGTAGTTCTTTATAATTTAATTACATAAGTATGTGCCCCTATACCTTCTTAGCTTAGTTTTGCCTTTTTAAAAACTTTACATAATCACATGGTAGTATTCTTTCACATCTTGCTTCTTTCGCTGAATATTATGTGCTATTGCCCATGGCTCTAGTTTGCTCATTTTAATTTTTCATCATATTTAGTTGCATGAATGCATTACAACTTACTTATCCATTCTACTGTTACGAACACTTGAGTGTTTGTAGCTTTTGATGATTATGAACATTGTTTCCTTCAGCATTCTTGTACATGTCTCTTAGTACACACACATACAGTAGCTCCCCCTTATCAACATGGTTTTGCTTTCCTCGGTTTCAATTACTTGAGGTCAATTGCGGTCTGAAAATATTAAATGGAAAATCCCAGAAATAAGTAACTCATAGCTTTTAAATTGTGCTCATTCTGAGGAGTGTGATGAAATCTTGTGTCTCCCCCTCCATCCTGCCCAGGTTGTGAGTCATCCCTTTGTCCAGGGTGTCCATACCTTGTACACTGTCTGCCCCTTAGTCACTGTGGGGCTAAAAAAAATAAAAAACAACAACAAAAAACTCCTCCACATTCTAAGTTCTTTTAGCTGTACAAATCATCAAATTAACAGACATTCACAAGAGCAAATAAAAAATTTAATACGTGCACATGGGCAATTCACATAGGCATGAAAATTCCAAAAGGCAGTGAGGCCACATTGGGTATGTAAGACATTTTGGACAAAGGAGGTAGGGTATTAGGGTTTAGAAGTGAGAGTGGGCTATTTACAGATACCTAAAGAAGAGGAGAACATACATGGCAGGAAAATTCTTGCTAAGCAGCTCACAAACAACGGGACATGGGTTATCCATCTAGCAGGCTTAGAGTCTTCCAGAGTAATGCTAGGGTGGTTAAGGCCAGGCTCCCTTCCTAAAAAAAAGTAGGTTTCTGTGTCTGAATCTCTTGGGCAGGAAAGGGGGAGAGGCTCAAAGGTTCTTTTTGAGTCTTCTTTTTCAATAAACAGCTTAAAGTCAGTATTCTAAAAGGCAGCTTCAGGGTGGCAAAATTTTGGTTTCTTCATTACATAGTAGCCATCCCGGTTAGCCGACCAACTGTTGTGGTGCTTGTTGGTGATCAGGTAACCCACATTTTACTATAATAAATAATGGCTCCAAAGTGCAAGAGTAGTGATGCTGGCAATTCAGATATGCCAAAGAGAAGCCTTAAAGTGCTTCCTTTAAGTGAAAAGGTGAATACAGATACAATAAGATATTCTGAGAAAGAGAAAGAGACATATACACATTCACATAAGTTTTATTACAGTGCATTGTTATAATTGTTCTAGTTTATTATTATAGTTGTTGATTTCTTACTGTGACCAATTTATAAGTTAAACTTTATCATTGTTATGTTGTACAGTAAAAAGCGTAATGTACATAGTGGTTGGGAACTACCCGTGGTTTCAGGCATCCACTGGGCGTCTTGAAAAGTGTCCCCTGCAGATAAGGGGGGACTGCTGTATACACATTTCTGTTGGATGTACAAGTAGGAGTAGAATATCTGGCTCATAGGATGTGCAAATGTCCAGCTGTAGTGTCAAACTAAATTTCCAAAGTGATTGTACTACCAGCAGTGTATGTGAGTTCCACCCTAGCACTGGGTAGTGTTATATTATGACTTTCAAATTCTAGCCATCCTAATGGGCATGTAGCATTATCTCACTGGGTTTCAATTTTCATTTTCTTCATGACTTTTCTTAGCATGCTTCCAGTCTTGGGCTTGCCTGTGGCCTTCTAGATTCCCTGGAATATGTGAAAACTTTCTAAAGCCCTCACTCCCCCAGGAACCTCCTTCTCCAGCTTCTTTCTTTCCTGCTTTTTGGTCTGTCTACTGCCTGTTCCTCAACTGTTGTCCCTTGCCCCAGATGGCAGCAGTTAATACATTTGCCTAAATTTAAATGCTTTTGATAAATACCATCCAGAAAGTCACATTGGCCCTGGGAAGGCTTCAAGGCAGACAAAACAAAGGGAAACCTTTGAGCCAATCCTTCAGTGATCTACCAGAGGGTTAAAATACACAGCCACAATTCTTTAAGAATAAGATCTCTGTTGCTTCCTCTTGCACTAGTGACAGATTATGATCCTGATGGCCGCCACTGAGTGGGGGAAATAGGGTAAATTAGAAGACCATAGAGCTCTCTTATCAAAATTCCCCAGTTTCCCCCCGTTTATTAAGCATTCCTCTGGTTGTTTTTAAGTTTTTCATTAGATTCCAGAATTCCAAAAAACATTTCTGAGCATTTTTGCCAGCTCATTTATTGCTTTTGTGGAAGGTGATTTGTGGATTTGGTGTTTCCTCTATACCATTTTTGTTCTATCCTAATCTCCCAACTCTTTTTTATCATAGTGTTGACTTGAACTTAACAATAATATTTGTGATCATAGAAATCTTCATCTTTCGCAGTTCATGCAAATGCCTTTGACGTTTACCCAAAAATATTATAGTTGTAATTTTTGAGCCATTTATTCTTCAGTTATTTCAAGGGAGTATCTTTTTATTCCTGTTTAATTGCCCCCCCGACCCCACCCTGTGATCTCCTTCTAAGAATCTCATGTTAATAGTCTTTCTAATTTTGAAGGGTAAATGTCTTTTGGCCATCATATATTTTTAGATAGAATATTATTAAACTGTGCTGAATTCTCTTTGTCTTTTCTTTCTTTAACATTTTTCATTTATATTCACAGTAGGATTGTTTACTAGTTTCGTGGTCAGATTTTGATTTCAGGATTTGGCTACTCTCTCAAAATGAATGACCCCTTTCACCTTTTTCTTTTCTTAGGAATATGTCCTTTGGGATTGGATAATTTTTGTTCTTTGAAAGTTTAAATAACTCACTTCTAAAATTATCCCACCTTGCACCAGTAAATCCATTTGAATAGGCAGAAAACATTTTGAAACCTCTTTAAAAATCTTCCCTCATTATTGGTCTATTCTGGTTTTCTACTTCTTGATTTAAAGGGGGATTATTTGCAGGAAGGAATCAAATTAGTTGGAGAAGAGCAAGAAAGTTAATTCAAGGTATTGTAAAATGGTGCTATCTTATGGGAAGCCTTATATGCTATTTTAAAGAATTTGACTTTATCCCATTGTCAATGGGAGCTGTGAAAAGTTTTTGAGAAAAGAGATTTTTATTACCTGATGATCAAGTTTTACCAATCTAGAACTACGAATGGAGTAAAACAGTAGCTCAGGTGTGAATTGAGGGTCACTCCAGCTCAATACTTCAGATGAGGGTCTGCAGTATTGAAGCAGTAGACATGAAAGTAGGAACAACAAATGCAAAATCCAGTATGTTTGAGGAATTGACATGACTTAATGGCATCCCACAAGCAGCATCCTGCTGCTTTACTGAATTCATTTATCAATTCTAATAGTTTTTTTTTTTTAGTGGAATCCTTAGGGTTCTCTTTATGTATATACAGAAGGTGCCAAAAATGTATACACATTTTAAGAAAGAAAAAAACTTTATTAAAATTATAATATATACCGATAATGAAAGTTGAATACAAGCTATGTGTATACATTTTTTTGGCCACCCCCTCCCAGTACAGTATCATGTCATCTGCAATTAGATAGTTTTCCTTCTTCCTTTCCAATTCAGATGACTTTTATTTACAGCCTCTTAGATTAAGTAGTTTGCACTATTTTTGCAATAAATTCATGGAAAACCTAACAGTGACATGTTTTGTTTCTTACTGTGTGCATATAAACTAATACTAAAAGTTTGGAGGTTAGTGTTTTTTAACCTCCTTACATAACTCTTAACAAGCACAGGATGCTGTAAATCTGATCAAATATGATGTGAATGCTATTTATAAAATTATGTATGGTGTCAATTTTGTTTTGCTTCATAGTATGTCAGTAAAAAAGTAAAATAAAATTCCTTGTATTTAAAAAAAAATGAAAAAATAAAGCCTATTTTGTCTCATATAAGTATTTGTACCCCAGCTTTGTTTTTCATTTCTATTCACATGAAATATCTTTTTCCATCCCATTAGTTTCAGTCTGTGTATGTCTTTCAATTTGAAGTGAGTCTCTTGTAGGCAGCATATGTAAGAGCCTTGTTTCCTTATCCAATCAGCCATCATATGTCTTTTGATTGGAACATTTAATCAATCCATTTACATTTAAAGTGATTATTGATAGGTACATAGTTATTTTATTTATGTATTTATGTGTTTATTTATTTATTTATTTATTTATTTATTTATTTATTAAGAAGTCTCTTTAACATTTCTGTAATACTGGCTTGATGGTGATGAACTTGAACTTATTTTTGTCTGGGAAGCTCTTTATATTTCCTTCAATTTTTAATGATAACCTTGCTAGATAGAGTAGTTTTGATTGTAGGTTCTTGCTTTTCATCACTTGGAATATTCATGCAAATTCCTTTTGGCCTACCAAATTTCTGTTGAGAAATCAGCTGACAGTCTTGTAAGTAACTAGCTGCTATTCTCTCTTGCTGCTTTTAGGATTCCATTTTTGTCTTTAGCCTTTGGCATTTTAATTATATGTCTTGGTGTAGTCCTCTTTGAACTCATCTTATTTGGGACTCTCTGCACTTCCTGGGCTTCTGTGTCTGTTTCCTTCACCAGGTTAGGGAAGTTTTCAGTCATTATATTTTCTAATAGGCTCTCAATTCCTTGCTGTCTCTCTTCTCTGTCTGGTACCTCTATGATGCAAATGTTGGTATGCTTGATGTTCCAGAGGTCCCTTAAACTCTCCTTTTTTTTGTTTTGGATTCTTTATTCTTTTTGCTGATTAGATCGAGTGTTTTCTGCTACCTTGTCTTCCAAATCACTGATTCAGTCCTCTGCTTTGTCTAATTTGTTGTTGATTCCTTCCAGTGTTTTCTTCATTTCAGTTATTGTATTCTTTGATTCTGATTGTTGTTTTTTTTTAACGGTTTCTATGCTGGGTTTTTTTGTTTTGTTTTGTTTTGTTTTGTTTTTATTTTTTTTATAATTACTATATCTTTGTTGAAGTTCTCCCTGAGATCATTGAACATCCTTATAACCAGTGTTTTGAGCTCTGTATCTGGTAGGTTGCGTGCCTCTATTTCCTTTAGTTCTTTGTTGGAGTTTTGTCCTACTCTTCCATAGGGGACATGTTTCTTTGTGTCCTCATTTTGGCTGCCTTCCTGTGTTAGATTGTATGCAGTAGGTAGACCTGCTCTGTCTCCGAGTCTTGGCTTAGTGGCCTTATATAGTAGGTGCCCTGTGTTGTCCAGTGGCACAGTCTCCCTGGTCACTTGTGCAGATGTTCCAGGAGTGTTCTTAGTGTGGGTTGTGTGTTCTTTTCTTGTGTAGTTGAGCTTTCATTGCTGTTCACATATCAGCGGGTGGGATTGACTCTCAGGCTGACTGGTTGTGAGGACTGGCCCACAGCATACAAGCTGATGTGCAGGGGTTGACCCCACAAAGCAGGATTTGCCCCACAAGGCTCTGATGCCTACCAAGACCACCCTTTGGATGTTCTGCTTATCCAGCAAATCTGTTGTGGTCTGAAGCTGGGCCACTGGGTTTGTTGGTTTTGGGGCCTCTTGAGAGGGGCTCCTGTGCAGGCCAAGATCAGCCACTGCCTGTGACCTGCAGTGAGGGCTACCTGGTAGGAGGTACAAAGTGATCTGTGGTTGGTTGCTGCCTGTGCTGGACTTGGAGGTGCTTGGGAGAGGTCATGTGCTAACTGAGGCCAGCTGCCACCAATGCAGGACCTGGGGCAGCTCAGCAAAAGACCCAGTATACCCTGAGGCCTGCCTCCACCTGCCTGCTGCCCATAAGGGTCAGCCACTAAAGAGCCTTAGGTGGTATATGAGGCATGGGTGAGGCATGGTCTCAGGGAGTCACCAGGGTGGGGCAAGTGGTTTTCACCAGGTTAATGTTGATACAGATTTAGTGCCAGTGCTGAGCCTGGGTGCATTCAGCAAAATTCTCAGAGCACTGAGACCAGCTGCTGCCCATCTGGGGCCTATGGACCCCAGAGAATTGCCTCAGAATGACTGCAACATGCACTGGGGCTGGCCGCCTACTTCCAAAAATGCCTCCTATAATATAACCTTGTTGAGTATCCTTTATCTTCCCCCTGGATTTATGTACTTCTTCAGAGCAAGCAATCTACTAGCGTATTCCTCCTCTTTTTCCTTAATTGCCTTCTTTCTTTTATTTCTAAAAGCTAATTTGCTTTATTTTACATTAAGTGATTGAATATGAGATTTTCAGGAATTGATATAGTTGTGATAGTTTTGAGTGGTGATTCAATAATAATGATAATTTCAAGATCAGAGTCAGAAGTTAATGGAGATAAAATTATATCACATAACTGATGTAATAGCTTTTATCCATGTAGAGCAGCCTTCCATTTCTTTAGGTGTATCTTCAATGCCATAAAAAACTACCATAACAACTCTACCTACTGAAGCCCATTTTGTTCAAAATGAATTATTTGGTTTTTCTATGGAACAATCTTGTATAAATCAGAACCTAACATTTTGGGTATTCAATAAAAAATAAAAATATAAAAATCTCATATGTATTTTATGGATGCACCTCTCTGATAAATATAAGAAATAAATAAGCACTTAATTGATTTGGAGCATATTATTAATAAGCATGTAGTTATATATACAATAAAGTATAATTTATTTATAAAAAAATCTCCGATTCCTTTTGTTATTAACGTTATGACAAAACTTTCTTGGGAAGCAAGGAGAAATAATCACAAATTATTAAACATAAAATTAGTTGTATAGGTTTGCAAAAAACAGAAACAAGTACATTTTGCAATACGTGTTAAAATGAATGTTTTTCTTTTTCCAGAACATACCGAGGGAGAGCATATTTTAAACGGCGCTTTGATAAGCAAGCAACTGAAGATTTTTCTGTTGCAATTCACTTAGATCCTAATAACTGGGTAGCACTGTATTACAGAGCCTGCTTATTTAGAAAGAGTAACCCTCTTAGAGCACTGCAGGATTATAGTGTTTCAGGTACTTCGCCTTCAACTGCACATAAATAAAAGTTTGATCTTAGGTTCAGCAGCTGACCTTCATAGAGTGGAATATGAATGTGGGATGACTAATATAATATGAATATTATTATATAGCTTTATATATACTTCTATGTTAATATACATTTATATAGCGTATATATCCATATATACCTATAAGCTACAGTAGTTTAGCTAAGGGTGTTTCTAATATGCCTTTTTAATATATGTGACTACATGTGTATTTACATGTGTGTGCAGCTGTGACAAAGGAAGAATGTCATATCAAAGAAATACCTTTCTACATACTGAGTTCTGAGGATATTTCTGGAAATTCAGGGCTATTTCTTAGCTTGCTAAAATGGTAGTGACTTTTTTTGGTGGGCTGTGTCCTGCTCTATAGGCCCAGCTCATGGATTAGTCAAATTTATTAAAATTAGTCAAATTAGAGTGTTTTAACCCTTAAACCAGAAATGGGCTTTGAGAATCTCAGTAAGACAATGCCAACAGTTAAAAGTGGCCATTTCCACCTTACCCTATTATCAATGCATTCTTGGTATGTGAATATGCCTAGTACAATTCTGGACATGGAGTAAGTAAGTGCTCAGTAAACAGTCCCCAGCTGAATCAATTAGTCCATTGTGACTGGGAAATTCTAGCTACAACTGAATTCCCCAAATGTGGCTGTGTTCACCTGGGTATAAAGTGCTAGAATCTCATCATCCTAGATGAGGCAGTATCCAGAGATTAAGAAACAATAAGACTCCTAAATAACTAAAAGAATACAGAATTCCTCCTGGCAGGCAATCTAAGATGATTATTACTTGATGTCTCTAAGTCCATTTGTATAATCAAGTTACCTACCTTAACTCCAAGTCCTGCTTGTCTTGGAGCAGCCTCTTTGAGCTGCCCATCCTGGTTTATGTGTGTAAGCTGGACCTCTGCAATGTGCCTCAGTCTGGATTTGTCCTAAAGCCTGTTCTTTGGCCACTAGCAATGCCTCCCTGTCCCCCCATCAGGTCCATCAAGGGCAATGGCACCCTTCTGACTGCAATCCACTGAAATGAATCAGAAGTTTCATTCTAGATTCTAGGCCCATCTTTGCCACTGACTTCCACCACATCCATGGTCAATGTACCTAGCTGCTTTGGACCTTAATCTCTTCATCTGTAAAGTTTGTGGACTATCCTAGATGACCACCCAGATTTCTTCCAGCTCTAATGGGTTTGTGAACCATGGTAGCCACATTGTTGCTTATCAACAAATATAGTTTATGTGAATATTATTTGTTCACTCTACTCATTGTAGATATGTTTCATTTTATATAATGTTAAAGAATGATAGGAAGTAGGAAGTTATAGACTAAAATATAATTCAGGTATGTTTGTTCAGAAGCTGTATAAAAGATATACTTTTATTTTTAAGCTCTCATAAATGATGGCTATGAAAATTTTAATTGTTTTCTACATCGGGGCATACTCTATGCAGATCTAAAACTTTGGTCGCTGGCAGTCTGTGACTTTGAAACTGTTATTTCTCTAGAAAGGTACGTTTTCCTTTTCATTCTTACTAATTTCACTTTTGTATAAAATTCAGAAAAAAAACAAAATGAAAGAAAAAGCTTTCCTCCTCATCATTAATAACTTTGTAAAAATGAAACAATTTATAAAGTCATGCTAAAATTAAACTATTACTTCTAAAAATAAAGTTATTTCTAAAATAAGACCTGTTGTCAACATCTGTTTGCCTCAGATGTTTTTTTGCCAATTTTAGAGATTCACTGGGTTTGGGAGGAATTAAATCCATAGAAAACAAAATCAACAGGTTATTAGGAGCAGTTCGGGGATGCCCAGGTTAGAGCTTTTGGAAGTTAACTTCAAGGAACAATGTCATCAAGTTTTAAAACAATGACAAAATATTCTGCTTGATATATCATTGCTATGCACAACACACAACTCAAAAAAGTAAACCTCTATTTAGAACGTCTGTCTTCATTTTGCTTAGTAAAACAAAAGAAAAAAGGCCAATACATTTAGAACATAAGTTCAGGAAGAAATACAGACTTAAAGTTATACACTAAAATAAAGTTATTTATTTTAGGAGTAACAAATCATGCCAACCAGCAGACTGTTTAGCTTATCAATAAGGTAAACTTTGAACTTGACTCAGGAAAGTCATGAGCATAGCTCTGTAATGGCCACAATGGTTCTCTTTTGGATAGTTTTTGAGCCGGGAAGGGAAAGAAAAGAGTTTCGTGGGCAGTGGGAACTTTGGTATCTTTTAGGTAGAGTCAGGGCTTCTATGAATTTGGGCTGGAGGTCAGGGCTGAAATTGTCTGTTTTGTCATTTTGAAATAGAGGCATCAGACAAGGTAATTTCTAAGGTAATTTCTATATTGAAAATTGTTTGATTCTTAGAAAACAACATTTATTTGATGTAGAAAAGAAGCAGTGTTAATACCTATGTGAAGAAAAATTTTTAACCACAAGCCTTGAAACTATTACTGTTTCTCACTGTTAATCATGGGGAATATAATATAGCCTGAGGCAAAAACTTCTGGGTTGAGGAAAACTAACCTTGTAATTCAAGATAAATCAAGATTAAGTAAAGGAAGAGCAAAGTATCACTAAGAGTCTAGAAGGCTTCAGAAATTCCTCTCCTAGCCTAGACCGTATAAATGCTGACTCCCTGCTAAGGATTTTACAAAGGTGTTTATAACTAAATAAAAAGTAGTTAACTAATTTACTTTGCTTTAGTAAGACATTAAAAGAAACCCCTAATGTATATTGATGTTTGTATTTCATTAAGTTCATTCATAATTGGAGAACATTTAGAATAACTAAAATGTTTAACAAGATTTTGCTTTCTCATTTTTTTAGAACTGTTACTTTGGCTTATATAAATATTGGCCTCATATATCTGCTACACTTGGATGACTACATTGAAGCCACGTGGTATTTTTCTGAGGCTATTAGACTTGACCCCTCATATATTCAAAGTTATATTTGTCAAGCAGAAACTTATTATAAGGTATTTAAGGTTTGAAAACCTTGATTTTTTTAAAAAAAGTTTTAATTTTCTGGATATTTGTTCAATATAATTGAAAATGTATTAATGTATTCTTTTTCAGCTAGTTACAGATTCTAATGCATTTATAAGCAATAAATATTAACTATAGTTAAGTATAATTGCCCACTTATAAAGCCTCTACTGATGACGTATGAATTTTTGTCTTTCATTTTCTTTTTGTTTAAAATTATACTTGTTTTCTCCTTATTATTAAAGTAACATTTATTTATTGCATATAATATATGTATGCAAATAAAAATAAATTTAAAACTCCATACTTTCATTCTCTAGAGATAACTTATATTAACATTTTAGAGTCTATCAGTTATGCATTTGTGTGTGTGTGTGTGTGTGTGTGTGTGTGTGTGTGTATTAGTGAATGGGTGGGTTTGCAGAATGGAATTCATGCATAGAATGGGGTCCTATTCATTCATGCTTTCCTTTAAATTTTAAATTTACAGTTACTTAAGTTTTAAAATGTAATTTTAAAAAATGTAAATATAAAAACCCTGTAACAAATTCGAACAATACAATAAACAGCAAAGTCTTCAATGACTCCAACCAAATCTGACTTTTCAGAGATAAACACAATATTAACTGTGGTCTCTGCTTTTCAAAACAGATACCACTTTCCATTTATCTACCACTAACCTCCCTGCCCAACACACTGTCATTTCTCATCAGGTTTATGGCAGTAGCCTCCTGGTCTTCTTGCTTCTGTTCTTTACCTCTTTTTGATGGATTTTCAACACAACAACCTGTTATAGTGATCCTGTTATAGCCTTTCTCATTTCACTTTTTTGCCCAAATAGCTTCAATAGCTTCACTTTACACTCAGAATAAAAGCCAAATCCTGCAAAAGCCAAAGGCCTACAAAATCACAGGTGATTTAACTCATTACCTTTCGGCCCTTGTCTCCTATAAGTCCTCTAGTCACACTGGCTTCAGTCAGGATAGGCCAGGTTATGGTGTGGGAAAAACACACACGCATGCGCACACACACACAAATAAAATAACCTCCCCCGCAAAAAGCAAACAAACAAACAAAACCCCACTTCAAAAATCACCATGTTAAAATAACAAAGTTTTTTCTCTTGCTCACACTGAGCATCCACTGAGAGTTGGCTAGAGCCTCCATTCTGCACTGTCTGATTCTCAGGACCTAATGTGACAAGACTCCCATTTAAAGCCCCTGCCTTCCTGATGATGGAGGTAGAAGACCCAGGGCAGGTTTAGAATTGCCCTCAGGGAAAGTTTGCTCTTGACTCCTGTTGGGAAAGAAATGGGCATATTGTGGTGTGTGGTGTTTTTGCTTAACTCCAAGCTGCTGGGGCTGAGAGCTTCTGGGGGAAGTTGGAATTTCTTTTGAGTGCGCTTAGGAACCATAGCACCAGCATAATGTCAGGGTATAAGCACATATATTACAAAACTCATTTTCTGAGGAGGCAAACATTTCCACACAGTAATAGTTGAATAAATTGTGTTTTATTCACATCATAGAATGTCATGTAGTCAATAAAAAGAATAATTAGAACTGTATCAGCCAACTAGGGGGCTATTTCCATGAGGTACTGTTGAATGAGAAAAGCAAGATTCAGAAAAGAGTGTAAAGTGTACAATATGATCCCATATAAATAAAACAATTGCAAATGAAATCCTGTGTGTGTATCTAGAATTATACTTCTACCTACTGTGTGAGTTCTATCTCCAGGGTGAATCTCATCTAAGGTTGCCTGGAGAAGCCCAACCCCCAAGTTTATAAAGATCAGAGAGTGAGCCTCCATCTTTTCCAGCGAGAGTTTCTTCAGTACATAAACACTGTTGGGATAGGTGAAGCCATGCAGACAAGTGACTAGATGATTGAATAATTACACCAACCTGAGCAGGGTCAACTTCAAAAGCACTTGGCCTAAAGCTCCACAAAAATTCTCAATATTTTTAAAAGACATCTCAAACTCTCCCCTTTTGGGCTCCCTCTTTTGATTCCACCCACTCTTTCCTCCTAATAGTTTGTACCATATCAACAAGTACTGCCTGCTTCCGTGCACAAATTAGTTTTGTGCATTCTCCTCTTAGCATCACCATGTCAGCATGGTAAGAGAAGTCATTGGTTGTCTCAGGTTCATTTTGCTAGGGTCTGAGGTTCCCTGGTGGTCTAGTGGTTAGGATTCAGTCCTCTCTCATTTTGCTAGGGTCTGTGTTGTCCTCTTTTTATAATATTCCCAATGGTTTTTGTCCCCACATTTATACAAATCAAGGTTATGCTTCTGTGATCAGTATTAAGGAAATAATCAATGTTTACTTTTAATTATATACTGATTGTAATCAGACATCTTTTTCATCATTCTTGTATTTTGTTTTATTCTTTAATTTACTTATTAAAGCGCAAGCCTGTATTTTTCTCTCTTATTTTTAAGTGGAATTGACTTTTACTTTTTAATTTTATTCTGTTTTGCATACTAGCTTATTAATATGAGTAAAGTTTGGTGGAAAAGGTGTTATGGTTGAGGGAAAAAAACTGAAAAGCTAAACGAAAAAGGAAAACAAGGGGCCAGCCGAGTGGCTCAGTTGGTTAAGAGCTTGCTCAAGAGTGTGACCTGAGCTCTGAGCAACAGCAGTTCGATGCCCAGCCCGAGCTGAGCTGCTGTTGAGCTGCCAACAGGTGGCAGGATGGCTCAGCTAAAAAAAAAAAAAGTTGCTAAAAAAAAGGAAAACAAACTAAAATGTATGATATAATCACATTTATGTAAAGTTACATGTGTGGGTATGTTAAAAATTCTTTGAAATTAAAGATAAATGGTTTTTAAAAACCATAATACTTTGCATCATAAATTTTTTTTTAAAAAAAACTTCTTTGTATCCTATTTGCTATGTGATTCTTAAGAAAAATGTGTATTAGGAGATGTTTTTGCAAAATTTCCTGTATCAGAGGATGGGAGGGAATAAACATCAGAAAGGAAGCAATCAGTATTCCTATGAGCTAAGTTTCTGTTTATCACTCAACAGTTGCATAATTTGAAAGGAGCAGTAAGAGAGTTATCTCGTGCTATCCACCTTCAGCCAGATGGAATCAAATTATATATAATAAGGTATGGGCATAGAAATAAAATTATTTTTGTAATAGCTTAGCAACTGCGCTAGGAATCTTTAGTTCTCTCTTGCTCCTTCCTGACTCCTTGTTTTACATTTAATCTTTCAACAATGGCCATCGCCCAAGTTGGATACAGTTATTGTTTTTGTTAAGTTTCAAGATAATTTATAATATAAGATAACCAGATCTTTCTCTTTGCTCTCTCCTTACGTCAAAACACAACTGCTTAGTGTTTAAATCCTTTGAGGCCTCTCTAGATTACCGGTTATATGTTTATCACATAGCTCATGAAATTAAGGTAACATATTTTGAACAGTTTGATTCTGTCCACAGAGGTACCAAAAGTAAATCTCAGTTAATTCAGTGAAAAAAACAAAAGTGACACATTGAATTGTATTTCAAATGCAGTAGAGCTTGCTATAAAGAGACTCATTGCAAGTTATGAGTTATCACCACCAAAAATATGTTATAGTGTCTAACATGGGAAATGGGCTTACAGATATGAGAAAATGGCCTAGAACAATGCTTTCTGATAAGGGCTTGCTTTGTTTTTAAACTCTTGAAACGCATTTTAGCAATTTATGCAAATACTTCCCCACTTTTTTGTTCCTTTAACTGTGTTTATCTTTTAATAATTTCTTGGCATCAGAGTATAACATTTTAAATACAGATAATTGCAAAAAGCTTTGAGTATTTTTCTTTCAGCTTCACATTTCCTAAAATGTTTTCTTATCACCTCCAAGCTACTTGGTCCATTTAGACTACATAAAATGTTTTTAATTTTGACAGGTTTTTATCATACATATGTAAGTATAAATAAATGTAATTGTAAAATTTTAAGTAATTGGTTATAAGAAACTTTACTGTAGAAGAATTGTTTTCAACTGCTTAGACTTAAAAAGGTATCATTTCTTCCAGAGGAGATTATCTTCTTAAGATGAAATGTTATGATCTTGCAAAGTTCACTATTTATCAAGTAGCGGAAATGAACAAAGGTAAATATAATTAATGCAAAATTATAATAGTCTTAATTTAAAAAGAAACACTTCTTTAAAACTTTAAAACTATTTGCAATAGCTATGTATAGATAGCTTGGAGGGCTCACTTGAAAGTCAAAGTTAGATTCTGAAATCTTAATTTAAAGTTTCAGCTTCACTTGAATATAATCAGTTAATAAAATGGTTCATAACATGGTGAATTTTGTGAGATTTTCATAAGAAATACCAGGCTTACATTTTTATTTATTTTTGTTTGTAATCGAAATGTAATTTGTTTGTTGATAGTCAATAGATTTTAGCATCATATTGATTTGTTAATTCATATTAAAACAGGTCACTGAATTGCTTAACTTCCTTAGAATAATTACATATATTCTAAATCCTAGATACTTAGCAAAGGTATTTATAAACTTTCCTCTCCTTTTAGGTCTCATTGAGTTGAGTCCTATACAGCAAGCACTCATTTATTCATTTTGTGAAAATCATGACAAGGCCATTCAGGTCTTGGATGGGATCACCTTGAACAAGACTGAAATCGCCATGTATACTCTATTAGCAAAAGCGCAGATGAAGGCCAAGAGAAACAAGGTACAAAGTCTTAAGTAGTGTGTACTAAACCTAGTAATAGAATTTTTATATTTTGTTAAGAATGCTTAGTTTCTTGGGTTTTGTTTTTTTACAAAATTAAATTGTACCATTTTTTAATTGAATTTTCTGTTAATAAATACTTGGTTTGTTTCCTTTCATTTTTTTTCCTCTTAAGAGTAGGGCTGCTATAAATATTCTTTTTCATGTCTTCTGTTAACACGTGTAGTTTTCCAGCATTTTTCATAATGTCCTAGGAGGTGAATTGTTGGTATGGAGAGAATGTTAATGTTTAACTTTCAAGAAAGTGACACATTGTTCCATAGGGTTGTAGTGCGTTATTCTCCCACCTGTGGTATATGAGTGTTCTTGTTCTGCATTCTGTATAATAATTGGTGTTGTCAGACTTTATTTTTCTCACTTTGGTAGATAAAAGCTGCTATCTCATTGTGGTCTTAACTCATATTTCTTAGTTTGAGCACAAGTTGAGGATCTTTTTATATGTTTATTAGCCACTCATATTTCCTGTCCTATCAATTTCCTATACACCGTTTTGTTTTGTTTTTTTGGTTTCTCTTTTTCTTATCAGTTTTTTGCATTTGAAAACTAAATTCTGTGTATTAATCATTGGTTGGTTATATGCATTACACATATCTTTTTGCAATTTGTGACTGTCTCTTAATTTTCTTTATGGTGTCTTTTGGTGAATACAGGTTCTTAATTTGAATATGGTCGAATATATCTACCTTTTGTTTTATTGTCATGGCTTTAAAAAAAATTTGTTCAAGAAGTTTTTCCCTGCTCCAAGGTCATAAAGATATTTTCCCATATTTTCTTCTAAAAGTTTAAAAGTTTTGTTTTTTCTATTTAAGATCTTAAATTGGAAATTCTATCTTAAATTGGTATTTTTTTCAGTGTGAGATAGTGATAAAATTTCAATTTTTCCCATATGGATATTCAAATGTTACGGTATTATTTATTGAAATGTTCTCCTTAGATCTCAAATTCTGTATCTATCATATTACAAGCTTTCATGCATGTGTAGATGTGATTTTGGGCTCTCTATTCTGTTCCTTTGGTCAATATTTCTATTCCTGGCCCAAGAGTGCAATGTCTTAATTATTATAGCTTTATTGTAATTCTTAATATCTGGTAGAACAAGTATTCACACCATATTCTCCAAGAAATTCCCATTTATTCTTGGGCCTTTACTCCTCCATGTATATTTTCAATTCAGCTTGTCAAGATCCGTTAAAAATCCTGTTGGAATTTTGATTGAATTTTAGGGAATCTCTAGTTGATTTTAGGGAGAATTGGCACTTTAATGATATTTAATTCCTTGTAAGAATGCTCTTATATATACTTTAATCTCACCCCCCTCCCGCATGTCCTATTTGCTTTACTAGAAAACTGGAATCCCCTTTGAATGTCCTTTTCTTCTCAATTCATAGTGATGTTCCTTTCGTTCTACTTTCTAAGTATCCTCAAATCCACTTCCTTTCTCTATTTCTGTGATCTTTATCCTAGTCCAGAACATATTTTTATTTTGCTTGAATTACAGCAACAGCGTTGCACTCTTCTAAGCATTTATGTACACAGCAGCGCAGTGTAGAGAATGTAAGACCTACCCACAAATCCCCGGAGCTACCCGAGTAGTACAAGAGGGGGTGGAGTCAGCTAGAGGAGGAAGCAGGAGGAAGTGAAGATGTGGTCATTTAAATTTAAATGGGAAGAAAGACTTGATGAACTCAAAAAATCAGCTAAGGGGCAGAGATCCAAAAGAGGAAGGAAATCATAGGTTGTGCTCAGGTCGGGCCGAAGGAGTTGGGGTCATGGACACAGCTTAAAGAGTTAGCTCTGAAAAGGAGCAGAAAGGAATCCATTAAAAAACAGGAGGAAAAAAAATGGAAATAGAGGAAGATACAGATACAGGGTAAGTGAAAAGGAGGAAATTGAAGTGATGGTATTTTCTTTGGCAAGGTCATGTGCTGAGAGTGGGGATGGAAGCATGAATGTTGAGGCTGTAACATTTGGAGTATTATAAATGCTAAGGACAAAGGACACAGCATATCCAAGTTAAATCTCATTGTTTCTATAGCAATTTAATGTAATTAAGAAAATGGGCTAAAGACTGGAAAATTGAAGTTTTATTTTCATGAATGAGTTTCAACTATTTTGACTAAATAGTTTAAGTGGATGATTTCTTTTTTTTTTTTTTTTTTTTTTTTGAGGGCAGTGTCACTGGCCCTCATAT
The DNA here is from genome assembly GCA_033961575.1 of Aselliscus stoliczkanus. Taxonomy (NCBI): domain Eukaryota; kingdom Metazoa; phylum Chordata; class Mammalia; order Chiroptera; family Hipposideridae; genus Aselliscus; species Aselliscus stoliczkanus. Next base: position 73,291,056 of record CM066732.1, on the reverse strand, counting down.
GTGGGACCAGAACCAGGGACGCTGGCTTCCTAAGCCAGCGCTAAACCACCGCACCACTCAGCCGGCCCTAAGTGGGTGATTTTTGATGTGAGTTTATTTTCTGGTGTCCGTGGTACCCCATTAAGAGCACAGCAGGACAAAACAAAGGTTGATTAAAACTCCATCAGATATTATCACTGGAGATTTTTTACTACCTAAAAGCTGCCCCTTATTCCCTTTAGGAAAATTACTAGGAAATTGGTGATAAACTAGTCTTTAAATTGAAGTCTGATTTAAGACTACAAGAAAATAACTTTTAACATTTAGTTCGCAAAACCCACGTGTGCAAGCCTGCCTAACTACCTGCTTTGGAATAGGCACTTGAGTGGGACCCACTGCTTTTGGAAGCCCAGCTTAGGTACTCTTCTCACCGAGTACCACAACATCTATGCCTTATGTCAGGCCTGTGTGTCCCCTTGTAAAATGAGAATAGGGCTGGTGCTCAGGGCTCCTTTTAATGTTTAAGGCTGTTCGTTAAATATTGGAAAGAAACATTCTCGCCCCTCTCACTCTTTCCCTCTCTTTTTAAACCGTTACAGGAAGCTGTTATAATATTTAAGAAGGCTTTGGAAATCTTTTCTCAGTCCCCAAAAGGACCGAATGCCATAGAAGCTTCAGTAGACTGTCTGTATAACTTGGGCTTTTGTTACATGGAGGAAGGCAACTTACAAATGGTATTTTCTGGTTTTAGGGACATCGGTTATTTGTCATTTTCGAAAATCCTTGCATTCAGTTCTATTTCTGAAGGCTGCCTATGTAGTGAGTGACTAGATCAAAGGTTCTTATAAAGCTTGGCTTATCCAGTCAGTATGCACCCTACAATGTCTACTACTCTGCTTTAGTTTTCAACACATTTTATTTGCAGCTTATTTGTCAACAACATTCTAAAGACAAAACAATAAATCCAACTGCAAGAAATTATTATAGCAAAATAATTTCATCACATTAATATGAATTTACTTATTAAATTCTAAGTACTTTAAATTGAGTGCTTCAATGTAATGGAGAATGATTAGAACACTTGATTTCTCTTATTGACAGCTAAAATTCAAATCAGTTTGAAAGTGGTTATTAAGATGTCCAGATTCTTTGAAAACCAGTTGATTCCATTTTTATGTATTTATCCAGTATTTGGCTAACACACATCTCCATATAAAAATTGTCAGTGATATGATAAATACGTAAAATAATTGATATTCTCCAATGGCTAATGTTCAATATTCCACAGCTGTGTATCTCTCCACACACAAAACACTGGTCCAGTCCTTGAAGTCATAGCGATGGACAATGTCTGAACCTTGCATCTCTAACCTTGAGAAAGAGTTCCATTAAGAAAGTCCAATAAATATGAGATTAATTACAAATCTTTTTCATGGTTTTGGCCCTTTTGACAACCAGAGCAAATCTAGCTTTGCTTTATAATGTTGGGAAAAATTTTGGAGTTCCATTGTTCTGAAATTTCATAGCTAGCTATCTGCTGTGGTTCTTAGGCCCTCACAGAAAACAGATGTACAGGTTGTGATTTCTTTGAGCTACACAATATGAAGAATGACGACTAAAATTACACCTGCAAAAATACTGTAATCTAACAAGGGTTATGTAGACATTAATCTGGAATTAGAGGACCTGTAAATTATAATAATAAACCTGATTTGTTCATACATATTTGTTTGCACCACAAAGTTCATTGGGAAAAATGTATTTAAAATGACCAAAAAAATGTGAAAATTTTCAACAATAGTTATATATAGTAATTTATTAACATTTTAAATTAATGTACTATTCTACTCACTAAATTATTTGTTTTTTAACAATATACTCTTCTAGGCTTTTGATTCTTTTACAAAAGCTGTGAAAGCAAATCCTAATTTTGCAGCAGGCTTTTATCAACGTGGGCTTTGTAAAGTAAAACTCCAAAAGGAGAGCTCGATCCTGGATTTTAACCGTGCAATTACCCTTGATCCAAAATATTATGAGGTATTTAAATGAACAATTTCAGTGATTTAGAGAGTATACTAGATTTGCTAAAACTGTTAAATCATTTATATGTCATTGTTATTAGTTAGCAGCAATCGGTTACTTATGTATCTACTTTTTAGATAATTATGTTATGATAATGCTTATATCTCTTATTTTGTCTTGAACTAAAAATATTATTTCCAACAGGGATATTATATATGTAAAAATGTTTGGTGAATTGTGATGAATGTAAATATTGTTAATATTTTAGTGTACCTATTAATTATTACAATTTCATATACTGTTATTAATTTATTTACTTCTTATTTTGCTATCACATTTATTCCTGCCTTTCAAGAGACTATAGAGACAATACAAAATTCAATAGGTAAAGTTTGATTACATCCTGATTTTACAAGTCCATGAATTTTGAATATGGATTAAGTATTAGATGATTTTAGGGAAATACTATTAATTTCCTTAGACATATTACGGGAATGTGATTATATAGGAGAATGTCTTCACAGACGATGCATTCTGGAAGATGGGGTGAATTGTTATTATATCTACAACTTATTTTTACACAGTTCAGGAAAAAGTAGATACAATATACATTACAAAATGTTAATAATTATTGAATACAGGTGATAGGCATATGGATGTTCATTGTACTATTCTTTCAGTTATTCTGTATGTTTGAATTTTTTTCTAATAAAAGAATGGAAAAAAGACTACATTTTATACCACCTTTGGGTGGCAAAGATTTGTCCAAACTACCATATATTTTGGTAGAGTTGATGCTTTTATGAAAATAATCCATTCCTGCTTTCCTCCCCTCTTTCTCTGAAAAGGCATATTTAAGTCGAGTAGCCTTCTATGGTATCAAAGGCAGATACTCCAAAGCAATCTTGAATTGTAATGAGGCCATCAAAATTTATCCTCAGAGTGTGCAAGCTTATCTGTACAGAGGTGCTCTGAAATACTCCAACAAGGTAGGGCAACTTCCTGTCTTTACTGAAATCTTAGGGTGGGCGGATGCTTGGAGGCCAAGTAGGAATGGACTTCCTTTTATTCTTTGTGAGAGAAGAATCACCATGGTGCTAAGGGCAGAGCTGCATAGAACACCTTACACTTCCACAGTTCCATCAAAAGGGATTTCAACTCATAGTTTCTCACAAAATAGTGATATTTATTTTGAAATTTACATTTTATTTTTTATTTTTTTATTATTTTCTTTCTTTAAATGAAAATTTATTGGGGTATAGTACAATTACTTAGGTTTCAGGTGTACAATTCTGTAACACATCATCTATATATCACATTGTGTGTTCACCACCCAGAGTCAGTTCTCCTTCCATCACCATATATTTGATCCCGTTTACCCTCAACTACCACTCCTCCTCCCCTGACCCTCTGGTAACCAGTAAACTACTGTCTGTGTCTATGCATTTAAATAGCACTTATTTTTATTTTTATTAGGAAAGTAGTATATATTTGCTGTCAAGAATTTGGAAAATACAGAGAGGGAGTAAAGAAGAAGACTAAATTCACCTGTTATCCCATCAGCAAATGAAAATTCCTGAGAGTATTATCTTTTTTTACCCCTAATAATATGTGATATATGTTTCTAAAATTGGGAATATGTTATTTACATAATTTGTATTGTGCCCTGCTTCTCATACTTAACCTTTGAAGATACTGGTTTTTTTAATGACTGAATAGTATTTCACCATAGTTAATTTTTTACCACTTGACTGTTGGAAATTTGAGTTGTTTTAATTTTTTTACTCTTTTAAATAATACAGTTGTACAGACTGAGAACAAAATCATTGCTTGAGTGTATGATTGAGTCCTAAATAGAAATCACTGAGTGTATAGCAGTATGGACATCTGATACTTCATGGAGTACTTTGTTGCTCTCTATTTTTCTTTTCTGACCTCTCTTTGCAGCTATTTCATATGAAATATTTTGCAAATAATACCTTAAAGCAAAGGTAAAGCCTTGTATTATGTGTTAATTCCATGAAAATTACTATCTATAGAAATGGATGAGCTAAGGTATCAGAGAAGCATCAAAGAGGAAGCAGAAGAGAACGTGGGTGGAAAACATGACGATTATATGATATGACAGTATGAGTGACAGAGGGAAGCAAGCTATGGTGAATGTTTACTGGAGGAATATGGCATGCTTCTCTTTTACCAATAAGAAGTCTAATTTTCTCCTTGTTGTATAGCAACATTGGCAACAAGATAATCATCTAAATTAAAGTTCTTTATATATTTAATTTTATTTGCAAGTAACAGAAACTATAATAATAATTTCTACCAAGATATCTTCTTAATTAACACGATGAAAGATTAGCTTGATCATCTTAATATCACAGATGCTACACAGCATGTTCCAAAAACTTGGATAGAATCAAGAATTTATTTTACAATTAAATTTCAGTCCATTATGATTAACCCTTCTCACCTAATTTTTTTTTTTTTCCTTTTAGGCTTATAAGCTAGCGATTGCAGATTTAACTACAGCTATCAACATGCACAAAAACAATTATATAGCATTTTATAACAGAGCATTATGTTACACCAAGATTGGTGAACTTCAAATGGTAAGATGACCATTTCAGTAAACAAAATGTTAAAGCATCTGTAAATACATTTAAAGCATGTGTAAAGTGTTTTCTTATTGTGTCTGTTGTAATTTTGAAAAGAAGTAACTCCTGTGGAAATACACACACACACACACACACACACACACACACACACACAGTACATCACATTCCGGTTGTACTGTGTGGAGACACTCCCCCAATCTCCTTGAAACGTGGGCAGTTAAAAGTTAAATCTGTTTAAAACATTTAGAGATTTAGAAATTTATTTGCTATGGAAAGGAAGAAGTTGAGAAATATTGTTTCTACCTAAAAGGACCTGGTAACCAGATGATCAGGTTTCCCCAGGAAATGTTGACAAATGAATAACTAATTTTTAACAAAGGAGCTGTTAAGATTCTAGGAGCTAATTAAAGGATCACTTATCAGAGTAACCTGCACAGCAGGTGTCTTTGATGACTCCCTCCCCGCCCCCATGCCTGCCTTTCCTGGGTAACTGTGAAGCCGCCAACAATGGGCTGGGTGGAGGCAGGGAAGGCCCATTTTTGTTTCCTCTGATAGGTAATAGCCCAGTGCTCTATAAATAAGGAAGAAGAAAACTACCTAAAGAGAGACCTAACTAGAATAAATTATATTGGCTATTTTTGAGCTATGAGGTACTCAATCCATTTCATCCAGTCATTTTACAAATGAGAAAATGGAAGTAGGGAGAGGTTAGAAACGCATCCAAGTCACACATGGAGTGGAGACCCGCACTGGTGTTCACAGGTTTGTTTGCTTCTGGTTAACAGTCTTGAGGTGGCTTTGTTAAAACACCTGACCTCCACCTTATGGACCGGATGTCCTTTAACAGTGTCACCTCCTGCCTTTTTGTTTACCTCCACCTGTTTTTCAACATTCCTGCCAGCACTACAGTGAGAAAATCCAAGTATCTTTCTGCAGAAAAATGCACTTAGACATTCTCCCAAGATATGGTTTCATAAAAACTAACAACAGGTAAATTTGGGTTCCTACTACCCTGCATTAATAAAAATAGTAACAGTTACCATTCACTTAGGGCTTATTGTGTGACAGGTGCTGGGCTAAATGCTTCATCAACATATCATCAAAATGATAACTTTTTGCAGCAATATGATGAATTATGAATATCCCCATTTTGCAGATGAGGAAAGTGAGACTCAGTGTTGAGTAACTTTCCCAAGACTGAAAAGCTAGTAATACTAGTGGAGGCATGACACAAAGCCTGCTCGTTAACAGTCATGAAATCTCATTTGCCAGACTTTGTTTCCCCTTGTGTCATGTACTCAGCTGCTCAGTGCATCTCTAGGGCATGTTACAGGTTTTACATTCTGTCATTGTATGAAAGGAAAAGTGCAAACATTTTAGTTTATTTTTATTTTTATAAGTATTATGAATTATCTTTGCAACCCTGACAATGTTTGTTTATCATAATGTACATGTAGGATCTTTAACTGTACAGTTCTTTCAGACACTTGAGTGCCTGTTCATGAAACACTAGAGGACAACTAAGCAAATAGTAAAATACTATTTATTTGCATTTTCTGTTAACATGTGCTTGTAGGCATATAAGATTTAGCTGTTTTCTGATGAAACATATGGCTCTTTTGGACAAAATGTTCAGTAGAAAAATGAATTAAGAGATTCAGCTCTAACTCAAATTTGGGATGCTCCTAGTACCTCGCGTAGAACAGATGACCAGTACATACTTGTTTATTCATTGAGTAAACAAAAAAGATAAAAATAGTGGAGAAAGGTGCTCTGTGTTGATTTATTCTCAACTGAGACTAATACCTTAAAAAGAAACGAGTATACCTATCAAAATATTTTGAAGTAATTGTCCAACAAGTGATGGTTAGTTTTACTGAGATCCATTTTTATTGATTCATGATCTAGTCTTTTAACAAAAATTGATTAAATGTCTAGTATGTGCAGTTATGGTGCTAGTTACTGGCATTGTAAAGGTGAACAAAATGGATAAGCTCTGCCTCCATAAAACTTAGGTTTCAGTGAGGAAAACAATAAAATACGAAAACGAAAAGTAAATTTCAAATAGCAACAAGTGCTCTGTTTTAATGTCAACAGTCATTTGGTGAAACTGCTGAGTTGGGAAGGGTGCTGTAGGCCCCCTTCCAACCCAGACACACAAAATATGCTTAGGATGAGTCACAAATAACGCAAAGTGCAAGCACAGTAAGCACCACTTATTAAATAATAGCAGTATTCATAATATTTATTAAGGGGAGCTTTAAATCTAGCAAATCATTATTTTGGCTATAAATTGTAAGTCAAATACTAACTGTGAGATCCTAGTTTGGATTGAAACACATTTTTCCTTGGCCAATGTAGTAAGACTTTATATAGTTGATCTAGGTGTAAGCAGTTATTTTATTTTTAGGCATTAACAGATTATGGAATTGTGCTTCTTCTTGATGCTGGAAAAACTGTGACATTAAATACCTTCATTAATCGTGGACTCATCTATAAAGAACTAGAGCAGTACAGATTTGCATTAGAGGTAAGCCTTTCTGTTTACTTGTAAAAATGCACCCACCTGATTTTACATGTTCACTTTTGAAAATAATGAACAAGTTTTTCTTAATATCAAGTGGCAGTATTAATGAGCAATAATTCAATGTTAGCAAGAGTTGTATTTAAACACTTTGAATGACTAATAGACCCTTTATTTTAAAAAAGTGTATTTTTGCTTTGTTTTGATTACAGGCAAATAGCCAGTATGTAAAACAAAAACAAAAACAAAAAAGGTTCTGATTTGATGAAATATCACCTCCACTAAGGGAGTAATCTTGACAATACACAAAATACAATTATTTGGCAAATAAAATGATTTATGTATTGTTTACGTTGCTTCTTGGTGCTCACTCTCATTCACAATTTTCCTCATTCCCCATTGAAAATATATCTAAACAAATCTGTTTGTTTTGCGTAGAGCAGAAAATAGCAGCTCAAAATGGGCTACTGAGAGTATGAGGCACAGGTACTCAGAATTGCAATAGTAGATAGCATCTGCAATATATCAAAAAGAAACAGGTGGTTAAAATGTATTTCTTTATAGAATAATTAGACAAAATCCACCATTCTGTTTTTATCTTATTTGTATTATCAAATTTAAATTAACTTTGGAGTTAAGATTAATAAATACAAAGCAAGTGCTGTCTGTTAAGAGTTGGCTTGGGACTCCAGTTCTGAGCAGCGGGGCCCCGGTTTGGATCCCACATTAAGGCCAGTGATGCTGCGCCCTCTACAGCTAAGATGGTGAACAACAGCTCAACCTGGAGTTTGGCTGCCCTGAGTTGCGGGCGATGGTGTAGGCTGCAGTGGGGCTGCCGTAAGCTACCATGAGTGGCCGGCAGCCAGTGTGAGTGGCCAGCAGCTGGTGGGAGCTGCCAAGAGCCGTGGCCATCCTGTGGCCAGCGACCGATCTGCCTCACCCTGGAAGAGCACAATGATAATACCAACATGGGCCAGTGAAGCAACGTCCTCCACAACTAGACTAAAGAACAAAAGGACAGCAACTTGTCTGTTTCCCTTTCCCAATTCCCCAATGCTGTTCCCCTCCCCCAATTCCCCAATAAAATCTTAAAAAAAAAAAAAGTGTTGCAAAGCAAAAAATAAATACCAATTTGAAGTTTGCAGTTAAATAATGGTAATTTTAATGGCAATTTTGCTTTTTTCTGTTTTTGAGGAACTATAAAGAAACATTATGGAGTGGAGTGTTTCCTATTTTTTTCATCTCCAAAGATGGCTTATATTATTTTTCTACTTCTGGAGACATCTTTTGAGATTCTGTCCAACAGAATTACTTATTATTAAGGATTTCTGAGAAATGTTATTCTAGGCAATTTACACTATGATGAACTGTAATTCCAAAAGTTGAACTTTAGGTTTTGGTTTTGTGATATGCCATTTGGAATTTCCTCAGGTAGGAGGAGGCAAAGAACTTCTTTGTTTGGAGTAGGCAAGAAAGCTATGGAACTCAGAGCAACAGTGCTGGGGTGGCAATGTGTGAAAAATAGGGGTTCAGGGCAAAAGATCTCAGCTGTTGGAGAATTAAATGTAGGGCTTATATTCTCTACTGGGTAAATATTTATTTTTTATGTAATATCAGCATACCAGGTTCTTAACAATGCTGCAATTTATAATTCTAACTTATAGATGAGACACTGATATTCAAAAGAATTAAATAAAGTCTTTCATCCAGGAAGTCTTAGAGCAAGATTTGAACTCAGGTCTTACCTGATTCCAAATCGTATGGTCTTTCAGACAAGGCAAGGTATTGGCATTGATTGGTATTTAAGGTATAGAGTAAAACCAGACGATTTCCAGTCCTTGAGGAATTCATGGTCTAGGGGAAATCATTCTCAACCCCTCTTTCCTTACACTCTCCATATAACTCATGAGCAAGTTCCGTCAGCTTTACCATCAAAGCATATTTTGAATTCAGTCATTTCTCTTTTTTGCCACTATTCTCCTCCTAACTTAAGCCTCAACCATCTCTCCCCCAATGAAGAACTATAAGACAAAATAATAAAAGGGCTAGATGAAGAACCAGGAGACAGTCTTAATACCTACCCAGGGAAAAATTTTTAGTGGGAATTATTGATTAACGAAGAGGTCAAGTAAGATGAGTGCTAAAAACATATGAGTTAATTGATAGTTATACGATCTTCATAGGAACGCCTGATCAGGAAGTAAAGTGCAGCATTTAGAGCGGCACTGTTTAGGAAGTTAATGGTTAAGCTTGTTGGATGGAGAACATCTGTTTATCTCTTCCTGCCATCTTGGAAACCTACCAGGAAGACAATAAAGGAATAAAAAAGACTTAATCCCACAAGGTTAAAGATAGTGGAGAAGAAATGTTCAGGCCCCTAAAACTACCATTCCGGATTATAATGCCTCAAATTTAAATATGAATGGGTAGCCAAGACTCCTATAATCCATGGAAGTAAAATAAAGATGAAAACAAGCGAATTGCCATAGATATAGGGATGGTGGGAGAAGGGGAGGTGTGTGGAGTGATGGTGTATAATAGCTCAATTCTATCCTATGTGGGAAGTTAAACATGATACAATACTTACGTTATTTTGAAATTTGAAGGTAAATAGTGGAAAACATAACAGAGGTAAAAATAATTGCCTTTGGAGTGTGGGAGAATCATTGAAACATTGTAAGTCTTCTAAGTTTTATTGGACCCTATACACTATATACGTGGGTTACTTTGATAAGAATAAAAGTAAATAAGTGAAAAATGTCTTTAGATGCAATTCACAAATTACAAAATAAAATTGACCTTATTAAACAACACGAATAATAGGAAGTTGATGGAATTTGGGGATATGGAGATAGTGAGTGTTAACTATGCTTTCAAAGCAATTGGTTGTGACAGAAACTAGAAAGACAGGGCCACGTGTAGGTTGTAGGCAGGGAGGGTTGAGCAAAGGCACCTTAGGTTAGATTGGGGCAGTGAGACAAGGATTAAAAATACAGAAAACAGCAGGAATACGAGGGAGCATGTTTCCAATGGAGATGGGAAGGAATGAGGTCAAGAGTCTGTCCTCTGACAAAGAAAGACAGTGGGGGCGAAAGTCCTTACAAATGAGCTCTTCAGTGGAGGGAATTTGCTTTGTCCGAGTGACTGTGTGTAGTTTGTTATTTATGATCCTCATATTGGAGAAAAATTAATACAGAAGAGAAAAATCATAAAAACTGCTGCTAGCTTTATTCTAAGTCATTCTAATAGTCACCATTTATGTCAATGGCTGGTAATTAATGCCTAACGACCATTATAACATAACAAAGATTATGTATATAGAGTCAAGCTGACTTTTGTAAGTTTTGTCGGACTGCAAAACTAAACTTGGAATTCTCAGGCTTTTAAGTTCATTCCTCATTAATTCCCAAAATTAACAGGCATGTTTGTAAGAAATCTCACTTGTAAGTTTGCCTTCATTTTAACAAACAGTCCTCTTAGGGGAATTATCTGGTAGCATATTTGATTAGATTATATTTGATTAGACAATAAAGTTCTTCTTCTAAATAATTCCATTTAGTATCAAAATATGCTTCAGGAATCTGTTTATATCCACACATTACTATGTGACTCAAACTGTCCCCCTCTAATAGGATCCTGGCTGGGTTTCACCCTACTACTCCCTCTGCCACCCCCAATATTTGCAGAAAACATTTTACCCACACAAGACAGCCAGCTTCCTCCCTGTGGTACAGCCAGGGAAGGTTTGTGGAAGGAGGAAGGGGAGCAGGAAATGGGGAGGAGGAGGGAGAGACAGACCATATGGTTAGCTCCTCTCCAGTTGGGGGGAAAGCAGATCTCTGACACCTGCTCCCTAAGGCTTTAGAGGGTGGTGCCCCAGCCTCTAGGAAGGGAGTGTGGAGGGATTTCCTTTTGCCCTCCCAAGGACATTACAGCACTCTCCACTTTTTAGCTCCGTCACATGAGGTTACAACCAAAATTGCCCACAGAGATTCCTGCAGAAGCAGTCCTTTGGGAACAAGCAAAACCATTGCAGTTCACATGATATTTTGATATGTCGAGGTTTATTTAAATATTTTATTAATTTCACATTGGTGATGTTCTTATTTTGCTTCAGATCTCAAATATTTTTGTAGAGCTCTGAAAAGCTTATGACCTTTGAACCATGTGCCTCTGGGGCCTAATGGAGGATAGTGTTCCAATTCATGATCTCTTGCATACTTAGCACTTTTAATTCTCTTAAACAACCTCTTCCCCAGGGCCATTCCAGTCCATCCCAGCTAACTTTCTTAACTCAAAATCTTGGGATTAGAGTTTCCATTGCTCCCTTTCAGGAGTTTCTAGGGTCCCTGTACAAAATGATACACTTCTCCCCAGAAGTATGGGTTCCAAAGGCAGGAACAGCCTTAGCTAATCCATACAAAAGGCCCAGTTGTGTCCTTAGCTGGGCCTGGGTGTCAGCCTCTCCTGTAGTCATTGAATGCCAAAGGTTCTCTATCAGTGAATTTCCATTTCTATATAGATGGGCAAGTCTCTGGTGGTATGCACTCGGAAAAAAACAATAAAAAGAAAGTAAATGAGGTACCTTATTACACATGGTAGGGCAAAAACTCAGGAAAAGTGGAGCCCATTAGCACAATATTCTGAGTGAATTTTCAGTTAAGGGTTTCCTCCACTCCATCCATTCTCACTAGATGTGATGCTAAGAGGGAAAAATAAAGTTTTAAGCAGATGTATATTTTAATGCTGTGTTAAGTATATTCATGGTAGAACCAAAGTTAGAAGGAAGTTTTAAGAAAGCACAAAAAAGAATGTTGTAAAATTAACAAAAATTTATAAAACTGTTTCAGGATTTTAAACAAGCTGCACTGATAAGCAAGACTAATGTGAGCCTTTGTCAAGCTACCGCCATGTGTTATTACAGGTATGGAGGACGGTTCGTATTGAAGTGTAACAAGTGAGACTATCTAGTAATTATAATAGAAGAATAGAAGAACGAGAGGAAAACATAGAAGTGACATAAGCACAAAAATGGGGAGAGACACAAAGAATCCCTGTATAGAAGTGGGAAGCACAACTGTGTCATTAGCACCCTTCTGCCTTCTAATAAATTATTTTAGCCAAGTCTGCATGTAAATACCTGTGTCATGGCATGGGGGTACCCATCTCATTTAAGCCTATTTACTGGGAAAGGACGTAGGTGGTATACAGAATAAAATCAGGCATAGCTTGAAATGTCTAAGAATAAAGTCAAGAAATTAATTTTGTCCCTAAAATGAAACTAACTTTTAAAAAGCCCTTCTTCTGAAAGAGAGTGCTTTTGAAAAATTACGTATTTTTAAAAACATTTTGCATTTAGAAAATTATAAATCTAACACTAAAGCAATACCAGTAAATATCTACAAAAAAACCACAATAGAATCTATTAAAAAGTATTACTTAAAACATTATTACCTGTTTCTGGGATTATTGTAAAGATAAGTAATAGAAGGGGAGAAAGGAATAAAAGAGAAAAGTTATTAATACATAAAAGGCTAAAATACAGAAGAGAATTAGTTTATAATTTTCTCTGAGATAATATTTGCTGGATTTTGCTAGCTATGATGTTTACATATCCACATATACATTCGACATCTAAAAATTAATTTCTGGTCACTTTGCTTTTAAGAGCGTAGGGATTCAGCATGTGAAGATTTTAATGTGGGACACATATATTTGGTTAAATAATAGTTTACAGCGTTATTTTTCAGGAGAGGAACAATAACAATTAATGGGAGGGGGAAATTAGAATAGTTCATAAATCATATAGACTAGACTGTATAAATATCCAACTCAGAGAATAGACAGTTTGACTATGAGATCAACATTCTTTTTTTTTTCCTTCTAGGACATAGATAGCACTGCTACATTTTCCTATGAGAGTTAGATTTTTTAAATTTTACGAACACAGTAATATAATAACTGGAACTTATGAAGGTGTCTTTGGGTTTAAAAAGCTAAACTGGGACCTTTAATGTTATATAGTCAGAGCACATAGTCACAGCATTGTCTTATTTTAATCCAGCAACCGTTGTATAATCCATCTCTTTAAGTAATTGTCATTCTTAAAAAGAGATGGAATAATGATGACTGATGTGTTTGTTTTGGTGGGTGAGTGCAGACCAAATGTGTCTGACATCATTGCCTTCTCTTAAAATTAAAGACAAACTGCAAAATTTCTCTGAACCCCATTCATGTGTTTAGCAACTATTAGAGTCAGTAAATTTCTCTATGTGCCAGTACCCAGTCTCTTTCATGAAATGTAATCACTGGATATACTGTATGGCGGAGCCTTCTTAAGCTCATGCTGCTTTGCAATTCCAAATAACCAACTTCCATCAGCCGACTAGAATCTCTATTGTCCTTTAATAAAAGTAGAATTTAAATCAACAATAAAGTCCTGATAACTCACATTCCCAATTCTATGTGCTTTGGGTTTTGACAGTCTCACTAAATTTAACAATAAAAAAGTATTTAGTGATTGGTTATATTTAGTTCCCGAAAAAATATTTTTGCTTTTCAAGATAGGCTATAACACACTTATGTCACAGCAGCATGGTTTCTAAGTACTGAGACACATTATTGGCGTCTTAGAATGGGGAAAGTAAAAATTTTTTCATTTGGAAATTTTTAAATAAAAGACTAGATCTTTAAATTTTAGGGCTTTGATCTTTGAACTCATGAGGTTGCAGACTTTTCAAGTATGCCTTTGTATATCTCTCGTTCTCACTCTTGTGGTTGCTAGGAGACAACATTCCTTAGGCTGAATATCCTACTTGTTGCCCAATTTGGTCACTAAGAGTGTTATGGTAGAGTTAATTTTTAGATCTCTTTGAAAAGGTCACCTTCAGATGGAAAAAAAAATGCCACAGGGGGAGAGCCTGATTACTCAGTCACATATCCTACCCACTTTTTTACTTCAGCACATTTATTTTACTATCTTCCTAGTTGCATAAAATATTTTTGAATCTTTGACTCTGCAAGCCACATTCTTTAGTTTTTGGAGGTATTTATGATTTATTTGTACAACTCAGTAGGGCACATCTGGTTACGTATGTGATTAATTTAGAAAATGTGGTGGGCCTTTGTGTCTGCGGCCTAGCCTGCAAGCTCCTCACACGACCCATAGGCAGTGGACACGCTAATTCACCTTTTGTCAGTGATCACAGTATTTTATACAAACACATTTGATTTTAGAAAAACGAATTTAATGTATTTTTATATTTGTGGTAACTGATGTTTAACAATTTCTATATTGATGAACATGTATCCTGATATAACGTAGGTAGTCTGCCACATTTGCCCGTTGTCTAATGGCCATGAGATTATTTATCAAGAGCTTCACAATCTGTAGGACACTGTGTGATATACACACCTTTAGCAAATGAAATTGCTCTTTCTATGGTGGTATCTGTTTCATTTTTTTCCTCTATTGATGCCGGGAGCAGGGGAGTCTCTGGTTTTGACACTATCCCCTTTTCTGGACTTGATTTTTAGTCACCATCTGCTTTAAAGTGCTTGCTAGGTGGCTTTCAAGGTCCCTGTCCAGTATTAAAGTTTAACAATTATTTACTTAGAATGGACTAGATGCTTGTTAAACGTTAGTGCTGATAGATACAGAAAAACAGCTTTCTCCATGTTAATTTAGATTAAATACATATAATTATTAGGTATGCGATGAGATGGAAAAGGGACTCCTTTACGAACAAATATTTGATTCCTTCACCAGCCCTCACTTCACCACAAGAGAATAATCAGGGAAGACAGAGCTATCATTTAGTCAGATATTCCCTAGTTAATAAATAAAATGCATTTTTCTTCCTTTTTTCTTCTTTCCTGTCCTAAAAGAAAGGATCTGCCATTATAGAAGATTTGAAATAAGGACTCTCATGTGATAAAAATTCGGTTCATTTCCTTATATAAGGAAATACATATACATTGATTATAATCTGATTTAAATAGTGTATTCCATCAGTAATAGCATATGCTTCTTTTTTTCCTATATCGGTTGCTGGTAGCTATTAAAAACAGGTTCAGAAGTGCTATGCATCCTTTTATAATTCTGAAAACAGAATTCTAGAATATCATCCCAGCATATTCTGCTGTGCATATGGCTCTTACGATCCCTCTTTCCTTCTACTTTTTTTTTTTTTTTTTTGAAGGCAGTGTCACTGGCCCTCGTATGTGGGACCGAACCGGGGCCGCTGGCGTCCCAGGCCAGTGCTTAACCACCGCGCCACTCGGCCGGCCCTCCTCTTTCCTTCTACCACCCTTAGAAGAACACTTCAGATTTCCTTGGTCATACGGACTTATGTACTTACTTCCCTATGATGGATAATAAAAATGAAAGGTGTTTTTTTATAAGGGTCAATGCAAATCTTTATGAAAATGTTATATGCAAGAAAGCACTTAGATAATTCATTAGAAAGTACCAATATTTTTATTTATTTTCAGAAATAAAGAGTTTGAAGAAGCTGTCCATTTCTTCACCTGGGCTCTTAACATTGATCCATGTTTTCTGGATGCTTACATTGGACGGGGAAATTCTTACATGGAGTATGGTCATGATGAAGCCACCAAACAAGCACAGAAGGACTTTCTGAGAGCATTGCATTTTAACCCAACCTACACAAAAGCCAGAATTAGTTTATGCTATCATTTGCAGGTAACATTATATAAAAAAATCTTGGGTCATAAAAGCACCTTTTGGACAAGAGAAAGAATATATTTGGCCCATTCCTGGTGATGGGGACACTTGCTATTTCTTTGTTTAGGAACATTTTATCTTTCCCTTACTATTAGTATCCAGAGCAGCAGTGAGAAACAGGGGTCTAGTTAGTTTCAGGGAAGCCTGCCTGTGAAGCGTACCTGGGGACCTGGTGTGCTAGGGACATGAGGATCTTTTGAACTCGAGTATCTTTAATGCCTGCACCCCCTTCTATTTCACCCCCACACATATAGACACCTTTTAAACTTTGCTTGATGAGTTTCACATATAAGAACCTGGCCTAATATATGTTTCACCAGCTTATACCTGGGTTCCATATTGAATTAGTGAAAAGCCAAAGGGAATAGACAATGTATGAAAGTTCTGAAGTGGACTCCAGCCAGCCAGTGGGTCAGAAAACCAACCACTGTATAGGAACTTCTGAATTCAGGCCATCTTCCAAATGGTAGTGAACTAGAACATACTGGGAAGATAGGACACCAGGCATATACCCTTCCGGTAAGATGGAAGATGTGTTTTCCAAGCAGGTCTCAGTGGTTTCCAGGATACTTGAATCTGAACCACGCACTCACCAAGCTATTTGTACTAATAAAAGATGTAGTGACATTCTTGGAATAAAGTACTAAAAGGGCTACTCCATGAAAAGGAACTGAGTCACCTTAAATCCTCTTTGCATCCCTTTTATTATTAAATAATATGAACAATGGGCAAAACATACATTCAAATTACTATAAATTGCAGAAATTCCTGTTAATAATCTACCATTAAAGTTGATTTTGTTTCCCTTGAAAACAAGTAGATTTGGCTGAGGTAAGACGAACCATATTGCAGGTGGTTGTTAAGATTGTGGTTATAGTGAGTGAGGTATGCCCAAAAACTTATTAATAAGGGAAATGAGATGGCCTTCTGAGGGTTAATCGTAACATTAGCCATTACTGGATCACAGTGGAAATTTGTAAGGTCAATTTAAAGAGACAGGATGACTCCCCAAGCAGCTAGAGCTGACTGCTCTCCAATGAAATGCGTTACCCTTTATCGTATTCAGCAGGCATGTCCTAAGCACCTAATATAGGACCAGAACTGATTTAGGCTGCAGCAGTGAACAAATTATACTTGGTTCTTGTAGAGTTTACTACCTAGTGGAGAGATGAGCATCAAGCAATTATATGAACAATTATTTAATTACACGCATAAAAGCAACAAAGGAAAAGGATAGGTTTGGGGACAATTTATAACAAGGGACCTAGCTTTGAGGGGTCAGGGAGGGCTTTTTGAGAAATGAACACTATTTGTTTGTTTGTTTGTTTGTTTGTTTGTTTGTTTATTTATTTATTTTTGAGGGCAGTGTCACTGGCCCTCATATGTGGGACCTGAACCGGGGCTGCTGGCTTCCCAAGCCAGCGCTTAACCACCGTGCCACTTGGCCAGCCCAAGGAATGAACACTTTAAATTGAGGTGTGAAAGACCAGTGATAAGTCAGGGCACAGAGCTAGGGGTAGGAAATAGTGTCCCAGATGGAGAAAGAGACAGAGCCCAGTGGACAGAATGTTATGGACAAGGAGAGATGAGACTGGATGCGAGATGAGACTGGAGAACTGAATAATGACTGGAGGTGAAGGCCCTGCAAGCCAGTTAAAAATGTGAATATCACCAACCAGAACAGCAACACCAGATTTGTGTTTTATAAAGATCTTACCGTGTACAGTTCCACCTGAAAGAGAATTAGAAAAACACATCAGTATGAAGAAGGATTGAATCAGGAAAGGAAGGAATGAACAATGAGTTAAGAGAGGCCCATCCAAATCATGCCCAGGGGAAAGAGGGACCACTTGTTCAGCAAATACTTACAGATTCCCCCACCATCCGCCTAACACGAGAGACACAGTCGTGAGCAAAGCAGACGTTAGGAGCAGAGACAGCAATAATCTCACTGCAAGTATTTTTTGCAGCTTAATATTCTAATAACCCAATCTGAATTTGCCTGATTCCTTGTTTATCAAACAAACTTGTCATGATGCTGTTGAATTCCACATAATTTGCCCAGAGGGAGAAGATTTGCTGGTTAAAGAACAGTGTCTAGTCATCACATTAGTTATATTATTAGTTTTGTGCAAGTGTTCCTGGGCTCAGTTCAGTGTATGTGTCAGCTGCTAAGATTCTGTGAAATTGGGTTTTTGAGCCCATGAGAATAAAGGACAGGCTCTGGACCATCCTGAATCTATCAACTGACTTTTTTGTGATGAGGTATTTAGTTGCCAGTTGGTCTCTAGGAAATACTCTGACATCGTTCTATAAACAGTGCCCCCTCCAGATCTTTATTCTTGTTTTTCAGTTGGTGGTAAGGTTGGTATGGATAGATGTTTGGTAGATTTGTATGCAATTTCCATGGAACACGTATAGTGATCCGAAAATTCCAGAGGCTGGTACAACTTATCAAAGTAGGTTTTATACCAGTAGTTTATGCATTTATTTATTCAAAACATATTTATTTTATTATATATATTATGTATAACTGGAGATTCAATGCAAGCAAATAAATGCAGTCCCTGACTGTGTGTGCAGAGCTCAATGTAAATTTTGTGGTGATTGTCTAAAGCAATTGGTGTTTCACATGGTGGCATGATTTCATGTTGCCCATGATTGGTATAAAAGATGACTCTGACAGATTTATTTTAATTAAACTTTCAGCACAAATACTCAGAGGTAATAATTAGTTGAATGCACTCACAGTACAGCCTACTTCCTTGTTTAAAATATCTTAGATTTAGCACAATATAAATATACTCTTACTAAAGGTTTTATTTGATTAAGTTAGAATCATAAACATTGGTAACGTTATAGATAATTTCCTACTTCATGTAAATGGAAAATTCTTTTAGACCCAAGGAAAATTCCAGAAAGCTTGGAACCACTTTACCATTGCCAGAGAAGTTGATCCAAAGAGCTACCTTGCCTATGAAGGAAGAGCTATGGTCTGTTTTCAGATGGGTGACAATTTTGCTGCAATTCAGGACATTAATAGTGCCATAAAGGTAAAAATCCACTTAGATTATATTATCATTAACAGAAATTAACACCAGCAATGAATAGGATGAAAGTAAAAAGTCCTTTGTTACCTTTTTAAAGGTAGACTTTGCGAAAAAGTGTCGTAGAAAAAATAGTATTTTTTATTTATTGGGTTTTTGTTGTTGTTGTTCTAGGAGATTCCTAAAGCAAAGAGTTATTTTGACTTGCCAATTTTATTACCTAAATTCATTTAAAATTTAAAAAACAAATACCTTAAAAATGTTGATTCCTATCAGTAAATGCAAGTTATAGTTTCATGGGATATCAATATTATTTTGTAATAAAAAATGAGTGCAAAAAAATAAAATAATGTTATGGGTTTGAAGGAACTAGAGAAAGAACAATGTAAATCCCCAGATTTTTCTGTAGTGAAGTGGCAAATAAAAATCTCAAGATTTATATACAGTGACAGAAATTTTTCCTTTTTAAATTTTTTTTCCCCTAGATTTTAAGATTCTGTTTCTGTAGGTTTGAGAAGATGTCATGAGTTTTGAGATGAGAGTAAAAAAGGAAAGAACTGAAAGATAATTGCTACTGCTTATGACAAATAAACATATTAACTATTTAATTTCTTTTCCAGCTTTAACTGAGCTAAACAGAAAAGCTTTTCTCCTTTTCTGTTCTTTGGAAAGGAACTGAATAAAGCACTAAGATTGTTTGTTTTGTTACTACAAAATGAACGAAGTGTTGACATTGAGCCAACTTCATACTGAGTCCTTTTTTAAAATATTTTCTCTAATGGAGTTTCATCTGAGCTATAAAATTACTTACTAGTTTCCCACAAGTGGATTTCATAATATTCATTTCTGCAGACATGAAATTGGAGATAAATACTCTTCCCAGATGCTAAATACTCATACTATTACATTGCAGATCAATACTACAGCAGAATTCCTAACAAATCGTGGTGTGATTCATGAGTTTATGGGTCAGCAACAGAATGCAATGAAAGATTATCAAGCAGCAATTTCTTTAAACCCCACATACTCACTGGCTTACTATAATGCAGGAAATACATACTTACGCCACAGGCAGTATTCCCAGGTAATGTGAGTTTTCCTTAACATTTTCTTTTTGACACTAAATGCTTTCCTTGCTATCTATAGTTTCGAAATGCAATCCTTATATTCCAGGCTAATCATCTATTAGCTCTTATTTTTTAAAAAATGTTCTCTTTCCTAAGAATGCTTAGAATTATTTACTGAATGTTTAACTTCTATAGATTTATTCTTATCATTATCAACTGTTCAACACTTGTCCAGTAAACATTGTTTTCGACTTACCAAGTATCAGCAAATGACTTGTCAGCTTGGATTCCTGTGTTCCTTGCTCCCACTTTGCCAAATCTTAGGCTTCCTTTAAGTCTCTTAAGATGTTATTTATCTCAATTTCTACCTCTTCTAGATTTCAGTCTCCTACCTTCTGGGAATAAGGAGATCTGGATGTTAGTTGTGATTTTATATCTTAATCTCTTTGGACCTCAATTTGTAATGTATGAAATAAAAGTGTTAGGTTAGGACATTTCTTATATTTTGAGTTTATTTTATTTGAACTGTAATGCATTTACATGATTCAAACTCTATTTATTTATTTATTTATTTATTTAGAGGGCAATGTCACTGGCCCTTATGTGTGGGATCCGAACCAGGGTTGCTGGCCTCCTAAGCCAGCTCTTAACCACCGCGCCACTCGGCCAGCCCACAAATTCTAATTTTTAAAAATCTATATTCACCCTTTTGTCCTGTTATCCTTCAGTTTATCTTATTCTTTGTCTTTTTGAGTCAAAAGCTTAATTCATTTATTGTCATCCTTTCATTTCTATTGTGATAAATTATTAAGGCTATGCCTTTTCCCCAAGTACTGCTTTTAGCAGTATCCTACATATTTTAGTTTTTGATGTTTTAATATGTGTTTCCCCCAAATTTTGCACTTGTAATTTTATTTTCTCTTTGATTCAAGAATAAATTAGTAGGGCAATTAAACTGTCCAGGTGGAAGGGCTTCTATATTTTCTAATGTTGGTATTTATTGAATTTTAATATGGCCTAATATATGGCAACTTAAAAAAGAAATACCAGGGTCCTCTTCAAAGATGAGTTTCTAGTATCAGAATGTAGAGTTAAAGTATATGTATAAGATTTACCTTATTAATTATATTTTTAATTCATCAATATCAACTTTTTTTTTTTCATTTGGTTTATCCGGGGCTGAAAAAGGTCCATCTAAATATCTTATCATTGGTGTGGTCCTATAGAGTTTTCTTTATATTTCTTATAATTTCTGCTCTTTGAAAATTGCTACTGCATTATTTCATGTATAGATATTTGTACATATTACATATACATTATAAATTGTGGCTTTCAACATTACACATGACCTTCTTTGTTTCTTTTAAGTCTCCTTGGAATAAATTCTATTTTAACTGATATGAAGATTGTGACCTCTGATTTCATTTGGTGTGCTTTTACCTGGGATTCCCTTGCTCTTTCTTTCATTTTCAATAATAGAATTCTTTGTTTTAGATGTGTCTCATTTTATATGGCATAGAGTTGAATTTTGCTTTATAAACAAATTTTAAATTTTTCAGTTTTTTAATAGGTGGGGTAAGCCCATTTACATTTTGGCATGATCAGTATATTGGGTTGTTGGAAAAGTCATGACGTATTCTTCTGTTTTTTGTTGTAAAAATGTGTCATGACTTTTCCAACAAACCAATAGTTGGTCTTACTTCTACTGTTTTATGTCATATATTTTTTTCTTTCATTTATTTTAAAAGTATTTCATTCTGGGGCTGGCCAAGTGGCACGTTGGTTAAGAGCTGGCTTGGGACATCAGCTCTGAGCAGCAGGGCCCTGGTTTGGATCCCACATATGAGGGCCAGTGACACTGCCCTCTACAGCTAAGATGGTGAACAACAGCTCCACCTGGAGCTGGGCTGCTGTGAGTCGCCCACCTCAGCATAACCTGCGGCAGTGGGCTGCCATAGGCTACAGTGAGTAGCTGGCATCTGGTGTGAACTGCCAAGAGCCTCCGTGAGCGGCCGTCCAGAGGCTGGTGACTGATCTGCCTCACTCAGGAAGAGTACAATGATAATACCAACATGGGCCAGTGAAGCAACGTCCTCCACAACTAGACTGAAGAACAAAAGGACAGCAACTTGTCTGTTCCACTTCCTCGATTCCCCAACACTGTTTCCCTCCTCCAGTTCCCCAATAAAATCTTTAAAAAAAGAAAGAAAAAAGAAGTATTTAGTTCTGTAGTCTGTTTAATTTTCTTCAGTTTTTCTGATATTTAGGAAGGGTTGTAGTTTTGTTTGGAAGATTACCTTTATAAGAATACCTTTATTCCTTTAGTTCCTTATTTCTTTAGTTTCTGTACTGTGAACAGCAATAAATTCACCCTTTCATCTCCTTCTGTCTTACTCTTCCCTCTTTTCTATTATTCAATTTTAGTTAATAATATTCTCTTTATAAAAGTGTTTATATTTGTATTCTTAAATATGCTTGAGCTTATTGTCTCAGCTTACTTTCCAAGGTCTGTCTGTTCTTCCATTTTGTTGTGAGTTTCATGGTTCCCACACTGAGGGAAGATTTAATATTTGCATACAATTTTGTTACTCTTATTTCAAATTTTAGTCTTAGTTCTCCAGTTAAATATATTCAATTCTTGTCATGAGGCTTTTTGCCAAAATTTCCCTCCCAACCAATCATTTCTTGGTTGTCTGAAATTAGTCCTTTAGTAGAGTCCTGAGAAAGAGACCATGAGAATAATATTCCTTGACTTTTATATATCAAATTTTTTTTTTAATTTCTTAACCTCTTAATTTCTCTTTCATTTTCATTGCCTTCTTCATGTCTCTCTTTTAAATCTTTACTGTGTTTTCTGAGATATATATTACCCCCTTCTGGACCTTATAATTCAGATTTTAAAAAAAATTTTATTCTGGTTCCATCCCATTTCCATGTCTTATCTTCCTGGCCACCTCTCTTCTGAAATTTTTTATTTCTGATTTACTTTTTTCTTAAAAATGTAGTTGCTTCTTTAATTTTTTTCTAGTTCATTTTGAAATGTTATGTTATAATTTTTATCTAGATTGTATCAATACTTTTTTTTAGTAAGTTTTTATCTTTTCAAAAATGAAGTTGTTTTTCATCTTTGTTTTTACAATGAAGGCAGACAAATTGCTTTTCTCATTGCTCATATTTGCTCATATTTGAATGAGAAAAATTATTTTCCTGGCCTGATAGCAGAGATTCTTGTGGGAAGCAGGGGGATGGGCCATGATAACTTTCCTAGTTGGAATTCTCTGATACTATAGCGAAGGACTTTCCAAAATGTCCTCTCTAGCCTAACCTGCTTTGGGAGGGCTTCTATCACAAGTTCTATGTTTCTCTGAACTTTTCATAGGGAAGTTTTCTGTCATTATTCTTCAAATAGGTTTTTAATTCCCTGCTCCCTCTCTTCTGGTACCCTGATAATGTGAATGTTGGTATGCTAGATGTTGTCCCAGAAGCCCTTTAAACTGTTGTCATTTTTTTGGATTCTTTTTCTTTTTAAAGTTCTGATTGGGTGTTTTCTGATACCTTATCTTCTAAATCACTGATTTGATCCTCTGTTTTATCTAACCTACTGTTGATTCCCTCTAATATAGTCTTCATTTCAGTCATTGTATTTTTTTATTTCTGACTGGTTCTTTTTTTTATGCTTTCTACTTCCATTTTTAAGTTTCCTATATCTTTGTTGAAGTTCTCCCTGAGATCATTGAACATCTTTATAACTAGTGTTTGGAACACTGCATCTGGTAGATAGCTTGTCTCCATTATGTTTAGTTCTTTTTTTCTGGAACTTTGTTCTGGTTTTTTGTTTTGTTTTGTGGTTGTTTTTTTTTAGCTGAGCCATCCTGCCACCTGTTGGCAGCTCAGTGGCAGCTCAGGTTGGGCTGGGCATCGAACTATTGTTGCTCAGAACTCAGCTCGTACTCTTGAGTGAGCTCTTTACCAACTGAGCTACTCAGCCAGCCCTTTGTTCTGTTCTTTTATTTGAGACATGTCTCCCAATTTTGGCTGCCTCCCTTTGTTTGTTTCTATGTTTTAGGTAGGACTGGTATGTTTTAGTAGAATGGCCTTATGTAGTAGGTGTGCTGTGGGACTCAGTGGCACAGTCTGCCTGGTCACCTGAGCTGCACATTCCAGGTGTGTACCTCATGTGGGTTGTGCATGCTCTTCTATGGTAGCTGAGCCTTGGTTGCTGTTTGCACATCAACAGGAGGGACTGACCCTCAGAATCATTGGTTGTGAGGACTGGCTGTGAATACAATGGAGGAGTTGTGGTGGAGGGGCTGACCCTACAGAGCAGGATCTGCCTCAGCAGGGCTCTGGTGCCTGCCTAATTCACCCCTTTGGTGTGTCGTTCTTGGAAGCAGCTGGGTGATGTTGCAGCCATTTTGAAGCTGGCCACTGGGTGTGCCAGCCCCAGGGCTACCTGGGAGGGGACACACTGCAGGTCAAGTTCAGCCACAACCTTTGCCCCACCTGGGGCCACCTGGCAGGAGCCACAAAGCAATCTGCAGATAGACTGCTGCCTGTCCCATGCTTGGAAGTGCCTTGAGAGGCCAAGCCACAAACCAAGGCTGGCTGCCACAAAGCCAGGTTTAAGGCTGCTAACCCAGAGGTATGGAACATGCTCAAGGCAGATGCTGCTTGTCTGAGTCCCATGAACCTTTGAGAGACCCTGGGAAAGTCTGCAGCATGAGCCAAGGTGGTCAGCTTGTCTGAAAAAGCCACTGGAATCATCTTGGGTATGGCCAAAAGTTGGATGGGGTAGGATCTCAGAATCATCAGGGTATAGTTAATGAATGGTGTTAGCCAGGTTGATGGAGACTCAGATATGGTGGCTACCTGTGTCTGCACACCGGGAGTGGGGAGGGCTCAAAAACAAACAATGACTTTTGCCAGCTCCTTCATCCATCTGCCAGAAAGTAGCCCCTCCAGCCCTAGTCCTGAAGTCAGACACTTCAGTCCCTCCCTACCCCACACCCAAATATCTCTGTTGCTTCTCCAGCTGATTCCCCAGTGCTGGAGCTCAGAGCCAGTGATTCCATGTGAGTAAGTCTGTGCGCTGTCCCCTTAAGAGGAGTGCCTGGGACTCCAGCCACCCTCCATCTCAGCCACAATGTTCACTGGTTTTCACAAGAAATTATGGATATTTCTCTCCCTAGCACTGGAACCCTGGGCTGAGGAGCCTAGTGTGGTACTGCTACCCCTCGTTCTTTTGGGGTGGACCTCCACAGCCGAGATATGCCTTCTGATTTTTAATGGTCACACGCAGGTGTGGGACCAGCCTGTTTTTTTGTCTCTGCCCCTCCTACCAGAATCAAGGTGGCTTCTTCTGTATGTCCTTAGTTGTAGGGCTTTGTTTCAGCAAGTTTTTAGCTGATTTTCAATAATGGTTGTTTTGTAGTTTAGTTGTAATTTTGATGTGGTTGTGGGAGAAGATAAGCACAGCATTTACTTATTCCACTATGTTGACTGGAACTCATGCATAAAACTACTCTGTCATATCTAAAATGTAGTTTGAGTGCCCTCTCTCTCTTTATTTTTTTTTAGTATGGCTCTATTTCTTTTGCATTATTATTATTATTATTATTATTATTATTATTAGTTACAGATTTACAAAATAATGCAATAGTTATTTTTTTCACCCCTTACAAAGTGACTCCCTCCTCCCTTGCCCCCCACACCCGATATCATACATATCTATTACAATTCCATTGACTCCATCCCCACACTATATTCCATATCCCATGACTATACATGTGTTAAATTATAGTTGACATATAATATTATTCAGCAGCACCTTCAGATGTACAGTGCAGTGGTAAGGCCATTACACCGTCCATGAAGTGGTCTCCCTAAAAGGACATGCATCCATCTGTTCCCCTAAAAAAAAATATTTACAACCTTATTGATTATATTCCCTAAACTGTCTCTTCTATCTCTGCAGTAGTATTGTAGTTAACAATTACGTTGCCTCGTCCCTTATCCTTCTCCCATCCCCATCCCATCTAGCCCTCATCAGTTTTTTTATTTGTGTCTCTAAGACTATTTCTGTTTACATTGCTCATTTATTCAGTTCTTTAGATTCCACATATAAGTGAGATCATATGGTATTTGTCTTTCTCTGACTGACTTATTTCTCTTAACATAATGTTCTCTAGGTCCACCCATATCGTTGCAAATGGTACGATTTCTTTCTTCTTTATAGCTGCGTAATATTCCATTGTGTAAATGTACCACAGTTTCTTAATCCAGTCGTCTATCGATGGGCATTTCAATTGTTTCCAAGTGTTGGCTATTGTAAATAGCACTGCAATGAACATAGGGGTGCATATTTTTTTTCGAATTAGTGTCTTGAGTTTTTCAGGATAAATGCCTAGGAGTGGAATTGCTGGGTCAAAAGGTAGTTCCATTTCCAATTTTTTGAGATACCTCCATACTGACTTCCATAGTGGCTGCACCAATCTACAATCCCAACAACAATGCAGCACAGTTCCCTTTTCCCCACAGCCCCGCCAGCACTTGTTTGTTGATTTTTTTATGATAGCCATTCTGACCGGAGTGAGGTGGTATCTCATGGTGGTTTTTATTTGCATTTTCCTAATGATCAGTGAGGTTGAACATTTTTTCATATGCCTGCTGGCCATCTGTATTTCCTCTTTAGAGAAATGTCTCTTTATTTCCTCTGAGTATGGCTGTATTTCTTCAAAACTGGGAACACATTGCCTGGGCAAATATTTCATCTAAAATGTATTCTGTCCTGTGTCTTGATATACTGGATGCTTGGATTTCGCAGTGCACACTCCCTCTAGATACCCTGGAAAGAAGATTTAGGGTCCGAAGAAAGCATCCCTCAACAGATCAAATAATCTCTAGAGGGTTAAAACATGTATGTATTCTGGCTTCTTTTATTGTTAGTGATTTAATGATTTTAAACCAAATTTGGATGAGCTATTTGTATGCATCATGAACTACAGGTGACTTTTTAAAAATAATTGGATCTGTTTTCTGATTAGTTAGAGATATGAGAGCATAGACCAATTGCTTAAACATCAAGGCCATCCATTGTGGTTGATGTCTTTGGCCTTTAATTGCTTAATAGTTAATACTCCTGTACTTCAAGTAACCTCATTTATTATAAGCTTTCTTTTCTTAAGTAATATAGTTTGGGAGCTATAATAGAAAGTTACACTGTTCAAAGTTAGGCACACTATTGTGTTTTACTAAGTTTTATTATTTTAGGTGATGTAGGCATTTGCTCCTACCTGATTGAAGTCATGCTATTGTGATGCATAATTGTGTTGCCTTTATTGATCATTTATTGGTGAATTAAATGAATCCTAAATTGTGTTTGAAGGAAGTCTTGGTCCTGCTTAGAGTCATTCCCTTGCCTCATTTCTGATGATTGTGAGTCCAGTCTTCTGTTCAGGAATAAATTCTATTTGAGCTATTCACAGAAGGATGTCAACTCTGCTGCCATCTTAACAGATCCTTCAGCTGCACTCACCTGCACTATCTTGGGATGAGATGGGTTACAAAATTTGATCTAATTGTCTGTCACAAATCATAGGCAGCCAAGTTCACGGAGTATTGCCTGAGGGCTATCATGTGTCTTTATGTGTAGACAATGAGGAAAATATCAATAATAATTGAGTGCTTACTAGGTTTAGTGTATCATACTCTGTACTTTACTATTAGCTCACTTAATCCTCATAGCGATACCGGAAGCAGAGTTCTATTTGTTAACTCCATTTTATAGATGAGAAAAGTTGAGGCAAAGAGAGCTTTAGGTGCTCACCCAAAGACAAAGAGATAGTAAATGGTGGAGCTAGGGTTTGAACCTGTAAATCTGGCTCCATGGTCTGGGCTCCTGGCCGCCATGCTATCAGTGTTTCATTTTACCTGTGATGGTAGTTAACTGAGGATTAATCCCTGGGAAACAGAGAAAAATAGTTCAGTGAAGGATGCTGTAGAAGATGATCAGAGAGGTAGGAGAAAAACCAGAGATATACCATATCTCAAAGTCAAAAAGAGTTTTAAGGAGGAAGGATGTGTGTTTATGCCACAGAAATGTCATCAAAGAAAAGTACTAGAAAATGTCCACTGAGCTTGAGGACACCTTCAACCTCAACAAAAACAAACTCATGGAATAGGGGGAGGTAGCTGGAAGCTAGATTGTGGTGTATTGTGGAAACAATGGAGTGAAAGGAATTGCAGGGAGCAAGCTCTATTGTGAAAAATGACTTTTCCTTTAGGTTAAGTTTTAAAGTAGGAGCAAAATTTTTATCCATCATGGAGTTAGAGAAGAGATTCCTATCATGAGTGGTAGGGTGTCTAATCAGCATCTCAAGCTATTTATGATGAAGGACGAGTTTTTTAAAAATTTCCAGTTTGTTGTTGATCAAGACCCCAACACTTGAAGGGTCCCTGCCAGCTTAATGATGTATTGTGAATAATCAGGAGTCTTTAATGTTTTTGACAAGCCAATTTTTATCTTCTCCCTTCCTTCCTTATAACTTTTCATAATATAATTGAGTTTTTATCCATTTTTGGTATGGTTTAGAACCTTATTTTTAAAATTCATTTATCTTTTTAGCTCTGAGATACTCTGCTTTTATATGAAAAGTATTACTTCCTTAACTTATATTTTATCTTCTTGTGTGACCTTCTTTTTAAATTTATATTTTACTTTTTTCTAATGATGTACAGGGATGTGGGATTTGTGGGGTGGGAGTGAGGTAGTGGAGCATTTCACCTCAGTAGAGATGAGTATTTTATCACAGGCATTGTCTAGAATTGCCTATACATGGCGATAATAAAAAGCAGACCAAGTATTGATTGATTTTATTATTATTTTTTTTACATTCTCTACAAAAAACACACCTTCTTATCATCTGTACCTGGGATAAAATGCTTCCACTACCCCCTTGATATGCCACTGGCCTTAATTCTATATTAAGAGTAAAAGTGCTTCCAATTGCTGTATAGCTGCCCATTAAAATATATTCAAATGATCATTATCTTCATATTTCATAGGCCAGTGACTACTTCTCAAAGGCTTTGAAATTTAATCCAGAAAATGAATTTGCTACCATGAATCGAGCTATTGCAAATACAATATTAAAGAAGTATGAAGAAGCAAGAAAAGACTTTGCAAATGTAGTTGAAAGCTGCCCCTTTTGGACTGCAGTGTATTTTAACAGAGCACAGTTCTACTGTTGTTTAAAGCAATATGAACTAGCTGAGGAAGACCTAAGTGAAGGTATATTTTTTTGTAATGTTTTGGGTAAGATTAAAGTGATTGATGTGTTTATTTTTAAGTAACAAAAGAACCCATCAGGGGCCGGCCGAGTGGCTCAATTGGTTAAGAGTGCGTGCTCTGCGCACCAGGTTGCTGGTTTGATTCCCACATGGGCCAGTGAGCTGCTCCCAAGCTGAGCTGCCGCTGAGCTGCCAACAGGTGGCAGGATGTCTCAGCTGGTGAAAGCACATGCTACTAACAAGGTTGACGGTTTGACTCCCGCATGGGATGGTGGGCTACACCCACCCGCAACTAAAATTGGACATGGCACCTTGAGCTGAGAGGCCATGAGCTGCTGATGGCTGGCCAGATGGCGACTGGACTTGGAGCTGAGCTAGCTGCACCCTCCACAACTCAGACTGAAGGACAACAATGTGGCTGTTCCCCTTCCCCAATTCCCCAATAAAATCTTTAAAAAACAAACAAACATACTTTAAAAAAAAAAAAGGAACCCATCAGGTCTGTTTGTCTAGATAAACTTACATTAAAATTAATGTTTATATACATCATGTCTTAAATGTAATCAATATGGGTTTCTTTATGTAATTAACTTACAGCATTGGTAAGCTAAGATATAGAAAATTATTCTGGAAACTACATATAAACATTGCCAGCCTTTCAAAGCAGACTTGTACTGTGTTTTCCCAAGTTAATTTTCTTAGGAAGATTTAATATTTTACATTTAACTGAATAATTGGGTACATACAAAGAAAAAATGTTTTCAAATAAGTAATACTAGAGTTGTTATAAAATTTTTATTTTTAAAAATGAGACTATTTTGGGGTCTTAGCATAAAACATCTTGAAATATTTTTCTTTTACAGCTCTGTCTTTGGAGCCCAATGATGCTCTAGTACATAACCTTAGAGCAGAAGTTCGTGGTAAAATGGGTGTGATTGAGGAAGCCCTAGCTGACTATAGCCAAGCACTTGATCTTCAAGAATATGCCCAGTGATCTGATTCTGTAGCCTGTAGTTTCTGTAGCAGTTTACACAGCTCTTCTACCAGAAATTAAAATACGTTGTATGAAACAAAGGCTGCACTATCTTCATTATTATATTCATTATGTTTAGTCTTCTATATAATCCTTTCATGCATTTAAACAACATATTTATGTTATATATTCATTTTAAAACTTTTAGATCATTTTCTGAATATTCGGAATAACCCAGTAATTGAATTTCTTCATAGGGTGTGGAATTTAAATGGGAATTTCTTAAAGAATATTAGCACTTCAGATATTTTCTTTAAGGTAAAAAATTCCTTTTGAAATAATACTGTATGGTTGTAGAAAAAGTGTCATCGACCTTTTCATCAATACCTACTCATAATGTATTCGACAGTTTCCAGATTTTAAAAAATAAATAGAGAGCTGATAACTATAAAGAAATTGAAGTCACACACATTTCCCCTCTTCTTTAAACAATGTCTAGACAGGCCTATATTCTTCCCGCTACTCATATGCTTCCAACAGATAAACACTTTTTTTATTTCATGTTGCCTCCCTTCCAAGACAGCACCACCTGTAAAGATTTTGAACATCCCATTTTCTTGAGATAGTTCCTCTGTCTCTTTCATGTAAATTCATAAACATATATTTAAAAAACTGTATACACTTATAATTAGTGCTTCATAGAAGCTGACAAATAAAAACAAAATCACTAAAAATTGTTTATAGAATATCTCTTGAGTGAACCAGAGAACCCCTTTATCTCACTGATAATAACAAAGTTTCCTGACCTTTAACTCATTCAAACCTCATTTCACTCAGTTTATTTTCCTTCATTATTTTATTCTTCCAGTACCTGTCCGATTTCTCAGAAACCTGTTTTCACCAAGATCAAGCACTATGAAAAAAATATACCTCTATCCACTCAGCTTCTTTTGATTTTAGTTTGGTATACCAGATTTTCACAACAGAAAGTTGAATTTAATTTGTAAGCCACTGTGGGAATGCTTCATACTCCTCAGGAAAATTTTCTTGGCATGATATGTGGGTCCATATGAGGATAACATCATCATCAGTGAGTGATTTCAGCTGGTGAATCAGACACATTGAATAAGTCTCTCAGATCCTCTTGCCCTCACTCTTCTCCAGGCCTTTGAGTCTCAGCCCTGGCCACAGAGGAGATTCAGACCAACCTCAGGCACCCACAGCCACACTTCTCTCCCCGTCTGCCCTGCGGCATCTCAGTGCTGAGGTGTTGGGTGCTGTGGGTTTCTCCCATGTGCACTGTGGATGTACAGCAGACCTAAGTCCCTGTCATATGAACCTTTGACAATGGGAGAAAAGAACTAGTGGATAGTTCCATCTTCTGGTGGAATGTCCTGAGACACTCAGTTTATAGAGCCTGCTGGAGGTCAGTCCTGGGAGATTAAGAAATCAGTTTGCACCTACTGGCAGCCAGCTTCCCAATGCCACTCATATTGGTGCTTCTGTCTTCCCTGCCTCACTTTCTGTCACTGCCCCTGCTTCCCCAGATTTGCACTTCTTGATGAAGTAGCACAGAAGCATTTGCCTCTGGCTCTGCTCTCTGGGGCAATCTAGGTTAAGACAAGGAGCAATTTAATATTTCTTTTCTGATTACATACAAATACTTATAACATGAAGCAGGAATGATGCAGACCAAGGGCCATGACAGCAGCATAATGCCCAAATGCTACGTGTCCATGGGTCCACATTCCCTGGGTACCCACAGTTCCCATATGCACTGAGAGTGTCCTACTATTGCACACACCTGTGATTTTTCCATGAGGCATTTCTCTCAGTCCACGCATGAGCCAGGCCAGACTGTAAGGAAGTTCATGTCACTAGGAGCAACCTTCAGCAAATGACAGAGATAGGTGAAGGATAAACACGGCTTTCTTGCCTTGCAGGGAGTACCTCTCCCCGACTTCCCCATCAGCTTGAACCGCCCAGTTGCCCACCCTATAACCTCTTCCATACACACCCTTTGTTAGCTTCTCCCTTGTCTGCCTCACTCCCTGCTCCCTCACACCAGCTTGCGAGGACCTCCTCCCAAGTAAACTATTTACACTCAAATCCTTGTCTCAGGTTGGCTTCTGGGAGAACAAAATTAAGACAGCATCACCAAGGAAGAGGCACTGAAACTGGATCCTGAGCAGGGATGAATGGCCACGGGCAGAGGTGTTGAACAGTAATGCTCTCCATTCAGACTCAGGACAGAGATGTAGAAGTTGGTGGTGGTGAGCGGGGAGAGAAGCACATTTGAAGGGTGACTGGAGCAGAGGTTTTGTGAGAAAACGTTGGGTGGAAAACATGGGCATATAGACATGGAGGATCCTCAATGCTGGATCAATGAGTTACAACTGAAGGAGTTAAGACTTAACTGTGTGTGAGCAAGAAAGTGATAGTGGGGCAGGGAGAGGACACAGAAAGAGGTTTCTATCCCCTTCATTCCCTTTATCTCTTGCCACCCTCACATTAAGGGACTGAGGATATTTTAGCATCACCAAATAAAAATTGGACATATGAAAACTGATTAGTAAAGAGGTTTGTTGTGTCCTATATATGCTTTATTCTGATTCTGATTGGGTCAGAGTCTTCTCTGAAAAGTCCCAAGGCATGTAAATGGAGAGAGAGCGGGATGAAGGCAGGATGGAGCGAGGATGGAGATCAAGGGAATAAGTGACTCCCGGACAGACCTGGGAGTTGAATTGAACACTAAGGAGCCCAAGGGAAGAAGAGATATGGATTCCACCTTTTTCTGATCAGCTTGGAGTGTTGACCCCTTCAGCAGATGAACTGAGCCCATATCCTTCCCACCATTGTAGGACTTACTGACCAGGTCTAATTTATTTACAATATTGTGAAAGCGCATACACACACACACACACACACACACACACACAACTTTAACTGATGATTATCTCTAGATGGTAAAATTGGAGGGAGAAAAGGATAACGAGATTTTTACATTTTTTTCTATATCAAGATGGAGGAAAGTAGTAGGATTATAGATGGCTTTTACTTTCAATTCTATGTATTTGTATAATTTAAATGATTTTTTTCTTGTTGTTGTTAGTTGTATTTTTTTCTCCATTAGAACATAAACTGTGTGAAGACAGGGATTTTGTGTTTTTTATTTAGTACTATATTCCCAATACCTATGGTGCTGGGCAAATACAGATGCTCAAGATATACGTATTTGTTAAATACAAAACAAATTACATTATATGTAGAATTTGAAAAACTGAATGAATGAGCATAAAAAACAGAAATAGTTTCATAGATATAGAGGAAAAACAGGGTTGCTAGTTGGGAGAGGGGTGGGGATGAGGGAGAAGGGGAAAGGATTAGACAGCATAAATAGGTAACTACAGTATTGTCACAGGGATATGAAAGACAGTTCGGGGAATATAATGTTGTTAAAATTTTGTGGGGTGTCAGATGGTCACATGTTTTGTTAGGGAGACCACTTCATGGATGGAGTAGAGGCTTGATCACGGCACTGTATACCTGAAATTGATGTTGTATAATATTGTATGCCAACTGTAATTGAATATATAGACAGTCATGGGATGTGGATTATATGGTGAAAGGGAATCAAAGGAATTGTAATAGATAGTATGATATGGGGGGGGGAGTGGGAGGAGAGAATTGGGGGAGGGGGGTTGTCACTTTGAGGGGCAAAAAGTATAACTATTGCACTTTGTTGTACACCTGAAGCTAATTAAAAGTATATATAAATAAAAAAAATTACAAATACAATGAGTCAATAGTATTGTGTAGCTATTGTGGTGAATTTTTGCTTTTCATATGGCCCTTCATACTTCTCATGTGTCTTCCATAATGCAGAGAATGAAAAGCTAAGAGTTGTGTTTCCCAAATGTCTTTGCAGCCAGAGTTTCTGATGTGACTTAATTTCTGCCAATTTGATACAATCCCCTGAGACTGAGTTGAGGCAACATCTAGCAAGGCACCATTCTGCTGGTATTAAAATAGTAGGTCTGGGGTAGAGCTGTCAGATTTAGCAAATAAAAATATAGGACACCTGATTAAATTTGAATTTCAGATAGAGGAAGAATAAGTCAGGACTCCCAGTTAAACACGTGACACCAAGTTAAATCTGAATTTCAGATCAACAATTTGTTTTAGTGTATTTCTTATTGTATGAGACACACTTATACTAAAAAATATTTGTTGTTGATCTGAAATTCAAGTTGAAATGAGCGTCTTGTGTTTTAACTAGCAAGCAACCCTACCCTGGAACCAACCGTCATGACCCTGGCTTCTTGACCCCGGATGGATTGTACATTTTCGAAGGTCCAATAGCCACTGGCCCCATTTCTTGGTTTCCCAGCTGCTTCCTTATTGCAGAACAGCCTCTCCCCATGTTTGGCCAGTGTGTGTTCCTCTTCTGATGGCCCAGCCTAGAACTTGCTTGCTTCTTCTCTAGACCTTCCAATGATGACGTGAGCTCTCATTTCTTTGTGTAAAATCTTTTTCTGCTTAAAATAATAAGAATGGCTTCTGTTATTTACACTTGAACTCTGACCGATATTGTTTTCCAAGGTTTAAAAAAAACCTAATTTAGGGCTTTTCTTTTCTTATAAATGGAGTAAGAATAATCATGTCTTTTCTACAATGAGGTTTTTTATACAGTTTGATCATGGGCAGTAGATAAACTTAAAAATAACTATAATAATGTTTTTTAGCACTTACTATAAATGAAGTATAGTGTCCCATGCCTCACATATATTATCTCTACTTTTTCAACAGCTTCGTAATGTAGTAGGTATCACTAGGTGAGAAAACTGAGCCTCAGAAGAATCAAGTTTAGGATCAGGATCACACAGCTAGGAAATGGGGGAGCTGAGAGTCAACCCCTATTTTAAAAGCCTCTGCTTTTCCTCCTTTTCCACCTAGAAATAAAACAAGATAAACTCATAATTTATCAAACAATCTTTATCATAATGACATTAAAGCTTTCTGCCTAACAATCATTAGTGTGGAAAAAGTTTCTAGTCTTTTAACACTTCTTTTTGTACTGACATGCATGTGTGTATATTTGTGTCTATGTCTACATATCTATGTATCTGTCTAACATTAGATAAATGCATGATGATATGATTATCTCAAGCTTTTATTTTGAAGTGCAGTCAATGTGCAATATCTTACATTTTGTCCTTAATAGTAAAGACCAGTTATGAACTGACAGCAGAAAAGTCAGCATGTGGGCAGTAAGAAAGGGAAGAAAAAAAGAAATCGTCATTTGTTAAAAACTTACGATGTATCAGAAACTCAGCTATGAATTAAGGACATGTTCATTTCACCATTATCAGTGAGATGGGTCTTATTATTCCCATTTTACAGAAGAAATACCTGAGGTTTTGAGCACCCCTACAGTAACGATGTTACCCTAACATTGCTTCAATTTTATTTACTCAATATATTTCTTCAAATGGACTTGCTAGTAACAATTGAGTTTATTTAAAAAGAAGGAATTCGTACAAATAAATGCATAGCTATTAAAAAGTTTGTCCTTGTTCTATCTAAAATAATCTCTCTTTATACCAGTTATTCATGTTACATTGTGGGAAACATTGTACTCTATAGTATTATTGCTTGATGGGTGCAGCTGGAATAGTAATTAGGGCGAGGGAGGGAAAAACATATAATGCCTCATGAGATGGGTGACAGGAAGAGAATGAGCAAAACACAGAAGATGATTGGTGCCTGATGGTAGAGCAGAGGTGGAAGCAATAAGCTTGTGACTTGAGAGTCATGGTCTACATTTTTAGCACATAGCAAGATCTTACTCCCAGAGGTTCTCCAACAGCATAAAAAAATGCTTTGTTAGAGTCAATATCTTAGAATCATTGATTTCCAAAAATAACAGGCGTTTGATGACCATTTACTCAAAGATCCAATATTCAACATCTCTTCCTCTCCTCACTCTTCTTTGCCTGGCTGATTTATTCTCAGGAAGAGATTCCTTCCTTCAGCTAGGAGGGCGACTTAGATCTTTTTGCTGTATACTTCCAAAGAACTTCTATCTATCTTTTGGAATAGGCTTCATATCTGTATGTCCTTGTGTAATGGCTGTCTTCCCCACTAGACCAGAAACTCTGTGAGGGCAAGCATTAGGTCTGTGTTACCACTGTATCGCCAGTGCTTATATTCCCGGCACATAGCTGGTGCTTCATGAATATTTGCTGAATTTACTTAAATAAAATGCAGGTCTGAACACTCAGAATGCAAGACAATATGACCCAACACACTACAGATATATGTTTTACTATTGTTTTCTACAATAAAGTGAGCATCCTGTGAGATCCTAGGCAAGCCCAGAATCTTCAAAGTTTAAAGCAATGACAGCATGCATCCTCAACGTTCTTAACATTTCCTATGAGTACAGAGAGTTCCTTAGCATCAACACAGCTTTCACAATGCCTAACACTCTCTCTGTCTCTCTGTCTCTGTCTCTGTCTCTCTGTCTCTCTGTCTCTGTCTCTGTCTCTTTCTCTCTCTCTCTCTCTCTCTCTCTCTCTCTCTCTCTCTCTCTCACAAACACACACACACACACACACACACACACACACACACACACACACTCCCCTTAGGACCACAAGATAAGATGGATAACTTTAGAAAATGAAATTAGGAAAAAATAAAACGTAACGAGTGAAATCGCCTGCTGCAAAAACAAGTAGGTAGCTGAAAAACAACTCTGTCAAGGCGATGAGGGTGAAAAGAATAAAAGATGATGAGGGTGAAATGTCTGAAATCATGATGTATCAACATCTCAAGCTAATAACTGTAATTTTTATAATTGGACTAATCAAGCTGTAACCCAATCAAGTATCATGAATAACAGACTGGAACAAAAATTTAATTGACTGCCCTTTCTTAAGGAATATTGCATTAATCAAGGGGGCATTGAACCTAGAATGGGGGGAAGGAATGGTCAGAGTACAGACATTTCTATGCACGTTCCTGGCTCTGTCTGCTGAGCTGGTGCTCTAAAGAGCAGACAGGAACATTCTGATCCTTTTACCTCTTATTAGTTGGTATATTCCTGTAAAGTACATGGAGCATGCCATTATCATAGCTTTTTTTTTTAAAGTTTATTCGGGTGACAATTGTTAGTAAAGTTACATAGGTTTCATGTGTACAATTCTGTAATACATCATCTATATATCCCCTTGTGTGCTCACCACTCAGAGTCAGTTCTCCTTCCATCACCATATATTTGACCCCCTTTACCCTCATCTACCACCCCCCTCCCTCCCATCCTCTGGTAACCACTAAACTATTGTGTGCATCTATGAGTTTTTGTTTCTTCATTTGTCTTGTTACTTTGTTGTTTTCATTTTTTTATACCACATATCAGTGAAATCATATGGTTCTCAATTTTTTCTGTCTGATTTATTTCGCTTAGCATTATAATCTCAAGATCCATCCATGTCACAAATGGCACTATTTCATCTTTTCTGATGGCACTAAACCATTAAGAAATTCAACTACTCTTCTCTTTCTGATTCTATTCTAGCCAAAAAGCTAGCAAAAATTTGGTTTTCTAAGGGTTGGCAGAGTGGCTTAGTTGGTTAAGAGCTCACTCAAGAGTGTGAGCTGAGCTCTGAGCAACAGCAGTTCGATGCCCATCCCAAGCTGAGCTGCAGCTAAGCTGCCAACAGGTGGTAGGATGGCTCAGCTAAAAAAAAAAAAATTTGGTTTTCTATATGAACATGTAGAACAATATTTATAGTATAATTTTATTGTAAAATTATACATATACAGAGTATACCTATTATATTTTCATAGAAAGTAATGTGATTTTAATACACCAGCTTTTAACAGTGAATACCTGTGGAGAACAGGTTGTTGGTGTAGGGTTCGTTGATAGAGGTATGTGGGAGGTTTAAAAGACTCTCAGTTTGATTATTTTTTTTTTACTTTTGACACTTCTGCATTCTCTGATTTATTAATTTTTAAATCATGGAGCATGTCTTAGGTTTATAATAAGAAAAGTATAAAAATTTCTCCCCTGGCTCCTATGTGAAATAGTTTATTTGAGGCAACATTTAAGATTATAAAAGATGCACATTGCCTTTTTCTCTGGGTGCTACTGTAGACTCTGAGTTTGAGCTGGTGGGCAGTGCCCCTTGGGCATGCCAACTCGTATAGGCAGGTCTTGCCCATCAAGCATCTCAGGTCCAAACACCCAAACCATCTCTTTGGAAAAACTTAGCCTTAAAAAAATCTTTTTGTAAAACACATAGGGTTCTAGTAGCCAGTTAAATTTCCAACAAAAATGTAAAATTTGCTGTTTAAACCTGTGAGTTAATTGAAGTCTTTTATCTTCCCAGCACTACAATTTTAATTTACTTGCCAAAGGAGAAGATATTAGTTAGCATGTATTCATGTGATGATTTTGCTTTACTGTAGAGCTCTGCTTCTCCAAAAGTATAAAGATCTCCAAAGCCTCTGATGAAAAGAAAAGAAAAAAAAAATCACTGAAAGCCTTTTCTTAATATATCTATCAACTTCATGACAAAAATTTTAATAAAGAAAAAAATCTTAAAAAACTAGTGGTTTATGCTGATGATATGTGTAACTGTATAACTGTCACTTCTAAGAAATACATCATTAAGTATAAATAACATCATTTACATTTGTATTATAAAAGTGATCCTTAATCTTACTTTAATTGGTTAGTAGGTTAGACAATTCCATTATATATATATAACTATTTGACACTTTAAAGTATGATTTTTAATGTGGTTCTAGAGATCATAATGACGTTGCATGAAGCATTTCTTTTTATTCTAAACCTTTCCATAGAAGACTTTTGTAAGTCTATAAATCAACTTAGCTTGACTTACATTGGAGAAAGAAGTAATTGAGATTTTAACTTAATATTTTATGGCATTATGACTGTTACACAGTATCCGGTTTTTCTGTTTTTTAAGCTTGTTATAAATCACAGTATTCTGATTTGTTTTTTTAGACTGGGAGAACACCATTTATTATAAAATAAGAACAAATCTCTCTTTTAAATTTGAAGACCAAGATAAGCATTTTAGTGTCCAAGTTAAGGTGTTTTATTACACAAAAAAATAGAGATGAACTCTTTTTTTTCCTTAAACATGATAGAGCAATGGTTTCATTAAAATCTTGGAGTCTTATTTAGAAAGTCTACAAAATCAATACAACTCTGTGCATTTGAAATGAGGGAGACATCTCAACACACTTTTCCTGGGTGTTACTTATGCTGGATAATGTATGAGTAATATAATAGCTCCACAGAACCTTCTCATCTCTAGCATTGCATCTAGCAATTCCTGTGCTGTGTGTTTGCACACAAATATCCTGTATTGATTCTTTGGTGGTGAATAGAAAGGTGGGAGAAGAATACCTGAGAAGTGAACATCCTTGGTAATCCGGGAAATAGTTTACTACCCTAAACTTCTCATTGTACTTGGTTATAAAAATATGGGTTTTGCATAGAACTTAACCTCTAGGGTTTCTGAAAGCGGTGTCCTTATCTCTAGGGCAAGAAATGGTCAGCCAAGGAGTGTCACTTTTACTTACATAGTTTTAGAGGAAGATAGGAGGGAGAAATTAAAGTAATTTAACTGGAAAGTAATTTAACACATTTTCACATTAAAAAATAACAGCTAAACCCAAGGTGCATTAGTTTAGTACTTAAGCATTCTTCTATGCAACTTATTGTTTCAGGTCTTATATCAGGTCTTGTCTTTGATCCATTTTGAATTAATTTGGGTATATGGTGTCATATGGAAGTCTTGTTTGTTTCATTCTTTTACACGTGGCTTTCCAATTTTCCCAGCACCATTTATTGAAGAGACTTTCTTTTCTCCATTATATATATTTGGCACCTTTGTTGAAATTATCTGCCCATGTATATGTGGGTTTATTTCTGGGTTCTCAGTTCAATTCCATTGGTCCGTGTGTCTGTTTTTCTGCCAGTACCATGCTGTTTTGATTATTGTTGTTTTATAGTATAAATTAAAGTCAGGGAGTGTGATACCTCCAGCCTTGTTCTTTTTTTTTCTCAGGATTGCTTTGGCTATTTGGAGTCTTTTGTGATTCCATACAAATCTTATGATGTTTTGTTCTATTTCTTGAAAAAATGCCATTGGTATTTTAATGAGGATTGCATTAAATCTGTGTATTGCTTTGGATAATATGGCCATTTTAATTATGTTGATTCTTCCAATCCATGGACATGGAGTATCTTTCCATTTCTTTGTGTCTTCTTCAATTTCTTTTAATAATGTCAGTGTATAGGGCCTTCCCATCCTTTGTTAAGTTTATTCCTAGGTATTTCATTCCTTTTGTTGCAATTGCTAAATGAATTCTTTTTGTTGCAATTGCTAAAGGAATTGTTTGTTTGTTTGTTTGTTTTCTTTCATTTCTTTTTCTGAAATTTTGTTGTTAGTATATAGGAATGCAATGGATTTTTGTACATTGATTTTGCATCATGCAACTTTACTGTATGTGTTCATTGTTTCTAATAGTTTTTTTGGTGGATCCTTTAAGGTTTTCTATATAAAGAATCATATCATCTGTAAAAAGTGACAGTTTGACTCCTTAATTCCCAATTTTGATGCCTTTTATTTCTTTCTCCTTCCTGATTGCTCTGGCTAAGACTTCCAATGCTGTGTTGAATTACATTGGTGATAGAGGGCAACCCTGTCTTGCTCCTGATCATAGAGGGAAAGATATTAGCTGAGCGTTTGTCATATATGGCCTTTATTATGTTCAGGTACTTTCTATCTATACCCATTTTATTAAGTGTTTTCATCATAAATGGATGTTATATCTTGTCAAATACTTTTCCTGCATCTATTGATATGATCAAATGATTTTTATCTTTTATTTTGTTTATGTGGTGTATCACATTGATCGATTTGTGTTTGTTGAACCATCCCTATGCCCCTGAAA
This sequence comes from Aselliscus stoliczkanus, assembly GCA_033961575.1. Classification (NCBI taxonomy): domain Eukaryota; kingdom Metazoa; phylum Chordata; class Mammalia; order Chiroptera; family Hipposideridae; genus Aselliscus; species Aselliscus stoliczkanus. Next base: position 73,249,794 of record CM066732.1, on the reverse strand, counting down.
TGAACTCCACTTGATCATGGTGTATCATCTTTTTAATGTATTGTATTCAATTTGCTAGTATTTTGTTTAAGATTTTTGCATCTGTATTCATCAGAGATATTGGTCTGTAGTTTTCTTTTCTGTGTGTTGTTCTTACCAGGTTTTGGTATCAGGGTAATACTGGCTTCATAAAATGAGTTAGGAAGTATTGCCTCTTCTTCAGTTTTTTGGAAGAGTTTGAGAAGGACAGGTTTTAAATCCTCTTTGAATGTTTGGTAGAATGCACTAGTGAAGCCATCTGGTCCTGGAATTTTGCTTTGGGGGAGGTTTTTGATGATTATTTAAATTTCCTTACTGTTGATCAGTCTATTTAGATCTTCCATTTTTTTGTGATTTAGTCTAGAAGAGTTACATGTTTCTAAGAACTTGTGCATTTCTTCTAGTTATTGAATTTGGTGGCATATAGTCCTTCATGGTATTTTTGTATGATCCTTTGTATTTCTGTGGTACCCGTGGTAACTTCTCCTCTTTCATTTCTGATTTTGTTTATTTGTGTCTTTCTCTTTTTTTTTTAGTGAGTCTAACCAAAGATTTCTCAATTTTATTAATCTTTTCAAAGAACCAGCAATTTGTTGCATTAATTTTTGTCTTTTGTCTTTTTGTTTTCTATTTCATTTAATTCTCAGACAAGAAAAGTTGAGAATCATATGACTACACTCACATGTAGGGTATAAAACTGAAAGCAACAAATGAAAAAGACAAAAACAAAAAACTCATAGACACAGACAATGGTTTAGTGGTTACCAGAGGGGAAGTGGGGAGGGGGCATGGTAGAAAAGGGTAAAAGAGGTCAAATATGTGATGATGGAAGGAGAACTGACTGGGTGGTGAACACACAATGCAATATATAGATGATGTATTACAGAAATGTACACTTGAAACCTATATAATTTTACTAATCAATGCTACCCCAATAAATTTAATTAAAAATTTTAAAAAAGATACAGCTATGTAATGGAACAGTACATTAAAAATTCACATGAGGGCCAGCTGAGTGGCGCGGTGGTTAAGCCCTGGCTTGGGAAGCCCGCGGCCCCGGTTCGGGTCCGACAGACGAGGGCCAGTGACACTGCCCTCAAAAAAAAAAAAAAAGACAGGACTTTGGAGACATTTCTCCCTTTTGGGTGGCTGCTTTGGGATGCATGACTGATCTGTAGGTGTCGGCATTCACCCTTCTCCGTTGCTGTGGACCATGAGATAGCAGCCGCTTCCACCCACAGCCACACAGCAATTCTGTTCCTCAGGCTCCCTCCACAGCAAATGCTCATGAGCCTATTTTGCAGATGGGGAAAATTGGGTCCAGAGAAATGAGGAATCCCATCAAGGTCCCACATTTAAGTCAGGAGCCACAATACAAACCCATGCTACCTGATAAATTTGTGGAACGATGTTTTACGAATACTTTGGAATGGAAATACCAATAAGCAGGACAAAAAAGCTAAAGCTCCTGTGTTTGATTTTTTTCTAGGATTCTGATCTAATGAATTCTTGACTAACTTAGTGAAGAGTGAGTCATTTCTCAAAGTACTTTCAATGATACATATGCTTTTATATACTAGTTTAAGTGCCATCTTCATATCTATGCTATATAAAATATGTGGAATAATAAAAACATTTAAGTGCTTACTAAGTGTCAAGACATTTTCTAAATGTCTCTATATATTATCTGATTATTGTAAGCACACTATGAAGTTTTTATGATTAACATGCCCATTTCATAGATGAGAAAACTGAAGTGGAGAGAGATTAGGTCATTTGCCTATCATCACACATTATTTATGGGGTTGAGCAGTCTGACTCCAGGGCCTTTTTTTCTTTACCTGGATTCTAAATTGCAGAAGGGAGTATAGATGCCAAGGCCCATCCTGTATAAAAAGGCTGCCTGACAACTGCCTGCAGGTCTGGGGCAATCTATGCTCTGGAAACTCTATCTCTTGGTGCCCCAGAAATTACATGCCTTCTTGAGGATTTCAGGAACTCCATGTTTTATCCTCTGTTTGGAATACCCTAGACCCAAAGTGGGCAATTCAATTTTGTTTTGAAATGAGAAGGATTAGAGGATAAAATTCAAGCTTAAAAACCTAGTAATTAACCTCGCTATGTTATAAGGTTGTAGCTTCTACTGATCCAGAACTTTATTTTTCAGATAACTGAGTCTCTCTGAGATTTATCCCTGAAAGTATATAAGAAAAAGAAAGGAAACTGGCAGGAAATGGCTAATGCTGATCTAGTTCTCCAAACAGGACAAGGCTTTAAGAGTAATTTCTGCCATTACGGCCTCCTGTGACCCACAAGCAATAAACGACAGTCCTTTAAAAATGGCTATGGCTTATCAAATTCTTGGCCATCAAGCAGGGAAGAACTCAAGCTATTACTCTACACTTGTAATGTCAAGAAGAATCATACAGAGGGACCTCTGTTATAAAAGAGGAATTGTTTATGGCTATTAAAAAAATCCTCACAGAACTGTCCATCAAACTTTATGAAATGTGCGAATTACTTAAGTATCAGCTTTCTGGATCTAATTTTATTTCCAGAATATTCAGAATCTAACCCTTTCCTTTTTGGCAGGTTTCATAAGAATAAATATAGAGTTGTGTTATTTTCTTTTTCTTCCTTTCCCACCTGTTTTGGTTGACTCCCTTCACACCCTTTTTCCTTCCTTTCATCCCTATTCTGAGACTATGAGTCAATGCTTCTCAAGATGGGGTCAGTGCTCTCTTTGTGTCAGATTAGACTGGGATGCTCATTGAAAATGCATATTTCAGGCCTTACCTCAACTGTATTAAATCAGATTCGCTGGAGGTGGGGAAGCTCAGGATCCTGCATTTCAATAAGCCCCCCAGGAGATCCCAACCCAGGTTGAAGCAGAGAAGATATAGTCCAGTGGTTTCCCAATTTAACTGTGGAAGACTTGTATCAACAGAATTCTAGTTCCTGGCTCAGAGTTTCTGATTCAATGGGCCCTAGGTGGGGACTGAGAACTTGCATGTCCATGACATTCCTGGGTGAGGCTAATGCTGCTGGTTTGGGAACTCCACCTCGAGAACTCTAGAGCTTTGAGAATCTCTAATCTTGGAAGTCCTGGAAAAGCTTTTAATAAAACCTGCCCTAAAATTCTGAGGCTATACCCTAACTCAGTGTTTCTCAAAATGGGGTCTGTGGTCCGAATAGGTTGGGATGCTTATTAAAAATGCACACTTCATGGGCCAGCCGAGTGGCGTGGTAGTTAAGCACTGGCTTGGGAAGCCAGCAGCCCCGGTTCAGGTCCCACATATGAGGACCAGTGACACTGCCCTCAAAAAAAAAAAAAAAAAGTACACTTCAGGCCTTAATGTTAAACATTTTGGTTGTAGAAATAAAAATGTTAACAAAAACATCCAAATTCCTATCTATATGGCTTTGTGGACCATTTCTCACTCTGTATCTTCATATTCAACCTACCTCATCCTTCAGAGGGGGACTCCCACCTCCTCCAGGAAGCTTTGAGTCACACAACCATGAGTCTCTCCTGAGTCCCACCTCCCCCAGCTTTCCACTTGTTGAAGGACACTGGTTCCTTTCCACATCAGGGTACAGTTATTTGTGTTTGAGAAGGATGTCTCATCTTTCATACCATATTGCAAACTCCTTAAATACCAAATTTGTGCCTTTTAAAAAATTCTGCCTTGCCTGACAATGGCACTTGCTCAACAGATGTTTGATGTTTGATTAATGAAAGAATGTTTCAGTGGGAAAAGGATAAATTTAATTCCTTTAAATTAGAGCTAGATTCTTAGTGCTTTCTATTTTGCATTTGAAGTTTCTGTCTTCACAGCAACTGGTCATTAATTTAGCCGAGAAGGTAGCTAGTGTTTGGGATGAAGCTCTTTGTTGATTACATTTATTGAGATGACAATGATTAGTAAAATTACACAGGTTTTGAATATACAATTCTATAGTACATCATCTCTATATCACATTGTGTGTTCACCACCCAGAGTCAGTTCTCCTTCCATTACCATATATTTGACCCTCTTTACCTTCTGCCTCTTTATAATAAAACTTATTAACATCCAAGGAATACTCCTGTAAGGTGCTGAGGCTTTTTACGGTTTCCTAGAAATATTTCTCTACTCTGGCTACCTGAAGCGTGATTCCTGGACAAGCAGCACCGGCCTCACCTGGCAGCATGTTAGCAACACAGAATCATGGTCCCACCCCAAAATCAGAATCAGAGTGAGAATCAGAAGTGCTTTGTCAGTGCATTCAAGTTCAAGAAGCCCTGCATTACTCAGAAGTTGTCTTTTGACTGAAGAAGAGTACTTACAAAAATAGAGACAAGTAAGTGCTAGAATCTTTGCTATTGGTGATTATAATTTAGCTAAAAAAGTTTTTATAAGTTATCTTTATAGTAACTAGGATTTCTGCTGGAGTTTGTAAACATCATCAAAGGTTTTTATTAAGTGGGCATCATGTTGTACTAAACGCTATTAAAGAAATATAATGAATCTAAGCTTTACCACAAAACCTGACCTCATTGATGTGGGTTAGCATATATTATAGATGCAGCATCAACACGACAGGAGTGGATTTGGTTTTGAAAGTTTTTATTATTTCTCCCCTATGATCCACATTTCTTTGATTTGAGAGTTTTCAAAATGATATTTTTAACTATTTGGCATCAGAAATTTGGTATTCAACAGTAAGCTGGGCAGGTTATATATAAAGATTGATATTCCTGAGTACCTTTCCAATCTATCTTAATTTGTAATGGAGAAGAATAAATATCCTTTGATATGGAAAATTAGTTATGCTTTGTGGTACCCAAATAGAGGCATCTTCTCTTTGATTTTCATTTATAGTATATAACTCATGTGTAAATGGGTCAGGCATCAAAGCCATAATTAACAGTTTTAGATAGATTGTTAAAAATAAAGGAAAGTGTTTATGTGCTTTGTATTAAAGAGTTTACTCATAATATAGGGTTCAAAGTGTGTCATTATTATCCAAATGTAAAAACATTCATTTAAGCTTATTTGAGATTACTGTGCTTAAAATATTGATCTTTCCTGCTCCCCAGTGAATGGATTATGCAATATTTAATGTGTGAGGCTTACGTGGGATATGAACTTTCCTGGTTAATAAGATCTCTTTTCTTTTATGACAGTTGTGATTCTCAAAAGATGCTCATTACAAAGGTCAGAGTGGCTGCTTTGAAAGTGTGTTCAGTAACGGATGAGCATCTCAGCAAGGCTGTGGAAGAAGTTTGGGAACTTTATATGTCTTGCTCATTGCTGTATTCTTTTTTGTTTCTTTGGGAGGTTTTATGGGACATAATTTAACCAAAGAAGAACAGTGTCATTAAAAAGCTATTTAGGGGCCGGCTGAGTGGCGCAGTGGGTAAGAGCTGGCTTGGGACGCCAGCGGCCCCGGTTCGGATCCCACATATGAGGGCCAGTGACACTGCCCTCTAAAAAGAAAAAGAAAAAGAAAAAAAAAGCTATTTAGGATATGGATGGTTGTAAATATTCTGCTGTCTTAGGCCTGAGAGCATTAGAATAAAGGAATACAGTAGTTCATTATATCTTTTTTACCTTTTACTTAATAGTATAGTATTTGGATGAATATTTCTTTATCATTGAAGACTACTTTTAAATGGTCTACTTATTAGTTTCATCATTGCTGTTAAACTTCTAGCACAGAATAATTAATATATTAATCATGATAATTTTGTTTCACAGATATTGTCTTTCTTTGAGACTGTGGTATTGCAAACAATCAATGCATACAAGATGACCGTGTTCATTATAAGCAGAAAAAAAATACACCCACCTCTTCTTAAAGGGAGTATTAAAACCTCTTCAAATTTGTTATGCACTTTTCTAAGTTACATGAAGATTACCATTGTAAACAGGCCTCTTGTAAGTTTTATTTCCCCAAGGAGAATTTCACTTTCTTTCTCTCCTTCCTCTCCTCAACATAAAACCCAAGAGGTCCTACGTCAATAATGGATTGCACAGCACATGGTAGGCAATTAATGTGAGTTAGTTGAAATAAATGAACTTTATACTTGGGGACAATTTTGATCTCTCAAAAAGGGAACAGATTTTAAAACATGAATGTGGATGTTAGTAATTCATAACAAAAACTCAGTGCTAACTGCCAGGATACAGGAGGCAGTCATGTATGTTTTATATTGGTAATAATTAACTGACATGTGTGTCTGTCTTATATTGTGCTTTTCTGTACCGAATAACAAACTTCTACATAAACGCATATAGGTTCCTCGGCCTCATTCTATGTTTTTGAAATCAAAACAAATTTAAACTAAAATAAGTTTGTTCCCAGAGATTAAATAGTTCAAAAGACTAGGGCACTTTCTTTCTTTCTTTCTTTCTTTCTTTCTTTCTTTCTTTCTTTCTTTCTTTCTTTCTTTCTTTCTTTCTTTCTTTTTTTTTTTTTCTCAAATGTATATCTGGACTTAGGTATAGAATTGCATGTCTGGAAAAACTATTCATAATCTGCTTTTCTCCCCCTTTCTTTTATTTTTGCACGTATTTATTTTGGCCAGCTGGCGAGACAGATCTTTTTCAGGGCTCAGCCTTCCAGTCTGAGTGTGGTTCTCTCCAAAACCAATCTTTAGATCAAATTCCTGTCTTACTTGCTCCAGTGTCTGAACAGTGCTGATGTCACAGGGGCACGGTGACCCAGTTGTCTGTTCCAAATGCCTGGGGGCTTGCCAAGTAAAGAGCTTAGCTAGGTGACCATACACTACTCTGTCTCACAAGGGGAAGTAGGTTGCAGTACAATCCTTAGTAGCCTGCTTCACCTTTGCATCTCCCATGTCAGCCATTTAATATGAAGGTAGACACAGAGGTCTCCCAATAAAATAAGTGGCCCCTCATTCCCTTTCTAGCTTTGTTGTCACTTTGCCTGATGTTTTCACTACATCACTGTGCTCACAGAAGGGTTAGTCTTAGGAGCCAGGGGCTGGAAAGTTATCCTTGTTCTGGACCTATTCCATGGCTTTGATTCTGGGGGAAACTTTAAAATTTGGTTCCGTCGTAGGTGGAATTTGTTTTAATGGAGTTTCAAGATTTTGGACTAAGTTTGAGCGCTATGCGTCACAGCCAGCCTTAGAGATGATTTTTTTTTTTCTTAGAGATTCTGGTATTCCAGACCTAAGCATCCCGTGAAAAAGCCAGGTGGGACATATTGACTGGGAACCAATGTTCCCTTGGAGTTGACAAAGCTGAATGAGGAGCTTTTCACTTCTGCATCAGCTGTAACATGGGCACACAAACTACAGGAGGCTTAAGGGGTTCTATACCTTATACTCTGAATGTATACTCTGAATGTAGTGTTGAATGTGGGGGTCTCCGTTGATGTTACAAAACAGAGACATCCCTCTATTGAAACCCTTGTGCACCTCCCCTTCTCCCTTCCCTTGTGGTCATCTACAGACTAAATGACCACTTTTAGCTTTCTCTACTTGAGATAGATGAGGCATCATAATGTAGCAGAAAGGCAATGGGTCTCGGTGCCGAACTAGGTTTTCTAGTCTCGTTTCTATCAGCTGTGTCAACTCAGCTGCTCTGAACCTGTTTTCTTACCTGCAGGATAGTCCTTCAAGTCCCATCTAGCCTAAAGACTATGGATTTGATGGGAATAATATTACCTGCTCAGTCTACCCGACTGGGCTGCTGTGGGAATTAAAGGAGATCATATTTATGAAACTACTTTGTAAATCCTCAACAAAAGATTAAGGAATGTGATACTATTAATGCCCTCTGAAGAATCAAAATAGCTTGCAATTTACTTTTAATCTTCAAGACTGTGTGTATGTCTTTTGTATTTGGTTCTTTAATGATGTGCACCATAACGCAAGATAAATGCACAGATTAATCTCTCTCACACTAGATGTTACTCCAAGTGTCATTCTAATGCAATGGGCTGGATGGAGGAATTATTATTTTTTTTAAACAGAGGTAAAATTAATCCCAGGTACACAGCGTTCTGGGCATTTCCCCCACTCCTTTCAAAGTTCTGAGAAGCAGGGTAGTTTACTGTTTCACGCCAGAGATTGCTTATACAGGGCTGGGAGCTCAACATAATATCTTTAGGAAGGGAAGTGCAGTGGTCCAGAACAACCCACAGCTAAGGGCCAGTGAGTGGTGGCTGCAGGCAGGACACACTCAGAGGCCACAGGGAAACAGTGGTATCCTTTGATACCTGGCTATCACTGCTGAGACACAGCAGCATTAAATTAGACCCTCTACCAGTTGTGGTATTGGAAGAATATTTTCCATTGTTCCAATTCACAGAGTGACACAAACACTAAAATACCCCAAAGACTCTATCTATCTATCTATCTATCTATCTATCTATCTATCTATCTATCATCATCTATGTATCCATCTATGTATCTATCATCTATCTATTTCTATTGATCTATCTATCATCTATCTATCTATAATTGGATGCAGCTGAGAGCAGTATAGAAAAAAAATGAGAGTACTCTGTAGAGGCACTGAATTGTTCTCTAAGTCTGCATGCACACTTTAGAAACAGAAGTGCAGTAGTCCAGAACAACCCACAGTTGGGGACCCTGCTGCATGGTGATTGCAGGAGCGACACACTCAGAGCCCAAAGGGAAATAGTGGGAAGAGGATTATTCTTTCCAGCTAGACTGTATGCTCCTTGAGGACAGGAACCATGTCTTAGGCTCTTTTCCTATCTCCTCCCTTTCCTAACAGCATCAGACCCAACCCTTGGCCCACAGTAGGTGCTCAGTAATGCCTACTGATGAGGGGAGGGTGCTCAGAGAAAAAGGGCAGAACACTGAGGCAGGAGTGCCTATTCTTTCTCCTGCCGTCTCCTGTTGTGAGCATATGGTTAAAACTAAGGGTTAAGCACCGTCCTTACAACTGCTCACAAAACATGGTAAGATGTTGTAAAATGGTGCAAAGTACCCTAGGGACAGGGGTCCCAAAGGAGTTGCCCATTCCTTACCCACCTCTCCATATGATGAATTCTGGATCATCTCAAGGTTACCAGCCTGTTAGGAGAAGAAGCCATTGAAAGTGACTTTTTTAAAAAGAAAAATGGGGCTTCTGGAGAGTGGGTCAGATCAAATGAAGGGGACCAGCAGTGTTTATAATGGTATTGAAATTTAATTTCAGGGCTGACCTTTTATTTGACATTTTAGATAATGCTATGAATGTGCTCAGCTATTTGTTCTTAGCATATTTCCCATCTCTTTTTTTTTTGGGGGGGGGCACTAATCTACTTAAATTCAAAGTCAATAAAAGAATAAAGTAAATTTTTGGCTTTAAAAAATCAACTTTTGGAAAAGTTCATTCATAATGGCAACAAATATGCAAAGTATATGAATTAACTTAAGCAATGTTCAAGACTTTAAAACAAGCAAAAGAAAATATTGGAAAGAAAAATCATGATATGAGATGCGAAGAGTTCATATTATATACAGAGGGTGCCAAAAAAAATGTGTACACATTTTAAGAAAGGAAAACAATGTATTAAAATTATAATACAATGAATGACACTAGCATTCATTTAATTAACACCATCTTTTAAGTGAACGTCATACTATACATTGTTATTGTAATTCGATTCAACTTCGAAAAGTAATACATAGATAAGCTCTCTTAAAATGTGTAAAATTTTTTGGCATTCCCAGTATATAGATGCTAATTTTTTCTTTTTTTAAATTTTCAAAAATTTTATTTTTTCATTTGTTTCAGGTGTGCAAAGCAACATAATGATTAGCCATTTATACTCCTCAAAGTCTAATAAAAGTGATAGCCCCAACAAGTCTACTACCCATTTGACACTATACGTAGTTTTTACAATATTATTGACTATATTTCACATCCCCATGACTATTTTGTGACTACCAATTTGTACCTCCTAATCCTTTCACTTTTCTCATCCATCTCACCAACCCCTCTCCTATCTAGTAACCATCAGTTTGTCCTCTGTATTTATAAATCTATTTCTGTTTTGTTCATTTATTCTGTTCTTTAGATTCCACCTAATTTTTATTTTTTATTGTTTTATTTTTTTTGAGGGCAGTGTTTCTGGCCCTCATATGTGGGACCCGAATCGGGGCCGCTGGCATCCCAAGCCAGCACTTAATCACCGCACCACTCGGCCGGCCCCTCCACCTAATTTTTAAAAATACATATACAGAGTTACAAATTCTATCAGAACTGGACAAGAGAATTCTAAAGTTCATCTAGATTCTAGAAGAATAAGTCGATCAGATTGTTGAAAGTTTAAAAGCTTGGAAACACCAAAATCTGGTGAGACTGTGAAGCAATGGGAACTTCTGCTCTGTTAGTTTATCAAAGCAAATGTACAACCACTCTGGAGAGTAATGGGAGAATACTTGGTATAAAGTAATTCTACTCATAAGCATATACCCTTGAGAAATTCCTGCATGTATATATGGAGATAAGAAGTTCATAGCAAAATCAAAACAAAACGAAACAACCCACGTAAAGTTCCATTTACAAGGTAATGGATAAATAATTGCAGTGATATATTTCATTCATACAGTGGATTAGAAACAATGAAAATGAAAGACTAGGGCTACATATATCAATACTCCAACTTCAAAAACATAATATTGAACACCATCAATGTCAAACAAGTGCATATATTGACGTACATATTAAAGATATAAATATACCCAAAAAAGCCTTCTGACGTTGGTGGATACGTAGGCGTTCATTTTATTATTCTATATGCCTTTCTATATGGTTGAAAAATTTCAAAACATCTTGAAAAATCCTAAAGGATAGATATGTGAGACTAGCACAATTTCTATTTAAACAAAACAAAACAAAACAAACCAATCATAAGGACCTCACCATACCATATCAGCTATTACAAGGTTTTATAAAGCTAAAATAAAGTCCACAGTATTGACTGAGGAATGGAATGTTGATTAAAAGAAAAGCATAGAAAATCCTCAAACTGGTCCTTTCATCTATAGAAACGTGTTAAATAATTAAATGGGGAAACAGTGAAAAGGGAGGGAATTTTTACCAAATAGTGTTGGGACAACTGCATAGCTACCTGCAAAATATATATGGATAAACCACTGCTTTGCCACTGCACACCAAAATAAATTATAAATGGATTAAAGATATGTTAAAAATTTATAAGAATCATATGAACAAATTTGATGGATATATTTATATAATATTTACATAAAAACAGTATAAAAACAGTAAACATATTAAAAATATATTTGCAATATATAAATGAAGAGTTGTTAAACTTAAGAGTGGAAAATCCCAAATATACAAATTTTTAAACAGGCACAGAACACAATAAAAAATGAAGAAATCACAAAAATAATATGCATTATAAAATATTCAAGTAAACAAAAAAAAATAAAACCATAAGGTCTCATGTTTAAGAAAATGGCCACTTTCGTTGAGTGCGGAAGGAAATTAAATTGGTTTAAGATTTCTGGAAAAAGATTTGTCAATACTCATCAAAACCCTTTAAAATGTGCCTGTCCTTTTAACCTAGAAATTAGACTTCTATAAATGTGTCCTAAGAAATGATTACTCATAGCATGACCATAGAATAAATACCAGGGCTGGCCGAGTGGCGCATTGGTTAAGAGCTGATTTTGGGATGCCAGTGGCCCGGGTTCAGATCCCACATATGAGGGCCAGTGACACTGCCCTCTACAGCTAACAACAGCTCCACCTGGAGCTGGGCTGCGAGCCCTGGTGACAGTGTAGGCTGCAGCCCCTGCTACAGTGGGCTGCCATAGGCTACAGTGAGTGGCCGGCAGCCAGCGTGAGCTGCCAATAGCCACGGTGAGAGACGATCCAGAAGCCGGCGACCGATCTGCCTCATCCGGGAAGAGCGCAATGACAATACCAATATGGGCCAGTGAAGCAACATCCTCCACAACTAGACTGAAGAACTAAAAAAAGGACAGCAACTTGTCTGTTCCCCTTCCCCAATTCCCTCAACACTGTTCCCCTCCCCCCATTCCCCAATAAAATCTTTAAAAATAAATAAATAAATACCATATCATATATCAGATAAATATCATAGCTGAATATTTTTTACATAGAAAGATGTTCACAATATATTGTTCAATATATAACTATAAAATAATGTGCCAACATGCTCTTCTTTACATATGTATCTAGGAGGATAGATACAATATTGTAATAGTCATTATCTTTGAATGGAAAAGGATTAAAGATTTTTATTTTGTTTATATGTTTTTTCTAATTTTGCTAAATAAACATGTATTTTCCACAGATAAAAGACTGTATATTTAATTTTAGCTCCTTATCTTTAAGCTGTAAAGCACATCTGAAATTAAAAGAAAAAAATCTTGAACTGCTGTAGGAAGCATTTTCTATAAATAGAGATGATTACATGTGAAGTATAACTAACAGGTGTTGGCTAAATTTCATGGCATGATGACCATTGCTCCATTTCATATGCTTTAAATGGGTGAAATAAAGTATATTGAATTTTCCATACATTAATACCTCAAAAGACTCATGTCTATGACTATTACTATTATTTTTGCCTAATTTACATGGAAAATAACCCTGTAGAAAAATATATTTTCACTAATTATCAGGAATGAGGTTGTGCATTAATGACTTTGCAAGTTATTTGAATAAATTAAGAATATGAAAATTAAGAATGTGAAAGAAGGCCCCCAATCCATTTGAAGTGAGAAGAGGTTGTGAGGCATCCAAAAGAGCTAATGGGAGGTTGTGCCCCTTGTTGGTAAGCATGGGTGCGAATCATTTTATACATAATAATTAGCTGTTCACTGTGTTCTGCCCCTCCCTCCAGCAGACAGAGCTTTCTAATTATGATTGACATAGGCTACTTTTCCCAGGAATTTTCATTCCCTGAGCATACAGAAAAGTTGATAGCCTGAGAAAGTACTTTGGGTAGTAGGAAGACATGAGTTTGAGATTAAAAATGATGGTCTTGCTACTAAATGCTATCATAACAGAAGTTACAATAAAGTTTGATCATAAACCTGGCCTTGTATACAAGAGTTTTCTTGCCTATTAAACAAAGATTAATCTTCCTGAGTTAACTCTTGTATCAAGTCCCTTTTCTGCTAAGGAATCTTTGACTTCCCATTACTTTATAAGGTGAAAACCAGGCTCCTTCAACTGGCACACTCGGCCCTCTGTTTCCTGACTACTCACTTTTCTGACCACTTTCCACACTATTTCCTTTTCTGTAAACCATTGCCCAGTCAAATAGAACCATCTTCTCTTATTTTTAAGCATTGCCAAGTATTCCCTTCTCAGTACCATTGTTCACACTGTTTCTCCTTGAGAATATCTTGCACAAATGAATTTTACCTTAGCTCTTAATGCCTACACAAAATCTTTTGTAGTTTTCCCAATCTGATGATCATCTCTCTTCCTGAGCTGAGCCAAAGCAGACTTCACTTGTGACTATATAATGAGCCATGTATAACCTGTATTATAGACAATTTGTGTACTTATAGTACTAACTAGTATAAGCAACACCTATGTTTAATTTACTTTTTTTGAAAAACATTTAACCCAGTGCCTTGTAATATAAACATTTGTTGAATGAATGAATAAATGAATGAATGAAAGAAATGCCTGACTATGCCTTTAACCACCAAATCCCTAAATTCATTTACTTCTACTTTGCATTTTCTGGGCCACGCCAGAAGGAGATAACAGTTAGTGGTACTGTTAGCAGTATAGCAATATTTTTGGTTCTTGCCTCTGTCACTGCTGTGGGGCTTCTATCTGGGTCCGCTCACATTTCACAGTAAGTTCTGGGGGTCCCTGGGTGCCATGTCTTTGGATTTCATGAACAAACCTCAGTGGCTGTTGTTATGTCAGCAGTTGCCACCTGTTCCTCTAAAGCTCTACTTTTCTTTGGTAACTTCTCTGATAGAGGTCCCTGTTGCCGATTAAAGTCTCTTGGGGGACTCGCCAGTGCTGATTCCTGCTTATGCCTCTCATTCACAAATCTTGTCATGGGCCTGATTACACCAGTAAGGTGTGATGGTCCTGAGAAGTGGGGACCTGGGAAGGGGGGACCTAGAAAGTGGGGATAGAGAGGAGCCAGGGGCTGGTTCCCTGCTTTTCTTTGCCCCATCAACATGGTACCCCACCTGCCGGCTTCTTTCATTGATACTTTTTTTCTTCATCTATTTTCCTTATGAGATCTTTGTGTTCACAGTGAGGAGTCTTTAAAATAAAAAACATCCATGTCATCTGTTTGACTAGTCCCTACAGCATTTTAGAAGCAAGGAAAGAATTCTGTGATGAGCAGTTTCACTTAAAAACCTCCAATGAGTTGTTTTGTTTTAAACTAGGCAAAGTGTCCCAGTCTTCTCAATGACAAAAACCTGGATAGCCTCATAACCAGCCTACTTTTCAGTTTCACCTGCTGTTTTGTGTCCTTCCTGCGCTGCCTAGGGCCACCCTTTGGCACAGTTGGAGGAAGTGAAATACCACTGGGGTGGAGGAGTCCCGTGGGACAGGGCTGGGACAGGGAGTCCACCTCTGCAGGTAGGACAGCATAAAAAGGCCCGTTCCCCTCCACGGCAAAGAGAGTGGATGCATTACCGTTTGTACTTCATTTCCTTTGAGCTGCTGCCCTCTCTCCTACTCTGGCAAGAACACGAGTTTGGCAGGGAGGTTGGCAAGCATTTCACAAGATGGTAAAGGTTAAGGTACGGTGGAGGTTGTTTAGAGCAGGATTGTAAATATTTGTTAAAAGGTTTGTGGATCTGCTTCTTTTGATACCTCTAATCCACCGAGACAGAAATAACTTCAAAGCCATGCCTAGTCTGACTTGGTCTTCAACCAAAGGGAAAGATCAGCTACTGCTAAATGATGTTTTCACTCACAGCCAGGCAGCCTGCCTTAGCAGGCGTCCTGGAATATGAATCATCATTTAATTGTCTTTGGGCCTTTGCACATCTGCTTAGGAACGTCAACAGGGCAGGAGCTGCGCTGCATGAATAAATGTGAAGGAGGCTTTAGTTTACACCGTTCCATGCTGTCAACAGCGGAACGAGAAGTGAGGTGTGTGTCTGTTCAAAAGGATGGGCTGAGCCCAAAGAACAGGGCAGCTTGACTGCCATGGTATTCAGAGTGGAGGGAGAGCAATGATCTCTACCCTTTGGGGCTTCTCTAGGGAGTTCAGAGTAGGGCTTTCCAAATAGTCCTCTGAGATGGGAGCAGCTGACGCCTTCGAACGTGGAGGAGAAAGGGAATTGAAGGCTATTTTATTTTTAAAAAGATTTTTATTATATATATAGCTAACATACAACATTATATTAGTTTCAGGGATATACCATAGTTTTTCAACACTTATATACCTAAAGAAGTGATCACCATGATAAGTCCAGCAACAATCTGACACCATGCCATGCTGTCGCAATATTATGGACTATATTCCCCATGCTGTATATTACATTCCTATGACTTATTTGTTTTATATCTGGAAATTCAGACCTCTTATTCCCCTCCATCTCTCACTCCTTTTTTTTTTTTTTTTTAAAGATTTTTATTGGGGAATTGGCAGAGGGGAACAGCGTTGGGGAATCGGGGAAGGGGAACAGACAAGTTGCTGTCTTTTTGTTTTTCAGTCTAGTTGCGGAGGATGTTGCTTCACTGTTGGTATCGTCATTGCGCTCTTCCTGGATGAGGCAGATCGGTCGCTGGTCTCTGGATGTCGCTCACCGCGGCTATTGGCAGCTCACGCTTGGCTGCCAGCCGCTCACGCTGGCTGCGGGCCACTCACTGTAGCCTATGGCAGCCCACTGCAGCAGGGGCTGCAGCCTACACCATCACCGGGGCTCGCACAGCCCAGCTCCAGGTGGAGCTGTTGTTAGCTGTAGAGGGCAGTGTCACTGGCCCTCATGTGGGATCCGAACCGGGGCCGCTGGCATCCCAAAAGCAGCGCTTAACCAATGCGCCACTCGGCCGGCCCTCTCACTCCTTTTTAAAAATTTCAATTACAGTTGAAATTTAATATTATTTTCTATTAATTTCAGGTGTACAGTATAGTAATCAGACATTTATATAATTTAGGAAGTGATCCCCCTACTAGTACTACCCACCTGGTATTATACATAGTAATTACAATATTGTTGACTATATTCCTTATGCTATACCCTACATCCCCCATAACTACTTTTTAACAACAAATTTGTACTTAATCCTTTTCCCTTTTTTCACCCACACCACCAAACCCCCTCCCATCTGGCAACCATCAAAATGTTTTCTGTATCTATGAGTTTGTTTCTATTTCTTTGTTCGTTTGTTTTGTTCTTTAGATTCCATATATAAGTGAAATCACATTGCATCTGTCTTTCTCTGACATACTCCACTCAGTATAGTACTCTCCAGGTCGGTTTGTGCTGCTGCAGATGGCAAGAACCCATTTCCTTCCATGGCTGAGCAATATTTCGTTGTACATATGTATCATGTATTCTTTATCCATTTTCCCATTGACTGCAGGCTGCCTCCACATCTTGGTCATTGTAAACGATGCTGCAATGAATATATGGATGCGTAGATCCCCTCAAAGTAGTGTTTTGGGTTTCTTCAGATAAATACCCTCAAGTGGGACTACTGACCCTTTTCTCTTATTATAGCCTATGTTTTAAAGACTACTTTGTCTGGATAAG
The DNA here is from genome assembly GCA_033961575.1 of Aselliscus stoliczkanus. Taxonomy (NCBI): domain Eukaryota; kingdom Metazoa; phylum Chordata; class Mammalia; order Chiroptera; family Hipposideridae; genus Aselliscus; species Aselliscus stoliczkanus. The sequence goes on along the minus strand of CM066732.1, from coordinate 73,233,053 downwards.
TATTGCTACTCCAGCTTTTTTGGTTTGTTTGTTTCTATTTTCATGAAATAACTTTTCCATCTCTTTATTTTCCATGTGTGTGGGTGTTTACAATCTGAAGTCAGTTTCTTATAGACAGCATATGTAAGGGTACTGATCTTTTTCTGGAGTTTTCTCCTGTTCTTTCATTTCACATGTATTTCTTTGTTTCCTCATTTTGGCTGCCTGTCTGTGTTTGTTTCTATTTATTGGGTGGTTCTGCTATGTCTCCCAGTCTTGCTGGGGAGCCTTATGTAGTATGTGCCCTGTGGGCCCTGGCACAGTCTCCCTGGTCACCTGCTATGGATGCTCCAGGAGTATCCCTGTGTGGGTTGTGTGTGCCCTCTTGTTATAGTTGAGCCTTGATTGCTATTGGCATATCAGTGGGTAGCATTGGCCTTCAGGCTGATTGGCTGTGTGTTTGGCCATGTCCACAGCTTATAGGCTACTGTGCAGGGGGGCTTATATCACTGAGTGAGATTTGCCCCAGCAGGCTCTAGTACCTGTTGAGACGTCCCTTTGTGTGTGCCACTTGTGGAGCTAATTGGGTGGTGCTCTGCTATGATCTGAAGCCAACCTTCAAGTATATTGGTTTGGGGGCATCTTGGGAGGGGCTCCAGTGCAGGCCCAGGTCACTTACTGCCTGTGACCACCTGGGGAGCTACCAAGCAATCTGCTTTGTTCGCTGCCTGTGCTAAAGTTGGAAGCTCATGGGAGAGGAAACCCTGTGAACCAAGGACGTCTGCTACCAGTACCTGGAGACCCCACAGCCTGCTGCCACCTGCCAACTCCTTTCAGCCACTGATAAAGCCACCTGAGATATGAAAGTTCAACAAAGAAGAGTCTCAGGAAGTGGGAAGATATGTGGTCACCAGGTTAATGTAGATTCTGGTTTGGTGCCAATGCTGAGCCTGGAGCTACTCACCAAAAGTCTCAGAGCACACTGAGGCCAGCTGCCACTCACCTGAGGCCTTCAGACTCTGATAGTTTTCCAAGAAAAAGTACAATGGGGACGGGCCTGGCTGCTGGGTAGAAAGTGCCCCTAGTGGTGCATATGCAAGTTGAATAGGTGGGGTCCCAGCTGAGTCAGCAGGGTGCAGCAGTGGAGCTCACCTGGCCAATCAGATTCAGATTTGTCTGTGTGGGCAGGCCCAACACAGGCAAGATGGCTCCCACCTGCTGGCTACACAGGAGAACCTCACACAGGAAAAATGGTGAGTGTCCTCCAGCCTTCTTCCTGCTGCTACACACCTTGGTCTGCCCCCTTGCCCTGTATGCCTCTGACACCCCCTGAGTTACTGTCACTCTGCCAGAGCCCAGGGTGAGTGCCTGCGAGAGAAGGAGTCTGTGCGCAGTCCCTTTGGAAGGATGTCTGGGGGCCGGCCAAGTAGCACATTGGTTAAGAGCTGGTTTTGGGATACCAGCAGCCCCAGTTCGTATCCCACATATGAGGGCCAGTGACAATGCCCTCTACAGTTAACGACAGCTCCACCTGGAGCTGGGCTGCACGAGTCCCCGGTGATGGTGTAGGCTGCAGCCCCTGCTGCAGTGGGCTGCCATAGGCTACAGTGAGTGGTCGGCAGCCAGCATGTGTGGCTGGCAGCCAGCAAAAGCTGCCAATAGCCACGGTGAGCGGCCGTCCAGAGGCTGGCGTCCGATCTGCCTCATCCAGGAAGAGCTCAATGATGATACCAACATGGGCCAGTGAAGCAACGTCCTCCACAACTAGACTGAAGAACAAAAGGACAACAACTTGTCTGTTCCCCTTCCCCAATTCCCCAACACTGTTCCCCTCCCCCAATTCCCCAATTTAAAAAAAAAAATAAAAGAGGATGTCTGGGTTTCCCACAGCCTTCTGTTCCACCTGGATGGTCGGAATCCCCACTATTTTTCACAGCCTGATGTTGTGGAGGCTCCTCTTTCTGTCATCAGTACTCCTGGCTGGGAAGCCTGGTATAGGGCTGGGGTCCTTCGTTCTTCGAGGGGGAACCTCTGTGGCTGAGATATCCCTCCTGATTCTCAACTGCTGTACAGAGGTTTGGGGCCAGCCCATTCCTTGTCTCTGCCCCTCCTACCAGTCTCAACGTGGCTTCTTATTAATATCCTTAGTTATAAAACTTCTGTTCAGCTAGACTTCACATGGTTCTCTAGGTTGATTGTTCTATAATTTAGTTGTAATTTTTATGTATTCATGGCAGGAAGCAGGCACAGTGTTTATCTACACTGCCAAATTGGAGGCTATTTTATAATTTCAGGTGGGTTTTTGGAATTTTGGTATTTTTTCCCATATTTTAAATTTCTGTAAGGAATTACTATTATTTTGACCTCATAGAGTCTCATTTGTTCCTCAAAGCAGTGAAGAGTGGACAAGAATGAATAGTACACATGGGAAAAAATGAATTCCATGAACTTTGCTATGTCTGACTAATAACACTATAAAAAGTGAAGAGACATTTTTACACTTTCCACTATTCTCAATCTTACTGTCTTAAATATTTTGCTCCTGTTGTTATTATTATTATTATTATTATATGATTCCTGTAGGCAATGCTACCCTCTTCTTACCGTGGATCATTGGCTATAAAATAGTATAAATTCTACCCTATTATGTTTTAATGTCTAATTTGTTAATGTCATACAACTCAAGTTGACAGCTGAAGATGCTTTAGAAACTTTGGGAGGTTTCTGGACGAATATCAGCTTCTTCCCCAACCAGTACTTTTTGGCTTTAAGGTTGAGGTTTAAGGCCTGACTGCAGCCTCGCAGCCACTTTTGCTAGAAAAATAATTCTAGGGGTTCTCTAGATAAAAAAGAACTGAGGTGATAAGTTTTACTGGAGGCAGGAGAAGGTCCGAAATCATGAATATTGATGTAGGGGAGTATTTCATCAAGAAGGGTGTTATCAGATTTAAATATCTCAGAGAATTTGAGAAGAAAGAGGTGATAAGTCTTTGTGATTTAATAAAAAGAAGGCTAATGAATCTAAGAATAATATCATCAATATGTGTTAGGAATTTGAGTTTATAGAATAAGATCATCAGCTAGATCATTCCAAAAGGACTTCATGCATGAAGCAGGGCCTGAGCTGGTCTTTGAAGGATGGATCTGAGGAATACATTCTGGGAAATACAATCTAATTGTTTGGGGTGGTGGTAGCACAAAGGTTTGGCTGTTCACCAAACTTGTGTCCTCTTCTTACTAGATGCTCCACTGGGCTATATTAGATGCTGTTATGTGACTCAGCTCTGATATGTGCCATCTCCAGGCCTGGCCCATAATAACCTTCCATGTGTGATTCTGTGTCCTCTCTATTTTTGGAATGACCCTGGGAACCACATGTTAAGGATGGTGGGACCATAAGATGGAAAGATCTTGAATTCCTAAATCATTGTTTGGAGAATTACTTGCCAAGTGGGAACACCTGTTTTGGATTTTAAGTGAGCAAGCAATAAACTTCTCTTATATTAATCCACTGTCATTTTGGTTTACCTATTACCACAACTAGCATTACTTGGAAGTGAAAGACACATTTGAAGGGCAAGAAACATATTGATGATGAGTCCAGGTAGGAGGGCTGGCAATGGAAGTAATTGGAGAAAAGGTTGGAAAAGTGGATGGCAGTCAGCTTATGGAAGACTTTTGTTTTAAGGAGAAATATTTGGATTTTCATAACATTCTTCACATTTGTAATTTAACATAAAACAAGAAACTTTACATTCATTATTTAATTTGTCCTTACAATAGACTTATGAAGCAGATATTAATATCACATTTTACAGGTGATGAAATTTAGGCTTAAAGCAATCAAGGTTATAAAAGTTATTCAAGCACAGAGCAAAAAATTTGAACCCAGGATGACTGATTCCAAGGCTAGTGTTCTCTCCACTATAACATACCTGATTGGTATGGCCAATTGAAAGTCACAAACTACAGCAAAAAGTTTATTTGTTCAAGGCAGCATGTAAGGATTATAGTTTGGGGAGCGAGCAGCTTTTAGGGTGAATTAGCAGAGCAGTGATTCCAATTAGTGAACTTCTGAGGTAAGCCAGGAGCAAAGCATTAAGCTTGAATGAAGATGGTGGCAGAGGAGAAAGAAAAAGTCAGGATGATGTTTTATGAAGGAAAAATTTACAAGACCTGGTGCCTAGGTGAGTGAGATGGCATAAGGTGGGATAGGACTCTCTCCTATTCAGGTTCAAGTCTACCTTGGCATGTTTGTCAAATGGAGAGAAGGCCCAAAGGAGTTAGTTTGCATGAGGATTCAATTTTTCTTGGAAGGAGGACATCTGTGCCTTTTGGGGTGATGGAGGAGGGGTGTTTATTCCCTTGGTCTCCATCTGATATGAATTGAGAGAAGAGCAGAAGTCAGAAATGGATGAAGATGTTTTCACAAAAGATTTTTGGATGTGGGGCCCAAGACAGGTTGTTTCAGGACCCCAAAAAGCAAAGTGGGACATGAGCTGGAACAAGAGACCCTCTTGCCTTTTTGTTGTGGAACTAGCATGGCTCTGACCCCTGAGACCTGAAGAGGATGTGTATCTTTTTGCATCTGGTGTGTTTTTCAGGTCTGGGAGCATGGAGGTCACACTGGGACAAGAATAGCATTTGGGATTGTCATTATCCTAAAGGTACCCTCAGTGGGGCAGTACCTGTGCTCACGGAGGGAGCAGGTGCAGGTTTCTCACCTGCACACAGGAGACGGATGTGTCCAGGGCATCTCAGGAACACCTGGTTGGAGTGAGGGGAGCACCCTGCAGGTGGGGACAATGAAGACAATAACTTTGAATTATTGCTATTGATGTATTTATTTGTCTCCAAGGGTTGGTGAGCCCTGGGGCCATTATGGGTCCCATTGGGACCCACTGAGAATACTGATGTATAATTTATTGAGGAGACACCTTCCATGCATGAGATAGGATCATTTAAGGATTGAGACCTGAACAACAAAAATGAGCTTATTCATACAAATGTAACTTAATCCTTACCCATTTTAAGCTTCTTATTGTGCCTTGTTACTTGATGGGACTTGGTCTGGCAGTGTCCTTGGTGTTTAAGAGGTTATATTTTGAGAAAATAAGGGAATTCTTTTTTTTTTACTTGAATGTTTCAAAATGCTTTCATGGTATGTGAAGAAAGCCACTTGATTAAAGCATTTGTCATTTGTGTTAAATCCTTTTCTTCTTTCCAAAGAATTTAAGGTTCTGGCACAAACTAAAAGGGTTAACCTACACCTGGCCCTTTTACAAGCAGTGAATATTGTGAGTAAAGTCCAAAATATGAGTCTTCCTGGTAATTTCTCCCCCACACACCCCTCTGCACCCCACACCCCACCCCATATATCTCATGATGTAAATATGCTACTCATTTATCAAGTACTGTGTGGTGATGAAGCAAATTGGTGGTTTTGTCACCCCTTCATTACTAAAGAGGGAGAAACCTGTAGAGACTAAGCTTTTACTCATTAATCTGTTCATTGTACCTCCCTGTTCTTGCAAAACCCACTAACTAGAAGCCACCTGGTAATGGTTCTGCATTTGTCTGCTCCTTCTGCCTGTGTTTGAAATGCAAATGGAAGAGCTGGCTATTTAAACACACAAAACCCATCTATAGCTGAGTTAAGATGAGCCCATCCTAAGCCACACCTATTATTTTTCTTGCTTTGAGTGCCATTACCTTAGGCTCTCCCTCACTCTCATTTGTCATCCTCCTCAAATAAATAGCTCCCAGGGGAGAGGGAAACAGCCCTACACCTTTTCAGCCCCTCTGAGCAGCTCAGCTTATTTTGACAGATTGCTCCATTAACACAACTCTATTTACTTAAAAACAGACCACCAGACTTCTATAAACGCCAGGGCGAGAAAGACAGTGCTGTTCCTTATTCTTGGCCCAACCATTCTCCACATTGTTTGAGGCTTATTCTATTTTGAACAGGAGGATGGAGCCTTGGAGCGCAATGCTGCCACATTTTCTGCAGTAGCTGTTTCAGGCACTCTGGGTGTTACCAAGTCGCTACAGCAGGGGAGCCAATCACATTTTCAGGCAAAGATGCAAAGCAAACTGAAATGTTGAAGGAAATGGGTAGGCAGAGCATATTACAGAAGCCCAATTCAACAATGGCCTAACAATAATAATTCAATTTTTGCCTACTTGTTTGATCCTTTGCATAATATGCTTTATGACAAAGTTAGCACAAATAATTCAATCATCTATCAAGTATTTATTGAGTGCCTACAGTGTGCCAGGCACTATAGTGGGCAGTGGGGATGTGGCATTGAACCAAACCAGATTAAAAAAAAATCTTTGCTCTTAGGAAGTTTATATTCTGGTAGGAAGAGACAGAAAAAAAAGAAAGAAAGAAAGAAAAAAAATATACTAGGCAAAACCAATGCAGTTAAACATAAAATTAGAGGTTTTCACATATTTCATAAACCTATTTTGAAATAACTAAGAATGACATATCATTTTACAGTTTATAAATAATTTTTTTACATGTCAGGTTAAATCATAGGCAATTTCATATGTTTCAATTTCCACATGACCTCATCTTATCCTTTTGATAACCCTGCTGAGTATTAGTCTTTATCCTACCTACAAATGGTGAAAGAGTGGATTATGTAAGCCCAAGATCACCTCAAACTCAGGTACTCTGACAGAGCAACTAGGAAAGCAAAACCCAAAACCACAATTCCCATGAGTTGCAAGTTTTTGGAAAAAATACTGGTAAAAGTTAAAAACTAGAGGTTAATAGTTGCTCTGTCAGATTTTATGTGAATGGGGATTCAAGGAGATTCATAAATCATGATATTATGATCACTTTCCCTGAATCTTTTCAGACTTAGCCTCTTAAAGTGACACATACTCAAGAAACCCTGGGTGGGAACGTGACACAAGCAGTGTGAACCAGCACCGTGCTCTTCTGGCTTACAGTGATATGTGGTGAAAAGACCATTGTTTAGAAGTCTCATTCCTGAGTCTGAGTTGAATTTGTGATTAGCTGGAGACTATAATTAATGGGAGAATATCTGGGGTAGCCTGGGTTCTACCAACTCTAGAAACTAAAACCCAAAGATCCCTTCAGAGGCAAAATTTTCCACTGAGGAGAAACTGCTGGGAGTAGAATCCAAATTGAGGCTAGAAATAATGGCAAAGGAATAAGAAGTTCTGATGAAAATGGGAGAGGGGAACAGGGGGAGCACATCTTGAAAGTTTAAGGCCATGCATGTCGTTATCTCTTCAAAAACAACAGAAGAGCAAATTCTAGAGCTATGAAACTAGAAAAGCTATGCACTTACATCTCTTTCCTAAAAGTATATTAAAATTCATCTGTCTGAAAGTGAGCAACAGAAAAGTATTGTGAATTAATATAAAATTACTCAAGAAAGGAGAATAAGAAGTAGAATGATATTCCCCACTCAAGGAAAGATCCCAGAAAAATATACCCACAAAAACAGGCGATAATTGTACATTGGTATTTCAAAACCAGTTAAAAGAAGCAAAGAAATTGATAGAAACAATGAAAGAGTAACAGAAATCAGAATTAGAAAAGCTCAGAAATGAGAGAGAAAAGGAATACTTAAGTGCAAAATAACAATTCACAAAAGAAGTAAAAATTAAAAAAATTTTCAGAAATGACAAAACAAGGAAGAAAGCAAAAGCAAATAAACACAATGAATTTTGCCTTAGGGAAACAAAAGAGGAAACAAAAAGTTTAAACATTAGTAAGAAATGAAGGTGAGAAACAGGATTTGAGAGAAAGTGATAGATATGCTTATAAGGATCAGTGAAAAAGATCCAGTATCCATACAACAGGAATCCCCAAAGAAGAACACCAAATAAACGGAGCATGATAGATACTAAAATCTAGTTCAAGAAAACTTTCCTGAAATAAAAGATGATTTCTATCCTTAAGATTAAAATGGAAAATACTTGAGAAAATAGACCCCAAAAAGTCAACATCGGGCCATAGTCTTGTAAGCATATTGGACTTGAAAGAGAAAAAGAAAAAAATTCCTCAGGGGATCCAGGCTGAAAGACAATTTGTGGGTTAGGGAAAGAAAATCAGTTTTCATGAGATGTTCAACAGCAATGTGTTACGCCAGAAAACAATGGGATAACATAATTAAGATATTCAAGGAAAGAAAATATAAGCTAAGGGGTTTATACCCATCTAAACCTACCTTCAAATACAGAATTCAGGCCCATTGTCATGACTAGGTCAAAATTTAGGAGGCATTGGACCTGCGAGTTCTTCCTGAGGAATCTACCGGAGAGTGTGCCTTAGGCAACCATGATGACAGAGAGCCATTGACATAGTACAGTAGGTGTTACTGGAGCACATACTCCACTAAAATGAGGGGAAAAAACAGGAGGAAAAATCAGAGCCAGGAAAGATGGGATCTGACACCCAGAAAATGTGAAACTACAAATAATCTGACAAATTCTGCTAGGGCGAAAACTGTCTTTGGGAGAGACGTCTTACAGAGATGCTAGAGAATGTGGGAAATTTAATCAGATGGTCAAAGTAAACTCCCTTAGTTTGATTAATTCCAGCATAAACAGAAAGTTTTACAAGAAATTAAATATAATCATAGTATATTACTTGATATAGCATATTACTTGAATAATATTTATATAGTCATAACGTAAGCAGTGAATATAGATATGATCCCCCAAATAAGATAAATTATATTTGAAGAATAATGAAAGGGTAAGAGATGGTGTCATTGAATTAATATCCTAATTCATCTTAGTAAAAAGTCAGTAGTTACTGAATTAAAGATTATATTGTATACATATTTGGAAATATGGAGGCATATTTGGAGAAGAAACAGTAAAAGAGTTCACCCATGGTTTTTTGTTTTTTTGTGTTTTTTTTTTTAAGCTGAGCCATCCTGCCACCTGTTGGCAGCTCAACGGCAACTCAGCTCGGGCTGGCCTCGAACCGCTGTTCCTCAGAGCTCAGCTTGCACTCTTGAGCGAGCTCTTAACCAACTAAGCCATTCGGCCGGCCCTAAAATAGAAACCATTATTTATATTACATCTCTGACTTTCTGGTCTAATTTACTGGCTTTTCTTCTATTAATAGTTGCCCTTTTTTTTTTTTTTTTTTTTTTTTTTTAGCTGAGCCATCCTGCCACCTTTTGGCGGCTCAACGGCAACTCAGCTCGGGCTGGCCTCGAACCGCTGTTGTTCAGAGCTCAGCTTGCACTATTGAGCGAGCTCTTAACCAACTGAGCCATTCGGCCGGCCCTTAGAGTTCAAAGACATTACTTGTTTCTGGGGAAAAGGATAAGGAAGATAAAGGGGATAAAGGGACTGTTGTTTTCGTGATACGCTTTATAGTCATATTTGACTTTTTAACCAATTTGCATGTAATCTTTGATAACAAATAAAAAAATTAAAAAACAACAACAAACAATAAAAATCTCAATGCTTCCACGGTGCCCTGACTTTTCAAAGACTACACCAATTCACCACCCATCCACGTGCCCTCCTGGTGGCCAGCCATCCCTCCGTGTGCTCTGTCCTCCCTGTGACTCTCATCCTTTTCCTATAACATAGGGACCCTTCCGATTCCTTCAAATTCTGAATCACAGAACGTGAGGGGTGGAAATGCCCATTAGAGATCATCCTTTACACTTCCATTTTACTGATGAGGGAATCAAGCCTGACGGTGAGTGAGTGGTGGACTAAAAGGCACTGCTCATTAGTTTTAGTATCTGAATTGGATCTTGGATCTCCTGATTCCATGATGGGTGATCTATGCACTGCTACAAGTGCTCCCTCCTGTGAGTTTATTCTGGCCCATGTGCATAGGTCCCTCTTCCCAGAGTCCTGCTTTTCCAGCTGACCTTTTACCCATGCAGTTTTGAGCTTTTCTGCAATTGCCTGCCTTCCAGGTGTTTGGCATATGGGAAAATCCTATGCAGTTTACCCTGCCCTCTGCTTCCCTCTGCTGGCAACATATGGTCTTTGCTGTTCACCCTTCAGTTTCCAGCTCCACCAGCTACTAAAACACGTTACTTTTGGCACTTTTTGTTTATTTGTTTGTTTATTTATTTATTTGTTTGTTTGTTTCAGATGTACAAAACAATGCACTTTTTTTTTTTTGAGGGCAGTGTCACTGGCCCTCATATGTGGGACCCGAACCAGGGCCACTGGCTTCCCAAGCCAGCGCTTAAACCACCGCGCCACTCGGCCCGCCCAACAATGCACTTTGACATTACCTTTCAGTGAAGAAAATCCTTTGTTTTAGGGCATGATTGTGCCCTCTGACCTGGGCCAATCCATGACCTATCTGGCACTCGCTTGCTATTTAAACTGTGATCCTCGAACCGATAGTGTAGATATTAGAAGGGAACTTGTTAGAAATGCAGCATCTTGGGCCTCCCTCTACATTTACTAAATCAGAACCTGCACTCTGACTAGATCCACAAGTGATTCATATGCACATAACAGCTTAAGAAACGCTGCTCTAGTTCCAACTCTACTACACTTCAGGAAAAAAATTGAGATCCATCTTATCTACTTGGTAATTATCTCTGATCACTCTGCTACCTGCTCCAGTCCTGTCACCTGGTAATGGTGAATTCTGGCCCACATGCTTTTTTCTGCTTCATTTCTGCCAGGCTGGCTGCCTACAATAACAGAGAGCAAGAAGTAGCATATGTGGAATTCTAAATTTAAAAAAATCCACTAAAGGGGCCGGCCGAGTGGCGCGGTGGTTAAGCGCTGGCTTGGAAAGCCAGCGGCCCCGGTTCGGTCCCACATATGAGGGCCAGTGACACTGCCCTCAAAAAAAAAAAAATCCACTAAATTAAAATGAACTCAATCCACTAATTTAAATGGTAGAAAAGCATAGCTCATAAATTGTGTGACAGTCTTTTAATCTTGCTGCATATTTTCCCCTTTGCCTCCCACAATTATTAACAGAAATGTCATGTTTTGGTTTTGAAGCTGGACTAAAATTATTCTATATGTCTTTAACAGATTTATTTTGTTTATAATTTATAAAATCTATGTATAACTGCAATGGGTACATAGCAAACATTAGTCTGTGGGGGTTTCAGAACTAGAAGTGGAACGTCTTACTACTTGAAATGTCCCCCATCTTCTCCTGCACAACTTCATTCGTTCTCAGTCATTTCATCAGCATAGGTTTACTGAGCACCCACTATGAGCCAGGAACTATGTTAAGGGCTGAGAAGGAATTCAGGGCAGACATGGTTCTTGCATTCATCGATCTTCCAGTCCAATAGAGAAGACCGCCATTAAACAAATTATGATTTAATCACGATTGTATCAAGTGCCTAAAGAGAAAGTGTAGGATGATGGAAGATCAGGTTGGCTCCCATGAAAAAATGACACAACGGATATTAGAATTAGTAGAGGGGTGAGGGTAGGGGACCATTTAACAGTTGAAATTCTAGAAGGAAGGGAGACCAGGGTTTGGGTGCCATCAAAATCAATAAGGGTATTTCTAGTGGAACAGAAATGTTTTCTCTGTAGGCAGATATATAAAGGATCTCACATACATTCACTTCTTGGAAGAGATAATAAATACGGTAAAATATGTGAATTTCTTTAGATGTTCTGGATGTTTTTTTTTCCTGTGAGATTTCTCTTTGTGCCTTTCTTGTGTCTGCTGTTTTGTGTTTCTGTATATAAGAAAAAAAAATGTGTTTCTATTATGACTGGTGGCAAAAGTCAGCCAGGCCTGTGTCTGCCTTTGCTATAACTGTCACTTCAATAAGGCATTAATTGTGTGTGTGGGGTGGGTGCTTACAGAATGAATAGAACTAGGTGAGGTTTACAAAGAAAACCAGGGACAGAGAAAGTGGCTATATCGAGTGAGTTTAAAATGTCCTATTTTCTGCAGAGGCCCATAGAACAAAGTAACCTCTGAGAACCATGTTCACAGGCTCATGAAAAGCTTGGAGTTGGACAAAAACATGCAGAATTGATTGGCCTATTTCTCATTCCATCCTTGCCCTGGTCGGGCTTAGGAACTTAGGGTACCTGAGTGAAGAAGGAGAGAAAGGGAAGTCAGAGGGAGAGAATCATATTTAAAATGACAGCTTTAAATGTGAAGAGACTGAGTAAACTTAAGTGGAAATAAAGGCTCAAGATCTAAAATAGCATCTGTTTTGAAAAAATAAGGGATGTGAACTTTTGCCTCAGTACATAATATGTGAAATTTATACCTGCTCAGCCCCTGAACAGAGCACAGAAAAGCGTGTGTACCACAGTTCTCCCCAAGAGCACTTCTACGATATGTGTAGAACTTAAAAACCATTCTGGTGAATTTCCCCAAACAAAATCTCTCCAAAGGTAAGCAATATTTACCTTAAGAAATGTGAAGGCTGTCAAGGCCTCACTGGCCGTCCCTTTGCTAAGCAAACAAAAAAACAAACACTCTTCATATGGCATTGGCCAGCTTTGTAGTGACCAAATCTGATATTTGTTAAATGCACATGACATACCTGGTAACTCAGGGATCCAGCTATAACTACGAGTATAAATGTGGTTCAGCCCTGCTCAGGAAGAGCTTACATTCCTGTCAAAGAAGTAAAATATATACAGATCAAATAAATAATTAAGAGATTGGATACGGTATAATGAAGTCTCGTTGTGGTACAACTGAATAATAATATTTGTTAAGCACTTACTATGTGCCAGCTCCTGTACTAATCACTCTGTGTTTATGAACTCATTTATCCTGACAACAATCCAATGGGGTAGTAGCAATTGTTATCTCTACTTGCAGAAGAGGAAGTGGATACACAAAACATTTAACACCCTCACTAGACTAAGTGGCGGAACTATCAAACCAGGGAAGCTGGTTCCAGAGTTCCAGCTCTAACCTCTGAGATTACTGCATTAGAAGGATGAGAAGGGAGGAGAATGTGGGCCAGCGCCATCTGGATAGTTTCTTGCAAAAAGCGGGATTTGAGCTGGCTCCAGAAATGCGAGTAGGCAGGTGTGAATTGCCAGAAGCAGAGTCTGGAAGGGCCTTCTAGTCAGGGGAACAGCGTGAAGATGGCAGGCTCCAGGCAGGGGGAGTGGAGGGCCAGTGAGGAGATGCCCACGTGGAGGCCAGTGTGTTCCAGTGGAAAGAGAAGGAGCTCCGGGCTACACCCATTTTAGTTCAAGTTCTTGCTCAGCCACCTACTTGCCCGATCAACTTCCCTGAGCCTCAGTTTCTTCATCTGCCTATTGGGAGGAAATCAATACTCTCATTACAGGATTGTTAGTAATGGAGATATTACACACATAGTCTATAGTACGGAAACTGTCACATCATAGGTACTTAATAAAAGGAAGCTGTTATATTATTTTAAAAGCTATGTGAGGAAAAGTGGAAACTAGGGAAAGACAGGGAGATGAGCCCAGATTGGGCAAGGCCTTGCAAATAGACATGTCATGATAGCCACTTGGGAAGAGAAATCAGGGCATTTAGGCCAGTGTTTTTCAAACAGGGTTCTGACCCATTAATGGGTAATGATCAGTATACATAGGGAGAAACAACAGGTTTTTTTAATTTACTTTTTAATGAAAACAGAGCTGGGATTAAAATTTCAGAGTACATCAGGGGCCACAAAGTATTGTCTCATGAGTCTCTTGATTCTGTTTATGTATATTTTTATATATTTTACATATGTGTGTGCAGGTTTATGATATAAAAATTATTTTGTACTGATGGGTTGAGGTTAAAAAAATGTTGAAAAGCCACTGTTTTAGGTAGTGCCTTCCTCTATTAATTCCAGATGTCCTGGTAGGTGCCAACAAGACCCAAGGCAATTTTGAAATGCAGGACAGTGTAGTAAATGTAGATTATAAACCATGGCAGGGCGAGACTGTGTAGGGAGTTTATCTTGGCTTTACCTGGTGAGGCTGCAGAAGCATGGAACAGGGGCCCATGCCAAACAACAGGAGGGCAGGGAATCACTTTGCAAGAGCCACACTACTGCTTTTGACTTCAGGGAGCCATGTGGTGAAACTTGTTCTAAACCTGGCTAACAACGTTTATAAGTCTTATGGAAAATTGTGTCATTTCAAAACTTCCTAAAGAAAAAAAAAGCATAATAATCATTCTTATAGAAATACTATTTTGAATTTTATTACATGGAAATAATTTTTCCCTAAGTGTCTTTTGTCCCCCACTAACAGTACCGTTTAATCTAATCATTTGATATGTTGTTGTGACTGCAAGAATTTCCTCATTCTTAGGGGGCAAGAGCTGGTTCTTCTTGAATTGTTGTCAATGGCAACCACGAAAAAAAAAGCAAAGGTGAAGGGTGGAGAATTGGAGGGGGGAATGTAAAAGATGTTTAATAATTGCTAGTTAATAACGTCAACCTAAAAAGAACCTTGTTCTAAATGGTTCCATAAGTCAGATTGCTCTTTCTACTCCATAGAATATCATTCTGTTCCCTCTTCACTCCACATGGAAACAGCCATAGTTCACATCTGACCGCTCTAAAGACGGCAGTGACTGCCAGAACCCTTGCCTGTTATTTATACATACTTAACTTGTGACTTTTGTGTTTTCAATATCTAAAGTCTGCACCGTCCAATACTGTAACCACTAGCTGCATGTGCCTAATGAGCACTTGAAATATGGCTACTCCAAATTGAGACGTGGCTTTCAAAGACCTAGTATGCAAAACGGATATAACATACCTTATTAATAATTTTTAAAATATTGATTACATTTACACAATATTTTAGGTATATTGGCTTAAATATATCTTATGCTTCTTATTAGCATATTGTTTACCTGTTTCTTGTTAACTTTTTAATATGACTCCTGGAAAAGTTAAAGTTATATTTGTAGCTTAACCTTATATTTCTATCAGACAGTATTCACCCCAGTGGAAGATGAGAGAGTTGATAAGCTTTATGGTCGTCTGCGTCCCTAATTAACCATGTTGACTTTGGTAATTACTGCTATGTCACAGGCTGCTGGATATGGCATGGACCATTCCCTTGCACTTGAATGTGAGTTTGTCCTCTGCTTCAGGAGCCTGCGCCTTTGAATGCTGCCTTCCAGAAGCTCATCCCTTCAGCTCAAGGTCAGGGGGATGTGTTGGCTCACATACAGACGTCTCATTTTCTTGGCTGGCTGTGTGCCAGGCTGTCTGTCTGCTGCCTCGCTGCACTGTCTCTCAGCCACCAAAGTCAATGTTATCTTGATCCCCTGCAGATCCATGTGAGACAGTCCGTGGGGAGATTTTGATTCTAAAGGCTTGGTGAAAGCCCTGTGAGCCTGTAGAAATGATTCCAAATGCACCAGATGAGAAGTGTGATTGGGGTACTAATGGAAATATCTTCTATCACCCATCCAAATTCTATCCACAGACATCTGACACACCCTCCTGCACATCCCATACTCCTTTGGCTTGACTTAAAGTTCACATCATACATGCTTGTCATCTTACATATTTTGAGTAAACTTTTTAGATGTCCAACCAAATCCTGGGTGAAGAGTTTCTTTGAATGATGAATAAAGCAGCAAATGGAAAAATCACGGGTTATTTTACTGACCAGGTTGGATACCTGTGTCAAGTCTTTTTTAGAATTTAAACCATATGAAACTCTCATCATAGGTACTTAATTCATTCTATTACAGATTTATTAGTTCATTCATTAATATAGCATTTACTGTGTAGTAGGCCTATAGAGTACCCAGATGATACATGTTTCTTCCCCGTAAAGTACCCTTGCAAGTCATGTATACGAATAGACACAATGAGGTTAATATGAATCACTATTTCGGGGGTATCAACAGGATGGATTTTGGCAATTAGAAGGAAGAGAACCTTTGCTCCAGGATGAGTGAGAAAAACCTTTAAAGAAGAAGTTAGGGCCGGCCGAGTGGTGCAGTGGTTAAGCGCTGACCTGGGAAGCCAGCGGCCCCGGTTTGGTCCCACATATGAGGGCCAGTGACACTGCCCTCAAAAAAAAATAAAAATAAAAAAAATAAAAAAGAAGAAATTATAATTTGGAGTAAACTTTGACAGATCACAAAAATATTCAAGAAAAAGAGAAGAGGATAGGTTGGTAATTGGGCTAGAATATGATGTTTGTGCATTTGTGCACGGGAAAGCAGGAGCTGAGGTCAGGAAGAAAGATGGAGATTCGATTAAATTCAATTTTTTTTGAGAATTTTCCAGATTATTTTTAAAAATTATTTATTTTTTTTCAGTTACAGTTGACATTCAATATTATTTTATGTAAGTTTCAGGTGTACAGCACAGTGATTAGACATTTACATAATTTATGCAGTGTTTCCTCCGATTAGTCTAGTACCCAACTGGCATTATACATACTTGTTGCAACATTATTGACTATATTCTCTATGTTATAATTTGCATCCCCATGGCTATTTTATCACTACCGATTTGTATTTCTTAATCTCTTATCTTTTTCACCCAGCTCCCCTACCCCCTTCCCCTCTGGCAACCATCCGTTTGTTCTCTGTATCTATGAGTCTGTTTCTGTTTTGTTTGTTTATTTATTTTGTTCTTTAGATTCCATATATACATGAGATAATATGGTATTTGTATTTCTCAGTCCTTCTTATTTCACTTAGCATAATATCCTCTAGATCCATCCATGTTGTCACAGATGGTAAGATTTCATTCTTTTTTCATGGCCAAGTAATATTCCATTGTGTCTATCTCTATCTATATTTATATCTATCATCTATCTATCTATCTATCTATCTATCTATCTATCTATCTATCTATCATCTATCTAATCACTTCTTCATCCAATCGTCTATTGATGGGCACTTGGTTTGCTTCCATACCTTGGCTATTGAAAATAATGTTGCAATGAACAAAGGGGGCACATATTTTTTCAAGCTAGTGTTTGGGGTTTCTTCAGATAAATACCCAGAAGTGGAATTGCTAAATCATAAAGTAGTTCTATTTTTATGTTTTTGAGGAACTTCTGAACTGGTTTCCATAATGGCTGCACCAATTTGCAATCCCACCAACAGTGCATTTAGGGTTCCCTTTTCTCTGCATCCTCACCAACACTTGTTTGTTGATTTATTGTTGATAGCCATCCTGACAGGTGTGAGATGGCATCTCATTGTGGCTTTAATTTCCATTTCTCTGATGATTAGTGACATTGAGCATCTTTTCATATGTCTATTGACCATGCATATGTCTTTTTTGGACCTGTTCAGGTCCTCTGCCTGTTTTTTAATTTGATTGTTTGAGTTTTTTTAAGTGTTGAGTTGTATGAATTCTTTTTTTTTTTTTTTCGCTGAGCCATCCTGCCACCTGTTGGCAGCTCAACAGCAACTCAGCTCGGGCTGGCCTTGAACCGCTGTTGCTCAGAGCTCAGCTTGCACTCTTGAGCAAGCTCTTAACCAACTGAGCCATTCGGTCGGCCCTTGTATGAATTCTTTATAAATTTTGGATATTAACCCCTTATCAGATGTATGATTGGTGAGTATCTTCTCCCACTTAGTGAGCTCTATTTTTGTTTTGTGGTGGTTTCCTTTGCTGTCAAAAACTTTATAGTTTAATGTAGTCCCATTTGTTATTTTTTCTTTTGTTTCTCTTGCCCAAGGAGATATATCAGTAAAAATATTACTAAGGGTAATGTCTGAGAGTTTACTGCCTATGTTTTCTTCTAGGAGTTTTCTAGTTTCAGGCCTTACATTTAAGTCTTTAATCCCTTTTGAGATTATTCTTGTATATGGAATAAGAAGATGGTCCAGTTTCATTTTTTTGCATGTGTCTGTCCAGTTTTTCCAGCACCATTTATTGAATAGACTGTCTTTACCCCAATGTACAAGCTTTCTTCCACAAAGTCCTGTTCTTATAAAGCTACCTTTCAGTGGAGGGTAAAGAAATAAACAAACAAATAAATATATAAACAAATAAATATATGTCTGAAGTTGATAAAAGCTGAGAAGAAAGTAAAACAAAGTAGGGGACAAGAGTAACAGAGATGGGTTGGGTGCTATTTTACATATGATGGTCAGGGATGGCCTGGGATAAAATGGTGTTTGACTATTTGCATCTGTTAGAAGAATGACATCTATGTGCATAGGCACTGAAAGACCTTCAAAATCTATTGCTTATTGAAGGTAGCAAGTTGTAGAAATGTATCTTGGGTATAATCTCTTTATGTCAAAAAGATGTGTGTGTGTGTGTGTGTGTGTGTGTGTTTTAATAAATACATATAGTACGTAGAAACAACACAATAACTGCATAGAAGGGTACACACACACACACACACACACACACACACACTCCAAATCCTTAACCTGGATTATCTCTGGGGTTATGTCTGATTGCACAGGCTGTGATAGAAAGGAGGGGGACCATTTAGTACCTGGGCATTTTTTCTTTAAGTGAAAGGCAACATAAGACACTGAAAATACACAATAACATTTGGAAAAAATTACAAATTTAGTAGAAGATGACAATGATAAAACACACTAAAATATTTTTTTAAACCAAACACTTGAAAGGTATGATCGTAAAGAAAAAATATCAGGAGGCTTGAAACGGAAAGAGAAAATACAGGTGCATGATGGCTTAGAGTCTCAGAAGGAAGCGCAGTTTGAAGCCCCAGTTCATACTCTGGCATCCCCCACCCACTTGTGCTGAGGCCTTTGGCCACTTAATCTTTCTAGGGGTCAGTTTCCTCATCTGTAAAATGGGACAGCTATGTCTCAGAGTAGCTGTGAGTAACACATGAGTTAATTCCCAAGTTCAGAACCTCATTTGGCACATAGCTAAGCGCTTCATGAATGTTCGCTATTAAAAGGGTCCTCCATTCCCCTAAGGGAGGAATGGCTTCAGATAAGGCAGGCAGCCCACCAGCAGAAGGTGGGACCCTTTTGCTTGCTCTTTAACATCTCAGCACTTCCCAAGTGTCTGTAAAGATTGTGAAATATAGGTTTAGTCATGAATCAGAGTACAAAGGGCCGACTGATGTGTGGTTTAGGGGTCAAGGAACAAGCGTGGGACACAACAGAGTTCCACCACTTAATGGCCTTCACCTTTGTTAGCTGAAAAATAAACAGGTCTCCAGGTTCCCGCTGGGGTGCTATTTGCCCTTATATATAGAGAGAGAACTAATAGACAGGCCCTCTTTCCTTTGCTGACATTTGCCTGAATAAACTGTACTATGGGTCCTCAGAAAATCGAGAGGTTTAGTTATTTTCCTAGATTTCTAGGAAGTGTGAGCTTGCATATCTCAAAGTGAGTAATTAACTTTAAAATGAATTACTAGACTTTTTTCAGTTCCCAGAAAGCAACTTGCAAACTCAGTCCATTGTACTCCTTTCATTGCAAATGGCAGGTGTGGGGGACACATTTAATTTTGCTCAAAACAAATGTTAAGGGACCCTCCCTGAAATTCTTCTGCTGAAGGAGAGGAAACCCAGAATTTCCCAATATCCCACTGGACACCCTGTTTCTTATTGCTTACTCAGTGCAACCCCTCCCTTTTCTTTCCAGAATAATGTTGCCAAGCAAGCCGAAGTATAGAATGACCCTGCCAGAGTCACTGTGCCTTAGAGCTTTGAGATGAAGCCAGATACATTCACAGGACACTCAGTTAATCACCGCAAGTGCTGACCTACCACATCCTTGCATGGAGTATGGAAGTGGTTACACCCATTAGTCAAGCTGACTTCAGCAGGGTTTCTTTCACCCTTGAACCTTTTTCTTCTGTCTTCTTTCTATTCATATTCCCTCTTTTCCTTCATTCCATTCTTGTCTCAATTCTCTGCCCCCTGTTCTGAGCATTTCCTCTGTTATTTCCTGTCTTGTTTTCTATGGAACACACTCACCAACATTGTGTCTGCCATTTTACATTTATTTTCATATCCTTCTATGTGCTCAAAATAGAGATATCTGTAGTAATGACTCATATGAAAACAGTTGTGATTTACCAAGCTAGAGCAGGCTTCGTCAGATCGCCATTTCCCCATGAAACCTTACTGACAGTTCTATTTAAAATGCTTCATAGCATCTTTCAGAAATAGCATCTTTGGGGGATGAGCTGTAATTTATTGGGAAAAATACTTAAGCACTTGATAAGGGATCAAGCAAGATTTGTCCCTGTTCCTGAGTGTTTAAGAATATAGGCAGAATAGCAATAACAACGTGGACGGGCAACCCCAGAGTTAAAGTGCTTTTGAAGATTCAGGGGAATTTCTTTGGGGGTTTCTTGGCTAATGACTGTTGTGACAGATGCTTATATATTCTGTTCTTGACACTGAAGTTTGCTCATGGGGCATAGTGGTCAGGTTATTGAAGAGGGAGAAAAAAGTGGTGGCTTTATTAAACTCATTTATTTTCCTCATCAGGACTGGTTCGTTGTTCGTCAACTCCACATATTAGTAAGGATGTAAGGACATAATCTTGCTCTCTCATTCGATGAAATTGGAGGCTGATTGCTGCAGCCATAAATGATCTTTGAGGTGTTACTAATTCAGCTAAATCTCAGATGCCTGATTTGTGTAGCCTGTTAATGATATTATTCTAGTAAAGAATGGTTGGGGAGATTGGGGATGATTAAGAAAATCGGCTTTGCTCACAACCTAGTGATAACACTTGAGAGTAATGAAAAACAATAGCACCTTCCAAAGTCAAGATGGGTCCAAGTCCAGCAATGAACTATTCCTTAGCTCCCTCCCAAGACTCGAGTCATTAAGTACTCAGCTATTAGACTTGAGGAAGAAATGAATGACTAATTAGTGCTGTTAGGGCTAACTTCTTGTCTAGCTGTTCAACAGACTGGTTCCTGCCCTGTCCTTGGGCCTTGTGGAGTGCAAATATACGTTGTCTGGTGTGGCATCCTCTCAGGGGTCCCAGACTGTCTCTCTTGGGGAGCAGTGGTAGGAGAGAGGCAAACACAAGCTCCGTGTGGTGTCCCCACATCTCTGGCATCAACAATCCAAGCTACATGGTTGAGCTAGTCTATATTACCTTCACACTATGCCCAAACTTGGTTTTCTTGGCCTTTGTTCAAAGAAACTGGCCATCCAAAGAAGTTGTGAAGGCCATGAGATGTATCCTTAAATCTGTTTCTTTGATTTGTGTAATATCCCCAGTATTCATTTTTTTTCATAGGGATGCCAGCTTTCTAGAATAGGGCCATTCTTTATTATCATGGCATTTGAAAGAAATTGAAAAATGAGAAAGCGATTTGTACTTATATAGAAGCTAATAAAGATCAGAAAGCATGCTGCCTGGACCAAAGACTCCACACTTCCCTCTGATACACCAGGCATGCTCACTCAAGACAAGTGATAGATGAGTATGAGCCAACACTTTGGATCCATTTAATCAGAGCCCAGTCTAGTGGGTCAATTCTGGGGTAGCCACAGATGCAGAAGGACTCTACCAAGGCTCTAGCCAGAGCAGTCTTGGGCTTTCTAATGATAGAACTGAACAATTTTAGAAGCAGATGTGTGTCTGCTAATAACCAGTATTTAGTCCTTAAAATTAATTCTGAAGCCTCCATTTGGCAACTCCAAAATATTGAACTCTTATCAATGCCACTATGGTACTTTATGTGTGCCTCTATGTTTTTAAAAAAATGTTTCTCAAGAGAGTGGTGGCTTTAATGAAGTTAATTTTAAAATAAAATTACTGGTCATATCTGTTAGAGTACAGAGAAACTTCATCTACATTCTGAGGAGGATAATGAATGCTTTAAACTTATGCACAATGGGCATAAAAGATGTTAATTGTCCAAAGAGTGACAAGTTGTTTTTTTTTTTTCAACTTTCAGTGCACTTTAATCAAAATTCCATTGTCAGAAGAGTTCTTGTAACATCCAATGTTAGGATGGCCATGTCAACTTGGCCCTACAAATGGAACATGCATGAAAAACAAAATAATTATCAAATTTAGTTTTAAGTTTCCCCACTTAATTACTTTATCTTCAAAATATATAATGACTTCTGTTCAGTAAATTAAATAGCCTGGTCGCTAAGCAAATATCAGCCCAATGACATTCGTTTTCTGAAAAAGTTCTGGGAGAAATAGTTGATAGAGACAGTCAAATTCTTACAGGAATCAATATGAATTAAAAACTAGTACACCGCTCACAGTGGGGTGAAATAAAAAAATGGGAGACTTCTAATCCTGCATCAAATCTGAGAGGATAGAAGTTGAGCTTAAGAAGACATGACTTGTTAGAAATGATCCAGAGTATTTTTTCACAGTGAAGGCTATGAGATCTGACTGCCTTCCACTTACCTGCCCTTCCCTTTTGGGAAAAATGTGGCCTCAACGCAGATCCCATAGTTACAGTATGCCTTATTCTAAATGGTCAAGAAGACAATGCTGATATTGAGACTTCCTAGGAAGAAGCCTTCCTAGTACAGTGAGACCCCAGCATCCCATCAAAAAGTGGGTCATCAGTGCATCCTTCAGATTGATTTATGACCAAAAGGGGGAACTGTGGATGATGAAAAAAGGGGTTTTATGGAAAGTAACCTCTGAGGGTAATGTGATCATAAATTCGTAACTGAGTAGGTCAGGGTGGGTAGTTGTGCCCCAGGCCTATAACTTCTTTGGTGAAAGGTTTGAAGCCAGCCCTGTCCATTGCTCTTGTGCATCTCGGTTAATACACCTTTGAAACACCAGAAGTAATACCCCTTGAAGGGGTATTAACCCTCAAGAGAGCACATCATCTTGTTAACTATCCTGTAATCCAAGTCCCACCTTGCTTCCTCCAATCTTCCTTACTATCCTGTCTCCTCCTTAATTTCAAATGCATAAAAGAAGCTGCAAAACTTCTCTGGAGCATTTGAGATCTTGCTCCCTGCATAGGTCATCAGTTTAGCTCAAATAAACTCTTATAAACATTAAAAAAAAAAAAAAGACATGCTTTTGCAGATTGGATTGTGTTTGAATGACCTAAATGTCAAAGGGTAACATGATTTTGTACCTGCTTAAAAATGAACATGATCCATTTTCAGAATATATTACATTAAAAAAACAAACAAGGTACTAAAATTGTATAGAATATGGTACCTTTTGTGTATTACCAGGGCAGAAAATGAGAATATATATTTGATTTGCTTGTATTTGCACAAAGAAACCCTGGAAGGATAAACAAGAAACTAATAAAAAGTGGAGGGATAAAGAGGTTGAGGCAGGGATGGGATCGTGACTTTTCAGAGTATACCTTTGTACTGCTTTGATTTTTAAACCCTGTAAATGGATTACTTACTTTTAAAAAGTGAAAAGACAAAAACATGATTAGATGTTTTTTTGGAAAACTTAAACCCAAATGGAATATTTGCTGGGAAAATGCAAAGCATGACATTTTTACATGAGTATGGAACTGTGATGTAATAGAAAGGTCAGTGGCCTGAGAAAAAGAGAAATGGGCTCTGGGCTCAGGTCTCAGGTTTAGTTTTGCCACAAATTACTTTGACATCATTTAACACTGGATTGACAAATGGGCTTCATGCGTGATGCCCATCATGTTTATGATTAAATATGAAGAAGCCGTGTGGAGTATTCTGTTGAGTAAGATTTTAAGATTCGACAGGTTATGTAGAAAAGATTACTTGATTAGTGATCTCTGACATGGGTGTAGGATGGGGGAGTCACAGCATACATGCCTTTTTTTTTGTCCTTCGTGTTACTGAAAAATGGGTTCTTGGTGTACACCCCATGAAAGAATTCAAGAATGCACCAAATTAGACAAGCAAGTGGTGTATC
This sequence comes from Aselliscus stoliczkanus, assembly GCA_033961575.1. Classification (NCBI taxonomy): domain Eukaryota; kingdom Metazoa; phylum Chordata; class Mammalia; order Chiroptera; family Hipposideridae; genus Aselliscus; species Aselliscus stoliczkanus. The sequence continues at coordinate 73,209,315 of CM066732.1, read as the reverse complement.
TATTAAAAGGAAGAGGATAGTACACTCCCAAGGTGGTGGGAGCGAGCAGGCCAGAAAAGAGCAACTGCACCCAAGAATAAAGGGGCTTAGGAATTTATTACCCTGAAAACAAGGTCATGAGCTTTATAGGTGTTCCTAGGCAGGTTCTCACTGACCTCTCCTTCCCATCTGGGAGGTAGGCTCTTGTCGGAACTGTCATGGCTGTAAAGTGGAGTGGAGTGGAGATTTTCCTTGTCCACAATGCTAATAATAATATTATGATCTATTATAATTAGCTGAATTTCACCTTGAGGGGCAAGATGGTATCCTGGGTCTGCTGTGGGCCTCTGAAATCTCATTCTGGCGGTCTGGTGGCTGCACCTTTTCTTAAGAATGAGCTCATCTCTGCCCTCCTTTGTTTTTCAGCACTTCCTCCTCCCCCTCTCTCCCTGCGGCCCTATTTGTTCTGCCTACGGTAACACTGTGATTCTTTTTTTCTCACCTGTAAGATTAGGGCTTTGACTAGAAGATCTTTGGTCTCCTTGGAGTTCTAAAATGTTAATAACAAGCAGGGCAGAGTCCAAAAAGATAAAACCAAGGAGGAGGGCAGGAGGGGGTGGTCACAGAGGGTAGAGTATGGTCACTTGTGGTTCTGTAGTTATTGGCGGGAAGAATTGCTTTAAAGGGAATGTAAGAAAAGCTAAGTGTAAAAAAGTTCCATCCAACTGTGAGTTAAGAGGCATGAGATGGTCTAGCATTTAGTCCATGTAGTACTCCTTAGTCATTCTGCTGGAAGGTAATCAGGGCAAATATGCAACACTTTCTCAGAGAATTTGCTTACAGCGATTCTGGGAATATGTCAGGCTTGATAGCCCCCATTCCCACTTCCTTCTGGAACATTGTAACAACTAAAGGAGGAAACTTGGAAGAGCCCCCAGGCTGACAGTCCCCCTGTGATGCTGGGATAAGTTGAGTGACTGACAAATGGAGAGGGCTCATCTCTCCTCAAAGCCTAGGGTGAGATGACAGATTGCTCTCTCTTCTTCAGAGCCCACCTGGTGGAAGCCTTTGGATCCTCTTGAAATGGAGCTGGCGCCTGATCTTACTGGCTCCTGAAGTTTGAGATCCATGTCTCTAGTCTAAGACCAGGAGCCAGAACTGGAAGCCAAGCATGTGTGAGGAAGTGGGCTGGCTTCCCACTGTCTGCATGCAGTGAGACAACAGGTAGACATTTCCCGAGGCCTGAGAGAGCTTCCTGGTTGTGTAGAAACCTTCAGAGTTCTGGAGATGAGAATGTTTCAAATCTCCTGATACGAGTAGTCTGCAGAGAGGCAAAAAGACAACTGGACATCTGACCAGAGACTTTTTGAGATAGCAGTTGTTGTTTTTTTTTTATCTGTTGCCTGGACCTTCCTGTGCTCTGGAGCTGCTAGCAGAGAGGGCTGGACCTGCCATGCCAGCTCAAGGCTGCTGGCCTCTGCCTCTCATGTGGGGACCCTCATCTGTCAGTATCCCACCCTGGCAAAAGTTTCGAGGCTGCACTGTCCAAATGTGGCAGCCACTGGCCACATGTGACCATTTACATTTAAATTAATTAAGATGAAATAAAACAAAAATTGCAGTTCCTCAGTTGCACTAGCCACATTTCAAATGCTCTATAGCCATTTGTAGCTAGGGGCTACTGAATTGAGCAGCACAGATTTAGAACATTTCCATCAAAACAACGTTCTATTGAATGTTGTTCAATATTGATTGGTGCTGCTCTAGAGTGTGTGTCTGGAAGGTACTAGGGGCAGATGGATCCACAACAACAAAGAATAATAAACAGTAAACCTAAAATCAAGTGAAAGGGGCAAGCTATGTATATTTCTTTTCCTGTAAATGTGAATGGGCTAAATTCATTAATGGAAAGAAAAGTTAAGATTGAGTTAAAAAATATGATATATGTTGTTTAAACAAATTCATGGGTTGCAAAGTGGCCAATAAAGTTTGCAAAGTTCTTGTAGATGAGAGATAGTCATGAGGCATAGAGTCTATATAGCTGTTTATTATCTAATTTTATGAGGGATATTGCCAAGCTGTGGTTCTACAGGAGAATGCAAATTGGGTTTGGAGTTTATGCTAGAGGAAATCAGCAAACATGTGGACAAAGACAATTCTATCTTTCTGTGATTCTCGCTGGGAACATTATGCTGCTGGAGGTGGGGGAAGCAAGGGAGATGGAGGGTGAGTCAGTGCCTTTGGGATGTCTTGCTACAGAGGCAGGCTTCTGACCAGCTGGAAGGATGGGTGGTAGGCATCTTGCTGGGAGCACTTATCCCGCCTGCCTTTCTCTTTACAACCCACCAAGGAGCCTGTCCTGGCAGGGCCATTTGCATGCATGGCCACCTTGGGAAACATCAGGTCTTTCCACCGGCACTAGTTCCCTCCTTCTGGGGGCTGGAAGAGGCAGTTTGGGACCATATACCCTGATTACTCTCATTGAATCCCTTCAGATTCAACCATAATATTTTTATTTGCATTGCCCGTCAGTCAATGTCATGTTTTAGGATCATTCCTGACATTAGGATAGTTCCTCCTCTTCCTCGATGTTCCATAAGTTCTGAGGAAATTACAGTATAGACAAGAATAGGAATCAAAAATGTTGGAAGTATATATGAGCCATTATATAATATAAATCTAGCATAAAGCAAGCTAAGAGATTTGAGTGAACCTGATGCGCATGAATATTTTCTTAGGATGCAAATGTAGAGGAAAAACAAATGCTTGATCTTGGAAACAAAGCATGCCTGTTTTTTTTTTTGTCAGCCGTTCCCCTATATATAAGTCTGTGATGGTATATAACATATATTCAATACATGGCATTAAATGAATGTCATTTAGGAAAATGAATTATATTCACAAACTTGTATGTTAGTAGACATATAATTCGAAGTTGTTACACGAGCTAAAATGATAAAACCTGGGCTAAAAGCTGAAATGAAGTCTGCTCCATTAGAATCATAGGATTATTTTGTTTTTTCTCAGTTTTGAGGTGCGTGGAGATGTGAGTGGAAGGCTGTGCTGTTGACAAGCTGAGGACCTAAAATGACGTAGGTTGGCTTTAACTTTTACTTCTCCTCCAGCCCAGGATATATTGGGTTGCAGCTTGGAGTTCCATCTGGTTAGCATGCTGATAGGTCTTCATGCTAAATACAGACAGTAAGGGAGAACTATGTTCCTTGTTCGTTTAAACAGCTGAACAGTTTCCTTCGGGGTTTGCTGGTGTTATCCAGTGGCCAAGAGAATGTGTGCTTTGAACATTCTCGTAGTCATTGTGTGAGTGTGACAGAGACACTCTTCCTTTTTAATAGGATGAATTTGTCTCCACATGTGTTCGGGAGAGTTTATCCTAGCCAGGCTCTTCCCTCTCTATTCACAGGATGTAATCAAAAGAGAAGGTTCTCCCGCACAAAGCCACAATCCTCTGTGGACAGCTGTTGCAGTGGCCTCTGAACTGGAGGTGGCAGAAAAGTAGCATCAGGGGACTGAAGGCATTTTATGACTCTTTGCCATGTTACCTCTTTTAACTGGTTATAGAATATAAGACAGTTCTTATACATTTTCTTGGCTTATGTCTGATGTTAGACAAACATTTGGACATTGGGATTTTCCTTGTTGGTGTGTATGCATTAACACCAAGACTTGGAAGAATCTAATATTATTAGATCAATGTACATTTTCACTCTCATACTAGCCTTAGGAAAAATACTTTAAGCTTGTCCTCATTGGGCCCATGCAGGGAGCACTGGCTGTCATGGAGGTCCAAAATGCTGACTGAAACTTGGTGCTCTGTCAGAACTTAGTAATTCAGAAAATTACTAAATTACTAATATTACCACCTGCCCTCTCTTCTCACCGCCCTCAGCTAAGTCCCCTTACTTTAGCCGTGGGCAGTCTCCCTGCTGGGGAGACTCTCCTAACACTTTTCCTTTTGTCTGCATTTTCTCCCCAGAGATTTGGCTGTAAAATATCATATTACCATTAGGTGTCGCTGTTTAACATGTAATGATGGTGAAAATGAAATTTTAATTTATTTCAAAAAATCACTCAATTGATAGTGTAGGACATTGGCGCTGTAGATTTTGAAAACATTTTTTTTTCTTGCAAACAAGAAATTCTTTCAGATAGAATAATTGGGAAATTTTTTAAAGTAAATAAAAATTTCAAAGTTTGTTTTCTGGAGAGATTGCAAAAGAAAATTTTTTGGGGCTGGCATTCAAAGTTTTCCCTGTTTATCTCAAACCTACACTTCCCACATTAGATCTGCTTCTGTTTTTAAATACTCCACCCCTCAGTCAAATTGTGCTATTGCCATTTTTTGGATATCCATATACTTTCCATACTGTTCCATTTACTAGAAGTGTTCCTCCATCATCTCCCAGTCTTACCTGTTAAGTAACCTACTTACTCTTATAGATAAGCTCGGATAGAACTGCTCTATGAAAGCTTACTTAATCTTCTCAGATGGGAGCACTTATTCCTACTGCTATGTTTCTGTGCCATTTTACTGGGCTTCTTGTGTAGCATTTTGTAAACACTAGCTCAACAATTATTCATGTATTATCATGAAAGCAAGGACTGTAATCACCACAAGCCTAGAATAATGCTTAGAATAAATGTTAATAAATGGTGGTGAGGTTAGTTAAGTGAATAAATTAATCATAATAAGAAAATGGGTACAGGAAGATTTGATTCTAGTTGTCTTTTGAAGCATTGCCGATTCACTGGGTACTGGAAACTGGCCATACAATGCTAATTAGAGAGTAATGACAAATAGCAGTATATGGATGTATGAAGAAATGCATCCTGCACCATGATGTAGGGAGCCAATCAGTATGATTGATTTATGGGTCATGATAATTGATGACATGAGAGAGTAAACAGCCTATGAATGCCTTTGCATCTCTATTTAGAACTTTCTGCTTTTTAGCCATGCTTTTGTGCATCAGGAAGAAATACAGTTAGAAATACAATGTACTCTGTGTGTATTCAATTTAGAGAATGCTTTTCTTTCATCTACCATATTGTTGACGAAACTGAGTCTCCCAGATAAACACCTGGAGGGATTGTGCTCATCTACATGCAGCCTAAGTCCTGAGAGGCAGGATTGTCAGAGCTGGAGAACACTGACTGGGAAAACTGAGTGAAAACAAAGTAGCCCCGGCTACTTGCCACTCACTGGAACTGGTAAAAAATTTTCCTCATTCAACAATGTGTAGATAAGGAGAAAAACAACAACAACAAAAATCATTTTAAAGCCCCATATATCATGAAAGAAGGAATCCACTGCTACAAAGCACTATTTAAAAAGTATGTGTGAAAGATCATTATAGTAAAGGAAGGAAATTTAGAATGCACCTGCTTTGAGTCATTAAAAGACAAAAAGGATATCTGTAAAAGAGTATTGGAAAGAGGAGCTGATAAAGATTATAAAGAACTGCCAATGTTAAGGGGGAAAAAGCCATAGAAATTAAAACTCCATTGCAGAATTAAAATCCACATTGGGGATAGTTAATGCAAAATCTCTTTTATAATACAGAAGACAAAAGAAAATTAGAAGAAAGAAAAATGCTAGATTTAAGGGATAGAATATGAAGCTATGAATAATTGGCACCCTTGAGAATGGGGCTAAATGAGTAGAATAGAAACTATAATTAAGTGTGTAATCAAAGATATATTTTAAAAGTTTCTGGATCTTACAAAAATTCCTGAGAATACAGAATGAGGGAAATATTCTAGGCAAAATAAGGAGGTCTGGGTATTGCTGGTGAAAATGTGAATTTTTGGTACAAAAACAATTGAAAGTTTTTAAGCAAGAAAAACAAACAGATTACTTGTAAGGATAAAAAAAAATTAGACTGTCCTAAAGGACATGGTGAGGCATTGATGCCAGATATATGTGTAGAGCCTTGCAAGACATTTGGTCCTGTCCGAAATGTAATAAAGCCATTTGGTTCACACCAAAAGGTCCTTGAAATGTCTGCTAATATAGAGCCTTGCAGGACATTTGGTCCTGTTCAAAATATCCTTGAAATGTTATGCTATCCAAACATCCATGAGCATATTTGGTCCATGTCAAATGGTCCTAGATATTTGGTCCTGTCCAAAATTCCATGTTTAGAAAACATTCTTTCTCATGCACTACTGGTGGGAATGTAAATTGGTGCAGCCACTATGGAAAACAGTATGGGGGTTCCCCAAAAAATTAAGAATAGAATCACCATATGACTCAGCAATCCCTCTTCTTGGTATCTACACAAAGAATCTGAAAATATTTATCTGTAAATATATATGTATCCTTATGTTCATTCATTGCAGCATTATTCACAGTGGCTAACACATGAAAACAACCAGTGTCCTTCAATAGATGATTGGATAAAGAAGATGTGGTATATATACACAATGGAATATTACTCAGCCATAACAAAGATGAAATACTGCCATTTGTGACAACATGAATGGATGTTGAGATTATCATGCTAAGTGAAATAAACCAGACAGAAAAAAACAAGAACTATATGACTTCACTCATATGTGGGATATAAAACAGAAATCAACAAGACAAAGAAACAAAATGGATAGACACAGACAACAGTTTAGTGGTTACCAGAGGGTAAGCGGGGAGAGGGGTGGTAGATGAGGATAAACGGGATCAAATATATGGTGATGGAAGGAGAACCGACTCTGGGTGGTAAACCCACAATGCAATATACAGATGATGTATTATAGAAATGTACACTTGAAACCTATATAATTTTACTAACCATCGTCACCCCAATAAATGTAATTTTTAAAAAAAAGAAAAGAAATTGTTCAGAACATTTATGTCTACTTTTGGTTTATAGGATTAACACATAAAAATACTATTGTGTTTTATTGATTGTGGCTTCATTGCCAGTAATAACCCTTCTTGTCTCAGTAGACTAGTTGGTAATGGCACATAGGGTTAGATAGATGGGTTGGGCTTTGAATCTTACAGAACAGCAGGATTTGCATTAACAATGGACCAAATATCTCCATGGATATTTTGGACAGAACAAAATGTCTTCTAATCAGGTAGAGTTAAGCCCAAGTAATTATTTTAAATTGGTAACCAAATGAAATGAAATACAAGAATGAAAAAAAGAGAGAGATGACAGAACGAAGAACAATTAAGTGATAGTTTAGGAGTGCATTCTTGGGTTGTACTAGCAAAGAATATTTAATAACTATACTACTATTGGATTTTATAATGAGAAAAAATAGAAATCAAAATATGATTTAAAAAATTCTTGAAGATGTTACTTAAAAATTAGCTCTATATTTTCCAAGTCATTGAATAAAATGAATATATAGATATGACTGAACTCATTAGCTATATGTACACATAAAGCTGAAAGTGAATTTAGCAAAATACTAAACAGGTAAACTCTAGTTACTGCCACCATGGACGATTTTTATATTCTTCCCTATGTTTTTGTATTTTTCTAAAGAGTAAAACTATATTAAAGTTGCAAGTCAATCAAAATAAAAGCAAGCAATGTTTTCCATTCATCAAAGAAAAAAACAGAATCAAGGTACTGTTCAAATATTCAGGTTTGTTTTCTTGTTGCATCTGTGAATAATTGTTGACATTAAATGGGAGTAAGGCCGGAAAATCTCTGAACCCATTTCGAGGTCCTAATCATATTGACAAGGCTTCAAGTTTGTCTCTTCTTTATGAAGCCATAAAATCTCTTTAGGACCATTAGAGCTACCTTATATAATCCTAAAGGATGTGGATTCATTCTCCACTTTTACAAAGCTAGGCCCATTATCTTAAATAGAGTATCATTACTGATCAGCTTCCCAACTCTATACAGGATTGCAAAGGTAATATGTGAGAGATAAATTCAGGTACAGATAGATGAATAACTGGAGGCTTAATTCCAAACTTAAATTTCATTTCCTTGGGAGCTGAGCTGTACCACAATATGTCACAGAAATGTTTTTAATCTAGAGCAGTCAGACATACGTGGTTGAGATAAACCTTAACAAACATGCGAAGAACCACAGCAACCACTACAATAAAGCCGAGAGGCCTCATTGGTGTCTGTCCCCTAAGCCCACACACTAATCAGCTATCTGGGTTTCAACACACTGTGGGTGAAAAAAGGAAAGGAAAGGCACCCAAGTCAGACTCTACTGAAGTCAGAGAGGAGATGGTTTATCCAAGGCCTAGAGAGGTGCTGGTGTAAGGCATCCACACTTGGGCCTTGCCAGGATGGGGACCTCTGTATTGAGAGGCAGCCCCAGGGCCATTGATTGCATCAGGTACAACATGAGAAAACACAAAAGCAATTCAAAAGAAAAAAACAAAGTTTTCATTTTGTAGAAGTCTGACCTCCAACTTTTCCCTCATTTCAGCAAAAGTTCTGTTATGCCTCAATATGGCTTTAGATGTGACCCATTCTTTAAGTACCCTACCTTCTGAAGCATAGGAATTCAATAAAAATAAGTTAAGAACCCAGATAAACAAGTTCATTGAATGATAAACCAGTTCGAGAGGGTAACTTTGTTCTAATGCCAGCCTGAGATTTGGCAATGCAGGGAGCCTAGACCTGACCGCTTTGCTCATTTCAAGCTAAATGAAGACATACTAGCCTTCCTAGTCAAACAGTTTAATCTTCACATACTTCCTGCTTATTTTAAGAACAACCTTCATCCTCACACCCTTTGCCTTCTTAACCCCTTTCTACACACAACATCGTGGCCTGACAGAAGCAGCAGCTTCAGGGGACTTTCAGTAACATCAACGAAGAAGAATCTGAAGTTCTACCTGGCGAAGAATTCTGAGGGATGATGAGTGGAACCCTACTTTCTTTGCCTACACTCCTAATTTTAATCTATTTGCCTCTGCTGAGTCACGTGGTTCATGGAACAGATGGTATCTGGATCCCAGGGGACACTTGGGCGATGAGGATCCTGGTTGGGGGAGGCGTAGAGCTTTTCTTCTTTGTGGGCTGGGTACAGACCTGGGAAGTATTCCTAGGGGTGAAGGATTAGAGAGAGACCCTTGGGGTGCAGCAGAAGCTCTTGGGAAGAGCTTGGCCTGCAGAGATCTGTGCCTACCATACTCTGCCCAGAGTGTGAAAACGGGGATCAAAATCATCTTTGTACAAATATGTCAAATTTCCCAGCTTGTAACAAGCCAAGAATCAACTGAAAGAAGAGTCTTCCTAAGCAGCAAATTGGGAAAGTGTCAGACATTAGCTCTGATGAGTCAACCACCACAACACAAATAAGAACAAAATCACAGCTGGTCTAAAGGACCCAGCAGCAGAAAGGTGAGTAGGCAGTACAAATAGAAATCAAGCTTGGCAAAATAGAGTTGTAGGAGTAAGCAGAAGATAACATGAGCAAAAAATAAATTAAAAAAATAAAACAAAGCCAGAGCATTTAAGAAGATTCAAGTATAGCACAATTAAGACTCTGTAACTGAGAATTATGATTTTGCAACTAATGAATTCAGCGGCTTATTTGAAGGAGAAGAAGGTCACTTTTGAGATAGAAATTTATAAAAAATATCAAGAGATAGAAATCATTAGGGAAAGATATTATTGACTCCACAGGACCCACTACATTAATTGTAAGAGCTCCTGAAGGAGAAAGAGAAAGGCTCTTTCTCTGAAGAGAGTCAATAATCAAATAGAAGCAAAAAAACACCTGCTTTGAAAAAAAGATCTGGATCTGCACCCTGAAAGGGCTCACCAGATTTTAGCAGGATGCATGAAGGAAAAGAAAAAAAGATATATTGAGGCATAATAAAAATTCTTGAGCTCTGCAGGAAAACAATGATCCAAAAGTTGGAATAGGTAGAAGGGAATATTGGATATTTTTCGGTGCTGGGCTGGGCTTGACTTTCTATTGACTGAGGTATTTTACAAATCTGTAAAATACTGGCTGAGGTTAACATGCAGATTTTTGTCTGCTAGAGATGGAAATAATACCTGTTTGGTGGAACAGATAACCCCAAAGAATAGGGTTTATGGCTCTGTAAGATATTAAGCAGTTTTGTATTTAAGCTATCAATTTTATCTTAATATCTCTTTATTAAATTACCTATCCATAACTACCTTCTGGAATTATCTTTGAATCTCTCTCTCTTTTAACATTTTGCTGGGTTTAATGATTTAAATTAATGCATTAAAATCATTGACAAAAGTGCTCATATTATATTGCATGATGTTCATATTTGTAGCTTTATGAAAATGATTCTTGTGACAATTTTGGAGCTCATCCATTGAAATGTCCAAATGCATCACTGAAAGAGCTGCTTTTCTGGAGAAGTCACCTCAGTGCTGTTAAGCTCAGACATGCCTTTTCTTGCTCCCTGGAGTAACTCCCAAGCAGCAATAGAATTTTCACTTTGCTGATGCTCTGTTTCTTCCGACTTGTTTTTCTTTCACTCTCTCTTTCTATTGATTTTTGTGTTTTTACTTTTTCTGGTTCCTGCATGGTCAGTAAAGTCATTCCCCATTGGTGGCCCCAGTACCCATAGTTGAAAATTTGGTCTTATAGTCCGACCATTAGTGGTCTCTGTCAAATGCACAATGGAGATCTAGTCTCTGATGGGTGAGAGATTGATTACAATTTGATTTGCTAATTTTTTTTCTGCTTTTCCACTTGTAAGCTCAAATCTAATTGAAAAACATTTTTGTGACCAGTGGGAAAGGCAACAGCTTTTGAGAACTAGGCTGGTGAGTTTTTGAGTTTCTCGGTTTATTTTTGACCTGCAGCTAAAGTTGTACAAGTGGACTAAAGGCTGTGTGTTTGTCATTCAGAAAAACTTTTACTTCTTGGGTATGAATGTGAAGTATTTTTTTACTTACTTCTGGAAAGTATTAATAAATTAGATTACAATGTTTATTAAGTTAAAGGAACTCTCTTATAAATGGTTTTTAGAGATAAACCGCTGCTTATATAAATTAAATAGTTCTAGAATTCACAGAAAATAAAGAAACCAATCTTTTACTACTTTCAATGCACTAGGCTTTTGAGGAAAAAAAAAATCCTTCTTACAGAAACTGCTAATTTAGGAATATATTAAGAATCTAAGTTCACATAAATAAGGTAAATCTTTGGACAAATTATACTAGTTTAATAATTTTCTTTGATTTATCGCTGTTCAGGTAACATAGCATATAAATATATGTAATATATCATATGTATGTACTATATGTACATATAATTTTTTATGTTTTCTCATGAAGAGACTAGTTTAATGTAAACTTCATAAACTTCTTTGGCATCCTGATTAAATAAACTAACATTGCAGATACATAATACTTAAGATTATAAAAATGTAAATTTGTCTTCATAATTCTGATTTTCTTTTATTAGTTTTAGGTGTACAAAACAATGTAATAGTTAGACATTTACACCCCTCACATAGTGATAACCCCCTAATCTACTACCCCTCTGACATCGTATATAGCTGTTACAATTCCATTGACTCTATTCCCTATGCTGTATTCCACATCCTGTGACCATATATATATATTAAATTATAGTTATAATTTAATATAACTATATCTATTATATATAAAATTATATATATAATTATATATATTAAATTATATTATTCAGCTTCAGACATATGAAAAAGTGCTCAGCCTCACTAATCATTAGGGAAATGCAAATAAAACCACAATGAGATATCACCTCACTCCGGTCAGAATGGCTATCATCAATAAGTCAACAAATGACAAATGCTGGCGAGGATGTGGAGACAAGGGAATTCTGATGTTTTTATAGTAGTAATTATTTTTGTAGTATGTCAGTTTGAACATCATTTCTACATTTGAAGGTAACTTAAAACCTTGAAATTTAAAAAAATTGCATTAATTAATTTATAAGTACTGTTGACCCTGAACTATTGATTACAAGCATAATTTCAAGTTCATGTACTTTTGCAACTGATTTTGATATACTATAAAGTGGTTATATCTTTAGAATATCAGTGTTAGTGAATGTTCTATTTTTGCCCCTTTAAGAAGGTGCAAAGGGATGTGTGTAGCTGAAGAAAGTTTTGTTATCAGTATTCATGAGTTTTGTTAGACTGATAAAATCTTTAAGTATGATACACTTCTCAATTTTTTATCTTCTAGTTTGCTCTGCAAAATAAAAGTTACTGTTTTAGTTAAAAGTTGTAATTAATGTGGGTGCATGAGACTATAGTAGGAGCCATAGTGAGAGGGAAATAAACTGTGTATATCCCTTTGTTTTTCAAGAGAAAAAGAGAGTGATTAATCCTAAATTAAAGTGTCAGTTTGGTCTAGTATATGAAAGAGCATAACAAAGGACAAAATCTGAATATGTATAGCAAGTAGTAGACGTTTTGAGGAAAGTGAATTTTATTTGCTTTGAAATATTATAATAATATCTGAGTCTAAAAGAAGCTATGAAATGTACTAACATTTTGGCAAAGTTTGATTTTGAATAATTTATTCATCAGACAATTTAAGAAACAAAAAGGAGCTTGTGAATCTTTTACTGCTGAATATCATATTAATGAAAAACTAAAATTTCGCTCTTTCTTTGTTAAAATGATAAATTAGCCTTAGAACTCTTAGTTAGAGATAGCAAAATGTTATTCTGCACCTTCTGTGAAAACTATTCAGAGAGTAAAGACTCCATATTTCATCAGAATAACTTTCCCTGCTCTGCGTTGACTTTTATAATGTCCTTAAATATTTAAAAACAAAAAACTGAAAATAAAGAATACAGGTTTAGGGACCGGCCGAGTGACATGTTTGTTAAGAATTGGCTTGGGATGTCAGCTCTGAGCAGCAGGGCCGCGGTTCGAATCCCACATGAGGGCCAGTGATGCTGCGCCCTCTACAGTTAAGATGGTGAACAACACTTCGACCTGTAGCTGGGCTGGTGTAAGTCCCCGGAGATGGCGTAGGCTGTCGTGGGGCTGGGTGGCAGCTGGCATGCACTTTCGAGTGAGCTGCCCTGAGCTGCCATGAGCAGCCGTCCAATGCCCAGTGAGCGACTGCCTCACCCGGGAAGAACGCAATGATAATACCAACGTGGGCCAGTGAAATGATGCCCTCCACAACTAGACTGAAGAACAAAAGGACAGCACCTTGTCTGTTCACCTTCCCTGATTCCCCAACGCTGTTCCCCTCCCCCAATTCTTCAATAAAATTAAAAAAAAAAAAAAAAAGAATACAGCTTTAAGTTCCTCATTTGTGAAAGGGCTAAAATTCCTTACAATTATGTTACCTTGTTTGATGTTATTTTAGAATACTCTGACACTTTGGTTTAATAGATAACAAAGTATAAATTCTCAGCATCCATGATGCTGACATAATTAACTCTCCTCTGATACGTCTTTTGATTTTTGCCTTCCCAAGTTCAGACCCTAAAATTAGAAAAATAAAATCAGTCTGTCTTTTACACCTAAGACTATCTTTGAGAGTTACCAGAGGGCCCTGGAAAATAAAAAGACATTATTTCACTTTATAAAGAAGAATGATAGAGATAATTAGGAGTGTTCAGTATGTTTTGTATCTCATAAGTGGCTTGATGCCATTTTAAGAACTACATGGAAGTAAATGTCAAATCAGAACTCAAGCTCAATCTTCCCTTAAATTTGTATGGTAAAATGTTATTAATATAAATATTTCAGAAAGTGTACATTTTATGAGACAACCCTTGAGATTTACCAGTGCTCTCATTCTCATTCTCAGGAAAAACATTGATCGAACCCTTATGAAATAGTTATGTGCAGAATCCTGTTAGAGAATATGATTTTCCTTCATTCTGACACTGTTGGTCACTGTAATAAGTTGGGTGCAGTCATTCAGTTTTCGTTATTGAACAAGTTTCAGCTTCTCTTAGATGTTTGCCTGAATGCTATTGTATAAGCTACAAACTAACAGCATTTTGTTAAGTCACTTTTCTTTTTTCTTTGTGTTTATTGTTGATGCACAGGAACTCGTCACAGGTTATATGATTTTCTCCTTTTCTATCAGAAAGCTTGCTTTTGTTGAATAACTTAGTTCAAGTTTAAGCATGATATTCTCCATTATATCATCACTTCCAATTTAGAAAATACTAAAAAGAAAACATTATACAAGGTGTGCACATACAGAGACAGCCATATATACATCTTTTCATTTCTGTTGTAATTTTATGCCTCTTCCTACAATCACTTTCTCGGCTTACGTGCATATAGAATATGATAGGGATAATAATGCTCTTCAACACTTCCACATTAATAACATATCTAGCCTAATACACCTTAGGCTAATGAATAATGCAACATCCTATACTGAAATAAGTGTGCAAGACTGAAATTTAAGGTTGACATGCAAGGTTGCTTCTTTCATTTGTATAAATTTTTTTTTTAATTGAAAGTTCCTAAGTAGTAGAGATTTGTAACCAATGACAGCTGTATTCTGCACCCGTTGTTTTTCCCTTTTAGTTGAATTTATTTCAAACAAATGTTTCTACCTTGGTGACTGCATAGTTACTACAGTCTGAAAGTTAATAGGCACTTTATTTTTTGATTGAATGATTGATAGATTGAACTAATGAATGAAATAATGATTCATTTGCAGTAAAATATTAGAGACGATGTGTTAGTAGAACTCTGAGTTGAGATAAATGTCTTTTAAAGGAGATTGGTAGGTATCACACAAATGAGGAAAGGCAGTGCTAGTTATTTTGCAACATTTCTGTGAAAGAACCACTTGTGAATTCTCTTATATCAGACTGGCAAATGCTGAACCTTATACACCCTGCTATTCTTTCTATATTTTGGAGCCTTGGAACACTTGTCAGACTTCTGTAGATGTCTTCAAACATTTATTACCTATCAATGTCTCCATGTCTTGGGGGCAAAAATCAGTGGCCACTTTTGTCAGGAAAATCACTAGTTGCATGCAGAGAAGCCTCCAGGTTCATGAGCATTTGGTTGTGAAAGCCCAAACCTGGCACAGCCTCACAGAAGTTTATTTGGCTGTGTTCATTAAAATAATTTGACAGACCTTATTAGCATGATTTTTAAGATTCCAGAAAACTCTTTCCCAGGAAGATAAAGTTGCAAATCACTTTATTGTTTGTATTACGAAAGTTTCTCATATCCACTGATCTGAACACAAGACCACTCAATTTACTCTCATCAGAAGAAATATCCCTTTTCAGGATGATAGATAACATCAAGAGATAGATAACATCAAGATTCACTTGGAAACCTTTGCCTTGCTGTGTCTATCAATCCTAAACTATTATGTCAAAATCTTGGCTTTTCCTGATCAAGCTCCCTTCTCTCCACCTGTATAAAAGAACCTGCCTAACCCAAACATTCAAACCTTACAAATAGCCACTCTTTACGTTCCTCCCTCTGAAATGCTACTAAGAACCTTTCCAGGAAATGATCCTTCTTACTCCAGTAAGCAATAACTCAACGTTGCTTTTTCAACAGTTATTGTGGTGGCACTTTCAGGGATCCAGTACTTGACAATGTTGGAGGAAGAAATTGTGTATTCTCATTGATTTGTTCAATTTATTTGAATAAAAAAGTGTACTTTCTGAAAGGATAGATTGCTTAATTATGTGATACTGGTGTGCTGGAGCCGGTTTGCACAGGCTTACACAGCTCAAAAAGCCAATTTTCAAATAACCAAGTATTTTGCAAGCTGTTTGTTAAAATATTGGTAGCTTTAAATTAATTATGGTAGGAATAGTTACAGCACGGAAATTGGCAAATAATATAAATTGGGGCTTTTTTATTGAGACACCTGGTATACCAGCACACCACTGGTTTATGGCTGGATGAATTCCATGAGAACCTTAAGGGATCTTTGCTCATATTGGGAAAAAGGAATGAAAAACATCCTCTATGTTGAACTAACAAAAACTTCAAAGTCCTGTTATTATCAGAGATGCCTTTATATTTTTCCATTACAAAAAAAAAAATGTTATGAATGGTACAGATACCAACAGGAGAATTTATTAAATCTCACATCTCTGGTAGATATTTTCTAATTCCATTACTTTTACTCAGCTATTGATAAAATTTTAAGTGGGTGAACTGAATGCATAAAAAAGTTCTATATGTATGGGTTTCAGGTTATTTAATATATTGCAGAAAGTTGGCTTTGAAGAAGCAAGTATATTAAGAAGACACGGAAGTGGGAAGGGCTCAGTGATCACGGGTTCTGGTCAGTCCCATTTCATTCACTGTCCTATCTACAGGCCTTCAGCTGGGTTACCTGAGTCATTCCCTCTGTTCCTGATTTCTGGGATACATTGCTGTTCTTGCTTTTTCAGTAAGGGCAAGAAGGTCTGTCAGGTGAAACAGGTTGGACCTTCAAAAGCAAACAAACAAAAACTTTTACTAGTAGCATTCATTAGAAAAGCAAAACAAAGTAAATAAATAAAATACAAAACCATGGTGATACATTGTACATAATTAATGGCAAAACAAAATCAATTGTATTTTCCTCTTTGCTGCATTTCCCTCACATCTTTTCTGTTCTCTTCGTTCCTCTGATTTGGGGAGAGGGCTGGAGTGAGAACTGGTTCGAGTCTTCCTTCTTGGTGAATGCAAGATGGCAAATACATGGAGAGGTGAAACTTGCACATATTTTATTATTTTTTTATTGTACATATTTTATTTATTTCCTGGACTCCTCATATATCCCTTCTCTAAGAATACACTAAGGGGATCAGTGAGAGCCAAGTAACACTGTCTGTTGGTTTTTCTCTTATTTTCTTTTTGTTGTAAGGTGTTGAAATATTGAAGTGAGATCAACACTAAACCCAGAGGGAATTTGATCAATAGAAGACTTAAAATTCAAACATAGGTATTGTGCCTATAACTCCCCTTGAACCTGGCAGCAGAATAAAGCAACTTTTCTTTCACTGTGGAAGATAAAAACAAAACAAAACAAAAAAACAAAACCTCAAAACCTCTGAGATCCTTGGGTAGGTGCTCATTTGTAGTGCTTTTCTCCTTGACATGGACCTTTGGTTTTCTAATTGAGGGAGAGGCAGAGTGGTGAGAATGACAAGGAACATTGGTACTTATTTGTAGAAGTGTATAAAATCTTAGAACATGAAGGGGCCTTTGGATAAACAACACTAGCCTCCAAATGTATAGAAAAGAAAAAAAGATTGACATCACATCCTTAATGTCACATTGTTAATGGCAGAATTAGAATCACATAGAACCAGTGAGTTTCATATTACTAGAAGTTACAGATTCCAATATTATGCTAGTTTTTCACAGTAATGACTGATGTGATATTGGGTTTATAAATACATATATTTTAAAACTTTTCCATTCCCTCTTCCTATCTCTTCTCTGCCTTTCTTGCTTTTTCTCCCCTGTTTCTTCCATTGTCTTTAAAATATATGTAAGTCTCACAAAGAAAAGGAACAAACTTTAGATAAAATAACTTCAGCTTTTCCCCCTTATTGTTCAAGGATCATTGGTGAGCAATTTGACAATCCATGTTAGAGTCTAGCATGAAATCCCATGTATGACAATCCATCTGTCACAAATAAAGATAATGGAAGACTGAGATTTTAGTTTTTTTTGCAACAGATTTTCAAAACGAGCTTCCAACAGGTGACACCCACCACATACCAATTTCTCAGAGTGTCTGGAAAGATGCAGACAGCTGAATGAATTTACAGCTTCCCATCCTATGGTCTTAAGAGGTACTTAGCCATATTTTTCCTGTGGGTAAACTCTGTGTGGAAATTACTTTTGGAATTAACCACATTACCTCTTTCTTGTCACTAGAGTATCATTCAGTAAATTGCTGTTTTAGTGTTCCTTAGTGGCTGGAAAGAATTAATGAAGTTACTATAGTAATATCAGCACTGTGAAAATCTGACTATAATTTGTTAAAAAGAAGACACCTTTATATTGCAAGCATTTCTGAATAGTAATATTGTTTTTAGGTTTGCTCATTCATTCAGCAAATGTTTGTGGAGAACCTACAATAGGATATGCATTTTATTAGGCACCAGAAAGACAAAATGAACAAAAGCTGTCCCTGACACCGGATACATAAGTCTAGATTGGAGAGAGTAGCAAGTGACAAATGTGGTGTGATATTGTCTCAGAAGAGGCATACACAGGGTCACCAAAGTAGATTGGGCTGCAGTGGGGGTTGTGATGATGGAAGCAGCAATGATGCTGGTAATAGCAGTGGTGGTATTTGTGATAGACGCAGTAAGGATCACAGAAAGGTTTGGTTTTTTTTTTTTTTTTTTTTTTTTTTTTTTGCTATTCAATATTATTTAATGTTAATTTCAGGAATACAGCATATGGTTGGACATTCATATAATTTAAGACGTGATCCCCCTGACTAGTCTAGTGCCCACTATACAGTTATTACCATATTATTGACTATATTCCCTATGCTTTACTTTACATCCCCATGACTATTTTGTAACTACCAATTTATTTTATTTTATTTTATTTTTAAGGGCAGTGTTACTGGCCCTCATATGTGGGACCCGAACCAGGGCCGCTGGCTTCCCAAGCCAGTGCTTAACCACCACACCACTCAGCCGGCCCTTCATCTCTTCACCTTTATCACCCTTCCCTCTCCCCCCTCCCATCTATCACCCTGATAAATCTAGTACCCATATGACACCATACATAGTTGTTACAATATTATTAACTATATTCCTTATGCTATAATCTACATTTCCGTGACTACTTTGTAACAATTTATACTTCTTAATCCCTTCCTTTTTCACACTCATCCTCAACCCCCTTACCCACCCCAAATCTGGCAACCATCAAAATATTTTCTCTATCTATGAATTTGTTTCTATTTTGTTTGTTTATTTTGTTCTTTAGATTCCACATATAAGCAAAATCACACTGCATCTGTCTTTCTCTGTCTGATACTCCACTCAGCACAACACCCTCCAGGTCCATCCATGCAGCCACAGATGGTAGGAACCCATTCCCTTCCCTGGCTGAGCAATATTCCATTGTGTATATGTACCACCTCCTCTTTATCCATTCATCCATTGATGGACACCCAGGCTGAGTACACATCTTGGCCATTGTAAACAATGCTGCAATGAACATTTGGATACATATGTTCCCTCGAAGTAGCACTTCGGATTTCTTCAGATAAATACCCAGAACTGGGATTATTGGGTCCTTCTTAGTTTCCTGTTATAGCCTTTGTTTTAAAGTCTATTTTGTCTGGTATAAGCATTGCTACCCTAGCATTTTTTGTTTCCATTTTCATGAAATATCCTTTTCTATCCCTTTGCTTTCCATCTATGTGTCTCTTTCAATCTGAAGTAAGTCTCTTGTAGGCAGCATATGTAAGGGTTTTGTTTTCTTATCCATTCAGTCCTCCTGCATCTTTTGATTGGAGCATTTAATCCATTTACATTGAAAGCAATTGTTGATAAATGTGTAGCAATTGCCATTTTATTATTCATATTTTTTCTCTTTTTTCCCCCATCTTAAAGAAGTCCCTTTAACATTCCTTGTAATACTGTTTTGGTGATCATGAACTTATTAATTAATTAATTAATTAAGTTAGTTAGTTGTCTTCACTTCTTTCTTTTTTAAAAATTAAACTTTATTGGGGTGACAATGGTTTGTAAAGTTACATAGATTTCAGGTGTACAATTCTGTAATACATAATCTATATATCACATTGAGTGTGGTGATGAACTTTTTAGCTTTCTCTTATCTGGGAAGCTCTTTATCTGTCCTTTTATTTTAAATTATACCCTTGCTGGGCAGAGTAATCTTGGTTGTAGGTCCTTACTTTTCATCATGTTGAATCTTTCATGCCAATCCCTTCTGGTCTGCAAAGTCTCTTGAGAGATCAGCTGACAATCTTTGGAGTTCCTTATAAGTTACTATTTGCCTTTTTCTTGCAGTTTTTAGGATTCTCTCTTTGTCTTTAACCTTTGCCATTTTAATTATAATGTAACTTGGTGTAGGCCTGTTTGGGTTCATTCATCTTGCTTGGGAGTCTCTGCACTTCCTGGACTTGTATGTCTTTTTATTTTTTTTAAAGATTTTATTGGGGAATTGGGGGAGGGGAACAGCACTGGGGAATCAGGGAAGGGGAACAGACAAGTTGCTGTCTTTTCGTTCTTCAGTCTAGTTGCGGAGGACGTTGCTTCTCACTGGCCCATGTTGGTATCGTCATTGCGCTCTTCCCGGATGAGGCAGATAGGTCGCTGGCCTCTGGATGGTCACTCACCGCGGCTATTGGCAGCTCACGCTGGCTGCCAGCTGCTCATGCTGGCTGCCGGCCACTCACTGTAGCCTATGGCAGCCCACTGCAGCGGGGACTGCAGCCTACACCGTCGCTGGGGCTCGCACAGCCCAGCTCCAGGTGGAGCTGTTGTTATCTGTAGAGGGCAGTGTCACTGGCCCTCATATGTCGGATCCTAACTGGGGCTGCTGGCATCCCCAAACCAGCTCTTAACCAATGCACCACTCGGCCGACCCTGTATATCTTTTTTCTTCACCAGATTAGGTAAGTTCTCAGTCATTATTTCTTCAGATAGGTTCTCAATCCCTTGCTTTCTCTCTTCTGTTTCTGGTAGCCCTAAGATGTGAATATTGTTATGCTTGATGTTGTCCCAGAGATCTCTTAAACTGTCTTCATTTTGGTATTTTTTTTTTCTTTTTGCTGTTTTGATTGGGTGTTTTCTGCTACTTTGTCTTCCAAATTGCTGATTTGATTGTCTCTTTCATGTAGTCTGTTAGTGATTCCTGCCAGTACATTGTTCATTTCAGTTATCATATTCTTCACTTCTGACTAATTTTTTTTAATGGTTTTTATGTCCTTTTTTATGCTTGGTATTTCTTTGTTGAAGTCCTCACTAAGTTCCGTAAGCATCTTTGTAACCATTGTTTTAAACTCTGTATCTGGTAGGTTGTTTGCTTTCATTTTGTTCAGTACTTTTTTCTGGAGTTTTCTCCTATTCTTTCATTTCAGACATATTTCTTTGTTTCCTCATTTGACTGCCTCTCTGTTTGTTTCTATCTCCCAGTCTTGGCCTGTAGCCTTATATAGTAGAGGTCCTGTGGGGCCCAGTGGCACAGTCTCCTTGGTCACCTGTTCTGGGTACTACAGAAGTGTCCCTTGTGTGGATTGTGTGTGCCCTCCTGTTATAGTTGAACCTTGATTGCTATTGACACATCAGTAGGTGGTATTTGGCTGTGGGGTTTGGCCATATTCACAGCTTATGGGCTGCTGTGGAAGGAAGGGCTCTTACCCCACTAAGTGGGATTTGCCCCAATGGGCTCTGGTGTCTGTTAAGATCATCCTTTGTGTGTACCACTTGTGGGGCTAATTTGGTGGTGCTCTGCTTGATCTGAAGCCAACCTTCAAGTGTGTTGGTTGTGGTGCCTCTTGGGAGGGGCTCTGGTGCAGGCCCAGTCCTCTGGATTGGCTGAGAAGTATATGGTAGTAGCTACAAAGTGTTCTGCATTTGGTCATTGTCTGTGCTAAACCTGGAGATGCATGGGAGAGATCATGCTATGAACCGAGGATGTTTGCCACCAGTACTGGGGCTGGAGTAGCTCCATAAAAAGCCCAGAGAGGGCTGGCTGAGTGGCTCAGTTGATTAAGAGTTTGCTTAAGAGCATGAGCTCTGAGGAACAGGGTTACTGGTTTGATTCCCACGTGGGCCAATGAGCTTTGCCTGAGCTGCACCTGAGCTGAGCTGCCAACAGGTGGCAGGATGGCTCAGCTGGTCAGAGCATGTGCTCCTAATGAGAAGATTGCCTGTTTGATGGTGGACTATGCCCACCCGCGGCTGGGACTGAACTCTGCAACTTGAGCTGAGCTGCCACCTGGATGGCTCAGTGGATAGAGCGTGTGCTCTTAACAGCAAGGTTGCTGGTTCAACTCCAACATGGGAAAAAAAAAAGGCCCAGAGACCCTGCAGCCTGCTGCCACCTGCCAGCTCTCTTAAGGTTCAGCCACTGATTAAGCCTTATGAAGTATGCAAGTTAGGTGAGGCAGGGTCTCAGGGAGTCACTACAGTGAAAAGAGTTGTGGTCACCAGGTTAATATAGATTCTGGTTTGATGTCAATGCTGAACCTAGAGATACTTAGCAAAAGTCTCAGAGAACACTGAGGCTAGTAGCCACCCACCTGGGGCCTGTGGATTCTGAAAGTTTTCCAAGAAAGAGCCTAATTGAGGTGGGGCTGGCTGCTTGCAGAGAAAGTGCATCTGGCATTGGGTGAGTTGGGTTGGGCGGTTTCCCAGTGAGTCAGCAAGTTGGAGCAGCAGAGCGCACCAGGCTAATCAGATTCAGATTTGGCCTGTGGGGGCGGGCTCAACACAGAAAAGATGGTTCCCACCTGCTGGCTACACAGGAGAAGGCCCTCTCACAGGGAAAATGGTTACTGTCTTCCAGCACTCATCCTGGAGCCATACCCTCATATGCCTCTGACGCCCCCTGAGTCACTGTCCCCTTGTTGGAGCCTGGGGTGAGTGCCAGTGTGTGAGTGAATCTGTGCATGGGTCCCTTAAGAGGATGTCTGAGTTTCCCGCAGCTTTCTGTCCCATTTGAACTGTCAAATCCCCATTGTTTTTCACAGCCAGAGGTTGTGGGGGCTCCTCCTCCTAGCATCAGTACTCTGGGCTTGGGAGCCTTGTGTGGTTCTGGGGTCCCTCATTCCTTCCTGGGGAACCTTTGTGGCCAAGATATCCCTTCTGATTCTCAACCACCACATGGAGGTTTGGGACCAGCCCATTTGTGTCTCCACCCTTTCTACCAGTCTCATCATGGCTTCTTCTTTATATCCTTAATTATAAGTCTTCTGTTCAGCTAAACTTCAGATGATTCTCCAGGTTGATTGCTCTATAATTTAGTTGTAATTTTAATGTGTTTGTGGAAGGAAGCAGGCGCAGTATTAATCTACTCCACTATCTTGGATCTCCCCCACAGAAAGCTTCTTGAAGAACATAATTATTGAGTTGAGCTTTGAAGGATAAGTAGAAATTAGCCAAATGAAAGAGGACTATATTCCTTTATTCCTACCCCAT
Organism: Aselliscus stoliczkanus; assembly: GCA_033961575.1. NCBI lineage: Eukaryota > Metazoa > Chordata > Mammalia > Chiroptera > Hipposideridae > Aselliscus > Aselliscus stoliczkanus. The sequence continues at coordinate 73,186,251 of CM066732.1, read as the reverse complement.
TGCACCTCAAACATATATAGAATGCAATTTATTCAAAATAGCTAACATGAGAACAATTCTGAGAGGCTTGTCAAGTTCTCATCTGAAAGCTTGGTTTGACTCTCCTGACATGTGGTGTGCATCTCATGCACACATCTTCACAACTTCCTGCACATTTGTAACCTCCTTCATTGGAGAATATATTACATGCCATGATTTTTGGCCCCGTGTCAGTGTTTCATTCAAAGCAATACCTTCTCCATCGCCTTTGCTCCAGCAAGGAGTATGCCATGTATCACGCAACTGGCGGGTAACATTGACACTTTTATGTATCCTTGAGAAATAATTTCTGTAGCTGAAAGGCCAAAAAGTTTGTAGAACAGGAGTTTGGAGATATAAACAAAAGGAGGGCAACCTGTTAAATTCTCCAGTGTTGATGTGCTTTACAAAAGATGGCCTTCTGGAGACTAAGGTCATTGAAGTGAGAAAAGTGATGCATGAGGTTGTCACATAAATCTCATCTGTGTCCCATATTTTTAAATCTGCTCCAGGTCAGTAGAGATTTAAAATGCCTGGCCAATAAGAATGGAGCAGTCAAGATATTCCTCAAGGGATCCTCAGGAGAAATGTATATTATTTTATGCCTTTTTGCTATAGGGACCAAGAAACTGTGAGGTCATTCTTGATACCTGGCTTAAGATATCCACACATGTCCACTTCTGATCTCCTGAGCAGTTGTTTTTATTTTAGTTTTCACAACATGTTTTCTTTAGTTAACAAATATTACTCTCTTCAATAGCCTTAGTAGATGTCAAAGACATATATATATATATATATATATATATATATATATATATATATATATAATTTTTTGTTTGTTTGTTTCCAAAAAATTGATTGGTGTTGGAAAACACTACCTATTTTTGGCACTGACTTGCATTGAAATGATGAATAATCAAGCAAGTAGTGCTTTTTAATACTGACAGCTATTATTTAGTAAGTGCTTGCTCTGTACCAGGTATTGCTCTAGTTGATTGTCATATATTTTCACACTTAATACACACCCCTACAAGGTGGGTATTATCATTCCACAAATAAACATATACATTCATTAAGGTAAAGGGATTTTCAAAGATTACATACTAGAAAACAGGAAAAACAGGATTTGAACTCAGAGCCAATGTTCTTTCTGTCACATTGCATAGGTTCCAATCTTTCATAGATGTACATGAGTAGAAATTTTCTTTTTTTTTTTTTTGAGGGCAATGTCACTGGTCCTCATATGTGGGACCAAATCGGGACCGCTGGCTTCCCAAGCCAGCGCTTAACCACCGCGCCACTTGGCCAGCCCCAAGAGTAGAAATTTTCTAATCAGCTTTCACTGTACTTGAACTATGAATACTCTGTAAATGTGAAATAGATAAATTGGATCTTATTAAGATATTGAGATATAGTGCCTTAAAATCAAAAGTTTGAAAACAATAATGCAGGAGGCTTTTTAGTGGAAAGGAGAAAAATTTCACAGAGAAGTGAAATTTGAACTAAAAACCTTAAAGATATGCAGGACATATAGAAGAGAGAGGAGAGACTATTTTAGGAAGAGGAATATTAGTTTGATGAAATGCCACGCATGAGGGTATGCATAAAGTGTGATAATAATCTGACTTTCTAGTGTGATTCTAGTCTAAGAGCTGGGCAGGAACAGGATGCAAACCAGGGCTGGGGAATAAGTGAGTACTTATCAGTAAACGAGGAAATGGCACCAGAGGCTGAGATTATACTTAACCTTCTGCTGGGTGTGAACACTGAAAGAAATGTTTTTTTCCTCACTTTAGAAAAAAAAAGAACCAGCACATTTCCTTGTTATGATTGCATTTCAGTGGAAAGTCCCCAAATCTATAGTCTGACTATCAATAGCAATTTATGCCTTTGGAAGGCAGAGCTCCATGACCTTCATCAGTGGACTGATGTATGAATAAGCTTATAATGATTACCTCCTCTGCTTGTCTTTAGACAATCATTTGATGACTTAAGGTTCTTTGACCACAAATCCTTTAAGGCATGAAGTTAAGAAAGGGAAATGCAACAGGTCTGACATTGGTATGGTCTCTATGACAAATGACAAATCAGCTAATGATTTCCACAACTTTTGCAAGCTTCTAATAGAATTTTCACTTTAAACTTTCTTTGGAAGTAATGCATTTCTATTTGTCTTTCAAGTCCAGAACAAGGAAAGAACAAAAATGGCTTTATGCAATGTGGCAGTTTGAAGACAGGTCTGTTGTGGGAGAGGGAGTAGGATTGATGGCACAGGCCTGAAGTTGTTCAGTGTATGTCAAGGGATTCCATAATGTTACACGTTTCTGCAGGAAACTATGTCAACTCAGCAGAAAGCAGCAAGGCCAATATTCAACTGATATGTTGCAGTTCTACATACCAACTAGCACCGATTTGGGATTGGTTAAGTACCTGTCAATTAGGTGGGGCCTATGCTGTACTTGTTAAATATTTTGAATATCTACCCGGGAGATAGGGCAGCTATATTATTTGTGGGCCCAGTGCAAAAATGGACATGTGAGGCCCCTTGGTCAAAGAGCAGGTAAAAAGTGCTGTTAACCATGGCTAAAATATAAGGCTTTTCCTTTTCTTTTCTGATCTCTATCTCGACTTGGTATGTTTTTTATTTACTATTTAACGTCATGCTACATTTAGATAAATTTAAAAGTTAATAAATAAATAAAATTATTAAGAATTTCAAGACGGTGACAAGAGAGCATAAAGCTCAGTGGGAGGCCCATCTGAGTGATGGGCCCTGCATACAGGTAGCATGCCCATGGTGCCAGTCTTGTCTAGAGAGCAGTAGGTTAAAACTTTAAGCAGAACCAAGATGAGCATTTGGTGAGAGCGATTCCTTGGGGGTAAACAAAGAAAAGCAGAAACAGATTCAGGGCTTTGTATATCATATAAGAGAAGAGGGTTCCGAGAACCAGGTTATCATGCTGGGGTATGGGGCACGTAGTTGACAAGGAATGTCTGGATGTCAGCAAAGACAATGTCATGGTCTTTCCTAAAATCCCAGAGGAGGAACCCAGGAGGAGCACATGGGCTGGAGACTAACTAGCATCAGGTGAATCCCCAAGTGGATGAATTGACCCTGCCTACAAGCTGCGAATGTGTGAATTCATGTCAACCCACAGAGAAGTCTATAGGGTAAGGAGCAGAATTTCAAACCTTACTTGCGTCCCTGTGTGGTCAATATTTTTACTCAGTAATTTGAGAGGTCATGTTGATGATGAAATGGAACTGTAGAGGGAAAATCCATTGAATGACAGAAACAAATCAGAAAAGCCTCAGCGCATCATTTCAGCTTTCCCCATCTAAGAGGTGCAGCTTAGGTGAAAAAGTCATGTAACAAGGCCCAGGAATAGGATGCTGAAAATGTGGATTCATAGTAGCACATATAAAAAAAAGACCTAGGAGCTTTATTATAATTACAGCAAATAGTATGTGAATCAGCAGCATGAAGTAGCCGGAATAAAACAGCTAATTTGCTATTGAGCTCCATCAATAGATGCATAATATCTAGGACAAAGATGGCAATAATGAAATCAGCTCTGTCCTCTTCAGATCACACCTGTGGTATTGTTTTTAGTTCTATGCATCACATTTTAAAAGTGATCTAAACAAACAAGACTGTGATTATTTTATCTGAGTAGGAAGAGGGTAGGGACTCAAAACAATGTGTTCTAAAGAACAGTGGAAAAATAGGACTATTTAGTTTGCAGAAAGGAAAACTTGGTAGGGAAGGAGAATGGGTGAAATGAAAGGCGTTTCTGAGTATTTGAAGAGCTTTCATGCAGAAGAGGAATTAGATTAACTAATTTAACTGAAGAGTGAAACTGGAGCCAATGGTGACTATTAGAACGGTATAGATTTCAGCTCAATATTAGGAGAAATTGAATTATAAGAACTTTTGAAAGAAAAAATGAGCTGCTTTGGGAAGTAATAAATTTTCTTTCCTTTTTCTTATTTATTTATTTATTTATTTATTTATTTATTTATTTATTTATTTAACATTCCTTGTTTCCTTTATTTATTTTGATTAGTTTCAGGTATACAATACAATGTAATAGTTAGGCATTTACACCCCTCACAAAGTGATAACCCCCCCAATCTACTACCCCTCTGACATCGTATATGGCTGTTACAATGCCACCCACTATATTCTCTATGCTGTACTTTACATCATACACACAAACACACACACACACACACACATACATACATAGGCTGCCAAAAAAATGTATACACATTTTAAGAATGAAAAAAACTTTATTAAAATGATGCTGATGGTAACCACTTTGAGCACCTCTTGTAACTGCAGAAGTCTAATGTGACTTGTATTCAGCTTTTGTTATTGGTATTATTTTTCCTTTCTTAAAATGTGTGTATATTGAATTATAGTTGACACTCAATATTATCCTACTTCAGCTTCAGGTGTACAGTGCAGTGGTCAGGCATCTACACAGTCTATGAAGTGATTCCCCTGGTAAGTCCAGTGCCCATCTGTCATCCTACATAATCTTTACATTATTGATTATATTTCCCATACTGTATTTTATATCCCCGTAACTATAATTATGACTACTAATTTGTACTTTCTAATCCCTTCACCTTCTCCCCGATCCCCACCCCCTTTCCCATCTAGCAACCATAAGTTTTTTTCTCTATATCTCTGAGTCTATTTCTGCTTTATTTGCTCATTTATATTGTTCTTTTGATTCCACACATAAGTGAGATCATATGGTATTTGTCTTTCTCAGTCTGACTTATTTCACTGAGCATAATATTCTCTAGGTCCATCCATGTAGTATCAAATGGTAAGATTTCATTCTTTTTCATGGCTGAGTAATACTCCATTGTATAAATGTACCACAGTTTCTTTCTCCAATTGCCTATTGATAGACATTTCAGTTGTTTCCATATCTTGGCTATTGTGAATAGTGCTGCAATAAACATAGGGGTGCACCTATTTTTTTGAATTAATGTTTTGGATTTATTTGGATAGATAATCAGGAGTGGAATTCCTGGGTCATAACATAGCTCCATTTTCGATTTTTTGAGGAACCTCCATACTGTGTTCTATAGTGGCTGCACCAATTTGTAATCCCACCAACAGTGCACATGGGTTCCCTTTTCTTCACATTTTCACCATCATTTTTTATTCGCTGATTTATTCATGATAGCCATTCTGTGGGAAGTAATAAATTCCTTTTTGCTGGAGGCTGGGTGTAGTGTTATCAAAAAAGGGTAAGCTGTGAAGTCAGACAATAGGATTCATATTCAAGTCTTGGCACTTACTAGTGTAACTTGGTAAGCTATGTAACGTCTCCCAGCTTCAGTTGCTGATGGAGGAGATGTCTACCTTTACTAGAAGGAGTGGTTGGAGTATCAGAGGAAAATCTATGTAAATCCCTTGATATATTCTCAAATGTTGTGCTCACAAGATATTGAATGTGCATTAAAGGAAATATTTATCTTTTGACACATGTACACGAACATATTTCTGGTTAGTGAAGGAAGTCATTTTAACCTAGATCTCAAGATCTCTATCTGACAACCTTTAAAACCTTTAAGGAACTTCCTTAACATAGTTCTTATCAAACTTTATTCTTAACTTCTTACATCATAAGATCTTAGATTTCAGGTCATAAGAATTTGCCTACATAAATATTCTTAGAGTTCTCCTAGTGAGTTATCAACTTTTATGTAGGCATTTTAAACACGGCATTGTGAATTTTGATAGCCAAAACAAAAAATTTGAAAAGTAAATGGAATTTAATTTATTGTAAGCCTAGAATACAAATATCGAAGTTCTCATGTCCTCTGATCTCCTGTTCCCTGAAACATCTTTTAAAAATCAAGGTGTTTTCTTGACTAGAACAAATGAATCATTAAAAGATTATAAAGATCAATAGTCTGGGCATTAACACAGCCAAGTGGGATAAGACAAATTCCATTTTATAGCTGGAAAAACTGAGATTATACCAGTGGTAAAATCTGTTGAATTCCTTCAACAAGTTTGTTGAGTGCATTTCATGCACTCCTAGCAACAACCCCAACTGAAGCAAGTATTGGGTTGTCAGAAAAGTCATGACATATTTTTTCTATGGTTTTCATTGCAAAAATGCGTCATGACTTTTTCAACAACCCAATATTATTATCTTTAGTCACAGATGAGGCCCGGGAATAGGAGATGGAGACCGCCCCTGAGGACAGAGACCATGCTTTTCTTATTGATTGCACTCATCCTGGGGCCTGGCCTAAAGCCCCACAAGAAATAGGCACACAAGAAATTTTTGTTGAATTAATGGATAAATGAATAAACAAATGAAAACATGGAAAGAAGAAGCAAACTGACTGAAGTCATAAAGTTTCGTTAAGTGATAGAAGTGGACTCAGTCAGACTCAGGTCACTGGCCTTCCTCAAAGAGTTATACAGTCTACCTGTGATGACCTCTGATTTCCAGGAACTGTATCAGTTATGTGGGTGGTAATAAGCATTTTCTTACTGAAAGACCATTGAATGTCTGGTAATTGACATTGGGTAAATCTGAGATGAATTATTTTTACAGATTTTATTTTCTTTAGATGTATTACTTTTACCTGCATTTTTGAAAGCTTGTTTCATAAAAGTTGATTGCACTATTTTTACTATCTCGGGTACTGGTTTTAGAATAGCCCCTTTTCTCTGATTATGAAAGCAATACATGGGAGACAGAATGAAATGTAGACTTGGGTTTGAACCTGACTCTACCATATGTCAGCTAAGTGATCTTAAGCATGTTATCTAGTAAAGATAATACTTCTTAAGTAAGTTCTTCCCATCCCCCCTTATTGGTCAGAGTTTAATGAGATTAATATGCATAATTTTCTTGGCATTGTATCATGTACATTATAAGCACTCAACACATATTAAATCATTAATGATAAAACGCTAATAATAAATAAATGCTCGCTGTAGAAAACTTTAACACAAAACAACTGAAAACAAAATAATAAACAGCCATGATTACATCCTCAAGGATTACTACAGTTCGTAATTTGTTATATTTTCTTCTACATGTTTTCTTCTAAAAATGTGTACATTTTAAAATAGTTGAGATAGCACTGCCTATATAATTGTGTGAACTGTTCGATTTGTTTTTACCTCAGCAGGAAAATTAATTTGATTAAGGGATAAAAACTAAAAAAGTCAAGAGTGCTTTCCACACAGGAGCATTTTGATGCTATGTTCACAGACCCTAAATGGGAGCTTTTTGGTGTTTTAAATTACTTCTCTGCTCAAGGGGTGATCGCTTTGAAGTGTTGCTCCCCAGGGTATCTGGAAGGCCGTCATCATTCTGCTCTCTAATTGAAGAATGAATGTCCAGTTTTACTCTGTGCTTTTTCCAGGCCTGTGCTAATCAGGATGCTGGATCTTCAGACTCGGATATAATTAGCGATGGGCATTTTCCTCTGGTTGTACAATAACCTTCTCCTTCCTTTACAATACCTTCTCATTATCAAAAGAGAAACTGTGCCAGAGAAGCTTAATACACAGGTAATGGCCTGAAGGCCATGCCTGGTTTGTAAATTACTCCAGAACCTGGGAGTATTTAACTTGGAAACCAGGTGTGCTGATAAAGATGAGAGAGGGATTGCCTTTAACAAGGGACAACCTCAACTGCAAGGGACTGATTGTGAAAATGTCATGCGGCTGCTTTCTTTCCAGCTGTCTGTATTTCTCAGACTGACTGAATAGGAAGGACTCAGCTAAGGTCAGGTGCTGTGAGGAGTTGATAAACTGCTGCTTTTAGAGCTCACCTCATCAAGGAAAGATCTGTCTTGTCAAAATTACTCCTACTATTCACAGGAAAGAGAGGAAGAGAGATCCAAGGCAGCCATTGAATTCTCAAAGCAAAAATACTGTGGACTATAACAAGCCTAGAAAAAAAAAAATCAGAAGCAGAGAGAAATAGGCAGCATAAGGCCATGAGTTTTCTGCATATCCCAGCTATAGTCCTGGCCAGAGTAGATTCTTAAAATCATCATCATCATCATCATGTATGTGTGAGCAGGGAAAGAGTGCTATTTGACTTGATTTTTCTGTTAGGCTGGTGGATGGAACATGTTGTAGATTGAATTGTGTCCCGCAAAAGATGTCCTCAAATCCACACACTGGTATCTGTGAATGGGAGTTTATTTAGAAGTAGAGTTGTTGCAGATGTCATCAAGTTCAGATGAAGTCATGCTGGCTTGGGGAGATGGAGGCTTCAAATCCAAGGGCTGGCATCCTTACAAGATTGTCTTGTGAAGATACAAAGACACATGAGGAAGAACACCATGTGAAGACAGAGGCAGAGATTGGAGTGACAGATGTAGGCCAAGGAATGCCAAGGATTGCCAGGAGCCACCAGAAGCCAGGAAGAGACAAGGAAGGACATTTCCTAGAGGAAGCATGTCCTTGTTGATGCCTGAATTTTGGACCTCTAAGCTTCAGAACTGTGAGAAAATAAATTGCTGTTGTTTTAAGCTACCAGGTATGTGGTTGTTTACTGCAGCCCTACAAAACTAATAGGTCGTGTGTATGGAGTTGCTCTTCATCTATACAATCAGTGTTTTTTTGTTTTATTTTCTGAGGGCAGTGTCACTGGCCCTCATATGTGGGACCCAACAGGGGCTGCTGGCTTCCGAAGCCAGCGCTTAACCACTGCGCCACTCGGCCAGCCTCAATCAGTGTTTTTTAAGAGGACTAGAATTCTTTTCTATTCTCAGACTGAGTTTTATATTGCTTTATTGTGTATGGCCTGCTACAGTAGAAAATGGAGAACTAGGGTGTTCTTACCGCTCACAGGGACTTATGGGCACACATATCATCTTAGGTTGGGTTGCCTCAGAAGCAGACACTGAGGTAAAGATTTGTGTGCAAGTAGTTTCTTTGGAAGTGATCCAAGGAAATACTGGTAAGAAAGTGGAGATGTGAGATAGGGAAGGGAAGGAAACAGATATTACGCTAATAGCAATTAGTTTACCATTGTGAACCACTGGGGCACAATCTCACTGGGGAGATCTGGGGGACAAGGTGAAAATGCCTCAGATTTTCCCCTCTGGGGAAAATCTATCACTACATCTATTCACTACAGATGCTCTCTTGTTTCCTCCAAAAACTCTGTTCTTAGAGTGCACAGCTTGCATTTTTAGAGTTTCCTTTTTACCTCTGTGAGACCCACTTCTTAATCTTCATTTATGCATTCCAAAATCATAACGGAAGGACTTTAGAGAGAAAACTAAATCAAATTGTATGTATTCTCTTACTTCCTGTGATAATGCTGGAAACTTCTAGCCTATCACTTTTTATGCATTCTAAAGGGCGCCCTCCTTCCAGATTTGTCTTTTCACACATATCCCTTCTTGAGAACCCTTATCTACACCATGGGTTGCTCCCAGTAGCTGAGAAGGTTGAGAGACTAGGTCCTCAAAAAGTAGCTTTGAGGTCCAATTTCCACATACTCTGAGTCTGCTTAAAGTAAGGCAGAGTAAGTTCTTAGAGAATTGGAATTTGCAAACAACTTTCAGAGAGGATAGATGATTTAGTTGATCTTTTTAAATATAAAATTTTTAGTCTTATTCTTAGTTGCTGAGTCAGAATGTCTGCTTTAGAAATGTAGTTTTAAGCCTTGGATTTGAATATGTCCAGGGATTACTTTTCTTTTCTTTTTTTTGTATTCACACATAAAGACTCCTACAAGAACATGCTGCCCCCACTCAGAGAGCCTTTTGCTTATTGCAAAATTAACAAAAAAATTCAAGGCATACCTGAGAGAAAAGTTCAATATCACTTCAGACAATAGCGAGCAGCAATGGAACACCATCCAATGAAACTGGCTCTCATTCTGGCAGCAGCAGCAGCATCATGGAAAGTTTCAAGGTGTGATGAATTGCTTTCCACCATCTGTTTTACAAAATGGTAATTCTTCTAGAACCAAAATTACAGTGCAGCAGATGAGCTCTTAGTAAAGCAACAAGTCATCATTCATATGAAGCTATAGAAAGAACTTGAGCCAGAAATTACTAGCACAAATGATTTGCCAGAAATAGAGTGGAATCTTATTAAAGACCACAGAAAATGGTCAATTAGATAATGACAGACAAAATAAGCAGTGGTGGGAAGAGGGAAAAATAGTACCTCCAGAGGCCAAACTAGAAGATGTTTCTTATTCTGTTCTATCCTTTAGGAAACAATTACTAACCATCACTGTAGGATTTTTCATGTGGCCCTTGTCCAGGGTTGCTGTGTGAGCTGGTGGTTAAATTGCATTGTCCTGGGTTTTTCTTTGTCCTGATTGTAGTAAGGTGATTGTTAGAGAGAATGCAATTAAATTTGAGATGAATGGCATATTTTGAGGTATCTACCACTGTATTTAAGTAAATAAATGTTTATGTGTGATATAATTCATAAATATATATTATCTTTTAGAAATTGTACAAAAGCTTTGATTATTGATTTTGACTGAGGCTATTTTTCCTTATGAGTTATGGAATTAATTTGTAATTATAGTTTATATAACTTACATAGGATATACATATGCAACAGCAATGCATTTTATATTAAACTATAAGACAATAGGTGATTTTTAATGTAATGTGTGGCCCATAAAGTTTACTTGCAAATATAATTTTAGTATTAAATTTCATTTTCATTTGCCGGAGTATTTTAAAACTGTAGATTTTTCAAAGTGGAAAAGTTGAATATCTTAAATTTATTATCTAAATTGCTAAACATCATATGCAGTGAATATAATAGTTTTCCTTCAGCTATTTATTGGGCTGTAAATCTTTGGTATATTAAATAAAATTTAAATTCTTTCCTCTAAATCTTCCTGAACCTTGCACACCACTGTTCTATTGTGAATACATAACAAACATAAAAAGAAATGAAATGGAAAGCTGTCTGGGCACTGGACTATAATACTTCCTCCCTGAAATTAGGAGTAGGATTCTGAAAGCCTTTGCGATGAGATAAGTTCGAATTGAGAAACTAAAGAGTCTGCACTGCAGAATATAAGAATAGGTCTCAACTATGACTTTGAAAGCCCTGATAAATATATACCTACAGCTAAGCCAGTGTCTACTTTATGTCCATGTTTATGTCTTGTATTTATATCCATATGTATAGCTATTTATATGTACATATTTACAGTCACTCAAACAATAGAAAGAACATCAAATGGACTATAAATTATGTTTAACTTATCTAAACAAATTTAAAAACCATAAACTCAGTACAGTTAATTCTAATTTCTTTGATCTTCAGATGACTTTCTGAGATGATGTTTGCCGATATTGCTAATGATTTTGGTGATAAATGAAGAAAACTGGATTTTCCTGTGAAGAATTTTCCACCAACTCTTGGGTCTCCAAGTTCTTAGGTTTTCTTCATTCTACTCTAAAATTGAATATTTAAGATTGTTTCTTGAGAAGGTTTATGGGCTCCTGAATGATCTGAGTGACACTGCCTGACATCCCAAGAATATCTTTTTTTTTAATATAGCATTGTATGTGTTTTGCTGATCACATTATAATATATCATTTAATAATAGAACATTTGAGGGAATTAAATAAAACTCAAAGAAGAAAATAAGTCATAATTCTATCATCCCAAAACAGCCATTATTAACATTTGGTACACATCCTTCCAAATCTATAGTTTAAAATTTTCTAGACATCATTATTCTAAAGGCATAAGTGAAGTTAAAACAAGAGCTATTATCTCAAAACTTTCCTGACTTGTGCTTCCCATAGCTGAGGTAATACCTGAGCCCTCCTCAATACTGCCTGTTATTTCGGGCGTGGCCAGGAGTGGCTCCTATGGCTTCTCAAACAAGCAAGTATTCCATACTCCAAAGCCACTTGCAAAGGCATTTGAATGACAGCTCTTCAGCTGCCTTGATGTCTTTATTCTGCTTGATAAAATACCAAATGAATTGTCCTCAGATCCTCCCTAAACTGTGAAACCTTGAGCTACCAGAATGGACTGAATGTCTTGAGTTCCTCACTGTGGCTGAGTTGCGGGGTGTCCACACACCTGTTGCTATGTTACTACCATGGGCCCCCAAGCAGAGATGCTTGGTTCTCATGCCCAATAGTGTTTCACAGAAACATCTTCCTTTATCAGCATATGCTCAGTTGTTAGGGCTCAAACTCAAATGTGGGGGGACCAGAGAACAATAGCATGCTGTTTTGGGGTACCCTTTGTTTCTGCCCCTCTAGGTCCACAACAGAACATTTTTTTCTCTAAAACAGATCTGCTGGTGGCCCCACCAATACTCATTATTCTGTCAAACTTAGGTTCAAGCTGTGATCCATATGATGTGTTTGTTTTAGCTAGAACTTTTATTCTTTGCAGTGGAAGCAACCTTCACTCAAATTACCTTCAGTAAAAAAAAGGAAAAAAAAAGGTTGTCATGGTTTTTTCTTTCCGATTCTCAGTTTGGTTTTCTTCAAGTAGTGGGCATGATGACCATGAGTAGCCTAAGATTCTCACCCTAAAGAGCTGAGCAATTATAGCAGGAGGGGAAAAGTCCTTGTGAAGTTGGCTCTGAAAAAAGTCTCAGTGCTGATTCTGATTGTCCTGGTTTAGGTCATGTGCTTAGTATACAATGATCCGTTGAGCCAGAGGATTGATTATTCTGACTGGCTACAACTGTGTTGGATATTGGATCACAGCTGTGTCCCCTGTCCACCCCAGAGCCTGAGAGGCCTAGAGACAGGATCAGGCTCACTAGGAAATATCAAGAACTGAAGAAAATTATTAGAATCATATTGAAAAAGGACTGGTTTCCAAAAAAAGATACTAGACTCTTGTTAAACAAACAAATTGACTTCCATGGCTGAAGGGTTTTTTTGTTTGTTTTTTTGTTTTTTACATTTTTAAAAGAAAGTTTATTCATGCACACATTTAGAAAATTCAAACAGTTCCAAAAGATAACAAAATGAAAACTAAAACTTTCTTTTTTTAAATTATTATTTTTATTATTATTAATAGTTACAGATGTACAAAACAATGCAATAGTTATCCTTTTCACCCCTTACAAAGTGACTACCCCCTCTCCCTCCCCTGTTCCCCCACTGTGGATATCATACATATCTATTACAATTCCATTGACTCCATCCCCACACTATACTCCATATCCCATGACTATATATGTGTTAAATTATAGTCAACATCTAATATTATTCAGCAGCATCTTCAGATATATAGTGCAGTAGTCAGGCCACTACACCGTCGATCAAGTGGTCTCCCTGAGAAGTATTACACAGATATAAAGAAGAAAGAAATTGTTTTGTTTTTAAAGAAAGGCGTTTATTAGGCATTGTTAACAACAAAAAAGACCGGCCTTGGGGCATGGAGTCTAAACCACTAGCAGGATGGATGGCTAGGTAGGAAAGACCACATGTCCGTCATCCCAGAGTTTTGCAAGTGTTTTTTTTTTTTGTACATCAAGTGGGGAAAGAAAGATGTAAGCCATTCTGAAAGGATTTATATTAGCTATAGAAAAAGGGTAAGGGCTGATTCTGGGATAGGAACAACAGAGTCCACAAGGCAGAAGTGTCCATTCCTGTGGATTAGGTGTGAACAGCAATTGAAGAGTTCATGTGTAAATAAGAAGTGAAGGCTCCTGGGATTCTATGGTGCTTGGCTATTCTCTCTTTTGGATAATTTCGGAAATAGCCACCTGGAAATTAACCCTAGATTCCAAAAGATATAAAGAAATGTGAGCAGTTTGTTTGTTTTTTGTCAGAGCTGGTCCACAGCTATTATCAGGCTAACTGTACTGTCTCTTTCTCTCACTCTCAGAAAACATCTGAGGACATCTCAGAAAATTTTTCTTGTCACAGACAATATCCAGATATCTGCTGTAATATTCTTATGTTGTTGTGATTGTAGGATGTAAGTTCCCTGCAGGCATGGTTTTTGTCAGCTTTACTCATTATTGTATTCTATCATACTATATATTATAAACATTATTTTTCACTTAACATTATATCAATATCATTTCCCCATGTGATTAAACATTTTTCCATGATATGATTTTAGTGGCTCTACAACATTGTATTATTTACATATGCAATAATTTAACCAATACTGAATGCTGGACATTAATTTTGTTTGAATCTGAAGTCTTCCTAAGAGCAAAGCAGTCATCCTAAGAATTGTTACATGACTTACCCTGCTCCTTCTAGTTTCCAGCCTCCATGGAGTTGAAAGAGACAGGTGAGACAAAGTCAATGCATTGACATTTAGTTTATTGTCTAGAAAAACTCCCTGTGTTTCTCTTCTACTCATACAATACTTCTGATACCAGATGTGCGGGTTTTTGCCCCCGCACTGACCAATTCTCTGACACCAGCTGGGTGTCCTATAATTCAATTCAATTCTGACACCAACTAGAGTTGGTACAGACCCCATGAGGTAAGGGCTCAGTCTCACAAGACTATCCCCACTTTAGACACCAATCGTAAGTAGTAGGTCCCCAGGTTACCCATAATTTATGTCTGACTTGGATACAAATTGAAGGTTCCCACAGCCCTCTCTTTGGGTTTGATCATTTGCTAGAACAGCTCTCAGAATTTACTTACATTTACTGGTCTATTATACAATAATATACTTATATTTACTGGTTTATTATATAATAAAGGATATAGATGAATAGCCAGATGAAAAGATACTGGAGCCTCTGTCCCCATGGAGTTGGACTGTGCCACCCTCCCACCAACCTGGAAGTTCCCCAAACCCTCTACTACTGAGATTTTTAGAGGCTTCCTCAAGGAGGCATGATGGATTATTAATCCATTTCTAGCCCTTCTGCTCCTCTCTCCAGAGAATGGCAGAATGGGGCTGAAAGGCCCAAGCTTCTAATAGTGTTTTGGTCTTTCTTTTTTTCTTTTCTTCATTTTTTTTTTTTTAATTAGCTTCAGGTGTACAACGTAGTGCAATAGTTATACTTTTTACCCCTCAAAGTGACAATCCCCCTCCCCCAATTCCCCCCCATTTCGCCCCCCTATATCATACTATCTATTACAATTCCTTTTACTCCCTTCTACTGTATAATCCACATCCCGTGATTATCTATATATTTAATTACAGTTGGCATACAATATTACCCAACATCAGTTTCAGGTGTAGAGTGCAATGATCAAGCCTCTACTCCATCCATGAAGTGGACTCCCTAACAAGACATGTGACCATCTGACACCCCACAAAATTTTTTTTTTTTTTAAAGATTTTATTGGGGAATTGGGGGAGGGGAACAGACAAGTTGCTGTCTTTTTGTTCTTCAGTCTAGTTGCGGAGGACGTTGTTTCACTGGCCCATGTCGGTATCTTCATTGCGCTCTTCCTGGATGAGGCAGATCGGTCGCTGGCCTCTGGATGTCACTGTAGCCTATGGCAGCCCACTGCAGCAGGGGCTGCAGCCTACACCGTCGCCGGGGCTCGCACAGCCCAGCTCCAGGTGGAGGTGTTGTTAGCTTTAGAGGGCAGTGTCACTGGCCCTCATATGTGGGATCCGAACCAGGGCCGCTGGCGTCCCAAAACCAGCTCTTAACCAATGCGCCACTCGGCCGGCCCTTATTCTTTCTTTTTCTTTTTTTTTTTTTTTGAGGGCAGTGTCACTGACTCTCCTATGCGGGACGCGAGCCGGGGCCACCGGCTTCCAAAGCCAGTGCTTAACCACGGTACCACTCGGCCGGCCCATTTATTCTTTTTTTTTTTTTTTCACCCCACAAAATTTTTACATTATTATATTCCCCGAAGTGTTTTGGTCTTTCTGATGACAAGCCCCCAGGAAGAGTCACCATTAGAACAAAAGACATTCCTATCACCAAGGAAATTCCAAATGATTTAGGAGCATGGTGTCAGGCGCTCCTATAACTCAGAAATTTCAAAGGTTGTAGGAGTTCTATATAATATATATATAATAAAATAATATATATAATATATATAAAATATATAAAAAGATATAAAAAGATATAAAATATATATAAAATATATATAAAATATATATAATAATATATATAAATAATATATATATAATATAATATATATATAATAAAATTGTGAAATATTTCCCATTATTTCACATCCATTCACACTGATTTTGGCCTATTCAGAAAAGAAAAAAACAGGCCTGCACTATTTATGACATTCTGAATATACTGGCCTTGCCCAATCCTGTTTATTTGCACAGGTAAACTCTCCCTATGATCCTACACTTTGCATTCAGCACAAGGCTTCACAAATCAGGCCCTGTTCTTTTGCTAAAGTGGAATTTGAGGCTCTGCCCTGATTCCTAATTACTCATTTGCATTTGTATCTTCTAATTTTAATGAGTTAGCATGAGAAGGGGTGCCATAGTTGAGTTTCACCATGTGATCAGCCTCCTTTCAGCCCAAGAGCCCAAGACCACAAATGCTTTGTGGTCTCTTTTTATTGCATTGTTTCTTCCTAACGTCTTGCCAACTGTGCAAAGCTATTGTATTTTTACTAACTAACCCTGGTATCCATCCTTTAACGTTATAGATCTCTCTTCTGATCAATGGTACCCAGCCAAAAGAAAACACAAATGTTCATTGACTGATTCCCTTTGAAAGTCTCTTTGCAATTCAAAATCATATCAAATCACTGAAACCTCATCCAAAGGCCCTGCTTTAGTTTATGTAGTTTATGCGCAAGATCCCTCTGTGTCTCCATTCCTGAGATGTAGAATGAGAATGATAATAATACCTATTTCTCAGGGCTGTTTATCGGCTTCAATGAGTTTACAATATTGCCTTAGAACAATACTACTAAGTTCTCTATAAATATCAGTTAAATAACCTTTACTATTATTATTGCTACACTCTCTAAGAGTGGGTTTTATATTTTAATATGAAGACACTGGGCTTAATAAATGGGAGGGGACTCTGACTCTAAAAATAGAATCTACAGGATATCAAAGTTGAGTTACTGCCTTTTGTAAAAACAATGAACCAATGTGGAACATTTTATTTACTTCAATACGTTCTGCACAATGCTAGTTTTTGTTTTCATGTTGAGCGCTTCTGTATCCTGACTGCTCTGTATGTGTACCTTTATGGGGGCCAGCTCTCTCTAGGTCACAGTTAGTGTTCGGTTTTTCTGGTGGAAGGAGGGGCATTCTACAATCTTCTCTGAAAGTCCTTGTTGGCAATGGATTCCCTATTGTGTGTCATCGTGAGGTTTCCTGTTGTTTAAAGGTAAATTGAGGCACATTAAAAAATTTAAGAGTGTTTTGGAGCAAAAATTGATTAGAATAGGGCAGCATCAAATCTAGCATAATAGAAAGGAGCTCTGAGCTGTAGAAAATGAACGACTTTTGTAGGCAGAAGGGAGCAAGAACAAGGAAATTATTCTAGGCATAAAAAGGTTGGTTATTGCAAAGTTGCTTTCCTTTAGGAGAGAGCAGTGGTCGATCAGGCAGATTGCCTAGCTAGTGCTGATCAGATGATTGCTGATTGGTTTAAGATTCCATTTCTGGAAGAGCGAGAACTGTAAGCCTTGGTTTGATGACATGAGGCTGTTACCAGGAAAGACGTTGTAGCCTGGCTCTTTGTCTTCTTGAAGGAAAGAATTCAGTCAAGAGACAGAATTTGTGCAGCATAGTACACCAAGACGTTTATTAGTAAAAGTGACTATACTCCAAGGCATGGAACAGACTGACCCAAGAGAGGGAAGCAGCCTCTCCTTACATTGTATGAGGGTTTTTATCTCTATGGGGAGAATAATTGTCTCCCTCTCTCCCTTCTCTTTAGCTCTCTTCCTCTCCTGCTGAGGTGTCTAGTCCTCCCTTTTGGCTCCCAAGGCAGTTTTTGTCCATTTTCTTTTTGGGATTTGTTTGCTGGATGTCTTCTTCCCTTCTCTGGCTTCTAACAATACATTCCTTTGATTTAGGGGCATGTGTAAACACATACCTTTGATTTAGGGGTAGGTAGGTGTAAGCCTGGAATTCTTCTGGATTAGTGAGGCATTGGTAACAAACAGGATGGGTTCCCCCCTCCTCTGACTTAACAACATGTTCCTTTGATTTAGGGGTATATATAAGCTTGGAATCCTGCTGGGCCATTGTAAGGGGTCTTGACCCAAGTAGGAGCTGCAGCAAGGGGCTTTCTAACTGGGGCTAAGTCTCTCCTTCTCCTGTTCATTTCTATCTTTCTATCTACCCTATCAGGGCTTAGCATAAGTGACTTCATTTTAGGTCTGTTGTCTTGTTTTTCTTTTTTTTTTTTTAACGCTGTCTAACACCATTAACCTTGAGGGCTGGATCTGATCAGCCCTACTGTCTTTCTGTTCACTTTATGTTCCATATATTTTGGCCTTCTAAAGCACTGAATAATAATAATAATAATAATAATAATAATAACAAATAACAATAATACTAATACATTTTCACCAGATTAGGAGGCTGTCACCGACTGTGCAGTTAGCAGGAGGCAAAAGAACAAACCTAGAAGTCAAGGATCCAGAATTGCATCCCATGTTATGAAAAAGTCGCAAAACAAAACAAAGCAATGGTCACTGAAGTGATGGAGCCCACGTGTACACAGCTGTAGAAAAAATATAGAGACAATTCCATGTGTCCTCAGTGAAGGAACACTGCAGGTCCCCATGTCCTCTCGAAGGCAAGCTCCTCAAGGACCGGGGTCCTGTCTGAAGCATCTTTGTGCCTGTCTCACCATTGACCTGGATCTGTGGCAAGGGACTTATCCCTTCTCACTGAATCCCCATTACAACCTGAGAGTAGGCAGCAGCAGATTCACTGAAGAGCCAGAGGGAGAGAAGCTCTGTGTGGTGAAATAGAGAGTGGCAGAATGAGAAGCCAGGTTCCAGTCTGTCTGACCACAGTACCTTGACAGGTATGTGGTGGGGGGATCAAGAAATATAGGCTCTGGAGCTGGGCTGCCTGAGCTCAAATCCTGGCTCTGTCACTCACTAGCTGTGTGACCTTGAGCCAGTCACTTAATCTCTCAGCTTCTCTGTTCCTAAGATGTAAAATGGGGATGAAAACAATACTCAACCTCATAGGTATGTTAGCAGCATAAATAAGTTGACAGTATTGCTTAGCATATACTGAGCGTTCAAGTAATATAGCTATAAGGGCCAGCCGAGTGGTGCTTTGGTTAAGAGTTGGCTTGGGAGCACCAGCTCTGAGCATCAGGACTCCGGTTCGGATCCCACGTGGGCCAGTGATTCTGTGCCCTCTACAGCTAGGATGGTGAACAACAGCTCGACCTGGAGCTGGGCTGCTGTGAGTCTCCAGCAATGGCCGTAGGCTGCAGTGGGGCTGCAGTGGGCTGCAGTGAGCTACCATGAGTGGCTGGCAGCTAAGTATGAGTGGCTGGCAGCTAAGTGTGAGCGGCAGGCAGCTGGCGTGCACTTTCATGAGCTGCCATGAGCCGCAGTGAGCAGCCTTCTAATGGCCAGCGAGCGACTGCCTCACCAGGGAAGAGCGCAATGATAATACCAACATGGGCCAGTGAAGTGACGTCCTCCACAAATAGACTGAAGAACAAAAGGACAGCAACTTGTCTGTTCTCCTCCTCCAATTCCCCAATAAAATCTTAAAAAAAAAAAATTACAGCTATAATAACTATTACTATTTCTTATTATTATTTCACTGCCTTTCTCTAAGAGTAGGTCTTATATTTTAGTTTGAAGGGACTGAATTCAATAAATAGGAGGGAGCTAGATCTCTGAAAACAGAATTCTCTGGATATCAGTTATAAATTTACTGCTTGACTTCCCTTAGTATCTCCTAGCATCTTTCCTTTCCATTATGTTTGGATCTCACCTGGGTTCAGTTTGAGTCATTCTCTAGAAAGAGATAGAATGTACTAAATTTCTATCTGGACAATGGTTTCAACACTAAATAGTGTGTCTGTCCATAGGAAGTCACATAGATTTATGGACAATTTCATCTTAAGGGTATAACTGATCCAACAAAGGAAAAGCACAGCAGTGGTACATATGCTAAGTTTGGGGTCAGGGGAGCGGGTTCTGTTTCCCAAGATAAATACATAGTTCTGAGGATTTTAATCCAGGAAGATTTTTATTTTATAAAATGTGGAATACATTATGTATTTTACATGCAGAGAAGCTCCTGGATTCCAATACATCTAATTTAATTTTTTTTCCCTTAAATACTGGTTGCATAATTATTGAAATGAAAATGTTCTTTTCTTTTAAGCAAGGAAGGAATTTATACTTATTGCACTTTTTGCTTGACCAATTAATTTTGTCCTTCTAGTTCACTACTCAGTGGTAAATTTAGCGACACATGTTACTGATAATTTCTTCTAGGGTTTGTGACTGTTCTGTGGGTGTGGCTGGGCATTAAGAGAATGTGGGGGCAGTCAGAGAGGTTGCTATGCTTGTCATATTTTATTTCTTTCATTAGAAAACCATTTTTAGTAGTGCACAGATATTTGTAATTTTCAAAGACATGAAAAATAATCTTTATATCCAGAAAAAGTTTGTTGGAAAAAAAAAAATCACAGCAAGCTGTTGCTTTTTAAAATGAATTTTAGAAATTTCCTTGTGGATACAGATTTCTCCACTATCAAGTTACTCTCCCCCAACCCTCCATATACTGTGGAAAGGATGGAAGAAAGGAGATCACTATGTGCTGTCCACACTTGATTGACAGGTGTTAGGCTCCACCTCCTTGACTGTGGGGTATATCTACATAAATTATTTTGAATTCTTCTGCTGGGGAAAATTGTCTATCCTCCCCAACTTATTTATTTATTCTATCCCTTATTGACATCAGTATTGATTAATGAATACTCATTGGTATTTATTTTATACTCAAAGCTATAACCCAACATTACTTTATTAATTTTGTTGCTGTAGTTGTTCCTACTTTGCTGTTCAGAGTTCCACTGGGAGCTCTTGCAGTTGGCTCCCCGATGCCTTTGGCAAACCTCCATTATTTTGTTTTTAAAGCACCTCTTTACTTTCTGATACAAGATGCTCCAGGATCATCTCGTGTATTTCCTGGCCCAGTCCTAGAATCAGCCATTTCTCCCAAGAGCCCTGGTTCTTTTTTAATAAGGATGGTAAACTCAAATCTGGGCACTGGGTGTCCTCCTTGGTTCTGGCCTCTCTCAGCTGAAAGAAGTACATGGATGTATTCTAATTTATGGTATATACACTTATCTAAAAATAAGGACCGGCCAAGTGGCGCATTGGTTAAGAGCTGGCTTAGACACCAGCAGCCCTGGTTCGGAGCCCACATATGAGGGCCAGTGATACTGCCTTCTACAGCTAAGATAGTGAACAACAGCTCCACCTGGAGCTGGGCTGCTGTGAGTCCCTGGGACAGCATAGCTGCAGCCCCTGCTGCAGTGGGCTGCCATAGGCTGTAGTGAGTGGCCAGCAGCCAGCGTGAATGGCTGGCAGCCAATGTGAGCTGCCAAGAGCCACTGTGAGCGGCCGTCCAGAGGCTGGAGACCAATCTGCCTCACCCAGGAAGAGCGCAATGATAATACCAACATAGTCCTCCACAACTAGACTGAAGAACAAAAGGACAGCAACTTGTCTGTTCCCCTTCCCTGATTCCCAACGCTGTTCCCCTCCCCCAATTCCCCAATTAAAATGATAATAATAATAATAATAGTAAATTGAACTAACTGTATCTATGAGGATACAGTTGATCTAATGAGCTCGCACTGATGTTTCCAACTCTAATCCATTTCTACATGGATCATTCTAGTTTTCTCTTTTTGCTTCTCTGTAATGTCCTCCTCCCACCATCTGCTATCCATTTACTTAATTTTTCACTTCTGTTATGCTTTCAGAATTGTCAACCCAAACTCCAATGGGGAAAAAATAAACTTACCAACTAGAGTATCGTGCTTATGTACAGTTCCTGTTGCCTTTAGTCTTAAAGGCACCATTCACTTCCAAAGTTACTTAGGTCAGCAACTTACTCCTCTTCTAGGGGGAACAAACTTTGTTCTTCCCTTCTAGGTTCTTTTGGCTGGTCTAATAAGAAAATTGACATGAGACAGATTAACAAAAGAAAATAACCAAATTAAATTATTCACATACGCATGAGAATCACATATGCTTGAGAGAGTCAGAGACCCCACATACATGACAGGTTCAGAGACAGAATGTTGAAATGAAGTATATATGGTGTCCTGAGCTAAGGATGAGGTGAAGCACCCTGGGGCTTCAGAGGGGAGGGAGGGCATTCGCAGGATGATAAGCAGCACAGGTATTCAGTAATCAGATGTTTACCCTGCCCTATAGATAGGTCATAAAAAATTGTCTCTGGCAATAACATTAGGGGTGAGACCTCAAATTTAAATTCTTTGAGGAGAGGTGAAAGTTTCTTATGAGCCCGCAGGGCCTCAGTTGCCTTCAGCTCAAAATAATTTGTGTGCCAAAGTGGCACATCTTTGGAGGGGAGGGCTGTCCTGAATCCTGTTATCCTACCAATTTTAGTGAGACTGTTTCAAACATTTGTAGCACATTTAGACTCTTGTGTCACATCCTGAATTCTCTGCTGGGATTCTACAACCTCCTAAATTGATTTTTTGAAAATTCATGCACATTGAAGTTGCTCTTTGTGTTGTGAAGTTCTATGGGTTTTGTCAAATGCTTAATGTCTTGCATTCACCATTGCAGTATCATACAGAACAGTCTACAACCCTAAAAAAATAATCTTCTGTGCTTCACCTATTCTCTCCCCCAAGTCTTTGTCAAGTACTGATCTGTTTACCATTTCTATAATTGGCTTTCTCCAGGCTGTCTTATAATTGGAATTATATAGTATGTAGTTTTTTTCAGACTTTTTTCAGCTTTTTTTTCAGTTTTTTTCAGCTTTTTTCTCTTGTCAGTAGGCATTTAAGATTCACCCATGTCTTTTTTGTGGTTTGATGGCTCTTTTCTTTTTATTGCTGAATAACATTCCATTTTATGCATATAGCACAGTTTGCTTATTCAAATGTAAGGCATCTTGGTTACTTCCAGCTTTTGTTGATTATGTATAAAGCTGCTGTTAACATTCACATGCAGTTTTTGCTCAACAGAAGCTTTTGAATCAGTTAAGGGAAATACCTAGAAGTGCAATTGCTGAACTGTATGGTAAGACTACATTTAGTTTTATAAGAAACTGCCAATTGCCTTCCAAAGTGCCTCTACCATTTTGCATTCCCATCAACAAAGAATGTAAGATCCTCTTGCTCCACAGTTTCACCAGTCCTATGTATTGTCAGGTTTTGTTTTAGTCTTTTCATGTGCTTATTTGCCATCTGTATATTTTCTTTGGGGACATGTCTATTCAGATCTTTTGCCCACTTTTTCATTGAGGTGTTTGTTTTCTGGTGTTGTTGACATTTAAGAGTTCTCTGTATATTTTGGGTACAAGTATTTAATCAAATACATGTTTTGCAAATATTTTGTTCCTGTCTGAGATTTGCCTTTTCGTTCTTATAAGAATGTCTTTCCCAGAATTCCTCTCTCCCCCCCCACCACAGACACAAGGTGATCTTTCTAATTCTTCGAAATTGCCATTTACGTGTTCTTACAAGTTTATAGCTCCAGTGGCTTCTGCTACATATAGGCAGATTTTGGCTGTGACTCTGTATTTGCCTGTTTCATCCGATTGGGGGCAGTGGTTGGCTCTGCAAACTCAGTTCTTTCGCGGGTCCAAAAAAAGTCATTGGTTTCCAATTTGTTGAGCTCTTTCTTAGTATAAGGATGAAGTGAAGAATCCCAAACTCTTTACATGCTGTAGCTGAAACCGTAAGTCCATTTTTTTAAAAAAAGATTATATTGGGGAATTGGGAGGGGGGGCAACATTGGGGAATTGGGGAAAGGGAACAGACAAGTTGCTGTCCTTTTGTTCTTCGGTCTAGTTGTGGAGGACATCGCTTCACTGGCCCATGTTGGTATTATCATTGCATTCTTCTCGAGTGAGGCAGTTTCTTGCCAGCCATTGCACGGCCATTCACGGCAGCTCACGGTGGCTCACACCAGCTGCTGGCCACTTACACTGGCTGCCAGCCACTCACAGTACCTCATGGCATCCCACTGCAGCTCCTCTGCAGCCTACGCTATTGCCGGAGACTCATGGCAGCCCAGCTCCAGATCGAGCTGTTGTTCACCATCTTAGCTGTAGAGAGAGCAGCGTCACTTGCCCTCATGTGGGATCTGAACCGGGGCCTTGCTGCTCAGAGCTGGCGTGGCACTCGGCCGGCCCCATAAGTCTATTTTTAATGACCTAACTGTTTTATTTGGTTAACCTTTAATCTGTTGCTTCTTAATGGGGTGTGACACATCTCTACTATGTTTTACTCATTCTTTCTTCCCTCACTTCCATCTCACCACCATCATATGTACACATGCTGTGTTTGTCACCTGTGAACCTCTGTATGAATTGCTTTTCTATCTTTTTTTTCACTATCTAATAGCTTTATGGTATTTTTGTTGTTGTTGTTTTTGAGGGTAGTGTCCCTGGCCCTCACCTGTGGAATCCGAACCGGGGCCACTGGCGTTCCAAGCCAGCGCCCAACCAATGCGCCACTCAGCCGGCCCACTTTATGGTTTTTTAAATTAAATATTTGATACATCTTGAATATTTTTTGGTAAAGGAGTGGGCTAGCCATCGATTTGTATTTTTGCCCACATGCCAAGCCATATTTCAGATAAATCTGTCTTTTCCCCACTGATATAAAATACTTCTCTTTTTTGTATACTGAATTAAAAAATATATTTGATGTATTTCTAAACGCTCAAATTTGTTCCAGATTTTTCTGTCACTTCACTTCTATGCCAGTACCAATATTTTTATATAAGTTTCATAGCTTGGCAAATTACTAAAAGCATGGTATTTAAAAAATAGTGATGCATTAATTATACAGATTATTTTTAAAATAATTGATGCCTTTATCATTACATTGCCTCTTTAAGAACACGTATCTTTTTACTTGTTCATCTTGCAATATATCTCTTGGTGGAATTTTTTTCCACATAGATCCAACACACTTATTATATTTAAACTACTTTATTTTTTCATTATATTTTCTTAGCAGTTATTATTTGTATATTAGGAAAGCAATTGATTTTGGGAAATTAATTTTGTAACCAGAGATTTTACTGAGTTGTCTCATTGTGTTTAATAAATTTTTAGTTTTCTGTCTTGGGTTTGTGATTATATAACCATCATTGTCATATAATGATAATTTTGCCTTTTCCTTTCTAATTTTTGCCTCCTTTATTTCTCTTGCCTAATGACAATAGCTACTCATTTTGAGAACAATATTAACTAAAAGAACATACTTTATTGTAATAGGCTATTTTTTTTACCATAATTATTTCATTGTCATGTTAAACTGTAATGTCCTTGTGGGTAGGTGTTTTTGTTCCTAATATCTAACGTAATATATTCATAAAATAGTTACTTGATAGATAGTTGTTGAATTTAGGCAAGGTAAGTTGAGCTGAGGTCAGTAGACAGAAAGCCAACTCAAATATACTAGCCTATGTAAAGTGATTATCCTTGAATGTCACAAGGATAACAAAAGTGCATCAAACCCATGAAAGTCTGGTGTGAGTCCCATAGCTAGAACCTATGATTCTTGGCCACAATTGGGCCCTCAAAGAGCTGTATCCTTTGGGTCTGTCTCAGGTCAGCTGGAGTGAGGGAACACTCCAGCCCAAGGCCCATGTTTTAGGCACAACTGCCCTGGAGGACAGAGCTTTACATTTTTAAAGATGGCATATATGTAGCAAAAGTGAAGTTGAAGAGCTTTGTAGGTTGTACATAGCCAGCCTGCAGCGTAAGTCTCATGACATCCTCACAGCAGCAGTAGGAACCATCCCTAGTTCTTAGATGGGAGTCCACCAGTGGTCTTACATTGGGGTTAAGGAGATAGAGGCAGCAGTGTGGCTTTCTTGTGTGTAATAAGCATCAAGACTGAAGAATGTGGAGAGGCAGACATATATCCAAGGCAGGTCTGAGAGCTCTATCAATGGGGCCTACCTAGAACATGGTCAGGGTAACCACCATCAGTAATGGGAGCATGAAAAAGACAGCTCCTGGTTGGAACAGAACCAGAGTGAGAATAATAGCAAGTGCAATAAATAAACCAAAGACACCTGTATTCTTGGGTTATGAGCAGAAGCCAACATGGTCACACTTTAGTGGGCTCTCAAATAAATGAGAGCTTGAAACTCAATGGCTTTGGCTTGTGGCCTGATGGACAAGTGTCTCTGACTGGTTACTGGCTCCTCTAACTCTAATATGGTGGCCCCAAAATAGTGCTCTCCTTTTCAGCTCTATTCCAGTAAGTCCTTTATCATGCATCCCTATTTCAGAGAAGATTGCTTCTAACTCTTCCATTAGAAAAATGAATATTATGATGGATTTCATTTATCCATTGAAGTTAATTGGCCATGGGCAATAATACTAAGCACTGTTTCTAGTAGAAAGAAAAGCAGAGGGATGCTGTTCACAAATTGCACTGGGAAAGTGGAGAGCACGGCTCATTTGAGGGACTGAGGCTCCTGATTAGCTGGGCTAATTGAGGCAGGCGGGATGCTTTTCAGTGCCCAGCAACTTATTCCCAAAGGGGGTTTGTGCATGTGCTCTTTCATGAGCTAATACACTTATTCATTCATGAAACCCTTTTTGAGTGTATATCATATGGCAGTTATATCATGCACAGAACTGTAGAATCAAAGAGGAATAGACCATCTCCTAGGCTGGTGTCTATATGTCTTTATATAGTATGTAAAAATAATTTTGTTCATGAACCTCCAGGGAAAACTTAAGGAAATAATGATTGCTCTCTCCCTAGGAAAAGGTACATAAGTCCCTAACTTTCCATACAGTTTCAGAGGATACACAGCCACCTGATGTGTGCACATGGAGCCCCTCAGGCTGAGATCTCCCACCAGGAATGCAATAGGCCTCAGGACTGATGGCAGAAGACTGTGGCTTCATGTATCAGGGTAGCAAATGCCATGTTCTCTGACCAAGTCCTTCTTTGACATTTCATTCACTTTTATAATTCACCTGTGCTTCTTTCTCTTTTCATTTGAACTCCTAACTATTTCCCTCTCTTTGACAGTCTAATATTACTGAACACTGGTGATGGCTTGGTTGAGGATGGAGCCTGAACACTTTGTAATATTGCCAGTTGGTAGATTGTGTTCCTACAGCAGTATTTTGCCTCCAGGGAGCTCGCAGAGATTTGGGTTGTATTGATCTACAGTCTTGCCTAGGATCTATGGCTTATGAATGGTAGTCTGATCACAGAATTTCTGATTTCCAGGTCTGTTCCTCTACCACTGGCTTAGCTTTCATTCCAGACCCTGATTCTATCTTCTGGCCTGAAAGTTCTATGTAAAGTCTAACAAGCACTTTTTCTTTGGGGGGGTGGTGTTAAGAATTTGCTTGTCAGAGTTGTTACAAACAAATATGGAGTTAGTGAGGTGTTTTTCTGATTAAAAATGAATATGTTAATACAGTACCCCCACCATCACACACACAATTTTAAGGACAAAAAAAAAAAAGGTGTTTCAAAGGAAGTATTTTATCTTACTTAAGAGATAAAGCATGGGCCAGCTGAGTGGCGCAGTGGTTAAGCGCTGGCTTGGGTAAGCCAGCAGCCCCGGTTCGGGTCCCACATATGAGGGCCCAGTGATACTGCCCTAAAAAAAAAAAAAGAGATAAAGCAAAACTTTTTTGTAATCCCCAGATGAATACAATCATTTTTTTTTTCCTAGAGAAGACAGAGCTCTCCTTTTTATGAAGTAGAACACCGGTGTTGCCCAAATAGAAAAAAAATGCAAAAGTGAGGAAATGAAATGCTGGCAGACTCCCAAGCTTAGGGGCCAAATTGCACCACAATGATTTCTCACATTTTTCAACTTTCAAAAGACCCTAGAGTCTTCTTTTATTGCATGTTTTATGGAGTCATCCATCTTTTTATCAGAGCTAGTTTATGTTCAAAACTTTAAATAAAAATTTTCCCCATGTCAAAGGAACAAAACTTCATCCAGTATACTGGCTCATAGAAAATGCACAGGGTACAGTGGAAGAAAGAGTCTTGGCACAGCTCTGAAGCCTGGTGTACCTGCCACTTTGGAAACTATACTAGGTACGCATTTCATGTTTTACATCTTTTCCTACCTCAGCCAAGAATAATCAAAGCCATACATCATCTTAGGTAATGCATCCTTTTAGGGATCTTCCTTTAGATTTGCTGATATGGTATCATTTAAAATTCATTATATTTCAACTGAAACTCCATAAAAAGGAAGGCTTCCTTCAAATCCATATTTTACTGCCTGGGAGTAAGAGCAAGGGGCAAGATATGAAGGAACAGTGCTTTGCCTGGGGTAAGGCATAGTTACTATGGTAACTATGTGAAGGAAGTGGTTTAAGCTCAAGGAAGTTTAAATATAACCACTACCCGAGACATACACAATGCAAGTCCAAGTATATTTGAATGTAGAGTACGCAGGGCTTGACATAGGGAAAGCTTTCAATAGATAGTCAATTGTTATCTACTAGAACTCTTACTGTTACTACTGCTTTTCAAGTCAGATTTATAAAAAGTACCTGTCATAATTCATATTCATCATAATGGAAATGCTTCTGAGCTATTTTCACATTTATTGGGAAAGATGCCTCAATTTCCAGAAGAATGTAGGTCATGCTAGGAAGAATGCAAGCATAGAGGAAACCCTAATTTTAAGTAAAGCTACCAACAACATTTTTCCAAGTATTTGGAGCATGTTTACAGCATCTTTTTCTTTGGGTTGTGGGGAGGATTGTTAATATTCAGTGTTAGGAATAACTATACTTGCTTCTCAGTAATTGATCTAGAGAATTAGGTTTGGAATAGAGAAGAATTTAGGTGCTGTTGCTGTTTTTAGATGAGTGTAATGTTGGTAGTGGAGAAGTAAGGAGAGTGCCTGAGAATTACCAGTACTTCTCAAATTTGTGTGCATAAGAATCACTTGGTGTGCTTGTTAAAAATGTAGATTTCTAGAAGCTAGCCCCCCAAAATTTTGATTGAGAAGGAAGAGAGTAGGGATCAGTAAGTTGCATTGTCAATAAATCCCCCATCTGACTCTGATCATCTGATCCATGTTTCACACTGTGAAATGCTGGGGACCCCATCTTGACTTTGACTTGTACAAGGTCTGACAGACAATTAAGTCAAACTTGTCACCGTGTGCTTACATTGGCAGCACTGTACAAACAGCTCGGGAAGGTTTCATAATCTTGGTATATCAGTGTCTCACAGCTATGTTCCTGTCCACATGTGGCAGTGTCTTGCTGAATGGCGTTCATTATTGTTGTTTTCTGTGTGCCATCACAAAATGTATGAGCTTGAACTAGAGCAACGCACAAACATTAAATTTCATGTTAAACTTGGCAAGGGTGGAAGTGAAATCAGGGACATGTTAGTCCAAGTTATGGGAATAATGTCATGAAGAAAATGGCAGTGTACAAATGGATTAAACATTTTTCTGAGGGAAGAGTACGCGTCACTGATAAAGAGAGGTCAAGGCATCCAGAAACCAGCAGAACTGATGAAAACATTGCAAAAATTTGTTGAATTGTGTGTCAAAATCGTTGGCTGACTGTGAGAAGAGTAACAGACCAAGTAATCATTGATAGAGAAACAGTTATGAAAATCTTAACTGAAAATCTTGGCATGAGAAAGGTGTGTGCAAAAATGGTCCCAAAGGAGCTCACCAATGAACAAAAGCAAAGGAGAGTCGAAGTTTCCCGAAACCTTTTGGAGAGGCAAGACGATGTTTTGGGCTGTGTTATCACTGGTGATGAAACATGGGTGTACCAATACGACCCTGAAACAAAGCGTCAAAGTGCACAATGAAAGTCAGCCAATTCTCCAGGACCAGAAAAGTTCCATCAGCCCAAATCAAGAGTCAAAATGATGCTGCTAACTCTTTTCTTTAAAATCTCAATAAGTTTTTATATTTGTGACATGTTGAAATAATAGTATTTAAACATATATTATGAAATACATTATCAAAATTCATTTCATCTGTTTTACTTTCACCAGTGTGACTACTAGGAAATTTCAGTTACGTATGTGGCTTACATTCTATTTCTATCGATAGAGCTGTTATAAAGGGTGTATGTACATCGGGCAGAAGACGATCTACATTAGAGGCCTGAGATGCAAGGGAAATTGAAACCATAGGTAAATTAAGCCCCACATTGGTGGTATAAACCATAATAAGAAAAGTAATACCTATTGTGTGGCATTACTAAAAAAGCAAGAAGAGAATAAAATACTAGTCAAAATGGGAGATGAGCCTAGCAGGAAGTGCTCAAAATAATTTAGGAAGGGGGTAAAAGTACTAACTTTATGTATTGGTAAGTTAAAAATGAATGAATGTGTAAATGTCAAGAGTAACCATTAAACAGAAATAGAATGTTTAACTTCCAAACAAGCTGAGAAGGGAAACCAGAAAATAACAAAAATAGATGCCAAAGAAGAGAAAGGCCCTGCACACAATGATGGAGCTGGAGTTGCAGCGAGGTGGCTGGGGAATGGAGCCTGCCTGTGTCCTTAGGTCGCCTTCTGCCTTCCCCAGGGACGCTCATTGGACCCCCTATTAACTCATCTCCCCAAGTGCACCTTCAGGGTGCTTATGCACCCTGAATGACATTAGAGACAGGTTGTTGTGTTTTTTTTAATTTTTAAATTATTATTATTAGTTACAGATGTATAAAACAATGCAATAGTTATCCTTTTCACCCCTTACAAAGTGACTCTCCCCCTCCCCCCATCCACTGGCCCTAGGTGGCTGTAAATAAAACTACGTTTTTATTTGGTGCAAAGAATGAAGACAGCTGAAGTGGTGAATTCTGTTGCTCACCTTTTTTTGATATCAGTGGGATTATTCATTATGAATTTATACCAACTGGACAAACAGTTAACCAAGTTGACTATTTGGAAGTGTTGAAAATGGTTGCATGAAAAAGTTATATGAAGACACCCTGAACTTTTTGCCAACAATTCATGGCTCTTGCATCACGACAATGCACCAGCTCACATGGCACTGTCTGTGAGGGAGTTTTTAGCCAGTAAACAAATAACTGTATTGGAATACTCTCCCTACTTACTTGATCTGGCCCCCAATGACTTCTTTCTTTACTTGAAGAGAAAGAAAATACTGAAAGGAAGCCATTTTGATGACATTCAGGACATCAAGGTTAATACAACAGCTCTGATGGTCATTCCAGAAAGAGTTCCAAAATGACTTTGAAGGGTGGACTAGGCACTAGCATTGGTACAAAGCTTCCCAAGGGGAGTACTTCAAAGGTGACCATAGTGGTATTCAGCAATGAGGTATATAGCACTTTTTCTAGGATGAGTTCATGAACCTAATTGTCAGAACTAGTATGATAATACGTCTAGATTCCATTCTAAATAACAATAGTAAGTTATAAAATACACTCATTCTGTATCCCTGGGTAGTGATAGTATCCTTTTCAAATCACAATACATCAACACATTTGGTTTAAAAGTAAGCAAAACAAGAACGTGAATTATATTTAAACATTCAAATGATACAATGGTAGCATTACATTGCAATAAATATTTTAGTGTGGTGTGCAAACAGAAAATATTTTTACTAAAATTTTATAGTGTATGAACTACTCCCCCACCTCATAAAAATGATGAATTTGCCAAACATAGCTTGTTAGTATCCAAATGCTCATGATTCTCAGGTTATTTATGGGCTACAACCAATAATCTCTTACTTTATATCATCAACTCCTTAACTACATTAGTCTGTATTGTAAACCAACCTCAAATCAACGTACTTTCAATAAAACATGACAGCATAATGCTTTTGATCAATAATAGGCTGACAGAACTTAAATACAGTTTTCACAACAGAGGCCACATAATGCATCGACAGAAAAACTACTAGATTAATGGTATGTTGCTTATCATATTATCCCAGAGATGACAAATACCTTTTCTTCCACATTTAGGCAGATATCATTCATTGATCATACCACTCTTCCCAGCTAAATCAGAAGCTGCTTCAGAATTGTTTTAAGCAGAGAGAGTCACTGCCAATCTCTCAGAGTTGGCTTAAGAATGAAATTGTATTTGCCATACCCACCCCACACCAACCAAAAAGCCCTTCTCTGTATCACATGCATACAGTACTCTCTCCCTTCCCCCATCCTGGGCCAACCTTTCAGAAAGTAGTCATCCATATAACTCATAATGAAGTAAAGTCTTGGTAGAAGATACTGTTTTACCATATGATAAATCACGAGCAAGATTTCCTTGCTCTTCAAAATAAACATGGGACGCCATGTGTGTTTTTGTTTGTTTTCTAAAGATTCTTCCAGTAGAGGCACGTTTGTTCACAAATGTGCAACAGATAGTTTATATAGAAGACAGTGGTTCCAACCCACATATTCAAAGTCATCTAAGTACTGAGGAATAGAGAAGCCTATCTTTCTCTTTGAACTTCCAATTTAAAATAAACCAACCAGTAAAAACTCCTACATTATTTTAGGAAAGTATCATGTGTCTCAATTTAACTATTTTAATACTTTACCAGTGTCTTTGTCTGTTAGGGTTGTTATAACAAAAATACCACAGTCTGGGTGGCTAAAGCAACAGAAATTTATTTCTCACAGTTCTGGAAATTAGGAAGTCCAAAGTCAAGGCACCAGCAGATTCATTGTCTAGAGAGGGCCTGATTCCTGTTTCTTAGACAGTCATCTTCCTCCTGTGACCTCACATGGCAGAAGCCCTAAGGGAGCTCTCTGGGGTCTCTTTTATAAGGGTACTGATCTCATTCACGAGCATTCTGCCCTCATAACCTAATCACTCCAAAGACTCCCACCTCCAAATGCCACAGATTGGGTATAAGTTTCAACATATGAATTGGGGGCAGGGTATAAACATTCAGTCTATAGCAGCCAAATTGTATTTTGCCTACTTTTCTATACAACCTATATTTTGTTAATTTGTGAGGCTTATATCTTGTTTTAAATTTGAAAATAAAATAATCATTTTAGATAACTTGCAATTCAGAAAATATATAAAAGAAAACTAAAACCATCTCTAAAATCATTACCCAAAGATAACCACTTTTAACACTTTGGTATATTTCCATCCCTTCTGTTATGTACGAATCTTCATGTAAGTGTGTATTTTTCTTTTATTTTCCCAAAATATCTAGCTAATTTGGGTACAGAGTTTGCATCTTGCTTTTAAGTAAGGTAGTATTTCATGAGCATTTAATTTAAAATTAGAGTATGGGATTCAATTATGATTTCAAAACATGTTTTTATATATCTTACTCTGGGTCGTCTGAGGAACACATGCCAAGATGTGGTTAAACCTGCAAGGATTTTATAGAAGTGTCTGTGTGAGAGAAAATAAGAAGGGAGTCAGATAGGGCTGAGTTAGCCGTCACACTGCCATGGAAGTCTGACCAGGAGTGGGTCTGCCCTGGGACCTCATCTCCTTGGTCATTAGCTGGGAGCAGGCCTTGGTGTAAGTTCAGCAATGGATTTCAAAATGCAGCAGCCTGGTGGGCCCTAGGCCAATTATATTCCCTGTAGTTGGAGGTCTGTGAGGCACATTTTTATGGTCCCTACATTAAGGTGGCATGATGGTCCATCATATGGATAGATTTCCCCCCCATAACAATCTTTTCCAACAGTTGTATATTAGTGATTATTTTCTTAGTTGAGTTCCTAGAAATGAAGTTGCTGGATCATGACATGAAATTTATTAATAAATATTTTACACAATATTTACTATTTCCAAATAGTTTCTCCAAATAAATTTTTGTATAAGCTATGATTTATTTACTTTAATCTCTAGTTATTTGGAAGGTATATATCATTCTACCAGCAGCTATCTTTAGATTTCAAAATAATTTTTTCAGTTTGTACTTGATACCAGCCTATGAAATAGTTAATAAAACCATCCTTATGATCTTATCCTCTTTAATTTTTCTTAGTCTAACTTCTCCATCTTTATGGATATGATATGGAGTTTGAAGCTAAGATTATTGTTATTAAGTTATGTTCTTAAATTAAAAATAAACTTCTTTCAAGTGTATATATTCTTTACAGTAGCAGTTAGTATAAAACTAGACCTAATAGAATATTACTACCATAAATAAGCCAAAATAAGCAAATAAAATCCTTTTTCTGAGAACCAAACTTTACAAGAGAATCACCTGTTAATGGTTAACTAAGTGTGTGTTTTGATATTGGATTTTATGTCAACAGCAACATTCCAGGGGAATTAAGCTATTGTCACTGAAATAGAATTTTCCTTAAGATTGATTTTGAAGCAAGGAAACTTGAAGCTGATTTAATTATACTGCAGTATACTGTTGTGATTTGGCCACCAAGAACTCCTTCCTCCCATTCATCAGTGAAGTTCTCTACTGGCTGGGAAGGCTATCGTCCATCCCTAGCCATAGGCTGGTGTCATCCTTTTAATGAGGATCAATTTCCATTTCTCCCACCTCTGTGCTGCATATTTTACAGCAGAAATATGTGCCCTCTTTGTAACATAATTCTCCTGACCACATCAATGATAAAATGCTGACTTCATGCTGAATATATAATTCGATATCCATTTCTCTTCTGAGGGGACAAAGTTTTAATCACATGAAGGTATTAACAGTGTATATTGATGACAAACCTACAACAATCTGCTATGCTTTCAACCACTGGCAAGTGAATTCTTCTGTGAACCGTAATTTTCTTATTTATCTACTGGCATTTTTTTTCCTCCTTGTCAGGGAACTAGGCCTTACTATGTCTATATCCAAAATGCTAATCTGTAAAATCATAAAGAAAGGTGGAGCAGGGAACTGGCAGGGGTGTGGTGGGAGGGAGATTAGCATCCCATTAAAAGAATAACAGAATTGTCCTGTGCAATATTAACCACCCATAACACCATTTCATCTGATAAGAGCTATCTCTGTGAATATTTAACTTTCACAATGTTTGCTCTACTGATAATGGGTCAGTTTCATATATGAAATATAAGCCTATTGTTTATTATTAATTAGGCCTGAGTTAACCTTCAGAATTTAATATTCTTTCAATAGTGACATGTGTAATTTATTACATGGTGACAGGTATTCACAATATGAGAACTTTAGGATTTAAAATATAGATTTGGAAAGAATCTTTATAGGCTATCTTATTCGTTAAAATATCTATTGCAAATCATGTATATGCTAGGGCACTTAATGAGAAATTATTAGAGGGGATAGATGGCTTCTATTCCCTCACATACTGAGGCTCTGCTTTATGGGAAATGAAATGACCTCCTAAGAATACAATGCAGTGCCACTTGAGTGACATTGAGTTTCTTTCTAGTTCAGAGCAGAGGAGAGTGACATGGGCAGCAAAGACCTAGCAGAGGAAGAAACCGTTGGAAAGAAGGGTAGGGCAGGTGAAGGGAACAGCAGGAAGCCAGACAACACCTGCTGTAGACTGTAAGCACTCATTTAATGGGTTTGTAGGTCAGCCAACCTCCCAGCTGGCTCAGGCCAGTCCTGACTGTGTGAGGTTGAAAGTCCTGACAGCTTTTTCAGAAGTGTTGATGACTGGGGCAGGTGAATGCCTCTTGGCAGGATATATAACTTCTTTGATCTAGTGATTTATAGAAGGCCTCTTTGATATGAACACAGGCTTATCTTCTATGACTTTCCTCAAAGCACCCCATGTTAGGCAAACACATTGCTTCCTGTTCTCATATCTTAAATTTATGAACTAATATTATGTGAGTGCAAGTAGAGAAAAATAAGCTAAAAGGGAACCTGAGACCAGTATATGATGTGACATCATGTCATGCTTGAAAATGAAGACTTTAATTATTAAAGTGTTAGGAAACCATTGGTGGGGTTGGGCTTTTAATTGGGGAAATGACATAATTGGATTTGCACCTTAAAGAGATGGCTGAGTACATACAGTGTTGATATTGTAAGGTTGTCAAGCTTCAAAGTTCTGGAGTCAGGCTGCCTGGGGTTCGGATTTCCTCTCTGACCTTATTAGCTCTGATTTTATGAACTTCTCTAAGCCTCTGTGATGTGATCTTATCTGAAGAATGGGGATAGAAACCATTTACCTGTCTTACAAGTTTATTGTGACAATTAAGTGAGATAGTGTATGTAACATACTTAATCCAGTGTTGGGCACAGAAAGAGAGCATTTAGTACTTGCTGGCTGTTTTTATTTTTATTATCCTTCCAGGGGTAGCATAAAAGATGGATGCTGGCAGCTTGAAGGAGGGACCTGGGGGACAAAAGACCAGCTAAGAATCCATTCATGGCAATATTTTAGGAGTGGCATTGACACACTGAGTGAAGGCAACAGCATAAGGACTGAGAAAGGCAAACAAAGTTAATACTAAAATCAATAGGACTCGGTGTCTGAGTAAATGTCGGGGGTAAAGAAGGAGGAGAACTCATGGGTGATCATGAGGTTTCTAGCTGGGCTCACAGGTGGTGTGGTGCCTTTACCAAAATGCAGAATGAAGAATCACCAGACCTTGCTATGCCCCACTCATAACCACAGCACACAGCCTCACAGCTGCAGTGCACGTCCAATTCCCTGGGGGGCTTTCTCTGGTGGCAGGGGATTCATGCCCTGGCCCAGCCCTCAACCATTGTTTGACAGGAGTTTCAGGTAAATACCTCAGATAGGATTATGCTGAGGTTTGTATTCTACTTCCAGGGTTCCCTGGAGAGATTCAACTTCAGGTTCCCATAGTGGTATTATTTGACAGCTAAGCCTTTTTGGCTGCTTCCCTTTCTGGTCCTATGGCTCCAATCCCCAAATAAGCACTCCTGGATCACCTTCCAAATAAACTATGTACAGTGGAATTCTTGCCTCAGGGTTTGCCTCTGGAAGAAATGAAACTAAGAGAGCAGGGAAGGGAAAAGGAACATGGGGAACATGAAAATAAATTTTTTCTTAGACATTTTGAAGGAGAGATGTCTTTGGGATGTTCAAGTAGAGATGGTCCCGAATACAATGGAAATAAGGAAATAAAATTTAATAAATAGTTGGGCTCTGGTATTCTAGATTGGCGAGTAAACTGCAAAAAAAAAAAAAAAAAAAAAAAAAAAGAAAGAAAGAAAAAGAAAAAGAAATGCTAGTTGAAATCTTGGAAGAAGGCATTCCCTCAAGGATAGCTTGTATGTAAGAAGTTTGAAAAAGCTAATGAAAAATTGACACAAAAATGGTGTCCTGAGAAAGATGAGAGCAGAACAAGAAAGTGATGTTCAGAAGCCAGAAGACAAAATTTTTCAGAAAAAAGAGTCTTAATTAAAAAAAAAAAAAAGTACAAATCCTTTTAGAGGAGTCTATCTTTCATCTTTGTAATGGTCAAGGTTGTCTCATATATAATAATAACAACATTAATAATAATAATAAATATTTGTTGAATAAGTTTCACTTATTTCTAACCCACTGGAAAAAATCAGCAGAAGCTGAGGTGGTAAGATAAAGGAATGAAGAGTAATGTAACAATATTCTATCTTACACAATCTTTTCTGTTTCCTTGGTTGGTTGGTTCTGTGCCTTTGTTTGCTACAAAATGGATTCTCATTGTGAAGTAAGAAGCCCTACCATGTTCCTTTCACTAGCAATCTATTCCATGTGAGTCTATTCTCAATACAACTACTAGCAGTTTGTTTTGGCATGGAGTACTAACATTTCCAACCTGTAGTCAATGGCCTGCTTATTGTTGATAGACTTAGATGTAATAAAATTCCTGAACTTCTGAAAACTATTACATTATCTTTTGGAGTCAGAGTGGGATTTGGTTTGTAGCAAAGTAGCATTTATGTTGTTTCTGAAGAAAGAGTGAAAACATTTGTCTTAGGCATAAGGCCTTTCGTGATTTCCTATTCTCCTGAAACACATTGCATTTGGTTCTACAAGACTGTGCTGAAAAACTTTTTTCAAACTTTTCTAGAAAGAAGAAAAAGTGGCTATGAGTTAGAAATAAAAGAGGTGAACTGAGTTGTTTGCCATCAGGTCAGCCAATTTTATAGGTCGCTGTTTAAAATACATATTTAAAGAATAACTTCTGTTCAACGCTATACATTTTTCAGCATTCAGCACCTCTCAGTGTTCAGCAACCCTGAGATTATATTCAATGGCTTGTTGCCTCCAGAAGTATCTTTTATACATTGTCTACTGTTGTACTAAGTCAATTACCAAGTTGTCTTTTCTCTTTTATATAAAGCCATTAAACCAATGTCCTGTCCTGTGCAGATACAATAAGCAATCACTGACAGTTTTCCACTTAATTACATGCTTCACTGCGTGCTTCCTGATTGAAAATTCTCCCGTGATTTCCTTTGTTTTATGATCATGATCTTACCCCTGTAACATAAAAGATGATAAAGAAAGATCTGATTCAACAAGATGGCTTTTCTGGGAGGGAGTTCTACCTGTCATGCCAGTGAAATAAGGAATATCCTTGATCCTTACCTTCAGGCTGGGATGTTGGATCTCAGTTTTCCCCTTAGGGTCGCTGAGTCTTTCATTTTCTAGGAGGTATTACTCAGCTGGGTCATGACTTCGTCGAGAGCTATTCTTCAGAGCCCACACACCTGCTTCCACTGGACTTTTCTGGTGTTTTGGTAATTGCAAAGTATCTGTGACATTTCTGTTCAGCATATTTTTTTTCAATGCCCTGACCTCCTGGTTATTGTACCAGTAGTTAGTGAGCTCCTATAACCCCCTTGACATGGCAGACAGCTCTCAAACAGATTTGAAAAAAATCACAGAAATGTCTTGGCTCAACCAAGACATTTATTTATTGGATTGAAGAACAATTTTGGACTAGAGTTGGACCAGTGGATGCTTTGAAATAAACGTTTTTGTTTAAATTCTTGTTTCTATATTACTGAACTATTAATCCTTGATTTTTTTTTTCTTTTTTCTTTTTTTTTCTTTTTTTTTTTTTACCTGATAGTCATGTTATTGTCATGGAGTGATAATCATGGGTATACAGGTTGACCTCATGAGGAAGAGGCTGTCTGTTGGGTTCAGCTTTCCTTATTTTTCCTTCCCCAAATTATTTCTCTAGAAGAGGTGAAGAAAATATAGATTCATTTATATAGCTTAGAGTATCCGGACTACTAAAATAAAATTGCTCCAAGAAGAAATAACATCTTAAAACTTATTTATTAATCATTGGTTAATTAGTCATTATGTCTATATACCATGCCTTTAAAAATGTTAAAACTGAGAGGAAACTTAGAGAATCACCTTGTTTAATTTCTTTGTTTCACAAAGAAAATGAGGCACAGACATGAAGTGACTTCTCTTGATGCTGACTCTTTCTCTTAGAACTGGCACCAAAACACATTGATCTTTTCATGAGGTCTTTTCATGAGAGCAAGTTTTGGTAAGAAAGGTAAAATCTTAAAGTGTTAATACAGAAAGGCCAGCCTGAGGAGTCAAAGGCTGAGATACTTATTATGATAATTTTTTTGGAGGCTGGTTTGGTTGAACATTGGATCTTGATTCCATTTGTAACCTGGGAGGCACCTGATATTGTCTCAGATACCTCAAGAGCATAGGGAAATAGAGTCAATAGAATTGTAATAGCTATAAACAATGTCAGAGGGGTAGTAGTCGATTAGGTGTGGCAGGTTATTACTTTGTGAGGGGTATAAATGTCTAACTATAATATTACATGGTTTTGCACACCTAAAACTTAAAAAAAAAAAGCTCCAAAAAAAAAAAAAAGAAGTTTGTCTTTTTAAGACTGAGCCATTTCTTCTTCTTTTTACTCAATTTGGAAACCCAAAATTTATGAAAAGAATTTATATGACAAAAAAGATAAAAGTGCATTGATTGATTTTTGCATCTCTTTAATAGAGAACACAGACCATTACTAACCAGACTCCTTGGTGTTGGGTGACTTCGGGAATCTGTAGTAGCTCTCGGTGGTCAGAGAAGGAGCGAGTTTAGTGATCAGGGAAAAAAGTGGGATCTGAGCTTGTCCTTAAAGAGCTGGCAGGGTCAACATGCTCATCAAGGGCACACATTTAAAAATGAGCCTTGTCTCTCACTCCTGAGTAGAGTTTTGGAGGTTAGTGAGAGATGAGTTTGGTGAGCTAGAGTGAGCCTTGAAGGCTCCCTGTTTTGGATAAGAGCAAGTCAACTCTGAGTCAGGGAATAGGTCTGGGAATGTAACACTGTAGGAAATTCTATCTGAGGTCCTGGATGGATTGGAAGAAGTGGAAGCAATGAAAAGAGGATACTAGAGTACCCAAGACAGGAAGTAATGACTGGCAGGTCTGTGAAGAGGAAGAATGAACCTGTGAGACAAAACCAAAACAGCATGGGACTGATTGGATGCCAGAAAACATGAGAAATACAACTTCAAGACTGCAGGTTGGAAAGAAGACTGGTGTCAGTGATGAATCTTATAAACAGTAGATTAAAATATGGTAGCACTTGGTGAAAAGTTGAATATCAGGGATGAAGAGAAGGGAAAAGTAAATTGTGATCACACTGTGACCTTTTCCAAACTTTTGGCATCCACTTGTGGATTATTTGTCATTCTCTCTGGACTGGGAACATGTCAGGTATAAGGATTATACTTCATTTCTCTGTTCCCAGGACATATCATGGAAGCACATACTAGGTGCTTCATAGGATAACTTGAACATGGATATCTGGGAGAATGGTAATATTATAAACAAAAAGTAGAGGCTTTAGATGGGGAAAGAATAAAATCTAGAAATTCTGTGCTTTTGGAAATGGCAGGAACTCCACAGAGAAATGTCTTAATTATGGTTGGAAACACTGAATCTTGGGTGAAATGTCAGGCCCAAGGATAAAGAGTTGTGAGTTTGGAGGATGGAATTTAAAGTTGAAGTTTTAAGATTGAATGAAGTCTCTGAAAATGGAGGATTATGCAGGCAAGAGTAGAAGGTTTGAATATACACTGTCAGTTCCCACAAGGTTGTCTACTGTCTGGAAAAAAAAAAAAGAAACTATATGCAAATCCAGTGCTTATTATTGAGTTTATGAGCTTTTGTTTGCCCAGCAATTTTAAGCAATTCCCTGATTTATTTAATATATATATTTTTTCTTTTTATTTCTATTCTCAAAGAGCAAAGTATAGCATCTCAACCAGGTCAAGAAGAAGACAAAGAAAGGCCATAAATCTCAATTCCTTTGCTGTCCTCAGGCATCAGCACTAAAGGGAGATTAATGGAAAGATGAACAAATACAAAACCTAAGAAAATAAGACTAAGTTGCAAA
Source organism: Aselliscus stoliczkanus (assembly GCA_033961575.1). Classification (NCBI taxonomy): domain Eukaryota; kingdom Metazoa; phylum Chordata; class Mammalia; order Chiroptera; family Hipposideridae; genus Aselliscus; species Aselliscus stoliczkanus. Next base: position 73,144,850 of record CM066732.1, on the reverse strand, counting down.
AGAAACCTGAGCAAGAGTAATGTGGAGGTGAGCATCAGGTATGGAATTTTTGTTATTCTTGTTTATTACTAATATATGGAGAGAGAGTAAGGCCAGTAGAGAGCATGGGAGAGAGGATTATGTTGAAATGTGACTGGAATGTCTGGAAGATCAAATTATCTTTTCATTACTGCATTTTAAAAATACGAACATTTCAGAGACTGAAGTATGTTCTGTTTTTCTGGGGAATTATATTGTTAAGAGCCTATTATAGCTTCTTCCTTGATATTAATGTACTTATAAAGCCTAGTGAATCGTGGCTGAAGATTTTGCAGTGCAAATCAAAAGGTATTTAATGGAGATTATAGCTGAGTAGTGCAAGAGGGCAGAAGAGCAATGGCCTTGAGCTGTATGAACATCTCTCAAAATCATGAGTGCATGATTCACCTGGAGCTCAAATTAGCTTCAGGGTTTCTGGTATGACTGGGTCATAATGAAAAGTGAGTGAATGTAGTGGTGAAAAATGTGGCTGCGGAGATCACCAGTGACCAGATTATGTTTTTAAGCCTGTTTAAGGAGTTTGGATTTTTTTTGAGAAAGTAATGTGATCTATTCTGTGTTTTAGTTGAAGTATGGTGATTGGATTGCTATCAACATTGGTGGAAGGGAGGCAAATAGTGTAGGTAGAAGAATAGGATTAAAGCAGTGGGGATGGAGAAAAGTAGGTAGATTTAGGAGCTATCTAGAATCACGTGATGGGATGATGGATTGGGTGTGAAGTGGAAGAGTCAAGAATGATTCCTAGACTCCTCCTTGACTTGAGCTACTGGGTAGATCCATTTGCTTACTGACAGAGGGAACCCTAAAGGACATACCAAATATTAAAAAAATTTTAAAGATTTTTAAAAATCGTAAAATACATAGAACATAAGTTTACCATCTTAATCGAAGTGTAGAGTTCAGTAGTGTTACGTACATTCTTATTATACAACCAATCTGCAGAACTGTTTTCACCTGGCAAAACTGAAACTCTATACCCATTAAACAACCACCCCACCCCTTTCCTCTCTCCCTCAGCTCCTGGCAACAACCATTCTACTTTTTGTCTCTATGAGTTTGACTACCCTAGGTAAGTATCTCATATAAGTGGAGTCACACAGTATTTGTCTTTCTGTGACTGATTTATTTGACTTAGCATAAGGTTCTCAAGGTTCATTTAGGTTGTAGCATGTGTCAGAACTTCCTTTCTTTTTAAAGATGAATACTATTCCACTGCATATACCACATTTCGTTTATCCATTCAGCCATCAATGGACACTTGGCTTGCTTCCATCTTTTAGCTATTGTGAATAATGCTGCTATGAACATGGGTTTCCAAATACCTCTTTAAGACGCTTTCAATTTCCAGAAGTAAAATTTCTGAATCATATGGTAATTCTCTTCATTTTTTTTGAGGAATTGCCATACAATTTTCCATAGCTGCTGTACCATTTTACATTCCTACCAATAGTGCATAAGAGTTCTAATTTCTCCACATCTTTGCCAATACTTGTTACTTTTTGTTTTTTTTGTGTGTGTATTGTTTCCTGTTTTGTTTTAATAAAAGAAGTCTTAAATGACACTATGTCTATGGGAAAATTGTCATAGAATAGCTAACACTGAGACATATTCTCATAAAACTATTGGATTAATAAGAAAAAGAACAAAACTCTGAGTTTCCAGGCAAAACATTCAGTCACTTGTAATGGAAAAAGTTATAGTTAAAAAAAATGTATAGCAATACATTACACCAAAATAGAACATTTATTATACTCAAGGAAAGAAATGTAAGTCCAGGCTTTTATATTCTGACAAACTGACTGCTGTCAAGCTTAAAGACCATACCCTGATAATCATGTAAGAACTCAGGGGATATTGTTTCCAACATCCCTTTCTGAGGAACTTTAGACAAATAAAATGACTGAAGATCATTGGCTACATATTGATTTGTGAATATCAAATATACATTTACTTGTAAAACTGAGGCTAAATGATGGACTTAAGGGAAACAACATAGGTAGATAATAGCAATAATCTGACAATGTTGATACAACACAAATGTAAAAAATGGTTGAAGAGCAATGGGTACATATAGAAAATGTAGTGTAAACTTGCTGATGGACTTACTGTTCTTTCTTGAAGTAAACTGGTATTTCAAATTTGATGCTGATGGGGAGGAGAAACAAAAGGGAACTAGCTATTATCAGTAATGTTCTTAGAACAGAACCAACAGAAAGCATCCTAAATGACTAATGAAATTATATACATTTTTATGCATTATCTTGTAGTAAAATCATGCATTTTTCTTATTTCACTTGACTCTGAAAGCAGCAGAAAGAGACATCCACATTGCAAGATCTGTTGCATCTTTCCTCCCTATTTGATAGGACACATAGACATCCCCCCCATCCTTAGTTTGGTTTGGTTAATGTGGTAAGTGGAATAATGTCCTCTTTCCCTCCAGATGTCTACATCCTAATCCCTTGTACCTGCAAATATGTCAGGCTACATGGCAAAGGGAAATTAAGGTTGAAGATGGAATTAAGGTTACTCATCGCCTGACTCAAAATAGGATGATTATCCTGGATTAGCATGATGGACCCAATGTAATCAGGGTAAAAAGAAAGTAATGGAGGAAGAGGCAACCAGAGAGATAGCTACCTGAGAAAGAGTTGGTCTGTTGTTGCTGGCTTAGAAGATGGAAGAAGAGGGCCTTGAGCTAGAAAATGTGGGCAGCCCCTAGAAATTGGAAAGGTGAAGGAACTGGAACCTCCCCTGGGACCGCCAGAAAAGAATGCAGCCCTAACATTTTGATTTTAGCCCAGTGGACTACCTAATTGCAGCTGCAACATAATAAATTTGTGTTGTTTTAAGCCACTACATTTGTGGTAATTTGTCACAGCAGCCACAGAAAACTAACACAGTTAGTTTAGATATAAATTCATCTTCATAAAATTTATGTTGGATATTGTGATTAGTGTTCAAAGTCCATTCTACCTTCCTTGTAATGCAGTGAGCATCACACTTTTTTGACCTTAGTCCATATGGATCATATGATCATTTAAATCCTAACCCAGTACACACACACGCAACCCTGAAATAAAAGTTGTGAAACAATCCTCCTTTATTACATAGAAATCTATTCGATTCTATTCCATTTCATTACGAATCAATTGATTTCACGGCCCATTAAATAAATTGATTTTATGATTCACAAGTAATTTACAATGTAGAATTTGAAAAATACTCTTTTAATATATCTTCCTGCTTGATGAAACTTACTAGAATGCTACAATTTTCATTTCCTGGACTCTTTTGATAAAAATCCAGATGTGATTAGATTTGGACAATTAAATGTACTTTGGGTTTTTCCATAGTGCAATTCTTGTGTCCAGTCACTAGCTTTGCAGGTGTTGAGAGGTAGGACTTGAAGCAGGGCAAAACCAGTGTGTTCCCTGAAGTCAACATTTCCAGTGGCAGCTTCCTGATTGCCTTCTTTGATGATTGTGACAAAGGAGGCTGTTCCCTTGGCGGGTCAGTTCTGAAGAGGCTTTATGGGTGCCATTTCTCAAAGTCCCACATAGAGGCTGCTCCTCTCACTCTGTCAGAGATAAACACCCAAATCTTAACTTTTTTTAGCTCCTTTGTTTTGAAAGTAATTTTTCTCTTCTGCAAATCATGACCATGACAGTATTATAACCCTATGGGTATAACCAATGAGGAGATCCTTTTTGAAAGACATGGGCCAATCACATGTACATATCCTGGATGGCACTAGACCAGAGGGTCATCGCGAGGTACAGTCATATCAGAGATGCAGGGTGTTCCTATTTTGAGCAATTCTGACTTTGAGTGACCCTAGAGCTTTTGGAGGTGACAATGAATTCTCAATGGTCTTAATTCCTTTGTTGAGTACCTAAAATCATGGCTGTTACTACAGGTCATTAAAACAAAAATACTTTATATGATATGCTTGAATGTCGTTGGGACATGTATTCTTAATTTTGTGGTGCATTCTTTGGTCTTTGAGAACCTGAAGGAACAAGGATTTTTAAAAGCACCAGTTGACTCTATGTGCAAACATACGTACATATGAAAAATATTTAACTACTAGTGTGATTCAGTCATGGACAGATTGAAACAGGGGGAATGGATGCTAGCCATACACATCTTAGGCAGTAGAGCTGGTACCTCTCAGACTGAACATCAGCTTTGTTTATTAAAGATACATTGCTTGTCTGGAAAGACATTTGTTTACAAAATTACAAAGAGATAAAACAAATGTAAACACAGAAAAGTAAGATCTTTTGGCCAAAGGGAAAAAAGGAAGTAGGAAAGACAAGGTGAAGCCAGGGGAGAAACTGATATACAACATGAATGCGTAAGATCTTAGGCACTTTTTAAGGGAAAGAAGAAAAAGGAGGGTGTCTTTCATTATACTCCACCAGGGGGCACTGAACCTGTGAGTTTACTGCTCTTCATGCATTTGAGGTCACTCATAGTCTCCATAACCCAGATTGACCATCTGTATGTTAACCATGATTAGTTAAATAAATACCTTTAAAGTTTAGGAAAATTCAGAGCATTTTTCATTTTCTGATGCAGAAATTTCCCTGAGCCCTCTCATTTTCCATAGGGCCAAGGGAAGAATAAATGAGAAATGGCTCCTCTGAACAGAAAGAGCATGTTTGAATTCAGCTTCATTATACCAGATTGGATCTGAGTCACCGTGACCACTTAGGCATCATGTAATTCAGTGATAAAATCAGGGTCTGTTTTTCATCTTCATTCTCTTAACTAGATACAAATGACCTCTCATAATCACCAGGCTGACAGCTTCATTCACTCTTATCAACCTAGTATACAGGTTTGCTTTATGGAATTTTATTTAGCCTCTGTTTTCTTTGAAATAGTTGGCTTAAAATACTTGCTGCAGGGAAAAGGTCTAACAAAGAGTGAATCAAGTTAGCTCCTCTGTATTGGTGGCTCCAAACAATATTTAAAGAGTTAATATATGAAACAGGGCTGGCATCTAGCAAGTGCTATAGCAGTAATTCCTATTATGCTGTTCAAAAGTAACTACTAGAAATACTTCTCATTCTCCATATTAGTTTTCATATTCAAGGACCAAACGTTTAAAGAGATAGGATCACCTACAATCCCAACAAAGTCATTAAAGCAGTTTTGCTCTTCAAGCGAATGTCAAAAAACAGCAAGACTTTTAGTCTTTAACTGCTAATCTCCCAAGTAGTTTAAACAAGAGAATCTGCAGAGCTTTAGGGTTTAAGCCTAAAACCAGAGATTAATGCCAATTTATTTTTCTTTCTTTCTTTTTAACAGGATATTTTACTAAGGCAAAATTATCAGCCCTGAGACTACTGGAAAGTCTTAGCAATTGAAACATAGGAAGCTATATTTAGGAGTCTCCCAAATAGAGGACTTCATGGTAAATTTCAACCAATAATTACATAAACCTCCTTGAGACATCTGAGTGAAATTGACATGCATAGCCCTTTCTTGCTAATAATAATAACAAATAATAGCAACCACAGACAACATTTATTGAACACTTAATTTTATGTCAGATGCTGGGCTTAGTATGCCAAGTCTGTTGCATTATGTAAACCTCAGAACAACGTTTTGAAGTAAGTACATGTTTTACAGGTGATGGAACTGAATACAGAGTTAAAGAAATTGCTAGAAGCCTCACATATAGTGAGTGGTAGAGCAGATTTCTAGTCTAGGCAATCTGAATCAAAGCCCCTTATAATTTCTCTATGTCCTGCCTTCCTACACCATACAACTGGACAAAGATGAAGCATGCAATTCCCCACTGTGCTCTCTGGGCTGACTCAATAGTTCATGGTCACTAGATGATGTATGAAATCTGTTTACTGTAATTAGAATTGGTAATTCAAAGGTTAATCTAAAAAGCCCATCGATGTGGAGGAATCATGACAAGTGATAAATACATTCAATCAGATTCTTTTGGTGTCCTTGATGATAAATCTTTGATTTATTAAAGTAATATCAAGAATCAAATTTTTCTTAAATATTTCAGTTTTACTTATAATATTATGATTCTACATACACCTAGGAAATTTCAACAACTACTTTTTAAAAGATCTTTATTAAAATATAGTTAACATACAACATTATATGGTTCTGGTGTACACCATAGTTGTTCAACATTTATATACCTAAAGAAGTGTCACTGTGATAAGTCCAGTAACTACCTGACACCGTACCACACTATCAAAATATTATTGACTACATTCTCTATGTTATACATTAAATCCCCATGACTTACGTGTTTTATACCTAGAAATTTGGACCTCTTATGCTCCTTCACCTTTTCCCTCCTTTTTAAAATTTTCAATTACAATTGACATTCAATATTATTTTATATTAATTTCAGGTGTATAACATAGTGGTTAGACATTTGTATAATTTAAGAAATGACCCCCTGACTAGTCTAGTACCTACCTGGAACTATACATGGTTATTACCATATTATTGACTACATTCCCTGTGCTTTAGTTTATATCCCCATGAATATTTTGTAATTAACAGTTTGTACTTCTTAATCCCTTCACCTTCTTCACCCTGTCCCCTAACCCCCTCCCATCAATCACCTGATAAATCTAGTACCCATATGACACCATACATAGTTATTACAATATTATTGATTATATTCCTTATGCTATACCCTACATCCCCATGACTATTGTGTAACAACAAAGTTGTACTTCTTAATCTCTTCCCCTTTTTCATTCACCCCCAAGCTTCCTCCCATCTGGCAACCATCAATATGTTCCCCATGTCTATGAGTTTGTTTCTGTTTTATATGTTTGTTTTGTTTCTTAGATTCCACATATAAGTGAAATCACATTGCATTTGTCTTTCTTTGTCTGACATACTCCACTCAGCAAAATACCCTCTAGGTCCACCCATGCCACTGCAGATGGCAAGAACCCATTCCCTCCCATGGCTGAGCAATATTCCACTGTATATATGTACCACCTCGTCTTTATCCATCCTTCCATTGATGGACACCCAGGCTGCCTCCACATCTTGGCCATTGTAAACAATGCTGCAATGAACATATGGATGCACATGTCCCCTTGAAGTAGCATTTTGGGTTTCTTTTGATAAATACCCAGAAGTGGGATTACTGGGTCTTTCTTTGTCTCTTGTTATAGCCTTTGTTTTAAAGTCTATTTTGTCTGATATAAGTATTGCTACTTCAGCTTTTTTGTTTGTTTGTTTGTTTGTTTTTGTTTCTATTTTCATAAAATATCTTTCTCCATCCCTTTACTTCCCTTCTCTGTGTGTTATTTAATTTGAAGTGATTCTCTTGTAAGCAGTATATGTAAGGTTTTTGTTTTCTTATCCATTCAGCCCTCCTATGCCTTTTTTGTGGAGCATTTAATCCATTTACATTGAAAGTAATTGTTGATAGATATGTAGCTATTGCCATTTTATCATTCAATTTTTTTTTTTTAAAGATTTTATTGGGGAATTGGGGGAGGGGACCAGTGTTGGGGAATAGGGGAAGGGAAACAGACAAGTTGCTGTCTTTTTGTTCTTCAGTCTAGTTGCGGAGGACGTTGCTTTACTGGCCCATGTTGGTATCATCATTGCACTCTTCCTGGATGTGGCAGATCGGTTGCCAGCCTCTGGATGGTCGCTCACTGCGGCTATTGGCAGCTCATGCTGGCTGCCAGCTGCTCACGCTGGCTGCCAGCCACTCACTGTGGCCTATGGCAGCCCACTGCAGCAGGGGCTGCAGCCTATACCATTGCCGGGCTCAGCGCAGCCCAGCTCCAGGTGGAGCTGTTGTTCACCATCTTAGCCGTAGAGGGCAGTGTCACTGGCCCTCATATGTGGGATCCAAATTAGGGCCGCTGGCGTCCCAAGCTAGCTCTTAACCAATGCACCACTCGGCCAGCCCTATCGTTCATATTTTTGATCTTTACTTTTTCCATCTTAAAGAAGTCCCTTTAACATTCTTTGTAATACTGGTTTGGTGGTGATGAACTCCTTTAGCTTTTTCTTGTCTGGAAAGATCTTTATATGTTCTTGATTCTAAATGATAGCTTTGCTGAGTAGAGTCATCTTGGTTGTAGGGCCTTACTTTTCATTATGTTGAATATTTCCTGCCAGTTCCTTCTGGCCTGCAAAGTTTCTATTGAGAAATCAGCTGACAATCTTATGGGGACTCCCTTGTAAGTTACTAGTTGCCTTTCTCTTTCGACTTTTAGGGGCTTTTAGGATTCTCTGGTTGTCTTTGATCTTTGCCATTTTAATTATAATGTATCTGTGTGTGGGCCTGTTTTGGTTCATCTTGTTTGGGACTCTCTGTACTTCCTGGGCTTGTATGTCTATTTTTTTTTTTTTTTGCCAGGTTAGGAAAGTTTTCAGTCATTATTTATTCAAATAGGTTCTCAATGCCTTGCTTTCTCTCTTCTCCTTCTGATACTCCTGTGATACAAATGTTGTTATGCTTCATGTTGTCCCAGAAGTCTCCTCATTTTTTTGAATTCTGTTTTTCATTTTGCTGTTCTGATTGGGTGTTTTCTGCTGCCTTGTTTTCCAAATTGTTGATCCAATCCTCTTCTTCATCTATTCTGATGATGATTCTGTTTAGTGCATTCTTCATTTCAGTCACTGTATTCTTCACTTCTGACTGGTTCTTTTTTGTTGTTTCTATGTCCTTTTTTATGCTTGCTATCTCTTTGTTGAAGTTCTCACTAAGTTCATTGAGCATCCTTATAACCATTATTATAAACTCCATATCTGGTAGATTGCCTGTCCCCATTTTGTTCAGTTCTTTTTCTGGAGTTGTCTCCTGTTCTTTCATTTGGGATGTATTTCTTTGTTTCTTCATTTTGGCTTCCTCGCTGTTTGTTTCTATGTATTAGGTAAATCTTCTATGTCTCCCAGTCTTGGTTGGGTGGCCTTATGTAGTAGGTGCCTTGTGGGGCCCAGTGGCACAGTTTCTCTGGACAGTTGCTCTGGTGCTCAAGAATTGTCCCTTGTGTGGATTGTGTGTGCCCTCCTGTTATAGTCTTAGAGTCTTGATTGCTATTGGCACATCAGTAGGTGGTACTGACCCTCAGGCTGATTGGCTGTGGGGTTTGGCCACATCTACAGCTTATAGGTTGCAATAAGGGGTGGGTCTTATCCCACTGAGTGGGATTTGCCCCAGTGAGCTCTGGTGCTTGTTGAGACCACCCTTTAGGTTTGAACTTGTAGGGCTTATTGGGTGGTGTTCTTCAGCGCCAGAGCCAACCTCCAAGTACGTTGGTTCTGGAGCCTCTTGGAAGGGGCTTTGGTGCAGACCAGTTATCTGCAGTGCTAAACCTGGAGGCATGTGGAAGAGGCCACACTATGAACTGAGGATGTCTGCCACCAGTATCAGGTTTGGGGTAGCTTGGCAAAATGCCAGAACACCTCGAGGCCTGCTGCCACCTGCTGGCTTTTTTAAGGTTCAACCACTGATAAAGCATCATGTGGTACTCAAGTTGAGTGAGACAGTGTCTCAGGTAGTCCCTAAAGTGGGAAGAGTTGTGGTCACCATGTTAATATAGACTCTGGTTTGGTGGTAGTGTTGAGCCTTGAGCTACTCAGCAAAAGTTGCCGTCCACATGAGGCCCGTGGGCTCTGATAGTTTTCCAAGAAAGAGTGCATTGCAGTGGGGCTGGCTGATGGAGGAGAAAGTGCCTCTAGTGTTGGGCAAGTTGGGTAGGGTGGGGTCCCAGTGAGTCAGTAGGATTGAGCAAACAGGGCTTACCAGGCTACTGAGATTCAGATTTGTCCTGTGGAGGTGAGCTCAAGACTGGAAAGATGGTGCCCGCCTTCTGGCTGCATGGGAGGAAACCATGTAGGGAAAATGGTGACTGTCCTCAATCAAAGCCACACACCTTAGTCTGCTTCCCATATGCCTCTGAAGCCTCCTGAATTACTGTCCCTCTGCTGGAGCCCAGGGTGCATGCCTATGTGAGCCCTTTAAAAGGACATCTGGGTTTCCCACAGCTTTCCATCCCACCCAGATGGTGGGAATCTCCACTTATTTTCACAGCCAGATGTTCTGGGGGCTCCTCTTCCTGGCCGCAGTACTCTGGGCAGGGGAAACTTGTTTGTGGCTGCAGTCCATTGCTCCTCTGGGAGGAACCTCCACAGCCAAGATATCTCTTTCAGTTCTCAAATGCCATACAGAGGTTTGGGGCTGGCCCGTTTTGCATCTCCACCCCTCTTACAAGTCTTGACATGGCTTCTTGTTTATATCCTTAGTTTTAAAACTTCTGTTCAGCTAGACTTTAGATGATTCTCCAGGTTGATTGTCCTATAATTTGTAATTTTAATGTGTGCATCGCAGGAAGCAGGCACAGTGTTTATCTACTATGCCATCTTGAATCTCTTCTCAACAATTACTTTTAAAGGAGTTTTTGCAACTTCCTTTACAACTTAGAGTAAATTATTCTAAGCATTTAAAAATATCACTAATAAATCCTTTTTAAAGAATTTAGTCAAAACTGCATTTCAAGTACTCAAATACCTCCTATAGTCTAATGAAATAAAGTACAAATGTGGTGCCAAACATAACAATTTTTATATATTTGTACTAAAATTCAGAAAAATAAATCAATTAATTATACTTTTTTATTGTGGTAAAATACAAATAACAATGTTTACTATCTGAACCATTTTTAAGTATTCAGTTCAGTGGTATTAAATATATTCATGTTGTGCAAACTTCACCATCTTCCATCCCCATAACCTTTTTAATTTTATAAAACTGAAACTCGTTCCTCATTGAACTTTCCATTCTTCCCTTTCTCCAACTACTGAAAACCAACATATTTCTGTCTTTATGATGTTAACTACTCTAAGTATCTAATAAATGTAACCATATAGTATTTGTCTTTTTGTGACAGACTTATTTCACTTAACATAATGTTTCTCAAGGTTAATCCATGTTGTAACATATTACAGAATTTCCTTCCTTTTTAAAACTGAAAAATATTCCATTGTATGCATATACCACATTTTGCTCATACATTCATCCATCGATAGACATTTGGCTTCTTCCATGTTTCACCTATTGTGAATAGTGCTGCTATTGACAAGAATATACAAATATTTCCTTGAGACCCTCCTTCCACATCTCTTGGGTACATATTCAGAAGTGGAATTGCTGAGTCATATGGTAATTCTGTTTTTAATTTTTGAGGAACTGCTATACTGTTTTCCATGGAGTCTGCACCATTTTACATTCCCACCAACAGTACACAAGCGTTTTGATTTTTTTATATCTTCACCAACACTTGTTGTTTTCTGGCTTTTTTGATAGTAGCCATGCTAGTAGATGTGAGGTGGTATCTCACTGTACTTTTAATTTGCATTTCCTTAATGATTAGTTGTGTTAAGCATCTTTTCATGTGCTTATTGGCCAAAGACACCATAAGAAATAAAAACTACAGACCAATATCCCTCTTAATATAGATACAAATATTCTTAACAAATTATCAGCAAACAACTCAGCAGCATATAAAAAAGTGCAGTCTACATATATATGCTAATAGTTCTGGGGTTTGGCCAAACATGGTTACAGAATGGCCAATGTCAATAGGTTGTGATCTTATGTATATACGAGGTGTGATCAAATACAACAGTGAATGTTTAAATTTAAAAAAATTATTACAGTAAAAGACATATTGCCATTCATCTCCGTCAAAATACTTCCCCTCAATTTGAACACACTTATCTCATTGTTCTTGTGACTTTCTGAAGCAGTTCTGGAAGTCCTCTTTCTTGAGTGTCTTTAGTTGCTATGTCATGGCTGTCTCTATGTCCTAAATTGATTCAAAACATTTTCCTTTCATGGTAATTTTGACTTTGGGGAAGAGCCAGAAATTCCATGGTGCCAGGTTTAGTAAATAAGGTGGATGAGGACACACTGTAATGTTTTTATTTGACAGAAATTGCTATAGCAGAAGCGATGTGTGACACAGAGCATTGTCATGATGAAGAATGAAGTAAAGACACTCATGAAAGAGGACTTCCAGAACTGCTTAAGAAAATGGCCAGAGTGATGGAATAATTGTTTTCAAAGCGAAGGGAAGTATTTTGAGGAGATTAATGGCAATGTGTCTTTTATTGTAATAATTTGTTTTTAAATTTAAACATTCACCATATCTTTTGATCACACTTTGTATATGGGAGGAATTGGAAAGCTTAGCACATTTTTAGAATTCGTAAAACCATTTGGGTCAGCTCCATGACTAAGTGCGATTTATTCCAGGAATTTAGGGTGTCTTAACATCTGAAAATCAGTTAATTTAATATACCATATTACATAAATAAAGTACAAAAACCAATGTGATGATCTCAAAAAACACAGAAAAGGCATTTGGCAAAATCCAACACCCATTTAAAATTAAAACTCTTAATAAACTAGCAATATAGGGAAACTTCCTCCACCTGATGAAGACCACTTGTCAAAAATCCACAACTGCTATCATATATAATAGTGTAAAGAAAATTCAGACTGAAAAGAGGAAATGAAAAAGTATTATAGGATATTAGAGTGTTACTGGAAACAAAGGGTTCTTGGTAAATGTCATGGGAAAGAATTCAAGGATGTACCAAATTAAGTCATGCAAACAAAGCCAAACAAGCAGTAGATTTATTAAAGGAAAGGAAAAGAGTACACTTCCAGGCCAAGATGAGGGAAATTACACCAAATAACAAAGAAGTTTAAGATTTTATTCGAATGAGGGCACGAAATATTAAAGATTTAGGAGTGGTATTATGTGCGTTCCCAATACGGGTCCTTGTTGTCCTCACTAACCACTCATTCCTGTCTGGAGGTGGGATTCCCTTCTTCTTATTTGGCTCCTGTTGGAACTGTCATGGTGATACAGAGGGTGGAGATTTTTCTCTGCTCACAATGCTAACAGTATTATAATCCACTAGAATTAGTGGCAGCTGTACCATAAGCATTTTCTCATCTCCTTCTTCTTTTGTTTCCCCCACTTCCTCCTTCTCTTCCTCCCCCCATCTCCCACAGCCCTGCTCTTTCTGCCTATGGTAACAAAAATACTATTCTAAGGCGTGATCCTGTATATACAAAATCCTAATAAAGCCAAAAGAGAACTACTAATACTAATAACCAAGTTTAGAAAAGTTGCAGGATACAAGATCAATACACAAAATCAATTGTATTTCTACATACTGGCAAAAGAAAAAAATCTGAAAATAAAATTAAGAAAATTCCACTCATAATAACATCAAAAAGAATAACATACTTAAGAATAAATTTAATAAATAAATCAAGTTTTAAATACTGAAAAGTATAAATCATTGCTGAGAGAAAGGAAAGACAATCTAAATAAATGGAGAGATATCCTGTACTCTTGTATCAGAAGAGTTGCCCCATCAAAATTCCAACAGGTGTTTTTATATAAAGTAAGAAGCTGCTCTTAAAATTTATTTGGAAATAAAACAGACTTAGAATAGCCAAAATATCTTTGTAAAAGAAGAGCAGAATTGGAGGACTTAATTTAACTGGACTTCAAAACTTATTATAAGCTATAGCCATCAAGACAATTTGGTACTGTTATAAAGATAGGCATATAGATCAAGGAAACAAAGTTGAAGTCCAGAAATAAACTCATACATTTTATAGTCAATTGATTTTTGGAAAAGATTCCAAGCACTTCAATGGATAAATGATAATCTTTTAAACAAATGAGAGAATTGGGTATTCATAAGCAAACAACAAAACAAAAGAAACAAAAACTTCACACGCAGACAAAAATTGACTGAAACTATTATCATAAATCTAAATGTAAAAGTTCTTTAAAAGAAAATTCTAGAAGAAAACACAGGTGAAAATCTTTGTGATCTTGGGTTAGGCGGGGGTTCTTAGATGCAAAAATAAGAGAAAGAGCCATTAAAGAAATAAATTATCAAGTGGATTACATTAAAATTAAAACCTTTGTGTTTGAAAAGATACCATTATGAAATTTAAAAAAAACCAAATCACTTACTGGGGAAAAAATATCTGCCAATTATAGATCAGATAAAGGACTTGTGTCCAGACTAAATAAAGAACTCTTGCAACTTAAGAAAAAGAAGACAAACAACCAAATTTACAATTGATATATTCAGAAGTGTCCTTAATTACATTTTTATAAAATGCACCAGCCATCTGCAGGAACTTCTATTCAGGGTTGTTGCATGGATTATATAAGACCAGGCTTGTAAAAGTGTTTAAAAGTAGTAAGGAATTATAGATATTTAAGACATTGCACTTAAATTCTAATAAGGATTGTGCCACTTGAATCAGGTGGATAAAGATAGTAGCTTTAGGGAGAAGATTTAGAAATTGGTATAGCAAGAAATTAAAAGATGTCTCTTCTTTGGTACATAAATATAGCTTTTCTACCTCTTTGCTCTTCTGCTATATTTTGCTTCCTTGTGATGGTTGCCTGAAGCATGGACTGACATAATTGCTATGTTGGCACCACAATCACACATTACAGTAGCTCACCCCTCCATTGTTGTACTGTAGCCTATTTGGTAAAGGACGCCCAACTTCTGTGGTGAGGGATAGGGTGCAAAGGGAGGAACAGGTAAATGTCTTGGTTTGGGAAGAGTGGCACCTTATTTATCTCAAACCTATGCTCCAATCTGCCAGTTTTTTCCACTTTACTTCCCAGGAAGTAACTGAGCATGCGTGAAGATTACCCAGCTGTCTAGGAGTTTGGAGAAAACTAGCTTCAATGTTATTATCTCTCATCATGAGCGGAATGAACGTGTGTGTGTGTGTGTGTGTGTGTGTGTGTGTGTGTGTTTCCAGCTGCTAATCCTGCCTAACTGGAACACAGAGTTTTAAACCAATTTGTTTTTTAGATTTAAAGAGAGAAAGCAAGTGGCAGATTGTGAAATGAAAAGTAGATCAATGCCTGTTTTTACAATAGTCATTGTTGGATTAAAAATGAAACACAGGCATGGGAGTGAATGTGCCTCAATCCTTTTCCTTAACAAAGGTGAAATTCATCTAATTCAACCTAATATAAATTTTGCAATAACCATGGTTACTAAAATATGTGCACTTTATATTCATTGAGAGAAAGCAACATTGCAACAGTTGCTCAATTCACAATAATAAAGCTCTTCATGGCAACTATAATAACAATGAAAGAGTCAGCCTATGTTTGTAAGCAACTTCTTTCAGCCTGAGACTATCGATTTAAGCTAAACAACATGATGAGGTGCTTAGGTAGACAACGTGATGGGATGCTAAGATGTGGTAAACATGCAGACATGTGCTTGAATGAGGAAACAACATGATGAAAGTGATTAAAGCATGACACACATGGCTTTGAGACAAGATGCTTTTCTTAGTACATTTATTAGGCATAGATTGAATCTAGATAATGGGGTGATAGCACTAATCCTAGATATAGACAGTAACAGAATTCTGAATTTCTACTCACCGAGTTGTTCGCTATTAGCAGAGTTTTGATTTTGGGAATATCCACAGGGTGCAAAATTTGATGAAAGAAAATGGATATTTATATTCATTCTACATTTTTACAACAGGGAAAAAACTAATTTGCATTATTTGACTTACTTTCTGAAGAGGAGAAAGCACTTTCTTCTCAATATTCAGTATATTTATACTTGAATTTGATGTAACCAGGAGTAGTACGTCAGTAGCCATTGGAAACAGAACTCCTGGTTTTAGAAGCTTGCCTGCTGTTGAGGATATCCTGCTCAAGGTCCATAAGATATCTGCTCATTACCTTTTATCTACAGCAGTTTGCTTAGGAAAATGGAAGTTCAAAGTCATAACATTGATTATGACTGAAATGTGAGTAAATAAAATAATGTATGAATCCCTTAGAGAACTCCAAGATTAACAACTGGAAACACACACACATGCATGATCATTTTACTCATGGTGAGAGATAATAACACTCAGGCCAGTTTTCTCCAATAGGATGCAAATATAAAGAGTTCCTTAATTTTTTTGGTCTTTATTCAATAACTTTTTCAGTAAATATAGGTTGAATCTCAACTATGTGACAGGCAGTTTGAAAATCCTTTCCTCATTTCATTTCAGGGAACTCTCCTAACATGATAAATGAGTGTATTTTAAATAGTTATCACAATGGACATACACTACAGAATACTTAGGTTGAACTATATGGAATTGCCATATTTGACCACTGTTTACTTATAAAAATAACAATTCCATAAGTTTGGATATACACACACACAACTTCAGCTGAACAAAACTTCTTTACACTTATAGCCATGGTTTTATTCTGTATTATTTCATGGTTTATTTCTATTAATTTCACGATTATATGGGGTATGGCTGAGGTAACGGGCACTGCATAAAGAACAACTACAGAACCTCAATGAAACATCATGAGAACACTGAGGCACTCTATTTATGTACCAGATCTTCTGGTCAGCTTCCTGAATCTCTTAATTTCCTTGGCCCATCAGACTTCCATCACGTGTTCTTGTCATGGCAGTGCTAGTGGTGTAAGAAGGCAAGGTTTCTTAAGGCCTAGACATGGAACTGGCACAATGCCACTTCCAACATCCTATTCTGTGGGCCAGAATCAATGAGTAAGCATGAATACAGGGAGTAAGTGAAGAACTGAAGTCAACAATACAATCTCTACAATGCCCTAGCATTAAAAATCAACATATTATCTCTTTACATCACCAAAGGTTGCTAGGAAAGTACTTTCCTGTAAGGAAAGGAAAACATCATCATTGCTGTCATCATCATTGTCACCATCATCACCATCCCTGTGATATCAGACACATGTGCTTCCTATGTGCCATACACTCTTCTGAAAGCTTTACATTTAATTTTTGCAACAACTCTGAGAGGTAGTCACTTTTACTACTCTCATTTAAAGTTAAGGAAATGGAAGAATAAAGAAATTAGTAAAAATGCTCATTGTCTTCCAGGAAATAATGATTATTTGATGAGTTTTAGATTGCACTATTCTAGCACAGAATCATGTGTGGAGGATATGGCTACATTTTAAGAGATTTGAACTTTTTACCAGGGCTCTTATCTGCCCTGTAAGTCACAGAGAGGAGGAAAAACTCCACAATGGCATGGCCACATTACCCTAACGGGGTTCTGTTGGTTACCTCCCCAATTCAGTGGGTTAGCCTATCAGCTACTCTTCTGGAATGTTCAGTCCATTTGGGGTAGAGTTGGGGGGAGCTGGGAATGAAGGAGTCAGGACTACCATTCATCATTGTTCCTTTCCTTCTTAGTGGTTGTTTTTTCACCCAGTATAGTTTTCCTCTTAGCTCACTGGGAGGATTCAATTTAAGCATTTTGCCAAAAGAATTTTATATACTTTTTACATTCAATAAATTAATGTGTCCACTAGTCCTACCTGCTATACTTAACCCTTTGCTCTATAGAACATGCTGACTTTCCTTTTGGCTGCAGGAATAAGTTGTCCCAGGGAGCTAGGGCCAGGGTAGAGCGGAAGAAAAATGGATTCCTGAAGCATTCCTTTCCATGTAGAAGCCAGGCAGAAAAACACAGGCTAAGTCTGCTCCAGTGTGAGAAATCATTCTCAGTGCTTTACGTAAAGAAGAATCAAAACTTTAAAGGAATATGTGATAATATATATGATCACATAATTTTGGGCATGTCTTTATATATCATTAATTCTTACAAGACTTAAAAGAATCCTTGAATTTAGTTTGATATGCTCTCCCAATTTTTAACTCAATTTTTTTTCTTCCCACAAATCCTAATATTAAGAGCTTTAGGCTGCCTTATATTAAATGATAGCTTTTCCCCATTTTATTTTCATTTCTAGTCATTTGAGAATTATTTGTATATTTAAGCATTAGGAAAATGCTTCCTAGTTAGTTCATCAACAACTAAGTAGCCCAGGATACCCTACATGCCGGGTGCCAGGCTGGCTGCTCTAGCTGCTAAGTACACAAGGCTCAGGTCCTTTGTCTCAGTGTAGTGTTTTAGGGCTTATTTGGAAATCTGACCTTGCCAGTCCCATCATCTGCTGGGTGGTTGACACAGGCTTCACATGGAAAAGAATGCTGTGACATTTTAAGATAGTGACCAAGAGTTGCTCTTTCCACCCTCTTCCCAAACCATCAAGGAGGTATCACTCATTAGAAATGTTTATGAAGTGCATTTGATAATGCTCTCCTTTTGAGGAGTCATCGGCCTGAAACTTTTTATTAACTTTCTGTTTTGGGTTGGGCACTGTGTTAGGCATTGGAGATCAAACAGGGAATGAGAGAAGTATGATCTCTAACATCCTGGAGTTTTGGGGATGGAGAGTGACAATCATTAATAAACTATAAATAAACTGACATTTAACTAAAATAGTTTCAGACTGTGATTTGTGCTGAAGAGGAACCAAGGGGCCTGAGACAGGGAATCATTGGCAGAGGGAGAATTGAGGGGGTCACACTTACTTCTCATGCTTCCTTCTCAGGGGTCTATAAACAAGGCCTCCCTCCTCGTGCTCAGATAGGAAAGAGTTGCTTTAAGAAATGATGGATGAAACTGTGGTTCATGCACAACGAAGTTCTCTGGAGACCCTGACATTCTTCTCTCTACCTTGCAGAGCCTTGGCTTTCCTACATGCTGGGGCTCTGTTAAGCTGACAAAAGTTTTTCTTCAGTCTAAATGACTTATGGTACAGAGACAATGCCTTCTGTGGAAATGTTTCTGAAGGCTCAGCAATTAAAAGAAAAATGACTCTCAACTAGAACAGGTTATATTTTTAGTTTTTAATATTATTTGTATGTGCTTCATGCTGGACTTCATTTTATGCAGAGGCACTCCTATACTGATCATATAATAACATAGAATTAACATGACTAATTAGTTGTTTCTTCCCAGAAGGATTATAAGCAATTTGGTTTAGGTTAATGAGCAGGATGCTAGATTCACAGAAGGTATTTTAAAATATTTGTGTGTTGAATGCTATGACACTTGAAGAACTAAATCAATGTGCCATAGCCTGGATACACCATTGCTGGCTGAGCAACTAGTAAACTTACATTTTTACAAATTCTTCTCTGAGAGATTTCTTCAAACAAGAAGTATATGTGTGCATGCATGCTGTTTTTCAGGAATATCCATTATCTACAAAAGCATAAAATTTAGAGGAAAAATTTAAAAACATAGTGGGCTGATTTTATAACCTCTTTCTTTTAGGGAGTAGAATTTACCATGTTTCTTATAGTGACAGCCACTGGGCTTTGCTGGTGACTGTTCACATGCTGCATTGCCCATTGAAAGTATCTACTGGTCTGCAACCAGCCTGACAGGACAGTGCAGGGAAATCAAGGAATGGAAGCCCAGCTGTGTACCAACACCTGCCCCTTTCTTGCTTAGACATATGGCTGGAAGTGGAGAGCCTCACCACATGACTAGAGCCTGCCTACTTAGGATCTAAACAGAAAGGAGGAATAAGCTCGGCAGACTTTCCCTACACATGAAGTGGGTCTCCAGCTCATAAATAAACCCTGTGTCTCGCCTCATCCACCTCCAAAGGGTTCATTAGCAGGATGCCTCTCTAGCTTTATGATCAACCCAGGATGGCTCATAGATTCACCAGCTTTTCAACAGGAAAAAAGAGAAGGCCAGGCATGGGAAAAGCCAGTAAAACATATTGACATTGAGTTTCCTTCCTTCCTATTTTTCCTTCCTCCCTCCTTCTCATTCTCTTTCTCTTCATTGCTTCCTTTGTTTATTTTTACAAAACTATGGCTTACCTACCTATCCTGTCATCTCTTAGGAATGAGCAAGGCTGTCAGTGATAAAACATTTCCTGGCAAATTAGACTGAGTACCTTGCTCCAATGTTGTTGCTACACTAACAAAGCAATGTATCCAATTTCTTTTCTTGAAGAGATGAGCAGCAAGTCCCAGCAGCCAGGCTGATGGATATTAATATCCTGACGAGAATCTCAGCTTAAAGCAGCTCCCAGCAAATTGGGCCCGAGTCCTGGATAAATTTTTGTGTTTCTTTGGAATTTCGTGAATCTTTAGATGTCTACAATTGAATAGACAGTGAGGGCTGGCTTTTGATATTTTTTTGTTCCTTGAGTGGTTTATCAAAGAGTAAAAACTTTCCCTTTAGTTTCGAAGGTGAACCCTTTTTCCTATGCCTTTTCCAGATCACACCCAAACTCTAGGAAATGATAGGGATCACTTGGTTAATGGTTTTTCTCAAGCTTTCAGGGCACATGGATCCCCTGGGGGTGAATATTCTATTTCCAAATGTGTTGGTGAGGCCCAAGGTTCTGCATTTCTAACAAGCTCCAGGTAAGGCTGATGCTGCTTCCTCAGGGCCATACTTAGAGAAACAAGGGTGTGTTATGTTTGAAGGAGGGTAGATTCCTACTTTTCAAGGATTTTTACTTTTGCAAGATCCAGTTTGAAGATGTGTCCTTAGGTGATGCTAAGTCAGATGAGTATGGTGAAGCTTTGAGAATTAGTTTGAAAGATAACAAACTGAATACCAATGGACAGTCTGCCCACAACTAAAGACTGCTTATAGGCTGAAGTTGCTTGCTGCTTTTATAACCTTGTCTTTTAGACATAGTGAAAACACTGAGAACCACGGGGAAAACTATGACCCAAAACTAAGTCAGTGGCAGAGGTTGTTCCAGTTAACAGGATACCTGTGGCTGGGACTTCCTGTTTTTGCCAAGGATTCTTTGTGAACACACAGACTTCTTTCTGCCTCAGTTTCTACAGTTATAAATTGTGAAAGTGAGAAGATGGCTCTTTTCCAACATAGCTTCAGAAATAGGTGAGATTCTTTGAGATTGATTATGCAATCAACCATGGGACTTAAGACTTAGACATACTTCATTCAGATGGATCTAAGCAAATGCATAAAAAATATAATGTTGAATAATAATGCTTACTATATGCCAGATAGTCCAAATGCTTGCCATATAGTATTACATTGAATCCCCAAAACAAACCTATCAAGGAGGTATCATAATTATCCCCGTTTTATTGACAGAGAACTATCAAGATGATAAATAACTTCATCCTATGTCACATCAAGCACATGGGCCTTTTATGATAAGAGGTTGGAAGCTGAGGGCCTCCAGGGATGTTTTGTTTGATCTGCCTGAAGATTTTTTCTTAAGTTCAAATAGTTATCAACAGTTATAGGCTACTCCCTGCTTCTTTTGAGAAACCACAGTGCCTGGCAACCATCAGTTGGCACGGAGTAGCCACATTGCCCTCAGAAGGGGTGTGAGCCCTCCAGCCCGTCATAGTTCCCACTTGGCCCATTTCAATTAGGTGTATTATTTCCTGGCTCTAGTAGCCACATGAGTTTGAAATCCTGTGCATATTGTCATCATCAAGGATCTTTATGTAACCAGGAATCACCACCCTTAGCTAGTGTTTTGTTGAGCTTTCACAGGGTGGAAGTTACTGTGCTAGGCCCTACTCCATAGGACCTGGGCTCTAAAGACATATGGCCCAGCCCTCAAAATTTCTTTCTTTTGTGATTACAGATAGGAATATTTAAAGAGTTTTAGAAGTACAACATTTCCCATTAGTACCATCGAAGGGACATGGTTCAGTAAAACTAAGGTGTGTGAATTCGCACTGATGTAGCAGGTATAGTGACTGATTCATTTGTGCCCCATCTTGCCTCTCCTTTTCCTCTTCTCAGGTTTACCATTTTGCTTTTTGTGATAATTCATTAAATGAGATGCAGGAGGGACCGAGTGTCTCTTTCTATGAAGGGGAATCATTTCAAAGATTTGTATTATAAAAGCCATATACGAGTGTACGTATATTTAGAGAGAGAGAGACTGTGAGTGAGATTTATGGATTGTTTGTTGTTGTTTTTTAAAAAAATTTTATCTTTTAGAAAAGAATTGGGTTATCTTCTTAAAGAGTTAATTGAATGAAGGCATTTTCTTTCACAATCCGAGTCACCAAAGACGTGGGTCTTCCAGAGAGAATGTCCAGGACCTGGGACAGTGAGATGGGAGTCTGTGTGTGTGTGTGTGTGTGTGTGTGTGTGTGTGTGAGAGAGAGAGAGAGAGAGAGAGAGAGAGAGAGAGAGAGAGAGAGAGATACTGTGTGCAGGGAGATCTATTCTGAGGAGATGGAGCACAGATCAAAGGAAAACTACATTTTCTGGCCTGAGTGAGCAGGAAGGATTAGAATCTATATGGATAAGGTAGGTGACCATGCTTTTAATTAGCCTGAAACAGTAGCTAGCATAGATGTCTTCTGCTTCCAAGCAGTCATGTAAGGATGGCTCCTTAGGAGAGAGCTCATTATGATTCCTAAGACATTCCAGAGTCCTCGGCCTCTAAGGAAGCACCTGCTATAAATCTCTGTGTTCTATGACTTCTATAATTCCTCATCAAAGCCCTCCTGTTTCCCTCTCTGTGACAGTGTCACAGGATGTGTTTTTTGAACTATCTATCTCCAGGAAGTGCCAGCGCCTCCATAGCCCATGCAGCTTCAAGGGCAACAGGGGTGGGCGGCAATGCTGGGTCTGTCCTGTGGCACACAGAACACAGAAGTAATGAAAGGGAGAAAGAAGAGAGCGGGTTATTGCTGGGTCAACATTTTGGAGAGATTTCAGGGAGGTTCAGGAAAGAAGAGGGGAGCAAGAAAAGGAAGATTTGGCACAGCCAAGGAGCCAGTGAACGAGGGCTTGGGCAGCATGAGAGGGGAAGGGAATATAATCACAACAGCAAACTTACTGAGCTCTCACTGTGGGACCAGCATTGCCTTAAACACTACAAAGTACTATTATTTTTCTTATTTTACAAAGGAGGAGGCAGAAACACACCCAAGGTTAAATCAGGGGCCCAATGTCACATAGGTGATAAGTGGCAGAGCTGGGACCCAGGCAGTCTGATTCTACTACTCAAGCTCATAAAATGTCCTGATAGGGTGGTTATGAAACAAAGGAAGGAAAGAAACAAGGCCAAGGGCAGGGATGAACTGGTCAGAGGAGGGCAAAGTGAGAAGGAAAGTGGAGAATTCTCCACCTTGTTTGGTCACTTCACAGGTCGGGGGCCCTGAGACTTGAAATGAGACTTGAAACCTGTGGGTGTGGCCCCTGAGCCTTAGTCTCCTCATCCATTAACTATGTGTGATAACCCAAGTAAGTGGTTGCCAGGATTCAATACAATAAGGCAGGCAGAACACACTTGAGGCATTATTGAATGCTTTGCATGTGGTGGTTTCTAGATGCTGAGGCTGTTTCTGTTAACAGGATGAGTAGGAAGCTTAATCTGATCATTGCACCTGTGTGTATATGGTAAGCCGCCTTCATCCTGTGACTCATTTTCCTGGCTCCTTACCTCCTTTTTGTTGGGTAGAGGTGTCATCTTCTTTATCTGGCTCTTGCTGTGCTGTTGATTTTTCCAAATGTCTAAAAGTGCAGCAAGTCTTCTTCCTTTCACAGGATCAGTGATCCTGGCCTCTGGAGCCTGAGTTATTGACCATCCTGTTAGTCACTGCCATTGCTCAGAGATATCAATGTCAAAGTCACTGCTATGAACTCAACAGCTGCTTGGATTCCCAAGGACCACTCTGCTTTCTGTCTTGCCTTCGCAGGGTCATTTGCTCAAAGTCAAATAGAATTGATTCTTCCGTTTTCTTTACAGTGACTGATAGCATCTCAGAGTTTACTGACCTGTTGTCACTGACCCTGGGGCTGTATAGAGGATGCTTTCTAAGTGGAAGAAGTGGATAGAGGATAGAGAGTGTGCCCACTGGAAGGAGGGGAGGCAGTGATCCCACCATATTTCCCATCTCACCTGTCCTTAGGTTGTCACAGTACATCATGATCTCTACCCAGGGCCAGTGTAGGCATGCTGTGACATGGGCAAGGCCTACCATTCTTTGGTCTTTCTCTTTGGGGACCTGCTCTGCAATTCACTCTCCTATTCTCGTTTTATTCTCTGCAGGTTGTTAATTAATCCTTACTTGAAATGTCATTGCTCCTAGGAGTGTTTGATTTTTTAATAGAAACATAGAGAACAAAGAAAAGCCTGTAGAACCTCAAAGGATACATCTTTCTGGAGGTAAAATTTAGGGTTTTGGCACAAGAATTCCTGCCACCTGAAATTTCCAATTCTGGGCCTTTTCACTTTGGCTTCCCTGTGCTCTGATTGCTTTTCCTCATGAAATGCAGTAACCATTCAAATATATTAACCTGAATATCAAACATGATAAATAATGTTCCAGTTAAAGGGTGCTTTCATTTTCTATAAATGAAATGAGGGGGAAAAAGGCATTAGACTTTTAAGGCTGTTTTGCAAATGTTTCTTTCCATTGTCATTATTCTGCCAAAGCTTAGAAATCTTCAGGATTCAAATTTTTACTGCACAAAATAGTTCACAACCTTCACATGCAAATAAATGTTGTGTTCATGAGATGTCCTACTCATCCTTTCTTCCTATTTTCTGCAAATGTTATTGGCAACTAATTAAATTCTAGAAAACTTATTAAACACCAGTCATGAGAAAGCATCGTTGCCACCCTCAGTGAACTCAGACTGGTAAATCACCCCAAACTCACAGATCACCGAGTATGTGAAGGCTTTCCCAGTTTTAAGCAGTTATTGATGTCTTCTATATGTTCCTATAGCTTCCAGGTCTTACTCATATTACAAAAATTCTTATAGTGTTTTATAATTACACTTTGTCTTTTTAAAGTTTTTTATTTTTGTTTTTATTATTTTTCAATTACAGTTGACATACAATAACATATCGGTTTTGTTTTCCTGCCTAGATGGATGGAAGGTGGAAATCATGCCATTTTCCTCTTTGTATCTTTGGGGAGATAATTTTCCTTAATATTTCATATGAACTCTTGTTATAGACTACCTTTTCAAGGATGTTTGTATAGCAAATAGCTTTGGAAGATGTAGTGTCTTACCCTAGGGCAAAAGGAAGAGATATATTTTTTTCTGACCAGGATAATAAACGTATCTCCCTTGGGGTAAAGGTTAAATAGATTTTCTATCAACTCCCTTTAAAAGATGGAGTTTCCTAAGCTCGGCATTCCTCAGCTGTGACACAAACCCACCATGTGGGCAGCATCCCCCCGGGACTGTTTCTATATCACCTGCAGTGAACTTGGAGGAAGAGGGAAGGGAGAATGATGTGAACACAAAGCCCATGCTCCCTGATGTGTTGTGAGTTATCAAGTCATTGTCTCTGATGCCAGGGTCTTGTACCTTCTGCCAATCTCCATGAAATGGGGCCGGCTAACTTGTTAGCTCACAAGTAAGGCAAAATCTCAGACCCTTCACTGCTTTTTAAAATCTAGCACGTTGCCTGGCACCGTGTAGAGTGACCTAGATCTTCAGACTGAGTACATTTAACTTAACTGCAATTGTATTTTAACTATAGAGTGAATGTTTTCATCAATATTTTTCACTTACTACCTGTATATCTTGGTAAATTTCCTAATCTACCTCACCTCAGTTTCCTTATGTGTAAAATGAGAAGAATAAAAGTATCTACCTTATAGGTGTGTGACAGATATGGAGATGCACTGCCCAGACACCCACTTTTGGGGAGGACTGGTCACCTTGCTGCAGAAACTGCCTTTAGGGTCTGCCTCAGCTGCAGAATCACACCGCCTGAGGCCCCTTTCCTGGACAGTGGGCATCCAGTAACTGCTCAGTGTGTATATAGGCTGTATAAAGGCAGCCATTCAGGTCCCAGGTGCGGCAACAGTGTTGGGAAGTTATTTGCTTCAGAGCCCTCTGCTAGATTGTTAAACCTGCATGACAATTCAATTTCTCCCTCTGTGCAATTATACTTCCTTTCACAGATCTCTCTTCCTTTTACAGGTTTTGACTTCTAATAAACATCTCACTGTCCCACTCATTCTCTGCCCCCAACTCTGTCTCAGCATCAACTTCTGGGGAGGCCAACTTGCATCAGGGTTACTGAGGTGGTAAGAGAGCTGGGGCACATACATCACCATGCGAGAGCAGTCCTCGCACATAGTTGGTACACATTAAATATTAGCTTATTGTCATCACTAACATTATCATTGTATCAACCATATGGAACACACTAGAAGCATGGTTCTTGCAACTAAGGATATTTGTGCTCCCCTAAGTGTGTCTGGTAAGGAGCACCAAAAGGTTATGAAGTAATCCAAAACCATACAATAAGGCAATTAGTTGAAGCAATCAGAGATATTCAACCTGGAGATGGAAAACGTATGCAGACAACATGGTAGTTGTCTGTCAATACTCAAGAGGTTGTGATCTGAAAGTGAGAGCAGACTTATTTTATAGGTGAACCTAAAAGTGAAGACAGGACAAACCTAGATATCAAAATGAGGCATATTTGGGCTCAAGGTGAGGAAAGATTTTGAACATAGCTGCTAGAATAGAATGGTACAGGCTCTCAATGGAGGGACCCTTGTGAGAAATACTGTCGAGAGGACTCCTCGTCTTGATGAGAATGAGCAGGAGGGATATAGACCTGATGATTACTGAGATTACTGGTTGAAAGAAAATTTGGAAATCCAGTAGTTAAACTTTCCACAGGAAGGAGAAAGCTCATATCTACTTTCTCAGTATTCCCAAAACAAGTATCTTAGAATTGTTAGCTATGTACTGTTGATTAAATGATTGGTGAACCAACTCTGAGTGGCAAACACTTTAATTTCTAGTCTGCTAGGTTAATTAATCAATTATAATATATGTGCTCAAATAGATTGATAAACATCTATACAACTTCATCGTGTAATGGAATGCCTGGAGTTGTGGAACTTTGAAAAAATATATATGTATTTAGCAAGAGATGCTATCAAAAAAGTTCCTAGAGAGAATGGGGTTTGGGATATTCTGGAGAAACCTTATTGTTTGGGGGAAGACAACTTGAGGGGCTCCTTTTGATAATGTAGATGTGAGGTAAGGATCCTACCACTGCCTGTTCTGGACGTTTATTTCCTGTCCCCATTTTAAAAGTTGCTGGGGGAGGAAATAGACATCTTTGCCAAGGGATCAAAGAGCTTTGTGGGAACATGGTGCTCTAGCCTTTGGTAATTTTCACCTAGTTTGAAAATTATTAAACTCTATCTAATGTACTGAGTGGCTTTGCCTGGACCAGCTCTGAAGTGAAAGTGTGTGGAAGGAAAATCATGCTCTAAATTCTGAGCTGGTAATGCAGGTCTTCAAGAGGTTCTAGAGAACTCACTCAAAGCACAGCACATGGCTGACTCAGCATTCCTAGAATCATAAAGAGGTGTGGTGTGTGTGTGTGTGTGTGTGTGTGTGTGTGTGTGTGTGTGTATTCATGCCAAACTAGATGTTTCTAGTCCATATCCAAAACTGATCTCTTGTGTCAATATGGGGACTTCACAAAAAAAGTCCTTTTGTGATGTCCTGAATGCATGTTTTCAGAGGAAGGTGGCTGCTAGCTAAGTCTGATCTGCAAATGCAGCAGGGTGTCTTGTTTCAGGCTTTGCAAACTGGCTCAGCCTCTTATTTTTTGGTTATGTTAATCTGACAGAACATTTCACTTTTCTCCCCTTACCTCTGTTTGGTTTCTCTTGGGTGATCATTGCAAAGGTTAACCCTAAAGGGTCTTGTCTCCTAGGAAGGCTCTCTTCAGTTTGCAATAAGCTTTTGTGAAAAGACCAGAGGCAGCTTTCATACTGAGAAGAGACTTTGTCTTTTTCTGCTCTCTTCGGAGAAACTGCCACCAGAAAACCTGGTATCTACATAGCTCATGCCTGGATCACTAAATTACTGCTGGACGCCATGATTTTTGGCAGCAGCAAATACGATTAAGAATGATGCATTTCAGGGGACTGATGAGATTTTTCTGACGTCTTTTCTCTGAATCACTAATAACCAAGACTGACCCTCTTTGTTTGAATAAAACCCCTCGGCTTCATAGACTATTATAAAAAGGGAATGAGAGACCCTCATGAGAAAAGAAAACCATTTTCCAGATAAGTGGGAGGCACTAAGAGTAGATTTATTTGAACACTAAAAGGGAGATAAACTTCTTTTATGAGGTGGAATATGCCAGATGTTACTGGTTAGGATAAGCTAGCTCACAACACAATCTATAATCACGTATACCATGACATTGCCATGATCCAATGAGCCTAAACTGATTTCAGTCAAGCTAAATTTCAAACTGAGATTAATATTAACCACCACATTAGTGATTTTTTATGGTGCTTCTATCTCCTTTGTTACTTTGGGACCCTTCTTTAGGTGGTGAGGACTCTCTGTAAAGGTGAGACATTCAGTCATAACTCAATAAATTTCAAACACAAAGATATTTGTTCAAAAGCCTCAGCTTCAAAGTCTGATGAGATGATGGTGAATCAAGGAAACCAGGACTTTATTATTTTTTTTAAGCACTAGTTAAAAAGGGCAATGAGCGTGCTCTAGCTAGTAATGGAATCCTCAATGAGCACTTCAGTGATAAAGTAAGAAAAATGAGTTGAAATTCATATGTCTGCAGGGGCGAATCATGAGACCATATGTAGAGAAGCCGGAGCAGATTCCTGCTAAACTGTACCTGTAAATGTCTTGCCAGGCACTGTATAAATGTTTAACTCAAGGAACAGAAAGAAATTGTGCCCACTATCCTCTGTGATAACATACAATCTGATAATTTGATGTTTCCCCAAATACCCTGCAGTATAGAGTAAACACTTCTCTGTCCTTTGAAGTAGCTGATAAGAATGTCTTTGAGGTTTTTAATTGAATGCTAAAGGTTGATTTCAGAAACTTCCTATTGTCTGGCACTATTCACCTTATAAATTCAACTAGCCATGTAGTCTCAGAAAAAAAAAAGAAAAAGAAAAAAGAGGTAAAAACTAAAAAAACAAAACAAAACGTATTTCATTCAGTTTCTCCTGCTGTTTCCTTTTTTTTAAAAGATTTTATTGGGGAATTGGGGGAGGGGAACAGACAAGTTGTTGTCCTTTTGTTCTTCAGTCTACTTGTGGAGGATTTTGCTTTATTGGCCCATGTTGGTATTATCATTGTGCTCTTCCTGGCTGAGGCAGTCGCCCACCAGCCATTGAAAGGCAGCTCAGGGCTGCTCAAAGCAGCTCACGAAAGTGCACGCCAGCTGCCGGCCAGCCCCACTGCAGCCTACGCATCACAGCGAGACTCACAGCAGCCCAGCTCCAGGTGGAGCTGTTCTTTGCCATCTTAGCTGTAGAGGGCGCAGTGTCACTGGTCCACATGTGGGATCTGAACCCGGGGCCTGATGCTCAGAGCTGGCTTCCCAAGTTAATGCCTAACCAATGTGCCACTTAGCCAGCCCTCCTGGTGTTTCCTTTACATATAACCTTTGAGTTAGATAATTCTCTCCCAAAGGATTAACACTTTCTGTCACTAATCTCTAGATAACACAGTCAAGGGAAAGAGAGAATAGATACAATAATAGATTTGAGTCTCTGGATTTTTTTACATAGCCATTTTCAGGGCAGGAAAGGGGCCGGACCAAAGAATAAATTGACCTAGAGAGAAAATATCTACTTGTCCATAGAGAGACCACATGGACTTGATGGAAGGAAGCTTATAATGTACAAGATTTTTTTTTTTTACAGCAAATTTTAAATGTTTTAAAATGCTGTATAGGCAGGACAAAACTAGGGGTGGTAAATTAGCCATTAGTCTGCAATTTTTTGAAGATTTTAAACCAATATTTTATATGCTCTGTAGTGAATTCATTCTACTTTGACCAAAGCAAGTGTACAGGAGTTATAGAGCTCCATAGCAGCATTGTTCTTAATAGCAACAAATAGGAAATAATCGTTTCCACTGGCGTATGACTGACTGTATCAATCAGGAGTCTGTAAACTATGACCCATAGGGCCAAATCCAGCCTGCAGTCATGACTTTTATAAATGTAATTTAGTTTATTTTCAAATATAAATGTGTTTTCTAGAAAGTTTTTATTGTGTACAGCCATACCTGTCAATTATGTGTTGTGCATGGCAGAGTTAAATCATTGTGAAAAAGACCATATAACTCACAAAGCCTAAAATATTAACTATATGACCCTTTGCAGAAAGAATTTACCAACCACTGATATAAATGTTTGCACAATTATGTTCAATGGAACAATCTATTACTATTAAAAGAATACAAAGATTGATGTAGGATACATGAAAAGATATCTGATCTCAAGAAAAAGTGTAACAAAATAGTATGATGTAAGTATTTTTAGATTCATTTGCCTAAAAACAAAGAATATAAATATACATCAAAAATTTCCAGAAGAGTACAAAAAACTTAGTGATTACCTCTGGGGAGTGGACATACAAGGTGGCACTAGGGAGAGGGAGAAATATTTATTTGATATTCTCTATCATTAAAATTTTCTAATTTCCATACAGTGCATTTATATTTGAAAATAAACTACTAAATTAGATTTATAGAAGTCATGGGCATTTGTAAAGAATATATGTATATGGGCCAGCTGAGTGGTGCATTGGTTAAGAGTTGGCTTGGGGACGCCAGCTCTGAGCAGCAGGGCCCTGGTTCAAATCCCACATGCAGGCCTGTGACGCTGCACCCTCTACAGCTAAGATGGTGAACAACAGCTCGATCTGGAGCTAGGCTGCCATGAGTCGTTGGCAATGGTGTAGGTTACAGTGAGGCTGTCTGGCAGCTGGTGTGCCCTTTTGTGAGCTGCCGGGAGCGGCTGTCCAATGGCCGGTGGGTGACTGCCTCACCTGGGAAGAGCGCAATGACGATACCAACATGGGCCAGTGAAGCAACGTCCTCCACAACTAGCCTGAAGAACAAAAAGGACAACTTGTCTGTTCCCCTTCCCCAATTCCCCAATAAAATCTTAAAGAAAAAAAAAAAGAATATATGTATATATATAAATTAATATACTGATTCATGAATTAATCAGTATGAATTAATATAATGTTTAACGGCATAATAATAATGCGAGTCTTCTTTTTCATATATATATATATATATATATATATATATATATATATATATATATATATGCTTTTAATTTCTTGCCCTTCAGAAAGACATCATATAACATTTGCCAACCATCATGTCTGGATTGTTCCCTTTACCTCTGATCTTAGAAAAAGGATTTTCTATACAATAACACTCACGGTACTTATAAATCTCTTTATACTCAAGAGGAAGACCCAGTAATGAAAATATTGACATTTCTGTTCAGAGTTTTTTAGGTCCTTGAATTTACCTTTAGAAAAAACTCTGTTCAAATGCTGACCAGCTCCGCTCTTGCTCAGTTCTTATCTTTTATAGGCTTGTGTTGAAAGATAATGAATCTGATTAGATAGGGAGAACATATGATATATTCTTTGTGAATTGCTGTATCTGATTTTCTCTTGTGCCTCTTTTTGTGTTAATTATCGTAAATTCTTTCTGCAAGCTAAAGTCACTGAGGCTAAAAGTGCATACATTTTAAAATTATTGCTAGTCACTGAGAAACAGACAATGGAAATTGTGACATTAATACAAAAAAAAATAGTCTACTTATTCTAATACTGGCTTATGTGTCACCTAGCCTTCCTTTGTAAGACTGGCTTTTTAAATAAGTTAAAAGCTTATTTTACAAAGAAGACAGAATACTCATGAGATACTGTGAAACTGAGATGACATGTCATCTAGGTCTTTGTCACAGTGATGTGTTTTTAGGTGCTCAACCAAGACTGCAGAGTGTTGCCATCTCTTAAGCATCACTTATTAATTACCTACTGCATGCTCACAGTTCTATGACACATTGTGGATGGATACTAAAGAAGAAAATATATGGACTCCACTTTTAAGAATTTTCCCATTCAGCTAAGAAAACATGATCAGACTACTTGGATATGACTTAAGAATTTTTACAACATTTTCATGACCAAGTGGAAAATGCTCTACCACATATCAGCTGAATGATGTTTTTTAAAATTTGTTTACAATTTAATTATTTATTTTGACATTCAATATTATTTTATATTAATTTCAGGTATACAGACAGCATAATGATTAGATATTTACATAATTTAAGAAGTGATCTCCCTGACTAGCCTAATACCAACCTGGCACCATACATAGTTATTACCATATTATTGACTATATTCCCTATGCTTTACTTTACATCCCCATGACATTTTGTAACTACCAATTTTTACTTAATCCCTTCACCTTTTTCAGCATGCCCCCAACCCTGATCCCATCTATCACTTTGATAAATGTAGGACCCATCTGATATCATACATAGTGATTACAATATTATCGATTGTATTCCTTATGCTATGCCCTACATCCCCATGACTACTTGCAACAACAAATTTGTACTTCTTAATTCTTTCCTTTTTTACTTACTCCTAACACCCTGCCCACCTGGCAATCATCAAAATGTCTCTGTCTCTATGAGTTTGTTTCTGTTTTATTTGTTTTTATATTTTGTTCTTTAGATTCAACATTTAAGCAAAATTACATTGCATCTGTCTTTCTCTGTCTGACATACTCCACTCAGCACAATACTTTCCAGGTCCATCCGTACCACGCAGATGGCAAGAACCATTCCCATCCATGGCCGAGCAATATTCCATTGTATATATGTACCACCTTCTCTTTATCCATCCGTCCATTGATGAACACCCAGGATCCCTCCACAACTTGGCCATTGTAAACAATGCTGCAATGAATATATGGATTTACATGTCCTCTCAAAGTAGCATTTTGGGTTTCTTCAGATAAATATCCGGAAGTGAGATTACTGGGTCCTTCTCTGTCTCTTGTTATAGCTTTTGTTTTAAAATCTATTTTATCTGATGTAAGTATTGCTATCTCAGCTATTTTTTTTTTGTTCCATTATCATGAAATATCTTTTCCCCATCCTTTTACTTTCAGTTTGTGTTCGCGTTTTGCTCTGAAATGAATCTCTTATAGGCAGCATATGTAAGGGTCTTGTTTTCTTATTCATTCAGCACTCTATCTTTTGATTGGAACATTTAATCCATTTACACTTAAAGTAATTGTTTATAGATACCTAGTTATTTCCATCTTTGTTTTCTGCTTCTTCTTAAAGAAGTCCCTTTAAAATTCCACGTAATACTGGTTTGGTGGTGATGAACTCCTTTTGCTTTTTCTTGTCTGGGAAGCTCTTTATCTGTCCTTCAATTTTAAAAGATATAATAGCTGTGTTGGGTAGAGTAATCTTGGTTGTAGATCCTTTCTTTTCATCACTTTGAATATTTCCTGCCAATCCCTTCTGACCTACAAAGTTTCTGTAGAGAAATCAGCTGAGAGTCTTATGCAGCTCTCTTGTAGGTAACTAACTGCTTTTCTCTTGCTGCTTTTAAGATTCTCTCCTTGTCTTTAACCTTTCAAATTTTAATTATGATATGTCTTGGTGTTGGCCTCTTTGAGTTCATCCTGTTTGGGACTCTGTTCTTCCTGGGCATGTATCTCTATTTCCTTCACCAGGTTAGGGAAGTTTTCTATCATTATTTCTTCAAATATGTTTTCAATTCCTTACTCTCTCTCTTCTCCTTCTGGTACCCCTATGATGCAAATATTGGTATGCTTGATGTCCCAGAGGCCCCTTACATTCTCCTCACTGTTTTGTATTCTTTTGTCTTTTTTTCTGTTCCGATTGGGTGTTTTCTGCTCCCTTATCTTCTAAATCACTGATTTGATCCTCTGCTTTGTCTAATCTACTGTTGATTTCCTCAAATATATTCTTCATTTCAGTTATTATATTCTTTATTTCTGACTAGTTCTTTTTTATGTTTTGTATCTCCATTTTTATGTTTTTTATCTCGTTGTTGAAGTTCTCCCCTAGATCACTGAGCATCCTAATAACCAGTGTTTGGAACTTTGCATCTAGTAGATTGCATGTCTACATTTTGTTTAGTTCTTTTTCTAGAACTTTATTCTGTTCTTTTTTTGGGGGACATGTTTCTTTGTATCCTCATTTTGACTGCCTTCCTGTGTTTATTTCTGTGTATCAGTTAGGGTTGCTATGCCCCTCAGTCTGCATAGAGTATCCTTATCTAGTAGGTTTCCCGAGGGACCCAGTGGTGCAGTCTCCCTGGTCACCTGCTCTGAGTGTTCTGGATGTGTCCTTTGTATGAGTTGTGTGTGCCCTTCTGTTGTAGTTGAGCCTTGGTTGCTGTTTGCACATGAATGGGAGGGATTAACACTAAGGCTGATGGGTTATGAGGACTGGCTGTGACTACAGTGGAGGAGCTATGGTGCAAGGGCTGACACTACATAGCAGGGTTTGCTCAACAGAACTCTGGTGTCTGCCCAGTCTACCCTTGTCATATGTTGTCCTTGGAGGCAACCAGGTGATGCTCCAGCTTGTTCCAAAGCTGTCTACCAGGGGTGCCAGCCCAGGGGCCCCCTGGGAGGGAACCTGCTGCAGGCCAAGTTT
Source organism: Aselliscus stoliczkanus (assembly GCA_033961575.1). NCBI lineage: Eukaryota > Metazoa > Chordata > Mammalia > Chiroptera > Hipposideridae > Aselliscus > Aselliscus stoliczkanus. The sequence goes on along the minus strand of CM066732.1, from coordinate 73,110,360 downwards.
ATCTGTAGCTTGTGATCTGCCTGGGGCCACCTGGTATAAGCCACAAAGCAATCTGCAGATGGCCACTACCTACACTGGGCTTTGAGGTGCTCCAAGAGGCCATCTGTGAACTGAGGCTGGCTGTCACTAGTGCCTGGGTTAGGGCTGCTCAGCCAAAGGTACGGGACATGCCAAAGCCAGATGTTGCTTGTTTGTGCTTTGTGAACCTTTGAGAGATTTTATGAAAGTCCACAATGTGAGCTAAGAAAGATTGTTTATATGGAAAAGCTACTAGAAACAGCTTGGGTGTGCCAGAAAGTTGGGTGGGGCAGATTCTCTGGGAATCACTAGAGCATGGCAGATGAAAGATGATAGCCAGTTTGATGGAGACCCAGATCTTTATGTCTGCATGCAGAGACATGGGGAGGAGGGCTCAAGAAAGAAACAACAACTTTCGCCAGCTCCTGTGTCTGGGAGAAAGCTGCCCCTTCAACCCTCATCCTGGGGACAGACAATTTAGTTCATCCCCTGTATGCCCCTGGCTTCTGCCCCAGAGAGAGTGAATCTATTAGGGAGTAAGTCCATATGCAGGCCCTTTAAAAGGTGCACCTGTACTCCAGTCACCCTCTGTCTCACAATCTCCACTGGTTTTCACAACCAGAAGTTATGGAGACTTCTCTTCCTGGCACTGGAACCCTGGTCTGGGAAGCCTGGTATGGGGTAGAGTCCATTTGCTCCTCTTGGGGGAACTTTCACAGCCAAGATATTGCTCCCAATTTTTAATGGTCGCACACTGGTGTGGGACTAGCGCATTCCATGTTTCTGTTCCTCCTACCAATCTCGAGGTGGTTTCTTCTGTATGTCCATAGTTATAGGGCTTTGGTTCAACTAGACTTCAGTTGATTCTCATTAATGGTTGTTCTGTGGTTTAATTGTAATTGATGTGGTCCTGAGAGGAGGTGAGTACAGCGTTTACCTACTCTGCCATCTTGACTGGAAATCTCTTATGAATATTTTTGCTGAACATCTATGTAATATCTTCTATTTATTTTGACTAGTAAATAAAGTAAGTGTTGTTTCATGTTTAAACATTTACCTAAAATTTTAGGTTCACTATTTGCTTTAGGTGATTACAATTTACCTCTTCATTAATGTATTATAGTGAAGAAAACATTAAAGCACTTTATCCCAATTAAATAGTTTATATCTTTTTAGTATATTTCCACTATGAGGAATTTCACATAATGCTGCTTGTTTTCCCATGTAGTTTATGAAGCACTATTTTAGAAACCACATGAGTCTTAAAACATTTTTATTCCATTGAAGACCGTTTTTTAAGTTAAATTTATTAGGGTGACATTGGTTAATAATAGCACCATATAAGTTTTAGATGTACATCTTTATGATACAACATCTGATATTCACCTGAAGTCCAGCCTCCTTCTATCATACTTGACCCTCCTCATTCTGAGTCTTTTAAACATTTTTAACTTTCATTTCTAATTTTATAGGAAAATGTTTGATTTGAGACAAATTTAAATATTTGATTTTTTTTATCTGCAAAATGGAAAGAAAAATGCCACTGGCCTTATCAAGTCAATTTTTGTGTGTGTGTTATAAAGAATTTTGCAGTGTTCAATAAATTATCAATTCTTTCAAATATATCATCTTGGCACAGTTTTCACACAATCAAAATGTGAACAGTCACAAGAAGGATTTTTTTGTGTGTGTTGTAAGTGGGCATGGAACTGATGAAAAAAAACTTTGTTCTAAGAGATCTAAATTTTGGAATTTTAGATTCTTTGATCACAAGTGATCCCGTGAAGGTTACACATCAACTGTGAAAAATTAGAGAACATGAACTTCAAATAAAAGCAATATCAATGTCCCTTTCAGCATGAAAATTCTACTATTGGAACCAGTGCCTTTGATTCTTATCTCTAAAATGGGGTGGCTATATTACCAAATCACCTCCCCAAATTCAGGTTCATGTGCCTGATGTGCTAGTTTACCAAAACACTGAGATACTAGTGCTTGGCAATAGAGAAAGACTTTTATTGATTTGGCCACTGTGAAAGGACAGGAGAGCAAAATCTCTTAAACCCATTTCTCCTAAAAAGCACAAGTAGGGAGTTTTCAAGCAGCTAGGGAGTAAGGGAGGTGGGGTTTCAGGGAACCAAGGAGAAAGTCTATGTTTCTTCATTTTGTGCAACCAGACTTCTGGGCATCAACAGCTAGTCTCAATTTTCTTAAAGGCATTTATTTTTTCTGCAAAATAAACTCAAATTCTCCTTATGAGCATGGAGTTATCTCCTGCTTGGCAAAGAAACAGTACATAAGCAACACAAAATTATATTGTGAGAACAAGGGGTGCTGCATGTAACACCACATTTCTGCAAAATATCTCATGATTGTGTGACATCGGTGACATTATCTTAAAGCAAAAAGCAGAAACTAGGCATCTTGTGACTATCACCATTGTTTAAGCTATCATTGTTTTTTTGCTTTACAAGCTATATTTTTCTATTATCTCAAGCAAAGTGTACTTTTAAACATTTCTCCTGGAACTTGCTTTATAGGCAGGCCTTCAGAACATAACATATTTTGATTATAATCTACATGACAACCAAAGCAATTGAAACATTTAGTTAAAGCCTATACCTGCATCTGTTGACTTGATGATCTAATATAATACCTAAGCATGTTTATTTTTGGCTGTCATTGCAGGCTTCAGTTATACCTACTTTGCCAATTGTTGTGAAAATTAAATGAATTTATACTAGAGAAACTTATAAATGATAAACTTGTATACCAGAACTTTGCAAAATATGGTACACAGTCGCTGTTGGTTTGCAAGATGATTTTCAGGGGGATGAAATATTTTGCCTTCTAATGATTATATATTTATTTTGTATTTGCCTTTTGTTTATGGTGAGTGATATGTTACATTTATGGTAGCTTCCCTTGAAATTAGTTTCCAAAGGTACAAGTATGGGTCAACTTAGTGAAAAATATTAAATAACTCATGCTACAGGTGGAATGCAAATGTGACAAAAATCATGATGATCTGAAATGAATGACTAAAGTTCGAAAAACACTGCGTTATAGAGATATAAATTTAATTTGGATTTTCATGTTTTGCCTTATGGTCCTCAATTGGCATTGTTTAATCTGCTGTGGCTACAAACATACTATGATAAAACAAGACAAATTTCTTCCTTTTGCAGTAAAGGAAGAAAGAAAAGAAGCAGATACTTAAAGCATCCAGGAAAGGAACCCTACTATAGCTGAAATACTGGCCAATGCGGGATCCATAGTCCCAAGATAGTGTAGATTGGGCTGATTTTACTGAAAGAAGAAAAACAGCAGTTAACCAGAGGATTGAAAAATATACTTCTAAGAAGGATTTCCAACATTTTTGAGAAATTAACTTTAGGCACATTAAAGAATGTTCTGAAGAAGTGTGATGCTCATGATAAGTGAATCAACTGCACATCCAATCTGACGCCCACTGATTTTCCAGCCCAGTGAGTCACCATCATTAAAGCTGCTAGAATTAGGTAAGAGCAACAAATAAGAGAGAGGAGGAGCCTTAGGAAATCCACTTCTGTGTTCACAAACTAAAGCTCCTGGAATTTTGCCGAATATGGCTTTCATGACTCTCGGTGACAGAGGCAAACCAAGGTCAAGAGTTGGGTTGGGGTGCATGTCTTCCTCTGTGACTTGGAAAGCAAAACTCTCATGTTTATAACAGTGACAGGCCCACCCTGGAATTTCCTCCCAAGACTTTTCTACCCTGCCCAGTAAAAAGCTCCATGGGCAGAGGGCCCTTTTCCAGGGTGCTAGTCCATATTTACCTTACTTCTCCCTAAATCTGCTTGAAAAGAATACATTTTGTTTCCTCTTCCAGTTTCATGCCCTCAATATAGGAGTTTTAGCCAAGTTACTGCATTGAAAGTTGAGGACTCTCAGTCTCACAAAGTTCCAATCTCCAACTTTCATTTAGGAGATGGAAACTTCTTGATCTCTAGTACCTGCCTGTGTGACTACTGATTTTTTATATCTCTGAAAATTCAGATGGCTAAGGAACTACTTATGCAGCAGGTCAGTGACAAGACGGAGGATCTATCTTGATTATTTTTTTGAAAGATTCTTTGAAGCCTGCCATTTAACCGCAGCAGGGGATTTAGGATTGTTCAGCCACATATAGTGATTTTATTCCTCTGGAACCTTTATATGAACTATTACACTTTTTAGAAACGAGACCAAATAGAGCTCTGCAAGGTAAGCAAAAGCAAATCTGCTAATTTAGGTCTATAAGATAGTATTTTTATCAGAAAGAACATTCAGCTTAGATCAGTTATTCATCTAAGTTAAGGAAATCAAAAAAGAGAGCAAGACTAGCAAATTACCTTTGCTGATGGTCGAAACCAGGCCTATCTTGGACTCTTTTTAATCGTCTTTCTCAGCGTAAAACCTAGTTACTAGGATACGGCCGTGTGGCAGCATCTTTATTAGAAATTGTGTGCGAGAAAAAAAGGTCAGAGGCTCATTTCCAATAATGGTTTGACAAGTAACATGAAGAAAAGGGCAGGAAGGAATTGAGATTTGTGGTGTTTTCCTATATAAAGATTTTGAGTTAATGTCTTTCATGTGACTAGGAAGTCTCCAAAAATACATTTTATTATTCTCAGGGCTTGAAAGCAAAAGAGACATGATAGCATATTATTATCAAAATTAAAACTAGGAAGCCTAAAAAGATATATAAATATCCTTTCTAAAGGATCAGGTAAATATCAAAATATCAGGTAAAGTAAAAAAAATCCCATCATCTGTCATCAATGAAAATTTTCTTATTTTAACTCTGGCTAGCTGCAAGAGATGTATGATTATATAGATATTAATAGAAGTCACACCTCCAGGTATCACAATTCGAAAGTAGTCAACAGCTGAATGGCTAAGCATTTAGAAAATTTTACAAATCCAGGTTTCCCTCCTTGAAAAAATTCTACAGGTGGTCATTATCATTCTCTGTACTAGTACATCTTTTCTATCAGAATAGAGATATATTTGTAAAATTTGCAATAATGAAAATTTCTTTGAATTAGATCCTATCTTACCATTCTTTTAACAAAATAAGAGCTATACTAATAAAGTACTGAAATTCACATAAAGATACAAAAATCTCTACAGTAACATGTTTAAATTATTAACAGTACAATTTGCTGAGAGATAAATAAACCAAGAAAATAAAAATACCTGACATCCTGGCTGCTCTGCCTTATTGTACGTTTTCTGCTTTCCTCCCAGACCCTGGGCTAGGAAGACCTTGTACGTTTTGGCTTCCAACAAATCTGGTATTGAAACCCAGGTCTACCAATTTATTAGCTGTGTGACCTCAGGAGGATCACACAGCTCTTTTGAGGCTCAGTTTCTTCAACTACAAAATGGACTTTGTTTTGGGGCTTATTGTGATAATTAAAAGAGTTCACATATTTAAGCTGTAGGTATTTAATAAATATTAACTATTACTATTACTACTAGAATTTGGAGGGAGAGCCAATAAAGAACACTCTTCTTCCCCACATAAGGCTGGAAACAACAGAGAAATGGACATAGAAGTCAGACAGATGGATCTCAAATTACTAATAACAGCTGGATGGAAGGCATGACTGTGGAGGCACAATGAGCTTGCTAATGATTCCCCACTGGATAAAATCTACCCATCCAGTCACTGGCACAGCTGAATGGGGACAGGTCTTTTACATCATGGAGGAGGGTAGATCAGAGCTACTTTCCCACTATGCGGGGTGGCTTCAAAAGAGAGAGAGTGACTAGAGAACCTGAGTCATGCATCCCTAGACAATTCTAAATGACACTATCATTCCCTGTTCTGAAAGAGTGAAGATGGGGAGTGAGAGAGGCTGGGAAGTTTCTCCGTGGAGAAACATAAGATGGAGGAGCATTGAGATTTGTCCCAAAATATTATTATACTTTTGATGGGTATAATCTTAGATGTTTTTATGTCTTTTACCAGCTAAAAATTGATTACAATGCTTATAAATTTATATGTAACTGTATTTGTGTGTGTATGTATATATATATATATATATATAATACATACTGGGGATACCAAAAAAATGTATACACATAACTTGTATTCATCTTTTGGTTATTAATGTGTATTGAGTATTATAATTTAATATAGTTTTTTCCTTTCTTAAAATGCGTATACATTTTCTGGCACCGTGTGTGTGTGTGTGTGTGTGTGTGTGTGTGTGTGTGTGTGTGTGTATTTTTTTCATTCCTTCTTCTTTGAAATTTTCTCTTATTGTGGTAAATTAAACTATTGTTCCAAATCATTGCCTTCTTTGCACAAATGGATTTTCCATACTTGCCCTTTGACACAAATTTCTCAGTATCTCCCCTACAGGTGAAACATATGTCCTTGTCCCATTAACTTTGGCCATGGTCATGTGACATGCTTGGGCAGTGGAATATGTGTAGATATGAGGTAAACCATGTCTGAGCAGAAGCTTCAAATGAGCTTGTGTGATTTGTTTCCAGCTCCCCTTGACCATCTGCCCTCCACCATGAGAACACCAGGCCTAGCCTAGGTCTGTCCATTCCTTCAGTCTGGATCCCAAGATGGGTGGACACCCAGAGCTGGCCCAGTGGACACAGCTCAGCCTAGGTATGCCCCTACCTGGTTAGGTATGTAACCAACATCTGCAGCCGACCTGCAACCTTTATGTAAAAGAAGAACTATTGTTGTAAGCCACTGCAATTTTAGGGTTATTAGTACCACAAAACAGCTGATTAAATAGTACTCCATTTGTGCTTACTAGATTCTTGACCAGATAGCTTACAGAGTCATATTTCAGGTGAGAGCAAGGACAGCAGTCAAAGCTCAGGACTAGCCCTTCTAAAACCTGTGGAATTGTTCTGTTCAGCCCAACACCTGTTCACCTGTTACTAACATAATAGTGACAGCCAGGTTTCTCACTGAGGCTGTTAGCGCTTTTTGAGCTGGGTGAGGAATAGGATATGTTCAGACACTGGCCAGGTGCTGAAGCGTTCTGTCAATCAATGCCAGAGGGAAGCACCATCTGTCTGTCTGTCTGAGGGCCACCTGGATTTCCTGATCTGTTTATTCAGAGGGAGTGTTTTGTTAAAGTGACTCTCCTTGTTTTAAGTTCTAGTAAGTGCGTGGCAGTCAGGAGTGAACTAAATTGTCTTGGTCCCTGTGAGTGATGTAATTTAACATGAGAGTGTTCCAAGTGTGCGATTGGATTTGCGAAAGTGAATTACAGAGAAAAGGTTAAATCTTATTACAACAGAACATATTATAATGAAGTGTTTATGGCCCAAAAGATTTCCAAAACCTAGTCATGGCCAATATATTCTGAGAAATACTAAAATAAAATTTCATGTTTCTTGCTTTGTACAATGTAATTTGACTTACAAATGGATTTTTTTTTTTTTTTTTGTGGGGGGCAGAACAGTGTATTGCAGAATGGTAGCAGAAAGACTTGTACTGAACTAACAGGACTCATTTTCAATGCCTAACTACACTAAATCCTAACTATGTATTTTTGGGCAAGTCACACTGAGCTGTTTCTACTTTCCCCACCCACAAAACAGGAACAGTAATAAACTGACATAACAAGGTTGATTATGGATTACATGAAATTATATATTTAAACCACTCAACACGCTGCTGGCATATTGTAAACTCTTGGTATTTGTTAGATATTTTTTCTTTTAATCTCTAGATTTTTTAAAATTTGTTTTACAAATTCACATAGTACAAAATTCAAAAGGTACAAGAATGTATATAGTGAACTACTTCCCTCTTACTCTTATATTCTTGTGCCTCAGCCATCCAGTTTCCTCCGGGGCCCAGTTTTTTGTTTTTTTTTTTAATTGAAGTAAAACATATTCACATAACACAAAACGCATTATTTTAACCATTTTAAAGTGTATAATTCAGTGATTTTTAGTATATTAGCGTTTTGCAACCATAATTCCTATTTAATTCCAGAATATTTCTATCACCCAAAAATGCAACTCTGTAAACTTCCCAGTCCTCCCTCCCTGTTCCCTGGCAACCACTAATCTACTTTCTATCTCTATGGATTTGCCTATTTCATATAAATGAAATCATGCAATATGTGGCAACTTGTGTTTTTGGTTTTTTCATTTTGCATGTTTTCAGGATTCATTTATGTTGTAGCATGTATCAGAAGTTCATTCCGAGTCAGGGGAGTTGTGATAGATATGTATGATATGGCAGGGGGGAGTGGTGTGGCAAACTGGGGGAGGGGGGTTGTCACTTTGGGGGGTAAAGAGTATAACTAGTGCATTGTGTTGTACACCTGAAACTAATAAAAAATAATAAAGAAAAAAGAAAAAAAAAGTTCATTCCTTTTTAGAGCTCAGTACTATCCCATTTTGTTAGACATCTTTTAACTATAATCTTTGCCATAAATAATTATGTATAAAGACAAACAACATTCAATATTTTAAAAAGTTTCAGCTGTTGATACTTTCAGATGATTAAAATATGCATGAAATTTCATCAAAAACTGAAATCTACTGTGATGATAGAGGGAATAAAAGGAGAAAAAGGAAATATTGGTTTGTTTTGACAATAGACAAGGCAGTAATTTCCATAAATGTTCTACAACAAACATCAAGTATTTGAACATTTCAAAATGCCTTTTAGTAATAATTATACTCCTTTACTGTCTATAGCACTTACTCTTTTCAAGGTAATTTGCTAGCTATTTTTAAAAAATCTCCCAACTCTTTTATTATAAAAGTTATTTACATATTTTATATCCATACAATGCTTCTCTATCAAAGTCAATGATATTTCTAAAAATACTGAATGTTGAAAACTTCCACACCAAATACTCTCAAGGTTTTATTTTTTTGCTTAACCAACTCACTTTTTTCTAAAGGTTTACTCCTTTGACAAGAGCAACCCAGATTATATACTGACTCATTTCTGAAACTTTTTTATATTGTGAAATTTCAAACAAACACACAATAGAAAATATAAAAATATGAGTATTAATACACATAATCACACCTCAAATTTTTAGTTTTGTGTTTTTTTTTAAATAAGATACTAGAGAAAAAGCTAAGCTCCTCTTTGTAACTTTCCTTCTTTTCCTTCCTCTGTTCTCCAAATGTATCTGCTGTTCCTGATTTTGCTACAGTTTTGCATCATTTTAACCTATAAACATTGCATATTGTAATTATTATGATACAAATTCCATTTTTCTCAATATCATATGTTCAAATGTAACCATCTTGACTAATGTAAATCTACAGCATTCATTGAAACTGTTGTAGAATATTCCTTTGTAGGAGCAAGTGACAATTTATCCATTTTCAGGTTTGTGTTTGTACATTTTTGCTATTCAGCAGATGCTGTTGTTTTGGCCCTTAGACCCTTGGCATTCACTTCCTCAGGATGCAGTCTGCCTCCTGTGACACCGTGCTGGAGGGTTTTTGTTCTGACACACTCAGTCCACATGCAGGGCACGTTGAAATGCCTGAGAGTCTGAAATAGCCTTCATTCAATAATAGATGTGAATTTGGCAGATAAACCCCAGCTCTTTTCACAGCTATTATGAGAGAGCTTTGAGATGTGTCCTGCACCAGAATTTGCCTCAATAGCCCATCGTGGCAATTTGTTGATTATGCACCCTTTGGCTTTCTGCCTTTCCCTGTTTCACATCTCTATTTGCCCACTAACTTTTCCTCCTCGAAATAACTATGTGCACTCAGATTCTTGTTTCGGGACTTATCCTTGGGAACCTAAACTAAGGCTTCTACTCAAAACATGCCTGTAATAAACATTGTACATTTTTCCTTATCCACATGAAGATGATCAGCAAGGTCCACTTTTGGTGTTTGATTTCTGCTCACATTGATACCTCTGCCAATAGGCCCAACCCCACACCCTCCACTTCTACTTGTAGAAATTGATGGACTGTTCATCAGCCTTTCTCCATGAAGTTTTTCCCAGATTCCATTTCCACTTGTCATCTTGCATAATGTCTTGGTCCAGTAAATCGTTAATTATTTGAAGATGATCTCTCACAACATGGGGCATATTCCCCTGTCTGTTAGTTGGGCTGCTTCTATATTATGGACACAGACTGTTGTACGCCTTTGGCATCTTCTTCAGACTCTAGCTTTGTTCTTTGCACATAATATTAGCAAACCAATGTGTTGACTTTAATTTTTTTTATAAACATCCATTACCTCTTTTGTAGTATATTCACCCTAATTTTGTCTACATGGCTGAGAATAGTAGCCCTTAATTTGGTGTATAAAATCCTGTACAGTGGGCCTTTTTGTATTTCTTGAGGCTCATCTTAAAACAGCATGTCCTTCTCTGCTTTAGTCACACTGTCCTGCCAACCCCCCAAAATATGTGCAGGGCCTTTGTATATATTTTCCCAGTGTATGAAATGATCTCCCTCTCATTCAACTTTTTAATTTTTACTCATTTTTAGACTTGATCTCAATTGTCTCTTCTCCACGGATGCCCTCCTTTACCTCCTTGCCTATGCCGAGTTTCCCCCTTGTCTGCCCTGATACCATAGACTTTTCATTGGCAGTGTTTATTAGAGTGGCAATTTTATGTTTATTTGTATGATTATTGGATTAATCTTCATCTTACTCATTGACTGTTATGCTTCTTGAAGACATGGGGAATATTTGGTTCACTTCCCCATTGTATCTCTCGCATCCAATACAATGCTGGGTACACAGTAAATTCCTAATGGATATTTGTTGAATGAGAGTCTGAATAACTGTTCTGTCCCCTGCAAAAGTAAGTCCCAGGTACAGTACTTCATGATCAGCAAAGAAATATATATGAGCAGGGCATCAATGGACCTTTATCTGCTTTAGCCAAATAGTCTGGGAAAACTTCCAGGGTGTCAAGACACCAGTCATAGCTTCCAACAATCAGTGACTCCCTGCAGCAGTTCTTAGTGACCTGCTATTGCTGACTCTTGCCCTTTGAAAATTATATCGTCCCCAAGCAAATGCCAGAATGCTGTCTGTGTTAGTTGGACTTCAACTGCAGGCCACTCTAAATATACTCAGGTGCCATTTAACTTTAAAACTCTATCTAAAAATAATCTGGTTGTTGAACCATAGAAGAATAATACACAATTTAAATTCAGGTTTCATATGGCACATAGATATTTAAAAATAGGCCATCTTGCATTTGGTTTCTGACACTAAAAAACCTGTCTTCCTGTGAGGCATGAATTTCAGACAACCCTGTGACATCACATACCAAATCTGACACTGTAGGCGGCTGACATATATATGTTATTATTATTCATATTCTTTATCTTAAAAATTTCTCTTACGTCTAATAATACTAAACTTTATTGCCACTTATTAGTCTTACAACGATGGCAATATATTATGGCACAGAGGGTTTTAAAAAGTACTTGTCTTTTGGCCACTTCAGTGAAGTGACTTCTCCTGACTCTATCCCCAAATCTCTTTTTGAAAATCTCCAAAATGATACAGGAGGTTGTGTTTGAGTACAGATAAAATATTTTGACTTCAGGGTACCATGTTTATATATCCTTATTACAAATACCCTCACCGTATTTATAGCTTTGTCAAGAACACAGTCCATGAACAGATGTCAGCAGTTAACAGGACATATACAATGGCAGCATATCTAGGCTGTAACTGGGCCAAGGCCTCCTTCAGCAGCAGCATCTATTGTCTCCCCACAGCCTGATAGCAAGTGCTGCTCTGGGCCACACAGCTGAACCACAGAGAATTGTCTTCTCCTGTTTCAGTGTGGGCTAAGCACTACTTGTCTTGATCCAAACTTACTTTTTATCTTTTAGGTCCTGTGAGTGGAGGAACAAATGCTTGCTTTAAACCAGAGGGAATGATCAAAGCAAATGGTCTGAATAATATGGCTGTGAGTACTGGGTTAGTCATTGACTTAATCAGGAAGAGAAATTATTGCTCAGATGCAGTCCTGGGTTTCCTAAATTAATAAGACTCTCATTTCCATTTTCAAAGAGTTCTGCTGGGTTTCATTCCTGTTTAATGTCACATTGTTGCTGGGTTGGTCATGGATTGGCACAAAAATGGGATGGAGAGAAGGTGCCAGTCAATAGTAGAGTGGCCCAGGAAGTAAGCTTGCCAATCGAACATCTGGGCTAGAGAGGCAGCTGCTTTGGGGAAGACACTGATCCTTACAGATTGGGTGATAAAATTCGGTGAGTCAGAGCTTACGTTATCATGTATTTCATAATAACATTTTAGCAGTGTTAGGATTGTGGTGCCAGGAATGTGATTTACAGAGACACCATTTGTATTTCACCTTATTTTGCTTGATTGTTTCCCTTACGGTAAAACTTGTGCAGATTTTTGAAAAAGAAATTTTAATAGTGAACTTTAGAAATGATATTGAAAATTGAGTTGGTGGCAATGTAAAAATCTGTGTTTTAAATTAATTTTCTTTGATAGAATAAACAAATGTTTATGTGAAAGGGGTTGTTAACTACAAAATGATATAATCCTGTATCAACAGCAGCTATTTCTGGCTGGAGGGTTGTGGGTGATTTAAAATTCTTCCTTTCTGTTTGTCGCTATTTTCTGAATGTTTCATTGGTAATATAAAAGCACAGACACATACCTGAATATACATGCGTACATACATACACAATTACATATATTTAGTTAAATATTTTCCTTAGGCAGAGCCGTTATTTCAAAGGAACACCTATTTTCACCTTCTAGGAGTCCATCTGAGAAGTGTTGTTTATGAAGTAGGAGAAATAAAGAGGGAATGAGAAAGGGTGATATGGAGAAAAACAAGAGACTTCACCTCTTCCTTTGTCTGTAGCTGTTGCCTGAGCTGGGTCTTTGAGCTCCTATTTCCCTCTGGATCATTTCTGGCTTGGTTATAGGAATGTCATTTTCCTATAGCTTAGCAACTTTGATATTTAGGACATAAATTCGTTACTTGGCATACTAATGACATTCCGGGAGCCATATGCTTCACAACGACCTTCACTTGTGTGCATTATGACCTTTCCTTAGCAAAGTGTGTGGTCTGTTGGTATTGTGGACATTGTTCTTATAGAATAGTCACCTCCTTGAGCTCAAATGTTTCCTTGTTAATGAACCCCGTGTTATTTCAGGTGTTGTGTGGCCATGTTTCCCAAGCTTTTCCCCACCTGCAAGGGGTGGGGAGAGTGCATGTTTTCTAGTCGAACTCAGTTGTGATCATTCTATTCCCTTTGCCACAACCTTGGCCAATTAGGTAGAAGTGAAAGTTCATTGGAGGGCTTTGGGGAAATGTTTCCTTAATCTTAAAAAAAGTGATATAAAGCAGTGGCTTGTGCTTGTTTTCTTGATTTGAATGTTGGTATGAGGATGAAAACCTTAGAACTGCTACAGCCATCTTGCTACTATAGCAGAGCAAAAGACAAAGTCAATATGCTGAGGGAGGTAGGTGAGAAAGATGGGAAAAGTTTGGAAGTTCCTGTTGGTATTGCTCTGCCCCTGAAACCTTCTATCTCTTAATTTTTCATGAGGGAATAAGCTTGCTAAAGTTTTACCCATTTTTATTTTTGTCAGATCTCTCTCTTACTTACAGCTGAAATCATCCTAACTGGTTCAGCCTATAATCAGATTTCCAAGTGAGTTTTTCCCTCCCATTCCTATAAGAGATAACTAAAAAGATAACTGCTATTTAGATAAATATATAGTGTTGATACCATTCCTGCCCCATAAAATGCTTCATTTTAAGGAGAAAGAATACACACACACACACACACACACACACACACACACACATACACACACACACACCCTACTAGGTGCTTTAAAATAACTGCTTAGTGCTTTACTCACATTTGAAGTAAGAGTTTGGAATCAATTCAAATATCTGCCAACACAGGAATAGTTGAATATGGTATATAGCAGACAATGGAATAGTAGGCAACAATGAAAAAGAATAAGCTCTATTTCTATTATCTAGAAAGATCTTCAATATATATTTTAAGTGAAGAAAAGAAAGATGCATACCTATGTATTCAATATATTATTTTACATTTATGCATATGTATCATTGTATTTATGTGCATAAATTATATTTTTGTTTATATAGATTTATAAATGGATAGAAACAGTTCCAGAAAATTTAACAACCAATGTATGGCGGCAGTTACCTTTGAGAAAAGCAGCTAAATTTGGGGATGTAAAAGGGATGTTTAAACTTTTTACTTGTATTTGAGTAATATTTAATTTTTTACTGAAAGATTTTACTCATGTATTACTTATATAATTAATACAAAAAGTCCACAAGTCATGTTAAAATCTTTACAATTGCTTTTAACCCACCTAATCCATTAACTAAAAATATGCATATAGAACTTGCTTTCTTTTATTAATGTTTTGAATAATATGTAACACCTCCCTCCCTTCCCCACAACACACACCTATTAAGCCCACATGTCCCTTTTATGAGACTTTTCTGTTGAGTATCATTTAGGAAGGGTGGATATTTCCTGACTTCAAACTCCTACTTCTGGTCTCTAATCTGAGGGGCCAAATACCTGGTTCAGCCAAGAGCAGGAGGTGCTTGTTCCTGGAGCTTTTGTGTGAGTGATACAAGATGGAAAGAATGTTTTGGCATCAGAGGAGATTCAAGGACCAGGTTTTCCTGTGGTACGGCATAGCCCCTTTGTGGCCCATGCTTCACAACATCCGGACCTCTTTGGGTTTCTGCCGCCTCAACATTGAAGTCCCAATTGTCCTTCCCACCTTTTTGCTTAGAAAACTAAATTTCCTTTTCTTGTCTGCAGCCAAGAACTGACTGATAAAACTAATGTTAACTCCAACAGACATGTCCCTTTTTCTGTATAATATGATCAGTAATCACTAGGAACATCCTATGGGGAAAGGCTATCCTGGAATATGAATGTTCATGACAAAGCTTTAATTTGTGATTTGTACAGCAGCAAGCCAGTTCTGCGGCTTTCTCTATTTAATCATGGCCATGATGATGCATTGTTCTTCCCCATCCCTCAGGCTGCTTTCACTTTTAATTATGTGGAAAAAGAACAGAATTCTTAAAGACATAATCAATCAAGATTTTCACCTGGAGTTGGTGACTTTTTTAAAAAAAAAAATTCTGTTTGTAACTTCTTTGCAGTTGTAAATTATGGACCTATAAAATGATGGTCATTGAATTGAGTTCCTGAAAGGAACTCAGCCATTATCTAGGAACATACTCTCATTTTATGTCTAAGAAAATGAAGCCCTCAGTAAAGAGACTTAGCCCAAATTACACAGATATTTAAAGGCAGAAATAGGCATAGAATTCAAGACTTTTGAATCCCAGCCCAAAGTTCTTTGATTAGATGCCCGTCTCCAAAGGTTTCATGATAAAACAAAGAAAGATGGAGTTGAAAGCCACATTGCTTTGAAAAGAATAGTAAACACATTCATAACAATGCTTTTTAGACTATGGATAAATATCATAACACTCCACCCAGCATTTGTTCCCTTATCACTTGTGTTGTTTGGTTAATAAGTTTTAGGAAACTCTGACTTTAGATAAGAAAATAGGAAAAAATAAAACATATTTTTAGATGTTTCTTTTCCTCCCTCTTTTCCTTAATTCTACATGTCAAATATATTCTTTTCCTTAGTATATTCAAGGTATAAATAAATAGAAAACCCATCTGTAATATGTCAGCTTTCTTTCTAAAAGTGTGACTGTAAGCATGGGCTCCTGCAAGGTGCAGCTAACTGGGGCACTTTTAGTGCTCCGGGCAGAGTCTCCATACCTCCAGGCTTTGCTATTTCATGCTATTTTTCTTTTATGTGTGTGTCATGCCTCTTGAATGAGATTATCCTCTCAGAGGGGGCCTTTAGCAAATGAGCTTTGACGGTTTTGCTTTCATTCAACAAATGTGCTCTGAGCATCTACAATGTGCCCTGTATTAAGATGGGGAATTAGTAACACAAGGATGAGAAAAAGCAACGCCTGCCCTTACGGAAGTCACTCTACTTAGAGCGACCTGCACTTTAAAGTGATAGATAATAAGAAATGAAATGCAACGGAAATAGGATACTATCATTCTTAGAAAATCTATTGTTATCATCTTAAGAACCCAGGTTAAGGAACTTCTAATGACAGTCTGGAGATGGCTCTTCAGTAGTCTGTGAAAACAATTTTACTGGTAATTAAGACAAAATACATTTATTTCTATGAATAATAATGAAACAATCCCTAATATTATTATACAAATTGACCATTTAATTTCTGGTTCTTTCAAGATAGAAAGAAGGAGTATACTTTTTCAACAAATATGGGTAAGATAATGCTTTGAGCAGATCAATGTGAACTAAATAGTGGCAAATGGGCTGAAACCTGTGTGAAGATTAAAGGAGAATGGGCAACAAATAATTTTAGCATAATAAAGCTGATAAGCTATGGGCTTAAAATCACCTTTGTCTTTGCAATGATATTGGATGTACAGATGCATTTATTCATTCAACATATCTCTTTTGAACATAACTTTGTGTCAGATACCTGAAACATATCGAGACAAGGATGTCTGTAATTGCAGAACCATATTTTTATCTTTCTTGCTTAAGATAGTTCAAATTATTCTCTATACATTCAAACAACATTGGTACAACATACAAGGCCCTGCTAATCTTTCCAGCTCCTGACACCCACATTTTCTTGCTCTAAGCTCCAGCCATGCAGACCTACTTCCTAACTCTGTAAATGAAGATAAAAAGTCCTGTCCAAACTTCATGTCTGCACACACTCTTTTCTTCTCCTGCAACGATTCTAATCTCTACTCGATCTTCAGGTCTCAGCTCACTCAAATGTCATTTCCTCCAGAAGCTTCTCCTGACTTCCAGAACAGCTCTAGGTGTCTCTTCTGTGTTCCCATAACTCCCTGTGCTTCACACACATCACCACATTCTGAAATGAAAATTGCCTCTTTATCTGTTTGTCTTTCCCTCCAGGCCAGAGAGTCCCTTAGATCAGTGACTGTGTCCTATACACTGTCACATCCCAAGTGACTCACATGGTGCCTGACACCCAAATATTTGCTTAAAATCAACAACACCTGAGGAGCCAAGGAGAGATTACCAGCCAAACAATTGCACCAGCCATAGGACTTTTCTTAAAAAAAATTCAGTCAGTTAACCATCTACTACCCAAAGCAAATATCAACTCTCTATCACAAGTTTCTTGTCAATGGATTAAATACATTGCGAATTACAATCAGATGCCCAGCTAGAGTTAGATGCTTTTGCAGCTTTAGGGAGACCAGCTTCAAGTTGGAGAGAGAAAATTAATACAATTAGGGAGCAAGCTTGGAAACAAAAACAATTACAAGGAAAGCAATACAGGCTAAGTCTAGACGTGCCTAACTATGTGTGGCAGATTATGCTCATTTTT
Organism: Aselliscus stoliczkanus; assembly: GCA_033961575.1. Classification (NCBI taxonomy): domain Eukaryota; kingdom Metazoa; phylum Chordata; class Mammalia; order Chiroptera; family Hipposideridae; genus Aselliscus; species Aselliscus stoliczkanus. The sequence continues at coordinate 73,092,878 of CM066732.1, read as the reverse complement.
GGCATTCAGTGGAAAGAGAGACGACTGAAATGGGCAATTGCTAGAAACTCTTCATGTGTGTTATTTAATCTAAACCTTACAGATATCCCCATTGTGGTAGTTATTGTTACTGCTATTATTCAGAAGAGGAAACAGAAGTACGGAGAGGTTAGAGGTCTTGTTCAAGATCACACAACTTGTAAATAGTGGTATCAGGATTCCAGCCAGACTTGTTGAACTCCAACCTCATGTTTCTTCCTGAACATTTTATTGGGGATGAGGACGTGTGGTTTTTGAATTGTGGCACTATTCTAACCACCCATTTTAAAAAGGAACATGAAGGCCCCTATGACTTTGATTAAATTTAGTTTTAAATCCTAGCTCTAGAAATCATATCCGTCTCTGTCTCTCCATAGATACCCATCAGAGATCAAGCCTGGCCTTTCCCTCCTGATAATCAGCAAGTCCTGAAGCAGCAGAAGACAATAGTCAGGACCTGACTAATGGTCACTTGGTCTGGACCTCTGGCAGGCTGAAGATAATATCTTGACCTAAGTTATGCTTCAGTTCCTGAGCCCTAATGTGGAACAATCAATCCCCTGGCTACTTTCCCATTAGACCAGACACAGGGACTCCAGAGCTGTCCTCAAGACCTGAAGAAATGATTCATTATCTTTGTCTCATCTCCGATCAATCAGCTCCTAGCACAACCCTGAACCCTTCACCACGGTGTCTTGCCCTATATAATCTGTAACCTACATGCCATTGGGCAGTTGGGGCTTTTAAGCATTAGCTTCCCGTTCTCCTGGATGGTGCCATTCATCAATAAAATAGCCAGTATTTCTCCACTGCTATTCTTGGTGTTTAGTGTTTGGGCCTGCTAGTGCCAGGTGGACAAACTCTTTCTGTTCTATAACACATACTCAGAACTTTGGCACGTTAAAGTAACTGGGGCCAGAATTCACTATAAACAACAAGAAAATCAGAAGAAATATATGAAATAACTGTTTGTAAATATTAGACATCAGGCAATGTAGGACTGTGATCGCTGAGAGAGGGGAAACAAATGAAGTGGACACTACATTTTCCTTGGTTTTCTGCCTGGAGGCATTTCTGGATCACAGTGCAGTGAGGGGACCCTACTGGACCATAGTGGCCTCACTGAGTTGAGAAGAAAAGTATTGAGTTGAGGGAGGCTGAGGTGGCTGGCATTTGCAGGGAAAATAGCAGAGAAACAATTCCAGAAATTTGCAGAGGAATCCTTTTGATCCTCTTGCTGAATACTCAGTCATAAACACTCTGGGAAAAGAACAAATGGGAAGAGTTCAGCTGAAGCAATTCTCATAGTTTGTGCAAAGCAGGAAAGCATTTGAGTTCCAATCAGCCAGAGTGGAGTCCTCAATGAACACTTGGGACATTCAACAGAGACCCAAGAAGGCTTGCATCTTAGTGCTAAACTAAAGTCTAAACTAAACCCTCTTGAACAGCACCTAAGAAACAAAACCAAACAAACTTCAAAATAATTAAGTTGATTTCTAAGTAACTTAATTACCTGGCAGAAAAATGTTCAATACTTTAAGAAAAAAGGAAATAACCTGGCTCTTCACACATAAAATTCAAAAAGTCCAGCAAATAATAAAAATGTAATAAATACAGAGAAATAAGAAAATGTGACCTATTACCAGGAGAAAAAAGTCAGCTACTACAAGCAGACAAAGAAATAATATAGATGAAAAATTAGAAGACTAAGACTTTAAAAGATAGATAGGCTTTGAAAGGAAATATGAACATAATGAGAGAAAAATGGAAAAAAGACCCAAATGGAAATTGTATAGCTGAAAAAATACAATGTCATAAAATGACAAATTCACTGGATGGTATTTAAGAGGTGAGCACTGCAGAAAAAATTATAAGATCAGCAAACTTAATGACATAGCAGTATGTATTATGTATAATCCAAAATGAAGCTCAGAGAGCAGAATGCCTGGAAAAAAAAAAATGAACAGAGCTTCAGTGACCTATGGGATAATATAAAACAGTCTAAAATATGACTTGATGAAATCCCAGAAAGATAGGATACTTAAATTAAAATACTTGAATAAACAAAGGCTTAAAAATGTCCAAATTTGATGAAAATAATAAGTTTACAGATTCAATAAACTCAATGAACTACAAGGAAGATAACACAAAGAATCACACCAAGGCATACCAAAATCAGATTGATGAAAATCAGTGATGAAGATAAAATCTTTAAAGGACTTATGGGGGGGGGGGGAACCAACACAGTACATATAGAAAAATGATAAATTACTGTAGACTTCCTATGAGAAATAATGCAAGCCACAGAACTCAAAATATTTTCAAAGTTTTGGAAGTAAATATCATTCGATCTGGAATTCTATATGTGGCAAAAAGATCCTTTGAAAATAAAGGTAAAATAAAAGATAAAAGTTGAGAGAAATTTGTCAACCAAAGACCTGTTTGAAAAGAACGTTAAAGAAATTTCTTAGGCAATGAATACAGAGAAGTGATTGTAATGATTGGTCATGGAATTTAAGTGAAGTAAAGGAAGGAGAGAGATGTTAAAGAACAGGGGAAAGGTGGATAGTCAATAGATTGATTGTCTAGATAGCATCATGAGAATATTGAAACTGAGGCTTCAGAAAGAATCAAGTTAAAAGAGGATTATCAAAGGCCAGTCGAATGGCATGGTGGTTAAGAGCTGGCCTGGGATGCCAGCGGCCCTGGTTCGGATCCCACAGATGAGGGCCAGTGACACTGCCCTCTACAAAAAACAAAAAAAACCAAAAAAAAAACAAAACAAAACAAAAAAAACGATTATTGAAAGATAGAATGCACGAAATTAAGAATATTGAAGGGTTTATAATTATAGTAAGGATCATGGGAGTGAAATTTTTGTTAAAAATGGATGCTTGCAGATAATATAATAGAGATATATCCACAAAGATACAATTTTAGCCACCCTGATGGAAAAGAGGAGTCCTACACCTTTTATTACCTACACAACTGCAGATTATTCCTACAGGTACTTCTTTCTGGCTGTAGTCTCCCACGAATTTTACTTACTGTCTCAGGTTAAAGGGCAGTGGTGCGCAGCCTTCCAGTTTTGACTTTTTACAGAAATTATTTTTTAGTGAGTGATGGGCTTTACAAAGTAACATAAAAGCAGAATTCTAAATCATTTAATTGAATTATTGTTAAAAATTTAAAAAGGCAAAACTTTCATAGAGAGGGGGAGACAGAGATGGAAACAGCTTTTAAAAGTGCTGTGGGGGAAATTGCAGTCCAATTAGACCCACAGGCCATCACCCCAGCAAACCCCTGTCCAACTATTCAAACATTGTGTCACTAGGGACATGGTTGTCATTTTGACTAAGTGGTGCAGAGTGGCTCCTCTTCAACCGCAGGTCATTGTGACTTTTCATCGGAGAAATCGATGGAATACTAACTTTGGCTGAAACAAGCAAATGCTGGCCTCATGTACAGCTCTGTTGAGTGGTTTTGAAACGTTCCACTTCCAGCATAATTATCCATAGACTTCCTCAGGGTTTATGTATATATTTTTTTCTAAGCTGCATAACAACATAATGCAGGAGGAATAAAGAAGCCTATGCTAAGATGAGCAAAGAGAAAAATGAATCTATATGAGAATTGAAGAATAGTTTCAAATTAAATCAGCTAATCCATTTCCCTAAATTATGATGCTAATCCTACAGCAAAAGATTTTTATCCACCAAGGCAGTATAAACAATAAAATGACAGGAGGGTCTCTTTTCGGTAGTCTAAAGGTAGTTCCTCCTAAATGTTACCAGTCCAAATTCTACCGCCATTGTAGCTATTGCTCAAGATTAACCTCCTCAATGAATCCTTCTAAGGTTGTTTCTTTCCACTGAGTCCCAACAATGAGCATAACCTGCCACATATAGTTAGGCACTTTAAGACTTATCCTTTATTGTTTTTGTGTAGTTGTTTTCTTTTCTTTTGGTGGGGGGTAGTTGGGGGAGGGGAACAGTGTTTGGGAATTGGGGAGGGGGACCAGCCAAGTTGTTCTTCAATCTTGTAGAGGGTACCAGTTGCCATCTGGCTGCCCGTCGGCAGCTCGTGGCCTCTAAGCTCAAGGTGCTGTGTTCAGTCTTAGTTGCTGGTGGGTGTAGCCACCATCCCATGTGGGAGTTGAACCGGCAGCCTTGTTGCTAAGAGCACATGCTCTATCCACTGAGACATCCAGGTGGCAGCTCAGTTCAAGGTGCCGAGTTCAGTCTTAGTTGCAGGCGGGAGTAGCCCACCATTGAACAGGCAGTCTTGTTGTTAGGAGCACATGCTCTCACCAGCTGAGCCATCCTGTCACCTGTTGGCAGCTCAGCTTGGGCACAGCATCACTGGTCCATGTGGGAATCGAACCGGCGGCCCTGTTGTTCAGAGCTCATGCTCTTAAGTTAACTCTTAACCAACTGAGCCACTCTGCCGGTCCCTGTAGTTGATTTATTTTCAAGCTTGCTCCATAATTGTATTAATTTTCTCTACCAACTTGAAGCTGGTCTCCCTAAAGACGCAAAAGCATCTAACTCTAGCTGGGCATCTGATTGTAATTCACAATGTATTTAATCCATTGACAAGAGATTTGTGATAGAGAGTTGATACTTGGTTTGGGTAGTAGATGGTTAACTGACTGAATTTTTTTAAGAAAAATCCTATGGCTGGTGCAGTTGTTTGGCTGGTAATCTCTTCTTGGCTCCTCAGGTGTTGTTGATTTTAAGCAAATATTTGGGTGTCAGGCACCATGTGAGTCACTTGGGATGTGACAGTGTACAGGACACAGTCCCTGATTTCAGGAACTCTCTGGCCTGAAGGGAAAGACAAACAGATAAAGAGGCTATTTCCATTTCAGAGTGTGGTGATGTGTGTGAAGCACAGGAAGTTATGAGAACACAGAAGAGACACCTAGAGCTGTTCTGGAAGTCAGGAGAAGCTTCTGGAGGAAATGACATTTGATCGAGCTGAGACCTGAAGATCGAGTAGAGATTAGAATCATTGCAGGAGAAGAAGAGTATGTGCAGACATATGAAGTTTGGACAGGACTTTTTTTCTTCGTTTACAGAGTTAGGAAGTAGGTCTGCATGGCTGGAGCTTAGAGCAAGAAAATGAGGGGGCGGCCAGGTGGCTCAGTTGGTTAGAGCGTGAGCTCTGAGCAACAGGGTTGCCGGTTTGATTCCCACATGGGCCAGTGAGCTTCACCCTCCGCAACTAGATTGGCAAAAACACACTGTTCCCCAATAAATTTTAGGGCCGGCCAAGTGGCGCGGTGGTTAAGCGCTGGCCTTGGAAGCCCCGGTTCGGTTCCACATATGAGGGCCAGTGACACTACCCTCAAAAAAAAAAAAAAAAAAAAGAAGAAGAAAATGAGGGTGTCAGGAGCTAGAAAGATTAGCAGAGCCTTGCATGTTGTACAAATGTTGCTGGATTTTGTCTTGAATAATTTGAACTATTTTAAGCAAGAAAGATAGCATCATAATCCTATTGTTGAAAGAGCATTCTAGATGGAATGTGAATGGAATGCACGCAGACAGGAACAGATGCAAGGAGAACATTTAGAAGGTAGAAAGGTATTGTAGTTTATTAATTTTAAGACATACTTTTTTTTTTGTTTTACATTGTATTATCTCTGAAGTCTGGATTCATCTTACCATTATTGGCATGTCTTACATTAACTGGAAGTTTTTATTTTCTTTCTTAATGATCTAAAAAATAATGATGGTGTTTATATATTATGGTAGCTTAGATTTATAAAGAAAGTGAGGAATGATTTTGTCTTAACTAAAATAGTGCTAGTGTGGTTGGAGAAGTTGGTGTGAAATCAAGATTTATTCTAGAGGTCAGATCATTAGCATCTAATGACTATTGGGGACATGAGGTTGAGGAAGACGTTGATGATTTATTTTTATTTTTATATTTTCATTTGGGCAGTTGAGGATTGGTAGTTCCATGAACTGAGATAAAGAGCTCGATATGGTTTGTGGAATGAGGAGGGTGATTTATGAGATAGGGGAGATAAAGTACAGTTCTGCACATAATGAGTGAGAAGGTTCTGGGGACCACTCCAGATAGAATACTCCATCAGGGATTGTATCTACACCTCTGTTAATGAAAAGAACCTGAACCAAACATGTAGGCTCTTCTGAGATGTTTCTTAGTTAGCAACCCCCTTAAATAACTGCACTTGCCTTGGGCTATCAAGGAAGTATGTAGTTTCCTTTCAAAGGCTATTCTTTTGTCAGGTCTCATTTCAAAACTAAGCATCTCTAAAGCATGAACTGTGATACTGAAGCCTCCATCTTCTGCATGTCAGGTAGATTTTCCTTAAGAAAAGACTAATCTTCTCTTTCCTGGATTCTCCACATCTTCTAGCTTATGTTTATTTTCAGAATAACCTCATCATTTTATAGAAAAGTTACACTTTTCTATAGAGAGTTACACTGTACTCATCCTATCTGAGTTCAAGACCCCAAATTTAAGAGAGATTAGGTGGGACGTCTAGCTTAATAACTTCATAGACTAGGATGGAGGGATATAATTCTCTGCAGGAACAGTGGAAAGATAAAAAGTATTCTGACCATGACCCTGCATTCATCCTTGCCCCTTCATCTGGCACTGGGTCTTCTTTCCACGTGGTGGGGCTCAGAACTTCTGCAAGTGCTGCTGGGGTACATGAATGTACCTGTTGGGGTGTGCTGAGGTCTCCAGGTTGATCTCCTGGCTTTGAAGTGCTGATCTCTTTGTCCTGAATAGGGCTTGGGGATGAGCATTGAGAAATCTGATACGGCTCTAAGGGGCTGTCCCTCTTTCATTCATAGTGTTTACATTTTATCAGAGGCTTTGTTACATATTATCTGATTTGATTGGTTGGGTATTCTTTTTTTTAAAAACACATCACTTTTTTTTTTTAATTGGGGAACAGTGTGTTTTTCCAGGACCCATCAGCTCCAAGTCAAGTAGTTGTTTTAATCTGATTGTGGAGGGCACAACTCTGGCCCCATGTGGGGATCCTACCTGCAACCCTGGTGTTACAAGCACGGCGCTCTAACCACCTGAGCCAACCAGCTGCTCCTGGTTAGGTATTCTTATACCCATTATATCTCCATTGAGTTTCAGAAGAGGGAAAGTTCAAAGCCAGACAGTGATCTGGCAATATTTGAGACAGGTCTCCTGAACTTCAGTTCAGTTGTTTTCTCACTAGACCAGGGAGGCTATTGAGAAGCATGGAAAAGGTTTCTTAGGGTATTTGAAGTGACCTTAGTAGGTGTGAAATGGAAGTCCCTGAAACAGGCCTAACAGCCAGAGGTCTCCCAAAAGTCCAAGGTCCTTTCATGAAACTTGACACCACTTGTATTAGTGAACATACTGAAGGTGTCCTTGCTGCTGAATAATTCAGAACAATAGAGAGGGGAGGTCTCTGAGAGGAGAAACCCCTGGAAGGCAGGAGCCATGCAGAGAGGATGTGTTTGCTTCCTCAAGCTAGAAAATACCTGCAGTTGGGTCTTTTGATTTTGAGAGTGAACCTGGAATGTGGTTTCCCTGTTCACTCCTAGGCTCAGCAAATATCCAGCTGAAAGAAGTAGAATTCGAGTCCATAGAAGTGGAAGACTTTCAGATTCAGTTCCCAAGTACTACTGCTCCAAGGCCTCCAGGGTTCAGACCTGGAGTTTTGTCGCTATAAGTGTGTTGAGCAGTTTATGACAGTTCTGTAGAGTGAGATCAGAGAATTCACCAATGGAATACACATATGTTATAAAGGGAAACACTTTCTTGTGTGTAGAAACATGCCCTTTAGCAAATCTGTTAACTTTATTTTAACCTGGACCCTTTCCTTCTTGAATGTAATAAAACCTCTGAGATGACTGCACTCGGCGAGAGGGTCTCTTCTGTCATTTACAGCAATAGAGAATTCAGAGTAAGTGAATTACTTTGGTTTTCAATAAAAATGTTAATATCTACCTTAGACGTGAACAAAGGGCACTGGGTTTCAATAATGAGATGATGAAATCCGTAGGGGCTGAGAGAGACTGAATACACAGTGTGTGGAACTGCTGCCACTCTGCTCCAGACAGGGAGAAGGGAAGGGGAAGAGAAAGGAGAGAAGGGAAGGGGAGGGAAAGGGGAGGAGAAGGGGAAGGGAGGGGAAGTGGGAGCGGAGAAAGAAACATTGGGATTACACTTGCTGCACAGAGAGGAAGAAAGACTTGGAGATATGCAGGCCTTTAGAGGAACTCAAACTATGCAAAAAGTGGTTAAGAAAACAGCAAATCAAACTGTTGTCATTGGTCAATAATGTGTAATGTTGTGCTAGTACTTGTCTCTCCAGGAGTACAAGGTGGCTGAGTGTGCCCTTCTTCTCTGACTCAGATACATGGCCCCTGAAAATTCTCTTTGGCCTTACTCTCAGTAGTCATGAAAAAGAAACTTTAGAAAATAACTTTTTTTTTTTTTCAATTGCATAAAATGCAGACAGCCGTTAAAGAAGATCATATAATTTTAACACATAGATGTGTTAATGTTCACACCTATTACCATTATGTTTATTGTATTTCAAGACTTAAACTGCCTCCCCCAAACCCATAAAGTTTACATATACTTTATGAGATAGCAGATACTTGTTGAGAAGTATTCTGGTTGAATAACTTTTTTCTATATAGTGTTATTAATAACAGGTATAATTTAATGAGCACTTACTATGTACTAGGAACTGTGTTGAAAATAGTTGAGTGTAATATCTCTTTCACTTTGAAGAACTTCATAGGTTGTTCAATTAACCCTGCTTTACAGATGTATAAACTAAGGCTGCCTAAGTGACCTGCCTAAAGTCAAAGGGTTGATGGGGAAGAGTTGAGTTTTAACTCAGGTCAGTTAGTCTGAGGAAGAATCTGGGGAGAAAATTCACTGTAAATGGCATTTTCAGGCAGTGTCCATTTATATATCTAAGACCCAGGGATAGGCAATCCTAGCACTTGGATTCTATTTAAGGATTTCTTTCAAATATAATTTCTTTTCTTTTTTTTTCTTTAGCTTGTTTCTTTTTTAAAAAAAATATAATTTAGATACAGCTAATGTCTTATCTTTATCTTGGAGTTTCACTCACATGTCAACTTCATTTGTAAGTAATGCAATCATTGTTTTGTATGTGATAGTCCTGAATAACTGAATAGTGATTGGCATTCATATAGATGGATCCTCTGATCTCAGATGTTCTGGGATCTTTTTCCTAGAAGACTTTGTTATCTTGTAAAAATAAGAAGAAAAGCCATGTATGGGCATGTTCTTATTCATTGAAGTCTATGTGTACTCTATTTCTTTTATATCACTACTTGAAATGGTTGGCCTATTTCTGCTTCTATAATTTTCAAGGGTAAACTATGTAGATATTTAAATTATTTATAAACAAATAAATACAAATTATTAACCAGCCTATAATAATTTCATTTAGAAAATGAATTTAATCATTATTTTTTTTAAACTATTATCTCAGCAAAAACTGATACTTATTCCAGAAAGGTGACTAATCAGGTCCTACAGGGCTCAGCTGAACTCGATAATTCTAATCTCTCTTAAACACAGTTTAGTGACTGGAGAAAAGGATATGTCTCTAGAGGTTAAGCAAAAGAAATGAGGAAGGGATCAGGAGACCCAGTGACCTGTAAGCACCTATATGCCAGTTGGATATTATCTCCCCAAACTATTTCTGAACAGGTGGCTCCCATCTTCTTAAATGTCAAGATTTGAAGAAATAACGTTTAAAAGAAACAACAAAAATTTCCCTGGGGGATTGTATCCAAATGTCAAGTTTGAGTTGCAGTAGAAAATAGATAATTTCTGGGAGCATGGCCTTTTTTGGTGTGTGTTTGCTGTAAAAATGTTCTTGCTGGCATAGGTTAGAAGGCAAAAATCAAAACAGCTCATGGAACTGTTTATGGAACATGGCCATTCAAGTAATTTTCAGTTACAAAAATATTTACATGCCATTTTCTAACTACCAAGTAGCATGTCAACAAATATCACAATGCAGTCTTTGCCAGATGTTGACATTGTCCTTGTCTGCAAGTACATCACATTGAATTTATTTTATTTTATCTTTTACACCTTCTTTAATAAGTTCAAACATTCCTGACTGATCTCTCAGGTGGAAGCCTGTGGCAGACACACCCTAAAATAATCCCCATGAGTCACACCCTTCGATAATCCTTCCTCTTGAATGGGGGATGGACGTGACCAGGAGAATATGTCAAAGGGATGTCATTCCCTTGATTAGGTTACATTCTATGGCAAAGGAGCTGGGATGTTACTACTGTGATTATGTGATGTTATATCAGATTCCTTCTTAGCCAATTGGAATGAGAGCTTTGCCTGCTGGCCTGGAAGAAGGAAATTGAATATTGTAGGATGGCCTATGAAGGGGGCCTTTGGCAAGGACCTAGGGTATTCTCTAGGATCCGAGATTAGTCTACAGCCAACTGCAGGTAAGCCTGTGATCATACAAGCAGCAGGGAACACATTTTCCCAACAACCTAAATGAGCTTAGAATAGGAGCTCAAGCTCCAGTTGAGAGTTCAGTCCAGTTGACACCTTGATTGCAATCTTGTGACACCCCAGCACAGGATCTGGCTAGGCTAAGAATCCTACGGAAACTGAGACAATTAATGCGCACTGTGTTAAGTTTGTGATCATTTGTTGCACAGCAATAGAAAATGAGTATAGATAATATGTCCTATTCAATTTCATTGTCCTGTTGAAAAGAACTGAATGATTGCAGGATTGTGAGTATTAATATAATTTAAAATGGTTTCGACTTTGAATAAACTTTGAACACGTATGTAGAGGTTACTAGTAAATAATCAGCTCTTTAATTACATGTAAAAATGAAAGGCTAAAGAAGGGCCAGTCATTTCTGCATTCAGATGGGATGAAATATAGAAACCAATTGGGAGATCTGTTTGAGTGGGCTAAAGACTTGTGTGGAGAATCACTGCTTTCTATTTTTACACTTAAGGCTTTTTTGTAAATTTCAGCTGCAAAGCATTATAACCACAAAACACAAAGATGTTTTTCTGACACCAATTACCCTGTTTTCTGGAGTTATGATGGGTAATGTAATCAGAGGGGACATTCTACAGAAGAAAAAGAAGAGGGAAGTGGGAGGGACTGTGACCTTATTCCTGAAGAAGGCTAAAAACTATAATTTAATGCAAGGACCTCTTTCACTAGCTGTGTGTTTTGGTTGCGGCTGGTTGCTCAGTTGGTTACAGTGCAATGCTTATAATACCAACGTTGCCGGTTCAATCTCCACATAGGCCACTGAGTTGCACCCTCCACAACCAGATTGAAACAACTACTTGACTTGGAGCTGATGGGTCCTGGAAAAAGCACATTGTTCCCCAATTTTTTTTTAAAAAAAGGAAAAAAAAAACGTACTTGGATTTGTAAATTATAAAATTAATGTATTCCCAAAGTGAAAAATGTCAAGCCATGCATAAATATACACAAAATACCTGCTTCTGACCTCAGATCTTGATCATTTTCCCCACAGGCAAAAAATGTCATCAGTTCCTTGTGTACCCTATAGGAAATGTGTGATACATTTAGATGTTCACATCATCTCGAAGCTTTATGTGAATACATATCTTTTTGAACATACATTGGAGTACTCTGTTCTGTATCTTACTTTTTCTCTTTCTTTTTAAAAAATGTTTTGCTTTATTTTTATGTTAAAGTTTTAATGTACAATTAGGATATTTGTGATAGAAAATTTCCTGCTAGTTTTCCATCAGTTTTTTCTTTATATTACACTTAGTTTTTAAAAAAGATTTTTATTAAAATATAGCTAATATACAATATTATATTAGTGCCAGGTATACACCATAGTTATTCAACATTTATATAGCAAAAGAAGTGATCACTGTAAGTCCAGCAACCATGTGACAATGCACCACACTGTCACAATATTATTGACTATATTCCCTATGCTGTACATTACATCCCTATGACTTATTTGTTTTATACCTGGAAATTTGAACATCTTATTTCCCTTCAATTTTTCCCTCCTTTTTAAATTTTTCAATTACAGTTGTCATTTAATATTATTTTATATTAATTTCAGGTATATAGCATAATGGTGAGACATTTGTATAATTTAAGAAATGATCCCCTGACTTAATCATATTCACATGGCATTATACATAGTTATTACCATATTATTGAATATATTCCCTGTTTTTTATGTTACATCCCCACGACTATTTTTTAACTACAAGTTTGTACTTCTTAATCCCTTCACCTTTTTTTAAAAAAAAGATTTTATTGGGGAATTGGGGAAGGGGAACAGCGTTGGGGAATTGGGGAAGGGGAACAGACAAGTTGCTGTCCTTTTGTTCTTCAGTCTAGTTGTTGAGGACATTGCTTTACTGGTCCATGTTGGTATCATCATTGCGCTCTTCCCGGGTGAGGCAGATTGGTTGCCATCCTCTGGACAGCCGCTCATGGCGGCTCTCAGCAGCTCACACCAGCTGCTGGCTGCTCATGCTGGCTGCCAGCCACTCACTGTAGCCTGTGGCAGCCCACTGCAGCAGGGGCTGCAGCTACACTGTCACTGGCAACTCACAGCAGCCCAGCTCCAGGTGGAGCAGTTGTTCACCATCTTAGCTGTAGAGGGCAGTATCACTGGCCCTCATATTTGGGATCCGAACCGGGGCCTTGCTGCTCAGAACTGGCGTCCCAAGCCAGCTCTTAACCAACGTGCTACTCGCCCGGCCCTCCCTTCACCTTTCTCGCCATGCTCCCAAACCACCTCCCATCTATCACCCCAAGAAATCTAGTATATGACATCATACATAGTTATTACAATATTATTGTAATATTGTACAACAATAATATTATTGACTATTCCTTATGCTTTACCCTACATCCCCATGATTATGTGTAACAACCAATTTGTATTTTTTAATCCCTTCCCCTTTTTATTCACCCCCAAAATCCTCCCATCTGAAAACCAAGTTTATTCTCTATATCTATGAGTTTGTTTCTGTTTTGTTTATGTATTTTGTTCTTTAGATTCCATATATAAGTGAAATCACAAGGCATCAGCCTTTCTCTGTCTTACACCCCCTGAGCACAATAGTCTCCAAAACCATCCATGCCGCCACAGATAGCAAGAACCCATTCCCTTTCATGACCGAACACTATTCCATTGTATATGTGTACCACCTCTTCCTTATCCGTTCTTCCATCGACAGACACCCAGGCTGCCTCCACATCTTGGCCATTGTAAACAATGCTGCAAAGAACATATGGATGAACATGTACCCTCAAAATAGCAGTTGGGTTTCTTCAGATAAATAACCAGAAGTGGGATTACTGGGTCCTTCTTTGTCTCTTTTTATAGCCTTTATTTTCAAGTCTGTTTTGTCTGGTATAAGTATTACTACCTCAACTTTTTTTGTTTTTTGTTTTTGTTTGTTTGTTTGTTTCTACTTTAATGAAGTATCTTTTCCATCCCTATACTTGCTGTCTGTGTGTGTCTTTCAATCTGAAGTTATTCTCTTGTAGGCAGAATATATAAGGTTTTTGTTTTCTTATCCATTCAACCCTCCTATGTCTTTTGAGTGGAGCATTTAATCCATTTACATTGAAAGTAATTGTCATTTTATGATTCATAATTTTGATCTTTGTTTTTCCATCTTAAAGAAGTCCTTGTAATACTGGTTTGGTGGTGATGAACCCCTTCTTTTAGCTTTTTCTTGTCTGGGAAGCTCTTTATCTGTTTTTGATTATAAATGATAGATTTGAGGGTCAAGTAATCTTGGTTGTAGATCCTTGTTTTTCATCACGTTGAATATTTTGTGTCAATCTCTTGTGGCCTGCAAAGTTTCTGAGAAATCAGCTGACAGTCTTATGTGAGCTCCCTTGTAAGTTACTAGATGCCTTACTCAAGCTGCTTTTAGTATTCTCTCTTTGTTTTTAACATTTGTCATTCTAAGTATAATGTGTCTAGCTGTGGTCCTGTTTTGGTTCATCTTGTTTGGGACTCTCTGTGCTCCCTGGGCTTGTGTGTCTATTTCCTTCACCAGGCTAGGAAAGTTTTCAATTATTTCTTCAAACAGATTTTCAATCCCTTGCTTTCTCTCTTCTCCTTCTGGTACCCCTATGATGTGTTGTTGTTACACTTCATGTTTTCCCAGAGGTCTCTTAATTTAAACTATCCTCATTTTTTTTAATTCTCATTTTTGCTGTTCCATTGGGTGTTTTCTGATACCTTTTGTTTTCCAAATCATTGATTTGATCCTCTGCTTCATCTAGTCTGCTGGTGATTCCTTCTAGTGCATTCTTCATTTCAGTTACTGTATTCTTCACTTCTGACAGTTTTTTTTTTTATGGTTTCTATGTCCTTTATATGCTTGCTATCTCTCTGTTGAAATTCTTACTAAATTCATTGAACGTCCTTAAAACCATTGTTTTGAATTCTGTCTCTGGTAAGTTGCTTGCCTCCATTTCATTTAGTTATTTTTCTGGGGTTGTCTCCTGTTTTTCATTTGGGACTCATTTCTTTGTTTCCTCATTGGCTGCCTGTCTGTTTGTTTCTTTGTATTAAGTAGATCAACTGTCTTCCAATCTTGGCCGGGTGGCCTTATGTAGTAGGTGCCCAATGGGGCACAGTCTCCCTGGTCACCTGCTCTGGGTGCTCCAGGATTGTCCCTTGTCTGGGTTGTGTGTGCCCTTCTGTTATGGTTGAGATTTGATTGCTATTGGCACATCAGTAGGTGGTATTGACCCTCAGTCTGATTGACTGTGGAATTTGAACACGTCCACAGCTTACAGCCTGTTGCGTAGGCGGCTTACCGCACTGAGTAGGATTTGCCCCAGTGATCTTTAGTGCCTGTTGAGACCACCCTTTGCATGTGCTGCTTGTGGGGCTAGTTGGGTAGTGCTTTCCCGTGGTCTGAGCCAACTTCCAAGTATGTTCTGGAGCCCCTTGGGAGGAGCTCCCACACAGAAACAGGTCATCCACTGCCTGTGACCAGCTGGGGATTACCTGGTAGGAGCTGCAAAGTGATCTGAAGTTGGTCACTGACTGTGCTAACCCTAGATGCATATGGGAAATGTTGCACTGTGAACTGAGGATGTCTACCACCAATACCAGGCCTGGGGTGGCTCTGCAAAATGCCAAGAAACCTGGAGGCCTGCTGCCACCTGCCAGTTCCCTTAAGGTTAAGCTACTGATAAAGCCTCCTGTGGTTGCAAGTTGGGTGAGGCAAAGTCTCAAAGAGTCACTAGTGTGGGAACCCTTGTGGTCAATAAGTTAATGTAGACTGTGCTTTGGTGCCAGTGCTGAGTCTGGAGCTACTCAGCAAAAGTCTCAGAGCACACCAAAGCCTGTTGCCACCTGCCTGAAGCCCATGAACTCTGATAGTTATGCAAGAAAGTATCTTGCAAAACTATCTGCATGGCTGACAGCGTGGACAAAACACCTCTGGTGTTGGGCACATTGCATGGAGCTGGTCCCGCTGAGTCAGCAGGATGGAGGCAAAGGAGCTCATCATGCCAATGAGATTCAGATTTTGCCTTGTGGAGGTGGGCTCAACACAGGAAAGATGGTTCCCTTCTGCTGGCTGCAGGGGAAAAGGGCTCTATACAGGGAAAATGGCAACTGTCCTCCAGCCCTTGCTTTGAAATCACACACCTCAATCTGACCGCTGTATGTCTACGACACCTCTCTGACTTACTGTCCCTCCGCTGGAGCCTGTGCTCCAGCGGAGGTGAGTGCCTGTGCTCGGGTCATTTAAGAGGATGTTTGCATTTTCTGCAGCCTTGTTCCACCTGGATGATTGGAATCCCCACTGTTTTTCACAGTCAGATGTTGTGGGGGCACCTCTTCCTGGCACCAGTACTCTGGGCTAGGGAGACTGGTTTGCAGTTGGGGTCCATTGTTTCTCCAGGGAGAAACTCCATGGTTGAGATATCCCTCCCTGTTCTCAGCTGCCACATGGTGGTTTGGAGCTAGCCTGTTTTGCTTCTCCGCCCCTCCTACCAGTCTTGAAGTGGCTTCTTCTTATAGCCTTAGTTATAAAACTTCTGTTCAGCTATACTTTAGATAATTCTCCAGGTTAACTGTTCTATTGGGTTGTCAGAAAAGTCATGACATATTTTTTCTGTTTTTCATTGCAAAAATGCATCATGACTTTTCTGAGAACCCAATATAATTTAACTATAATTTTTAATGTGTTCATGGAAGGAAGTAGGCACAAAGTTTATCTACTCCACCATCTTGGGTCTCTCTCTTTATCTTATATCTTGAGTGTAATAATATATCCTGGAGATTTTTTCATATCAACAATGAACTCACAATGTTTTAAAATAATTTAATACATTACTATTTAAAACAATTGAAAAACACTACAGTTTTTAAATATTACAGTATTACAAATGCAATTTTTAAAATACTGCAATTGAAAATATCACAACATTTAAATACTATAATTTAAAAAGTATACAAGTATACTTTTATATACATATGACCCATATTGTGTTATAAGCACTTTATATGTGTTAACTCATTTACTCTTAACCACAATTCTATGAAATAGATAGTTTTTTTAAAGTAACACTTCACACCTGAGGACACTGACGCACAGATTGCCTAAGGAGTTTGTTCATGGTCACAGAACTAGTAAGTGCTGGAACCAGGCAGATACTAACCCAGGCAGTAGAACCCTTGGACTCATGTCCATTTGACTCTATGTGAATACTTAGGTTGCTCCCAGATTTTTTTTTTTATTTAATGCTGCAAATTATGTTTTGAAGCATTATTAATATTATTATTATTATTATTATTTGTATGTTCATGGTTACATACATAATGCAAGTCTATCTGTAAGATAAATTCTTCAAGATGAAATTTCTGTGTTAGAGGATATGAACATTTTTAGTTTTCATAGATACTGTCAAATTGCCTTCTGAGGGAGTGTGACAATGTGTACATCCACTGCCAGTGTGTGATAATGCTTTTTTCCTCACAATCTTGCCAAGACTGTATACTATCAAACTATTGCCAATCTGGCAGCTAAAAAATGCTATCTTTATTTTGCTTTAATTTGTATTTATTTGTAAGAGGGATTGGGCATCCTTCCATCTGCTTATAAGCCAAGCCATATGTGTTTATTTTTCAGTGAAATACCTATTAATCTATATTGTTCTAAAGGATTTGGGGTATTTTCCTTATTTATTTTAGGAGAGTTTTATATTTTAAGACAAATAGCCTTTTACCTTTGAATATATTGCAAATATTCTCCCCTAATTTATTTTTTGGCTTTTGTCTTTATTATACTATTTGGTCTTAACCACACAGAAGTTTTACATTTTTATGAGGGTTAATTTATCAACATATTCTCTTATGGTTTCTGGATTTCCTAATCTTGATTTTAAAAGTTGTTTCACTTCAGGATTTGGAAAAATTTTCACCAAATATTTAGATTAATTTATACGAAACAATAATATTTATTATTGAATATTCTTAACCAAAAATACATATATATTTGCACTAGTTTATAACCTTTGTCTCTTAGAAAATTTTGAGGTTCTTTTCCCATTTCTTTTTTATTACCAAGTTGTATGTGAGTATGTGTACATGAGTATTGCTTTGGTAAATAGGGTATTCCTTCATATAATTTTTCAAATCTATATAGTTTTTATATAGGAAAGTATTGGATTTTAAGATATAAATTGTGTAACAACTGACTGAACATTTTGTAGTTTCCTCCCTCCCTCTTTCCTTCCTTTCTTCTTTTCATCTGATTCTCTAGGGTTGTTCAGGTATATATCATATTATGTGTAGGGAATTTTGCCTCTCTTTTCCTCTAAAACTTTTATTTCTTTTTTCTCTTACATAATTGAATGATTGGTACTTCAAAACAATGTTGAATTAAACATTTACATTTTTTTAACCTGTTATTGACTTTAATGGGTCAACTGATGTCTAAATCTTAAGAGTGTTTTTAGGCTTCTAGTAAATATCTGTTATCAGATGTATATCAATTATTGAACGGTATCTCCCAGAGTTAGTCAGGAATTTTTGAATTTTACTAAATAGTATTTTCTGTTATCTATAGAAATAACATGTTTGGGTTTTTTTGTTTTTTTGCTTTACCTATTATGGCAAATTACATTAATTGGTTTCCTATTATTGGTTTCCATCAATCATGCTTATATTTCTGAATAAAACCTACTTACTTGTTTCTAATGTATTGGTCTTTAAATGTGCTACTGAAATGTAGTTGCTAAGTTTTATTTAGGATATTTTCATGGTTATTTATTATAAATGAGATTGGTCTGTGGTCCTTCCGTTGGGCCATCTTTGCCAAGTGTGAGTGTCAATATTATGCTGCTTTAAGAAAAAGTACTTGGTTACTTTCCCTTGTTATGTTCTGGAGCAAGTAAATAACACTGAAATGATCTGTTCCATCTAAAGATATATTCAATGTTTTAATTTTTTGAAACATTCTGGACATTTTTTATTAGAGGGAAAGCTCTTATTAGACTCATCAGAATTTGATCAGATTCTTAATTGTAATTAGTCAATTTTACCTTTCTGGAATCAATTTTAGTAATTTTTTTTCAAAAATGTATTTTATACAGATACTTGAAATTTATATGAAGAGTTTTACAAACTACTTTTGCTAATCATTATCCATTTATTATTTCCAATTTAATAAATTTATGCTTTTTTTCTTTTTTTTTTTATGATTTGCTAGCAGTTTATCTATTTGCATGTGGTTTTCTCCACTGCTCCAAGAATCCCATCTTGTCTTTGCTCCTTATTTCCCTTATTATATTTACATTATAGAAATTATTTTTTATCTTACCTTTCTTAAGATATTTTTCATTCTGCATTCAGTTTTCCACTTTATTCACTTATTTTCAGTATTTATTCTTGAATAACATGGTATAAATTTCTACTGAGTTTTGCTTTAGCTATATTACAAAAATTGTGAATAGTAGTCTTATAATTATTATAATTTTCTACAGTAATTTGAGGGTATTTTTAAAAGATTTTTATTAAAATATAGCTAACATACAATATTATATTCTTTTCAGGTGTACATCATAGTTATTCAACAGTACCCACCTAGTACTATACATAGTTATTACTACATTATTGATTATATTCCCTTTGCTAAAGAAGTGATCACCCTGATAAGTCCAACAACCATCTGATACCGTACCATGCTTTCACAATATTATTGCTCTTTCCCCTCTTTTAAAAATTTTCTTTTCTTTTCTTTTTTTTTTTAAAGTTTTTATTGGGGAATTGGGAGAGGGAACAGCGTTGGGGAATCGGGGAAGAGGAACAGACAAGTTGCAGTCCTTTTTTGTTCTTCAGTCTAGTGGTGGAGGACGTTGCTTCACTGGCCCATGTTGGTATCGTCATTGCTCATTTCCTGCATGAGGCAGATTGGTTGCCGGCCTCTGGATGGTTGCTCACGGCTGTTGTTGGTAGCTCACGCTGGCTGCCAGCCACTCACTGTAGCCTATGGCAGCCCACTGCAGCACAGGCTGCAGCCCACACGGTGGCCTGCCATCTTAGCTATAGAGGCAACATTCACCATCTTAACTATAGAGGCAACCAGTTGGAGCTGTTGTTCACCACCTTAGCTGTAGAGGGCAGTGTCACTGGCCCTCATATGTGGGATCCAAACAGGGGCCCACTGCTCAGAGCTGGCGTCCCAAGCCAGCTCCTAACCAATGCGCCACTTGGCCGGCCCTAAAAACTTTCAATTAGAGCTGACATTCTATATTATTTTATACTAATATTAAGTGTATAGCATAGTGATTAAACATTTATATTATTCAGGAAGTGATCCTCTCTGACAGTACCACCTGGCACTATATAGAGTTATTATATTATTGATTATATTCCCTATATTTTATATTCCCATGACTATTTTGTAACTACCAATTTATATTTCTTCATCCCTTCACCATTTCACCCTGACCCCAACCTCCCTCTCATTTATCACCCTGATAGATCTAGTACCCATCTGACACCATACACAGTGATCACAATATTATTGACTATATTCCTTATGCTATACACTATATCTCAATGACTACTGAGTAAAAACCAACTTGTACTTTATTTTTTTGAGAGACCCCTTCTCAAACACCTGCACTATAAAACAGGCTCGGAGCCTTTCTCAACATCTGTGCTGTGCCAGGAGAAGGAATCAGTGGGGGCATGAAGGGCTTTGCCATCGTGCCCCCCATAAGATCTCTTTTTTGGGGAGGGAGCACCCCCTTTCTGGGTTCTTCTAAGTTCTTGGCAAAAACAGGCCATCGCAACTTGATGGAGTAGAGAAAGGTGACAGTGAGTGGGGTGTGGGACAAAGCAATTTTGCGTGGAGCAGTGGTAGGCAGGTGGGAGATAGGGGGACGGGCCTGGAAGAGGTGATGGGAGGGGCTAATATGCCGGAGGGGGTTCGGAGCAGAGAGAGGGCCATGGAGCTAGGGCCTGGAGAAGGTGACCACAGGAGTAGAGGGGCCAGGGACGGGCAGGAGACAATGGACTGGGGTCAATTTGTACTTCTTAATTCCTTTCCCTTTGCTCACTCCTCCTAGCTCCTCTCCCATCTGGCAACCATCAAAATGTTCTCTGTATCTATGAACTTGTTTCTGTTTCTTTTGTCTATTTAGTTTTTTAGATTCCACATATAAGTGAAATCATATGACATTTGTATTTTGCTGTCTGACTTGTTACACTCAGCACAGTACACTCTAGGTTCATCCATGTTGTCACAGATAGGAAGATTTACTTCTTTTCTATGGCTGAGTAATATTCCATTGTATATATGTATAATACAACCTCCTCTTTATCCATTTATCTATTCAGGGACACCAGGTTGCCTTCACATCTTGGCCATTGTAAATAAGGCTACAATGAACATAGGGATGAGCATATCCCCTTCGAAACAACATTTTGAGTTTCTTTGGATAAATACCCCAAAGTGGCATTACTGGGTCTTTCTTTCTTTTCTTTTTTTTTTTTTAAATCTGTATTTATTTATTTATTTATTTATTTATTTATTTATTTATTTATTTATTTAATTTTTTGAGGGTTGTGTCACTGGCCCTCATATGTGGGACCCGAACCGGGGCCACTGGCTTCCCAAGCCAGCGCTTAACCACCGCGCCACTCAGCAAGCCCTACTGGGTCTTTCTTTGTCTCTTGTTATATAGCCTTTGTTTTCAGGTCTATTTTGTCTGGTATAAGTATTGTTACCCCAACTGTGTTTGTTTGTTTTTGTTTTCATTAAGTATCTTTACTTAATTTACTTACATTAAGTCTCTATACTTTCAGTCTGTGTGTGTCTTTTGATCTGAAATGCATCTCTTGTAGGCTGTATATGGAAGGGTCTTGTTTTCTTATCCATTCAGCCCACCCATTTTTTTGGTTGGAACATTTAATTCATTTCAATGGAAAATAATTGTTGAGAGGTATGTATTATTGCCATTTTGTTATTCATATTTTTTTATTTTATTTTTTTCATCTTAAAGAAGTCCCTCTAAGATTCTTTGTAATACTGTTTGGTGGTGATGAACTCCTTCAGCTTTTTCTTGTCTGGGAAGCACTTTATCTTTCCTTCAATTCTAAATGATAGCTTTTCTGGGTAGAATAATCTTCACTGTAGGTCCCTGCTTTTCATCACTTTGAATATTTAGTGCCAATCCCTTCTGGCCTGCAAAGTGTCTGTTGAGAAATCAGCTGGAAGTCTTATGGGGGCTCCCTTGTAGGTAACTAACTGCTTTTCTTTTGCTCCTTTGAAGATTCTCTCTTTGTATTTAATCTTTGGCATTTTAATTATGATGTGTCTTTTTTGTGTGCCTCTTTGGGTTCATCTTGTTTGGGACTCTCTGTATTTTCTGGGCTTGTATATCTATTTCCTTCACCAGGTTAGGGAAGTTTTCCTTCATTATTTCTTGCAATAAGTTTTCAATTCCTTGCTCTCTCTCTTTTCCTTCTGGTACGCCTATAATATGAATGTTGGTACATTTGATGTTGTCACAGAGGTCCCTTAAACTCTCTTCACTTTTTTGGATTCTCTTTTATATTTGCTGTCTTGATTGGGTATTTTCTGCTGCTTTATCTTCTAAATTGCTGATTCAAGCCTCTGCTTCATCTAACGTACTATTGATTCCCTGTAATGTATTCTTCATTTCAGTTATTGTATTCTTTATTTCTGACTGGTTCTTTTTTATGTTTTCTATTTCCATTTTTATGTTTCTTATCTCTTTGTTGAAGTTCTCCCTGAGATCATTGAGCATCCTTATAACCAGTGTTTGGAACTCTGCATCTGGTAGATTGCTTGTCTCCATTTTGTTTAGTTCTTTTTCTGGAACTTTATTCTGTTCTTTTATTTGGGACTTGTTTCTTCTTTGCCTCTCCATTTTGGTTGCTTCTCTGTGTGTATGTTTGTGTGTGTGTGTGTGTGTGTGTGTGTGTGTGTGTGTGTGTGTGTGTGTTGTAGAGCTGCTGTTTCTTCTGGTCTTAGTAGAATGGCCTTATGCGGTAGGTGTGTTGTGGGTCTCAGTGATGTCATCTTTCTGGTTACTTGAGTAATGCACTCCAGGTGTGTCCCTTGTGTGGGTTGTGTGTGCCCTCATGATGTAGTTGAGACTTGGTTGCTATTTGCACATCAGTGGAAGGGATTGACCCTCAGGCTCATGGGTTGTGAAGACTGGCCATGACTACTATGGGGTAGTTGTGGTGCAGGGTTGACACTACAGAGCAGGATCTGCCTCAGCACATTCCCTTGGGTGTGCCATTCTTGGACGCCGCTCTGTAATGCTGCAGCTCATTTTGAAGCTAGATTCTGGGAATGCCAGGACTGTTTGGGGGGGGACCCACTGTAGGTCAAGTTCAGCTGCAGCCCATATCCCACCTGGAACCACCTGGCAGAAGCCATAAAGCCATCTGTAGATGGCCAATGCCTGGAACAGTGCTTGGTAGTGCCTTGAGAGGCCAAGCTGTGAACCAAGGGTGGCTACAGCTAGTGTCGGGCTTAGAGCTGCTAAACCAGAGGTACAGGACATGCTCAAGCCAGATGCTGCTTGTCTGGGTTCTGCAAACTTTTGAGAGACCCTAGGAAAGTCTGCAGCATGAGCTAAGGCAGGCAGTTTGTATCAAAAAAACACTAGAAGCAGCTTGGGTGTGCCTGAAAGTTGGGCAGGGCAGGGTCTCGAATCACCAGGGCAGGGCAAATGAACAGTGGAAACTCAGATAAGGTGGTTGCCTGCATCTGCACACTGGGAGGAGGAATGGCTCAACACAGAAACAATGGCCTCTTTCAGTTCTTTCATCCAGGAGAAAGCTGCCCTCCAGCTCTTGTCCTAAGCCAGACAACTCAGTTCCCAACCATATGTCCTGCCCTAGCACTGGAACTCAGAGTAATTTCTTGCTTGGTCCCTTTAATAGAAGTGGCCAGGATTCCAGCTGCTCACTGTAGCACTCAGTCACAATCTCTGCTGTTTTTCACAACCAGAAATTATGGGGACTTCTCTCCCCAGCACTGGAACCCTGGGCTGGGGTGGGGCTGGGACCCCCTCACTCCTCTGGGGGAGGCCTCTGCTAATGAAATATCCCTCCCAATTTTTTTTTATTTTTTTTTAGGTGAGCCATCCTACCACCTGTTGGCAGTTCAGTGGCAGCTCAGCTTGGGCTGGGCATCGAACTGCTGTTGCCCAGAGCTCAGCTCACACTCTTGAGCGAGCTCTTAACCAACTGAGCCACTCAGCTGGCTCTCCCTCCCAATTTTTAATGGTCACATTCGGGTGTGGGACCAGCCAGTTCCATGTCTCTGTCCCTCCTACCAGTCTTGAGGTGGCTCCTTCTGCTTGTCCTTAGTTGTAGGGCTTTGGTTCAGCAAGATTTTAGGTGATTCTTAATGATGGTTATTTTGTAGGTTCGTTGTCATTTTGGTGTGGTCATAAGAAAAGGTAAGCACAGCATTTGCCTACTGTGCCATATTGACTGGAACCTCTGTAATTTGAGGGTTTTATCAACCCTTTCTTGCTCCCTCATATTTTCATTGTTTTGTTTTCCTGGAAACATACCGGGGCACCAAAATAATGTATACACATTCTAAGAGATGTTATCTGTGCTGAAGCAGTAGTTTGATGTAACTAGAAGTGTCTGGATGCTGATAGTAACCACTTTGAGCATCTCTTGTAATTGCAGAAGTCAAACATGACTTGTTTCATCTTTTGTTTTTGGTATATATTGAGTATTACAATCAATACAGTTTTTTCCTGTCTTAAAATGTGTATATATTTTTTTTAGCATCCTCTGTATTTATGCATTTAAGCATCCCTAAGATCCTATTACTTTATTTGTCATCCATAAATAGAAGCTAGTGACTCTATCCTATGAGTAATGAAAAAAAAAATCTGTCTTTTTTCTCCTATCTTCTGGAGTTTATTTCTTAAATTTTGTTAGTTAAATTATACATTTTTACTTTGCTTCATAATACTGGTATCATTATATTCTGTATCTGTAATTTATTTAACATTATATCTATTTTCAAAATGATTCAATATTTACTGTCACTCATTTTTAAATGGCTTATCCAATTATTTCTTGTTTTTTGTTTTTTTTCCTTTTTTAATTATATTTTCTCCTCAAAACTCATGGGTGTATGTTGGATTTAAAATCAAATGATTTTATTCTGATAATTTTCTTGTGCCTTGTTTCCTTTCTTTTAGAGTGTGCTCCACTGTATTCTTCTTATCTATTTTTTGTGATTTTATTTTTATTTTTAATAACATTTTGTTACTATGAAGTAATACATACACACTGCAGAAAATTAGAAAATAAAAATACACAAAAATAAAACCACAAGGTCATATTCTGACCCTCAAAGATTACCACTACAAAACCACTAAAAGGATATAGTTCATATCTTTAGATATTTTCCATATATATATATATATATATATATATATATATATATATATATATATAATATTTTCCCTGTCATATAAATTATGAAAGATCTTAATAATCCAAAGCCAGCCTGTTTGTATCTAGCCTTTAGCACCTTACCTTTTGGCCTAGATGACACTGCATTCTCAAAACTTGAAGGCTAATATTTTTACCAAATTGTGTTTAAGAATTGGTCGTTCTATAGTTTTTCACCAGGATATGTGTGCCCTTTAAACTTGGAGATTCAGGATTTTCTTTATTTCAGTGTTCCACTATTCAAGTCAGAAAACGTAACAGTTTATAGACTCGGGTATTTCTGAACATAATCTTAAAATTACCTTGGACCATGAGATAAGAACACACTGAGACCATTCACAATGTTGTTGGTGGTGTCATTACAAACCATATGTAAAGGCCATTTTCCAGACCACTTTATTCAGAGAATGAGAACTTTATTGATAGGTTTACAACTACTTCCATGGTTAAGAAGCACGACCAATTCTTTTTGAGTTAGTTCATTTATTTAAAATGAAGTCATTTCCAGCTCTTTCTCTCTCTCTCTCTCTTTTTTTTTAAAGGAATCACATTTTTTTTTAATTGGGGGAGGGGAACAGCGTTGGGGAATTGGGGAAGGGGAACAGACAAGTTGCTGTCCTTTTGTTCTTCAAAAGTTGCGGAGGACGTTGCTTCACTGGCCCATGTTGGTATCATCATTGTGCTCTTTCCGGATGCAGCTCTTTCTCTTTTCACCTTACAATTTCTACCATAAATTTTAACTTGTACACATTAATTCATAAAGAATTTCTGTTGTTTTGTTTTATTTCAAATTGTTCCCCTTCTTGTTTCTGTGTTTCTATTTCTTTCTCTATCTCTCTGCCTCTCTCTCTACATGCAAGCACATACACATGCTAACATACACATACATACACCACAGACAAGCACATAAATTTTCAATTTTCTATTGTTTTTATCTGCATACACTGCAGTGTGTATGTATTACTTCATAGTAATGAAATGATGGGTCAGATATAATCCATTCTGTCTAACGATATTCTAAAAATTACTTTGGGTTTCCTTTTTCTCCCTTCTTATAACGATTCAAGATTATTACAGAACACCCATAACAACATGAGGATATATGGCAGAGTGGAAGAAAGGATTAAAACAAG
Source organism: Aselliscus stoliczkanus (assembly GCA_033961575.1). NCBI lineage: Eukaryota > Metazoa > Chordata > Mammalia > Chiroptera > Hipposideridae > Aselliscus > Aselliscus stoliczkanus. Next base: position 73,066,697 of record CM066732.1, on the reverse strand, counting down.
GCAAACTGGTTTTATAACCTAATTGTCTTTAGAAAACCAGGCTAATAAAATGCCTTTTCTTTTAACAGCTTTCATTTCAGGATACTGTGTATTTTTCCCCGAAAATGTGATGAATTTTTGCTTTACAAATCATTTTGATCTCCTCTGTTGTCAGATTCTGTCTAATTTTGTTGAGTTATTGGCTCTACATTGACTACAGTGATGGAGAGTTATCATCACCAGTATTACCAGGGATCAGAAAATATGATTGAAATCATATCTTTCACCAAGAATTCTGTGACTTAGTTTTCCTGCAGCTTAATTGATATGGGAAACAGGAAATGATATGTTACTTTATAATCCCATAGGTTTGACTGGGAAATGCCTAGTACAGAATCTGCTCAGGCTAGGTACTCTTAAATATTGATTTGTTATTGAATAAATGAATGAATGATAGGCAAATAGAGGAATGTGATTTAAAGAAATAACCATGCAGTACGGGCTTATTAAAATGGACAATTTATGACAGGAGTAATTTAGTCATTTCTCCTTGATTATTTGGTTTTGATCCAAAACACAGTCAGTATCGCAGAGACTTGCAAACCTCTGCTACTGAAAGACAGCCATTCTGGGCCCTTGGATGAAGATCTTTTTGGACAAATGTACATGCACTGATACATATATAAGTGCTCACTCACACATACACAGTCACATCCAATGCAGAAACATTGTAGTTTAAATTACTGTTGCTCTTGGTATTGGGAAAAAAACTGGGAAATAGACCAGCGTTCCATTTTATTGTGCATTATTGTCTGACTAAGGCTCAAAGCTGAAAAGATTAGCTTCCAGGCAGTCCTTTCAAAGTTTGGAGATTTATTCAGGATAAGCATCTGGAAGATTGAATGCTTATCTATACTATTTAGTCCCATCCAGCCCAAAATGTGGTTAGAAATATTACAAAATTCTTTCCTGTGAGATAAAGTTGGACCTTTCTCTTGTCAGCAAAATGGAAACTGTCAGATTAAAAAAAAAAAAAAAAGGGCTTAGGAAGCCGGCGGCCCCGGTTCGGTCCCACATATGAGGGCCAGTGACACTGCCCTCAAAAAAGAAAAAAAAAAAATGGAGATGGGGGTGGGCGGCAATTTCACAGCTTCTTGTAATTCAGCTGTGTCCAGGAAGCATCATTTATAACCAAAATGTAATTCACATGTTTTCCATTCTCTTCAATACCTACTTTGGGAAATTAGGGATGAAATTAATGTGTATTTTTCATTCCTAATAAATTTAAATGTGATTGAGTTGGTTTTGTGAGAAAGAAGGAATTGGATACCTTGAATTTATCTCTTTTGAAATAGAGACTTTTTATTATTTCAGCTAGTTTGACATCACTCTGTAGAGTGTAAACTGTTTTGATTCTTTCGAGGATATACAGATAAATGACTTGAATTATATAGTCCAGAACTGAGATAATGGTACTATCTTGTTGTAAAGGGACAGAACTTTGGGTGGCTTGAGCACTTTTTTGGGCCATAGTTCTGCTCCAGGAACTGTAGCTTTGGGATGTCATATATAGAACTCATCTTACAAGAGTTGCTAATGTAGGTTAATTAAAAAAGCCCAGGATCTTAAGAATCATTCATTATATCAATAATTTAGGGATGGACCCTCTCCCCATGAGCATCACAGATTTTAATATAATAAGAAATTGAAATAATCTAGTCCAGTAGTTTTCTTAAAATAAACTTCAGTGTTCAACTTTAAATTTCTCCAAGCACACTAAAAAGAATGGAAAACAATAATAAGATGCATTTACTACCAGTATTAAGCAGATGGTAACATTTTGCTACCTCTGCCTCACACCTTTTTTAAAAAAACAGGAAAAAATATGCCTGATACAGCAAACTACCCCTTGCACTCTCCAGTCCTTTTGCCTATTTTTTTTCCCCAAAAGTAATCTCAGCCTTGAAATGTATATAGGTTTTAAAAAACCTTTTCAACATATTTATTCAATAACACTATGTATTGTTTTTAAATTTACATAAATTGAATCATATTATGAATGTCATTTTGCAAAGCTTTTTCACTCATTATTGATTTTTGACATTTTTACCAACATGGTATGTTAGCATGTTGGTATATGGAGATTTAGTTCATTTATTTTAACTGCTGCATTATATTCCATTTCACATTTGAGATATGTTAAAATTATCTCCAGGTTCTCATTATTCTAATCAGTGCTTCAGTGAGCATCCTTGCATGTGTCTCCTTTGCACCTATTCTGTGTGCTTCTCCAAGGTAAGGAGCATGGACCTGGAAGTGGAATGTCTGGGTTATAGACACTTTATGTCTTAGATTTATTGGCTCTTGTTCCATTGCTCTCCATAGTGCTCATGCTGAATTATAGTCAAACCAGTAAATTGCCACTGGACCAAGAGTTGTGCTCTCAGATTTATTAATTTTTTCCAGCCTGGTAAGTGTGTAATGACATCTCATTGTAGTTTATTTTGCAGTTTCCTGGTTTATTAGTGATGCTGAGCATCATTCATCTCTTGTTACTTGTCTAATATGATTGATTGATTGATTGATTGATTTTACTGGCTTATTACTCTTTTTCTTACGGTTTCCTATGACTTCTGTCTATACCCTGGAGTCTTTGCTGAATCCATGAGTTGCATATCTTTTCTCTTCTCTTCATTCATACCTTACCTTTCATTTTGATGGTTTATTTTTATATATTTGATATATTTTTATATATTTTTGTATCTTAATGAATTCTTACCTTCTCCAATGTCATAAAATATTATAAGTTTCTTGGAAAAATTTTACATTACTGATTTTTCTTTTTTACTTTTTTAATTCATCTGTGTTTTATTTTTGTGAAATGTCATAAAGTAAGGCTGTCTTCTTGTCTTTTTCCATATAAACTGCTAATTTTCCAGAAGTATTTATTGAATAGTCAATTCAGAACTCATTGGCCAGATTTAGTCACATGGCCCCACCCAATATGAGGTGGCAGGAAATGCCATTATCTACAGTGTGCCAAAGTGGGGGAGAACTGAAAACTGATGAACGACAATAATTACCTACATAGACTGATGGTTTTAAAAATATATTCACAGATTCTTTGACACTCCTATTTTCAAAAGGTGAAGTCTAGTTCCTCTCCTCTGGAATGTGAGCTGGACTTAATGGCTGTGGCTCTGTCATGTCATCTTCATGCCAAGACCTAAGACAGAGCAGCCTCTAGCTGGAGTGACACTTGTCATGAAAGGAGAAAAAATCATGGAAGACTTTCTGGAAGTGACACTGTGTCAGGACTCCCAACATCACCCCTAGATTTGGTGATTTACTAGAAGCATTCACAGGACTCACAGCATATAGTCATATGGGGATGATTTATTGCAATGAAAGGCTATGAAGCAAAATCAGCAAAGTAAAAAGTTCAAAGTCAAAGTCTGGAGGAAACCAGGCACAAGCTTCCAAGAGTCTTCTCCCTATGGAGTCACATAGCATGTGCTTAATTCCTTCAGCATCACATTGTGACACCATGTGTGTAGTGTCGTTTGCCAGCAAAACTCAGCACCCAGAGGTTTTATTGGGGAAAAGTCAAGTAGGCCTCCTCTGCCTAGCACATACACACAGCTCTGGACTCCGGGAGGGAATGCTGTATTCAGCTAAGCTGCATCCTCTGCACTCACAGTTTAGGTACAGTAAGCTATTCTTATCAGAGGATGATGAGAACCTTTCTAAAACCAAGCTCCCGGATGCCAGCCAAGGACAAACCTTCCAAGTGGGCCTTCTAAGCCTAGCAGCCTCAGGCCAGCTTTCTGCACAGACACATATCACTTCTGCTCACATTTTATTGGACAGAACAGGCCTCCTGGCCAAAACTGAGATTCTTGTAGTGAGAAAGTACAATCCTCCTGCAGGAAGTAGCAGCCCATATTTTAAAACAATGATACAGTCTACTACAGATTGTTACCCATAGATCCTTTGAATGAAACATGATAAAAAAAGAAGAAATTGATACCTACTATACATGTGTATATGCATACCTTCTACAAATTTCATGGTCTGGGTTCATATAATTTAAATATTTTTACTGAAATGAATTGAATTATATAATGATGTGAAGGAAAAAAGCAGCAAGTATTAGAGAGAAATCGGGTACTGATTAATAAAAAAGCAATTATTATTATTGCTACATTACAATTCTCTTTTTTGTCCAGATCAAGTGGATCTATGATTTCCTTTAGAGGCTAGTACTTTCATTTTGCGTTTGACTTTCTCTAGAGCAGAGCTGTATTTGTTAAAGGTCTAATTCCCTTGGGCACTTGTGATTAGACCCCTGAAGAGCTGTTTCATGGCCTTTGCTGTGTTTTCTTATCAATGTACCTTTTAAGCTTTCAGCTGTATTTCCAGCTCTGGCCTGCGTATGGCCTTCGGCATAAATTCCCTCTGCAAAGTGGTTTGCTCCAATGTTTTTCTCATCCCTCTCAGATGTCTTTATGCTTCCTTTTATTATCCACCCTCAGCTCTTTGACCTTTTATTCATTAGCTCAAACTACATGGAATATATTTCTTGCCTAAGGGTTAAGTTGGAAAAAATCGAAAAGGTGATTGGCTTTTAGCATATACATTTACGTTTTTTACTTTTCTACTTTTTGGCTTCCTATATATATATTTTTTTTAATTAAAAAAAGTCTTATTTTCCCCCAAGTTTAATTGCTTAGAAATAAAAATCTTCTTAGTTTTAAAAGCAATAGCCTTTAACCTCTGCCTCCCCCACCAAGAGATAATTATTTAGTAGGAACTCACAATATATTGGAGGGCTTATATTTGCAGCATAGTTTTAGAAGATAACATCTACATTTTCAAGGAAGGGAGGATTTTATGTGGGTCTCTTCTTTATGTTTAGATGGCACAATGTTTTATTTCTATTTATAAAAGACTACATTAAAAGAATGCAATATTGGTTCTCTCAGAGTGGGATCTGTTTGGAAAACTAATTATCTCCAAATGGCTGCAGATTTTTAAGACTCTGCCAAGAGAGCAAATCAGGAATACCATCTAATAACTTATTGCAGCAAGGGATACATTGGAGCTCTTGGGGCCTCCCCACCAGCTATTTAAAGCCCTTCTCCCTTCCTCTCTGCCTCCCACTCCAACCTCTGTAGGTGACCTCAGCTTGTATTTCACAGAGAAAATAAAAGACTAAGGAGAGAATTGCACTCACTTTCCTAAAGTTTATCTGCTTTACAGCTTCCTAATGCCCTTCACTTTCACCTCAGTGGAGAACTATGTTCTGCTCCATCTGAGGCTGATGCTGCCAGGTGAGTTCCTGAAACTTCAGAGCTCTGGATCCATCAAATACCTTTCCCTCACCTGCAGTTTCTCCACTGCCTCTTTTTTGGCTCTTCCCTTCCAGCCTATATAGCAACTCAAGTTTCTTCAATTTAAACAACAGCAACAGTAACACTATACATACATATTTGCTCCAGCTACTCTCTCAATTTCTCTTTAATTAGAGAGGCTGTTACTGCACCATCCACACTATCATGCTCATAGCAGGAGAGGCAATGGTCTGAAGAAGGGATTCTGTTGTAACCTGAATGCAGTTGTGATGAGGGCTGCATTATTACATCCGCTTCTACTTACTTTCCTTTCTCATCCTATAAAATATGAAGCACAGTTTGGTTGAGCATTTTGGGGGAGGGTGGTAAATACCTCTGCTAATAAGTGCTTAAATGGCAAAGAAGTGATCTCATTACTTGCTTCCAATGGAGCAGTCAAGTAATTTACTATGTGCTAGGCATGGAGCAAAACCTCTTATGTGGATTATCTCATTTTATCCTAATGATAACCTCATGAGACAAATGGTATTTTCATTCCCATTCTACAGATGAGGAAATTGAGTCACCAAATGTTAGGTAACTTGATACCTTGCTCAAGCTCATGCAGCAAACAGGCTTCAGAACTGATTGTTTTTCTGTCCAAGACCTCAGAGCGTCTATCTTTGGGAGTAGGATATTGTGAATCTAGAATGCCAACTTTCAAATAACAAAAGTGTCCATTCTCTGCAATTCTCCCGAGGCTACCAAGATACCTCATATGTCCTCTTGTGTGCTTATTCATTCTCTGATCTTATGGTTTTTAATGTAGACGGACCATGAGCATCATGCCTGGCCCCAAACCAGACCAAGTAAATCAGTTTCTCCGCAGGGAGTGTGGGCACCTGGGCTTTGTGAAAGCCCTTCCTTCACAACTGACTCTGGTGTGCAGAGAGGGACACCATTTCTCTTTCCTCTACTATCATATTTCCTATTGACTTTCTTCTTCTGTAGTGTTCTGTTCTGAGTGAAAGAAACATGCACTGTGAAGGATGAAAAACATGCACTGTGAAGGATGAAATATCCACTTCCTGTGGATAGTGTTCGTGCTTGATTATTTCACCAGAATATAAGTACGACTTATACTTGATTGAGTAAATATTTATGGTATTAGGAAATGGGTGCTAAAAGCCCCATTTTTCTTTTGGACTCTAGGAAAAACATGAATTAGATGTCTTCAAGCTGTTTCTAGTCAATGGTTCATCTGAATTTTGGAAACATCCAGTGAATCAATGTTTCTTTGCAGTTCCTCTACCACCCTCGTGTATCATGTATTTCCTGGCATAGACAGTTTCGCCAAAAAATAGCGAATTTACATAATTTATTTAACACATTATTTATTGAGTTTAATTCCCTTTGCTATTTAAAAAGATATATTTGAAATCACCAAGTTACTGAAGATGCTATATTACAGGGAAGAAAAAAAGAATTTCGAAATGATTAGCTTCTCTTCTTTCCCATTTTCCTTGAACTCTGATATTCTATGAAACTAAATGCCAAAACTAACTGAAAAAAATAAAATAATTTTAAAAACAGCTACACCACTTCATAGAGGAAAAATAATTATTTTCAAAACGATGGCTCTTACTTTGTTAATGTTGAGAATAATCTGTGGCTCCCCACTGAGACCCTTTCTTTTTTGTCCTGGTGGGCGTATCTGTCAGCAAAAAATACTGTACAGTTTTCCAAATATCAGGCTTCATCCTCAGAAAATGTACAGTATTTCTAAGATTTATGACACTAATGGAACTCTCCTGATGACAGTGTGATTCATTTTGTTGATATACAGGAAGCTGACAGAACTCCAATCTCTCGTTGCACATATCCAAAGACTGAAAAAAACATCTTAATTAGCATACAAACGAGAGACGTGGAAGCCTTCAGTTCCCGAATGAGCTAAGTCCTATAATAGTCATACATGAAAGAATTAAGCTGGGGCACGTTTTGTCAAAAATTTAAACAAACATTGGCTATTATGTGCTACATTGCTTTATCAAAGAACGTCAGGAAATAAATTCAATTGGGAATTTAAAGGGCAATCTTTGTTTGATAAGATAAAGCTTTGACCTGAAAAATAACTAATATTAGGACCGGCCTAGTGGTGCGGTGGTTAAGCGCTGGCTTTGGAAGCCAGCGGCCCCAGTTCAGGTCCCACATATGAGGGCCAGTGACACTGCCGCCCTCAAAAAAAAACAACAAAAAACAAAAAACAAAATAACTAATATTTAGAATTAGCCTTAGGAAAGAATAATTTTTACATTTCTAAACAAGGTAACTCTGAAACATGAGTGTGTCAAAATTACAGAACAGTAAACTGAAGTCAAATTGAATTTTCATTACCAGTTTTTCCATTAACTAGCTGGGTGACCTTGAGCTAATTACTTGATCTTTCTGGGCTTCCCTTCCTTTGCTGGACTAGATAATCTCCAAAGACCTTTCCAGCTCAATCATTTTATGATTTTATTAGATTTTTCATAGTAGAAGCTGATAAATGAGCTGGAATTGTAATAAACAAGACTACTCTTCTATAGTGAAAAGGAGTGACTATAAAACAAAAGAACTGCATTCTACTCCCTGCAAGCACCGTGTAAACAGTGGTTCTTAGCAGCTTGGTTTCCTCATCTGTAAATTAGAGATGGTGATACCTTATTGCATTGGCAGGAGTTTTAAATGAAATGCCATATGTATTAGTCTGCTCAGGCTGCGGTAACAAAACACCATAGGCTATGTGACGTAACACCAACAATTTATTTTCTAACAGTTCTGGAGGCTGGAAAGTCCACAATCAAGGTCCAGGAGGACTGGCTTCTGGTGAGAGCTGTCTTGGTGGATTGCAGATGGCCACCTTCTCCCTGTGTCCTCACATGGCAGAGAAAGAGCTCAGGTATCTCTTTCTCTTCTTATACAGACATCAGCTGTATCAGATCAAGGCTCAACTCTTATGACCTCATTTAAGCTTTAGCATCTCTCCATAGGTCCTATCTCCACATATAGTCACATTGGGGATTAGAGTTTCATCCTATGAATTTGAGGGGGGTCACAATTAAGTCCATAGCATCATCTATGAAAATTCTTTATAAATACATAATTTTCTACTAATGTCTTAGTAAGAATCAGTAACATAAGTGTATTGGACATTCACATCTGATGTTGGTGTGACTACCCAAAGCTACAATGTTTTCAAAGGACTATTTAGCAATATCTATTAAAATGTAAAGTACTCACATCTTTTGAACCAGTGTTTGCACTCTAAAAATTTCTACTACTGAAGTACTCTTAAAATTGCACAAAGATATATGTATAGAATAGTCATTAAAATATTGTTGAAAAAATGGGAAAAATTAACAAATTTAATATACTATAGTAGATCATACAATGGAATATTTTACATATGCTATATACCCATAATACAAAATATTACATATCCATTAAAAATGTAGTTGACTTCTACATACCAACATAAAAAGATGTCCAGGACCTGTTAGAGGAAAAAGAAGTGCAAGTTGTAAAATAGTTTCTGTAGTATGATTGCTTTTTTTTGGTAAATACACACATACACACACACACACACACACACACACACACACGCACGGTGCCAAAAAAATGTATACATATTTTAAGAAAAGAAAAAAACTGTGCTAAAACTGTATGCAATAACACCTACAGATAACAAAAGATGAATACAAGTCATGCATATACATTTTTTTGGCTCCCCTAGTATATATATATATATATATATAGGGAATTATACATTAAAATGTCTACACCAGCCTTCTTTGAGTGGTGTGGAATATTCCAGGAGGCTTTCCCTTTCCACACTATTCTTTTCATTTTAAGAACACATATCACACTTGCTTTAAGGAAATAAAATATTAAGAGATCACAAACCATCACTATCTCAGACTGCTAATTCTTCCGTTTATATTTGAAATACTTTTTAAATTAATCTTTATTTTATTGAGAAATAAATGTATGTCGTTTAAACAATTGCAGAGCTTATCATGAAAAACAGAAGTCCCTGGCCTTGCATTTCTCCTGCTCATCTGGGACAACCTTTTAGCAGTTTCACCTGCTATTTACCTATATACTATGAAATAGCATGTGCATGTTGATATTCGTTGATTATTTCATTTTAGACATTATCTTCTGACTTTCCTCTGCAGAAGGTTTAGACTTCCCTCTTTGCTTCTTGCCTCCCTTTCCCCCGAAATATACCCTCCAAGACTGTCATGTTATGTATATCACAACTTTGGCTTAATTAATATTCAGGGATTACGTTAGTATGACTATGTAAAACATCATTCATGGCCAAGCTACACAGTGCATAATAGTACAACTTTTGAACCCCTATAGTTACTAATTACCTTATATGCTTAGTTTTCTATGTGCACATCATTATTTAATTCCCAGATCTTTCCTTCAGAATTATACCATTTCTTTCAATATGGTTGAACCCAGCAAGTAATCTAAGCTATTTTTTGTGGTGTCATCTCCCCTGGTTCGTCATTCAGAAAGCCAGTAGTTAGTAGTGTTTGAAAAGCTAATGTTTATGAAATAACAAAAAAATCTCCCCCTTGTTTTTTTTCTTTAATCTTTAACCCTTTCCTCTCTTTGGGCAGCTAGATCATTCTGTTCTCATTTTCTCAGGTTAAAAAAAAAATGAGAGCAGAAATCAGGAAGACAGAAGAGGAGGAGGAGCAGTCTTTTCCTGGCTTTGAGTTTCAAAGCTTGTACCCTGAGGGAACGGAAAGGGCTTATGGTAAATCAAAATATTTTTAATAAAACCTGGAGGGTATGAGACAAATGTCTCCTACTCGATTTCTCCTGTCAGACTAAAAATCACAGGGAAAATGATAAAAGAGAGGCATTGGGGGTGACTGGGATTGAGGACATAGCAGGGTCAGTGTTGACTGATAGCCAGTTGTCCACTCCTGTGAGCACTTCAGACCCCACATCTTGGGCCTAAACTAACAATTCTCTTACCAATTCCTGTTAAGAACATCCATCAACAGCAGGCAGCACATCATCTGCAGAGCCTCCCAGGTAGGAGATGCCTGTGTCTGTGTAAGCATGCCCAGCACCCTTGCAATGACACAGGACATTTGCAAACCCCAGAGAAGGTTGGGGGTCTGGATTCCTAGCACTTGGTATTGAACAAAACCAACTTGACCTTCTTCATGACTTGGGTCAGCAGTGATGTACGGTCCTATTATAGATGCAAATGCTTGAGGACAAATTGAACAGCTATATAGGCTGTCCATCAAAATTGTTGAATCAATGTTAGAGAATAAAAATAAAGGATCATTCACATAATGGCCCAGAGGAAGGAATAAGCAGCCTAAATTCAGGCAAGTCAATTACTACACCAATTTTGCGTCTAAAATGAGGACAGCAATAGCTTTTTGCCCCTTAGAATGGTTGTTTGCTGATGGTGTAAGGAAAAGTATATTGAAAATTTAAATGCATAACATTAGGTATCATTTTATATATAAATCAAATGTTTGACCTATTCGTTGATTTCATAATTCAACAAACATAAATAAGGTATAGACACCAAACCTGAGCAGAAGAGCAAAAGCATATTTTCACAAGTAAGCCCATTATTAGTATTGCAGCATGAGGAAAATGATATCATTTGCCTCTTCAAATGATTACACCTGAGAAAGGTCACTCAAATGTTACTTATTAATTCTAAATATTTCTCTGCTATTTAATTTACGTTTCAAGCTCAGAGCCTACTTGTCAGATATCATCTGTAAACACTCTAAAGCCCCTGTGAGTGCCACAGCATGCTTGTCATCCACAGAACAAGTTATGAGACCTTGTTCTGCCACCTGAGAGCCTTCAATCTGACCATGACTGAGTGCTCATTTTTAATAGTAGAGAATTTCAAAGAGTCTAAACTTTAAAAATATCACAGTGCCTCATGAAAAAGCAGACTATAAATTGTTAGGATTCATGGTTCTCATTGATTGTAGCTTCTTTCTTTGGCAGTGAGAAAGAAAGAGGGGGAGAGGGAAGGCTCCTTACAGAAGGGTTCCAATTAATAAATATAGAAGGAATGAGAAAAATAGAAAATCATCATTGCACAAGCATAATTATTTGTGCAAGGTCTGCAGAAGATGCTAAACTTAGTGGGTGGATGTTTGAGCACAAACTGGATAGTTGCATAATCTCATAGGGCAAACTGGGTGAATGGTATATGGGGACTCACTGAACTTTTCTTTTCTTTTTTTTTTTGCACCTTTTATGTAAGTCTGAAATCATTTTAAAATTAAAAAATTTAAAATATGCCTGAAATTTGTATGTTAAATTTCCTTACCCCAAACATTTGTTTTTTGTTTCTTAATTCTACTTTTAAATTATTCTTGGTCCCATGTTAACCTCCAACAGCATACACCTTCTTTATATAAATCTTTTAAATTATTTACATATTTGCTCTCAAGTACTCCCCAATTATCTTCTAGTGCCAGTAGAGGACTGTAAACATTCAATCAAGAAACATGTCTTGAATACCTGTTATTTTCATAGAAGTGTGCTAACAATTGCAAAGGATTAAAAAGAAATCTATGATTCAGCCCCTCCCTTGAGGAGATAATAAGAGCATTGGGAAGACAGGTATGCATGTGAAAGAATAAAGTAGCAACATGTGGAATGTTGTGAGTCATGCCTTATTTTTATATTAATGACAGGAATTGATGGAGACAGAGAAAAGGGACACATGTGCAAATAAAACAAACTGGACCTAAAACATATGTCAGTCTTGGATGGTGAATGGATGTAGGGAGTCTGCACAGTCTTTGTGGGGAGTTGGAGATGCATGGGAAGCAGTCATGAGATTTGTCTGAGTGGGATAGAAAATTTGAGGTGATGAAAAGGACAGTGGACCTTGATGGAGTTGAGCCAGATCAGAAAAGACTGTGAAAGACAGATTGAAGGGCCTTTGGTCCAAATGAAAAAATGGAGGCTATTTTAAGGACTTTGTTAGGATCAAATTACTTTTCTGGCACCAATATAAATATGTATGGTGGCTCTCAAGCCAGAACAAACTCCATTTTTGAAAATATGTAATAATGGACCTTTGAGAGACCTTTTTTGAAATGCAGATTTGGATTGTCTTCACCTTCTCCACCCTACCCTACCCTACCCTCTTTTTCCCTAAAGAATTCTAGAGGTTTTCTTGCTTTTAGGATAAAGATCAAAATCCTTAACATGGTCTCATGGTCCTCCAAGATTGGACCCCTCCCCATATACCTAGATTTCCCTTTCAAGGTCTGTCTTCTCTTATTTCCTTTAGGGCTTTCTGCTATTACTAAACCTTCACATATACTCTTCCCTCTGACTTATCTTTTGAACTAGTTTAATCCCTTTTCATCCTTTAGATGTCAGTTCAATACAATTTCATCTCCAGTGCAGAAGCTTTACTTCCTGCTTTGACTGGATGTACTCATAATACCAAGTATCTCAATTTGTAAAACTTTCCATATTTGTATATTTAAACATGGGATTATTTGATTTACTTATGTCATTATTTGATTCATGTCTTTTTCCCTTATTAGACTACAGACTTCTGAAGACACAGACTATTTTCATTTGTATTTCCCATTGTATCTCCTGTCGCTAGCACATAGTAGGTACTCAATAAGAATTTGTTGAATAAATGAAATAGTAAAATATTGCTTTTCTCCATTCCCAAGACACTATCCTCTTCCAATGATATGATCTGAATCATGATGAAAATGTCTATCTCAACTTTGAAATTACAGTATACGTGGCCCAGTATTTTATAACTTTTGGAATGTGGGCTCTAAAAGCATTACTCAGATGATTACATTGAACTGAATTATTGGAGCTTAAATAGAATTTGTTGATCAATAGATTGATATTTATGTGCAGAGCACTTTATTCAGCACTGTGAATTATTCCAAGCTAAATAACATATGGTTCCTGTCTGGCTTGTAATCAAATAGGGAATTGATAGAAAACTGCCTGTATTATATGGCAGGTTAAGAAGGCTCTAAGTACTACAGAAACATGCAAGGAGAAGAGTTATTCTGACTGAAGGAATCTGGCTAAGCTACAGTGAAAAGTAACATTTTGATAGCCAGACTTTGGAAAGACAAAAATTCCAGGAAAACAGGAAGTAACTAAAAATTCAAAGCACAAAAAGCATAAAACACTGTAATAGAAAGTCAAGTGGCCCAGTAGGCTGCTAGTATGTTGTGATAAGGAATAGACCAGGAAGGTTAGGTTTGAACTGTTATGCTACACTGTTTGCACTTATTTGATGGGTAATGATGAACCAAGGATGATGAACAGGGAACTGCCAAAATCAAATGTGTGGGGTCTAATGGTAACAGCATGGGACAGATTGGAAGAGGGCTCTCTAGGTTGAAGACGATGTGGAGACTAGTGACAAGGAGGAAAAAAAGGAAAAAAAATCACAAAACTTGACAAGAGCCTGATAGAAGCTAGGAAGGACCTGACTGGATTAATATTAGTGAAGCAGGAAGAGGATGGATGAGGGAAGCATTCAGAAAGTGGAAGGAACATAATTGAGCAAACATTTAATGTGGGAATCGAAGAATAGAAAGCTGGAAAGTTTTGATCTCTCATTTCACTGATTATAATTTAAACTAAAAGCAAAAATAGCAGTGAGAAGAGATTAGTAACAATAACTTGTTCTTGTTTTAAACCTTCTGGTAATAGTAATCATATAAAAATAGTATAAAAATCTCTTGATAAAGAATTACATCATTTGCATTTTTACATGATCTAATAAAATGTATTTGTAACTTGTGTTCATACTTGCCAACCGTTGAGCCTTTTCTGATTTAAAATACGGAGAATTTATTGATATCTATTCTTTTGCATGTCTCCTTGTCTCCTAATTTTGCTTGCCTCGATTTTATTTATAGCAAAATATGATTACGCTTTACATGTCGGTAAAGGACAACCCCTTCTTCTTGTACCATTTATTCTTTGAGCAATTCGACCCAATGGACACGGATTAAGTAACTAGATGCCCAATATCCTGGGAGTCTCAGATGACTCAGGCACTATCATTCGCTACAAGGAGTCCATGTAAGTGTAGGTAGAACTTCAAGCCCAGTTAAATAGAGCATAACGTGGGAAGTGCTAAAATAATGCCAACAACAAGAGCTACCCCTTACATCTCCTCTCCATTCCTTTCTTTCTTCCTTTAGCAAATATTTGACAGTCTCCACCACGTCTTTGGCCAGGAACAGAATTTAGAGTCATGAACCAACCTGACCCAGAATGTGCCCTTAGGAGCTCATTATAGTGAAGGAAACTTACACCAAAAGAGAAAAAAAACAACAATAAATGAATGAATATAATTAGTATGTAAGTATAGATTGAGGATATATTATGAAGCATTGGTAATAATAGCAATATTTAGTTAGTATGTTCTTAGTGCAGGCACTCTGGTTCCAGAGCTGATCACTTTATATTATATTACAAATATATTTCCTCAGAACTGGGGAGAGAAGTACCTACTTATACAGTGTGATAAGCAGAGCCTTTTCTTAGACAATGTTTAGGCTGAGACAAGGTGAATAAAAAGGCAAAGTCTACACAAAGCATCAGGATAGAGCATTTCTAGCAAATGAAGTAGGATGTGTAAAGTTTCTAAGGGAAGAAAGAGCTTGGCATTTTGTAGAAATAAAAACTAGGTTAGAGTTAAAGATGGTGAGCTATGAGAGAAGAAAAAAAATCTGAATGGGATTGAAGAAATAAATAAGAACCTGATCATGCAGTAGGTCTTGTCATGCACAGAAGACAGTTTGGCTTTTATTTTAAGAGAAGTGAGAAAACATCAAGATTGTGTAAGCAGGAGTGGTGATATTATCTTACTTACATGTATATTTAAAAAGGATAAATCTGGCTCCTCTGTGGAAAATAAGGTAGAAAGTGCAAAGTAGGAAATTAAAAGGCTAGTCAAAATCAGGAAATTAAAAGGCTAGTCAAAATCAGGATTCAAATTCAAATCTTTGTGACTAAGATGCAAATGCAACCGCCACCACACCAGTTATGCTGTCCCCTACATTGTAGTAGATTTGTAACCCAACAGGGGGCATTGTCCTAACAGACATCAAAAATCCATAAATTGTACCTTTTCTTGTCCTCTTCCTGCCTCTGTGACCCCCATTCTGTCTTTGTTAGGTCTTAGTGCAGGGACATAATCAAAGGTTTTCATGAGAAAGAGGAAATGATAATGACGTTAATGGTTGTTTTAGCTCATCTTTGGTGTCATTTGAACATAATTTCCAATCTCTGCTACACTGGCATATCATCACAGTTTTTAAAGTATATCATTTAAAGTGGCTTTGACTGTACCTAACTGATTGCCTTGATGGGGTGGGGGTGGGGGATCAAAATGCAAATTCATGTGTCACATGACCAGATATTGTGACTCAGTATATCTGAGTTGGGGCATATTAAGCACTCCTGCTAATTCTAAAGCAGATGATCCAAAGACTACATTTTGCAAGACATTGGTTTATGGTGGAGAACTTTTAGATTTTATCCCAAGTGTGGTACAATGACTTGGACATATCTATTCTATTATCAACATTAGAAACCATCAATTGTAAGTAAGTTCAAACTTTAATAGCCTATATATTTTTGGTAGACTACTCTCCCCAGTGCAATATAATACAATACACAGATAATCAATTTGGTTTCTTTCTTCAGGCAAGTGACCAAAGAATTTATGTAAACAATTTCCTGACTGGCCAGTCACAATGTGGGCTAAATTTATCTTGCAGATTAATGATAGAAGGGTTTTTCCAGCTAGGTAGAAACAGAATATTGCCTTCCCTATATTAATACAGGGTTATATATAAGACCCAAATAACAATTACCCAATAACTCTTTAGAGGTGGTTTTATAATATAGAAAATACAAACAAGCAAATAATAAATGAAAGTGAGTCAAACTTCTTTTCTTTTTAAAGATGTTTTTGGGGAATTGGTGGTGGAGGGACAGCGTTGGGGAATCTGGGAAGGGGAACAGACAAGTTGCTTTCTTTTTGTTCTTCAGTCTAGTTGCGGAAGACGTTGCTTCACTGGCCCATGTTGGTATCGTCATTGCGCTCTTCCCGGATGAGGCAGATCGGTTGCTGGCCTCAGGATGGCCACTCACTGTGGCTATTGGCAGCTCACTCTGGCTGCCGGCCACTCACGCTGGCTTCCAGGCACTCACTGTAGCTTATGGCAGCCCATTGCAGCAGGGGCTGCAGCTATGCCATTCCGGGGACTCACAGCAGCCCAACTCCAGGTGGAGCTGTTGTTAGCTGTAGAGGGAGTGTCACTGGCCCTCATATGTGGGATCCCAACCAGGGCCCTGCTGCTCAGAGCTGGTGTCCCAGGCCAGCTCTTAACCAATGCACCACTCGACCAGCCCTCCAACCTCTTTACTACAGATGTTGCACAAAATAATTACTAGCTTATGTAAGTGGTTATTTAAAAGGCAATGATTATAGCCAATAAGATGAGTCACAGCTAGGGAGAAGGCAGATAGATGTTACTCCAAATGTGGAACTTGTCGTGTCTGAAACTGTCTAGGTTTTCTTTTTTTTTTGACCCATTTATCTTTTGTTTCCTAATCCTCCTTTAATATGATGTAAGGCTAGGGGACTTTAATTCCCAGTGCCAGTCACATAGTAGGAACTCAAGTTTTTGTTCCCTGAAGTAATACTACGAATTAACCTGCTCACATATGAAAATAGTGGACAGAAAGCCAGTGACAATGGCCAATGTTTGTTACATACATTTACTATGTGCTAGTTTTCTTCACCAGTCACCTAACTTGAAACCTCAAGCTCTTCAGCAGCAAAAATGTGCGGCAGGCAGAAGGGTCACCTCACAGAGATTTCTGCCACAGACATCCTCGACTTTCAAGCCAGGCAGTTGCCATGGTTGGAGGGGCCATGACTGTCAGACCCAAAACCAAAAGACTGAAAACCAACACCAGAGTAGACAAAGAACATCATCTTAGAATCCTTGTGGGGACCTATGATGCCAAAGTCTGTTGTTTCCTGTGTGACCTCATTTTGGCACTTCAGAAATTCCCTACTAGCTCTTTCTGACATGTGAAGATACAACGAAAAATTGGCAGTCCCCCACTCAGAAGAGGATCTCGCCAGAACTCAATCATGCCGCTGCCTTGATCTCAGTCTTCCAGCCAGAACTGGGAGAAATAAATTTCTGAAAAAAGAAAGAGAGAAGGGAGGGAGGCAGGGAAAGAGAGAGACAGAGAAGGAGACGGAGGGGGAGAGGGGGAGGGGGAGGGAGAGGGGGAGAGACAGGAGGAAGGAAGGAAGGAAGAAAGGAAGAAAGAAAGAAAGAAAGAAAGAAAGAAAGAAAGAAAGAAAGAAAGAAAGAAAGAAAGAAAGAAAGAAAGAAAGAAAGAAAGAAAGAAAGAAAGAAAGAAAGAAAGAAAGAAAGAAAGAAAGAAAGAAAGAAAGAAAGAAAGAAAGAAAGAAGTTCCCTAACTAGATACAGCCCTGAGGAGGGGGGAGGGCCCCCCTTGGTAAGATTATTGTTACTGTAGCCAAATGGGGGCTTAAAACAAGAATAAAGCTCAGTTACAGAAAAAGAAAAAAAATGATGAGTCATAATTATAAATCATTCGAAAAATCAGCACCCTAATTATATTTGGGAATCATACTCCTATACTGAAGAACACTCTTTAATGTAGTAATCATCCAGCTTGCTTCTTGATTTTATTTTTCATTTTTTTTCTTTTTTTGAAAATTCCATTTACCCAGCTTGCTTCTTATAGCTGTGACTTTTGTAAGAATGGCTCATATTGTTAGTGATTTTTCCTGCCATATAAAATCCTTTTCTTGGTTAACATCATGTGTAATCAGGTCTTCAGACATCTAATCCTTCAAAATATATTTACTTTTTATCTTTTATGTTTGTCTTAATTAGTCTGCATTTTACATTCTCTAAATGAACCAGGTAGAGAATCAGAGCACACGCTGTGTTTGTCCAGGGCCAGTTCTGAATCTGTGTCAGTTCCAGTTGGTCTCTTGAAAAAGGAGGTTTCACCTCCTTAATAGTCTCAGATATAGCAAATACATAATAACTGAACGATAGCTTAGTATATACTCTTATAGGGGCAGGATTTTATTAATCACACTTGCAGATTGTTTTAAGCTCTATTCATTTATTTCATGAAATAAATATTTGTAGAGTATCTAGTAAGTACTAGACACTATTCTAGGCTCTGGGCTACAGAGGTTAAAAAGAAAAAATGTTCCTGCTTCTGGAACTTATACTCTAAGGAGTAAGACATACAATATACAGAAAATCAAGTATAATATAAGTGCAATACAGAAAAATGAAGTAGAATAAGGGAATGGAGTGTGAAAAAAGTGGTCAAGGATGAATTCTCTGAAGATGACAACATATATGCAGATGCTTAAATGAAGCAGAGAGTGAGCTATTCAATTATCTGGGAGCAAATAACTCCAGGCAGAGGGAATAGCAAATGAAAAGGCCCTAGATAGGAACATAAGTGGTATATTTGAGGAACAGATCAGAGGATAACTAAGGGGAGATTAATAGATGGTAGGATTGGAGAAATAGCAGGAAACTGTACAGAGCCTCAAACAGCCTTGGTAAGTAAGAACTCTGAGTAATATAGTAATATAGATTAGCCCAAAATTACTTACTCCACTGAGAGCTGTTGTCTAATTTCTCTCCCTTAGATCTGGGGTAGCCCTAGTGACTTGTTTAACCAATAGAATGTAGCAGAAGTGGTATTCTGGAACAGAAACAGATCATAAAAAGACTTTCCCAGACACCTTGAAACCTACCAGCTGCCATGAAAGAAGTCTGACAACTCTGAGACAAATAGCAGCTTGAGGAAGTCCAAGCTAGTCGTGCAGAGAGCAGCATAGGGAGAGAAGCATAAGGAGATGTCCAGCCAGTCCAAGCTGTTCCATCCTAACCTCCAGACATAAGTGAGGAGGTCATTTGGGTCAATCCAGGCTCAGCAGATATAACATGGGGGAAAACCAAGGCCTCAGATTCATGGCCCTAGTTGAGCTCTTCCAGCTACTTCCAAGCCATTGAAATCACCCCAGCTAAGGCTCACTAGAAACAGAGGTGAATAATCTTCATATTGTTGTGGACAATTTCTTGACCTACAAACTCATAATACAATGGTTGCTATTTTGTACTTCTAAGTTTTGGATGATCTGTTATGCAACAATTGTTGACCTATACAGGACAGGACTGCACTGTTAAGAATATATATATATATATATTCTAAAATGACCTTTCCAGCTGTGGGGTGGGATCTAAATTTGCAGGGGAACAAGAATAAAATACAGGACAATTCAGTTTATTCAGTTGAAAGTCCAAGCAAGAGAAAATAGTGGCTTGGATTAAAATAGTGGCATAAGAGAAAGAGGGAAGAGTAAGAAGGGGTTGAATTTGAGACATATTTTGAAGATAAATTGAAATATTTGTTCAAAATTATAATAGCTTTATTTCAATTTCAATTTTGAAAGTATTTTTAAAATATATGAACATGTCATGTGTTACACTTAGTCAGAAGTGCCTGGAACATACAAACAATTTAAGGTCTGTTAAGTAAATGAAGATATACTGAAGCTTTCCTTGATTCAGAATCTGTCTATATGTCTGGCTAATCACCACAAGCAGCAGATAAATATTACATCTTCATTGTAGAAATGTATTTTGACTGAGGGCATGTCCTAGAAGCTTTTGATGTGCCTCGGTTTCTCCAGAGAATTCATTTATTAATTTTTTAGGTCTTTCAACATATATTTATGAAAACAACTTCTTTATGTATGCTGCTATGTTCTGAGGAAACTATTGTAAACAAAAGCTTTTGATGAAAGGCAGACTTTTTTTGTTAAGGTAACTTTTAAACAAATAACCACACAAATAACTACGGCAAATGCTATAACCACAGCCAGGGCAATAATAGGATTTGATTTACCAATTCCTTAAGAAATTGAAAAATAAGTTGAGATCTGGACTCAGAGGCAGAGTTAATTACTACAAAGAGAAGTGCAAGGGTACTTTAGGCAGACAGAAAAGTGCTTAGAAATGCTCTGTAATGTCTAGAGCGTGACATACTAGTGGAACTCAAAGAAGACCTCTGCTACCTCTGCAGTTTGTTGGCCCCACTGAAGCTCTGATCTGTTTGAAATCTAAATATATCTCCCTCCTGCTTCTTAAAATTGTAGGACAGCTTCTCTTTCCAAGTGCAACACAGATGGTGGGTGATTCCATTTCCTGTTTCAGCATCATTGGAAGAGAACTAGGCTTGGGGAGAAGAAAATGAATTAAGTTTTGGATATATGGAGAAGGCCAAAAAAAATGTATACACCTTTTAAGAAAGGAAAAAACTGTATTAAAATTGTAATACTCAATATATACCAATAACAAAAGATGAATACAAGTCATGTATATACATTTTTTTTGGCACCTCCGGTATTGGGCTTAAGGGGTCTTTGAGACATGCTAATGGACATGTCAAGGAGTGAGATAGATTGGTAGGAAGCTGAGATGTTACTTGTCTTTAGGAGGTACTCAAAGCCATGGCATAGAGGAGAGCACTCAAGAAGAGATTATGAAAAAAGGAAGAGAAGGAGACTGAGGACCACACCTTAAGAAGCCCCAGCTGAGAAGGATACACATCTATGAAAGAGACAAACAAGGAGTAGCCAGAGAAGTTAAGAGAAAAACCTGGGGGAACACAGTCCCATGAAGGCCAAGGGAAGAGAATGTTTCAAGCAGATGTACATGGCTGACCAGGTGGGATGCTGCTGAGAGTCAAGAAGGTTGAAGATAGTCAATGACCCTTTGGATTTAACACACCTAGGGAGTAATAGGTGTGTAAGAATATAATATTGTTCTTGAGACATAAAGACTGAGGCGTTGAACTCCACCACTCGGTAGAAACAACACCCTCCCTCCTCACCCCACTCCCCACGCACAAACACCTTCCCTGCCTTTTTGTTCAATTCAGGCCCTCAATGAATTGGATGAGGCCCCCCCACATTGGGGAGGACAATCTACTTTAGGGAATCTACCAATTCAAATTCTAATCTCATCTGGGAACACCCTCACAGACACACCAAAAGATAACATCTAATCTGGGCACCCTGCGGGCCAGTCAAATTGACACATAAAATTAATGATCACAGTTGTTTATTTAGGCAACTGCTTCTTAAGTGTGCCTCTGAGCCTCGGTGCTCACTGTTCTCCCCTCGCCCCACCCCACCTCTTGTCACTCATCTCCTTAATATTAACTCACAAGCTAGTTCCCAACAATCCAAACATGAGTCTTCCTCATCATTGGTAACTTGACAAACATTCCTTGCTTCTGGCAACTTCTTACCTCTTGTACTCTCAGCCATTTCAGAAGCTCTTGTGCACCCTGGACTTCTTTCTGTGTCACTCCTGTGACTTGTGATACTTTCTGTTTGAAACCTCCAACCTAAGGAGTAGAAGTTTTACCTTTTCTAAAACTCTCCCCTCTGCTGTCCAGAAATTGACTGTTCTTTCAGGCAGGCTCATGTGCCTGGTTGGGGTCCATGGAGTATGATTTAGTTTTTCCAAATTGTTGATAATATATCCCATCAGTCCTGTTTCCACCTTCATGGCACATGTTGAACATCTGCTAAGTTCAGTCTCACAATTTCCCACTTTCTTTGAGTGGAACTTCCAATGCTCTTCAGCCAAAGACCACCAAAACCCACCTGTAACATGTTACATTCATCATTAAGTTAATTATTGTTAACTAAGAATTTGGCTTACTTACTATATATAGCAGTAGTGGACATGATGGAGTGTCTTAGTGAAGGTATCACAAAAGACATACAGGACTTGGGCTGTGATTTAGTATCTTAATAAATCTCATCTGGGAGATGGGCCAACTTGATTAAGACTAGTGTTGTAATTGATAAAGCAGCACAGTCACTTTTTATAGAGTAACTAGAGTGGGAAGCTGTTTAGGACAAACAATCCAGCTTCTTCAACAAAGAAATTGCAAAAGGAAATGAGGGCAGAGGGAAACAGTGGTCACTCACTGGCCAGAACAGGGGAATGCTTGGTCATCTTTGTGGCTTGGACAATGTTCACATTTCCCCTGGGTTCAGACATGCTTACAGAGTGGTATTAGTTTTGTCTTGATCTGTCACAGCCCTGGAGTGACAGTGTCTGACATTATTGTTCTGGGAAATTGTTTTTGTTTAGCAGGAGAATACTAAAGCCCTACTGTGAGTGGAAAGACAGCTGTAACAACACCAAAGCCTAACTGAGAGTGCCAGGCAGCTCCTGGGTACCAGTGGATACTTCTCTCTTTCTCATACCAAATGCACATTGATTTCGCCTCTGAATTACTGCAGCACTTACTAATACTACTTCTTATATGACATTGAACTCGATGCAACTTCCTAAGTCACTGGACTGCGTATGCGTCCTGTGTCCTCAAAGAGATGATAGCACCTACAGGGCAGTGGCTAAGGCATAGAACTTTGAGGCCAACCCACCCTTGGTAGTTAATATCCTCTAGATCCAATTCTAGTAAGTAGATTTTTCATATGAAGTTTTAAAATAAATGAATGAATGTGTGAATTGATTAATAATTTCAACCCAAATAAAGCTCATTTCAGCTTTTCAATTCTAAAGAATTAAAGAAAAATAAATCAACTCTTGTTTAAATCAAACAAAAAGATGTTTTCCCTTCATATGTCAAATCAGAAAAGAATTGAGCTGAAAGTAAAGTTGATCAAGTTGAAGCAAATATTTGAGTGAAGAAAAGGCTTGCTGGTACATTTGAGATATAAGTAATATAAATCTTCAGCTAGATAGAAGGCATTATTCAATAAAAAATGGAAATTACTTTTTATTTCAAAACTTTATGGAATATTTTACTTGCCAAAAAGAAAGTTTATTCATTATTTACATATTATCTTCTAATGCATGACTAAATTTCCCTTCTTCCAGTTGATGAAGTATTTGCTATTTCAATGAGTTTCTGTGAATTTCAAATTTAATTAATCAATAGTCACATAAATATTGGTGTTCAATTGATAGATATTTTTATTTCATTTCTTTTGAATTAGGTATATTTCTAACAATTGTTAATCACTAAAATAAATAAATGTTATAGGTAGAGCACTTGATAAAATCGGAAGAATAGATATTAACGTAACATTTTTAGAGTACCGTGGGTTAAAAATATCTCTCTTCAAAGAACTCAAACTATGAGGGGTAATATCATATGTAGCCTATTAATATATATATATATATATATATATATATATATATATATATATATATATTTGTCAGAAAAGTCATGATGTATTTTTTTCTGTTTTTCATTGCAAAAATGCATCATGACTTTTCCAACAACCCAATATTTATAGAGAGTATATATATTTAGAGACAGGGAAAGCAAGAGAGAGAGATTGAGTTTAAGGAATCGGCTTGTGTGATTGTGGCTCCTGCCAAGTCCCAAACCCACAAGGCCAGCTGGTAGGCTGGAAACTGAAGTAAAAGTTGATTTTGTATTCTTGAATCCAAAGGCTGGAAACTCAGACAATCTGGAAGCAGAATTCCTTCTTTGTCAGGAAACCTCAGTCTTTGCTCTTAAGGCTTTCAATTTATTGGATAAGGCCTACCCACATATGGAAGGTAATCTGCCGTACTTAATGCAATTTGTTGTAAATGTTAATAATGCTAATCACATCTAAAGAATACTTTTACAGCAACATCTAGACTCGTATGTGACTAAGCAACTATTCTCTATAGTCTAGCCAAATTCCATATTAACAGTCGATTAAAAAAAATCAACTTCTCAGTGATATATTGGTGGCAAAAGTAATCATTCTGTTGTACAGAAAAGAGCACAATACTTTGGGGTTCGCATGCCTGAGGTCATTAGTAAGTCTGTAATGCAGCTTATTAATAACCCAGCCTTATGTTCCCAATCCGGTGTACCAAGGTCACTCCATTTCTATGAGATCTTGGTGTGCACGACCATTTCTTACACATTTAGAATGTCCACTTGGGTTACCCACTGAGGCATTAACTCTAACATCCATACGTGCCTTCATAATAGTCCCCAACTAACGGCAGTTTCTAGATTATGTTAGGGTAATCCCTATTCCCAACCCATTAGGACATTGAACTGTCATCCGTGCTTCTTATTTCTACTCCTGACTCCTTTAATTTGCCATCTTCAAAAATCCCATTTTAAAGAAGAGTTAGAAAGCTAGAAAGATGGCTGTGACAATCGTGTGCCTTCCATCCTCAGCTTCTATCTACTTGAATAATTTCTTACTTTAATATTTTACTCTCCAAGTTTGGATCCAGACCCCTAATATTGTTATATCCCATGTCCCTCAATTTTGAACTTGTCATTCATTAAATATTCTCATTGGGTTTGAATCTTGTATTGGCCACTTAATAACTGAGATACAATTTTTATCTTCTATTAAAATATAGACAAAAAATTCTAACCTCAGAAGATTTTTCAACATGATGGGTGAGATATATATATATATATATATATATATATATATATATATATATATATATATATATATATATATATATCTGCCCACAGTGCCTGGCACCCAATTGCTGTTTGGTAAATGCTAACTACCTCACTCACTTATGATGCTCTAAATCTGCTTACATGACTCCTAATCTGCCTCTAGTCTCATATGTTTTCTTTCCTGATCAAACTGAGAAATGTCATTTTCTACAGTAGATAGGATCACAATAATAGAGGGTGACAGGGAAAGAGTTGATATATTATTTTAGCCCATTGGAAAAGCTTCCAAGCTAATCCTGAGTATAATAACAAGTTTTGAAAGGATCCCTAATTAAATTCTACCACTTGGAGATATAGCAGCAGGTTGCTGTTGGGAGGTAGAGGGTGGACTTGACAGAAAAGTGAGATAATGAGAAATCCAAAATTGTAGTCTGAAAAATTAGTGAGTCTAAGTGGAATCAAACTTTCTCCAGGGCAATTACTTGTACTATTTAAACTTCAGTTGCCAAATATGTGATATCTGGAGATGATCAATGGATATTTCATGTACTGCTCTCACAGGTAAGACCTGTAATGAAGAATAGTCATAATTTTTCAGTTTGTCAGGATGAATATTCTGTGAAATGGCATTCTTTAGAGTACATGACTTTTGCCATCATGAAATTAGAGTATTAAATGGTGTCCTAGTCACCTAGTTTACTACCAGTTCTCATAACCACATCATCCACAAATACATTAAGAGGTATATGAGAGAGTGTTCAGCACCATATAAAATAGCACACAGACTGGTGTATTCAAACATACATGTAGGACTTCATATTATAAATATTCAAAAACCTAAAAAGTTACATTCTGATTTTATAGTACTTCAGAAAAATTGTATTACTAACCATAGAGCATGGATAATAATGGTGGTAGTGATGATGATGATGATGATGGGAGGTTGACCTTGCTACCTTAGCTGGGTACCTACAGCACTTTATACCTCCTTCTCTTAGTGCACATAACACATATTTGTAGATTATTTGTGTACCTGTCTCTTATACTAAATTGTGATCCCTTTCATGGCAGATTCTATATCATCCATCTTATCTTGGTGCAGGGCATCTGCCTGACATACCTTAGACAATCACTATACATTTGTTGGATTGCATTTTGTTAAAAGATAGAAAGAAATAACTCCAAAGTATCAGTTTAGTGTTTACCAGGCTCAAGGCATTAAACCCTCTGTTTAGACACAGACCCTATCCTCATACTTCATACAGTGGGCAGATTTAAAGAATTTGAATGTTTACTGTCACATGACTCTGAACTTCCCTTTCCTGGTGGTCTGGTTGTTTGAGGGCAGTTTCCTGTCAGGCATATTCCAGAAGGGTCACCCATAATTTTGACCTGACTGTGACCTAGTCTTAAAGCCAGCTCTGGTATCCAGACTGCATCTAAAACACATGTCAGCTTATGTACAGTCTCATGAGAATTTGGTTTCCAAGCATAATTTTATACACTAATGTCCACGGTGCTAAAGAATTTAATCATTCAATTTGATATCCTGGGGTGGGGGAGGAAGGTTATTAATTTGTGCAGCAAGTCTGTACTTTAATACAAAAGCAAAGAAAAAACGAAGTTAAATCTATACTGTATTCTAAAATATTTGTGAAGTCATGTTTTCATGTTTATTAAATGTTAGAAAACACTGACACACTCCACGAAATTCTCAAGTCATTTTAATCATTTTTGCTGTTATCTATAAAAAAAATCACAAGCAAGTCAATTAAATGACAGATTGCTAGGTTTGAAAAAGGATATATGCTTTGATTTTATATGTTTTTTGAAATTTCAGGGATTGAAAATGATTTTAAAATATTTCAACTATAAAAAAGTAATTGATTTTACTCAATTCTAAGTGTCAAATTATGAGCAGTGGTAAGCTATTCATGAATTGTTGCCATTCTGCAACAAATATCATATACTTGGCAACATTTCCATCAATGACAACTCAACCATTGGCCTCTATGTTAATCACCAGAAACTATTTGAAGTGTGATAAGGATCTTCTCGAAGTAGTTCTGTATTTAAAATTTTTAATAACTTAGGCTAGGGAAAAATCTGTAAAAGACACATAAAGCAATTATTGTAAAGTTCAGGGCCACTATATTATTTACTTTTACACAATATATTTTCATTTCTAGTCTAGAGACTAACAACAATAACAACAAATGGCTGACACAAACCCTGAGGCTACCAGAATATTAGCTCTCAGAAAAACAAACAAAAAACAAACTACAAAACCAAATATAGACTTTTGTTAGATTTTTAAAGTAAAAAATTAGAACTATCACAGACTTATTGTTTGAAATAAGATTTACCAGAGGTAAAGTCAAATAAAGCATGGATGGTAGGGATAAAGATGATGAAAAAAGAATTGACTTGTGGATATCACTATACTGTTTTGAGTTGTTATTGTTGAAGCACGTTATTGTTTAAATACAAACTTCTAAATGTATGCTTGTCTTATTTCTCTCCCTGTCAGTTTAGATTGTAAGCTCTGGAATGCAAGAATTATTTATATAGATATAAATATAAATATAGATATAGATTGATATCTATCTATCTATCTTCTATCTATCTATCTATCTATCTATCTATCTATCTATCTATCTATCATCTATCTACCATCTATCTATCTATTTCAAATCTCCAAGGCTGTGTTAGCATATCCTTAGGGCTATTTCTGGGACAGACTGTGAGTAGAGCAAACCTTTTACAGTTTTAGAAGACAAGGCCTGTAACCATAAATCAATACCTTCAGCCTCATCCACACACTCAAGTTTAGCTATATTAGTTATATTACATTTGGAAGTGACAAATCAGGACAATGATAAAAGAGAGAGGATGCTTGAAATTATTTGTGGATTATGTGAAGAAAATGTGATTCTACTGTTCATCATCATACTAGTCTTCACTTACTTATTCATTCATTCATTCATTCATTCATTCATCTGTATTTACTGAAGCTTTATCTAGTGTAACAGGTCCTGTGTTTCCTGGAAGAGGATCTTTAACACAAGATCTTAGCCATATTCAGTGGCTAATGAATTATTTTACCTGAATAAAAACAAAGAAGTTACAAATAAATGCAAAGACACCCATGTTTATGAATTGGAAGACATAATATTATTAAGATGTCAATAACACTGCCAGTCATCTATAGATTCAATACTATCCACCAAAATCCCAAGACTTTTTTTGGAAAACATAGAAAGAAAAATATATCCTATAATTCATATAGAATCTCAAAGGACTCCAAATTGCCAAAACAATCTTGAAAAGGAAGAACAAAGCTGGAAGTCTCACATTTCTTAATTTCAAAACTTACTATAAAGCAACAGTAATCAAAACAGTGTGGTACTAGAATAAAGATAGACATATAGACCAATGGAACAAAATATAGAACCAGAAATAAACCCTCATATGAATGGTCAACTGATTTTTGACAAGGGTGCCAAGACCAATCAATGGGGAAAGGACAGTCTTTTCAAAATACAATAGCGGGAAACTGTATATACACATGCAAAAGAATGAAATTGGCCCTTAACTTATCTCATATACAAAAATTAATGCAATATGGATTAAAGACCTACACATAAGAGCTAAAACTATTAAAACTCTTAGAAGAAAACAAAAAGGAAAATCTTCATGACCTTGGATTTGGCAATGATTTATTGGATATAACACTGAAAGCACAGGCAACCAGAGAAAAAATAGTAAATTGGACTTCATCAAAACTGAAAAGTTTTGTGCATCGAAGAATAATATTAACAGAGTGAAAAGGCAATCCACAGAATGCGAGAAATATTTGCAAACCATATACCTGATAAATGGTTAATATTGAGAATATATGGAGCTACAATTCAACAACAACAAAACAAACGAACAACCTAACAGAAAAATGGGTAAAGGACTGAATGAATATTTCTTCAAAGATATACAGATGGCCAATAAACACATGAAAAGGTGTTCAACATCGCTAATGATTAGGGAAACACAAATCAAAACTACAGTGAGATATCATTATACACTGATTAAAATGTCTATTATCAAAACAAAAGAGAAAATAATAAATGTTGGTAAGGATGTGGAAAAAAATGAAACATTTTTCCACATTGCATTGCTGGTGGGAGTGTAACATGCTGCTGCTGCTATTGAAAACAGTATGATGGTTCTTAAAATAATTAAACATAGGGCCAGCCGAGTGGCACAGTGGATAAGCGCTGGCTTGGGAAGCCAGCGGCCCCGGTTCGGGTCCCACATATGAGGGCCAGTGACACTGTCCTCAAAATAAATAAATAAATAAATAAATAAATAAATAAATATAATTAAACATAGAATTGTCCTAAGATTGAGCAATTCTACTTCTGAGTATATACCTAAAATAATTGAAAGTAGAGACTCGAACACATATTTATACATCAATATTCACAGCATCATTATTCACAATAGCCAAAATGTGGAAACAATTCAAATGCCCACTGATGGATGAATTGATGAACAAAACGGGGTATATACATACCATAGAGTATTACTCAACTGTATAAAGGAGTGACATTCTCACACATGCTACAACATGGATAAACATTGAAGATGTTATGCTAAATGAAAGAAGCCAGACACTAAAGTACAAATATTGTGTGACCCCATTTCTATGAGGTATCTATTGTAGTCAAATTCCTAGAGACAGAAAGTAGAAAGTGATGGTTGCTGGAGCTGCAGGGAGAAAAGAATGGGAATTATTGCTTATTGGATATTG
Organism: Aselliscus stoliczkanus; assembly: GCA_033961575.1. Classification (NCBI taxonomy): domain Eukaryota; kingdom Metazoa; phylum Chordata; class Mammalia; order Chiroptera; family Hipposideridae; genus Aselliscus; species Aselliscus stoliczkanus. The sequence continues at coordinate 73,036,946 of CM066732.1, read as the reverse complement.
AGTTTCAGTTTGGGGAAATCAAAAAAGTTCTATACGTAGATGGTGGTAATGGTTGCACAACAATGTGAATGTATTTAATGCCACTGAACTATATACTTAAATGGTTAAAATGGTATAATTAATGATATGTATTTACCCAAACAAATAAGCAAACCATCAATAGCCTAATGAATAAAATAAATATTTAAAACCTCATGGATTTCCTCGAAGAAAAGGTCTCCACAATAGCAAATGAAAAGGCGCAAGTCACTGATCAGATTCTAAGGAGGTATCATCACTGAAAGACAATATTTCACAGGTTTTGGCTTGAAACACTGGGATTATCAGTTTAAATACAAAAGCCTATATTTTAATGGTGTACTGTAATGTTGCTGGAAAAAAGAGAAATAAAGAACCTGTTTTTTCTCTCCTATTTTATTTGCATGCAATTTTCAAAGCTCTTACATATCCCCATGAGAAAAGCCTTTTGCATTTATGGATTAACATCTATACTCTTCTTGTGTGTTATTTTATTTTCTTATATAGAATCTTATTTACTTTTTGACATTCAATACTACTTTATATTAATTTCAGTTGTACAGCACAGTGGTTAGCCAGTTATATAATTTAAGAATGATCCCACTGACTAGCATAGTACCCACCTGGCACATATTATTGACTGTATGCCCTATGCTTTACTTTACATCTCTATGAATATTTTGCAACTATAAATTTGTATTTCTTTACAAAAAATTTTAAGAAAATACTATGAGCAACTATATGCCAATAATTTTGACAATCTGGAAGAAATGGATAATTTTCTAGAAACATACAACCTTCCAAAGCTAACTCAAGAAGAAATGGAAAATCTAAACAGACTGATTAATACTAAGGAAATTGAATCAGTAATCGACAAGCTCCCAACAAACAGAAGCCCTGGACCAGATGGCTTCACAAGTGAATTTTACCAAACATTCAAAATTCACCTATTCTTCTCAAACTATTCCAAAAAATCCAGAAGGAGGGAAGGCTCCCAAATTCTTTCTATGAAGCCACTATCACCCTGATTCCAAAACCAGATAAAGACAGCACAAAATAAAACAAAACTACATGCTAATGTCCCTGATGAATATAGATGCAAAAATTCTCAATAAAATATTAGCAAACATAATTCAGCAATATATTAAGAATATCACACATCATGATCAAGTGGGTTTCATCCCTAGTATGCAACAAAATGAAGAATAAAAATCACAGATGCAGAAAAAACATTTGACAAAATTCAGCAGACATTTATGATAAAAACCCTTAGCAAAGTGGGAACAGAGGGATCGTATCTCAACATAATAAAGGGCATATATGATAAACCTACAGCTGACATCATACTCAATGGGGAAAAGCTAAAACCATTCCCCTTAAGTTCAGGAATAAGACAAGGCTGTCCACTTTCTCCACTTTTATTCAACATAGTTCTGGAAGTTCTAGCCACAGCAATCAGACAAGAAAAAGAAATAAAAGGCATCCAAATTGGCAAGGAAAAAGTAAAATTGTCATTATATGCAGATGACATGATACTATAGAGAGAGAACTCCAAAGACTCCATCAAAAAACTATTGGAACTGATAGATGAATTCAGTATGGGAGCAGGATACAAAATCAATATTCAGATATCAGTTGTATTTGCATATACCAATAATAAACTATCGGAAGGAGAAATTAAGAAAACAGTCCCATTTACAATTGCTTCAAGAACTATAAAATACCTAGGAATAAATATAACCAAAGAAGTAAAAGATCTGTACTCAGAAAATTATGAGACACTAAAGAAAGGAATAAAAGAAGATAAAAATAAATGGAAACACCTACCATGCTCATGGATAGGAAGAATTAATATAGTTAAAATGTCCATACTGCCTACTCAATATATAGATTCAATGCAGTTCCTGTGAAATTACCAAGGGCATTTTTCACAGAATTAGAAAATATAATCCTAAAATTTATATGGAACCATAAAAAACCCCAGATAGCCTCAGCAATCCTGAGAGATAAGAGCAAAGTCGGGGCTATCATGCCACCAGACATCAGAATATACTACAAGACTACAGTAATCAAAACAGTATGGTACTGTCATAAAAACAGGCACATAGATTAGTGGAACAGAATAGAGAGGCCAGAAACAAATTCATGTATGTATGGACAGTTAATCTATGACAATGGAAGCAAGGATTTACACTGGGGGTAAATATAGTCTGTTTAATAATGGTACTGGGAAAATTGGACTGACACATGCAAAAAAATGAAACTGGACCACCTCCTTACACCATATACAAGAACAAATTCAAAATGGATTAAAGACTTAAATGTAAGACCTCAAACCATAAAACTCCTAGAAGAAAATATAGGGAGTACATTTGCAGACATTACCCTTTGCAATATTTTGACTGATACATCCCTGCGGGCAAGGGAAGTAAAAGAAAAAATGAACATATGGAATTATATTGAACTTAAAGGTTTTTTTCACAACAAAGAAAACCATCAATAAAACAAAAAGGAAGCCTACTGAATGGGACAAGATATTTGTCAACGATATATCTGATAAGGGGTTAATATCCAAAATTTATAAAACACTCATGCAACTCAACACCAGAAAAACAAATAACCTAATTAAAACATGGGCAGAGGATATGAAGAGACATTTCTCTAAAGAGCACATACACATGGCCAACAGGTATATGAAAAAATGTTCAGCCTCACTGATCATTAGGGAAATGCAAATAAAAACTACAATGAGATACCACCTCACTCCAGTCAGAATTGCTATCATCAATAAATCAACAAACAGCAAGTGCTGGCGAGGCTGTGGGGAAAAGGGAACCCTGGTGCACTGTTGGTCGGAATGCAGATTGGTGCAGCCACTATGGAAATCAGTATGGAGGTATTTCAAAAAACTGGAAATGGAACTACCTTTTGACCCAGCAATTCCACTCCTAGGTATTTATCCTGAAAAACCAAAGACACTAATTTGAAAAAAATATATGCACCCCTATGTTCATTGCAGTGTTATTTAGACTAGCCAAGATTTGGAAACAATAGAAATGCCCAGCGGTAGACAACTGGATAAAGAAACTGTGGTACATTTACACAATGGAGTATTACACTGCTATAAAGAAGAAAGAAATCATACCATTACCATTTGCAACGATACAGATGGACCTAGAGAAGACTTAGAGAACATTATGCAAAGTGAAATAAGTCAGTCAGAGAAAGACAAATACATATGATCTCACTTATATGTGCAATCTAAATAACTGAATAAATGAGCAATGTAAACAGAAATAGTCTTAGAGTCACAGAGGAAAAACTGATGATTGCTAGATGGGAGGGGGGTGGGCATGAGGGAGAAGGGGAAGGGACAAGACAACATAAATTGGTAACTATAATATTGCCGCAGGGATAGAAAAGACAATTTGGGGAATACAATCAATAATGCTGTAAATATGTTTAGGGGACCAGATGCACTCATATCTTGTTAGGGAGACCACGTCATGGACGGTGTGGAGGCCTGACTTCTGCACTGTACATCTGAAGCTGCCACTGAATAATACTAGATTTTGACTATAATTTAACACATGTATTGTCATGGGATGTGGAGTATAGTGTGGGGATGGAGTCAATGGAATTGTAATAAATATGTATGATATTGGGGGTGGGGGACAGTGGAGAGGGAGGGGGAGTCACTTCGTAAGAGGTGAAAAGGATAACTATTGCATTGTTTTGTACATCTGTAACTAATAAAAAAAATTGTGTTTCCTAATCCCTTCACCTGTTTCACTCTACCCTCAACCCCCCTCCCATCTATTATGCCAATAAATCTATCTGACACCATGCATAGTTATTATAATATTATTGACTATATTTATTATGCTGTACTCTACATCCTCAATGACTGCTGTGTAACAACCAATCTGTATTTCTTAATCCCTTTCCTTTTTTTCACACACCTCCAACCCCCACACCCCCACCCCATCTGGCAACCATCAAAATTGTTCTCTGTGTCATGAGTTTGTTTCTGTTTCATTTGTATGTTTATTTTGTTCTTTTGATTCCACTTATAAATGTAATCATATGACATTTGTTTTTCTCTGTCTGACTTAATACACTCAATCTAATACCCTCTAGGTTCATCCATGTTGTTGCAGATGGCAAGATTTCATTCTTTTTTATGGCAGAGTAATGTTTCATTGTATATATGTACCACCTCTTCATCCATTCAATCAGGGACACCCAGACTCCCTCCACATCTTGCCCATTGTAAACAATGCTGCAATGCACATATAGATGCAGAGATCACTTAGATGTAGCTTTTTGGTGTTTTTTTTTTTTTCAGGTAAATACCCATAAGTGGGATTACTGGATCCTTCACTGTGTCTTGTTAAAAGCCCTTGTTTTAAAGTCTATTTTGTCTGATATAAGTATTGCTACCCCAACTTTGTTTTTTAATCTTCATTTTCATGAGTTATCTTTTTCCATCCCTGTACTTTCATTCTGTGTGTGTGTCTTTCTATCTGAAGTGAGTATCTTGTAGGCAGCATCTGATGGGTCTTGTTTTCTTATCCATTCATCCACCCTATGTCTTTTTTTTTTTTTTTTAAAGATTTTATTGGGGAATTGGTGGAGGGGAACAGCGTTGGGGAATCGGGGAAGGGGAACACACAAGTTGCTGTCTTTTTGTTCTTCAGTTTAGTTGCGGAGGATGTTGCTTCACTGTTGGTATCGTCATTGCGCTCTTCCCGGATGAGGCAGATCGGTCGCCGGCCTCTGGATGTCGCTCACCGCGGCTATTGGCAGCTCACGCTTGGCTGCCAGCCGCTCACGCTGGCTGCGGGCCACTCACTGTAGCCTATGGCAGCCCACTGCAGCAGGGGCTGCAGCCCACACCATCACCGGGGCTCGCACAGCCCAGCTCCAGGTGGAGCTGTTGTTAGCTGTAGAGGGCAGTGTCACTGGCCCTCATGTGGGATCCGAACTGGGGCCGCTGGCATCCCAAAACCAGCGCTTAACCAATGCGCCACTCGGCCGGCCCCACCCTATGTCTTTTGATTGTAGCATTTAATCCATTGACATTTAAATTAATTGTTTAACTTTGCTAACAATTGTAAGCTTTAATTAAAAAATTTTTAAAAATTAAATTAAATTAAAAATTAAAAATTAAAATAAAAAATAAAGTAAATAAATAAAAATAAAGTAATTTTTGATAGATATGTAGTTGTTGCCATTTTATTACTCATAGTTTTTATTTTGTTTTCATGTTAAAGAAGTCCGTGTAACATTCTTTGTAATGCTGGTTTGGTGGTGATGAACTCCTTCAGCTTTTTCTTATCTGGAAAGCTTTTTATCTGGCCTTCAATTTTAAATGATAGTTTTGCTGGATAGAATAATTTTGGTTGTAGGTCCTTGCTTTTCATCACTTTGAATATTTCATGCCAATCCTTTCTCGTTTATAAAGTTTCCATTAAAAAATCAGTTGACTGCTTTTAAGATTCTCTGTTTGTCTTTAACCTTTGCCATTTTAATTATGATGTGTCTGTGTGTTGGCCTCTTTGAATTCATCTTGTTTAAGACTCTCTGTGTTTCCTGGGCCTTAATATCTATCTCCTTCACCAGATTAGGGGAGTTTTCTATCATTATTTCTTCAAATAGGTTTTTAATTCCTTGTTCTCTCTCTCTTCTCCTCTTGATACCCCTATGATAAAAATATTGCTTCACTTGATGTTGTCCCAGAGGCCCCATTATGTTTTTCTTTTTCCTTTTCTGATTGGATATTTCTTGCTACCTTATCCACCTTAAGTTCTAAATCCTCTGCTTCATCTAATCTGCTATTGATTCCCTGTAATGTACTCTTCATTTCAGTTATTGTATTCTTTATTTTTGATTGGTTCTTTTTTTATGTTTTTTTCTATCTCCATTTTTATGTTTCCGTTCTCTTTCTTGAAGTTCTCCCTGAGATCACTGAGCATCGTTATAACCAGTGTTTTGAGCTCTGCATCTGGTAGATTGCTTGTCTCCATTTTCTTTAACTCTTTTTCTGGAGCTTTGTTCTGTTCTTTTACTTGAGACATGTTTTTTTGTCTCTTCATTTTGGCTGCCTCCCTGTGTTTGTTTCTATGTATTAGGTAGGGCTGCTATGTCTCCCAGCCTTAGTAGTGTGACCTTATGTAGTAGGTGTCCTATGTGGCACAGTGGCACAGTCTCCCTGGTCCCCAGAGCCAAGTGCTACAGGTGTGACCCTTGTATGAGTTGTGTGTGTCCTCCTATTGTAGCTGAGCTTTGGTTGCTGTTTGTACATCGGTGGGAAGGATCGACCCTCAGGCTGATTAGTTGTGAGGACTCACCATGACTATAGTGGAAGAGTTGTGGTACAGGGGCTGTCCCTGCAGAGCAGGATTCACTTTAGTAGGGTTCTGGTGCCTGCCCAGCCTGCCCTTTGGGTGTGTCATCCTTGGGAGATGCTCCAGCTTGGTCTGAAGCTGGCCACTGGATGTGCCAGCCCTGGGGCCTCCTGGGAGGAGCCCGGCCACAGGCCAAGTTCCGTTGCAGCCTGTGCCCTGCCCAAGGCCACCTAGAATGAACCACAAAGCAATCCACCGATGGCCATCATCAATGCTGGGCTTGGAAGTGCCTCAAAAGGCCAAGCTGCAAGGCCATCTGTTGCTAATGCCAGGCTTAGGGCTGCTCAGCTAGAGGTATAGGATATGCTCAAGTCAGATGCTGCTTGTCTGGGTTTTGTAAACCTTTGACAGATTTTAGACATGTCTACAGTGTGAGCCAAGGCAGGCCATTTGTATAGAAAAGCCACTAGAAGCAGCCTGGCGGTGCCCAAAAGTTGAATGAGGTGAATAGTGTTAGCCAGGTTGATGGAGACTCCAGTATAGCGTCTGTCTGTGTTTCCATGCTGGGAGTGGGGAGGGCTCAACCAAGAAGGCAATTGTTACCACCAGCTCCTTCATCTGGGAGAAAGCTGCTCCTCTAGCCCTTGCCCCGAGGCCAGACAATTCAGTTCCTTCCTGTATGTCCCTGGTATGTTTCAATCTGCTGCCCCAGCACTGGAGCTCAGAGTGAGTGAACCTGTCAGCAAATAAGTTCATTGGCAGGCACTTTAAAAGAATTACCTGGGACTGCAGTCACCCTCCATCTCATTTAGCCACAGTCTCTGCTGGTTTTCACAGCCTGAAGTTATGTGGAGTTCTCACCTCGGCACTGAAATCCTAGGCTGGGGAGCCTGGGTGGGGCTGGAATCCCTTGCTCCTCCAGAGGGGATCTCCACAGCCAAGATATCCCTCCTGATTTTTAATGGTCACATGCAGATGTGGGACCAGCATTTTTCATGTCTCTGACCCTTCTACCACTCTTGAGGTGGCTTCTATATGTACTTAGTTGTTGGGCTTTGGCTCAGCTAGACTTCAGGCGATTCTCAATGATGGTTGTTCTGTAATTTAGCTGTAATTTTGATGTGGTTTTTAAAGGATGTAAGTGCAGCATTTATCTATTTTGCCATCTTGACTGGATTCCCTTCTTGCATGTTATTTTAAAAGAAAAATCAAAGCTGTTGCTACCTCAGAAGTAAAAAATGACAGATGCCACCAGGAAGTGTTTTCTCAAGGAGAGAAAATTGGTTCCTATTGAAGAGTCAGTTGTGCATTCAACCCAGAACACAGTTGTAAATCTTTGTGTACCACTAATTTCAACTACTAATACCTTGATAGGTTCCTGCTGTTCTAATTAGCTAATCTGTGAACTCAGAAGTGAATTAAACAGAATAGGATGCTTGTATAGTATATGTTATAAAATTAGATCCTAATAAGCATTTGCAATCATACCCACTTCTGCAAAAGTATAAAGGAAACTATAGAAAGGTCAGTCTATTAGGACAAATAGCTTTTCTGAACAGCCCAGCATTGAATTGGAAGACAACAAGAGCTTTGCCTGAAATGAGGACAGAAACATACTTTTCTTAAGGAGAGGCCTTGGGACTCCATCCCGCTGGACCCAAATACTGTTGCTTTAGAGGCTAATCCAAGTCTGTTTTCCTCCCATTTGCAATATCACTGTTGCTACTTTTGGAAAAATAAGGAATAGGAGAGGCAAATTAAGGTTTTTTCCCCTTTGATTTTTATTTTAATTAAATATATAATTTTATGTGGGTATGTGTTTGTTTTGCTTTTTATTTTCTCCCTGATATTCTTAGCTATTTTTGAATTACGTGATGGGTAGGAAAGAAAAATATATATATTCCCTGTGCATTATAAGGTAAAAGGTGAAACACTGGAGTTACAAACATCCTTTATTAAAAAATGTTTCTGGGAGAAGAGTTTTGTTTTTAAAAGGAATGATGTGCCCTGAAAATCTTCAAATTCTGAGGAAAAAATACTACAATTTTTAGGAGTACTATTTATTTTCTGGAAAGAAATTCATAACATAAATGACTGCCTATCATTTAGAACAGTGCTTCTCAATTTTTCTTAATGTATCAGCATCACCCAGGAAGCTTGAAAAATACTGGTATCCTGGCCTTATCCTAAATGTGAAGCAGCATCTATAGGTTACTGACATTCATAGTTTTCATCACTTCCCTAGTGATTCTCATACACATCAAAGCCTTGGAACTATAGATGTAGGGTGCCTTTGACACTCTGAAAGACAGGTAGCTAACATCGTATAATTTTTCCACTCTAAAGCTGAATGGAGTTTTTCTGGTCCCCACTTTTTCTATTGACATCAGTTAGTGTTAACTGCATTGACCAAAGTTCATGAACGTGTAAACATACCAATTAGTGAACCATTGAAACTACCTAAAGAAACTACATAGGCTTCTTATAGTTTTAATCAGTAGTTGTGGACCACTCTATAACTAAGCAATGAGAGCAAGAAGCAGATACGACTATTTTTTTGTAATAGAGAAATCTATTACATGATATGGTAAATGGAGAGCTTTCCACATACAACTTCCATATGCAGATCTTAAGGACTTTTTCTGTTTGTTTGTTTTTTTAAAGATTTTTATTGGGGAATTGGGGGAGGGGAACAGTGTTTGGGGAACTGGGGAAGGGGAACAGACAAGTGGCTGTCCTTTTGTTCTTCAGTCTAGTTGTGGAGGACATTGCCTCACTGGCCCATGTTGGCATCATCATTACGCTCTTCCTGGGTGAGGCAGATTGGTCGCCGGCCTCTGGATGGCTGCTCACAGCAGCTGTTGGCAGCTCGCGCTGGCTGCCAGCCGCTCACTGTAGCCTATGGCAGCCCACTGCAGCAGGGGCTGCAGCTATGCCGTCACTGGGACTCGCGCAGCCCAGCAGCAGGTGGAGCTATTGTTCACCTTCTTAGCTGTAGAGGGCAGTGTCACTGGCCCTCATATGTGGGATCTGAACCAGGGCCGCTGGCATCCCAAGCCAGCTCTTAACGAATGCGCCACTCGGCCGGCCCTTAAGGACTTTTTGATGAACCTAAGTAAAGAGGGAACCACTTAGTTATAAATATTTTCATGAAGCAGGTTGAAAATTTCTGGCAACATCTAAATTATTGACTTTCATGAGGTTAATTTTAGGACATTAAGGCAATTGGGAAGCATAGGATCTTACGTTATCCATCAGGAAGACATAAGTTTTCCTTTAGATTAATAGTATTTCCACCTAAGCACATATGAAATTAAATCTTCTTTTAATTTCATTCCCTCTAGGATTAAGAAGTACAAACTGGTAGTCACAAAATAGTCACAGGGATGTGAAATACGGTATGGGGAATATAGTCAATAATGTTGCAAAAACTATGCATGGTGTCAGCCATATGGGAGGGGGTCACTTCATAAATTATATAAATGCCTAATGACTATGCCATATACCTGAAACTAATATAAAATAATGCTGAATGTCAAGTGTAATTTTTAAAAGTATATAGGGGCAGTGAGTTAACTCAGGTGGTTAGAGCACAGGCTCATAACACCAAGGTTGCCAGCTCGATTCCCACATGGGCCAAGGAGCGGCACCCTTCATAACTAGTTTGAAGACAACTACTTGACTTTGAGCTGATGGGTCCTGGAAAAACATACTGTTCCCCAATAAAATTTATTTTTTTAAAAGTATAAAAAAAACATTAAAAAGAATATAGTCACAGGATATAAAGTACAGAATAGGGAATATGGTCAATGGTATTATAATAGCTAAGTACGGTGTCAGATGGGGAGTAGACTTGGGGTTATCACTTTGTGAGGTGTATAAATATGTAAACATTATGTTGTTGTGTACACCTAAAACTAATAATTAAAAAAATGTAAAAAACAAATTTCATTCCCCCTATTCCCTTAAGACTTGCTCTTTAAGTAGTTTCCAAGTTTCATGATTATTTTTGGAACAACAGCCATCTCTACAATTATAGATACATAACAGAAACAGAAGCAGCATGATAACACACAAAACTCAACCCCTGAAAAAAAATAATAAGGTGAGTTGATATCCCATTTTCTAAGCAAGTCCTGTGGTAGAGTCTTAGTGTAAACAAAGAAAATATAGAAAGATTTTTTTTCAGAAACAGAATTACTTTAGTTTTCCAAATGTTAAAAATCATAAGACCAAAACCATTCCATTCCTTTACTTTTGCTTTTCTCATTATAAAATGTTTGCAAAATATCAAATTTGGGCTCTTTTTTTTTTGCACAGTGTATAGAGTAAATTCAGCCATCATGGTGTTTCTTACTTTTACAGTAGTGATAACAACGGCTGGAGCCTCTAGAAACTGCCTTCAACATTAATTCTTTGTTTCTCGCTTCAGTTAGTGTTTTGATTCTGTCTCTGGTGATTGATGCCAGATCTGACAGAGACAGAGTCAGTACACAATGCTGACTCCAACCAACAGAGCAGATTAGGATAATAAACCTCAGTACATAAACTGCTCATATACATCCTTTGTTTGGATTTCTTCTGTGTTGTAATAACAGATGAGCATGTCCTCTAGGTTCCTTTATGCTCTGAGGAAATCATATGTGTGTTTGAGAGAGGCATTGTTGCTCTGGATTTGCATTCACTTCCTATGAAGGCATTTTTTGCTTTTCAAATTTTAATAAATTCTCCAATTCTTTACTAGAGAAATTACTTCGTTTGATGGAATCAAATGGAAGGTGTGATTCTTAGACTCCACCCTTTTCATCTAGTACAGAGCAAATAAACGGGATGCTGAAAGTCCACTATAGTTTCTTAATATGATGCCTTTTTGGTTAAAATTGATTCTAACTGTTCTGCCACTAAATGATTAAGAATTAAGTATAGGTTATTATAAATTTCTCCTTTAACAGTTCACTATTTTATTATACATACATGAAAAGTAATCTTTTGTTGGGCTACAGTCATGCCACTTATCAATGGGGATACATTCTGAGAAATGCATCCTTAGGTGCTTTTTTCACTGTGTGAACATCATAGAGTGCACCTATACACACCTAGATGGTACAGCCTATGACACACCTAGGCTACATGGTATAGCCTACTGCTCCTAGGCTACAAACCCATACAGTGTGTTAATGTACCAGATACTGTAGGCAGTTGTAATACAATGGTAAGTATTTGTGTATCTGAACATATCTAAACATAGAAAAGGTATAGTAAAAATACAATATAAAAGATAGAAAAGGTGTACTTGTATAGGACTCTTACCATATATGGAGCTTGCAGGACTGGAAGTTGGCTTGGGTGAGTCAGTGAGTGAATGGTGAGTGGATGTGAAGGCCTAGGATGTTACTATACATAACTGTAGACTTTATAAACACTGTATATTTAGGCTACACTAAACTTATAAAACAACATGAGATTTAATCAAGCACGATAGAAAAATGATGCCATCAAGATGTGGTAAACGCAAGATGTGTGAGGTTGCCTCTGGCATAACATGGCTTATTGTTTTATAGCAACCTTTTTGTTTTTACAAATAGAAAGAGTACACTCTTAAAAATGGATAAGAAGTGTAGTCCAGTAAATACATAAACCAGTAACAGTTGTTTATTACCATAATCAAGTATTATGCACTGTACATAATCGTATGTGCTATGCTTTTATACAACTGGCAGAGCAGTACGTTTATTTACCCCAGAATCATCATAATCACATGAATAATATCATGTGCTATGATGTTATGATGGCTATGACATCACTAGGTGACAGGAGTTTCTTAGCTCCATTATAATCTTATGGAGCAACCATTGTATATGCAGTCCGCCATTGACAGAAACATTATTTATGCAATGCATGGCTGTGTTTTATATTATATTGGGCTATTTTATATTATATTCCACTATTTCCTTAAAATATTTTTCTTATAATTTCTTATTTCACATTTCAATTTCAAATTCTCTAGTTCTGGGAGTGTGTGTGTGTGTGTGTGTGTGTGTGTGTATTCAACTCTGATTTCCAGAATTAGTGGAGATGGCTTATCTCTGATTCATTTAGTTATTTCTCTGGGGTTTTGTCTTCTTCTTTTGTTTGAACATATTCCCGTATCTCCTAATTTTGCCTAAATCTCTGAGTTTGTTTCTCTGTGCTAAGTAGATCAGCTGTGTTTCCTGTAGATCAGTTGTGACTTCTGGTCTTGAAAGAATGGCTCATCTTGTTGAGGCTTTTTTCTTCATATGCTTAGTCTTCAGGCCATCCTTAGCCATAGCTGTTCTATATGTAGTTTTCATATGAGAGGAAGTGAGCTCAGGATCTTCCTACTCCCCGTTCTTAACCCCCATTTGACACCATACTGTCCAGAGGTTAAACCTTCATTTTTCTATATAATAGCTAAATAGCTAAGTGTAATCCAACTCAATTATTCTGAAATTCTGCTTCGTTGTTTCTAGAGAAGGGAATAATAAATCTAATTAAGTTAAGTTGTCCTGAATAAAATACAGAGCATGCCAAAAAAATGTATACACGTTTTAAGAAAGGAAAATTGTATTAAAATTTTAATACTCCAAAGATACTGATAAAAGATGAATGCAAGTCAAGTTTGACTCTGCAATTACACAAGGTGTTCAAAGTGGTTACCATCAATGTCCAGACACTTCTGATTATGGCAAACTACTACTTGAACAACATTGACCAAAGTGTCCACTTGTATACATATTTTTGGCATCCCTGGTAGATAGGATATTTAAATTATCTAAAACTTTGGTGTGAACAAATAAAGCCTAGAAAACTTTACAATACTGCTTGTCCTTTCAAAGAGAATAAGAAATTGTGGAATCTGCAAATAACTTGACTTTCATTAATAGAGGAACATTTGTGTAAATTATGGCACACACAAAATATGGAAAATTATGTAGTTATTAAAAACAATGAACTAGATCTATATGTATTAACCCAGAGAGATATCAATGACTTACTTTTCATTGGAAAAAAAAAAACAAGTTGCAAAGTAATGTGTATAATATGATCCCATTATGCAAATAGCATTAGGACAAGCCATATGCATGTGTTTAGGTTTGGAATATTTATATGAGCACAGAGAAAATCAGAGAAAGATATACTCACTCACTTCACCAACTTCATGTATTCACTCAAGTGCCATCTTCTCAGCAACGGGTTTCCTGATGGCATTATTCAAAACAGTCCCCCGGAACCAGTCCTGTCTTAGCTCCTTCTATCTCCTTCCCTGTTCTGTTTTTCTCCATAGCTCTTATTATCTCTAATATAATATTTTATTTTACTTATTTAGTTTTAAATTGCTTCTCTTCCTCCACTGAAATGTAAGCCCCAGGAAAACAGGTAGTTTTTATTTTTATTTTTTAGTTTCAGGTGTACAAAACAATGTAGTAGTTAGACATTTACACCCCTCACATAGTGATACCCCCCCAATCTACTACCCCTCTGACATCATATATAGCTGTTACAATTCCACTGACTCTATTCCTTATGCTGCACTCTATATCCTGTGACTATATATATATATATATATATATAATATATATATAATATATATGTATTATATATGTATATATATTATATATGTATATATAATATATATATAATATATATATAATATACATATTATATATAATATATATGTATGTATATATACATATATAATATATATTAAATTATAGTTGACATACAATATTATTCAGCTTCAGTTTCAGGTGTACAGTGCAGTGGTCATGCATCTATACCATCCATGAAGTGGTCTCCCTAATAAGACAAATGTCCTTTGGATACCCTACAAAATCTTTACATTATTGATTATATTCTCCAAACTGTGAAAGCAGGTATTTTTGTCTGTTTAGTTCCCTAATAGTAATCACTGTCTTTGTCATAACAGGGCCTGACAAAGAGTGAACAGTCAATAAATACTTGTTGAATCAATACCTAACAAAACTGTTGTGGTTGCTGATCTTAGAATGGTGCTGGGGTGTATGCTAAGAGTACAGTTTATTTTATATACCTGGTTGTGGTTGCACTAGGTGAAATGTACAAACTGCTTTTAAAATCTAAAAGAGCAATATAATAATTTATTAAAGAGCAAAACACCTAGCACACTTCCTGGCATTACTTGATGATCAGTGAATGATTGTTCCTTTCCTCCTGACATACTCTTCTGCATCTCCTACACATCTGCAACACATACCCTTTTCCCTCTGTGCTCAGGAAAGGGTTTTCTAAGACTTCACATTTAGTGGAAAGTTAAAACAACCTGTTAAGTTTCTCAAGGTTGTTTGTATTTAATTGTATTGCAAATTCATTTTTTTTGCCTCTGGCAAAGAAGATAGAAAACAATGACAAAATGAATCTCTGGGGCAGGCTGGGGGTACATTTGGTTTACCCAGGAACAAAGTGGTGAGCGAGGAAAACAGGGGGCAGTGAGAAGGTGGAGGAGAAGGTGGCTGTGGGCGGGGGACAGCAGGTGCCAGGGGCTGGACCCTAAATAAGTAGAGAAGGGGCTGGACACTGAGGATGGCTTGTTATTATGGGCAAGGAAATTGATGTGGAGAAATGAGAGAGAATCATGGGTTCCTGGTACCTACTTTTAACACCTGGTTATCACAGAGTTGTGGTCTAGAAGGTTTTTGATATTACCTAGTTTACTGCTCTCAGGTTACAGAAAGGGAACTGAGATCTCGGAAGCTCATCCTCCTCGCTCTTCCATGGGCATTTCAGACAATGACTACACCTGTGGCTCACTGTCCCTTCTTCCCAGGGTAACAGGTATGAGGTGTTCAGAGTTTCAGGTAATACACAGTTCTAAGGCCCTGGTCTGCTGAGGAAGTAGCACTCCTATGGGGGTAACTAGGGTTTTAATGATTCTGAACCTACCAGTATAATGTAGGTAGTACATGAACTACCTATTTTTAATAAGAAGTCTGGATCACAGAGCCAAAAGTTGGTGCTGGGTCTGAATGAAGAGACCCTGAAGCCCATCTCATAGGATGTCATATCCAAGGCAAAGTTTATGAACTTGAACCTGAGTCCAGTGGTTAGTCGGGAATAATCTTAGCATGCTATTAAAAGGACTTCCACAAGTTACATATACACTTAAAAAAAAATTGTTTTGGACTGAATCCAACTGACAATGGGCATTTCTTACCAATATAAACTTTGGGGGTTTTTGTGCTTTATTTAAACCTATTTGTGCTTCTTTATGGGCCCTATAAATGCCAGGCTGGGAAGAGCAGGTAGCTTAAAAAATATGTTCTCTAAACCTTCACTACCAGGCTGAGAAAGAAACAAATGTCAAGATCTGCTGTATAGGATAGTAAATTTGATTAGCAGAAAACTCTCTTGGGTGAGAACATTGGGATAGGAAGCAGTAGTAGACTGTGGCTGGTGAGGCAAAGCTGAATGTCAGTGCTTAATTGCAAAGCAGTAGGCCATTGTCCTCTGGCAGCAATTCCCCCAGTGACTTTGTTTGTTTTATAACAAATTATTAAAGCAGTGGGAGAGCAGTTCACTAGGTAGCCAAGTGATGCCTGTGACAGGGGCTCCCTGGTGCCCACGGGGGCACCGCAGCTTTGTGATGCCTGCTTTTGCAGGCTGGGAAGTCCGATGTGACAGGGAGAACGTGGATGGGGCCTATACCTGGGGTGGGGCACCTCTAGGCTTCTGGTCACATGTGTCTGAATGTGTGGGGATGGGGCTTGGACCTTTGCCACCAGCTGGATGTGAGATCAGAGCAAACTGAGCTACTGAACCTATTGGCCCTTTCAGACCATCTGTCTCAGGGAGAATAACTGACTCAAGGTCCCAGCTCCTGAAATCCATCACACAACTACTCAGGCAGACCTATTTCCAGGAGACAAGTAACATTTTGGTGACCTTGGCTCAAGGAACTCCCTGGATGACCATCCTGAGCTCAGGGACACCCTGGTGATGTTCGGGAACTTCCTTAGACCCCACATTGCTCTGGGATGCTTTCTCACTTTTCCCTGCACTCAGGGGCAGACATGACTCAGTTGTGATGACTCTTCCAGCCTCCCAGCTCTTTTCCTATTTCCTCTCATGCAGGTCTCTTCCTTAATAAAACCCTCACATTTTTTTTAATTAAAATTTATTGGGCTGACAAAGGTAATAAAATTACATAGGTTTCATGTATACAATTCTGTAATACATCATCTATATATCCCTGCAGTTTTAATCCCAACTACGCATCTGTTTCTTTGAGACCTTAGACTAACATGGCCTCATTTTCCTCATTTATAAAATAGGAGATACTCTTTCAAGTCCTCCTTGCAGAGGTGTTATAAAGATTAAATGACACTATGTATGAGGAACGCTGAAAACAATGCCTAGCATTAGCAGCTGTTGTATAAATAATAGCTGTTCTGTGAGCAGCATGTGGTTTGAGCCAGGGCCCAGAAGCTGCTGGGAGCCTGTGTTCTCAGCACCCATTAAGAGCTGAGACCGTGGCAGAGGGTAGGTTCCCCCACCTGCCTCATGGGTTCTGACATATTGAGAAGTCAAATACACCTCTGACACATTTCTAGTATTCTGGGAAGTTGATTTTTGTTTTTTTAGGACAATATAGTAAATACCCAAGAAAGGTTAAAATGTCTTCTGTGAAGCGTGGAAAGGGGTCAGTTCCCTGGTTCTTTGAACCTTCAAATTCCAGCAAGCAGATCACCTCTGCCAATGATACCTTAAAGTCAGCCCTCTGGTCGTGTTCCCTGTTAAAGGAATCAGCAAACAAGTGGAGGGAATTGGAGGAGGGGCATCCCCGTGTGTGGTAGTCCATCCAAGCGATTGTCCTACCAATAAGCGATGCAAAACAAACAGCCCTGTTCTCAGCCTGGCACAGGGGCGAGAAGCTCGTTTTTATCAGATTTATTCCAGACACCTGGGAGCCATAGAAATCTATATTTAATTACGGAAAATTAATCAAATTTAGAGGTGTGAGTTATCTCTGAAGCACAAATATACGACAAATATATATGTCAAGGGCTACGTTTTTTTCCA
The DNA here is from genome assembly GCA_033961575.1 of Aselliscus stoliczkanus. Lineage (NCBI taxonomy): Eukaryota > Metazoa > Chordata > Mammalia > Chiroptera > Hipposideridae > Aselliscus > Aselliscus stoliczkanus. Next base: position 73,019,502 of record CM066732.1, on the reverse strand, counting down.
GGCAAACAGATATTTGCAAAAAGCCAACTGGCAAAAAAGAAATCCAGTGCTGGTGACCAGCAGTGTTAATATGTTCATGTCAGGTGTGAGAAACATTTTCAAAGGCATCTCTTACCAGTAGTTCTGCAGGGGGATGGATTTTTGAAAGGACAGTTAAACCTTCAGGATAGTTATACTTTTAAATCTAAGTTAAAGGCCTTCTTTATTGATGTCCACTTTATGTACCTATTTCCTTCAGCCATTTAGCTTTTTTTTAAACTTCAACCTTGCTGTTTCAAAGGCACAATTTTCACCAGAGACAAGTTTTATTCTGTTTTTCTCATGTTCCTAGTGTTTTTCAAATCACTTTGGCTTTTGACCTTGGACCAACCACAGGCTCTGTTTATGCATGTGCGGCCCAGCAGGATGTTAATGTAAATGTTCTCCATGTCCAGGTGGGGAGCAGCCTTTGCATAACTGTCTTAGGGCCAGATGGTCCGGTAACTTAGCATTCAGTCTAAATGTGTCAGAAACGTTCAACCCTGTTATACATCCATTAGAAAAAGATTCAGAGATGCTGGCTATCAATATTCATTTGTAGCCTAATTTGGCAGTGCCAAATGGAATCAAACTGCAATTTTTTTCCCCAAAGGCAAGAGCTTTGGGCCATCAGTGAGCAAATGCAAGCATTCACAAGGAGCCCTGGAAGGGAGTTTGGTCATCTCTTCCCTTGACAAATGCACAAACCAAAGAGCAGGAACTATGGTCAGGTGGGCTCAGAACTGGCAGATTCCCTCAAGGCCCATTCTGGCTGTCCTCTATAGAGTCTGGCCAACTGGCTAGCTGGCTAGCACAGCCTTAAGGAGAACTTTCCATCTGTAGCCATGCAATGCAGCCTGCCCTGCCACCATGTGGAATCTGAGCACGCTAGAGCTTCCGGGGAGCTTTTAGTCTTACCCTCCCAGTTCTCACGGTGGAAATAGGGCTAATGAAATGGGTGACTCTTGCAGGTCTCTCCGCTGGGTTAAGTATCTCTGAATGTTCCACTCAGAAAGTGAAGCCAAGCATAAAACCCACTACTCCCACCTATGGTGTTCCTCACAGACCAGGCTGCCTTCCTATTCTATCACACTTCAGTGAAATTAATTTTGGAGTTATTTTTTATTAATATTTAAGTTTATTAATACCTAATTTAGTGATAATACTGAATTCCATCAGTTAATACTTACCTTGATCAATACTTCTTAATTTAATATATAGTAATATTTGAATTTTGGTGGGGGCAGAACATTTGTATTATTTCCCTTGTCCTTGCTGTGTGCATTTTCATGGTGAAGATTTGTAATTAGTTTCTAAGGCATAATGAAGTCAGATCCTCCCATGAGGAAGACCTTTGTACTGTAAACATGACTGTTCACTGGGAAAGACATGCTTTTGGCCAATTTTCATAACAAGAATTATTCCCCTGGCTTTGAAGCTTTTAGGTACAGCTCTGCTTAGCCAAAACTGACTAGATTAGTAGTACTAGATAGACTTTACAATCCATTTTGTATCTCAGGCACTTATCTGACTGTATCCTTAGAAGCAGAGGACTCAGCAAGGCATTTCTGCTTGTTTCTCGAAGCTTTGAGAATATTTCAGAATGTAGGCATGTGTGGATATGAATATGTATTTAGCTAATAGTTTCTGAGTACTTTACTATATACCAGAAACTGAGCTAAGTACATTGTTTATTTCAGCCTGGGGAGAAATGTATTTTTACCCTCATTTTATGGATAAGGAAATTGAGGCTTTTGAGAGGTTTGGTGACTTTCCTAGAGTTGTATAGCTACTTAGTGGCAGAACTGGTCTTCTAAGTCCTAAACTCATGTTTCTAAGCTGCACGATGTCCTGTCTTCTTCTCGAAGGAGGCACAGCCTCACATCCAAAGTCTGATGATCTCTGAAGTAGCTTTCCAACTTCTAAGTGATTAAAAATCACTTCATCTTCACAAAGAAAGCAAATGCCCACTTCCAGTTGCCTAATGTATACAGGCTCTGGCAGCTATAAAATAAAAAGAAAAGAATTCAATTCTTGCCCAGAATCAATTGGTTTAGTATGTCTTTTATGTATATTCCAGGAGCAAAGGAGATGTTTAAGAAGGGGATTAATCTCACGAAAGAAATACATCTGAACTGAGGGGAAACAGTTTTTTTCCTTTAGTCTAACATCTCTTAAAAATTGATAGATGAGCCTTTATCGTTATGAGCTGTCTCTTTTCACATTGTGAACGTTCCTATGCAGAGAGAATCTTCTAAGCAGATGTTCTATCAGTTAAGATCACCTAAGAGCAAAATTCTCATAGAGTTTGTCTGCTTCATTTTATTTTGTTGTGTGGATCTAGATATTGTTGGTGATTAGGGAAATAATTTACTAAAAAATGAACCTTTAACAGGCAAAAGAAAGGGGCAGGTACTGGTATTCCTTTTACAGATGATTCTAAAATTGCCTCAGTGGTGTCTGCTGTATTATAGCTTAGTACCTTTGTTTGGTAGGATTAAGATAAATTGTTTTTGTATTAGCAAAATTGTAATAATACTCCTTAGTGTGTATTTAGAAATAGCCCAACATGGTCTTTTGTGAATTGTAAGTATGGTTCAATAATAGAAATGTTCATTAAATATTAATATTAAAGTAATAGAGTAATGAAAGAAAGATATGACAGCAACCAAAATATATTTAGTAAAATTCAACAATCATTCCTAATAAAAATTGTTGGAAAGAGGAAAAGAAATACCCTTTCACATTAAACACACACACACACACACACACACACACACACACACACACACACTACAAAAATTGACATCAAATACATTTAATAGTCAAACATGAAAAGAATTTCATTAAGTTAACACCAACACTAAGCTGATCACTATTGATGCTGTTATTTAACTTAGCCTGAATTTGTAAACGAAAATTAAAGCACAAGTAGATAGACATACTATATGTTTCGTTTATTAAAGTAACAGCATTTTCGGTGATCTTGGTGTGTTTTACAAATGCAGCAGTTTATTATTAAGGACCTGTGCAGGGTTATGCAACTGGGGGCATCATCAGAACTGGGTGTTGGGTTCAACTCTGTGCTGCCTGCTAGTTTGATTGGACCCCTGACAGCTGATTGGCTGCAATATGGCTGTGCCTGGTGTAACTGTCATTTTGGTTTTCTGTATTAGACTTTGTACTTCTGCTTCTCCAGATCAGATTAGCAACCCTGGTTTATCTTTTCAATAAAGTACCGACCCTACATTGATGTCTCAGTCAGTCTGAATCTCAGCACGTTCACAATGTAGCATTAGCAATGAGATCTAAACAAGTTATTCTCCCAGAGAGGTGATACAGCATGGTGGTTAAGCATACAAGTTCTTTGGAAGCTGACAGTCTGTATCCTAATCTTGGCTCTGCCAGTTACTACCTGGGTGATTCAGGGGGCGTTACTTAACCTTTCTTGTGCTTCATAGCCCTCATCTGTAAAACAGAAATGACAATATCAAATTAACAATATCTACTTTATAATTTTGTTGTGAAAATTAAATGAGTTAATGTAAGTAAAGTGCTACAAAGCATTTGCCACTACTACTAAAGCTTTTGTAGAAAGGGACAGAGCTGAAAAAAAAAGAGAAAAGACAGAAATTAAAAATGAAAAAAAGAAGAAGAAAAAAAAAACTGACCGAGCTGAGTATTGTGGTGCATTTGTATATAATGCATTAACAATTCTTCATACAATTTTGATAAACAGTCCTCACTCCTGACCACCTGACTGTACCAGGAGCCACCCCACATTACGGCCAATGAGAAGATTGTGCAATCCAATTCTCATTTTACAGACAAGGAAGCTGCAGTCCAGAGAGGTAGTTGGCCCAAGCTCACAAAGTTAATTGGCAGCCAGTTCAGAGCTAATATGTCTTTGATTACATAAAGAACAAACAATCTGAATGTTATCTTATTCCCACACTTTTAATGAATGTCGTGCTCATAAAACAACAATAATAATGAACAATAAAATCATCCAACTTACTAGGCTATTTCCCTTGGGGGAGAGTTGAATGTGACATGCCTCATTCTGAATTACTTATAATACATAAGCAAACAAAATAATGACATGTCATTTTCAGATTTTTTTTTTAACCATTTAATTTTTTAAACTTTTGAAAACTGAATGCAAAGTGTAATAGCTTTTACCCACATCTCCCTGGGCCTCACACAAGGTCAAACTCACTATTTGATGACCGTTGAACGGAAAGTAACTGTCACCTACAGCTCATGACATAAAGGTTAAATCCAGTGTTTCAAATCTCAGAACAGAAAAAAAAATACAAAATTCTCAAGTAATAATCCTTCCCAAACATTATTTCCCAAGAGACTCTACATGGTTCCCATGTCACACTCAATTTGTTTCTATAATCATCACTTTTTTTTTTTTAAGATTTTTATTGGGAAACTGGGGGAGTAGAACAGTGTTGGGGAATCAGAGAAGGGGAACAGACAAGCTGCTGTCCTTTTTTTGTTCTGCAGTCTAGTTGCGGAGGACGTTGCTTCACTGGCCCATGTTGGTATCGTCATTGCACTCTTCCCAGATGAGGCAGATCAGTCGCCGGCCTCTGGATGTCGCTCACCGTGGCTATTGGCAGCTCATACCGGCTGCCAGCCACTTATGCTGGCTGCCGAATGCTCACTGTAGCCTATGGCAGCCCACTGCAGCAGGGGCTGCAGGCTACACCGTCGCCGGGGCTCGCACAGCCCAGCTCCAGGTGGAGCTGTTGTTAGCTGTAGAGGGCAGTGTCACTGGCCCTCATATGTGGGATCCGAACCGGGGCCGCTGGCATCCCAAATCAGCGCTTAACCACTGTGCCACTTGGCCGGCCCTGTAAGTCAGTATCTTAATTTTCAAAAGGAGTAAAGGATGGAAATAAAAAGTGATGATTATAGGGCCGGCCGAGTGGCACATTGGTTAAGAGCTGATTTGGGATGCCAGCGGCCCCGGTTCAGTCCCACATATGAGGGCCAGTGACACTGTCCTAAAAAAAAAAAAAAATACTCAACTAGGTAAAATTAAAAAAAAAAAAAGATACTGACTTACAGTACAGACTCATTTTTAAATGTCTTATCAAATATTAAGGTCAAGCTCCTAACCGATATGTAAGATAGTCTCAACTAGAAGTTGTTTTCATGTTTGTATCTACATTCCGTTTTCTTTTCTTTTAATTGGGGAATTGGGGGAGGGGAACAGCATTGGGGAATTGGGGAAAGGAAATAGACAAGTTGTTATCCTTTTGTTCTTCAGTCTAGCTGTGGAGGACATTGCTTCACTGGCCCATGTTGGTATCATCATTGCGATCCTCTCGAGTGAAGCAGATTGGTCTCTGGCCTCTGGACGGCTGCTCACAGTGGCTCTTGGCAGCTCACACCAGCAAACTAGCTGCCAGCCACTCACTGTAGCCTATGGCAGCCCACTGCAGCAGGGGCTGAAGCTATGCCAGGCCCAGGAACTCACAGCAGCCCAGCTCCAGGTGGAGCTGTTGTTCACCATCTTAGCTGTAGGGGGCAGTGTCACTGGCCCTCATGTGAGATCTCAATTGCGGCCGCTGGCGTCCCAAGCCAGCTCTTAACCAATGCGCCACTTGGCCGGCCCTACATTCAGTTTTTTTTTTTTTTTGAGGGCAGTGTCACTGGCCCTCATATGTGGGACCTGAACCCGGACCGCTGGCTTCCCAAGCCAGCGCTTAACCACCGCGCCACTCGGCCAGCCCTACGTTCAGTTTTAAAGGGCAGAAAATACTAGCTCTCTGTGAGAGGTCTATCATTTATTTGTTAATTATAAAGCTGGCTAAAGTAGGAAATTGAAAGCCAGGTTGTAAAGGTGATCAACTATAATTATTTTGTGTTTAAATTGCAAAACACACTAGTCTAGTTCCCTGATTCCCTGGAGTAAACAATTTTAAAAGCATCAGGAGAACCCTATGGCAGCCTTCTCAGAAAGAACATTTGACTCTATTATTGATGCCTTAAATCTGCAATTAAAGAGTCATTCTTTAAGTCAGTATTTTCCAAGCTTGGATATTTTTCAGTGACCTGAGTTCTTTGATCCCACCTAAGATCTGCTGAATCAGAATCTTCAGGAGAGGGATTTAGGAATGTGCATTTTTTACAAAGATTCCAGATGTTTTTGGGAGTTTATTATGTTTGAGAACCTCTGCTTTGATTTAAGATTTATGTTTTCTTGTTAAGTGGCATAGCTCTGGCAAATACAAGGCAGTTAAACTCTACAGTAAGCTGTTTACAGCTGAACCTCTGTGATCTTATCCTGGAACAATTTGGAAGCAAGACCTGTGAGCAGCACCACTGAAGAAGAAAGAAGAGAGTATAACGCAGGAAGACCCAGTTCCATGATAGTGCCCAACGCTGGGCCTTGGACCCACTCTTGGTATCAACAGGGTAGAAGGAAACTCAGTTCTGCTCTTGGTTCCTTCTCAGGAACTCAGACTTATGATACTTTCTGAAATAAAAATGATTGGATTGCTTAAAGTCCCCATGTTTTTGTCAGAGTTTATAGCAAAATAGGTGCTTCTTTCTGGGAAATGATAAGCAGAATAAACTAATTTTTATGTATGTTTTTAAATGTACTGAGGATATGAGAACCTGATGGCTTCAGTAAATTATACTCTAAAGGTTATTTTTTCCTGTGCTAAAAAGAAATATATCACCGTGCAAAATAGTTTCTAGGGTAGTCTAGTGTGTTGTTTTCTAAATTTGCATTGCTTTATGTATTGAATGTTTCCCTTTAGTGACTGCAATCCTGGGTCTCAGCTCCCTTTAGAATAGGTCTACGGTATATGAGTGAACTTTTCAATGCTGGAATGAGAGAATAAAGATTATGGGTGTTGCGTCCCACATGACAGAGCAGTGGGAGTGGAAAAAGGATGGCGAAAAGTTAAGCAAAAGAGAGACACAAATACTAGAGAAAAATGCAGCTGGGGCCAGTAGACTGAGAGCCCAAATTGGGCCTGACTGCTCCTTTTATTATTTTACAAATAAGAAAAGATCAATGTAGCTTCCATGGTCTGTGAGTCTCACACCCAAGAATTAATCTCAGGGCCCAATCTCCCATGCTTGCAAGCTGCCATTACGTGAAGGTATTGTCATACACCTCTTAAGAGACAGAAACTTCCTTTGCCAAGGCTTACTGATAAGAATGCATGGAGGACAGATATTATTGCATCAATAGGTGATTTCACATGCAGGCTACCCGAACCTGAAGCAAGGGGTCTACACGCCTTTTCCTCCTCCCATGGCTCCCATGGCTGTGCCTGGCTTAGGTCGTTCCTCCCTTGAGAAATCTTATCTGTCATTGACTAACCAGCCATCTTTGGCGCCAAGTGGGGATACATACAGCAAGCACAATATTGAAGTTATGATCTGTCTTTATGGAAAGGTGCATGAGAGCAGACAGGCAGGCAATGTGACGACATAGCGGAGAGAATCCAGCACAGTCATTTCCAGTAACAAACAATGCATGGACGATCAAACAAACATTAATCATCTTTGTCCATGTCTGCACTACTACAATAATATCTCATCATATTGGGACCTTTTGTAATACAACAAAACCAAAATTATTTGTACATGAGGTATAAGAGGCTCAACTTAAAATGAATTTTTAAAAAGTATGAAGGCATGGGTTAATTTCTGATAATTATATCTAAATCTAAATTTGAACTGATCAAAATGATTAAGGGAGATTCAGGCCTTATCATCCAATATAACTTTTCTTTAAATTATAAGGAATGGAAAATGTCTTTTTACTTTTCAATTCTCTATTTTATGACTTGTACTGCCTTTTGAATTGTACAAGATATTAAATGATATCAAATGATAGAGCAGAATTATAAATCAAAACAAATGAAATGACCAAAGACAATATGATAAAGAATAAATAGATAAGTGGATATATAGATGGATGGGTTTTTAAGCAGGAGACAGACACAACCTCATTCATATTTCATAAATAGTAAAATACTGTTGGTATGAAAATGGACTAAAAAAGAGGTGAGAAGATCAATTTTTAAAAAATTGACTTGATAAAGAGTGAACAGTGTCCCCCTAAAATTCAGGGCACAGTAAGCATTTTGAAGAAAGTCAGTTAGTTACCTACAAGGGAGCTCCATGAGTCGGTCAGTCGATTTCTCAACAGAAACTTTGCAGGCCAGAAGTGATTGGCAGGAAACATTCAAAGTGATGAAAAACAAGGACATACAACAAAGATTACTCTACCCAGCAAGGCCATCCTTTAAAGTTGAAGGACAGATAAAGAGCTTCCCAGACAAGAAAAAGCTAAAGAAATCCATTACTACCAAACCAGTATAACAAGAAACATTAAAGGTGCTTCTTTAAGACAAAGAAGGGGGAGGAAAAAAAGAACATAAATACAAATAATAAAATGGATAGGAAGACTTAACATAGTTAAAATGTCTATACTACCCAAAGCAATTTATAGATTCAGTGCAATTCCTATCAAAATACTAATGGCATTGTTCACAGAACTAGAATAAATAATCCTAAAATCTATTTGGAACCACAAAAGACCCTGAATAGCCAAACGATCTTCAGAAAGAAGAACAAAGTTGGAGGTATCACCCTACCTGATATTAAACTATACTACAAGTCTTTAGTGATCAAAATATCATGGTATTTGCATAAACACAGACATATAATGAAACAAAATAAAGATAAATGGAACAAAATAGAGAACCCAGAAATAAATCCATGTCTAACTGGACAGTTAATCTATGACAAAGGAAGCAAGAATGTACAATGGGATAAAGACTGCCTATTCAATAAATGGTGCTGGGAAAACTGGACAGATACATGCAAAAATACGAAATTGGACGACCTTGTTACTCCATATACAAGAATAAACTCACTCCTAGAAGAAAATGTCAGCAATAAACTCTCTGACATTACCCTTAGTAATATTTTTACTGATATATCTCCTTGGGCAAGGAAAACAAAAGAAAAAAATTAAATAAATGGGGCTATATCAAACTAAAAAGGTTTTGGGCCAGCCGAGTGGCTCAGTTGGTTAAGAGCTCACTCAAGAGTGCAAGCTGAACTCTGAGCAACAGCAGTTCGAAGCCCAGCCCGAGCTGAGCTGCCGCTGAGCTGCCAACCGGTGGCAGGATGGCTCTGCTAAAACAAAAACAAAAACAAAAAACTAAAAAGATTTTGCACAGCAAAGGAAACAATCAATAAAATGGACCAACTAAAAGGGAGAAGATATTCACTAATGATACATCTGATAAGGGGTTGATATCCAGAATTCTTATAGAACTCATGCAACTTAACACCAAAAAAACTAATAATCCAATTAAAAAATGGGCAGAGGAAGTGAATAAACATTTCTCCGAAAAGGACATACAAATGGCTAATAGATGTATGAAAAGATGCTCAATATCATTAATCATCAGAGAAATGCAAATTAAACCACCATGAGATACCACCTCACACTTGTCAGAATGGCCATCATCAATAACAAACAACAAGGGTTGGTGAGAATGTAGTGAAAGGGAACTCTCATGCACCATTGGTCGGATTGCAAATTAGTGCAGTCTCTATGGAAAACAGTATGGAGGTTCCTCAAAAAATTAAAAATAGAACTATCTTATGACATAGCAATTTCTTCAGTAATTTATCTGAAGAAATCCAAAACACTAATTTGAAAAAAATATATGCACCCCTATATTCATTGCAGCACTATGTACAATAGCCAAGGTATGGAAGCAACCCAAGTGCTTATCAATAGATGGTTGGATAAAGAAGTGGTACATATATACAATGGAATATTACTTGGACATAAAAAAGAATGAAATCTTACCATTTGAGACAACATGGATGACCTGGAAGATATTATGCTAAGTTAAATAAGTCAGACAGCAAAAGACAAACACCATATAATCTCACTTATACATGGAACCTAAAGAACAAAGTAAATGAACAAATAAAACATAATCATAGATGCAGGGAACAGGGTGATGGTTGCCAGATGGGAGGGGGGTTTGGGGTCAGGATGAAAAAGGTGAAGGGGTTAAGAAGTACAAATTGGTAGATACAAAATAGTCATGGAGTTGTGAAGCATAGAGAATATAGCCAATAATGTGGTAATAACAGTGTACACAGCTGGGTGGTACTGGACTAGTCAGGAATCACTTCGTAAATTGTATAGATGTCTAAGCACTATACTGTACAGCAGAAACTAATAGAAAATAATATTGAATGTCAACTGTAATTGAAACCCTAAAAAAAAGGGAGGAAAAAGGTAAAGGGGAATGAAAGGTTCAAATTTCCAGGTGTGAAACAGATAAGTCATGGGGATGTAATACACAGTGTAGGGAATATAGCCAGTAATATTGTGATAGTGTGGTACAGTTTCAGATGGTTGCTGGACTTATCATGGTGATCACTTCTTTAGGTAAATAAATGTTGATTAACTTTGGTGTATCCCTGAAACCAATATAATATTGTACGTTAGCTATATTTTAATAAAAAAAAATTTTTAAAGAATTTTTTTTTTTTTGAGGGCCATGTCACTGGCCCTCATATGTGGGACCCAAACCAGGGCTGCTGGCTTCCCAAGCCAGCGCTTAACCACCGTGCCACTCGGCTGGCCCAAAAAAGAAGAATTTTGAGCAAGAGAATCTGGTGATGATCTCACTGATAGGTAACCTTACACTGTGTTCTAGAGATGTAAGGGTAAATGTTTATACTTTACAATGACTACTAGGCTCCATCAGCTCATGCAGCATGACATCGTGAATTAGTGCTGTATAAAGGATTTTAATACAGGCTGCTCTAATTCTAAAATCACAGCATTGTGTGTGCATGTTTTTGTATATTTTCATATTCCATGTACATCATATGGTATTCTAATTAAACCCCAGGAATTGGTGAAGCTGTTAATATTAGTAATGTACTTTGTTACATGAACCCATTGCAAATAAGAAGAATGATGTGACTACATATAATAACATTTTACTGAAAATTAGTAAGACTAACATAAACAATGAAAATCATTCTATCAAACACTGATACTAACGAGCTTGGCAGCTATTTGTATTCACCATAATTAATGTTAAAAAAATATGTCTGAATGTCTAATGTAAAATTAATAATACATATGGAGGGATTTCCTCTGGGAGCAAAATTAAAAGTGAAAGAGTATCATTACATATAAATTTTTGGATGTCCAAATTATTTAAGAACAATAATATCCGTGTTCTGCAGGAGTAGCAGAGAAACATCTACTGTACCACTAATTTCCTTGCTCTGTAAAATTATCTGAGTACATGCCTTTTACTGAGCAGATTTATATTATGGTAATATTATTTTTGTCATGAATATAAATTATTCAAAGCTAGTCTTTTAGACATGACTAATTTTGTACTATGGTGACTCATACATCTCACCATTAAATAAGGAAACATACTTTTAGATTTTTTTAAGATTACTAAAGCTAAAGATTTGCATAGTTAAAATTTTATTTCTGTTATACTGCTGTTTACTCAGGTATATTGAGCTAAACATTATAAGTGCAATATATGAACTGTTTTGGCATCATTTAAGAGGGAAAAGTGTAACAGTTGACAGCGCCAGAGGTGTCTGGCTAGGTTTACCCTCAGGTATATTTTTACCACTTTGAAGTCTCCTCTCGGCTGCTAAATAGCCAATATCATGGCTCATTCACACAGGCTGGTCTCAAAGCCAGGTCATACATTTTGTAACTCTAACAAAAGCAAGCCCTTTGGACTGATCTTTCTTGCCCTAACAATCAAGTGTATACCAGAAGTCCTCAGACAAAAAAAGAGACACTGATTCTCAGTCTGGGGTAAACTGCCACAGATGACAGGGATTTCCCATGAATCTGTGAGGATGAAAGGGTCTCAGTTTCTCACAACTTCAATGAAGAGGTAGAACAACTTTTACTGATTTCTGTACCTCAAAAGGTAAGAGAGATTGGAGACAGATCATCAAGGAGCCCACTAGTTAATGACTCCAAGTCATTTAGCAGCATCTCAAATCTATAGGTAGAGGACACGAAGGGGTCTCCTGAGTCAGGATCCAAGGTTCTGAGGACTATATTATAGATGTCTGGTTACTGATGGAACATCAGTGGGCAAGCCAATATCTGAATGGAAGAATCTTACACCACAGAACATGACCCATATTTCTTCCCTCTGTTGGATAATTCTATTTAATCACACGGACCTGGATAAAATCCCAGCTCTGCTACTTGATGAATATTTATTTGTCCTATAACAAGTGATTAAATACTCATGCATAAAACAGAAGTAAAAATAATGCCCACCTGTCTCAGGAGGACCACTGGGTTCTGGCTGGCATAGAACCTACACAAAACAAATGTACAATAAATATTAGCTTTCATGTTAACGCAGAGACAATACTTCACCAGGAAAGTAAGCCATTCCTATGTCTCAATTTGGTTTAAATTTCAGGTTTTGTGATTTGTGAAAGGTGTTGAAATTATAACAAGACTTTGGAATATACCTTTTCATGAATGAAGGCCACTTTGATAGTTTTAAAGTTATGCAATGACTTTCATAATAGGAATGTTTTTTGGTTGTTTTGATTTTTAAGAATGAGTATAAGGCAGTCACCAAACTGACTTATGCAGGTTTCATGAATAATTCTATCAGTAAAATTAGGAGGATTATGACTCTTTGATTAAATCTATTTTGAATAACACTGCCTTGTTATACTAACACTAGATATTAAGAATAGGGATAAGATTTTACATGTAGAAATTACTAAATAGGAAAATACCAATTTGACATCTGCAGGTGGCTCTGTAGTTACAGGTTTGGATTTTTCCTACTTTCACAGCCTGCTAATGGGATCCACTGTTTAACAGCTCAGTCCATTTCACTCCATTTTGGAATCAGTGCATATGGATTGCTTAATAATCCAGCAAAATTCTGTTTTCTCAGCCAAGAAATAGAAAACCTACTGGAGGAAGATGGCTCTTAGAGATGATGCAGTTTTGTCCAACCCTCCAATACACTGATAATGAAGACCAGAGACTTACTAAAAACCATGCAGAGAGTTATTAATAGTTAATAGGCGAGGCTGAGGTCAACTGTCAGGTCTCTTGACCATGACTGCAGTGATTATCTGCCACAGACATCCCATAGCTTCCCGTGTCCAAGGTAAGGGACTTCAGTATGACCACCTTCACCCCAAAATGCAATCCTGCATGATCATCACCAAATTTAAGTTGCTGAGAAATGACCCTCTAATCCCTAATTCTTGCAGAGTAGAGGGAGAGCTATTCTGTCTGTATTTGTAGAGGCCATCTGTAACTCACATACCTTTTCACTTACTTTCTCATTACCTCCATACCATCCAGGAACTTCCTTTGCTGTACTCATAAGTCATTTCCCTTTCCTCCTGCTATAGACTCTGCTTTCATTCTGACTTCCTCTGCCATTTCAGCTTCTTCCTCCATCAACTTCCCTTTTTCTCCAGGTTGGGATCAATGATTCTTCCCCTGGCCTTATTCCCTAGCGGTAGCCAAGGAAAATATGTGATTTGAGACAGCAATGAGATGGGTAGTAGAGGGATACTGGGAAGGTAAAGAAAAGAAAACCTCTCTGATGTGCCATCTCTGGGAAATTACTGATCAAGATGCACTTGAGGGTCTGGCTGTTCTGTGTGGAATAAATGATCTCACCTCATCCCTCTCCTTTTTGTCATTGCCCCAGCCCAATGTTTACCCCCACCACAGTGTTTCTTCCTTTCTCCCCCCAGATCCCTTCCCTGGAGGGGGCCCTGTCCCAGGTCTGTGGAACACAGCCAGGAACTTGAACCTTCAGGGATGTGCAAGATCACTGTCTGGAACAGATCGTGTCTCACATTGTGAAGTAGTTATACACCAGGCATCCCAATGTAGAATGGAGAATCCATTTTTATCTAACACATTTTTATGTGTACTCAACACTTGATCATGCAATAGCCTGATTAAGATCAGGATGGCTGTGGCACAATGAAAAGAATTCATCTTGACTTTGAATACGCTTATCTAAAATGTTTGCAGGCAGACATTTTAAAGGGCTGGTTTGATTGTTGGATACAGATAAATTTTGTGTCATTTAAAAAAGGCAATATATTATCTTCAATTATGTATAAGGGGATTATAATCTTGGCAGTACTTAGGTCTTAATATAACCTAGTGGTATTTCATGTACACTACACTTTAAAAACTTTTCGTGGGTAGACTTGTGAACCAACCCCATATAAAATGATACCTACTTGGGAAAAATGCCTTCTAAACTCCAATGACTCAATTTACAAATTTGCCAAACTATTAAAAAGTTAAAGACTACCTCGAACCTATAAGATATTTTATCTTTTCCATTCAAATGACTTGAAATTACTCAAGGGAGCAATATATAACCTAGCTTTTTATTCTTAAGTTTAAAAAAATTATAAGAAAAAAGTCTATTAAAAATGAAATGGTAAGAAATTCTTTTTCTTATATAAAATTTATAGTATGCATAATAATAATAATAATGATAAAACAGACTGAATTTAAATGGTTTTGTTTTGAAAATTGCCTTCTGGCATAATTGGCAAAATCTCGTGTTACTGTAAACCCCGGGTTAGGACTGAGTAGCTTATATAAATGAGAAAGAAGTAGAAACTTCTGTTTTCCTGGCAAATTCTCCCATTGACCTAAGTGACATGGAAATACCTTTCAGTCACTGGTGTCCCCAAATACTAAGACAAGGCACACAAGGGCAGAACTTTCTTGGCCCAGGAAAACAGCAGAGATGATGTAGGGGTGAGCCAGGGTGGGTGTGATGATGGTGAAAAACTATCTCTACCTGTTCCTCCTAATTAATGAGAATTATATGCAACATTTCAAGTTTCAGAATCATCTCATAAATTCCAGCAGTGAATCATTTAAGCAGGAAAATGTCGAATTTGATAGTCACATTTATTACGTGAAAGTAGATAGCATTAATTAACAGAACTGAATTTCTTTTTAAAGTTTGGGCTTCAAGCTCACTTTCTATGATTTTTGTATCATAATAAAAAGGTGTACACACAATTCAACTAATAGCTATTTTTCAATAACTGAGACTTAAGCAGTTCTTTGAGCATAACATTTGAAATGATTTGATGAAAAGGTTAATGGGAAGGGGCAGTATTTGTATCTTTGATTGCACGTGCACATTTAATGTGTTTATATATTAATGGTTCCAATGACTTATTATGTCTTGGATGAATCTCTTCTGTAGCTGTGCATTCTTTAAAATTTGGAGCATGAGGCTCCCTATAGACTGTATTTTATACAATTCCAAGTCATTTAAAATACAATAATAGAATTGGCTTTCTTACAACACATTTATCTCATAGAAATATGATTTTTAAAGTGATAACACATGGTTTTCTCAAAATATGCCAATATATAAAAGACTTAAAAATTAATAGGGGTATTTGAGGGTGTGCGTATGTACTTCTGGTAAACCTCACTGTAGTGCAGTACTATCCATTAGTTCAGGTATCAGATTTTTAGATTTAGAGCAAAGTTGGGAGTTAGAAAGTGGGCAAAAATGCTTCCTGAGATGAATGCCTTAAAGCCCTGTGCTTTTCTCTGCCAGAAGGGGACACATTAATTTGCCTCACTCAGTCACCAAGAACCCAGTGTCTACTGAGCAACTATAATACAATACGCCAGGCATTGCACTAGAGGTAGGATGATCTGTCCTCAAGAAGCTCTCTGAGTTAACTGGGGAAAGAAATGGAATCAAATAGTTATGACAAAATATTAAAGTTATGTAACAAAGTATACATAAAATTTTAAGAGAGCATAAGAGAAGTAATTAATTATGCTCAACGAAGACTTCACACAGGAGACGATATTTAAATGGGAGTTTAACTGATGAGTAGGCATTTGGATGACAGGAAAGAAACAGTTGAAATGTCAAGCCACAGCAGGAATGAAGCACAAGGTGTTTTGTTCAGAGGAGGGCAGGGAGTCTACGCGGCTTGGGTTTGGGATGAATGTGTGGGGCAGGGATCCTTCCTAAGCAGTGGTAAATGAAGAGTAACATTCTCTCCTAAAAGAAATCACTCATCATTCATTCACCAAGTATTCATTGAGCATCACTAAGTACTCACTGAGTGGAATTTGTAGGCCAAATCCCTGTACTATGTACCAAAAGTAGATTTGCTTTTTGTTTACCAAAGATTTCTGTTCAGATGAGGAGAAAACATGTGGTGTGTTAGCTGACCAGCCTGGGCAGGGCAATGGACAGGACTGGGAGTAGAAGGATACAAACTAACAACGAAGCATGGGGCCTGGAGGAACGCATTATAGGAAAATGCAACTGAACTCACCTTACGGTATCCGGAGGACCTCATAATGATTGTACAACACAATCACTCATATTCATTACGTTCCTCTGAGTCATCAAGAGAAAGTTACATCATAGGCATTTTTAATCAGAACAGATCTTAGAGGTCATTATGTCCCTTCCATCCCAAGTCACCACTGAAAACCAAGATTTAGTTTCTCCTTAGTGGCTGAAACTAAAGTGAATTTCACTATTTGTGAGGCAGTTGGTTTACTTTCATTTTAGACAGCTCTGAGGGTGGTGAAAATCTCCATATGTTTCATTGAAATCTGCCTCCCTCTCACAGGGAGTTGCAGAAAAGATGGCATAAAACCTACCATCTTCTCTTCAAAACTTGGAGCTTTATTTGATTTTGGATTAGGGTTTAGGAAAATGTGTCTTGAGGAGCTTTCAGTCCTCTAAGATCTCTGAGGTGCAAGGAATTTTTTTAAATACTGAACAACCCCAGTGATAGCCCCATATGGGTATCTCATCACTTGTTTTACCTCTGACTGCACAATGCCAAGCTACAGCCATGCCAGCCAGTTTCTACAGTAATGTGTCTTCTGCGTATTTGTGAATATAATTCACTGTGATTCTTGAGGATGTAAAACCATTGTGCCAAAAGGACACACAGCCATTCTGAGGACCACCCTACGATTCATCTTGTATAATTGATGAAAACAAGAAGAAAAATCTTCCTAGAATAAAAGTGGAACTCACCTAGGCCCAGAATCTCCTTATGTGATGAGGGATGGGATAAAGCCACCATGAAGTTCTACTGCCAGTAGAAGAACGGGGGTCAACTATGCAAATTGGTCATGATTACCTACTACGCTCAACTATTTCCCAATTTTTCCTTATTCTATCAGTTTGAAGAGTCCTTCCTTATTTTTATTTATCCACATTCATGGAGTTTCTGACCAATTTTGTGAAATGGATGTGTTTCTATCTTTGAAAGCCTTTCAGCATTCTATTCTCTCTTCCATGTATCTCAAGGCCCTTCTGCTATCTCTGGCGACTAAGAATGTGCCTCCCCTTGTAAACTACCTCAGTGGGCCAGGCTGGTACCTTAGTCAGTTACTGAACAGTTAACTCATACTTGAGTCTGTATAATGTGTCAAAAATGAGTTAGGAAATAAGAAAACTTAAATCCCTGTCCTCAGGGCTTAATAGTCTAATGGTAGAGGCAGAAAAATTGGAAGGCAATTTTAAAAGGTACATGATGGATATTATGATTGAGGAAGTGTATGAGCTGCTATAAGGTACTTAGAGAAGGAAAAGTTACCTGGAATTTTTTTTTTTTTTGAGGAAAAAGCTGAAACTTGGGGATTAATCCTCCTAATAACTTCAAGAGTTGGGTACAATTATTGTCATTGATGTTTATATATTATGCCTGTCTCATGTCAAAGGATGCATCACTAATCAATGAGGAAGAAGACGACTGAGTACTCTAACTTATTACATCTAGAATAGCTTGATTCTATTAAGCATTTAGTTCAACTAACTTTGCTTGTTCAGATATCATACTCTGGCAGAAATTGCTAATTGTTCTTTTAGTGACAGTACTGCTCACCTCTGCTTTACATCTACATTTTAGTGGGATATATAGCCACCTCCTTTGAGGCTACATTAATAATAGGGGTGGTCATGTTATAATGTTCAAGGAATGGGATGTGAAACAGTGTAGTGTGTGAAATTCCTGGTCATAGCTTTAAAATAAAGGTCTATCTTTCTCCCCTGTCCCACAACCTTTTTCCTGCCCCCTTGCCTCAGGCTGGAAGAGGTAGATGGCAGTGAGATAGCTCCAACCAGGTGGACAGGGGTAACCCTGAGAGATAATGGAATGCCATCACAGCAGAATCTGGGGCCCTAGGTGACCTCTTGTAACAGGGGAGCCTATCTGTCCTTGACTGCTGTATGAAAGGCATGGTATTCTAGAGTTTGTTAAAAAGCAAATAAAATGGAGACCACACTTGAAAATCCCCCAACCAGATAAAACCATTGAAGCCACATAGGCAAGATGAAATCTAGCTTATTACATGAACATAAGTGAAACTAAATTTAGGTTATTTCTTGGAAATGCCTCTGATAGTCATAAAATAAACTTTAAGACATCTTTCTAAAATAGTGTAAGATAATCACTTTTAACCAATCCTCTGCCATCTAGAAACCCACATTGTAATAACCAATCATTGTAAAGGTTAAACAACTTCTTTGTTTTCACTTTATAAACCATCCTGTAAAGTCATGCCTCTGAACTTCATCTCAGTTTTGGAAGATGCCCAATTTGCAAACTACTCTTTGGCGCACAATAAACTCTTACTAAATACTCTTATATTGATCTGGTTTTAATTTTTAATGTTTCTGGGCTTTGGACAGGTTTCTGTGATACAATATATTAGACTGTACCCTAACTAATACAAATAATTAACAGTCAACCTTCTGGTAATTAATTGGCTTCCAATGTCAGTGCTCCAATAGAGAAAGAATTAACATTTTTCAAGATTTCTTTCCCCTGTAACAGCTATTAAGCATTACTAGCTAATAAATTGACATTATAATTATAATTTCATTTTCCATGTAATTCTGCTTCTGGAGAAAGAAAAGCTGAATCATGCAAATGCAAGGGTTCTGGGTTCAGGCCATCATTTTATAAGCTTGGTTATTGTCAATCCACCTCTGAGTACTCCTGAGGACAAAATTTAGTCTCTCATCCTGCAACACTGTGGGCCAGACTGGACTACAGTAAAAAAAAAAAAAAAAAAAAAAAGGAAAAAAAAATCTTTAGTTTTCTTTTAGGAGACAGCTAACTCACCTTTTATTGATGGACAAGTTTAACTTCCCGAAAGCTAATATGTATAACTGAGTAGCCATCATGAAGTCTATGACTTTGACTTATTTGGTTTTCTATGTAAATAAAGCAGAAATAATTAAGAGACAATGCTGTATTAGTAAAAATCTCCATTATAAATTTTTTTTTTTTCCTCTCATGACAAAAGCAAATGTTGAGCTTGGTTTGATTCTCTGAAAACTGCATGTTATTATTTTGAACACTCTAAATTTTGCAGTGTCATGATCTTTAGCTTCTTTTTTTCCCTGTGCCTTCTGCTTTTAACCTATTCCTTTTTTGCTGCCTCCCTATTGGATAGGCTATAGGAGAACGGGAGATGTTATTTATGTCAATTTTTAGTTATAATAAGGTGAAGAGTTTCATTTGGCAATAAAAGCTGGACAGCAGCTGGCAGTATAAATTCATTTTCAAATAGTCTTGGCAAACAATTGAATCCAGGTTCCACAACAAAACTTGAGCAGACCTCAAATGGCTACTTTGGGGCCCACTGAAAATTTTGATATTCTAAATTAGTCTTCTTAGGATTCACATGCTGTGAGAGACTCATTTTGTTTTGCAGTAAAGCAATAGAAAGAAGGTGTAGTGGACTGTGGTGCTATTGACTATGTAGGGGGCCCAAACATATGGCAAACTGGGGTCTCTCTCTACTCCCATTACACTTAAGAACAAGATTTTTGATTGCATTACTAAAGGAGCCCCATCAATCACTGTTCAGATGTTTAAATATTACAAATGGAGGCATTGCAGCTTACATTGCATAGTTTCACCATCTGTCTCAACAAAGAACATTTGGGGATTTTTTATGTGCTGTGTAATCTTCCATTATGGGGGATTTCCTGCAAAGGACTATTATTTGCCTCTCAACTTAACTAAACTTCATAATCTTAATGAGCCAGGAAAAGGATCTAGCAAAAGAAGTTGCATAACTAATTTTTTCAAATCAAAGGAGCAGTTTTCAATAGATAGCCATGTTCTTACCATTTGGGGAAGCAAAGCAGAAATATATTCATTTCAAAAAGGCAAAAGTTCATTCAGAATGCCAAACCCTGATTATTTTATAACGAATTATATCAGTGCTCCCCTTGAAGAGTCAAAGAAGCAGGGGAGAGTATGCCATTCAAAATCCAGCAGAATGAGCAGCAGTGCCCAAGACTTGATAGTTATTATTTATGTTACAATAAACAGCAATAGATCCCTGTAGGAGGCTCCATATTCTGCAATATGGCTAGGAACTCTGAACTGAGTTAGGTTTTATAATTTTATAATTTTATTTTCACAATGTCAGTTGTCAAGTTGCTAAAGCAAATATGTAAGATTAAAATCTTGAAAAATGTGTTTCTTTAAGATTAAAATCTTAAGAAGGTTGTTGAGAGCTTCACTGTGAACATACAGTATGTTGTTTTTGTACGAAAGCTTCAGTTTGTTAACACAAGGATATCACACAAAAGGCTTGTGAAAATAACAGACTTCCCAGGCCACTGGCAATGGGAGGCATTTCAAACACCTGGACTACAGGAATATTTTTCTCAAGGGATATTTTTCTCAAGGGATTTTTTTGAAGATATTTTTCTCAAGGGATTCTTTGAAGAACTGAAAACCTATTATAAAAGTGAACCAGTCTCATTGTAGTCATCAAAATCCAGTCATTCTATCAATCTGAATGCTAGAAATTGATTTTAGTTAAAAATAAAAATGGAAGAATAAACATTGTATTTAAACTAACTGTACTCAAACTTTCATTTCCTTGTGAGTTGCACCCATAGTTAAAATTTCTCTGAATGTAGAGGTGAAAGAAAAGTTTAAGTAAGTAGAATTTACAAATTTTCCCACTTCCAAGGAAAAGGTCTTTACAAGAAAAGGAAAAAAACAAAGCTTCTTGACTAACAATCAGCATTCAGGCGGTTCTGAAGTGTGATTTCCTGCCAAAAGAAACAGAATGTTCACATGCTTCAGAGAAAGCAAGGCAGAAACTATATGCGTGCTATATGTCAGGCAGTGTGCTCAGGTAACACTTTACATAATTATTTCATCTAGTTCTCAGAACACTTCTATGAGGCAGAAATTATCACCACTTTTCAAATAAGAAAATGGAAATTGAGAGAGCATATGTAATACTCAAGATGACAATTAAAATGATAAGAACTGAAACTCAAAACCAAGTCTGGATGATTCTAAAGTCCATTTTTTCTACTATACCATAAAACTGGATGTCAGCATATAGTGGCTAGATAGTAAAAACGACTTCATATCATTTTATTTAAAAAGTTAACATGGCAGAACCCTACAAAAACCACACATTTTGGCAAGATGAAGGCTAAACACAATTTAACACAATTTGCAGCTACACACATTGTTTTATTTGTTCTCCAATCCTTATTTGTTTTTTCTCTCTTGCCCTTCCACAGGCAGACCGACCCTCCATGTCAGCTCAAACCTACATTCATTCCAAGGACTAGTCCTGGCTTTAGTTAGGGCAGGTAAACACAAATCTGTGTGTGGTAGATAGAATAATGCACCCCTCCAAATATGTCCAAATCCTAATCTCTAGAACCGGTGAATATGTCACTTTATATGGCAAAAGGGACATTGCAGATGAGATTAAAGATCGGGAAGGGGAGGATTATCCTGAATTATCCAAGTGAGCCCCATGTGATAAGGATGCTTATTGAAGCTATAGAAAAGACAAGGAAAGGGATTCTTCTGTACCATCTGCAGGAGGAACAAAGCCCTGCCTTAAGTTTAGAACTTCTGACCTCTACCACTGTAAGATGACACATTTGTGTTGTTTTCAAGGTACGAAATTTGTGGTGATTTGATACAGAAGCAATAGGAAACAACTACAACTGGGTCCTTGCCTCAACTCCCCTTTGCTAATCTTGGCTCTGATTTGGTGTTCCGGGCATGGTAAACAGCACTTATTTTGGTCCCAGGGTCTGAGTCAGTCTTGCTGAATATCCCAGATCTTAGTCTTTCCAGAGATCCCTTTTTTGTCCAAGTGACTTAAAACAAGTGCAGCTAGAGAACGGGAGGCGCTTAGAATTTTATTACTCGTTTTCCCATAAATAAGTGTAAAAGCAAAAATAAATCATTGCTCTATATATTCTGTTAAAGGCCAATCTTAAGTGAAACTAGCTATGTTTCCTAAGACGTATCGAATTGTTATTATTATTATTATTTAGTTGAAAGTATAATGTGCCTAAACATGGGTATGGACTACAGTGAAACCCAAAGTTCCCACTGGTATCCCTAACATTTTAGAGCTGGGGCTTCAGTTTGGAATTTGAGCTAAAGCCTCCTAGAAGATTTTCCCAGACCAACAGCCTGATCCTCATTTTTTTGTGTTTTAGCTGTAGAGATTTATTTTGAGGTTTGTATTTTCATTTACTTTGTATCAGTGCAAAGTATTGTACCAGATAGCTTGAATTTTGCCTAGCTGCTGTCTTCCTAAATGTAAATCTTTTCCACTCAACAATGCTCACCTGCCCCCAACTCCTTTTTCTTTTATGGAAATAATGGGAACAGTCTCTCCTTAACTGCTCTGTAAATCATAGCACAGTATTGATTTATATAGGTCAAGAGAGGAAATATGATGTATCTGTAATTTTGCTAGGCCCATGATTGGTGTCTGTCTTGGACAGTTTTGATGATAAAATAAATATCTATTTTAATAAGTTATTTATTTATAACCAGAATACATTGTAATTCAGTCTCCTGACTTGGTTGCTAGAGCAGGGTGGCAGATGCTCTCCTGAGGTTTATTTTTGTCTTAGGAACAAGATGATTTCAAGCTCCAGCAGAAAATACAGTTTACTGACTCACTTACCTGGCAGGTCTAGGGGCTTTAAACTTGGCTGAATCCCAGGGCTTAAACCATCTTGTTGGGCTTCTTGCTCCCTCTCTCCAGCTCCCAGGTCTGTTTCCACTGTGTGCTCATCTTTTTTCCTATAGATGAACATCTTCTGGGGAAAATGGCTGCTGACTGTCTCTATTTCACACACCACCCACTTCCCTGCTCACCCTCAGTATTTAGTAGTCTAAAGGGAAGGAAACTTGTTTCTGCCAGTGTCCTTATATCAATTCCAGAGAACTCTGATTGGTCCCACTAGCCTACATGCTCACTCCTGGAGTAATTAGCGGTTCTAGGAGAATGAGATATTGTGGTTGGATAAGACAGACCTTTATCTATGTCAATCCCTTGGCTACAATGAAGTGATGAGGTATGATCAAAACAACTACATTAATGGGATAAAGGTGGGGGTGTGGGGGTGGCAAGTCCCTAAAAGAATGTATGGTGGCCAGTACATTCTTAGAAGAAGACATATCTGGGGTGTGTGTGTGTGTGTGTGTGTGTGTGTGTGTGTGTGTGTATGTTCCTGGAGCTAAACACAGATCAGTTGTACAATAAATGTTTGGATTCAATTAAATTGAATTGCATTACATTTTAATCATTATTATATTAGAATCATGATAGTATAGTGTAGGGGTCAAGAACATTGCTCTAGAGTGAACTGACTAGGTTTACATCTTGGCCCAGTTTCCTTACTTGTAGGAAGGCAATAATAATAGTGCCTGCCCGGGCAGGCCAAGTGGCTCAGTTGGGTAAGAGCTCGCTCCAGAATATGAGCTCTGAGCAACAGAGTTGCCAGTTGGATTCCAAGCCTGAGCTGAGCAGCCGTTGAACTGCGAACAGGTGGCAGGATGGCTCAGCTAAAAAAAGGACCTTTAGGGTCCTTTGTCCAGGGGAGTCAACATTATTAAAGTACTTAACACTATCTGTGGCATGTAGAAAACACTCAAAAGAATGATACACATTATATTTTATACTTCCATTGTGTGTGTCCATGTATATAAATATAAACACAGAGATTTTCATATATATGTATGTATGTATACTTATATGTGTATATACGCATATATGCTTATACACACATATATTTGAGTGGGTAAAAAATATACATATGTTATTTGTAATCACTCCAAAGTCATTTTCATTTCCTAGTAAAATATCAGATTCTTTGTTACATTCTGCGGATACAAAAATGGGAAAGATATGTCCCTTGCCCTCAAGGAACTCATGAATCACGCACACACACACACACACACACACACACACACACACACACACACCTCACACACACATACCAGCTAGAAATCATTCTCAGAAAATGGTTGCATTTTTCATGTCTAGAAGTTCTTGTTTCTTTTTTCAAAGCTGCTTATTTTTCCAGGTAGAAATATTTCTAAAGTATTTTTTATATTTTCCTGCTCTTATTAGAGTATAGGTTCTGAGTGTAAGACATAAAGTAACCATTTTCCAGGTTATCAATATAAAATATTTCCTCTTGTTTCTGATAGAAATAGCATTGACTAGACTGCTCCCCCAACACACACACACACAC
Organism: Aselliscus stoliczkanus; assembly: GCA_033961575.1. Taxonomy (NCBI): domain Eukaryota; kingdom Metazoa; phylum Chordata; class Mammalia; order Chiroptera; family Hipposideridae; genus Aselliscus; species Aselliscus stoliczkanus. The sequence goes on along the minus strand of CM066732.1, from coordinate 72,994,822 downwards.
ACACACACACACACACACACACACTATTATTTTCTACAATAAAAGCCTCCATCATTAGAAATTTACTCATGTCCATATTAGGCTGCTGGACAGAGATTCCCTCACTCTGGTGAAAGTTAGAGCGTCAAGCAATCAAAAAAAAGAATCACCCAGAGCCTTATGTTTGTACAAAATTCCGGTTCATGAAAGGGTGCATCCACTACGGCACAGTCTCTTAAAACCGGGGTGGAATTTTAGGCTTGGATAGCACAGAGCTATGTGGCTGGGCTAAGACTCCTTTCTCCTTTGCATGTCCTTGTTCTTCCTTTCTCCTTCTAGTTTTTACAGTGCATGTCTCTCATCTTTATGAGCTCATTCATGAATAAACTTTATAGCATTTCTTATATAGACAGAAATTGAAAGAAATTACTTCTAACAATGAAAGTCAATGTTTTCACAGTGAGAGAATCAGCTGAAAAATCTTATTTATAGAAACCTATTGACTTGGCTGCTAAAAACAATAATGTTTTGGATTACATTGGATGTGTGGGTGAAGCCATCTGTTAATCTTTTAAGCAACCCCCCACCCCAGCTTGGGGTTCCTTATGGTGGATGGTGCCAGGTGGTGCCTATTCCTTCCTACCTTTTATATGCTCAAAGCTCAGCCAGGTTGATCAGAATAACAAGGGAGGGAGGAGTGGAGTGTGGACATCTGACCACTGACCCTCCACTGACTCAGAGATGTTTGTTGGTCTCACCCCTAGTCTGTTTTTAGTTTCTTTATCTAAAAATTTCATTTGTTTGAGCAATCTAAATTTTGATTCTAAATCAGTGGTAAAATTTCAAGAGCTATGGGAAAGATGTGTTTCTTTTTCAATTGCCTTCATTGCTATTATCTTCCCTGATTTTCTGCCTTACAAACTTTTCTAATTGATTTTTTAAATTATGGGGCTAGAACTCGTTTATACACCTTGATGGGTTTTTCATGTTTTCTTTTCTGCGTGTTTTTCTATAGTGTGATTTTTTTTATATTTATTGGATAATTATCTGCATAATCTCTAAACTTATTATTACTACTTTTATTTGGTATTGCCTAGACACATTTTGAACCACATATACAAGACTCTAGCATTGTAGTTTTGGATTTCACAAACACATACTCATTGTTTCCTCCCCAAGTTTTCAAATTTATTTTTTAATAAAATATTTCCATATTAATTGTAATATTTCCTTGTTAATAGTAACCAATGATCAACTATTCCTTGCTTTACAAGGAATCAAACCACAACAATCTCAAGCCGGATTCTAATAAAGGGAAGAACAACAACAACAAAAAAATCACATATATTGATTCTTTTAGGCAGACAAGATACCATTAAACAAATTGTCACTCTAACTTGAGAATGTCACTTTGTTGACCTGAAAGAGTTCCTGTAATGATGGAAGAAAACAATTTATTCTACACACATAGGAATAAGAAGGCCAGTATAATTTAAAATAACTTAAAATAAGGTCAAATGTAAGTTCACCTGAGGATGATTGGATGCCCTCATGGATTTGAGTCTGAGTCCTTATCCTTCAATTTCTCATTAATGTATAAGCATGGGAGAAACAAATGAGTGAGTTCTTCCAAAACAACATAAATAAAGGTAACCGAGGGCATGAGCTTGCCTGCAGGCAGAAGTGCTGACCTTCCAACTTTTAACAGAAAGCCTTATTATGATTTTCTAATGACCCCTTAGTGACCTTAAAATGTTAATGTAACTTCCAAAAGTAACTTACTGTCTCCTTGTGATTGATAACCTGATTCAGTCAGTCTGACATTTCTGTATGAGCATATGAAACAGACCCTTTTACGAGTTATTTATAGACACAAACCAAAGTAGTGAAATTATCCTAATTTTTGATCAATAAAAAAGTGCAATCTACCAAATCCCCCTCTCGAGGCTAAATATCAATAAAGACTTTAGTTAGTAAATATTTTCATTGTAAAATTGAATTTCATTGATCTTTTTGCATAATTTAGTTAATATTAAAATTCATAAATTAAGTCTACATATTGGAGCAACAGTAACAAAAGCACAGAACTAATTCTCTGATTGCTATTGACATATATATTGTACAAAGACACCAAGAAGTGTGGGGTACGATTTGCTTTAAGTGTATGAATCCTATTCATTTCCCTTTGAAATTTTCAAAGAAACAGCTACATTATTTGGCAACCTCTCCTGGAGTTTCCTCTTTCTCCATTACCAACTATTACAGTACATTATTCTTCAACTTTGTTCACTTTTCATTTGCAGCTTTATTTAATAAATCTTAAAAAGGATCATTAGTTTTCTAATGCATTCCAGATGAAAATGGTAGTGTAATTATTAGCACTTTCAAATTTGTCTGGCTTAAACTTTCTTCATCTTTATAATTTGGTACTTTCAAATGAAATTTTAATTATGCATAAAATTAATATAAGGCAATTTATATTACCACTGGGTGTTGACTGGTTGGTGATGAATAAAAGGCTGGATCCTTGATGGATTATTTTATAACAGGAAAAATAATGAAACGGTCATTTCATCATTATAAAGGACAAGCTATTGAAGTGTTGCTTTTACACAAAAGTATTTTGTTCAACTATTTGAAAATGAAAAGCAGAAAGAGTTGTGTATAGAGATTAGGGGTAGGCAACTAGGATTTATGCACCAAATATCCAGTCAGCTAAGCAGCCTTTGTGTGGGTGTAGAACTTAAAATATGATGAGCAATATATTGTACAAGAAAGGATTACAAGTACACAGCCTATGCACACCAGGAGGTTGTGTGTGAATGCTGAAACAACATCAATACACACATGTGGAGGAGAAACCTGCTAGGCTGAATTAGGTAAAAGAAAGACAAATGTTCATCTCTTTAGAATTTCCAGACTGTGATAAAAAAAAAAAAAGAAAGGACTATGTCCACTGGGATATGAACACACAGTGATGAGCTGCATTGTCACCACATCTGTAGTGGAACCACTGTTTACATTGGATTCAAATATAAGAGGTAATACTTTGGTTTTCCTTTTATTTTCATATTATAGGTTTTCTGTACATAGAAGTTAGAACTTAAAACCCACAAATCTGAAAGATACAATTTCAGTTTTTAAACATTTTGCCATATGTGAAAGCATATGCATTATCCATTCTGTTCAAACCCCTTTAAAGAAAAAGGTAGTTTGAGAAACACAATATTAAATCAAACATCTATTGCTTGTTTGAAATTTTGGTATCTAGTCCAGGGTGTCATTCATTTATTCATTCATGCCCTAAATATATATTAACAACTTACAAAATATCAGGCATACATAGTAGGTTTAGATGTATTTATTTCATTTGATTCAAATAACAATGAGGCTGCTAGTTAGAAACTCATGTTCTCATGTCTACAGAGCATAGGAAATCTTAGCCCATCTGTGACAGCGTAAAAACTGAAAAGCGCAGCTGGCATTTTTTTATTTTACTTGGAGGAGGGCATTAGAGAGTTCAGAAGATTACCCCACCCCCCAGTTTTTGAAATATGTAAAAGAAAGAATATCTCAGTGAAAAAACACCTACAGTAGTAATGGAGGAGGATAAAGGCATTTGGTTAAAAAGCATTCTCCCACAGGTAACAAAGGGCCTGCTGAAACTTTGCTTTCTCCAAGTCATTAATCCTAAAGTTGCTGTTCTGCTCGGTTGCTTTTATTCTGCAGCCACTCACCACCACCTGGTTGATCATCTCAGGCCTTTTTGGTGGAGATACAGGCATGGCATGTAGGCTGTGAGGTCGCTGATGGAGAAGAAAAGATTGGTTCCTCCAGCTACTGCTGGAGTGGGCCTGAAACTCTCACCTAGACAGTCCTTTTCCAACCCTTCTCTCAAACTCTTCCTCCTTGACTGTTCTCAATCCAAAGAAGGGGGCCTCAGCCCTGTCTGCCTTTACACATAGCTTCTGAGGCTAGGCTTTGGAGACATTTTCCCCATTTCAGGCCATTCTGGAAATTGTTGCAAACCTAATTTTACTTGAATAAAAATATTAATGGAATAGGGAGAAGAGATATTGCTTTTCAAACACATTTTCCCAGAAAGTTCTAAGTTCTCATCATCTTCGGGGGCCCAGAAGGTGGGGGGCTGTGCACACATCATAGAAATTGGGTGACAGTTTCACTGGATTCGTTTTATTCTATTTTAAGCTTTTTTGGCCTAAGCACAAAGTTAATCATTTTTTTTTTTGTCTAAGCCAGTATAGCATACAGGAGGAGTTTGGGCCTCTATATCTATTTAGGGCTCTTTATTTTGGATATGAGGGAGGTAATTCCTCAGTTAGTGCTTGTGAATTTTTTACCAATGATTGATTAGGGAATCTTTAAAAAGAAAAAACAAAAACGGCAGAGAAATTAGTAGAAACACACACACACACACACACACACACACACACACACACACACACCCATCAAGTGGGCTAGGTATAATAAAATAACAAAATTCAAAGAATACAAGAAATCCCAAGAAAGAGAGAAAGCATTTCTCATGCAGCCAAGATCATCTCTGTTCCTTGGAGTTTACCAGAAGTGGGGATAAAGGTTTGGGGAGAAGAGGAGGCTGAGAAGCATATACATATTACTAGTGAATCTTTCATCAGTAGTCTTAGGAATTAGCTGCATGTCCCTGGAAAAGTCACTGCTGTGCTCTCCATTTTCTTGTTTGTAAAATGATTATGTGACCTTGAAGATTTCTCTTAGCCTCAGTAATAATGAGAATAATATAACTCATAATAGTAGCTATTATTTACTCAGGACCTACTGTATTATTCTCTCAAGAAGCAATCATTATCCTGATTAACAGGTGAAGAGCTTGTGACTCAGAGCCATTCAGTACCTATTCACAGTTCTAAATTTTTTATTTTAACAAGATGCAAAAAAGTTAAGAGAAATGCATAATAACTAATACTTAGCAATCCATAAATTATTTCTATATTTAAAATTTGTTGCCTAATCTTATTATAATAACTGTTTATTTATGAGCCTGTTATTCAGCAGATGTTAAAGTAGTGTGGTGTAAAGTTCTAGAACAGGGACAAAGAAACCTTTCCAAAGAATGCTGGGCAGGTCACTCCATTTCTGTGGGCCATTTTCATCAACTCCCAGTGAGACCAGAATTTCTAAATACAGGCTACAAAGATGGAGTTTGTGAAACTCCAGATATTATATGAGAAATTATAAAAGTTTGTGTATGTTTTGTGTAGGTATATCTGATATTGTGAGGAGAGGGCCGAAAACTTTCACCAATGTCTTGCACAGCAGTTTTAACCAATAAACATTCCAGATAATCTTGAAGGAACTTTCCTTCTCTGCCTTGGATATTTTGGAATGCAGATTGATTTTGTCTTGGTTCTCCATACTTTGCTTTCTATTTGTGATCTCTATTCTGAGAGACATATTTTTTTTCAACTCCCTGTCTACCAATGACCCACCTGGGGGGCACTTTTTGGTATTACGGAAACATCCTTTTAAGTCCTTCCATTGACACTTTAAAATCCACCTGAATTTTATCACAAAGACCTCAGACTAAATATGTAAAGAAGAATATATCAAATATCAAGTCTCCTACAAGGAACAGTATATCCAACTCAAACAACCTAGTACTTGCTTCATAACATAAGGATGAACCCTGAAGTACAGTGTGAAAAGACTTGTTATATCTGAATAACGTGTGAAGCCCAGTACCAACTCCCATTTTCTAAGAAGGCATATCGATGAATAAAACTCCTCAAATGGGAGTGTAATATACCTCGCATATTTGACATTCAGATATCTTTCTTTAAACAAACACTCCTCTATATGGCAAAATGATTTTCAGTAATAATTATGAAATGATACAAATACTACTAATAATAGCCAGAAAAGAAATATTCATTATAGAAAAAAAAACATTAAATATTAAGTTGAGGGGCCGGCCTTGTGGCGTGGTGGTTAAGTGCTGGCTTGGGAAGCCAGCAGTCCTGGTTCGGTCCCACATACGAGGGCCAGTGACACTGCCCTCAAAAAAAAAAAAAAAATTAAGTTGAAAAAAGTGATGGGTTAATACTATTTAATTACATTAATGTCTATTTTGAAAGGAAAAGGGGGAGGTACAAGAGAAAAAAAAACAAAAAACTTTCAGGTGAAATCCTCAAGGTTAAGGCAATGATTTGCATGTGGGATGACAGGAGTAAAAAAAACACATTCTCTATTTCTTCAGCTTTACATACATTGCTTTGTTCCAACTACTGTTTAAATGCAGGCATAGGTAGTACCACAAGGGTTGGAGACATGGACTGAGCCTGAAGCAAGTATGAATAATTCTGATCCCTGACAAACTTACTCTTGTATTGAAAAGGTGTGGCTGAGTTTCAGAAGAAACGTGTATGATTGGGAGGACTCTGAATTAACTTCCGTGTAGAAGATAGTTTTTATTAAATGATAAGTAATAAAAATAATAAAAATGTGCTCATTTGAACTTTACAGATACTAGTATATGTTAGTAAACTCAATTGTAACTACAACAGTTGTTCGAACATAAACCAACACATTGTTTTTTTACTATAAAGTATTTTATCACTGACCATGCTTAGCATTGACAGTGCATGACGATAATAAAAAGCAGACCAATCTTTTGTTGGCTTTATTATTTTTAAATTTACTACAGTAAGTACCTGTTTAGTGCCTATAAACAGTATGGACCGATGCCCCCCATTGATATGCCACAAGAGTAGGAGGAAGAAATTACTTTCAGTTCTTTATAATAAATTACATTTACCTTAAAAACGAACGTATCACAATTATGGTACCAGATTGCCTTTTGTGCTGGCTTTATAGTCTTTTCCAGAAGGAGGATCTATAGAAAGCATTTAACTTACTTCCAATGAATATATAGAGTGAGTGTGTCCTGGATGTTTGATTGGCTGACCATTTTTTTTTTTTTAAGATTTTTATTGGGGAATGGAGGAGGGGAACAGACAAGTTGCTGTCCTTTTGTTCTTCATTCTAGTTGTGGTGGACATTGTTTCACTGGCCCATGTTGGTATTATCATTGCGCTCTTCTTGGCTGAGGCAGATCGGTTGCCGGCAGCCACTCACAGCAGCTCTTGGCAGCTCACTCCGGCTGCCAGCCACTCACACTGGCTACCAGCCATACACTGTAGCTTATGGCAGCCCACCACAGCAGGGGCTGCAGCCTATACCGTCGCCGGGTCTCGCTCAGCCCAGCTTCAGGTAGAGCTGTTGTTCACCATCTTAGCTGTAGGGGGCAGTGTCACTGGCCCTCATATGTGGGATCCGAACTGGGGCCGCAGGAGTCCCAAACCAGCTCTTAACGAATGGGCCACTCGGCTGGCTCATTGATTGGCTGATTTTGTAGCAGACAATCAATTCCTTCTGCTTAGGAAGGTATTCAATGAAAGTCACAAACACTGTCCCTGGAGCTTCTCAAAGCCACCGCATTTCAAACACTAGGCAGAAAATCATCCCCCTTTAGGTTCAGAGTTCAAATGAAAATGTGTGCTGTGCTGAGACTCTCTTCAGTTTCACTCAGTTAAGTAAATAAGGGAGATCAGATGAGAAGGCATGGGAGGGGAGCAACCCAGGCAGTAGAGTTGAAGACAGCGGGGAACAGCTGCATTCATGGAAACTGAACAATCCAGCATTAGTTGTATTTTCATTAAGTTTGTGGTTTGTACTTTAGTGTTGCTTCAGCATTTAAATCAAAAGATATTACCATGAGTAGTGTTGAAATAGTTTTGCCTTTGCTCACACCAATCTCTCCTGCGAAACAGAATTTTTAGCCCTGTATTAGAGACCAGAATATAGCTCCTATCCTGACACTTTGAAAAAAGACCTTTTCAAGCTTTCTCTTGAAGTAGGTTTATCATTGAAGTCTTTGTGGGTTTGGGGAGTCTACACTATTCAGATGCTTGCTCATTTTTTTGTTATGGACACCTAGCAAAAACATATCTGAAAATATCTAGAATATTTTAACAGTTTCAATTAATTAGACTTGTATAATCAACAGGTAATGCAATTTGCCTGTGTGAATTTGAAACATACAATGCATGAAGTCTTTCATTTTGTGAGAGGTTTTATTGTAAGATGGCCTATTTTTGTCTGCAGAAAATATGAGTTACACGCAAAAGGGTATCCATGAGCAAGGAATTTAGGGAACATTGAGGTGTTTTTTGTAAGGCTAACAAGTTTTCTTTCCCTCTAGTGTTACAGCCCTCAATATGCTAATTTGTATTCAATATACTAATTGCATCCAAGAGGGGGATATGTTTCCAAACTGAATACAGAATGCTGTGTGTGTGTGTGTGTGTGTGTGTGTGTGTGTGTGTGTGTGTGTGTGTGTAATATCTTTTGAAATTTAGCATTCCATAGAAACTGCTCAGAGAAACTCCTGTCTGTCTTTACTAGGTCTCAGGTGGAGCCCAGGGGAAAATGGCATGTTTCTGCCTCTGAGATCTCTCTTGCTCCCCTCTATCAAATTCCAAACTTCCCCTTAGAAACTTGGGTCCCCATTTTCCTGAGACCAGTAAAGGTGACCACCAGTCTTAGAGACTGTCTCTAAGATGTCCCCTGAGGAAATGTGATATCATGGGAAGAACAGGAGCTTGAAATAACATTTGAATGCCTTGTCGCATCATAGATACCTAGTAAATGTCAGTTCAGTCCTCTCCCCAATTATCTGTTTGAAAAATAAAGATTTCTTTATGTCAAATTTGCTTCAAACAGAGAAGATATTGAGTATAATCCTAGAACTTCCCTAAATGCTATCTGTTATTCAGTGTTAGATGAAGATACATTAAAACGATTTGGTACTAAGACACTCTCATTTACAAAGCAAAAGCAATCAATGGACGTACATTAGCCAATAATACCCATGAAATCTGTCAGCACTAGCTAAAGGGGGTGTGACTCCCAAGGGAGATTTTGAAATAACAGGTGACAGTTTGGCTTAGTTCTTATTGTCTTGCATGGTACAATTATTCAAAATCAATGTGGAGCTTAAGACATTTATAAGAAAACTCAGGTTATTCAAAAATTATAAATGACTTACTTGATTTGGTGCAAGTGCATTATGTTTCTAGCTTTTACTCCAAATCTACACTATTGAATTTTGATGTGCGTGGCATTTGAGTCTGTTCCAAACTTTAAGATGTATGCCCTAGGGCCAGCTGAGTGGCGCATTGGTTAAGAGCTGGTTTTAGGATGCCAGCGGCCCCGGTTCGGATCCCACATATGAGAGCCAGTGACACTGCCCTCTACAGCTAACAACAGCTCCACCTGGAGCTGGGCTGTGCGAGTCCTGGCGACAGTGCAGTCTGCAGCCCCTGCTGCAGTGGGCTGCCATAGGCTACAGTGAGTGGCCGGCAGCCAGCGTGAGCTGCCAATAGCCGTGGTGAGCGACATCCAGAAGCCGGTGACTGATCTGCCTTATCCAGGAGGAACGCGATGATGATAACAACATGGGTCAGTGAAGCAACGTCCTAAGCAACTAGACTGAAGAACAAAAGGACAGCAACTTGTCTGTTCCCCTCCCCCAATTCCCCAACAAAATCTTTAAAAAAAAAAAAAAAGAAAAAGATGTATGTCCTATAATCACTAGCATAGGACATAATGTGGGAACTATCAGGAGGAAAGGGAGTTATATCCATTGTATATCTGCTCTAAACAAGGAACATGCGTGTTCTCTTATTTAACCCTCACAGCAATCCTATGGAGGATCTATTATGATCCCAGTTTTACAAACTCAGGTCACAGATGTTGAAGTAAACTCCCAGTGTTACATAGTTATTAATACTGGATGAAGTCAGGATTGTGAATTTAGATCTGTTAGACTCTAGAGCCCATGCCCTTTCCATCAGTAAGTGGTATTGAAGTAAAAATAGGACTTTATTTAACAAGATATTTTTAACAGTATTTAAAAATATAGTAGTATGTTTTCAAGTGGTTTTAAAGTAAGTCAGTTGGCGAAAATGTGATGATCCATATGACCTTTAGTTAACATTTTGACATGTTAAGACTGACAAACTTTAGATGTCAGTTGCCATTGTTCTTTTTGATTCTCTCATCTTGTGGACAGTCAACACACACTTGAAAAACAATCGACAATGTGATCACATTGTAAGGAACAGTAAAACCTTAGATTGTGTGTAATGTGGTTTACGAGTGTTCCCCAAGACGAGCAAACGTTTCTAATACATTTTAATGTGGTAAATGAGTGATGTCTTGCAATACGAGTAGTTTGTTTACAGAATGAATTATGCTCGCAAACCAAGGTATTACCGTATAAAAATGTCAAATCACTATATTGCACACCTGAACCTGACAGAACCAATGTAAGATTGTATACCAACTATTCTTATATTCTTAAATTTTAAAAAAAAGAAAAAAATACACACTGGACTTCAAAAATTTACTACAAACAGATGTAAAATATCTCAATAAATTTTATATTGATTACATGTTGAAATATTTTGAATTTATTTGATAAAATATATTACTAAAATTTAAAAATATTCAAATAATCTACAGACACTGCCCACAACAACTGGGCCCAAGTGCTTTGTTTGAGCAAACTTTCCCTCTGGCTGATTTGTGATTTCATTATGTCACATATTTTATGTTTGCTGATGGAGGGTGACTAAAGCGCCAGGTATTTTTATCTTGTTATATAAAATACTCATTAATGAAGAGTCATGGCAGGATTTAAATTTGTTTAATATTAATTCTCGCTTTTTCCCCCTGGCCTTCACATGGCATTTTCCTTTCTTTCTTCATATTTTTAAATCTCAGAAAAAGATTTCTCTGAATTGAAGAATCTGTTTCTAGTGATATGAAAGTTTTATTATATGAAATAGAAAGGAAAGACAAAAATTATGTACTACAAGAAGAAAAAAAAGGAATGTTTATTTAGTGAATCAGAAACAAGTTGAAGTAGAGAACAGAAAATAAAGCAGCATTTTTACAGTATGTACAATGTTATATATATTTCTGTCACCTTGAAAAATGGCTTTTAAAATTTGCTAATAGTGCTTCCAAATTGTTAAATTGATTATAATTTAGTAGGTAAGAAATAATAAAAAAGTAAAAACTTGCCCATTTTGCAATGCTTACTTGAAGCAAAAAAGAAAAGAAAATGCTATGTAGCTCAGCTCAAAGTCTCTCCTGACATAAGGGAATGACCAAGAAGAAAATCTATTATGTTTACTCTCTACCAGCCTGACCTGAAATTGCCTTACAATTTCTTTGAATAAAAATCAGAAGCATGTGTTCTCTTATTCATACACAATGGCTAAATTAAACATGTACAGGTGAAGTTAGGGAATGCCTATAAATTGTAAAGAAGAAAATATACCATGTGATTGAATTAAAATGAGAATGTAATATTACTATATTTCATCAATTCTCATACTTTTTTCATATTTTGATATCCCTGAAGTCAACGTTTAATACCAAAAACTGTGTGAAAAGATCAGATATAGAGTTAATTCTTATCTGTGTTACTAAAAGACTAAGATTGGACAAATATATGCAGTAGGCAAATAACGTGGACTCTTTCAGTCAAGATTTTCAGCTCTCTCCCACAAAACATTTCACCGCCACTAGTCAGAGGTAGCAAATTTAAGAGATGTCAGTTTTAGTCTCTGTGCTTGTACTTCCCTAGAGAAGGTGCTGATGTTCTTGAAACTCCCCATTCCTGGAAGTGTTTGATCTGCCCAAGGATCAGCTGAGACAGGACTTCATTTACAAGATCCAACTCAAGGGCTTCCAAATGCACTCATCTGTGATCATTAAAGATTGCAGCATTTGGCGAAGTCTTCATCTTTTCCCCACTCACCCACACTTTCACTGACCTTGTGGACAACCGCTCTTCGTCCTCACCAGTGATTTCTGTTTTTACTCCATTTCAGTCACCCATAACCACACTATGATCATGGCTCTTTCCAAGTCTCTTTCACTTTTGAAGTCTTCAACACCTACGTCCTTCTCTCTGTCAATAACCTTGTATCCTTCTATTTCTTTCAGGTTTGCTCACACTACAGCTCTTCTTACACTTCACTGAAACTTGTCTTTTCACCCCTTCTTTTCCTCCCAATTAGTCAATTCCATACTGGATCCACTTCTTCGTGTGAAATAAAGCCAAGACTTCAAAATGCATAGCGTCATATTTTGGTTGTTAACACTCCCAAATCCCATATTCCCTGTTCTTTCATCTGATAATTCTGTAACTCTGATTCAATTTAAATTTCTACTTTTTCTTTTCTTTTGTCTAGACACATGACCTCTGAACAAACAAATCATACAAGAAGTTAGATTGATCATATCACAAACCTTTGGCCTCCAACATTTGTCCATTATATAAACTCTTCATAATTATGTTTCCTGCCCGATTAAACATAACATAGCTATGAAAAACCTTTGATTTCTCCTCATGCTTCTGCCCTACCAGTTCCCTTTTAGTTTCATTATTGCCTAGTGTTTCCAATTTCACATACAAAATAGTAGTCATTAACAAGAAACTAAGAGTTTGGCATTCCATTGACAAATGTATTTGAATCCACAGCCGCACTCCAAACCTATTCCCATTATCTGTGACCCGGATCCTGTGATTGTTAGGAAGCTTTCTCTATTCCTACTCATTCCTTCTCAGCATTTAAATACGGTCAGGTGGCTCCACAACATCTCTTCTGCTATTTACATTTAAGTATTTTTTAAAAATTGGCCCATATTTACTCCCTGTACTTTCTTACTCTTCGTTCATCTTCAAGTCTACTACAATGTTGCTCCTGCTTACATTATTTCAGGAAAATTGTTTTTTCATTTTCTTGGTAATACCACTGAATATATTTAAATACTTTTCTCAGTTGACTTACCACAAAATTAAAATGGTAGGGTTCTTTAGAATTCTCTTCTTGGCTGACTTATCACTCTTTCTACTTTCTCCAGGTGAACTCATTGACTTTCATAGCTTCAACTGTTACTATATGCTATAAGTTTCCAACTATATATTTCTCTTCTTCAGAGCTGCTATATTGATATATAGTCAGATTGATATATACATCAATCTAATAGACAGCTCTTCTTTAATGTTCCAAAAGGACTTCCATGTTGCAAATAAAACATACAATCTTCCCTCTAAATCAATTATTTTCATATTTCCTATAACTAGATTACTAGTAAACAAGTGACCGGATTAATGAAATCTTGTTTTCTTCATGTGATCTCAAAAACTAGACCCCAGATCCCTCTCTATTGTCTGAGCTATTTTTGTATTTAGTGTCAATATTCTTCAATTTACAGTGACCACCATTGAACCTAAGATTTAATCATTCATTATTTATAAATAGTATTATTATATAATACATATAATATTTTCTAAATGCTTGATATGTTGAAATCCTGACTCTCCACTAAAGCACCAAACTTCTGAAACTTAGGAAGAATGTCTAAAATTAATATTTATTTTCTGTAAAATTAGGCATTTAGTAAGTGCTTAATAAGTATTTTCCTATCAGAAATAAAATGATGTATTACTGGCTTAAAAAAGACAAGTGATGATCTTGGATAAATCAAATCAATCTGTTTCTGGACAACAGAAGGTCTATTTTTGAGATACTGCTTTGTAATATACAAACCAAAATGCATATATTCATTCACACACTCCTTCATTTATTTTTTTAAAAATCAGAGCTTAGCAATTAAGTTTTTTAGAGATCTAAAAGCTGAGGACATGGAAAGTTTTGGCTTACCCAGTTTCCCTCAGTGAGTTGATGTGATAATCCAGGCCTCCTCCCTCTGGTCCATGATCTTTTCACAATACCATGAGACCAAGTCATGAAGACATTGGTGTCTATCGCAATCTACCTGGCAGCATACCTTGCAATATTTAGATGACAAGCGAAAGAGGGTCTCAGTCATTGTCTTAGTCTCCAATATTCAAAGCTTTTGAAAAATGTTATGTGTACCAGCTACTTATCCCACTATTCAGAAGAAAAGTATTGTTCCTTGCAGTCATTTCCTGCTAATACTATCAAATAATGTTAGAGAACTCAGTAGTGAAAGGATGTAACAGCTGTGGACTTTTTCTTTAAAGATTTTATTGGGAAATTGGGGGAGGGGAACAGCGTTGGGTAATCAGGGAAGGGGAACAGACAAGTTGCAGTCTTTTTGTTCTTCAGTCTAGTTGCGGAGGATGTTGCTTCACTGGCCCATGTTGGTATCGTCATTGTGCTCTTCCCGGATGAGGCAGATCGGTCGCCAGCCTCTGAATGTCGCTCACCGCAGCTATTGGCAGCTCATGCTGGCTGCCGGCAGCTCACTGTAGCCTATGGAAGCCCACTGCAGCAGGGGCTGCAGCCTACACCGTTTCCAGGGCTGTTAGCTGTGGAGGGCAGTGTTACTGGCCCTCAGATGTGGGATCCGAACCGGGGCCGCTGGCATCCCAAAACCAGCTCTTAACCAATGTGCCACTCGGTGGGCCCAGCGGTGGACATTTAAGTAGCAAACATGTAGCTTCAATTTACCTGAATTGGGATGAGTATAGGGACTACCTTAAGAATATTTAAGCCAATTATTCATTAGGTTGGTCATTAACAACTATCTAGCCAATATTTTAAGGACTTTTCTGATTTTCCTTGTTATTGTGGTAATTGTGATAATATCTTTTTTTTTTTAAGATTTTATTGGGGAATAAAATAAAATAAAATTTTATTGGTGACTCATGGCAGTCCAGCTCCAGGTTGAGCCATTGTTCACCATCTTAGCTGTTCAGGGCGCAGCATCACTGGCTCTCATGTGGGATCCAAACTGGGACCCTGTTGGCTGGTGTCCCAAGCCAACTCTTAACCAATGCGCCACTCGGCCGGCCCAGTAATATCTTCATTGGTTTAGTTATTGCTTCAAAATATTCTCTTGTCTATGAGAAATGATTTGTGGTTTTTCTGTGCCGCATTGGGGTGTGTGTGTGTGTGTGTGTGTGTGTGTGTGTGTGTGTGTGTGTTTTGTTTTTATTTCTCAACAACTATTCCTTAGTCTTTTCATTTGCACTAATTCACTCCCTAGAGTACAATTGCAGCATTTTCAAGATCTCAGAATAAAGAGTAGAGCTTGGAGATAGAGTTTGAGGAGAAGGATTTAGCAGTGACCTGCATTACTCCAGTGGGGCACAAGTGGCACCCCTAATCCCTATAGTTAATAACATGATTTTTCACCTGAATGGTGCTAGCATTTTTAGAGACTTTCAAGTCTATGATAACTCACTACACATTTTCTTCTGAGCCACATTCCTCTCTACTATTACCTATAAGAAATAAATTAAGATCTAAAGCAATTATGATGACCATATATTATGATATATTACAGGACCACAATTTTCCTCATAAAATGCTCTATTGTTTTATTGGTAATACAAAATTATATTGATATACTATAAATGGTTATATATTAGTAGTAGCACAAAATGCTTATCATAATCTCTTCTAGATTCTAAATTCTTTTAAGAGTTGCTTTATTTATATTTACATTTAGTATAAATATATACACCTCCCACATTAGGTAGTTGGCTCATTCATTATAATCTTTCTCTTTGGTGGTTAATTGGTTAAGGATCAATCTCTTCTTTTACATTATAAGCTTGAATTAAGCAGTCACTTCCAGCAAGGTAGAAAGAGCTAAGCAAGGGAAATGGAGAAAAATCACATCATAGCCATGTAAAACTATGTAGGCCAGAGGCACTTTGGAGAAGAGGACTCTGTGAATATTTTTCTTTAGCATGGTGTGAAATCATGGGTATACGAACAGCTACAGGAAAGATCTATATTATGCTTCAGGGCTTCTGCAGCTGAATATATCTAAGAGGTTTCACTATAAATGAAGGCTGCTTATACTTGTCTGTTTACATGCCTATATTTCTTGTAGATTATAATCAACAAGAATATAGGCATGTGATAATTGTGTCTTCTAGGTAATAATTGTGTCTTTTCATCTACACATCTTCTGTATTTACTCCAATTATTTGGTACCCAGTGCTTTATTTTCCACAGGAGAAATCTGAGGTGAGTAACCTCAGAATGCCTAGTCATTTATGTGAAATCTTTTATAAGCATGTGAATGTGTGAGCCTGCTTAGCAATCTGAAAACATCAACTGAAATGCCAAAAATGTTGATAATCTCCTGACTCCCCCAGAACCTGCAATCCATTGACCCTACCACCTTTCACTCTCCTTCACCTCACTCATGACCTTTGACCCTCCTTATTTCACTGAAATTCCATAGTCAATCATAATCACACTCTTTCAAACTCCCTCAATTCCACTGCTTTCTCTTTGTTTCACTTGCTTGACTAAACCACAAGCCTGGCTGAATCCCTCTCCCTGCCCACTCCATGACTCCACCCACATAGTTAAGTGCAGTTGGAATAAAACACACAATCAGACAAATTAATTTATTTTTAAGTTCATAATCATTAAATTCAAGGGTACTCTACTGGACACTCATATTTTACTTCTTCATGATATGTGCTTTCCTACTTTACAGGATAACTATTTCACCTTTTCTCCTCTCTCAAACTCTGCTCCATACTCACTCAGCTGAAGGCCATATTATAAACTTCCTGAGAAAATGGAAGCATTTGAAAAGAACTTCCACAAGTTGACACATAGCTATCCTCATCCAACATTTGTGACATTTACTCTTCCTCCTATTACTATGGATGAATTGTTCATGCTTCTTACTAAAGCCCAGACTTGGTGCATTCCCTTATTACTGATTCAAAAAATTGCATCCTTAATCCTCCACTCTCTTTCCCTCTCTAGGATCGCTCTCATTAGCATGAAAACAAGCTGCTATTTTCCCCATCTTAAAAATAACCCTCTCTTGATTCTATTTTCTCCCCTCCAACTACCTAATCATTTCTCTGTTCCATTTTACATTTAAAAAAACCCAAACTCCTTGAAAACTAGTTCAAACTTTATGTCTTCAGTATAATTCTGCCTATATGTCCTTAAATCACACCAATCATGTTTTTGCCTCTGCCACTCTACTGTCACAGGTGACCTCCATGATTCTAACTCCTCACAGGTAACCTCCATGATTCTAACTCCAAAGCCAGTTCTTAAGCTTCACTTTCTTCGAAATTTCAGCAACATTTGTCTTGAAGAATGTTGTCCCATTGACTTTCAATACCCATATTTTCCTGGCTTTTCTTCTGTGACACTGGCTGTTTCTTTTGTGTTTCCATTCCCGGTTCTGCTTCATCTCTGACTCTTAACATTATTCATTTCCTTGGCAATCTCATCCAGTCTTTGGGCTGTGAATAACTTTTATATGCTGAATACATTCAAAATTATATTTCCAGCTCCTGGCTCTCTCTTCTGAACACTCCATCCCTATATCCAATACCTACTGACATCTCAATTTGGATGTCTAATAAGCATCCAAAACAAACAAACAAACAAAAAACTATTCAAAACAGAATTTCTAGTTTTCCTTCCAACCAAACCTGTTCAACCTGCAATCTTTCCCATCTCAGTTAATAGAGACTCTTTTTCTAATTTCTCAGGCACAAGATGTTGAAATCATTTCAACCCTTTTCTTTCTGTCATACTCCCAATTCGTCAGCAAATCCTGTCAGCTGTACTTTCAAAACGTCCAGTATGTGACCACTTCTGCCACCTCCCCTCTGACCACTCTGCCAAAATCACCAAAATAGATTGCCTAGATTATTGAAGTAGTCTCCTAACTCGTCTCTCTGCTCCCATTCTTGCCCTTCTTCAGACAGTTTTCAACACAGCAGTCAAAGCGATCTTTCAAAAATGTCTTATCAACTGTTTGCCAAAAAACCTTCCAATGCTTCCCTATCTCTCACAGAGTGAACGTCAAGGTCCTCATAATGGCTTCGAGGCCCTGCATAATCTGTCTCGTTTCTTATTCCCTGATGAACCTCACATACTACCTTCTTCCATGTTCATCTTACTCTAGCCACAATGACCTCCATGCTCTTCATGGAACGCAGCAGACTTCTGTCTCACGACCTTTCACTTAAGAGTTCTCACTTCTAAGAACACTATTCTCTCCGTGTGCCTCTGCGTAGCTCCCTCCCTCACTTCTTTCAAGTCACTTTCTCAGTGAGGTCTTACTCCCCTGTATGAATTGCAGTCTCCACCTTCCCTAATTCTCCTCCCTCTACATTATTTATCACCTTTTAATATACCATGTACCTTGAAAATTAATTTTATTTTTGCCTATTTTCTTCTAAAATATAAGCTTCATGAAGACAAGAGATTGATGTCTATTTTGTTACTAAGTGCTTTAAACAGTGATTGGCTTATAGCAGGTACTTAATGAATATTTATTGAGTGAAAAATTAAAGAAAAAGATTGCAGGCAACAGCAAGAAAGAAGAGAGAAAAACAGGCTAATTCCTTGAATACTTAAAAATATAAGAAAATTGTGAATAGGGAAAAACTTGTGATAGAGAATTGATCTTAACGGGCAGGAAGCTTATTTTACTTAGAAAAGTAAAAATCATTCACTTTGTTATTTTTCCCCTAAGTGGGAAAGTTTCAGCAAATGGGGTTAATTATAAGGCTATCTCTCAAAGGGCAAATCCTTATCATTTCTATCATCAACATAAAGAAAGTAAAGTGAACCATGTCTAATTCATAAAGTAGGCACTTAATACGTGTTTGTAGACTAAACAAAAATTAATGAATAATCAGTGAAAGAGTTTATTTAGCATCACTTCCTAGCTTCCAGGAGAAATATAATGAGTAGCTAAGATACATAATCTTACATATGCTGGCAAATCTCTAGGCACAATTCTACTTGCATTCTTTGACTTTTAAATTTTCTTTTAAAAACAATCAAAACACAGTTGCAAAAACAGCAGATCTTGGAGGCAACTTCTACCAAGTTCATAGTCTTACCCTACGACTTGATAAGAGAAATCTTTCCTTTCTTTTTTTATTCAGACTTCAACTAAGTCTGGTATAAGGCTATGATAAAAACAAAAACACTGTCCTGAAAATATCCATTATAAGGCTCATAAAAGTAAAATTTCAACAAACTTGAAATATTCCTTGGAATCCTTTCTACTAAATTAATGAAAATGTTATCAAGGCCTCAATATATTCTGATTATATAAAAGCATAATAACTTCACTGATTATCTCAGTTCAAAAACTTATCTGTTTGTATTTGTGGAAGATTTTTCCCTTGGTCTCCTCCTTTATGACCAAAATTATGCCCTTAAAGCATGATGTATTCATGGAAGCATTTTAGCTTTAGCAACTTTCATGAGGCTCGTGTATAAATTTTGCTATATGTGAATAAAAAATAAAAAATAATAGATGCATTCGCTATTTGGGGCATTGGGAAGACGGGACTTTACTTAAATGATTAAATTTCTATATTTCATTCATAAATGTTGATGATATAAAAACTTAGCCTGAGAACTATCATGCTGGTAATGAGGTTTCACTTTTAATTGAATCCCATATAACATTTATTCTCATGAGATCAATGCATTTTAGCCCCAACACCACACTCTGTATATCTAACAAGGAAGAATATAGGTTTTTAGCAATAGAAAATTTAGTTCTATCAAAGAATTCCAGTTCAATTTAATATAAAACATTTTATTTATATTCACTGGAAAATGAGTATGTACTGAATCTGTTGCTAGAAATCTATGACATAGTTTGAAATTTTATTTTAATACTCTGGAACTTTACAATTTTGCCTGATCCATGTCTGCAGGCATAAAAGAAAATCAGAATTTTGTCTAACACCATGATGAAGTAAATGGTTCCACTTTCCCTCCTGACATAAAAAACTATAAAACTGTACAAAATACATGAGACAAGTCACCATTCAGGGCTGCTATTATTGAGGAAAGCAAACACAGGGTGAGCATCATATTAGCCTGGCATGCTCCCTGGAGCGTCTTCCAGAGGACAGTTCAGGGAGGTGGAGCTCAAGCAGCAGCTAGTGGTCTCATTGAATGCAGATATAAGGGTTTGAAGCTACAAAGCCTGCTGGAAACTAAGGGGTAGACTAATGATAAAGAGGGCTCTAGGGCCGGCCGAGTGGCGCATTGGTTAAGAGCTGGTTTGGGATGCCAGCAGCCCCGGTTTGGATCCCACATATGAGGGCCAGTGACACTGCCCTCTACAGCTAAGATGGTGAACAACAGCTCCACCTGGTTGCTTCTATAGCTAAGATGGCCAGCAACAGTGTGGGCTGCAGCCCCTGCTGCAGTGGGCTGCCATAGACTACAGTCAGTGGCTGGCAGCCAGTGTGAGCGGCCGGCAGCCGGAGTGAGCTGCCATTCAGAGGCCGGCGACCGATCTGCCTCATCAGGGTAGAGCGCAATGATGATGATACCAACATGGGCCAATGAAGCAACGTCCTCCGCAACTAGACTGAAGAACAAAGGGACAGCAACTTGTCTGTTCCCCTTCCCAGATTCCTCAACGATGTTCCCTTCCCCTAATTCCCCAATAAAATAAAATTTAAAAAAATTTTTAAAAAGTGGGCTCTATGTGGAAATGGTGCCCCACAAGTCCACAGCTTCTTGGTTGAGGATTTGATTGCACATGTGTAGGGAGAGATACCACGTGGGCTAACAAGGATGGAGGCCCTGGGACTGAGAACTGTCCCACAAGAAAGATGCAAGAGGCTTTAAAATGCCGGCTGTCTGAATGCTATGCCAGCCTCACTGTGTACCTCAATCATTTAGTTGGAATCCCCAATAGGCCACATCTTAGGAATAAAGACTAATCTAGGGTAAGGAACATGCTCTAGGACTAAGGAAGAAAATAAATGAATAATGATCATAAACTTCAAAAATTTGGTAAAAATGTCAACTTACAGATCCAAGAAACTTAGGAAACTTGAAGCAGGATAAACATACAGTAACCATACTAAGGAACATCACAGTCAAATAGCTGATAAAGATATAGTAAAAGTAGTCATAGTAATAGAAAAGTTACACATTACAGGCAAACAAAGGATACAAATGATGGCTGAGTTATCACCAGAAAAATGCAGGCCAGAACAAAATGGAATAATATATTTAAAAAGCTAAATGGGAAAAAAAAAAAACACATTAACAAGAGTTCTATATACAGTGAATATGCCTTTCACAATGAAAATAAAATAAAGGAATTTCAGACAAGTGAAACAACACAGATTTATCTCAGTACACCTGCACTACAAGAAATGCTAAGGCTAGTGGGAAATGATACCGTATGAAACCATGAATCAAACAATAAGAAGGAATGAAGACTGTTCAAAATAGTAAGTATGTGGATGAATAGAAATGGTTATCTTTCTCCTTGTAATTCCTTTAAAAGATTAATAACTGCTTAAAATAAAAATGACTATTTGATCGGGTTTATAGTGTATGAAAAAAGTAAAATGTATGGTAACAATTGTACAAAGAACTGTGGAGTAAATGGAATTGCACTCTGGTGGGATTCTCACAAAGCACACGAAGTGGGACAATATTAGCTCTAAGAGCACTATGTTAAGTTATGAATGCATAATCTTTAGTGAAATGACTCAAAATCAGGAATATAAAGAGCTTCATTAAGTGTCACATCTCCAGACCTAACAAATCTGTCTCAAGATTGTCTTGAAGATAAACTATGGCAGGACAAATCAAAGGACTTCAAGGAATGATCAGATTAAACCAGGTACCATCATGATAGTGCTTTATCATGAAATAGTTGATACGGGTTCCTGGCCTCAAAGTGTATAATGCTTTTCCCCATACTAAAATAGTTATAGCTTTCTTAGTTATTTCTGCTAACTGTCCTTCTTGTGGTTCCTAAGAGTGAAAACCATGTCCAAGACAACTTAGAATGAGAAGGGACCTTTTCTTTGGAGAAAAGAAACAAAAAAGAATTATTGACCAACTCTTTCTTTAATTCTTATATCATGTCCTGAGGGAAGACCAAAAAAAAAAGACTCTAGATGGAGACTGAATAACAGACTGCATGGTATGTTCTAGATAACTCCGTGGGTTTGACATTATTGTTAGACTTAGAAGAATTAGGGGAATGGTAATCATTTCCCTTTCAATAATTTTTCTAACACATTCAAAAAAAATTTTATACCTTGGTTGCATAGTGGTATTTTATATTCTTCTTAAGTAACAGCAAGGGTCACCTACTGAAGTGCTGTGCTTGTTGATAGAATTCAAGCCTGGGAACTTGTAACATCAAAAGAAGTTCTGATATATCCATTTAACTCTGGCCTTTTAGATGCATTCTTTTATGCTTTCATGTCCAGCTATTCTTTCATTTTCCCAGTGCTAATGAGAGAGATGAATGGTTAGAAGAATTCTTAGTCAAACAAATACAATGACATCTGCCTTTAAGAGCAATTTTCATCTTCCTTTGTGCTGAGGTAAATCAGATGCCTGTCAAGCCTTGAAATGTTTTACAAATTCATTCATTTTCTCCCTTAGTGGAATATGTGTTAGTTTAGGCAACAAGCTCTCATTTTAGAGAACTATGCTTTCTGAATTCCAATAAATCTTTGTGCATTGTCACCCAAGACATAGAGTAGGGATGCTTTAGATCAGTATTCTTCCAGAAAGTTTCCCACTGATAAAATAAAGACTTTTGCTCATTGTAGGATAGGAACAAGAGAAGTTGAAAGACTCATGTTCCTGGGAAATAGTAAGGAAAGCCACATTTCCCAGACCAAGGCACTTGAGGTTACTATATTGCACTTACACCAAAAACAGAGGGATTCATTTCTTCTTTTGTTCATCCAGCATGAGGATATTGCATGTTGCTTGGTGTTTGACCTCAAGGATCTCACCTTCATTGTAGGAGACACACACATGAACTTAGAATTCAGTGTGAAAAGTCAATCATCAGGATAATTCTCTGTGTCCCCAAAGAGAGATCTAGCATTGCTCCTTGGCTTCTGGGGGTAATCTCTAAACCCTTGGAATGTCAAGCCAAATAGGAGTGTCTTTGTTTGCCTGCTGCCTTGGGCAACCCAGATGAATAACAATGTGATTTAGGGTGGGACTTTGGGTTACACATCATTAGGTTGATTTCTTGAAACGGAGATGAGCCATGTGGTCAGTCAACTATCCTTCTGTGATGGAGCCCCAGTACAAATTATGGACACCAAGACTTCAGTGAGCTTCCCTGGTTGCTCCATATGTATCATCAGACATCAATGCAGGCAGAGTAAAGCCGTCCATGACTCAATGGGGAGAGGACAACTCAAAACTCTGAGTTCAATACTTTCCTGGACTTTGACCTACATATTTCTTCCCTGGATTCATTTTAATCTGTAGCTTTTCCCTGTAACATATCATAACCATGATTATAACAAGTTTCAGTAAGTTCTGTGAATCCTAGTGAATTATCAAAACTGAGGAGGGTTTGGGGGAACTCCCTGAATTTGCACTTGGTCTCAGAAGTGAAGGTGGTCCTGTGGGCTATGCTTCCTCTATCACCACATCCCCTGTATCTTCAATGTCTTCTAGGATCTTTACCTGGCTCTGACTTAAACCTGACTTTCTCCTATGAACACATCCTCCCTGGGAACCCTCTCAAATAGTGGCTGTATCTCTCCCACTTTCCTCAGTCTAACCTCTGGATCTGGAGGTGAGATAGGTGCTCTCCATTCTCCTCATTAACCTTTCTCCTAGCTGCTTCGAGGAAACCTCCACTTCTGCATCTCATGCTATCACTTATTACCATGCACTCACTACCCTTCAATGTTGTAATCATCTACCTCCCACACTCCAGATCACCCTCTGCTCATAGTTACTGTTGTGTCATAGTAATGAATCCCTGGTCATTTGCAAAAGGTGAATGAATTCACAGCCTCAAAAAGCAAGAGATTAAGGAGAAAGTTTATTCAAGAAGAAAAATGCCAGCATAGAAGTTGCCAGGGCAGAAAACTGCCTTTAACTTAAGGTTCACTTTTTCTTATATAGCGGAGGGTAAGTCAATTTCCTTACAGCAGGAGATGTGATATATAGACTGAGGTCATTTCATTGACATACGTTGGTTATATAATTAGTTTCTTTCTGCACATGCTCTTACCCATATTGCCTACAGAAAAACCCATGATGGGGGTATGGCAAGACTTAATGTTCATTTTATTTTAATTGTATTGTAACAAGGCTAGTGGTCCAGTAAAGGACAGGTTTTAACAGTTTGTGCATGTGTGAGGAACCAGCTAATACCAGTTGGGTCCTATCTCCCCTTTTTAGGAGTGTTTGGACACCTTTGATTTATTTCTAGGGGATGAGCCTGGGTGGTTCCTGGGGAGGGGATGCAGGCCTGTGCAGTCCCTCTTTAGGCTCACTTTTATTAACGCTTTTTGCCTCATCAGTTACCCCTTGGCCTGGTAATTAATTACTTTAGCTGTCTCATGAATGTGTGATTTTTGTGAGAAAAGTACCATCCCAAACAAAACCCAGACTCCAATCTGCAGAATACAGACTCCTGTCCAAACCGGGATCTCCCCACCCTGAGCTGATCTTTCCATAGACCTAAGGCCTATTTTCAGTGATTTATATTGAATTCTTTGAGGTCATTTGACCACATTACATGCCAACGTTTTGGTTTTATATAACTCTGCATTATTTTTTAACTCTATTGTCATTTCATGAGACTTATCAGTGTTCAAAGACCATTTCTGGGAAAACCTTCATGATCCAGTCATTTGGTTGGTTATACTTTAAATAGTTATTAAGCCCTGCTATGTGCCTAGGAATGTGTGTTTTACTTGGGAATCAAAGATGAAAGACATCATCCCTGTCCTCGGTAAGATCACTATCCAATTGCGATGGGGGGCAGGGCAGAAACTTAAGTACATATTGTAGCACAATGTGACTCGTACTAGACTAAAGCTATTGCAGTTCAAAAGAGGGAGTGCTGATGGAAACATTGGTGGTGGGGAAGCTAAATTCCTGCACCAAGTCACCACGGGAAATTGAGGAAGAATAAAGGTGTGAACTTCAGCTCTCAGAGAACACTTAGTCCTACCAATTGGAGCTCAGCCAGAGGAGAACAACCTGAAAAGAGGAGAGGGAATGAAATCATGTCAGTCTGGAAAAAAAAAAAAAAAAAGAGGAAGTTTTAAGCCTGAGAAGGAGAAGACTTGGCATGGAAAAGATAGCTGGATTCAAGTGTGAGACAGCTGTCATTCAGGAAGATGAATGTGGTTCTTGGTAGCCCCAGACTGCAGAATTTGGAAATTATCAAAAATACCAGATTTCAAATCACCTGGAGAAATTTTATCTCAATTAGAGTGTCCTAACATGCAATGGCTGCTTCAGAAGGTAATGAGTCCTCTGTCACTCAGGGATAGTTTGGACATGTTTTTCTAAGGATGTTTTAAAGAGGATAAAATAATCATTTGGCAATTAATTGGACTAGATGGTTTTTAAATCATTTTCTCTTTCTGAGATTCTGTATTTCTAGGCCTCTCCTGGCTCTCTATCATCTGGCACAACCCAGGAAATAAATGAGGGTGGGGAATATTGCTCTTCCAGAGGTGACACATTTAGTTTGCACTGCCTTTCCTGCTTATCTTTCCTCTGTGGCTTTTCTTCCTTAATCTACACAGAGCATATGCAATCAGCAAATTTAAAGTGTAGAGTTATTTTAGTACAGTGTAAGAAAATGTCAGCATAAGTAAGAGAGCGTAGGTAGGTTTTAAGTTCATGGTCTAAAATTATTTAATTCGGACGGCAGAAATTTAAGAATTAAACAGCATCTTCTTGCAGATAATCCCTTTTCACCACCTTTTATTCACTTGGCTCCTCTTCTGTATCTCCAGGGTTTGGAGTGCTGACAACATGATTCTCTCTGTTCTAAGAGAAAATGAATTGCTTCAAACTAGTACAAGTGGGCATTTTACATACAACATAGAAAAATAAAGATTTAAAAAACTCATCCTCTTCTCACAGGTGCAATACATTCACAGAATATTTTTACTCTATTAGTTTCTTAGGGCTGCTGTAACAAGTTACTATAACTTGGTGGCTTAAAACCACAGAAATATATTCTTTATGGCTCTGGAGGCCAGAAGACCAGAAGTAAGGTATTTCAGGGCCATGCTCCCTTCGAATCCTTCTTCCCATCTTCCTGCCTCTGGGGGGAACCTGGTGTTCCCTGGCTTGTAGCAGCATCACTCTAGTCTCTGTCTCTCTGTTCACCTGGGCTTCTTGCTCTGTGTGTCTCTTTTACATCCTCACTTCTTCTAAGGACACCAATCATTGCATTTAGGACCACCCTAAATCCAAGATGATTTCATCTTGAGATCCTTAACTAATTATATCTGCAAAGACCCTGTTTCCTAATAAGGTCACATCCTAGGGTTCTGGGTGAATGTCAATTTTGCGGGGACACTGTTACCCAGTATTCTTGCCATAACTGAAACTGGGCCCCACACTGAGGACCCTGAGTTGATCTCACTTGCCCTAACCCCATCATGTCTTCAGAGAGCTCTTTTTATTCTGAAGGAATATTCTTTCTCAACCCACAGTCTCAGTGGGCTTAGGCCTTACACAATAAAAATCAGGAAGCCAGCCATATATCACGCCGAGGCAAGAACCAAGTAGTTTGTTGCCTACTGAGCTGGGGAAATAAAGAGATAAAACATTAGTTCAAATCTTACAAACAAAACAAAACAAAAAACCACAGCATCTTAAAGGATATGCTTTGTTTGCTTCGTTTGCTTATTATTCTATAGGGGAAAAGGGTATATATATATATATATATATATATATAATTTCACTTACTGGTCATTTGTATGCAGAAAATCACCCCTGAAAGCAGCAGAAAGGGAAGTGGATGTGCTAGAACCAGCACCAGTGTTGTTTTTTTTTTGTCCTGTTTCTCAGTTCTAGAAAAAAAGAAATACACAAAACTGCAGGTATTAAACTGAGTATTCAGAACACCTCCGTATTTTAGTAGGGGTTAATTAAACTTTGGAAAAAACATTGCATCTCAAATCCTATTATAAAATTCTTTCTAGAAATTTTCTCTTTTAAAAAAAATGTACTGGAATTTCGATGGCATCAGCTTCTTACTGTTGGGTAATTTGAAGGACTACAATAGTGTTGGTTATCTGAAGATCTTTGCAGTAATTTGTCTTCCCAAATAAAACAAGTTGTCTCAAAAATATCCCTTGTATACATTAAAAAATTTTTCTTCTTTTATTATTCTTACAGAGAATTGCAGTGCTACTAAGTCTCAAAGCTTGACCAGAGGAACCAAATCAAGGTGATACACCTCAGTGGAAACGAGGAATTACTGACAGTGTAATAGTAGCAATGGCCTGAGATTACTCTGTTATCTGAGTCTTCCTCCAGAGACACAAGCTCTCACCCCATCCACACCCAGCTCTCTTCCTCCAGACACCCTCAGTCACCATATGTATTCTCTGATAACACTGAGCAGTGTTTTATCCGTTCTCCCTAGCCACTCAGTCCTGGTTTTCATACAGCTGGAATATCTCCAGTAGCTTTATCAAGATGTAAACCTTATCATCAAGGCTTAGTTCAAAATTTAAGTTGTTCCAGCTGTCAACCAAAATGCAACTACATCAAATGTAAAACTTTCTTTGTTGAAATCATGAAGTTTTCAATGTTAAAATCTCCCCCTGGTGGATTTCAAGAGCATGTGTTTTTCAGAAATAGAATTGGATAGAACTTTCCAAGAAAATAAATAGGTGCACAAGTTTTGTAGGTGTTAAAACCAGATCTCTCAATTTCTACATTTAGAGATGTAAAAATTGCAATTATAATAAACTCTTACCATCAAACAATTTCTAATAATAAAGTACAATTGTTTCGGTTTACTCTGGTCTCCACACAAGTGTGAATATTGAATTTTACAATTTTTTTCTGTTATGTGACTACCCTTTAGTGAGTTAAGGCATTTTTGTGGACTAAAAATGCTAATTTCCCATTTTATTGTTTAGTGGGAAAGAGTGTGCCCCCATCTGAATGAATCTGGCAACTGTATAGTCTCCTCCTTATTACAGTTGTCAGTCAAATCAACAAAGGCTCCAGTGCAAAGTCCCTAGACCACTTGAA
The DNA here is from genome assembly GCA_033961575.1 of Aselliscus stoliczkanus. Taxonomy (NCBI): domain Eukaryota; kingdom Metazoa; phylum Chordata; class Mammalia; order Chiroptera; family Hipposideridae; genus Aselliscus; species Aselliscus stoliczkanus. Next base: position 72,966,707 of record CM066732.1, on the reverse strand, counting down.
AGGCGCATGTGCTCACTCTACAGAGGGGAATTTATTTATTTATAATTGATTTTGTTTCAGCAGCACTCCCTCTCCCTTTCCTGGGAAGACATTTTGGCTGTAATTTTGTGGAGTCAGTACGCATTTCAAAGCAGATCTTTGTCCTTCTCTGTCTATCTAGTGACTGTGCCTAGTGTACATATGCCTGAGCTGGGGCAAAAGTGAGGCATGACAACAACACAGGAATACAGCAAATTAAAAAAAAAAAAAACAACTACACAGAAATACTCATGCAAAAGAAAGTGCTAAGCTGCCTACAGTGCTGACCATGGTATCTTTAGGACTGAGAAATGGTGGTCAGCAGTTAATGGAAAAAGCAATTGGAGCAGATATAAACAGTGGCACATCAGTCTTACATTCCTTGCAGTAATGTTTTATTACGATGAAATTTTTTCAAAGCATATTATAAGTTTCTAATTGAGGGCAAATTTGTCACTTGTTTTCATTGTGGAAAACGTTAATCACAACAATGACAGATTGCTGTTTATGTCATTTCTTGACATCAAAACCACTCTTTTTTTCATTGAGTGAGTTCAGTGAGAGAGGACCACAGCAGCGCGGCATAGTGGGTAAGAGCATAGACCCTGGGCTAGATTGCTAGTCAAAACTGAGCTTTGACTTTTTTTAGCTGTGTGACTTGAGCCAGTTATTTAACCTCTCTGAGCTTTGGTTTCTTCATCTACAAAATGAGGGTAGTAACTAGAAACTTCCTCACAGTGTGGTTGAAAGGGTTAAGTACTCCTAAAGGGTAGGTAGAAAGTCTTAGTACACACAGATCCCATAGCTGTTTATTCACTTTCAGATGTTAACAGTCTCATTTCCAAACATTACAAAAAGCAATTCTTTCTAAATTGAAACTTTCATCTCATTCAATTTAAAGCTTCTCATCCCCTGTACCAGCTTCAGCCTAAACCATGCTTGGATTCGACAGTAGCAAGAGGGGAGTAGTTGGATTTTTTATTATGTCTTTTTTTTTTTTTTTTTTTGAGGGCAGTGTCACTGGCCCTCATACATGGGATCCGAACTGGGGCTGCTGGTCTTGTAAGCCAGCACCCAACCACCGCGCCACTCGGCCGGCCCATTTTTTTATTATTTCTTTACATTAATTTTCCACTTCTCGTCATTCACTCATTTCTCTGCCTTTGGCTCCCGCAGGGGAGAGTGAAGGGCCCTAATGGACAGGATAGCTCTTCCTTGATTGGTGTAATTATAATTGTGCCCCTTGGGAGTGGTTCTTTCTCTTGTGGACTTCTTTAGGGGGCTCTTTACACCACCACTACCCCTTGCTAGAGACCTCCCCTGTGCCCTTAGCTGCTCTACTCCAAATCTTCCGCAGGCTGGCGTATTCCCCACTCAGCTCCTCCTTCCCATACACAAAGGTTTGGCTGAGGTTGTCTCACTCTGCCAGGGTGCTCCTACCTGTCTGCTTGCTTTGCTGTCCATTCCAGCTCATGGGAAACCTGCTTCTGCCTCCACTTTCAGTGGGAATCAGCTTTTTCTATCTGTAGCCTGTTCTCTTCACTCTGTCATGCAAAGAAGATCCAGAGAGTCTCCTGGTCACCTTTATATTTTCAAGTAAGAATCAGGCACCAGTCTCTGTCTCACCAACCCCAGGGGATACCTGGAAAGCTCACCAAGTGGTTTTATTGAAACCCCATGCTTTACTGACTGGGTAGGAACCCACTTTGTATCTTCCATGGGAGAAAAACTGTACAGCACTCTTGAAAAGTCTCTCTAAAGAAATAATCTCCATCAATCTTCATTCTTACTTTTGCATATAGACTGGAGGTGGGTGATGGGTTGAGAGGGGTGGACTAGCACCTCTCTTTAGAATGCAAATGCATTTTCCAACTATAATTATCAGCTTGGGAGCTTGACGGTGTCATTGGAAATGGAGACAAAAAGAAAAGTCATAGCAAACTCAGGCTATGTCTGTGTAACCTTCCAACAGTTGGGTTGAGTCAGTGAATACAGTGGTTAGTTCAAATCCTTATGGTGTGGATAGACTAGATTCACGTTGGCATGAGTTTGATAGACATTGAATAACATTTTAGGGTTATTTTAGCTGAATGTGTGACATGTACTAAAAACCTGTGAATGAAACAAAGCACAGTGCTGTTATGAGACTGTATAGACAAGGAAGACATGAAGAGATAGGTTACATGCACAGAGTAACTGCTTAGTAAATACTTCTTAAATTGAGTAAGTGAATGCTAGACATACTGTATTAAGTGCTTGAATAAGAGGCAAAAACGAATATCGTAAGTTCTTTTGATTGACTCAAAAATCACATTCCATTGTAATCCATACGTTAGAAATGATTTTGTCATAGCTAAATATTTATAAAGTGCTTACTCCATGCCATACACTGTTCTAAACTCTTTGAACATACTCAACCCTTTTAACAACTGTACCAGGTAGATGCATGATTATCTTTATTTTATAAAAGAGAAAAATGGAGGCACAGGCAGGTAAGAAAACCTGCACAAAGTTAAATATGTGGAGATTATGTGGTTCAAGCCCAAAGTTTGGCATGAGACCGCTACACCATGCTATCACAAACAACACCTTTGATTTACATTACCATAGCATTTCGGAGAGGTGGACATAGCCAGTTCAAGCACACTCAAGAGGCTACTTGGCCATGAGGACATAGGAGTTGTCTGGAAGACAATAGATGACTTCAATTCCTGTTTCAGTTCCTTCTACCACCTTCTGCTGGGTACATTTTGTTTGCTATTTAATTTGCATCATAATATGTTAATTTCTAGAATAAATTTATTAGTGTTTTTCTGAAAGTAAAAGTAATTAAGGAGGAAATAAATCGGTGCATGCTTCATTAAATAGAGCAGACACTTTATGGCCTGGAGTCTTTTCTTAAATTAACAAAAAAAGCTTTTATTATTTTTTTACTTAGTTAAAAAGCAATACACATTCATGGCCAAAAAATTAGAAAACCTCTCTATATAAAAGGGAGATGAAAACATCCATAACCCAAATGCCTCATGAAAACTACTTAATATCTTAGTAACTGTCCTTTCAGATTATGTATATGCTGTATATGCTCCTTTGGGGTGTGTGTGTTTATTTAATGGGTTCATATAGTATTGAAATAGACTTTTCACACTTAGCAATGTTTTGAATGTCTTTCTGTGTCAATAAAAAAATCATCTGCAATATCATTTCTAGCATTTAATTACTATTCTATTGTGTTAAATACAAGAAATATATTTACTGCCTCCTTTGCCACAGTTTTTCATTGCTAAAAGTGCAAAAAGCTATTGCTTACTGGCAAATGTCATCAGGTCCAGATGTCATCAGGCCAACCATGTTTCCATAACACCCCACTCCCCATCCCTTCCTCCAAGGACCGAGACCAAATTTTGTGCTGCTACTTGTTTATATCAACTGTTATTTATATAATGCTTTCCGTTTTGACTAGAGGAGGAGTAAACTTTTACTTTGGAATGGGGAGGAAGGAAAAGGGATGGGCAGAAAAAGATGCAATGGCTGGTGCAACATTCTCATTTCATCTTCTCAGTGGCCCGGGTAGAACATCAATGCTGAAAGTTCTCCCAAACACCCAGCTGGTTTTGTTTGGCTGGCTTACATTGGTAGTTATAAATCCAGCTTCAGTTCTGGTAAATAAAATATATCCTATTATCTGCCTTCATTATGACCTGGCAAGATTTGAATTTAGACTCGAGTACACCCCACGAGCTCAGCACTAGAACCTACCCCATCAGGAGCCCATCCCACTTCAATTCCCACTTCTGGCTCTGCCTGACATGTGAGCAGCCTCATATGCATAAGGATAGATACTCCTGACCCTGTGGCCAAACCCATTTGTCATCTGCCTCAACCTTTCCCAGTCACCTCTTGGCCTCCCCTGCAGCCTAGAAGTGTCAGTGTCTGCCATGTAGTCTGCTCACACTGGCCCTGGAAATGGGCTTGTGGTTTCTGGGCAGGGGGTCATAGGGGCTGTGCATTCTAAGAGGTGCAAATTAAAATGAATTATTAGTTATTTACACCTGGGTCTTTATAACTTGTGTGTGGATTTTGCACTGTCACCAGTGAGAGAAACATGTGATGATTGAAAAGCAGAATTTTCCCTTACATGGAAGAGGGGTGGTAGAAGAGGGAAAGGTCGGTCAAATACATGGTGATGGAAGGAGAACTGACTCTGGGTGGTAAATACACAATGTGATACATAGATGACTACAGAATTGTACACCTGAAACCTATATAATTTTACTAACCAATGTCACCCCAATAAATTTAATAAAAATTAATAAAAAAAGAAAACCAGAATTTTCCCCCCAAAATTGTTACAATAAACAGTTGCATATAAGGTAGAAGACATCACTTGTCCTACAAGTGCCCCACCAAAGCCTCTCCCCCAACTAGCCTGCCTTCCGCCCTCTGCTCCTACAATCAGATTTACTCACATGCATACATTAGTGGTCTGAAGCAGATCCTTGTTTTTGTTTGCTGGTTAAATCCTAGGAGTGGGACAACCAGTGGGCACACTAACACTCATTCTCACGGACAGGCTCAGGGGTCCCCACGCTCTCCACGCTCTCATCTGATGAATAATGCAGGGCATGAGTTCTTGTGCCTCAGTACTCAAGAAGAACAGAAATTTTTTGCAATTCACCAAGAAAAAGAATACTTGTATTTATTATTAAAGTTTTCTTAGTTTTAGCCTTGGAGTTTGCATGAGCTGAGCTCCTGGCCTTTTTCTCCCTTGTCCGCTAACAAATGCCAGTATAACATGGAACACTGCCCGAGAGGAGAAACCTTGCTAAGGCAGCACTCTGCCGAGGCTTTTGTTTACCTAATCTGCTTTCCTCGGGCCTGGAAATCTTGACTGAAATAATCAGTGGAGTCCACCGGGCTCAAAAAGACGTCTAGGTGAAATCTAGAGGCGTTCTCTAAATTATTATGACCTTAGGAAGTCAAACAAATAAAAAAGGAGGGATGTGGGGGTGTAACTTAAGTGTGCCCGGCAACTCCATCAGCAGAATCCCCACTGCTCCACGAGTGATGCTGAAACAGCTTCCCCATGCAGGGACTCCTTTACCTTCACACCACTCAGGTCTGCTCCAGCATCATCTCCTTCCCTTCCCTTTCAGCCTAACCTAGGTCAAATCACCCCACCACACCAGCACTCTCTGGCCTCTCATCGCTACTGTTCTTCTCAAAACTTACTGTAATATTGTAATAACTACGTGTGGTGCCAGGTGGGTGCTGGACTTACCAAGGGGGATCACTTCATAGGTTGTATGGATGTCTGACCATTGTGCTGTGCGCCTGAAATTAGTGCAATGTTGGGTGTCAACTGTAATGGAAGTTAAAAAATATATATATTTGTTAAGTTAATAAATAAAATATTTGGTTTTGATTGAAAACACTGAATACAATTATATCACCCATGTGTCTGTTTACTCTCTTTCTGCCACACTAGAATGCCACAAGAAACTAATCTTTGCCACTGTATCTGCAGTGCCTAGAATGGTGCCTGCCACCTAGTGGGCATTCAATAAATATTTGTTACATATGAAAAGATGCTCAATGTCACCAATGATCAGAGAAATGCAAATTAAAACCACAATGAGATGCCACCTCACACCTGCCAGAATGCTATCATCAGTAAGTTAACAAGCAACAATGTTGGAGAGGCTGTGGAGAAAAGGGAACCCGCATGCATTGTTGGTGGGATTGCAGATTGGTGCAGCCACTATGGAAAACAGTATGGAGGTTCCTCAAAAAATTAAAAATAGAACTACCATATGACTCAGCAATTCCACTTCCAGTTATTTATCCAAAGAAATCCCAAATGCTAATTTAGGAAATATATATGCATCCTATGTTTGTTGCAGCATTATTTACAATAGCCAAGATATGGACGAAACCTAAGTATCCATTGATAGATGATTAGATGAAGAAAAAATGATACATATACACAAGGGGATATTACTCAGCCATAAAAAAGAATGAACTCTTACCATTTGCAACAACCTAGAGAATACTATGCTAAATGAAATAGTCAGACAGAGAAAGAAAAATACCATATGATTTCATTTAAATGTGGAATCCAAAAAAACAGAAAACAAAAAACCCAGACTCATAGATGCAGAGAACAAACTGACAGTTTCCAGATGGGAAAGGGCCTGGTGTGCTGGGTGAAAAAGGTGAAGGGCTTAAAAAGTACAAATTGGTAGTAACAGTTATAGGGATGTAAAGTGTAGCATACGTAACACAGTCAATAATATTATAATAACTATGTGTGGTGCCAGGTGGGTGCTGGACTTACCAGGGGGATCACTTCGTAGGTTGTATGGATGTCTGGCCACTGTACACCTGAAAATAGTAATGTTGGGTGTCAACTGTAGTTGAAAAAAAAAATTAAAAAAGTAAATATTTATTAAGTTAATAAATAAATCATGTGGTTTTGATTAAAAACACAGCATTATTCATACATAGTAGAATTCAGATATTCATTTCCAGTAGTTTGTCACTGAGAAATGGGGGCAAAAAAGTGACCATATACAATACAACTATGGAATGAAGTCTGTTCTACTACAGTCTGAATTTCACTGCTATGATTTTTTGTTGTGTTTTTCTTTAATCACAGGATATAGTATCAGAAACCAGTGCTTTGGCTAATAGTAAACAGTAAAATTTCAGTTCACCTAGGCAGTCAACAAAGAATGGTGATTTTCTCATCTAGCCTAGGTAGCCTTACCTGGGCTGTGCTATCATCCTACCTCTCTCTTCTGACAGGAACGGAAAGGTCAGGCTGTCACACAGGCTGCTTCCTCAATAACAAAATAAAATACCATCCTTTGCTGCATGGACAAAGAGCAGAGGCAGGCCTGGTGTTGGTCAGTGTGAGGCAGTCAGCCCTGGAACGGGCGGGTGGGGGGCAGAGGGAACCACCACTCTCCAGGGCTCTGAGCCCACAGCTCATAGATACCAGCTCTCCCCATTCTTCCTACCTCCAGTAGAAGACAGAGATGCATTCAACGCAGACCCACCACTGACCAATTCCACCTCAATTGTGGAAAAGAAGAAAAGATCCATCATTCAAGTTGCTTCATGTCATCTAAATAAAGCAGTGTTTTTGCTGATGGAGCATGTGCCTAAGCTCCTGCCTCAACATACTTCAATATACTTAAAATAGGAACAAAATGGCAGTATCATGATGGCAAGTGTTATGATGGCTACACAGATTTAAATCACTCTCTAATTATATGCCTTTTTATAAAAAGGGTATAACTGTTTATATCTTCAAAAATAAGGATGATGGCATAGGTTTCATCTACAAAACTGGCTTTGCCTCCCACACCCACCCAGCCTTTTTGCTGGCTTTGGGCTGTTCCTTGGCTGGTGAAGCTGACTGACAGAATACAACCCACTCTAAAGGAGCAGCCCCTTTTCGAGGAACGGGTGATTTGCTGTAAATGTCTAAATACGCAGCTCAAAACAAAACATCAATCAACAGAAACAAAAGCACAGTTTTGTGACTTTGAAAGCATTTTTTTTTTGGTAGTTTCTGTTAAAACGAAAAATGCTCAAAAATTTTTTGGGCAACATTGTTTGAAACTAATGTAGTTGATCTTGAAATCCTTGATTCACAAGGACTACATTACAGAAAAATGTATTACTGGTCAGGACTATTCAAAATAATAGGGGTAACTTGGCCTCTTTTGTTCTACTTTTATTTATCCATTCATAATAATGAATACTTTCCGGCATGTGTTGAATTCTTGTTCTTAGAGATATTATTTAGTAGTGGAGAATCCACAGGGGAAAAGTGTGAATTGTGCCTTTTTTGAAAGCACAAAAGAGACTCTGTCGTGCAGTTTCACAGAAGAGGCAATAGGAAAATCAGCAGGCCAGCACGACTTCGCTGAGATCAGTGATGAATTCAACCACGGGCTACCTGGCTGCTGTGCAGTGATGGAGTGTCCCTGGGAAATGACGTCCAGGATTGTTCCTTAGCCTTGTGGCCATGTTTTTTGCATTCTGGCAACTTTCTTATTAGACTGTCATCATGCTAACTGCTCAGTGGCAGATGGTTTTTAAGTGACACTTTCCTGTGATATGGGCCACATTGCTGAGTGGTCCTCACCCCTTATAGCTAGCTTGGCCCCATCTGCCCAGGCTGGCATCTGTAAACACAATGCTGATGATACTGTACAGAATATGTTCCAGGAAGTACTCCTTTAATTCTTGGCCCAGGCAGCCTTTTACCACAGGCATGGATTAGAAAGCCCATCTGAGGATAACCATAGGCTCCAACTGGAAAAACCACATTAATAATGATTTTTGACAGATGCAGAATTTGAGCTCCTGATAATTACTATTCCACCAAACCCACTGAGACTCAGGACTACAATTAAAAAGAAACAATTTTCCACACAGAATGGCTTTCACACTGTGTGATACTATTAAATAACCATCATTAGCTACTAAAGTATGCAATACCCATTTTCAAGACCTTTTCTTAGCCAAGAAATTTAAGAACAAGAATGATCAATGAATGAGTCATCAGCATGAAAACTGTTGATATAGGATAGGCAAATTGAAATTATTCAGAATGATTTAAATGCACAAGGAATTATTACAGATGATGATGTTACACAGATAGTAAAGTTTTTCTTGCAAGAGACTCGAAGTTCATTTCTTTGCATCTACATCTTAAGGGTTAGAAAAAAAGAAGGTACTATCCATTGGGATAACTTGGAAAGGTAAAAAAAAGGGAAGTATGGGGTAATTTTCCAGGTGCTGAGTATTAAGGACGTGACGATAAAAAATATGCATATGGTCACTGTTCTCAAGAAACTTACAAATAAGCACACACACACACACACACACACACACGCACAATCACAGCATGGTGTGATAAATACAGTAATCAAAGTGTACACCTGGTACCTGATAGCACAAGGGAGTGCAGCTTGTTGGAGAGAATTGAGATGGGGGAAGAACATCAGTCTGTTTAAGAATCTGCAACTTCCTAATTTAGGACTTTTCATTCTTCCCTTCTTGGAAGCCATCTTCTTTCTTCCCTCATATCTAGAAATGTTCAGATCATAGAGGCATAGGAAAGATAGTAACCAAAGAGGGAGGACTGGAGGACCAGTAACTGTCCAGGGGAAAACAAGTATACCCCAAGCTTTCCAAAGCTTTAGAAACATTAATTTTTTAAAAAGTTTTTAAAGAAGATAGTAAGATTGTGACTTCTCATAGGCCATGTTCTTTACACATTACAAGAATCCCATGCCTACATTAGTATTCCTGTTTCACTAGGAAATGTTTACATTAAATTGAGGTCTGAGGGGAAGGCAGATTTCTAGCTGGGCTCCTGCTCTTAATATAATTTTAAAACAGCTGCAACCCCCATCACATGTTGGTTAGCCCAAAAATGCTGCCTTTAGCTTATTTGTTTTTGGTCATAGATTAGTTTACAGATACATCGTTAAGAAACATGTGACTAAAAAGATTTGATAATACTGCATGGCTCAGATCCATCTCAATCTCTCTCTTTATCAAAGTAAAATTCACACAACATAAAATTCATAATTTTAACCATCTTTTAAAGCCACAATTCAGTGGCTTTTAGTACATTCACAATGTTGTGCAATCACCACCATTGTCTAATTCCAGAACATTTGCATAGCCTAAAAAAGAAACCCTATACCATTAAGCAGTCATTCTCCATTCACTCTCCCCTTCAACCCCTGCCAACTTCTAATCTACTTTGTCCCTATGGATTTGTTGGTTGTGAACATTTTATATAAATGGAATCATGCAATACATGTCCTGGCATCTTTTACTTCGCAAATATTTTCAAGGTTCATCTACGTCATAACATGTATTGGTACTTCATTCCCTTTTGTGGATGAATAATTTATTGTGAGGGCATACTACTAATGTTTGTTCATCAGTTGATAGGTATCTGCACTGTTTGACTTCTTAATTAGCTACTATAATTAGTGTTGTGATAAACATTCATGTACAAGTTTTTATTCAAACACCTGTTTTCATTTTGGGGGGATAAATATCCAGGAGTGGAATTGCTGGGTCACATGGTAATTCTATGTTTAACTTTCTGAGGCATCACCAAACATTCTAAAGCGGCTGCATCATTTTTTATTTCCACCAACAACATACAAGGGTTCCAATTTTCCACATGTTCGCCAATATGTATTATTTTCCCTTTTAAAAAAAATTATAATCCCCCTTGTGGGTATATAGTGGTATTTCATTGTCAATCTCTTTAAATGGATAAATAATTCATCATAGGAACCACTTCAGAAACAAACAAAAGCATGTTTGTTATAGGTCTTAAGTTTTTTTCTTTTGTATATGAGGCTACAACCAAATTGAGGAAATGTCCCTGAGATGAGCTGCAAAGTGAACATATGTGACTCTGAACAACAAAGCTGTGTTTTACCTGCTCCCATCACCCACTCCCTCTACAGTAACTATGATCAACACCAAGGTGCCCAAGTGATGACTGTTGAAATGTCAGCCCCCTGAGGAATAGCCAGGTGTCTTTAGTCAGTGATCAGTATTTTGAGGCTTGGCTAGTAAAAAAGCTCTTCTTCTGGGGAAACAAAGACCTTTAAAAAAAACACTCCAATAAATATTCATGTATTTCTCCATTTGTGCTCTATTTTTTTAAAGAAAATGAAATACAACTAACCATCAATTCCACTTCAGATAAACTCATTTGTTTAGATCAAGCAATGAGTTAAACAGCTTGGGCCTTATGAAATTTCAAATTCCTTTCTAGCACATTTCTCATTGTTAATTGCACATATTCCTATGAGAGTCTTTCATCATTTATTTTATCTCTAATCACTATCAACACACTGCAAAAGTTATTCCGTTCCTTGCAGGAGCACTTAGTTTTGACACTTAAAACACATATATGCAAATGATTACTCTGGTAAAGCAGGGGGCAATGGGAATTTTATATATATATATATATATATATATATATATATATATATATATATATGCAGTTTCTGCATCCTTTTTTGCATTCTGAATTGTCTGATACAAAGAGCCTCCAGGAGGAGTTTAGTTTCTGTTTAAGTTTGCCTCTCCTAGTGTATACTGTACTGATAGGAGGGGAAGCTGAGACTCACAGCACGGTGGGTACTAACCACCTGGTCCAGAGGAAAAAGGAACAAGTAACTGGAGACAAAGCTAAAGCTTGACAAAGGTCCAGCACTAGGCTGCTGCAGGTCACCTTCCTGGGAACTTGCGTGTTTCAGACAAATTCTTAAAGGGATCTTGAAAAGGAATAGGGGAGCTGGATGGAGTGATTCTCTTGGACTGAACAACTGGAAAGCCAGAGAGAGCCTAGACTAGGGATGGTGGGAAGTCCCAGAGGTAGTTTAAAATCATGGTAATTGAACATTTGTTCTTTGTTACACAGAAACCATTCAATTCCTAAATGAAGTCGGCGAGCTTTAGGCTTGCCTACATTGATTTTTCTGTCTTAAAGGTTTAGGCACTTAAATTAGAGACGCGTCTCACGTCCAGGGGCCTCGGAAAAGGTTGAAATCCTAGTATTTCAGGGAAAGACTCGAAGGTAATTCTGCCATTCCTGGACTTGATAACAGGTTTGGTCACCTGCATGGCAGGGCCCGCGTGGGCTTAGAGGAGCAGGTATCCTTGCTCGCCCAGGCCGTTACATTCTCCTCCCCCGGGGCCCGCCAACTCTCCGGGGTACAAAGTACAGCAGGGACGCGGGCGGAGCCTTTCCAAGCGGCGCAGCCGTATCTTTCCCCAGTGAACACCTAGATGGATTTCCAATACCGCGCCTGGCACATTCGGGAGGGAGCCTCGGGCTCCTTTCGTACGCCCAGCTGCGCGTCCTCCTTTCTGCAGTCGATATTCCTCTGGGAGACGTACGGGGATGGTCTGGGCACTACGAGCTTTAATAAGAGATTCGCAGTGGTTTACCTAGGCCCCTGAACACTCCCGTCCGCGAAGAGCTGCCTGTGGTGATGTAACGCAGAAGCCCCTAACGCACGGTTGTTGACACTCCTCCTCCTGAGGCTCGCGGCTTGGGGTCAGTTTCGGTGACTCTAAGAGTATCTGCGTGGGCGCCTGTGCTGGGGTCCGGCCCAAAGAAAGGAGTTGTAACCAGCGAAAAAACGTCACCGCGCTAGCACCGCGCACTTTGCACGGGCCATCTAAGCGTGGGTCTGGAGGTAGCGCGCCCAAGGTAAGTAAGACTGGGAGCTTCCGCGGCGGGTCTGAGGAATAGAGATAGTGAAGGGGGAGGAGGGAGTTTGGACCCTGGGGTGTTGGACCCGAGTGGAATTGGGGTCCCTCAGGGCGGGGCAGCAGCTGAGGGAAACTGAGATGAACTCCAGACATCTATGCCTGGGGTCCGCTTCACTCTTTGCCTTGAATAGTAGCCGGGAGGGATGGAACAGAGTCTAACACTTGGTTCCCACCATCCGCAGGAAGGCGGAGAAACTCCCCAGGTCCCCCTGAGGGATGGGTAAAGGGTGCTGCAGGGGAGCCCGGGAAGCAGCTGCTCCAGTTGATCCGAGCGCAGGACTAGAAAGGAAAAGAAAACATGTGCGAGGGGTGATAAGCTTCCTATATTGCCTTCCTCCCTCTTTTTCTCCTCCACCCCCTTCCTTTTCGTAGCTGCTGACGCGCTGGTAGTGCCTATTAATCATTCACCAGCCCAGAGCCGCGCCAGTTAATGGCTGTGCGGCACGGAGCTCCAGCCTCCGGGCCTCCCCTCTCCACGCTCGCGTGCGCTCAGGCGCCCCGGAGCTACAAGCCGTTGCGCGCCAGCAGCCTTTGAGCTATGCGCTCCGCCGGCACGGGTCGGAGCCGTGCTCCCCGCAGCCGCTGCGTTCTACCCACAGTGGCCAAGCGGCAGTGAGCTGCGGGCAGGCAGCCGGGGTGCCGAGTGAGGGCGCAAGCGGCGGGGTCCCGAGGAGAGCTTCCTAGCCCCGGCAGCCCCATCGGCCCCTGTCAGCTGAGATGTTCCCCAATGGCACCGCCTCCTCTCCCTCCTCTCCTAGCCCCAGCCCGGGCAGCTGTGGCGAAGGCGGCGGCAGCAGGGGCCCCGGGGCCGGAGCTGTGGACGGCATGGAGGAGCCGGGGCGAAACGCGTCCCAGAACGGGACCTTAAGCGAGGGCCAGGGCAGCGCCATCCTCATCTCTTTCATCTACTCCGTGGTGTGCCTGGTGGGGCTGTGTGGGAACTCAATGGTCATCTACGTGATCCTGCGCTACGCCAAGATGAAGACAGCCACCAACATCTATATCCTCAACCTGGCCATTGCCGATGAGCTGCTTATGCTCAGCGTGCCCTTCTTAGTCACCTCCACATTGCTTCGCCACTGGCCCTTTGGCGCCCTGCTCTGCCGCCTCGTGCTTAGTGTGGACGCAGTCAACATGTTCACCAGCATCTACTGTCTGACTGTGCTTAGCGTGGACCGCTACGTGGCCGTGGTGCACCCGATCAAGGCAGCGCGCTACCGCCGGCCCACGGTGGCCAAGGTGGTGAATCTGGGGGTGTGGGTGCTATCGCTGCTCGTCATTCTGCCCATCGTGGTCTTCTCGCGCACCGCAGCCAACAGTGACGGCACGGTGGCCTGCAACATGCTGATGCCCGAGCCCGCCCAGCGCTGGCTGGTGGGCTTCGTGTTGTACACATTTCTTATGGGCTTCCTGCTGCCTGTCGGGGCCATCTGCCTATGCTACGTGCTCATCATCGCCAAAATGCGCATGGTAGCCCTCAAGGCAGGCTGGCAGCAGCGCAAGCGCTCAGAGCGCAAGATCACCCTGATGGTGATGATGGTGGTGATGGTGTTTGTCATCTGCTGGATGCCTTTTTATGTCGTGCAGCTGGTAAATGTTTTCGCAGAGCAGGACGACGCCACGGTGAGCCAGCTGTCGGTCATCCTCGGCTACGCCAACAGCTGTGCCAATCCCATCCTCTACGGCTTCCTTTCTGACAACTTCAAGCGCTCTTTTCAGCGCATCCTGTGCCTCAGCTGGATGGACAACGCCGCGGAGGAGCCTGTCGACTACTACGCCACCGCCCTCAAGAGCCGCGCCTACAGCGTGGAGGACTTTCAGCCCGAGAACCTGGAGTCCGGCGGCGTCTTCCGTAATGGCACCTGTACGTCCCGCATCACAACTCTCTGAGCCGGGACCACTCAGAGGCCCTGCGCAAAGGGAGGGAGAAGGATGAGGAGAAAGGGGGTCCTGGGTGCAAGAGGTGAAAGAATCCCGGGGGTCAGGGTGCGGTGAGACAAAGTGGGGCCAGGACACTATGCGGTTTGGGTGAAGGAGACCAGGAACAGCGCGCGACAAAGGTGGACTTAGACGTTTGCCTATAAACGGCGAAGGCTTGCGGGCCTCTTTCTCCTGTCTCCTACTTTCGCTCCTTTCTCCACTGCGCTTGTACTTCTGCACCCCTCTAAGCTCTTCACTCTGTAATTCGATCTTTCCTTCCGTCGCGTCCTGCCGGTGCAGATCGTGAGTCTCCAACTCAGCCTGAAACTTCATCCCCGCCAACGGTTATTTCTGTTTGTTTAAGCTGAGCCACTGTTACCGCCACGGGTTTCCTTCGGGGTGAGTCCTCAGCCCCGCCCTGTCGCGCCCCTCGCTTGCCAGATTCTCCCTGGTGCCCCTAGAGGAGTCCGGAGAACCACCGCCCTCCCTTTGCACAGCCCTACTTTAAGGGAAAGAGGACCTGAGAATGAACTAGGCAGCTGGTCTTTTCTCCTACTATGGGATGAGGATGCGTCTTTCCCGGAGGCCCTTCGCCACTCCCACTCCACCCAGAGCGGAGCCAGGTGCTTAGTAAAATCGGTCCCGCGCCTCGAACACCAGGCATTCTGCAGTTCTCATCTCACAACCCCCCGCTGGAACAAAAAGGAGCTGAAAACAAAGACCGAGGGGTTTTTAGAAGGTTCTGGATTTGGGGGCAGGGCTGACAACCGGAGATTTTGGTTTCAAAGACCAGCATTCCGGAAGGCTAGCTTGCATTGGGCCATTGTAGGGCAGGGAGCACTTTTCCCCTGTGGCCGTCTGAGAGCGTGGCTGTAGCTACACTAGGTTTCTCCCTCACCCAGGCTTCTGAAGGTGCAGATCTGAGAGTAACAACAGACTTGGTTTCTGCTTTTTGGTTTGTTTAAAAGACCAGGCACCGGGTACTGGAATTTCGGGTGGTGCCTTCAGAGCCTTGTCCAATCCTGACTGGGTCACCACCTACTGCAGGCCTGTCCCACTTCGGAGGGTTGCTGCCTTTCAAGCGGTGCCTAATAAGTTATTTTCTCGTTTAACATATTTATTTATTTATTTATTTATTTATTTGTCGTGTTTGAAAATGTGTCTCTTGCTTTCCTTTACTTGCCTAGCCCAGGGCTTTTCCTTCAGGACCCTGGGGGTGGGTGTGGAAGGGCTGGGGTGGGTGGGGTGGGGGTGGGGGCTCTCAAAATTTCTCCTCTTTGCTGTGTCCTCTTTTCTCATCCTTCCTCCAGCCTTTGTATTTTTGCTTGTATCCAGTGAAGTTTGGAGATTTTTTTTTCCTACTTTTCTTATGTAGTGTCTTGTTTGTCTTATAACAAGTACATGATTGTGTGGGATAGCTTCCTTCCATGCAAAGTGGAAAGTCCTGAACTTCTAACTTTCAACACTACCCTATATATGATTTGAATATATATAGTATATATATATAATACGTACTCACATATTATATATTTGTTTGTCTTGCTCCATTGTCATGAGTCATGAAATAGTTCCCAAATATAGCCACTAACAGTGACAGCTGTGAGGCTGGCTGAAACACTTTCCGACAGGGGCTTCGAGCAGCTCTCAAACCTGGAGCTGAGAAATCTGATTCAGACAGACTTCACTCGGCGCTGAGGATGCCCCTGCTTGCGTCCCTGCTTCCTCTAGGTTCCAGCATAGATGATTCTAACATACAATCTAGTTCAAATCAATCTTTTGGAGACATTGAAAGTAAAGTAATTTGTGTCCTATGTTCAATCTTACCAACTATAGTGGAAGCCTGAGCAAGGCAAGGACCAATCATTTCACGTCTTTGTATTTCTTCTATTGCTTTGGTATGCTGGCTTGTACATAGTAGAACTATATACATGTTTGTCGGTTGATTGCTTAAGTAAGCCAGAGTGTATTACAGCGATCAATCGGGAGATAGTAAATCTGGGGCTCTCAGGTTCTCTCACTGACATAATACACAATGGTCAAAATCACTATGGAAAACAACGTTTGTGTATATTTGCTTCAAGAATATTGTGTTTTCCTGAAAGAGGTAACCCAGAGCTCAAATGTCCCTAACGTTTAGTTTAAACTAGTGAACAAATATGCTTTTGGTCACAAATCAGAAAGTTTAGTTTTGTCCCTTAAAAATAATATATATTATTACTCCTTTGAAAAATGGATTTTTAATGGTTAAGAACAGCGAAATTTACAAATCAAAATCTTGATTATTAACCTCTTAAGAGGATACAAATCTAGTGCTCTTAACCTGTACCGTTATAATATTAACTAAATAAACCAATGTATTATGTTTTGCAAGTTGTCTGACTTTGCCATTTGAATTTTACTGTTTCATTGGATTATTTAAAAATGCACACTTGCGCTTGGTTGCTTTATGTTTCACTTAGATTTTTTTTCTTATTTTTAATTGTGACAATTGTTAGTAAAGTTACATAGGTTTCAGGTGTACAATTCTGTAATACATCATCCATATATTGCATTGCGTGTTCACCACCCAGACTCAGTTCTCCTTCCATCACCATATACTTGATCCCTTTTACCCTCATCTACCACGCCCCCCACCCCCCCACCCCACCCCATTTCACTTAGATTTTAAGAAGAAAAGTTTCAGATTACCTTTGGAAAGTTTTACCAAGATTAAGGCTATACTTTGAATTATTATTATTTTTTTTTTTTTTTTAAAAAGGAAAAGTTTGGGCCAGCAGAGTGGCATGGTGGTTAAGAGCTGGCGTATGACGCCAGCGGTCCCGGTACGGATCCCACATATGAGGACCAGTGACACTGCCCTCAACAAAATAAATAAATAAATAAATAAATAAATAAATAAATAAATAAGGAAAAGTTTGTTCATTGAGAGAGAGAGAAAACAATATTGTGTTGTGTCATCATAAATAGGAAGCAGTGTGCTGCACTATACTCTCTGTGGTTTGCTATTGTTATCAAACTAACTAGATGATATCTCAATCTCTCACAGATTAAACTACTGTCTGCTCTCATTTATGACCTCAGACTTTGTTGTGGGAGCTAAGTAACTGCTGATTTACATCGCAAGTAAAGATAATGGAAGAAAAAAAAATAGATTGCCTAAAGGTGTTACCAAGGGCAATGAGTAAAAGAAATATAAAAATTAGATTTCCACATAAGAAAGACATATTTATGTCTTGTCCAATGATGGCCATTTCCATCCCTGGAAGAATTTTTAAGACACTAGAGGAGTTTTTTTTAAACAGGCTTAAAAGACTTTCAGAGCAGTTTTATTCATAGCAAAATGAGTGAAAAGAAGCATTTTCTGAACAGGCAATAGTAGTGATTGCAGAACAAGGGGTAGGGTTGGCTGGGCCTGCTTCAAATAACTTCAAATGACCTGTGACTCTAGGCTTTATAGTTCTATATATTATCTCAATATGAATAAAGATAGCTGAACTTTTGTCTTTTCTTATTATTTTTAAAAGCTATAGCAAGGTGGCAAATTGAACTCATAACTTAGATGTGCAGAGGAAACATTTTGTTGTTTTGGTTTGAACTAATCTAAACATTATTCGTTGCCCCTTCTAATTGGTTAGTTGGGAAGAAAAATGAAACAAATATTCAAACATCCAGCTGAGCTGATAACTTAAATAGCTATTATATTTTCAGAAAATTTCACAATTTTATATAAATAAGTTTAGGCAGTGTCTTGGCTGGCCTCCTTTTTCCCTCTTCCTCTTTTTGCATCCTTAAAATGGCTTTTGAGGGAAGGGGAAGAGGCTTTACGCATCCTAGTGCAGGAGGGGATGAGGTGGCGTCCTTGGGAAAGGGGCTCTGTCTGCCCTTTGCTCTCTAGGAACAGGTAATTTATACACCTGGATGATTCCTGCCTGCGGTTTGTTGAAATCTGTAGCTTCCGGAGCCTGTGGTCTGACCTCTCAGCTTGGTGAGGGCTGTGCCTCAGCTCCTGTGGGCTGCAACTCTGTCAAGGTCGTCCACAGCCTTTGTACAGCCCACCAGCCTGGTGGTCAACCTTAGCCTCTGCTAAGGAGTGACCTCACCCTGTCATAGGCAGTTCCGTGGTGAACCTCAGTGACTAGAAGGGATCTGGGGTAGCTCCACAATGGTGACCCTCAGGGTCTCTGTCTGATGTCTTTTTCTGTCTCCCTGTTTTAGATCTTTTGCATCTCTCCTTAATGTTGGTCAACTTCACTTATTAAAAAGATTCCGCACACCGCACACCTCATATCCCCTTTACACTGGAGGAAAAACACAGGAGTTGAGTCCTTTCATCTTAGCCTTTGATGTGCGGAAGCAGGAAAAATGGATTTTGCAAATCTCTGTGCAACCCCATCCCCACTGCCTCACCAGTTTGCCAAGCCCTTTTGCATGGCCTAGAACTTGAAGACAAGTTCTAGCTGTCTCCTGTCCCAAGGTGATGAGCCTCAGAGTGAGAGGTTGCAATGAAACATGATTTATGGATGAAGTTAAAATGTATCAGTTTTGCATCTATGAACTATTATCTCCCTTATTGGTGACCTCTGTGTTTCCAGGGTAGAATTTCTCAGCCCATCTTCTCACACAACACTCCCCAAAAGGATTATGTTTGAAAACTTTTGATGCTTCATTCAATTTAACCCTGACCACTGTGCGAAATGCCAAATGTATTGTTTTGGCCTGAGAAAGAAGGCAAGGAATTCTCCTGGAGAATATTATGGAAGATACATTTTTTAAAAATCGTGATATATTTCCAATTCATTTTTAACAAATAATAGAGATGTCATATTTATATCAATTTTCTAAAAAACACTTTGGTAGCATGGTTATATTTTGCAAACCTTGCTCATTACCTCTTTTCTTCCAATGTACCACAACAGAGAGGTTAGGTACTCAACTAAAATGATTGACAGCTGTTTGCATAATTGTTACCATGGTGTATGCTTAAAAAATAAAGTATTCCAAAGTCTGTGCTCTCTTGTTGCATCATACACCTTTGACTTAAAGAGAACCTCTTCCATATATTCGGATGGATATCTTGCTTTTCATTCCACACATTTCAGTTTGTTGAAATGTGTTATTCTTTAAAAGAAGGCAGAGAAGTTCAACATTATTCCATGGTTTCCCTAAAGGAAGGTAGGTACAGAGATAATGTTGTAAGTGATCATTTACTATTCTGTTAAATATCTGGAGATGGTATTATAATGAGTACACTAGTGAAATGATGTGTTAGGGATGATCAGATATAGTCCAGCTTCTTATTTCAACTATAAAGGCAGGGAAGGTGTTTCTGCAAGGATGACAAAGTTGAGGTGTCCTGTGAATAGAAATAACTAGCTCAAACTAAAATATCAAAATACCTGCATGTCAAATTGTTGAGTAGAGAGGAGCATCATCTAAAAATGAGATGCAATTGTAAATAAAGAGCCCTTGGGTAAAATGTTCACTTTGATGATAAGCTTAATGATTGTCAAAAAATATATTAAATCTTATTATCCAAAAGCTGGAAATAGTATAGTCATTTAAGAATGAGATTACAGGTATGATCCCCAAATTCTTTGGAATAATAATGAGCTCAAAACTCTAAAAATAAACAGCTCTTTAAACCAGATTGATTCAAGTTTTCTATTTTGAGTGAACAAAAAGTATAAAAGGAAATGAGAAGTGGAGAATGTATCTGTTAACATCTTATCTCTGCAGTGAAGTCCAACTCTATGCCCCTCCTCATTCCTGCATGCCCAGCCCAGTTACAGATGAAGACCTCAAGTGTTCTAGCTTTAAAATTTTAAGAATTTTACTAGTGGACTAGAGTCCACTTGGAAGGGGATACTTATAGAGGCACTGTACAATATCAAATACAGAAATAGTTCTGACTTCCACAATAATAATACCTTTATCAAAAGACAACTAATACTCCATTTAAACCTAAAGAGGGAGAGACATAAGAATCCAAGATGTGACAGGCAAGTAAAAAAATATTTTACAATAACACATGTAACTTACATGACTATTCTGGGAAAGGCTGTCCAAATATTGATGAACAGCAGCTCTCACTGTGCTCTTTCTGTCTCTATAACCCCTGAACAATTCATTAATTTAGCTAATATTATTAGCAGTGGCAAAATGTCTATTCAAAGTCAATAATAATTAAATTAAACATTCTCCTTCCTGTCCAATGAGCCACTGTAACTAGCACATCAAGCAGATGTCTGTATGCCTTTTGTAAAGCACTCTTAAGTCTTCCTATATAAAAACACTATGTGGGATCTGAGCTTAAACACACACACACACACACACACACACACACACAAACAAAAAGGAACTTCTTAGGTAACAATTGCTGCAATAGAACTTTAAGACTCCGTTTTACCACTCGTTTCCCTTTAAGTTCCCATTTCCTAACATTTCATCCTCCAGCTCAGATCTCTTTGTTTTCTGACTTTCCCCACTTCTCCCAATCAGAAAAAGATTTCCTTTGATTTGTAGTTTACATCACTGACAAGGCTGCAAATGTTATCTTCCAGAGGCAAGGCTTTTTAATAAGACCATAATATCAGAATCTTAGGCAGCAGTATCCTTGAAATCACATATTTTTCCAAGACAAACATTTCTTTTTTTTTTGAGGGCAGTGTCACTGGCCCTCACATGTGGGATCCGAACCGGGGCCGCCGGCCTCCCAAGACCAGCGCTCAACCACCGCGCCACTCGGCCGGCCCTAATATTTCTTAACGAGTGATCCATGAGCCCTGCATCAGAATCACCCAAGAACTTATAAAAATGCATATTCTCTATGCTCCAGCATAGAGATTTTGATTCATTAGATCTGGAGTGAGTCTCAGTGTTTCTAAAGTACACTAAAGTTTGAAAACTAATGGATTAAATGATAAGAGCACAGAGTTTATCACCAGCCAACATGGATCTGCTTTGTTCACTGTATGATACTGAGCAAGTTAATCTCCATGATGCATTTTTTTCTCATCTAAAAGATCAGAGTAATTACACCTCCTTTATAGGGCTGTTGTGATGCAATGCCTGTCAAATGCCAAATTAGTCACAACTCTTTCAGTTGTGAATGAATGAAAATTTCATTAGCTCACATAACTGAAAATTCTTGAAGATCTGGCTTCAGAGTGTATTTGATCAATAACTCAGTACAACCTTTTTTTTTTTTTTCCAGTCTCCTTTGTTCATCTCTAACTTTCCTCATGGTTGCTCCATCCTCAGATTGGCCATTCCTTTGAAATTACAAGACACCTGCAGAAACTGAAACATTAACATTTTTGAGGTTCACATTTCAGGGAAAAAAGTAAAAATGATTCTCTCTAATTGGACTGTCTAAGCTTGTTCATCTGTTAGGAGTCACCCCTCCATGTTTCTCTCACCCTCCATACATTGTGCTAGGTAGGCCAAGGTATAAGGCCCTGACCACCCTTTACCCGGATAATTTCTCAAGGCTGTGTTTGCAGCAAGCAATCTTGAATGATCAGGTAATATCTCTTTCAAGGAGAAAGAGAAGGCTTTGTTACTGCTTTCAAGAGAGTGGTGGTTTCCCCAAGATCAGTGTCACTCAGCTGTGTCGCCAACCCACTGCTGCACAGCATCCATCTGGGCTCACACTGCATCACCCCCATGAGGATCAGGGGCAAAAGGAGCTGACGCAGATAATGTTGCTTACTGGCTGCACCATTAGTAATAAAGTCCTTTGTCTCTGTCCCAGAAATCTTGTGTCTTCTGCCAGCATCTACAAAACAGCAACAGACTGGCTTATTAGCTTGTAAGTAGAGTAAACTCAAATTCAGAGTACCTACCACTGAGCCCATTAGCAAGGCCTGGGGATTGTGGTTGGCTGACACTCCACTTTTGGAGCTGGGAGTGTCAACTCCACCCAGAAGTGTGTGTGTATGTGTGGGGTGTGTGTGTGTGTGTGGGGGGGCAGCAGTGTAAATGCCAAAGAGGAAAATGATATACAATTATCCAAAGTAGATATAATTCATTATATGTTATGTGTCAAAAATGAAATTAAATAAGAACTATCTATGATCGAGCACATATCCAGGAGCCACACACACACACACACACACACACACACACACACACACACACACAAAACGCATGTCTTCTTCAAAATACATACAATAATGACAGATTCTATTATTATTATTATTGATCATTATTGGTATATCTGCAAAAGGAAGTAGAAGATTAAAGTGATTCAAATTTTTAAATGCTTCTACTTGATCTAGTTATGTAATTAAGTAAATGGTGTTAAATTAACTTTGAATATACAAAAATTTGCTTCATTTCTTTATATGTAAGCACATCTGAAAGCTGAGCAAATTATCTTTTTACTTACATAGTATATAAATTTTTCTATGGTGAAGAATACCAGTTATATTATTTATTTGGGAAATTCCAAATATCTCACAAATATTACTGACAGATTTCATATGATCTCAAGAAAATTAATCATTCTTTATCAGATTCTATATCTCTAAAATGAGAATAATTAGATATCAATCCAGATTAGCAGCAATTTATTATTTTCCCTTAAGAATACTGACATTGTTTAAATATATTTAAAAATAAGGTGATAAAGGCATTTTAGTGTTATACATAGCATACAGTTAAGCATATTTAAGATGACATTGAAATTAGAAACATATATGAATAGAGCATGAACTGATATACAAAGGTTTGGTTGGGCCAGCTCTGAAGCTATATTTTATAATCAGCAACTGGGGAAAAGTTTGCTTTAAATACAGTTTTAAGTAATAGAAATAAGATAGCCCACCACAGCCAGAGATAGTTACCAAATATTAGTAAAATAATATCCAATTAAGCTTCCTTCTGTTTTACTATGGCTTACAAATATATTGTGCCACATATTTGGGGCCTGAAATACTGTAGTGAAGATAACCAACTCCCATGAATTAGACTGACAGTTTCAGTTCCCCTCAGATTTCATAGCAGTTATATAAAACTGTCAGCAACCAGCGTTTAAAATATAGCAGCAGGGCAGGCAGGCAAGGAAACAAAAGTAACATTTATTCAATACCTACTTTGTAAGTGACACATTTTGCTAGGTGCTTTACATGTATATCTCATTTCAAGGAATCTTCTCCAAGATTCCTCTGAACTAGAAATCTTTATTTCTCTTACAAGCAAGGATGGAGGGCGGGGATGGGGAACACACCAAAAAACTCGTTCATCACGTTAAAGCTGGTAGTTGGAGGAACCGGAGCTAAAAATCAGACCTATTGACTCCAAGAACTGTAATTCTTCTATCATATCAGTTAAAGTCCTTTTAAGTGACACACAGATTCCATTCCACAAATGACAAAGAAGTGGGGACAGTTTGACTATTACCTCAAAGTGTACAGATCAGTGACCAAAACCAAAATGTCCAAATGTACCACTCTACTCTTGGTCTGTACCTAAAGGAGAAAAATCAAATAAAATTATTGGAAAATACTAAAGGAGCTATAATATTTCCCCCAGAGACAATGATTGCCTATGAGAAACAGCAGTTTCACCTCTAAGTCAAATGTGTCTGTGTCAAGAACTCCACTCAGTCCATCAGAGGCCCCACCAAACATGCCTCTTCCTGTAAGGAGATAGACGCCTTAGCACAATAATTAGGTAGGTGGCATCAGGTAACAGTACTGCATGGTTTCAGATCCCGGCTTTGAAAATCACTGGCTATGTCCCCAAGGCAGGTTATTTATCCTCTCATGCCTCAGACCTTTTAATTGAAAAATGAGAATAAAAATAATTTCTGTCCCATAATGTTAGCAAAGTGACATATAAGTCCTTTCAGCACTTTTTTTTTTTAGCTGAGCCATACTGCCACCTGTTGGCAGCTCAATGGCAACTCAGCTCGGGCTGGCATCGAACTGCCGTTGCTCAGAGCTCAGCTCGCACTCTTGAGCGAGCTCTTAACCAACTGAGCCATTCGGCCGGCCCTAGCACATTTTATTTACACACTTTAATAATCCTTTCATTTACATAACTACCACAGGGGTTACAATGCTTCAGGAACACTGAAAACCAGTGTTCCCTTTCCACTTATGAAGATATAGTAAACATGTTCCAATTATTAAGAATGAAATCATTCAGAAACATTAAAATAATGATCAGATACTACAATTTTAGTGGCCATTAGAATTGGACAAAACCCCAGAGTTTAAAAAGGTACTACTTTAGATGAGCAGCATTAATTCAGTCCTATAAACTATGATAAATAGCTTTTAGGATATTAGTAACCAGTTGGGATATTTTTCCTCTTAATTTAAACTAGTAAGTTGTTCTGCTGTAACAATAGTATGAAGTAATTGAAAAGCATTAAACCAAATCTTTTTATCTTAACTCTTCCCAAGTAAGAGGTCATGTCATTTATCAGGGTGCCGAAAAAATAGAATTCACTGAATTATTCAAGTGAACAGAGTCCAGTTAAGGAGAGGTGAGAAACTCAGGGAAAAAAAATCACCCATTCTAAATATTGAAAGTGGATATTATAAATTCTAAAACAATTATTTTTCTTATAAATTCTTCTTGTAAAGTATCTCATTCAGTCCATGAGCAGAAGAAGTAGAATGCAAATAAAGAGGTAAATATGCAAAGCACAATTTCAAACAGCTGTGGACACTTTAGAGACATGGCCTGCAGACAAATATTTCTTTTAAATGAGTGCTGTCTCACCTGCAGCTGCATCTCTCATCTCATTTGCAAATCAAGAATGGACTTATAAGAATAATGTTGATGAATACATCCATTCCTCTGAGAGTTAGTACTTTTCCTATCGCAATATCTTCTCCAAAGTGAGAATCTCTAGAATCATCACAATCAACGTCCAGTTACATTCCGTTTCAAAGCGAAATAAAACTGACTCCACCCTACATTGAATATTTTCCATCATTTTTCCCATCAGTTTTCTGACAAAAATTTCCACCATTTTCCCATCATTTTTCTGACAAACCCATGGGGGAGACCAAGAGGAAGCATTTGGAAAACCAAGGAATGAGTTCTTGCAAAGATGGTGAGCAGCAGTGAGAAAGGAGGCTGGGAAGTTAACCAGGATTTGCTTGGGCAAGACCATGCTCTTACGCTCTCCTCTGAAAGCACGGATGGCAGGAGCCTGATTTCCAGTTGTTTTCCATTAGTCTATAAATTCCCTAAGGGCCATTTGTCTTTGATTTCTCGGTACCCAGACTGCCATCTAACACAGCTGAAAGGTAGCAACACATGGTAGCTAGGAGCAGGACGTGTGGAGCTCAATCACTTAATAGCTGTGTGACCTAGGGTAAATGACTTCATATCTTCACCTTAGTTTTAGTTTCGTCATTTGTAAAATGGGAGAAACAATAGTACCGGCATCATAGAACTGTTATGAAGGTTATTGATATTGTAAAATACCTAGAACAATATTTGGCACACGGTGAGTTTTTGAAGCATTCAGCAAAGTATCATTACATTAAATTACTGGATTTATTAGGACAAGGCAAAGCCTTGATTTTGGTAGTGGGTCCATTGCTTATCTCTTGTATGTCTCTTTGCTTGTTTTGGTCTTCTGGCATCTTTCCTGCATGAGCACCTCATTCTCATGTGTCAACTAATGTTTTCTGCACTACGCGTTTAACAACTCAAATTGTGACTTCCTTAATTTTTAGTACGTTGGCGTGTTGGCATTTTAATGAGAAATAACAATGGTTCCCTAACGTGGCTGCACATCAAACACACTGGGAAACCTTTTAAGGTTTTAGATTCCTAATGCCCAGCTTAAGAATCTCTTGAAAATAAATCCCAGGCATCATGTGAAAACAGGGTTCCCATGGGATTCTGACACAGGTGGTTTCACTAACTGGTATTTGGGGAACATCAACTATAGATTTAAAAGACTTCAAAAAGGAAAGTACTGCATTTCTAGTGAAGGAATACAGGATGCTATGATTATTCTATTAGTGGTGGAGGGTTTTGTTTGTTTGTTTTTTGGGTTGTTTGTTGTTGTTGTTGTTTCCTGTAAGGGACCTTCTTTGGCCCTTCAAATTGCACCACGCCCTTAAAAGTTGCCTGGCCTCCCCATGGCTCTTCAGAAGACTTGTAAATCTCCCAAGTATAAGAGTATTGTTGCCAACCCCTCTTTTACCATTTTCAAGGGCAATGGAACATATTTATTCTGACATTTTCCCTCTTTGCTACTTTTCCTGCAAACACTTCTCATCAGGGGAACCAGACTTTGTAAATGCTTAAGTTTCTGTAGCTTTCCTTTCCAGATCCTTCAATATTCCCTTGGGTATTGGTTGATGCTCCATCATTATTTAAAATTAAAGAGTGGATACCATGATTCATTTTAACCTCTTCCCCTGCATCTTTTTCTAGTTTTTGCATGTGATTTTCATATGCATTATAAAAATCAAATTTATAAAATACTTTGAGATTTCTGAGCAAAAGGGGACTTCCTTGAACAGATTAATTCATTAACCACTATGAGGAATGGAGAAGATGCTAAGGCCTGAGGAGGTTGTGATTGTGACCAGGAGATTAGTGTGGTGGTGGTGATGATGATGATGATGATGATGATGATGATTATTAACATTATCTCAGTCATTTTTAATATGACTTCCTGGCTGTGCAGCTGTAGTTAAAGCAGCTTCAAAACAGTGGTTTATTAGTGTGCAGATGAGAAATCATAGGTTTCACTGGATATTTAAAACCATGATAAACAGAATGAAAAGGAGGATGACTTGGGGGAAAAACAAATAATAGATATGACTATAAAGGGAGAGTGTAGGGTCTATATTTAATATATCAAAACAATATTTAGCTTAGATATAAAAGCATTGTAGCTCAACATCCAAAAATAGCTCAAATAAATGTATTGTTTCATTTATTTCCCATAAGCTGCATAAAACTAGAAAAATAAACATTGACTGATAATGTGAAATACAAGACATTTTGCAAAGAACTCTGTAGGAATAGGAAAACTTTTTTTTTTTTTTTGGTCAAAATTGTCAGAGAAGAAAAAACAATGTTTAAGGGACCAATTTCACTTAATTTATTTCTCATAGTCAAACAATTTTTTTTACAAAAGTCACATCTATTTGCTATCATATTTTGTCACTATTTGAAGGTTACTTCTAAGTTAGAAAATGTATATTTTAATATTGTGTCCAGTAAATTAAAAACTCAAATAATAGTCTTAAAATCAATGATTAGTAATAACATGACTGTAAATAGCTTGGTTCTGCATCTTTGTTTCAATTGCTTGTCCCCAGCAGTACTTTATTTCTTTTACAAAAGAGGCAAATTTACAATTGTGGATTCTTAAATTAATATCTTGCTTGAAAGTATTGTATTAATTTTATTTCCTCACTGGAGTATTGCACTATGTTTGGATTAACATCCCTAGACAAGTAATATTGATTAAGAATACTTTTCACAACAAAAATATTATTTAAAAAGCTCCTTAAAAATGTTTTTTTTCTTTTGTTTTTTAATTAGGATTTGCCTTTTAAGAAACCAGAATGAGTCATCATCCATTGGCCAGCATATCCCAGCCTTTGTTCTTTAGGGTAGAATATCATTTGTCCTGTTTTATAGTGTAAATAAACAATCTCACAGTCAGCAACTTTTTGGCATGAAAATGAGAAATATACACTTATTTCAAATATTAAGAATGATATTTGGGGGCCGGCCGAGTGGCGCAGTGGTTAGGCACTGGCTTGGGAGGACAGTGGCCCTGGTTCGGGTCCCAATTATGAGGGCCAGTGACACTGCCCTCAAAAAAAAAAAAAAAGAATGATATTTGGCAGCATCTAGTATTATATTAATGAAGCAAATTCCTTATAGGATCTGATTTTCTATAAAGGCACATGATTCTTTAGATTATCATGAAAAATTGCTCTAAATTTCATGAATTGTATAATGATTTTTTTAGTTGAGTTACTCTTTTGTTGAAAAATAACTAAATTAAAAATTTACCCAAATTTTCTAGATTTCCATTTCTAGGACTGATTTTCTACCTCAGTGTCCAGAGTTTTCTTTTTTTTTTTTTTGAGGACAGTGTCACTGGCCGTCATATGTGGGACCCGAACCGGGGCCGCTGGCTTCCCAAGCCAGCGCTTAACCACCATGCCACTTGGCCAGCCCATCAGTGTCCAGAGTTTTAAAAAAATGATGAATCAAAGTTATAAATGAAAGAAAGTGTTAACATAATTTATAGAAAAAGCAAATATATAATTCTCTTTGCATTAAACAACACCATTGAAATAATCTAGAATTGTATTCAAATAAATCTTAATATATTTAAGTTTAAATATTAACATTTAAGTTTTAATCAGAGATAGACAAAATCATTCTTGTGGTGTATTTGTCTATGATTTCATTAGAAATCCCCCCTTTTACAATTGCTTTTCAAAGAGCATTTCCTTTTTAAAGAGTGGGTCTTGACCTATCAAGGATTAGTGTTACGTTTCCTAGGTTAGTATTTGAAAACAGAGATTGAAGTAAATTGCATTGGCTCCTAAAACTTTATTGAATTCTAGACCCTCTTTGATTTTAAATTTAAAAGAAAACGATCTTATATTGAAGATAAATAGAGAAATTTCTTTTCTCTATTTGGCATCAAATGTTTGGATAAACATGGAATTGCAAATGAAGTTACCGTTGTTGCTTAATTAACAGTTGTCACTGTGTAAACCAATGTTAATTTTCTCATTCACAGAAGAAATATTTTTAATTGCCTACAACCTAGAGCAGACAGACACATTCCTTACTTTCATGGAATTTATATTCTAATGGGGTGACATAGATAATAAACAACTATAAATATATTAAGAGCCACAGTGAAGACAAAACAAGGTGATATGAGTTGATGTTTCTGAAAGACTAAGACTCAGTTGTCAGAAAATGCACTTATAAGGAGTGATCTTTAAGGTAAGATGAATAACTGGTATGAGATTGTCCAGGGAAGATAGAGAGAAAGGGCATTCCAAGATTAGAACCTAATACGGGAATGATGTATTCCAGGAACAAACTGGAGACTGAGCAGAGAGGAGGAGCAAGAAAGGAGAAGTGGCCAGTGAGGAAGGAGGAAAATCAAGAGAAGAAAGTGTTTCTAGAAAGGGAAGTGGTCAGTGTGCCACATGCTTATGAGAAGTTTAGTAAAATAAGTACAATCAAGTGACCACTAAATTTGACAGGACATAGGTTGTTGTGGCCCACCATAGCAGTTTCAGAGGCATAGGGGGTAAAGGCCAATTTGAGTGGGCTGAGGAAAGAAAGAAATGGAGAGGAAATGGAGATAGCAACTTCAGTCAGCACCTTTGAAAAGTTTTTCTCCAAAAGGGAGCTGAGAAATATGGCAGCAGCTGGAGGAAGAAATCAAGAGATCATGTTTATGCTTAGTGAGAATAATTGAGTTCAGAGGAATAAATTGATAAAAAGAGGGATATTTCAGGAACAGAGTTTTGAGTAGAAAAGACATGAGAGCATATGCCCAAATCCTGATTTTGGTGGAAGCAGCCATGTGGTATCTCTTACAATGGAAGGCATGAGGAAATGGGTGCACAGAGGACGCACCTTGGAATGGAGATTGGCAATTTGAGGAGATACAAAAATTGTGACATAGTTTTATTTTGGAGTGTGGGAAACAAGCATATATTAAAGTATAAAGATAACCAAGCAATACTGAATATCCAGGAAAGATCTACGGACATGAGTTTAAATTAGACTAAGTAAGCAGATGTGCTTGCTTTTCTCCACACTTGTTCAGCTGCTAACGTGAAATAAGAGATAGTGGGAGAACTATAGTTAGACTATTTTGAGAGGAAAGTAAAATGGAAGAAAAAAAGGGGCTAGTGAGTTCAACCTTTTGAAGTACATATATAAAATATTGTGATAGGAAATATCAGCTGAGTAAGGAATAAAGAAAAAAATGAGAGATCACAAAGATGAACAAGAGTAAAGGTTGACAATTCAGAGACCTTGGTAGGATAAAAGCACAGCTGGAGTGGGAATGAGAGAGACCAATGGGCAGGTTGGTTAAAGAACTGGATATAGAAAATTGGGGAGCAGTACAGTTGTTAGTGATAACAAGGTCAAGGATATACCTGCAGGAGCGGGTAGCTATTAGAAGATAGGAGGAAAGAGCACTGAAGGTGAGGAAGCTCAAGGAACTGTGAAGCCATGTGAGGGATGAGTTTTTCACAAGGATATTAAAGCCGCCAATAAAAATGATAGATACAGGAGTAGAGAAGACGACAGAGATTCACATATTGAAAACTTCTATGAATAACAAGAAAGGACAAGGGGTTATTAGATGCCAACTACAAGAAAGGTGGTAGTCTGTTACGAACTGCAAAGACATCTGCAAGTGTCAAGGAGGGAGGAGATGCTATACAGAAGCACAGAGAGAAGAGAAATACCACCTCACTATCAAACCCCAAGGGTTATCTGTATTCATGACCATCTTTACATCTAAATAAGTGGTATTGTGTAGACAATACAATATCTGTTTCATCAATGGTCATAGCTAGAAAGGGATAGGATTCACTGGCATTTAACCCTCGTGTTTCATTTCTTTCTGTTGCACAGAGATATTTAACCTCACCCACTCACAGAGATACTCTAGAGAATAATTAGCTATGAAGTATTTAAAATTATAATACACTTAACTCCATTATTTATGTTAAGATTTGCTTTGTAGGCAATAAATGTTGATATCCCCTGAAGGGGGGTGGAGGATTGTGATATAATGACTAGAAAAATATACGACTAGGAAGAAGCCATATTCTCATAGGTAATAAGATGGAATGCTTATACCTTCCTTTTCCCTCTCAAACTGTGAACATAACAATTTAACATTAAAGAATAAACCTTCCTTTTGCTTTGTATAACTAATACTGAAAAATAATCAGCATATCTGTGGTACAGTTTACAGGAACAATTTATAATCTGCACTTTTTCCAGTTCTTTTGACAAATGTATTGGCCTTGTTGACACCATATGATAGATCTATTTTTATCTGACTTTTTCTAAAATAATGTATCTCACAAGACGGATAAGCAGAAAACATATGATACAACACAACTGTTTGTTTTTTCATTTCATGTTCATGATTACTTGAGTCACAAATGACATATGATCCACACCAGTAACATATGTCTGTGCCTGACAGAGGACATTTTTCATCCTTCTCATCTGGGCTACATTTTCAACAGCAGGTGTTGTGAATCTAAGTGAAGTGAAACAAGCTTCTAAATTCACTGCTCAGATGCAACAAACTTCAGAGTGTTTCATGGGACCAGAAATACAAGGAGCAGCTTTGCCTATTTTCTAAACTTCCTCTAAACCACGGAAGTCTTTAGCTTAATTCTAGACTCTATAAGCTCGACTAAATCATCATAAAGTGCTGTTTCTTCTTTTCATCAAAGGTTGTTTACCTGGCCCACCTTTCTTGTCCTTTGCCCCGCCCTTTCCTCTGTACACCTTTGATCCCATTGGATCACATAAGTGTGGGAGCAATTCCTGAACACCCAATGATTTTTCATATCTACACACTCTTCCTGATCTTGCAATGCTGTTAGCTTCTTCAACCACTTGGAACATTTCAACACTTCCTTCAAGATTCAGATAAAAAGCATCACCTTCTTTGTAAAGTCTTCTCAGTCTACCCTACTCACCTCTCTCACAGTTAGTCATTCCCTCTTCTTTCTTTCTGTGTGCATTTGAACAGTTGTTGTTAGGGTGGCCATATAATGTATTGTTTAAACCAAGGCAATTCTGAGAGTAAAAAGGTGCAGTGTTAATAATTATACTGAAATATCAGGCACAAACTATGACTGTCCTGGCCAACTAGGATATGTGTTCACCCTAATTATGGCACTTATGGTATTATATTGTGGAACCACCCATCTCCTGCAACCAGACTAAGAGGGCAAGACTGTTTTGTACCTCATGTAATGGCCAGTGGTATTTAAATACTGAGTGGACATCTACTGCTTTACTATATTCTTTCTTCTAGTGAAGGTGTCTTTAGGGAATCGCCCTACTCCACTCTTTGGATGCATCTAATCCCCACCCATGTCATTTGGATGGACCTGAACCCACTTCCCTTTGCCCCATAGGGGGAGGGGCATGACTCAGGTTCCACTGATTAAAGTAATACAAGTCACTGGCCAGCCCCCATCAGTCAGTGACTGGTTCAGATCTGCACATGGTGGTCTAATTAGTCAATCTTGCAGGTTTTGTTCATACTGTGGAGAAGAGAAACTCAATTTCCACTTTGGTTGCTACACTGTGAGCCTGGAAGTGCCAGGGAACCCATCACCTTCAAGGAGAGCTGCTCATGAGAATGAAGTGAACATTTGAAGAAAATAGAGCCAACACATGGACCCCCCAAAACAACTGGAGACTTTTTCTCCCATGTTGCCTGAAGATAGACTTTTTTGTACTCCAAACTTTTGAGTCACGTGAACCCATAAATTCTCTTTTTGTTGAAGTCAGCTTGAGCTGGGTTTCCATCCTTTGCAGAAATTTCTTTTTTTTTTTTCCTGACTGATGAAGGCTGGACTATAGGAGGTGCTCAATAGGCACTGGTTGAATGAATTAAGTGAATGGAGTAATTATTGGTCAGAAGTCTCAGGATTGTGAATGACTAGAGGTATCTCTCCCACCTGCAGCTCCCTAGAGCCTGTTGCCAATTTATCTCATCTTTCAGAAGAGCTCCTGGAGCAGCCAACATGGGATTCCGTTTATGTTTTATTTTGTTTTTGTTTGTTTTTTTATTTTACAGGCACTTTTTGCCTTTGGTGACTTGCTAGTAATTTGAGGGCAGCTAGAGAAGCAAAAGGAGGTGTTACTTCCAGCTATGGCTTATAAAAGTTACTGGAGGTTTGAAACACACCATCAAGACGAAAACCACCTTCTCTCTAACTGTTCTCTCACTGCTTATTTTACCAAGACAAGCGGACTTCATCTAAGCACACACTTCATATGCCCATTTGGTCTTTCTTGCCCAATAAACGCTGCTCTCACATTTCCTCTAATCTAATAGGCTTTTATAAAAATATATTTAAAAGTCCCAGATACTGAGGTCTACGAAACATTTCATGGTAGGGAGGGTATGGATATTGTCATCACTATGTAAACATGCCAAGGAGACCCCACTGTGCCCAGCACCATAGTGTACACAAGTTCATTCATTTATTAGTTGGTTATTTCATTCTGGGTTCTGGGGAAAACAGACTGGAGTGGAGCTGCCTGACAAAATCTAACTTGAGAATTTTATTTCAAATGTATCTTTCTGAGGGCTGGAAGTGAGTAAAGCATAAAAATGCTATTTTGATGAAACAAGTATAAACTTCTCTTTGGAATAAATTGTATTTGAAGGGTTGTTGGATAAAAATTCACTTCTGTTCCTCTGGACTAAGTGTTAAATCATGTAACATTAATATCCAAAATGACAGGTTAATGTCATCACCTCCAACCATCAGTTTTTAACCAGCTTGGTTCTAATGACCCACTTAGGCACCAGGAGCTCTTACAAGTGGTGACTGTGACTCAGGAACTCTGGGGCTAATTCCAGAGGCCCAAAGGACACATCTTCCCTTTTCCTCTGTGGCTTTGTCTCCATGGTTTACATTGCCTCCTGGCAGTATTGGTTTTCTATGCTCACAAATCCATTCTGCACACGACTGAGTAATTTTTTAACATTATAAATTAGATCATATCTTTCTCTAGCTTAAAACTCTTCACTGGATTTTCATTCACTTGGAATAAAAATCAAACTCCTTGCCATATTCTATAATGCCCTACCTGCCTGGTCCCTCTAAAGTCAACTCATATGACTCATGCCCTCACTCACAAAACGCCATCCAGAGTCTTCTTTTAACATCTCAAATGTGCTATGTTCATTTCAGCCTCAGGGCCTTTGCGCACGCTGTTCCCTCTGCCTGGAAGGTTATTCCTTCCCCATCCCTACAACTGCCCCCTCCACCTTTTCTTGCTTTAACTCTTTTCTTGTATTTGGTTATTGTACATTCGTGCGCTTATTTATTTAATGTCCCTCCTCACTAAAGTGTAAGCTCTAGGGAGGCAGGTGGGGACCTGCTCTATTTATCACTCTGTTCATGGGCACATAGAAGGTACTCAATAAATATTTGTTGAAATATGGTAGAATAAATCACTCGGGAACACCCTACCGTTCTAAGTGACTGCTAGCTATCCCCAGGAGCACTGTCCTCTCTTTACCAGTCCTTGGTACAGACATGCCCTAAAGAGGCTTTTTAAAATCATAAATCTTAGTGCTAAAAGGTACACTGGAGATATAAGTTTACAGATGGGAAACAGGTTTAGAAAGTGGACGTGACTTACCTTGGAAGAGATCAATTCTCAACTCCTCTAGGATCCCTGATGAAGGAGTTTCCCCTAAACACTCCTGGCCTCTCATTTCCCCCTTGGAGGCAGAGTGAGTTAGGTGATTATGAGTTTGGGAGAGGAACTAGGTGTGGGTTCAGCCCCTCAGCCCCTCTTTCAAGTCGGGGTCCCTCACAGGACATACACATTCTGTACGGCTCCTCCTTGCCCCAAGTTTTCAGGATTAGGCTCTGCCCCACAGGGCAGCCTGCAGCTGCCCAGCTGTGCTTCTGATGGGTTAGTGAGGTAGTTTAGTTCTGGATTCAGTATTTACAGGGTCAGGGTGCCTGCACACTTGGGCTCTGCTCTCCAATCTAGGCTTTATTGGTTGTAAAGGACAGAATTTTCTGATTCCTACTCTAGTTTGAGTTGGTTCATACCTGGGAGGACTTGGTCCCTTGTATCTCCACACCAAAGCACCACAGTTGGTCACTGTCAAACTTAGGGACTAGAATTCCA
Source organism: Aselliscus stoliczkanus (assembly GCA_033961575.1). Lineage (NCBI taxonomy): Eukaryota > Metazoa > Chordata > Mammalia > Chiroptera > Hipposideridae > Aselliscus > Aselliscus stoliczkanus. The sequence continues at coordinate 72,931,526 of CM066732.1, read as the reverse complement.
ATTTTCTCAAGCTCCAGCTCTGATTTCCAATGAATAAAGGGCTTACCTCAGCCAGTTCCACCACAGCTTCTTTGTTGGCCTCCTCTGAACCGTCAGCATCGCCCGGATCCAAAGCTACAGGGGCACAATTGGCCATCCGTGCTTTTCCCACATTGGTGTTGGTTAAAGACATATTTATAATGATTTCACCATGAACATGTTTTGAAGCTAATGAAATAAATGTTTAAAAAGCCAACTCACTAGGAAAATTGGGTAACAATCAGATTAATAAGATAAATGTAAATCCTTATCATGAATTAGTTAGGTTACAAGCACATTTTTATCATCATGTTTATATTTACTTTTCCCAAATTATTTTTTCAATTCTCTATTTAATTTTTGTTTTATTATGCAGAGTTTCATGCAGACTCTTTAAACCCATCATTTCACTCTGATATTTAGCTGGATATGAGATCAGAATATTAACCCTCTTCTGATTGATGCATATTTTAGTTAATCATGACTAAGAAGAGAATTGTATTCTCTTTTATTGTTGCTGCAATGTAATACTTGTAATATAATATGTCTAATGGACAACAGGCGGACCTTTCCCATGTTCAAATGGAGTATAAAAAAATTACTAGGTGTGATTATGACCTTACTTGTTGAAACAAATACCTTCTCTGGTCAGCCTGGAAACAGAGGGGAAGAGAAACTCACTTACAAGGAAAAAGCAAAAGAAGAAACACACCTCTTTATCAAGGATCCTTAACCACTCTCCATTGTTCCAACTTAAGCAAAAGGCAAAAGAAATAATAATATAAATAAAATAAAATTTTAAGAGCAAACAAACAAAAGTGGCTCCCACATAGTCATACTCTTTTTCTCCAGCAGCGTTCAAAGGGGGTAAAGCCATTTCACTTTGTGCATTTGAAGGAACAAGTGGTCTGTGGATGTTTCCACCTATCACCTCTTTTTCCATTAGAAAACTGACCCTCTAAACTTTTTTTCTGTGTCAAGATGGTACATGTCCTTCTCAGTTTGGAGGGAGGCTGTGTGTTGTATTTCAGAGATTCTTGTGTCTTTGGTATAGCTAGACCTAGAGTTTTGATTTCTCATGTTTTTGTTCCTTCTTGACTCTCCAGCCCTTGCTTCCTTTGCCATGATGATCACAAAAGACATGATCTGTTGTGCTACAAGGTGCTGTGAGGAAGCCTGCAGGCATCCTCAGTGAACACAAAGAAATCCTCTGGGCTTGCAGCAGGTTTTTGTGAGCCAGAAATAAACTTGTGCTGTTTTTTCCACAACATAGCCAATCCTATTCTGACTATGACAGCCGACGATGTGGACATTGTACACATCATTTCCGCCCACATTTTATCGGTGAGAACATAGTCACATGGACAATCCTGGTTCAAGGGCTAGCTGGATTGTTTATACTCTATCACTATGGAAACAGAGGGGAGCCGATGGTGGTGGGGGAGCAATCAACCTCACTTCCTTGCCTCACATTCCAGCGTTGCTCTTGCTTTCAGCGCCCTCCTCCCACTTCCCAGCCTGTGCACAGCCTACACATCCTCCAAAGCACAGCCTTCTGCAAACTCCTACATGTTCTGATCCCTCTCTCCTCTAAATGCTGATTGCTCAGTGTTTATAACCTTTTATTTTGTGATTTGTTCGTTTACCAAAGATTATGAACTATTTACCTACTTCCAGGCACTGTGCTAGACACGGGGAGTATATTGGCAACATCATCTCCAACATCCAGAACTTGAGGCTTCCACCTGCTTAGGGCAGTGCCCTACCTGAATTGCATGGTTAATAAATAATCCCAGGTTGAATATATGAATATGTGATGATCCCATGTTATCAGAGCATTATTGGCAGATAAGAGAAGGAAGAAAATCCCGAGGTAGATTGTAGAATGCATAGGACAGAGGTCATGCTTGCCTTGGATTCTGCCTCATCTCCAGTGCCAATCACTGGATCTGGCACAAAGTAAGTTCTTCAAGTTTTTGTTATTTTCATGGAAAACTGCAAAGCAAGGGGACAGACAGGGGTGTCTTGCATAATCTTGGACATAGGTTGTGCCAGTACATAGGGTGGGACCACATTTTGAGAAGTTAGTCATGGATTCTTCAGTCTTCATGTGCTAGAAAATGAGAAGCATAAGCTATTTTTCTAAAAAGTGTGGGCTATAAGAAGAAACAACGGATTTGCTGAGTGGCTTTGGCTATAAATATTAAAGTAAAAAAGATACCTAATAAAGACTATGGTGATGAAAACCTAGATTGGGATAGTGATGGTCTATCTCAAAAAAAAAAAAAGATAAATCTAACAGACATTGATAAGGAAGGATCAGTAGGAATTGGTAACAAAGAATATAAAGGTTAAGGGAAATGATGGATTAAAAAAGGGTAATTGAGGGTTCCAGCCTGGAATTTTGGAATGAGAGTCATACCATTAAAGAGATAGATGTTACAGAAGGAACCCGTGACGAGTTTAATTTGAGGCCTGTTGCATTTGCTGTGGCAGGAGGAAGTCTATGGAAGATGTTGAGCTGGTCTCTGAGGCCTGTAGAGCAGGTGTTGTCATTAATGCAGATGTAGCCTTGAGAGTCACATTCTGTGGACACGCAAGGCCTGAAGAGATCTCTGCTCAGCTCCGATCTTTTCCAGCATACGTTAAGGTAAATAGGACCAGCCCTCAATCTGATTGTCAAGTGGGCCTTGCCTTCTTGTAGACTCTTCCCCTGTCAGTGGAGCCCCTGGGCTATCTGTACATAACAGTGTATAATAAGGGAGACTGGATATGCTGGATCATCTAGAGGAAGGGTACAGTAGGGGATGGCTGAAGGGATAGAGGATGGCAGAGGGAATGAATTCCAGAAAAATGCATGACTAGGAAGCACAGAGGTCCAGAACGGAGGCACACAGGCAACATCTATAGAGCTATATTGGTGAAGGTGTGTGTGTGTGTGTGTGTGTGTGTGTGTGTGTGTGTGTATAGTCAAATGTATATGTATTCAGAAAAGATCAGCAAATATGTCTCCACCCGCCAACCCTGCCCCTCAGTTATGTTTCAAACCATCTTCCTGTTCCTCCACTTATTCAATAAGAGTTAGTACCGTTTATGAGCCAGACACTGTGGACATGGAAAAGAATCAGGCAGACATGGTCTCTGACTTCACAGGATCTATATATTAAGGGTGATATAGATGGTGAATACATACAAATAAGTTGGAAAGAGAGAACTATGTGCTCTTAATTCTATCTTGCCTCCTCAGAGTAAGAGAGTTTAGGTAGAGCTCTGCAGATGCCAAGAGGTATTGTGGGTGAGCTAATACTTTGCAAATAGCTCATTTGGAAAGATACTAGCCTGATGGCCTGAAGAGAGGGCCTAAGTGTGTACACTTATAGCCATTCCCACCTCATTTGCCAACCTACAACCCTGGCACCTAGTTCAAAAGACAGACAAACTCAGTGAGAAGAGAGGCTTACCTTCAGCCTTGGAGGCCTGGAAATATCTACCCAGCATTCTCCTTATTTGCTTCCAATTTCAGTCTGTAGGCCTGTCTTTGGGTTAAAGATACAAGGGACGTAAGGATGGCAGAAAGATGATACAAGCAGGCTATCAAGAAAAGTAATAGAGGAGGTTTGGGGTGAAGGCAAAAAGACTATAGTTGTGTACATTATTTTTAGTTTAATTGTATTTTCTCAACCTACAGCATCACAAATTTGTTCGGTAGTAGAGTCTGGATTAGCAGTGTTGGTTGAAACCACTAGAGATCCTAGTTCCACAGAGACCCCTGTTCTCCTCAATTTACAGCTGAGAGATGGGGACGGTCCTGTTGAATAGGTTCTTCTACTAGGCAATTTTATCCCCAGGGACAGAGTCCATTGCCATGTGTCCTTGGATTTGCCCCCAGCTTCCTCTTCCAAACAGTGGCACCCAGGGAAATCTAACTGCTGCTTCAAGCTGTCAGGACATCTGACACTGGTCTTCAAAGAGAAGGACTTTGCACAGGGAATTAGAGGGGACAGGTTTTGAAGGGATTTGGGGAGAAACAGATCCTATGTGGATATCTTACTTGGGGATGTCTTTGTGAGAAAAGAGATAGTCTGTGGAAGGAAGAATGTTTCAGTTCTTAACCATTTGGGAGGGCTCCTGTGGATACAAAGAAAGTTAGACTTTCAGGGATCCTGACCAAAGAACTTTGTTTCATACTTATCTTACTATGTATATATCATGAAGTGAAAACTTATAAAGTATACAGATGAGCTTTTAGTAATCAGACATAATATCATTACTAAATTATGTCTAAAGATTTAAAACTGTAAGAACTTGACTATGGAGTATAAAAATTAATATTCATTTAAACAGATTTATTATTTCTTCCTAATTATAATTTATTTAGAAAACATCAATTGATATCTTGCAATGTAATTTGTTTTTTACACAATGTGTTAGGTATAGTTAGTTCCTCATTTCAACAGCATGCAATGAAATAGAGGAGATGAAAAAAATACACACCAGTAGCTATACTAAGACAGATTTGAGTAAAGTAATAAGGGATTTCAGAGAATTGGTTTGAATCTGAGGTAACTGGGGATCATATCTTGGCAGAGGAAGCATTTAAATGGGGATTTGTAGTATGGACACATATTGACATGCCAGCTGGTAATGGCTGGCATTCCTGGTTGAAGGATTGCTTGTTAAAATTATGGAGCTACAATTAAGTAATACAGAGTAATTCAGTTTGGCAAGAACACAGGGTACAAAATGAAAGGATGCACTGACCTGATAAAGACTTGGAGGGCTTTGAGCTAGACTCAGAAGTGTAGACTTTACATAATGGGACAACCAGGGATCCTTTTGAGCAGTGGAGTTGAATGATGGAGTGGCACATGATGATAAATCTTAGCAAGCGGGGGTAGATCACTAGGGGGAGAAAGATGAAGAGTAAAGGGGAAAAGCAGGGTGATGAGATTTCTGTGTATGGTAGTGGTGTAGGATGGAGCAGACTTAATGGATATATAGCCCAAAGGGAAGACCAGTGCAGACAGGAAAATTGAAGGTAAAAATGAGAAAAATTCTAATTATGGAGGCGAATGTTAAGACCATAAATGGAAGGATTAGGAATTCCACCTCTGCCTACCCTAAGACCTGACATAGGGAAAAAAGAAGAAATGTAAAGGTGGTCTGAGGGGGTGTAGGTGAAGGCGCTAACATCTGAGAGCAAGGACTCCCTAGCATTTGCCTATGTCTCTTGAGTCACCTGCCAAATACAGAAGAAGCATGAATTAGAAGTTTTAATTCTGACTTGGTTTTCACATAAACCTGAAGAGTTCAGTCAAATGTGGCTCAGCCTTAGGAATATAGAAATATTAATCCATCTAAAACTGCTTAGCTTCTTACCTTTCCAAGAAGGGGGGTGGCTCTTGTTAAAAAGAAAAACCTGGCTGATCTGTTATAAGAGTCTCAATAATTCTGCAGGTCTCAGCCTGGGAAGAACTGTCATAGACACTGAAGAATTCTGCCCATCTACCCCAGTTTCACAGGGCTTTTGTGAGAATAAATAAAATAAGATAGTACATGTAAAAATATTTTGTCTATAAAAACTTGCTATGTGGATATTATAGGTCTATAAAAAAGTACTATGTGAATATTACAACATTATCTAAATAGTCTGTAATTATTTTGTTTTGTTCTTTTTAATTTCTATTCAACTGTCCTACAGAAACAATGTTAAGCAATGTTTTATGGTTTATCATCTTTTAAGAGCTTTCTGGGAACTTTTTTATTTTTTGGAGGGCAGTGTCACTGGCCCTCATATGTGGAACCCGAACTGGGGCCACTGGCTTCCCAAGCCAGTGATTAACCACCGCGCCACTCAGCCGGCCCAAGAGCTTTCTATACATGTCGATGAAGGGAGTAGTGGGAAACAAAACATTTTAAACCAAGCACAGTGCACTAGTAATGATGGTGTCTGCCAAACAGACACTCTTAATACTATTGATGTACCCACAATCACAATACTTGGGACAGTCAGGTCATCTGGGGCTTGTCTAAGCACTAAGCTATCATTACTGCCTTCTGAGACATTGTAATTCCAAGAGAGCTTACCTTTGAGATGGGTCCTTTAAAGAACATGTTCCTACCCAAGGATTTGAGAAAGAGGCTTCCTTTTCCTACTTCTTAAAGAGGCCACTTTAAGTATCCATCCATCCATCCATCCATCCATCCATCCATCCATCCATTCATCTATCCAATACCCATTGGCTGATAACATATGCTCCCAATTCTGCCATTTTGAAAGAAGGAAAAATGTGGAAATTGGAAAGGGATAATTTTTTCAAACAATGAATATTACTATGAATTCCCATCATGTCCTCACATCACATAACAAGTTAGCATACTTGGCAAGAACAAAACTATATTTATCTTAGGGGAATTGTTTGCTATTCTTAGACACATTTAAATGCTTTTTTTCAGTTATGGACCAGTAGACTTGCTTTCTGGTTCACAGGACTCTTGAATTATATTCACTAGTTTATAAGGATGTTAATAAGGCTTCCTAAAACACTGAATGGATGTGGTGTGAATGATTTATAAACATCATATTAAGGGCATTTCAGAGCTTCCTTCTTCAGTCAGCTACTAGGGCATTAGGTGAGTACGCACTCTACTCCAAGTCACTGTAATCAGTCTCTATATTCATTTTCACATAACTCTTTGGTGAGGCCAATAAATTACCTCTATTTTACAGATAAAGCTAAGAGCATGTAATTTTTTCTAAGAAACAGATAATAAAAATATGTACAAATAGAAATTTCTTTATTTTTCAGTAACAGAACTCAACTCTTGAGACCCGTTTCTACTGATGACAGAAAACTTAATCTTGCTGTCAAGGTAAATTCAGTTCGTTTTGATTTTTCTTAGTGCTTCCTGGTTATCTGGTTACTCTAGGGTTCTTTTCCTCTCACTTCCTGACTTATCTATAAGAATAATATAAGTTTTAGGAAGTTTACATATTTCCCTGGTACTGGGGGCTACTTGCCTAGTCCAGTGATTCATGGTCACTACAATTGATCTGGTTTACAGCAGCACATATAATCTCCAGTACTTTTTGACTATCTACACCTGTGAATGTAGGTACACATTTCCCTTTGAGTTTTGTGTTGGATCCATTCAGGTTATTCGGTATCATGATAACTCCAACCCTAAGATTGGATCCACAGACCCATTCTCAGACAAAAGAAATTTTACCTTCTCATTCACACCATACTTCCCTCAAGTGCTTCCATCTAGATACCTCCCTTAAACATTGCCACTTTACAATTACAGTGCCATGAGTGACTGGATTCTTTTTTTTTTTTTTTTACTTTTTTATTATTATTACAGATGTAGAAAACAATGCAATAGTTTTCACCCCTTACAAAGTGACCACCCCTTTCCCCCCGATCCACGATATCATACATATTTATTACAATTCCATTGACTCCATCCCCACACTATATTCCACATCCTATGACTATATATGTGTTAAATTATAATTGACATATAATATTATTCAGTGGCAGCTTCAGAGGTACAGTGCAGTGGTAAGGCCACCACTTCACGGACAGTGTAGTGGCCTTTCCAACAGTCTTTTGCTTAAGAGCACATAACTCATTTTGACTATGGCTTCTTTCAAAGGTTTTCAGTTTCCCTGGGCCATGCACTGAGTAAGGTGCCAATTCCTTTAGTACTTATTATGCCCCAGTCTATCCAGTTTCTACCACCATTTTGCCTAACCCACCCAGGGTTTATGCCCAGTGAGAGGGTGGGAAAGTCTGTACCCACTTAGGGACACTCACCTGTTTACCTCTATTGCACTTCTGCATAGTTTTTTTTTCTCTCTCTTACTGATAGAATTCTATCTTATTTCCAGATCGGTCCTCTGAAAAGACCTAGAAACAATGACAAATTCTATAGCAGTGGAATCCTTAGGGCTCAGATTGCAGTCTTGAAATGTCATCTTGACAATACATAATGCCTGTATATTAAATCACCACAGATGATTTCAATGATGAAGTAGGTTTAGGAACCACAGCTGGGGTAAATTGCCACTAAGGAAAGCCTATGGCAGTAAATTAATAGTTGGTGTAATTTGAGGAGGCCTATCAAACTATCAATACTGCTCCCACCTACCCATCCCCATCGCACTATTCTCATTCTCCACTCCCCAGCCATGAAGAAGCCTTTAACACGAGAATTGCAAGCAGAGTAGCTATGAAAACCATCAGCCTAGCAGTCACTGAGAGGGGTAGAAAAGGTTTGGAACTTGCAATGAGCCTCATCCACAGAGAATTATCACTATTTACCTGTCTGTAGTTGTGTCCCCCCAAAACATATATTTAAGACTAACTCCCAGTACCTGTTAATATGACCTTACTTGGAAAGAGGATCTTTGCAGATTTAATTAAGTTAAAATGAAGCCATACAGAATTACGGTGAGTCTTTATTTATTTATTTTTAAATTAGTTTCAGGGGTACAACACAGTGCACTAGTTATACTTTCTACCCTTCAAAGTGACAACCTCCCCACCCCCAATCTTCCGCCCTACTCCCCTCACCCCAGATATTATACATATTTATTCCAATTCTATTGACTCCACTTCCACACTATACTCCACATCCGGTGACTATATATCAATTATAGTTGACATACAATATTATACAACATCAGCTTCAGGTGTACAGTGCTGTGATCAAGCCTCTACTGTGAATTAGGGTGAGTCTTAAATCCAATGACTGGTGTCCTTATAAGAATACAGAAATCTGGACACAGAGACAAACAAGACATACACACACAAGTAAGAAGGCCACATGACTACAGAGGCAGAGATTGGAGAGATACAGCTGCAAGCCAAGAAACACCAAAGACTGCATCAAACACCAGATGCTAGGAGGGGATAACGAATGATTTTTTCCTAGAGACTTCAGAGGGAACAAGGCCCTGCCAGCACCTTGATTTCAGACTTCTAGGCTCCAGAACCATGAGATAATAAATTTCTGTTGTTTTTAAGCTTCCAGTTTGTGGCAATTTGTTATAGCAACTATAAGAAACTAATACAGGTGGTGATGCCAGTGTGGCAAACCAGAAACTGAACAAAATCTAAAAAGGAGGGTTTAGGGAAAGAAATGTCCATAGCGGGCTTTGCAAAGCTTCAACATATTCCTGGGAGCAGATGCGTGCGTAATGTAAGGCCCTGCACTTGCCCAGGAAAGATCTGAAAGGGCCCTAATTTCTCCAACTCTGGGTGATGCTGAGGCCCTGCCAAAGCAAGAAGTGAAGCCTAAAGAATAATTTTAAACTGAGCATTGAAATTCTGCTCCAACACACATGTACGCACCCACACAGAGCCCTTCCACAAAGGATGGGAGATTTATAGGTCCAATCGTTTAAAGAAATCTCTATTTAATTATTAGCTGACCTGACCACTAAGCTAACTGGCCAGTTACAGTTAGTTCAGTGGTCATATATAATAGGGAATCAATAAAGGAAAGTAACTAAACAAACAGCAGCAACAACAACAAACTATGGTGTGACTATTGGGGGATGGATTTGCAGATCTGGCACATTATATTACTTAAAATAGCCAGTTTTCAACAAAAATGGATGAGTTATACAAAGAAACAGGAAAGCAGTCACAGGAAAGAAACTTAAAAGTCGCAAGAGAAACACAACTCAAAATGTACAGGGAGTTTCAATAAAATTAACTGACTTTCATCAGAAAATATGAAGCCCAGAAGGCAGTGGGATGACTTAAGCAAAGTATTAAAATTCTATATCCACCAACTAAAAATTCTATATCCACCAAAACTATCTTTTAAAAATGAAGAATAGGGCTGGCCGAGTAGCGCAGTGGTTAAGCACTGGCTTGGGAAGCCAGCGGCCCCAGTTCGGGTCCCACATAGGAGGGCCAGTGACACTGCCCTCAAAAAAAAAAAAAAGTGCCTCAAAAATGAAGAATAAATTAAGGCATTCTCACATTTAAAAAACCCCAAAAACTGACAGAATTTGTCACCAACAGACATGCCCTACAAGAAATACTTCAGAATGATAATAAAAAGATAATAGCTAGTAACAAAACCACGCAAAGATATAATGAGCACTGGTAAAGGTAACTACATAGGTAAACATGAAAGACAATATGAATGTATTTTTTGTTTATAACTTTTTTATTCTCCTGATTTTAAAAAATAACATAATAAAGCAATAATTATAAAACCATGATGGAGGGCTTAAAGATGTAAGTTGATTGACAATAAAGCCAAAAGAAGGAGGGAGGTAGCAGAACTTTAGTTAGATTGACACTACCCCCAAAAGAGGATATAGCTACATGGGAGCAAAATTGTTGTATACTATTGTAATTAGTTGATATATAGCTTAATTATATAGTCTTTAAATTAAGATGTTAATTGGAATCTCCATGGCATCCAATTAAGAAAAAAAAACGATGAAAGCAAAGAAACAACAAGAGATTTAAAATGGTACTTTACAAAATATTTCTTTTTAACACAAAAGAAAACAGTAATGGAGAAATAGAGGAACAAAAAAGACATGAGACATGTAAAAGTAAATAGGAAATAGTTGATATAATTTCTACCTTATCAGTAAATAATGACAAATGTACTTAACATCTGTTCAGAAGGCAGAGATTGGGGAATGGATTAAAGAAAACAGTCTGAACATATACTGTTCCCAAGGAACACTTTAGATTCAAAGGCACAAATGGTTGAGAGAAAAAGGATGTAAAAAGATACACCAAGCAAAAAGCAACCATAAGACAGCTGAAGTTGCTATATTAATATCACGCAAAATAGGGTTTAAAACAAACAAACAAAAAGTTAAACTAGAGATAAAGAGGGGCATTATATAATGACAGAAGTGCCTATGATACAGGAGATATAATAATTATAAACATATATGCACCTAACAACAGAGCTCCAAAATACATTTTTAAAAAAACCAAACTGGAAGAACTGAAGGTAGAAATAGATAAGTCAAGAATAAAAGTCATCGACTTCAGTAGCCCTCTTTAACAATGTCTTAACTAAGGAAAAGATTGAACTGAAATAAAAGACTTGAAAAACACTATAAACAAACTAGTCCTAGCAGACTTCTATAGTACACTCTACCCAACAATAGCAGAATACACAGTCTTCTCAAGCACCCATGGAACATTTTCCAGGATAGACCATATGCTAGACTCCAGGATAGACTATAAAACAAGAACTGAGTACGTTTAAAAGGGCTGAAACCACACAAAGTCTATTTTCTAACCATACTGAAATCAAATTAAAAATTAAAAACAGAAGGAATGTAGGGAACTTTACAAATATGGAAATGAGCAACACTCTCCTAAATAACCAATGTATTAAAGGAAAAAATCACAAAGGAAATTAGAAAATAACTTGAGATGGATGAAAATGAAAACACAACATGCCCAAACTTATTGGATGCCACTAAAGCAGTGCTTAAAGGGAAATTTATAGCTGTAAATGCAAATGCCTACATATTAATAAAACAAGATCTCAAATAAATAACCTAACTTCCCACCTTAAAAAATTAGAAAAAAAGCACAGTAAACCCAAAACAAGGATAAGGATGGAAATAATAAAGATTAGATGAGAAACAAATTAAATACAGAAATACAATAGGGAAAAAAAATCAATGAATCCAAAAGTTAGTTTTTTGAATAGATCAACAAAATTGATATATACTGACCCTATCCCCAAAAAGAAGAAATACTCAAATTACAAAAATTAGAAATGAAAGAGAGGACGTCATTACCAACTGTATGGATCTAAAAAAGAACAATATGGGACAACTATGAATAATTATATGCCAACAAATTAAATATGTAGAAGTAATCACTAAAATTCAGGGGAGATGGGCATTAGGCCAGAAATTTACTCTTAAATGATTCAGGGAAAAATGTTATTTTTACTGTACTTGCAACTTCTACTTACTGTAGTTGCAACTTGCAAGTGTATATATGAAATTGTTTTTTTGTTTGTTTGTTTTCTTGAGGGCAGTGTCACTGGCCCTCATATGTGGGACCCAAACCAGGGCCGCTGGCTTCCCAAGCCAGCACTGAACCACTGCACCACTCGGCCAGCCCTGAAATTAAAAAGAGAAATGAAAGATAATGATACTATGTCAGGCTACTATTCATAACAAGGCTTATTATGGTAAGAAAGAATCTCACAGTTCGAACAATAATGATTTACTTCTAATCAGAGGCAAAATTCACTAATGTACAGGTCTCAACAGGTGCACATGCGCACACACACACACAAATGTCTAAATTTGTGATTGCAGATGTACAGCCGTGTCAGAATTATCTGAGGGGCTAAAGTATGGCTGCTGGAGTGGATGGCTGAAATGAAGTGGGGTCATTGAAAGCGAGGAAGTCAAGGAACTGAAATGCATGGGCACTGGAAGAGTCATATGTGAGGATTTTGAGATTGTGTAGGATGATGGCAGGACTTAGGTTGGATAGAAAGACTGTAAATTAAATTAGGTTCCAAGTCTTCCTTTTAAGGAAATGACGGAACAGACAACTATGACATGAGTGTGGAGACAGAGGGTTTTAACTAAGAAAAGGGGTCAAGCATATAGTGATGGAAGGAGAACTGACTTTGGGTGGTGAACACACAATGCAATATATAGATGATGTATTATAGAATTGTACACTTGAAACCTATATAGTTTTATTAACCAACGTCACCCCAATAAATTTAATAAAAAAAGAGAAAGTTGGAGAAATAAGGAAGTCATAGTAGAGAAGTAGTACAGAAGAAGAACACTGACCCTAACCTTAGATAGCTCTTAACACCGTGCTTGGCTGGCCTGATTCTGCCATGGATTCAAATTTTTATGGAAGATTTCATAGCCAGAAATCAAAGGGATTTATACAATTTTCTATAATTCTTTCCTGATCTACTTATAAGGGGAAATAATAGAGTAATTGAGCTGACACGTTTACTCTTCACATTTGTTTTGAAATGATTTTATTCAAAATTCCTTCAAATGTTAATTCTAATTCATTTGTGGTTTCATTTAAATGCAACTATTTAAATATCTTTAGCATATGAAGCAGATTACCTGTTACTTTATCCCTATAATGTTACAATGCCAAATATATTATCTATGTATTTTATAGATTGTATACTTAAGAACATCAAAATGGTTCTATGAAAATACAGTGTAAACTTCCTATTTTCATTCTTGATGATTACTAAGCTTATTTGTCTATCTCTCTCCATGCACCAACCCCCACACACTTGGATTTAAAGTCTTAGCATATTATCAGAAGAGGGATATTTTCTAGGGGTCTCAATTCCACTAGATAATGATTATTATATATTAATTGTTTTTCAGAGGAATGTTTCATTTAGATTACTTTCTAATACCACAAGTCATAAAAAGATGATAGATATTTGTATTGTTCATTTATTACTTACACTATTAACTCTTATGAAAAGCTGTTTGCCATTCCTTAGACCATGGAAACTCTTGTTAAATGTAATCTTCCAAAACAGGCATGTATGGTCGCTGCACACACTTTTATTAAGGGGGGAAGAAAATGGTTTGGAATTCAAGTTTTTTCATGGATTAAACAGTGCATAATAACCTAGCAGTTTTAGAGAAAATCCAGCCTACTTTTGCTTTAATGCACCCAAATGATTTAAAATCAATACTTAGCATTAACGGTTTAATGGAAAATTAACATTGCCATAATTGGAGGTGAGGATCAGCATCCTGATATTTAGGAGAGAGCTATTTGGTTGGGAAGGTCATTACATGGGAGAGCACAAACATTGGAGGAGGAAAACAAATTATTTGTTTCCTTGCGCAAGGACACACAGTAAACACTTGAATTGGTGGTCAACTGTAATTTGCTTCCAGAGCCAACAACTCTGGCAGCACACAGTTTGGATTTATAGTAGGGCACTTGCATAGCACTGACTTTGAAAGCAAAGTATAAAAGAACCGAGGAAAAAGTTACTAATTCTTAAAGTTCTGCTCCTTATGACAAGAGCTTAAGGATTTCACCCTCCATCTAAAAGCAGGATGGACTCTTGTTCCTACTCCCAGCACACCCCTCAGCTGCTCTTCCTAAATATTGTAATTACTTCTCCAAGAAACCAATGATATTTGAGTCTGTGTCATCAACAATTCTTTATTTATTTACTGTTTTTGCCTGAAAATTGTAAACCAATATACTCCCAGCCTGAACAATGTAAGCAGAGGTTTTCCTTCCATCTTGATAAAAAATAAAATTTAAAAAGTTGTATTGTTTTCTGTTTGTTTCCAGTGTCTTATAAACGTTCCATCACTGCTCCAGAGCCCCTAGGATAAACATAAGAAAATACCTCTCCCCCGTAGAATCCTGGGGCCCCAGTATCACCCTAAGGCACTTCCACCTCTTCCATCTTAGGGAAGATGTAGTTGAGTTCAGATGTAGCTCCTCCGGGAAGTAGAGGAAATTTAGGGAAAGGAACGTCTGTAGGAGTTCATCAGTCCCACAAATAAGTTCCTCTTCTTTTCCCTTTTCCCTGAAAGGGAACAACTGCTTACAAGAAGTGCTCATTGTCCCGTTTCCCTGTGTGTCCCTGGAGCCAAGAAGGACCCGGTCAGTGAGGCGCCCTCTGCTCTGTCCCACAGGCTGTGACCTTCACCCCATTGTCTGTGCAATGTGCAGAACTGGGGCGCTGAGCCGTGGCCTCGGCATCACTCTCCATGCCCTTTCTTGCCTGGGAAGAAGGGCTTTTGTGAAAGCAGAGTTTAAGAAGCCCCAGCACCGTCATGGTCAAGATCACCAACACTACTACTGCTATGCTCACAAGTATGAAGACCACGGTGGAGGAGGAGTCCAACACCGGGGAAATGACAGAGGAAGACGTAGAATTCAACTCGGGAACCACTTTTCCTGAAGAAGTGGTGGTGGTCTTTGAGCTGGCTTGCGGGGACATTTGAAGGGAAGACATCGTGCTCTGTGCTCCCCACCAAGGAATCTCGGGAATGGATGTTGCTGAACTGTTGCCTTGTCCAGGGACACGGGGCAGCTCTCCTGGCTTCTCATGGGCCCTTGGTGACAATGTTCTCTTCGGCACGGGGCTGGCTGCAGTGGCGGGCGGGTGCCTGGTGGGCACCTTGGTCCCCGCAGGGTCCGGCTGTCCTTCTCCATGGGTTACACAAGAGCGTCCGTCTTTCCCCAGCACGAAGCCCTCAGCACACTCGCAGGCAAACCCTTCTAAGTCGTCTAGGCAATTAGGGAGGTCCGCACATTTGCCCGCACGCAGGTACCTCCCGGGGCATGGACACAACACGGAGGATATCCCGTCCCAGCGCGCGCCCACCTCGTCCACGATGCAGGTGGCTGCGATGAATTGCTGCCCAGGGCAGCGCGCACTCACCTTGGTCCCAGGGGGACTGAAGTCCAGCGCAGCGCTGTACATCTGGAATGGTGCGCGGTAGCTCAAGTTAGAGGCGGCCCCGGGGCGTGGCGCGGGGCACAAGCGCTCAAACTGGTACTTGCACAGGTAGCCGTTGGCACGCTGGTGGCAGCGCATCTCTTTCCAACCTGCGGGCTCCACTCCCCCGGTGGCCTGGAGTCCCGCGCAACTCCGCACAGTGCAAGAGCGTTGGGGCTCCTGCACCCACTGCAGCGTGTCGCTTTCCGACTCGTCAACGTCGGGGGACAACCAGGAGAAACCCCTCAACGGCTCGTTCTCCAGGGTACAGTGAGATCGCCCGCGCTCCAGTGCCACCCAAAACATAAGGTCTTTGGAGCCCCCTCCGGGTCCTGGGCCTGCCCGCAGGAGAGCAAGCACTGCGCGGAGCTCGGCGCCCCCGCGCACAGCACTAAGAGCCCCGCCGCGCAGGTTGCAGGCCTCTTCGGCCGCCTGCCGCTTGATGGTCGCGTGGTGCAGGCTGTAGCAGGCTCCCGAGGCCGAGCATCCTGCGCGGTCGGCAGTGGGGTGCTCGCTACGGCCCTGCCGGGGCCAGAACGCCTGCCAGAGGAAGCACAGGACGAGCGCCGGCCTCATCTTGGAGGCTCCGCGTTCACAGCTGCTCCCAACTAGGATCTGTCCCGCCCGAAGCCTCGGAGCTGTCCCTAGAACCAGGTCAACGCCCCCTACAGCTGGTTCTACCCTAGCTTCCCCCGCCCCACTCCCGCCCCTAACCGCCAAGAATCCCCACCAGGGTCCTGGCGGCAAACAGCTTCCCTTAGGCCGCGACAGGAAGTGTGCCCCGAGCTCTGCCAGGCCCTGTGCAGCCCTGATTTATTCTGGGGTCGGGAGCACAGCTGGCGCGGGGGCACGCAAAACGCGGTAGACCAGAGGTCAAAACACCCTGCTAAGAGCAGGAGAAAAAGAAAGTTGCTACTGGGATGAAGTGTATCGTTTTCCCCTTTTAGGTTGTTTTAGGACTTCAGATCTCAAAACACTTTGGTGAACATAGACAGGAAGGACTGGAGAAGAGGAACTTGCTCACAGCCCACGCCCGTCCATTGTGCTCCATCCGGAGCGGTGGAGTTGGCTTCACAACCGTTTGTAGACGGCTCCAGTCTTCAACTGTGGGGGGAAAAATCTTGTGAAAAATGATAGCATCTCCCTGGCCAGCAGAGGCAGCACGATTTAACCCCGTCTCTTCCTTGACCCTGCTTCTCTAATCTATCAAAGGAGATTCAGTCGTGCTAATTGCTAGTCAGAGAATCTATAGAGTTCCTTTTAGGCATCTTAAATGGGAAGGAAGTCTTGCTTTTTGGGATCAGCACTTGCCTTCAACGTTTATTTTTCGCTTCTATTTGTTTCTTTTTCAAATGGCCTATGTTAGCTCAGGAAAGGAAATGTATTTCTAGGCAAATGAAAAATAATGGCTATAGATCTTAATTGTTGTTAGGTTCCTTATCACTGTATTGGTTCATAATTTCTTCAAGCATATAGATGATATATAAATGAGTTCGTGGCCTTATCAATGTGTAATTCTATCCTCGAACTATTTTAACATTTTCTCCTATGGTCAATATTGGTAGCAGTAAGTTGTAAAAGCCCCCTTTAAGGAACACTAGAGTTCACTATCCTTAAGTAGTTAAAATATTTATTACATTATAATGCATATTGAATACTGTAAATAAAAAAATACCCTGCAACTGAAAAGATGGGTGAGTCAATTTCCTCAGAGTTCTAATGGGTGTTTTGTTTTAATATAAACACTTCAACTCGGTTGGGAGTAGGGAGGAATTAAAGATAAGTGAAGAAAGGAAAGGTTAAACACTGCACTGTCTATGAAAGGATTTCTGGTTAGCAACTTAAGCAATGTGACTTCATTTTGAGAAATGTATTATCTATCTATTTTTGCTCACAGGGACCAAATGCTTTAATCAGAAATACACAGTTTCAACTAAGCCCTCTTTAAGATGCATGATACTTTAAAATATCTGTATTCAGAATGAAAGTTGCCCTCCCATGAATAATGCATACCACACTTTTAAATTCACTTTATTGTACTGGATGTCACTATTCAGATTAATAGGAGAGAAGGGAAGGAAGGGTTCCGAATCACCTCTGTATGCTCCCACCTCATTTTTACTCACTCTTCTTCTCTTGGAAATTCCATGCATCTTAACAAACGATAGTAAACACCATGAATCATCATCACACTTACCTTCCTTTTGCTGACAGTGGAGTTTTGTACCAGGATTTCTCTCCTATCCTTGCTGTTTCCCAATTGAAAAGACATTCATTTGTCCTTCATTTCAGATGTCCAAGAATAACCTTAAACATGACTTTGCATTTAAATTAAGTAACTTGATGTCTTACGAGAAAGGAACATGAAAATCCAGAAATCTAAATGAGCGGATTTTAAAAATACTTAATCACTTGGGCCAACTCTGTATGCCTTTGCAATCTGATAACTGTGTTTTTGTAAGTGTGTCCATGTATATTTTAATAATGTAAACTTTTTTACAAACCTAAGTAGTCACTGGAAATCTATTAGGTATTTTTAAAATCACTTGGGATGAGATTAGGTTTCCAGAGTAAAAAAGAATGAATGACGAGAGAGTTTATAGTAAATGCATGATCTCACTCCCTGGCATTCTGCCTAGGGAGGGTGTGATATTAGAAGAGAATATAGTGGCCATATTGACTACATATCACAGTTCTGATCATACTGACAATGATGTGAGAGAAGAGTTAGAAAAAAAAATAGCTCAAAGTAAGACATATATCATTTCGTGATTAATTACTTTGTATTGATCTACATACTGCTAAAATGGGATCAAAGGAACAATGACCATAAGATTCTGGGTGATGGATCTTTGGGTGGAAGGCAGGAGGGGGAAGGACTGGTGGGGAGCCGGGAATTAGATGTACTTAGAGCTTCTCTTTTGGATAGTGGCTTTATGGGTGATTATTCCTCTATGAAAAATAAATAATTAAGTAATTTAAAAATGAATAAAAATGGCTATATCTGAACAAATGATGAGAGAATGACATGAACCAAAATTTATAATCACTCTGATTCTGAGCAGCTGAGTTCCACAGTGTAAAGTAAAAATAAAATCAAGATGTAAGTTAGATTTTTAAAAAATATTGTGGATATATTTTCCTTTAATCACCACTTTCATTTGCAGGTAAAGCATTTCTAAATTTAAGCTAATTATTAATCTGGAAAAGAACAATAAATAAAATATTTCCTTATGTTTGTAGACTTTTCACACATTCTGTATATTACTGATAAGAATCGTGTATGATATATATTTGTTCATTCATTTATACAAGGCCATCCAAGGAATATATAAAGGGATATATGAAGGAATATATAAGGAATATGTTTAGTCCAACATTTTCAATTTGGTTGTTAATTCAAAGTATCAGAAACAAAGATGGAGAAAGATAAAATTTCACTAATCATATCCCATGTACTCTCATAAATTTTTAAAGTTGTTGATCCTCCCTGAATAATTTCTATCATTGTTGAAAGAAAACAACATCTGGATCTTCACATATTTCTGAGTTCATGTAAGATATATAAAGAGACTTTAGAGGAATTGAAAAGGAGACATTCTCCATATTCCATTAGGACAGTATAGTACTCAGAAGGTAATCTATAGAATTGTGCAGATTCTTAGCCATTTACAACTGTATTGGACCTTAATAAAATGATCAATGATCAATATTTTTATATTTTTAACTGAGAAAATTTAAAATTGCATGTCTCAAGTGTACACGAAGTGCTTAATGAACGATAAAAATCTGGTGATTTTATTTGCTAAAAACATGACTTCTAATCGTCATTATGTACATCCTAATGAGGATATATGGTTTGACTGTTAACCTAGCAGATCATAGGGGCTCATAACCAAACAAATTTATATACATCTGAATAGATAAAACTCTTCTTTTAGGGGTCATGTTTTTGTTTTTCTTTTATTTATTTATTTATTTATTTATTTTTATTTTTAATTAGTTTCAGGTGTACAACACAGTGCAATAGTTATACTTTTTACCCCTCAAAGTGATAACCCCTTCCCCCCAATTCGACACCCCACTCCTCCCCCCATATCATATATATCCATTACACTTCCTCTGACTCCCTTCCACAGTATAATCCATATCCTGTGACTATCTATACATTCAATTACAGTTGGTATACAATATTATACAACATGAGCTTCAGGTGTACAGTGCAGTGATCAAGCATCTACTCCATCCATGAAATGGTCTCCCTAACAAGACATGTTTTTAAGACATATGCATACATGTATATACAGTCAGTCATTTCAGAATGTCTGTCACAATGATAGGTACTCATTTGGTTTAGTGAACAACGTGACTAACAGAAACAAGAAACTTCAAAAAACATTAAACTTTCAGCTTCTTCAATCAAACTGCTCACTAAACAAAGAAAGTGCTGACCATATTCCATGTACACTGGAAGCAATATAAAAAAATTATTCCTTTGTGACCATTACAGAATTAGTACACTTCTCCATGTGAAGTTTATAATCAAGAAATAATAGAGGAATGACTCATGCTGACAAAAGGCCTATTATAACCCAAATGCCTAACAAGTTCTAAAGTATAAATGTTTATCTTACAACTCAGATATTTTTTTCAAAATTGCGTACAGAGCCAGTTTATGAGCCACACTTGAAAATCAGTCTCATTACTTAAAGTCACATACTCAAACACCCCTCTCCTAGCCTTTTTTACCCCTGACAGATGACAGTGAATGTTAAACTTGTAGGGTTAGTTATTATCTATCATCCAGCAAACAAACTATAGCTGTATGGAGATGGGGGAGTGGTGGGTGGGTGCAGACCTTCTCCTTTGTTAGAGTTTGGCATCTATCTAATCTATGATATCAGGTACACAGATCTTGGAGTTCTTCAGGGCCTAGTCCTGGGTCCTCTTCTCTTTCCACTGGATAGTCTTTCTTTCATGACCTCATCTCATATCATCCTATGGCTTTGGATATCATCTTTGTGCCAGCGATGCCCTAACTTGTAGCCATACTTTATTCTTCCTGAGCTCTAAATTCATATATCCACCAACTACTTAAAATTTCTACTTTGATGTCTCATAGGTAGTTCAGATTCTCATTTCCTAAATAGAACTTTGATTCTTTCCTCCCGAGCCAGCTTGTCATCTTGCCTTCATCATTTTAGTAAATGGCACATTTATCCCCCAAGATGTACTTCCAGCTCCCTCACCTGTTACACTGGTCAGAATTTTTCAGTTATAATTGACAGAAATCCAGCTCAAGCTAGCTAAGTGCGAAAGGGAATTATATGATTCATGTAACTGGGGAAAATCCTGGAGTAGGTCCAATAGTCAAATGGAGTACTGCCAAACCCACTATAGCCAGCAGATTCTATCACACCAGGAATTGTCTCAATCTCCCTCCCTTTGTCTTTTCTCTGCATGGCTGCATTCTCTCCCACTTCCTTGGGCCTTTCTCCAAATGACAGTGAACAAGACCACTGGCAGTTCTCATGTCGTACCCTTATGACACTCTACTAAAGAAGGAGAGTCTTCTCCTTTAGCTCCATTAGGAAAATCCCAAGAAAGGATTGCTATTGATCCAGCCTCAGTAATTGGCCAGTCATTGGCTCAATCACTGTAGCACTGAGTGATTATTAATGTTTTCCCAGGGTCAGAGTCTGTACCAGAAGTATATGTAAACAATATTCAATTCTAAGTCTACAGTATAATTTGAATAGAACCAGTGTTATATCTCCATTTTTATATCCTACTCAGCCCTATTGTGTCTTTTCACTCATTTGTCTGCATCATTCTGGACCTTATGGAATCCATTCTTCACAGAGTTGTCAGGGTGATCTTTAAGAACTTTAGTCTGATTATGTCTTTCTTATGTGCAAATTCCTTTAATGACTTTCCATTGGTCCTAAAATAAGTTTCAGATTCCTTACTGAGACCTACAAGGCGCTGGCTCCAGTGCTCCTTTCCAGCCTTATCTTCTTGTCCCTCTGGTCTCAGTTCCATTGCCAGCACCTTAGTGAGATCTTCCCAGGCAACCATTATCCCCCACCCCACCCTCTATCCTCAGTCTCTTTCTATGACATCAACCTATTTTGTTTTCTTCATAGCCATTATTAATTTCTGAACTTATTTTGTTCATTTGATTGTTTTGCCTGTTTCACACTTAAGGCCCATAAAAAGGTAGCCTTTATTACAAATGAGTAAATGAATGGATAAATGAATTTTCCACCATCCCCCCTTGTTCATTATGCTCCAGTGACACTGGCTGCTCTCTGTTCCTCAAAAACACTACACAATTCTTACATGATTTCCTTTTACCTAAAGCATTCCTCTCTTATGTGTTAAAAATTTTATATTACATTTGAAAAAAATGTGAAACATAATATACAAATACAACAGTGCCTAAAACACTTACGTACAGTTTTCCAAACAACCATGAGGCCACCATCAAATCAGGAAACAGAATAGGGCTAGTTTATGATTACAGCTTCTTTGGGATATTTTCTCTACTCTGCTCAGCTCCAAGGCAACTTCAGCTTGCAGTTCCCAGGGATTATTAGTAAGGCAGGCTAGTTAGTGTAACAATTAGGCAGTTAGAAATTACCTGGTAGAATGAGCAGAAGATAAAGATACCTTCAAGGCCTCAGCCCTGACCTCAAAAGCCACAGCCTTAAAATAGTTTACTCCTCCCAGACCAGAGACATCAATTACACTCTGAGGCAACTAGACTATCTTTAAAAAGCCTCCTCCAGGCTAAACGGCCAAGGAAATAAATCTAACCTGTTCAAGCAGGCACCAGTTTTCTCCCCTGATTGGCTAGGAAAAGCATATAAACAGGAGCCATCCCTAGCCAGCTGGCATTCCAGTTTCGGATGCTCCCAGTTTTTTAGAGAGCTATATCTTTGCTTTAGTAAACTGTCCTTTTCTGCATATCTTCTCTTTCTGGTCTAAGCTCCATTCCTTGCTGCTGCAAGACTCCAATCCCTGCTTACACGCACCATACATCCTGCATCTTTAGGAGAGGTGGCTTTACTTCTGGTTTGCCTTGATACTGAGGCTGTAGTTCAGCTGATTAGTAGGAGGGTCCCCATGGGTGAGGTTGGGGTTATCAAAACAGAAGTTCAAGATCACCAAGGTTGGTGGCAAATGTCCAAGGGCAAATGTAGCCTCAATGCTCACTTTAGGTTTCTGGGTTTTCTTCCCCTGAGATTTCAGAGTGGTCGTGCGGTATGTTACTAATTGAACACATGGAATTTTCTAGCTTTTTGTCGAGAATCAGATCATTATTCCATGCAGCCAGCGGTTCTAGGCTCATTAACTAGTGTGTCTCCCAACAAATTTGTACAAAGTGCTATTTTCAGAACTGTTTAGAAATTCTTATAACAGAGTGGGTAGTGTTTTTATTTAGATTTCAGGACAGTTTCCTGTGATGCCTGATCAGAGCTAGTTTTACACTATGATCCGGTCTCGAGGGATTTGTGCTTGATCATCAGGGCATGCCTGAAGTCTGAAAAGTGTGCTTGCAGAATTTCCACTTCACAGGGCTGGAAGAAGGAGGGAAAAAATTCACAGCTACTTAAATTCAAATCCTGTTAGGCTTATCTGTTATCATTTTGTACATACTAGGGATAATCAGCAGTTACTTAAGCATTTACCTTGTAGAGGGAGTGGGAACCTTGAAATTCTTTTTACCCAAACCTAATATCTGGCTCATTTTAAGGCCTATGTGTCTGATAAATTCACATATCCCTACACAACGGGATCTATATTGGCTTTTCTATTCCAAATATGTGATTTATTATTACTATTAGATGGCATTTCAAATCTGATATATTCAGAAGGTTCTTGTTTGACCTTCAGATTTAGCATCAGGAATTTGTGTTTTAAGATGGCAATAATTTGGGCACATCTATTTAAAAAAACTCAGATGTCATATATCTTTTTGATACACTACCTCTTCATTTTCTACTGAATTCACATAATATGACATGATTTATTATCATGGGCAAGAGGGAAAAATGTTTGCTATTCTATAGTTATAGTACACACATATCTATATACATTTGCTAAATTACACCTTTTGTGAATGATCTTACTGTGGGGTTGGCTTTGTAGTTATTGACAACTTGGAATACTTTGTACCAACCTTCTTTCAATACCTAACATTTAGCATAGAAATTCACAATTTTAAGTGTATTGGTGAATATGTCATTATTTAATAATAACCCTTGCACATACACTCTCTGTGTGATTGAGTGAGTGCTAATCAGACATCTGACTTGAGAATTACCATTTTCCTTCTATTTAACAGGATCACCGTGAGTCATAGGAGATGGAGGTGGAGAGCAAGAAAGCAGTTTAGAAACACATTGTCCGTTACAACCTGGGGCAGTCTTGAATGACTGCAGCACTCTTGAAATGGTATCTAAATGTGTATTCAGGATGAGGTGGGGGAGGCATAGGGGAGGGTGCAGCATGTCTCTTATGTGCTTTGGCTTTTCTGCCCAATGGCCTGGAAAAAGGGCAGGAACACTCAGGGACAAGGCTTTGAAAATCCCTGCTCACTCACTACTGGAGCCTCCTTGAGGAATAGCAGGCCTGTGGAGAAAGCTGATTTCAGCACAGAGCAGGCTTCACCAGCAGAGCAGGAAATCCTCTTTCCCTCTCTCTACTGAGACAATTCAGAAAAGGCTCTGCTGGGTCCCCTTTGCTTAGTGACAGACGCACACACCTACACCTAGGAATCTCAAGCCAGCAGTGAAGGGCAACTCCCCAGGTTGGTCTCTGACTCTCTCTTCAGGTTGCAAAATAAGCTCTGTTTATCCCTCTTTAAAGATGAAGGATAAGAATTCAATTTGTTGGTCTCTTGAATAAACAACCTCTGCCTTTGCTTCAAATGGACTCTCCCCCACCTTCCCTCTCCAAATCTTCTCCACCTGGGAAACACACACACACACACACACACACACACACACACACACACAAACACACACATTTCAACAGAATAAATGCAATATTTTTATTGTTGAGAATCTGTTTATATTCAGGAAATTCGTTCTCTTTAGTTTTTGAAACTGTTAAAGAAAATATTCTGGATTCTTTTAAAAGAGCACAGAAATATGGGAGTGGTGTCAGAGGCCAATATCCTTTGGCTATTTTGAGTTACCAGCATCCCCATCAATATTAATAATTAGAATACAGGATGTTTAAGGGAAGATCAGATGATAAAAGAGGATGAAATCATCTCTAGTTCAGCTTGGTGTGGCTTAATGAAGACAAAATAGTATCATATTTTCCACGTGTAACGTGTAGTTTTGCCCAAATTTGAGAGGGAAAAATAAGGATGCGTATTGTACATGGGTATTACTAATTCCATATCAATATAAATGTTTTTAATTCTTTTATTTTTTTATTTATGCTTATGAGTTAAAAGTGTAACTCTAGAAATCAATAACCATACCTGTATACAAAATAATATCCTGGAATACGACAATCGGTTTTGTTGAACTTACAATGAACTTGCAACAATGAAGAGTTCTTGGCCTTCTATGATGCATACGTATCATAAGTTTGTTACTGGTACATAAAATTTCTTGTGCCTTGTATGTGTTCTTGTGTTTTGTAATTATCTGTTACATAAAATTTATTGTACCATATGTTAAAAAATAAATGCTAAAATTCCTTTATAATACAGAAAAATGAGTACCTAAATGTAAACAAATAAAATTTTGAATTAAAAATTAAAACGAAAGAAGTTTTTTCCCTGAAAGTTTGGGACAAAAACATGGGTGTGCATTATTCACGGGAGCACATTATACACAGGGAAATACGGTAAATGTTAGGAGGGCCAAATGAAATTTATGAAATTCCTTAACATTTTTTGATATTACTTCACAGTCAATCTGAAAACTGATATTCAGGCTTTTAGGAACCATGGGGATAACTGAATCCATCTGGAGACTCGGGTAATGGTAAAGTTAGAATGGGTCTATTATCCAATGCTCCATCTTTTCCCCTCCAGCTCCTCACTGAAACTCTTGGCTTTGGAGATGCCAGTATCATCCATGAATCTGTCATCTGAGGTGCTGCCAATGTGCTTAGCAGCCCACAGCAAGCACCCATTGAGTACGTCACATTAATATATATATATATATTAAGAAAATACATCACATAAGATATACCATCTTAACCACTATTGGTGGGAATGTAAAATAGTGCAGCTGCTATGGAAAACAGTTATGGTCGTTCCTCAAACAACTACAAATAGAATTATCATATGATTGAGCGCTTTGTAATCTGAATCTGAGTACAACTCTAACTTAACTGCCAAAACAGAGCCCAACCCTGTGGCAGGTGATGCAGCATTCTGCAAGAGTGTGAGATTCGGCAGAAAAAGCTTTGGTCACCCAGATTTGAGTTACTGACATCTTCCTTCTCCATCTCCTATATCTAGACATTAAATCCCCTTATATTTTCCCATCATTCTTTTATCTTTCATTTCCTCCCCGATCTCATCATATTGACTATCAAATTCCTGCCCATGGAGGCAGTGTCCCTGAGGTACCCAAAACATAAAAGGCAATGGAACTGAAACAGAGAATTCATTCCTTTATTCAACATATATTATCGGGCACCTTCCACTTCCTAGAAACTAAGTTCCATACTGGAAATATAGTCATAAATAAAAGAATTTATGATCTTGTGAAAGACAATAAGTGAATTAACAGATGGCTAGTCACAAAGTGTGAAAAGTCCTATGAAGGAAAACAACAGGGAGCTGTAAAAGCAGATGACAGAGAGCACGCACTTAGTCTAACGGGTCCAGGAAGGGCCAGGATGCATCCTTCGGTGGAGGCCTAAGGGAGAGCAGAAACAGGATCGCATCTTACTGCAGAAGGAGTGAGAATGGAAGCTTAGCATCAAGTCTGTGAACCCACAGTGAATGGTAGAGCTCCCTTTTGCCGGGATGAGAAAACTGTGTGCAGCACCTGCTTTTCACTTTTATACACATACCACCTGCAGTCAATGGAGCCCTGACTTCTATCAGAAGTCTTGCCTATACTTAACAGTATTTGTATAGTTTTCCTAACACCAGCAGCACCCTGCCTTCAGACTGAAGTTTCACGGTTTCATTTCAAAAGTACCTGAACTGCCTATTTCGGGTCAAGACCCTTCTCAAAAGGAGAAACCGCAGATATCCTTGAATTTCTTTCCCCCTTCCATGAACAACTGGCCCCTCTTTCCAGTGGTTCCACCTTAGTCAGACATGTCTCTCAATTATGTCCTTTGTGCTCTTTCTGTTCCCATCACCTCTGCCCTAAGTCACCTAGAGTCTTACACTAGCCTCCAAATTGGTTTCCTTGTTTCTACTCCAGCCCCTCCACCCTGGCCCTCCCTCCCCACCATGCTCTGCCCGCCACACTACCTGCAAGGTTATCATAAAGCTTAGTTCACCCCCCTCTTCCCACCCTCTCCACTCGGTCTCCCAGTTTAAAAAATTCTGCATGGTTTCTTATTTCATTCTCACAGAACTAGAAGCCTCTGCTATGTGAACAATTGCCATGTATTATTTGCTACTCTTTCCTGTGCAATCGTCCAGGATCCAAACTACATTTCTTGAAGTGATAATCACTTTGTGATGGAACTGTGTCTATACCCTGCAGAGCAAGCAGAATAGTAATAAGCAGGTTGTTTGATTAATAGCACCAGCTAATCAACTAAGCCCGTGGTGTCCTGTTTTATTGCTCCAGGCTGGTCAGAACCATGATTTGCCTTTTCATAGCTAAAATAATAAACACGAGCTCTACGTGACCAATCTGCATGTCCGGTTGCCTGTGGGGGCTAGTCATCTTCATTTTGAGCCTTTGATCTATACACCCTGGAGGTCGTTTTGGTGAGGGCGGTGTTAATTCCAAGTTCAATCATGGGTTCATTACATGAGACACTCCTCACAGAGCTCAGTGCACTGATGCTCTCTCTTTTCAAAGCAGTTGGACAGAAAACAGCCTCAAGGTGTAAACCTTTTAGTTCTGGAAGTATAAAGCAGGCAAGTTAAACATGAAAGCAGGTTTAAACTGTGTACGCTCTCAAAGGAATTCACGTGGAGGGCCCTCTTATCAGTACTACTGGACATGAGAAGAAGGGTCTGAAGAACACACACCCTCCACTGCTGAAAGAGAGAGTTGCTTCTTTGTTTCTTCCCACTAACACACACTGAGGGCTTAATTCCAAGCCTGCCAGACTCTTGGGGAATTTCCATGCTGTATCCTGAGTAGTCATGAGGGGTATATTGTACTGTTTACCTTTTATTACTTTCAAATATTCTGAAGTCTTAAATGAAGAAAGCCAAATCCTAGAGACTGCTAAATTTGTCAACAACTATCTCCACCGGAGATGGAGATGCTCAAGACGCTCTTTAGCTAAAATTAGGTTGGGTTTGGATTTCACTATTAGGGAATTCCCTAGGATTTGTAGGTGTATGACCTCATCTTCTTGCTTCAGCTTCTTCTCATCCCAAATATAAGGAGGTATTATTTTTTTCTTTTTGTTATGTTTAAATCTTATCTTTTTTAACTGCTACTTACCTTGCTTAAAATTACAATTACCAGGAAATATAACACCTTAGATATGAGAAAAATAGAGAAAAAATTATGTTAATCTAGTATTCAAAAAGTATAATTGGAACAACTTTTAATAAATCTTTCAATCACTTCCCAATTACAGTGAATCATTCACTAATCTCCACTACTGGAAAGCTAGACTTTCCACAATAGGAAATTATCTCATTCCATGTGGTTTCTCCCTATCAGGCCCCTTGCTGCCTATTGTCATGTCAGTTTCCCTGATATATACCCATCACTGCTCTATCACCTGCCTACATTGCTTCCCCAAAAGGAATTACTTCATTGATTTTGGGCTGTAATATTTATTCACTTTTAATAGAAAATGTCAGTATGGCAGGAAGGACTTGTCTGATACTTAGAATTTTTGGAAGAATTCCTAAGTCATTTACTCTGAATTAAAAAAATGCATCTTCCTTTGAAATTTCAGAGGCTAAATCAGCACATTTATTCTTAAATACATATTTATAGTCTCATAAGGCCAGATTTTAAAAAATGACTTCTGGTTTTTATGCTCCTGCAAGTTGTACTTGTCTCATTTATCCACATGTATGTCTTTATTGTTTTAAATAAATCCACTGAGATTTCCTAGTCAAACTTAAAAAGCAAAATGGGGGATATTGGTTTGGAGAAATGAAAACCACCTATTACATGTATAAACTTTTTAAATGGCACTTGGTCAAAATTCTTAAATGTAGATATTTTTATTCTGAAAAGTTCTTATAAAAATCATTGAACCTAAATCTTCCTTAGCTCTCTTCTTAAATTTACAGTGTTATTACGTCCATATATATTCTTGTTAAATGCTGTTGTATGATTAATAATCACCAGTAAAGTAAATGTTATTATCAGAGATGGGAGGAAGGGGGTGGGAGGAGGTCATGAGATGGGGAAAGGTAGAAGAATGAAGGGAGGGGTGGGAGGGTTCTATTTGTTCATCTCCTACTCCCAACAGGTTCAGAAGATGGGATTGATAGAGTAGGACTTCCTTCTTTCCTCCATTCCCAGGCCTTCACAATTGGGAAGACTCAACTGTAACCATGACTTATTAAGGAATCACCAAGAAAAGGCTAGGGAGTCAGGCATGGAAAGCAATGAACATAGAGGCTATGAACAAGTGATATCCCAATGTTGAGATCTAGACTAGGTTTTTCCTCACCATCCACCTGGAAAAGTACCCTATAAATGTGTAATGTTGGCCACTGCCAGTACACATATCATGTGTTATTACTTTGTCTTGGGGGAATAAGGATGGTTTTGGTGGGCAGGCTATCGAAGAGAGGTAGACATTTTTCATCTCAGTTCTTTTTTTGTGAAACAATTGAATAAGTCATTTTGGCCTGGGGTATAAAAATAGAAGAGGAAAATTTCTTTTTAGCAAATAATGTTATAATTCATTTCATGTTTCCATTACAAAATAAGAAGCAGTTTGACTAAACAAAATCTGGAACTGAAGTAGTTTATGACTGTGTTGTATATTATTTTTTTACCGTATGTTGACAGAAAGCCACTTTAAAAATATTGAGGATCCAAGTAGTGTTTTGTCTGAATTAATAAATTATTGCTCAAATATTTAAAACAGGATTTTTACTACATTTATGAATGCCTCAAACAGGTAGGAGATTTCAGATAAACATGGAAACAAACACAAAGAATGTTACATGGACCATTTATTTTTTAATAGTTTTATCTGAGAAATGAAATTTGACTGTTGACCATAGGTGGTGAGTGTTGCCATAGCAACCTATTCCTTAGACAGAACTGGAGGGTGATCATGGTGACAAGGGTAAAAGTCAGGAAACAGACTTGTCAAGATATATTTTGGGGCAATATGAGATCATGAATATTTTCATTCAAGGTATGTGGAGAGAAGCTCTGGGAGTCAAAGAACTTAGGTGAGAGGTACAATGTGGTGCTGTGGTTCAAGCATTTGATTATTATAGGATCTGGTTGTTTCAGTTCTCACAGTGACAGCTCTTACCTTAGGCAGCTGCAGCAATACCAGCTAAAGTGAGAAAGAAGTAAGACTACTTTCTCATACATAATAATAACAACATGAGCTCATACTTATTTTTGTTAGGTGCTCTCTTGAGTACTTCCCTATATTATTTATTGCAAGAACCCTATGAGGTAGGTAATATTGTTCTCCCCACCTTACAGATGGGACAACTGAGGCACAGGGAAGTTAAATAACATCTTTAAGGTCATGCAGCATCTAAGTGGCAGACACATATTAAGCCCAGACAAGGCATCTCTGAGTCAGTGGTGCTCTAACTTATAAGATGCTGTCACTCAACTTGACAAAAGCAGCACGGTATGAATGACGGAAATACAACAGTTTTTATTTTGCGTTTCCTCAGAACTTGAAGATCACCTTGAATGAAGGGCGGTAGCAAAATCTTTGAATGGAGTAAATAATAAGGTACTTCACCCTAAAGGAAATTTTAAGGAGAAAAAGAGTATGGGGCAGGGCAAGTCAAGGATTAATGGCTTCAAACTATTTTGGCTCTTAAGATGTGTCAGTATAATAATCTCAAGATCCATCCATTTTGTTGCAAATGGTACTATTTCATCTTCTCTTATGGCAGAGTAGTATTCCACTGTGTATATACCACATCTTTTTTTTTTTTTGACTGAGCCATCCTGCCACCTGTTGGCAACTTAGTGGCAGCTCAGCTCGGGGTGGGCATCGAACTGCTGTTGCTCAGAGCTCAGCTCACACTCTTGAGCGAGCTCTTAACCAACTGAGCCACTCAGCCAGCCCGACATCTTCTTTATCCAATCATCTATCAAAGGACACTTTGGTTGGCTCAGCAAAATAAGTCACACAGAAAAAGTCGAGAACCATATGATTTCACTGATATGTGGGATATAAAACTGAAAGCAACAAAGAAACAAAGAAACAAAAACTCTTAGACACAGACAATAGTTCAGTGGTTACCAGAGGGTAAGGGGGAGAGGGCTGGTAGATGAGGGTAAACGGGGTCAAATATATGGTGATGGAAGGATGACTCTGGGTGGTGAACAATGTGATATGTAGCTGATGTATTATAAAAATGTACACTGGAAACCTAAGTAATTTTACTAACCATTTTACCCCAATAAAGATTAATTAATAAAAAATATGTCAGTAGAACCCTTTCTACCACGTTTGAGCAGAAAGAAGGTCTATGGTGAAGAGTTATAATGCCAAGTTCATGGTCTTCCTCTGGGTGACCAACACAAGTCATTTTAACCCCGTTGTGCTTTAGCTTCCTTATCTTTCAAAAATGAGAAATGATAGCTGGCCACTTGTGTTGCAGAGATGTTGTGAAACTCCAATGATGCAATGAATGTGAAAATGGTTCATAAACTGCAGGACAAAACAGACATAAAGGGAGTATTATTGGAGTTAATGACCATCAGCATGATTTTCAGCTTTTCTTAGCCTTGATAATGAGTGTGTTTATATTTGCTTATCTAGGGAGGATGTGAGACTGGAATCTGGTTTTGAAAGGCAAACAGTTCGGGCTAGAAGGTTATTCGGGCAGAGTACAGAGAAAGAAATCTATTGAAAATGGCTTGGTAGGATTGGTAGCTTTTATATGAGCTAACATATATTGACAGATTGCTGTTTGCCAGGCACTGCCTATGCACTTCGGCTGCTTTCATTCATTTATTCTACACAATAGCCTTATACCTTAGGTACCATTTCTAATTTCCCAACATTTATAGATGAGGACACAGGAGAAGATAGGGAAAAAAATAAACTCACTCAAGGTTGCAAAGAGAGTAAGTTACAAATCTAGGTCTTGACACCTGGCACTGGCCTCCAAAGTCATTGCTTTTACCTGCTATACTGTACTGTCTCTAGATTACATATTATTATTACAGTAAAAATAGGTGGGAGAGCAATGCATCAGCTTATGTGTGCATTAATTATTTTTATTTGTTTGTTTTGAGTAAAATGAAAAGCAACATTTTTCTTCAGAACTACCTGGGTGATGCACATGTTTTACTTTTGAGAGAGCTAGAGAGCATTAACTCTTGATATAAGAGCCAATTTTTAAAATACCAGTTATTTCACAGGTGGACAGTTTTATGCAAATGACAATAAAAGTGAAGCCGTTAACTTCCAGCCAAGATGCCCAGGGATGCCATCATCCATCCAACAGTGTTAGGCAGCAACTCTAGATGCTAAATGCTCCCAGGAATAAAGGGTGCATACATCAGTATGCCTGCTTTCTGGGAGCTTTCAGTCTAAGTGTAGAGATAGGATATGGACATGGTAGAAAAAGGAAGCAAACAAGAAATTCAAATAAAATATTAAAAGCCTTCAAAAGAATATTAGTACTTATGCTGGGGTTGGGGGTAGGGTATGATGATGGCTTGGCTTTCCCACCCTTTTTGTTTATAAGGAACATTCTCATTTGTTTCCTGATGTAGTCCTTTAACTCTATTGTTGATACGTGTTACAGGTTATTAGCTTATTCCTCTGCCCATGTCTCACAAGCTCCTTGCTTACTCATGACCCATGCTTGGCATATGCCATGAGTTTTGCCTGCATGCGATAAGCAACCAACTTAATATCTATACTTAACACTTCTTATGCATTTCTTGCATCTTGTTTGTTTTATAGTTTTTATAGCTGATTTAAAATTCTTAAATAATACCCCAGACTCTTATTAGAAGAGGTGATGTGACATGATCTATCTTTAGTGCTTAAGTAAATTTAAGTAAATTTCAAAACATGGAAATGTAGAGACTGGAGAGAAGAGAGCCAAGAATAATGCGCACAGATGGCAAAAAGGAGAAGTAAGATAATCCAAGTTAAAAAAAAAGTCAGGTAGTTAGGAAAGCCAAGATTTCTTTAAAAAATATCATGGAAGTCAAAGGAAAGAGTTTCAAATTGAGCAGATGCAGAAAGATAAATATGCAAATTACATAGACCTGATACTGTTGTTTCCTCTACCAGAGCAGCTAAATTTTCCAAATCAAATTATTTCTTGTGACACAACATCATATTGGGGGCGGGGGGTAGGGCATGCAGCAGGAATGGGAAAGATTATTGGATATTAAAATTTCCCTACAAAATGTGGATAATACATGGGGACTACATCTTTTCCTTTTAAATTTATTTTCTGTTTTTATCAGGTTATACATGCACTTGATTTAGAATCAAGCAGTGTTAACAAGGCTTGTGACTAAAACAGCACTCCCCCGATCACTGCCCCTTATTTCATACTTCTCACATCTTTGTATTTGATATTGACTTCCACATCTTTAATTAACATGTTTATATTTTAACTTCTTGATGTTCCAGCTTTAGATTGGAAGAAAAACGAGGGCTTAACTCTTTTTCAGCCACTACCCACTATGTATACACGTATCCTTCCTGACTCTTACCTGCCAATATAGTTCTATTTTTTTCAATAAATTTTTAATGTTTACAATTGTTTTAGATTTACAGAAGAGTTGCAAGGGTAGTAGAGAGAGTTCGAGTGTACCCTGCACCCAGTTCCCCATATTGCTGGATCTCCTGTGTTCATTAAGTATACTGGCATCTCATCCTTTGTTACTCAAAGCGGCCTCTGAGCCTCAGTCTATTCCAGTATAGGTGGTTCATCTCTCAGTCGCTGGCCCTCTGCAGTCTTAGGAACTGCATTCACCTTTGTCTTTCCCTTGTGTGGTTTCCTTGATTCTATGTATATGTCTTTTCTTTCTCTCTATGTGTCTCCCTGTCTCTCATTTTTCAATCTGTTTTATTTATGTTCACTTCATCATTTCATGGAGCACATCCTCCACAGAGAATCTGCATGTCTGACAATAACTTTATTTTACTCTTGCATTTAGTTGATATTTGTCAGAACTGGAATTTTAGGAAGGAAATAACTTTCCCTTAGTATTGTGAAGCATTACTTGATTGTTTTCTACATTCTGGGGTTGTGCTTGTGATAGTCAAGACATTCTTCTTAAGCTTTCTTATGAAACCTGTTTTTTCTTCCTTGGTAATTTTAGAATCTTCTTTGTTTCCTACTTTGTCTTCTGAAACCTCTGCTTTATTCTCTAAACATTATAGGAATCTTGTCAACTTTTCTGGATTTAAGAGCAATGTACTAAACAATGTATTATTGAAAGCTATGTGTACAAGTGTGTGGCTTGTTGTCTAATGGCTTTCCTTTAATAGCTAATAGAACCTCCAGTGTCAGTTCTCACATAATTCTTTCCTTTTAACTAGTTAGACTAGTTAGAGTCCTCAGAGAAAGTGCTTCTAATCTCCCACCTGCAGGGAAAAAACCTGGCTCCTCACCCACTATTTTGAGGTGCAGTCTTTCAGTCTAGATACAGTATGTTTCATATTTTCAGAGATTAAATGTCCCGGGGTGAGGAAGGACCTATCATCCAGCTGCACCAGGAAGAGGAGAAAACCTGAGAATCTAACTCCTTTTTTCAAAGACTTTCAGTTATAATTTATTTTTTGGTTCCAATCTTCCCCCAGGGGTTAGTGGCATTGTTAATTTGAATCTATTGAGAGTTCTTCAGTATAATTTTAACTTGCTCCACAGATTCCCACTGCCAATTTAGGGTTTAGTATTTTACTTCATCTGCTTTGTAGTTTCCAAAAATGTGTCACCTTAGTTTTTTCTCCAATTACCTTTGTCCTTGTTATGCTATTGTAAAAATTCCTTTATTGTTGTGTTACTGGAGTTTGAACAAGGAATGGAAGCTAATGCATATGGTCAACCTACCTTTTTAACAGGGGTCACACCATCATAGACCCAATTAGAGCATGTGTATTAGAAAGGAAACAAAAATTCACATATCCATAGGTATTTCCTCTCATTGGATGGGAAACTGGGACAGAAATTAGAATAAATGCAGAATGTTGAATGATTTGAGATTTGCCAAAGACCTCTAACTGGACTATTCTAAATTCATAAGCCTTTCTTAACTGTTTAAGTTTCAGTTTCTCTGAATGTTATGAGTCCTTAAAGCAGAGAGTTCATGAGAGTGGAAAGCAGTTGCATCATGCTCCAAAACAACTTTCAATGTTTACTGGAAAAATTTTTTTGCCTTAAAGAGAGAAGGTTAAGACTCCAGGAAGCTTATCTTGGAACTCTCAGATAAAACTATTTACACAATGACTGAATAAACATATTGGTTAATGATGACAACAAAGGTTATGATATAATATGAAGATAAACACAAATCTTGGGACAAAGTAACTGTGGTAAAGATTAAGGATATCCTTAGGAAATAACTTTCTCACTGCATGGTTAAGAGTAAGCTAACTTGTCAATCTAAGCATATGCTCGTGTGAATTGGATAACTGAATTCTTGTTACAATAGAATTTATACTATAGAATTAAATGGAATAAGAGAAGAATATGTTATAGAACTATTCCTCAGTAAAGATGCACAAATACACTGAATACATTTCTGCAAAAGTATAAAATGTCAAAAATGAGTATGAAAATAAATATAAAAGTTAAATAGATTAGTACTATATATAGTCTATAGAGCTCAGACCAAAAATAGCTTGTGTTCCATACTAAGAGGTTTAAAAATACAGAAGAACCCTGAAAGCTTTGAATAAGGAAAACAACAGGCTGTGTCTGACAATGTCAGAAGTATTGTGAATATATTGGAAAGGCTGGCTAAGGGAAGATAGTTAGGAGGCTATTGTAGGTGCTTGATTTAATGTGGTAGCGAAGGGAGCAGAAGTCACAAGGATGACTCTTACATTCTGAGTGACAATATACCTTGTTTCCATTAACTAAAATAGAAAGTATAGTAGTGTAAACAAGACTTCCCCAGAGCCTGAGAGTCAATGTATAAAATAACTCATTATAAATAAGATTAACTAGATAGACGCTAAAACTAACATTTTCTTAACCAAAGTTGGGCAGTACAGACAAAGTCAAGCTATATGAGTGAATGTGCGTGCATATACAGAGGGTGCCAAAAACATGTATACACATTTTAAAAAAGGAAAAGAAAATTGTATTACAATTGTAATACTCAATATATACCAATAACGAAAGACGAATACAAGTCACGTTTGACTTCTGCAATGACAGAGATGCTCAGAGTGGTTACCATCAACATCCAGACACTTCTGATTATGGCAAACTACTGCTTGAGCAATGTTGACCAAAGTGTCCATTTATATACATTTTTCTGGGGCACCCCTGTATATAAAAATACTGCTATGGGGTAGTCTGACAGCTCCCTGTGCCAATTTAGAACATGATAAATTTAGAAGATAATTTGTCAAAGAGTAGAGAAAGTGGTATGTGTTCAGCACTTTTCATTGATAAGAAAGACAGAATATGGAGAGAGAAACTAGAATATCATTAAAGAACTAGCCCCTTACCTGCAGCAGAGATGTTGTATATGGTCTCTCTTTGGCCTGCATGTATCTTCAGAGGGCTCAGAGACCTGTTTGAATATCTATCTCTCTGCTTATAGTTCCGTTTATCATGTGGCTTCTCTTTTTTTTTTTTTTTTTTTTAAGATTTTATTGGGGAATTGGCGGAGGGGAACAGCGTTGGGGAATCGGGGAAGGGGAACAGACAAGTTGCTGTCTTTTTGTCCTTCAGTCTAGTTGCGGAGGATGTTGCTTCACTGTTGGTATCGTCATTGCGCTCTTCCCGGATGAGGCAGATCGGCCGCTGGCCTCTGGATGTCGCTCACTGCGGCTATTGGCAGCTCACGCTTGGCTGCCAGCCGCTCACGCTGGCTGCGGGCCACTCACTGTAGCCTATGGCAGCCCACTGCAGCAGGGGCTGCAGCCCACACCATCACCGGGGCTTGCACAGCCCAGCTCCAGATGGAGCTGTTGTTAGCTGTGGAGGGCAGTGTCACTGGCCCTCATGTGGGATCCGAACCGGGGCCGCTGGCATCCCAAAACGAGCGCTTAACCAATGCGCCACTCGGCCGGCCCTCATGTGGCTTCTCTTATTGCTATCTTCAGGAGTAGACAAAGAGTTATTTTCAGATACACTGATCCATATGAAAAAAAAATTATTTTTTTAGTATAAGTTATAAAATTGGGAATTTAGTAAATGTCTCTTGTGAACATACGAGGTTACTTGATTCCCCTATCTATAGCTGGCTTTACACCATGGGACAAAATTAGTTTTATGAACCAGAAAAGCTGAGGGCTGGGCCTGAACTATGATAAATTCACTAAATTCCACCCTGGGAGACCACTAGGCAGACAACCAACTTGGAGTGCTAGACTTTATAGGTAGTGGAAGCTGCTGTAGGAGTGAGTGAGATGCCAAAGGAAGAGCATGTAAAGTGAGAAGAAAAGTGGGTTAGGAATTTGCACACACTAACATAGAAGGACAAAACAATTGGCAGATTTTCCTTTTCAGGAATATTTATCAGGCGCCAACAACCCAAGCAAAGATTTTAAGTTTCAGTGTTTAAGATTTAAATGAGGATGATGGTAGCAACAAGAAAGGAAAATACAAAATGACTGTGAGAGAGATTGTGAAAAAATAGCAAACTTATTAGGTAATGAAACATGGGGTTCCCAGGAAGAAAACAGCAACAAAGTTGAGATCTTGAACTGAGAGAATGGAATAGCAATTTAAATGGCACAGTAGAAGAATGTTATAAAATATTTAGTTATGGTGGAAAAGCAAGAATTTGTTTGGGGTCATAGCAAATAGATATTGATAAGACATAAGGTGAGGTTTTGAGCAGCTATCTTATTTTTGTATCCATATATTTATTCATTGGGTATATACCCTTATAGGTAGTTAGAATGCAACACTGGAGGAGTTTGGGTTTGAGCTTTTGGCTAGACAGAAAGATTTGGATAGTATTCACATGACAGCATCATTTGATACAAACTGAATAAGAGACATTTCTGCTGGGTGAAGGGAAGTGGAGAGAATACCAGATCTTATAAGCAGGACTTATAGGGGAATAGCTAGAGGCTGAAGTCAGAGAAATCTGAGCACAATATGTATAATACAGAGTCCTGGAAACTAAGAGGAAAATTTCAAAAAGAAAAGTTTCCAGTTTCTAGTTCCACTTATAAGAAGCTTAAAAGCCACCACTTCATCTTAACAACAAGTAAAAAGGTGAACAAACTGAAAAAAAAAATCAATGATTCTTCTTATGCCTAGCAGAGAAGTGGGGTCACAAGGTAAGCCACTGCCTCCAAAATTAGAGACAGACAGGCAGATACAGAGAATCACACTTACCTGAACGGAAACCCATGAGCAGAAACCAGTATGGGAACCAATGTTGGGGTAGGAAATATCTGTACTGCAATCGATGAATTGCTAGAGTCTCAACGTGGGCAAACCTGAGAGATAAAAACTCCACGGGGACCCAGTTATTGGGAAGCCTTCACACTTTTGTGAGTTTTACCTCCAGCATCTCACAATGAAAAGCAGAGAAAAACCTCCTTGTGTTTTCACGGGAGGAAGAAGAAACTAGCCATTTTGAAATATGACATAACATTCTGTTTAACGAGGGCTGCCAGGAGGAGAAACTACTGGCTTAACCTGCTGGGGTTTTATCAGAGCCTAACCAGCCAGGGGGAAAGAAAATACCCAACTCCAACCTGCTCTAACCTTCAATGTGGGAGAAGGAAAATACCAAACAGTACCCTCTAGTCATCCTGAACCACCTATAGAAGTGAAAAACAAAACAAAATCTGAGAAACACTTGTGAAGTTTATAGCCCAGAGGCACAGTCTCACTAAAAGACTGAAACCTTATTATAGGACAGTAGAATGCTTTATTTCCCCCAATGCCTTTGCCATATTACTACAGACCTGTCAGTTTCTTTTACAGATGTCCCCTTTTCAATTAAAAAAAAAATGACAAGATACACTAAAAAGCAAAAAACAAAGTTTGAAGGGGCAGAGCGTGCACCAGATCCAGTTATGGCAGGGATGTTGAAATGACCAGACCATAAATTTAAGTCAACTATGGCTAATATACTAAGGACTCTAATAGAAAAGTAGGCAACATGCAAGAACAGATAGGTAATGTAAGCAGAGAGATGGGCATTCTAAGACAGAATAAAAAACAGGTAATACGGATCAAAGAGAAATGAAGGATGCCTTTGATGGACTCATTAGTAGAATGGATGGGCTTGTTAGTAGAATGCTGAGAAAAGAATCTCTGAGCTTGAGGATATGTCAATAGAAACTTCTAAACTAAAAGCAAATAGAAAAAAAGGCTGAAAAAGGAGAACACAGTTTCCAAGAATTGTGGGACAACTATGAAAGGCATAACATACAGGTAATAGGAATACCAAAGATTTACAGGTGTCAATAAACATATGAAAAGATGCTCAAAAGTCATATGTCAATAGGGAATTGCAAGTTAAAGCAACAATGAGACTGCTACACAGCTCTTAGAATGGCCAAAATTCATAACATTGACAACACCAAATGCTGGTGAGGATGTGGGGCAACAGGAACCCTCATACATTGCTGGTGGGAATGTAAAATGGTACGGCCACTTTGGGAGACAATTTAGTAGTTTCAAAAAACAACACACTTTTACATATGATCCAGCAATCAAGCTCCTTGATATTTATTTACCCAAAGGGCTCCTTTGAAAGATAAAAACTTGTGTCCATACAAAACCCTGCACACAGCAGCTAATTGTTAAAACTTGGAAGCAACCAAGATGTCCTTCAGTAGGTGAATGGGTAAATAAACTGGTACATCTAGACAATGGAATATTATTCAGTGCTAAAATAAAATGAGCTATCGAGCCATAAAAAGACATGAAAGAACTGTAAATGTATATCACTAAGTGAAAGAAGTTCATCTGAAAAGGCTACATACTGTATGATTCCAACTATGACATTTTGGGAAAGGCAAAACTAACAAGACAATAAAAAGATCAGTGACTGCAAAAGGTTTGGGGGGAGGTAGGGATGAATCAGCAGAGCACAGAGGATTTTTATGGCACTGAAACTGTTCTGTATGATATTATAATGTTGGATACATGTCATTGTACATTTGTCAAAACCCATAGAATGTACAACACCAAGAGCGAACTATAATGTAAAGTATGGACTTTGGGTGATAACAGTGTGTCATGTGGATTCATCAATTGTAACAAGTGTACCTCTGGTGTGGCCCATTGATAATGGGGGTGGTGCGTCTTTGTGTATGGGGCGGGGGGAGCAAGGGTTATATGGGAATTATCTGTACTTTTCACTCAATTTTGCTGTGGAAAACTGCTCTCAAAACTGAAGTCTATTGGGCTGGCTGAGTGGCGTGATGGTTAAGCGCTGGCTTGGGACGCCAGCGGCCAGGGTTCAGATCCCACATATGAGGGCCAGTGATACTGCCCTTAAAAAAAAAACCTGAAGTCTATTACAAAAAGACAGAAAGAAGGAAAATGTGCTCATTAATGACTTGTTATAGAAAGGGAAAAGACAACTAAGAAAAACCTGTGTTATCCATGAAACAGGCACTCCAATCAGGTGGGAATAGCTGATGGGTCTTAAGAAGAGGGGAGAAGGCATTTCAGCAACCTCTCCTCAGTAAGAAATACACATCTCCAGGGAAGAGTAGTCCTCAGCTCTCATCTAACAATGATTATTTAAATTCACACAATTCTCATTTCCCTGAGAGATTCCTGCCCTGAAAGCTTTGACCTTTCCACCTACATCCATCGCCTGAACTAGGTCCAGGTGCACCTGCTGAATTTGGGGCAGGCCTTGCAGTGCAAATTACTGCAACAGGTAATGTAACAGACTAACAAGATTTGGGCCACTTGGCTGACTACTCCCCAGTTTTATCTGGAGAAGGCTGGACATTTCTCATTTAGGAGAAATCCACTTTTTTTTTTCTTTTCATTCAGTTTGGTCAAACTAACCAATGTATTTATACATAGACAGAACAAGTAAATGCCTCAACCAAATA
Organism: Aselliscus stoliczkanus; assembly: GCA_033961575.1. Taxonomy (NCBI): domain Eukaryota; kingdom Metazoa; phylum Chordata; class Mammalia; order Chiroptera; family Hipposideridae; genus Aselliscus; species Aselliscus stoliczkanus. The sequence goes on along the minus strand of CM066732.1, from coordinate 72,890,462 downwards.
AAATACAATCTACATAACAGCCATTGATAACTTAGACAAGTGTTATCAAAGTATGATCCCTAGACCAGCAACTTAAGTACACTGGTAACTTATTAGAATTGCAAATTCTTGGCCCACCCCAAATGTACTGAAGGGTAGGGCTGAACAATGAATGTGCTTTATTAAGCCCTTTACCAAATTTATCAAGAATTTTTCAGCCCACACACACACGTGTGACCATTAAAAATTGAGAGGGATCTCTCAGCTGCGGAGGTGCCCCCTGAGGAGTGAGGGTTCTCAGCCCCAGACCAGGCTCCCCAGCCCAGGGATCCAGTGCTGAGGAAAGGAATCCCCATAACTTTTGGCTGTGAAAACCAGTGGAGGCTGTGGCTGAGTGAGATGGAGGGTGGCTGCAGTCCCTGGTGGTCCTTCTAAAGGGTTCACTCATGGACTTACTCACGGATGGACTCACTGGCTCCGAGCTCCAGGCCTAAGGAGCAGCTTGAAAGGTGCCAATGTCATACAGGGAAGAATTGTATTGTCTGACTTCAGGAAGAGGACTGGAGGGGCAGCTATCTCCCAGATGAAGGAACTGACAGAAGCCATTGTTTATTTGTTGAAACTTGCCCCCTACTGGTGTTCAGACGAAGGTATCTGCCATATCTAAGTCTCCATCAACCTGGTTGACACCATTTGTTTGCCCTGCCCTGGTGATTCCCTGAGACCCCGCCCCACCCACCTTGCAGGCACACCCAAACCACTTCCAGTGTCTTTTCCATACAAACGGCCAGTCGTGACTCATGCTGCAGATTTTCCTAAAATCTCTTAAAGGCTCACAAAACACAAACAAGCACCATCTGGCCTCAGTATGCCCCATACCTCTGGCTGAGCAGTCCCAGGCCAGACACTAGCAACAGCCAGCCCTTATTCATGGCTTGGCCTCTTAAGACACCTCCAAGTCTAGCACAAGTGGTAGTCATCTGTGGATTGCTCTGTGGCTCATGCCAGGTGGCCCTGGGCAAGGAACAGGTTGCAGCTGAACTTAGCCAACAATAGGGTCCCACCTAGGAAGCCCCAGGGCTTGCATGCCCAGTGGCCAGCTTCAAACACATAGGGGGCATCACCTGGCTGCCTCCAAGAACAACACACCCAAAGGGCAGACCAGGCAGGCACCAGAGCCCTATTAAAGTGAATCCTGCCCCATAAGGTCAGACCCTGCACAATAGTTCCTCCACTATAGTCATGGCAAGTCCTTACAACCAATCAGCACAAGGATCAATCCCTCTCATTGACATGCAAACAGAAACCAAGACTCAACAACAACAGGAGGGCACACACAACCCAAATAAGGGACACACCCAGAGCTCCTGGCTCAGGTGACCAGAAAGACTGCACCACTGGGCCCCATAAGACATATACTACATAAGGTTGCTCTACCGAGACTGGGAGGCATAGCAGCCCTACTTAATATATAGAAACAAATACAGGGAGGCAGCCAAAATGGGAAGACAAACATACGCAAATGAAAGAACAGAACAAAACCCCAGAAAAAGAACTAAACAAAATGGAAACAACTAATCTACCAGATGCAGAGTTCCAAACACTGGTTATAGGAACTCTCAATGATCTCAGGGAGAATTTCAACAACAGATAGGAAATATAAAAATGGATACAGAAGGGCCAGTTGAGTGGCACGGTGGTAAAGCACTGGCTTAGGAAGCCAGCGGCCCCGGTTCGGGTCCCACATATGAGGGCCAGTGACACTGCCCTCAAAAAAAAAAAAAAATGGATACAGAAAACATAAAAAAGAAACAGTTAGAAATAAAGAATACATTAGAGGGAATCAACAGTAGGTTAGATGAAGCTGAGGATTGAATCAATGATTTAGAAGATAAGGTAGCAGAAAACACCCAAACAAGAACAACAAAAAGAAAAAAAAGAACCCAAAAAATGAGGACAGTTTAATGGGCCTTTGGGACAACATCATGCATACCAACATTCAAATCATAGGAGTACCAGAGAGAGAGCAAGGAATTGAAAACCTATTTGAACAAATAACATCTGAAAACTTCTGTAACCTGGTGAAGGAAATAGACATACAAGCCCAGAAAGTGCAGAGGGTCCCAAACAAGACGAACCAAAAGAGGCCCACATGAAGACACACCATAATTAAAATGCCAAAGGTTAAAGACAAAGAATCTTAAAAACAGCAGGAGAGATGCAGTCAGTTACCTACAAGGGAGCTCCCATAAGTCTATAAGCTGATTTTTCAACAGACACTTTGCAGGCCAGAAAGGATTGGAAGGAACTATGCGAAGTGATGAAAAGGAAGGATCTACAACCAAGATTACTCTACCCAGCAAAGCTATCATTTAGAATTAAAGGACAGATAAAGAACTTCTCAGATAAGAAAAAGCTAAAGGAGCTTACCAAACCAGAATTACATGAAATCTTAGAGGGGCTTCTTTAAGATGAAAAAAATAATAAATCAAAAATATGAATAATAAAACAGCAATAATTATATATCTATCAATAAATATTTTCAATGTAAATGGATTAAATACTCCAATCAAAAGATAGTGTGGTTGAGTGGATAAGAGAACAAAACCTTTACATATGCTGCCTATAAGAGACTCACTTCACATCGAAAGACATACACAGACTGAAAGTAAAGCAAGGGAAGAAGATATTTCATGAAAATGGAAAAAAAAAACAAAACTGAAGTAGCAATACTTACGCCAGACAAAATAGAGTTTAAAACAAAGGCTATAACAAAAGACAAAGAAGGACCTAGTAATCCCACTCCTGGCTATTTATCCGAAGAAACCCAAAACTCTACTTTGATCAGACGTGTGCATCCACATGTTCATTGTAGCATTGTTTACATTGGTCAAGGTGTGGAGGCAGCCTGGGTGTCCATCAATAGATTAATGGATAAAGAGGAAGTGGTATATACAAGGTGCAACAATTAAGTTCATGAACTGTTGCACGATGTTGCTAACCTTTGTTGATGTCAGAGGAGTTATGCATTATGAATTTGTACCAACTGGACAAACAGTTAACCAAGTTTACCATTTGGAAGTGCTGAAAAGCCTGCATGAAAAAGTTAGATGACCTAAACTTTTCACCAACAGTTCATGGCTCTTGTATCACGACAACACACCCGCTCACATTGCACTGTCTGGGAGGGAGTTTTTAGCCAGTAAATAAATAACTGTATTGGAACTCCCTCCATACTCACCTGATCTGGCCCCCAATGACTTTTTTCTTGACCCAAAGAGAAAGAAAATATTGAAAGGAAGACATTTTGATGACATTCAGGACATCAAGGGTAATATGATGACAGCTCTGAAGGCCGTTCCAGAAAAAAAGTTCCAAAATTGCTTTGAAGGGTGGACTAGGTGCTGGCATCAGTGCATAGCATCTTAAGGGGAGTACTTCAAAGGTGACCAGAGTGATATTCAGCAATGAGGTATGTAGAATTTTTTCCTAGAATGAGTTCACAAACTTCATTGTCAGACCTTGTGTATACAATGGAATATTGCTTGGCTGTAAAAGGGAATGAGTTCTTCCCATCTGCAGCAGCATGGATGGACCTGGAAGGTATTGTGCCAAGTGGAGTATGTCAGATAGAGAAAGGTGCAATGTGATTTCACTTGTATGTGAAATCTAAAGAACAAAATAAGCAAACAAACAATACAGAAAGACACTCAGACACAGAGAACATTTTGATAGTTGCCAGATGGGAGAGGGGTTGAGGGCTGGGTGAAAAAAGTGAAGGGATGAAGAAGGACAAGTTGGTTGTTACAAAATTGTCATGGGTTTATAAAGTAAAGCATAGGGAATATAATCAATAATATGGTAATAACTATGTACAGTGCCAGGTGGATACTGGACTTGTCAGGGGGATCACTTCAATGTTGTACACCTGAATTAATGTAAAATAATATTGAATGTCAACTGTGATTGAAAATTTTAAAAAGGGGCAAAATAGTGAAGAAGGGGAATGAGAGATTCAAATTTCCAGGTATAAAATATGTAAGTCATGGGGATGTAATGTACAGCATAGGGAATATAATCAATAATATTGTGATAGCATGGTACAGTGTCAGATGGTTGTTGGACTTATTTCTTTAGGGACATAAATGTTGAATCACTATGGTGTACACCTGAAACTAATATAATATTGTATGTTAGCTATATTTTAATAAAAATTTTAAAACAGAATTTTTCAGATGATAAAATAATTCTTTTTTTTTTTTTTTTTGAGGGCAGTGTCACTGGCCCTCATATGTGGGACCCAAACCGGGGCTGCTGGCTTCCGAAGCCAGTGCTTAACCACTGCGCCACTCGGCCGGCCCTAAAATATTCTTTATTAGTCATTTACTCAACAATCATTACTGGGCAGCAAGCATTTGGGCAAGATTTGTTGAATAAATTAATGAATAAGTCAATGAATCAGAACCCATTTTTCCCAGGCTCCAGGGAGGGAGAAAAACAAAACAATACCTACTTTCCAAGATCTGATAAAGTGATTTCATTTGTGCCTTACCTATTAAGTACACAAAGCACACCTGATTACTTTTTCTGTTGTGCAACAATTGGACTTTTTATCTTGCCTAATTGTCACCCAATCTTTAGATAATTTCACAAGTACCAGTTTTGATATGTCTTAAGACTTACAGAAGACACTATCTCGCCTTGGCAATGTTCAGACATTTCTAATTTGTCTTAGCCCAATACTTTTTAGAATAAAACAAAAACAAACTAGATGTTTACATTTTTAAAATTATTTTAGTATTTTGACCTTGAAATTACGTTGACAATAATTTCCAAGGCCAGGAAAGGAAGTTTTAATTAAAAATAATTATCTTAAATTGATATATAATGCTCCTTGGCCACGAAGCACAGAGTTCAGAAAAGGAATGTAGACAGAGTAGTTCCTGAACCATGTCAGATCGATTGACTTTCCAGCATTAGTTCCTTTCTGTTCTGCCATTCCCCATCCTTCTAGCCCGTAAGTCTGTGTTTTATCTGTTGCCCTATAGTTCTTCATACCACTCCTCTTATTAAATTACTTTCTACCCTTCTTGGAGAGGAAATATTTTTTCTTAAGTATTTACCCTTTTCATGGAGCGGCTGTGAAGAGTGCTTAATGTTCCTTGCCTCTGCCTTCTCTCTCTCTCTCTCTCTCTCTCTCTCTCTCTCTCTCTCTCTCTCTCTCTCTCCATTGAATCTGCAAGACATTAGGAAACCTGGGTGTCACTGTGTGAGCAGGCTATATATTATGGTCAGCAGTAACAAGACATTATTGTCTTTAACCAGTATCAAATGACTCCACATCTAATTTCTGCCTTGTGAGTATGTGGAAGAGTTTGCTGAGGAACTGAGAGGGAGAGTGGGGAATGAGGAGGAGTCGAGTGAGGATAGGGGGGAAGGGAAGATAGACAGCCATGATGGCTGACCTTAGGCTTAGCAGCATGACATCATGAAGATGTGTGTAGCCTGATTCAAATACAAGAAAGATAAGTTTTGAAACCCATGACAAAACAAATAGTGCTGTTCCTGTAATCTAAAGTGTTAGTGTTGTAGAAAAATTACAATGTTCACAATCTTTGTCAATCCTCAGTTGATAAAATTCAAAAGTGACTCAGTGATCTGAAAAATACAGGGAATTTGTGCGTAGCCAGATAACAAATTTTAAAAAAATTGTTAACAATGTAAAATGGTTTGATAAAAGAAAAACAAAAGAGAAACTTCTCAGATTGCTCTGTTGTTCCAAATTCTTAATTGGGTATTGAAATTCAGTTTTATTTTCCTTGGATTTGAAGCTGAATTTTATCTTCAGGAAATAACCTGGAAAGCTATTCTTATTCATTTCCTGCTTTGCATATATCAAGTTTCAATCAGGAAAATGAAAAGGGAGGAAAAGAATGAAGTATGAAGTCAAATAAAAGACTACTAAAATAACTCTCCTAAAATGAAAACAAACTATGCAAAAGCCAGCTAGAATGTGCTAAAAAAATTAGACAAGTTGAAAAATTAAAGCAAGAATTTCATTAGTACGTTTTTAAATATGCAAAATGTTTCTTAGGCTTTGGGTATAAAAATGGGCAAGCATTAGTGCTTTCTAGTTAAAACTCTAAGAATAATGTCTTTTTATAATAATGCCTGGTTTTAAATTTATAATAATGCCTGGCTATACCATAGTATGGTTTTCTATTTCCCATTTGACATTAAATATGAAGCTTATTTTTATATAAAATAGGGAATGTTATTAAGAAAGAGTGTTAGCGGCAAGTGTTGCGCATCAGAAATCAGAAACTGCCTACTGCACGTCCAACGCTGATTTGAGTTACCTTTTTTATGAACAAGGCTGTTTTGTTGACGCTGAATAAGACAGAAAAGTAAATAGCATACAGAGAGGAAATGAGCATTTCTTTCATATAACAAAAGGGCACGCTACTGAATAAATTAAATGGAACTAAGAAAAGATGAAGATACCAGTACTTTAAAAGCAGAAAGCTAAAAGGCATAAGCAAACAGAACCAAACAAACAGAGTAATGCTGATGAGAGTGGAATTTACACTTTCTACACCACACTTGCCATTTTCATTGAATTTCAAAATAGGTCATTGTGTCAGAGTCCTGCAGTGGTGTCATTAAGGATATTTGACTGCTTATGAGAAAACATCCCTTACTTCAGGGAACTGCCATCACCTATACTTCAAAAATAGTTCATCATCATGTTTTTAATGACATGTTACTTGTGATTTGTCTTTATGAATAAAAATTAAGAGGATAGGATTATTACTAAGTTTTCTCCAACAACTAGTGCTTTATGACTGCATGACTAATAGGGAAGAAAAACAAAAACAGTTACCATTAGCTTCACAGAAAGAAAGTAGGAATACTTCCATTTCTTAATTCAGATTGGCTGTTACTACAAATCTGACTGCTTCAGTGAAAAGATCTTCCTGGTTTTGCCTGTTACTACCAGATAATCTTTCAATGTTTGGTAACATGTCTACTTTTAGACAGTAATGTTTTCTTTCCCCCCTTCTATACAGAACGTGAGAATCAATCATTCTTCTCCTTAGTGGGTCCTCCCAGCAGTTCTGGACCCCAAGAGATGAATTTCTGAAGCTTGCTTGTCCTCCAAGCATTTTGTAAACTCACTGAAAACCCTAAGTAAAGGTGTAAACAGCTTCCTGTGGCTTATTAATTTTACTGCTGTTACAGTACTCACATCCTTTCCTTTGCCAAAATAAAAATCCCCAATATATTCATAAATGCTGAAAATTTCATAAACATAGTCAAAGTATCTCATGTATTATAAATGCTTTCTTTCTACATTCAGTTCAACTTCTCTGGTGCTAATTATCCCCAGAATATTTCTGAATTTGTTTTTTTTTAATTCACTCTTGAGAGCAATGGACTATAAGTGCATTCTAATTGCTTAGAATATTCTACTTATATATCTCTGATAGTTGTGTATCCAATTCTTTTAACATTAGCGATTGTGTTCTTATAATCTATTCAAATAGAAGAAGGAAGCTGCAAAAAAATCTGGACTCTGTTTATATACAGAATTTGGAGTATAATTATTTTTCATAAGGAAGCTTTATAGGTGTTTTGGACTTTTTATGCTTCTTACTATCACACTGAGAAAATTGGGTTCAGGTAAATTTACATTATTTTTCACATGCTTTTAGCAATGTCCGAGTAAACAATGTTCAGTATCCCAAATGTCTATAACACAGGATTTCGCTGAAGTATTTCACTTTTTATCCACTGGCATATATTCTACCTCCCCTGGGTTTCATTCATTTTAACAAATTTTTATTAAAAGTCACTAATGTTTTAGGCATTGTTTCAGCTTGCAGGACTATGAACAAATGAAATAACATGTCAGTCCTCATGGAGCTTACATCCTAGGAGGGGAGAGAGGCAATAGACAAAACACATCAACATGCTACACAGTATCAGGTAACGATGAATGCTATGAAAAACATGATGGTAAGCATGTTTTCATACTCACTATCAGTGAGTATGAAACGGCTATTTTAGGTGGGTGATCAGGAAAGCCTTCTCAAAGAAGGTTTGAGCTTCGAATGACTTATTGCTCCTATTGGAAAAACCCACTCACTTTTACAGCTCTTATTTGTCTAGGTAGCTGATATTCTTGAGCCCTGCTGATGACATTATAATGAACTTAAGCCCTATATCTGAATAAGGGTCTATGAGACAACTTAGTAAGACTTTCTATTACTGAGACCCTACTGGATTTGTAGCACTAAAGGTGACATATAAGATCAACATGATTAAATATCATAGTATATGATGATTGTGATGATGATGATGATATATGAGTAAAATAACAGGCACTCTTAAGATAAATTTGTAAAACCTATTATAAGTATGCAATTTGTTCTTGTTTTAGATACTTCACTAAGCTCCAAACTTCCATATATTTTCCTATTACTTTTTCTAGAGAAGTAAATATTAATAATTTCTTCAGTATTTGTACATGTTGATGATAATAGAATAGGGTAGACCTCAGTAACAGCCTTTGACGCACAGGATGGATAATTTTTAAGGATGAGTCATTTAACCTTATTGCTTTTTAAAGAATGCTCATATATCTTTTTCTACTGGTTACTTGGAAAGCTGCACTTAGATTGCACGTGTTCCTGGATAGTGTAATGACAGTTTCAGTTGCGAAGAATAAACTGCCAGATGGAATAGAGACGCCAACTGCACCTGTGCATTTCCAAGTTTCCTGTGAAGACTTTGGTGAAATAATAAGGCAAATCCTAATTTACAAAGATGTTGGGGGACAAAAGATAAATTTAGTCTAAATGCCATAATAATGCTTTTATATTTTACCTCTTGTCCCTCTTTATAATGGTTGTATTCCATAAGATTTATCATTTGATTGGGTTCTTTTCTGAACATGATTATTGATTCTTCATCTTGACTTTTTGTTTTACCTTTCCCCATGATTTTTCATGCTATTTAAATAACTTCAACTAATCAATAGGAGTTTTTTCCCTTTTAATTATGGTGATTATATTGAAGAATTAATTTGTCTCTTTCATAGAAACAAAATTAAATCTAAATTTGGTCAGCTACTATTTGTTATTTTATAAAAAAAAATGCTTGGGTAATACAAACTGCTCATTAAAGTTAATTTTGCTATCTCTTCTGTTATTAAATGTCCTTTTTGTTTACTGACCTTTAAGAGAATTAATTAAGTTCTATGGGTCCAAGTAATATAAGACCTTAGATATATTTACTGTGAAAATTTGGCTTATACACTAATAGAAAAATAATACTTAAAAGAATATTTTCTAGCATAACTCTTTGGACAAAAGTTAATCTTATAATTTGTTAATGCTAATTGAATAGTTATGTGGCTGAAAACTTTGGTGAGTATGACTATGAATCTTTTTCAAGAAAAGTTGAACTGAAAATCTAGAATGATCAGGTTACAGTTTATAAACTGAATGGGACTTTCATCATAAATTGTCTTTATTTTGTGAAGATAACTTATTTAACTCTTTTAATTATGCTAGAGACTATATTTTATTAAGCTTTACTATAGATAGATTAAACTGAATTCTGCTTAAACAGAAGAATAAACAGTAAAGGAGTTTTCAATAAGAATTTATCTTTTGGGTCCATGAAATGAAACTATGAAAACATGGAAAGGAATATGCTATGGATTGCTGCCAGTTCAATTAGCAGTTAAAAGGACAACTCAGAAGGAAGTTGGGCCAACAACCTGAAATTTAAATAAAAATAAATAATCAAGGAGTCAGAGAGTAATAGAATCTTGAAAACTCTGAGTTTCAAAAGAACGTTAGAGTACATGAAATAACAATTGCCTAATACTTATCTCCCCTAAAATGCTTACTAAATGGTTGTCTTCCAGCTTATAATTTAACACATACAACAAGCAAATCACTACAAATGCATCTATCTTTTATATTTCTATTAAAATTACTGTAATAAAATCAAACCTACTGACATTCATCCTAGTGTTATCATTAGAGAGTTAAATATATAGAACCAGTCTTATCAGATGGAAGATGTCAACAATCCACTCTTTGAAGGCAGCAATGAACATTGTGGAACCAAATGAGGCTACCACGCCCTCTTCCTGCGAGAGTCCAGAAACCATTTCTATTAATGTGACCTAGAATGACAGTAGCCTTTGTGGTAAACATTATACTGTAACCTCAGAGTTAGTTTTAACAATGTTACTGATAAGTCAGGTATCCCAATTAAAATGATTTAGAATCTAATTCTGCCACCTTTTCAGTTTACCTTTTGTTCCTCTCAAAATCAAATTACATAGGTAAATGAGTGGAGCATATGCTTATAATTTGGTTCTAATCATTGACAAACATATTGAAAAGAAGAGGTATAAAGATCTAGGCATTTGACACACCCTAGAAACTTCCTTCCATATTTATGTTAACCTTTCAATCAGAGTCATTTGGTACAGCCACTTAACTAGCTTGTCATTTACCTAATCATAGTAGAATTTAACTGTTTCTCCATTTGAGCTAGAAATGTATCATTGAGATGCCTTTTTATATTAATTGATATCCAGTTATCCTTTCTGATACAAATGACTTATCTTTGAACTTAATAATGCCATCAAAAAAAGAAATAGGATTGTTCACTTTGTATTTCTTTTTCCCATTCTTTTCACAATCCAGCAAATCAACAAGTATAACTGACTTTCTTTTAAATACATTGAGTTAATGCTCCCACTAGCACATTTATCCAAGCATTTTTCACATCAATTTATTGCCCTCTAACCAGAAGTGGATCCATGTTTGAGGAGGTATGAAGCTAATACAATTTGTGGAGTCCTCTTTAAGAAAAATAATACAAATTTATAAAAATAAATTGTATATTGTAAGTGACCCATGTAAGGGAGGACGTTTCAGGTTTATCTTCATAGTAAAGTTGCCTCTGTACCTCACTGATTGGTCAGGGGTTTGGAGTAGTGTGGTAACACGACTGACAAGGTCCATGCTCCCAGGGAACTTCCATTCTAACCACAGGAAATATTAATAATTCTGCTGCATTAAGACCAGCAGCAGGTTATGGTCTTTGGGTGCTGATTTAATATGTGCATAATATTGGCACAAAAGATGGGAAGTTAGCCTTAGCCCTTAAAAGACTGATTGACAACTCATTTTCTTCCTTCCTTCCTTCCTTCCTCCCTTCCTTCCTTCCTTCCTTCCTTCCTTCCTTCCTTCCTTCCTTCCTTCTTTCCTTTCTTCCTCCCTCCCTCCCTCCCTCCCTCCCTCCCTCCCTCCCTTCTTTCCTTTTTCCTTGCCTTACCTTTTCCTTTCTTGCAGTCTTTTTTTTTGGGTGGGGAGGACTCCTATTAGGATCCTTCTTCATCCTAACCCACACCCCAACCAGAGCTACCTTCCCCAACTTGACCTTCATTTCTGCCTTAATGTTTTCATCGAAGGCCTCCGCCCCCAGAAAGCTATTTCCCAAACTTCTCATTCTTAGTCTCCTGTCTTCCTAGCCCCTCAGGGCTGTCAGCACCACAGGAGGAGCAGGCAGGGACAATGTGAGGTGGAGAAAAGCAGGGGCTGGAGTGGCTTGTTCCGTGCTCTTCACAGCAGCCTAACTCCTGGTTGTGGACATTAGGAGACACTGCAGGACCGTATTTTGTTTTTGCTGTTTTATGAAAGCCAATATTCATTATGTTAATGAGTAGTTGACCATCAATTTATTACCTTAAATTCCATGTTCCTGAGACCCTTGACATTTGCTCTTTCTGAATTTCCACTTTTATTCTGTAAAAGGCTCTATCATCTCTTAACATATAAGTCAGTGAAAATGAGCCACCTGTATCAGAAATAATGAGGAAGCTTTTTCCAATGCCAGTTCCTGGGTCCTATCCCACTATGTGGAAGAGAGACTAGCAAAGGCCTCCATGGAAAAGGACAAAGGCCAGTGGTTCTCAATTTTTAGCAAGCACCAGGATCACCTGGAGAGCTGGTTAAAATAGATTGTTCAGACTGTACCCAAGAATTCCTGATTCAGTCTGTTAGGGTGAAGCCTGAGGACTTGCATTTCTGACAAGCTCCCAAGTGATTCTGATGCTGGTGGTCCAGGGAACGCTCTGAGGAGCAGGGAACAAAGCCTTCCACAAACTCAGTGATATGCACAGTGGCAGACTCCCACCACAGACTCATCATTCAAAGAGATGCCTCAGCAAAATTACAAATCACTGCATATCACAGACTTAACAATCACTTGTAAGTGGTCAATTTTAAATCCATAAATGCCAAGAGCTTACTGAACTTTATCTGCCTTTTTACAGTTGAGTGTTAAACTGAAGCTTAACCTTTGTCTCTTTTATAAGGGACACATATACTCTTTTATTCAAAGCCTGTACAATACCATAATTAAGATGAAAAATCTAATGACAATGAACCAAAGGCAAATATCAAGCTTTTATGTAAATTTCCAACTCAATGCCTGCTTCTAAGAATTAGAACTCAAATAGTCATTAATTTTAAATCTATCCCAGTGTGGCAAGAACTGTGTATTAGCAACATTTGCTAGAATGTTTACAACTGCAAAATCTCAATGACTTATAATAATAAAAACTTATTTCTTATTCATGTTATGATTCATCTGTGGATCAGCTGTAGCTCCCCTCTACCTATCTCATCATTCTGGGTATGTGTTCCATGCCACTGAATCAGCTCCAACTCTGGAGACCCTGAATGAGTGATGTCCACAGTGTCCTGTCCTCAACAGCCCTGCTCAGCTCCTGGAGATTCATGCCTATGGCTTTTTAAAATGGAGTCAACTGCTCCCATATTTGGTCTTCCTCTTCTATTTTCTATTTTCCCCAGCATTATTGTCTTTCCTGCCTTTTCACAATGTGTCCAAAGTAGGACAGCTTCAGTTTTGTCATTTTTGCCTTCCAGGATGTTTCAGGCTTAATTTGCTCTAGGACCCACTTGTTTGTCTTCCTGGCAGTCTGGGGTATCCATAGAGCTGTCTTCCAATACCATATTTAAAACAAATCTATTTTTTTTCTATCGGCCTTCTTCACTGTCCAACTTTAGCATCCATACATAGTAATTGGGAATATGAGTGTGTGAAGGATCTTAGCCTTGGTCTCTAATAAGACATCTTTACTCTTAGTGATCTTTCCTAAGTCTTTCATTTTCAGCACACCATTGTCATTGCAGAGAGAAGAAGAAATGGCTGAAGCACTCTATAGCTCTTAAAGCTCCTACTTAGACATAATGTATGCCATTTCTGCTTATATCCCATTGGGTAGATAGTCACGTGGCCCAAACTGATGTTAGTGTGTAATATGACCACATGTGGGGATATATAAACCTACAGGCTGGGCATTAAATAACTGGAAATAAGAATACAATATTACACAATAGAAACTAAGCTTTTCATTTAGCTCTAAATAGTCCAGAGAGTGTGCCCAGGAATCTCAGTGATCGATATAAGACTCTAAAACAAAGAACAAATATTTATGTATTATCTACCCACTCTATATAAGAAAAAAAGGCAAGGCCAAATGATGAGCAAAATGGAAAAGGAAGAGTATTGCAAGAGCTCTGGTCAGTCCACCCCTGAAAATGGAAACTATAATATTGGCCAAGCAAGCTCTTTGGTTTCCCATCTGCAGTGCAGAATTAAAAAAACATCCTATAACCTTTAAGGATATTGTAAGCACTCATTAATTTTCAGAAAGGTTACTAATTTTCTCCCAAGGTATTTTCAAGGTTCTTTCCTTCAGAAAAAAAAAATTGCTCAAATGTATAAATTTATTTTTAGTTGTTATTAAAGTCATAGCATTGTACTTACTCTGGAAAGATTATCTGAAAACTTCATTTTTGACCTTGTTATAGCAATTTTAAATTGCCTTAAAATTTCTTTTTTACTTTGATAGATTATGTATCCTTTACTACTAAATAAATAGGGACAAGGGCACCTGGTAATAAAATTAATCTTGATCTCATTTCTAAACTTAAAATTATCTTATGGACTAATTAATATCTACAATTAACAGTCGGAATAACACATTTTACTCTTCTGGCACAGTTTTCTACTAAACCATTTTCTACATACACTTAAAAAATGTTTACTTACTTAATTTTTTTGTTCTACAAGGCAGAAATTCTAATTGCTCTTTTACGATAGGCAGCAGTTGAGATATCAGGACTATAAGTACTTTTACACCAAATCTCTTCTGGATATTTCACTGGTAGCTTGCTGTTAAGACAATGTAGAGAATGATTGACTTTTTTCAATAATTGAAATTGAAGTTGTTAATCTGGCAATTCCCAAGTATCAAGAGCTATTGACATAAAATTGAAGGTGCTAATTGCTTATCAGCAGCCACACTAAACAGGACAACTTGTAATTTCCATGACCAATGTAATCCAACACTAATGGAGGGGTGCCTGGATGAATCCAAGTGACAATTCACAATAGCTCTCTGGGGTCTGAGATAAGAACCATGAGAAACAATTGCCAGTATGAAAAGAGTCAGTCAGAAATGGGTCATTTCTCAGAGGGGTGCATGGCCAATAAACAACAGAAAACATAATGCAACATAGCTGTAATTTATTGGACCTATATGTACATTTTCCTTTTCTCTTAAAGCATGTTTTTACCACCTTATTATTTAATAAATGGAATGTATAACTTCAAAGATCTTCCAATGCACTATCTCATTCTCTCCTCTTCAATTTTTCTGGTCATATCCAGTTTGACGATAAGGAAATTACATTTCAGAGAATTTAAGCAACTTCTTCTAAGGTCACACATCTAGTTAATGAATGAATTGGAACCTGGTCCTCCATTTCATATTCTGATGCCCTTTACACTAAACCATGGCTATCTACTACAGATTAAAAATAATAATAATAATAGTCAGTTCAGTACCCTCATTAAAATTTCTGAGAGCACGGAATAGATTATTCTTAATCTTATGTTTTTTACTACATAGAAATGATTTGTATGTCTATTACTTACCCGTTTATTGGAAGTGTTTAAAAACAGTCCTATCTTGCTGGTAGGCATAAAATCTGCTTACCAGAGCAGGCTTGGTACATTTCCAGAGTTACAGAAAGTGTTTCCTACATGCATCTTTAGGTTTGAATTTGCCAGAAGGTTTTACCAGGTAGCTGAGTCACATACCCCACAACTGAGACACCAAATTTGCGTACAGGTGATGTACCTGTTGTCACTTCCCCAATATCTCTCAAAGTTACCTGAATCAGTGCAAAGTCAATTAGGATAGGCAAACAGATGTGTTTAGGAAAGACAGGAGTTACTTACTTTTTTTTGTCTATTACTTTCTCTAGGTGACCTTGCTAGATGTTACGAATGATAGCATAAGAAATATAAGACCTGGTCTTTGCTGTAGAGAACATAGAACCTAGATGGGGAGATAGGACAAAGACTTCAAAGATAACTCACAACAAAATTAATTCTTCCATTATATATTCAACAAATATGTACTGAACACTACACTTGTGTTATGCTAGCGGTGATAGAAACATAAAGCAACAAAATAGAGGAGGCAGCAGTGTAAATATTGAAGTAATATGGATGCTACATATTCTCAAAGAACAAAATATGAGACTTCAGTGAAGACATTAAAGCAACTTAGATGGGCCGGCCAAATGGCGCTGTGGTTGAGCGCTGGCTTGGGAGGCCAGCAGCCCCGGTTCGGGTCCCACATATGAGGGCCAGTGACACTGCCCTCAAAAATAAAAAAAATAAAATAAAGCAACCTAGATGCCATACACCTTAAACAAATAGAGGATTACCCTGGTATTTTCATGGAAGACCAACTGAGGCCCTAACGAATAGGTAAAACCAAGAAGAGAAAGTATTTTAGATTTGGAGATTGATATATGCAAAGTCATAGGAGATGAAAATGAGCAAGACTTACCTGGAAAAGAATAATGAGTAATGCACTCCATCTATAACAAGGGACGAGGTGGCAGAAAGGGATTGAGATGAGTTGATGGCAAGGTTTGAAATACAAGTTAATAAGTTTAGATATCTTATTATAGCAGGGCACCATTAAAGTTGCCAAAGAGAAGAATGGAATGAACTAAGCAGCAGTCAAAGAAACTTAATCTGGTTATGGTATGCAAAACAGGTCATAGTAAAAGGTTTGGGGAAGAGTACCAAGAGTGGATAACAGTTGAGGATATTGACTAGGAGGGGTTCAGGGGAGTATTTTGCGATGTGGGGCAGTATCCATGTCTTGACTTGGTGGTTGGTTATACAATCTACGTGAGTACATATACAAAATGTCAACAAGCTGGTCATTTAATATTTGCTTACTGTAGTGAATATAAAATTTACTTCAATACAAAAGAACTAGTACAAGAAAAACAGTGCCTATGGAGAGTGGGTAGAATGGAGACTGAGTGATCTCTTTCCCTCATCTCTCACATCCAATCCATTTGTAAATCTAAGAGATTCTATCTCCAAAACATATTGTGAATCCAACCACCTCTCTCCATCTTCCACTACCTCCTTCCTAGTTCAAGCTCATGATATCTCAACTGGAATATTCCAGGCTTCCTAACTACCTTTCTGCTTCCAGTCTTGCCCCATTTCCTTCAGTTGGTTCTTGTACAGAAGCCAAAGTTAGATCTTCTAGAACAGATCTCGTCGCTCCAGCTGACACTGCCCCCCCTCCCCTCCCCGGGCTGCCATCAGAGTATAATACAACCTTCTAATTCTGACTTATCAAGTTCCATGTTACCTGGCCTTTGTCCACTTCCCCCAAATAATTCTATACTATTCTATCCGGCTATGCTCTGGACACCTTGTCCTTCCCTTTCTTCAAATATGCCAAAGTCATTCTCAATATAAGGCTGTGAAATGAGCTATTCTTACTTTGGCTGGAATGTTTTTCCCTGCTGTTTCTTGGACTCTTTCTTATCATATAAACCTCTGTTTAAATGTCACCTGCTCAGAAAGGAGCCATCTTTTTCATTGTAACAAAGGAAGTCAGGCAATAAATAAACAAAAATATCATCATTAATAAGTGCTGTGTACAGAATTGAAGTAGCATGATGTGATAGTGTGACTGGGAAGGCCTTTCGAAAGACCTGCTAAATTATCCCTCACACTGAAACTAGAGGCCAAAGGAGTCCGGGGCTCGTGCTGCCTGTGCAGTTCAGCCAATAGACCGACATAGGAGTTGGGTCATAGAACAAGCGTTTATTATTAGAGCACCGGTGGTCTGAGAAGGCAGCAGGTTAACACCTCCAAAAACTGCCTTACCATTCTCAGACCAGCTTGGGGTTTTTAAGGGAAAATCTGGGCATTCCTCCAGAGGCCACGTGATGGTTCCAGGGGGTCTGCATAGAGCCTTCCCTGTGGCCACGTGATTCTATGGTGGAGTCAGCAACCCAGGAACAAGGATGGAATTTGCCTGGTAGACCACTGGGATTGTGATCAATAAGCCTAAAGGTATTAATCATAAATTTCCGGGTAATTTTCTAAAACAGGGAACTGGGTGGCTCTAGTGCAGGGGGTTGATCTATTGATAAGGTATAGGTAGGTCAAGGAAAGGTGAGGTCAGGGACACAGAGAGGAGAGGCCTCTACTATGGGGGTGTCAGTGGGGCCCTGCTTCAACACCCTCAGGGTTATTTTATCCCTCACTGTGGTATCATAGAGAAAACACCTCAGAGTCTTGGATATAATACCATATCTTTCCAAAACGACACTTTGTTTTAGCTTCCCCTGAAGAAGTTTGCAAGATCCCTCTAATTACCTTGAAGAACGTTTCATTAACCACAGCCTGTACTTGTTCACAGGAGTCTGAGAGATTACACTCCATTTGAAATGGCTAAAGTGATTCTGTTAGACAAATCGCAAAGCATTAGATCAACCCGAAGACAGTAAAAAGGCAAACAGACAATTCTCTCCTCCTTTTTTCCATCTATAGAATGAGATTAATGAGACATTGCAACTTACTACAAAATGGTCTTTGTAAAATGGGTTTGGGTATGAAAAAAAAGAATGCAACTGTTTTGTCTTAAATGTGTCACATTTATGCATTTTGAATCATCATAGGGCTCACTGATTGTCTGGTAATGTTCTGTAGGTTTGCAATGATTCTGACAAATAAACAAAAGCACCTACCATTGGCTAAGTCTAGAAACCTGGGCACCACAATCCAAGACACTGCCCTTAACACAAAGCTCAGAGTCATCCTGGATTTTTTATAATGAGTTGAGATATTTTAAGACAAACTTAAACTCACTTAGAGAAAGATGAAGAGGTCTTTGAGAAAAGTATCATTTGGAAGTCAAAAAGAACAGTACACACAAATAGAAGATCTCAATTCTTATGATCAGTTTTGTCATATTAGATTGCCTCATAATGGAGAGGAATATCCATTCAAAAGAACATTTGAAGGAAATTTCCCACCACTAACAGTACCAGTGCTAATTTCATAAGGTCACCACCATACATTTGATGAAGAACGCCTTTCCTTGATACTTAATATTATAAGGCATTTAAAATTTTAATGCGGATTTTCTCTGTATGTGTTTATTGCCTGTATTCTGACTACATTACAGTTGTACTATTCCAAGCATTAGAAAAAAAAGTGTTTAAATTCTATCAGGCTCCTTTTCTTTTTGTTTGGTAATGTTACTAATCTCATGACTCTCTCAACTATGATTCACTTTCTGATCTTTGTATTCCCAGTAAGTGCTTACTTAACAATAAAGAATAATATTTTGTTACATTGCTAAGGATTTTAATACAAAGTAAAGTGGTTATTATTTAAAGTATTAAACTTTTAAAAAAAAGGAACACTTTACAATCCTACAAGTTGTTGGATATCTTCCATTTCTAAAGATCAAATGGCAATTGAATACCTGATTTTCAGCTGAGTCTCATTTTCAGCAAAAATGAAAGCATTACTTAAAAGTTGGAGGCATTTTTTAATAATGGAAAATTGTATTGCTAAACTTTTCTTTTTTTAAGCATTTAAAAATATTTCATAGAATGTTTTCATCAAATGTGTGTCTTCTCTCAGGAAAGAGTGCATACTCTTGGGATGAGATCTCAGCATTATTTAAAATTGGAAAAAAGCCAGCTGTAACAGAGCTAATACTTAAATTTTGTAAATTATGCTAAGATTAAGTTAATATTCACTGTAGAATATTGCTGTGAAAATCAGAATATCAACTGTTAGATTAATGTCATTTTACAACTGACTCTAAGGATATACTTAGTCATGTTGTGACTTAGAATGTATCAATCTAAATCCTTCATTTTTACAATATTCATCATAATAATGACAAACGATGATTAAATTTAGTTCTACCTGGAATGTTGCCATTTGTCCTATTTTCTATTAAAAATAATCTTCATTTTATATAGTTTTTATATGCCAAGCACTATGTCAAATATACTCACATCTCAGTTACTACACAACCCTGTGAAGGAACTATAAGCAGGATGAGGGTAAGTAGTTTGTCAGTTTTGTTCACTGATAACATCTACTATTTAGAGCTGTATCTGCCACATAGTAGGGGTTCAAGAAATATTTGTTGAATTGAGTGAATTTTACACAATGAGGCAAGTGTTACATACATGAACTGATAAGTCATATTCCTCTTCAGCTAGATTCTTTCTTACCTTCCACCTCTGTGTCCCTAAAGGTAGTATTTAATATTAATAATAAAATATTGTGTCATCTTCCCTTGGGTGACTGAAAGAGAAAGGCAGAAAGCATCAAATCTTAATAATGACTTTTGAAAATAATTTTGAATGGTCTTGGATAAAAAAAATCAAGCAGCTCTCTAAATTTATTCTTGTATGATTTATATTTAATATGATATAATATGATTTATTATAAACTCTTTAGCTTTTTGTTAGAATGTTGATACTTGATTAGTTAATACACACACACACAATTATATAATTAGTATTCTTGCAGTTCACTTACAACATCCGCATATCCCCTTTCTAACCTCTTAATGCCTTCCCAAGGCTGGTGACAAATAACAATTGCTGTTGGCACAAAGATAAAGGGAAATTCCAAAAAATTATTACATGACCTTGGGATCAATCAATAATCTGAAAAACATTCTGGAAAAGAAGTCATTACCTTTTTACAGCTTTAACAATAGGCTTTGACTCAGAAGCCTGTCCTGTCTTTCCGATTTGAACCTGAGTCCAGGATAAGTAACCACCACTTCCTCATTTGTAAATGGGCTTTCTAGGTACCATCTTTTATTTCCCTTATAGGGGCTTCCTACAGAGTTGCTAAACTGCTATTAAAACGACAGAAAGTTGGAGAAGTTTCTGGGGAATTTCCATATAATTACTGCAAACATTGTTCTGAATCATATTGGGTTCATTACATGAAATAGGAAAAGCAAAGCAAGAATTTTCTTTAAAATAGTAGAGTTCTCTCTGACTTTTGAAAGTGAAAAGTCATTTCCACATCCAGTAGTGTCACATTATAACCTGCCTGTCTGCCCCCATGCACCTCTCCATAAAGACAGATCATAACTTTAATATTATGCTTACTGTATATATCGCTGTTTGGCACCAAAGGATGGCCGGTTAGTCAATGACAGGTAAGATCCCACCAGAGGAACAACCCAAGCCAGACACGGTCACGTGGGTGCCAGTGGGTGCCCGTGGGTGCCAGTGGGTGCCAGTGGGTGCCCGTGGGTGCCAGTGAGTGCCATGGGAGAAATCAGGGAGAGGAAAAAAGGGGCATAAACCCCTTGCTTCAGGTTCTGGCAGCCTGCCTGTGAAATGACCTATTGATATGATAATACCTGTCCTCCCTGCATTCTTACCAGTAAGCCTTGGCAGAAGAAGCTTCTGTCTCTTAAGAGGTGCATGACAATAACCTCAGGGGATCTCCAGTAATGTCAGTTTGCAGGCTTGGGAAATTAGGCCTGGAGGTTAATTCTTGGGTGTGAGACTCACAGACCACCGAAGCTACATTGACCCTTGCTTATGCGTAAGATAATAAAGGGAACGGTCAGGCCTAATCAGGCCCAATCGGGGCTCCAGTCCATGAGGCTGAAGTCCCCTGGCTCAGCTACGTTTTTCTCTTTTATATCTTGTCTCTTTCTTTCTTAACTCTTCGCCATCCCTTCTCCACTCCCATCTGCTCTGTCGTGCAGGAATGCGACACAGTAGATGATTGTAACACTTATAAGTTGTGAACATCTACAGATGGCACTAATAGCTGAAGAACAGTTACTATTAAATAGGGCTTTCAAATGAAAATAGGTTTTTATAAGTAACATATTTAAAGTACATTGTAGTTTTATAGAGCCTACAACTGCTGTGACACATCATAGGGGCTCAGTAAATATTTGTATGATTGAATGAATTTTACTAATGGGGAAAATGTTATGTATATTAAGTGAAAATTAGTATTCTTGTCAGACAAAACACTTACCTTTCATCCCTATCACATGGAGCAGTAGGGTGTTCCAGAAAAACTATTATAATTCCTTTATATACTCCTAAAACATTGCAGTAATATAACTATACATAAGCAAGCCATTAATTACGGTCTCAAAGATGGCATAGTATTCCTTAAAACTAGAAGCTTTATCTGAAATTTTTACAAGTAGAAGTGAATAGAAAGTCTAAATACGGGTTAAAAACTAAAATACAAGTTTTCAAATCCAAGATGTCCACTAAGGAAAGCTGTTAAATGTCTGACAGTGACATTTACTGCTTTGTAAGTAATAACAAAAGCCTGAGGCAAGTAATGGATTGAAGATCATATTGATCCCAATGTCAAAGTAACCTCTAAGTAAAATTTTTATATGACATCCTGCTACCTAATCTATTTCAATGGCTTTTTTTGATCACTAATATGTAAGAATGGGATTTGAGCACATTCCGATCCTTAGGCAACATTCTTTATATTTTAGTATATGTGAGATATATATATATATATATATAAAATAAATATATATTGGGGATTTGTGGGAGGGGAACAGACAAGTTGCTGTCCTGGTGTTCTTCAGTCTAGTTGTGGAGGATGTCGCTTCACTGGCCCATGTTGGTATTATCATTGTGTGTTTCCCGGGTGAGGCAGTCACTCACCAGCCATTGGACGGCTGCTCACGGTGACTCACAGCAGCTCACGAAATCATACGCCAGCTGCCAGCCAGCCCTACTGTGGCCTACGCCGTTGCAGGTGATTCACAGCAACCCAGCTCCAGGTCAAGCCGTTTTTCACCATTTTAGCTGTAGAGGGCAGTGTCACTGGCCCTCATATGTGGGATCTGAACCGGGGCCCTGCTGCTCAGAGCTGGCATCCCAAGCCAACTCCTAACCAGTGTGCACTCGGCTGGACTGATTATATATATATTTTGCCCTAAATATCAAAAGGAATACAGTATAACAACAATAATTCAGACATAATTGTTTTCAAGTTAGAAAAGCATTTTTTTTATCCTCCTTTCACTGTTATTTACGTTTGACCACTTCTTTACTTATTTGCACCCCTATCTTAGAAAAAGAAAAAATAGGGAAAAGATGTAAAATGAAAAGAAATAATTATGATTAATTGCTCAAAAGTGATAAAAGGTTAAATGGGTATATTGAAACCAGTCCTGAAGCAAGAACTCTTGAGAAATCTGAATTATTGCTGAAGATGATAAACTATACAAATTCTCTCACATATTAGTTCCTTGCATAATACTGATCATATAATTGAGTCCTTCTCTGCAGCATTGAAAGAGATGACTTGGTCCAAATTTGATCTCAGTGGAGGTGGTGAAGGAGGGCTGATACTGGAACTTTTCACCATGACAATTTATATTTGAAAATAAATGGTGCAGTTATAATTTCTCAACATTTGGATTTTCTTGTTCATTTTCAGTTTTTACATTACTTGTTTTAAACAAAAAACAATGTACTTATTTGTATTGCAAATGTATGTAAATGTGAACTAAATATAATACCCAGAGACTTGTGGTCCATTTGCCTTTAAACCTACTTGTGTGTAAACATTTTCTCATTTTTGTTAGTATTAGTTCCTGGTTGCAATCAAGAAGCAACTGCTCTGTGGTTCAAATGTGTGGTTAGAGTGTGGAATATGTGAGACTTACAAAAAGGGCATTACCCTAAAAGTTTATTGCAAGTACTGAACCTAAACTTCTAGGGCAAATAAGCCCATAAATTTTAATAAAGTGCTGAGGTGCAAGGCAAGTGAAGTGGAAAACTCTCAGAACTGTGCTGACCTAAGTAAGGTTTCTGATTTGTATAAGAAGTTAATCACTTGCCATGGATTTTCAAATCATTGGTTATACAGCTAGATGCACATAAAAAATTGTTACGTCTTGGTTTGTTTCAGATATTAAAACTCTATCTGAAAAGGTGCTTTCATAGAGCATAAAACACAGTGAGATATTGAGATCCTAGTTTGCATATATATTTCATGGTATGTCTATGATTCTGTGTATTTAAATCTGAGGATCTTAATGACCTATGGATCAGTTAGCATCATTGGTTAAAATTAAAACATGATGCTAATGAGTTCAATATCGTGGGTAGAAACCTTACGAGGTATAATTCCCATTGAGTTATATATATTTTTTCTATATGTTACACCTTGTGTATGTTTTAGCTTGGCTGATTATTTCTAAGATATCTTGCTGATCACAAAGAATGACATAAAAAAGTGTCAACAATTTCAGCCATGTAAATACAAGTAATCAGCATGTTACCTAGCACACAGTGTTACATAAATATTAGCTATTATTATCACTATTATTATACAATAGATTACTTTAAAGATAAACAGAAGATCAATTCCTACTTATTTATTTATTTATTTTTTATTAGTTTCAGGTGTACAACACAATGCAATAGTTATACTCTTTACCCCCCAAAGTAAAAAACCCCCCACCCCCAGTTCGCCACCCCACTCCCCCCCAATATCATACATATCCATCACAACTCCCCTGACTCCCCTCCACAGTATACTCCGCATCCCGTGACCATCCACATCTTCAGTTGCAGTTGGCATACAATACTATACAACATCAGCTTCAGGTGTACAGTGCAGTGATCAAACCTCTACTCCATCCATGAAGTGGTCTCCCTAACAAGACATGTGACTATCTGACACGCCACAAAATTTTTACAAGATTATTATATTCCCCGAACTGTGTTTCATATCCCTGTGGCAATATTGTAGTTGTCTATTTATGCTGTCTAATCCCTTCCCCTTCCCGCCCATTCCCATCCGCCTCCCAACTAGCCACCCTCAGTTTTTCCTCTACATCTACGAGTCTGTTTACTTTGATCGTTCACTCGGCTCTTCAGACTCCACACACAAGTGAGATCACATGGTACTTGTCCTTCTCCGACTGACTTATTTCTCGCAACATAATAGCCTCTTCACAACATTATCAATTACATTCCCAGAACTGCCCCCATATCCCTGCGGCAACATTGTAGTCCCACATACACTGTCCAAAACCTTCCCCCTCTCCCTCTTCCCCACTCCCTCCCAGCCAGCAACCATCAGTTTTTCCTTTATATCTGCTTGATATGACTTCAATCTTCTTAAATTGTCTCTCTGGGTTAGCTTGTTTACCCCTTTCTTTTGTTTAAAAAAGCCCTTTTAACATTTCTTGCAATGCTGGCTTGGTGGTAATGAATTCCTCAAGCTTATTCTTTTCTGAGAAGCTCTTTATTTCTCCTTCAATTTTAAGTGATAGCCGTGCTGGGTAGAGCAATCTTGGTTGTAGGCCTTTATTTTGTGTCACTTTGAGTATCTCCTGCCACTCCCTTCTGGCCTGCAGAGTTTCTGTAGACAAGTCAGCTGTTAGTCTAACAGGAGTTTCTTTGTATGTAACCTGCTGTCTTTCTCTTGCAGCCTCTAGGATTCTGTCTCTGTCTTTAACCTTTGCCATTTTCACTATGATGTGTCTTGGTGTGGACCTGTTTGGGTTCAGCTTGTTTGGAACCCTCTGCACTTCCTGGGCATGTATGTTGACTTCCTTCACCAGGGTAGGGAAGTTTTCAGTTATTATTTTTTCAAATACATTCTCGACCCCTTGCTTCTTCTCTTCTCCTTCTGGTATCCCTATGATTCGAAGGTGGTTGCGCATCACCTTGTCCCATAGGGCTCTTAAACTATTTTCATTGTTTTTTATTCTTTGGTCTTTTTGCTGTGCCAACTGGGTGAGTTCTGCTGTTTTATCTTCCAAATCGCTGATCCGCTCCTCTACTCTACTGGCAATTCCTTCGAGTGTGTTCTTCATTTCAGTTATTGTGTTCTTTAGTTCTAACAGGTTGTTTTTCATGGTTTCCCTATCCTTCTTTATGTCCTCGCTAAGTTCCTTAAACATTCTTATCATCAGTGTTCTAAACTGTGTCTCTGAAAGGTTGGATCCCTCTGTTTCATTTGGTTCCATTTCTGGAGGTTTCTTCTGATCTTTTACTTGTGACATGTTTCTTTGTTTCCCCATTCTGGCTGTTGCTCTGGGATTGCTTTGATGTATTAGATAGATCACCAGGAGAGCCCTGGCTGGATCACGCAGGCACACAGCTCACGGCCCAACACTCCCAGGAAAACTCCCAGTCTCAGCCTGTCCCAATCAGCCACTCGCAGACCAGGCCGAGCAGCCCGACAACCAATCAGCAGCCTGGCAACTCTGCAAGCGGAGTGCGGAGAGCAGAGACCCGAGGTGGCTTGCGTGCTCCCGTGTCTCAGTGAGCAGCCTGTTGGAGCTGGAGCACTCCCACTAGGCGTTTCCCTGGCAACTCTGCAAGCGGAGTGTGGAGAGCAGAGACCCGAGGCGGCTCGTGCACTCCCGGGTCTCAGTGAGCAGCCGTTGGAGCCGGAGGGCACCCACCCTGCGTTTCCCTGGCAACTCAATATAAGCTGGGCGGAGGGTGGGGATCCAAGGCCGCAGGTGCACATGCACGCACACACGCACTTCTGCACCAATTTCACCAGACCAATTAGGTCTCGGACCTGATCCTTCGTGGGAGGGCTCAAGCCTGACAAAATGGCGTCCTCCCTACACCACTTGCGTGCAAGCTCCGCACCACGGGAACAATAGTCTAAAAACCTCCAGCCGTTGCACCAAAGGTGCTCAGTTCAGTCCGTCCCCGCAGGCTGCCGGCTCACACAGCCACTCCCTCCACCAGGAACCAGGTAAGTGCTCACCAGCGAGCAAGCCCAGGCACCGGCCCCACTGATTCTCCAGCCGCTCTTAGCCTCACCGAGCTGAGCAAAGAGAGTCCTTACTAATTTACTGCCAGCTATCTTAGAACTTCTCTTCCCGGCAAAGGAGCTCTGGCTGGTGAGCTTGGGGTGCGGCCAGAGGGTCTCTCCCCCAACCGGAGAAGCCTCTCCACAGCTGGGACCTCCCTCACGGGGTTTGCCCTCTCTCGTCTCCACCTGTCCTACCAGACCCAATGCGGCTTCCTCTTTAAGTTCTTCATTTAGTGGTTCTGTTCCTCCAGTGTTCCAGGGACCTCCGGGGTTGAATGCTGTATAATTTGCTTGTAATTTTGGTGTGATCCTGGGAGGCAGTTAGCACAGCATCTGTCTATTGCGCCATTTTACCGGAAGTCCTATAAATGTATTTTAAAGACCAGTGTTCTCCAGCCACTATTTGGAAAAATCTTCCATGATTTTTCTTTATCTTATTTCATTTGTTCATTCATTCATTCATTAAACAAGTATTCATCAGGTGTTCCCTCCTTATCAAGCACTGTTTTACACACAGAGGATAAAGTAATAAACAAAAAACATACAAAAATCCCTGCTTTCTTGGAGATTACTGTCTAATAGGGAAAATAGACAAGGCCAGGGATGGTCTCATTGAGAAGGTCTTTATGTAAAGCCTGGAAGGATGTAAGAGAGCAAGCCCCTGGAATCTGGAGGGAAAATGTTTCAAAGAGAGAAATAATTGCAAAGGCCCTGGGATAAGAACACTCCAGGGGTGCTGGAGAAATAGTGAGGAGGCCAGTGGGGAGGAGTGAGCATGGAAGAGTAATAGGAGTTAAGATCAGAGAAGTACTGGTGTGTCAGAACACATAGGGCTCATGGATCATTGTAAGGACTTTGGTTTTTTTGCGGGGAGTGATACAAGAAACAAATGGAGGTTTTATTTTTTAAATAATTTTTTTATTTTCAAATAATTCTAAATATATATTAAAATTGCCAACATAATATAGAGATTCTGTATACCCTTAACCTGGCTTCCCCTAATGTCAATATCTTATATGATTGTAATGCATTTTTTAAAATTAAGAAATTGACACTGGTAAAAAAAAAAAAATTTTTTTAACTAACTAAACCAAACTCCATTTGGAATAATCAGTGTTTCCACTATATTTCCTTTTTCTGTTCCCTAGATTCTGATCTAATTGAGGATATCACATTGCATTTAGAAATGGAAGGTTTTGAGTAAAGGACTGCATGACCTGACTTTCATTTTGCAGTGTTACTCTGGCTGCTCTCTCTGTACTCAGAACTCATTTGCTATGTACAGTATTCCTGTTTCACTTAACTGAAGTAATGAATACCCATAATACAATTATTATCTAGCACTAGAGATACTATTCCAGTGCCTTATCCAGTGATAGATGCTTTCCATTCAACTTGACATTAAGTAGATGCAACCCATTTGTTCCCAGCAGGTGTAAACCAAAATTAATTTTAGACTATAATAAAGAACAATAAGCATTTATTTGAACAAAAGGAGCTACAGCTTGGGAGACACAGGTTCAGGTAGCGTCCTAAATTGTATTTCACCCAAATGGGAGATCATCTCTTATAGGGAAAGTTCCCACCCAGTTCGCAATTAGGTCCATTTTATGTAAATGAGGTATCCAAATTGTGCAGTTCTGATTGGACAGGGCAGGTGTCAGTCCATTAGTAGAAAGAAGAAACCAGGGTTTCCCTGCAGTGGTTGGTGTGGGAGGCAGAGTGTTCGGTCTGAGGTTCTTTCCATATACAAAGTATGTGAGGGATCCCTGTCAGCAAATGGCCACTAGATTTATTATTCATAAAACTTGGGCCCTTGGTTGACCATGGGGAGCCCATCTCAGCAGATAAATTTCTTCTTGGGGTTAATATCAAATGAATCTTTTTTTCCCCAGCTCCACACAGGTATTAAGGTAAATCAGCCATGCAACTGAGGACATACTTAAAGAAGTCTTTATATGTTCAACAGAAGAAACAACAGCTCAGAAATAGGATTATTGTTCAGGAGCTCAATTAAATCAGTTACCCAAACATGGTCCATCAAAGAGAAGAGTTTATCTTTGTATTTTTCTTTTATGTTCATGTTACAGGTTATAATTGGGTCAGCTTATTTGGGATCCAATTAAATAGTACTTCACAGTATTATATAGTGGCAGACTGTTTTCACAAGTATTTGCATAACCAATAAAATACAAAATATACTACATCAGGCATAATCTAGAAAAAAATTTGTTTTGCAGACTTATCTGTGCAGGAACAGAAAATCAGGGTGCCCTGATCAACAAAACACCTGAATCACACAATTTAAAGCATCATGTGATCCAATCACATGTTTTCAGTAATTATCTTTAAATGTGGGTACTGATTAATTAAATTTCACTATTTCACAGCTACCTTGTTATCATTTCCATTACTATTAATGGGCCGTTCCATTTTTCTGGTAAATTTACTTAGAGACTACATAGTTGTCCAAATTATAGCTCCCATTTTTCCTTAACATTTCATACTGAGATTTATTAGTCTTTTAATGGATTCTATCAACTGTTCAGGAAGATATTTAATGATGGGGTAAATAAAGAGCTACCTACTAAAGTGACACATAGTATCGTATTAAATGTGTTTAATTAATATTATTTGCTTTTTATACTGTTGGCACTTGTGCAATTTTACTACCAATTTTAGATGATATATTTTTAATATTATTTAACGAGAATTCTCCTGAAAATAAAGTATTTTCCTTTTTATTAGGTTATTTACTTATATCTTAACATGGTGACATATTTTTCTCTTTTTAGTATGGAAATCTCACAGGTTTCTTCTCTTTTGAAAACTAATCTATCAAGTATGTTTCCTCCCCCTTAAATATTATTGTAATGGTGAATTTACCATTCTGAGATTCATCTAAGATGAATCTCCTAAAGAAAGGAATGGAATATGGATTTGTATAAGAAATATCAAAAACTTCTTACCACTTCCTAATTTTAGTAAAATTAGCTAAGCATTTCTTTGGAAGTTAGTATCACTGTATAAACAGACTGAGAAATGATGGAAAGGAGGTAATTGAAACAAGCAATGTGTTTTATGCAAATTTTATAGGGATTTACAATAAAATCTGATGTTACTCAAGGTTGACTATGGAGGCCATGGTTCTTTTGACAATTGTTGGCACATTGAAATTTGAATGATGTCCTTTTTGGGGTGAATGTTACAAGCTGATATTTCACAGTGCTTAGTTAGAAGGCTTTTTCAACTTTTGATTTGCATAAATCTATCAACCTGAAATCTTCCTTTCTCTTTGTTCTACATTCACTCTTGTGAAAGGATGCTGTGAGTTGTTATCTGCCCTGACAGATTATCTTTATGCCATGGTATTGTGCTTACTTCTTTTTCTGAATGGATACATACTCTGATTAATTCTCTAATAGAGTTTAAACTAATTGAAGCTTAGATGTCTTATAAGATTTTAACATTTAAAATTATACATATAACTGAAATCACCATAACTTCTGCAGTAAAAATGCATATTGAAAATCGTTTGATTTGCACTGAGAGTACCACCATCCTTGATCAATACTGGGCACCTCTACTAGGATATCTGCAAATAGCAAACAGAATAAAATTTTTTTCTCTCTGTTACTGTAAATATCTCCTCAAGAAAACTATCCATAGAATATGTCACTTCAAGATAGCATTATCCAATAGGACCATCTCCCACAAATCCAAAAATGGATCAAGTTTTTGGAATGAACATGTGTATTTGGCTGCTAACATCCATCATATGCTATAAAGTTGTAACCATTTATTATAATTGTGTATGACCCTTCATTTATGAAGTTGGTATTATTTACTATTAGTAGGAATTGAGAGGCTTCCGGTAAAATGGCGCAATAGACAGACGCTGTGCTAACTGCCTCCCAGGATCACACCAAAATTACAAGCAAATTATACAGCATTCAAACCTGGAGGTCCCCGGAACACTGGAGGAACAGAACCACTAAACGAAAAACTTAAAGAGGAAGCCGCGTCAGGTCTGGTAGGATGGGCAGAGACGAGAGAGGGCGAGCCCCGTGAGGGAGGTCCCAGCTGTGGAGAGGCTTCTCCAGTTGGGGGAGAGACCCTCTGGCCGCACACCAAGCTCACCAGCCCAGAGCTCCTTTGCCAAGAAGAGAAGTTCTAAGATAGCCGGCAGTAAATTAGTGAGGACTCTCTGCTCAGCTCGGTGAGGCTAAGAGCGGCTGGGGAATCAGTGGGGCCGGAGCCCGGGCTTGCTCGCCGGTGAGCACTTACCTGGTTCCTGGTGGAGGGAGTGGCTGTGTGAGCCAGGAGCCTGCGCGGACGGACTGAGCTGAGCACCTTTGGTGCAAAGCCTGGATGTTTTTGAACTGCTGTTCCCGTGGTGTGGAACCTGCACGCGAGTGGTGTGGGGAGGACGCCATTTTGTCGGGCTTGGGCCCTCCCACAGAGGATCAGGTCCGAGACCTAATTGGTCTGGTGGAATTGGTGCAGAAGTGCGTGTGTGCGTGCGCCTGCAGCCTTGGATCCCACCCTCTGCCCGGCTTATACTGCGTTGCCAGGGAAATGCTGGGTGGGTGCCCTCCGGCTAAAACAGGCTGCTCACTGAGACCCGGGAGTGCGCAAGCCGCCTGGGATCCCCACCCTCTGCACAGCTGGTGCTTCGTTGCCAGGGAAACGCCTAGTGGGGAGTGATCCGGCTCCAAGAGGCTGCTCACTGAGACGCGGGAGCACGCAAGCTGCCTCGGGTCTCTGCTCTCCGCACTCCGCTTGCAGAGTTGCCAGGCTGCTGATTGGTTGTCGGGCTGCTCGGCCTGGTCTGCGAGTGGCTGATTGGGACAGGCTGAGACTGGGAGTTTTCCTGGGAGTGTTGGGCCGTGAGCTGTGTGCCTGCGTGATCCAGCCAGGGCTCTCCTGGTGATCTATCTAATACATCAAAGCAATCCCAGAGCAACAGCCAGAATGGGGAAACAAAGAAACATGTCACAAGTAAAAGATCAGAAGAAACCTCCAGAAATGGAACCAAATGAAACAGAGGGATCCAACCTTTCAGAGACACAGTTTAGAACACTGATGATAAAAATGTTTAAGGAACTTAGCGAGGACATAAAGAAGGATAGGGAAACCATGAAAAACAACCTGTTAGAACTAAAGAACACAATAACTGAAATGAAGAACACACTCGAAGGAATCACCAGTAGAGTAGATGAAGCAGAGGAGCGGATCAGCGATTTGGAAGATAAAACAGCAGAACTCACCCAGTTGGCACAGCAAAAAGACCAAAGAATAAAAAACAATGAAAATAGTTTAAGAGCCCTATGGGACAAGGTGATGCGCAACCACCTTCGAATCATAGGGATACCAGAAGGAGAAGAGAAGAAGCAAGGGGTCGAGAATGTATTTGAAAAAATAATGACTGAAAACTTCCCTACCCTGGTGAAGGAAGTCAACATACATGCCCAGGAAGTGCAGAGGGTTCCAAACAAGCTGAACCCAAACAGGTCCACACCAAGACACATCATAGTGAAAATGGCAAAGGTTAAAGACAGAGACAGAATCCTAGAGGCTGCAAGAGAAAGACAGCAGGTTACATACAAAGAAACTCCTGTTAGACTAACAGCTGACTTGTCTACAGAAACTCTGCAGGCCAGAAGGGAGTGGCAGGAGATACTCAAAGTGACACAAAATAAAGGCCTACAACCAAGATTGCTCTACCCAGCACGGCTATCACTTAAAATTGAAGGAGAAATAAAGAGCTTCTCAGAAAAGAATAAGCTTGAGGAATTCATTACCACCAAGCCAGCATTGCAAGAAATGTTAAAAGGGCTTTTTTAAACAAAAGAAAGGGGTAAACAAGCTAACCCAGAGAGACAATTTAAGAAGATTGAAGTCATATCAAGCAGATATAAAGGAAAAACTGATGGTTGCTGGCTGGGAGGGAGTGGGGAAGAGGGAGAGGGGGAAGGTTTTGGACAGTGTATGTGGGACTACAATGTTGCCGCAGGGATATGGGGGCAGTTCTGGGAATGTAATTGATAATGTTGTGAAGAGGCTATTATGTTGCGAGAAATAAGTCAGTCGGAGAAGGACAAGTACCATGTGATCTCACTTGTGTGTGGAGTCTGAAGAGCCGAGTGAACGATCAAAGTAAACAGACTCGTAGATGTAGAGGAAAAACTGAGGGTGGCTAGTTGGGAGGGGGGTGGGAATGGGCGGGAAGGGGAAGGGATTAGACAGCATAAATAGACAACTACAATATTGCCACAGGGATATGAAACACAGTTCGGGGAATATAATAATCTTGTAAAAATTTTGTGGCGTGTCAGATAGTCACATGTCTTGTTAGGGAGACCACTTCATGGATGGAGTAGAGGTTTGATCACTGCACTGTACACCTGAAGCTGATGTTGTATAGTATTGTATGCCAACTGCAACTGAAGATATGGATGGTCACGGGATGTGGAGTATACTGTGGAGGGGAGTCAGGGGAGTTGTGATGGATATGTATGATATTGGCGGGGGAGTGGGGTGGCGAACTGGGGGTGGGGGGTTTTCACTTTGGGGGGTAAAGAGTATGACTATTGCATTGTGTTGTACACCTGAAATAATAAAATAAAAGAAAATTTAAAAAATAAATAAATAAAATACATTTATAATCATTAATACCATGAAATCATATAATTTTTAAATAAGAATTTCTCTTTTCATCGTTCCATCACCCATTGTTCCATGCTATTTTTACAATGATTTGTATTTACTGTTACTGCTAATAAAAATGTAAGCAGAGGTTATATGGAATCAGAGGCTTGATTTCTACATCTGAAACAGAGTTTCTTGTGAAATAATTTACTTTGAGATCCTCGTACTAATTATTTTTCAAAGACACTGTATTTCACCCCCACCAGTATATTAGAGGCATACACTCATGACTTTTATTCTAAACTTTCACTTGTTCTTGTCATATTTATAAGTGTTCCCTCTCTTTGTTCCCTACTATGTCTATCATTATTCATTGCTTCTGTTTGTTGTGATATGATTTGACAACCAAAAGTTTATTTCCAGTTCAGACAAACATTTCAATGTAGACTGAACAATGAGATCCCAGAAATCACTAAGAGCACTAAGTGTATATTTACACTACAACACACACACACACATACACAGATTATGTAGACCTAAGCACACTGACATCCTTAATTTCTATATTTCCAAGGTTATTGTTTTTAATACAAAAACTCTGGTTTTAATGTATTTTGACATCAGAAGGACAGTTATTGTTTAAGGAAAGATAATGTTTATAAATAAAGCTACATGCTCATAAATTTTATCCAGATCCAATATAAGCAAACATTATAAGTGTGTCATAACGCTGATGGTGGGTAACACTTTGTCAGACTACAGGAGGGGATACTGTCATCCTCTACCCACAAAAGAATCAATGAGTAAATGTCCAAATGCAAATGTTCCAGTATTCATACTACAAACTCTATACCATATATACATATGATATATTTATATATATTTCTTTTATTTCCTTCATTATCATTATCCCTAGGTATTATCACTACTTATTTGTGAAAGCTCAAAAATTGTGATGTGACCTTTTCACGTGTACTATCTCTGCAAAGAGATACTTTGGAAATCCTGGCCCCAAGGTAGATAGTGGAACATCATGGCTTAAGTCCCTGCAACAGCACAATATCGACTGATACTTTTAATCACCTTTGAAAACCCTGCCCCCACCTTTCTGCTTTATCGCTCGTTTTTTGTTGTTTTGACAATTCCTCAACAATTGCTCATGGAAGGATCATTTATATGTGTTCTTCACTCTTCAGGATGTGACTCAAAACTTGGAACACGTTTAAAACAGCCAGATGTTTTTCCTGTCCTTCTCAACAATATTTTTCTACACTTTTTGGTGCCAATATTATTAGTGATAGACAAGAAAAATCAGAGAGCTAATGAAAAAGGCATTTTAGAAGTAAAATGTGTAGGTTTTAGAGACAAATTACATGTGAAGGTTCAAGGAAGTATGGAGCTGGGGACAATTTCCAGGACTTTGGGTGGTGTCTTAGTCAGTTCTCCAGAGAAACAGAACCAAAAGGATATATGTATAGAGATATTTATTTATATATATAAATATATAATATATATGAACATACACATAAATATATAAACATACATAAATATATAAACATATACAAATATATAAACACACAAATATATATAAATATACATAAACTTATAAATATATAAATATATAAACATATGAACATATATATTAAAACATATATGTTTGTGTTATATATGTGTGTATATATCTATATCATCTATATTTCTATATATACATATAGATATATTTATATATTGAGAGAGAGAGAGAGAGAGAGAGAGACAGAGAGAGAGAGACAGAGAGAGAGAGATTTATTATAAGGAATTGGCTCACATAATTATGGGCGCTGAAGATTTCCAAGATCTGCAGTCAATAAGCTGAAGACCCAGATAGTCAATAGTGTCCACTGATAGTTCCAGCCTGATTCTGAAGGGCTGAGAACCAGAAGAGCAGCTAGTGCAAGTCCCAGTCCTAGTCTAAACTCAAAGGCAGAAGACCAACAATCCTGCTCAAAGACAGGCAGAGAGAACAAATTTTCCCTTGCTTGACTTTTTTGTCTATTCAGGCCTTCAATAGGCTGGATAAATCCCACACACATAGAGGGGAGGGGCAATCTTCTTTACACAGTCTGCCTATTCACATGTCAATCTCATCCGAAACACCCTCACAGGCACACCAGAATAATGTTTCACCAAATATCTGGGCACCCGGAAGCCAAGTTGACACATAAAATTAGCCATTCCAGGGCCGGCCGAGTGGAGCATTGGTTAAGAGCTGGTTTTGGGATGCCAACGGCCCCGGTTCGGATCCCACATATGAGGGCCAGTGACACTGCCCTCTACAGCTAACAACAGCCCCACCTGGAGCTGGGCTATGCGAGCCCCGGCAATGGTGTGGGCTGCAGCCCCTGCTGCAGTGGGCTGCCATAGGCTACAGTGAATGGCTAGCAGCCAGCGTGAGCTGCCAATAGCCACGGTGAGCGACCATCCAGAGGCCAACGACCGATCTGCCTCATCTGGGAAGAGCGCAATGATTATACCAACATGGGCCAGTGAAGCAACATCCTCCACAACTAGACTGAAGAACAAAAAGACAGCAACGTGTCTGTTCCCCTTCCCCGATTCCCCAGTGCTGTTCCCCTACCCCAATTCCCCAATAAAATCTTAAAAAAAAAAAAAAAAAAAAAATTAGCCATTCCATGTGGTCAGGTGAATTGTGAGTTTGTTACAGTATCAGAAGAAAGATTTGACTTCTAGATATGCATGGTATGAAGTTGCATGAACTATCATTGGAAATATTGTTTGGAGCCCAGGAAAGATTTTGAGACTCTAGACAGCTTTGGTGAAAGTTTAAGTCACAAAAATAAATGAATTGCCTAGGAAGAACACATAGATTCATTAACTTCCTCATTCACTAAGCATCTATTATATGAGGGGTAAATGGGAAGTATACGGAATATAACAGTTAACAAAATAAAGACAATTCCCACTACAATGAAACTTAAATTCTAGGGAGGGAAAAAGATATCAATAAATACACAAATAAGTTATTCCATGAAAAGCATAGTAAGTGCTACAAAGAAAAATTGCAGTAATGAATAAAAAGATAAAACAGGAGAATCTGACTTAATCTGGAGTTGTTGGAAAAATGACATTCATACTAAGACCTAAAGATTCTGTAGACTAAGCAAAAGAAGCATGGTGTTAGAGGAGCTTAAATGCAACTTTGTGTCTGGAATTTTGCTATGAAGAGGAAAAGTGTCAAAAAAAAAAGAAAAGAAAAATAGAAACAAGACTAAAGAGATAAATAAAGTCAGATCATGCACAGCCTTCTAAGCAATAAGAAGTATTTAATAGATTAAATTCCTGATAACAATGATTCACTCGCCTATAATAGCATTATGCAGCTGCCCCTTGTCATGGCTTCATGATAAGCATGTATACATCTCCATCCCTTGATTTGGGGTTTGACCATGTGATTTGATCTGGGCAGTGAGATGTCAGCAGATTTAATGTAAGCAGAAGTTTGAAATGTGCGTGCATAGTTGGGCTTGCCCTCTTGTGTGTTTGCCACCAGCATGAAAAGACTATGCCTCAGCCATGCTATTTACCAGTCAAAAGGTGAGAGACTTATGGAGCCGACCTGGAGCCAAACTGTCCTTGGAACTAAGCCCAGTTGAACTTTTTCCAGATCACCTGAACTTCAGCCAATGTGCAGACATGATAGTAGAATAAATCATTGTTGTTCTCCAGGGGTCAGCAAACTGTTGAGAAGGGAGAGCCGCCAGGGTTTAGCAAACTGCAGCTCACGAGCTGTGGCTCTGAAGTAAAATTGAAAATGAAAATAAAACTATCATAGTTTCATTTATAAAAATCTTAAATAATTGCAATTATTTAAAAAAATATATTTATGACTGTCAAATAATTTTTAAATTATTGTGAGGGACAGGATTGGCTCTTCCAGGGGTCCGCAAACTTTTCTCTATTATTTTTTTTTTTTTTTGAGGGCAGTGTCACTGGCCCTTACATGTGGGACCCGAACCAGGTCTGCAAACTTTTGAGACAGAATGTACCCAGAGCCGCATGTGGCTCTGGAGCTGCAGTTTGCCGACCCCTGTATCTATAGCACTGAGCTTCAGAGTGGTTTGTTACACAGAAAACTGACTAATAAAGAAGCTTTGAGGAAAAATAATGAGTAAAAGATAAATTGAGGTAAAGGAATCAGAGGCATAAAAAGGACTAAGAAAAATACCTAAGAGGTAGGACAGAAATCATAAGGAATTGTGTTGAAGAAACCAGAATGGAGAGAAATTTCAAGACAGAAATGGTCAAATTCCACAAGGGAGATCACCCAAAATCCAAAGTAAAAATAAAACACTGGCTTTGTAAATTAGGAGTACTTTTTTTTGTTTGTTTATTTCCACCACAACAGCTTCAGTTCAGTTTGGTAGAAGCAGAAACCATATTTCAGTGGGTTGAAAAATAAGTGGAAAGGAAGAAAGTAGAGCATGAACTGTAGACCAGTTTTGAGTGTTGCAAATAAAACAGAGAGTAGAGTCCACCAATAATACAAAGAACACCAGAGCAAAATCAGAATTGAATTTGTTTCCTGGTCAAGCACAGGTGAACCAGGAAGAGTAAAGTGAGTCTTAGAAAGGTGACAGAGGAAGCATGAGATGCGAGGCCAAAGAATGAGTTTATTCCACGTGAGAAAAGATTCTATGCATTAAATTCCAATTTGTTAAGAAGAGGATTATAAATTATCACTTGGAATTGATCATTAGCCTGTTTTACGTCACAAAAATATGACAAGGTTTTACAGAGTCCCAGAAATGCTTTGTTAGGCTTAGGACTGTATGTTGGATATTTTCATATATACACCCTTGCACATTTGGCACATTTTTCTTTTGTCTTGGTGAAGGCTTGAAGAGAAGGCAGTTAAGGGTATTGCTTTTAGAACAAATGTTTTGAATAGGTGTCTACGTTTGAAGTATTTGATGGAAAGAGAGTGAGAGGGTGACAAATCTGTGAAATAGTGAGACCAAGACTTTAGGAAAAAGTTCAGATACATCTTCCTTGCACACAGCAGGTGATGCTGAATGGAAACAAGGTTGAGGAGTAGAAACTCAAGGCTGGAAGGCTTGTACTTTCTCTGAGACATTGAGGTTGGATCATCTGCTAAGAGTGAAGAGACAGTGAATATGTCCCTTCTGTGATCACCTTCTTGTTCCAAATACAATGTTAAGAACATAATTTTGCCCATAGCAACTTTTACACATCTCAATTCATTTTGTATTCATGAATATACATGGGAGTACAAATTAACAGTATTTCAGAAGGCAATATGACAATTGGTATCAAAAATGTTAAATGTTTATACATTTTGATTTAGTAATCCCACTTCTATGAATTATGGAAATTAGAAAACAATACACAAAGTTGGTAATTGAAGAATTGCTTATATTAATGAAAAAATGGATGAAACCTAAATATACACCAGTAGGGATTGTTAAAGGTAAATTGTAGTACACATAAACACATAATAAAATTCTATAAAAAAATCAAAAGTATGATATAGATCTATATTTATGTCTATAACAATGTTCTTCAATGAAGAAATATTGGAGATTATTATTTGGTTGCTACTAGAATGTGATTCCATTTATGTAAAATTGTGTGTGTGTGCGTGTGTGCGCGCGAGAGAGAAATGTGAATAAACACAAAAATTTTAACAGCACTTATTTATTGGTTGAAGGATATGGAGTAGTTTTGACTTTCTTCTTTTTATTTGTTGTATTGTTTGAATGTTTTATTTAAGCGTTTATCACAGCTGTTACATAAATGAGCTAACGATGGCCTCTGTGTATAGGCCAGGCTGTTTATTTCTTCACTGCAGGCTGAGACTCATTAGCTGAAAGCCCACCAGCACCAAACTCAAATTTTGACACAACCGGTTGTTTTTAAAATAGCCCAAGCAAGCAGATGTTTAG
Organism: Aselliscus stoliczkanus; assembly: GCA_033961575.1. Classification (NCBI taxonomy): domain Eukaryota; kingdom Metazoa; phylum Chordata; class Mammalia; order Chiroptera; family Hipposideridae; genus Aselliscus; species Aselliscus stoliczkanus. The sequence goes on along the minus strand of CM066732.1, from coordinate 72,851,580 downwards.
TCATTTAAAGCTTGCCTGTTTTGTATACTCCGTATGACCTCACTAGATAGCTGTCACCATTGATTAGATAGAGCCTTGTGGTTTAGAGGACACCCAAGCTGGTATGGCTCTTAGGAGCTCTTAGACCCTGAGGCTCCCTGCTGATACTGAGCAACATCACATAGACATGTAATCTCCCTCTCTGATCCTCATCTCACCCCAGGAGTCCCTTTGCCCTCCTTCCTCTGGATGGTGCCCCCTCACCTTAAGCCTTTGGACATCTCTTGCTGGGAAGGACTTCCCCTCTCACAACTCTGTTCAAGGGCTGCCCAATAAAGCTTGGTGTATGTGACTGCCTCCCATAGTCATATCTTTGACATTTTTTGATCAGCCCCCAAATCTCCTGAACCACCATAATAGGCATTTGTAATAGCTTATAAAAATAACAAAGGTGTTTTTTGAACCATTTTTTTTTTGAGGGCAGTGTCACTGGCCCTCATATGTGGGACCTGAACCGGGGCCACTGGCTTCCCAGGCCAGTGCTTAACCACTGCCCCACTTGGCCGGCCCTGAACCAGTTTTTTTTTTAAAAAATCATTTAAATGGGCCCCAGCCTGTGCCAAAGGGGAACCTGGGCAGGATCCAGTTTCCAAGAAAATGTGCTTTGCAAAGCCAGGTCCCAGGACCTGTGCCTCCTCTCAGAGGGTCTCAGTTGACAACAAGGTCAGAGAACTCTCAGCCATGACTACAAAATCACATTGTCCTGCCTTTTGATCTTACAAACTCTTGTTTGTAATATTACCCAGGCCCCGTGACTGGTACACAGGCAGTGGATATGCTAGGTGTTATTTCAGGCCAGTTCTTCACCTGGTGAATCATCAGAGAACCCCACAACTTCCTCCTTCCTCTCATGTGATATTTGCTTCTATTATAAATTCACAGATTCATCTGAGTGGTGTTCACCCTTGTGCTTCCCAAGCTCGCATGTTCCTGCCCTCATGGAATGCTCCCCTCCTTTTGGAAAGGCTCTTTATCTCAGTATCTTCAACTGTGGCTCAGAATCCAAATGCAGCTTCTTGGTACCATCTGCATCTCTCGGGTCTTTCTCTTTCCACTTGCAAGGCAGAGAGCTGCTATGTAACTATCTACCCTACTCCCTAATCTATCTTTACTGATGAGGTAAAAGCTTGGTTACTAACTAATAAATGATCACTAACTAATATTAGACTTTGATAATCTACAGATGATGAAGCATACTAGATCATCTATATTTATATCTGTATTCCTATCTTCTCAACTGTGCTGCAAATTTGCAAGATCAGCAGAATAGGTCATTATTTTGACATATAAAAGACAGGTGTCCCTACTACCTATTGAACCTTTACTTGACTCAAATAGATGAAATAGGTGGTAAGATTAATTCTCATTTTTCAGGGCCGGCCAAGTGGCGCGGTGGTTAAGAGCTGGCTTGGGACGCCAGCGGCCCAGGTTCGGATCCCACACATGAGGTCCAATGACACTGCCCTCGGGGGAAAAAAAAAAAAAAAGAATAATTCTCATTTTTCATTGGGGAACCTGAATCACCTCTGAGAAAACAAGGGAGAGAGTTCGCCACAGAGTTAGGAGGACTGTTAGTTAAGGAGAGGGCAAGTTAACTTCCTGAATTCCAATTCCACTGTTCTTTGGAGATCTGCCTTGATAATCTTTGCCTTCTTTCTACTCAACTAAAAAGGGCTCAGCGTTAGTCTTCTTCATGTGAGACACTGTAGTTTAACCAACAATGGGGAATGGAAAATCCTACTCCAGGATCTATTTTTACATACCCTCAAGCGAACTATAGATAAAGAAGAGCCAAAGAGGTGTCCAAAGTGATTTCAGCCTACGAAAGCTTTGCAATTTCTCTCTCCTAGACCTGTTGCAAAAAGTGATTGCCAGGTGAATGGGCCTTTGTACAATGTCAGTGTAAATGATTTTGATGGAATTATATGTTTCATTTTCACCTAGGATCCTCTTTTTCCTTACACCGTTTGTTACTGCCCTTGTCTCTAATTCTCACTGTTCATTGGAAGCAATTTATTCAGGCTAGAGAAAGTCACTCTGCTTCTTTCAAAATGTCAATCCCCAGAATTTTCTCATACACTCTTAGAGCTATGTCAGGGATAAAAAAGACTCCCAAATCAGAGGCTTTAATTATAATCACTACTGAGGGCACATAGGCCTCTCAGTAAAAACTAAGTTAACAGTGTTCAAAGTACAATTCTAACAGTGACTAAATGGTTGCATTATTTCCTTACTTTGGTTTTTTTTTTTTTTTTTTTTTTTTTTTTGTGTGTGTGTGTGTGTAATAAACTAGGAATATGCTTCAAAGAATAAACTTAAAGGTTTCAGCTTTTACACTTGGTTCATTGTTGCATATAATTAACATATTCTTATTCTCTCCTCTACTTAACTTAGAACAACGTTCAAATTTCATTCAGCCCACAAAAGTATAGGTGGATCATTGGAATGCAGTTAAGAAACCGAATTGTCAGCAAAAGCATCATCCAGAGACATCTGGAACCCAATTTCCAAGAATGGGTTTATACAAACTTGCAAAGAAGATAAGTTTAGCATGTCTCCCTTTTGGCTTGGTGTATCTGTTGTCCTTAAAACACCCGCTTAGCTATCTCGTCACCCTCCTTGGCTCAGAGGCCCACCTCCCAGAGATGTGCATCTTCCCTTACAGGAAGCACATCTTCCAGCTCTCACCCTGTAAGGGGCTGTTGTATCAACTGAGTGACTTGATAAACTATGTATTTGAGCAGCCTTTTGAGTAGTGGCTTCCTGAACATAATGTATTTTCCTTGTCATCTAGACCCATTAGTGATTCTCCTAGTAGCAATTTCAGTTCTGGGGACAAAAACATCTTTCTAGCTTCCCAGTAAATATTCCTCAGTATAAAAAAGAAAATCATGTAGCAATGACAATGATAATAATATTAATAGTACTGAGTAACAATTCCCAACACTTATGAGGCACATATTTTGCTCCAAAACAGTGTCTTAAGCACTTTGTGCATGTTTAACTCATTTAATCAACTAAAAAAAATCTTATGAGGTTTGAAACTATTATCGTATGCCATTTTATAGATAATCTTTTGAAGAGGGGTACAGACTGCTTTGCCACTGACTTAGGAATCTCTTTTTCTTAGCTAGGATTCTACAATGACATGCAAAATCTTTTGGGCAGCAGACACAACATATTTGAGGTATGCAATTTAGTCAATATGCACTGCAGCAAAATTCCTGATGGGAGGATAAAAAGAGTCAGCTGATGATGGCTGGAGACCAGAACTAGGAAGAACTTCAGACAATACTAATGGATTCTTATAGCAAAAGGAGGGAACTCAGGAAGGGCTTATTTGAACTTTACAGTTTTAGGATGCCCGCTCATTATGGGAATATTCTGAGATACTCAGTAAAGATATCCTTGGAGGAAGAATTGGTGACAAAAATTCTAGGAAAGTATGGCATAGATTTCTAGTTACTGTCCCGACATCCACTTTGTAAGAAACCTCGAATTTTACTCAGGTGGCAATGTGCCCAGCTAATGTAGTGCATTTCTCAGTTTCCCTTGGTACTAAAGGAGCCATTTAACTGAGCTATGACCAAAAGCTATTAGGTGAAGACAGATAGCTACGGTGTGCCTCTTTCCCTTTGTTAAACCCAGCTTCCTGGAATGCTGATTTGATGGTTGGCGCTCCAAACATCATATTGGACCACTGAGGAACCCTTGAGGATAGAAGCCAGGTACTAAGAATCGAAAAACAGAAATAGAAATGGAAGGTGGGTCTCTGACAACCATGGAGCTACCCCACATTTGCCCCAGATGGCCCATCTCCAAACTGATTTTATGTAGGATAAAAGTGCAATACATCTTCATATGTTTAAGCCATTGTTATCATTGTTTTATACAGCTGAACATGATTCTAACTGGATACATAAAGTTGACTGGAGGTTTTATGGGTATCAGCAGGACCTTTCAATTTTTTACAATGGAAAAAAACTTAAAAGACCTCTCTGTCAACAGACTGGCCCTATAGTGAGGCCAGGTGAAGAAATCTGGACAAGGAATTTCCCAAACCCTGAATGAGGGAATTAACCCCTCTGCTTCCCAGTTTCTCCCATTTATCAAACAAGGATGCTGGATTTGATCCCTAAGGCTTTTTTTCCAGGTTGAAAATGCTACAGTTTTATAAGTAAGAGAGTAAGCCACACAGTGGTGCTGTTTTTCAAGTCCTGCTGAAAGGTTATCAATCTGAGTGAACTGTATAGAGGGGTGACTCAGCATTCAATTCCATTGAAACCCTGTCTGAGGCAGCATGGCCATTAGCCATTTCCCTTGGCACAGAGTTGTTATTGGTTTTGGATCGTGTCATGGTTGCTGTAATTGGGGACCATTTGACTGGCAGTAATAGAGGTTCATTTAAGCCAGCTTAAGCATTCCTTATCCAAGTAATACAAAAACATCTTAATGAATCAAAGGGAACACCTGGGCAGGAATTCCCAACAGGGAAACTGGGAACTGGAATGCTGAAAACTCCCTCTTCGTGTCTCTGGTCAAAATGATATGTAATCTTTGCTTTCATCTCCTGCTTCTCACTGGTGTCCACTTTCTCTGCTGTAGTGCTTACATGGTGGAAAAATAAAAATGGCTTTCCCTGCTTTGCATAATCTTCTTTTCAAAGGAATATGCCAGACTGACTTGGACTCCATCGGCTCAGGTTTAATTAATAATAGCCCTAGGTAGGAGTTAAAGTCACAGGGTACAGAGCCGATAGGGCTTAGGGGCTGGTTCTCTAGGAAGGAGCATGACTGGGAAGCTATAGTTTGCATCTTTAGATAAACAGCAAAGAGGTCTTCCAGCATTCCTCTTTAGGAGGGAATGGATTTCTTTATAATATAAGAGCTCCGTCCATGGGACTCTGCTGAAGTGGGGCAGGGCGAGTATCCATGCATCATCTCAAGATATCAAGTTGTGCTTCCTATCCAATCTGGAATGAGAAAAATATATCACTGTTTTGAGTTTTCAACACTTACTACAAATATGCAATAAGACATGTGTATGGGTATACTTTGAATAATTACAGTAAACTGAAATAAAATAGGTTGTAAAAGTTTTTTTCCCGAGATTCTAGCAGCATCGCTTCAGATAACTAAAGTGTCAGAATCAGGATTGAAAACTGCTAATTTAACCAGAGAAATTTATCAGTGTCTCTAGCTCCTGTTACAATGATTCTATTTCATGCAGACCTTGTCTGTGTTATTCAGAACTCCTAATGACTACCTTACCCAATTCCAAGCTCCATTATTTGTGGATCACCTTGATAATAAACTGAATGTTTCTATTTTTTAATTGGATGGAATTCATCATTTTATAGCATATTTACAATTATTTTTGTGTGAAAGCCATTTCAGTAATGGATATTCTTGTTTCTTTTTTCCCTTTATTATAATACAGATTTTGTTTATTTTAGGATTTGGCTCAAAATAATAGTTTCCATGACATTTTTTATATCTAACATTAAAAATGATTTTACCCTCGACAACATAAGAGATTTGGTCACTTGGTAAAATTACCTTGTTTTTCAAAATGTATTTAATTTTCTTTTAAATTGGTCCCTTAAGCACAAAACTATGAAATAGAATACAGAAAGAATACCCTAATGTAAACATGATATGATCTGGATTTAAAATTTTCTAGCTATGATAGCTTGGACAGGTCATAAATCCTTCTGAACTTCAATTTTCATTATATAAAGTGACCAAAATGGTATCTGAATCTCTATTCCATGTGATAATTAAATTTATCGAATTAAATAATGCTTATGAAAATAAAATCTATAAAATGCAACAAGGTGCAGCATCATATGATAGTATCAGCGACAGTTTATACACTTCCATATTTTGCACGATGGTAAATAGCCATTGCCAGAAGTAAAAGTAGATGAAATATAAATCAACCATGTCACCTGGGCTCAAATTGGTGAACAGTATAAGAATAACCAGTTTTCACGGGACCCCAGGAGACAGATCAGAGAGTGTTCCGGTGGCTCCCTTCCTGCACCTTGCGGTCCCACAGTGGGAGCGCGTTGGTTTGCAGACTTTAAGGCAGAGGCCTCGGACGGGGCGAGTGGGGGAAGAGAGAAGGGAGATGTGCCTTCGGAGGCACGGTCCGCACCCAAGGTTGTAGAAACGTGGGACCCCAGGAGGAAGATGGAAAGTGTTGCAGTGCCAGGGCAGGCTCAGTCCCTGCCCGCCCTGGCTCCTGTGCCAGTAGCATGTCTGGAGCTTCTGAGGCAGAAACCTCAGCTCGAAATGGAGGTGGGACGTTTCTGGGTTTTTTTTTTCTCTTTCTTTTTTTCTTTTGCTTGGACAGAAAGCAAACAACTGCATAGATAAGAACCCACACCCACCCTCCCTGGGAAAACCTGGCCCTGGCCATCCCAGAGTCTTAAACTGACCTCTGAATGGAGGAGTAGTGTCGGATTACAGAGGTGCTCCTACTCCCAGGGAGTTGAGGAACTCCTCCAGGAAGAGGCTGCAGAGTGGGGTTGGGGTGGGGGCCTACCTACCCCACCCCCACCTCTCCTGCGCAGCTTGGGAGGCAGGGCAACTTCAATTGCTGAGTCACTTGCAGGATCCCTGACAGGTGGCTTTTAGCGGCTCAGAAATCTCACACCCCCCACAACCTCCAGCGGAAAGAGTGCCTGAAGAGCACATCGAGCCTTCTGGCTGCGCAGTTCTGTGTGCCTCTGGGCAGGTGAGAGCAGAAACATCAGTGACTTTGTAAAAACTACCAGTCACACCTCACAGCCACATTCATCTAGACCTGCATCGCCAAGGTCACTCTAGGTGCCAGGTGGCTGCCTCTGCCCCACAAGATGCAGAGGAGCTTTTGTACAGCAGAGGACAACCTGGAGATAGCTTGGTGAACTTCAGCCAAAACTGGCATTGGTTTGAGTTTTTTGGGGCATATTTTTTTTCTTTTTCTTTTTGTTTGGCTTTTTTGGGTGTTTAGGGGTTTTTTTTGTTTGTTTGCTTATTTTGGGTGTTTCTCTATTTTCTATTTCATTTCATTATTACAATTTTCAGTTTTATATATATATATATATTTATATATATATAAATATATATATATATTTCTTCTTCTTTCTTTCTTTTTTTCTTCTTTCTTTCTTCCTTTCTCTCTCTCTCATCCTTCTTTCTTTCTTGTCTCCCCTCTCTCTCCCCCCCTTCTTTTCTTCTTTCTTTTCAAGGCTCTACTTTTCCTCCTTTCCATTTTTCTGCAGTTATTTTTTTTTTGTATGTTTGATATTTCTGTACAAGTGAGTGTAGGTTGTTGGTTGCTTTTTACATGTGAGAGCATCTGGTTTCCTTTGGTGGCTGTTGTGGCCGTGCTTGTTGATCTGTTTTGCTCTAAAATAGTTCTGCAGCAGGGCCCAGTCAAAGAGGCTCAAGAATCATCACACGCAGAGTCCAACTTTAGACCAAATCGGAGCATTACCAGGTTTGACCTACAAGAATCACACCCAAAGGGAAATTGCTACAGGCACAAGAGCCCATAGGGGCCAAGCCTCACCGGAAGTGTCAACCCTCACACAGCAGCTCATAAACTGTGGACACAGCAAATCCTCACAGCTAGTCAGCCTGGGAGTCAATCCTACCTACTGACAAGCCAAAACCAATCAAAGCTCAACTTCAACAGGAGAAGACACACAACACAAGGAACACCTCAGGTACACACGCACAGGAGAATAGGGAGACTGAACAATTCAAATATAAAGGACAAATACCACATTAGTCCACTCAGAAAAGACTGAGAGACCTAGGGGAACTACCTAATACATTGAAACAAGTGCAAAGAGTAAGCCAGAATGGGGAAACAAAGAAACACATCCCAAATAAAAGAACAAAAGAAACCTTCTGAATCAATGGAACTGGAGGAAATAGAGGCAACCAACCTATCAGAGATAGAGTTCAGAACACTGATGATTAGAATGCTCAAGGAAATTAGTGAGAATATAAAGGATAGACAAATCATGAAAAACAACCAGCTAGAACTAAAGAATGCAATTACTGAAATAAATAACAAACTCGAAGGAATTACCAGAAGATTGGATGAAGCAGAGGAAAGAATCAGACCTTGACTTAGAAGATAAGATAGCAGAGATCATCTAAACGGAACAACAAAAAGAAAAAAGAATAAAAAACATTGAAAATAGTTTAAGGGAGCTGGGTGATAACATCAAATACAACAACAAGCACATCATAAGAATACCAGATGGAAAAGAGAGGGAACAAGGGATTGAGAACATATTTGAAGTGTAACTGAAAATTTTCTTAACCTGGCAAAGGAAATCCACATACAAGACCAGAAAGTGCAGAGAGTTCCAACCAAGATGATCCCAAACAGGCCCACACCAAGACACATTATAGTGAAAATGGCAAAGCTTAAGGTCAAAGACAGAATCCTAAAAGCAGCAAGGGACAGACAGCAAGTTACTTACATGGACATCCCCATAAAAATCAGCTGACTTCTCTACAGAAACTTTGCAGGCCAGACGGGAGTGGCAGCATATTTTCAAAGTGATGAAAAACAAAGGCTGACAACCTAGATTGCTTTATCCAGTAAGGCTATCATTTAAAATTGAAGGAGAGATAAAGAGCTTCGCAGAAAAGAATAAGCTAAAGGAATTTATTACCACCAAGCCAGCATTGCAGGAAATGTTAAAAGGGCTTCTTTAAGGAAAAAAAAAAGAAAAAAACAACCTAACTGAGGAAGACCAGAAACACAAATAACTAAATGGCAATGACTACACACCTATCAATAATCACATTAAATGTAAATGGATTAAATGCTCCAATCAAAAGACATAGCGTGGCTGAATGGATAAGAAAGCAAGACCCTTGTATATGCTGTATATAGGAGATTCACCTCAGATCAAAAGACACATACAGGCTGAAAATAAAGAGACGGGGTAAAATATTTTATGCAAACAGAGCTGAGAAAAAAGCTGGAGTAGTGATACTTATATCAGATAAAATAGACTTTAAAATGAAGAATATAATAAAGGACAAAGAAGGGCACTTCAAAATAAAGGGATCGATCCAACAGGAGGAAATAACCCTAGTAAACATCTAAGCACCTAAAATAAGAACTCCTAAATATATAAAACAGATATTGACAGACATAAAGATGGAGATCAACAGTAACACTATCATAGTAGGGGACTTCAACATCCCACTGTCACAAATGGAAAGATCCTCCAGATAGAAAATCAGTGTGGAAACAGCGGCCTTAAATGACACATTAGATCAGTTGGATTTAATTGATATTTTCAGAGTATTTCACCCCAAAGCTACAGAATGTACATTCTTCTCAAGTGCACATGGAACATTTTCCAAGATAGATCACATTTTAGGCCACAAAACAAGTTTCAATAAATTTAGGAAAATCGAAATCATATCAAGTATCTTCTTTGACCAGAGTGCTATGAAATTAGAAATCAACTACAAGCAAAAAACTGGAAAACACAGAAACACATGGAGGCTAAATAGGCTAAACACATGGAGGAGAATAACATGTTACTAAATAGTGAATGGGTCAAAAATGAGATCAAGGAAGAAATCAAAAGATACAACAAGACAAACGAAAATGAAAACACCATGACCTGAAATCTTTGGGATGCAGCCAAAGCAATCCTAAGAGGGAAGTTCATAGCAGTGCAGGCCTACCTAAAGAAGGAAGACAAATCTCAAATCAACAGCTTATCCTTACACCTTAGGGAACTGGAAAAAGAAAAGCAAAATAAGGCCAAAGAGAGTACAAGAAAGGAGATAATAAAGACCAGAGCAGAAATAAACGAAATAGAGACCAGAAAAACAATACAAAAGATTAATAAACCAAGAGCTGGCTTTTTGAGACGGTAAACAAAATTGACAAACCTCTAGCCAGACTCATCAAAAAGAAAAAAGAGAGGACACAAATTAGTAAAATCAGAAATGAAAGAGGAGAAGTAACAACAGACACCACAGAAACACAAAAAAATTTTTAACAAATTACCATGAGTAACTATATGCCAACAAATTTGACAATCTGGAAGAAATGGATAATTTTCTAGAAGCATACAACCTTCCAAGGCTAAAGCAAAAAGAAACAGAAAATCTGAACAGACTGATTACTACCAATGAAATTGAATCAGTAGTCAACAAGCTCCCAACAAACAAAAGCCCTGAACCAGATGGCTTCACAAGTGAATTTCACCAAACATTCAAAAAAGAATTATCACCTATTCTCAAACTATTTCAAAAAACCCAGAAGGAGGAAATACTCCCAAACTCTTTCTATGAGGCCACTATCACCCTGATTCCAAAACCAGACCAAGACAGTACAAAAAAGGAAAATGACAGACCAATATCCCTGATGAACATAGATGCAAAAATCCTCAACAAAATGTTAGCAAACAGAATTCAGCAATATATTAAGAAGATTGTGCACCATGATCAAGTGGGATTCATTCCCAGTATGCAAGGTTGGTTCAACATCCACAAATCAATTAGTGTGATACACCACACCAAAAATATGAAAAATAAAAATCATATGGTCATATCAACAGATGCAGAAAAAGCATTTGAAAAAATCCAGCAGCAATTTAAGATAAAAACTCTTAGCAAAGTGGGCATAGAGGGATCATATCTCAACATAATAAAGCCTATATATGATAAACCCACAGCTAACATCATACTCAATGGGGAAAAGCTAAAACCATTCCCCTTAAGATCAGGAACAAGACAAGCCTGTCTACTTTCTCCACTTTTATTCAATATAGTTCTGGAAGTTCTAGCCACATCAATCAGACATGAAAAAGAAATAAAAGGCATCCAACTTGGTCAGGAGGAAGTAAAATTGTCATTATATGCAGATGACATGATACTATACATAGAGAACACCAAAGACTCCATAAAAAAACTATTGGAACTGATAAATGAATTCAGTAAGGTAGCAGGATACAAAATCAATTTTCAGAAATCAGTTTCATTTGTATACACCAATAACCAACTATCAGAAAGAGAAATTAAGAAAACAGTCTCAGTTACAGTTCCTTGAAGAACTACAAAATACTTAGGAATAAATTTAACCAAAGAAGTAAAAACCTGTACTCAGAAAATTATAAGACACTGAAGAGAGAAATTAAAGAAGATACAAATAATTGGAAATACCTACCATGCTCATGGATAGGAAGAATTAATATAATTAAAATGTCCATACTGCCTAAAGCAATATAGAGATTCAATGCAATTCCTATCAAACTACCAAAGGCATTTTTCACAGAAATAGAAAATATAATCCTAAAATTTACATGGAACCATAAAAGACCCAGAATACCCATGGCAATCCTGAGAAATATGAACAAAGTTGGGGTATCACACTACCCAACATCAAATCATATTACAAGGGTACAGTAATCAAAACAGTATGGTACTGGCATAAAAACAGCCACATAGATCAATGGAATAGAATAGAGAGCCAAGAAATAAATCCATTCACACATGGTCAGTTAATCTATAACAACAGAAGCAAGAATTTATATTGGGATAGAGATAGTCTATTTAATAAATGGTGCTGGGAAAATTGGACTGACACATGCAAAAAAAATGAAATTGGACCACCTATTTATACCATATACAAGAAAAAATTCAAAATGGATTAAAGACTTAACTGTAAGGCCTGAAACCATAAAACTCCTAAAAAATATATAGGGTAGGGAGTAAATTTGCAGACACTACCCTAAGCAATATTTTTACTGATATATCCCCACAGGCAAGGGAAGTAAAAGAAAAAATGAACATATGGGATTATATCAAACTTAAAAGTTTTTTCACAGCAAAGGAAACCATCAATAAAATAAAAAGGAAGCCTACTGAATGGGAGAAGATATTGGTCAACGATATATCTGATAAGGGGTTAATATCCAAAATTTATAAAACACTCATTCAACTCAACACTAAAAAAACACACAACCCAATTAAAAAATGGGCAGAGGATATGAAGAGACATTTCTCTAAAGAGGACAAACAGATGGCCAACAGGCATATGAAAAAAGTGTTCAACCTCACTAATCATTAGAGAAATGCAAATAAAAAACACAATGAGATACCACCTCACTCCAGTCAGAATGGCTATCATCAATAAATCAACAAACAATAAGTGCTGACGAGATTGTGGGGAAAAGGGAACCCTGGTGCACTGTTGGTGGGATTGCAAATTGGTGCAACCACTATGGAAATCAGTATGGAGGTATCTCAAAAAGCCTGAAATGGAACTACCATATGACCCAGCAATTCCACTCTTGGGTGTCTATCCAGAGAAACCCATGACACTAATTCAAAAAAATATATGCACCCCTATGTTCACTGCAGTGCTATTTACAACAGCCAAGACTTAAAACAATTGAAATACCCATCGGTAGATATATTAAGAAACTGTGGTATATTTACACAATGGAGTATTACTCAGCTATAAAGAAGAATGAAATCATACCATTTGCAACAATATGGATGGATCTAGAGAACATTATGCTAAGTGAAATAAGTCAGTCAGAGAAAGACAAATACCATATGATCTCACTTATATGTGGAATCTAAAGAACTGAATAAACGAGCAATGTAAACAGAAATAGTTTCAGAGACACAGAGGAAAAACGGATGATTGTTAGATGCGAGGGGGAGGGGATGAGGGAGAAGGGAAAGGGACAAGACAACATAAATTGGTAACTTCAATAATGCCACAGGGATATAAGAGACAGTTTGGGCAATATAATCAATAATGTTGTAAATATATTTTAGAGGGCCAGATGGACTCATGTCTTGTTAAGGAGAACACTTCATGGACAGTGTAGAAACCTGACCACTGCACTGTACATCTGAAGCTGCCATTGAATAATATTATATGTCAACTATAATTTTATATATATATATATATATATATATATATATATATATATATATATATATATATATATACAGTCACAGGATGTGGAGTACAGTGTCGGAAGTGAGGTCAATGGATTGTAATAGATATGTATCGGGAATGGTGGGGTATATTGAAGGAAAGTGGCTGTCACTTTGTGAGGGGTGAAAAGCATAACTATTGCATTGTTTTGTACACTTGAAACAAATAAATAAATAAATAAATAAATAAATAACCAATCCTGTCTATGTTACATATTAGTGAAACATCATGATTAGGGGCAAATCGATGTATTTCACCAAGGCAGCATGTCCATTTAATGTAACAGAAGGGCTTTTGGGGAGATTCTTTCGATTTAAATGTGACGCTTGCTAATCAATCATCATTTATTTATTTATTTTTTATCACGTAAACTGTCAGACCACTGATTTGATAAGAATTTCATGAATTAGTTTAAATGCATTCCTGATGTCGAATTGATTTCTCCAGCAGTCTTCAAGAATGCATTTTAGCGTGTATATCCTTATTAGATATATTTCAAAATGAGACTTACCTGAAGCTAATATCATCAAGTCACTCAGGAACTTAATTCTGGCTCAGTAATTGACTTCTATAAAATTATCACTGGGGAGGCTGAAGAGACAGCCTAATAGAATATAAAATTGCAGGCTTGTCTTCCTCGTACTTTCTGAAAATGTATTAGAGCTGATCTAGTTCGACATTTGAAAAATACCTTAACTCATATGAGTATTCCATGCCTCCTCTAAGTGAATTTCATATTCTGAGATCAGAAAGTGTTCCGTTACCTGGATCAGGAATTGCATTGCTATTTTCAGGCACTTTTCTTGATATCTTCTACTGGTTGTATGTTGGTGTTTGGCCCTGGTTTCTGAGACCAGATTACTTGTGTAAACTGTCTAGTGCTAGTCTTTTTTCCTCAGCTATAATTCAGAGGTGTGCACACAAGCTGTATCTCCAGATCCATCACCAGGAAGAAGCATAATGACAATAAATACAAGTCGAAGAAACAAGTTGACTATCAGAGCCCTAGCTCTAAGGGAAAACTATATATCATTTTCCTCTTCAACATGACACTGATTTTTTTCAGGAATCCATCTGAAAATGCTGGTCCAGACTGATTCATCTCTGTTGGTGCCCCAACACCCCACCCTGGCAAAGTTGGCAGTCAGATCAGACCAGAGAACTACAGTGAGTTCTCCGGTGGAAAATTGAAGACAAGGAAGTGTCCCTGCCAATGACCACACATGGAAAAGAGAAGATAATGTGATATCCTCAAAGAATTACCTAGAACAAAGGGAAATATTACAAAATTCAAAATTCCAGTCCAACATAGACAGCCTTTAGTGATGGTTAAAGAGGGAAAGCTAGCATGTGTAGGCTAGCTTTGCACTGAAAGACATGCACTGAAAAATTAAGTGACTGGTGATTCTTCCATGCTAGAACGGTAAGCTGACTGATTTATTATTTAAACATTTTTTTTGCTTACTTATGGCCTCAAGATTCTCTATAGTGAACATGTATTACTTATGTAATTAGAAAAATGTAAAAAGAAAAGCCTGCCTTCTGGTTATGATATTCCAATAAAGGTATCTGTTTTATGTATATTCATGCAGTCAAGTGATGTGGTCTCTTTTTTTTTGTCAAATGCAAGGACCAGATATGATAAAGATGCTGGATGTTAGAACTTCAGGTGAGTATTGTTTTATCCTTTAGAATATGATAATCTCTTAAAATCACTCTAAGTTTATCAATGCTTACCACGAACATCGCTAACATAAGTTTTTGTTACATTTGAATAAATCTGGTAGGAGAATGAATTGCTAGTTATCCTCACCCAGAGCAGTGCTTCCCCCATCCTTACAGGATGAAGTTGTTATGGATTCATCGTCAAATGAGAAAAATAAGGAAAATGTGATGAGCTTTATGTGAACATGAATTCATTTAATTTTTCAAACTTTGTTTTTAAGAATGACAGTGACAGTATCTCCCTTCCCCATCACACACAGTCTATCCTCATTGTTCATGGATTCCATTTTTATAAATTGTTCTCCATGCCAAAATGCACAGACGTGCGTGGAGCTAAGAAAAATTCAAATCACTCAATGGGCACATTCTCACTGATGTCAAACAAGGTCCTGTTTTGCCGTCCTGTTTCAGCTCTCATACTATAAATATGTCCTTTTCGTATTCTTGTGTTTTTTGTTCATAATTTCGCTGTTTAAAATTGCCTCCAAGCACTTCAGCTACTGTTCCTAAGCACAGGAAGGCTGTGATGTGCCTTATGCAGAAAATACACGTGTTAGATATGCCTTCTTTGGGCATGAGATATAGTGCTGTTGGCTGTGAGCTCAATGTTAGTAAATTAACAATATACATTAAATAAGGTGTCCTTAACAGAAACACATGAAACAAGATTATGTGTGATTAACTGATAAAAGTATTGTGACCAGAGGGCTCTCAGGAACCTAACCTTGTAATTTTGCTAAGAGCAGTGGTTCAATATTTGCTCATTCAGTTTTCCAAGCAATTTATAGAAAATAAATATCATGAATAACAAGAATATAGTTATATATATATATTATATATATATAGTATATATATATATATATATATATATATATATACACACGCATGCACACACACACACACACGTACATACATATATACATAGTTTTTAACATTAGTTACTATTTGGTAAAAAGTAAACTCAATAACATAATGTTCATTCTCACAAATTCCTGTTTTAAATATCACATTGATAAAAATGTCAAGGTCTGGGAAAAACTCACCTTCATTCATTCAAACATTATTTATTGAGTGTCTTTTATTCTATACTAGATTTTGCTGAGGGAACAATGGGGAAGAAGACAGTGACAGTACCTGCTCTCTTTGGTGCATATTTTAGGGGGAGACTCAGACTACTCCCAAAAAGAGACAAATAAATGAATAATGTGACTTGACATGTTAATTTGTTACAAAAGGAACAAAGAAGGGACTAAGGTCAAGAATGAGAATGGAGGAACTAGGCAGTTAGGTCAGAGCAGGTCTTTGTGGTGGGGTAATATTTAAGACTGAAACCTAAAAGGATACAAGGAATTAGCAATGTGGCAAGTGAGGAGAAGAACATTCCATTCAGAGAAGAGCTCTTACACTGAGACCCTGAGGTGGGAATGTGCTTGGCATATTCGAAGAACTGGAAGATGACCTGTGTGACTAGAAGATGGTGAGATGGGAACAAAGTGTCAGTGGAGACATAAATAAGGGCCAAATGATGGGAACTGTAGGCTCTGGTACAGAGTGTGGGTTTTATTTCATTGTTATAAGAAGCCACAGGAGGATTTTAAGCCAAGTATTGACATGATTTCATTTGCATCTTAAGACCACTTTTGCTGCTGGTGGAAAATGGATTGGAGAAGAGCAAGCACTGAAGTGAGGAGGCCCAATGAGAAGCTTGTTCTAATAATGTGGATATAAGATCAGGATGGTCTAACAAAAGTAAGCAAAGAGGCCAGAACCAATAAATCTACTGGTGATAAAATCACCAAGACTTGGTGATGAATGGGATGCAGGTTGAGGAAAAGTGAGTATTCAAGGTTAGACCTCAGATTTCTGGCTTCAGTAACTGGATAAATGGTGATATCATTTACTGAGATGGAGAAATCTTGGCAGGTACTTCTATAAGCCTCAGTTTCTTTATCTATAAAATAGGAATAATAATGTTTACTTTGTAGAGTTGTTCTGAAGGTAAAGTATGCTGTGTAAAACATTTATAGTGCTTGAAGTACGATATGAATATTCAATATTATTATTAGGTATGGAATAGAAGTAGGTGCTATTTTGTGCTTACAATACTATTTCTCAAGTAGTTAAATATCTATCTCCCTGGGTTTGTTATTATAGGGAATGATGGTGAGTTTAACGTGAAATTAGAATGCTATTTAACCAATGGGCCCACCAATATTAAAATTTGACTTGGTCCAATAATGCAACCTTGCTGTGAAGTCTCCAAATTAAAATAACATGTTGTTTACAACTAGAATTTGGACCCAAATGCCCAATATAATTTAGACTGGGCCATGAGGACAGCTTTTTACCATACCAAGTAAGCTAGTACAAACTTCTAACCAAAGCTGACTTGTCACTTATCCTGCATCACCTCCCCACCTCAAGTAGAGTTTGCATTTAAGTTTGGGTTGTGTGAATAGGAGCCATCCTCAACCTTGGAAAACTCCACCTGCTGTAAGCACAGGTGGGGTCTTGGACTCCCCTTAGGAGTAGCTGAAGGGCTGGAGTGAAGTGATACAGAAAGGCTCTGTTCCTGAGCTCCATTCAGAGGTCAAAAGTTCTGTTTTAAATCAACTTAGAACATTTTTTTTTTCTCATGGCTCAAGCTAAAATGGATTTACTTCACTCCATGACCAATCTAGTGCAGATCCTAAAATTATAATGGAGTAATATGATATTTTAATTAAATTAGCCACAGTAAAGAGTACTTCTCCTAGAGAAGAACATAATGAAGTCTGGGGAATGTGAGCTTGACACCTTCTGGACAATGTTGCAATTGCTAAGCAAGCTAGCTGGTTGTAGGCATGCTAGTTCATTAAACAAGCATTTATTGAACACTTGTTCATCAGGCCCATCACATAACAATCCTACTACTTTTAGTCTTCATAATTTTCATCATGAAGAAAACTTACAATATTCCTCTATTCTGGTAAAAGTGGGTGTGTTAGATTTTTAAAAAATCAATCAAGTTCAGTTTCATCAAATACAGCTAAATCTCTAATATTTGAAGAAAAGAATATGTAATCTTTCTTTTTTGTATTTATCTAATCGCATCAATACAAAGTGCTTACTTGTCACTGAGGGTAAAGCTATTAAATGAATAATTAATTTTTCCCTGCTTGGGTCTGCTTAACCTGTCAGTTCCCCATAAGAAAGCAGCACACGATTTATCATTTATTCATTAGGTTTCTGAAAATGTGCTCATGTTTGAAGATTAATTACATACCAGAAAGAATATTTTTAAAATAGCTGCTTATCATATTGAGACCCCACCAAAAAAAAATATACAAAGATATATATATATATATATATATATATATATATATATATATATATATATATATATATGTATAAACTTGAAATCCCATCTTGTCACTCAAGGAAGATAGCTAGTCAAAAGAAGAAACCTCCATGCATGCTGCAAACAGCACTCAGAGAAGTCTAAAGATGCTGGACTCTCCTATAGAGGTAGCTGATTTCAACTGCTTATCATTGCATAGTATGAGTTAATTAACTCATTTCTCAATATTGCTCACAATACTAGTCAACCATCAGAAAGGACCAGACATCAATCATGAGTGGATAAGTGCAGACAAAACAATGCATGTGAACATATATTATAGCCACAGGAAATTTCTAATCTGTGAACAAATTAATGCAATGTCAGTGAGTCCTCTACTATTTTAATGAGTTTAATTCATATTCATCCAAACTTAAAATACATAGTAATAGTAATGATTGTTACAGTTATCATGGCATGAATGTATAATAAACTAGTATTCACTCAAGATGCCATCTGCTATAGTACAAAATTCAGCACAACATAGATTGATTTAAGACTCTTTCAGATTATAGACATACTCATTATAGCAAACTAATTTGTTCCAAGTCACTAAGAGATATAGTCATTTCATTATTTAAGAGTTAGTATATAAAATATAATGTATGTGTAGATGTAAACATAAGGTACAATTTAAAGAATCTGAGTGTAACAAAACACAATCCTTAAAAACTTTGTGAAAAATGCTTCAGTCTTTCATGGCAATTTCCTGAAACATCCAAATTGCTTCAAGGTTATTCTTTCAAACATCACTTACCTATAAACAATACAGCATCAAAAGTTCTGTACTGGCTTTGTAAATATCAGATAAATGGGTATTTTCTGTATTCTCGGTAATCCTGTCCCACAGCCTAGACCTTCAGGATATTTCTATTACGTAGCCCTGTTGTATGACAATGATATTTTTGATTCCCTTAAAATTTTACAAGTTCATTTACCAGCTATCTCAGAGTTCTACAACAGCTTTTTCCTCATGGTAAAACAGCTTATATCTAATAATTTCACCACCACCCCAAAAAAGAACAAAACAGAAAAACATTGCAAGTTACAATAAAATGTAATCTTTAGACTAAAATAACCAGGAATACAATTTCCACCCAATTAAGTAGCAGAGAATACATTCTAATGACTGCATTTACAGAAGATAACCAACAATCCTTAGAAAACAAACTGCATGCTAATTCACTAGGTAACTGAGAACATCAGGATAATAAAGTTCCTTTTAAATGTACTGAATATAAAAACAAATAAGTAAAAACAACAAAAATTGTGCAGCAATCAAACAAAGCCTGTCTTCTTTGTAATGAAGCATGTAATTATAAAAACGGGCTAATGCTGGTGAAGATAAAACAGAAACTTTCTAACTAAAATCGTCATGGTGTTGAAATCTAGTTAAGATTTGTTAAAACAATAATGCAATGGAGAGAGGGTCCAAGATGGCAGAATAGGTAAACACTATGTCTGCTGCCTCCCAGGATCACATAAAATTACAACTAAATTATAGAACAACCAACCTCGAGAACCATCTGAAGATTATCTGAACACAACCCCTATAACTAAGTATATAGAGAAGAGGACACATCGATACTGGTAGGAGGAACGGAGATGTAAAACGTGTTGACCCGAAACCCACAAGTAGTGGTTGAGCACTGGGAGAGACACCTTGGGAACAGAGCACCCCTGGAAAAATGAGGGGACCCAGCCCCATACTGGGCTTCTCAGCCCAGGGGTCCTGTGCTGGGAAGAGGAGTCCCCATATCTAGCACTGAAAATAAAATAGGATTCTGTCTGTGCATCCTGGTGAGGTACAAGGCAGTTGGAAAACAGATGTCCTCATATAGGGCCAATGCATAGAATCTGTCACTCGCAGGTACTCACCCTAGGCTCTGGCAGAGGGATGATGACTTGAGAGGCACCAGAAACATACAGGGAAAGTATGAGTTGTGTGGCTTCAGGGTGGGGCCTGGAGGCAAAGCCACCATTATCCCTGTGTGGAGCCTCATGTGTAACCTACAGGAGGGTACCATCTTTCCTGTATTGAAACTACTCCCATAGGGCCAAACCTGAGATCGCATTGGTCTGGTAAAATCTGTGTGTGTGTGCACCACCTTGGTGACTCCTTGGGACCCGGCCCAGCTAGTGTGGCATCACCCAAGGCACCCTCAGGTCCTGGGCGGCCAGCCTCACCCTCCAAGCTACAGGAGGTTTGTACAACAGTGGATGGCCTACTGTGGCCAGAGAAGCTTTTAGTGGCAGATGGTCAGCCCCAGATCACACTGCAGCTTTTATGGGTGGCTTCTGGGATTCTGCAGGCCTCAGGAGAACAACCGCTGGCCACGGTGTTGTTGAGGCACTTTATGGAGTGGCCACAAGCTCAGGACTGGAGCAAGAACTAAATCTTCATTAACTTCGTGAAAACCAGCAGCCACACCCCATGAATCCCTGGGACCCGCCCCCCCCCACCCAACTCAGGTGGCATCAGTAGGTCACTGTCAACACCAGGTCAACCAGCTGAGCCATGCACCTAAGGAGGTTCTTTCAGACTCTGAGCCTTATGGGCAGCCAGCAGGTAGCAAGAGGCCTAAGGGGGTTCTGGGCCTTCTGCTAAGCTGCCCCAGGCCCAATACTGGTGGCAGCTGACCTCGGTTCACAAAAAGGCTGTCCCTACGTGCCTCCAGGTTCAACACAAGCAGCAACTAATTACATATAGCTCTGTAGCTCGTACCAGGTAGTCCTGGGCTGGTCACAGGCAAGGTTGAAATTGGCCTGCATGGGAGCCACTCCCAAGTGGCACAAGAAACAAGACACTCAGAGGCTGGCCTCAGACCACACAAGAGCACTACCCAATTAACCCCACAAGTGGCACACCCAAAGGGTGGTCTCAACATGCACAAGTGCCCATTCAGGTGAATCCCCCTATGAGGGGTCAGACCCCACACAGCAGCTCATACAGTGTGGGCATAGCCAATCCTCACAGCCAGTAAGCTTGAGAGTCTATTCCACCCATTGACATGCCAAAAGCAATTAAAGCTGAACTATAACAGGGGAATATATACAACACACACAAGGGACACTCCTGGAACACATACACAGGAGATCAGAGAAACTGTGCCACTGGACCACATAGGACATCTACTACATAAGACCACCTAGCAAAGACTGAGAGACATAGGAGATCTCCCTAATACACAGAAACAAATACAGAGACACAATCAGAATGAGAAAACAAAGAAACATGTCTCAAATAAAAGAACAGGAGAAACCTCCAGAAATAGAACAAAAAAATGGAGGCAACCAACAGACTAGAGACAGGCTTTAAAACACTGGTTATAAGAATGCTTAAGGAACATAGTGAGAACTTTGAGAAAGAGATAATAAGCATAAAGGACATAGAAACCATAAAAAAGAACCAGTCATAAATAAAGAATACAATAACTAAAATAAAGAATACACTAGAAGGAATCAACACAGATTAGATAAAGTAAAGAATCAAATCAGTGATTTAGAAAACAAGGTAGCAGAAAACACCCAATCGGAACAACAAAAAGAAAAACAGAATTTTAAAAAATGAAGATAATTTAAGGGACCTCTAGGACAACATTAGGTGTGACAACATTCGCATCACAGGGGTGCCAGAAGGAGAAGGGAGGTAACAAGGAATTGAGAACCTATTTGAAGAAATAATGACTGAAATGTTCCCTAACCTGCTGAAGAAAATAGACATACAAGCCCAGGATGTGCAGAGAGTCCCAAACAAGATAAACCCAAATAGGCCCACACCAAGACAATTTATAATTAAAATGGCAAAGGTTAAAGACAAAGGAAGAATCCTAAAAACAGCAAGAGAAAGACAACTAGTTACTTACAAGAGAGCCTTGTGCACTGTTGGTGGGATTGCAAATTGGTACAGCTACTATGAAAAATAGAAGGGAGTTTCCTCAAAAAATTAAAAATAGAGCTACCTCATGTTACAGCAATTTCACTCCTGAGTACTTAACCAAAGAGATCCAAAACACTGATTTGAAAAAATACATGCACCCTTATATTCACTACAGCACTGTTTACAATAGCCAAGATATGGAAACAACCGAAATGTCCATCAATAGACAACTGGATAAAGAACATGTTGTACATACATACAATGGAATATTACTCTGCCATAAAAAGAATGAAATCTTAACATTTGCAACAACATGGATGGACCTAGAGGGTATTATGCTTAGTGAAATAAGTCAGACTGAGAAAGACAAGTACCATATGATCTCACTTATTTGAGGAATCTAAAGAACAAAATAAGTGAACAAAGGAAACAGAAACAGACCCATAGATATGAAGAACAAACTAATGGTTGTTAGTTGGGAGGAGAGTTGGGGGGCTGGGTGAGAAGGTGAAGTAATTAAGAAGTACAAATTCATAGTTACAGGTGAGTCATGGAGATGTAAAATAAGTATGGGGAATATAATCAATAGTATTGCATAAACAATGGATGTGTCAGATGGGTAGTAGACTTATTGGAAGGATCATTTCATAAATTACATAAATGTCTAACCGCTATGCTGTACACCTGAAACTAATACAATATAATATAGAATGTCAACTGTAGTTAAAAAAATAGTTACAGGGATGTATAGTGCAGCATGGGGAATATAGTCAATAATGCTCTAATAATTATTTACAGTGTTGGGTGGTTAGTAGACTTGTTGGGATTATTACCTTGTGAGTTATATACATGTCTGATCACTATGTTGTTCTGCATGCCTGAAACAAATAATAATAATAATAATAAATAATGTAATGGAGACAGGCAGAAATTTAAAAAAATAAAATTTTCTATCTCCTGAGTGGAAAATACAGAATGTGTTGACAGTGGGTGAGGAGTCAGTTTACTTGGGTGGGATAAAAAAGCAACAAACAACAATAATCAAGACAACTTGCTAGCACTCCAATTGTTAAAGACCAGTTTCATCTAGTCTAATTAAAGGAGTAATGACAATGGGAAAGTATTTTGAAATGGGCCATCCATCTCCCTTGCTGTAATAAAATGCATGGTATTTATAAAAAAGACAAACCTGAGGTATTTGCTTTCATACTGAGGAACATTTTCTGGTCAAAAGTGTTCTCATTTATAGCTTTATTCCATAGAATATTTAAACAAGTAATTAAACAAATATTTATGTGGAAATAACGTCACTAGCCTAATAAAGTGGCCTTCTTTGAGCCTGACCTCTGGTGGACTGTGTCACAAAAACCTTTAATGTGGTTCTTTTTAAAAGTGCATTTATTATTAGATTAGCAATCTATTGGCCCAACTGAGTGTTACTCTTGTGTACAATGCAATTTAGAAAGTTAGATACTTTCATGTTTACTTTGCAATGAGAATGGACACATCAGAGCAGAAGAGATGTGAAGAAAAATGACACCACTGTGATTGATTTAGGGCTACTTGTGCTATGACAATCTGAAAAAGAGCACCCTGCAAACTCAAAATCTAATTATGATACAAAACACAGAAGCCATATAAATGATAAATTATATTCAACAAAAGTAAAAAGTTTTTGCATTGACTAAAACACCATAAACACAGTTAAAAGACAAGAAAATTTTAGGAAAACTACTTATAATTTATATCACAGACAGAAGCAAAGTTTCTTAATTACTTATAAACATCTTATAAATAACAGTAAGATGAACAATAAAACAGAAAAACGGGAGCTTTTTCACAAAGATGAAGCCAAAAGCAAAGAAGGAAGCCCCTCCCCCTCCCAAAGCAGAAACCAAAGCAAAGGCTGCGAAGGCAAAGAAAGCAGCACTGAAAGGCATCCACAGCCACACACAAAAAGATCCATACGTCACCCACCTTCTGAAGGCAGCCCAAATAGCCTCAGAAGAGCGCCCCCAAGAGGAACAAGCTTGACCACTGTGCCATCAGCAAGTTTCCCTAACTATAGAGTCAGTGATGGAAAAGACAGAAGACAAGAATACACTTGTGTTCATTGTGGATGGCAAGGCCAACAAGCACCAGATCTAACAGGCTGTGAAGAAGCTCAATGACATGGACGTGGCCAAGGTCAACACCCTGATCAGGCCTGATGGAGAGAAGAAGGTATATGTTTGACTGGCCCTTGACTATGATGCTTTGGATGTTGCCAACAAAACTGGAATCATCTAAACTGAGTCCAGCTGGCTAATTCTTAATATAACATTTTTTCATTGTTAAAAAAAAAAGAGAGAGAGAGATAAAGAAAAATGGGACAGATTTGTGTATTGTGGATCCCCAAGCTCATTCGCAGCCTTGATTATTCACTAGAAAGACTCACAGGACTAAGAAATGCTTACTGTTTATTACAGGAAAATACAGATTAAAATCAGCAAAAGGATAGGCATGTGGGTGAAGGCAAAATCAGGTATTAGCTTCCAGGCATCCTCTCCCAATGGAGTCACATGGACACTCATAATTCTTTCAGCAATGATGTGTGACAACACATGCAAGGTGTTACCAGCCAGGGAAGCTCACCTGAGCCTTGGTGTCCAGGGATTTTATAGGCGTCAGCTATGTTGGCATGCCACATCTGTGCCACTGACCTCAGCTCAGACTGCAGCCCCCCAGAGCAAAAACAGATATTCTCCATAAATCACACTGCTAGCATAATCTATCTTATCAAATTGATGGCCCAATGTATCAGGCATACAAACACACCTTTATCAGGCAGTGTATTCCAAGAGCTCAGAGCTCACCTCCCAAGAGCCAGCCAAGGGTCAATCCTAATGACAGATCTTTCTTGGGAATGTGAAGGCTTTGAGCAATCCTTGATATTAGGAATGAAAAGTCATTTTGGAAACAGATTGGAGTTATATAAAATGTTAAACATAAATTTGCCATACAACCCAGGAATTCCATTTCTTTATATCACCCAAAAGAAATGAAAACATATGTCTACACAAACATTCACAGGAACATTATTCATAATAGTGCAAAAGTGGAAACAAACAAACTGATTAATGGATAAACCATATTTATAAAGTAAAATACTAAGCAATAAAAAGAAATAAAATACTGTTGTATGCTAAATATACATGAATCTTAAAAACATTAGGTTAAAGTAAAAGAAGCCTATCACAAAAGATCGTATTTTATATGATTGCATTTATACAAAATGTCCAGAAAAGACCAACCTATAGGGACAGAAAGCAAATTAGTGTTTTCCTGGGGCTGGGAAATGGAATAATTCCAAATGGTCAACAGGGATCTTTTTGAGTGATGTAAATGTTCTAAAAATTGGACTGTGGCAATGGTTGCGTGATTCTGTAAATTTTGTAATAATCATCAAATGTTCACTTAAAAATGAATCAATTATTTGATGTGTAAATTATGCCTCAATAAAGCTGTTAATTTTTTTTTTTTTGAGGGCAGTGTCACTGGCCCTCATATGTGGGACCCGAACCGGGGCCGTTGGCCTCCCAAGCCAGCGCCCAGCCACCGCGCCACTCGGCCGGCCCAGCTGTTAATTTTTTTTTTAAAGGTGCTGCACAGCGCTATGTTTGAAATGCTGCCCCTTGTGGAAAAAAAGCAGAGTACCTTTGGAAGCACACACAAGAATCTGGCAACAGTGGTTGCTTCTGGAAGGAAATGGTCACAAGGGATGAGGTGAGAAGGAGATTTCCTCTGCACTGTATAATGTTTTTTACTCTATGGATTTTACACCATGTGTGTGTAATCACTATGCAAAATACTAACAACCTAAAATCTTTTGCGTCCTTGGTTACTGGGAGATATTTGGCCGCCATTGTTAGCAGTAACAATCATTGCAAAGGGAGGTAAATGCTATGTTGCCTATTTTCAGAAATGACCATCTTCTGCATTGTGGAATAATATTTGAGTGGCAATATTCTAGAATCAAGAGACTTGAAGAGAAGAGACAGAGATAAAGGTACCTGCATATTTCATGGACATGGGAGAGCTAATGCTGAGGGTGGGAAGTCTGAGGGTTTCCTTTTTGGTGATTCAGGAGTGATCATTCAGAAGGTTTTTGGAGAATAATGTATTGCCTACATTATTTTTCAGTCATTTTGCCATTATATTGTTTTTCTATTAGAGCCATAAATGCAGCAATTCAAAAGCAAACTATTGGAAAACATATTCAACTTATCTTCAGCAGCTTTTTATTTCTCCAGATTCTCTAATTCGCTGTGCTTTGGGGGAATCTAAGTAGATTTGTTTTTTATATGGATGGCCTTCCATATAACTGAAATTGCTAAATAATTGTTAAGCTTCTGCTCCACCTAGAAAACCTTCACTAGTTAGTTGTAACAGGTAAAATCCCGTTACAATCAATTCCCTAATAATGAATATCTCTGTAGTTGCAAAGATTTTCAAGTCCTAATCCATGGCTCACTTATTATACCTGATGTTGAACACAGTGATATTCCAAGCAAATGGAAGTATTTCAATAGTCCCTCAAAACTTGTGATAATGAACTTTCAAAATGCTTGATGAAGAAGAGCATTCTGTAAATTACTACTACTGTACTTAGAAATTTGTAAGAATATGTCACTTAGAAATGAATGTGTGGTGTTTAGTGTGACTATCTATTACTGTAATCTGTGAATCAAAGGAACATGCTAAAATCTCTTTTCTTTTGTGACTAATATCTGTTTAAACTCTTTATGTTCTATTATGACATATTGTCCTCAATGGTCTGGAGACAAATATGATATCATAGTCTGAGAATATGTTAAATGACGCTTTCTAAATGAAATGCTTCATTTAACCTTGGAGACCCACTTAAAATTTTATTTCCCACATTATAGTTTTTAGTTAAGACTGAGGATGAAAGGTAAGGAGGCAGGTAATATATGCACCGGTGACTAAGGAGAAGCAATAGGAGCTAAACTAGGGTTAGCTCGTACAAACACTGCTATAGATAGTAGGTTAGTTAAGAGTATGGGCTTCAAGTTCGACAACTCGAGTTCAAATTTCAATTTGGCCACTAACTTGTTTGTGTAATTAGATTGAGCAGATAACTAAAATTCTTTAAAATTCAATTTCTTATATGTATAATGAGGATAATACTATATCTATTGCAAAAGGTTGTTAGGAGGATTACATTAGACAATCCATCATTCATTATTGTTCAAGGTTATTGTTTTGATGAAAGCTTCAAATTTTATAGAAAGAGGAGAATAAGTTTATCCACAAACTGAGGTGCTTTATTTAAACATGATCAAGAATTCAAGTGATATCCAGAAAGTCAAAGATGTGCTATAGTGTTAGCTCAAGATTAATCTGAATAATGATCGAAGGACTCAGAATTACCTAGTAAGGAAAAATGGCTTTGGAATTTTAAAATTAATCATGAACCTGGCATATTAGTTAACTTTCCAAGTCTTACTTTCACATCTATAAAATGAATATATGATAACAATATCTTGTGAGAATTCAGTAAGTCTAGGAATATAAAGTAGACAGCACAGTGTTGTTGCAGGCTAGGTGCTCGATAAATGATAATAGCTTCAGGAGGATTACATATTATTGTTCATATGCCTTGCAGTATGAAGAACAAGAACAAAAGTGTGATTGTACGTAGGCTGTGTGTAGAAAAGGAGCCATATCCAAAACATGGTAAACTAAGAGGAAAGCAGGCAGAGCTGCACAAGGGCCGGGTCACCATGATAAAAGGGGATGTCCAACAATGAAGCATGTAACATCTACCCACATGAATTCAGGAAGAGCCTTTGGAGCGTCAAGAAAAGAGACAGGAGAAGGAAATAAACACATTGATCTTCAGATGGTAGAGTGGGTAAAAAGTGGAGTGATGCCAGGTGAGTTTGGTTACTTCTGACTATTCTGCCTGGAATGACAATCCTCAGATTAGAAGCAAAGACACAAGGAAAGGATCCATAGAAATTGTGGTGTAAAGAGAAAGCAAACAGCAGCTCCAGTAAAGATAGAGACAGCCTGCAAATATACAATAGTCTAGGCATTTGATTAGGGCCTGAGGCCAGTTAAAAGATGAGTCAAAAGGGAAGGAAACAGTTCCAAAGAAGCCATGAAGCACTAGTTACTAACGCATGTGGAGTAAGGACAATCAACATAAAGAAAATCACATAAATATAAACATGAAAAGCTGGAGATATGACCTAAGGGATTCTCAGAGAAGAGAAATTGGATGTATTTTTAGTGCAAAATCAAAGGTTGATAGTAGAGAAGAGACAAATATTTCTTATAGAATTCTAAATAATAATAATACATACATACATACATACATACAGTACTCTCCCCTCTAAGATGACAATTTTAATTCCTAGCCCTCATTCCCCAAGGACAGGCTTTTCTTAGTGACTTGCTTCCATAGAATAGAGTCAGAGAAACTTGGCAAACATTACCTTATCAGAGTGATAAAGGTTAATATCATTATAGTGACCTCATGTGGGAATCAGGTACCCTCTGATGTGATGTGATGGGAAGGGCATCTCACTTCCATGCTTTTGTTTTCAAAACTGATAACTCCATTCTGATCATTATAAAACCATCAAACAAACCCAGAATGGGGGACGTTCTGCAGGATGCATGACCAGTATTCCCAAAGACTGTCAAGGTCATGAAAAACAAGAAAAGGCTAAGAAAGACTAAGAAATTTCACAGACCAGAGAGACATGGCAACTAATGTCAAGTGGTACACTAGACTGCATCCTGAAACAGAAAGAGAACATTAATGAAAAAATTGGCGAAATCCAAATAAAGTTTGGAGTTGGTTAATAACAACCTACCAATACTGGTTTTTTAGTTTTGACAAATGTACCATGGTAATGTAAGATGCTAAGAATGGGGATATTAGGGTAAAAAGTATTATGCATAGGAATTCACTGTACTGTCTCTGTAACTTCTCTGTAAATCTAAAATTATTCTAAATTAAAATAGTTTATTTTAAAAATGATGATAGCTTGTCCAAAGGACACAGGAGTCAAGTGAAATAGCTTCCAATAGCCAAATGATAATAGAATTGGATTATAATCTAAAAAATAAAATAAATATCCAGGATTACATACTGATATAAATAAATGATTGAAAAACAATTATTGGGGGAGCAGGGACAACTGGTCCTAATGGAAGAATTTCAGCTAATAAGTGCAGAAGAAATGAAGAAAATATAAAATACCATTAGAACTCCATAGTGATAATTGTTACAAGCATGATCAACCAATGAATGCTAAAGTTAGTGAGAAAGTTTATGGAGAAAAAGATAATTTGCATAGCTCTGAAATATCTTTTTACAAATATTTATTAATTACACAGGGAGAAAAGTAACTTCACAGTGAGGAAACTGCCATACACCATCTTGGTAATCAAGTGATCAAGATTAACATCATTGATAACAAGACATGAGCAAATATTAGACAAACCCCAAATGAGGGATATTCTACAAAACCCCCGGACAATACTCTTCAAAAGTATCAAGGTCATGAAAGACAAGGAAAGACAGAAACACCATCACAAATCAGGCTAATTAAAAAGATATGATAGGGCCAGCCGAGTTAAGAGCTGGCTTGGGACCCCAGCAGCCCTGGTTCAGATCTCACATATGAGGGCCAGTGACACTGCCCTCTACAGCTAAAATGGTGAACAACAGCTCCACCTGGAGCTGGGCTTCTGTGAGTCCCCGAGATGGCATAGCTGCAGCCCCTGCTGCAGGGCTGCCATAGGCTACAGTGAGTGGCTGGCAGCCAGCATGAGCAGCTGGCAGCCAGTGTGAGCTGCCAAGGGCTGCTGTGAGCGGACATCCAGAGGCCGGTGACCGATCTGCCTCACCTGAGAAGAGCGAAATGATAATACCAACATGGGCCAGTGAAGCAACATCCTCCACAACCAGAATGAAGAACAAAAGGACAGCAACTTGTCTGTTTCCCTCCCCCAATTCCCCAATTAAAAAAAAAAGATATGATAACTAATGCAGTGTGGGATTCTGGATTGGAAACTGGAATAGAATAAGGAGATTAGTGAGATTAAGTCTGTAGTTTAGTTAATTTATTCTAACAATGTTAGTTCCTTAATTTTGATAAATGTATCACAGTTATGATAACATGTTAATATTATGGGATACTGGATAAAGACTCATGCAAACTTCTTGAACTATCACAGCAACTTTTCTGTAAGTCTGAAATAATTTTAAAATTAAAAATATATACAAATCACACAGATACATGCGCACACACAGCTGAACATAAAGAAGTCTCACTTGGGGTTTAGTGCCCAAATACCTCTCTTCCATTCCTGAATTCTGGCTAATAGTAGCACATACTCACCAACAACTGAGATAACTGGCTAATTTATAAGCTTTAATTAGCACAACCTTATTAATATGGCTGGAAAACACAGTGGCATCTCCCATGGCCATCACAGCGCTTCGGCCTCGGATCTTATATCTCCCACAGTTAAATACTTAGACTCATCAGAGAAGCAGAGAACAACATGCTTCCACCACCCTGGGGAGGGTCTGACCTTTGGTGTTCCTCACGTAGAGAAAGGAAAAGCAGCAGCAGCACGTGATGTGAAAGCCAACAAGTCCAAAGGGTTGAGAGGGTCATGCCGAGGCCCAGGATTTCAGTGCAGACACAACCCCTGCCTACCAGGTTTAGTGGATGTCAAGCTTTCCCTAGCTCCCAGTCTCACCAATCAGAGGACTACTCTTTTACCCATGGAGACTGAGTAAATTAATTGCAATTATTTGAATGAAGAGAACGAGAGTGTCTCAAAAAAAAAAAAAATAGTTCACTCACACAAAGGTGCTTTTTTTTTTCTGTTTGTGATAAATATGGTTAAAGGATATGTGATTCTGTACAGAAAACATCGAGTTGAGGATATGAAGATGGGGAAGATCAAATTTGTGAAAGTTTATGCTTCCCAAAAGAAATATAAAATGGAAAATCTATTCAGTAAATGGCACCATCCCTGAATTTATTAAGGTGGGTACTTTCAAGTGGAGAATCTGGGTCTATTTATAGAAATGTGAAATGCTGGGAAGTAACCAATATTGACCCACAAACCCAAATATTTAGAATTGTCCACAATAATATAATACTTAATGAATAATAAATACAATACATCATGAAAATGCTAAGAATGTGGAATTCCTTTTACAAATGAGCAACATTTAGAATGTGAGAGATAATTAAGTGTAGATGAGGCTTATTCCACTTTCAAGATGCCAGAGAGCTGTAGGGCAACTTAAAAAGATATGAAGATGTAAAAAGTAAAATAGATGCCTCCACTTACATATACTATATAATTAATCGAGACATTTAGGGAAAAAGTATAGAAGTTAAAACAGAAAGAATAAAGATGATTCATTAAATGTCTGGTACCAATAGAGACATGATCAGAATCATAAAAATCCCAAATAATAACAATAATAATAATAAAAATAAAGTAATAATAATAAAGGGAAAAGGGACAGATGTGTCACAGTCTTGCTCCAGGAGACAAAATGAAGGAGGATGCATGTTGGTGTGGCTGCAAAACTGACTTTCATGAGCAACTGTGGGAAAATGGAAATGTTTTTTACAGAACTATCTTAAAAAAAAGAAATGCTTAGAAAGGAGTGTCATTGATGTAATTCTGAAAAGGAAAAGTCATGCAATTTAACTGCAGACATCACAGTTCATAAAGTGAACACAGTTAACTTGTGTATCTGAAGAAGAAACATGTGAATTGAATAACCTCAGGACTGCTTTCAGGAAATCTTCTAAGCACTTCTGGACAGACACATGGTGGTCTCTAGTCACGTTGGAGGAAAAGTGGAAGTCACCAGTACCATGAAACAGGCCTTGAGTACTGAAAAGGGGAAAGGGGAGAATAGTAAGAAGGACAGTTTGCTGTCAATGCCAGCAGTGACCCAAACTGTAGAAATCCCACTGCACGGGCTGAGTAACAAAGGTCTGAACACAAGACACTGCAAGGAACCACAAAGAAGCAGGAATAAGCTAAGAGATAACAGAAGTGGAGAGAAGTTTCCTTATAGCTAGATCAAGATTAAAAGCTTTCAATGGACAATGATTCTTCTGCAAAAATACACAAAGATATTCCACGTGAATTTTGAGGACATCATATACCAAGGTGACCAGCAGAGAGAGAAAGACATTAAAGTAAAGAGGGCTGTTTAAATGTATGTGGCTTTCCATCAAAGGAAGTCCATTTCCAATTTAATAAGCTCAGTATAGAGATGAAAGCAGAGTTGGTAATATGGTAGCAGCTCTATATGAAGGAGATAGCAGTGAAAATTACTCATGAGCTGAGATGCACGCACACTTTGTAAAACCTGATTCACATTCTTTGCCTTTTTCACCTTCTTTCCCACTCTTTTTTGTAGAGTTGTAAACTTATTAATTTATTACTAATTAACAATAATTACTTTCTAGTCATGAGTATTGTCTTTTTAATTGATTGATGTGCCTATAAAGTGCCTCATGAATTATTACTACAGCATATTTGGAGTTTCCATAGCTTGCAAGGACAACCAAGTTGTGTGTGTATGTACTTGGAGTGAACAGAACTTTGCAGAATACTTACTGGTTAAATCTTTCTTGATCTAATTGTCCCAAAAGTGACTCAATGACTCTCAGTACAAGATATAGGTCATAGTGGTTGATTTTTCAGTGAAATACTAATAATAGCTAATAGTTTCTGAGCATTATGTGCCAGATGCAGTGTTACGTGCCAGATGTATCATCTGATTATCTCTTTACTGCAGTTCTATGACATGTAGTATAGTATCATCATTCCCATTTTGCAATTAAAAAAAATCAAACCCTAAGGAACAAAAAAACCCTAAATAATCTGCTGAAGGATGCTACATTAGTCTGCTCGGGCTGCCATAACAAGGTATCACAGATTGGGTGGCTTAAACAATAGAAATTTATTTTCTCAAAATTCTGGAGACTAGGCTACCAACATTAAAGGGCCAGCCAAGCTGGTTTCTGGGGAGGTCTCTCTCTGGGCTTGTAGACAGCTGCTTTCTTCCTATGTCCTCACATGGCGAGAGAGAGAGAGAGAGAGAGAGAGAGAGAGAGAGAGAGAGAGAGAGAGAGAGAAGGGGGAGGGGGAGGGGAGAGAAAGAGAGAGAGCGCGGTCTCCGCTATTTCTTCCTCTTCTTGTAAGGACACTAGTCCTACTGGATTAGGGCCCACCCTTATGATCTCACTCAACCTTGATTATCTCCTTAAAGGCTCCGCTTCCATATAGTACAGTCACACTGGAGTTCGGGCTTCAACATTTAGATTTGGCGGGTGGGGGGGTTGGGGGGAAGGATTCAGTTCATAACAGTTACATAACTGATAAAAGAAGGAGTAAGGATTTGAACCCCAAAGTTCAATTCCAGATCCTTTTCTATTACACTCTCCTTCCTCCATATGTTATTATGTAGTACATACTTGTTTTTGTTAATTCTAAGTAAAACAAAGTTGAAACATCTAAAAATCTGTCTCTCATGAAAAAATGGCTGGATATATGTGAAAATTCATATTTTATAGTTTGTGGAAGCTAAATTCATGTGAGTGAAGGGTAACATGATTATCATCTGCATAACGGAGTGTTCTGCATTATAATGTTTGGCCAGATGGCATTCACTGAGTTCTAATATACAGTAGGAAAGTAGTAAGTACTTGCCTGAATTGATTGAAGATAAATTCGAATATATATATATATGCAAGTCCAGCCCAGTTGAGGATGAGAACATTTATCCATTTATTTAGTAAATACACATTATAGTTTTATTACGTGCTAGCCACTGTGCCATTAGGTAGGCTATTAGGATGGAAAAGCAAGTGAGAAAAATGTTTACTCTGTGTAAGAAAGCATAATAAGTGCTAGATATCTGTGCAGTATGCATTCGGGACACAAAAAATGGACATGGTGATTCAGATATAACTCAGATGGATATCTACAGAGGAGTAAATGCATGCCAGGGAATTTAGATAAAAGACAAGAAAATAAAATAAGTCAACCCAGAAGAAGGACAAACCAAGGGAAATTCAACTGTACTGATAACATAAAAATAGAAGATGAAGTAGTCAGATGTTTTCAGTATCTTTTGTTGGGAAAGAAGATGAAATTAGGATAATGAGAAGTTAAACCCCCTGAAACTGTGTACAATGCATCAAGCTAGTGGTGTTTGCTACTACAAATCTTATCAGTAGAATGTGCTTAAGAAGATGGCAATGTGAAGAATAGAGACTCAAAAAGAAATGCATGAAAGCAGGATAAAGATTTTTTTTAAAAAAATTTGGAAATAGAATTGGGGCCAAGCAGAGTCATTGTGTGCCTGATTTACAAAACAAAGGGATGAGTAGAATAAATCTACCAAAACTTTTGGTTCAGGAATGATGGCACCTGTACCAGAGAACAGTGTAAAGAGAAGAGAGGGTAACAATAGGTCTGTCAGAAGGTAACGGTACATCATCATCCCCCGGTGTTTCAGAGAAAGGCTCCAGGGGAAATAATATGGTTGTTCACATCTGGTGCTATTATTTTGTGAGCTGATTATAGGAAGAGAACTTCAATTTCAATGTAAATATATATTTTGTACATATTCTTCTTTTGGCTGAGTTTCAGAGAAAAGAGGCGTAACACAGGTCCAGGCGGTTTCCCCAATTTCTCATAACTTGCAATCAAGAGAGGGAAATAAGACATGTAAGATTTAAAAGTTATATATTAATACATATGGCTTTCTAATGTAAGTGCCAAGTATACACAGTTATTAAAAAGAGGGTAAAATTGCAGGGAATTCCTGAAGGAGGCAAGTACCCTTGCAAAGAATCAAATATGGAAGAAGATAAGGAATTCCTGAAGGCTTCTTTGAATTTCCATGTTTCTTTTGTGGAAAACTTTTGGGCAGTCCCATAGGTTAGGTGGTAGCGGAAGTCAGGTTTACTAGGAATCTACTAAAGTGGTTAATGTTAGTTCTACTTATTTGCCACAATGCCTGGAAAACTTAAAAAAAACAAGATGTCTTGGTGATAATTTATTCTTAGAGATACATAATACTTAATGAATTAAGGATAAAAGGTCAGTGTTAAAAAGTGTCTCTAGGGCTGACCGAGTGGCTCAGTTAGTTAAGAGCTCGCTCAAGAGTGCGAGCTGAGCTCTGAGCAACAACAGTTCAATGCCCAGCCTGAGCTGAGATGCTGCTGAGCTGCCAACAGGTGGCAGGGTGGCTCAGCTAAAAAAAAAAAAAAAAAAAAAAGTGTCTCTAGCTTTAGCTTTCTTCATCATGTTTTCTTGATTTGCCCTTCATTTCTTATCAACAGATTAACGATGTTTGACACAGGGCTGGCTATCTTTTCATCTTGTCCAACTGAGTAAGATTACCTATAAAATAGGATGCCCTTAGAATTTATTTTTACCTTGGGGTGGATTTGTTGCCATTGTGGATCTATTTCTAGTTTCTTACCTAATTTTAAATAAACATACACAATGTGTATGGCTTTTTAGCAGCAGAAAATGGCTATTACTTCAAGATTGAAAGTTTGGCTTTCTGCCAGATAATGCTCCCGGTTTTGACATTTAAGGTGCTCTCTCTACTGTCGGAAGTGCTTCGCTTGCAATTTTGTATTTTTACACTTTGTAGCCAGAAGTCCTTTCCTTTCCTTGTTTTTCCTCTCTTCTTCATTATCCTTTGCTTCCTCTTCTCCGCTTTCTTTTTAACCCACACAATCGCACTGAGGATGACTAAATAGCATAGGCTTTTGGCTAAAAGACCATGTCTAACTCACACAGAGGCTTATTGATGTGAATCTGGAGTGAGTTCTCAACCGCAGTTTGCTAGGTGCTGTCCACTCAGTGGCTCTAGAAAGACCTGTCCAGCATCATTCTCATTGTTTCTCTCTTACATCCCGGACGACAGTCCCACTGAATAGATTCATTCCATCCTCTCCACACTCCTCATTGTACACAGGCTAATCCTGTGCTTCACCCCTCCCCCCATTTCTACATGTATCTCGGACCAAACCAAGCAAGCTTCCCTCTTTGTCCCATCTCCATCCCCAGCCTAGATAGGGCACCACCTTCCCAGTGCATCCCTGTGCATATTTTGATCATGGTATTGACAATGACACCGTGCTTTTCCAATAACTGATCTGAGAGTCCCTCTTCTACCTGCATCAGCATGGCACCTGGCCCAGAGAAAACGCTTAATAAATTCTGTTAGATGAATTAGGACAGAGAGGGCATGCAGATAACATTTACAGAAGGCACAAGGTTTGACTTGAGAGCACTTACACTGGATGATAAAAGCAGTTTCTGAAAGGACATCAAACTCCATCTGACAGGAAGGAATTTCATAAGGGAAAATGTCAAGTTTTGCACTTAGCTTCTAAACAATCAACTGCAGATGTGGAATATTAGTTTAGGTAAATATGACTTCAGGGTTTATTTGACTCTAGCTCAAGCTCAAAGCATCTGAAAGTTTGATAGTCCATTACAGCTCACCTGTTTAACCCCCTCCATGATTTACCAGTCTTCTCAATCGTTTGCTTGGTAAGGGACATTCTGTCTTTTGTGTGAACACTTTCATTACTTTTTTAGCCAGCTGCTAGTTGACAAGAACATGTTAAAATAAAATACCCTTCAGCTGTATCAATGAAACTAGAGAGCTCAGATTGTTCTCAATCCTATTATAACATTTACCACATCTAATTTTTGACAATCATTTGTTTCCTTATCTCACTTCTCTATTACACTGTGGGTTCTTTGAGGACATAATCTCTGCCCCATTAACCTCTGTATCCCCAGTATCTAGTGCAATGTACTCAATGAAAAAACGCTGAGTGGAATAATAAATGACCACAGCATGTCTATGGCATGTGCAGGTTATCATGTTGGACAGGCTCTGATGTTGGGCTTGAGTTAGAATAGCAGCCCCACCACACACTAGCTGTGTGACATTTGGCATATTTTCTAACCTAAGCTTCAGTTTCTTCATCTCAGATAATAATAGATGTTTTCAGGATTAATTGGTAAAATAAGTGTAAGCACTCAGTATTGTCATTCTTCTGGAAGTCACATGAACAGAAAACTGACAAACCAAAGATAGTCTAGATACAATGAATAGTTAAGGATACTTGGAATGCTTGCCCTAAAGAAGGGGAGATTAGAGGGAAACATGATAGGTGGAGAACTATTAATGCAAATATTAATAACCTATGGCATTTTATATTTCAGAAAGAGCTTCCCTGTGCTATCGTATTTGATTTTCACAATAGTTGTATCACTTAGGGAAGGAGAGAAAGCATGCCTCATTATTCTTAGTCTGAATTTCTTAAATGAAGAAATTGAGGCAAAGAGTTGCCACTTGCCTAATGTCCCACAACTGAATGTGGTGAAAAGGGGGCTGACCCCTGTTGTGCTGGTTTGTGGTTCATTTCTCTTTCCACCAGAGCATATAGCCTCTCGAGAGGCTTGGAGGGTGAATCTTACTTGTGTGGAAAGCCAAGTTCCAGTTAATGGGTGAAAAACCATAAAGAGGGGGATAATGTTTCAAAAGAGAGGGTTTGTTGGAGCAATTACAATCATTTCATATCACAACTGAACAGCCTGATGAAGAAGTAAGTTTTCTGTCATTCTTCACATTTAAGCAGAGAATGAATGCCCATCCATGGGAGAGGTTGAGGGCAGAATATTGGACATGATAATGTCTAAGCTTCCTTTAAACATTAGCTCTGATTCTAAGTCACTTCTCGATAAAATGCTGAATTCTACACATTTAAAATTTCCCAATCTCCTACACTTACAAGAATGTAGTTGAAACAACAATAATGGCGAGGATTTGAGTTCTTGAAAAGGAAAATATCCTGTTAATGTGAAGTGGTTTTACATTTATCAGTGAAAAAAGAAAAATATCTTCCACATCAATTTATCTAAAAGGAGTTTCTTTGCGAACCATCCGGGAAAATTTCTTAACCCTCATGTTATTGATATTCTGATATATTTCCTCTCTAAATAAGACTAGTTAGCCATCACTGTTTATGTAACAAGCACTAGTATAGCCTTAGTTTCCTGAGAGTATAGATTTTACTTGAAATACGTGTTACTCTATCCCAATTAAGATCCTCTCAACAGTGTTTATAGGCAACATACAAATTACACATAATTAAAGTCGATGCATTCACATGTTTTAATTACTGCTCTCTTGTGGAGTAGTTTGACTAAATGTAAAAATTATTTCAGAGCATGGCATTCCAAGAGATGTACAGCAATAAAACAATTTATTTAATTTTAATTTGCTCTACTACTCAGCTATGTGAATGTCATTCATTTCTTTCTGGATTATTTTAAGTATGATTAATTGTATTTTTCCAAATATATATTACATTTCACACAAAGTTATCAGAAGGAAAATTCATAAGGTATATAGATAAATCGATTTGGGTTCCATGTAGTGTGAAGTGTTAATTAACTGCCAATGAAAGAAGTTTACTATTATTTCTTTCTAAGGAATTTTAAAAACCATCTATTAATCTTCCTTCAGTTAAGTTTTTTTAACTAAGAAAAACACACTAAGTAAGAAAATATACATTAACTTAATTAAAGTATAACAGTATAAGTACAAAAGACAGTAATAGATGTTTTTATATTTTATATATGTGTTTAAACACAAAGTCTGCAGATGAATAAGAATTATCTAGCTTCTGAAACTATTCCAAAAATACTAAAAAAATCAATGTAAGTCCCACATCAGTTAATTTTTAAAAAACACATGTCTATATATTTAGGAATATGGAAATTCTTGGTTACTGGTGGAAAATGATCATTAAACATTTAA
Organism: Aselliscus stoliczkanus; assembly: GCA_033961575.1. NCBI lineage: Eukaryota > Metazoa > Chordata > Mammalia > Chiroptera > Hipposideridae > Aselliscus > Aselliscus stoliczkanus. Next base: position 72,812,634 of record CM066732.1, on the reverse strand, counting down.
ATGTATAGTCAAAGCTAAGTCATTTGTATTCAAGATAAGTTAAATACTCTTCAACTTTTATTTAACCTTTAATAAGGGGATGCTATCATAAAACGAAATAGATTTCATTTTAAACTACATTTCATTCAATTATGTGCTGAATATAGAATAAAAAGCTGAAGTGATAAAACATTGTGATAAATGAAACGAAAAAGGTAGCAGTATTCTATGTCAGTTTTCACTGATTATCTGGCAAAATTCAATCACAGATTTTGTGCTTTCAAGATGGAAAAGCTATTTAAAAGGTGATTATTGTATTTATAGATTTCCATAATGCTTTGAAAGCACAAAAGCAAATAATAAAGACCTTTTCCCTGAATTACATTAGCTCAGATATAAGATCAGGAGCTGATTTCTTCTGGTATTTTATTGATTGTACAACTTAATGTATTCTATAATTGCCTTTTGTAAAGTTTAAGATATTTAAGCTCACTATTGGATGATCTGGTGCATAATTTAGAGAGCAAGTAATTTAACACATTTAAAAAATAATAATGACAATAATTCTGCAATCTAATGAAATAAGGGATCTGTGGTGGTTGTGGGAAAGTTCAGTGGGGTGGGGAGGGAACATACTTATCTGTCAAGAGCATCATAGAGGCCAACAGGAGAAATTTCTGCCCTGACTGTGGATTGAAATGGCATATTTGGATAAATCGGCTTAAATATAACCTGGAAAATCAGAATCTGTACTACATTCAATGAGGCAGTATTGTGAAGCATTATCTTTAGGTTGTAAAACTTGTTAGAAAATTTTATTCAGTTTGTATCACTGTGATAGCTGTGCGATATCTATCACTGTTTACTACCTATTTCACATTTACTTCACTCACAGGAAGTTTCAATGACTATGCTTCCTTTGGAAAAGGGGATCAAAAGTTCCTTGTCACTGAGAGTATCTTTTTTCAATATGGTTATTTCTAATGATATTGAACCAAAAGTATACTGAATTAATATTTGGGAGTTTACTAGAATATCCATATCTGAAATTTCCCCAAAGATTATTAATTTAGATAGAGCAGCGCATTTTATTCCCGATATGTGATATATATATATATATATATATATATATATATATATATATATATATATTAGAATTCCTAAGTACTCTCATAGACATTATATAATTTGATCCTTATCATGGAAAATTTAATTTATCGCTACTTGTTATTTGCATTCTTTGTTCTGAGATGAAGATGGGGTTGTCACTGTGCAGTGGACAAGAATTAATAGGAATATATGGAGGACACATGTGTCTTTTAGAGATTTAATATCACCTATTTTAAGAACAATACATTGTATTAATTGTATTAAGTACCATTTGACCTCTGTTTTAAATACAGAAAATGTGACCATATTATCAGATGTGAAGTCTTGAAAAAAAAAAATTTGGCTCTACCCTAAGTGAAGACATTGTGTGCAGAAAAGAAGAAACAATTTTATTTTGCTCAAGAATGAATCATACAAGTCAGAACTCTTATTATTGCACAAGGTAGGCAATATTATATGAAGTAGTTGAATTAACAAGTAGAAGAATGATTTACAGTGAGATATACCACACAATGACTCTCTCTCTCTGCCCCACCCCTGTGGGTGGTGGGTGTCTCGCATGTACGTGTGCCTCTCTCCCCTTTCCTTTCTTCTTTTTTCATTGTTGAAGAAGTTCCTTCCCAGTTCTACATCATTGTTGTTTTTAAGTGTTAAATGACTATTAAATCTAGTCACTTAATATTTTAAAGCAGCTTAAGTCCCAGCTAGTAGAGTAATGAAAGCTATAAATGGAGGTATCTGTAAATTTTACCAAGTAAGTGTGGATGCAACAGGCACAGAGGGGCTATGGATCTGCTTATGTTTATATACAGGGTTGAAAATGTTACAAGAAGTAACAAACATTCTTTTCTCAAATGCATACCCTATTTAACAAACAGCCTTTATTTTGTTTTGGTTATGAAATATTCTTGATTCCCAAAAGCCACTTTTCCTGTGTCTCCCTGAAGGATGAAATGTCACCCAAAGAGTTCAGATCACTGGAATAGGACTCCTTTTGTGTTACAGTGAGTAGAGCAGCCATGCCAATACACCATACCAACAGTCAGGGGGCCAGGCTGGTAGGAAAATTCAACAGATCACAGGAGGTGGCTGGTTAAGAAATGTGGAAATGTTGGGCCAGCTGAGTGGCTCAGTTATTTAAGAGTTGTCTTGGAGCGTGTGCTCTGAGCAGCAGGGCCGCCGATTTGATTTCCACATGAGTCAGTGATGCTGTGCCCTAGCTGAGCTGTCGTTGAGCAGCCAGCAGGTGGCAGGATGGCTCAGCCGGTGTAACAACAAGATTGCCTGTTCAATGGTGGGCTACGCCCACCAGCAACTAAGACTGAACTCAGCACCCTGAGTTGAGCTACCAACTGGATGGCTTAAGGGATAGAGCGTGTGCTCTTAACAACAAGGCTGCTGGTTCGACTCCTGCATGGGATGGTGGCTATGCCCACCCGCAACTAAGATTGAACACAGCACCTTGAGCTTAGAGGCCATGAGCTGCCGCTGGGAAGCCAGATAGCGACTGGCGCCCTCCACAACGAAGATTGAAGAACAACAACTTGGCTGGTCCCCTCCCTCAGTCCCCAATAAAATATTTTTTTTAAAAGAAGGAAATGTGGAAATGTTGAATTGACTTGGATTTCTTATTCTTTCCTGATATTTACAAATGAAAACAAGTTTTAGAATATATTGAACTCAACCTCGTAGGGAAGTTCTAGAATACTGTAAACTCTCATTGGGCACACACTGTGCAGAAAAGTAACATGAAAATTCAAGATAAAGATTATCTGTGAGAAAGAGCCAGAGGGAATGGAAAGGAATAGTGCAGGGGACCAGCCCCCGCTGACCAGGGCTCAAGAAGGTGGACACAGAGTCGGCGATACGAAAGACAGAAAATCTTTATTACAGTAAAGGCAGAAAAAAAGAAAGCGGAGACACCAGAAAGAGGTTCTCAGAAGTGTCACACTTTATTGTTAAAGCCTAGCTCCTTTTATAGGGACTTTTGACCATTATTTTAATTATAAGTTATGTTTCACATGACCATGATGTTTTCCCTTATTCAGAACTTTTACTTTTTTGTAATTGTATCTTTTTAGCGACACTGTGACCTGTTCAAGGATTTTACTTATCATCTAAAGAGTGGTTACCATGGCTACCTTATAGGGCATATACTTGAACTATTGCCAAGAGTTTAGGCAAGAAACTATTTCTATGTGATTATAATACTTAGTAGCAAAAGGAGTTTCAAACTTTTCCTATCTTACAAAGAGCTGCATGTTTTTGTAATAGAGGGTAACATCTGTTTCTCAGTCAAAGCTTCAGTATCTGTTGCTAGCAATGTACAGAACAAAAAGTTAAAACAAGGTTGTTAATTAAAATAACTTATGGTCAGTAAGTTGCCTCTTATCAGAACTTTCATGGCGGAGAGACCTTGGTCTCCTGGTCTCCAAGGAAACCTTTCACAGCTGCACAGGCAAGGACAAACGATAGCACCAGTTTCTCACAGAGGCTGTCTGTTTCTCACAGACTGGCTTTTTTAGGCCTATGTGGCCAAAGGCCTATGCCTCAGTTTCCAAAGGGGCTTGAGTCCCCAATATCTCAGTTCAGGGGTTCCCCACGGAACTACCACCTGGCTTAGGTTGTCTCCCCTCTTTTAGGAGATCTTACCCGTCTTTGGCTGCGTAGTTAGCTCATTGGGGTATATAGGAACTTGTCATAAATGCAGTGAGTATATTGTCTCCTATAGGAGGAAAGGCACATGGGTTCTTAGAGGCAGGAGATATTACATGACCAACCATAAGGCAGCACCCCTAATATCCAGGGCTGAGCAGGGCAATGTGGCCTTGTCAGACACTGGGGAGCTGTCGGCTTCCCACAGAATACAGCACATAATTAATATAATGTTCCGGTACCTTGGTCTGGGTGCTGTGTCTATGGGTAGTCATTTATTATTGTACTTCATAATTCACATGAGTGTGTAAACACAAAATTTCTTTGAAATGTAACAATTATTACATTTCAAAGAAATAATAATGTGAAAAGTGAGTTTTAAAAAAAGGAACAAAAGCAGTTATCCCTGGGACAAAGTATCATACACATTCCATGAAGATTCAAGAATTTAATTTCTTTCTGGGAAAATAAAACATCACACTTTGTATAATTGTTCACATTTTTGATGGCTTCTATTAATGACCAAGTTTTGTGTTTTGTTTTGCTTTTCTCCTTTTTTTGTTTGTCCCCCATTCTTATTAGGCGTTGAACAGCTATTTACATTTTGCTTGCTCTTTGACCACCCCTCACCTCTGCCCACCAAGACTCTTGCTCTTTTGCCTTTCCTGAAGGACTCTGTAATCTTCCTTGCCTCTGTAAATACTGCTGGCTGATGTCCTCTTGCTAAAATGGGGAATGTGACTTACATTTTGTATCTTTTTCTCAATCCCTCCCTCCTCATCAATGTACCTAATGGTACTTGAAGTCTCTGCCTCTCTCATGCTTCATCTTATCCTTTCCTTCACATATCCTTTCAAGTGGATATCAGAGCACATTTTGACCCTTTTGATGTTTTCCTTCTGCACAGATAAGTGGATTCACTACCTGTCTTTGACCTTGAAAGAATGAAAGCTTATGGGCTGTCTCTATACTGGGAGTCAGCTACTTGTAACTTTGTCAACTTTTCTTTCTTTCCTGTCTATGAATACTTTTCAATTCATTCTACATTCCTCATTGTCTCTGCAACCTGTATGCTGCCAGGACTGCATCTTAAATTGTGCTAACTTTGTATATATTCTTTTGTTAAAAATCAGTCTGTCCCCTCTCTTTTTCTCTTACACACATATTTTTCTATCGTGCTCAAATCTTTTTAGTCTTTATTCATTACATTTGCATGTATCTCCTTTGAAGATTGTCTTGCAGTTGGAATGGTCAGATCACCCATGGAGATTTCTTGGACACGACTGTATTGTTTACAAAGATGGACTATATAGCTTTGTATCTTCATTGGCAAGTATAATAGAATGTGTATTTCTTAAACATACACACAGATCCTTGTGTACAGTTTTAGAATGAACTGAACAATTAGGAGATCTCAGGAGGAGTCACGCAACCATGTACTATTAAATAAAAACGAATACTTAACACCATGGCATGGTGAAAATGCTTTTATTTATCGCATGTTATAAAGCTCTTGATCTGCTTGACCTTTGTATCATATCTGAGGGGGGTTTCTGTTTAAGTGAACCTCAGGAGATATTGTCTTCTGTGTTTCTTGCCTGAATTAGTCAGCTGTTGCCACAATAACACTATTATAAACCACTTTTAAAATACAATGGCAGACAACAATAAGCAAATATAATCACAGTTCTTGGTCTGTAGGCCCCTGGGGCACTTCTGCATCACACTCTTTCATTGCTCTGGGACCCTCAGACTATCTCATCGCCTGTTATCATGACAATGGCAGAAATGCCAAAAGCGTGAACAGAAAGTGCTGTTTCTTAAGACCTAGCTAAGAACCAGCACACTGGTATTCCCACCCACAGTGTACTGGTTAAAGCAATTCTCAGCTTCAGTGGGATGGGAAATACACTCCACTCTTACTAGCAGGAACCTCAAAGTCATAAGGCTAAGGGTGAAGGATTGGGAACAAATATGTTATCTATTTCACTGTCATTCTTTCCAATCCATGGAGGACTTGACATTAATTATTTGATGTGAAGTTCTATATCCTTACTTAACTATTTCCCAGGAAGGGACTTACAGATCTTTTCCTTATTTTGAGAAATCCTTAAGAAACATGTTAAGTAAACTTTTATGTATTCAGAGGGTACACAATGTTTAGCAGGAAATGTTAAAAAGCTACCTGTGATGTACAAGCCACTGGGTGAGGACCAATGAGAAGAGCAGAGTGTAAGATGAGATCTCCACCCTTATGAAACAGCCAACCTGCCACCAGATACGCAGACAGGAAGAGGTGCAGTGTCCCGTGAATGATTCTAGTCATAGCCAATACGTCAGAGCAGGCCCCCAATGCCACAGGATGTGCTTCTGTCAGAAAAAAAGTCTAACACCAAAGGTCTTTTCAATCTTTTCAAAGGTCTTTTCAATCTTCTGTAAAGGATTTGGAGGTCAGCCCTGAAAAATTAGTCCTCTCCAGGAATAGAGAACTCTGATCCTCTGATTTTATGTCACAATTGGCTTCACTCACAATAAAGATGGCTGTCCTCTAACCCTCAGACAGTTATAAATGAGGTTCTAATGATCACAATAAAGACTTCTGACCTGCAGAGAAACTTCTCTGTTAGATCAGCCTGAGATTTAGGATGGTGATTTCTGCTTGTTGCCTTGTGTGAGGATTAGCTTCTAGAGCTTGACAAATGGAACGTTGGAATTGGTGCTGTCTAGTCTGACAAGCAGTCAGAAAACCAAAGTGTAATTGTATCTCGAAATTTTGCAGAGCAGAATAGCAGCATCTCGAAAATCCAGGACTTTTCAGATCCACTGGGCAACAGTGGAATACTGTGGGAATCAAGCAAATTTCTTTTAGAAAGTAAACAGATTTCTTCTAAGTAGTCATAACCTGTACCTGAATTGTGGCTTTAAATAGGACTCTGTGTATGGCCCATTAATCATTAAAATCCTTAGGAATAATTGCTATTATGTTCTTTTCTCCAAGAGCTACATTCTCCATGAGTCCCAGTTTCCTTTATGAACAGAGACCTCCCTTGAGGAAAGAAAAATTCAGCATGTAGAGAAATTATGTTAATCAGAGAGTACTTTAAGTTCATTTATAAAGAGTAGATACCTTTTACATATGTATTGTCTTATTAAGAAGAACTAAGATATAATAAAGTCAGTTCCTTAATCAATAATAAAACAAATTTATGGCCTGTATATAGTTTCAAGGTAGACATTCAATATGTACCTGTTGAATTAATAACTAAATATATAAAAGCTTGGCTGTCATTAGAGTGAAAGAGGAAATGATTAATAAGAAATGAGTAACGAAGCAGACTGGTGAATTGGATGTAACTTGATCTTATTCACTAGATTTTTCATTTTTAGGGGATGTAACAATTCTACAAAATGGTTTAGAACTTATTGTGTTAAAACTGGAAGGTCATGGGCTGGCTGAATGGCTCAGTTGGTTAAGAGCCCGCTCAAGAGTGAGAGCTCTGAGCAACAGGGTTTCCAGTTGGATTCCCGGCGACAGCTGAGCAGCCACTGATGGCTCAGATAAAAAAAAAAAAAAAAAAAAGGAAAAACAAACAAACAAAAACCTGGGAGGTCACTAGAGATTACAACTCACACATTATAAGGAATGAAAGACTTGATCAAATTATTTCATGCAGGCTACAAATGACTAAATCTTCTGGATTTTAGAACTACAAAAAAGTGAAATTTGTATCATCTAACCTTTTATTTTTATAGACAATGAAAGTAAAAATGCTCAAAGTTTGGCATTTCACAAGCTGGTTGTACACGAAGGCTTAGAACCTAGGACTCTGGATTTCTAGGGCAATAGTCTTCCCATAGGAAGATATCAAATCATGCATGGCATATGTTTGCATTTGGCTCAATACCTAGCAGTTGTATTTCTAGGTCAATTGCCTGATAAGTACATACTGAAACCTAACATTTCCCTAAAGGCAGGAGAACAGTATTTATAAAAGTCCTCAAAGAATGGGAAGAAACCAAGGTTTATGTATCCAGACAAATGTGGATCAAGTATAAAGGCAAATGACAAACATTCTAACATGCAATGAATATACATTTCCTGAGCATCTTGACAAAGTAAGAGGACAAGCTCTAGTTTTCCATGGTAAAATGCATAGCTATGATCGTGAAATCTATTTAATCCCAGGACTTAAAAAACAGATAGTAAATTTTTTATTGCCAACTAGAACGTAAATGTCTTAATCCCTAATAATATAGAAATGATAAAGAAAAATCACAATTTTTCTTGTGATTTTGTAAGACAAGGGAGAGGTACAGTCAGTGAGTGTAAGTAAGCTGATGTTTTATAGCCAAGGAGTCAAAAGATACTCAAAGTGGATAAAGCAAGAATGTAAGTACAAACATGTATTTAAAATATAAGAATAAACACTAGTAAAATATATAATCAACTTAAATTCAGGTAGTAGAATGGGGAGAGAGAGGAGAGCTATAGTACATACTTTAAATTCACTCTTGCTCATAATAAGAAGTCAATATATGAGCCTAAAAAAGTAGAGGATTGAGTACATTGGACAAAGCTCATCATTGGAAAGAAATATAAAGTAAAAGATTTTATAAATAATAAAAACATAAAGCGGGCCGGCCGAGTGGAGTGTTGGTTAAAAACTGGCTTGGGACGCCAGCAGCCCCAGTTCGGATCCCACATATGAGGGCCAGTGACACTGCCCTCTACAGCTAAGATGATGAACAACAGCTCCACCTGGAGCTGGGCTGCTGTGAGTCCCTGGGACGGCATAGCTGTAGCCCCCACTGCAGTGGGCTACCATAGGGTACAGTGAGTGGCCAGCAACCAGCGTGAACGGCTGGCAGCCAGTGTGAGCTGCCAATAGCCGCGGTGAGCGACCATCCAGAGGCCGGCGACCGATCTGCCTCATCCGGGAAGAGCACAATGACGATACCAACATGGGCCAGTGAAGCAACATCCTCTGCAACTAGACTGAAGAACAAAAAGACAGCAACTTGTCTGTTCCCTTTCCCCAGTTCCCCACTGCTGTTCCTCTCCCCCAATTCCCCCAATAAAATCTTTAAAAAAAACAAAAACAAAAACAAGACCCATAAAGTATAATATACAAAATGGCGATGGAACTTAGAACAAATGTTTCTGTCATGTTGATAAAGACCTGCATTTTCCAATGAAATGGAAAAGAATGCTATTAAGCCACAAAGCCGAACGTTAACTACACCCTGTCTATGAGAGAGACACATTTGAACAAACTGCCGGTGTCCTGAGAGAACCACACAAAATAATGAGATGCAGAGTGAAAGTTCAGTCTTATTTCCACACCCTCCAAGTCTGACTGAAGTGATGGTAAGGGCCAGCTATTAAATGCATCCATGAGCTGAGCTGGCTGAGAATTTACGTCATAAGCTGCTCTCTAAATAAACCTACTGAAGCTCATGCTCTATTTGTTTTTTTGCACCTTCTCTGCTAAAGGTCTGTAAGTAAATGTAGACCTCCTTTTCCCCAACAATGGGCCAGCAGTGAGGACCAGTGAGGAGACCCTACCTGCGTGCCTCGTTGCTCAGCAGGGTTCACAGGGTTCTCTAGATCTGAGAGAAACATTATGTTTGTAGTTGACTTAGAAAAATAAGACTAAAAGTGATGTGAGCTGATGACAGTTCCCCTCTCCAGGCAGCAGCAGCAGTGCTCCATCTGTCTTAGTCCTTTTTTGGGTGGGCCATCTGAACTCTTGTTCATAAGGACAGGGATGGGCAGGATGGGCCATGGGCAGCAGTAGCCAACTCAACTCGGCCTCGCATGGAAGGGTGTGACTAAAAGAAGAATCATAGCATTGCTATGAATAAAAATCTGAAGGCTAATTTGTCTGCCTGCAGCTTTCATTGAGCACATGATAAGCTCCAGCAGAGAGTTCTACCTTCAGGGCAGTATTAATAATGACTCTGCATTTATCTTCCTCTTACTATAGGGAGTTCTTAGGTTTTACAGTCTCATGGCTATTAGCTTTTTTTTTTTCAGTTCCAGGTAGTAGAAACTGATGACACATTCGATGGTACTCAAGGACATTGCAAGGAACAAGGGTTGCTTTACTGCAAACACATTTTAGATATTTGGATTATCTTGGAAACGCAGAGCATAATACAGTAAGAGGCAAAATACTCACTCACCTCTCCTATGAAATCATTTTAAATATTCCCTGGTCAGGAAAAAAATCACATGAGATTCTGTGTGCAATTTCTACCTCCCCAAGGCGAATATTTTTTCTAAGGAAACTTATGGGCTCTGAAAAGAATGAACCATCTGAAATAAAAGTACCCTGTGCAATGATGAAGAATGAATGTTAAATGAAAATGGTCTCAGCTACGTCCTCCTTTGGTATACAGACAGAATTTTTAAGTCTTGGTGTCTGTACATTATAAGTTTTACACAGAGACACAGCAAAATCACACACTAATTAGAACTATTCTTTTCAGATGCTTGGTCTACCCCATCTCTTATCACAGATGCATCCCTGAAATCAAATGACCATTTAACTTGACAGACTTAAGAAGTAGCATTTACTTTTGTGAATGGCAATAATTAGATAAATTTTTGTAGAGTCCTTCCAGTTAACTTTTGTGTCACCTTCATCACTCCCCTGTCAAATCAGCACAGTGTGCTTTGAATAGTTAACATGTGTGGAATAATACAGAGGGGAAATAACATAAAAAGTTGTCAATCCCTTCCAACTCTTTAAGGGAGCCATGATTACTTTTCAGGATGAGAACTCAGGCAAATGCTGAACTTTGCTCTGCTGACAATGCAAAATTTTGGTGTGGGTGACTCATCATCACCCAGGATCTTGTATTTCAAAAGATGTCACAGGAAAGAGTATCAGTCCCATAGACAGCCTACCTGCTGGCTGCCAATCTCTATACAAAGCTAATACTGTGCCCCTGGGGCCCACCCCAAAGCAAGATCAATTTCCGGTCTTGAAGGAAGGGTGTAATGGTGCTCTTCTCTGAGTATCCACAGCAGGCCTTTAAGTGGTGTGCCACTTGCCTGGCTCTATTCCTCTGCCTCCTGGGGGCTCTGGGTAATATTAGCTTCTAAACTCCTCTGCTTTACAGCCATATCTTCTCCTTAATTTTGGTATACTGTCAATCTCTGGGTCTTAATCCGAGCTATGGGAAACTCAGCTGCTGACCTCAGTTACTTCACCAGACTCTGCAAGCCTCAGCCTGGCACCATCTCTGCTCTGAGTAGCAGGGATCCAACAGCAGTCCTATGCAATACACAAACTTCCAGGGCTGCTTTGTTCTGGAAGCAATACCCCCAAAGTACCTTGAATGCTCAAGGAGAAAGAACACAACCATGAAGATTTGCACCTGATAGAATGTGCTCAGTGCGTTAGCCACAAACAGAAAAAAAAAGCTTCTCTTCTCCATGTCCACCAAATGGCAGTCTTTTGTGATGGAGCTATAGAAAATCATAAACAAAGGGACTGTCATTAACAAAGGGAGAGAAAAAAGGTAGAAAGAAGCCAGTTAGAGAAAGAAAGAAGAAAGTAACAGTTAAGAGATAGGAGAATCAGAGAGGTGATAAAAAGAGTTGTGGTGGTGGTGATTAAACTGCAGTGGGGGAAATGGTCTAGAAGCATGGGAATGCAATGATCAGCTGAAGAAAAAAATGGATATCAATTGGAGACTGATAGGGCTGATCAAAGGAATGATTAGTAGATAATCCCAATATTCTTCTACATAATATATAAAATATCAGGAAGCAGGATGGCTGATATTTAAAGGCTTAATAGATTTTCAGGTTTTCAAAGTATGAAGGGAAAAGTGCCCCATGATGCATTCACATAAATAAATTAGGGAAACTATATGGTGTTCTGTGTGAGTGGGGCTCAGTGAAAAGATAGAAAGATGTCCTTGTCTCCAACCGAGTGCTCTTTGAAAAGGCAAAGGAGTTTTATGAGCAAATGCAAATGACTGATTCATGTGTATTTTTGGAGGAGTATCTTTGGCATTTTAAAAAGACCCTTGGTATTGAGAAGGCTTGATAGAACATGAAAAATAGGCAGCAAATGACCATGCTGCAGTAGAATGTGGTGACATTTTCAGAGAGCTCATTTCCTAGAACAATCTCTCCTCTGTGCACATCTACAGAGCTGCTGGGACTGCTGAAATCAAGGCCCTCTGGGAGTCAGCACAAGGACTATTTTTACATGTGCAAATCCAAGAGGCTCTCTGAAATAAAACTGCTGGGCTAGAAACTCCATTATCCTACAACTTCCAAACCAAAAAACCATCTTGACTGCTACTCACAGATTGTCAGCCATTGTGGGGATGGACAAAGGCATTTGTTTTGCTTTGATATTCAGAGCAGTTCAGACATACACTTATAGCTCTAGAAAGAAAAACATTTCTGAGTCATTGGTTCTCCAGGATTATGAACTTATTCTACCCCCTCGGAGGTAGCAGGATCAGTTTGGGGAATGCTTTTCCTACATTCCTATCTAAAATGTACTTCATTGATTTGACTCATTCATTGTTTGGGGAATAATTTAGAATATCAAGTAATTCTAATAATGGCTAACATTTACTCAGCGTTAGGCAGTTTTAAGCATTTCACATGAGTGTACTCATTGAATCTTCAGCAGGGTCCCATCAAGGTGAGTTCTTTAACTCTGACAACTAATTGGAATTTTGACAGTCCTAGCTTCCTACTATGATGATCATAAATGAGGCAACAGTGAGAAACGAGGCTCATCTTTCAAGTCAGAACATATCTAGCGCTAAGTCTTGATGAACCCATGAAGCTGAGTAATTAAAATACTGCAGCTGGGGCCGGCCAACTGGCTCATTGGTTAAGAGCTGGTTTGGGGATTCCAGCAGCCCGGTTCGGATCCCACATATGAGGGCCAGTGACACTGCCCTCTACAGCTAAGATGGTGAACAACAGCTCCACCTGGAGCTGGGCTGTGCGAGCCCCGGCGATGGTATAGGCTGCAGCCCCTGCTGCAGTGGGCTGCTATAGGCTACAGTGAGTGGCCGGCAGCCAGCATGAGCTTCCAATAGCCGTGATGAGCGACCATCCAGAGGCCGGCGACCGATCTGCCTCATCCGGGAAGAACGGAATGACGATATCAACATGGGCTGGTGAAGTAATGTCCTCCGCAACTAGACTGAAGAACAAGGGGACAGCAACTTGTCTGTCCCCTTCCCTGATTCCCCAACGCTCTTCCCCTCCCCCAATTCCCCAATAAAATCTTTTTTAAAAAAATACTGAAGCTGGCAAATGACTTCTATTGAGCTTGGTCTTCTTGGAAAGAGTGGTATTTACGCTAAGGGCTGTAATTTATTTCAAGGCAGGGATTTTATATAACACGGTCTATGCATAAAAAATTGAAAATGTATTTCAGTAACTAAATATGTGTCCATGTTTTATTCCAATAAACTATTTCTTAAAAATCTTTTATAAAATGTGGCAAAGAAGGTTTTTATAAATAAGTTCTGCCCAGTGAGTCACTTTTGTGAAGGCAGTCAATGGTCTCACCCTGATAAGTATCCTTTGAATGGACATGGTGAATGTTGCAATAAAACAATTCATTCCTATTACACTGGGGTCCTAATAAATCAATGGATTTGTAATTAGTTTTTGCCTTTTGGATATCCCTGCCATAAAACGTCTTAGCCCCATATGGGTTCATGCATCAGAGCTTAAATAATATTTTTCCGTATGGCAGAAGTGATTGTCTCTGTTTACAAGTTTGCCTTAAAAGAGTTATCCTTCCAGATTGGATTGAGATCATCAATGACTTTTCTATTGTTTACATAACAAAGGGTACACTGTCAAATATCTCCCATTCCCACTCTTCTTGAACTTACATTTTGAAGTGCAGAGGAAAGTTCAGAGTGTATCTAGCAGATCCAAAGGATAATGAAAGGTGGTTAGAAGTAACTTCAAGTTGAATGACGAGCAATTACTTCATTCAAAATCTCCCGTATCACACTCAGAGGCCAGATTTATGGGGGAAATACTCCTTGACAGCTAGCCCTCCAGACTGCTGGCAGCTGGGCTTCATTTACAACTTTCTCAGTGGCCACTGAGAGGCAGTGGTAAAACAGCAGTAGCCCACTGCCATCCCAGGACCACATTCGTGTGAGTGGCAGAGAGCTGGGTAGAGGGCTGCTCTCTGAGCACCAGGGGCCGGTAGCGTCCATCCTCCTGGAGTGTCCAGCAGGCCTTCTCATACCAGCCAGCCAGTGTGATGTTCAGATGAAATGCTGTTTTTAAAGAGCTCCAACATATGAAAATGCAGTTGAATTAAAGATATTTTAAATATATCCAGTGATAAATTGTTTAATTTTCATTCTTGTTAAGATCAACCATAATAAATGGTATAAAATCACCTCAAGCTAATTTATTTTTTTAAGCCCAAGGGCCAGCTGAGTGGCTTAGTTGCTTAAGAGTTCGCTCAAGAATTCAAGCTGTGAGCAACAGGGTCACCGGTTTGATTCCCGGCCAGAACTGACCTGCCACGGAGCTGCCAATCGGTGGCAGGATGGCTCAACTAAAAAAAAAAAAAAAAAAGAAAAAAAAGGTATTTTTCTAAGCCCTTTAAATGACCTTCACAAATAGCTTTCTCTCTTTCAAGTAAATCAGGCAGTCGTGTCTTTGCTTTATCGCAGATTGTAAGAAGGGGAATAAATTGTACTGATGCAACATATCAGAAAATCACAACTCAGATAGGAGAGGAAAAAGTTTTCTTTTCTCTTTCCAACACTGTCAGTCAACAATTAAGCCAGCTGGAGTATAAGCATATAAAACTATGTTACCTAAAGTAGTGATTTCAACTACTTTAACTTTCAGAAAAGCATTAACTTTCAGAAAAGACATTTTTCATGGTTTTCATTCTAAGTGCTTAGAGTGGCAGTATAGCACTTAATTGAAAAAAATGTATGGGCATCATCTTATGCAGACAAAGCTTCATATTGACGTAACTAACCAAGGTATACATGGAATGAAATTAAAGTAGGAGATTCAAACAGAAGCAGGTATGCAGAGAATTGTGTTTTGCTTTTTCTGCAGATAGCAGACAGCCTCTTGCAGTGAAATTCCTTATGTCTGATGATGTCTCTAGTGTTGAGCAAAACTGTTCACTGCAGTACTGAAAAATATAAAAAGGAAATAACCCATCTGTATGGGATGTAGTTTATTCACATCTTGGAATACTATATGGTACCTAAAATATGTCAGTATGAATAAATTTGAAAAACATAATATCAAGTGAAAAATTGAAAAAAATCCAAAAAATGTAAATGAGATACATATGGAATATAATATGCAAAACATACAGTGATAGTATATATTGTTTTGGATACAGACACAAATAGAAAAAAACATTAAAATATATGGAGATGATACACTCCAACTCCTGAATAGTGATTATCCTTGGGGAGGGAAAAAAATGGATGAAAAAATTAGGATCCAAGTGTATCTATCTATAAAATTTGATTTTGAGAGAGAGAGAGAAAGAGAGAGATCAAATAAAAATATGACAAAATATTAAAATTTGTTATATCTTGGAAACAAATAGTGGGTATTTGTTATTATATTTGTTGCTGGTTTGAAATATTTTATTAAAATTTAAATAGAAAAAAAATCAGATGCCTCCAATTTTATTATGGTCATTGGAGTATATTGGCCTATTATGACTAGAATTGAGCTGTATCTTTTTGCTAGCACATTAACCACTTAGTTGGAACGCTATAGCACACATGTTCTTTCATTTCTCCCTTTCTAACCAAAGAAATGTATTTGTCAACTTTCCCTTATCATTGTCCCTGAAAAAGACTACTATCAAACATTGCTACCTTAGATAAGGCCATTGGTGACATTCTCAACTGCATCTAGAAAAGTAAGGAGCAAATAAATTCCTAGTGAATATCAGATTTTCCCAGTGTCTAACTTTTATTAGAGTTCAACATAAACATTGTCAGCACAGGGCCGGCCAAGTGGCGCAGTGGTTAAGCACTGGCTTGGGACGCCAGCGGCCCCAGCTTGGGTCCCACATATGAGGGCCAGTGACACTGCCCTCAAAAAAAAAAAAAAAAAAATTGTCAGCACAAATGTCATAAATTGTGTGGTCTAAAATAAAATGTAAAAGATACTTAACATTCAACCAGGAAGAAACTTAAACATCACAAAAATATTAATACATATAAGTAGAGCAACTTAATACAGAAAAAATCATAATTAAATTTGTCTTAACAAAAGAGTAAGTGAATTAACCATACACCAATGTAAGCAGTTATATTGGTGAGGTTGTAGCTTACCCAACAGAATTATCAACTATGGCCATAATTGAAACTTAGATTAATGTATAAAAGGAGCAAAATGGTAATTATTACATTAAGAAAAAAGTATATTTTTGACAAGATCAAACCACATCCAGGTGATACTAAAGGAAACAATATTAAAATTCACACATTTAAAATGCGAACAAATATTGCCATGGTTTCACAGGATTTAGCAGCCCTTGCAGGGGAGATTGTTTTGGGAATAACAGTAAATCACGATTTGCTTATCATGGCAATTCTAAGAGACAAATCTTGTTTCCAAACAGATGGAGTAGAAGTAAGAATTGTGACTTCTGAAGAAAGATTCTGAGATGGGTAAGACTCAAACTTTCTTAGACAATCTACAGGGAACAAAAAGATTAGAGGGAAAAAAAATGGGATTGATTATCATTTCAATTCTGAGTAAGAAAGATGCTTAAAATTTTGACATGAACCTATAACCACTTGATTATATTACATAAATGTTAGAAATATACCGAGTGCTTGAGAGCCACAAACATATCTGCATTCCAATTATTTGTACCATTTTCCAAAACGTCAATGGAATTTAAAAAAGCTTAGAAACAAAAGGAACATGGCTGTGTTTCAAAAGACAGCCTTGTGGAGGTGTTAAAGAGTAAAATGCCTCAGGAAACTCAACCATGTGTTTTGTGCCTTATCAGCTCTACATAAATAATACAGCCTGTCTGCCAAATTAAAAATCTCATAATAGGTTGTTCAGATGGTGTTATTAGCGAGAGACTTGGACTGGGCTGTATTCTCCTGAAGGAAATGGGTAGATGACATTGGTGGATAAAGAAACTGCACATTAGTGGCAAGAACAGAAAATTAAAAATGACAAAATAAGTGTGAGATAGGAAAGCAGGTGATGAAAGGATTTTAGAGAGACAAAAAGGATTCTCTTAATTAAATGTGATTAAGCATCTGTTATTTTTTAAAAAAAGGAAATCAGAGTGGTATCGGGACACATTTTTTCTGACTTTAATGATTAAGCAGTGGGATTTTCATCACCCCCTTCATTTTTTTTTTTTTTTTTTTTTTTTGAAGGCAGTGTCACTGGCCCTCATATGTGAGACCCGAACTGGGGCCGCTGGCTTCCCAAGCCAGCGCTTAACCACTGCGCCACTTGGCCGGCCCGCCCTGATTTTTTTTTTTTCTTTTAAACTTTCATTTTTGGTGGATGAATTCTAAAGTACGTCTCAGACAGGAGTAATTTTAGCCTAGAAGCTATAAGAAATAAAAAGAATTTTGGAATGAAGTTTCTGAAGTCAGTCATTGGACCTTCTCCAAGTAATCAGAGCATGTAGTTATATCAAATATTGATAGATTCTCCTCCCAGATATTTTTAAAACACCATACATAACCCTACAGAGACAGGGTCCCTGCAGAATAAAGTGTTATAAACAGCCATTTAATTAATGCTATAAACACAGAATAGTATTTTAATCCCCAAGGGAGCCTTAGAGATTTTTTAAAAATTAAAGTACATCCAAAAATATATTTTTAGTAATATCAATTGCATTTAGATACTATTAATGTTATAATTCATTAGATTCCTCTTAAGAGTTTGCTTAAAATTGGTTACTCATGTTTCCTATGTCATTGTCACTATTGAATAGTTAATTGAAAGAGTAATTATTGAAGAATTAATGTATACAAGATAATGCGACAGCTGTAGGGGTGGGAAATGAAAAGAAGTTTATATCTCAGGTCTTGTTTTTAAGAAGTATAACTTCTAATAAGAGATATTCAGGAAATGTGGGAGGACTTTATGGAGAAGATGAAGTTTGTACTGGGCTTTGAAGAAAGATTCTTCACATTTTAAGAGCCACGGCTGGAAGAAAAAAAAGTGTCTAAGTAAGCACATTCTGCTATGTTGAGCCCAGCAAAACAATGGTTCCTGCCCACCTACATAAGAAGAGGAAACAATGCCAAAAATGAACTTATCGCAGAGATATGTATGAATTAACTAAATCAAGATAGCTGAAATAAGAATGCGCAGAAATTTATAAAATAAATTAGTAGTTCACAACCTGAGAACATCAGACCCCTGGAGGGATCACTGAATTATTGCAAGCAGCCCTGAATGGAATCTGAGCTCAGTCAATAGAATTAATAAACTGTATCAACTGCAAATATGAACTACCATTTTTCAAAAGCCTTTGTGAGTGATAAAGAATATGTTCACTTAATAGCAATATTGCATTTTCTCTAGTACACTGAAAGAATAACTGATTCATATCATTTCATTGTTTTACTCAGATTGAAGAAAATAAACTATATATAATATGCATTATACCAAATTAAGATTTTTGTCTGCATTATTAGTTAATATGAGTATGTTTTTATGTGAACAAATATCCAGTTTATAAATACTTTCAAAACATTGATGGTATTTTGATCTATTCTATACTTTATTTGAATATTCCCCCTTTATTGAAAAATTTAAGTTGTTCTAATACTTTATTATAAATAATACTGTTGCAAATATTTTTGCCATGGCTAAATATGTATATCCTTAATTATTTTTAGGATAAATTCCTACATGTGAAATTGCTAAGTCAAAAAGTACATACTTTTAAAAATGTCAATATAGGGAGGGTGCCAAAAAAATGTATACACATTTTAAGAAAGGAAAACTGTATTAAAATTGTAATACTCAATATATACTGATAACAAAAGATGAATACAAGTCAAGTTTGATTTTTGCAATTACAAGAGGTTCTTAAAGTGGTTACCATCAGTGTCCCGATACTTCTGATTACTGCTTGAGCAATGTTGACCGAAGTGTCCACTTGTGAATATTTTTTTGGCACCCCCAGTATATTGCTAAATTACCTTATCAAAGATTCTATCATTATATGCTCCTTCCAGCAGACTCTAAGACTCTAAGACTACTTGTTCCTTTGCTAATATGAAACAATATTATATATTAAAAATGAGCACTCATAGTAAAAAAAGTTAGAAATTTCCAAGCTATAGCTAAATGGTACATAAAGTACACCAAGAATCAAAACATATTTGCTTATGTGTGGAATCTAAAAATTAAAATAAACCAATAAAACAGGAACTCATAGAGAACAAATTGAAAGTTGTCAGATAAAGAGGGGTGTTGGGGGGCTGGGTGAAAAAGGTGAAGGGATTAAGAAGTACAAACTTGTTGTTACAAAATAGTCATGGGCTGTAAAGCACAGCATAAGAAATATAGTCAATAATGTGGTAATAATTATGTATAGTGCCAGGTGGGCACTAGACTTATTGGGGTGATCACCTTGTAAGTTATATAAATGTCTAATCACTAAGTTTTACACCCGAAATTAATATAATGTTACATGCCAACTGTAACTGAGAAATAAAATTAAAATAATAAAACATATACCTAAGTGTCGCATGCATCTTAAACCAGCAGACAGCTTCACCACAGCTACTGAGAGCTGAACACAGTACCCCCCAATATCAACCACTCATACATGTTCCTAAGAGACATTCACTCTATTGAAAGCCTTTTTCATTTTTGTAGCCTCAAAGACTTACTACCCAAGATGCACTGAAAACAGAAATTATTACAGTACGAAATACTCTAGTCTCTCAGTAGATACTGAGTGTTCGAGCAAGAGTGTTCCCTGGAAGTGGATCTTATTACTTCAACAGGAGCAGTATCCACAAAGCAAGGAAGGAGAACAGTGAAAATGTGAGTTCTGAGAATGTGGTAGGATTTTTCCAATTTATCCAGAAAGAAGAAGAAAGCAATAGAATTGGAATTTTTAGCAGTTTGAGGAACTTAGAAAAAGTACCTTCTAAATACACATTCATTGTTTTCTGTGTGTGGTAGAGGAAAAAAATTGCCTGGTTGGATCTAATTACAGTGATTTAGAAATTTTTTAAAAAGCTTTACTTCTATTTGATTTCTTCAAGTGATGTTTATTTCATTTATAGAGGATGGAAACTACCCTTCAAAACAAAATGTAGGGCTCAGCAGCCTGTAGGAGTAATTCCTATTAATAATACTTTGAAATCTCTAAGCACACATTTCAAGACATCCACTTATGCTTATAAGATGAAAATAAGAGAAGAGAAAACAATAATGATATAAATAGGCAAAGGAGAAACTGAAAATTTAAAATTCAAAGTCTCTTAGAATACTTACATTCTATATTTAATTCTATACCTAAGTCCTATTCTCTGATTTGGTACTCGAGTCTGTTTTCCCTCAAACATCAGGTCATCCTACCTTGATGCTGCCTTGTTTATTAGAGCTTCAGTTTATTATACAAATTCACAATGCAGAATTCCTTCAGTATCCGTTGTTTTGTTGTATGCTAGCGAGAGGATGCTAAGAATCCTTGGCAAGAATCCAATCACCTTGGGCCGGCCAAGTGGCGCGGTGGTTAAGCGCTGGCTTGGGAAGCCAGCGGCCCCGGTTTGGATCCCACATATGAGGGCTAGTGGCACTGCCCTCAAAAAAAAAAAAAAAAAAAAAAAAAGAATCCAGTCACCTTGTTCACATAAACTTCAACATACACTGCCTTGGAAAGAGCTTGCTTCTCTAGATCATCATTGAAATCACTAAGGGTCTAAGCAAATCAGGAAAGCAAAGGGAATAGGACCGAAGCCCAAGCAAAAAGAAGTAAACTAGTTAAAATTCAGCATGCGTTATCTGGGCTTGAAAGTAACAACGCAGCTAAAGGGATTTTTGGGAATTCAAAACAGAGCAAAATGTAGGAAAGAAAACTATTAATAAAAGTTCTTAAAATGAAATAATCCAGACAGATAATAGAAGTTTCTGTCTTAAAATGTTAGTTACCAATAACTATTACCTAAAACATAAACACTCATTGATCAAAAGTGTTTCTGCAGAATGAAGCAGATGCCAAACTCCTGCATTACAGAGATATTGACAACTCTATGAGGAAACTGTGGGAAAAAGCCATACTTCCATTTGTTTTGGGTTTTGCTACAAAATTTACAGAAAAATTTCAAAGACTGTACAGAGAATTTCCACATGCCCCTCACCTACTTTACCCATTGTTAATATGTTACATTCTCATAGTACATTTTTTCAAATCTAAGACACCAACATTGATATACTGCAATTCACTAAACTTGATTCTTTATTCAGATTTCACTGGTTTCACTCCCAAATGCTGTTTGGTTTTCCAGGATCTCACACTGTATTTATTCATCATGTCTCTTTAAGCTCCTTTTGGTTGTGACAGTTGCTCACAATTTCTTTGTCCCTGCTAACCTTGACAGTTTATTTTTTCTTTCCTGAATGCCCCTGATTTGGATTTGTCTGGTATTTTCCAAACGGTTAGACCAGGGTCAGGGACGTTTGGTGAACAAACCCCACAGAAGTGAAGTGCTGTTCTCAGAACACCCACTTACTTATTTTAAGATAAAAATCAAGAGATCGCCCTAAGGCTTTTGAAATATTTTCCTGTGACTTCACCTCCTAATTAATTCAAAGTTTATTATAATCAAATGATATGAGCAAGGCTGCTATGACCTTTTCCATCAAGAACTTTTAGAATCTTGCAGGTGTGACTTTTCCTCAGCAATGATATTATATTTCTCTTTGTAAAGCAGAAATTTATTAATGCCATTCAGTGTATGAGTCCTAACTCACCTATGGGTGTACAATAGAAAGAAATACAAATTTATAATGACTGTATGATATAACAGATGCCACCCTAGGTGGCTTCCTACCATCTGTTACCAACTCCCTTTCACCTTGCCCATCTCCTACTTTAAGGTGGAAAATATCTGCTACCCATGTTCCCAGCCTCTCTATCATTTGGCCCAGTGTTGGCCTACAAGATGAGAGCTAGTATGTTAGGGTGTTCAGGGGTGTGTGTGTGTATGGGGGGACCACTTTCTGCTTGATAAAGGGAAAGAGGCATGGTAGGAAAGCTCCTTTCTCACCTGCTCTAATGTGTTTGTGTGAAGATGAGATGTTAAGGGATGTTTCAGCCATGAGACAAGAAACTTAAGGATGAAAAGCCAAATGCTGAGAAGGGGAGAGTACAAGATGGAAACAGTCTGACTTCCAGTAGAAGACTTAACTAAATCAACCCTGGGACTGCTAAGTGAACTACCAGTATACTCACTGCTCATGGAGCTCGCAGCTCAAAGCATCCTTACTGATAAATACAGCAATCATTGACATTTCTCAAGATAGCTCAGAGGAGATAAGTTGATGACCCATACAGATGTTTTGTTTTGCCTACACAGTGTTCAAAATGTAGTTACTCTCTCTTTAAAATCGGTTGATTTCACACACACACAAAAAAAAATTCTTAACTTCCTTTGAAAAAAAATTAGCAAATCTGGAAACACTTGACCCACAAGTCCATCTACCAACAGTCGCCAGGTACTGATAGCAGCTTACGCTTTTACACGAGACCTGGGCTCTGCTCTTCAGCTCACCACTGTCCCCACCTGGCCAGCTTCATGCACTTGTATTATCTGTCTGGATCTTGTAGATGTCTTTGGAAAAGCCCTACTAGCTGGATTTTACTTAAGGCAAGTATCTTCATGGATGCCCCTGTTGATTTCATTTTTTTCAGTTTTGCATAAGAGGAGTGGCCTTTAATTTTGGGAGAGTATGTCCAGTGAAAATCATAGAAATATGGCTCTGACAAACTTTGCAGCCCCTTTGTGATACCACATCCTCCCGTTTCCTCCACACCCTCTGGCCTCCCACAGAGAGGCAGAGGAAAAATGAGTTAAGATTAGCCTTCCAACGTACATATCCCAGATGTTTTAATTAGCCTGCAAGCTCCTACAGTCCATCAGGAAAAGATTTAAACATTTTATATATCCATTTATCCTCCATAGAAACTCACCTAACTGATCTGGACTTATCTCTTTAGAGGGAGCCTAGCAAAAGTTTAATCAGTGTCATGTCTTGAATTTACAGTTCAAGGTTCCTCACTAAAGAAGTACAATGCATGTTCACATAACAAGCTCCAATGCAGAATGCATATACATGACCTATAGATTACAGGTTTTCCCTGGGGCATTCCCATGGCTACAAAAATAAATGACAGAGAGGATACCTCTTTCTAGCAAAATGTGTTGGGCCATCAGTAGCATCTGTATGATTAGAAAGGGAAATATGAAAAGTTGGTATAGATAAGGCAACTTGATAGCAGAAAGGCAAAGTTTGTTATTACTTAAAATGTAAACATGAGACTTCTCTAGAGAGAAAATTTTGAGAGTTGCTTCAAGATTTCAGAGCCGCCATCTTTGGGTTGATTCCTGCCCTTAGCAGTAAATCCAGGAGCAACACCCCACTCTGTGCATCACCCACAGAAGTTACAAACACAGTGCCACAGAAAGTGTGGACAGGTGGGGCAGTGCCTCAGCAGACATTGTGTAGGAAGCTGAGGTACGTGACCCCAAGTCCTGTCCAAAGGGGCACTGCCAGGAAGCCATAGCCTCACATTCCCGGACAGAACTGTGAGCTCAATTATAGTTTAGATACCTCTTAACAGGTCTCTAGGCTCACCAGATTTTTTGATGAGGACTTTTATCATTTTTTAACCATCTAGCCTAATGTTCAATGTATTTTAAGAGAGGGAGCTGAATTTAGGCAGGGCATTCACAGAAACTGGTCTCTTCAGTGTAACTTTTCATCATTACTTCCACCAATGAATCCCATGGAACAGGTTGGTGAATTATTTTGCCTCAAATGTCAACCTTCAATGTTTTCAAAAATTCTTATTTAATTTCAACCTTTTTACTGGTGTTTCAAAAAAGTAACTTTCTACTTTCTTACAAATACTTTTCAGGAGGGTCCCATATTTTCATTACAGTGCTTGCCTGCAAATCACAACATAAAATAGGTTGCCCTGAAGGGGGTTATATGTTTCCATGGAATAGTGTTAAGATGGGGAGGAGGATACACCACCTAATAAATCATAGTAATAAGAAAACATTCAAATGATAAAAATAACAAGAATACTACTGTATGCACATTTTATGGTAAAATTGTACTTTCAGTCATATAAAATGAACATAAAAGTAATATAGTATTGGGTTGTCAGAAAAGTCATGATGCATTTTTGCAACAAAAAGCATAGAAAAAATACGTCATGACTTTTCCAACAACCCAATAATATAATATATATATATATATAATATATATATAATATATATATATATATATATATAAATTATACTAAGGGCCTCAATATATCTAATATCTCTATATATTTAACTAAACAAATAAACCATATCATACAATTGACCTCAAAGTAATGTAATACCCACATTAAATATTAATTAACTATTCAATAATTTATTTGACTTCTTAGCATTTAGAAGAGATTTGGAAGCAATATAATTTAGATAACATAAATTATCTCAAGCAATAATTGTCGCAAAGGTTTGAATTAATATATTGCTTTTCCTTTGAAAATTTCTCATTTAGTAAGCAGAAAATTTTGACCTCTTGCTTTCCTGAAGAATTGCATAGGTGTCCAGTACCTGTATATTTTCCTTATTGCTGTATTTCTTGTTATTGATGATGATGATGGTGATGAGAATACTTTTTTTTTTATCTCCTCGGTTCAGGTTTTCAAAAGACTTTCAGAAAAAAAAATCTTTTAAAATCTACAAGTAATCCAAACATTTAAAAATACACACAAAAATTAAATAGTAGAAATGTATTTTTATAATTTTGGGTTAAAAAAATATTACTGATTACAGATTCAATCAGTGAGAAAGCTAGATTTGAAAACAGGAGCAGTTAATAACAGCTGCACTTTTATATCAGCTTCAGACTCTAATTTATTTTTGTGATATGTTTCTGGCTGAATATATTAGGAAAATACTAATACTCACTTTGAAAATGCCAAGGGTTAAAGTAACAGATTGTAATTTTAAGATTTTAAAAATTGAACTCATCCAAAAGCTTGAAGAAAGGCCAGCAAGAATCTTTTTGTTATAAAAAGGAATAATGAAACAAACTTAAGGTATAGTAACAACTTATATTAATCTACACATTGTATATAACACTACACACATGTAGCCCTATATACAATAAAGTAGTATTACTTACTACATCACATGTGAGTTTGCATACTGTGAACATCAGACAAGCGAGGTTGGTATTTTGTCCATCATTGAGTAACATAGGCATGCTGTGGCAGTATATTTTCTTTTGTAATTTTACAGGAAATGCAGAACTGGAAAATGCCTTTATTTATTACTTATACCTACTACCTATCACAGAGCTAGATCACACGAGGCATATTTGTTGAATGAAATGAATAAAATTATTTAAGACTGGCCGAGTGATGCGGTGGTTAAGAGCTGGCTTGGGACGCCAGCAGGCCGGTTCGGATCCCACATATGAGGGTCAGTGACAATGCCCTCTAAAAAGAAAAAAAAAAATTATTTAAGGCTGTGGTGAGAAATCTCAGAGCTTTTCATAAATTATTGATAATCCACAATACCAATTACCAAGTCATTATAAAGGACCATTGTAAAGACTAATAAAATATCATGTACAGAGAAATTGTACAGTGAGGACATATTTACATATATTTTGCCTGCGTTACACCAGTGTGCAAAAACCACAATGTTAACACTCTTGCAAAAGTGGGTACAAGTAGTGAAACTGGCCATTAAGTCAGTGGCATCAAGTGGTTTAAGTTGCATTGTGTGAAGGAGCAAATGGAAGGAATTCCTTGGCTCTCATTTACATTATGGGTTAAACAGGATTTGGTGCTCTAACCTGAAGCACCAACACAAAAGTACTGTATATACTCAATAAATATTCAATGATGGTTCTGTTAATTAGTTGTTTACAACTACAAATGTGATTATGGGATCCAAACAAAGGATCTATACGTTTTTGGAATAAAGCCTAGTTGTAGCTTTAGAAATTCCCTTACCATACTGAGTGTTGTATCCACTTTCAAACATTGCTCCACCTGCCAGGAATCAGTTCGGAGAATATAATTAATAATGTGGTAAATATTTTGTGGGGTGCCAGATGGTCACATGTCTTGTTAGGGAGACCATTTCATGGATGGAGTAGAGGTTTGATCACTGCACTGTACACCTGAAGATGATGTTGTATAATATTGTATACCAACTGTAATTGAACATATAGATAGTCACGGGATGTGGATTATACTGTGGAGGGGAGTCAGAGGAAGTGTAATAGATATATATGATATGGGGGGGAGGAGTGGGGTGGCAAATTGGGGGAGGGGGATTGTCACTTTGAGGGGTGAAAAGTATAACTATTGCACTGTGTTGTACACCTGAAACTAATTATAAATAAATAAATAAATAAAAACAAAAACAAAAAAAATTGCTCCAAAGAACTAATGATATTTGAAATTCGTTTAAAGTTTTTGAATTTTATTTATCAATAACTTTGGTTATGGTAATGATTTTTTAAAAGGTAATAAATGTTCATGGATTTAAAACATTTCCTGAGTGCCAGGAACTGTACCAACATGTTAAATGTTGTCTCATTTAAAACCACAAATTACCTCATTATTATTGTTATTTACAAATTAAGAAACAGAGGTTCAGGGAAATGTAATGATTTTTCCAGAGTCACAATGCTGTCAAGTAGGTAAGCCATGATTCAGACCCAGGAGTGATTACTCCGTTTTCTTTTCTTTGCACTTTGTGCTTTACTCATGAGTAAACTACTTCTGCAAAATCAGATTGTGAAATGAGAGCACTGTGACACTTGGACCTTATGATTCCTTGTAGTTAACATCCCTGGAAGGTCTTGAAAAATGACTTGGAAATGGCAGACATTGCAACAATTAGACTCTGCAGCAAAGGGTCTTCCATGTTCTTTCATCCCCTAGTCTGGATAAGATCCCTCGCTGTGTTCTGCAAATTCTCTGAATTTCTGTTATACTATAATTGTTCACCTACTTTTCTTTGTTCTCCATTTGACCATGAATAATTTGAGGGCAGAAATAATTGTCTGTTATCTTTATATCACTAATGGTGTGTCCAATGCAAGTCAACATGCAATGCAGTACCTGGTTGGCACTTAGTAACTGAAATGAATGAATAAATAAAAAGTCAAGAAGCATTACCTTTATTCTAGATCAGTCCTTGTCTAAATAAACAGGATAAAGTACAGAAAACCTACTTCATTTTCTATTTAGCCTTTAAAAAGATACCAGATTTTGCCTGCTATTTCTCCTTTTTCCCTATAGATTACTGATTCCCTTTTCCTAAGGATTTTATGAAGAATGGTGCAAAATGTTCCTTGGGAAAAAAAAATCTGTAAAACAAAGGCAGGTTATTATGGTTCTTATTTTTTTGCAAAGAGGTATTGAGTACATTTCCTCTGGGTCGTAAACACATCATGCAATATATAGATGATGTATTATAGAAATGTACACTTGAAACCTATCTAATTTTACTAACCAGTGTTGCCCCAATAAATTTAATTTAAAGAAAAGAAAAAATATGGATGGTTTATTACTTCTGGATAAACAAAAAAGCAACAATAACTATAACAATTCAATTATTCTCAGGGCCACACATGTTTTCCTTTTTTTTCTTGCAAATTAAAACCAGCACTATATAATGCAATCAAGCTGAAAGAAATGTTTCTAGTAATGTAAGAAGACATTCCTTCTTTTAATTTCTGTTATGAAATGGAAACATTTTTTTGCCAATATGTTACTAATTAGTTTCACACTATCTATGCCAGTAAAATAAAAACAAAAAAATAAAAACACTTTTGAAAAATAAAGCTGTAGAAATGTATTGCTATTTTTAGATGGCTAGTTTTCTAGACCCTTCTTCCCCTACACTGTCTATCCATCTCCCACCTTCAAAATTTTACTAACAGCTTTCCCAAGACTTTGTTAATTGCAAGTTGAACATATCCTCAATAGAAAGTGACTCCGTTCATTCTAGATTTTGTCTTAAGAAACTTCTACTTAACTGAAAGAAAAGTAGATGCTCAATCTAAACTTTTCGCCTGGTAGCCTCAGGAATGTGGGAACATTAAGATACCTGGTATCCAACATCTACCTATACGGCTTTTTAAATTCTAGGTCTATGAAAAAAAATTTTAAACAACAAACTCAAGTATAAATAGTAAAGGAGTAATATTTAATTAAAATCAATTTCTTGGGTACTCTTTTATGATTTTTCATCACTTAAGGAATCTAATATTGATCCTTTTTTCATAGTCTTTATCCCTTTGTAATTCATTTCCAGTACAGATGTGTGAGCATTCCCTAGGAAAATCATAAACCAAGAGATATCCTCCAAGCTTGTATTATTAAATTGCAGTTTCTGAAGAGCAGCACGATGTGAATGGGAAAAAGTAATGATCTCAAAAGAAGACAGCACATTTGGGTTCAACTCTTGCGTCTCTCATTAACTAGTTATATGCATTTGAGCAAGTCACTTAAACACTCTTGACCTCAGCTTCCTGATCTGTGAAATAATGGCATCAAACCTGATAAGTTCTAAGATGCCATTACAATGTAAAATTTAATTAAAATTTCCAAAAACAATCTTCCTTTAATATTCAGAAATATAGAAACAGCACATTTGTTCTGCTTCCTCAGAGGAGACTGGTTGGTGATTGATGCTTTACAGAGACAGCACTGTGCATGAGCCACCCACGTCCTTCAGGTGACCCAGGAACCAAGAGTCTTCAGTCTATGAACTCAAGTAACAGAAGTGTGGCCACCCACGTCATTTAAGAAGAGAGAGCTCCTTCAATAAGGAAGATCGGGTACCTAGACCAAATATGGACAAATATAGAACTGACCAATAAACCCTGCCCGACTGGAATTCCTTTGTGCTTTTTCTTATCTCTTGATCCTATACCATAATTGACCAAGTTCCAAAACCCTCCAATCAAAATTTGTCTCATCAGCACTACCACATGCCAACCTGTTCTCTGTAACCCGTAAGACTTGTCCACAGCCCAGATCAGGGAAATGGATTTGAGCAGTGCCTCCTATCTCTGTGGGTTGTTTCAGCAATAGAAAGCTCTTTCTTTTTTCAAAAGCCAGTGGCATAGTTTTGGGTCCTATACCTGTCGGGCAGCAGGTGCTTGCTTGGTAACAATATATGTATCCATATGACATGATAAATGTTAACTAAATTTATTGTGGTAATTATTTCTCAATATATGGAAGTCAATTTATTATGCTGTACACCTTAAACTTATACAGTGCTGTATGTCAATTATATTTCAATAAAAATGGGGAAAAAAGATTCAGAAAATAATAAATAGATGTACAATAAGAGAGTTATCCTTATAAATATCAGTTCTCATTCTGTTACAGGCAAGAAGTTGGTTTAAAATAAAGAGTTCTGTTTAGTAAGATTCAATTTTTAAAGTCATAAAAGTTAATACTTGTACAAATCATTGAAGTTATAGTCTTTTTTATTATTTATTTTAAATATAAAACCATTCATGCACTTAAGCAGCATTCTAGCGAATGAGTTTGTAACAACTGCCCAACTCAATGCCAGGACCCAATCAGGTCTATGATTTTGGTATGACCTCTCAACATTAGAAAATGGTTTTAGAATTTTCTTCGATTCACAGTAGGAATTGAGCTGACATGGAAAACTGCCTCTCCCATTTCTAGTACATATAAATGCTAGATCAATGTAATTGTTACCCCCTAATATGTATATATTGAAATAAATATAAACTAATAAAGGTATCCATAAGCAAAAGAATTAATTTGGACCCCTACCTCATATCATATACAAATATTAACTAAAAATAGATCATATATCTAAGGAATGAAAGTATTAAAATATTAGGAGAAAATGCAGATTAAGATTTTTATGACTCTGGGTTAGGCAATGATTTCTTAGATATGACACTGAAAGCACAAGTGACAAGTGAAAAAATAGATAAACTGGACTTCATCAATAATAAAAACTTTTGTGATTCAAAGATTACCATCAAGGAAATGAAACTATAACCAACACAGTTGGAGAAATATTTTCAAATCATATATATATATATATATATATATATATATATATATATATATATAATAAAAAACTCACAACTCAACAATAAAAGATAAATTATATAATAAAAATTGGGAAATGATTTGATTAGACACTGCAAAAGAAACATATACAAATGAGCAATTAGCATGTGAAATGATACTCAATATCTTTAATCACAGGGGAAAAGAATATCAACCCCACATGACATACCACTTCACATACACGCTAGGATGGCTACAAGCAAAAAGACAACAATAAGTACCGAGTGTTGAAAAATTGGAAACCTCACACACTACTGGTATGAATTTTAAAAAATACAGTCCTTGTGGAAAACAGTTTGGCAATTCTTCAAAATACTGACTAAAGATTTACTCCATAACCAAGCAGTTCTGCTCTTAAATATATGCCCATGAGAAATGAAAACATCCACACAAATACTTGTAGATTAATATTTATAGCAGCATTGTTCAAGATAGCCAAAATTGCCAACAACCTAAATGTCCATCAATTGGTAAATGGATAAACAAATTGTGGTCTATCCACACAGTGTAATAGTATTTGGCAATTAAAAAAAAAAAAGAAGTGCTAATGTAGGCTACAAGATGGGTGAACTTTTAAAACATTATGCTAAGTGAATGAAGCCAGTCACAAAACACTAGGTATTGCATGACTCTATTTCTATAAAATGCCCAGTACAGGCAAATCCATAGAGACAAAAAGTGCATTAGTGGTTGCCTGAGGGAGAGCAGAGAAGATATAGGAAATGACTGCAAGTGGGTCCCAGGTTCCTTGTTGGTGTAATGAAATGTTTTAGAATTAGATAATGATGGTGGTTGTAAAATTCTATGAGTATACTAAAAATCACTGAATCATACACTTTAGAAGGGTAAATTTTATCGTATGTGAATTATATCTCAATGAAACTGTTTTAAAAAGAATTTACCTAAACAACAATGAAAGAAAGGATGGATTGTTTTGACAGTAAATTAGATATGAGTGAAGAGAAAAATGGTCAAATGGAATCTAACTATGAATAAATCATTGAGAATACACTAAAGAAAAAGAAAATATAAATAAGCAATAATGAGAAATAGATACTAAAATGGAATTTTAATGTCTAATAGGAATTCAAAAAAGAAAATAGAAAGAATGGGAAAAAGGTAATATTCAAAGAGTTAATGGATGACAATTTTTCAGACTTGAAAAAGGTAAATTGAAGAATAGTAGTCCTGAGCAAGCTAACAAAATCTAATTTAAACAAATTTATAAAGCAAATTATAGAGACAACAGAAATCATAAAATTTAAAGAGAAAGATTTTATAAATATCCAGAAAGGAAATTATAACCAAAGGAATGAGAATCAACCTAAAATTCTGCTCATATAAACTATAGTGCAAAAGTTAGAATGAAAATAAGATTTTCTTGGCCACATATTAAGTTCATTATTCACAACACCATCAGAAATAACTGTTAAAGTAGGTACCACAAAAAGAAAATTGAATCAAAAAGGGAAAGAAAAGGTGCAAAGGGGAATGAATAATGAACAAAGAAAGTGATAAATAGGTTTTTGAATCTAAATTCTATTTGGCAGCTAAAAACAATGATAATTGTAATTATATGAATAATTTCCAATCAGGAGTATAAATATATGGTAGAATTAAATACTAGGCAACAAAAACCCAAAATATGGAAGTAGATTAGTGT
This sequence comes from Aselliscus stoliczkanus, assembly GCA_033961575.1. Lineage (NCBI taxonomy): Eukaryota > Metazoa > Chordata > Mammalia > Chiroptera > Hipposideridae > Aselliscus > Aselliscus stoliczkanus. The sequence goes on along the minus strand of CM066732.1, from coordinate 72,780,828 downwards.
TAAAGCAATCCAAGTCTATCATATTGTTCAAGAAACAGATAAAGCTACAGATTATCTTTAAATCTTGTTAATTTATATATATTATGTATATATGTATAATATACATATAATATATATTTACATCATATAGAGATAAAGATACAGATTATCTTTAAATCATATATATGTATATATATAAATTCTAAGAGAAATTGGCAATAAAATGTATAATTTTTAAACCCACAGGGGAAAAACACAATACAGAAATCTCTATTCATCTAAAACCCAAAATAAAAAGGGTAATAAGGCAGATATGTAATTTGATACATAGAAAACATAAGTTAGAATGAAAAAGTCCAAGTATTTTAATAAATGCAATAATGTAAATTCTTTAAACTTTTCTATGAAAAGATGGAATATTAGCATGGATTTTATAATTTAGCTATAAACTCCTTAAAAGAGACATAACTGATTCAAGCAAACAAAAGATTCAAAAATATTGAAAATAATAGGCTTAATAAATACAATGGAGAGTACTAAAGAAAATTGTAATAATATTAATACTAGATAAAATTGAATTTTAAAAACACATTACAAGGATAAAAAGTGACATATGAAATAATAAAAGAAACATCAAACAAGTGATGTAAATATAACAAACATGACTAGTTTGTACAAAATAACTTGGCTTCAATATATAGAAAGTAAAACTAATGAAATAGGAAAAACTGGTAAATTCACAATTAAAATAGGGTACTTTAATAAATCTCTCTCCAAAACTGAGAGGTGAAGCAGTTCAAAATAAGTAAGAAAAGAAAGAAAGAAAGAAAGAAAGAAAGAAAGAAAGAAAGAAAGAAAGAAAGAAAGAAAGAAAGAAAGAAAGAAAACATTATAGAAGATTTGAATAATCTTAATATATAGACCTCATTTTAACAAACTACTCAGCTTTGCTCTTGTAGCTCTAAAGGAGCCATAGACATTATACAATGAATGAGCACAGCTGCATTTCAGTGAGATTTTCTTTATAGAGACCGAAATTTGAATTTCATATTATTATGTGTCATGAAACATTACTATTATTTTGTATTATTTGTTTCTTTTTCTTTTCTTTTTCTTTTTTTTTTTTTATTTTTTCAATCATTTAACAATGTGAATACTATTCATACTTTACAGGATATACAAACAAACAGCCAGCAAACAGGATTTGGTACACATGCTACAGTTTGCTAAGCCTTACACCAGACCACAGAGGAAATGCTTACAATATACTTTTCATTAACAAATATATTATTTCTGGGCCGGCCAAGTGGCTCAGTTGGTTAAGAATTGGCTTAGAAGGCTGGCCGAGTGGCGTGGTGGTTAAGCGCTGGCTTGGGAAGCCAGCGGCCCCGGTTCGGGTCCCACATATAAGGGCCAGTGACACTGCCCTGAAAAACAAAACAAAACAAAACAAAAGAATTGGCTTAGAGCACGTGTTCTGAGCAACAGGTTTGATTCCACATGGGCCAGTGAAAGCTGCATCCTAGCTGAGATGTTGCTGAGCTGCCAACAGGTGGCAGGATGGCTCAGCTGGTGTAACAACCAGATTGCCTGTTCAACGGTGGGTTATGCCCACCTGCAACTAAAGATTGAACTCAGCACCTTGAGCTGAGCTGATGTCCGGATGGGTCAGTAGATAGGGCGTGCGCTCTTAACAACAAGGCTGCTGGTTCCACTCCCACATGGGATGGTGGCTACATCCACCTAAAATGAAGACTGAACTCAGCACCTTGAGCTTAGAGGCCATGAGCTGCCGTCGGGAAGCCAGATGGCAACTGGCACCCTCCACAACGAAGATTGAAGAACAATAACTTGGCTGGTTCCCTCCCCCAATTCCCCAACACTGTTTCCCTCCCCCAATTCCTCAATAAAATCTTAAAAAAAAAAAAAAAAAAAAAAAATATATATATATATATATATATATATATATATATATATATATATATATATAATTTCTGGTAGTACATAATTAGTTAACTGTTATTTTAAAATTCAGAACTAAATATATTTTTACAATTTATCAACTTAATACAGTAAATACTGGCAAATGGAACTGACATAAACAAAAGCTCTTTAGGACTCTATTATTTGAATGTAAAGGGATATTGAGACCAATAAGCTTGAGAAATGTGGCATATACAGTGTTTTTGTTTGTTTGTTTGTTTTTGCAATAATTGAAAAAAGTGGAAAAACCCTAAGTGTTCATGATGGTAATAAATAAGTTAGGCTAGATTTATTTAATAAATAATAAACAGTTGTTGCAGTGCATAAACAAGTCATATTAGAAACAGTACAGGCCGGCCGAGTGGCGCGGTGGTTAAGAGCTGGCTTGGGAACGCCAGTGGCCCCGGTTCAGATCCCACATATGAGGGCCAGTGACACTGCCCTCTAAAAAAAAAAAAAAAGAAACAGTACATCTGAATACATATTTTGCATTTAATAAGACATTGCAGTTGCTTTGGAATTGATTTATCTTTTAAAAACATACATAAAATGCTATATGTTTCAAATTATATATATATATATTTAATTAAGTAATTCCACATTTAGCCATCTGACCTAAGGAGTTATTTAGAACTATGGATCAAAATATATATACAACACAGTGCTTCCAATTTTTCACTATTATAAATACTTTCATCATTTAACAATAGAACATGATTAAATGAAGTGTGGTTCATACAAATAATAAAGCTCATGAAGACATTTAAAAATATGTTTTCAAATAGTTTAAATGGCATGGCAAAATGTAATATATAATCAAAATATTAAGACTAACAAAGCAGTATACAAACACAATACTTAACCAATTTGTTAGATAGATATAGATACAGAGTAGAAAAACAATGCATAAAAATGTAACAGTTTATCTACTTTTAAAAATTTTAGTATACATTTAGTTCATATTCATTTAATAATAATCAGGAAATACAGACTCAAACAATTTTCCCTCAGACTTTTGGTGAAAACGGGGTAGGTAGATGCTGTGCTCACTACCTCCCATAACCAATTCAAAATTACAATTTAACTACAGAACAACCATCATTAAGAACCACCTGAAATGTAGTTGAATAGAAGTTCTATAACTGTGGAAATACAGAGAAGCCACAATGAGACTGGTGGGAGCGATGGAGACTCAGAACAGGCTGGTCCCATACTAAGGGTGTGGTGGTTAAGAGTCAAGAGGGCTATCTTGCCTGTGGAGGTTCCCCCTGAAGGGTAAGGGATTCCAGCCTCACAACAGTCTTCCTAATTTGAGGCACTAGTGCTAGGAAGAGAAGTCCCTATAACCTCTGGCTGTGAAAACCAGCGGGGTTTGTGTCCAAGAAGACAACAGACTGCTAAAGATCTAGATGCTGTAGGTCTTAATGGTTCTGTGCACAGACTCACTTGCTCACAAATTCTCTTGCTTGGAGTTCCAGAACAGGGGTAGCATCTCAAAAAGCACCAGGGACATACAGGAAGGAACTGGATTGACTAGCTTCAGGGTGAGGGTTGGAGGATTCAGGGTCAGGGACGCTCTCTTGGGAGGGAAGTGCTGGCAAATGCCACTGTTCCTTGGTTGAGCTCTCTCACTACCCAGCCAGCAGGGGTAGACATGCAACAAATCTGAACCCTTCATTAACCTGAATAACACAATTCACCCTCCCCGTCCTAGTGTTTCCCTGGACCCCACCCCACCCAACTTCCACACGCAGCCCAAACATCTTTCAGTGGCTTTTCCACACAAATGGCCTTCCTTAGTTCCCACTGAGGACTTCCCTAAAATCTCTCAAAGATCCACAAACCCCAAAGAGGCAGCATACTCTGCCCTGTACTGTTGCTAAGTGGACCCAAGCCTGGCACTAGTGGCAGCTGGCTGCGGTTCATAGCATAGCCTCTCCCAGGAACCTCCAAGCCCAATACAGGCATCAACCAACTGCAGATCATTTTTTAGCTCCTACGAGGTGGCCCTGGGCTAAGCACAGGCAGTGACTGAGCTTGGCCTGCACCAGAACATATCCTAAGAGGCCCCAGAACCAACACACCCAGGAGCCAGCTTCAGGCCATACCAGAGCATCACCCAATCAGCTCCACAAATGACACATCCAAAGGGCAGACACCAGAGCCCTGCTAAAACTAATCCTTCCCCATAGGGTCAGCTCCCGCACAAGAGCTCATCTACTCTAGTCACAGCCAGTCCTCACAGCCAGTCAGCCTGACGGTCAGTCCCACCCACTGATGTGCCAACAGCAATCAAGGATCAACTACAACAGGAAAACACTCACACAAGGGACACCCTGGAGCACCCACTCAGGTGACCAAGGAAATCATACTGCTGGGCTCCATAGAATAAATACTACATAAGGCCACTCTGCCAAGACTGAGAGATGTAGCAGGCCTACCTAATACATAGAAACAAAAACAGAAAAGCAGCCAAAATGAGGAGATAAGAAACATGTCCCAAATGAAAGAGCAAGACAAAACTCCAGAGAAAGAACTAAACAAATGGAGACAAGCAATCTACCAGATAAAGAGTTCAAAACACTACTTGTAAGAATGTTCAAAGAACTTAGGAGAAGAATACATGAACTTACTGAGAACTTCAACAAAGAGATAAAAAACATAAAAAAGAAGCAGTCAGAAATGAAGAATACAATAGCTGAAATGAAGAATATATTACAGGGAATCAACAGCACATTAGATAAAGCAGAAGACTGGATTAGCAATTTAGAAGACAAAGTAGCAGAAGACATCCAATTGGAACACACACACACACACACACACACACACACACACACACACACACCAAGTTTAAAAAATGAGGACAGTTTAAGGGCCTCTGAGAAAAAAACACCAAGTGATCAACATTCACATCATAGGGATACCAGAAGGAAAAGAGGAGTAGTAAGTGATTGAGAATCTATTTGAAGAAATAATGACTGCAAACTTCCCTAACCTGCCGAAGGAAATAGACATATAATCCAGGAAGTGCAGAGAGTCCAACAAAATGAACCCAAAGAGGCCTCCACCAAGACACATTATAATTAAAATGCCAAAGGTTAAAGGCAAAGAAAGAATCTTAAAAGTAGCAAAATAAAAACAGTTAGTGATGTACAAGGGAGCTCTCATAAGACTGTGAGCTGATTTATCAATAGAATCTTTGCAGGACAGAAGGGATTGGTGTGAAATATTCAAAGTGATAAAAAGAAAGGACCTACAACCAAGATTACACTACCCAGCAAAGCTATCATTTACAATCAAAGGAGATTCCAGACAAAAAGGTTAAATGAGTTCATCACCACCAGACCAGTATTACAAGAAATGTTAAAGGGATTTCTTTAAGAAGAAAAAATAAAAGATAAAAAATAATAAGAAAATACCGCAAAGAAAAAATTCTCAGTGAAAAACACAAACACATAACAAAAGTAGTGGATCAACCAACTATAAAGCTAGTACAAAGGGTAAAAGGCAAAAGTATAAAGATCATGTGTAAGTAAAACAATAAATTAAGGCATACACACACACACACACACACACACACACACACACGAAATAACAAATAATGACAAAAACATAAACATAGAGGGGAATGAATAAAAATGGTAGTGATTTTTAAATGTGTTCAAACTTAAGTGATCATCAACATAAAATAGACTGTTATAAACATAGCTTGGTATGTATAAAGCATCTGGTAACCACAAACCAAAAATCTATGCAAGATGTAAAAGAAATAAACAGAAAAGAATCCAAGCACAACACTGCAGAATGTCATGAATATATAAGGGAAGAAAACAAGACAATAAGAAAAGAACAGAGAAGAACTAAAAACACACTCAGAAAACAAGTAACAAAATGACAGTAACTACATACCTATCAATAATTACTTTAAATGTCAATGGACTAAATGCTCCAATCAAGACATAGGGAGACTGACTGGATTAAGAAAACAAGATGCACAAGACACTGCCTACAAGAAAAGCTGCCTACAAGACACCCACTTCAGATCCAAAGACACACAAAGACTGAAAGTAAAAGGATGAAAAAAGATATTTCATGCAAATGGAACAAACAAATAAAAAAGCTGGAGAAGCAGTACTCCTATCACAAAAAAATAGACTATAACAACAGCTATAAGAAGAGATAAAAAAGGACATTTCATAACAATAAAGGGATCAATCCAACAAGAGGATATAACCATTGTAAAATTTACTCGCCCACAGAGGAGCACCTAAATATGTAAAGCAAATATTGGCAGAAGTAAAAGAAGATATCAACAGTAATATAGTCATAGTACTGAACCTTAATACCCCATTGACACCAATGAATAGGTCATACAGACAGAAAATCAACATGAAAATAGAGGCCTTATACGACACAGTAGACCAGATGTATTTAATTGATATTTTTATTCTTTTTTTTTTTTTTTTGAGGGCAGTGTCACTGGCCCTCATATGTGGGACCTGAACCAGGGCTGCTGGCTTCCCAAGCCAGTGCTTAACCACCACGCCACTCGGCTGGCCCAAATTTATATTTTTAGAATATTTCACACAAAACAGCAGAATATACATTCTTTCAAGTACACATGGAACATTTTCCAAGATAGACTACATGTTAGGCCACAAAACAGTTCTCAATAAATTTATGAAAACTGAAATCATATCAAGCAACTTTTCTGATCACAGTGGTATGCAAAGACATCAGTTACAAAAAGAAAACTGAAAAACACGCAAATCCTTGGAGGCTAAATAACATGCTACTAAGCAATGAATAGGGCAACAATAATCTAAAGATACCTTGAGACAGATGAAAATAAAAACACAAACCCCCCGTCCCCCCGAATCTATGGGACATAGCCAAAACAGTTCTATGAGCGAAATTCAAACCAATATAGGCCTATCTCAAGAAATGAGAAAAAATCTCAAATAAACAATATAACCTTATACCCAAAGGAATTAGAAAAAGAACAAAGTTCATGGTGAGTAGAAGGAAGGTAATAATAAAGATCAGAGCAGAAATAAATGAGTCTAAAAAAAATACCAAAGATCAATGAAACCAAAAGCTGGTTCTATGAAAACATAAACAAAATGGACAAAACTTTAACCAAACTCATCAAGAAATAAAGAGAGAGGACCCAAATAAATAAAATCAGAGATGAAAAAGGAGAAGTGACAATCCAAAACCATGAAACTCCTGGAAAAATACATAGGCATTAAACTCTTTGACATTGCTCTTAGATATATATATTTGGATATGTCCCCTCAGGCAAGGGAAACTAAAGAAAAAAATAAATGAGACTATATCAAACAGAAAAAGGTTTTGTACAGCAAAGCAAAGCATCAACAAAACAAAAAGATAATTACTGAATGGAAGATAATTGACAATGATAAATCCCTAGAAAATAAGGTTTAATCAGAGTATCGACATTTCTCTTCCTTTGAGAGCATGATGGGAACAAAGAGGAAGTTGGAGGTCTCCCTGAAGTATAAAACTAAAGTAACAACAGAAAAAAATATCAACAGAAAAAATCCAAAAATTACTATAATGGTACTCATCGTTAATCTTTCAATATTCAGCAGTACTGGTATGGAACTATAAGACCCAGAAGTTGTAAATAATGTCAGTCTTCATTAGAAAAGTGAGTACCAATCAAAATAAGTTAAGGTCCACTACCTTTAGAAGTTACTTAAATATGTGCATGTTTCAAAATGCTGCCTTGATCCAGCTGAATGATAAACATTTCAAGGACCTTAGAGAGTAATTGGTAAAGTCATGAAACTTTAAATTTGTAATGTTACACTGGTTCAATCCACTTCATTGAAATAAAGGAAAACAAGTAAGAGGACATTGCTGAGGAATAAAATACTTCAGGATAGGTTTTTAAAATATTATTTTTATTTTCATCTGTAATAAACAGAACATTAAAAATATTCCATAAAGTTTATGAGCAGAATTATACAACCTACTGATGCAATGCAAATATCTTTAATCACTAAGGCTCAACTATCTCATCAATTTTGCACACATAATTCAATGGGGACTAACATATTGCAATGTGAAAAATGTTTATTAAGTATCAGTTTAGGTATATCCAATTATACCCATATAACATGATTTCTCAAAGTGATTTGATTTTTATGTATTACTTCACAACCTCAATTGTACTGGTCTTGATGGAGTTTGGCATATTTTGAAAGTCAATTACAAGTTATCAAAACACTTAAATAGACACACAGTGTCCTTAAAGTTAGGAGTCTGATACTGATGGCATTGTGTGTATATATGTAACATAACCCTCTTTAATATTATATAAAGAAATATCACTGAACTTTTAAGGTTTTGTGTGGTGGCTGTGATTTGTGGGCTTCATGAATAAATTATTATTAGTAGTCAGAATCCTTGTTCAGAAAATGATCCTACAGTCTGTTACCATAGCAGACTCAGGAAACTGCATTGTTTGGTTATGCCCCAAAGCCTTAGCATAGTTTAGAATCTAGAAATTTAGGTGATTGAGCACAACTGTTGAAAAAGAATTTTCTACAGAGTTTATAGTTCAAAAAGCCTTCACTCTCATACCTTACATCACCTCCAATTTGTCATTCTAGGTACACTAACTCAGAAATGGCATATTTCACATTCAGTAATTGTTCACCATTGACAGCATATTTATTTTCTTAATACTTATTCAATGTGTCTCAAAAGTCACATCCAGACTTTTTAAAATCACACTGTTATTTCTGGTCTTCAATTCTTAAAAAAAAAAAAAGAAAAAAAGACTTCTTTGCAAACAACCACAAAAGTAATTTAGCAAACTTTGAATTCGAATGAAATTTAAAATCTCAAGGAAATACATATATACATATTTGAAAACTTGGAAATACTTATCATTAAAAAAAAAAAAAGAACAGGTAGGTTAAGAGTCAGAAAACTTAAAAATACCCAAGCATGAAAATTTCCATATGCACTGTCTTCCATGAAAAGCATACTGTAAACAAATTTATAAGTTTCTTCGTCCCAATTGCAAGAAAAGATCTGTCTATCTAAATGGAGTTCTCAGAACTCTGAATCTCACGGTCATCCTACAGAGAGAAAGCAAATCCCCTATAGTAACCTAAGAATAAGGCAGTCAAGGCAGAAGTAATAGCAGACAACAAAGATATATCAGACTAGCCTATTTGCCTACAATTGTGCTACATAAGAAAATATTCTGAAAGGTTTATTGTGACCTAAAGATACTGGCTGCAGTTCAGTAACATTACCAATTGTTAGTCCAAATAATAACAACAATAGTAGTGGTGATAGCAGCATGAGTAGTAATAGTAGTAGTAGTAATAGTAGTAGTAGTAGTAGTAATAGTAGTAGTGGTGGTAACTAACATCCAAGACAGTGGACACAAAGCTTCCAGCATCCATATGAGAGTCCTTTCTAGTCTATGCTTCTTGCAGCCATAGTAACAAACACATACAAAAAAAAAAGTCATTTAAAAATCATAAATTAGAAATAAACTTTAATTAAAAAAAAATTTTAAAATAACATTTATTTTCCAAAGTCCCATTTCTTCTTTCCTACCATCTCATGTTTTCCTTTGGAATTTTCTGGAATCAAAAACTCATAAGTCTTTAGGGTACAGTGATTAAAATGAAGCAAAAATTCATGGAGATTAAATGGCCTCTGGGACAGCCTAATTGGCTGTGGTGTCTCTTTGTTGATGGCAATGTATTGCAATTTGTTTTTTGCTTCATGATTACTTCATATTCTCTGCCTAATCTCTTTCTTGCACTCTCAAGTCTCAAGAGTGACCATTTTTTCAAGGGTTTTTGGAACCTCTGTTCATTGACTGAGGGGAGGAAACATGACCCCAAGGTGACGTCCTGGAGAAAATGTAAATTTTACCTGGATTCTGCTCCAACAGATTTCTTATCACTTAGGAGCGTTATGAATTTTAATATGATTCTTATTGCAACTCAGTGGCTTACTTTTAATCTTCAACCTTTGGAAGGTATTCACATTCATCACATTATAGAGCTGCCCTTGCTGCAGGAATCAAGGCTTTTGTGAAGCAGCATTTTTCTGTTTTTGTTTACATTCTTAGTTATTTCATTATTATTCCCAATTTTAACTTTCACTTTCTTTGGTTTCATCCTGATTGTTAATAGCCTGAAATCAACTTTAAAAATACTGTCACCTATAATAACTGTTCAACTTAAACATTTATATATACACAAATATTCTATTCAGAAGCATTCATTCAAATCATGTATGTTAAGTAGTTACTGCATACAAAGGAATGGATCTTAGAACTGGGAACATCATGATCCATAAAACCAAATACTTGCCTTTATGGAGCTCAAGGCTTAGTGGGGAGATATAGGCACTAATTAAATAATCAGAAAATATTTAATTTTTTTATTACATCAAGTGTTATTCAAAAGAGGCATATCATGCTATGAGAACCCACTATCACATTTTTTTTGAAAGATCAGAGAATTCCCTGAGGAAGTCACATTGGAACTTAGATCTGAAGGGTGATTAGAAGTTAAACTAGGCAAAGAGTGGAAAGTGAGTGTACTGGATATAACAAATGACATAAAGAAGACCCCCGTGGTAAGGTAGTTGGTGATACAGAGATTGAAAGACATGAAGTGTAGATAAAGCAGAGAGGGAAAGAGGGATTTTGATATAAGAAGCAGATGAGTCTTGTTAATTCCACCCTCAAACTATTTCTTGATTGTGTTCCCTTCTCCCTGTCCTCATTCCTACCACTCTACTTGAGAGTGAGATCAAATACAAGCCTCTCCTAAAATAATGGACCTGCCTACTATCTGCTTTTATGATTTCACTCTTGCCCCCTACACTTGATTCTTGGCATTGTAGCCACTGATCTTTCCCAAATGCAAATTATGTCACTTTTTTACTTAACATCAATCAATGTCATTTCACTTTTCATGGGATAATAGCACTTCCAGAACAACGTGAATAGTGTGGCTCTACCCACTGCTCTACCTTCAATGCTTAGTTAAGACACTCGGACCTTTTCTCTGTTTATCCAGAAAACATGTATGCCAGCTGTTACCTTCATGGAAGCTCCTTACCTTTTCATCTGGTAACCATATGGCTTCCTTAAAGACAGCCTTAGCAATGAATCGCCTCCTAAGTAGACATTTTTATGGCATCCTATACTCCCCCTTCCTAATTTGCATGACAGACTGTATTATTGGCCTCAATTTTTCACTCTTCCCTATATCCGAACACCTTGCCCTATAACTGTTTAGCTCCTGCTACGGAAATTGTGTGTACTTCTTTACTCCTTGCCTTTGGACATGACCTTGTGAATTGCTTTGGTCAATGAGACATTAACACATATCAAGAAAGCTGGAATTTAAACACTTCTTTTGTGGCTAGATTACCCCCACCATGAGAGGATATATCATGATTAACTCACTGGTTCAAGAAGGATGAGACATATGGAACAACTTGCAAGTAAACACTCACCAGCTGAACCTAGCAGAGCCACCCAACCATACCAAAGGCATGTGAAAAATAAATTTTTTAGTGTATATATGTCACAGAGATTTTGTAATTATCTATTACAAAGCAATAACTGACTGATATAATTTGTAGCTGGTGGGAAATATAAGGTACATCATATTATTTGTCTAAATCAATAAAATACAATCAATAGTACAAGTATCCATTAAGTAATTTTTAAAGGTGATGATTTTAACTACCTGGAAGAAGTGAGTGATAACCAGAAAAAACAGCTTACTGTCATTAACCACTCAGATGCTCATAAATAAGTCTTAACCCCCCTGGTACTATGTTTTCCTATCTTTCAAATGAGGAGACTGGGCTCAGCAGGGGTAGTAAATGAGTTTGTCTTGAGAAATGACTCTAATTGATTGTTGTGACTTTCTGGAATGCTATGCTGATAATGATTCTAAGGCCAAATTTAGGCTCAGTCGATTTAAGTGTCATGATCAGTTAACAGGGTCTACCCTAGAAAGACAGGACGGTCTATAGCACCATAGCCACATATTTGACAGCTATTGATTAGAGTGTCTGTAACAGTCATTCCATATTTGACACCCATAACTCAAGACATCAATAAATTAACAGACAATAGAAGTGAAATCTAACTGCGGTCTTAGACAGGCAAAATTTATCTATTTTCTTTGGTTTTCTCCATGTTTCTCAGCAAAGTGCTAGATAAACAGAATAGTTTAACAAAAAACTGTGATTGTTTTACTGCTTGTGGTAGCTCCATAGTGTAGGGGTTCACTCTTGGGATTATAAGCCAGCCTGTTGGATGCAAGTAACAAACTCTGACCTCAAGCTAACTGAGGAAAGAAGCAAAGGTTAAACTTACTGACTGACATGACTGAAAAGTCCAAGAGTTGTCAGCTTCTTCATGGCTATATTTTGGACCTCAAATATCTTAGGACTTAGGCTTTTTCTCTCCATCAATTAGCACAATTCCCCTTGGAGACTCTGCATAATAACTCTGGCAGTTCTAGGCTCTCTTAATAGTTTCAGAAAAAATAAATCAATAAAAGACTGAGTCTCATTGGACTTAATTCACCCATGTTAAGTCATATACTTACTCCTGAACCAACAAGCATCTTCATGGGGGAATATGGTATTGCATCGACTGTGCCAGGGACAGAGTTGTTCCTGCCTGGGGGACTCTAGTTGATTTTTATCTTCATCTCTATATTTTTTCTATATATTCCAAATTCTCTACAATGACTATGATGTGCTGCCTTTATAATCAGAGAAATGTAGACATTATCCATAAAGAGAAAACAAAGAGGAGGAGCAAAAGGTCTGATTCACTCTTCTTTTGTACAATATGTGATGGTACCATCATTGAACCCATCTGTTACACTCAGCTCTGGCAAAATGAGATCTTAGCTCTATCTCACTTTTTCAAGCATTATGCTACAAATAAAACTTCTTTTGATCTAGGCCATCCTTCATTATGCTAAAAACAATTTTTGCATGAAAGCTACTCGACAACCTGACATGAAACAACTTGCTTTAACATGTGCTTGATGTGGCAACAAAAGATCCTGGACATAGCAGTATGTTTCTTTGTTCTACAGAGAAGACTTCATTATTTCTTGTGTTTTGCCTGCCACTATTGTTTTCAGGATTAAAAGATGCTTCTAAGTATAGACCTTCCACATAAACTTTGAGACAAATAAAAGGGTAAAGTTAATTATAAATTCAGGAAAAATCTGGTGTACCCAAAACAAATCTATGGTGTAATGAGTAGCCATACAATGCTATCTTTGAATATGTATTGTTGATCCAATGTCATGTTCTGTAGGAGATTTCCTCCAGGACTGAAAGTGCATTGTTCAGCTCTTGAAGTGAATTCTTAAGATCTCACTATATAATAATGATGGCATAAGACTCTAGTTAATGTGGATAGCAATAATACTATAGTTAACAGTGTGATTTACTTTTATTTTTAGGCCACAATGCCCTAGAGAAGCAGATCTACATCCTGTTTATCCTAGGCTACTAGGATACTTAACTGAAGTACCTTAATTGATTTCCTTTAGTTAAATTCTAATGCTGCACCCTGGACCCCCACCACCACCCTGCCTTCAGCCAGTTCAATTTCTTCAGATCCTGCAAAGAATCAAATAAAATCAACGATGCTGAGGTTAAAGTGAATAATTCAGAGATGTTCATCTTGTCTCTCTCTCTCTCTCTCTCTCTCTCTCTCTCTCTCTCTATATATATATATATATATATATATATATATATATATATATATATATATATATATATATATATATATTAGCTGAGCCATCCTGACACCTGTTGGCAGCTCATTGGCAATTCAGCTCAGGCTGGCATCGAACCGCTGTTGCTCAGAGCTCAGCTCGCACTCTTGAGCGAGCTTTTACCCACTGAGCCACTGGGCCAGCCCTCTAGATATATTTTTATTTTTTGCAACAGTTTTTGGGGGAAGTTGGGAAAAAAGGGTATTTTTACTTCTGTAAATCAACACCCTTAACAACACCCTGTTACCTTAGGCTAATAAGCAAAATAAAAAATTAACAGAGACAAAAGAAGTGAGATCTTTATATATATATATATTTACATATATTATGTAAAGTGGGGATTTCAGAATGTTCAAATCACTCATAAAAACAACAGATTAAGACATATGCATATTATTAAAAACTGTTTCCTCTGTGAAAATTTGACTTAAAAATCTATACAGATATGTATCTAGCTTTTGTTCTACAGTAACACAATTAAAACTGAAAAAAGGTAATAACTGATTTTGAAACCAACAAAAATATTGTTTCAGAGGTAGCCAAAAATTCAAAATTGAACATTAAAACTCACCTCCAGGATTATTTCCTTTTATAACAGTACAAAATTTTTTTCAGGAAACACAGAAGCAGAAATAACTGAGGACTTCTCATGGAAAGATTAATTCTGTCTAGCCATTTTCTGTCTCATCTATCTGTAGCTACAATTGAAAAGTGTTACTTTATTATTGGACTGTAGGAGTCACTACTCTGTCACACTGAAATAATGACACTATGAATCTGGCACTATTGTGCAAAGCCTAGGACTGCTGCATTACTGTAGTTGAAGTACAAGGTTAAAATATTTAATTTAAAATAACAGAATTTGAAAATAAACTTTTTACAAAGCAAGATTGCTTTAGTAAATTATTGCAAGCACCCTTAATAGTATATTATGTACATTTAAAAGGACATTTAAAATGCTATGTAGAAATATTAAAAATGTTTATTATGTCATTTTATGCATAAAAAAGCTAAATTAGAACATGTGTGTCACAACTATAAATATAAACAAAGACAATGCTTAGAAAGCAATATGCAAAAGATAAATAATTGTGGTTGAATATTGAGATTAGGGATGACCTATTTTAACATCTTCAAAGTTGGTAAAATGATTTCAATTAAAAGGAATAAAATTAATGTCTTCATATTTAGCTATGACTGTTTCCATTGTTAACAGATATTCATGGATGTGCTTGCAATTGGAAGGTCATAATATCAACTGTATTTCATTTCTTGAACACCTAATTGTGGAACATAAATCCCCTGTTACAGTATCCTGTGTTTACAATTTCTCATTTGATTTCTCTGTTTCTTCTCAGTGAATGCTACCAGCTAAAGAGTTTGATTCATTTTCTTTCAGTTACAAGCAAATATTTTCATTATTCAAATTATGTTCCAAACATCATGCTACTAATTATATACAAAGCATGACTCCTTCACAATCTTTCATGACATTATCAGTAGAAAACAAGCATATGTACAGCTCCACCAAGAATTTCAAGTTCATGCCACCAGCCTAACGAGAGATATGTATATGTTGACATTACTTTGATTTTGTAACTACAAAGGAAAGTAAAAGGACAACTGGAGAATGTTAATAACCCATTTACATAAAAACGTATAATTGGTTTCAGACTTATGAGACACATAAAAAAATACATAAAGATACAGTTTAGATCTGAATATTCGTCTAGTGCTTGGTGCCATTCAATAGGGAAACATATCTTCCTGCAATCATTCAAGAAAATGTTTGATGTGTTCCATGGGTTAACATTCAAAGGCAGCTACAGGGACGCAGAACCTTGTGTGTCAGGGAACCACACAACCCTCATTCCAGGTAACTCCCAGAAGTCATTATCATGGTCTCAGGAAAATTTACTAAACATCCTTCTCTTTCTTCTGATGTTTCGCCTGTTATCATTACCCCAGCCCACCTGTCTCTCCTTTAGCAAGCCACTACCACCTACCCAATATTGAAGTACACCTTACATTGCCTTGAATTCTTAAAATTGAAGGTTGCAATATAAAAATGGGTGAGTTTTATTTTTTTTCACTAGCTTAGAACCTTGGCATACTGGAAATGAAAATTAAATGGTAAATTTTAAAGCCCACAGCACTGTACCCTCCTTCCACCATACTACCAAAATTTCTGATAGATCTCAAAATGGCAACAACCTCAGTCCATAATACGCAGAACC
This sequence comes from Aselliscus stoliczkanus, assembly GCA_033961575.1. Lineage (NCBI taxonomy): Eukaryota > Metazoa > Chordata > Mammalia > Chiroptera > Hipposideridae > Aselliscus > Aselliscus stoliczkanus. The sequence goes on along the minus strand of CM066732.1, from coordinate 72,764,798 downwards.
GTCACTTTGTTCTAGCCACCTTCTCTCTTAAGAGTGACCCTTGAAATCTTTGATGTTTTGTCTCAGCCTCACTCATCTTCCTGCCCAGTCCCCGTTATGGTCAATATGTGGCTATTTATACCTCACTGTGATAATTAGGATTCTAGAGGACTTTTGTCTCATTTTGGCATCAGAAGTAACACTAGAAATTTAATTTTATAACATGTCCTAAGCGAGAAGAGATAAATGGGTTTAGTTTGCTGTGTCATTATGAGTCATGATTTCTTGAGCACTTGTGGCCAGGTATTATGCAAAACACTTTAATCTTATTTAATCCACTCAAAAGTTCATTTGACAGATAAAAATATTGAGGAACATTCAAATTCAGGTCTGACTGATTTCAATGCATTAGCACTGTACTCCACTGTCATCTAATACCTGTACTGAATACACCTATCTAAACTTGGTCCCCACTCCTAAACTGCCTTGTCCATCATTTCCATGTTTAGATCATAGGTCTTGCACTCATGTTTATTAGAGATCTTCAAACAAACCCCAATGTTGGCTGTAAAATGGGACAGCCTCTCTGATCAATGATCAATTGCTACATAACAAATTACCCTAAAATTTAGCAGCTTAAAACAAGAGTCATTTATTATCTCACAATTTTTGTAAGTCATGCATCTAAGCATGGTTTACTTGGGTGTCTCTGGTCCAAAGTCTCTCGTGAGACTGTCGTCAAGCTGTTGGTCAGGGCTACAGTTTCCCGTGGAGACTTGACCAGGGCTGGAGGAAGTCACAGGTTCTGCTTCCAAGTTCACTCATGTGGTTGTTAGCAGGTCTTGGTCCCCTGTCACAAAGACCTCTCCATAGCACCATGTCATACATAATAGTTTTTATTTCCCCAGAGGAATGATCTGAAAGCAAAAGAGAGAGAGCCCCCAAAGCAGAAACCACAGTCTGTTTTATAACATAATCTTGATATCCCATCATTTCTCCTGTGGAAGCAAGTAATAAAACCACCATAAAGGTCCAAGTACCAGGAAGCAAGATCACTGAGGACCCATCTTACGGATGGTTTCTGCACACGTTGCTCCCCATTCCCCCCCTCCCCACCCCAGCACTCTCCCTTCCACCTGTGTCACATCCCTGTGTCTCTTTATCTTCAAGTCATACCTGTGCTTATCTATCCCAGGATTATAAATACATGTTTATTGGCTTAGTGATTGTTCCTGGGCCCCAGCTCCTGACTCCCTTCTGAAATGATAACTGAAATCTCTATTCTATAATTTTGGAAGTCTTTTTTATGTTTCTTGTCAGTTTAAGCTGTTCAGACTGTCGCTGAAGCTTGATTTGAATTGAAGGGACTCATGGCCTTACCTTTACCAACTTCCTGATTTATCCCCTGGCTGCCCCTTAATGTTAGTTCCCAAGCTTAGTCTGCCCTTCTGCTATTTCTGACTCCTATATGATGTGTAGGAATTTCTCTGAATACACTTGTCTGAGCTCCAGATACACTTTTACTAGTCTTTAATGTCCACCTACAGCCCATTCCCCCATCATGCCTGAATCCCTCATTCTTGCCTTTCTCAGGATGGACATTTCCCAGTCTGGCCTCCCGAGATTTTCACCCAGTGTCAGACCTCCCTGCACTGGCATGCAGCCATCTCTTTCACCACTGCTCCTATGAATTTCCTGAACTTGGGACCCCATGAATCCCTCAGTCTTGTTCAGGTTGCTGCCCCATGCCTCTTACAAAGTTGCTAAGGCTGGATCCGCTCTTTGGTGAAGCTTAGCTCTTTCTAAGTTCCAATCTAATGTCCGCACTTGACATCTCCATAGCAACATCCTTAAATTTTATTTATTTTGTTTTACCACAAACATGTTATGGGTGGAGAAGATCCCATGACATACTCCCCCTGTCAGTTCCCACTTTCAGGTAGGAGAAAAATACAAGGAAATATCAATGAAGTACAAGGAGATTTTTGATGGTTTATACTCACATACCTGCCCTAGTAAGAGGAATATGGGCAATTAATGTTTGAGTTGCCATCTATAATGTTTTAAAGTAAGATGTTGAGAGATTATAGCCCTAAAATATGCTTCACTATTCACTATAAGGCTAACCAATCTACAACAAAATGTATTAATAATAATGAAGATGAACTAATAGTAACTTATTTTTAGAAAGAAGAGCAGCAATCAAAAATCACAAGCAACTCAAGAAAACGCTGATGGTTTACTGCTACCGAAGCATTGTTTCCTAAAATTTCAGAACTCTATCTACCTGCCTGTATGTATGTGCAATGGCACTTGCCAAATACTAACAAGCATTAATGAAATACATTAAAATATTTCATTAATAATATGTTAACATTAGTTTAAATATTAATTATTAGTGAAGGTATAATTCATATACCTTACTAGTTTACAATGGTTACTTGTACCTAAAAAGTCTATGGATGTATATATCATCCATCTGCAAGAAACAGCGAAACTGTTTGAATTTTTAACTAAATTCATAGCACTACAGGAGAAAGCTCTTGACTGATTGTTGCAAGTCCATATCCCTTACTTGACACCCACAGGGTTAAATGTATTTCAGAATTTTTCAGATTTAAGAAAGACTCCAGTGCATATACTATGTATGATATACCACCAGTGCCAAGGGCAGTCCCCGGTAACCAAACACATTACTGTGTCTGCTATAAAACATAGATTAATTGGATAAGTAAAGACTATAAACAGCTTCAAATCATTTCAGGTTAGGATTTTCTGCCAATGAGCTTATGCTAAACTTAAAAAAAAAATCTTTCAGTTCTATTGATTAGGGGATTGTGTAATTTGTGGTTAAGAGACTGGATTTATACAGTGTTCTAGGTTGTATTTCAGAGCTGAAATGTTTGAACCTCCCTGAGATTAATAAGTACCAGTGTTCGTTTCCATAAGCTTTCTTTAAAAACTCACTCAATTTCCTCAGTCCCTTTATTTTCCCATTTCTACTCAAAAAGTGATCTATTAAGGAATTGTGCATGTCCTTTTTTCTTATCAATTTTATTGAAAATACTTTTCAATAAATAATTTACATACAATAAACTAAATAAAATTAAAATAGATAATTCTATGGGCTTTGATAATTGCATACACCTGTGAAATCAAAGCCACAACCAAGATACAAAACGTTTCCAACATTCCCAAAAGATTCCTCACACTCCCTTGTAACCCACTTCTCTCTCTCTCTCCTTCCCCGAGGCAGCCACCAATCTGCCCTTTATTCACTTAGATGAATTTGCATTTTATATTAATGAATCATACAGTATGCAATCTTTTGTGTCAGTCCTCTTTCACTTGGCATAATGTTTCTGAAATTCATCTGTGTTGCTGCATACATCAGTAGGCCCTTCTTTTTACTGCTGAGTTAGTAGTCTAATGTATAAACATACCACATTTTGTTTATCATTCACCTTTTGATAGACATTTTGGTTGTTTCCAGTTGGAGAGTATTGTCAGTCAAACAGCTGTCTTTGAGAGAACATACATTTTCATTTCTATTTGACATAAATACTTAAGATCAGAATGGAATGGCTGGGTCAAACAGTATATGTATGATGCCTGACTATTAAGTTTGAGAACTTGTTTCAAAGATGTTGCTAATCTTCTTTTAATATTTGAGGGATTATTCATTATGAATTTGTACCAACTGGACAAACAGTTAACCAAGTTTACTATTTGGAAGTGCTGAAAAGGATGCTTGAAAAAGTTAGTTGACCTGAACTTTTCGCCAACAATTCATGACTCTGGCATCCTGACAATGCACCACCTTATGTGGTACTGTCTGTGAGGGAGTTTAGACAGTAAACAAATAACTGTATTGTTATGATATGACCCCAATGACTTCCTTCTTTACCAGAAGATATAAGAAATATTGAAAGGAAGACATTTTGATGACATTTAGGACATCAAGGGTAATATGATAGCTCTGATGGCATTCTACAAAAAGAGTTCCAAAGTTGCTTTGAAGGGTGGGCTAGGTGCTGGCACCGGTACATAGCTTCCCAAGGGGAGTGCTTCGAAGATGACCATAGTGATATTCAGCAATGAGGCATATAGCACTTTTTTTAGGATGAGTTCATGAACTTAATTGACAGACCTCATATATTATCTTTCTGAAAGACCTACAATTTTTCCAAAGTGATTTGCAATTTTACATTTCCATTAACAAGATATGAGAGATATACAAATTGGCAATTTGTGTATCCTACTTTGTGAAGTTAATGTTCAAATAGCTTGTCAAATTTTCTATTGGATTGCTTTTCTTCTTGTGAGTTGCACAAGAAGTGGTTTTTGTTTTTGTTTTTCTGGATACAAGTCTTTTGTCAAATACACATACTCGAATATTTTCTCCCATTCTATGTCTTGCCTTTTCAATTTCTTTTTTTTTTTTTTTTAAGAGGGCAGTGTCACTGGCCCTCACATATGGGATCCAAAATGGGGCCGCTGGCATCCCAAGCCAGTTCTTAATCACTGCGTCACTTGGCCAGCCCCAACCTTTTCATTTTCTTAAAGACTACCTTTCAAAGAGCAAAAGTTTTGAATTTTGATGAAGTACAATTTATCAGATTTTCATTTTTCATGAAGATTTTCTCCAACTTTTTAAAGAGTTTTATAGTACTACACTTATATTTAGACTTATTACTCTTTAGAGATAACTATTATGTATTATGTGAGGTGAGGGCTACAGTTCCTTTTAAAAAATGGATTACTAAATGAACCCTTGAAAATGAGAATAAGCCTGTGAAGTGCAGAGGGACTTTAAGGCAATATATGCAACAGGAAGGGGCACCTTCACTGCTTAAAGAATAAGCAGAAAACATGAACTCTGAGGTTACTAAACCACTAGCCATTCCTAAGCCACCCCTGACCAGACTGGCTGAAATATAGGCAGACCTTCATCCTCTTTAGGGTCAGCATGTGTTCTAGTTGAGCTTATTATTTTCCATTTAGCTTCCCTATAATTTGGACTTATTTAATTAATTAAATATATTTCTCTAGGTTGGTAGTTAAACCAGAATTTGAACCACAGCATTTCGCTCAAGAAAAAATGCAAACGGTGATACAGCTACTTGTACCTGATTCAAGTAACGGCAGCATAATTCTCATCAAATCATCATTTAAAATGAAAATGCAATTGTTTTATTTTTAATTGATCATTTAGACCTTAATTATTTTTTCATCATTATAAGCCTCTATGTTGTGGAAGATATGAGTCATCCACATACATTTCCCTCTCAAAGGTGTATTGTTTGAGAGTAAAGAACACAAAACACAGAACAAAGAGCTTGATAAATTTGTAATCCATCCAAGTACCAATCATGTTGATTTGTATGATTTGTAGGGTGCCTACCAACATTTTAGCACACTGAAGCTTATAAAAATTAAACAACTGCTATGGTGATCTGGAAACATGCTTATTGTGCAGACTGTGCACCGCACCCATCACAAGAAACAACATTTCATGGACAAGCTAAAGTGGCATTCAAGGGCAAGGCTCCTGGTTTTGGGTTCAAGATGGTGGAGTAGAAGTACCTGAGCCACCTCCTCACTGACACCAAAGCTACGACTACTTATAGAACAGCTATCTCTGAGAATGACCTGAAGACTAGCAGAACAAATTTTCTATAACTAAGGATATAAAGAAAAACCACACTGAGATGGGTAGGAGGGGAAGAGACTCAGTCTAGTCAGGATCCACACTACTCCCCATTCTCTGTGTCATGATCCACAAGCAGGAGGGATATCACAACCTCAGAGTTCTCCCCCCGAAAAGCGAGGGGTCTGAGCCCTAGTCTGCGGTACCTGTACCAGGAAGAGGAGCCTCATAACACTTGACTTTGAAAGCCAGTGGAGTTTATACCTGGGAGAGCCAAAGGCCTGTAGGAAACCAAGGTTGGGCTCTTTCTGAGACCCAGTGCAGAGGCAGCAGTTTGAAAAGCACCTGGGTTATATGTGAAAGTGATACATTGACTAATTTTAGGGTGTGTGCTGGAAGGGCAGGGGTCTGTTGGAACTTTCTCCAGGGACAAAGTGCCAATGGGTGCCATTTTTTCTCCTTTCTTTACTCTCCTTCCACTTATCTAACCTGACACTGGCAGGCACCATTTCTTACATCTCCATTAACCTTGCTAACACTGTTCACCCCACAGTGGCATTTCTCTGAAGAGCCACCAGGATGGCATCCCTCCAAAATGGCTCCTGCCCTACCACATCCAGTAAGTGGTCTCATCTGGCACTGGTGTCCCTCAAAGCAGCCCCTGTCTCACCAGACCTGGTAGGCAGCCTCAGTTGGTACCAGTACACAGCAATGTGTCTGTCACATTTGAGGTTACGTCTCATAGCCAGCCAAACCAGAGGCCCATCCCATACACCAGCATGCCTGCAACAGTTGCAGTGAAACCCACCAGCCAGCTGCAGGGTGGGGGGAGGGAGGGGGGTTGCCTTACACACTAGTGTATCCACAACAGTTGTGGCCAGGTCTCACAGCCAGGCAGGCCAAGGTCTAGCCACTCCTGCCAGTGTGTCTGCAGCAGTTGTGTGGCCCAGCCACAATAGTAAATCCCACTAGTCCACACAGGAAATATTTCTGGAACACCTGGTTGTGGTAACCAGGGTGGATTACAGCACTGGGCCCCACATGACCCCTTCTATATAAGGCCACTTGGTCAAGACTGGGGACATAGCTTATCTACTCAATGCAAAATGAAGACACAAAAATGTTCCAAACAAAAAACCAAGACAAAATGCCAAAAAAGCAACTAAATGAAATGGAGGTAAGCTGACTCCTAGATAAAGAGTTCAAAGAGTTAGTCATAAAGATGTTCATCAAACTTTGCAGAACAGTGAGTCGACTCAGCGAGTACTTCAACAAAGACATAAATGTAAACACAAACGAGTAAGTCCTGAAGAATATCACAACCAAAATGAAAAATACACTAGAGGGAAATCAACAGCTGATCAGATGATGCAGAAGAGTGGATCAGTGAACAGGAAGACAAGATAGTGGAAATCACTCAATTGGAAGAGCAAAATGAAAAAAGAATTTAAAAGAATGAGGATAACTTAAGGTACCTCTGTGACAAAAATAAAGTGTATTAACATTCACATCACAGGGGTCCCAGAAGAAGAAGAAAGAGAGAAAGGGACAGGAAATATATTTGAAGAAAAGTAATGGCTAAAACTTCCCTACCTGGAAAAGGTAACAGACATCCAAGTCCATAAAGCATAGAGTGTCCCTAAAGAGACCCACACTGAGACACATAATAACAAATGTCAAAAATAAAGATAAAGACAGATTCTTAAAAGCAGCAAGGGAAAAACAGCTAGTTACGTACAGGAGAACCCTCATAATGCTATCAGCTGATTTTTCAGCAGAAACTTTGCAGGCTAAAAGAGAGTGGCATGATATATTCAATGTGACGAAAAGAGAAAACCCACAACCAATTCAGAATTGAAGGAAAGATAGTTTCCCAGACAAGTAGAAGCTAAAAGAGTTCGTCACCACTAAACCAGCATCACAAGATATTGTAAAGGGTATTCTTTAAGCAGAAAAGAAAAAGCCAAAGGTAGAAATAAGAAAATACAAAGAAGAAAACCATCTCACTACTAAAGGCAAACATATAGTAAAGGTAATAGACCAACCACTTATAAAGCCAATAAGAAAACAAAAGTGGGGACTGGCTGAGTGGCTCAGCTGGTTAAGAATAGGCTTAGAGCGTGTGCTCTGAGCAACAGGTCTGCGGTTTGATTCCCACATGGACCAGAGAATTCTGTGCCCGAGCTGAGCTGTTGCTGAGCTGCCAACAGGTGGCAGGATGGCTCAGCTGGTGTAACAAGATTGCTTGTTCAGTGGTGGGCTATGCCCACCCAAACCTAAAGACTGAATTTGGCACCTTGAGCTGAGCTGCTGTCCGGATGGCTCAGTGAATGGAGTGTGTGCTCTTAACAACAAGGCTGCTGGTTCGACTCCCGCATGGGATGGTGGCTGTACCCACCTGCAACTAAGTGTGAACACAGCACCTTGAGATTAGAGGTCATGAGCTGCTAACGGGAAGGCAGATGGTGACTGGCACCCTCCACAACTAAGATCGAAGAACAACAACTTGATTGGTCCCCTCCCCCAATTCCCCAATAAAATTTTTGAAAAAAAAGAAAAAGAAGTAAAGAAAAATGGCAATAAATACATAGGTATCAATAATTACTTTAAATGTAAATAGACTTAGTGCTCCATTTAAAAGACATTAACCTGGGCCGGCCGAGTGGTGTGGTTAAGCACTGGCTTAGGAAGCCAGCAGCCCCGGTTTGGGTCCCACATATGAGGCCAGTGACACTGCCCTCAAAAAAAAAAAAAAAAAGCTAACTCTTAAAAAAAGAAAAAAAGACAGGGCAGGCCGAGTGTCGCGGTGGTTAAGAGCTGGCCTGGGACACCAGCGGCCCTGGTTCAGATCCCACATATGAGGGCCAGTGACACTGTCCTCTCAAAAAAAAAAAAAGACATTAACCTGAATGGATAAAACAAACTACAACAACAGAAAACTAGACCCACACATATGCTGTCTACAAGAGACTCATTTCAGATCTAAAGACATACATACTGAAAGTGAAGGGATGGAAAAATATATTCCAAGAAAACATTAAATAGAAAATAAAGCTACACTTAAACAAAATAGACTTTAAAGCAAAGACTGTAACAAGAGACAAGGATATGACATAATGATAAAAGGATCAATTCAACAAGAAGATATAACATTGTAAACACCTATGTACCCAACATTGGAGCACCTAAATACATACAGCAAATATTAACAGACATAAATGGAGAGATTGACAGTAATACAATAATGGCAGGGGACTTACATACTCTACTTACATCATTGGAAAGATCATCCAAACAAAATCAACAAGAAAACATTGAATGCCTTAAGTGACATATTAGACTAGATGTACTTAATCAATATTTACGGAACAGTACATCCCAAAACAATAAAAAACACATTGTTTTCAAATGCACATGAACATTCTCCAGGGCGCATCACATGTTACGCCACAAAACAAATCTCAATAAATTTAAATCATATCACTCATCTTTTCTGACCACAATAATATGAAACAAAATCAATTTTAAGAGGAAAATTGGAAAAAATATACATGGAAACTGAACAACATGCTACTAAACAACCAATGGGTCAGTGAAGAAACCTAAAAGGAAATTAAAAAATACCTCAAGGCAAATGAAAATGGAAACATTACAAAAATCTATGGGACACAGCAAAAGCTTTTCGAAGGGGGAAATTTATAGCAATAGAGGCCTACCTCAAGAAACAAGAAAAAATCTCAAATAATCTAACCTTACACCTAACCAAACTAGAAAAAGAAAAACAGACAAGCTCAAAGTTAGTAGGAGGAAGGAAATAATAAAAATGAGAGCAGAAATAAATGAAACTGAAGTCAGAGGCCTCACTCTTCCTGATTTCAAACTATACTATAAAGCTCTAATAATCAAAACAGTATGGAGAAACCTGAAACCCTGCACGCAGGGGAAAAAACAGTACTCGGGCATGGAGACGCAGCGCACGCCGGCAGAGACGCAGTTCCCCGAGAGACAGAGCGGGGATCTGAACAACGCGGCAGGTGGAACGCAGTCCCTTAAACCCTGGCAGTCTCTTCGGGAGAGCAGCAGGAACTCCGCTGGAGCATGAGGCAAAGGCCTTAGCTTAAAACAGTGTTGGAACTATGTCTTCGTTTATTTTTATGGTTTTTATTTTTTTTCCTTTCTCTACTCTTGAACAGAAAGCAAGAAAACCCAATAACCCACCCACTCCCACAAACTTTGGCCCCTGCCAAGACAGAGTCTTAAACTGACTCCTGAATGGAGCAATAGGGGCAGACTACAAAGGTATTCCTACCTGCAGGGGGTTGAGAATTTCCACCCCAGTGAAGGCTGCAGAGTGAGACTACTTACCCCGCCCCCACCTTTATGCAAGGCTTGGGAGGCAGGGCAGGTTCACCTGCTGAGGCACTAATTAACAGATTCTTAGCAGCTGGCTTTTGGTAGTGAGGAATTCTTTAATTCTCCACAGCTGTCAACCGAAAGTGTTTCCAAAGACACTCATTGAGCCTTTGGGGGTGCAGCCTGCCTTGGGACAGGCAAAAGCAAAATGGCAGTGACTTTGTAAAAACCACCAATCACACGTCACAACCACACTCAAGTACAGCAAACCTGCAGTGCCAGGATCATTCTAGGCATCAGGTGGCCTACTCTGTTCCCACAAGATGCACAGGAATTTTTGTACAGCAGAGGACAAACTGAAGAGAGCTTGGTGGACTTTAGCCAAGACTGGCATGGGTATTTTTGTTTTGTTTTGTTTTATTTTGTGTTGTTTTCCCTTTATTGGTTGCTTATCTTGGTAGTTTTTGGTTTTTATTTCTATTTCATTTTTATCATTTTGTAGTTTTTAATATAGACATATATATAGGTGTATATAGGTGAATATATGTCCATATATATGGGTGTGTAAACAAATATATATATATTTTTTTCTTTTTCTTTTTCTTTCCTTTTCCTTTTTCCCCCACTCTCACTTTCTCCCTTCTTTTATTCATTCATCTCACTGCTATATTTTTCCTCCTTTCCTTTTTTCTGCAAATTTTATTTTTTTAACTTTTATTCTTACTTTTTTTTTAATTTTAATATTTATTTTTTAGGTATAGCTATTCGGTTTCTCATGTTTATTCTATTTTTTATTTTATGATATTGTATTTTATTTTGTTTCCTCTTCTGTTATTATTGTGTGTGTGGTTATTGTTTTGTTTCCGATTGTTTTCTTCTTTAGTATGTTTGATATTTCTGTACAAGTTGACTGTAGATTGATCGTTGTTTTTTTTTTACATGTGTGAGCATTTGGTTTCCTTTGGTGGCTGTGGAGGTTGTTCTTGTTGATCTGTTATGCTCTAAAATCACTCTGCAGCACTGGGTCCAAACAAACAGACACAAGAATCATCATACCCGGAAGCCAACTTTAGATAAAACCAGAGCATTTCTGGGTTGGACATACAGGAGTCACACGCAAAAGGAAGTTGTGACAGGTACTAGGGCCCAAAGGGTCCAAGCCTCAGCAGAGGGGTCAATCCTCTCACAGCAGCTCATAAACTGCAGACACTGCTGATCCTCACAGCTAATCAATCTGGGAGTCAATCCCACCTACTGACAAGCCAAAAGTAATCAAAACTAAAACTTCTACAAGTGAGGACGCAATACACAAGGAACACCTCAGATACAAGCACAGGAGACTAGGGAGACTGAGTAATATAAATATAAAGGACACACACTGTATAAGTTTACCCAGAAAAGACTGAGAAACCTGGGGGATCTATCTGTTATTTCGAAGCAAACACAAAGAGTAAGCCAGAATGGAGAGACAAAGAAACACAACCCAAATAAAAGAACAGAAGAAACTTCCTGAATCAGTGGAAATAGAGGAAATAGAGATAAACAACCTATCAGAGACAGAGTTCAGAACACTGATTATTAGAATGTTCAAGGAAATTAATGAAAATATAAAGAAGGATAGAGAAATCATGAAAAGCAACCAGCTAGAACTTAAGAACACAATTACTGAATTAAATAACAAACTTGATGGAATCACTAGCAGATTGGATGAAGCAGAAAATCGAATCAGTGACTTAGAAGACAAGATAGCAGAGATCACCCAAGCAGACCAACAAAAAGAAAAAAGAATGAAAAACATGGAAAATAGTTTAAGAGAGCTGGGGGACAACATCAAATGCAATAACCCACGGGTCACTGGAATACCAGAAGGAGAAGAGAGGGAGCAAGGGATTGAGAACATATTTGAAGTAATAATGTCTGAAAATTTCCCTAACCTGGCAAAGGACATTGAAATACAAGCCCAGGAAGTGCAGAGAGTTCCAAACAGGATAATTCCAAACAGGCCCACACCAAGACACATTATAGTGAAAATGGCAAGGGTTAAGGACAAAGACAGAATCCTTAAAGCAGCAAGGGAAAGGCAGCAAGTTACTTACAAGGGTACCCCCATAAGATTATCAGCTGACTTTTCTACAGAAACTTTGCAGGCCAGAAGAGAGTGGCAGGAGGTTTTCAAAGTGATGAAAAATAAAGGCCTACAACCAAGATTGCTGTATCCAGCAAGGTTATCATTTAAAATCGAAGGCGAGATAAGGAGCTTTGCAGAAAAAAATAAGTTAAGGGAATTCATTACCACCAAGCCAACTTTGCAGGAAATGTTAAAAGGGCTTCTTTAAGTAGAAGAGAAAAACAACCTAACTAAGAAAGACTACAAACACAAATAAAATGGCAATAAATACACACCTATCAATAATCACATTAAATGTAAACAGATTAAATCCTTCAATAAAAAGACATAGGGTGGCTGATTGGATAAGAAAGCAAGACCCCAGCATATGCTGTATACAAAAGACTCACCTCAGATCCAAAGAATCATTCAGGCTGAAAGTAAAGGGATGGAGTAAAATATTTCATGCAAATGGAACTGAGATAAAAGCTGGAGTAGGGATACTTATATCAGATAAAATGGATTTTAAATTGAAGAATATAACAAAGGACAAAGAAGGACACTTCATATTAATGAAGGGATCGATCCAATAAGAGGACATAACCCTAGTAAACATCTATGCACCTAACGTAGGAGCTCCTAAATATATAAAACAGATATTGTCAGATATAAAGACAGATATCAACAGTAACACTATCATAGTAGGGGACTTCAACACCCCGCTGTCACCAATGGACAGATCCTCCAGACAGAAAATCAATGCGGAAACAGCGACCTTGAATGACACATTAGAACAGCTGGATTTAATTGATATATTCAGAGCATTTCACCCCAAAGCTACAGAATATACATTCTTTTCAAGGGCACATGGAACATTTTCTAAGATAGACCACGTGTTAGGCCACAAAACAAGTCTCAATAAATTTAAGAAGATTGAAATCATTTCAAGTGTATTCTCTGACCACAATGCTTTGAAACTAGAAATCAATTATAAGAAGAAATCCATGAAGCTGACAAATAAATGGAGGCTAAATAACATGCTACTAAATAGTGAGGGGGTCACAAATGAGATCAAGGAGGAAATCAAAAGATACCTCGAGACAAATGAAAATGGAAACACCGTGACCCAAAATCTCTGGGATGCTGCAAAAGCAGTCCTAAGAGGGAAGTTTATAGCAGTGCAGGCCTACCTAAAGAAGGAAGAAAAATCTCAAATCAACAGGTTATCCTTACACCTAAGGGAACTGGAAAAAGAACAGCAAAAGAAGCACAAGGGGAGTACAAGAAAGGAGATAACAAAGCCCAGAGAGGAAATAAACAATATAGAGAACAGAAAAACAATACAAAAGATCAATGAAACCAAGAGCTGTTTTTCTTGAGAAGATAAACAAAATTGACAAAGCTCTAGCCAGACTCATCAAAAAAAAAAAAAAAAAAAAAAGAGAGAGGACTCAAATTAGTAAAATCAGGAATGAAAGAGTGGAATTGACTATAGATATCACAGAAATACAAAAAATTCTAAGAAATTACTATGAGCAACTATATGCCAAAAAAATTGACAATCTGGAAGAAATGGATAATTTTCTAGAAGCATATAACCTTCCAAAGCTAACTCAAGAAGAAACAGAAAACCTAAATAGCCTGATTACTACCAAGGAAATTGAATCAGTAATTGACAAGCTCCCAAAAAACAAAAGCCCTGGACCAGATGGCTTCACAAGTGAATTTTATCAAACATTCAAAAAAGAACTATCACCTATTCTTCTCAAACTATTCCAAAAAATACAGAAGGAGGGAAAGCTCCCAAACTCTTTTTATGAAGCCACTATCACCCTGATTCCAAAACCAGATAAAGATAGCACAAAAAAGGAAAACTACAGGCGAATCTCCCTGATGAATATAGATGCAAAAATTCTCAATAAAATATTAGCAAACAGAATTCAGCAATATATTAAGAAGATCTTACATCATGATCAAGTGGGATTCACCTTAGTATGCAAGGCTGGTTCAACATCCGTAAATCAATTAATGTGATACACCACATCAACAACATGAAGAATAAAAATCACATGGTCATATCAATAGATGCAGAAAAAGCATTTGACAAAATCCAACAGCCATTTATGTTAAAAACCCTTAGCAAAGTGGGAATACAGGGATCATATCTCAACATAATAAAGGCCATATATGACAAACCTACAGCTAACGTCATACTCAATGGGGAAAAGCTAAAACCATTCCCCTTAAGATCAGGAACAAGACAAGGCTGTCCACTTTCTCCTCTTTTATTCAACATAGTTCAGGAAGTTCTAGCCACAGCAATCAGACAAGAAAAAGGAATAAAAGGCATCCAAATTGGCAAGGAAGAAGTAAAATTGTCATTATATGCAGATGACATGATACTGTATATAGAGAACCCCAAAGACTCCATCAAGAAACTATTGGAACTGATAGACGAATTCAGTAAAGTAGCAGGATATAAAATCAATGTTCAGAAATCAGTGGCATTTGCATATACCAATAATAAACTAACGGAAGGAGAAATTAAGAAAACTGTCCCATTTACAATTGCTACATGAACTATAAAATACCTAGGAATAAATTTAACCAAAGAAGTAAAAGATCTGTACTCAGAAAATTATAAGACACTGAAGAAAGAAATCATAGAAGATACAAATAAATGGAAACACCTACCATGCTCATGGATAGGAAGAATTAATATAGATAAAATGTCCATACTGCCTAAAGCAATATATAGATTCAATGCAGTTCCTATCAAACTCCCAAGGGCATTTTTCACAGAAATAGAAAATATAATCCTAAAATTTTTATGGAACCATAAAAGACCCCGAATAGCCTCAGCAATCCTGAGAAATAAGAACAAAGTCGGGGGTATCACGCTACCAGACATCAAAACATACTACAAGGCTACACTAATCAAAAGAGTATGGTATTGGCATAAAAACAGGCACATAGATCAGTGGAACAGAACAGAGAACCCAGAAATAAATCCAGACATTTATGGACAGTTAATCTATGACAAGGGAAGCAAGAATTTACATTGGAGTAAAGATAGTCTATTCAATAAATGGTGCTGTGAAAATTGGACTGATACATGCAAAAAATTGAAACTGGACCACCTCCTTATGCCATTTACAAGAACAAATTCAAAATGGATTAAAGACTTAAATGTAAGACCTGAAACCATAAAATTTCTAAAAGAAAATACAGGGAGTACATTTGCAGACATTACCCAGAGCAATATTTTTACTGATACGTCCCTGTGGGCAAGGAAAGTAAAAGAAAAAATGAACATATGGGATTATATCAGACTTAAAAGTTTTTTCACAATAAAGGAAACCATCAATAAAACAAGAAGGAAGCCTACTGATTGGGAGAATATATTCGCCAACAATATATCTGATAAGGGGTTAATATCCAAAATTTATAAAACACTCATGAAACTCAACACCAAGAAAACAAACAACCCAATAAGAAAATGGGCAGAAGATATGAAGATACATTTCTCTAAAGAGGACATACAGAAGGCCAGCAGGCATATGAAAAAATGTTCAACCTCACTGGTTATTAGGGAAATGCAAATAAAAACGACAATGAGATACCACCTCACTCCAGTCAGAATGGCTATCATCAATAAATCAACAAACAACAAGTGCTGGCGGGGCTGTGGGGAAAAGGGGACCCTGCTGCACTGTTGGTGGGATTGCAGATTGGTGCAGCCACTATGGAAGTCAGTATGGAGGTATCTCAAAAATCTGGAAATGGATCTACCTTTTGACCCAGCAATTCCACTCCTAGGTATTTATCCTGAAAAACCCAAGACACTGAATCAAAAAAATATATGCACCCCTATGTTCATTGCAGTGCTATTTACAATAGCCAAGACTTGGAAACAACTGAAATGCCCATCGGTAGATGACTGAATTAAGAAACTGTGGTACATTTATACAATGGCGTATTACTCCGCTATAAAGAAGAATGAAATTGTACCATTTGCAATGATATGGATGGACCTAGCGACTATTATGTTAAGTGAAATAAGTCAGTCAGAGAAAGACAAATACCATATGATCTCACTTATAAGTGGAATCTGAAAAACTGAATGAATGAGCAATGTAAACAGAAACTGTCTCATAGATATAGAGGAAAAACAGGGTTGCTAGTCGGGAGGGGGGTGGGGATGAGGGAGAAGGGGAAGGGATTAGACAGCAAAAATAGGCAACTACACTATTGCCACAGGGATACGGACAGTTCGGGGAATATAATTAATAATGGTATAAATACTTTGTGGGGTGTCAGATGGTCACATGTCTTGTTGGGGAGACCATTTCATGGATGGAGTAGAGGTTTGATCACTGCACTGTATACCTGAAGCGGAGGTTGTATACCAACTGTAATTGAATATATACAGATAGTCACGGGATGTGGATTATACGGTGGAAGAGAGTCAGAGGAAGAGTAATAGATATATATGATATGGGGGGGAGGAGTGGGGTGGCAAATTGGGGGAGGGGGTTGTCCCTTTGAGGGGTAAAATGTGTAACTATTGCACTGTGTTGTACACCTGAAACTAATTAAAAAATAAATAAATAAGTAAAATAAATAAAAAATAAATAAATAAAATATCAATTTATGGGCAAAAAACAGTATGGTACTGGCCCCAAAGCACACTTAGACAATGGAACAGAATAAACCCACGTTTACATAATCAATTAAATTTACAAGAAAGAAGGCAAGAATATACAATGGGGAAAAGTCTTCAATAAATGGTATTTGAAAAACTAGACAGCTACATGCAAAAAAATTAAATTATCTTAGCAACTCCAGTTATCTACTCTATATATCCCAAATTCCTTAACCTTATATTCAAGAGCTCCATGGTGTAACTCCCCTAATTTAGCTACCGCTGACCCCCAAGTTCTGTCCCTCCTATTCCAGGGGGACATTTATTCTCTCATGTATTCTTCCTGTGTCTGTGGTCTTGATGTATCGGGTGAAAAGTAGACACAGTGTGCCCACTTACACAAACACTACAGTTTGCTGTGGCCCACATGCTGTCTCAGGGGCAGCATTACCTGACATTAGAGTTGTAGCTCCTGCTGAGTTTTTCTTTTCATGTTTAAGTTGTATTTAGTGACCTCAAAAAGAAAATTCCTCTCTTAATTGTTTTTCCAACCTTCTTTAAAAATCATTGTGGATCAAAGGTCACACACTCTACCCTTTCTTTTTCCTCTCTTCATCACAAAGTTAGAAACTAAAGAGGGCCAGATCTGGCTCCAAGCAAGGCCTAATCATTTCTCTAAGCTGTAGTTTCATCATATGTGACATGGGCGTAGTACCCATCTCCTATAATTATTGTGAAAATGAAATGAGAAATCTATAAAAAGCTATTTAAAGTATCTGCTGCACTCAGAATAAGCACTCAGTAATAGCTATTATTATTTTTATTTTAGTATGATTATTTTCCATATTTTTATTATTACTGTTCTTCCTTTTTCCATTTTTTTTTTCTATACAACATTTAAAGGCCTAAAAACCATTTCTAAGAAACTGTGAGGGTGGCCAAGGCATGCTTGGCTGTGAACAATGGCCTTACTTACTTCCCCCTGCTCTCCATGTTTCTCTTTCCATTTCTTTGAGCCCTGAGAAGTGAGGTCATTCATTCCATGGCAGTGAAAAGATATGACACTCAGAATTGGACTTTTGTCATTAATAGAAAAAGAAGACCTTTCCCTTGTTTAATTTGGGGCTGTAGACGTAAGTACTACCACAAAAGACACAGGATGGGGTTCTCACAATAGTTAGATCCTAGTAGTCCATGCATGGTGAGCACTGTTAGGATCTTGTAACAAAGACACGAGCATAGTGAAAGTCGCCTGCAGATAAGGTCAAAAGAACTGAGACCAAGCTGTGCAGGCACTGAGGATGCAGCATTGCTACCTGCCCAGAAAGATCAGAGAATGACCTTCTATTCTATATGCTGTACTAAAATCCAAGCCACTGTTATAGGAAATTATCTGCTAAGTCATTTCAATTTTGCTAAAACTTGTCAGTTTTAGACTGAGCTAAGAGCTAACTTCAGAAAAAATGGTTCTTTCTCAGAGACTCTCTATGAACTTTTTTTTCCTTTTGTTTTGCTTGTGGTCTGGATCTTTTGTTTGATGTAGAGAAATGTGATTTCATAAGAATCAATGCCTTCCTCCCTTCCTCCACTCACTTCCTTGCCTGATAAACATATGGCTATCAACATCCGCTGGGTATTTTGCATACAACTCAAAATTGTTTACCAAGAGCAACCCTTCTACCAATTTTTTGAATGTAGGTGGGATATTCTGTGCTCTAAAAACTTTCAAAGGTCCTTCAGGGCCTAGAAAAAGGCCAAACTCCCCAAGCAGAACAGTCCAAAATTTTATTTCAGCCTATCTCTTGAGTGTTATCTCCCAGAACTTCCTATGGCATGCCCCATGTTTCAGCCTAATTCATTCTTCATTCATTCAAGACATAATTATTGAACAGCTACTTTGAGCCAGTCCCTGTACTGGGTACTGAGGGTTCAGTGATTACCAGGACACAGTACCTGAGCCAGTGGAACTTAGAATCTAGCAAAAGAGGTAAATATTAAGAAAAAAATTACTCAAAAACTTAAATACACTTGTGATAAACACAACACAAATATACAGTGTGCAATGACAGTGGATAATAACAGAGCATCTTACCAAGTCCCTGGGTGTTAAACCTTGTGAAAATTATGTATAATCTGGACTATAAGATTCAGTACATACATATTACTTAGGTAAAAGTAGAGTAGGCAAAAGGAATGTGCCAAGCAGAGGGAATGGCATGTCCAAAAGCCCTAAGGCAGGGTGGTGTTCGGTGTGATGGAGCAGAAGATCAGCAGTTATGTCTGGAGAATTGGTCAAGGGCCAAATTGTGCAGGACTTATGAAATAACTTAAGGATTTGATCATTTTTCTTTTACATCATGAGATTTCCTGCTTTTGGCTTTTGTGCTTTCTATTCTCTCCTCTTTCTTCATATATCTAAACATGATTTATCCTGAAAAGCCAACTTCACACAGTGCTCCTCCATCTAGGTATCCCTTGTTCCCTGAAGCTGGGCACACCAAGCTAGAAAGGGGCTTCTCCAGTCCTCAGTATGCAGTGGCTTCTATACCTTGACCACATTGTTTCAGGGTTAGGGTAGAGCAGCTCCAGTGCCTCAGAAACCCAGAAACTCATGGAAGCCGAGCCTCCCTATGCATACTATGCAGATATTTTCTATAAGGTTTATCAATATCATTAGGGTACTTCCACCACATGGTTTGGGGGGGTCTCTTTTTTCTGAACATTCTTTCCGCCAAAATTTCTTTTGCCTTTAACTAAATCACTTCCCTCTCTGTTTGCATTGTTCTTAGAGGTCTCATGATCTCAATAAGTCCAGACTTTAAGAAAGCAAAGCTAGGAAGATACATTTTTCATAATCTCCTTTTACTTTTGGCCCCCTAACTTAGACATTTAGAAGTCTGAAATATAAGAAAAAGAAAAACATAAATCATCCTTCTGTATTACTCACAAGTTAGATGAAAACCTTATTTATGCTGTGAGTAGGGGTTTTCTGTAGTTCCAACACACAGAATAATAATGGCTGTGTGAATGATATTTTCCCCAGTTTTTCCAGGGGACCAGTTGATGAGTCTGTGAAATGGACAATTTTCTGGTACCTCCTTGGAGAGTCTCTTGCTTTCCCAACACTGAACACAGAATAGTCCCCAAGCCTGGATAAGGCTTAATGGATCTTACATCACCATGGAATTAACCATGTGCAACTGCATGAAGATTCAGTTATGGAAAATCATGAAGGCTGCCCTTCTACCCAGGTCCAACCACAACTTTAACTTTCTCTGGGTTATCACTTGGTAGAATGCCCATATTAACTTACCGTTCAAACTCAGACACAAGTGGAAGGGCTATAAATAGTTCTGCAGAGCAACAGACATACACTGAGACGGTCCTGAGTAAAACAGGTCAGAGGTCACCATAGCAATCATTCCCAAGCCTCCAGGTCCCAGATTTTAGGCATCTACACTAGAAGGCAAATTGGAAGGGTATCTGCTATATAAGTATTAAGGCCTTCCCTTAGTTAGGATCTGTGGGAAACCTGATGAGTGTTTCATTCCCTTTTCCTCTTTCTACTCTTCTAGTTCTTGATGTTTGGTTCCAGTGTTAGTCCTTCTCTGGTTTCCCAAGACACCTCAAGCATACCTTAACTCCCATATTACTAGCAGTAGGGTCTTAGACATGGTCTGGTCTTCCGTGAAATATCCATCTTCTACAAGCAAAACAAAAAGTGATCCTTTTTTACCTTCCTAAACTTTTGGAGGCCATATTATAAATATTCGCCATTCAAGACTAAGGAACCATCTTCTAAGTTTCCTTTTGGAGTCTTTTTTTCTAATTTCAAATCCCATTCTCTCAGCCTTGAGGCACCATATTAGTAGATGAATAGAAGGTATGTAACTTTGATGATGTTCCCTGATCTTTTCTTCTGGCCAAGTGGCCTTTCTGAAGACTATGACTAGGATTCTGATCTGATTTCTGCAAAACACTATAAAGTGGCTGTTGAGGCATTTAGTATTTCAGTAAGTTTTTATCAGTCTTAGCTGGCAAGGCATGGGTAAGGCCACTGGAATCAACCAGTTCGTGTCTGGCTCCTCCAATCCACCAAGATAAGCCAATACCTCCAGGTTCTCCTTTAGCAGCTTTTATAGAAGAAATTCAGAGAGAAGATAAAATCCATTAATGTTAAGTTTGGAGTAGAATATATCCTTCAATTTTTTGACTGCCTAACCCTACTTTAAACAGACTAGATATTATACATATGCCCAAGTCTGAAGATTCTGGACGGAGTTGGAACTCTCTCTCTAATCAAACCTTTAACCTTTTTTTAGTGATAAAATATTAACTTTACTAAATGTATCAATTAGGGTCCAACCAAAAGACAGGAACCACACATTGTAGTCCCATCTACACTGTCCAAACCATTCCCCCTCTCCCTCTTCCCCACTCCCTCCCAGCCATCAACCATCAGTTTTTCCTTTATATCTGCTTGATATGACTTCAATCTTCTTACATTTACTGAGACTTGTTTTGGGGCATAACATGGTCTATCTTGGAAAATGTCCCATGTGTACTTGAGAGGAATGTATATTCTGTTTTTTCAGGGTGAAATGCTCTAAAAAAATCAACGAAGTCCAGCTGGTCTACAGTATTATTTAAGGCCCCTCTTTCTGTGTTGATTTTCTGTCTAACGGGTCTGTCCATTGGTGACAATGGTGTTGAAGTCCCCTACTATGATAGTGTTACTGTTGATCTCTGTCTTTATCTCTGTCAAAATCTGTTATATGTAATTAGGTGTTCCTATGTTGGGTGCATAGATGTTTACTAGGGTTATAGTGCCCTTCTTTGACTTTTATTGTAGTCATTTTAAAGTCTATTTTGTCCAAAATAAGTATTGGTACTCCAGCTTTTTCCCCCCACATTTCCATTTGCATGAAATATCTTATTCCATCTGTAAACAGCATATACATGTGTCCTATTTTCTTATCCACTCAGCCACTCTCTGTCTTTTGATTGGAGCATTTAGCCCATTCACATTTAAAATGATTATTGATAGGTGCATATGTATTGCCATTTTGTTATTTGTATTCCTGATCTCCCTGGGTTAGCTTGTTTACCCCTTTCTTTTGTTTAAAAAAGCCCTTTTAACATTTCTTGCAATGCTGGCTTGGTGGTAATGAATTCCTTAAGCTTATTCTTTACTGAGAAGCTCCTTATTTCTCCTTCAATTTTAAGTGATAGCCATGCTGGGTAGAGCAATCTTGGTTGTAGGCCTTTATTTTGTGTCACTTTGAGTATCTCCTGCCACTCCCTTCTGGCCTGCAGAGTTTCTGTAGACAAGTCAGCTGTTAGTCTAACAGGAGTTCCTTTGTATGTAACCTGCTGTCTTTCTCTTGCAGCCTCTAGGATTCTGTCTCTATCTTTAACCTTTGCCATTTTAACTATGTGTCTTGGTGTAGACCTGTTTGGGTTCAGCTTGTTTGGAACCCTCTGCACTTCCTGGGCATGTATGTTGATTTCCTTCACCAGGGTAGGGAAGTTTTCAGCCATTATTTTTTCAAATACATTCTCGACCCCTTGCTTCTTCTTTTCTCCTTATGGTATTCCTATGAGTCGTAGGTGGTTGCATTTCACCTTGTCCCATAGGGCTCTTAAACTATTTTCATTGTTTTTTATTCTTTGGTCTTTTTGCTGTGTCAACTGATTGATTTCTGCTATTTTATCTTCCAAATCGCTGATCCGCTCCTCTGCCTCACCTACTCTACTGGTGATTCCTTCAAGTGTGTTCTTCATTTCAGTTATTGTATTCTTTAGTTCTAACAGGTTGTTTTTTATGGTTTCCCTACCCTTTATGTCCTCGCTAAGTTCCTTAAACATTCTTATCATCAGTGTTCTAAACTGTGTCTCTGAAAGGTTGGATCCCTCTGTTTCATTTAGTTCCATTTCTAGAGGATTCTTCTGATCTTTTACTTGTGACATGTTTCTTTGTTTTCCCATTCTGGCTGTCACTCTGGGATTGCTTTGATGCATTAGATAGATCACCAGGAGAGCCCTGGCTGGATCATGCAGGCACACAGAGCACGGCCCAACACTCCCAGGAAAACTCCCAGTCTCAGCCTGTCCCAATCAGCTGCTCGTAGATCAGGCTGAGCAGCCCGACAACCAATCACCAGCCTGGCAACTCTGCAAGGGCAGTGTGGAGAGCGGGATCTGAGGTGGCTTGCGCATTTCTGCGTCTCTGTGAGCAGCCTGTTGGAGCCGGATCACTTCCACTAGGCGTTTCCCTGGCAACGCAGCACAAGCCGTGCGGAGGGTGGGGATCCAAGGCAGCTCACGCACTCCCGGGTCTCAGTGAGCAGCCTGTTTTAGCCGGAGGGCACCCACCCAGCATTTCCCTGGCAACGCAGTATAAGCCGGGCGGAGGGTGAGGATCCAAGGCCACATGCGCACGCATGCACACATGTACTTCTGTGCCAATTCCACCAGACCAATGAGGTCTCGGACCTGATCCTCTGTGGGAGGGCCCAAACCCAACAAAATGGTGCCCTCCCTACACCACTCGCAGGCAGGCTCCACACCACGGGAACAACAGTCCAAAAGCCTCCAGCCTTTGCACCAAAGGTGCTCAGCCCAGTCCGTCCCCTCAGGCTCCCGAGTCCGGCTCACACAGCCACTCCCTCCACCAGGAACCAGGTAAGTGCTCACCGGCGAGCAAGCCCAGGCTCCGGCTCCACTGATTCTCCGGCCGCTCTTAGCCTTACCGAGCTGAGCAAAGAGAGTCCTCACTAATTTACTGCCGGCTATATTAGAACTCCTCTTCCCGGCAAAGGAACTCTGGACTGGTGAGCTCGGTGTGCGGCCAGAGCCTCTCTCCCCCAACAGGAGAAGCTTCCCCACAGCTCAGGCTTCCCTCACGGGGTTCGCCCTCTCTCATCTCCGCCCATCCTACCAGACCCGACGTGGCCTCCTCTTTAAGTTCTTCGTTTAGTGGTTCTGTTCCTCCAGTGTTCCGGGGACCTCCAGGGTTGAATGCTGTATAATTTGTTTGTAATTTTGGTGTGATCCTGGGAGGCAGTTAGCACAGCATCTGTCTATTGCACCATTTTACTGGAAGTCTTGTAAGTGAATTTCTACCAAGGGATTCTGTGACTCTGGCTGCCAGGTACCCTTCCCTCCTTAACAAGTCAAATTCAACATAGGGACTGAAAGTACATCTTTTACGACCTTCCCTTTCAAATTATTATTTTGTGAATAAAAGAGATAAAAATCCTATTGGGAAGGTATTAGAGGTGTATTTCCCCTCTTTTCCTTCCTCTTGCCAAGAGTTTATAACTTTTCAAAGGTTTTCAAAGTCATTCTGATTACATTACACTGGTTTATCCCAAATCAGTCATATCTGAGAACCCACGCTCTTCCTGAATAACAATCAAGTATTCAGCAATTGTCTCTAAACATGGTAGACCCCATTCTAAGGAACTACAATCAGACCATAGAACAGATCTGGTCTGTGCAGGCATTGATAGCAAAGCCTAGTAAATCACCATGTAGCAGATATAAAATTCAGTTTGCAAACTCCCATAAACAAGGAACAGCACACTATTTCATTTCCTTTAAGTAAAATCAAATCAAACCCTGAACCCCCATCCCTCTCAAAGTTACTGGAGCTCCCCTGCCTAGGTTGTTTCAAGGACATGGAGCCAGGGAGACCACTCCATTCATGTCATTGGTTCACACTGGCTTACGCTGTGATGCTCATTTGCCCACCCCACCCCCGACAGTCCCCTTGGATCAGATGGTTTTGCTTCTGTGCCTATGTAGAGTCTAGGAATCTTTACCAAAGGTGGAACCTCAGCCTCTGGATTCCTGTCTTCTTAAGTAAATCACACATGCAGATATTCCTTCTGAGAATCTACCATCTCCAGGAGGGACTCGTACTAAGTATGGCCCAGCTCCCCAGAGTCTATTCTGCTCCAACATCCAACTGCTTATTTTTATTATGAAGAAATTACTTTTTCCTCATTGAACAGACACTTAGCATCATTTCTTCAATGAGTTCATACTTTAGGACAAAACAAGCCTGGAAGGCAAGTGCCCAATAGCCAGCCCTACACATAGGCCTTCACCAAGGCAAAGAGTCACTAAAAGATCTTGTTGTGTTGGAAACTGAAGGACAACTATTAACACATAGTAATAAATTTAATAATTTTTTAATTTAATGAATTAACTGTCACAGCTATACATGATCAATTCTTTTTATAACAATACATTGCATTTTATTTCTCTAGATCTTGTGTATATAAATATATGCAAATATATACATATATATCTATTTATCAGTTAATAAAAATTTTAAAGGAAGTAATATAATTTATACTTCCATAATGCCTCATAAAAACTAGAATGAAGTAGACCTTGATAACTATTTGAAAAATGAATGAATGAATCAATGTTTATAAAACAATGATAATGCTGTTTCAAATTTTGCATGTAAATTATGCCAGGTAGAAAAAAATAAGAGTAAAAACATTGATACAAGCAATTAATTTTACTTTCAAAGTGATTCAACTGACATGAACATCATTCTAACTGTATATGCCCAAAGGCTACACGTGGTTTAGAGTACTAGATTTCTGACGAGACTAAGGAATGAGTTAGGGACCATCATTATTTAAGTTAGTAGCTCATTCCTTGGGAAGATGTTTTTGTCTCATGGGTACTAAAGAAACCAACTTACATTTTTATCTCCCAAGCCAAACTATCTTGAATTATTTTCTAAGTATGAACATTCAAAGTCTGTAGACCTAGACAAAAGTTTGTTCCCAAGGACAAATATCAGGTGTTGCCCACCAAAAGAAAATTAGATGATAGTAATGTGTGGGTATATTGTAGATGTATTGCACAGATCTTTAAAAAATTGCAAATTACATTGCTTATGGATTTTCTTAATAATTTTTATATGCTCAATTCACCCTCGTGAGGATAGCAAATACCTTGGTTTAGAGAACTAAAATTAGTTTCACATTCTCATCAAAAGATAACTAGGAAATATTTCACAGAAACGTAAGTCCTTGAGGGTTCAAAGCTCAAATTTTCTTTCTTATTTTATGCTCTTAAACATTAATTATTACAGGGCACTCATTGAATTACACAGGGGAACAAGATGAACTGTGTTTCATTGTCTTAGAAATACATTTCCTTCCATTTAAGGACCACATTCTTTTCCACCTAAAACTCAATTTATCTTGTCACATTGCTACATTAAGGTATTTCCTAAATATTTTAGTGTCAAATAAAACCATCACCCTCGTTAGCGTGAGGAAACTGGAGAGATCAAATTAATGAGAAGTGTCAAGAGTTCTAAGTTTTCAATTTTTGATTGTGGCAAATAACTCAGCCCCATGTTAATCATTAATGGCAAAAGCTAACCAAGAATACACATGTCCATACACATACTGCACACACACAAGTGTGTGTGTGTGTGTGTGTGTGAGAGAGAGAGAGAGAGAGAGAGAGAGAGAGAGAGAGAGAGAGAGAGAGAGAGAGGGAGAGAGAGAGAGATCATGGTGGTGTTCTGGCCTTTTCCTCAGGCACTTTGGCATTTAAACCTTCTGAATTCTCAGCATATTTTACTTGAGAAGAAATTATTTTGGAAAAGCATTAAAAACATAGCAAATGTCAGTGTAACATAAACAACATTCTTAATCCTGTAACAATATGACAATGTGTTTTGGACTTGCATACCAGCCCTTCAAGAAATAAACTGAGATTACATTCTCCTTTGAATCCACTGAAACACAATTTTGTGTCATTTACTTGGTCAAGGACTAAATATGCAAATTTATGAAGTATTCAGCTTCCTACTCAAATATCAACCACAATAACAATAAAAACAAAAATCCCTTGATTCAGGCAGTACCTATTAATAAACTACTCATAGATGGTAATGATTGCTGACCACAGCATGTCACTCTTAATAACATCCCAGTAACCAAAAAGAGTTACCGAGGCTCTGAAAGCTTAGCTAAATTCTGGTGAGCAAAACAAGTAAGAAGGAGATAAAACTGAATATAGACAAAAAGGGAATTCTAAAAAGGATACATGGGGCTTATATTTTAAGAAAAATCTAGGACAAAAGTATAAGTAATAAATCATTTTGAATTTTACAAATCAAATTTTGACTTACAAACTGTTCAAATGGCATTTCCCCACTTCTTCGATGAAAATAAATGTCTTCTTAACTGCAGTGAATATTGAGCAGCTCAATGTATGGTATGATCATTAAATCAATGAGCCAGCTTTTAGAAGCAGCCTGCAATAATGAGCCACTCATAACCATTTCCCTTACTAGTACTCAACCATCATTTTATTCTACTTTGCTCTTCTGACCTCAATATCAATGCTTTATTTTACTACTACAAAGATGATATTTTGAGAGCAGGTTCAACCTTTAACTGTACATTCTCCAACTCTGATTTTGCCCTTAATGTCAAAAAATGTTCTCAAAGAAGAAAGCCAAAGGAATAAAAGTTCTTAAGTGTTCAATATTTTTCACAGACACTAGCTCCTTTATTTGCATAAGTTGTTAGACAACCGAAACAATCAATCAACAAATATCTGCTATATTCAGGGCTCTGTGTTAGCTACCGACAGTACAAAGTGAATAAATAAACACTCTCATTCTCACCTTCTAAGGATTTATACTCTAATTCAAGAATGGCAAATTTGTGACACACATGTCATTATTCCCTTCTGATGAGCCAACGTAAATATCTCTAATCAATTTGAATACAAAATCCTCTTGACCTCCACATTGACCTCAGAATTCTTCTCGGTGATTGCAACTAGTGTACAAGATGAAACTTATTTGCCATTGATGATCCTCATGGGGAAATGAAACAGATATTAAAGAGAACAATTGATATAGTATAAGATGCACTCTAAATGAATGATGCAAACATTAAGTGCCATAGAATTTCTAAAGAAGAAGAGCTCACTGCAAATGGAAAAAGAAGTCTTTCCGAAGGATTTAGGACCTCAAATAGGTGGCTTCAAAAGATAACTTGAATTTAGCTAGAGAGAATGAAAGAATGTTTTAGTAAGAATGGGAACAAAAACACAAAATCAGGCATGAACAAAACAAGCTTGGGGGATGGTTGTTATTGGACCAGACTGATCAGAGTAAAGATTCATTCAGGGAGAACAGTATGGCCGCAAACAAGATTAGAAAGGAATATAGGGAGTTGATTGCAATGGGCCCCAAATGCCACACTTGAGTGCTGAGCTTTAATCTACTTTTCATTCAATCCTAATTTGAATTTTCTAGAATCCAAAGGAAGCTATGATTAGGTTGATAGTCCAAGACAGTTGAAATGGAGTTTGTGCTACTTACTCTCTATTTGCCCCATCCAGCTCCAATTTCTGTCTGTCCTTACTGTGCTCTGTGCCCCAAGATGTTTAATTCTATGGAATGCATCCCCTGTCTCTCTTGCCCTCTCACTTCGGAATGGCTCCAGCCAAGACACCAGGAGGAGTTTGGAAGGCAGGGGGGAAGAGTGGGTAGGTGTGTAAGTCCTCTGCCAGGCTGTGATTTTGGCAGTGGGTTGGTTCCTTTGCTTACAGCTTATTTCAGGTAGTCCCTTTCCTATAACTACAACTCTTAGCACAGCCCAGTAACTCCATTCCCTTTCCTTGCCCCATGAAGTATAGAGATAGTAACAGCACCGTGTTGCTAATTACTAGGTATGTTACCTTTCTTTGTCACTTAGTTCCCTTAACCTAGCCTCATTTTTTTCCCCTTATTCTATCATCAATCAACACTTCAGTGCAGCTGCTCTCTCTTGCCAGGATTCGATTACAAAGCTCAAATCTTTGTTAAGGAAGCATCAACCATATATGATGTCAGTCTTACTCCAATTTGGTGCATTAGAATAAAATAACTCTACACTGAAGAATGACCTCTTTTATGAAGTACTCCATCCCTTCCCCCATGCAGGTGTAGCCTGTGAACACTATAAGAAAGGTTGGAAAATTGATTCATCATATATTCTAGTCAGTTGGTAGCAGACACCTATGAAGCCACATTATGTTCACTAGGAAAATTTTTTTCATGATTAATGAATGATGTCTGCCCTGAATATAATGCCTCCTTTTTGCTTATCTGTATTGTCTCATACTATCAAATGCCCTTTACACCTACATGTTTTCAATAGTCAAAGCTCCAGTCAAGGTATTATCATGTCAACACTGGAGACCAGCGAATTGGCCATCACTTTTGGGTCACCTGGAAGATGCTGGAACCCGTACTGCTGAGTATTGGCTGGCCCCTGACCTTGGCTGACATATGTTCCCTACCCCAACCTCTTTTCCAGCTTCCTCTCTAATG
Organism: Aselliscus stoliczkanus; assembly: GCA_033961575.1. Classification (NCBI taxonomy): domain Eukaryota; kingdom Metazoa; phylum Chordata; class Mammalia; order Chiroptera; family Hipposideridae; genus Aselliscus; species Aselliscus stoliczkanus. Next base: position 72,735,691 of record CM066732.1, on the reverse strand, counting down.
AGGGCTTTTTTTATCTACATCACTTGGGCCGACTGAGTGGCTCCATTGGTTAAGAGCTCGCTCAAGAGTGCGAGCTGAGCTCTGAGCAACGGCGGTTCGATGCCAACCTGAGCTGAGTTGCCATTGAGCTGACAACAGGTGGCAGGATGGCTCAGCTAAAAACAAAACAAAACAAAAAATACACTACAATTTTGGGCCAGCCGAGTGGCGAGGTGGTTAAGAGCTGGCTCGGGTCCCACATATGAGGACCAGTGACACTGCCCTCAAAAATGAAAAAAGAAAAAGTTCCTTTATCTACATCACTTAAAGCAGATGCTTTTCTCTAAGGTCAACATTAGGGTCAAGATACATCAGGGAAAGAATTGCCTGAATAGCCAATCCTGATCTTATGAGTCCCAAAGTTTGTTCATGGCTCTAATGCTGCATTGTCTGGGCCAAGTTAGGTCCCCACTGGGAAGACAGTCCAGCCAAACTTTTCAAAGGTATTTATCTGTAAGTAGCTAACACAGTATAGACCTGATTTATTTATTGTGATACATAATTTGTCATTTCTAGATTTTAAGTTTCACTAGGTCCTACCTAGAAATATTTTGAAGGGTTTCTGTCTCTAGAAATTAAATTAGTTTTATCTTTTTTAAAGTAGTCTCAATTGACCATGAATTGACTTTAAAACAAAAAACAAACAAACAAACAAACAAACAAAAAAACCTCAGGATTTTTCCTCCATATTCAAGACTTATATCTTCTACCTTCTTTTAGAAGTCAGATTTAATGCTATCTTGTTTGTTGTACCAAAATGCTGTAGCATCATTAGACTCCAAGGAAATACAATGGACTCAGGAATGCTTCCACAGTCCCTGTTTCCTTTAGTGTAATGGTAGCTCTAAGGAGACATGTGTGTCTTGTGCTAGATAGACTTGACTCCTCAAAGCACTGTGCGAAAAGGATATACTGAGCATATTATTGAATTGTCCAAATCCAGAAAGAGTTAAATAGATAACAAGGATGCTTTCAACAAAATGATTTACAAAGACAATTTTTACATCATTTGGATTGCTAATGCCTAGAAAAGAATCTTTGTATTCCCTTGGTTCTTAATCCTCCTAATAAGCCAAAATAATTGACTTGATTGTTATTATATATTAAAACATAAGAGTGCTTCATGGCATTCACAGAGAGGTCACATAACATTTCATTCATTCCTAAAATTTCCAATTGATTCCATATAGTCATGTATGGAGACTGACTTCTGTTCCTTTTGAATTTTAGAGGAAATGTTTTTAACATAGCATTTTTCATATTCTAACCATTTTGTCAGCACTAACATAGGATATGCTCACAGCCAACAAATTCAGGGTAAGAATTAAGTTATTGAAGGAACTTTTTGACACAACTAATATAAAATGCTAACAAACCATATGTATAGTATATCTTTACTGCCCAATTGCGAACTGCAGCAGCTTTTTATAGTTATTATTCATCTAACCAGCATACTCATCATCTAGTAGTTGTATTATATATTACACTTTTTAATACAGATACAGTGCACCTATAAGAATTTATTTTTTTTAAGAATTTGAGGTCTTCCAGATTGTATCATCCCCTTGAGAAGTCTTTTATAACTTCTGACTCTGGTCTCAAATTAGTGATATTTACAATGTTAGACTTACCACTGTTCAAATAAACAAGCCTTCCCAGCCTAGCACCAAGCATATCACTTATCTAAGGGTTCTGTAGCAGCAAAGTTGACACTTTTAGCACACCTTTGGAGTCAAGAACTCATAAATGCTGGAAAATGTTCATCTCTATATATCATTCTTTATCAAAGATGACACTACTGGTAACATCTTTAATCAAACAGAGGGGAAAAAATGAAGTAAAGTGGCCTGTATAATGCTGTCTCTTCTTAATTATTAATCTTCCAAATATAATTTGGAAGAGGGCAATTGAGAAAGCTGGGAAATGGAGGAGCTGAGTGACTTGTGTAGAGCAGATGTTCAATAAATATTTGCTGATTAAGTAAAGAGATGATAAGACTAAGAGAGAGAAACAGGATGTACATGTTTCCCAGGACTGTCATAACGAAGTATCACAAACTGGGTAGTTCAAAACAACAGAAATTTATTCTCTTGAAGTTATGGAGGCTAGAAGTCCAAAATCAAAGGGTTAGCAGGGCCACACTTTCTCTGAGATTCTGCATAGAATGCTTCCTTTACTCTTTTGAGTTTCTGCTGTTGCTCATCAAGTCTTGGTGTCCCTTGGCTTGTAGCTACACCTCTCCAAACACTTCGTCAAATGTCACATGGTGTTCTCCTTATGTGACTCGATCTTCACATGGCATTTCAATATGTCCTTTTAAAAAGACATATTGGAATTTAAAAATTCATATTGGAACAGGGTCCACCATAACGACCTCATCTTAATTTTATTACATCTGGAAAGACACTATTTCCAAGGTTACTTTCACAAGTATTGGGAGTTAGTACCTCAGCATATCTTTTGGGGGCACCCAATTCTCTACCCATAGCATAAGAGTAGAGAAAAAGAATACAAAATAGACATATTGCTTAGAACACTTCTGAAAATAATTCTGAATACGGATGCATTAACTACAGTAATGCTTACTAAGCCCACAAAATTAGGTTGGGTTTTTTAAGTGTTTCCTTTGTTGTTTGTACTTCTTTGCTGTTCACTTTTTGTTTAATTTCTTCCACTGCCTATTGGCAATGTTTTCTAATCATCACAACCAATGGTAATTAGTTTCCACCTCTTTGCTTTTTCTTTTTTTTTTTGAGGGCAGTGTCACTGGCCCTCTTAAGTGGGACCCGAACCGGGGCCACTGACGTCCCGAGCCAGATCTTAACCACCGTGCCACTCAGCTGGACCTCCACCTCTTTACATTTTTTGCAGCTGCTAGATCTTCTGACCACCCATAAGAGAAAGCTTTTTGTTGTTGTTATTCTCTGTATCAAAGTAATATCAAATTCTTGGGGTACAAAATGAAGGATCACACCTGTATTTTTTTCCTCCACTAAAACTTATAATTTGATCCATCATATTTTCTATTAATCTCAACCCTGGTGCTAATGTTCAGTGCAGATTCCATGTAAAAATCAATCAACTGTCCTTTACCTGTCCTTTCACCTGAATTCAGTACACACATTTGCAACTACGTGGACACTGCAAAATTTCTTCTTGAGCAAATATTAATTGAAATCCTAGCATGTCCACAGTCAGACTTGCCATCTGTATTTCAAAACTCATATCTCATTTCCTGGGTAATATAACCCCATTAGTGGCAATCATTTTCTTTTAAATAAAGCAAAGCAGAAAGTTCAAAGTCATGTTGGGACTCCTTTGTCCTCAAAATTCAATTTGTCTCCAAATATGTCAGTGAGGCTCTAAATCTTTTTTTTTTTTAACTTTGTTCATCAGCTTTCTTATAGCCTTGTCTCCTTTCATAGGTTTTTATAATTGTGTAGATTTTAAAGCTTTTTTTTGTGATAGAAATCATACTGGAATCACCCATAGGGCAAGATCAGGGTCTTGTAAAGAGAGTGTTAAATTAACTGAGAAATACATCATTAGAGGGAAAAAAGAACTTAGGATACTATCAGATGTTAAGTTATACTGAAAGATTATTTTATAACAGAGCCATATTTAGAAGAGTGATGAATAGCCCTATTACTGCTATTTTGGCCATTAAGTAATGAAAGCAGCTGCTCAAATCTACTATTTGGCTAACCAATCATTGGCCTATTAACCAGAAAACTATTGTCTTTAGAAAGCTATAAGTTAGCTTAGTGGACTTGGGGATACTGTCACAAATAATATAAAAAATGTTGAGTCCCTGACAAACTTTGAAAATGACCCACTTCCAGGCTCAATTTTCATGTGTCACAGAGACAAGTAGTAATGGGCAATTTGCAATAGAGGATTTTTTACATATTTTTAAAATTCATTTTTACCTTACACCTACATATTTTCAGGTGTTCTTGATGTGTGTCTCTGGATATTTGACTATACTTTACACTTTCAATATTAATTAAGGACATCTCACATTTTTCAGAGATTCTTTAAGTCTCTAAGATCTATTTTACAGTTTATAACTTACGAAACAAGCAAGTTGAAAGGAAGGCTAGATTAAGTATTTTGGCATCAATGTGATAACAAATAAATGCCTAGTCAGATAAATGACAGAATAAAATATTTGCATGAAACACCCTGCCTATCACAGGTTAGGCTGGCTTGCTTTCCTTACCATTTTAAATTTCAACTAATCTGTTCATCGATGTAAAAAGCTCAGCAATACATTATTTAGCTCAACCCACTAATCACCTTTGAGTGGCAATTTAGAGTCTTGAAAGAATTTCTGCGTATTTATTTTATTTCATTGTCAAAATGACTGTATCAGTCAGAGTTAAATCAGGATATCAGAGCTACTACAAGTATTACAGAAATAAGAAGTTTTATATATGAACAAAAGTTCATGCAGCTGTGGAAGAAGCTGGGAAAATGAAGGTCTGGGAGGGGGAAATAAGAAGATTAAATAGAAAATAATCAGTAGCCATTTTCAGCCAGAAGTGCCAGCTCAGGTAGACAGGAGGAAAATTTAGGACCCATGCAGATTTTATGAATTTTATGTCTTCTGTGAAAACTTCTTTTCTGGGAAAGTTTCTGTCTCTGTGGAAATTACCCCATTTGTGGGCCTGGAACCAAGTGCCTGGTGGAGGGCTTAGGACTACTACTGATCACCAAGGTCAACAGTTAGGAAAATGAACTAAATGCAAAGCAGGAGGAGAACAATGACTCCCTGGTACCCACCAGACTCCTCTGTGTCTATTACTTTTGTTTTTCTCCCTCAATCTTCCCAGATGCCTCTGTTTCACTTCCACTGTCCAAATTTCATGAGAGTCTCTCTTTTCATATGAGTCCCCTATTCATAATAACTTGGAACCATGGAAGAGAGGTGAATCATGTAACTGTAGTTTGCCACCTTGGACAGAAGGAGCAATGCCAAGTTGGTGCTATTGTATTAAGATCTCAAAGTCATATTTTAGGGACGACCCAAGATGGTGGAGTACGTAAATGCTGTGCTTGCCTCCTCCCATGACCACATTAAAATTACAACTAAATTATAGAATAGCCAATCTGAAGAACCAACTGAAATCTAGCTGAGCAGAAATCCTATAATTGGGGATATAAAAAAGGAGCCACAGCAAGACTGGTAGGTGAGGCAGAGACATGAAATGGGCTGGTCCCACACCTGCATGTGGCAGTTGAGAATCAGAAAGGATATCTTGGCTGTGGAGGTCACCCTCTGGAGGAGCAAAAGACACCGCCTCACACTTGGCTCCCCAGCCTGGAGTACAGGTTCTAGAAAGAAGAGCCCCCAAAACATCTGGCTATGAAAAATAGTGAGGATTCTGACAGTACAGGTGACAGAAGGCTGTGGGAAACCCAGACATCCTAGTAAAGGGCCTAGGCACAGACTCATTTGCTTGTAGGCACTCACCATGGGATCCAGCAGAGATACAGTGACTCAGGAGGCTCAAAGACATAAGGGTGGAGACTGGTGGCAGCCATCCTTGGTTCACAGCATGGCCTCTCCCACATGTATCCAGGTACAGCATAGGGAGGGACCAACCATGATTGCTTTGTAGCTCCTACCAGGTAATCCATGGCTGATCACAGGCAGTGGCTGATCTGGGCCTGCACCAGAGCCTCTCACAAGAGGCCCCAGAACCAACATACCTGGTCTATTTCAGACCACAGCAGAGTACCATCAAATTAGCACCACAAGCAGCACACCCAAAGGTAAATCTCAGCAGGCAACAGAACCCACTGGAGAGAATCCCACTCCATGGGGTAAGCCCCCTGCACAGGAGCCCATAAGCTGTGGAATTCACCAAAACCCAAATCCTGTCAGCCTGAGGATCAATCCCTACCACTGACATGCCAACAGCAATCAAGGCTTAACTATAACAGAAGGGCACACACAAACTACACAAGGGACATTCCAAGAGCACATGGCACAGGTGACTAGGGAGACTGTGCTACTGGGCCCCACAGGGCACATACTACGTAAAGCCACCCAACCAAGACAGGGAGACATAGTAGATCTACCTAATACATAGAGACAAACACATAGAAGCAGCTAAAGTTAGAAAACAAAGAAATATGTCCCAAATAAAGAGGATAAAACTCCATAAAAAGAACTAAGTGAAATGGAGGCAAGCAGCTGACCAGATACAGAGCTGAAAAACAATGATTGTAAGGATGCTCAATAAACTTAGGGAAGAATGGACAAACTCTGTGAGAATTTTAATAAAGAGACAGTAAGCATAAAAAAAAGACAAAAGCCATAAAAAATAACTAGTCAGAAATAAAGAATACAATAACTGAAATGAAGAATGCACTAGAAGGAATCACCAGCAGACTAGATGAAGCAGAAGATAAAATCAGTGATTTGGAAGACAATATAACAGAACACAGTCTATCAGAACAGCAAAAAGGGAAAGGCATAAGAAAATGAGAATAGTTTAAGAGACCACTGGGACAACATTAAGCATAACAACATTTGCATCATAGGGGTACCAGAAGAAGAGAGAAAACAAGGAATTAGAACCTATTTGAAGAAATAATGACTGAAAACTTTCCTAATCTGGCAAAAGAAATAAAACATACAAACCCAGGAAACTCAGAGAGTCCCAAACAAGATGAAACCAAACAGACACCAAGACACAACATAATTAAAATGCAGTTTAAAGACAAAATGAGAATCTGAAAAGCAGCAAGAGAAAGGCAGTGAGTTACCTATAAAGAAGTTCTCACAAGATTGTCAGCTGATTTCTCAACAGAAATGTCACAGGCCAGAAGGGATTGGCATAAAGCACTCAAAGTGATGAAAAGCAAGGACATACGAACAAAACTACCCTACTCAGCATGGCTATCATTTAAAATTGAAGGACAGATAAAAGCTTCCCATGCAAGAATAAAATGAAAGAGTTCATCACCACCTAACTAGTATTATGAGAATTGTTAAAAGGACTTCATTAAGAAGAAAAAGAGAGGGGAAGCATAAATATTAAAATAATAAAATGTCAATAACTGTTTATCAATAATCAGATTAAATGTAAATAGATTAAGTGCTTCAATCAAAAGACACATGGGAGCTCAATGGATAAGAAAAGAAGACCCATACATATGTTGTCTACACAACACCCACTTCAGATAGAAAGGTACACAAATTGAAAACAAAGTGATCAAAAAATGTCATTCATATGAATGAAAACAAAAAAAGTTCGGGCAGCAATACTTATATCAGGCAAAATAGACTTTAAAACAAAGGCTATACCAAGAGATAAAGGGACATAAAAATAAAAAGACATAATAATAAAATCAATCCAACAGGAAGATATAACCCTTGTAAACATTTATGTACCCAAGATAGGAGCACCTAAATATGTAAAGCAAATATTGACCAACATAAAAGGAGACATTGACAGTAATATAATAGGGGACTTTAATGCCCCATTGACAGCAATAGACAAATGTTCCAGAAAGAAATTCAATAAAGGAAACAGCTTCTTTAATTGACAGATTATGCCAGATGGATTTAATTGATATTTTTAGAGCATTTCACCCCAATGCAGCCCAATATACATTCTTTTCAAGTGCAGATAGAACATTTTCCAATAGGCCATATGATAGGCCAGAAAACAAGTCTCAATACATTTAATAAAATTAAAGTCATATTAACCAACTTCTCTGATCACAATGGTATAAAACTAGAAATGAATTTCAAAAAGAAAGTTAAAAAGCACACAAACCCATGGAGGCTAAATAATATGAATGGGTCAACGAGATCAAGGAAGAAATCAAAAGATATCTTAAGACAAATGAAAATGAAAACACAATGACCCAAAATCTATGGGAAATAGTAAAAGTAGTCCTAAGAGGAAAATTCATAGCAATGCAGGCCTACCTCAAGAAACAAGAAAATAAACAATCTAACTTACACGTAAAAGAACTAAAAAAAGAAGAACAAAAAAAGCCCAAAGTGAATAGAAGGAAGGAAATAATAAAGAATAAAGAGGAAATAAATGAAATAGAGTCTAATAAAACAATACAAAAGATCAGTGAAACCAAGAGCTGGTTCTTTAAAAAGGTAAACAAAATTGATAAACTTTTAACCAGACTCATCAAAAAGATAGAGAGAGATATAGGGCCGGCCGAGTGGCGTGGTGGTTAAGAGCTGGCTTGGGACACCAGCGGCCTGGGTTAGGATCCCACATATGACAGCCAGTGACACTGCCCTCTAAAAAAACAAAACAAAACAAATAAGATAGAGAGAGAGAGAGAGAAATAGAGAGGGAGAGAGAGAGAGAGAGAGAAATTCAAATAAATAAAATCAGAAATGAAAGAGAAATGACAACTGACAGCACAGAAATACAAAGGATCATAAGAAAATATTACAAACAATTATATGCTAAAAAACTGGACAACCTGGAAGAAATGGATAAATTCCTAGAAACAGAAAATCTGAAACAGACCGATTACTGCTAATGAAATAAAATCAGTAAACAAAAAATTTGCTACAAACAAAAGTCCTGACCAGATGGCTTTGCAGCTGAATTTTACCAAACATTTAAAAAAGAATTAACACTTGTCCTTCTCAAGCTATTCCAGAAAATTCAAGATTATGGAACACTCCCACGCTCATTTTATGAGGCCACCATTACACTGATTTCAAAGCCAGAAAAAGAGATTACAAAAAAAAAAAAAAGAAAAGAAAAGAAAATTACAGGCCAGTACCCTGATGAACATAGATGCAAAAATCCTCAACAAAATATTAGCAAACTGAATGCAGCAATACATTAAAATAATCATAACACTTGATCAAGTGGGATTTATTCCTGGGATGGAAGTATGGTTCAATATCCACAAATCAATTAAGGTAATACACCACATAAACAAAATGAAGGATAAAAATCACATGATAATATCAATAGATGCAAGAAAAAGTATTGTTTGTTTTTTTGGTGTTGTGTTGTATGAGTTTTTCAAAACTTTTGGATATTAACCCCTTATTAGATGTATCATTGGCAGATATCTTCTCCCATTCAGTAGGATGCCTTTTTGTTTTATTGATGGTTTCCTTTGATGTGAAAAAACTTTTCAGTTTGACGTAATCTCACATGTTTATTTTTTCTTTTCTTTCCCTTGCCCAAGGGGATATATCAGTAAAAATATTACTAAGGGTAATATTTGCAAATTTACTTCCTATATTTTCTTCTAGGAGTTTTATGGTTTCAGGTCTTACATTTAAGTCTTAAATCCATTTTGAATTTGTTTTCGTATATGGCATAAGAAGGTGGTCCAGCTTCATTTTTTGGCATATGTCTACAATTTTCCCAGCACCATTTATTAAATAGACTATATTTTCCCAAACATAAATTCTTGCTTCCATTATCATAGATTAAATGACCATATAGGCACAAATTTATTTCTGGGTTCTTTATTCTGTTCCATTGATCTATGTTTCTCTTTTTATGCCAATATCATGCTGTATTGATCATCATAGCCTCATAGCCACTATGGAAAACTGTCACATTATAGCCTGCCTGTCTGCACCTCTCCATAAAGACAGATCATAACTTCAATATTATGCTTATTATGCTTACTGTATATATCCCTGTTTGGCACCAAAGGATGGCTGGTTAGCAAAGACGGGTAAGATCCCACGAGAGGGACAACCCAAGCCAGACATGGTCACGTGGGTGCCTGTGGGTGCCCGTGGGTGCCAAAGGGTACCAGTGGGTGCAATAGAAGTTGACAGAAATAGGACGTGAACCCCTTGCTTCAGGGTCTGACAGGGTGCCTGTGAAATGACCTATTGATATGATAACATCTGTCCTCCATGTAATCCTATCAGTGAATTTTGGCATTAGAGGTTTCTGTCTCTTAGGGAGGTGCATGTAAGCAGATCATGGGACTTTCAGTAATGGCAGCCTGCAGGCATGGGTGATTTGGCTCACAGATTAATTTTTGGGTGTGATACACACAGACCTCGGAAGATACATTGATCCTTTCATGTGTAAGAGAATAAAAGGAACAGTCAGGCCCGATTCAGGGCTCTTTGTACTAGAGGCACTGAGTCCCCTAGCTAGCACTGCTTTTGAACTATCCTTTGTCTCTTGTCCCTATTTTTCAGTTTCTCAACCCCCGCCATTCCTTCCGAACTCCTACGGCCCTGTTGTGCTGGATGCAACAGAAAACTGTACGAAAATATAAAAAAATTGAAAATGGAACTACCTTATGTTCCAGCAATTCCACTCCTGGGTATCTATCCAAAGAAATCTAAAACACTAATTCGAAAAAACGTATGCAACCCTATGTTTATTGCAGTGCTATTCACAATAGCCAAGATATGGAAACAACCGAAATGTCCATCGATAGACAATTGGATAAAGAAACTGGTATATTTATACAATGGAGTATTACTCAGCCATGAAGAAGAATGAAATACTACCATTTACAATGACATGGATGGACCTAGAGAATATTATGCTAAGTGAAATAAGTCATATGTGGAAAGACAAATACCATTATATCACACTTATATGTGAAATTTAAAGAACAGAATAAATGAACAAAAAAACACAACAGAAATAGGCTCAGAGATATAGCGGGATAAAAACCCTGAGGGTTGCTAGATGGGCGGGGGGTGGGGATGGGGGAGAAGGTTAAAGGAATTAGAAAGCACAAATTAATAGTCACAATAAGCCATGGGAATATGAAATATAATATGGTTTGGGGAATAAAATCAATAATTTTATAAAGATTTTGTAGGGAGTCATATGGGCACTTGTCTTATTAGGGTGACCACTTCATGGACTGTGTAGATGTCTGACCACATGCTGTACACCTGAAGCTGAATAATATTGAATGTCAACTATAATTAATTAAATATACACACACACACGCATTCATTCACGGGATGTGTAGTACAGCATAGGGAATAGAGTCAATGGAATCATGACAGCTATATACAATATCAGAGGAGTAGTGGGTTGGGGGAGAGGGGTTAGCACTTTGTGAGAGGTGTAAATGTCTAACTATTACATTGTTGTGAACACCTAAAACTAATAAAATAAAATAAAATGAGCAGGGGACCTCAATAGACATTTCTCTAAAGATGACATACACATGACCAATAGACATGAAAACACGTTCAACATCACTAATCATCAGAAAAATGCAAATTAACACCCCAGTGAGATATCACCTCACACTTGTCAGAATGACATCATCAATAAATCAACAAGCAACAAGTTTTGGCAGTGATGTGGAGAAAATAGAACCCTCACGCACTGTTGGTGGGATTGCAAATAGATGCAATCACTATGGAAACAATATGGAAGTTCTTCAAAAAATTAAAAAGAGATCTACCTTATTACCTAGCATTTCTACTCCAAGGTATCTATCCGAAGGAACCCAAAACACTAATTCAAAAAGATATATGTACCCCTGTGTTCCCTACAGTACTATTTATTATAGCCAATATAAGGAAGCTACTGAAAAGTCCATCATAGATGATTGTATAAAGAAGAGGCAGTACATATATACTTGGTGGTACATATATATACTTGAAATATTACTTGGCCATAAAAGAGAATGAAATCTTACCATTTGTGACAACATGGATGGACCTGGAAGGTATTATGATAAGTGAAATAAATTGGAATGAAAAAGACAAATACCATATGATCTCACTTATATGTAGAGTCTAAAAAACAAAATAAATGAACAAATAAAATAGAAAATAGACTCATAGATACTGAAAAAAACTGACGGTTTCCAGAGGGTAGGGGATTTATGAAAGTGAATGAAAAAGGTGAAGGAATTAAGAAATACAAATTGGTAGTTACAAAATAGTCATGAAGATGTAAAGTAAAGCATAGAGAATATAGTCAATAAAGATGCAACAACTATGTATAGTGCCTGGTGGGTACTAAACTAATCAAGGGGATCACTGCACGTTATATAAATGTCTAACCACTATGCTGTACACCTGAAACTAATATAAAACAATACTGAATGTCAACTATAACTGAAAAAAATAAATAATTTTTTTTAAAGTGAGGCTATGGTATATCACATTGATCAATTTGTGCATGTTGAACCATCCTTGTGCTCCTGGAATGAACCCCACTTGATCGTGATGTATAATCTTTTAATATATTTTTATGTTTGATTTGCTAGTATTTTGCATAGGATTTTTGCATCTCTATTCATGTGATACATCACGTAAACAAAATAAAGGATAAAAATTATACGATTGTATCAAGAAATGCAGAAAAAGCATTTGACAACCAACAACACCCATTATGATTAAAACACTTAATAAAATGGGTATAGAGGGAAAGAACCTCAACATAATAAAGGCTATATATGACAAACCCTCAGCTAATATCATACTTAATAATGAAAAATTGAAAGCTTTTCCTCTAAGATCAGGAATAAGACATGGATACCCCCTGTTACCACCATTATTCGACATAGTATTGGAAGTCCTAGCCAGGGCAATCAAGCAGAGAAAGAAATAAAAGTCATGCAAATTAGGAATGAAGAAGTTAATTGTTCACTTTTCACAGATGACATGATTTTTATAGAGAAAACTCTAAAGACTCTAACTATTAGAAACAATAAACAAATACAGTGAAGTTTCAGAATACAAAATCAATGTACAAAAATCCATTGAATTCCTATAGAGCAAAAATGAAATTTCAGAAAAAAATTTTTAAATTATTTTTGCAATTGCAACAACAAAAAACAAACACCTAGTAATAAACTTAACAGAGGATGTAAATGATCTATACACTGAAAACTATAAGACTTATTTTTAAAAAAATTAAAGAAGACACCAATAAATTGAAAGATATTCTGTGTTCATGGATTGGAAAATTCAACATATTAAAATGGCCACATTGCCCAAAGCAATATATAGATTGAATGCAATCCCCATCAACATCCCAATGGAATTTTTAAAAAGAAATAGAACAAAATAAATCAGCAGATTTGTATGAAATCACAAACAACTTTGAATAGCCAAAGCAATCCTGGAAAAAATGAGGTTGTAAGTACCACACTCCCTGACTTCAATTCATACTATAAAACAACAATAAAACAGAATGATATTGGCAGAAAAACAGACAAGCAGACCAATGAAATAGAATTGAGAACCCAAAAATAAACCCACATTTATATGGGCAGATAATTTTCAACAAAGGAACCAAAAACATACAATGGAGAAAAGAAAGCCTCTTCAATAAATGTTGCTGGGAAAATTGGAAAGCAACATGCAAAAGTATGAAACTATACTGCTATCTGTCACCATATACCAAAATTAACTCAAAATGGATCACAGACCTAAACATAAGATCTGAAAAAATAAACTTCATATTAGAAAGTATAGGTACTAAGCTTATGGACCTTGGGTTCAGGGAGGATTTTGTGAATTTGTTCTTAAGGGCAAGGGAAGTAAAAGCAAAAATAAATAAATGAGACTATATCAAACTAAAAAGCTTCTGTACAGCTAAAGAAACCATCAACAAAACAAAGAGGCAACCAACTGAAAGGTAGAAGACATTTGCAAACAACACCTCCAGTAAGGGGCTAATATCCAAAACATATAAAAAAATTTATAAAACTCAACAATGAGAAAACAATCCAATTTAAAAATGGGCAGAAGACCTAAAAAGACACTTTTCCAAATAAGACATACAAATAGCCAACAGTTATATGAAGAAATGCTCAGCTTCTCCAGCTATTAGGGAAATGCAAACCAAAACCACAATAACATATCACCTCTTAAAATGGCTTTGATCAATACAAATAGTAACAAGTGTTGGAGAGGCTCTGGAGAACAGAACCCTTATGCACTGCTGATGGGAACGTAAATTAGTACAGCCACTATGGAAAATGGTATGGAGGTTTTTAAACAAAATTAAGAATAGAATTACCATATGACCCAGCAATACCTCTTCTGGGTATCTACCCGAAAAATCTGAAAATATTTATCCATAAAGATATTGGATCTTTGGAAAAGTCATGATGCATGTTTGCAATGGATGGCACTAGTTCATTTTCGGAGTACTAGAGTCATTCGTATTCTCTGTTATTGCTATATCATTTGACAGCTGACAGGTCTGGCTTCATTCTAAAAATAATTGAGCAATTTGGTTGAGTTTTGGAGATTTTACAAGTTGAAGATAGAAGACAAAACTGTGCATTTGTGCCATACTTTACTGTTTTGCTTCCATAAAGGGAAGAATGCACATCAAGCTTGTGAAAAGTTGCATAAAGTTTATGGTGATAATGCTCTACAACATCAGTGCCAACAATGGTTCACGGAATTCCATGCTGGTGATTTTGATCTCAATGACGGTCCTCGGGCAGGGAGACCCACCAAGATTGATGACAACAAAATAAAAGCATTGATCGAGTCAAAAACACATTACATGATGCAAGAGATTGCAGAAACATTGAACATCCATCATCAAGTGTTCACGACCACCTGTAGAAGCTGAGATATGTAAGCAAGCTCGATATTTGGGTTCCTCATGAACTCAAGGAGTTCATTTGATGGCGCCTATAAACGTCTGCAATATGCTCATTAAACGTGAGGAAAACCATCCTTTTTTGAAGTGACTGATAACGGATGATGAGAACTGGATTATTTACAACAATGTAGTGCACAAACAGTCTTGATGCCGATGTGATGATTCGCCTCAAACAACATCAAAACAGACATTCATCAGAGGAAGGTTATGCTCTCAGTGTGGTGGGATTTTATTTATTTATTTATTTATTTATTTTTATTATTTTTTTATTATTATTTATTTTATTTTATTTTATTTTATTTTTAATTAGTTTCAGGTGTACAACACAGTGCAATAGTTATACATTTTACCCCTCAAAGTGACAACCCCCCACCCCCAATACACCACCCCGCTCCCCCCCCATATCATATATATATCTATTACTCTTCCTCTGACTCTCTTCCACAGTATAATCCACATCCCGTGACTATCTATATATATTCAATTACAGTAGGTATACCACCTCCACTTTAGTAATACAGTGCAGTGATCAAACCTCTACTCCATCCATGAAATGGTCTCCCTAACAAGACCTATGATCATCTGACATTCCACAGAATATTTACAACATTATTAATTATATTCCCCAAACTGTTTTTCCTATCCCAGTAGCAATATTGTAGTTGCCTATTTTTGCTGTCTAATCCCTTCCCCTACTCCCTCATCCCCATTCCTCTCCAAATTAGCAACCCTGATTTTTCCTCTATATCTATGAGACAGTTTCTGTTTACTTTGCTCATTCATACAGGTTTTCATATTCCACATATAAGTGAGATCATATGGTATTTGTCCTTCTCTGACTGACTTATTTCACTCAACATTATAGTCTCTAGGTCTATCCATATCATTGCAAATGGCACGATTTCATTCTTCTTTATAGCGGAGTAATACTCCATTGTATAAATATACCACAGTTTCTTAATCCAGTCATCTACTGACGGGCATTTTGGTTGTTTCCAAGTCTTAGCTATTGTAAATTGTGCTGCTATGAACATCGGGGTGCATAACTTTTTTTGAATAAGTGTCTTGGTTTTTTCAGGATAAATACCTAGGAGTGGAATTGTGGTGGGATTTTAAAGGTGTAGTGTTTTTCGAGCTCCTACCAAAAGGAATCAAAGAATCAATTCGAATGTGTACTGTTGGCAATTGGACAGTTTGAACAAATCCATCATCCAGAAACATCCAGAGCTTGTTAGTAGCAAAGGAGCTGTGTTTCATCACGACAACATGAGATCGCTAAGTTTGATCACCCGTCAAAAATTATTGGAGCTTGGATGGGATGTGTTGTCACACCCACCATACTCACCTGAACTTGCTCCGTCAGACTTCCATTTGTTTCGCTCTCTTCAAAACTCCTTGCATGGTATAACGTTCAATTCAGATGAGGCTGTAAATCAGCACCTCGTTCAGTTTTTTGCAAATAAAGACAGGTCCTTCTATGAATGAGGAATTATGAAGCTCACTGAAAGATAGCAAAAGGTTATCAAACAAAATGGGCAATATATCATTGATTGATCTTTGTTCTTTATATAAATAAATGACCTTTGAAAAACATAGACAAAATACATCATGACTTTTCCAAAGACCCAATATATGTATCCCTATGCTCATTGCAGCATTATTCACAGTGGCCAAAAAATGTAAACAACCAAAAATGTTCTTTGATAGATGATTAAATTAAAAAGATGTGGAAGGGCCGGCAGAGTGGCTCAGTTGGTTAAGAGCTCACTAAAGAATGCAAGCTGAGCTCGGAGCAACAGCAGTTCAATGCTCAGCCCAAGCTGAGCTGCCACTGAGCTGCCAACAGGTGTCAGGATGGCTCAGCTTAAAAAAAAAAAAAGTAAAAAAGATGTGGTACATATATACAGTGAACTATTACTAGGCCATCAGAAAAGATAAAATACTGCCTTTGCAACAACATGCATGGTCTTGAGATTATTATGCTAAACAAAATGAATCAGACAGAAACAGTCGAGAACCATATGGCTTCACTCAGTATGGGATATAAAACTGAAGGCAACAAAGGAACAAGACAAACAAACAAAGAAACAGAAATTTATAGACACAGACAACAGTTTAGTGGTTACCAGAAGGTAAGGGGGAAGAAGGGATGGTACGAGAGGATAAAGGGGGTCAAATATATAGTGATGGAAGAATTGACTCTGGGTGGTGAGCACACACTGCCATATATAAATTGAAACCTATAATATTTTACCAACCAATGTTGCCCAATAAATTTAATAAGTTTTTTCAAAAAGTCAGATTTTGTTACCCTATTTTATAGATGAGGAAATTTAGATACAGCTTACATAAAGTTACTTGACTCAAGAATTACAGATTCAGGCAGAAGATTTAAACAGACACGCCATAAAAGAAGAAATCTGAATAGCTAATAAACATTTTATATCAATGAACTTTTAAAATTAAATGTCACTATACACACAAAGTAGGAACACAACTAAAATTTTGATAATACCAAGTGTTGCTGAGGAATATGTACAGCTATTGGGTTGTCAGAAGAGTCATGACATATTTTTTCTATGCTTTTTGTTGCAAAAATGCGTCATGACTTTTCTGACAACCCAATACTTTGAGTACAGTATATACATATATATAATGTTCATGAGTAATATTTGTATTAACATAAAACTGGAAACAACCCAAATTCCCATCTACAAAAGAATAATTAAATGTTGACATTTTCATATAATAAAATACTTCACAGCAAGGAAATGAAAGGATTAGAGTTACATACAAAAAGCATGTATTAATCTATAAATATGATAGTAAGACAATAACTACTCTAAAATATTATTTACATGCTGTCCTCGAGTTTTTTGATCTTAGATGTTTTACCTTCAGACTATGTTCAATAATAAAACACACATAATAATCAATGTTTTTGCAGTTCAACACCTCATTCTAGAAGACCCAAGATAGAGGAGTAAATAAACACTGCCTGCTTCCTTCCATGAACACATTAAAATTACAACTAAATGATAGAACAGTCAAGCTGGAGAACCATCTGAAGTCTAACTGAACAGAAGCTCTATATGTAAGGATACAAAAAAGAAGCTACATTGAGACTGGTAGGAGGGGCAGAGACATCAAACGGGCTAGATGCAAACCTCCCTGTGGCAGATGAAAATTGAGAAGGAAATCTTGGTCATGTAGGTTCCCCATGAAGAAGCAAAGAACCCCACCTCCACTCCAACTCCCAAATTCAGAGTACTGGTGCCAGGAAGAGAAGTCCCCACAATATGTAGCCGTGAAAAATGGTGGAGATTCCAATCATCTGGATAGAATGGAAGGCTGCGGGAAACTCAGACATTCTCTTAAACAGACTGCACACAGACTCACTCGCTTGCAGGCACTCACCTTGGGCTCCAGTGGAGGGACAGTGACTCATGGAGTGTCAGAAGCATATAGGGAGCAGACTGAGATGTGTAGCTTCAAAGTGAGGGGTGGAGGAGAGTTGACATTTTCCCTGCATGAGGTCCTTCTCTCTTGCAGCTGGCAAGCAGGAGCCATCTTTCCTGTGCTGAGCCCACCCCCCCCACCCCCCACCTTCCCAGGCCAAATCTAAATCTGATTGGTCTGGTGAGCTCCACTCACTCCACCCTGCTGACTCACTGGGACCCCACCCATCCCAATTCCCCAATGCTAGAGGCACCTTGGGCAGCAAACCCTGCCCACATTGCACAATTTCTTGGAGAACTGGGAGTCCACAGATGCTAGGCAGGTGGCTACTGGTCTCAGTGTGCTCTGATGCTTTTGCTGAGCTGCTCCAGGCTTAACACTAGCATCAAACTCGAGTCTACATTAAGCTGGTGACCACAACTCTTCCTACTCTAGTTACTCTCTGAAACCCTGTGTCACTCAACTCAGGTACCACATGAGACTTTATCAGTGGCTGAACCTTAAGGGAGCTGGCAGGTGACAATAGGCCTCAGGGTGTCCTGGCTGTTTGCAGAGCTACCCCAGGCCCAGTACTAGCGGCAGCTATCCTTGGTTCACATCATGTCCTCTCCCACCTGCCTCCAGATTTAGCAGAGGCAGCAAAAAAAAACCCACACAGATTGCTTTATAGTGCCTACCAGGTGGTCCCTGGCCAGTCACAGGCAGTAAGTGACCTGGGCCTGCACTGGAGACCCTCCCAAGTAGTCCCAAAACCAACATACCTGGAGGCTTGCTACACACCACAGCAGAACACCACCCAATTAGCCCCATAAGTGGTATACACAAAGGACAGTCTCAACAGACACCAGAGCCCACTGGGGTGAATCCCATTCACTGGGATAAGCCCCCCACACAGCAGCCCATAAGCTGCATTGAGGCAAAACCCCACAGCTGTTAGCCTAAAGGCCAATCCCACCCATTGATGTGCCAATAACAATCAAGGCTCAACTATAACAGAAGGGCACACACAACCCACACAAGGGACACTCCTGGAGAACCTGGAGAAGATGACCCAGCAAACTGTGCCAGGGCACCTACTACATAACCACCCAGCCAAGACTGTGAGACATAGAAGATCTACCTCATACATAGACAGAAACACAGGGAGGCAACCAAAATGAGGAAACAAAGAAATATGTCCCAAATGAAAGAACAGGAGAGAACTCCAGAAAAAGAACTGAATGAAATGGAGGCAAGCATCCTACCAGATACAGGGTTCAAGACAATAGTTATAAAGACTCTGAAGGAACTTAGTGAGAACTTCAACAGAGAGATAGCAAGCATAAAAAGTGAGAGAGAGGGGACAACCAAGTAGGTAAATGCTGTGTTTCCCTTCTCTCACAACCACATCAAAATTACAACTAATGTACAAAGAAACCATTATTGAGAATCGCCTAAAATCAAGCTGAACTGAAGCCTTTCCAATGAAGACTTGCAGAAGAAGCCACCTCCAGGCTGGTAGGAAGGTCAGAGGTGTAACACGGCCTGGTCCCACACCCGGTGTGACCATTAAAAACTGGGAGGGCTATTTCAGTTGTGGGGGTCCCCCATCCCCTAAAGGAGAAACAGACACCAGCCTCACCCCAGCCCAGGGTTCCAGTGCCAGGGAGAGAAGTCTCCATAATTTCTGGTTGTGAAAATCAGCAGAGATTGTAACTGAGTGACACAATGAGGCTGCACTCACTGGCACCCCTCTTAAAGGGACGACATGCAAACTTACCCACCAGTGGAATCATTCACTCTAATTTCCAGTGCTGGGACAGCAGCTGGAAAGGTGGCAGACACAAATGGTGGGGAGTTGAGTTGTCTTGCTTGGGACGGGGGCTGGAGAGGTGGCTTTTCCTGGACGGAGGAGCTGGCAGAGGCCATTGTTTCTTTGTTGAGCCTTTCCTCTTCCCAGCAAGTGAACACAAGTGGCAGCCATTTCTGAGTATCCGCCATTCGTACTCCCCACCCAGGCGATTTGAGAACTGGCCCTGCTCAAATTTCGGGCACACCCAGGCTGCTTTCAGTGGCTTTTTTAAGCAGACCACTTACCTCAGCTCAAGCTGCACTTTCCTAGGGTCTCTCAAAGGTTCATGGAACCCAGGCAAGCAGCATCTGGCTTGAGCATGTCCTGTATCTCTGGCTGAGCAACCCTAAGCTAGCACTAGTGGAAGCTGGCATTGGTTCATGGCTTGGGCACTTCCAAGCACAGTACAGATTTCTTTCTGGCTCCTGCTAGGTGGCCCCAGGTGGGGCACAGGCTATGGCTGAAATAGGCCTACAGTGGATCCCCTCCAAGGTAGTCCTGGGGTTGGCACCTCCAGTGGCCAGCTTCAAAACAACCTGGAGCATCATCCAGCCATATCCAAGTACAATACAACCAAGAGGCAGATTGAGCAGGCACCAGAAGAGTCCTGCGGAGGCAAATCCTGCTCTGTAGTATCAGTCCCTGCACAACAACTCTTCCACTGTAGTCAAGGCCAGTCCTCACAACCAGTGAGCCCAAGAGTCAGTCCTTCACATTGAAGTGCAATTATCAACCAAGGCTCGACTACAAGAAGAGGGCATACACAACCCACACAAGGGACACACCTGGAGCATGTGGCTGAGGTGACCAGAAAGACTGTGCCACTGAACCCTACAGCATACCTACTACATAAGGCCACTCTACTAAGACCTAAAAGGGAGCTCCCATAAAACTGTCAGCTGATTTCTCAACAGAAACTTTGCAGGCAAGAAGGGAGTGGCAGGAAATATTGCAAGTGATGAAAAGCAATGACATACAATTAAAATTGCTCTACCCAGCAAAGCTATCATTTAAAATTGAAGGAAATATAAAGAGCTTCACAGATAAGAAAAAGCTAAGAAAGTTCATCACCACCAGACCAGTATTACAAGGATTGTTAGAGGGACTTCTTTAAGACAGAAAAAAATATATAAGAATACGAATAATAAAATGGCAATGGCTACATATCTATCAACAATTAATTTCAATGTATTAATAAATGGATTAAATGCTCCACTCAAAAGACATAGGAGGGACACATGGATAAGAAAACAAAACCCTTACATATGCTGCCTACAAGAGACTTACCAGATTAAAAGACACACATAGATGGAAAGCAAAGGGATGGAAAAAGTAATTTCACGAAAATGGAAACAAACAAACAAACAAACAAAAAAACACAAAAATGCTGGGATAGCAATACTTATACCAGATAAAATAAAGTTTAAAACACAGGCTATAACAAAAGACGAAAAAGGACCCAGTAATCCCACTTCTGGGTGTTTAGCCAAAGAAACCCAAAACGCTACTTGAGGGGACATGTGCATCGATATGTTCATTGCAGCATTGTTTACAATTGTCAAGATGTGGAAGCTGCCTTGGTGTTCATCGATGATGAATGGATAAAGAGAAGGTGGTACACATATACGTGGAATACTGCTCGGCCATGGAATGGAATGGGTTCTTGTCATCTGTGCTGACAGGCATGGACCTATAAGGTGCTGTGTTGAGTGGAGTGACAGACAAAGACATATGCAATGTGACTTCATTTACATATGGAACCTATAAACAAAATAAACAAAACAAAACAAAAAAGACAGAAAAAAACTCATAGATACAGAAAACATTTTGATGGTTGCCAGTTGGGAGGTGGATTAGGGGTGGGTGAAAAAAGGGGAAGGGATTAAGAAGCACAAATTGGTTGTTAAAAAGTAATTATGGGGAAGTATGGGGTTAGCATAAAGAATATAATCAATTATATCGTAATAACTATGTATGGTGTCAGATGGGTAGTTGATTTGTTCGGTGTGAGATGGGAAGCAGTTAGGGGGCAGGTTGAAAAAGGTGAATGGATTAAGAAGTAAAAATTGAAAGTTACAAAATAGTCATGGAGATATAAACTAAAGCATAGAGAATACAGTCAATAATATGTTAATAAGTATGTATAGTGCCAGGTGGGTATTAGACTAATCAGAGGGATCACCTTAAATTATATAAATGTCTAGCCACTACATTAAATTAATATAAAATAATATTGAATGTCAACTGTAATTGAAAAATTAAAAAGGGGGAGGTGGAAAGGTGAAGGGGAATAAGAGGTCCAAATTTCCAGATATAAAACAAATAAGTCATGGGGATGTAATGTATTGTACAACATGGGGAATATAGTCAATAATATTGTGACAATGTAGTATGGTGTCAGATGGTTGCTGGACTTATCATGGTGACCACTTCTTTAGGTATATAAATGTTGAACAACTATGGTGTATCCCTGAAACTCATATAATACTGTACGTTAGCTATATTTTTATTAAACATCTTTTTTAAATCTAGGACAAAAGGCATCTTTTTTTAAATTAAACTTTATTGGGGTGACAATTGTTAGTAAAGTTACATAGATTTCATATAATTCTGTAATATATCTTCTATATATCACATTTTGTGTTCACCACCCAGAGTCAATTCTCTTTCCATCACCATATATTGGATCTCCTTTACCTTCATCTACCAACTCCCTCCCCTCTTACCCCCTGGTAACCACGAAACTATTGTCTGTGTCTATGAGTTTTGTTTCTTCGTTTGTTTTTCTTGTTCACAAAAGACATCTTTGAATCAATGCATTTGTATGATGTACAAAATTATCACTAACCTCACAAATCTGCATCATGATTTTCATCGCATGTGGCTCAGCTGTTTACAAAGTAGGTAAAATGTGTTTTGGTCCATTCATATCCAATAAAATGACTTGCAGACCAAAGTATAAAATATTAAAAGAAATTCTTTTTAAACTCATACTCTCAGATCCCAAATGGCTGTATTGTAGATATTACTGAAATAGAGCATACAGATTCTTTCTAGGCATACAGAGACTATCCTTAAGAATTGACTCTGCTTTCCATATGCCACCTAAGTCCTCTTTGCTGGGTCAGTGTACCCATCCTTCTTAGCAGGACTTAGCAGGACTCTCCTCCACTAAGGAGAGTCACTTTGCCTTAAGATGCTTGGAGGTTACAACCCACGCTGAGGATCAGAACGGATGGCTGCTGTAGGGTGTAATGCCCAGCCCCCCGCCTTTAGGAAGGATGGGGTCTGTAGAAACATTCATACTCCAGCACTCCCTGTGGGATCAGGACAAGGCTAGACTTCTCCTAAACACATCTTTACTTGGCTTCCTCTGCTCTATTATGCTTCCCTCATTCCCTTACAGGTTTCATAGAGGATATTCCCTCTATAAATAATTGGCAGAGAAATCTCATGGTTCTACAAACCTTATTTACCTGAGACAGTTGGTGCCAGGAGTAGACCTACTGAGGGTAAAGAATATAAAGTTAGATAAGAGAGAATTTTTTAATAGTAGGATTTTCCATGTCTCTCAATTTAATACCATGGGAAGGGATTCTTGAGTTTAAATACTCTGATGGAATGACTCTTAGAAGCTTAAAAAAAATGTGATGGCCCACATTTAATGTATGCCAGAATTGCAGTGACAGACTGTAAAGGAAGGCATCAACAGGTTCAGAGACGTAGGCGTGCTTGAACAGAACTATCATATAAGATCATAAAACCCACCAGCTGGTTATACTCCTCAAGACAGCCTAGAACACTCCCCTTGTGAAGGCAATAAGGGACGTTTGGGTGAGGGGTCTCCAGCATCACCTGAAAAGTTTGGACGGTGGTTCTTTCAAAAACCAGTACTGACAGTCAGGGGCACTATTGTAGAACTGGGCTCCACAGTAGTGATAGGGATGATAGGGAACCAAATTAGGAAAAGTCAAAAGGTAGCACTTAACCTTCATAAATGAGGAGAACATAATATTCAAAATGAGGAGCTGGTTGGAAAGGCAACCAGGGAAGCCTCACTCAAACAGATCTAAAGATATAGTTCACACGCACTTCTTATGTATTCACAGAAGCACAACAGTTGGATAGCCAACAAGAGTATTGCATAATATAATCAAAAGAGATTAAGAAAAGATGAGCAGAAGTCTGAGATCAAGCCTCCATGAAAAGTCACAAACCCTTCCCCATTTCCAGACCTCAGCCAGCTCTCTGACCCAGAACTCTCTACTTAAAGAGAGCCTGTTCCCCTTGTGCGAGGCCCTGCAATGTCGCAGCCAATATACAAAGTAGTGATTTCCCCAGACTTTCCACCAAAGAGACCTATGGCCATTTACCTGGTTGATCATACACTGAGAAAGGGGACATCCAGATTTTTCACATTATTTGAATAACCCCCATATCAATTGAATAAATAAAATTTATTGTTAATATCCTTTCATTCAATAGTAACCACACTGGTGAATGCTACCTAATATTTAAGGAAGGAATGATGCCAATTCTACACATTTTTTTCCAGAAAATTGAAGAGGAAATAATACTTCCCAAATATCAAAGCCAGACACTAATATTTGAGGGGTCAAAGCCCCAATGTGCCCACCTCCCATTAAAGAAGGGGTATACAGAAGTTGGGCAATAAATGGATATAAGTCATCCTAAAGTGAGTCCATTGGAGCCACAGACAAACTGTATGTAAAACCACTGTCCTAGTGAAAATAAAGGGGAAAAACATAAAATTGCCACTCCCTATTCTCAGCTAAGATAATAAATCAAAAATATATTGCATCCTAGGTAGAAAAACAGACATTAGCTTCACCCTCAAAGACATAAGGGATGCAGGAGTGATAGTCCCATCATATTCCCATTTAATTCACCAGTCAGTCCCCTGCAAACATTGGTCTGGATCATAGTGTGTGACAATTAAGCACATCATCTTAACTAAATAGGAGCCTCAACTGCAGTTAATGCACCAGATGTGATATTACTAAAACAGATTTTTTTTTTTTTGAGGGCAGCGTCACTGGCCCTCATATGTGGGACTGAACCGGGGCCGCCGGCTTCCCAAGCCAGCGCTTAACCACCGCGCCACTCGGCCGGCCCCTAAAACAGATTTTTAACATAGCCTCTGGTATATCCCAGTTGGCCTGGCAGATATGTTCTTTTCCATTCCCATCAGGTAGGAGAATCGGAAACAGTTTTTAAGGACATTGGATGAATAGCATTATGCATTCATAGTTTCATTCCAGGGCTCTGTTCACTCTCCTGCTTTTGGTCAGTCACAATAGTCAATCCCTTACTACAAGCAAGAAAGGACTTAAGAGAAAAGAAACCTGTGGCTAATACAAGAAAGTAACATGAGTGAGAAAGGATATGGTAGGGTTCCTTTGTTGTTCATGTTTCTTAGAAAATTATGACCTTCAAAGTAAGTTCTGGTGAAAGCAGAAAGCATCAGCACTTGCAGATGTCAGCAATCCTCCTCCCCAGCTTACTCAACTGTAGATGTATCATGCTTAGCTTATACTCGCTTTGAACCTCTCTGAACTCCAATATATTCTGGTCTACCAGAACTCTGTGCTCATGGATCATCACAAATATGATATATGGATGGAGTGGTGAGGAACAATGGACACACATATTGCATTTATTTCTTCTGCTCACATACATATTCCACTGTCCCATCAGATTTCGCAAAACATAAGCTCAAAGATAAAATTTTTAAGAGTTTCAAGATGGTGACAGCAGAGCATTAAACCAAGCACAAGGCTCTTTTGAGCTTTGGAGCCTCATGTAACTACACAGGTCACACTCCACTGAAGCTAGCCCTGCCGACATGTTTTATGAAAATTTTAATGAATAAATGCATGATAAATCTTACTAAAAAAGAAAAAAAGGAAAGAAATTCAAATTAATATAATAATGAGTGTTTTTCACCAATCAATTTATCAAACTCATTTTTTTCAATGATAATATCTGTAAGGGTAAAGGTACAGTGAAATGGGAATTATTAGACCACATTGGTGGATTGTTTCTACATTTCTGCTGTAAAGATTTTTAGAGGGGTTCACGTTCTTTAACATAGCAATTCTACTAATGGAAATCTAATCTAAGGAAATATTTCAAAGTTGCAAACAGATTCATATTTGATCATGTTCATCGCAGCATTATTTTTCAGAAGGAAGAATTAAAAACAGCCTTAATGCCTAAAAGTGGGAGATTCATTAGAAAAAGTTTAATATTTCTATATGATAAGATAGTAGGCCATCATACAGAGCATGTGTATGGAAAATATTTGCTGCCATGAAAATGCTGCATAATATTATTTAATGAAAGTACAGAAAAAACACATTATAAATCTGTTTTTATAATGAGGGTGCAAAAAAATGTACACATATTTTAAGAAAAGAAAAAACTGTATTTCAATTATGCTGATGGTAACCACTTTGAGTACCTCTTGTAATTGCAGAAGCCAAACATGACTTGTATTCATCATTTGTTATTGGTATATATTGAATTGTGTTACAATTTTAATACAGTTTTTTCCTTTCTTAGAATGAGTATACATTTTTTTTGGCTCCGTGTGTGTGTGTGTGTGTGTGTGTGTGTGTGTGTGTGTGTAGAAATATATATATTTCTTTTTTTAAGACAAGAAGGAATTCAGGAAAACATTAATAGTGCTGACTATGGTTGTGGGATTACAAGTAATGTCGTTTCTGTATGTTTACCACTTCTCTTTCCCTCTACCACGCTTAACTACTTTGGAAATTAAAAAAAATTTCCAATCGGAGGAAAGGCTTCAAACTAATTCCAAGCATTTCAGGACTTTATTATTATTGTAAAATGCTTTCACCTGTGTCTAGTACATTTTTCATAATTTCTGTTTCTCTTCATCCCTTCAATTGCTTTGTGAAATCAATTGCTTTTAGCTCATGCTATTAAGCCTAAGAGAGGGAGATAAAATAGTGTGAAGGTAATAACGGTTATATTGACAAAAAAAAAAATGAGAGAGGGAGAGAGAGAGCCCGACTCTCAAACAGCTTGTATCATTGCTATTTTTTGTTCATGTACAAAGGCAAAATTTCAATTGATTATTGAGGCTTTAGCTTAACACTTCTAATCTGCCCCTTTATGAGATGAACTCTGACACAACTGATACAATTAGGTATAGAAACACTGTAGAAATGTCCCCAGGATGCTATTGCTGTTTTGTATACAATTATTTACTCTGTAATTATCATTATGTTTTCATAGAATTTTAAATAGTATTTTTTTTTTTTTACATTTCACATTTCTGTTTTGCTTACATTTCATAGTTAGGAAAAGAAATACAGATATATCACAATCATAAAGTGATCAACATTTAAATATTCATGACAAAGACACACACACACACACACACACACACACACACATATTCCTTTTCACAGAAGTCCAAATAGTCATTTTTAACTCTATAATTAATAGGGAAAGCAATGAATCTAATCTTTTAATTTATTCAAGCCAATGTGAGCCAATGCCTATGGAAAAAAGTTTGTAAATTACTTTTTAAAGAGCTTTAAGTTGTGTTTGAACTGTTTGGCAAACAGAGAATGCACCATCTCCTCTTCCCCAGCTAGATAAACATTTTAAGAGAAATAATTCAAATTAAAAATCCTAAGATCAAGATGACCTGCCCTTTCTTGGACTGACTCAACTGACAGAAAGGTTACACCCTCATAGCAGGGCATTATCCTGTGTGGCCCCTCCACACATCATGCTTGGGGGATTTGAATCAACCTAGGATTCCCAAGGTCGGATATATTGTAACTCAAAAGGTCACTGACTCCATCGGTTCTCAAATGGGTCCATTTACATCGCGGTTCTAGTGGTTCTCTGTGAAATAAGTAAAACAGATACAAAATAAAATGTATTTCATAATGCTAATTTTATTCAATTCGAGTTCATGTTCTTTAATCTCAGAATATATCCTTTTAAGATTTTTGGTGTTAAAATATGCTTTTTTTATGAAAAAGGTAATTAAATTTAAGTTGCTGTTTTGTTTCTTTTTAATGTTCTTACTGAGAAAATAGATAACCCAGTGTTGACTTTTCTTAAAAATTCTCTGTTCCATGAAAATCTAAAGTTCAAGATAGGGTAAACAAAGAGCTTGTTTCTGCCAAGCCTGAGGCAGCTGGTGTTCAAGGACCTGTAGAATGTGGTGGTCAGTGAGTAGCTTTGGGAGCACCTGGGATAGGATTTAAAGCCTATGCAACTTCAGAGAAATCACCTAACCTAGTTGAGTCATTCATTTCCTTGCCTATACCAGCTGAATTCAGGCTACTTTTGTCTGAAGTTGTTGTGAAAATTAGAAAATGAGTGGTTGGCTCTTTAATAACTCAATGCAAATGTCACCTTTTCCAAAGGGCCTTGCCTGCTGTACCATACCTAATGTTCACTCTCTTCTCACCCACCGGCTCAGCCATTCTCTGTCCCATTTCAGGATTTAGCATTCTCTGGATTCATTTAATTATCCCAACCAGAATGTAAGATTCTCCACTGCATCCACAGCAGTTAAAATATATGGCAAAAAAATGATAGTGCTCAATAAATATTCACTGGATATTGAATGAATACAAAGTGTTCGACACACAAAAAAAGACTCAACAAATGTTAGTTCCCTTCTGACTGAGGGAAAACAATCCATCTTCCTAAAATGTCATATGGATCTTCATCTTCTGAGGCCATTGGAACCCATCCCTAATACTTCAGGTATCTCTCTAAATATAGTGGGGATGCCAAAAAAATATATACACGTGACTTGTATGAGTATTCATCTTTTGTTATCAGTATGTATTATTACAATTTTAATACAGTTTTTTCTTTTCTTAAAATGTGTATACATTTTTTGGCACCCTCTATATATTACCAAGTAGGAATTGATTCTTTAGGTAACTGTTACTTGATAAGGTCATCGTTATTTCAGAGCTGGCTACAATTAAGAATGATTATGTGATGGCAACCTCAAATTGGGCTTTGGATGTATATTTAGTTTATCAAATAAAGAGATTGCCTAATCTTTGGGATTCACACAAATTGCCAGGGAAATGTCATTTAAAGCCTTCCATTTTAAGACTATGTATATTATCTGGTAATTGCTTATATTAATTTGCATTTCAAATCAGCATTGAAAAATCTCACCAAGCAATCATCTTCAGCTAAATTGACTTTATCCGCTAACAGTTAACATTAACAATAATAAAAAATGTTAAATATAACATAAACATGCAAAATACTAATATTAAAAAGGAAGGAAGGAAGAAAGTGTGGAAGGAGAAGAAAGAAAAAGAAAGGTAGATATTACATTACCATAGAGCGAAAAAGGAAATCATAAATAAGAAAATCAAAGGCTGCAGAGTGTCTCTACACCCCAAAAACTAAGACCTCAGGGAAGGTCCTATGAGTATATCCCTGAGATGTCAGAAATGGCCCTTCCTGAGGCGTCTGAGGCTCCAGTCCAACAAAGAAGTGTTTTTTGTTTATTTGTTTGTTTTTTGGCCATAATGCAAATATACAAGGAAACAAAGAAATATACAAGGACAAGGAAACAAGAAGCTGAGTGAGACAATCGCTGTATTAATTGTGGTTGTCATCCAGCACTCACTCCAAGTGCTAAGTGAGAGCCTATATTTCAGGGATTCACAGCCATTAAAGCACAACTTGCCAAAGTTCCAACTCTTCTCCCTTGGCAAGAAGAGTGTCCCGTGCAGCTGTGGGAATTGGCAGGGAAATGGGCCAGGTACCATTGGTGGACACACCAGCCAGGACTTGGTGTGCTGATACCTGTTCAGCTCAGTGCTAGGTACTATAACAATACCTAGACTTCCAGTTCAGGGTCCAATGTGTTAGGAGCTTGGAAATCATCACATCCTTACTTAGGAAAAGAAAATGTTAAATTAAAAATCAATGACTTTTCTTGGAAATGCCAGAGAACTGGGGTTTTAGGGCAAAACACTATGCCAAATCCTGGAGAGCCACAGCTGAGATCTGTTCATCAGAGGCAGAAGCCACTGGGGTCATAAACCGGTAGGAACATTTCAATGTTAACTTTGATGAATTGCTGGAGGCTGAGTATGGACTAGCTTGAGAATGAGAAAATCCTGGGGGCTGCAGGTCTTAGGGGGCCCTCACACTTTCATGTATTTCACCTCCAAGAACCCCACCAGGTTCTCATGGAAAAGAGACAAGAAAGATCACCTTATGACTATGGCAAGGGGAAGGCAAGAGTAACCAATGTGAAATATACCCAGAGGGTTCTCTATATCAAAGACTTCTCCAGAGCCTTATCCTACCTGGAGGAAGGGTATTTCTCCCATCATCTCATTTAAAGGACGGGGAAGGGAAGCTAAAAAAACACGTGTGAAGTGGTCATAGCCCAAAGGTACAGGGCCACTAAAAGACTGAGACTTAATCATAAGATTATAGACTGCTTCTCTCCCTTATACCATACTACCACACCAGCAGTATAATAAATTCAGCTCAAAAATACTGCAACACTCAGATTCTATTTAAGAAGGAATTTCTAGGGAAACCCAAAGTCATTGATAATACCAATAAATGGTTCCAACATTTCCTATTTGGGGAAGTTGGGAGACATGTGGGATTCCATCAATAGGAACTTAGGAGGAAGGCCTATTTACCCCTTAGTAGAAGCTTCTCCCCAACTTTGCTCAACCAAAGAAACATAACAGGCTCTACAATCTAATTCCCTGCCTAAACAGGGAAGTAACAGGTGTCTGCCATACTCTGAGGTTTTAAACTCAGAAGAAAGTTTCTTATGCCTCTACCAGCTATGTCTCTCATATTAGGGATCTCCAAAGAAAAAATACCAATAGGATGGGTGGATTATAGATAGATAGATCATAGATAGATGATAGATAGATAGATAGATAGATAGATAGATAGATAGATAGATAGATAGGAATTTCTTTTAAGGAATTGTTTTATATAATTGTGGAGGCTGACCAATCCAAAGCCTTCAGGGTGGGCCAGCAGGCTGGAGACCCAGGGAAGAGTAGGTGTTGCATTTCAAGTCTGAAGGCAGCCTGCTGGCAGAATTCCCTCTTCTTCCAGGGAGGTCAGTTCTTTCTCTATTAAGGTTTTCAACTGATTAGGTGAGGCCCACTCACAACATGAAGAGCAATCTGCATTACTTAAAGTCTACTAACCTGTGTTACTCTCATCTAAACAATACTTTCACCGATACATCTAGAATAATGTTTTACCAACTATTTGGTTACTATGGCCTAAATTGACACAAAACTAACCATCACAAGTCCACCCCTTGCCAACGTGGCAAATCTCCTTAAACTATTCTTAATCTCCAAATAAAGACAATAGTAAGGTCATGCTTTCACCTGACATGATACATCTATCGGGCATATGCCAGAAATACACTAACCTTTTCCCCAGAAGAGGATGCAAAGTCCTTGGGCGACATGCTCATTCTGCCAGCAGATGTCAGTACTCAGACCAGTGCCCGGGAAGGATCCTCACTAACAAACAGCAATGAACACATGATCTCCCATGGAATATCAATTTTATGGCTACTATTTTAAGTATTTTAATTGCTTGTATTCTGGGGCAGTAGGTTTGCCACAGAAAACCATTTTCTTTTAGCTGGTGAATTTTCAAACTAAGCTCTTATTTCAGACTCTAACGCAAATACTATGTAAAAAAAAAAGACCTTATGAATTAGATTCAGAATTCCTCTTTCATTTTCTTTCTTTATCCATGTGTTATTTTAACACTTTGGGGTAAGGGACAGAAATTTGCATTACACAAAGGATACTTTGTACAACCAGCATGAGCAGTAAGTATTGATAATGGATTTGAGGCTTGGGAAAAAGCTAAACAGTAAGCTGATACCAATGAATTTTCCACCTTAAAGACTATAGTTTAACTGATAATAAATGCATGAACCCAGTTTCTTAGAAGAAACGTTCCAACAGGAGAGGTACAGTGATAACTTTGTTCACTATTGACTTAGTCTTGCCTTCTACCTTGGTTCACAAATGTTTTTGCCTTGTAGGATTTTTAATGCTATCCAGATCTCCTGCTTGATAAATGTAAATTCTAATATTGTTTATAAAAGAGTATATATATATATATATATATATATATATATATATATATATATATATGCTCTACCTCTTGCAAACAGTAGGTGCTTGTGGAATGAGTATAACAAAGGAATTAGAAATACCCAGTGTTACCACAATGGAATACCACCTCACTCCTGTCAGAATGGCTATCATCAACAAATCAACAAATAAAAAATGCTGGTGAGGATGTGAAGAAAGGAAGGAAGGAAGGAAAAAAGGAAGGAAGGAAAGAAGGAAGGAAGGAAGGAAGGAAAAGGGGATTAAGTTTGTAAATTAAAGAAACAAAACCCCATACCAAAAGTAAAATTAGAGATTGGAAGAGTAACTGAAGGCTGCTTCATCCCAGAACTGGAGATGTAGAGTGCAGTGGATTAAGGTCTAAGGCTATACAAGAGAGGAGCTGAAGGCTTGTTAGGTTCTCCAAATCTGTAGCAGCAGCAATATTCCCCCATGCTCCCATCCTGTGCCAGTCTTACAGAGTACTGAAAATTACAATGGTGAGATGCCCACCCAGACAGCAATCTTTAGAAAAGACATTTTAACATGAAGAACTTGTTGGTTCCAGATCTTTTTAGTAACTGCTCTTTAGTAAGTGTTTGTACCGGGGTGAATTGTGTTCCCCCAAAACTCAAGTCTATCCAGAACCTCAGAACATGATGTTGTTTTGAAACAGGTTCTTTGCAGGCATAATGAGTTATGTTAATTAACATAAACTCATACTGATTAGGATGGACCCTAAATCCAGTGACTGGCTATGTGAAGATAAGAGACACATAAAGAAGGCTGTGTGAAAACGGAGGCAGAGATTGGAGTGATCTCTGAGTGATGTCCAGAAGCCAAAAAATGCCAAGGATTGCCACAAGAAGGTAGGAGAGACAAAGAATTTTTTCCTAGAGCCTTTAGCGTTTTAAAAAAATAATAATAGCTAGCAACTGGTATCTATAATTTTATGTTTCTGAAACTATTTATTGAGTTTTTAATTAACAATAATAATATAGACTCAATCTATCAAATTAAAATATGTAAATTTATAAAGTTGAAAGTAAAAGCCCTACCTTTACACTCCAGATACCATGAACACATAGTTGCACTTTTTACCTTTTCTATGAATATATACATAAGCACTATTTTTTCTTACAAAAATGAGATTATCCTATGCATAATGTTTTTTAGCTTGCTTTTAAAAATAACTATATTATAAAATATATTGGCATCTTTTCATGGCAATATATGGAGGTCAACATTCTTTTAATAGGCTTTATAATATTCCATTTTAGCCACCATCTCATAATTCACATTTTATTCAATACATACTAGGTCTGACAATTAAGTTTGTGAACTCATCCTATAAAAAGTGCTACATGCCTCATTGCTAAATATCACTAGAGTCACCTCAAGTACTCCCCTTGGGAAGCTATGCACTGATGCCAGTGCCTAGTCCAGCCTTCAAAGCAATTTTGGAATTCTTTTTCTGGAATGACCATCAAACCTGCCGTCATACTACCCTTGATGTCCTGAATGTCATTAAATGTCTTCCTTTCAATATTTCCATTATCTTCGGGTCAAGAAAGAAGTCATTGGGGGCCAGATCAGGTGAGTAGGGAGGGTGTTCCAATACAGTTATGTGTTTACTGGCTAAAAACTCCGTCACAGACAGTGTCATGTATGCTGGTGCATTGTCGTGATGCAAGAGCCATGAATTGTTGGTGCAAAGTTTAGGTCGTCTAACTTTTTCATGCAGCATTTTCAGCACTTCCAAATGGTAAGCTTGGTTAACTGTTTGTCTAGTTAGTACAAATTCATAATGAATAATCCCTCTGATATCAAAAAAGATTAGCAACATTGTTGCAACCAGTTCGCAAACTAAATGTCCAACCTCATATTTATTGTCAGCTATGGGCAAGGCATGGAATCCTTGTTTTCAAGGACTTGAAGAGATAAATAAGTAAAAAGGAAATTATGTTGCTTCAACAGGCACAATCACAGAGAAGACTGTGGGGAGAGATGGGAAGGGTGTTCCAGACACAGGCAGAAGAGTGTGCAAATGACAGGAGATAAGAAGGAATAAAATCCTTTGGAGCAAACAACTAGTATGTCGTCATTTTCACAAGTGATTACAAAGAAAGAATGAGGCACACAGGAGCTCTGGAAGGTTAACCCTGGTCAATTTTCCTGGATTTAAATAGACTCATGTTAAGAAGGGTATATAAAATTATTTAATGATCAGTTGGAATAATACAATGCACTATGTGGCCTGAGTACTTTATCAGTATGATTTGCTCTACTGGTACTTTAAAAGATGCACACTTCATTATCAAGTGGGTCTTTGCTGCTGGCACATGGGCCCTAATGAATCATTGCTTAAATTTCTAGGAAGTGTTTTCAAGGATGCAGCCCAAGTTGGGGCTCTGGACAGGTAGCATCCAACAAATGAGGCCAAAGAACACAGCTAAAGCTATATTGAAAAAGTGTTGAAAATTTCTTAAGGCAAAATCCTCAAGCTCAATCTAAATGAACCCATAGAAGGATGATTTATTACCAAGGGATAGAGGAAAATGATTAGCCTTAATGAAGCACCTCATAGTTATGCAAGTTGGATCTGATTCACTACTGATCTTGAACTCAAAATTCCCAGTGACTTCTTGCTAATCAACTTTAATCACAGTCATGCCATTAATGGGCCTTTTGTTTAAGGCCTTGATGTACTGCCAGGCTTTATTAGTCGGTGATGGGTTGGGAGGGCACTTGCCTACAATTTGGGATGGAATGGGATAGGCTAGAAGCCAACTCACTTCCTCTTGGGAATATCTGAAACCTTCCTTCCCTGTCTTCCTTTTCAGTTCTAGTTACCCGGGGGAAAGCAAATCTAAGTTTTCCACGTCAGGTAATGAAAAAGGACTTAATCACAACAGGAAAAATTAGGACAGATCCTCCCCAAATCAGTTCTGGAATGTAAAAGTTACTCAATAATCTAAGTGTTAATACAGTGAGAACATCCAATTTCTCATTCCATAGATCTTTGGAGTAGAACTGGCATTATTATCAGGTTGGCAGAGCTGCAGTCCCATAGGACATGGATGTGAAGAACCTGAACAACCCCTTGCAGATAATTATAGTTCACCTAATTTCTGTTTTTAAGTCTGAAATAAATATGTAATGGAAGTGGTAATTGTGTTATTAAGGATAAAGTATCATCGAATTATTCCCTAATGGCTGATGCCTCAGTACCTACTTGGAAAATTCTTGTAATAAGGGCATATGCATCAGTTCTGGCTGAATGCTATCTGCTCACCCAGAGGGCAGACAGTATGAAAGTGTCTGCAGCAATGGAGTCCTTACTGGGACCAACAATTCATCCAGTTACAAAAGCAGTTTATCAGCTGCAAGTACAGAGAAACTTCCTCAGCTAGTTAAGGCTTGCCTTATACTCATAATCTCTCATACTTAGTTTTAGAATACTTTCCATTTAGCAGCTTCTGCTTCCTGGCTTTATTGCTGAATCAGCCAATGAGAACTAATTTCATGTCTCCTTTGAATCCTGTCAATCTGACTTCCTTTGTAAGGAGAGAAAATGGCAGCATCACTCAAAGCAGTCACATTTCACAGCCCCTCAGACAGTTTTTCAGGAGGAACTCAATCACATTCCATTCACTGGGATGGGGATTTATTCAGAGCATGCAGCAGCCAGGGGGGATGGGTCAGTGGAGGGGCGCTGATCACCCCAGTGCCTGAGGGCTGCCTGCACCACCGGACAAACCTGACCTTAGGTGCATCTCTCCCAAGCATGCTTTGACCTCAGGCTTTGGATTCTGTGAACCAATACCATTTTAAAAGCAATTTTATATTTACCAACTTTTTATCTGGCCTGGTTAGCAAATAAAAGAAAACCAAGTGCCATCTACTATTGATATCATTTCAGGAAATTTTTTTTTTTTTTTTTGAGGGCAGTGTCACTGGCCCTCATATGTGGGAACTGAACCGGGGCTGCTGGCTTCCCAAGCCAGCGCTTAACCACCACGCCACTCTGCCGGCCCCGGAAATGACATTTTTAAGCAGCAGAACAAATGTGATACACCACATCAACAAAATGAAGGATAAAGATCACATGGTCTTTTCAATAGATGCAGAAAAAGCATTTGACAAAATCCAACAGCCATTTATGTTAAAAACCCTTAGCAAAGTGGGAATACAGGGATCATATCTCAACACAATAAAAGCCATATATGATAAACCTACAGCTAACATCATACTCAATGGGGAAAAGCTAAAACCATTCCCCTTAAGATCAGGAACAAGACAAGGCTGTCCACTTTCTCCTCTTTTATTCAACATAGTGCTGGAAGTTCTAGCCACAGCAATCAGACAACAAAAAGAAATAAAAGGCATCCAAATTGGCAAGGAAGAAGTAAAATTGTCATTATATGCAGATGACATGATACTGTATATACAGAACCCCAAAGACTCCATCAAGAAACTATTGGAACTGATAGA
This sequence comes from Aselliscus stoliczkanus, assembly GCA_033961575.1. NCBI lineage: Eukaryota > Metazoa > Chordata > Mammalia > Chiroptera > Hipposideridae > Aselliscus > Aselliscus stoliczkanus. The sequence goes on along the minus strand of CM066732.1, from coordinate 72,699,110 downwards.
CGAATTCAGTAAAGTAGCAGGATATAAAATCAATGTTCAGAAATCAGTAGCATTTGCATACACCAATAATAAACTAATGGAAAGAGAAATTAAGAAAATTGTCCCATTTACAATTGCGTCAAGAACTATAAAATACCTAGGAATAAATTTAACCAAAGAAGTGAAAGATCTGTACTCAGAAAATTATAAGACACTGAAGAAAGAAATCATAGAAGATACAAATAAATGGAAACACCTACCATTCTCATGGATAGGAAGAATTAATATAGTTAAAATGTCCATACTGCCTAAAGCAATATATAGATTCAATGCAATTCCTATCAAACTACCAAGGGCATTTTTCGCAGAAATAGAAATATAATCCTAAAATTGATATGGAATCATAAAAGACCCAGAATAGCCTCGGAAATTCTGAGAAATAAGAACAAAGTCGGGGGGATCACACTACCAGACATCAAAACCTACTACAAGGCTACAGTAATCAAGACAGTTTGGTATTGGCATAAAAACAGGCACATAGATCAGTGGAACAGAACAGAGAGCCCAGAAATAAATCCAGGCATTTACGGACAGTTAATCTATGACAAGGGAAGCAAGAATTTACACTGGAGTAAAGATAGTCTATTCAATAAATGGTGCTGCGAAAATTGGACTGACACATGCAAAAAAATGAAACTGGACCACCTCCTTATGCCTTATACAAGAACAAATTCAAAATGGATTAAAGACTTAAATGTAAGACCTGAAACCATAAAAATCCTAAAAGAAAATATAGGGAGTACATTTGCAGACATTACCCAGAGCAATATTTTTACTGATACATCCCTACGGGCAAGGGAAGTAAAAGAAAAAATGAACATATGGGATTATATCAGACTTAAAAGTTTTTTCACAACAAAGGAAACCGTTAATAAAACAAAAAGGAAGCCTACTGAATGGGAGAATATATTTGCCAACGACATATCTGATAAGGGGTTAATATCCAAAATTTATAAAACACTCATGAAACTCAACACCAAAAAAACCAAACAACCCAATTAAAAAATGGGCAGAAGATATGAAGAGACATTTCTCTAAAGAGGACATACAGATGGCCAACAGGCATATGAAAAAAAGTTCAACCTCACTGGTCATTAGGGAAATGCAAATAAAACCCACCATGAGATACCACCTCACTCCAGTCAGAATGGCTATCATCAGTAAATCAACAAACAACAAGTGCTGGCGGGGCTGTGGGGAAAAGGGGACCCTGCTGCACTGTTGGTGGGATTGCAGATTGGTGCAGCCACTATGGAAGTCAGTATGGAGGTATCTCAAAGAACTGGAAATAGAGCTACCATTTGACCCAGTAATTCCACTCCTAGGTATTTATCCTGAAAAAAACCAAGACACTTATTCAAAAAACGTTATGCACCCCTATGTTCATAGCAGCACAATTTACAATAGCTAAGACTTGGAAACAACCAAAATGCCCATCAGTAGATGACTGGATTAAGAAACTGTGGTATATTTATACAATGGAGTATTACTCCGCCATAAAGAAGAATGAAATTGTACCATTTGCAATGATATGGATGGACCTAGAGACTATTACGTTAAGCGAAATAAGTCAGTCAGAGAAAGACAAATACCATATGATCTCACTCTTATGTGGAATCTGAAAAACTGTATGAATGAGCAAAGTAAACAGAAACTGTCTCATAGATATAGAGGAAAAATCAGGGTTGCTAATTGGGAGGGGGATGGGGATGAGGGAGAAGGGGAAGGGATTAGACTGCAAAAATAGGCAACTACAATATTGCCACTGGGATATGAAAAACAGTTTGGGGAATATAATTAATAATGTTATAAATATTCTGTGGAATGTCAGATGGTCATAGGTCTTGTTAGGGAGACCATTTCATGGATGGAGTGGAGGTTTGATCACTGCACTGTATAACTAAAGCGGAGGTTGTATACCTACTGTAATTGAATATATATAGATAGTCATGGGATGTGGATTATACTATGGAAGAGAGTCATAGGAAGAGTAATAGATATATATGATATGGGGGGGAGTGGGGTGGCGAATTGGGGGTGGGGGGTTGTCAGTTTGAGGGGTAAAATGTATAACTATTGCACTGTGTTGTACACCTGAAACTAATTAAAAATAAGTAAATTAATTAATTAATTAATTAATTAAAAAAATAAACAGCAGAACAACAGGGAGTTCTTACGAATTTTTTAAAATTGAAGCATAAAATTAGCATTACGAAACTCACTAAGTTGTCCTTGTTTTTTCCATTTTTCTTCAAATTGGTAGAAACTTTCTCATAGTAAAGTGCCCCAAGACAAGAACAACTGTTTTCCTCCTGATTCAAAGAAGACAAATATAAAGGGAAATGAAACAAATGAATCTCAGTGCGTGAGACTGTCTGTCTGTGTCCCTCCCCAGCAAACATACTCGGAGGCCTTTTCTGTCCTGTCACCACTCACTACCTACCAAACCCAGCCTCAGGACCCCTTCTGAATGCCCAGAGGACCCCACATTCCACAATGCCTCTTTAATAAGTAACAATTTATGATATTCAAAACCCAAAACAAATTTTGAGGGAAAAACCCTACTTACAAGCCAATATATACAAGAGAGAAAAAAAACCTTATACTGTTTCTGTTTCAAGAACTTCAAACTCTATAATGAATACCAGTGTTCTCTCAAGTCAACGTAAAGTGTTTGTTAGTGAAGCTTTGACCTTTCCAGTACTGATGTTCATCATACACAACCCTGTTGCAAAGACACCTGATGTTGTGTATTACCATCCAGCTACTACCAGGTGGGTTATCTCTATCACTCCCTGTGCTAGTCAGGATGGGGTTAGGAAAATAAATGTCCCAAACCCCTGTGCTCATCCTTTGGACAAGTGACTAAAACTCTCTGAGACTCTCTGATCTGAAATGTGTAATGTCATCCTTCTCAACTCAGCATGATTGGAAAGATCAGGTAAGACATATAAAAATACCTTATAAACTGAAATTATGTATAATATTGGTTTGTTGGGAAAGTCATGATACATTTTTGTATTGAAAAGCCGAAAAATATGTCATGACTTTCCCGACCACCCAATATATGTATGAGGTATTATTGATATTGCTTTGTAAAAAAAACAAGTGATGAAAAACTAGTAATAATATTTCAAAAAATACCTTCAGAGTGATGACGATGATGATGGCAACAAAAAGTAAAAATAGAAAATAAAGAGCATTTCTCTAGGGCTTTTTGTGCCAGGTATTGTATTAAGCACTTTTCATGTTTGTTTTATTTTGTTTGTGTAATTCCCACAACCATCAGGTGAGGTAAACACTGAAGTTATCTTAGTTTAATAAAGGAGTAAACTGAATTCTAGAGAATTCGATAGCTTTGCCAAGTTAACACAACCAGCATAAAACAGAACTGAGATCCAAGCCCTGATACTGCCTAATTTGATAAACCCTATGAGCGAGGCTAAGCAAAAACTTCTAAAGCTACCAAAAAGACTTTTTTTTTAAAGCTAGACTTAAGGCAAAGAGAAAAAAATAAACAAGCTTGGCCTAAATCTTGAAGCAGATGGTATAACATTAGCTGATGACAGAAAAAAAATAGAATTCAACTATTTTCCCTTCTTTTACATCATCAAGAGAAATAATTGTCAAACTGAAAAGGGTAAAATACATACTACTAAGGAAAAACCAAAAACTCAAAACTCAAAATAGAATTTTGATACTGGCAGGAGCCTCAAAAAATCACACACTTTAATGTTTTTGGTTTACAAATTAAAAAACCAATGGGATTAAATGTTTTGCTCAAAGTCACAAGTAAATCCAAGGCAGTGTTTGGGTAGAACCTGCAGCCTGACTCCTGGCTGACTGCTGCTTCTATTATTGCATTTGAGGGAGAATAACACAGAGCAAGTTCCTGGTTTCTAATGAACCAAATCACACAGGGTACTGAGAAACAGATTTACAGAATGTCTGATGCTAATTTTTGAAATTATGGGAAATGAGGAAAGTATTAGAAGATGGGAGTTGTCTTTAAACTGCATAGCAACTAGAATAAACACTGTTGATTCAATAAAAGGAACTGCTTACCTGGTTTGCTGACTGGACACCAGAATGTTGTCTTAAACACCAAGGGGAGTTCACAATTAAATTCGCTATCCATCAAGACCTAGGGAATTGCTTAAATTTAAGATACTATAAAATTTCATTGAAAATTGGTGCTCCTTAACTAAAAAATAAGAATTGTATGCATCTCATTCGATATAAACTAGGTACATTACCTGCCATGATTAAAAGAAACATTAGCCACTTTTGAATAAAGTTCAATAGAAATAATTAAAAATTAATGTTGACATTTCAGTAATTTCCTATAATTGTAAGAACTACTATAGGCCTGAAATAATTTTCAATTTCATAACAAATTATTTGGTCACCACATTTGTCATTTTTTGTCCAGGGGATCAATGAATAAACTCAAGCGGCTGCCTCGCCCTTGCCACACCGCAGAGAGCAACCCCTGTTTAAGAGGTTATTCAGTGTAAGCCTCTGCCTTTCCTCTGTAGCATCTGCAGATATTTTCAAATAGAGAGATTCAATGGAATTGATAGTCTCCAAAGCCAGCCATTACCAAAACTCATTGAAATGCAGTGGGGAAAAAGAAATGAAAAACAAAAACAACAAAAAATAAAAATAATTAATAAAAATAAACAAACAAACAAAAAAGAAATGCATTATTTTTGTTGTTTCTTGATTGTCTGGATTATAGATGTTACATTATTGATAATGGTTTTTAAAAATCTGTTATTGTTTCCAATGTATTGTATTCCAGTGTGTTATTGTATTTCAGCTCGATTTTACCAATGGAATAGTATGCCCATTTAGGTCCAGCTTTATATTTCAAACTCCATCAGTGGGGGAGAAAGCCCAAGAACACAACAGCAAAATCAATGTAGGACTCACCATTTGTTTTCTTGGTCAATAGCTTTTAGTAGATATAGTGTGTCTTTATCAACTGGCAGCCAAACATCCTTCTAACAGAACTTTATCATACCTACCTATGAAAAAGAAAAAAATCATACCTGTATTAATTGTCAGTTATTAGCCTCTCCTCAACCCCAGTTTCTCCCCAAAAGTAAATTTGGCCTCTCTTTGAAGTCAAACTTTTGCCGTACTTACAATGGTTATTGCATGGCTGTGCTCCATATTTGGTGAAATGCCATCCAGATCTGTTGGTATTCTGGGGAAACAGACAGCAGACACTTAATTTTATTTCAAATTGCAAAGCATATGGTTGGAGTTCTAGTATAAATGTACAATTCTTCCTCCCAAATTCACATAGTGATAACCTTCAGCAGTCACTTTTCTGGGCTTGTGTGAATTCTTCTTTTTATTGAACACATTCAACAGATTTTCTTCCACATGTCCCATGATGCTCTTTTTTCAAGCCATTTGTCTTAGGCTATCCCTTTCTTAGTGTGGGGTAAGTGTTTCTTTTCAGGGTAAGTTACCAACAGCAGCCTATGAACTCATCTAATTTATAACTAACATTTTAGCAACCAATTTCTATCAAGTGATTTCAGGACATTTCTGTATAAACTCCCAAAGACCCATCCTCTCCCTTCCTCCATTCCCCAGTCCTGCTGCTCAGGCCTATGGTAGTGGTTCAAGAGATATTTGTATTTATTCTAGGTCCAATATGATGTTTACAACATTATTTTAAAAAGAAAAGGAGTAACCTGAGCTTTGATTTTTTATTATGGCTGCTACATTGCTTAAGCAATAATTAATTAATTAATGTGAAAATTAATCAGAAATCTGAAAAAATAGTGTATCTTGACATTAATAAGTCATTTTACAAAGTCTTGAATGGTAGCCTTACATGAAAGACAGAAATATTTGGATAAAACATTTACATGGATTTTGGCTGGTTGAATGATTCCCAAACTGTGTTGGTCCATGACTAGTTCTGCCCTTGACCCAGCTCTGTTAACTGTTTAATAATAACAGGTCACATATATTAAATCCTTACCCTGAGCTAGTGCTGGGAATTTTAAGCGCTTTACATACTAATTGATTTATTCATCACACAAAAAACCTATGAAGTAGCTACTATTATATCTTCCATTGTAAAAAGGAGAAGTTGAGGGTGACAAAGCTAAGGCCACCCACCCATGATGTACGACCAGGATTTTTCCTAGGCCGTCTGACTTCAGGGCCCAGCAATTTTCCTTCTTGGCTGTCCTGCCTCTCTACGAACTGTGTGTAGATCAACTATGTGTGGTCAGGCTTGTTAAATTTGTATATGGCAGAAAACCATGAGAACTGGCTCATTTATTGAATGAAGGAACTGAGACAAGTGGAAACTGGCAAGATAAATGAGATAAAAATGCTTAGCTTGCATTTTGATTCAGCAAAATAAATTCTATACATATAAAAAGGAGTCCTTTTGTAACAATTTATGTAAAAAATCTGAGTTGTTTCAGTTGATGAAAAGCTCAGTATAAGCCAACAGTGTTCGTATTAAGAAATTCATCCCTTGACACTCAGTATGAAACTAAAAAAAAAGAAAAAAGAAATTCACCCCTTGGTTTACAGACCAAGGGAAACAGTACTGCATTTTTCAGTGGTGAGACCATCTCTAGAGGATTAAGTTGTATTCTGATATCTCATTTTAAGAAAGACCTTTGTCAGTTGCAATGTGTTCAGAAAGCCAGCCTAGGATAGCAAAGAAATCTCATCATAGGCCTGACGGTTAAATAAAATACATTTGATGACAAAAGATTTTGGGATGGGCAAAGAGGAAAGGTAGATATTATAATCCACACAAACAGAATATTTGCTGATTGCAAGATAATCTTATGAACAATAGAGAGGTTATTCTGCTTTTTTCCAAAAACACAGACCAGAATAAATAGGCCAAATTTACAGGAAGCCAACTTTCAGTACAATATTCAAGGGAGAAGTGTCTCATAAGTAGAGTTATCTAAAATTAAATGATTGATAAGCAATAAAAAAAAGTCTTTATGTATTAGATATACTTACTGGAGGATATATGAGTTAAGTTAATGTGTAATATTTGCTTTAAAATAATACAATAAAGAAAACATATGGGAGATAGCTGGAACAAGAATAGCAAAACACTGATCATTGTTTAAGCAAGATAATGAGCATTCATAGGTTACTTACACAATTTTCTTTTTTACATTTGTATGTAATTGAAATTTGTATTTACACAAGAGAAATACATTGTCTTGGGGTAGTGAAGTTCCTGTTTTGGGATATGCTCACCCAGGGACTGGATGCCCACTTTAAAAGGATATTGCACAGTAGAATGTCAGACTTCCAGGTTCTTTCTGAGATTCTAATTCTGGAAAGGAAGATACCAAATTTTTGTTAGAGAAGAAAATATCCCCCACCCAGCCTCTCTTATTATGAACAGATTTTGCTGCCTGTTCATCATGTCTTCCCATGGTACCCTCCCCTTAACTATGGACAAGACCTTTGAATGTGATGCGATACACTCCCATGGCATGACAAAACAAATTTTGTAGCTACATATGATTGAGATCCTTAACCAGTTGACTTTGAGTTAATCCAAATGGAGATTATTCTAGATGAGCTTGATTTAATCAGGTGAGTCCCTAAAGAAACAAGAAGCATAAACAGACAGTATATTGGCCTACAAAAAGCAAACAGCCCTGTTATTTGCTGCCTACAGACCAGGGCAGCTTCACACTGCTGAGAGCAGAGACCAGCTGACAACTGGCAAGAAAATGGGGATCTCAGTCATTCACCTACAAGGAAATGATCTCTGCCAACAACCAGTGAGCTTGGAAGAGAAACTCAAGCCTCAGATGAGATTACAGTCCCAGAGGACATGCTTATTTTCAGTTTGATGAAACTCTGAACACACACTCAGCAAGTCGATACCCAGAATCCTGACCTACACAAACTGAGAGATAATAAATTTGTGCTGTTTTAAGTTGCTAAATTTGTGGTAACTTGTTACTGCAATAGAAAATGAATACATACAATATAACCAAGTCTGTCCTGGCTAATAAAAGGGGAGATTTAATTGCTATGTTATGAATACTATAGTGCTAGAAATATTATGGAAAACAGAGAAGTCAGATTGATGAATCACATTTGTACAATGGAATACCAGATAGGCATGAAAATGAATGAATAGGTCTGTATGTGCTGTTATTGAATAATCTTTGACATATTTGTTCACTAAAAAATGAGGTACAGGTCATACATACAACACAATCCCATTGCATTTTAATGGATATATAAAAATGATTGTATATTCACAGGCAACTTCTGGAACAATAAATAGAAAACTATTAACAATGACTATGTCAGGGAAGGAAGATTGGAAGTTCAAGGTAAGAGTAAGTTTTCATTGCATAAGCTTTTGCACTGCCTGGATTTTTATCATGTGCACATATTGCTTTTTCAATTTTTTAAAAAAATGGATAGAAATTAAAAACAAACTAATGAACCTATAATTTTTTAATATATACTAAAGGCAAATCACTTTATTAGGTACACAATTGTACAAAAGATCACAGAGTCACTGCTTATTTGGCAATGCATTGGATGAGACAAGTTTGAAAAAGTTAATAGCAACACAGAGAATCATAATTTCTGCATAAAACTGGAAAACTTGAGGGGCCGGCCGAGTGGTGCGGTGGTTAAGCGCTGGCTTCGGAAGCCAGCAGCCCTGGTTCCGTCCCACATATGAGGGCCAGTGACACTGCCCTCAAAAAAAAAAAAAAAAAAAATAATAATAATAATAATAAAAACTGGAAAAATTGTCTGGCAGTTAATGAAGCCCCTAGAGAAGTGTAACAAGAAAGAGAATGCAGATACTACAAGTGTGGGAAATGGTAGGATTTGAAGAAGGGCACCCACCATCTCTGACATTGAATCAGAGTTGCTATACAAAATGCTTTGTCATCCATCTAGGCAAGTCTGAATCTGATGAGTTAGGTGCTCAAGGAGGTAACTCGGGTTTGTAGCAGAGGTTGCTGGTGCCATGAGCCCCATCTTCTTGACCCACCTCTGATTTTAGCCACATCTGTGCTGAACAGTTCAATGGACCTTTACTGCTTCCTACCGCATGAAACCTTTACTTTTCTGCTTAGGAGTTTTTGCCAAATCTGTGGGAAGCCATCCTCTGGAAGTGCTGGGAAATTAACATCGCAGAGAGTAATCGTTAACCAACAACAATGGGAGCCAGTGGACAAATGCTTCTGCCTCCCAAGCCTAAGGGAGAGAATTTTGGGAGTCAATCTGACTTAAGCCCCCATTGCCCACAAGTGAACATTTACAAGGCTGCCTTTTTTTTTTTTTTTTTAGCTGAGCCATCCTGCCACCTGTTGGCAGCTCAACGGCAACTCAGCTCGGGCTGGCATCGAACTGCTGTTGCTCAGAGCTCAGCTCACACTCTTGAGCGAGCTCTTAACCAATTGAGCCACTCGGCCGGCCCAAGGCTGCCTTTATTGCCTTTCCCTTCTCCCATCTCATGCCTCCCTCCCTTCCTCCTACTTCCTGAAGTCGCTTCCCAAATAAATTACATGCACCTAAGTCCTTGTGTCAAGCTCTGGTTTTGTGGCTACCCAAACCAAGACAATGTTTGCTAAGAAGGAAAAAAGAAAAACCCATGTAGTTCTACACTGTTGAATATGCAAAGCAATAGAATTGCTTCTTGCACTAGTGGCAGCCTAAAATAATCTTAAATCTCCCAAAAGTGCTCATGGTGGGTGCCTCTTTGACAAAAGGGTTCTGCAGTGTAGCGGGTGGCATCCAACCCCAGACAAAGCCCATTGTACTAAATGAGGCCTATTCTAAAAGGGCTAACCTGTAGTTGCTCCTGGCAGGAGATATTTCAAATACTCACTACATTCTCCTTACTTTCATTTTAACTTGTTATAGGCTTCTTTGTGGCCCAATTAACACAGAAAATCATTTCCTTTGGTCCTTGCAATCTATTGCTTTCCAAATGTGGAACAAAATACTGCCTTTCTCTTCCTCCTCACTGTCTTGCCAAATTTACACATCACTCCTCATAATTCCATCTCATTGTGATTCTAATTATCCTTCTGTGAATTCTTTCCTGCTGTCTATATGTATGTATGGAGGGTTCCAAGTTAAAACTCTCATTTCAGAAGAAGGGGGTCTAAAACAAGCTTCAGAAGACTTTGATTTGAATAATAGCAACAACCAAAAAAATAGCTTCTTTGTCCACCTTCAAAATTCTTGCTAAAACTAGTAGAATTTATATACCAATTTATTTCACAGGGGCAAACTCAGATTCTCAGATTCCTCTCCATCAGGCAACTATTTACAATAGATTTTCCTCAGATATACCTGTTCCCTTTGTGCTATTCCTTTTGATGCAGGCATAATTAAAGCTGATTGTAGCCCCAGTTGGCCACCATACCCAAGGAAAAAACAGTAGCAATTCAAAATGATTGCTTTAACTGTGTACTTTCCTCTGCCTTGTTCACTCTAAAGATGGTTGTATGGCTCCAAGGCTCTTATTGTTAATATTAGGGAAGATCTTACTATTTTGTAAGTCTTCATCAGCACTTCCCTCTTTCTCCAGGATGGTTTTGGCTGGGCCCCCACTAGTCTCTTTTGACAACCATCTTCCTTTCTACAGTTGCTGAGAATACAGAACTGTCAGCCTGTCATCATTCTCCACATTTGCTCCTATGCTCACCTCTCCTTCCGCATGCGCTTCCTCTCCAAGAAAATTTAGTTTCTGTAGGTCACTAGGAAGTGGTCAACTTTATTGTAAATTATGTGCCCAGATCTGCAAGTGAACTAAGCAAAAGAAATTTAAGGGGAAAAAAAATAAATCTTTAATTCTTTTTAGTAATTTTTAACTTCAAGAAAATAAAAGAACATTATTGTGATAAGTGTGACATCATAGATATAAACAAAGGACTTATGATATATTTTTTTCTGAATATCTATGATCAGGCTTATACTTCATGTTACTATATCAACCTATATTTGGAAATTTTAGGACACTCACTGTGATGTTTCTGAAAGTTCAGTTTGGTACCACACTGCACAACATATGCAAAGAAGTAGAAATCAAAAGAAACATTTGTGAAGTGGCTATTTCACACCAGACACTCTTTACACATGTTGTCTCAATTGATTTTCACAACAATCTTTTCCCTACCGATGATCAAACTTATCACTGTCAACATAGAAGATCTAACAATTCAGCTCGCGAACTTATAGCAACAATATTGCTAATCTTTTTTGATATCAGACGGATTACTCATTATGAATTTGTACCAATTGGACAAACAGTTAACCAATTTACTGTTTGGAAGTGCTGAAAAGGCTGTGTGAAAACGTTAGACGACCTGAGCTAGTTGCCAACAATTCATGGCTCTTGCATCACAACAATGGACCGGCTCACATGCACTGTCTGTGAGGGAGTTTTTAGCCAGTAAACAAATAACTGTATTGGAACACCCTCCCTACTCACCTGAACTGGTCCCCAATTACTTCTTTCTGTACCTGAAGAGAAAGGAAATACTGAAAGGAAGACATTTTGATGACATTCAGGATATCAAGGGTAACATGATGACAGCTCTTAAGGCCATTCCTGAAAAAGAGTTCCAAAATTGCTTTGAAGGGTGGACTAGGTGCTGGCATTAGTGCATAGCTTCCCAAGGGGAGTACTTCAAAGGTGACCATAGTGATATTCAGCAATGAGGTATGTAGCACTTTTTCTAAGATGAGTTCGCAAACTTAATTGTCCAACTTCGTATGTAACTCAGATAGAGGTAGCCACTCCTGACTCTGTCAATATTAAGAATATGGATTGCCAAATAGACTGAAAGCCCAGACCTTAAATACTTGTCCTCTTTAGAAGAATGATGGGATATAATCTCTTGCTTCCTGCTAACATCCCTGTGATGTCAGGAAATATTTTTTATAAATCCTATTAGGGGGCTGTATGAGACACAGTTTGTTGGTTGGCTGCCACAACCATGATTTCAATCCATTATTCCTAACCATCTTCCATGAGTGGGTTTAGAAAACCCTTATAGCTAAGATATGTATCAATGTTGGCTAAGGGACTTCTGGGGAAATTTTTTCTTTCCTGATACAGATGCCACGTATTTCCTCCATCCTTCTTCTTACCTTAAATATGAATGTAATGACTGGAGCCAAAGCAGTCATATTCCAACCATTAGGGAAAGGCCAAGAAAATCATGGCAGCATGGCCCTGGCACTATTGAGCAGCTGAATCTACAATAGGAATAAGACACTATTGGACAGCTGAATCTACAGTAGGAATAAGAATGCATTGCTAACTGATACAGAAACAAAATACTTTATAGTACAAGTTTGGTTCCTTTAAATGAGATGGCATTTCATTAATAGGTGTCTATCTGAAAAACAGTCTAGATCAATGCTGTACAATTAATTTTCTGTGATCATGTTCTATATTGGCACTGTTCAATCCGGTAGCCACTCATGGCTATCAAATACTTGAAATGTGGTTAATGCAACTGAAAACTAAATTTACATTTTATTAAATTTTAATTAATTCGACTTTAAATGTAAGTGGCTAGTGGCTACCACATTGGCTAGTACAATCCAGACATTTTGTGAGTCATGATACATATTCCACGTCTGTGTTTAGGATGAGAAACTGAAAACTTGTGCACACCTACTTGAGGTAACTGATTATCTTTTATTCAGCCTGAACATAGAAAAAATATGGAGCAATAATCCAGTAATTAGAAAGCATAGTCAAATATGTTAGTAGTTTTTATGATATCTGTACTGCCAGAGAGAAATCTTCAGCTAAAAGGTTGCTTGTGGTCCTGAACCCAAATATAGTAAAATGTATATCTTTTAGATGAGGAAAACAGTGATTTCTAGGGCTGAAAACACAGAATACTGTTTGATTCTTCTGACAAGGCCCCTGCAAAACATTTACACAGGGAGTAATTAGTCTTAAGCTTGTTTTTTTTCATCCAAGTTATTACCTCTATAGGGTCAGCAGTGGGCAACTTTCAGCAAAGGGTGTTCTTCTGGGTACCCCAACCCACTTTATCAGCACATCTCCATTCCAGATTTCATACTGTTTTCTCCAATTATATCCACTCCCCACTTTGGAGATCTATCCTTTGGTTTTCTTCCCTTACTCCTAGCGAAGTATGTTATGGACTGAACTGTTCCCCCTCACTCCAAATTCATATGTTGAAGACCTAACCTCTGGTACCTCAGAGTGCGACTGCATTTGGAGATAGTATCTTTAAAGAGGTAATGAAGGTTAAATGATTTGATTATGGTGGGACTTAATATGACTGACATCCTTAGAAGAAGAGGAGATGAGGACATAGATAACACACAGACTGAGGGATGACATGATGAGAAGGCAGCCATCTGCAAAGCAAGAGGAGAGGCAATGCAAGAAACTAAACCCGCTGGCACCTGATCTTGGGCTCCTAGCCTCCAGAACTGTGAAGAAATAATTTCTGTTATTTAAGCCACCTAGTCTGTGGTACTTTGCTATAGCAGCCCTAGCAAACTAATACACAGTATCTATCAACTTTCTCTCGAACCCTCACAAAGAGGCTGTTTGGAGGAAATTCAGGCAATGTTAGGTAAGGCAGAAGCAACATGGCAAGCTTATAAGGGAGAAATGCTTGGTAATTGGAGCTCAGAGTTCTTCACAATTCACATGTATGAAATTATCTCCTCCATCAGTGAGGTGTGTATGGGGGCAGGAGAAATAAGTAGAAAGGGGATGGTGGAGGGGAATTAATCACTTAGAAAAACATCTATAACTTAGATAGTTAAATGGCAATCATTTCATACAATGTTAGGTCCAAAAGAGACACCAGAGCTACTTTAGTTCAACACTCTTTGCACAGGTGACAAAACTAAGGCCCTGAAAGGAGAGAAGCTTGTCTAAAATCAGTCAGTCGGTGGCAAAACTAGGATTGGCTCCAAGCCTCTGGTTCAGTGTTCCTTCCTTGATTCCACCCTATTTTGAGGAAGGAACATATTCAGTTTTTCTTATTTTTTATTAGAAATATACTGCAAAATGCTTATAAATCAAACACTATATTCAAAAAGTTAGCTCAGTGTCCCAGTTTTAAATCCACCATTTATCAGTTTATGTCCTTAGGCAATCACTTACCCGTTTCTTAATCTATAAAATGGTGGTGATAACGGCTGCCCTTTCTCTCTTATAGTATTGGCTTAATAATCAAAGAAAGATAATGCATGAAAATGTGCTTTGAATATTACAGTGCTTTATCATTTTAAGATAATAGCATTATAGTTTATTGTAGCTGAAGGTTAAAGTCCATTTGTTATTACCCATGATGGCTTTACTCTTAAACCAAGTCCACTGTATCAAAATAGATATAAAGCATAACTCATTTTAAACCCAAACTGAACACACCAGAATTAGTCATATCAAGGGAAAATGTCCATGAACTTTGCAAGAGTTTTAAGAAACGGTCCCTTGCATTTGTGTTCATGTTGTGGAAGTAAAGTTACTGATTCTGGCATAGAAATCAGAAAATCTGTAGCTCATTTGCCCCTTGATTACAAGATAATAGATAAATGTCCCTACATATCTGTCTTTGGGGACTTCAAATAAACATATGCTGTAAATTCAAGTCAAATCTTTGGAAGCCACTTACAATCAAATCCTGAGAAATCACCTCCTGTGCCCAATGACCTCTCTGACAACCTAGTTTCACTGGAGAATTGGCCACAGGGAAAAAACTGTTTATTAATTACCCAGCTTCCATATGAAGGGACTATAAGCACAGAGTTCTTTATTTCCAAGCCTGGTTTTTGGTTCTTTACTAAAAAACTTAAGTGGTATGTGTACCAGGCAATTACAGGGGAAGTCATATAGCTAGATGTGACCTCTAGAGCATCCATCTGCTGTATTCTCAATATTTTATTATTCAGTTTATTCATATGTATAAGTTTATGCCATTTGCTTATTAAAAGCAATAAGAATAATGAAACCCTTTTGATAATCACAGTTGAAATCAAGACATCAGTTACAGTATTTTATCAACTTGTGCTTCCAAGCTATTTATTTCTGCATTTTATTTAGCTATTCTCATTTTTTTAAAATCACAGTTCGCACATATGAATAGTATAGGTGATAAGAGTTTGAATTGCAATATCTTGATACACACTAATTAAATGCCTGCCCAGTAAAGTATATTCTCATGAGGACAGGGGCCTTTTCTATCAATGGGGTGCTGAATCCACAGCATAGGGCCTAACACATAAGTCTTAAAAAACAATATTTTAAATTTATTACCTGAATCCATTGGCTGAAAGAATATTAATGAAAACTGTTTTCAAAATTGATTTTCTATTAATATCTAAAACCATCTTATATTTCCTCTAAATAAATTAGACAGGAAGCACCAACAATTAACTGTATGAGTTATTAAGTTATTGTCTCTCAGATTCAAGGCCACCCTTCTATACTCTGCTTTGATACCTGGCTGGGACTCTACAATCCACATTTCTGCACTGCAGGTTGCATCCATGTTAGACAGTTCTAACATGGGGCAGGAGACAGAACGCAAGTCCGGACGAGGAGGGAGAGACTTGCTGACTTGCAGCTCCTGTAAAAATCATCCAGAGCCATGCCTCTCACCTTGGCAGTGATAATCCCTTCCTTTAGCAGCAGCTGAATCAGTTTGTGTTTTTTTCCAACATTTGTAGAACCAGCCCATTATCTTCTCTGACTCCAGAGATAGCTGAACAAACCCAAAGAGTGCCTCATTTTCAGAGATCTGGATCCAAGGCCATGGAAAACCTCCTCTGAACTGAGATTCCCCAAACCGTCAAGCAGCACCTCCTCCTCAGGATCTGAATTTTAGCTCTGTTTGGTCTTCTCCTCTAAGTTTCTATGTTTTAATAGTTACAACCCCTTCCCTTTGCTGACTAAGCAAACCTAGGGGGTGGTGGGTCCTCCTCCTCAAACTTTAGCAAGCCTCAGAATCACCTAGAGGGCTTGCACATCACAGATCCCTGGGCCGCCCTCCCAAAGATTCTGACTCAGGACATCTGGGGCCCCAGCTTGAGAATTTGCCTTTCTGACAAGTTCCCAACTGATATGGAGGCTTCTGGTCTTAGATTCAGTTTGGATCATGACTTGAATGTAGTACTGAGTTCCTGGCCAAAGGGAAATTGGAAGCAAACAATCCAAGACATGTAGTGGAATCACAGTTAATCAAAATTATCACCTCTGGATGACTGTGATGGACTTTCTTGACCATTATGTCAACAGAGACAACCACAAGGATGGTGGTGTGAGCTGGATTCTCCTGAGTATACTGACTTGTTAAAGAAAATAAGAGTCTTGGACCTTTTAGCTCTCATTTCAAGTCAGATCAGAAAACAAAAAAGCTCCCATGGTAGCCTTGAAAAAAAAAACTTATTTATTTATTTATTTTAGCCATAAGACCAATATTGTTGAAAAGCAAGCACAAATTTTAATTTTGTGATTTGAAGGACTCACAGCCACTCAAAATCTCTCTTGAAAGTTATGAAGCAGGAGCTCAGGGGAAGAATACTGACATCTGTTTGGACTTGAATGAGACTGAGAAATTTAAAAACTCAAATAATTCTGAGTCTCTTTTGCCAGTGGAAGAAGCTTGATCTCCTATGCCCAGGGGGAGAATCCTTCCCTTGCTTAAAAATATTGTAATAACTTTACCTAGAACAGTTGCCCAGGCAGGATGCCCATTATCTTCAAGGCTAATCCCCTCAAGGGATTATCTCATTATCCCAACAACTCCTTACTGCCACTAGACCAATAACTAGAGTCAGATCTCTACATGGAAACTGGGCAGTCTTATTTAATTCAGTCAGTTTGGCTGAGATAGAAGGTAGATGAATTTTGGAGAATGGATTATCACAAACTTAATGAAGTAATAATTCCATTGTAGCTGTTGTTCCAAATATAGTATTTATACTGGAGAAATTACACCAACTCTAGTGCCTGGTATGCAGCTATTGACCTAGCAAATTTTTTCTTTCTATACAAAAATCATGATTCTCTAAGAATCATGAAAAAAAAAAGTTTGCTTTACTTGGAAGAGTCATCAGTACACCTCAGAACCACATTAGCTCTATTCACTGTCATAGTTAGAGTCCACAGGAATCTAATCATCTTGATATTCCATGCAATGTCATACTGGTTGTCGTAGCAGAATGGTCCCACAAAGATACCTACATAATAATCCCCAAAACCTGTGAATATGTTACCACCATGACAAAAGAGACTTTGCATGATATTGAGATGAAAGATTATCCAAAATTAACGAGGTGGGCTCAATGTCATCAAAAGATCACTATAAGAGGGAGGCAGGAGAGTCAGAATCAGAGAGAGAATGAAGAGGCTATGATTGTGGAATCAGAAGTCAGAAAGAGAGAGTTAGAGGAGGGAGAGAAAGAAAGGAAAAGATTTGAAGACCCTATCCTGTTGGTTTAGAAGATGGAGGAGGGGGCCAACCAGCTAAGGAATGCAGGTGTCCTAGAAAGCTGGAAAAAAACCAAGGAATTGGATTTTCCCCTAACACCTCCAGAAGGAACATAGCCCTGCCAATACCTTGAGGATTTCTGACCACTAAAACTGTAAGATAATGGGTCTATATTGTTTTAAAACACCAAGTTTATGGTTATTTGTTACAGTAGCAATAGAATTATATTGGTCCATTACATTGATGACGATTTGATAAGCAAGTACTTTAGACTTCTGGTAAGATGGTGGAATAGACAGATGCTGTGCCAACTGCCTCCCAGGATCACACCAAAATTACAAATAATTTATACAACATTCAACCCAGGAAGTCCCCAGAGCACTAGATGAATGGAACCTCTAGGTGAGGAACTTGAAGAGGAGGCTACATCAAGTCTGGTGGGAGGGGCGGAGACGAGGGAGGACGAGCCCCATGAGGGACACTTCAGTGGTGGGGAGGCTTCTCTGATTGGGGCAGAGACTCCCCAACCCCACACCGAGCTCACCAGCCCAGAATTACTTTGCCGGGGAGAGCAGTTCCACGATATCTGGCAGTAGAAATTGGTGAGGACTCTCTTTGCTCAGCTTGGTGAGGCTGAGGGTGGCTGGAGAGCCGGTGGAGCCAGCACAGGACTTGCTCGCTGATGAGCACTCACCCAGTTCCTGGTGGAGAGAGTAGCTGTGTGAGCCAGGCTCAGGAGCCTGAGGGGACAGACTGAACTGAGTGCCTTTGGCTCCAGAGCTGGAGGTTTTGGGACCATTGTTCCCCTGGTGTGGAGCTTGCACAAAAGTAGTGTACAGGAGGGCGCCATTTTGTCAGGGTTCGGCCCTCCCACAGAGGGTCAGGTCTGGGACGGCATTGGTCTGGTGAAATTGGTGCAGGAGTGCATGTGTGCTTGCACGCGCATGCTGCCTTAGAGCCCCAACCTCCGCACTGCTTGTGCTGCATAGCCAGAGAAACGCCACGTGGGCACGCTTGAGCTCAAACAGGCTGCTCTTTGAGACATGGAAGTGCAGGAGCTGCCTTGGATCCCCATAGTCCACACTGCTTGTGCTGCATAGCCAGGGAAATGCCTGGCAGGTGCTCTCCGGCTCCATCAGGCTGCTCATTGAGACACAGGAGTGCGTGAGCCGCCTTGGGTCCCCACTCTCCACACTGCAGATGCAGAGCTGCCAGGCTGGTGATTGGTTGTCGGGCTGCTCGGCCTGATCTGTGAGCGGCTGATTGGGACAGGTTGAGACTGGGAGTTTTCCTGGGAGTGTTGGGCCGTGAGCAGTGTGCCTGAGTGCTCCAGCCAGGGCTCTCCTGGTGATCTATCTAATACATTGAAACAATCCCAGAGCAACAGCCAGAATGAGGAAACAAAGAAACATCTCATAAGTAAAAGATCAGAAGAAACCTCTAGAAATGGAACTAAATAAAACAGAGGGACCCAAACTTTCAGAGACAGAGTTTAGAACACTGATTATAAAAATGCTTAACGAACTTAGTGAGGACATAAGGAAGGATAGAGAAATCATAAAAAGCAACCAGTTAGAACTAAAGAATACAATAACGGAAATGAAAAACACACTTGAAGGAATCACCAGTAGATTAAATGAAGGAGAGGATCTGATCAGCCATTTGGAAGACAAAATAGCAGAAATCACCCAGTTGGAACAACAAAAAGACAAAAGAATAAAAAACAATAAAAATTGTTTAAGAGCCCTATGGGACAACATGAAACACAGCAACATGCACATCATAGGAATACCAGAAGGAGAAGAGAAGCAAGGGGTCGAGAATGTATTTGAAAAAATAATGACTGAAAATTTCCCTACCCTGGTGAAGGAAATTGACATATAAGCCTAAGAAGTGCAGAGAGGTCCAAACAAGCTGAATCCAAACATGCCTACACCAAGACATCACAGTTAAAATGGCAAAGGTTAAAGACAAAGAATCCTAAAAGCAGCAAGAGAAAGACAGCAGGTTACATACAAAGGAACTCCTATAAGAATAACAGCTGACTTGTCTACAGAAACTCTGCAGGCCAGAAGGGAGTGGCAGGAAATATACAAAGTGATGCAAAATAAAGGCCTACAACCAAGATTGCTCTACCCAGCATGGCTATCACTTAAAATTGAAGGAGAAATCAAGAGTTTCTCAGAAAAGAATAAGCTTAAGGAATTCATTACCACCAAGCCAGCATAGCAAGAAATGTTAAAAGGGCTTTTTTAAACACAAGAAAGGGGAAAACAAGCTAACCCAAGAAGACAAGAAATACAAATAACAAAATGGCAATACATGTGCACCTATCAATAATCATTTTAAATGTGAATGGGCTAAAAGCTCCAATCAAAAGACAGAGAGTTGCTGAGTGGATAAGAAAATAGGACCCATGTATATGCTGTTTATAAGAGACTCATCTCAGATCAAAAGACACACACAGACTGAAAGTAAAGGAATGGAATAAGATGTTTCATGCAATGGAAATGAGAAAAAAAGATGGAGTAACAGTACTTGTTTTGGACAAAATAGACTTTAAAATGAAGACTACACTAAAAAACAAACAAGAACACTATAACCCTAATAAACATCTATGCACACAACATAGGAGCTCCTAAATATATAAAACAGATTTTGACAGACATAAAGACAGAGATTAACAGTAACACATTCGTAGTAGGGGACTTCAACACCCAGTTGTCACCAATGAACAGATCCTCCAGACAGAAAATCAACACAGAAAGAGTGGCCTTAAATGACACTTTACACCTGCTGGATTTCATTGATATTTTTAGAGCATTTCACCCTGAAACAACAGAATATACATTCTTCTCAAGTGCACATGTGAAATTTTCCAAGATGGACCTCATGTTAGGCCACAAAACAAGTCTCAGTAAATTTAAGAAGATTGAAATCATATCAAGCAGATATAAAGGAAAAACTGATGGTTGCTGGCTGGGAGGGGGTGCGGATAAGTGAGGGGGGAAGATTTTGGACAGCGTAGGTGGGTGACTACATTGTTGCTGCAGGGATATGGGGGGCAGTTCTGGGAATGTAATTGGTAATGTTGTGACTGCTTTTTGGGGTGTCAGATGGTCACGTGTCTTGTTAGGGAGACCACTTCGGGGATGGGGTAGAAGCTTGATCACTGCACTGTAAACCTGAAGCTGATGTTGTATAATATTAAATGTTAACTGTATATATATATATATATATATATATATATATATATTCACAGAATGAGGAGTACAGTGTGGGAATGGGGTCAGGGGAGTTGTAATAGATATATACAATATGGGGGGAATGGGGTGGGCAGATTGGGGAAGGGGTGTTGTCACTTTGAGGGGTTAAAAAGTATAACTATTGCACTGTTGTAAAAAATAAATTAAAAATAAATAAAAAATAAAAATCAAGTACTTTAGATGCTTAATAAAACACATGAACCAGAGGTTGGGAGATAAATTCCATAAAAAATTCAGGGCCTGTCACCTCACAGAGTTTCATAAAGTTTACTAGCTACCTTTGTATTCATTGTAGTATTTATTATTTTATCTAGTTGGTATAAAATATTCTCATACTTTGAACTCTTTTTAAGTGGCTTGTTTTCTAAACTCTTTTCAATAAAAATACATTTACTTTGATATTAGAGAAATTAAGGCCTGTACATTTTTCAAAAAGTACTAACAAGCATACAGATGCACAGGAAGGGTAGGCATCTAACTATTTCATCAGTCTTCAAAGAAAAAATTATTCTCCTTAATTTTAAAAGCATTTTTTTTCATTCTGAAAAAAAAAATAGAAAAAAAATAAACACTGTTTATTGCCAGCAGATTTTAATTTTAGTTATTAAAATCACCATATTTGAACACAGAATCAAGACGTTTTAAAATTCTGAGTTTAGAAAGTGTCACCAAATATAACAATTTGTATTTTTATAATGCTAGAATTTTTAAAAAACATAAATTAAATTGTAAATATTAATTTTATATATGCAATATTATAGATTATTTTCAAACTAAGAAATGAAAGCAATCCAGTTAAGAAAATAAATAATGTGCTGCACTTTAAAAATAAATCTCTTAATGTACACCTCCATTTGCTAAGCTTTTGTAATAGTTTTTTTTTTGCAAAAAATAATCCTGTGGCAATATAAAATCAAAATTACAGCTATTTACTAACCATACAATATGCACTAAGCACGCTGAGATGCGATATATTGAACACAGAGTTGGAGAGGTCATGGTTTCCGCTCTAAAAGCTTGCAATCTGGAGCTTAAATAAGGTCCCATAATGTTAAAAGTTACATAAGAGTAAATAACCACAGTGTAAAAAAAACACCATGCAGTAACATTACTTGCCAAAAGAACTAAATAGCAACCAAAACAAAGCTGAGCAGATCAATAAACTTGGAGGAATTAAGATTTGAGCTGAGTTTTCAAGAAACAAACAGTGAGTGTTCTGGGCAGGTGACATGATGAACATTAAGCTCAAACTCTTAAAAGAGAAAAGGGCAATTTTTAATATTACATTTTAGAGTAAGGAGTTTGAGGCTCAGAAAGGTTCACATTGGTGTGATTCTGTGTCTATATGTTTGAAATGCAAATATATTTTACCTAAAGCCTTCAAAAAATCAAGTGTCCTCAAGTCTACCATGAAAGATTCAGAGATGTCCAATGCAACAATTTCTACCTTCAGGAAAAAACACATAAATTGATTGCAACATCCTTAGAAGAACTGAGGTCTTCTACATTGGCAGGGATGAGTTTCTTTTGCCATGGTCATCTACCTTGTAAAGTTTCCTAAATATAACTGAAACCCACTGTATTTTATATTTTGTAAAGAGAGAAAGCATAAGATCGTGGGGAACACTAACTCAAGGAAAAGGAGACTGAAAGGCCTGATCCTGGACTATATAATTTCCAATCTCCATAAATTCTAAAATCCTATGGCAAACGTAAAAGCTTTGCTAGGTCATGATAACAACAGTGAAGGCAGAATAATATCCTTCCAACTCTAATCCCAATGCTACATTTAAGTTAACTTCTCTCTCCAAACTAATTAAAATCACTGGCTCTTTGAGGGCAACTTGATCTGCATGTCTGACTCATTTTCTTGTAGTGGTAGAAGTGGGAAGAAATGCAAAGGAACATAGTTCTGGGTCCAAATGGCCCCATCTGTATGCAAATAAGCAAGCAGAATGCAAAACACTTAACACCAATAATGTCAGAGTTATTAAAGCAAGTAATTTCCTCTTCCTGACACCATTTTCATGAACCTTGTCAAAACAATCTCTTGCAAGTTATTTAAGGTCTTAGAGGCTTTTCCAAGGAAATGGCTTGTCATATTAATAAAAATCCCCTCCAGTTTTGAGCACAGAAGAGCTCTGAGGGAGAACTTCTGGGTGGAAAGGATGACTGTACAAGTGATCTTCACTCACTTCTGAGAGATCACCACTGCCTCAGCACTTTCTCACTGTGCTCCCCCATTTAAATTCTGGCCCAGATCACAATTCAAACAAATTCTTTTCTTTATCTTCTTTAGGACATGTTCAGCTTCTATTCTGAAAAGGGCTTTATGTAAAAGTTAAAAGACACAATCAGAAAGAAAAAATAAAAAGGCACAGCCTTCTTTACAAAGTGTATAGTTCCTCTCCTAAACTAGTTAATTTATTCATTTACCACCTGTGCCTGCCTACTCACCTGTATTCCTGACTGAAGCACAAAAGTCACACTTAAGGTTCACCTCTTCTTTCTAGTCCCTTCTTTGTCACCTTTCCTCCCAAGTTGCAGTATGGGATAGAAATCAGCCACCCCGACCTTCTGGGGAAATGAGTAGTCCGTAGGTTTGACATGCAGTGCATTTCATACTCTGCTAAGAGCTCATGCTCAACAGTAACAACCCTGGAGCTTGAGAGCCTGTCCCTCATTCCCCATAGTTGGAGCCACTTCCTCATAACTTCATTATTAGTTTTCTTGACTTCGCACCAATAAAAAAAAAAAAACTCCTCAGGAAATAACTCTATTATAACCATTTTACAAAATAACTTTTAAAAGCTTCATGAATTTTAGAAATTCAGAGACACTCACCACTCCTTCCCCACTGCATCACAAAGTAAGCAGTGTGCCTCCCAGCCCCTCCTTGAGGCCCTGAAATGCTTTCTCAGTCATCACTATCATACTGCACAGATGTCGCCAAAGGTGTAAGTCTCTTAAATTTGTAACTAAAACATTCATCATAGTTACAAATCCTCCCTCCAATCTGATGCTGGGAATGACATGCAACATTAATCTCCTCTTCCCTCTAGGGTTTGCCAAAGATCAAAAAAAACTTTTGACTGTAAATAGCTCTCAGCACTGATACATCCTGAAACTGTCTGTGTATATGAGGAAAGAAGGAAAGCACATTGGCTTCCAAGAAAAGAATTTATGTTTTTCATGCTTAGGGCCTTCCTCCTGAGAATTAAACTAGAAAACACCATTTTGAAAGGGACATTCAAAGACAGGGACAATCTGTGAAGGGATAAAATAGCTGCTAGAAACAAGTGAACAATTCCATCTTTTGGATCTTTGAAAACAAGTTAAAAGTACAAAGGAATACAAGCTAAGAAACTCAGAAAAACTGCATTCAGTTACGAACCTGATTTGTTGACACTCCTTATAAGAGTAGGTTTGTGGTGGTGGTGATGGTGGTGGTGGTTTTTAAGGGCATCTTGCTCATTATATAATAAGCAGAGTTTGAGTGTTTTACTTCACAAGTATATGTACTTATAGGAACTCCATTGCAAGCCAGCTCCCATTAGCTATAGAAGAAAGGCCAAACTCCTTGGTATAGCTTACAAAGCTCTTCATGATCTGGCCCCACCTTGACTTTCAGGCCATGTCTCCCCTATAATTTTGTATTCATCCTTTTTTCCAGCAGTACCAAATATTAACAAGTTCTCATATTGGCTACATTCTGTGGGAGGCCAGCTCCCGTGAGTCCAGGGGTTCCCTCAGGTGTGGACGGCATCGACGAGGAGAAAGAAGAGAGTGGAGACACTGAAGAAGTTTCAGAGAAGTGTCACACTTTATTGTTAGAGCATGTCCCCTTTTATAAGGACTCAAACATTACTTCAATCACAAATTATGTTCCACATGATTTTGATGTATTTTCTTTCTTATGACTTTTACAGCCTTTACTTCTTTGTAATTATTCTGCTCCAGGATAAAGTGTGACCTATTCTACGTTAAGGTACATATCACCTAAAGAATGATTACCATGACTACCTAGTAATTATCTCAAATTCTAGCAGTTAGACGTAATCATAAGACTCACAGGGTGCATAATTGAACTATTACTAAAGACTAGCAGTGACTATGTATAGGGTAAAATTTTCCCTTACATCTAAAGTCTATTCCTATGTGATTGCAATTACTTAATAACAAAAGGGGGTCTCAAACCTCTCTTATCCTACGGAGGGCTACATATTATTACAATAGAGGTTAGCATCTGTTTCTCAGTCAAAGCTTCAGTATCTGTTGCTACAACAATGTACAAGAATCAAAATAAGTACAACAATGTACAAGAATCAAAATAAGTCTGTTGGCTAACATACCCCATGGTCAGTAAGTTGTCTCTTATCAGAACTCTCATGGCCTGGAGACCTTAGTCTTCAAGGAGACCTCTCACAGCAATGGCTATAGGCAAGTGAGCTCAACAGACTGATGTTATCATCAGTTTCTCACAGACAGACTGTTGGCCTACATGACCAGAGGTCTAAGCCTCTGTTTCCAAGAGGCTTGAGTCCCCTCTTTCTCAGTCCTGGGGTCCCCATGGGGCTACAGCCTGGCTTGGGTTGTCTCCTTCTCTTTAAGAGATTGTACCCATCGTTGGCTTGCATGGCCATCTCTCATTGGGACACCACAGGGACTTGCCATAAACGCTGTGAAAGTACTGTCTCCTATGGGATCTGATGTAGAGGAAAGACACATGGATTCATAGAAGCAGGAGACATTACATGACCAACCATAGGGCAGCACCCCAGACATCCAGTGCTGAGCATGGGTCTTTACTTCAATGTGACCTTGTCAAATACTGGGGCGCCACCGGCTCCCAACCAACATTCTTTCAGACCTCTGCACATAAATACCTTGTTATTTGGGAGATGTTCCCCTCTCTCATACCATCATCTAGCTGACTTCTTTTTTTCTTCAAAGACTCAAGGTAAATGTCATCCACTAAAAGTCCTCTAGGATACCCACACAAGCCCCTCTGATGAAGCAGGCCCCTCTATGTTCTTATTGTCCTCTATACTCCCTATGTTAATGTGCACACTGGGTGAATTTAGGTCAGAAAGCCCTCTAACAACACAATGATAATTCATTATCCCTCATAAACTGAATTTAGACAGAGATTATTTTCAAACTGTACCCACAGTGGGTGTTTGGCAAATATGAACAACCAAGAATAGCTTTAAAGAAAATCTACTACAGAAAGCATTAAATGACAAATTTTGTACATTTAAAATTCTACTAAGGTGTATATTCTTTCATGTCTTTGAAACAATGCATTTTATTTATTTGTAATTATTGATTTATAAGTACATACAGATTTCACATTCTTGGAAAAATAGCTCCCAGTATAAATTGTTATAGCTTCTAGAAAATAGAAGCTAACATTTAAATAAATCCAAATTTATAAAAGCAATCATATATATATATATATATATATATATATATATATATATATATATCATGTTGTACACTGTACTTTCATTTTTTTCTAGCCCTAACTTTAACCCTAACATTGTACTTTCTTAAATAAGCCATTTCTGTAAAAACAATTACAACTAGATAATGACTGGAGTAGCATTAAAATGGGCATTCTTCCTGTCTGAAGTGTGTTTTGAGCAGAGGTTGGAAGATGGAGAGGATATACCGTTTTACAAAAGAAAGAAAGTAATACAAATGGCAAGACAGTGCCTGTATGAGCTGTAGGTAAACATTGGTGAATTTTATATGGCAGTGAATTTTGCTTTGTTTAAATTAAGAAATATGAATAGTTTTAGTTTTCTAAAGTAAAAATCATAAACTGGTAGGTAGTAGAAGAGAAATACAAAGTTTGAGTTGGGGTAGGAGTGGTTAAAAATAGTATGTGGTCTCAAGGTGGGAGATGGGAATGAGACAGAGATCCTAAGTGACAATTGAAGACATGTTAAAATCACATTAATGACTTACTTGATTGAAATAAGCAATTGGTAGTCACATGGCTTCTAATAAGGAAACAGACAGTTGTTCTAACTATGAGAAGCTTGAAGGGGAAGGAGACAGATTGGGAAGAGATTAGTCAGAGATAAAACCCTGAAGGAGAAAAGGAAGATGAAAGAGAAAAGCTAATAAATAGTACCACAAGGAAGGAGTCAAGGATAACCTCATAACTACACCTCAAGAAGCTTGGGAGTCTAGTGACCAACAACACTAAAAATAGGCTAAAAGGTAGAAGAGCACCTATGATGTGTAGATTCAATATTGAAAAACTTCATCCTCTGCCATACATTATATGAAATTATTTTAGATTAAAAAAAAAATCTCCAAAGAAATTTTAGAGAGGAGTTTACAAAGGGAACAGAGGTGATGTGCAAAAGGAATTCTAATGACTATCTGGAGTATAAATTGACAAAAATAGTCAACAAAAAAAGTTTAAGGAATGATGAGAGGGAAGTTTTTTCTAGGTATTAGAGGGTTTTTGTTTTATTTTAATGCTAAAACAATAAGAAATAAAAGCAGTGGATATCTGACAAGAGAACATGGGTAGATACTGTTACATAAAACAATAGGGAGTCTAGAAATAATCCATAGTATATATAAAAATGTAGTGTATAATTAAGTGACATTTCAAGTATAGGAGAGAGATAAATTATTCAGTAAGTGGTGCTAGAATAATTAACTATTTTAAAATTAAAAGTGAGATTCATCCCTCATATCAGATATTGAAATTAATTTTAGTTAAATTAAAAAGTTAAATCTCTCTCTCTCACACACACATACACACACACACAGACACACACACACACACACACACACACACAGAAACAAAATAAATATAGGTGAAATAATTTTTGTTTACAAGAAAGAGACAACCAAATTGACAAACGTTTTTAGCTAGATTGACCAAAAGAGAGAAGACTCAATTGACTAGAGTCAGAAATAAGAGAGGGGACATTACTACCAACCTTAAAAAAAAAAAAAAAAAAAAAATCAAGAGGATTATTGTGGAGAGTTGTATGCCAATAAGTTAGATAATTTAGATAAAATTGACAAATTCCTACAAAAAAATAAACTACTGAAACTGACTCAAGAAAAGCAGACAATCTGAATAAACCTATAACAAGTAAATTGAATTAGTAGTCAAAAAGTTACCCACAATGAAAAACTCAGGCCCAGATGGCATTACTGTTGAGTTCTACTAAACACTTAAATAACAATGAATGAATAACGATTCATTCATAACTTAACGAATAACAATTCTTTACAAAATCTTACAAAAATTAGAAGAGGAGGGAATACTTCCCAACTCATTCTATGACACCAGTATTATTAGCTGGTACCAAAACCAGACAAAGACCTTACATGAAGAAAGAAAACTATAGACAAATATCTTTTATGAATATGGATGTAAAAATCCTCGACAAAATACTGGCAAACTGAAGCCAGAAACACAGAAAAAGAATTCTATACCATGACCAAGTAAAACGTATTCCAGATATGCAAAGTTAGTTTAACATCTGAAAATCAATTAATGTATTGGGTTGTCGGAAAAGTCATGACGCATGTTTGCAACAGATGGCACTAGTTCATTTTTGGAAGTACTAGAGTCATTCGTAGCTCTGTTATTGCTATATCATTTGACAGCTGACAGTTCTAGCTTCATTCTAAAACAAAATTGAGCGATTTGGTTGAGTTTTGGAGATTTTACAAGTTGAAGATGGAAGACGAAACTGCATTTTTGCCATATTTTACTGTTTTACTTCCATAACAGGAAAAACACGCATCAAGCTTGTGAAAAGTTGCATAAAGCTTATGGTGACAATGCTCTCCAAGAACATCAGTGCCAATGATGGTTCACAAAATTCCATGCTGCTGATTTTTATCTCAATGACACTCCTTAATCAGGGAGGCCCACTGAGGTTGATGATGACAAAATAAAGGCATTGATTGAATCAAAAACACATTACACTACACGAGAGATTGCAGAAACATTGACCATCCATCATTCAAGCATTCACGACCATCTGAAGAAGCTGGCATATGAAACTACACTTGATATTTGGGTTCCACATGAACTCAAAGAAGTTCATTTGACGGCGCCTATAAACATCTGCAATATGCTCATTAAACATGAGGAAAGGGATCCTTTTTTGAAGTGACTGATAACTGGTGATGAGAGATGGATTGTTTACAACAATGTGTGCAAACGGTCTTGGTCCCGATGTCATGATTTGTGTCAAACGACATCCAAAGCAGACATTCATCAGAGGAAGGTTATGCTCTCAGTGTGGTGGGATTTTAAAGGTGTTGTGTTTTTCGATCTCCTATCAAGGAACCAATCAATTCGAATGTGTCCTGTCAGCAATTGGACAATTTGAATGAATCCATCATCCAGAAATGTCCAGAGCTTGTTAATTGTAATGGAGTTATGTTCCATCGCTACAATGTGAGGCCACAACCAAGTTTGATCACCTGTCAAAAATTATTGGAGCTTGGATGGGATGTGTTGCCACACCCACCATACTTGCCTGACCTTGCGCTTTCAGACTCCCACTTGTTTCACTCTCTTCAAAACTCCTTGCATGGTATAATGTTCAATTCAGATGAGGCTGTAAATCAGCACCTTGTTCAGTTTTTTGCAAATAAAGACAGGTTCTTCTATGAATGAGGAACTATGAAGCTCACTGAAAGATGGCAAAAGGTTATCGAACAAAACAGGCAATATATCATTGATTGATCTTTGTTCTTTATATAAATACATGAACTTTGAAAACCATAGACAAAATATGTCATGACTTTTCTGACAACCTAATAATAAACTATCAATAGAATAAAAAACAAAAACAACAGGGACATCTCAATGGAAGAAGAGAATTTTATTAAATTCAACAGCTTTTCATAATAGAAATATTCAACAAAGTAGGAATAGAAAAGAACTTCCACACTTGATAAAAAAGCATCTTTAAAAAACCCACAGCTAACATAATACTTAATGGTGAAAAATTGTACAAGGTCTGCCAATTATGTTCACGAACTCATCCTAGAAAAATTGCTACAGAGGGGTACAGGAAAATGGAAGCTGTGAGGAGGGCTCCCTAAGTTCTCCCCTGGAAATAGCCGCAATTTGAACTGCTGTAACTCTTCAAAAGAAGGTCTACTCATCACACAGTGCAACTAAGAGTCTCACACAACGATTGCTGGAAGGTGGGCAGACAGGGTGAGTGGGGGAAGAGGGAGGCAAGACGCATGGAGGCACAGACAGCACCCGCGGCTGCTGAGACCCGCGGCTTCATAGAGCAGATGGGTGAGTGTTCCTGCTGCTTGTACCCTGTGCCCTGCGGCCCGCCTAGAGTGCAGCAATAGAGCGTAGGTTTGCAGTCTGAGGAAGAAGCCTTGGGCCGGGCGAGAGGGGGAGGAGAGAGAGGAGACAAGCGTGCAGAGGTACGAGCTGCACCTGTGGCTGCAGATTTCCAGGACCCCAAGAGACAGAGTGGAGAGCATAGCAGCGATAGGGCAAGATCAGTCCCTGCATCCGCCCAGTCCCCTTGGAGAGCAGCAGGAGCGCCTCTGCGTGCAGGCCCTGAGGCAGAAGCCTCAAACAGGGCAAGCAGGGGAAGAGCGAAACGTGACATGTGGAGATGCGCAGCCCATGCCTGCAGCTGTGGAGGCGCGGGTCCCCAGGAGGGATAGCGAAGAGCTTCAGGGTGGGCTCAGTCCCTAAGGCCCCACAGTCCCTCCAGGAGCATAGCAGGAGCTTCGCTGGAGCATCTGAGGCAGAGGCCTCAGCTCAAAACAACAGTGGGACGCTTTTTTGTGTTTTTGTGTATGTGGTTTTTTTTTTCTTTCTCAGACAGAAATAAGAACTCACCTCCACTCTCCCTCAGAAACCTTGGCCTCCACCATGCCAGAGTCTTAAGCTGACCCCTGAATAGAGGAGTAGGATTAGATTACACAGGTATTCCTACCCACAGGGGCCCGAGAATTTCCGCCCAGAAGAAGCTGCAAAGTGTGAGCCTACCTACCCCGCCGCCACCTTTCCTGCAAGGCTTGGAAGGCAGGGCAGGTTCAGCTGCTGAAGCACTCGCAGACCCCCCCAACCCCCACTGGTGGCTTCTAGCAGCGCTGAAATTTCACACCCCCAACAGCCTCCAGCGGAAAGAGTGCTCAAAGAAACACATAGAGCCTTCTGGGTGAGCAGCATGCCTCCGGGCAGGTGAGAGCAGAAACAGCAGTGACTTTGTAAAAACTACAAATCACACCTCATAACCCCACTCATCTACAATAGACCTGCATTGCCAGGGTCACTCTAGGCCCTAGGTGGCTAGCTCTGCCCCCACAAGACACAGAGGAATTTTTGTACAGCAGAGGACAACCTGGAGAGAGCTTGGTGGACTTTTGCCAAGACTGGCATTGGTTTTTTCTTTCTTTTCTTTTCTTTCTTTCCTTCCTTCCTTCCTTCCTTCCTTCCTTCCTTCCTTCCTTCCTTCCTTCCTTCCTTCTCTTTCTTTCTTTCTTTCTTTCTTTCTTTCTTTCTTTCTTTCTTTCTTTCTTTCTTTTCTTTCTTTCTTTCTTTTCTTTCTTTCTTTCTTTCTTTCTTTTTCTTCTTTTTTTATTGGTTGCTTATTTTAGTTATTTTTTTTTTCTATTTCATTATTATGATTTCTATATTTCAATATAAGAATATATATGGGTGTATATATGTGAATATATATATCCACATATATGTGTGTGTAGACATATATATTTTTTCTTCTTTCTTTCCTATTTTCTTTCCCACCCTCATTTTCTCCCTTCTTCATTCTTTTCACTGCTCTACTTTTCCTCCTTCTTTCCGTTTTTCTGAAAAAAATTTTTTTGGGGGGTATTGCTATTTTGTTTCTCATGTTTATTCAATTTTATATTTTATTATTTTTTATTTTGTTTCATTTTTTTGTTATCTGTTTTGTTGGTGTTTTGTTTTGTTTTTGTTTTCTTCTTTTGTGTGTTTGATAGTTCTGTACAAGTTGACTGTAGGTTGCTGGTTGTTTTGTTTTTTTACATGTGAGAGCATCTGGTTTCCTTTGGTGGCTGTGTGGTTGTGCTGGTTGATCTGTTTTGCTCTAAAATCGCTCTGCAGCAGAGCCCAGCCAAAGAGATATAAGAATCATCATACCCAGAAGCCAATGTTAGATAAAACCAGAGCATTTCTGGGTTTGACCTACAAGAGTCACACCCAAAGGGAAATTGCTACAGGCACAAGAGCCCATAGGGGCCAAACCTCACTAGAGGTGTCAATCCTCACACAGCAGCTCATAAACTGTGGACACAGCTAATCCTCACAGCTAGTCAGCCTGGGAGTCAATCCCACCTACTGAGAAGCCAAAAACAATCAAAGCTCAATTTCAACAGGAGAAGACACACAATACAAGGAACACCTCTGGTACACATGCACAGGAGAATAGGGAGACTGAGTAATTCAAATATAAAGGACACACACCACAGAAGTCCACCCAGAAAGGACTCAGAGACCTAGGGGATCTACCTATTACATTGAAGAAAGCACAAAGAGTAAGCCAGAATGGGAAAACAAATACATCCCAAGTAAAAGAATAGAAGTAACCTCCTGAATCAGTGGAACTAGAGGAAATAGAGGTAAACAACCTATTGGAGACAGAGTTCAGAACACTGATGATTAGAATGTTCAAGGAAATTAATGAGAATATAAAGAAGGATAGAGAAATCATGAAAAGCAACCAGCTAGAACTAAAAAACACAATTACTGAATTAAATAACAAACTCAATGGAAATACTAGCAGATGGGATGAAGCAGAGGATCAAATCAGTGACTTAGAAGACAAGATAGAAGAGATCATCCAAGCAGAACAACAAAAAGAAAAAAGAATGGAAAACATTGAAAATAGTTTAAGAGAGCTGGGCGACAATATCAAGCACAACAACATATACAACATAAGAATACCAGGAGAAGAGAAGGAGCAAGGGATTGAGAACATATTTGAAGTAATAATGTCTGAAAACTTTCCTAATCTGGCAAAGGACATTGACATACAAGCCCAGGAAGTGCAGAGAGTTCCACTCAAGATGATCCCAAATAGGCCCACACCAAGACACATTATAATGAAAATGGCAAGAGTTAAAGACAAAGACAGAATCCTAAAGGCAGCAAGTTACTTACATGGGCACCCCCATAAGATTATCAGCTGACTTTTCTACAGAAACTTTGCAGGCCAGAAGGGAGTGGCAGAAGGTTTTCAAAGTGATGAAAAACAAAGGCCTACAACCTAGACTACTTTATCCAGCAAAGTTATCATTTAAAATTGAAGGCGAGATAAAGAGCTTCACAGAAAAGAATAAGCTAAGGGAATTCATTATCACCAAGCCAGCATTGCAGGAAATTTTAAAAGGGCCTCTTTCAGCAGAAGATAAAAACAACCTAACTAAGGAAGACCAGAAACACAAATAACAAAATGGCAATAACTATGCTCCTATCAATAATTATATTAAATATAAATGGATTAAATGCTCCAATCAAAAGACATAGGGTGGGGTCGACCGAGTGGCATGGCAGTTAAGAGCTGGCTTAACCACCAGCGGCCTGGTTCAGATCCCACATATGAGGGCCAGTGACACTGCCCTCTACAGCTAAGATGGTGAACAACAGCTCCACCTGGAGCTGGGCTGTTGTGAGTCCCTGGGATGGCATAGCTGCAGCCCCTGCTGCAGTGGGCTGCCATAAGCTACAGTGAGTGGCTGGCAGCCAGCATGAGCGGCTGGCAGCTGCTGTGAGTGGCCGTCTAGAAGCCGGTGACCAATCTGCCTCACCTGAGAAGAACACAATGATGATACCAACATGGGCCAGTGAAGCAACGTCCTCCACAATTAGACTGAAGAACAAAAGTATGGCAACTTGTCTGTTCCCCTCCCCCATTTCCCCAATTTAAAAAAACCCAAAAACATAGGGTGGCTGAATGGATAAGAAAGCAGGACGCTTGCATATTCTGCATACAAGCGACTCACCTCAGATCAAAAGACACATACAGGCTAAAAGTAAAGGGATGGAGTAAAATATTTCATGCAAATGAAACTGAGAAAAAAGCTGGAGTGGTGATACTTATATCAGATAAAATGGACTTTAAATTTCAGAATATCATAAAGGACAAAAAAGGACACCTCATAATAATAAAAGGATTGATCCAACAAGAGGACATAATCCTAGTAAACATCTATGCACCTAACATAGGAGCTCCTAAATATATAAAACATATACTGACAGACATTAAAGACAGAGATCAACAGTAACACTATCATAGCAGGGGACTTCAACACCCCACTGTCTTCAATGGACAGATCCTCCAGACAAAAAAATCAATGTGGAAACAGCAACCTTAAATAACACATTAGATCAGCTGGACTTAACTGACATTTTCAGAGCATTTCACCCCAAAGCCACAGAATATACATTCTTCTCAAGTGCACATGGAACATTTTCTAAGATAGACCACATGTTAGGCCACAAAACATGTCTCAATAAACTTAAAAAGACTGAAATCATATCAAGCATCTTCTCTGACCACAATGCTATGAAACTAGAAATCCATTATAAGAAGAAACCTGCAAAGCTCACATATACATGGAGGCTGAACAACATGCTACTAAATAGTGAGTGGGTCAAAAATGCGATCAAGGAGAAAATCAATAGATACTTCGAGACAAACAAAAATGAAAACACCATGACCTAAAATCTCTGGGATGTAGTGAAAGCAGTCCTAAGAGGAAAGTTCATAGCAGTGCAGGCCTACCTAAAGAAGGAAGAAAAATCTCAAATCAACAGACTATCTTTACACCTAAGGGAACTCAACAACAACAACAACAACAAAAACAAACAGCAAAACAAGCCTAAAGGGAGTATAAGGAAGGAAATAATAAAGACCAGAGCAGAAATAAATGAAATAGAGAACAAAAAAAAACAATACAAAAGATCAATGAAACCAAGAGTTGGTTTTTTGAAAAGATAAACAAAATCAACAAACTCTTAGCCCGACTAACCAAGAAAAGGAGAGAGAGGACCCAAATTAATAAAATCAGAAATGAAAGAGAAGTGACAACAGATACCACAGAAATACAGAAAATGTTAAGAAAATACTATGAGCAACTATATGCTAACAAATTCGACAATCTGGAAGGAATGGATAAATTTCTAGAAGCATACAATCTACCAAGTCTGAACCAAAAACAAACAGAAACTCTGAACAGATTGATTACTGCCAAAGAAATTGAATCAGTAATCAACAATCTTTCAACAAAGAAAAGCCCTGGACCAGATGGCTATACAAGTGAATTTTATAAAACATTCAAAAAAGAATTAAAACCTATTCTCCTCAAACTATTCCAAAAAATACAGAAGGAGGGAAGGCTCCCAAAGTCTTTCTATGAATCCACTATCACCCTGATTCCTAAGTCAGACAAAGATATTACAAAAAAGGAAAACTACAGGCCAATATGCCTAATGAACATAGATGCAAAATTTCTCAACAAAATACTAGCAAACCGAATTCAGCATCTCATTAAAAAGATCATACACCACGATCAAGTGGCATTCATTCCTGGTATGCAAGGCTGGTTCAATATCCGCAGATCAATTCGTGTAATACATCACATTAACAAAATGAAAAATAAAAATTATATGATCATATCAATAGATGCATTTGACAAAATACAGCAGCCATTTATGATAAAAACTCTTAGCAAAGTGGGAATAGTGGGATCATACCTCAACATAATAAAGGCCATATATGATAAGCCCACAGCAAACATCGTATTCAATGGGGAAAAGCTAAAAGCTTTCCCCTTAAGATCAGGAACAAGACAAGGCTCCCCACTTTCACCACTTCTATTTAACATAGTTCTGGAAGTTCTAGCCACAGCAATCAGACAAGAAAATAAAATAAAAGGCATCCAAATTGGAAAAGAGGAAGTAAAATTGTCATTATATGCAGATGACATGATACTATATATAGAGAATCCCAAAGACTCCACCAAAAGACTGCTAGAACTGATAAACGAATTTGGTAAGGTAGTAGGATACAAAATTAATATTCAGAAATCAGTTGCATTTCTATACACCAATAATAAATTATCAGAAGAAGAAATCAGGAAATCAATCCCTTTACAATTGCTTCAAAAACAATAAAACATCTAGGAATCAATTTAACTAAAGAAGTAAAAGAACTATACTCAGAAAATTATGAGACACTGAAGAGAGAAATCAAAGAAGATACAAATAAATGGAAATACATACCATGCTCATGGATAGGAAGAATTAATATAGTTAAGATGTCAATACTATCTAAAGCAATATATGGATTCAGTGCAATTCCAATCAAACTACCAAGGACATTTTTCTCAGAAACAGAACTTAGAATCGTAAAATTTATATGGAACCACAAAAAACCCTGAATAGCCACGGAAATCCTGAGAAATAAGAACAAAGTGGGAGGCATCACACTACCTGACATCAAAACATACTACAAGGCTACAGTAATCAAAACAGTATGGTACTGGCATAAAAACAGACACATAGGCCAATGGAACAGAATAGAGAGCCCAGGAATAAACCCATCCATATACTGTCATTTTTAATCTATGACAATGGAAGCAAGAATTTACGTTGGAGTAAAGATAATCTATTTAATAAATGGTGCTGGGAAAATTGGACTGACACGTGCAAAAAAATGAAAATGGATCACCTACTTACACCATATATGAGAACAAACTCAAAATGGATTAAAGACTTAAATGTAAGACCTGAAACCATAAAACTCCTGGAAGAAAACATAGGGAGGAAGTTTGCAAACATTACCTTGAGTAATATTTTTACCGATATATCCCCTCGGGCAAGGGAAATAAAAGAAAAAATGAACATATGGGATTAAATCAAACTTAAAAGTTTTTTCTGTATAATTATTGCACTGTATTGTACACCTGAAACTAATTAAAAAATAAATAAATAAATAAATAAAAGTTTTTTCACAGTGAAGGAAACCATCAGTAAAATAAAAGGGCAGCCTACTGAATGGGAGAAGATGTTTGCCAAAGATATATCTGATAAGGGGTTGATATCCAAAATTTATAAACCACTCATGTAACTCAACACCAAAAAAACAAACAACCCAATTAAAAAATGGGCAGAGGATATGAAGAGGCATTTCTCTAAAGAGGACATACAGATCACCAACAGGTATATGAAACAATGTTCAACCTCACTAATCATCAGGGAAATGCAAATAAAAACCACAATGAGATACCACCTCACTCCGCTCAGAATGGCTATCATCAACAAATCAACAAACAGCAAGTGCTGGCGAGGGTGTGGAGAAAAGGGAACCCTGATGCACTGTTGGTGGGACTGCAAATTGGTGCAGCCATTATGGAAATCAGTATGGAGGTATCTCAAAAAACTGGAAGTGGAACTACCTTTTGACCCAGCAATTCCACTCTTGGGTATCTACCCAGAAGAATCCAAGATGCTAATTCGAATAAATATATGCACCCCTATGTTTATTGCAGCGCTATTTACAATAGCCAAGACTTGGAAACAACCGAAATGCCCATCGGTAGATGACTGGATTAAGAAACTGTGGTACATTTATACAATGGAGTATTACTCCTCTATAAAGAAGAATGAAATCGTACCATTTGCAATGATGTGGATGGACCTAGCGACTATTATGTTAAGTGAAATAAGTCAGTCGGAGAAAGACAAATACCATATGATCTCACTTATATGTGGAATCTGAAAAACTGAATGAATGAGCAAAGGAAAGAGAAAAAGTCTCATAGATACAGAGGAAAAACAGGGTTGCTGGTTGAGAGGGGAGTGGGGATGAGGGAGAAGCAGAAGGGATTAGACAGCATAAATAGGTAACTACAATATTGCCACAGTAATATGAAAGACAGTTTGGGGAATATAATAATGTTGTAAATATTTTGTGAGGTGTCAGATGGTCACATGTCTTGTTAGGGAGACCACTTGTTAGGGAGGCCACTTCATGGATGGAGTAGAAGCTTGATCACTGCACTTGACACCTGAAACTGATGTTGTATAATATTGTATACCAACTGTAATTGAATATATAGATAGTCACGGGATGTGGATTATACAGTGGAAGGGAGTCAAAGGAATTGTAATAGATAGTATGATATGGGGGAAGAGTGGGGTGGAGAATTGGTGGAGGGGTGTTGTCACTTTGAGGGGTAAAAAGTATAACTATTGCATTGTGTTGTACACCTGAAGCTAATTAAAAAATAAAAAATAAAGAAAAGGAAATTAAAGAAATCTGTACTGATCATAAAAATAAGTATGTTAAATAAGAAAAAAAAATCAATTGCATTTGCATATACCAATAATAAACTATCAGAAGAAGAAATTAAGAAAACAGTCCCATTTATAATTGCTTCAAGAACTGTAAAATACTTAGGAACAAATTTAACCAAAGAAGTAAAAGACCTGTGATCATAGGTCTTGTTAGGGAGACCATTTCATGGATGGAGTAGAGGTTTGATCACTGCACTGTATTACTAAAGCGGAGGTGGTATACCTACTGTAATTGAATATATATAGATAGTCATGGGATGTGGATTATACTGTGGAAGACAGTTAGAGGAAGAGTAATAGATATATATGATATGGGGGGGAGTGGGGTGGTGAATTGGGGGTGGAGGGTTGTCACTTTGAGGGGTAAAATGTATAACTATTGCACTGTGTTGTACACCTGAAACTAATTAAAAATAAAATAAAATAAAAATAATTTTTTAAAAAAAGACCTGTACTCAGAAAATTAGACACTGAAAAAGTAATAAAAGAAGATACAAAAAAATGGAAACACCCACCATGCTCATGGACAGGAAAAATTAATATAGGTAAAATGTCCATACTGCCTAAAGCAATATAGAGATTCAGTGCAATTCCTATCACGCTACCAAGGGCATTTTTCACAGAAATAGAAAATATAATCCTAAAATTTATATGGAACCATAAAAGACCCTGAATAGCCATAGCAATCCTGAGAAATAAGAAACAAGTCGGGGTATCACACTACCAGACATCAAAACATACTACAAGACTACAGTAATCAAAACAGTATTGTACTGGCATAAAAACAGGCACATAGATCAGTGGAACAAAATAGAGAGCCCAGAAATAAATCCACACATATATGGACAGTTAATCTATGACAACGGAAGGAAGAATTTACACTGGGGTAAAGATAGTCATTTAATAAATGGTGCTGGGAAAATTGGACTGACACATGCAAAAAAATGAAACTGGACCACCTCCTTACACCATATACAAGAACAAATTCAAAATGGATTAAAGACTTAAATGTAAGACCTGAAACCATAAAACTATAGAGAGTAAATTTGCAGACATTACCCTAAGCAATATTTTTATTGATACATCCCTGGGGCAAGGGAAGTAAAAGAAAAAAATAAACATAGGGTATTACATCAATCTTAAAAGTTTTTTCACAACAAAGAAAATCATCAATAAAACAAAAACGAATCCTACTGAATGGGATAATATATTGGTCAATGATATATCTGATAAGGGGTTAATATCCAAAATTTATAAAACACTCATGCAACTCAATACCAAAAAACAAACAACCCAATTAAAAAATGGGCAGAGGATATGAAGAGACATTTCTCTAGAGAGCACACACAAGGGCCGGCCGAGTGGCTCAGTTGGTTAAGAGCTCAAGAGAGTGTGCGAGCTGAGCTCTGAGCAACAGCAGTTCGATACCCAGCCCGAGCTGAACTGCCACTGAGCTGCCATCAGGTGGCAGGATGGCTCAGCTAAAAAAAAAAAAAAGCATATACAGATGGCCAATTCGAAAAAATATATGCACCCCTATGTTCATTGCAGCGCTATTTACAATAACCAAGACTTGGAAACAATTGAAATGCCCAGCGGTAGATGACTGGATTAAGAAACCGTGGGACATTAACACAATGGAGTTTTATGCAGCTATAAAGAAGAAAGAAATCGTACCATTGTAACGATATGGATAGACCCAGAGAACATTATGCTAAATGAAATAAGTCAGTCAGAGAAAGACAAATACCATATGATCTCACTTATATGTGGAATCTAAAGAACTGAATAAACGAGCACTGTAAACAGAAATAATCTTAAAGACACAGAGGAAAAACTGATGATTGCTAGATGGGACGAGGGTGGGCATGAGGGAGAAGGGGAAGGGACAAGACAACATAAATTGGTAACTACAATATTACCCAGGGATAGAAAAGACAGTTTGGGGAATATAATCAATAATGTTGTAGATATTTTTTAAGGGAACAGACGGATGCATGTCCTTTTAGGGAGATCACTTCATGGACGGTGTAGTGGCCTTACCACTGCACTGTACACCTGAAGCTGCCGCTGAACAATATTATATGTCAACTATAGTTTATTACATATATAGTCATGGGATATGGAGTATAGTGTGGGAATGGAGTCAATGGAATTGTAATAGATATGTATGATATCAAGGGTGGGGGGCAGGGGATAGGGGAGGGGGGTTGTCACTTTGTAAGGGATGGGAAGGATAACTATTGCATTGTTTTGTACATCTGAAACTAATAATAATAATAATAAATAAATACATAAATGAATAAAAGAATTAAGATAAATAAAATGAGAGAGAGGGAGGCAAAGAGAGTCCCTCAGCATTTCAAATTCTGTAGTTTGGGCAGAGAATTTATTTTGTTTCTCAAATTTCAGTGATGTCATTGAAGGAACACAATTATTTTATTTATTTTCATCAAAGAAAATAATCCATAAATACATTATTTTGTATATAAATTTAGGTGGTGTCATCTGTGCTGTCTTCTCAGGAGGTTGATAATATTTTATACTTAGTATTTACAACAGCTTTACAAAGTTGAACAGTGGTAATTCCCATTCACTGTGTGGTCCTCTTATATACTTGGAAATGATTTTTCTTTCATTTTCTTTTTTGCTACAACTACATTAAAACTTCTGCTCTACTGTTTGTAATAAATAAATAATAAATAAATAAATAAATAAATAAATAAATAAATAAAT
The DNA here is from genome assembly GCA_033961575.1 of Aselliscus stoliczkanus. Taxonomy (NCBI): domain Eukaryota; kingdom Metazoa; phylum Chordata; class Mammalia; order Chiroptera; family Hipposideridae; genus Aselliscus; species Aselliscus stoliczkanus. The sequence goes on along the minus strand of CM066732.1, from coordinate 72,658,200 downwards.
AAATTGCTACATACCTCATTGCTGAGTATCACTACAGTCACCTTCAAAGTACTCCCCTTGAGAAGCTACTCACTGACATCAGTGCCTAGTCCACCCTTCAAAGCAATTTTGGAACTCTTTTTCTGGAATGGCCATCAGGGCTGTTGTCAGATTACCTTTGATGTCCTGAATGTCATCAAAATGTCTTCTTTTCAACATTTCCTTTATCTTCAGGTAAAGAAAAAAGTCATTGGGGGCCAGATTGGGAGAGTAGGGGTGGTGTGCCAATACAGTGACTTGTTTACTGGCTAAAAATTCCATCACAGACAGTGCTGTGTGAGCTGGTGCATTGTCATAATGCAAGAGCCATGAATTGGCAAAAAGTTCAGGTCGTCTAACTTTTTCAAGCAGACTTCTCAGCACTTCCAAATAGGAAACTTGGTTAACTGTCCAATTGGTACAAATTCATAATGAATAATCCCTCTGATATAAAAAGAGGTTAGCAATATCATTTTGACTCTTAATTTGGACTGATGAAACTTTTTTGGTCATAGAGAATTAGCTGACTTTCATTGTGCACTTTGATGCTTTGTTTCGGGGTCTTATTGGTGCACCTATATTTCATCACCACTGATAACTCGGCCCAAAACATCATCTTGCCTCTCCAAAAGGTGTTGACAAACTTCAATTCTCCTTTACTTTTGTTCACTGGTGAGCTCTTTTAAGACCATTTTTGTACACACCTTTCTCATGCCAAGATTTTCAGTTAAGGTTTTCCTAACTGTCTCTCTGATCAATGTTTATTTGGTCTGCTGTGTTTTGTTTTTTTGCAGTCAGCCAATGATTTTGACGCACAATTTGATGAATTTTTGCAATGTTTTCATCAGTTTTGCTCGTTACTGGCTGCCCTGACCTCTCTTCATCAGTGACGCATGTGTCTCCCCTCAGAAAAATGTTTAATCCATTTGTACACTGCCATTTTCTTCATGCCATTATCCCCATAAATTTGGACTAACATGTCCCTGACTTCACTTCCACTCTTGCCAAGTTTAACAAGACATTTAATGTTTGTTCATTGCTCTAATTCAAGCTCAAACATTCTCTCAATGACACACAAAAACATGCAACAACAATAATGAATGCCACTCAGCAAGACACCACCACACATCAACACAAACACAGCTGTGAGACACTGATACACCAAGCTGTTTGTACAGTGCTGCCAAAGTAAGTTCACAGTGGCAAGTTCACAAATGTAACTGTCAGACCTCGTGTGGTGTTTTTATGCCAATACCATGTTGTTTGATCACTATGACCTTGCAATATAGCTTGATATCAGAACATTATGGCCAGCTATTGTTCACCTTGGGCCCGAAGAACCCCAGAAGGTACCCCGGACAGGCTGCAGTATGATCTGGGGCTGATCTGCCACTGAGAGCTTCCCAGGCCATGGCAGGCCCTCTGCTGCTTTACAAGCCTCCCACTGAGGCCTCCCACAGCTTATAAGCAGGGCTGGCTTTCAGGAGCTGAGGATGGCTCAGGTGATGTCACACTAGCTGGGCCTGGTCCAAGGGTGTCACCAAAGTTGTGCACATATGTGTGGATTTTACCAGACCAATGTGATCTCAGATTTGACCCTATGGGGGTGGGTTCAACACAAAAAAGATGGTGCCCTCCTGTAGGTTACACGTGAGGTGCGCTCCACACAAGGATAATGGCAGCTGTCTCTCTATCTGAGCCACACAACTCAGTTTTTCCCTGTATTTTCCTGGCATCATTCAACTCACCCTCCCTCCACCAGAGCCCAGGGTAAGTGCATACCAGTGAGTCTATGCACAGGCCCCGTAAGAGGATGTCTGGGTTTCAAGGCACCTTCCATCTCACCAGTATGGCCAAACAAAATCCTCACTGATTTTCACTGCGAGATGTGGGGACTCCTTTTTCTGGCTCAAGACTCCTGGGCTGGGGAGCCCGATGTAGGGCTGGGACCCCTCACTCTTCAGTGGGGCCTCCACCATCAAGGTGTCCTTCCCGGTGCTCAACCACTACCTGTGGGCATGGGGTCAGCTCGTTTCACATCTTGGCATCTCCTACCAATCTCAATGTGGGCTCTTCTTTTTTTTTTTTTTTTATGGTAGCTTTGTTTGGTTGAACTACTTTGTATTTAAGTTTTTTTGTTTTGTTTTGTTTTGTTTTGTTTTTTTTGAGGGCAGTGTCACTGGCCCTCATATGTGGGACCAAACCGGGGCCACTGGCTTCCCAAGCCAGCGCTTAACCACGGTGCCACTCGGCTGGCCCTGTGGGCTCTTCTTTATATCCTTATTTATAGGGGTTCTGTTTGGCTAATCTTCAGATGATGCTTGAGCTTGATTGTTCTATAACTTAGTTGTAATTGTATGTGATCCTGAGAGGTGGCAGGGATAGCTTTTACCTATTCTGTCATCTTGGACCTTCTCTGGCTATAATTTTTTTAAACATAAAAAATAATAAAATTTTTACAAGAATGTGGAGATATTAAAACACTTGTACATTGCTGGCGTGAATGTAAATGATGCAGCCACTGTGGAAACCAATTTGGCAGTTCCTCAAAAAGTTAAACATAGAATTACCAAAGAACCCAGCAACTCTACCCTTAGATATATACCAAAAATAACTAAAAACAGGCACACAAACAAATACATGTGCAAGAATGTTTATAACAACACTATTGGCAATAGTAAAAAGATAGAAACAATCAAAATGCCTATCAACAAATGACTGGGGGCAGCCAGATAGCTCAGTTGGTAAGAGCGTGAGCTCTGAACAACAGGGCTGCCGGTTCAATTCCAATATGGACCAGTAAGCTGTGTCGTCTATAGCTAAGATTGTGAACAACAGCTCGACCTGGAGCTGGGCTGCTGTGAGTGGCCAACAGATGGCATGAGCTGCTGTGAAGCTGCTGTGAGCTGTCGTGAGCTGCAGCCCATAGTAGGTGTGAGTGGCCAACAGTCAGCGTGAGCTGCTGTGAGCCACTATAAGCGGCCGTCCAATGGGCAGTGACCAACTGCCTCAGCCGGGAAGAGAGCAATGATCACAATACCAACATGGGCCAGTGAAGCAGCAACTGAGAACAATGAACGACTCAGAGGTGAGGGGGTGAGGGGGTGGGGGGTGGGAAACAAAAACCGAAAAACAAATAAATGGATAAACAAAACTTGATACAAGGTATGATCAAAAAGTATAATGAATGCTTAAATTTTAAAAAATTATTACAGTAAAAGACACATTGCTATTAATCCCCATCAAAATACTCCTCTTTGCTGCAGATATCCTTATCCCATCGTTCTTGCCACTTTCTGAAGCAGTTCTGGAAGTCCTCTTTAATGATTATCTTTAGTTGTACTGTCGTGGCTGCCTGCATGTCCTGAATGGATTCAAAATATTTACTTTTCATGGTCAGTTTGACTTTGAGGAAGAGCCAGAAGTCACATGATGCCAGATTCAATAAATAAGGTGGATGAGGATACACTGTAATGTTTTTATTTGACAGAAACTGTCATACCAAAAGCAATGTGTGACATTGCCTTTCTGTTGTGTTCACAAAACATGGTGAGTGCTGCTGCCAAGTGTCATCCAACAGAAATGTAGGGATCTTCAATATAGGAAGCAGAGCATCGAGCCTTATTAATAGTGTGTGACAAGTTTCAGCTTGTTTGGTGCAGTCAGTCAGGTGTGAGCTATGTTGAGAGAAGGCGTGTTTTAAGGTGTGCCGTGAATCATCCTCCATCATGACACTGCTCCATGTCACACATCACTTGTGGTATGGCAGTTTCTGTCAAATAAAAACATTACGGTGTGTCCTCATCCACCTTATTCATCGGGTCTGGCACCATGGGACTTCTGGCTCTTCCCCAAAGTCAAAATGTTTCAGGACATCAAGGCAGCCCGGACAGCGCAACTAAAGATAATCATTAAAGAGGATTTCCAGAACTGCCTCAGAATGTGGCAAGAATGATGGGATAGGTGTGTTCGAAGCAAAGGGGAGTATTTTGAGGGGATTAATGGCACTGTGTCTTTTACTGTAAATTTTTTTTTATTTAAACATTCACTATATTGTTTGATCACACCTCATGTATCAAAATAATAGAATATTATTTAGCTATAAAAAGGAATGAAGTAGTGATACTACATGTTACAACATGGATGAAACTTGAAAGAAGTTAATCACAAAAGATTAAATATTATATAATTCCACTTACATGAAATGTCTAGAGTAGGCAAATCCATAGAGAAAGAAAGTGAATTAGTGGTAGTTTAGGGCTAGGGCAAGGGAAGGGAAGAATGGGGCATGAAAGGGTGATTTAAAAAAAAAGGTATGGAGTTTCTTGTTGCAGTGACAAAATTATTCTAAAATTGACTGGTTATAGTTGTACATATCTGTGACTGTAATAAAAAGCTTTGAATTGTACAACTTAAATGGGTGAATTGTATGGTATGTGAATTATATTTCAATAAACCTGTTTAAGAAAAATGAGAAAGAGAATGAACTGCGGAAATACATACCAAAATGTTCACAATAGTGAGATTTTAAGTAAGCAAATATGGCTAGTGGCTCACATTAAGACTTTATGCAAAGGAAAAACAATTAAAAATCACTCTAGCTCTGGCCAAAATAGAGTAATAGGGACCAAATTCACCCTCCTGCCTGAAGCAACAAGAAAAAAGAAAACATGTAAAAACCATTTCAAGGCACTAGACATCAGATAACAAAGGACAGTGATCCCTAAGAGACAGGAGGCAAACAAGCTAAGCCCCCAAATTTCCTCAGCTTACTGTCCTGGGTTTTCAACAATGACGCAGGAAAGGGGAGACCAAAAAGTGCCCAGCAGACTCCCTGAGTTGAGAAGATCAAAGTGACGAGAATTCTCAGGACAGAGTACCAGAGAGGAGAAAGCTGCATAGACCTGCAGAGAGTACCTCTCAAGTATTCAGCTGATTATAGATCAACACGTGTTCCTAAGGAAATTATCCAAGGCCAGGGAAAGAACTACTCCCAAAAACTAGAGATAACCAAGCCTGGTTTTCACATGGGACCAGGAATAGTACCTATTCCCACTGACCAGACTGGGAAACCCCATGATTCACAGGGCACTGCGGGGAGAACACAGAAGGGTCTTACCTGTGTGTGGGGGATAATGGATCTTAGACAAGCACTGCTGCAGTCATACCTAACAAGCCTTACAAGTAAGAATATCCACAATATATAAAGAATTATATGCTCTAAAAACTCAATAATAAGAGAACAAACAATCCAATTAAAAATTGAAGAATAAATCTGAACAGACACTTCAAAGATATACAGAGGCCAAATAAGCACATGAAAAGATGTTCAACATCATATGTCATTATGAAGATGCAAATTAAAACCATAATGAGGTAAACCTCACACCCACTCAGATGGCTCCAATTTAAATGACTGATCATACCAGTGTTGATAATGTGAAACAATTGGAATTTTCATGAAATAATGGAGGGAACGTAAAATACTACAATCATTTTGGAAAAGAGTTTTATGGTTTCTTAAAAGACATCTACCATATAATCTAGCCATTCCCTTTTACATATTGATCCAAGAGAAAGCATATGTTCATACAAAGACATACAGAAATGTTCATGTGTTTGTTATAGATAAAACCTGAAAATAATGCAAATATCTATCACCAGGTGAGAAGACAAATTCTTAAAGTGGAATAATACTCAGCAGTATAAAGAATTAAACGATTGATATATGACATAACACAAGTGAATCTCAAAATAATTATGCTGAGTGACAGAAGCCAGACGTAAAATAAGTGCACATACTGTATGGTCCCATTTATATAAAATTCTATAAAATGCTAACTGAACTATAGCAACAGAAATAGATCAATGATTGCCTGGACATGGGCAGGAAAAGGACAAGGAAGGATGGAAGAGGGATCATACCAAAGGCGTAAGGATGATTTCATAGACATATATAAATATCAAACCTTTTCCAGTTGTGCACTTTAAATAGGTACAGTTTATTGTGTATCAATTAAACTTCAACAAAGCTATATGAATAAAAAGGTCATCTCAAGAAAAAGTTCACAATTTTCTGTTATACAATGAAATCCATATTTTACACCATACATTTTACCTAATTTTTCTAAATAAAAAAATAACATAAAAATGAATCATGGTAATTTATAATAAAAGAAGTGTTAGAGATTATTTAATATATCCCCCTCTTTTTCAATTGAGGAAATTGAACCCTAGGGAGGTCAAAATTACTCCTGTGAGTACTCTTTTAACACTCCATAATTCTTTAATGTTTCACACATTATAAATAAAATGTTCTCTGTGAACATGGCAGGCTATATGTGTTATTACAAACACTCCTGCAGCTCATTCTCTTTTCATTTGCTAGGTAAGTATATTCGTAAATGTATACGTCTTATTTGAATTATTTGCACACTGTAACAGTATTTACTTAGTGACTCTACGATTTAAAATGAAATGCATTTTTTATGTGAATAAATTTGACATATCTGTCTGGTAACAGGAATCTTACAAACTAGCTTTCATAATATTTTAATTTCCTTCTTACCACAGATTGTGTAAAAAGCCATAGACCATATCTTTACATTGGCTATATAATTAGATGTTTATATAGTATGTATACTTAAAAGAATCTAGGTTTATTCCCAGCTGTGGCCAGTTGAACTAAAAATAATTTTGGTGTCAGCAACATGAAAATATGTCAAGATTGCAAACAGTCTTAAAAAGCAAAGTTAGGTTTTTTGAAACTATTCTTTGCTACAGAAATCTAATAACCAAGAGTTCCTTTCGAATACTAATGTAGTTGTTATTCATTATAAGAATATGGGAGACACATTCAGAGATGCATTTTTTAAAAATAGGCAAGAGAACTTATGTTTTCTACTGTAGTAAACAATACAAATCTACACACTGTATTGAACTTTTTACTCCCTATCTCAAACTCCTTGTTTTCTCCCCTTTTCCCCAAAAACAAAACAAAAAAACAAACAAAAGAAAAATGACATATAATATGAGTAGTCGCTCCATGTTTCCTCAATTCCCACTTTGCTCAAGGACATACAGCTGGGCAGTAGAGAGAAGAGTGAATTGAAAATCTGAAGGGCTTAATATTTTTGCTCCAATCTATGATTTACCCAAATCCAGTGGTTTTAAGAGGAAAAATGCTCAATAAATATGTATAAATACACATAGTTACAACATCTACTTTCTTCAGCAACGTTCATAAGACAGTCTGAAACGTTTCCCAGATGTGCTGTGCTAAGCAAACACTAAGTAACAATAATCCTTTTGCTCACTCCTGAGGAGGGAGTTTTCAAACGTTGAAAGAGAACTGAGGATAATGGCATTGGGCTGTGCGAGCCTTGGTCTTCTATGAGAGTGCCTTTGCAGCATTTAGCGCTTACAATGGATACATGGCCGATTCTCCTACCTGGTAAAAGCCTCAGTCCCCGTTCCTGCTAACATTTCACTCTATGTAGTGTAATATAGGTTTTTAAATGCTGTTTTGACCCAGCTTTGTGGCCATAGCTAGAGGCTGGCCATTTCCCCTCCTTAGTTGCCAATTAAGTCTACACCCCAACCACCTCCATATAGGCTCTCACACTCCAGGCGACTGCACACCTGCTCTAATTGTGATAGGGCCAGGTACAAGCAAGGCAAGCAGGGACAGCCCCTATGCCCCACAGCCCACTGAACTTATTCAAATTGCCAATTCTAAACGTGCTGGCCCTGCCTCATATTTTCCTTCCCTCAGAAACCACAATAAAGGTGCTCGTCCATAGCTCCCCTCCCGCCCTCTGCCTCATTACTGATACTGTGTTTCCCCTGAGTAGCCTTGAGTGGAGCACTGTTCTCTCCAAGGAACTATGAGTACAACAAACTATAAAACTCTTTCTGGTTTCTCTCTCTGGATCTGTTTCGGCTTCATCATCCTCTTCCAAGGTAATATAGTTAAATTGGGAGGGAAGGAAGGAAGGAAGGAAGGAAAGAAGGAAGGAAGGAAGGAAGGAAGGAAGGAAGGAAGGAAGGAAGGAAGGAAGGGAGGGAGGGAAAGGAGAGGGGGAGGGAATTTAATCACCACTTAACTTTTTATTTTTGCTAAAATTCAACTCAAATCAACACTAACATCTTTATGAGAGAGCTTTGAGATGTGTCAAGAGTTTACAAAAACTAAGCTATGTCTATTACATATTGAGCACTTACTATGTCATGTGCTTATATCCTATTACATTGCCTCATGTAATTTTGAAAAAAGGCTAGTGAGGTAGAACTACTCATGCAGGAATCTGAGGCACAGAGAAACATTAAAAATTGTCTAAAATGACAGAGCTAGCAAATGGGAAAGCTGGGATTTGAACCCAGGTTTCTGTAAATGCAAACCTTAATTTCTGAAACACTGAGTGATACTACCTCTAAGTAGCTGTTCATCCAACAAATGTTTATTGAGCACCTATTATATGACAAACATTGCATTATGTGTTAGCAAAAAAGACACCAAATTGATGCCCAAGATGCTTACTTTCTCGTAACAGAGTAGTTATTTTATCTAGAAGAACCAGACAACTTCGTTTAAGTATTAGGTGGAACTTTACCCAGGCCGCTCCAGAAATATAACAATTTACTTGATTAAGTATCACCTCATAGGGTACAAACTGATTTCTACCACTGTTATCCTTTGCCGCCTCCCTTTACACACACACACACATACCATTCAACTTGCTCTTTTGGATAGTTCTTCCTCTGCCCAAGGATGAAATCTCAAGAAAATCCCTTAACTTTTTTCTGACTACTCTCAAGTACTAAAAAGTCCTCAGGTCACTTTTAGCCAAAAGAAATGTCTCATTCAGTCACTGAAATGTGTAGTGCAGGGCAATACTCAAACCCTGTATGTCATATAAAGTTAAAACTTCGCACCTCGAACTGATCCAGCCTAGAAATTCTGTAGAGAGGGGGCCAGGTGTGGTCCCTGGCACCTGCTTCATTCAAGTCCTTGCTTTACCGTCTTCTCCTTCCTCTTTCTCTATGGCTTCTGACCCTCTTGTGAGTCCACAGGACTTGAGAATGGTTGCCTGACCACAGCTTCTTTATTAAGGATCTGGGGCCACTTTAGTAGCTAGCTATCATCTGATACATAGTATCTAGCTATCAAACTGATACAAAATCAGTTTACTGGGGGAAGCACACTTTCAAAGAATCTTTTTCTTTTTGAACACATAAGCGCTATGATGATATCAGGAATGCCCCAATTATTCATGAATCATTTCAACAAACTTGCACATCACATTTAAGACAGTCATTTCTTATATCCTGGAAAAGAATAGCAGATATGGAGACTCCTTATAAGACTGTGGCAATACCTCTCCTGATTTTAATTCCTCAGGAAGTAAAGATGGACAATATGAGCTAGTAGCTGCAGCAAATTAGATACTCCTGAAGAGATTAAAGATTTAATGACACAGGGTGACATGAAAAGGCAACATACAGCAAGTCTAGTGGCAGCATTCCTCACCAAAGTGCTTTGTTACATTCATAAAAGAATCAATGAAGTTAAAGATAACCAGCAAATGAGTCAAAGATTTAGACTCTGATTGGAGCCTCTTCCAACAGGCTTGTAACTTCTACTGTACAATATTTATTCTGAGTTTTTCTTTGTGACAACAGTAAAGATCTCCATTAATCTTTCACCACCGATTTATACTGACTACAGGACTACTTGTTTCTGTCATCAAAATCTCTTTGAAATTTGTTATGTCTGTTTTTGTGTGTTTCAACATTCTGTAATTTAGCTCTATTCCCAGGATATGTGTGATGGCCTTTAAATTTTCACTGCCTTTTGTTCTGAAAGCAAAGTAGGATAAGCTAAAAGTGACTGAGTAATAAAAAATACTTATCTTTCTATCTTCCAGATTATCAGGGGAAATTGAAATAGAGGAATTGCATAGGAAAGTCTTTGATAAGAAACAATATAAAAAAAATACACCATTATTTTTAATGTAGCTAGTTTCTTAAAAGAAATAGTTCCAAAAACAGTTCTTTGTCTTCTTCTAAAAGAGTGATTTTTTTAGGAAGTTATTCTATATATTATACATATGTTTTATGTTTCCTTACTAATTTTTTACTAGAATTGGGGAAAAACTAGCTAATTTGTGACTCACTATTTTAATAGAACGATTATTTGTTAAAGTGACGTTTGGGATTTGATTACAGTTTTTTGTTGTTGTTGTTTTTGTTTTCTAGCTGAGCCATCCTGCCACCTGTTGGCAGTTCAACGGCAACTCAGCTCGGGCTGGCCTTGAACCGCTGTTGCTCAGAACTCAGCTTGCACTCTTGAGCGAGCTCTTAACCAACTGAGTCATTCGGCCGGCCCTTGATTATAGTTTTAGTGCATGTAAGATCAAATTGAAGTCCCTTTTATGAAGAGACAAATGTGTGAAATTTAAACATGATTTTAGAAAAATAACATATACACTGCCAACAGTTAACTTTGACAAGGTAAATAAAACCCTAATTCACTAGCTTGAAATTATTTAGATATAAACAGGTATTTACTCCCTTGCCTGGCATCTATATGTTTTAAAAATGTGACCCAAGGGCCAGCCGAGTGGCGCGTTGGTTAAGAGCTGGCTTGGAAAGCCAGCAGTTCTTGTTCCGATCCCGCATATGAGGGCCAGACACTGCCCTCTACAGCTAAGATGGTGAACAACAGCTCCACCTGGAGCTGGGCTGCTGTGAGTCCCTGGGTCAGCAGCAGTAGACTGCCATATGCTACAGTGAGCCAGCGTGAGCGGCTGGCAGCCGGTGTGAGCTGCCAAGAGCAGCTGTGAGCTGCCTTCCAGAGGCCGGCGACCGATCTGCCTCACCCAAGAAGAGTGCAATGATGATACCAATATGGGTCAGTGAAGCAATGTCCTCCAAAACTAGACTGAAGAACAAAAGGACAGCAACTTGTCTGTTCTCCTTCCCTGATTCCCCAATGCTGTTCCTCTCTCCCAATTCCCCAATAAAATCTTTAAAAAAAAAAATGTGATCCAAATAAAACTGGTTCATTGCTGAATGACTACAGAGTCTCACTTTAAGTTTACAGTAGTCTGACACAGTAGTCTAAGCACAGTAGTCTGACAGTGTAAGTTTTTCTTCAAAACAATGATTTTTTTTTTTTAATTAAAATTTACTGGGGTGACAATTGTTCACAAAGTTACATAGATTTAAAGTGTACAATTCTGTAATACATCATCTATATATCACATTGTGTATTCACCACCTAGAGTCAGTTCTCCTTCCATCACCATATATTTGATCTCTTTTACCCTCTTTTACCATCCCTCTCCCCCCTTACCCTGTGGTAATCACTAATCTATTGTCTGTGTCTATGAGTTTTGTTTTTTCATTTGTTTTTCTTGTTCTTTTGTTGTTTTCAGTTTTATATACCACAATATCAGTGAAATCATATGGTTCTTGACTTTTTCCATCTGAGTTATATCACTTAGCATAATAATGTCAAGATCCATCCATGTTGTCGCAAATGGCATTATTTCATCGTTTCTTATGACAGAATAGTATCCCATTGTGTACATATACCACATCTTCTTTATTCAATCATTAGCAAAGGACACTGGTTGTTTCCATGTCTTGGCCACCATAAATAAAGCTGCAATGAACATAGGAGTACATATGTCATTACAGATAAGTGCTTTCAGATTTTTTGGTTATACCCAGGAGAGGGATTGCTGGATCATATGGTAATTCTATTTTTAATTTTTTGAGGACCTCCACACTGTCTTCCATAGTGGCTGCACCAATCTGCATTCCCACCAACACTGTATGAGGGTTCCTTTTTCTCCACAGCCTCTCCAACACTTGTTAGTATTTGTCTTGTTGATGATAGCCATTCTAACTGGTGTGAGGTGATATCTCATTGTAGTTTATATTTGCATTTCTCTGATGATTAGTTATGTTGAGCATCTTTTCATATGTGTATTGGCCATGTGTATGTCCTCTTTGGAGAAATGTGTATTCAGGTCCTCTGCCCATTTTTTAATTGGATTGCTTGTTTTTTGTTTTTTGTTTTTTGCTCTTGAATTGCATGAGTTCCTTATATATTTTGGATATTAGCCCCTTATTGGAGGCGTTGTTTGCAAAAACCTACTCCCATTTTGTTGGTTGCCTCTTTATTTTCTTGATGGTTTCTTTTGCTGTGCAGAAGCTTTTTAATTTAATATAGTCCCATTCATTTATTTTAGCTTTTACTTCCCTTGCTTTTGAGGTCAAATTCATAAAATGCTCTTTGAACCCAAGGTCCATAAGTTTAGTACCTATGCTTTCTTCTATGCAGTTATTGTTTTAGGTGTTGGTTTGGGTCTTTGATCCATTTTGAGTTAATATTGGTATATGGTAACAAATAGCAGTCTAGTTTCATTCTTTTAGACATGGCTTTCCAGTTCTCCCAGCAGCATTTATTGAAGAGGCTTTCTTTTCTCCATTGTATGTTTTTGGCCCCTTTGTCAAAAATTATCTATCCATATTTATGTGGGTTTATTTCTGGGTTTTCAATTCTATTTCATTGGTCTGTGTGTCTGTTTTTCTGCTAATATCATGCTGTTTTGATTATTGTTGCTCTGTAGCACAAGCTGAAGTCAGGGTGTGTGATATCTTCAGCATTATTCTTTTTTCTTAGGATTGCTTTAGCTATTTGGGGTCTTTTGTGATTCCATACAAATCTGATGATTTTTTTTGTTCTATTTCTTTAAAAATGGCATTGGGGTTTTGATGGGGATTGCATTAGATCTGTATATTGCTTTGGGTAATATGGCCATTTTAACTATGTTGACCCTTCTAATCCATGAACATGGAATGTCTTTCCATTTCTTTGTGTCTTCTTTAGTTTCTTTTAAAAATGTCTTATAGTGAAGGACCTATAGGTCCTTCACATCCTTTGTTAAGTTTATTCCTAGGTATTTTATTCTTTTTGTTACAGTTACAAAAATAATTGTTGTGGTTTGGGTTTTTTTCTTTCTTTTTCTGAAATTTTGTTGTTAAGATATTGGAATGCAATGGATTTTTGTATGCTGATTTTGTAGCCAGCAATTTTACTGTATTCATTTATTGTTTCTAATAGCTTTTTGGTGGAGTCTTTATGGTTTTCTGTATAAAGAATCATGTCATCTACAAACAGTGACAATTCAACTTCTTCAATCCCAATTTGGATGCCTTTTATTTCTTTCTCTGCCTTATTGCTCTGGCTAGGACTTCCAATACTATGTTGAATAACAGTGGTGATAGGGGACAACCCTGTCTCGTTCCTGAACATAGAGCAAAAGGCTTTTTACCATTAATTATGATATTAGCTGAGGGTTTATTATATATGGCCTTTTCATGATAAGGTATTTTCCTTCTAGTCCCAATTTATTAAGTGTTTTAGTCAGAAATGGATGTTATATCTTGTCAAATTCTTTTTCTACATCTATTGATGTAATCATATGATTTTTATCTTTTACTTATTTACATGGTGTATCACATTGATCGATTTGTGTATGTTGAACCATCCTTGTACCCCTGGAATGAACCCCACTTGATCATGATATATAATGCATTGTTATATTCGATTTGCTAGAGTTTTGTTTAGGATTTTTGCATCTGTATTCATCAGAGATATTGGTCTACCATATGACCCAGCAATCCTTCTCCTGGGTATATAACGAAAAAATCCGTAAAGATATATGTGCTCAATGTTCATTGTAGCTTTATTTATGGTGGCCAAGACATGGAAACAACCAAAGTGACCTTTGATAGATGAGTGGATAAAGAAGATGTGGTATATATACACAATGGAATACTATTCTGTCATAAGAAAAGATGAAATTATGCCATTTGCAACAACATGGATGGATCGTGACATTATTATGCTAAGTAAAATAAGTCAGACAGAAAAAGTCAAGGACCATAAGACTTCACTGATATGTAGAATATAAAACTGAAGGTAACAAAGGAACAAGACAAACAGAGAAACAAAAACTCATAGACACAGACAACAGTTTAGTGGTTACCAGAGAGTAAGGCGGGAGGGGGAATGGTAGGTGAGCACAAATGGGGTCAAATATATGGTGATGGAAGAACTGAGTCCGGTGGTGAACACATAATGCAATACATAAATGATATATTATAGAATTGTACACTTGAAACCTATGTAGTTTTGTTGACCATTGTCACCCCAATAAATTTTAATAAAAATTAAATTTAAAAAGTTTTAAACAGAAACTATGTATTTCTTTAAAAATACATAATTTGCTAGTTGCCAAGATGGAGTAACATGGATCAGATTTATTTTCTGACCATAAACAATTTAGAAAATCCAGAAAAACATATAAAATGACAATTTTCAGACAAAATGTAAGACAGGACTGTAATCCATGAAAGAAGACAAACAAGAAAAATGAGTCCTATTATTGCTAAAGCTTATATCCTGGGAGGCAGTTACCAGGCTACAATGAGGGGGATAGGAGTAGGAAGTTAAAAAAGAGCTGGGCAGTCTTGCTAAACTGAGGAGACAGAGATGAGAGCCGAGGAAAGTCAAGACAGCTAGAATTTGTAGGGTAGAGTACAGGAAAGGAGAGAGCTGCACAATAAGAGAGCTCTAGGAATCTGCAGAGGGGTCCTTTTGAGTCTGTGCTGAGATAACTACACAGTAGAGAAAAGCTTCTGGAAGAGAGTAGTCAGAACAATTCTTAAGCACACAGTGCTGGGAATAGTTTGTGTTCCCACCAGCCAGAGTGAAAAGGTCTTATAATAAATCAAGCATCAAGTAAAATCTTCAAAAGTGTATTGCCTAAATAATGGAGTGACATTAGCTATAGATTAAAGGCCTAACAAAATTAAAAGTAGACCTCAAAATGTCCCAACCGATAAAAAGTAGCTATACTGAACACCAAAATAAAATCCAACAATATTAAAAGAAAAACAAAGTCCAGCACCAGGAATGTACGATTTACAATGTCTAGCATCCAATAAAAAATTGCCAGGACTACAAAAAGCAGGAAACTGTAACATATAACAAGAGGAAATATCAATCAATACAAACAGACTCAGAAACAGATGGTAGAGCTAGTGGACAAGGACGTTTAAAATGTTTCATATTTCAAGAAAGGAGAGAAAATATGAGCATGCTGAAGAGAGAAATGGAAGATACATATATAAAAAGAGAACCACACCAAGCTTTTAGAGATAAAAAATATATTTCAAACTTAAAATACACTAGATGAAATCAACATCATATTAGTACTGCAAAAGAAAAGATTAGCAGATTTGAGGACATCATCAAACAAACTATTCAATATGAACATAAAAGAAAAAAAAAAATCAGTGATCTATGGAACAATATCAGGAACTCTAATATATCTGAAATAGTATACAAGATTACAGGAGCAGTGAACAGACAAAAAAAATATTTAAATAAACAATGGCATCTTTGAAATTGCATGAAAAAATATATAAATCCACAGATCCAAGCTCAGTAAATGCCAATCAAAATGAATACCAAAAAAAAAAAAAAAAAAGCACATCAGAATCAAATGGCAAAATGCCCATTGATAAGATCATAAAAGCAGTCAGGAGGGAAAAGGACACATTATGTGTAAAGAAACAAGGATTAAAATGATAGCATCCTTATCAAAAATGATTCAAACTGAAAGACAATGGAGATACATTATACTACTGAAAGAAAAAAGAAATTGTCACCTAGAATTCTTAAGCCAGAAAAAAGTGTCTTACAAAAATAAAGGCAAATAAAGACTTTTTTTCCAAAAAAATAAAAGTGTAGAGAATTTATCCCTACCACCTGTCCTAAAAAAAAAAAAAAAAGTGAAAGAAATTTCTTTAAGCAGAAGGAAAATGAATGATACCAGAGAAAAGTTTCATTCTACACAAAGGAATAAAGATTGCCAAATGGTAAACAAAAGCATACTTTATCTCATATTTAAAATCTCTTTAAAAGATCATTGGCATTTTAAAGCAAAAATAACAATAGTGGATTGTGTGGTTTATAGCCAATGTCAAAGTACAATGTATAACTATAATAGTACCAAGGCTGGGAGGCAACAAATTGAAGTACATTTTTGTAATGGTCTTACAGTACAGGGGAAATGTTATATAATAGTATTGAAAGTAGTCTGATAAATTAAAGACATATATTGTAATGCCTAGAGGAACCACTAAAATATAAAAATAAAATAGAAATAGCTAAGAAACTGACATTAAAAATAGAATGAAATTTTTCAATACTGAAGTAATGCAAAGGAAATTAAAAAAAAAAGGAACAAAGAGCAGAAGAAACAAATAGCAAACAAGTAGCAAAGCAGTAGCTTTAAGCCCAGCTGTATCTCTAATTATACTTAACATAAAAGGCCTAAGCACAATAGAAATGTAAAAATTGTCAAATTGGATGAAAATGAAGCCCCAACTATATGATATGTACAAGAAACCCATTTTAAATTTTAAAAACTAACAAGTTAAATTTTAAACGATGGAAAAAATGCAACAATTAGTCATAAGAAAAGTGGTATGACTATACTAGTATAAGAAGAAAAAAAAGCAGATTTCTGAAAAGAAAATATTTCCAAGGGTAAAGAGGTTCCTTTCATGATGATAAGGAGCTGAACTACTTAAGAGGATAGAACAGTCCTAAATGCTTATGTATCTAATAACAGAGCTTTAAAATTCATAAAGCAAAAATGGGTAGTACAACAAGGAGAAAGAGAGAACTCAAAAATTATAACTAAAAAATCAGTACTCATCTCTCAATTATGGTAGAATAAGTGGACAGCAAATAAATAAGGATATAAAAGACTTGAATTCTACTATAAACTAACTTGGCTTAATTGACATTTATAGAAAACTACACCCCCAAAACGACAGATTAACATTCTCTTTAAGGGCACACAAGTCTTTCACAAAGGTAAACAATATTCTTTACCATAATGTCTTAATAAATAGATAAAGATTGAACATACAAAGTATTTTTCTGACCACAATAGAATTAAACTAGAAATTTTAATAGCAAAAAAAATTGCTGAAGTCTCCATGCATTTGGATATTAAACAACATATTTATAAATAAGTCATGGGTCAGAGAAGAAACCACAAGAAAAACTACAATATATTTTGAACTGTGAAATTTTAAAAATACAACATATCCAAATGTGTGGGATGCATGTAACAGATTCTTTAGAGGGAAAAATAAGTGCTTATATTAAAAAAGAAGAAAGGGCTAAAATCCATGATATAAGCTTTCACATTAGTAAACTATAAAAAGAAGAGCAAATTAAACTCAAAGGAAGCACAAGGAAAGATGTAAGAAAGATTAAAGCAGAAATCAATGAGTTAGAAAACAGAAAACACTAGAGAAAATTAATGAAACCAGAAGAAGTGGTCCTACAATGTAGGCCTTCCAGGATGTGATTCTAGAACTGGATCCCTCACTGGTCAGACAATAGGCAGGCCCCAGGATGATAAAAGTGTGTGCTCACATCACAATTGCAGTGACTCTTAACCTGGGCTGAACTGGGATGAAATGGGGCACAGGTGGGAAGGGGAAGCATATATGATTATTCAGTGATTCTGGCAGTTGAGCCTTTTTCACTCGTTTGTATTTTCTTATTTTTTTATGACTAACATAAATTACTTTTCCTAGTTAAAAAAAAAAAAAAATTAAAGAAAAAAAATGCATGTCTAAGATTTGGCAGTGTCAGGGATAGGCACCATGAAGAAATCTCTAAGGTCAAAAGAGTTTAACCTACACTTAAATATCAGAATAATCGCATTTTAGAATCTCAAAGTTTAGAAACTTCAGGGATAAACCAAATCAAGTAGTTTAGTTTACAGATGAAGAAATATACAAATAAATACAGAACTAAAGAGGACTTTCCAGGGTCACACTAAGGTTTGTAGAAAAGCTAAAACTAGAACTAACAGTAACCAAAATTTTCCAACTATAAATGAGAACACATAATCTCACTAGGTTCTGGCATCAGTTTCAGGTGAAAAAGATAGTCTGAAAAATAAAGTTTGGAGGTTAAAAAAAAAAACTTGGCATCATCAGAACATTTAGGTAATTTATGGACTTAATGGGACCTAATATTTAAAATTGGGACTGTTTGAAATATATTGCAAAGCACATAAAATGTTCTTCAGTGTAACCCATCCTCAAAATGCTTTACAAAAAAAAAATATTGAGCCTGAATAATTTTTTGCACATGATTCTCTCATCCTTCCTCCTTCAATTCAATTATAAATCACCAGAAGATAAGGATTTTCTCTTAGCTTGATCATCTCCCTGCAAAAATCCCCCATAAACATTCACTGAATATTTGTTGATTTTGGTTCTGTATACAGGCACAGAGAGCTAAAAGGAGGAAATTTCAAAGAGCTTTCACTATGATCCCAACTTTCCTACTAAATGTCTCATGAGAATTATTCTAGATTATGCACCTGAGAGGTAGATAAAAATTTGGGGGGAAAGCTCTGAGTAACACCTTAGGCCTTGCTATCTCTCTGTGTGCCCTCTGGAAAGAGTGTGCTCTAAGCACGTCCACTGGTCCTACAGGCCATGTTGTCACAGGCAGTTAGTAGGATGCATTGTCCTTTTTTTACACTCTCTGCCAATAATCCTCCCCACCAAGGATGACCGAGGGGAATGGTTGCCCTTAATTGCCCTGTCCAGCACCCAGCAGACCTCAGCAGCATGGCCACCCACATGCAGCTTGCATGGACACTGAAGCTAGCGTGCACCCTCATTCTGCTCTTGTTAGCATGCTGATAGGACTACAGTGATCATGATTTATTCAAGCTAAGCCCAAATTCTTCATGAAGGAAAAAAAAAAAAAAAAGGACCTGGCTAAAAGGGAAGAAAGAAGGATAGAGTTAGACTTCCCACACAAGACTCCTTACAATTTAAATTCTGACTGTAGCTTTACCAATCTCAAGTGAAAACATAAAAAGAAACAGAAAGAGCAAGGGGAAAGGCAAACTCAGACACAGCATGGCAAATTGGAAAAGAAATCTGCAACGTGGAGTCCCCAAAGACAATGAGCTTAATTATTCCATAGGCATCCAATGCATTCAGTGTATATTAATTGACTTTACTGCTAATTAGACTAAATAGGCTTAAACATGTCTATACAATCAGTACATTGTATAAAGCATTTATTTTCAGTGGTGTTTTGATAGCAATTCAGGTCTTATCTTACATTGTAGAAGACATTTTCTTTTGATATTTAGAGTACTCAAGGAGAATATTATACTTAAACATCTGTGGGGGAATCTACACATGAAAAAAATCAAATATAAATTATTATGTAATTTCTTCCAATTCTGTAATCCTATATTCTGCCTCTATACATTTCTTCATAGCTATGTGTAGGCTTTAAATTCATTTTGATAAATGTGTTTGAAGATGAAATTCTATGCTGTTCCATAAAAAAATAATTTTAAAAATGAAGTTGCAAGGAAACTAGTGATTAATTAACTGATAATTAAGAGAACCTAACATGGAGAAGATTTCTAGTAATTATACCAAGGTTCTTGAAATAGGCTGAAAAGAAACAGGCTTCATCACTGAGCAGCGCATCCCTGGAAACACTCAGCTGGAAGCTAAGTGATCAACGAAGCTAGAAAAAAGGAAATTCCTGTACTGAAGAGGCTGTTGGGTGAGGTGATTTCAGAGGTCCTTTCCAAACAACACTTGTATCATCTACTTGAATTTCTAATCAAGGTTCCATGGAAATTAAGACAGAATGTGACCTAATTGTTTAGGGATTATCACCCTTGGGCAAGGAAGAACTCGATATCTCATTTCCTTTGTACGGAGTACTGGTTGATGGTAGGATCCACTCGTGACTGGATAAGTCTATGGAGCTTGAGACACAGGCTCCCTTGTCTGCTACCTCTGAGTTGGCTGTTAATTGCAAAGGCCTTCACGTATCCCCCTTTTTTCTGCTGAAGAGCTGACTTACAAACTCCTTTGTTGGAAGAACTACAAATATCAACTCTCTCCCTAAGAGTCTTCCATACAGAAACCAAGTGGACCTCATCACTACTGCTTGTGGTGACTACCTCTTACTTCAAGTGTCCTACCTATTCTCTACAACTGACTTCTTGGGGTTACATGGAGAGTGGAAATCTCTGGTGCAGTGAAACCAGTACAACTGCAGTCTCAATGTGGGACACCATAAGGAAACAGCCCTGGAATAAACATGCTGAGTGAGGCAGCCAGGGTTACCATGGAGGGTTGTGCATTTATGCACTCCACAAAGGCTCCATATTCAAGAGGCAACACTCACATCACAGACAGCTTTATCATTTCGAACTATTGTCAGATTTTTATCATAATTTATTGATTCCAAAAACAGGTAATTTGTCTACTTATTATGATAATTTTCTAGCAGATGGCAGCACTGTATCTTGTTCTAAAAAAAAAAAAATCGGTATATTGCAACTATTCCCTGACAAAGGGGACACACAAGTTTGAAACGCAAAAGACCTTGTCAGTCAAACATCTAAAATGGCCTGTGTTTTTACACAAGGAATTACATATCTGTCTAGTGCACTGAGAGGTAAGTATCTGAAAATGTGAGCCCAAAAGTCCTCTATTGGTATTAGTGCACAGGTTAAATGTCATGCTGTGTAGTGGAGGTCATAAGTTGAATGTGTTATTTGTTTACTGTATCAGAATTGTATTAGTCCAATAACCTAAATCTATAAATACAAGGTACTTTCATGATGATGTCAATCACTGTGGAACAAATCTTTATTTCCCATTAATAATACATAAAGTAAGTATTTCTTAGACATAAGTTAGAGATTACTATGTAATCATTCATTTAATATGGCAATTGATCACTTTTTGTTATGGAAACTGTGGCAGTACAAAAATTAACTCCTGTTAAAACATTACAGTCTCCTGCCACAAAAGATATTATTTAATACTATATGTGAAATGTGCAGGAATCAAAATTCAGTCAAAAGTGCCCTTGAAAGAATCAAAAGGAATAAGAAATTATTTGAAGAAACATGAAGCAATACTTCTTATTAAAATTATATCATTAATGTTGAACTGATTGCAGTTTCTGGACTCTGACACCAACTTCTCCAACACTGAATTCCCAGAAAAAAGAGGAAGGTTGATTTCACCCATAAATCTCACTATCAGCCCACCTATGTTCCAAAACTAAATTTCGAAAGCAATTTTTTCCTATATTCACCATAACAATATTGTTTTTAAAAGGCTATGATAATGAAGAATATTGTGGCCTTTCTATTGTTCTAGATATTTGCTACTCAAAGTATAGTCCATGGACTAGCAATATCAACTAACAACTGGTTATCTGGGAGATTCTTCGAATTGCAGGATCTCAGGCCCCACCAGACTTATTGAATTGGAATCTGCATTTTAACGCTATCTCCAAGGAATTCAAATGCACACTACAGTTTGAGAAGTACTCCTCCAGATGTCATATATAATTTGAAAATTATGATGAATGTGAACAACTACAACTATGTAAAAAAATTGCAGTTTATATTGACTGATGACCATAGTAAGGAATATGATAGTGTTGTGATATCAATAACTTTAAGTTGATTTTGAAAAATCGGTTATAACTTTCATTAAAATATTACCTGGTGATTTAAATGTCACCAGGCACATAAAATGTCCCTGGTGATTAGTAATGGCATACATCTTTTAAGCCAGTCACAGACAGACAAATACTGCATGATCCCACATATGTGAGGCATCCAAAATAGTCACATACATTGAAGCATAGAGTGGAATGATGGCTGCCAGGGACTGAGGGGAAGGGAAATAGGGAACTGCTATTAAACAGGTACAAAGTTTTGATTGTGCAAGATTGAGGTCTGGAGAGCTGCCGCTCAACGTTGTGCCTATTGTGAACAATGCTGTATTGTATGCTTATAAATTTGTTAAGAAGGTAGATCTCATGTTAAGTGTTCTTACCATAATTTTTTTTTAAAGTTGTATAACAGCATGGGCAATATGGTCAAATCTTTCTTCAAAAGCTATTATATATTTGAAAATCAAATATAGAGGGTGCCAGAAAAAATGTATACACATTTTAAGAAAGGAAAAAACTATTACAATTGTAATACTCAATAAATAGCAATAATAAAAGATGAATACAAGTCATGTTTGACTTCTGCAATTATAAGAAGTACTCAAAGTGGTTACCATTAGCACCCAGACACCTGATGACAGCGAACTACTGCTTCAGCAATGTTGATCAAAGTGTCCACTTCTATACATTTTTTTGGCACCCCTGGTATATATGTATATGACAATATGCTTTCAGCAATAATTTATCAGACACATCCAAATACTTTTATAGCTCTAAGGATATATTTAACTTTTCCAATATTACGCATCAATGGAGAAAATATCTTCTTAAAAATTAAATTGTATAAATTCTATAAGGCCTAAAATGTCACAAAAGAGATGTCACATAAGTCTAGGAACCATTTCTATATAAAAGGAGATATTGGAGAAAGTAAGCATTTAATCTGCCATAAGTAATTTAATTTCTATGAAAATTAGATGTGTGTTTTGAAATAGATTTTTCTATCCCAGTGGCTATTTTTCCAAAGTTTGATTAAGAATTCAAAACATCAATTATTTTATGTTTATTAATCTAATTTGCATAACTCCTAAAGAATGGATTTGTGTTTGTGATTCTTTGGTTATTATTGAAGAAGATGTACTTCTTTCTAAATCTGTCCAAAAGCACCAAAAGGATAGTGGAGGCTTGGAGGTAGCATAGCAACAGGAGACAGTGAAGAAGAGTTAAGAGCCAGCACTTGGGCCAAAGTTTAATATCTGGTTCCACACCTATAAGCTGAGTGATCTTAGGTCCACGCCCTCCCTTCAGTGCCTTAGTTTCCTCATCTGCAGTATGGACTGATACAGTTTAAGTGTTTATTACATATAGAGCACTTAGTGCCAGACACATAGGAGGTACTCAATAAATATTAGCTATTTCTAGTATTATCTTTAGTGTAGTATGAAGTGCATATCACAGTTCTTAAAATCTAATAAGCATGCAATATATGGTATCTGTTACTTTTATTAGAATCATCCCATTCCAGCAAAATAAAAGGAGATGAGAGGGGGAAAGAACATTGGTGTGAATCTGGCATGTCACTCATCCCAGTTATGAAAGGATCGTTTTTTTGTTTGTTTGTTTTTCTTTTTTTTTTTTTTTTTTTTTTTTAAAGATTTTATTGGGGAATTGGCGGAGGGGAACAGAGTCGGGGAATCGGGGAAGGGGAACAGACAAGTTGCTGTCCCCTCGCTCTTCAGCCTAGTTGCGGAGGACGTCGCCCCACCGTTGGTATCGTCATTGCGCTCTCCCCGGACGAGGCAGATCTGTCGCCGGCCTCTGGATGTCGCTCACCGCGGCTATTGGCAGCTCACGCTGGCTGCCAGCCGCTCACGCTGGCTGCGGGCCACTCACTGTAGCCTATGGCAGCCCACTGCAGCAGGGGCTGCAGCCCACACCATCACCGAGGCTCGCACAGCCCAGCTCCAGGTGGAGCTGTTGTTAGCTGTAGAGGGCAGTGTCACTGGCCCTCATGTGGGATCCGAACCGGGGCCGCTGGCATCCCAAAACCAGCGCTCAACCAATGCGCCACTCGGCCGGCCCTGTTTGTTTGTTTTTCTATTCTTCTGAGTTAGGAATACATTATGAATACTGTTAACTTTTCTTCTTAATACCTATCTTGCCACTGTTTTTAGAACAATATAGTTCACTCACAATTATTCCATTCATTAAAATGCTAAATGCTTAAGGTATGCTGATGAATAATACATGATTCCTGATCCAAAGACTCTCCCATTAATGCAGGTAATTATTAGAGTGGATAATAGCACAGTAGCTAAATCATCAGTAGCCTTTCTAACCACCACCACTGCAGGCTTTAAATTCCAGAAACAGGCTGGTCAAGTAGAAAAAGACCAGCTCCAGGAAATATCTCAAGGGTAGGACTCACTAACTTAACTCTTTGATCCTTTTCCTATTGGCTTGTCTGTGGTACCACAATTTGCGCAAATGATATTTTTGGGAAAGAAAACTCAAATCTTGATTGACAGATTGCATTAGGAATGGTATTCTGGTATCCTCTTTGGTCTAGAGGGACTATTAGGGCTGACAAAGATTTCTAGGGGTTTTGTCTAGTGGAAACATTGCTGCACTAACTATATTATCATATTAAAGTGAAATGTACTGTTTTCCCACTGAATGAGGCTGCACTTCCCTGCATCCACACTCCAGGATCTCAAAGTCCATGTTATCACCAGAAAGCCAGGGTAAAAATTCTTAACTAATGAGCTGTCTCCACACCCCAACAGAGCGACATGACCAGAGGGCTTTCAGAAGGAGCTTCTCTGGGTTCATTTGCCTAGACCATTTACTGGGTAGCTGGGGTATCATGGCTACTCTAACTAATGAATAACCAGAAAAAGACATGGACTTGGGATCCTTCAGGGGCAGACACCTCTTAGCTCCCAGAACCAACATACCTCTGATATATTCCCAAAGAAACCCTGCAGATATCCATGACCATCCACACTCAGGGCTGGTGTCTTCTGCCTTGATGTCATCAGCCAGGGTGCTCCAGGAGCCCCTTGGCAAACTTGGAAATACCCTTCAGGGCACCGAATGTCACTCTTTGTCTGACTATGGCTCATATGCTTTTGGATTTTACTTTAAATTTTTTCCAGTGGTTAAAATAATAATATTCTCACTGCACTGTACACCTGAAGCTGATGTTATATAATATTGTATGCCAACTGTAATTAAATATATAGATAGTCACGGGATGTGGAGTATACTGTGGAAGGGAGTCAAAGGAATTGTAATAGACATGTATGATATAAGGGCGGAGTGGGGTGGCAAACTGGGGGAAGGGAGATGTCACTTTGAGGGGTAAAAAGTATAATTATTGCACTGTGCTGTACACCTGAAACTAATTTAAAAAAATGTTTATTTCACAATAAAAGAATTTTTTAAAAAATAAAATAAAAATCAGAAGCACCGTACTATTGATGCAAAAAATAAATAAATAAATAAATAATAATAATAATAATAATAATAATAATATTCTGACCACCTCATTGGTGCTGCTACCAATAGTGGTCTAACTTAATTCGTTCCACCATTATGCTTTTATTTCTTTCTCCTCACTCACCAATAAGTTTGTTTGTTTCATTTAGCTCACTTTTTGGATCAGCAGGAATGTCAAAGGCAGAAGAAGCAGACTTGAAAGAGTGGGGATAGTGGCTGTAGATTAGCAGTGAAGAACAAGAAATGAGCTGTGCATGTGTTATGGACTGAATGTTTGCACCCCATCCCCCCCAAAAAAAAACAAAAAAAACCACATTCATATGATGAAACACTAGGCCCCAATGTGATGCTATTTAAAGGAGACTTTGGGAGATAACTAGGCTTGGAAGAAGTCATGAGGGTAGGGCCTTCATAATAGGATTAGTTCTCTCTCTCTCTCTCTCTTTCTCTCTCTCTCCATTTATCATCAAGAAAATGTGAGGACATGGAGAGACAGCAGCCATCTGAAATCCAGGAAGAGAGTCCCCACTAGGAACTGAATTGACTGGCACCTTGATCTCGGATTTCCCAGCCTCCAGAATTATGAGAAAAAAATTTCTGTTATTAAATCACCCAGTCTATAGTATTTTGTTATGGTGGTTTGAACAACTATTAGAGTGTGGAATAGACCCAATGCTATTGATCTGAATGTTGTTGTAAATCTTCCATAGTCTGGGTCCTCCATTAGCATTAGAGCACATCAGGAATTACTCTGTTTTGCTCATGTATTCATAAGTAAAGGTTTACTGAATTACAAAGTCAAAACTATACTTAGAAATGCTTGTAATTGACACTTGTTAAAAGACTATGTTACATTGAGAAGGAATTTTCTTAGAAATTTTCAGCTGTGCAATCATCATAAATTTAAGAATAAGCATTTTTCATGCTGCACTAGGTGATTAGTCACAAGAATCTAATGCACCAAAGGTGCAAATGTTATATTGATTTAACTAAAATGAACTATTTTCAATCACTCAACAAATTTAACAAAATTCTTTCATGGTGAACATGGTTCTAGGTGCTATCTGTGCAAAGGTGGGTGGGAGAACAAGAAATCAGGTTAAAAGTAAGGCATGGGCCTCAGTCTAATTGGACCTAATCCCTGACATCTAAACACCCATAAAATACTCACCTGAATAAGCCTCTAATAATTAACTTTCCTGTGTCTGTTATGGACATATTCGTTATTGACTCCATATTTGAATTCTCATACTTATAATGATAATTGTAACTTCAAATCCACAGTGTAAAATAGATGTCCTTATTCTCAAAGTGAGCATTTTTCAAGTATAGAGATAGGAATCAATTTGATTTTCAGAGTTAATATAGTCTAGAAATGTATCTGTGCAATAAAGAAGGGGAAAAGGGCTGAGCTCAAAAGTTTTTCATTTAGATACAGACACAGACTATTCAGAGGCTCACAGGCTGCATTCAATGTTCTTCATCGAACATAATGAGACACCATCAGCCTGTCACTAATTTACAGTTTTATGTAGCTGGGAAAAGAATGATCAAATATCCATCGAGAGTTAGGTGTAGCATCTATTTTCCTATAGTGCATAACACAAATGCATATACTTCTTTCAGAAACCAAATAGAATGTTTTTTATGAGAAGACATACACTTTTTGAATTTATTTAATCTCTTAATAACATCTTCTTGCAGAGAAAATGTATTTTCTCCTTCAAAGAATATTAGAGTTGAGAACTTATCCACAACTATTTCACATTTGTTTTAAAAAAAAAAATACATTTTTCCACCCGGGCCTAGAGGAGAATGAAATGAAAGTGCTGTAACAATAGCTAGACGGGTTAGGATAGAGAGCAACGCTCTCCACACCAGGACAGGGGTGAACGAGTAGTATAGTCTGTGGGATCAAAAGTGGATTTAGGAGACACAATATTAGTCACAGATAATCTCCCATTGTGAAATATATTCTGTCTCAGGTTTTTCCTAAAGGTATACAGGGGACATTACGTTAAAAAAAAAAAAGCAGCTTCAGATAGTGACTGATTTCAGAACAATTCAAAACTAAAATGTGTAACATAAACTTTTATTTACCTATAAAAGGCAGGAAGGAAGGTTGTAATTGGCATTGCTCTTCCAGAACTAATTCCTCATATGTAAATGGTGTCCAAAAGCTGTAGCAGCTCTAGGATACTATCTTGCCAAAGTAGTTTGTTCTCAGATGGGATAACATAAAAAAAAAAAAAAAAAGTAATAGGCAGGTTATAAAGTTCACACATTGCTAATAAAAATGGACAAACTGGGCCGGCCAAGTGGCGCGGTAGTTAAGCACTGGCTTGGGAAGCCAGCGGCCCCGGTTTGGTCCCACATATGAGGGCCAGTGACACTACCCTCAAAAAAAAAAAAAGAAAGGACAAACAGAATCATAGCTGACAGGTTTATAAACAATGCAAATAACATTACTTTAATATTATTTATAATAAATGTTATTTAAAACTATTTTTTAGAGGCAGAAACTTGCATTAGGAAGAGCATAAGTTAATAGTTCCTTGGGAAGATGAGAGGAATGAATTACACAGCACAGGGAATGAGAGTGACTTTAGGTAGAAGGAAGGTCCTCCACCAGTCTGAACAAGGAAAGAAGCAGAATGGACCCGTGTTCTCTCACCCATAAGTACAACATTTAGTCAGTTTCCACAGCTCAACTTGAGTCATCTCCACCTGGAAACCTTCCCTGACATCCCCAGTCAGATTCACCTACACCTCCTATATCCTCTCATTGGATGAGGGCTTCACAGAGCTTCCCCTCTCAGAGTATGAGAGCCTAGCAAAACTGCTGGTATATGGGAAGTACCCAGCATTTATTTTTTGGAATCAATGAATATCTGAAAAGATTGCTTTGAGATATCTAGATTTTTCCTCTTCAACATTTCTACCAGATTATTTCAAGGACAAAAGACATGGAAGGAGGGATGGATCTGCCCAGGGATAACTTAGGTTGAAAATTCCTTGGGTAGGGACTCAGAATTTCTTAAAGCTTCATATTCATATTCATAGAGCCTAGCACAATGCTTGATGTTCAGTAATACTAGGCAGATATTTGTGGGTTTGAGTTATTCGCTCAGTTGAAATGAAGGACATTTTTTATCCTGATTATTATGGTTCAGCAAGCAGAATTCTAGAATCCTTGAAGTTGTTGAGATAAACAATTTATATTTTTGGAATTTGTTCTTAATTCTGACTTTGGTACTCCCTTGTCTGTACTATCCTCTTACCTTATACATATTATGTAATCTCACTGCTCATTGTCATCTTAAAATTCTATGTGCCATGGTATTTATTTCTGTGTCAGTAGTACCAGCAGGGTAGCTAGCTAGTCAAAGTAGCTATCAATAGCAGTTTGTTGATGAGAATCCCACCAGGACCTACTATCCATTGGTCTTCCACCATTCTCTGTCCCTTGCTCCTTTCATAGCCTCCCTTCCCAATGTATCCAGTTTATATTCCAAGGTTCAGCATTATAATCACTATGGTGTATATATTCAGCTCTCCCAGTCTTCTGTGATTTTGTTGTACCTTTTTGTCAAACTCCAACCCTGCTTATATCTAACTTTCCATCCACTGCTCATCTGCACCTAAGTAACTAAATTTGTATAAACTACATAAAATGTTCAAAATACTAAATGGTCTCTTTCTAAGCTCATAATCAATAACCTCAAGTGAGTCCATAGTTTCACCCGGGAATCCTGCTGCATTTCCCCAGAATAATCACTTTGCAACCCCTCCAGATGATTATATACCCCTTTTTTTTCTGTCTCATCAGATTCAGATAAGATAAATTTGGTTCCTATTGAGAAAATAGAAGCGAATCAGAAGAGAACTTCTACAAAATTCCACCACATCTACCCAACCATTGCTTCTAGCCCTGCCTTTCCTT
The DNA here is from genome assembly GCA_033961575.1 of Aselliscus stoliczkanus. Lineage (NCBI taxonomy): Eukaryota > Metazoa > Chordata > Mammalia > Chiroptera > Hipposideridae > Aselliscus > Aselliscus stoliczkanus. The sequence continues at coordinate 72,629,101 of CM066732.1, read as the reverse complement.
CTGTTACCTTTATGAATGGACTCTTTTCTTGTATCAAAGCCAACCTTCCACTTGGACATTTGGTCCCAGCCCCTCTTACATACTCAGGGGCATTTCTTTAGGAATTCTTTCTACTCTCCCCAGTTCTTTCCTCTCCACTATTTCATTTCCATTTGTACACAAACATACTATCATTTATTTATCTTAAATAGAAACTTTCCCCCCATCTCTTATACCACATCCTCCTCTACCTACCATTCCATTACTCCTCTACCCTTTGCACAAAAATACCTCTAAAAAGTTGTGTACTCTTGCTGTTTCCAATTCATCTCCTCCCATTCTTTCTTATACTCACTCCAAATCCAAATCATACTTTTAACCCCACTGCTATTTTCTCCATGACGTCCATGTTACTAAATCCAATCAGCCATTCTCAGTTCTCATCTTACCTGAATTATCAGAAGAGTTTGGCATGGTTGATTATTCCTTCTGAGAGACATTGTCTTCACTTGGCTCCAGGACCCACTCATTCCTGGCTTTCCCCCTACATTTACGAACACTTCAAAATCTCCTTTGCTGTTTCTTCTAAATCTTCTCAACTGCTGAACAATGGGATGCCCTAGTCTTCTTAGGCTTCTTCTTATTTCTACCTACACTCACTCTGTTGGTGATCTCATGCAGTCTCATGGCTTCAAATTCCATCCACAAGAAGCAATGACTCCCAAATTTATGTCTGCATCACAGACCTCTCCTCTGGACTCCACAGTGACATGCCCTACTCTCTACCTCAACATCTCCATTGGATGTCTACCCAGGATCTAAAATTTAACCTGTCTAAAGGCAAACTCTTGGTCTTTCCCCCAATCACCTATTTCCAACATCTTTCTATCTCAGCAATTATATTCTTCCACTTCCTCAGAGTAAAAATCTTAGACATCCTTGACACCTCACACCCACATCTAATCTATCAGTGAATCCTGTTGATTCTACCATTAAAATCTCTCTCTGTCTCTTTCTCTCTCTCTCTCTCTCTCTCTCTCTCTCTCTCTCTCTCTCTCTCTCTCTCTCTCTCTCCACAGAGCAAAGAGAATCTAGATATTATTTCATAATAAGATCTTAGGGACTTAATATATTGCCTCCAGTGAGTATTTCCATCTTAAAAGAGCACCACAGCAACCCCAGCAAGGGCAGTGCTTTCCCCAAGAGAATATTAGAGTCACGTGAGAGGAAAATGTTTTTTTAGAAGAATTGTTTGGGGAGTTTTCGGTGATCATAGCAGGAACTATCTTCTCAACACTCCGCTTGCTTCCCATTTAAGCAGTTAGCTGGCCTATCTCTTTCGAATGGGTGGTAGCAATAAAAATTGTAATAGTTAATGTTTTGATGTTTATGAATATTAATAGCTAACATTCATTGCACACTGATCTAGGGATTTTGCATGTATTATTGTGTAATCCCCATTATTAACCAAAATTTAAAGATGAAGCTATTCAAGCACAACGTCGTTAAGAAAGCACCCAAAGAGTTGAGATTAAATCCAGGATGTAGAGACTGTGAGACCATGACTGCCAAGAAATTAGTGGGCACAGCCCCCCGAGAAAGAGTGCCCAGCCATGTGTATATGAGGAACCCAGCACTAGGCCTTTGACTAACTGTAATCCGGCCGAAGCCAACAGCAGCATCCTGCGCATATCCCCAGCCTCTCCTCTCACCCGGAGGTCAAGGTATGCCTTCAGACTTCTTAGCCTCTCCAGCTGCCCAAAGCTCAACACCACTACATTCTACCGCTTCTTCCTCCTACCTATCTTTCTCCCTCCTCTGCACCAACTCTGCTCCTCAAAAGGGAAACAAACTGAGGTACTGATGTTCCTATCCTGTGACATTCCAGGGGAGAGGTGGTTAATCTAATTAACTATTTCATGCTTTTATTGCAGCCACTTTAAACATTCATACTAAAACGTAACTGTTTTCCATTTCATAAATGTCAAGATGTGAGAGTCTGTGAAGTGTAAATCATGCTTTCAGAAAGCAATTTGTTTAGGAATCTAGCTTCACAGAAGTTTACAGGTAAGAAAGATCTTAGTGATCTGGCGAAGCACACAACTACTTTGTTCCAATAGTAGAACCCAGATTTTCTGACTTCCCATTTGATTTATTCAGCAAAAATTTAACAAGTACTTTTTTTTATCTTTCAGGTATTGAGGATACTAAGGGAATATAAAATCTAGTGCTCTTTCTACTCTATTTTTCTTGGTTAGAGTCAAGTTCTAAGTGTTTGTTTGTTTTTATGCTGAGGGCATCCTCAGCTGAATAAAGAAATAGTGATTATCTTTAGAGTCACAGCAAGGAAGCTGAAAAGCGCAATGTTTCTTTTTCTTTTGTGATAAAATGGAGTTAGATTGGTATGTGAACTGTTGGAGCCAGCAAGAACCTTATAAAATATTTACTTATATATCCATAATATAATCCAAACCTCCTTATTTTACCAGTGAAATCAATAGAAATCAGTGAGGCTACCTGGTTTTATCCTCATTCTATCACATCTCAACCTTCTACCTTCTTCTGGTTGGAAGCAAAAAAAAACTTTCAAAACAAAATTTAAAAAGACTGTGAGATTTCAAAATGCCATGCTTCTCAATCACAGAGACATTTTTGCAACTTCCTCTGGGGAATAAAGATGAATCAGAAGAGAGATGGGCACAAGGACACTACATATCTTCCTCCTTTGACAACTACATTTTTATGCTATCTGATAAAGGCAAGATATGAAAAAAATAGAACCAGTATTAATGAACCACTGCCTGAGCAAACGGCAGGCATGACACACTCTAAATGATTTTTACTGGAATCTCTCTGAAGTTGTGTGATCTTTTAACCTACAATTGGATGTTGTCTCTGAGCTGTGGAAAATCTAACACAACCCTGACCAGATGATAAAGATTCCAGACAGAAACCAGCTTTTCCAGCATTCCTGGTCAATGTGAACACCCAGGGATAATCATGCCACAATGTCTATTTTCCTAGTGAACAAAACCCTGCAGCATGTCCAGTTGTCTTTTTGTCATCTTTTTTAAACATGCAGCTAGCCATCGATTTTGACATTGTTTTCTATAGAGCATTATCATGGTTTCTTGCCTGCTCCTTGAAAGCTGACTATTCATTATTAGCTGGTATGGAGAGACCAAGTTTCAATGTGAAGTGTATGCCACATACATAGATTTGACAGTCTCTAACCTATCAGGGATGCCTCAGAGTAAAAAAGAGACTGTTCCTGAGGGGTTAAAGCCATTCTCCACTCATTTTGCAGGCTTTGTGATGTGCAGAAGAGCCTAAACAAAAACATGAATAATGTTTTTTAATATACTAAAGGCTGCTGTAAGCTCTTTTTCTCCGTGCTTAAACCAAAGCACAATAGGAATGTTATATGCAATTCAAAATCCATTTCAAGATAAGTACCAACACTGAATTATGAATACTTTAAATAATGAAAGTATGCATAGAAGGTATTACTTTATTAATGCTCACAAAAGTAGTAAATATAGGATTAAAAGAAAACCCAGACCCCCTTCTAAACTATGAATATTCTGGAAAATAATTCAATAATCAGGATGGAGAAAGTTACTTGGCATGGAAGTAGCTGTCAGGTGAGAATATTAAGGACTGCACTCATATTTATATAGTGAAAATGGTTGCCTTCTATGATTGTCTTATTCCCAAACATCTATTGAACACTGCATATCAGTCACTTTCATGTGAGGAGACTGCATCAAAAATTTATTGAGCACCCACTATATATTAGGCACTCTATATATTGACGCCACTAAGTCCTCATGACATTTCGGTGAGATAGATATTAGTTTGAATCATGTGGAATCTCAGTTTTTGTGGATCAAAAAGTTCAAATTTTGGAAAATTCACAGACTTTGACCTAAATGTTAATGGTTTCATTTTATAGGTGGTTCAGGAAAATTATATAACTAGAAGTTTATATAGCAAATATATGGTAGAGTTGGGGTTTCAATCCAGACTCTTATTACTAACTTTATCTTAAGTAATTGTCACTAAATTGGAAGGATCTCTCTGCCCTCCAACCTATCAATCTACTGTCCCATCCCGACCTAAGCCAAAACACCTGAATAATTTGAGTGTCTTGTATTCAGTTTAAGGATTTAATTTTATTACCATGTTTCTTTTTTGACATACCACTTCCCTTTTTTCATTAGTCCATTATGGCTAGAGTCACTGTATTTTCTCAACTAAAAATTTAGAACATGTGATCAGAGAAAAACATGGGTAGTTATGAGGAAAAGGATATAAACTGTGACAGAAACTGTCTTAAGAAATTTTGGAAGGATGATCACCATAAACACATTACCTGAACACTGTAGTGTAATTGTTTTCATGTGGCTGTCACACTCTACTTCTGGCTCCTTGAGGGAAGGTTCTACATTTTACTGATATCTGTGGAACACCTTTAATTTTGTATGACAAAACACCAGAATAATAGTGGGCAGAGGCAAGCAGAAGTAGCATGGCTGGGAGAGTGCTAGAGAGTAGACACAAGACATTTTCCTTTCTCTTAAAAACTCTACAGGAGTTTTGAGCATTCCTAGACAGCTATTTATCAAGCACTTGTTATGCACTAGCTATTTTGTTAAATACTGTTTTATATTGGGTTGTTGGAAAAGTCATGACGCATTTTTGCAACAAAAAAAAAAACATAGAAAAAATACGTCATGACTTTTTCCACAGCCCAATATATGTGGGAAGCTTCTAAGAAAAGGGAAAGGTTAATTAAGCCTCAAAAACAAATTAGAGGGTGGCCGGGTGGCTCAGTTGGTTAGAGCACATGCTCCTTAACAACAAGGTTGCTGTTCGACTCCCGCATGGGATATTGGGCTGTACCCTCCCCATCCCCCCGCAACTATTGTAGATTGAAAAACCGACGACTGGATTTGGAGCTGAGCTTCACCCTCCACAACTAAGATTGAAGAATGACAACTTGACTTGGAGCTGATGGGTCCTGGAAAAACCACATTATTCCCAGAAAAAACACATTGCTCCTCAATAAAGTTAAAAAAAAAAAAAAAGCAAACTAGGCAGAGATAATAGAACAGATCCATGATTTTCAAACTTTAGCATGAATCAAAATCACCTGAAAACCTTGTTAAAACACTGATTGGGCCTACCCAAGTTTTGGATTCAGTAGATATGAGGTAGGGCCCAGGAATTTTCACTTTTAGCACATTCCTACAATATTCTCATGCTCCTGACATGGCAGCCATACTTTGAGAACCACTCGTGTGGACCACTGAAGACTGGGGAAGCAGAGCAAGCAATACCACAGATAATGGAATCCACATACGAAGTCTGGCCTGTCTGGAATATAAATATAGATATTAAGCTATCCTGACATGCTACTTTGAAGGGAATCTACTTCAGTGCAACCCGGGGTATTTTCCTAGCTCTGATCCAACTGCCACCCCGCACAACCTCAGCAAAACTGGAGAGAACTGCCAACCATACACCCAAGTTAGATGCCTTAAGAAGCATGGAACCAGAGGCACTCCTTACCTCCAATATTCCTACAGTTTGTCTCAGTAGAGTTGCTTATTAAGGCCAAGTAAGTCATGGGCTGCTCTGCAAAAACACATTGTCTTTAAGGTACTCCATTGTCTCATTGCTTTTTAAGACCTTTCAAGAACTCTTACATTTGAAATACAGTTGTAAAAGTGAGCACAAATTCCTTTCATGACTACTTAAAATCTTGTTTCCAAAGATCTATAAAAGTCAAATTTTCTAATTCTTCTGAAGCTAATGCCAGTCTTTAATCTACTATGTCACTCCCTGTGTCTTGGGTGATACTGATTTCAAATGATACAAGACATTTGTCTCACCATCTCTCACCAACAACAGACCATCTCTGCAAATCTTAACCTCATTTTGTATTGCTGATTTAGGAAACTGAGAAGCCTGAGACTTAATTAATATTTTCCAGATTAATTAACAGACTTTGACCCACATGCTACAGCTGAACACATGGTTTCTATACACATTCAATGAGATAGTACTGCATTTTATATTCTTTGTCTTACCAAATAAATAAATTGAATCAAGAAAGTGAACAGAGTATCTAATGAACAACTCTCATAACAGAGACTATATTATCTAATTTTATGGGAAGAAAAAAAACCTTAAACCATCAAACAAAAAGCTGTATCCCTATGCATATCTATCCACCTACCTTTTTTTATATCATCTATCTATTATTCACTCTATGAGCAATAATCTTAATTCACAGAGCTCAATTTTAAATTCAGCAATGGTTCCAGTAGAACTAAACTAAAAGGTCGTCATGTGCCAAAAAAGCAAATGGAATACCAGGAGCAACAAAATAAAAGAAAACTAAAAACAAGAAGAAATATGACAAAAATTAGCCTACTATAGGGAGTAAAGAAGAATCATCATAATATATTGTATTTATCTATCTATAATATATTTATATTACAATAATAATAATAATAATAATAAAGCCATTAGAAACCTATTTGGACATTTGCTCTTGCAAAGAGACATTAAAACATGGAAAGAGCTTCAGAATTTCCTTTTCCTAAAGTTGAAAGGACCCAATGCCTCAAATGAAACCAAGGGAGGACATGCATTTTAGAGGTAGGCCCTAAATATTTATATTGGGTTGTTGGAAAAGTCATGACACATGTTTGAGACAGACGGCACTAGTTCATTTTTAGAAGTACTAGAGTCATTAGCATCTATGTTATTGCTATGTCATTTGACTGCTGACAGTTCTAGCTTCATTCTAAAAAGAAATTGAGCGATTTGGTTGAGCTTTGGAAATTTTACAAGTTGAAGACCAAACTACATTTTGGCCATATTTTACTGTTCTACTTCCATAAAGGGAAGCACGTGAGTGAAGCTTGTGAAAAATTGCATGAAGTTTATGGTGACCATGCTCTACAAGAACGTCAGTGCCAACAATTGTTCATGAAATTCCATGCTGGTGATTTTTATCTCAATGACGCCCCTGGTTCAGGGAGGCCCATCAAGGTTGATGACCACAAAATAAAGGCATTGATCGAGTCAAACCCACATTACATGACATGAGAGATTGCAGAAACATTGAACGTCCATCATTCAAGTGTTCATGAAAGCAAGCTCAGTATTTGGGTTCCGCATGAACTCAAAGAAGTTCATTTGACGGCGCATATAAACATCTGCAATATACTCATTAAATGTGAGGAAAACGATCCTTTTTTGAAGCAACTGATAACTGCTGATGAGAAGTAGATTGCTGACAACAATGTGGTATGCAAATGGTCTTGGTCCCAACGTGATGATTTACCTCAAACGACATCGAAAGCAGACATTCATCAGAGGAAGGTTATGATCTCAGTGTGGTGGGATTTTAAAGGTGTCGTGTTTTTCAAGCTCCTACCAAGGAACCAAACAATCAATTCGAATGTGTGCTGTCAGCAATTGGGCAGTTTGAACGAATCCATCATCCAGAAACATCCAAAGCTTGTTAATTGTAAAGGAGTTGTGTTCCATCGCTACAGCACGAGACCACACATGTTTGATCACCGGTCAAAAATTATTGGAGCTTGGATGGGATGTGTTGCCATACCCACCATGCTCTCCTGACCTTATGCCGTCAGACTTCCACTTGTTTTGCTCTCTTCAAAACTCCTTTGGCCAGCTGAGTGGCGCAGTGGTTAAGCGCTGGCTTGGGAAGCCAGTGGCCCTGGTTCGGGTCCCACATATGAGGGCCAGTGACACTGCCCTCAAAAAAAAAAAGAAAAAAGAAAAAAAGAAAAGAAAACTCCTTGCGTGATATGACATTCAAACCAGATGAGACTGTAAATCAACACCTTGTTCAGTTTTTCACAAATAAAGACAGGTCATTCTATGAACGAGGAATCATGAAGATGGCAAAAGGTTATCAAACAAAATGGGCAATATATCATTGATTGATCTTTGTTCTTTAAATAAATAAATGACCTTTGAAAAACATAGAAAAAATATGTCATGACTTTTCCAACAACCCAATAGCTGTTCATAGAACACCACAGCAAGACAGAAAGAAAAAAGGCAGGATTCTTCCAGGGATGTTCTGATTACTTTTATTTACTTAAGATTATGTCTGCTTTTTAAAGGAAAGTAATCACTGACAATGTGGAACACATATAAAATAGAATAATTCAACATTAAAAGGATATGAGCATCTCAATTAGTAATTAGAGGTATATATTTCCAGTGAAGATAGAGAAGGATTGAAAAAAATTTCAGGTCAGCAAAAATGACTCACTAAGCTAACCATATACCAGTGTCCCAGTACATCTACTAAGCATGTAATTGTTTGTCCCAAGTTACTTTTCTCTTAATTTATTCTATTTCTATAACCTACAATAAAGTTGAGTGCAAGCATAAAAGTAAATATATGATTTGCACTTAGGTACAATAAATTGTCAATAATTTAGAATCAACTAAATTAGACTCCCATAAATTAACCAGTCTGGGACCTAAGTTGGTACCCTCTCTACAAAACAATTTTCTAAGCAAATCAACAGTGCAAACATGATTATAACACATTGGGGTGGACTTTATCATATCAATTTTTGCATGCACATGATACTCCCAATGGCAAATGGGCCTTATTTACAGTTAAGCAATAACCTTCCCCACAACTGGTTAGTGCTTATACCTGTGTTTCTTTAAATTCCTCCACAATCCATGTGGTTTCTGACTCAGATGAACCCCACACAACTGTGCCTGTGCCCCCTTTCTTGTCATGTGCTTATCCCCAAGCATAAAAGTGACACTGAAGTACCAGCTCCTGCTCCTACGGAAATCACGTAGAAAACTCTGAATCCAAAAAGAGAGGAAAAGAAGAAACTGATAGAAGTAAGGAGTCAGACCCCAAAGCAGCCTGATCTTCAGGGATGGCCTGCTATATCTCCCAAAGCCTTTCTGATTAAACTTTGTGTTCATTTCCCAGGAAATCTGTAACAAATTACCACAAACCAGGTGGCTTTAAACAACACACATTTAAGATGGGACAGGGTTGAGGGATGGGTGAGAAAGGTGAAGGGATTAAGAAAAACAAATTGGTATTCACAAAATAGTCACAGGGAAGTGAAATACAACATGGGGAATATGGTCAATAATGTAGTAAAAGCTATGTATGGTGTCAGGTGGGTACTAGACCTATCAGGAGGACACTTCAAAGGTTATATAAATGTCTAACCACTGCACTGTACACCTGAAACTAATATAACATAATACTGAAAGTCAACTATAATTAAATATGTACAGTCACAGGATGTAAAGTACAGCATAGGAAATATAGGATCAGTGATATTATTATAACTATACACGATGTCAGATGGATAGTAAACTTGGTAGGATATCACTTTGTGAGGGGTGTACATGCTTAATCATTATGTTGTTTGTACACCTGAAACTAATTTTTAAAGGATAAAAATAAAATAAATAAGCAGTAGACATTTATTCTCCCACAGTTCTGGACACCAGAAGCCCAAAAGCAACACATTCCAGGGCGCCACTCTAGAGGAAAAGGCTCTAGAGAAGAATCCACCCTTCCTCTTTTGGCTTTGGAGGACTCCTGGTGTTCTTTACCTTGTGACAGCATCACCCCAATCTATGCCCCTGTCTTCACATGGTCTTCTTCTCTGTGCATTAGTAGAGTGCTTTTCAGTTGACAAAGCAGTTCCAAGTATGACCATCACCCCATTTGGCAGTCATACTCTGTAATGGAGGTGCTAATACTTTCATTTTACAAAAGGAATAACTGAGCTCAGAGTAGCCCAAAGTTAACTGAGCTAGGTAGGAGATCATAGTCTTAAACTTAGGTCTTCTAAATTCAAATCCTATGATATTACTACCATATCAAACTACTCCTCTCTTCTCTCACATTCACACAGGCTAAAATATGGGTTTGGTTTTTTTTTAATTAAATTTATTATAGTAACATTAATTAATAATATTACATGTTGTAAGTGTACAGTTTTATAATACATCATCTGCAGATTGCATTGTGCGCTCATCAGCCAAAGTCTATTCCCCTTCCGTCATATACCTGACCACCCCCTTTACTGTCTCATCCTCCCTCTATCCTCCTTCCCCCCTGGTAACCACCATACTGTTGTCTGTGTCCATGGGTTCATTTATTTGTTTTGTTTGTTCATTTGTTGCTTTCTGTTTTATAATTGAGAGTCCAGAAATAAACCTACACATATAGGTGACTAATTTTCAACAAAGGAGACAGAAACATACAGTGGAGAAAGGAAAGACTCTTCAATAAATGGTGTTGGGAAAATTGGAAAGCTACATAAAAAGAAGGAAATTAGACTACTATTTGACACCACACATTAAAAGAAAAAAACTCAAAATGGATCAAAAGCTTGAATGTAAGACCTGAAACAATAAAAGAAATATAAGAAAGCATAGGTACTAAACTTATCAACCTTTGTCTCAGAGGGGTTTTTGTGAACTTGACCCCAAAGGCAAGGGAAGTAAAAACAAAGATAAATGAATGGGACTATATCGAAATAAAACACTCTGCACAGCAAAAGACACCTTCAACAAAACAAAAGGGCAAGCAAACGAATGGGAGAAGATATTTGCAAACAACATCTCCAATAAGGGGATAATATCAGGAATACTGAAAAAAACTCATACAGCTGGGAGGGAGTGAGGAAGAGGGAGAGGGGGAAGGTTTTGGACAGTGTATGTGGGACTACAATGTTGCCGCAGGGATATGGGGGCAGTTCTGGGAATGTAATCGATAATGTTGTGAAGAGACTATTATGTTGCGAGAAATAAGTCAGTCGGAGAAGGACAGGTACCATGTGATCTCACTTGTGTGTGGAGTCTGAAGAGCTGAGTGAACGATCAAAGTAAACAGACTCGTAGATGTAGAGGAAAAACTGAGGGTTGCTAGTTGGGAGGGGGGTGGGGATGGGGGGGAAGGGGAAGGGATTAGACAGCATAAATAGTCAACTACAATATTGCCACAGGGATATGAAACACAATTCGGGGAATATAATAATGTTATAAAAATTTTGTGGTGTGTCAGATAGTCACATGTCTTGTTAGGGAGACCACTTCATGGATGGAGTAGAGGCTTGATCACTGCACTGTACACCTGAAGCTGATGTTGTATAGTATTGTATGCCAACTGCAACTGAAGATGTGGATGGTCACGGGATGTGGAGTATACTGTGGAGGGGAGTCAGGGGAGTTATGATGGATATGTATGATATGGTGGGGAGTGGGGTGGCGAACTGGGGGAGAGGAGTTTTCACTTTGGGGGGTAAAGAGTATAACTATTGCATTGTGTTGTACACCTGAAACTAATAAAAAAGAAACTCATACAATTCAACAACAACAACAAACAATCTAGTTAAAAAATGGGCAGAGGGCTGGCCGAATGGCTCAGTTGGTTAGGAGCTCGCTCAAGAGTGCAAGCTGAGCTCTGAGCAACAGCGGTTTGAGGCCAGCCTGAGCTGAGTTGCCGTTGAGCTGCCAACAGGTGGCAGGATGGCTCAGCTAAAAAATAAATAAATAAATAAATAAATAAATAAATAAATAAATAAATAAAATAAAAATGGGCAGAGGACCTACACAAACACTTGTCCCGAAAAGACATGAAAACATATTGGCAGATGGCCAACAGATATATGAAAATATGTTCAACTTCACTAGCAGCTAGTGAAATGCAAATCAAAACCATGAGATACCACATCACATCTGTTAGAATGGCTACACATATTATCAATAAGACAAGAAATAACAAGTGTTGGACAGGATGTAGAGAAAAGGGAACCCTCACACACTGCTGGTGGGAATGTGAATTGGTACAGCCACTATGGAAAACACTATGGAGGTTCCTCAAAAAATTAAGAATAGAGCTACCATATGACCCAGCAATCCCTCTTCTGGCTATCTATCCCGAAAATTTGAGAACACTTTTTAAAGATATATGTACCTCTGTGTTCACTGCTACATTATTCACAATAGCTAAGGTATAAAAACAATCTAAACACCCTTTGACCAATTATTGGATAAAAAATATTTGGTACTATAAATAATATGGAATACTACTCAGCCATAAAAAGATGAAATGTTGCCATTTGTGACATATGGATGGATGTTGAGGGTACTATGCTAAGTGAAATAAGTCAGATAGAAAAGGAAACCATATGATTTCACTCATATGTGAGATACAACAAAAAGCAACAAATGAACAAATGAACAAACAAAATAAAAAATGCAAACTCATAGGTACAGACAACAGAATGGTGGTTACCAGAGGCAAATGGGGGTGGGCAGAGGACAAAGGAAGGAGAGGGGCTCAAATGTATGCTGACAGAAGGAGACTAAACTTGAGGTGGTGAGCACACAATGGAGTATACAGATGTATTATAAAGATGTACACCTGAAACTTATATAATGTTATTATTAACCAATGTCACCCCAATAAATTTAATTTTAAAAATGTAAAATTCAGGACTTCCGGTAAAATGGCGCAATAGACAGACGCTGTGCTAACTGCCTCCCAGGTTCACACCAAAATTACAAGCAAATTATACAGCATTCAACCCTGGAGGTCCCCGGAACACTGGAGCAACAGAACCACTAAACGAAGAACTTAAAGAGGAAGCCACATCGGGTCTGGTAGGACGGGCGGAGACGAGAGAGGGCAAACCCCATGAGGGAGGTCCCAGCCGTGGGAAGCTTGTCTGGTTGGGGGAGAGACCCTCCGGCCACACACCAAGCTCACCAGCCCAGAGCTCCTTTGCCGGGAAGAGAAGTTCTAATATAGCCGGCAGTAAATTAGTGAGGACTCTCTTTGCTCAGCTCGGTGAGGCTGAGAGCGGCTGGAGAATCAGTGGGGCCAGCGCCTGGGCTTGCTCACCGGTGAGCACTTAACCTGGTTCCTGGTGGAGGGAGTGGCTGTGTGAGCCGGGAGCCTGCGGGGATGGACTGAACTGAGCATCTTTGGTGCAAAGGCTGGAAGTTTTTGAACTGTTGTTCCCATGGTGTGGAGCCTGCACGCGAGTGGTGTGGGGAGGATGCCATTTTATTGGGTTTGGGCCCTCCCACGAAGGATCAGGTCCGAGACCTAATTGGTCTGGTGGAATTGGCACAGAAGTACATGTGTGCATGTGCGCGCGCCTGCGGCCTTGGATCCCCACCCTCTGCCCGGCTTATACTGTGTTGCCAGGGAAACGCAGGGTGGGTGCCCTCCAGCTCCAACAGGCTGCTCACTGAGACCCAGGAGTGAGTGAGCAGACTCGGATCCCCACCCTCCGCTTGGCTTGTGCTGCGTTGCCAGGGAAACGCCTAGTGGGAGTGATCCGGCTCCAACAGGCTGCTCACTGAGACGCGGGAGTGTGCAAGCCTCCTCGAGTCCCCACTCTCCACACTCCGCTTACAGAGTTGCCAGGCTGGTGATTGGTTGTCGGGCTACTCGGCCTGATCTGAGAGCGGCTGATTGGGACAGGCTGAGACTGGGAGTTTTCCTGGGAGTGCTGGGCCGTGAGCTGTGTGCCTGTGTGATCCAGCCAGGGCTCTCCTGGTGATCTATCTAATACATCAAAGCAATCCCACAGCGACAGCCAGAATGGGGAAACAAAGAAACATGTCACAAGTAAAAGATCAGAAGAAACCTCCAGAAATGGAACCAAATGAAACAGAGGGATCCAACCTTTCAGAGACACAGTTTAGAACACTGATGATAAGAATGTTTAAGGAACTTAGCGAGGACATAAAGAAGGATAGGGAAACCATAAAAAACAACCTGTTAGAACTAAAGTATACAATAACTGAAATGAAGAACACACTTGAAGGAATCACCAGTAGAGTAGATGAGGCAGAGAAGCGGATCAGCGATTTGGAAGATGAAATAGCAGAACTCACCCAGTTGGCACAGCAAAAAGACCAAAGAATAAAAAACAATGAAAATAGTTTAAGAGCCCTATGGGACAAGGTGAAGCACAACCACTTTCGAATCATAGGGATACCAGAAGGAGAAGAGAAGAAGCAAGGGGTTGAGAATATATTTCAAAAAATAATGACTGAAAACTTCCCTACCCTGGTGAAGGAAATCAACATACATGCCCAGGAAGTGCAGAGGGTTCCAAACAAGCTGAACCCAAACAGGTCTACACCAAGACACATCATAGTTAAAATGGCAAAGGTTAAAGACAGAGACAGAATCCTAGAGGCTGCACGAGAAAGACAGCAGGTTACATACAAAGGAACTCCTATAGGAATAACAGCTGACTTGTCTACAGAAACTCTGCAGGCCAGAAGGGAGTGGCAGGAGATATTCAAAGTGACACAAAATAACGGCCTACAACCAAGATTGCTCTACCTAGCACGGCTATCACTTAAAATTGAGGGAGAAATAAAGAGCTTCTCAGAAAAGAATAAGCTTAAGGAATTCATTACCACCAAGTCAGCATTGCAAGAAATGTTAAAAGGGCTTTTTTAAACAAAAGAAAGTGGTAAACAAGCTAACCCAGAGAGACAATTTAAGAAGATTGAAGTCATATCAAGCAGATATAAAGGAAAAACTGATGGTTGCTGGCTGGGAGGGAGTGGGGAAGAGGGAGACGGGGAAGATTTTGGACAGTGTATGTGGGACTACAATGTTGCCGCAGGGATATGGGGGCAGTTCTGGGAATGTAATCGATAATGTTGTGAAGAGACTATTATGTTGTGAGAAATAAGTCAGTCAGAGAAGGACAGGTACCATGTGATCTCACTTGTGTGTGGAGTCTGAAGAGCTGAGTGAACAATCAAAGTAAACAGACTCATAGATGTAGAGGAAAAACTGAGGGTTGCTAGTTGGGAAGGGGGTGGGGATGGGGAGGAAGGGGAAGGGAGTAGACAGCATAAATAGTCAACTACAATATTGCCATAGGGATATGAAACACAGTTTGGGGAATATAATAATGTTGTAAAAATGTTGTGGCATGTCAGATAGTCACATGTCTTGTTAGGGAGATCACTTCATGGATGGAGTAGAGGCTTGATCACTGCACTGTACACCTGAAGCTGATGTTGTATATTATTGTATGCCAACTGCAACTGAATATGTGGATGGTCATGGGATGTGGAGTATACTGTGGAGGGGAGTCAGGGGAGTTGTGATGGATATGTATGATATGGTGGGGAGTGGGGTGGCGAACTGGGGGAGGGGGGTTTTCACTTTGGGGGGTAAAGAGTATAACTATTGCATTGTGTTGTACACCTGAAACAAATAAAAAAAAGAAAAAAAATGTAAAATTCAGTTGTTTGTGCATATCTGAATTTTTCAGGGAACAATGCCTGTGTAGATTTATCAGATTCTCGGAGGGATCTGTGGCTCAAAAAAAGTCTTGGAACCACTGTTGTTGAAGAATATACAGTTTTTATGTCTTCTCATAAATTTTGTTTCTCTCAAATGAAATTTTAACAGTCTTTTGTTCACTCATGTAGCGCTAGTCCCCGGCATAGATCCTGGCACAACATAGGCTTTCAATAAATGTGCACAGGTAAGTGAAAGTTGAGTACAGTGGCTGACAGGACCTGGAAGTATGTCTTCCCTGGGGCTTTAACAGTCATCTGGCCTGAGGACAGCTGAGGATCCTGCCAAGGAAGTGATCCTGAATAGAAAGTGGGTGAGAATGTGCCTAAGGGTAAGGCCCAAACTTTCTCCAAGAAGTAATTTGTAAATCCCTCCAGTACATAGATAAATGAATGATCAAGGGCTCAAAGTTCCTCACCGTAGTTTAAGAGCACCATAATTTTAGTGGCTTTTACATCATTTACCTACAGGAGTATGTCAGTATATCAAATTACGTAAGGGCATTCAATGGCAGTGGTTGGCAACATTGATATACATTTTCCTCTTAAATGAATTGATCACTCATTTTGCTGTCATCTTGCATCTGCCACTGAAAAGAGAGAAGAAAAATTGACTCCATTTTTCAAATTCAGCAGGTGTTTATTTTGTTAAGCACAACATATTCATCTCTGCTAGTTTTCATATGGCAGCAAGAGAGTCAAGCCATCCGGTTGTAAAACTAATTAATGGAAACCACCTTTCAGTTACTAAACTAGCAGACTGAAATTCCTGATTAGATTATCACGGGAATAGTGAATTGTGAAAAACATCATTAAAATAAATCTAGATTTTCATCGTATTGTAGGAAAGGGATTTAGGCAGCTTTCTTTTCCTTTTTTTGTAAATTAAAGTTTATTGGGATGACAATTGTTAGTAAAGTTACATAGGTTTCAGGTGTACAATTCTGTAATACATCATCTATATATCATATTGTGTGTTCACGACCCAGAGTCAGTTCTCCTTCCATCACCACATATTGGGTTGTTGGAAAAGTCATGACGTATTTTTGCAGTGAAAAACATGGGAAAAATAAGTCATGACTTTTCCGACAACCCAATATTTGAGACTTTTTACCCTCATCTACCACCCCTCTCCCCATTACCCTCTGATAACCACTAAACTATTGTCTGTGCCTATGAGTTTTCTTTCTTCATTTGTTTGTCTTGTTCTTTTGTTGTTTTCAGTTTTACATACCACATATCAGTAAAATCATATGGTTCTCAACTTTTTCTCTCTGACTTATTTTGCTTAGCATAATAATCTCAAGATCCATCCATGTTGTCACAAATGGCAGCATTTCATCTTTTCTTATGGCAGAATAGTATTCCATTGTGTATATGTAACACAGCTTTGTTATCCAATCATCTATCAAAGGACTCTTTGGTTGTTTCCGTGTCTTGGCCACTGTAAATAAAGCTGCAATGAACATCAGAGCACATATATCTTTACAGATAAATGTTTTCAGATTTTTGGGATAGATACCCAGGAGAGGGCTTGCTGGGTCATCTGGTAATTCTATTCTTAATTTTTTGAACAGCCTCCACACTGCCTTCAATAGTGGCTGCAGCAATCTGCATTCCCACCAACAGTGTATGAGGGTTCAAGAATTCTTTGTTTATTTAGCATACAGGTAGTTGCAGTAATTTTTACTTTTTACTTATTCTCCTGTCTTACAAACATGGCATATGAAAGATGGAGTTTTTGGAGTTCTGTTCAGAAAAGAATAAACTGAATAGATTACCTTGCAAATTCTCTGCTAAGGAGTGGGGAGGAAGACACCTCCATGTGCCTGGGGGAATTTTTCATACAGTTCTGACCAAAAAAAAAAAAAATGCATCTAAAGGCTATTCTTGAAACATGAGTTTTCATCTGTCACGATCTTTTTCTCCACCCATCTTCCTTCTAAATGAAAATGCTGACAATTTAAGGTTCTTTTCTTTGCATTAGAAAGAAGCACCATATTGATTTCTCTTCATAGGTTAAAAGGCTCTGCTACTCAAAAGCTATTATATATGTTTACCTCAGAAACAGGGGATCGAGACCTATTTTATCCTGTCCATTTAAAAGCACCAATGAGACAGACAGAGCATGAACTCCCTGAAGATCACTTCAACATATACTGCTCAATTACATGTGTTCCTTTCAAAATGCCTTTCGATTTTTTAATGCCTTGTGTTCTTTCCTTTCAGAAGAAATTATTCTGTACAAAGCTATTATACAGTGAGTTCTCACTGAAAACAATATTTTGGGACATGGATGCAATATATATGATAAGAAATGACTAGCCAAGTCTGAAACACCTTCACCCATTTAAGGAAACTCAGTGAATGTTACTTCTGGTCCATTAGCAAACATCTTAGAGACATGTTGAGCTGAAGAATTATTCCTGCAGAGTTAATTGTATAGATAATTTTCTTACCCTACAGCAATAAAATTTACTGAAATCTCTGCTATAAATGTGAGTCATAAACACAAGATCCAACACAACAGTTGCTCAATTTACATTACTCACCTCACCCTAATCCCAGCTCTGTCTGATCCTGTCTTTATTTAAAATTTAGATATTTTGTTCATCAGGAGGTTTTGCATTAATTTTAATTTTTAAAAATATTAACTTCATTACTGAGGTTTTTGGCCTGCCCTAGGTTTTCCACCCCAAGAAAGTGCCTCACTTAACTAAATAGTCCCAGCCCCAACTATAACCTCACAGAGCTAGCCCTAAATTTCTCTCCCACAGGGAAAGATCATGTTTGATGTTAATTTTCTTTTCTTTTTTTTAGAGGGCAGTGTCACTGACCCTCATATGTGGGATCTGAACTGGAGTCACTGGCATCCCAAGCCAGCTCTTAACCACCGTGCCACTCGGCCGGCCCAATATTTCTTTTTAAATGAAAAAATAACTTCTATTTTTTTCCTTTTATACCCCAATACATATATACATTGAATTTACTTGAAAAAAAATAAGCGAAAACATTTTTAATTTAAAACAACTCAAGTCCCACTTAGTAATAACCAACCACTGTAAAAATTGCTGTATGGCTTTATAGACCTGTGTCTTGTTGGAGAAAAATATGCTTGTGTCAATGTGATAAACAGATGATAGATAAATGATTGTTTATTTTAAAGGTATGGTTACATAACAATTTTCCACATTAGCTATGATTTAAAAGAATACCCATTTCATTTTTTACAAATTCAGCGACATATTTATTTTTCTAAATATAGTCTTGTTGTAAATATGGAGGATTTCAGTACCTATGCACATCAGAGCTCTATCTCCTACCCAAAATTTTAAACATATTCTTTCAGATGTCTTTGCTTTTAATTTCCTTTCTTCAAACTTAGGTTGCTTGTACTCTACTGAATCCCTACAAATCTTTACTCGGTCTCTCTATTTTAGTTTTATCCTGAGTGCTATCTTTCTCAAATTTTTTGTCCAAAAAATGATTCAGAGTTGAATTATCCAACCAGATTAGTATAATTTCATTGCCTAATGATGTCCTTTTATTTGTGTAATGTTCCAACCACTTTCCAGAACTTCATAGACAGTATGTACTGCTATTTTCTGAACATATGGAATAATTATCAATAATTATGCAGTTTTGTCTATCTCTAAATTGTACTCATACGGACAGTCCTAGATTGGATGAAATTCATAAAAATATTGCAGGAATCCAGGAGTCTGCCAGCATCTATACTGGGTCTTGTCATGACATAAAAGTAAGACAGTATTCAAAGACTGCTAAGTTTGTGTCAAAATAATACAAGAGTCAAATTCAAGAGCCTATCACTGGCCAAAGATGTAATTTGAGCATCCATGAGAATAAATAACTGTAATATATTAAAACACATCAAAAGTATTATTATGAATTCATAATATTTTTAAAATCCACTGGTCTCCAGAAGGAGCTAAGAAACAAAAATAGTCATTTTGAAAACTAATAAAGAAAAATAATCAAATATTTTCTATATAAACTGTATTAATGATAACCAAAGAGTTGATGAAAGAATGTTACTCTCGTAGAATTATTCCAACTAATAAACTAAGAAGGAATGACAGACGTCTGCTTCCAGACATAATGAACTAAAAAGAATTAGGTTTGCCCTTCTAACATAAACAACCAAAGAAAACCAAACTAAGTATACCAAACAACAATTTTTTAGTTATTAGACAATAGGTAGTGAAGAGCAATGATCTATGAGAGTGAAGAAACAAATAAGGTTAGTCTTACCATTGTCCCAGCCTGTGTGTCCAGGCCATACCCCCAAAAAAGCCTTGCAACCTTGCTGAGTTGAGGAGATAGAGATTGGAGTCCAGGGAGGCCCAGGCAGCAAGAGTTTATGAGGCGTAGTAATGGAAAGGAAGAATCTGCACGGAGAGAAAACCTCAGAACTCTGCGGACATCCCCCTGAGTCTTCAGACAAGTACTCACATATATGAATTACAGTCTCTCAGATTAGGAAAAGAAAACAATGGAAAATAGTCAGCCAAAATTCACACAGGGCTAGGAATCATGTGTTCCCACTAGCCCAAGTGGAAAAACCTCATAATAATATTAATACATGAGCATCAGGTAGATTTTCAGGAGAGTATCACCTTAGTAGAGGGAGAGGGACTAAAATAATTTTGGACTAAAGACTGCTCTGGACCCATTCTAATAAACATAAAACAAGCCACAAAAGGAACAAACTGATTTCAAGTAACTTAACGGCATGTAAGAAAAAAAGAAAGTCCAACACTATTTTTAAAAATACAAAGAAAATATCTAGCACTCCAAACTGCAAAATTTACAATGTTTGGCACCCAGTAGACAATCATGAGGCAAGCAAAGAAGCAGAAAAATATGAGCAATTACCAGAAAAAAACACAATCCACCAGTAGAAATAGTCAGAGATGACATAGATGACTCAATTAGCAGATAAAGATTTTAAAATGCTTATTATAAATATACACCCTATGTTCAAGAAGGTGGAGGGAAATGTATATTATGAGGAGATATATGGAAAGTATAAAATATAGCTAAACAGAAATTTTAGAGATAAAAGAAATCTCTAAAATGAAAATTACACTAGAAGGGACCGATAATGTACTAGATATTGTGGAAGAAAAGACCAGTAAACTTGAAAAGATAGAAGTAGGAATTACTCAAAATAAAGTATAGAGTGAAAACAGGACTCATAATTGCAATCCTACCAAAATAGGTAGTAACAGCTACAAACATAGGAGTTCATCCAACGCAACTCTTTTCATCCATCCCTGGGTTTCAAATCATCTATGTAAAGAACACACCATCATTAACTTGGTGCCCTATTCTGTGTGCTAAGTACCAAGATCCCCGTTAGTCACTATCTTCTACAGAATCTCAACTAAAGTTGATAACACTCATATGGATTATGTTAAGTGAAATAAGTCAGTCAGAGAAAAACAAATACCATATGATCTCACTTATATGTGGAATCTAAAGAACTGAATAAATGAGCAATGTAAATAGAAATAGTCTTAGAGACACAAAGAAAAAACTGATGAGGACTAGATGGGATGGGGATGGGAGAAGGGGAAGGGACGAGGCAACATAAACTGGTAACTACAATACTACTGCAGAGACAGAAGAGACAGTTTAGGGAATATAGTCAATAAGGTTGTAAATATATTTTTTTAGGGGAACAAAAGGATGCATGTCCTTTTAGGGAGACCACTTCATGGATGGTGTAGTGGCCTTACCACTGCACTGTACATCTGAAGCTGCTGCTGAACAATATTATATGTCAACTATAATTTAACACATATATAGGCATGGGATGTGGAATATAGTGTGGGGATGGAGTCAATGGAATTGTAATAGATATGTATGATACCAGGTGTCGGGGGGCAGGGGAGGTGGGGAGAGGGGAGTCACTTTGTAAGGGGTGAAAAAAATAACTATTGCATTGTTTTGTACATCTGTAACTAATAATAATAATAATAATAAATAAAATAGCAGCTAATCTAAAAAAAAAAGTACACAGCACTACTGTGCATCATGAGAGTAAAAATTAAAAGAAGGATTGCTCAGTGAGCAGAGCCATGAACTTCAATATTTATAGGAAGTAAGACAGGGCCACACTGAATAACCTTGGTCCTGGAAGTTTCTGGAACTCAGATTACTATGGGCCTACTGTGCTTCTCCCATTCTCTCCCCATAAGAGTTCAGCATTGCCTGACAGGATCCTATGAGTTTATTCTGTTCCGTTGTAGGCATGTGAGTTGTGTTTCTTTCATTAAAAAAAACAAACCTCATATGGAAGTGGCAGCAGACATTTACTCTGGTCTAGAAGATGAGGATGAGATATTGTAGAACCTTAAATGTCATACTGAAGAGTCTGGAACTAACTTTGAAATAATATTAATAATTAATAATAATTCTTATTACCAATTATTTCTTAACTGGTGTTCCCAAGATACTTGATTTAATCATTTTCTAATTAGGCTATCTATTTAAATACCATAAAAATGTAGACATAAATATCACTGCCTTCTTTTTTATTGTTAAATGCATGAACACACATACAAAACCCATGCTGGGTCTCACAGGTCCTCTTCTACACATCTATGTTGGTAGACATTCAAACTTAATTAATTCTTTTGTCGATAGTGCGTTATGCATAGAAAATGCCTCGATCAATATTGAGCTTTCCATGGAAAGAGGGGGGAAATGGCACTTGTCGTTTCTCTTAGCAAGCCAAAGTTAATCTGCACTTTCATGAAATGTATTATATTGCAACAATTGCCTCTCATTGGGTAGAATTAAGAATTTGTATTATCCAAGCACAAACTCGCTCTGCAAAATAAAGACTGGGATGGGGTCTAAAACTAGGTGAAGATTTATAAATGGAGAGTCAGTATTTAAAATGCAGTATTTCACGGTATAATAAATTCTCAAATTTTGAAAGCTGTTTACCCAGTTAGTTGCTTAATCATCTGGACCCTCTGTCTAGTCTTCTGGCTTTTATTATCCACCACTATTTATAACAGGGAATGAAAAAGGAAGTAAAAACGAAATGAAACGCAGTTGTTAGCAGCTGAAAGTCACAGGTTGGTGCTGGAGGATACAGGTTTAACAGGATCTACAAGGACTAAGAATTTCCCGCCTTTGGATTTGTTTCCCATGTGTTTCCTGACCTCATTGTCATGGTCAATTGAGAGTTACTTAAATAAAAAAGGAAACATGAACCAAAAATTTATCTGAGCCAACACAAGATACAATATTTTAAAATGATACTTTAATTTTTCAAGAAACAGAATCCCTTGCCAAACATCTGTGCTAATGATAAACCCTTAATCTCCTGTGATTTTGTTTGTTTGTGTGAGAATTCATAACCTGCCATTCCCTAGTTTTTATTCTAAGAAAACAGCAGAGGGGAGCTGACAGCTCCAATTGTGAGCACTGAATCATCCTCTCCCTCCATGGTTGACCGTAGCCCAGTTACAAAAAGCTTTCTTTCCAGTCCTATTAAGTTCAACAAGCAGGGAGAAGTTTATTCTTCTGGCAAAACATTCAAGACATCATCTATTATTTTGTCTTTGGCCTTAAACTTGTGTACTGCCTGCCATCCTCGCAGAGAATTTAAAGGTGAAACATCCAGACAACTTCATGCACCTCTACACTCTCTGCTTCTACAGGAGTTGACCTTTTCTATACTACTCGTCAGGCAGCCAGATGATCTTTAATATTCAGTAAACTCTCCCCTGCTTTGAAAGGTTATGCTGGCTTCTCTTATAGCACCTTCACTTGCATGTAGCTAATGTATAAATGCGTAAGTTTTGTGTGAATGCCCTTGAAATCTATCTTGTAGAAAATACCAGTTTATAAATAAAACGTATCACTGTTCATTTTCCTTTTCCTTTATGTAAACCTTTCTTGAAAAGAAAATGATTCTTGCTGAGTAAAAATCCAAGAACAAAATGTACAAAGTTCTCTATTCTAACAAAGCATTTTAAATGGGTAATAAGGCATGAGAAGAGAAAAACTTACAACCTGGGTTGCTGAACCAAATTATCAACTAAGGCGTTTTCTCTAAAGCAACAGTCAACACCCAGCATGCACTTATGCGGTTGTCAAGCAACATGGATTTCAGCCAGATTCTTTCTGCTTAAACAGGTTGAAGTTCAATGAAACTGGTATGAAACTCAAGCTATTATATCAGTGGCATTCTACCATGATGCAAATAACATTTTTTTCAGGACTGAAGTTCTTGTTCAGCTAAATGGTAGTTATGGTTTCAAATCCTTGGTTGCTTTAATAAAATAACATAAAGAGAACTAGAAGTCTCTAATTAAAATTTTTAAAAGAAATGTGTTTTAAACATATTAGATTTGAAGTTACACCTTTGATACAACTTATTAAGTGTGCTTTGACTTTGTAGATGAATTCATCCTTAATTTCATGATCTAGTTTAGAATTATACCACCGGTCATAAATTGTCTTATCCCATCACCTGGATTGGTATTCTTTTTCTTCATTAGAGGCTCCCAATTAGCCTTAAAGTGTTTACTCATTGTTTCTAGGATAGCAAGATATAACAGACTAAGTGAACATTCTACCTGGTGGCAGCACGGACCGTTTGGAGCTGACAGAATAAAGCCCTTTGAATGTGAATGGCCTGTAATTCTTCAGTAATTTCTGACTGCCTCTGGAGAACAAAGTAAAATTTTATCAAAATCTACAATCCTGAAGCACTCAGGTATATCTGGGTTTCTAAAGTTATCAGCCACAATACAATCAAATGTTTCTCACAGATGGCCTTTTCATGTGGTCACCCAACTAGACTACTACCTGGACTGCCCAATCTAGCATCATCTAAACTTCCATCATTCCTTGACATCCCTGTCACTCATATTCCCAGTCTCCTAGCCACCTAACTTGGTAAGAGCACTTTCCCTAAATGGCTCTTCCAAGGCATCTCCACCGCTCCTTCACAAAAGACTGCAAGTTGTTTATTCATTGTTGATCGCAAAATGACTAGGGATTCAACTCAAGAGGCCTCATCTGAGTCGATCCTCCCACTCTGATTGTCCATTAAAGAAATACCTTCTGCCACAACTAATGAGCAGACTAATTCCTCCTTCCTAAGGAATGCAATAAAAATAATTTCTGATTCCCATTTTTTTGAGTTGTAGAAACTGGGTCCAGTATGTTTACTTGAAACTAAGTGAGGGATTGGCAAACATTTTCTATAAGGAGCCAGGGAGTAAATATTTTAAGCTATATGGGCCACATATAGTATCTGTCACATATTATTCTTTGGCAGTTTTGTTTGTTTATAATTCTTTAGAAATATAAGAACAATCTTAGGAGGAGGGGCAAGATGGCGGCTGTGAGGAGGGCTCCATGAAATCTCCCCTGGAAATATCCACAATTTGAACTTCTAATACGCTTCAAAGAGACATCTACTCATCACACAGAGCGACTAAGAGTTCCACACAAGGATTGCTGGAAGGTGGGCAGGCCGGGCGAGTAGGGGAAGAAGGCGGCGAGACGCGTGAGGTGCAGCCCGCACCCGCGGCTGCTGAGTCACGGTGAGTGTTGCCCCGGCTCGCTCCCTGCAGGCCCGTGGCCCGCCTAGAGTTCAGCAAGAGCGCGTTGGTTTGCAGTCCGAGGCAGAAGCCTCAGGCCGGGCAAGTGCGGGAGGAGAGAGAGGAGACGACTGTGCAGAGGTACGAGCTGCACCCGCGTTCCCCAGGAAGCAGGGTGCAGAGCCCCGCAGCGACAGGGCAAGATCAGTCCCTGCACCCTCCCGGTTCAGGGATCAGTCTCTGTGCCCACCGGGTCCCGCGGAGCGCAGAAGCCTGAACCCCGGGAGCAGGGGAAAACAGAGGACTCGCCCGCGGAGACGCAGCGCGCCAGCCGGAGTCACAGATCCCGGAGAGACAGAGCGGGGATCGGAGCCACGCGGCACGGTGCGCGCAGTCCCCTAAATCCCGGCAGACCGTTTGGGAGAGCAGCAGGAGATCCGCGCGGGCGCGCCGGCTCCGAGGCAGAAGCCTGGAACCCGGGAGCAGGGGAAAAAGAGGACTCGCTCGGACAAGCAGTGCGCCGGGTGGAGACGCAGGTCCCCGAGAGACGCGGAGCGGGGATCTTGGCCACACGGTAGGGTGCGCACAATTCCCTAAATCCCGGCAGACCCTTTGGGAGAGCAGCAGGAACTCCGCTGGAGCATAAGAGGCAAAGGCCTTAGCTTGAAACAGTGTTGGAACTGTGGCTTTGTTTATTTTTATGTTTTTTATTTTTTTCCCTTTTTCTACTCTTGAACAGAAAGCAAAAAAAAAAACAACCCAATAACTCACCCACTCCCACAAACTTTGTCCCCCGCCAAGACAGTCTTAAACTGACTCCTGAAGGGAGCAATAGGGGCAGACTAGGAAGATATCCTTACCTGCAGGGGGTTGAGAATTTCCACCCAGTAAAGGCAGCAGAGTGAGACTACCCACCCCGCCCCACCTTTAGGCAAGGCTTGGGAGGCAGGGCAGGTTCATCTGCTGAGGCACTAATTAACAGATTCTTAGCAGCAGGCTTTTGGTAGTGAGGAATTCTTTAATTCTCCACGGCTGTCAACCCAAAGGGTGCCCAGAGACACTCATTGAGACTTTGGGGTGCAGCCTGCCTTGGGACAGGCAAAAGCAAAAAGGCAGTGACTTTGTAAAAACCACCAATCACACGTCACAACCACACTCAAGTACAGCAAACCTGCAGTGCCAGGATCACGCTAGGCATCAGGTGGCCTACTGTTCCCACAAGACGCACAGGAATTTTTGTACAGCAGACAAACTGAAGAGAGCTTGGTGGACTTTAGCCTAGACCAGCACGGGTATTTTTGGTTTGTTTGGTTTTATTCTGTTTTGTTTTCCCTTTATTGGCTGCTTATCTTGGTTGTTTTTGGTTTTTATTTCTATTTCATTATAATCATATTGTAGTTTTTAATATAGGCATATATATATAGGTGTATATAGGTGAATATATGTCCATATATATGGGTGTGTAGACAAATATATATATATATTTTTTTTTCCTTTTTTCTTTTTCTTTTTCTTTCTTTTCTTTTTCTTTTTTCCCCACCCTCACTTTCTCTCTTATTTTATTCATTCTTCTCACTGCTATACTTTTCCTCTTTTCCTTTTTTCTGCAAATTTTATTTTTTAAATTTTTCTTACTTTTTTATTATTATCTTAGTTTATTTTTATTTTTTATTTTTAGGGATAGCTAATCGGTTTCTCATGTTTATTCTATTTTTTATTTTAGGATATTGTATTTTATTTTGTTTCCTCTTCTGTTATTATTGAGTATGTGGTTTTTGTTTTGTTTCTGTTTGTTTTCTTCATTAGTATGATTGATATTTCTGTACAAGTTGACTGTAGTTTGATGGTTGGTTGTTTTTAATTGTGCGAGCATTTGGTTTCCTTTGGTGGCTGCGGAGGTTGTTCTTGTTGATCTGTTATGCTCTAAAATCACTCTGCAGCAGTGGGTCCAAACAAACAGACACAAGAATCATCATACCCGGAGGCCAACTTTAGATAAAACCAGAGCATTTCTGGGTTTGACATACAAGAGTCACACCCAAAAAGAAGTTACTACAGGTACTAAGACCCATAGGGTCCAAGTTTCATCAGAGGGGTCAATCCTCTCACAGCAGCTCATAAACTGCAGAAGCTGCTGATCCTCACAGCTAATCAATCTGGGAGTCAATCCCACCTACTGACAAACCAAAAGTAATCAAAACTAAAACTTCAACAAGTGAGGACGCACGACACAAGGAACACCTCAGATACAAGCACAGGAGAATAGGGAGACTGAGTAATTCAAATATAAAGGACACACACCATATAAGTTTACCCAGAAAAGACTGAGAAATCTGGGGGATCTATCTGTTATATTGAAGCAAACACAAAGAGTAAGCCAGAATGGGGAGACAAAGAAACATAACACAAATAAAAGAACAGAAGAAACTTCCTGAATCAGTGGAAATAGAGGAAATAGAGGTAACCAACCTATCGGAGACAGAGTTCAGAACACTGATTATTAGAATGTTCAAGGAAATTAATGAAAATATAAAGAAGGATAGAGAAATCATGAAAAGCAACCAGCTAGAACTTAAGAACACAATTACTGAATTAAATAACAAACTTGATGGAATCACTAGCAGACTGGATGAAGCAGAAAATCGAGTCAGTGACTTAGAAGACAAAATAGCAGAGATCACCCATGCGGTACAACAAAAAGAAAAAAGAATGAAAAACATGGAAAATAGTTTAAGAGAGCTGGGGGACAACATCAGACGCAATAACCAATGGGTCATTGGAGTACCAGAAGGAGAAGAGAGGGAGCAAGGGATTGAGAATATATTTGAAGTAATAATGTCTGAAAACTTCCCTAACCTGGCAAAGGACATTGAAATACAAGCCCAGGAAGTGCAGAGAGTTCCAAACAGGATGATTCCAAACAGGCCCACTCCAAGACACATTATAGTGAAAATGGCAAGGGTTAAGGACAAAGACAGAATCCTTAAAGCAGCAAGGGAAAGGCAGCAAGTTACTTACAAGGGTACCCCCATAAGATTATCAGCTGACTTTTCTACAGAAACTTTGCAGGCCAGAAGAGAGTGGCAGGAGGTTTTCAAAGTGATGAAAAATAAAGGCCTACAACCAAGATTGCTGTATCCAGCAAGGTTATCATTTAAAATCGAAGGCGAGATAAGGAGCTTTGCAGAAAAAAATAAGTTAAGGGAATTCATTACCACCAAGCCAGCTTTGCAGGAAATGCTAAAAGGGCTTCTTTAAGTAGAAGAGAAAAACAACCTATGAAAGACTACAAACACAAATAAGAAAATGGCAATAAATACACACCTATCAATAATCACATTAAATGTAAATGGATTAAATGCTCCAATAAAAAGACATAGGGTGGCTGAATGGATAAGAAAGCAAGACCCCAGTATATGCTGTATACAAGAGACTCACCTCAGATCCAAAGACTCATACAGGCTGAAAGTAAAGGAATGGAGTAAAATATTTCATGCAAATGGTACTGAGAAAAAAGCTGGAGTAGCGATACTTATATCAGATAAAATGGACTTTAAATTGAAGAATATAACAAAGGACAAAGAAGGACACTTCATAGTAATGAAGGGATCGATCCAACAAGAGGACATAACTCTAGTAAACATCTATGCACCTAACATAGGAGCCCCTAAATATATAAAACAGATATTGTCAGACATAAAGACAGAGATCAACAGTAACACTATCATAGTAGGGGACTTCAACACCCCGCTGTCACTAATGGACAGATCCTCCAGACAGAAAATCAATGTGGAAACAGCGACCTTAAATGACACATTAGACCAGCTGGATATAACAGACATTTTCAGAGCATTTCATCCCAAAGCTACAGAATATACATTCTTTTCAAGTGCACATGGAACATTTTCTAAGATAGACCACATGTTAGGCCACAAAACAAGTCTCAATAAATTTAAGAAGATTGAAATCATTTCAACTGTATTCTCTGACCACAATGCTATGAAACTAGAAATCAATTATAAGAAGAAATCCGGGAAGCTGACAAATAAATGGAGGCTAAACAATATGCTATTAAATAGTGAGTGGGTCACAAATGAGATCAAGGAGGAAATCAAAAGATACCTCGAGACAAACGAAAATGAAAACACCACGACCCAAAATCTCTGGGATGCTGCGAAAGCAGTCCTAAGAGGGAAGTTTATAGCAGTGCAGGCCTACCTAAAGAAGGAAGAAAAATCTCAAATCAACAGGTTATCCTTACACCTAAGGGAACTGGAAAAAGAACAGCAAAAGAGGCCCAAGGGGAGTACCAGAAAGGAGATAATAAAGACCAGAGCAGAAATAAACAATATAGAGAACAGAAAAACAATTCAAAAGATCAATGAAACCAAGAGCTGGTTTCTTGAGAAGATAAACAAAATTGACAAACCTCTAGCCAGGCTCATCAACAAAAAAAGAGAGAGGACTCAAATTAGCAAAATCAGGAATGAAAGAGGGGAAATGACTACAGACATCACAGAAATACAAAAAATTCTAAGAAATTACTATGAGCAACTATATGCCAACAAATTTGACAATCTGGATGAAATGGATAATTTTCTAGAAGCATACAACCTTCCAAAGCTAACGCAAGAAGAAACAGAAAATCTAAATACCCTGATTACTACCAAGGAAATTGAATCAGTAATTGACAAGCTCCCAAAAAACAAAAGCCCTGGACCAGACGGCTTCACAAGTGAATTTTATCAAACATTCAAAAAAGAACTATCACCTATTCTTCTCAAACTATTCCAAAAAATCCAGAAGGAGGGAAGGCTCCCAAACTCTTTTTATGAAGCCTCTATCACCCTGATTCCAAAACCAGGTAAAGACATCACAAAAAAGGAAAACTACAGGCCAATCTCCCTGATGAATATAGATGCAAAAATTCTCAATAAAATATTAGGAAACAGAATTCAGCAATATATTAAGAAGATCATACATCATGATCAAGTGGGATTCATCCCTAGTGCGCAAGGCTGGTTCAACATCTGTAAATCAATTAATGTGATACACCACATCAACAAAATGAAGGATAAAGATCACATGGTCATTTCAATAGATGCAGAAAAAGCATTTGACAAAATCCAACAGCCATTTATGTTAAAAACCCTTAGCAAAGTGGGAATACAGGGATCATATCTCAACATAATAAAAGCCATATATGATAAACCTTCAGCTAACATCATACTCAATGGGGAAAAGCTAAAACCATTCCCCTTAAGATCAGGAACAAGACAAGGCTGTCCACTTTCTCCTCTTTTATTCAACATAGTGCTGGAAGTTCTAGCCACAGCAATCAGACAACAAAAAGAAATAAAAGGCATCCAAATTGGCAAGGAAGAAGTAAAATTGTCACTATATGCAGATGACATGATACTGCATATAGAGAACCCCAAAGACTCCATCAAAAAACTATTGGAACTGATAGACGAATTCAGTAAAGTAGCAGGATATAAAATCAATGTTCAGAAATCAGTGGCATTTGCATATACCAATAATAAACTAATGGAAAGCGAAATTAAGAAAACTGTCCCATTTACAATTGCGTCAAGAACTATAAAATACCTAGGAATAAATTTAACCAAAGAAGTGAAAGATCTGTACTCAGAAAATTATAAGACATTGAAGAAAGAAATCATAGAAGATACAAATAAATGGAAACACCTACCATGCTCATGGATAGGAAGAATTAATATAGTTAAAATGTCCATACTGCCTAAAGCAATATATAGATTCAATGCAATTCCTATCAAACTACCAAGGGCATTTTTCACAGAAATAGAAAATATAATCCTAAAGTTTATATGGAATCATAAAAGACCCAGAATAGCCTCGGCAATTCTGAGGAATAAAAACAAAGTTGGGGGGATCACGCTACCAGACATCAAAACCTACTACAAGGCCACAGTAATCAAGACAGTTTGGTATTGGCATAAAAACAGGCACATCGATCAGTGGAATAGAACAGAGAGCCCAGAAATAAATCCAAGCATTTATGGACAGTTAATCTATGACAAGGGAAGCAAGAATTTACACTGGAGTAAAGATAGTCTATTCAATAAATGGTGCTGGGAAAATTGGACTGACACATGCAAAAAAATGAAACTGGATCATCTCCTTACGCCTTATACAAGAACAAATTCAAAATGGATTAAAGACTTAAATGTAAGACCTGAAACCATAAAAATCCTAAATGAAAATATAGGGAGTACATTTGCAGACATTACGCGGAGCAATATTTTTACTGATACATCCCTACGGGCAAGGGAAGTAAAAGAAAAAATGAACATATGGGATTATATCAGACTTAAAAGTTTTTTCACAACAAAGGAAACCATTAATAAAACAAAAAGGAAGCCTACTGAATGGGAGAATATATTTGCCAATGATATATCTGATAAGGGGTTAATATCCAAAATTTATAAAACACTCATGAAACTCAACACCAAAAAAACAAACAACCCAATTAAAAAATGGGCAGAAGATATGAAGAGACATTTCTCTAAAGAGGACATACAGATGGCCAACAGGCATATGAAAAACAGTACAACCTCACTGGTCATTAGGGAAATGCAAATAAAAACCACCATGAGATACCACCTCACTCCAGCCAGAATGGCTATCATCAACAAATCAACAAACAACAAGTGCTGGCGGGGCTGTGGGGAAAAGGGGACCCTGCTGCACTGTTGGTGGGACTGCAGATTGGTGCAGCCACTATGGAAGTCAGTATGGAGGTATCTCAAAGAACTGGAAATAGAGCTACCTTTTGACCCAGCAATTCCACTCCTAGGTATTTATCCTGAAAAAACCAAGACACTTATTCAAAAAAGTTATGCACCCCGATGTTCATAGCAGCACAATTTACAATAGCTAAGACTTGGAAACAACCAAAATGCCCGTCAGTAGATGACTGGATTAAGAAACTGTGGTATATTTATACAATGGAGTATTACTCCGCTATAAAGAAGAATGAAATCGTGCCATTTGCAATGATATGGATGGACCTAGAGACTATAATGTTGAGTGAAATAAGTCAGTCAGAGAAGGACAAATACCATATGATCTCACTTATATGTGGAATATGAAAAACTGTATGAATGAGCAAAGTAAACAGAAACTGTCTCATAGATATAGAGGAAAAATCAGGGTTGCTAATTTGGAGAGGAATGGGAATGAGGGAGAAGGGGAAGGGATTAGACAGCAAAAATAGGCAACTACAATATTGCTACTGGGATAGGAAAAACAGTTTGGGGAATATAATTAATAATGTTGTAAATATTCTGTGGAATGTCAGATGATCATAGGTCTTGTTAGGGAGACCATTTCATGGATGGAGTAGAGGTTTGATCACTGCATTGTATTACTAAAGTGGAGGTGGTATACCTACTGTAATTGAATATATATAGATAGTCACGGGATGTGGATTATACTGTGGAAGAGAGTCAGAGGAAGAGTAATAGATATATATGATATGGGGGGGTGTGGGGTGGTGTATTGGGGGTGGGGGGTTTGTCACTTTGAGGGGTAAAATGTATAACTATTGCACTGTGTTGTACACCTGAAACTATTGGGGGTGGGGGGGTTGTCACTTTGAGGGGTAAAATGTATAACTATTGCACTGTGTTGTACACCTGAAACTAATTAAAAATAAAATAAAATTAAAAAAAAAAAAAAAAAAAGAACAATCTTAGCTCATGGGCTGTACAAACGTGGTCCACTGGCTAGATTTGGCCGAAGGACTACAGTTTGCTTACCCCGTTTCTAAGCACTGTCCTTCTAATGCTTACCAACTGTTATGGACTGAATTGTGTCCTTTCAATATTCATACATTGAAGCTCTAGCCTCCAATGTCACTGCATTTGGAAATAGGATCTTTAGGAGGTAATTAAGGTTAAATGAGGTTATAATGGTGGGGTCCTAATTTAATAGACCTTATAAAAAGAGAAAGGGAGATACCTCTTTCTCTCTTTCTCTCTCTTTCTCTCTCTCTGTCTCTCTCTGTCTCTCTCTGTCTCTCTCTCTCTCTCTCTCTCTCTCTCTCTCTCTCTCTCTCTCTCTCTCTCTCTCTCTCTCTCTCTCTCTCTCTCTCTCTCTCTCTCTCTCTCTCTCTCTCTCTCTCTCTCTCTCTCTCTCTCTCCACACTTTGAAGAAAGGCCTGTGAGCAAGATAAGCTGAATACTTACAAGCCAAAAAAAAGGACTCAGAATGAAAAATACCTCGCCCACACCTTCGTCTTGGACTTCCCAGCCTCCAGACTATAAGAAATGTCTCTCTTGCTTAAGCTACTCATTCTGTGGTATTTTGTAATGGCAGCCAAGCAGACTGAAACATCTGTTAATCGCACCAGAAATCGACCACATACTATTAGGTACCCATTATGTAACAAGCAAAATTTTTCATTCAGCTTGAACAGATACCCACTCCCAACATATCTGTCAAGAGGTTAAAGTAATAGGTTATTATTGGCTCCAGTTATAAAACAGACATAATAGGCCCAAGTTTCTCAAGGTCACTTCTACCTCTGATGCAAAACTTACACAAAAATCTAATGTTCTACTATCTCTTATAGATATTCTAGAGCAGGGGTTGGCAAATCTTTGAGACAAAAGAGCCAATCCTGTCCCTCACAACAATTTAAAAATTATTTGAGGGCCATAAAATAAATGAAATCACCATTATGTGAATAATATTCTTTAAAAATTTTATAAATGAAACTATGATAGTTTGATTTTCATTTTCAATTTTACTTCAGAGCCACATGTACGTACCCAAAGAGCCACATGTGTCTCATGAGCAGCAGTTTGCCGACCCCTGTTCTAGAGGATTCATCATCATATTTTTATAGGGACAGAGATACAGCATGTAGATCCTTTTGAAAAGTTAGACTTGATGCCCAGTCAAGGGAAATGCAGACAGTAGAAAGCCCCAGATGGCAGTTCCTTCAGGATCTGCCTTGCCTGGAGAGAGCAGCTTCTCCCCAGGTCACATACTTCCCAGGGCAGCTTGCATCCTATAACTAAGCAAGGCATGTGGTTAAATGTCAGGTCATTTAGTCCCAGCACGAACAATCCTGTTTCCTCCCTATTCCTTTCACACCTTGCACCCAAACTCCATCTCGGCATCTGCTTCTGGAGAGTTCAACCTGTGACAGCATCTTAAAGTCTGTCTATGATAATCTAATTATTCAATAAACTACACCAAATTCATATCCTTTTTTCCAATTGCAAACCAAAAAGGTCATTTCCAATTTCGCAACTGCCGTCAACTTTTTATAAATTATTCCAGTCAACATCTTACATTTTGAATTTTTTTCAAATCAAAAATTTTGAAGAATAGTAGAAATGACTTATGATATTATTACTGTGTTTTGTAGATTTCTTACCCTTTCGAAAGTCCTGTTTAAGTTTCAAGCTTGTGGCAAAGCCTCCTTTGATTCCTCTAAGTTATTTTAAAGATTTTTCAGTACAAAAGAGAATTATTTTAAAGATTTTTCAGTATGCCAGTGTTCCTCCATCAACCAATCTAGTCTACTCTTCATTCATGGACTTTCCTAAGACATAAAAGTCTTTCAATGAATTGTGCTTTAATGTAAGGCTGTAGCCTCGCACTCAGGGACACCGTAATAAACAATCCTATGAAAACTTGTCATTGTGTCTGCTGCAAGGATGTTGTTGAGGATATTCATCATTTAATTGAGCAGAGTCATCTTCATGAGACCATTCCGGGGAAATGTACTTCTTGTCTCAACATCAAGAATTGTTGTGCTTATCCTAAATAATTCATTTGCTTTTATTTTACATGAGTCATGTGAGAAGGTAGTCTAGCATAGCTTCATAGCCCAAGTCTGCTTCTTACTAGCTCTACACTATAGATGAATTATTTACATTTTCTGTACCTCAGTTTCTTCATCTGTAAAATGATGATAATAATAGCACCTTCCTCATGGGGTGATATCAAAAACTAAATGAATTATACGAAGTCTGACTAAGTTCACGAACTTGTTGCAATGATGTTGCTAACCTCTTTTTAATATCAGAGGAGTTATTCATTATGAATTTGTACCAATTGGACAAACAGTTAACCAAATTTACTATTTGGAAGTATTGAAAAGTCTGCATGAAGCAGTTAGATGACCTGAACTTTTTGCCAACAATTCATGGCTCTTGCATCATGACAATGCACCAGCTCACATGGCACTGTCTGTGAGGGAATTTTTAGCCAGTAAACAAATAAACTGTATTGGAAACACCCTTCCTACTCAACTGATTTGACCCCCAATGACTTCTTTCTTTACCCAATGAGAAAAGAAATATTGAAAGGAAGACATTTTGCTGACATTCAGGACATTAAGAGCAATAAGACGACAGCCCTGATGGCCATTCCAGAATATGAGTTCCAAAATTGCTTTGGAGGGTCGGCTTGGCGCTGGCATCAGTGCATAGCTTACCAAGGGTAGTACTTCGAAGGTGACCATAGTGATATTCAGCAATGAGGTATGTAGTATTTTTCCTAGGATGAGTTCGCAAATTTAATTGTCCAACTTTTTAAGTATACTAATACTTAAAGAAGCCTAGCACAGAGAAAGAGCTAAATAAATGTTATATCATGATTTCTTTTAAGTTGAACCACTTAAGGCTACTACTTCATTGGGTATATTTTGTGTTCTCTGCACATTTCCCAGCTTTTCTTACACTTGGTTTGTGTTTTGCCTCAATTTTCTGAATTTCCTCTTTTTAAAATGTATACTATTCATCATCTTTTTCTCATTATGAAATCAATAAATCTGTAATGTCTAAAAGCAACAACATGATTGGACCTTGAGGGCATTATGCTAAGTGAGATTTCAGACAGAAAAACAAATACTGTATGATATCATTTATATGTGGAATCTAAAAAAGCCAAACTTGTGGAAACAGAGTAGAATGATGGTTACCAAGGGAACTGGGGAGATGTTGGTCAGAGGGTGCAAATTTGCAGTTGGATGAGTGAGTTCTGGAAATCTAATGCACAGCCTATGATGATAGTCAACAATACTTATTGTATTATATATTTCAAAGTTGCTAAGAGACTAGATCTTAAATGTTCACACCACAAAATGAAATGATAATTATGTGACGCGATGGAGGTGTTAGCTAACGCTATAGTGGCAATCATATTGCAATACATAAATGCATCAAATCAATACATTTTATACCTCAAATTTCACAATGTTATATGTCAATTAGATCTCAATAAAATTAAATTGTAAAAATATAGAAATCTATAATATTCATTATTGATAATAAATAGCAGTTATTGAGCACTTGGTATATGCTAAATGAAATGCTTTGCATATATTTGCTAATGTAACCCTCACAGAAACTGTATTGCTCTTTTCTTCATTTCATATAAGAGGAAATTGAGATATGAGGTAACATAGCCACTTAACCCACGATCTCAAAGCTGGAAAGTGGTATTTGAACCCATGTGTACTTTATAATTTCACCATCCTGAGATAAATGTTAGAAACTTTTTAATATATCTTCTTCATCTACGATGCCCTTTGCATATGTGTACATGTATGTATTTTAATGGGGACACTTTATATAATTTTACATTTATTTAACTTTTCCAAGTCATTAATTAGTATTCAAAACAGAGGTTTTAATAGCTACATAACACTTTACCTTATGTTCACACCAAAGTGTGTTTAATCTAATTATCCCATTTTCCCCCAGTTTTGCTTTTTTTAAATAAAATTTTGACAAACATTCTTATGGAGTTTTATAGTCATCTCCAATTCTAATCTATTTGGTTGTTGGAAAAGTCATGACACATTTTTACAACGAAAAACACAGAAAAAAATATATCATTACTTTTCCGACAACCCAATCATATAAAATCTTAGAAGTAAAATTACTGAGTTAAGATATATGAGCATTTTAAGGCCATTATTCATATTTCCAAAATGTCTTCAAGAAGCACTGATCAGTTTATTCTCGCACCAAAGTCTAAAGAGGTTGTATATTGTGTCCAAGGTAAAATTTAAAAAAAAATATTTTCAATTCTATGGATTTTTATTGGAATTGCATTACACACACAGGCTCACTTAGAGGAAAAGAATATCTTTTCAACCAAAATTATGGTATGTCCCACCATTTACTCATCTTCTTTTGTAATTTACTTTTAGTTTTTCTTCATATAGGTCTTATGCATTTGAGATAAAATTTATTTCTAGATATTTTATAGTTTTTCTTTGATTTGTAGTGATTGTTTTCTATTAATTATATTTTAAACCTGATTTTCTATTGTATAAAGGAAAGCTATTTCATTATGACATTATCCTTTATTATTAACATTTAACTTGTAACAGAAAATCTTACTTATTTCTCATATTAGTGCTATTCTCTGTTCTAGATGCCAGTCTAAAGATCGGTAGAGAAACAAATGGTATTATCTAAGTAAAGCTTCCTATGGCTCTCTCCCTCTTCCCTGCCCTTGGATTTGGTTGGTTCATAGTTCCCTAGATCATAGGACACCAAGGTGGAGGGAGAATGCAGTCAGCTCCAGAGGGAGAAGTATTTTATCATGGACATTGTTTATAATTGCAGGCTAACAGTAATAGTAGAAAGCAGATACACTTATATAGCTTATTCCCTGTGCCCCTGGCAGACCTCTCCTACCACTCGCCCTTAGTATGTCACAGCTCTAGTGGCACCTTGAGTGGGCTTTACACAGTGGAAGATTTTCTTGGCCCTCTTAGGAGAGGGAGATCTATATGGCCAAGAGTGGATGAAGAATTAATGAATTCATGAAATGACTCTACTTTTTTAAAAATGTAAAATCCGGGCCGGCTGAGTGGCACATTGGTTAAGAGCTCGCTGGGACGCCGGCGGCCCCAGTTTGGATCCCACATATGAGGGCCAGTGACACTGCCCTCTACAGCTAACAACAGCTCCACCTAAAGCTGGGCTGTGTGAGTCCTGGCGACAGTGTAGACTGCAGCCCCTGCAGCAGTGGGCTGCCATAGGCTACAGTGAGTGGCCGGCAGCCAGCATGACCTGCCAATAGCTGCGGTGAGCGGCTATCCACAGGCCAGCGACTGATCTGCCTCACCCAGGAAGAGCGCAATGACAATACCAACATGGGCCAGTGAAGCAATGTCCTCCACAACAAGACTGAAGAACAAAAGCACAGCAACTTGTCTGTTCCCCTTCCATGATTCCCCAACGCTGTTCTCCTCCCCGAATTCCCCAAAAAAATCTATAGAAAAAAAAATGTAAAATCCACTTGAAAGGTGTTTTACTCTTTAGAAAAACTGATTAAGTCCAAAAAAAACCAACCATGGTGTCACCTTATCAAATGTTTTATTATTTTAAAACCAATATTAGGGTACTGTTCAAACATTATCCCAATATCGTATCATTATTGACTTATCTTTGCATCATAAACCACATCTACCCTAAGTATTGGATTTTCCATGTTTTCTAGGTGTGAGTTCCTTAAGAATCGGGTATTGTTTTATTATTTTATGCCCTTTTTCTGAGAAAACCTGAAAGCACAATGTTGCACACACATGCCTGACCCCTCTGCAGCGAGGACTGCCTGAGAATCAGGAATGACGGCTGTAAACTCTACTCCTGTTGCTACCAGCTTGACAGATGACCTTGCTGTCTCAGCCTTGTTTGTCATCCTTAAAGGGGAAGTCAGGTGATATTAGTTCTATGACTACTATGATTCTAGATCATCAAAACTCCAAACGGCAAACTTTGAGCTTCCCAAAGATGTATTTATCCAGCCTGTGGTTTACCCATGTTTTTTCTTCTCTTTCTGCTCACTATGAACCATGACATTTGTTAAAACCCAGATACAAAAGGTAAAGCCCTGAAAAGCATAGACCATGAAACTCAAGAATCCCTCATTCGTTCTTTTCTGAGTTTCTTATCAGACACCAACTGCTAGGAAGCTTCTGGATTACTTGGTGTGATACCAAGTGACCCTGCACCTGTTGCATGCTCTTCCACAGCATTGTCACTTACACTGCAATGTCAATGACAACAACACATCCCAGGGCATGGTCTCTACATGGGGAAATGAAGTGGTGGCATAAACCTCACACATTTAATAAATATTTAATAAATATTTTTACATTTATACTTATTATTTAAAGCTGAAAATAAATCCATCACAAACTTAAACTACTCTGAATGACAAAAATACATAAATAAATAAAAATAAAATTCCATTTCTTTGAATTCTGACATTGCTCCTAAACATTTGCTGCATAGTTTTTCCATCGTAGAAAATACAGAGGAGCTAGGTATTCTTGTTCAGTTGTATCAGTTACAAATCCTCAAGGAATTATAGAAGAGGTATGTTAGTATCATGGTCAGAAAATGAAGACCTGGATCCCCCATGCTGAGATGTGAAAATAATTTATAGGTTTTCTTCTTCCACATGTAACCCATCCTGGAGGTCTTTGGAAATAACAACAGGGCTATGCATTTTGAGAGTTTACCTACCAGGACTACAAATTGTTTTACAATCTAGTGAACTATTATTATTTTATTTCACTATTATTTTTATCTAATCAAGTCAGTTAATCTCCTGCTTCTCTATTGATCTTCAGACTAGTATCTAGAGCAGAGAATGGTACTAAGATGAGAAATAAGTAAGATTTTCTTTCACATAGTGAATAAAATGTTGAAGCTACATGTTGTTATTTTTTTTAATTAAAGTTTATCAGGGTGACAATTGTTAGGAAAATTACATAGGCTTCAAGTGTACAATTCTGTAATACATCATCTATATATCACATTGTGTGTTCACCACCCAGAGTCTGTTCTTCCATCACCATATATTTGATACCTTTTACCCTCATCTACCACCTTTCTCCTCCCTTACTCTCTGGTAACCGCTAATCTATTGTCTGTTTCTATGAGCTTTTGTTTCTTCATTTGTTTGTCTTGTTCCTTTGTTTGTTTTCAGTTTTATATCCCACATATCAGTGAAATCACATGGTTCGCAATTTTTTATCTGACTTATTTTGCTTAGCATTATAATCTCAAGATCCATTCATATTGTCGCAAATGGCACTATTTCATCTTTCCTTATGGCAGAATAGTATTCCAACATGTTGTTATATTGAGAAAGGAGGCAATCAAGCTGCCAACCGATGTGATCTGCTTGGGCCCTCCCCCTTTCCCCTGCACTGAAGCAATTCCCCGCAGTAATGAAGATTTCCCACGTTCAAACCCTCTCTAACCGTGAATCCCTGGGCAACTTGCTTACCCTCTCTGTGTCTCTGATCTATCAAAATGAGGATAATAACAGTACTGACTTCACAACGTAGTAATATGGACTTAAGGAGTGAAGGGCACTTAAGGAATAAAGCTCTCAGCGCCGTACACAAAGGTTGCATGCATTACACAAGCATTTACTCACACCAATCTCATTGGCTCCGTGCTCCAGCTGCACATGACTTCTTTAATTCCTTGAATGTGATGAGCACTCTCCTGCCCCTAAGACTCCACAGCGATTCTCTGTCATAGCACTCACCACAATAGGTAATCGTATATGTATCTGTGTGGCTATTGGCTTTATGTTTCCCTTCCCCCGAGGTATAACTTCCATAGGTCAGGAACTCTGTTTTGTCCCCATTGCATGCTTGGAGACTATATCAGTGCTCACAGTGGATGCCCAATAGATGTGTGTCAAACACTGAATAAACAAATAATAAGCCCAACAGAAGAAAAACTACCTAAATAATTTTTACAAAACCATCATGGGAATTTGGGGTTAAGTCGCCATGTTTCAAGTCCATTCCTTACCTGCTATATCATATTATGACATCAAATCTCAATTTGGCTTAAAACCTTAGCAGTAAGCTTTTACATATTCCCTTTCAAAGTGCCTCTTCAGAAACCATATTGCAGAAGTTAATGCATCTTTTAGAGAGCTGAATAACTGTATGATAGGATCTCTGAGATTACTTCATTTATTTCTTCTTGGGAACTATAGAGACCATGAATGAAAAGCTCATCAAATTGAATCAGTCAGTAATAAATACAGTGTTCCCAGAATGAAACTGCTTAGCAGATGATGCAGGACTTTGAAGTCTAAAGTTTGTCCCTTTAGGAAGAAGAAACAAAGCTGCAGTAGGCTCAATGTACCCTGATGATACTGTGATTTTGGTTTAGCGAATGCAGCTTGTAAGAGGATGTACTTGCAGAGAAAGAAAGTGATGTTCTGTGGGGAGCATGCATTTGATTTTTCACATTACTATTACATTATTACTATTTTCCTATAAGGAAATTAGTACCCTTGGAAGGCAATGACCAGATGGCTAACATTATAGAAAGCACTTTAAACTGCTCTGGGAAACTGTTTTATCCAATAATATTATTCAAACCATCATTGAAAATACAGTGAGAGGGTCTTATAAACCTTTAGGCTACAGAGAAAGCAAGTCAGTTTGACACAGGCTCTGCTGAGTTAGCAACTTCAAGGTGCATCACTGCACCTGTTTTATCCAACGCATTCAAACATACAGCCTAGCTACGCCTTTCCATTTAAATTATTACCTAATGACGTTGCTACTCAAAATGTGGTCTGCAGATCAGCAGCATCTGTAAGACCTGAGAGCCTGTTAGAAATG
Organism: Aselliscus stoliczkanus; assembly: GCA_033961575.1. NCBI lineage: Eukaryota > Metazoa > Chordata > Mammalia > Chiroptera > Hipposideridae > Aselliscus > Aselliscus stoliczkanus. Next base: position 72,587,455 of record CM066732.1, on the reverse strand, counting down.
CAGACCAGAAGACCACACCTCAGTGACAATGTACTGAATTGAAATCTGCATATAACAAGACCCTGGGGTAGTCTGTATGCACATTAAATTTTGAGATGCTCTGTGGTAAATAGTTTTACTAAAAGGAATGAGAATTAAATAGAAAATTTCAGTACAAAGAAGATATACAATGCTTATGGAAAGGGTGTATTTGTTAAAGCGCAGGAGGTGGTGGTATAGCAGTTGGGGCAGCAGCTCCGTTCTCCCTAGTGTGCATCAACCACTTCTCCCCAGCTCACCTCCTCTTCTCCCGCCTTTTTACTCCAGCCACTGTTGTGGTAACCAGCGTTGCACATCTGTATCTTGACAATAACTCAGCTGCTCCAGGGAGCTATACTTTCCACCCTGGTCTTCTCTGCTGCCCCCAGGAGAGATGCCTTTGGGAACCCAGTCAGTCTATCTGAAAAGTCTACAATAGTTAAAGTGAGAATTGTCCCCATGTGGGGCAACCTCTGACTAACCCTGAAGTACTGTTACAGCCAAATCTGAGGTGGACTCTCCAGGGCTTCTCGGAGAGCTCCCAGCAGGATAAGCTCCAGGAGCCAAGGGCAGGGACTAGCTGCTTCTTTATATAGAAATAATCCATAGATACTCTATAGAGAAAATCTGATCACACAAGACTGATGTTTTAATGTGTAGTTGGATCACCAAACAACTCCTTCATTGAAGCATTATGTTGATTTTACTATCATTACATTGCTTTACATAACATTTAACAGTTACTGTCATTAGGACTTTGCATACTTTAACCAATCTCTCTTATAACATTCCTAAGAAGCAAACAAGCTTATTATCTTTTTATGAATAAGCAAGCTAGAACAGAACAGTTACATAGCTTTCTCAGTGTGTTAGTGAAAGCTGGTATCAATGGTAAATTGATGACTCCTTCTCCTAGAATCACCCAAACTACACCTTTCTCCTTTAGGAAAGTTAGTATTTTCAAATTTGCTAATTTGGGAAATGATGTAGTACTGTCAAGTAATACAACATATTTGCATAGCATCTGAAAAAAATTGTAGAGCAAAAATCCTCATCAAGGCTGACACTTTATGTCCCGTATTTAGGGCATTGAATTCACACAAACTACCTCCATTTTACAGCAATAAAATTACTTAATGGTATCACTTCCATGGTCATTGTTGGAATTGTCATTACTTGGTGTATGCTTTAAGATCAGAGTGGTGCACTTTTCTGCTCAGCTTCGAATTTTCAACAGGTACAAGTTGAAAACTCTGATTATTCATTATGATGACGACCTCATGGATGAAAAAAGCTGACTACTGCCACCTCCCTAAACCTAGTATGTATAAGAAACCCATTCTTTGGGAATTGGAACTCTCATATTTTGAAAGTGTATAACACAAAAATTTTTTGACAGATGTTTGTTTTAATATTTACTCACAACCGAAGTTCTAAAATGAGATGTAAAGGTGAGATGCTTCTTCCTAAAGAGTCAAGAAACATAAAAGACATGCTAATAATATGATAATGGCCATCCCAAGATAATAACTCAGGAATTAACTGCCTGCAAATAATCTGTGTAAGCAGTACCTTGACTTTAAGGTTCTTAAAAATGCAAGCATGGAGACCAGGGAGCTAATCATACTAATTAACTCACTGTGCCTTGTAACAAATTAATTTTAAGAAAAGGAACAGGCAACTAGAGAAAAAGGCCAAAATCTCAATTAGTTAATCCGAATAGAACATAAATACTCTCAGAACTCATTTGCCCTTTAGAATGCTAGTTAGAATCGGGATGCTGGGAACAGTGATCACTCTGCAATGGCTGCCTGGAATTACGATTTATGGCACTGTTTTTAAGGTCTGCGTTCTGATTGGAGAGTTCACAATATTTGGTCAGCAGAATGTGACAAACTGATGGAAATAGTCCATAACCAGCCCCACATTCAGAGAATTAATATAAAGTAGAACATTAACAAGTTCTTTCTATTAGAGGAGATTCTTCTCAAAAAGTGTTTCTGGTCAGAAAACTTTGTCCGATAGGTCACACTCAGGACTGTCAGCATTCGTTTCTAGTCAAACTTGTGGATGAGAGTCCTCAACACACTTGATATCATTTTACAAAGCCTACATCACCATTCTAATAACTGCTGACACTATTTTCAACATTTAGGTAGTAAAATTATAAAATAAGATTCATTCCTTACTCCTGGAGGATCTAATTCTTTTATCCTTTTTTCTTTCTGCTGTTCCAATTGGGTGTTTTCTGCTACCTTTTGTCTTTCAAATCACTGATTCACTCTTCTGCTTCACTTCATCTGCTAGTGATTCTTTCTAGTGCATTCTTTTTTTTTTTTTTTTTAGTTTCAGGTGTACAACACAATGCAATAGTTATACTCTTTACCCCCCAAAGTGAAAACTCCCCTCCCCCAGTTCGCCACCCCACTCCCCCCCCATATCATACATATCCATCACAACTCCCCTGACTCCCCTCCACAGTATACTCCACATCCCGTGACCATCCACATATTCAGTTGCAGTTGGCATACAATAATATACAACATCAGCTTCAGGTGTACAGTGCAGTGATCAAGCCTCTACTCCATCCATGAAGTGGTCTCCCTAACAAGACATGTGACTATCTGACACGCCACAAAATTTTTACAACATTATATTCCCCAAACTGTGTTTCATATCCCTGTGGCAATATTGTAGTTGTCTATTTATGCTGTCTAATCCCTTCCCCTTCCCCCCCATCCTCACCCCCCTCCCAACTAGCAACCCTCAGTTTTTCCTCTACATCTACGAGTCTGTTTACTTTGATCGTTCACTCAGCTCTTCAGACTCCACACACAAGTGAGATCACATGGTACCTGTCCTTCTCCAACTGACTTATTTCTCGCAACATAATAGTCTCTTCACAACATTATCAATTACATTCCCAGAACTGCCCCCATATCCCTGTGGCAACATTGTAGTCCCACATACACTGTCCAAAACCTTCCCCGTCTCCCTCTTCCCCACTCCCTCCCAGCCAGCAACCATCAGTTTTTCCTTTATATCTGCTTGATATGACTTCAATCTTCTTAAATTGTCTCTCTGGGTTAGCTTGTTTACCCCTTTGTTTAAAAAAGCCCTTTTAACATTTCTTGCAATGCTGGCTTGGTGGTAATGAATTCCTTAAGCTTATTCTTTTCTGAGAAGCTCTTTATTTCTCCTTCAATTTTAAGTGATAGCCGTGCTGGGTAGAGCAATCTTGGTTGTAGGCCTTTATTTTGTGTCACTTTGAGTATCTCCTGTCACTCCCTTCTGGCCTGCAGAGTTTCTGTAGACAAGTCAGCTGTTAGTCTAACAGGAGTTCTTTTGTATGTAACCTGCTATCTTTCTCTTGCAGCCTCTAGGATTCTGTCTCCGTCTTTAACCTTTGCCATTTTCACTATGATGTGTCTTGGTGTGGACCTGTTTGGGTTCAGCTTGTTTGGAACCCTCTGCACTTCCTGGGCATGTATGTTGATTTCCTTCACCAGGTTAGGGAAGTTTTCAGTCATGATTTGTTCAAATACATTTTCGACCCCTTGCTTCTTCTCTTCTCCTTCTGGTATCCCTATGATTCGAAGATGGTTGCGCTTCACCTTGTCCCATAGGGCTCTTAAACTATTTTCATTGTTTTTTATTCTTTGGTCTTTTTGCTGTGCCAACTGGGTGAGTTCTGCTATTTTATCTTCCAAATCGCTGATCCGCTCCTCTGCTTCATCTACTCTACTGGTGATTCCTTCGAGTGTGTTCTTCCTCTCAGTTATTGTATTCTTTAGTTCTAACAGGTTGTTTTTTATGGTTTCCCTATCCTTCTTTCTGTCCTCGCTAAGTTCCTTAAACATTCTTATCATCAGTGTTCTAAACTGTGTCTCTGAAAGGCTGGATCCCTCTGTTTCATTTGGTCCCATTTCTGGAGGTTTCTTCTGATCTTTTACTTGTGACATGTTTCTTTGTTTCCCCATTCTGGCTGTCGCTGTGGGATTGCTTTGATGTATTAGATAGATCACCAGGAGGGCCCTGGCTGGATCACGCAGGCACACAGCTCAAGGCCCAACACTCCCAGGAAAACTCCCAGTCTCAGCCTGTCCCAATCAGCTGCTCGCAGACCAGGCCAAGCAGCACGACAACCAATCACCAGCCTGGCAACTCTGCAAGCAGAGTGCGGAAAGCAGAGACCCAAGGCGGCTTGCGCGCTCCCGCGTCTCAGTGAGCAGCCTGTTGGAGCCGGATCACTCCCACTAGGCGTTTCCCTGGCAACTCTGCAAGCGGAGTGCAGAGAGCAGAGACCCAAGGCAGTTCGCACACTCCCAGGTTTCAGTGAGCAGCCATTGGAGCCGGAGGGCACCCGCCCTGTGTTTCCCCAGCAACGCAGTATAAGCTGGGTGGAGGGTGGGGATCCAAGGCCGCAGGCGCGCGCGCACGCACGTATGCACGCATGCATGCACGTACTTCTGCGCCAATTCCACCAGACCAATTAGGTCTCGGACCTGATCCTTCGTGGGAGGGCCCAAGCCCAACAAAATGGCATCCTCCCTACACCACTCGTGTGCAAGCTCCGCACCATGGGAACAATAGTCTAAAAACCAGCTTTTGCACCAAAGGTGCTCAGTTCAGTCCGTCCCCGCAGGCTCCCTGCTCACACAGCCACTCCCTCCACCAGGAACCAGGTAAGTGCTCACCAGCGAGCAAGCCCGAGCGCCAGCCCCACTGATTCTCCAGCTGCTCTTAGCCTCACCGAGCTGAGCAAAGAGAGTCCTCACTAATTTACTGCTGGCTATATTAGAACTCCTCTTCCCGGCAAAGGAACTCTGGGCTGGTGAGCTCGGTGTGGGGCCGGAGGGTCTTTCCTCCAACCAGAGACGGCTCTCCACAGCTGGGACCTCCCTCACAGGGTTTGCCCTCTCTCGTCTCCGCCCGTCCTACCAGACCCGATGCGGCTTCCTCTTTAAGTTCTTCGTTTAGTGGTTCTGTTCCTCCAGTGTTCTGGGGACCTCCAGGGTTGAGTGCTGTATAATTTGCTTGTAATTTTGGTGTGATCCTGGGAGGCAGTTAGCACAGCGTCTGTCTATTGCACCATTTTACCGGAAGTCCCCTTCTAGTGCATTCTTCATTACAGTTATTGTATCCTTCATTTCTGACTGCTTCTTTTTTATGGTTTCTATGTCCTTTTTTAATCTTGCTTACTCTTTTTGAAGTTCCCATTAAGTTCCTTGAATATCCTTATAACCAATGTTTTTGGGTTTTTTTGTTTGTTTGTTTTTTTGTTTTTTGAGGGCAATGTCACTGGCCCTCATATGTTGGACCCGAACTGGGGCCGCTAGCTTCCTAAACCAGCGCTTAACCACTGCACCACTCAGCCGACCCAATAACCAATGTTTTGAACTCTTGTCTCTGGTAGGCTGCTTGTCTCCATTTTGTTTAGTTCTTTTTCTGGAGCTTTCTCCTGTCCTTTCACTTGGAACATACTGAGAGTGCCGAAAACTTATATACACATTTTAAGAGATATTATCTATGCTCAAGCAGTAGTTCGCCATAATCAGAAGTGTTTGGACACCGATGGTAAACACTTTGAGTACCTCTTATAATTGCAGAAATCAAACATGACTTGTATTCATCTTTTGTTATTGACATACATTGAGTATTACAATTAATATAGTTTTTTCCATTCTTAAAATGTGTATACATTTTTTTGGCACCCTCTGTATTTCTTTGTTTCTTCATTTTGGCTGCCTCTCTGGTTTGTTTCTATGTATTATGTAGATCTTCTATGTCTTCCAGTCACAGCCAGGTGACCTTATGTAGCAGGTGCCCTGTGAGGCCCATTGAGAGTCTCCCTGGTCACCTGTGCTTGGTATTCCAGGAGTTTTCTTGTGTGGGTTGTGTGTGTGCGCCCTCCTATTATAATTGAGCCTTGATGGCTACTGGCACATCAGTAGATGGGACTGACCCTAGTTGTGGGGTTTGGCCATGTCCACAGCTTATGGGCTGCTGGGGCATGGGGCTTAGCCCACTGAGCTGGATTCACCCCAGTGAGCCCTGGTGCCTCCTGAGACTGCCCTCTGGGTGTGCTGCTTGTGAGAATAATTGGGTGGTGCTCTGCTGCAGTTTGAAGCCAACCTCTAGGTATATTGATTCTGGGGCCTCTTGGGAGGGGCTCCAGAGCAGCCCCACGTCAGCCACTGTCTGTGACCATCCACAGAAAACCCGGTAGGAGCTATAATCCATGGTTTGCCACTCCCTGTGCTGAACCTGGAGACATGTGGGAGAGGAAACAATGTTTACCAAGGATGGCTGCCAACAGCACCAGGCCTGGGATAGCTCTTCCAAAAGCCCAGGTTACCCCAAGCCTACTACCTGCCAGCTCCCATAAGGCTCAGCCACTGTTAGAGCCTCATGGGGTATGCAATTTGGGTGGGACAGGGTCTCAGAGAGTCAACAGGGTGGGATGAGTGGTGTTCACCTGGTTAATGTAGATTCTGGTTTAGTGTCAGTGCTGAGCCTGGAAATACTCAGCAAAAGTCTCAGAGCACACCAAGGCCAGTCATCGCCCACCTGGGACCCACGCAGACCCATGCACCCCTGATAGTTTTCCAAGAAAGAGTGCAATGTGGGTGGGGCTGGCTGTTGGCCAAGAATGTGCCTCCAGTGTTGCACAAATTGGGTGGGGCAGGGTCCCAGGGAGTCACCAGGGTGGAGTGAATAGAGTTCAACAGGCAAATGCAGATTCAGATTTGGCCATGTAGGGGAGGGCTTAACACAGGAATGATGGTACCTGCCTGCCGGCTATACCGGAGAGTGATTCTACATAGGGAAAATGGCAACTATCCCTCCAGTGCTCAGTCTGAAGCCACACAACTTGGTCTCTTCTGTATGTCTCTAATTCCTCCTGAGTCATCATACCTCTGACAGCCTACAGGTAAGTGCCTGCAAGCGAGTCAGTCTGTGTGCAGCCTTCCATCTCATCCATACTGTCAGAATCCCCACTGTTTTTCACAGCCATATGTGGGGCTCCTCTTCCTGGCACCAGTAGTACAGGCTGGCTAGCCTGTTTTGTAGCTGGGGTCCTTTGTTCCTCTGGCAGGACTTCAGTGGCTGAGATATCCCTCCTAATTTTCTACCACCACACACAGGTGTGGGACCAGCCATTTTATGTCCCTGCCCCTCCATGTGGCTTCTTCTTTGTATTCATAGTTATAGGACTTCTGTTCAGCTAGACTTCAGCTGGTTCTCCAGGTTGATTGTTCTATAATTTAGTTGTAATTTTAATGTGGTCACAGGAGAAGGCAAGCACAGCATTTTTTCTACACTATCATCTTGAATCCTCTCCTTGACAGTCAAGGATCTAGTTCTTATATCTATCCACTCCCTTCTCAGAATCTGCCACCTCTTCTTCCACAGGTTTGAGCTCCCATGTCTTCAGATACTCATGTGTAACTGGCTTGGAGGATGTGTTTCCTTGATGCTACTACTAATCTCTCCAGCTACCATTCTCAATGTAACCTTCCTTTCACAAAGTTCTTTAAAAAATATTCTGTGTCCAGTGCTTCTGCTTTCACTTACATACCATAAAATTCCTGTCATATCAAGCCACCACCCCCACATTCATTAAAATAAAATTAAAAAATCAGACTTCACAAACTTCTTTTCTTCTGAAATCTTTAAAGGGTCACCAGGGACCTCACCAAATCTAGTAGCCTTTTCTTAACTGTTACTTTCCAAGGCCTGTCTGCTCCATTTGGCACTATTGACTGTCATCTCCTTTCCAAAGTACTTTCTCCTTTGAGACCAGGATGACGCATTTCTTTGATTTTCCTCCTCTCTTTACAATTTTAGGAATATATAGTCTATATCTGACTACTCTCTGCTTCCATTATATGAATGAGTACACTAGTATTGACCACAGTGAAATATATTTTTTTTGATAAAAGGAAATGAGATATCACAAGGGCAATAGGATGTCCAGAGAGACAACAACTTGCAATTACATCTTTCTCTGTGTGAAGCACACCCCATTCTGAATAGCTTAATGTGTGTTTTAAATGAAAACATGAAGATTTGGAGAACATGGGAGATGTCTGAGTTTCTGAGACCATATGGGTACATTCTAAATCCTTCTTAAGCTCCCAGCAGACCTACTAACAAGTATGGCCTTGGGTAGACTACATTGATTCAGAGCCCCTTTCAATAACTTAAATTATTTGTTTATCATCTGCTGTGTCTAAGATTTCTGCTCAATAGGCTTTTAGTTCTTAAGTTTTAAACTGTGACACCACAAGGAAATGTTCTAACATGTTTGTTTTTTTTAATTAGCAGGCATTAGTTTGACCAAATTGTATACTCTAACCAAGTGTATTCTTAATATTATTACAATTATAAATGATCTGTCTTTTATTTAGGTATTCAAGTAATCAGGAGAAGCCTCTTTTTAAAACAATTAGGGGCAGCATTTGAAAATGTCAGTTTGATTTTGCTTGATCCTATAAGCCAGATATCCCAGAACTCAAACTCAGAGGAACTTAAAATTAAATGAATGAGCTGATTATGAAAATATGACACTCTGCACAGAACACTGAAGGTTCTGTCAGGGTTCTTTTATTATGTTTTGTTTTTTAGTAATGGAGGTTGATTAAGCCTTAAAATGATAATCTTAATGAATCCCCATAGAAGATTCAAGGGAGACCCAGAAAAGGTGATACTTCAATTGAATACGAAGAGCTCTACTAGCCATCTAGAAAAAGGGATAAAGAAAAGCAGTGTATATCCTAAACCCACCTCACTCTTTGCATGCACCCTTTTCCTCTTCTGATTCTCTTTCAAGATGGTTAAACGATACCACCAACTACCTGTATTTTCGTACATGAATTTATTATTTTCCCTGTATAACTTGTATTATCCTTTGACTTAAACTTTTACAATCTCATTTGGAGAATGGAGTACAAGAAGATAATAAAAAACAGAAATTCTGGACCAGCTGAGTGGTTAAGAGTTGGCTTGGGACACCAGCGGCCCCGGTTCGGATCCCACATGAGGGCCAGTGACACTGCCCTCTACAGCTAAGATGGTGAACAACAGCTCCACCTGGAGCTGGGCTTCTGTGAGTCCCCGGGATGGCATAGTTGCAGCCCCTGCTGCAATGGGCTGCCATAGGCTACAGTGAGTGGGCAGCAGCCAGCGTTAGCGGCTGGCAGCCTGTGTGAACTGCCAAGAGCTGCTGGGAGTGGCTGTCCAGAGGCAGGCGACCAATCTGACTCACCCGAGAAGAGTGCAATGATGATACCAACATGGGCCAGTGAAGCGACATCCTTCGCAACTAGACTGAAGAACAAAAGGACAGCAACTTGTCTGTTCCCCTTCCCCGGTTCCCAACACTGTTCCCCTTCCCCAATTTCCCAATAAAATTTAAAAACAAAAAAACAAAAAAACAAGTGAAATTCTTCCTCTTCCATAAATGTGTTATATAATTATAATACTTACTATCCCTTCTGTACACTTACTCCATATCAGGCACTGTGTGAAGCACTTTGTAGACATTATCCCATGTGATAGACACTTTCTGTGGTGCTATTATCCTTAATTGGTGGACAAGAAAACTGAGATTGGAGAGATGAAGGCACTTTCCTAGGAAGTAACAGAGCCAAGGTTCCAATTCACATCTTTTTTCATTTAAAAGACTATTTTTTCACAACTAAATTAATCTAGTTTTCACCATATCTTTGATGTATGAATGTTGGACATTGAAGTGAATACTTATTTCTAAGCACACAAATCCAGATAGGGAATTTTAAATGATCATCAGTCCAAGCTGTATATCCCAGCATGTTAAAAACTTAAGAGAGGGAGTTAGGACTGCTACCAAGGACAACTGAAGAGAAACCTACAGCTTACTTCTCCCCTTCTATGGACAGTGGCCACCACTGTGTATTATAAGATGTGAATAGCCATTATAATCAGATAAGGCCAAATTGGGAAAGAATGGGAAGTAATGTTATAGAAAGAAATTGGAGATAAATTCTGTCTATATAACATTCTGTGAAAGCCTGTTCCTGTAAGCAGGACTAGAAATGTGTTGCCTACTCCCATAATGCCATCAACACCATAGGATAAATATGTTTTTTATAATCCTACAGACCCAATCAGCCTCCATCTCCAGTTCTAGTGAGTCCCACTAATATCAACAAAAAGAAAAAAATTAATTCATATCTTGTTTAGGTTAAACTTATTTCTAAGTGAGTCTCTTCAAGTAAATCTCAAAAAAAGAAAAAAATATATATATATAATCTTTTCTCAAATGTGCACATTTCTATTACAAGCAAATCTACCAGAAGCCTCTTGAGAACCTAGCTTAGTAGATTATACAATTATTAAAGGCTGACCTTTTCTGTGAAGTTTAATGAACCGGAAATTGCATTTTTAACCTTGGCTGATGTGCTATCAGATGTCAGTCATCATTTCTTTAATCTATCTCAACTAGACTATAAATTAAGTGGGTCCAAAATCTAATTTATGAGGCCAGCAAACAGTTGAAAAAAGCCAGTGGTTATGGAGAAAGACTTTAAAGAAGACCCCTTGAAGTCATCTTAAGAAAATGGTTGTAACAATAAGAATGACAATTATTTTACAGACAAGGTTATGAAAACTATTGGGAGAGTGGAATTCCTATAGTGGGGACTTGAATTTATTATAACTTGAACATTGTGTAAACAGGTACTCAAAGCCTGGTGAAGACTACCACACATTAGGCAAAATGCCAACCATTGTGAAATGCATATTTTCAAGGCAAATTATACCTAAAACAAGTTCACCCTTAAGCTTAAAACTATTTTTTATAATTTACTGGTATTCCATTTTACAATTTTCAAAGTAAAAATTTTGTACATTTCCCTCTTCATCAATCAACTATTTCTATTTTAAACAGAAGCGATTTGCTGCCTAGAATTTTATGTGCTAGAAAAAGTAAATATCCCCAACAATTTTATGTAAATAAGCATCTCTATAATGCCTCCTTTATTTCATCCACACCATATTTTTCTATCCTATTTTCATAAGTAAGGACATTATTCAGCTTATAAAAAAATTCTAGTGTATAAACTTCTGATCTCTATATTTCCCCCAAGCTTCCTAAAACACCACAGGTGAGATATTTGCATAGACTGAAGCTACTTGTATGCATTGTCAAAATAATAAGTAAGTTCTATCAATTCTGCAATATAGCTGGTCAGTTCTGAGAGGAGAAAAATAACCAATAATAAATTGGACACACATTCTTCTCCGGACACTATGCAAGGTATTCCACTGATTCAAGAATAGACAGAGGCTAGCCTCTGACCTCAAGGAACTTAGAGTCCTGGCGTAGGAACAAAATGTGTGCAAACGACTATACTTGGTGCCCTCTGCTCTTAAGCCAAGAAGGAAAACTTACCCTTTTTGTCAGAAAGTTTATGAAACATGTTTGCTCAAATCAAGTTATCATTTTACTGGTTTATTTTAAAGGAAAGTAACAAGTTTACATCTATCTATCTATCTATCTATCTATCTATCTATCTATCATCTATCTAAAGAGATAGGTAGAGGCATTTATAGTTTGTCAAGATGTGATTTTTTAAAAAGCACCTCATTTTCTTTATGCACACAAAAGTTGATGAGCCTGCCTTCTTTCCCCTTCCCTGGCAGGAAGGCAGCCCACTAACAGCCAGGGTCCACACAGGATAGCATTGAGCAGAGTGGCAGCCCAGTAAGGTCACAGAGTAAGGAACTGAGTAAATACATAAAAGTATACAGGATAATGGGAGTGGGTTTTCACTGTCAGAGAAGGAAGGTACTAATATGAAAAGGGGAAAGCAGAAAAGGGGGAAGCCTGCAGTGTTAGATTGGAATTTAAGGTATGATGGGGGGAAGTCACATTTTTTAATGTATACCTAGAAAGACAGACAAATGTACAGAAATGAAAAATGCATGTATATGCATAATGTGTGTATATATATACTTGCATGGATTACTTTGCTCTGTCCCTAAGTCTAGGAGCAGCAATATCTGAAGAGCAGTAGAATACACCTAGCATAAATCTTCACTTTTAAATGATGCTCCTCCATTAAACCAGACAAAACAGTATTTGCCTAAGTGGCTGATTACAGGATGGGACAAGGTAAGGAAATGTGCCTGTAGGCTTTGGTGCACCAGCTTTAGGAAGTTGCATTGGCCAAATCTGGAACAATTTGAGCACTTAAATAAACAGTGATTGTAATAAACTATAACTCAGTGAATAAAATGAGTACACCTGACATAAATATATGCATACATACATTCATACATACATAGTTACCCACTATAGAATGCCAACTAGTAAATAGTAGAATTAGAAAATTATCATTTGGCAACCATTGGAGTAATAATTAATTCAGGTAAGAAACATCATGAAGACTAAAACTGGTAGGTCAATGTGGGATCAGTAACTAGTTTTACATTGTCTCCAAGTGTCTCCCCACAAAACACCTGTTATTACAAAGGGGAAGGAAGGTAATGTTACAGTAGAGAAACTCAGAAGACATCCTCTTAACTAAGGAATCAAAGTTAACACCACCAATAATGAAACAAGTAGACAAACAATTGCCACCAGACAGGATGAAATGAGAACACAGCATCAATTCTATGAAATTCTGGCCCAAAATTATGGCTCTTATTGTAAGGAAACATCAAACCTAAGTTGGTCTGTAATCTTCTAAACACTTCAAGGTCATGGAAAGTCAAAAACAGGCAGGGATCTTTCCAGACTGGAGATTTGAGCAACATGACAACTAGGTGTAAAGTATGGTCCTAGATTGGATCATACTGCTAAAGGAAAAACTAAAATGGAGTCTTTGGGTGAGGGATATATATGAGCCATTCATACTATTTAACTTTTCTGTAAATTTGAAATTGTTTCAAAATAAAAATTATAAAAAGAGGCAATGACTAAAAGCACTTACTATAACGGCTGTATAAGCAAAGTGAGGTAGGATTGAGAAGATAGAGAATTCCATCTCTGTGGTAACAAACTGGGTCTGTCTTCATTATTGTTGTATTACAAGGGCCCAACCTAGTCTTTCACACGATAAGCATTCAACTGACACATGTTGAATGAATTTATTGGTTAATTAAGCAGAAAGAAGGGGAGGTATCAGTCAGGAAAGGCTTCATAAAAAAGACGGATGAAAAGAGGGGACATTTTAAGCTTCAGGAACAGCATGAGGAAAGTCATAAAAGTGAGAAAGCATTAACACATGGAGCAGCAGGTGGCTGGAGGAGGATGTTCAGATACACAGGAGGGGTGACAGTCGGAAAGGTAGCACAACATAATAGATGCCCTACAATGTCAGAGCAAGGTAAAAAGTGAATCTTGAATTTAGAAGTGAATTGAAAAATCTCGTAAGCCCTTTCTAACAAAGTCAGTTTAACCTTTCTTCTTGTAGCCTCCCTCTAACAGAGGAGTAAATGCCCCGTAGTGGATCCAAAGAGGAAAGAATAGAAGTAATAATTATGGTTAATCTACCAGTTAAATGACAAACTCCCTTGGTTCTTCAGCTACATTTGCCAGAGAATTCTATAAGATTATGTTCCACAGAACCCTGGGTTAAGAAGTGTTTCATGATGGAATGACTGTGGATTAAGCTAAATTAAAACCATATTTCTCTCCTAAATGACTCCTCACTGGAATGGTCCAAAGAAAGAGAATATGCATTGTGTTCCAGTGCCTCAGTCTCCTCCCCTATGCAGCCCCCACCTACCAAGAGAGCCTAAAAGAGTTGTGACAACATACTCTGGGACATGGTTTATGTTGCTGAGCAAACAGGAAGAGACCAAAACCCCTGTGTTTGTGAACAGCCAGCTCAGCCCTACAAGGCATGAGGATTTTGAGTGAAATCAAAGATGAAGTGATTAAACCCAAATGATGGCAGAGGGGTAGGGCCCTGTATGTCATAACATGCCTGCTTCTCTCTTTCTGGCTCTGGTAGTTTCTATATAAACAGCCACACACAGAGATTATAAGAATATAAAAGTCAAGTCTTTCCAAAGGCTCCCATGAGCTGACCTCTTTGTGGCACTTGTGCTAGCTGTGCCTGGTTACCATGGATATCAGAAGAGTTAGGAAAAACATGCAAGAAAGGAGTTATTCATGAATGAGTAAGGCTATAACCTATGGGTGCTAGGGAGTAAAAGAAAGGGGGAAAATGAAATGAGAAGAGAGACATCGAGAGGCCAATTTAGTGGAGTCTTGAAGTGCTGCAGACCTATACTCCATCTGGCAACACTGATGGGAACACCTTCTTCCTGGAATGCTCACATTCAAGGTCTGGTGACTCTTGCTGACAGAGATGCAAACGTCCAGCTCAGAAAGGGGAGTGACTGTTGATTTCTGTGGAATTGAAATTCAGTGGTGTGTGAAGTATGCAACAACCATATTGGACAATTACCAAGTTGAAAGATACATAAATGCTTCATAAACTTTGTAAATAGTCAAGGAGAAAATAGCTCTTTTCTGCATAACTGTGGTTATTCCTAATATGAGGGGCAGAAGGGAGGTGGCAAAAAGTGACAGCAGCTAAAAAAAAAAAAAAAACAAGAGATAAATGGAGAAAAGGGGAAGAAGACCCTTAACATTTCCTCTTCCGGTAGAAAAGGAAAGACTGAAATAGCGAAGGAAGGGAGCATGCACTATGCATGCAATTAATTTTTTGAAAGGGCGTAAGTTGCCACTGAGCGATTCTTAAGCTTCAGCGTGCTCAGGAATCCCCTAGGCAGACAGTTAAGAATGCAGAGTCTAAGGTTCCATCTTCCCGAAGGTTATCGCCCACTAGGTTGAGAGGCGGTACTCAGGAATCTGAATGATGTAAGATCCTCAGGTGACTATGATGCAGGCATCCACTGACCATGTGGCTACAAACTATAATGAGTCCACCTTTGAGTGAGTCAAAACTAATGAGCAGGCTAATAGAAGGCTCCTAGTTCAGATGACTGGGAGAGGAATTAAATATAATCTCATCATCTACGCATGGGGCCAATCCTAAATCTTGCAGATCAATGGTATATATGCAAAGATGAAGGGATAAGGTGGCCTCTTTAGTTAGGAGAATTACTAAAGAGTAAAGAAGGCATATAATATGGTCCAGATTTTGATGATATAGAATTCAATCCATGTAAATTCATGTGTAATCCACCCTAACTGTGAAGAAAACAATCTTAAATCAACCTTTAAAATGAAGGTCTCTTTGAAAGGGTCAGCCACAGTGCCCCTCACAGCCATGGCCTGCGGACAGTGAAGTACTGAGATTAAAAACCCTGCATGGTGGTCAGTCTGCCGGCTTCAACATGGTTCTGAAACATCTTCACTGTGTAACTCTGGACAAATCCGGTCACAGAACTACCAGAACTACAGTTTATGAAATGAACATATAATCCAAGCCCCTTCTCAGGGTTGTTGAAATGATTACCTCATGTGATGTGCTCAGCAGAGGGTAGGGAAACAGTAAACACTCCATTAACAAGCAAGGCGTAGGTAATTGGAACTAGTATTTTCACTCTTTCAGGCTTTTGCTGAAAAAGTAAAATTAGTTTTTCAGGAGAAAAAAAATTACATGAAAGCTTATCTAAAACCAAGAATGGCCTCCAGGTTGAACCATCAGTATCTTATCATCACTTCTGAAGTTTTTCACAACAATGGTAACTAGTTTGTGGCTCTATCTATGTCACTTTCAATTTATTAATAATTTTAAGATTTGGAGATGATTTGGCTTAACTCCTAACATAATTGATGAGGAAACCACATCCATGGGGCTTGTGATTTTCCCAAAATCACACAGGAGATTCCAGTCCAGTCCTCCCAGTTCAGAGATCTTTATAGTGGTCACTTCTGCACTTTCTCCTATAGACAGGCCTCAGCCCAAAAGCCTTTAATATTAACAATCACACTAGACCAGAAACCAGAAAACTCAGGTTCAAGAACACTCCTTCCACTTACTAGTTAATGACCTTGAACACGCCATCTTACTTCAAGAATCGCTTCAATTGCTATAAAATGGAGATAATATTAACCCCTCTCAAAGGCACTTATGCAGATCATATGAGAACACAGCTGTCCACATCTATAAACTGTAACACTACAGATGTTGAAATTGCTATCTTCATTATTACTATTGCTATGACAATTATTAAGAGTACAAATTCTGGTGGAAAGGGGCTTTTAAAGCTATATTTTGTTTCAAAGCTACATTTAGTTCCAGTTTGGATACAACTCAGTTGTTCAAATTAATTTAAGAAGATTCATTTTCTGTCAGACACAAAAAAATCCATCAATACATTTGTACAACTAAACAATTTTCTAGTCCCGTGAACAAAATAGAGACTTTGAATAGAGTACAGCCAGAGCCCAGCCAGCCATTTTACTCTGCTTACAGCACAGAACACTTATCTGCCTGCTGTAGAGACTAGAACCCTTCATAAGCTTTGTGCCCTTGCTTGAGTGGGCCTGTGGGCATAAGCAAGGGCGTAGGACCAGAGAGCAGGAACGTAGGATGCTCTTTCTGGAACAAGCTGCCCATGGCCTTGACTGACCAGCAAAACCGAGTCAGGGCAGCAGCCAACTACAAATCACTCACAATCCACCCGTAAATTGCTGGGGCTGAAGGAGGCTGGCAGCGGTGACAACAGGCAGCCATCAAAGCTGGTTTGCTG
Organism: Aselliscus stoliczkanus; assembly: GCA_033961575.1. Lineage (NCBI taxonomy): Eukaryota > Metazoa > Chordata > Mammalia > Chiroptera > Hipposideridae > Aselliscus > Aselliscus stoliczkanus. The sequence goes on along the minus strand of CM066732.1, from coordinate 72,570,715 downwards.
CTACTAACCAAAGCAGGGAGTGGCATGGAGTCACAGGACTGGGGGAAAGGAACTGAACCCTCTGATGGCCTTTTCAAATCATCCTCTTCTCTACAGTGCTAAGACTTAGAAACTAGAGCATTCACAGAACACACACAATGCACTTGAAATTCTGTGCAAAAAGGGCACAAAGCAACTTTCAAACTAGCAAGTATTCGATTGTTGTGGTGGTGCCCAAGAACAACTTTGTAGTCCTTTTTTCTAACTAATATTTTTAATAATCCCTCTACCCACAAGCAACTTGGAAATGATATTAGGTTTTCTGTGTTTCCAGGGGTTGCTAAGCAACGTTTCTAGGCAGCTAGAGAAATTTCCATAGTAAGCAAGTCATGTCCAACCACAAAGGCCACAGTCTGAAAAATACATTTTTCATCTATCATCTGTAAACCCAGTGTTTTAATAGTAGGGGCCTTTCATCATAGCTGAAATGAGATTCAGCATTTGATAATAGTAACTGCATAGTGCTTTAGCATCGGGCCCTGATATAATTCTGCTCTGGGAACCAAAGCATGGACATAAAAGCATGTGTCAGTTTTTATAGGTAACATAAGTTAGGCATGATCAACAAAATAAATCAAAGAAAATTCAGCTAGGGAGATTTATTTTTTTTAATAAATAGAAGGGTATTTTTTAAAAATCTTTCAGAGGTTGGTATTTTCGTTTTTAATTTCAGCCTGAAGAGAACATGTTCCTTCTCCTGATTTTCTTTATTGTTATTTAAAAAAACAAATGTCAAGTACACTGTGATATCATAGAGTTTACTTGGGGGTGGGAGATCCTCCATATTTTACCTTTAAAATATGCCAGTGGTCTGTATATTTTTTTCTTTTAAGTTCTAATTTTGATTCTCTTTCATTGGATGCTTATGAATATCCTCAGTGTGTGGGATGCTTTTAAAAATTTAATTGTTGAGTGTGTGCCTGGAGATTTCATATATATATATATATATATATATATATATATATATATATATATATATCTCCCAAAAGCCTGAGCTCCATCTCTGCTGGTATAGAAAATTATCTTTAACCATGAGTATGCTCATCAATAATGGATGAAATTATTTCTCATCTGGCTCATTCCCAGGACCAAAACTATTTCTTCAGAGCCAGGTGGCTATTCCTAATGCAGAGCTGTCCTCCCCTCTGAAGGGCATGCAGTGACCAACTTTTAATGCTGACATGTTGAAAGAGTTTCATGTCCTGGGCTCCAAGTACTTCTATAAAATCATCTATACAAGAACTCTTCTAAAGTTTTCTGAAGCACAAATTTACCCACTGTCTTCCACCAATAAAAATACTGGTTTGCTGGCTCCACAAGTGCTAAAAATACCAAGTAAATACCACATGAAAATTAAACACTTTTTGAACTGATTTCCCTGACATGCCCCCAATTATGTAGTTTCAGAAGGTGAGTTTATCATTTCCAAAGTAATACATTTATATTTGATTCTGTTTTGACTGGGGTGGCGGGGAGGGAGAGGAGAAAGAAGATAAGGAGGAGGGGGAAGAAAGGAAGGAAGACATTTAATAAAATCCTATTTTACATTTATATGGTATCAGTTTTTAACTTTTCTTACAGCAGCGGGTACTTTCACAAAACAGAGGTCTGAAACTGAGAAATTTACCACCAGAAGTAGGCAAAGTAGAATATTTGTACTTCAAGTCTAAGTATCTTTTGTAATGAACAATTTTCAAAATAAGACAGATCTACAGGATTAAAGTAGCTTTAATATTTGTATTCTTGCCCAATCTCATTAAGCTCACCATCAGAATCAGAAAAATGATTTTTTCTTCTGCTAAGCAACAGGCCCGCAGTCATTCATTCAACAATCCTGAGACCTGCCAGGTGTCCTGCCAGTCTCAAGGGGATGTTTTCCCTGTCATCAAGGAGCTTACAGCCCAGAGGAAATACAACCAAGTAACCAGGCAGGATAGCAGTGTGATGAGTGCTGGGTGGAAGTGCCCAGGGGGAAGTGGTCTACAAGCTGAGACCGGAAGGATCCACAGAGGTAGCCAACAGACAATGGGGGAAGATGTCGGTAAGAAACCAGGGCCTGAGTCCAGAAAGCCAAGTGAACTATTGAAATAACGCTGGTACTGATCTATAAATTAATGAAGAATGGTTATAGACTTTTCAGCTGGGGTTTGGCACCATCAGATTCACTGTCTGGAAGGTCACTGCATTTGTCTGCCATAACAAAGCACCACAGACTAGGTGGCTTAAGTAACAGAAATTGATTTTCTTACAGTTCTGAAAGCTAGAAGTCCAAAAACAAGGTTCAGCAGGGTTGATTTCTTCAGAGGCCTTTCTGTTGGACTTGTCGATAGCTTTCTCCCTTTGTCTTTATCAGATTTTCCCTCTGTGCTTGTCAGTGTCCTGATCTCTTCTTCTTGTAAGGACATTCGTCACATTGGATTCAAGCCCACCCTAATGATCTCACTGTAACTTAATCATCTCTTTAAAGATTGTTTCCGGGCCAGCCGAGTGGTGCATTGGTTAAGAGCTGGTTTGGGACACCAGCAGCCCCAGTTTGGATCCCACATGTGAGGGCCAGTGACACTGCCCTCTACAGCTAACAACAGCTCCACCTGGAGCTGGGCTGCAAGCCCTGGTGATGATGTGGGCTGCAGCCCCTGCTGCAGTGGTCTGCCATAGGCTACAGTGAGTGGCCGGCAACCAGCATGAGTGGCCAATAGCCGCGGTGAGCGACCATCCAGAGGCCGGCTACCAATCTGCCTCATCCAGGAAGAATGCAATGACGATACCAACATGGGCCAGTGAAGCAACGTCCTCTGCAACTACACTGAAGAACAAAAGGACAGCAACTTGTCTGTTCCCCTCCCCCAATTCCCCAATAAAATCTTTAATAAAAAAAAAGGATTGTTTCCAAGTACAGTCACATTCTGAGGTACTGTAGATTAGGACTTCAACATAAGAATTTTGAGGAAACATAATTCATCCCATAATAGTCAGTTTGACTATAAAAGTAGAGAAAGCCCTGGCAAAGTTACGGTTGGAGGAGCAATAGGTGACAGGGGAACCCAGAGTGTGAATTTCTAGGAGAGTGGATAGTTAACGGCACTCAAGTATGTCCAAGGTCAATAAAAAGTTGAGGACTGAAAATGTCCTTGAAAAGCAGGGGCAAGGAAGGCATGATGACCCTGGTACATGCTGTTTAGAGAACTGGTGAGCACTGAAGATCAATCACAGGTGCAAATAAGCCCTCAGGAAGTTTATCTGTGAAACCAGCACAAAGTTAAAAGTAATTAATAGAAGACAGGGTCAGAAAAGGACTTATTTTGTCAACAAATAATTAAATTCCCACCATGCATAAGGGGCCGAGGAAGTCTATTAGATGAAAATTTGCCATCGGCAAGATCAACATTTTTGAGCTTATGGAGAAGTTAGATTATGTTCTTTAAGAAAAAAAAATTTGTATATATAGTCAAAGACTAAAGTACACCAAAATGATATCAATTGCTGAGTTTAAGAGTTAAATTTAGGAGCAATTTTCTTTTAAGAATTTCTTCAACATTATTATGAGTAACAACAGTTATCACTGAGCTCTCACTGAGCATTCATCATGCATTAGGCAATATGGTAAAGTGCTTTACATTATCTTCTCTAATCCTCACAAAACTCCGTGAAGTAATGACCACTATTTTCTTCATTTTACTCCCTACTGAGTGGGAGATGATATTTGTAAATGATATAGCCAATAAGAGTTTAATATCCAAAATATACTTTAAAAACCTTTACAGCTCAGATTAAAAAAAAAAATCTGATTTAAAAATGGACAGGGAACCTGAAGAGACTTTTCTCCAAAGAGCATACAGATGGCCAGCAGACACAAGAGAAGGTGCTCAACATCACTAATCATCAGGAAAATACAAATCAAAACTACCATGAGATATATTACTTCACACCTGTCAGAATGACTATAGTCAATAAATAAAAAAACAATAAGTGGGCTGGCTGAGTGGCTCAGTTGGTTAAGAGTGCATGCTCTGAACAACAGGATCGCTGGTTCGATTCCACATTGGCCAGCGCGCTGTGCCCAAGCTGAGCTCTGAGCTGTCAATCGGTGGCAGGATGGCTCAGCTGGTAAGAGCACATGCTCCTAAACAGCAAGGTTGCTGGTTGGACTCCCAAATGGGATGGTAGCTATGCCCACCCACAACTAAGATTGAACATAGCACCTTGAGCTGAGTGGCCACAAGCTGCCGATGGGCAGCCAGATGGTGACTAGACTTGGAGCTAAGCTAGCTGCACCCTCCACAACTAAGATTAAAGGACAACACTTTGGCTGTTACCTTCCCCAGTTCCCCAATAAAATCTTTTTTTTAAAAAAAAGAATAAAAAAGTGTTAGCAAGGATGTGGAGAAAAGGGAATCCTCATACACTGTTGGTGGGATTGCAAATTGGTGCAGCCACTATGGAAAACAGCATGGAGATCCCTCAAAAAATATTAAAAATAGAACTACCTTATGACCCAGCAATTCACCTTCTTGGTATTTATGTGAAGAAATCCAAAATATTAATTCAAAAAGATATAAGCACCCCTATGTTCACTGCAATATTATTTACAATAGCCAAGATATGAAAGCAAACCTAGGTGTTCATCAATAGATGACTGGATAAAAAAGGAGTGGTACATATATTTGATAAAATATTATTCAGCCATGCAAAAGAATGAAACCTTGGCCGGCCGAGTGGCGCGGTGGTTAAGCGCTGGCTTGGGAAGCCAGCGGCCCTGGTTCGGTCCCACATATGAGGGCTAGTGACACTGCCCTCAAAAAAAAAAAAGAATGAAACCTTGCCATTTTTGACAACATGAATGGACCTAGAGGGTATTATGCTAAGTGAAACAAGTCAAGCAGAGGAAGACACATACCATCATTCCAATTATAAGTGGACTCTAAAAACCAAAATAAATGAATAAACAAAACAGAAAAAATTCATAGATACAGAGAACAAATTGATGGTTGCCAGATGGGAGGGGGACTGGATGAAAAAGGAAAGGATTAAGAAGTGCAAATTGCTAGTTATAAAATATAGTTATGAGATATAAACTACAGCACAGGGAATACAGTCAATATTATAATAACTATTATACATATGTTGTCAGATGTGTTCTAGACTTATTGGAGTGAGAACTTCATAAGATATATAAATGTCTAACCACTATGTTGTACACCTGGAATTAATATACTATCGTATGTCAATTGTAATTGAAAACATTAAAAAACAAACAAACGAGGTTTCCTCTGGGGAGAGGGAGTGAAATTTAGAGTAAAGAGAAATAGCATGCAAAGTTGCTTTTCATTCTAAGTTCTTTACTGTTTCAACATTATGTATTAATTGTTTTGATAACTGTTTTTTTCATAATGGGCAGTTATACAAAGTTTAATATAGTCTTACCTTTTACACATTTGACAAAAGTAACTTGTTCTAATTTATGAAAGATAATTTGATGGGCAATAAAATATTAATTGGTGAAAGTAGTAAGACAAATATGTGGAAATTATTTCACAGCTTATTTTTCCTAGACGTCAACATACTGGTACAATACTAACACCTGCAGTAGCTGAATGGAGGCAAGCTTCTCCATAAGTTGGTGTCCAGTAGTAGTGCTTTTTAAGGCCATCAGAGACTTCTGCAAGATACCCTTGTCCATCCACCACAAAAGACTTCACAACTGTATTGTCTGGATTTAGACAGTCGATTTGAATTAAGTCTGACTATGCCACACATGTAGCCTCATCAAACTTGTTTCCCCAAATGTAGCTATTTCCTCAAGTGCAGAGAGTGTGGAGTTTGTTTTCATTGATTGTGAAAGGGTAACAAGTTCTTCTCCCTGTATGTTGGTGCTGACTACTGAAAACGCGTTAAGACTCCTGTGATGGGAAGCAAGCGTTTCACTGAATTACTGTGCTCCTGCATTTTTCATTCTATTAAAAGAAAGATCTATTACTTCCAGGGTAGTATTACCTTTTAGTACATCAGCCCAAAACCCAAAACACCATTTCATCAAGTTATTGTATTGCAGCTTGTGTTCAAATACAATGTATCACATAACTGATTTATGCCACAGTTTCTTAGATCATACTTACACATGTATAGTTCAACAAGGCAGTGGTTATCTTTTAAACTGTGACCTAGGTGAACTGTGGACTCTTCCCTTTCACTGTAAAGTATAGGTCGGTTTAGGTTTATTCCTTTGATTGTTTGGTTTTGAGTTAGGACTGTAGCAAATTCTATCACACTTTGCATTCCCAGATCGCAGTCACCCAGCTATAACTTCTCTAAGAATGAATTAATTTGTGGCATGGCAAAAAAACATTCCATCTTTATTTTCAATCTTGTTTCTAGTCATTCTTAGATATATCAGAGTTGTATTTGTATGTAGTACTTCAGCAATCAATTCTCCACTTTCAGACCCAATATCATTAAACATAAGATTTAAGTAATTGAGATTGTATTGTTTCATTAATTTCTGGATTATTCTCTAAAATTCTGGAAGGAAGGCAAAAATCTTCACCTGTTACTCTTCCAACTGGTATTAGGTGATTGTTACCAGCAATGTTTAATGTGATTCCTTCCAATTCCTTATCAGTTTCTTCATCTATTCCTTGGAGTATGTGCAATATAAAAGGATTAATTTTCTGGGAATTTTCCATATATAGATAATTATTATGTCCCTGGAGACTGACAGGTTCTGGAGCTTCCTTCAGGACAACCTATTGCTGTAAGGGAGGACCCACCATGTTTGGGGGGCACCCCGAAGATCTGGCCACAGCTGGGGTTTACGGGGACACCCTCCTTTGTTTGGCTGTCTCCAGCCTCCAGCCTGCTGGGAGGACTCGGCTGGTGCAACCCTGCAGCTCCAGCTCCAGTTGTGCCTTCCTTGTGGGCCAGGCCAGTGCGGAAGGACACCCCATTCCTTACCCCTATGGTGGGCCAGAGCCCAGGTTGGAGTCAGGCAGAGTGGAGGCAGGAGAGGGGGACAGCAGGACTTGGCCAGGGCGGCCTCCTCCCAGCTTCGCCACATGTGCCTCTGACCCTGCGGGCCAAGTGTCTGATGATTTTTTCTTTTAAAATGAATTTTTAAAACTTAATATTAGTATTTATCTCATCAGGTTATTTGAATATGGAGATACTTGTCAAATATTTGGCCCAGGGCCTGGAACATAGGAGATATTTGATAAACGTTACTTACCATTATTATTACTAATAATTATTAACAAGGTTTGATGAATTGCATGTGTAAGTCCCTCCAAATGTATGTTGAAACCCCAACCCCAATGGAAAGGTATTAAGATCTTAAGAGACGGGGCGCTTGGGAGACAGTTGGGGTATGAGGGTGGAGTCCTCATAAATGGGATTAGCACTCCTTAAGAGAGGACAGGAGAGAGTTTGCTTCAACTCCATCTGTTCCCAGCCAGGTGAGGTTACAAACTGATCGAAGCCACACACTCATTGACTTATGACACAAACTAGAGTGGACTCTTCACGTCAGTCACAATTGCAGAAAAATTTTACTCTGTCAAGTAGTTTTACCTTAATACAACTGAAACCACTGACAGAGAATTCCGAAAGTCACATCACTTCTGCCTCTTAGTCTCCAGGTGAGCTGAGATGGGAATGTCTCTCTCTCTCCTGCCCAAGGATTCCCACAGCACCTTTGTAAAAAATGACAGTTCCAGAATAGAAGAACAAAACAATCATCTACTTATCTGGGAAGGATAGCCACATAGGAGGCCAATAAGACAGCTTGCGTGACTTAGGAAATATAAAATCACCCCCAGTATATTTGTTTATAGGTTGTTTTCATTTGGAAATATTGGTTTCAGTTGCCTTAAGTGAAACACATTTGCTTTTAGCCTACTTCTCCTCCCATTTCAGATCTGTTCCTGGGCATGAATCTACACAGCCCCATAGAATCTCAAATTGGGAAAGGATCTTAGAGAATTTCTACATCAACCTCTTTATATTACAGATGATGAAATGGAGGCATGAAGAGATTGAATGGGTTGCCCATTTCATTTATTAGAGGTGGGGGAAATTAAAGCACATGAAGATTGATTTTAGCCAAGGTACAAAAGGACTAAATGCTTTGTTAGTTATTAGTATCAAGAATGACTGACTCTCAGTTAGTGCTCTGCATACAGGATAAAACCCTATTTCTGACTACCAAGAGTGAGCAATTTTATGACAAACAAACTGTGCCCAAATAGTTACGGTCACTTTGTTTACCTTCAACCACCATAGGATGCCAGGTAATACCAGCATGCTAATTAATCCTGTCCATCTGGCTAATGCAGTCTTCACAATTTATAATCCAAAGCCTTTGGGCATAAAGACCTATTAACATGCTAATCCACCTTCTTACTATTCTAACTGCTTTTCAATTAGTAATTATCATAGACTGAGCCAATGAGAGGCAATTTTTCCAAGTGATTAGAACCTTGGAAATCATAGTCAAGCTGGTTGCTGATTAACATTCCTTCGTTTTGGCAGTTAGCATTTCTCACTCCAGCAATTACTCTTGTGGGTTCAGTTGGAGGCTTGGAGCCATGGAAACCAAAGCCTATTCAATGACCAGTGACTATTTTGAGAAAATATAATTATGACATATGGATATGAGAACTTGACTCACTTAACAAAATATTATATCAAAACATTTGTTTTGACTCTAAAAGACATTCTGGGGACATGTGCAAAAATTTGAATATAAATGTATATTAAATGATATTGTTGAATTACTATTGATCGTCTTAAGAGTGACAATGACCTTATAGTATGTAAAATGGATGTTGAGGTATTTAGGGGTGAAGTATTTAAGGGTCAGTCTGCAACTTACATCCAAATGGCATAGAAACAAATGGTAGGTAGGTAGATAGGTAGGTAGATAGGTGTATAAATAGATAGGTAATAGCAATTTGGGCAAAATGTTAAAAACATTTTTGTTTCAAATAGATCTATTAGTTTACCACCCTGAGGGAAGATCTATACTACAATGTTCATTTCCAGAAAATTATTCATTTACTTAAAACATCATATTAATAACCAATATTTGAATTGTGTGACTCCTTCCACTTGCCAATCTTTTTTTCTCTTTCTCCCTAAATAGTTAAGAATTGGGGTTTAAAATGAAAAAAAGTTTTTAAAAATTTGAAGCATTTTAATGCCTTATATATCTTCGTACAATTATCTGTTGGACTATAGATATTTAAAAGGGACTGTGAAGACAGTGTTCCCACAACCAAGGTGGCCGTATTCTGGTGACACAGCCCCAGTCTTCAGCTGCTTCAAAAATGCCCACCGACGTGAGGATAAATGCTTCTGTTACACCTACAAGTAGCGAACTTAGCCATATATATCACATCTTATGCTTTACTTCAGAATCACCGTCACCTTTATTTGGTTTTAGTCACTCAAGTTCAAACAACAGTGTCATATTTGAAAATGTGCCTTCATATAGCTATAAATATAGCTAACTTTATACTCACTTTTAAAATTCATTTTAAAATCAACATAATTAACTGATTTGAATACAGTGGTTAAACTATAGTAAGAGTAAGTCCATCTGCCATAAAAATGTTAAATGTGAACCATTAGACAAGTATGCAAATAAATCAAACCCTACAACCCCAAAAGGACCATAAGGAGTTACTATCAAATTTGTCAATTTTTTTGTCTAAATTTTTCCGGCGATGTTAAAGATGGAATCCTAACCTAAAAGCAACCACTGAATAATGATTAGAGTAGTAAATGTTCATTGAGACACCATAGCTGACATTTCATATGCAGGATAAATCCTCCTAATACCCTGCCGTTGATAAGACAAGCATGAAGCCACATCAGTGCTTTACAATGTTGTAGCTATTTTGGAAACAACTCATTTTTCATTTAATAGCAAATTAAGCAGGCTTTTCAGAGGGCTAAATGTCAATAAGTAAAACGTAAAATGTCACATTGTATATTCATCCACATATTTTATGGCACTGACATTTTTCCTTTATTTTTTTCTGAAGGAAAATGAAAGCAGTAATACACACACACACACACACACACACACACTAACCATTTGACCTGATTCATATATTCATTTCATTTTAAATAGAAATGATGCTTCCACCCCACCCACAAACATATATATATATATATATATATATATACACACACACACACACACACACACATATACACACACACACACACACACACACACAAAAGCCAAAATATGGAATTCCAACAATATTATGTCAACATGTTAATTTAATGAATATTAAAAAAAAAAAAAGAGGCTGCGAAGGTCCTAACCCAAATATCTGACATAATGAAATTATCATCGACTCAAATTAGAAAAATGTGATAAATATATTTTCCTTTGACATTCATACAAATCTGCATTAGTTAGAGAATTCTGACTCTGTATAAAATGCTGTATTTATGACTTCTTTTAGTGTGTAAATTAGCTAGAAAAGAACAAGGATAGCCAGGATGGAGAAAGAAGTATGTGAAAAAACTGAAAACAGAGGAGTACAAAATTGGTGAGGTCAAAAGAATTTTGACTCAGTGATTTTTGACATGTAATCCCTTATTTTCCTCTCTACCACAGAATGATATTCTGATAATCCAAATAATTGCAAAGATCCAAAATCCATTTGCCTGGACAAGACTTTTTATCTCCTGCATTTTCTGAATTTTTGTTTGTTTGTTTGTTTTTGCTTCTTCTTGCAAAAATCTTCTTTAAAACAAAAGCAACCTTCTGAATTTAAGATGACATCTCTCAGTATTAAATGCTAATATATTAGGTGGTTATAAAATTGCAATACTATCAACCCTAGCAATAATGATTCCCCATGGTCTCTGATTTCATGAGGAACCTGACATATCATCGGAAAAAATGAAGAAACATGATCAAATGTCATTGTTAATGATATTCAATTATTCCACCTGTGACCTAAACTATTACAACTATCACCTTATAATTATAACTCATCCATTGGGAAAGCCAACTTCAAACATTATCATAGCTTAAAGGTCACTTGGAAAGAATGCTATTATAACAAAATTTTGTGATAATAATGGAAATGAATTCATTTTTTAATACCTGGTTCCACATGATATTTGTTCTTTAAAGAATAAATCATAGAATATGAGTTAAATATATTATATTTACAGTATGTTTCCTATCCCTCAGACATTTTTTGGGGAAAAAAATCAAGAACAAATTTTCTTTACATGATTCTTTTCTCCAGCAACATTTTTTCTTCTCAAAACAGCAGCTGCCATCGTGACTGCCATGGGACCTGTTACGCATTTGCAGAGATGAAGTCAGCTTCCTTCCCCATTCTTGCCCTGCCTCTCACCCACCTCTTTCCTCTTGGACTTAGAGTTGCCATGCTCTCAGGCTTCCTGTTTGCCTCCAATAATAAGGGAAGAAAGGGCTGTGAGTCATAAAGCAGTTCCCTGTACTTTATTAGCCTAAACAAATTTCCTGGTCTTTTTTTTTTTTAATCAGCCTAAATGCATGCTGAAAATATAAAAAGAAATAAAACTTGGAAAAAAATGATACCATTTAATCGTATTTGGATCCCCATAACAACTACCATTGCTTAAGCATTTTCTATGTGCCAAGCACTGTGCTGAGTGCTTTACACACATTTAATTTAAGTCATCTGCTTCTTTTTTCTCTCGGTTTGATTTTCACACTCAAATATGTTCACATAAAGTTGTCTTACATTGAGAAAATTGATAAGAAATTTTAAGAAACTTGAGGCTACCTGAATCCAAATTACTTTGCTGGCAATTACTGTATGACCCTAAGGGGCTGGTATTTACATGGGAGGTAAGAATTCAAAAGGAGGAGGGGTGGGAATGGATGGGTCAGAGGAAGGCCCAGAACCCCTGAGCCTCCCGAGTCCCAAATTAGGGCACAGAATCAGAAGAAGAGTAACTCTTGCCATGGTGATGAGGCTAAAGCAAGTCTAAAACAAACTGCCAAAGAAGAAGGGAAAAGAACGGGGTAGGTGATGACAGATGGTGACATATGGAGCCCAAACTGGAAGTTAGGAAAACAAAGAATTTCAAATTCCTAGAGAAGTGCGCACAGGCAGGAGTAGTCAGGCTGGCCCTGAGTACACAATGCCAAGGACTGGGACAGCTTTTTCTCTCCTTCTTCCAACCAATTTGACTGTTTTCTCTAAAGAATTAACTGAACTTAGGAATTATTTTATTGTATAAATAATGAGAAAATTACTGTTAGAATGAGATACAGATTTTTGTACCTCAGCTTCCAGAAAAGGACTGAGGGATTTTTTTAACTCTTTAAGAAAGAATAAAAGTGATAGATAGATAGATAGATAGATAGATAGATAGATAGATAGATAGATAGATAGATATAGATCTGTAAAAAATATTGATGCAAAAATGTATGCTCTTTTTGTACACTCAAAACACTGGCAAAACAATTTTATACATTGTTTATAAATGCATACAAGGTCAGACAATTAAGTTCATGAACTTTCCACCATGTAAACTTTTATATGTGTATATAAAAGTATTAAAATAGACCATAGAGACAACTTTTTTTCCCTCCAGTGTTAACTTTCTTATAGACTATGTCTGTGTGGGAAAATGACTCTTCAAGTTTAGCCAACTAAGTTGCTGGGACAGAGGCACCAGAAGGGGGTAATTAATCAGTCAAGTTGGTCATCAGGCATTATATAGATAAACGTTTTTCTTTTGTATGTTTTCTTATAGATACGGTCTATTATTATTATCTTTTTCTTTTTCCAGCTCTATAGTCTTGCTTTACCCCCATCTATGAATAAAAAAACAACGTAGAATTACGCTCATCACAGGTATAGGGAAAAATCAGCCCAGCTTTCAAGAAAAAGTGATGGTATTTATTTATGTATTTATGTATTTATTTATTTATTTATTTATTTTTACCAAGACTTCTCACAGTTTAGCTAAATCACACAAGTGGACATTGTCCTGTTTCAGGTGATTTTAATTTTGTAATGAGTAGTAGCAGGTAACATTGGGACATAAATCAATTTATGACACTTTTTTATCAATTCCCATTATCTATAACTAAAATCCTTAATTTAAACCTAATTAAAAGTAGATTTATTGATCAGTTGTTGAATCAAACTATAAAATATAATAGCTATGAAACATTCTTATGCCAAGAGTGCTAGAAGGAAATGAGAACAGTGTTTGATATCCTTGGTAAGACATGCCTCTGTCTAAATCCCCAAACAAAGCAATCTTTCTAGACTTTTTCAAAAGGGGCCTTTTTTGTCTTAATGTGTTGGGATGAAGATGAATTTTACTGAACAAGTTAACTGAAACATGCAGATTGGTCTAAGCACATAGACAAAGGCTGGATCCAGCACCAATTCTGTGATGGATGGAAGTTCCTACATTTCTTAAACTGCTCTGCCTTAATCTCCTCATCCTTCTTAGAGCATCTCTCAGCATCATCATGATCCATCAAAAAAAGTACAGTGACTACATAAATGACAGTCGCCATTAAGGTGCACTATATCAGAGAACAATGCCTTGAGGAAAGAACCATTTGCATTATACACGACCTTACACTCTGTTCTCTTCCTGAACTGCAAAGGGAAGATGGATGTGCTTTGGTCAGATGAACAGTTTATGAGGCCTCTATGCTATATAAAGAGACATCTTCAGGGCCTTGTGTATGTACATTGTAAAACCTTGAGATATTTTATGTTATAACATACATATTTAATGTGATAATAATTAAAAAAAAACCTTATTTGTTTCAAAGTCTCTTTTACCCTTGCTTATATAACAGCTTGATGCTATTGGCTAAATTTTTGCAACTTTCATTATTCACGGCGGCAGTGGAAACATGCCCAACTTCCATAGATGTATAAATCAGATTCGAGCAGCAAATGACACAGTCAGGATCAGTAATATGACATCCACATGGAAGCACAGTGCCGGGGATTGAAGAAAACCGTGTTTATAAGCCCCAGCAGGTTTCTTTAGTTACAAATTGTTTCTACAGTGAAATGTTATTCTTTGTGTTTTAATTCTAAAAAAGGTTAAACTACAAGCCAATACCTATTTAGTATATTGAACACAACAACATAAAAGAGCATGGGATCCTTTTAATAAAAGACAGGAATAGTTCTAAGCTAATAAGGTGAATTGATAAAATGTTTAAAATTCAGATCTCCAAATGGAAATTTGCTTGAATGACACCAGGTGTCATTTTACTCTAAAACCAATGTAAACTACTTAAAAGCTTGCAAGTTCATCTTCATGATATCTGTTACTGATGGCAAAGATATTAGTCAGCAGAAACTACTGCTGTAAATAATATTCTATGATCAGTATGAGGAAATTCTACAGAAATAAGAGCTACTGATAAATCTTCATGGATCCTGAAATTTGCAATGTAAATAGTGGGTTGGATATCATTATTTGACAGCCAAAGCACAACAAAGAAGTGAAACAATGCATCAGCCTTGCTTAGTTTTACCCTAAAATTAGCCCAAACTGATGTCTAAAACAAGTGTTCCTGAGTTATATTGTTAGGTGGATCACTTAAGACATACATTACCAGAAAAGATAAGAGTCTCAAGTGCTATTTATATTGCTGGGGAAAATTGTTCCAAATATCATTTAAGTAAATATCTTAATCAAAATATTTATCCACTTTGATGTAGGCTGTCTCCATAACCCAAAAGATGAGGACTTTAATCAAGTTTGGTGATTACTAGTCTAATGCACAAAGCAATCAAAATTTATAACTCAAACCCTTAGGCTAATTTTTACTATATTAATCATATGAAGATAACAAATACAGTTCTAATTCATTTTACTATGGGAAACACAATTTTATGCTAATGTGTGTTCTTGATCTAGTCCTTTTATGTAAGTATTACAAATAAATCAGCTTTTTATTGATGCTCTGTTTATATAATCATAAAATTTTAGTTTATATGTACTTGCATGTCACAATAGTATCTCCTGGTGTTGATCCAGGTGAGATGTTCTAAATGAAGCTCACTTTTGCCATTTGATAGGGGATCATTAAATAATGTCATCACAGTACAAGAACTTTTAAATTGAAAGGAAAAACCTTTATGCTAATTACCCATTTGTGATAACTTCAGGTGATTGGTGTCTTTTGTGGTCTGACATTAAACACTCAGGATGATGGAAATGGCTGTTTTTCTTTAAAAATGGCCTCTACTCTAAGTTGAGCATTACTTCATTCCACTTCCTGAGGATCTCTATTTAATTCTATTTTTTTAGGTACATTCTTTTCTGATAGCCAAAATGTACTGTAGGAAATAATTTCAGTGATGTTTGCTTATATCTTCTTTTTAACTGTAGTTGTTTGAGAAAGACCTCAATGGGCAATTTCAGGGGAAAAAAGGACAGAAATATGTAATTTTGTTATAAATAGGAGAAAAAAATAGAAGTGTAAATTTTCACACATTGTAGAGTAGCGTGCATCAAGGAGACACAGGGTTCCTTCCTTCTCTAGAAACATTTTCTCACAGTAATTAATGAGCAAGCACCATGGCCAAGTTAAGCAATCATGGATATTTGCCCTGAAGATTCTGGTATAAGGTGGTATTATTTCAAGTGTCCTGTAAATGCCCCTTGAGAAAGTGACAATCATCCTAAGAGACAAGACAGGGGTAATGTAAAGTATATTCTCTACCTAAGAACCTCTTTAGTTTTAGAGATTCTGGTCTACCACACCCAGATGTGCACACAAAAAAAATTTATTCAAAATATAGGGAGTACATTTGCAGACATTACCCGGAGCAATATTTTTACTGATACATCCCTACGGGCAAGGGAAGTAAAAGAAAAAATGAACATATGGGATTATATCAGACTTAAAAGTTTTTTCACAACAAAGGAAACCATTAATAAAACAAAAAGGAAGCCTACTGAATGGGAGAATATATTTGCCAACGATATATCTGATAAGGGGTTAATATCCAAAATTTATAAAACACTCATGAAACTCAACACCAAAAAAACAAACAACCCAATTAAAAAATGGGCAGAAGATATGAAGAGACATTTCTCTAAAGAGGACATACAGATGGCCAACAGGCATATGAAAAAAAGTTCAACCTCACTGGTCATTAGGGAAATGCAAATAAAAACCACCATGAGATACCACCTCACTCCAGTCAGAATGGCTATCATCAACAAATCAACAAACAACAAGTGCTGGCGGGGCTGTGGGGAAAAGGGGACCCTGCTGCACTGTTGGTGGGACTGCAGATTGGTGCAGCCACTATGGAAGTCAGTATGGAGGTATCTCAAAGAACTGGAAATAGAGCTACCTTTTGACCCAGCAATTCCACTCCTAGGTATTTATCCTGAAAAAACCAAGACACTTATTCAAAAAAAGTTATGCACCCCGATGTTCATAGGAGCACAATTTACAATAGCTAAGACTTGGAAACAACCAAAATGCCCGTCAGTAGATGACTGGATTAAGAAACTGTGGTATATTTATACAATGGAGTATTACTCCGCTATAAAGAAGAATGAAATCGTGCCATTTGCAATGATATGGATGGACCTAGAGACTATAATGTTAAGTGAAATAAGTCAGTCAGAGAAGGACAAATACCATATGATCTCACTTATATGTGGAATATGAAAAACTGTATGAATGAGCAAAGTAAACAGAAACTGTCTCATAGATATAGACGAAAAATCAGGGTTGCTAATTTGGAGAGGAATGGGGATGAGGGAGAAGGGGAAGGGATTAGACAGCAAAAATAGGCAACTACAATATTGCTACTGGGATAGGAAAAACAGTTTGGGGAATATAATTAATAATGTTGTAAATATTCTGTGGAATGTCAGATGATCATAGGTCTTGTTAGGGAGACCATTTCATGGATGGAGTAGAGGTTTGATCACTGCACTGTATTACTAAAGTGGAGGTGGTATACCTACTGTAATTGAATATATATAGATAGTCATGGGATGTGGATTATACTGTGGAAGAGAGTCAGAGGAAGAGTAATAGATATATATGATATGGGGGGGGAGTGGGGTGGTGTATTGGGGGTGGGGGGTTGTCACTTTGAGGGGTAAAATGTATAACTATTGCACTGTGTTGTACACCTGAAACTAATTAAAAATAAAATAAAATAAAATAAAAAAATTTATTCAAGGTGTTGTGACAGAAGACCTGCTCCACAAGCAATTTTTAAGCACATTTTCATAGGGAGAGAGAGATCAGAATTTAGTATGGGAAAAAATATGCAAACAAATTATCACAGCAATGTAATAAAATCCATATATTAACTCTATGGGAATGCAGAAAAAGCATTTAAATATCAAGGAAATTATTGCATTTGAGCTGTGTCTGTAAAGATAAGTAAAAGTTCGCAGAAGAGAAAATGGAATGAAAAGAAGACAGAGAGAAGAAGAGAAAGAACATTCCAGACATAGGGAAAATAATTTTTGGAGGTATAGAGGCAAGAAGAAAACATGGCAGCAGCTTCCTGCAAGAAGTTTCGCATTGACTAGAGCAAAACAAACATGTAATTTGGAAAGAAGAGAGCAAAATGGATATCCTTATGTGGTTCATTTTTCTAAGATATAATGGAAACCACTGCTAAGGAGAAACAAGTGAAACTGGGAAAGTTAAAAATGGTGCTAACAGGAGTTCCGGTAAGATGGCGGAATAGACGGATGCTCTCCGAACTGCCTCCCAGGAGCACATCAAAATTACAAATAATTTATGCAACATTTAACCTCGGGAGTCCCCTGAACATTAGATGAACAGAACCTCTAAACGAAGGACCTAAAGAGGAGGCCACATCAAGTCTGGTAGGAGAGGCGCCTACGAGAGAGGGCAAGCCCCGTGAGGGATGCCCCAGCTGTGTGCGGAGGCTTCTCTGGTTGGGGGAGAGACCCTCTAGCCCCACACCAAGCTCACTAGCCCAGAGTTGCTTTGCCAGGAAGAGGAATTCCTCGATAGTGGGCAGTAGAAATTAGTGAGGACTCTGTTTGCTCGACTCGGTGAGGCTTGTGGCAGCTGGAGAACTAGTGGGGCCGGCGCATGGGTTCGCTCGCTGGTGAGCACTCACCCGGTTCCTGTCGGAGGGAGGGGCTGCATGAGCCGGGCCCAGAAGCCTGTTGGGAGGGACTGAACTGAGCACCTTTGGTGCAGAAGCTGGAGGTTTTGGGATTATTGTACCACTGGTGCGGAGCTTGCACATGAGCGGCGTACAGGAGGCCTCCATTTCTTCAGGGTTGGGCCCTCCCATGGAGGGTCAGAGCCGGGATCCCATTGGTCTGATGAACTTGGCGCAGGAGTGCATGTGTGCATGAGTGCGTGCGTGCCTGTGCATGCGGCCCTGGATTCCCACCCTCTGCCCTGCTTGTGTTGTGTTTCCAAAGAAACACCGGGCGGGTGCCCTCCGGCTACATCAGGCTGCTCACTGAGATACAGGAGTGCACCAGCGGCCTTGGGTCCCCACTCTCCGCCCTGCTTGTGCTGCGTTTCCAAAGAAACACCGGGCGGGTGCCCTCCGGCTGCATCAGATTGCTCAATGAAACGTGCCTGAGCCACATTGGGTCCCCACCCTCTGCCCTGCTTATGCTGCATTTCCAAGGAAATGATGGGTGGGTGCCCTCCGGCTCCATCAGGCTGCTCACTGAGATGCAGGAGTGCGTAAGCCGCCTTGGATCCCCACCCTCCACCCTGCTTCTGCTGCGTTGCCAGGGAAACACAGGGTGGGTGTTCTCCAGCTGCATCACTCTGTTCACTGAGACTCAGTAGCAGGCAACCTGCAACAACCTGTGAAGATTTTTTTTTTGGGGGGGGGGAGTGAGCACAATTCCAGAGCACACAGCAGCTAATTGTGGAAAGCTCACTGCAACGCTGAGAAAGTGGTCTGCATATTAAAGAGGACAGAGAGCCCCCCCACCTCTTTCCATTTTTTTTCTTTCTTTTTTTCTTTCTTTTTTTTCTTTTTTCTTTTCTCTTCTTTCTAGGTGATCTATCTAATACATCGAAGCATTCACAGAACGACAGCCAGAATGAAAAAACAAAGAAACATGTCCCAAGTAAAAGATCAGAAGAAAACTCTAGAAAAGGAACTAAATGAAACAGAGGTATCCAAACTTTCAGAGACAGAGTTTAGAACACTGATGATAAGAATGTTTAAGGAATTTAGTGAGGACATAAAGCAAGATAGGGAAACCATAAAAAACAACCTGTTAGAACTAAAGAATACAATAACTGAAATGAAGAACACACTTGAAGGAATCACCAGTAGAGTAGATGAAGCAGAGGAGCAGATCAGTGAATTAGAAGACAAAATAGCAGAAATCACCCAGCTGGAACAACAAAAAGAAAAAAGAATAAAAAAGAATGAAAATAGTTTAAGAGACCTCTGGGACAACATGAAACGCAGCAATTTTCGCATCATAGGAATACCAGAAGGAGAAGAGAAGAAGCAAAGGATTGAGAATGTATTTAAAGAAATAATGACTGAAAACTTCCCTACCATGGTGAAGGAAATCAACATACAAGCCCAGGACGTACAGAGAGTTCCTAACAGGCTGAATCCAAACAGGCCCACACCAAGACACATCATAGTAAAAATGGCAAAGGTTACAGATAGAGACAGAATCCTAAAAGCAGCAAGAGAAAGACAGCAGGTTACATACAAAGGAACTCCTATAAGACTAACAGCTGACTTTTCTTCAGAAACTCTGCAGGCCAGAAGGGAATGGCAAGAGATATTCAAAGTGACACAAAATAAAGGTCTACAACCAAGATTGCTCTACCCAGCACGGCTATCACTTAAAATTGAAGGAGAGATAAAGAGCTTCTCAGAAAAGAATAAGCTTAAGGAGTTCATTACCACCAAGTCAGCATTGCAGGAAATGTTAAAAGGGCTTTTTTAAACAGAAGAAAGCGGAAAACAAGCTAACCCAGGAAGACAAGAAATCCAAATAACAAAATGGCAATAAATATACACCTATTAGTAATTACCTTAAATGTGAATGGGCTAAATGCTCCAATCAAAAGACACAGAGTGGCTGAGTGGATAAGAAAACAGGATCCATGCATATGCTGTCTACAAGAGACTCATCTCAGATCAAAAGACACACATAGACTGAAAGTAAAGGGATGGAATAAGATATTTCATGCAAATGGAAATGAGAAAAAAGCTGGAGTAGCAATACTTATTTCGGACAAAATAGACTTTAAAATGAAGACTACAATAAAAGACAAAGAAGGGCACTATATAATAATAAAGGGATCAATTCAACAAGAGGACATAACCCTAGTAAACATCTATGCACCAAATATAGGAGCTCCTAAATATATAAAACAGATTCTGACAGACATAAAGGCAGACATCAACAGTAATACTATCATAGTAGGGGACTTCAACACCCCGTTGTCACCAAAGGACAGATCCTCCAGACAGAATATCAACACAGACATAGTGGCCTTAAATGACACTTTAGACCAGCTGGATTTAATTGATATTTTTAGAGCATTTCACCCCAATGCTACAGAATATACATTCTTCTCAAGTGCCCATGGAACATTCTCCAAGATAGACCACATGTTAGGCCACAAAACAAGTCTCAACAAATTTAAGAAGATTGAAATCATATCAAGTGTCTTCTCTGACCACAATGCTATGAAACTAGAAATCAATTATAAGAAGAAATCTGGAAAGCTTACAAACACATGGAAGCTAAATAACATGCTTCTAAATAGTGAGTGGGTCAAAAATGAGATCAAGGAGGAAATCAAAAGATACCTCGAGACAAATGAAAATGAAAACACCAGGACCCGAAATCTCTGGGATGCATCCAAAGCAGTACTAAGAGGGAAGTTCATAGCAGTGCAGGCCTACCTAAAGAAGGAAGAAAAATCTCAAATCAACAGACTGTCTCTACACCTAAGGGAACTCGAAAAAAAAACCCAGCAAAACAAGCCTAAAGGGAGCATAAGGAAGGAAATAATAAAGACCAGAGCAGAAATAAATGAGATAGAAAAAAAAAAAAAAAAAAAAACAATACAAAAGATCAATGAAGCCAAGAGTTGGTTTTTTGAAAAGATAACCAAAATCGACAAACCCTTAGCACGACTAACCAAGAAAAAGAGAGAGAGGACCCAAATTAATAAAATCAGAAATGAAAGAGGAGAAGTGACAACAGATACCACAGAAATACAGAAAATTTTAAGACAATACTATGAGCAACTATATGCTAACAAATTCGACAATCTGAAAGGAATGGATAAATTTCTAGAAGCATACAATCTACCAAGTCTGAACCAAAAAGAAACAGAAACTCTGAACAGACTGATTACTGCCAAAGAAATTGAATCAGTAATCAACAATCTTCCAACCAACAAAAGCCCTGGACCAGATGGCTACACAGGTGAATTTTACAAAACATTCAAAAAAGAATTAGTACCTATTCTCCTCAAACTATTCCAAAAAATACAGAAGGAGGGAAGGCTCCCAAACTCTTTCTATGAAGCCACTATCACCCTGATTCCTAAGTCAGACAAAGATATTACAAAAAAGAAAAACTACAGGCCAATATCACTAATGAACATAGATGCAAAAATTCTCAACGAAATACTAGCAAACTGAATTCAGCATCTCATTAAAAAGATCATACACCACGATCAAGTGGGATTCATTCCTGGTATGCAAGGCTGGTTCAATATCCGCAAATCAATTAATGTAATACATCACATTAACTAAATGAAAAATAAAAATCATATGATCATATCAATAGATGCAGAAAAGGCATTTGACAAAATCCAGCAGCCATTTATGATAAAGACTCTTAACAAAGTGGGAATAGTGGGATCATACCTCAGCATAATAAAGGCCATATATGATAAGCCCACAGCAAACATTGTTCTCAATGGGGAAAGGCTGAAAGCTTTCCCCTTAAGATCAGGAACAAGACAAGGCTGCCCGCTTTCACCACTTCTATTTAACGTAGTTCTGGAAGTTCTAGCCACAGCAATCAGACAAGAAAATGAAATAAAAGGCATCCAAATTGGAAAAGAGGAAGTAAAATTGTCATTATATGCAGATGACATGATACTATATATAGAGAATCCCAAAGACTCCACCAAAAAACTGCTAGAACTGATACACGAATTTGGTAAGGTAGCAGGATACAAAATTAATATTCAGAAATCAGTGGCATTTCTATACACCAATAATAAACTATCAGAAGAAGAAATCAGGAAATCAATCCCTTTTACAATTGCTTCAAAAACAATAAAACATCTAGGAATCAATTTAACTAAAGAAGTAAAAGACCTGTACTCACAAAATTATGAGACACTGAAGAGAGAAATCAAAGAAGGTACAAATAAATGGAAATACATACCATGCTCATGGATAGGAAGAATTAATATAGTTAAAATGTCAATACTTCCTAAAGCAATATATAGATTCAATGCAATTCCAATCAAACTACCAAGGACATTTTTCTCTGAAATAGAACATAGAATCCTAAAATTTATATGGAGTCACAAAAGACCCCGAATAGCTACAGCAATGTTGAGAAATAAGAACAAAGTGGGAGGCATCACACTACCTGACATCAAAACATACTACAAGGCTACAGTAATCAAAACAGTATGGTACTGGCATAAAAACAGACACATAGACCAATGGAATAGAATAGAGAGCCCAGGAATAAACCCATCTATATACGGTCATTTAATCTATGACAATGAAAGCAAGAATTTACACTGGAGTAAAGATAGTCTATTTAATAAATGGTGCTGGGAAAATTGGACTGACACATGCAAAAAAATGAAAATAGACCATCTACTTACACCATATATGAGAACAAACTCAAAATGGATTAAAGACTTAAATGTAAGACCTGAAACTATAAAACTCCTAGAAGAAAATATAGGGAGTAAGTTTGCAGACATTACCCGGAGTAATATTTTTACCGATATATCCCCTCGGGCAAAGGAAATGAAAGAAAAAATGAACATATGGGATTACATCAAACTTAAAAGTTTTTTCACAGCAAAGGAAATCATCAATAAAACAAAAAGGCAGCCTACTGAATGGGAGAAGATATTTGCCAATGATATATCTGATAAGGGGTTGATATCCAAAATTTATAAAACACTCATGCAATTCAACACCAAAAAAACAAACAACCCAATTAAAAAATGGACAGAGGATATGAGGAGGCATTTCTCTAAAGAGGACATACAGATGGCCAACAGGCATATGAAAAAATGTTCAACTTCACTAATCATCAGAGAAATGCAAATAAAAACCACAATGAGAAACCACCTCACTCCAGTCAGAATGTCTATCATCAACAAATCAGCAAACAACAAGTGTTGGCGAGGGTGTGGAGAAAAGGGAACCCTGGTGCACTGTTGGTGGGACTGCAAATTGGTGCAGCCATTATGGAAATCAGTATGGAGGTATCTCAAAACACTGGAAATGGAACTGCCGTATGACCCAGCAATTCCACTCTTGGGAATCTACCCAGAGGAATCCAAGACGCTAATTCGAAAAAATATATGCACCCCTATGTTTATTGCAGCGCTATTTACAATAGCCAAGACTTGGAAACAACCGAAATGCCCATCAGTAGATGACTGGCTTAAGAAACTGTGGTACATTTATACAATGGAGTATTACTCCGCTATAAAGAAGAATGAAATTGTACCATTTGCAACAATATGGATGACCTAGAGACTATTATGTTGAGTGAAATAAGTCAGTCAGAGAAAAACCACATGATCTCACTTATATGTAGAATTTGAAAAACTGAATGAATGAGCATAAGAAACAGAAATAGTTTCATAGATATAGAGGAAAAACAGGGTTGCTAGTTGGGATGGGGGTGGGGATGAGGGAGAAGGGGAAAGGATTAGACAGCATAAATAGGTAACTACAGTATTGTCACAGGGATATGAAAGACAGTTCGGGGAATATAATGTTAAAATTTTGTGGGGTGTCAGATGGTCACATGTTTTGTTAGGGAGACCACTTCATGGATGGAGTAGAGGCTTGATCACGGCACTGTATACCTGAAATCGATGTTGTATAATATTGTATGCCAACTATAATTGAATACAAAGACAGTCACGGGATGTGGATTATATGGTGGAAGGGAGTCAAAGGAATTGTAATAGATAGTATGATATGGGGGGGAAGGTGTAGGAGGGGAGAATTGGGGGAGGGGGGTTGTCACTTTGAGGGGTAAAAAAGTATAACTATTGCACTTTGTTGTACACCTGAAGCTAATTAAAAGTATATATAAATTTAAAAAAAAGAAAATATAGTTGCAAAAAAAAATGGTGCTAACATTCTTTTGGAAGTGAAGGCACCAAGTCTATACATTAAATTGTAAAATGGCCCAAAACCTCTGGTATGAGATACCTCCTACCAGGTAAGTGAGATGAGCTCTGTTACATGACATTTAATACTTTTTTAGGAAAAAGAGCAGAACCTGAATATTCTAAGAATGCTGAGTTGTCTCCCTTCTTTGCCATTCCTCAGAAGACAGAAAAATGGAAAGAATGAAATATCATCCCTTTCACTATAGCTTGGAGAAGAAAACAACAAAAAAAGAATTGCTTTCAAGGTGTTCTGGAAAGATAATCAAGTCACCCATACCATATTGGAGTAAATAGACTATCTAATCAGAGACACCATGGTTGAGTAACATATGAAGAAATGGCATGGACATTATGCAAACATATTACAGCAAAGAACATGCATGCAAAAGCCAGAAAAAGAAAGCAAGCTATAACAAAAACATAACTCAAAGAATGAAAAAAAGTTCAATTAATTGCTTTATACCATAAAACAACTTAATATCAATTCAAAGAGGAAAAAAGCCCAACGACTAGTTGATAAAACAGAATGAAATGAGATTATTAAATATGAAACAAGGAACAGAATAGGCACTACTGAAAATTATATTTATTAACATAGAAAGAGGTATAAGAAACTCACAGGGACCTCTAAGAAAAAAAAACTAAAGCTATTAGGCAAAAGCTAATAGAAACGAAATACAAAAATGGTCCAACACAAGAATAAAGTGTTCCTGGGCCGGCTGAGTGGTGCGTTGGTTAAGAGCTGGCTTGGGATGCCATCTCTGAGCAGCAGCAGGGCCCCGGTTCAGATCCCATATATAAGAGCCAGTGACACTGCCCTCTACAGTTAAGATGGTGAACAACAGCTCCACCTGGAGCTGGGCTACCATGAGTCTCCAGGGTCGGCGTAGGCTGCAGTGGGCTGCCATAAGCTACAGTGAGTGGCTGGCAGCCAGCGTGAGCTGCCAAGAGCCTCCATGAGCAGCTGTCCAGAGGCCGGCAACCGATCTGCCTCACCCGGGAAGAGCGCAATGATGATACCAACATGGGTCAGTGAAGCAACATCCTCCCCAACTAGACTGAAGAACAAAAGGACAGCAACTTGTCTGTTCCCCTTCCCTGATTCCCCAACACTGTTCCCCTCCCCCAATTCTCCAATAAAATCTTTAAAAAAAAAAAAAAAAAGAATAAAGTGTTCCATAGTCGCTATGGAAGGCAGTGTGGAGGTTCCTCAAAAAATTAAGAATAGAATTACCATATGACTCAGCAAGACCTCTCCTGGGTATCTACCCAAAAAATCTGAAAACATTTATCCGTAAAGATATATGTGCTCTGATGTTCATTACAGCTTTATTTATGGTGGCCAAGAAATAGAAACAACCAAAGTGTCCCTCGTTAGATGATTAGATAAAGAAGATGTGGTATATATACACAATGGAATACGATTCTGTCATAGGAAAAGATGAAATACTGCCATTTGCGACAACATGGATAGATCTTCAGATTATCATGTAAAGCAAAATAAATCAGACAGAAAAAGTTGAGAACCATATGATTTCACTGATATGTGGGATATAAAACTGAAAGCAACAAAGGAACAAGACAAACAAATAAAGAAACAAAAACTCATAGACACAGACAATAGTCTAGTGGTTACCAGGGAGTAAGAGGGGAGGGGAATGGTGGATGAGGGTAAAAGGGATCAAATGTATGGTGATAGAAGGAGAACTGACTCTGGGAGGTGAATACACAATGTGATATATAGATGATGTATTACAGAATTGTACACCTGAAACTTACATAACTTTACTAATAATTGTCACCCCAATAAACTTTAATTTAAAAAAAAGAATAAAGTGTTAAAGTAGAATTCAGCAAATGAAACAAAAGATATAAGAAAATTTCTTAGTAAAGAGAGAAACAACTGAGTCTGCTGATAAAAAGACACACACACACACACACACACACACACACACTCTGTTCCAGGAAATTTTGGGGAAAAAAAACACAACCACTCAACTCTGAACAAATCCAATTAAGTTTTCAAATTTAAAAAGAAAGTCCCTTTTGGATTAGCCAAACAAAGGAGAAGGGGTAATCATCTTCACAAGGAAAAAGATGTCAGCTTGCTTCTGGGACATTATATCCTGAAGATAAGAAAGCACTGTGCATAAGTTCAGTAAGAAAGTGTAACACAAAAACATAACTCAAACAATATAGTAGCCATGAGCTTTTCTTTAAAAGTTTGCCTGACAGTTAAATCCAGCATATCAAGGGGTAGATAGATAAAACAGTCTTCAGAATAAAGAAGCTGCAATAAAGAGACTGGTAGTGAAATTGAATCAACTGAAATATAAAAATCAGTCCTAAACAACCATGGGAATTGTTGTTTGGGGAAAAAAAATTCTTTTTCTATCCTTAAAGAGATTATTTAAGAAAATCTTTATGGTAAAGAAATATTTGAATTTCAACAATTAATTTCACTCATTTATCTCTCTACGTTTAAATTCAAGTAAAATTAACAAAATACCTTTCACTTGAAAAATATCATCAATAATATGACTTCATTTTTATTAAAGTCCTTCTATTTTTCTATCTTCTATCCTTCCATTAATCTGCATGGACAATATCCAGAATGACGTTTACTAAATGGGAATTTCTAGGCGTTGTGATTTAGTGGGGTTTTTTTTGGCTTTCCCGCACTGATTTTAGTAATGCATGTTTATAATTCTTAAACATGCATTATTAAATGAAAACTGATATATATGGCAAGATGTTAGCAGTAGCTAATTCTGGATATTAGGAATATGGATTTATTCATTTATAATATTTAAAAATGTTTATTGAGTACCCATTATGTAATAAGTACTGTCCAAGATTCTGAATATAGACTAGCAGAGGAAACAAAGTCCCTTTCTTCAAGGAGCTTGTGAGGAAGGGAGAATAGACCTAAATAAATAAATAAATAAATAAATAAATAAATAAATAAATAAATAAATGTAAACATGCACTATATCAAAGTGATAAAACGAGCTACAAAGAAAAAATAAGTCTACCTAAGAACAGGATAACTATGCCATATGTCCCAGTTTGCCAGGGTCAGTCTGGTTTATGACTCTTGTTCCAATTTTCTATCTGACTGGAGCTCTTTTTCACTCACAAAAGTGCCCTTGTTTTGGATGACAAATTATATGTTCACCCCAGGTAAGGAGGATATGAAGTTATTTAGGGTAGCAGTCACAGGCGGTAGCCAGGGAAGTCCTCTTGATAAGGTCATATTTGAGCAGACTTAAAAGAAGGGAGGGAAAACCCATGGAGCTATCTAATGGAAAGAGTACTCCAGACAAAAGGAGAAGCAAAGACAAAGACCTTAAGACAGGACATGGTCAGTATCTTCCAAGACGACAAAGATCCAGAGGGATGGAGGTCAGAGGTGAGGACAGAGGAGTTGGGGACGGAGGAGAGAGAGAGAGAGCCCTGCAGGCTCTTGTAAGCAATTTGTTTTTTACTCTGAATGAGATAAGAAGCTAGGAGAGAATTTTGAGCAAGGAATAATTTGACCTGACTTATATTTTAAAATCAACGGGCTGCTGTGTAAATACCAGATCCTAGGGAAACAAGGGTAAAACAGAGGGAATGAGGAGGCTACCGGAATAATCCAGGTGAGGGATGATGTGAAACCAGGATGGTGGCGGTGGAGATAGTATTAATGGGAACAAGTTAGGATGTATGATTGTATTTTTTCTTCCTTGTACTTTCCTGAATGTTTTAAATTTAACAAAATTGGCAATTTTTAAAGAAGTAATAATGGTAATAGCTTTGAGACACATTTCAGTAGACTCTAACAGAAGCTAATGGCCACTTGAAGGAGGTAAAGGAGGGGCAGTCCTTTCAGATTATCAAGTTTTTGGCTTAAGCAGCAAGAATCATGCCACCATTAATCAAAATAGGGAATGCAGAAACTGTAACAAGCTTTGGATGTTAGAACACTGAAATCAAGTGCCCACAAAACAGAGCTAAGTGGGCACCAACCAGGCAGCAATCATGCATATGAGGTTAAGAACTGATGCAGGGTTGGGATATGGAGTTTACAAGTCATCAACACAAAATTATCACTGAAGCCATGTGGGAATAACTGAAGGAGAATGTGGACACAGAGAAAAGAGAATGATGCCATGCAAGAAGAGAAGGCTGTACGTTGAACAGGAGTGTCTGAGAGGACATACCAAAAAGAATAGAGCCCTTGAAGGCGCAGGAATAAAGATCAATTAGAGAACACCAAACTTCACATGTACTACCATTATATCAACTTATGTGACTCAGTATCCATCCCGCCCACAGAAAAATATTTATATGTGTTTTTTTTAAGTCTCTATTTAAAAATAGAACTTTGTTGCTGCAAGTTCTTTTTCACTATAAACTTGACAAAGAGATAAAATATGACTGTACCTATGATGCCACTTTAGGATTTGTGTTATAATTTGTATAGTCCTCTTTTTTACTTATTTTAAGTGTATCCTAAAAAGGGTTTTTGAACATTATATACTATACTGTAGTATATACTATACTAATCTATATTCCAATTCCTGCTTTATAATATATTATCTCCATTTATATCCCATTAAGCTATCTTCAATCTTCCTTAATAATATTCTTGCCCGAAACAGTGTCATCTTGAATTAATATGATTCAGATCCAGAAATACTATAGATTCCACCTGTCCGATTCTAAATGGAGAAACAAAAGTCTATAAAATCTTACTTAGGCTTTATTTATTCCACTGCAATACAAGAGCAAGTTTATACATTGCTGCATTTATTTTTCATGTATAAAACTAAGTTTATCTGATGTAAATTTTTTTCTACTGAGATTTCCCTTTATTTTGACTTTAATAGGTATTTAAAATCCCCTTTTCCCCAGTCAATCCATGATTGGTAGGGCATGACAAGAAAAAAGACTGTCCTGGCAGAAGCTTCCTGTCTTTTGCTCATAAAATACATTTATGATGAAAAGAGGTGATAAAATAGAACAGTGTGAGCTCTTCCCAGTCATTGATGTTATTCCATCCACACATCTACAAAGCCTCAGCTGTCAACTTGCCACCCTCAGGAAGAAATCGGCAAGGCAAATTTTCCATTTTCCTAATTTCAAGGTGACAAAAGCCCTAGAGTCTCCTATAACTGCTGTGCATGGATATTTAGGATTTACACTCTTTGGGAAATAGATAGTTCATACATTTTAACACTGAAATCAACCTTGAATGCCCTTCTTCAAGTAATAAAGACAGGATGATCAATTTTGCACATTTTCTCACTAACATCTTACTTGGGCTGTGAAAGTTTAATAGGGTTCTATTTCTGAAAATTATGCTGTGTTGCTTTAGCTATTCTGATACCCAAGGATTTGGAAAGGTGAATCATTCATACTATTGCTTAGGAAGATATTTCCAGAGAAAAGAAATCAGAGCTCCCTTCCAAATTTAAAACTTTTTCTCTACATCTGCTTTGTTGAACATGGCTTCACTTACCAGGTGTCCCCCAAATAATGCCTTCTCTTCTTAGAGGATAATTTCAAACTAGAACATTTTTAAATTAAATTTGTTGGGGTGACAATGGTTAGTAAAATTACATAGGTTTCAAGTGAACATTTCTATAATACATCATCTATATATCACATTGTATGCTCACCACCCAAAGTCAGTTCTCCTTCCATCACCATATATTTGACCCCCGTTTACCCTCATCTACCACCCCCATCCTCCTTACCCTCCGGTAACCACTAAACTGTTGTCTATGTTTATGGGTTTTTGTTTCTTTATTTGTTTGTCTTGTTCCTTGTTGCTTTCAGTTTTATATCCTACATATCAGGGAAATTATGGTCTCGACTTTTTCTGTCTGACTTTTTCACTTAGCATAATAATCTCAAGATCCATCCATATTGTCACAAATGGCAGTATTTCATCTTTTCTTATGGCACAATAGTATTCCATTGTGTATAGGTACTGCATCTTCTTTATCCAATCACCTATCAAAGGACACTTTGATTGTTTCCATGTCTTGGCCACTGTAAATAAAGCTTCAATGAACACTGGAGCACATATATCTTTATGGATAAATGTTTTCAGATTTTTTGGGTAGATACCCAGGAGAGGGATTGCTGGATCATATGGTAATTCTATTCTTAATTTTTTGAGGAACCTCCACACTGTCTTCCATAGTGGCTGCACCAATCTGCATTCCCACCAACACTGTATGAGGGTTCCTTTTTCTCCACAGCCTCTCCAACACTTGTTAGTATTTGTTTTGTTGATGAGAGCCATTCTAACAGGTGTGAGGTGATATCTCATTGTGGTTTTGATTTGCAAGTGAAGGTGAGCATTTTCTCATATATTTGTTGGCATTTGTATGTCTTGTTGGGAGAAGTTTCTGTTCATAGCCTCTGCTCATTTTTTGATTGGATTGTTTGTCTTTTTGTTGTTGAGTTGTATGGGTTCCTTATATATTTTGGATATTAGCCCCATATCGGAAGTGCTGTTTGCAAATATCTTCTCCCATTTGGTTGGTTGTCCCTTTGTTTTGTTGATGGTTTCTTTTGCTGTGCAGAAGCTTTTTACAAACTAGCACATTTGTAAGTGGGCATCCTTTGTATGAAGACATTTTTTCTGTCAGCCAGTTTATGTCTTCAGTCAAGTGATATTGCACTCATTTGGCCATGTGGTGTTGATTTTCACAACTGTGAAACTAACTATTCCTTCTGCTTTACCAAAGGGTGGATTTTTGTGCCCACCTGCCTTCTCAAGCCAGAAAAACATAAATATGTGGACTGCATACACAGCATTAGTAGTAAAATCAAATGCACTCCAGGATCTAAAGTATGATCTATAGACAATCAATATGCATATGACCTGAGAGCTATAAATTCTTGCCCCCTCCCCAGATCTAGTGAATCAGAATACCTCAGGGAGGGGATGGCAAGATGAGGCTTAACCAGCCTTCCAGGTAATTCTGATAAACTTAAAGTTTCAGAAGCACTTAATATTAAAAACCCCAGGGTCCGGCCGGCCGAGTGGTGCATTGGTTAAGAGTTGTCTTGGGACGCCAGTTCTGAGCAGCAGGGCCTGGGTTCAAATCCCACATAGAGGGCCAGTGATGCACTCTACAGCTAAGATGGTGAACACCTGGAGCTGGACTGCTGTGAGTCACCGGCAATGGCATAGGGTGCAACCCCTGCTGTAGTGGGCTGCCATGAGCTACTGAAGGTGGTTGGAAGCCAGAGCGAGTGGCCAACAGCCAGTGTGAGCTTCCAAGAGCCACTGTGAGCGGCTGTACAGGGGCCAGTGACTGATCTGCCTCACCTGGGAAGAGCGCAATGATACCAACATGGGCCAGTGAAGCGAAGTCCTCCACAACTAGACTGAAGAACAAAAGGACAGCAACTTGTCTGTTCCCCTTCCCCAATTCCCCAACGCTGTTCTGCTCCCCCAATTTCCCAATAAAAAAATCTTTAAAAAGAAACCCAGGGTCACTTTTTTTCTTTTTAATGAGAATGTGTAGGGGCGGGGCATGGGACATACCAGACTAATTTAATTAAAATCTCTGGACTGGGGTCTGGGCATGAGTATGTTTTAAAAGCTCCCAGGTAATTCTAATGCACGGACAGATTTGAGAGCCACTGCTCTGGGGACACCCTGTCTTAAATGGTGAAAAGTCACTCCTTAACTTATATAACACAATTTACTGGTTTTGTGATCTACTTGTTGTATTTATTTAGGTGCTTATTTTACCTACCTAATTAGCTTGAAGTGAGAATACAAATATTATTCATATTTCTTTCCCTGAAGTGTTTAGCACAATCTCAAGCACACTGAATTTAATGAGAACATATTTCAATACGCCCTTCACAAAGTACCATTCTATTTGGTCCTCATGACAAACCTCTGAAATGGGAATTTCATTATCAGTTTCTTTAAGAGAGCTCACAGAGGGTAACTGACTTATTTTCTCAGCTAATGATAGCAAAGCCTAAACCACCAACCCAGAGATCTTTCCACCACTCAGTATTTCTTCTTTTCTTCAGCTTCCATCTGGGATGCAGTTTCCCTACAGAGTGTTCCCACTTTTGTTTAAACGATCCTCTCCAATCCCACCTGCCCAACACCGCTTGTGGACCAGAATGTATGCCTTTTGGAAGGCATCTTTTGGCTTCAGAGAATTACAGTTCTGTTCACCCCACAGAGACATGAGGTATCATTGATTTCAAGTTGCTTAAATGCTAAGGCTACAGGACATCATCTTCACTAAATAAGTTCTGAAAATGGGGTGGATAAAATGAGCATGACTCCACTCATCGATCTTTACCACCGATAATTCTCAAAGTAAAGGATATCTTCAACTGGATGTGACAGTACACATTTTTTTTCTAAGTGAATTTGCTATTGTTTTAATTACAGACTTCAGATGGCTCAGTATGTACTGTCATGAAAATGTAGACCCCATGAAACTGTAACCTGAACAGCATGCAAATACATGCGGCCATGCCCCATCTGCAAGAAAGGCCTGTAAATAATCCTTTTTTTCCTTCCAAATCCAAACGATTATATTGTACACAGCTATATATACAGATGGATCACTGTATACACTCTCATTAGAGGCTTCTGTGTGTTATTTTCTTTTTCCTAGCTTATAAATGTTGATTAGTTAGTCTGCATTCTTCAGAGTATGAGTGGGCTATGTGAAATGTTTTAGGTTTTGATCATCACTGTGTTCAGGGCACAGCACCTGCACTTGGAAAGAATCAGCATCTGTCTTCATTATCAGTTGTGTTAAGGAAGACACTCTAAAGGAATATTTTACTTTTACTCTCACAAGCTGTATGCTTCCAAAAATTTTGCAAGTTTCATTTATGGCACTCCCATAATAAATTTTAAACCTTGATAATCTGAATAGGGAATAAAGATAAAGAAACAGGATTACCTAGGATCATGTGCACATCCTGGATTCTATGAGATGGTCACATTACTATTCACTAGGGGAGGAGCCCATGAACTTGCCAGTGAAGATGCTGTTATGCTATACTGTGCTATGAAGTCTGCTCATGTCAAATCACCCTCCCTCCCAGGACCAGGAAAGCCCACACCTTCTCCCTGATGGGTAGCAAACAAGAAAACGGAGGTGAGCTGGTAGGTAAGCAGAAAAGGATATGCCAGTAAAAATAAAAGTCAAAACAAAACAGGAGCCATTCGAAGGTACAGGGTCACTTCCACATAAGGTGTACTGAAAAGGAAAACTAATATGAATATCTTTCTTCTTCATAGTCAATGTTTAGAGGTTACAAATATAAGTTGTATTATAGAATCAACAGTCAAAATTCTAATGATGGATCCACTCATTTGTGTGATCTTTGGTAATTTACTGAACTTTTCTGTGCCTCAGCATCTTCATCTGTGAAGTGGGGGTAGTAAGGATTTCTACCTCATAGGTACTGTAGGTAAAGAGCTTAGGATGCCTGGTAAAGATGGTTGGCACTGAGCACACAGTGACTATTTACTTATTATTATTATTATTATTATTATTATTATTATTATTATTCCTTAACATCTCCTCTAAACTAAGGAGAGTTCCAATATAAAACACAAAGGATAGACAGAGATTGTGATTCTTTTGGCTCTCTGTAGCTTTAAGCCTGTGCTGCTGGCCCTGGTAATGACAGTTTCCTCTGCAATAATCTGTAACTCTCGTCTCTTCACTTTCCATGACCATCTTCAAATAGCTTCAGTTCTTAGGCACCCTTATTCTTGTACAAGTGACAAAGACTTCTAAATTATACAAGTTTATGTAAATTACAAAGACTTCCAAGTCTAAAATTTTCCAATTACAAAAAAAAAAAAATCTTCTGTAGGATTGTGCTAAAAAATGAATAGGTTTTGCTAATGTGGGATATAAAAATTATATTTAACATTCAAAACTATAGAAAATTGCGAGCTGCTCTGTCTGGAGAGACTGCATTAAGGATGAGCTCATTTAATGTGTGTTTATCATTGGATAGAACAAACACCCAGGCCAAAATAATTAGAGGTGGATACAAGAACTATCAGTAGGTTCAAGGAGAAGATTTAAATACTAATGCTACATATATGTATGTAACACGACAGCCACCTTCCAAACTCCAGTGTGTTATTTATACCCCAATTGTTTCTTCTTCTAAATGTTAATCCACTCACCAAGTGTTAGAAAAATAAGGGCTGGTGAAAACCTGAAAAATTAGTCTGACAATTAGTCATGGTCTAATCAAATCTATTCAATCAGACCAAGATCAGTATTTTTTAAAACCAAGACTCTGATATGTTTTTCAGAATTGGAGTTAATTCTCTCCTCTAAAAACGAATACCTCATGGTCTTGTGCATCAGTTAAGCCTTTTCCAAAATGCTCGTATATCTACTGTCAGGTAAGTAAGACCAGAATATTTATTAAGGCAACTTCCTGATGTCTTTTTCAGTGCTGAATGGATAATTAATCAAACTCTGAGACACAATACAGGGAAAATGTTAATATTTAGTGGGTTTCTGACTGAATTTGGTTTTTTTAAATTGTCACAAAGAGCTCAGTAGCATGTTGGTTATTGATAGGGCAATTTCTGTGTGAGCTATTAGAATCCTAGTAACAACGCAATACACAAAATACCCTGTTTTATGAAGAGAGGAAGGAGTAGGTAGAGAGACCTGAGGTTATTCCTATTTATTTTCATCCTTTGAAATAACAAAAGCCAGTGTTCCTTTGCATAGCCAACCTGCTAGACAAATACTTCAAGTGCCATTTCACAAAACCAAACAAATTTTATGTGTGGTGTATGAAAGGGTCAAAACGATAGTCTTTCCACATTTGCCACTGCAGAACTAAAGAATCATTTTGTCTCTGTTGGGTATATGTTGGAATAAGTAAGTGATAACAGAACAGAAACCTCTCAAGAAAACAATTATATAAGACCAACTCTCCAAGCTACATTTTTAAACGAGTTTCATTACCTCTCTTAGGTTAAAAAGCCTGTTTGGGGTATAGCCAAATGTTTAGGAATGCAGTGTCAAAACAAACTACATCATAGGTTCAACCTTTTCTAAGAACCTCTGCTTTCTCAACATAAAATGGTGATAGCAATACCTATCTCATACTGTGAAGATTATTTTGGATAACCCATATAAAAAGCCCTGCACATAAAAGTGCTCAGTAAAGAGTATGTATTAGCATGATTTTTGAGTTTTTTTCCCCTTTAAGTAAAGCTTTTTACAATTAAATTTATTTATTGCTTAAATGAGATGAGTGTGAAAATATTAAATGAATCCCTGGGATAGTTAGATAAGATTAAAATCAGGTTTAGGTTAAAAAGATTTCAATAATCATTGTTAGACATAATGAGAAAAATCATAGCTTTTTAGGCTAACAACAACCTATATCCCATGAAGAAGTAAAGATGGTCAGAGAGAAATGAACGAGATTTGAAAACAAGACTGAAGCAAGCCACTGAGTGAACATTTTAGCTGTGTCTATGCACACCAAACAAAATAAAAGGTTAACAAGAAACATTTAATTTATGTCAACAGAAAAGGGCTTGTCTTTCTACAAATATCCAGATATTTCAAAAAGAGTGTTCATTATTGTCAGTTATTCAGTAACTGCTTCAATTCCACAGTTCATGTGTTACACATATCAATACAGCCTTTGAGATTCTTCTTTGAGATCCCACAAAAAGCAAAATGGCTGCTTAATTGTACCATGGTCATGAAAAAGCAATTTAAAAGGCAGTAGACATTTGGTTAAAGGTGGATCAGGAGAGTACAAATCTAAGGTTATAGTACACTTTTATGAGTCATCTAGGGCTTGAAGGGTATTACAGCTTTAGGATCAACATAAAGAACATATCTAAATGTTATGGCCTTTGAGTAGTTAAGGAAATATAGTTTCACTCTTTCCTTCTGCCCATGCACTATATGGGGCTATATATCAAGTGGAAAGCAAAAGGAATAGACAAAATCCTCAGGCCTTCCCATCAGTCTGTTTCATTCAAAGGTCCATTTCCTTTTATTAGCCTGTACTCTCAGGCTGTGGCTGTACAGAAAATAAACTTAGGAACTGAGGCTACTATCCAACCAGTTCAGATCTAAAACTCCTGCTTTTATCTAAAATGTTTAAGTGCTTTTCTTTCTGAATTGCAGATATTATCACAATTCTAAACACTAAACTCCACTTTTCCTGTATAGATAGAAAGACGTGTTAACTAAGGGGTTCATTTGGGAATATAATTTATTGTTTCCCAAATTTATCGTTGGTTATGAAGAACAAAACATTGAATGATAAAGTTTTCTAAAGTCATTGGCATGGCAAGATGAATTCCATTCTGGTCAATAAAAAATGCTTTATTTTTCTAAACAATTCAATGGTCCCAACCTAGCTTAACCCACACTCCTTCCACCAAAGGTAACCATCTCCTGAATCACATGTTCCTCATTCACTGGGCTCCTTTTTATGTAAGTGTATTGCATTTATATTACCCCTAAAATTTTGGTTTTTATTATTTTAGTTGTTTTCAACTTCACAAAAATGAGTATCATATGTATGTAATTTTAGAACTAATTTTCTCACTTAACATTGTGTTGCTAGGATTCATCCATATTCAGGCAAAACTATGGAGACAATAAAAAGATTAGTGGTTGTTAGCGTGAAGAAGGAATAGGCAGAGCAGTGAAAGTACTCTGTATGATATTATAAAGGTAGATACATGTCATTATATATTTGTACAAACCCATGGTATATACAACACCAAGAGTGAACTCTAATGTAAATTATGGACTCTGGGTGATAATGATGTGTCTGTGTAGGTTCATCCTTGGTAATAAATGCATCATTCCCATGAGTGATGCAGATAATGAGGAGGCACTGCATGTATGAGAGCAGGGGTACAGGGAAACTCTCATTACCTGCCTCTCAATTCTGTTGTAAATTTTAAACTGCTCTAAACAAAACAAACAAACAAAAGTCTTAAAAAGATTTTTAAACAGAAGATTCACATTATTGGTTATTGCTGTAATTCATTTGTGTTTGACTGCTTCAGAACCTTTCATTGCAGGACCATAACACACTTTGTTCATTTACTCTCTCATTAGTGGGTGTTTGGGTTATTTTGGGGTTTGTGTTCATGTTTCCCATTGAAAGTGTTTAAGAGTTTCACGTACTTATATACCCAAGAATGAAATTGCTGGGTCATCAAGTATGGATATTTAACAACAACCCTTAAAAATATGGCCACTTCCATATAAGTGCTTCATAATGAGTGGAATTTCACATAGTGTTTAAAGAGCAGGATATTGATGTATAATTCACTTAAAGCCATTCACTGCTCCCTGATAATCTTACTTGATCCAGGGTACATTTATCTAGAAAAAAATAAATAAATCACTTGTCCCTGTATGAATATTATTCCTCTAAGTGAGCTCTACGAAAAAGTTGAGCAGCAGGGAACTCAAGGTTAATGTTTCTGTCAGGAGCCTAAAATGCAGACTGACTATGTGGTTGATTAACAGCAGAAAAAGTTAGAAGCATTCATTCCTACCCAACCACAGTGCAGGCAAGTAGCCATTCTTCCTTTTTTCAGTGTCCTTCAAATGTTCCCAATGACATCAACTAGAAAAGCTTGGTTGAGTGCGAACGCATTGCCCACATTTCTCCTTAGCACATTTGACTCTCCATGTAAATGAAATGCCTCTTCCCCGAGCTGCAGCAGTTAGCCAGAGGGTGTGGATGATGTTTAGCAGTGAGAGAGATCAAGTATCTGAGAAAATGGATGAAGTTCACTGGTCTAGAATAGACTTGGAGTTAGGAACTGGAGAGAAAAAACATGAAGCTGTACGAAGAAACCAGATCAAGGAGGACTTTTTAACAAATGTTAATCAGCATCTCCTTGATCCAAACTTAATTGGGAACATTGACAGGGCCCTGCCTAAACCTGTGCCTTCTGATTTGAACTGTGTCCTCATGAGTGACCTTGATTTATTTCACAAGAAGAGCCTGGTAATCTTTGCAGTGACATTAACTCTACTCACTTCTAGGTAAATACTGCTGATTAGATCCTGCCTGGCATCCTCCTTCCCCAGATAATCTGCCTCAGCAAGTGGGAACCAGCAAAAGTGGCATTAGGTATCAGAAGACAGCTAAGTCCTTATCAAAGCATATGATGAAGATCTGTTATTTTTAAGAAATGTGATAAAGTTATGGAACCTCTTGCTTAAGTTATTTCTAAAAGTATTCAATGGGTATTACCTGATATTTATTAAACTCAAATCTCAGTTATCCCCTAGAAGAGTATACAATTTGCAGGGAAGTATCAGATGTACTCCCTGGCTTTTCTTTGGAATGGGTTGAATGTATACAGCTTGCTTGACGCTGGAAGGGTAAACATCTTAAGATATCTGCCTTTTCTTTGCATATCTAGATCCAACCACCAAGAACTTTTATTTTTAATTCAAGTTTATTGGGGTGACAATTATAAGCAAAGTTACATCGATTTCAGGTATACAATTCTGTAACACATAATCTATATATTACTTATGTGTTCACCAGCCAGAATCAGTTCTCTTTCTATCACCATATATTTGATCATCTTTACCCTCACCTACCTTTAAAATCAAAACGTTTTCCCCTATCTCCTTCTCAAAGAATACATACAAAGGACTGACAATTAAGTTTGCAAGCTTGTTGCAATGATGTTGCTAAGCATTTTTGATATCAGAGGGATTATTCATTATGAATTTGTACCAACTAGACAAACAGTTAACCAAGTTTACTATTTGGAAGTGCTGAAAACGCTGTGTGAAAAAGTTACATGACCTGTACTTTTTGCCAACAATTCATGGCTCTTGCATCATGACAATGCACCAGCTCACATGGCACTGTCTGTAAGGAAGTTTATACCCAATAAACAAATAACTGTATTGGAACACTCCCTCTACTCACCTGATCTGGCTTCCAATGACTTCTTTCTTTACCTGAAGATAAAGGGAATATTGAAAGGAAGACATTTTTATGACATTCGGGACATCAAGGGTAATACGACAACAGCTCTGATGGCTATTCCAGAAAAAGAGTTCCAAAATTGTTTTGAAGGGTGGACTAGATGCTGGCAACGATGCATAGCTTCCCAAGGGGTACGAGTACTTTGAAGGTGACCATAGTGATATTCAGCAATGCGGTATGTAGCACTTTCTCTAAGACAAGTTTGGGAAGTTAATTGTCACACCTCTAAACAATCAGTGCATTCAGGACAACAGGAAAGTTCAGTTTAAGCAGAATAAACCCAATGTCCTCCATATCGGGGAGGAGGAGTTGCAGAGTCAAAGTGAAGAACTAGAAAATGAGACGATTCTCATAGATATAGAGAAAAAACTGAGGGTTGCTATAGCATTGGGAGGGGGGGTGCGGATGAGGGAGAAGGGGAAGGGATTAGACAGCATAAATAGGTAACTACAATATTGCCACAAGGATATGAAAGAGAGTTCGGGGAATATAATTAATAATGTTGTAAATATTTTGTGGGGCATCAGATGGTCACATGTCTTGTTAGGGGGACCATTTCATGGATGGAGTAGAGGCTTGATCACTGCACTGTACACCTGAAGCTGATGTTGTATAATATTGTATACCAACTGTAATTGAATATATAGATAGTCACGGGATGTGGATTATACTGTGGAAGGGACTCAGAGGAAGTGTAATAGATATGTATGATATGGGGGGGAGGAATGGGGTGGCGAATTGGGGGAGGGGGGTTGTCACTTTGAAGGGTAAAAAGTATAACTATTGCACTGTGTTGTACACCTGGAACTAATTAAAAATAAATAAAATAAAATTAAAAAAAAATAAAATGAGACGATTCTCATGTTTTTCTGAGTTTCTATAATGTGACTTATTATTTTATTAGAAACATTCTATACCCCAAAAAGTTTACAACACAAATGCAGATTCAGCCAAACATGATTCCTTTATGTTACTTACACTATCCCTTCTCTTTCTTTCCTTGACTAATGGAGACTGCTCTAGATTTTCTGACATTGTATCTCAATCACTAGGGGATACAACTGTAAAAGAAAAAGTTTAAAGTTTAGATTAAAAATGTCAAAGAGTATAAATATTATTTCTTTGTAGATGACCAGTCATCTCCTAAATATGAAAGGGGCTTCCCAAAGTGTACAGCAAATATCAGACACAGTTCCAAAGAAAATAAGCACATGGCTGTGTGTTCAGAATGTATACATTCAAGATATCCCAAAGGAAATTAGGTGGTAGCCTGAATAATAAGAGATAAATAGAAGAGAAATCTAAGTCTTTGACAGACATTTCAATTCCTTTTATATTTCACCCAAACACTATATTTGTGAAAAGCTCAGGAAATAAAGTATAATGATGAATTGAAGAAATTTTCAGCATAATTCATGAGCTAAAATACATGTTTGCCTGCATTATCTAGAAAAGTAAAGTAAACAGGGAGGATTTTTCTTTTTGGTTTAAATTATCTGTGTGTTTCAATACTCCAATGTGAATAAGTAGACTCAACCTTAATTTGCAAGATATAGTAAGATGATGTCTTTTTTTAATTGGCAATATAGAAAACAACTGTGACCTAATGTACCCCCATTCTGGAACACCTTATTTCACTTCCATGTCCTTGGTTGCTCTCAGCCCACCAGTGCCTCCAAGTCCTTCCACAGAGTATTTTCTGATCTAGTAAGCTTTTAGTCAGCGATTCATGAACTGGACAGCATCCAATCTGGTGGATACAAAGGAACCCTGAAGACTTGTATTACTACAAAGCAAGAGATTTGTATAAACCACAGTGCACAGGAACAGGAAGTTATACTGGGCATTCACTGATTGATTATTGCAAGGTTACTTTCCTTATATGAAGTAAAGGGAAGTCTTGGAGTTGGGTCAGGTAACTTGTGCTGAGGAGGCAAGGGCTGATTGGTTGACCTTGGTCTTCCTTTTCTGGGAGAGCCAAGCATAGAAACTTAATTAAGTTTTGGTTTATTGACATTGGGTTTAGCATAAGCAACTCCATTTTGGGCCTAATCTTGTTACTTTAACACTTTTTCTTTCTCACTTATCTTGTCTGTATGTGTATGAGGTAGGGCAATTAAGTTCACAAAGTCATCCTTAAAAAAGTGCTACAGGGCTGGCTGAGTGGCGCGGTGGTTAAGCGCTGGCTTGGGACGCCAGTGGCCCCGGTTCTGGTCCCACATATGAGGGCCAGTGACACTGCCCTCAAAAAGAAAAAAAAAAAGTGCTACATACCTCATTGCTGAATATCACTATGGTCACCTTCGAAGTACTCCCCTTGGGAAGCTATGCACTGATGCCAACACCTAGTCCACCCTTCATAGCAATTTTGGAACTCTTTTTCTGGAATGGCCATCAGAGTTGTCATCGTATCACGCTTGATGTCCTGGATGTCATAAAAACGTCCTCTTTTCAATATTTCCTTTGTCTTCAGGCAAAGAAAGAAGTCATTGGGGGCCAGATCAGGTGAGTAGGGATGGTATTCCAATACAGTTATTTGTTTATTGACTAAAAAGTCCCTCACAGTGCCATGTGAGCTGGTGCATTGTCACGATGCAAGAACAATGAATTGTCGGTGAAAAGTTCAGGTCGTTCTCATCTAACTTTTTCATGCAGCCTTTTCAGCACTTTCAAATAGTAAACTTGGTTAACTGCTTGTCCAGTTAGTACAAATTCATAATGAATAATCCCTCTGATATCAAAAAAGGTTAGCAACATCATTGCAACAAATTCACAAACCTAATTGTAATACCTTGTATGCATGATAAAAGCTAGAAGAGGAACCTTATTGTGAGCACCATGACATGCCTAGGCTAGTCCATCTGTGCTTCATCTACCTCTCAGCTTATCTGCACACTGAAGTACAGTGAATTGTATTCTTATAAGTAACATGAGTGAATTGAGGGAGAATGAAAATAAAGCAACTGCCCAGGAAAACCCTGTATTGTAGGGGGATGAAAGGAAACTGGGGAGGGGAATAAGGGGAGAGCAAGAGCTGAGAGCATCACTAGGAGACACGTGAGATGAGTCCCTGAGATGGTAACCATGAATGACAGGTGTGGCAGAAGACCACAATATGCAGCCTACCTGAAACCTATCAAAACAAACATATATTTTGTAGTGTAAAATCTCAAAGAGAAATCCACTTTTGATCTTTTAAAATAAATCGATGAGAAAATTTCATACTTATGTGTGCATGTGTGTAGACACACGTACACATGGAAATATACTTATTTGGTAGTCCCTACTCTAGGTCAGTTCTTGTGAAAGTATAACATACTTGATTGCAAGCTGATGAAACAATTTTGACATATATCATTTCCCTCAGTCCTTTATGAAGAATCCTTAAAGTCAAGGTAACAGTGACACATTTAAATGTCTGAAGTCCAAGTTGATCAGCTCAAATACAACACTGAAGGTGCCAATAGTGTAGCACTGGGTGCTTTTGGGGGCACTGATGTTTTGCAGTTTTCAAAAGCTTTGGGATAGATTTATGTCCACTGATTTCTCAGTACTCTGAAAATCATTGTTTAGTCATGATAAACAGGGAAGCTAAAATCAGATACATTATACATTACCCATTCAAACACCTTTTATTTTATATCCTTAATAGCTATTCAGTCCCAATTTTATATTTCAGTGTCTTTCTGAAAATTTACATAAAATTATCTTTTAATAATTATTATTATGCAATAGTCAATGCAATTACCATCTATTACTTCCTAACTATTATAAGCATCACCATCATAATTACTAACAAAATACAATGACTCACACTGAGATTAGTATTATTAACATTGATGCACTGATATGAGAACAATAATAACACAATTGCTACCTCTATACGCCATCTCAAAGGGCTGTTTTACCTTCCACTCAAAACAATCAGTTTTAGCAACTTTAATCACAACACCTGGAGTCTAAAATCTAAGCATACATCTTTAGGCTGCCCAAATCATATCAAATAAATAGGTCATATTTTGCAATATAAACATATAGGTACTATGTGCAAACAACTGCTGAAATTGCAAGTTTCTATTCTTTATAACCCCTAGCAGAGGCTCGAACTTGAGCACTGCATGTGTCCACAGCAGGTTTCAAGGAACTTTCTGGGCAGTAGCCACTCCTAAGGATATGGAAAGCTGAAGTATACAACTGGCTGAAGGTCCAGCGGTTGACATTGCCAAAGAGGGAGCAGCTACATATGTGGAGCCCACAGTCTACCACTTGGACTGCCTTCTCAGCCAGCCGCTATGGACTACACTTTAATTCCATCAAATAAAATGATTTTTGTGGAATTTAAAATTTCAGGATACAACAGATAAAATCTAAACATTACATAAGAATGGGAAATTTTATGTTGTGCATAACTGAAAAATTATGAAATAAGTCTACTTGTGGTCCCTATTCTAATACTCTAATACTCTGACTTAAAACTTTAAAAATCTACATGCTGAGCTCTCAAAGGTCATCCAGTATATATGCTAAATATACAGAGATCCATTTCTTTGTGTCTTTTTCAATTTCTTTTAAAAATGTCTTATAATTTTCAGTGTATATCTTTAATGTCCTTTGTTAAGTTTATTCCTAGGTATTTTATTCTTTTTGTTGAAATTGCAAAAGGAATTGTTTTTCTCACTTCTTTTCCTGAAATTCCATTGTTAGTATACATGTATAGGGATGCAATGGATTTTTTTTAAGGATTGGAAGAATCAACATAGTTAAAATGGCCACATTACCCAAAGCGAAATACAGATTTAATGCAATCCCCATCAAAACCCCAATGGCATTTTTTAAAGAAATTGAACAAAAAAATCATCAGATATGTATGGAATCACAAAAGACCCTGAACAGCCAAAGCAATTCTAAGAAAAAACAGTAAGGTTGGTAGTATCACACTTTCTGACTTCAGCTTGTACTACAGAGCAACAATAATCAAAATAGCATGGTACTGGCAAAAACACACACACA
Organism: Aselliscus stoliczkanus; assembly: GCA_033961575.1. Lineage (NCBI taxonomy): Eukaryota > Metazoa > Chordata > Mammalia > Chiroptera > Hipposideridae > Aselliscus > Aselliscus stoliczkanus. The sequence goes on along the minus strand of CM066732.1, from coordinate 72,526,197 downwards.
CACAGACTAATGAAATAGAGTTGAAAACACGGAAATAAACCCACATATATAAAGACAGATAATTTTTGACAAAGGAGCCAAAAACATACAATGGAGAAAAGACAGCCTCTTCAATAAATGGTGCTGGAAAAATTGGAAAGCTACATGGAAAAGAATGAAGCTAGACTGTTATCTGTCACCATGTACCAAAATTAACTCAAAATGGATCAAACACCTAAACATAGACCTGAAAAAATAAACTGCACAGAGGAAAGCATAAGTATTAAACTTAGGGACCTCGGGTTCAGAGAGGACTTTATAAATTTGACCTCAAAGGCAAGGGAAATAAAAGCTTAAATAAATGAATGGGACTATAAAATATCAAACTAAAAAGCTTCTGCACAGCAAAAGAAACCATCAACAAAACAAAGAAGCAACCAACCAAATGGGAGAAGATATTTGCAAACAATGCTCTGATAAGGGTCTAATACCCAAAATATATAAGGAACTCATACAACTCAACAACAAAAAGACAAACAATCCAGTTAACAAAATGGGCAAAGGACATGAACAGAAACTGCTCCCAAAAGACATACAAACTACCAACAAATATATGAGAAAATGCTCAACTTCATTAGCTATTAGGGAAATACAAATCAAAACCACAATGAGATATCACCTCACACCAGGTAGAATGCCTATCATCAACAAAAAAAATAATAGCAAGTGTTGGAGAGGCTGTGGAGATTAAGGAACAATCATATACTGTTGTTGGGAATGCAAATTGGTGCAGCCACTATGGAAGGCAGTGTGGAAGTTCCTCACAAAATTAAGAATAGAATAGCCAAACGGGCCAACAATCCCTCTCCTGGGTATTTATCCCAAAAAAATCTAAAAACGATTATCCATAAAGATATAAGTACTCTGATGTTCCTTGCACCTTTATTTACAGTGGCCAAGACATGGAAACAACCAGTGTCCTTTGATAGATGATTGGATAAAGAAGATGCGGTACATATACACAATGGAACATTATCCTGCCATAAGAAAATATGAAATATTCCCATTTGTGACAACATAGATGGATCCTGAGAATATTATGCTAAGTGAAACTAGTCACACAGGAAAATGTTGAGAACCATATGACTTCACTGATATGTGGGATATAAAACTGAAAGCAACAAAGGAACCAGACAAACTAATAAAGAAACAAAATCCCATAGACACAGTCAAGAGTTTAGTGGTTACCAGAGGGCAAGGGTGGGAAGGGGGGTGGTAGAAGAGGGTAAAGGGAGTCAAATATATGGTGATGGAAGAAGAAATGACTGAGTGGTAAGCACACAATGCAATTATATAGATGATGTATTACAGAAATGTACACTTGAAACCTATGTAATTTTACTAACCATTGTTACCCAATAAATTTAATTTAAAAAATAAGTGTGTGTGTGTGTGTGTGTGTGTGTGTGTGTAGAGAGAGAGAGAGAGAGAGAGAGACAGAGAGACAGAGAGACAGAGAGACAGAGAGACAGAGAAAGAGAGATCCATAGTATATATATATTGATCACTCATCCCTTAGTTGCTAGCTAAGTAATATATATGGCCTATGTATATATAGGCATAAATAGCATGTATTCATGTAATAAATGTTTATGATTATTTATACATTACATAAATTGTTTTTCCATTAAAAAGATAATGGCCTTTCTGTACTCAAATGTGGACACAAGTCCAAATCTAATACTAAACTTCCACGATGAGAAGTTTTTGAATTCTCCCCTCACACTTATCAACTCATAATGGAGAATCATATTCTAGTCATGTTGTGAGTCACCTTGTCCATTCATATTAAAATTCTAATTTGCTCTGTGCCTATGAGCCTGCAGACCAAAGCAGTAGATGAAATGCTTCTCAGTAAAATAATTTCATTTGAGAGATATTATTCTTTCTAGACCTGTGCTCATGAGTACTTTGAAAAGAGGCTACGACCCTGTGGTGGTCATTGGAGATGTTCACATATATCCTGTTTTCCCTTATTTGGGGCATATGATAGCATAGCACTTCCCAGCCACTTTGAAGTTAGGCATAGCCAGGTCTTTTCCTTTGACCAACTAAATGTGATTAAAAATTACATGGGGCCGGCTGAGTGGCACGGTGGTTAAGCGCTGGCTTGGGAAGCCAGCGGCCCCAGTTCTGGTCCCACATATGAGGGCCAGTGACACTGCCCTCAAAAAAACAAAAATTACATGTATCCCTCTAGCTTTAAGAGATAGTATGTATGTGCAGCTCATTCTCTGAGTTTGCACATATTTTACTCTCATGTGTACTTTGGTGTTCAATAAATTGCTTTCACTTTCCTGTATCTGTCTGGCTCTTGCAATCTTTCTTGTGGAAAGACAAGAATCCAGTCACTTCTGCTCCAGGTTGAGTCCTTTCTTGGACATGCTTGTTAAAAAAAAAAGAGAGAGAGAGAGAGAGAGAGAGAGAGAGAGAGAGAGATAGTACGTAAATTGCCAAGTTCTTTTTTTCCTGCCTTGGCAAGTATGGAAGCACATGGTGACATAATGGCCCAAGTGATTGCAAAGACTCACAATAAACATTCAGCATAAATAAACACTTATCAGAAATAAACATTTATGGTGTTAAACCACAGTGATTTGACGACCATTTGTTACTTCAGCAAACTTAGCCTATTCTGACTTATACAGGTTCTCAATAGTTCCAGAAATTTCTGCAAGTCCATTTAGAAAGCAAGTACAGCCATCTATTTAAGATTCTTTAATACAATAAATACTGGTAAAGTTAAATATGATGTTAAAAAGTTGATAATTATAGAGTATTCCAGAGCAACTTTGGCAAGTATTACAAACAATCTCAAGCAATATCCAAAGCAAAAATCCAGCCATCACACTCAGAAATATCCAAGTTCAATGAATATCTCTACCCTAAATAAAGTTGAATATACCATAAACCAAAAGGCAAATTAGGACAGTATACAGACCAGGAAATAGACATATAATGATTTTTTAAATATCACTCTGCCTCTGCACTTGCCCTCTATAAATTCTCTACACATCACTGTCATATAAATCTTTCTAAAGCCATCATATAATCTCCATAATTCAGAAACTGTAATATATTTCTGCTATTTAAAATAAAAACTAAACTTGTCGACCCTGGCACTGAAGGCCTCACCAGCTCTGCATGTATTAATATTTCCCAGCACAACCCAGAGCATACCCTGTCATTGTCACCCCACCATAATCAGCTGGTTTCTTTGCCCCATATACCATATTCTTTCCAATCTGCTCCACTCACTATACAATCTCTAAATTCTTGCAAAACTCAAAGAGTATACATAATCCAGCATTTGATTATAAATGAGTTCCCATTAATATTGCAGATATACGTGTATTATGCTTTCCTTTCCTCATTGATTAGACCACCAGTTCGCCAAAGAAAGAAACCTTCCAATTCCTAGCAAACTCTGAAAACTTTATACATAATTAGAAAATTAATGGTAATTTGATACAACTTTTAACGATGGTATCCATGAATGCAAAATAACAAGGAGGCACCCAAGCCGAAGGTAGGAAACATTTTTTAGAAATTCTAAATGATTTTAAAACAACAAAATCTTGTTTATGCCTCCTTAAAAAGATTTGTTTGTTTGTTAGTTTTTTCAGAAAAAGCGTCCTCTTCCAAATAAGACAGTCGCTTGACTCTCACAAGAGAGGATCAATGATATCCAGAACAAAACTAAAGTATTTGTGTGGATTTGCCCAGATGTGAAATCCCAGGCTTTACTGGAGAAAGTGGAACTCGCTGAGAGAAGACAAGACCTACTTTTTAAGAACTAGGTAAACGATCAACTCTCATGCATCGGTGTTAATTGCCAAGCAGACTGGAAATATGGTGGCTGCAAAATTAATGCACAGCAACCTGGAGGGACAGGAAAAGGCCAGCAGTTCGCTGAGTTGGGATCACCAGGTTCAGTGCAACCCTTGCCGCAAAGACAAGTCAGGCCAGAACTCCACTCATAATGGAGTCAGGGCAGGGATGTCCAGTAACTGGCTTTTTAGTAGGATGGTAACGAGCCATGCTCAAGTGAGCTCAAGCACTAAAAACTCTGGGCTGTGTATTCCCTTTGGGAAGCTCTCCAATAACTTTTCAGTTAGAGAAACATTATATTTTAATATTATTTATACATGGCCAGAGAGATATTCCAGATGGATTTTTATCTTCTCCTATGCTAATAATTTTATTAAGTGTTACAAAGCTAATTGTTTTTGTTATAATTAAATTTATACAGATAATAGACCCTCCCCTGGCTGATTGAAATAAATTTGGATGGAGGACTAAGAGAAAAACTGTACCCTGAAGGGCTTCTAAAATTGAAAGCAATTACATTCCAAATTCTATGGGTGGCAATGTATTTTATTCCAAGGTGAAAATTTTCTGATGGATCAAGACTCTTTTGATTCACATTTTCACCTTTAAAATCTGAGTCCTCATCTACAGCCTTGCTTTCTCCAAAAACAAATATATTCTCCTTTTCCAAGCCTTTCGTGATCAACAGCAGCAGAAGTGAACTTGACTGTTTGCCACCTTTGATTTCTGAGCAGAGTTCCCGGGTGCAGCACCACGAGTGTCCTGGAGACCAGGAAGACGTCACATGTAGGGCCTTCCCTCTGAGGCGGAATCTGGCAAAGAACCACATTATGCAGGACATCGCTATTTCACAAGTTTTGATTATGTCCAAGGAGCAAAATGTTTCTTTCAATGTGTGCCTTCACATAAAAATTGAAATGAAATTTGTGGAATTCGACGAAATGCCTTAATGCAAGGGAATAAATAGCCTTTGCTGCAATAGTGCAGCGTTTGAGGTGAAAATGTTTATTTAGCTGAACCATTCATGCATTTGCTTTATTTCATCATTTCTCTTTATAAGGAGTATCACCACCTGTGCTTGCTAAGTGAAGCTTCCATCATTTATTGCCACTCAACAATTTCCTTGAAGTGTGCTAGGATCCTTTCAGGACAGTCTTGGCAGAGACTCTTGTTGGTTTGGGTAGATCACCTTGATAATTTGTTGTGCAGACAAACTGGTACCTCTATTCAGCATTTCCACTTCCCCAAGTGGTGCTTTATAATTCATCTATAACTTTACTATTTAGAAGACAAAATATTCATAATAAAAAGAACACCAAAACAAATCACCAAGACATCTGATGATTTCCCTGGAAGAAGAAAACAATCTTGAAAATACCATTGTAATGTCTATTCATGCAAAATGAAGGAGAAAAACAAAGCACTGCTCAATTCAGGGAAAACACACATATACTTTACATAACAATGGGCAAGTAATCTGTTATGTAGATTTTCTCTTCTATTAAAAAAATAAAGGGCCGGCCGAGTGGCGCGGTGGTTAAGCGCTGGCTTGGGAAGCCAGCGGCCCCGGTTTGGTCCCACATGTGAGGGCCAGTGACATTGCCCTCAAAAAAATAAATAAATAAATAAAATAAAATATCTGGGGCTGGCTGAGTGGCACACTGGTTAAGAGCTGGCTTGGGATGCCAGCGGCCCCAATTCGTATCCCACATATGAGGGCCAGTGACACTGCCCTCTACAGCTAAGATAGTGAACAACAGCTCCACCTGGAGCTGGGCTGTGAGCCCCCGGCAATGGTATAGGCTGAAGCCCTTGCTGCAGTGGGCTGCCATAGGCTACAGTGAGTGGCCAGCCAGCGTGAGCAGCTGGCAGCCAGCATGAGCTGCCAATAGCCGCAGTGAGCGACCATCCAGAGGCTGGCGACTGATCTGCCTCATCCAGGAAGAGCGTAATGATGATACCAACATGGGTCAGTGAAGCAACATCCTCCCCAACTAGACTGAAGAACAAAAGGACAGCAACTTGTCTGTTCCCCTTCCCTGATTCCCCAACACTGTTCCCCTCCCCCAATTCCCCAATAAAATCTTTAAAAAAAAAACAACAAAAAAAAAACAACAAAATCTGGCTTTCCCAATTAATATATTTGATTGTTATAAGAATAAAATAATAGGGGGCCGGCCAAATGGCTTAGTTGGTTAGGAGCTCGCTCAAGAGTGCAAGCTGAGCTCTGAGCAACAGCAGCTCGATGCCCAGCCCCAGCTGAGTTGCCATTGAGCTGCCAACACGTAGTAGGATGGTTCAGCTATAAAAGAAATAAAATAAAATAATACAAACCCCCAAATACGTAAATATAAATAAGTAAATGCATGTACATATGCAGATGGTGTCAAAACCATGTATACACATTTTTTTTTTCTTTTTTAAGCTTAGCCATCCTGCCACCTGTTGGCAGTTCAGCAGCAGCTCAGCTCGGGCTGGGCATCAAACTGCTGTTGCTCAGAGCTCAGCTTGCACTCTTGAGTGAGCTCTTAACCAACTGAGCCACTTGGCAAGCCCCCATGTATACACATTTTTAAAAAGTAAACAACTGTATTAAAATTACGCTGATGGGAACCACTTTGAGCATCTCTTGTAATTACAGAAGTCAACCTGACTTGTATTCATCTTTTATTATCAGTATATATTGAGTATTACAATTTTAATACAGTTTTTCCTTTCTTAAAATGTGTAAACATTTTTTGGCACCCTCTGTATAAGCACAAAGTTTTATGTAAACTAAAGTAGACTATTTCAATTTGATAATAGTTAAGTGATTTGAAAATGTTTATATTCTTTTTTTTTCTTCTTTAGCTGAGCCATCCTGCCACCTGTTGGCAGCTCAGCGGCAACTCAGCTCCAGCCGGGCATTGAACTGCTGTTGCTCTTGAGCAAGCTCTTAACCAATTGAGCCACTCGGCCAGCCTAAAAAAATGTTTATATTCTTTAGTTCAATAATTATACATCTAGAAAGCCTATATTGAGAAAAAAATCAGAAGTTATGCAAAGAATTATGCATAAGAATGTTTATGGAAGCACACTTTTAATCAGGAAAAAATAGAAACAACCAAAATGAATATAAAAGTTTATAATATGCAGCTATTTAAAGTTTTCAAAGAATGTTAACTAATTGGAGAAAAGATACAGTGTTATATTTTATAGGATGCCAAATTATACATACAGTATGATCTCAATTTTAAAACATACCTATGTACATATGGGATGTGCAAACAGAAAACTGGAAGAAAATATACAAATACACTAACTATTTTTATTTCTGGGTAATTTTTGTTTTCTTCTTTATATTTTTATCTTTTTAAATATTCTAAGATAACTAATGTATTACTTTTAACGTTTCAACAAGAGGAATAAACGTTATTTTGAAAGAAATCTTTCCCTAAAATAATAAATGAAAATGGAAGCAAAACTAATATTTTATCTTTTAATTTGTTACAAAATAGCATGCCAGGCTGTTTTCTGGGTGCTGCTACTCTCCTTTCTTTTTAATTAAAGTTTATTAAGGTGACAACTCTCCTTTTGTTATTCAGTTTAAGGCTCCCTTTTAGGAAGCACTGTATTGACCACATCTCACGGTGGATTGTATCTCTTACCCCTACACACAGCCAGAACTCTGGTGGCCTCGGGGACCCCAGGTCCCACTGCTACACTCTCATCACTGCGCATGAGCTGTGCAGGTTTGGTACATGTATATGAGCATGATGCCTTTGAACGATATTAGGGATAACTTTAAGGAAAGGTCCTATAAAACAAATCCCAGTATTTCATGTAAGGATATTTTTGAAGGTGAAATATTGTGCCGCAATTATGCAGTTTCCTCTCTTGAGGAACAATTGGGGGAAATTCTCTCTGGTCTCAATTTCAGGAAGAGTCACACTTCTCCAGGGCAACATGTTTGATTTTCATCTTGTGGACATTGTGAATCATGTAACTAATCATGTTTCCTTCAATCTGTTGGCTGCTAGAAAGTTCTGCACTTAATCTGTGATCCACCTCTGGCAGAAAAAGCTGCACAGCCTGCTTTTAATGAGCGGCCCTTGCTGGGAGTGTCATTCTACTTCCAGTCATTTTCTTTCTGTTACCCCATTTCCTCACTTTTAAAAAAACTATCTTATTCGGAATGTGAATGTATCACTGAATACCCAAATTTTTTTGGAAACTAGTCATGTCACATATATTATAAATCAGCTAATTAATCAAACTTGGATTCACTTTTGTACTATTATTTTCTTTACTACTATACAGTAAGGTTATATTTTACTATGTTAGAATGAATGTTATCTGATTACTACATTTATTATTCTTTGGGGAGATAAAAGATTTCTATATTGGATTTTCTTTAAACATCAAAATAATTCATTGGAGAGGGGTGTTTGTTTTTCCTCCAAATGGTTGGACTTCTCAAGGGGGTCACCATTAGAATGACACTGTTTTCTACCACATCCTAAAATGGATAGACAGAAATTTTAATGTATTCTAATGACGAAAATCTTTATTTACAACATCAACCATCTTTTAAAATATTCCGACATCTGTTCAGTTACAAGGCATGGCAAAGATGCATTTCTTTCTTATTTGGCAAGTGTTACAAATATATCTGTTATTTACAAATGTGTTGCCTCATCTATCAAGGTTGCTCAGAGCCCACAGCATTTAGTGACTAAGGAAGGCATGGCAAAGAATGATAACAAAGAAAAATGATTCCAGCCATAGTTATGTTAATTCTGGAATGTCAGCTATAAATGTTAAAATCTCTCATCGAGTAAGTATTTCCCAAAAGAAAACTTGACGACAGTCTCACTGCAACTTCAATAAATATAATTAGTGCAGTCATAGCAGTCATTGTGCTGGGTTTCCTTTTTGGCTAGTTGGTTCCATAGCAAAGTCTCAAACTAAAATAAGACCTCCAGAAACCCCAACAGACCAGCCCATAGTGAAATTAGAAGGGAAATGACAACAGGGAGAGGAAACTATTTTAATGGAACATTTGATTTCATGAATTTAGGTCCTCTCTCTGACTTACTTTCCAGATCACGTTTGGTGTCTTTGGGTTTTTTTTCCATCTTATTCATAGTTTATTATGTATCTCTCTCTAGGGCATCTCTCTAAAGGATATCTGGAGGGGCAAAGAAAATAAACTTAGAGCACTTTCCCTCTAAAGAAGGCCCTTTGCTGGTTATCTATAGATAAATGCAGTTCTGCTTCCTCCTGAGTCTTCTCCAAGTGATTAAATAAAATATAATAAGGGTATTTTTAGATATAGAGAAACCATGTGTAGTGAATTGCCTATGAGACAGAAAAAAAATAGATGAAATGACATTCCATTCTCCATCTAGACAGCTCATAGGCAACAACAACCCATAACTTCCTAGGAAGCATCAGGTCTAAAAATTCTGTTGGGCAATATGAAAATGTTACGCCATAACTTGGCTGACCCGAGGTCAAGGTTTGGAGGAGCAAGAAGCCTAGGAAGGCTGAGGTGCATACTTTAAGACCAGATAAGTGGGAAGCTGATTGAGGGGACAGACATTAGCCAAGACAGAGTCCCAATGTTACTAAGATTTATACAATCTTTTATCTAACAATAAACACTTTCTGAGTAATTAAAGCACTACCAGTAGTTACTAGTATCCCAGCCACTCCGTTAATCTCAAGGATTCCAAAAATTTGTTAATAACAGTTATCACTCCAGAACAGCAGCACAGTGTAAACAAACAAATAAAGTAACAACAGTGATAGGAGTTACTATCGCTTACTTTACAGGTGCGCTTTAGGCTTTACCGGCCTTTTCTGATTTACTCCCCACCACAATCCCAAGAAAAAAATTTATTTTTCCTGGGCCATACTCAAGGCAAGCAGAGGACCATAAGCATGAAGTTGGCTGTCCCCGGCAAGGGTCAGCCCTGCATGACAGTCTGACACCTGTCCCAGCTTCCTCCAGATCCCCCACTCTTCTCCAGCTCCCTTCACAATCTTTCTCACAGGCATTTTCCTCAGTAAATAGGATTGAACCTCTAATCCTATCCTGGTATTTGCTTTTTGTCTGACTCAAATTTGTTGAGTTTGTGATGCTAATAAATAAACACTCCAATGAAGATATCTAATAGGCAATCTAGAGTTCAAGGTTGGGAGTAGATATCTAACATAGGAGCCATTGGCACACAGATGGTATTTAAAGCCATGGGGCTAGATGAGACAGCTTTGTTCAAAACTCACTTCATTCAGTACCCACATCCTAGCTACCTATCTAAAAGGAATAAGCCTAATACACTAGCTTATGCTAAAATGTGTCTTATAATGAATGCCTTCCTAGTAAGAATGTCTGCATTTTAAATTAGTGTGCCTATGGAGTGAACCCACAGGATGAGTCCATCTTGATGAAATGTCTAGTTCCATGGCTAATGAGTGAGGGAGATAATTTTAAGCTTTCTCCACATCGATTCAGAGTCAGACTCCTATCACTGCCACAAACTCAAATTTCTAAAATTTCCTGTTTATTTTGCTTTTAGTTTTATTGTTCAGTTTCTTCTCTCTAGTCCAAGTCACCCCTTCACTTTCTTACCTTTTTCATTTTCCTTCAGTGGTCACTATTTTATTCTTAGAAGAGTTTTCTAAGAAATTTTGCTATACATATTGAGGAGTATGTAGTGAAGACCCCTCAATTTTCCTACAAAATAAATTATAGGAAGGTACAAGATACCCAACCCAACCCAAACAAGCCCTCTAAAATACTATTGGGTTGTCAGAAAAGTCATCACTTATTTTTTCTATGTTTTTCATTGCAAAAATGCATCATGACTTTTCCTACAACCCAATATTATTTAAGGAAGTTAGATATGTGGCAGAAAACAGAAAAACTGAAATATGATGAATAACAAGAAAATAATATGGATGTGGAACAGTAAAAGTTAGGCAGAAAGAAATATAACTAGAAAGTTATTTATAGAAAAATAACAGCTACTTTTTTTTTCTTATTTGCATCTAGCACTTCCCGCAAGAATGTTCTCCTCTCTTTTCTCTCAGTTGTTTTTATGTTTATTTAGTTCCCACCTGTTCCCTTCTGTGCCTGAATGTATAGTTATTCCCTCCCTTTTCACAAATACACCAGAGAAATAAACATTCTTTTGATAACAAAAATCAATCAAAGACTTGTAAAATTTATTAAAACTACATTAATGGAGTTAGGGGAAAATCATATCTATATCCTCTAAACTAATGAATAAACATTATTATTCATTTCTCAGTGGTGTCATGTTCTTCCATTTGTAGTATTAGCATCTGTCAGAACCCAATAATAAAACAATAGTAGGAAGCCTGGGTATTCCCACGGAGGCAATGGAGCAGGATACTTAAGATCCAGCTGTCCTCAAAAATCCAAATGTGGGCCGGCCGAGTGGCTCAGTCGGTTAAGAGCTCGCTCAAGAGTGCGAGCTGATGGGCCGGCCGAGTGGCGCATTGGTTAAGCGCTGGTTTTGGGATGCCAGCAGCCCCAGTTCGGATCCCACATGAGGGCCAGTGACACTGCCCTCTACAGCTAACAACAGCTCCACCTGGAGCTGGGCTGTGCGAGCCCCGGTGATGGTGTGGGCTGCAGCCCCTGCTGCAGTGGGCTGCCATAGGCTACAGTGAGTGGCCCGCAGCCAGCGTGAGCGGCTGGCAGCCAAGCGTGAGCTGCCAATAGCCACGGTGAGCGACATTCAGAGGCCAGCGGCCGATCTGCCTCATCCGGGAAGAGCACAATGACGATACCAACAGTGAAGCAACATCCTCCGCAACTAAACTGAAAAACAAAAAGACAGCAACTTGTCTGTTCCCCTTCCCCGATTCCCCAACGCTGTTCCCCTCCACCAATTCCCTAATAAAATCTTTGAAAAAAAAAAAAAAAGAGCTCTGAGCAATGGTGGTTAGATGCCCGCCGAGCTGAGTTGCCGTTGAGCTGCCAACAGGTGGCAGGATGGCTCAGCTATAAAAAAAAAAAAAAAAATACAAAATGTGTAGTTGCTGTACACAATTGGAATTATTTAAAAAAAAAAAAAAAAAAAAAAAAAAAGCCGGGTCCTAGGTACCATCTCCCCTGGGCCAAAGGCCAAAAGTTGCTGGTGACTAACCCCTGGCTCAGCTCACCTGCTAAAAATAGCTGCCTTTCTGTAACTGCAAAGGGCCGTGGGGAATGTTTAGAGACATCCTAGTTTTATTGTGAAACCTCAATATAGACCACCACTGAGACTAATCCTCCCAGGACACATTGCAGTACAACAACATGAAGCCAGCTCGATGTTTGCCCATTCTCTAACACAAGTTTTAATTAAGGCCATTATGGGGTTTCCCTTTGCCCTCAAGGAAACACAAGGCCAATTTTATACCTCAGTCAACGGAATGGTTGGATTCCATTTGAAAATGTTTTGAACGCAATCTTCAGCAATATGTATATTTTGGAAATTGAGGTAAACCTCAATATACTCAGTTTGCCTAAAGCCCCAACATGAGCATCAAAAGTGATTTGGAAAACAGAACTGATGTTTGTGTGAAAAATAACATCATTGAACACGTTTTGCTTGCCTAAGAACAGCTTACAAAGACTCCTGTGAACTGTAAACACCACAAAGACTTTAAATAGTGAGAATGAGAAGAAATTAAGAAAAGTTAAATGCAGATTGGCTATCAGATAAAAAAGGAAACCTCTCTCCATATCAGAACATCTCCCTGTGGGGGTTAATTAGGACATTAAGTGGATTTACTCAAGGATTAATAATGACTTCAACACTGGGGATATGTAATAGCTTTAAATCAGACATAGGGACAGGAACAGCCTAGGAGTCCCTTTGTTGAATCTTTAGAGTTTTTTCTTCACCCTCGATTTGAGGAAGCTCAATATTCATGTTGCATGGAGGTAAAACGGGTAAAGGAACATAAGGTAGCAGAATACAATACGCACTTCTGCGGGGGACCGGCCCCCCGCAAGGACCAGGGATTCCCTCGGGAAGGATGGAGTCGGTGAGGAAAAAAGAAGAGAGAGAAAAGAAGAAAGAGAGCAGAGACACCCAAAAGAGTTTCTGCAGGAGTGTCACACTTTATTGTTACAGCATATCTCTTTTATAGGGACTCTTGAGCATTACCTCAATTACAAGTTATGTTTCACATGAGTTTGATGTATTTTTCTTTCTCAGGGCTTTCACAGTCTTTACTTCCTTGTAATTGTTCTCTCCAGGGTAAACTGTGACCTAATCTACGTTTAAGGATTATCTTATCTTTTAATATGATGTTCTCTTTGCGACCCAAACTCAATTTCTACTTATCACCTAAAGAATGGTTACCATGACTACCTTGACTATCTAGTAACTATCCCAAATTCCAGCAGTAATACACAATCATAAGACTCACAGGGTGCATACTTGAGCTATTACTGAGAGACTAGGAGTGGCTGAGTCTAAAGTCTATTCCTTTGAGACTACTTAGAAGCTAAAAAGGGGGTTTCAAATATTTCTTATCCTACCGAGAGCTATAGTATTTACAATAGAGGGTAGCATCTGTTTCTCAGTCAAAGCTTCAGTATCTGTTGCTACAACAATGCACTAGGCAAAGAATTCAAATAAGGCTATTGATTAACATAGCTCATGGTCAGTAAGTGTCTCTTATTGGAACTTTCATGGCCTGGAGACCTTTGGTCTTTAGGGAGACTTTTCACTGTGATTATCTTAGGCAAATGAGTTCAGGGGCTGATGTTATCATCAGTTTCTCACAAGCAGGCTGTCAGTTTCTCACAGCCAGGCTTTTTTGGCCTATGTGGCCAGAGGTCTGTGCCTCAGTTTCCAAGAGGCTTGAGTCCCCTATTTTTTAGTTCTGTGGTCACCACGGAACTAGCACCTGGCTTAGGTTGTCTCTCCTCTTTTCTAGGAGATCTTACCCGTCTTTGACTGCGTAGTTAGCTCATTGGGGTACCACAGGAACTTGCCATAAATGCAGTCAGAGTACTGTCTCCTATAGGATCTGATGTAGAGGAAAGGCACATGGGTTCACAGGAGTGGAGACTATAACCGATCACGAAATTTTGTCACATATTGGGGTTCTGACGGCTCCCAACACACTTCAAAGGCCTGCAGTTCCTTAGGAGAGCCTCCAGCAGCCAGGGAGTACTCACCCCATCATCCTTATAAAGCAGTCTCACCTCTGTGGAGGGATGTGCTTCTCCCCTTTTCGGTTTTGACCACCAGAAGGCTCCCGCCCAGTGATGGCGGAAGAGAATATACCACTGTCCTCCAACCCCGAGGATCTGAGTGTTCGAGAACACTCCTGGCATGAATATAACTTTTCTTAGGAAGGACGGTGGGACAGGAACAATGGTGAAACATTGTTTCAAATGCCTTCAGCGTGGCAAATACTAAGGAGTGGAAAAACATGAGGGTACTTGTTCATAAATCCCTGAGAAGTGCTCTGTGGGCACATGTCTAGAAATATTTGAGAAAGGATATTGTAGCCAGATGTCCTGTGCAGACGACGGGCTATACCACCACCATCACTTAAGTTATTGATGTGAATTTTGTTTTAATTTTATTATAAAATATTATATATAAAATTATGTTAATATTATTCCATTATAGATGTGGATTTCATTTGTACCCACAGATAGGTGAGGCCTTAGGAAATTTGGATTTTATATCAAAATTTTAATTTGGAGGACTGAAAATTTTTCTTTATTTGATTTATATAATCTGAACATTTTTATCTGATTTATTCAATATTAAATGAAGAATGAGGGTTTCTTTACTTGTTCATCATTTATGTTTTAATCAAAAGATAATAAGAAAAGACTAACGCAAGAGTCACTTCTGCATACCATCGCTGCAGCTATTCCTTCTAAGACCCCAATAATTCCACTCAAAATAAGACATTTGTTTGCTAGCTCATGTGTTATCTCAAAATCCATCGAATACCTGTGCAGGGGAGTGGTCTCTTCTACATGTGAAATACACAGCTCCTCTCAAACTACTCAAACCAGCTCAATAGTAACAGCAAACATGCAGGGCTCACTATGTCAGATGCAGTTTTAATTGCTCTGCACATGGTAATCTATATAATTCTCACTTGGCCTGAGTAAGTAACTGCTATTTTTAATCTCTGTTTTCAAAATGAGGAAATCAAGGCACTGAGAGTGAAAAACCAGAGTGTATAACCAGGCAGTCTGCACCCGGGGTTTTAGCCACTGTACTTCACTTCTTTAAAGGCTGGCCCTGAACACTTAAGCAGCTAGTCCCGTGCCACTCTGCTCTGGATTCTGCTAGAGAGGAGAGGTGGCATTGGTAGAGAGGAGGACAAGGAGATACTAAGTATACCAGAAACATATAGGTTCCAACAGAAAGCCATGATGCAGAAAGATGAAAGCAAAGATCCAAAGTCGGTCAAGAGAGCAGAATTAGTTTGTCCCAGACGACCTCATCTCTAATCTCTTTATACTCCTACAAAAAGTAATACTTTATTATGTTCTTGGATTCTTTTTTGTTTTCCCAGTTTTATCGAGAAATAACTGATACACAAGACTCTGTCTGTTTAAGGACACAGCAGGATGGTTTGATTTACATATGTTGTGAAATGATTACAGTGTTCTTGGGTTCTTGACCCACACCAGAACTCATATTTAGTGCTGGTGAATTAGGGGTTGGTTGGTATGAATTTCTTTAAAAGGAGTTGCTTCAAAAATATTTCCCAAGAGGGAAATTCATAGCACTGCAGGCCTACCTAAAGAAGGAAGAAAAATCTCAAATCAACAGGTTATCCTTACACCTCAGGGAACTGGAAAATAGAACAGCAAAATAAGCCCAAAGGGAGTACAAGGAAGGAGGTAATAAAGACCAGAGAGGAAATAAATGAAATAGAGACCAGAAAAACAATGCAAAACAAAATTGACAAACCTCTAGCCAGACTCATCAAAAAAAAAAGAAAAAAAAGAGAGAGAGAGAACTCAAATTAGTAAAATCAGGAATGAAAGAGGTGAAGTGACAACAGATACCACAGAAATACAAAAAATTTTTCAAAATTACTATGAGCAACAATATACCAACAAATTTGACAATCTGGAAGAAATGGATAATTTTCTAGAAGCATAAAACCTTCCAAAGCTGGCACCAGAATAAACAGGAAGTCTAAATAGACTGATTACTACCAAAGAAATTGAATTAGTAATCAACAAGCTCCCAACAAACAAAAGCCCTGGACCGGACTGCTTCACAAGTGAATTTTACCAAACATTCAAAAAAGAATTATCACCTATTCTTCTCAAACTATTCCAATAAATGGTGCTGAGGAAATTGAATTGACACATGCAAAAAAATGAAACTGTACCACCTCCTTACGCCATTTACAAAAACAAATTCAAAATGCATTAAAGACTTAAATGTAAGACCTGAAACCATAAAACTCCTAAAAGAAAATATAGGGAGTACATTTGCAGACATTACCCGGAGCAATATTTTTACTGATACATCCCTACAGGCAAAGGAAGTAAAAGAAAAAATGAACATATGGGATTATATCAGACTTAAAAGTTTTTTCACAACAAAAGAAACCATCAATAAAACAAAAAGAAATCCTACTGAATGGGAGAATATATTGGTCAATGATATATCTGATAAGGGGTTAATATCCAAAATTTATAAAACACTCATGCAACTCAACACCAAAGAAACAAACAACCCAATTAAAAAATGGGCAGAGGATATGAAGAGACATTTCTCTAAAGAGCACATACACATGGTCAAGAGGCACATGAGAAAATGTTCAACCTCACTGATCACTAGGGAAACGTAAATAAAAACCACAGTGAGATACCATCTTACCCCATCAGAATGGCTATCAACAAGAAATCAACAAACAACCAGTACTGGCAGAGCTGTGGGGAAAAGGGGACCCTGCTGCACTGTTGGTGGGATTGCAGATTGGTGCAGCCACTGTGGAAATCAGTATGAAGGTATCTCAGAAAACTGGAAATGGAACTACTTTATGACCCAGAAATTCCACTCGTAGGTATTTATCCTGAAAACCAAAGACACTAATTCAAAAAAATATATGCACCCCTATGTTCATTGCAGCGCTATTTACAATAGCCCAGACTTGGAAACAATCAAAATGCTCATCAGTAAATGGCTGGATTAAGAAACTGTGGTACATTTACACAATGGGGTATTACGCAGCTATAAAGAAGAAAGAGGGCCGGCCGGGTGTTGCGGTGGTTAAGCACTGGCTTGAGAAGCCAGCGCCCCGGTTCAGGTCCCACATATGAGGGCCAGTGACATTGCCCTCAAAAAAATAAAAAAATAAAAATAAAATAAAGAAGAAAGAAATTGTACCGTTTGCAATGATACGGATGGACCTAGAGAACATTATGCTAAGTGAAATACGTCAGTCAGAGAAAGACAAATACCATATGATCTCACTTATATGTGGAATCTAAAGAACTGAATAAACGAGCAATGTAAACAGAAATAGTTTCAGAGACACAGAGGAAAAACGGATGATTGCTGGATGGGTGGGCATGAGGGAGAAGGGGAAGGGACAAAACTACATAAATTGATAACTACAGTATTGCCGCAGGGATAGAAGAGACAGTAGGGGAATATAATCAATAATGTTGTAAATATGTTTTATGGGACCAGATGGACTCATGTCTTGTTAGGGAGACCACTTCATGGACGGTGTAGAGGCCTGACCACTGCACTGTACATCTGAAGCTGCTGCTGAATAATATTATT
Organism: Aselliscus stoliczkanus; assembly: GCA_033961575.1. NCBI lineage: Eukaryota > Metazoa > Chordata > Mammalia > Chiroptera > Hipposideridae > Aselliscus > Aselliscus stoliczkanus. The sequence continues at coordinate 72,508,531 of CM066732.1, read as the reverse complement.
TGTCAACTATAATTTAACACATATATAGTCATGGGATGTGGAGTATAGTGTGGGAATGGAGTCAATGGAATTGTAATAAATATGTATGATATCGGGGGCGGGGTGTGTGTGGAGGGGGAGGGGTTAGTCACTTTGTAAGGGGTGAAAAGGATAACCATTGTATTGTTTTGTACTCCTATATTTCCCAGTGTCACCCTACAGTTTCTATGCTGCTGGCCATGAGAAACATCAACAGAAAAATGCCACTTTGTCCTTAACAATGCCTGTGAAACAGGGCAATTTGGCAGGCTGAACTTTTGCTCAGAAATTGTAAACATCTCATTTCGCCCTTTTCCTTGTCCCCACTCTAACCTGTTTGCCTTCGCTAATTGCTGGGGTGGGGAGTCTGACTTTGTAAATAGAAGAGTTTTATTAGAGACGGGCTAGAGAAAAGATGAGGGCCCTGGAGGTGACAGATGCCCTTCTGAGTTGGCTTTGAGACCCTTTGGAGAAAGGAGTTAGAAACTGTGCAACTTTGCCACCAGCAGAGCTGCCCTGGGGTCAAGGTGACTGAGTGGAGCCCAGAGTTGGAAAAGAGGCTACTCAGCACAGCTGTGCTCACCCCTCCAAGAAGCAGTGGCTTTGGGAGCATCCAAAGGTGGAAGTTCCAGCATGGGCACTGACATCTCATGATTAGGGGGGCAAACGCACTTCTGTAGATAGTAGGCATGGTCAAGGGGACACCAGGGCTGTGCAAATAGTGTCCTGTGGCAGCTAACGGGGTGACTTGTGGTACTATATGAGACACACCTTAGGGGACATCAAGTTACTGGGGCCTTATCTCATCCTAATTTTAGGTGGAGAAAGACAGGGTGGCATTATTTTATAGTCGTGCACAGAGAACATTTATTTAAGTGAGGATCGACTTCGGATACTATTCCTCATACTTGGACCTCTGCAGGTACCTTGCAACTGGCCTCCCTACCTCCAGGAGCTCCTTCCTGTGTAGGCTGTACAGCAACATTCCCAAACAGCATTGCATCATATCATTTTTCTGCTCAAAACTTACTCTATTTCACAAAATGAGGTGTGCCTGTAGGCAGCATAAAATGTGACTCTGAGGAGGACTGGCAGGATGGTCAGCCACCCCAGTTTGCCCAGGACTGTCCTGATTTTAGCATTGAAAGCCCCATGTGCTGGGAAACCCCTCAGTCCTAGGCAAACTGTCAAGGTTGGTCAACCTTGCTGACTGTCAGCTTCAGCTTGGGATTGGCATAAATGTGTGTGTATTGTTTTGTTTTGTTTTATGATGTGCTCCAACATGAAGAAGAACCATTAGCAGCTACTATTTTTATACCAAGAAGCAAAGAAATTTAGTTGCTTATTTCATGTGGGCAGCTTGGTTGCTATGGCAAGAGTGAATGGCACACTTGATTGTTCAAACTTATAAAACTGACAAATTTTTCAGGATTTGTTTCATACCTTTAATTTTTAATATTTACTATTGCAGGACTAAGCGCCTTGCATTGTGAAATTTCATTATAATATTTTAACATAATTACTTACTTTCCAGAATATTATTACCAGCAATTAGTTATCGTATAACTGATATTCAAAACACAGTTTTCCTTTGGGAAGAGTTTTTAGGGCATCAGTTTAATTCTAGGCCCACAAATTGTAAACTCTCTGTGGATAGCATTTTGAACTCCTAAATTCCTTGTGCGCAGGCAGTACCTGAACATATATCCATAGTTATACTGCATAGTTTGTACATCTTCATAGGTGAAGACTCGATATTATGTACTTATGTAACCCTACTTTGCCCCATAAAGTATTTAAGGAGGCTTTAAAAATACAAGCTAAAGCAAGAAAAAAATTGAGATAATGGGAAAATGTGGGTAAGAAAGTAAAATGGTGCCATGAGTAAGGTTAGTACAAAAAAAAAAAGGGCATGCCAAGAAGTTTCATTTCCTTGCAAAATTCTAAAGATGGGTTACACATCTGTTTCTAACCCACCTAAAAGCAACTCAAAGAGAAAAATCATGCTTGTCATAAAATTCAATGTCCTTTTGGTAAAAACAAATAACTTAGAAACAGCATAAACTTAGCAAGAAGAAAATGAGAGATATTTATCATACAGTCTTCACATAGAGGATACTAGTTAAGAATAAATGTTCAAATCAATGGCCAACTATGTCACCCAAGACCTCTTGTGTAAGTGAAGGATTACGTGATTATTTAACAAGAAAAAAGTCTTATTCACCTACAAGAAAGAAATGAACAATCCTAGAAATTGCAAAATAAAGCTTTTAACTTTGATTCTTTGTTACTTTCTCCAAATATATATCTTTTTATAATTGGTTCATAAAACAGAAAAGGCACAAGGTAATAGGTAATAACCAACATGGCTTTGAAAGAAATCATACAAAGAATTTCATTTTTCTCTGTTAAAACAGTGGACTAGAAATTGTTGTCCACATGACCTCCAGACACCCTGATAAATGCAGCATGCAGTAATATACCAATAAAAGTAGTCACTCTTATTATTTATTATTTACAAAGGGGTTCTACATTCAATACTTCATGGTCCTTTTATGACATGAATCGTACAAAACAGGAAACTGAAGTGAAGCAATTTTTCCAACTTGCAAATGGTGATTTCAGATTCTAATTTATTTCTGCCTTCAATGTCCATAATCACTCTATTGCCTCTGACTAATAAATAAATTAGCCATATAGTACCAAATCTAAAGTTAGCAAGAGTACTATATGCAAGTTATAAAAAGTAATCTTGGCTGTGATATTGTACTATAGATACACAAGATGTCATCACAGAGGAAGACTGGGTGAAGTGTACATGGCACCTGTCTGTACTGTTTCTTGCAAATGCATGTAAATCTGCAATTATCTGAAAATTAGAAAGTTTTAAGACAATAACCTTTCAATTATATTTGACAGTGGTTTTCTCTTTGTGTAGTTATAGGTAAAGAAAAAAACAAAAACTCCTGGCCTCCAGCTTGATCTTCGTGCTTTAAGAGGAAGACAGGATATGGTAAGAGCAACAACATTGGAAAATAGGACTTTGTGAAAAGAAAAATAAGAGAAAACATGGGGAGTGGAGTGGATATGAATAAACTGTTTTCACCTAGAAAACAAATCCAAAGGAAATGCACTTGAACTGAAGAAAACTAAGGAAAACCTTTCTAATAATCTTTCTCATAATGGGACTAAACACTGTCACTGTGTTAGAAAAACTACCCATCTGTCTTGAACAAGGAAGATTCATCTGGTTGGAGGATATGAGCTCAGTAAGCGGCTTCCTTTGGTCCCTTTGCAATTCCACAAGGTGACCAGAGTCATATAGGGAAACAAAATAGTGTTTGAATGCTGGGTCTATCACTGTCTGGTTCTATCACTTGAGCAAATCATGTAACCTCCTTGGGAATCTGTTTTCTTATTTTCAAATAATGACAAAGGGACGCTGCACTTTGTAAACTGCAAAATTCTAGAGCAGTAGTGTTTATTATTGCTATCTGCTACTTCAGAGGGTTCACAAGAGACACATTTGACTCCTTTGAAAGTGTCAGAGATAACTTTAAGCACAGGAAGAGTGAGTGGATTAACCATCTGTGTAGTGCGATATGGGAGGCACTGAAACCAATTATCCCAAAAAAGAGGTAAGTCCATCCCTTACTCTTAGTCTATCAAAATACTTGATATTCTACCACTAAAGATTCACTTTCCTCTAGTATATTGTCAACTCCCTAGAGCAAATATTGTCTTATTTATTGTTGCATTCCCATATTGTGTAATGCCTAACAGAGTAGATAATCAAGAAATACTGAATATTCATTGGAAAAGGGTATCTCTAGAAATTCAAGTTTAAATTCCAATAAGATTGCAAAAAAATGATATGCTGAAGTTTTGTGAACCACTGATTAATGGTTACCTACAGGTGTGGACACCAGTGCAGTGCCCAAATCCCCACCCCAGGGCTGAGGCACTCATTCCCCCAATTGCTGAGAGTGTTGGTGGTCCACAGTTTACAACTCAGTCCCTTTTCTGGCCTTGTCCTCACTAAAAAAAACCAACCTCACCCAAAATCATACCTCCACCCCAATGGTATAATTGTCCTATTTTTGTGTCTTAATTTGGGTTAATTTAAAAGGGCCATCCATCCCTGTTCTAGAGCTCTCTGTGGGATCAACTGGGGTCCCTGTAGTAACTTGTATTAGTCAGTGTTCTCCAGAAAAATAGACCCAGTAAGAAAAATAGGGGCAGCTGGTTGGCTCACTTGATTAGGGGGCAGTACTCATAACACCGGGGTTGCCAATTCAATTCACACATGGGCCAGTGTGCTGTGCCCTCCACAACTAGATTGAAAACAACGGCTTGACTTAGAGCTGATGGGTCCTAGAAAATCATGCTGTTCCCCAATAAAATTTATTTTTAAAAAAGAAGAAGAAATAAATATATACACATCTATATGGAGATTATTACGAATTTACTCAAACAATTATGGAGACTGAGAAGTCCCCTGATCTGCCATTTGCAAGATGGAGACCTGGGTAAGCTAACAGTATAATTCAGTCTAAGTCTAAAGACCCAAAAACCAGGGGAGCTAATTGGGTAAATCCCAGTCCAAGAGCAGGAAAATAATGATGTTGCAGCTCAACAGTTAGGCAGAAAAGAAATGAATTCATCCTTCCTCTACCGTTTGTTCTATTCAAGCCCTCAATGGATTGGATGAAGCCCAATCACATTGAGGAGAGCAATCTACTTTTCTGAGTCCACAGATTCAAATGCTATCCCATCAGAATCATCCTCACAGACACACTCAGAAATAATGCCTAGCCAAATATCCAGGCACCCCATAGCACAGTCAAGTTGACACATAAAATTAACTATCACACAACTGCACTGGCATTCAACTTCTGCTCAGTCCTGCTTCTGTCACTATCTTATACAGCTGTTGATCCCTAGGTCACTTCCCAATAAACTTTTTGCATGTAAAATGTCCATCTTAGGGTCAGTTTCTTGGGAAAATTCACCTGTGTCACTTAGTCCTACCCCTCCTATAAGAAAAGTTAACATTTTAGTTAGACACATCCATTTTTTTTTTAAATTGGGGAATTGGGGGAGGGGAACAGTGTTGGGGAATTGGGGAAGGGGACCAGCCAAGTTGTTGTTCTTCAATCTTTGTTGTAGAGAGCGCCAATCACCATCTGGCTTCCCGTCGGCAGCCCGTGGCCTCTAAGTTCAAGGTGCTGAGTTCAGTCTTAGTTGCAGTGGGCGTAGCCACCATCCCATGTGGAAGTCGAACCCGGCAGCCTTGTTGTTAAGAGTGCACACCCTATCCACTGAGCCATCCGGGCTGCAGCTCAGCTCAAGATGCTGAGTTCAATCTTTAGTTGCGGGTAGGTGTAGCCCACCATTGAACAGGCAATCTTGTTGTTACACCAGCTGAACCATCCACCCCACCCCCAAGTCGCTCAGTTGGTTAAGAGTTGGCTTAGAGCACGTGCTCTGAGCAACAGGGCTGCTGATTCGATTCCCATATGTGCCAGTGAATGCTGCGCACTAGCTAAGCTGTTGCTGGGAACCAATAGACACATCCATTTTGATAAGTGCTCCCAAGTAGGAAACGATACTGGAAAACCAGGCCTACATTTTGTGCCATTAAAAACCTAAGGACTTGGGCTGGCTGAGTGGCGCGATGGTTGGGAGCTGGCTTGGGATGCCAGCAGCCCGGGTTCGGATCCCACATATGGGGGCCAGTGACACTGCCCTCTTAAAAAACCAAACCAAAACAAAACAAAAAACCTAAGGACTACATGAGAAAGATGGTAATTATTGTGATATTTCTCTGAGAAAGCCTTCATAAAATCACTCATTTTTTTATTAATCTCATGACTCATATATGTATGTTAAGAAGACACCCAAATTCTGAATTTTTTTGTTGCTCTTTATTAGGACAGTGTGAAAATGTAATTGCATCTTTGGGAAAAAAAAAAAAGAAAATGTAATTGCAGATCAATAAGAACTAGGTTGATAGTATCTTTTTCACACTATCTCTTTGGGTCACTGGAGTGTAACTGTGAAGCTGCCAATATATATTCCAAGCTGAATTGTTTGGACTTTGTAACTTTATACATTGGATAAGTGTTGGAATTGATGAGAGCAGGTAATTTTTAGTGCAGTCTGAGGAAAATAATTAAAGGAATGATTTACTGAATGTAATTTATTTCATTGGTTATAATCTATATCGGGCATATATGCAAATTTACTTCTTTAATTACATTTAAAAAGCACCAGAACATTTCTTTAAGTTAAACGGCACAACTTGGGAAATGTTTGATGTCATGGGACTACTAGTCATGGTACTTCATTATTTCTCTGTTATTTAAAGGCAGCATATTTAGGATTCACATAATTTAGTTCCTTAAATCAACATACATCATTTGGGCCAACTTTGTGCATCAGAACTCTGTGCCACTCTTAAAAATATGAAGCATATGGAAAGCATGTTTACTTTTATTTTCAAAGCAATTCACCTGACAGAGGTTTGCAACTCCTGTCAATCTATCTAACCAACTTTCTATCAGCAAGTAATTCTAAATCAGATGAGAAAAATAAAGAAAACAAGCTTAATGGCTCTTCACATTTCATGATTTTAAAAAATTCTTATTGAGAACCAAATCACTGACTCTCTGGAATTCTGTTCCCTCTCTAAAATTTTAGGGGCTGTCAGACACTCCTTCAATCTCCTTGGAAGAATCAAATAGGAAAACTGTTTTTAACTTCTCAGCTTTGATTGAATATTTTTAGCTGAATGAAGTCTGGGTTCCAGCAGGGTAATTCAATGGTCTCCATGGTAAAAGAAATGTAGAGTTCTTTTTTTAGTAGTACAGTACATTAAAAAAATAAAAATTATTCCTACGTTTGATCTATTGGAAGATAGACTTTGACTACACTCAGTTATTACCTTTTCCATCTCTCTCCACAAATAAATGTTGAGGGATGAAATATCTTTTATGCATACTCTCATGAACAAAATGAAGAAAGGTTTGATTTCCATTAAATATGAATACATTTTCACTTAACTGGACATTGTTACTGAAACTTAGTCCAATATTTGATTCAGAAACATAACTACATAAGATAATGTGGATGAAAATGCTTGGTAAAACCAAAGATTTAGCAAAGGTACATGATCATTACTAATCATTTATATGACTGAATTTCTGTTGCATCAAATAAGACACTTTAAAGTTTGGCTAGCATTGCAAAACGCATCATATAAAGTCCTTTATATCCAAACCAAAAGTGATTACTGCTGACAAATTTTAGATCCTTCCTGAATAGTCTTCAAAAGTGACATATTTTCATAACAAATAGGAATCAGTGAGCTTTCAAAATGAGAAAAACATGTAATATGAGCTGTTCATTGCTGACATTTATTTAGAGTTGACACTAGATATCACTTATAGTAATTACTAACAGCAATTTGCATATCCTAGAGCCCATAATGAAATTTTACTAAGTTCGATTTTTAAAATGTATTTTCAACCCTCATGCTAATGTCTCTATCATTAACATAAAGTACAGTATAAGGTTTCCTAAGATGGTTTATTATACACTCAGAAGATAATAAAATTTGTAGCAGGTGCCTCCTGGTCACCCTGAGGAATGAAGGGATCAACATCTTGACACACCTAAACCACAGTGGAACACCAGCTTAATATGGTCAGCTTTGTGGAGATCCTCTTTTCTACAGTTTATTTATAATCCACCAATGCATACCAAGCAAAAGAGTGAATCCTAGATATTTATAATGAAGGTAAAATCTCATTATACAAATTATCTTAAAGCTATTTGCATATCTTTGAGTTAATTACAATGAATTTTATACAACAAATGGTTGATGGCCTCATCAGTCCTTGCTGTCTGTAACAAAATATTGTCATTTTGTTGTTTTGCTAGGAAACACAGTGACACTCCCATCAGAAAACACAGAGAGCATGAGAGACAGGCTGGTCAGACACTTTGGCTACTACAAAGTGAAGATCTGCCACTTAATCTAGAAAGAAACAGCTCTGTCTTCCCTCAGATCTGCCTTCCCTCAGAGGGTCCCAGACTGTGGAATGATTGCTGTGGACCAGATGTGGACCTTTCTTATGAAAGAGTCTGAAGTTGTTTGAAGTCCCACCCAAGAAAATCCTACTCTGAAAGGAAGCGCAATGAGACACGTACAGAACTCTTGAAGGGAGTATCTTCCTGAGAACTATGGGCAGGAGGGGCAGCCCCTTCCGGCATTCCAGGCCAGAAGAGCTCACGAGGGAGGATCGAAAGGTCCATAGAAGTGTCCACCGAGTTTAAGGCAACTTTAAATGTACAGAGCACATGTTTAGGATCGGTCTCACCCTACCAATAGTGACTTGGCTAAAACTGCCTGAGGCACTCACATGGGGCTGCACTACTCGTGGGGAGCCCCCACAAGCATTCCCCCAACAGAAGCCAGTGTGGTGGCTGGACTGGCCCTTGTGATTCTTACTATGATTACAAGACCCATCTCAGCAACAGTCATCAGGGTACTTTTAAAAAATTTATTACTCACAGGTCCTGTTGGGTACATGATAAACCCATCACCACGCACCCCAGGGGCTACACAGCCAAGTCATGAGGAGAGAGAGGGAGAGAAGGAGGGAAGGAGGGGGAGGGGGAGAGAGGGAGAGAGGAGAAGAAGGAGAGAGGGAGTGAGGGGAGAGAGAGAGCGAGAGAGCAGACCTGGGGTTCTGCCTTTCTTGGGGTTGGGAGTGGGGTGCCTAGGGTTTTGTAGGTTCACTCTTTATTTGTGAATTTAAAACATAAGAGAGACAGTAATTAAAGTATGGGAAGGGAAAAGCAAGTGGTCAAGCCAGAGTTCTAAAAAGGGGAATTTCATGAGTGGGGCGGGGGTGAGGGGGGTGGCTAGCTCTTTAGTCACTTGCATAGCTGGCAATGTATCTATTGGAGATGGGTATCATTGTAGTGGATGCCTGCCTCGGCAGTCAAAACCTATATCAGGCACTTACATTGCAATCAAAAAGCTAACTGTCAGGTTCTTCCACTACAGCAACCCCATCCTGTGACACTGCCTGTTCAAGTAAGAATAGCCAAATCCTCCCTCCCACACTCCAAAACCAGCAAATGGAAAAGGATGTATGTGGGAAAACAAACAACTTCTTGCCTTCTATCATCCTCAGGAGCTGCCTTGGGTCCTTCTAGGAGGCGGGGAAATTTTTGATACTCAATCACACATTAAGAGTTTTGATGATTGTTGAACATTGTGCATTCTTTGTTCTGAGTTGAGACTACCTGGAGCTTTAATGTGACTCTAGGACTTTCTATTACTTAAAGTCACCAGAAAAGTCCTGGGCCTGCCCAGATTTCATACATGGTGAGGGGAAAGCCACTTCCAGGGATGTATTTTAAAGGAGCATGAGGGATAAAAAAGTTAACTTGTTTTGTGTTTATTCATGTTACAGGTTTACACTGAAAATTAGTTAAAACAGAGAGTGCCTATAAATGTATGACCTTCTCATGTTTGCCTTAAACTTCATAAAAATTCTGTGAGCTGCACACCAAAAGCCTGGCCTTTTCAGAATGTTTTACAACAAGGATCCATATCTCAAAGTCACTTTAGTATCTAATTGACTAAGTAGAACTAAGAATGAAATCAAGGACTACATGAGATAAGAGAAAATTTTAGGCAAATTCAGGACCTAAAGTCAATGTTTTCTGAAAAAAAGGAAGAAATTTATGTTACCAAAGAATACATATGATAGAAAAAAGCAAAACTTCATATGAAAATTAAATAATTACTTCAAGTTATCAAAATCAAGGCCTGAAAATATTGGGAATAGAAAAAAAATCAGTTGTTAACATGTTGATGCTTCTAATTTTTTTAAACCTACAGAGCTAAAATAATACATGTACACAAAATATACTTGGAATATCCAAATCTAAAAATCCTTTCTGGTCTCAGGTTTCTAATTAAAACATGTTAGCCTTGTGTGGTTTTGTTTATAAACAAACTTATAGACAAATACTCATCAAACCCTATCCAACACACACACATGTGTGCACACACACACACACACACACACACACATACAATCAAAATCAAAAAGCCATGGGAAGTAGGACATTTTGCAAGCTTTTAAAATAACTATAAACATTCATGCATGCCAATACCAACAGATGTTATACCTCTTTGCTTCGTATTGAAACAGCATCTCTCACTGAGAAATCTAAAGTTCTCTGGACATCTACATCATACCTCACCAATGCACATTGGTCTTGCTGGCACTTGTATTCCTACTTCATCTTCTACTCAATCAGTATCCCCATTTCTCTCCTTAAATCCCCCTCGTTGTGTGTACTTCAAATTCAATGTGCCTGAGTCATACCATGAGAGAGAAGCATCTCTCCCAAGTTGGAACTTTCTATATCTAAGGCCTTGTTTTTAAGTTCATATGTAAATGGTTGAATTATAAAAATTATTCATTATCTATATTCTAAAAATCAATACCATGTCAAATAAGTAGTTGCATTATATAATCAGCTCAAGATCTAACTCTTGTTCATTGTGGTGTTGGTCTTATGTTCTATCAGATTCTTTGGCATGGTTCCACCAAATATTAATACAAAGTACATTTCTAATATGTGAACAATTCTAAAAGAAAATTCATTTAGAAATTCTTACCATCCCACAAATTAGGAAAGAATAATTGCATCACCTTTTCACACATGAGGCTGACTTCCTAACATCCAGGAAAAGAAGGTAAGCTACTTTATTCAGGAAATTTTCTTAAAAATTTTATTGATATATTTGAATGAAAGAGGAAAGGATTAGTAGGTCTGGATATTCCAAGTACATCCTGTGTGAACATATTATTTTCCAGTTTGTGAATTAAGTAGGCTGTTTTTTAAATTCTGGTCTACAGATCATAAATGATCAGCAAGAGCCTCTGTGTCTGAATGTAGTGCAGCTACTAGGAAGAAGTCAGCCATCACGAATATTTACTGAACACCACAGGATGCTGCACCACACTGAGATGGAGAGTACAAAAGAAAAATGGCATGTCAAATCAGAAGAAAAGCCCTTTTAGTGATTTGTAAAAGAGAGAGAGAGAGAGAGAGAGAGAGAGAGAGAGAGAGAGAGAGAGAGAGAGAGAGAGAAAACTATTGCATCTGATACTCTATAAGATTTTAGGTTGCTTATATCAACTCATGAATATCTTTTTTCCTCTGGAATATTCTGATTTGGTTTTTCCTTTATTAATGCAACTTCTTTTAAAAGACTTTATTGGTGAATTGGGGGAGGGGAACAGACAAGTAACTGTCCTTTTGTTCTTCAGTTTAGTTGTGGAGGATGTTGCTTCACTGGCCCATGTTGGTATTGTGATCATTGTGCTCTTCCCTGCTGAGGCAGATTGGTTGCCAACCATTGGACAGCCATTCATGGCGGCTCACGGCAGTTCATGCCAGCTGTGGGCCGCTCACGCTGGCTGTCAGCTACTCCTGATAGCTTACAGCAGCCCACTGTAGCCCCACTGCAGCCTACGCTGTCACCGGGAGACTCACGGTAGCACAGCTCCAGGTCAAGTTGTTGTTCACCATCTTAGCTGTAGAGGGTGCAACGTCACTGGCTCATGTGTGATCTGAACCTGCTCAGAGCTTGCACTCCCAGGCCAACTTTTAACCAATGAGCCACTGGTTAATGCAACTTTTAAGTACCAATTAATGCAACTTTTAAGTACCAATGATCCATCATGAATGCCTGCTTTATTAGGGGTATTGAAAACATTCAGATATTTAAGTTGGTAAATACAATTTAGACCATAGAAAGAGTTGCTACTTGACTTTTTGTCCACTATTTACCTGTGTTTTTTCTGACTAGGCTATATTGCCATACCTGCTTTGAAACCCATTTCAAGTATTTAGCCAATATCCTTGAAGGGTTTTCATCATTAGCAAGTAAAAGTGTGGAAACTAGAAAATATTAGGACAGAATCTGTCTCTCTATATATTCTGTCTTTATATTTATGGAACACTTACTTTGTACCATTCTATTAATATATATGTAGTATCTTACATGTTCTCATTTAAAGAATTAAGCTTTACTGTATAGCAAATACATTAAGGTCTCTTTTTTTTTTTTTAGCTGAGCCATCCTGCCACCTGTTGGCAGCTCAGCGGCAGCTCAGCTTGGGCTAGGTGTCGAACTGCTGTTGCTCAGAGCTCAGTTCACACTCTTGAGCAAGCTCTTAACCAACTGAGCCACTCAGCTGGCCCCTAAGGTCTCTTTTGTACAGATGAAAAAAAAATGAGGTTCAGAAAGGAAGGATTTATCCAAAATCACACCACTGGTAAGTGGCAGAGATTGAATGTCAACCACGTTAGACTCCTAATCGGTTACTTGAAAACTACATGCTCCTTTGCTTTCCTGGGGGCATCACTAGACAGTTTACCAACCACTGTGTTCCCCTTGCTTGGAGCCTTCCTCCACACTTCAGTCAAATATAATTCCCTTGTTGTTAGATAGAACAAAGTGAAGTGTTTGGCCTAAAGTATTCAGGTTAGTTCTATGGACAGTCCCCAGTGGACCAAATCACACCTGGGTGACACAGGTGATTGAACAGATAACTCCTTTCATGCTCCACTGGGAGGTGAGTGGTTAACAATAGCATAGGATTAGAGGAACAAGAGATAAATGAACATGAACTACACCCATGATACTGGGTTGTCAGAAAGGTCATGACGTATTTTTTCTATGTTTTTCATTGCAAAAATGCATCATGACTTTTCTGACAATCCAATAGTTACATAACAAGATAAACTGAGAGACAAACATTATTATTGTGAAGCGTTGTTTAACATCACGCCTGACCACAATTAGAAAAACTGTCACAATACAAGTGCCTAGAATGAGATGGCATGGTAAAAAGCTATTTCAAAAATATTTCCTAATAAAAATTTTAAGACAGGAAATGAATGTTAGAACAAATAAGATGAGAAAAAAAAACATCTAACTGCATACAATGAGCATAATGCTGAATATAATCCTTGTCCAAACCTGTCTTTCATTTGTCTAACTTACATATCACCTTTAAAATATAATAAAAGTTCAGCCACAAAATCAGCTTAGACAGGAGAATTACCTGGCCTAACTGCATAGACTGATTTAATAGCAAAGCACTTTCCTGCAAAGATATTTGTATGCTACCTGGAATAACTTTCCAGCTCTTCATTTTATATTTTACTAGAAATTGATTTATTATAGGAAAAAGAGTCAGCATTTCCCCTTATTCAGAGCAAGAAGTGTCAGCAACATGATTTTTAAAAAGAAAATAGACCATACTTGGTGTGATCAAATAGGAAATCTACATCTGTGGTTTGTTGTATGTCCTAGGTTGAGTAGTCATATTCACTTTCTGTATTTACCTGATTCTATCCTTCCTCTTTTGAACTGTTTTTGCCACTCTGCTATGATCTCTAGGCCATAATCCTGCTCTAAGGACTACGATATTGGGAAACTAACTCTTCTACTCTTATATACTTTTTTTCCAGCTTTCCTGAGAAATAATTAGCATAAAACATTCTGCAAGTTTAAGGTGTACAATGTGATGATTTGGTACACTTATGTTGTGCAAAATGATAAACTAAGAAGCTTCTTATATATGGTTTTAGTTTTGGTGATTTTGTCTAACCCTCAAACTAGAACACTAGTTCCTCTACAGAAGGGCCTCTTTCTTTCCTTTCACTTCTATATTTTTTAGAGCCTGGCACAACATTAGCACTTTAAAAACAATTATTGACTGACTGATTAATGCCACAAGAGCTCCAAGACACTTGGATGGAGAACACGATTTTAAGTCCTCAAAGATTCATGACAAGTTTCCAGTCAAGATGGCAGAGAAGGTAAACCCTATATTTGCCTCCTCACACAATCACCTCAAAATTACAACTAAACTACAGAACAACCATCATTGAGAATCGCCTGAAGTTAGCTGAACCAAAATCCTATAACTAAGGAAAAACAGTAGAAGCCACATGGAGACTGGCAAGAGGGGCAGAGATACAGAAGGGGCCAGTCCCAAACCCATGTATGTATATCAGTTAAAAATCGGGAAGGAGTCTTGGCTGCAGAGGTCCCCCTCAAGGAGTGAGCATTCCCAGTCTCACACCAGGCTCTCCAGCCCAGGGTTCCAGTTCCAGGAAGAGAATTCCCCATAACTTTCAGCTGTGAAAACCAGAAAAGACTGTGGCTGAGTGAAATGGAGGGCTACTTGCTAATGGATTCACTTGCTCTGAGCTCCAGCACTGGGGCAGCAGCTCAAAAGACTCTGGGACATATGGAGATGAATGAGTTGTTTGCCTTCAGAGCAAGGGCTGGAGGGGTAGCTTTCTCCCAGACAGAAGGGCTGGCAGAAGCCATTGTTTGTTTTTTGAGCTCTCTCCACACCCAGCCTACAAACACAAGTGCAAGCAGGTGCCAAATTTGAGTCTCCATCAACCTGGCTAACACTGTTTATTCACCCTACACTGGTGATTCCCTGAGATCTCATTCCACCCAACTTGCAGACCCATCCAAGCCACTTCCAGTGACTTTTCCATAGAAATGGCCCATCTTAGCTCATGCTGTGTACTTTCCTAAAATTTCTCAAAGATTCACAAACCATAAATGATCAGCATCTGGCATTGGCATGCCTGTACTGCTTGTTAAGCAGCCTCAAACTGGGCTCTAGCAGCAACTGGCCTCAGTTTGCAGCTTAGCCTCTCCCAGCTACCTCCAAGTCCAGCACAAAGGGCAAACATCTTCAGATCACTTTGTAGCTCAGACCAAGTGGCCCTGGGTAGGGCACAGGCAGTGCCTGACTTGGGCTTCCACCAGAGTCCCAGCCAAGAGGCCCCAGAAGCAACACACCTTGTGGCCAGATTCAGACCACACCAGAGCAACACCCAACCAACTCCACAAATGGTACACCCAAAAGGCAGACTGAGCAGGTGCAAGAGCCCTGCTACGGTGAATCCTGCTCTGTAGGATCAGCTCCTGCACAAAGCTCCTCCACTGTAGTCATGGCCAATCTTCACATCCAATCAGCCTTAGGATCAATCCCACCCATTGCCATGCCAACATCAATCAAGGCTCATCTACAACAGAAGGGCACACACAACCTAGAAAGGAAACAACTGGACCATCTAGCTCAGGTGACAGAGAGACTGCACCACTGGGCCCCACATGACACCTACTACATAAGGTCACTCTATTAAGACTGAGAGATATAGCAGTTCTACATAATGCATAGAAACGAGCATAAAAATGCAGCTAAAATGAGGAGACAAAGAAATATGCCCCCCCCAAAAAGAACTAAACAAAATGGAGACAAGCAATCTACCAGACGCAGAGCTCAAAATACTGGTTATAATAATGTTCAATGATTTCAGATAAAACTTCAACAAAGAGAAAGGAAACTTAAAAATAGAGATATAAAACATAAAAAAGAGCCAGCTAGAAATAAAAAATACAAAAACTGAGGGCCAGCCGAGTGGCTCAGTTGGTTAAGAGCTCACTCAGGAGTGCGAGCTCTGAGCAATAAGGTTGCCAGTTGGATTCCCGGCCTGAGCTGAGCAGCCACTGAGTTGCCAACAGGTGGCAGGATGGCTAAGCTAAAAAAAAAAAAAAATACAATAACTGAAATGAAGAATACATTAGAGGGAATCAACAGTAGATTAGATGAAGCAGAGGATCGAATCAGCAATTTAGGAGATAAGGTAGCAGGGCTGGCCGAGTGGCGTGGTGGATAAGCACTGGCTTGGGAAGCCAGTGGCCCCGGTTTGGTCCCACAGATGAGGGCCAGTGACACTGCCCTCAAAAAAAAAAAATGGGAATAGAAGATAAGGTAGCAGAAAACACCCAAACAGCACAGCAAAAAGAAAAAGAACCCAAAACAATGAGGTTCCGCAAAGAGAACTCTGGGACATCAAGTGTACCAACATTGGAATCACAGGGCTACCAGAAGGAGAAGACAGAGAGCAAGAAAAGCTACTTGAAGAAATAATGATGGAAAACTCCCCTAACCTTGCAAAGGACATAGACATACAAGCCCAGGAAGCACAGAGTCCCAAACAAGATGAACCCAAAATGGCCCACATGAAGACACATCATAATTAAAATGCTGAAGCCTAAAGACAAAGAAAAAAAAGTTAAAATCAGAAAGAGCCATTAGTTACCATCAAGGGAGCTCCCATAAGACTGTCAGCCAATTTCTCAACAGAGATTTTGCAGGTCAGAAAGGAATAAAAGGAAATATTCAAAGTGATGAAAAGCAAGGACCTACAACCAGTATTACTCTACCCAGCAAAGCTATCATTTAGAATCAAAGGATAGATAAAGAGCTTCCCAGAGGAGAAAAAGCTAAAGGAGTTCATCACCACCAAACCAGTATTACAGGGAATGTTAAAGGGGCTTCTTTAAGACTAAAAAGAAAAAAAAGATTAAAAATATGAATAATAAAATGGTAATAACTACATATCTATCAACAATTGCTTTCAATGTAAGTATATTAAATGCTCCAATCAAAAACATATGGTGAATTAAAATAAAAAAATTAAACAGACATATGGTGGCTGAATGGAGAAGAAAACAAAACCCTTACATATGCTGCCTACAAGAGATTCACTTCAGGTTAAAAGATACACACAAACTGAAAGTAAAGATGGAAAAAGATATTTGATGAAAATGGAAATGAAAAAAAAAAAAAACTGGGGTAGCAATACTTACACCAAAAAAAAAGACTTGAAAATAAAGCCTATAACAAGAGACAAAGAAAGACCCAGTAATTCCACTTTGGGGTATTTATCCAAAGGAACCAAAACACTAATTTGAAAAGATGTAGTCATCCATATGTTCATTGTAGTATTATTTACAATAACCAAGATATGGAGGCAACCTAAATGTCCATCAATGGATGAATGGAAAAATGAAAATTGGTACATATTTACAATGGAACACTACTCAGCCATAAAAAGAATGAAATCTTGCTATCTGCAACAACATGGATGGACCTAGAGGGTATTATGCTGAGTGAAATAAGTCAGAAAAATAAATACCACATGATTTCATTTATATGTGGAATCTAAAAAACAAAACAGAACAGAAACAAACTCATAGATGCAGAGAATATTTTGATGGTTGCCAGGTGAGAGGGGGTTGGGAGCTGGGTAAAAAAGGTGAAGGGATTAAAAGGTACAAATTGGTAGTTACAAAATAGTCATGGGAATATAAAGTATAGCCTAGGAATATAGTCAATAGTATTCTAATAACTATGTATTAGTGGGAGATGTGTACTAGATTTATCAGGGTGGTCACTTCGTAGGTTATATAAATGCCAAATCACTATGTTGTAAACCTGAAACTACTATAATATTGTATGTCAACTGTAATTGAAAAATAAAAAATTATTTTACAAAAAGCTCCATGATAACATGTAAACATTCAGACTTTCCAGATGGAAGCTAATTGATGTTTTTTCTTCCTTTTCTTTGGTGAAATTGAATGCCTGTATTTCCTGTCACCTCCAAGAACTTAAAGATTAGGACAGTTACCTAGGGGAAAAATAAAAAGCTTGTTTTGGATGGCTAATAATTTTGGTCCTAGGTTTAATGGATCATTAGTTCAAATGCTAAAGACCAGAGTGAATTTGAGGAGACAGTAGAAATTATCTCTTGGAGAAACAAGTACCCCTGGATAATAAGGGAGACATGGGGGGTTGGCAATAGAGAGGAAGGAGTAAGTAGAAGATCTCAAAGTCTGGAAACAGTCCCAGGGAAGTTGTTCTAAGAAAAGTAAAGGACCACAGCCTTATAGGAGCTGAATGGGTGGACTGGCAAAGGGTCGTTAAGCCTAGAAGCTGACTAGGAGGTGGATTGCTCAGGCAGTCTGCTTAGCCCTTACTCAGAAAAAAAAAAAAAAAAGTCTTATTGCCAGTCACAGCCATGACACAAATTGTTCTTACTGACATCTGGTCATAATTTTACTTCATTATCATCTAATACCTCAACCACTGGTTGTCCTGTGTGGACAGTTTTCCCCAATCCACATCAGCAAAGTACCCCAAGAAAGGGAGGTGGGACCCTGGACAGCTGGTGAGTGGGAAGAAGTATCAGTGCATCTGCACTTCAGGGAGGGTGAAATGAGCAACAAGACTCATACACCACTATCATTGCAAAATGCTGGACCATCTATTCTCAATTCATAGGTCCTTGAGGCTTCTGAAGTAATTCTTTAACTTCTTAGTGGGGCTATTGATCAAACATGGTGGCTTGACTACACATACTTACTCCTTTTCCCTCCCTAAAATAGCACCAAAATAACAATAGAACAAAAAGAATAAAAGAAGAGATGACAACATATAGAGAAATTATAATTATGTAAGATGGAAAGTAGATGGATCAGTAGTAACTGACTTAGCAAAGCAGAACAAATGAAGCCTAAGTTGGGAAGCCATGTTAAGTAAGCCAGTTATTAATCTAGAACAGGGGTCAGCAAACTGCGGCTTGTGAGCCACATGAGGCTCTTTGGGTACATACATGTGGCTCTGAAACAAAATTGAAAATGAAAATAGAACTATCATAGTTTCATTTATAAAATTTTTAAAGAATATTTTTCACATAATGGTGATTTCATTTGGTTTATTGCTCTCAAATAGTTTTTAAATTGTTGTGAGGGACAGGATTGGTGCTTCCATCTCAAAAGTTTGCCGATCCTTGCTCTAGAATCCCTGGCAGCATGAGGAATTTCAGACACTGCTTAGTACAGAGAGTGGAGAGTGAGAAGTGGGGCTGAAAATAGAATACATAGCTGAAAATTGATACAGAAAGCACTTATTTTGTCAGATGTTTTCCTCCACCCTGTCCAGCTAGACATCACCCCCTAATCTGATTCATAAGGAAATTAGAGATTTATTATATATAAAAAAATAAACTAATGATTCTCTTTTCCCTATCAACTCCTAGAATCCTGGGAGTCAAGAAATTGAAGAATTCCTTTCTGAAGAACTTTATCAGCTCAAAAGAAAAGACCTAGTATCACAAGACCTGCCTATCTTCTCCAAGAAAACTTAGACCAGATACCTGCCCAATCAACAAGGCCAACTGGCTTTTTGGTGTCTCCATCAGTTTCTTTAGTACCTCACTGTTAAATACAAAAGTAAGCCAGATATCACTAGTCATTTGAAGATACCCTCAACATGAAAAACACCTAAAAAAGAAGTTTACAAAAAAGGGGGAACTTGGCAAAGAGAAACAATACAAAGAGAAAAAGAACTCAATTATAATGAATAATCTCAGAGGAATGAGATAGCATTGTCATAAAATAAGATCAGAATGCTATATTTCAGAAAGAAAACAGAATAATACAGCATTTTTGAAATTAAAAAAAATAAAATTCTAAATTTTAACAAGAAAACTGGAAGATAAACTTTTCTCGTTTGTGTATTTCTTCCAGAAATTTAGAGGAAAACAAGAGGCATAAACAATAGGTATTATAGACAACAGGGGGGTTGGGGGGGGGAGAAACTATCAAAGAAATAAGATAACTTCCCAGAATTTAAGAATACAGGATTTCAATCTGAAAGGTTACACTTGACGCCAAGGAACATCATTTTATAATTTTAGTTTACAAATAACTTCCATATCCTAATAGCTTCCAGATTCAAGGACATCATGTACAAAAATTCAGGATCACAATATCACCAGACTTTGCAAGAGCAATATTAGAAGCTAGAAGACAGTGTAGCAATGCCTTTAAATATGGCAAGAAATTATGTTCAATTTAGAATTCTATACCAAGCAAGAGTATCAAGGGTGACCATGAATAAGACACTTTCAAATATGTAAGTTCTCAAAAACTAAATTACCTTCTATGCATCATTCTCAGAAACCTACAGGAGATTGTACTTCACTAAAACAAATTGTTTATTATATTCTCTTAGTATCCTTCTGATGCATGAAATATCTGCAGTCATATCTCCCTCTTTCATTTCTGATACTGATGTTTTCTTGTGTTTTCTCTCTTTTTTCTTGATGACTTTTACTATAAATTTATCTGCTTGTTAACCTATCCAAAGAACAAGCTTTTGATTTCATTCGTTTATTTTATTTTGCTCTTATCTTTATTTTTTCCACTTACTTTGGGGTTCACTTTCTAACTTTATAAAGTAAAAACTTGTTTTTTCTTCTCAAACATGTACATTTAAAGCTATAAATTTCCCTCTAGGCATTTTTTTAGCAGCATTGCTCATTTTCAATATTTTCTCCCTGTGATTTCTTATTTGACCCATTAGTTACTTAGAAGAGTGTAATTTAATTTCCAAACAATAGAGAGAATTTCCCAGATATCTTATTACTGTTGATTTCTAATTTAATTCATTGTGGTCAGAGACTATACACTGTAAAATTTCAATATTTGAAATTTATTGAGATTCATTTTATGGTCCAGCATATGATTTATCTTGGTGACTGTTTCATGTGCATTTGAAAAGAATGTATATTCTGCCACTGTTAGATGCAGTGTCCTATCTATGTCAATTAGATCATGTTAGTTAGTAATGTTTTTCAGATCTCTATTCTTATTCATTTTTTGTCTTGTTGATCTATCAGTTACCAAGAGAATCATTAAAAATCTCCAACTAAGATTTTGCCTGCGTTTTTGCCTATGTTTAGGTGTTCCTCTATGCCTTCAAATAGTGGTTGTTCATATTTCGTTCAGAGTTTGTTAACTGCAAGAGAATTAGACTGTTCAGAGTTTAATTGCTAACTGCAAGAGAATTAGACTGTTACAAGCTTTTCATGATACAGGAAATAGTAAACTAAGAGTCTTAGATAGTTTTGAGAAACATATTTATATTCTAAAGCTTGATTCAGATTTCCAACTGTTACCATATTTATTGTCCTTACCTGTCCCTATCCCCAAACACATCACAAAAGGATCTGATACCAAGATATATTATTTCCATTAATGGATTTAAGAGCTACTACTTCCTTTGCATTTTATCTCTATAAACAAATATTGTATTGCCCTTTAATCAACACACCTTAAAAGCTTTTCTGAAAATAGGTGAATATAAGACTAGAGGAAATTTTTTTCTCATTCCACTCTGCTGCCCAATTTCCTATTCTTTTCTCTAAAAGAGAAAGGGAGTAATTATGAGAGCACATAAACACACAGAAGATCCTGTCCATTTATGGGAAATCTTTTCCAGACATCCTGCAAAATAAAAAATTCATAACCATCAAAGGGACTGGTGATGACCAAACTAAAAGCCAATAGAAACAATTGATGTCTGGTAGTTAGAATTGAAAAGGTAGTGCTGAGATTTAAAGAGGGTGTTCTAGGGAGAAATGAGAACTGCCTACGACATTTGGATCCAGGTGCTCACGCTGCACAGCACAACAATTCAAAACCATGAATCTCAAAAATCTCATATCATAAGTTATATCACCATTATAAAATGAAATGTTGTAGAAACAGCTATTTTATGTGTATCCCAAAAGCTCATAAAATATTTGAGTTGCAGGCAGACATTTCTTTGAAAATTGAAACTAACTTCTTAACTCTGATCTACCTTTTGGTAGAGGTGGCAGTAAAACATCTCCTAACTTTAGGACAAACACATCCCCTGTCCTTACCCCCATGAAAAGCCAAGTGCTCTTCACAGGAGCACACTGAAAGGTGTGAGCTCAGGAAGTCCAGCACATACACACTCTGCAATGGTCCAGAGAAAACATCAAAAAATCTGAGAAGAAATAGTCTAAGTTGAAAGAAAAAAAAAAAACTACTTTAACAGTCTAAATGAAAAAGAGAGGAAGGAAAAGGACAAACAAGGCATGGTTCAATAGAAGCACAAATAATTCAGAATCTCTGAGTTCCAATATTAACTCTGTTATAATCACAGCAGGCAATGCAGCCATCAATGTTTGTATTTCTCATCCATTAATTAAGGACACACACAGAGAAAGTATGAAACACAGGCCATAAAAATGAGTTCAAGTAGTTCCCATCTTAAATGCCTAGCAGGTCCTGCCTGATACAACCCCTCCATTCTTTCTATGATCACTGAAAACCTTTAAATCGCTGGATGTTTACACTCTTCCTAAAAATTAAGTAAGACTGGCAGACAACCTCCTCCAAAAGATCTCCCTTAACCACAACCACCACTACACCTGTTATTCTCTCTCTCATCCCGGATGACACTTATCATTGTCTGAATTTATATTATTTTTTCTCCTTGTTTATTTCTAGACTATAAGCTCTGTCTTATGATACCATTATCTAGGGACAGCACTTTGTGTGGTTCCCTGACATATCCCCAACATTTGGAAGCCATACCTAGCAGAGCCATTGTAGGGACTAAATAGATACTGTCTGAAGAATGAATAAATCTAATGCTGGAGTCCAGAAGGAATCTTTATTGAAGCAGATTGAAAAAGCTCCAGTGTTTCTCAAACCGGGATCTTGAATTATCTGGAAGTGAGCTAGATGTATAATCACAGCGACCAGAAAGGTCCTAAAGGCTAGACGTCCTAGACTGTGACAATTCCATAATGGTCCACACCACTCCTTGTACCATGCTGTTGAATGATTTCTGTGAGCTAAATTTAGCTTTTTGCAATCATTTTTCTTCTCTATAGTCTACTCACATGGTTTTACTTAATAAAGATTCTCACTCTCTGGGTATTTGGACAAAAGGAAGGAGTAGAAATATTACTAATTGACCCATCCTACAAATTTCATTCTGGGTCTCAGAATAAGAGATCCTTATGCCTCCAGACACATTGTGACTTGGATGCTTAGGTGTCCATTTTTCCCATTATAGGTAGAGACAATGAATGGATATAAAGCCAATAAGAGCAGTCCTATGCTGTGAACAAGACACACACACACACACACACACACACACATGCACACACACACACATACAATCTGGTCCATTAACACAAAACTAGCTTCTCAATGATCCCTCCACCTTAGGGTTTACTTACTCCTAGACTCAGACAGAGGATTGAGTACCTACTACCTTTTACTGACTCAACTACTTTATCTAGCTGAAGGAAATAAGTTCAATAAATCAGATTATATGTGCAGGTCATGTTGAATTATTTGATTCATTATTTTTTAAATTATTTTTTAACATTCAATATTATTTTATATTAGTTTCAGGTATACAGTACAGTGATTAGCTATTCATATGATTTATGAAGTGCATCTCTAATAAATCTCGTACCCACATGGCAAAATACATAGTTATTAAAATACATAGTTTATTGACTATATTCCCTATTGTACTTTACAGTCCTGTGACTATTTTGTAACTAGCAATTGTACTTCTTACAACTCCCTTCACCCTATTTTATTTATTTTTTTATTTAAGATTTTTATTGGTGAATTGGGGGAGGGGAATGGACAAGTTGCTGTCCTTTTGTTCTTCAGTCTAGTTGTGGAGGATGTTGTTTCACTGGCCCATGTTGGTATCATCATTGCACTCTTCCCAGATGAGGCACATTGGTTGCCAGCCTCTGGACGGCCGTTCACAGCAGCTATTGGCAGCTCACTCCGGCTGCTGGCCACTCATGCTGGCTGCCGGCCACTCACTGTAGCCTATAGCAGCCCACTTCAGCTGGGGCTGCAGCCTATACCGTCACTGGGACTCACAGCAGCCCAGCTCCAGGTCAAGCTGTTGTTCACCATCTTAGCTGTCACTGGCCCTCATATGTGGGATCCAAACCCAGGCTACTGGCGTCCCAAGCAGCTTTTAACCAACATGCCACTTGGCCAGCCGCCCTTCAGCCCTTCACCTTATTTTAAACCAAAGTACATTTACTATCTAAATTCTAAGTGTTATTATTACTTTCTTTTCCTTTTACTTTTTTCTTAAAGAAAGAGGAAAAGACAAAACCCCAAACCCAAGAATACATCACCATAATATAACTTTTTAAAAAATATTGTCTAAAAAAAAAAAATATTGTCTATTTTCATCATATGGCAAACAGTACAGATTTATTGACATCAATAGAATCTGTAACTCAGAGGTTAGTATATATTCATTTTGCCAGCAGCAATTTAGTTTCAGCAAAAAAAATCATGCCGCATTAAAATACTTTAAACTTATTGTTTTTTCCTGAAGAAGGGCATGTAATTTGCTAAAATTTTTGTTTGTTTTATAGTGGCATAAAAGTTACAAGTTTATTCTAAGTTTCTGGCTTACATATATGAGAAGCGTTATAATAAAAGCCCTTCAATTCAATGCTGGGGACCCATTAGAAATCAGTCCTTTAAAGGGGGTTCATGTATTACTAAAGTTTGAGAAACACTGAGTTGAACCAAAATAAAATAATTAGTGAATAACCCATTTTTCACCTCATGAAACATAACCACTCTCTTACCAGGAAAAAAAAGTCCCAAAAAACTGTTCCTCTCTATTATATACCCATTACTCAGAGACCATCAACTAACCAAAATGCAAAATGGACAACTGACCCCCAGACAAAAGTGCTGATTTTTGAGGTAGCAAAGTGCCACTGAACTACCCACATAATCCCACTCTACCTCCACCCTTATTCCTACCGTCACACCCCTCCTTCCATTTTTGCACACCATATTCCTACATACAGGGGTGTGAACTCCCAGAAAAGATCCAGGCAGAAAATTAGAGGGGGCTAAAAATGACTCATTGCTCTAAAATTATATTTCTCACAAGTGAACTTTTGCAAGTAAAGGAAGACAGGAAGAGCCCTGGCAACAGTGCAAGTGGGAGGCTGTAGTTTGTTCACACCCTGTTGCTTCAAAGCATCAGAAACAAGCACTGTGATAGGAGACAATCACAATTACAGCAGAGCTGCCCCCAGGTAAAGAGCTGACTGACAGTGAGAACTGGGCTATGTATGTCAACTTGCCTTCACACTATAAATCTGAGAAATCTGAGTAACATCTAGATTCAAGGAACAGATCTAGTAGTAGAAACTGAAAGAAAAATAACAACATGAAATCTATTTTTTTTTAACTTCCAAAAAAAAAAAGTTATCTTAAAGATGCAGAGGAAGGACCGTCTTCTGAAAATCATTTGCTACAGAAACCAAAATAACATTCTAGAAAACTTCTGACAATTGGATATAAGACCTGAAATTCATAAGGTGAGAATATGCTGACATGAATTTAAAAAGAATGTGATTAAAGGGGATAAAATGAAAATACAAAAAACAATTGAAATAAGAAAAAAAGGTTAAGTATCAGAGTTTTGTTTTAAAAGTAGTAGCTTGGGGAGGGACATCAGTAGGGCCTATAGCTGCATAAAGTGGAATTGAGTTGGGCTTTGTAAGATAGGTGGAATCGGATGGAAAAAGGCCAAGGGAAGGGCAACAGCCTTCTCTATATAGTTCTTTTATTTCAAGCACCATTTCTTCCTTTTGCTGGGCTTTGAGGGTAGAGACGTATTTGTCTTATTTATCACTGAGTCCCCAGGGTCTAGATTGCTGTCTGGGAGGTACTCAATAAACATTAATTGAGAGTTAAATGTACACTGAGTAGAATTTACTCTGGAGAAAAATGCATTAATGGTATGAAGTACAAAATTGAAAAGTTCTTCCACAAGATAAAAGTACAAGGATAAATAATTGGAAACAGTACAGGAACAAAATATAACACCCAGGCATCTAAAGTTACATTCACAGAGTCTGGTCAAAAAAAACAATTGTGTGTGTGGGGGTGATGAATAAAAATGAAAAACTCAAGAATCTGGACAGAGAGGTAAAAAGAACAGATGTTTGGTCTAAGAAACTTCAGATATATAAGAAGATATTAGTCCTTCCAGTGTAGCCACTAGTAAGTACAAACTTCCCAGTAGATGGACTCGTAGTCTCCAAACAGTTTATTTCAGATCTTCATCCCTCACATGGATATAACACTCTCCTTTAGTGATGGTCCACAGCCAGTTACTTTCCATCCCAATAGTTTACCTCCAACTGCCTCACTCCAGGCACATTTATTCCATCTTTAAACAATGTCTATTCTACCTAACACACAGCGAGCCTCTTCTACCTTGGGCCCTGATCATCTGACCCTAGAGAAATGTCAGGTCTAATACAAGCTGTGTATTCCTGACACAGCTGTGGTCCACTCCAAGTAGCTGAACAATCTAAAATAGCATTCAGTAGAGAACGTCACTAGAATTTTGAATACCCCATGGTATGCAAAATTCTTCTAAGCTTTGCTTGATGATGGAAAGCATCAGATTATGCCTTCCCTTACTGCTCAAGCTCATTCACCGCTGAGTCACAAAGCATTCCCTGTCTATTTCTACTCTCAGAGCTTTCTAGGATCTTCCTGAAGAGCTGTTAGCTCCACCTCACTTATTCTGTCATGACTCTTCATTTCAGATTCACCTTTGTTGTTTACACAAACCCTTTTACCACATGCTTTGGGTGTTTAAAAATCACTCCTCACCCAGAATTTGGTTTGCCTTGCTTAGTGCCCCACGGCCACAGGCAAATCCTGCTGTATCTGTTAAAATTAGAACATGGAATAGGATAAAAATAAAATTCGCATTTAATAAGGTAACAGTTTATCTCTGTCAGTTAAGAGAAGTCCAGAGATATCTAGTCCAGGGCTATCGATGGCTTTTCATGGTCAAGAGGAAACTAAGCATCTTTTATGTCCTGCTATCTAAACATACAGCTTTTATTCTCAAGGTCATCTCATAGACAAAGGTGGCTGCTAGGACCATAGCTTTTACATGCACCTTCCAGGCAGGAATAAGAGTAGAAAGGTACATAGTACACACATGTCAGCTGAGGCAGCTTCTAAAGAGATTCTGAAAATCCCACTCAAAGCTTAATGCTCACTTCTCATTGTCCCAGCTCTCTTATATAGATTCACCTGGGTTAGCCAAGTGGCTCGTTGGTTAAGAGTTGGCTTGGGGAGAGCGAGCTCTGAGAAGCAGGGTCAGTGGTTCAGGACACACATGGACCAGCGACGCTGTGCCCTCTATAGCTAAGATGATGAACAACAGCTCGATCTGGAGCGGGGCTGCCATGAGTCGATGGCAACGGCGCAGGCTGCAGTGGGGCTGCAGTGGGCTGCCATAAGCCATCGTGAGTGGCCAACCAATGGCCGGCGACTGATCTCCCTCAGCAGAGAAGATCGTAATGATCACAATACCAACATGGGCAAGTGAAGTGACATCCTCCACAACTAGACTGAAGAACAAAAAGGACAGCAACTTGTCTGTTCCCCTTCCTTGGTTCCCCAATAAAATCTTTAAAAAAAAAAAAAAAGATTTACCTACCTATGTGGAAGGCTAGCTTTCTTTGGACAGCCACAAAATATACAGATATGTGCACACACACAAACACGGAGAGTACTGTTTAAAGGAGGGGAAAACAAATTGAGCAAAAAACTAGCAATCTACCAGCAGTTTCTGCCAGAGCTGCCCGTTATGATGCCTCAGCCCCAGGACAAGGATATCAGACACGTATCAGCAATAATAAAACATTCCTCTCTCAATTTACTCCTCATCCAGATTCAAACAAAGTCATGAGAAAGTCAAAATTAGTTAAATTATAATTGTCTTATAATAAATAAATAAAAGGCAAAGGATATGTTCTGGTAGGTTGGCAAAAGCAGGCATGTCTTTTAGACATTTTAATATAAGTCATAAAGAGTTTATGGGTGAAAGATCTACTGACAATATCCAGGAAAACTGTAAATGGCACTGACCATAACCAGTAGCTGCTTTATTCTTCACCTTGCCCATTACAGGAATTCTGGCTGTATGAGCGAGGTGCCAGATGTTCAACTTGGCAGCACTAGCCAGTGTTACTTGTGAGCTCACCTTTTTCAGTGCAGCCAATATCCTCTGTGTTTTCCACAATGGGGCTCTCTGCAATGTCAGCTGAATTTCCCAGTCATAATATCTCTTCAAATTTTTAAGACATTTTTAAATAAATAAAAAAACACATGCAGGAAACACCCAGCCTCACAGAATATAATCTCAGAATCCCGAAACCACACTGTTATATGGCAACTGCAAAGAAGAAAGCCAAGTCCAGAAAATCTTCTCACCCAATTCACCTGATTGTGCAGATTTTGTAATTATCAAGCCAACAGGAGACCCAACACATATTGGTAGGCAACTTTAAAGCCTGTTATTATGAAATGATGTGTGTTTGTATTTAAAAGTTATCTATTCCATCATGTTTTATTCCAAAAACATAAATTAATTATATACAAAATGAGAGACCAGCTATAAATGCCACTATTAAATAGACTCCATTTATGTTATAAAGATAATCTAATTGAATTCCTGTCTGTATAGATTTGCTTATTCTGGACATTTCATAAAAATGCCAGCCAGTTGAGTGGCTCAGTTGGTTAAGAGTCAGCTTAAGAGCGCAAGCTCTGAGCAACAGGGCCACCACTTTGATTCCCACATGGGCCAGTGGTGCTGTGCCCTAGCTGAACTGCCACTGAGCTGCCAAAGGTGGCAGGATGGCTCAGCTGGTGAGAGCACATGCTCCTAACAACAAGATTGCCTGTTCGATGGTGGGCTACGCCTGCCCACAACTAAGACTGAACTCGGCACCTTGAGCTGAGCTGCAATCCGGATGGCTCAGTGGATAGAGAGTGTGCTCTTAACAACAAAGCTTCCAGGTTCAACTCCCGCATGGGATGGTGGCTACACCCACCTGCAACTAAGATTGAACACAGCACCTTGAGCTTAGAGGTCACTAGCTGTTGATGGGCAGCCAGATGGCGACTGGCGCCCTCCACAACTAAGACTGAAGAACAACAACTTGGCTGGTCCCCTCCCCCAATTCCCCAATTTGAAAAAAAAAAAGGAATCATAGTATGTGGTTTTCTTTGACTGGTTTCTTTTACTTAGCATGTTTTCAAGAGTTGTATAATATATCAATTACATCTCAAAGCATTGTAATTTTTAAAAAAATCAGTGGTAAAAAGTAAAGTACCATAACCATAAGCTGATGTAAAAGAAACTCACCTACAACAAATTTAAGATGATCAAAAACACAAAATTTAATATAAACTTCAAGGGAAAAGTAGCAAAAAAATAACAGATAATTATGAATTTTATTTAGATAATATGAATTCAAGGAAAAATCTGTTAAAGGTAATAAGAAAAATTTTACTTATAAAAGTACAATCACAATGAAGTATAAAAAATATGAACTGTCACAAGCACTAGAACTCAAAATCGATACAATTGTTAAATATAAATATACAATTTTCTCAGCCCCTAACAGATCAAGTGGAGAAAAAGGTGTTTTCAAATATAATTAATAAGACTGAATCTGTAGACAAATATCGAACTTTAGCCCATCTCAGAAAGAAACATTTGCTTTGGAAAGTGAAACAATTACGAAAATAATCATATTCTAAACCATAGAGACAAATCAATAAATCCCAAAAAGCAGAAATTGTACTGGCCATATTCTCTGAACACAAATCAATAAAGTTAGAAATTAATTTTAAAACTTTAAACAAAAATAAAAACGATTTGGAATAACTTCTCTATATAAATAATAAAGAAGATATCCAAATGTCAATATCGGATTGTTTAGAAAATAAAGGCAACATGTACACTATTTTATCAAAACTAAGGTATATGACAAAACTGATATTCAAAAGGAAATGTAACCTTAAATGTTTTGATTTGGCCATTAACAAATGAATAATAAAAATAGATTAACTAGGGCCAGCCGAATGGCGCGATGGTTAAGAGCTGGCTTGGGATGCCAGCGGCCCAGGTTCGGATCCCACATATGAGGACCAGTGACACTGCCCTCTTAAAAATAACTAGCACAGGGGCCGGCCGAGTGGCGCATTGGTTAAGCGCTGGTTTTGGGATGCCAGCAGCCCCGGTTCGGATCCCACATGAGGGCCAGTGACACTGCCCTCTACAGCTAACAACAGCTCCACCTGGAGCTGGGCTGTGCGAGCCCCAGTGATGGTGTGGGCTGCAGCCCCTGCTGCAGTGGGCTGCCATAGGCTACAGTGAGCGGCTGGCAGCCAAGCGTGAGCTGCCAATAGCCACGGTGAGCGACATTCAGAGGCCAGCGGCCGATCTGCCTCATCCGGGAAGAGCGCAATGACGATACCAACAGTGAAGCAACATCCTCCATAACTAAACTGAAGAACAAAAAGACAGCAACTTGTCTGTTCCCCTTCCCCGATTCCCCAACGCTGTTCCCCTCCGCCAATTCCCCAATAAAAAATCTTAAAAAAAAAAAAATAATAACTAGCACAAATAAAACATCAAATACATTTTAGGAAACCAGGGGAAAGGAAATAATAAGATCAATAAAGAAGTTATCAATAAGCAGAGAAATAAATTAGAAAATAGTACAGATCACAAATCACCATCTGATGCTTTAATAAGCCAATAAAATACATATAGATCTTGGAAAATCCTTTCAAGGAAGAGAACAAATAAAAACAGTATAAGAATAGAGAGCCAACCAATATAGAAAAGACTAAAAAGCCTAAGAGAATAGAATATAATGTTGTAAGATATTTGGAATATGTGATGAATTAATAAAAGAAAATAATTTCTCAACATAACAATAATATCTATCCAAAGCAAAAAGTCAACTTCATGCAAAATGGTAAAACACTGGAAGCATTCCGATTAAACTCATGAATAAAATAAGAAAGTATGTTTTTTATTTACTATCTAACACTGTTCTAAAAATACTGGCCAATAGAATGATGCATGAAATGATAGTTATTGAAAAGAAAGCAACTATCATTATTTGCAAGTGACATATGGCTAAGGAAAAAAACAAGAGAATCAACTGTAAATTTCATAAAATTAATAAGAGAGTTCAGTAAATACCCAAATAAAAATACATATATACAAATATTAGCAGCATCCCTATATACCACAGATAAATAGATACAATTGATACGAAAAATTTCCTCTCATAATAGCAACAAATGTATTTTTTCAATAACTGAGAATGACAATGATAACAACCACCACAGATAACATTTATTGAACTTCAACAAAGACAGAGAAGCAATGGTCAGGGAGATAGGATTTGGGGAAGTTTGTTTTAGGGGTGTGTTTTCTTTCAAATTAGAAGAGTTATGAGCAGGTGTATAAGTCAATGGGGAGTTTCCCCTTGAAAACAAAATGTTGAGTGTACTGGGAGAGAAAGGCAAGTGCTGAATTCATCTAATTGAACAAGTTGAATTTATGAATGCACTGGCCCTGTTCCCTGTCCACACTAGACATTTTACTAGCAATTATTTTTCTCCTCCCTGACCTGATCTGCTGTGATGAATAACAGTCACGAAAATACCATTTCTCTGTTTGCCTGAT
This sequence comes from Aselliscus stoliczkanus, assembly GCA_033961575.1. Lineage (NCBI taxonomy): Eukaryota > Metazoa > Chordata > Mammalia > Chiroptera > Hipposideridae > Aselliscus > Aselliscus stoliczkanus. Next base: position 72,477,110 of record CM066732.1, on the reverse strand, counting down.
TGTGGGGAAATCAGAATAAAAGAAAGAAATTCTTTTGACCTAATCTCCAACAATGATCAGTATGAAACAACTATGCTGATAATCATGATAATTTATCTTTTAAAGATAAAAGTAATCTATTGCTTTGATCGTGCAGATAATTGCTTCAATGCTTCATTGCATACTACTACTGTGGACTGGGTCAAAATAAAAATCTATAGCCCATGATTATAATTTTATTTGCCTAAGTATGCAAAGAAGAAAGTAGGAAGTTTTAGGGGGGTTTGTACTTTTAATGAGACTTAAATCCCTTCTAATTTTATATTTATTGTATTTTAGTTTTCAATTAGAGTTGACACTCAATATTATTTTATATTGGTTTCAGGTGTACAGTGTAGTGTTTAGACATTTATATAATTTATGAAATTATCTCTTCAATAAGTCTAGTACCCACCTTGTAATGTACATAGTTATTGAATACATTCCCCATACTGTATTTTACATTCCCATGACTATTTTTGTAATTACTAATTTGTACTTCTTAATCCCTTCACTTTTTTCACCCAGCCCCCAACCTCCCTCCCATTTGGTAACTATCAGTTTGTTCTCTGTATCTGTGAGTCTGCTTCTGCTTTGTTTGTTCATTTTTTGTTGTTGTTGTTTTTTAGATTCCATATATAAGTGAGATCACAAAGTATTTGTGTTTCTCAGTTTGACTTATTTCACTTAGCATAACACCCTCTAGGCCCATTCATGTTATTGCAAATTGTAAGATTTCATTCTTTTTTTATGGCAAAGTAATATTCCATTGTGTATATGTACCGCTTCTTTATCCAATCATCTATTGATGGGCATTTCAGTTGCTTCCATATCTTGGCTATTGTAAATAATGCTGTAGTGAACAGAGGGGTGCATATACCATTTCAAATTAGTGTTTTGAGTTTCTTCAGATAAATACCCAGAAGTGGAATTGCTGGATCATTCAAGGTTGCTCTATTTTAATTTTTTGAAGAACCTCCAAACTGTTTTCCACAACAGCTGCTCCAACTTGCAATCTCACCAACAGTGCATGAGGGTTCCCTTTTCTCCACATCCTTGCCAACAGTTGTATTTAGATTTATTGATGATGGCCATTCTGACAGGTGCAAGGTGGTACCTCATTGTGGTTTTAATTTGCATTTCTCTGATAATTAGTGATGTTGATCTTTTCATAGTCTATTGGCCATCTGTATGTCCTATTTAGAGAAATGTCTATTCAGATCCTCCACCCAGTTTTTAATTGGACTGTCTTTTGGGTGTTGAGTTGTATGAATTCTATATAAATTTTGGATATTAACCCTTTATCAGATCTATCATTGGCAAAAATCTTCTCTGATTCCATAGGATGTCTTGTCATTTTGTTGGTTTCTTTGGCTGTGCAAAAACTTTTTATTTTGATGTAGTACCATTTCTTTATTTTTTCTTTTGTTTCCCTTGTCCGAGGAGATATATCAATAACAATATTACTTAGGGTAATGTCTGAGAGTTTACTGCTTATGTTTTCTTCTAGCTTTATAGTTTCAGGTCTTATATTTAAGTATTTAATCCATTTTGAGTTTATTCTTGTAGATGGAGTAAGAAGGTGGTCCAGTTTTAATTTTTTGCATATATCTGTCCAGTTTTCCCAAAACCATTTATTGAATAGACTGTCTTTATTCCAGTGTATATTCTTGCCTCCTTTGTCATGGATTAATTGACCATATAAGGATGGGTTTATTTCTGGGTGCTTTATTCTATTCCACTAATCAATGTGCCTGTTTTTATGCCAATACCATGCTGTTTTTATTACTATGGACTTGTAGTATAGTTTGATATCAGGTAGCATGATACCTCAACTGTTGTTCCTCTTTCTCATGTTTGCCATGGTTTTTCAGGGTCATTTATAGTTCCAGATAAATTTTTGGATTATCTGTTCTACCTCTATGAAAGACGTCATTTATGGGTCATTTATGGTTCCAGATAAATTTTTGGATTAGCTGTTCTACCTCTATGAAAGATGTCATTGGTATTTTGATAGGGATTGCATTGAATCTATAGATTACTCTGGGTAGTATGGACATTTTAATTATATTAATTCTTCCTCTCCATGAGCATGGTATATGCTTCCATTTATTTGTATCTTCCTTAATTACTTTCTTCAATGTCATAATTTTCCAAGTATAGGTCTTTTACTTCCTTGGTTAAATTTATTCCTAGGTATTTTTATTTTGGGGATGCAATTGTAAATGTAATTTCTTAATTTCTCTTTCTGATAGTTTGCTATTGGTATATAAAAATGCAACCAATTTCTGAATATTAATTTTTTATCCTCCCTACTTTACTAAATTCATTTAATAGCTTTTTGGTGCTCTCTACATATAGTATCATGTCATCTGCAAATAATGACAGTTTTACTTCTTCCTTTCCCATTTATATGCCTTTTATTTCTTTTCTTGTCTGATTTCTGTGACTAGGGCTTTTCCTAGTGATGGACTTTTACTAGGACTTTTAAAAGTGATAAAAGTGATATGGGATTATATCAGACTTAAAAGTTTTTTCACAACAAAGGAAACCATTAATAAAACAAAAAGGAAGCCTACTGAATGGGAGACTATATTTGCCAACGATATATCTGATAAGGGGTTAATATCCAAAATTTATAAAACACTCATGAAACGCAACACCAAAAAAACAAACAACCCAATTAAAAAATGCGCAGAAGATATGAAGAGACATTTCTCTAAAGAGAATATACAGATGGTCAACAGGCATATGAAAAAAAGTTCAACCTCACTGGTCATTAGGGAAATGCAAATAAAAACCACCATGAGATACTACCTCACTCCAGTCAGAATGGCTATCATCAACAAATCAACAAACAACAAGTGCTGGCGGGGCTGTGGGGAAAAGGGGACCCTGCTGCACTGCTGGTGGGACTGCAGATTGGTGCAGCCACTATGGAAGTCAGTATGGAGGTATCTCAAAGAACTGGAAATAGAGCTACCGTTTGACCCAGCAATTCCACTCCTAGGTATTTATCCTGTAAAAACCAAGACACTTATTCAAAAAAAGTTATGCACCCCTATGTTCATAGCAGCACAATTTACAATAGCTAAGACTTGGAAACAACCAAAATGCCCATCAGTAGATGACTGGATTAAGAAATTGTGGTATATTTATACAATGGAGTATTACTCCCCTATAAGGAAGAATGAAATCGTGCCATTTGCAATGATATGGATGGACCTAGAGACTATAATGTTGAGTGAAATAAGTCAGTCAGAGAAGGACAAATACCATATGATCTCACTCATATGTGAAATCTGAAAAACTGTATGAATGAGCAAAGTAAACAGAAACTGTCTCATAGATATAGACGAAAAATCAGGGTTGCTAATTGGGAGAGGAATGGGGATGAGGGAGAAGGGGAAGGGATTAGACAGCAAAAATAAGCAACTACAATATTGCCACTGGGATAGGAAAAACAGTTTGGGGAATATAATTAATAATGTTGTAAATATTCTGTGGAATGTCAGATGATCATAGGTCTTGTTAGGGAGACCATTTCATGGATGGAGTAGAGGTTTGATCACTGCACTGTATTACTAAAGCGGAGGTGGTATACCTACTGTAATTGAATATATATAGATAGTCACGGGATGTGGATTATACTGTGGAAGAGAGTCAGAGGAAGAGTAATAGATATATATGATATGGGGGGGAGTGGGGTGGCGAATTGGGGGTGAGGGGTTGTCACTTTGAGGAGTAAAATGTATAACTATTGCACTGTGTTGTACACCTGAAACTAATTAAAAATTTAAAAAAACTGGAAAAAAAGTGATAAAAGTGGACATCCTTGTCTTGTTCTGATTAAGGAGAATTCTTTTAGCTTTCCCTTGTTGAATATGACGTTAGCTGTGGGTTTCTCATATATGGACTTTATTATGTTGAGATACGTTCCCTCTATTCATACTTCGCTGAGAGTTTTTATCATAAATGAATGCTGGATTTTGTCCAATACTTTTTCTGCATTTCCTAATATGATCATATGATTTTTATTTTTCATTCTGTTTTTGTGGTGTATCACATTGTTTGTTGATATTGAACCAACCTTCATACCAGGAATAAATCCCACTTGTTTATGATGTATGATCTTTATAATGTATTTCTGAACTTGGCTTGCTAATATTTTGTTGAAGACTTTGCATCTATGTTCATCAGAGATGTCAGGCTATAGTTTTCTTTTTTTGTAATGTTTTTGTCCAGTTTTGGAATAGCGGTAATGGTGGCCTTGTAGAAGGAGCTTGGGAGCCTTTCCTCCACTTGAATTTTTTGGAGTATTTTGGAAAGAATTGGTGTTAATTCTTCTTTGAATGTTTGGTAAAATTTCCCTGTGAAGCCATCTGGTCCAGGTCTTTTGTTTGTTTGAAGCTTGTTAATTGATTTGATTTCATTAGTAGTAATCAGCTGGGTCAGATTTTCTGTTTCTTCTTGATTCAGCCTTGGGAGATTATATGCTTCTAGGAATTTATCCATTTCTTCCAGATCATCCAATTGGTTGGTTTTTAATTCCTCATTGGGGAAATTTCATTTTGAACCTTCTTTCTTTCCACTTTTCTGGCATTGTTTCTACATGATGCTTTATCCTGAATATCAAAAATTGCCATGGTTGATTGTGATATATCAAGTCAGTCCCACCACACAATGTTGGCTATGAAAAATGTGAGTTTGGATCAAATTGAACCACTTCCATCTTGGCCCTATAGACATGGGTAGAATCAAGACTTTGTGGAGATTTTTTAAAAAAGTCTATCAGTATTTATTAAGTGCTTGGGTTCCCAACGACTAAGCCAGGGGTCCGCAAACTGTGGCTCATGAGCCACATGCAGCTCTTTGGGTACGTTCCGTCTCAAAAGTTTGCCGACCACTGGAAGAGCCAATCCTGTCAAATAATTTAAAAACTATTCGAGAGCCATAAATATATTTTTACATAATACCAATTATGTGAATAATATCCTTTAAAAATTTTACAAATGAAACTATAATAGTTTTATTTTCATTTTCAATTTTACTTCAGAGCCACATGTACATACCCAAAACCCTGCATGTGGCTCGCTAGCAGCAGTTTGCCGACCCTTGGTGGCTCTTCCATCTCAAAAGTTTGCCAATCCCTGCACTAAGCTATTAGTAGTGGGATTTGTACAGATATAAGGCAATAGAGAGATTAGAGTATTTCCTTTTTATTTTTAGTAGAAGAGTAAAATAAATTCTTACATTTAAGATCATCTGTCAAGTTCTTTTTCTCTCCTTTGCCTTTCTGTTTATTCTTTTAATTAGTGGCTTCTTTATAATTTCTTTCTTTTTAGCCCTAAATTATGAAAGTGATAAAGGGTCACATTTTAAGGCACCAAGCTACAACAGATAATCTCTAAAGATGGTATATTTCTATAATGTATTAAATTAACAAGTAAGAACTTCACACTATTTTAGATGATGGTAATTTAGGCTCAACCCAAGAACCATTTGGGAAAAGTATACATTGATTCGTTCCATATGCAGCATAAAGCTATTCAATAAAAGATACCACAGGTTAGATCCCCAGAAAAAAAAACACTTTGAGGTGGAGATTTGTGTCGAGGAGGTTATTTGAGGTGCGTTCTCACTATTGATACTTGTAGGGGAGTGAAGAAAGCAGGACTGGGCAGAAGAAGAACATGAACAAATGCCTCAAGTTATCCATAAGAAACTCTGGAGCTAGAATGACCTTTTGGAGTTATCCTGTGTTGGGAAGAAACAGAGCCTTTTTACTCCCACATGATCCAATCTTTGGATGTGAGCTGCCTTCCCCACCAGGGAAGTGGGTGACCTTGGCCAAGCCAGCTCTCTTCAGCCAAGGGCAAGTGCTCTGAGTCTTGTCAGATGCCAACATTCCCATCAATTAGGGATATGAGCACTTTGTTCTTTAAGAGAGTGGATTTGGGCAGTGTACTACAGCATCTACTACACAGGGACAGTGAAAAGCAACATTTTTTAAAAAAAAGTTTCAAAGCTTCTGTCCAAGAAGCATGTCACAGGGCTTACTGGGTTGAGGTTCAAAGGAACTATATGTTGTCTTGTCTACTGCACTAAAAATACTTTGTGGCTTTTGGAAAGCCATTCTTCCTATCTTTGGGTATAAAATCAGAGTTTTGACAAAAGAATCACCTGTAATATCTTCTACTTTGACAACCCTAATTTTGGTGACTTAATTTTCAGAAAAATCAAAGGAAAAGATTTCAAATGTGGTCATGCCTCTTAAAAAGTTCAGTTTCACTTAGATTTTAAAGTCTTGGACCCTATTATTTCTCAGTTAAATTAAATTCCGAAACTCCAAAGTAACTTTCAAGTCCCTTGGATAGTGTTAATACTGTTACCTTTTAACTAAATCTAAGAGTAAAATCTAAGGTCCAGAGAGGAAGAATAAAGGTGATTGATCATAGAATTTGAGTGCTAAGACTAGAATCCTAGGCTGCTGAATTCAAACTAAAAATTCAAAAAAACTTATTTAATCTTAACTTACTCTATTATCATCTATTTTTCTAAAGCAGGAAAATTGCTAGTGAATCCATAACAAATTTCATTATCTCTGCAAAACCTAATAGTGCAATGTTTCTTCTACTGAGAAGTGGAATAGCTACACTCCCTTCTTTACTGTCATCTGTTCTTCTTTGAAAAGGTCATTAGCTACATCTGGGGTCTCCATTACTCAGAATAGCCAACTGATAGATATCAAAGGTCATCTGTCCTTCCAAACATATGAAAGTCAGCCATCTTTATTTGGGCACTTTAATATAATTGCCTGAGAGAGGTGCAAAAGAAAACTCAAATGACTACATTGGATTTACTGTCTCACTCTATTAGGACTTGTGTAGCATCTTTGTCCCTTAGAGGAACAAAATGGAGAGAACTAAAAATAGAGGACATTGATCTTTTCCTGGCACTAAGCTTCATGAAAAATAGCTTTTTGCAAAAAAAAAAAAAAAAAAAGCAGCTTTATTTCATCTATTTAAGTATTCCACAACATGTGTGCAACATAGTATATTTAATGCATTTCATTCCTAGTTCTGCCTTTTATTTTGTCAACACAACTTTAATATTAATGATTTATGCCAAAAAAAAAAAAAGGAGTCTGAAAATACAGAATTTGGAATAAAATGACTCACTCCTCTTTTTCTCATAGGCAGGAAGCTAACTTAAACTGATGGTAAACTGTCACTGAACATGAAAACAAAAAATAAAAGCCACTGATTTTAACAGAACTTCTACAGTGTTTATACTTGTGAAAGCCCATTTTTAGTTATTTAAAACAATTTTCTATTATAAAACACTGACATGTTTCCCTCTGTTTTCATCAGGCATATGTTCCCATTTTCTACTGGAATGTTTCCATGTACTTGTATATGATTATACCCCAATTTCTGTGTAACTCGTCTAGAATATGTAATAAGACTGCGCATTTTTGTAGTAGGAAGAGAATTCTATGTCTTATTTAATAAGAATCATATTACTCAGTGCATCCCATCAAGTTTTCAAAACTAAGAAAGGATGGACAAGTAGTCCCTGAAGATTGATAACTAACAAAGAATATCAACAATAAATTATTCCTGACGTTTAAGTCCCACCTAACTGTGCATCTAGTTTGTTTTTCTCTTAAGGTATTACCCGCGTCATGCTGTGTTAAAAGCAAAGATCCTAAAGGAGCTAGTTTCCTGCACATCCAAGCAGTGCATTTGTGATATGCCACACCCCACCTGGGTTCCCTACTCTGATTATCTTCAAGGGCTGCCTTGAGATCTGCACATTTTCATGACAGCCAGAGAAATACTTCTGAAACAATATGGGCAGTGAACATAGAACACAGAAATGCAATATTTTTGGTACAAAACATATAAGTGAAAACCCGGTTGTTAAGAGAAAAAGATTAATTGGTTGACAGGGCAGAAATGAGATTTTTGCAATACAGCCTTAAGAGAGAGACAGAAAAAGAGACAGAGAAAGTTCAACTGAAATACCCATAAACCTGGAGACATCTTGATGACAAAGGTGGGTGAAGGTTGCTGGAATCTGGACAGAGTGCCAGCTGGCTCTGCTATGCAGTGACATAGAGCAGGTCAAACTCTGTAACCTTGTGTTTCAGAAAGGGGCTAGAAAACACTTTGAGCTCAAGAAATGTGTACTACACAGACCTAACTCTGGTTTCCTGTCAAAAGCATGCAGCTGGGCTGCATCTCCAAAGTCAAGACTAAACCAGGAATGAGAATTAACATATTCATACTGTTATGGGCTAAATTCTGACCCCTAGAAAACTATGTGGAAGTCTTAACCCCTTGTACCTGTGAATACGACCTTATTTGGATATAGGGACCTACCAGGTGTTATCAAGTTAAGATGAGGTTACACTGGATTAGGGTGGTCCCTACTCTAATATGACTGGTGTCCTTATAAGAAAAGGAGAAGAGATATAAGCACATGCACAGACAAAAGACAATATGAAGACACAGGGAAATACCATGTGATTAGAATAATGTCTGTAAGTCAAGGAATACCAAAATTGCTGACAACCACCAGAAACTAGGAAGAGGAAAAAAAAAAAAAAAGGATCCTCTCTTAGAACCTTCAAGAGAGAATACAATCCTGCCAACACCTTGAATTCAGACTAATAGCCTTCAAAACTGTAAGATGGTAAATTTCTATTGTTTTAAGCCACCAAGTTTGTGGTAATTTGTTATGGTAGCACTAGGAAACCAATAGACCTGCCCTGAGAATGGGAACAAGGGGGGCAGGTGACCCTGCATTGGGAAACTGGAGAAAGTATCACGAAGCAAGCAACATGTGATCTGTACCTTAACAATAGGATAAGATTTCAATAAATTGATTGATAGAAGAAGATGGGGAGGACAACCCAGCAGACAAATACCATACGAGTAAGGGGGAGCAGGGGAGAAAGGCAGGTCATGTTTGGGAAACACCAAGATATCCAATTTTAGCATGCCACAAAATGTATATGGATTAGAGGGAATTAAGACTACAAGTGAGTTGAGGCCATATTGATCAGAGCAGCCAAAGAAGCTCAGACTTAACCCATAACTAATAAAGAGCTAGTGAACTCTTTTTGGCAAGAAGTGGTTTAATCTGAGCCACGCTAGGAAGACTAATCTGTTAGTGTATATAGGGTGGCTTAGGGAAAGGAGAAAACCTGAAAAAAAAAAAGTGAATACCAGTTAAGAATTTACTGTAGTAATTACCCGGAGCAATATTTTTACTGATACATCCCTACGGGCAAGGGAAGTAAAAGAAAAAAATGAACATATGGGATTATATCAGACTTAAAAGTATTTTCACAACAAAGGAAACCGTTAATAAAACAAAAAGGAAGCCTACTGAATGGGAGAATATATTTGCCAACGACATATCTGATAAGGGGTTAATATCCAAAATTTATAAAACACTCATGAAACTCAACACCAAAAAAAACAAACAACCCAATTAAAAAATGGGCAGAAGATATGAAGAGACATTTCTCTAAAGAGGACATACAGATGGCCAACAGGCATATGAAAAAAAGTTTAACCTCACTGGTCATTAGGGAAATGCAAATAAAAACCACAATGAGATACCACCTCACTCCAGTCAGAATGGCTATCATCAGTAAATCAACAAACAACAAGTGCTGGCGGGGCTGTGGGGAAAAGGGGCCCCTGCTGCACTGTTGGTGGGATTGCAGATTGGTGCAGCCACCATGGAAGTCAGTATGGAGGTATCTCAAAGAAATGGAAATAGAGCTACCTTTTGACCCAGCAATTCCACTCCTAGGTATTTATCCTGAAAAAACCAAGACACTTATTCAAAAAAAGTTATGCACCCCTATGTTCATAGCAGCACTATTTACAATAGCTAAGACTTGGAAACAACCAAAATGCCCATCGGTAGATGACTGGATTAAGAAACTGTGGTATATTTATACAATGGAGTATTACTCCGCTATAAAGAAGAATGAAATTGTACCATTTGCAATGATATGGATGGACCTAGAGACTATTATCATGTTAAGTGAAATAAGTCAGTCAGAGAAAGACAAATACCATATGATCTCACTCATATGTGGAATCTGAAAAACTGTATGAATGAGCAAAATAAACAGAAACTGTCTCATAGATATAGAGGAAAAATCAGGGTTGCTAATTGGGAGGAAGATGGGGATGAGGGAGAAGGGGAAGGGATTAGACAGCAAAAATAGGCAACTACAATATTGTCACTGGGATATGAAAAACAGTTTGGGGAATATAATTAATAATGTTGTAAATATTTTGTGGGGTGTCAGATGGTCATAGGTCTTGTTAGGGAGACCATTTCATGGATGGAGTAGAGGTTTGATCACTGCACTGTATACCTGAAGCGGAGGTTGTATACCTACTGTAATTGAATATATATAGATAGTCACGGGATGTGGATTATACTGTGGAAGAGAGTCAGAGGAAGAGTAATAGATATATATGATATGGGGGGGAGTGGGTGGCGAATTGGGGGTGGGGGATTGTCACTTTGAGGGGTAAAATGTATAACTATTGCACTGTGTTGTACACCTGAAACTAATTAAAAATAAATTTAAAAAAAGAATTTACTGTAGTAGTCCAAGCAAAATTAATAATAAAATATAAAATGGGATATAGGGAACAGGAAAATAACAAAAGAGACATAAGTACCAGCTTGGTAGAGAAAGAATTGATAGTTCCAGACACTTGATTTCACATGAGGATGAAAAGAATAAATGAAAGAAAACTGAATCTGGATTACTAATATGAGAGAGGCATATAAAGACAATTAAGTCAAAAGAGGTGGATTTAGGAAGGATGTGAATTTTTTTTATTCTTTCGTTGTGAAATAAACATTTCTTTAATTAGCTTCAGGTGTACAACACAGTGAAATAGTTATACTTTTTACCTCTCAAAGTGACAGCAACCCTCCCCCAATTCGCCACCCCACTCCTCCCCCCATATCATACTATCATACAATAGATATCATACTATCTATTACAATTCCTTTGACTCCCTTCCACAGTATAATCCACATCCTGTGACTATCTATATATTCAATTACAGTTGGCATACAATATTATACAACATCAGTTTCAGATATACAGTGCAGTGATCAAGCCTCTACTCCATCCATGAGAGGATGTGAATTTGAGAAGCTGATTTATGCCAGGTTAAACTGAATTTTTTTCCTACACCACGATGCTCCATTCTTGCTTGAGAAGTCTCAGAGCCAGTTTGTATCTTAGCCTGAGCTGTACAGCACTGACCAAGAAGTTGGGGGGAGGCAAAGGAGAAAAAGGGAAAAGGAAAAATAGACTAAAAACATGTTTGATAACATCTCAGTAGGGCACAAGTATGGGTCCCTGACATAATCAGAAAGCAGCCATGATGAAAGACTGAAGAAACTACAAGCCTTGATTGTGACACAGGTCCACCCTTTTCCAAAGCACTGAGCGCAGGTGCATATGTCCTGGGGAATCCTGGAGAGGGGTGGAGATGCTTACAATGGAAAATAGATCAAGGACCTACAGGGAACCCAGAGGTCAATGCTCCTTCTGATTCAAAGGGGAAAATAAAGGTTGCATAAATCCCCAAGTGAACATATTTTTATTAAGCCAGTAAGCCAGTATATATAACAAGAAACATTGTAAATACCATAACTATAAACAGGAATGTTCAAATTTCTAGGTCAAAGTTAATGTTTTAAGGGCACTAAAGCATCTAGCGATACTTGTTAAATTATACATGCTGGAAAATGATATCAACCCCATTTGATAACTCTTCTTTTTCTAAATAAAAAAAGAAATTTTCATTTGTTAAATTAATATAGATGCAGAAATTTCTAACCAGAAGAAGAATGTGTTACAGATCATGCTAAAGGGAAATTGTGGCCTCCTTCACTTAATAGCATCTACTATAGACCGTACACTGTCTGGCACTGAAGTGAGCAAAAAAAAATACAAGGCCCATGCCTGCTTGGGACTGTACACAAAAAAATGAGGAAACCATCAAATGAGCAAATTAAAAAAAAAAAGGAGCTGTGATAGAAAATCACAGGTAAGAGTCATCTACTTACTTTAGATAGGATGGGTATGGGAACCCTCTCTGAGGAGATGACATGTAAGCTGAGATTTAGGATGAGAAAGAACCACCCATTAGAAAAACTGGAAGAGAGAATGTTTCTGCCAAAATTAATAGTGAGAAAAACTCTAAGACAAGAAAGCCCTTAGCATGTTCAAGGAACTGAAGGAAAAGACCATTCCAGATGGCACAAAGTGAGGGAGGGTGAGAAAGTCCCAAAATGAAGCTGCAAAGAACAGCAGGAGCAAGACTGAGCATGCCTGCAAGGCCATCATAGAGTGGGAACTATTTCTGAGCACAAAGTGAGCCTGAAGAAGAATTTTAAACTGAAAACATGATAAAATTTTCTCACTTAAAAATTAATCTTTTTTGCCACATAAAGAATAAATAGCACAGAGGTTGGCAAACTCTAGGAACTCAGTAAGTGGCAAGAATAAAAGATAGGAGATATGGCAGAAGGCTTTTTGAATAATTCAGGTGAGAAGTGAGGAAATGGGGGAAAGTGGACATATTCAAGAGATATTTGAGATTAAAAACTGACAGGAATTAAGGACAGACTGAAATAGAGGGGTGATAAAGAGAGGGAAATTAGGAATGATTCCCAGCGTAATGATTTGGGCCAACTGGTTACATGATAGTGCCATTAACCAAGATGGAGAAGAAGGAGCAAGTTTGGGAGAGGCCAGGCTCACCGGCCAGGCTGAACCTGAAAAGTTGCCAGGAGCCTCTTGTTCTAGATGAACATTTGGGGCAGAACTCTACTAAATGTCTTCATTCCCTCACTGCTGACCCACCATGCTGCCACCAAAAGCAGCCGGTGAAATCCCTTCCTCCAGCAACATCCCTCCTGCACAATCTACTGAGAAAGCTTAACATCTTGCACACTATAAAGGGAAGATGCTTAAAGGAATTCTGTTCTCCATCATAGCACATATTGAAAGCCAATGTGGAATTTAAATGCAATAAACTATAAATGGCATACTGCAACTTGTCAATGTTGAAACAGCCTGAGACCCCGAATGACTGCAGGTCCACCACCACTCGGAATGCTTGCCACCGAAACGTTACATGAGAGTGAAATAAATTTTTGTATTCTTTGAGCCACTTGCAGGGGGAGGCTCTTTGCAATAGCAGTTTGGTTTTTAATCCTCCGTCAGTAGTCAAATGTGTCAGTTTTTCCAACCTGGCTTAGGAAGGTCCTCTAACATTGATTTAAAAACTCATAGTGGGTAATTATCCAGTGAGGGAAATACCAGTCAAAAGAGAACAAACATTGCCTTGGTCATGACTAGTTGCCAACTACTTCCTGTTATGGACAAGCAAAAAAGGAAAGGAAAGACAAAGGCGAGTTATATTATAAAGAGGCGTGAACACTAACCACTCTAGCTCCTTTGAGTAGTTTCTGTGAATACTTTCCAAAAATACAGACTTAAAGCACCTGCAGAAAGAGAGAGATCTAATATAAAATAATCACAATAATTAGTTCTCCTAGCAGACTGAATGTCTTTACCACTCTCTAGAAACATTTGTTAATTAAGCAAGAGGCTTCAGCATCTGGCAACATGGAAGTTATAGTTCAGTATAGTTCTACAGTGTCTTCCTCCAGAAATTATTCCTCTGCATTATAACTCAGGTCTAACATTATGATTGTCCTGTGTATAGATAAAGCTGACTCCATTTTAAAACTAATCCTCCTGAGCCCTGCTCCCTCTCCCCTATTTCTCCGGTGGATTTTGGAATTTCCAAAGAGGCTTCTGGCTAATCCGGAGCTACCATCAATCCTTCTTCCACCAGTTAGCGCTTCTTCTGAGACAAGGTGCTGTATCTATCTTTTAGCTCACCCTGCCACCAGAGCCCCCACATCTGGTCCTTTTGTTTCGGTCCATCATCCCTGCATTCCTCTCAGAGGAGTACATAAGTCTCTTTCTTAGGGAGATATAAAACAGTTGGTCTTGGGTGGGGTGAGTAGTGCAGGGATTTGTTTTGTCCTGCTGCTGCCCAAGACTGTGTCTCTGTAAGTAAATTCCCTACTAAAACTCTTTAAACCGGCACACTGGACTTGTCTGCGTCTTTTTTTGCCCTCTCAGATCCTTTGGCATTTGGGGGGCCGCTTTTATATGGCCTTTTCACAGAACATCCTGTCCTGTGAAAAGCTAATTATATTCTCTCCATGTATTCTCCACCGTCCTCCTTTCCTCTAGCATCATTTTCTCTTTTGTGAGTAAGGAGCATGGCCTGATAGATAAAGTCCGCCAACAGTTATGGCTGTGCTGTGTATGCACATTGTATTGGCTAGCCACTGTGGGAACATACATAGGAAAAACAGACCCCCACCCAGATCCAGAGGCATTATGGGTAATCAGGAAATTTGAACCAAACGTGCAGAAAACAGGCCAGAAGAACTAATCACTGATTAAAGCTCCAGTCGTAAAACGTGCCCACCAGCTGAAAGAACAATGAAGGGCTACGGGATGAATACGTTTTTCACCTCCCCTTTCCTGCACATGGCAAAGAAATCATAGAACACTATGTGGAAATGCTGACTAATTCACGCCACCAGAAGACCAGGCAATAGTTGGAATTTGATAATTACTTGAAGATGGGTAGTGACAAACGTCATTGAATTTCATAAATTTGTTACGTTTCAGCTATTTGTTCTAAACAACAATGTAAAACCCACTAGCAAATAGCATCATTCTCACTATTGTTTTGTTGTGTTCTGGAACCCTCTTCTGGAAATTCAGGCTTCAGTTTGGGAGTAATAGAAAACAGAATCACCTACTATAGCCCCAATATTTTAGTCACATCTTCACACCTTTGTACCTTCCTCCCTGGAGGGATTCCTGTGTCTCTGACCCCACCCCCTGCCTAGTGAAATCCTACTATACTATCCTTCAAGACTCAGTTCAAATGTAACTCTTCTGCAGGGTCTTTTCTGAGTTCCTCTAAATAGAATTAATTCCTCCAGCATGAGTGTTGTCATGGTGCTTTGGACACATCATTTACTATATGTCTTCATTGCCTGCTAAACTGTGGCAAGGATTTGGTGTGAAGTATATACATACACCCATATATACACCTATGTTTTACATGTATACGTTTTTACATATACACGTATATGCCTATATGTCTACTGCATGGCATTTGTATGTGGCCAATAAAAGTTTATTAAATGAATCAGTATTTCACTTTTGCTATATTGCCTCTATTTTCTAATGTCAGGACTTCAAATTCTTAAACTATTTCACTAAGAGGCTAATAACATTCCAGTAAAATAGTGTGTTGGTTTGGAGCAATGTTAATTGTCCCTCCGCAGTCTGATCAGCATTCTTGACTGTGGTGGGTTATGTCCTGGAGGTGCGCTGCCCTCTGCTGGTGTCCTTTTGAACATGCACAAACGTGGTACCTACAGTACAAGGCTGGTGGTTGTTTAGCTGGTGGTTCTAATACCCCTGATGTGCTGAACAGCAGCTAACCATATGTTCATAAACTATTTACAGAAGGCCAGTAGTGCGGAATGTTCACTTTCATTTCACAGTCTGTGAAGGTCGGGCAGGATACCAAATAAGAAATAAAGGCATAAATTTCTTTATAGGTGTTTTATAGGGGGGTCCTGAGTTGCCTTAAATATTAGTAACATTTTTATTATGCCCATAATTGTAGGTGGCATCATGCCAATCTTGCCAGGACCACATACTGTACCAAAGAAATATAAAATATGAAAGCCACCATAATTCCATGGTCCCAGAGAAAGTAAAGAGCCTCAAGTAACTGGTGACCCCAATCTTTGATTCTATAAAATTATAAAATAAATGTGTATTTATTGACTTAAAATGCATTAATAATAAATTAAGTTAAAACAGTATAATGCACATAGAATGTGCATGTATATTATATAGATATATATAGATATACACATATATGGTATGTTTCTAATTTTGTACTACACATTTCATATGCATAGATTTGTAGGAAGAAAGGTCAGGAATAATATATCAAAGTGCTAATGACTAATCAATGGATAGCAAAATTTTTAGCTGCTCTTAATTTATCTTTTTTATCTCTATTTTTTCTGAAATAATCATGAATTACTAGAGTAATGAAAAAAGAAGATAAAAAAAACTCATAATGTTACTAGGGAAAGCACTGATAAGACCAGAAGTCAAAAATTAAACTATTCTGCCTAGTGCAAGTGAAAGATGCACCTTCTGAAGTGAACATCACTAAGAGAAACACATCTTTAGCTACCAATTAACAGGAAGCAATGTGCTGAACCCCAGAAGGCTGTCCCTCTTTGGGAGCACACTCTGTGAAGCATGGTTCAGCCCCATTTACGTGGCGGTTAATCATTAAGCCAGTCTGTTCTTCATTAAGAAGCCAATGAAGTCAGGACCACAATTGCTCTAGAAATATGGCTTGCTGAAAAACTGAGTTATTCCAAAAAGGAACCAAACTATAGGCACTTGAATAGCCTATGAGTGCTCAGGAAAGGGGGGAAGTGGCATGAACACTTGGCAAAGAAAGCTCAGCAATTTTCTTTTTAATTATTGAGATAAGAAAATGAGTTTGGTTTCATTTAGCTGTTCAAATAGAAATCTATTTAAATATTTAAATAGAAAAGCCTCCTGGTCTACCAGCCTGCCCTCCTGTAACAGATATGGCCTTTTCACAGAGCTAAATTTTATAGTAGATTTGGTTTGGGAAACTTCTATTTTATGGGTTAGAAATTGATTTCAAGAGCCTTCAGCAGAGTAAAACACACACAACTGTGTATTTGCTTTGGGGGTAAGTCCACACTCCCTTGAAGTACAAACTAAATCTCCTGCTGGTAAATGCGAGGATGGTTGGCGTTTTGAATTGCTTCTCTTAGAGATGTGGTCCTGATAATCTCTTTCACAAACCATTAAGGATCCAAATCCTCCCCTTACTTCCCAGACATCATGCTGCAGTTTTCCTCCTTTCTATGGGGGCAAATAAAATTCAACAACATCAAAGCAATAAATAGTTGTATGTGCCTACCTGCTGTCCCCAGTGAAAATTTACCCTCCCAGGTAAGTCGCCATCATCAGACAAATCATGCTGCTCTCATCTATAACAAAATCCATTCCAGAATTTAAAGATTTGTCTTAAATTTTATACCCTTCAAGAAGCAAACCCATAAAAAGGGGGAAGGGAGCCTGTCACAGCATGTAAACCATCAGCCTTTTTATGCTTCCAGGGCTTAACTTTGTCTAGAATATCCAGCCCATTTTTTCATCCAGCAAATTCTTTTGACCTTGAAGTTCTGTTAACTGCCGATATCTCTGTCTCCCCTAAAAATGTAAGTTTCAATCATTCTCTGATCATTGTTCCCAGTTGCCTTGTACATACTTTGGGCAGAGCTCTAACACTGTATTTCAATTTTTTGTTTACATGTCTGTCTTTCCCTTTAAACTGTGAGTTCCCAAGGAAACAGACTGTCTCTCATCATGGTATTCCCAGTACCGACTGTTCAATAAATAAATATTGAATGAATTAATAAATGAGTGTAAGAACCCCACAGAACCCAATTTGCTTGTATACTTTTACAAGTACAATAGGGAGATGAACAGATCCAAAAAGACAGTTTGAGAGCTTTATCTTGACTCTTTTTACAGTGATAAAATAGAATTGAACAAGTACTATGTTAATTAATACTTAACAGAATGGCATTTATTAATATTTCTATAAAGGGTAGTGTGAAAGTAGCAATTTTCACTTCAGGGGTTCTCATAGGGAAAATTGGCTTTTCAAGAAAAAAAAAGTTGATTTTCTAGCAGTTCAAATTTCCTTTAACCAAATTCAGTTAAACCAACACAGCCAGCCAAGAACTGTTCCACATTTTGTCACCCCAATGAATGTGATTTTTTTTTTTTCCTGCTAGGTTGGTCTGAACTTTCCCACATTGCTTTCGTCATCTGTGTGTGCCATAAATGGCTGAGGGCGGGGGGACCCAGATATAAAGCAGATTCAACAGTAAGAGATCTTGTACATTTTTAATGCTCCCAGTTAATTTAGCCTTTCATTTTATTTAATCATATCTCTTGCTTGAGAATCTTATACCTGCATAATCATGAATTGTACATTTCCCCTGAACACTTCTCTGTTATTTTTCCTAAACAATCCACACGTAAATTTCTTCCCATGACCTTTGTTTTTAAGTTTAACTTTGTCTACCTCCTGCTAACGAACAAGCAAGTTGAGAAAGATAAAGTCACTCTTTCAAGTCCATTTTACCACAAAATGCATTCCACAAGCTGGCGCAAAACCATCTACAAACCAAGGGAAGTGCCAAGGCTGATAACTGAGCAAAGGTCCACACTGTCAATAATCCATGACTTGATTTGTTCACCTGTGAAGTCATGGTTTGGTGTTTGGTAATGCAAAGCGAATGGCATTCTCATAGTTCAGTTAAGGGGGAAAACAGTTTAATCTCTATCACTTGAGTATTTGGATGAACATCGCTCATCCTGAACAGTGCAAGTAGAAATGTCAAATTGAAAGTCTTCGCAACAGCTATTGTCCATCCTTTAGAGGCAAAAGGGTATGCTTGCCTGTATTGACACTTCTGTTTTTAACTTACAGGTTTCTTTAACCTGTTAATCTCTAAAAGTCTATGGCTAATTTCATGGCTCAGGCAGTTGGTACATCCAGTTTTGTTAAACTTAGCAAAATGATCATTTATGCTTGTGTGTACTCTCATTCCCAATGCTGAGTTTATGTTAAATACCCTCTGGATGTGTGCTAAGATCTCCTAATGAAGTGTTTCCAAAAATCAATCTTTTGGTGTACTGATCAGAGAGCAATGGGATTTGACATACGATTTTATCTGTGATAGACACAAGACAAAGCCTTTGATAGTGTCAAAACAGAAAAGATTGTTGAATATGAAATGTCTTTAATGTCCTAAACTACATGCTAACAGATTAGCTTTTACTCTGCAGACATGGGTGAATGCACCCCATGTGTGCATCTGTGACTGTCAACCAAATAGGATTCCATTCCAATTTAGGATTATTATATAAAGTTGGAGTTTTTGCCAAAGCTGTGTGGGGTTGTAAATGGAACAAAAATACTGAAATGAAGAAGAAATTCTACAATCTGAATTTAGAAACCAAAACAACAACAACAACAAAAAAACAGATGTGCTGAAATATTAAATATGATGGACAGGATAGCATTAATCTTGTTTTCATACTTATTTCCCCCTTGGAAAATTTCTTTGCAAAGTCAGATTTACCCGAGGAGAGTCCCTGTTGTGTTATCAAAATTCAAAAGGCTTATATAGATAGAAGCCACATAAGAGAATATTCAATGGAAATATTTGGTAGGTGGCAATATTTGGGGTTTAAACTAATACTAAGATGTGAAACACTTTGATATATCATAAATTGAATATATGGCTTATCAAATTAGCAAAATGTTTACTTTTAATAATGCTTGAAGTTAATACTGCAGCTACTGTACTTATGAATAATTTAAATTTTAATTTACATATTTAATCATTTCTGTCTAAAAAACAGTAGTGAAATGCAATGTTAGGTTGACTGTTTCTCTGATTTCCATGTAAATTACCAGTGTTAGTAAATTTGCTTGTCACTTAGTACAATGGAGAATTTAATTACTGAATATTTCTATGTTTTTGTATGAATCTTATAAGCTTTTCTGGAGGAAAAACTGTGTACAAATATAGTATCTAATTCCTTTGACAATCTGGAGTAGCGGTTATTTTTTAAAATCTAATAAAATGCATTGATTATATAAACAAAAATAAAGCCTCTCAACTAACTATATTATTTCAAATGCTTATTTTCTTTTTTTTTATTGTAAATAACATCATGTTAGAAGCCAAATACATTTTCCTCTACATTTTGCTCAGTGCATTTGGCATGTTTGTTTTAGATAAGATCCCATTTAATTTAGTTGAGATTCCTGTTCTTAAAGGAAATGGGCTGGGGGAGGTGAGAAGGGAATAACAGAACTATCCTTAGGATTGTTGAACTTGAGGTGACAAAACAACAGATGGTCAATTATCTTTATAAGCCTGATCCTGAGAACAGAGGGGAAAACCTGTGCCCCAAAGAAGGCAAGCCCAGAGGTCATCAAAGGGGGAAAATACTCACAGACATCAAGGTGAGCCAAAGACCACACTGTAACAGACTTTTATGAGATATGGGCCACATCCTGTCACCACCCTTTTCAATCTTTACAAGAAGAACTACCAAGTGATTTCTGGTCAAGATGGTAGAATAGGTACACTGTCCTTAGCTCCTCTCAGGACCAAATCAAAATTACAACTAAACTACAGAAAAACCATTACTGAGAATCACCTGAAGTCTAGCTGAACTGAAGTCCTACAACTAAGTACATACAGAAGAAGCCACCTCGCAACTGGTAGGAGAGGCAGAGATACAGAACAGGCTGGTCCCACACCCACGTGTGACCATTAAAAATCAGAGGGATATTTTGGCTGTGGAGGTACCCACCCACACCAGGAGCAAGGGGTCCCAGCCCCACATCAGGCTTCCAAGCCCAGGGTTCCAGTGCCAGGGAGAGAAATCTCCATAATTTCTGACTCTGAAAACTAGTGGAGATTGTGGCTGAGTGAGACAAGGGCAGCTGGAGTCCAAAGTGTTCCTCTTAAAGGGCCCACACACAGACTTACTCACTGATGGACTCCCTCACTCTGAGCTCCAGAGCTGGGGCAGCAGCTTGAAAGGTACTAGGGACATACACAGAGGAACTGAGTTATCTGACTTCAAGGCAAGGGTTGAAGATGCAGTTTTATTCCAGATAGAACTGCTGGCAGAATCCAATATTTCCTAAATAAGCCCTCCTCCCTCCCAGCATGCAGATGTGGGCAGCCACCATATCTGAGTCCCCATCAAACTAACACTATTTGCCCTGCCTTAGTCAATCCCTGACACCATGCCCCAACCAACTTGCAGCTTTTCCATAAAAATGGCCTATCTTGGCTCATGCTGGAGACTTCCTTAAAATCTCGCAAAGGTTCAAAAAACCCAAACAAGTAGCATATTTCATACATTCAGCGGGTTCCATACTTCTGACTGAATAGCCCTAAGACCAGCACTGGTGGCAGCCAGACTGTTTGCAGCTTGGCATCTCAATGTATCTCTAATTCAGCACTGGGGGCGGCTATTTGTGGATTGCTTTGTGGCTTACACCAGCTGGATCTGGGCAGGGCACAGACTTTGGCTAAACTTGGCCTATGGCAGGGCCACCCCCAAGAGGCCCCAGAGCTGGCATGCCTAGTGACCAGTTTCAGACCAGGCCAAATAATCATCTAGCTGTCTCTCAGGATGACATACCTAAAAGGCAGACTGAGCAGGCACCTGCTAAAGCAAATCCTCCTTCATAGGGTCAGCCCCTGCACAACATCTCCTCCACTATAGTGACAGGTAGTCCTCACAAACTATCTTCCCCAGAGTCAATCACTTCCACTGATGTGCAAACAGCAACCTAGGCTCAACTACAACAGGAGGGCACACACATCCCACACAAAGGACACAATTGGACTACCCAACTTAGGTGACAAGAAAGCCATAGAGCCCTACAGCATACCGACTAGATAAGGACATGCTACTAAGACCAAAGATATAGCAGCCCTACCTAATACATAGAGACAGACACAGGGAAGCAACCAAAACGGGGAAACAGAGAAACGTGTCCCAAATAAAAGAAAAGAACAAAGCTCTAGAAAAAGAACTACACAAAATGGAGAAAAGCAATTTACCAGATGAAGAATTCAAAACACTGGTTATAAGGATGCTCAGTGATCTCAGGGAGAATCTCAACAAAGAGATAAAAAACATAAAAATGGAGACAGAAAACATAAAAAAGAATGAGTCAGAAATGAAGACTACAATAACTGAAATAAAGAATAGAGGGAATCAACAGGTTAGATAAAGCAGAGGACTGAAACAGCAATTTAGAAAATAAGGTAGCAGAAAACACCCAATCGGAACAACAAAAAGAAAAAAGAATCCAAAACAAAGAGGATAGTTTAAGGGGCTTCTGGGACAATATCAAGTATACCAACATTCACATCATAGGGGTACCAGAAGAAGAGAGACAGGAAGGAATTGAAAAACTATTTGAAGAAATAATGACTGAAAATTTCCCTGACCTGTCAAAGGAAATAGACATACAAACCCAGGAAGTGCAGAGTCCCAAACAAGATGAACCCAAAGAGGCCAACACCAAGACATAATGTAATTAAAATGCAAAAGGTTAAAGATGAAGAGAAAATCTCAAAAGCAGCAACAGAAAAGCAATTAGTAACCTACAAATGAGCTCCATAGGACTATCAGCTGATTCCTGAACAGAAACGTTTCAGGCCAGAAGGGATTGGCAGGAAATATTCAAAGTGATGAAAAACAAGGACCTACAACCAGGATTACTCTACCCAGCAAAGCTATCACTTAGAATCAAGGAACAGATAAAGAGCTTCCCAAACAAGAAAAAGCTAAAGGAGTTCATTGCCACCAAACCAGTATTACAAGGAATGTTAGAGGGACTTCTTTAAGACCAAAAAAAAAAAAAAAAAAATCAAAATGCGAATAAAGACAATAACTACATATTTATCAACAATTTACTTACAATGTAAATGGATTAAATATTCCAATCAAAAGACATAGGAGGGCTGAATGGATAAGAAAACAAGACTCTTACATATGCTTCCTACAAAAGACTCACTTCAGATAGAAAGATACACACAGAAACTGTAAGTAAACAGATGGAAAAGTATATTTTATGAAAATGGAAATGAATAAAAATAAAAAAACTGGGGTACTTATACCAGACAAAATAGACTTTAAAACAAGAGACAAAGAAGAACCCCGTAATCCTACTTCTAGGTATTTATCTGAAGAAATCCAAAACGTTACTTTGAGGGGACATTTGCATCCATATGTTCATTGATGCATTGTTTACAATGGCCAAGATGTAGAAAAAGTCTGGGCATCTTTGATAGATGAATATATAAAGAGTATGTGGGATAAATCACTGCGCGAGGGGCAAGATGGCGGCTGTGAGGAGGGCTCCATGAAATCTCCCCTGGAAATATCCACAATTTGAACTTCTAATACGCTTCAAAGAGACATCTACTCATCACACAGAGCAACTAAGAGTTCCACACAAGGATTGCTGGAAGGTGGGCAGGCCGGGCGAGTAGGGGAAGAAGGCAGCGAAACGAGTGAGGTGCAGCCCGCACCCGCACCTGCTGAGTCACGGTGAGTGTTCCCCCGGCTTGCTCCCTGCGGCCCGCGGCTCGCCTAGAGTTCAGCAAGAGCGCGTTGGTTTGCAGTCTGAGGCAGAAGCTCAGGCCGGGCAAGTGCGGGAGGAGAGAGAGGAGACGACTATGCAGAGGTACGAGCTGCACCCGCGGCTCGCCGGGTCCCCAGGAAGCAGGGTGCAGAGCCCCGCAGCGACAGGGCAAGATCAACCCCTGCACCCTCCCGGTTCAGGGATCAGTCTCTGTGCCCACCGGGTCCCGCGGAGCACAGAAGCCTGAAACCCAGGAGCAGGGGAAAACAGAGGACTCGCCCGCGGAGAGTCAGCACGCGCCAGGCGGAGACGCAGGTCCCCAAGAGACGCGGAGCGGGGATCTTAGCCACACGGTAGGATGCGTGCAATTCCCTAAATCCCGGCAGACCCTTTGTGAGAGCAGCAGGAACTCCGCTGGAGCATAAGAGGCAAAGGCCTTAGCTTAAAACAGTGTTGGAACTGTGGCTTTGTTTATTTTTATGTTTTTTTTTTTTTCCTTTTTCTACTCTTGAACAGAGAGCAAAAAAAAACCCGATAACCCACCCACTCCCACAAACTTTGGCCCCTGCCAAGACAGAGTCTGAAACTGACTCCTGAAGGGAGCAATAGGGGCAGACTAGGAAGAATATTCCTACCTGCAGGGGGTTGGGAATTTCCACCCCAGTAAAGGCTGCAGAGTGAGACTACCTACCCCGCCCCCACCTTTAGGCAAGGCTTGGGAGGCAGGGCAGGTTCACCTGCTGAGGCACTAATTAACATATTCTTAGCAGCAGGCTTTTGGTAGTGAGGAATTCTTTAATTCTCCAAGCTGTCAACCCAAAGGGTGCCCAGAGACACTCATTGAGCCTTTGGGGGTGCAGCCTGCCTTGGGACAGGCAAAAGCAAAAAGGCAGTGACTTTGTGAAAACCACCAATCACACGTCACAACCACACTCAAGTACAGCAGACCTGCAGTGCCAGGATCACGCTAGGCATCAGGTGACTTACTGTTCCCACAAGACGCACAGGAATTTTTGTACAGCAGAAGACAAACTGAAGAGAGCTTGGTGGACTTTAGCCAAGACCGGCACGGGTTTTTTTGGTTTGTTTGGTTTTATTCTGTTTTGTTTTCCCTTTGTTGGCTGCTTATCTTGGTTGTTTTTGGTTTTTATTTCTATTTCATTCTTATCATTTTGTAGTTTTTAATATATATATATATATATATATGAATATATGTCCATATATATGGGTGTGTAGACAAATATATATATATTTTTTTCTTTTTCTTTTTCTTTCTTTTCTTTTTCTTTTTTCCCCACCCTCACTTTCTCTCTTATTTTATTCATTCTTCTCACTGCTATACTTTTCCTCTTTTCCTTTTTTCTGCAAATTTTATTTTTTTAATTTTTATTCTTACTTTTTTTATTATTATTATTTTAGTTTATTTTTATTTTTTATTTTTTAGGTATAGCTAATCGGTTTCTCATGTTTATTCTATTTTTTATTTTAGGGTATTGTATTTTATTTTGTTTCCTCTTCTGTTATTATTGTGTGTGTGGATTTTGTTTTGTTTCTGTTTTTTTTCTTCATTAGTATGATTGATATTTCTATACAAGTTGACTGTAGTTTGATGGTTGGTTTTTTTCAATTGTGCGAGCATTGGGTTTCCTTTGGTGGCTGCGGAGGTTGTTCTTGTTGATCTGTTATGCTCTAAAATCACTCTGCAGCAGTGGGTCCAAACAAACAGACACAAGAATCATCATACCCGGAGGCCAACTTTAGATAAAACCAGAGCATTTCTGGGTTTGACATACAAGAGTCACACCCAAAAGGAAGTTGCTACAGGTACTAGGGCCCATAGGGTCCAAGTTTCATCAGAGGGGTCAATCCTCTCACAGCAGCTCATAAACTGCAGATCCTCACAGCTAATCAATCTGGGAGTTAATCCCACCTACTGACAAACCAAAAGTAATCAAAACTAAAACTTCAACAAGTGAGGACGCATGATGCAAGGAACACCTCAGATACAAGCACAGGAGAATAGGGAGACTGAGTAATTCAAATATAAAGGACACACACCATATAAGTTTACCCAGAAAAGACTGAGAAACCTGGAGGATCTATCTGTTATGTTGAAGCAAACACAAAGAGTAAGCCAGAAGGGGGAGACAAAGAAACACAACACAAATAAAAGAACAGAAGAAACTTCCTGAATCAGTGGAAATAGAGGAAATAGAGGTAACCAACCTATCAGAGACAGAGTTCAGAACACTGATTATTAGAATGTTCAAGGAAATTAATGAAAATATAAAGAAGGATAGAGAAATCATGAAAAGCAACCAGCTAGAACTTAAGAACACAATTACTGAATTAAATAACAAACTTGATGGAATCACTAGCAGATTGGATGAAGCAGAAAATCGAATCAGTGACTTAGAAGACAAAATAGCAGAGATCACCCATGCGGAACAACAAAAAGAAAAAAGAATGAAAAACATGGAAAATAGTTTAAGAGAGCTGGGGGACAACATCAAACGCAATAACCAATGGGTCATTGGAGTACCAGAAGGAGAAGAGAGGGAGCAAGGGATTGAGAATATATTTGAAGTAATAATGTCTGAAAACTTCCCTAACCTGGCAAAGCACATTGAAATACAAGCTCAGGAAGTGCAGAGAGTTCCAACCAGGATGATTCCAAACAGGCCCACTCCAAGACACATTATAGTGAAAATGGCAAGGGTTAAGGACAAAGACAGAATCCTTAAAGCAGCAAGGAAAAGGCAGCAAGTTACTCACAAGGTTACCCCCATAAAATTATCAGCTGACTTTTCTAAGAAACTTTGCAGGCCAGAAGGTAGTGGCAGGAGGTTTTCAAAGTGATGAAAAAAAAAGGCCTACAACCGAGATTGCTGTATCCAGCAAGGTTATCATTTAAAGTTGAAGGCGAGATAAGGAGCTTTGCAGAAAATAATAAGTTAAGGGAATTCATTACCACCAAGCCAGCTTTGCAGGAAATGCTAAAAGGCCTTCTTTAAGAGGCCGGCCGAGTGGCGCGGTGGTTAAGCGCTGGCCTCGGAAGCCAGCGGCCCCGGTTCGGTCCCACATGTGAGGGCCAGTGACACTGCCCTCAAAAAAAAAAAAACAACAACAATAAAAGGCCTTCTTTAAGTAGAAGAGAAAAACAACCTATGAAAGCCTACGAACACAAATAAGAAAATGGCAATAAATACACACCTATCAATAATCACATTAAATGTAAATGGATTAAATGCTCCAATAAAAAGACATAGTGTGGCTGAATGGATAAGAAAGCAAGACCCCAGCATATGCTGTATACAAGAGACTCACCTCAGATCCAAAGACTCATACAGGCTGAAAGTAAAGGGATGGAGGAAAATATTTCATGCAAATGGTACTGAGAAAAAAGCTGGAGTAGCGATACTTATATCAGATAAAATGGACTCTAAGTTGAAGAATATAACAAAGGACAAAGAAGGATACTTCATAGTAATGAAGGGATCGATCCAACAAGAGGACATAACTCTAGTAAACATCTATGCACCTAACATAGGAGCCCCGAAATATATAAAACAGATATTGTCAGACATAAAGACAGAGATCAACAGTAACACTATCATAGTAGGGGACTTCAACACCCCACTGTCACTAATGGACAGATCCTCCAGACAGAAAATCAATGTGGAAACAGCGACCTTAAATGACACATTAGATCAGCTGGATTTAACAGACATTTTCAGAGCATTTCATCCCGAAGCTACAGAATATACGTTCTTTTCAAGTGCACATGGAACATTTTCTAAGATAGACCACATGTTAGGCCACAAAACAAGTCTCAATAAATTTAAGAAGATTGAAATCATCTCAACTGTATTCTCTGACCACAATGCTATGAAACTAGAAATCAATTATAAGAAGAAATCCGGGAAGCTGACAAATAAATGGAGGCTAAACAATATGCTATTAAATAGTGAGTGGGTCACAAATGAGATCAAGGAGGAAATCAAAAGATACCTCGAGACAAACGATAATGAAAACACCACGACCCAATATCTCTGGGATGCTGCGAAAGCAGTCCTAAGAGGGAAGTTTATAGCAGTGCAGTCCTACCTAAAGAAGGAAGAAAAATCTCAAATCAACAAGTTATCCTTACACCTAAGGGAACTGGAAAAAGAACAGCAAAAGAGGCCCAAGGGGAGTACAAGAAAGGAGATAATAAAGACCAGAGCAGAAATAAACAATATAGAGAACAGAAAAACAATTCAAAAGATCAATGAAACCAAGAGCTGGTTCTTGAGAAGATAAACAAAATTGACAAACCTCTAGCCAGGCTCATCAAAAAAAAAAAAAGAGAGAGGACTCAAATTAGCAAAATCTGGAATGAAAGAGGGGAAATGACTACAGACATCACAGAAATACAAAAAAATCTAAGAAATTACTATGAGCAACTATATGCCAACAAATTTGACAATCTGGAAGAAATGGATAATTTTCTAGAAGCATACAACCTTCCAAAGCTAACGCAAGAAGAAACAGAAAATCTAAATACCCTGATTACTACCAAGGAAATTGAATCAGTAATTGACAAGCTCCCAAAAAACAAAAGCCCTGGACCAGACGGCTTCATAAGTGAATTTTATCAAACATTCAAAAAAGAACTATCACCTATTCTTCTCAAACTATTCCAAAAAATCCAGAAGGAGGGAAGGCTCCCAAACTCTTTCTATGAAGCCACTATCACCCTGATTCCAAAACCAGATAAAGACATCACAAAAAAGGAAAACTACAGGCGAATCTCCCTGATGAATATAGATGCAAAAATTCTCAATAAAATATTAGCAAACAGAATTCAGCAATATATTAAGATCATACATCATGATCAAGTGGGATTCATCCCTAGTGCGTAACGCTGGTTCAACATCTGTAAATCAATTAATGTGATGCACCACATCAACAAAATGAAGGATAAAGATCACATGGTCTTTTCAATAGATGCAGAAAAAGCATTTGACAAAATCCAACAGCCATTTATGTTAAAAACCCTTAGCAAAGTGGGAATACAGAGATCATATCTCAACATAATAAAAGCCATATATGATAAACCTACAGCTAACATCATACTCAATGGGGAAAAGCTAAAACCATTCCCCTTAAGATCAGGAACAAGACAAGGCTGTCCACTTTCTCCTCTTTTATTCAACATAGTGCTGGAAGTTCTCACCACAGCAATCAGACAACAAAAAGAAATAAAAGGCATCCAAATTGGCAAGGAAGAAGTAAAATTGTCATTATATGCAGATGACATGATACTGTATATAGAGAACCCCAAAGACTCCATCAAAAAACTATTGGAACTGATAGACGAATTCAGTAAAGTAGCAGGATATAAAATCAATGCTCAGAAATCAGTGGCATTTGCATATACCAATAATAAACTAATGGAAAGAGAAATTAAGAAAACTGTCCCATTTACAATTGCGTCAAGAACTATAAAATACCTAGGAATAAATTTAACCAAAGAAGTGAAAGATCTGTACTCAGAAAATTATAAGACACTGAAGAAAGAAATCATAGAAGATACAAATAAATGGAAACACCTACCATGCTCATGGATAGGAAGAATTAATATAGTTAAAATGTCCATACTGCCTAAAGCAATATATAGATTCAATGCAATTCCTATCAAACTACCAAGGGCATTTTTAACAGAAATAGAAAATATAATCCTAAAATTGATATGGAATCATAAAAGACCCAGAATAGCCTCGGAAATTCTGAGAAATAAGAACAAAGTCGGGGGGATCACGCTACCAGACATCAAAACCTACTAGAAGGCCACAGTAATCAAGACAGTTTGGTATTGGCATAAAAACAGGCACATCGATCAGTGGAACAGAACAGAGAGCCCAGAAATAAATCCAGGCATTTACGGACAGTTAATCTATGACAAGGGAAGCAAGAATTTACACTGGAGTAAAGATAGTCTATTCAATAAATGGTGCTGGGAAAATTGGACTGACACATGCAAAAAAATGAAACTGGACCACTTCCTTACGCCTTATACAAGAACAAATTCAAAATGGATTAAAGACTTAAATGTAAGACTTGAAACCATAAAAATCCTAAAAGAAAATATAGGGAGTACATTTGCAGACATTACCCAGAGCAATATTTTTACTGATACATCCCTACGGGCAAGGGAAGTAAAAGAAAAAATGAACATATGGGATTATATCAGACTTAAAAGTTTTTTCACAACAAAGGAAACCATTAATAAAACAAAAAGGAAGCCTACTGAATGGGAGAATATATTTGCCAATGATATATCTGATAAGGGGTTAATATCCAAAATTTATAAAACACTCATGAAACTCAACACCAAAAAAACAAACAACCCAATTAAAAAATGGGCAGAAGATATGAAGAGACATTTCTCTAAAAAGGACATACAGATGGCCAACAGGCATATGAAAAAAAGTTCAACCTCACTGGTCATTAGGGAAATGCAAATAAAAACCACCATGAGATACCACCTCACTCCAGTCAGAATGGCTATCATCAACAAATCAACAAACAACAAGTGCTGGCGGGGCTGTGGGGAAAAGGGGACCCTGCTGCACTGTTGATGGGATTGCAGATTGGTGCAGCCACTATGGAAGTCAGTATGGAGGTATCTCAAAGAACTGAAAATAGAGCTACCGTTTGACCCAGCAATTCCACTCCTAGGTATTTATCCTGAAAAAACCAAGACACTTATTCAAAAAAAGTTATGCACCCCGATGTTCATAGCAGCACTATTTACAATAGCTAAGACTTGGAAACAACCAAAATGCCCATCAGTAGATGACTATATAGTTTCATTGATTTAAAAAAAAGTCATGGGATGTAAAGTAAAGAATAGGGAATATAGTCAATAATATGGTAATAAATATGTATCATGCCAGGTGGATACTAGACTAATCAGGGGGATCACTTCTTAAATTATATAAATGTCTAACAACTATGCTGTACACCTGAAATTAAATTAAAATAATATTGAATGTCAATTGTAACTGAAAGATTAAAAAGGTGGGGGAGGTGAACAGCAATAAGTGGACCAAAGTTCCACATATAAAATAAATAAGTCATAGGGATGTAATATACAGAATACAGAATATAGAATAATATTATGATAGTGTGGTACGGGGTCAAATGCTTGTTGGAATTATCATGATGATCACTTCTTTAAGTATATAGATGTTGAATAATTATGATGTACACCTGAAACTAATATAATATTGTATGTTAGCTGTATTTGAATAAAAATCTTTAAAAATAAAGAAATGCCACCAAAATGTTCACTGGTTTGTTCATTTACTCATTCAGCACACATATGCTGAGTATAAAGCATGTTCAAGGCCAGCTCTTTGAGGCCCTCATTAGGTCAATAGGCAGCACATGCTTAGATCCCCAACCATCCAAACAGCATAGGTTTCTTAATGCGTCAACATCAGGCAAGAAAATCCCATGGACACCATTTAGAATTATAAGACATAGTTGAAGCACTATAGGTTGAATTTCTTATTAGATACATGCTGCCTGATTCTCTTTAGACTGGCAATTTAAGCTTCATTAGGTTAACCTTCCCTTGATGTCTTTCAAAATCTAGGATCAGAACGTATATTTTATGGCTAATTACACAAATATACACACATTTCCTTAAAATTATTCTCTTGACTCAGGGAAGTTTAAAATTTGTTGTTCTTAAATTCCTCTATAGTTCATTGGAAATGCTGAAATCAGTGTCCTTATGAGTAGCGGAAAGCCATGGTGGGCAAGAGTAGATGCAGGTGATAATATTCAGAATGATGAAAGGCCTCATTAATTTGTTCATTCAGTAAACACCTTTGTTTCCTCATCCTGTGCCTGACTCTGTGCTATATACTGGGGCTATCCAGAGAGACAATAACTATGGGGAAAAAATAATCACAAGTTAGATTCCTACCTCAAGCTGCTCATGCTATCTTAGAGCAGGCAGACACGTAAACACTTAACATGCAATGGAATGGGGATATAAGACACATGTGAACAGAATACTGCAAAACAGAATTAGTCTAGAAGCAAAAGAAAAGGAGTCAAAGAGAGTTTTCACAAAGTAGGTGACAACTGAGCCAACTCTTGTCAGGCAGTGGGAGCTTTCTGGGTGAACAAGAATGGAAAGGACATTCAAACAATAAGAGCACAATGCATTTGGAGAACAAGATGTAGCTAGAATAAAGATGTGACAGGAGATCAGGCTGAAAAGGTAAGCGGAGGTCAGATCACAAAGAGCTTTGAATTCATTTACTAAAGATAAATTTGAGTTTTAGTTTGTGGAATCACATGATCGATTTCAGTATGGAGATAGAGTATAAAATCATGAGTCTTTGATTTGAGGGTTGAATTTAAAAGTGGAATACACTATATAGATAGAGCTTGTTAGCCAGAAGAAAAGCTGAAAAATGAATCCTTTTGAGCACCATCATTTAAGAAGCAGAGGGAGGGGGCCGGCCAAGTGGCTCAGTTGGTTAAGAGTTGGCTTAAGAGCGCGAGCTCTGAGCAACAGTCCCGCTGGTTCAATTCCCACACAGGCCAGTGATGCTGCACCCAAGCTGAGCTGTTGCTGAGTTAACAACAGGTGGCAGGATGGCTCAGTTGTTGTAACAATAAGATTGCCTGTTCGATGGTGGGCTATGCCCACCCACAAATAAGACTGAACTTGGCACCTTCAGCTGAGCTGCTGCCCGATGGCTCAGTGGATAGGGCATGCGTGAGCTCTTAACAACAAGGCTGCCAGTTTCGACTCCCACATGGGACCACATGGGATGGTGGCTATGCCCACCCGCAATTAAGATTGAACACAGCAACACAGCACCTTGAGCTTAGAGACCACGAGCTGCTGATGGGAAGCCAGATGGCAACTGGTGCCCTCCACAATGAAGACTGAAAAACAACAACTTGGCTGGTCCCCTTCCCCCAATTCCCCAACACTGTTCCCCTCCCCCAATTCCCCAATTAAATAAAATCTTTAAAAAAGAAGAGGAGGAATGAGTCCACAGAGGAGTTTTTAAATGAGCAGCCAGAGGAAAGCCAAAAATGAGGAAGACACAAAAGGAGTTTGAGAAGGATGTCTCTAACTGTGCAACAGAGAGGTCAAGTAAGATAGAGAATAAGAGTTCAATGGATTGGGCAAACAGATGGTCCCTGGTAGAATAAGAAAGAACTGAGATTGCAGGAGGCTTAGGGATAAATGGGAGATGAGGACATGGAGACAATCTAGTCATGCTTCATGAAGAACATAAAGCTAGAGGGGTACAGAGGGTCAGGACATTTGTCTTAAGATTAATGGTGCTTAAGCACGCCATTAAAGAAGAAGAACAAGTTCAAAATACAGGAGACTTAAAGGAGATCACTGCAGGGTTGGAGTGGCCAAGGCAGTGAGAGAACACAGAATCCACAATGCCAGTAGAAGAGCTAATCTTGGACTCCGAGAAAAAGGGTAAAAGAGAAATATAGGTGCAGATGAAGACTATTCTAAAAAATCAGTGGTAGAAGTTAAGGATACTTATTCATCCTAGTTCTGGTGAGGAAAAGGGTCTAGAGTAGGAGGCGTAAGGAAAGTCAAAAAAGTAGGGACAGCTTGGTATAGAGTAGGGGTCGGCAAACTTTTGAGACCTCCGGCTGTCAGCAAACTGTGGCTCGCGAGTCACATGTGGCTCTTTGGGTAAGTACATGTGGCTCTGAAGTAAAATTGAAAATGAAAACAAAACTATCATAGTTTCATTTATAAAATTTTTAAAGAATATTATTCACATAATGTTGATTATGTAAAAATATATTTATGGCTCTTGGATAATTTTTAAATTGTTGTGAGGGACAGGATTGACCCTTCCAGGGGTTGGCAAACTTTTGAGACAGAATGTACCCGAAGAGCCGCATGTGGCTCGTGAGCCACAGTTTGCAGACCCCTGGTATAGAGAGTAGGAAAGGGAGCTGAACATAGGCATCTAGAGGGATCACCTGGTGGTTTGTGAGTCTGCTAGGATTGCAGATTCTAAATTTTTATAATGACATCTATCCACAATGTTCTGGGTTTCTTTTGAGGTTCAGCAGCCCAAGAATAAAATAAGAGAAGACTGTCTGTTGGGGTGGTCCAATATTGGACATTGCACGGCAGATGGACAAGAGTTGAAGGTGCTGGTCAGAGAAGTTTAAAAAAATGCAGGTGGACAAGGAAAGAAAATTAATCCAGCAGAGATAGGTTACTCAGAAGACAAAGGGAAATGTCAACAAACTGGAATTCTTCACAAACTCAAGAACCGAAGACAATGGATCTTAGAAAGCAAGACACCTAAAAGAACAAAAAGCAGTGGTCCAAAAGCAGAGGAGTTTCTAGTGGTGACCAGATCCAATGTGTTAACATGAGAGTGAGTTCCAGAAGCAGAGTAGTACAGACAATGGAATTTTTTTAATACTTATTATTTTATTGATGTATAATTGACACATAACATTATATTAGTTTCAGGTGTACAACATAATGATTCAATATTTGTATATGTTGCAAAATGAGCACCACAGTAAGTCTAGTTAACATCTGTTACCATACATAGTAACAAAAATTTTTTTCTTGTAATGAGGACTTTTAAGGGTTGTCTTAGCAACTTACATATATGCAGTGCAGTATTAGTAACTATAGTTACCATGACGTACATTACATACCCATGACTTTTTTTTATTTATAACCAGAAGTCTGTACTGTTTAACTCCTTCGGCAATGTCACTCCCCCACCACTGCTTTTTTTTTAAGAGTCCACATATAAGTAAGATCATGTGGTATTTGTCTTTATCAGACAATGGGATTGAGATCAAAGAACTCCAGGTTAGGATACTGACTGTAAGTTTCTCAGGACTTTATTACAGGCCAGGAGTAACAACCTCATAATAACCCTCTGAGGTAGGAACTATTGTTACAATCACTTTCATTTTACAGAAGAGGAAACTAAGATACAGAAAGATTAAGCAACTTGCCAGTCACACAGCTATTCTGACAGGAGCAGGAATTCAAACCCAGGCAGGATGGCTCCAGTCCTTACTCCCAACATTAGCCTATACTGTATCCCCCAGAATGACAGCAGTTGCTTCTGCAAGCCATAAGTGGCATGGCTCAAATCAGGAGATTTTTTTTTTTGTAGAAAGGGTGGAAGATGAACGGTCATTGAAAATGCTGAATGTTTCCCCACTAATATCAGCAGCATCAATTACTTCATTTATTGAGCTTCCACTATGTGCCAGTCTGTGCTATTTTAAAACAATTGATCCTTGCACAGCGGCTGTAGAGGATGTTATTTCTTCCATGTTCTTTCCCTGAAATTTGCACAGAAGGTTTTTGTTATAAAAACAAAACTAAAATAATTCCCTGTTATTCAGCCTGGTGGGTAGTAGAATATTAAGTTAATCGGTTCTATAAAAATCCACAGGTTATGGGCTGGCCAAGTGGCGTGGTGGTTAAGCACTGGCTTGGGAAGCCAGTGGCCCCAGTTCAGGTCCCACATAGGAGGGCCAGTGACACTGCCCACAAAATTAAAAAAAAAAAAAAATCCACAGGTTAGAAGCCAAACATATTCATCTGAGAAATAACAATTCACAGTAGAATCAAACAGTGCTGCACACAGAGGAATAACCAGCTGGTGTGGTCATTGCTGACTTCACAGCCTACCTATGACAAAACTGAGAAGGTCCTCCAGACGCGGGTCACCCTGGCCAGCCAAGAACTACTCATACTGCAATATCTTATAACATCCTAAGGAAAACATCTAAAAGGGTCAGACTCGTTTTCTTAAACCAAATTCTAAACACCTTCTAGAAGAATATTTCACTACATTATGTTGCATTTGTCCATCCATTTTTTAACATGTACTGAAAATTATACAAAGAATTGTGGCTTAAATGGCAACATTGCATAACTTTTCTAGTATCCAAGTTACTGGTGAAAGTAGGATGTCAATATAATGTCTTGACATATTTTATTCAATATTTGTGGCAATAAACTTCAGAATGAACTATGACATATCCCAATTTTTCTGTGTGAATGGAGGATTGGCATTATCTGTGTTTCCATTTTAGAGCCTCCGTTTAACAAGATACAATTTTATCAGTCTTCCCCCCAAAATCTTTCTTTTCTTAAAGATTTTATTGGGGAATTGGGGGAGGGGAACAGCGTTGGGGAACCAGGGAAGGGGAACAAACAAGTTGCTGTCCTTTTGTTCTTCAGTCTAGTTGTGGAGGACACTACTTCACTGGCCCATGTTGGTATCATTGTGCTCTTCTCGGGTGAGGCAGATCAGTCTCTGGCTTCTGGATGGCCACTCACAGCAGCACTTGTCAGCTCACTCTGGCTGCCAGCCGCTCACGCTTGCTGCCTGCCACTCACTGTAGCCTATGGCAGCCCACTGCAGCAGGGGCTGCAGCTATGCCCTCCCAGGGACTCACAGGAGCCCAGCTCCAGGTGGAGCTGTTGTTCACCATCTTAGCTGTAGAGGGCGCAGTGCCACTGGCCCTCATATGTGGGATCCGAACCAGGGCCACTGGCGTCCCAGGCCAGCTCTTAACCAATAGGCCACTTGGCCAGCCCCCAAAAAAAATCTTTATAGGAAATATATTGTTTCTTCACACCCTCCATTAAGGAATAGATTTAACAAAATTTACCAGGTTTTTGCTATTGTTGTCATTGTTTGTAGTTTGGGATTTCTCAGAATTTTTAAATGCTTCTTGTGAATGCATAAGAGGAGCCTGAACCAGGTGTCACTATTGACCACCCTCTGGTTTATTTGGTAAACAGACCTCAGTGCCACACATCTCTGCTAATCTGGGTCACCATCATTTTCCCAAAGGACTGCCATTTGCTTCACACCTGACTATCACCTAGAACTCCAGAACTCCTGGACCCCATCCCTCTTCACATAACATTTCTCTTTTCCCTGGCACCACCAGGGAGATGAACATGAGGTTTGCGGCACATACTTAAGTGTCCATTACTTCCCAAGAAAACACCAGGCAAGGCTCCATAGAAACACCAAACTTTCCTGGAATGACATCAGCAATAGCAACACAAGATTGTCCCCTCACTACAATTTGGCATCAATCCAGCAGCAAAACTGCCAGTGTGGGAGCCGTGGGATTCGGCATCACATGACAAAGGATCTGAGAGGAGTCTTGCCCACCCATGCATCGTGTCACAGACACACAGACCTGAGTCCTGGCTGTAGGCCCTGCAGTGGCCTGTGAACTGGCTCCAGCCCCTGTTGGCCATGGTCAAGAAGACCGTCTTAAATAATTATCCACAGACAAGAAAGGTTTTTTTTGATATGCAATATTATTTTATGTTAATTTCATGTGCATAGCATAGTGATTAGAAGACAAAGAAAGACAAATGCATGTCTCACTTATATGTGGAATTTTAAAAAGCTGAACTCAGGAATAAACATTAAAATTGTGATTGGCAAAAGCTGGGAGATGAGAAAAATGGGGAGATGTTGGTCAAAAGGTACAAACTTGCAGTTAGATGGTTAAGTTCTGGGGATCTAATGAACAGCATGGCGACTGTAATTAATACTCCTGTGTTATATACTTCAAAGTTGTTAAGCGAGATCTTAAACATTGTTACCACATGCAAAAATAACCATAATTATGTGAGGAAATGGAGCTGCTAGCAAACCCCACTATACTCATCATATTGCAATATATAAGTGTATCAAATGAATAAAAAAAATATCAGACTTTCCTGATGTCTTGGAGAAGCAAGAAGCATTACATGATAGCAAGGCAAGCAACTTAGAGTCAAAGATCAGACATTAGTAAAAGTCCTCTGTCACCCCTCTACCAGCAATTTCTCACTGGTGCCCATCTATTCCAATGTCCTGGCACATTGCCTAATCTTTCTCCTCCTCCTTGTCCCCTACCATTCCTTTCTTCTCTACTCTTCTTGGCTTTTCTCCACTCTTAAATTGTGCAGTCTTTACTTTCTGAAGCATATCAGATTAACTTTCTTTGTTTCCTTTTCCCCATCCAAGCCATGACAATCACTCCCAACTGCTTACCAAACTGTTTTCCTAAACAAAGCAGTTACCTCCGACAGAACTCAAGATTTGGCAATTAGCTACAGAGCTAAAATAACTCAGGAACTTACAGCCAGGAACTGAGTTTCTCTTTTGAATGGAAGTGTCTGTTTAGAAAATTTTGATTACGGAACTCCTTTGCTTTATTTTAGAACATATTGTAGGAGTATGTTTTATAGAACTCTTTTGAATTATGAATTAAAAAAAAAAAAGAAAACAGAAGCAAGCTGGCATTTCAGGGTAGGTGAATTTTGGGAAGTACATGTAAGAAAAAGTAAACCATCCACTTACACAATTTCTTTTTTTTTTGAGGGCAGTGTCACTGGCCCTCATATGTGGGACCTGAACCGGGGCCGCTGGCTTCCCAAGCAAGCGCTTAACCACCGCGCCACTCGGCTGGCCCCACTTACACAATTTTCATGTGCCCCAGGCCCTCATTCAGTGCCCTTACCCATCACTTGTAGGTATAGAAGGTGTCCTAGTAGTGGTTATATGAGCAGTGTGGTGGCTTAAAATTCCTTACAAAATCTAATCCTGCCCCTCTCTTCCACCCTGTCTTCAGAAGCATACACATGCCTTCCCAGGTTGGTCGCCCCTGCCCCAAGGGCTCTCTGGGAGTTCTGCTCAGTAGTGCCTTAAACTCCTGTGTTAGACTGGTGTCCGTGGTCCCAGAGTCTCTCAGCTCTATGCTGCCCATAGCGCACCATGCTATGTCACTAGCTCTGAAATTCATTGCTGAAATCTCACTCAAGCCACCACCCACAGGACGTCCCATGCCAGATCACTGGCATTGTCCTTGGCTGTGCCAAACCACCCCCTCAACGTGAGCCAACACTTCTGTTCCTTGCATTCCCTGCTTTTCCCCAGTGCTCAGCTTCTCCTCAAGTTCTGCCACATCCCTCTTCTCGGTGTTGCCCACTTTTACAGGAGTCCCTAAGCAGAGCTGCGTTTCCCAGGCAACTATTGCCCTTTTAGGGTTTCATGTTCAAAACTGTCTCCTTTTCTGGAGGGCACGTGTGCCACCAGAACGACCAACCCCTCTGTCATTTCTTCAGAAGTGCAGTAGATCAGGGATACACCCCAGGGACCAAGTGCAGCTGCCACCTGACTGTACACATAAAGTTTTATTGAAATACAGTTGCACAAATTCATTTTCATATTGTCTCTGGTTCTTTTCCACTACAATGCCAGAGTGGAATAGCTTGAGACACAGAGACCTGATAGCTCACAAAGCCTAAAATAGGTACTGATGAACCTTTAGAGTAAAAGTTTGCTACCCCCTGCCCGAGATGAAAGACCAGAACGGCATTATTCTGCAGTTGAGCCAGCGTAATTTGAGGAGAACCTCCTTTGTGCATCCTGCCAGCAATCTTGTCTGCCAAAACAACAAGATAAAAGAATCAAAGAATAAAACACTATTCTAGCACATGCCTGGGACACTGCAGACCACTCTGATCATGAAACCTAAATAGACAGAATGAAAACCTTCATGGGACTGGTAAACCCCAAAATTAGGATCCTGACAGTCTCTGGGTGAAGGGAGAAGAATGTGCTTGGAACGGGGTAGAGAAGATTTCTGCTATATAACAGTGGTTTCTTAGGTTGAATGGTAAGTACACAGAGATTTGTTTCTTGGTATGCGGCATACCTCCCAGATACACTCTCCTCTTCCTCTCACCTTTCTGCAAGCCACAACAGGCCATCCAAGCGGACTGCACCAAAGGGCTCCTCTGCCTCCTGCCTTCTGACTGGGTCTGGCAAATAAGGAGCTCCAGCAGGACTCAGAAACAGGGAGAGAAGTCACAGTGTTTGTTCTCCCAAGTTCCTGAAAACTGAAGGTGACCCTTGGCAGAAAGCCATTGTTCCTAGCAGGAGATCTCCACACAGCCTTCTCTGTCCACTCTAGCTGCTCCCTCCTCTAACTCCTTGTGTTAGTTATCTGTGCTGCATAACAACTGGCCCCAAAGTCAGCAGCTTAATACAACATTAGTTATCTCACAGTTTCTGAGCGCGTCTGTCTCAAGGTCCCTCACAAGGCTATAATCGAGATGTCCACTAAAACTAGTTTCATCTGAAGGCTCAGCTGAGGGAGGAGAATCCACTTCCATCTCACTCCTATGGCATCACAGGTTGCTGGCCTAAGGCATCTCTCTACTTCTTGTCATGAGGGCCTCTCCACAGTAGCTCAAACTCTGGCAGCTGGCTTCCCTCAGAGCAAGCGAGTGACACAACAAGCAAGAGAGAAGCCATAGTCTTTCCATAACCTAATCTCAGAAGCGACATCCCATTACTTTCAATATTTATTAGAAGCGAGGGACTAGATTCAGCCCACACTCAAGAGGAAAGGAATACACAAGGGCATGAATATCACACTTATTTGGGAGGTGGACATTGGTGGGCCCACCTTAGAGACTGTTTATCATGCCCCTCAGGCCTACAGGCAATAACCAGCTGTTACTAGCCCTACGGTTATTGAAACAACCATCCAGGTTTCCCTAAACCCTGGTAAGTAGTCCCTAATTAAGCTCTCCTCAAATTTTCTCATTTTTCCAGGACCCTGGCTTATACATTATAATTAAAATTGTTTTGTATGTCTAAAATATTTCTAGTAAAAATATTTTTAAATATCAAAACTGTGCAGGAACATGATCATGATCACAAAATGTGAGTACAATGAACATGTACTTGTTTACCAAAGCTTTGTCTACAAAACCTTACTTAATAATTGGAATAATGAATTTTGAGATAAATGAAATGAAAAACTAATGAATAAAATGAAATGGCTTTCTTAAATATCATAATCAAATGGCTAAAAATATAAATGAATTTAAGAAAGCTTTACATCAGTCATAATGTTTAATCAGTTTTCATTTCTGAA
Source organism: Aselliscus stoliczkanus (assembly GCA_033961575.1). Lineage (NCBI taxonomy): Eukaryota > Metazoa > Chordata > Mammalia > Chiroptera > Hipposideridae > Aselliscus > Aselliscus stoliczkanus. The sequence continues at coordinate 72,436,647 of CM066732.1, read as the reverse complement.
ATTTCCCAATATTTTGGATGTATTCTCTAACTTTTGAAATGACATTCAGTTGCCCTGCCACAAAAGTTCCTTAATTCCACTATTAGAACACAGGATTAGCTATTTGAGGGGATGCCAGTTTCCTGTTTAGTATGCATTCCTAGGTCCTTCATCTTGTACTAAACCAGTTTTGTAAAGCAGGATCAGGGTACTCTAACCTTTCAATGTAATAGTCTATTCAAAATCCTAATTTCATGTGAAATCACTTCAAAAATGCCATTAACATTAATAATAAGGTACAAGCAGAAAGCAGCTGCAAATTAAGTTTGGAAATGAGGGAATCAAAGATTAATGTTCAAAAGATTTGGGGGCCACAGAATAAAATTTGAAAGACTCAGGGCTGAGACGTCATTCTACCAAACAGCTCAATATAAAAGACAATTGAAAAGCAACCTGAGCAAGGCTTTGAATGAGCAAGAAAATGGAGATCCATAGGCCAAAAAAAGGAAGAAAGAATGATGTTCAAATCAAACTTTTCAATTGTAAGTAATTCTAATCTTTCCTTTTTCTTTACATGAGAAACAGAATTTGTTCTGATAAAACAGGGAAAAATAAGAAAAAATAAACAAAATGGGAAAAGATAAAAAGAAAGATAACCTAAAAGCAATAATGAAAATTAATCATAACATCTGGAAAAATTTAGACAACCTTTAGAGGAGAAGAGACATAAATTCCACTGAGCCTAATTATTGTATTTTCAACTTTGACTTTATATGAAGTATGAATCTAGAGAGTAAAACAAATATTTACCTTTAATGAAATGACTTTTAGGTAATAACACATTTGTCTCAATGACAGAAAAACTTAAAAAAAGTTTTCCATTACCAACATTTTTGCTAGTGCTCAACATTTTCATCAATCACTAACATACTTACTAATCTGAAGTTTAGTGTTCATGCTAAAATAATTTACATTTTTATTAAAATGCCTGCTTTCTTAAAAGAATTATTTGTATCCCAGTATTATCTATTATGCTCTAAAAAAGACATAGGAAGCAAGACTTTACATGTTAGCTCAATACTTAGGATCCCAGGGTTCCTTCCCTTCCCTCCTTTTCTCCTCCACCCAAGTATAATTCCCCAAGCCAGAGTGGAGGTAACCCATTTCTGGAATGTCTATCCATTAAATTAGAGATATAGACACAATAACCAAAGAATAAATCTAAATTTTATGGCAGACTTCATCCTCAGTCATTGGATGAGTTATAAATTTCCTAGTTGTCTACTGAGCCTTAAGAAAAAAAAGTGGCCAATCACTTTGGAAAAATATTGATGTTTATGAAATATACCCTTTGAATACTTGAGGAGAAAAGTATATTTTTAAATCAAGAAAATATTTCAGAATGAGTATAGTTGTATAATTTGGGGACTGACTTTTAAACTTAATAATTGCTTTCTCATAAAAATTAATCTATGATATTAAATTCCAAGTATATGCTTCAATTAACTTGATTTGCCCATTGCAGTTATCTGAAAAAGTTTATTATTTTACAGAGAATTCTTCCAAATCTTATGAGCAACCATTTCAAAATATAGTAAATGTCCATAGCCGTTTAAGTAAAACTCCCTAAGGAAGCTCACACATTGGCAATGATGCCTCACTACTGTATGCTTATTAGCAGGCTATGAGTGAGTAAATATCATCAATACTAATAAATCACCTCAGATCATTATGTTGAAACGGATGTGGTGAAAATATTAATGTCATAGCTGTATCACTTACTCCATCTGTAATAACTCGTTTCATGTACGCCTCATTACTTCCTTTTCCCCAATTACTCATTGAAAGGGGGCATCATCTACTTTATGTTATGAAAAAAAATAGGTCACAAATAAATGAAATTCAAAGACTTATAATGGGAACAAAAACTCTCCTGTGAATGCAGTGTTGACTTTCACTTGACAAAAAAAAAAAAAAAATGCAGTATGATTTTTACCTGAAAAAGAAACTTTGCCTTGAGAATAATACATTTCAATTATACAGAGCTTGTCTTTTAGAATTCAGAGTTCCTCATTAACTTGAGAGAGACAAATGAACTACTAGAATAATATGATATATTTGAAAGGAAATGCTAGTACATTTGACTTAATAAAAACATAATAAAATGACATTATCAGATCTTTCAGACAAGAAATGACTTGTTTGAAATTAGATATCAAACACAAACTATGCAATGGAATTCCATTATAACTACATAATTTTAAAAAAATATCCACTCTTTCACTCAACAAATATTGGCTCAGCAAATATTTATTAAGCCCTACAATGTGCTAGACACTGTACCAGGCACTGGGAATACATAAATAAATTGGACGGAGTGTCTGTCCTCATGATTCTTGGAGTCTATAAAGAAAAAGGCAAATGAGAGATTCGGCAATCCTGAGAAATAAGCACTCTAATAAAGGCATACATTCCAAGGTAGTCTCTAATTACTGTTATAATAAAGATGTTGTTTCAGTCCATTCAGGTCTCTGTAACAAACTACCACAGCTTATAAAGAACAGGAATTAATTGCTCAAAGTTCTGGAGGCTGGAAATCAGAAGTCAAGGTGCCAGTGTGGTCAGTGAGAGCCCTCTTCTGGGTTGCAGACTTCTAGCTGTATTTCACACCTGGAAAGGTCAGGGAGCTCGCTGGGTCTCTTTTATAAGAGCACTAATCTCACTCATGAAGCCTCCGCCTTCATGACCTAATCATCTCCCAAAGGCACCACCTATTAATTAATAATACCACCTTTGGAGGTTAGAATTTCAACATAAGAAATGGGGGGAGGACTCGAACATTCAGACCACAGCAGGTGTGCTGCAGTCTTTAACCTTTCTTTTTTTTTTTTTTAAATGCTCTATTGAATAATGATCTCATCTTGGAGGTGAGGAAAGAAAAGCAGTGTCAGTCTATGTTTGGGAAATTTTCTCACCATATACTATTAATATCACTTGTTTTGAGAAAGAAATAAAAAATATGTTGATGTTCTGTGAATCTGATAACATTGAACTGATGAGCAAGACCTGACAAAATTAAAGTTTTGACAACCATACTCTCCTTGAGCAATTAGCCTCCTTATTCTGTGCGCTAAAGAGAAATGGATAGGAGATAAGCCCACCCCATTCTACCCTATAGCTAAGATGTAATGGCCTTGAGGTCAGAAGGACCAGTCAAGGGTTAACATGAGTGTGTGCATGGAGGAGGGGGATTAGGAGCTCTATGAGGAAGGCTAAGTCCTGATCAGAGGGACATTGAACTTCTCCTATTCAAATTATTTCTAATTCTCTCTCTAACACTCCCTAAACTGGAATTTGGAGAGGGAGGAGAAAGTTGATTACACTGCAGAGCTTGCCTCCTCTCAGATGCTTTTATTCCATGGAGGATAAAATACTCTGGCAGACCATCAAAGTGCATGGCCTTGATCAGGCGGGGCAAACATGAGGTGGACTTCTTCATAACACCAAGTCAACTATGAGGTGTGATCACAAAATACGGTGAATGTTTAAATTTTAAAAAATTATTACAATAAAAGATATTGACATTGATTCCTCCTCAAAGTACTCCCTCTCACGTTGAACCCACTTACCCCATCATTCTTGCCACTTTCTGAAGCAGTTCTGGAAGTTCTCTTTGTGAATGTCTTTACTTCATCCTCCATCATGACAACACTCTGTTTTAAATATCATTTCTGGTATATGGCAATTTCTATCAAATAAAAACATTACAGTGTTTCCTCATCCACCTTATTCACCAGATTTGGCACCATGCGACTACTGGCTCTCCCCCAAAATCAAAATGACCATGAAAGGTAACATTTTGAATTGATTTAGGACATTGAGGCAGCCACAACAGCGCAACTAAAGACACGAAGGAGGACTTTCAGAACTGCTTCAGAAAGTGGCGAGAACTATGGGATAAGTGTGTTTGAAGTGGGGTGGGGTGGGGGGGCATCTTTTGAGAGGGATTAATGGCAATGTGTCTTTTATTGTAATAATTTTTTTAAATTTAAACATTCACCATATTTTTTTTATCGTACCTCGTAGTTGTTTTGCAATTTTGTCAAGCATCTGGTGGGAAGAATGCTCAGTTTGGTCAAAACACATAAATGAGGTAAGTAACCTCTTAGAAAAACTTTGACCAAAGCCATTTTGCAATAAACTTATCACACTGCAAAGTTCTTCCTCTCATTAGACTCCATGCTCTCAAAGCGAATGCACCAAGTCTTGCATCACTGTCTTCAGGGTTTGATATCAGTGTTTTTCCCTGTATGAGATGCTTCAGAACTCAGTGTTAAATGACTGAATGAGTGAAAGGTTCCCTGAGGGATTCATACCAGAGTCAACTATTGGCCTCAGGTTTCCTTGTTTTATTTTTAAGCATAAGTATATAAAGTGAATAAAGAGCCACCCCACTCTTTACAGAAGAAACGGGCAAGATAGAATTACTTTTAAGCCAACTAATTCTATTATGGAGTGACCTCAGGGTGGCTGCAGACTTCTCCAGGTGATGAGACCCATTCAAGTGTCTACCAGGTTGTAGATCCCATGAATGGCACAAACTTTCCATAAGCTTTAGTCAAAAAGGAGAGAAGAACTGATGATCTTCTCTTTGCTACTGATGTGTTATAACATATGTATAAGTTCATACACACTGGGCATATTCTGATGGACTGATACAAAATCATTAGGACCACAGCCAGAATGTGGCCAACATACAAAAATAATAAATTCCTACTCCAATGGTCTCACTTTTTCACTTTTTCCCTAAGAACTATGGTGAGCTATAAAATTCCAGGGTTCCCACACTTCACTGCAAAGGCTATCTGATCAGGGCATCTTACTCCATTTTGTATCTCCTCCCCTAACTTGTAACCCCCATCCAATCCCAGGACCTAGGACAGTTTCCAGGACACAGTAAATCTCATAAATGTTTGACAGGTGACTGGCAAATCTTCATCGCTAAATATGTTACAGGGGAAATAATACATATTGTTAGAAACCCTTATACATTTGAAGGCCTCAAGAGGCCAGAGAATGAGAATTCAGGTGGATTCTACACTGAAAAACCTCAGTGGAAAAAAAAAAAAAATCTCATGATCTGAAAGTGATTGCTTGAGTCAGCTGCAAATGTATTTTTATAGTTTCCTTATAATTTTACTCCATAATATTTTAATTGAAGAGAAATCTGTCTAAATCATCGAAATTCAACTGCCTATTTACTCAAAGATATTGATATAGTATTTGTTTCTCCAATAGGAATAACTAGTTTATAAGCAGAATTTAATTTTTTTGATGCTATTTTAATCCCTAAGTATATCTAAAAGGTAGAACTATTTGGCATTTAATTGGAGTTTTACTCAATTCTTTGATTATGTCTAGGTACATTATAGATATCAAGCTTTTCTTGCTACACTATAAATATCATTCATATCTACCCAGATAAGAAATTGGGTTAACCACAGTTCACCTTTTTTTCCTTCAAAAGTGATGTCTTTCAAACATTGGAACAAGAAACCTATATTTTAGTTTATTATTCAGCATGTCTTCTAGTTGTTTCCATTCTGAATTCTACATTACAAGTAAATCAATTCTAATTTTCTCAAAACTAAAATTACTCAAGAAAAATTTCAGTGATAGCAAACATTGATCCAGCATGAAAACTGAAATAATTTAAAATTCATTACTTGATCTGCTCCTTCACCCATTCAATATAAGAAATAAAATAACTGTTCATGCCCTCCCAAATTCTGTGCCAGTGTAATTGAGTTGGGTTATCATTCTTTTACACCAAAGTCCTTTTTCAAACAGTTATGAAAAACAGGAACAGCTTCTCAAAAAACACAATTATGTTAAATAACTATTTAATAACTGTGTAATTCAAACTCTCCCAACTTTGAGTTAATATTATTTATTTGCTGAAACACAATGAATTTTTTATGTTAAGTGGAATAATCTAAAATTTTCAACATAGCTTAAGCTTCTTTTATAGATGGTACTTTGAACCCATCTGTTATAATTATATTGGGGGGCGTCTTTAAAATTTGTTAAATTTATCATAATGTTTGGTTCTAAATATTTTAATACTGATACTTACAGATGTTATCTAATATGTATACTCATGTACATATTAAATATCTCTTTGACATATATAAGGGTAATGATTATGACCCCATTTTATTGATGGAAAAAGTGAAAGACTAATGAGTTGTGAAAATTAGTGTGAAATAAAAGAAATAGGATCTGAACTTCCCAATCCTTATCAAGTCCATCTCTTCTGATTATTAACTTTTTTTTAAGATTTTTTAATTGGGGAATTGAGGAAGGGGAACAGTGTTGGGGAAGGGGAACAGCCAAATTGTTGTCCTTCAATCTTAGCTGTGGAGGGTGCAGCTAGCTCAGGTCCAAGTCCAGTCGTCATCCGGCCAGCCGTCGGCAGCTCACAGCCTCTCAGCTCAAAGTACCGAGTTCAATCTTAGTTGTGAACTGGCAACCTTAAGGGAGTCAAACTGGCAATCATGTTGTTAGGAGCACGTCCTCTCACCAGCTGAACCATCCTGCCACCTGCTGGCAGCTCAGTGGCAGCTCAGTTCTGGTGCAGCTCATTGGCCCATGTGGAAATCAAACCAGCGACTGTGTTGCTCAGAGCTCGTGCTCTTAACCAACTGAGCCACTCGACTGGCTCCTGATTATTAACTTTTAAAGAGTCAGATTCCTAGATGATTTATGTTAATACATCTTCAAAACCAAAATTTGTTTCAGCTGTTACAGTTACTTGAAGTTCTAACATGTTAGTAATTTTCATTTGTTTACATTGGTTCAATTTCTTCAGAGATCAAGTTTAGAGCACTGCACATTCAAATCATTTAAAAGCACACATTTGGAGTCAAGGGAATTGTAATAGATATGTATGATATGGGGGAGTGGGGCAGTGGATTGGGGAAGGGGGGTTGTCACTTGGAGGGATAAAAAGTATAACTATTGGGCTGTGTTGTAAAATAAATAAATAATAAATAATAAAAAATAAAAGCACACATTGATGCTGCTGACCAACACAGAGAAAAAAGAACCTGCAGCTATAGTGATGAGTGAAGATGGCAAATATAGATTGGGAAATATTGAATGTGGGACCCGGAGAGAGATAATCAGGTAAGGTTATTCAGTAGGCAGTTCTATCATAATTAACTGGGGCATGATTCTTATCGTGCAGATATAAAGGCATTTGGTACACTAAAACAAAACAAAATAGGAAAAGAAAGGAAGAGTGTCAGTATTTTTCTGGGTCTAGTTAGTGCATAAAGATCATACTAGTTATTTTTAATAGAGGGAATTTAATATAGGTAATTGTTAACTATATATTGAATAGTTGAAAAGACAGAGAACTCTAAGGTATCACAGAGGTAACAACCGTAGGAAGCCACTACCACCCCCAGAGTTGGGGAAACAAAGGGAAGAGGTTCGGATTATTAAAATTTAGAAGCTTGGAGAAGGGGCCTGTTGTGCCTGGAATCCAGGCCTCTAAAAAGGGGCCTTTTCTTGCCTGATGGTGGTATATCTGAGGGAGTTGGACAAGACTGCCAGTGTTAGAAAAACTGCAAACTGGATTTGACTGTTGCTATTGGACTCAACTGTGCTGCCAGGGTAAATAAAATGAAGCAAAGGGTAACTGACAAAATTAGGAAGGCTGCATGAACCCTGCAGAAAGGAGCCAAGTCTCTCCTACCTCCACCAGCTGTGCAATTTCCCTGGCGCCCCTGCTGGCAGAGCCCAACAGGGAAACTGCTGACCAAACAGAAATGTGATTTAGAGTCCCAGCCTCAGCACCACCGAGTAGGGAAAAGAACAATGAGAAGGTTAAAGCTGAGAGGCATAACAGCTTAATAATGGGCACAATAGTTTACTCCAACTGGGAGGAAGAGGAACGTTTTGAGAGATGAAGTTGAATTGTGTCATAGATGCTACCATTTATTGAATAATTACAATGTGCCAAGCATGGTATTAAGCACTTTAAATCCATTAGCTCATTGAACTTAATCCTCACAACAACCATTTGAAGTAGATATTATTCCCAGTTTACATGTAAATAAACTGAGATTCAGGAAGTTCAAGTGAATTGATCAAAGCTATGTAAGTTAGTAATTCTGCTAGCCTAAACATTCATTTTCCTTTACAACTTGAAGTAGTAGTTTTCAAACTGAGGTCTGTGGCAACCTCAAGCTGAGGGGGTAGTGGGGATGACACGCAGATGAGGCTGGGCCCCCTCCCCTGCTTCAAACTGCAGCAGCTCTACTGTTCCCTATTTCATAAATGAAGGGAATGCAGAGAGAATGTGGGAAGCCATGTAAGATTTCACCTGGAAAAAAAGAGTTTGGCACTGAAAAGTTTGAAAACCTGTTTCCTAAAAGCAGATTAGTATCTTTTTTCACCTTCGAGAGTTGCTCCTGAACTGCTGACTGCTTAGACTACCATCTCTTTTCTCCCGTTCTAATTTGACTCCCAGATTAAAAGTAAGAATTGCTTTCTCAGTATCCTACTGGTACCATCTAATTGCTCCTTTCCTCATTTGATGGCTTCTACTAAGAAAAAATGCTTTTAATTTATCCTCGAGTTTGACGGACTCAGTAGTGCTCTTGGCTCCTCTGTATTCTATCTCCCCACTCAAGATGGAGCCTCAGAAGGAAACTTCTCTCCCGGCCAACTCCAAAATTACCTGCTCATTACCTCTCCCATGTACCTCGTGACATCTGACCTCTTCATTTTATACCCCAGCCTCCTGCTAAATCACTGTGGCTTATTAAAAAAGAGAAATTGCTTTTTCTCTCTAGACAATCCAAAATCACAATACATATGTAACAACTTTAAAAGGAAGCCCCATAAAGAAGTCTACTAAAGATCGGCCAAATGGCGCATTGGTTAAGAGCTAGCTTGGGATGCCAGCGGCCCCGGTTCGGATCCCACATATGAGGGCCAGCGACACTGCCCTCTACAGCTAACAACAGCTCCACGTGGAGCTGGGCTGCAGGAGCCCCGGCGATGGTGTAGCCTGCAGCCCCTGCTACAGCGGGCTGCCATAGGCTACAGTGAGTGGCCGGCAGTCAGCGTGAGCGGCCGGCAGCCAGCGTGAGCTGCGAGTAGCCATGGTGAGCGACCATCCAGAGGCCGGTGACTGATGTGCCTCATCCAGGAAGAGCGCAATGATGATACCAACACGGGCCAGTGAAGCAACTTCCTCTGCAACTAGACTGAAGAACAAAAAGACAGTAACTTGTTTGTTCCCCTTCCCCGATTCCCCAATGCTGTTCTCCTCCCCCAATTCCCCAATAAAATCTTTAAAAAAAGAAGTCTACTAAAACCCTGATCGGTCTTCTCATCAACCCCAGACAGACAGGAGAGTCAATGTGGAGTGCAAAGGGGGCCATGCATAAAGTAGTGTTTCTTCATTGCACAGGAGAACTTGATGTTAAGTCAAATCCAGGCATTAAATGGAGAGTTACTAAGGTGTAGTTGTCCTTGACCTAGAATTTATAAATCTTTTCATTTATAAAAATGAATTTCATTTCAACTGAGTCTAGTGTTTTAGCCAGTATGTGAAAGCCATATATGATTATCCTTTGGGAATGAAGTAGAGTATAAAGATACAAAATTTGGGTCATGCTGGTAATTCGTTATTAATATGCACATCAAGAAAATCTTTGTGCATCATAAGCTTTGTCAAAGAATTTTTGTAAGTATATCAAAGAGCCACAATATGACATTGGGTAAAGACGCAAATTAATTTTAAGCCATGTGGAGCCATTAAGAATGAAAATGAACGTGCCATGGAGAATTAAGAGCAATTAAAACATGTATGGCTTTTTAATCTGTACAAACGATAACATTTTATCTCATAAAGCAACTAGTCTTCATAATATTTAAATGCTCACATAAGAATTAGACAGAACACCTTAAGTCTAAGAAAAATAATTCCTTAGAGTTACTGTGTGTGGCTTTGGCATTTCCAAAATTCTTTTCCTGATCAGTCACTTGAGCTAGAGAACAATCCTTTATCCAGGAGAGGCATCTGTATCCTCAATTTACAATGCCAAGAGATATTTGGTAATAAGCCCAATACCACACAGAAAGGTAAAGAGAGAGAATGACATCTCGGTCTTCTGACTTTCATTACATCACACACAGCACTCAGCAAGGCAACTACACATAACAACGTGCTTGCACCTGCACACTAGTGTAAACACATGCTCGTGTGTAATAAACACACAGGCTCTCCTTATGGCTTATATCCAAAATAACCAGGAAAATTTAAGATCATTCCCAAAAATGACAATTGGAACAGCTTTATTATATGAAACTATAAACTCACATTGTCAACTTAATTTTGTTATGCACTTTGTTGACACTTGAACAATGTGGGGCTTAGGGATGCCAACTCCATGGGCAGTCAAAAATCCATATAAAGGGGCCAGCCAAGTGGCTCAGTTGGTTAAGAGTTGAGCTTAGAGCGCAGGCTCTGAACAACAGGGCCGCTGGTTCGATTCCCACATGGGCCAGTGAATGCTGCGCCAAAGCTGAGCTGTCACTGAGCTGCCAACAGGTGGCAGGATGGCTCAGCTGGTGTAACAACAAGAATACCTGATGGATGGTGGGCTACGCCTACCTGCAACTAAGACTGAACTCGGCACCTTGAGCTGAGCTGTTGCCCGGATGGCTCAGTGGATAGGACGTGCACTCTTAACAACAAGGCTGCTGGGTTCGACTCCCACATGGGATGGTGGCTATGCCCACCAGCAACTAAGACTGAACTCAGCACCTTGAGCTTAGAGGCCACAAGCTGCCATCGGAAAGCCAGGTAGCGACTGGCGCCCTCCACAATGAAGACTGAAGAACAACTTGGCTGGTCCCCTCCCCCAATTCCCCAATAAAATATTTTTTAAAAAATCCATATATAACCTATGACTCCCCCCAAATTTAACCACTAAGAGCCTATTGTGGACCAGAAGCCTTACTGATAACACAGTCATTTAACACATATTTTATATGTTCTATGCATTATACACTATATTCTTACAATAACATAAGCTAGAGAAGAGAAAATGTTATTAAGAAAATCACAAGGAAGAGAAAATACATGTATAGTATTTATTGAAAAAAATTCACATACAAGTGGACCCACATAGTTCAAACCCATTTGTATTTGAACTGTATATGCATTTCAACTGTATATGCATTTGTCACATTCTGCCAGGTATTACTGTATTTTTATACATCTCATTTTCCTGATTCGACCACAAACTCTTTGAGAGAGAGGGGAATACCTTATACTAAATGTATTGATTTGTCCTCAGAGAATTTAACAAAATGCCTTATACATAGTATGTATTTAATACATGGGGTGAATTCTAATTCAAGCATAACTATACCACAAATCTTTTAAGAATAAAACAAGTTTAGCTTGCTATTCTAAGTAACCAACTAAGGCAAAGTCTTTGCCTGAGGAAACAAATTCAAGTTAGTGTCAGATCTAAACTCTAAAATCTAGACAATGTGAAAGTGAATTTGTGAGATTTAGAAGCCTTTTCATGGGCTTCTGTTTTACCCATTACTTTCGCTTGAGGTAGCTTTTGTTGTGATTGACTCTATAGTGAGAATCGTAAGTTAGTGCACATCCAGCTTACTTGACATATAGTATATATTGAGCCACTGATAGATTCTTAACAAAATATACTGTGTGAATGAACAAAGGATGCCATCAGCAAGTAACCCAATGACACCAGAAAGATGCTAAGCTGTGTGGTTCAGGCTCCAGTCATTGATTTACACCTGGAGCCACATTAGCAACTGCTCCTCCAGCTGCTTCGAGTCTCCCCACTGATCTGAAAAGTGGGCAGTCACATGCCACACCACTCAACCACATCAGCACAAAAAAAGAGCCACTGAGGCCACGGGAAACTGAGGTCTTAATTTTACAGCAAAGTCTCTGCTCAGGACCCATCAGCTTCACTCACCTGACAGCCATTGTAGAAAACAAACACTCCCTTACTCTAGAAATCTCATTGTTAATTCTACTTCTTTCATTTTCCTACATAAGCATCTAGAAAATCCATGGCCGGGCCAAAAATGAATGAATGAATGAATGAGTGATTGAATGAGCATTCTACCCAGAAACACATATGTTGTATATAGCATACATCCCTGGGCTTTAATAACTTAAAATGTTTTTCATACTACATTCTCCAATTATTTCCAAACCCTGCAGTTAACAGCTTTTCACTAACTTGACATTTCATTTAAAGATGAGAAAAAAATAGCTTGACTTTACTTCGGAACATGTAGACAGAAAAGCCATCTCTATTTTTTTAATTCCCTACTGAAAGTCTCAAAAACTTCTCTGATTTTAATTTATCCTGGGTCTTTCCATTTTTTAACCTAATACTAAAAAGTCACGGTAGCCTGCATACCCCATGTGAAACCATACCCAGTATTTCTCACAGGCTCCCCTCATAAAAAGTTTGGCTGTGTGTTTTTAAGTAATAAAGTAGCAAAGAGGTTAACTTAAGGAACTAAAAATGAATCTTTCTTAAAGAAAATTTGAACAAATATCACTCCACTGTACACATTACCTCCTTATCAAAATTATGTCAAGGACAGTTTTAAAAACCATCCAAGATCTTCTCACAGAGCTCAGTTCAAGCCACTTGTAATGTATAAATCCATATCCTCTGCTGTGCTGCTGTAATGTTCACTTCATCTCATGTCACATAATACGTTTTGAAAGAACCACAGTTTTCAGGTATTTTCCCATCAAGCACAACAAATTAAAATAAACTGAATACAAGGGAAAACAAATGCAAATAATTTAAAAATAAGGGAGAGAACAACACATAAGTAATAAAATTTCAGTGCTCTCCTGAGCATTTACAGACCTGTCCTCAATGCTGTGTTGTTTCTACTATACTTAATAAAAATTAATTTATTAACAAAGATATAAACCTACACTACCCCACACAGACATTTCTCCCAAAGGAATCTTTGAAATGCAGGAAAGAAAAGTATGACTATAAGTTAATATGACAGATGGCAGAGCTGTGATTAAGGTCCGTGAAAACATCCATTCAATAGAAATATCTCTACAACACCAAGTAGAAAATCTGACCAAATCATGGGTTTTTATGAAAGTCCTCATTATTTTTACACCTCAGAAACTATTATCTAATTGGAATCTAATGGTTCTGCCACACCTACTGGAGGTAAAATAAGAATAGATCCCCCTAAACAAAATATTTACACTATAATGGGCATCTTCTCTGAAATTGGCCTCTCTGAGCTGACAGCTCTATTTCTATTACACAGTTGTGCAAATCATGATTGGTTTGATGAATGATAGATGCTCAACCCAAATAGCATAATCAGATTTCTTCAACTGAAAAATTTGGAATTGGAATCAAGTAACCATTCAGTAACATGCCAACCTGGACACTCTGGAGCTTCTTATAAAATGAGTCAGTGGTGGGGGCTGGAGGGTTGGGGTGGTTGGAAAACAGAAAAAGGGTGGTGGTTTTCCAGTCTTTTCAACTCCTTTTCAATCCCTGCTGCATTCCTGCTCTTGTAATATGTTCCTGTATCCTTATAATAGATTCTCCTGTGTTGTTTAATTCTCCTGGAGTTGACTTGTTATCTAAAACCCAGGCCCTTAAGTAATCATACACCTATACATTAAATCAGTTACTCTTTTATTTTTATTATACTTCCATAGGTCTACAGCTTATCTCCTCACCGAAAGCATAAGCTTCCTGGGAGCAAAAACTATCTTTATACTCATTGCACACATATACCACACACACTATAAAAATATATTGAATATATAATTGAATGTTCAATATATAACATGAATATAGTAATATATTACTTAAATATAAAAATGTTTTGACTAGAATATGTTGAGTTTAAATATTCACTAATTATGACTTCATATTGACATTTTTTTTCCTTTCTATTCAAAACTGTTATTGTTTCTAATTATGATCCATTGCATGACCTACATACAAATACATATGTTGTTTTTGGAGTGTTTCCTCAGTATTTGCAAATACCAGAAGTTAACCTCCTGGCTCTGTTTTTCAACTTTTGGATGACAGATTGTGTTATGTGCTGTTCCTTATTTTCTACTGCATGTACTCTGTGTTGAAATGCAAACTAAGAAAACCAAAGAGCAGCTCTTGGGAGGATAAACACACTGCCCAGAGAGGCAGGGAGATCCCCATGGGGAAAGTTCATGGAACCTGTTCAGAAAGAGTTCAACTAAGTAAATTTATTTCTGAAGAGTAGGTGATGGGAAAGAAAAGGACTAGCTTTAGTGATCTTCCACCTTTCTTGCATAAAGTGTCTTTCCAGTCTCTAACCATCACCTCTTCTCTTGGAATTGCCTCCCTGAGCTATTTGGGATGGAACTCAGATAGTTTTACTTGTACTATTTATCCCCCTAGTGACCAGGAGCAGGTCTTTGCTTAATTACTTGAGGGTCCTCATATTTATACCTTTGTATTCCCAATAACAAGAGTCAGTGTTCTTGTTACTCCACCCCTTAGATCAAGCAAGAGTCTCTTAGCAGTACTCTTTAGTTTATCTCATTTCTTTTCAATTTGTCCTCCCTAATGCTACCAGTTCTAAAATCATGTGGTTTTGCATCACTCCTTTACTCAAAAATCAATATGGTTCACAGAGGCCAAAACTGATTCCATTAACCATTTAACCTAATTTCCTACTATGCTTATTCATTTAACACTGTGTATCAAGCTTGCAAGGGCAGGCATTGGCTAAGCACTGGGCACACAGTAAAGAATGCAGACAAGTAAACAGGACATTGTATCACGATGACATGTGGTGTAAGAGAAATGTAGATGGCGCTAAGAACCCATACAGCAGGCACACCAAATCCAGTCGGGATGAGTTTATCAGAAAAGTTTTCCTGGAAGAAATGGTACCAAAAAATGAAATCTAAAGAACAAGCAGTTATTAGGTGATGGTGAGCAAAAAAGTAGTCAGGAGAGCAAAGAGTAGGGGTATGGATAAAGGCAAGTATCCCAGGCAGAATGAAATATGTGCATGGGCCAGTGAGCATGGTACCACCATTGGGGGTGAAGAAAAGTGGATGAAGATAGGTAGAATCAATAGGACTTGGTAACAGATTGGATGTGGGAGGTGAGGAAAATGGAGGTACCAAAAATGACTACCAGATATCTAGCAAGAGCAATTGTGTGCACAAGTATGTCTTATAATGAGATGGATAAAGTGATTGATAAGAAGATCATAGAGTCTAAAAATTTTTATTCAATATGGCTCTTGGATATAGGTAAGACCATTTTAAAAGTTGAGCTTTTGCAAAGGATGCATCAATATATTTATAGAAGGATATGAACCAAATAGTTAACATTTTCTAAATCAGTGTGGTGGTCTTTCTACTTTCTATATCTTTTAAATGTTTTGGTATGAGAGCATGTTACTTTATAACATGAAAACTATAGGGATTTTTAAACAAAGTATTATAAAAATATTTTGAAATATATATGTTGTAATATATATCTCATATCTTATGAGATAGCCAGATGAGGCAAGGTTGCAGAAAATATCACAATTTTTACATTTTTCTGAGGCCAATATGATCCCTATTTATTGTTTTAAAAAATAAAAGAACTGCATATTTGTAAAAATACAAATCAGGTAGCACCATCTGGTATTCAGCTCAAACTCATCTGGTACAGTGTGGTAAAGTAGTATTTTAAGGCTTACAATATCTACTCATATGTTTCCTATGGTGTTAACTTCCTCCACACTGACAAAAGCAGTGAGCAAGGCTGATGATGCCCAGGGCCCAGTATACCTCATCAGTAGTGCTGAGAAATTAAGGCAAAATCATTTCTCCAAAAGATCATGAATTTCATTATTTGAATTTGTTCACTTCCACCCCAGGCTTTCTGGCTTATATCAGTCAAGTTATTTTACCATTCGAGCCATGAATGTATTTTTTAATTTATTCATATTTTTTGTCTTCATCTCAAAGGGCTTAGGGCATTATTCTGTCTACCATAGGAAGTATTTTGAACTTCACATGAGTGAGAGAAAAACTAGTATTGTATTCATCCACTAACTTCAGGGGGTTTGTCTCTTACTAGCTGATATTATTTTAATTAATGGTATCTATAAATCCAATAGTAAATATCTGTCCCTAACTGGATTGTAGTTAGGACACTAACCATACCTTACTGCATTTTGTTACTAAAAATTGCCCTACACATAACATGTAACAATATTCTTAAAATGTTTACTAATGATGGCAAAGAGCATCATGTTAATAATAACTAAAAACAGACTAAGAGTAGATCAAAATTTTATTTTAGGGGCGGCCGGGTGGCTCAGTTTCTTAGAGCACAAACTCTAAGCAATAGGGCTGCCGGTTCAATTCCCGCATGAGCCAGTGAGCTGTGCCCTGTGCAACTAGATTGAAGACAACTTGAGCTGAACTGCCGCTGAGCTGCTGGTGGGCAGCCAGATGGTTCAGTTGGTTAAAGCATGTGCTCTTAACAACAAGGTTGCTGGTTCGACTCCCACATGGGATGGTGGGCTGTGCCCCCCGCAACTAGATTGAAAATGGCAACTGGACTTGGAGCTGAGCTGCATCCCCCACAACTAAGATTGAAGGACAGTGACTTGACTTGGAGCTGATGGGTCCTGGAAAAAAACACATTGTTCCCCAATAAAGTTTAAAAATAAAAAATTTTATTTTAGCAAATAGCTTCAACCTTTACCCATCTTAAAACTTCAACCAGAACTTTTAACACCTAAGGGAAAATTGGTTAATTTACATCTTACCTTTCTTTGCCTGAATGATTTCTGGTAAAGGAGCTGCCAAAAAATGATATGGTACAAAAAGAAGCAAGGACATGCAAAAATACAGGCTAGTACAATAACTCATGGACAAGGTCTAAGTAATCATATAAAGTTTCCCCCCACCCTTTCATGAAATGTAGAACTGTGGAATTATTACTTTGATTCAAGTCAACTTCAATGTCCATGGATTTTACTTTCTATAAAGTTTCTATTGCAGTCATGATTGGCTTATCACCAAATGCTGTTTTTATGAGAAGAAAATTAAAAGACAGGGTTAGAGTCATGTTTCCTCTACACATTCATTACCAGCAAATTTCTTATTACTTTAATGACTGACTATTCACTGGGAAAAAATTTTAATGTGCTTTCATGTTTTCCAATTTAGAAAAAGAATCCGACTTCAATGTGAATGCATTTTTAGCATTTTTTTCATGCTTTAGGGAAACTGCTTTTAGGAGAGGAATGTAATGAATGTTTTTAATCATACTAAAATGGTTTGCCCAGAGTCTGTGTTTAATTCAACTTTTCAATGACAACAAAATAAAAAGGACTAAGCACATTTATCAGTTAGGTTTCCTCCCTCTCAACATGGCTACCTACAGTTTAAATATATTTGGAAGATAAAACTGATTTAGGGCATTAGGAACAAATAAGCCTGCCTAGTTAATTTTCACAATCTTTTTTTTTTTTCCACGTAGATCTATACCAGGGGTTGGCAAACCTTTGAGATGGAAGAGCCAATCCTGTCCCTCACAGCAATTTAAAAATTATTCGAGAGCCATAAAACAAATGAAATCACCATTATGTGAATGAAACTATGATAGTTTTGTTTTCATTTTCAATTTTACTTCAGAGCCACATGTACGTACCCAAAGAGCTGCATGTGGCTCGGGAGCCGCAGTTTGCCGACCCCTGATCTATACGATCATTGCCACTCTTCTGAGAATTTCTGACTTCACTCCTCCAAGCTGTTCCTATCCTCAAAAATACAGTTCACCCCACCCCACAGATACATTCCCCTCCCCTTTTCCCTAGTTTTGTTCTTATGTACCCTTCAGGTTTTCAATAAATTCTTAATGCCATCAATGAAAATATCACTGCTGAGAAGACTTAAGTCCCACTGTTCTACTCAGACCTTTAACTGCAAAGTAAACAACCTGCTTTCAATAAGCCTGTCCTCAGATTTAAGCAGAACAGAAATCAAAGAATAATGTCCATCACATTTTTCTTTTTTTTTTATTTGAATTATATTCTCAGGGATTCCATCTGAATATCTCCTTGAGGAAGTTCCAGTAGCTTCACTATCTCCACATGACCTCACTGCTTTCTGAAGTGCTGTAAGCAAACCTCAGTGATATCCTAAGAATGCCTCTCCCTTCTCAGTCTAGAAGGGAGCACGTATCAAGAGGAGACAGAGTTGAAGACTATAATATGGAAAGTAATAAGGGCTTTTACACACGATAAGGAACTGATCTGTAAATGTTGACTGGTTCTTCAGAAGGGGAGAGTGGATACAGAAAATAAATCATCTGAGAGAAGGGTTTCTCCCCCTACATACATCTATTGCCACTATAAGACACCTGTATAACTTCGCATCTGATATCTATAACCTTAATGACATTTCCAAAAAGTGAAACATTTAATCATTATCGTAAGTTCTACCATTAAATATGCTTCATAATATACATGAGAAGTTACATCACATGTCTAAGTTTTCTATTAAAAAAAGAAATTCACAGTCTAGATTCTGGAAAATAAAATTGAAGGCTGATGCAATCAACTGGGTGATTTGTGCAAAATTCACCTGCCTCGATTATAGTGATTTTGAGTAGTCCATTTGCCTCTCTACCAATTATGGTTCTCCATAGCATCCATTTTCTGGCCCATCTCATGCAAAGGAAAGGTATCATGTAACTGTCCTAGACAGTAATTGGAGGCACTGTGAATGCAGGCCAGTGAATCCCTATGGTTGCACCATCCATTTCTACCTGGCTCATACTTCTTCGGAGCCCCTCAGGGCAGGGTTCTCTCTCTTATCTCTGCACCCTGGGATAATGTGACAAGGTAGCTCCAACAACGCTTGGCAAAAAATTTAGATGTAGCAGTTATAAAGTAGCTCCAACACCTCCCCCACAACTAAAAACTATACCTTTTAGATCTCTTTGGTCATTGCATCTGTAAACTTCCCCCTCTCAAGAACCACCCCCAAGGATGTAGGACTGTAGGCTTTATTCTAAAAACTTCAGAATTCTTCACTAAAAGGTGTGATTAAAGACTAAAAGTACTACTATCCAAAGTAATTAGAGGGAGTTATGGTGTAATTTAGTTCTATGATGTGAAGCTCTTCTCAGTTGGTTTTATTGGAAACACAAATTCTGTTATATTCTAAATTCAATTGCACAATTCCACAGCAAAGAATTGGGTAATCCACAGAGCTCTTCAATTTTCTTGCTAAGATTCAAAGTTTTGCTTATTTCGAGTTATGAAATATGAGTTCTTTCAGTGAATCAACCTCTAATTTCAAGGAGATTTGAGGAACAACTCTTTAATTAGTCTTTATCATGCTTGCTTAAACCTTGCCAGCCATCTCGCTCCTGAAAGTAAATTAAAATGAGAGCAGAAAGAATCTGAATGACCTGCCATAACACAGCTGGCTACTCGATAGATAAGTCTTCATAAAACCCATCATTC
Organism: Aselliscus stoliczkanus; assembly: GCA_033961575.1. Taxonomy (NCBI): domain Eukaryota; kingdom Metazoa; phylum Chordata; class Mammalia; order Chiroptera; family Hipposideridae; genus Aselliscus; species Aselliscus stoliczkanus. The sequence goes on along the minus strand of CM066732.1, from coordinate 72,417,057 downwards.
TAACAAATGACATAATTTTAGTTCCAAACACTAAGCGTGCTCAGAAAAAGTTATATGGCAGTGCAAAGAGAAGTCAGAGTAATAATTTGTGTGTGTGAATAGACTACTTAGGTAAATATTTACATCTGATAAGTAAGGCAAACTCATTATTTATCATTTATTTTTAATAGGTTTCCTGCCTTGAAAATATTTCTCCCAAGCAGATATTCAGCTTATCTACAATTTTAAATTATTACCAATACAAGGCATATTAACTTCTACCACCATTATATATTTTTTCATTATTGTAGGTTTCCAGCCACAGTTCACAAAATGAGTGCCTAAAAACCAGGCCTTACAGCTCCAGAGTGTCTGTTTAAAAAGTAATTTTTATTTTCTTTTAGCCATCAAAATATATTGGGAACAGAAAAAGACTCAAAGGAAACATACTGACAAATACTCCTATTGTATGACTCATAGAAGCAGCTACCATTATGTGCTCCCAGGCACCATGCAAAGTACTTTACATGGATCACTGAGGGCTGGCCGAGTGGCTCAGTTGGTTAAGAGCTCTCTCAAGAGTGGGAGCTGAGCTCTGAGCAACAGCAGTTTGATGCCCAAGCTGAGCTGCCACTAAGCTGCCAACAAGTGGCAGGATGGCTCAGCTAAAAAAATTAAATTAAATTAAAAAATAATAATACATAGATTACTGAGGCTTGTCTTGGGCAGTTGCAAGACAAGTAGATCTCCCCACCACCCACCAGAATCTTAAAGGTTTAAATAGAGGCTTTAACTGGGTTCAGTCATGTATGCTGTCCCTATGGTCTTTTTTTTTTTTAAATTGGGGAACACTGTGGTTTTCCAGGACCCATCAACTCCAGGTCAAGCAGTTGTTTTCAATCTAGTTGTGGAGGGCACAGCTGCGTGGCCCACGTGGAAATTGAACTGGCAACCTTGGTGTTATGAGCCTGCACCTTAGCCATCTGAGCTAACCAGCCACCCCGTCCCTATGGTCTCAACAACACACTGCTCTCTCAAGGCAGCATCCTTGAAAATGGCTCCACTGTGAGAATGGGGGGGGGGAGCAAAACAGTAGATTCCAAGGACAGGGGAAGGGGTTGGGAACTTTCTGTGCCCAGGTCCAGCTCACAAATCAATGAGCCATCATGTTCTCTCAATAACATCCTCCAACAATGTCTCATATTTTTATTTGCTGAATCTGGCAGCCCAAATGTCAGCACCTCCAGTAACCTTAAAAGCAGTCACATGTTGGGCTGGCCGAGTGGCACGGTGGTTAAGCGCTGGCTTGGGAAGCCAGCGACCCCGGTTCGGATCCCACATATGAGGGCCAGTGATGCTGCCCTCAAAAAAAAAAAAAAAAAGCAGCCACATGTTGAAAGCAGAGACACCATCAACATGGTCCTGATGACTGCAACCTAGGGTACCTCCTCCTTTGAGCTTTACGTGAAGGAGAAATGAAGTTCTCTGTGTATAGAATACTATTCTGCCATTAGAAAAAATGAAATAATGCTATTTGCAACAACACTGATGGATGAGATTATTATGCTAAGAGAAATAAGTCAGACAGGAAAAGTCGAGAACCTTAAGATTTCACTGATATGTGGGATATAAAACTGAAAACAACAAAGGAACAAGACAAACAAATGAAGAAACAAAAACTCAAAGACACAGACAATAGTTTAGAGGTTACCAGAGGGTAACTGGGAAAGGGCTGGTAGATGAGGATAAAGGGGGTCAAATACATGGTGACAGAAGAACTGACTCTGGGTGGTAAACATACAATGTGATATACAGATGATGTATTACAGAATTGTACATCTGAAACCTATGTAACTTTACTAAAAATTGTCACCTCAATAAACTTTAATTTTTTAAAAAAAGATAAAATAAGAAACTTAAGAAAAAAAAGTTCTATTGTGTTAAGCTACTAAGATTTGTGAGCTAACTAATACAAGCAATACCAATATAACTAATTCTAATACAAGTGCTAAAAATTTATCATTCAGGCCCTAGAGGGAGGCAGCATGGAGAGTGGAAATTACTTGGGCTTGGACTCACACCAGCATGTCCTGGGTTCAAATTTCTGCTGCAACACCTCTTAGCTTTGTGGCTTTAATTTTCTAGCCTCAGTTTGTTCATCTATAAAATGGTAAAGCCAGTGCTTTCTTGAAAAGATATAAAAATTAAACAAGAGAATATATGCAAAAAAACTGAAAGAATATTCAGCACATGAAAGATCTATTAGTGATTTTCATTATTTTAAAAATAGGCTAATTGTACATTTTAAATAATTATTGATCTGCAAAATGATTAATTATATGACTTTTTAATTAAAGTTCATCTTATTCTTTATAATTAATTATTAAATCTGTAAGACAATTGATAATTAGCAATTTTTTTATCTCACTGTCTTTGAACTCAATAACTGGCTTTACTGATTTTTAAGCTGAGATCAACCTTTTTCCTGAGTTTTCCAATTGGACCAGCACTACTAAATGCATCGAGTTTCTGCTCACAGTCCTCAACACAAAGCCCAACAGACACTCTGGACAAAATCTGAAATCTGACTTTCCTCTTTATTGTTGAATACATCTCAAACTGATCAGCTCACCAGGTAGAATTAGAAAATCACTTTCATCTAAAATCAGATAACCATCAAATCACCCATTACTATTAAAAGCCAGGATGCTGCCCATCACAGATCCGAAGGCTGAGGCATGCTCCCCATACATTGAGGAACTGGCTGCCCCTACAGCACAAAATCGTGGCCCTCTTGTTATAGTACAGGAAAATCGAAGCCCAATTTGAAATCACTTTTTAAAAATAGTATTTGTTAAAACAACATTTTAATCAAAATTTTTCAATCTTGAATGTGATAAAAATTGAGCTATTTTCAAAAGTAAATCTGTTCTCATAAATCTCTTGTCAAGAAAAAACTCAAAATAGAAGCAAATCCTTTCATTTTTAGTGATCTCTTACTGATTTGGAATTAATCATTTTGTGGCAGTTTCTAACTTCAGTTACAGACCATAAAAACCAACAGTTTAAAAATACAGTATGGAGAATATAATCAATAATGTTGTGAAGACTATATAAGGTGTCAGATGGGCACTGCACTTATTGGAGGATCACTTCACAAATTATATAAATGCCTAACCACTGCTCTGTACACCTGAAGCTAATATAAAATAATATTGAAAGTCAACTATAATTAAATACATATATTTTTTCACGGGAAGTAAAGTACAGCATAGGGAATATAGTGAATGATATTACAATAGCTATCTATGTACAATATCAGAGGGGTAGTAGACTTGGGGGGTTATCACTTTGTGAGGGGTGTAAAATGTCTAATCATCATGTTGTTTTGTACACCTGAAACTAGTAAGAAAATTAAATTTTAAAAAGCCAAAAGTTTAAGAAAGAGGCTTAACCTGGAGTGTATGAACCTCCAGAAGTCGTATGCCACGCTTTCAGATGCCTCCAAATAGTGTGATAGGGCATTATGTCTGCAGCCTGCTCTGGGGAGGGTCAGGGGGAAAAAAAATTGTCCCATTCTTACAACTCTTATGAAGGTTTAAAATTCACTCAAAAAATTTTCAATTAACCTATATTTAAATATCTATTTTATCCTAAAACCAAACAGAATATAATGTCATTTTTAATTGATTGATTTGTTGAAAAACCTTACTCTAATTTATCAATTTAAGTAAACAGTGTATATGTTTTACTAAATACATCTAAATACTTTGAGACTATTCATTTAGATGCATTACATTTAGAGTACATGACTTTCAAAAGTGGTGAAATTAAATGATGAGATTTTATATTAGCATGAAAGGATTTTGAGTATCAAAAAGGTTCACAAATATCCAAGCTCCATTGTGTTCACATGGGTCAGCTACAGGATGGGGGAAAAGCAGTTGGCAGTGTCTCAGCTCCAGAAGACAAACTTGTATTCTCAGAGCACAGTACACAAGGGTGAATTTGGAGCGAGGAGACCATAGCTTCAGAACTGGTATAGCTGGAAGCCATAATTTGGATTTCCCAACAGACACAATTGTTCCATTTTCTCCAGTGAATGAGTTTAGTAGGCAGATGGCTACATTGGTCCAGGGTTGCAAGTTTGATAGGCAGATGCAATAGAAAACAGAGGGTAAGGTTGTTGAAAGTTCTGATGAGAGAGTAATTTAAACAATTCACTGAACAGGGTAGGTTCTAGACAGATTTTTTTTTTTAATGGAGAGAAATCAGGTGGGGGATAATAGACCAATGGAAAAACTGGAAGGACAAGAGCAGAAATATTGGGAATGAAATATTAGAGGGAGGAAATTTTGTGATTGTTTATACATAATGGAATTCAGGTTTTTTGTTTTTGTTGGGTTTTTGGGGGGTTTTTTGGGGGATAGAGAAAGGTCGATAAGAGACCTTTTGAGAAGATACTGAGGTGATGTGGAGGTAAAGATCATTATATAAAGAATGTCAACAAAACTGTAAATTAGGAAGTTGGGGGGATTGTCCAAATGGATATTTAAAATATCTAGATTGACAGGAGTTAGTAGTAGAGAGGAATATTGTAACCCAGATGCCAGAGTTAATGAATGTTGGGGATTAACCAGAATACATTGTCGAGAAGATGAATTTTGGAATTTAAACAGCAAGGCTCCTGGTCCAGGTTCTTCCACTTACTAGCTGATCTTGAACAAATTATTTACTTCCTAGACCTCTTTTCCCTTATCTGTAAAATGTCATTAATAAAATTTCATAGGGTTTTTGTGAGGACTAAAGAAACCTATTTAAAGAAGCTTTCAACAGTGTTTGAGTACAGAAACCTGTGTTTCTCTATGCCCTTTCATTTTCGCTTGCTCATTTCTTTCTTGTAATACCTTGACGAATGTACCCAGTGGTTAGCAACACACATGACTAACATTCTCCTTTCTGACCTCTCCCCATGGAGTAACAAACTCACTGGACACATCTACCTTCCAAGTTAGCACAGGCACCCATCTGACCAAGTGTTTTACCAAATATATTAGATGGGTCTTCATTTTCCTGCCGCCAGTCTCGGTATTCTCACTGCCCACTGATCTATCTGAAGCCAATGCACAAATTCTAGATGTTTTTATGGCATACTCCACTTCTGGGTGTGACATTCTATTCCAGTCAGAATATTTAGTGTTACTGCTAGCATCAAGTATTCTAAGCATAGTTGAAAGCGTTGGAAGAGAGAGCAGCCCTGGAAGAGAGGAAGAAGGAAAGATAGAACAAACCTGAAGTAAAAGGGCTTATTACATTCTAGGCAGGGACCAAGATAACAGGAATGTAGCCTTGAGCTCTTCTTGGAGTCTGGGAACAAATGAACTCCTTGAAATTGGGTGGGGCTTTAGGTGTCCTTTGTTTTGATGGCTGAGATGTTTCATTTATCAGAATTCTGGTTTCTTTCCCTTTGGGTCCTTCAGTTTTGTTTATTTATTTATTTATTTTTATTTTTTTTAGCTGAGCCATCCTGCCACCTGTTGGCAGCTCAACGGCAACTCAGCTTGGGCTGGCCTCGAACCGCTGTTGCTCAGAGCTCAGCTCGCACTCTTGAGCGAGCTCTTAACCAACTGAGCCATTCGGCCGGCCCTGGGTCCTTCAGTTTTGAACTGCAGCACTAGCCGAGTTCTTTCGACAAGTGTACAAGATTCACAAAACAAGAGGGTGAAACTGACTTCTATCAGATAAAACCCAGAATTGAGTTTTAGCAGAAATAATGTACTACTTAAAGGAAACTGAAAATCTGTTCCAGAATCATGCCTTTTAGCAATGTTTCCTAATTCTAACATGAGACATACAAATTGATTACTTAAATTTTCAAAAATAAGTATTTTTGTTGTCACTGTCATGTAATCACACATCTACCGACTATTTTCAAGGCCATCACCATCACCATTCCCTTTCTCCCCCTTCCTTTCATCATTAAACATTTCTGAATGTTGTCTGTAGGGCACTGTGCTAGGTGGTGGCTTGCCTAAGCACATAAGAGCAGTATGAGGCAGAACTCTTCTTTAGGCCACATAAGACATGGTGGCAATAAGAAATGTTAGTAAATAGTCTTTTTTTTTTTTTTTTTCATTTAAAAGCCTTGTGTGCTCAAGCTGTGCTGACAGCAGACTCCTCCATCCCACCCCAGGACCAACCCAGTAGGTTCTATTGGTCAGGCAACATCGCTTCCAATTGCATTAGTTTCAGGGATCACTGTGCTATTATTAAATTGAGCTCTCCCAATGCCCCCAAAGCTATGATAAGGAAGGAAAGGAAAGGAAAGGAAAGGAAAGGAAAGGAAAGGAAAGGAAAGGAAAGGAAAGGAAAGGAAAGGAAAGGATCTAATATATCTGTGTTCAGGGAAATAAGAGATTGCATTCGAATGAGAAAATTGATTAGTATTCAATTAATGAATAAAAAGGCCCACAATTTTCCAGACCCAAAAATTCCTTAGAACCCCTGAATATATTACCTTTTCAAAAGAGTACATACCAAAACACACACATGCACGCGCGTGCACACACACACACACACACACACACACACTATAAAGAATATTTAAAGCCATTTACATTATTAGTGCTAGCTTTCTTGATATTGAACCTAAGTAACCAAGATCTGCCTCATTGTCACTCCTGTTCATTTGCTGGGCTTCTACCCAAGGAGACAGGGTAAGTCTCATCCCTCAAGTATACTGTCCTTTATTGTGACTCTCATAAATCTGATTTTGGAGCTGAACACCCCAGGTTCCTTCTACTCTTCCTTGACTGATAAAGACTTTCATTCTCCTAGCTGCTTTTCTCTGAAGTATTCCGTTTTGTCCACATCTAAACACTCCTGATAACAGAGCACCCATGCAGAATGGCCTGGCACTCTCAAAACCACCTATTGTACTGCCAATGTTGCATCCAAGGATGACACTGTTTTTTTGTTTCTTTTTGAAATTTTCAGCTGGAGACCCAGTTTTGCACTGACTATGAAAACTGTCACCCTCACCCACATGAAATTCCGTGCCTGATGTGTCTGCCATTGACTATTTTTCAGCAGTTTTCAGCTACCTCATGTTCAAAGAGATGCTGCAGTGTACTTAAAGTGATGGGTTAGATCCTAGAGTTTGTAGTTATGCTCTGCAAATAAAGTACTGTTGTGGCTGTTTAAACTTTTACAAAGGAAATGTTCTCCAGCTGCTCTTCTTTGCCTGAATTAATTAGCTTTGCTGAAGATGTTTAATCTTAGGAGCTCATTCTGTGGGGTATGCAGGATTAGTCCCTACAGTGCTATTACATCTCAGACCTTAGGTCAGAAGTTTATTGCTTGGGCTGTCACAAAAGTTAGAAAATAAAACAGATACATAGTATGGTTTTTTTGAAAGATGGCAAGAATCAAACAGAAAAATCTTTGTCTATAACTGAATTATGAGGTGACAATATACAAATCAGCAAGATGACATCAGACCAATATATCATGTCATTTTAACTATATCAATAATAAAACAGCTAATGTTTATTTACTGCTCTTTATGTGCCAGAAGCCATCCTAAATTATATGCATTACATCTCCCATCTCATTTACTCCTCAGAACAACCCTATGAGATGGGTATTATTATCTGCATTTTACAGATGAGGAAATGGAAGCCCAGAGAACTTCAAAAGGTGCCCTGTGTCACACAGCTGGTGAATGACAGAATTAAGATTGGCAACCAAGCTAAGTAAAACCCATACCACCTCCTGGTTCCCATTAGTTCCGGCCAAAGGCACTCTGGCTGAAAAACCCAGAGAGAGTAAGCATGTGGAATGTGTGAAAACAGGCTTCAAAGACAGCTGGCAGTAGTGTCAGCTCGTACAAGCTTTCCAAGAGCAAGATGGCACTCTCTATCAAAAGCCTTACAACTCACCTTACAGAAATTGAACACGTGTTGGATTGTGCATTGAAGTGTGAATTGCAAGGTCAATTGATGCAATGTAAATTATAGCAAGAAAATAAAAATTACTTACTGTTCAGCATAAGGGATTTGGTAAATAAATGGTGGTATATTATACAATAAGGTTATATATGGTCATTAAGAATTATGATTTATGATTTATATATCTGTAGACATAAAAGGTATAGATACCATTTACCGAAAATGTATGCGCATTACAAAACATTCTAAAATATGATATTGTTTATAAAAATATACGCATACATTTACATATACATACACATCATTTTTAAAAGCTCAGGAAGATACAGACTAAGATGATATCAAAATGTATCTGTATATATATATTGATGGCTGTTTTTCCATTATAATCACCTGTACTTTTTCACTTTTCTAAATTAAATATGTATTTTTAATTAAGGAAATAATAAAAGTTGTAATTTCTATTTTTAATGATAATTTAAAAAATAATGACTAAGATGTATATACTATCTCTTATATAAGAAAAGCGTTCAAAACAGGATAATGTAATCTCATCTTTGTAAAAGTCTATATAGTTTATATTAATATTATATTCCATTATAAGAATATACAATAAATTCACCATTACCTCTGAGTGGTAAGGTTAAGGATGAATTTTATTTTCTTCATTTTGCTTGTCTGTATTTTTAATTGTATGCTGCTTCTATAATTAAAATGAGTATTTTTAAAGGGCCTATTATTAATGATAAATATTAGTGAGTTGTATGAAAATGAAGTTCAAAAATCTTAAACACAGCACAAAAGTAAAGTACTAGTGTTCAAAATGGGTTAAACAAATGTAAATTGTTAATTCTCTTCTAGCATTAAGAGACATGTCCACTGTGATGCTCAGGAAAGAAAATTAAAATTATAGCATTAACAGAACTTGAAAAGATGAGCATTGCAGCAACCCTGAAATGTCCGTAATACAGGACACACAAGGAAAGATATCAATTTGTTTGTTTCTGGGGCCTTTTAAAAATGACAAATGGAAAACATTATAGCTTTGTTATTATGTGAAACAGATACATTCAGTAATAGCCTTAATATTTACTAAGTGCAGCTACCTTGAGATCTCTCCATAACATAAAAATGAACTTTCCAATCAAATATATGAAAACTACATGTTGTACATTTGTGTAATAATAATTCCGCGTTGCACATGCAAGAAACTCGTCAAAATCAGGAGGCATAACATGTTAAAACACAGATTCTAATTGAATCCCAGCATCACTCAGTATGTTCTTTCCAATAGTTCTACACTAAATTGACGAACAGGAGGCAGGAACAAGAAAAAGAAGAGCTAAATGCAAGCTGAACAAAGCTCGTAAAAGAGGAACAATTTGCTGTCACAGAACAAGAAAGAATACACATTTTTAAAGGTCAAATAACATACACGGAACACCAATAAAGAATCAATAATTTTGACAACTTAGGGCAATTACTCTGTAGAAAAAAAGGGAAAATCATATAAGATAACAAAAAATATTTCACATAATAATTAGAAATTCAGAGTTACTAGAGTCTCATTTTATTCTAATAAAATATATAGCAAAACTATCTACCTTACAAATGAGAAATAGAATAGCAAACAATAAAAACATTGAAAATGCAGAGTAGAAGACAACTCTAAGAGAAATAGCCACCAAGAACCATGATGGATTCCTAATTTCCTCCAGGATAGAAGGTGTAATCAATACTCTCTCCATCCATTTGATTAAATGATTAAAGAGTTAAATATTCCCAGATACTAAAAGCTTCACTTGCCTAAGATTAATGTGCATCCTTGCCAGAACAAAGGCCATTTCCAAAGCTAATGAATAAACGGAACCAACAAAGGCTGGATTAGGCAACGTTTTGTTGCCTTAGAAGCAAAGAAGAGAAATACTTTTGTAATACATGGTTTCAAGGCAGCAGCTATCATTTCCCCCCAAATAATCAGTGCTGTGGTTCAAATCCAAGAGTACAATACACATCACATAGAACATAAGAGTGCCTCTGGAGCAAAATGGTGACCTGCTATCAGGCGATGCAAAGAAAAAGCTGATAAAACAGACTGACTGGAACAAAATAAATGCCATAAAAGGGAACACTTAATTTTAACGTCATTAACTACAAAGGACTGAACGTTGCTGACGAAGTTAAATATCTCAATAAAAAGGTTTGCTTAAATACACAAGAAGATTCCTTTTGTGTGAAAAAGTACATTCTTTGTCATAATTTTTCAACTGACTCCCTATTTCATTTGCTAACTTCCACAGAGAAATGTAATGAATGACATAACAAATGACAGTAAGAGGCAATCCAAGTGTCGGTACAGAGGGTTAGTTCTACCTTTGGCAGTCAGCCTCAGGATGAAGGTTGAAAGACACCACATCCCACCCACCCCTGAAGTTTCTTTTCGATATGCCCACCAAAAGTCACTCCATGGAATTAAATCATTATATCTTTTTTGTTTGTTTAATAGACAATTATTCCTTTAGTTGAAAAACCTCTGCACATAAAATGGATCATTTAAGATTTTTGAGTGGAAAGGAAATTAGATCTCAAGAGGTTATAAGCCTCCTACATGTTTTCTGGAAATCACTGAGCTGAGCCTTTTAAGTCCTCAGATGGCGGCAGCCAGATGGAAAGTTTCATTAAATACTCCTATGAAATGCAACTGGGAGACACCTGAGGAATTTGTTAGTTAAGGCTGCATTCAGCTGCAAATACCAGATGTATAACTTACCTGAGAGGAATTAACTCATTTCATGGCACAAGTCTTGGAGGAATCTCTACAGAACTGGTGTGTCACCGAGGATCCAGGTCCTTCTCTATTTTTGTTCTACCTTTCTTGGTATATGACTTTCTTCCTCAAGGTCACAGATTGGCAAGTTCTATCCACTGTTAAAAAGTTGAAAAACAACAACAGGAAGTAGCTTTGTAACTCCAGAAACCAAACTTTTAAAAGGCTCCTCTCTCTGGGCCGGCCAAGTGGCGCAGTGGCGCAGTGGTTAAGCGCTGGCTTGGGAAGCCAGAGGCCCCGGTTCGGATCCCACATATGAGAGCCAGTGACACTGCCCTCTTAAAAAAAAAAAAAACATTTCTCTCCCATTCTTCCCAGATGAAACCAAGACTCACTTCTGATGCTGCCTATGCATCAGTTGCAAACCTGCACCTCCAGTACCTCCGGTTGCAGATCTAAAATACCAGTTGCAGACCTAAAATAAATTGTGCCTCTGGGCTAGCACCTCTGGGCTAGCAATGACCTTATAAAGAAAAATTTAGAAGTTCAGTTATCAATGCCTTACTAATGCCTTACCTTTCAAGATTACTTAATTTGGAAATGGGGACAGACCCGGCCAAGGGTAAAATGTCCATATCTCTTACCAGCTAGGGAAGGGCCAATAGGGTGGGGTTGGAACACTGCCCTATTTTCTAGGTAGACTAGTAATAACAATAGCAACTATAAATAATGCAATCACTGATTGTATATCAGATACTGTGTTAAGCACTTTATACTTGTTGCATGAAATTTGAACAGTACCCCTGCATTTGAGGTACTTCTTGTTAGATCCATTTTAAAGCTGGAGCACCTGAGGATTAGGTTTAAGTAACTTGTCAAAAATCACCCCGCCACGAAGTGACAGAGGTGCATTTAAATCTAGGTTATGTGAGTCGGGTAGGAGGTTGAGGCTCAAATGTTCATAGACCCTTTCTCAGATGGGCTGTGGCAACAGATCAAAGGCTTGAAGAAAACATCTTTTGCTCTCCCAGAAGATGGGAAAATTATCAGTAGAACTGGAAGAAAGGAGCAATAAATTACAAATTCAACATAAACCCTTAAATTACAAAAACTATTGGTCTGTACAGCACCTTTTTATAGGTCCAGGGATCCTGAGCCACAGAGTTCTAAAAGACTTTTTTTTAATGTTAGTTGCTAAAACTTTTATGTGAACTATTATATCTCCCCACAGATTAAATATGAGCCTATATAAATCACCACCATCAATTTAGCTTAGATATTGCAGTCACTTCACTATTTGTCTATTGCTACAGAAAAAGTCCCTGTTTGATCACCACACCAAAAGGATGAATGCCACTGATGCTAAATTGCATGAAAATGAAAATTTTAAACAAATGCATACTCATCACATGATAGAGGGAAAAAGCAATAGTAAAACAGAGAATATGAATAGTGAAAGTTTTTAAAGCCCATGTCACCATAAACCAAGCTTAAGGGAAACATAGTAGTATGATCAAACCTATCCTCATAAAAATAAAAATTTGAACTTAATAATGCATATTAAGACTACACAGACAACATAAACGAGCAGGATAGCTGACACTCCCTTACGGAAGCAAAAACTTGGCATGAAGACTCACAGATGGTGAATGTCATGTACTTTCTAAAAAGTAATAAACCTGCCCGATAATTTTAAATATTAAAGAACAAGGTTCTTTATATATTAAATATTATATTTTTATATAATATTTAAATATTATATAAATTTATATTTATATAATATTTAAATATTTAAATATTTAAATATTAAAGAACAAGGTCTTCTGTTTTTGTTTTATTTTGTAAGCAAATGGCCTACCTTTTTGTGAGGCCATGACTTGGGAAAATTGGACTGGGAAGTTCTTTTGTGTTTTGTTTTGGCTCTTTTGCCAAATTTCACCTATTGAGTTGAAATTCACATATCATAAAATTAACCAGTTTATAGTGAACAATTCAGTGGCATTTAGTATAATACACTCACAATGTATGCAACTACCACCTCTATCTAATTTTAAAACCTCCTCATCATTCCAAACTAAAACCACCTACCCATTCAGTAGTTATTCCCCATTGCAACCTTCCCCTAGGGTTTGGCAATCACCAATCTGTTCTTTTTTTTTCTTTCCTTTTTTAAAAAAATGTATTGCAGTGACAATGGTCAACAAAACTACATGCACTTCAAGTGTACAATTCTATTATACATCATCTATATATTGCATTATGTGTTCACCACCCAGAGTCAGTTTTCCTTCCATCACCATATATTTGACCTGCTTTCTGTTTCTATACAGAATTTATGGGGCTGGCTGAGTGGCTCATTGGTTAAGAGTTGGCTTGAGGGCCGGCCGAGTGGCGCGGTGGTTAAGCACTGGCTTGGGAAGCCAGTGGCCCCGGTTCGGGTCCCACATATGAGGGCCAGTGACACTGCCCTCTACAGCTAAGATGGTGAACAACAGCTACACCTGGAGCTGGGCTGCTGTGATTCCCCGGGATGGCATAGCTGCAGCCCCTGCTGCAGTGGGCTGCCATAGGCTACAGTGAGTGGCTGGCAGCTGGTGTGAGCTGCCAAGAGCCACTGTGAGTGGCTGTCCAGAGGCCGGCAACTGATCTGCCTCACTTGACAAGAGCGCAATGATGATACCAACATGGGCCAGTGAAGCAATGTCCTCCACAACTAGACTGAAGAACCAAAGGACAGCAACTGTCTGTTCCCCTCCCCCAATTCTCTAATAAAATCTTTTAAAAAAAAATAAAATAAAATAAGAATTTATGAAATGTATGTTTTGATAAGTTTACCCAAAAGTTTTAGATAGTTTTACAAGTCTTTATTATATAATCTCTAAATAAAAGGGACAGACTTACTAGCTCAGGGAGATAGTACACTGAGACTCAGCATTTCTAATGGAATGCCTTCACCTTTTTTTCTGTTAGTGTTTTTACCCACAAAATAAGCACAGAGTGCCAGATACTCTGGATGTAAATAAATACTCATGCTTAGTAGAGAAAGGTGGAAAGGTTGTCCAGGTCATGAAAGTACAAAGACAACTCTCTGTCCCTTCATGTCTATATGCCAGCAGTCTAGCATTTTGTTTGGCAGATTCTGACAAACACACTATGTGGGCTTTTAGATGATATTCCTGCACTTCACTTTACAGATGTCAAACCATCCCCCAAAACTGTGACCTACATTGTTAACCATAATATTCTCTTACAGAAAGCTATCGAAATAAAAGCTGCTAACTGCTAGACTCAATTCTCCCCAAAGGATATATAGGAAATAGTGGTTATAATATAAAACTTCCCTTTTTGCCATCCCTATGTATGGAACATACTGTCACACCAGATGTTAAGTTGACGTGAAAGGAATAAAAAAGAATATGCCTAAAAGACATTTAATCATTAGACAGGGGCTAATGATCTATAAGCTGAGAGCACAACCTAGAAGACACCTGGAAACATACTAGAAAACAATCACAAATACTGAGTAGTGCTTACGCTGTTCCTGGTACTGTTCTAAGCATTTGTTTATTTAGTGCATGTTTTATTAATTAATTTAATTTAATAAACATATATATATATATGTGTTCATTTAATTTTCACAACAATCAAGCAAGAGGACTACTATTGTTATCATCTCCTCTTCACAGAGAATGAAACTGAGACACAAAGAGGTTAAATGACTTGTCTGAAGTCACACAGGTCCTTCAGCTGGGATTTGGCCCAGGCCACTTGGCTCTATGATCCATACTTTTAACCCCAAAGTCATGCCAATGGTCGGCCCAAGAAAAGACTCTCAGAGAAGCCTGCTATTTACTTGATAAACCATAGTAGCATAATTGAGTACATCTTATAGAGTAACAAAAAAAAAAAAGAAATTCCCATTTTATTTGATGCCTAGAACTATATGAAAATTATCATGAGGAACATTTTCATGAAATGCAATAGAAATGTCACCAGAAGCTCACGGGAATATCCAAGAGAGGACTCAAACTGGAGCAGCGGTGACCAGGTTCTTGTCTCTGTGCAAGAAAAAAACTCAAGAGTAAGACAGATGCAGGAAAGTGAAAGAGGTTTATTGAAATGGAAGTAAACACTTGAGAGGGAAGTGCGAGTAAACTCAGAAACATCCCCTAGGGGCAGGGAATTGGTGACATCCCACTGGTATGGTTCATTCATATCCTCTCACTAGATGGGACTGTCCATTTCCCACTCTTACTTCCTTATTTGGCTCCTCAGGAACTATCGTGGCGTCAGAAGAATGATGGGAGTCATGGTAACCACACTGTAAATGAGATTATAATGACATTAAAATTAGCCAAAGGTCAGGTCCCAGTCATAGGGATTAGCCTTGCTGGATGAAACTGGTTCTTGTTTTTCTTCAGCTGTAAGTGCTGGATATGGTCACTTGTTATTTGTGTAACCAGTGAAGTGCACAGCTGTATTCTGGAGGGAGGTATCCTGGTCAACTTCCTAGGCTACCTATCCTGCCTCAGACACAGTCTTACAAAGTACCTAGTGTAGGAAGTTAGCTGAGCTATGGGTGGGTCTTAATTTTATAAATAATTTTTATAAGTTTTATAAGCTACGTCTTTCACCTATAAACAAACAAACAAAAAAATGAATAATAAATTTCCTCAGTACTCACCTCCTCCCAAAAAAATGACTTACAGAACCATTCAGCTTTAAAGTAAATCTGAATTCCACACAGAGAAGTAGTGTGAGATAATACAAAAAAACATATATATTGCTCTCTGCCCCCAGTTCGTGGCACAGACTCCTAAAAGCCTTATCGTTCCCTAAGTAATAACATTATCAACATCTCTTGTTCTAATATTTGTCTTTGGCTCCATCCCTGACACAGAATCCTAAAACTCTTGTAAAATCCTAAGTGATAAGAGCACTAGGAGCATCTTTTGTTCTAATTAGGCAACTCTGGGTAGGCTCCTGGGTAGGGGCTGGTCACCAGAAAGACCAATAGAAGCTTGGAAATTGCAGCTCCTCACACCTACTTCAGAGAGGAGAGAGAGGCTGAAAATGGAGTTAATAACTCATCATGCCTATGTGAGGAAGCCTCTATAAAAATCCCAATAGCACAGTTTGGGGGAGCTTCCAGGTTAATGAACACATCCACACCAGGTGGGTGACACAACCCAACTCCAAGGTACAGAAGCTCCTGTGCTCAGGACCCCCAAAACCTCACCCTATGTATCTCTTCATCTGGCTGTTCATCTGCATCCTTTATCATGTCCTTTAATAAACTAGTAAATGTGAAGTAAGTGTTTCCCTGAGTTCTGTGAACTGTTCTAGCAAATTCATCAAACTCAAGTGTGTCATGGGAATCTCTGATTTATAGCCAATCAGTGAAGCACAGATGACAACCTGGACTTGTGACTGCCATCTGAAGTGGGGGCATTCTTGTGGAACTGAGCCCTTACCTGTGGAATCTGACACTATCTCCAGGTAGATAGTGTCAGAATTGAGTTAAACTATAGGACACCTTGCTGGTGTCACAGAATGGCTTGGTGTGGGGAAAACCCTACACATCTGGTGTCAGAAGTGTTGTGAGAACACAGGACAGAAAGACACAGAAGATGGAGAACTGGGTTTTACCCTACTTGGGGGAAAGACTGGGTGTTTTTCCTAATACAAGTATATATTTTATTCCTGAATTTTCCAGATCCTCTAATTTCCACTCTATTCCTCTTTGCTCTTACATGGCTATGAGGTTCTAAATATTCTACCATACATACATCCTTGACTCACACAGGTTTGAAAGCTTTTGAGTAAATCACAAAAGAAAGCAAAAGTTTGGGCCGGCCGAGTGGTGCATTCGTTAAGAGCTGGTTTTGGGATGCCAGCGGCCGGGGTTCGGATCCCACATATGAGGGCCAATGATACTGCCCTCTACAGCTAACAGCAGCTCCACCTGGAGCTGGGCTGTGAGCCCCCGGCGATGGTGTAGGCCGCAGCCCCTGCTGCAGTGGGCTGCCATAGGCTCCAGTGAGTGGCCGGCAGCCAGCGTGAGCTGCCAGTAGCCGCGGTGAGCGACCAGCCAGAGGCTGGCGACTGATCTGCCTCATCCGGGAAGAGCGCAACGATGATACCAACATGGGCCAGTGAAGCAACATCCTCCACAACTAGACTGAAGAACAAAAAGACAGCAACTTGTCTGTTCTCCTTCCCTAATTCCACAACTCTGTTCCCCTCCCCCAATTCCCCAATAAAATCTTTAAAAAAAAAAAGAAAACAAAAGTTAGCAACTGCAATTTACAAACTACAATACTGACTGGCCACATAGCAGTTACAGTAGTTTTTTGTTTTGTTTTGCTTATTACTAGATAAAATAATCTAAGAAAAGCCTAGGAAGATACATGCTATAAAATTGTAGTACTCCAACACTTGATAAATTCAGCTGAAGAAGAAAATAGGCACTCTATTTTAAGGATATCCCAGGCACATATTTTCATGTTCCCACTGATTGTTTAAGCATCATGTTCTCTAATTTCCCAAGAGCACCATCAATCTCCAAAATCCTTTTCCATCTTCTCCCAATACACTATGTTCTAGACCAATCCTGTCCAAAGCATTCTCTGTGATGAAGAAAATGTATTGCATTTGCACTGTACAATACAGTAGCTATTTGTGCCTACAGAGCACCTAAAATATTGGTGGTTAAACTGAGGTTCTAAATATTGAGTTTATTTAATTAATTGAAATTTAAATAGCCACATGGGGCTAGTTGCCACCATGTTGGGCAGAGTAGCACTAGACAAATAGATCTATTTGCTCTTTCCCACCTTGTACTCATTTATTCCACAAATATTTATTGCCCATCTGCTCTGTGCCAAGCATTACGCTAGGCCCTGGGAATATAATGGGAAACAAGACACCTCTGTCCTTGTAAATGCTGAGAGATGGCTATTATTCAATTACACAAATAAGACCTCAAGTCCAAATCATAGCACTGTATCTTATCATTTCTAAGATGTTCAGTTTTTTCAAATACTAACATTTCTAAAATCCGGATGTGTGCCTTACGTTAATGGCATCTTGTGACCACTGTAAGCCAGGCCAGTCCTGACAAATGGTCATCACCTGCACATACAGGAACTCGGTCATTATTCCTAGTGACATGACCAAATAGCATGCAACCCCTTGACATTTACTCCAACACATCATATGTGGATCATTTTAAGAAAGAATGTTGAGTCCTAGTTATTCTCAGAAACCATTTACTTAACACCTTCTGGTGAGATCAGGAAAGCACTTTCTGTTGATATATCCTGGTAAAGTCACAATGACAACAGGATCAAAATTTACAGATTAGGTGTTAGTGGCTTGGAATTAAATTCCAAAGGCAAGAGTGGAGCAGTCTATTAAAAAATGCTGCATCACCGATTCACTTGAAGGTACAAAAATAACACAGTGAACAAGAATATGGACTACTGATTCAGATTCTAAGTTTCAAAACCCTTTACGAATGTCTTATTTGACTTATTGTATTTTATTTATATTTTCCTTTTTACAAATGCACAAGAATAAAATATAAAATTCATGTGTACATAAACCTAAAGAGCTCTCTCAATAAGCATGAAATAACAATTATGAAGAAAAAAACATATCATGGATTAGCTGGGAATGGGCCTTTTTTCTTTCCTAATAATACATAAAATAGTTAAGCATTTTTCAATATATGGCATCTTAAAATCAATGAAATTTGATAAATGCAATACTCGTGTTCATAATTTCAATCCTTTCTTTGACATTTTCCCCCTCTACTTGAAATGGCCTTCTTATTCATCTTTCTGTTCCAAATCAGGTGCCAACTCATCACTTATCTTCATGTCCTTTCCATCACAATTGATTTTTCCTTCCCCTGAATTCTCACAGTGTCTTCTCAGGACCTACTGTAGAGCACTTAGTATTTCCTTTGTCATATTATAGTTACTTGTGTTTGTTCTTAGCATCCCCAGTAGAGCACCTGAAGTCCAGACTCTTTAAAGGCCAATTACATGTCTTATTCAAATATTATATTCCATTTAAGATAATACTTTGCCTACTGGATGGAGTATTTAACAAATGTACCAAGGCTACTGTGGTATATAATGCCACACAGTTCCCCCACAGAGCAATGGAATGTCCTTGAGACTTGGAATATGGCAGGTGCTATTTAATAGTAAACTTCTCATCGGGTCAATATATAGCTTGGATGAGACATGTCAAGAACCATTCCAACCAACTGTCGCATCCAGCAAGACAGAGCAGTGGGAGAGTGAGAAGGGACAGCAAAAGGTTTATGAAATCGAGAGACAATGTATGTGATGTCAGGGGACTCAAGTCTCATGGACTGAGCCCCAAATCAGGCCTGAGTGTTCCTTTCATTGTGTCTCACACAAGAAAGGATCAAAGTATCTTCCATGGTCTGTGAGTCTCATAACCTGAGAACTTAGCTCAGGGCCAAATCACCCATGCCTGCAGACTGCCATTACCGAAAGTCCCATGATCTGCTTACATGCACCTCCCTAAAGGACAGAAACCTCTTATGCCGAAACTCACTGATAGGATTACCCAGAGGATAGATGTTATCGCATCATTAAGCAGGCTGTCAGCTCCAAGGCGGGGAGGGGGGGTCGGGTTGTGCCCACGCTCATCAACTCAGTGATTTCTTCTTATAGCACCCACAAGACTGTACCTGTTTGAGGTTGTTCCTCCCTTGAGGAATCTTACCTGTCATTGACTAACCAACCATCTTGTGGGGCCAAACAGGGATACAAACAGAGTAGGCATAATGTTAAAGCAATGTCCCTAAAAAGGTCTGTCTTTATAGATGCTCCACTCTTTAGGAGCATGGGGGCAGACAGGTAGGCTGCTGCATGACAACAACCAACACATGCAGTGGTCTGGGTGCAGTGCCACAGAGATGTCAGGTCTCAGTGCCATGTTCAAAGATCCCAGGGGGGTAAACATAGGTAATTGTACACATTTTTGTGTCACAGGGATTACCTCTGCTTCTTCCCAAAAGCCCCAAAAATAAAAGTAAAGAAATTAAGCTCTGAGCAAGAGCAGTTCAATGCCCAGCCCGAGCTGAGCAGCTGCTGAGCTGCCAAAGGTAGCAGGATAGCTCAGCTAAAAAAAAAAAAAAAAAGTAAAGAAATTAATGCTAATAAATTCCAAAAACTAAGAAGCCTGCTGGAGGAAATAACAGTAAATAATGTTAACAAATTTTGGACGCTGATAAGCAGATGGACAAGAAATTTTCAGGAATGAGAAACAAAGGCTACCTCATAGGTGGGGTGTGGCACAGGGCTAACGACAGAAGGCTTTATTGGAATTCTGCACCAAGAGTAGTTAGGGTTTGGGGCCAGTCAAGTGGCTCAGTTGGTTAAGAGTTCGCTCAAGAGTGTGACCTCTGAGCAACAGGGTTGCCGGTTGGATTCCCGGCCTGAGCTGAGTAGCCGCTGAGCTGCCAACAGGTGGAAGGATGGCTAAGCTAAAAAAAAAAAAAAAAAAAAAGAGTAGTTAGTGTCTTAGCAGCTGGCAGCCAGCATGAGCTGCTATGAGCCACCGTGAGTGGCTGTCCAATGGCCAGCGACCAATCTGCCTCAGCTGGGAAGAGCGCAATGATCACAATACCAACATGGGCCAATGAAGCAATGCCCTCCACAACTAGACTGGAGAACAAAAGGACAGCAACTTGTCTGTTCCCCTTCCCCGGTTCTCCAATAAAATCTTTAAAGAAATAATAACAATAATTCTGATACTAGCTATTTAAAAACATAATTTTTTTTCCTATACTATACACATGTTGAGACCCAATTTGAAATATATATATTTCAGAGGGAGGGAGGGAGGGAGGGAGAGGGAGAGGGAGAGGGAGAGGGAGAGGGAGAGGGAGAGGGAGAGAGAGAGAGAGAGAGAGAGAGAGAGAGAGAGAGAGAGAGAGAGAGAGAGACATACACAAGGTCAGACAATTAAGACTGCAAACTCATCCTAGAAAAAGTGCTACATACCTCATTGCTGAATATCACTACAGTCACCTTCGAAGTACTCCTCTTGGGAATCTATGCACAATGCCAGCACCTAGCCCACCCTTCAAAGCAATTTTGGAACTCTTTTTCTGGAATGGCCATCAGAGCCAGCATATTACCCTTGATGTCCTGAATGTCATCAAAATGTCTTCCTTTCAATATTTCCCTTATCTTTGGGTAAAGAAAGAAGTCATTGGGGGCCAGATCAGGTGAGTGGGGAGAGTGTTCCAATACAGTTATTTGTTTACTGACTAAAAATTCCCTCACAAACAGTGCTGTGTGAGCTGGTGCATTCTCGCGATACAAGAGCCATGAATTGCTGGCAAAAAGTTTGGGTCATCTAATTTTTCAAGAGCCTTTTCAGCACTTCCAAATAGTAAACTTGGTTAACTGTTTGTCCAGTTGATACAAAAATTTACAATGAATAATCCCTCCGATATCAAGTAAAGTTAGCAAAATCACTGCAACAAGTTCACGAACATAATTTTCAGACCTCATATGTATGTATGTATGTATGTATGTATGTATGTATGTATGTATATCCCACGAAATCTAAGCTTCTTGAAGGCTAGATCTGTATCCTATCCATATTTCTAGCCCATAATGCAGAGCTTTGGCTGTAATAATTGCTCAGTAAATATTTTTTTAATTTAAACAGAAAACTTCTAATACAATATTACTACTACGTGTCCAGGCATGGGTTTGATTCTTTTTTTCTTTTTTTTTTTTTTAGGGCAGTGTCACTGGCCCTCATAAGCTTCCCAAGCCAGCGCTTAACCACCAAGCCACTCGGCCAGCCTGGGTTTGATTCTTAATAACCAAAAACTCTTTCACAAAAACTTCCTGACCCCAACTAAAAACCAAAACCAAAGTGACCATGAATACTCATTGTGCTTACGGTGAACAAGGAACACAATTCCTTCTCTCAGCTCCCTTCAGGGTGGTATTCTGAAGCTCGCTATGAATGCTCTGATGAGTTTGTAGTATTTATCTGTATACTCAAAGATGAAGGTTTGATGGTTGGTGCCTACAATATCTGCATAAATCTATCATATTCTCTACCACCCATTTACCAACATTATGACTGCCTCATAAAAGCATTTATAAACGAAGTTTTAAGTTTGAAAATTTGTTAGTGTTTGACATTTTTCTAATATGTATTCTTTTCCTCAGATAGAGTATAACAAATTACATTAGATGTTATTATTATTTGTTAAACAGGCAGGCATAGTAATTCAGAATTTAAAAATATAGAAAAATTTTTACAAGATGAAAGCTGGAAAATATGCTGCTTTACTGCCACAATTTTTTAACATGCCCTAACAAGAAAATAGTCCCAATGAGACTGATTTTATGCTGTCACTTTCTGGGAAGACATCTGTGGGTTTTGTCACTATCCATTAATATTAGCTGTTGCTAAGCATCATTAAGTGATCATAAGTTTTTATAAAGCAATTGGGGCTTTGGGAGTTCTCCACAATGCTATGGGTATACCAAGGGTTGGCAACAGTTCAGGAATGGGGTGGCCAAATCGTTGACCCCTTTTCTTTAAGCAAATAGTCACAGGTAGAGAAGAAGAAGAGAGGCAGTAGATGGAAAAGGCAAAAGCGAAGCATCCTTTTTTTTTTTCCCCCAAAGATAAGATCAGCTTCTCTTAGGGAATAAACTTTTACAATCTGACACAGGGTTGGAAAACAACAATTTAGAAACAAAGGGTTACGTCCAAGGAGGGCAATTGTAGTTGATCCTCACAACAACCTTGCTGATCATTCATTTTTACCTCTACCTGAGGCCCAGAGAGCATGGGTAAGAGCCCAAACTATTAGTGACTGCCTTGGGAGCCCTCTTTCTTCACCCTGACATCTGGTGTGCTGAGACCCAGCTGAGGTTTGCTTCCCTTTGAGCATTCATGCAGATACAGCCTCTCTAAACCCTGCCTCCTTCTCCTGTCTCCCCAGTAAGGACTCCATTTCTTCAGCAACACTCCTGGAAAAAGCTGCTCATGGTTTCATATCCCTCAGAGCTGAGAAGAGTGCAAGAGACTCCACACTCCATAACACCTTTTCTAGACCAATATTCCTCCACCCTTACAGAAAAGTCAGTGCCCCTACGAGGCACATGTCACCTAGTATAAGTCCCCTGGCTTGCCATGACTCTGTCATCTACCTACGTCCAAGTCAGGCTCATCAAAGATGACTTTGGAATGAGGATCATTATATTCTACTCTAACCACTGGAAGAATGACACAAAACAGAAAGTGGGTGGGAACTGAAGTTAATTCCTGCCTACTTCATTTTTTTTTTTTTAGGGCAGTGTCACTGGCCCTCCTATGTGGGACTGAACCAGGGCCGCTGGCTTCCCAAGCCAGCTCTTAAGCACGCACCACTCGGCCGGCCTCTGCCTACCTCATTTTGTCTATGGCTCTAGTTCAGTTATCACCTCGGATACCACGGAGAACCACTTATGACTTGGAGTGATATCAGGTTTGGTACACGTACCAGTTTGCTAATGACTAAGCTGTGCAATACAGTAAAGTATCTGGAATTAATGATATTTCAATAATACAGAGTGCCCCCCCAAAAAAATGTATACACATTTTAAGACAGGAAAAAACTCTTAAAATTGCAATACTCAATATATACCGATAACAAAAGATGAATACAAGTCACATTTGACTTCTGCAATTACAAGAGGTGCTCCAAGTGGTTACCATCAGAGTCCAAACACTTCTGATTATGGTGAACTACTGCTTGAGTAATATTGACCAAAGTGTCCACTTGTATACGTTTTTTTGGCACTCCCGTTGTAAGTTATAGAAATCCAAGTTTCTAATATCCAGCAATATAAAAGTTAAATGGATTTTTTCAATATTATCTGTAACTTTAATATTATAAAGATATGACTAGATTCAAATTATCATCGACCATCTGATATGTTGCCATTTCATGACATGGGAAGGTGGCTGAATAGGGATTATAACAGACTGACTGGCTAAAAGTAGACAAGCAGCAGCCGGAGATACTGAGGAGACTTCAAAGGCAGCCTCACAACTGTAGCAACTCCTGCCTTCCCCTCACATATACGCTGTTTGGTACTCTCTGCCCTGGAGGTACCATTGATTGCTACTAACCTAAAGTAGTATCCTTTCCCGGCCACTGTTTCTAGTCAGGTTCTATGTCTATTTCTGCTTTTCATAAACATCCTAATGACCATATTCTTTACAAATCTGCAAGTTCTAATCTTCAGTTCTTATCTCAAAACTTTCAAAATAATTCCCTACTTGAAAAGACCAAATCAGATGTATAGAATGAATTTATGGTGGAGGTAGAGAATAGCACACAAGTTATATGCTCACAGACATCCATTTAAATGACACTGTTGGTTGCAGACACAGCTATCCCCACCTTCCTCACTATCTCAATATATTCATGTCTTCTACACAGATTATGTGCCTTGGCAGAAACTAACCATATTCCAGCTCCAAGGGTGGATTCCCCTTCACCTAAACTGATCATGATAATCCAACCCCTTCATCAGTGATGGTCAGGAATCCAATTTAAACCAGTTAGCATGTAGCAAGGCTCCATTACTGCTACTGATCAAGAGGCAAGCGCAAGATTTAAACTGACCCAAATTATTCCATGATTGAAGTCATTTTCTGCTCTCTGATTGGATATGAACAAGGAAGCATGTTGATGCTGTTGAGGTCCATGTGTCCACCATACAAGATGCCAACTGAAGACCAACCAACAGATGTAGGGGACAGAACTTAAAAAAAAAAAATCACATGAATCTGATCCAGAGCCTTTATCATACTGTGCCTGGAGACATCCTACCTTCAGACTTCCTGCTACTAAGGTAATAAATACCCTCATGAATTAAGCTAGTTTGAATTAAGGTTTCCCTCACTCATAGCTAAAAGCACCTTGATTACACTATATATACACTACAGGTGTTTTACAAATAAAGCTAGTTATATACTTAAGGCAAATATCTAAAGGCTACCTACCAAAATGAACAACATTTAACCTCCAGTGAATGGCACTGGGGTGGTGGTGTCAGGGCTGATATTGGCAATGGTAGAGTTTTATGTTTTACATTATATATTGCTGCTCTTTATTCTCATAATCAGTATACACAACTTTTAATAACAACTTTCCTAAGGAGAGTAAGGTGAGGAGATTGACTGGTTGACTTTTCAAGAACACTTCCACACCCTAATATTTATGACTTTCTTATTGTTCTAAGTGGCTTGAAACCACAAATTATGAGAGAAAAAGCCATTGTAGACAAGGTATACGGTATCTGCCTAGCCCAAGCATCTGTTCACTGAGAAATATCCCACTTTAGTGTCTGTCCCTTGGTCTCTTCCCTTCCGCCTCCCCCTGCCTACACACACACACACACACACACACACACACACAAATGCTACATTTCTGCTGCCTGGTGATAGACACCTGACCAAAATATGCTTCCTACACTTAGATGAAAAGTTTCCGTTCTACTATTAATCAGACAGAAAGATAACTATTTAAATTTCAGCAGTAAGGAGAGGAGATCCAAGATGGCGGAGTAGATAAACACTGCGCTTGTCTCATCCCATGAACACATCAAAATTACAACTAAATTATAGAATAATCAACCTGGAGAACCAGCTGAAGTCTAACTAAGGATATAAAGGGAAGCCACGTCAAGAATGGTAGGAGGGGCGGATACGTGAAATGAACAGGCCCCACACTCTCATGTAGCAGATGAAAACTGGGGGGGATGGTTCAGCCACAGAGTTTCCCCATGCAGGAACAAGACACCCCAGCCCCCCACACCAGTCTCCCCAGCCAGGAGTATTGGTGCAAGGAAGAGGAGCCCCCACTACTTCTGGCTGTGAAAAACAGTGGAAACTCTGACCATCCAGGTGAGATGGAAGGCTGAGGGAAACCCAGACATCCTCTTAAAGGGCCCACATAGGCACTCACCCTGGGTTCCAGTAAAGGGATGGCGACTCTGGGGGCATCAGAGACATATGGAAGAAATGGAGTAGAGTAACTTCTGGGCAAGGACTGGAAGCATAGGCCCAACATTTTTCCTGTGTCGGACCCTTCTCCCGTGCAGCCAGCAGGCAGGTGCCATCTTTCCTGTGTTGAGCCCGCCCCCACAGGCCAAATCTGAATCTGATTGGTCTGGTGAGCTTCACTGCTCCAACCTGCTGACTCACTGAGACCCTGCCTCACCCAACTCCATGCAGCAGAAAGCTTTATCAACAGCTAAACCTTATAGGAGCAGGCAGGTGGCAGTAGCCTCAAAGTGTCTTGGCTTTATGTGGAACTACCCCAGACCCTGTACTGGTGGCAGCCATCCTCAGCTCATAGTGTGTCCTCTCTCACATGCCTCCAGGTAGAGCACAGGCAACAACCAACCATAAATCACTTTGTAGCTCTTACCAGGTACTCACCAGCCAGTCACAAGCAGTGGGTGACCTGGGCCTGCACCAGAGTTCCTGACAAGAGATCCCAGACCAACATACTTGGAGATTGGCTTCAGACTACAGCAGAGCACCACTCAATTAGCCCCACAAGTGGCATACACAAAGAGCGATCTTGACAGGCACCAGAGCTCACTGTGGTGAATCCCGCTCTGTGTGGTAAGCACCCCACATTGCATCCCATAAGCTGTGAATGTGACCAAACCCCATATCCAGTCAGCCTATGGGTCAATACTGACCCACTGACCCACTGACATGCCAACAGGAATCAAGACTCAACTATAACAGGAGGGTACACTCAGCCCACACAAGGGAAACTCCTAGAGCACCTGGCTCCAATGATCAGGGAGACTGTGCCACTGGACCCCAAAGGACCTACTACATAAGGCTCCCCAGCAAGACAGGGAGAATAGCAGCCCTACATAATATGTAGAAACAAACACAGAGAGGCAGCCAAAATGAGGAAACAAATAAATATGTCCCAAACGAAAGACTAGGAGAAAACTGAAAAGGAATTAACAAAATGGAGGCAAGCAACCTGCCAAAGACAGAGTGCAAAACAATGGTTATAAGAATGCTCAAGGGACTTAGTGAGAATTTCAACAAAGAGATAGCAAGCATAAAAAAAAAGACATAGAAACCATAAAAAAGAACTAGTCATAAGTGAAGAATACAATAACTGAAATGAAGAATGCACTAGAAGGAATAACCAGCAGACTAGATGGAGCAGAGTATCAAATCAGCAATTTGGAAGATAAGGTAGCAGAAAACACCCAATCAGAACAGCAAAAAGAAAACAGAATCCAAAAAAGTAAGGATAGTTTAAGAGACCTCTGGGACAACATGAAACATAATAACATTCACCTCATAGGGGTACCAGAAGGAGAAAAGAGAACACAAGGGAATGAGAATCTAGTTGAAGAAATAATAACTGAAAACTTTTCTAACCTGGTGAAGAAAATAGACATACAAGTCCAGGAAGTGCAGAGTCCCAAACAGGATGAACCCAAACAAGCCCACACCAACATACATTATAATTAAAATGGCAAAGGTTAAAGAAAGAGAAAGAATCCTAAAAGCAGCAAGAGAAAAGCAGTTACTTACCTACAAGGGAGGTCCCATAAGACTATCAGGTGATTTCTCAACAGACTTTGCAGCCCAGAAGGCATTGGCACAAAATATTCAAAGTGATGAAAAACAAGGACCTGCAACCAAGGGTACTCCACCCAGCAAGGTTATCATTTAAAATCAAAGGACAGAAAAAGAGCTTCCCAGACAAGAAAAAGCTAAAAGAGTTCATCATCACCAATCCAGTATTAGAAGGAAAGTTAGAGGGACTTCTTTAGGATAGAAAAAGAAAGACCAAAAATATGAATAATAAAATGGCAATAACTACATATCTATCAACAATTGCTTTCATTGTAAGTGATTAAATGCTCCAAACAAAAACATAGGATGGCTGAATAGATAAGAAAACAAAACCCTTACATATGCCCCCTATAAGAGACTCACTTCATATTGAAAGACACACACACAGACTGAAAGTAAAAGGATGGAAAAAGTTATTTCATGAAAATGGAAAATAGAAAAATTTTTAAAAGCTGGGGTAGCAATATTTATAACAGACAAAATAGACTTTAAAATGAAGACTATAACAAGAGACAAAGAAGGGCCCAGTAATTCTACTCTCTCATATTTATCCAAAGATACCCAAACTGCTACTTCAAGGGGACATGTGAATCCATATGTTCATTGCAGCATTGTTTACAATGGCCAAGATGTGGAGGCAGCCTGGGTGTCCATCAAGAGATGAATGGATAAAGAAGTAGTACATATATACAATGGAATATTGCTTGGCTTGGAAGGGATTGGGATCTTGCCATCTGCAGAGGCATGGATAGACATTGTGCTGAGTTGAGGATGTCAGATAAAGACAGATGTAATGTGATTTCATTTATATGTGGAATCTAAAGAACAAAATAAACAAACAAAACAGAAACAGACTCATCTGGTTACCAGATGGGAGGGGTATTGGAGATAGGTGAAAAAAGTGAAGGGATTATGAAGTACAAATTGGTTGTTACAAAGTAGTCATGGGGATGTAGGTTATAGCATAAGGATTATAATCAATAATATTGTAATAACTACATATGGTATCAGATTTATTGGATGATAGATGGGAAGGGGGGTTAGAGGGCAGGATGAAAAAGGTAAAGGAATTAAGAAGTACAGATTTGGGGCCAGCCGAGTGGCACATTAGTTAAGAGCTGGCTTGGGACACCAGCTCTGAACATCAGGGCCCTGGTTTGGATCCCACATAAGGTCCAGAGACACTGCCCTCTACAGCCCAGATGGTGAACAACAGCTCGACCTGGAGCTGTGCTGCCATGAATTGCCAGCAATGGCGTAGGCTGCAGCCCCTGCTGCAGTGGGCTGCCATAAACTACCGTGAGTGGCGGGAAGCTAGCGTGAGCAGCCAGCGACTGATCCAACTCACCCGGGGAAGAGCGCAATGATAATACCAACATGGGCCAGGGAAGCAATGTCCTCCATAACTAGACTGAAGGCCAAAAGGACAGCAAATTGTCTGTTCCACCTTCCCTGATTCCCCAACACTGTTCTCCTCCCCCAATTCCCCAATAAAATCTTAAAAAAAAAAAAAAAGTACAGATTGGTAGTTACAAAATAGTGATGGGGATGTAAAGAACAGGGATATAGTCAATAATATGATAATAACTATGTATAGTGCCAGGTGGGTACTAGACTAGTCAGGGGGATCACTTCTTAAATTATATAAATGTCTAACCACTATGCTGTACACCTGAAATTAATATAAAATAATATTGAATGTCAACTGTAACCAGAAAATTAAAATGGGGGCAGGTGAAGGGTAATAAGTCCAAATTTCCAGGTATAAAACAAATAAATCATGGGGATGTAATGTACAGCAGGGAATACAGTCAATAATATTGTGATGGCATTGCATGGTGTCAGATGGTTGCTGGACTTATCATGGTGAGCACTTCTTTAGGTATATAAATGTTAAATAACTATTGTGTACACCTAAAACTAATATACTGGTGTATGCTAACCATATTTTTAATAAAAATCTTTTAAAAAACAAATCCCCTTGAAGGATAGATAAATAAATAAATAAACAAATAAATTTATTTCAGCAGCAACAATTCAGGTTAGAATAAAAAAGCTTCCTGCCTAATTACTATGAGATACTAAAACCAACAAACCTTCATAATCACAGTATGTAGTTCTCTTCCAATTGTTGTAACGATTATATGTTTCTTTTTAGTTTTTAATAACACATGCCACCCTAATTATGCTTGACTCCTTCTCATAAAGGAATTAGAAATGTGTTCCTGATAATTGCAATCAAGAGTCTTAACTATTGATAAAACAATGGGGAATTGAAGTCTCAGTGTTTACTTATTACTTATATAGTTTATATTCAGATTTCTTTTAATCCCCAGAGAAAGGCATATCTAGGGGAAGGCCTAAGTAGAAGACCCTGTTGACCACTGGCAGGGACAGTTGGCTGCAGACCTCACACCACATATGGCTCTTCAATGCCACAGTGATGAAGAAACAGCCTTCCCAAATGACACAGAGTGGGGCTTGGAAAATAAAAGTAATGCCACATCTTTTAGAAATAACTAAGACGAAAAATTATATTTTATTTTAGGTACATTTTACACCCTGCCTCATTTCAAGAAGAATTAGAAGGAGGGGTACAAAAACACACAGAGTATTATGATAGTTAATTTTATGTATCATCTTAGCTGGGCCATAGTACCCAGTTATTTCTTCACACAGTTATTCTAGATGTTTCTGTGAAGGTATTTGTTAATGAGATTAGCATTTAAATCAGCTGACTGAGTAAAGCAGTTTACCATCCATAATGTCCATGAGTCTCATCTTATCAGTTGAAGGCCTTAATAGAAAAAGACTGACCTCCCCAAAGAAGAGGGAACCAACGGCCAGCCTCCGGACTTGAACTGCAGCATCAACATTCCCTGGGTCCATAGCTTGCTGGCCTACCCTGCGGATTTTGGACTTACTGGTGTCCAAAATTATATAAGCGAATTAAGGGAGAGGGAGAGAGAGAAAGAAAGAGAGGGAGAGAGAATGGGTGCTTGAATTACTCGGTTATCACACAAATGCTTTCCTGCGTTGTTTTTCATTCAGTTGTTTAATATGAGGTCTGACAACTACGTTCGCCAACTTGTCACTGTGCATTTACATTGGCAGCATTGTACAAACAGCTCAGTAAGGTTTCATAACCTTGGTATATCAGTGTCTCACAGCTGTGTTTGTGTAGACATGTGGCAGTGTCTTGCTGAATGTTCATTATTGTTGTTCCATGTTTTTGTGTGCCATCACAAGAATGTCTGAGCTTGAAGTAGAGCAATGAACAAACATTAAATTTCTTGTTAAACTTGGCAAGAGTGGAAGTGAAATCAGGGACTTGTTAGTCCAAGTTTATGGGGATAATGCCATGAAGAAAACATCAGTATACAATTGTTTTCCTGAGGGGAGAGTACGTGTCACTGATGAAGAGAGTTTAGAACAGCCAGTAACAAGCAGAACTGACAAAAACATTGCAAACATTTATCGAATATGTGTGAAAATCATCAGCTGACTATGAGAAGCATAGCAGACCAAGTTCACATCGATAGAGAAACAGGAAAATCTTAACTGAAAATCTTGGCATGAGAAAGGTGTGTGTAAAAATGGACCTGAAGGAGCTCTTGTATCACAACAATGCATCAGTTTATGTGACACTGTCTGTGAGGGAGTTTTTAGTCAGTAAAAAAATAACTGTATTGGAACACCCTCCCCACTCACCTGATCTGGTCCCCAATGACTTCTTTCTTTACCCAAAGATAAAGGAAATACTGAAAGGTAGACATTTGATGACAATCAGGACATCAAGGTAATGACAACCCGCTCTGATGGCCATTCCAGAAGGAGTTCCAAAACTTTCTGCTCTGAGGGGTGGACTAGGCACTGGCATCATCAGTGCATAGCCTCCCAAGGGGAGTACTTCTAAGGTGACCATAGTGCTATTGAGCAATGAGGTATGTAGCACTTTTTCTAGGATGAGTTTGCAAACTTAAATGTCCGACCTCATATACATAAGAATTTCCCCATTTAACTTTATCACCATGTCTTTTTACTAATTGCCTTATTTATTTGAATTATTTATTCAAAACAGCATTTGATTATTCAAAATAATGTTGCTCAATTTTAATTGAATCCTCAAGCAAACCAGCACGCAGCTTCTCAGCTTGCATAATAATCCATCAATACATTCATTATGCATTTCTTATGGATAGGACATGGATTAAAATGAAAAATTTGGTTGAAGGTACATTTACTTTTCTTTACGCAGAAAAAAGGGAGAGAAATAAAATAAATGCATAAGGAGATTTTTTTTCTAAGAAGCCTAACTGCTTTATAATATCATATCAATTATTTTTAACTTTATAAGGTACTTTTACTCTAGACATTTAAAAACATATATATGTCTGTACCTCAGAGAGTGACATTTTCATCTACAACCAAGGGGTGGATGACTTGATTCCCATAACAGCTAATTAGTTGGTCCAAAGTCACAGATGGATCAGTGGAAGAGAATCTTCCAGAACCCAAAAAACCAAACTCCTGGTTATAAAATAAATAGAACTTTAAAAAGTAAGTAGAAGGGGGGCGGATTCGACGATCGCCGCGGCGGTTGGAGCGCAGCCTCCCCGGTGCGCGAGGAAGCGTCCCCGCTGACAGATCCGCGTCTTCCGGCCGCGCCACCCGGGAGGCGGGTCCCCGGGGCCTCCCTCCCTCCGTCCGTTGGTTTGCGGTCTGAGGCAGAAGCTCAGGCCGGGCAAGTGCGGGAGGAGAGAGAGGAGACGACTGTGCAGAGGTGCGAGCTGCACCCGCGTTCCCCAGGAAGCAGGGTGCAGAGCCCCGCAGCGACAGGGCAAGATCAGTCCCTGCACCCTCCCGGTTCAGGGATCAGTCTCTGTGCCCACCGGGTCCCGCGGAGCGCAGAAGCCTGAAACCCGGGAGCAGGGGAAAACAGAGGACTCGCCCGCGGAGAAGCAGCGCGCGCGGGGCGGAGACGCAGGTCCCGGAGAGACGGAGCGGGTATCGGAGCCGCGTGGAAAGGTGCGCGCAGTCCCCTGAACCCCGGCGGCAGTCCCTCCAGGAGCGCAGCAGGAGAACGCGCGAGGCGCGCCGGCTCAAGGCAGGAGCCCAAACCGGAGGCAGGGAAACACAGGACTCGCCCGCGGAGGCGCAGCGCGCCGGCTGGAGTCACAGATCCCGGAGAGACAGGAGCGGGGGATCGGGAGCCACGCAGCACGGTGCGCGCAGTCCCCTAAATCCCGGCAGACGCTTTGGGAGAGCAGCAGGATATCCGCGCGGGCGCGCTCGGCTCCCGGGCAGAAGCCTGGAACCCGGGAGCAGGGGAAAGAGGACTCGCTCGGACAAGCAGTGCGCCGGGTGGAGAACGCAGGTCCCGAGAGACGCGGAGCGAGGATCTTGGCCACACGGTAGGGTGCGCGCAATTCCTAAATCCCGGCAGACCCTTTGGGAGAGCAGCAGGAACTCCGCTGGAGCATAAGAGGCAAAGGCCTTGGCTTGAAACAGTGTTGGAACTGTGGCTTGGTTTATTTTTATGTTTTTTTTTTTTTGGCCATTTTTCTACTCTTGAAAACAAAGAAAAAAAAAAAAAAAAAAACAAACAACCCAATAACTCACCCACTCCCACAAACTTTGTCCACCGCCAAGACAGTCTTAAACTGACTCCTGAAGGGAGCAATAGGGGCAGACTAGGAAGATATCCTTACCTGCAGGGGGTTGAGAATTTCCACCCAGTAAAGGCAGCAGAGTGGACTACCCACCCCGCCCCCACCTTTAGGCAAGGCTTGGGAGGCAGGGCAGGTTCATCTGCTGAGGCACTAATTAACAGATTCTTAGCAGCAGGCTTTTGGTAGTGAGGAATTCTTTAATTCTCCACGGCTGTCAACCCAAAGGGTGCCCAGAGACACTTATTGAGCCTTTGGGGGTGCAGCCTGCCTTGGGACAGGCAAAAGCAAAAGGCAGTGACTTTGTAAAAACCACCAATCACACGTCACAACCACACTCAGTACAGCAAACCTGCAGTGCCAGGATCACGCTAGGCATCAGGTGGCCTACTGTTCCCACAAGACGCACAGGAATTTTTGTACAGCAGACAAACTGAAAGAGAGCTTGGTGGACTTTAGCCTAGACCAGCACGGGTATTTTTGGTTTGTTTGGTTTTATTCTGTTTTGTTTTCCCTTTATTGGCTGCTTATCTTGGTTTTTTTTGGTTTTTATTTCTATTTCATTATAATCATATTGTAGTTTTTAATATAGTCATTTATATATAGGTGTATATAGGTTAATATATGTCCATATATATGGTTGTTTATACAAATATATATATATTTTTTTTTCCTTTTTTCTTTTTCTTTTTCTTTCTTTTCTTTTTCTTTTTCCCCACCCTCACTTTCTCTCTTATTTTATTCATTCTTCTCACTGCTATACTTTTCCTCTTTTCCTTTTTTTCTGCAAATTTTATTTTTAAATTTTTCTTACTTTTTTATTATTATCTTAGTTTATTTTTATTTTTTATTTTTAGGTATAGCTAATCGGTTTCTCATGTTTATTCTATTTTTTATTTTAGGATATTGTATTTTTATTTTGTTTCCTCTTCTGTTATTATTGAGTATGTGGTTTTTGTTTTGTTTCTGTTTGTTTTCTTCATTAGTATGATTGATCTTTCTGTACAAGTTGACTGTAGTTTGATGGTTGGTTGTTTTTAATTGTGCGAGCATTTGGTTTCCTTTGGTGGCTGTGGAGTTGTTCTTGTTGATCTGTTATGCTCTAAAATCACTCTGCAGCAGTGGGTCCAAACAAACAGACACAAGAATCATCATACCCGGAGGCCAACTTTAGATAAAACCAGAGCATTTCTGGGTTTGACATACAAAGTCACACCCAAAAGAAGTTACTACAGGTACTAAGACCCATAGGGTCCAAGTTTCATCAGAGGGTCAATCCTCTCACAGCAGCTCATAAACTGCAGAAGCTGCTGATCCTCACAACTAATCAATCTGAGTCAATCCCACCTACTGACAAACCAAAGTAATCAAAACTAAAACTTCAACAAGTGAGGACGCACGACACAAGGAACACCTCAGATACAAGCACAGGAGAATAGGGAGACTGAGTAATTCAAATATAAAGGACACACACCATATAAGTTTACCCAGAAAAGACTGAGAAATCTGGGGGATCTATCTGTTATATTGAAGCAAACACAAAGAGTAAGCCAGAATGGGGAGACAAAGAAACATAACACAAATAAAAGAACAGAAGGAAACTTCCTGAATCAGTGGAAATAGAGGAAATAGAGGTAACCAACCTATCGGAGACAGAGTTCAGAACACTGATTATTAGAATGTTCAAGGAAATTAATGAAAATATAAAGAAGGATAGAGAAATCATGAAAAGCAACCAGCTAGAACTTAAGAACACAATTACTGAATTAAATAACAAACTTGATGGAATCACTAGCAGACTGGATGAAGCAGAAAATCGAGTCAGTGACTTAGAAGACAAAATAGCAGAGATCACCCATGCGGTACAACAAAGAGAAAAAGAATGAAAAACATGGAAAATAGTTTAAGAGAGCTGGGGGACAACATCAGGCACGCAATAACCTAAGGGTCATTGGAGTACCAGAAGGAGAAGAGAGACAAGGGATTGAGAATATATTTGAAGTAATAATGTCTGAAAACTTCCCCTAACCTGGCAAAGGACATTGAAATACAAGCCCAGGAAGTGCAGAGAGTTCCAAACAGGATGATTCCAAACAGGCCCACTCCAAGACACATTATAGTGAAAATGGCAAGGGTTAAGGACAAAGACAGAATCCTTAAAGCAGCAAGGGAAAGGCAGCAAGTTACTTACAAGGGTACCCCCATAAGATTATCAGCTGACTTTTCTACAGAAACTTTGCAGGCCAGAAGAGAGTGGCAGGAGGTTTTCAAAGTGATGAAAAATAAAGGCCTACAACCAAGATTGCTGTATCCAGCAAGGTTATCATTTAAAATCGAAGGCGAGATAAGGAGCTTTGCAGAAAAAAATAAGTTAAGAATTTCATTACCACCAAGCCAGCTTTGCAGGAAATGCTAAAAGGGCTTCTTTAAGTAGAAGAGAAAAAACAACCTATGAAAGACTACAAACACAAATAAGAAAATGGCAATAAATACACACCTATCAATAATCACATTAAATGTAAATGGATTAAATGCTCCAATAAAAGACATAGGGTGGCTGAATGGATAAGAAAGCAAGACCCCAGTATATGCTGTATACAAGAGACTCACCTCAGATCCAAAGACTCATACAGGCTGAAAGTAAAGGAATGGAGTAAAATATTTCATGCAAATGGTACTGAGAAAAAAGCTGGAGTAAGCGATACTTATATCAGATAAAATGGACTTTAAATTGAAAGAATATAACAAAGGACAAGAAGGACACTTCATAGTAATGAAGGGATCGATCCAACAAGAGGACATAACTCTAGTAAACATCTATGCACCTAACATAGAAGCGCCCTAAATATATAAAACAGATATTGTCAGACATAAAGACAGAGATCAACAGTAACACTATCATAGTAGGGGACTTCAACACCCGCTGTCACTAATGGAGAGATCCTCCAGACAGAAAATCAATGTGGAAACAGCGACCTTAAATGACACATTAGACCAGCTGGATTTAACAGACATTTTCAGAGCATTTCATCCCAAAGCTACAGAATATACATTCTTTTCAAGTGCACATGGAACATTTTCTAAGATAGACCACATGTGAGGCCACAAAAAACAAGTCTCAATAAATTTAAGAAGATTGAAATCATTTCAACTGTATTCTCTGACCACAATGCTATGAAACTAGAAATCAATTATAAGAAGAAATCCGGAAGCTGACAAATAAATGGAGGCTAAACAATATCTATTAAATAGTGAGTGGGTCACAAATGAGATCAAGGAGGAAATCAAAAGATACCTCGAGACAAGCGAAAATGAAAACACCACGACCCAAAATCTCTCTGGGATGCTGCGAAAGCAGTCCTAAGAGGAAGTTTATAGCAGTGCAGGCCTACCTAAAGAAGGAAGAAAAAATCTCAAATCAACAGGTTATCCTTACACCTAAGGGAACTGGAAAAAGAACAACAAAAAGAGGCCCAAGGGAGTACAAGAAAAGGAGATAATAAAGACCAGAGCAGAAATAAACAATATAGAGAACAGAAAAACAATTCAAAAGATCAATGAAACCAAGAGCTGGTTTCTTGAGAAGATAAACAAAATTGACAAACCTCTAGCCAGGCTCATCAACAAAAAAAGAGAGAGGACTCAAATCAGCCCAATCAGGAATGAAAGAGGAAATGACTACAGACATCACAGAAATACAAAAAATTCTAAGAAATTACTATGAGCAACTATATGCCAACAATTTGACAATCTGGATGAAATGGATAATTTTCTAGAAGCATACAACCTTCCAAAGCTAGCATGAAGAAACAGAAAATCTAAATACCTGATTACTACCAAGGAAATTGAATCAGTAATTGACAAGCTCCCAAAAAACAAAAGCCCTGGACCAGACGGCTTCACAAGTGAATTTTATCAAACATTCAAAAAAGAACTATCACCTATTCTTCTCAAACTATTCCAAAAAATCCAGAAGGAGGGAAGGCTCCCAAACTCTTTTTATGAAGCCTCTATCACCCTGATTCCAAAACCAGGTAAAGACATCACAAAAAAGGAAAACTACAGGCCAATCTCCCTGATGAATATAGATGCAAAAATTCTCAATAAAATATTAGGAAACAGAATTCAGCAATATATTAAGAAGATCATACATCATGATCAAGTGGGATTCATCCCTAGTGCGCATAGAGCTGGTTCAACATCCGTAAATCAATCAATGTGATACACCACATCAACAAAATGAAGGATAAAGATCACATGGTCATTTCAATAGATGCAGAAAAAGCATTTGACAAAATCCAACAGCCATTTATGTTAAAAACCCTTAGCAAAGTGGGAATACAGGGATCATATCTCAACATAATAAAAGCCATATATGATAAACCTTCAGCTAACATCATACTCAATGGGGAAAAGCTAAAACCATTCCCCTTAAGATCAGGAACAAGACAAGGCTGTCCACTTTCTCCTCTTTTATTCAACATAGTGCTGGAAGTTCATACCACAGCAATCAGACAACAAAAAGAAATAAAAGGCATCCAAATTGGCAAGGAAAGAAGTAAAATTGTCACTATATGCAGATGACATGATACTGTATATAGAGAACCCCAAAGACTCCATCAAAAAACTATTGGAACTGATGAAGACGAATTCAGTAAAGTAGCAGGATATAAAATCAATGTTCAGAAATCAGTGGCATTTGCATATACCAATAATAAACTAATGGAAAGCGAAATTAAGAAAACTGTCCCATTTACAATTGCGTCAAGAACTATAAAATACCTAGGAATAAATTTAACCAAAGAAGTGAAAGATCTGTACTCAGAAAATTATAAGACATTGAAGAAAGAAATCATAGAAGAGACAAATAAATGAAACACCTACCATGCTCATGGATAGGAAGAATTAATATAGTTAAAATGTCCATACTGCCTAAAAGCAATATATAGATTCAATGCAATTCCTATCAAACTACCAAGGGCATTTTCACAGAAATAGAAAATATAATCCTAAAGTTTATATGGAATCATAAAAGACCCAGAATAGCCTCGGCAATTCTGAGAATAAAAACAAAGTTGGGGGGATCACGCTACCAGACATCAAAACCTACTACAAGGCCACAGTAATCAAGACAGTTTGGTACTGGCATAAAAACAGGCACATCGATCAGTGGAACAGAACAGAGAGCCCAGAAATAAATCCAAGCATTACGGACAGTTAATCTATGACAAAGGAAGCAAGAATTTACACTGGAGTAAAGATAGTCTATTCAATAAATGGTGCTGGGAAAATTGGACTGACACATGCAAAAAAATGAAACTGGATCATCTCCTTACGCCTTATACAAGAACAAATTCAAAATGGATTAAAGACTTAAATGTAAGACCTGAAACCATAAAAATCCTAAATGAAAATATAGGGAGTACATTTGCAGACATTACCGGAGCAATATTTTTACTGATACATCCCTACGGGCAAAGGGAAGTAAAAGAAAAAATGAACATATGGGATTATATCAGACTTAAAAAGTTTTTTCACAACAAAGGAAACCATTAATAAAACAAAAAGAGGCCTACTGAATGGGAGAATATATTTGCCACCGATATATCTGATAAGGGGTTAATATCCAAAATTTATAAAACACTCATGAAACTCAACACCCAAAAAACAAACAACCCAATTAAAAATGGGCAGAAGATATGAAGAGACATTTCTCTAAAGAGGACATACAGATGGCCAACAGGCATATGAAAAAAATGTTCAACCTCACTGGTCATTAGGGAAATGCAAATAAAAACCACCATGAGATACCACCTCACTCCGGTCAGAATGGCTATCATCAAGAAATCAACAAACAACAAGTGCTGGCGGGGCTGTGGGGAAAAGGGGACCCTGCTGCACTGTTGGTGGGACTGCAGATTGGTGCAGCCACTATGGAAGTCAGTATGGAGGTATCTCAAAGAACTGGAAATAGAGCTACCTTTTGACCCAGCAATTCCACTCCTAGGTATTTATCCTGAAAAAACCAAGACACTTATTCAAAAAAAGTTATGCACCCAGATGTTCATAGCAGCACTATTTACAATAGCTAAGACTTGGAAACAACCAAAATGCCCGTCAGTAGATGACTGGATTAAGAAACTGTGGTATATTTATACAATGGAGTATTACTCCGCTATAAAAAAGAATGAAATCGTGCCATTTGCAATGATATGGATGGATCTAGAGACTATAATGTTGAGTGAAGTAAGTCAGTCAGAGAAGGACAAATACCATATGATCTCACTTATATGTGGAATATGAAAAACTGTATGAATGAGCAAAGTAAACAGAAACTGTCTCATAGATATAGAGGAAAAATCAGGGTTGCTAATTTGGAGAGGAATGGGAATGAAGGAGAAGGGAAGGGATTAGACAGCAAAAATAGGCAGCTACAATATTGCTACTGGGATAGGAAAAACAGTTTGGGAATATAATTAATAATGTTGTAAATATTCTGTGGAATGTCAGATGATCATAGGTCTTGTTAGGTAGACCATTTCATGGATGGAGTAGAGGTTTGATCACTGCACTGTATTACTAAAGTGGAGGTGGTATACCTACTGTAATTGAATATATATAGATAGTCACGGGATGTGGATTATACTGTGGAAGAGAGTCAGAGGAAGAGTAATAGATATGTATGATATGGGGGGGTGTGGGGGGGTGTATTGGGGGTGGGGGGTTTGTCACTTTGGGGGGTAAAATGTATAACTATTGCACTGTGTTGTACACCTGAAACTAATTAAAAATAAAATAAAATTTAAAAAAAAAATAAAAAATAAAAAATAAAAAAAAAAAAAAAAAAAAAAAAAAAGTAAGTAGAAGGACTGCAATTGCATTTCCATAGAATTTGTTTGCTACTAGAAGTTGCAAACTGACAGATGGAACAGAATTCTACTCTACATTTAGAAGAGATTTTGGGGAGGCCAGTGCAGTATTTGTGATTATTTTTGTTAATAGATTTAAATATCTTTAGGCCAGGGCACCTGCCCCATCCACCAGAATCCTTGCCATGGCCTAAAGTCATCACCGGTGACTTCATCCTTTCAAAGGGCCTGCCAGTGCTAGAGGCCTTCGAGCCTAAGTCTCAGATCTACATATCAACCTATGTACTGACTAGGTACTCTATTTCCAACTTGAATCTTTATTACTCTTCATCTTTAGAGCCATTTTTTATTTTTGAAGGATTTCTTATTGTCATTCTTTCAATCTTCCAACTTAGTCTCACCATCAAAAATGCATGCTATCAAACGTATTCATTCAGCAAATATTTAGTGCATCCTTACTGGTATGGCCTAGGTGCAACTGACAGCCAACAAAATAGGCAAACAAAATATCCTGTCCTCCTGAGGTGGATGTTCTAGTAGAAGAAACAGATATAAACAAACACTGATTAATATTATGGGGTGGGAGTTGGGGGGGGCAGTGGAGGACACTTTTTGAACAGGTTATCAGGGGGACCTCCCTGAAGAGGTGATATTTTTAGCAGATACATGCATGAAGAGAAGGTGAGTCATATGAATACCTAGGGGAGAACAAGTGCAAAGGCAA
This sequence comes from Aselliscus stoliczkanus, assembly GCA_033961575.1. Taxonomy (NCBI): domain Eukaryota; kingdom Metazoa; phylum Chordata; class Mammalia; order Chiroptera; family Hipposideridae; genus Aselliscus; species Aselliscus stoliczkanus. The sequence continues at coordinate 72,376,405 of CM066732.1, read as the reverse complement.
CAAGACAGAAATCTGCTTGATACACCTTCAAAACAATAAGAGGGGGCACAGAACATGGAGGACAACCATAAGAAACTAGGTCAGAGGGGTGACCGTGGGTCAGTTCACACACGGCCTTGCAGGTCACACAAAGGACTTGAAATTTTCTCCAAGTGTGACAGGAATTCCTGCAGATATTTAGCAGGGGACTGACACGATGTGACTTGATACTTAAAAAAAAAAAATTATCTGGGGCCGGCCGAGTGGCGCATTGGTTAAGAGCTGGTTTTGGGATGCCAGCGGCCCCGGTTCGGACCCCACATATGAGGACCAGTGACACTGCCCTCCACAGCTAACAACAGCTCCACCTGGAGCTGGGCTGTGTGAGCCCCGGCGACGGTGTAGGCTGCAGCCCTGCTGCAGTGGGCTGCCATAGACTACAGTGAGTGGCCGGCAGCCAGCGTGAGCTGCCAAGAGCCGCGGTGAGCAACCATCCAGAGGCCGGCGACCGATCTGCCTCATCCGGGAAGAGCGCAATGACGATACCAACATAGGCCAGTGAAGCAACATCCTCTGCAACTAGACTGAAGAACAAAATGACAACAACTTGTTTGTTCCCCTTCCCCAATTCCCCAATAAAATCTTTAAAAAACAAAATTATCTGGCTGCCATGTTTAGAACAGATTCTTAGGGCCAGCCGAGTGGCACGTTGGATAAGAGCTGGCTTGGGATGCCAGTGGCCCTGCTTCAGATCCCATATATGAGGGTCAGTGACATTGCCCTCTACAGCTAACAACAGCTCCACCTGCAGCTGGGCTGCTGTGAGTCCCCGGGAACGGCATAGCTGCAGCCCCTGCTGCAGTGGGCTGCCGTAGGCTACAGTGAGTGGCCAGCAGCCAGCATGAGAGGCTGGCAGCCAGTGTGACCTGTCAAGAGCCACTGTGAGTGGCTGTCCAGAGGCCGGCGACTGATCTGCCTCACCCGAGAAGAGCGCAATGATGATACCAACATGGGCCAGTGAAGCGATGTCCTCCCAACTAGACTGAAGAACAAAAAGGACAGCAATTTGTCTATTTGCCTTTCCTGGTTCCCCAATGCTGTTCCCCTCCCCAAATTCCCCAATAAAATCTTTAAAAAAAAATTAAAAAAAAAAGAACAGATTCTGAGAGGGTAAAAGTAGACAGAGAGGGCCATCTAGGAGGCTACTGCATTGATCCAGGTGAGAAATGAGTCGATTGGACTCTGTGGTAATGGTCCAGGTATGGGCTACACCTTGGAGTAAGAGGTGAGCAGTAACCAAATTTGGGATACATGTTGAAGGTAGAGTTTACAGAATTTGATGATGTGAACTTAGAGAATAAGAGATGAATAAGGATGACTCCACCTGAACAAGCGATTTAATGACTGTGTAGATTCCTCAGATGAGGAAATCCAGGAGAAGAGAAGGTTGGGGAGTGGAATAAGGAGTTTTGGTCAAGTGAGTTATGAGTTACCTGTTTGACACCTAAGTGGAGATATCTCATAGACAATTAAATACACAATTCTGGAATTCAAGTGAGAAAAAGGACGATAGGCATATATTTGGGCTTATAAATATAGCGATTTGGAATGGAAATGGAAAGAAACACCTATGGAGTAAGTGTATAGAGAGAAGAGGTCCAAGACTGAGCTCTGCTGAGATCATACCACTATTGAGAGCTAAGGAGGAAGAGGAGGGTCCAGCAGAGGACACACCCAAGGACAGGACAGTGAGGCAAGAGGCTGTGATGTGATGGAAGTCAAATGAAGAATAAAATAACGGCAGCCTCAGCATCAACTGGAAACTTGTTGGAAATATAAATTCTCAGACTCCACCCCAGACATCCAAAAGCGGGGTTTTACCCAGCCTTACAGGTGATTCTGATACACACAAAAGTTTCAGAGCCAACGTAATTCAGTAAAGAAACAGAGTAAAGGTGATGCTGAAAAGGATATGGTCCCTAGAAGTATTTGTTAAGACCCAAACTGAATCACACTCCTTTAAACTCTATGACCTAGCTAGATTTTGAAGTATTTTTTCTTTGGGAATATCGAATGATGTTCATATAGCTAGCAGCTTTGTGAAACAAATATCTTCAGCAGTCTCCCTTCATTTTATTTTTCACCAGACTTGTCTTACCACAGATAGTAGCTATTGTTTCACGGAACTTGCTTTCCAACACTTCTTTTGCAAATAGATCTTAACACCCTACTCCCTTTCCCACTATTCTCAACTACATTGCAGTTCACATTACAAGTTAGAATATGAAACAAGCTCACATGAAAAAAATTTTCATACGGGAAAATCTCAAAAATTGTTACGTATTTTAGATCATTGGTTCCCAAATCTATCTGTTTATCAAAATCAGTTAGGGAGTTTTGAGGCATTATTTTTTTTAATGTAGATTTTTGGGCTTCACTCCCATCTCAAAATAGAATCTTGGTAGTAGGACTCAAGAATCTGTACTTAAAATTCCTTTTTAAGAATTTTTTTGAAAAACCTTCTCAGTTGATTTCAAAGATTAAAAGGGTTTGGGAGCCACTGTTATAAACTGTGGGCACTTTAGAATTTCAGGAACCACAAATCTGTCAGGGCTGAGCTGTCAGAGAAAGCTCTGTGGCAGAAGTGGGGTTTGACTGAGCAGAGTAGACTGTCAACTGTAGTAGACTGTAGACTGACAGGTGGGGAAAGGGCACAGGTTCTCCAGCAATAAACAATAACATAACAAAAGTAAGAGGCAACATGTGCTGGTGCATTTGTGGTCCCATGAGATGATTAGGCTCACCAGAAAGCAGGGAGGATGCAGTGAGAAGTGTTAGGAAATAGATTACACGAGGAGACACTTTACAGTCAACTTCAATAATAGCTCAAGCTTCAAGAAAGATGAGTGTGACATTAAGAACAGGAGGAAGGGGTCATGACCCTCTGTCAGTTTTAACCCCACTCTGAACTAACCAATGATAGTGCATAGACAAGTGACTCTGGACTACAATTCAGGCAAAAGGAGATTTTGTCCCCATTTGTGATTCTCAGTAAAATGAAAAAACAGGACTAATGGCATCTAAGAGTTCTTGTAGCTAACCATTATAATTTTATTTATAAACCCCACTATTTCATCGTTCCCAATGAGCCCCTTTAAGCATTTCTTGCTGTTCTTTGAATTTTACTTCTATCTATTATGGGGAGAATAAATTGCCAAGTGATGTGGGCAATAGATGGTGATTTTTTTTTCATTAATCTCACAATAGGAAGTCCCGCGTTTACAGTCTAGTAACAATAAACCCAGAACAATACACACCTTTCTCGAAGGTTGGTTCTAGAGACTTTGTGACCTTAACATAATTTTTGTGACTGAGATAGACTTTAAAACACACACACCAAAGATGGATTCACATATGCTGTATTGATCTAGAAGAACAAAACTCTTCAGCAAATAACATGTTAGATAAATCTGACATGACAAGCATTTCTGCAGTACTAGTCACTTTCCCCAAGGGATTTAATGATATATGAAGTCTAATATACTCATGGGATAAAGTCTACACCTTCTATTTCCAAGTACACTTGACATAAACCAAAATCAATTTTCTCGTCTTTTTGAACTAGTTCCAATCTGTCAAGATCCATCCCTCTTTGGCATCATCTCCAGCTATGTTCCTTTTTCCATCGTATTATTTAGTGACTACCATTGCAAATTATAGAGGTGGAGATTCAACAGAAGATAAAAGTGTTGCTTAAATAGAGACTTCAGTATCACCCACTTTAAAACTGTCTTGCTGAAAGCGCATGAGTTTGTTCTCAGGATTCTCAGGAACAATTTTTTCATTATTTTCCACAAACTATAGAGCAACGTCCAAAAGAAATTTCAAGGAGTTATGATAAAGGTCTACAAACGAAGCAAAAAGCAAGCTGAAGTTAATAAAGCCCCTTTTCCTTAAGTCTGCTTCGTGCTATGACTTTGTACTATATTAGGGATATCTGATGACTTATCCGAGCTCCAAATAAAAGATTTACAGGATAAAAGCTGTAGAGGAAATAGAATAATTTACTCTGGAAGATCTGGTTCTGTTCCTCTTGTGATTTGTGTCCTGACAAATGATCTCTTAAAAGTGGTGCCAGGATGTAGTGGAATTGACTTCCTATAAAAAAAAAAAAATCCCCAAGTAAAGAACACCTGTGCTGAATACTTAATGTTTACTGACCTATGTTTATTAGGTTTAAGAATTTAAATATATTTTATTTATTTAGAAGTTACAATATTTTATTAATATATAATAGTATTATTATAAATATTTTATATATGTATATGTGTATATAACATACATATATGACAAAGTTTCAAAAGCTAACAAGCAGGTGGACAAGAAAAATGTTGCAAAACAATAAAAGCTAGTTGTTACAATGGACATAAATGACCACATACATGATGAATAATGGTCTTTCCTATCTATAAATTATCAGGGTAGTTTTGCGGAAAATCAGATTTGGACAAGATTTTCAGGGATCAGCAACGTTTAAGACCTTAGCAATGTGAAGGTGCCCTCTGAATGTCCTGTCAATTCTACCGCCTGAGTGGATTTTCCCTTCTCTGTCTGCCCTGCCAGTGACCTACTTCCAGACACCATCATCTCTCATCTGAATGCCTCAAACAGCCTTGTTTCTGCTTCCACTTTGGCCCAATTGAATCCATTGCTTGTGTCAGTCTACTTTCTATTCCTGGAACATACCAAATGCTTTCCACCTCATTGCCCTTGCCTATTGTTTTTACTGCTATGGAGAGTCTGACACACAGTAGCTCCCCAATAATATGTATTGAATAAATGAATAACTGTGTCTCCTGGTTTGTAAGCTTCACAAGGGCAGAGACCATGGTGTTTAATTCCACAGCCTGTTCCCAGAAGCCAGCATAAGACCTAAACACATAGTGAGTGTTCTATAAATAGTTACTGAAGAAAGAAGGAAGGAAGGAAGGAAGGAAGGAAGGAAGGAAGGAAGGAAGGAAGGAAAGAAAGAAAGAAAGAAAGAAAGAAAGAAAGAAAGAAAGAAAGAAAGAAAGAAAGAAAGAAAGAAAGAAAGAAAGAAAGAAAGGAGAAAGAAAGGGAGGGAGGAAGAAAGAAGGACGGAGGAAGAAAAAGGAAGGAGAAAGGAAAGATTAAGCAAATACCAAATCTGCTACATGAATTTTGCTTTAAGGACATGTTATTATCCTTGTCATTATTATGAAAATTCTTATTTCCCTTTAGAAGCATATAACACCATTACACATCATGGAATAAAGATAGAAAATTCTGTTAGGATTTGCCCTACTAGAATTATTTTATAACTATCTGTTTCACTGTGCACTGTTTTAAAAAACAATGAATAGTTATAGAAATTCCACAATTGCACCTAAAATAGCCCCAAAGCATCATCATGAATACCTACTGTCTATATTTCCAAATGCTAACTAATAACTAAGTATGCATGTTTTCAGTCATTTTAACAAGCCCTTTATTTAAATATTAAAAAGACTGGTACATGATAGAAACTATCTTATTAACATCTATATACAGTAGTTTGATTCCTATATCATAATTGCATATGCTCAGAGAAACATTATGTTTCTAATGCGGGAGGTAATATTACTTCAGTGACACTATCAAAATGAATTGTACTACTTCCTTATTACAGCAAGACATATACCATTATCTGTTATATTTAACAAATATGCACCATCAAGGCTGTTTTCATATTTAGTACCACAGGGTATGCCATAAAGTAATAATGTATTATAAAAGAAAAATGGTTTTGCACTCTTCTTTGTAAATTATTCGTTCTTTCCCATTCCCCAGATGTTACAAGATTTTTTTTAAAGGTAACATTTTTAAGCATAGAGATGTGCATGGCACTTGATCAAAGTTAATAACAAAATTATACTTTGTTAGCCCACTGGGAACTCATAATACAGTATAAAAACAGCATAAACACAGAAAACAGGATGAGAGGATTTTTTTCTCTTTTTGTTGTTGTTGTTGTTGTTGTATAATACCAAGAGAGCTGCAACAACCTCTTTGGAGTAAGAAATGTAAAAGCATATTATATACTTTATATGGTGTATATACACAAAAGTTCTGCAAAGTACAAGTTTGGCCTCATTCACCTCAATAGAAATTTCAGTCTTATAAAGAACTCCATCAACTATTTTTCTCAAGTCAGAAAAACAAAAATTGAATTTAAATATGATAATAAATGCAAATTGAATAAAGGAAATTGGAACTAAAGTTTCTTAAAATTGAGTAATCTGTGACTTTTAAGAGCACTGGTGCAGTTTTTATGAAACAAAATTTCTCCAAGAACAGTCCCTGACATCTCAAGAGTTATTTCTCTGGGATTATAGTTGACTTTAGTAATTCTCTTAGCTGTCAACTTTTATGATTGATTTGATTGGTCTTCTACTGATATGTTAATAATACAGACCTATTATAGCAAACTATCCAGTTTCATTCTTTGCTTTTCTTCCTGACCATTAAAAATAACAGTGTACCTGACTTTCTAAAATTCAGTAGGTTTACAAATTAGGCTGTCTACAAATTTTAATAACTTCCTTCTAACTAGAGAAAAAAAATCAGAAAATATAGAAGAGCTCTAAAATAACACCATTATTCTACCTTTAAGAGTTAATCACTGGTAACATTTTCATGTATCTTCTTCTATTTAATGCATTTTAAGTAGCCATTATGCAATTAATCAACACATATTTATTGATTGCCTGCTATGTGCTAGTCATTGTTCTGGAGACTGGCAATACTACTATGATGAGAACAATTAAGATGCCTGCTCCCATGAAACTAACATACTGGTAATGGAGATAAATAAACAAATAAGTATGTAATATAGAAGTATAAGTACTCTGAAGAAAAAGGATTTCAGCTAACAGTATCATTTACAGAAATGAAAACACTGGGAAAGGAAAACATTGAAAGGAATCACAAGTCTGGTTTTAGACCTGTTCCATTTGCAAGGGCCATTAGGCCATCTGGTCTGTTTCTCCACTTGGCCTTTTATGGGTATTTTCCCATTCAAAAATACATATTTTTACATGGTTATCATAAAAACCTACCTAGAAATACACTTATTGCTGAATATATGTTTCCTTTTTATAGTGCATTTATAAATAACTGTTAGAAATTCTTTCCATACAGGTTTACAGAAATGCCTGATATTTTGTTACAGTAATTCCTAATACTTTTTTGATTTATTGTATATTGTCAAATTTTTTCTCCAGAAAGATTATGCCAATTTTCACACACATTAATTTGCCACTCAGTGTTTTATTTTTTTATTTTTTATAAAAATAAAGCATTTCTTTGCTATGTTTGATAGATACAAAAATTATAGCTAAAATTTATTGAGAAATTATTACTTGGCAAATGCTGTGCTACACTCTTACATATATCATTTCATTTGAAAGTTAAGAAGGTTGTGGTTTTAAAGAGCTAAATAAATTGCCAAATGTCCCTCAGGTATTAAGTCAGAGCTGAGATTTGAATTCAAATCATCTGTTTTCATAACTTCTTTCTATTAAATCACAACACCATATGCAATTTAATTGATGATTGATTGATTGGTAATTCAAGTTTGACAATGGTAATATTAATATATTTTGTATGTTTACTGAGTTTCTTGTAATTTGATGCTGCTAATACATTCATGCATTTCTTTATTCTACCATGAGACTCTTTGGAAATGATGTTGACTGAAAAGAGACATGGACTCTAACCTCATGAAAGGCATAGCCCAGAGCAGGAAATACAGCAAACTCAGATTAGAGAAAGAACTGCAGGCAGAATCAAGCAAAGATTTGATTTTAAATCCATTCCCAGTACTAACAACTCTGGAATGTGAGGACTGCTTCTTGGACGGGCCATCGGCTGGACTGTATAATAGAAGTTGATGAGCCCTAAGCCTTATGGCTCAATTAGAAACCCCATTCTTAAGTCCCAGAAGTCAAGTTTGAGTTATGGAGCAGCCACAGGACAAGCACACAGGACAGGCAGGGATTAGGGTGTCATGATGTGACTTCCTGGATTGGGATTGTGATGGTTAATTTTATATGTCAACTTGACTGGGCTAAGTGGTACCCAGGTAGCTGGTAAAACATTCTTTTGGGGTGTGTCTGTGAAAGGATTTCCAGAAGTGATTGCCATTTGAATTGCTGAACTGAGTAAAGCAGATGGACTGATTCAGTATGGTGAACATCATCCAATCTTTCTGGGGCCTGGGTAGAACAAAAAGTCAGACAAAGAAGGAATTCACTCCCTCTGCTTATGCTGAGACTCCATTGTCTCCTACCCTCAGATGTTGGCCCTCCTGGTTCCTGGGCTTCTGCACTCATATTGGAACTTATATCACCTCACAATTCTCAGTTTTCACTCAGACTGAATTATACCACTGGCATTCCTGATTGCAGATGGCAGAGTGTGGGACTTCTCTGTTTCCATAACCACATGAGGCAATTCCTATAATAAATCTCATTTTATATATATATATATATATATATATATATATATATATATATATATATATATATATATATATCAATAGCTTTTGTGCCTAACTGAACCCCTCCCATGTGGGCCATGTGAACCAGCAGACCCAAGCTGCACCTTCGTGTGGAAAGCACATAGTAAGTCATCCCCCTTACCAAGATAAACTTTAACCTCTCTAGTTAAGAGCCACCTTCCTGCAGACCCACTAACCTGCAAGATCTTGGGTTTATACAGTTTGGAAAAGCAGAATTTTACAGTCTTAAAATCAACAAAATTATAAGCAAAGTGACCTCTGATAAATCACATCATCAGAGGTTGAAAAATGTGCAATTAGAAATGATTTCCTGGGCTGGCCGAGTGGCGCGGTGGTTGAGCGCTGGCTTGGGAGGCCAGGGGCCCCGGTTCGGGTCCCACATGTGAGGGCCAGTGACACAGCCCTCAAAAAAAAAAAAAAAGGAAATGATTTCCTGAAAAGAAATGACAAACCCCACTCAATCCTATAAGAACAGAACACAGAAGGTGTCAGCTGAAAAGACAACTAAATAGAAGCATCAACACTAGGACAGTCCTGAGAGTATCATCGTCAACAGGTAAGGAGCTATTCTTGTCAGCTGCTCAGTGTAAAGAAATGAGAAGTTTGCCAAAAAATCACCATAAAGCCTGTATGGTGTTGTATTATATTTATCATTACTTAGCTAATGTGGAGTCAAGTATACATAATTTCGTTAGAAAACATGGGCTCAATCACTCTCATCAAAGCCTTTTGTTGTCTTCCAAAAATCAAAGCTAAGAGCCTTCCCCTCAAAGTATTATTTTACATGGATTTCTGAACAATGAAGTCAAGATTCTGGCACCTAAAATGAAAACCAAGAGCATAGCCTCTCTCACAGATGTTGTCTGAAGGATTATTTCTCCTGGGCATGCAGCATGATTCTCTCATATTCGTCATGTCATTTCTTCCTTGCAATAATCTGGTGAATTATGCTGGAACAGATATTAATAAACCCCAATGAAGAATGAGGGAACTGAAACTCAAAATGGATGACTTGTCCAAGGTCACACAGCCAATAAATAAAGCCTGGAATTCTGGCTTCATTTCAACCACATACACAGTTCTTTTTCATTCCATCAGACTTTTTTGTACGTCATCACAATTTTAAAGTTTTGTTTTTTTTAAAGCATTATACTGGGACTCTAAAGTTCAATAAGCTTATCATCAAACTTGCTTTTTAAAATGGAGGTCCCGCAGTTGGTCACAGAGGCTGCAGTAGTTCTCCCTATGGCTTTGAGAGCCTTGTTTACTGCTCATTGATCACCATGCCAATGCTACCATAAATAACCCCAGGTAGATTGCTATCTGTAATCACAGAAGACATCCATATGCATGAGTCACCTGCCAGCTCTCCAAACCCATCATTTACAATATCTGTCAACATGTCATCAAAGATTCTCTGAATTTGTGACATATACAAAACTCACTCTCTCAAAAGCTGAAAATCATGTAGTACTACACAGATTTGTGGTTGAAGAAAACAAAACAAGAAATGCCCACTATTTGGAGGGAAGAATGTGTATAGATTGGCCAGGTCACTAAATTGTTCTTTGTCCCACCCCCATAGCGCCATAGTCTTAAGAAGAAATTTAAATCTACTTTCACTTGTAGTTGAACAATATGCCCACTGACCCACTTCCTGTGAGCCATAAGAGGCAAGACATAGAATTCTCTCAGAATCTTCTGGAACAAACTACCAGATGGCAGCTTACCCTGAGGTGGTGTATATCAGCCACAACAATATTTCAGGAAAGGCTTTGGTCACATGGGCAGGATTAGTTGTGATGGGTCAGTATGACCAGGAAGATGTTTAGACTGATGAGCCATCAATAAAATGAAGGCAGGTAAGAATCAAAGGTCAGGACAGAAGGACCAGCCTCCATTCCAGCAAAGTAAGCTATATGCAATTATTCAAATCCAGGAAGAGGACAAAACATAGGATTCCAATAGATAAGAGCCAGGAATCAAACAATTCACAGTGAGAGGGAGGCAGGAAAGCAATAGTCCAGGTAGACAATCCACAGGTAGGGGGAGCGAGTAGTAGAGGTCCAAGTAAATGACCCAAAGCCTAAGGAGAAAAGTGAGTCAATTCAAGGCATCAGTAGTCAACGCATTACACTGCATATCTGACTCTGATACAAGATTTGTCTAATCCTAGGGCCTCTTAGATACCGGCTGCTAAGCCTCAGCACATAGCTACAAAGAGATAAGTAGTTTCACCTGTCTAGGAAATGGCTTCTGGTGGTTCTGAAAAAACAGAAGCCAAAAATAAAAGCTCAAAAAAGAGTAAGTTAAGGGCTGGCTGAGTGGCTCAGTTGGTTAAGAGCTCACTCAAGAGTGTGAGCTAAGCTCTGAGCAACAGCAGTTTGATGCCCAGCCCAAGCTGAGCTGCTGCTGAGATGCCAACAGGTGGCAGGATGGCTCAGTCAAAAAAAAAAAAGAAAACCAGTAAGTTTGTATTTTTATTGATCTAGTAACTGTATACAAATAAATGCATGTGCCATTTAAATAAAGCCAATAATGCACAAAATTGCACCCCTGAATCTATTTCACTCCTGTCTATAGAAAATTACTAATGTGGGTAACAATAATAATTATAGTAACAATAAAAACTAACATTGCTAACATGCCAGGCACTTTTTGTGGAAAACAAGAAAATAACAGTAATGATAGTAATATCTCATTTTATTGATCAGAGTTAATCACCAGTGTTCCGTTTCTACACCAGAGCTCTCTTTCCATATGCACACAGAAAAAGTTCACGTGAGCCTGACACAGTATGTTTAGGGCAAGATGAACAGCTGTATGCAGCTGGACACAAGGCCATATAAGTGGATGCAGTGAGAGAAGGGAGATGGGAAAGTTAAGTGCACTCTTTGCATAACTGGATCACCATGAAAGAAATAGCCACTTGGCCTCATATCTCCCAGGTTATAATACTGATTGTGTAGCCCTGTGAACAAAAGGTGTAGAAATGGAAAAGTTCTTGGATTCTTTAAGAAGGGTCAGAGTTAATGCACTGGTGATGGCAAGGACCACCATGACACTTTGCATGTGATGTCTTTTATTCCTTCCAACAATTCTGTTAGATACTCTTATTATCTCCATTCTGCAAAGAAGTCACAGAGACATTAATTTTCTCAAGATCACACAGCTAGCGAGTGTGCATTTGAATCCATGTTTTCCAAACTCAGCAGCCATGCTTAGGAGGAAAGACCACCATGACACTAGATTTAATGATGGATTAAAAAACCAAAAAAAATGTTCACTCCACACTCCAAAATCTCCCTTCTTCTCAATTCTTATTCCGTCTAGCAAACAGCCTAAAATTCTCAACTTCCTTCTAGCCCCATCTTCTTCTGACATCTGAAAATGCTGAGGGTAGGAACATGGCATGGAATTCACATTTACTGAAGTGTATGGCATTACTAGGGTCAGGTTTGACACTCATCACTGCACATCCGTGACCCCATTCAGCAGGAGCCTCTAGAATGATCAGTCCCCATTCATGCCCCTCAAGGGCCAGGGCAGAAGATCAGTGTGTCTCCTTACTAGCAGCCACTGTTGCACAGAGCTAGAGGGCAAACCCCAACTCATACCAAGAGCCATAGCCAGAAAGGCAGGTTTCAAAGGCTGGGGTAGATCTGAACTGAAAAGTAAAACAGGGAGGGGACTTGGGACAGTCTCAATGAACATTACAGAAAATGAGCTCTGTGAAGGGTGCCTAGATACTTGTGTGTTCGTGACAAACTTTGGTCTGAGAAGGTCAAAAGTATGGGAAGGACCTAGGACAGAAAAGTTCTTTGAACTTCTCAAGGCTGAACCAAGCTCAGCTTTTCACATTTCCTGTGTGACGAGTGGGTTTAAAATTCACTCCGGTTCAATTATCTTATAGAATTATGCACTTAAAACCTATGTAATTTTACTAATCATTATCATCCAAAAAAATTTAACTTTAAAAAATTTCAAAGGCCAAAAAAAAAAAAAAAAAATTCACTCAGAACTATCTTTTCAACCAGTGAAAAATATATGGGGCCAGTTACTCCTTGTCTATAATCCAATACTGAAAAAGTATATGAAATAGAGAGTGTATTAAAAAGCAAATGAGGAATGGATATTATGATGAGAGTGACAGCAGAGGATGGTTAAGTGGCTGTTTCCATTTAATGTGCCTACTCTAACTTTTCTCATGAAGGCGTCTCACATATTAAGAAGGGACAAGAAAGCAACCAATTAAACATCTGTCAGCTCTTTCCCTGTAGTGTTTAATTTGAAACAAGTTTCTATTTCCTTATAAATGAGAGTTGATTATTCAAGGGAGAGCTGGCTGGGTTGTACATGACTTTGGCTTGACCCAGACTAGCATTAATCAGCAAACACATCAGTGCCGAAGCCTGCAGTTTCGACAAGATGGAAAAGGAACATTTCACAATGGTTCAGTGAAGCTGCCTGTGTGAGCATTTCATTCACTGACAGTAACAAGATTAATGAATATAGCCACCTGGGTGTTGCTGTGAACATTACCCTCAAGCTGATTTTCAAATGCTGCTAATGTAAGGCGCCAAAACTCACATAAGAAATATATAATATCCAATGTCTATACAGTAACAGACCATGTCCATTAGGGAATGTGGGAAATGCTTCATGTTTTACTTGAATCTTAGTTTTTCAGGTCTTCAATATTAGGGGGTGGTTACCCCAACTGCTTTTGTGACGCAAATCTATTTTGATCATTAGCTCTGACCCTCCTTACAGAATCCAAGAACTTTTCCATTTCTGCTCTTTTTGCTCACAGGACTACAGAATCAGTGTTTATAACCCAAGAGATATTAGGCCAAGTGGCCATTTCCTTCATGGTGATCCAGTTACGCAAAGAGTGCACTTAACTTTCCCATCTCCCACTGCATCCCCTTATATGTCCTTGTCTCCAGCCTCATAGAGCTGTTCATCTTTCCCTAAACACACTATGTCAGACTCTGCCCTCACATGAACTTTTTCTGTGTGCACGCAAAAAGAGAGTTCTGGTGTAGAACTGGGGTCCTCTTTCTTTTTTTTCTTTTTAGTTACATTTATTGGGGTGACAGTGATTAGTAAAATCACATAGGTTTCAAATGTACAATACTATAATATATCATCTATGCTGGGCCAGCGTGCAAAAAAATGTATACAAGTGGACATTTTGGTCAATGTTGCTCAAGCAGTAGTTCGACGTAATCAGAAGTGTCTGGATGCTGATGATAACCACTTTGAGCACCTCTTGTAATTGCAGAAGCAAACATGACTTGTATTCATCTTTTGTTATTGGTATATGTTGAGTATTATAATTTTAATAGTCTCTTCCTTTCTTAAAATGTGTATACTTTTTTTGGCACCCTCTGTATATCGCATTGTGTGCTCAGCACCCAGAGTCAGTTCTTTCATCACCATATATTTCACCCCTTTTACCCTCTTCTACCTCCCTTCCCCCCCTCCCCCGTGTCCCGTTGGTGTGCTTTCCTTATAAGGACACCAGTTCTATCAGACTAGACCCCTACCCTTATGACCTCTTTAACCTTAATTACCTCCTAAAGGTAATTAAGGGTCCTATTAAAGGTCCTATCTTCACATACACTCACATGGGGGGGGGGGGTACAGGCTTCAAAATACAAATTTGGGGAGAACACAATTCAGTGAATAACACTCGTGTTCAAACCAGCCCAGAAAGTTCTTCCCTCTTTTCTCCTCTGAGAGACATTCCACTCAAGCTTCCAGATTCCACCTAAGTGTTATTTTCTCCAAGAAGCCTTCCCCAAATCCAGTCATGAATAGTCTTTTCCCATTTGGGCACCTATTTCATTCTCCCTCATATACTTTCTTATTAGTTGCTTGTATGTCTGTCTCTGCTAATACACTACGAGTTCCTTGGAAACAAGGACTCTCTCAGACTCATTTTGCCTTACCCATAACACCTCACACAGTAGTGTATGTCACAGTCGTCCACTCTTTCTGTATCTGCAGTGTCTGGCACATGACTATACACAGCAGGCACTCAATAAATAAGAATAAATGAATGTTCTCTTTCTTTTCCAGAAAATTGACATTTTCTCTGATTTCCCTTTAATACTTTTTGTCCTCTTTCTGAACTCTTTTCCTTTCCCTTTTTTCATTCCAGCAACATCAATGAACATTTTTTCAAGCCCCCCTAAAAGTACAGTTTGCTCACTTCACCCTTACGCCCTTGCCCATATTCTTTGCAAACAAACACCAAAGTCTTCAAGTATGAAGTTACACCTCTATTCCAACAACTCCAAAATCTGTCTGTAGCCCAGATCTCCCTACTGGGCTTCAGTCCTGAATGCCCAGATCCCTACTTGATGTCTCTACTCAATGTCCCATGGGCAAGCCGAACACAACCACTCATCTAAGCATAAGTACCCCACATCAAATCAGTCCACAAATCCTGCAGATTAGGCTGCCTCAACCAGTCGCCTCCTGCCATTTCCTAATTGAGCTTGGTATGCCACTTGCTGGGATGCTGGTAACAGTGAGGGTGGGTGTGAGGGTGAGGTGGTGGTATTGATGGTGATGATGATGATAATAACAAGAAAAGCAACAACTTGATTATTTTGTTCAATTGTGGGTGTAGGCTTATTCCCACTATATCCCTAGATTCTCTTTTTGATCCCACCAGACCAAATAGAACTTCCCACTTACATGTTTCCTGCTGATGTTTCTTTCTATAAACTGCTCCCTCAACCGGAAGTACCATCCTCTAGCTTCTGCCTCCAGTTAACTCTAGCCCATCCTTCAAAACTTATGTGAGGTCACCACCACCTCCTGGAGGGAGACTTCCAGGATAGTCTTTGTACTCTATGGCATTGCAAGCATACCTCTACCATCACACTTATATTGGGTTAAAATTTGGAAAGATAAATAAAAGTTGTCCTTGGCTTTCCTCTTCCAAGTCAGTGGTCTTCATTGAAAAAGGAACACACACACATATACACACCAGGCACTAAGGAGTCATTTGACTTTATAAATATAAATTGGATACCATGTTGCTTTCATTAATCACAAATTTGCATACTTCAGAGTACATGAGAAGTTGGGCTCAATTTTAAAACTATAAAACTACATATTCAGGACCGGCCAAGTGGCTCAGTTGGTTAAGAGCTCGCTCAAGAGTGAGAGCTGAGCTCTGAGCAACAGCAGTTCGATGCCCAGCCCAAGCTGAGCTGCCGCTAAGCTGCCAACAGGTGGCAGGATGGCTCAGCTAAAAACAAAAACAAAAACTACATATTCAGTAACATTCGATATCATTTTCTTACTTTATAGAATGAGCAAAGACCCTTCTATGTAACTCTCTCTGAGTCAAATGAAGAAATGAATGAATCTAAACAGAGTCATTCTAACAACACTGAGACGTTCTTGGGACTGTCATAGCTACAGTGAGTCTCAAAAGAAATTTAAAAGCAATAAAATATCTTATAAAGTTGCAAAGTAGTCAGCTTTGGGTCACATCCTTCAGACCAAACCAATTACAGTGTGTACAAACTGCAGTGTGATTACAAGATCTGTAACTGCCACTGATAACACATATGACTCCTTGAACAGTTTCATCAGTATTGCTAAACACCAAGTGATGAGACATGTCACCAATATCCAGGACCTGAAACGTAATCAATACTACAACATAGAAACTAGGCTTATTACATTTCAACATGGCTGGGTTTACATGGAAAACAGCAGAATACAAAAAGCAGTTCTTTATGTACTTTCATGAGTGGGCACAGAAGAAACACTTAACAAATGGGATAAAATGTTTATTCTACAAGCAAGAACAAATTTTGATTGAGCAGCACTCTCTTGGCTCAAGGACTGTACTAGACCTAAAAGCTGAGCTTTGCTGAGCAATGTCAGTGCAGGCGGATCAGCCCAGAGTAGTGAAGAATATGAGAGACGTGGGTTCTATCTGATAAAGTTTCAAGCTAACCACTAATCGCTGCACCCAAACTGCTTGATAAAAATGCACCTAAGAGAAAGCTAGTCAATCGTCAGGCTTTTTAGTGTGGATTTAATCACCTAGCAATGTATTCTGGAAAAAAAAAACGCAAGTTACTAATTGATTGATAATTGGGGTATTTTAATTTTTAATTCTATAAATTACTTTCAAAATAATGTTTAATTGCATTTAACCTACATTATCTTTCACAAACTGATTTTCTGAAGCAGGAGAAGTCTGAGAAGTTGTGTTGTGAAAAGCAACAGACTTCAATTGGGATGACTCAAGCAAGCGAAAACATCACTTCCTGGGAGCAGAGTGTGGAAATATTCTTGCAGCCTCCATTATATGTGCAAAAAGTAATCATAAGCCACATCACCTTCCCACACAAAGAATAAAGATAGATAGATAGATAGATAGATAGATAGATAGATAGATAGATCACAAAAGATAAGTATAAAATGACAGGACTGATTTTCTTAATGAGACAACTTACAGTAAGTCTCATTGCTTTGTAATTATAGCAGGTATACCTTGAATTACAAACCTTAATACCAAAAACCTTAATTTGCAACATGAGCTATAGATTACTTTCATATACATTATCTCGAGTGATCCTTAAAACATTATGCTGAGATATTATTATCTCTAATTTCAGCTGAAGAAACTAAGGTTCAGAAAGATGATGTGGCTTGCCCAAGGTCATGCAACTGGGAAAGTCTGAGCTAGAGCTGTGTCACAAAATCTTCTAATCCCAGCACTTTTTCCAATGCACCACTGCTGCCTTCATATATCTATGTCTATCCAACTACATCTGTGTGCCTGAGCCTATGAATCCACGTATTTAATAAACATTTATTGATCATCTACTATATGCTTAGCACTATGTTAAATGCTGTGTATTTAACAGTGAATTAAATAATCTCATTGACCCCTCTGGAGCACAACAATCTAAAGGGAAGACAATATCATCAGCAAAGTATTTCCCATGTGCCAAGCGCTGTTCTAAGCCCTTTACAAGTATTACTCAATTTAATCTCATAAAAACTCTACAAGTTGGGTAATTAATACCCCATTGTAAGATAAGGAAACTAAGGCAAAACCAAACTGACACAAAGAGTGTTATGTAGTAAAATGAATAGTTCGGTGCTGAGACAGTGTTAAAGAAATTTCAACAGGGAAGATCCTATTTGAGCTGAGCTGTAAAAGATATATTGCGCTATGAAAGATGGAAAGGAAGACATTTCCAGGCAAAAGGCATAACATGAAGAAAACTGGCAAGGCTGAGGAGCTCCACTGCCTCCTCAGGTGGGTTACCTGTCTGTAATCCTTCTCTAACTAGGATTCTCTTCTCTCTTATCCAAACTGACATATCTACCAGTGCTTATTGGTTAATTGGACGTGGCTGGAAAGAAGAAAGAAGCCAAGATGACTCCAAAACACTTGACAAAAGGAAGGATGGAGCCAGTATTACTGAAATGGAAGACGGTGGGAGGAGCAGTAAGAGGAGGAAGGTAAGGGAAGCTGAAAAAAATAAAAAAAAGAAAGAAAGAAAGAAAGAAAAAGAAAAAAGGAAAGGAATTCAAAGTTTCTGTGCACTCTACATTGGCAGCATCTGTCTAGAGGAAGATAAGTCTTTTTCTATTTTCTAATTTGCATAAAATAAATGTTATGGCTCCAAGAAAAAATCAAGAACTTGGTTTCAGGCATGTTAAGGGGTTTATTATACATGTATATCCAAGTAAACTGTCAAGTAAGCAGTTGAATAAACAAATCTGAAGTTCTCTAACAGGTCCAAGAAAAGAAATGTAATTTGGGAGTTGCAAACTTAATTATACTATTTAAAACCATGAGATTGGAGAAGTTCATCAATGATGAAGGGAACATAAAGGAGAGATCCAAGGACTGAGAGCTGGAGTCTCAGATGTTAAGAGGTCAGAGTGATGAGGAGAAACCAACAGAGAAGACCAAGAGAGAGTAACCACTGAAATGGGAGGGAACTCAGGAGGTATCCTGGAAAATTAAGGGAGTGATGTCAAATGCTGTGGATAGATCAAATAAGATAAGGACTAGGAAGTGACCATTGCAGTTAGCAATACGACAGTCATTGGTGACTTTGACAAGAGCAGTTCTGGTGGAATGGTAAGGAAAAAAGATTGATTTGATTGAGTTTAAAAGAAAATAGAATGTGAGAAATCGGAGACAAGGAGAGATATCTGAAGTTTTGCTGTAAAGGAAAGCGGAAAAATGGAGCAGTTATTGGCAGTTGTATAAGCTACCACTTTTTTGTTTAAATTGGGAGCAATGGTCACATGTCTGTATACTAATGGCAACTACCCAGTAAAGAGAGGGGAAATAACAATGCAGAAGCAAGAAGACAGAATTAATGGAGCAATGTTCTTGAGTAGACAATAAAGTATGGGATCTAGGGCACAAGTGGGATCATTGCCGCAGCTAAGAGCACAGACCGTTCCTCCATAATGACAGAGAAAAGACAGAGTGCAGGGGCACAGATGCAGATGGAAATAATGATGGGAGCTGTGGCATGTCTATTCCGATAATTCCATTTTTTTCAGAGAAATGAGAAGGAAAGTCATCACCTGAGAACAAGGACTGCTAAATACTATAAGCATTATTGGCCCCCCAAGAAAATTTTTAAAATACAAAATATTAAAAAATATGAAAAGAAAGAGTTGTCAAGGGTATGAAACAGCGGAAACTTTCATACAATACTGGTGGGCATGAAAATTGGTAGGGCCAATAGTATGACATTATTCAGTAAAGGCAAATGTGCATATTCTATGACCCAGCAATGTCATTCCCAGGTATTAATCCTATAGACATGTGTGTATATGTGATCATGGCCCCTGCAAAGGGATAATTATGGTATAATTGCTCTTATACTAGAAGCTAAACTTATTTTTTTTTAAAAAAAGAATCAATCACAACCATGAAGATAGTGGTTACCATTAGGAGAAAGGAAAGGGGCTGTGCTCATGAATGAACACGCTGAAAGATTCTCAAATACTAGCAACAGTCTATGCATTAACCTGGATGATTTGTTAAACTGTGCATGAATGTTTTATACACTTTTTTTAAAAAGATTTTATTGGTGAATTGGGGGAGGGGAACAGTGTTGGAGAACCCGGGAAGGGGAACAGACAAGTTGCTGTCCTTTTGTTCTTCAGTCTAGTTGTGGAGGACATTGCTTCACTGGCTCATGTTGGTATCATCATTGTGCTCTTCTCGGGTGAGGCAGATCAATCACCAGCTTCTGGACAGCTGCTCACAGTGGCTGTTGGCAGCTCACACCAGCTGCTGGCTCCTCACTGTAGCCTATGGCAGCCCACTGCAGCAGGGGCTGCAGCTATGCCATCCTGGGGACTCACAGCAGCCCAGCTCCAGGTGGAGCTGTTGTTCACCATTTTAGCTGTAGAGGACAGTGTCACTGGCCCTCACATGTGGGATCCAAACTGGGGCCACTGGCATCCCAAGCCAGCTCTTAACCCATGAGCCACTCAGCCAGTGCTATACACTTTTATATACTGTTCAATTTCAACATTAAAAAATGTTTTTAATCCTATAGTCTTGCCACTTAAAGGTAACCCAGTCACTTTTTATTTAGAACTGTCTTATTGGGTAAATATTACATCAATTCAAGATTCTCCCACTCCCCACTATCTTCCTTCTCCTCTGAAAATGACATAATTTCCCAAGAGAGTTACAAGAAATCTTGGCAGCTAAAGAAGGCCATTTGGTCCGATGTACTTATCTGGACTCACTAGCGTCTATTAAAGTGGAGCTCATCCCACCAAGTTATAGGATATCATGCACTGGTGTCTAGAACATGTGCTCAGTTCCTGTCTCAACTCTGTAACAATCTCAAAGACAATGCACTCTGCAAACTCCTCATTCACACCTGGGCCCTCTTTCAGCTGACTGGCCCTCTCAGCACTTTCTCATGGCCCTGTAGGCTGAAGAAATTTCAGCTGCTTTTCTTTGAACCATCCTGCTGAACATGGGAACTAAGTGAAGCTGCCCCAGACTTATCCATTTCCTCATCCTTTGCTTTCCATCTTCCTGAACCAGACCATAAAAGCAAGGCACAAACCTTCATGCTGTGGGCATCTCCTAAATCTAACATGTTTCTTTGGTTTCATTTCCTTCCAATCCATTACCCTACCAATATCCACATTCTGCATCCCTTTTATTTTAGGTTCATTTTATAAACTTTGTTCTTAGTCCATCAGGGTCTGACTTCTAATATTTAAGAAAAGCTTTGGGGATCTAGAGAATTCTCAAGTAACTGGTGTTTACCATTAGCTTTAATTGTGTCCAGTTTTGCTTCACATTCTTTAAATCTCTGTTATTAGGCACATACGCATATTTATGACTGTTATATCTTCCTTATGTATTGACCTTTTAAACATTATGAAATCTCCTTTATCTTTTGTAATAACCTTTGTTTTGAAGGCCATTTTATCTAATATTGATCCAGTTTACTTGGCTTTCCTGTGGTTATAGTTTAACATGGTATATTTTCTTCCATCCATTTATTTCAACCTTTTTTGATATTGCCCTACATGTCTCTGAGGCTCTCTGTTCATGTTTTTTCAACCTTTTTTCGCTCTGTCCTTCAGATTGGATTGTTTCTATTGACCTATCTTAAAATTCACTGTCTCATTTCTACCATCTTCCATCCATTGTTAAGCCCATTCAGAAAATTTTTATTTCAGGTATTAACATTTTTCAGTTCTAAAATTTATATTTGGTTCTTTTTTATAGTGTCAATTTATTTGCTGAGATATCTTAGCTACTTATCCATTATAGAAATATTTTCTTGTATATCCATTAACACAATCACTGCTTTAAAATCTTTGTTTACTAAATCCAACATCTGACTATATGGGTTACATTTTCTTATTTCTTCATGTCCAGTAATTTTGGACTTACATCCTTGACATTATGAATGATACATTACACAGAATTTTGATTCTGTTATGTTTTTCAAAGGCTTTTATTTTCGTTTTCTTGTTTGGCAAAAAATTGACTAGGCTGCACTCAAACTCAAACTCTGAAATCTCAGTTCAGTTCTTTTAGCCTTGATTGGGAAGTTTGGAGCCTTCCTGCATGTGTCATTCAGTGCTTACCCAGCTTTTTGCTCAGGTGATACAAAGAATCTGGGCTCCCTCTCTGAGGCTCTCTTTTTTCCAAGATTCCGTCCTCACTTCTCAGCTGCTGTGATTGCCTCAAACTCTATCCTCAGTAAGCCTGTGGGTTTTCAATCCATGTTTTGGCTCCCTAGTGTGGCAATTGGGACTTATCTTCTGGCTAAAATCTGTAAGAAATTAGAAATCCACTCAGTTCTGTTCCCTTCCTCCAAATGTCCATATAAAATACATACATATGTCCCTACTTTGGTTTGCTGTATTATGCCTCGTATGGTTGTGTTTTCTATTTTATGCAGAGTCGATAGTTATTTGTGGAAGAGTTACTCTAATAGAAGCTACTGAGCCATTATCAGAAGCAGAAACTAGCATTTGCCATTAAAATCCAGGAATTTGTGTCTATTGCCTCTAGTATTGTTGTTGCTTAATCTAGATAGAAACTCAGTGAAATCTTTCCTTCTCTCTGTGCCTCTTTGTATCCTTCCTTCCCTGGAGCCATAAGATTCAACCCCACTGTCTAATTTTAATGCTGAAGAGACTAAAGAAAATGAGAGAGAAAATACATAGATAAATATTTGAAAATATCCCTCTGAAATGCAAATATATAAAAGAGGTGACACATTAAAATCATCATTTGAACAAATTAGGTTGCTGGTCTCAGAGGGCCTGAGGGAGAAGGATCCATGAGAGTACAGAGGAGATAAAAACACATACAGCTGAGTAAGAGAGAGATGTGAGTGAAGCCCCTTAGGGAGGTGTCAGATGGGAGAAAATGCTGACATCTGATAGATGAAGGAGGTGCTTCAAAGACAGCTTAGAGCCCAAAAAAATGGAGAACCCCTAAATTTTAGAATAACGGCATTTTAAACCTAAAAAAATACTTAGCAGTCATCTATATCCAAAAGCCTTAGTTTGGAGACAAGGAAATTGAGTCTCACACTTTGCCTGTCTCATAATTTTAGACAAGGTGCTCACTCCCTCAGCCCAGTGCTGGTGCTATTGTATTCTTTTTAACAATAGCCTTGGGCCTATTCCCATTTGTGTTTTGACTAATCACTATTGTGTATGACAGCTTTCAGTCAGAGCCACTCAATTCATCCTTAAACAGGCTGGAGAATTCTAATATAAAGTTTTTTGTTCTTTTCTGTCCTATCTCGGAGTTTTAATCATAGCAGAGTGAATTGAGGCTTTTTTATGATTGCATCCAATACACCAGGCTCCAGCTCTCTTTTTTAATTATGATAAAGCCATGTGGCCTCTCATTGATTGCTTGGTGTCGTGTCCAGGTATAGATGGCTCACAGGATTTTACAAAGATTAATTCAGATTAGCTCCTAAATTTATTGAAGAAGGTGTCTATCAGGTGTTCCTGTCTGTCTGTGTGACTGCTATTGACAATAATATCCTTTGTCCCATGCTGCTTGCAGATTTAATCATTAGTGAGAATCTGCATTCTTCCCTAAGGTATCTTTTTATCATACCAAATATAAATGACAAGCTGAGATCAGTGAATTTAAGACATTTTATTTTAAATACTGCTTCTGTTTCCACAGGTTTGTCCTCTCCTCTCAATATCTGAGTTAACATTGTCTGGATTAATCAATAGACATCAAGATAAATATAATTGTCTTCTTACCCGAAAGATATTATGTGCTTCTAATGACCGCAGTGGCCAAGTGAAGAGAGAGCAAACCATGGTTCACAGCCCAGGGTCAACAGTTGGTGTGGTTTCTTTTTTCTTTTCTTTTGTTGTTTGTTTGTTTGTTTTTTATTAGTTTCAGGTATACAAAACAATGCAATAGTTATTTCACCCCTCACAAAGTGACAACCCCCCTTCCCAATCCACTACCACCCCATATCAAACATAGCTATTACAATTCCATTGACTCCACTCCCCACACTTTACTCCACATCCCGTGACTATATGTATATATTAAATTATAGTTGACATACAATATTATACAACATCAGCTTCAGGTGTACAGTGCAGTGATCAAGCCTCTACACCATCCATGAAGTGGTCTCCCTAACAAAACATGTGTCCATCTAACACCCTACAAAATATTTACAACATTATTGATTATTGGTGTGGTCTCTTTTAAAATGATGCACCATATCTTTCTGCCCTCCTGCCAACCAATAAGAGTTCAAATGGTAATTTAACAAACAGCCCCAAAGTGTCAAGTATATCAAAGAGTAACCAGCTTTTAGGAAGAATAAACGTAAGTAATGGGGCTTTTTTTATTTCCTTCATTGAAATATAAAAATTAGAGTTTCTTTTTAAATCCACAAATATTCACCACATTATTTTTAAGCCTGTAATTGTATAGTCCGAAGATAATTAAAATCTAGCACTTGCAAATAACAAAAACAGCAACCATTTGTTAAACAACTACTAAGTGTAGAACCAAAGAGCAGAAGGCATGTTGTGCTAACCCACTGGGGACCTTAGGGTCTCTTCTAATCCCCTACGGATCATTTACCTTTTTAAAATAATCTTTGGATTTAATATCAAAATTCTCACTAAGAATATTTTCTCCAATTCCAGATTACTGCTGTTAGTTGCAGTGACGACCCTGGAGACGTTCACTATATGCAACCAGAATTTATATATAATTGACACTAGAGACCTCCACAATATATAAATCAGAATTTATATATAAATAAGACACTGGATCCTGATCATTTTTAAACATAAATTATTTATTATTTCACAACAACTACCTATGCAAATATACTACAGAATAAATGATATGTGATTAAGCACATTTACAAAATCAGTAACAACAGACTCCCATTATGCTCTGAAAAATATCTCAGAGATGCCCTCAAGATCCTGTTCAAGGGCCTTTACCAATATCAGCGGTCAGCACCAAAGGGCAGGGCAAAAAGGGGAGGTCAAAGAGACATCTTTTTACATTTTCATGATATCTCTTTGACTCTTCGCTAGATTTCTTTTACCCATCATGGCCCTGGCAGCTACTGGGCTCAATCCCCAATAACCTAAAGAAAATAAATGATGCCAGCTCCCTTTAACTTCGAGACAACTTTATCATATCTGAATATAACTAGTGGTTAATATTAATGGTCACATTTATACCAAATTATTTCTTTTGTTGCTGTCCTAAGTCTAACTTAGAAACCTCCTCTGACTCCTTATTTGTTTATCGATAAACAAATATTTGGGTGTCTGCTAGGTGTCAGGCAACACAACTAGCAAAGCAGGACCAAAGTGGACAGAAAGGGGATGGGCACTCCAGACAGAGTAAAACGTGTGCATATAGTTTTCCTCATGCCAACCAAGAGTATCTTTGGCCACTCGGTTGCCTCTAACTATTCAGCAACACTGATCCATCTGGGGTCTTGGGCAGCCTTACCTCTGTTAATCCCTACCCATTAAAGAGACTTTATATCAATAAAAATAGATTGCATTGTAGAAGAATTTATTTTAGTGGTAACTTGTAATTCAGCCCAGTTATTGCTGATCCTAACCCATCAAGCCAATATTCTAGAAAAATGTGACAATCACATATTAAGGCGGTAACTAGGTAAGTGACTCAGTATAATAATAGCAGATGGTCATATGGAAAATGCATATTTGTAATACAATGTTATATGTCAATTATACCTCAATTTAAAAAGAAAAGAAAATGCTTTTTTGTATCCATGGCTCAGTGGGGTTAATAGTGTAAATAACAGATAAGTAAAGTGTAAATGACAGGTAAGAACAGTGGTATCAAATTGGCTTTTAAGATAAATTATACTTTATATCATTTTGAAATTTTTCCTCAGAAACTCTCACATCTCCTGACCAAAATGTCTTACTAGATAAATGATCACTAAGATACATATAATTTTTGGCCTTATGATGCTTTAATAACAAAACAAAAATCTGTTTTTTATGTATCAAAACTCTTTGAGCTCTTTACTTCAACTAATATATCTTGAAACAAAATGAAAAATATAAGCTGAAAGCCATACTTGGTTAGATTGCAAAAGAACACATTTGCTTGTAGTTTTGCACTATAATTACATTTGAGTACACAACAGTGTCCTAAGGGTTTCACTTCAAAAACAATTCCCTGGGAGTCTACCTCAAGACATTAATACATACATGTATAAGTAATGAAGTATTAATGCAAAAATGTAACATGTTAAGCTTTAAACCAAGTTAATTAATTTATTCCCTTTTTAAATGGCATTATAAACACAATATTTAAATTAAAACTGAAATATAAAAATTAAATGCGAAACTACCTCAAATACATTCCCTAAGGGTAGGTAAATAAGAAAAATACAACCAGATGAATGTGATATCAAGTAAGATTATGAACTTCCTGGTGGAAAAATAAAAACCACTACCTTAATTCAGTTTAAAACAAAAATATGTACAGAGCTTCTCACCTACAGTTTTCTATTATGAAAACAACTATAAAGAAGGGAAGAAGGGCCCCTGCAGAGGACCCACCCTATGCAGTCATGTGGAGGGCTCTGGGGATTCCGTGGGGAACAAAACAGGTATGTCCCCTGCCCTACGGAATTTACATAAGAGAGACAGATGAGAATTAAGAATATACAGTATTACATACCATGATGAAACAACCAAGTGCCTACTTCAGATTGGGACTTACACACCACCAGTTCCCAAAGATAAGTATACAGAGCCTTTTTATTGTTTGTTCTAATGTTTTTATTGTTAATTACTATGGAGGGTAACAAAAATAACTGACATTATGGAAGTTTAAGAAATGTTACCTAGGTCGCATAATCATTGCCTGTGGGCTATAGGTCCTGACTCTTTTTTTTTTCCTTTAAGTCATAAAAAAAACTATGGTGTTTACTTCATACTGAAAAAAAATTATGAAGAATAATAATCCATTTCAAGCATGGCTTCCATATGTATTTAACCCCAGTGATGGTATCACACAGAATGTATGATCCTTGGCTCAGTCAACATGGAAAATATAAATGGACGTATGTAGCATGGTTGCAGTATTCAATCCGATGTTTAACCACCAGTTCCAGGCTCCATAAAATCACTTCAGTGCAGAAAGATATTGAACATGAAGACCCTCTAAAGCAAAAAGATCAACTCTGGCCATTTTCCCTCATTTTTTCAAAAGCTCCTCAAGGTCAGGGAGCATGTCTACTTCATTTTGCAAATCTGCATTCAGCTAGGGCAGGGCTGTCTACAAAGGGAGCCCTTCCAGGTACCCTTGAGAGAAGAGAAGATATTAAAGGATTTACTTAGTTATTTTGACTAAAAGTAAATTTGGCATCTTGACACAGTGAATAGATAAATCTGACAGATAAAAAATGCGTGTGAGAAAGCGGGAGAAGACAATTGAATTGTGGGTTGGAGGCAGCCTGAGGAAGGCCTGGAAAACCAGGTCAGAGAGCTAGAACTCTGTAGAAAATGAAAAGGCATTAAAGGAAATTCCAGATGCTTTTTTCCTTTCTGATGCCAGAAGAAAGCGGCAGGAAGCTTGGGAGGGAAAAGATAAGGAATTTAAGAAAACTATCAGGATGTGATTGAAAAAAATGGAAAGGGATGAGAGCCAGGAGTTTAATGGTAATGAAGTTACAATAATTAATGCTAGGAGGGAATATGGGGAAGGAGAGGGAAACAAGGAAGACTCCAAGATTCCTGCTTGTTTGTTTGACTGAAATAGTAACGCCACTAACAAAAGGGAACCGCAAGGAAATCAGGAAGGAAGTCAATTTGAAGGCTGATAAGTTTGTTTTTAAACATGTTGAGCTTGAGGAGACACTGAAGATATAAATGAAAATATTCAATCAACAGTTTCTAATTTACTTGGAACTTATAATCTACCCCCTTATTTTGAGAAAAACAGATTTTTTTTTAAGAAAAGAAAAAAGAGGAGGTAATGATTCAAATGGGGTGGGGGACAGAATTTAGATCATCAAAATCAAGGAAGGCCTTCTAAATACGTGATGTTTGAGCTAAAGCCTGAAGAAACCAGGAGAGAGAGATTTGCAGACAGAGGGAATGGCACATGCAAAAGCCCTGAAGCAGAAAAGGGCTTGCCACTTTTGAGGACCAGGGAAAAGAGGCCAGGTGGCCAGTTCAGAACAAGCAAAGGGGACAAGGCACAAAATTAGGCTGAAGTAGTAGGCATTTTACAAATGAGGAAAATGAAGCTCAGATAGGTTGAGTAGCATGCTCACGCTTACCCACCTGGAAACTGAGAGTCAATTCCAGAACCCAGGTCAGCTTTGACTCAAAGCCCTTCTAGCTAGTCGAGCAGACTTCTGACTTTAACAGTCACCTGAGGTACTTGTTAATATACAGATTCTTAGGCCTTACCCCCAAAACTTCAGTCTTATAAGAAGGAGGATCACTTAGAGCCCCACAGGAAAGAGACTCTGCATGGGGTAATTTGAGGAGAGTTTAGTGAAGGAATTGTACTAGTTGCCTGGGGCTACCATAACATAAAGTACCACAAACTGGGGAGATTAAATGACAGAAATTTATTGTCTCACACTTCTGGAGGCTAGAAGGGGTAGGATCTTACTGAGGACTATGAGGGAGAGTATGGATAATCTGTTCCATGCATCTCTCCAAGCTTCAGGTGGTTTGCTGGCAATTTATGACATAGATGAATCACTCTAATTTCCACCTTCATCATTACATGGTGTTCTCCGTGTGTGTGTGTGTGCACATGTGTGTGTGTGTGTGTGTGTGTGTGTGTGTGTGTGTGTCTGGGTCCAAATTTACCCTTTTTATAAGGACACCAGTCAGATTGATTAAAGGCCCACCCTAATGACTTTATCTTAGCTTGACTATCTATAAAGACCCTATTTCCAAAGACCTTCCAAATTTCCAAAGGTCACATTCACAGGTCCTGGGGTTAAGACTTCATCAACTTTGAGAGAAACAATTCAACTCATAGTAAGGGCTATTTACAAAGGTATTGGCAGGGAAGCACAGGGGACCATGCAGTACCCCGAGACCAGCAACAGAGATTTCCTATCACCATTCACTGAGAACCACAGGGAGGCAGCTGAGAGGTAAACACCCCAACTTCCCTCCCTCCAACCTCTTGTCAGGGCTGAAGCCAACCAGAAGCCAGAAGGCAGAGGAGCCCATTGAAGTGTTTCTAGAGGTCACCCTCCTGAGATGTGGGGCAGGTTGGAGGAAAGTTGAAAGTGGGTTCAGGGGAGCAAACACTATATATCTTGCCAGAGGGCCCTGAAACCCTTTAAAATCAGACTCCAGAAAATTCCTGGGCTCAGATGCAGTTTAGGAAACGTTTTCCACATCAAACTGGTTAGAAAGACAGGATCTTGAGCATCAGTGACTCCTACGCATGTAACCTCATACTTTTCTCATTTTTTAAAAGAGATATGGAGGAATTTGAACTGCTTACTAGATGTAATCTATTAACTAAATGTCAAGGAAGAAAGATTTCTTTTTTTACATTAACCACAGCTTGAAAAGAACTTCCCAATTTTGAACCTTCTGGCCAGGTGATTTGGGACATGAACATGAGTCTGTTATCACAACAGAACTAACTAATCTGGCCCTGGTCTCTCATTATCTGTGGCAAAAGTCCTGTGCCTCTGTAACACTGTGCTCATAGACAATGTGAATGAATTCAGACAGACGGAAGAATTGAGCCCAAAAGCTCAGCTGTGAATGCACACATATACACAGCACCACACTGAAAACGCAGAAGGAAAATTATGAGAGTGTATATCTTCCTCAAACGAGGGAAGCCCTTATCTCCAAAATTTTGTCTGCTTCCCCTGCTTCAGGATGTAAAAACTATGCAATGACTGAACCCAAGATGGCAACTGTGAGTTCAGCACCATCATTCTGTGAATTGATTTGGCTTTCCTATATGGGTTGTTTTTCTGGAACACAGGATTGCTACATTATGAAATGCTAATTGGTTTTGCTATCCTGCATGACCTGCCTGGAAGATGAGATGCAAATTAAGACATAATATAATTACAGCTGCTCTCACCCTGTTCAAATGCATTTTTCTTGTCCAATGGGCTCAGGTAAGTGGTCCTTATTTTGTTTCATTTCCAGCATCCTACACTCTCACCTCTTACAGCTGATTCTACTCTGGAGAATGGCCTAACATCACCATATGACAGTGAGCCTTCTTTTTTCAAACAAACATCAGAACTTCTGTATCCAGTAAGTCTTGTCTTTCTAAATAATCACCTTGGGAGGCTAAATATTTAGCCCACACTGCTGCATTTTCATACCAGTGAACCGTCATTAAAATACTACAGCAAGGCAAACTCTGAAACAGAAAAGAGGCTTGCTTCATCAGAGAAGGATGACATACACCAGAGTGGGAGGTATGTGTAAAGGCCGGCTGTGCACTGCCTGAGTGACCATGGAGAAGTTACAGAAGCAGAAACGTCTCTTGTTTACCACCAGCTGCGAAAGCCTCCTCTTAGCCTTCCTGCCAGCTGCCCTCTCTGATTCCGGCCCCTTATCCCACCAGGACAGAATGAAATACATTACCGATGGAAGTGTTTCAAAAAAAAAAAAAAAAAAAAAAAAGAAAGAAAGAAAGAAAAAAGGGACTGAAATGAGGAAGGGAAAGGAAGAAAGAAAACGAAGTATAAAAGGGAAATAAATGTTTTTGGCTGAGTATCTGAAAATCTCCTGTCAATAAGACATTAAGCACTAAGCATGTTGCAGAGTATGAAGTTGTTTATGATAGTAACTGCTTGAAGTTGCTGAAGCGTTTAACTACAAGACATTGGCTAAATGATGTATGCTCCATCCATACAATGGAACAATTTGTTGTGACTTAAAGTTATTGTATAGACCTATTTTCATTGACATGGAAAGTTGCTGAGTGAGAAAAGCAGGTTACAGACTTATATATGTAATGCGAGCTCATTTTTTTTTTTTTTTGAGGGCAGTGTCACTGGCCCTCATATGTGGGACCGAACCAGGGCCGCTGGCTTCCCAGGCCAGCGCTTAACCACTGCGCCACTTGGCCGGCCCATGAGCTCATTTTTTTAACATGTATATTTGTAGGTATCTGAATATGCATGTATGTGTACGGGGAGAAAGAGAAAAGGAGAAAGAAGGAAAGATTCTCATTAAACACCAAGGTGTAAATGAATATTTTTAAAGGGCAAAAATTATGGGAAATTATATCATTTTACTCATTTCCATTTTCTAATTTTCCTATAAAAAATATGACATATGTTAAAAAGTAAAGAAGGTTCCATAGAGAAAACTGAGTGGCTGTGGCTGAAGATTATCATCCGAGTAGTTACCCAACATTTCCTTTTTTTTTAACTGTGTCTCTTTTTTTTCCTTTTTTTTTTTTCTTTTGAGGGCAGCGTCACTGGCCCTCATATGTGGGACCCGAACCGGGGCCGCTGGCCTCCCAAGCCAGCACCCAACCACCGCACCACTTGGCCAGCCCACTGTGTCTCTTTTTAAGAGCTGGCAATATTATGCCATAGATATAGTGATAAGGTTTTTTTTTTAATTAAAGTTTATTGGGGATAGTGATAAGATTTGTACACAAATCTCTAGAGTCTACATCTACTGCTCTTTTAAAATCAGTGGTCTTTAAATGCCTAAGCACTGTGCTGTACACCTGAAACTAATATAAAATAATATTGAAATTCAACTATAATTAAATATATATAATATATATATTAACTATATATAGTTAATATATATATTTACATTTAATATATATATAATATATAATACATATATATGTAGTTATGGGATGTAAAGTACAGCATAGGGAATATAGTCAATGGTATTGTAATAGCTATGTATAGTGTCAGGGGGTGGTAGGCTTGGGGGGTTATCACTTTGTGAGGGGTGTAAATGTCTAATAATTATGTCGTTTTGTACACCTGAAACTAGTTTTTAAAAAAGTTTTAAAAATTAATTAAAAAATAATAATCTCATACCCTCAAAAACAATCATCAGTCTTTGTATCTGCAACATGTGGTAAATAAAAAAGCAAAATAAAGATACAGAAACTGTAGAATATGCAACCAATTGTTCACAAAAGTGAAAAATGAAGATATATCTGATTGGTTTATATGAGCATAAAAAATTATCTGAAAGGGAAAATAAAAAACTTATAATAGTGGTTACCTATGAGGAAGAGCAACTGAGCTGATGGGAGACAGAGATAAACCTCTTTATATTTTTTGATGTTTGAAACATGTGTGGAGGTTGCAGGGGAAGTGGTTACATGCCATTGACTCACTCCGACCCCTGGAGACCCTATGAATGAGTGATGTCCACAGTGTCCTGTCCTCACAGCCCTGCTCAGTTCCTGGAGACTCATATCTATGGCTTCTTTTATGGAATCAGTCTATCTCATGCTTGGCCTTCCTCTTTTCCTGCTCCTTTCTATTTTTCCCAGCATCATTGTCTTTTCCAAAGAACCCTGCCTTCCCTTTGAAGTAGGACAGCTTCAGTTTTGTCATTTTTGCCTCCAGTGATGATTCAGGCTTAATTTGCTCTAAGACCCACTTGTCTTTCTGATGGCCCAGGGTATCCATACAGCTCTCCTCCAACACAGTGTCTCAAATGAATCAACTTTGTCTCCTATCAACCTTCACTGACCAACTTTAGCATTCATACATAGTAACTGGGAATATGGAGGGTGTGGGTGATCTTATTTAGCCTTTGTCTCCTTGCTCTTGGTGATTTTCCCTAATTCTTTTTTTGCTGCCCTTCCAAGTCTCAGCCTTCTCTTGACTTCTTGGCTGCAGTCTCCATTTGAATTGATGACTGAACCAGGGTAAGCAAGATCTTTAACAATTTTGATATCTTCATAGTCTATTTTTGTAGTCATGTTTTTTGTCTCCTTGATGTTCAAACACAGTTCTGCTTTTGTAATTTCATCTTTCACTTTCATCAGAAGTCATTTCAAAACATTGTTGCTTTCTGCCAGTAAGACGATGTCATCTTCATATCTTAAGTTATTGATATTTCTTCAACCAGTTTTCACTCCTTCTTCTGAGCCTAGCCCAGTTTTTCATATGTGTTCTGCATACAGATAAAACAAACAGGGAGATAAAAGCACCCTTGTTGGACACCTTTGTCTATAGGACACCATTGTCTCTCATTCTGTCCTGACAATGGCTTCCTGTCCACGATTCATTCAGGTTACACATCAGGACAATCAAGGGCTGAGGCAGCCAAGTTCCTTCACAGCAATCCATAGTTTTTCATGATCCATGTAAAGGCTTTATTGTAGTCTATAAAATATAGACTAACCTTCTTCTGAAATTCTGTGGAGCACCCCAGTATCCAGTGAATGTTCACAACTAGATCTCAAGTGCCTCTTCCTTTTTTGAGTCCAGCTTGAACATCTGGCATTTCTTGTTCCACATACGGTGGAAGTCTTTGTCACATCACTTCACTTGCATGGAAAATGAGAGCCATGTTTCTATAGATACTGCACTCCCTTAGCATCTCCTGTTTTGAAAATTGGGATGTGTATCGAATGTTTCCAGTCTGCAGGTCATTGACAGATTCAGTCTCTGTGGCTTGAAATAATTCTATGAGTATCCCATTTATCCCTGGTGATTTATTTCTTTCCAGGACTTTCAGGGTAACTTTCACTTCACTTTCTAGAATTAGAGGTTCTTCCTCACAGACATCTTCCTCAAAAGCATCTATCATCCTTTTGTCTCTACAGATTTTCAGTGTACTGTTTCCACCTTCGCTTTATTTTCTCCTAGTCAGATAATGTGCTTCCTTGTTGGCGGCTCGGCATGTCTAGTCTGGGTTTGAATTTCTCTTTTATTTCTTGAAACTTCAGGTAGAGATAGTTTTTCCTTTTTTATTGTTCTCTTCTACCTCCTTACACTGACTATTGTAATAGTTTTCCTCATTTCTAGGTGATAGTCATTGAAAAACTGTGTTCAGGATTCTAATCCTGCTTTTATCACCTTTCACCTGTCAACTGTCTTTAACAGCTTTTGGTGTTTCTTCTGTCATCCATCTTGATTTTTCCTTCCTTTTTACTTCTGGCATTGTCTTTTCACATTCTTCCTTAATAATACATCTAATTTCAGTCCAAAGTTTTCTGGTCCTTGGTCAATTAAGTTTAACAGTGCAGTTCTGGTGTTTATGTAGATTTAAATCAATCAGGAATGTTATTTGCGTTACATTTTGGCACTACTTTCAGTGCTCTTCTTCAGCTTTACTCTAATGTTTGATATTACCAGTTCATGGTCACAATTTGCTCCTGGTTTTGTTTTGGCAGACAGGATGCAGCTTTTTTATGTCCTGCTTCTAATTACTTGGTCTCTGTGAATTCCATATGGGCCATCTGGTGATGTTCATGTATACAGTCAACATTTTGGCTGTTTGAATCATGTGTTTGCAATGGACAAGCTGTTGGCTTCCTAGAAATCCACAAGCCGAATTCTGGCTTCAGTTTTTTGACCCCCTGGTCCAAATTTCCTGATATTTCATTCTGCTTTATTTCCTGCCTTTGCATTCCAATCACCTGCAATTATCAGCATGACTTATTTTGGTGTGTGATCAATGTCTTCATGGATACTTGTGTAAAAGCTTTCAACTTCCAACTTCTTCAACCTCTGTCATTGCAGCATAGACTTGAATGATGGTTGTGTTACAAGGTTTACCTAAAAGTCTGATGATAATATTTGATCCAACCTTGCATTGTAGCCCATAACTATCTGTGCTACATCTTGCCTCATTATTAAAGCCACTGCGTTTCTTCTGAGCTTGTCGTTTCCAGAGTAGAACACTGTAGGTGTACCATTCCAGTCCATTTTAGTTCATTAACACCAAGCACTGCCATGTTTAGATGTTCCATTTCTTTACAATTTCCAGTTTACCTCGGTTCATGCTTCTTGCATTCCATGGTCCAATTGTACATGCTGTGCACTTTCACCTTTGTGCACGTCAGCTGCTAGAAGTCCTTCCCCCTTTGGTCTAGTTGGTTCATTAGCAACAGTGCTATTCGTACTTGTTCTCGGCTCTTCCCAGTAATGGAGTGCTTTCCGACCAGGAGTCTCATCTTTCAGCACTATCTCCTATTTCATTTTGGACTGTCTCACATAGCATTTTCAGGGTTATAAAAAAGAAAAAAATAAAGAATAGGAAAATGCAGCAGTGGTTTACCATAGCCTCTGCTGCTCAGTGTGTGGGTCCAAACCACATGTGCTCAGGTCCATGGTGTCACAATCACCAAACACCTATGCAGTGTGAATATAGTACCAAACCCAAAACAAAATTTTTATTTTTCATACTTCTCAAGGACTTATCTTTTTCATCACGTTTCCCTACATGGTTTAGTCTTGATTTAATATTAATTATATTCAAATATCCAACTGTATGATTTCCTTTTTTTTTTTTTTATTTCTACTTGGTCTCTTTTCAAAGGTTACAGGTAAGATGACCTGGGTAGAGGGGGCAGTCTCAGCACCCCAACAGTTGAATGGGACTGAACATTTTCACCCCATGCTTCTTACTGGCAGGTTTACCACGAAGGTCAAATAGAAAATAAACCTTCGTTGGGGGATTGCTGCTAACAGGCATGTAGGAGACATGTGTCCTCTTTCACTGTTCTATTTTGGATCCAATACTAACTTCTCTTGGATCCTAATGCTGCCTCTGTAGTTTCCCCATTTACACAGTGCACCCAATGGGAACATCTGCCCAACACTAATGAGCTTTTCACAGGAGAAACAAGAACAGGGTACCAGGAGCCAGGGTAAAATAATTACAGGGAGAGGGAGACTGTTGGCTCCTAGCCTAAACTGAATTGTTTTTAAGAGACAGAAACAGTTTTTAATTATGTAATCCTTTTATTTCTCTCATTTCCTTTAAAATGTAAAGGTCAAATTCCTCTTTCAACGGGTAAGAGCCAGATCTGACATTATTGGATCTGGACTGAAACCAGCAGAGGTATCCTATTTAACACAGATGATGCAAAGCATTTGTTCCCCTTTTTTTAATCATCCAAACTACTGCTTGGGAGAATTAGTTCATAACTATGGTCTTTCTTCCTTTGCATTTCATTTTCCTTTCCAAGTAGTATTCTAAGAGAAATTTAGTCTGCCTTTCTGAAGAAAAACAACTGCATGAAGGCATGCATGAAGATCTGAGATAAAAGGAAGTCTAATTAACTTCCACTTTTGCAAGACTTAACTTGACTTTGAGATTGCTTTAATTTACTCTGCTCTTACTTGCATTGGATTGTTTGCATTTCAATAATGGAAGAGATTTTTCTTCTTATACACTTTCCCTCTGCCTTTCTTTCTCCCCTCCCCCCAGCCTATATGCCTCATCCTTCTGGGCCCAGCTAAGTCCACCTCTTCAACAGCAAGTTCCCCGGCTGCATCAGCTTCCTCTGATCTTGATTTCTGATTTCCTGCAACTTTCTGTTTATGTCACTCACCTTGGCATTCAAGCCCATATTGTCTTATCTTTCATCAGCAAGAAATCTAATAAACAGACTATATGGTTTCCAAATGAGGAAGTAAAAGGAATTAAGGTCCATCTGTGTCCAGAGCTCCAATGAGTGGCATCAGAATCTCTGTCTCCTTCTCTTAGGCTCTGTTTTCCCTCTGTGCAGTTTCTTTCTTAGGCAAGGTCTCCCCACAAGGTGGCTTATATAATCCTTGCCCTTAGAGACCCCAGGAAAAGAAGGCCCTCTTTCCCAAAGTTCTAGCAGAAGTCCCAGGGCTGTTGGCATGAGGCCCGCTCCTGAATTACACGCTCATCTCTGGAAAAGAAGTCGAGATCAGCTCTACCTAAAATCTATGCACTGAGGAGGAAGGGAAGATTCCAAAAAGAATAGATGAGTTCTGACACTAAAAGGAACAATGCTATACAAATTCCACCCCCCCGCCCCCCACAAAAGTTGCCCTGATTTAGCACCATTACTGCCCCATATTTAATGTGTGTACATTTTGTTTTCCCTGCCTAGACAGTAAGTTCCCGAAGATCAGAGACTTTCACTATTCTTTAGCATCTGGCCTCGTATGAAAGACATCAGTGGATATCCTAAATATCTTCACTGAATAAGAAAATTCCTCTGCCAAAAAAATGAGAAGTCAGTGTAAACTTCAAAGTCTCTACAGGGCTGGACGCCTCCACAAACAGTAGAGGAAAACCCATCATTGGAGCCAATACAGTGTGCTTTCAAGGGTGATTGGCCCCAGCCACTCCTGATTCCCTCTCTGACATCCCAAATATTGGCCACTGCTGTGGGGAAAATTCCAGGTGCTCTGCTTCCTCTTTTTTTTTAGCGGAGCCATCCTGCTACCTGTTGGCAGCTCAGTGGCAGCTCAGCGGCAGCTCAGCTCAGGCCAGGCATCAAACTGCTGTTGCTCAGAGCTCAGCTCGCACTCTTGAGCAAGCTCTTTACCAACTGAGCCACTTGGCCGGTCCTTCTGCTTCCTTTTTGAAGAGCCTAAATCCGGAATCAGTAAACTTCTGTAATGGGCCAGATAGTACATATTTTAGGCTGTATAGGCCATATGGTCTCTGTTGTAGCCATTCAATTCTGCTGTTGTAGCATGAAAGCAGCTGTAGATAATGCACAAGTGAATGTGCATGGCTGACTTCCAATAAAACTTTATGGGCACCGAAATTGGAATTTCACATAATTTTCATGTGTCATAAAATATGACCTTCTTTTGATTTTCTTTTGACAATTTAAGATGAAGAAATACATTTTTAGCTTGTAGGCCATACAAAAGCAGGCAGTGGGGCAGAATCAGCTCATGGACCATAGTTTTCCAATCCTTGTCTGACAGTATTTCATTTTTTGAAAGGACATTCTTATACCTTTAGTGGAATAAAACAGAAGCAAATTTGGCAAGTTTAACACTTTCATGTGAAGTTTAACTTTTGGAGAGATGATAACCAGTTGAGGTTTCTATGTGATTGTACTTAAGTGTACTGAAGTCTTTCAAGTCTGTTCTTAGTCTGAGGCTTACCAAAAAAAAACAAAAACATTTTACCATGTTCAGTGGGGTTTTCTAGAATTGCAGCCGTAGAGATTTGGTACCAGGAAAATGCCTTCTGCAGTTTTAAAAGCCGTACTTCTAGCTACTGAACATCAGTTTACAAATGAACAAATGGTTGATTTAGCTAACAATTATATTACCATTTTTTCAGCCTCAAATCAATCAAATATCTAGTGAATCCAGGGGAGGCTTTGCTCAACTCACGTATTATTTCAGTCAACATTTGAGTGCTTAATATATTCCAGACATTGAATAAAAATAGCAATGAATATTTTGCTTATTCCACAAAGGAATTAATGTAACCAAGTAACATTTATATGGTGGTCTAAATTTTTCAAATTGTTTTAAGAATGATGGTGTCATTTACGTGTCATTATGTCATTTAATTCCCCTCCCAGCTTAATGAGTTAGTTGGGAAAGTTATGTTATTTTGGAAATCCACTGTACTATAAGGAAATAGATATCCAGAGAAGGTAAGGAACTTAAAGAATCAGAACTTGAACCTAGGTCCTTTGGCTCTAAGTGCTTTTTTTTTCCAAGATACTTGTACAAAGATAGAGATTTTGAGTGTAAAATTAGCCCTTTATGAGTATCAAATATCTATGGTATCCCTGAAATTTTTAAATCCACACATAAAGACAAATACAGAACAGTAAGACTATGTTTCTTTGCAAGAACAGAATTTTAAATTGAAAATCCTCTCTTGGGAAGCAAACAAATCCCAGAACAGAAGATAAGCTTATTTGCTATGCCTTTGGAAAACTCTAACAATGGAAATGCAGGCATCATGCTGCAGAAGATACAAATACCCATCTCCCTACAGGTAGACCAGCCCTGAAATAACAGATGGGTTTATCCTTGCCAAGCTTCATCCTCTTTGCTCTTACCACACATGCACCCATATTTCTTCCCCTCTTGAGCTAACTAACCTCTGCCCAAGAAACCGGAAGACATCTGATGAATGGTGGTAACCCAGAAAGATTCTAAAACAAAAAAGCTATTCAGGAAGGACATCAAACATCCCAGATGTGGAGTATGAACTACTGCAGAGCTCAATGACCATTGAAGCCCAAAGCCCAAAGCCTTCCTTCTAGTGAAACTCCTACCCATCTCCCAAGAACCTACCTCCTTCACTACACATCCGTGACCTTGAATCAGTACTCTATTCCCATACAGAACTCTTCTCTTAGCATGGAGTTGGCACTTATATAATGCCTGATAGCCTTAATTCAGTATTATTTAATAGTACCTGTATATTCACCATATCTCCAACTAGAATGTAACCTTTTGTCATCAGTTTCACTTCCTTGTATCCTGGCCCCTTTGTCAATATCTACCACAGTAGAGGTCATTGTGACAGTCTATTGCAAGAGTGTCCCCGCCAATGAACCACAACTCCCACTATTCACACACTTGTGTGCTTCCCTCTTCGTTTAATTAAGGTATATTGTGTAACTAGCTTTAATCATAGAATGCAGCGGAAGTGACACTATGCCAGCTCCCAGCCTAAGCCTGGAGGAGATCCAGAACTTTTGTTTTTGAGCCTGTGAGAGTTCTGAGCTACAATGTAACACATTGCGCTACTCGGCTGTAGACAGAGCATCCCTATGTCCCAACTTGGTCCAGCCCCCAGCTGACACACAAGTCGAATGAGCCACAGGAGAGACCATTAGTAAGATCAGCAGAAAAACTCTCCAGCTGAGCCCATCTTGCAGAACTATAAAGAAAATAAAGTTTTATTGGTTTAAGCTGCTAAATTTGGGGGTTTATTATGCAATAATGAATAACTGAAACAGATACTTGGAAACTATTTGTTGACTGAATAAATGAATGAATGGAATTCTTGATTTTTTTTATTGCTTTTGCTACAAAATTACCATAGCAACAAATGTGGCATTAAAACCTCATAAAAAGTGGATGGAGAAAAAGGGGAATGCAAGAACAAAGAGAAAATAACATTTATTGAGGCCTTTCTATGTTCTAAGCATTATACCAAGGCATTTTCACATTCACATTTCATTTTCTTAACAACCACCCAACCCGCATTTTTTTACTGATGGAAAAATAGAAGCCCTGACAAGTAAATTAACTTGGTCAAGGCCAAACTGTCGTAAAATGTAAAAACTTGGGTTCAAATACAAATCTCTGCCTACAATGCCCATGTTGTTTCCAGTCCATCATGCTGCCCTCATAGATGCTTATAGCCAGTGGGATGTAACCATCAGCCCCATTTTCACCATTGGTTTCCCATGGGAAATAGAGCTACCTTTTGACCCAGCAATTCCACTCCTAGGTATTTATCCTGAAAAACCCAAGACACTTATTCAAAAAAATTTATGCACCCCTATGTTCATAGCAGCGCTATTTACAACAGCTAAGACTTGGAAACAACCAAAATGCCCATTGATAGATGACTGGATTAAGAAACTGTGGTATATTTATACAATGGAGTATTACTCCGCTATAAAGAAGAATGAAATCGTACCATTTGCAATGATATGGATGGACCTAGAGACTATTATGTTAAGTGAAATAAGTCAGTCAGAGAAAGACAAATACCATATGATCTCACTCATATGTGGAATCTGAAAAACTGTATGAATGAGCAAAGTAAACAGAAACTGTCTCATAGATATAGAGGAAAAATCAGGGTT
Organism: Aselliscus stoliczkanus; assembly: GCA_033961575.1. Lineage (NCBI taxonomy): Eukaryota > Metazoa > Chordata > Mammalia > Chiroptera > Hipposideridae > Aselliscus > Aselliscus stoliczkanus. Next base: position 72,336,032 of record CM066732.1, on the reverse strand, counting down.
GCTAGTTGGGAGGAGGGTGGGGATGAGGGAGAAGGGGAAGGGATTAGACAGCAAAAATAGGCAACTACAATATTGCCACTGGGATATGAAAGACAGTTTGGGGAATATAATTAATAATGTTGTAAATATTTTGTGGGGTGTCAGATGGTCATATGTCTTTTTAGGGAGACCATTTCATGGATGGAGAAGAGGCTTGATCACTGCACTGTACACCTGAAACTGAGGTTGTATAATATTGTATACCAACTGTAATTGAATATATAGATAGTCACGGGATGTGGATTATAATGTGGAAGGGAGTCAGAGGAAGTGTAATAGATATATATGATATGGGGGGGGAGGAGTGGGGTGGCCAAATGAGGGAGGGGGGGTTGTCATTTTGAGGGGTAAAAAGTGTAACTATTGCACTGTGTTGTACACCTGAAACTAATTTAAAAAAAATTTTTCAGGAGAAACTGTTAGTGTTTACTCCTCAGAGCACACATCATATCAATGGTATATAAAAGATGATACAGTTTTAATTATGTGAATTGTCTATCTTTACATCTTCAATTCACTACATGTCATCAACCATCTTTTTAAATGGTGACTTATATAAAACCAGTTTAATATCTCAAAAGGTGACTTTTTAAAATCTCAACAGTCATCCTAAAACTGGTATCATTACCCCATAAAATGACAGGGTAGATTTAGGTTTGGTTCTTTGAACAGACACTAATGCATCTTTATTTACTAAAATATGTCCAGCTGATATATATAGTTCAGTAGATTTAATAATAAATTCCTTGCCTTCATGTTTCTCTACTTTTCTAATTATATATAAATGTACTATATACGACTTCCAGAAAGTGGAATCTCGTTAACACCCTCCATAAAGCTGCTTCTATGTTTGTTACTGGCCAACAGAGCAGCCCCGCCCCACCACCACCACGGAGAAACTTTTACATTCTCCTTCCCATATAAATGTTAAGTCTCCTCCCTAGTTTCTTAGTTCTTTAGCTTCTCCTCTTCTAATCGGTAGATTGTTCTGAATCCTAAACAGTAGATTGTTCATAGAGATCTCCTACCCTTGCTTCCTCCGATAACTACTTGAAAGCCTGTGACTTCCTAATATCCCCCAAGCCAGTAAGCTAAATGCCAAACCCATTCTGGGCCCAGACAACTGGGCTCTTCTTCTTTTCCTTTTGACCACTTCTCCCTTTGGACCACTGCTCTTTGTGACCTTTTGATCCCCTTTCTTCCTTTTCGAGCATTTTGAGCCTCATCTTTGTACATGGCCCACTCCATATGCTCCAAACTCCTTGAAATAATTTCTCTTCTCATAAGGGGCCCTTGAGCCATTCTCTACTGCTCGGGCCTACTTCTATTTCTTTGAAATGTACTATTTCTTCTAATAAACTACTTTTTCACTTCTTTACTCTGGTATCTCATTCAATTCTTTGCTCAAGTTGCCAACGACCTGGACTTTGCGCCGAGAAGGGCCCATTCTCCGAAAACATATAGAGGTAGGGGGAGGTGCAGGGGGAGACTGGTGGCAACTGGTAGCTTCAGCCATAGGAACACTATTGGGTTATCAGAAAAGTCATGACGCATTTTTGCAACGAAAAACATAGCAAAAATATGTCATGACTTTTCCGACAACCCAATAAATGCTGAGGATTATAATTTTTTGTGAATTATGGTGATTTGCATATCACAGAATTGAGCATTAGAGATAGAAGGCATGCTAGCTGAATAAATGCCTACTTAAAAATGGAAATTGGCCTAAAGTTCAGTGCATTAATCTGCCCTTCACATCTCTGAAAAAGGAACCATGTCAATACATCTTTGGACCATATCAATACATCTTTGTGGAAGATATGGTGAGGGGGGAATAAGAAAGAGCATACTTACCTTGTCTGATGACAAATGCAGAGTCCAGATGCATCTTACCTGTTCAAGGAAAAGAAAGAAGAAAAACCAACATGAGTCTATGGAAAAAAATTGTAGGATAAAGAAAAAGAGAAGAATATTTAAGATGCCTGAGAAAAACCTCTTTTTATTTTGATAATAAACTCTTTTCATATTCCAGAAGAAAACTTCCAAACTCTGATTAGCCTTCTAAGTACAGTATAAAAAGACACAGTCTCTAACAAAGAGAAGCAGAACAAGGACGGAGCAGGCTGAAATGAGATGGTAAAATGATGAATGATTTCAAGGAAATTAAAAACACTTGCACACAGCACTATTTTTGGTGAATGGCTTGACAATATCTATTAGGTTGATTATACATGTATGCTCTATTACACAACAATGTCATAGGGATACCAGGAAACAAATTTCAAGTTAATAATACTGCATTGAATACTGTAAATGTGCTGGGTTACAGGTGCTGTAATCACACACATACATGCACACATACACACACACCAAAAAAAAACCTGACAACTGTGAAAAGATATGTTCATTAGCTTGACTGTAGTAATCATTTGACTATGTTTATCAAATCCCCATGTTGTATACCTTCAATATACACAATTTTCATTAAAAAATTTTTTAAGAATATTTAGAGCAGCATTGTTTGTAGTAGCCAAAAACCATTGACAACCTTTAACGGTCCAACTGTGGATGGGATGAGACGGTGGTATCTATAAACAATGGAATATTAAACAGAATTGAAAGTGAGCAACTACAGCTATTCACCACAACACAGATGAATGTCACAAATATAATGACTTGTGGTAGAAGCCAGACAAAAACTTCATATTGGTTGATTTCATGTACATACAATATAAAAGCTAAAGCACAATATTTAGGGATGCATACTTAGGCAGTCAAACTGCTATAAAAGAAAAAGTAAGGCAGTAATTATCGTCAAAGTCAGAAGAGTATTACCTTTGAGAAAAGCAGAGGGTTTGTGTGGGGACACTTGGGGAGGCTGCCGTGTCCTGCTTTTTAATCTGAGCAGGTACATTCAGTTTATTATCTTATAATTTCTCAAGATGTACATTTAGGATTTAAACACTTTTCTCTGTGTGCATTATATTTCATGACTTTAAAAAGTTTTAGAAATTTATTAACAGAATTAAAATCTAGGTTGAAAGAAAAGGCAGGTTTGACAACAGAAAAAAATGAAGAGAAACTTGAATACTCTTATAAAATATAGAGATAGAGGCTAAAGATACAAATAATGAGAGGTCAGACAATAACCATGGAGAAAAAAAAGCAAGAAATTAAAATTTAGACAACCGATATTCCCAGAAAAAAAGTCCAAAATGAAACAGGAGGAGAAATCAAATAGATAATAATTGAGTAACATAACAGGTACTAGGCTAAGTACTTCATATAAATTAACTCATTGAATTTTTACACAAACCACAGAGGTTAAATGCAATCATCAATTTCCTCCTTTACAGTAGTGAGAAAACCAAGACCTAACTTTCCAAGGGTCATATATTAAGTGGTAAGCGGGAAATGGTAGATAGAAGCCTTGAACCCCTTGTCAGTGAAGTACTAAAGTCAGCCCTTTGAATCACTCACTACCCCCCCATTTCTTCCTGTTCTGGATTAAAAAATTATGTTCTTCAACATTCAAAGCCAAAAGAAAGTGAAATATATCTTTAAAACAATGTTAAAATGATTAAAAACATTGTGATCCTAGAATTTTATACACAGCCAAGTTGAAGCAGTAAAACAAACTCAGATATTTCAGAAAATATATGCACTCATGTATAAATCTTTAGACATATATATGAAGACAAATGTCAATTGACCCAGAGAAGAAACCTAGAAGGAGGTAAATGTGAGGGAGTAATAATATAGGGGGATTGTTCCATAGCTCCGAAAATGACTGAAACGAAGGCAGATTTAAATATTGTGGGAATAGTTTAAAAAGAAAAACTTAACTAAAGCAATATCAAAAAATTCTCAATAAAAACAATACTTTAAAAATTTTTTACAATAATCTATATTTTAAAACCCAGATTCCCTTAACAAAACCTAGATTGGTGAGGGACAATAAGTAATGAGAAGGTGGAATGTAGGTTAAACAGCTCTGCCATGGTAATCAAAGATACAGTTTTACTATTTAAAAATTAAAGAAAATTAGAAAAATTAAAGAATGCTTTGGAAAAACTTTGAAATCTGAGTACCACTAGCAAACTTCAATATGTGTGTATAACTATCTCCAAAAGAAGATAAAAACAAGGAAAATGAAATCCATTTTTCAAAACAATGAAAATACATAGAAATAGGAAAACAAAACATGAAACAAGATGACAAAACCAAATGTATGTAAGTCAAAGAGTTGCAGATTGAATCCAGGATTGTGGTGTCTAAGAACCCCATCAAAAGTGAAGTGATGTAAATGGGATAAAAGTAAAAGGAAAGAAAATTGTATGAAAGACAAAGACAAACAAAAAAGTGCCAATGAAAAGATATAAAATTAAGAGGAACTTAAGGACAAATGTATTACATAGGCCAAAAGAATCATTTTATATTAAGAAGTGGACCTTAATACCAGCATAACAGTCAAATCTTTATATGCTGACCAGAATTGTACTGAAACACATACAGGAAATATGTCCTTAAAAAAGCAAGGATACATTTTCAGCAGCTCAGTAATGGTAGGATACTAACACAGTCTCCATCTTGACAAATCAAGTAGACAAAATAAATACAACACAATACAATATTTCAAGAAATACATAATAAGATCAATTATATGGATATATACATCAAATTATACATCCCACAAGCCAAATGCTAGCTCCCAAGAGCCTGCTCAGTAAATGAAAAAAGTCAAGGCTATCATTATGACCAATCGAGAAATAACCAAAATACACTATATATAAAAGGATATGGTATCACCAATGAGACACTCAGAGGAAAGTATTCATAAGCACTTTAAATATTAAGCAAGAAATCATCAAAACAAATGAACTGAGCACTTATAAGAAAGCAATGAAGCAAGTTAAGGATGGGCACGAAGAAGGAATTAATAAAAGTGGAACGTGAAAAATATTGAATTAATAAATAACCCCAAAGGTAGTTCTTTGAAAGAACCAATAAATGGTTCTTTGAAAGAACCAATAACATGGACAAATTTCTGCTGCATCTAACTAGGAAGCAAAGACAGAAAGTACTTACACAGGATCAGGAATCCAGATATGAGAAATTTTTTAAAATAAAAGATTGATGGTTTCCAAAATCTAGATCAAACAATGAAATCATTTCGCACCAGTTAGTCCAGGAAAAATCATAAAAATCTGACAGTAACAAATGGTGCACATGGGATAGATGCACTAGGCTGGGCTTCCGAGGGCGGCTTTTGTTTTGAGGTTGGGCAAGGCTGGAGAACTTCAAGTAGTTCAAGTTGCTCTTATTTTGGTCTGCTCCCAAGCCCGCAATAGTCAGTGCAATGGGTATCCAAGATGCAGGTGGACGGACATGGCGTCCCATATTTCCTTTGCTTTCCATGGTGACACACAGGAATTTTAGTCCACCAGGTGAGAGAAGTGCAGGATAGAGTCCTCCCTAATTTTTTAATACCCCTAGACACATTCAAAATCCAGAAACAACTTTGGCTACTCAAGAAGACAAGTTGTCAATGACTAATGTTTGGATTCCCCACATTGATGTTCTTAACATGCCAGCTCTAAAGCCATACTCTGTCTACACTGCAGGATCCAGCTGTTTCCCATCAATGTCTACTTGGGATTTCTGTGCCAAGGCTTGGCCATAACCTTGCACAGAGTAACACTACTCAAAAAGGTCTGTTCATCTGGTTAGTCATTCATTCATTTGTTCAACAAAGATTTGACAGACTTTTGCATACTAAGCAATGTAATAAAGCTGGGAATACGAAAATTTGGGGCAAAAATAACTGTCCTCAATAGGGACAGCACATTCTAGTGAAAAAACAGACACAGTAAACAACAAAAAAAACTTTATAACTGTGTAGGTAGCTATGAGAGCACGCCATAGGAAGTCAGGGGAGGCTACACTGGGAAGGTAACCTTAAGACTAGGTATGGGGGAGGGCCGGCCGAGTTGCTCGGTGGTTAAGCACTGGCTTGGGAAGCCAGCAGCCCCGGTTCGGGTCCCACATATGAGGGCCAGTGACACTGCCCTCAAAAAAAAAAAAAAAAAAAGGTATGGGGATGCCAGCTGAGTGGCTCAGTTGGTTAGGAGTTGGCTTAGAGAGCAAGCGCTGGGCAACAGGGCCGCCAGTTCGATTCCCACATGGGCCAGTGATGCTGCACCTGAGATGAGCTGTCGCTGAGCTACCAACAGGTGGCAGAATAGCTCTGCTGGTGTAACAAGATTGCCTGTTTGATGGTGGGCTATGCCCACCCACAACTGAGACTGAACTCCGCACCTTGAGCTGAGCTGCCGCCCGGATGGCTCCATAGATAAAGCGTGTGCTCTTAACAACAAGGCTGCTGGTTCCACTCCTGCATGGGATGGTGGCTACGCCCATCCGCAACTAAGATTGAACACAGTACCTTGAGCTTAGAGGCCACGAGCTTCCAACGGGAAGCCAGATGGCGACTGGAGCCCTCCACAAAGAAGATTGAAGAACAACTTGGCTGGTCCCCTCCCCCAATTCCCCAACACTGTTCACCTCCCCTAATTCCCCAATAAAATCTTTCAAAAAAAAAAGAATAGGTATGGGGGTGGCCAGTTAGCTCAGTTGGTTGACGCACAGTGCTCATAACACCAAGGTTGCTGGTTCGATTCCCACATGGACCAATGAGCTGCGCCCTCCACAACTAGATTGAAACAACTACTTGACTTGGAGCTGATAGGTCCTAGAAAAAAAACACTGTTCCCCCCAAAAAAGAAAAAAGGAATAGGTATGCAGTACTTGTCTTTCTGTGTCTGGCCTATTTCACTTAGCACAAGTAGGAGGATTCCCTTTTTAAGGCTGAATAATATTCCATTGTGTGCATATAATATTGTATATATATTTTATATATGTAAAAACCACATTTGCCACAATACTGTATTGTATACTTGAAATTTGCTCAAAGTCTAGATCTCAACTTAAATCTTCTCACCACATACACACACACACAAAAAAAATGATAACAAATTAGAGGTGATGAATAAGTTCTTAGCTTGATTGTGGTGATCTTTTCACAACATAAACATATATCAAAACATCAAGTTGTACACCTTAAACATATACTTTTTATGTCAAAGATACCTCAATAAAGTTAAAACTAAAGAATAAGTATGAATTTTCTAGCTAAAGAGGATGCCTGTCTCCTTTCCCTCCCACCTCCAGGTACTGTCACTTCCACCACCCCCTTCAAACATCATCCCTCTCCCCTCTGTCTCACTAGTTACACCCAGCATTACCACCGTTCAGACTTTTCCACTCTGATCGTACATTGCCTTGCTTAAATCTGCCATCAGCTTCTCACTGTCTTTAAAATAAAATCTAAATTTCTTAACCTGGCTTATATGGCTTTTCAAGATCTGATCCATGTTTATCTCGCCAGTTTCATCTACTGTATTTTCCCCAGTGTATTCATTGGGAAAAGCAACAATTACCCAGTTAAAATGACCACCAGTTTCATCTACTGTATTTTCCCCCATGTATTCATTGGGAAAAGCAACAATTACCCAGTTAAAATGACCCCCTAGAATCCTGCAAGTGATTGACTTGTTAAATGTTCTTGCTGGTGGCAACATTCTCTTTGTAACACGTGGTTAATATAGTGCCAGGACCTGGGATAATGATAATGGGAGAAACAGACTACATGTCCATTAAAAACTAAAGAAATCAGGGCCCTCGGAAGGGGAAAAGGAAAGTAGGAAATTGGTAGTAGTAAAAGATGGAGATTTTTGATATGAGTTTGAGGACTGACACCTTAACCCAACACCAAAATGTTTGGTGGAGGAGATAAATGGCAGAGATTCCAGGTAAGTGTAAATCCCCAATCAAAAGGAGCTTTCTTGGGCCGGCCGAGTGGCGCGGTGGTTAAGAGCTGGTTTGGAACGCCAGTGGCCCGGGTTCGGATCCCACATATGAGGACCAGTGCCACTGCCCTCTAAAGAAAAGCTTTCTTCCTGCCTGGAGTTCTATTCTAACAGGCAATTATAGTAAAGTAGATAGCGGTGTGGAGATGGCCTCAGCAAACAGCACATCACACCTACTCAGGTGTACCTGGGTGTGAGCAGGGAGCTGGAAAGAGCTACAGGTGCTTTCAAAACCTTAATAAAGGGTGCAGAGGTACGTGAAAATCAGCAAACTGAGGAGGGGTCACCTCAGCTTGAAGTGATGAGCGACAGCCCTACAGCCAGCTGCCAGAGTAGGAAGACCAGCAGGACCAATGTGAGCAGATGTGGGAACCCGGTCCACAAGGGGTCACTGCTGAGCTCTCCTGGAGCATCACCAACAGAAACAGCCCACAAGTCACAGAAGCAACAGACAGTGAGGGACAGGCTGATTCAAGCCAAAGACCAAATGGAACAGCCTCCAGACAAAACACAGGGATGGCTAAATGATGTTTTGTTGGTTCGTAAACTGGCCCCGGTAAACACAGGGCAAGGAGAAACAGAAGGAAGGGACAGGTCTCCCCAGATTGGTAGGTGCCAGTTACAATCAGCAAGGGAACTTACCAGGCTTGCCTTTCGTGGCTGCAAGACAAGTAGATCTCTGCACCTGCCCGCCAGAATCTTAGAGTTTATATAGAAGCCTTAACTGGGTTCCGTCACATATTCAGTCTGGATGGTTTCAACAATACCTTCCTCTCTCAAGACAGTGTCCTTGAAAATGTCTCCCATTCTAGGAACTGTGGGCGGAGCACACATGCCGCGTACACAGAAGGGGCCAGGAGCCTCCAATTACCCGGATCCAGCTTTCGGGTAAACCCGCGTTCACGTGTTGTCCAGCACCGCCTCCAAAATCTTTCCTGACCTCAGGATCTGGTACAAGCTCCATAGGAATTTTAATCACTCTCAGGGAAAGAGCAGAAGAGGGCATGGATTCTGGACCAAACTACCTGGACTACAGTTCAGTCTCTGCTTAGCTACTCCTAAGCAGCTGTGTGATCTTGAGTAAGTTATTTACCCACTCTGTGCCTTGGTGTCCTCATTGACAAAATGGGAATAATAATAGTCCCTATCTCAGAGGTTATCCTTAGCACCTAGAACAGTGCCTGGCACAGAGTGAGTGCTCAATTCATGTTATTAATTACTATTGAACATATTCTTCGTTTACACTTCATGATGCATTTGTGTATGATTTACACAGTATGATCTGTAGACTTTACTACTTACCAGTTAGCTGTTCAAGCTTTTGTAAGGTCTTTTAAGCCTTAGTGTCTTCGTCTGTAAAAGGCAGATAATAATGTGAGGTGCCTAATAGACAGTGAAGGGTCAGAGGGGAGCAAGTTCTCCTGTGACGATGATGACAGCCAATACAGGGCATTTAATATGGGCCAGGCAGTGTTCTAACATATTATAGGCACTCGATCATTCAACCGTCACCTGACCCTAACAGGTGGGTACTATGATTATCTCCATGTTACAGCTGAGGAAGCAGGCCCAGAGAAGTTATTCTGCTGGGGTGTGGCAAAGAGCTAGGAAGCAAACCCAGACATTGTTCTGGAGTCCGTGCTCCTAAATGCCCCACTCTGCCACCCTCTATTCTCTTCATTTCTGCTTTAAGTCAACATCAGTGGACTTATTCCCTTAAAGACAGAGGCTATATCTGTTTTTCCCTCCTTGCTAGATGAAAATACATTGCATTATACTAAAAAAAAAAAAATCTCTGAATCTAAACTCTGTTGGATTACCCCTACTAAAAAATAGCAAGTATTCAAACCTTCATGCTTAAAAATAGCTGAAACACTCACTATTTCTAACATTTACCAAAGCTGTTTATCTTCACAAAAGATCTTCATTCATGTGACATTCTAAGATGCTAAAAATGTTCTCATTTTTGTTCAGTTTCCATGCTTGAGTGAATTACATTCTGACACAGGTTTTTCTGGTTATGGTTATTGTGCTTTTGATAAATAAAGAGTAGCGTCATTATTTAAATCTCTATTTAGGTTGTGGCCAAAATAATTAAACATTCTACAAGAAATTATAGGTCAAAAATGTGGTCACATGTGGAGATGCCAGGATGATGTGTGACCACAAAATCCCATCCCACCCTCTCTGACTATACCATGGAACCCACAATTGCTGCTTTTAAAAGAATTGAGGGCTGACTGAGTGGCTTGTTGGTTAAGAGTTGGCTTGGGAGCACAAGCTCTGAGCAGCGGGCTGCCGGTTCGGACCCCACATGGGCCAGTGATTTTGTGCCCTCTCCAGTTAAGATGGTGAGCAACAGCTCGACCCGGAGCTTGGCTGCTGTGAGTTGCCGTCGTCAGCGTAGGCTGCAGTGGGCTGCCTGCCATAGGCTACCATGAGTGGCCGGCAGCCAGGGTGAGTGGCCAACAGCCTGCGTGAGCTGCCGTGAGCAGCCGTCAAATGGCCAATGACCCAACTGCCTCAGCAGGGAAGAGAGAAATGATCACACTATCAACATGGGTCAGAGAAGTGACGCTCTTCACAACTAGACTGAAGAACAAAAGGACAGCAACTTGTCTGTTCCCCTTCCCCGATTCCCCAACGCTGTTCCCTCCCCCAATTCCCCAATAAAATATATTTTTTAATTGATTCACAGAGAAAATAAAGCATTTCATGTATTTATAATTTTCTCAGATTTTGAAAGCTTTTCATGCACGATGTGGAGCTAAATTCATACTTTCCAATTTTGTACCCTTTCAACAAATTATTTTTTACTTTGGGGTCCAATTATGTCACACAGGAGTAGGGATTAGCTTTCAAAAAAATCAAACATAAGGCATAGGTGTCGATTTTTTTAAAATCACATAAAGAATTCGAAAGGTTCAGAATTTAAAGCAGAGAAGAAAGATTAAAACGTCACTTGAGTTTCCAGTTATGTAGTAACTGCTGCCCTCCTGTGGTGAAAAGGTGTTAGTACCTCCACACTACAGTCACTTCTTGATTGAAATTGAATTTATCCTTAGCATTTTCTGACATGTTTCTCTGAAATGCTTTCCTTGTTATATTTATTATAGCATCCTTTATTTTCTTCCTTTAGTCATTCTCTCCTTTGCTTATTGAGGGCTTATTAATATAAAAAAAGAACAAATTTAAATGTTCACTCAATTCAAGAGCTAGTTCGGCAATTCTATAAATAAGTTAAAAGTTAAATAATACAGAGAAATGTAATGACACATCTCACAACAGAAAGAAAGAGCATAGAATAATTTTTATCTCTTGACAAGTTTTGTTTCACAAGCCTTCTAAAATTTAATAGTAAAAAAACTTGGCTAGAAGTAAAATTGTAATATTAATTTTGTTAAATCAAAGGATTCAGAAATAAAAGATGAATATACTCTAATGTACAAGTCATATAACACATAGAAAGTCTTTTACTGGTTATTTGGAAAGAAATTATAATTTTCTTTCAAGGGAGGATAAACGATTAAATACCTTATGCCTTCCTCTCTGCAGATATCTGATTGGTAGGTTCGTTCTTTGTCTAAGTTTCTAGGATCATCAGCAATTGATATTTTTAGTACAAGACGCTGCTGTATAAATCATTTTTATCTCTAATTTATCAGCACTTACAAAACATACATACTATTAAAGTGATTGAGTGATGATATTTCTGAATTATTTTTCTTACAACTGCCAAGAAACACTCACCGATGTTACACAAGGTGTAGAGTTGTGCAAAGGAGTGTTTGCGTTTAGCCCAGACTCACAGCAGAGAGGGTCTCTCATCACCAAAACACCCTTCCCCTGGCTATAGCTCACTAGGAGTCCCCCCCCTACAGAGCAGGCCCAGCAGACAGAGGGCATAACCTCACAATATTCTACAGAAAGCTGCAGCGTAATGTCACCATGTTCAAGGCGATCTAGGAACCATCGCCCAGCTAGAGTTTGGGAGCCTTCACCCTAATTTTCCACCATCAGTGTGTCTCTTCCAATTCTTGTTTCTTTATCATTTTTTCTCTCATTACAGAATGGCTGCTGCTCTCTGAATTTTCCTATTCAAACTTTTAGAGGAGGAAAGTATAATCAGTCTAGTTAATTATCATATCCTTACCTGGGAAACTTTTCCATACCAAATCACTTCAGAGGTTAGCAGCCAGCCTATGGATTAGGTGCCTTTAGGAAACTTGATCCCATCCCTTTGCTGAAGGAAGAGACTGGGGCTGGCCACTTAGCTCAGCAGAAGGCTACAACGGGAGGACATGCCGAGTGTAGCAGGCGTAATGACTGACATGTCTAGTATACCATGTTAAGGATTTATTTTTCTTACTCTGTAGAGGTAACTTCAGATTTTATTTATAAGTGGTTTTTTATCTATGACAGAGCCATATATAACAGCATACATCATGATGAAAACACATTTTGTGATTATACTCATCTTAATAAATAAAAGTAAGATATTGAAACATATCTCTATTTGACAATCACAGCTTCATAATCTATTTAATCATAACAAATCTCCCCATCATTTCATAGAACTCTTATTTTATGGAAGGTCTTACAGATAAATGGAGATTTTTTTTCAGTTAGCTTCCCTCATTAGATACAGTCAGATTCTTAAGTGTTGCAGACAGCTAATGGCATCAGCTAAAAAGCGAAAGGTGCAGATGGAGAAGCAGATGTAGCTGTCACCGTGTAGGCTGAGTAAGCACAGCAGGCGCCATGAATGTTCTTGCCAGACAACCTGCAATAAAAAAACATTAGCTCCCTGAAACCATGCTGGACTTTAGACTCCAAATGGAAACTAATCATTACAGTCATTTACAACAAGCCATGTCAAAAGTGTGTATGGCACTCAGTGAGTAAACATAATTGAAAAGGCCCACTGTAAATATACCGGGGGGTGCCAAAAAAATGTATACACATGACTTGAATTCATCTGTTGTTATTGATATATATTGAGTATTACAATTTTAATACAGTTTTTTTCCTTTCTTAAATTGGGAATAGATTTTTTTTTTGGCACCCTCTGTATAAGAAGATGAGAAGATACAACACACACTAAACAGTGGTCTGTTGATCTAAAGTCAGCTCAGACTGTCAAATTTATGTTTCAAACTCCAGGAAGATCCATAATTGTTATCTAACCAATTAATGAATACACCTAATTAAGAACATTTTATAACATGCATTGGTAATCTATTTCATGGTCCAAAAAAATGAGGTGCATCTTCCTTCAAATAATTAGATGATTGTTAATTAAGCCATTTCACAGTTTATTACTCAGCATCTCATTTTTCTCAACACCCCTATTAAAATCAGATTCTGAATATTCTCAAAACCTGGGATTCAGTGAAAACTTTCTCTTTGGTTACATGATATTGTACTACCATTAATATTTCAGTAATGTGATAGCCTTTTTAATAGAAATACTTCCTTGCTGGAAAAGAGATATTTCATAAATCAGCTGGCTTAATGTTCTCATTAAAAATAGAATTTTAGAATTAAACTCTGCAAGACACCACACATGAAGGCATAATCCATACTCCACAGGAGACCGCGTCTGACTCTGTGCTCCCGACCTACCTTGTTAGCACTTAGTAAATAATTAAATAAGAGCAGCCTCATCTAATCCGATAACTTCCGCTATGAATTCTGTGCTGGGGGTCCCCAAACCTGAGTCTCCTGATTCCAGAATGCACATTTCCAAGTGACTGCTGGGCTTCTTCCTATGGGTGTCCTGAAACGTGAGGAAAATGTTGCTTTTCGCTGAACTTGCTATGTGAATTGTGGAGCACTGGTATCACCAGGAGCTTGTTGGAAAGCCAAACTCTCAGACTCAGTTTCCAACCTACTTGAAAATCTGCATCTCCAGGTGGTTCTTAGGCATATTCGAGTTTCAGAAGCACTGCCCTGTGATCCTCTCATCTCTGTTGAATGTGACTTCTTAATAAATGTTTTCAAACAGGCAAAGCACTTGGCCAACCAGCCTCTCACAAGGATTTTATGGAGATTAATTTTTAAACCTCTGCAGGTTTATTTTTAAATTTCCTTGAAGACGGGAGCTACCTGCTTGAAACCACTCAAAAAAAGTGAAATGTAATCCTTCCTTATTGGAGGTTCTTTAATCAGTACATATATCACTTCAACATGACATCTTTACTATAACTCCAGAGTAACCTCCAGATGTGTTACTTAGAAAAATTTCTAACCCCTACAAAAATTGTAGATTTTATGGATTTCCTTGTTTTGCCAAAATAAACAGTACAGTCCCCAGAACAGGTTAAATATATACACAGGATCATTCTGTGGCTGCTTTGCCCTACCTGTTAAGACAGCTGAACAAAGACCGGCATCCCCCACCAGAAGAGGCCACATGTGCCGTAGAAACAGATTCACACCACCCAGTTCTGCGATGCGCTTTTTCTACCGACATACTCAGGTTATTGCAACTGGGAAACGTATAGCTCTGTTGAAAACTGGGTGCTCAATGTCCTGTTTGGAAGCCTAATTCTAAATTAGCAACCCCACCCCACCACCACCCCACCACCCCGCATGACGGGCTGCCGCACTCTCTTTTAATGACAGTATCGGAGTGCCAGATGGCTTCATAGGTTGGTAGCTATAGTCCCTCTGAATGTGTTGTATAAAACAGATTTAAATGTTATCCATCAAACTCTGGTCAACGCTTAGTTTGGTATGTCACATATTAATCGCTCCCAATTCACTAACATTACCTTGAAAAGTGTCACTCATAGCATTCATCGATTTACAGTCTTATTTTACTTGTCACTGTTATGTGTACCCATCAGGGATATTATGAGGGAATTCAATTGAGTGACGAGATAGTGCTTCATGACTTCAATGGACCTTTTTAACTCCAAAATTCCACAATTTCTCAACTTTGTAACTACTTCTATATTCATGAGTAATAAATGTATGGCTGTAACATCAGGTCTTCCCTAAAATGCATTAGAAGAAAATGTTTAGGTGGCTTAGTCATTAAACAATTAGGCTTCTTCATTGGCCTGGACAAAAAAAAGTTGAATAGTTGCAGTCTAAATCAGGCTTCAACAATATGCAGTGAAACAGCACTAAGCTTTGAAATTGTTCCTTAAAGAAATTGTGGAGAAGGCTATTAACTAGGTAAAAACAAAATGTGAGAAACTAGACATTGACATTGAAGATAGATTCACATTTTTAAGAATGCCAGGAGAGCAGCAAAAAGTGTTGGTGTTTCATGGCCAGAGGAAATTAAAAGAGCAATGTTCAAATGCTCTGATCATTTTCACCATAACTGAACATTTGTTCACCATCACGCAGCCATTTGCTCTCATTTTTGCAAAAGTAGAAAAAATTCTGGAGGGTTTTACCAAATGTAATAGAAATTTATCTTGAATTTCCTAGTTTATGTATTTTAGTGGACGTTTTTTGACCAAGAAGTTTTTGGAAAACATCTAAAATCAACCCTGAAGAAAGTCTTAAGAATTTAGGAATGTAGCGTGAGATGAGATTTTAATGAATCTCTACCAAACTTAGCTTTAGGAATTTTCTTATTTGTGCCCTCGCTGCTTCAAATGAGAAAAAAAATTCAAAATTAGTAAAAAGTGTTCTTCAATCAACTGAACAAAGATTGACAAATCTGGCTATACTCTATAAAACATGGACATGTGAAAAGATCAATTTTTATGAAGTCGAAGACATATTTGCAGAAGGTTCAAAAATAGTACTTTTAGTGTTCATTATAGTGAAAGGCCAGCATTTTTCCATATTCATAAATACACTAAAAATATGAATATTATTTGATCCTTTTCATGTTATTTACCTGCTTTCCCTCTGCTGTCTTTTTTATCTTTCTTTCCTTCTCTTCCATTAATCAGATTACTTGTGTTGCTTCTCTTCCTTTACTGGTTTGGAAGTTACATACTCTGGTTTTAAAGTTATATATCCTGGGGCCGGCCAAGTGGTGGCATTGGTTAAGAGCTGGTTTGGGGACGGCTGCTGTGAGCGGCCGTCCAGAGGCCGGCAACTGATCTGCCTCACCTAAGAAGAGCGCAATGATGATACCAACATGGGCCAGTGAAGCAACGTCCTCCGCAACTAGACTGAAGAACAAAAGGACAGCAACTTGTCTGTTCCCCTCCCGCAATTCCCCAGTAAAAAGCTTAAAAAAAAAAAAAAAGTTATATATCCTGATTTGGTCTTTATCCTTAACTTGTAAAAATACATAATTCCATGTTGATCTAACAAAGCATAAAGTTAATATTTCTATCCATCTTCCAAATGTTTTAGAAGTATTACCATTTACTTATTTTTTCTAGGTGTCCCTAGGGTGGAAATAAATCCCCAATTTCTTACCATCTCATCCTCAACCCAAATTAATTGGGCTTTATGTCAGTACAATCCACAGAAGAAAAACAATCTGGATTTATTTAGTAATGTAGCTTCACTATTTCATACCTATTATTATTGTATTCACCAGATAATACATTAAATCTAGACCTTTTGTTTCAATAGACTAAACCGAGGAAGAACAAACATAAGAATGTTTTAATTTCATAAGGTAAACTATTACAGAAACATTTGTAGAATTACTTGACAAAATGCCCAAGATGAATACAAATCAAGCACCTAAGAGTACAAAATTTATGCATGTATACTGGAGCAAATATTAGAAAGCAAATAATCCTAATCTGTCAGTGTTGTTTGAAAAATAACTGAAAAAACATATTCATTTAAAATAAAACCGAGTGCAATAAGCCACAGCATTAAATCTGCAATAGCCAATAAAGAATTCATCTGCTTTTGTCACTGTAAAGATCCCAAAGACCACACTTAAGATTAATGTGTGGGTAGAACTAGAGACCCCCTCTCCATTGCTACCTTTTTGACTGTGTCCTTTGTACTGTTTTTCTAGGGGTGAGCTGGTATTCAATTTGATATGTCGTATACAATGTCATCAGGCCAAAGTATTTGGAATGTGTTATGAGGGGAACAGGAGTGACATGACCAGATCTGTATTTCAGTGAATTGAAGAGGGGATGGAGAAAAGCAGCAGACCGGTTAGGAGGCCATTTCACCAAACCAGGTTAGGTATGATGAAGGTAGAATAACAGGTAGAGAACAGTAAATAGATCAGGGAAATATCGGAGAAGTAGAATCAATAAAAATGTTGAGAAGGGTAAACGGTGAAAATAGTTCCTTGGTTTCTGGTCTACACTGGACACTACACATTCATTAAATGCAGCTCCTGAGACAGGAAATATGAGATGGAGGTTTCTCAAGTGGGAAACTGGATAGAGAAAATTCCAGCTCACTTTGGAACCAGTCAATAAAAACAAATTTACCATTACACCAAAATATAAGAGTACCTAGATGAAGTCTGCCATTTTTAGGGATAAGACCACTAAATGTGGTAGGTTCAAGGATGAATTCCAAAACAGTTCTGGACATAGCAAAGCTTCTCAGTGCTGCTAGTGATTTAGCAAATATCCTTTATCTACTCGATGTTAAAAGGGTTAAACATGTCTTCCTTCAACAGTCTATTTAAATACCTAGCAATTTGGTAATAGCTCAATGATCCCACAAATGGTCCAAGGTTGCTCTCTCTTTCAAACGGCGAGCTAAGTATGGTATATTTGTTCTTCCTTATCCCATAAACAGATACTACAGCATCTTCAGCTGTAATTAATTTAGAAGTAGAGACCAGTTTAGGGGTAAGTACCAAAATCACTCAATAGAAGAAATAACGTATTTCTTTTTATGTCCTCAAAGGACATAAGAGGCCAGGCAAAGTAAATATAACATCTTCAGGGTTCCCCCTGAGTTCAAAACACGTTAACTCCATAACACAATTCCTTATGGCAAAAATGAGTTAACTATTTTGGGGGGTGATAAAAAATGCTCTAAAATGGATTGTGGTGAACATTCTAAAACCCAAACAACTATACACTTTAAATGGGTGAGCAGTATATGAATTATCTCTCTATAAAGCTGTTATTTTAACAAATGAATGACTTTTTAATCCACCAATAGCAGATTTAATGGCTCTAATTTTACATTAGGCTTCTCAGGCTTTACTAGATATCAAAACAAAGAGGAAAAGGGAGAAAAAGTATACTTTATTGGTATTTATGCCTAGCACAAATGGAACAAAGCAATTTATTTAATCTAATTGTGTATAACATATAAACAATTATTAAAGTTTCTGTCTTTTTTACCATCATATGATTGTGTTCATGCAAGTACAATCATCAAAACTGTCCTAAGCTTACATCATAGCACCACCTTTTATTTGAAGTAAATTTTATTGTTAAATATATCTGGCTTTAGCAATGTAAACATCTGCTACAAGTAAACTTTAAAAGGTAAAAGTGAATGATACTAATGAATAAATCAAAACAGAACTCAGCATCACCACATAATTCAACAACACATTACATAATACTGTTTCAATAAGAACCACAACTTAACAAATTTCACAAAATAGAAGCAGAAACAAAAAATAATGTGTAAACTCCCAAAATAGTGTTAAAATACTGAAGTATATAGTGTAAAATTTATCTCAGAAAAACAAGGGGAAAAAACAAAACCATGCAGTGAAAACCCAATTTGGTTTACTAGTTACAATAGTCATTTTTTACTGCCAAGCCTTTTTAAAATGCATTCTCACAAAACGGTTTATTTTCCATCTGCCTTTTTTAAAAATTATCATGTTTAATCACATAAGTAGAGGACTTTTGGGAATTTCACATTTATTGTCAGTCGTAGGATTGTCACACAAAACACTTATCATCTCTAAGCTATTTTTCCAAATGACCAAAAACATTAAATTATCTTCATGAAAATTACCATATATAAAGTCAAATAATTCCTAAACAAATCATAAAAATAAATCTGACTTAACAGAATAAGTACAGAAAAAGTGTAAATATAAGTGCTGAAAATCACAGAAAAATATTCGACAAACAGGCAAATTATTCACATTTACCGTTTCTGTTGATAATTTTGTTTACTTTCTAACTGAAATTAAGAAACAAGTTTTCAAAAGTCAGCATGGACATTCAGTGCCATTTGGATGTGTCTGCAATATACAAATGGTTATGTCTCTGTGGTATATGGCAGACTCTATTCTTACTCTTCAACATAATTAAGTTATAAAAACCACAAATTTCCAAAACCAGTTATAATACTGTGGCAAGCAAAACAATTTTGTTCTTAATGCTCTTACATCCCAGCTTAATCTACAAACGTGAACATTTTTCCAGATGTTGTCTCAAACCACACTAGTACAAAAAGAGTCTAGAGAGATATCTCTGTTGGTTTCCACAGATGAACTGAAAAAGGGAAAAAAATTAAAACTGAAATATTTCATCTTCTTGGACGCCCTTAACATGTTTAGCACTTCAAGCTGCACTTGACACAGCAAGTTTCTTCAAATGATCCATGAACACTTGTAAACTAACATCATCTGTGAGAATAGGGGCTCCAGACTCCTAGAAAAAAAGAGATATTTGCTACGATTAAAACACAGTGTGATACCTTGAAATCCATAAGCAATGTATAAGTAAGTGTTTAATAAACAAGGAAAGTTTATGCTATGAAATGAGATGACTCAGGATGGATGGAGGCTAGTCACCAGAAAGACAGACCATGTGATGACAGGTGGTGCTTTAAGACAGCCTGACCTGCAGGGACAGGAAAGGAGGAGCTGGAGCTGGAGCTCAACCAGGTACAAATGATTCAATTAATCATGCCTACAGAAAGGAACCACCCAAAAAAACCTCTGGATACCAAAGCTCAGTAGAATTTCGCATTTGACAAATACATCAGGGGCCGGCCGAGCAGCTCAGTTGGTTAAGAGCTTGCTCAAGAGTGCGAGCTCTGAGCATCAGGGTTGCCGGTTTGATGCCTGAGCTGAGCAGCCGCTGAGGCAGGATGGCTCAGCTAAAACAAAACAATACATCAATGTACTGAGAGCGTGATCCACCCTGATTCCATGAGGAAAGGGCACAGAAGCTGTGTACCTGGGACCCTCCCAGACCTCACTCTGTCTCTTCAGTTAGCTGGTCCTAATTTGTAACCTTTATAATAAAGCAGTAATCGTAAATAAGGTATTTGCTAGGTTCTATGAGTTGTTCTAACCAAATCTAGCGAATTACTGGACCTGAGCGGGGGATATGAACCCCCTACACACACATATGGATTTGCAGCCAGTTGGTTGAAGTGTGGGTACCTGGGATCCTATCTGCAGCGGGCATCTAAAATGTGGGCCATGTCCTTGAACTTGTGGAGTCTGAACTAACTCTAAGCAGTCAGCACCATATCTGGATTGCAACTTACCTACTGGTGTTAGCATAGGTCCATACCCAACTTACTCTTTAAAGTAGTGTTAATTTTCTGGAATGTACTGGTGCTTTTATCACTACTAAGGAGTAAGTCTCCTTATTGCTCCATTTACTAAAATAAAACTGCAATTGTACATTTTTAATAGAAATGTCAGCTGGAACGAAGCAAACACATCATTTTTTAAATAAACTATGCTTATAAGTTTTCAAGTCATTTTAATTGATCTCTGCAGGTTCTATATAATTAACAAGAGTTAGGGAAAATTCCTAACTTCTATTTTAATGAAAATGGTGGTGAGAGAATAATCCTGGTAATTCAACCTATTAATAATAAAATTTTATTATAGCAAGAAAAAGATTTTATATCAGGATTTTTAGATTTTTCACCTGATACTCAAGTTACTATTAATAAATATATAAAGTCTAAAACAGAAATTAAGTAATTTTCTGAGGAGATCAGGAAGTTAGTGGCAAATGTGAGATGAGAACTTATTAGCTCCTGCGGTTGGGTCTAGTATGACATAGCCACAGACATGCCATAGTGCTCCTGAAAACAGAAAATTCCATTTTATTATGTTTTCATATGTTCATTCATAAGACCCTGAAAACCTTGCTAACGAAAGGAGGCAACAGCACTAGGGTTGAGAGCATGGCGTTTGGAGCCAGACTGCTGGACTCAAATCCCAGCTCTGCCACTGACTGCCTATGTGACACTGAGGAAGCCCCCTAACCTCTCTGTCTCAGTGTCCTCATCTGTAAAATAAAGACAATAACAGGACCTATTTCACATGATGCTTGTAATGATTAAATGAGTTAAATTGTATAAAAACAAATAGAACACTACCTGGCACACAGAGTAGCCATACAACATGTTTTAGCTATTATTACTACCTCTCTTAAAACTCTATTATTTTATAACACTGAAATACTTTTTCTTAGTCTACATTTATAGATAATACAGGGAAGCAAAGGTCTCAAGAATGTGACAACCTAATAATAACCCGGTAGCTCTCGCTTTTTTCTTCCTAGAATTATACCTGATTTTTGTTTTCACTTATACATATTTTCCACCTCAATTCCAACCCCAGATCTATTTTTCCTAGTCAAGACAAAAAAAATACACATATGGATTTTCTAATTTACAACTAGAGGATCTTATTTGAAATTATAAGTACTAATGCTCAACTCATTCTTATCTAAACTTTGCATTGGGTTGATCTCAAGCTTTCAAATGCACCCTTTTTCTCTCTGAAACCTATCTAAGGTTAGGCCAAAAGATCCAGCTTTATGTGGTTTAGTCCAGGACGCATTACAGCAACACAGGCCTCCAGCACTGCTGCAGCACAAGCAGTGTTGCTGTGCTGCCCTCTGCAGGCCACCCACGGACAACACTTACCACCGGGTACTTGATTTCTGACAAAAAGAAAACTAAAGTATTAGATTCCATAAGTTTTAGTGAAATGCTTGGCTACCAAGTTAATTCCCTAAATTGCAATCATCAGTTTAGTTTAATGGTAAAGATTCAGATTCTGGAGTTAGACTGGCCTAGGTTCAAATCTGGCCCCTGACACAGCTGGGCTATGGGATCTTGGGTAAGTTAATTCCTCTATACAAGCCTCAATTTCTTTTTCTGAAAAGTAGGGTTAATGTTACCCACCTCATAGGAGTATTTTAATCATTAAATAGGAGTGCATACAAAGCTTAGCATACTAGTTATTGTATTATCTCTGAAACTATTAACATAATTTCTTACAAAAATCATAGGTCAAGAAAGCCCTCAGGGCTCTTATCTATGCCTCTGATGCCCCTACGTCCAGGCAGCAAGAGCTAAACTTCAAAGTTTAAAATAGCTTTTTTCCCCTATCTGAAGTATCTTCAAGGAGAGACTTGTTTTTCCATTGATAAGGGAAACTAACAGCAAACCTTTATTGAACACCGCTGTGCATATCAAGCATGTATTATTAAACTCAGTAGCAGACAAGGAAGTGAAGGCAGACACAGGTTACGTGACTTGCAAAGTCTGTCTTTCCAACTACCAGAATGACGTCTCTCCACCTCAACAAGTTCTTCACTTGTCTCCCAACTACATCTCCATGTTGTTTAATTTAAACTGAGAAAAGACGAGGAACAAGTATTTCCCCCAGCTAAACCAGTTTTTTAATGCAGAAATTCAGCCACAAAGAGGCATATTTTATTTGGTCTGCATGTGGGCTCACAAATTTTTGCTAACTGAATTATGTGAAGGGCAAAAGTCATTTGGAGGGGAAGAGCAGCGACCCCCTTTCGGAAAAGATTCTAAAGGTCCTCCCCCCAAACCCTACACCACAACCCCCGCCCCCAGGTACTGCCCTCTGACACTGAGAAAGTCAGGAATTATTCTCAGCCAGCTTCACTCGGGTGTTCCACAATGGCCCCTAGGATATTGGATATGTGACCCCTGATAAATACTAGTTAAAGTACCCTTTAACCTCCACTTTCCCACAGTGATTAACAGCCATTTCCGTGAACTTTATTTATTTGGTGCTACATTTCTATTTTCTTGCAATCTTCTTAACTACGACTACATTTCTCTTATATTGTGGGATCCAAAACTGAAACCCATGCCCAGATGACTAAGTTTAAGTATAATGGAAGGGCTAGTTCGTGGTACATTCTGTACTCCAAACTTCTACATCATAGTATTATACTTGGCTTTTTGTCCCTCAAGAAGTAGAACAGGGTGGGTGTGATAGTAAGGCTGTAAAAGCATATGCGTTATATGGGCATAAATTTTTTCCTCTCACATGTGCTACATACCCTTTCCAAATCTTCCAAGATTAAGCTCCTCTCCTTGCTACAGAAACCTCCTTACTTTTCAGGACTTTTAGACCTTGGGTCAATTTATTTATCTGTATCAGAAAACCTCCGTAACTTCTAACCACCTCCATAAAACTTCCATACTCTAATCTCTGTTCTTGTCCATATCCATTATAGTCAATATATGCTATTTAAGTTACTGTGGAAAGTCCAAATGAAAATGATCCAGTTATTGTCCTCAAGTAATTTATAATCTAACAGGAAAAATACGTGCCATCGGAAATGGGTGGAAACAAAAGGGATGAATAAGCAGGAATATTATACAAACCCAGTCACGCAATCAGGAAAGGTTTCATGGAATCAGTGAGCTCTGATCCCTGAGGGATTGCTATAATGTTCAAGTGATGACAGGGACAAAGTAACAGAGATGCGAACAGGCTCGATTTATTCAAAGCAGAATGGCAAGTCCAGTGTGGCTAATGACTAAATAGCAGCTAAAAGTAGAAAAAATTATTTAGATCATATCATAAGGGACCCTCAATAGCAATTATAAAAAGTATACATGTGATATAATAGGGGCTTATTAAAGTTTTCTAAACAGTGCTGACTTAAAACTGCCTCTGGAAGACTGCTTTGGCCAGAGCCAAAATGGAGGAAAAGGCGGAAGCACTGACACCAGTTAGCAGGTAATTCCAACCAGCTATATGGACAGTAACAAGGGCTTGATGTGGGTTGGTGACAGGGAAAGGAAGGAATGGATAGGGACAACAGACCAAACCATCTGTGAATAACTAGGGACAGAAGGGATGTAATGTAAATGACTAAGGCTCCAAGGCTGGGGAATTGAGAAAACAGTGGGAGCCTCTGCAAAACTAGAAAGTCAGGAAGAACAAGATAGTGTCAAAGAGGCCGGCCGAGTGGCGCGGTGGTTAAACGCTGGCTTGGGAAGCCAGCGGCCCCAGTTCGGCCCCACATATGAGGGCCAGTGACACTGCCCTCAAAAAAAACAAAAAAAAAAAGATAGTGTCAAAGATACACATGTTGAAGTTGGGGCACACTGCTTATGAAAAGTTTACAGGAAGTTCAAGTGATGTGCAGCATGCAGTTATAGAAATTCAGGTCTATAGCTTAGTGTAAGGCCAAACCAAAGGTGGAGATCCACAAGTCAGCATCAGGTGAATGCTGAAGGCACAGGAGTGGATGTAATCACCCCGAGAAAACAGTGAAGGTAGAGACATCAAAGCAAACTTTTCAGGTGCCTCTATGTCTAAAGGGAAGGGGCCTTAATCTCAATTAGTGCTTCATTTATCTCCTATCCAGCCTGGACCTCAGAGTCCACTGTTTAACTCAGCTCTAAATTATTCTACTCCCCTATGTGTCCATCTTTCTTAGCTCCAGTTCTAAATTACCCGCCGAGTCTTTCACTGATGCAATGCCTAAACTACAGATCATGGTTAAAGAACATTATGGAAGCATGCTCTAGAAGCTGTCAGTAAATAAAAGGAGCCCTCATCACTGCAGTAAAAGCCTTTTATTCATCCTCTGTTGATTTCTTATATGCTGTATAGCTGTTTTAATCTTTTCTATTTTCTATCTTTAACCCCAGCATTTCAATTACTAGAAAGAAACAGGCAACTATCCACTGTGAGCTTTCTCTCCACCTCAAAGTCTGTCTTCAGACTTCTTCTCACCCATTGCTTGTGCAGAAATAAATGTCCTGCCTCCTTACCAATACTTACCTCCCGATACACAGTGCTGGTGATCACACTGTCTTCTTTTGAGGATCTTAAGCATCCATAAACCATTCTTTTGTGTGCCCCCATTAGCTCCTTACACTTGGTCTACAAGTTCTGTGCCCTAACCCTAATAATAATCATCCTTCTAACCTACTATTCAAATTCAGGGTATTTTTGCAAAAGGATCATTTATATTTACAACCTCCATTTCTTTACCACCCACTAATTCCTTACAATCAATCTTCTACTCAACTACCGTATTAAAACCGCTTACCACAGGCCACAAAGGACCCCCTAGTTATCAAATCCATCTACCTTTTTTCAGTATTCACCATCCTATTGAAATAATTCCACTCATTGAAATAATAACCATTCAAATATCTGCAGCATCTTGGTATTTGTTAGCGCCATCTTCTCCCTTCTATAGTCCTCCCTCACCTGTTATAACATGGTATTCTTTTCATTTTCCCTCTACCTCTCTGATGATTTGTAAAATATTCCTACCACTCATACTTCAAGGTTTTATCTCACACCTCTTTTGCCTCTCGACTGTCTCCTTGAACAAACGTCCACTATGATGACTTTAAGTGCCACCTTTCTACAGTCAACTTTCACCTCTTTTCCCTGATCACCAAACCCAAATTTCAAACAGCCCGCTCAATATGGACTTCTAGATGGTATCTCAAACTCAGGTTTCTCAAGTCAAACATTTCCTCTCGGTTCTCCCACTTCTGGCACCTGTTCTCCTAGCTACCTAGGCTCAAAACCCCAAATTACCTTGTTCTCCTTCATCTATTTTTTAAAAATTCAAACCTACAGACAAGAGAAAAGTACAATGAACAGGCACATACTCTATACCTACAATAAATTCACTGATTAACTTTTGCCACATTTGCTTTATGGTTCTATATAGTTTTCTTTTTTGTTCTTCTTCTTGAATCATTTCGGCAAGTTGAAGACATCATGACCTTTTACCCTCAAACGCTTTAGGATATAGCTCCTAAGATCAAGGACAATCTCCTACATAACCACACCACCATTACCACACTCAAGAAATGTGATAATATTGTATTATACTAGTATCTGACATATACTGCATGCTCAAAGTTCACAAATCATCCCAATTATAGCTCTCTTTCCCTTGAATCCAGGATCCAATCAGAATTTAGATTTTGTGGGTGGCTATCTTGCCCTGGAATAACTTTTATTTCCCTGCAACTTCTAATCAAGTCCCATGTGTCTACTTTTGGAAATATCTCCCAAATCGATTCCTTTTCACCATCATGCATTCATTTCCTCTAACTTGGATTACTTCAATAGATATAGCTTCAATCTACAGACTGTTCCCAATTAATATTACCATTCAACTATATTATCTAAGACTCAAATTCACTCCTCTGTCCAAAAACCTCCAATAACATCCCATCATTTAACCAATAAAAACTCAGCTCCTAGGCTGGCAGCCAGTGTGAGCTGCCAAGAGCCGCCATGAGTGGCCATCCAGAGGCGGGCAACCCATCTGCCTCACCAGAGAAGAGCGCAATGATGATACCAATATGGGGCAGTGAAGCAATGTCCTCTACAACTAGACTGAAGAACAAAACGACAGCAACTTGTCTGTTCCCCTTCCCTGGTACCCCAACGCTGTTCCCCTCCACCAATTCCCCAATAAAATCTTTAAAAAAAAACAAACACAAAAACTCAGCTCCTCAGTCCTCAACCTGGCATTCAAAATCCTCCACTTCCTGGCTAGATGATACATTTCCAGCTTGTGTTCTGCTACTCATTCAGCCATACTACCCTCTACCTAAAATTCCCTTCTTTGTGTAATTTTCACCTATTGGCTACAAATAATAACTGTTCTAAAAGGAAATATCACTCATTCTGAGCTCTTTTCTGATCACATACCCTCTCCTGCTGCCACCATGTGGCCTCCTCCTGTCTTCCTCTTCTAACCTCTGTAATCCTTTACATCTCTCTAAAAGCACATATCCCATTTTGCTTTGTATTTTAATTCCTTAGGTATGTATATCTTTAATAATAGACTACAAGCAATTCAAAGGCAGCAATGATTGCTGTGTACCCTAAAGTACCAATAGAGACGCCTGCATATTGGACACTTGATAAATGTTGATATACTGTACCAAGAGATAAAACGTCTACCCAATTCAAATATATTAATAATGATTTTCCAGGCCTCCAGCCTCTCCTATTCAACTACAGTCCCTACCTCTTCTGGCTTACTATGGCCTTTTGTGGTTCATGCCCTAGCATCAAGTTTAAATCATCACTACTATCTTACATTATACACTTTATTGCTTTTTTCTCAAGGGTGTGGTGCTAAATTTGAAATATAACAAGAGTTCTATCTCTTTCATATGATCACTTTTTTTTCCTACGGTGCCACCAAATACTAATTCTATTTTCTACTCTTACTTTTTCATTACTTTTCCAATAGAAAGCGTTACCAAATACATAGGAAAAAAATGTAGCTCTCAGTAAAATAATAAACTATAAATACACAAAGAAATAACTTCCAAGGTCTGCTATTTACACTTACCTGTCCCCAGGCATACATGTTATTATGAGTCTGTGAAGGGTTGACTTTTGAAAGCAGAAAACGGGCCTTAAAAGCAAAAAAATAACATTATCCATCAAAAACAGACTTAGTCGATATAAGTTGAACAAATACATTATGCCATCTAAAATCAATTTTATTTAGTATATTGTGGTAAAATTAATTTTATTAAAATGTAACTTTTTAAAAAAATGAACTGAATTTTGAAATATGTGGCCATATGTTACAAATAAATAATAAAAGCACCCTCTTCTCCCCAAATCATACATTTATAATATTAACAAATAATAAATTGTGAAATCTACAACTCAGCATATAAAAATTATGTGTGTAATAATTATGACAAGGTTAGTATGAAATTTACTAAACGTATGAAATTTACTAAACATTTGATCTGAAACATCATCACAGATTTGAAATTCCAAAAAAATGATAAAAATAAAAACCGTGAAAATCTACATATTCTGTTACTTTAAGCAATGACTCTCAAACTTTTTAAAACTATAGGCTATATTATGAGACAACCTATCCGACATTTTACCCATCTATCCACTATGCCTTATCATCATTAAATAAAAAATAAAAATAACAGAATAAAAGAGGAAAATAGCACTACACATGAAGAGACATCAATGAGAGAAAACAGTCCTAAATTATTATTTCATATTGGAAGAACATAGGCACTCATACCTTTTGAAACCATACAAAATCTTTTTCTACTCTACAAGTAAACAGTTTAACACACGACAACTAGCTCTGGAATCAGAACATCTCGATTCAAATCCCACTTCCTCCATTTACTGTTTCCTGGGTCACAAGTAACCTAAGTCTCAGTTTTATTATCTGTATAATGAAGGTAACAATGGGACTACTATGACGATCAAGTGAGATAAGGTACATAAAGTGCTACCAGCTTGGAAAATTCTCAATTCATGGTAGCTATTATAAATATAGGAAAACCTAATAACAATGGCTATCATTTCTGAACAACAGTTACTGATATTTACTACCTACTTTGCTGGGCAGAAGGAACACAGCAAAAATCAAAGCATGACCCGTCTTCAAGGAGCAAGTGAAATAAACTTCTAATAACTTATAATTAATGTAATATAACTCAAACGAGGATTACAGGGGAGAAGTAAAAAGTATTTTAACAATGTGTGTTAAGGGGTCCAACCTAGACTTCGGAAAGGCCCAAAAGGGCCGTGTGTACATGGACAGGTGTCTCATTTAATCCTCATAATTCTAAAAAGCCTTTATAATGCCATAGTGGTTTCCTCTTACATGACATTTTCTAGAAAACTGGAATGACAGAACGAGGAAAACAGGATAAATTACATGACCACAAACTTCATATTCATAGACTTAATCAGGAAATAACAGCTTTAAGAAAAGTACACTACATTATTTCCCAAGCTGTCCATGTCTTCTTGCTCAACTGAAGCTGGCATTCCACCATGATACTCTCCTGGCACTGTTATGAGAGCTGGGCTGAAGGCAGAAAATGGGAGAAACTGCCAGCTTCAGGCATCTAGTCATTGCTCTGCTTTCAAGGCTAAGGCAGAAAGCAAGTACACCTCCTGGATCCCATTATCTCTTATCTTCTTCCTCTTATGTTTGCCTGGTGAATCAGTCTATTCAAATTAAAGTCAGAAAGCAAGCAGGAACACCTTGCTGCAAAAGTAGGAATACACACACACACACACACACACACACACACACACACACACACACACACGGTACTTACCTGGCTGCCCCCATGTTCAGTGTCGATGTATCTCGGCATTGGAAATCGGGAGTGAAGAATCTCCTGGGCGTCATCCACTGGGGCTTGCAGAAGGTGGCGGAAATTCTCATATTCTGGCATGTCCTGGTATCCTGACTTGCGCCACTGGGATATGGTCTAATTTTAAAACAATTAAAGGAATTACTATTTTTAATTTGTTATTCATCTAAAAATTCTAAAAGAAAATATTTTACAAAGGAAATAATCTTCAGAAAATAAGAAAATTATAGAATATTATTCCACTTATCTCAATTTTTAAAGTTAAAAATACTAATTTCTGTATTCTTAAGTAGATGGAAATTAGTATATTTCTTTCCTTTAAAAATAAAAAGAAATAATAATTATGCCAGAAAACTTTTAAAAAACACTATGCTTACCAAATTAATGTTGGCTAAAAGCTATTTACCTAAGCTTATGACAAATGAGGGGAACTGTTGTTATGGAAGATTTCCCAAAGACTTCTAAATTAATGACTGACTATTATGAAATCTTTACCAATGGAGTTACATTCTGGCAAGATGTATAAACACAAAAACTTTAGTAACAACAGCAATAATATTATAAAGATAATATACTTTCAGACGAGCATCTGAATCAATTCTTTTATTAAGGTAAATGGCTCCAAAATCCATGCAATTAAATCATCCATATATTTAAATCTGGCTTGGTTTTAAGTTAACTGAATCAATCAACACATACCGTATACAGTTTTATATCTCTGCATCTAACAGCAGAACAGACATCTGCATTTCTGATTTCCCCTTTAAGCACATTAACAAGTTATTTGAAGACACAAACATTATCAAAAAACAAAAAACAGAAGCAAAAGACAGAAACAAAAAGGCAAAAAATAGTAGTAAATAAAACACCAGCCAGGGTGAAGGGAAGGCTTTCCTGCACCTATGTGCATAGCTGTCAGTGCCAGGCAATCTTACCTCACCGTGATAGATCAGAATCTGGAAGAATGTGTCCATGAGAAGAATACGATCTGCAAGGATGCTGCTGCTATCAAGAAGAACCGGCTAACGTGAAGCAGACAATGAGAAAGGAGGAAGAAGAAATAATAAATTACTTGAAGACACAAAAGATCTTTCCAGGATCTATTCATTTAAATTTTTTAAGTTTTTAATTAATATCATATTATTTAAAACCTCTTGCTAATATGAATTCCCATGGCACATTCTAAGTTAATTTTCTGAGAAGGCTCTAAAGTGAGGCAACAATTGAAAAAGAGTCATGAGGAAATTGAGGGTGGCTCCTAAGGCTGACAGTGCATCACTGAGTGAGAGGGGAAAGGCTTGGGGTACGGAAATGTGGGGCAGACAGAAAAATAGGGAGTATGAAATGAAAGGGAGCGGCCTGAACCAGTAATGTAAATTTGAGTATCACATGCATGAAAATGGTAATCAAAGCTAGGGGATTAGACTGCATCACTTAGAGAAAGGGAGGACAGAGAAAAGGCCAGAGACAGAGCCCTGGAGTGTGACAACGCTTAGAGGTCTGAAAGGGAGAAGCCAGCAAAAGGAGACTGAGAAGGACCAGGCAGTGAGTAGGAGGCAAACCAGCAGGAACTGAAGGTGTCGGGAAGTCTGGAGCAAAAGGTTTGCAAGGAGTGCTCTCACTAGGAAAACACTATTGGGAGTTCTGGCAAGATGTAGAACACTGGTAACCACCTTGATAAGCTGTTTCAGTATGATGATAGGGGCAAGAGTCTGATTAGTACAAGCTGAGAAGGGAGTATGAGGTGAGAAAGTATAGACTACAAGTAGATTCTGACTTTAACTGTAACCAGGACCAGAGAAATGGGGTGGCAATTAGAAAAAATGTGAGGTTGAGGGTTTCTTTTAGTTTATTTTACCATGAGTGCCGTTAACATTTCTATTTTAATCACGATGATACAGATGGAGACAAAAAATGACGCAGGAAAGAGGATAACTTCAAAAGCAAAGCCTTAAGAAAATGAAGCTAATGAGATTCAAGGAATAAACGGAAAGGTTGGAATTTGGTATGAGCAAGCAGTAGGGACGGTGGGATGCCAATTTTCTTCTAAACACTATTCTATATTTCTCAGGTGTCTACAATTTACATATATTACTCTGAGATTTTTTTAAAAAGTTATTTCTGAAACTTTCTTTCCTGATTCAAAGAACTAAGAGATAGCTAATCAACATATTAAAAATACATTTTTCCATTAAGCACTGGCTTGGGAAGCCAGCGGCCCCGGTTCGGTCCCACATGTGAGGTCCAGTGACACTGCCCTCAAAAAAATAAAACAAACAAAAAAAATACATTTTTCCTAGAAAAGTAGAAACCATGAGATAAGTTACTAAAACAATTATAGTAACAAAATAAAACATTTTACCTTCGATTTTATACAAAATAGTAAATAAAGGCATCATGAGGGATCGTTAATCAATATATTATAAATATTCTCTTTATACTGACTTTTCCAAAGTATTATTTTCAAATATACATTCTTTACATACTTTTAAGTGGTAAAACAGACAATTTTGACTACAGGATGAAAAAAAAGCTGTTTATTTAATAATAGATTAAAATAAGATTTTCTTAAGTATATGTCTTTATAATCAACTGTATCTTATATTCAAAAAAGACTAGAGCAAAATGAGATTATATTAAAGCAAGAGGTTTTGTTCAGGCACTAAACTCTGGAATAAGCTACAGATTCTAGAATTATCATCTCTTCTAGACACTGTTAAAGACGTAAGAATTCTAAGTCCTGTAGGATTTGATGAACCACAACGACTGGACAAATGATCTATCTTAAAGGTCTCTTCTACTTCATTGTTTCATTATTTTTTTTAATGATTTCCTAATATGGCCTAATATGGTGTCTAGCACATAGTAAGCACTCCTATATATTTTTAAGTGAATATGTGAATAACTTAAGATAATTATTCTTGAATTAAATTCTTATATTTAGTAACTATTTCAAAAAAAAAAGTTGTTTTCACTTTTTAAAGGCACACATCACAGAAACAAACCCATTTTTTTGAACCTCTCTTACCTCTGGTGGTCCACTAAAAGAATATGCATACAGAATAGGCTGAATCATGATCAGAGACTGGGTCAGATCTTGACGCATAAAATGGTGACGATAATATGAACTCTCATCAGGACTATTGTTAAAAACTTGCAAGAAAGGAGACCTTCTTAAATGAAACATAAACTGCAAGACAAAGCATGTGAGACAGCTTTTACTGATTTTCATATTACGAGTTTACTATTATAAAAAGCATTTGATTACAACTACTAAACCTACAATAAAACAAGTTATAATAACATTCTAAATTATACTCCTCAGAACCTTACTCATGATATGTTAATTACTTGAAAATATAATTCAACAATAAAAAAAGTAAAGTATAGGGCCAGCCGAGTGGCGCGTTGGTTAAGAGCTGGCTTGGGGTGCCAGCGGCCCCGATTCAGATCCCACATATGATGGCCAGTGACACTGCCCTCTACAGCTAAGATGGTGAACAACAGCTCCACCTGGAGCTGGGCTGCTTTGAGTCCCCAGGGAAGGCATAGCTGCAGCCCCTGCTGCAGTGGGCTGCCATAGGCTATAGTGAGTGGGCGGCAGCCAGCATGAGCGGCTAGCAGCCGGTGTGAGCCACCAAGAGCCGCTGTGAGCGGCCGTCCAGAGGCCGGAGACCGATCTGCCTCACCTGAGAAGAGTGCAATGATGATACCAACATGGGCCAGTGAAGCAATGTCCTCCACAACTAGACTGAAGAACAAAAGGACAGCAACTTGTCTGTTCCCCTCCCCCAATTCCCAAAAAAAATCCTAAAGAAAAAAAAAAGTAAAGTATAATAAAAGAGGTGACTATGGGCCGGCTGAATGGCGTGGTGGTTGAGTGCTGGCTTGGGAAACCAGCGGCCCTGGTTCGGGTCCCACATATGATGAGGGCCAGTAACACTGCCCTCAAAAAAAAAAAAGAGGTGACTCAAAAGAAAAACAAGAACAGCCAAAAACCTCTAGCTCAGATCTAAGTTATTCAGAGGCTGACGCCAGGCAGTACATTATCAGCATTGTTTGTTTTTGTTCCTCATCTCTCTGGCCCCATCTCTGAGATTTTTTTATTATTACTCATTAGCACCACCAAAAAACTAAGAGTACATAAAAATAGATTAACAGATTTTCTACTTTTTGTATAGCTTCCAAAAATTGCACTGGAAAGAGTCTGCATTCGTTTTTTGGGTTTTTTAAAATATTTTATTGGGGGGTTGGGGGAGGGGAAGAGCGCTGGGGAATCAGGAAAGGGGAACAGACAAGTTGCTGTCCTTTTGTTCTTCAGTCTAGTTGTTGCATTGGTTTTTTAAAAAGGACTTACATACACTCAACTTGTTATCTCTAAGTAACATTCACTACACTTTGTTTCATTTATTCCTTCTCTTTTCACTTTCTCCTCTTCCCCTCCCTCACTCCTCATATGAAAGAGAATAGAAAGGGGGAGAGTCAGGCCTGAATGAAGGACAGCTACACTGTCCTCTGACACAACACTGAGACTGATACAGTCAATAGGACAGGCTCCCAAGTACTCCCATTTGTCTTTTCCATTACTTCTCTCACCTCCTCCAGTCCTCAGGTCTCAAGTGCCTGCATGTTGCTCCCTCACCTGGGACTCACTCCACAGTTCTCTCCCAAAACATTAAATTCTCATTCCTCTTTTTTTTTTGAGGGCAGTGTCACTGGCCCTCATATGTGGGACCGAACGGGGGCCGCTGGCTTCCCAGGCCAGCGCTTAACCACCGCGCCACTCGGGCGGCTCTAAATTCTCATTCCTTTTCTTTTTGTAATGATCCATAGTGCATTGACAGGCTCTCTCATCCCTTTACCACTTCAAGCCATTCCTGTTTATTCACAGGAATGTGTAATTGGTAAATTTGGGGTTAAATATTTGGGAGATGAAGATCTCCCTTAAATTTAGTCTATGCCACCTTTTAGAACATCATTAAGCTTTGAAACCCAAAGAAAAAAGTATTTCTGAATTCTCTGTATCCAGTAGAGGGGGAAAGATGGGATGCCCAGGTTTCTCAGAGCATGTAATCAAACACTCGGACTAATGCCTTCCCTCCCTTTCCTGTTAGTTTCTGCTATGAAGATGAGGCCTGAGAATTCCCAAAACTAACTACTGACTCTGCCTTTTCCTAGTTCTTCAAAACCTCTATAGAGGGCCGGTCGAGTGGCGCATTGGTTAAGCGCTGGTTTTGGGATGCCAGCGGCCCCGGTTCGGATCCCACATGAGGGCTAGTGACACTGCCCTCTACAGCTAACAACAGCTCCACCTGGAGCTGGGCTGTGCGAGCCCCGGTGATGGTGTGGGCTGCAGCCCCTGCTGCAGTGGGCTGCCATAGGCTACAGTGAGTGGCCCGCAGCCAGCGTGAGCGGCTGGCAGCCAAGCGTGAGCTGCCAACAGCCGCGATGAGCGACATCCAGAGGCCAGCGACTGATCTGCCTCATCCGGGAAGAGTGCAATGACGATACCAACAGTGAAGCAACATCCTCCGCAACTAAACTGAAGAACAAAAAGACAGCAACTTGTCTGTTCCCCTTCCCGATTCCCCAACGCTGTTCCCCTCCGCCAATTCCCCAATAAAATCTTTAAAAAAAAAATAAAAAAAAAATTAATAAGTTGAAAAAAAAAAAAAAAAAAAAAAAAACCTCTATAGAGATTTGGGAACGTCTCCCTCTATAAACCAGGAATTTCTAAGTCACAGATCGATAAAAGATTTTCCAAAAAATGTAACAGAAGCTCTAAAAAGAAAGTTGAGGCTGTACACAAAGTTTTCATGGTCAAAAATTAGAATTTTCACATCTCAATATTAATCATCCTCCCAGGCTTAGCTAAAATGCCAGCTCTTCTGTAAATATGTATCAACCTGTCCATTTAGAAGGATTCCTTTAAGTTTCCTTTAAATTCTGTGTATCTGTCACAGCATTCCTCGCTTTCTGTTATGTGTTATTTATGTATATTTCAGATCTCACCCTTCAAACTGAAAGCTCCTTGAAAATGGGATTCATGTCAGTCACCTTTATTCTCCTGCAGTTCCTTGAACACAGTACTTGGATGAATAATTACCTGTTATTCATTATATAAACAACCTACACTTTTTAAAATCTGTATCAAAACAACAGAGAGCGGGATAGACTCAACTGCCCAAGTGAAAAGGTTCTGTGAAATAAATCAAATTAGCTTATTTTCTATTTATATGGTACGTCCCCATAAAACCATTCTCAGATGATGATACCATGCTGTGAGATTTGTTGACTGGTAAAATTATTTCAGATGAAGTTCTTTTGGTACCAGTATAATTAGATCCCTTATAGAAGATGGAAAGCTAATCTGCCCTATGCCTAATTCTATTCCACAGCAGGGTTACACTGTAAACTTCTATCCACTGGAAACAAATGACTATCTGAAAGACTAACATAAAAATACTATATACTTGGGCTGGCTGAGCGGCTCGTTGCTTAAGTGTTGGCTTGGAACGGCCAAGTGGCACACCGGCTAAGAGTTGGCTTGGGACACCAGCTCTGAGCAGCAGGACCCCAGTTCGGATCCCACATGAGGGCCAGTGACGCTGCGCCCTCTACAGCTAAGATGGTGAACAACAGCTCAACCTGGAGCTGGGCTCCTGTGAGGCGAGGGTGTAGGCTGCAGCTCCTGCTGCAGTGGGCTGTCCTGGGCTACTGTGAGTGGCTGGAAGCAAGCGTGAGTGGCCGGCAGCCAGTATGAGCTGCCGTGAGCCACACTGAGCGGCCATCCAAGGGCCAGCAACCAATCTGCCTCAGCCAGGAAGAGCAAAATGATCACAACACCAACATGGGCCAGTGAAGAGACGTCCTCCACAACTAGACTAAAAAACAAAAGGGCAGCAATTTGTCTGTTCCCCTTCCCCGAGTCCCCGGCAGTGTTCCCTCCACCAATTCCCCAATAAAATCTTTAAAAGAAAAAAAAAAATGTACACACACACACACACACACACACACACACACACAAAATACTTTTTTCACTGACTATTCACAGCACAATATTAATTTCTTAAGCTATCCCAAAAATTACCTAACCAAAAGAATAGCCCAATATGATAGATAAATAATAAAAGATGAATAATAAAAGATGAATGACAAGGGCCGGCTGAGTGGCACGGTGGTTAAGTGCTGGCTTGGGAAGCCAGCGACCCTGGTTCGGGTCCCACATATGAGGGCCAGTGACACTGCCCTCAAAAAAACAAACAAATAGAAGATGAATGACAAGAAAAATGAGACCCAATGCTATTGTCAACACAAAGAAAAAAACATAAAACTTTTCCCTACTCACCTGTGGATAAAGGGAGAAAGTTTCTGAAAATCTGAAGGAACTTGGATCATCTTTGTGATACTCTCCAAATTTCTGACACTAAATAAAATACAACATGTTAGTAATATAGTTCCTGGCAGAGAATTAAAACTGTTGCCTATACGTATTCCATTTTAAAAAGTTATTTCCCTTTAGGAGGCAAATACTTGGTATAGGATAAAATCAGATTACTTATAGACTTACCAAACATTACAACCAAAGAAATACATTTGAAAATCAAAAGTTAAGTAATACCCTGCTCCAATACAATAACAACTCATCTTTACATGTTTGGACGATTTTTTTAAACTATCTATCTCTGATAGCTCTTAAATAATGACCAAAAGAGCTCAACATGTGCCCCCTAATACTGTCCCTAAGAAAACAGCCAATGACAGAAAGATACACTATCAAAATATCATAGTGGCGACAAAAGCAAGTTGCTATTTGAAATTTGGCACACCAGAAACAATACCACAAAAAAGTACAGATTGAAGAAAAGAAAATCAGAGACTGACAGTCAGACTGGTAAATAAAGAAAAAAAACAAAGGCAGAAATTAGAAGGAAATAAAGAAGACACATACTCTGCGAAGACAGAAGAAAGTCTTCTATGATAATGGGACCAAAGGCATCTAAAGAATGGAGATAATCCACATGAAAAAGTGCGTAGCACAATGACTGACACCAAGCACTCAATAAATGTTAGCTTTGTCTCCTTGTTCTTGAGCCAAGTCTCTGCTCTGAAAAGTTTTTATGTAACTGGTCTATTTCCTGACAATGTTTATCATAGTAGTTGCATATGATCAAGGGAAAAAAACAAAAGCAAAAAAATAACAAAGGGCTCATTGCTACAAGTAGTGCCAAACTTTTGCTGGAATGTTCAACTATATCATTTATGTCTTTATCTATGCCTTACAGAGCACATAAAAAGGCATAATTAATTTGATCATATTTGTGGTTTCCAGAAAGTGTAATTTCAGAACCAGTTATCCAAAAGACAGAAATGCTATAGTTGTAGAGTGAATCCTCAGAAAACAGATCTTGGTATCTAGGAATAAGTTTGGCAGTCTTCAATGCCCCCTAATGATACATCACTGATGAAACTTAACAGATTAAGATAATCTTCACTGTCCAATATCACAGCCACTATCTATACGTGGCCATTTAAAGAAATTAAAATTAAATAAAAATTCAGTTCCTCAGTTGCATTAGCCATATTTCAAGTGCTCCACAGCCACATGTGGGTAGTAATTCCATAATGGACAGTGCAGACTATAGATATTTCCACTACTGCAGAAAGCTCTCCTGGATAGTGCAGATCTGAAATATCAAATACACTTGAAAAGATCTAGAATATCAAATACACTAAAAAGATTTTGTAAAAAAGCCAACATGGCATGCATTATTCAGAACTACTGATCACATTATATTAGATATACACATTTTAAATTGTGCTTAGGATTGTGTTAAAATAAAGCATTAGGAAAATCTGATATTATGGTTAATGACGATAACAAAAAAATTGCTGACTTTTATGCTTGGGTAACTGGAGATATCCAAAAGGTTAATTTCCAGAGTGGGATGTATCTGATACTTATGTTCAAAATTTTTGCTTTTATTATGAACTATTTTCATGTCATTAAATACTCTATTACTTCATTTTTATTTTTTTTTGAGAAATTGGGGGAAGGGAACAGTGTTGGGGAATTGGGGAAGGGGACCAGCCAAGTTGTTCTTCAATCTTAGTTGTGGAGGGCGCCAGTCGCCATCGGGCTTCCCATCAGCAGCTCTTAAGAGCTGTGTTCAGTTTTAGTTGCAGGTGGGAGTAGCCACCATCCCATGCGGGAGTCGAACCAGGAGCCTTGTTGTTAAGAGCACACACTCTATCCACTGAGCCATCCAGGCGGCAGCTCAGAACAAGGTGCCAAGTTCAGTCTTAGTTGCGAGCGGGTGTACCCCACCATCAAATAGGCAGTCTTGTTGTTAGGGGCACGTGCTCTCAACAGCTGAGCCATCCTGCCACCTGTTGGCAGCTCAGTAGCAGCTCAGCTCAGGCGCAGCTTCACTGGCCCATGTGGAAATCGAACCGGAGGCCCTGTTGCTCAATGCTAGCGCTCTTAAGCTAACTCTTAACCAACTGAGCCACTTGGCCGGCCCCTATTACTTCATTTTTAATGGCTGACTAGCATTCTATTTATTGATATATATACCATAACTATCTTAACCAATCCCTCATTATTAGCATTTACAAAATTAGTCCTGTTATATCTTTAGGATAAATTCTTAGAGGCAGAATTTCTGAGTAAAAGGTAGTTTTGAAGGTTCTGATATATATCACCAACTGCCTTCTATATAGAAGGTTATACAGATGTTTATGAAGGTTGTACATATTCATACACTAGACTACAAGCTATGAAGCTGGCCATCTCCCTGAATACTAACCACCTCTAAGCATTATCCTGTTTTTGTCATGTCTACTAATTTGACAGATAAAAACTGTGTCTTGTTCTATTTTGTTACTTTGATTATAAGACTGGCAATGTTTTCATATGTTTGCTAGTCACTTGCATTCCTTCTTCTGTTAATTCCTTATTCATGACCTTTGCTCATATTTTTGCCCAAATCTTACTGACTTGCAAAAACTCTTACACATGAAAAATTTCACATTCTGTCATACATATAACAATAATAACAAATGATATGGTCTATACTTTACCATAGATAATATAAAATTTGTATAATATACACAAACATACATTTCTAATCTTTGAGCTACTTCCTAAAAATTTCTCTGAACACTTATCAAATGCCGTAGCATTAATTTATCATGAGTAGCCCTTATTTACAACCCAGCCAAAACACTAAAACCAATGAGGAAAAAGACTGACGCATAAGGATCAACCAGAGATCCATGGTTTGAGTTATTCAGAAGTAATATGATTGGGCAGACAAAGCAACAATAACACAGTTTTCTTGAGGTAAATGACAATACTGCAAGAAGGCTAGTCCTGTCTTTAATTCAGTAATTAATTATGCATCCAAGCAGCCCTATAAAGCTAAGGATCACAGTCTCAGCTCTGCAAGAAAATGGTAATGGTAAAAAAAAAAAAAAAAGGACAACTAAAGGGCTTGGTCCCACTAGTGTAGCAAGAAAATACCTAGCTGGGGTAAATTCTGCAAGGAAAGCCCCAAGAGTCTTAAAACAGATCTCCTGGGCCAGGTCTAATCAGATGAAGTGTTTATCTATTGGGCTAGCTGCACAGCTAAAGGAAGAATATAATCAGTGGTTAGTAGGTAAACTAAAGGTCAAAGATGAAAAACATCAAATATCAATTTTAAGTTGTAAGAGAATGTAATTCAATAGAAAGGTCAAGAGTCAAAAAGGCAAGGAGCAGTCCCATGGAGGTGGACACAAAGAGACAGAACTGAGGTGGTAGATGGTGTGTACCCTAAGTGATGCTGACCACAAGGAGCAAGGGCTTATATTAAAAGTGTCAGAAGCAAATGTGGTCAGCACCAATGTGGCCCTATAATGCCCATTATCTAAAAATCAGTTCTTAAATAGATGTTTATTTTTAATTTAAATTACTCTGAATCATCAAGAAAATAAAACAATTATATTCACTATGCCAAATTAAAGCAAAGAAGTGAGTATAATTTCATACATTTTTCACTAGGAAAAAACTTAGAAAAGTGTAATACCTGAAAGGTATTAAGCCTTTCTCTATTTGTGTTGCTATCATTGTTACAGCTGAAAATTCAACAGTACAGAATCAGTACAAAAAGTGAGACTATACTTATCAGCTACTTAGAATAACTTGTCATAACTAGGGTTCATGTGTCATCACCTGAAGTTTCACTTCAATTGTACACTAATTTGATTCAATCAATTAAAGAAAAGAACTTTATAAAGATCACACGCTCACCGCTTTTACCATCTATGTGGGGTTCTTCTTCACTAGGCTTTCTGTAAGAGACTGAATTTCTAAACAATGAGCTTTGCCTAACATGGGATACCAGCCACAGGGATGGACAGTTGCCCAATTATCCTGTTAGCAATGTCTTTAGAGAGCATCCAGTCCCGTGTGACAGTATGCAATAGGACTATGTTCACTTGAATTAGATCTTTTTTAGTTTTTCACACAAGGGAGTCCGCAGACAATCGGTGAAACTGGCTTGCACAGGAAGCAGTGCAGTAATCTGACAACATCAGCCTCTCCCTCTCAAATGACCTGCACCAACTTCCTCTTACACACAGCTGCCAACTGACTCAGGAGAACAGAAGCTCTCCTGCTGTGACAAAGGTCCAGGGTAAGTCTCATCAAGCTGTGACTCACCTCTACCCCCCACACACAGGCTTGCTGCTGCTGGAAATTCTGCACTCTGCAGAATGTGTAGATTAGGAGTAAAATATACTGTGAGGTTTCTGTCACTGTGCATCTTTTGCAAATATTTCATTTCGTTATTTACGAGGCCATTCTAGTTTATATTAGTGTTTGTGTTTTACAAGCATGTCAAACAATATGACAGTTTCTGAGGTGAGGTGTGGGGTAGGAGAGAAGGATTCTAGAAATAAGTCTACAGAGAATTCTGAATAATTACTATCTTGAGTCACTTCATTATTCTCATGCAACAAGGGACACAGAAGAAGTCCAGCTTCGCAATGAAAGCTACTTATCCATGGTTTTTATATGGGCTGATAACCCAGGTTGTACCACTGAATTTTGTGTCATATATGATAACCTACAAATGCAGTAATACCTCCAGAAAAACAAAAAAGGCACTTTACTATGTATAAATCATAGCCATTTGACAAATGAAAATGCTGATTCCTTCAAACAGCTTTTAGAACCTCAAAACAAAAAAGCATTTGTTAAAGTTACATTCAGTGAGAAGGCTAGGGAAGCTATTTCAG
The DNA here is from genome assembly GCA_033961575.1 of Aselliscus stoliczkanus. NCBI lineage: Eukaryota > Metazoa > Chordata > Mammalia > Chiroptera > Hipposideridae > Aselliscus > Aselliscus stoliczkanus. Next base: position 72,294,501 of record CM066732.1, on the reverse strand, counting down.
GGCACAACTTATCACCCAAAAAAGAAAAAGGCACACCGTTGGTGAGAGCCTAATAATGTCAACATGCAAAATTACACTAAGTAAAATGTTGGGAAAACATACAATCTGAGAAAATGAAGTTCCTTCTTAAAACAATCTAAATGAATGTATTGATGATGTGTCACAGGATGCTGAGGGCTTTGTGTAATTAGCTGAAAACCAACAACTTCTCTATTCAGGTTGATGAGTCAACAGATTTCTCCAATGTCATGTCAAGTTGCCAAATGATAGTGAAATTCAAGAAAAGTTTTCTGCTGCCCTAAGCAAGCAAAGATCAAAATATATTTAATGTTCTATCTTCCTACATGGAAACAAAAGGCATGTCTTGGAAGAACTATGTTGGCATTTGTACTGATGGTGTACACCCAATGTGTGACTCTATGACAGGTTTTACGTCTCTGGTTAAAAAGAAACAAATACACTGATGCTGCGTCGTTTAACACTGCTTTCTTCACAGACAGGTGCTGGTAGAAAAACACTCTTAGAGATTAAATGAAAAAAAGCTCTGAATGATGCTATAAAAATGGCTAACTTTATTAAACAAAGACTAGTTCACTCAAGAATCTTTTAAAAACTACATGAAAATCTAGACACACAGCACAAAAGCCTCCTGCTACAAACAGAAACCTGGCAGCTTAGAAAGAGTTCTCAACAGGGTGTTTGAGCTGAAGGCTCAGCTAAAGAATTGAAGAAGTGCTTTCAAGGAAACAATAGGCCAGAGTTTGCTGAGTAAAAGTGGAACATTAGGAAAAGAACTTAAGCATTCTAGGTCATAATGTAAGTAATAGGTTACTGAAATGTTAACCATCATTATCAATAACCTTATTAACACACATTGGTGATCTAAATAATCAAGAGTTGTCTATATTTTTCTATAATGGTATTATGTATAACTTTCATATCCCAATGAATTTCTCTTAAAAATTTCCATTAAAATGAAAACAGAAAACTGAAACCATTGCAGTGAAGAAAAATGTGTAAAAAAAAAAAAACCAGCAAAAACAATTACAGTGATTTAGTATTGTATTTGAAATTAATTTGGTAACTGCCAAAAGAAACAAAGTAATAGCTTATATAAATGTCACTTTCATTTTAAGGAAAAAAGGCATTGTAGTTCACTGGAAGAGATAAGTAAATTCTACTATTCATTATTATGCCTTTCTCAGCAACTTGACTAGAACTCCCTCATTCAGTTACACTGTCAAGTACTTTAAAAGAGATTATCAGCAACAAGTATTTACTACAAATAAAAGCAGAAGAATTCAGAAAAGCGCGATGTTCACTTCTTACCAGTCGAATGAGCTGTCTGTCCAGCCACCTAAGCACATCTGGTCCTTCCTCTGTTTCTGCTCTATATATTGCCAGCCTGGCCATGAGAATGGCAGCTGCCTCCTGGTCAAAAGACGCAGCAATGTTTTGGATTTGAGTTTGAGCATCTGCCCAGCTAAAGGTAAGAAAAACACAGAAATACTGATGAATAATTATATTCAAGTATCATAGTTGGCTATCATATAGATTTAAATTTAAAAGGTACAGAAAATTACTCTAATATTTCAAAATTCCAGTATTACCTAGGAAAAGAGCATTTTTTTAAAAATCACTAACAGGTTTCATTATAGCATTATTTTTCAGAAAAAGGTATCCAAACCTGATGAAATATTCTACAGGAACTGTAAAGGTAGATCTCTAAACTATTCCTTAAAACATGAATTTTTTTTTTTTTTTAAAGATTTTATTGGGAATAGGGGGAGGGGAACAGCATTGGGGAACGAGGGAAGGGGAACACACAAGTTGCTGTCCTTTTGTTCTTCAGTCTAGTTGTGGAGGACATTGCTTCACTGTCCCATGTTGGTATCATCATTGCGTTCTTCTTGGTGAGGCACATTGGTCGCCGGCCTCTGGATGGCCGCTCACAGGGGCCATCTTGGCAGCTCACACCAGCTGCCAGCCGCTCATGCTGGCTGCCAGCCACTCACTGTAGCCTGTCAGCCCACTGCAGCAGGGGCTGCAGCTATGCCATCCAGGAGACTCACAGCAGCCCAGCTCCAGGTGGAGCTGTTGTTCACCATCTTAGCTGTAGAGGGCAGTGTCATTGGCCCTCATATGTGGGATCTGAACCAGGGCCGCTGGCGTCCCAAGCCAGCTCTTAACCACCACGCCACTCAGCTGGCCCAAAAACATGCAAATAAAAATAATAGCATAGGTTTGTGTGTGTGCACGTACACATAGACACACAAGTGTATTAGAGCTTAAAATTTTATTTCTTTAATTTTGTAAAAGCAGAAATATGGAAATATAAAAGTTTTAACACAATTCTCATTTCCTAAACTGGAAAATGAATGAAATATAAGAATATTTTTTCTCATTGGTCTTTTTTTAATGAGCTGACAAGAGCTAGTTTACTTTTTTATATCAATTTTTTAAATTAAACTTATTAGGGTAAAATTGATTAATAAAATTATAGGTTTCATGTGTACAATTCTATGTCATCTGTATATTGCATTGTGTCTTCACCACCCAGAGTCAATTCTACTTCTGTCACCATGTATTTGACCTCCTTTCCTCTCTCCCACCTTTCTTTCTGGTAACCACTAAACTGTTGTCTGTGTTTATGAGTTTTTGTTTGTCTTGTTAATTTGTTGTTTTCAGTTTTATATCCCACATGAATGAAATCATTTGGTTCTTGACTTTTTCCATCTGATTTATTTCACTTAGCATGATATTCTCAAGATCCATTCACTGGTCTTTAATTCAATTATTGGGTTGTCGGAAAAGTCATGATGCATTTTTGCAATGAAAATCATAGAAAAAATGTCGTGACTTTTCTGACAACCCAATATTAGTGATAAAAATAACATAATTAAAATTATTATGTATTCTTTTTTCTCCTTTAATTAATTTACTAAAACTAATAAAAAGTTAGTAAGCGAAAATTTCAGTCTAAGGGATTCATTTGATATTATGTATAAAATTGAAGTAATTTGTTAAATTAACATGTTCTATATATTCAATCCAATTTAAACTGATCCTGGGTAGACCCAGCAATAGTTTTGTTTGTTTAACCTTTCAGAGACACAGTTTTGTTAACACTTCAGCTGATCTTGGTTCTAAAGTACCTCACTTTAAACAAGTCTGGCAATTCTTACGGACTTCTTGAAAAGCTGGACCACTTTTACATGACTCAAAGATGTAAGAAGTGATCCCAAGGAAATTCAGGCAGTGTTCAAAATTCTTCTCCCTTCTTCCTCTAATTTAAGTTGTTTTCAAATACACAAATAATTTTTAAGTATTTCCCAAATAACTAATAACTGTGAATTATCTCAAACTGTACCTAATTATTCCCTTTTGGAAACTGAACTATATCAACAAATATAGGAAATGACTACGTTACACAAAATACTACCCTATAATATTAACTGTTAAGATACTTTATCTTTTGTGGTCTCAAACAGTGCTTGTCACAGTGTGGCATGCGAACCTAGTGCCAATTCGCCATGAGGTAAGAATGGAAACTAAGAATAAATGTCTAGAAACTTTTGAGGGATTAAAGAAAATAATTTTAAGTATGATGAATCTGATAAAAATAGGGATTTGTATTTTGAATGATTTTTTAAATTTCATTTTCCTAGTAATTCATTTTATTGCATTTAATAAAAATATTAGTTTCCAAAGGATGGGGGTAGAGGGGAGCCACTGGCCTTCACCAAATAGTTTGAGGACTGATCTAACCCACATCATCATTAGCAGACCAAGTATGTTCAAATCTTTTGCATTCCACACTCTCCCCGAAAAGTATTGCCCAGTCTACAAAGCAGATGCTAAATAAAAGTTTCATAAATAAATTAAATGACTGAATAACACTTGAAAAAATGTACAATGATAAAAGTAGCTAAGAACGTGATTATCAATTGAAAAGTAATGCTATTAATTATTGTGTTATTATTATATATAATGGACCATATATTATAATTACCAATTACAGGATAATGTTTATTAGTTTCCCTCTTCCTCTCAGGGGAATAAGGTAAATAAAATAATATTTTAAGAATGTGTCTAAGGAATAGTTTTGTAAATTGATTTAAAGTTCTTAACAATGAATATTTTAGCAAACAGGCTACGCTAGAAAGAAACAAAATGCTATTGGTCGTAAATGTTCATTTTCTAGCCATGGATGTCACTCAAAATAGGAATCCAGTTTGGGAGCACAACCCAGAATAGTTTTGAAATGTAAATTAAATCACTAACAAATACCACTTACTTCCTTGCAATGGTGGTCACTCGGATGCGTCTCTGCCCATTTGAATGCTGATACTGAGTCACAAACTGGATTGCCCCACGCCCTCCTTGAGGAATAGGAGCATTATGCTGTGTAAAAGTAAAAGTAGAAAATAAGCAAACTCCATTATGTTGATGTCATACAGATACTGGCTGCATATCCTGGAACTCACAGAATTCATTCTAGTATCAATTAGAAGGATGTTTTTTACAGTGCATACAAAACAGTTGTGATTTGCCACATAAAAGAGAAATGGACTTGGGAGAGAGGGAAAAATGATGAAAGATGAGTCCAGCAAGGAAATCAACTTCAAGTAATATATAATTCAGAGGGATATGAAAGAACAAAATGAAGGGAGAAAAGTAAAAAAATAGGGCCAGCCGAGTGGCTCAGTTGGTTAAGAGCTCGTTCAAGATTGCGAGCTGAGCTCTGAGCAACAGCAGTTCGATGGCAGAATGGCTCAGCTAAAAAAAAAGTAAAAAAATTGACAGATAAAGAAAGGTGTAAGTGAGGCAATTGTGCCTAAGAGTAATTGGATAGAGAAACTTAGCTAAGTCCTACTCCCTTGTATATATAAAATGAAATAAAATAAAATGAAGACACAACTTTTAGGAAGATAATCACATGATGAACAGATGACCAACAGAAACCATTAATGAGAAGAAACCAACAGTAATATATAGAAGTGCTCCTCAGAAAGAAACAGCAAGTGGTCCACAGGAAAACTTTCTTCATGCCCTTTGACAATAGTTATTCTTGCTTTGGTTTTTCGTTTGTTCATTTTGGTCAATAAGAGCCATTATCTTTTTGACAAATTTTAATTTAAAAAAAAAAATTCTTGCACTTGTCTTAGGAAGGCTATTAATAGTTGGTGGTTCATTTTATGCCTAATAACTGCTGGAATATAAGCCAATAATTTGTACATTAAATCATTCTTTAATACAATTTCCTCCTGTAGCAGAAAAAAAAAAATCTTTCCAAATATTGGAATCTTTTTCCTTCCAATTTTTTTCTATGGATTTTGATACATTAAACTTTCTTGTAGGACTTATATATCATTACGTATACATACCTTGTGACAATTAGGAGGAGCTAGATACTGAAGTACAAAAATGCACAGCTAGAAAAAATTTAAGATTTTACTTATGCTTCAATTTTATATTTAAAAAAAAAAAAAAGAAAGAAAACTGAGACTAAAAGTTGGGTTGCCCAAGGTTGGGCATTTGCACGTTTCCCTGACATCTCTTTCTATTACAAATGCCCAACAATTGGAAGAAAAACTATGAAATATTCACGGCCTAAATTAATACTTGTACAACTATACTCTGCAATATTCAAATATAAAAAGTCATACCTGATTGACAACTTCAAAATATATGGCTAAGGTTGTAGTGGGACTAAGTCCACATATCTTCCATTGACAAGTGCCACCTGTTCCTATCTCCTGTAAAAATAAACATACTGTTTGAAAGCTAGACAATACAATTTATTATTATAATATATACAAAGGTGAAAAGCGGGGGGGAACCTCCATTAAGGAAAAAAATATCTATTTCAAGTTTCTAACTAATTCATTGAATATTAAAAGCTTAAGATTTTTTGGGCCAGCTGAGTGGCGTGTTGGTTAAGAGTTGGCTTGGGACACCAGCTCTGAGCAGCAGGGCTCCGGTTCAGATCCCAAATGAGGGCAAGTGATGCTGCGCCCTCTACAGCTAAGATGGTGAACAACAGCTCGACCTGGAGGTGGGCTGCCATGAGTCGCCAGCATAGACTGCAGCCCCTGCTGCAGTGAGCTACTGTAAGTGGCTGGCAGCCAGCGTAAATTGCCATGAGCCACCATGAATGGCCATCCAATGGCAGGCAAGCAACTGCCTCACCCGGAAAGAGCGCAATGATAGTACCAACATGGGCCAGTAAAACAATGTCCTCCACAACTAGACTGAAGAAAAAAAGGACAGCAACTTGTCTGTTCTCCTACCCCAATTCTCCAATAAAATCTTTTAAAAAAACAAACTTAAGAGATTTTTTTAAGATCATATAAAATACATCATGAAATAAACTTAAGCAATTTTTACACAATAAAATTATAAAATAATTCAAATTCTTGCTAAGGAAATTACAAAAGTGTTGATATAAATTCCTCATATTGTAGACTTTAAAAGTATATACCATTTAATGAAGTAATTACAACTAACTATCCTTCTATCCAACTATTTGATCTGTGTAAAGAGATATTGATTTAACACATAATATATGCTCATATGCATACAGATTTTCTGGATCATAACTGCATAATTTAAGCAGTCTGATTCCCAAGAAAACTTCTAAGATATAAATCTTAACTATGCAAACTTATTAATATTAATTTTTAATTCTGCCATTTTAAAGATAATTACCCACTCTGTTATTGTGTCCATCATCCTGTCTACAGCTACAGTACATATTTCTACCATTTTTAAATGTATTCTACATCTACCAGATGGAATATAAAAGAAATGAAACTTAAATCTAGCTAATTTGGTTACTTTATTGTAAATTCTACTAACAAAAAGAAATTAGGAATTAATTTTGACTTTTAGAAGTCCCCAAATTTCCAAATCACAGCAAGTTTTTTTAGGCACAATGGGGCAAGGAATAACTTAGGAATAAAATAATAGAAGACTGGTGAGAGTACAAAAGTATTAATTTAGGGCGGCCAGATGGCTCAGTTGGTTAGAGCACATGCTCTTAACAAGGTTGCCAGTTTGATTCCCACATGGATGGTGGGCTGCACCCCATGCAATTAGACTGAAAAAGGCAACTAGACTTGTAGCTGAGCTGCTCCCTCCACAACTAAGATTGAAGGACAACAACTTGGAGCTTGACTTAGAGCAGATGGGTCCTGGAAAAACCACACTGCTCCCCAGTAAAGTTAAAAAAAAAAAAGTGTTAATTTAGGGGTGGGTGGGAAAAAGGGTATTGGGAAAGAGCTACCACAAACAGAGCTATAGTGATAGTGGCTGAACCACAATCTACTGAAAAACATAGTCCCCACAATAATTTTAAAAGGAATGTAGTGGGCTGCTATCCCAGGTCTCTGTTGGTTCTAGACTGAAAATTAAACTGTACTTTCTTTTTAGAACAAAGGTGACTTACATTTTCAGACACGCAGGGTCCTTTAGAATTGAGAGACACACAGGGTCCAATAGCTCCTGAAACCTTTATTTCCCTTGAGGTCTGCAAAACAAGAACACAGTACACTTTGGTGTGCTTAAAGATAAGCTCAAACATTTGACTCTAAGTATATAAGAATAAAGATATTATTCCACATTTAAAACTCAAAAGTCAGTGAAAATACAACAGTGTTAAAAAAATAATCAACCAGGGCCAGCCAAGTGGCGCGTTGATTAAGTGCTGGCTTGGGACGCCAGCGGTCCCAGTTCGGATCCCACATATGAGGGCCAGTGACACTGCCCTCTACAGCTAAGATGGTGAACAACAACTCCACCTGGAGCTGGGCTGCCATCGTGAGTACCCAGGACAGCATAGCTGCAGCCCCTGCTGCAGAGGGCTGCCATAGGCTACGGTGAGTGGCCGGCAGCCAGCATGAGGGGCTAGCAGCCGGTGTGAGCTGCCAAGAGCTGCTGTGAGCAGCCGTCCAGAGGCCAACCGATCTGGCTCACCCGAGAAGAGCACAATGATGATACCAACATGGGCCAGTGAAGCAATGTCCTCCACAATTAGGCTGAAGAACAAAAGGAGAGCAACTTGTCTGTTCCCCTACCCCGGTTCCCCAACATTGTTCCCCTCCCCCAATTCCCCAATAAAATCTTTAAAAAAATAATAATAATCAACCAGTGGGCACTTCTGTGTTAACTCCCGAATTTAAAATCTAGCCCTGACCTAACTTTAATCCTCAATTTCCAGCTTCCCAGAGGTCTCCACTTGGGAACTCACCCTCAATTCAATATCATATCATGTCCAGAAGTCATATGTCCTAATCCAAAAGCTTAGATACCATCTTCTATTTTTCCTCCCACAGAAAATCTGTCACCAAGATTGTTTTTTTTTTCCAATCTCCACTGATAGCAAAATTTAAGCTATCATTACCTTCTACCTAAAAAAGTTAGAAAACCTAACTTGGTTTTCTTGAGATTGTTTTTCCTGACAAATCCTGAATGCCAATGTCAGACAAATTCTACCCAAAATACTGTTCATTAACCTACAATGGCTGCTTCTGTTTACACATGCATCTGCAAACTACAACCTACACATGGACTTAAAACTAGTCCCCTTACATTCCAGTGCAAGCTATCCACTCTCACTGGGCAGTTCTCCCCAACACACCACGCTGATTCTCATCTCTGAGCCTCTCCTCACAATGACTAAAACATAGTCTCTTCAACCAACATAAATTCTGCATCGTTCAAAAACCAGTGTAAGTCACCATAAAACCATTTATCTTACAGGATAAATTCTATCTTGTATACATTTCTTTTCTTCCCTAAACCTTTATAGCACTTTATAATCTACTGTTATTTCATTCTATCACATGTGTTAATATTGTCTTTCTATCCAGATTAAATTTTTTTTACAAGGAGACCTGTACCTTAGATATCCCTTGAAATCTCTACAATTTCTTAGCTTAATGCTGGACATATAGCAAACATTCGATAACAAGATTAACAAAAAGTATTTAATGAAATTTGAAATCAATACACTTGTAACTAACACTTAACCTTTTGGTTTTTAAAACTCAAATTTGGGGCCGGCCGAGTGGCTCATTGGTTAAGAATTGGCTTGGAAGCGTGGACTCTGAGCAGCAGGGCCGCTGGTTCATATCCCACATGGGGCAGTGACACTGCGTCCTCTACAGCTAAGATGGTGAACAACAGCTTTACCTGGAGCTGGGCTGTCATGAGTCGCCAGTGATGGCATAGGCTGCTGTGGGCTGCAGTAAGCTACCATGAGCAGCCAATGGCTGGCGACCGATCTGCCTCAGCCAGGAAGAGCAAAATGATCACAATACCCACATGGGCCAGTGAAGCAACATCCTCCACAATTAGACAAAAGAACAAAAGGGCAGCAACTTGGCTGTTCCCCTTCCCTGATTCCCCAATGCTGTTCCCTCCCCCAATTCCGCAATAAAATGTTTTAATAAATAAATAACTCAAATTTGAAATGACAGAACTGAATATCAACAACCTACCAACTATAAAACAATTACTGATTATCCAAATGGAATAGAAAAGGTTTCACTTAAGTTAGACATCAATTCCTGCAATTAAAAAAAATCTAGCACTAACATGACCAAATTTTGCACTAAAAAAGATCGAACACTTAATAATTTAAACCACATATAAAGAGTAAAGGCAAATTTTACCTATCTAATATCTTCTTTTCTAACAATTATTCAAAAATGCTCAAATAAAATTTCTTTGTACATTTAATGACACATTTTTCTAATGAACAAAATCTCTGAGTTTCAATATAAAATAACCACTATTTTTAAAGCATATATTGAATTTGATTAATGCTATTTTAAAATTATGATCAAACCTATAAATTTCTCTTGAACATACCACATGTGTCAAGTTTTAAATCTTACCTTTATTTCTAATGTACCACCAAAGCCCATTTTAAACTGTCCGTGCACATCTTTGGTAAAGACTCTTTGAAAAGTTTGCTTGAATAAGGAAGTGTTGAAAGAGTCGCCCATTACCATGTATCCTCTGCATGGAAAAAACAAAAAACAATGTATGTGACACAAGTAGTGAGTCCATGTGTTAAAAACAAAACGGTATATTAACTCTCAGTTCTACTAACAAATTTTAAAGATATTCCCCAAAATGTGCTACATTATCATTAATTTTTAAAACTCAAATATATGAGAATATCCCCACCGCACAAAATAATCTCAATCCTGAGGGTACCTGAGAGCCCCTAACATTTGCATTTGCCCTTTTCTCTATACTGAGGAAAATAACTGACAGTTTACAGCATGCATTATCACTCCTAAAAACAAATACAAATGTGTGTATGTATAAATGTGCATTCGAGTATATCGTCTCTGTGTGTTACATCAAACTTAGTTTTATTTTTTACTCCCAGTGAATGAGAATAAAGAGACACTGAGGAAGCATTTTCACTTCATACTAATGTACCATTTAATTTTTTTCACTAAGGATGTACCTATTTTAATTTTTTTTAAGCTTTAAAAAACAAACTGTCAAAAATCATTCTGAGGGCCTGCTGAGTGGCTCAGTTGGTTAAGAGTTAGCTTAAGGGCCGTCCGAGTGGCACGATAGTTAAGAGCTGGCTTGGGAGCGTCAGTTCTGAGCAGCAGGGCCTTGGTTCGGATCCCACATTAGGGCCAGTGATGCTGTGCACTCTCCAGCTAAGGCGGTGAACAACAACTCAAACTGGAACTTGGCTGCAGTGATTCGACGGCAACGGTGTAGGCTGCAGTGGGGCTGCACTGGCCTGCCATGGAGCTACCATGAGTGGCTGGCAACCAGCGTGAGTGGCCAGCAGCTGGCGTGAGCTGCCATGAGCAGCCGTCCAATGGCAGGCGACCAACTGCCTCACCCAGGAAGAGCGCAATGATGATGCCAACATGGGCCAGTGAAGCGAAGTCCTCCACAACTAGACTGAAGAACAAAACGACCGCAATTTCTCTGTTCCCCTTCCTCGGTTCCCCAATAAAATCTTAATTAATAAAAAAAAGAGCTTAAGAGCACAAGCTCTGAGCAACAGGACTGCTGGTTGGCCAGTGATGCTGCACGCGAGCTGAGCTGCCACTGAGCTGCCAACAGGTGGCAGGATGGCTCAGGTGGTGAGAGCACGTGCTCCTAACAACAAGGTTGCTGGTTCGACTCCCGCATGGGATGGTGGGCTGCAGCTCTACCCCCAGCCCCCTAACTAAGATCACGGCATCTTGAGCTGAATGGCTGTGAGCTGCCAATGGGCGGCCGGATGGCAACTGGACTTGGGAGTTGAGCCCACAACTAAGATTGAAGGACAACAACTTGGCTGTTCCCTTTCCCAATTTTCCAACACTGTTTCCCTTTCCCAGTTCCCCAATAAAATCTTTTAAAACAAAAGAAAAAAAGAAAAACAATTTATTCTGAGATACTATTTCTTCTCTAACAGATCAGCAAAAATCAGTTTGACGACATATTCTTCTGATAAGACTGTGGAAGCATAGGCATTCTCATTCATTGCTGATAGGAATGCAAAGTGGTACAGTCCCAAGGCAGGGTAACTTGACAATATCGAACAGTATTACATACATGTATATTTTCTCTTCAAGCTAGCCACCCCACTATTAGGGATCTAGCCACAGATATTCTGGCAAAACAAAAACAAAAAGCAAAATATATGCACAAGGCTATTCACTGAAACACTATTTGTAATAATAAAAGATGTTCTGGGAATAATCCAGATGACAATCCATTAAGAGACTAGTTGAATAAAATATGGTACACCCACACAATGGAGTCCTATACCACTATACACCAATTTCCAGGATATAATGAAAAATGGAAATTGGGTGAAGGTATGTAGAATTTTCGATTTGCATAAAAAGGATACATACACATATGCATAAAAATATTTATATATATTTGCTCAAATTTTTAAAACATTTCAAGTAGCTGTTAAACAATAAAACATCCAAAAATTGAAATAGGCAAAATAAAACTGATGTGCTATAATTAGTGATAGTTTTATTTTTGATAATGCTAAAGTCTTGATTTATGTTATCTCTGAGCTACTATAGATTGCAGCTTTTTAAATTCTGTATTTTATTTATTTGTTACTGGTATACAAAAAATTGAATTCTGTACATTGATGTTGACCTAGAAGTCCTAACAACTTAACATATTAATTCTCACAGTTTGTATGTAATTTGTACTTAGATCCCTTCAGATTTTCTGCTATTACAAACATATCATTTGTGACGATCTGTGTTATCAGTAAACCTGGTAACACATCCCAGACAAATGACAACTTACACTGCCCCACTTATCTGCTTTTTTGTATAGCAAACCTCTATGAAAGAGCTCTCTATAACCTTATTACTCAGTGTGGCCCTTGGTCCAACATTATCAGTCAGCATCTCTAAAGATCTTTTTGGAAAAGCAGAAATTTATATAGCCACGGGGTGTGAAGTACAGCATAGGGAATATAGTCAATGGTATTGAAATAGTTATGTATGATGTAAGAGGGGTGGTAGACTTGGGGTTTGTGAGTGGTGTAAATGTCTAATCATTGTGTTGTTTTGTACACCTGAAACTGATTTTTTTTAAAAAGAAGAAAACCAGTGAGCTGAAGTAAGAAAAAAAAAAAATATGTGTGTGTATATATATACATATATATCCAGCTGATTTGTATATGTGGAAGTTCTAGAAGCTCTGGTCTACATTAGCTGCTTCCAATCCCCTTTGCGTTTTCTTTTTCTAACTCACTCTAAGTCAACTTTCACTGCTCTCAGGAAAGTCACCAATGACCTTCACAGTGTCATACTACACAATCTTACAATCTCAACTATTTTTATTGCTTTAAAAAGCCACTAATATTCTGACAACTCCCAAATTTATATTTCCAGCCCAGACCTATCTCCTGCATTCTAAGTTGTAATGTCCAACTGCCTACTCCACATCTCCTCATGGATGTCTACTGGCATCTTAAACCAAACATGTTCAGAACTGAGCTTTTCCCCAAATACTCTTCCTCTGTCTTATTCATTTCAAAAAAGGGCAACTCAATCCTTCTAGTTGACACCTTTGGTTTCCTCAAACCCCAGATTCAATCTATCAGCAAATCCTCCACCTACTAAGTATATCCAAAATCCAACCATTTCTCACTACCTATGAGGCTACCACTTGGTATTCCTGTATCCCTATAGAGTAAATCCTCACTTAATGTCATCAATAAGTTCTTGGAAACTGCAACTTTAGAAAAATGACTATAACAATACCAATTTTACCATAGGCTAATTGATATAAAGCAAGAGTTAAGTTACTAGGGCATATTTCTGGTCACAAAACATCACTAAACTTCTAAATAAAAACCCAAAACACCTTTAATGTTAAACATTGAAATAAATGTGAGCTATACATATATTTAAGAAAGATGAATAAAAACAAGTAAGATAATTGTATTCCAACCCCCTTATTCCAGTTCAGTCAGGCTCATGGGTGCGGGAGTATATCCCGGCAGCTCAGGGTACAAGGCAGGAGAGACCCAACCCTGGACAGAAGGGTGACACACACCTACCCACACGCACTCAGGCTGGGACATTTTGACACACCAATTCACCTAACTGCACATCTCTGGGATGTGGGAGGAAACTGGAGAAAACCCACAGAGACATGGGGAGAACATGCAAACTACACGCAGACAGTGGGCCTGGCCAGGAGTCAATTCTTTTTTTTCATCAACACTGTAACAAAACAATGTTGAACAAAATGACATATCGGAGGACCACCCACTGTACTCCACTGAAGACAACTGATGTGAGACGATCCTTTAAAACACTTAAGTCAGATCACATCACTTTCTGCTGAAAACTTTCCAATGACTTCCCATCTTGCTCGAAGTAAAATGCAAAGTCCTGACAATAGTCAGAAGACCCTCTCAATCTGTCCCCCTCACTTACCCTACTTCAGCTACTTGGGCCTCCTTGCTGTCTCTCAAACACTCAGGTTACTCACCTTTGCGTTTGCTATCCCTCTGTTTGGAACACTCTTCACTCTTCCTTCATTATGCACATGGCTCTCTCTCTCACTTCCTTAAGTCTTTGCTAAAATGTCACCTTCAATAAGGCCTTCCCCTCTCACCCTGTTTAGAACTGCAATACCTATCCTCATTTACTGATTTATTTTTCTCCCCTAATATTTATCACCAGCTGACATACCATCTACTTTACTTGTCTCATCTACTCTCACTAGAACCGTGCTTCTAACATGTGGCTTTCTAAATTTAAATGTCAATTAATTAATATTAAGTAAAATTAAAAACTCAGTTCCTCAGTCACACTCATCCCATTTCAGTGGGACAATGCAGGGAATATATCCAATAAAAATTACACTGGGCCGGCCGAGTGGCGCGGTGGTTGGGCACTGGCTTGGGAAGCTGGCGACTCTGGTTCAGGTCCCACATATGAGGGCCAGTGACACTGCCCTCAAAAAAAAAAATTAAAAATTAACTCTGAATGGTCCTGCACTAAGAAGATAAGCTCCAGGAGTGCAAATTTTTATATTTAGTTCACTGTTATATCCCCAGTACTTTGAACAGTTTGATATACAGGTGTTCACTAATATTTATTAGATGAATGAATGAAATAAATAAACCTGAGAAATGAGTTGACATACTAGCAAATCAAATCTGGTAATATATAAAAAGGATTATTCAGAACTCAGATTCATCCCAGGAATGTCAGGTTGGTTTAACATTAAAAATTCACTGTAATAAACCATATTAATAAAGGACGAAAAGCATGTGATCATCTCAATAGACATGGAAAAAGCATTTAACAAAATCTAACACCCTTTCATGAAAACTAGGAACAGGTAGGAAATTCTTCAACCTGATAAAAGCATTTACAAAAAGCTACAGCTAACATGTTTCTTAATGGTGAAAGATGAAATGGTTTGCCCCTAAGATCAAGAATAGGGCTATCCACAATATTTAGACAGAAAGTAGAGTAGTGATTGTCTAGCCTTGGGGGATCGGGGAGGAAGGGGGGAGTGACAAAGGAAAAACGGGGAGTAACTATTAATGTGCACAGTTTCTTTCCTGGGTAATATAAATGTTCTAAAATTAAATTATGATAATATTTGCTCAACCTGTCAATATATTAAAAAAACACATTACATTGTACATTTAATGGGTAAATTTTATTATATGTGAATTATATCTCAAAAAGCTGCTAAAATGATATGACTACAGGTTATCAGGATGAGCTTTTCAAACAGACCTGTGCTTTTATAATTATATTTTAGAAAAAATTTTAAGTGAGCTTCACTGAAAGGAGTATCAAAAACTGTAAACAGCTGTTGCCCTCGAGTGGGAAGATGATGGCTGGCTTTTTTCGTAAACTGCCATTACTGGTTTATACTTGCAAAGTGTCATTATTAGTTTATACGTGCAAAACTTGTAAGAATTTAAATACATACCCGGTAAGGTTGGGACAGCATTTCATCTCCAGGAGACCTGTCTGATCTAATGCGCAAGCATAGATATCAATAACGTGACCAGTCGTAGCAGCTCGATTAGCCAATGCTTCAAAATGCTACAAAAGATTTTTTTATCAAATAAAATCAAAGTAATGTACAAACTTAATCATCCTATAAATCTTTTTCCCATTAATAGATCAAAATTATGTAATACTAAAAGAATAATCTATAATAATTTAAATGTGACTTGTTATATAATTTGTTATAATGTCTCAGAAAGTGATACAATAACTTCTATGAGTCTGATATACTTTCACATCCTTTTCTTTAAAAGCCATTCTTTCTAAAGATAGTAATCCCCCTTATCCGTAGGGCATACTATAAACTCATAAAATATGCTAAACTTGAAGAAAGGCATGCTGAACCATCTTGCCCTCAGTACATAAATTTGGTAAAAGATTCACAACACAGAATTTTTTCCTGGCTAAATCCAACCCAAGTAACAAAAACATCAAAAATAGGGCCAACCAAGTGGCACAGTAGTTAAGCACTGGCTTAGGAAGCCAGCCGCCCAGGTTCGGGTCCCACATATGAGGGCCAGTGACACTGCCCTCAAAAAAAAAAAAAAAAAGGCAATAACAAAAGCAGTACGATAAACAAATATAAAATTTTTTTGAAGCTCTAAGAAGAATTCCAAGCTCAAAGGGAAATTAAGTGGCAGGGAAAAAAGCATCCATTAATAGTGACAAAAATTATGTTATTAATTACCCTTTAAAAAAATATAATAATGGGGCCGGCCGAGTGGCTCGTTAGCTGGAAGCTGGCTTAGGATGCCAGCTCTGAACAGCGGGGCCCGGGTTTGGATTCCACATATGAGGGCCAGTGACACTGCCCTCTACAGCTAAGATGGTGAACAACAAACAGCTAAACCTGGTTGCGTCTATGGCTAAGATGGCCGGCGATGGTGTGGGCTGTAGCCTCTGCCGCAGTGGGCTACCATGGGCTACAGTGAGTGGCCTTAAGGCAGCGTGAGAGGCCAAGACCCGGCGACTGATGTGCCTCACCCGGGAAGAGTGCAATGATAATACCAACATGGGCCAGTGAAGCAACGTCCTCCACAACTAGACTGAAGAACAAAAAAAGACAGCAACTTGTCTGTTCTCCTCCCCCAATTCCCCAATAAAATCTTAAAAAAAAAAAATATATATATATATATATATAAAACAACTATCAAAAAGAAATATGAGATAATATAGCACAACTAAATTAAAATTATGAACTCCAGAGAATTTTTTAAAAGGGGGTACATTAACAAAGAAAACCAATAAAAGAGTCAAAAATCAACATTAATGAAAAATGTATTGTCATAAAAAAATAAAATTAAAGTTACATTAACAGAAAACAGCTCACGAAAAAAATGACAGACCATTCAAGCCACAAAAAATACACATATCTAAAGTACAGCCTCTTGGAAATGAAAAATTAGAAAATGCAAGATATTTTTCCTTAATGAAAAAACATTCTTTAACGTGAATATTTAAAAAGGCACACAGGAGGGCCAGCCCAGTGACTCAGTTGGTTATGAGCTTGCTCAAGAGTGCAAGCTGAGCTCTGAGCAAAAGCAGTTCGATGCCCAGCCCGAGCTGAGCTGCCAACAGGTGGCAGAATGGCTCAGTTAAGAAAAAAAAAAAAAGAAAAAAGAAAAAAGGCACACAGGGTATCCCTCAGGAGTTATCTTTAAAGAGACACCTATTGGTGTCTACTATTAAGTTTTTAAACAAATAAAACCAGAAAAATCATAACTTAAATTATCAAGTAGGAAAAAGAGACTATTTCTCCAATTCTGAACAGCACTGGCAGTATGACTTTGCAGTATCAGATTTTTTATTGTAAAATATTTGTATTCTTCCTCTTCTATCAAATGAATTTCTCTAATAAAGAAAAAAAGACTTAAAAAACAAAATTACCTTCGTCCCCTTTTTAACATATTTGGCATTGTCTTTCTCAATGTCATGCCATGATCTTATAGGTGTCTTCAATTCATCTCCAACCACCATTCCAGGCCCCTGAGTGGCTGGACCGCCAATGAACATCATGATACGAGCACCAGTGTTAGGAAAAGTACACTATCAGAAAAAAATAACTTGTCAAAGTATTTAAAGGAAAACATATGGATGTACATTTCTGATAATGAATTCAGAGATGCTCCTTCTAGAAAACAGGACAGCATACATCTTTCAAGAAATAAAATAATCAAACCTCTAAAATGAAAATTAAAAACAAGGTGTTTATTTGAATATCTTTCTTTTAAAATCCTCTTCTAAATAGTGCCTCCCAAATTTTAAAATAAAATCTAACAGACACCACTTTAACCAAGTGATCAAAGCTAACTAATATCAGCAGTAATAAAACAAATTGACTTCATGGGATCCCTGATGTGTTACACTAAGCAGAACACAAATCAATTCTCTAATATTCCTGGAAAAGTATGTAACTTAAATGTACTCGTTAGGAAAGATACAATATACCCAAATTGAGAGTCATGCTATAAAATAACTAGCCTATACTAGTTAGTAAAAAATACCAATGAAACTGAGAAACTAGTCCAGGTTAAAGGACACTAAAGAGACATGACAACTGAAATGTAATGCATAATCCAGGATTTTCTTTTGCTATTAATGGGTATTATTGGCGTAACTGGTGAAATCTGAATAAAGTTTACAGATTAGAAAATTGTATTACAACAATGTTAATTTCCTAATTTTGTTAACTAAACTGCACTTATGCAAAAGATTTTTTTCTGTAATTAAGAATACAGGGCGAGGGCCGGCCGAGTGGCGCGGTGGTTAAGCGCTGGCTTGGGAAGCCAGCGGCCCCGGTTCAGTCCCACATATGAGGGCCAGTGACACTGCCCTCAAAAAAAAAAAAAAAAAAAAAAGAATACAGGGTGGGCCAAGTGGTGCATTAGGTAGGGTAAGGAGTTGGCTTGGAACACCAGCTCTGAGCAGCAGGGACCAGGTTCGGATCCCATATTAGAGCCAGTTAACACTGTGCCCTCTACAGCTAAGATGGTGAACAGCAGCTCGGCCTGGAGCTGGGCTGCCTGGAGTCGCCAGGCGACGGCGTATGCTGCAGTGAGGCTGCAGTGGGTTGCCGTGAGCTACCATGAGTGGCTAGCAGCCGGTGTGACCTGCCAAGAGCAGCCGTGAGCGGCCATCCAGTGGCTGGAGACGATCTGCTTCACCAGGGAAGAGTACAATGATAATACCAACATGGGCCAGTGAAGCAATGTCCTCCACAACCAGACTGAAGAACAAAAGGACAGCAACTGGTCTGTTCCCCCTCCCCGATTCCAACAACGCTGTTTTCCTCCCCCAACTCCCCAATAAAATCTTTAAACAAAAAAAAAGAAATACATACTGAAGTATTTAGAAGTAAAGGGATTCATGTTTGTAACTGACTTTCAAATGGTTTGTTAAAATTTATATATGTTTTAGGGAGCATTTAAGATCCTGCTTCCTGGCAATTATCATCAGTTTGGCTCAAATAAACATAAAAATTCTCAAAAGACAATAATAAAATTTATACCTATGTGATATATAGATATCTACAGATCTATAAAAATATCAAGACAGAGAACGATAAAGAAAATGTAATAAAATGTTAACATTTGAGGAATCTGTGTAGAAGTTCAATTAATCTTTGAACCATTCTCATAATTTTTCCTGTTTGGAACTAAGTAGAAAGTTAAAAGAGTAATGATAGGAACAGATTATAACTCACTGTATAAAACAGGAAACCATGAATCCATAGTTATATTAATAAATGAATTGACAGTTGGATGAGCAATGGAATATTTGCTAGGTTTCAAAGATCCTCACCATCTAGTGCTTATTAATTACAAAGGGAGGGGAAATAAGTGATCATCAGTAATGGGGCAAATGACAATCATATGCCACCTGATAGTATGCCACAAGAACACAGTATTAACTTCTGTGATACATGCAAGACCTGAATCTAACTGTGAGGATACATCAAGACAAACCTAAATCGAGAGACATTCTAAAAAATAACTGGCCTGAATCTCCAGTTATCAAGGTTGCGAAAGTCAAGGAAAGGCTGAAGAACTGTTGTAGGCTGCAGGAGATGCAACAGACTTAACCAATAAATGTGTGCCTCTGAAATAAATCCTATTAGTAAAAAAATTATTGGAATAATCAGACAAATTGCATGAGGTCTAAGAATTACATGGTGGTAATGTATCAGAGTTAATATTATGATTTTAATGGTTATACTGTGGTTATATAAAAGAAAATCCTGATTTACAGTAAATACAACCAAAGTATTTAAGGGGTTGGGAACATTATGTCAGCAACATAATGTCAAATAATTCATAGGGGAAAAAATAGTTCTTTGCAAGTTTTCTATAAATTTGATAGCATTTCAAATTTTTAAAAAAACATTTTTTAAACTCTCTTTTCTAATTATATAGCTAATATATGTGTAGTACAAATTTCAAATTCTACTCCAAAGTAAAATTTCCTTACCCTATGATTGCTAACATTTGGGTGAATATCCTTCCAGAAGCCTCTCTATGCACAAAAGGATATATTTCAAATCAAACTTTAAAAAAGTCATGTACTTTTGTTCTGATGACCTGATTTTTTTTCATTCAACATTATCTTGTACATATCATTCCATACACACAAATACATTTACATTTCAAAACAAAGCTACTGTCACTACCTCAAGTAGTCCTACAGCTATGGAAAGTGCCACCCCAGAGGAACGCAAAGGTCTCTTTCCCTGTGGTACAGGCCACGGGTCTCGCTGCAGCTCTCCCAGAAGATCTGTGAGATTCATGTCTATTTTCTGTACTGGCTGCAAGAATCTGCAAAACAAAATAACAAGCCATTTATTTGTGGGTCAGGGTTTAAGAAACAAACTATCTACTTTCTTAAAAATGGAGAAAGAGGGCCGGCCGAGTGGCTCGGTGGTTGAGCGCTGGCTTGGGAGGCCAGTGGCCCGGTTCGTCCACATGTGAGGACCAGTGACACTGCCCTCAAAAAAAAAAAAAGAATTAAAAATGGAGAAAGATAATTTGAATACACGGTAGACCAATGGTTCTCAAAACTACTGCACACATCACAATCAGCTGGAGGGCTTGTTTTAACAGATTGCTGGTTCCAAAGCGTCATTCCAGGAGGTCTAGGGTGGGGCCCAGGAACGTGCATTTCAAATAAGTTCCCAGGTGATGCTGACACTACTGGCCCAGGAACCACGCTTTTGACATAAATGAATCAAACCAACTATTACTTCAGGAACTGCATCTTTCATTTACCAGTATAATAAGCTTTAAGGTTATTGAGATAATTATGAGAAGATACATCTACTCAATTTTAGTAATACCACCATGTATTACAGTTTAGGGGGAAAAGCTACCTCTAAGGGTAAGACAGCAAAATGAAAAGTTTCTGAGGCCCTGTTATTAGTTGGCTGCCCTCAACCATAAAAATTAAGTTTTTCTGAACTTAAAAACAGAAAATCAGGAATATATCAAAACTAAAGTTTTAACTCCTTACATTATAATGAAGAGAAACAAACCATTTCAGTGACATGATTCTGCCTCAACTCTTTAAATAGTATACTAATGTAACTTATTTATATTCCTAAAAATTTTCAACAATATAGTATGACTGAATGTGTATGTTCAAGTTAAGGGGATGGGATGTTTAAAATAGCTGCATGAATTGTCAAATTCTCTGTCACATTCAATTATTTATTACCTATTAGAAGGAGGCGGCTGCTGTACCTGAGGACCACGTGTTGCTTGAGTAACAGGTACTTTAGAGAGGCCCAGCATTTCCTGTAAAGAGATAATGTCTGTGATATCCATTTCATTACTCCTACAAAGATATATCGACTATTTACCATCCGCAAGGTGCTGTGCTAGACATTAGGAACACCAAAACAAAGAACACACAGTCTCCTTCCTCAGAAAACAAAAGGTCCAGTAGAGAGACTATCATTTACACAATAACAATACAGTGAAAAAAATCAAGAGAGACAAAAGTACAAGGTGCTATGTGAGCAAAGAAGGATGCCAGCTCAGAAATATTTTATTTCTAATTAATAGTCAAATTAAGTTACTGTGTAACTTGAATGTCTACATTTCCTAACTTGTATTCATTCATCCCTTTCAGCAACAATATCACAAGTACCTGTTATACGCCAGGTGTCTACTGGCAAAAATATATATATAGTTCCTGACCTTACAGGAATTAAAATCTGGTAAAAGAGACAGGAGTTAATCAAATATTTAAGTGTGAAATTTCAATTGTAATAAGTGTTATGCAGGAGGGGTACAAGGCATTGTATTAAAGGGGGGCTATAAGGTACATATACTTTGTGTATCTATATTTGTTAATTTTCAGACTCAATACCTAGCCAAACTGCCAGGTTTGTTTTGAATTTTAGAAGTGTGCACTATTCCTCACTAGACATATGAAAATAATATTATTTTACTAAAGTTTGGTTGAATCCAGAAACGCTCAGTTATGAACAGAGTAAAAGTATACAACAGAAAATCAGAACATCTACAGATTTGCAAAGAAAAAGTTATTGAACGAATCCTGCAGTATTTCCTATACTGCTAGCAGGCACAGCGACTTTGTACTGAAGACTTATTATGTGCTAAACTCTTTATATATACTATTTCCTCACAAAATAATAATGAAGTAGATTTCTTAATCCCCGTTTAACAAATGAAAACTGACACTCAGGAAGGCTAAGTAACTTGCCTAAGGTTACACAACTAGTAAATGACATAGCAAGATATTAATCCAGCTTTTGCTACAAAACCCTACAATTGTTTACACTATACGGAGTATTTTCACTTACATTATTTTATTTAGTACTAATAATAACCTTGCAAAATAGGTATAGTATATACCTTTCCATACAGGGTGAGAAAACAAGCAGAGATCAATCCAAGACAACTGGAAGAGTTTAAGATTTGAATCCAGGGTTATTCGGAAAGTAAAGACCAGACTCATTTCAACCACATGGTTAGAGAGGGAATTTTTTTTTTTTTTTTTTTTTTTTAAAGAGGGCTGTGTCACTGGCCCTCATATGTGGGATCCAAACCCCGGGCCAGCGGCATCCCAAGCGAGCTCTTAACTACCGCGCCACTCTGCCGGCCCAAGATAACATTTTAATGGAGGAAAAAACTTTAGTCTGCAGGCATTCGTTGCCTACTACAAAAAGGCAGATGTTTCATGTGTTCTATATGCATTATATTATTTAGGTAAAATGTACTCTATAATGAAAACTAACATTAAAACCACTTTAATTGTGGGGGGACATGATAGTTTGATCACTTTTTTTAATGTATTAAATATATTGGGGTGACATTGGTTAAAGAAATTGCTTCAAGTGTACATTTCTATAATACATCATCTATATATCTATCACATTGTGTGCTAACCACCCAGAGCCAGTTTTTTCCATCACCGTATGAGACCTGACAATTCAGTTTGCGAACTTGCTGCAACAATGTTGCTAACCTTTATTGATATCAGAGGGATTATTCATTGTCAATTTGTACCAACTGGACAATCAGTTAACCAAGTTTACTATGTGGAAGTGCTGAAAAGGCTGTGTGAAAAGGTTAAGACAACCTGAACTTTTTGCCAATAATTCATGGCTCTTGCATCACGACAGTGCACTAGCTCACATGGCACTGTCTGTGAGGGAGTTTTTAGCCAGTAAACAAGTAACTGTATTGGAACACCCTCCCTACTCACCTGATCTGGCCCCCAGTGACTTCTTTCTTTACACAAAGATAAAGGAAATATTGAAAGGAAGACATTTTGATAACATTCAGGACATCAGGCAGTAAGACGACAGCTCTGATGGCCATTCCAGAAAAAGTTCCAAAATTGCTTTGAAGAGTAGACTAGGCACTGGCATCGATACATAGCTCCCCAAAGGGAGTACTTTGAAGGTGACCATAGTGATATTCAGCAATGAGGTATATAGCACTTTTTCTAGGACGAGTTCGCGAACTTAATTGTCAAACCGCATATACCTCCTCTCTTCCTTCTTCTACTACCCCGCTTCCCCCCTTGCCCTCTGGTAACCACTAAACTGTTGTCTGTATCTATGAGATTTTCTTTCTTTGTTTATCTTGTTCCTTTGTTGCTTTCAGTTTTATATGCCACATGAGTGAAGTCATGTGGTTCTCAACTTTTTCTGACTTAATTCGATTGGCATGATAATCTCAAGATCCATCTATGTTGTTGCAAATGGCAGTATTTCATTTTTTCTTATGGCCAAGTAATATTGTATATATGTACCACATCTTTATCCAATTATCCATCAAAGGACACTTTGGTTGTTTCCATGTCTTGGCCACCATGAATAGTGCTGCAATGAACATAGGGGTACATATATCTTCACAAATGAATGTTTTCAGATTTTTGGTAGATACCCAAAAGGGGGATTGCTGGGTCGTATGGTAATTCTATTCTTAATTTTTTTGAGGAACCTCCATAGTGTTTTCCATAGTGGCTGTACCAATTTACATTCCCACCAGCAGTGTATGACAGTTCCTTTTTCTCCACAGCCTCTCCAACACTTACTATCACTTGTCTTGTTGATAACAGCCATTCTCACAGGTATGAGGTGGTATCTCATTGTGGTTTTGATTTGCATTTCCCTAATAACTAGTAAAGTTGAGCATCTTTTCACATACCTGTTGGCCCTTTGTATGTCTTCTTGGGAGAAGTGTCTGTTCACGTCCTCTGCCCATTTTTAATTGGATTGTCTGGTTTTTTTGTTAAGTTGTATGAGTTCTTTATATATTTTGGGTATTATCCTCTTATTGGAGGTGTTGTTTGCAAATCTTCGCCCATTCATTTGGTTACCACTTTGTTCTGTTGAAGGTTTCTTTTGCTTTTTAGTTTCCAGAAGCTTTTTAGTTTGATTAGTCCCATTTGTTTATTTTAGCTTTTACTTCCCTTGCCTTTGAGGTCAGATTCATAAAACCCTCTCTGAGCCCAAGGTCCACAAGTTTAGTACCTATGTTTTCTTCTATGCACTTTATTGTTATAGGTCTTATGTTTAGGTCTTTCTTCCATTTTGAGTTAATTTTGGTATATGGTGACAGATAGCAATCTATTTTCATTCTTTTGCACGTGGCTTTCCAGTTTTCCCAGCACCATTTAATAAAGAGCCTTTCTTGAGCCAGCTGAGTGGCGCATTGGTTAAGAGCTGGTTTTGGGATGCCAGCAGCCCTGGTTCGGATCCCATATGTGAAGGCCAGTGACACTGCCCTCTACAGCTAACAACAGCTCCACCTGAGGCTGGGCTGTGCGAGCCCTGGTGACGGTGTAGGCTGCAGCCTCTGCTGCAGTGGGTTGCCATAGGCTACAATGAGTGGCCAGCAGACGCGTGAGCTTCCAATAGCTGCGGTGAGCAACCATCCAGAGGCCGGCGACCGATCTGCCTCATCCGGGAAAAATGCAATGACGATACCAACATGGGCCAGTGAACCAACATCCTCCACAACTAGACTGAACAAAAGGACAGCAACTTGTCTGTTCCCCTCCCCCAATTCCCCAATTTAAAAAAAAAAAAAAAAAAAAAGAGCCTTTCTGTTTCTCCATTGTATGTTTTTGGCTCCTTTGCTGAAAATTATCTGCCCATATATATGTGGGTTCATTTCTGGGTTCTCAATTCTATTCCATTGGTCCATGTGTCTGTTTTTCTGCCAATATCATGCTGTTTTGATAACTGTCACTTTGTAGTATAAATTGAAGTCAGGGAGTGTGATACCTCCAGCCTTGTTCTTTTTTCTTACAATTGCTTTGTCTTTTGTGATCCCATGCAAATCTGATGCTTTTTTTGTTCAATTTCTTTAAAAAATGCCATTGGGATTTTGATGGGGATTGCATTAAATCTAATATTGCTATAGATAATACAGACATTTTAACTATGTTGATTCTTCCAATTCATGAATACAGAATATCTTTCCATTTGTGTCTTCTTCAATTTTTTTTAATAATGTATTACAGTTTTCAGTGTAGAGGTCTTTCACATCTTGTGTTAAGTTTATTCCTAGGTTTTTTATTCTATTTGTTGCAATTACAATGGAATTGTTTTTTTCTTTTCTTTTTCTGAAGTTTCATTATTAGTACATACGAATTCAATAGATTTTTATACATTGATTTTGTATCTTGCAATTTTACTATACTTGTTTATTGTTTCTAATAGTTTTCTGGTGGTGTCTTTAGTGTTTTCTATATAAAGAATAAATGACTTTAAGTAAATTTACAATTTAAAAATAACAGTAGCAAACACTTAAAGGCATAATCCATTTAATTCATATGACCACCCTGTAAGTATATTTACTATTCTTATTTCCTTTTTACAGATGAAAAAACTAAGGCAGAGAGGTTACAACTTGCCCTCTCTCTCTCTCCTGTCTGGTGGAAATAGATGATCCTCCTCTCTAAAGTACTCCGCTTTCTGTGCTCCTGAAGGACTCCCTGTCATGTCTTTGGGAACCTCACTCTTGCTTTCACAAGCCCTCTTTAATGTCTTTCCCTTCCGTGCATAACACATTCAAATGTCCCTTCCAAATGAAACCTCTTTAACTCAGTTCTCTCTCAGCTCTCCACACTGTATCACTGTCCTTACTTACCTTGAACAACCACACCTAGAAAGGGCACAGACTCTAATTTTCTCTACTTCCTCAAATCCTATTTTCTTCTCATTCACTGTGCACTATCCTCCTCATCCAAACCCGCAAATTCCTCCAGTTTTTCTATCTCCATTAACTGCAGCACCACTACCCCAGTCTGCCAAGGTCCAAATCAGAGTCATCCTCAAAATCTTTTCTTTTTCAGTTTGGGCTACCTGGGTGCTTCCAGTCTGATTTCATGCCTGTCTACATTATGCCAACCTTATCTACCATCATTGAGGGTAACGGTTCACAACTGGGAGTTGTATGAGAACCACTCAGACAGTTTTTCAAAATACTTACATGAGCAATCCTACCCTCCCAACTATCTCCCAATACAAGCACTCACTCTCTCATGGTCTATCAAAATCTCTGGGCAGAAAAAAAAAGATTTTGGAAAATGTCCCTAGATGATCCCAGTATGCTACATATTAACTCCCATCTTGAAAGATAAAGCTTCAGTAGGCCCCAAAGATAAAAATGTTGTACTAGTGTATGAAAAATATATATATACCCATAGTTCTTATATTAAAAATTCTGAAGCCTTAAAATATCTCCCTTTGTCAAACATAATGAAAGTATTTAGTTCTTAAGAAATCAAGAAACAAAAGCAAATATTCTGTGGTTGCTTTCTCTCAGTCTCTAGCATGACTCTTCTATAAGATTCAAATCTTTAGTAAAATACTTCCACTTTCACCCTAAATTTTAAAGATACTATGAAAAGTGAAAGATCTTCAATCTGTATGATAATTTAAGGCAACTGAAAGAAAACTGATGCTAATGCAAAGACTTTGTTACAATTTAATTAGTCAATTATAATGAAAATATTTTCTAAAAACTTATATCCAGAAGGCTTTTACAGACATATATAGAGTGACACTCAGATATAGGTGGAAACTACCATTTCTGTTGTTTACCTGGAGTTGTTTAGCAGACAGATCTTTTGTTCCTCTGAAGACATAGCTTTTTGAAATGCCCTCACATCCAAGTTCATGAACCTGCACCATTCTCCCAAAAGTAATAAGTCCAACCAAAGCTGTAGGTGGTAAAAGACTTAATGACAT
The DNA here is from genome assembly GCA_033961575.1 of Aselliscus stoliczkanus. Lineage (NCBI taxonomy): Eukaryota > Metazoa > Chordata > Mammalia > Chiroptera > Hipposideridae > Aselliscus > Aselliscus stoliczkanus. The sequence continues at coordinate 72,267,219 of CM066732.1, read as the reverse complement.
CTGCATAGATTCTTTCAGGGCTTGTAAATCTTCATCTTCCATACAAGTATCAACCACATAGAGAAATATCAAAGGCATCTGAGGACCACGCTGTTAAAAAATGTTGCCATAAGAAAAAAAAAATGTGGCTTCAAGAGTATTAACACTTCAGTACAATATATAATCATAATCAATAGAGGACTAATGAAATAATTTATGGTATATTCACACAATGGAATCCTAATAAAGCCATTTCAGAAATAAAACAGGTTATATATGCATGGAGAGACATCCAAAACATATCAATGAGTGAAAAATTAAGTTTAAAAACATTATTTACGATTATATAGAGGAGACATTCACTTTTGATTTTATTTAAGTGCATGAGATTTCATTTCTTATAACTGCATGAGGTTTGATTCCTTCTTTTAAAATAAAAAAGTAGTAACTACAAAGCTTAAAAACTGGTGAATTTATAAAATAATTGTCTAAGCCTGAATTGCACTGTAAGAGAACTAGAAACTAGCCAGGCTGGACAAATTACTGACTGGCTTAAGTGAATCATATTCTGCTTTCTCTACAACATTTATAAAAGATATTATTATTTTCGCTCTTAAATACAGAAACAACTACATAAAGCTAGCTGTTCAAAAAGAGACAAAAACTGCTTTTCCTATCAAGGACCAATGCAAGAATTATTTTATTAACTAGACATGGGAATATATCATCAGGTTCCAGCATAGTATTGACTAAGTATTTGTAAACTGACCTTCTAACTACAAAGCAAAATTGGTAATGTTTATTGATGTATTCAGTATAGCAAATCACACCATTCATCCAATATCCTGGCCACCCATCAAATAACTACAACAGAGATATTACCTTGCTTAAAATGACCTTGAGAGGTTGAGGGCTTACCTTCGAAATGCTCCATCAATTCAATTCAAGAATGATGCCTTTTAAGTCATCTCAATTTAATAATTATTTCGGTATAAAGTAAATTACTAGATATTTAAAACTTCCTTAAAGATTTATTCTTATGTTCTTACCAGAACTACATATTCAATGCTAGAAAACTGAGGTAAAAGTTCAGCGGGCTGATTCAGTTCAGATATACCAGCATAAGTAGGTGGAAACTACAAATAGGAAAAAAACAAAAAAATTTAACAAATTATTTGCCAGAAAGAATAATGAAATTTTAAACTAAAGATAAATATTTCCTGATCATTTAATTATTAAAAAATAGATATTTTCATCATGTAAAAAACAGTTCATATTGCTTTTTAAATATACAAATTTAGACCAGTAGTATAGCATTAACATCTGCAATGGGTGTTTTCTTACCTGATTCCTTTGATAACAAAAGTTGCAAGCCCAGAGTTTTGCTCGATAATCCACTTGACTGTTTTAAGAAAAGATACAATAGCTCATGTTTCAGGTCAATTTTACAAAGATTCTCATCTCAATAAAATCTTTCTAAAATGTGAATCATTAACTTGATAGTCATGTATTTTTTAAATGTTGTCAATAATTGATACTTTTAACATATACAAGTTCACCGATACGAATATAACTTTTAGTAATATAGCAAATATCCATAAAATTAAGATAATCCTTTTTTCTTTAAATGACTTAGTAACTTCTACTCAGATCTAGAAAATATTTATTCAATTAAAAAATGTATTTATTGAGCCGGCCGAGTGGCGCATTGGTTAAGCGCTGGTTTTGGGATGCCAGCGGCCCCGGTTCGGATCCCACATGAGGGCCAGTGACACTGCCCTCTACAGCTAACAACAGCTCCACCTGGAGCTGGGCTGTGCGAGCCCCGGTGATGGTGTGGGCTGCAGCTCCTGCTGCAGTGGGCTGCCATAGGCTACAGTGAGTGGCCCGCAGCCAGCGTGAGCGGCTGGCAGCCAAGCGTGAGCTGCCAACAGCCGCGATGAGCGACATCCAGAGGCCAGCGACCGATCTGCCTCATCCGGGAAGAGTGCAATGACGATACCAACAGTGAAGCAACATCCTCCGCAACTAAACTGAAGAACAAGAAGACGGCAACTTGTCTGTTCCCCTTCCCCGATTCCCCAACGCTGTTCCCCTCCACCAATTCCCCACTAAAATCTTTAAAAAAAAAAAAAATATATATATATATATATATATATATATATATTTATTGAAGGCTTAATATGTACCAGCTACTATTTTAGGTGCTAGTGACAGTAAACAAGACAGCAAAGATTCCTGGTCTCATTAAGCATATATTCTAGAAGAGAAAGACAGACAACAGACACATAAACACAGAAGATACTTTTAGACAGTGATAATAAAGAGTAAAGAAAACAAAGCAAGAATGTGACAGTGTGTTTGGGAGGGCTACTTTAAAGGACGGCCCCCTTAAACAATTGAAATATGACCTAAAGGAAAAGAACTCAGACATAGGAAAATCTGGGGCAGAGAAATCTAGGCAGAATACACAGCTCTTGCACAAGTTCTAAGGTAGGAACAAGGTCTAGTATATTCAAAAATCAGAAAGAAGGTATATCTCATAGATGAGAATAAGGAAAATGGATGATACAAGATGAAGGCAGAAGTACATGGATGCTCCATCATGTAGGGCTTTAGAGGTCTTTCTAAGGGGTTCGGATCTTTCATTCCAACTATGGTAAGAAACTTTGGAGGATTTTAATAACCCGATATCCATTTATAAAACATTAGCTTCTAGGTGGAGCATGGACTAGGGTGATCAGTTAGAAGATAATGAAACTGACCAGTAAAAAGATAGTGTATCTTAAAGTCGAGTGTACTAACAGAGACGTAAGAGACAGAATTAGTAATAATCTGGATGTGGAACTGACCAGATCTGCTAGTGGGCTGGGTGGGGAAAGAAGGAAGAGAAAGAGGAATAAAAGATAATTCCTGGGCCGGCCAAGTGGCGCGGTGGCTGGTGACTCCGGTTCGGGTCCCACATACGAGGGCCAGTGACACTGCCCTCAAAAAAAAAAAACAAAACATAATTCCTGAGATTCTGTTATGCAACAAGAAAATCATAACATTTTTCAAACACCACAACATTTTTCAATTATGACTTATCTAATGACATGAAATGGATTGATATATAGCCAGCACTGGTAGCTAGAGAATACTAATAGGATCTAATGGTTTGTACAGGGACAGTTTTACATTTGGCCTCTTAATACCTCACTAGGCCTAAAATATTATAGCTCTTTGGATTTGACTATCCTAATTTGAAAAAAATAACTACAAACAAAAACAAAGACATTTTTACACAAATGAGCCAGAAAGAAACATTATAAAATCATATGTCACATTAGTTTTTTCTATATATTTAAATTACCATAAAGGATTCAAAACTGCACGGCAAGTTGTTCTACTACACAAAACAGGTTCATATTGAATAGGTGGTAAATCAGGTCTCTCTTTCAGTGGAGTGAACAGGGCTGCTACGGGAACAACCATTCTTGTAGCTTCTAGTCGGCTTGATGGCCAAACATTCCAACTAAATCGGACTCCATCTCGTTCTTCATTTTGTTGGATGAATTCCAAATAGGTTGTCATTGTAGAGCCTGATTCTTATTTCTGTAACAAAATTAAAAGATATTTTCAAATTCTCTTAATTAAATTCAAAATAAGTATGCTTTTCCCACTTTCAGCAATCTTAATCCACAGGAAATCATGACCAAATGAAAATACTTACCTCAGAAAAAAAAATTAGCAAGCAACAATAATCCCACTGGTAACAAAATAATAAAGGACTCTACTGAACCCAATGATCACCAGGCCCAAATAAGATGTAGTAAAATTTACCTCCAGGGGTAGAGGGATGTCCCTCTAATTAGGAGCCAGTATCAAGCAACATCTCCAGCTTATTACTCTCCAACTGCCTACTTGGGATGCCACTTTTCCTACCTAAGCAACAATTCTATCTCCTGCTCTCAAACTGCAACAGTGGTTAGTGATGGAAAGAAATTGTAAAAATTAAAGATCTGAGACAATAATTTCAAGTGCAATGTGGCTGGCAAAAGATTTGTGAGAGAGATAAAGGACATTAAGGTTAAACGTTGGCTTGGGAAGCCAGCAGCCCCAGTTCAGGTCCCACATATGAGGGCCAGTGACACTGCCCTCAAAAAAAAAAAAAAAAAAAAAATGGCCGGCCGAGCAGCGCGTTGGTTAAGAGCTGGTTTTGGGATGCCAGCGGCCCGGGTTCGGATCCCACATGTGGGGGCCAGTGACACTGCCCTCTACAGCTAACAACAGCTCCACCTGGAGCTGGGCTGTGCGAGGCCCAGCGACGGGTGTAGGCTGCGGCCCCTGCTGCAGTGAGCTGCCTTAGGCTACAGTGAGTGGCCGGCAGCCAGCGTGAGCTGCCAATAGCCACGGTGAGCGACCATCCAGAGGCAGGTGACCCATCTGCCTCATCCGGGAAGAGCGCGGTGAGGATGCCAACATGGGGCAGTGAAGCAGCGTCCTCCGTAACTGCACTGAGGAACAGAAGGACACAGCGGCTTGTCTGTTCCCCTTCCCCGATCCCCCAATAAAAAGTCTTTAAAAAAAAAAAAATGAAAGGACATTAAGGACGAAGAATTATGAAGGTACAGTGACAAAAGAGTCAACATGGATGCTGAAGTTGCTAAGAACAACGATGGGATGAGGAACTAATTCTCAAATACAAGTGAGAAAAGGAAGAGTATAATTTGATAAAAGTATATTAGATATAATAATTTTAATTTTAGAAAAATTTTCAGATGGATTTTGATAATACAAATTACAGAAAGTGAAGCTTAAGAAATCTAAGTATCCTAAGCAGCTAAGAACTTTTTCTTCTTTAAAAGAAATAACACACCGGGCCGGCCGAGTGGCGCGGTGGTTAAGCGCTGGCTTAGGAAGCCAGCGGCCCCGGTTCGGTCCCACATGTGAGGGCCAGGGACACAGCCCTCAAAAAAAAAAGAAAAAAAAAGAAATAAGACACCAATTATACCTCAATTAACAATAAAATAAAAATTAAACACGATTTCCTATCTGAGAGACAAGTAGAGAATCTCATGCTAATCAACAGTGACCATGGATTTTCCAAAGGTGATAAACAATAAAGAGAAATCTTAAGATAACTAAATTTGTTATCGTGAAGGTAAATATTGGAGACAGCTTTGAGAAGAATGGCATGAGCTTTCAAGAAAAAGTGGCTGTTGAAAGTAGAGAGAAAGTAGAAGATGCCAACCTCAGTTCTAACACAGGGAACTGACAGAAGAAACAACCTTCTCTGGGAGAGAAATCCAGTTTTCAGCAGCAGCTTCCATGCTACAGATGTGAATATAAATTCTAAGACTATGCAATCCCTCTCATTATTTCTACAGAAAATAAAGCAAATGAAGTTTTCTGTTTTTTGCTTAATTATATCTATAATCTAAGATGCATCTAATATGCATCACCAAGAAGCATTAAAGTATCCATTGAAATACACCAGACCAACCTGATTGTTCATCGGAACCACAAAATACAAAAAAATGTTTTGAGTGATTATTTTCTCAACGCTCCAAGAAATTTTCTCAATTTCTCAAATACACTAGGTATTTGTCATATTTTCTCAAAAATTGGTAAGTGAGGCTGTCATCTGGAAAACAACTGACAATATTCGTTGCCAAAGATAAATTTTTTTTTTTTTTTTTTTTAAAGATTTTATTGGGGAATTGGTGGAGGGGAACAGCGTTGGGGAATCGGGGAAGGGGAACAGACAAGTTGCCGTCTTCTTGTTCTTCAGTTTTTTTAGTTGCGGAGGATGTTGCTTCACTGTTGGTATCATCATCGCGCTCTTCCCAGATGAAGCAGATCGGTCGCTGGCCTCTGGATGTCGCTCATCGCGGCTATTGGCAGCTCACGCTTGGCTGCCAGCCGCTCACGCTGGCTGCGGGCCACTCATTGCAGCCTATGGCAGCCCACTGCAGCAGGGGCTGCAGCCCACACCATCACTGGGGCTCGCACAGCCCAGCTCCAGGTGGAGCTGTTGTTAGCTGTAGAGGGCAGTGTCACTGGCCCTCATATGGGATCCAAACCCGGGCCGCTGGCATCCCAAAACCAGCGCTTAACCAATGCGCCACTGGGCCGGCCCGCCAAAGATAAATTTTGAGCTTTCAAGCAAACATTAAAATTTTTGAAAACTTGTATCCATTACCATGAGCTTTACAGTTTCCTAATAAGAAAAGATTTTTCTGTTGATCAGTGATGATATATGATTTTTTTTTTTAAATATTGTGTAATGAAACATGTCATTATTGGAGAGATATACATTCTTCAGTGAAGCATTATCTCCCAAATGATCATTTCATGATGTTACAAAGTCATTCATGGGGTAAATGATCCCTGCAAAGTGCAATGGGTTTCAATGCAACAGAAAAGTTCACTTTTAAAAGTTTCACATTCCTCACTGCAATTAACCCTTGATTTCTTAATTAAAACTGTTCAGGTTTTGGTGTAATATCAAAGAAGGATATGCACAATTATCTGAAAAGGCTATTAAAATAGCCCTCCTTTGTCCAACTATATCTATTTAAGCCAGGTTTCCTTCATACAATTTAACCAAAACAACACATCACAATAGATTGAATGCAGAAGTAGATATGAAAATCCACCTGTCTTCCAATAAGCTAGGTTTGGTGTATGGTGTTTGTTTGTTTTGAATACTCAACAACGTTTAAAAGGGTCCTGAGAACCACTGCTTTTAGGACATTAAGACTTAATTCAATCAGGGAGCCTAGTAGAGAAAGGCTCTATGAGACAGCATGAAGACATTTACACACAGGCAATAGCCAGGTTTAAGTTTCTACAACAGGTAACAATGCTGGATTGTAATTCCACTCCTTTTTATTAGGACAAACTAAATATCACCTGAGTGATATTTGAGCACAATTCCCTTCCTCTTCCTCACCATCTCTCTGCTCTAAGGTCTTATTTGCTCACTAAATCACATCTATTTTACTTCTTATGTTCTCCCTTTCCAGCAGTATTTTGAAAACATCCCATCTATTTCTTCTTAAACGGTCCAATTACAGTCATGGAATTGCTCAGTTCTAAAATCACTAATTGTAATACTAAATTTGCCAGGGTTGGTTGGTCCCATACCCAACAATGACATATCTGAAATAAAGTCATTTTTACAAATTAGCTTTTTATAAAATGTCATTATTTGATAAGCATTCTCTCCCCTATTATGTGTGCATAAAAGCATAAACCCAAATGGATATGACACAAACACTATATTAGCATGTGGACTTTACATACTAGTCATTATACATTTTTTTTAAGTGGTACAAGAGACCATGCTAAACAAATGTGTCATTTTTCAGCACAATTTAATTAGTAGGAGTTACTTTCGTTAAAAAATTTCTCGTGGTGCAACTAAATGCAAAGCAAAGCAGTAGGATTTTAACCTAGTTTATCAAATAAATATACGAGCCCACAGTTCTTTAAACGGCTTTACCTAGGATAGTTTTTCAATACTATTTCCATTTTAGCCCTTTTATAGACACCTAAACTGAAAAACAAGTAAAACTGAGTTCCTCCCAATCAGATGTATTTGTTAACAATTAGATGTGCCTCCTACTTTTTTTTCAGTTGCAAAATCCTCAATAAAGTGTCCTCAACTACTTCGGATGATTAGCTTTGTATTAGACAAATAGCCTAATCTCTCTGTTCCTCAATTTCTCATCAGTAAGATGAAAAGTATGGGCTAGAAAACTACAAGGCCCTTTTCTAATTCTAAAAGTCTATGAGTCAATTAAAAATAACTGGACTTCCAAAATATTAAGACTACTGGAGAAGGGCAATAAGAAAACTTAACATGTATTTATATTTAAATCTAAAACTTTTTTTACCAATTTGATTTGGCAAGTATTCCCCGACTCTGAGGAGAGGGGGTTGAAGAGGTTCAAGTGGAAACGCTAATTCGACACTCTAGTGGTTGTATGTACGTTTACTATGACTTTTCCTTTCCCACCAAAACGGGGAAACACTAAGGCAGAACGGAAGCACAACAGGTAAGACTGGTCCTATCTGAACGCTTAATTCTATCTGTAATCACGCGCAAGGCGTCAACTTGACTTGACTTTTCTCCTTTTCCCCTGTACCTCCCGGGGCCGAAGTACGGGTGGCCAAATCACCTCGGTTCAAAGTCTATGGCATTTCAGAGCTGGCAAGAAAGGAACCAAGAAATCCAAGTGCCCAGAAGCGGCGAAGGGCTGGGATGGGGAAAGCAGAGCGCCCGGAGGCGTGGGAGGGATGCTGGGCGAGACGCTCGAACACCCGTTTCTCCCTCGACTCCCCACCCTTATCCAGGAGAGCCGGGTGAAAGGCCCCGGGAGAAAGCAGCAAAGGGTGGTGGGTGACAGGTTCCGGGCTCCAGGCTGCCCCGCCGGGCCCAGGCGCGCCCCGCCTAACCCAAGGCACCAAGAGGGCAGAGCGGGCACCACCTTTGAGACCCCCGCCCGCCCGCCAGCCGCCGCACAGCCGTCCCTCCCCAGCTTCCCTCTGAGGCCCGCGGTCCTTAGAGGAGCCGGGAGAAAGCAGCCCTGAAGTCGGTCCTTACCACAGTGTCCCCCTACGAGACCCTCGCCTGTCGCAGACTCGGCCTTGCAAAATGAGTCCTATCCGCCGAGCGAAAGCACCCGTGGCAGTGCAATCAACGCCGTTGCCGCCCCGCCTCCGGCCTCGGAGCACAACTCTGCGGGGTCAACATGGCTGGTGCCGCCTCTGCCACGTCAAGGGGGCGGGGCGTGAGGCGAGGGGGACGGGGACGGAGCGGAGAGGCGGGGCGGGGCGACGCGGCCAGGAAACAACGGGAGGGTGAGGACGCTGGCGGAATCGACCATGGGGTGGGGACGTGGAGAGAGAGATGGTGGTAAGGGACGGGAACCAAGCCGGAGGTGCAGGACGACTCGGCCTAGAAATTGAAGGGCGCGGTGCGGAAGCCGGCGAATCGGGGCTGGGGGAGGGAACAAGGAGGGCGGGGTGGAGAGGGGAAGGGGCAGGGCCACAGCCCGAGGGGCGGGGCGACGGAGACAAACCCGACGGAGGGACGTGGGTGGGGCGTGAGAGCTGGGCGGAGTTGGAGCTCCAGAGTGGGGCTGCGCAGCCTAGCGCCTCCCCCATTCCTGAAGCCATCGGGAATCCCACTTTCTGTGGGCCCCAGGGTGAATGGGAACTTCCGTCGCCACTCAGGCTCCTCTGCTCGTCAAGAGAAAAGGAGATGTCCTCTACGATATTGTCTCCTCTAGAGCCCTGATTGATTCCTAACTACAAAACATGTCTCCCCTTCAAAAACAAAGTGAGGGCCGGCACGGTGTTTAAGCGCTAGCTTGGGAAGCCAGGGACCCCGGTTCGGGTCCCACATATGAGGGCCAGTGACACTGCCCTCAATAAATAAATAAATAAAATAAAAGTTCTAAGAAAAAACAAAGTGAGAAGTTTGTTCTTTCACTTAGTTCAACAGCTATTTACTGAACATCTAATGTGTGGCCAGGCACTTTTGCAATGCTGGTGATACAAGGTAAGCAAAACAGGCCAACATTCCGGGCCTGAAAGAATTTACATACTATTTGTATTCCTAGTCAGCTTATCTCTTTCCTTCTACAGGGCCTCTGCCACCCTTACATACTTGCACACCAATCTTTGGCTGATTAATCTTAATACGTTTTCTTCTCTTTCCAAGAAAAGAACTGAGCAAAATGGTACACAAACAGGTTGGAAAGACATTTGAGCTTGGCCTCAGACCAACCCTAACCTTCAGGGAGGGGTTGCTCATGGAATTAATTTGCTGATATAACAATAGTTAAAATCTTGGAAAACTTAGCCCTATAAGCATTTTACAAAATAAGAGAAATGATTAAATCCTTGTTCTTCTAAGCTTATATTCATGAAAAATAAAATACACACCAAACATTTTTCTTTCTATAATGTGTATGCTAAGGTTGTTTTGTAAGGTAGAAGAGGATGAGTTTGCTTGTCAAAATTTTTTTTTTTAAGATTTTATTGGGGAATTGGGGGAGGGGAACAGCGTTGGGGAACCGGGGAAGGGGAACAGACAGGTTGCTGTCCTTTTGTTCTTCAGCCTAGTTGTGAAGGACGTTGCTTCACTGGCCCATGTTGGTATCATCATCATTGTGTTCTCGGGTGAGGCAGATCGGTCACTGGCCTCTGGATGGCAGCTCACAGCGGTTCTTGGCAGCTCACACTTGCTGCCGACCACTCACTGTAGCTTATGGCAGCCCAGTGCAGCAGGGGCTGCAGCTATGCCTTCCCAGGGACTCACAGCAGCCCAGCTCCAGGTGGAGCTGTTGTTCACCATCTTAGCTGTAGAGGGCAGTGTCACTGGCCCTCATATGTGGGATACGAACCAGGGCTGCTGGGATCCCAAACCAGCTCTTAACCAACACGCCACTCAGCCGGCCCCAAATTTTTAATACAGGCCTTTTGAGAGTTCTGAGCCTTGCCTCTGCTTGGGGCCCACTCAAACTCTTTGGAGGGTACTGTTTCTCCTAATAATGGCTTCCTGGCCCTTGCCCTGGGTCCCCTTGGGCCTTTTGAGCTTCCTTAGCTTGGACCACTCCAAACTCTTTGGAGTATACTTTCTCTTCCAATAATGGACCCTTGCGCCATCCTCTACTTTTTGGGCCCACTTCTATTTCTTTAAGGTGTACTATCTCTTCTAATAAAATTTAAAAAATAAAATAAAATAAAAATTTTTAATACAAACATGAAGGAATCAAAAGCCAAAATTTATAGAGGCCTGCAAATAAAGTGAACTCAGGGGCTAACTTAATGAGGATTCTTGACTGAAAGCACAGCAAGTAAATTGCTGTGGATCCAAGAAGAAGTTTGGTAAATAGACACAGATGAGAGGACCCTCAAGGAATCTGGAATTCAGTGAGGATAAATCTTTGGAAATTTTGTTCATTTCATGGTCCTCATTATGGCATCTTTTTCATCCAGCTCGGTTAAGACTAAGAAGTCATAATAGCTTTGTTTTCAGGTGAACAAAGGCTTTCATTCCCTATTACAGTGAAACAAATGTTAGGATGGATAACAAATTCATTTGTATCTGTCTTTATGTACTTTGAGATAAATGAGTTTAAGAGTTAAACCCTTAGATGTATCATCAGGATCTATTGTACCCATCTTTAGTTGTCTGGGCTTTTTTTTTTTTTTTCTAGTTCCATTTGTAAGAATTGATATTTCATGACTTTTATTCCTTCTTAGATGTCTTCCAAAGAACAAAGACAAATTCCATGGAATTTTGTTGCAGAGAGGACAGCTATCTTCTTTGCTTGCTCCTTAATATTGTAAAACATTTGTATTTTTAGTTTTATAAATGATCAATCCAAATAATTTTTAATTTCTAGGTTATCTATTTCCTTCCCATCATCTTTGTATATACAACTTCCACTAGCATTTGTTCACTTCAGAATCATATCAAGTAAAATTATCCAAATAAACATCATACAGGATGAAAAATACTGTAATATGTGCTCTTAGCAACACAAGATTGTCACAGTTTCTTCGTCTGGAAATGAAAATAACAATAATACCTACCACTTAGGATAACAACAAATTGAAATGATTAAAAGAAATCTATATAAAACATTTAGCCCTGAGAAAGAGAAAAGGAGCCTCTGAGAACCTAAAACTGGCCAAACTCTATCAACTGGGCCTACCTGTTGTTAGGAGCTGTCGTGGCATTCACAGTCAGGCCACGCTGTTCTCCTGTTGAATATAAACCATTTCATAGCACACCAACATCAGACAAGGCCACTCAGTGATGCTGAAGACTAAAGACAAAAAAACAAGACCACTCAGTAATCATATCTAAACTCAGACGAAATCAGAAAGATTGTCCAAACCACAGAATAATCACATACCTCCCTAACCTGGCTATTCTGACTGCTGCTTCTTTACCAATTAATACCATTAGTTTCCTTCTTTCTTGTACCTTCTATGTAAAAATTATTAAGATACATAATCAGAATTTGTCAAGTGCTCAGTCAGATGAGCTCGATAGAAAGCTGGGCTGCCAGATGTCAGATAAGGCAATTAAAGTAACAATGAGCCAAAATGGAAGTAACGGTAAAGCCTCTTGTTGAAATTGCATAAGCAAGAGTCTAAACCTGGTGAAAGCGCTGACTCCCCTTATTCCATCACTCCCATGGAATGGTACACTGTTTGAGGGTCAGGTGGGTGGGCACAAATGTGGAGGTCTGGAGATCTCTCACTGTTGAAGAAGGCCTGAACAAAAAGCTCCTGCAGATTTATAGAATGGGGATGGGGAGGTATTAGGAATGGAAAAATACTGGGCACTGATTCAGACTGAGAAAGTTTCCAGATAAGGAGACCTCCAAATGGAGACACCTGGGCTAGGAATGCAGCTATGCGTAAGAGCATGGCGGTCAGGGCCTGAGTCTTTGGCTGCAACTCCCTTCAAAGACTGCCATGCATGTGCTGGGTGCACCAAGTTGGGTGTGGGGAGGGCAGTTTTCCTGTGAAGCCTGCCAGGTAAAACCTTTGTAATGGCTTATAATCAGGCCTGAAAAAATCACGCATAGGTTTTTAACCAGGAGCCTTACTGCTCAGAATTATCCCCATTTCCTGACAGCAATGTTCCACCGTCCCCAAATCCCCTAACAAAGCTCAAATCCTATAATAAATATGTTAGTTCTAACACCCTCTCACTGAGACACCTCCCAGTTTCAGTAATCATGTGACTACAGGAGTGTTCCAGTGGTAAGAGGATGTTCCATAAGTATTAGCTATATACAGCTACATTTCTCAGAACCCTGTCTAGCAACATCCATCCCCTACCTTCTATGTATCAATCATACTGACCTTTTTTGAATTTTTTCAAACAACCTACTTCCTCCAGCAATAAGGCCTTGAACAAACTTTTTCCTCTACCTGCTGAGACTGAACATACAAATGGACAATGGCCAGACCATAATATAAAACTAGAACTCCGACTCACAGTCTGCAGTAACCATCCCAGGAAACCAAACTATTGTCCTACAGTAACTAGCCTGGGAAGCCACCCTTCTGTAAGTAGAACTTGTAGGAAGTCGGACTGGTATCTCCAGTAACAATCCAAGAGGCCAAACAATAATCCCTGTAATAACTGTCCCCAAATAGCCAGGACTTAGTTAATAATTGACAGATTTCCTAATTTTTTCCCCTGCTTCCAATTTAGGACCAACCGAAGAAAATCAAATATGCACCCCTAACTAATTTCATAGGATGTCCCACTTCTAGGTAGAATAGGGGTTCAGAGCATGCTACCCCAAAATATGCCACTTTGACATATTATTTTGAATTAAAGGTACTTGGAAAACAGCAGATGTAAGAAGGGTGTTCTGATCTTCCTTTTTCTTCCTAAGAGCAGGAGATAAACCTTCCATGTGAAAGGTGTACCTCCCTATACCAAGAGGTAAAACATTCTTACCATCAGAAATGGAGATTCAAGGCCAAAATAAAGCTATACCAAAAAACCTTATTAAAATAACCCTTATCTTCCTACTTTTCCACAATTAACTTCCCTAGCCCTGACCCCTTTGTCATGTTACATGTTCACAATTTATTATTCTTTGTCCAACCTAGTACATAAGCTTTAGGCCTTACCTTCTTTTGGTCTTGATTTTTCTTGTGAAGGCTTCCATGTACATGCAAAATAAATAAAATTTGTATGCTTTTTCTCCTGTTCATCTGTATTTCATCAGTTTAATTCTTAGGCCTAGCCAGGAGCCCTAAGAAGACAGAGGGAAAGTATTTTTACCTCCTTTACAGTAGCCCACCACCAGCTTCCCCATGCCAAGAGCCTCCAACCAGGGCATACCTCAAGTCTTCCCTTTTTTCCTACTCCTCTTTCTGCCTTTGAGTTCTTGCCAAAATTCAAGTAGCAGTTGTTGACTCCCTTTCTATAGCAAGCTCTGAATAAATGGCCTTTGCTTGTTCTCATTCCTTGGTCTTAATTTATTTCCCTATTGCAAGACTCCTCCCCATCCCACCCCCTGGAGACTTTCCTTCCCTCTAAGTCTGTTTCTTCCAAAATCAGTAACATTTTTAACCAAATAACTTCTAGTTTGAGTGCTGTGAGGCAGTGTCTTTCCATGTCTCCCAATTGTTTAGTAACCATTCTTACACAATAATTCTTTAGTTTTAACCTAAGTACTGTCCTCACTTTATTTATCTTCAATTAAGTTACATTCTGGTTTCTAAATCAATTACTAAAGGCAATGCTTTAAAAACAAACAAAACGCCTTAATCATAAACATAAGCATTAGAAATAAGTCAATTGTATTCACTCAGAGCTTGTTCAGAAAGATTGAGACATAATACTTTCAGTGTTCCTTGCAATTTGTGACCCAGCTTAAGTTAAACCATTTCTGCCTTGTTTTGCTCACGTGTAAAATGGAGACAATAGTACTTGCCTCACAAGATTGGCCCTAAGATTAATAATGGTGATTTCTGGCTGTTGGCATTAGCTTTATCCTTTGCACTACTTATATTTAAGCAAAGAGATCTTTCTGAGAAAAAAAAATGATGGCTACTCTAGGAGTGATATTCATTTCAGATAAATATAAAGTGATTTTTGAAATAGCCTAGCACAAGAAATTCCTCTGGAAAATTAGTTTTTCGTTCCTTCAGAGTCAAACCTGGGTTGAAATTGGCTCTTCCCCTTTGGGAGAAAGTCACAGTTGCAGTACTTAATCCCTCTTTCGGTCCATTTCTTCCCTTACAAAGCTAGTATAATACCACCTACTTCAAGGGCTGGCTGAGTGGCATGGTGGTTAAGCGCTGGCCTAGGAAGCCAGCGGCCCTGGTTCAGATCCCACATATGAGGGCCAGTGACACTGCCCTCAAAAAAAAAAAAAAATACCACCTATTTCAAAAGGTTGTAAAACTTAAATAAGGAAATGTATGTGACCTGTCTACCAGGATTTAAGAATTTAGAAAACTGATGAGGGCTAGATAGGATGGGGATGGGAGAAGGGGAAGGGACGAGGCAATATAAACTGATAACTACAATACTACTGCAGAGACTGAAGAGACAGTTTAGGGAATATAATCAATAAGGTTGTAAATATTCTTTTTTTAGGGGAACAGAAGGATGCATGTCCTTTTAGGGAGACCACTTCATGGACGGTGTAGTGGCCTTACCACTGCACTGTACATCTGAAGCTGCCGCTGAACAATATTATATGTCAACTATAATTTAACACATATATAGGCATAGGATGTGGAATATAGTGTAGGGATGGAGTCAATGGAATTGTAATAGATATGTATGATACCGGGTGTGGGGGGGCAGGAGAGGGGGGTGGGGGGAGTCACTTTGTAAGGGGTGAAAAAAATAACTATTGCATTGTTTTGTACATCTGTAACTAATAATAATAATAATAAAATAAAATAAATTAAAAAAATAAAAAACAGAATTTAGAGATCAATACATAATTACAGTAATATTGCTCATTAATTCAAAAAGCATTTAAGAATCCTTCGCTGCTAGGGATGCATAAAGGTTAGTAAGCCTCAGTCTTTACCCTTACATAGCCTTAGAAAACAGGGTAGAAAAGGGAACACGCAAAAACACCTCAGACCCATTCCTGCAAGGAACTAAATTCGCAGTCTTTTTTACACCACCGGAGCCTTAACCTTGAGACAATCAGCAGGTTTGCTCATGCGCAGTTACACCACCCTCCCCCCCCCCGCCTTGCCGCTCGCTCTGCTCTGCGCCAAAGGTGCCTACTTGTGCGCCTGCGCTGTGACCTAAACGTGGGACTGGCTGGATTGGAAACTATGGCGTGGGTACCAGCGGAGTCTGCAGTGGAAGAGTTGATGCCCCGGCTGTTGCCAGTGGATCCTTGTGACTTGACAGAAAGTTTCGATCCCTCCGTACCCCCGAGGACACCTCAGGAATACTTGAAGCGGGTCCAGTGAGTGATTTGGCCTGTGCGGGTGGGCTGTTCATCCTTCCTGCTCCAGAGCACAGAGTCCAGTGCTTTGCTCGACCCCTAGGTGTGGTAAAGCCCCGCCTCTGTTACTGTCCCCAGCCTCTTGCGAGTTCGGGTCTGAGCAAGATCACCTGATCACATTTTTTCCGCGGACGTGTTTCTATGAACTTCATTATATTAAACTTGATTACCCATGGCAAGATGTGTGCTCGTAGATTTCCTTGCTTTCAATCTAGATAATTTCAGAAATATATTGATCAATT
This sequence comes from Aselliscus stoliczkanus, assembly GCA_033961575.1. NCBI lineage: Eukaryota > Metazoa > Chordata > Mammalia > Chiroptera > Hipposideridae > Aselliscus > Aselliscus stoliczkanus. The sequence continues at coordinate 72,250,979 of CM066732.1, read as the reverse complement.
TCAATTCTTAACTTCTTTTTTCTGATTTCATAATAAACTATAGAAATGGATAGTTTGTTTAACTGCACATGAATAAAACACAATAGTAATTACATTTCTTGCATTTATTACCTATTTATAGGATCGAAGCAGCTCAATGTCCAGATGTTGTGGTAGCTCAAATTGATCCAAAGAAGTTGAAAAGGAAGCAAAGTGTGAACATTTCCGTGAGTTTTATTACCCATCAGGGGACTGTTTTACCACTACAAATTAAAAGACCAGAGCTATTCGTATAATATTCAGCAGTATCAATTACGATGTAGGTAAGATTTCACTGCCCCTACGAAGTCAGACATTTGCTTGTACTTTTTCCCCTTCAAGGACAGTTGGCATTTACTGCCGCCAAAGAGGTTTTCAGTAACCCTGGCATTCATGGAGATTTGCTCTTCATACTTTCAGGACATGATCCAATCCTAAAGAAGTCTTTAAATAGGTTGGCTGTGCTATCCTTTATTTTGAAGTAACTTTTTTCCAGTTGTCTTCATAGTTATTATTGGACTGTTTAATCTTAGTGCAGTTTGCATGTTCTGATTTTGTTTGTGTTTTGGTTTTTAAGACTTAGAAACCCAAATATCTTACACCTTTTTAGCTACCTTCACACTGGGAACATTTTCATTCATTTACCCAGTACATTTTTTACTAAGCAACTAGGTTGTGCCAGACACTGGAAATACAACAGAGGATGAAACAGAAAAGGTCCCTACCCTTGTAGAGTTTACAGGAGAATGTAAACAAGGAGAATAAATAACAAGAAGAGCTACTTTTTTTTTTTCAGGTAGATTATCACAGAAGGTCTCTCCCAGGAGGCATTATTTAATTTAAAGTCAAAGGAAGCAGCAGTTTTAAATTGCGATAATTCCTTTTCCTTTTATGTTCTAAGTAATTCCTTTATCAGATGTTTATAATTAGGAAATTTTAATGTTTCATGTAATTCCTTTTCAGAAGTTTTTAGTTGATGGAAGATGATGTCTTATATACCTGGCTTTAAAAAGTGACTTCACAGGCAGTTCGTTAGCTTAGGTGGTTAGAGTGCAGTGCTCATAACACCAAGGTTGCCGGTTCAATCCCCACATGGGCCACTGAGATGCACCCTTCACAACATGAGCCACTGAGATGTGCCCTTCACAACTAGATTGAAAAGAACTGCTTGACTTGGAGCTGATGGGTCCTGGAAAAACACACTGTTCCCCAATAAAGTTTAAGAAAAAAAAAGTGACCTCACAAAGTTTTATTTCAAGGCAATATGTGATCAGATGTGAACTGTGTGTTGTTTTAGGAAAAAGAAGACCTTTTAAAGTTAAATGTCTTAAATTATTTGAGTACATTCTGACTATATAAAAATTCTTTATTTGAGATATATCTCTTCTTTTATTTCAAACTGTTTTTGCTTTATGGAAAGGTAGGACTAGATTGTATCTTCAGGGCTCATATCATTTAGATTTCCTAGAAACTACAACTATAAACCATTCCAGATTGCTCTTATTAAAGTGACTCTAAGGATCTTTTCCTAAGTTTTAAACTCAGACATAAATAGTAAAATGAAATGCCTGCTTTTTTGCATGAGCAAGAAATACTTTATCTTTCTTGTACAGTCTTAATCATTTACTTTTGTCACTGTTCATGTTGATTTTACTTGGCAGAGGCATGAGGTTCTAGTTATAACACTAACATTGATTGTAACAATTATGAACTGATCTCTAGGTTACAGGATGCCAACCTGCTCCTGAAGGATATTCCCCCACACTTCAGTGGCAACAGCAGCAAGTGGCACAGTTTTCAATTATTCGACAGGTAAGTGACCTTAATCATTTAATCAAATTAAACCCCATCCTGCCCTCCCTCAGATTTGTTTCTTTTCTTAGACTTTAGTTGGAAAAATAAGATTCATTATTCTGAAGAATAAAGAAAAGAATATTTAAGAATCAATTACCAAAGTATTATTATAATGATTAGACATAATACAGTTTGAAGCATATTTTCCAAGTTGTAGAATTGTTAGAATGTTGTGCAAAAGAAATGTTGTGATTTCTTTTCAGTTATCCATTCTCTGAAGATCACTGTCTAACTGTTCTTCCTTTAGAATGTGAACAGACATAGAAGTCACTGGAAATCACAACAGCTGGATAGTAACGTGACCATGGTATGTGTGTAAGTTTCTCTATTTAAGTTATACAGTGTATACCTATTTGAAGTTGTCCATATTTAATTCCTATCTTTAAAAATTACTTACCTAGTCCATATTATTTTCATTCTCTCCCATCTACCATTAATAATAACAATTTCATTATGTTAGTTGCCTTAAAAGTATAGAGTCAGCCATGCAAGTTTTTATTTTTATGACAGTTTTAATCCATAGCAACTTGAGAGACTTTGCATGGGTAATTGTTAGGCCTCTACACGCTTTAAAGGGTTCTTCTAGACAATTGTTTTTAGGAAATAAATACATTTTCAGTATTTACAAAAAGATTGAATCAAGGCTTATTGGATTTTCCTGATGAGAGAATGGTGCCAAAACCAGTGACTTTTTACTGAAGCCTGTCATGCACACTAGAAAGTAGTATTTCCTACATTTTATCAGCTTAGATATAATATTAAGCTCTTCAATAGATACGTTATATCTGGACCACTGAATGGAAAAGGGAGTTTAGAAGAGATGAATACACTGTTCTAGGGCAGAACTGTTTTTGTTGGGTTTTTGTCTGTGAGAGTTCTTTTATTTTTGTTTTTTACATTTCCCTCTTTTTAAAATTTACTTTTCAGTTATAACGTACAATATTATATTAATTTTGGGTATACTCCAGGGCAATACTTTTAATCTTTTAGGGAGTCTTATTTTTTCTGAGAAATAAAAGAAAGCTGTTTATCTTCAGAGGGAAAAAAATGTGCCTATGCACACTATTTTGCTTACAGTTTCAGGTATTTAATAGATTTCAGATTTTAGAAGCTTCCTCTAGGCAATGCTTCTTAACATCTTTTACTTGGTGACACATTGGGATAAATGAGGCTGCTTGCATCTTGCGTAGTCTTCCTGAGACTACCAGCTGAAAGCTGAGAGATTTAATATATGGCCTCTCTGTGTGCTTTTCCATACCAGTTGGAAGCTCTGCTCTAGGAAAAGTATGAAAGGAACTGACATCACTTGCCCAAGGCCATTTAACTCATAAAAGGTATAGCTGGGAGCCATTGAAGTTTGTCTGACTCTAAAGCCTTTCGCTGTGCTGTGAGGCCTCTTAGTGAGAAGGGAGGTGGGGAGGGAAGTAGATTTTTTTTTTTCTTGCTCGATGTAAGGACTTTAGGTACATACATGCTTACTAAATCAAAAAGAAAACGCATCAGTAACATTGTGATGATATAATTTTGTCAGACATGGAAATGACCAAACATAATTGATTCAATACTTTTTGATCCACAAAAACTGGAATATTATGTAACAATTAACCTGGCAAATGTAAACATTATTAAAATAATAAAACGAAAAATTTTAAAAGCACACTCTGGTGTCAACTATGTAAATATAAACATTTATTGATTTATCCAAATATTTTAAGCACCTGCTATATTTCATAACCAGGATATTCAGTGCTACCTAAAGCAGAGTCTTTGAGCTAATGGAGTAATGGGAAAAGATAGATACATTGTTCCAGGACAATAGGTTTTAACCCTTAAGAGTCATGTATTCACCCTGAGAATCTAATGAAAGCTATCCTCAGAGGGAAAAACTTCACCTTTGCAAAGGAATTTGCAAGGTGATGTGTACAAATAAAAATTATTTTGAATGCTTCTCCCCACTGGTCCTGCTTTTTCCATCCTGTGATGCAGAATTAATTTTTCCTTCTTTGACTGGACAGCCCATCAAGCGTGTGAAGTATGTAATCATGTCTCCTATCCTAGAATAAACATCCTTCATTCTTGTAAGCATTCTTCGTGTGGTTTTTTTCCCCCCATACTAATTTCCATCTTTATCATCCTTTTTGAACACACCCTTGTTTGTCAGTGTCCATTAAAGTGTGATCCAAACTAAATATATCCCACATATAGTGTGACCACTTGGGACTATATTAGTTTCCTAGGGTTGCCATAGCAAAATACCACCAACTGGCTAGCTTAACAAATAGTAATTTCTTTTCTTTTTCCTTTTTTTTTTTTTTTGAGGGCAGTGTCACTGGCCCTCATATGTGGGACTGAACCGGGGCTGCTGGCTTCCTAAGCCAGCGCTGAACCACCGCGCCACTCGGCCGGCCCTTAATTTATTTTCTTATAATTCTTTAGGCTAGAAGTCTAAGATCAAAGTGTCAGCAGGTTTGGTTTCTCCTGTGGCCTCTCTCTCTCTCTTTGGCTTGCAGATGGCCGCCTTCTCAGCGTGTCCTCACATGGGCTTTCCTCTGTGCACGCACATCCTTAGTGTCTCTCTGTGTCCAAATTTCCTCCTCTTATAAGGATACTGGTCAGATTGGATTTGGGCACCCTCTTTAGCCTCATTTCTCCTGAATCAGCTCTATAAAGACCCAGTCTCTAAGCGCAGTCACAATCTGAGGACTGGGGGTTAGGACTTCAACATATGAATTTTGGGGGGACATAATTCATTCCATAACAGGCACTACATCTTTGTGTTGAGGCGGTGGGAATATGGAGGAATCCTCATTTCTTTTTTCACAGCTCAGTGTTTAAAAATATACATAGAAATAACTAAGTTTGGTTTGTTTATTTTTTTTTTAGCCAAAATCTGAAGATGAAGAAGGCTGGAAAAAATTTTGCCTGGGTGAAAGGATATGTGCTGAAGGGGCTGTTGGACCAACTAAAAACGAAAGTCCTGGAATAGATTATATACAAGTAGGTGATAAATGGATAAACAAAACAAAGTATCCTAATGTTGGTACATCATTTAGTATAAAGGGTCAGCAAACTACAGCCTGGGCCAGATCCAGCCCACAGCCTGTTTTTGTGCAGCTCATGAGCTAAGAATGGTTTTCCAGTTTTTGTTTGTTTGTTTTTTAATTTTAATAATATGTTTTACTTAACCCAATAAATCTAAAATATCATTTCAATATGTAATCAGTGTAAAACTCATTAATGAGATATAACCCATTCTTTGAAATCTGATGTGTGGTAAACACTTATAGCACAACTCAGTTTAGACTTAAGTACATTCCAAGTGCTGAATAGTGACATTTGGCGAGAGCTACTGTACTGGACAGTCAGCATTATGTTATAGGTCATTGTATCCTTGTCTGTCCTCTGGTTCAGTGATGCATTTTTTTTTTAATTTATTTTTTACAACACTGCAATAGTATACCTTTTACCTTTCAAAGTGACAACCCCCTCCCCCAATCTGCCACCCCGCTCCCCCCATATCATACATATCTATTACAACTCCCCTGACTCCACTCCTACACTGTACTCCTCATTCCAGTGACTATATATATATATATATTCAGTCACAGTTGACATTCTATATTATACAACATCAGCTTCAGGTATACAGTGCAGTGATCAAGCCTCTTTTCATGTTTTTAAAGCATAAAAAACAAACTAATAATATATGACTATGACAGTGTGTGGCCTGTAATATTTCATTTGGCTGCCGACAGAAAATGTTTGCCAATCTTGACTTAGTTTATTTATTACCTCTTTAACATAAAAATTGTCATCCCAGTCTCTAAAACAATGTACTATGACGTATTTAGGTTGGCTTCACATCTCTTATGTTTAAAGCTGTACAATAGTTTTGTGACTTAGATAGGATTTGGTTTTTGTTTCATGATTAGGCTTGGGTTGGACAATGAGTGATGAGTAGTCAGGGAAACAGGAAAACATGACAATTGGAGAGCTACTTAAAAATGCTTAGTAAATTGCATATTCTCAAGATAAAATGTTGAGTGTATATTTAAATTTCATATGGATTTATTTTAATCATAAATTATGTGGGCAACTCCTTAGTGTCCAGGATTCATATGCCGTCAAGTTTGCAGATGTATTTATGGAACCTTCTACATACATCTGCATTACTGCTAACTCCCCATATTATGTTGTTCTGTTCTGTTGAATAGGTATTTATTGTTTGCTATATTGTAGCACATTGTGTTTTTCCTATTTAAAACTAACTTATCCAGATTTTTTAGCTCCAAAAATCATTCAAAAGACCAAGAATCCAATTTAAAAAAACCAAACAGTCAAAGCATGTGAATAGACATCTCACTGAAAGGAAATACACATTGTACTTATATAAGAAGATACACAAACTCACTTGTAATGGAAATGTAATATAGCTACACTAAACTGCTATTTTTTCAGGTAATATGTTGGCAAAGAAAGCCCTATATACTATGTTGATGAGGGCTGAGGAAACAGGCACCGTTATACAGGTGGGGGAAGTGGAAATAGATTCAGATCTCTAGGGGAGCTAATCTGGCACTGTTTTCTATACAACCTATTTTTCTTTTGGGATAATCCCTAATGTATGTTACATTTCAAAAATATGTTTTAATTTAATCGAGAATTAAAATTTATTTATTTAGCTAGTTGTTAATATATATAAGCAATATATACCACGTGATAGAACCATTTAAAGATGCAAGAGTTTAATGCACATATTCCTTTTTTTTTTTAAAGATTTTATTGAGGAATTGGGGAGGGAACAGCGTTGGGGAATCAGGGAAGGGGAACAGACAAGTTGCTGTCCTTTTTGTTCTTCAGTCTAGTTGTGGAGGACGTCCCATCACTGGCTCATACTGGTATTATCATTGTGCTCCTCCCAGGTGAGGCAGTCACTCACTAGCCATTGGATGGCGGCTCACAGCCACTCACACTGGCTGCTGGCCACTCATGGTATCCCACTGCTGCACTGCTGCAGTCTACACAGTTGCTGGCAACTCATGTCAGCCCAGCTCCAGATCGAGCTATGTTGTTCACCAACTTAGCTCAAGAGGGAGCAGCGTCACTGGCCCTCATGTGCAATCTGAACCCGGGCCCTGCTACTCAGAGCTGGCATCCCAAGCCAATTCTTAACCAACGCTCCACTCGGCCGGCCCTAATGTATACATTCTTAAGTTTCTCACAAGTTAGTGCTGTTTTCATAATAAAGGCTCCTAACATTAAACGCCAAATAGCTAGGTAAAAATTGAATCAGATTAGGTTTGAAAAAAGTCATTCTAATTCAAATGCCCTAATTCCTGAAAATGTTATCTTTTGCTGAAGATTTTCCAAAAGGATCACACATTAATGTCATAGCATCAATAGTATCAGTATCGTTTTTAAAAATTTCATACTTTAACATTTTAATTACTAAAATCATTCTTTGTTTTTAAATTTACATATTCAAATTTCAAGTATTATTTTCTTGGCCATTACCAATGTAATAATTCATGGAACATTTATTGTAATGGGCAATGAAGGAATTTTGTTTCATCCATTCTTTATTTCTAAATAACAGTGTAATGAGTAATTCACCCAGTTTGAAAAAAAAAAAAATATGAAGCGCCCCCCCCCCCTTAATAATACCATTTAGTAAATTTCAATCTCCTTTTTCTTTCAGATTGGTTTTCCTCCCTTGCTTAGTATTGTTAGCAGAATGAATCAGGTAAAGTCCATCTAATAATAAGAATATATGCATTCTTTTGTTTGCAATGTGTGCGAAAGTATTTGAATACATTTACTGAGTATTTACAGTATGCAAGACCCTGTCTTAAGCTCTTTAATAACAGTTCTTATTTAATCCTTACTGCAACCCTATATAGGGAGTTGTTATTAATATCCTTATTTTAGAGATGAGGAAATAAAGCCAGAGGTTAAGTAACTTGCAGGTAGTTTTTCAGCAAGTTTTAATGGCAACACTGGGAACAATCCCAGGTTGACCTAATTCTAGAACTGATGCTTTTCATCATGGTCCTAAACTATTCAGTTGTGTACTGGTCAGTTCGAAGTCTTAGATTCTGGGGTTTGAAGTAAACATTAAGGTTAGATCACTATTTCTAGTTCCAGATATCCTGTATATCTCATGAAGAATGAAATGCAGTGAGCCATGAACAATGCAGAGGTTAGGGACACTGACCCCCCACACAGTCAAACATTCATATGTAACTTTTGACTCCCCTGGAACTTAATTTAAGTACTACATAAATTTCTTAGGTAAAAGGGGGAGAAATATGGACTTTGGTTCAGTTTTTTAGTATTAGGAACTCTGTTATCTACTTAAAGAGCAAATAAAAACTGATGGTTTTTGTCTTCAGATTGGATACCCTTGGAAGATACCTTTTTTTTTGTCATACTCTTGTAAATCATATACTTGCTGACAGTTTCACTTACTTAACCATTTGCATTAAGATAACTATAGTGGTCATACTAAATTTGATAAGAGTGGGGTTTTTTAAGTGTCCAACTATATTTGAGTAAGCCAGAGAACATTTTCAACAGTTTGATAAATTCTAGCTGTGTAGTTTTAAAACATCTTTTTCTAGCTAACTTTATATTTGTATTTTGTGTTAATGAAAATAATCTGAATGTATTTATGCAAAGACTTTTAGGAGCACATGGAATTCTTCAAGTAGTTATAAACTAAATTAGTAGCTTCAAACTAAATCCTAGGATTTAAACTAAGGTATTGATACTTGAAAGTGTATAAAAATATTTGTCTTAAAAGCCTCATCCCACTGAGTGAACCATCTAATCAAATTACTAGATAAAATCACAGTTTGCTCTGGAAGTCTAAAGAATGGGGCCACTTTAAACGTCAGAGTTGCTTTTTAACTAAACTTAATGAAACTCTTATTGAATTTGTCAGTATTTTATTACTGATACATTTCTTCCACCTCCTTCCCCTTTTTTAGGCAACAGTAACCAGTGTCTTAGAATATCTGAGTAATTGGTTTGGAGAAAGAGACTTTACTCCAGAATTGGTAATATTACATCTTTTTATTCTCATAATGAAGACAAATATATATAATACTTATATACTTATATATGAGAGATGACTCTACAGTATTTATAGATATGTATGTATAATATATATATATATATGTTTTAACTATGTGTAATGCAAACTATGTTTATTCTAGTGAAATTAGGAATTTACACAAGAACATAAATCAACATAGTACTTATTTCACTGAGAAAGTCTTGCTTTGGGAAAAAAAGTGTCACATAAACAGTTGATTACTATCCTGGGACAAGCTTTGCAGACTGGTAACAAACAGCTCACAGACCGGCAGCCAATATGCAGACCCCATTTTGAGTGGCATTGGCTTAAAGAAGTTTGAAATGCATTTTCTAAAATGGCCTTGAAATCTGATTCACAAAAGCATATCAGAAATAATAATGGCAAGCACTTTGTGTCAGGCATTGTTCTAAGGACTTTGAATATAACTCCTTGAATCCTCTAATGACCTATGAAAGAATTATTTCCGTCTTACAGATAAGGAAACTGGAGCATATAGGGATTCAGTAACTTGCTTAAGGTCACTCAGATTGTAATTGGCAGAGCTGAGACTCATGCTTAGGCAATCTGACTATACTCTTTAACAAGCATGCTACACCGCCCCACTGTTTTATTGTTTTATAGTCACAGCTCATTTTTCACCTTCAAAAATTGGGTAATTTGGGTGGACATTATATAAAAAAATTATCTACTTAATCCCCTAATAAGTTTTATCATCTAAAGTTAGATTTAATTTTTTAGAAACAAATATTTTTCACATCTGAATATATTTGCAGAAGAGTGTATCTGAGGCTTCAACACCCTGTGAAAGCATAAGATACAATCTCTACCCTCCAGAAGCTTATTGTCAGCTGGGAGAAACACATAAACCGACACTGCAGAACAGTGTGTAAGATTCCCAGCCTGCCACTCAAACAAGTGGCTTAGATAAGGCTCTTCCATAAGTAGAATGCCTGTATTCTTTATCACTAGATTTTCAGTTTAGATTTTTATATTTTCTTTCTTCTAAATCTCTACTGTATAACATATACTTTTTAAGGGGAAAAAAGTCATGTTTAAATCACCATTTCTGGTTCAGTGATCCTACCTATCTTTTTCAGTGATCCTACATATCTTTTACATAGTTATAATTAATGTATATAGTCTGGTTTTTCTGGCTCATATTTCATATATGCATTTCTATATGATAATGGAATTCACATAATTGCCATTGTCTTAATAGCTCATAGTTTACTTTGATTCTCTCATTATTGACTATTTGGGTTCTTCCTTATATTTTATAATCATGACTAAATGATAAGCATTTATACTAATTTCTTAGGATATTTCTAGAGTAGAATTATTGGATCAAGGATTTATAAGTCTTTGTTACATTCTGCCAGATTGCTTTCAGAAGAAATGAATGGGTTTATAGTGCATCAGCAATGGAGGCTTAAAGTTAGTTCTCTTCCCTGCAAATCCTACCTTAAGTAGAACCATATGAAACGGCCATTTCTGGAAGTTAAAAACATTTGATTATCAGTAATTCCATATGGTTCACTCTAACATTTTATGTTTCTCAAATTTAGGGAATTTATAGTAGTACTTCACAGTAAATGTAATTTACATTTCTTTCAATATCAGTGAAACAATATTGTTCCCATGTATTGGTATATTAGCTATACCTTCAATAGATAACTTGTTCATATTCTTAGGCTACTTAATTCACTGGAATCTAGATATTAAACTTTAAATTTTAGATCAGTTCTGTCAGTATTTTTATCAGTATTATTTATCTGATCTGTTTTCCGTCTCTTCCTTTAACAGTCATTTTTAACTCTTTGTTGTAAGATTTTTTGGAATTTAAAAAAAAATCTTACAAAGATTACTTACTAAAGAGGGTGATAAGTTTAGTTTGGCTTTTATTAATCAGTGAAAATATTTTTCTAAAAAGTGTAGCTATGGAACCATTGAAGTGTTTCTGAACCACACAACTGATTTACTAAATTTTAACCTGATTAATCCTTTGAGTTTTGAGTAATTTGTCTCTTAGATCAACAGTATTGAATTTTCCTATCCAAGTAACCATACCATCAGAACTCTAGTATTGAGAATATCAGTGTTTTAAAGTAAAAACCTGTGTCACAGGACGTTTGCATACCCATAAACTAGCAAAATGAAAAAGGGACCTTTTTAACATTACTTGTTATTACTTGTCTGTTTTTTGAGAAATACAGCCTTATTTTATTATCCAAGTGTGAAGCTATTGAAGAAGCTTTTTGGCCCTTGATTTTGGATTTTGCTTTTATCATTTAGTCTTGTCACAGTGTACTCACTAACTTTGAGGAAAGGGAACTTTTCAGCATAGATACATCGTAGATAATCGGTAGAGGTTTAAATAACCTCTAAGTGTGGAGACCGTTTGAATGCCTGAATACTAATTGTACATAGTAAATATAGGTCTGAAAATTTGAGTCAAGCTGAAATGTCTAATAGCTTTTTTAATGTAGAAGAAAATTTTGCTCACTGTTTGTAAAAGAAACCTGGTTATGGATCTTTTTGTTTAAGAAAAATTCTCATTGATTTGTGTGGTTCCTTGAGGACCTAACTTTGTGTATTGTATAAATTGTTATTTAAAGTTTGTTCTAATTGTCATCATGTTTCTCCAAAGTGATACCTTGCTCAGAATAAACTCAGTCATATACACTGATGAAAATATAATTTGATATGTTTCTGAGGTATAATTTAGTGATTATATCTCAGAAACTTTTATGCTCATATGTACCCTTTGACACCACCATTTCATGTCTAAGAATTTAGCCCAAAAAATCAGGGATGCTCTAAAACTTCTGTTCAAGAATATTTATCACACTATTTTTTTATTACATCAGCAACAAATTAAACATCCTGATTGCTCAACAATAGGAAATTGGTTAAGTAAATTATGGTACATCCAGAATGGAACATTCATTCCACAAATATTTAAATTAAGCTCCTCTTGTGTTCTAACTCTTGACTGGTTTTGGGGGGTATAATATCTATCATTATACTCTCACAGTATTTAGGTAAAGAAAGAATAAACTAGCAGCTACAGGAAAGTGTGATAAGTGCTTGGTTAAAAAATAGTATTTATATTAGCGCCATGTTGAAACTAACATCTCTTGTTCATCAAATTTAACATCATGGTAAATGTTTTTTTGTTTTTGTTTTGAGAGCAGTGTCACTGGCCCTCACATGTGGGACCCGAACCGGGGCCACTGGCTTCCCAGGCCAGCGCTTAACCACCACGCCACTTGGCTGGCCCCTGGGAAATGTTTATTATGTGTTACAAGTAAAAAAGATGGCTACATAGTTTTGTTACCTTATTAATATTATTACAGTGATGAAACTTTGTTTTTAAAAACTGTATGTCCATATAGGAAAAACATGAACATTTAAAAAATTAGCACAAAGTTTATCTGAATGGTGGAATTGCAGTTTCATTTTTCCTTTGTGCTTTGTGTATTCTTTAGTTTTTCTGCATTAAGTATATATATTTTTGTAATTGAAAAGAAAAACCCCTTTTAAAAGGGGATGGGAATAAATTTAGCTTGCCATGGTATTTATAGTATCAAAACAATTCCTTTGTATAGAGCCTGGGAAAGAGTTATAAAATTATAAAATGATTTGTGTACCTGTCTATAGAGGGCAAAGAAAACAATGTATCTTAATTTTTACAAGGATGTTTACAGATCTTAATGTAGTTTCCTACCTGTGAATCAGGGCTTTAATTGTAATAAGAATCTCCAAAATGAACTCTTTGGGGGTAAAAATATTTTGAAGTATCTAATGTTCTGTATCTATAGTTAGAAGATACAAAAGATATCACCTGGCTTTTTTGTCTGTATCCAAACATAATATAGCCAAATGTTCTGTGAATTTATTCATAGCAAATAACCAGACACAACATTGGACATTTAAAAAAATAAGTTAAAACATGTGGTACAATATTTGCCTACTTATTACTTTTTTAAATTCTATTTAGGGAAGATGGCTTTATGCTTTATTGGCTTGTCTTGAAAAACCTTTATTACCTGAGGCTCACTCACTGATTCGGCAGCTTGCAAGAAGGTGCTCTGAAGTGAGGCTCTTAGTGGTAAGTTGCAATACGGTGATAAAGAAGGATTCCAATGAGATAAGAAAATTTTTATTAGTCAGAATTCCTTTTGGCTACATAATAGAAAGCCCAAAATAACAGTAGCTTAAACAAAATGGAAATTTTTCTCACATACAGAAAGCTGATCAGAGTTAAGATGGCAGTAACCCAGGCCTTCGAGTCCTGCCATCCTCTAGCTCACCCCACCATCCAAGGCAGCTACTGGAGCTTTTGCCGTTATATTTCATTACAAGCCCTTGGAAAGAAGAACAGAAGGCCCTCTCCTTTCAAGAGCCTCCCCAGAGATTCCACTGCACATCTGGCTTTCTATAGCTTATTGGCCAGAATTTAGTCACATGGCCATAAGAAACTATGGGAAATGTTTACTTTCAGCTGGGTGGCAGTGCCCAGCTAAAAATGAGTGTCAGTTGCTAATAGTAAGGGAAGACAAGAAGCTGGAGTGGTCAACTAGCAGTCTCCGGCCCAATGATTGTTTTGACTGTCTCCAATCAGACCCTTCCTCCAATTCATACCTGCAACATTACAATATATGTAAATTAAGCCAGGTTAAGCCCATTTCTGATTTTTTTTTTCATCGCTCCTTTCCCTTCCGCAAAATGTATACTTCTTGTTCTCCATTGACTACTCCAAGGTACTTGTTTTTCCACTTTTTTTTTTTTTTTTTTAAGATTTTATTGGGGAATTGGCAAAGGGGAACAACGTTGGGGATCGGGGAAGGGGAACAGACAAGTCGCCGTCCCCTCGTTCCCCAGTCCAGCTGCGGAGGATGTTGCCTCACTGTTGGCATCGTCATTGCGCTCCTCCCGGACGAGGCAGATCGGTCGCTGGCCTCCGGATGCCGCCCACCGCAGCCATTGGCAGCTCACTCCTGGCTGCCAGCCGCTCACGCCAGCCACGCGCCACTCACTGCAGCCCATGGCAGCCCACTGCAGCAGGGGCTGCAGCCCACACCATCACCGGGGCTCGCACAGCCCAGCTCCAGGTGGAGCCGCTGTTAGCTGTAGAGGGCAGTGTCACCGGCCCTCACGTGGGATCCGAACCGGGGCCGCTGGCATCCCAAAACCAGCGCTTAACCAATGCGCCACTCAGCCGGCCCATTCCACTTTTTTAATTATTAGTTTCAGGTGTATAAAACAACATAATGATTAGATATTTATTTACACACCTCACAAAGTGATAGCCCCTTCAAGTCTACTATTCACTTGACACTGTACAGAGCTATTAAAATACTATTGACTACATTCCCTATGCTGTAGTTTACATCCCAGGACTATATATTTTTTAAAATTATAGTTGACATTATTATTTTATATTGGTTTCCGGTGTACAGTGCAGTGATTGGGCATTTATATAATTTATGAAGTGATCCCCCCAATGAGTCAAGTACCCACCTGACAGCACACATAGTTTTTGCAACATGATTGACTATATTCCCCATACTGAATTTCATATCCCTGTGACTATTTTCTGACTACCAGTTTGTACTTCCTAATCCCTTCACCTTTTTCACCCTTCCTCCCAACCACCCTCCCATCTAACAACCATCTTTGTTCTCTGTATCTCTGAGTCTATTTGTTTTGTTTGTTCGTTTATTCTGTTCTTTAGATTCCACATATAAGTGAAATCATGCTATTTGTCTTTCTCCTCTGACTTATTTCACTTAGCCTAATATTCTGTAGGTCCATTCATGTTGTTGCAAATGGTAAGATTTCATTCTTTATATGGCAGAGTAACACTCCATTGTGTATGTATGTATGTGTATATATATCACAGTTTCTTTATCCAGTCAATTGATGGGGATTTTGGTTGCTTCCATATCTTGGCTATTATGACTAGTGCTGCAGTAAACATAGGGGTGCATGTATTTTTTCAAATTAGTATTTTGGCTTTCTCTTCATTAAATAACCATAATATGGCCCAAACTAACTTAGATGGCCTGTACTCCAAGCAAAATGTACTTGCTACTCACTAAATATTTCCTATGCTTTGATCCTACTTTATTCCCTCTGCAGAAAAGCCTTTTTCCTCTCTTCCAGTCTGCATGTAAATACCATCTACTTTTCACAGTTTGACTCTCATTCCACAATTTCTATGATACTTTCCCTTATCCTAACAACTAAAAAGAATCTATCCATCCTCTGTTTTCCCAGTGTACTTTGTATGTTTTTTATGACACTTCACACATTTTTCCTTTCATTAAAGCTAATATGTGGATATGTCCTCTTCTATGCTATTAGCAGGTAATATGTTTTATTCAGCTTTGTTCCATATAGTACTTACACACAGACCAACTGAGTACAGTTATATCATGGACGTATGTCCCAAGTTCGAATTAATATATGATATGTCTGTTATAACATTACTCAATATATTGTGACTATTCCTTGAAATGTATAAAAATAAATTTCATACTCTAGAAGTCTATTTCCAGGTATCTTAGGTCTGTCATTTTAACAGATATTTAAAGTAAACCTTCTAAAATGTATAGTTCAGGAACTACTTCCATCATAATTGAGAACCCTGATCTGGAATATTTTCTGGTATGTTTTATGCCTGTGAAGCCAGGATTTCACTCCTTCTCAATTGTAAGTTCCTTAAAATAATATAGTTTTATATACACTCTTTTCATTACTGTCCAGTTAGGGCACAGGATTTCCTTGCTGCTCTACTTGGAACTAGGGAAAAAAATTCTCCCAAGTTATCTTCCTTAGATCCCTCAATTCTTATTTTTTTCCTGTTCAGGCTATTTCTTTAAAAGATGATCTTAGATATTTGTTGAGGGATCATTAACTCTACAGTTCTCTCCTTTTTCTTTGAGGTTTTCTATTTCTATGTGATTCTTATTATCATCTAATAAAAATTACATGTTTTGCATCTTAAAAGGAAACTTGTTTCAAAGATATTGTGGGGAACAGATTGCGTTTTGAGTTCTGCCACATGTGGTTTCCTTCCTTTTTTTTTTTTTTTTTTTTTAGGACAACAAAGATGATGATAGGGTTCCTGCTTTGAATTTATTAATCTGCTTGGTTAGCAGGTAAGTAATCGTTGGCTTCTTGCTTTGTAATAGTATTATTACTCTACCACTAGTAATTGGTATTGTTTCCTTTTTACAGTAGAGGAAATTGAGGTGTGAAAAAATAATATTATATGTCCCTTAGTTTTTCTTTATAAGTAATGCTGCATCGAAGACCCTCCTACATAGAGCTCCATTATTTCCTAAGGGTAAATTCCTAGAAATAAGTCACAGGGCATGTAGAGTCATGGACCGCTTGAAGATGGCGATGCATTCTGAGAAATGCATTCGTAGCTGCTTCCATCATTGTACGAACGTAGACTGCAGTTTTACAAACTGAGGTTGTATAGCCTGCTGCATACCTAGGTGACAAGGTGTGCCACCATTGTATATGAGGTGCATCATTGACTGAAACGTCGTTATTTCAGCCCGTGACTGTACTTTTGAAACTGAGACATTTACTGCCAGTTAACCCTCTAGAAGGTTCATCCATTCTGTGTTCCCCTAATGTCTCAGAATGCCCATCTCCCATCAGTACTGGGCATCTTCAGTTGATATAAGTATTTCCATTCTAATATTTTAAAATGCAATCAAATTATTTTTATTTGGATTTGTTTACCAGTGAAGGTAGAACATGTTTCATTTTATTGCAGTTGTGTTTTTTCAACTGCCTGTGTCCCTTGTTCATTTTCAACTGGGGCCTATTTTTATTCAGTGTGTTTGATTTCATTTCTTACATTGAAATTTCACCTAGAATTTATTTGAAAATTTGGTTGTACTCTAAATTCTTGTGCCTGTGTATATAATTACAACATACACACCACATTTATTTTCGGTCTCTTCCTGCACTTAGTATTGGGTTGTCGGAAAAGTCATGACATATTTTGTCGATGTTTTTCAAAGCTCATTTATTTATATAAAGAACAAAGATCAATCAGTGATATATTGCCCGCTTTATTTGAAAACCTTTTGCCATCTTTCAGTGAACTTCATAATTCCTTGTTCATAAAAGGACATGTCTTTATTTGCAAAAATAAAGGTGCTGATTTACAGCCTCAAGGTGCTGATTTACAGCCTTATCTGAATTGAACGTTATACCACACAAGGAGATATGAAGAGAGCAAAACAAGTGGAAGTCTGATGTCACAAGGTCAGGCGAGTATGGTGGGTGTGGCAACACATCCCATCCAAGCTCCAATAATTTTTGACTGGTGATCAAACTTGTGTGTGGTCTCGCATTGTCACGATGGAACATAACTCCTTTACAATTAACAAGCTCTGGAAGTTTCTGGAAATGGATTCGTTCAAACTGTCCAATTGCCAACAGTACACATTCAAATTGTTTGGTTCCTTGGTAGAAACTCGAAAAACACGACATCTTTAAAATCCTACCACACTGAGAGCATAACCTTCCTCTGATGAATATCTGCTTTCAATGTCGTTTGAGGCGAATCATCACATTGAGACCAAGACGGTTTGTGCATCACATTGTTGTAAACAACCCACTTCTCATCACCAGTTATCAGTCGCTTCAAAAAAGGATCATTTTCCTCACATCTCACGAGGATATTACAGATGTTTATACACGGCATCAAATGAACTTCTTTGAGTTCATGTGGAACCCAAATATCGAGCTTGCTTATGTATCCCAGCTTCTTCAGATGGTCATGAATGCTTGGATGATGGATGTTCAATGTTTCTGCAATCTCTCGTGTCATGTAACATGGATTTGACTTGATCAATGCCTTTATTTTGTCATCAACCTTGGTGGGTCTCCCTGATCAAGGAGTGTCGTTGAGATCAAAATCACCAGCACAGAATTTTGTGAACCATTGTTGACACTGACATTCTTGTAGAGCATTGTCACCATAAACTTTATGCAACTTTTCACAACCTTGATGCGCTTTCTTCCCTTTATGGAAGTAAAACAGTAAAATATGGCAAAAATGCAGAGTTTGGTCTTCCATCTTCAACTTGTTGTAAAATATCCAAAGCTCAACCAGATCACTCAATTTTTTTTGAGAATGAAGCTAGAACTGTCAGCTGTCAAATGACATAGCAATAACATAGATGCGAATGACTCTAGTACTTCCAAAAATGAATTAGTGCCATCTGTTGCAAACATGTGTCGTGACTTTTCCGACAACCCAATATTTTTGTCCCACTGTTCAATGGTATTTCAATGCCAATACTGTTTTAAAGATTCATAATATATTTAAATATTGGGAAGGTAAGTCTGTGTCCATTTTTCCTTCCCCCACATAAGACACTTTTTCCAAGTACACACATATTTAACATCTGGATTTTCTTTTATTGGGGAATTGGGGGAGGGGAACAGCATTGGGGAACCGGGGAAGGGCAACAGACAAGTTGCTGTCCTTTTGTTCTTCAGTCTAGTTGTGGAGGACATTGCTTCACTGGCCCATGTTGGTATCATCATTGTGCTCTTCCTGGGTGAGGCAGATCGGTCGCCGGCCTCTGGACGGCCGCTCACAGCAGCTCTTGGCAGCTTACACCGGCTGCGAGCCACTCACCCTGGCTGCAGGCCACTCACTGTAGCCTATGGCAGCCCACTCCAGCAGGGGCTTCAGCTATGCTGGCCCGGGGACTCACAGCAACCCAGCTCCAGGTGGAGCTGTTGTTCACCATCTTAGTTGTAGAGGGCAGTGTCACTGGCCCTCATATGTGAGATCCGAACCGGGGTTGCTGGCATCCCAAACCAGCTCTC
Organism: Aselliscus stoliczkanus; assembly: GCA_033961575.1. Classification (NCBI taxonomy): domain Eukaryota; kingdom Metazoa; phylum Chordata; class Mammalia; order Chiroptera; family Hipposideridae; genus Aselliscus; species Aselliscus stoliczkanus. The sequence goes on along the minus strand of CM066732.1, from coordinate 72,232,135 downwards.
AACCAATGCACTACTCGTTTGGCCCAACATCTAGTTTCTTGACTATAATTATATTGCTGATGATAATTAACACTTAGTGGGCACCTTATGCCAAGCATTTTTCCTAGTGCTTCATAATAGGAAGTCATTTCATTCTTAGAAGGTAGGTACTAATACTAGTTTACAGATGAGGAAACATGGCTAAGAGAGGTTAAGTAACTTTCCGTCCATCACAAAAGTAGTAAATAGCAGAGCTAGGATCCCAACTCAGACAGCTTTACTCCAGAGCTAAACTCTTAATTATTCCGGTCACAAACGAAGTTAACATCTGTCTCATCCGTTGGTAGTAAGGGTTAAATGAGAGGCTACAGCACTGACCCAGGCACTATATATACTATATCTCTAATCCTTACACAATTCAGCACTTTTTTTTTTGTTTTATACAGGTTCAGAAAGATTAAGTAATTGATGTTTCAGTAAACTAGTACTTATTGGAACCAGAGACCTAAACTTATCATCTGCTTGCTAATCCACTGATATTTTATAATATTATGCAGTTATGAGAGAAGAAATATCCAACTGTATTGGTCATTATTTTTTTTCCTCAAAAAGTTAGTTAAAAATGAAAAAAAGTTTAAGACTATAGGCTTTATTTAGGAAAATTTATAGATTATAGCAAGTTTGGATAAAAAAACATAGGTCTTTACTCTTTGTAGTTTCAATATAAGTATCAAATATTATTATAAGTCTGTTGTGTTTTTTGTTGTTTTGTTTTGGTAGCTTTAAGGCAATAACTTAATTCACAGCAATACCTATTCAAATGAATTGAATCCCATTCAAACAGGATCCAATAGCTACCTCTTAGGCACCTTAATTATCTTACCAATGATAGGGTTAGGGTTAGGGTTAGGGTTAAGCTTCTTATTATGATTTTCAAACATACACAAATGTAGAATAACTACCTCCTACCCCCAGACCAATTTGTCATCCAACTTCAACAATTATTAACTCTTCACCAGGATGTTTCATTATCCCATCTGTTTTGTTAATGTATTTTAAACAAATCTCAGACATGTCATTTCTCCTTTTAGTATGTATCTGGTAAGGATTTTTAAAAAACATGACTCAGGGCCGGCCGTATGGCGTGGTGGTTAAGCACTGGCTTGGGAAGCCAGTGGCCCCAGTTCGGGTCCCACATATGAGGGCCAGTGACACTGCCCTCAAAAAAAAAACAAACATGACTCAAATACTAATAGCACACCTGATAAATTTAATAACTCCATAGTATCATCTGATGTCCAGACCATATTTCCTATTCCATAGTTGTCCCAAAAATGTTTAATTTTGAGTTGTTTAAATTGGGATCCAATTAAGATGCATTCATTATATTTGTTTGATACGTCTCTTAGGTTTCCTCATTGAACCCCTGGGGTTTCTTCTTTGCCATTTATTTGTTGAAGAAACTGGGTCCTTTGACTTGTAATATTTCCCAAGTTTTGGTTTTTACAACTATATCTTCATGATGGTGTTTAATGTATTCATCTGTCCCCCATATTTTCTGTAAACTGGTAGGTAGGTCTACAGGCTTCATTATAATGTTGTTTGGTTGGTTTGACAAGACTCCATGAGTTCTATTGTGTCACTTTGGGAGGCACATAATGTCTAGCTGTCCCACTTCTAGTGGTGATAAAGGATAAAGTTGATCAGTGCACTCAGGTAAAGTCCATACCTTTTACCTGTTTGTTTTGTCAGCCATTCGTAATTGTTGCATAGATCCATTATTTCATTAAGATTCAAAAATGCTGGGTTTTCTATCATTCCCTATGTATCTATAGCGAATTTTTTTTTTAAAAACGTAACTTCCATTGTTTGATTTGGTTACCTTGAAATATAGTTTATCCAAAAACAAACAGGATACATGCTAGATTCATTTCCCTTTATATACTAATTTTTGGAATAATGAGTTGTGGCCTAGCTATCCCCAAAGATGACCAGTAAAGTTGTTTGTTTTGGGATTATCATTTTGAATTTAGGTGTTTTTTTTGTTTTGTTTTTAAAGATTTTATTGGGGAATTGGGGGAGGGGACGAGCCAAGTTGTTGTTCATCAGTCTTGGTTGTGGAGGGCGCCAGTTGCCATCTGGCTTCCTGTTGGCAGCTCATGGCCTCTAAGCTCAAGGTGCTGTGTTCAATCTTAGTTGCGGGTGGGCATAGCCACCATCCCATGCAGGAGTCGAACCAGCAGCCTTGTTGTTAAGAGCACATGCTCTATCCTCTGAATCATTCAGGCGGCAGCTCAGCTCAAGGTGCTAAGTTCAATCTTTAGTTGCAAGTGGGCATAGCTCACCATTGAACAGGCAATCTTGTTGTTACACCAGCTAAGTCATCCTGCCACCTGTTGGCATCTCAGCAACAGCTCAGCTAGGGTTCAGCGTTCACTGGCCTATGTGGGAATCAAATTGGCGGCCCTGTTGCTTAGAGCACGCGCTCTAAGCCAACTCTTAACCAGTTGAGCCACTGGGCTGGCCCTGAATTTAGGTGTTTTAACACTTGATATATTTTGGTCCATTGCAATCATTCTTTTTGATGCTCAAATTTTTCGATCTTTGGCCAGTGTGAGCCCCTCAGGTTGATTCCTGTGCTTTTTGTCATATAATCCTAGTGGCCCTTTGTAGTTTTCTTACTTTCTGGTATGTCAAGATGATTCCTATGTATCTTGGACTTTCTGGATCTGGAATCAGTCTTTCCTTCTGGGGATGCTGGCTCCTCTTTTAAAGTAGAAAATGGTATGAGTCCACAAATTTGGACATTAGGGAAGCTGGTTGTATTAGGTTGGTCATTGCATTTAGGCCTTTTCAGGGACCAGAGCTAGGAACTATGCATTTTTAGAAAGAGAAAAATGAAATCTTGAGTTCAAATTGGTATTTCAGTTCTAATTTAAGATTATATGATTTTTTAAATGTATATTTCTTTTCTCCTATGCTGAAAGTTCTGGTTTCTAATAACAACGTAATTATTGGCTTTATCCTGTAGTATATACATAATAGTTTCAGAATAACAATACTTTCGCTAACAGTAAAAAACAGAAATCATTTTAAGAATTCTTTGCAGTTCTTTTTGTCCCTGGAAAACCCACTGGGGACATATATCAGAACACCATATTTAAGGTCACCTGAAATTATTCTCCTGTGTGGCTATGTCACCAACTTGATAGATGGGAAGATTCATTTGGTAGAGTTTGATTCATGATTTTCTTTTTTGTTGTATAATTACATAAAATATTTACATTGTTCCAAAGTTAAAATTGTAATTCGAGATGCATTTTTGGAGTATGTTAGAATCCACCTGTATCCTCTCTAGCCTCTTTTCTCCACGCTACAGTTATCCATTTTATTATTAATTTTTTGGTTATCCTTCCATTGTTTCTTTGTAAAGTATAAGAAAATAATATCTGCATTCCTACACAGGCTTATAAAAGGTAGCATACTAAACATACCATTCTATACCTTTTTTTTTTTTTTCACTTAATAAATCCTGGAAATCACACTGTAGCAGTGTGGTCTCATTTCTTTTTTGTAAAGCTTCAATCTTTCACTGTGTAGTTGTACTGTAGTTCATTCATCCAGTCCCCTTATTGATGGATGTTTGGATTGTTTGTGGTCTTTTGCTATTATTATAACTAGTGCTGCAATTAATATTTTTAAGCATAAATTCAATTATTTCTTTACTAGGTATTTTGACCAACGTGATTTAGCTGATGAGCCATCTTGACACAGTTGATCTCTCAAGGATAGAAGATACTTATGATGAAGCCAGCCTAAGTCTAAGGAAGTACAATGCCAATTCAAGTACAGATTGCATCACATCTTCAACATTACGTGAGGGGTCTTCATCATAAACTGTGCAATGCAGAAGATAGCTTGTATGGATTTGAGTATCTGAAGTATCTTTGGAAAACCCCACCTAGTTTGTGATGACAAGTTTTAAAGTTTTTCTGTAACCACATGCAATACTGTATAATGAAGTTTTACAAATGTTCTTGGTGCTGTTTCATTGTTTTATATGAATACACATAAAATTTTATTGAAAATGTTTTGGTTACTAAAATTTTGTTTGACTCTTGAATAAAAGATAATGGAGAAAAGTTCTTAGTATTGAAATTACAATAATCTAGATTAAATGACAAATCAGTTCATAGCAACAAAATTAGGCAAACGTTTTCCCTTTAAATCCAATACTATTTTATTAGGGAATTAGGGGAGGGGAACAGACAAGCTGCTGTTCTTTTGTTCTTCAGTCTAGTTGTGGAGGACATTGCTTCACTGGCCCATGTTGGTATTATCACTGCACTCTTCCTGGCTGAGGCAAATCGGTCGCTGGCCATTGGACGGCTGCTCACAGCAGCTCACCAAAGCACATGCCAGCTGCCAACCAGCCCCACTGCAGCCTACACTGTCACCGGCGATTCACGGCAGTTCAGCTCCAGGTTGAGCTGTTGTTCACCATCATAGCTGTAGAGGGAGCAGCGTCACTGGCCCTAATGTGGAATCCAAACCCAGGCTCTGATGCTCAGAGCTGGCATCCCAAGCCAACTCTTAACAAATGTGCCACTTGGCCAGCCCAGCGCAATACTTTTATTTAAATGCTTTATTGCCCAAAACTTCTTATCATTTTAAATAGTACCCTAATAGATTGACTGCTTTTTCTGTCAAATCTTCTGTTTATTCCTCTTATAATTTATAGTCAGGTACAGATGTTTCCTACTTTAAGTACAGAAGATCCAAGTAGCAATGGTTCTTCAAATAGGGGTTTATTTTTCTCATATGACAAGATGTGAAGAGGAACTGGCTGCTGCTGGCATTGGTTCAGTGATTCTGCAATACCAAGGTCTCTGATCTTTTGGCATTTCCCTTATGGTAACAAGATGGCCACTGCAGTTCAAGGAAATGTGTCTATATTCCAGACAGGAAAAGGGCAGAAGGAAGCAGAGCCTTCCACATCTGATCCTTTTCTCATAAAAGCAAAACCTCCAGAAATCCTCACACCTGTGTCATCTGTTGGCCAGTGTATAAAATGATCACCTCCATCTCCAAGAAAAGTTGGGAAATGAAAGTGTAAGCCTTTCCAGGCTTTCTAATAGAGGTTGAAAAGGAAAAGGGATTGGGAATAACTGTAGATCAGGCAACCAATAGTTTTGCCACTAGTTATAAATGGAGCAGATAAAATTTTACATTTGAATTGTATGTTTTCATAAAAAGCTGATTTTTAAACATCAGCTTAATAGTCCAAGTTGTTTTTTATCATAATTTACACATTCTCTCATTGTTGGATACATAATTGTTCTCACTGTTAATCCAATATAGAAAAGGCTACCACAAATATCTTCATGTACATAACTTTTTCATTTCTTTGGTCAGAAGTTCCCAAGAGTTAATTAAAAGTATCTTCTGGGGGCCGGCCGAGTGGCGCATTGGTTAAGCGCTGGTTTTGGGATGCCAGCGGCCCCGGTTCGGATCCCACATGAGGGCCAGTGACACTGCCCTCTACAGCTAACAACAGCTCCACCTGGAGCTGGGCTGTGCGAGCCCCGGTGATGGTGTGGGCTGCAGCCCCTGCTGCAGTGGGCTGCCATAGGCTGCAGTGAGTGGCCCGCAGCCAGCGTGAGCGGCTGGCAGCCAAGAGTGAGCTGCCAATAGCTGCGATGAGCGACATCCAGAGGCCAGCGACCCATCTGCCTCATCCGGGAAGAGCGCAATGACGATACCAACAGTGAAGCAACATCCTCCGCAACTAAACTGAAGAACAAGAAGACGGCAACTTGTCTGTTCCCCTTCCCCGATTCCCCAACGCTGTTCCCCTCCACCAATTCCCCAATAAAATCTTTAAAAAAAAAAAAAAAGTATCTTCTGATTTTAATGGGAAATTGAAAAGAAAAAGTTCCGCAACTCTTAACCACAGGTAGAGAGCCTTATGTTTCTTGAGAAATTATATATTTAAATTTTTTTTTTTTTTTTTGAGGGCAGTGTCACTGGCCCTCACATGTGGGACCGAACCGGGGCTGCTGGCATCCCAAACCAGCGCTTAATCACCACGCCACTCGACCAGCCTGAGAAATTATATATTTTAAATAAGAGAATTTAGAATTAGTTATTTTGAAAATAATAGCTACCAAGTGGTAGTTTAATCAGATCTGAAGGACAGTGACAAAGTAAATTAGATTGCACCTGTATTTTTTTTTCACATAAAAGATACATTACTTCTTTTTTTTTAGGGGGCAGTCTCACTGGCCCTCACATGTGGAATCCGAACCGGAGCAGCTGGGGTCCCAAGCCAGCTCTCAACCACCGCGCCACTTGGCCCGCCCTACATTACTTCTTTTGGTCAGGCTTATACAGTTACTAACTTGTGACAGTAGTTTTATTAAAAATGTATTTATTTCTATTAATTTTTAAAAATAAGATTATTTCATCTGTGTCTCTTAGAATAAACCAATTAGAAGCTGAATTATATTAAAACTGATTCTGATTATTAGTTCTACCACTTGGGGACAAAGAAAAATGTTTTAGAAATTACAGAAAGGTCAATTTGACCTGTGTCCCTACCACAATTATATTTTGCTACACATGTTACCAAGTCCCAAAGAATTTCTAAAAATAAGGTTTCCTAAATTGCCCTAGAATGTTGGGTTTATTTGAGCTGTTAGTGTTTCTTGAAGAATGCTACTGTGATAAAATACTAAGTTAAATAAAATTGCTTTAATTTTTTCAGAATGTGTAACATGCCATTAATATACATTAAAAATCTATAAAGGAGGATGGATTTCCAAAATGTATTTGTTCATAGTTCTCATTTTTCAAAGAACACTTTAAAAACTTGGAGGTTCTACCTAGTTTCTTTCTTAACTCCTATGACCCCCAAATTTGTGCTGATCCCAATTTATGCAGTCAGACGCCTGAGTTTAACTCCCATCCTATAGCTATATTTCGGTGGGACTTGGAAAGAATTCACCAGGTAATCCGGGCTATAGGATTCTGTTTTCCCTCGGTTACTACATGTCAATTTTACTATGGACTGAATATTTGTATCCCCCAAAAAATGTATATGTTCAAACCTTAACCCACAAGGTGATAATGATTATTATCATAGGAAGTGACTATTAGGCCATGAGGGCAAAGCCTTCTTGAGTGGGATTAGTGCCCTTATAAAAAAGACCCCAGGGCCGGCCAAGTGGCTTACTAGGTTAAGAGCTCGCTCAAGAGTGCGAGCTGAGGGTCAGCCAAGTGGTGCATTGGTTAAGAGCTGGTTTGGGACAACAGCAGCCCCGGTTCAGATCCGACATATGAGGGCCAGTGACACTGCCCTCTACAACTAACAACAGCTCCACCTGGAGCTGGGCTGCGAGCCCCGGCGAAGCTGTAGGCTACAGCCCCTGCTGCAGTGGGCTACCATAGGCTATAGTGAGTGGCCAGAAGCCAACGTGAGTGGCTGGCAGCCAGCGTGAGCTGCCAATAGCCACGGTGAGTAACCATCAAGAGGCCGGCGACCCATCTGCCTCATCCAGGAAGAGCGCGATGACGATACCAACATGGGCCAGTGAAGCAACGTCCTCCGCAACTAGACTGAAGAACAAAAGGACAGCAACTTGTCTGTTCCCCTTCCCTGATTCCCCAACGCTGTTCCCCTCCCCCAATTCCCCAATAAAATCTTTAAAAAAAAAGAGTGCGAGCTGAGCTCTGAGCAACAGCAGTTCGATGCCCAGCACAAGCTGACAAGATGGCTCAGCTAAAAAAAAAATTAAAAAAAAAAAGACCCCGAAGAGTAGCCAATCCCCTTAACACCAAGTGAGGACACAGTTAAAAGACATCCCTCTGGGAACTAGGAAGCAGACCTTCATCAGACACTCAATCAACTCTATTCTAGTGTAGGGAAGAGCACATAAGGGAATAAAGATACAAAAGTTAGAAACTTCACCAGCACCTCCACACACATGGAAAGAAGCTGAGAGTGCAACAGGAGTTAAGTATAAAACTTCCTTCCTAAAATACCAATATTCTTTGGCCCTGGAGTCACATTTAAACTAATCTATATTTCACTTTTATTACATTAATGGGAGCTCTCAAGGACTGCATCGTATTAAAATGAAATGAAAAAAAAATAAAATGAAATTAAGTTTTTATAGCAATTTAGGCAGTCAGACATGACATCTCATATAAGTATATAGTGAAATCCTTACATAAGCATAAAAATTCTTAATAGAAATAAATTACTGGGTTGTCGGAAAAGTCATGACGTACTTTTTTCTGTTTTTCGTTGCAAAAATGCGTCACGATGTTTCTGCCAACCCAATGTAAGCAATAAAATAAAAATTAAGTCTAATTTTGTATGTTGTTTGCTTTTTTTAATAACTAAAACAAATTCACATAACCAAAATTTGTTCATTGTTACACAAATGATTCTGATTGGTACATACTTTTCCTTATGCTAATTTATCAAACCCTGAGTTTTGCTTCTCCATCTGTGGTTAAATACCCATCACTCTAAGCAAATAAAAATGTATAAATTAAGGGTCCTACATCGTGGTATTTATTTGAAATCAGGTTTTTTTCCATCCTGAATAGTTTCAGTAAAGTGTATGTTATGGTACAATATCTCTATCTGCTTTAACTTGATCTGTGTTCAATTGATAAAATACAACCTTATTCTTGCTTAAGTGCAAATAGCTTATATCAACACAAATGTCCAACAATGTAGTGAAATCATTGCTACATGAAGTACTTTATACATGAATAATTTAACTCTTTACACTGTTGAAGCCTTGCATTTCAGTATGTTCTACAGCTTTTGTATCATCACCTGAAACTTACCTAAAAAAAAAAAAAAAAAAAAGAAAAAGAAAAATCATTTTGATTTTAGATACAAGGAAAACAATCCTAAACATCAGTTTTCTGCTCTATTTAAGAAGTAGTTTTCAAACTAAGAAACTTGCTATGTCAAACAACTTTTCATAATATTCAATAAAGTCAATCCAATTATCTGATTGGTGAATAGGTGCCTTTGTTTCTCTTTGTTATTCCTACCTATGGGTATTTCACTGCTAATTATTGTGAATAGAAAGGAAATACAGTGACTCTCATGTCAATTTTATTCTTGGTTGCTAGCTCTGGTGAAAAGATCTTTCTAAAGGAGTTTAATAATAAAAGACCAGTTGGCTTTATCTAGCTATTTATATAATATATTCTAGAAAACTTTTTAAAAATTGTTTCAATGCTATAGGGAAATTTGCTATCTTAAAAGAATACTAGAAAAATTTTCCATTAAATGTTAATTATCCCTTGTCTTATAAATTAGGATTTCTTTAGCACATTTTCTTAAATCATTGTCTATTATGACTATAAAAACCACTGAATATGAATATAAGCATGCTACAAATTACTACATTGTTAAAATTGGTCAAAGTAAAATGCAATGGATTTAGCATTTTAAATTTCCCCAAAACACTAGACCTGAAAAATAATCACTAAAAATGTGAATTCAACTTACAGGCAGGCATTGAAGACACTTCAGCTGTTACAATACTTTTTATCCCCAAGTTTGATAAGCCACCTCTGATTAAGCCACATGTAAATGCTAAATACTAAAAGGAACAGAAAAATGTAAAAAAGATAAAGATTTACAAAGATAGTAAAGCTATGGATAAATATAACATTTAGTTAAACCTTGCTATTATTATTATTATTTTTTTTTTTTTTTAAGAGGCAGTGTCACTGACCCTCATATGTAGGATCCGAACCAGGGCCGCTGGTATCCCAAGCCAGCTCCCAAACACTGCGCCACTCTGCGCCAAGGCTGGCCCAAGCCTTATTATTAATTTATTGCTGTTTAAAGAAAGGGTTGTGGAAGAACTTCTCATATTACTGAAAATTCTGACTGTTAGATTTCCCAACTCCTTGGAAACTAAAACATGGACACATGACTCTGCCATCTGTGTGCTCCAGTCCAGGCCTCTGAATCTAGAGTGACAAAATCAAGCTGGAAACAGGTTAGAATTCGTTTTAGAGACAGCAAAGGCGGCTTGTATCTAATATCAGTGCTGCCTGAAGGATTCTAATCAGACCCTCCCTATGGAGTGTTGGGCTGTCTTTCTCGCTGCTCTAACCTCCCAGGATTCTTGCCTGTTATCTGAGCCTTCCCCTCAATTCTATAAATGATATTCCATTCAATCAGAGTTGGTTTCTGCTTTCTACAATCAAGAATCTTGATTTGTTCAAAACTTATTGCCCACCACAACAAAAATTATTCAGTTCAAAATATCAATAGTGCCAACAATGAGAAACCCTTTCATACAGACACAAGGAAATGGAAAAGGGACTGAGCTACAGCAGAGAAAGCCAGGACAAGAAGGGGAACTAAAAAACCAATAATCCAAAGAATTTTTGATTATCTACATTTTTTTGTATTGTATGATATTCAACACTACATATCTATGAATAATACAGAATATTATAATTTTATAAAATTATACATAAATGAGTACTGATAAGCAATTAGATCTGGAGTCATGGAATTCTGAGCTGGAAGAGACCTTAGAAGATTGTTTATAATATAAGGACTATCATAACCAGTTTTATTCATGAAGAAACTAAGGTCCAGAGGGGTTAGGCAACTTACTCAATGTCATAAACCTGTAGGTTGTGGAGCTTAGCTTAAACCTAGATTGAGTTGGTCCCAAGTCCATGTTCTTTCCACTATACCTACCCTATCTTTGTGTTAGGTAATTTAGGTATGGACACATTTTTAAAGATAAATAGCAACTTCTACTGCCCCAAGTATTTTAACCACTTCAATAGGAACCCTTACATTAAAACTTGTCATTTTTTGGGCTGGCCGAGTGGCTCAGTTGGTTAAGCCCTAGCTTAACAGCGTGAGCTCTGAGCAACAGGGTTGCCGGTTCAATTCCCACATGGACCAGTGACACTGTGCCCAAGCTGAGCTGCCGCTGAGTTGCCAACAGGTGGCAGGATAGCTTAGCTGGTGAAAGCACATGCTCCTAACAACAAGATTGTCTGTTTGATGGTGGGCTATGCCTGCCTGCAACTAAAGACTGAACTCGACACCTTAAGCTGAGCTGCCACCGGGATGGCTCAGTGGATAGAGCGTGCACTCTTAACAACAAGGTTCTGGTTCAGATGGTGGCTACACCCAGCTGCAAATAAGATTGAACACAGCACCTTGAGCTTAGAGGCCACAAGCTGCCAACAGGCAGCCAGATGGCGACCGGTACCCTCCACAACTAAGAACAACAACTTGGCTGGTCCCCTTCCCCAATTCCCCAACACTGTTCTCCTCCCCCAATTCCCAAATTAAAAAAAAAAAAAAAAAAGGGGGGCGGGGAGGTGCTGGCTGAGTGGTGCGGTAGTTAAGCGCTGGCTTGGGAAGCCAGCGGCCCTGGTTCTGGTCCCACATATGAGGGCCAGTGACACTGCCCTCAAAAAAAAAAAGAACTTGTCGTCTTTCTTTAGTACATCTGTCGATTTATTGATTCCTACATGAGGCTGAAAAACAAAAACTACACAAAACCCAGAAACACAGATAAACTTAACACAAAACATGTATTCTTAGAAACAAATATTAAGTATGTTTGAAACAATTTTTTTAATCTACTAAAGGAGATGGTAAATATAAACTCTGAGGTCAATGATTCTGAACAGGCAATATGAATTTTATAAGCTTGAGTGTCTTTTCTGAAATTGCTATGGTATATTCAACAATCTACCATTAATCTATATTTCACTGTCATTTAGTGTTTCTTTGTCATCATAAGCCTACTTAGTTACAGTTTAATGTTATTTTAATATAATGAACATCTGTCTCCTCTTTCATAGAAAAGTGTTTAAACAAAAAAGAATTGTAAAACCTATTTGAAATTCAAAATTCTGTTGTGATTGGCATTGTACTTTGCCCCATGGTTCTACTCTTTTCATAATAAAAACCTCAATCTTCTATTCCATTAAATACCTTAGATGCATGTTCTAAATACTGTTTTCCTGCAGACATCTGAGTAAGCAGACGAAATTTGTTGTCTTGAAGTACATAGATGCCCTGTTTCAAAAACAGATAAAAAAATCCAAAGTCAATGTAGCGAGCAGTCCTTAAAAATTTTCTCTTCAAAACAATTTAAGAGTTTTTAAGTTATTAAAACTCTCCTTTCCATTCGTCAAATTTTCTTTAAATGAAGGAGTATGCAATGTTCAAGCTGATCGTTCAACAATTTATAACACTAATATTTATTGAATGCTTTTAGATAGTAAACAGGCAGCTCGGTGGCTGCTCAGCTCGGGCCAGGAATCCAACCAGCAACCCTGTTACTCAGAGCTCGCACTCTTGAGCAAGCTCTTAACCAACTGAGCCACTCGGCCGGCCCATTTCTTTTCATTTTTTTATACTTAATCAAAAGGCAAAATCTACTCTATTTCATTGAGTTTTATGAAATAAATCTATTTAAATATATAATTTTCCATGCAATCTATTCATTTCTATATTAAGAAAATATTTTCAGAATAGAAAATGTGACAGCAACTAAACAATGCAAGAGTTATTTAAGCGTTAAATATGCTGGGGCCGGCTGAGTGGTGCAGTGGTTAAGCGCTGGCTTGGGAAGCCAGCAGCCCCGGTTCAGATCCCACATGAGGGCCAGTGACACTGCCCTCAAAAAAAAAAAAAAAAAAAAAGATTTAAATATGCTGTATAAAATAGACTTCAGTAATTACTCTAAAGACCTAAATGTGATATATCTGTGGTTCTGCATATTATCACCACTAAGGAATAATAACCAAGGATCCAAATCCTAAAACCTTTATCATTCTGACATTTGCTACATTTTAAAACTTAAGTAATTTAATTGGAGGAAAGAAACAGCTTTCATTACTAATTGTCTCTTTGTCTTTATTCACTATATCCTGTTAGAGAAATTAAGTAATGGCTTATTAATAACATACAAGAGAAATATTCCAAAGTTGACCAGAAAGTATTTTAAGTTTTAAATAATAAGTAAATCATGAAAATAGTACATTTATATTAAATTAAAGGACTTAAAAAATAGGCCTTGATTTATCTAAATACCTGATGATTTGTCCTTAGATTGTCGATTTGTTTCTTGAACACTGTAGTCCAGAAATCTTTACAAATGAACTTCATGATATCTAATTCATCCTTGAACCTTGCAGTATCCTTTGTAAACCTAAAGAGATCAACTAGAAGTAATACAGTATTTTTCTTCCAAAGAAAATAGGAGGGGCAAATTAACTAATTTCCAAATGCCGGAACAGCACTGAATATTGACAGTCATAAAGTAATCAGCATCAAGCAAAGTAGAGCCCACCTCAATAGATTCACATTCTGTTATACAATTATGGGGCTAAATTTGGTCTATCAGTAAGGTATAATTTTAGATACAATTTAATGTAGCACATCAAAAAAAAAAAAGCTAAAGGATGATGGTATTGTTATATAAAACATAAAGTTCAAATATTCAGATAGTGAGAAAGGAATACTAAATATAATTGTTCTATAAATTGGAAGATTATTGCATGTATAAACATAGACTCTAAATCATTTCCATTCCTATACATTTAAACAAAATTACATTTAGGTTTAAGAACCTATGGACCTTAAGTAAGAAATGCAGTAAGATTTTCGATATTTGTTACAGTACACCAAAGTTTTCAGGAAGTGAAAGTCTAAAACATATAAAAAATATTTTTTCTGTGAATATTAAAATGTAAAAGTTGAATAACTGAATTAAAATAATATCAAACCTAAAAAGAAATCTGAATTAAAGAACAGAGAATAAAATTTGGGAATTAAAATTAAAGTAACACAAGTTTTACACTATCTTTTGAAATGGATCATCTTTGATCATAACCTACCTGGAAGAAAATTTTCAAATCCACACTGCTCACCTTTCTATCAGTCCTTGTCCCACTCGAAACCCCATGTTTTCCAGCTTAGTAATACAGCGTCCATTTTCCTGTCATAAAAAATAATAGCGTTGAATACATTTTGAATGCCAGAATACTGGTATTCAAAATTGTTTTAAAATGTTGGCTAAAGATATTAATGTAAATATTCATACTTTTTTCACTGACACATTGTAAAAAACAGTGAATTATAAGTCATGCTTGAATTTTCTTAGTACTAATCATTTTCATAAGGCAATATGATAAACAGGGAACTGTTTCTTACTACTTTTCAGAAATGCCAGTCTCTTCCTAATTACTCTCTACCCACTTTTTCTTTTTACATTTTCAACAAACCTCTTCTCTCCTCAGTTATAAAACTAGATACACCTTTGACTTCTTTCTGTCAGTCATTCCCTTTGTGCTGTCACTAAGTTCTATTGTTCCTTGCTTCAAACTGTCTCTTCGAGTCATCCAAGGCTTTCTGGTTCTCAGTGTGTCTACGTTGATGATCCCACCATCATATGCCGGGAATCATGCCATTGCTTTGCTCTTCCTTTGACAATTCCATCCAGTATTAAGGCTTTAAATACCACCCCCATGCTGAAGACTCCCCAAATCCTCTGGATGGCCTACGAAGTCCTATACAATCCAGACCCCTGTACCTCTTGAACCTCAACCAGATGCTCTTCTTCATTCACTCTGCTCCAGCTGCACTGGTGTCCTTGCTGTCCTTAAACATGCCAGACAAGCTCTTATCTCAGGGCTCTTGCACAGGCAGCTTTTCCTCCAGATATCACAAGACCAACTCCCTCACTTTAAATCTTCGCTCACATATCACCATCTCAAATGAGACCCATTTTAACCATCTTCTCTAAAATTGCAATATCATTCCCCTCAGCAACTCTCTATCCTAGTGATTTTCAAAGTAGGTCTCAAGACCAGCAACATCGGCATCATATGGGAACCTGGAAAAATGGTGAATTCTGTAATTCCACCCCCAATTTACTGAATCAGAAATTGTGGGTGTGGGATCAGTGATGTGTGTTTTAAAAAGCCCTCTACAATTGATTCTGATGCCCTTCCCACTTCCCTGCTTAAGTTATCTCCAAAGAACTTCTTTCGCCATTTAATGTACTACACATTTTGCTAATTTTATAGTGCTATGATCCTCCATCCCCCACCCCCTGCTAGCATACAGCTCCAGAGGCAGGGGTTTTTATATATTCTGAAGCCTGTTTGTCTCCAACTAAGAAGTATACCATTGGCCTCATTATTTGCTGACCTTTCTTCTAAGGAACCATGTACTCCATTTATGGGGCAGACTTTATTGGACACAGCCATGTTGCTAGAGGTCCCACAGGCCCCTCAAATTATGCAGATTCAAAATGACATTCATTATCTTAATGTCCTCAGCCTGCCCTGCCACCAGACTTCCCTAACTTCTTTAATGGCACCACCATCCACCTAGTTACTCCAAGCAGAAAACTCATTTTCTTCACCTCTTTGCTCCTGAGCTCTCCACACACACTGAAGCCCATTCCTGTGGAGCCTATTGCCTACATGCTTTCCAAAATACATCTTCTCTCTCTGCCCTTAATGCTTAAGTTAGCCTTACCGTTTCTCTCCTGGTTTTCAGTCAGAGCCTTCCAACTGATCTCCTTGTCTCAAGTTTTTTCTTCCCTTGATTTGTTTTCTGTATTTCTGATATAGACTTTCTAAAAAAACAAATCATGTTATTTCTCTGCTAGACCTTTCAGCGCCTCCTCCCCTTTCTTCAAAATAAAGTCCAAACTCATCAGCATGGTATTATGTGCCTTTCCTTAAATAATGCCTAGCTAACCAGATTCTCTAACAGCCACATACACACAAACGCCCTTCCTTCTACCACACTGAAACTTCTGCAGCACCTCGAGCACCATGCTTTCTTCTGCCTCGATGCCTCTGCAACGTGCTGTCCCCTAAACTGTACATCCTTTCAAAGCAGCTCCAAGTATCACATCCTCCCAGAAACCTTTCCTGGTGCTCCTTTGGGCCCTGTGCCATCATAACACTCTGCACATACATCTGCTATTGTACATATCACTATCCTTGATTTTTCTGTTATTCTCCACACTCATTCCCAAACATGATCAGGTGGCAAGAGTACCTGTAAGTCATGACGTTCTTTGTAGAACAATCTGCTCTTTGTAGAATCACCCAGGAACGTACTGATTAGCAGGAAATGTGCTTATATTTGCAGACATTCTCAAATCCTAGCTACAATCACATGAGCTTTTGAATTAATCCCTAGTAAATATGCCTTCTGATGTTATTACTTACTCATTCACTTTGGAATCCATGCGTGCTCACCAGTAGGCTCAATTTTTAAGAAAAATTAAACTTAAAAATATTTTATCCATTAACTTTTCTAAAAAAAAAAAATCTATTCTCTATAAATTGGCAAATACTCAATTGTTTAGTTTTTAGAAATTTAATCCCTCTTTAGGCATTGTTTGAAAATCATTTATTTGGAGGGTGAGAACACTGGTTCTTTCCTTTATTTCATTTCAAAACTTATTACTTTATGTCAAAAAGATATATAAAAACCATTTCTGGATGACAGGATTATCTGTATTTCACAGTTTTTTATTATGAAAAATTTGAAATACACTCGAAGGAGAGACACTAACACAATGAACCCTACCGGATTCTAATCAAGACTGCCACATAACTTTTTAAAAATCACTTTTTGTTTGTATGCACTTTACATTTTTTTCCCCACAATAAACAAACTGCAATGGGAAAAGAAAGTTATTTTCAGTTTAAATTACTCAAAACTTATGGATTTCCTTTCTCTTATATGACCAGCACACCTGTTAAAATTATCAGTCATGATTACAACAACTCTGTTTTGTTTGTTTTTTGTTTTTTTTGAGGGCAGTATCACTGGCCCTCATATGTGGGACCGAACCGGGGCTGCTGGCGTCCCAAGCCAGCGCTTAACCACCGCACCACTCGGCCGGCCCACAACAACTCTGTTTTAATTTAGGGTTAATCCATTGGGAAAAAAGAGGGATTTGAAAAAAAACAACAAGATGATTTTCCTGGGCAAGGGTTAGAGCAGGGAAAGAAAGTAGGGAAAATGAAGAGAACTGATTGCACACATTGAGAGTTGAAGGAGCAGGGATTTTATGATATAAAGTGAAAGGGGTGTGTTGCTAATAATTCTTTGGAGAAAAGGAAGGCTATCTTTGCACAAACAGCAAATGTTTGCTACTCAGCACTTAGCACAGACGGTAAACATTAATAATTACTGGTTGTTGATGATGATGAAGTCAAAATTTTGTAATTTGAAAAAAATCTTGATTACAGATGGGTTTGAATAAGAATAGAATTTGAGGGCTGGCCGAGTGGCACAGTGGTTAAGTGCTTGCTTGGAAAGCCAGCGGCCCCGGTTTGGGTCCCACATATGAGGGCCAGTGCCACTGCCCTCTGAAAAAAAAATAAAAATTAAAAAAAAAAATTTGCTTCATTTCCAATACTTTTCCTGATTCCTCCTAATGATATCTCCAAATGCACCATGCCTGCATGCCATTAATTTTATGTCCCCCCCCAAAATTCATACATTGAAATCCTAATCTCCAATGTGATAGCATTAGAAGGTAGGGCCCTTAGGAGGTGAGTGCATCATGAGGATGGAGCCCTCAAGAAGGAGATTAGTGCCCTTAACAAAAGTGTGATCCCAGTTCAGGTCCCACATATGAGGGCCAGTGACACTGCCCTCAAAAAAAAAAAAAAAAAAAAAAAGGGACCCCAGAGAGCTAGCTAGCCCCCTTCTGTCATGAGAGGACACAGATGGGTGTCTTTCACCCATCTATGAATCAGGAGCAGGCCTTCACCAGGCACCTTCATCATGGACTTTCCAGCCTTCAGAACTGTGAGAAATAAACCTCTGTTGTTTATAAGCCACTCGGACTACAGTATTTTGTTATAGCAGCCAGAATGGACTAAGACACTATCCTTCATGTAGTTTACAAACTGGCAGCATCTTTTGCTGGATGTCCTGCAGATATCTCAAAATTTCAGCCTCCTGTCCCAAAATAATTCATTATCCTCATCTTTTTCTTCTCCTTCATTCCTTCCACCCAACCCAGATGCTCAAGCTAAAAACCTGGAGATAATTCTCAATTCTCACTTCTATCCCTAACCAAGTCCTAGAGAGTCTATCCCCTATCTCTCAAACCTGTTCCCTCCTCTTCTTCTCTCTCTATCCCTGCTTAATTCAGACCTTATCAACTTCTGCCTCGACTTCTACAATAACAGGTCTTCTCACGGCAAGAATCTTCCCTCTCCAACCCAGCCTCTCTTTCTAAAATGCAAAGGGGCCATGCCATTCCCCTTCTTAAAAATCCTTAAAATCCTCTACTGAGAAGGTCCAAATCATACAAGGCTCATTCCAGCTTTATTGCTCTATACTTCTCACTCTCCACCCATTGAATCTAGTCACAGTGAAGTGCTTAAGCATATTTAAATACATCACATTTTTTAATACCTGTCTTCACCTTTGCCTAGGATGCTTTTCCTACCCCCATGTTCCACCTGTCTTTATCAACAGCATTATAGAAAGGGTTTCTGACTTGAACATGACTTTGGAACATCTCCTTTATAAAATCTGTTACAACTCCATGATTCTATGCCTAATGATCACCCAATACCTTAATTATTCATTGAACCCCTATTACCCAAGGACTGTGAGGCAGGGTTTGATTTTATTCATCTAGCACAGTATCAGGCCCAGAATACACGCTAAATCATGAGTGAATGAAGACTCCCATATATTAGAAGTAACCTTGGAGAGGATGGGGTCATTGTTTCCTTCATTACTATATACATCCCCGACACCTAGAACTAGCTCTGACTTTAATGGGCATTAAATTAAAAAAATTTTAATTAATTGATCTGTTTCCTAAGCATAGTAATGCCTGCAACCTTTCCTTTGCTTTGACCTCAAATGTCGTTAGGCTTCTGTCTTCCAGTTGTGTGGAGTGGTATTGAGGGTTAGGGATAAAGAGACAGCGACAGGGTTCTCTGGCTGGACGGGTCTGTGCAGGGGACAGCTCAGAAGTGGCAGAACTAAGCAGGGGCGCCAAAATCATCTGTGCAGTCAACCCTGCCTTTAACCATGGTAGAGACAACACTAAAAGGAAGAAAACCTGCGGCCTGCAGGACACAAGTATGGGAATGGACAGAAAAGTACCAAATAGTAGAAGATGCGAGAGAGAAGAGGATACAAAACCGAGGACAGCTGACAGGTTCGAGGGCTTAGGGTACCTGCAGGTAGGACAGCTTGTCTACACCACGGGACGCGTGGGGTAGCGATGGGACAGGGGTTAAAGGAAAGAACTGAGGGGACACTGTCACCGCCAAAGGACCTCAGGGGAGTGTTGGCAGCACTCACCACCTCCCCCTGCTCCGCCGACTTGTACACTCCAGACACCATCTCGTTATGGAGAAGCAAAAACAACGCCTCGTCCGCCATTTCCTGCTTATTCTTCCAAGCTCTGGTTTTCGGCTCCGGTTTGGGCCGGGCTCGCAGAGTACGGCTAGCGCCTGAACTGTTCGGCCTGCACAGCCGCTCCCTCAGACCGCAGCCCGTCCCTCGTTGCTAGGAGACCGAGGAAGTCACTCCGCTTCCGGAAGGCTGGTATCGGAGGGAGCCCAGTTGCCAGGGCGAGCCCACCCCCGGGCCGCCAAGCCCTCGGGCCGCACGACAGAGTCTGACAGCTGCGGGAACCAAACCGAACCCACGGAGACTCGATCTGGCCCCTGGGCTGGGGGCGAAACACACAACTTCCGGTCCCCTCTACCCCGGCATTCGGCCCGCTCTATGATCACAGAGTTCCTCCCTGCGGGGAATGGCTTGGCTTCCATGTGATACTCGGGTAGGAGAAGAAGGCTGTTAAAGTATGACAAAAGAAGCTCCTGCTGCCGTCTCTGAGTTAATTACCTATGAGTTAGTTAAACATTAAAGAATGTCTAGTCACTTCATCAAAAGCTTCCACTACCTCAGTATGAAAAACTGTAGAAAGAATGAATAAATCAAAAACTCTTCAGGCTATAAATTTTAAATGTATACGAGAAATTATCCTGGATTCAGTCTAGATATGCAAAAAGATTTAAAGCCATTTTCACCACCAAGAAGTTTACTGGGAGCGGGGTGTATGGGACAAGGGAGATGGGGTAAGCAAAGAACAGGATACTCTTGAACCAGAAAATGCAGATTAATCAGAAGATTAGGTGAATGGAAAAAGTCCTATAAACTTCAGAAAAGTTATGTCATTTTGGAATAGAATTCGTATGAATCTATGACACATGGGAAATTTAACTCCTACAGAGGTGCAAATACACCTTAGATCACATACACCTCTTAAATTTGGCAAATCTGGTTTAAACCTGTTGCTTATTTCAGCATGTGATTATTTCTTAGTAACTCGCAAACCCAATTTTTTCCCCCACTTGATTCATTGCTACCCCCAAATTAACATATTGAGTTTTCTCAAAATGTTAACCTCTCAACTCTTTATATCCTATCCTTTCACAGTAATTTAAGATCATGTTTCATAATTGGAATTATAGCAGCCTTTTTTTGTTTTGTTTGAATCAATCTATTTGATTATCATATAAATCAAGCATGAAAGTTCCACTTAAGCCCTTGAAAACACTACATAGTGTAATTTTGTAACCATAATCTTAATTTTTCCAGCACTAAAATTTTCCATACATGAAGTCAGGTCCTTTATGTCCCAGTTGCATTCTCCCTTCATCACCACTATTGAGAAACAGGAGTCAAGTTCACCACTGAGGTCAAGGAGTAAGCAGCTGACGAAATTATTAAGATTGATTTCTCAAACTACAACAACGGGTTTTATAGAATATTTTGGAAACTAGAGGAAAAACTAATACTTATTGAACACCAACTAAATGTTGAACACATCATCCCATAGATTTTCCCCCATATAGCAGACTATGTTAAATTGCCCAGGATCCTACTATTAGATCCTATGGAAGCCTGCTTTTGGTTAGATCCTGTTTCTTTTTTTTTTTTTTTAGAGGGCAGTGTCACTGGCCCTCATGTGGGATCCGAATTGGGGCCGCTGGTGTCCCAAGCCAGCTCTTAACCACTGCACCACTCGGCCGGCCCATAGATCCTGTTTTTAATTAACTCTAAAAGCATTCTGTCATGGAAACTATTATACTTGGTGCTTAGGATCTACAGTTACCACATTTGGTGCTTCATGTACTGCCTACAACATAGGATTGTAATATGAATCAAGATTAAGTATGCTCACAATCAGAATGAAATAATTATCAATCCTCATTCCTCTGACCTACCATTACTTTTTCTGTTTTCAATAGCACTTGTTTCTAACGTTGGAGTGGAAAAGTTTTTCTTCTACCCTTCTAAGTTTTTGGCTGGTCTGATAATTGACATAAATTAGATTAACAAAATTAAATTTTATGCATATGGGCATCCTGTGAAAATATGAGATCTCAAAGGTAGTCAGGCCACTGACACTTACTTGCCATTCTGAGCTAAAGAATGAGATAGGGACCTGAAGCTACAAAGGGAAGTAGGGCAATTCACAGTAAGAGCAGAAGTTTGCCCTGCCATGCAGGTCTTTCAGATACAAAGTTATCTCTGATAATATCTCTTTCTGGATCAAGCCCCCTAACTAAATTACTTTAGGCAGTTAAAAGGAAAGTAAAAGTTTCTGTTGAGTCTGCTGGGTTGTTGTCTGTCTCCACACTCTTTCTGCCCCAAGCTCCTTGAAGGCAGAGATTTTTTTTTAAAAGATTTTTATTCGGGAATCGGGGAAGGGGAACAGACAAGTTGGTGTCCTTTTGTTCTTCAGTTTAGTTGTGGAGGACGTGGCTTCACTGGCCCATGTTGGTATTATCATTGTGCTTTTCCCTGGTGAGGCAGATCAACTGCTGACCCCTGCACAGCTGCTCACGGTGGCTCTTGGCAGCTCACGAAAGCTCATGCCAGATGCCGGCCAGCGGACACCGACACAGGCAACTCAAGGCAGCCGAGTCCAGGTGGAGCTGTTGTTCACCATCTTAGCTGTAGAGGGCACAGCGTCACTGGCCCTATTGTGGGATCCGAATCAGGGCCCTGTGGCTCAGAGCTGGTGTCCGAAGCCAACTCTTACCGAACGCGCCAGTTGGTTGGCCTAGAAGGCAGAGATCTTTATTTACACTGACGTATCGAAGTGCCTGAAATAGTGCCTGGCATATACGAGTAACAGGTACTCAACAAATACTTGTTGAATGAATGAATGAGTCCATGAGTGATCTTTGCTCTCTGAAGAACTTAGAAACTCCAGGGAAACTGAAACCACAGCTATCTTGTTCTAGGCTTTATGCTCAGAGCCTAGGTTACTGCTCATACACAGGAAGAGCTTTTAAAAGTGGCTGGGTGAATTAAAATGGTAGCTTGAGTTAAAAACAATTGGCCTGCTAATGCTTGGTGCAATGATGCCTGGCAGACATTCAGAAAACAAGAATCCAAAGGTTACTCATAACATTGTTTCTGTGGGAAAATGCTTTCGGAGCTTTAATTTGCAAATATATTTCTGGAATAAAACTGGTTCCCATGTTGGCAGTTCAGGTAAAGCAGAACCAGAAGTTGGACAATACTCTTTCTCACACACACAACCAACAATAGCACTAATCACCTAACCCAATTTTAAACTAACAGCTCTAGGCCAGGTGCAGAGGCTAATGCCTGCCTTGTCTGTCTCATCGTTGCGTTTTTTCTTCTAGTACAGCCTTGCACAGGGTCTGATCCGACGGCGACTCTAGGCTGGCAAGACCTAGGAGCAATGACTGTATCTCCAGACTCAATTTCCTTATCAGTAAAAACTGTAATTTTATTTAAGCTTTTAAGAGGCATAAGGCATGAAAAGCGTTTCACAGTGGTTTGTTTTTTTTAAATCTTTTAAAAAAAGGTTTTATTAAAGGTCTTTACAGCAATTTCCAGACTCCACATCCTGCTGCCAAGGAGAGCCTGTTATGCTGTGGGTACTGGCTGGGGCATGGCAGGCAGCTCTGGCTTCCCACCTTTCTGTTCCGAGACGGGATTAGGGGCAGTATCTCATTTTGGGGTTCCACAATACTTAAACGGTCAGGCAGGGCTTCTTAGAGCCAATTTTACCACTTGGGTCCCAAGCAAACATGATCTTCACTTTGATGTCCAGCACACCCTGCCTGATCAGCACACGGTGCATGGCAGTGTCAACATATAATTAACTGGGTCCCATCAACAATCTTCATGAGATTTCGCACACACCAGGACCTCGCAGCCATTGGCCCTGATGAACCGCAGGGCACCAAAGCAGGCCTTCCGCACAGCAAAGTCTCCTAGGAGTTTGTAACGCAGAGACCGCCTGGGCAATGGCACAGACCGCAGTGTTATTTTCACCCAGAAAATAATTATTAGCTATAACGATTAATGACTTTTCCTGTTTCTTTAGTCTTGACGTTTGTTCATTTTGGTGTAATCTCACCAAGGGAAGCCCACACCTCCACACACACTCCTTCTGAGCATGCGCACCAACAGAACCGGCCGCACCCAATCCGAACCTCTGTACCGGACTGGAGGAGGATAGACTGCCTCCTTATTACTCTGATGTGATTAGGTCGTTAAAACGACGTAAGGCACGTCATACCACAGGTTAGAAAGGCTGCAACACTCCACGCTCCTCGCCAGGAGAGCGAGCCCGCGAGCCCGCGTCTCGGAGGACTCAAGGACTCACAAACCCACCCCAACTCTGCGCTAGAATCTGAGCCCAGCCACACGCTGCTAATTGGGGAGGGAGGTGACAGCCTAGCGGGCTTTTCATTGGCCCAGAGTCACAAAGGCCGGTAGCTTCTCCCCCTTCCGGTTGCTGAGTGGTTGAGGCCGAAAAACAACGCCTATCGTCATTGGCTGAGCCCCGCTGTCAGTCCCAGTTCCCTCGCGCCTAGCGGCGCGGCACGGGCAGGCGCGGCCTGTGGAGCAGTCTCGAAGCCTGCTGCGGGGAGAAGATGGCGGTCGCAGTGAGAACTTTACAGGAGCAACTAGAAAAGGCCAAAGAAAGCCTAAAGAACGTAGATGAGAATATTCGCAAGCTCACCGGGCGGGATCCTAATGACGTGAGGTAAAGGCCGCATGGGAAATGCCGGCTCCAGAGGCACCATCAAGCTGGGGTGAATGGGGGGCGGGGAGGGCGACCCGCTACCGGAAGGCTGGAACATCGAGGCCTGTTCCTGGGGCGGCGGTAGAACCAGGTCCTCGGTGAGGTGGGGAAGTCTCCAAGGCCCCGCTATAGGCCCCCGGGCTCAGGTGCGTGAGGAAGGAGAGCAGGGCCTCCGTGCGGCGGGACGGCTTCCCGGCCTGTGGGAAGGCCCGGACTGCGGCTTCCCGCCCTCGGCCCTGCAGGCCCGGAACTGCAGCACAAAGCCCCTTCCCCCTCCCGCGGCCACGGACCCGGAGACCCCCCCCCGGGACACGGGTCACCCCCTCCCGCGCCCCCGGGCTCTTGCCCACGTGCAGCTTCCTAGGGGTTGGAGAAATGAGGACCTGATCTAAGCTTGTCAATAGATAGCGTGGAGGTAAATACAATTTCTGTGATATTGATCTTGAAGAAGGCAAGGAAGTTGAACAGTACTTCCATTTTCAAACACGTGGATTCGATCCGTCTGTTTCGAACTTTACGGGTTATTTTCTCTTTGTGATGAACCGCACCGGTGAACGTATTTGGTGCCATGAGATGTGTCCGCATGATTTTTGTACTGATTGGTAAATTGTCTTGTAGGCCCATCCAAGCCAGATTGCTGGCCCTTTCTGGTCCTGGTGGAGGTAGAGGACGTGGTAGTTTATTGCTGAGGTAAGATTTCCTTTGCACTTACTTCATATGTTAGGACTGTTGATGCTTTTTGTACTAAATTAATGTATGGTTTTAAACAAAATTTGTGGTACAACCAATGTTAGAAATGTTTGTTGAAAGCTGTGATTACCTGTAGTTTTCTGGGTAGTTATCCTTTAGAGCTTCCTTTACATGTAAAACTAGAGATTGAAAAATATAACTACCAGTTTTATGTAAACTTAAGTTTATTTATTTATTTTTGGTTTTTTAAAATTGCTATAAAAGCATGTTGGAGTTAATGTCCTTTTAAGATTGCTTTCAGTGAAAGGGTATTTAAAATTTTTAATTTTGTTTTAAATGGAAATATTTATCTTAAATTTCAAGTGCTTTGTGTTGGACATTTTTAATTGCAGGCGTGGATTCTCAGATAGTGGAGGAGGACCCCCAGCCAAACAGAGAGACCTTGAAGGGGCAGCCAGTAGGTATGTTGGGGAAAAAAAGATTCTGAAGGCACACTTACATACTTTATTTTCTGAGGTAGCATACAAATGTTTAATAAATATTGTCAAAGAAAAAATGTCCAACCTGCAGAAAAGTTTTATAAGCGTTTGAACCAAAATTATGAGGACATGCCCAGAAGCAAAATCTCAGCAGATTTAAGAAAATGCTCTGGAGAAGGGCAGTTTTGCATCTTATTTTATACATTCGAATCAAATGAGAAGGCATAAGGAGGGTTGTATGAAACGTATTGGTGGTAGATTAAGGAGGTGAGAGAAAGCAAAGCGGGAG
The DNA here is from genome assembly GCA_033961575.1 of Aselliscus stoliczkanus. NCBI lineage: Eukaryota > Metazoa > Chordata > Mammalia > Chiroptera > Hipposideridae > Aselliscus > Aselliscus stoliczkanus. The sequence goes on along the minus strand of CM066732.1, from coordinate 72,206,522 downwards.
GGAGATCTGTAAAATTTGATTTAAAAAAGTGGAGAGACACTTTTGCATTGGTGGGTATAGAATACTTAATAATTAACATTTATAGTACATAGAGATGGTGTGTGAGGAATAAGATAACAATGAGGGGTTCTGTGGTCTTGTGTCCCTGCCTGAAGTCTAGAAAATTGCTTTGACATTTGAAAGGTATGTTATCCTAGATGCATAAGAGCAATGAACAAGCACTCACTGAAGGTTTTGTCTTTTCACTACTGGAAGAAAGAATAAAATGGGATGGAGACTAATAGAATGAAGCTTCTGGAAATGAGTCCTAGAAAAAGTAGTCATTTGCCCTTGGTAGGCACCTAAGTCAGATTCTGGAGTGGTCATATTATTTTCCTATGACAGGCTGGGCGGGGAGCGTCGGACACGGAGAGAATCACGCCAAGAAAGCGACCCAGAGGATGATGATGTTAAAAAGGTAATTGAGATTAAAAGAACTTGGATGAATATAGTATTTTCCTTTTACTACATTTAAAGAGTACCACCCATATGCTTGTTAAATTACTGAGATTTTCTTTTCTCTTGCAGCCAGCTTTGCAGTCTTCAGTTGTAGCTACCTCCAAAGAGCGCACCCGGAGAGATCTTATCCAGGATCAAAATATGGACGAAAAGGGAAAGCAAAGGTATCTTTAGTGACTTTGGGGGATAAAACTCCTGTCAAATAATGCAATTTTAAGAAATCGTAAGCAATTGTCCAAGTGCCTGTAGTATATTTCTTTTTAGGGAATGGCAGAGGTTTAAATGAAGTAGATCCTGTTGGAATTGAATTTTCTTTTTCTGTTCTTTAGGAACCGGCGAATATTTGGCTTGTTGATGGGCACTCTTCAGAAATTTAAGCAAGAATCTACTGTTGCTACTGAAAGGGTATTTATGCACTTTCTCCTTTGCTTTCTTAAGTTATCAAAGTAATTGCTTACATGTTTTTAAAAAGAGCCGAAAAGCTCTCCTAAGATACAATTGCAAGCCTAAAATGAATCCAGGGAAATACTTATATAACTTTCTGGAGTTATTAAATTGTCAAGTGGTCTTTTTTTGAGGTCCTTGGAAGTAATTGAGTGGACTTCTTTGTAGTGTAAAGAACCCTAGTCTGTGACTCAGGAGATCCTGAGCTCTGGTCTTACTTCTATTGACAATCTCATTTTGTGGTCTTGGGGACAAGCTGCTTCATTTCTTTACCTCAGTGCTTTTTCTTCAGCAAGGGAGTTGAACTCATTGATCATTACTAAAAACTAGTTTATTTACACACTCAGAGGCAATACTTAGCACTCTAGAAGCAAAAACATAAATGTTTACTGCCCTCCATAGTTTGACTGTCATCTTGCTACAAGTTTTTATTTTGCTAAAGGTCCAAAATTGTGTCTGTGGAGTTAAACACCAAGCTGCTGCTGCTTGGTAGAACTAGAGTGGAAAAGGAGATAATTCAGTTGCAGGAGATTAATAAACGTTTATTTCTGTTTTTTATTTTTTATTGGGGAACTGGGAGAGCAGAACAGTGTTGGGGAATTGGGGAAGAAAAACAGCCAAGTTGTCCTTCAGTCTTAGTTGTGGAGGGCGCAGCAAGCTCAGCTCCAAGTTAATCGCTCAGCTCAAGGTGCTGTGTTCAATTTGTTGTGGGTGGGCATAGCCACCATCCCATGCGGGAGTCGAACCAGCAGCCTTAAGAGCGCACACACTATTCCCTGAGCCATCTGGGCCGCAGCTCAGCTCAAGGTGCCGTGTTCAGTCTTAGTTGCGGGTGGACGTAGCCTACCATCCCATGTGTGAGTTGAACTAGGAACCTTGTTGCTAAGAGCACACGCTCTAACCACCGAGCCATTCAGCCACCAGTCGGCAGCTCATGGCAGCTCAGCTCATGGTGCCGTGTTCAATCTTAGTTGTGGGTGGTTGTAGCCCACCATCCCATGTGGGAGTTGAACTGGCAACCTTGTTAGGAGCACATGCTCTCACTAGCTGGGCCATCCTGTCACCTTTTGGCAGCTCAGCTCGGGCACAGCTCACTGGCCTGTGTGGGAATCGAACTGGTGATCCTGTTGCTCAAAGCTTGCACTCTTTTTTTTTTTTTTTTGAGGGCAGTGTCACTGGTCCTCATATGTGGGACCCGAACCGGGGCCGCTGGCTTCCCAAGCCAGCGCCCAACCACCGCGCCACTCGGCTGGCCCAAAGCTTGCACTCTTGAGCAAGCTCTTAACCAACTGAGCCACTGAGCTGGCCTCATTTCCGCTTTTATGTATTAACTTTACTAGAGAATATAAAAGGAATTTTAATGTGTGAATAGTACGTGTGATTTTTTAAAATATGTGGAAAGTTATAACTAGTTTTTTGTTTTGTTTTTAATAACTAGTTATTAGGATATCACTTCTGTCAAACTTTTGATTTAGAAAAAATAATTGAAGCTAGCCCGTAAAGACAGTGCTGTTTTTGTGGTTAATTTAAGGAAAAAACCTTACCTAAAAGTTATGTTGGAATGGAAGTTACTGATATGGCTAATGGCTTTAAAATTTAGATTTTTACATGAAAAAGCTGCAGTCCCCATTTTCTGAGAGAAATTGCAGTGAGCCTCAAATGCTGTTTGAATTAGTTGGTATCCTGAATTGCAAATGTGAAATCTTTGTAGATAACTTAGTAAAACTAATGTTTCACATAATCAGGATGTGTAAAGATAATTATTTATCTTTAGCAAAAAAGACGCCAGGAAATTGAACAAAAACTTGAAGTGCAGGCAGAAGAAGAGAGAAAGCAGGTTGAAAATGAGAGGAGAGAACTATTTGAAGAGAGGCGTGCTAAACAGACAGAACTGCGGCTTTTGGAGCAGAAGGTTGAGCTTGCGCAGCTGGTAAGTAGTGTTTTGGAATTCTAAGATTGGTAATCTTCCATGTGTACAAAAGCATGACCTTTTACCTTTTCTTTAGCAAGAAGAATGGAATGAGCATAATGCCAAGATAATTAAATATATAAGAACTAAGACAAAGCCCCATTTGTTCTATATTCCTGGAAGAATGTGTCCAGCTACCCAAAAACTAATAGAAGAGTCACAGAGAAAAATGAATGGTAAGTGTTATGAAGCGGTCCCTTGAAATTTTCTTAATGGGTAAGGTAATACACTCACACATACACATTTGTTTGTTTCCTATGATAGTTGTGATTTGATAGTTGATTTTTAAAATAAGATGCTAATGTGTTTGGAATGCAGGAGCATTTGTTTCATGACAGAGTATAGCTGGAAACTTATGTTTGGTAGCCAGTGCTTAATACATATGTACTTCTTAAGCATTTGATGTGACTTCTTTTTGCTTGATACTTTTAGTAGCCAGACATAAAGACTGCTGAAGCAAGAAAAAGTGAATATCGGTGTAGTCCACAGAGGGAACACACATAAGAGGGTAGACACTGCAAAGGTGGTGATTAGACTTATTTTTCCTTGGGATCAGAAAAATTAATGTAATTTACCCGTTTACCATAATCAGTCTTGTCATCGTTTCACAAAAAAATATTTAGATAAAGCTCAGTGACAGTTCATAGGCAGGTGTCAAATTGTGACTGAATTTTCTCATTCATAGTAAATTTTACACGTGTAAATTTTTATTCTTTAGCTTTATTTGAAGGTAGACGCATCGAATTTGCAGAACAAATAAATAAAATGGAGGCTAGGCCTAGAAGACAATCAATGAAGGAAAAAGAGCATCAGGTGGTGCGTAATGAAGAACAGAAGGCGGAACAAGAAGAGGGTAAGGTGGTTCAGCGAGAGGAAGAGTTGGAGGGGACAGGTAATCAGCATAATGACGTAGAAATAGAGGAAGCAGGCGAGGAAGAGGAAAAGGAAATAAGTATAGTTCATAGCGATGCAGAAAAAGAACAGGAGGAGGAGGAACAAAAACAGGAAATGGAGGTTAAGATGGAAGAGGAAACTGAGGTAAGAGAAAGTGAGAAGCAGCAAGATAGTCAGCCTGAGGAAGTTATGGATGTGCTAGAGATGGTGGAGAGTGTCAAAAATGTTATTGCTGAGCAGGAGGTAATGGAAACCAATCAAGTCGAAAGTGTAGAACCTTCAGAAAATGAAACTAACAAAGAATTGGAGCCAGAAATGGAATTTGAAGTTGAGCCAGATAAAGAACGTAAATCTCTTTCTCCTGCAAAAGAGAGTGCTAGTGTTCTAGAAATGGAAAATGAGCCTGAGGACAAAGAAGAGAAAGATTCTGAGCCCCAACCTGAGCCTGTGGCTCAACCTCAGCCCCTGCCTCACTCTCAGCCTCAGCCCCTGCCTCAGTCCCAGTCTCAGCCCCAACCAGTACTCCAGCCCCAGCCTGTCTCTCAACCCGAGACTGTGCCATTAACTGTTTTACAGTCATCACCTCAGGTTACTCAGGAGCAAGGGCATTCACTACCTGAGAGGAAGGAGTTTCCTGTAGAATCTGTAAAACTCACTGAGGTGACAATAGAGCCAGTCTCGACAGTACATCCGGAGAGCAAATCCAAAACCAAAACTAGGAGCCAAAGTCGAGGTCGAGCTAGAAATAAAACAAGCAAGAGTAGAAGTCGGAGCAGCAGCAGCAGTAGTTCTAGTAGCAGTTCAACTAGTAGCAGCAGTGGAAGCAGTTCTAGCAGTGGCAGTAGTAGTAGTCGGAGTAGTTCCAGTAGCAGCTCCAGTACAAGTGGCAGCAGCAGCAGAGACAGTAGCAGCAGCACTACTAGTAGTAGTGAGAGTAGAAGTCGGAGTAGGGGCCGGGGACATAATAGAGATAGAAAGCACAGAAGGAGCGTGGATCGAAAGCGAAGGGATACTTCAGGACTAGAAAGAAGTCACAAGTCTTCAAAAGGTGGTAGTAGTAGAGATACAAAAGGATCAAAGGATAAGAATTCCCGGTCCGACAGAAAGAGGTCTATATCAGAGAGTAGTCGATCAGGCAAAAGATCTTCAAGAAGTGAAAGAGACCGAAAATCAGACAGGAAAGACAAAAGGCGTTAATGGAAGAAGCCAGGCTTTCTTAGCCTATTTGCAGCAGAAGATTTCTTGATGAGTAAAAGGATTACCTTTCCTTGTAAGGAGGATGCTGCCTTAAGAATGCATGTTGTAAAAAATCTTTTTGGAAAATACAGACTGTTTGTTTACCAGACATTCTTGTACTTTTTGCATAATTTTGTAAGAATTATTTATCAAAATTATGTGAGGTTCCAAAATATGTAAAAATAATAATAATAAAAAAAGATTAACATCCCTTGTCATCTTTTTTAAATATCCTATACTCTACAGTAAGAATCTGTATATTTTAATAGGTAAATCTTTAAGTCTGTTCCCTTCTAATTCTGTATCATACATTGCTTTTGTAGAAATAAATGTGCATTTTCTTTCATTAGTTTTGGGATGTCCTCGACACTTGTATAATATCCTCTTGATATTTTCAGCTTTTATTATTAGATTCTGAACGTGATTAGAATGACTTTGAAAGTTGCCTCACTTTTATTTGCCTTAGACAATTTTGAGTTGTCAAAGTCAGATCTTTGCAGCTTTGGGGGGCATAGTTCTTAAAATCATTTACTATTTTTTCTAATCTCCCTTGTTACTTTCATCTAAGCATTTCTTCCTAGTCTCATATTTACACCATATTTTTGGTAGGTAAATTAAAATGGTATGATTTGGTTGGCATTTTCTTCACAATTATGGGAGCATCATTCTTTTGTCTCCATGGTTTCTTAATGTGATACAGCATATACATTTGTTAAAATAATCACTTCTTTCCAGGGGAGGGAGGTAAAATGTTCTAAACTTGGATTTTGAGTTTGTGGTCTTGTCTTAACTTTTGTGTTGGCTCTAACTGAAACATGCCAATATGTGTTTTCAAGAATTTTTGTTTTAAGTATTGTATGAAAGTTTACAAAATAAAGGAAGTTCATTTACACTTGAATCTGTAAACAAGAACACAAGTGTACCAAGTGATTAACTTTGTTGTTTTATAAATTTGTATGAATTTGGAGTATCTGTTGCCCATTACATGTGCAAATAAATGTGGCTTAGACTTGTGTGACTGCTTAAGACTGTATTAACATCGATGCTTTATATAAGAGAGCACTTAAATTGCAAATGGCCTCTTTGGAGTTTAGAATTGAACATTGACTAGTGTCAAGTGTGACTGAGTAGTCTTTATGCCTTCCTTTGACAAGTGAATGGTAACAGTGAAAATGCTGACAAGCATTTCCAGCACTGTATAAATGTAAGGGAACATGTTGAAAGAAAAAACTTTTTAAAAAAATTCCTTTCTTGGAGTAATCATTAAACTGTAAATGAGCAGAACTCAAACTGCAGAGTCAGCTATCTGCATCCCTGGGCCAGTGGTTCCCACCTAGAGTAGTTTCACCCGGGGATTTTAATCCTCTACAGCAGGAAATACAGAAGCTCCCCCTTATCTGTAAGGGATGTTCCAAGACACCAGTGGATGCCCTGAAATCATGGATATAGCACCAAACCCTATATATATTACGTTTTTTCCTATAGATATAAAAATGTGAGGCACAGAGATTAACAATAGGAAAATAGAACAAAGTAATAAAAATGTGAATGTAATTTCAGGGGATTCCTTGCTATTTAACATTTTTAACCACTGTTAACTGCAGGTAAACATAAGGGGGAATTAATGTGCAAATTGCTTTCCTGTGTGCCATGATGAAAAGGGATGACAACTTGGTTCTATTAAAAAGTCCTTATTTGATGATTCTAAAATATGCATTGAGTGGGGTCACCCCAATAAGAACCCCCCCAAGCCCACAAAAAAAATGCATGTATTAAGATTTTGGTTAAGTTTTCGAATTTTTTTTTTTTTTTTTTTAAGATTTTATTGAAGCAGTGTTGGGGAAGGGGACCAGCCAAGTTCTTAATTGTGGAGGTTGCCAGTCGCCGTCTGCCTGCCTATTGGCAGCTCTTGGCCTCTAAGCTCAAGGTGCTGTGTTCCACTTAGTTGCAGGTGGGTGTAGCCACCATTCCATGCAGGAATCTAACCAATAGCCTTGTTAAGAGCGTGCGCCCTATCCATTGAACCATCCCAGCAGCAGCTCAGCTCAAGGTGCCTTCAGTCTTAGTTGTAAGTGGGCATAACCCACCATTGAACAGGCAATCTTATACCAACTGAGCCATCCTGCCATCTGTTGGCAGCTCAGCTGGGACTCAGCATCACTGGCCCACGTGGGAATCAAACCTGCAGCCCTATTGTTGAGAGCTCGTACTCGAAGTCAACTCTTACCCAACTGAGCCCACTTACCCTGTTCACTCATTTTTATCTAAAATGTAAACAATTTTCATGGTGCTTATAGAAAAGACTGGCTTTAAGATCAACTTTGAGTTGGGAATGATGGTGATAGTATTATCCGTGGGGAGAAATCGAGACTATAAGAGCAATTTTCAGTTCTGATGTATATGGAAATCTAATTTTATTTAGTGGTATGCATTTATAAATTGGAAGGTTTCATTTTTAATTTTTTTTTTTTTTCTTGAGAGCAGTGTCACTGGCCCTCATAAGTGGGACCTGAACCGAGGCCGCTGGCGTCCCAAGCCAGCGCTTAACCGCCGCGCCACTCAGCCCGCCCAAAGGTTTCATTTTTAAAATTGAGATTTTCATTTTGTTATTTCCAATTAATGCTTTGTCCTGAGAAATGAAATTTTAGGGAATTTATATTCAGAGACCCATGTAATTGGCTACTTGCAAAGATAGAAGGAATGTTAGAATGAAAAAACAGTTTCCTTGGGGGGAAGGTGGGAGGAGACATTACTGGGTCCTATTAGAGATTGCAAATTAGCGTTCATTGGAAAGTTAGAAGCTGAAGAGGGATAGGGCTAGTGACTAGAGACTGAACTTAGTTGGAATTCTTAATTAACAAAGGCATCTCTGTCTAAGGGGGTGTTTAGAAAACATCTTGTTTGCTGTTACATTCCAAGAGTAGTTTGCAGAATCCCAAAAATTAGAATTCTGATAGTTTGGTCTTCAGTGAGCTGTTTCCAATCTAGGGCTCATCTATTCACTTGCTAGAATTCTGGTAATTGCACATTTCTAGAACAGTAATCTGGGCTAAGCAAGCCCACCAAAGCAATAAATTGAATGAACCTATAAGTTAACATGAAAGCTGCTAATGATTACAGGGTATAGTGATATGGGGTGACGGCTGTCAGAAGAACAAATCATTAAAATGTTTTGGGGTTCAATCAACATGAATTTTTTAAAAATATTTAAATCATTGAATAAAAGTCTTACCCAGTTTCCCTTCTTGAGGTAATGCCTTTAAAGTGCTGAGCCCAGAAAAATACATTTGCTGTTTGGGCCTTCCTACTGTAATCGATAGGGGAAGACTGGTAAATGTGATTTTTTTCTTACACTTTTTTGCCTCACCTAGCATGATTTATTATATTTTTAAAATTGGGAATCGGGGAAGGGAAACAAGTTGCTGCCCTTTTGTTCTTCAGTCTAGTGAAGAACGTCGCTTCACTGGCCCATGTTGGTATGATCATTGCACTCTTCCCAGCTGGAGCAGTCGGTCACCAGCCATTGGACAGCCGCTCACGGAAGCTTCACCGGCTGCCGGCCACCATTGCTGTTGCCGTCACCTCACAGCAGCCAAGCTCCAGGTTGAGCTGTTGTTCACCGTGATCTTAGCTGTAGAGGGCGCAGCGTCACTGGCCCATGTGAGAACCGAACCGGCGGCCCTGCTGCTAAGAGCTCACGCTCCCAAGCCAACTCTTAACCAATTGAACCACTCAGCCAGACTCTAGCATGATCTTTAAAAAAAAAAAACCAACAAAAAAATGCCTACCACTTGGCTTCCCATGGTTATTTCAGTACCGTTTAACCACTATTTGCCTCCACTGTCCCCATTTCTTGCTTTATTTTCTTCCATAACATTTAGCATTCTATCTAGATATATCATACTTTTGGTTTATAGTCTACTTCCCATTAGAATGCAGGCTCCAGGAGAGCCAAGGGATTTTTGTTTGTTTTAACCCCATTGCACTATTTCAAATACCTAGGATAGGGCCTTGTGCATTATAGGCAATATTAATCATGAACGAATTATGACAGGTCCTTAAATGTTCAGAGAGGTTACAGGAGGCCCAGCTATATTATATGGCCTTCCAGGCCATTTTAAGTCCTTTAGCTTTTATCTATTAGAAGGTATCAGAGAGGGTTTGAACAGAAAGGTGAAGTGATAGAATTTGTTTTAACAGAATTAACTGTGGCTGTTGTGCTGAGGAAAGAAAGACTAAATTGGGACCAAGGGTAAGAACAGAAACAGTTAAGGGGCTAATGCTATAATAAGGCAAAATGTAGTGATTTAGGCCAGAGTGGTAGCAGTGGAAGTGGTGGTCAGATTCTGGATATATTTTGAAGTCCCCAAGTGATTTGCTGGTGGCTTGTATGTGGTATGAGAAGTCAAGGATGGAAGATTTTACCTGAACAACTAGAAATGAATTGCCATTAGCCAAGATCAGAAAAAAACTAGAATGAACACGTATGGGGATAATGGAGGTAGTGGGCTAGAAGCTTAGTCTGAGATTCCTATTAGACATTCAAGTGAACATGTGAAGTGAAGGTAGACATACCTTTTGGGTTCAAGAGACAGTTCTGTAGTAGAAATACAAATTGGAGAGTTCTGAGCATGTCAATGGTAAGATCACCAAGGAGTGAGTGTAGATAGGGAAGAAGTCTAATGACAGTCCTTGGCACTTCAGCTTTTAAGAGGATGAGGACCAGAGAGTTGGGAAGGGTCTGTGGAGGGGGCCATGTGTCAGGGACCTGAGAGCAGTCTCTAGGAGCCCCAGACAACAGCTAGCAAGACCAAGGGACACTGGGTCGTCCTGCTACAAGGAAGTTATATCTGCCAGCAACATCAAGGAGCTTGAAAAATGATCTTTCCCTAGTCAAGCCTCCAGCTGAGGATGCCATCTTGATTTCAGCCTTGTGAAGTTCTAAGCAAAGAACTCCGCTATGCTGGCCTGGACTTCTGACCTGTATGATGTAATAAATGGGTATTGTTTTAGCCACTAAAAAAAGGGGGTGGGAATGGGGGATGTGGACCTGAAGAGGAACAAGCAAAAGAGAAGGAGCATCCATAGAAATAGAAGAGATGTTTTTCACGGGAAGAGAAGAAAATGTTTCAAGGAAGTAGTAATCATGCTCAAGTGATGCTGGTAGGTTAATGAAAATGAAGAGTAAGAACCATTGGCTTTAACAACATTGGTCATTGGTGACCTTCAAAATCAGTTTCAGGAGAGTGATGAGGGCAAGAAGCTGATAGAGGATTCAAGAAATGGAGGTAAACGTTACTCCCAGTTACATTGGTTAAATTGGACCAATCCCACTGAAAAGAAATAGAAAAGCTGGAGATATGTATACTTCAGAGAACCATTAAAGAACTGAAGAATTACAGGGCCATGACCTGGGAAGGAAACCCAGAGAGGCAACCTGACATTTTATTTGGCTACTACTGCCTATATCCCCAATTAACCTCTTCCAAAAGGAAAAATTTTAGACTTCTTCCAAAATTGCTCAGCAAACAATATTTCTCATTGTAGGTACTTATTTGTTCATGAAATGAGCAATATTACCCCACAGGAGACAGTCCATGATGTGACCATTAAAATCTTAGTTTTGGTGAATATTTTTGTGAAAAATCTGTAGAAGCTAAAACCACAATGCATTATAAACATTTTGAATCTTGACTATTCTCTAGAATGTAGTAGGGTCCACATGAGAACTATTTGAAGGTATTGAATTAAAATAAATAGCTCCGTTTTGATCACCACTCAATTTCCAGCTCTTACTTATGCAACTGACATACAGTATATGCTTGAGAAATATTTGCAGAATGAAAGACTATGATCACTCCTTAAGAAAATAAAAGAGCCAACTGTAATTGAATATATAGACAGTCACGGGATGTGGATTATATGGTGGAAGGGAGTCAAAGGAATTGTAATAGATAGTATGATATGGGGGGGGAGGAATGGGAGAAAATTGGGGGAGGGGGTTTGTCACTTTGAGGGGTAAAAAGTATAACTATTGCACTTTGTTGTACACCTGAAGCTAACTAAAAATATATATAAATAAAATTTAAAAAATAAATAAAATAAGCTTAAAGGTTTTCTCTCAGTAATAGAAGGCAGGAACTACCATTCAATCTCTAATGCTCCAAATGTCTTTCTTCTACTTAGTACATAGGCTTTCAATAAATAGTTCCTAAATTCAGTAACTCAAAAGATAAACTGGGATTGCTAACATTGATATTTTGAGAGACTAACTTGTTTGGATTGATTTAAAAGTAATAATCTATAAGCATGGTTGAGATGGCCTTACGTATAACAGTTAAAACACACAAGTCATAGGTATATGAGTATAACTGGATTCGAGCAAAGCATAACCATTTCCCAGGTTTGTGCAGGTGAGTTACAGAATTACAGACCTTATAACTATACTACTGACAATGTCATGGTCTCCAATTGTGTTGTTTCTAATGCACATGCTTAAAAGTTCAAGACAACTGATCACAAGGGCCTTTAATGCTAAAAGGTGCAGTTTCTGCACTACAGCCTTTGAGAATAAGATATTTAAGATGGCATAGGTATGAGAAGGTGAAAGCATATTAGAAGTTATAATAGAGTCAAGCTTGGTCATAGTTCCTTATGATTATATGTGAAGTTTTACTTTTGTGGTTATTTGCAGGAAATTTAAAGTCCCAGTCAAATTTCTCTTGTCCCCAAGATTACCTTCAAGATGGTTCTTTTTGCCATCAGTTCACATGAGTGCAGAGAAATGTAAATTCATTTTAATGTAAGTTTACAAAAATATTTACCAGAAAAGTAATGAGAATTATTTCCCAGGGTCTTCTGTTTTAAATCCAAATACCAATTACTCAATTATTTTCATTATTAATGAGGTTAACTTAGAGTTCATAGCATATGTTACTCCACCTAGACCACTTAATCCAGAGGAGTAACATGTGGAATGAAAATTACTAAGGGGCCGGCCAAGTGGCACATTGGTTAAGAGTTGGCTTGGGACGCCAGGTCTGAGCAGCAGGGACCTGGTTCAGATCCCACATAAGGGCCAGAGATGCTGCGCCCTCTACAGCTCATGGCAGCTCTTGGCAGCTCACACCAGCTGCCAGCCACTCACACTGTCTGCCCGCCATTCACTGTAGCTTATGACAGCCCACTGCAGCAGGGGCTGCAGCCTACACAGTTGCCAGCAACTCATGGTAGCCCAGCTCCAGGTGGAGCTGTTGTTCACCAGCTTAGCTGTAGAGGGCAGTGTCACTGGCTCTCATATGTGGGATCCGAACCGGGACCCTGCTGTTCAGAGCTGGCATCCCAAGCCAATTATTAACCAATGCACCACTCAGCTGCCCAGCAGCACATTCTTAATAGAGTTTGAGTAATTAGTCTTGAAGTTAGTCAGACTACGTTTCTGTTGGGTTGTTTTTTTTAAAGATTTTATTGGGGAATTGGGGGAGGGGAACAGACAAGTTGCTGTCCTTTGTTCTTCAGTCTAGTTGTGGAGGACATTGCTTCACTGGCCCATGTTGGTATCATCATTGCGCTCTTCCCGAGGGAGGCAGATTGGTCGCCGGCCTCTGGACAGCCACTCACAGAGGCTCTTGGCAGCTCACATTGGCTGCCGGCCATTGACTGTAGCTTATGGCAGCCCACTGCAGCAGAGGCTGCAGCCCACCATCACCGGCAACTCACAGCAGCCCAGCTCCAGGTGGAGCTGTTGTTCACCACCTTAGCTGTAGAGGGTGATGTCACTAGCCCTCATATGTGGGATCCAAACCGGGACCCCATTGCTCAGAGCTGGCATCCCAAGCGAGCTCCTAACCAACGCGCCACTTGGCCAGCCCTCTGTTTGGTTTTTTTTTAGGCTAAATAGTAAGCTTGTGTGTAGTGAGTCAATGAGTCCTTTCGATACAGGCTTGGGAGAAGAATAAGCGTCTGCTTGAATTTCATCATCCCTAGTCCCTTCTGTTCCAAGGCTGCCCCGGGAGGCAAGGCCAGTGTGTAGTATTCATGGCCCAGAGACGGGCTGCACTCAGCTCACCTCATTTAGCTCTAATCTGAGGCTTTAGAAACTGAGGCTTGTTTTTTTCATCTCTTCCTAACTTTCCTGTCGCTTCTCTCTTCCTATCCCAATGCCATCTTCTGCCACCACTTCATTAGGAGCCAAGCTTAGTTGGAGGACACTTACTTATATAAAAGCAGGTGAAGTTTTCTGGCAGTGTATTGGAACAAGAATGGGTCATGGAAATTATTTCTGTGGGAAACATCTTCTTCAAAATCAGTTATGAATACTTTGTTTCCAAGTGTATTTTAATTAAATTTGATGAGTCTTATAACTGGCTCTTTTCGCATTTCTTTTTGGATACTCAATGTCAGATTTGTGTGACTGATATAATCCTTGACTAATGAAAAATATGTCTCAAGAGATACATCTGTTTATTTAAGCATTCTCAACTTTGAACTGGTAGAAAGTCTCAAAGGTAATTTTTATTGGAGTTTTGTCTTGCAAAGATTTAAAGATATATTTATTTTGCTTTCAATGATCTTGTATAGTAAGTAACTTTCTATTCTGCTAAAGGATGAATGAGCCTCATGAAAAGAACTGGTAAAGTTAAGAATTCTCCCCTTAATTTAAATAAAATAAGTTTTTGGCTTAAATATTAACTTCAAAATGACTTTGAACTGGTATAGTGGTAATGGATACATAATTCAGAACCCATAGAACTGTATGCTTTAAAAAGTTAATTTTGCTGAATGCAAATTTTTAAAAAATCAACTTGGATGGCAGGGTAGCCCAAGATGGAAGGTAGGCTATGACAAACAAATTTAACTGTATTACAAATGTAAGACATGCCACACTGCAGAGGGTGGGGAAGAAAGGATCTGATCTAAAAAACTTGGTAAAAATGTTTTGATTAGACAATGTTAAGGCTATAAACAAAAAGAATTATACACAAACATTTAACTCTGAATGGTAAATTTGTTTATCACAGGGTATGAGTTATCAATTTGGAAACTACATGTATGCTAGCGTTGAGCTAATATGTAAATATATTCTAGATAACAAGCCGGGTTTCTTACAGTTGGAGAACTTACTATTGAGTTCTCTGATACTCCTTCCTTCAGGACACGGAGCTAAATTTCCCTCTGGAAAGTGGGTGCACTTAATAACTTTCTTCAAATGAATAGAGTAGGGAAGATAAAAAGTTACTGTACACTTCAGACACCTGGTAGACATCACCTGAATCAAGTAATCAAGGTTACCAATACCAGCTAAACATTGATGTTGTGTCTAAGTGATAGGCTGTGATGAGAAGGGCAGACCACTATTGGGATATTCTTTCCCCCAAATCTCCAACCTTGGTCTAATCATGAGAAAGCATCAGACAAACACAAACTGAGGACATTCAAAGGCATCAAGACAAGGAAAGGATAGGAAACTGTCACAGAAGATTGTCATAGAAGATTGAGGAGACATGACAACTAAATACAATGTACTATACTGGATTTGATCATTGAACTAGAAAAGAACATTAGTGGGAAAATTTGGGAAAATTTTCCCTGCCATAAACTACAATAAAGCATGTAGTCTAGTTAATGGTTTGTATTAATGTTAATTCATTTTTGATCGTTGTCTTAAGCTTACGTAAGGTGTTAACAGGGGAAGCTAGGTGAAGAGGCATACAGGAACTCTATATTTGCAACTTTTCTGAAGATCTAAAGTTATTTCAAAATAAAAAGTCTTCTGAAAACAGGCTTATGAATAATTTTCCAAAACCATTGAATTTTGATTTCTTTTTTTTTTTCTGCGAATAACTGGCTTTGCTTTACTGTCATTGACTCAGAATATCCTAAGCCAAACACAGGGTCTTCCTCTGCCTCTCTTCCAAACTTGCTCCTCTCCTGTGCTCCTGTCCCAGGAAATGGCACCAACATATTCTCTTTCAGTGGTCCAACTAGGAAGTTGAGAGTCATCCTTGACTTGTCCTTGTCTTTCGCTTCACAATGAATTACCCACCAATCCTCAGCATACTGACAATCTCCTTCATCTTCCTGAATTTAGTTGTCTGTGTGTCTTCCCCCATAGATTATAATTTCCATGGGGGTAAGGGCACCACCGTCTGCTCTTTTCTCTATGTGTCCCATGTGTCTAGCACAGTGCCCAGTGCATGCAGGGCACTCAAAAGCTATTTGTTAGGGCCAGCCGAGTGGCGCGGTGGTTGAGCACTGGCTTGGGAGGCCAGCGGCCCCAGTTTGGGTCCTACATATGAGGGCCAGTGACACTGCCCTCAAAAAAAAAAAAAAAAGCTATTTGTTAAATAAGACAATGTATGCATATTTTATTGCATCTTACTATTTAATGGCATTTTCACATCCCAATCCTTTTGTATCTAACATAGTGGGATGCATCCATATACCTCTTGTATTTATTGATTTTTAAAATGGTAATCAAGTTTTAGAAATCAAGTGGTACCTCTTCATGAACAGAAGTTTTACCAAGTCCAACTTGATGTTCTGATTGTAGAAGTCAGCAAAATTTCAGAGAATCACAGCGTATCTGAGCTGGAAGGACTTGTGCAGGTCATTTAGTGTAAGTCTCTCACTCGTAAGAACGAAGACTTTGAGGCACCAAAAGTCTGAATAGTTTGCTAAGTCCTAGCATGAGTCCATTGACCGAGGGGGCATTTATTTTTATGTCCTAAGGAATCTCGAAGAAGGAGGAGAGAAGAAAAAAAATAAGGAAAATAACGATAGCAAATCCTTTATTCTATACACCTTTGAAAGAAGTGAGTCAAATAAATAATCATGGGGTGGATGGTGGTTCAGTTAGTTAGAGTGCAAGCTCTGAGCAACAGGGTTGCCGGTTAGATTCTCACATGGGCCAGTAAGCCGTGCCCTCTGCAACTAGATTGAAGACAACGACTTGAGCTGAGCTGCAGCCAACCAGTCGGTGAGCGGGCAGATGACTCAGCTGGTTAGAGGGTGTGCTCTTCACAACAAGGTTGCTAGTTTGACTCCCGCATGGGAATGTGGGCTGTGCCCACTGCAACTAGATTGAAAATGCCTACTGGATTTGGAGCTGAGATGTACCCTCTACAACTAAGATTGAAGGACAAACAACTTGACTTAGAGCTGATGGGTCCTGGACAAAACACATTGTTCCCTGAAAAAACATTGTTCCCCAATAAAGTTTAAAAATCAAGGCTGGCCGAGTGGCTCAGTTGGTTAAGAGCTTGCTCAAGAGTGCGAGCTTAGTTCTGAACAATGGTAGTTTAATGCCAGCCTGAGCTGAGTTGCCATTTAGCTGCCAACAAGTGGCAGGACGACTCAGCTTAAAAAAAAAAAAAAAATCAAGGAATTTATTTATTCATTTCCATGCAGAAATTGTATTCTATAAACCTAAATTTTTAATTATTCTGGGGAGTCATAAACATTAAGTTGCTGATATTTTTGTGAATTAGTTAATTGTTTTTCTTTTTTATTTTTATTTTATTTATTTATTTATTTATTTTTTAATTAGTTTCTGGTGTACAACACAGTGCAATAGTTATACATTTTACCCCTCAAAGTGACAACCCCCCCCAATTCACCACCCCGCTCCCTGCCCCCATATCATATATATCTATTACTCTTCCTCTGACTCTCTTTCACAGTATAATCCACATCCCGTGACTATCTATATATATTCAATTACAGTAGGTATACCACCTCTGCTTTAGTAATACAGTGCAGTGATCAAACCTCTACTCCATCCATGAAATGGTCTCCCTAACAAGACCTATGATCATCTGACATTCCATAGAATATTTACAACATTATTAATTATATTCCCCAAACTGTTTTTCCTATCCCAGTAGCAATATTGTAGTTGCCTATTTTTGCTGTCTAATCCCTTCCCCTTCTCCCTCATCCCCATTCCTCTCCCAATTAGCAACCCTGATTTTTCCTCTATATCGATGAGACAGTTTCTGTTTACTTTGCTCATTCATACAGTTTTTCAGATTCCACATATGAGTGACATCATATGGTATTTGTCCTTCTCTGACTGACTTATTTCACTCAACATTATAGTCTCTAGGTCCATCCATATCATTGCAAATGGCACGATTTCATTCTTCTTTATAGCGGAGTAATACTCCATTGTATAAATATACCACAGTTTCTTAATCCAGTCATCTACTGATGGGCATTTTGGTTGTTTCCAAGTCTTAGCTATTGTAAATTGTGCTGCTATGAACATAGGGGTGCATAACTTTTTTGAATAAGTGTCTTGGTTTTTTCAGGATAAATACCTAGGAGTGGAATTGCTGGGTCAAACGGTAGCTCTATTTCCAGTTCTTTGAGATACCTCCATACTGACTTCCATAGTGGCTGCACCAATCTGCAGTCCCACCAACAGTGCAGCAGGGTCCCCTTTTCCCCACAGCCCCGCCAGCACTTGTTGTTTGTTGATTTGTTGATGATAGCCATTCTGACTGGGGTGAGGTGGTATCTCATGGTGGTTTTTATTTGCATTTCCCTAATGACCAGTGAGGTTGAACCTTTTTTCATATGCCTGTTGGCCATCTGTATGTCCTCTTTAGAGAAATGTCTCTTCATATCTTCTGCCCATTTTTTAATTGGGTTGTTTGTTGTTTTGGTGTTGAGTTTCATGAGTGTTTTATAAATTTTGGATATTAACCCCTTATCAGATATATCATTGGCAAATATATTCTCCCATTCAGTAGGCTTCCTTTTTGTTTTATTAATGGTTTCCTTTGTTGTGAAAAAGCTTTTAAGTCTGATATAATCCCATATGTTCATTTTTTCTTTTACTTCCCTTGCCCGTAGGGATGTATCAGTAAAAATATTGCTCCGGGTAATGTCTGCAAATGTACTCCCTATATTTTCTTTCAGGATTTTTATGGTTTCAGGTCTTACATTTAAGTCTTTAATCCATTTTGAATTTGTTCTTGTATAAGGCGTAAAGAGATGATCCAGTTTCATTTTTTTTTGCATGTGTCAGTCCAATTTTCCCAGCACCATTTATTGAATAGACTATCTTTATTCCAGTGTAAATTCTTGCTTCCCTTGTCATAGATTAACTGTCCGTAAATGCTTGGATTTATTTCTGGGCTCTCTGTTCTGTTCCACTGATCGATGTGCCAATACCAAACTGTCTTGATTACTGTGGACTTGTAGTAGGTTTTGATGTCTGGTAGCGTGATCCCCCCGACTTTGTTTTTATTTCTCAGAATTGCCGAGGCTATTCTGGGTCTTTTATGATTCCATATCAATTTTAGGATTATATTTTCTATTTCTGTGAAAAATGCCCTTGGTAGTTTGATAGGAATTGCATTGAATCTATATATTGCTTTAGGCAGTATGGACATTTTAACTATATTAATTCTTCCTATCCATGAGCATGGTAGGTGTTTCCATTTATTTGTATCTTCTACGATTTCTTTCTTCAGTGTCTTATAATTTTCTGAGTACAGATCTTTCACTTCTTTGGTTAAATTTATTCCTAGGTATTTTATAGTTCTTGACGTAATTGTAAATGGGACAATTTTCTTAATTTCTCTTTCCATTAGTTTATTATTGGTATATGCAAATGCCACTGATTTCTGAACATTGATTTTATAACCTGCTACTTTACTGAATTCGTCTATTATTAGTTCCAATCGTTTTTTGATGGAGTCTTTGGGGTTCTCTATATACAGTATCATGTCATCTGCATATAATGACAATTTTACTTCTTCCTTGCCAATTTGGATGCCTTTTATTTCTTTTTGTTGTCTGATTGCTGTGGCTAGAACTTCCAGCACTATGTTGAATAAAAGAGGAGAAAGTGGACAGCCTTGTCTTGTTCCTGATCTTAAGGGGAATGGTTTTAGCTTTTCCCCATTGAGTACGATGTTAGCTGTAGGTTTATCATATATGGCTTTTATTATGTTGAGATATGATCCCTGTATTCCCACTTTGCTAAGGGTTTTTAACATAAATGGCTGTTGGATTTTGTCAAATGCTTTTTCTGCATCTATTGAAATGACCATGTGATCTTTATCCTTCATTTTGTTGATGTGGTGTATCACATTAATTGATTTACGGATGTTGAACCAGCCTTGCGCACTAGGGATGAATCCCACTTGATCATGATGTATGATCTTCTTAATATATTGCTGAATTCTGTTTGCTAATATTTTATTGAGAATTTTTGCATCTATATTCATCAGGGAGATTGGCCTGTAGTTTTCCTTTTTTGTGATGTCTTTATCTAGTTTTGGAATCAGGCTGATAGAGGCTTCATAAAAAGAGTTTGGGAGCCTTCCCTCCTTCTGGATTTTTTGGAATAGTTTGAGAAGAATAGGTGATAGTTCTTTTTTGAATGTTTGATAAAATTCACTTGTGAAGCCATCTGGTCCAGGGCTTTTGTTTTTTGGGAGCTTGTCAATTACTGCTTCAATTTCCTTGGTAGTAATCAGGGTATTTAGATTTTCTGTTTCTTCTTGCGTTAGCTTTGGAAGGTTGTATGCTTCTAGAAAATTATCCATTTCTTCCAGATTGTCAAACTTGTTGGCATATAGTTGCTCATAGTAATTTCTTAGAATTTTTTGTATTTCTGTGATGTCTGTAGTCATTTCCCCTCTTTCATTCCTGATTTTGCTAATTTGAGTCCTCTCTCTTTTTTTTTTTTTGATGAGCCTGGCTAGAGGTTTGCTAATTTTGTTTATCTTCTCAAGAAACCAGCTCTTGGTTTCATTGATCTTTTGAATTGTTTTTCTGTTCTCTATATTGTTTATTTCTGCTCTGGTCTTTATTATCTCCTTTCTGGTACTCCCCTTAGGACTCTTTCGCTGTTCTTTTTCCAGTACCCTTAGGTGTAAGGATAACCTGTTGATTTGAGATTTTTCTTCCTTCTTTAGGTAGGCTTGCACTGCTATAAACTTCCCTCTTAGGACTGCTTTCGCAGCATCCCAGAGATTTTGGGTCGTGGTGTTTTCATTATCGTTTGTCTCGAGGTATCTTTTGATTTCCTCCTTGATCTCATTTGTGACCCATTCACTATTTAATAGCATATTGTTTAGCGTCCATTTATTTGGCAGCTTCCCGGATTTCTTCTTATAATTGATTTCTAGTTTCATAGCATTGTGGTCAGAGAATACAGTTGAAATGATTTCAATCTTCTTAAATTTATTGAGACTTGTTTTGTGGCCTAACATGTGGTCTATCTTAGAAAATGTTCCATGTGCACTTGAAAAAAACGTATATTCTGTAGCTTTGGGATGAAATGCTCTGAAAATGTCTGTTAAATCCAGCTGGTCTAATGTGTCATTTAAGGTCGCTGTTTCCACATTGATTTTCTGTCTGGAGGATCTGTCCATTAGTGACAGCGGGGTGTTGAAGTCCCCTACTATGATAGTGTTACTGTTGTTCTCTGTCTTTATGTCTGACAATATCTGTTTTATATATTTAGGGGCTCCTATGTTAGGTGCATAGATGTTTACTAGAGTTATGTCCTCTTGTTGGATCGATCCCTTCATTACTATGAAGTGTCCTTCTTTGTCCTTTGTTATATTCTTCCATTTAAAGTCTATTTTAGCTGATATAAGTATCGCTACTCCAGCTTTTTTCTCAGTACCATTTGCATGAAATATTTTACTCCATCCCTTTACTTTCAGCCTGTATGAGTCTTTGGATCTGAGGTGAGTCTCTTGTATACAGCATATGCTGGGGTCTTGCTTTCTTATCCATTTAGCCACCCTATGTCTTTGTATTGGAGCATTTAATCCATTTACATTTAATGTGATTATTGATAGGTGTGTATTTATTGCCATTTTGTTATTTGTGTTCGTAGTCTTTCATAGGTTGTTTTTCTCTTCTACTTAAAGAAGCCCTTTTAGCATTTCCTGCAAAGCTGGCTTGGTGGTAATGAATTCCCTTAACTTATTTTTTTCTGCAAAGCTCCTTATCTCGCCTTCGATTTTAAATGATAACCTTGCTGGATACAGCAATCTTGGTTGTAGGCCTTTATTTTTCATCACTTTGAAAACCTCCTGCCACTCCCTTCTGGCCTGCAAAGTTTCTGTAGAAAAGTCAGCTGATAATCTTATGGGGGTACCCTTGTAAGTAACTTGCTGCCTTTCCCTTGCTGCTTTAAGGATTCTGTCTTTGTCCTTAACCCTTGCCATTTTCACTATAATGTGTCTTGGAGTGGGCCTGTTTGGAATCATCCTGGTTGGAACTCTCTGCACTTCCTGAGCTTGTATTTCGATGTCCTTTGCCAGGTTAGGGAAGTTTTCAGACATTATTACTTCAAATATATTCTCAATCCCTTGCTCCCTCTCTTCTCCTTCTGGTACTCCAATGACCTGGGGGTTATTTTGTCTGATGTTGTCCCCCAGCTCTCTTAAACTATTTTCCATGTTTTTCATTCTTTTTTCTTTTTGTTGTTCCGCATGGGTGATCTCTGCTATTTTGTCTTCTAAGTCACTGATTGGATTTTCTGCTTCATCCAATCTGCTAGTGATTCCATCAAGTTTGTTATTTAATTCAGTAATTGTATTCTTAAGTTCTAGCTGGTTGCTTTTCATGATTTCTCTATCCTTCTTTATATTTTCATTAATTTCCTTGAACATTCTAATAATCAGTGTTCTGAACTCTGTCTCTGATAGGTTGGTTACCTCTATTTCCACTGATTCAGGAAGTTTCTTCTGTTCTTTTATTTGTGTTGTGTTTCTTTGTCTCCCCATTCTGGCTTACTCTTTGTGTTTGCTTCAATATAACAGATAGATCCCCCAGATTTCTCAGTCTTTTCTGGGTAAACTTATATGGTGTGTGTCCTTTATATTTGAATTACTCAGTCTCCCTATTCTCCTGTGCTTGTATCTGAGGTGTTCCTTGTGTCGTGCGTCCTCACTTGTTGAAGTTTTAGTTTTGATTACTTTTGGTTTGTCAGTAGGTGGGATTGACTCCCAGATTGATTAGCTGTGAGAATCAGCAGCGTCTGCAGTTTATGAGCTGCTGTGAGAGGATTGACCCCTCTGATGAAACTTGGACCCTATGGGTCCTAGTACCTGTAGCAACTTCCTTTTGGGTGTGACTCTTGTATGTCAAACCCAGAAATGCTCTGGTTTTATCTAAAGTTGGCCTCCGGGTATGATGATTCTTGTGTCTGTTTGTTTGGACCCACTGCTGCAGAGTGATTTTAGAGCATAACAGATCAACAAGAATAACCTCCGCAGCCACCAAAGGAAACCAAATGCTCGCACAAGTAAAAAAAACCAACCATCAAACTACAGTCAACTTGTACAGAAATATCAATCATACTAATGAAGAAAACAAGCAGAAACAAAACAAAAACCACACACTCAATAATAACAGAAGAGGAAACAAAATAAAATACAATATCCTAAAATAAAAAATAGAATAAACATGAGAAACCGATTAGCTATACCTAAAAAATAAAAAATAAAAATAAACTAAAATAATAATAACAAAAGTAAGAAAAATTAAAAAAATAAAATTTGCAGAAAAAAGGAAAAGAGGAAAAGTATAGCAGTGAGAAGAATGAATAAAATAAGAGAGAAAGTGAGGGTGGGGAAAAAAGAAAAAGAAAAGAAAGAAAAAGAAAAAGAAAAAAGGAAAAAAAAATATATTTGTCTACACACCCATATATATGGACATATATTCACCTATATACACCTATATATATGCCTATGTTAAAAACTACAATATGATTAGAATGAAATAGAAATAAAAACCAAAAACAACCAAGATAAGCAGCCAATAAAGGGAAAACAAAACAGAATAAAACCAAACAAACCAAAAATACCCGTGCTGGTCTAGGCTAAAGTCCACCAAGCTCTCTTCAGTTTGTCTGCTGTACAAAAATTCCTGTGCGTCTTGTGGGAACAGTAGGCCACCTGATGCCTAGCGTGATCCTGGCACTGCAGGTTTGCTGTACTTGAGTATGGTTGTGACGTGTGATTGGTGGTTTTTACAGAGTCACTGCCTTTTTGCTTTTGCCTGTCCCAAGGCAGGCTGCACCTCCAAAGGCTCAATGAGTGTCTCTGGGCACCCTTTGGGTTGACAGCCTTGGAGAATTAAAGAATTCCTCACTACCAAAAGCCTGCTGCTAAGAATCTGTTAATTAGTGCCTCAGCAGGTGAACCTGCCCTGCCTCCCAAGCCTTGCCTAAAGGTGGGGGCGGGGTAGGTAGTCTCACTCTGCAGCCTTTACTGGGTGGAAATTCTCAACCCCCTGCAGGTAAGGATATCTTCCTAGTCTGCCCCTATTGCTCCATTCAGGAGTCTGTTTAAGACTGACTTGGCGGGGGGGCCAAAGTTTGTGGGAGTGGGTGCGTTATTGGTTTTTTTTGCTTTCTGTTCAAGAGTAGAAAAAGGAAAAAAAAATAAAAAAACATAAAAATAAACAAAGCCACAGTTCCAACACTGTTTTAAGCTAAGGCCTTTGCCTCTTATGCTCCAGTGGAGTTCCTGCTGCTCTCCGGAGGAGACTGCCAGGGCTTAAGGGACTGTGCGCCCCCTGCCCTGAGGCTCAGATCCCCGCTCCGTCTCTCGGGGACCTGCGTCTCCACCCGGCGCGCTGCTTGTCCGAGCGAGTCTTCTTTTTCCCCTGCTCCCCGGGTTTCAGGCTTCTGCCTCGGAGCCGGCGCGCACCCGCGCGGATCTCCTGCTGCTCTCCCAAACGGTCTGCCGGGATTTAGGGGACTGCGTGCACCATGCCGCGTGGCTCCGATCCCCACCCCGTCTCTCCGGGACCTGTGACTCTGGATGGCGCGCTGCGTCTCCGCGGGCGAGTCCTCTGTTTCCCCCTGCTCCCAGGTTTAAGGCTTCTACCTCGGAGCCGGCGCGCGCCTGCGCCGTTCTCCTGCTGCGCTCCTGGAGGGACTGCCGCCGGGGTTTAGGGGACTGCATGCACCTTTCCACGCGGCTCCAATCCCCACTCTGTCTCTCGGGGACCTGCGTCTCCACCCAGCGCGCGCTGCTTCTCCGCTCGTGAGTCCTCTGTTTTCCCCTGCTCCCGGGTTTCAGGCTTCTGCGCTCCGCGGGACCCGGTGGGCACAGAGACTGATCCCTGAACCGGGAGGGTGCAGGGATTGATCTTGCCCTGCCGCTGCAGGGCTCTGCACCCTGCTTCCTGGGGACCCGGCGAGCCGCGGGTGCAGCTCCTACCTCTGCACAGTCGTCTCCTCTCTCTCCTCCCGCACTTGCCCGGCCTGAGGCTTCTGCCTCAGACTGCAAACCAACGCGCTCTTGCTGAACTCTAGGTGGGCTGCGGGCCGCAGGGAGGGAGCCGGGGGAACACTCACCGTGACTCAGCAGCCACGGGTGCGGGCTGCACCTCAAGCGTCTCGCCGCCTTCTTCCCCTACTTGCCCGGCCTGCCCACCTTCCAGCAATCCTTGTGTGGAACTCTTAGTTGCTCTGTGTGATAAGTAGATGTCTCTTTGAAGCGTATTAGAGGTTCAAATTGTGGATATTTCCAGGGGAGGTTTCATGCAGCCCTCCTCACAGCCGCCATCTTGCCTCTTGTCTCTTTTTTTTTTTTTAAAGATTTTTATTGGGTAATTGGGGGAGGGGAACTGTGTTGGGGAATTGGGGGAGGGGACCAGCCAAGTTGTTGTTCTTCAACCTTCATTGTGGAGGGCGCCAGTCACCGTCTGGCTTCCTCTCGGCAGCTCGTGACCTCAAAGCTCAAGGTGCTGTGTTCAATCTTAGCCACCATCCCATGCGGGAGTCGAACCAGCAGCCTTGTTAAGAGTGCACACTCTATTTACTGAGCCACCCAGGTGGCAGCTCAGCTCAAGGTGCCAAGTTCAGTCTTAGTAGCGGGTGGGCATAGCCCACCATTGAACAGGTCATCTTATTGTTACACCAGCGGAGCCTGTTGACAGTTCAGTGACAGCTCAGTTCAGGCGCAGCGTCACTGGCCCATGTAGGAATCGAACTGGTGGCCCTGTTGCTCAGAGCTTGAGCTCTTAAGCCAACTCTTAATCAACTGAGCCTCTTGGCCAGCCCCTAATCGTTTTTCTTTAAAAAGCTGGGGAGCATGAGTTACTTAGGGACATGCACACCAAAAGAAGCAAGAAGATACATAAATGAGAGGTTAGCAGTGGGGAGTGAAGGAGGAGGATTTTGGAGGGGAGGGTGTAAGTATATAAGATAGACCTATGTGGGTTATTAAAAGAAATTAGTAGGAATATTAAATATTTCCATAGTGCTGCTCATTAACTTACTCATATGTAGCAACATGTTAAGCATCCCTTATGGTATTTGGGAATCCAAAGGCTATTTATAGCTTAGCTTGCTGCATATTTAGAGTTTTACTGCTGCTACTAATGTCAACCCAATAACAAAGATAAATATGGGATCCAATTCTTTTTGTCAGAACGTTTTTTATAGAAGAGAAAATTTAATCAAAAGGAGTACTTGACTTTTTTTTTGAAATGAGAGCACAGTTGAGCTACACAACTGAAGATAGAATTTCATTTGTGAGGCATGAAGAGTCTTGCACTTGAAAAGAAATCAATTCATTTATTCACTCATGCATGCATTCTTTCATTCATTCAATAAAAAGTTATCGAGTGATATATTTATTGACTTAAACTAAGAGACTTGAAGAGCAAGTAGGAATTAGCAAAGCAAGAAAGTGAAGTTATATGATAAAAACACAAATAATGCCATTCCCTTCCTTAAAACTTTCTATGGCTCCCCATTGCACTTAGAATAAAATTCCCATTTCATTTCCACAGCCAAAAGTCGCTGTGTGATCAGACCTCTGTATTCATCTCATAGTTTATCACCTATCACTCTCTATCTGCCTTTATGTTTCTTGATTCTGTATGTCAAGTTAGTTTCTATCTTAAAGGCTTATTTCTGACATCCTGAAATGTATCCAATATGCTTCCTTTGTTTTTTCTTTAAATCTTTGCAAATCAAACTTCAGACCGTGGAGTATGACCTTTTCATTAATTCTTCCCTCTGCACAGAATGTTCCGACTTCCTATTCCTCCACCTTAAGTCTATTGTCACGCTCCAGAGATTCCTTCCCTAAAAAGTTTGTCTAAAGCAGACACTTTTCTCCATAATAACTTATTACTACCTGCAATTATCTTGTTCACTTATTTGTGTGCTTGTTCTTATCTGTCTCTCTTCATTAGCATGCAAGGTCCATGAGAGCAAGGACTTTGTCCTGTTCACTCCTGTATCTCCAGTCCCTAGATTAGTGTCTGACACATCATGGGCCATCCATAAATAATACCCATCCTGGAAGATGAGATTTGTGTGGTACAAAGTTGGTGCTCAACAAACATTAAATCTCTTTCCTACCCACTGATAAGACTAATCAACTGGGTCCCTTGCTCAGCAAATATCACACACGTATCATCTTGAATGTAGAGGGTGTTCCGTACTATTATTCAAAATCACATAGTAGGAGTGACCAGTTAGCTTAGTTGGTTAGAGCATTGTGTTGATAACACCAAGTTTGCTGGTTCAATCCCCACATGGACCACCGAGCTGCACCCTCCTCAAAAAGAGTCAACTATGCCATTGTAGCATGAAAGTAATGTGTAACCAATGACCATGGCTGTTCCCCAATAAAGTAAAATAAAAATAAATAAAAAAATACTTGAAGAAAAATACTCTTAAAAACACACACCCCAAAAACACATAGTAAAGGATAAGGAGACTGTGTGGGGTATTCTCTTTTTGTTCCTCCCAAACCATCTCCACTCTTTGTCATGTCCTGCCATCTCCTCTTTTTGCAGCTGTGGATCACTAGCTTGTGAGGTTGGGTCTAGAAACAGACCCTGAAATGGAGTTTTAGTTTCATGGGATCAACACCTATGAAAGGAAGGGGGCAGAGACCAGGTTTGGGCGAACTGCAATGTAGGCTCCACAAAGCTTTAGTCAACCGAACAGGGAGGGAGCTCTGGAGTGAGACGTGCTTCTCAGAGTGTCTTACATGAAGCTGAAATGACCCTGTCTTTGTACTTCCTCGTCTTACTCACTAGATTCACTAGGTCACCCATGAAGGGATGATCTTACGTAAGGTGGCTGACTGCAACTGAGGTAGACCTTGAAGTAGCTGCCATGCAGAGGCTGTCTGCTAACTGCACTTCCTGCAGCTGAGCAGAAAGCCTTAGTTTGAAGAGGGGGTGTTGAGGGCCATCTCCATGTCTTCCACACCAGTTTGAATCTCAATCTCTCCTGGGCCTTCTCTCTTACTGTGCCCATGTCTACCATGGGAACTGTTTCCAAGGGCTGTGTTCTAGTGCCCCTTCACTAATAAAAACCAAACAACAAACCCCAGCTTAATCAGTTCAGCTTATCCCAAGCAACTTCTAATCAAATTTCTCTGTCTTATCAATTACCAGAGTAACAGACAGTTGGTTGAAGAAAATATGTTCCTGCTTTAGGAAATCTGAGGTATTAAGAGAGAAGATAGTATTGTACAGTATCAGAAACAACATCACCAAGCAGTCCAAAAGCAGCATTCATGATTATGTGTTTATATTCTCCTGAAAAGAGTTGCTCTGCGATATCATCTCTAAGAAATTCAACATGTGGGTGGCTTTCATGATTCCTTCTTTAGCTTGATGTAGTAGGTCTTCTTACCTCCTGTATGGTTCCTGAAGAATGTCTTCCAAACCAGTATTCCTGAGTGAGAGTTACCATGAAACCTTCTTTAGCAGCAGTATTGTATTTTAATATTGACACACACTTGATTTGCAAAATGCATCAGCCAGACAATATCTGGCTAAATTAATATGACTATTTTTATAGTGAAAATTGATACTTTTGTTTCTTTAAACTAAATGCTTTTATCCCTTGCGTGTATGACCTTTTCATCTGCCTCTATTAGATACATTTAACATTGTGCTACTATATTTTCAGATATAATTTTTTGTTAAATTATATATATTTTTTAAAATTTATTTTTAATTAGTTTCAGGTGTACAACACAGTGCAATAGTTATACATTTTACCCCTCAAAGTGACAACCCCCCACCCCCAATTCGCCACCCCACTCCCCCCCATATCATATATATCTATCACTCTTCCTCTGACTCTCTTCCACAGTATAATCCACATCCCGTGACTATTTATATATATTCAATTACAGTAGGTATATAACCTCCGCTTCAGTTATACAGTGCAGTGATCAAACCTCTACTCCATCCATGAAATGGTCTCCCTAACAAGACCTATGACCATCTGACATCCCACAAAATATTTACAACATTATTAATTATATTCCCCAAACTGTTTTTCCTATCCCAGTGTCAATATTGTAGTTGCCTATTTTTGCTGTCTAATCCCTTCCCCTTCTCCCTCATCCCCATCCCCCTGTTGAATTATATTTAAATAATGAGCTGAACATAGAATGAGATCACCTGAGTGCATCAAGTAGCAAGAAAGTTGGAGCATTTCTAGTAGGAGCAAATTTCTCCAGGACGGTAGTTTGGGCAAGGATTTTCTTCTTGTTTTTCTTGACTCAAATCTCCTTTAAGCCAATCAATAGACAAATTTAAATTTATCTGGGTTCATTTCTCTCTTAATTTAGAACATAATTAAATTAATTAGTTCAAAATTTAGCTGTAGTATCTTTAATATTGAATACAAAAAAGAATGAAGTACATTATTTATTGGATATTTTCAATTTGATATAAATTATGCAAATTAGCTGAAAAGCTAATCCTGTTTTAAATGTCTTTGACATGTACATTTATAGAATTTACTGTTTTAGCTGAGCCATCCTGCCACCTGTTGGAAGCTCAGCGACAGCTCAGCTCGGGCTGGGCATTGAACTGCTGTTGCTCAGAGATCAGTTCGCACTTTTTTTTTTTTTTCAGCTCGCACTCTTGAGCTAGCTCTTAACCAACTAAGCCACTCGGCCGGCCCTATATTTATAGATTTTCAAAAGCATTCAAGAAACCAACGTACGCCTTTTTGAGTGTGCGTGTATATATCTATGCAGTACCCTGCAAACCAAATGATCCTCAAATTCATGCCCTATTAGATTCTTCCTAAGGACATAAAAATCCTTAGAAAGCAGGCTTCCTACTAATTGTTCTTTCTGGAAAACAAACAAACAAAAAACACACTTCCTTTACTTAGGACTTTGAAAGCAAAAGTCACTCACTTTATTTAGCTTGCTCAGGTGCTGGATATTTGTCTTGCTTGTGTCAGACACTAGAGGGGAGTGTGGTGTCATACATACAAGTGCTAGTCTGCAAACCACGCAAATGCTAGCAAGCCCAAACACAGGAGAAAGGTACAGCAAAGATGGGCTTATAAAACTATTTTCTCAAGATTGAAATAGAACAACTGCAGTTTCCAAAAATCTACTGAGATCTAGTGTTATACCCGAAATTCCCATTTTGGGCCTTGATCCCTTTTAAGTGACAATAACATTCAAAAAACTTGATTTGCCTGAGTTTATTGGTATTTTTGAAAGGATAGATGCTCACTGATTTTTAAAATAAAGTAAAAAAATATAGAAAAGTACAAAGAAGAAAGTGAATACAAGTTGAAATCACATCAGATAGTTCCATTGTATGGGGGAGGATTCTTTCAGACATCTCTCCCTCTCTCTCCACTTATAGAAATATGCAAACAATTTTACATACATGGAATAATACTGTACCTGCCATTTCTGGAATAGTACTTTTGTGGATGAAGTAGACATCTTTCTGTGGCAGATGACTTCATTCTTGGTAGGAAGGCATAGTGGTTATGAGTAGGGGGAAACACAGCGCCTAGGTTTAAATTTCTTCTCTACTAACTGCGTGATGTTGGACAAATGATTTAATCCTTCCCTGTGTACCTCAGTTTCCTCAAATACAAAAATGGGGATGATAATATTACTTACCTTAGAGAGTTGGTGTGAGGGTTAAATCAGATGACATATTTAAGTGTTTAAGACAGTACCTGGCACATAAGTACTTACTACATTTTAACGAGTATTTTTACTGAAATACAAGCTTCAACGTCATAGTAACACTGGAATTTTTTAAATTATGAAAGTGGGATACTTTTTCAAACTAACTTTCATCATGATATTGCAAAATATTTATGTAACGTAAATTATTGCTGCTACTACATGTAATAACATATACTTACTTTCTCCATTGTTGCTGACTTTGGCATGCAGCAAATACTCAGTTTATACTAATTGGCTGATTTACCTGATGTCTTTAACAGAAACAGGAACTATCTTTTTTGTGGAGGCTTGTTTAAGAAATGTTGAATGCAAGGTGCCTTTAAGAGAGACAGTTTTACATGGGCTACCTTTTTAAGACATGAGTCCAACTAAAAATTCCTGTTAATTATTAAACCCCAATGTATTATCTGGATACCTGACACTGCAGATTGAGAACAGACAGTGTTTGTCTCGAAAGTTAAGCCTAAACGCCGATAGAAAAATGTTGTTTCCAAAGGATTTTTTAAAAAACCTATACCTTTTTCTCTGATATTTACAAGAGAGAGTGGGGTATCTCCTGTTTTGAGGGGGCATATCTACAAGCCTAAATGGTTTAAATCTCATTTGGGATTCTTGCTTGTTTTAGCATGGCGGAGCTTGGAGTTCACAGGATCCTTCTTTTGGTTATTTCTCTGACAAAGTATCTGGAGGGCACAAAACTGCTGGCAGACTTTAAAAAATGTGGGGACTTGGAATGTGAAAGTAAGTTTGCTTTTCTTTTTTTTCCTTTTCCTCTTAAACTGGGGCTCTGAAATAAAATAAAATGTTATTGTGGACATGCATAATAAAAAAGAGCATTTATATCATTGAGGAATATTTGTAGTTAAGTATAGTTCTGTAAAAAAAGAAAATGTTGAAGTCATTTTGTGATTTTTTTTAAAAATGTAAATATACAAAGGGGCAAAGATCAGCTTGATATATAGTTGTCAGAAATTATAAATACATTAATCCAGACCTCAAAAATAAACTAACTAGCACTTTTACTATTTTTTAAAAGAAATATAATTGATTTATACTAGAAAAGATATCAAACCATTTGATAGTTCTTGATTTATTTAGCTCTGATATTTTTTAGTTTCTACTTCACAATCAGAACTTTCTGATTTTCATGAGTTTTTTAAAAATGTTTTTATTTCAGACCTTCAGGATATGCTGTCTAAACTCTATCAAACATTAATAATTTTTAAGTTCACTTATTATGTAAAAATACTGAAATTGGTGTTGGCAATATATAATTTTATTTATATCCTTGAATATGAAACTTTATCCTCTAGAAATGTAAATTAATGCTATTTTATTTATTTATTTTCATATATATTTTTATTTTATTTCAAGATATTTAAAATTTTGGGCACATACAATTGTGACAGAAAACCAGCATCACATACAAAATTAATTTTATTTTCTTGCTTAAGAACTTAATTTATTTTCTGTTATTAGCATTTTGGTGTAACGTGGATTACATCCCAATATACCATAATTGCTTTAAATAAGTTTTATGTCACCAGTATGTCAGAATTATTTCTGATTTGCAATATGTAAATTAAAAATGGAAAATATTATAGTGTAAACAAATAATTTACAAACAAATGTTTTATGAATAAACATTTTCTTTTACCATTTGGATAATAATATTTTATAATCATCATCGTCATCATCTTTCTTTCCCTCTTTACAACCTCGTTCTAGTTACCTTAGGGCCAGACACAGAACATGGAATGGGAATATTCAAATTTATAATAATTTATAATGTTATTTTAACTTTGATTGCATAACTTAATTAAGATGTTTTACATATATTAGTATAATTATAATAGTTAATTTGATATATATATTACTGTATGTATTAAATCTAGCATATGTGGTTAGGATCATTCATAGTTATTAAGGATCTGTTATGTGATGGTTCTGAATGGGGGCGTTGAATCTAAGAAAATGAAACATTAAGATAAGTTTCTTGTCCTCCAGGGATTTTTGTTCTACTGAATAAGTGAGACAAGACAGGTCAATATTAAATAATAAACACTGATACATAAAGGTAACAGGTAATATTGAAGCTCAGAGAAGGGGCAGGTAAGCTAGACCGATTAGGGATGTCTCATAGAGGAAGTAGGTATGAGTTCACCATGAAGAGAAACTGGAGGGTGTCTAGGCTTAGGAAACAGCAGAAAGAAAAGCTCGGAATACAGATGATAGATGTTACAACGAAAAGAACCTCAGTGCAAATCTTGGCCCCACTATTTGTCAGGTGTGTGACTAACTCTCTGAGACTTAAAGTCTCATTTGTTAGACTGAGATGAGATTATTTACCTCATAGGTCTGTTTTGAAGATTTAATAAAATAAAGATATGAAAGAGCTTAGCATAATGGCTGGAATATATAGGTACCAGGAAAAAAACTAATTACCTTTTCTTTCCCTTTCCTATTCACTGGAAAATGATAATGACACATTCCAGGGACAATGGATAGAGGAAATTGACTGTAAAGGAATAAGAGGATGCCATTTTAAATAGGGTAGGAGGACCAGGTTAGCCTTGGATACTGAGCTGAAGGAGGACAGCCTTGGATACTGAGCTGAAGAGTTTTGAATTGATTTGTGTGCAGTGAAAAGGCTATGTAGGTTTTTGAGACCATAAATGATATGAAGAAATTAGCATTTGGAAATACATAGAATGGACTGGAAGACAGCAAGAAGGAAGGGGGAGAAATAACATTTTAATTTAAATTGTGTGTTTTTCTTGACATGTTTACATAGCTTTACTAAGCAGAGTCTTAGCCGTGAGAGATTACAGAGGACCTGACTGTCGATTCCTGAACTTCACTAAGGGAGAAGAGATATCTGTGTATGCTAAACTTGCAGGAGAAAGGGAAGATTTGTGGGCAGGAAGTGTAAGTATCTAGTCTTAAAAACTGAATGCCGAGGGCCGGCCGAGTGGCGTGGCGGTTAAGTGCTGGTTTGGGACGCCAGCGGCTCCGGTTCGGTCCCACATGTGAGGGCCAGTAACACTGCCCTCAAAAAAAAGCACAAAAAACTGAATGCAGAATAAATGGCTAGCTTATACAAGGATGCCTGCTTTTCATCTCTAAAGGAACTTTAAGAATTCCAAAGTACTTTTATATATGTTAAAAGCCCTTAACATATTTAAACACATAAAAATGGCCTTGGTCAGTGTTGGTTCCAGAATTTCTATAAAGTAGCTTTTGGGAAGGCAATCTGGTTGGGATGGAGAACTAAGAGTGCCTTGAGATTATTTTTACATAGCATTCATAGTTTTTGAACGTAAATTTTTATATTTACTTGAAGAGACTTTAGAGGTGCAGATGGAAACTATGGGATGCCCCCAGTCTTCCCTTGAATCCTTTGGGGCTGGCATCCTTTGGGGCTGCCAAGTTTAAGAGCGACTGGCACGTTTTAGTTAATCAGATTAAAAGGCACATCTTTCTGGGCAAATGAAGGACTGAATTGTTTCTGAGGACATCCTCAGAAAGATTAGTAGCCCCAGGAAGCAATGTAGATGAACTTTTTTTGGAAAAAAGAACTGTCCCAAAAAAGACTTTGGCCCAAAGTCCTATTACACTGAAATTCACAGAAGTCACAATCATCTATCTGAATATATAACATTGGAAAATTAATGATTAATGTTTTCAGTTGAAAATAGGTTTGTATGTTTGATTGTATCATCATGCTTTATAATGAAAAGATGCTATGATAAGCAATTTTACTCTCAAGCTGAATCAGGATGACCAACCTGATATATAACATTATTTCCATATTGAATATGCATTAGATCTCTCTCTCTCTCATATAACCTCTCTGAACACTACTTGAAAGAGCAGATTCCATTTGGATCTATCCTGCCTTTTGACATCATGGGCTGAATGACTGAAACTCTGACCGTCACTGGTCAGAATTGTTTGCCTGGCCTCCAGCTCCCAAGATTCCTTACTGCTCATGATCCCTTAAACATGCTAGTCTATGTCTTGAACACATTGGAGACACCCCATGCACCTATAAGAAAAATGACACAGTGGGTGTAAGAGAAAAAGAAAGCATTCTTTCTTGTTTTCTATGTGTGAAAATGATAGTGGCGCACGAAAGCAGAGTGTAATGTTTGGAGCCAGGGCGAAGTTTCAAGCACATTTAGTTTTATGCATTAGGTGGTTAGTTCAGGCAGATGACTAAGGAACCACACTGTCTGCTCACCCATAGGCTGTCAATTTCCAAATAGTTGCAGCAACTGCAGAGCTGGAAGAATTACAATGAAAGTGGTAATGCTGCTGGATTGAGGGACCAAATGAAAGATATTTTTTAAAGCTCCCTAGGGTAGGAACTGGGCTGAGAATGGTTGTGTGAAGCCTTCACTCTCAGGGGACATCCTATATATACTTAAACAGGATTAAGAGGATCTCTGTTACCAAGGTAGCCTAAGAAAAGTTGAATGGAACTGAATCCTCCCTGGAGGACTCACAGATCTTTACTATCTTCATGAATCTATCTCAATCCTTCAGAGTTTAAACCTTTTACCTAATTTTGACATCCTGAAAATGCTGAATACTTCACAGCTTTATCTAGCTTGGCTACTCCCACCTTTGGGTATCCCAGACTCACTAGTGTAAATCTGTGGTCCACCTGGGCAGGGAAGTTCATTAAAGAACACAAAAAGGAAGAAAGTGAGTGTGTGGGTTGGTTCCCCTCTGAAGTCTAAAAAAGCAACATTTGACAGATTGCCTCTTTGTTTCCTCAAATTAATGCTTTTCTTTTGAATAACAAAAGGAATATGATTTCACTCACTTTCTCTTGGATGGCATATTTAAGCCAATTAGTATTTGTGATTTGACATAGATGAAATCCAAGGACATGGGGCAAAATCAGTTTCCATAGTTTATTGCTTTGATTACTCTTTCTTGCTGATCTTTTGTTTTTCATTTTGATAGAAAGGAAAGGACTTTGGATATTTTCCCAGAGATGCAGTCCAGGCTGAAGAGGTGTTTATATCTGAGGAAATTCAAATACCAACAAAAGTGAGTAAACTCATTTTGGTTATTAACTGAATTTAAAATTTCTTGACTAAAACAGTTTTCTGAAATATAAATGCTCTCAGGTTATGTGTCTTGTATAGTGAATACATAAAGTCATTGGTCTGAGAACTTGCATTAGGAATAGTTTGAGTATGTGAAAAGAATTAGGTAAGATGAAGTTGATGGCAAAGATTTTGCTTTCTGAAAAATTAACAGACAGGCTATAGAGTGTAGTGGTTAAGAGCATGGATCCTGGAGGTGGACTGAGTTCAAAGCCTAACTCAACCACTTAGTTCAATAGCTATTTGGCCTTGTATGCCTTCATTTTCTCATGTGTAGAATGAGGATGATGATTCAAATATAGTGCTACCTCATAAACTTATTGAGGAAAATATAAGCATATGTAACGTACATAGAATAGCACTTGGTCAGTGCTATGTAAGTGTTAGATATTATTACTAATGCTATTGTGCTACTGGGACAAAATTTATTTCCCATCAAATTCTTGTTAAGAAAAATAATACAAATGGAACCACTTCAAAATGGAACCGTAAGCTGCTACCCCTGAGGTACTGCCTTGCATGTCTTATGTCTCAAAACTTGGGGATGTTAAAACAGGGCAAAATAACCTTTGGACTGGGCCTAAAGCAACGTTGTGTCCCAAAGAACTGTTTGCAAGGATAACAAGAAAGCAGGTAGTATGATTACAAAAAACTGAAAATTGAAAACATTGCTTAGAATTAGCATCACTATGTTAGCTTATCTGCACCAATAGAAATGCCTTCCTTCTATTGATGTAATTGTTCCCCTTCTCTTTCTCATAAATACCCCCTGTCTTTGTCTTCTATTTGGAACACTATTTGGGCTTCTGCAGGAATCAGTGATTTCTGAATAGCTTTTTTTTTTAAATTTCAAATAAATTCTTGTTGCCTCTCACTTTGAAAGGCCTTTTCTTTTTCAGTTAACACTCTCTAGGTCTCCTATCTGTACAACCTCTTTTGCTGTTGGAATTTTAAATAAGGTTGATAATATTGGGCTTGATAATGAGAAAGGGAATCAGAAGGTGACTTTTTAAAAATTTTTTTTTACATTTCAGTATGTTTCTTTTTTTTTTTTTTTTTTTTTTTAAAGATTTTATTGGGGAATTGGCGGAGGGGAACAGCGTTGGGGAATCGGGGAAGGGGAACAGACAAGTTGCTGTCTTTTTGTTCTTCAGTTTTTTTTTTTAGTTGCGGAGGATGTTGCTTCACTGTTGGTATCGTCATTGCGCTCTTCCCGGATGAGGCAGATCGGTCGCTGGCCTCTGGATGTCGCTCACCGCGGCTATTGGCAGCTCACGCTTGGCTGCCAGCCGCTCACGCTGTCTGCGGGCCACTCACTGTAGCCTATGGCAGCCCCCTGCAGCAGGGGCTGCAGCCCACACCATCACAGGGGCTCGCACAGCCCAGCTCCAGGTGGAGCTGTTGTTAGCTGTAGAGGGCAGTGTCACTGGCCCTCATGTGGGATCCGAACCGGGGCCGCTGGCATCCCAAAACCAGCTCTTAACCAATGCGCCACTCGGCCGGCCCTTCAGTATGTTTCATATATATATTTTAGTGGCTTAAAACACCAACAATCACTTTATTATTTCATAGGTGACCTTTTAAAATGTGAATTTGATTAGCCCATTTAATTCAGATTCCAGATTAAGCCAATTTACCTTAAATGAGGCCAGTGTGAAGTGAGTCTGCCTAATTAGGCAAACTATTATCTGGCTCTTTCCCAGAACTAATTCTGGGATTAACTGTCCATTTACTATATAATTACTGGTCCTGTTAGTTCTATCTCCAGGACACATCTGACGTTATTGTCTTCTCATCATTTTCATGCTCCCCACAGCCCTAATTCATTATCATTATCTCTTAATTAGAATGCTACAATAGTCTTCTAACTGATCTCTTTCCCTCTCCTTTTGCCCTCTTCCAATTCATTTTCCAAACAGCAGTGCATCTTATAAAAACAAAAACAAAAAAATCAAGTCATGTCTCCCTACCCTGGTTCCACCTGATCCCCTGCCCCCCTTGCTGACCTTGCCTTATGCCTCTCTCCTCTTACTCGCCATACTCCTGGATTGTTGACTGTTCTTAGAACAGGCCAAGCCCTTCCCCAGCCCAGAGACCCAGATAGGCTGTTCCCTCGGGTTGGAATGCTTTCCCCAAGTTCTTCACTTTGCTAGTTCTTTCTTATCCCTTAGTCCACAGCTTAAATATCAGTGCCTCAGAGAGGCCTTCCGTGGTAATTCTTATGGAATCACTGCTTCTTAATTACAGCTTCTGGTTTATTTCTTCCATAGCACTTACTACAATTTATATATTTTTTTTTAATTGGTTAGTGTAGAATTTTAGCAGCAAGCCCAGAGCAGAGCACATTGTAAACATACAGAAGTCCCAAATTCTTAGGTCAAGTTCCTTGGGAAATAGACTCTGAGACGGACCTTTGCATCTAAGAAGTTTACTAGGAGGTCCTCTTGGGAATAATAGCAGCTGTGAGGGAACAAAAGAAAAGACAGAGAAGTTGAACTGTGAGGCAGTTGCAACAAAGGTCTCTGTTGATTTGATGAGCAACTGTGAAGCTCGGATGTCCTTTGAGAGTTGTCCTGAATACAGAAAAAGGGAAGGGCCTTTTCACCCTTGCATTACTGGCTCATCTGGGGTAGCCTAACCTTGGGCTAGGTTAGGCTAGTGTGTACTAGAGACAGTTACTATTCTAAGCTCTTGATTCATTTAATCCTCAGAACACCCCTATAAGGTAGGTGCTGCCATTATTCTCATTTTACAGATGACAACACTGAGGCATAGAAAGGTCATAGAATTCACTCAAGGTCACAGAACTTGTAAATGGAACAGTCAGGATTTGATCCCAGATGGTTTGAGTCCAGAGTCTGTTCTTAATCACTGGATTGCAGTGCCAAAAACATATTGCAAAGTTGCCAATTCTTAAGTTTATTTTCCAAAATTCTAAACATTTTTTCACTTCATAATGGTGATATCCAAAGAGCAGTGCATCTCAAACAATGATATGATTTTTAAAAATAACTTTTGCGTTTACTTGATGACACAGTGGGTGAGATGGGTGAGGGTTTCACTATCTCCATTGACTATTGGCAATATCACAATAAAAGAAATGTAAATGTCTTGGTGCAACTTTTAACCAGGGCTTCATGCTTTAGTCTCTGTTCTGTCTGAGCTGTGAGTTGTGACCATGTGCTGTGAAATTCCCTTCCCTCAAATCACCACACAGCTGCATGTGTCTGTTCAGTACACTTAGAAGGAGCAAGATTTTATGGATACGTATGCCTTTTCATCAGTTTGTAGAATATACTCAAAGACTTGATTGTCTCTGCTTCTCAAATTCTTCAACTATTTGATAACAAGTAAATCCTAATGTAAAAGGATTTTCATTTATGTTTATATCATTAACCTGAGAAGACAGTTGTGATACAAGTATTTAAGATTAGGAGATCTGATGTTAGTTTTTGCTATTGAATTAGTTGTGTGGTCTTGGGAAAAATTATAGTCATCCATTTAAAATGATTTAGGGAGAAACAAAGAGTTTTAGTATAGTTATGCCAATCATATATATTTTTTCATTTTAGGAATCTGATTTTCTTTGTCTTCTTGGAGTAAGCTACACATTTGAAAATGAAGATGGTGAGTTAAACAGTGATGATGATGGTGAAAATATATATCCATATGAAGAAGATAAAGACCAAAAATATAGTGTATATAAAAGTGATTTTCAGATAGAACCTGATATTTATTCAATGTCTGAAAGTACTTGGTTTGAAGACCAATTTCCAGCATCAGAGGCTCCTGAAGATATTAGAACTAGTGAATCAAAAAACTGGGAAGGAGTAGAAGCTAGAAGTGTGAAACAGGGTCCTATTCTAGAAATGGATTATGGCCCACCATCCTCAACTGTGCCTGAAGTGAAAGGATGGTTTGGATTCGGAAGGGAACAAGCTGAAGGGAAGGCTTTTGAATCAGATATTGAACCTCCACAAGAAAGCTCATTTCAAAGTAGAAAAATAGCAGAAGATAAGAAAGACCTAGAGGAATTAAATAATGATGAGACCCAAACAGAACATAAGAAAGAATCTGAATCAGAATTCAACTCAGTACCAAAGAAACAGTCCGAGGCACCTGAGTCAGAGCACATTCTCAATCCTCAAGCCACTGGTTGGTTTGGCAGTGGATTTACAAGTTATTTTGGTTTTGGAGATAAGGATACAGAGCCTGAATTATTGTCCAAAGAAAGCAATCCACCACTACAAGATGTTCCTAATTCCATATCACCTGAGCAAGAACCCACAGTTCCATGTCCAGAAATATTAACTGAAAAAGAAGACACAATCACTCATGATAACTCAACTGTCAAACCAAGTTGGTTTGATTTTGGTTTTAGTATGCTAGGCTTTACATATGCCAAGGAAGATAAAACTATAACAGGTGATAGAAAAAATGAAGAAGGAGGTGAAGATAAACATGAACACCCTCCAACAACTGAATTTGACCCTGATAAAGAACAAGAAATAAAAACAATACAAATTATGGAAACTGAAGAACGGTTAGACAAGGAGAGAGTCTTGGAGAAAACAGATGACTCTGATACCTTACCATATTTTAATAATTTCTTGTATAATTTTGACAACCCTTGGAACCTGCAGAAGGAAACAGAATTGCCGTTTCCTAAAGAGATACTAGATGAAAATGATGTGGTTGAAAATGATGAAACAGAAGAATTTTCAGCTGAAAGTGATCCCACAGCTAATATGAAAGTTATGATGTTGAAAAGCAGATACAGTCAGTCAGGTTGGTATAAAAATATCTATAATATAATTAATTTTTAAAAATGTAATTTATAAGTACAAATAAGATAAGTACTTTTATAAGTACAAAAAGTCCAGGGATACATGTTCTCAAAATAATAATCAGCAAGTTTATTAACCACCCATTGTATCAGTTTCTGGTGTACTCTGGGACTTAGATCTTAGTATTATAAAATAAAATCCAAAGGGAAAAATAATTATTTGAAATATATGGGGTCGGCCGAATGGTGCGGTGGTTAAGCACTGGCCTGGGAAGCCAGCGGCCCCAGTTCCGGTCCCACGTATGAAGGCCGGTGACACTGTCCTCAAAAAAAAAAAAAGAAAGAAATGGATGTTCCAGTAAGATCTTAAGGTATTTTACAATAGATTTTTTTATTTTTTATTAAAGTAGTATATATAAACAGATTTAAAAATGTAATGTTAAGACTTTTTTTGTTGTTGTTCCCTCTGACCATCTCTACTCCCACCTCTGTCCCAAACAATAATTTCTTTTCATGTTTTTAAGCAAATTTATTTTACTATTTATCTCTATTTTCAAAATAAAACTGATATCATTCAGCTTTGATTATTCTATTTTAGATGATGATGTCCATTGACTTCCTATTTTGGTAGTTGAAGATGTTAGCTCATTGACTCACTTTTTAGCTCATTCACATCTGCCCAATATAACTATAGTTTTTTTTATTTTTTAATTTAGAAACTTAAACTAAGGGAAACTTCAATAATTGAAAATAGTCTTGATTCCCAAATGACATTTTATTCTAGATCTGCACCCCACCTCCACACCACCCCAACAAAAAGAACAATGATAGCAAGGGTTTTTTTGTTTTTTTTTTTAAGTGTACAAAATATTAATAATAAGGAAACTCAAGTTTTCAAACTTCTCAAAGCTTTCAATTCTGGCAGCTCAACAGAGGGTAACAGAAGAGAGAAAAGTATCAGAGGATGCTTCTAGATCTAGGTGTTCAGTCTCTAGCAACTCCGCTGATGAAAAACATGTGGATTGTATTTAAGTAAAGAATTATATAACATGACTTTCCCACATCTCCATTATGATGTCTCTATGATGGACAGATTAGAAACTCAGCAAATATTTGCCAATAATACAGAAACAAATGAACCCTAGAATGACAGAAACCTTTCAAAAGCAGCGGTCAACAATGGTGCAAACTCAGAAGGAACACATTAGAACTAGTTGATTTTCTTGAATTTCCAGAAGAACTACATGTTGTTTCCTAATATTCTCCAAAATGTACTTTTTCCCCTTTAGATTCTAGCCCTTTTCTAAATGAGAAAAGTGTAGGTGTAATGTGTTTCATGACTAAAAACATTAGAAAAGTAAATTGTCAAAGGCTGAAGAGGGAATTATTTTGTTCGGAACTTGTTAGATCCTAAAGGAATACTGTGATAAAGTAGATAAGAGTTAATTGGAAAGAAGAAGAACTAAAACAAAGCAAGACAAAATATAAATATATAAAAATGTTTCCAAGTATATTTATAGAAACTCCAGGGCAACCTGAACATAATTTTAGTAGAATTTATTTATCATTTCATATAGTGATGCTGGGAGAATTTCTAAATATGAACAACTTGATTAATAGTCAAATGCAAATAGAGCATTTATGCTATTATAACTAGTTTCGAGGGACTTTTATTATTGAAATATTAAAAAATTCCTTTAAGTTTCAGAAAAAAGGTATGTTATACTATATAAACAAAATGGACTATTCCAAAACATTACAATACTAATTTAAAAAAAACAGCCTGCAGTCATGCCAAGTTGGTTTAAAAAAATACTAAAAGAGGGATTTAGATAAAGCTACAGGCCCTATTTTCTGGATATTGGAGAAATAGCTAAAACAGCCAATATTTTCAGATAATTTCTACAAGTCTTTAAGGGAATAACAAATGAAAACTTGTCTTAATTAGAAAGAGTACATAGAAAAATGAATCACTGATGTTTAATATTTGTGAAAAGTTGAGATTTGAAATAACCACATTTAAAGAAATACTGATATGCTAACATAAAAATTTACAAAACAGATAAATTAGGGAACAATATTTATATTACAATATTAATAACTATTTTACAAAATCATTCCAAAGGATTTAAATAATGAATTTCCCAAGTACAGTTAAATATGAAAAATTGTTCATTATTTTATTTGACTTAAATATCTGTAACTAACGTAAATCATAAAGCCTAGCTTTAAGTTAGGTGAAATTAATACCTGACTAATTAAATATAAAAATATTATAGGAAATACTAATTTTTCTTAACAAATATATTTATTTCAAACGTAGTTTAAAAACAATATTTTTAAAAACTAATATAGCCACATATAAATTTGAATGTATTTAATTATCAAGTAAGCCTTTTTTCCCCCTACTGCCATTAAACAGTATGGTAGATTACTATTTGTGTCCTGTATTTACAAGAGTCCCCTTGTATTCAGATTCCTAAGTTGATTGCTCATTTTAAACTTCAGTGTCCACAGGTGGCATTTAAATTACTGGTAAGTGTTTGCTTACTTGGGACTTTTATCTTTTAAACAATGCTAAGTAAATGACAGCATCAAAGTGCTGTGTTAAAAAATTTATAACTCAAAGAGCAAAATTAGACATTGAGTAATTCACTTACAACTCTTTTGTTTTGGTTTTGCTTTAATTCTATTGGGGAACAGCCATGGTCATTGGTTACACATTGCTTTCATTCTACAATGCCATAGTTGACTCTTTTAGGGAGGGCATAGCTCACAGTGGCCCATGCTGGGATCGAACTGGAAACCTTGGTGTTATCAGCACCACACTCTAACCAATTGAACCAACTGGTCACCCCCACAACTCCAAAAGTATCAGGATTGCACTGATACTTTTCTCTGTCATAAAAGGTAACTGAGAAGTAAATCCCAGAGTTTACTTGAATACTATACTTCAGACTAGAACAAGTTAGAATTTGTTTTCTTTAATACTGTTTAATTAGTTAATTCAATCAATCAGTTTAAACTATGAAAACGGAATTGTCTTAAAATGGCTATTTGACATGGCATGCACATAAATATAAGATGCTGCATTACAAATATAGCAAAAATAGCAAAATTTGACATGTTTCAAATTTAAAATTATTAAATTAATTTTGGGTAAAGGTAATCTTTTTTAAATGAAGGTTCTCAAGATATATGCATACATATTTTCATTTCAAATTTGAACTCAGGCAGATTATCATTTAAAGGTATAAATCATTTAAATATTAATATGTAGCATAAAAGCAGAAAAATCAGGAATATTTTATTTAAACCTTTATCAGCTTTTTGTTTTTAAAGATTTTATTGGGGAATTGTGGGAGGGGAACAGCATTGGGGAACCAGGGAAGGGGAACAGACAAGTTGCTGTCTTTTTGTTCTTCAGACTAGTTGTGGGGGACATTGCTTCACTGGCCCATATTGGTATCATCATTGCGCTCTTCTCGGGTGAGGCAGATCGGTCGCTGGCCTCTGGACGGCACTCACTGTGACTCTTGGCAGCTCATGCTGTCTGCCAGCCCATCATGCTGGCTGCCGGCCACTCACTGTAGCCTATGGCAGCCCATTGCAGCAGGGGCTGCAGCTATGCTGTCCCAGGGACTCACAGCAGCCCAGCTCCAGGTGGAGCAACATGTTGTTAGCTGTAGAGGGCAGTGTTACTGGCCCTCACATGTGGGATCCGAACCAGGGCTGCTGGCTTCCCAAGCCAGCTCTTAACCAACGTGCCACTCAGCCGGCCCCTAAAAATCCTTTTTTGTCAAGGGATAAAGGAAAGGCTATGTGGTAGGCTGAATAATGGTGCTTCAAAGATGTCCATGTCTTAATCCCCAGACCCTGTGAATATGTTACTTTGCAAAGCAAAAAGGACCTTATGGATGTGATTAAATGAAGCATCTTTAAATCAACAGATTATACTTGTAGGCCCAATATAATCACGAGGTATCTTATAGGAAGGAAGGCAGGAGGGTCAGATTAAGAGAGAGATTAGAAGATGCTGCACTACTGGCTTTGAGGATGAAGGATGGGGCCATGAGCCAAGGGACGCAGGTGGCCTCCATAAGGTAGAAAAGACAAGGAAATGGGTTCTCTTCTACAGCCTCCAAAAGGAGCACAGCCCTGCCAACACCTTGGTTTTAGAATTCTGATCTCTAGAACTCTAAGAATATATTTGTATTGTTTAAGCCAGTAAGGGTGTGCTAGGAGCTAGTACAGACTACGATTTATGTTTTGGTGAAATTTTTTTCCAAAATGAAGTATCATAATGACCACAAACGTCCAAAAAGAATGACTTGCGTAGAATAAACAAAAGGGAAGCCCACAACAAAGCAAGTATTAAAAAAGAAAGAAAAACGTCTCACATTTATTTGCAGATATGGTCTCTGAAG
This sequence comes from Aselliscus stoliczkanus, assembly GCA_033961575.1. Classification (NCBI taxonomy): domain Eukaryota; kingdom Metazoa; phylum Chordata; class Mammalia; order Chiroptera; family Hipposideridae; genus Aselliscus; species Aselliscus stoliczkanus. The sequence goes on along the minus strand of CM066732.1, from coordinate 72,162,168 downwards.
TAGGGTTACCTATGAGAATTCATGAAGAAGTACACTTCAAAACTCCACCTTCTAAAAATAATGACGAAAAATCAAAAACATCATTAGATATGGAAGGACCTAGTAAGGAGGAACTAGACAGATCTATGGAAAATACCCTGCCACACAGTCAGATGTTTTCAACTGATTACTCTTTGTCTTCTCAAAATGACATTGAGCAAAAAGGTAAGAAACAAGTTATTTGTTTTTTTGATGCAGAAATTAAGGAAGAAAGATTCAAAAGTTACATCATATCATGTATTAACATATTTTTATTTATAAATCCACAGAACATGCTTCCGAGTATCAGATTCTGAGATATTTATTTCAAATTGATGTCTATGATTTCATGAAGTGTGTGTTTTTACCCATTGTAATTCTTACAGAAAGGGTAAGTTGACTTTTCAAATCTTTTGTAATAATTTTTACTTATTTTGGTAAATACAGAAGCAGCTGAAAATTATGTTTGAGAGAATCCTCCCTATGAAAACATTACATGAATATTTTGTTGCATCATGTTATTAAGGATTTTTTTTTAATCTTTCCTTAAGCTTTGGTGATTTTGAGCATTGTTTTTTTCTTCCATGTTTTTTTCAAGTCAGGGAAAATAATACTAAATGAGTTAACTCAGAAATAATATGAACTAAAAAATGAGTCTTAAGCACTTTATAAGCACAATCAGCCCTCTGTATTTGCCAGGTTCTGCATCTGCAGATTCAACCAACCACAGATTGATGTATTTGAAAAAAATGTTACATTATTGTCAACATGTATTATGTAGCTTAGGCCTATGATGGTTTGGTTTGTACTGAATATGTACAGACTTTTTTTTTCTTGTTATTATTCCCTAAACAATATAGTACAACTAATTACATAGCATTTACATTGTCTTAGGTATTATAAATAATCTAGAGATGATTTAAAGTAATGGGAGGATGTCTGTCAATTATATATGCAAATACTATACCATTTTATATAAGGGACTTGAACACCTGCAGATTTTGGTATCCACAAAGGTCCCAGAACCAATCCCCAGTGGATACCAAGGGATGATTGTATCTAACTGACAGCTGTGACCTCAAAATGCTATAATGTGAGAATCTTACAAAAGCAACTAATATCTCAAAATCTAATCAAGCCATAACTGAAATTTCAAAATCTATACACTTTTTCATTGCTTGTAAATCCTATTAAATCCTATCTCATTTATTGTAAATAGATCTTGCAAAAGGACCTAGCTGTAGTACTTGGCACATCAGAGGTCTTTTATAAATGTTAGTTCCTTTTTTCATCTGCTGCTACCATATAAATAATGGAAGTAACACTTTTATCTTCTCATTTACATTTTAAGATGAAATTTAAGAGTGTTAACTTTCAAGGAGCTCACTCTAGTTGGAGGACACAGGTTAAAAAAAAAGCAATAATTATAATACCATGCTGTAATAGCCACAGAAAGCTACTAACATACAGGAATGGCTTGGTAGACTGAGTGCAAGTGGTAGGTAAAGAGGGTAGGAAAAAGAAACCTGGGAAAGTGTCCTAGAGGAGATCATACTTGAGCGATCTTGAGGAAAGCGTAGCAGTTAGCCAGACAAAGAAAGGGTGGCCATTCTAGGTTGAAGAGAGAACAATCTTAAAAGTACACAAGTGGGAGAGATCATCGCATTTTGGGAGAAAGAAAAGCAATTTGGTCTGATTGAGTATATGGTGAGATTGAAGATGTATATAGGGATTAAGTCAAGAAAAGCTTTCATGGGTTGGCTGAGTGGTGCGGTGGTTAAGTGCTGGCTTAGGAAGCCAGCGGCCCTGGTTCAGTCCCACATATGAGGGCCAGTGACATTGCCCTCAAAAAAAAAAAAAAAAAAAAAGAAAAGAAAAGCTTTCATGTTTTGATAGGAAGTTGAACTCTATATTGTAGATAATGAGGCACTATTGAAGGATTTGAAGCAAGGAATACAATGAAAAAGTTTCATTTACAAAGTCTATTTGTTAGTATTATCAAATTAATTATTGAACAGGTTCAAACCGGAGGCTGGGAGCCCAGTCAATAGGTTATTGCATTTGTCCAGGAAATAAATTATCAAGGTCTAAATCAGGGTGTACAAACCCAAGCAAAGTGAATGATGAATAGGTAAAGGTGAGAATGTAACCAATTGGAGAGTGTATGCCTTCTTCACAGGATGTGGCTGCTGCTTACTTTCAGCCTGGTTTTTCCAGAGCTTCTGATATTCCAAGCAAAGTTGAAAATCTGTTTTTTTGTGTGTGAAATCTCCCAACTTTTAGTACTGGCAAATATTCATGTATTTTTTTTAATTTCATGAAGGTCAGACAAAATGTTCTGTGGGTTGGGTTTTGCCCCACTGGCCACATTTTTTAACCTTTGACTTAGTATCTGATAGAGGTTATTAAAATGATTATTTAAAGGACAGACTAGATAGATCTTTTGAAGATAGAATTAATTGGATTTAATGATTGATTGAATATAGCAAGGAAAGGAATGCAGTGAGGAAAACTTAACAGGTTCCTAGTGAGGGTGACCAGGTAGATGGTGGTGCAGCTAAATGTGATAAAAGTCATTGTGAAAACTGGGCATAATGACATATATCATTTTGCTTTCAGAGGCTTGCTCCATACTTTATTTCTTTGCTAGTTTCCAGAGACTTGATATTATCTGATAAATAAATAAGCCCAGAGAAGAGATTAATTTACTCTGTATAATTTGGTCCTGGAGATATTGATTTAAGACATTACTTAGAAATCTGTTCCAGCATAGGAGAACTGACATACCCCTCACCTGCCCATCATCTTCCCCCACAAATTATATCAGTGAAGTTACTAAATTAAAAAATTTTTTTATAAATCAGTACACCATGTTCACCTCTCATATAAGATGCTTATTTTATAAAGGTTGTGCTAAGTACGCTTATTTTCAAGACTCAGTATATATGGTCAGATACATCTTACTTGAACTATTTTGGTTGAAATTCTCTAGATGTGAAAATACTGAATTTTAATTTATGTTAATTATCTTGTGGCCTTGGAAAGTCACTTATTCTCTGGGTGGAATTTCAGGTTTAAATCTTAGTTTCAGAAGCTGAGACTAGATGACGGGCTGCAAATCAAAAGTGGCTTGCACATTGTTTAAAAATTATGAACCAGTTGCCAACATTTAAAAGGAGAGTTCATATAAAAATCTGGATGTCTGGATTTTCTTAAAAAAGAATACTATAATATATAGTCTCCCACTATCATATGGCAATAAGCTTAAGCTGAATAAGTGCTTGAATAGACACACATTTTTCATTTGCCTACATTTATTTGGTCTCTATAGGGCTTTAACTTCATAATCTTTGGACTAAATGTTCTGAAGAGTTCATGCTAGATCTAGAATTCTAACAATCTTAGTGCATCTATTAAGCACCTATATTATAGTTTTTGAATAGCTGCAGTACATTGGAGGAATTTTTCAGTTAAATTTAGGTGAAAGGATTGCATTTTCTTCTCGCCTAAATATTTCAGGTAATTGTTTCCGTTTGCTGGTAATTTTAGTTAGATTTTGTACACAAGATGCTTTCTTTGAATTGTGTAACAGGGATCAACACCACTTTTTTTTAATCTACTTTATTTTATAATTGAGGAAGCTCTCTTAGCTCCAACAGTTATATATCCTTAACTAGGGTGCTTTATTTACATGTGGAATAAACATTGGAAATTACATAGCTCTTTTTAACAGGTAGCTCCTGATTCAACATGTTCTGAGCATAACTCTTACATCACAGTTCAGAGAATGAAAATGTGGCTCAGAATGTTGGCTTTTCTTCCAAAGGAGTAGATCCTGTAGACTTGACATTGCCTGTTTAATTAAATGGGAGTAACTAGAACTTAAAAGCTTTGCAAAGGGGCCCTTCATAAGGGAATCAGTATCTAGGTTGTGGACAAAGTTTACTGGTTAGCACGTTTTTAATGTTCTTGGATGCTGTCTAGTAGCTGTCACAAATACTAACAGCATTTGTCTTCCATTTCCTTTAAAGCAGGCCTATATAAGACAGCAAAACCCCACACCTACTTAAAGAAAACAAGCTTTGAATATCTTTTACATATGAATAAACTATAGAATAAAACATTCAATTTTTAACACTCTTATTCAGGATTTCTCTTTGCAGTTGTCAATTTTAAGAGGGTAGTAATATGTATGGTATTTAATCAGGGGTGATGTCCATGAAATTGAATTATGGGTTGGTTGTCACAACTCCACCTATAGCACCCCTTTACTGCACAAGTGTCAAAACAGGATCAGTCATGTGGAAACAGAAGAGAGCAGGATATATTAGAATCTGAAATCTTTCTCAAGGATATGAGGTACCTAGCAAAACTTTATTTACATGTTAGGATATTTTAACATGTATTTTAAAAAATGGAATTGAAAGATCTAGAGGAAGAGGTAAGTTTCTATATGACTATTAAGTGTACAGAAATTAGGTTAGAATCTGGCACTGGGTTGAAGTTTTACTTTTTGCTATGGGCAAAGTGAAACTTTTAGGTTTTTCTTTTTTCAAAATTTTATTTATTCTTTTGTTCCTAATCCATGTTTTTAATATTTGGAGTGGCAATTATCGAAAAATTGGAAAAGGGCACAAACTGCCTTAGGGAGGGCAAAGGGATTAAAAAAAAAAGTTTTATGTTATATGTAAGTCCTGAAAGCTGAAAATGATTCTGGAGTTCCCTAAAGAAGTTCAGACTTATTAAATAATTTTTATAGAGTACTACAATGTTCTAATTAAGGCATATATTGCTCTAAGATTATTTGAAATTCTAAAGATAAAATTTTGGTTATATTTTTGTTTTGATTAATAAGCTATTCTCGTAATTTAGATACACATTGTGTAACACCTCTAAAGGTTGCCTAATAGCTTAAAAATGGAGTATTAAGCAATTTCACCTATTCTTTGATACTGATAGTTCCTGAAACTCTTCAGGCTGATGTGGCAAACAAGAGAACACTTTTGCGTTCCAAAAAAACTAGGCCACATTTTGGTCTTGAAAATCACTTGCTATGAATTGTGGCCATTTTTGATCCTTTTTGGCACAATAGTTCTGTTGCTGTCAGAGTTTACATTAGGGAAATTTCCTAAGGATTTAAGATTTTCTTCAACTATTGAGTTCTCTTTGGTGATTTGTTTAGTAAGAAGTGTCCATTCCTTTTCTGAGTTGCTTCACGTAGGAGTTAGAAGGCTGAATATGGTGAGAAGGATTATTATGCTGGCAATGAAGATGCAGAGCTGGGTTATCCTTTACACCTACGTCAGCGAAAACCATTTCCCACGAACAAATCCAGCCCCCTGTACTTTCTTCAACACACCTAAAAATAGGGCCCTAAATTTAGAGAGCAAGGTGCTACTTTTAGCTCTTCTTCTCAGGAGAACAGCACTTGTCCAGCCAAGGTCCACAGGGTTTGATTTAGCATTTGGGTGAGTAACTAGGAGCTCATGGAGTTTAGGCCAATTTTGTCTAGCAAATGCCCAGGTAACTCGGGTAAAAATGAGTAACCCCCTCGACCCTTCCGCTGCGTAGAGAGACCCGATCGATGTTCTGTTGCGTGGGAGAGGTTCAACTTTGCCCAGACCAAAGCTGATCCAAGATGCTCTCCTGTCCAAAGTCGCAAGTCCGGACGCGGTTGGCAGGACACACAGGCGCGGGCCCTGCAGGCCATTTTCTAACTGGAATGAAGGCGGCAGCCGGTTCCTGGCCCGGGGGGCGGGGGGTACGACGGGATACCACGCCGTCAGGGATTCCGTGGGGTGCAGACAGCAGGCTCTTGCCAGGCTGAGAGAAGAAAGCGCTGGAGGTTGAGGCTGGGCCTGGTGCCGGCCTCTGGGTTGAGGGGGCGCGCAGCGCTCTACCTGCCAGGCTGCGCCTAGGGGCCTCCAGGAGAAGCCTAAGTGCCTCCACGGCCACACGATGTTGGGGGACCTGGACCACGGCCCACGTTGTCGGGGCTGTGCATTCCACGCTACGGCGCAGAACGTGAGGCCGAACCCCATTCTCTCAGGCCCTAGCCTCTCGACTTCCAAGGGTGGGTAGCTTCGCCAGGTAGAGCGCCGGTCCCTTTAAGAGCGAGCGCCCAGGACACGTCTACGAACCTCGCGCGAAGAAGGAGGGGAAATTTACGGTGTCCTCGCCTCCCCGCCTCGCGTCCCTGGCCTGGCCGAAACCAAACCGAGGGGTGGGGCGGCGAGGAGATGGCCAGTCGCAGGGTTGTGCGGGGCCAGCTTGGACCTTCGGATACTCCGGACTTAAAGCGTAACGTAGGGGCTGAGTCCCCCCGGGTGGGCAGCGTGGAAACTTGAGGCTTGTCGGCGCCGTTCCCTCCAGCACCCCCCCGCAGCCGGCTCCTCAGTGGTCTGCCCCGGTTGCCTGGTGCGGGTTTGGGTTCCGGACTGAACGCTGCGTGTTCTCTGCCTCTCGTTGTGGCTCGGTGGAGGCCCTGGCTGGGTCCACTACAGCCCAGGCAGCCTTGGCGCCATGGAGGGGTCCGGGGCTGCCCCTCAGCCGTACTTGGGGCTGGTCCTGGAAAAGCTACGCAGGGTGAGTCCAGGCGCGCTCAGGGTTCCTTGGCCCCGGGGTCGCGGAAGCCGCCCAGGGAAGGAAGCTGCAGCCTTGGGCTTTGGGGTCTGAGCCGCAGTGGTCGGAGATTCCGAAGTCAGCTTTCACCTGCCGCCGGGCTCCGGCCTGTGTCCCAGGCAGTAGCCAGGTTCGTAGGATGCTTGAGCGTTTTTTTTGTGTGTGTGGTGGAAGGGGACCAGGAGATGGGGTGGGTGAAGAAAGCATTTGCTTAGTGGGACTTTGTAAAGGTGTGTTAAGTGTTTCCCGATTCCTGAAACGAATTAGCCTTTGCGTCCTGTTATTTTGGATTCGTGACAGTAGGTTCCCCCTTCAAAGGTCCCCGCCCCCCGATGTACGAAAAAAACTTAAGACTAAGGACTGATCTTCCGAAATTAGTTCCTTTTAGTGAAGAAACTTCTTGTCCTGAAAGGGTACCTAAGCCTGGGCCTGGAGTTGGGATTTTAATTCTGCGTTTTCTTTTAATAAAGAGTGCTCTTCTGAAATGCTTTACCATAGGTGAGGTGGTTCTTCGCTTCTTTGTGTGTCTTGTTAATGTAAAAGGTCGTGTTCATGTAACATCTGAAAACATTAAACTTCCAGTGTTCCAAATTCATTTATTTAGGTTCAGTTTATGACCATGTTGCAGGGATATTTCTAAGTGTTCATAGATGTCTTGGTTGACATGTTTAGAGGCATTTATGTCGCCGGGTTTTTTAAAAAAACTATCAGTATTAAAAATTTAAAAAGCCCCTTTAAATATTGAGGCAGTTATTACTGGCTTCTTGTTAAGTAAACTAAGAAGTACCATTGCCATGGTAATCATATATATGTATACACATGACAGTTCTATGGAGATTCTAAATGGACTGACAGTTTGGGCGGGAGACTGATATGCTGTCTGTTAAGGGAGACAAGACAAACAAATAGTACAAAGTAGCAACTGAAGTGCTTACTGACGCATACACACCAAGTGCTAGGGAAATTGAGGGTGAGGGGAGAGACTGCATTTTCTTGACTCTTTAGGAAATTCTTTTGGGAGTAGCTTAAGAGGATGTATGAAACAGCATGGTATATGCAGCAAACAGCATGGTATGTGGAGCTGTGTTACTAGAGTGTGAAGTGGGCTCAGGGAGTGATTGATATGCAGTGATGCTTGCTGGAGACGTAGTAGGTTCCAGGTAAGGTAGGTGCTGGAGAGAAATTGTGCTTTTACTTAGCACTTTCTGCTAAGCCTAATTCCTCATATTGCAACTGAAGCAAACTGAAACATGTAAATAAACCTTTACTTGCTAAATGTAAATTGGTTCTAAATTTTAGAAGTTTTGAGTAAACTCTCCATAAATATCGTAGTCATTAATCACAGAATACTTAAAACGTAGTCCACTCCCAGAGACAAGTACTAAAGGAGTTCTAGACGAAGTATCTTAAAAGACTCAACTAATTAAGTTGACAAAATACTCTAGGGTTAAGTCAAAATTGTTTTTCATCTAACCTCAAGTAAGCATGATATATATTAATAAAAACAAAACAATAGAATGTCAGCATACATGTCCTGAGAATACTTGATTATAATGCACAGTTCCACTGAAGGGTATACCTCTTCAAGATATAAAACTTGAAAAATAATTTCCCCTTTACATATTACTAAATGTTTACTAAATACTGAAAAAGAAACCATGGAGAATAAGATACAGACAATTCAACCTATATATAATAGGCTTTCCTCTCCAGGCTCCTAGGCTCTGTCCCATTTTAAGACCTAGTATATTTTTATTTTTTTTTATTTTTAAAATATGGAGAATTTATTTGATCAAAAATCATTTGAAATTGGGAAGTGCCAAACTGGAAGTGGTAAAGAGCACTCCCGAGACCTGGTATATTTTTATATGCTGAGCACCATTTAGCACCCATCTCTACCTTTCTCAAAGTCTGTGTCCCAAGAAACAATGATCGAAGTAGAAATGGGGGTTTTAACAGCTTAAGATCAAATAGTGGTTTCCTTTTAGAGGTCCTCTGTCTTTGTTTGTATGATTGGCTTTGGGAATGACTACCTCCCTCTCCCCATCAAGGGTCATAACCATAACCATTTGCAGGAAGTTTCCCTGTTTCAATAGAGCAAAGACTAGCAGATGGTTCTTGTGTATAGTGACTCTTCCAGATTTGCCCAATTAACTGGTATTATAAATCTCAGAATTGCAGTCCTAGATTTGTGAGCTATCATCATGGTCGTAGTCAAAACTATGAAAATGGATAAGATTAAAAGGAGAGTATATTTTTTAAAAGTGTCTGGAATATAATTTGTTAATGTAGAATTTATAGATGGGTGGATGGATGGATGACTAAATGAATGCTAACAGCTTCTCAGATAGTTATTAATTTTGCAGTTTCTGTTTCAGGCTGAACTCTAATTCCGCCTTAGCTCATTTTATACCATTTGACCCTAAATCTCTTTTGATCCCTTTTTAAAGGGAGAATTGTAACTATTATTATTATTATTATTATTATAATTTATGGTCACCAGTTTACATGTGGGTAAAATAAAGACTTAAGAAAATGAGGAGCATATTAAAATGTTTTTATCAACTTGCTTGTGAATAATGAGTGAATCAGTCTCCTTTTTAAACTCTGGTGATTTACTACTAAATTACAGGGAAAAAATACTCCAATGTTTTAGCATGACTAATATGTAAAGGGGAAATTATTTTTCAAGTTTTATATCTTGGAGAGGTGTACCCTTCAATGGAACTTTGCATTATAATCAAATATTCTCAGTATATGTGTTCTATTATTTTGTTTTTATTAATATACATCATGCTTATTGAGGTTAGATGAAAAACAATTTTGATTTAACCCTAGCGTATTTTTTCAACTTTTTTTTTTTTTTTTTGAGGGCAGTGTCTCTGGCCCTCACATGTGGGACCACACCAGGGCTGCTGGCTTCCCAGGCCAGCGCTTAACCACCGCGCCACTCGGCCGGCCCTTTTTTTTCAACTTAGTTGATTCTTTTTTTTAGAGCACAGTGTCACTGGCCCTCATATGTGGGATCTGAACCAGGGCCGCTGATGTCCCAAGCCAGCTCTTAACCAATGGGCCACTCAGCTGGCCCTTAGTTGATTTTTTTAAGATACTTGTTCTAGAGCTCCCTTAGTACATGTTTGAGAGTGGACTAGGTTTTAAGTATTCTGTGATTATTGACTACATATTTATGGAAAGTTACCCATCACTTGTAAAATTTAGAACCTATTTACCAAATTATGTGTAATTGTGAATTGTATTATACAGAGGGTACTAAAAATGTGTATACACATGACTTGTATTCATCTTTTGTTATCAGTATATATTATTGAGTATTACAATTTTAATACAGTTTTTTTCTTTCTTGAAATGTGTATACAATTTTTTTGACACCCCCGGTATTTATTGATGTTTGATAAATCTGGTTATTGTTTCTGTGCTGTTGTGAGATAGAGTGCTATGTTGTGGTTAATATATATGTATATTTTAAAGATTTTTGGGGGAAGGGGAACAGTGTTGGCGAATCGGGGAAGGGAAACAGACAAGTTGCTGTCCTTTTGTTCTTCAGTCTAGTTGTGGATGACATTGCTTCACTGGCCCATGTTGGTATCGTCATTGCACTCTTCCTGGGTGAGGCAATCGGTCACTGGCCACTGGAAAGCCATTCATGGCGGCTCTGGGCAGCTCACGCCAGGTGCCGGCTGCTCACACTGGCTGCCAGCCATTCACAGTAGCTTACAACAGCCCATTGCAGCCCCACTGCAGCCTACGCCATTGCTGGTGACTCCTGGCAGCCCAGCTCCAGGTTGAGCTGTTGTTCGCCATCATAGCTGTAGAGGGCGCAGTGTCACTGGCCCTCATATGTGGGATCTGAACCGGGGCCCTGATGCTCCGAGCTGCTGTACCAAGCCACCTCTTAACCAACGCGCCACTGGGCGGGCCCTGTAGTTTATATTTAAGGGTGAAAATTCTCCCTGAGAAAGCCAGTATAATTAAGGCTAGAGTAATAGATTTGAGATGAATTCTTGAGACCCAGATTCTTTGCTATTCTGCAGTCCAACCAGCTCAAGGCTTGAACCTAGAATTTGGCATCTTTTATAATACAAGGGCTGATAAATGCTATTAAATTTAAGAAATTAAAGATAATTACATGTTTGATCTGAATGGTGCTTTTAGAATTGTAGCTTTAAGTGTTGTAATGTTGTAAAGGAATCATTGATTATTAGAATTTTGGAATTTTGAAATGTACATTTTATACTTTGAAATAGTTAGCTGAAGTTAAGATTCTTGGAGAATATATACACTAAAGAAAACTTTTCTGCTATTGTGTGTTAAATGCCTCTTTTTTTTTTTTTTTTTTTTTTTTAAAGGTTTTATTGGGGAATTGGCGGAGGGGAACAGCGTTGGGGAATCAGGGAAGGGGAACAGACAAATTGCCGTCTTCTTGTTCTTCAGTTTAGTTGCGGAGGATGTTGCTTCCCTGTTGGTATCGTCATTGCGCTCTTCCCGGATGAGGCAGATCGGTCGCTGGCCTCTGGATGTCGCTCACCGCGGCTATTGGCAGCTCACGCTTGGCTGCCAGCCGCTCACGCTGGCTGCAGGCCACTCACTGTAGCCTATGGCAGCCCACACCATCACCGGGGCTCGCACAGCCCAGCTCCAGGTGGAGCTGTTGTTAGCTGTAGAGGGCAGTGTCACTGGCCCTCATGTGGGATCCGAACCGGGGCCGCTGGCATCCCAAAACCAGCGCTTAACCAATGCGCCACTCGGCCGGCCCTAAATGCCTCTTTTTTTTTCAGAGGCAGAAATATATTTTTTAAAATCACTGATTGGCGTTATGATGTCACATTTTTGTGAACTGGTTACTGGGGTAATGTAGAGAGAGGCTGAGGCAGAGTTCAGGGTAGAGGAGTATTTTTTTTTTTTTGAGGGCAGTGTCACTGGCCCTCACATGTGGGATCCAAACCGGGGCCACTGGCCTCCCAAGCCAGCGCCCAACCACTGCGCCACTCGGCCAGCCCCTCAGAGGGGTATTTTTTAAGAAGCGGTATAATCAGGTGTATTTAATACAGGTTAATGAGCTATAGATAACAATTTGGAAAGAGTATGTATATAGATTAGAACTATAATAAAAAGATTTTGGATGGGGAATAGACAGTAAAGGGGGTTTTTCTAGGTAGAAAGGGCCTAAAAAGGGAAGATATGCTACAGAGGTTTTGGGTTGAACTCTAGAAAGAATCTAACCTGATTAGACTTCTGGTTGTTCTTTAAAAGGGCATTTTTCTTTTCTCCCCTGCCTTCTTTTTATTATGTGATCGAGTGACATCTGGGTTTTGGTAACGGAAAAGAATAACCCCATTGGGTGAGGGTGAAAGATGAAATCCAGGAGCAATTGCAAAAGCGTAGGCTGTTTTGTGTAGAAGACCTGCTAAGGAGCAATGTGGAAAGGCAACGGATATAGGCTCATGGTCACTGAAGGAGGAATAATAGAAATAGTTACCTTTATTGAGTACCTACCTGCCTGGCATGTTCCAAACATTATTCTCATTACAGATAAGAGAAGGGATCCACAGAGGTCTCCAAATTCCAAACCCAAAGCTATATCGGGTTTTCAATCTTTTTTTTTTTTTAAAGCTGCGGATCCATTTTTTTTTTTTTTTTTATCCAGAATATACTTTTTTTTAATTTTTTTTTTTTTTAAGGCAGTGTCACTGGCCCTCATATGTGGGACCGAACCGGGGCCGTTGGCTTCCCAAGCCAGCGCTTAACCACTGCGCCACTCGGCCGGCCCCCATTTTTTTTTTTTTTTAATTGAGAGATTTATTGCTAGTTACAGATGCATGGGCAGGGTTAACAGAATTATTAGGATATGGTGAGGCCCCCAGCAATAGTGGATAACTTTTGCCACCTTTGAAGAGTTGCAGATCCTTTTTTTTTTTTTTTTTTAACTTGTAGGGAAATCTTCTGTGGAACCCAGTGTGCTCTATAGATAAAAACCTAAATTGGTTGAAATCAGGATAAGAGCACCTGACCTCAGCTTCTTTCTTTGGCCTTCTTTCCTCTTATTCTCATCCTTAGAAGTTCTGAGGCATCTTGTAGAACCCCAGTTTGAAAATCAATGCATTTCACCATACTGCTCTTTTTCATCACTTGGTGATAGTGTTTGAAAGTTGCCAGAAAAATATTCTCGGATTCCTTTTGTTTGGTGGTAGTTTGGCAGCCTATTTCATGAAAAGAGTGTTAATAATGTTTACACATAAACTTGTACTTATATTTGTGTCTTAGTCTGTTTAGGCAGCTATAACAAAAATACCATAGACGGGGTGGCTTAAAAAACAAACATTTTTCAAAAAAAAAAAAGCCAAACATTTTTCTCACAGTTCTGGAGGCTGGGAAGGCCAAGATCAAGGGGTCACAGAGCCAGTGTCTGGTGAAGGCATGTTTCCTGGTTCATGGTCTTCTCACTATAACCTCATGATGGAAGGGATCTTTCTGTGGCTTCTTTTACAAGGGCGCCAATCCCATTCATGAGGACGCCACTCATAACCTAATCACCCCTCAGAGGCCCAACTTCCCAATACCATTATTTTGGTTATTAGGTTTCAACATACAATTTTTTTGGGGGGGCGGGGAGGACACAAACATTCCCTATATAAGCAGTTTGTAATCAACACTTTTTATCAAAAGTACATTTTTAAAAAGTTAATTTTCTTTGTCTTTAAGGTTGCAGCAGCATTACCTGAAGATATGACACCAGGTCCTAATTCCTATGGTTTTCCAGGGGAATTGCTGATCTGTGCAGCTACTGTTGGAATTTTTGCTTTTTTATTGTTTTTGTGGAGAAGTTTTCGATCGGTAAGTACAGTGCTATGTACTAAGGGTTCATCTTTGTCTTCAGGTTGAACAAGTAATATGAGAAACATATCTTTTAAGGAAACAAGTTAGGTTGTTGTTATGTGGGATATTGCTGTTAATGTGTGGTTACTAGAAACACTGTGGATTTAGATGAATTTTTTTTCTTTTAAAGATTTTTTTAATAGGGGAATTGCAGAAGGGGAACAGTGTGGGGAATTGGGCAAGGGGTACAGTCAAGTTGTTGTCCTTCAGTCTTAGTTGTGGAGGGCGCAGCTAGCTCAGCTCCAAGTCCAGTTGCCATTTGGCCGCCCGTTGGCAACTTGAGGCAGCTCAGCTCAAGGTGCTGAGTTCAGTCTTAGTTGCAGGTGGGCGTAGCCACCATCCCATGGGGAGTCAAACCTGCAACCTTGTTATTAGGAGCATGTGCTCTTACTAGCTGAGCTATCCTGCCCATGTGGGAATCCAACCAGCGACCCTGTTGCTCAGAGCTCTTGCTCTTAACCAACTGAGCCACTTAGCTGGCCCTTAGAGGAATTTTTTTTTAAGTGTAAAAATTTTAATGGGGCCGGCCGAGTGGTGCATTGGTTAAGAGCTGGCTTGGGATCCCACATATGAGGGCCCGTGACACTGCCCTCTACAGCAAACAACAGCTCCACCTGGAGCTGGGCTGTGCGAGCCCCGGCGATGGTGTGGGCTGCAGCCCCTGCTGCAGTGGGCTGCCATAGGCTACAGTGAGTGGCCGGCAGCCAGCGTGAGCTGCCAATAGCCGTGGTGAGCCACCATCCAGAGGCTGGCAACCGATCTGCCTTACCCAGGAAGAGCACAGTGACTATACCAACATGGGCCAATGAAGCAATGTCCTCCACAACTAGACTGAAGGACAAAAGGACAGCAACCTGTCTGTTCCCCTTCCCCGATTCCCCAATGCTGTTCCCCTCCTCCAATTCCCCAATAAAATCTTTAAAAAAAAAAAATGTTAATGGATTTCTTTGTAGAAGTATTCTACACTAATATGAAAACCCTACCATCATTCATTCATTCATTCATTCATTCATTCGTTTTTGGTTTGTGCTTTTTTTTAACAACATACTAAACATCTGTGAATATACCACCCAACCTAGAAACAAAAACACTTATATTTAGGTGATCCTCCCTCATGTCAACCCCCTGCCTTCCTGTAGTAGAGGTGACTGTATTCTGGATCCTCTATTGATTATTACCATGCATTAAAAAATTATTTCTGGTCATCTTTATATATATTCCTCAGAAGTATAGTAATGTAATTTTACTTGGTATCATGCCATATGTCATGTTTTTGAACTTTTTTTACTCCATCTTATATTGCTAGGATTCATCCATATTTTTGGATGAGGCTTTAATTTTTTCTGTTTTAATTGCTGTAGAATATTATATTATAGGACTATACTAAAGTTTATTTATATATTTTTATGGTCTTGGACATCTGGATTGTTTCTAGGTTTTTTCTTGTTATAATTAGTGCTGCTGTGTATATTCTTATACATATCTCCTGTACATTTTTAAGTTTCTCTTGGGAATATACTTAGGTATGCGATTACTGGGTTATAGGGTCTGTGGAAATTCTCCTTTTAAAAGATAATGCCAAATACTTTTCCAAATTGTCTATCAGTTTACATCCTTAACCAGCAATTTATAAGAGGTTCTGGAGATCCATTTGATTTCTGTCCTCTCCAACACTTGTTATTTTGCCACTTAAATCGATATAAAATGGTATCTTAATGTGGTCTTGATTTGAATTCCTCTATCAGTAATGAGATTGAAAACTTATACTAAATTTACTTGCCATATGTATTTGTTATTTTGGGAAACAATTGTTTATGTCTTTTGCTCATTTTTCTATTAAGTAGTTTGTTGTTTTTTATTTGTAGGCGTTCTTTATATATTCTTTTTTTTTTTTTTTTTTTTTTTTGAGGGCAGTGTTACTGGCCCTCATATGTGGGACCGAACTGGGGCCGCTGGCTTCCTAAGCCAGCGCTTAACCACTGTGCCACTCGGCCGGCTCTCTTTATATATTCTTGATGCTGTTTTTGTTGATTATGTGTAGGGTAAATGTCCCAGTATGAAACATCTTTTCATTTTCCTTCAGAGGTTTTCTGATGAACAGATATTCTTAATTTTAAAAATTTGCTTTTAAACACTTAAGTCCTTGATTCATCTAGAATCCCATTTTTTTGTCTCATATGGGATAGGAATTCATTGTAAAATTTTCCCCTAAAATATAACCACTTTTTTCACTTTCATTTATTGAATAGTCCCTTTTTTCCCTATTCATCTGCCATGCTGCATGCATATAGAGCTTTTCTGCACTCCTAATGCTGTTCCATTGATTATTGTTGAAAACAGATACATGAATACCATTCTGTATGTATCTCTTAGGTCACATTTACTAAGTGACTAATTTGTGGAGCTCATGTATTACATATTCTTGCTCTTTTCTGTTTGTTTTCTTTATTAAGAATGAAGAGAAGTGGGTTGAATCCCACTGTCATGATAGATTTATTCACTTTCTGTAATTCTGTCAGTTCTGTACATATTTTGTGGATATTTTGATAGGTGGATACATGTTTAGAATTGCTATGTTTCTTGGTAAATTGAACCTTTTGTCAACATCTAGTGACACTATAACTCTAGTGAGGCTTTGGTCTTAAGGTCTCTTATCTGATGTTAACACAGTCATACCAACTTTCTTTTGGTTGATATTTGATATTTCTTTTTTCATCCTTATGTTTTTCAGCCTTTCTTTGGTCTTTTATGTAACGTGTGCTCTATTTCTTTTGTATCTAATCTGACAACTTCTGTGTGTTTTCACTTTTGAGTTTATCTGCATATATTATGATTATTGATGTGTTTGGATTAGTTTCTTTTAGCTTAGTTTATTAATTTGTGCTACTTTCTATGTTTCTCCTAATTTCTTTTTACATTGGTAAGTACATCTTTCTGCTAAGAAAATAAGGACCATAGCATACTCTTACATTCTTTGGGCTCTCACTTTCTAACCCCCATTATGTTGTTATAATCTAAAATTTTAGTTCTAGATATATATATATTTCTCTTTTTCTTTTCTTTGTTTTTAACTTTCTCCTCCACCCCTTACCCATCCCTCAAGACTACAAAAATAAATTACCAAGATATTTGATTGCTGTTAATTGACATATCTCTTGCAGGATCTCCTAGATTTAATTTTTCCCATATTTGAATAGTTCTTTCAAGATCGTTTTAGTGTGGGTCTTTGTGTGGCAAAGCTTCTGAGACTTTATTTTGAGATCTTGAAGATACTTGAATTAAATCCTCACACTGAAATAATTTGTTCAATATAACCATTCTAGGTCTAAAGTTCCATCCGTTTAATACTTAAAAACCCATACTTCCTTGTCTTTTTACATCTGATGTTACTTATCGAAAAGTCTAACGTCAGTCTGATTCTTATTAATTTGTAAATGATCTGTTCTCTGTGGAAGCTTTTAGAATCTTTTAATGTGATGGTCTTATTTCAATATAATGTGTGTACATTTGAAAATTTGTTTTCTTATTTCTCCTTTAGAATTTTCTAGAATCTCTTAATATGAGATCTTTTATAATTTTTTAATTTTGGTAAATTTCTTCTGCATTTTACATTTTTATTTCTCTTTTTAGTACTAGCATGTTTTAGGTGTTGTTCTTTATACTTAAGACTTCTAGATCTCTTAATTTTTTTTCATTTTTTTGTTATTTCCTGTTACCTTTTGAGATAGTTCCCCACTGTGAGGTTTCATTTAAATAATTTATTTCTCATCTTTGCTTGCTATACTGTACCTTGATTTTTTTTTTTTTTTTTAACTGAGCCATCCTGCCACCTGTTGGCAGCTCAGTTCGGGCTGGGCGTTGAACTGCTGTTGCTCAGAGCTCAGCTCGCACTTTTGAGCGAGCTCTTAACCAACTAAGCCACTCGGCCTGCTTTTTGTACCATGACTTTTATATTTTGTCTCTTAATTTTTTTTTTTTTAAGGGCAGTGTCACTGGCCCTCATATGTGGGATCTGAACCGTCCACTGGTTTCCCAAGCCAACGCTTAACCAGCACGCCACTCAGCCAGCTCTTGTCTCTTTTTTCATCCCTATACTTCTTCTGTAGATGATTTAAGTCCCCATTGTTTTTTCTGCTTATGTTACCTCAACCCTAAACCTGACCCTCCTACAAATAGAATTTTTCCTTCATTATTTGAGAGAGAGAGGTTAAAGAAGAAAAAAAAACACTTTTGTTTACTATTTCTTTATAATCATTTCAGACCCATGGCCCTGAGGTAACATTTCTGAAATTGTGTTATTTTGGATATTGACGCTAGGGGAGATGATAATAGGGACTTCCTGAAATGGTTTGTTTTAGGGTCAAATATGTTTGAGGAATAATGTGGTAAATTAAATTAAATAGATATTTTAAGATAATCATTTCAGTCTTTAATATGCTAATATACAAGTGAACCTTCAATAGGGAGACTTTAATATGTAGCATTTATCTCATTGGACATAGAACACTAGGCTAATTTATATTCATACTAAGACAATAAGAAAAGTGTTATTTTTAAGTGGGCAGTATAAGTTAAATAAGTTATATTTACTTGAATATCTGTTTTAATGTAATTTTGTTTAAAATTTGTTTCAGGTTCGAAGCCGGCTTTATGTGGGTAAGCTCTTTTTTTCTACTTTAGATCTCACCATTGTTTTTTTTTTTTTTTTTTTTTTTTTTGCAGCTATGTTGCTTTTTATTGCTTAGAATAGGAGCAGAATGTGTGCACCAGGGACAGGTGCATCTAGAAAGCATTTAAAAGAAAGAAAAAAGTTAGAACCACTTAGCTGTGCCAACAATGCTCAGGAAGCCTTCTCTATGTTTCTCCTGGGGCCAGCACTCTTGAGGGGCCCCACCAAGGTGGGGTCACCCATCTAAAGCTTAGGAACTCTACTGGAAGAGAGGATTCAGGGAGACGGGTGCAAGTAAGGGGCAGCCAGCATGGCGTAGCTTGTCATATGTCTTCTATGCATCCTGGCAGCTGGACTTTGTCATTGAGATCTTGCTCAGCCAGGGAACACTGTATATCTCGAAAGAGCAGAGTGCTTTCTTCATCAGGCGTGGCTGGTCATGGAAGGGACAGCTGGCCAAATTGGGATGGGACTTGGTACATGTGGTTCGGCCGATCTCTACGTCCAAGATGTATTTCATCCCAGCCACAACCTGCTTTTGGGCGCGCACCATACGCATGGCGCGGCTGTGGAAGGCGTCGTTGCTTGCCTTATTGTACTCACTCAGGGCGAAGTTCAGCGCCTGCTGCACGCCCTCCTCCTTAACGTCCGCATCCATCAGGCCGCCCAGCAGGCGAGGTCTACTGGGGCTCGCGCCGAAGGTGGGGCTCACGGCCAGGGCTAGGGCCAGGGTCAGTGCAACCAACAGGAATTGCGGGGTGCGCAGGGACCCGGCCATCGCTGGTTTGTAGGAGACGCTCACCATTGTTTTTTATAATTCTAAAACTTAAAACAATTTACACATGATAATATTAACTTCAAAAAAATTTATTGGGGTAACATTGGTTAATAACATTATGTAATTTTTAGGTGTACAAGATTGTAATTTGACATACATGTACTCTATTGTGTGCTCACCACCCAAAGTCTATAGTCTCCTTCCGTTATCCCATTTACTCCTTTTGCCCTTTCCCTATCCTCTTTTCCCACTGGTAGCCACCATTCTGTTATCTTTGTCAGTAGTTTGTTTTTGTTTGTTCTGTTGGTTCATTTGTTACTTTTTGTTTTGTATTACACATATGAGTGAAATTGTATTGTTTGTCCTTTTCAGTCTGACTTATTTCACTTAGCATAGTACTCTCAAGATCCAGCCATGTTGTCAGAGATGGCAATATTTCCTTTTATGGCCAAGTGGTATTCCATTGTATATATGTACCACGTCTTCTTTAACCAGTTAGCTTCAGTGGACTCAGGTTTTTTCCATGTTTTCGCTATTGTAAATAATGCTACAATGCACATAGGAGTTCATATGTCTTTATGAATAAGTGTCGATAAGTGTTTTCATATTTTAACTTTTTTTATTTTTAGGAAGAGAGAAAAAGCTTGCTGTAGAACTTTCTACACTAATTGAAGAAAAATGTAAACTACTTGAAAAATTTAGCCTCGTTCAAAAAGAGGTACGACAGTTTTGAAAATGTTAACATTCATGTTAGATTCAGAGGACTTTATACTTTTCAATGCAGGTACTTCTATGTCAGTTTAAGATTATTAATGCTTTGTTTGGAAATATGAGATTTCAGTTACTCCATATATTAGCGATCTTATTAATTTTAACCATTGTGATAGGTAGGTACATACTGGTGTCTTATGGTTTCAATTTGCGTTTTCCTGACTAATAAGGTTAACCCTCCATTGGGTGCAATGCAAAAATTACTAGTTCGGGTGCAATGCATGAGTGTATGACATTTGTTTATTTAAACTGAAAATGAATGAAAATAATATGTGAGCATGCTTATTATTTATTTGGAATGAAATTTTAATTTGCCAAAAAGTAAAAACAATATATGTTTATTACATAAATTCAGTATAAGTGTTGCCTATTACGGTGCAGTACACCTCCCAGATATAGCAGCCCTATAAATGCCTTCATTTCGACATGGTTTGTACATTTTGCATCTCTCTCACAAGAGTATTATGACGGAATTTTTACAATATACTCATTTGTATGCTGAAAGATGATGTCCAATATTTCCTTATTTATGAAACAGCTCCAACATTCGAGATTAGTTTTAGCCTGTTTTGCAGATCCCATGATACCTGTTGAAAAACACACTAAAATATTTTGTGGTCTGTTTTTTACACACTGTGACAATTTAGTTTTTCTCCATTTGGTTATTTTATCTTTCCCAATAAAATATTCATCTGTTTCTTTGCTACTGCTTTCTTGATTACTTTCTGAAGGAGAACTTTGTTGCTCAGTGTCAGAATTTTGGTCTCGTTCTTCAACTTGATCTTCACATCTGTGTCACTTTCGTCTTCAAATTCAAGTTCATTTTCATCATTTTCAGACTTCATCAACATCTGTAGCAATATCTCAGCATCTTTCGGGTCATCTGGATTTTAAAATCTTTAAGGTTGAGCCATTTTAGAAAGTAAAACTTACAAAGGAAAAATATTACCCTAAACAAGTGCAATGAATCTGTCAGATTAATTAGAAAATAAAATACCTACTTACTAAGCTTCAAAAATAAAACTATACTTACAATCTCTTTCTGGAATGTCGGAAAGTTTAGTACTATACAAAAAAATCTGTTGAGAAAATATAAAATATCTCTCAAATAGACGCAACAAATCTGTGAGATTAAAGATGCCACTATGAAATATGTCTTAACCGTACTAAGTTGTAAACATCACTGCCAATAGGTTATGGTAGAGGGGGAAGATACAGAAGCAGTGTGTCACGATACTTAAGTTAGCTGTTAGATATTTGAAAAATTGTGTGCAATGAATCTGTGAGATCAGTTGCGCCTAACAGAGGGTTAAGTGTCTTTTCATATGTTTATCGGCCATTTGGATATCCTTTTTGTGAAATTGCCTTTTTAAAAAAAAAACAACACACATTTTTAAAGGTATAGTTATCTATCTTTTTCCCTTTTTTTTGAGGGCAGTGTCACTGGCCCTCATATGTGGGATCCGAACTGGGGCCGCTGGCATCCCAAGCCAGCGCTTATATGTGCCACTCGGCCGGCCCTCCTTTTTTTGATATATATGATTTCTTTTTTGTATTTTGGATACAAACCCTATCCCAGGCACATGTATTGCAAATATCTTCTCCTCTGTGTTTGCCTTTTTATTTCAAATGGTGTCTTGGTAAGCAGAAGTTCTTAATTTTAACATAGTCTAATTTGTCAATTTTTTCTTTATGATGACTGCTTTTTGTTTTCTACTTGAGAAATTTTTGTCTTCTAAAGGATATGAAGACATTCTTCTGTGTTATTGTTTAGAAACTTTATTGTTTTACTTTTCTTATTTTGTCTTTATATTAGTTTGCTAGGACTACCATAACAAAATACCATGGTCTTGGTGGTTTGCGCAACAGAAATTAATTTTTTCGTAGTTTTGGAGGTTAGAAGGTCAGGACCAGGATGTTGACAGGTTTGGTTTCTTCTGAGGCCTCTCTCCATGGCTGGAAGATGGCTGCCCTTTTCCCCTGTCCTCACGTGGTCTTTCCTCTGTGCCTGTGCCAGTCTCTGGTATCTCTCTCTGTCCAAGTTTTGTCTTCCTATGAGGACAGCCATCAGATTGGATTAGGACCCAGTCTAACAGCCTCAGTTTAATAACTTAATCACCTCTTTAAAGGGCCTATCACCAAATACAGTCAAATTCATATGGGGAGTTGGGCTTAAACATAGGAATTTTGTGTGTGTGGGTGATTGTTCCGCCCAAATTTAATTAGTCTAATCTCTGGAATTGAATCTGTGATGGTATGATTTGGAGGTCAAGATTCAGTGTTTTTCATATGGATATTGCCTTAACCAGTACTATTTATTGAAAAGACCATCTTTTCCCTTTGTTCTGCAGTGTCATTTTAAATAATGTGACTGCATATACCTGAATCTCTTTATCTTTTGTACTGTTGGTCTGTTTTTTTTTAATTTTCATGTGAACATGCGTTTTTTTTAAAAAAATCTATTTTATAACAACTCTTTTTTTTTTTTTTTTGAGGGCAGTGTCACTGTCCCTCATATGTGGGACCCGAACCGGGGCCGCTGGCTTCCCAAGTCAGCACTTAACCACCGCGCCACTCAGCCGGCCCTTATAACAATTCTTGATATCTGACAGTGTTTGTTCTCCAAGTTAGTTCTTCAAGATTGTCTTGGCTATCTTGGCATTTTGCCTGTTCATATAAATTTTAAATCATTTCATCAATTTACACATGCATATAGCCTGCTAGGAATTTGATTGGGATTGCATTGAATATGTATTGGGTTGTTGGAAAAGTCATGATGCATTTTTGCAACAAAAAGCATAGAAAAAATATGGCATGACTTTTCTGACAACCCAATAGATTAATTTGGAGAGAATTGACAGTTTTACAATGTTGAGCTCTTCTCCGTGGACTACGGTATACCCTTCCACTTATGTCTTAAAATTCTCTCAATATCATTTTATACGTTTTTGAGTTGATGTCTTGTACATCTTTTCTTAGATTTATTCCCTGGTATCTGGTGAGTTTTGTAGTGTAGTGTTTTTTTACAGCTTTATTGGGATATTACGTACATACTATACAATTCACCCATTTAAAGTTATGTGTATACATCCATTACCACAATCAATCTTGTACATTTTTATTACCCCAGAAAGAAAATGCTGTACCCCTTAGCTACCATCATTCACCCAATCTCTTCCGTTCCCAAACCCTAGACAATTAATCTACTTTTTGTTTCTATAAATTTGCCTATTCTGGATTCCATTTCACATAAATGGAATCATTTAACATGTCCTTTGTGACTGACTTTTTTGTCTAGCACATTTTCAGGGTTCATCCATGTTGTATTTAGATTTGTCTATTCCTTTTTTTTTAAGATTTTTTGTTGGGAAATTGGGGGAGGGGAACAGCATTGGGGAACCGGGGAAGGGGAACAGACAAGTTGCTGTCCTTTTGTTCTTCAGTCTAGTTGTGGAGGACATTGCTTCACTGGCCCATGTTGGTTTCATCATTGTGCTCTTCTCGGATGAGGCAGATCGGTCACTGGCCTCTGGACGGCTGCTCATAGCAGCTCTTGGCAGCTCACACCGGCTACCGACCTCTCATGCTGGCTGCCAGCCACTCACTAGCCTGTGGCAGCCCACTGCAGCAGGGGCTTCAGCTATGCTGTCCTGGAGACTCACAGTAGCCCAGCTCCAGGTGGAGCTGTTGTTCACCATCTTAGCTGTAAAGGGCAGTGTCACTGGCCCTCACATGTGGGATCCGAACTGGGGCCGCTGATGTCCCAAGCCAACTGTTAACCAACGCGCCACTCGGCCGGCCCAAGATTTGGCTATTCTTGACATCACACATAAATGCAATCATATAATATGTGGTCCTTTGTGACTTGCTTTTTTTTTTCATTTACATAATGTCTTCAAGGTTCACTCAGCTTGTAGCATGTATTTAATTAATTTTTAAATTAAATTACAGCAGTGTTTTTAATTATGGCAGTGTTTAATTTTTTTGCCAAATAATATTTCAATCACAGTTTATATATCCGTATGTCAGTAAATAGATGTTTGAGTTAGTCTTATTTTGGCTATTATAAATGCTGCTGCTATGTGTAAGTTTTTGTGTGGCTGAGTTTTTCAGTTCTTTTGGGTATATACCTAGGAATGGAATTGCTGGATGTATATTTAACTTTTGAAGAACTACCAAATTGTTTTCCACGGTGACTATGCCAGTTTACATTCCCACCAGCAGTTTGTGAGGGTTCCAGTTTCTCCACATCCTTCCACTTGTTATTCTCTCTCTCTCTCTCTCTCTCTCTCTCTCTCTCTCTCTCTCTCTCTCTCTCTTTAACTTTATTGGGAACAGTGTGTTTTTCCCAGGACCCATCAGCTCCAAGTCCAGTTGTTGTCCTTCAATCTTAGTTGTGGAGGGTGCAGCTCAGCTCCGAGTCCAGTCCCTATTTTTAGTCTAGTTGTGGGGAAGCGCAGCCCACCATCGGTGCGGGAGTCAAACCAGCCACCTTGTTAAGACCACACGCTCTAACCAACTGAGCCATCCGGCCACACACTGGCAGCTCGGCTCAAGTCATGGTCTTCAGTCTAGTTGTGGGGGTGCGCAACTCACTGGCCCATGTGGGAATCAGACCAGCAATCGTTTTGCTCAGAGCTTGCGCTGTAGCCAACTGAGCCACCTGGCCGCCCCTGTTGTCTCTCTTTTTGATGATAGCCAGTGTCTGACTAAGAACTCCATTATCTGTGTACTCTGAGACTCTTGTTTCTTTTGCTCGCTTTTCCCCTTTGTTCTCAGTTAAATCTTCTCTCCTTGAATTCCAGGTTATTTTTTATTGAGTATCAGTGATATTATAACAAAAACTGTATGAATAAGTTTGAAGCTGTGTGTGATATTATTTTTCTCCAGTGAGGATTTACTATCACTTCTTATAGGCTGCTGGGCTAGGGACATTTGAAACCTTATATTACTTTAATCACAGAATAAGATGTTTGGAAACTTGGCCCAGTAAAAGGATTATTAGTCTGTTTCTGGTTTAGACTTGCTTATAAGGTAGCCAGTGTGGGTTGATTTAGTTTCCTTTTGCTGCTGTAACAGATTACCACAAATTTAGCGGCATAAAGCAACACAAATTTATTCAACTATAGTTCTGGAGGTCAGAAATCTAAAATCACCAGTTTCATAAGACTAAAATTAAGGTTATCGGCAGGTCTGTTTCTTTATGGAGGATCCAGGAGAGAATCTATTTTGCTTCCACCACCTTCTTGAGGCTACCCACATTCCTTGGCTAATAGCTGCGCATCGCTCCATTCTCTGCTTCTGTCTTCACATCATCTTATCTCCTATCGTTGATCCTTTGGCCTCCCTTTTATAAGGACCCTTGGGATTATGTTGAACCCACCAAGATAACCCTGTATATTCTCCCCATCTCAAGATCTTTAACTTAATCACATCTGGAAATTTCGAGGATTGGGGCAGAATTTGGAGAGGTCATTATTCATCCTACCGTATGGTGCCACCCTAGAACCTGAGAGCTCCATGGCTCATCCCACTCATCAGGTCCTGAATTTCAAATTTGTCTTCTCAGCTCCCAATTCTACTAAAATCTCTGCTCAATTTCTTAGCCTATCATTCTCTACTTTTAGAGGTTGGGGGGAAGGAAATGTCAAGTCCTGACTTGCCTTTCTGAGGATTCCTATTTTTGTCACAAATTCGCACTATTTTGATAACTCTCGAAGGCCTTTGGACGTATCCTGTTTTTTGATATTTTTATGCATTTTCTTGTTATTAGCAAAAGATTAATCTAGACTTATCTGGTGTTCCCTTTAATCACTTTTTTAAAAAGATTTTATTGGAGAATTGGGGGAGGGAAACAGTAGTTGGAAATTGGGGAAAGGGAACAGCCAAGTTGTCCTTCATTCTTAGTTGTGGAGAGCGCAGCTAGCTCAGCTGCAAGTCTAGTTGCCATCCAGCCGCCTGTCGGCAGCTCGCGACCACTCAGCTCAAGGTGCCAAGTTCAATCTTAGTTGTGGGAGTGCGCAGCCCACCATCCCATGTGGAAGTTGAACTGGCAAACTTGTTAAGAGCGCAAACTCTAACCACTGTGCCATCCGGCTGCCCCATTGGCAGCTCTCAGCAACTCAACTCAAGGTTCCGTGTTTAATCTTAGTTGTGTGGTGTTGTTTGTGTTCAGGGGTTGCACAGCCCCTTCCCACGCGGGAGGTTGAACCAGAAATCTTTTGTTAGGAGCATGTGCTCTCACCAGCTGAGCCGACTTGCCACTTGTTGGCAGCTCAGCTCAGGCACAGCTCATTGGCCCATGTGGGAATCAAACTGATGACCCTGTTGCTCAGAGCTGGCTCTCTTAACCTACTGAGTTTCTTGGCTGGCCCCGTCACTTATTTTTCTTAAAGTATCGAAGTAAATGCATTTTGCTAAATCCTGTAGCATTGTATGTTTTATTGTTCTTATTTTACATTGTCCTTGGTTCTCTTTATTTTTTAAACATTTTATATTTCTTACTTGCCTTATTTGTTGTATGATTTGAATTAGAAGTGAAAATTTCGGATGGCAATTTAGTGTAAATTTCTCTTTAATGAATAGGTGAACTTTGGACAACTCTCTTAATCTTAAGTGTGAGGTTCTTCCACTTGTTGCCCAAGCTATTGGGTTGTGATGTGTTAACTGCCCTTGCTTTGTTTGTTTTTAGTGTTCATATTTGAAGAATTTAAAGTTAAGTAAATCCATGTAAATTTAACATAACCTGTGGAAGTAGATTCTGTCTGCGTCTTAAGACACCTATCTAGATAAAATTTGGAATAAAATTTGTAGAGATTTTACTTATAGTGTTGCTTTTTTTCAGTATGAAGGTTTAGAGTCATCTTTAAAGGATTCCAACTTTGAGAAGGAGTCAACAGAAGCACAAAGTTTGGAGGTAAAAACAGATAGTATAATTATAAAAGCTGGGGGAGGACTCTTATAAAGAACATAAACTTTAAAAAAAGTTATGTGTCTTCTCCAAACTATTTCAAAGGAAATGTGATAGAGCATCTCTGAATGTTAAACTTAAAAAGTTAAATATAGGAAATAGTAAGTAGCATAAAATATTTTAAATATTTGAGCTCTTGTTGCTAGTTTGTTTTGAGTGAGACATGTTTAGTTCACTGGAATCTTGGCTATATAAGGAGCTCTTTATTCTTCATTCCTGGGAAATGTATTGTTTTTTGTGACCACTATTATTGTTATTTTTGATTCATTTTCTTACAGAGAAAAAAAGGATTTTTCCATTAATTTAGCAATAGTGGGCAACCATAAATTTTGTATATTGTAGTAGTACTTGCCTTTACTTCATTCCCTATATATTAGGAGCTGACTAGAATTAGACCAAAGATTTATATTATAAGCAGTGGTGTGCTGGTAAATATTTAACAGCTGGCTCTGTGAAAGGCAGGAGCCTGTATTTGCAGCATTTTGACAAGTTCTGTTGTGTAAGTACTCTGCTGTGACCAATTTCCAGCTCCCAGAATATGACTGAATGTAGAGTTTGGAAGAGATATGCATAGTTAGCTCTTCTGAGCAGGTATGATTTGACTAATAGGAAGGAAGAAAAGTATGATAATTTGTCATTTAACTAAGCTATGACAGAGTGCCTTACTGTTTTGAAATGGAAGTGTTATAAAAAGCTTACTCATATTAAAGTAGAAAACAGTGGACTTTGTACTTTTGGTGTACATGTTCACCCAATAGAGCTTAGCAGTTCTCAATCACTGATGTCTAATCATCAGAAAGTCTATATATCATGATTCAGAATTTCCTAATAGAGTACAGAGTGAGTTATAAATTCAATTCCAAATGAAATAAATTTAATCTTTTCTTTCATTTGTTACCTATTAATATTCTCAAGAACTTGTTGACATTATTATATTTTTTCTTGACCCTCTCTTTTAAATTGTTCTAGTAGTAATTTATTAGTTTGATGAAAAAAGAATTTTAAAAGGCATTTAGCAAAAACTGGAGTGCAAAGACATTTCCTCAAACTTGGTAGTATTGTGGATAAAATAAAACAGCAATTTATTCTCAAGGCATTGAATTTACATCATCTAGCAATAAGATTACCTGAATTTTTACTTTAAAATGTACATTTTGGAAGTTTTTCTCTAATCTTATTAATTTTTTTGTTTTGTTTTGTTTTGTTTTGTTTTTTGAGGGCAGTGTTACTGGCCCTCATATGTGGGACCCGAACCAGGGCCACTGACTTCCCAAGCCAGCACTTAACCACCGCGCCACTTGGTCGGCCCTAATCTTATTAATTTTTAAACATGTAGTATTTATATTACAGATTGGTAAATGTAATTGACTATACACTAATACACAATTTAAAAATTTAGGGCCGGCCGAGTTGCGCGGTGGTTAAGCGCTGGCCTGGGAAGCCAGCGGCCCCGGTTCGGTCCCACATATGAGGGCCAGTGACACTGCCCTCAAAAAAAAAAAAAAAAAAAAAAACTAGGTAAAAATTTGATGGTTGAATCTGTGGATAAAATCAAAACAATATAGTAATTTGGATTGAAGTCAGAGAATTTATATAATCAAGTAGTCAAATTTGGGGAAATATATATAAATAACATTTTTAACCAATGTAGTATATACTTGTTCTGCTTTTGTTTTGGCCTGCATTAAATTCTTTGAATTTTTGGTTTATTTTATTTTTATCAAGTTTGTTGAAGGATCACAAATATCCGAGGTATGTTTACAGTATTTAATATCCAATTGGAATAATCTAATAACTAATCATTTTAAATTCAGAAGGTCACAAGAAAATGGCTTAATGCAATGTGGAATATTATTATGAAGCAGTCTTGATTGGTTTTGGAATTTATTTATTTTGCCTTTAATTATATTAAATTGGATTTATTTCTCCTTTTCCCTTTGATAATGCTTTAGAGCAGAGGTTAGCAAACTAGACTCTGAGCTTTTGTAAATAAAATTTTATTAGAACATTCTCATTCATTTACATATTGTCTTTGCTTTCTCATTACCCAGGCATAGTTAAGTAGTTAAGACAGAGACTGCATGGCCTGCAAGACTAAAATATTTACTCTCTGGCTCTTTATAGAAAAAGTT
Organism: Aselliscus stoliczkanus; assembly: GCA_033961575.1. NCBI lineage: Eukaryota > Metazoa > Chordata > Mammalia > Chiroptera > Hipposideridae > Aselliscus > Aselliscus stoliczkanus. Next base: position 72,133,315 of record CM066732.1, on the reverse strand, counting down.
TGCTGACCCCTGTTAGAATTGCTATTATTTCAATGTTATAAAAATGAACAAATACGTAAACTAAATTTATTTACTCTCCAGCCTATGTGTTTGATTATACTCACCTGATTTACCCTAACCAAAAATGCCTATCTCTGTCTTAAAAAGTTGGCTTCCTTTTTTAGGAAATCTATGAAAAGGCAAACTGGTCCAAATCTGAACTTGAGGATGAAATACTCTTTCTAGAAAAACAGTTACAAGAGGAGAAGTCTAAACATTCTGAACAAGATGAGTTGGTAAGGCCTTTGTGTTTGGGGAGACTGTAGGAAAAAGAAAGTTACTGAATTTTAAAAAAATAATATGGTATTGGTTAAAGTATTACATATGCTCTGAAAAATCAAAGAATACAGAAGACTGTAAAGTGGAGAGTAAAAATTTCCAGATCCACTAGCGCTTTTTGTTCCCTAGCAGTTACCATTATCATGTTAAGTTTCTTGCGTATTTCTGTAGAAATCTTCTATATGCACTATGGAAGTAACTCACATAAATAAGTTGAATAATCGCATACATAGTGGATTTTATTTTATCACTCAAAAGGTGTGTTAAGAGCATTAACTATTTGTCATCTTATTTTTTTTTAAGTTTTTTTATTTTTAATTAGTTTCAGGTGTACAACACAGAACAGTAGTTATACTTTTTACCCCTCAAAGTGACAACTCCCCTCCCCCAGTTAGCCTCCCCACTCCTCCCCCCCATATCATATATATCTATTACACTTTCTCTGACTCCCTTCCACATTATAATCCACATGCCATGACTATCTATATATTCAGTTACAGTTGGTATACAATATTATACAACCTCAGCTTCAGGTGTACAGTGCAGTGATCAAGCCTCTACTCCATCTGTGAAATGGTCTCCCTAACAAGACATATGACCATCTGACACCCCACAAAATATTTACAACATTATTAATTATATTCCCCTAACTGTCTTTCATATCCTTGTGGCAATATTGTAGTTGCCTATTTTTGCTGTCTAATTCCTTCCCCTTCTCCCTCATCCCCATCCCCCTCCCAACTAGCAACCCTGTTTTTCCTTTATATCTATGAGACAGTTTCTGTTTACTTTGCTCATTCTTTCAGTTTTTCAGATTCCACTTATAAGTGAGATCATATGGTATCTGTCTTAAGGAAGAAGGTCTTGTGTGTGAGATTATTAGTAAAAGATGATGTTAAGGATTTATCGGAAGCCTATAAAACTTAAATGTTACGAAATATTAAAGATGAGATAGATTACTATTGTGTAACTTTTATATAAAATTCCTTTAAGCATATGGCTGAGAAGGTTTCTTAATTTGAGCCCTCAGCTTTTTGAAAAAAAGTGTTAGGTTCACTATATATCTAATATATGTGGCATCTTAGAAACTAGAAGTTTAGTAAATACTTGTTTATTGATTGATACTGTCTTTCCAGATGGTGGATATTTCAAAAAAGATACAGTCCCTAGAAGAGGAATCAAAATCCCTCAAAACACAAGTAGCTGAAGTAAGTTGAATTAGTTAATAGGTCTGTTGCTTTTGTCAATCATTTTAATTTTATTGTTAGTTTTATGATTAAAGAATAAGATATAAATTAGAATTTGCTATATAAGCATCTTAGATATATATTTTTTATATAAGGTACCACAGCAAAGTTCATTTTATTTATTGGACTATTTATTGAGCTATTGCTCCGTGCTGGTTACTGTTGAAAGGTTCTTGGCACTTAACATTAGTAGACAAAATGCACAGAAAAGTTCTCATAAAGTTTAAATTCTGGTAAGAGAGACAGATAATAAAAAGTTAACAAAACTTGCTACATAGTACATAGAAGGTTACAAAAGGTTAAATCAAAGTCCAAGGTCACATGGCAAGGTAGTGTCAAAGCCATGCCTAGACCCCGATTCTAGGCCAGCCTTTTTTCTGTTACGCTGTACTGCCTCTCCTATTAACATTGGCATGTTTTTTACTTCAATTCCATGTTGTAGGGAGTCTGTATAAAAAAGAGCTATTAAACTCATTGTTATAAACTCAATATGTTGTATTTTACTTAGGCCAAAACAACCTTCAAAATATTTCAAATGAATGAAGAACGATTGAAGATAGCTATAAAAGATGCTTTGAGTGAAAACTCCCAACTTCAGGAAAGCGAGAATCAGGTTTGTACTGCATGGGGCTTCTTCAACTTGTGACTATGTAATTGTAAATCTTCTGGGCATACTCATGACTGACGCTTGCTAGGAGCAAGAAGAGGTTTGTCCTGCAGAGCACGAGAGCAGGACAATCTCCTGTGCATTCTTTGGTGTCTCTCCTGGTAGAATAAATTTTAATATAAGTAAGGTATGGTATGTTATGTAAGATACAAGGAGCGTTAAGAAATGACTGAATCTAACAGATTTGTGTCAGAAATCCTTTTATTTGATATAGATTTATTATGTTAGTAAAAGAAGGTTTAAATGTCTGTTATTTTACATTTACTTTTGAAAGTTCTTTGAAAACAGGTGCCCACTCTTCCTTCCCTCCTTCATTCCATCCCTTACTGTTTTCTTCCCTTCCTTTTCAGTAATACATTGTATTGTATAATATCTATTAATGATATACATAAATAAATATGGGTGATAAGATAATATGAACTGCTTTTCTCTTTTTGTCGGGTTTGAATTTTAGCTTTTAGAAGAAGCTGAAGAATGGAAACAGAAAGTTAGTGAACTTAATAAACAGAAAATAACATTTGAAGACTCCAAAGTCTGTGCAAAACAAGTTCTATGTGATAAAGAAAATCAGATCAAGGTAAATGGCCCTGCTGGTGACTGAATGACCCAGTCAGCTAGAATTTCATACTAATTCTGAAATTTGAAAATTTTTGTTTTCAGAAGCTTTTATTTTGATCATTTATTTGGCCAAATTTGACAATATGTACTTTTGGGTCATATTTTCTAATTTGCCTGGAAGACTTACAGATTTGTAGTATATATATATCAACATTCCTTTTGTCCCTTTTTCCTTCTCTGTATTTTAGCTTAGATTTTGAATGAAGAAAGAAAAAGAATAATGGATTTTACCTTTGTCTTTAGACTGCCATTTGTTTCTGTTGATAAGAGGTTGAAAAGAATTTTAGAAATTGGCAGATGGAGTTATATGTATTGATTGAATATCTTTAATACTGAGATTGGCTGGTGTATGTACTTTCACAGAGACGAATACTTTAAAAAAATCTAATTGAAACTTTAATAGGAATAAAATAATTAATATTACTGTTAGGATTTGTTGACTTTTTCCTATTCCGTCTCCTCCACCTAGCCCTTTTTCCTGCTTGCTTTCTTAAATCGTATGTTTTCAAGCTGCAAACAGATACTCAGGTATCAGTATCAAGTAATCAGATGTAAAACAAACACTGTAATCTCCACAGTGAAGTGATTGTTACCACCTTGAAAGCTATGCATTTATGCTGTTTATGTTGCTACTAAGAATGTTTTCAAGATTCCATCTTTGGGAATTATATTCATAATTTGGCATATTATTTATTTTTTCCCTTGTATTTACTCTACGAAAGGACTTGGGACTCCTCCTAAACAGAATAAGAATGAGATACTAATCTCAAGCTCTGCTCAAAGCGATAGGCTGTGTTATTTGTGCTTGCACCCCTCAAGAGGGAGCTGACTGAAGGGTGGAAATTATAGAGCAGAATGGGTTTGTAGGTAGGTCCCTCCACAAACATACATGGCACAGTCATTTTATTATCTGTAGTACTAGAAAATCCTTTATTCAAGAAAATTCAAAAATTATTGTTGGAAACCTCTATGTTCCAATTTAGATTCTCTTATAATTTGTTTTTTCTCCTGTCAGCTGAACTTCCCAGCTAGTTGTTTACTTGAATAAATTGAATCTATGGGATCTGATTTTTTTTTTTTTTTAATTGGAGACCTGGCAACCTTGGTGTTAGGAGACTGCACTCTAACCAATTGAGCTAACTGGCTGCCCCGACTCCAAGTTGAGTAGTTGTTTCAATCTACTGTGGAGGGCGTTTTTCCAGGACCATCAGCTCCAAGTCAAGTAGTTGTCTTCAGTCTAGTTGTAGAGGGCACAGCTCCTTGGCCCATGTGGGAATTGAACTGGCAATCTTGGTGTTATGAACACTGCGCTCTAATGAAATCTGATTTTTTCATATATCATGTACCTCACTTGCAGATTTGTTTGACTTCACACAAAATTTATTCTCTTTTGAGTGACCACTTTTATTTGTGGCATGTGAGAAATAACAAATAAGAAAATGTTTGGTTGCTTTATCACAAACATGGGCCGTTATTAAGAATTGTATTTGATTTAGGAATCACCGGTTTTGGTTTTCAACTTGCAGAATTGAATAGTCAATAAATGTTAAATTTGTTCAGATATTTACATATCTTAATACGAGGTGGAGAATAAGAATTCAGATACTGTTATTTATGTGCATTGATTTTTAAACTCTAGCTATACCTTCAGAAGTTGTAAATTTTTAGCGTAAGGCATTACCCTCTCTCTCTTTTTTTTCCCCCCTTTGCTAAATGTCAAGTCCCTGACTGAACGCTTGCTAAAGATGAAAGATTGGGCTGCTGTGCTTGGAGAAGATCTAACGGATGATACCTTGGAATTGGAAATGAAGAGTGATTCAGAAAATGGTACGCACTTAGGCATTAAATGACTTGTCCTCTTGTTAAAAATGACGACTGGCTCTTTTGTTTCCTTTTAGTGCCTCATGTTCACCCTATTCTTTATACACTGTGCTTTGGCCCATCTTGTCCATCTTTCTTTAATGCTCTGTGCCTTTCTCACCATCCCTTATAGTTCAGTTTCAGCTGGAATATGGCCTTTTTAGTAATTCTTTCTCCAACTCCTCAGACAGACTTACAGCCTTCTTCCTCTGTTCTTTTCATATATTGTACATACCTTCATTGTAGCAATTTTAACATTGCATCATAATCATCATAATGCCTCCTTTTACTTGCACTGTAAGCTATCAAATGGATTGGTGAGTAGTTTTAAAAAAAAAAATGAGTGTTATATAAATGTATACCTCAGGATACTTTTTTTTTGCTTTTGTTAGATGGTTCAGATGGTTACGGTGCTTTAATCTTGGCCACCCCAAATTGTTATTGCTTGTTGGTTGCAGTCTGGAAACTGTGGAAAAAGTTAGGTTCACCACAGCTACTTACTGTATTCTCAAACCAATTCTTTTGACTTAAAATTATTTTTTATTTTGACATAATTATAGACTTACAGCAAGTTGTAAAAAGAGTACAGAGAGATCTTATGTATCTTTCACCTAGTTTTCCCTAATGGTAGTCCTCTTGACTTTTGTGTGCTTTCTCTTTTTTCTACCTCCACCCCTGCATAACTAACAAATTTATTAAGGAGGAGAAGGTATGATTTTTATAAAGGTTTCTTTGATGGTAGCATTGGTGGAAAATTACATTTCCAAAGTAAATGCATACATCTCTGTTTGTATTTTCACTTCTGCTTTATTTTGTAAGAAATAATTTTTTAATGAGAAAACTCATGCTTGTTTAATGTTATTTTAATTTGGAGTATAATTCCACTCATATTTTGTATCGTGAAGGATTCCAAGAATAGACTGTGGACTGTATTTAGGTGAATATCAAATCCTTGTTATAACTATTCTTGGACTGGTGAAGAACCTTGTTAAATGATATTCTTATAATTCTAGTGCTTTTATTGTTTTAACTTTTTGAGAGCAGATTCAAGGCCATTCTGGCTCATATCAAATTCATTGCTATAGCAAGAAGGGGATTATAAGGCTCTAGCTGAGAGAACTAATAAAATCATTTGGATGTCTATTGTGGCGTTGCATTTTCCCCCCAATTTATTGTTATGTTTTTGTTTTTTACTACAGATAATCAACCACAAGGAGCTTTGAAGAAACTGATTCATGCTGCTAAGGTTTGCATTACTACATAAATATAAAGAAGTAGGACTTGGATTAAACCCGTATGTCTTTAGTAACTATTTCAAAAGTCAATTTTATAGTTACAGTATAAGAGATTGCAGTTTTCAGAAGTGATCAAAATTATCTTTATTAATTTCTTTTCTTTTTATAATTAGAAATTCATATTGTAAATTTTTAGAATTTATCATAACAAATTTTCAAGGTCTGAACTCATTTCTTTTGGATAAGGAATACATTAAAAATGTTTACTTTCTCTTATACTTTCCTCTTTGAGCATTTTTCTTTCTCTGGTCTCAGTATTTTCCTCTGTTTCCTCATACCCTTTTTTGAGAAGTAAATACTAGATTCCTTTTCTTCTGGCTTATCCCTCCTTTTTTCCACCCTAGTAGTGCTATCCTGATCTTTACTGATCTGTGAGAAGTCTTGGTAATGATTTAGTTTGAAGATCACTCTAATCAAAACTTATGTGTTGAAAGTAAACAAAATGAAAGTAGCCATTATTTAAGCATCTGTCACTTATCTTCTCTATCCCTGTTCTGAAATTTACAACTATTGAGGACTTTGGTAACTTTCTAAGATGGAAGCTGCATTGTTAGTTTGTACATTCTAGGCAACAATTTCATCAAAGTTATAAAAGAGCTTCAAAAGGTTGGGATAGCATATTGAGAGTTTTTGTTTTTGTATAACTGATTAATGTTGCTTTTTACTTTCTTCCATTCTTTGAAGTTAAATGCTTCTTTAAAAACCCTAGAAGGAGAAAGAAACCAAATTTACACTCAATTATCTGAAATAGATAAAACAAAGGAAGAACTTACAGGTAAGTAATGTACATACTTTTAAAGTATTTCCTAAATAAATACATCTTATAGAGAATGGCACCATGAATTGAATCAATTATGAGAAGATCAATTTGATCGTTTTTTGTTTTTCTTTTTACTTTTGTTTCTTATTTGGGAAAAAGTAATCCCAAGTTTTTTGTTGCTGTTAATAAAGCCTTATCAGTTTCCTCCATATTTATATGAAATTAAAATAATGAAATTATTTTTAAAAAATGTAAAACCATACCTAACCTTTGAATTTCAGTGTTGTATGTGTGGTATGGTTTGAGATATTAAAGAGTAGCAAATTAAAATGTTTCAAGGTCTTTGTTAATTGTAAAATTGACCTTCAGTAGTGATATACTATATTTTGCAGATCTTTTTACAGTATAGCTTTCTCCTTTAATATGCATGCGTAGTAGTATATTAGCACATGCAGGAGTGATCGTAGACCTGTAGAACTGAAATTTTTTTCATTGAAAATATTTTGTTTAATTATGTATTTTCTTTTTAGCTTTTTTCTTAATTTAAAAAAAATTTTCAATCACAGTTGGCATTTATATAACTAAGTGATACCCCAATCATTCTAGTACCCATCTGACACCATACAGAATGATTACAATATTATTGACTATATTTCCTATGCTGTACTTTCCATCCACATGACTATTTTGTAACTGCCAGTTTGTACTTCTTCATCCCTTCCCCGCTTGACCCATCCTTCCCAACCCCTCTCCCATCTGACAACCATCAAAATGTTTAATGTTTCTCTGAGTTTGTTTTTGTTTGTTTGTTTCTCTTGTTTTTTAGATTCCACATGTAAGTGAAATCACATTGCATCTGTCTTTGTCGGTCTGATTTATTTTACTTATATTATAAGACCCTCTAGGTCCATCCATGTTGTTGTAGTTGGCAAGTTTTCTTTTTTTTAATGGCTGAATAATGTTTGAAAACATTTTTATTTACTTCTCTAATATAGTTGATATAAGTAACAGCCCATTTTGTAAAAAAAAGAAAAAAGAAGAAATTTTGTTATAACCATTTGCATAAAAAAAAGTGGAAGGACATGCTCACATGTCAATAACGATTATCTCTCCCTCTCCCTCACCTGCCGTTGTTTTCAGTCTAGTTGTGGAGGCTGGCCCATGTTGGTATTATGGTCATTGTACTCTTCCTGGCTGAGGCAGTCGGTCGCCAGCCGTTGGTCGGCAGTTTATGGCAGCTCTCACTGGCTCTCGCCTGCTGGTGGCAGCTCACGCTGGCTGTTGGCCCTTCAACACTTGCTGCCGGCCACAGCTCACAGTAGCTCACGGCAGCCCACAGCAGCCCAGCTGCAGGTCTTAGCTATAGAAGGTGCAGCATCACTGGCCCATGTGGGAATCGACCCTGCAGCCCCTTTGTTCAGAGCTTGTGCTCTGACCAACTGAGCTATGCAGCTGCCCCAATAACAATTATCTTTGAATATGACATTATGAATAGATTTTTCTTTTTACTTATCTGTATTTTCAACAATTTCTATAATTAAGTGAACTGTATTTATAATAAAGTACTTTTGAAAAGATTAAACCACCAAAGATACAGATTATTAAAAACAAGATTATAGTCTTATTCACATGAAATTGGTAGTTGGAATATTTTGGATTTTGAAAAGTAATATTAACTTAAAAATAAGGTTTTGCTATACGTCATGCATAGTAAGTACTAAAAGCCATGGGAAAGTCACAGGAGGAAAAGATATGGAGCCTGCTTTCAAGGAAGCTGTATTTTAGTATATTAACAGATTATCAGTCAGGGACTATTTAATAAGTGCCAGAATACCTATTTTCTCACCAGTGACCCTATTGATTAGTAAAATTGCTTGGAAAATCTTTGTTATTTTCTAAGGCTAGTATTTTGAAATTCTATGTGTGCCTGTACCCTCCTTCCAAATCTAACTCTTTTTTTTTAATGGATCATGAAAGAACTTTCTACAGTTGGTTTTCTCTATTCATAATATGAAGGTTTTCTTCTAATGGGCTTCTTCTCTTATCATTTATAGTGCTCTTTTAAGATACCGAGGATTTGAAACAAAATAGTTACAATAGAATTACAAAAATTCAATGAAGATTTAAGTGTTGGTTTATTATTACAATTTTTTTCCAGTAGGGATGATCTAATTTTCAGAGATAGTATCCAACATTAATGTCTATTAAGTGACTTTTCTTGGCACTGGCTTAAAACTTAAGTCAACAGATACAAATTTAAAAATACCTTACAGATTTTCTATTGCTGTTGGAAAGAATTTAGTTTAATACTTTACTTGTAGTAATTTTTATCTGTATGAAATATTAATATGCAACTTAAAATATTTACTTTTAAAAAATTTCTCTAGACTGTATTAAAAATCTCCAGACTGAACAAACATCTCTGCAGTCAGAAAATGAACAGTTTGAAAGTGAGAATCAAAAGCTCCAGCAGAAACTTAAAGTAATGACTGAACTGTATCAAGAAAATGAAATGACACTTCACAGGTAATAAAAATTATGTTGATAAGGCTACTGAATGGCAAGTAAAATAGCTTAAAAACGTTGCATATTCAGTTTATGTGATTATCCGAAGTTCTATTTGTGATTGGATGATATTTCACCAGTTCTTTTTTTAAGAAAGTTATTTGATCTTGAAACACTTTTTCTTCAAAGAAGAAAATGTAAATGATATTGGACTTTACAAGCTGGTTCACAGAATCCTCTTTGACTTCTTATAGTCAGCACATTATTGCTAATTAATCTTCTCAATACTGTAAGCTAGGCCAGGGAATCTGAATGGACATCGTACTAATTAAAGTCTAACCATTAGTTCCATCTCTGGTATATAAAACTGATTCCTTTCCCCTGTGTAAATTGCTCCTGCTTAACCGTTCCTTGTCTCAGTAAATGGCAATGTTATTTGCTGAGTTGCTCAGGGCAGCTGATCAAACCATCCTTGACTTTTCTCTTTTATATCTTCAAATTCTGTCAGCTTTCCTGTATCTTCAGTCTGACTGCTTTTCACCACCTTCTATACTACTGTTCTGATCCAAACCATCATAAATTAGGACCTGGTTTATTGCAGTAGCAGCAAGAGTGTAGTCTCTCTATACTCTTAACTTCCTGCTCTGTGTTTTCAGCAGCATGGCCCTTCTAAAACATAAATAATGAGTATTATCCCTCTGTTGTTTGAAACCTCCAAGTGCTTTCATATCCCACTCAGAATTTAAACCACAGCTTTTGCTATGGCCTACAAGACCCTACAAGATCTGGCCCTTGGCTACCTCTTTAATTTCAACTTACTTATTTTCTTTTTTCCTTATTATGTCACGGCCACACTGGCCTTCCTGATACCTTTAGCATGCCAAGCACATCTGTATCTCAGGGCCTTTTGTATTTGCTCCTTCTGCCTGGAATGGTGTTCCCTGTATAAGGCTCAATCCTTCACGTAATTTAGGTCTAGATTCCAATGTTGCCTCAAAGAATCCTTCCTGGGGCTAGCCTAACTGAAATAATACCTGCCACTCCCATCTTATCTTGGTTTATTTTTTTTCTTAGCTCTTATTCCCCTCTGATGACTGATTGTATGTATGTATGTATGTATTTATATCTTCCCCATATTAAATGTAAACTCCCATGAGAGAATTATTCTCTTTTTTGCTTAAAACTATGCCTCACGCTTGGTAGTTGTTCAATAACTATTTGTTGAATGTACAAATAAATATGTTTAGTGCCTTTATATTTTGGAGTGAGAGACTGTGAACACGTGTATGCTGATGCCTGATTGCATAGGTGCACAGGAGACTCCTGAGATACGTGCTTGGAGGCTCCAGATATTCAAAAAGCACTATAGCACATATTTTTTTTTTTTTTGAGGGCAATGTCACTGGCCATCAGATGTGGGACCCGAACTGGGGCAGCTGGCTTCCCAAGCCAGCGCTTAAACCACCGCGCCACTCGGCCGGCCCAGCACATATTTTTTTAATCATAAAAAGAAATACAATGTGACAGATTTTCAAGCACCTTTACAAACTTAATGAAAGATATTACAGCTGATCCTCATTATTTGTAGATTCTGTATTTGCAAATTTGCGGACTTGGGGAAATTTATTTGTACTCCAAAACCAGTATTTGTGGAGCTTTAGTGGTCATTTATAGACATGCACAGAATGGTGAAAAATCTGAATTGCCCAATGTGCACATTCTCAGTTGAGATCAAACAAGGGTGACACTCTCCCTTCTTGTCTGCTGTCATCCTTGAAACAAATGTCCTTTTTGTAGTATATTTAGTGTCGCATTTGTAAGCTTTTTTTTTGGCGATTTAGCTGTTTAAAATTAACCCAAGTGTAGTGCCGAAGTGCTATCTGGTGTTCCTAAATGTAAGAAGGCTGTGGCCCAGAAAGTTAGCTATTATTATTAAAGGAACCGGAAGCAGTGAGCAGGACTACTCCTGTGCCTCACAGAGCAAATAACATGTGTCTGGCAACCTTTGTTTAGGCATTAATTATAATGCGGTTATAGACATGGAGTTCACTGTTAATGAATCAACAACATACATTCATTCAATAAGGTGCCTTTAAACAGAAATACTTAACCTATGGTTATGTACTGATCGATGGATGGAAATACCATGGCCAGAGCTCACAGGAACCTAATCCTGTACTTATTTAAAAAGCATTTGCTAATTTAGGATTTGTGGTGACTTCTACAGAATATAACTAGCGGGAATAATGAGACTCTGTTGTATGTATTTGGAAACTAGTAGAGAATACGAACATTCTGTTGACATCATGAGGCGAGTGATTAAGCTCTTTGCCAACTGCATACTTCAATCATGCTTTAGATTCTATTAAAAATGTAAACACTTGCTATTCATCATGGACTTCTGGGCCACTTATGACTGCTTAGGGTATGAAAGAGACGTGAACTTGACCAAATGATAGAACTACAGAGTAGCCTCATAGTATATGAAAAATTTGGAAATAAAAGAGACTTATTTGAAATGAAAGAAATACTTTTGCGTGTATCTTTTGGACCAAAAAAATACATGATTGATTATAGAATTTTAATGAGTAGTGTTTAAAATTTTAAAGAAAAATTTCTGGAGATACTTAAAGCAAGGGTGGGAAGCCGAGTAGAATCCTAGTTGTGTGTGTGTTGTTACATTGTGATTTCTTTCATTAATTTGAAATGCTTTGAATTCCCCAAATATTGCTTATTCCATTCTCATATTTAAATTAAAACATTTACTACTCATATTCAGTTAATTATGCCACTAGTAGTTCTTCAGAGTAGAATATAGAGAGTTGACAGTATTAGTAAAATGTTAAAATTCTTGCCTGCATACAGTATGATTTAGACTCAGTCATTTTCTAGTTGCTGGATTGATGTATTTTTACTAGTGATGTATTACATCACTAGCACTTTCTCACATTTAATATTGGAGAGAGGTGAATTAGATAGACTCTTGATATGTTGCTTTAAATATGTGAAGTAAGATGTGATGTTGTTTTTCTTAGTGATATCATTGGGCCTCCTTTCACACTGTAGCTCTCATCATTAGTAAGCCCACCCAAATTCAAGGGGCGGGGTTCATAGACTGTACCCCTCAAGGGGAGGGGGTGTCAAAAAAATTTCTGGCCATTTTTAATCTGCACAGTCTGTAAAAACACTTCTCGTCCATTTCCAAGCCCATTACCCTTCTATGCTTTTCCTGAAGCGATGACTTTTATTTTCTTATAACACTGATGAAACAATTGACCTGGGAAGTGCTTTCTAAGCCATAGGTAATGTAGCGTGTACAATATAAAACATTTACTGCTTCCCTGTGGAATTTCTTCAGTTGTTTATCATGTTCCTCCCCAAGGTTCATGAAGAAGGGTGACATCCATAGTTAGGGCTCCAAATGTGTTTTCCTGTGGAGTTTAATAAGTATTTCTTGTGGGACCGGTCTTATTAATGATACCATATGAAATAACATGGGTGATATAGTTAATGGAGTCACTACTTGCTAGCTCTGTGTTAGTCCAGTTATTTAGTTTCTCTGTTCTTCCTCCTCTTCCTCCTCCTCCTCTTCTTCTTCCTCTTCCTCTCTTCTTCTTTCTTGTAAATGGTACCCTTCTTGTAGAGTTGTGGTAATTAAATAAGATAATACGTGTAAATGTCTTAAGAACAGTTTTCGGCATGTATCAACGGCACAATAAGTTAGCTATTATTAAAAGAGTTAGAAGTGGTAAGTAGGACTATTACCAACTTTAGATTCATGGTAAGGTTTTTCTTTTTCTTTTTTTTTCTTTTCCTTTTTTTTTTTTTTTTTGTGAAGTGGCCTGGAAGGACTAATCACTATTTTAACAAGTCAACGACCAACTTAAAAATTATTGAAGAACAGTTCATTAGTTGGTGACTTCTTGTCTAATAAATGTAATGCTTCTATATATGATAAGTCTTGATAAATAATATATATTCATAATAGTTTTTATTAATACTTACCTTTGGTAATCTTATTTTTATGATAAATTCTTATAGAAAATTCTTGAAACTTTTATATTAGTATGCTGTTATTAGACAAGATGATTTCTAATTTGAGTTTGTAATAATAAATTGCATGCCAGGAATATTTGCACAGGTACTTTTTCCCTTGTGTATGATAATTTTGGTGGTATTATGTAAATTGCTTTCTGAGAAGCACCAGTTGTGACACAATTAACCCTCCGTTAGGCGTAATGCAAAAGTTACAAGTTCAGGCACAATGCATTTACTAGATGCGTGTATGACATTTATGTATTTAAATTGAAAATGAATGAAAATAACATGTAAGCATACTTATTATTTATTCAGAATAAAGTTTTAATTTTCCACAAAATAAGAACAATATATGTTTATTACATAAATTCAGTATAAAAATCAACAGAAATTCAAACAATCTCTGAGATCAGTTGCACCCGACTGAGGGTTAAACACATTTAGTTGATTATTTTATGACATAGTAAAAGAAGTAAAACATTTTTTGTTTTAAGGAAATTAACAGTAGAAGAAAATTACCGGTTAGAGAAAGAAGAGAAACTTTCTAAAGCAGATGAAAAGATCAGCCATGCATCTGAAGAGCTGGAGACCTACAGGTATTAAATATATTTTACTCTTTCTTTTTGAGGTTGGGATGGTATCCAAAAGCCCAGTACCAGAAAAAAATAATACAGCAATCAAAAAAACCCCAACAACGAATTTTTGTTTTATTACTTTCCTTTAGCTGTCTTTCTATTATGCAGTTATACAGAAAATATTTTTAAAAATGTTTTTCTTTCAGTGTGTGAGATTTTAAATCTTTCACATTAGTTGTATTTGAACATGAGCAATCCTACTTTCTGTTAATCTCTCAAGAAAACTATGAGTAGCCATTAATTTCAAAGTCTTTCCTCTTTGGTTTAAATGGGGAAAAATGTATACAATATTAATGAGCTCAATAAGTATGCCCCCCGCAAAAGAAGAATGAGCCACAATTAAAGTTCTGAAGTGTTTTTAAGACTATAAGTCTATCAGGAGCATACCAAATAGTTGTGATATTTCATTTTACATTAGGAAGAGTAACTTGAGTTTTATCCAGAAGAAGGAATTATCTTGTTAGTTTTAATGACAGTAACAAGTGCCACAGATTAATTTCCTAGAATTCTATTAAGATTACAGACATCTGAATAAATCTTCCAGTATCATACTTCTTGAAAATAAAAATGGACCAATGTACCATATAAATCTTTGCATGACCTTTGGTTTAGGTAAACCCAAGTAATATTGCTTTTAAAGCTTAATTAATGTTAAAATTGTATCAGGAAAAATATGCCTTAGAACCTCTTAAAGGTGGTTAACATGTAGAGTTCTGGAGGGTTTTTTTTTTTTCTCCATGAAACAAAGCATTTTGAGAGTTTTAATTAGTATTTTCAGTAGAGACAGTGTGTTCTGTCATTTCCTAGTGTATGTTAACAGTAGAATAATTATTTCTTCCCTCTAGAAAGCGAGCCAGAGATCTTGAGGAAGAATTGGAGAGAACCATCCAGTCTTATCAAGGGCAGGTATGGGTGTGGGTGTTTGTGTGTGTGTAATTTAAAACAATTCTGATTTGTTTGAATTGATATCTATTTTGATGCAGAAGTATAGTTAACTGACTAGGTGTATACTTCTGTTGGGGTTTTGCATGTGGCTGAGGAACATTTGTAGAGAGTCAGAGATTGTGGGAAAAGAGATCTGCTTTGAAGTTACCGTGTCATCTGCTGCTTTAGGAATGTGGATTGCATAAATAAATAACCTATCAGCATAGGGTCTCGTATTCAGTCAGGCTTGTTGACCCTAATTGGCAATTCATGTTGCAGCTGATTACAGCATACAATAGAAATTTACTAGAGAAAATTTTCAGTTGTCTTTACATTTAGTTTTTCTTTAAAAGTATGAGTAGATGACGTGTATATGAAAATTTGCTTTAAAATGTTGCTGACTTTTCAGAGCTGCTTGAGTTATTTTTGAGTTTATGAGTTATGTACTAAATCATAGTCATAGATATGAATGTTTTTATGTAAGAAAAGTAGGTTTCAGTATTGTAATTTTCTCTTTCAGATTATGTCCCATGAGAAAAAAGCACATGATAATTGGGTAAGGATTAAATTCTCTGAGGCTCTTTTATCAAATTGTTCTTTTTCCTAATTTAAAAGAGCAGGGTAAAAGATAACTTTTATGCTGAAAATAAAGGTAGTACTTAAAAAAATCATTTTCTTTTACTATGTTCGTTATGAACTAAATATTTTGTTGCTAAATACTTTGCAATTATCCATAAAATCTGATGTGTTTTTCTTATCTGCTTTTGGCACATTGCATCTTTGCAAAGAGTTTTTACTCTCTCTAGGGGAGGTGATGTAATGTTCATGGATTTATTGTTTCAGACACTGGATTGCCACTAATTACTGGGGACAAATTACTTAAAATTCTTGGGCCTGTTTACTCATCTATAAAATAGTGGCATCGGGCTAAGTGATACCTAAAGTCCTTGCAAGTTCTGAAAGTTCTAAAACAGTCTTAAAAATGTCAGTATCCGATTCTCAATGTTGAATTACTTGATAAACATTAAGAAAAAAGGCCATCATGAAAAGTGGCATGTCAGTACTCCAGAGGAGCTGTGTGATGAAATCATAAGGGTGCTGATTTTGACTAATTATAAAAGTGATCCCTCTAACGTGTAGAACTGCTGTAATAGCCACCCTGTGGACGACTTGTCCCAGGCGTTTGGAAGGGCAGACAGTTTGCACAGGGTGAATACATGGGGCCTGGAGTTGGCCTGTCGTGGTTGGTATCCCAGCTCCATCACCCATTGCCAGTTTCCTAACCTATAAAATAGGGACATCATTAGGACCTATTTTATACTTATTGTAATGATTCAATAATATAATTCTTGTAAGGTGGTTAGCTAGGTGTCTGACAAATAGTAAGCACTCAGTAAATGTAAACTGTTACTGTCGTTGTTATTCTGAAGCTTGGAAGATATTTCTTAGGCATGGATATTTTTTGGAGATTCCAGCTTAGGGTGAGAAATTAGATATATTGAATGTCAAGGTCCTTCCCTAATTCTAAGATTTTATACATTCTGTATTGAGAGTTCATGTGAAGATTTATCAAATTTATGTAATTAAACTGGTCTTGGATATGAATTTAGTCTTCTTCATCACTCCTCATCACCTTTTTCTTTTTTTTTTAAAAAAAAATTGGGGAATTGGGGGAGGGGAACAGACAAGTTGCTGTGCTATTGTTCTTCAGTTTGGTTGTGGAGGACATAGCTTTACTGGCCCATGTTGGTCATTGCGCTCTTCACTGGCCCATGTTGCTCATCAGTCGCCTGCCTCTGGATGGCCGCTCACGGCGGCTCTTGGCAGCTCACACCGGCTGCCAGCCACTCACGCTGGCTGCCTGCCACTCACTGTAGCAGGGGCTGCAGCTACGCCATGCTGGCGACTCACAGCAGCCCAGCTCCAGGTGGAGCTGTTGTTCACCACCTTAGCTGTAGAGGGCAGTGTCACTGGCCCTCATATGTGGGATCTTAATTCGGGGCCCTGCTGCTCAAAGCTGATATCCCAAGCCAGCTCTTAACTAACACGCCACTAGGCCGGCCCTCCTCATCATTTTCTAAATATAAATACTCATATGTTGATTATTTTTTTAAAGATGGATAGCAAATGATGTTTATTAGTATCTCTCATGTTCTAGGCACTGTACTTGAAGGCATTTTACATATATTACTCATTCAGTCCACAGAATAACTCTGTAAATAGGTATTATAATTCAAGTTTACAAATGAAAAAACAGCCCAAGGTCACATAATTAGAGAGTGAAGAGTGGAGATTGAAATGTTGACCTTTTAGATTCTAAATCTTGGTTTTTTTTCTGTTACTTTACATTGAATTTCTTAGTAAATAATGACATTGACTTTAAAATATGCAGAAAACATGCCCTTTATGTCTCAAAATGAAGACATTTTTCAGATTTTAAAAGTGATGTATACTTATTAAACAAATGTTCAGACCATATAAAAAGATACAAAAGTAATCAGCTGTATTTTCACTTATTCCATACCTTTTTGAATACATTCAGACATAAAAGCACATTAATGCTTAAAAAATGGAATCATATTATTATTAATGTTTTTAACCTGTTTACTTAATATATCAGATATTTTTCTGTGAATGTTCCATAATTTATATAAACCTTTTCCATTTTATAAACCTTTAGTTTGTTTCCAGTTTTTTACTCTTATAAATAATTTTACAATTTCAGTTGTTATTTTATCTACTGAGCATTTCTTTGCTCCATCCTGTTAGATTTAATCTTTCCTTTTGAACTCAAACAGTACTTTGTTTTTCTGTGTCCCTTGGCAAGTACTGTGCACATTTATATTTGTCCTTACTACAGATTAAGCTTCTTAAGATAGGGACTGTTTCTTTTCCCTTAGCACTTGTACCTAGTGGAATGCTTTTTTCATATTGTAAATATTCAGTATCTGAATATAGTGTTTTATAATACATTGTGGTCATTCACTGAAATTACAGTGTTACCTAATATTTCGATGGAAGCTTTTCAAAAGTCTATAGTCATTTGCCATCAGTTTAAGGTATATCTTTAATACATATTGTCTTATAATCATAGTAGAACTGATTTACTATGCATTTTGACTTATTTATTACGCATTGTTTTGTGCCTTATCTTAAAGGTAAATACGTTATACTGCGTAGAAAAGTTTTGGTTCTACATTATTAGAAGTTAAATGAAGTGGTATTTTATTAACTAAAATTGTTGTTGTGTAATATTTATTTTTGTTATTACAAAATTGATTATATAATTATATACTGGAAAAAGATTTACATATGGAATCCTTTTAATAATGAGTTCTAAAATATGGTTGAGCTGTATTTTTTTGTGACTGCGTAATTTATTCTCTGTTAAAGTCAATTCTCATGTAGTTCACAACTTTAAGTGAACACATGGATAGTGTAGCTCTTTTACTTGTAAAAAGTTAGGGTTATAGACTGAGTTAATTTATCTATCTTTGTATGATAGGTACATTTGCCCTAGAATTGCATTAATTCAGCAAGTCTGATGTTCCACATACTGCTCCTTCTAATCTGGGGAATCCACAGAATGGGAGACATGCAGGAGTCCATACAAATTTAACCGTTGACCACAACTATTTGGGAATATTGCATGTTCTTGATATTTATTATAAGTGTAAGCTTTGTTTTCTATAACACAAACTCTGATTGCTCACCTTTTATTTTACTAAATAAAAGAGTCACTCAACAAATGTAAAAGACTATAGGAATATTATGTGTACAGTACTGTGTGCTTAGTAGACATGCAACATGCTCTGATTATATTCAGCCATTTTAAAAAATGGCCTCTGCTGGCATGCTGTGAAACTGCTGTATGGTTTCACAGAATTAGTGATTTTTTTTTCCAGAAATGGTTACCTCGTTCCATAGCCAGTGCTGCCACGCGTAATCATCCTGACTCTCCATTCCCGTTACCCTAAACTTAGGTCCTTTGACATTGCTCTCGTCATGCTATTTGTATATTTACAGCACCAAGTAATGCGAGTCCTTGACTTCGCATCTAGATAACAGCGTTTATTGGCAAGTACATGACTGAACTCCCGCCTTAGGCTCATGTTTTCTGGTTATAGGAAACTCATACTCTTTTAAAAATTAGTCCCTAAATAAAAATTGTTTTTCATTGCAAATACAGAAATGGATACTTACTTAAATGACTGTGATATTTGTATATCATCATGCAATATTCATGTACATGTATCTTCCATTTTAAGTTTGTTTAAAAAATATTTTTTAAAAATATTATTTTCTTTAAGATGGCAGCTCGGACTGCTGAAAGAAGCCTCAATGATTTAAAGAAAGAAAATGCTTACAACAGACAAAAGTAAGTATCTTAGTGGGCATACTTTAAAAACTAATTATTACTTTTATTCTTAGTTGTTATTTTAGTATAAGGATAAACAATACTTTTCTAAGGATAAACAAGAAAACTTGCAGTAAATGCAGCGTACCTAGTGGTAAAATATCTATTAGTTTTACTAGGAGTTACTAGAATTTTTTGTTTGAAACACTTGTCTTAGAGAGGTCACTCTAACAGAGGGAAACTGTTCACTGATTGTTTTGTAAATGGTGTAACAAAACTTAAGAAAAACAAAACAGGGTAGGTAGAGGGAGATATCATGGGATGGAAAGAGAAAGGATGAATGTCTCTGACATATTAATTCTCAGAGTATCAACATCTTTTAATGGATAAATGGATAGAATAAATGTTTATTATTTCTCTTATGCCCTGATTTTAATGTATTGGGTAGCATTGCTTTGGGATAATAAAATGAAAGGGAAAATAAAAGTGCACAATGTACAGGTGAAAGGAAGAGTAAGTGCTTTTCTATGAGGATGTAACAGGGTGTTATAATTTTTTGCCAGAATGTACTATTAATATTATTCAATATTAGTTTTAGTCTTCTTGCTTGCCTTTTCTACTTCAAAAGTAAAACCAAATAATTAAATGTTTTATTTCAGATCTAATGGTCAAGAACTAGAAATGATTCTTTTAAAATATCACATTTCTACAATAAAAAGTTTAGGAGTAAAATTATAGCATGAGTTTAATTGGATTCCAATTTTATGTTATGGTTGGAATCGTATGGGTAACATTACAAGGGAAAACATACATGACTTAGAGCTAGGAGTCCTGTGTTTCAATCCTGCCACTTTTCATTTTGAATAAATCATTTAAACTCCTAGCCTCAATTTCTTTAGTTGAAAAATGATAGACTTGTACTCATTGACCTTGGAGGCCCCTTCTATTTCTATAATTTGGATTGTGTGATATTGCACTCATTGTAGTCTGATTTTGAAGAAAAAACAATTCCAAACCTTAACTAAAATATCACTATGACTAGGCAAAAAAACACCTTGTTACCCTAAAGTAAGTAGTAGGGGATACAGAAAGGTATTTTGGTCAGAATAATTTGAAAAGGTATATTTCTTCTATACAGATATTGAGAAAGTGAAGAGTAGCTTTTACTTGATAGTGTCATTTTTCTTGAAATGTGGGTGCTTCTTTGGGACAAGTAACTTAGAGATGTTTGTTCTTTATTCGCAGATTAACTGAAACAGAGTTTAAATTTGAACTTTTAGAAAAAGATCCTTATGCACTTGATGTTCCAAATACAGCATTTGGCAGAGGTAGTCTTTTTTTTTTTTTTTTAACCCCTCATTAAAAGATACATATATATTTATATATATTGCGTATATAGTTTTTATTAGTGTAAATTTAAAACTTATTTATAAACATTTTAGATTTTTGATCTAGAGTTCTAATCAGAGTTCTCATAATCTCCCAAGTTTCTGAGTTGTGTTTCCTTAGTTATACTGTAAATAATTGCTTCCTCTCTTTCCCAGTGGGGTTTATAAGATGATGTATATGTAGTATCTTGAACTCCTTGAAAACTAAAGTGCTCGGCACAATGTAGTTATCATTAATTATTTCAGAGGAGAATAAATGGGTAAGGAGTGCTTAAATAATATAGCATTGTGAACTGCTTACATAGTAACTATTCTTTTAGTATTTGCTTGAATTATAAAAATGAAAATTTAAACAGTTGGTTTTTAATTACTTAAATATATTAATTAAAAAGTGGGAAAACCTGAGTAATCTGAGTTTTGATTGCTTTAATACCCCCAAAAGAGGACCACTTCTTGGAATATGTGTTCAATGTCTCTGTTCATTCATTAATGAGTTAGCATCTTTAATGATCTCATACTATTTAAAATAGTTGAAAAGTTTCAAAACAATTTTGTTTGAATTGGAATTAAGCTTCTGAGGCAGTGAAAATAAACCTATCTTTAATAGGAAGAATCCTATTATAATAACCTTTGAAAAGGTATAAAAATCATTTTTGAGAGTCCAGTTTCATTAAAATGAAAGTCTATTTCTACATTTTGAAGATAGCAGATTATTATGAATTTTAAATAGTAACAAAATTAGGAGAGGGAGGAATTATACAGGAAGAATTTTTGTCTGAAATTAGTGCAGAAGTCTCAGGGAGGGTAAATAATGCTTTGATTTTTTTGTTGTAACTACATTTGAATATTATATGAACTACACAATAACATTTAGCATATTTAAAAAATGTTGTTTTGGTGGTATTTAAGTTTGTTTTTTGATGTAGATTTTTGATCTTTTAAGGCATAACCATTATTTGGGAATGGTGAAGTTTGTAAAATGATAGGGCTCTTGGTTATATGGTTTATAGATAAAGTAATTTTTTTATGAATTAGTATATATAAACTGACTTTTCACTGGTGATGAATATAAAGTAATTTCTGATGATTTAGAGTATTTTATGCTTTTCACATTCCTAAACTTTACTCAAACAATTCATGGCCCAACATAGGCTGTCTGGCCCTGATTTAAACTGAGCCCTTCCGTGTTACAACCCTCACCAGCTGAAATATCAGGAAGTGTACTGCCATTAAAAACCAAACCAAACAAACTTCATGCCCCCCAAATCTTATAACGCCCAAATATCACTAGTATCCTTTGGTTAATACTTCATGGTTATATATGTATATTAATTATCAAGAGGATAATGTTTTTGATGACTAAAATATTCATTTAGTAGACAGACTTTATGGAACATAGAGTTCCATATTTAATTCTGTCCCATGTGAGCAAAACCCAAGGCATAGCTTGTGTTCAGGACATGGAGTAAACTTAAATTGGCAATAGGATGACCTGGTGGTAATTGTTGAAATGGGATTCTAATCTACAGTGTAGCTAATTGAAACTATGAATTTAAATATGCTGTTTTAATTATTCCAGAGCATTCCCCATATGGTCCCTCACCATTGGGTCGACCTTCATCTGAAACGAGAGCTTTTCTCTCCCCTCCAACTTTGTTGGAGGGTCCACTCAGACTCTCACCTTTGCTTCCAGGGGGAGGAGGAAGAGGTATATCGTTTAAACATCTTTATTACTCTAGATTTCTCCCTTTACATTTTCATCTCAACTTATGTTTAAAATGATCTTTAAAATAATCCTTTGGAAAATACAGGCATTCCTTGCACTTATTGTGGATTAGGTTTGTTTGGAAATTATAACATATAATTTTAATATTTTTCTCTTAGATACAGTGTTATAATACATTACATTTTGGTCAAGCACTTGATATGTATCTTTTTAAAATAATATTTTGACTTCTTAAAAACTATATATTATACTACATAGTATAAAACTTTATATAAAGATTACCTAAAGTAACAATATAACATAGGATAAAATTGTATTTCAATAAAACATTATTAGAATGTAGAGTTTTAAAAATATTTTTTTCCTTCATTATCATGGTCTTTTTATTGTAGAAAATCAAGGTGAAAGGACCTTTTTTTCAAGCTGAGAAATTCAGAATTGCTTTTTTGTAGTTAGAGTTTTCATGGGAACCTTAAATGAGATCTAAATCATTTGTTAATACTTGGAAAAACCAACCTAAGATTGTCCACTGGGTTACCCATTTATGTGTTTTTGAGAATTTTCTCAGCTACTTTAGGACTAAGCATTAGCTGTTGGTTTTTCTGCATTTACTTCATTAGCTTGCACTCTCGTGTTACCTGTGTACCTGGAGTTTTCCTCTTTTGGTCTCTTACCATACTTTGTTCACCCTGTCAAGTTGCTTTAAATTTTTTCATTGAATTGTGGCAGAATTCAAAGATAGAGAGCCCTGTCCATTCCAAAATCTAAAGTTTTAGGTTTTTAGCCCCAAGTCTGTTTTACAAGAGCTGATAGCATTCTTCACAACCTATTGTATCCCCATTCCCCCTTTTTATCAGTGATGTTAGCATATTGAACCTGAGAGGAACAGAAAATAATGAGACCAAATAAAACTAAACCCGACATACCAAAGCTCAAATATTCACATGGATACTACTCATCAGAGTAGTCTCTCAAAGAGTCTGTGTACTGCCCTGTTGAAGCTGTCATTATTTTAAATATCTTTAGAACTCTTTCTTTGGAATTGCCATCAAGAATATGAAAAAAATACATTTTCCTACTTTATGTTTATGAGATATTCTCTCTTTGCCCATTTCTTATTTATATCCTCTTTCCCCATCCTCAGTTTGCTAAATAAGCACTGGTCCTTCCCAGTGCCACAGTAGATTCAGTCCACAGCCTGGCAACACTTCACAGAGCCTTTGCTTGTGTTGGCTTTGAACTGCAAGTTTGAGGGAAAGAGATTGAGTTGCAGACTGGCGCTTGGAGCCCTAGGAGAACTTTGCTTTAAGCGCTTCAGGAAGGGCACTAATTGTGAAATACACGTGCACTGCAAGTGCCCTAAATTCATTTCCCTCTCCCAATTTTTTGCCTTGACATACAGTAAGAAATATATTTTATATCATAATATTACACACTAATATAAATGTAATCGAAAGCAGTTACACAAAATAGTACTTACACTGATTAAGACTAAATTAATTTCATACACCAAAATGGGCTACAGCCAGCAGTCGGAAAAACGGTGCCCTAGAAATAAGGGTATAATTGGCTAGATTGTAAATGTGAATCACTGGTAGTTGAATGACATAAGTCAAGGATTGCTTGTAGCCAATCGAATATTTGGAATAAGTAAAAATTACCTTTGATTTCTCCTCTCCTATTTAAATTACTTTCCTCTCCTTTATAATTACTTTCAAGATAATATGTGTCTAAACATTATTTGCAAGGGTGTTTTACTACTTGTTAGAAAAGCTACAGAGGTTTTGGGTAAGTAATCAGCAGGTCTTAAAAAACTTGCTTTGGACTGAAAGTTTCTATGACTCACCAAAGTAGGATGGACAGTACCCTTTCTTTTTCTTCCTTTTATTATTCTTTAAATCTGAGTTTGGATGAGATGTATGTTTGAATAAAATTGAGTATTTTATTTTACTCTTTTTAGAGTAAATTATATATAACTTTTGGTCTGAATGAAAAATTTTAACCTTTAGCCATTTCAAGTTTGTAATTTTTTGCGTGGTAGTCAGTTGGCCTGTACCTTATCCTCTGGAAGTAAGTAGTCAGACGCCTTTGAATGTCTCCTTTAAAGATCTGTGCTTCACTTGAGATGAATTTAGCATAATTGACTCTTGCACATTTCTTACCAATTTAATTTTCTGCTTTCCCAGGCTTTTTCTTCTAATGAACTGATTAAAAGAATGAACAAGCTAGAAGGAAAGATTTGGGGAGTTTAATAGAATGTACAACTATAAGGAAAAGAGATAGTTTATCTTCTAACATAAAAGTCAGTTGACCTCTAGAGAGTAGATAGAAAATATTTTAAAAGATAGCTGTATATTTAAAACGGAGTGCTTAAACTGATTTTCACAAGATACCAAGAAAAGGTCAAATTAATTTTCATCTCCTCTTTTTAAAGGAGATACTGAAATGTGGCAAGCATTTTAGAAAGACTTCTATTAAAAAATGTTTTTTTTTTAAGAAAGCTGTTTCTTGAAAGAAACGAGCTTGTGTTTTCCGGGTAGTATAATTTTGAGACGACCTTATTTACCCCTCAGTGATGGACAAATATAATATATTGTTATTTAGTGTTAAAATTCTTTTTTATATTTGTGTTTTCTGTTTTAATTGAATATGGATTATTAATTGAGATACTGTCCTTTCTGTAGTCATAAGAGGGAATTTTAAAGGGATTCCCCTCCTTTTTTAATGTAACCATAACAGATTTTCACATGCAAATGAGTATTCTCTTGTTTGACAAAAGTGTGCCAATAGTCCTCTCGCCCCTGAAATTCTTGTTATAGACTTGCCTTGAGAACTGTGAGCTTTTTTTGAAGGTGAATTTGATATATAGAAATTGCTAAAAGCCATTTATAGCCAAATTTATCTGATGGCATAAAGTTTGTAATCAGATTGGTTGAAACCATTTTTGGCAGAAGTAGAGAGTCATGTTATGATATTGAGATGCAATTTCTTGAGTGGCTCTAAAGTTAATCTGAGTACATTTCCCAAAGAGTTTTTCTAAAAAAATACTTCGTGTAGTCTTAGAATTACTAAAATATGTATATTGACTCTAAGAAGGCTGTTTTAAAGGAACCATGCTGTTTTGGTTTTTTTTGAGGGCAGAGGTCACTGGCCCTCATATGTGGGACCAAACCGGGGCTGCTGGCTTCCCAAGCCAGCGCTTAACTTAACACCATGCCACTCTGTTGGCCCTGGAACCATGCTGTTTTTGACTACTGGCATATTAGTTTAAGCAACAAAAACTTCATTTTAGATCTATTTTATTACATCTGGTTTAGAAAGCTTTACTTTGCAATTTACTTTCTACTTCTACTCTTCAGACTTTATTTATAATTTACAATTTAACTGCTGATTTTATGTGTAACACAATTATGGTAACATTTAAAACAAATTTTATAGTGCCTGTTTATGCTGTGGCAGAATTCTCCTAGAAATGGCTTTGGTGGGATAGTTACAGTCTAATGGGTCTTAGGGAAACTTCATTGGAATCTTACTGTTTTCACTTTTTAAAAAGTGTCTGGAATTTATTTGATGATAGGTCTTATAACACTTTTTTTAGATAAAACAGTTGTATTTTTTTTTCTTTAATTAGGCTCCAGAGGCCCAGGGAATCCTCTAGACCATCAGATTACCAATGAAAGAGGAGAACCAAGCTGTGACAGGTTAACTGATCCTCACCGGGCACCTTCTGACACTGGGTCCCTGTCACCTCCGTGGGAACAGGATCGTAGAATGATGATCCCTCCACCAGGTGTGGAAACAGTATAGTTATTATTCATATATGAAAGGCAACCAGTGTGTGCAGCATACAGGAATGGAAGAAAAGAGCACATGTGTGCCCTGTCTTAAGAAGAACCATGATACATTAATAATAGAATACAATAATAACACAAATTTCTGAACAAAATAATTAGGGGTAATTGTTCACATTACGGAAAGCTGTTTTACCCCCTTTCCCTTTTCCCCTGTGGAATATCTTCATTATTTTCGTTGCTTATGGAAGTAATACATGTTGAATTTGAAAAATCTAAACAATACAGAAATGTGTAATTAGGAAAGTGAAAAAAATCCCCCTTGTCATCTTAGCATGCCCTTCCCAGAATTATATCTTTTAGGGATTTTTTTTTTTTTTTTGGTATGCATTTATAAATATAGGTATACAAATTCATTCGTCATTTCTGTGCAATTATACACTCGCCGGCCTCTGGATGGCCACTCACTGTGGCTTTTGGCAGCTCTTGCTGGCTGCCAGCCACTCACACTGGTTGCCGGCCACTCACTGTACCCTATGGCAGCCCACTGCAGCAGATGCTGCAGCCCACACCGTCGCCGGGACTCGTGCAGCCCAGCTCCAGGTCGAGCTGTTGTTCACCACCTTAGCTATAGAGAGCAGTGTCACTGGCCCTCATATGTGGGATCGGAACTGGGACCCCACTGCTCAGAGTTGGCTTCCCAAGCCAGCTCCTAACCAACGTGCCACTCTGCTGGCCCTCTACTCTTTTAATTATCTTTTTTATCGAAAAATATATCTTAGATATCTTGCCAAAATAGTTGTATTTACCAGAAAAATCACAGCAGAATATCCTGGAATAGGGCAATTGCTATTCTCTTAATAGCCCTTCCCTACTTTCCCAAGGAAGATAGTTTAAATCATTTAGTTTGCTCACTTTTACTTTGCCCCATATTTCAGGGACATTGTTATGTGAAGTTAGCTATCCCTGCTTTGTATAAATCAGTTATATTTAAAACAATATACTATTGGGTTGTCGGAAAAGTCATGACTTAGTTTTTTCTATGTTTTTCATTGCAAAGATGCCTCATGACTTTTCTGACAACCCCATATTTCATATTTTTCCCTGAGAAGCTGGAGAGGGAACAGTGTTGTGGTAAACTTGAATTCTACGAGTTAGCCTTTGCTGTAGTAGCATGTGTATGTTCTGTAAAGTGAGCTCCTTATACTGTAGCTTCTGTGTTTGATACCACTAAAATATCAGCTTGATAAAATAGAAATTCACGTTACTTTTATTCACAACACCTAGAACAGTGCCTTCTTGACTTTTAACATTCATTTAAAAGCTGTGATAAAACCAAAGATTAATGAAGTACAGCCCATGTTCCAAGGGACTTGATTGTAAGATTTTGCAGATATGTCTCTACATCTGTGTAGAGGACCTTCCTTTAGAGAATGCAGGAGTTATTAGCACCAAGAGTCTCTGTCATATACTCTGTCTCCCTGAAGCATCCTCTAGTGCAGTGGTTCTCAAATTTGGCTTATCATTGGAAATAACCTAGGGAACTTGAAGACAAATGCAGATAATCGGGGTCCTACCTCAGATCAGACCTTCTGAGCATGCACTCTGGAGGTGAGACCTATATTTCTATTTTTTTTTTTTTTTTTTTTAGCTGAGCCTTCCTGCCACCTGTTGGCAGCTCAGTGGCTGCTCAGCTGGGACCGGGAATCCAACCGGCAACCCTGTTGCTCAGAGCTCAAACTCTTGAGTGAGCTCTTAACCAACTGAGCCACTCGGCCAGCCCATGAGACCTATATTTCTAAAAAAACACCGTAGAAAGTTCTGAGGAAAAGTTAATTGAAAAACTCCAAATCTGTCCATAGCCCTTAATATAAATTGATTAGCTGGCAATCTTAGATTAAAATAGTTAGCTAGGAGAATAGCTGGGACTAGAACTCAGAGATTAATGACTTTGTTATTATTGTTCATTCATTAAACTAGAAAATATTTTACGTGTCCTTTAAAAATTATCTGAAACCTATAATTTTTCAGACCTTTTGATATTGTATCACAGATTCCTGAGCCTCTTTTCATTTTGTTTCCAATTTTTTTCTCTTTCCTTGATTGGTTGAGTAACTTCTATTGATCTTTCTTCAAGTTTACTGACTTCTCCCTCTGTCATCTCCATTCTGCTATCAAGCCCAGCCAGTAAATGTTTTATTTTAGATAATGTATTTTTCAGTTCTAGAATTTCCATTTGGCTCTGTTTTATTATAGTGTTGATTTCTCTGCTGAGATTTCTTTTTTTCTTTTTTCTTTTTTTTTTTTAGCTGAGCCATCCTGCCACCTGTTGGCAGCTCAACGGCAACTCAGCTCGGGCTGGCCTCGAACAGCTGTTGCTCAGAGCTCAGCTCACACTCTTGAGCGAGCTCTTAAGCAACTGAGCCACTCAGCCGGCGCTCTTTTTCTTTTTTTCATTATAAACTTTTTAAACTTCATTGAGTATAGTTTTATAATAGCTGTATTAAAGCCTTTGTAGGATCATTCTAACATTAGGGTCATTTTGAGGATAGACTCTACTGATAGTTTTTTCCGTTAAGAATGGGCCATATTTTCCTGTTTCTTGCTACTTAGAGTAATTTTGGATTCAAAACATTGTTGAGATTCTGCATTCTACTATATTTCTCTGAAGAGGGTTATTGGTTTTGTTGTACAACACAGGTTGGTCAAATTCAGGCTATAGACTGTTTCTTTCCTTGGGAGGGCAGCAGCTCAAATATCAGTTCAGTTTTTAGCCTTAAGCTGAAAACTGCTTAAGTTTGCCTCACATATGTGGTTCATAGTCTTGGACAGAAAACTCAGAATTTTGGGCTCCACTTCTCTGATGCTCTTGGGCTCTGTCATTTAGTTTTTGAATCCAGAAAGTTCTGTGAGTTTTTATTGTCCTGTGGTGCATCTTGACTGTGGTTCTCCTTCAGGCTAAACTATAAAAACGGAAAACACCTCATGATGGTCCCTTCTTCCACCTTCCCACTCATTTCCCAAATCTGCCTATTTTTTTCATGTTTCAGAGCCTTTAGGTAGTTATTTTGTGTTTATTGACCAGAGTTACTGTATGTGGCAAGGTCAGTGTATTATGAATATAATGGAACCTGGCATCCATTACTGTAAAGGTCTAACTAAAAATTCAAAATTTTGAGCTTCTAAGTTGATACCTTCATAGAAGACTGTACCTATCATATTATTTTTTTTTTAAAGATTTTTATTGGGGGTTTGGGGGAGGGGAACAGACAAGTTGCTGTCCTTTGTTCTTCAGTCTAGTTGTGGAGGATGTTGCTTCACTGGCTCATGTTGGTATCGTCATTGCACTCTTCCCAGATGAGGCAGATCGGTCACCGGCCTCTGGACGGCACTTACAGCCACTATTGGCAGCTCACTCTGGTTGCCGCCCGCTCACGCTGGCTGCTGGCCACTCACTGTAGCCTATGGCAGCCCACTGCAGCCTAGCTCCTGGTCGAGCCATTATTCACCATCTTAGCTGTAGAGGGCCGTGTCACTAGCCCTCATATGTGGGATCCAAACCGGGGCCGCTGGTGTCCCAAGCCAGCTCTTAACCAATGCCTCACTTGGCCAGCCCAATAAAAACATTTTTTAAGGCTATGCCCAAACACAAGGAATAGTTTTTATTCAGAAAAATACACGTGTTAGAAAGGTTGAAATTAGTTAAACAGTTTATCTTTTCAATGTTTAATTTATTCCTGTTGCTAGTTAGAGAATATTAACTGCCTTCCTAATATTCATACCAAACTTCTACATTTCTAAGCTTATGACCCATATTGACGTTTGATTTTTGGTCCATTGATTTTTCTTAGCCAGCTTCAGGTTTAGCTATATTCCACCCTGCTAGCTACTTCAGAAAGGAGCCTCCTACGTTCAATGTGATCTATCTATCTATCTATCTATCTATCTATCTATCTATCTATCTATCTATATCTGTAGTTCTGTTTTCACAAATTTATACGGAAGGGGAGAGATCATCGCTTTGAAATGATTTAAATGGGACCTATAAGGTGGGTACTGATTATATTGCTAGCCCCGTTAATGGGAAAGGATTCCTTCAGAGTTAAGTTCAGTTTCCATTTCCTTAGGGAAGCCTTACCTGACCTTTCTGACTAGCTCAAGACCCCTGTAACGCTCCCTTTTGTATTATGTAGTAGTATCAGGACTCATGAGGAGCCCTGCTTCCCACTAATTATTGTATATTTTAAGATTTTTCTTAGATTTTAAAATACTTTAGTTTAAAAACAATGTGACAACTAAAATAACTAAATTTTTGAAGAATATGGATTCTGTAGTTGTTTGAGATTATCTGTTATGTAGTCCCATTAAGCATACTATGTAAAATGTATATATTCCCTTAACATCTTAATACTTCGCATTAATTTTCAAGATTTTCACAACCTAGATGAGTGAGCAGAAATTATTTAAAATGGTTCCATAATTCCAAGGAATCATTTGTTTTTACACTGTTAAATACTCTGAAGAGGGAAATAACTTTCTTGCCTTATATAGTCAGAAAAGATATGCTATAACTTTTATTTCTCATATATTCTATTACAGACATTTTTATTGGTTAGAGGATCTGTAAGTATAGATTAATTTCTCCCCCTAATCAACATTTTATTCTCATTCATTGCAGACTCAATCTTCTTATAGACCAATGTAGGTTTAATTATCTTTTCTTCCAAAACTCTATGTAGTATATCCATGATTATTAAAGGTTAATACACAAATTTGACTACCATATTAGGATGAGGCTTATTTTGCTTTGGTATAATTTCTACATGAAATTGATTTCAAGTGCTGGCCGAGTGGCGCAGTGGTTAAGTGCTGGTTTGGGAAGCCAGCAGCCCCGGTTCGGTCCCACATATGAGGCCCAGTGACACTGTCCTCAAAAAAACACAAAAAACAAAAAACAAAATCAATAGTCTACAGTGCAGTGTATCTATTCATTTAGCATTATTTTTTGGATTTATAACTTAGATTAAATATTGTAGAGCAAGTATGCTTTAGGTGAAAAAACATTTAGACTTGAAGAGATCTGGTTTTCAGTCTTGAGTCTTTTTGTGTGATTTTTGAAACTTGTTTCATCTCCTTGGCCTAAGACCTTTTATACAGTGAGAGAGTTCAGCTAAGTCAGTTGTATAGCTGAGTAATATAAAATTTAGCCAGGAATTTATGGTAATATTGCGATTTTTAACATAATTTCAGTCTAGTTGGAAGACCAAATAATATATGTCAGTAGAACTTAAGCATATTAATCAGTATTTAAAGGATGTGAATCACTCTTCTCTAAACACAATGAAGACACCTTTTTCAGTTTTTTAAAAACTTCATGTTGGGAGACTTCCTGCTCTAGGTGAAGCTATAATTTACTTGAATTGGTAAATGTTGACGCTAGTAAACTATAATAAGTTATGTCATACCTGGAGCAACTAATAAAAAATTTTTTTCAAAAGATACATTCAAAAACACTATAGATCTGATAAATAAGAATGGAATTCTAAAAAAATGTCCAAGTAACTTTATCACATGGTAGGACAAAGAAAACAGAAAAATCAACAGAGGGAATAAATAGAAAACGAAAAATGGCAGTTGTAAGCCCTAATATATCAATAAGTAAATTTAAATATAAACTGTCTAATATCAGCAATTAAAAGACATTGTCAGAATGCATGAAAAAAACCTACAAGCAAACCATGACTTAACTATTTGCTGTCTGTATAAAACTCCTTTACATAGAACAGTATAGGTAGGTAGGTTGAAGGTAAAAGGAGGGAGAAAGATATACTATGCACATGTTAATCAAAAGAAAGCAAGAGATGGGCCGGCTGAGTGGCGCGCTGTTTAAGAGCTGGCTTGGGACGCCAGCGATCCCAGTTCGGATCCCACATATGAGGGCCAGTGACACTGCCCTCTACAGCTAAAATGGTGAACAACAGCTCCACCTGGAGCTGGGCTGCTGTGAGTCCCCGGGATGGCATAGCTGCAGCCCCTGCTGCAGGGGGCGGCCATAGGTTACAGTGAGTGGCCGGCATCAAGTGTGAGTGGCTGGCAGCTGGTGTGAGCTGCCAAGAGCCGCTGTGAGTGGCCGTCCAGAGGCGGCGACTGATCTGCCTCACCCGAGAAGAGCACAATGATGATACCAACATGGGCCAGTGAAGCAATGTCCTCCACAACTAGACTGAAGAACAAAAGGACAGCAACTTGTCTATTCCCCTTCCCGGGTTCTGCAACACTGTTCCCCTCCCCAATTCCCCAATAAAATCTTTAAAAAAAGAAAAAAAAAAAAAGAAAGCAAAAGTGGATAGTAGTAAAATCAGATAAAGCAGATTTCCAAGCAAAGAACATTCATTACCAGGGACAGAGAAAAACATTATATAATGAAAAAAAGGATGAAGAAGACCTAAAAAATCTTTTTTTTTTCTTTTTCATTTTCTTTTATTAGTTTCAAGTGTACAACACAATTCAATAGTTATATTCTTTACCCCCCAAAGTGACAAACACCCTCCCCCAGTTCGCTACCCCACTCTCCCCCCATACCATACATATCTATAACAACTCCCCTGACTCCCCTCCACAGTATACTCCACATCCCGTGACCATCCACATATTCAGTTACAGTTGGCATACAATAGTATACATCCATCAGCTTCAGGTGTACAGTGCAGTGATCAAGCCTCTACTCCATCCATGAAGTGGTCTCCCGAACAAGACATGTGACTATGTGACATGCCACAAAATTTTTGCAACATTATTATATTCCCCGAACTGTGTTTCATATCCCTGTGGCAATATTGTAGTTGCCTATTTATGCTGTCTAATCTCTTCCCCTTCCTCCCCATCCCCATCCCGCTCCCAACTAGCAGCCTTCAGTTTTTCCTCTACATCTACGAGACTGTTTACTTTGATCATTCACTCAGCTCTTCAGACTCCACACACGAGAGAGATCACATGGTACCTGTCCTTCTCCGACTGACTTATTTCACACAACATAATAGTCTCTTCACAACATTATCAATTACATTCCCAGAACTGCCCCCATATCCCTGTGGCAACATTGTAGTCCCATCTACACTGTCCAAAACCTTCCCCTTCTCCCTTTTCCCCACTCCCTCCCAGCCAGCAGCCATCAGTTTTTCCTTTATATCTGCTTGATATGACTTCAGTCTTCTTACATTTACTGAGACTTGTTTTGTAGCCTAACATGGTCTATCTTGGAAAATGTCCCATGTGTACTTGAGAAGAATGTATATTCTGTTTTTCAGGGTAAAATGCTCTAAAAATATCAATGAAGTGCAGCTGATCTAAAGTATTACTTAAGGCCCTTCTTTCTGTGTTGATTTTCTGTCTAAAGGGTCTGTCCATTGGTGACAATGGTGTTGAAGTCCCCTACTATGATAGTGTTACTGTTGATCTCTGTCTTTATGTCTCTCAAAATCTGTTGTATGTAATTAGGAGTTCCTATGTTGGGTGCATAGATGTTTATTAGGGTTATAAGTGCCCTTCTTTGTCTTTCATTGTAGTCATTTTAAAGTCTATTTTGTCCAAAATAAGTATTGGTACTCCAGCTTTTTTTTTTCTCATTTCCATTTGCATGAAATATCTTATTCCATCTGTAAACAGCATATACATGTGTCCTATTTTCTTATCCACTCAGCCACTCTCTGTCTTTTGATTGGAGCATTTAGCCCATTCACATTTAAAATGATTATTGATAGGTACATATGTATTGCCATTTTGTTATTTGTATTCCTGGTCTTCCTGGGTTAGCTTGTTTACCCCTTTCTTTTGTTTAAAAAAGCCCTTTTAACATTTCTTGCAATGCTGGCTTGGTGGTAATGAATTCCTTAAGCTTATTCTTTTCTGAGAAGCTCTTTATTTCTCCTTCAGTTTTAAGGGATAGCCATGCTGGGTAGAGCAATCTTGGTGGTAGGCCTTTATTTTGTGTCATTTTGAATATCTCCTGCCACTCCCTTCTGGCCTGCAGAGTTTCTGTAGACAAGTCAGCTGTTAGTCTAACAGGAGTTCCTTTGTATGTAACCTGCTGTCTTTCTCTTGCAGCCTCTAGGATTCTGTCTCTGTCTTTAACCTTTGCCATTTTAACTATGATGTGTCTTGGTGTGGAGCTGTTTGGGTTCAGCTTGTTTGGAACCCTCTGCACTTCCTGGGCATGTATGTTGATTTCCTTCACCAGGGTAGGGAAGTTTTCAGTCATTATTTTTTTAAATACATTCTCGACCCCTTGCTTCTTCTCTTCTCCTTCTGGTATTCCTATGATTTGAGGGTGTTTGCATTTCACCTTGTCCCATAGGGCTCTTAAATTATTTTCATTGTTTTTTATTCTTTGGTCTTTTTGTTGTGCCAACTGGGTGATTTCTTCTATTTTATCTTCCAAATCGCTGATCCGCTCCTCTGCTTCATCTACTCTACTGGTGATTCCTTCGAGTGTGTTCTTCATTTCAGTTATTGTATTCTTTAGTTCTAACAGGTTGTTTTTTATGGTTTCCCTATCCTTCCTTATATCCTCACTAAGTTCCTTAAACATTCTTATCATCAGTGTTCTAAACTGTGTCTCTGAAAGGTTGGATCCCTCTGTTTCATTTGGTTCCATTTCTGGAGGTTTCTTCTGATCTTTTACTTGTGACATGTTTCTTTGTTTTCCCATTCTGGCTGTCGCTCTGGGATTGCTTTGATGTATTAGATAGATCACCAGGAGAGCCCTGGCTGGATCACGCAGGCACACAGCTCACGGCCCAACACTCCCAGGAAAACTCCCAGTCTCAGCCTGTCCCAATCAGCCGCTCTCAGATCAGGCGGAGCAGCCCGACAACCAATCACCAGCCTGGCAACTCTGCAAGTGCAGCGCGGAGAGCAGGGACCCGAGGCGGCTTGTGCTCTTCTACATTTCAGTGAGCAGCCTGTTGGAGCCGGAGCACTCCCAACCAGGCGTTTCCCTGGCAACACAGCACAAGCTGTGCGGAGGGTGGGGATCCGAGGCAGCTCGCGAACTCCCGGGTCTCAGTGAGCAGCCTGTTGGAGCCAGAGGGCACCTGCCCAGCATTTCCCTGACAATGCAGTATAAGCTGGGCGGAGGGTGGGGATCCAAGGCCGCAGGTGCGCGCATGTACACACGCACTCCTGCGCCAATTCCATCAGACCAATGAGGTCTCGGACCTGATCCTCCGTGGGAGGGCCCAAGCCCGACAAAATGGCGTCCTCCCTACACCACTCCCGTGCAGGCTCCACACCACGGGAACAACAGTCCAAAAACCTCCAGCCTTTGCACCAGAGGTGCTCAGTTCAGTCCATCCCCACAGGCTCCCGGGTCCGGCTCACACAGCCACTCCCTCAGCAGTAACCAGGTAAGTGCTCACTGGCGAGCAAGCCCGGGCGCCAGCTCCACTGATTCTCCAGCTGCTCTTAGCCTCACCGAGCTGAGCAAAGAGAGTCCTTACTAATTTACTGCCAGCTATCTTGAAACTCCTCTTCCCAGCAAAGGAACTCTGGGCTGGTGAGCTTGGTGTGTGGCCGGAGGGTCTCTCCCCAAACCGGAGAAACCTCTCCACAGCTGGGGCGTCCCTCATATGGCTCGCCCTTTCGTGTCTCCGCCCCTCCTACCAGACCCGACGTGGCCTCCTCTTAAAGTTCTTCATTTAATGGTTCTGTTCCTCCAGTGTTCCGGGAACCTCCAGGGTTGAATGCTGTATAATTTGCTTGTAATTTTGGTGTGATCCTGGGAGGCAGCACAGCGTCTGTCTATTGTGCCATTTTACCGGAAGTCCCTAGAAAATTTTAAATGTGTATATATGCCCAACAAAAGAGCTATGATAGGGCCGGCCGAGTGGCGCATTGGTTAAGCGCTGGTTTTGGGATGCCAGCGGCCCTGGTTCGGATCCCACATGAGGGCCAGTGACACTGCCCTCTACAGCTAACATCAGCTCCACCTGGAGCTGGGCTGTGCGAGCCCCGGTGATGGTGTGGGCTGCCATAGGCTACAGTGAGTGGCCCGCAGCCAGCGTGAGCGGCTGGCAGCCAGCGTGAGCTGCCAATAGCCACAGTGAGCGACATCCAGAGGCCAGCGACCGATCTGCCTCATCCGGGAAGAGCGCAATGACGATACCAACAGTGAAGCAACATCCTCCGCAACTAAACTGAAGAACAAAAAGACAGCAACTTGTCTGTTCCCCTTCCCCGATTCCCCAACGCTGTTTCCCTCTGCCAATTCCCCAATAAAATCTTTAAAAAAAAAAAAAAAAGAGCTATGATATATGTGAAGCAAAAAGTGATGGATGTGAAAGGTGAAACAGACAGTTGCACAGTTATAGTTGGAGACTTCAGACAGACCCCTCTCAACAACTGAGTACAGCTAAACAGACAATTCAGCAAAGGATATAGAACAACTGAATGATACCATCAGCCAGTGGGACCTAATCTTATTTATAGAATACATCACCCAACAGCAGCAGAATACACGTACTTGTCAAGCCCCAGTGGAACATTTCCAATGATTGATCAAATGCTGGGCCGGAAACAAAACTCAACAAATTTAAAAAAAATTGAAATCATACAGTGCGTTCTCTGACCACAGTGGAATCGAAGAAGAAATAATAATGCAAAAATTTGGTTAGACCTAAAAGGCATTCTGTTGAGTGGAAAAAAACAACAACCCTGATCTCAAAAGGTCAGATACTGTATGATTCCATGTTTATAAAATTCTCAAAATGACAAAATGATAGAAATGGAAAACAGGTAAGTGGTTGCCATGGGTTAGGTTTAGTAGGGGGAGGAGAGCGGATGTGATTAAAAAGGGTAGCATGGGGGAGATCTTGGTGGTAATGGAATAGTTCTGTGTTTTGATTGCAGTGATGGTTACACAAAACTACACGTGATAAAATGGCAAGAACTATACACCTGCATTGTACCAATGTTAATTTCCTGGTTATTATATTGCACTGTAGTTATGAAAGATGTAAACATTGGGGGAAAATTGGTAAGGGTTTTGCAGGACCTTTCTTATTTTTGCAGTTCTGTGAATCTTTGTTATAAAATCAAAAGTAAAACAGAAAGCAAAACAACGCTGTACCCATACAGAAAAGTGCAAGTATTCTTAAGCATAAAACTTGGTGATTTTTTTTCACAATTTGAGTATACCTGTATAATTAGCATTCAGATCAAGAGACAGTTTTCAGTTTATTTTTATTCATCTTATGAATTTAGTTAGAAATCTTTACAATTTTAGCAGAAAAAAATGTTCTTGATAATATAAGTTGTTAATACTCATATACAGTAACCAGAGTTAGAATTTTAACAGGAATATGTTCTGGAAATAACCAACGCTTTATAACTTCTTAATAAATATTAAATTGCGACAAAACTTTAACCAATGTGACTTAACGTTGCTCAGTGCTCATTCCATATGAAATGGGACTTTATTCGGTGAGCCTCTCATCCTTGGAGCTGAAGTACAGTAGAAAATCAGACACATACAAGTGGCTTTTTTAAGCTGCCATTTGAATCACAGAAGCTAACATTTGATTGACATGTCACATGGCAGAATTTAGAATCAGTGGGCAGGAAATATATTCCACCTCTTGAAGACAAGGATGCAAGGAGGCGTAAAGAATTGAGGTCATGACTGCAGCTACCAGAGGGACTCTACTTTTATTTTTTTTTTATTTTTTATTTTCTTTTAAAGATTTTATTGGGGAATTGGCGGAGGGGAACAGCGTTGGGAAATCGGGGAAGGGGAACAGACAAGTTGCTGTCTTTTTTTTTGTTCTTCAGTCTAATTGCGGAGGATGTTGCTTCACTGTTGGTATCGTCATTGCGCTCTTCCCGGATGAGGCAGATCAGTCGCTGGATGTCGCTCACCGCGGCTATTGGCAGCTCACGCTTGGCTGCCAGCCGCTCACGCTGGCTGCGGGCCACTCACTGTAGCCTATGGCAGCCCACTGCAGCAGGGACTGCAGCCCACACCATCACCGGGGCTCGCACAGCCCAGCTCCAGGTGGAGCTGTTAGCTGTAGAGGGCAGTGTCACTGGCCCTCATGTGGGATCCGAACCGGGGCCGCTGGCATCCCAAAACCAGCACTTAACCAATGCGCCCCTCGGCCGGCCCAGGACTCTACTTTTATAATGTTTTCACTTAGGATATATGTGTATGTTTAAAATATATTTGTGTACTGTAATTTCTTAGACTTTAGAATTATGCTTTGGAAGAAAGGAATACATAATATTTTTCATGTACGTTTTCTAATAAATAGCTCCTACGTAATTGTCTTATTTTCTTTGCACTTGCTCTTGTTTACAAAGCTGTGCAAATTAAGCAATCTTGAAGGGTAATAATTTAAGCAAATTTATAGAAAATCTTAAAATAAGATATCTTTGTTTTTTTGTTTTTTTTTAAAAGATATTTATTGGGGAATTGAGGGAGGGGAACAGCGTTGGGGAATCGGGGAAGTGGGACAGACAAGTTGCTGTCTTTTTGTTCTTCAGTCTAGTTGTGGAGGATGTCGCTTCACTGGCCCATGTTGGTACTGTCATTGCGTTCTTCCTGGATGAGGCAGATCGGTTGCTGGCCTCTGGCTGGTCGCTCACTGCAGCTATTGGCAGCTCACTGGCTGCCGGCTGCTCACGCTGGCTGCTGGCCACTCACTGTAGCCTATGGTAGCCCACTGCAGCCCACACCATCACTGGGGCTCGCACAGCCCAGCTCCAGGTGGAGCTATTGTTAGCTGTAGAGGGCAGTGTCACTGGCCCTCATGTGGGATCCGAACCGGGGCCGCTGGCATTCAAAACCAGCTATTAACGAATGCGCCACTCGGCCGGCCCAAAATAAGATACCTTAACTCCCATGTTACTAAAACATTTTAAAAGACATGGATATTAAAATATTTTATGCCTTATATCAACTATATTAACATTTACCAACAATATTAGTAACAATTCAAATAAGAAAAGTCATGCTAGAATTTAAATGATAGCTTTTTGACTGAGGGAATCAATTTGCTAAATTCTTGGCTTTTAGGCTTTTAACTGATTCTTGAGTATTATATCTACAGGGTAGTTACAAATAATTTATAATGCAGGTATTATTCAGTGTAATGATTCATCACATATAAGTTATTATATGCATAAGTTAAACAAGAAAGATACTGTGTCTAAGTCATGTAATGTTTTATTATGGTAGTATTTTAACTTAAAAAAAAAAGAGTAAGACAACCACAAATACTTGAATGAAAACAGTTTCAGTTTTTAATCTTTTTTTTTTTACTCTTTGATGTTCTCGATGTCTCAGGGCTCCTGATCTTTTGGTGCTTTAAGTTTTGAATGTCCTAATTCCTCTGTCTAGCTAGCTGTACCACCTCCTTTTCCAACAGGGAGAAGTAATAGAAAAGAATAAAGGAACTTAATTTTCAGTAAATCTCATACTATGTAGAATAGAAAGATAAAAATTAAAGGGGAATTATGTCACTTCTTGTACTTTTTAGAGCTTTAATATTAGTTTTAATTGTTAAAAGAGCAGGGAGTATATATGTGGACTCTATTATTTTGTCAGTGCATATCTTTTACTGATTTGGGTGATAATTTTATATGAAGGGTAGCGAAGAGACTTAGCAGCTATACCTTGGTGGTATTATCATGAATGAAATCTGGTCTTCAGTCTTGCATATTTAAAAATTTACTTTAATCTCTTTTTCTTGAAGAACTGAACAGATAAGAGACGTACAGCCAAATTGATATGGACAAGTTTTAAATTTTTCTTTGAGAAACAAAAGCAGGCTAAGCAGATCAAAGCACGTTGGATCGTTTAGAAGTACAGTCATACCTTTTACTTTACTGGCTCTGAGTTATAGACAATTATGCATACCATTGTCCTGCATTGTGAACATTCTTTCTAGACGATTCATTGGATAGAATTATAGTTTAAGTTAGGTGCATTTTGGTCTCCTTGAGATTTTGGAGCCTTCATAAACTTTCAAGTTGTCTCAAAACCTTCAGCAATGCCATTATCCTCTTAAGGGATAATATTTACTGTAATGTTGTTTCCAAATTTTGGAGATACCACTTTTAGGGGAGTGTATATCTCTTGTAATCATTTATATCTTCTTGTATACTGATCCTGTATAAATTCTAATGATTAATATTTGGTTGATGAGTTACAGCTATATATGTTTACATAAACTTTAAAAGTCTGTGTTTTAATTCTTCAGTCTTCCAGATAAGAATAGATTAAGGAGAGATTAGGATGTGGAGACAAATGTAGACAAGTTTTTGAAAAATTTTGCTTTCAATAAAAGTGAAAGATGAGATAGTATTTGGAGAAAGAGATATTTTTTTTGACTTTTTTTTAATTAGTTTCAGGTGTACAACACAATGCAATAGTTATACTCTTTACCCCCCAAAGTGACAACCCCCTTCACCCAGTTCGCCACCCCACTCCCCCCCATATCATACATATCTATTACAATTCCTTTGACTCCCTTCCACAGTATACTCCACATCCCATGACTATCCATATATTCAGTTACAGTTGGCATACAATATTATACAATATCAGCTTCAGGTGTACAGTGCAGTGATCAAGCCTCTACTCCATCCATGAAGTGGTCTGCCTAACAAGACATGTGACTATCTGACATGCCACAAAATTTTTACAACATTATTATATTCCCTGAACTGTGTTTCATATCCCTGTGGCAATATTGTAGTTGTCTATTTATGCTGGCTAATCCTTTCCCCTTCCCCCTTATCCCCACCCCCCTGCCAACTAGCAACCCTCAGTTTTTCCTCTATATCTATGAGTCTGTTTACTTTGATCGTTCATTCAGTTTTTCAGATTCCACATATAAGTGAGATCATATGGTACTTGTCTTTCTCCGACTGACTTATTTCACGCAACATAATAGTCTCTTCACAACATTATCCATTACATTCCCAGAACTGCCCCTATATCCTTGTGCCAACATTGTAGTCACCCACCTACGCTGTCGAAAACCTTCCCCCTCTCCCTCATCCCCACTCCCTCCCAGCCAGCAACCATCAGTTTTTCCTTTATATCTGCTTGATATGACTTCAGTTGTCTTAAATTTACTGAGATTTGTTTTGTGGCCTAATGTGGTCTATCTTGGAAAATGTCGCATGTGTACTTGAGAAGAATGTATATTCTGTTTTTCCAGGGTAAAATGCTCTAAAAATATCAACGAAGTCCAGCTGGTCTAAAGTGTCATTTAAGGCCCTTCTTTCTGTGTTGATTTTCTGTCTAAAGGGTCTGTCCATTGGTGACAATGGGGTGTTGAAATCTCCTACTATGACAGTGTTACTATTCATCTCTGTCTTTATGTCTGTCAAAATCTGTTATATGTAATTAGGAGTTCCTATGTTGGGTGCATAGATGTTTATTAGGGTTATAGTGCCCTTCTTTGTCTTTCATTGTAGTCATTTTAAAGTCTATTTTGTCCAAAATAAGTATTGGTACTCCAGCTTTTTTTTTCTCATTTCCATTTGCATGAAATATCTTATTCCATCTGTAAACAGCATATACATGTGTCCTATTTTCTTATCCATTCAGCCACTCTCTGTCTTTTGAGTGGAGCATTTAGCCCATTCACATTTAAAATGATTATTGATAGGTACATATGTATTGCCATTTTGTTATTTGTATTCCTGGTCTTCCTGGGTTAGCTTGTTTACCCCTTTCTTTTGTTTAAAAAAGCCCTTTTAACATTTCTTGCAATGCTGGCTTGGTGGTAATGAATTCCTTAAGCTTATTCTTTTCTGAGAAGCTCTTTATTTCTCCTTCAGTTTTAAGGGATAGCCATGCTGGGTAGAGCAATCTTGGTGGTAGGCCTTTATTTTGTGTCATTTTGAATATCTCCTGCCACTCCCTTCTGGCCTGCAGAGTTTCTGTAGACAAGTCAGCTGTTAGTCTAACAGGAGTTCCTTTGTATGTAACCTGCTGTCTTTCTCTTGCAGCCTCTAGGATTCTGTCTCTGTCTTTAACCTTTGCCATTTTAACTATGATGTGTCTTGGTGTGGAGCTGTTTGGGTTCAGCTTGTTTGGAACCCTCTGCACTTCCTGGGCATGTATGTTGATTTCCTTCACCAGGGTAGGGAAGTTTTCAGTCATTATTTTTTCAAATACATTCTCGACCCCTTGCTTCTTCTCTTCTCCTTTTGGTATTCCTATGATTTGAGGGTGTTTGCATTTCACCTTGTCCCATAGGGCTCTTAAACTATTTTCATTGTTTTTTATTCTTTGGTCTTTTTGTTGTGCCAACTGGGTGATTTCTGCTATTTTATCTTCCAAATCGCTGATCCGCTCCTCTGCTTCATCTACTCTACTGGTGATTCCTTCGAGTGTGTTCTTCATTTCAGTTATTGTATTCTTTAGTTCTAACAGGTTGTTTTTTATGGTTTCCCTATCCTTCTTTATATCCTCGCTAAGTTCCTTAAACATTCTTATCATCAGTGTTCTAAACTGTGTCTCTGAAAGGTTGGATCCCTCTGTTTCATTTAGTTCCATTTCTAGAGGTTTCTTCTGATCTTTTACTTGTGACATGTTTCTTTGTTTCCCCATTCTGGCTGTCGCTCTGGGATTGCTTTGATGTATTAGATAGATCACCAGGAGAGCCCTGGCTGGATCACGCAGGCACACAGCTCACGGCCCAACACTCCCAGGAAAACTCCCAGTCTCAGCCTGTCCCAATCAGCCGCTCTCAGATCAGGCGGAGCAGCCGGACAACCAGTTACCAGCCTGGCAACTCTGCAAGTGCAGTGCGGAGAGCCGGGACCCGAGGCGACTTGCGCACTCCCGCGTTTCAGTGAGCAGCCTCTTGGAGCCGGAGCATGTCCACCAGGCGTTTCCCTGGCAATGCAGCACAAGCCGTGCGGCGGGTGGGGATCCGAGGCAGCTCATGCACTCCCAGGTCTCAGTGAGCAGCCTGCTGGAGCCAGAGGGCACGTGACCAATGTTTCCCTGGCAACCAGTATAAGCAAGCGGAGGGTGAGGATCCAAGGCCGCTTGCACGTGCGCACACACACACTTCTGCGCGAATTCCAGCAGACCAATGAGGTCCCGGACCTGATCCTGTGTGGGAGGGGCCAACACTGACAAAATGGCGCCCTCCATACACCACTCACGTGCAGGCTCCACACCAGAACAATAGTCCAAAATCCTCCAGCCTTTGCACCAAAGGTGCTCAGTCCAGTCCGTCCCCGCAGGCTCCTGGCTCACACAGCCACTCCCTCCACCAGGAACCAGGTAAGTGCTCACCAGCGAGCAAACCCGTGCGCCAGCCCCAGTGATTCTCCAGCCGCTCTCAGCCTCACCAAGCTGAGCAGAGAGAGTCCTCACTAATTTATTGCCGGCTATATTAGAACTCCTCTTCCCGGCAAAGGAGCTCTGGGCTGGTGAGCTTGGGGTGCGGCCAGAGGGTCTCTCCCGCAACCAGACAAGCTTCCCACGGCTGGGGCTTCCCTCACGGGGCTCGCCCTCTCTCGTCTCCACCTGTCCTACCAGACCCGACGTGGCCTCCTCTAAGTTCTTCGTTTAGCAGTGCTGTTCATCTAGTGTTCTGGGTCCCTCCAGGGTTGAATGCTGTATAATTTGTTTGTAATTTTGGTGTGATCCTGGGAGGCAGTTAGCACAGCGTCTGTCTATTCTGCCATTTTACCGGAAGTCCGTGATATTTTTTTTTTTTGAAGAGGGAAAATATTACATATTTATTTGTTGATGAGACTAACCCAACATAGAATGAGAAATCAGTGATGTGTGGGAGAGGGTATAACTATAAAAGTGAAACCTTGAGTAGTAAACAAAAAGCATGGGATCAGATTGTAGTTGAGAAATTAGATAGGAGCTGAATCACGTTATCCTTTGCAAAAAAATGAAGGCAGAGCAAGTGGTTACAGATGTAAAAATTGGGTGAGCATGACTGTAGGTATCTTAATTGCATCAGTTTTCTTGATGTGGCAGGATTGTGAACTTGAGATGGGATAGGAGAGGATTGTGAGAAATTTGGAGAGCGAGAAAAAGGTATACAGTAGCCATTTAGGGCAATGAAGGAACTCAAACATCAGTGAAGTGTATGATTACGGTAATATTGTGTTTCCATTCAAATTTATAATTTATGATTATAAATTTGAATAAGACCAGTCAATACTATACTTTAATATACTTTAATTATTCTGACACTCTTGAGAGTGTTATTCCCATTTTACAGAAGAAGAAACAAAAACACAGAAAATGTGGCAAAATCCTATATATTACTTCCCAGATTTACATGCAGGATATTTGCTTCAGGGGTGTGTGTGAATGAATGTGTAAATAAAACATAAAAAGAAATAGCATGTGATATGAGTTGAAGTCATGTATTCTATTTCCTTTCCCAGAGGCACCTACTCATAAATTGAGTGTGCATAAGCATATCATCCATACATGATTTTTAAACAAAGAATATTTCTGTTTTATTAAATTTGTCATTATTATGTTCTTGAATTATTTCCATTTTAACATAAATAACATTTATTACTTTAATTTCTGTATAGTACTTCAGCATATAAATATACCAC
Source organism: Aselliscus stoliczkanus (assembly GCA_033961575.1). Taxonomy (NCBI): domain Eukaryota; kingdom Metazoa; phylum Chordata; class Mammalia; order Chiroptera; family Hipposideridae; genus Aselliscus; species Aselliscus stoliczkanus. Next base: position 72,088,571 of record CM066732.1, on the reverse strand, counting down.
AATATATTTATCCAGTCTCCTTTAATGAGCGTTTAGGGCAATTCCAGTGTTCCACCATTATTAACAGTGCTGCAGTTAACACCCTTTTTGCATATATATTCTTTATAGATGATTTAAAAAATGAGATTTTGGGGTAATAGGAAATGCATATTTTTGAATTTAATAGATATTGTCCCATTGTTCTCAAGAGTGGGTGTGCATGAAATATTTGAGAGTAGCTATTCAAAACTTGATGTAAAACGTTTTTTAATATCTCCAGTTAATTGAATTAAAATTTTTCTCTCATTTTTCTTTGTAGTTCTTTGATTATTAGTGAGTTTGAGCATCTTTTCATGTTTATTGATTATTTGTATTTCCTCCTGTAAATTGATCCATTTTATCTCTTGCTTAAGAGGAATTCTTAGTATATTTTAGATACTAATCTTTTGTCTTTCGCAAATATTTTCTCGATTCATTATTAAATGGATGTCATTGTTATACATAAGTTTCAAATTTTGTTATAGATAAGTTAACCCATTTTTATAGAATTTTTTTGTTTAAGACTTATCCCTAGATCAAAAAGATACTTTGTTTTCCCCTCAAAATATAAAATTTTGTTTTGATTTCCAGTCTTTAACCAGGATTTTCTTTTTGTTTTGGTGTTTAGTGTGAGGAATTAATTTCCCCCCCATTGGATAGACAATTAATATAATACTATGTATTGGTTCATCACTTTTAATTTCACTTTTCTCTTGAATTATCAATTTAAATTATCACTTTTATTTTCAATGTTCTTATTTGCAAAGGTCCTTTCCTTAGACATTCTTTCTTTCTATACAGTTGGTCTCTTTATTCCACAGTCATAACCTATCCATACCATAGTAATGGCTTTTTTCAACTAATTTCTGGAAATTTTTATTTCCATTCCATTTAAATTCCTTAATCATTAAACTGTTTCTTCACATTCTAAGTGAAGATGGTTATTGTACTTCATAGTAACCAGTATTGAACCAAAAAAATTCTAATCATTTATCCATCTTTATAATTCTGTTTCAACCATGTTGATGTTCCTGTTATGTTATGGAACCCCATAGTTATTAAAGTAGGTATTCAGAGAACAATTGGAGTCCAAGTCTTGAAAAGAGATGAGCAGCGTTTTTGTTTAAACCAGACCTCTTGAATTTTATTCTAATTAGTAGTTTATGAAACTGCTTCAGAATTCCCAGTGCACTTATTCCCACCCTTTATTCATTTTTTCCCCCAATTCTTTTCCTTCTCCAGTTTTCTCTTTTTAACCATCTCTTTTCTTTTAAGGGTAGTAGAAAACAAAGGTAAGAAAGGAAAAAAGAAAAGAAGGAATCATTCATGTCCTTATTTTCTGTATTTCAGCCTTCCATTGGTCATATGCCTTCCACGTACTTCCTCTTATGACATTGTGTATATGTGCATATGTGTGTGTGTATGTATAGTTGAGTTTGACCAGAATACCCTTTTATACTTGTTCATTGTTTCTTACTTTTCTTTCAGGGGAAGCTTTTACCTCCTCGGTGATACCATTTTTGATTCGAGAATTAGGCCACCACCTATCATGTTAATTGTATGCCCCTTATTAAGGCATTGATCACATTGTATGTATTTATTTGAGCACAGACTGTATCAAAATTAACTTTGTATCACTAGTGGCTGGCACTTAATAGGCCTTGGTAGATTTAAGGAATGGATTATTTTTACCAGTGGAGGGCAACGTGGGTATATGATTTATAAAATAATAAGCTTGGATTACGAGTAATTTGGTTTGCGAGTGTTCTGCATGACAAGCAAAACATTTCTGTTAGGTTGATACAAAAGTAATTACTAATTACCTAATAATACATTTTAACTTGGTAAACGAGTGATGTCTTGCAGTACGAGTGGTTTGTTTCTGAAACGAATTATACTCGCAAACCGACTTATTACTGTATTTCTAAAGCTGATATTATGGGGATGCATTTAGAAAATAATGATATGGTTTCGGAGACCTGGTTAAGAAAGGGTTGTGAGGTTTTCAGGTTTCCCCACTTTTATCCCCTTGTCCAAGTCTGCCATTTAATTAATCCCATGTTTGAAGTAGAAAGGGAAAAACTCAGTTTTGATCTCAGGCCTTGGTATTGGCCTTTCTTCCATTGACCCATGGAGATAGCTCTTTGCTAAGATTCTGACAGGGGGAGGAAATGAGCCATCAAGCCTATCAGGTTCTTCTCTTGAGTCACATCCCTTAACCCTTGGGAGCTGATTAAATATAATTCTATGGACTGTGGTTGATGCCAGGTGTTTTCTTGGCTTTGTCTGGGGGAGTTGTGTCAATACGTTCCCATGTGACTGAGTCAAATGAGGAGGAACATAGCCAACATTGTATGGAGTTCACATTATGAACCACTGCCTAGGACAGTTATGGATGGTAGTTTGGGGCTATTTCTCCATACCTATAAGGGTAAGAGAGAGTCACACAGTTCATCTCCTTTGACCTTCCCCATATTTTTGGAGTTGGGTGTATGCATGCCTAACCTAGCAAAAGTCTGCCATCACCTATCAAAGATGAGATAGACTGCCTATATTTTTTTCAAGAGTGAATAAGTGCTACAGGGACCTAGGAATATCCATTTTGTCATCTTAAATGATCCCTAGGGGCAAACAAGGGTGACTGTAGAAGTAACTGACTCAGAGCCTGCCCAAATTTGCATCTGTCCAGATATACTTAATCTGAGCATTGCGAACCTTCCATTCATCTGTTACATCAGAGATCTTGCCTTTGTTTTGGAGGGATTTAAAAACAAATTTTATATATATATATATATATATGTATATATATATATATATATATGTATATACACACACACACACACATATATATTTTTTAATATTTTATTGGGGATTGGGGGGAGGGGAACAGTATTAGGGAATTGGGGAAGGGGACCAGCCAAGTTGTGGTTCTTCAATCTTCGTTGTGGAGGGCGCCAGTCACCATCTGGCTTCCCTTCGGCAGCTCGTGGCCTCTAAGCTCTAGGTGCTGAGTTCAGTCTTAGTTGCAGGTGGGCGTAGCCACCATCCCATTTGGGAGTCGAACCAGCAGCCTTGTTAAGAGCGCACACACTATCCACTGAGCCATCCGGGCGACAGCTCAGCTCAAGGCGCCAAGTTCAGTCTTAGTTGCGGGAGGGCGTAGCCCACCATTGAACAGGCAGTCTTGTTGTTGTTACACCAGCTGAGCCAGCTCAGCAACAGCTCAGCTCGGGGGTAGCATCAGTGGCCCATGTGGAAATCGAACCGGCGGCCCTGTTGCTCAGAGCTCGCTCTCTAAGCCAACTCTTAACCAACTGAACCACTCGGCCGACCCTCAGAATATTTAAGTTACTTAAAATTTGATCACCATTGATAACCTCTAAATGATGCTCATTCTGTTTTTTTTTTTTTTTTTTTTTTTTTTTTTTCAGCTGAGCCATCCTGCCACCTGTTGGCAGCTCAACGGCAACTCAGCTTGGGCTGGCCTCGAACAGCTGTTGCTCAGAGCTCAGCTCGCACTCTTGAGCGAGCTCTTAACCAACTGAGCCACTCGGCCGGCCCGATGCTCATTCTGTTTTGATTACCATTTCTTTTATCATTGTCTGTTCTGCCAAGTTTCCCACTATGCTGACAGCATATTCTGTTCTTTCTTTATTTGCTAGTAGCTGTCTTTTCAGAATCATTTTGATATATTGATAAATCCACTTCTGTTATTAAAACTGAAAGTTAAATGAATATATATGACTAAATTGTATTCATATATTCTGATTTACATATAGTAATTGAAACTTTAAAAATCCAGGGTAGCATATTATACTTGTATATACCATAAAAGCAAATAAAGTTATTGCCTTCAGTACAATATGTAATTTTCCTAAAATTGTTTATTATTGTCTACCAAGAATATGGGTCAAAGTCTTTTAGGAAGCAAGAGAAATGTCTACATTCAATATATTAAACTCAAGTAACTTGATTTATTTTTATACTAATGAAAATGCTTTAAAACTTGTTTTCTAGGCCAACCGTATCCTGATCTAACTCTTCCTCCACAAAGACAAGACAGATTTTATTCTAATTCTGGGAGACTATCTGGACCAGCAGAACTCAGAAGTTTTAATATGCCATCAGTGGATAAATTGGGTAAGAAATACTTCGTGTGTGTGTCAGAGTTATTTAATAATGGTGGCAAACTAAAGAATTCAAAGATAAATACAGGACTAATTAATTGCTATTTCTGGTAGCTCTTTCCTGAAAACTTCCTGGTTTCTTGTTATATTGTACACATTCATGGGATATGCATAGACGTTGGTGATTGGTTTGGGCGTCATGGTATTGTGTTTACAGTATGTACCTATGATGGAAAATTTTACTGTGTTCCATGATTAATTTTCTAATTTTTCTAGTCCACTTACATATATCCTGTTAGTAATCAGGGAAATTAGGCTAATGTGAAAATCTGTCAGAAAAATAATTTGGGTTCATGCTCTGTTGCTGGTTTAATCAGTTATCTTGTCTAAACATTTCATACTTAGATTTAACTAACAAGTTTACTCATGAACCTACTATTTAGAAGGCATTCTTTTCCATAAACTACCTTACAGCAACCCACTGAAGTTGAGAAGTATCAATCAGAAGTGATAACATTAAGAACATAATGTTTCCTCATGCCCATCCCCATCCCATCTAGCCCTCCTCAGTTTTTTCTTTGTGTCTCTAAAACTATTTCTGTTTACATTGCTCATTTATTCAGTTCTTTAGATTCCACATATAAGTGAGATCATATGGTATTTGTCTTTCTCTGACTGACTTATTTCACATGAGGGAGAAGGGGAAGGGATGAGGCAACACAAACTGGTAACTACAATACTACTGCAGAGACTGAAGAGACAGTTTAGGGAATATAATCGATAAGGTTGTAAATATATTTTTTTAGGGGATCAGAAGGACTCATGTTTTTTTTAGGGAGACCACTTCATGGATGGTGTAGTGGCCTGACTACTGCACTGTACATCTGAAGCTGCCACTGAATAACATTAGATGTTGACTATAATTTAACACATATATATAGTCATGGGATGTGGAATATAGTGTGGGGATGGAGTCAATGGAATTGTAATAGTTATGTATGATTTTGGGGGGTGGAGGGGCAGGGGAGGATGGAGGGGAGAGTCACTTTGTAAGGGGTGAAAAGGATAACTATTGCATTGTTTTGTACATCTGTAACTAATAATAATAATAATAATAATAATAATAAAGTTTAAAAAAAAGAACATAATGTTTCCTCAGGAAAGAGTATATATTTGGGGGAGGGAAGGGCATTATTTATTTGAAATGTTTATTATTTTAGAAAATTTTTTTGAACAATAAGCAAAGAAGCAGACCTAAGGCCTGATTTCTATTATTAGTTATAATTAAATCAGTTCTTTCTATTTGGCTTTGGAAATTGTTTTTCCCCATTAATTCAAGCTTAATGAAATGAAAATATATGTATATTTGAACATTTATTTATAAACTAGTGCTATATAAAATTTTTTATATGTCCTTATTTTTGGGTAACTGAACAATATCGAAGTAAGCAGATATTTTTTTTTTTTTTTTAAGATTTTATTGGGGAATTGGGGGAGGGGAACAGCATGGGGAATTGGGGGAGGGGAACAGACAAGTTGCTGTCTTTTTGTTCTTCAGTCCAGTTGCGGAGGACGTTGCTTCACTGTTGGTATCGTCATTGTGCTCTTCCCGGATGAGGCAGATCGGTCGCCGGCCTCTGGATGGTCGCTCACCGTGGCTATTGGCAGCTCACGCTGGCTGCCAGCTGCTCATGCTGACTGCCGGCCACTCACTGTAGCCTATGGCAGCCCACTGCAGCAGGGACTGCAGCCTACACTGTTGCCTGGGCTCGCAGCCCAGCTCCAGGTGGAGCTGTTAGCCGTAGAGGGCAGTGTCACTGGCCCTCATGTGTGGGATCCAAACCAGGGCCACTGGCATCCCAAGCCAGCTTTTAACCAATGCGCCACTTGGTTGGCTCCAGTTAATTTTTTTTTTTTTTTTTTTAAAGCTTTTATTGGGAATTGCATAGGGTAATAGTGCTGGGGAATTGAGGAAGGGGAACAGCCAAGTTGTCCTTTTGTTCTTCAGTCTAGTTGTGGAGGATATTGCTTCACTCGCCCATGTTGATATTATGATCTTTGCACTCTTCCCGGCTGAGGCAGTTGGTCACTGGCCATTGGATGGTGGCTCATGGCAGCTCTCCGGCTGCTGGCTGCTCATGCTGGCTTCTGACTATTCATGGTAGCTCACGGCAGCCCACTGCAGCTTCACTGTAGCCTACGCCGTCGCATCACAGCAGCCCAGCTCCAGGTCGAGCTTGTTGTTCACCACCATCTTAGCTGTAGAGAGCACAGCGTCTCTAGCCCATGTGAGAACTGAACCGGGAACCACGCTCCTATCAACTGAGCTACTTGGCCTGCCCTGAGCAGATAATGTTTAAGTGCTTATTGTTTAGAAGGTGCCCTGCATGATATGGCAGACAATATAATTATAATAAGGTATAGTTTATTATGATCATATGAATAATTAAATAGGAGAGAAAGACTTTTTTTTTTTTTTTTTAGCTGAGCCATCCTGCCACCTTTTGGCAGCTCAACGGCAACTCAGCTCAGGCTGGCATTGAACCGCCATTGCTCAGAGCTCAGCTCGCACTCTTGAGCGAGCTATTAACCAACTGAGCCACTCGGCCGGCCCGAAAGATGTATTTTTAATACTGGTCAGAATAGAAAGTCCTATTAGAGAATATGCTGTGTTCACAGAAAGGGAGAAGTCTTCCTCTGTGAAGGAAGTGTTTGAGCTGCTTTTGAGGGAATTTGAAAAATTGCTTGAGAGATGGGGGTCTGTATCAATAATAATGAACAGCATAAGCAAAAACAAGAAAAAAGAAAAAGGGACAGCATGAATCATAGATAATGGCCTTAAAACTGAGATAGTAATCACTTGAAAGGCCTTAGAATTAAATGAATTAATGTGTGTAACAGTTCTGTATAAATGTAATATATTACTGTTGGTGTGTCAGTATGTGGTATTTACATGAAGGATCATGATGAGAGAGATGATTGAAACCCATTGACTAGCACTAGTGCTCAGTAAGCATTTGGTGAATGAAAGTAAATGATCTCATTTAACCTTCACAATGAGCCCATGAAGGAGACACTGATCCTCATTTTATGGATGAAGAAACCAAGGCTCAAAAGGGTGCTCAAGGTCTCAGGTTAGGAAGTATCAGAGGCAGGATTTGAACCCACCAAAGAGACTGAGGAAGGGCCAATAGAAGAGATAGAGAGAAGGAAGGGTACGATCACAAAATGAAAGGCCAAGAGGATTTAAAGGAGGGAGTAGTCAACAATGGTGAGAAATACTGTTTTTGCTAAAAGTGTCCGTTTTAATTTAGCAAACAAAGAGATTGTTTTTGATCTTGGGGAAAATAATTTCAGTGGATCAGTTGCTATGACACATGCATAGATGATTGTAATGACAAAATGGGAGGAATTCCAAACAATATGTATAGAACCATTCTTTACTGAAGGAGAGAGGTAGCTGTAGGGGGATTCTCTCTTTCTGTCTGATTTTTAAATAGTTGGGAGAGACTTGCGGATAGGAGAGGTCTAGCCAAAAGAGAGGAGGCAGGTAACACACCGAGGAAGATCCTTGAGGAAGCTGGAGGGGTGGGATCTGAGAACAGCAGGGGGGTTCTAGATCGTCCAGATGGACCCTTTTCCATGATAACAACAGGAAAGATCAGAGGAAGATAGTTGCTGTTATACTTATATGTTTGATTACAAAAAGTTAAGGGAGTGTCTAAGGAACTGGTATAGCAGGTTTGAGGAAAATGGAGGTTTGAAACTGCTGAGGGGAGAACTGGCTTAGAAGATACCGAAGGGAGGCTAGGCCCTGGGCAGCTGGAGGTGTGGCTGGAGACCCGCCAGCCTGGTGTGCTGCCGGGCTGCCTGGCCCTGTGTTCCCTTTCACAGAAGAGCTGGTGGCTCAGTCTAGGCTGAGTGGAAGCAGGGAGCTAGGGAAGTCACTGCCTTCGCAGAACCCTGGGTCTGCCAGAACCCCCAGGGACCTCAAGCTGTGCTTGGAGCCCTAGCACAGGGTACCAAATGAAGTGGGGCTTATCCATGTCCTTTGTGATCTGCAGCCATTCTAGGAATGGAGTGATAAGTCATGTGTTTTTCATGATTTAACTTTTATGTCTAGATGGGCCAATGTCTTCAGAAATGGAATCCAGTAAAAATGATAGCAGAGAAGATCTTGGTGTAAGTATTGAAAGTGGAACTTTATCTGTTCTTCAGGAGCCGTCTTATCTCTTGGCTTACTAGAGTAGAAATTTAACTGACAATCTAGTTTTTGATATAAAGCTGTTTCTTTCATTTTGACAAATATCCTACTTAGCATTATAGCTGTTTCTTTTCTGGATCATACCTGATGGTGGTACAATTTACAGACTATAACCTAGCTACAGATGAGAGGCTTGATTTAGTTGACCATAGTTACACAAGAATTTGGATTTTCCCCCTTGGATTTTTATATGAATATTGTAGTTTTTAAAATACATTTTTGTCACTGTGTTTATAAGTTTGGTTTTGTTCACCTTGTTTTACGTTGAAAATAGAAACATAAGCATTTTTTTTTCAATATAAGCTTGATACAAGAATGTATTATATATTTTGGTATTCTCAGAATATTCTTGTGTTATACCTTTTGCCAGAATATTGCTTTGTTCATTAAAGCTGTTTTCTGCTGATGTTATTTGTGATGACAAAAACCCATCTGTGCAGAAAACTGTTTGAATCTTTGCTGGAGCCTTTTAAGACTATCAGAGACTCTTTCTGCCTAGATGCTGAGGTGCTTTCTTCTAAGATTTTCAGGAAGATGATTACAAATTTTGCTCTTGTTTTAGTGACTGCCATATGTCAATTTGTTACAGAATTTAAATGTTCCTGATTCATCTCCCCCGACCGAAAGTGAAGCAACTGGCCCTGGCTTTGTTCCTCCACCTTTTCCTCCAGTCAGAGGTCCCTTGTTTCCAGTGGACCCAAGGGGCCCGTACATGAGAAGAGGTCCTCCTTTCCCTCCACCTCCTCCAGGAAGCATGTACGGAGCTCCCCGAGATTATTTTCCTCCAAGAGACTTTCCTGGCCCACCACCTCCTCCATTTGCAAGTATGCTTTTTTTTTTTTTAATATGTGTTTTATAGAGTAAATCAGAGCTATGAATTCCACTTTCTATTCATGTAGTAATGCCGTAGAGGAAAATTTTTCTCACATTCCATAAGTGTATCATTGCTTTCCCAGACTGGGAAGACAGCTAGCCATTAGTAGACTGTAATGAGGCTGCAACTTGATACATCTCAATAATGTGGAATTTTTTTTCTGTATTTCACTTGTCAAGAAAATCATTGGCTTTTTGCAGCAGTCTTATGTTAAGACTGATATTATTTGTATCTTATTTGATAGAAACTGGTTACTATGTCAATTAGTAAAAATAATTTCAATTTATATTTTAGAATTAAAATTTCTAACTAAAGTATTTTTAAAAAATTTTTTTCGTAAGTACTGCTCATGCAGTCCTACTGATTTAAAACCTAAAATGTGTTTATCATGTTTGGACTAATAGTTGCATTTGTTGAAATCCCTTTATAGCCTCACATCAGAAAAATGAAATAATGTATTGCTTTTATATCAGTACCTTGCCATGTAGAATTAGGTTTCTGCAGAGTAAATACATGGTTACCAAACACAAGGCAGAAGCCTATCATTTACCTGATGTGTTGTTCCTCCCCTTATTCCTCCTCCATTTTAAAGTTTAAGGTGAATTAAAATGAATTTTGTTTGGGGATTTTTAAGACGGTGTTTGATATAATTGAAAATGTTTTAGGATAATATCAAGTTAGGACTGGGAATTAGTGGTCTGAATTTTAAGTCTGCTGAAAATGATATTATAGGAAAACTTTTTTTAAAAAGTACGTTTATGTAGTTTGAAATAATTCTCTTAAAAAAGTGTTAAGATGTTAGATTTTCATAGGACAAACATTGTGTCCAAATGAATGATGTTTAGTTGAAGAGAATATGTTTTTCTCAATGTTGTAAAAATTCATTTGTTAGATTAAGGAATTATTCTGGTGTCAGTATTTGAATGTGAAGATAGGTACTGGGAGTTATAAGATAATGATTTATTAGGACTGCAGTACAGGTGCTTCAAGTTAAAAAAATGTGTTTTATCAATCTCTTTGAACAGTGAGAAATGTCTATTCACCAAGAGGTTTTCCTTATTATCTTCCCCCACGAGCCGGATTTTTCTCCCCACCCGTACATCCTGAAAGTAGAAGTGAGCTCCCATCAGGGTTGATTCCGCCTTCAAACGAGCCGACTACTGAACATCCAGAACCACAACAAGAAACTTGACAATATTTTTGGTGTCTCTTCAAAAGTAATTTTGACATCTCTTTCATTTTCAGTTTAAGTAACTGTTGTTACTTAAGTGATTCTACTTTTGCTCAAATTGAAGCTTAATGGAAATACAATTCTCAGGATAGTATTTTGTAAATAAAGATGATTTAAATATGAATCTTATGAGTAAATTATTTCCATTTTATTTTATTCTAGATAGTATAATTATTTTAATTTGATTAACAAATCCACTATCACATAAACAATAATGGGAGTTTTCTATATGTAATCTTGCAGTCGGGGATGTTTTAAACTCCAAAGGCTGTATCTTTATGCCAAGAACTGTATTTACTATGGTTGTAGACAAATGTGAAAGTAACTTTATGCTTAAATAAATTTTAATTGATTTAAAGATGTGTTTGGCATTGATAATAATAATAATAAAATCAGCTAGTTTTCCCATAAATGACTCCATTAGTTAGATTTTTTTTTTTTCTCTCAATAGTTTTGAGGCTCACAACTAATGCATCGCATGGGTCTTTCCCATTCAATTGTCTTACCAAAAATATGCCGTATTTTTCTTGCAAATAGAAATGAATGACCCAACACAACAAATTAATATACTCTTGAAAGCCAAAATTGATTATATTTTAAAGAAAACCAGGATATTGCCTAAGGATAAATTTCAGAATTTGCATCTTCTTAGTTTATTCACTGGTTTCTTATACAATGTTATTTTTTAGGTTTCTCTTCATTTGTAAGATATTTACTGTTTTCAGTGGGGGAATGTTGAGATTTGCTATTGGATAGCTATATTGAGGCAGTGCGTCATCGTTTTGAGCTTTGGACTCAATGTCATTAGAATGTTCCCTTAACTCAGGTTTGTATTCTGTTAGTCTTCTTGCAGATTGTGAAAGACTAATAAATATTACAATACTTGGGTTGAGAGGTTGTTGGTTTGTAGTTGTTTACTTGTTTTTTTTCTTCAGTGCCACAAGACAGAAGATTAAATATTGTTTTTTTAATTTTTTTATTTAATCATTTTTATAAATATTTTTATTAAAAAATATAGCTAACAGTACAACATTATATCAGCTTTGGGTGTACACCATAGTTGTTCAACATTTATAGACCTAAAGAAGTGATCACCATAAGTCCAGCAGCCATCTGACACTGTATCATGCTATCACAATATTGACTATATTCCCCAAGCTGTACATTACATCCCCATGACTTATTTGTTTTATACTTGGAAATGTGGACCTTTTATTCCCCTTTACAATTTTACCCACTTGTAAAATATTTCAATTAATGTTAACATTCAGTATTATTTTGTGTTAATTTCAGGTGTATAGCGTAGTGGTTAGACATTTATATAATTTAAGAAATGATCCCCCTGCCAATTTTCTTTTTATTTTTTAAATGCAATTTTTTTGTTTTGTTTTAAAGATTTTATTGGGGAATTGGGGGCGGGGAACAGCATTGGGGAACCGGGGAAGGGGAACAGACAACTTGCTGTCCTTTTGTTCTTCAGTCTAGTTGTGGAAGACATTGCTTCACTGGCCCATGTTGGTATCATCATTGTGCTCTTCCTGGGTGAGGCATCAGTCGCTGCCCTCTGGATGGCCGCTCACAGCAGCTCTTGGCAGCTCACACCGGCTGCCGCCACTTATGCTGGCTGCCAGCCCCTCACTGTAGTCTATGGCAGCGTACTGCAGCAGGGGCTGCAGCTATGCCGTCCTTGGGAATCACAGCAGCCCAGCTCCAAGTGGAGCTGTTGTTCACCATCTTAGCTGTAGAGGGCAGTGTCACTGGCCCTCATATGTGGGATCCAAACTGGGGCCGCTAACATCCCAAGCCAGCTTCCAACCAATGCCCATTCGGCCACCTCCCCTCGCCCCCCACAATTCTTGTACTCACCTGGCACTATACATAGTTATTACTATATTATTGACTATATTCCCTATGTTTTACTTTACATCCTGTTGACTATTTTGTAACTACCAATTTGTACTTCTTAATCCCTTTACGTTTTTCACCCTGTCCCCCAGCCCCCTCCCATCTGTCACCCTAGTAAATCTAGTACCTATCTGACACCATATATAATTATTACAATATTATTGACTATATTCCTTATGCTATATCCTACATTGCCATGATTATTGTGTAACAACCAATTTGTACTTAATCCTTTCCCCTTTTTCACTTACCCCCAAACCCCCTCCCATCTGGCAACCATCAAAATGTTCTCTGTATCTATGTGTTTGTTCCTGTTTTGTTCCTTTGTTGTTTAGTTCTATAGATTCCATATATAAGCTAAATCACATTGCATCTGTCGTTCTCTGTTTGACATACTCCACTCAGCATAGTACCCTCCAGGTCCATCAGTGCTGCCACAGATGGCAAGAACCCATTCCCTTCCACAGCTGAGCAATATTCCACTGTATATATGTACCACTTCCTCTTTATCCATTCATCCATCGACAGGCACCCAGGCTGCCTTCACATCTTAGCCATTGTAAACAAAGCTGCAATGAGTATATGGATGCATGCATCCCCTAACAGTAGCATTTGGGCTTCTTTGGATAATTGCCCAGAAGTGGGATTACTGGGTCCTTCTTCATCTCTTGTTATAGCCTTTGTTTCAAAGTTTGTTTTGTCTGGTATAAGTACTGCTAGCCCAGATTTTTTTTTTTTTTTTTTAGATTTTTATTGGGGAATTGGGGAAGGGGAACAGTATTGGGGAATTGGGAATGGGAACAGCCAAGTTGTTGTCCTTCAATCTTAGTTGTGGAGGGTGCAACTAGCTCAGCCTCAAGTCCAGTCGCCATCTGGCCACCTGTCGGCAGCTCATGGCCGCTCAGCTCAAGGTGCCGTGTTAAGTCTTCTGGTGGGTGGACATAGCCAATCATCCTGTGTGGGAGTCGAACCGGAAACCTTGTTGCTAAGAGTGCACGCTGTAACCACTGAGCCATCTGGCCGCCCTTCTGCAGCTTGGGGCAGTTCAGCTCAAAGTGCCATGTTCAGTCTTAGTAGTGGTTTGTTGTAGCCCACCATCCCATGTGGGAGTTGAACTGGCAACTTTGTTAGGAGCACGTCCTCTCACCAGCTGAACCATCCTGCCACCTGTTGGCAGCTCAGCTGCAGCTTAGCTCGGGCGCAGCTCACTGGCCCATGTGGGAATCGAATCAGTGACCCTGTTGCTCAGGGGCTGTTAACCAACTGAGCCACTCGGTTGGCCCCCTGTTTTTCGTTTTGTTTCCATTTTCATGAAATATCATTTTTCATTACTTTCAGTCTGTGTGTGTCTCTTTCAATCTGAAGTGAGTCTCTTTTAGGCAGCATATGTATGGGATTTGTTTTCTTATCCATTCAGCCATCCAATGTTTTTTATTGGAGCATTTAATCAATTTGCATTAAAAATAATTATTGATAGATATGTAGTTATTGCCATTTTATTATTCATAATTTTGAGGGTTTGTTTTTTTTTTGCCTTAAAGAAGTTCCTCTAACATTCTTTATAATATTGGTTTGGTGTTGATAAACTCCTTTAGCCTTTTCTTGTCTGGGAAGCTCTTTGTCCTTTGATTTTAAATGATAGCCTTGCTCAGTATAGTAGTTTTGGTTGTAGATTCTTGCTTTTCATCACTTTGAATATTTTGTGCCATATCCCTTCTAGCCTGCAAAGTTTCTGTTGAGAAATCAGCTGATAGTCTTATGGGAGCTCCCTTATAAGTTACTAGTTGCCTTTCTCTTGCTGCTTTGAGGATTCTCCCTTTGTCTAACCTTTGCCATTTTAATTATAATGTGTATTGGTGTGGGCCTGTTTGGTTTCACCTTGTTTGGGACTCCCTGTATGTTTATTTCTTTCCTCAGGTTAGGTAAGTTTTCAGTCATTATTTTTTCAAATAGGTTCTCAGTCCCTTGTTTTCTCTCTTCTGGCACCCTTATGATACAAATCTTGTTATACTTGATGTTGTTCCAGAGGTCTCTTAATTAAACTTTCCTATTTTTGTTCGTTTATTTTTTCTTTTTGCTGTTCTGATTGAGTGTTTCCTGCTACCTAGTCTTCCAAATCGCTGATTCAGCTTTCTGCTTCATCTTGCCTGCTGGCAATTCTTTCTAGTGCATTCTTCATTTCAGTTATTGTATTCTTCACTTCTGACTGGTTCTTTTTTAGGGTTTCTTTGTCCTTCTTTATATTTGCTATCTCTTTGTTGATGTTCTAAGATCCGTGAGCATCCTTATAGCCAGTGTTTGAACTCTGTCTCTGGGAGGTTGCTTGCCTCCATTTTTTTTTTATTCTTTTTCTGGAGTTTTCTCTTGTTCTTTCATTTGGGATGCATTTCTTTGTTTCCTCATTTTGGCTGCCTCTCTGTGTTTGTTTCTATATATTAGGTAGATCTGCTATGTCTTGCTGGGTGGCCTTATGTAGTAGGTGCCCTATGGGGCGCAGTGGCACAGTCTCCCTGGTCACTTGCTCTGGATGCTTCAGGAGTGTCCTTTTTGTGGGTTGTGTGTGCCCTCCTGTTGTATTTGAGTTTGTATTGCTATTGGCATGTCTTTGGGTGAGACTGATGCTCAGGCTGACTGGCTGTGCGGTTTGGTCATGTTCACAGCTTATAGGCTGCTGTGCTGGCGGTCTTACCCCACAGAGCAGGATTTGCCCCAGCAGGCTCTGGTGCCTGTTGAATCTGCCCTTTGGGTGTGCCACCTGTAGGGTAATTGGGTGGTACTCTGCTGTGGTTTGAAGCCAACCTCCAAGAATTTTGGTTCCGGGGCCTCTTGGGAAGGGCTCCGGTGCAGACACATGTCAGCCACTACCTGTGACTGCTCAGGGATTACCTGGTAGGAGCTACAAACGATCCACAGTTGGTCATTGCCTGTGCTTGCCATGGAGGCACATGGGAGAGGCCATGCTGTGAACCAAGGATGTCTGCCACCTGTACCAGGTCTAGGGTAACTGCAAAAAGCCAGGACACTCTGAGGCCTGCAGCCACCTGTTGTCTACCATAAGGTTCAGCAGCTGATGACGTCTTGTGTAGTATGGAGTTGGGCGTGACAGGGTCTTGGTGAGTCCACAGATGGAGCTGCAGAGCTCACCAGGCCGATCAGATTCAGATTTGACCTGTGAGGGCGGGCTCAACACAGGAAAGATGGAGACCGCCTGCCTGTTGCTCGGGAGGAGGATACCATACAGGGGAAATGGGGACTATCTTCCAGCCCTTGCCTCCAGCCACACACCTCAGTTTATCCCCTGTGTGTCTCTGACACTCCCCGAGTCACCATCCTACTCCTGGAACCCAGGGTGAGTGCCTGCGAGAGAATGAGACTGTGCACAGTCCCTTTAAGAGGACGTCTGGGTTTCCTTCAGCCTTCTGTCCCACCTGGACAGTTGGAATCCCCGCTGCTTTTCACAGCCAAATGTGGGGGCTCCTTTTCACAGCACCAGTATTCCGGGCTGTGAGGCCTGGTGTGGAGTTGGGGTCACTTGCTCCTCTGGGGGGAACCTCTGTGGCCGAGACATCCCTCCCAGTTCTCATCCGCCACATGGAGGTTTGGGGTCAGCATGTTTTATGCTTCCTACCAGTCTCGACGTGGTTTCTTTAAATCCTTAGTTATAAAACTTCTGGTCAGCTAGACTTCAGATGGTTTTCCAGGTCGGTAATTTTTTTTTAAATTATTTATTTAGTTGGAATTTTGATGTGTTCACGGGATGAGGCAAGCACAGCATTTACCTACTCCATCTTGGATCTTTCTCAGCATTAAATATTCCTGAATAAAGCAATGATGCATTTGAAATTGGAACATTTCATGCCAGCATTTCCCCAGATGTTCTTTGGAACACTGTTCTTGTGAGGTATTTCTATTCCCTCTCTATTCTTACCCGCACTTTTGAAAAATAGGCTAAAAAGAAAGGCTTCCTGTGAAATGCTTGAATAAAATATTAACTAGAATGAGGACTTTAAAAGAATTGTTACACGTGGTGTTTAAAAGCCAGGTTTCAGGAGGAAATAAAAAAACTTTTTAGATGGAAATTGAAGAGGAGAAACAAGAGGAATGCAGAATATTCCAATCAAGAGAAATTTTTTTGTTTGTCCTAGGATAGGAGAGACCTGTCTTGGCTTAAGACAGAAGAGAAGGAGAGAGGAGAGGGGAAATCCAACATAATAGAGACAGTGGCAATAAACAGAAAGCAAAGTCTTAGAGGAAGCATGGACAGCATTGGATGAAAGCACTATGGAAGACAAGACATGATACGGGGCTGAGTAGTTTAAAATACGTTGGGGTTCCAGAAAAAACGAACATATTTAATTTTTAAAAATATTTGTATTAAAATAATATAACCAAATGGGAATATATCAAATAATAGTATTTTCGGATGAATAGCAAGTTTTCCCCATTTGTTCCTTATCCCCAGTTACACTTGCGAGTAGTTTCTCTTTTAACTCTTCCCCTATTTACTTCTGATTTTAGAATTTTAGAATATATGCTTATATCTTTAATCGCTGATTATCAACTTGATTTATTAAATTTAGCAGTTTGCATGTTGATTACTTAAGATGAAAAATTAGGACTTAATACACTTATTCCCATCCCCACTTTCCTTTCCCCTTCATGTTTGATACTTATCCAAATTGAAGTTTTCTATTGTTACCTTTGTAATTTTAATATATTTAAATCTCTATTAGTACCCCTCCCCTTTATTCCATTTCCCCCCTTTCCCTACCTTGGCCAAATCCAATTGTCTCTTAGCTATATGTTTATATTTTCAAGATTGCTAGTAATTATATTATGCCTACAAGCATAATCTGTCTTCTAAACTTGGTCCATAGTTGATCTAAAATTTGAAAATCAATTAATAGCATTTATGTCATTATTGTTATTTAAATATTCACTATTGGACCAAATCATATATTCTAGTTTATACCTTTCTCTGTGTAAGAAAGACAACATTTCTCTTGGATCTCTCTCTTTAGTGAGGATTCAGACTAGGAAATCTGTGTGGTGGGGAATGGACAGGGATGGAGACAGGACCTGAGACCAACAGGCTTTTCTTTAGGATGATCCGATAGGGAGTTGGCCCACTGGCTGTAAAGCCCGCCAGACACCAGAGTGAGAAGGGATTTATCTAGGACACCACCATTCACACTAGAAACTTCTGCTTGTTCCAAACAGTTTAATTTCTTCAGGGAATATCCACTATTTTAGCTGGAGACAAATCCTGGCTCCCTGCCTTGTGCTTGGAGTTGTGGCAGGGCACTGGTGGTATTAATATCAATAGTTATTGTTTATACAGGCCTTCAAGTAAGCTCCCTTTTTTGACCTCATACATCACTTCCCTACACAGTACACCAACTGATTGTGACCCCAGCTCCAGGGTCTATCAGGCCAACTGATCCCAACCCCTGACAACAGGTTCTGCTGCAGCATTCAATACCTCTTTTATCCTCCAACCTAATCCCATCTGTCCCTTCTGTCCCTTATCAAATTTTGAAAGCTCATTTGTTGGAGACTTCTTTTATTCTTTTCATGTTATGAGGTTTATTTCTCTGGGCTCTTGTGTTTATTTCAGTGGGGCCTCAAGGGGCAGGTGGTAAATGCATGTGTTTATTCTGTCACCTTGAAATTTAAAGTTTTTTGTTGCTGTTGTTATCACCATCTGAAGGGATCAAAGTTCATGGTAATGAACTGAGCAGTTATTTTGGACCAATATGCAATAGGCGTGGACATATCAAGGAATTCCTTTTTAGTCCTGGTGGGACAATTTTCCTGCCACTTTGATCTTACAATTTTTAAACATTTTATTTGTTTATTTATTTTGAGGGCAGTGTCACTGGCCCTCATCTGTGGGATCCGAACCGTGGCTGCTGGCGTCCCAAGCCAGCGCTAAACCACAGCGCCACTCGGCCGGCCCTATTTTTTTTTTTTAAACATTTTATTTATTTATTTTGAGGGCAGTGTCACTGGCCCTCATCTGTGGGATCCGAACCGTGGCCGCTGGCGTCCCAAGCCAGCGTACAATTTTTAAAATAGAAAAGTAATTCATGGTTGTATAAGAAAAGTTAGAAAGTGGTCAAAAGCAGAAGAAAAAACAATGATCTAGGGTCATCATCAAAACAAAATCACTTTTTTCATTTTATTTCATACTTCCTTCAAGCCTTTTATCCTTCAAGTACCTTTCGTATGGTTGTAATCATGTGTTTGTAGTTTTATGTTAGTTTCTTACACTTATCTCCTAATATAAATAATTTTTATGTAGTCTTTATAAACTTCATTTTTTTTTAAAAGATTTTATTGGGGAATTGGCGGAGGGGAACAGTGTTGGGGAATCGGGGAAGGAGAACAGACAAGTTGCTGTCTTTTTGTTCTTCAGTTTTTAGTTGCGGAGGATGTTGCTTCACTGTTGGTATCGTCATTGCGCTCTTCCCGGATGAGGCAGATCGGTCGCTGGCCTCTGGATGTCGCTCACCAGGCTATTGGCAGCTCATGCTTGGCTGCCAGCCGCTCACGCTGGCTGCGGGCCACTCACTGTAGCCTATGGCAGCCCACTGCAGCAGGGGCTGCAGCCCACACCATCACCGGGGCTCGCACAGCCCAGCTCCAGGTGGAGCTGTTGTTAGCTGTAGAGGGCAGTGTCACTGGCCCTCATGTGGGATCCGAACCGGGGCCGCTGGCATCCCAAAACCAGCGCTTAACCAATGCGCCACTCGGCCAGCCTATAAACTTCATTTTTAATGGTTGTATAACTTTTGTTAACATGGTTTACTTGACTATTGCTGAACACTTAAGCTGTTTTCATTTTTTTTTAGAATTTATAAAGAACTGTATGTGTTGTATAATATCTCTGTGCATATACTTTGTTCTCCCTGAGTTTAGGATGATTTTTTTTTTTTTTAGGGATATATCCCTAAAATATATTCTGGGATTAAAATTTGGGGCAGAGGAGAGAGGGTTATTAAGAGGAAAGGAGATCAGATCTTTTGAAATGAGGCTGGCTGAAAAAAAAAAATGAACTTTTTTTTTTAAAGCCAGAAAAAAAAATTAACTTTTTTTATTTTTATTTTTTAAAGCCAGGCAATTTGTAGACACGCTTAGATGCTATGAAATTTTGTGAGTGTGGTTGGTGATTTTTCGTTTGCTTCTGCGTGTGTGGGTCAGGTTTCAACATGAGTCTATTTAGAAAAGCATTTAGCCTTATAACCTTTGCAAACTAAGCCTCCTGTTTCTTTCAAAGTAGCAGCTACCTGGACAGAATGTGGTATGAGTGCTATAAAAGAGATGGTGGGTTTTTTGGTGGTAAGTGAGAGCTCTCTGGTAATTGTCTATAAAGAGCAGTGAAGCTCATTGTGTTGTATTAGGTTTTTTGCTTGCAAGACAGAAATGCACCTCAAACCAGTTTGAGAAAAAGAAATGGAATAATACTGGCTTGTGTAACTAAGAATTTCAGGATTCCACAGTTATATCCAGTAGTTTAAATTATATCCTCAAAACATGGAAACATGGTCTTTCTCTTCTAATCTCTTAGATCTGCTTTTCTACTAGTTTCGGTCTCAGGTATATTATCTCTCATTGTAGTTGTAACTTTTCCAGACTTACATGATATTTAGTGTGTACAATCAGCAAGGGGAGAGAACCATTATTTTGAAAATTTCAGCAAAATTCCTGGGGATGGTTCTTACACTTCTGGTTTGGGGTGAAGTCCCATTTCTAAGCCAATCCCCTGTGGGACTGTTGTCTTCTTCAATCATTCATTGATTTACTTTAAAAAAAATAATTTTACAGTTTTCAATTACAGTCCACATACAATCTTATATTTCAGTTATACAACATAGTGATTAGACATTTATATAATTTACAAAGTGATCACCTGACTAATCTAGTACCTATCTGATACCATACATAGTTATTACAATATTATTGACTACTCTCTGTGCTTTACTTTACATTCCCATGACTGTTTTGTAACTACCTATCTGTACTTCTTAATCCCTTCACCTTTTTCAGCACTCCCCACCCCCCCAAACCCCTTCCTATCTGGCAACCATCAAAATGTTGTCTGTATCTATGAATTTGTTTCTCTTGTTTGTTCGTTTATTTTTAGATTTCACATATAAGTGCAATCATCTAGCATTTGTCTTTCTCTGACTTATTTCACTTAGCATAATACCCTCTAGGTCCATCCATGTTGTTGCAGATGGCAAGATTTTGTGTTTTTTTTGTGGCTGAGTAATATTCCATTGTATATATGTACCATTTCCTCTTTATTCGTTCATGTATTGATGGACACTTGGGTTGCTTCCATATCTTGGCTATTGTTAATTAATGCTGAAATGAACATATGGTTGCATATGTCTTTTCAAATTAGTGTTTTGGGTTTCCTTGGATAAATACTCAGAGATGGAATTTCTGGGTCTTTCTTTGTCTCTTGTTATAGCTTTCATTTTAAAGTCTATTTTGTCTGGTATAAGTATTGCTGATTCAAATTTTTTTTTTTTTTTTTTGAGGACAGTGTCACTGGCCCTCATATGTGGGACCGAACCGGGGCCGCTGGCTTCCCAAGCCAGCACTTAACCACCGCGCCACTCGGCCGGCCCTGGTATAAGTATTGCTATTCCAGCTTTTTTTGTTTGTTATTTTTGTTTCCATTTCCATGAAATATCTTTTTCTATCCCTTTACTTTCAGTTTGTATGTATCTTTTGATATTAAGTGAGCTTCTTGTGGTCAGCATATGTCATGTGTCACATAATGACGTTTTGGTCAATGCTGGACTACATAGATGATGGTCATCCTAAAAGATTATAATGGAGCTGAAAAATTCCTATAACCTAGTGATGTCATAGCCATCCTAATATCTTAGTGATGTGTTACTCATGTGTTTGTGGTAATGCTGGTCTAAACAAATAAACTGCACTGCCAGTCATATGAAAGTGCCACCTAGGTTTGTGTCACTACACTCTACGATGTTTGTATAATGATGAAATTGCCTAACAAATTGCATTTTCCAGAACATATCATCGTATTTAAGTGACGCATGACTGTATATACAGACAGTCCCCAACTTAGTATTTCTCGACTTTACAATGGTTCCAAAGTGATAAACATTCAGTAGAAATTGTACTTTAAAATTTGAATTTTGATCTTTTCCTGGGCAAGAGGTATGTGGTACCATACTCTTGTGGCAGTGAGCCACTGCTCTAAGTCAGCCACACAATCACAAGGCTAAACAATGATACTCTACAGTGTACTGTGTTGCCGGCATTTTTTTTTTTTTTTGATATTGTGTTTTGTGATTTTGCATGCCATCATGTTTACAAAACTCTCAACTGTGTGTCTCCAGCTTTTGTTTTTTTTTTTGTTTTGTTTTGTTTTTTAAAGATTTTATTGGGGAATTGGTGGAGGGGAACAGCGTTGGGGAATCGGGGAAGGGAAACAGACAAGTTGCTGTCTTTTTGTTCTTCAGTTTAGTTGCGGAGGATGTTGCTTCACTGTTGGTATCGTCATTGCGCTCTTCCCGGATGAGGCAGATCAGTCGCTGGCCTCTGGATGTCGCTCACTGCGGCTATTGGCAGCTCACGCTTGGCTGCCAGCCGCTCACGTTGGCTGCCGACCACTCACTGTAGCCTATGGCAGCCCACTGCAGCAGGGCCTGCAGCCCACACCATCACCGGGGCTCGCACAGCCCAGCTCCAGGTGGAGCTGTTGTTAGCTGTAGAGGGCAGTGTCACTGGCCCTCATGTGGGATCCGAACCGGGGCCGCTGGCATCCCAAAACCAGCGCTTAACCATTGCGCCACTCGGCCGGCCCATGTCTCCAGCTTTTGATGAGAAGAAGTGGTGAAATTTAAGATTATTGTCCAACTGTAGGCTAAATAATGTCAATGTTCTAAGCACGTTTTATATAGGGTAAGCTAAGCTTTGATGTCCAGTAGATTAGGTATATTAAGTGTATTTTTTACTTACACTGTTTTAAATTTAGGATGGGATTTATCAGGATATAACCCCATCATAATTCGAGGAGCATGTGTGTAATACCGTGTCATATGCAAACACAGTATGCTTCTCTGATTTGGATGCCTTTTATTTCTTCTTTTTTTTTTTTCTTTATTCTTTTGCCTAATTCCTCTGGCTAAGACTTCCTATACAATGTTGAATAGAAGTGGTGAGAGTGGACACCATTGTCATATTCTTTTTTTTTAAAAGATTTTATTGGGGAATTGAGGGAGGGGGAACAGCGTTGGGGAATCCGGGAAGGGGAACAGACAAGTTGCTGTCGTTTTGTTCTTCAGTCTAGTTGTGGAGGACGTTGCTTCACTGGCCCATGTTGGTATCGTCATTGCGCTCTTCTCTGGTGATGCAGATCGGTCACTGGCCATTGACTGTTGCTCATGGTGGTTCACGGCAGCTCACGCCGACTGCTGGCCACTCACGGTAGCTTATGGCAGCCCACTGCATCCCCACTGCAGCCTACTACTGTCACTGGCGACTCACAGCAGCCCAGCTCCAGGTTGGACTGTTGTTCACCATCTTAATAGAGGGCGCAGCGTCACTGGCCCATGTGGAATCCCAGCTAGTGTCCCTGATGCTCAGAGCTGGCGCTCCCAAGCCAACACTTAACCACTGGGCCACTGGGCCAGCCCCACCATTGTCATGTTATTGATGGTAGAGGAAGAGCTTTCAGCTTTTCCCACTGATGCATATGAAGTTAGTGGTGGGCTTGTGATATATGGCTTTTTATATTGACTTTTGGGGATATGTTATTTGATTAAACCGTAATTATACTGACTTCTTTATTTACAAATGATATAAATAGTGCTTTAAAATTTTTATTACCATTTCTTTGTTGGGACTTGTCATTTTGAATTATGGTTTTTTGAACTAAAGATAATTCATTTTCTGTGAACTTACATTCAAGTCCTTTCTAATTTATTTTTTTAAAGATTTTATTGGGGAATTGGGGGAGGGGAACAGTGTTGGGAAATTGGGGAAGGGACCAGTCAAGTTGCTGTTCTTCCTTGCTTTTTTTTTTTTTTTGAGGGCAGTGTCCCTGGCCCTCATATGCGGGACCTGAGCCGGGGCCGCTGGCTTCCCAGGCCAGCGCTTAACCACCACGCCATTCTGCCGGCCTTCAAGTTGCTGTTCTTCAATCTTTGCTGTGGAGGGCGCCAGTTGCCATCTGGCTTCCCGTTGGCAGCTTGTGGCCTCTAAGCTCAAGGTGCTGTGTTCAATCTTAGTTGTGGGTGGGTGTAGCCCACCATCAAACAGGCAATCTTGTTACACCAGCTGAGCCATTCTGCCACCTGTTGGCAGCTCAGTGACAGCTCAGCTCAGGTGCAGCATCACTGGCCCAATCGAACTGGCGGCCCTGTTGCTCAGAGCTCGCACTCTAAAACAACCCTTAACCAACTGAGCCACTCGGCAGGCCCCTTTTCTG
The DNA here is from genome assembly GCA_033961575.1 of Aselliscus stoliczkanus. NCBI lineage: Eukaryota > Metazoa > Chordata > Mammalia > Chiroptera > Hipposideridae > Aselliscus > Aselliscus stoliczkanus. The sequence continues at coordinate 72,064,676 of CM066732.1, read as the reverse complement.
TTGTTTTTTTTGTTTGTTTGTTTTGTTTTGTTTTAAATATGAGTGCTTTAGATGAACAGTTGCAGAAGTACCTTTTATTTTTAAACTAGCCAGTATTGAGTGCCCAGTGGTATGTATAATTCTAACTATTTCCCCAGTTTAGATCAGAAGCCTCATCTGACCCATGTGCTAATAGGTGTATACTGGGGAAGCAACCAAGTCAGTTGGGTCAGTAAGGTAGGCAGTGCATCCGATGATTATGTTACAACATTCATGAAGAACTGGGGCTACTCAGTTATCTTCTTCAGGATTCTGGGTTTTTTTTTAGTTTTTTTTTTTTTTTTTTTTTAGCTGAGCCATCCTGCCTCCTGTTGGCAGCTCAGCAGTTGCTCAGCTCTGGCCGGGAATCCAACCGGCAACCCTGTTCCTCAGAGCTCGCACTCTTGAGTGAGCTCTTAACCAACTGAGCCACTTGGCCGGCCCTCAGTTATCTTCTTTAAATATAAATCATGGCTTTAAATTATCTAGACATCTTTCTGTTGGAATGATCTGCATGTTGTTTGCACAAGGTTAATACTGAACGTTCCCTGTGCACATTTTGAATCTCTCTTATTGACTTTTGCTCTTCCTGGGGTGATAGAGAAAGTACATGTTTTTTTTAGGCACACCTGTAGACATGTTATTGCCTCTAGCCACACAACCTGCCACCACACACAAAAAAACCCAAAGACTTGACTACGCCAGATTTCATTCCCAGCGGAAATTGGTAAGAGGATGTTTGTTTGCAACGCTTTCTCTTTATAACTGTCTCTCTAGTTCTTTTATGCAGTCCTCTACTGCCTATGGCTGATAGTTTACCACTGCAAAGTAGATGGCCAGCTAAGTATCAGGGTTTCAGAAAGGGCAGGAAGACTGTAATGTGTTACTTTTCCCCAAATCTTCCTGCTCATTGGCCAAAGCCTGAAATTCCACCAACACTTTTTTTTTTTTTTTTTAAGCTGAGCCATCCTGCCATTTGTTGGCAGCTCAACGGCAACTCAGCTCGGACTGGTCTTGAACAGCTGTTGCTCAGAGCTCAGCTCGTACTCTTGAGCGAGCTCTTAACCAACTGAGCCACTCGGCCGGCCCCCACCAACACTTCTTTGTCTTTATCTTACTCTACCTCTCAGAAAGTTTTTTTTTATTTTTTAAATTTAATTAAAGTTTATTGGGGTGACTGGTTAGTAAAGTTACATAGGTTCCAAGTGTACAATTCTGTAATACCTCATCTATATATCATATTGTGTGTTCACCACCCAGGGTCATTTCTTCCATCACCATATATTTGATCCAGTTGACCCTCATCTATCACCGCCTGCCACGCTTACCCTCTGATAACCACTAAACTATTGTCTATGAGGTTGGACAATTAAGTACACGAAGTCATCCTAGAAAAAGTGCTACATACCTCATTGCTGAATATCACTACGAAGTACTCTGCTTGGGAATCTATGCACTGATGCCAATGCCTAGTCCACCCTTCAAAGCAATTTTGCAACTTTTTCTGGAATGGCCATCATAGCTGTCGTATTACTCTTGATGTCCTAAATGTCATCAAAATGTCTTTCTTTCGATATTTGCTTTATCTTCAGGTAAAGAAAGAAGTCATTGGGGGTCAAATCAGGTGAGTAGGGAAGGTGTTCCAATACAGTGATTTGTTTACTGGTTAAAAACTCCCTCACAGACAGTGCCATGTGAGCTGTACATTGTCGTGATGCAAGAGCCATGGATTGTTGACAAAAAGTTCAGGTCGTCTAACTTTTTCATGCATCCTTTGCAGCATTTCCAAATAGTAAACTTGATTAACCGTCCATTTGGTACAAATTCATAATGTATAATCCCCATGATATCAAAAAATTTTAGCAACATTTTTGCAACAAGTTTGCGAACTTAATTGTCAGACTGTGTATGTCTATGAGTTTTTGTTTCTTTGTTTTTCTTGTTCTTTTGTTGCTTTTAGTTTTATATCCCACATATCAGTGAAATCATATGGTTCTCGACTTTTTCTGTCTGACTTATTTCACTTAGCGTAATAATCTCATGATCCATCCATGTTGTCGCAAATGGTGCTATTCCATCTTTTATTATGGCAGAATAGTATTTGCTATATTTTAGTCTTTAAATCTATGAAGAGAAATCTTAAAGTCTCACTTAACTATCTGCTTGATATTTTAATAAAATTATACTCATGAGTGTAATAAGAAGTATTATCAAAGAATCTATTAGAATCAAAAGAATTTAATTTTTTTATTTTGGTGAAAGGAGTCAGGAAACTATCTAGGTCTGAAAACTTTGGATCTGTTAATTTGATTACAAGATGCCAAACGATTCTATTGATTTTATTAATTTAGTAGAAAACATGATCAAGTCAGTCAATAATAATGCGTTAACAAAACTGCATTTTGATCAACTAACCTTTTTAAATTTTCCTTAATTTGTATTGTAGGGTCCATATACATAGATAAGATGTTTATAAAGGACCAAAATTACATATATTTCAATCACTTGAAACTCTCTAACAACATATCCCAGGTAAGTAGAGTTCTTAGCTTCCAGAAATAATTACAATGACAAGTTAGTGACTATTCTAATTTTATATTGGATCTTCAGAAAAGTCATGATGTATTTTCTCTATGTTTTTCAAAGGTCATTTATTTATATAAAGAACAAAGATCAATCAATGATATATTGCCCGTTTTGTTCAATAACCTTTTGGTATCTTTTAGTGAGCTTCATAATTCCTTGTTCATAGAAGGACCTGTCTTTATTTGCGAAAAACTGAACAAGGTGCTGATTTACAGGCTTATCTGAATTGAATGTTATATCACGCAAGGAGTTTTGAAGAGGGCGAAACAAGTGGAAGTCTGATGGTACAAGGTCCGGAGAGTATGGCCAAGCTCCAGTAATTTTTGATGGGTGATCAAACTTGTGTATGGTCTTGCGTTGTCATGATGGAACCAACTCCTTTACAATTAACAAGCTCTGGTCATTTCTGGATGATGGATTCATTCGAACTGTCCAATTGCTGACAGTACACATTCTAATTGATTGTTTGGTTCCTTGGTAGGGGCTCAAAAAACATGACACCTTTAAAATCCCACCACACTGAGAGCATAACCTTCCTCTGATGAATGTCTGCTTTCGATGTCATTTGAAGTGAATCATCACATTGGGACCAAGACCGTTTGTGCACCAACATTGTAAAAAATCCACTTCTCATCAGCGGTTATCAGTTGCTTCAAAAAAGTATCATTTTCCTCACATTTAATGAGCATATTGCAGATGTTTATATGCGCCATCAAATGAACTTGTTTTGAGACCATATAGAACCCAAATATTGAGCTTGCTTACATATCCCAGCTTCTTCAAGTGGTCATGAATGCTTGAATAATGGTCAGTGTTTCTACAATCTCTCGTGTCGTGTAACGTGGGTTTGACTTGATCAATGCCTTTATTTTATCATCATCAACCTCTGTGGGCCTCCCTGACTGAGGAGCGTCGTTGAGATCAAAATCACCAGCATGTCGTTGGCACTGACGTTCTTGTAGAACATGGTCACCGTAAACTTTATGCAACTTTTCACAAGCTTGACGCACGTTCTTCCCTTTATGAAAGTAAAACAGTAAAATATTGCAAAAATGCACAGTTTGGTCTTCCATTTTCAACTTGTTGTAAAATCTCTAAAACTCAACCAAATCGCTCATTTTTTTTTTTTTTAGAATGAAGCTGGAACTGTCAGCAGTCAAATGACATAGCAATAACATAGATATGAATGACTAGTACTTCCAAAAATGAACTAGTGCCATCTGTTGCAAACATGCATCATGACTTTTCTGAAGACCCAATAATTACCTTGCTTGTTTCTTGTCAGTAGGTAGGTTAACCATATATTAACTGTATAATTTTTTAAATTAAAAATTAGAATGAAATTATACACATACATTAGATTATGTAGTGCATTTATATTTTCAACGTTTCTACATACACACTCAGTTTTATGTGTTAAACATAAATTCATGTACCTGCCTGATCCTTCTGTTGCTTTGTGATTCAATAAAATCGGACACACACACACAAACACACACACACACACACACACACACACACACACACACACACACTGAAATATACCAAGGGCAGTTAACACAATTCAAGGAATACAGGAAGAATACTGGTACCTAGAGAAAATAGGACTTTAATATCTATACATTTGAAAAACAGCATTATCTGCCTAATAATAAAACTATATAGTTGTAGCATTTTAGAGTGGCAGGATAGAGGTCATATAATATAGGGGTTCTGTTTTTATCTGGGTTCAAATTTGCTTAACCACTTACTAGTTTTATGACCTTGGACAGGATTCTTATCCTTTCTAGGTCTCAGTTTCCTCCTATATGAAATGTGGATGATATGTCCTGAAGGGCTGCTGTGAGGCTTAAATAAATTATTGTGAAGTGGTTAAAATGGTGCTTGGCACACGGTAAACATTCAGTGCATGTCAGTCATGATATTTCTTAGCTAATTGGTCCAGTGTTTTCTTAGAAAATTTCAATTGACTATTATTTCTTGATTAACTAAAGTCCATTCCTTTTTTTTTTTTTTTTTTTTGAGGGCAGTGTCACTGGCCCTTATACGTGGGACCGAACTGGGGCCACTGGCTTCCCAGGCCAGCGCTTAACCACCGTGTCACTCGGCTGGCCCATAAAGTCCATTCTTTTAAACACCAACTTTTCTCTTACCCATTTTATGTGAAAGTATTTCTAAAATATATTAAATGTTCCATTACCTTATTGCACAGGCATACTGAAAATAATGTATTATCCTACTGATACAGGGTCATTACAAATATTTATCATTTCCATATATTTCAATCTTGTTATAGGGTGGTAAGTCTGTTTCAAGTTCCCACATGAATGACTTAAGATTAGTTCTCTTTTCAGGTGTGTAAACTTCTGTGCTTTTCACAGTCACTCCTTCCCTCCACTTCCAATCTACTATAGACTGAGAAATCAAACAGGCTTATTAGAATCATGCTGAAAAGAAGAAGAGCAAAAGGAAGTGGCAGTAGCTCTTCTGAATGTGACAGCTTTATGTATCAATGCAGGGAAAAACCAGGCCCCACAAGCCTGTTATACTTCTAGCCCAGGGGTCGGCAAATCGCGGCCGCGGAAGCCACATGCGGCTCTTTGGGTACGTCCCATCTCAAAAGTTTGCAGACCCCTGGAAGAGCCAATCCTGTCCCTCACAACAATTTAAAAATTATTCAAGAGCCATAAATATATTTTTACATAATCACCATTATGTGACTAATATCCTTTAAAAATTTTATAAATGAAACTATGACAGTTTCATTTTCATTTTCACTTTGACTTCAGAGCCACATGTATGTACCCAAAGAGCCGCACGTGGCTCGCGAGCCGCAGTTTGCCAACCCCCTGGCGGCTCGTCCATCTCAAAAGTTTGCCGGCCCTTGATCTAGATCCTTGGCTACACTCTAAATAGTTGAGACTGTTTTATATAATGCCCATATTAAATTATTACTCTGACAATAGTGCTTTAAATTGAAATATGTTAGAATTAACTGCAGTGACATATTAAAAACTAACTATTTAGAACTTTCCTACCCACAATCAAATTAGTCTTTAAATTCTCAGTAGATCTTTGAGCCTCTTGCAGTTTACTGTGACGCACTCCTCCGTGAGTGAGAGAAAGGCGGTATTCTATCTTCCTGCTGTGGTCACATTTTATCCTCCTGCCAGGATCATGAACTGAGTCGATCTATAAATATGCATTTATTGGTAACTTGGATCATACTGACATTATGTTACACATATTTTTAAAATATAGGAAAGAACCAAATAATATAATGAATTCCCTTTTACTTGCTACCTAGCTAGAGAAAATTTAATATTTGCCTTTTTTTTTCCAAGAAAGGATGTTATAGACACAGTTGCCCTCATGCCCATTCCAATTCTTGCCCTCATGCCCCAGAGGTCAGCACTCTTGTGAGAAGGATGTGAATGTTTTTTTGTTTTTCCAGTTCAATGTTTATGTGCAATATGTGCCTTTTTAAAATGTACATCAATAGCATCATTACATATATCCTTTATAAACTGGCTTTTTTTAACTTAACGTTGAGATTCCTCCATGTTAATAAATATACGTCCAGTGAGTTCCTTTTGACTGCTGTCTAGTATTCCACTGCATGGTTATGTCACAATCAATTCATTCTGCTATTAGAGGGCATTCATTAGGTTGCTGATTTTTCATGACAACGTGGAAATAAGCATCTTAGTGTTTGTCACATAAATAGTTCTCTAGAGCTATAGCTTTCAAACTGGGGTACATCCTTTGCAAGTCTGCAAAATATTTCCAGGCATGTGCAGGTCTAGACCACGGTTGTTCTAAGGATGAGCTGATGAAGAAGGCGCTGGCTCTCCTTTCCTACCTTCCTTCTGCAGCTACCCTTCTCCCATGTGATGAAGGAACACATATCTTTCATCTTTCTGATTTTACTCTAAGGCATCACGTTAAGGGGTACTAACCTCTGGAGCCCCAAAGAGGCCATTTGAAATATTGGCATCATTGCTGAGAACGTGAATAACTGACCGTTTTCAACCAAATTGCTTATCTAAAATATTTTTGATGATAGACCAGTGATGTTGTTGTTTTGGTCCTATAAGCGCAAGAGTTCCAAGAATAAGTGGCATAGTTATAACACAACTCTTCTTCTTCCCACCTACTTATTTATGTGAAAAACATTTTTTTTAGCACTCATGTTTATAAAAATGAAAAACAGGAATAGAAGTTATGCTGGACCTTACTTATTTCAGATGGGGAGCAGCTGAGCAGCAACCAGTGGCATGGATGTGCAAGTGGGGATCTGGGTGCCAGAGATGGGGAGGCCCTAAGAGCCAGTGAGTGTGCCGGGCAGCGGCGAGCCCGTGTGTCCCTGGGGATCACAGGAGTAGCATGAGGCTGGCTTCCAGGGTGGGCAGTGGAAGGGCATGCACCAGGGCCACCAGGAGGTTCTCAAAGCAGGTGGGCTGTGCAGCAGCTCGTGTCTACGTCAGGAAGGTTGAAGAAGGTGAGGCTGGGGTTGCAAAGTCGCGGAGGGACAGTGTCTGGGGCATGGCCTGGGGCAGGTGCCATCGCGAGTCCTCTTGCCCAGGCTGCCGACCTTGGCCTGCCCTGGGAACTACAGCAGAGCCTCTGCCCCGTGGTCCCAAACACGCGCTGACGTTAAAGGTGCACTACCTAAGGGCATTCTGTTGTTGGGGAGCATATATTGAAGGGTGCACTCAGAGGCGAGGCTGATACCTGACATAATATGAGTTCAAGGAGGAAGATGAATGATGTAAAATTGCCTAATGACCAAGAGCTTGCTGCATATTTTAAAAGGATGGATGAGCTGGCTTGGGAAGCCAGTGGCCCCGGTTCGGGTCCCACATATGAGGGCCAGTGATACTGCCCTCAAAAACAAACAAACAAAAAAAATAAAACACAATTAAATGGATGGATGATAGCAGGTACCAAGTTACTATGGCATTTAGATCCCTTTTTTTTAAAGATGTTTATAATTCATTTTAAACTTACTATTTATTAAATTTGTTAAGATTATGACAACATTGTATTTAGCTTACACTGTGCAAAGGAATATATGGTTTTTCAAAATTCCTTTACGATATTTAGGGACTATAAGAACAAAAAGATTGAAGACATGGTGTTAAGAAAATACATCTAGAAGTGAGATTGCTGGGTCACAGGGGACAAGCAACTTGAACTTTACAAGATATTGCAAATTTGCTCTCTAAAGCGGATCTACCAATTCAAGTTCCACCTGTCAGTGCTTCCCTCTTCCTTGCCAAAACTTGATATTATCTTGCCCTCATTTTTTTTGTCTTTCAGAAAGGATGATTCAAGTGCCCTGAAAATTTATTCACAATATACCTTCCATTTTCTTTCCACAACCAGCAGCCAAGTTAGGCAGAGGTTGTTCCAGAGTGATGACCCTCCAGGCTACCTGAATTTTGGGGTGGCTGGGGGCCCGGGATGGTGGCCTCGTGATGCTTTTAGTCTCTTCGTGGAGAGCAGCTGGCGTGGAGCGGGTTCTGAAGTGTGCCCTGAATAGAGCAAACTCAAGCACTCGTTACTCCCCAGCAGCGCTCACTGCTCATCAGGCACAAGGGGGTAGTCTGTGAAGCTGGGAGGGTAGTGCCAAGTGTCCAAAGGGGAGGTAGGAAAGCCCCAGTGTGACACCCCAGATGTATCTGGTTGGCAGCTAGCTGGAGGTGGGAGGTGGGTGCCGTGTAGGCTAATTGCCTTCACATAAATCACATAAATTATCTGTTGGTGGCTGACCTGTATTCTCTGAGGTGGCTGTACTAGTGGCAGGGTTATGTATGGGAGACTACAAATTAGAGCTGCATCGTTATTCTGAAATACTTGTAATGAAAAAACTTACTTGAAATTCATTCACATTACAAGAAACCTCAACATTACACTTACTATTACATTTAGAGTAGATTTCTTTTTTCTTTTTAACTTTATTGGGGAACAATGTTTTTTTCCAGGACCCATCAGATCCGAGTCAAGTTGTTGTCCTTCAATCTTAGTTGTGGAGGGCGCAGCCCAGCTCCAAGTTCAGTTGCTGTTTTCAATCTAGTTGCGGGGGCGCAGCCCACCATCCCATATGGGAGTTGAACAGACAACCTTATTCAGAAGCACACGCTCTAACCAACTGAGCCATCTGGCCGCCCACTGGCCACTGAGCCACTGGTAGCTCATTGTCTTCAAGGCCCATGTGGGAATCAAACTGGCAACCCTGTTGCTCAGAGTATGCGCTCTAACCAACTGAGTCACCCGGCCGCACCGAGAACTAAATTTCTTAAGTATAGTTTCAGCTGTGTAAGTTTTTGAATGGTTGTGGAAAAAAGTTAAAAATTGTCACTTATTTGTGTGGTGTTTCTCACTGGTGGGAATATTAGTTTTTAAGAAGTTATCAGTTGAAACATTTGACAAAACTTTATTTGAAAGTTTTATCCAAATTCAATATTTATGTCTCCACATCCTCTGCATTATATTTTTCTCATTACATGATGACTTTTGTTTTGGTGCCGGTTCCTTCCAGTTTATAACATTTTGCTGTACAATATTTTCTATTTGTGCCAGACATGGAAAAGTTTGGAAAGCACTGATATAGACAATGTGGTGTGGTCACTGCATTTTCCCACCTTCTTTTTTTTTTTTTTTTTTTTAGCTGAGCCATTGGCAACTCAGCTTGGGCTGGCATCGAACCGCCGTTGCTCAGAGCTCAGCTTACAGTCTTGAGGGAGCTCTTAACCAACTGAGCCACTTGGCCAGCCCTTCCCACCTTCTTTCTTAAGTGTGACTTAGCACCATTTTATGTATTGGCATCAGAAAGGTCCAGTCTGATTCATGCTGTAAGCCCCAAGCAATTTAGTTTCAGAATCTATGTGTTCAGCTACAAGCATACTGTCCTTCCCGGGCCCTGCTCCACTGAACTTTTTAATTCCTAGGATGGTGGGGGAAATGGGAAAGCAATTTTAGACAAGTAAATGTCATATAGTTTAGTAAGCTGTTTTGAAAATATTTTATTTAATACATTTGTTCAAAGATGATCTGGTAGAAGTCTATAAGCTGTTAAGCTAACAAGGGGTGAAACTTTTGATGAAGAATCAGTTTGAGATAACCAAGTCTAATCCCTCCTTGCACAGATGAAGAAACAAGCTCAAGGAAGAGCCTGTGCTCATGAAGCATTTGTCAGAGTGTACAGCAGAGAACAAGTCAAGCCTCCCAGGGTAGTGCTTTACTATACCTTTCATTTGTCTGCTACTCATGTTTATAAATAGGGTTTTTCATACATTGTGGATTCCATTTTGGTATTATTTATTTATTTATTTATTTATTTTTAAAGATTTTTTTATTGGGGATTTGGGGGAGGGGAAGAGCGTTGGGGAATCGGGGAATGGGAACAGACAAGTTGCTGTCCTTTGTTCTTCAATCTAGTTGTGGAGGACATTGCTTCACTGGCCCATGTTGGCATTGTCATTGCGCTCTTCCCGGTTGAGGCAGATCGGTCGCCGGCCTCTGGATGTCGCTCATCGCGGCTCACGCTGGCTGCCGGCCACTCACTGTAGCCTATGGCAGCCCACTGCAGCAGGGGCTGCAGCCTACACCATCGCAGGGGCTCACACAGCCCAGCTCCAGGTGGAGCTGTTGTTGGCTGTAGAGGGCAGTGTCACTGGCCCTCATATGTGGGATCCGAACCGGGGCCGCTGGCATCCCCAAACCAGCTCTTAACCAATGCGCCACTCAGCCGGCCCCATTTTGGTATTTTAAATACATACACATGTTGATCCAGTTAAAGAAATTGGATGTGTCTACTAAGGAAGCACAGGTCTGATGACAGTTGTTTGTGAGCACCAGATTATTCCAAGGTGAGGAATGATTAGGGAAGGAAAGATGGAAGAAGGAAAAAAAGCCATTTTCTTTTACATTAATGATAGCTATTTGTCTCAATAACCAAGAATGGAGATTTCAAAGCCAAATTAAAAGAAGATAGGGGTTTGTGAACTATTTAATACTGGCATATTTAAGTATTTTTGCATCCCGCATAGGCATTTTTAAAAATAAGTTCTTATAGTCTATAAATTAAGTTTTGTCACATCAGTAATGTATTCTAAATGCATAATACACTTGGATTTTGTGCTAACCAGTCTTGTTTGCTTTTAAACTTGTATTTTGCCAAAGTGAGTTAAAAAAATTAAAACTTCCAAACTATTCAACCTAAGACTTTTTATGATATATTCTCAAATTGAAGCTTTGCTGCCCAGATTACAATAGGAGCTAACATATAATTATACACAATATAAGGATTATTGCAGTTTATTTAACACTAAAAGTTTTCATGCTTCATATACAATAAAATATATTTCAATGATCACTTTTTAATGCTTTATTCATTGATTAAAAGAATATACATTTAACATAAACCATAGAACATCAGCCACCAGGTCAAACATTCAGCTGGTTTCCTTACAGTTTCTGTCAGGAGTTATTTTATCTGATCACGTTTATAAGATAAAAATCTCACCACATCTGGCATTTACACACACTGTGCCAGTGGATTCACACTACTGATGTACATATAAAATCCGCATGGTATGTGCTCACTGGAGACAAAACAGTGCACACCTGTCAAAAGGTCATTTTAATATAAGATGGTAAAACCATTTGTAAAACACATATAAACTTTTTCCATAAATAGAATCATATCTGGACATCTGTTGCATAAATTGTGTTTCCAAAGCTTACAATAGAGCAGCCAGGTCTCAGCACTGCTGGGCACCCACGTTGGCTACTTACTTTATTATTGCAGACTGTCCTTTAACATTAAATGCACAACATTCGTACCACTTAAAACTGGGGTCCGGTGGAAGTCTCACAGAGACCACGTCTGTACCGCGGTTGCCCTGAAACAGTTAAATCGGCTTTTAAAGCCTCTCAGATATAACAAGGTTTTAAAACATACTTCATGGAATGTTCTTCATGTATCATAGCAGCTCATACCCGTGATAGAACAAGCTTTCAGTTTTTCCTTTCTTCCTTTACATTCACTATTCACAGTGAAACAGGTGCATGTTTTTTTTTTTTTGTTTTTTTTTTTTTGTTTTGTTTTGTTTTTCAGAGTTCTGAGGTTGCTGACTGAGCCACAGCACAGCTGTGTACCACAGGTCGAAATTCGACCTTAAAATTACAATCTAGCAGTATCTGGCTGGCCCGAGTGGGCCGGCCCCTGCCAGCATGTGGGCACTTCTTCAGTTAAGTCTATTCTTTGGCAGCTGACACGCGCGCTGACAGAGAAAAATCCAGTGACTTGTTGCTAGGGATTTCACGACTAATGTTTGTTTGCAAGCATATGTGTTTACAACTATGGGTTTTGATTTCCTCTTAGGAGGTTTTACCCTGGGATATAGTTTCTTTCTTCCTCCACTATTTGAAATTTGGGCTAATAAGCTAACTTGAACGTATAATGTTACTGATGAATAAAATTATGTCAGATATAGCATTAAAAAAAAAAATCCAACAATTTGAATATTCATGTTTATGTAAATGCATTTTAAAAAGGGTTAAGCAATATTCTAACCTAGTTCTACACAAAATTCAAAATGGGAATTGGTGATATCAATTTTATATCTGTAATGAAGGTTAAAGTCTTGGCTTTTTTGTTAAAGATAATTCATTTGGGATATTATCCTCCCTTCCATTTCAAATAAAAATTAATGAAATGCTATTAGAATGCATGAATGCAGTGCATTGCATACAAATCCACCAGGCTATGGATATATATCTATGTATGTATAAAAATATTTTGGCTCCTGAGTTCTGAACTCTGACACACAAAGGATAGAAATATCAAAAAGGCAGAGTAACTCAGTGAAAATAACGTTAGCCAGCAACCTCAGACAGCCTTCAGTTGTATATTCTTAAGGTTTAGTAACAAGTCCATTAACCGTGAAAACCCTATACATCGTCACTTTGAACTTCTAAACCAATACCCGACTACGTTCTTTGATCAAGAAGTAGAATATACACATATAATTCTATGAAGCTAATACTGATTACACACAGCACAAAGGGATTAATTCACACTACTGAAAAAAACATAATAGGACTCTACTTGCATATGTAACCACAGGAATTGTACATTTAAAAACAAGCTAAATGTCTTCGCTGAAGCTTTGCATCTCTCTGTAAAAGTGACGATTTGGTTCAGTGAAGACACTGAGTGATTCGATGTCCATGACTGCGTGCCAAGGTTGTCCCAGGCCCAGGGATACCTGCTCAATAAGGTTATGCACTGGATCCACATCCTGGTCGGCCAGTTCACCTTGGTCAAAATCAATGCTTTCTTCAGTGACTTCAAGTACTTTTAGATCAGAGCCACGAAGACGAGCAATGGCAATGAGGTTGTGTGCCCATACTGTGTAACCTGGAAAATAAGCAAAGACAAGCACTGTCATTTCCTTGCATTACTATTTTATCTATTTGGGAAGTCTTTTCCACAAATTTTATCTCAATTACCATTTCGGCCCTTTTCCTTTAAATATATATAGAGACTGGAAAAGCAAGTATGACTGTTCAGCCAGAAAAAAAAAACTAGAAGTTTAATTTTGTCTCCAAGAACATCACCATAGGTTGGTGAACTGGAAGGTGGTAATCCTATTCTGATATCACTGCATTTAGTAAAATCAAAGACATCTGAAATATAATTTTAGTATAAAGTATAATATGTAGCTTTGGATAGTGATGTATTGTAAAGAAAATTTTTTATTTAATATCATTAACAATACATAGTAAATTGGTGATTTTTCATTAGTGAAAAATCATTCATAGTTCAAAGTTATGAAATGACACTTTAAACTTTAAAGATAAATTGTTAATTGTCAGTAGCAAATATGTAAAGTGTAAAACAGTCATGGGAATGATAGGTACTAACTTCAGTATCTATTACCTCTGGGAAGGAATAAAGGGAATGGATGGAGGGGCTTTAGCTATATCTAACACCTTATTTCTTTCTTTCTTTTTTTTTTTAAGGGCAGTGTCACTGGCCCTCATAGTGGGACCCGAACTGGGGCCACTGGCTTCCGAAGCCAGCGCTTAACCACCGCGCCCCTCGGCCGGCCCTCACCTTATTTCTTAAGAGAAGAAAAAGGCTTTAAAAAGACTGGGTTAAATTAACTTTTGAATAACTTGACATTTCTTTATCCTTACAAAATCCTCATTTTCCTTCTTAACTTCAGTATTGGCCTAGTCTTTGCTACTACCTGGCTGATCAAGATATAAAGCGAAACTTGAAAAGCAAGACACCAGTGTAGGTTAAAAAAGTAATTTCAAAAATAATGAAACATGGCTAATAGAGTTTAAGATGTTCATAGAGACGTTCTATTTTGTATCTTGTAAATGTCTTATAAATAACAAAAAAGGAAGTAAAATGTTCTTCTAATTTGTCAGAATAGCAACTCTCTCTGCAAATAAGAATAGTTTGCCTTACGATGAAAAGCCCCAGGAACAGCCGGTTAGCTCATGTGGTTAGAGTGCAGGGAACTGTGTTCATAACACCAAGGTTGCCGGTTCAATTCCCACATGGGCCACTGAAGTGCACCCTCTACAACTAGATTGAAACAACTGCTTGACTTGGAGCTGATGGGTCCTGGAGAAACACATTATTCTCCCCAGTAATCCCCAATAAAAATATTAAAAAAAAAAAAATTAAAGGCCTCAGTAAGAAATAAGCATATGCCCGATAAATGGAACCACCATTAGAAAAATGTCATACAAATTAATATGTTGACACCTAGAATCTAGAAGATGAGGCAGCGAACATGAAAGAGGTCATATGTTCTCTTTTTTCTGTGTTATGTTTTTGTTTTGTTTTTTTCTTTTTAGAGGGCAGTGTCACTGGCTCTCATATGTGGGATCTGAACCAGGGCTGCTGGCGTCCCAAGCCAGCTCCCAACCACCGCGCCACTCAGCCGGCCCTGTGTTATGTTTTTAAGAGATCTGTGATTAGGGGAAATAGATCTACTGTAGGTAAATTAATATGTGTGTTTTCTTAGATAAGTTTTTGTGAAATGTCATCAATCATATAGTGGAAGAAAAAGTAACGGGGAACTCTAAGCAGAATACTTGGGGTAGAAATATGAACTTTCCACTTGTAAGAAGTATATCTTATAGATCTTAAAAAGTATAAAAATCTGCATTTCAATTTGTTATAAGATTTCTTGACACTGTAAGTGCCAGTGCAATCTTTTTATTAGCATAAAACATTTTAGGTGTAATATTAATATCAAATTATAGTGAACAAAAATCACCTACCGTGAATGGCCAGAAGACAGAGCTTTGTGCACCTCCACGCCAATAAAACCAACGGATCTTCGTTTCTGTTGTCACTAAGATCTGGAAAACCAGAAGTGTCAATCACATCATTCATTAATATAAAATGAGTGAGGAACTTGTCATACTGCCTGGATATGAGATCAACAATAGCCCCCGAAACACAAGTGATGTAGCTGTCAAAATGAATCCTCTCTAGTGGTATACTGGGTTTCAGAATCTTTAACATATCTTCACTCTTGATGTCAAAAGCCATTATGTAGACCCGAAGGCTGGTGCTCTTTCGTGACAAGGCTTTCCAATGCTCATCATTTGGCATATTGTCCAGAGACTTGTGCATCACAGAAACATTGTGGACCAGGAGAGAGAGTCGCTGCAAAGGCACATGGTTGCTGTCAGTTAAGACTCTTGCCATCTCAGCTGTAAAGTCACAGAAATCCAGGGCAAGTGAGCGCAGATTCACAAATCGCTCCAGCTCCACTGCAGTGATAAGGGTGCTGCTACCAGGAATATTGTTGTCCAGTAAACTCAGGTGCTCCATGGTGTTGGCGATAGAGTTTGAGAGAGATGATAGTGATGTTGGGGTTACTATTTCCAGCATAAACCCACAGGACAGCCATTTCAGTTGCCTACTATTACTCAATATTTCTTCAAACAGCTGCTGAATTCTGCAAGGAAAACACATGCCACAAAGATCCTGTTAACATTCAGCTCTAATCTTTTAACACCGCCTTTTGAAAACAGACAATGAAATGGCATGCAGTGTGGAGATCTATTTTCTCTCAGTTAATTTCTAACCAACCCACAAGTATTATTATCATAAATACCATTAAATTCACACTTAAATATGAATAAGATACATTAAGCTTACAGACAAATTAAACATATAGATGTATTGAACATATAGAAATATGTTCTCCATCCAAGAAAAGCAGTATTTACACTCGTATGGTAGAAAAAACTGCTGATATACAACTTATGTTATAGCAAAGGCAAATAGAGAAATAACAGTTTAAAAAGCAGTAGTTACCCAGAAAATTCTTTGATATTTGTCTTAAATATTTATGACACGGAATGGCATATATTGATAAGTTAAGACATTTCCAGGACGTAAGTTCTTTTTAGAAAAAAAATCATTAGTCTTCTGACTGTATCTTACAGTTTCTCAGAGAAAACTAAAATTATTATTATTTTTTTTGAGGGCAGTGTCACTGGCCCTCATATGTGGGACCTGAACCGGGGCCGCTGGCTTAACCACCATGCCACTTGGCTGGCCCTAAAATTATTAATATAAGCCCTTTTCCATGAGCTATATAACTTACTGCTTAATTTTTTTGCCATCAGGATCCACCTTGCTGAGGTATGTATTTGACAGATTTCCTTGCTGTTGTAGAACGCTTATGTCTCCAAAGAGGCTAAACTTCTGGAGGTTCCTATAGGAAAAATAATTTTAAATGATTGTCTAAGTAATTAATATACAAAAATACAAATATTAAAAATAAAAATACGCAGAAGGGATATTCTAGAAAAATTTCTACCTTATAACTCACTTAGAATCCAATTAAATACTTTCAGATTGCTTTCTACATACAATGAAAAGCAACATGATACAGAAGAAACAGCATATGCTTTAAAGAATGAGGACTAGGATTTAACAATTAGTTCAGGAACTGAATATTTTAATGACTATGGAAAAGTCTTTTAATGTCCCTGAGACTTAATTCTTTATCAGTAATAATAATATCTACCTTAAAAGGTTTAGGTTTGAATAAATAACAAAAATGACATGTGAAAAACTGTGCAAGCTCTAAATTTTATACAGATGTTAATTATAATATAAATATTTCCCAAACCAGTTAATTTAGTCAACATGTTAAATGCTCAAGGGTGGGACATTGCCCTGAAGATATCTTCTTAGTGAGAAATATTCTTTGACTAAAATCTAGAGAAACTTCCCCAGTTTTATGATCAAATATATAGTTTATGATCAAGCGAGAAAAAACTATGTAAAAATCTTTCAGTTTTGGCTAACTTTAGCTACAAAATACATACTTTGCTAATATTAAAATTCTACAGTAAAGGAAAAAACTAGCAACTGGATACAGATAAAAAAGCTTAAATGCCAATAATAACCAAATAGTGATTCCACTTAAAACTGAGGATACCTTAAATAAGAAATGTATATCATAACAGTGATAAAAGATTTAAGTAAATAAAAATAACATTTCTTAATAGTATGCCACAATTTCCTAAATTAATAACCTTAGTTTCACTAAAAAGCCTGATGAGTCTAAAATTTTGACTGAATAATCATTATTAATGTCCACAACATGCAACTGCTCAAAAGGCATGTAACAAAAACATATTGTAAAAACACAGTTGGTTAGAAAGCTTTTTTCACCTTAATTCTTCAAATTAATTTAGCTCCGTTCTTATGGTAATATTAATAGGATACAATCTACTTATTAGTCCCTTTGCAAATCCTAAAATATGTTGTAAAAGAGCACAAAATCATAAACTGTTTGATAATCAATGTTTCTAAAATATGCAAAACCCATACTATTGCCAGAACAGAATGAATTTCAACTTAATTGAATTCCTCTTTAATCCAATTTTTTTTTTTTAAGAGGGCAGTCATTGGCCCTCATAAGTGGGATCCAAATCGGGGCTGCTGGCTTCCCAAGTCAGCCCCCAACCACCGCGCCACTCAGCGAGCCCAAATCCTATTTTAAAAAGTCATCAGTTCCAGATCCAGAGCTAAATCAGATCATTAAGTACTTCTTACTTAGAAACTTAGCCTACAGATTCTTCTCTTACACTTTGCTTATTCAATTATTAAAATATGCATTGTGTACCAATGATGTGAAAAGTCATGGCGGTTACATTTCAAGTGTACATGAGTTTAGACTCTTAGAGTGGAAAAAAAGACTCATTTTTCTAAAATTTGGTTGCGACTAAGGAGTTATTGATAACTTTGTTAGACGTATTAATGGCATTGTGGTTATATATAAGACTGTCCAGGGCAGGCCGAGTAGCTCAATTGGTTAAGAGTTAACTTAAAACAGCACGAGCTCTGAGCAACAGGGCCACTGGTTCGATTCCCACATGGTCCAGTGAGCTGCACCTGAGCTGCCAACAGGTGGCAGGATGGCTCAGCTGGTGAGAGCACGTGCTCCTGACAACAAGATTGCCTGTTTGATGGTGGGCTACACCCACTGCAACTAAGACTGAACCCAGCGCCTTGAGCTGAGCTGCTGCCCAGATGGCTCAGTGGATAAAACATGTGCTTTTAACAACAAGGCTACTGGTTCGACTCCTGCATGGGATGGTGGCTATACCCACCCACAACTAATTGAATAAAGCACCTTAAGCTGAGCGGCTTGACTGGACTTGGAGCTGAGCTTGCTGCGCCTTCCACAACTAAGATTGAAGGACAACAACTTGACTGTTCCCCTCCCCAAATTCCCCAATAAAATCTTTAAAAAAAAAAAAGTTAAAACCTTTCATAACGCTGTAAAGTAGCTCATAAAATGCAACTTTTCCTTTTCTAAACTGATAAAAGCTAAAATAATCTACATTATTGCATGGAATTCTTTCAGGTCAATTCTTTTTAGTTCATGTTCACTATCAAGCGTGTTTTCATCACCTAACACTTCTGATACCATATTTCCTGTCACAAATGCTAATGAATGACCACAGCAAAATCAAACTCACAAACACAAACTCTTTAGAGAAATGTTCTCCAACAGTGCTTTCTGCCCTGATGGAAACGCTGTAGCCTATGGTGTCCAATATGGTGGCCACTAGCCACATACGGCTACAGAGCACTTGAAGTGTGGCTATATGACTAACTAAATTTTTAATTTTACTTAAAATTTAAATAGCTATATGTGGCTAGTGGCTATCATATTGGACAGCTCAGATTTAGAGATCAGAAGTAAGTCACCAGCTTATAAAAGTATGCCTTCTAGCTTAGATCTGTAACTAAAAGCGATTTCTTAGAATCTGCTTTACAAATTTACTTCATTATCATAGCAGAATTACTATCATCCTCAAATCCCAGGCGTTGCACAGAAAACACTTTTTAAAATACGGCTGATGTTTAAAATTGCTATTTAACATACTATTAAAAGATAATTTTAACAGTACTAAGGACAAAACTGAGTGGTCTAACAGAGAAATGATGACAAATATTTGATTCTTCCTTTTCTTTATCTACATCCAAACAGCAAGTTCTCTTGGCTCAACTTCCAAAATATATCCCAAATCCACCCAGTGTTTTTCATCTCCACTATCTCCATCATCTCTTGCCTAGATTAACACAACAGTTTCGCAACCAGTCTCCCCGCTACCTCTTGCTCCCTCTTATAATTGGATTCATTACACAGCAACCAGAGTGACTGTCTTAAAATGCAAATTAGATCATATTACTCTTCTCCTTAAAAGTTTTTCAATGACTTCTTCTATTCTTAGAATAGTCTAAATTTCATTCCTAAGCACACATACCCCATTCTTTCCTCCCTCTACATCTCAGAGCTCATCAGGACATTATTCTTATCCTTATTCACATGATCCTGCCATACTTTTTCTTATTGCTCCAACAGCCAAAATTTTGTCGGCCTAAGCACTTGGCGCTTACCGTTTTTTTTTTTTTCTTTGTTGTTTTCTTTTCCTCTTTTTTAGCTGAGCCATCCTGCCACCTGTTGGCAGCCCAGCGGCAGCTTAGCTCGAGCCAGGTATCGAACTGGTGACCCTGTTGCTCAAGAGCTCACACTCTTTTTTTTAAATAATTTTTTTTATTAGTTTCAGGTGTACAACACAATGCAATAGTTATACTCTTTACCCCCCAAAGTGAAAACACCCTCCCCAGTTTGCCACCCCACTCCCCCCATATCATACATATCCATCACAACTCCCCTGACTCCCCTCCACAGTATACTCCACATCCCGTGACCATCCACATATTCAGTTGCAGTTGGCATACAATACTATACAACATCAGCATCAGGTGTACAGTGCAGTGATCAAGCCTCTACTCCATCCATGAAGTGGTCTCCCTAACAAGACATGTGACTATCTGACACACCACAAAATTTTTACAACATTATTATATTCCCTGAACTGTGTTTCATATCCCTGTGGCAATATCGTAGTTGTCTATTTATGCTGTCTAATCCCTTCCCCTTCCCCCCCAACCCCATCCCCCTCCTAACTAGCAACCCTGTTTTTCCTCTACATCTACGAGTCTGTTTACTTTGATCGTTCACTCAGCTCTTCAGACTCCACACACAAGTGAGATCACATGGTACCTGTCCTTCTCCGACTGACTTATTTCTTGCAACGTAATAGTCTCTTCACAACATTGTCAATTACATTCCCAGAACTGCCCCCATATCCCTGCGGCAACATTGTAGTCCCACATACACTGTCCAAAACCTTCCCCCTCTCCCTCTTCCCCACTCCCTCCCAGCCAGCAACCATCAGTTTTTCCTTTATATCTGCTTGATACGACTTCAGTCTTCTTAAATTGTCTCTCTGGGTTAGCTTGTTTACCCGTTTGTTTAAAAAAGCCCTTTTAACATTTCTTGCAATGCTGGCTTGGTGGTAATGAATTCCTTAAGCTTATTCTTTTCTGAGAAGCTCTTTATTTCCCCTTCAATTTTAAGTGATAGCCGTGCTGGGTAGAGCAATCTTGGTTGTAGGCCTTTATTTTGTGTACTTTGAATATCTCCTGCCACTCCCTTCTGGCCTGCAGAGTTTCTGTAGATAAGTCAGCTGTTAGTCTAACAGGAGTTCCTTTGTATGTAACCTGCTGTCTTTCTCTTGCAGCCTCTAGGATTCTGTCTCTGTCTTTAACCTTTGCCATTTTAACTATGATGTGTCTTGGTGTGGAGCTGTTTGGGTTCAGCTTGTTTGGAACCCTCTGCACTTCCTGGGCATGTATGTTGATTTCCTTCACCAGGGTAGGGAAGTTTTCAGTCACTATTTGTTCAAATACATTCTTGACCCCTTGCTTCTTCTCTTCTCCTTCTGGTATCCATATGATTCGAGAGTGGTTGCGCATCACCTTGTCCCATGGGCTCTTAAACTATTTTCATTGTGTTTTATTCTTTGGTCTTTTTGCTGTGCCAACTGGGTGAGTTCTGCTATTTTATCTTCCAAATCGCTGATCCGCTCCTCTGCTTCATCTACTCTACTGGTGATTCCTTCGAGTGTGTTCTTCATTTCAGTTATTGTATTCTTTAGTTCTAACAGGTTGTTTTTTATGGTTTCCCTATCCTTCTTTATGTCCTCGCTAAGTTCCTTAAACATTCTTATCATCAGTGTTCTAAACTGTGTCTCTGAAAGGTTGGATCCCTCTGTTTCATTTGGTTCCATTTCTGGAGGTTTCTTCTGATCTTTTACTTGTGACATGTTTCTTTGTTTCCCCATTCTGGCTGTCGCTCTGGGATTGCTTTGATGTATTAGATAGATCACCAGGAGAGCCTTGGCTGGATCATGCAGGCACACAGCTCATGGCCCAACACTCCCAGGAAAACTCCCAGTCTCAGCCTGTCCCAATCAGCCGCTCGCAGGTCAGGCCGAGCAGCCCGACAACCAATCACCAGCCTGGCAACTCTGCAAGCGCAGTGCGGAGAGCGGGGACCCAAGGCGGCTTGCGCACTCCCATGTCTCAGTGAGCAGCCTGTTGGAGCCAGAGCACACCCATCAGGCGTTTCCCTGGCAATGCAGCACAAGCCGTGCGGAGGGTGGGGATCTGAGGCTGCTCGCACTCCCGGGTCTCAGTGAGCAGCCTGTTGGAGCTGGAGGGCACCCGCCCAGCGTTTCCCTGGCAACGCAGTATAAGCCGGGCAGAGGGTGGGGATCCAAGGCTGCAGGCGTGCGCACGCACACACGTACTTCTGCGCCAATTCCACCAGACCAATTAGGTCTTGGACCTGATCCTTTGTGGGAGGGCCCAAGCTCGACAAAATGGCGACCTCCCTACACTTCTCGCATGCAGGCCACACACCACGGGAATAACAGTCCAAAAACCTCCAGCTTTTGCACCAAAGGTGCCCAGTTCAGTCCGTCCCCGCAGGCTCCCGGCTCACACAGCCACTCCCTCCACCAGGAACCAGGTAAGTGCTCACCAGCGAGCAAGCCCGGGCGCCAGCCCCACTGATTCTCCGGCTGCTCTTAGCCTCACCGAGCTGAGCAAAGAGAGTCCTTACTAATTTCCTGCCAGCTATCTTAGAACTTCTCTTCCCGGCAAAGGAGCTCTGGGCTGGTGAGCTTGGGGTGCGGCCAGAGGGTCTCTCCCCCAACCGGAGAAGCCTCTCCACAGCTGGGACCTCCCTCACGGGGTTTGCCCTCTCTCGTCTCCGCCCGTCCTACCAGACCCGACGCGGCTTCCTCTTTAAGTTCTTTGTTTAGTGGTTCTGTTCCTCCAGTGTTCCGGGGACGTCCAGGGTTGAATGCTGTATAATTTGCTTGTAATTTTGGTGTGATCCTGGGAGGCAGTTAGCACAGCGTCTGTCTATTGCGCCATTTTACCGGAAGTCAAGAGCTCACACTCTTGAGTGAGCTCTTAACCAACTGAGCCACTCAGCCGGCCCCTGCTTACCGTTTTTTTCCTGTAAGGAATGCTAGTTGTTCAGGTCTTCAGATGGGCAGCTCTTGTCATTTGTGTTGCAGTTCAAGTGTCTTTTTCTGAAGATTTTCCCTCACCACTCTATCTAATATTGCCACCTAGTCAGTATTACACAGCCCTCTTTTCCGATTTTCTTTTATTTTCACAACCTAAATATACTTTCGTTCATTTGTCTTTTTGTCTGCCTTTCTCCTCTACAATGCTGACTCCATGGGAACACGAGGTTGTCTTCACTGCTTGGCACAGTAGGCTCTCAATATTTAGAGGGGGAAAAAATGTTTTTATAACTATAATCTTAGGTCCTATATCAATTGATCAAATTGGGTGAGCTCTTCCAAGGCAGCTTCAGACCTAACACATTAAAATTGAAATAATTTAATCACCTCACTCAAAAGCTGCTTGACAGCTTCATTTAAGTCAGAAAAATAACATTTCAATCTGACAATCTTCTGTTGAGTTTTACTTCCTGTCCTCCCATCTATCAGTTCTCAATCATTCTAAGACTGTATCTATGGGGTAGAGAGAACCCTAATTCCTCTCAGCAACCCCCGCAGAAAGTTAGTTTCTTTAGAAGGTTAGAGGTGATCCCTTCTTAAAGAACTTGAAGCTATCCCTATGGAACCACTTTAATTTGTCAATTTTAAGACAAGGAGTCTGTTGAGTATGCAATGCTCACCTCTCACTTCTCTATGGGCAACTACTTCTTGGTAGTGTAGACTGGTCAGGGGTCTTATATATATTAATATATTTATTCTGTAAATGGGCTTCATTAAGCAAATAAAAAGTAAGCTCAAGGGCCAGTCACATGGCTCAGCTGGTGAGAGTGCGTGCTCTTAACAATAAGGCTGCTGGTTCGACTCCTGCATGGGATGGTGGCTGAATAAGATTGAAGGACAGCAACTTGACTTGGAGATGATGGGTCCTGGAAAAATACAATGTTCCCCTTGCCCAATAAATTTTTTTTTTTTAAAGTAAGCTCTAAAAAGTAAACTGCTATTATTACATGTATTAAACTATGTGGGGGAGAAATATTCAAGAAAAACAAGGCTGATGATTGTTTGTGATACAACTTTCAAGGCATTTCCTACCAATTTAGATAGAAATGAGAAACATCCAAATAATTTTCAACCGATTTTAAGATATATTTTAAAATGGCATCCTCAGTTATTGGGTCTTGGTACACAGATCTTGAGAAAACAATACAAAGGTAAGGTTCCCCTTCCCTGCCTGTGTCAAATCACCAAGACCAAATCTAAGAATTATTAAAGGCCTTCTACTAGTAAGAGGGTATATAAGCTGGCAAGAGTTAAGAAATGGTCAATCTGTACATACATCTAGTTAGAATTGTAACCCAGAATTTTAAAAAGAAAGTCAAAGTAATACAAAAGTCTCACCTGTTGCAGTATTTATCTTTCTAAAAAAATACTGCCCCCAATCTAGCATTTCATCCCCAAAAAGCTTATTTAAAATATTTATATGGTCCAGAAAAGCATAAACCAGATGATGGCAATGTACCTATGCCTACTGTTTAGGAATAAGTATCTTTAATGATTGAGTCTATTAGCTGTCATCATAAATCTTGTCCATGAGCTCTCATTTTTCCTAAAGAATCTGAAATACAGTATTTCAATAGGCAGTACTCAACTTGACAACCAGATAAACTACTGAAAATGCATATCTAAATTTGTTGGTTTGAACTTGTAGGTACAATTTCTTTTAGGACAATTACAGGAGAAATTCAGCCTACTTAACCTATAATACAGTTGAATGAGTGCATACTGTGCATCTGTTCTTATTGTTCATCAAGAAGGATCCTAGCGCCCTGTAAAGCAGGGAGTTCTGCAAACCGGAGGACTGAGTAGCATTTTTGTGCCTCTGTGATCCTCATCAGCTGCCCCTAACGCCCATATCAGTAAGGTGGCTATAGTCACTCTGAGAGTACATGTACATATGAAACCCAGAAATCAAGCAAAACGAAATGCCTACTATCCTCTCAGAACAGTACCCTTGAAAATTTCCCACAATTCTAGGTTATAGTTTCAGTTCTTTTCCTGAGGAACATGAAAATAACTGGAACACACAAAATAGAGTCTGAACTGTATGAATTATATATATAAAGGGAATCAGCACAAAACCTGCAAACATAAAGCCTGTGACCTGGTAGGTTTCATACCCCCTTTTGCTACTTATAAAATGGCAGAAATTATAAAACAAAACTCCTGTAAAGTTAACTTGGAACTGTAAAGAACAATGTCAACTGTTCATTTTTCTCATTAGTGCTTAAATTTTATGTTTTTAGAAAACCAGAAAATACTAAATGAAGTTGTTTTGGGTCTTCACTGAACCTCAGTCTGTAGTTTAAGTGATTACTGAAGGAATTAAGAATAGGCTTGACCAGAGTTACCAAAATAAACAACTTGCTTTAAAACATTATGAAATTTGTTAACATTTAAAGAAAACTAGTTCCATTTATGTTTTTAACACTCACATTAATGTTTCCAATATTACGAGGATGTCTCAAGACATTTTCAAAAATAAAGGTTAACTTATTTCCAAACATAAAATTTAAAAAAACACTTTGAAATATCATTAGTAGAAATAATACATGTAATGACACTTTAATTTTAGACATTTTCAGTGAATATGCTTCCAAAGCAGCACAATACGCAGCAGCATCCTTGTAGTAAATCACAAGGAAACCTTAAAATTACGAATGATAGTGTGTTGTATTTGTATAGAAGTGATAGTTGACCCGGAAGGACAAGCATAGGGTGGCCTTATAGGCAGGTAGTCTAGGATGCTAATAAAAGTGGAAGGTATGCTTTTATTTGTTAATTATACCTCAATAAAGCAGAACAGAAAGTGTTAGGGGGAAGAAGGGAGGGAGAGAAGAATTAAACAACCAAGGGAAGATAAGATGTACTATACTACTATTTTGCCTATATAACGTTATCCATCCATCTAACCAACCACAGTTAATAAAACACTTAAAAGGAACTAGGCACTGTGCAAGACTTGTTCTGACTTAGACCAAAGGCATACATTTTTTGGATGGTTGTTCAGAAGTGCTATTGGATCCGAGAACGGAAAAATCTAACTGGTACTCACTGAATTCAACCCCACTCTCTGTCTCATCAGTGGTTAAGTGCTCACTGATTGAATCTTTTCAACTTCTGGGGTCAGTTGGCCCTGAGGAAGACTCCAACCTGGTCAAGACCAATTTACAGCCTCAAAAGGCCTCTCTTGCCACATAAAATCAAAGTAAGGGAATGGAATGATTTGGTATAAAAAGCAAGGGAACTGGAATGATTTAGCCATGCTCTAAATACAACTTGGAGCTATATGCTTATTTCCAACCCTTTTGATTCAGGCACAGATTTAAAAAATATATATATATACGGCTTAGCATTAAACCAGGACCATCTCTCAACCCTGTTCAACATAATACATGACATTCAACATATTGTATTTACTGCAAAAGTAAGGACACTGCTCTTGGAGAAAAACAATGCTGTATGAGAACGTGCACATCACTTGACACTGTTAAGTATCAGTTTCCTTTCTATCAAATAGGATAATAGCCATCCTGCCTAACTCACAGGGTCAAATAAGAGTGAATATCAAAGTACTTGTAAACTACTAAACTATTAATACTATGTACATTGCTCCTTTTTGACCTTTTGAACTTTCTTCCAACTCATGGTTTAATTGTAAGGTTAGAATATCCAGATACAGAAAATCACAATTAATAGGATTTTGGAGACAGCAATCGAGAAGTAAAGGGAAATACTGATTAGGATAATAGGTCAGAACATAGGAAATTAATCCCAGGATTACAGTACAGTCCTGATGCAAAACCAGGACAGTAACGTGCTTGTCCTTTGCAGACACCGGCCAGTTCGCCCAACAAGCGCAACCACCACGCTGTACTGTGTGCGCCACTTTTAGGTGAATCACTGTGGGCAAGTTGATTCTGGAGGTGCAAAGGATTGGGACTTCCAACCCCGATGCTGAGGCTCTTCCCTAATCGCTAGGTTTAACAAGCACTCCTCCTACTCCTTGTGCCTGGCCCAGTTAATCAAAACTATTCCGGGTAAGAAAATGGCTGTCAGGGTTTCTTTTAGGGAGGATCTTGTAACTATGAGACACCAGTGGCATACCTACTCCACGAGCTATCTATTTTGAACGAACAGTTTCAGAGTCAGAAAAACCGAAATTATGTTTTGTTTCTCCCAAGCCTCACAGGTCTGTCTCATCGTGCGAGCTTCAGCTCTCTCATCTGTAAAATGAAGAAGGACGGCGCCTGTCAGCTCCATCGCACCGCCACCGAGAGGATGAATGAGAGCGTCTGGAAGGCGCCAGGAATGATGTCTGATAAACACCGAGCACATCACGGTTTTTAAAGTATTTTGATGAGTCCCGTTATGCCCTCCCGCCTCCAAGAAATCGCCGACTTAGAACTGACACCCCCAGTCACCCAAGCCAGCAAGGCTGAAGCCGGCCGGGCGTATCCGCAACTGAATCTATTTCGGGGTGAGAGGAAGGAGGCGACACTGAGCCCCGGGAGGGGGAGGGAGAAAAGGAGAGTGGATGGAAGGACCAAGAGGCGCCTACCTGTTGTTCCGGATGCTGACCAGCACGCACAGTACCAGCTCCAAGTAGGTGCGCAGCACTTCCAGCCAACGGGTTGAGAGCTGCAGGGCCTCGACTTCTTCCCCGCCAGGGCCGGTATCCGCGCCGCCTCGGTCTCCCGGGCCGCCGCCTCCGCTCAGGTAATTCTCCGCGGCGAACTCAACGCGCAGCTCTCGCACGAACCAGCCGCACTTGCGCATGAGGAATTCGAGCCGAGGCTGCTCCGCGGGTGAGATCCGCAGGCAGATGCGGAGCTGGGGCCAGAGTGCCGGGTAGAAGAGGCACTCGCGCCAGTGCGAGCAGGAGGCCGAGGCCCGCAGCCGGTCGGGTGCCGGTAGGAAGGAGAAGATGTGCACGATCAGCTCGCTGGGCAGCGACGCGGCGCCCGCCGCCTGCCCGCACAGAGCCATCCGGCCCCGCCGACGGCTGCCGGCCCCCTGCCGCCCCCGCAGTCCCCGGAGCAGCCCCCGCAGCCGTCGCAGCCGCTGCCGCCGCCACCGCGCCGCCCGGGCGGCCCCGGCTCGGGTTCGAGCTCCCGGCGGTCGGGGCTGCGGCACTGACAAGAACAACAACATCAATGACAAGGAAGAAGGGGGCGGGACCGTCGTGGGTCTTGGCGGAACCAAGTGCAGCACAAGTTGCGGAGAGGGGGAAAGGCCCCTGCAGGGGTGGCCTCCAGATAGCCAGCCTCTGGTCTCTCAAACTCGACTCACGCACATCCAAGGCCCGCACGCTCAGTAACTTCCAAACCGTCGCCTGTACTGTTTCAGGGCCCGGAAGTGGCGGGATTTATTGTTAGGAAACGACGGCCCTCCCCGCGTCTGGAGGCGGAGGCAGAGCAGTGGTAGGAGCTAAGTTTGACGTCACTCGGGATGGGAGGAGCCCGGCGCCGATGGGAGCGACTTCCGGAAGAGGGAAGCGCCGGATTGCCGGTAGGGAGGGGAGACGCGGCACGTGACTCCTGACGCACGCAGGCCGCCCGGGTGGGGCGGGAAGCGCGACCAGTGCACGCTTTGGGCGCCCCCTCTCGGCTCACAGTGGCTGCCGAGTCTTTTCAAGTCCATAAGTCGGTTAGCTTTGGCCCGCGGACGTCGCGGACCACGGGTTAGTGTGAGGGGTCGTCACACTTCTCATTATTCGCTTCTCAATTGTTGGGCCGAAGACTCAGAGCCACAGTGCCAGCATGCAGGGTCTTTCCAGCCTTCCTGCCAGCCCAGCGGATTGAGACACAGCCACTAAGGAGCGGGAGCGGGCTGTGTCGGCGAAGGAGACGCGGGTCCGAGGCCCAAGTCCACCTTCTGCCGGGGCCTGACGGCGCTAACAGACCTCCGCGCGCACCTGGCGTGTGGGGAAGGCGCGAGAGCAGCGCCACCCCTTGGATTTAGAGGGAGAGGACAAAAAGGCGCATGAGCTAGATCGGCTGGTCGATTTATCAGCCACCTCGCCAGGGTTTGAAGAAGACTCAGTTCCCGGTTCTGAGATTTATTCGCCCTAGAAAAATGAGGCTGGTGATAAAGGTTTTGTTTTTGGTTTAGCTTGAGAGCGGGGTTTTCGAAACTGTCCCTTCATCACAGCTTGGGAAGTAGTTCACTGGTTGTAAGGGGAGGTGAAGTCAGAAAGGATTATGATTTTTATGTAACAATTGAGGATTGCTTTAGTGAGGCTGACGCTTCACAGTCCTAACTATGATCTAGGAGCAGCCTTGTCCTCGTGTGGGAAACACCAAGAAACTGCTCTAGATATTTTTGGCTCTTTGAGGCAAAGCTCCTCTGTTCACGCTGCTTTGATGCCTTTCGGTGCCTTGCGCGTACCACGTTGCCAACAATATTGTATTGTCTCTGAATTCAGTTCAGTACTTGCAAAACAAGCAAAAAAAGCTATCATTCATAGTAGGTCACTTCTCTGAACCTCTGCAAGAGTGCTTTCATGTAATTATATGGTATCAAATGAGCATTTACGGAAACAGCAGGGAATTAGGAAGTTAAGACTTGGATTTTAATTTCTTATGTCTTAAGCTCTGAGGTATTTTGATGTGATAGACACCTAGATCTTGCACTTCTTGTGTAGTTAAGTATGCATCTCTATAAAAGCATATGACTATATAACAAAAATATCACATTTAAAAATAATAACTTCTTAATGTTCTCCAATATCCATCTTCAGATTTATCCAGTTAACTCTCAAGTGTCCTTTATTGTTTTGTCCAAACCGAGATCCAGTTAAGGACCACACTTGTTTTTGGTTGTGTATTTTAAAGTCTCTCTTAATCAAAATAGTCACCCTCTCCCCCTTTGTTTCTCTGATTAGCAAAAGAGACCAGGTTTATGGTCCTGTAGAACATCTCACCTTCTGTAGTTGTTTGACTACTTACTTTTGGTGTTTAGCTTACTCCTCTAGTCCTTGCATTTGTAATAAACCTGAACTCAATGCTAAAGGCTTGACTAGCTTGGTGACGTCTTGATCTCCCTCGTGAAAGTTCTATTTTGTTTTTTCTTAAGACAGTAAGCTGTGAGGTCCTATCGTAGTTTCCTACAAATGTCCAAATCTCCATCAGCCATTCACTTAATTGCCTTAACAATATTTGATAATTCTTGCCAGAATCATAATTTTATTGGGGGCTGCAAAATTATAATTTCTAATTCTTTTAATAATTTGCGGTCTGTAGAGTAGGAGTTTTGTTTCATAAACTGGCAACATTTACTTACCTCGAAATACAGCCCCTGCAGAAAAAAAAAAAAAGAAGAAAATGCTTGGTTCGTTTTCTTACCAACTTTGAAAGTAGTATGGCTTCAAACAGTGAAAAATTAATTTTTCTATTTTTTTCTCTGAATATCATGTACGCTTTTTGTTTCTCAAATTTTGATGTTTTTAGAACACCTTCTAAAGAGTTCTATGTAATTATTATAATTTTTAAAAAATTTTTGAGCATTTTTTTAGTAGATTGTAACATTGGACTGAGTGGGCGGGTAAGGCTGGATTTTTATCTTTTTTCTTTTTTGCTTTTGCCATGACCTAGCTGGGTGACCTTTAAACAAGCTGCTTAATCATTTGGGGCCTTACTTTTTTCATCTACCCAAATAGAGAGTTTCATCTATGCAAACAGAGAGATTCATCTGTGATGTAGCATGTTTCAGTAATCCACTCCTTTTTTATTGCATAGTATTCCATTATGGGGATTTTTTTGTGGTCTACCCATTCACCAGTTGGACATTTAGGTTTCCTGTTTTTAGCTATTATGATTAACATGTCTATGAACATTCATGTGCAAGTCTTTTGTGGACATGTGTTTTCGTTTCTCTTGGATATATTTAGGAGTGAAAGGGATATGTTATATGGTGGTCCTATGTATAACTTTTTGAAAAACTGGCAAACCATTTTCCAGAGTGGCTGCACCATTTTTCATTCCTACGGACAATGTATAAGGGTTCCCAGTCTCTGACTTTTTGATGATCTGGAAATGTTCTCTGATTTATTTGAGATTAATTTTTCTTATTCTTAGTGTTTTACTTGCAACAAACTACCTTCTCTTTGAATATCATTAATAATTAGTCTTTAGGAATAATTTCTGGAGGAAATAAAAATGTATCAATCTGCTATAAAATAAAATTCAGCTTAATGTCATTTTTGAACTTTTTACTTTCACTTTTAAATAAAGGATGGTAGGAATCCTATCAAGGACAATGAGCTAAGACATGAATTAACAAGATATAGTCTTGCCCAGTTACAATAATAAAACAGTAAATTCCAGTGATGTCATACAATTTTATTTTATTAAGTCAACATCTTTAATATTAGCAATTAAATATTTATTGAGTGTGTATATACTTAGCATGTTAGGTGAGTTAGATTATTTTTCATGACACTTATGTATGTACAGTACTTGGTAAAGTATAAACTATTTTTGATAAACTAACAAAATTAACTTCTAAAGGACAGAATAAAAGTCACATTTTGTGAAGTTAAAATGTCTGAGCTATGATTCAGTGTGGGAGGAAGTAGTGACATTAATGAATCTCATAAGCACTCAGTAGTACTAAGCTCCTGGTTCCAAAAGTGGCATATTGTCATTCCAGCAACTACTCATGCTTATTTAGATTTGAAACCCAGGCAACAAATGGTGGATAAAACTAGAAATCAAGATGGGTATATGCTCTGGTGGTTTGATATGCGTGCCTGTATAGTAAAAGATTTTTCTGTTTTTCTTGTTCTGTTTTTTTTATGATTAATCCTTTTACAGATATATCTTATTTTTTAAATCATTGGCTCTTTTAAGGATATATACACACACATATATAAATATATATGTGTGTGTATATACATACACAAACACAGTAATACCATGGTTTGTGAGCATAATTTGTTCCGGAAACAAACTACTCGTACTGTAAGACATCACTCGTTTACCATGTTAAAGTGTACTTTGTTTGCAAGCATAATTCGTTCCAGAAACAAACTACTCGTATTGCGAGACATCACTCGTTTACCAAGTTAAAATGTATTAGAAATGTTTGCTCATTTCTTGGAACACTCGCAAACCAAGTTACTCATAATCCAAGGTTTTACTGTATATATATATATATATATATATATATACACACACACACACACACACACACACACATACACACACACACACACACATAGCTTTCTCTCCATCATTGTTTGGCAGTTTACCAAACAATAGTTATAAAAATGTAACTTTTATTATGCTGAATCACTTGTGATTTTTTAACAGAAAACAACCCATGATACAGATTTTATTTAGCTGCATCATGAAAAAAATGTTCAAGGCTACCAACAAACATGCAAATACCCTAAATTCAAGCAATTCTCAAAAATATGTGTTTTTCTAAGCAAGGTCTGGGTTTCAGACACTGTTGACAGGTAGAGATAACATTAGTTCCTTCCAGTTATCTATTAGCAAGTATCCATAAATTTACTTAGAGGTACAGGAGCCTCCTGGGAGAATATAACTGGAAACCTGATCCCCTTCTTTCCTCCCTTGTCTGATGGATTGGAATGGTTCCTAGTGAGGTCATATTACAGAAAAAAGAAATAAGGTACTGGAGGAAACTTGTCTTTAGGGTAGGGTAGGGTAAGTCTGCACCGGTGAGCTGGGTGCAGGACAAAGGACTAAGTCATTGTTTCTTTTCTATGTGTACCGTCTTGCTGATACCGAAACTTTTTCTAACTAAGGCACTCACAAGTTGACTGTGCAAGTTTGTGAATTGGAAGATCTATGTCAATGAAACAGGGATTGATACATCATATCCTAAAGGAGACAGCAGCAAGGAGAGAAGAAGAGCGATATCAGGAGGAGTGGGGAGGATTTTAGCTTATCAGAGTATGCGCCCTTCAGTGGGAAAATGGACTCTCTGTTTTCAGATTTCCTAGTTTAAAAAAAAAAGATGCAAGGTCTTGATTACCAGCTCATTCACATTAAAAATATTCTATGGGCAAAAAAAACAGGTTTAGTCTGCAGGACATCAGGTT
This sequence comes from Aselliscus stoliczkanus, assembly GCA_033961575.1. NCBI lineage: Eukaryota > Metazoa > Chordata > Mammalia > Chiroptera > Hipposideridae > Aselliscus > Aselliscus stoliczkanus. Next base: position 72,031,981 of record CM066732.1, on the reverse strand, counting down.
ACCAAAGAGCTCTCATACATGTGGGCTGGATCCACATTGTGTTCCAATAGCTAGACTGCTAGCTAATTCCTATGTTTTAAGTCCACTCCCAGAGCTACTTTTTTTTCATCCACCCCTTTCAGAGTTTAAAGAAAAAAGAAAGAAAAGGGTTTAACTTGAATGTCCATTTTATAGCGTTACTGATATCTTGCCTTTTATTCAAGAGATGGGTGTTTTAGAAGGTGCCTTTTGTTGCTAAAATATACAGAGAGTGACAACAAATATACACACTTTAAGAAAGGAAAAAAACTGTATTAAAATTGTAATACTCAGTATTTTCCGATAACAAAAGATGAACACAAGTCGTGTATGCATTTTTTTTCTGCATCCCTGGTATATTAAAAACTGAGTGTTGCTATCTGTCATGCAGTTGATTCAACCAATAGGGTTCTTTGACTTCTAGTTAAAGTCAGTAATTGGCTGATTTTAATTATCTTGGTTGGAGCTGTACAGCTTACATTATAGGCAGTATCCCTCAATGGGGACCACAAGGACTATTACTCCAGGGGTACAGTCTCTAAGTAGTCATTTTAATAGGGTTCCTTAACTAGCTTAAGCAATGAGGGAATTTTTTTTTTATTTTTTTTTATACATAACTACAGGGAGTTTGAGGACATCTATACACATGCATCAGAGCACACCTGAGTCTTAACAGGGACTAGAATTGGGAACTGAAAACAGGAACTAAGGTTAGTCTCTTCATCTCTCAGAGTACCCTAGTCTCTCTTTCCTCTTCTCAGCAGGCTTCCTTAGCTTTTTCATGTTACATAGGGCCTCAAATTGCTGACCCTTACTAGTCTACATGACCTCCCTCCAGTATTCACTTTCATTTGCGAATTTGTTCTTTGTCTCCAGTTGAAAGTTTTGAGAAAATCTGATTGAGTTCTCTTTGGAAGATAGGCCACAAAAAAGTTGGTGACATTCTTATTGATTGGCTGCTTTAAGACCAGGTGTTCCTTCCCTTGTCCAATGCTGAATTTAGGAGGATGGACTAATGTGCTAAATGCTTTGGACAGATGGTTGTAGAGATTATGGTGAAAAGAGGAGGGAGCTTTCTTCAGAACAGGATGTAGGCCAGCAACCATTCTGAAATCTATCTATACAGTAGATACCATGGCTCAATGACTTTTTATCCAGAGATGCCCAGAACTCTGTATTGAACGAAAATGGCCTAAGCTGACAACTAATCTTTTAGATAGTTGTTGAATAGTTTTCAGATAGTCTCTTTGGCTTCCCTTAACTCCTGGAACACCCTGGAACTTTTCTAGGTTATACTAATTGAATAGCCACAATACTTTGTCATGAAGAGTTGTATCCTTCATAGTCAATTATAATATTCTCATTGAAGAATTTAATATTTAATTTATTTAATCCTTAAATCTCTTTAGCCCATTAGGTGCTGAAAAGGAGAAATGAAGTATGAGTTGTGATAAAAAAAATACAGTGAACACTGCTGCTGAGTGCCATCCAACGGAAAGGCAGGAATCTTCAATATGGGAAGCAGCACATCGAACCTTAGTCACAGTGTGTGACAAGTTTCAACTTAATCAGTGCAGTCAGTCAGGTGTGAGCTATGTGCGGTTGAGAGAAGGTGTGTTTTAAAGTGTGCTGTAAATCATGGATCACGAACAATGCGTGAATATGAAATTTTGTTTCAAACTGCAAAAAAGTGCTGAAGAAACACATGAAATGTTAAAATTAGTTTATGGTGATGCTGCAGTGACCATGAAGACAGTTTACAAGTGGTTCGAGCGATTTCATAATGGTTGTGAATCTATCGAAGATGAGGAGAGATCAGGACATCCTTCAAAATCAAAAACCCAAGAGAATGTTGAAAGAATAAGTGAAATGATTCGCTCAAACAGATGATTGGCTATTAGGGAAATTTCTGAGGATCTGCACATTTCTTCGAATGTGTTCTGTTCAAAGCATTTTAACAACAGATTTGAACATGAGGCGAGTGAGTGCAAAATTTGTTCAACATGTTTTGATTGTTAAAAGCATCAGCATCTGTCAATCTGGTTGGAGTTGTGTAATTTGCTGCTTCACATTCCATCTTTTTAAGACATGTCATCAAGGGAGGTGAAACTTGGATCTGTGGTAATGATCCCGAGACCAAGGTTCAGAGTTCTCAATGGAAATCACCCAGTTTTCCTCATGTGAAACAAGTACATCAGTCAAGATCTGTGAGTAACATCAGTGTGATGTTAATTGTGTTTTTTTGACCTTGATGGAGTTGTGCCAGCTGAGCTTGTATCCAGGAATACTACAGTCAACTCTGAATATCATAAGGACTTATTAGAGCTTTTAGGAAATGATGAGTGTAGAAAACGGCCTGAGAAATGGGCAAATGGTTTCTTTCTCCATCATGACAATGCTCTATGTGTCACAGATTGCTTCTGGTATGGCAGTTTCTGTCAAATAAAAACATTATGGTGTGTTCTCATTCACCTTATTCACCAAATCTGGCACCGTGCAACTTCTGGCTCTTCCTCAAAGTCAAAATGACCATGAAAGGTAAACACTTTGAATTAATTGAGGACATCAAGGCAACCACGATAATGTGCAACTAAAGACACTCACAAAAGAGGACTTTTAGAGTTGCTTCAGAAAGTGGCAAGAATGATGAGATACGTATGTTTGAAGTGAGGGGGAGTATTTTGAGGATGACTAATGGCAATGTGTCTTTTACTGTAATAATTTTTTAAAATTTAAACATCGTATTTTTTGGATCATACCTATTGTCATACAGTAAACATTAATTGGAGTGTTGCTTTGCTCTAGGACAAAGAGGTTTCACTTGATATGCCAACTCTAGTCAGTTTTGGAGGCTGAGGAGTACTGTGTTGAGAAGGATTTTGAGATTGTTTCTTTGGTCTACTGGGAAGAGTGCCATGTTTGATTTGTGATGTATACTGTGGTCTGAAGTAATTGTTGACCTGAGTTTTCTATCTCTAATCTGGGTTAATTATTGTCTAAATGATATATTAGTGTTTGTTTTCTACTTTCCTTTTGTTGTACCTATATACTCTTCAGTGGATTGTATTCATGTCAGTTCCTTAATTTGAGTGGCAGCAGATCACTTAAGTATTAAATTTTATAAGTAAGTTTTTTCAAATAAAGAATGTTTACAAGCCACAATGATATTAAGTAAATTTCTAAATTTAAGAATTTATCATGTCTTAACTGGATTCTCTGGAAATGTCAACTACTTTATTTATATTGAATGTTGTCACGTCTCTGTGCGGCTGGGTCTAGCTTCCTCGAGAGGACCGGCGGGACTCAGAAAAAGAAATAAAGAGCAAGAGACAGGGATAGTTTAAAAAGCAATGTGAGCCAGGGGACTCTGTCTGATGGACAAGAGCCCCGAATCTGGTCAGCATGCAGCTTTTATTGAGCAACCAGGGAAGGGGCTTTGTTCTTTCTGAGGTCGGTAAATCACATGTGTCACCCAAGATTTTAGCCAAATCTCCCTATGCCTCACAGACCACCTCAGCCGAAAGACTCTTTGTTCAATATGACCTTGCCTCCTACGGGAACAGATAATGGTTCACTATGAGACTTAGAGGCAAGAATGCAAGGAGGACTGCTGTTACCTTCTGAGGAAGATTTCTCTCTTCTTTGGCAGGCTGCTAGCTCTGCAGATAAGGGTTCACAGGCCCTTAGGCCCCACATGCTTCACCTCCTTGATTCCTCCCAGGGTACCCAAGGACAGCGCCTGTCTTAGGCTGCCCTAATGTGCATATTTAGCGTCTTTGCCCGTCATTGGCTGACCCGCCCTCTTTCTTAGGGTCCCATGGGGTTTTGCCATAAACATGGTGAGTATCCTGTCCCCGTAAGGCCCTGCTGTTATGGGCAGATGCAGGGAGGCAAATGGCGAGGCTGCTGTGAGGCCACAGAATGTTAAGAGGTAACTCATGCTTTTACACTACAATGAAAATATAACAAATTTTCCATTCATTTGAAGGATACAGAGGTTCTCCCATAATATTCAGTTTATATACATGAAGATTGCCAGTCACATCTCTAAAATCTAGCCTTTCAGCAAGAGGTTTCTAGTAAGAATTTATTAACTTTTTTCTTAATTAGAGAAATACATGAGCCTGGTAACAAAAAAATGTAATACAAAAGCACTTTTGATGAAAAGCAACAATTTCTCATTCTTTGCCTCCCATTGTGAGGCCTATCCCCAGAAACAAACATTTTGAACTATTTTGGTGTTATCTTCTTTCTATGCTTTTACCTACACTCCTTAACTGATTAACTTTAAACATAATCTGTTTTCTCCCTTTTATAAAAGATGAAGATTTGTGGGCAGCCTTTTGGCTCAGTTGTTAGAACCCGTGCTCTTAAACAACAAGGTTGCCTGTTGAACTCCTGCACGGGGTGGTGGGCTGCACCCCTCCGCAACTACAGTAGATTGAAAAATGGTGACTGGACTTGGAGCTGAGTTGTGCTCTCCATATGTAAGACTGGACAACAACTTGAATTGGAGCTGATGAGTCCTGGGAAAAAACACACTGTTTCCCAATAAAGTTTTTTTTTAAAAAAAGATAAAGATTTGGTTTAATTACATTAACCCCCATCTCTCTCCCATCTTTCTACCAATATTTGATAGTTGATTACAGCTTTTAGTTTTTCTCTTGATCTTTACAGGTAGTCTTTTATGTACAAGAGGGTGGATTATGGCAGATTAGATAACTGTTCAGCAAATACTCACTTTTCCTCTCAACCACGTCCATGGAAAGAGTATATTTCCTCCCTTGATCATTGATTTTGGGCTTGGTCTTGGGACTTGCTTTGGCCAAAAGAACATGGGCAGAAGTGACAGCCACCAGTTTTGAGCCTAGGCCTTAAAGGGCATTAAATGTTTTCATATGCCCCTCTGGGAGTTTCTAACCTTTGCATAATAAAACATGTTTTAGGCATCTGCTGCCCAATGTCCGAGCCCCCAGATGGAAAAACATGGAGAAGACATCAGCTTGGTCTACAGCCTGAAGCAGGGCTGCCCCAATTACCTAAAGAATTTATTTCTAAGTGAGAAATATATGCTTATTTTTGTATGCCACAGATTTTGTAGTTGCATATTTTGAAGAAAAAAGTTGATAAAAATGGGCACCTAGAAGTAGGGTGCTGTTGTAACAAAAAACAAAGTACATGTCATTGGCTGTGGGACTGGGTAGTGGTCGACAAGAAAACTGATAGAGGAGGCTGAAAAAAATGGTGAATGGTGTTATGGAGTGGCAAACCATTTGATAAAATTGTTGTCTGAGGCAACATGGAAGACAGAACATGTAACTAATGAAGTTATAGTATTGGACAAAGAAATTTCAAGGCAAAAGATGAAAGCATGAGCTGGTTGCTGCTAGCTGTACAGAATAAGGTACTACAAGAATGATTCAGTCTACCATATCTGATCTCTTGGTCATATTTATTCATATTTCTCCCACCCTAGCTACCTAGTTCTTTATCTTAATATGTATGTGTGATGGTACACACCAACTGGCAGGCTTCCCTTTAGTGTGGGTGAACAGGAAACTGACTGTCAGGGTTCCAGTCTTCCCAGTGCCACAAAGAAGAAGGCCTGTCTGGGTCTCTAAAACTATAGTATAAAATTAATTTTCTGGTGATATTTTCCCCTCTCTCCCTTCTTTCCTTTTTAAGAAAATGGCTCTAATTAGTAAGGATGCTGTTTTCTAGAACAAGTAAACATGAAAATTTCAATGGCTTAACAAAATAGCAGTTTATTTTTTCATTTAATAGTCTAATGAGAGTTTTCCTCTCAGCTGGTAGTTTTCCTTCATTTGATGATTTAGTGCCTGGAATTCCTTCTGTCTTGTGGTTCTGCCATCCTTAAACGGCCTTGTAATTCTCGGACTCCTGCTAGTAGAAGGGGAAGAGAAAATGGAGAAGGCACTTGATTTCTTTGTAAGAAGATGACACATTACTTCTACTTACATTCCACTGGCTAAAACTAATCACATGGACCCACCTAGATGTAAGAGAGTCTGAGAAATGATGTTTTCGTCCAAGCCGTTACTTCTTGGGGACAACTCTCTACCTTCTAGGACAACTGTATACTATAGAAGGAAGTGTATGAGTTTTGGTCAACAGTTGGCCGTCTTTGCCACAAAGGAGAATTACCCTCTTATTATTTTTGACTGGGGCTCCATGTATGCTGTATGGGTGGAGGTGGGAGAAGAAGATGGAGGTAGAGTATTTGGTATAGTTTTTCTATACTCAGATCTTCAGTTAATCTCTGTTCTTAGCCATCCTTCTCAGCCCATTTTTTTTTTAAATTTTTTAATTGGGGAATTGGGGGAGGGGAAGAGCATTGGGGAACCGGGGAAGGGGAACAGACAAGTTGCTGTCCTTTCGTTCTTCAGTCTAGTTGTGGAGGACGTTGTTTCACTGGCCCATGTTGGTATCATCATTGCGCTCTTCCCAGATGAGGCAGATCAGTCGCCAGCCTCTGGATGGTCACTCACCGCGGCTATTGGCAGCTCACGCTGGCTGTCAGCCACTCACTGTAGCCTATGGCAGCCCACTGCAGCAGGGCTGCAGCCTACACCGTCACCGGGGCTTGCAAAGCCCAGCTCCAGGTGGAGCTGTTGTTAGCTGTAGAGGGCAGCGTCACTGGCCCTCATATGTGGGATCCAAACCGGGGCCGCTGGCATCCCAAAACCAGCTCTTAACCAATGTGCCACTCGGCCGGCCCATCAGCCCATTTTTAACGTCCCTTAGAGAAAGTTCCTCAGGTGTGTATGAGCCTAAAGCCTCTCTACAGTTCCAGCAGTTCTGTTAGCTTTCATCTCAATTGCAGCTTCCTCCTAGTCTATTATGTCCTGTTTAAGTCCTGTCTACTTTTTGTTTTTCAGAAACTTGTTGAAATCTCTTGATGGCCAATGACCAACTCTTTTTCAAGCTGTGTTCTTATCACTGTTATGGTTAAATATCTATACATTGTTTTTTATTTTGAGTTTCAGGAGTCAAGTGAAGTAAACATGGAATATCTTCAATTAGTATCTCTAACAAAATTGTAATTATTTAAAACTATGTGCTGCTTAAGGAGGATGCATTTACTCTCCACCATGGGCTGAGCACTTCCCTAGGTCCTGTAGGATATGTTAAGAAAGGTATAACATAATCCCTGCAAGTGAAGAACCACGAACCACTCTTCTCCACCTTTGATGCCACTACTGGCTTTTACAACACTGATTCTATGATGGTACTTGAGAAACTTCTGGTCCTTTTTTTCTTGCTCATTTTTCCCTGTGTAATCTGCTTGGCTTTCAATTCCCTGCTTAGTAATATTTGCCCTTCTAGTGAGAGTTACTGAGTTCATTATGTCCTTAATGTTCCATGTTCATTCTCACCCCCTTGCCTTTGTAAATGTAGTCACTATTGTCAAGAGTTCCTGGCCGAGTGGCTCAGTTGGTTAAGAGCTCACTTAAGAGTGCGAGCTGAGCTCTGAGCAACGGCAGTTCGATACCCAGCCTAAGCTGAGCTGCCGCTGACCTGCTAACAGGTGGCAGGATGGCTCAGCTAAAAAAAAAAAAAAGTTCCTTCCCTTTCATATTTGAGTCCTATTTAAATATAAATGCTGAATTCAAATTGCCCTATCTTTATTACTCTAGACTTCAGTGATCTTTCTTCTCTGATCGGCAGCAAAGTTTATTTATCCATTTTATTTATATTGTTGATTCATGCTTCTGATTCACGCTTATTCGAATTCTTTCCCACAAAATATAAACTCCTTAAAGGAAAATCCAGTGCTGCATACCTCTTTGATGACCCTACAGTGTCTAGCATAGTGAAGAGTTCATGCTAGTACATAGTAATCTTTATTGACTGAAGCCCTGAATTAGTTAGACCAGTGCTCCTCAAAATGCAGTCTGCAGACTGAGGCCGGTGCATGCTGGGATATAAGTACAGAAATTACCAATAAGCTTCAGAAATTTGACAGTAATTTTATGTTTGGCTTCCATTTTGTATATTAAAAAAACAACAACTTCATTTTCATTTCATTTTATAAAAGTACCAATCCACAATGGATTAGAAAACTTAAAAAAGTGACATTTCATTACAGTTCAAGAAGCACTAATTTAGATCACAAAGGATATGATAATTTAGCAATGAAGAGATCAGTATATTTTGGGCTACCAGAAGATTTCATGAAGGAGTTGAGATCTTTTTTTGAAAGATGGTTGTAAAGCACTGGGTCATTTCCAGCAAGGATAACGTTTTGGATTACAAATGGAGAGAGGCGCTAATATAGTTTGTGGTGACCAGGGAGAAAAGAGTCCTGGCAGAGTTAAAAATTGAGCACATGGACAGCTGACCAGATGCCAGATAATGTGAGCATTTTTTATTTATTTGGTTACTGCTTGTGTTACAGCATGATGAAGATCTTTCATTCCCATGTCTGTTGTTGATTTTCCACGGGCTTAATAGTGAGTACATTTTATTTTATTTTATTTATTTTTTTTTTTTTTTAACATTTGTCTAGCTTACTTTATTGTGAGAATACAGTATATAATATATATAACATACAAAGTGTGCATTAGTCAACTGTTTATGTTATTGGTAAGGCTTCTGGTCAACAGTAGGCTATTAGTAGTTAAGTTTTGGGGAAGTCAAAGTTATATGCGTATTTTCGACTGTGTGGGGGTCAGTGCCCCTAATCCCTGCCTGGTTCAAGGGTCAACTGTACTTTAACGGACCTTCCTAATGATTCTGGTATCATTTAAGAACTCTTTTTTTTTTTTTTTTTTTTTTAAAATTTTATTTTATTTTTAATTAGTTTCAGGTGTACAACACAGTGCAATAGTTATACATTTTACCCCTCAAAGTGACAACCCCCCCACCCCCAATAGTTTCAGGTGTACAACACAGTGCAATAGTTATACATTTTACCCCCCAAAGTGACAAACCCCCACCCCCAATACACCCCCCACACCCCCATATCATACATATCTATTACTCTTCCTCTGACTCTCTTCCACAGTATAATCCACATCCCGTGACTATCTATATATATTCAATTACAGTAGGTATACCACCTCCACTTTAGTAATACAGTGCAGTGATCAAACCTCTACTCCATCCATGAAATGGTCTCCCTAACAAGACCTATGATCATCTGACATTCCACAGAATATTTACAACATTATTAATTATATTCCCCAAACTGTTTTTCCTATCCCAGTAGCAATATTGTAGTTGCCTATTTTTGCTGTCTAATCCCTTCCCCTTCTCCCTCATTCCCATTCCTCTCCAAATTAGCAACCCTGATTTTTCCTCTATATCTATGAGACAGTTTCTGTTTACTTTGCTCATTCATACAGTTTTTCATATTCCACATATAAGTGAGATCATATGGTATTTGTCCTTCTCTGACTGACTTACTTCACTCAACATTATAGTCTCTAGGTCCATCCATATCATTGCAAATGGCACGATTTCATTCTTCTTTATAGCGGAGTAATACTCCATTGTATAAATATACCACAGTTTCTTAATCCAGTCATCTACTGACGGGCATTTTGGTTGTTTCCAAGTCTTAGCTATTGTAAATTGTGCTGCTATGAACATCGGGGTGCATAACTTTATTTGAATAAGTGTCTTGGTTTTTTCAGGATAAATACCTAGGAGTGGAATTGCTGGGTCAAAAGGTAGCTCTATTTCCAGTTCTTTGAGATATCTCCATACTGACTTCCATAGTGGCTGCACCAATCTGCAGTCCCACCAACAGTGCAGCAGGGTCCCCTTTTCCCCACAGCCCCGCCAGCACTTGTTGTTTGTTGATTTGTTGATGATAGCCATTCTGACTGGAGTGAGGTGGTATCTCATGGTGGTTTTTATTTGCATTTCCCTAATGACCAGTGAGGTTGAACTTTTTTTAATATGCCTGTTGGCCATCTGTATGTCCTCTTTAGAGAAATGTCTCTTCATATCTTCTGCCCATTTTTTAATTGGGTTGTTTGTTTTTTTGGTGTTGAGTTTCATGAGTGTTTTATAAATTTTGGATATTAACCCCTTATCAGATATATCGTTGGCAAATATATTCTCCCATTCAGTAGGCTTCCTTTTTGTTTTATTAATGGTTTCCTTTGTTGTGAAAAAACTTTTAAGTCTGATATAATCCCATATGTTCATTTTTTCTTTTACTTCCCTTGCCCGTAGGGATGTATCAGTAAAAATATTGCTCCGGGTAATGTCTGCAAATGTACAATAGTGAGTACATTTTAAATATTTCCTGTTTGAAACATTTGTTTTTAATTTAGCCTTAAAAAATTAGATAGTTGACTTAGTGATATGCTGTTGTTAAATTTATTCTAGCTTTAACATGAAGCTAAATAAAATATAATAAAAGTAATTGATAAAAATTATTTTAAATGAAAAAACTTGTTTTCATCTTGCTCTCTACTTTCTTTTATCAGTTTCATCCTGGATCAAAGCTTTTCCCTCTCACTACTGAATTACATTCATATGAATTCAGAGACCTGGGATTAAAAAGAATATTGATATAATCATAACCATTCATTGCTCCTGGAGATGTAACATTTAATTTATAGCATAAAATGTCAGTTGAACTAGTTATCTTTTTCTTGTAGTAAAATATACATAACATGTACCATTTTAAGTGTATAGTTCAATGACAATAAGTGCATTAACATTCTTGTGCAACCGTCACTGCCACCCATTTCCAGAACTTTCCATCGTTTTAAAGTGAAACTCTGTCCCCATTAAATAATATTAATAATTTCTCATTTACCCTCAACCCTCTGAACAAATTATTTTAAATTTATCTATTTCTGTGTTTTCTTGTCCTAATTGCTATCATTATAAATGAATTAATATATCGAGTACTCCTTTTTATATAAATGAAAAATATAATAATTATATAAATGAATACTCCTTATATATATGGAACTGGGCCAGGGTTGAATTACATTTCTAAAGAAAGTTGTACCATTTGCCATGATATTAGGAGATTTCCTGGGTGATAGAGTCTTGTTGCATCATTTTCTTTATTTTATATCCACATTCCAATCCATTAAATGTGCAAAAGTACACAAGTATTTTTGTTTCAGAGGTTACCTGGAAAATACCTAATTACACCAGTCTGACAATTTTAAGTAAAAATTGAACTGAAATATTGCTTTAATTTCATCAGAGATTTTGAGTGCCTAAATGAACATATTTGCAAAATTATTAAATATGAAAGTGGAAGGCAGCTTGGTTATTTTTTAAAGCCTGGATAAATTTTTTAGTATATATACATATATATGTGTGTGTGTGTGTGTATATACACACACACACGCATATATACATATATATGTACACATACATATAATCATTTTATTTAAAAATATATATATATTTTTAAAGATTTTATTGGGGAATTGGTGGAGGGGAACAGCGTTGGGGAATCGGGGAAGGGGAACAGACAAATGCTGTCTTTTTGTTCTTCAGTTTAGTTGCGGAGGATGTTGCTTCACTGTTGGTATTGTCATTGCGCTCTTCCCAGATGAGGCAGATCGGTCGCTGGCCTCTGGATGTAGCTCACCGGGGCTATTGGCAGCTCACGCTTGACTGCCAGCCGCTCACGCTGGCTGCGGGCCACTCACTGTAGCCTATGGCAGCCCACTGCAGCAGGGACTGCAGCCCGCACCATCACCGGGGCTGGCACAGCCCAGCTCCAGGTGGAGCTGTTGTTAGCTGTAGAGGGCAGTGTCACTTGCACTCATGTGGGATCCGAACCGGGGCCGCTGGCATCCCAAAACCAGCGCTTAACCAATGCGCCACTCGGCCGGCCCAAAACATTTTTTTATTAAACTTGTTGATGTTACTGAAAACCCAGATTTCGCTGCTTGCTGCACAAACACCAAAGTCCGACAGACAAGGGTTGGTGGAAAGCAAAGGAGGTTTATTCAAAATGCTGGCATTCTAGAAGGATGGTGACTTCTGTCTCAAAAGCCATCTTCCCCATTTCTAGAACTGCCGGAAGGTTTTATAGACACATAAGAAGAGGCAGAAAAAAGAAAAGGGGGAAGTTAGATGATTCCTGGGTACTGATGTCCATAAAAACGCACCCTAGGATCTGGTTCATTCTGAGATAATGTTATCTTGGACCCAGTTGTAGGGGCCACTCGTGACATCTGGTGGAAAATTGTAAGGGAGTTGCAGCCTGGTTATCAGCATCTAGAGTCTAAGGGCTGAAACAGTTTCTTTTAAGTCCATGTTCTGGCAATTAACCAGATTAATGAGGTATGTATGTAACCTTGGGAAAATAGCAATTGAATCAGGGAATAGGGGAAGGAAACAAAGAAAAGAAGGAAAAAGAAAAACTGGATTGTCAAATCTTGCAGATTGTGTGCTCAACACCCAGAGTCAGTTCTCCTTCCTTCACCGTATATTTGACCCCCTTTACTCTCTTCTACCTCCTGCCTTCCCTCTTACCCTCTGGTAACCACTAAACTTTTGTCTGTGTCTATGAGTTTTTGTTTGTCTTGTTCATTTGTTGCTTTCAGTTTTATATCCCATGTATGAGTGAAATCCTATGGTTCTCAATTTTTTTCTGTCTGCGTTATTTTGCTTAGAATGATAATCTCAGGGTCCATCCATGTCCCAAATGGCACTATTTCATCTTGTGGCCGAGTAGTATTTCATTGTGTATATGTACCACATCTTTATCCAATCATCTATCAAAGGACACTGCTTGTTTCCATGTCTTGGCCACTGTCAATAATGCTGCAGTGAACATAGGGGTACATATATCTTTACGGATAAATGTTTTCAGATTTTTTTGGTAGATACCCAGAAGAGGGATTGCTGGGTCATATGGTAATTTGATTCTTCATTTTTGAAGAAACTCCATGCTGTTTTCCATAATGGCTGTACCAATTTACATTCCCACCAGCAGTGTATGAAGGTTCCTTTTTCTCCACAACCTCTCTAACACTTGTTATTACTTGTCTTGTTGATAATAGTCATTTTTAACAGGTGTGAGGTGGATCTCATTGTGGTTTTGATTTGTATTTCCCTAATAGCTAGTGAAGTTGAGAATCTTTTCATATATCTGTTGGCCATTTGTCTGTCTTCTTGGGAGAAATGTCCAGATCCTCTGCCCGTTTTTTAATTGGATTGTTGTTTTTTGTTGAGTTGTATGAGTTCTTTACATATTGTGGGTATTGGCCCCTTATCGGAGGTGCTGTTTGCAAATATCTTCTCTCATTTGGTTGGTTGCCTCTTTGTTTTGTTGATGGTTTCTTTTGCTAAAGCTTTTTAGTTCGATATAGTACCATTGATTAATTTTTGCTTTTACTTTCTTTGCCTTTGAGGTCAAATTCATAAAATCCTCTCCGAACCCAAGGTCCGTAAGTTTAGTACTTTTGCTTGCTTCTATGCAACTTATTGTTTCAGGTCTTATGTTTAGGCCTTTGATCCATTTTGAGTTAATTTTGGTGCATGGTGACAGATAGCAGTCTAGCTTCATTCTTTTACACATGGCTTTCCAGTTTTCCCAGCACCATTTATTCAAGAAGTTTTTCCATTATATGTTTTTAGCTACTTGTTGAAAATTATCTGCCATATATATGGGTTTATTTCTGGATTCTTAGTTCTATTCCATTGGTCTGTGTATCTGTTTTTCTGTCAATACCATGCTGTTTTGATTACTGTCACTGTTTAGTACAAATTGAAGTCAAGAGAGTGTGATACATCCAGGCTTGTTCTTTTTTTTCTCAGGATTGCTTTGGCTGTTTGGGGTCTTTTGTGATTTTATACAAAGCTAGTAATTTTTTGTTCTATTTCTTTAAAAACTGCCATTAGTATTTTGATGGGGATTGCATTAAATCTGTATATTGTTTTGTGTAATATGGTCATTTGAACTGTATTGATTCTTCCAGTCTACTAACATGGAATAGCTTTCCTTTTCTTTGTGTCTTCTTTAATTTCTTTTAATAATTTCTTTCAGTGTATAGGTCCTTCACATCCTGTGTTAAATGTTTTCCTAGGCATTGTATTCTTTTTGTTACAATTGCAAAAGAATTGTTTTTTAAATTTCTTTTTCTGAAAATTTATTGTTAGTATATATGCAGTGGCTTTTTGTACATTGATTTTGTATCCTGCAACTTGACTGTATTTTTTTATATTGTTCTATTACTTTTTTGGTGGAGACTTTAGGGTTTTCTAAATAAAAAATTCTGTCATGTGCAAAAAGTGACAATTTAAGTTCTTCATTCCCAATTTGGATGCTTTTTATTTCTTTCTCTTGCCTGACTGCTCTGGCTAGTACTTCCAATATTATGTTGAATAACGGTGATAACGGGGCATCCCTGTCTTTTTCCTCATTTTAGAAAAATCTTTCAGTTTTTCACCAGTAAGTGTGATATTAGCTGAGGGTTTTCATATATGGCCTTTATTATGCTGAGGTACTTTCCTTCTATACCCATTTTATTAAGTGTTTTAATCATAAATGGGTGTTGTGTCTTGCCAAATGCTTATTCCACATCTATTGATATGATCATATGATATTTATTCTTTATTTTATGTAATGTAGCACATTGATCGATTTGCATATGTTGCACAATCCTTGTGCCCCTGGCATGAACCCTACTTGATCGTGATGTATAATCTTTTTTTTTGTTTTAATTGGGTAACAGTGTATTTTTTCCAGGACCCATCAGCTCCAAGTCAAGTTGTTGTCTTTCAATCTAGCTGTGGAGGGCACAGCCCAGCTCCAAGTCCAATCGCCATTTTCAATCAAGTTGCAGGGACGCAGCCCACTATCCCATGCATGAATCAAATCGGCCACCTTGTTGTTAAGAGCATGCTCTCTAACCAACTGAGCCATCTGGCTGCCTACCAGCAGCTCAGCAGCAGCTCAGCTCCAGTTGCTGTCTTTAATCTAGTTGCAGAGGGCGCAGCTCGCTGGTCCATGTGGGAACTGAACCGGCAACCTTGTTCAGAGCACATGCTTTAACCAACTGAGCTGCCCGGCCTCCCGATTTATAATCTATTTAATGTGTTGTTGTATTCCATTTGCTAGTGTTTTTAAGATTTTTGCATCTGTATTCCTTAGCAATATTGGTCTGTAGTGTTGTTTTCTTAGTTATCCTTGATAGGTTTTGGTATCATTGTAATGTTGGCCTCATAAAATGAGTTAGGAAGTATTGCCTGTTTTCAATTTTTTGGAAGAGTTTGAGGAGGACAGGTATTAAATCATCTTTGAATATTTGATATGGTAGAATTCACTAGTGGAGCTATCTGGTCCTGAACTTTTGGTTTGGGGAGGGTTTTGGATCATTGTTTCAATTTCCTTACTGTTGATCAGTCTATTTAGATTATCCAGTTCTATGTGATTCAGTCTAGGAAGGTTATTTCTAAGAACTTGTCCATTTTTTCTAGGTTATTTTATTTTTTGATTTTTATTAAAAATATAGCTAACATTAAACATTATATCATTTTCAGGTGTACACCATAGTAGTTCAAAATTTATATACCTAAAGAAGTGATTACCATGAAAAGTCCACCAAACATCTGACAACTGTACCACGCTGTCATAATATTATTGACTGTGGTCCTTATGCAGTGTGTTACATCCCCATGACTTATTTGTTTTATGCCTAAAAATTTGGACTACTTTTTGCCCTTCAGCTTTCTTCCCTTTTTAATTTTTCAATTACAGTTGACATTCAATATTATTTTGTTAATTTCAGGTGTAGAGCATAATGGGCAGACATTTGTATAATTTAAGTAGTGATTCCCCTGACTAGTCTAATAGTCACCTGGCACTACATATAGTTATTAACATATTATTGACTATATTGCATATGCTTTACATCCCCATAACTATTTTGTAACTACCAATTTGTACTTCTTAATCCCTTCATCTTTATCACACTGTCCCCCAACACTCCTCCCATCTATCACCCTGAATCTAGTACCCATCTGACACCATACAAAGTTATTGCAATATTATTATTATTATTTATTTATTTTTTTTAGAGGGCAGTGTCATTGGCCCTCTTATGTGGGATCCGAACTGGGCCGCTGGCTTCCCAAGCCAGCTCTTCACCACCGTGACACTCGGCCAGCCCTACAATGTTGTTCATTATACTCCTTATGCTATAACCTACATCCTGATGACTACTTTGTAACACACTAGTCACTGGGGTATAGGGTATATATAGCATAAGGAGTTTAATCCCTTAATGCCTTTACCTTTCCACCAATCCCCTAAACCCCAATCCCATCTGGCTGGCAATCATCAAAATGTTCTCTGTATCTATGAGTTTGTTTCTATTTTGTTTGTTTATTTTGTTCTTTAGATTCCACATGTAAGCTAAATCACACTGCATCTGTCTTTCTCTGTCTGACATACCACACTCAGCACAGTACACTTCAGGTCCGTCCATGCAGATGGCAGGAACCCATTCCTTTCCATGGCTGAGCAATATTCCATAGTATATATGTACCACTTCCTCTTTATCCATTCATCCATCGTTGGACACCTAGGCTGCCTCCACATCTTGGTCATTGTAAACAATGCTGCAATGAACATATGGATGCATATATCCCCTCAAAGTAGCATTTTGGGTTTCTTCAGATGAATACCCAGAAGTGTGATTACTGGGTCCTTCTTTGTCTCTTGTTATAGACTTTGTCTTAAAGTCATTTTGTCTGGTGTAAGTATTGCTACCATAGCTTTTTTTGTTTTGTTTTGTTTTTTCCATTTTTATGAAATAACTTTTTTCACCCCTTTACTTTCAGTCTGTGTGTGTCTTTCAATCTGAAGTGAGTCTGTTGTAGACAGCATATGAAAGGGTTTTATTTTCTTATCCATTCAACCGCCCTATGTTTTTTATTGAAGTACTTACATTGAAAGTATTTGTTGATTTATATGTAGTTTTTGTCATTTTATTATTCCTATTTTTGATCTTTTTTTTTTTTTTTTCCCCTGTCTTAAAGAAGGCCCTCTATCGTTCCTTGTAGTACAGGGTTGGTGGTGATGAACTCCTTTGCTTTTTCTTGTCTGGGAAGCTCTTTATCTGTCCTTTGCTTTTAAATGATAGCCTTGCTGTGGAGTGATCTTGGTTGTAGGTCCCTGCTTTTCACTATTTTGAATATTTCTTGCCAATCCCTTCTGGCCTGCAAAGTTTCTGTTGAGTAATCAGCTGGTAGTCTTATGGGAGCTCCCTTTGTAACTAACTGCTTTTCTCTTGCTGCTTTTAAGATACTTTCCTTGTCTTTAACCTTTGGCATCAGTTCACCCCCTTTTTTTTTTTTTTTTAAATTTTAAGATTTTTTAAATTGGGGAATTGGGGGAGGGGAACAGCGTTGGGGAATCAGGGAAGGGAAACAGACAAGCCGCTGTCCTTTTTGTTCTTCAGGCCAGTTGTGGAGAACGTTGCTTCACTGGCCCATTGTTGGCATTGTCATTGCGCTCTTCCCGGATGAGACAGATTGGTCGCCGGCCACTGGATGGTCGCTAACCGCGGCTATTGGCAGCTACACTGGCTGCTGGCCGCTCATGCTGGCTGCCGGCCACTCACTGTAGCCCATGGCAGCCCACTGCAGCAGGGGCTGCAGCCTACACCGTCGCCGGGGCTTGCAGCCCAGCTCCAGGTGGAGCTGTTGTTAGCTGTAGAGGGCAGTGTCACTGGCCCTCACACGTGGGATCCCAACCAGGGCTGCTGGCGTCCCAAGCCAGCCCCCAACCAATGCGCCACTTGTCTGGCCCATCAGTTCCCTTTTTAAATTTTATTTTGGTTTTATTTTATCTTGGTTACATATGTGAGGTGTGATAAAAAAAATATGGTGATTGTTTAAATTTAAAAAAATATCACAGTAAAAGACACATTCTCATGAGTCCCCCACAAAATACTCCCCCTTGCTTCAAACATACTTATTCCATTGTTCTTGCTACATTTTGAAGCAGTTCTGGAAGTCCTCTTTCAAGAGTGTCTTTTTTTTTTTTAAATATTTTATTGAGGAATTGGGGGAGGGGAACAGTGTTGGGGAATTGGGGAAGGGGAACAGCCAAGTCGTTGTCCTTCAATCTCAGTTGTGGAGGGCACAGCTAGCTCTCAACTCCAAGTCCAGTCATGCTATTCAGCTCAAGGTGCTGTGTTCAATTAGTTGTGGGTGGGCATAGCCACCATCCCATGCAGGAGTCGAACCGACAGCCTTGTTGTTAAGAGTGCACGCACTATCCACTGAGCCACCTGGGTGGCAGCTCAGTTCAAGGTGCTGAGTTCAGTCTTAGTTGAGGGTGGGCATAGCCCACCATTTGAACCGGCAGCCTTGTTGTCAGGAGCATGTGCTCTCACCAGCTGAGCCATCCTGCCACATGTTGGCATCTCAGTGGCAGCTCAGCTTGGGCAGAGCTCACTGACCCATGTGGGAATTGAGCTGGCGGCCCTGTTGCTCAGGGCTCACACTCTTGGGCAAGCCCTTAAGCAACGAGCCACTCGGCCGGCCCCCTCGTGTCTTTAGTTGCACCATCATGGCTGCCTTGATGTCCTGAATCAAAACATTTTCCTTTCGTGGTGCCTCCAGTATTGGGTGAGTGGATGGGGCCTGGACCCAGGGAATCACCAGGGTGAAGGGAGCAGAGCTCACCAGATCCGTTCAGATTCAGATTTGACCATGGGCATGGGGGGACTCAACTCCGGAAAGATGGCACCGGTCTCCAAGCTGCACAGGAGAAGGATCCCACACAGGGAAAAATGGCAACTGCCCCTCCAATCCTTGCCGCAAAGCCACACAACTCAGTGTCTTCCTATATGTCTTCAACACCCCCTGAGTAATCAACAAACAAAAACTTATGACTTCTGGTGGCTTATATTTTATGAGGTAGAGGAATGACAAATTATCAGAGTACATAGTGTGTTAGAAGGTGATAACTGCAAAGGAGAACAATGGGGGGAGATTGAGAGTGTTAAGGGTGAAAGGTTGCCATTTTGGATAAGGTCACCAGGTAAATACTTAGATATTTACCAAATTGATTTGAAAATGTATATTCACACGAAAATGTATATGTACTTTATTCACAATTGCTAACTTTATTCATAATTATAAAAACCTGCAAGCAGCCAAGGAGTCCTTCAGTAGATGAATGGATAAACTAGGGTAGAGCCATACAATCGAATATTATTTGGTGATAAGCAGGAGTGAGCTATTAATGCTACAACATGGATGCCTCTTAAATGCGTTTTGCTAATTAGTTAAAGAAGCCTGACTGAAAAGCCTGTTTACTGAATGATTCCATTTATATGACATTCTAGAAAGGGCAAAACTGTATGAATGGAAAGCAGATCAGTGGTTGTCAGGGGTTTAAGGAAGGGGGAGTGTTTGACTAGGGGAAGCACATGGGAGTTTTTAGGGTGATGAAATAAACTGTGGACATAGACACTGTGCATTTGTCAAATCCATAGAAGTTTGCAGTGTAAAAAGCTTAATATATGCAAACCAGGAGTTTGAGGGATCCCAGAATGGAACACAGACTGTGATAAAAGAACCTAACAAATGTATTTGAAATCTATAACCTCACTGAAGGAACAGGGAAAAAGGTGCTTGACCTAAATAACTTGGGAAAAGAGTGTTTGACTGGAAACTGAAAAGCAAAAGACAAAAGTTTACATAAACACTGTGCTCTAGTTGATATAGTTGTTTCCCATGGGGCTATAGGTTAATAATTCCGAAACTGTTCTACATGTGTACTGGGAATGAACAAATACTGTCATTTGAACAAGTCTAGATTAGCCTGCTGCAGGATGAGACAGAGATGCAGCATAGTCACCCTCATTGCCTCAGCCAAGAGCTTGTCACCCTTATAAACACAGCCATCTAGTTAACCTGCTGTTGACCACAAATGCACGAGGAAGTGGAGCTAAGACAAGAACCAGTCACCCAGTTGATCCCAGCCTAAATTACTAACCACAAGACTGTGAGCTAAATAAATTGTTTTAAGCCACTAAACTTTGCTAAACCTTAGGGAAGGTTTGTTATACAAACAGAGATAACCAGTAAATCTCCTAAGCTGTTTCAGAGATTTATCAGAGCTAGCTTTGATTGATTGCATGGTAACAACCAAAATGAAGTCCAGAAATGAAGGAACACTGGCTAATAGCCAGGCCTCTGCCTACACATCCTAAACTAAAGTTTAGCAGTTCATATAACCCACCCACACAGACAGGTCTCTCAATGAGATTCCCCCATAGAAAAGAAACCTATTTATTCAGTAAGAGAAGAAACTCATGTCAGATCTCTATAATGATCAGTGTGTCCTTTATACTTAAATAAAAACAAGTTTGAAGAATTTCCAAACATATGAGGAAAGCTGGGAGTAGGGAATAAAAAAAAGCAAACAAGAAAAATAAAGTTACTCCTAGAGATTATTCCCAAAGATTATTAGTCCCAAAGAATATTCAGGGAAAAGAAGACAATGTAAAAAAAAACAAAAAAAAAAAGATTCTAAGTAGTGTCTTTACAGCATTTTAAGATAGTGTGTCCATAAAACTTGAGCAGGATGCTGTGGGAATAAATGACTAAATGAACAATCAGAGTTCTTTGAAAATAAATGACTGCTGAAAACATTTTTCAAAAAAAAGAACTGGAAAATAAAGACAAGGATACTTCCTAGAACATATAGTAAAAAAAGGAAGAGGAAAATATGGGAGAACAAAAGATATAATGGAGAAAAAAGCCTAAGAGACTCAATATCAGACTAACAGAGGTCCCCAAGAGATAAAATATAGGAGAGGAAATAATCAAATAAATAATAGAAGAAAATTTCAGAAAACTTAAGAAAAATACAAAAATTTTCATATTGAAAAGATGTACCAAGCACCAATCAGATGAATAAAAAGATCCATAGCCTGACACATTGCTGAGATTTTTTGAGCAGAGTTGTATATGGAAAACATTTTAAAAGCTTCCAGAAAGGCAAGAAGAGATAAGCAGGCATCAAGTTTCTCAGTAACAATAAAAAATGCCGGAAGGTAATATGCCATGTTTCAAAATTATGAGGGAAAATGTTTTGAACTTAAAATTCTATACTCATAGGTCCATCAACTATAAGGGTCAGACAAAAACATTTTCAGACACATAGAACCGAAATTTATTGTTAAGCAATATTCTGAAGACACTGAGAATGTTACTCAGGGAAATGGAGTGGTAAACAAAACAACGGATCCAAGAAATATTGCTTCATATTGTCAAAGAAACCAGAACTGGACAGTTGTTAAAGTGGTAAAAATGGATTTTATTCAGGAACTATTGCAATAGGGGAAAGAAACCCCAGTAAAGAGCTGTGCTCAGTTCTGAATACAGCTTGGACAAGTGGGGATTTATAGCTATGGGGGTAAATGGATGGAAATTACTAAGAGGAAACGGATGGGGTGATTGTGCCTAAGTCAACTTGACAGGATTCTTGCTGAAGGCAGGTCAGGGTGATTAGATGTGGAGGGTAGGGGAGTCTTGCTAAACTGACTTAGCAGGATTCTTGCTACAGCTGGGCAATGCATAGACGGATATGGAAGCCCAAAGACCAAGGCCGAGTTGAGAAGAGAGTTCAGAGGAGCTTGGCTCAAATTTAGTCAAGGAGAGAGTCTGTCAATTACATACGAGTGTATGTATGTATATATACACTGACTATTTTGTATGAATTCCTCAATAATTAAGAGATTTCTTAAGATTCTCCTTGTGGTGATTTCAACTTGAAGAAATGAAAAATATGTGTACAACTTGTATGTTAGAAAATTTTCTACAGAATATTGTTTTTCTTCCTTGGAAAAAGAGAAGGAAAAATAATCATGGTATGTTTAGAATTTAGATGGTATGTTTCTGTTTCGGATGTACAATAAATGGTCAATGAGGCCTAGCTAGAAGAGTGCTTTGATTTCTCGAATATTGACATCACATTTTCCTTAAGTAAAGTGAAACAGTTGAATAGTAACCAGATTTTCTACTTGTGTGGTTGGGTCTGGGGACAGAGCTGGCAAATAAGAGATAATCATCTACTTCTGATGCAGTAACCTTGGGAAGGACAGTTGGGGGAGAAGCAGGCTACACTTTAAAATAAAGTCTTGGAGCTGTGGGTTGGGGGCACTATTATAAAAAGTCCAAGCCTTCATCTAAGGGTAAGAAATCCAGGGATCCCTGTATGTAACCCGTAATTCATGAGGAGAAACTGACACTACATTTCCATCAGCCAATCTGTCTCAAGTGGAGGTGTGCCTGGATATGAGAGGACCCTACATGTAACAAAAAGTGGGAAATTGAGGCTGGTATAGTAACGATAACACCTGCTCCCTGAATATGTGCCAAACACTCCTTTGAGCTTTATGTCTGTTCTAAAACTCACCTCTCTCCTACTGTCCCTTTTCTTTTCTTTCTTTCTTTCTTTCTTTCTTTCTTTCTTTCTTTCTTTCTTTCTTTCTTTCTTTCTTTCTTTCTTTCTTTCTTTCTTTCTCTCTCTCTCTCTCTCTCTCTCTCTCTCTCTCTCTCTCTTTCTTTCTTTCTTTCTTTCTTTCTTTCTTTCTAAAAAAGATTTTATTAGGGAATTGGGGGAGGGGAACAGTGTTGGGGAATTGGGGAAGCAGAACAGCCAAGTTATTGTCATTCAATCTTAGTTATGGAGGGCGCAGCAAGCTCAGCTCCAAGTCCAGTTGCACCGTTCAGCTCAAAGTGCTGTGTTCAATTAGTTGCGAGTGGGCGTAGCCACCGTCCCATGTGGGTGTTGAACCAGCAGCCTTGTTGTTAAGAGTGCGCACACTATCCCTTGGGCCATCTGGGTGGCAGCTCAGCTCAAGGTGCCAAGTTCAGTCTTCTTTTTTTTTTTTTTTTATTGTGGGTGGGGATAGCCTACCATCTCTAACCTTGTTTTTAGGAGCATGTGCTGTCACCAGCTGAGCCATCTTGCCACCTGATGGCAGCTCAGCGGCAGCTCAGCTTGGGCGCAGCACACTGACCCATGTGGGAATTGAACCAACAACCCTGTTGCTCAGAGCTCGCACTCCCCATCCTTTCCTCCTCCCCACCTCCCCAACACCAGAAATTAATTCTCCATGCTATAACTGGAATCTTTCTTTTTTTTTTCTTTCTTATTTTATTTATTTATTTTTTTGAGGGCAGTGTCACTGGCCCTCATATGTGGGACCCGAACCGGGGCTGCTGGCTTCCCAAGACCAGCGCTTAACCACATGCCACTCAGCTGGCCCCTGGAGTCTTTCTTTTTTAATGCAAATCTGATCACATCACTCCTCTGCTTAAACAGCATCCATAAGTTTCTGTGGCTCTTAAGATGAAATTCACAATTCTTACCCTAGCCTACAAGGAAATGCTATTATTATTGAGATTTGAGAAATGTATAAAGGCATGGGATACCCAGGCACTTTCTAATACAGCATTTTTTTGAATTTATACATTTAAGGACCTACAGTCAAGATGGTAGTCTCCTGAACTGGTGTTTAGTAAATGAAGGCAAACAGGGTTAACACAGATTGATAAATTTGCCATATTAGGCATTTTTTAAATTAAAATTGATTGGGTTGACAGTGGTTAGTAAAAGTAGGCATTTCTAATTGCTCATTAGTTGTGTATGCTAGACACCTATTTTCTGTGTTCATTCTTTTCCCCCGCAGCTTTATTGAGATACGGTTGGCACAGAACACTGTATAAGGTTAAGGTATGTTATATGGTTTGATACACATATATATTGTGAAATGTCTACCACAATTGTTGTAGTTAACACCTTCATTGCCTTACATAATTAGTTTTTTGTTTTTTTTTTTTGTGGTGAGAACATTTAATCTACCCTTTTGGCAACTTTCAAATATGCAATACAATATTGTTAATTATTGTCACTGTGTTGTGTATTAGATTCCTTTTAGTCATCTTTTATCTGGATATTTATATCTTTGGACCTACATCTTCCCATTTCCCCCACCTAGCAGCCCCTGGCAACCACAGTTCTACTCTGTTTCTATTTGTTCAAGTTTTTTTAAGATTTCACATATAAATGAGATCATACAGTATTTGTCATTTTCTATGTGACTTATGTCACTTAGCATAATGCTCTCAGGGTTCATCCATATTCTCACAAATGGCATAACTTCCTTCTTTTTCATGGCCGAATAATATTCTAATATGAGTGTGTGTGTGTGTGTGTGTGTGTGTATTTGTGTGTGTGTGTACACACACATAACCATGTGTTATAGTAAAAAAATATACCATTTTTTTTTAATCCATTTATCCAAATGGACAGTGGTTGTTTTCATAGCTTGGCTATTATGAATAATGCTGTAATGAACATGGGGATACAGTTATCTTTTTGAGTTCCTGATTTTATTTCCATTGGATATATACCCAGAAGTGGGATTGCTGGATTATAGTACAGTAAAACCTTGGATTGCAAGTAACATGGTTTGCGAGTGTTCCGCAAGATGAGCAAACATTTCTAATACATTTTAACGTGGTCAACGAGTGATGTCTTGCAATACGAGTAGCTTGTTTCTGGAATGACTTATGCTCACAAACCAAGGTATTACTGTGGTTCTATTAAGTTTTTGGGGCATCTTCCTACTGTTTTCCATAGCAGCTGTACCAGTATCCATTCCCACCAAAAGTGCCTAAGGGTTCCCTTTTCTTCACATCCTTGCTTGTTATAGCTTGTCTTCTTGAATGATAGCCATTCCAACAGGTGTGAGATGATATCTCATTGTGGTTTTGATTTGTATTTCCCTGATGATTAGTGACACTGAGCATCTTTCCACATACCCGTTGGCTATTTGTATGTCTTCTTTGGAAAAAATGTCTATTTGGGGCCTCTGCCCATTTTTTTTAACTGGACTTTTTGTTTTTCTACTATTGAATTGTATGAGTTCCTAGAATAGTTTGGATATTAACCCTTACTGGATATGTGGTTTGCAAGTACAGAGGGTGCCAAAAAAATGTATACACATTTCAAGAAGGGAGAAAACTGTATTAAAATTGTGATACTCAATATATACCACTAATAAAAGATGAATACAAGTCAAGTGTATACATTTTTTTGGCACTCCCAGTATTTTCTTGAATTCTGTAGGCTGCCTTTTAATTTTGTTCATTGTTTCTTTCACTCTCCAGGACTGTTTTAGTTTGATGTTGTTCCACTTATTTTGTTTAGTTTTTGTTGCCTGTGCTTTTGGTCTCATATCCATAAATTCATTGCCAAGACCAATATGAAGGAGTTTATTCCCTCTATTTTCTTCTAGTAGTTGTATGATTCAGGTCTGATGTTTAACATCCTTTTCTTGTTTCTCTATTGTTAGACCTCTTGCCTCCAAAATGAGTGTTGCAATTCTGTAGGGTGTCTTAGGGAGGTTTTTCAGAAAATAGTTTTGTTTCTGCAAATCTTTAAGCTGTGTGATGGAGAGTGGGCTTTGTAGCAGTGGCCGATGCCATAAATTGTAATGTTCTCCTCATTTCCCACAAACCTCCTTCTACCCAGATCAGTATCCAAACACAATTTATTTTTCTGCTTGTCTATCCTTTTGTCAGTAGCCTAAGTACATTTGTTCACTCTTGAGAATAGATTATTGCACAAGATTCCAATCAACTAGTCCAATGCTAACCTTCAAACATTTTTAGTTAAACCAAGGAAAAATACCTTGATTTTTTTTTTTTTTCGGATAGCATTGGAAACTTTTGTGTATTTTGTGTGGAGTGGAACGTGAGTCCTTTCTGGTGTATTGGGATGTCTCTGGGGACATTTTTGAGATAAAGAAATTACAGATGTCAAAAGAATATAAGGATTTGTGCTGCTGCCTAAATATCTTCAAGATTCTACCAAGATTGCCATTAAAAGAAAGCGGCTCAGTAGAGCTCCTAAAGTAAATAATTAAAAGACAATATAATGTATATTTCAAAGTAGGCTAATTTAGCAAGCTGATAATTGGGACTTTTCCTGTTCCCTCTGATTTTGGGGTGAGCTCCAAGAACTGAGAACAGAGCATATTAGTGCCTGGAGATTCTAAGGCGGTATGTTATTTACTCTATCTGTGTAGCACATATAATGGCCCCAGTCTGCCAGGAAAGCAATTCCAGGTGGCTCATTGCAGTGACTTTCTCACCTGCAGCTGGTGATTGTTGGATCCAGTGCCCTCTTACTCAGCCGGGCTAGGGCCCTACTTAGGTGCTGCCATGAAGTGCTGCCCACACAGGGGCAAAGGCCCTTTGCTGGTCAATGAGGTGTGTTTTTTTTCCCTAACAAAAATTGCAGCAATATAGGCAGCTAGTTACAGGAATAAAAATCAGAAAAACACAGATAAGTAACTGAGTAGTATCAGTGTTGAAACAGTAAAATAGAGATCCACCCATTCTTGCTAGAACTACCTGAATCGAAATCTTAAAAAAATATTTTTTTCATCTGATAAGGATCTATTTAAGTATCACATAAGCTTGTTTTCACGTATAAATAAAATTTGTGCTTCAGAGAATAGTGTTCATGGTTTGTCAGTTTATTGGAGACAGTTTTCTGTGCTTTCATTATCCATACCTATCTACTTGAAGTTGTTATCTGAGTGGCTATAGTTGTTGCACCTGTGATTCTATTTGAAATTGCCTCTATAATTCTTGTCCACTTGCGCTGTAAGAACTGACAGCATCTTCTGTTGCCATCATGGCTCCTTTAGGCACCAGAAACACAGTTAGATTTTATATCTGTCAGTAGAGGAAGGTTTGGTAAGATAGCATTTATTTTACAGAGTGATAACCTTTTCTTAAATGTTGTTCTCAATTCTATTCTAAAAAGTGCCACTGCCAAATAAAAACTTCACTTCTAAGGAGAAAGCTTGTAATAAGACAGTCAAGATTCAATATAGGGTTCATGCTGTTGGCTTCTGGTGGGTTTGAAATAAAAGATTAATGTGTGGTTATATAGAAATCTAATAGGTTAATTGAGAGAGAGAGAGCGAGAGCGAGAGCGAGAGCGAGAGCGAGAGCGAGAGAGAGAGAGAGAGAGAGAGATAGAGAGAGAGCCTTTTCCCCCCCAGGTTTATTCTTTCTATTGTGAACCTGGGAGAATAATTTGGTCTTTAGAAATAACTATAGTTCTCACTGAGTTTCTGTAGACTTCCTGGAGGGAAATTATATTAAAATTCTCATGGTCACTACCACCTTGGTGCGTTAAGTAGACAGTAGGGACAACTTTCTCTCTCTCCAAGGTAAAGATTGGGGTGTATGAGTTAGAAACACAGCACGTGCAGGGGGACCCCAGCCTGACTTGGCTGCTCCAGTTGAGGGCTTTCCCTGCTCTCCTTCCTGGTAGCTTTTCTATCAGCACAACTTCTCTCCACAACCTCTTGGCATTCTTTCTTTCTTTCTTTTTTTGAGGGCAGTGTCACTGGCCCTCACATGTGGGACCCAAACTGGGGCCGCTGGCTTCCCAAGCCAGCGCTTAACCACCGCGCCACTCGGCTGGCCCTTGGCATTCTTTCTTATAACTGCTGTCACCTGAGGGGCCTTTGTTTCTCTAGCAGTTGCAGCTCTTCACAATCCTCAATAGTGCCCTGTAGCAGCTCGTCCCCATGGCTTAGTTGTTGGTAGTGTTACACTTGATTTGACCCCAGGCCTCTTGCTTCCTCCTCTGGAAACATCATCCGTTCTGAGCCTTCTTTTTAGCCTCAACTCTCACCAGTTACTTCCTTTCCAGTCTCCCACCTCAGTGGACTTACTCATACCAATGTAATGTGGTTTCCCAAATCTGGCCTTCTGTTTCAGATTCCTGCTCCTCTTCATGTCAGCCCCCAACCTTGGGTCAAGTGTCACTTTTATGATTGCCCAAATGGAATTAACCAGTACCTCCTCGTGTCTGCATTACTACTCCAAACATCCATCAGAGCATGTATAATAATTATTGTTGTTTATATCCCCTTGGAGTGGAGCAGAAATGAAAGATCCCCAGCAAGCCCTGCCCAAATTACAGATTCTTGAGCAAAATAAATATTGCTCTTTTAAATTTTAGGGTAATTTGTTATGTAGTCATAGAAACTGAAATAGATTTTGGCATCTGGAAGTGGGATGCGGTGTAACAGAAACCTAAAGTGTAGCAGTGACTGACGGTCACTGACTAGTGGGCAGAAGGTGGGATGAGGACCCCGAAGGGACTGTTAGTGGAAGCCTGGCGGCCCTCAAGGAGAATGTCAGTGAAGGTTCAAAGGAAGGTGAAAAAATGTCATTGGGAGCTGGAAAAAAAGATCCTTGTTATAGAACAGCAGGAAGTTTAGCAACATTGTCACCTATGGTAATGTGGAAAAATAGAAAATGGTTATAATGAATTGTATGATAAGAATATTGCCAGGGATACTTGAAGGTGTTGTCTGGCAGTTTCTTGCTGCTTATAGTAAAATATGATAGGAGAGAGTGTTATGGTACGATTGTGTTGCCCCAAATTCATATTCTAAATCTAATGCCCAATGTGATGTTATGAGGAGATGGGGCCCTTATGGGGAACTGAATTAGGTCATGGGATTAGTGCTTTTATAAAGGAGGTCCCACAGAGCTCCCTAGCCCCTTCCACCATGAGAGGGCACAGGTAAGAAGTTGGCAATGCAACCCAGCAGAGGGCTTCACCAGAGCGCCCCCTGCTGGTGCCCTGATCCTGGACTTGCAGCTTCCAGAGCTGTGAGAACTAAATGTTTGTTGTTTACAAACCACCCGGTCTCTGGTATTTTGTTGTTTAACAGTCTGATTGGACTAAGAGAGATAAACTAAGGAAAGAATTGTTAAATATAAAGAAACTAGGAAGTAGTGAATTAGAAAATAAAACCCTCCTTTCCAGTCTCTCCAAATGGCAGACGATTCTCAAATTAAGAAAAGTCTTATGGAAAGAATTCAGATCTAGGGTACTGTCAGGAAAGATGGTTTAACTATGAGCCAAGGGAGTGAGTGTAAATCTCTTAAGGCCCCAGGAAATTTAATGTCATGCCTAACAAAGACCTCTGAAGATCTTGAGGACATGCCAGGCCTCACAGTTCTTCTTTATTAAACAAAGGTCCTCTAAGAATTTTATAAGCGCTGTCCCTCAGGACCCTTACAGGAAGCTTAAGGGCTTATCTTGAGATTTATGGTTGTGGCTTTTGTCTAATGGAGTGGATTATAAATTGATTCATAAGAAATCCGCACAGTTTTAAAAAAATAGGGTTTATTTTTAAGAGCAGTTTTAGATTCACAACAAAATTGAGCAGAAAGCACAGAAAATTCCCATATATCCCCATCCCTTTCATATACCAGAGTGCTACGTTTGTTACAATCGATGAATCTACATTGACACGTCATTATCACTCCTGATCCAAAGTACATTAGGGTTATTCTTGGTGGTGTACCTTTTATGGCTTTGGACAAATGTGTAGTGTACATTTTTGGGTTTGTAGTATCATACAGAATACTCTCACTGACCTAAAAATACCCTGTGCTCTGCCTATTCATTGTCTGTCTCCC
This sequence comes from Aselliscus stoliczkanus, assembly GCA_033961575.1. Classification (NCBI taxonomy): domain Eukaryota; kingdom Metazoa; phylum Chordata; class Mammalia; order Chiroptera; family Hipposideridae; genus Aselliscus; species Aselliscus stoliczkanus. The sequence continues at coordinate 72,002,452 of CM066732.1, read as the reverse complement.
AACCACTAATCATTTTACTGTCCTCATAGTTTTGTCTTTTCTAGAATGTCATATATTTGGAGTCATACCATATTAGCCTTTTCAGATTGGCATCTTTTACTTGGTAATATGCATTTAAAATTCCTCCATGTCTTTTCATGGCTTGATAGTGTGTGCTCTCTCTCTTTCTCTCTCTTCTCTTTTAGTGCTGAATAATATTCCATTCTCTGGATGGTTTATTTATCCATTCACTTACTTAAGGACACCTTGGTTATTTTCAGGTTTGGCAATTATAAATAAAGCTCTGTAAACATCCATGTACAGGTTTTTTGTGCTGGCAAAAGTTTTCAACTCCTTTGGGTTAATACCAAGGAGTGTGTTTGCTGGGTTGTATTTTATTTTATTTATTTCTTTATTTTGAGGGCAGTGTCACTGGCCCTCATATGTGGGACTGAACCGGGGCCGCTGGCTTCCAAAGCCAGCACTTAACCACTGCGCCACTCAGCCGGCCCTGCTGGATTGTATTTTAAGAAGTACCTTTAGTTTTGTAAGAAACTGCCAAACTATCTTCCAAAGTGTCTGTGCCATTTTGCTTTCCCTCCCGCAATGAATGAGAGTTCTTGTTGCTCCACATCCTTGTTGGTATTTGGTGTTGTCAGTATTCTGGGTTTTGGCCACTCTAATAGGTGTGCAGTGGTGTCTCATTTTAATTTGTGTGTCCCTCATAACATATGCTGTTGAGCATCTTTTCATATATTTATTTGCCATTTGTATATCTTCTTTGGTAGGCATCTGTTCAGATCTTTTGGTCATTTGTTAATCAAGTTGTTCGTTTTCTTACTATTGTGATCATCTTTTATCAGATTTTTTTTCTTTTTTAAAGATTTTATTGGGGAATTGGGGGAGGGGAACAGCGTTGGGGAACCAGGGAAGGGGAACAGACAAGTTGCTGTCCTTTTGTTCTTCAGTCTAGCTGTGGAGGACTTCTCTTCACTGGCCCATGTTGGTATTATCATTGCATTCTTCCCTGCTGAGGCAGATCGGTCACCGGCCATTGGACGGCTGCTCACGGCGGCTCAGGGCAGCTCATGAAAGCTCATGCCAGCTGCTGGCCGCTCACACTGGCTGCCAGCCACTCACGGTAGCTCACTGCAGCCCCACTGCAGCCCATGCCGTCTCCAGTGACTTATGGCAGCCCAGCTCCAGGTCAAACTGTTGTTCACCTTCTTAGCTGTAGAGGGCGCAGCGTCACTGGCCCTCGTGTGGGATTCGAACTGGGGCCCCGCTGCTCAGAGATGGCATCCCAAGCCAACTCCTAACCAACGCGCCACTTGGCCGTCCCTCAGGTATATATTTTTTGCAAATATTTTCTCTTAGTCTGTTGCTTGTCTTCTCATTCTCTTGACCCACACAGTTGTTTGATGATATCTTGGATTGAAAGGTATAAAGTCAGTACAAAATGAAGAGAGGCCTTTGGGTCTCAAACTTGTATAGACAGGAAGCATGCTAACAATTTGCCTACTTAGCATGGAACCAACCCCAGAGTGGGGAGCCTGAGCTGTAGCGAATCATTCCCAAGCAGTACAACTGAGCCCTAATTTAGGAACCAGCAGCATATGCCCAGCTGGATTTGAAACTTTTAATACACCAATGATGCTGTGTCTTTCCCCCCTTTTGAAGGGTAGTGTCTATAGCAGTGCTTCTATGCCTGCTCTGCCATTGTGTATTTGGGTTTGTGGAGGCAGAAAGGAATCTTTTCTGTTTACAGTTCTTCTGATCAGGAGGAGCTGTACTCAAGGGGCTATACTCAAAGAATTCTACCCAAGAAGTTCATCATACCTGGATCTCAACCCTCAGCTTGATATTGTGGGTCTTGGGGGGGGGCAGGAATGAGTATATTTTCATGTGGGAGGGATGTGAACTGCTGTGGCTAGAAGGTGGACTGTGGCATGTTGTATTTTCGAAAATTCGTCTCAACGATATTTCTGGTCTCACATGCTCTTCTAGAACCTTGTCACTTCCGATCAAGACACCGAGTTTATTTCACATCCCGTTGAACCTGGGCTTGACTTGGCACTAATTAATAATTTGTGGCATAAGTGATACTTTATAACTTCCCAGGCAAGGTCATAAAAGATGGTACTGCTTCCTTCTGCCTGGCTCTCTCAAGCTGCTTACCTTTGGAACCAAGCCACCACGGTGTGAGGAAGCCTTGGCCATATTCAGAAGCCATGTGTGGGTGTTCTGCCCCAGCCATGGTCTCATCTGACAGCATCCACCACAAGACATGTTATTAAATGAGCCTGGGTACAATTTTGGTCCCCAGCCTTCGAGCCACCCCAGCTGATGCTGAGTGGAGCAGAGATGGGCTATCTTACCCTCTGAGGTCTGCCCAGATTGCAAATTCATGAGAAAATATATAGTATTTTAGGCCACTGTGTGTGAGGTAATATCTTTTAATGTAGCCATAGTAACTGAAATAATTAGAAAGGTTTATAGTTTTGGGTTTATTTTTAGTTAAGTTTTGGTAACAAAGTTAGCTGACTTTATCAAATTGGGAAATATTTCATTATTTATTTGGTATGGAATAATTTAGATAGCATTAGAATTATTTGTTCCTTAAGAGGTAGAGCTTAGAGTTAAAGGTTTTCTGGGTATATTATTATCAAAATAATAGTCACTTTTCCAATATCTTCTTTGGTAATTAGTCAGTTTGGGTTTTCTACTTGGTTTAATTTGGGTATTTGTACTTTCTAGAAAATCATACTTTTCTTCTATTCCTAGTCTTACTCATATTTGTTTTGTCTTATATTCTTAAGCAGGACCATAAAAGGTGTATGTATGTTTGTGTGTGTGTGTGTGTGTGTGTGTGTGTGTGTGTGTGTAACTTGTTATTCTTTAAAAAAAAATCTTTTGTAGTTATTTATCAATCTCCTACTTTTTTTCTGTATCATCAGTTACATTTGTTATCATTACTCATGAACTCTTCAGTTCTTTGGGTTAATTTTGTGCTTAAAAAAACTTAAAGATAAACAAAATGTTCCTGCAGTTTTAATCATTTGTCTTCATAATGCAAGGAGTTAGGGACATAAATTTTTATCAAAGTATGGCTTTTGCTGTGTTCTATAAATTTTTATGTATTTATCCTTTCATTAATTTCTAGAGAGTTTGTGATTTTTCTCTTTGATTAACTGTCAAGTCATTAAGATGTTTCAAACCATTTAAAATTATTTCTAATGTTATTGAATTATGATCACTGACTGTGGCTGATAATATATTTACTTTTAAATATTTGTTGTAGTTTTATAGCGATTTCTGTAAAACTATGAGTAAATTAAAATGTGAATTCTCTCAATGAGTAAAGTAAAATTCCCTACTGTCTTACTTAGTTCAAGCTGCTATAACAAAATTATAGACTGGGCAGGTAGCTTAAACAACAAAATTTTTTATTTTTTATTTTTTTTAATTTTTATTGGGAAATTGGGGGAGGGAAAGATCTTTGGGGAATCGGGGAGGGGGAACAGACAAGTTGTTGTCCTTTTGTTCTTCAGTTTAGTTGTGGAGGACGTTGCTTCACTGGCCCATGTTGGCATTATCATTGCGCTCTTCCCAGGTGAGGCAGATTGGTCGCTGGCTTCTGGATGGTCGCTCACAGCGGCTCTTGGCAGCTCACTCCGGCTGCCAGCCATTTACTATAGCCTATGGCAGCCCACTGCAGCAGGGGCTGCTGCTATGCCATCTCGGGGACTCACAGTAGCCCAGCTCCAGGTGGAGCTGTGTTCACCATCTTAGCTGTAGAGGCTGCAGTGTCACTGGCCCTCATATGTGGGATCCTAACTGGGGCCACTGGCATCCCAAGCCAGCTCTTAACCAATGCGCCACTCAGCTGGCCCAACAAAAAGTTATTTATCACAGTTTTGGAGGCTGGAAGTCCAATCCAGGAAGGCACCTGCAGATTTAGTGTCTGATGAGATCCTGCTTGCTGGTTCACAGAAGGCTGTCTTTTCCCTGTGTCCTCACATGATGGAAAGAGAGCTCTCTGGGGTTTCTTTCATAAAGGAACCAATCCCATTCATGAGGGCTCCACCCTCATGACGCACCGCCTCCCAAAGGCCCCACCTCCAAATACTGTCAAATGGGGGCGCGGTTAGGATTTCAACATACGAATTCTAGAGGGACACCAACATTCAGTCTATAACATTCTATGCCTGACCCTCCAATATTCATATTATTCTCACATACAAAATACATTTATCCATTCCAATAGCTCCGAAAATCTTAACTCATTTCAGTATCAACTCTTAAAGCCTAAAGTCCAGAGTCAATCTAAATATCTTCTAAATTGGATATGAGTGAGGAAAAATTCTTCTCCAGCTATGAGCCTATGAAACCAGACAAGTTATGTGCTTCCACAATACATGGTGGGACAGGCGAAGCATAGATATTTCCATTCCAAAAAGGAGAAGTAGGAAAGAAGAAACTGATAGTTTCCAGGTAAGTGCAAAGTCTAATGGGGAAAATTTCATTAGACCTTAAGGCTTGAGAATAATCTTCCTTGGCCTAATGCTTTGCCTTGCAGACCCACTGGGATGGTAACATCACCCCATGTCTCTGTGGTGTACTGCCCATGCCATGGCTCTCTCTCAGGGCCTGCCCCCTGCCCCTGCAGCCTTGGGTAGGGGCACCCTGGCCCATCGGAACCAGAGAGATGGCCTCAACCTTTGAAACCATTCTGTCCCTGGACCCTTGCACTCTGGGCCTGTGGTGGTGGCAGCCTGATGATCTCTACATCTCCTTGGCTTGGGGGTGGGTGGGTTATTTTTCCTTTGTCTTGAGGAATAGCACCTGGCTTCTGTTGAGATAGCTGTTTACGTCTGTGATTCATATCCATATTATGGTTACTTTGCTGCACCTTTAGTATTCTATTCTGAAAATGCTTCCTAATTTTTTGCAATATGGATAGGCCAAGAATTTTCCACATCTCTAAGATTTATTTTGTTTTTGCTTAACAGTTCCATCTTCAAATCATATCTTTCTTCCTGCATTTTATTATAAACAGTCAGGAGGAACCAGGCTATTCCAAAATTTTGCTTAGCAATTTCAGCTAAATATTCAATTTCATTGCTTGCTAGTTCTACGTTTCACAAACATTAGAAAATGAACACAGTCCAGCCCAGTTCTTTGCCACTTATAGTAAGTATTGCCTTTTCTCCATTTTCCAATAACGTGTTCCTCATTTCCATATGAGACCTCATCAGAATGGCCTTTATAGTCCATATTTCTACCAACATCCTGTTCAGGATTACTTAAATATTCTCTAGGAAGACTGAGGTTTCCTCTCCAGCGCTCTTCTTTTCTTTCTGAGCCCTTACGAGAATTAACCTTAATGCTCATATTTCTAGGATGTAGCTCTAACTCTTATAGTTGCTACCCATTACCCAGTTCCAAAGCCACTTCCACAGTTTTAGGTATTTGTTAGAGCAGCATCCCATTCTTGGTACCAAAATCTGTAGGTGTTAAGGTTCTTCAGAGATACAGAACCTATGGAGGCTCAGAAGTCCCATGATCTGCTGTGTGTAGGCTGGAGACCCAAGAAAGTCAATGGTGTAATCCAGTTCAAGTCTGAAGGCCTGAGAACCAGGGAAGCCAGTGGTGTAAATCCCAGTCCAGGGGCAGGAGAAGGTGAGATGTCTCAGCTCCAACAGTGAAGCAGGAAATAAGGGAAGAATTCTTGTTTCCTCCATCTTCTGTTCTATTTAGGTCCTTGATAGTTTGGATGATGCCCATCAACACTAGGGAAGGCCATTCACTGAGTCCATCAATTCAAATGCTAATCTCATCTGGAAACACCCTCACAGACATACCCAGAAATAATGTTTAATCTGGACACCCCATGGGCAATCAGGTTTACACATTAAAAAAATATATACCATTATACATATAATCCATAGAAAAAATTCTTTGAAATAAAACTTCAGTAGGTAAAACTGAAGGAGAATCACTCTGGAGATCTGCCTGAATTAGTGGGTTGAAAAATCAAGAGGAAGAAATATCTAAAAAACTACAAACAAATACAGAGAAATAAATTATGACAAAGACATTCAGTTAAAGATTTATTTTCCACATACCATTTCTATGGAAATTATGGAGCTGTGCATCACCAAAATAATGATGTAAAGCAAGAAAGAAGAAAACAAAAAGAGGAAACAGGATCCAACACAAGAGAAACACAGGAATTTACTGAGTGGTGAAGTGAGACACCAAATGATGGCTGTGCAGCAGACCTGGAAAGAAGCCATGCTCAATTGGAACAGGTCAGAAGGCTCAAGGAGGACTTATTCAAGAAGATGAAATTAATAAAATATCTAATGAATTTGAGTGTATTAAGAGATTTACACATGTTCTGGAAAGTATGGGATAAATTAATGTTAAATACATAGAAAAGTAAAGAAAAAAAATCTTAACTATGGAAAATTATCAAGGGTTCCCAAGCGTGTGTGTGGGTGACAATGGTAGTTATATGTGAAAGAGAGCTAAAGTCTTATCTTTCATAATAAATATTATCAGTAGATAATAATATCTATAATTGAAAGTCAGTAAGAATGTAAGATTCTAAGAATGTTATTTAGAGATTGGGAGTAAATACCGAAAACCAGCAGAAAGAGTCGACAGTAATTGCTTTCTGGTAGTGAGAAATTTGAAATGTGTGGGGCCCAAGGTTTTTCATAATAAGTTTTGGAAAGTTTTAAATGATGCACATGTGTAACTCTGCTAAAAACAAAACCCCAAAACTAAATTAAAAAATAAAGGGAAATAATGTGAGAAGACAGGGACTTGATAGATCCAAGAGATACAGTATTAGAAGGAATTTTACAAGGTTAAAACAAAAGGAGAAACATAATAATAGCCCATATTAGAAGAAAGAGATAAGTCTTTATCTTGAAGGGTACCCCATTCCTTCACCCTAACACAAGTTTCAGTTAACATTGATGAGCAAAACTGGTAATAGAGGAGTGTCCCTATAAAAATTTCAAACTTTTAGAATAATGATAAAATCTTACTGGGTTCCAGATGGAAAAAACAGATGATGTGTAAAGGAAAAAAAAAAAATCAGACTGAGATTGAATTTCCTGAAGCAACTTTGGAGACTAGAGAATGGCAGGATAATGTTAGTGGACTTGTGAGAGAGTTATACCCCATGAATCCCGCACTAGGCTAAGCTATTGAGCACCTGTCAGGGAGAAAGATATTTGCAGATGTGCAAAGATTCAGAGATTAGAGAAGTCTTGAGAAAATACACTAACAACTAACTAACAAAAGGGTTTGAACAATGACTCTGTAGGGTATGGGAAGATAAAAAAGAAAAGTAATGGTTAGCAATACAGTTGGCAGCATACACGTGGTTCAGTCTCATTGGATAGTGACCAACTGTTAGAAAATGCTTACTTTAAGTTCTAAAGAAGTATTCTTTTGGGCCGGCCGAGTGGCGCGGTGGTTAAGTGCTGGGACCCCAGTTCGGGTCCCACATATGAGGGCCAGTGATACCGCTCTCAAAAAAAAAAAAAAAAGTATTCTTTTTACTACAGCTCCAGCTTTCAAATGGAAAATTTTCAGAATAAAAATGTGAAAGACTACCTAGATTCACTAATTTCTCTTGCAGTAATTCTAATTCAGGAATGCCACTTCTTTAGAAATGGCTGATTCTAGGGAAGGAAACGTAGAAGGTGAACCTGCATTGTTTTAACGTACCAGAAAGAAAGCAAGAAAATGGTCAAAGATGAATGGGGACATGTCAAAAGAGTGGAGAATGCACGCAAAAGATATATTGGGTGCTTTTGGGAAAAACACCAGTAAGGGAGAGAACAAAGCAGGATTTGAAGAGGGGGAGGTTGAACTGTGACGCAGTTTGTCATCTGCATAGGGACTCTGACCTGACATGCCTTCCCAGAGTTACCCTGAATGAGATAACGGGGCTGGCCCCTGCACCTTTCATGGTCCAGTCATTTGATGTGGGCTTCCCTGGAAAGCAGGCGTATTCTTGGGTGAAGAAGCTTTCTTCAGTGGAGGGCAGCTCCTGGGGAGATGCCAGTTGTGAACTGCCCCGTGCAGCATTCTTGCAGGTGGCGAAGAGTGTCTTGGTCCTGAAGAAAGTCCTGGACCAGGCATCCTACCCGTCTCTGCTCTCATCCTCTCTGGAAATAGCTCCTCTAGGATTAGGGTTCGTTTCTTTCTGTGAAAATACAAGAGGAAGGTAATAGGACTTAGTCCAGTCTCTCTCACTATAGCTGGTCTTGGGGACACAGCTAATATTCATGATATCTTTCTGCTACCAATTCTAGATTTCTCCTTGGCCTTGGCTGACATGTCTGCTGGTCTAGGCAGATTACCTGAGGTCACTGAGTCCCTCATAGCTGACAGGTCACCATGCTCACCATAATCTCTGGGCTGTGGCTGTTGTATTTGTCCGTTTGTTGTCAAAACTGGGCGAAGGACTATGAAGAGAGCTACCTTTTCTATATACCCTTCATATGACAAACATATTTTTCATCTGGGTGATACAAATATTCTTTTCTGCCTTGGCTGACAGAAGTCCTACCTCTTTCTGATGACCAAGGTCAATTACTCGTGCTAGATTGGTGGCTTCTTTCCTTCCCTCTCGTCTCTTGGCCCAAGGTGCTGAACGTGACCAGGTGGCATTTGTAACTTAAAGTTTAATGGGCTGCGTCCCTTGGTGGGAACAGGACCTCTAGGTTCATAGAACCTAGCATTGCAGGGAAGGGAAATATAAATTGCTAAGTGGGTCCCTGGGAATGACAGCAAGTTAGGCCATTCCTGCTTTCCACCCTTTGTTTCCCAGCTGCATGTTTTTTTACGTGTTGCAGATACAACACCATATAATGGTTGCTGATTTAGGGTTTAATTGCACCCTGGATGAGGGTGCCCTTTCCCACATGGTATCATCTCCAAGGGGGGTGCCTCAGCCATATCTTCAGAATGCTCTTCCACCACATTCTCAGGTAGGTGGCTGCGCTATGTGACAGCCCAGGGGATCCCCTAGTTTGTGCTCACACCTCCTTTGCCCTAAAGAGGACCCCTTGGTCTGAAGCAGTGTTACATGGGATGTATTGTAGTTAAAGTGAACAGAAACACTGTCAACTCTCAGATAGTGGTGCTGGCTAAGGCCTTGTGGGCAGGAAAGGGTCCAGTGTGATCAAATTACTGAGTGCCTGAGTGACCTCTTTGAAGGAGTGTGCCATGCTGGGGACTCGGCTTTGGTCCCTGTTACTGGCAGATTGGATCATCTGAAGTACCAGTGAGCTGGATCGGCCTGGTGAGAGGGAGCACAGACTGTTGGGCTCTCACAGTCACCTCCATCCCCACCACCATCGCTATTTTGTCCACTGTGCCAGCACCAAAGTGGCCAACGACAGAAACTGGATGATGTCAGCCGGTCAGTATTCTGTATACTTGGTTGTCCAGTGCCTCTTCCATGATGGGTGTCCTCTGGTGGGTATTAATATGTGATACCAAGATCCTCATACTTAGTATCTACTCCCACACGACAATCTTCATGCTCTGTTCCCGGGAAAACCAGTTAAGAGACTTTCAGGTGAGAGTTAAAGAGGCCCCAAGCTAGCAGCATGGCAATAAGAGTATAAATAAACATTATATCTGAGCAGTATTTACAGTTAGGCTTGTGATATTTTGTAGATTCCAAAGTTTCCAATCTGATTAGGGTGTTCACAAATTTATTTCAATTGAGGCAAGGGATTTAGAAAAAGTTGGTCGTAGGTGGGAGAGATATATTTTGTTTTGGACTAGAGACTATTAGAAATCCTGCTCTGAAGCACAAAGAAGACATCAGAATTGTAGATACACACATAGCCATGTCATAAAGCTAGCCATTTCACAAGTCAGAGCCAGGGAAAGTTTATTTGCTATTACTACTCTAATATACCCTTTAGAATCCTCAGCCTGCTGGTTATAGGGGGATTGGGAATATGAGGGAACAAAGAAATAAACAACAACAGCACCCCAAAACAAACAAACAAACAAACAAATAAGCAAACAAAGCAAACCAACTGACCAAGGAAATTGATTTAATGATCTGGTTTAAAACTTAGGCTCATGTAAGAATTGTAAACATTTCCTTTCATCAGTGCTTAGTGCTTCAGTATGACTCACTGCTCAGGGTCTCAGCTTCTCTCCCTTTGATGGCATCTGGGTATGTATGTGCTGGAGGGGTTGGCTTCTAGGATCACATGGCTTGAAGATGACAGGATTCTCAGATTTGCACATTGTCTCAAGGCTCCTCTGGTCGCCGGGGTGATACTCTTTGTTGGTTGCTGTTCTCCCTGCCAGCATTTGGATTTCTGTCCTGCAGTTTAGTCAGAGCCTAGTGATGCTTCCTGGCTGACCAGGCCGCTGGTGTTAGAGACCCCTCTGAGGGTTGGAGTCCGCTCAGCTGGGGTGGCTACTGAGCCACCATCCTCTCCCACCACAGAAACCTCAGCGGGCAAGCTCCCTAGGCAGATGCCCCCGGACTGATCTTGGAAAGGCTAAACTCAGAGTCTTTTTCTGACAAGACTCAGTTGCAGAGTTTATTTTGATACTTTCTTGTTTATTTGCCTTTTAATTAGCTTAGTATCTGTTGCCACCCACCCTTCCCTTCCAACACACACGCCATTAGAATATAAAATATGACCGTGGGCATTAGAATATAAATATGATTGTGGGGATTTGTCAGTCTTGTTCACTGCCAAATACAAGCTCCAAGGAAAGTACCTGCCATATGGCTGACCTTATCTTTGTTAGGTCAGCACAGGAGAGGACAGAACAGACGAAATCTCTGAGGAAGAGCATGTCAAGTACATGCTGTTTAATACATCTTCTAACTTCTGTTTTAGAGAAAGAAAATGGTTCCAGGGAAGGAAACAGGAGATGGATCAAGAGAAGTGTGAAGAGGAGTGCAGAGAGTGGGGGAACCGTGTGTCAGTGAAGAGGGACAATCACTGCTGCCTACGGCTTCGGCAGCTGAGTAGGGAACTGAATTCAACAACTTGGAGATGCTTTTTTTTTTTTTATAAAGGTTTTATTGGGGAATTGGGGGAGGGGAACAGCGTTGGGGAATCGGGGAAGGGGAACAGACAAGTTGCTGTCTTTTTGTTCTTCAGTCTAGTTGTGGAGGATGTTGCTTCACTGGCCCATGTTGGTATTGTCATTGCGCTCTTCCCGGATGAAGCAGATCGGTCGCTGGCCTCTGGATGGTTGCTCACTGGGGCTATTGGCATCTCACACTGGCTGCCAGCCGCTCACGCTGGCTCGCTGTAGCCTATGGCAGCCCACTGCAGCAGGGGCTGCAGCCTACAGCATCGCCGGGGCTCGCACAGCCCAGCTCCAGATGGAGCTGTTGTTAGCTGCAGAGGGCAGTGTCACTGGCCCTCATATGTGGGATCTGAACCGGGGCTGCTGGCGTCCCAAACCAGATCTTAACCACCGCGCCACTCGGCTGGCCCATACTTGGAGATTCTTGATAAATCAGATTTCGAATAATTGTATCATAAAAGGGAGAAGAGAATTGTGGCAGCAAGTAAAATCTTTTATGAAGGTTGACAGTGAGAGAAGAAGAAATTAAGATATGTCCCTGGACTCTCAGAAACAGGACTCAGGGAGGATTCCTCCTCCACCTTCGATGGTAGGGACGAACTGGTGGAGGGAAAGAAGAGGAACACAGAAGAGATGGTTTATGAATGAAGGGCTCAGAAATTAACTGGGAAAGCATGAGGTCCACCTTAGAAAGGAAGACTGAAAGGAGAGAGGAATGGATAGAAAATAGAAAATCTGTGTACACCTGAATCTAATTTTTAAAAAAACAACAAGAAAAAACCCCCCAAACACCAGAAAATAGAAAATCTAAGGCGAGTGAGAAGAATAAAGAATTCCCATCCGGGAGAAGTCCAGCCAGAGTGAGTTGAGGATAGCAGAGGAATCAAGAAATGCTCTCCTAGTTGTTGCTCCATGGCTGGAAGCGTGTGAAACCCTTTACTTGAATGGGCAAAAGAGAAGGAAGGTTAGATTTCTGCCAGTTTCTTTCCGAAGAAGCGTCCTCTTTTTTCAATAACAAAAATTTCTAAAAGTTTTTCATCTTGTATGCCATATATATGGCATATGGTTTCATTTTGGCGTGGTAATTTATAGTTATCTCCATAACTGATGCTGCTAATTGGGCCTTTTCTGCCATTATATGATTGTCCTAACAGCTAAAGGAGAGAAGTATTATCCCTATTCAACAAGGGAGGAAATTTAAAAATCACACAGCTAGTTAGTGCAGAGTCAGGATTTGAAATGCCACTTAGTTTCCTCTAGATTCTATTTCTGGTAGTTTCCTGAGTGATATGGGCATGTCTTAAGGTCTGAACTGCTCAGAACTGTAAAAGTTATGAAAAATAAGAAAAATCTGAGAAACTAGCCAAGAGGAACATAAAGAGATAGGACAACTAAATATAATGCGGTATGGTGAATGGGACCATGGAACAGAAAAATCACACTAGGTTAACAACTAAGAAAATCTAAATAAACTATGAACTTTAAAAAAAAAAAAAAAGAATTCCCATCCGATTTTTCTGAGTGAAATAGGTGTCCAGGCGATCTGCCAAGGGAGCATGTGCACAGAGCCCTGTGACAGCTGCATTGGGAAACGGGGCCGTGTTGTAAGCCTTGGCCCCAGAGCCCCCACACTTCTGGACATTCTTTCTGGACCGAAGGTCATGCTTCTAGAGATTTCTGAAGGAGTTTTTTTGTTCCTGTTCAGACTCAGATGGAGACTTGATCGAGGGCTAAGTATCTTTTCTCCACAGGAAATTAGATTCTACAGAGAGTCCGAGTGCCCTTGAGTTCCCCAGAATTCATACGAGGATCTCAGCAGAGCTCACGTTTAACTCTGTGATTCTGGGTTATGGAGCTAATATGGATAATTCATATATTACAGGTGTCCGATTTCTTTGCACTTCAGCAATGTGCTGACTCATTGTCAAATAATAAAGTTAACTCATACTGCATGTTTCCCCTTAAGAGCTGATGACAATCCATCAATATATAGTTTTATATTCTGTAATAATTAAGAGTTTTTGAATTAAATGCTGATGGGAAAATTACCTACTAAGGTAACTTCATATTCTTGATTCTACTGATTTCATGTATGTGAATTTTGTAAAATGTAATCTATTTTTTGGTTGAGGTATAAGGTAGCATATACACAAGGAAGTACATAATGTGGCTATCTGGGAATAAAATGTTTGAAATTGTTTTTAATTAATAAAAGTTTGTATAGAGTGATCTTTGCCTTGCCTATGTTTTTTAAATTGTCATTCACCTATTCATTTATCATATACTTATTAGCTACAATATACAGAATAAGTGCAAAAAGATAGAGTCCCTGAGTTTTAAGGAGCTTATGGGAGACAGACATTATAATAAAAGAACAGTAGTATATTGTTTATGCTAAGAAAGGAATTTATACAGGATGGAGTAGAGTGCAAGGCAGTGAGTGGTCAGTTTCTGCCTGAGAAGGATGGGGACCCACTGTCTAGAAAGATTTTACTGAGGAAATGGTGCCTGAATCCTGAAAGGTTAACAAGATGTTTTTGTTAAGTTAACCATTAGATAATATAAAGTCTTTGAGGACAAAGGACCTCATCTTCTACATTTATGTTCCAGCACAAAGGCAGAATTTGTCAGTAAATGAAATATCCTCTTAAGGTTGCCAAACAATTACGAGTTTAAAACTATTATAAAAGGTATTTTTTACAAGTACCAATAGGTGGCAGTGTTACTCCATGAAAAAAGATTCATCAACAAGTTGAAAGTGACTTTCCTGAATTTCTAAACCTGGTAGTGAGGGTGTTGTGGGTTAAAAATGGGTAAGAAAAAGTGAGTTTGAATTTCTTTTTTTTCTATGCAGGACAGGTTTTCCTTGAATACACCAATGTCTGAAAATCCCCTTTCTGCCATTTATTCTGCGCCCCAGAGACCTCCAATAAAAAATTGACTTGGACACCTCTCATTCCAAGGTCAGCGGGAGTCCAAGCCCTTCTTAAGATTTCTGCACTGCTCTAACCCAGAAAAAAAAAACCCGAGCTCCCTGCCTGATGTCCACTAAAAGCCCATTCACATAAAACATTCATGAGTTTAAGAGCCTTTAGTGAGGCCTTGGGGAAAGGATGGCAGCAGATTTGACACAGCAGTGATGCAAACAACCTCAAAGGATTCACGCAGCCTCTCAGGTTTCAAAATGTCCCCTGGCCACTCACCACCATGAAGTTTTACCGAATTCTTTTGTTTTAGTTTTCTTTACCTGGTTGGCTCCTCTTTTTCCTTTCTTGGCCCTAGAACTTCAAATGCTTCTCCCCCTCCCTCACCATCTCCTCCCAGTGTCCCTGGTTCCCTCCCATTCTCTCTTCCCATTTTTCTGTCTCTCCCCACTCTCTCAAACTCAGCAAGGTGCTCCTTGGAAGAGGCCCCCTCATTTAGTGTGATCTCCCTCCCAGAAGGTAGCGGTGGAGATCGGCTACCCCGAAAACAGACAGCAAAACAACCTTCCTGTTTTTAGTGTAATAAAATTATTTGTAAAAACATGAACTGCAGGTATTAAAAACAAAACTGCAAGCATGGTTTTCAGCTGCTGCTGGCAGGATTTCCCTCACCAGGGTGTTGTTATTGAGCTTCTTTTTAAAAAAAAAAAAAAGATTTTATTTGGGAATTGGGGGAGGGGAACAGTGTTGGGGAATCAGGGAAGGGGGACAAGTTGCTGTCCTTTTGTTCTTCAGTCTAGTTGCGGAGGACGTCACATCACTGGCCCATGTTGGTATTATCATTGCGCTCTTCCGGGATGAGGCAGATCGGTCACTGGCCTCTGAATGGTCGCTCACCTCGGCTATTGGCAGCATCACGGCTGGCTGCCAGCCACTCACTGTAGCCTATGGCAGCCCACTGCAGCAGGGGCTGCAGCCTACACTGTTGCCAGGGCTCTCGCAGCCCAGCTCCAGGTGGAACTGTTGTTAGCTGTAGAGGGCAGTGTCACTGGCCCTCATATGTGGGATCCGAACCGGGGCTGCTGGCGTCCCAAACCAGCTCTTAACCAATGTGCCACTTGGCCGGTCCATTATTGAGCTTGTTAATGTTATTTATTCTTTCCTCTATCTTCCATGTGTCTGGAAAATAAATCCTAGTTCCCTCTATGATCTATTACGTTTGCATGCTTTGCTACTGAGGTATATTTTTTGTTTTTGTTTTTTACTTCCTTAGAGTTCTTTATCTGTGTATCTCAGTGTGGTCCCAGGATTAGTGCCAATTTGCAAATTGTGATTGGTCTGCTATAGGGGACCATTTCTGCCCCCTCTTAAACATTTTTTATGAAAAATTTCAATATAAAGAAAATTTGAAAGATTGTTGAAAGAATTGATCACCTAGATTCTATGGTTATTAACATTGTGTTATATTTGCTTTCTACTTATCTCCCTTAACTTTTGATGCATTTCAAAGTAAGTTGCAGGTGTAAGTGTACTTCACTCCTAGACATTGTAGCTTCCATGTAATTAACTACAGTTTAACACTTGTTTTCCGTTCCTTTTTTTTGTAAAGTACAATTTATATAATAGTGAAATCTCAATCTTAAGTGTGCTGTTACATAGTTTTGACAAATGCAAAAGCCTGTTTTCTATTTTTTTTTTCAAAGTTGCAGGCATAAATGTATTTCACTCCTAGACATTGTAGCTTGCATGTACCAAACCCTTATCGAGAGATAGAGGATTTATTTGGTTGTTAGTTTTTCCATACACAGTATGCATAAAATGGTTAAATTCTAGATTTTTCCAGGTCTGAGTAAATGAAATTACTTGTTATGGTATAAGGGATTATAGGAGAGTTTTTTATAGGTGTGGAAACACAGATTAAGGTCTGCATCTGAGCTCTTTGTGTTTCAATTTCATCTCCGTGACATTACAAGTAAGCAGAAATGCTCAGAGCGAAATGGTCAGTGCCTGTGAGTTAAAAGCAGAAACCAGGTCTATTTTTTGATATGTATCTCAACTACCTGGAATGCTTTTATACCTTTGGCACTCAATAAATATTTGCTGTCACCAGACTATGTGCTACAAAAATTTACTGGGTTTATTTTATGGCTATTGTTTGTTCACCCAGAAAATAATCATGGGATCATAGAAGTCAAAGTCATGGAGACCATCACACATCTTTTGCAGCTATTCATCAGTCACTACTTGAGGTAGGGTTAAAGGTATTGGATATGATACTGAGAGCTTCTCAAGGGCACAGAAGACAGAAAGAATGGCAGCTTACTTCAGACAGAACAGCTTGAGGTTCTGGATTCAGAGTTCTCTCTTGCTTCCTATTGGATTTCAAACCCAGAGCGCCATTTTCCAGGCCTTAGGTGCATACAGATGAGTAATTACTGCTTCTTGAAAGTGCTTATTAGGAAAAATTGTGATACGTGCTTATAGAAAGGAATATATAGCAAAATAGTGGCATGATATTTTACTAACCTAAGTTATGGTATACCCTGTTAAGTAATTTAATGATGAAGAGAAGAGAGGGTGGTAGAAACAGACAAATTTTGAGGGAAGTAGTTAGGTGGGTGGATGAGGTAGATTTAATAATTCAAAAAAAAATCTAAGACAAATGAACCAGTAAAGAAGGTAAAGTGTAAGTTATGTCAGGGCAAGGATGTTTGTTTTGTCCACTTATGTATCTTGTCCCTAGAACAGTGCCTGGCACATGGTAGATGCTCAACCAATATTTGTTGAATGAAGGATTGAAGACAGCAGAGAGACTGATGAAATGAGATCCTGAAGGAGGAAATAAGGGATAGAATCAAAGCAACCTCCTTCCCTTGAGATTGGAAACAAGAAATGAGAAATAGCCCATGTATATAGATTTGGAGGTAAGGTAGAAATAAATTATGCCTGATGATATCTGTGTTATCAGTGAAGTATAAGGTCAGGCCATGGGTTGAGAGTGAAGATAGTTGAATAGAATGGAGTAGATTAGAGTAGTGTAGTGAATAGAATAGAAAATGCAACTTGAACAGAGGGCTCTAGCTTTGGAACTCTTCCCTAGATGGAAAGGAATTTAACATGGGTAGAAATGGGGGCTACTGTAGTGTTAGGGTCCTAGCTTAGTAATGTGAGTCAGTCAATTTAATTATGCAGTTTTTTTTCTATAATTATATGATTTCTTTTTGGTAGTCTGGAAATCAGAGAGGATAAAATATATCCACTGGGCCGGCTGAGTGGGGCAGTGGTTAATCGCTGGCTTGTGAAGCCAGCGGCCCTGGTTTGGGTCCCACATATGAGGGCCAGTGACACTGCTCTCTTAAAAAAAAAAAATATATATATATATATATATATATATATATATATATATATATATATATATATATATATATCTCCACAATTGGCTAGGCAAGTTTTGTGTAATGTCAAAGGAAATTGAAGGTATAGCTATAAAATTGTAGAAATAACTGATTGTGAGATAATAGCAGTATCAGTTTTGTAGGAGTATTGGGAGAATTAAGTGAGGTAATACCCATACAGCACTTAGAATAGTGTCTGGCAGAGTAAGCACTCGATAAATGTTAAGTATAATTGCTGGCCAGATTAATAAAAAAGACATATTTAAAAGGAAGGGGCTGGTAGATTGGGAAAGTGGGTAGAGAGGCAAGTTCACTAACAGGTAAGACTTGAGATGAGTACACTGATTAGAGAAATGATGTGGAGCATAGTTCAGAGTTTGGGCTCTCAGAATTGTACCAATGACAGAGTTTTGGTATTTTCTGAGAGAGGCTAGCTGAAGTGGAATAGAGTGAGTTGTAGGGTCTAGATCAGACAACTGTGCCATTAGTGTTTAGTGGATCTTCTCTGTGTGTGATTAATCAGCTAGACTGGAACAAGACTTGGGGTGTGAAGGAGAATCTTGAGCCAGGTGCTTGAGATCTTGAACATAGAGTGGTTCGGAGGTTGGTAATGACAATGATAGAATGGGAAGAGAATAATAGTTATACACAATGGGGAGAGCTTCAAGGGAGAGGACAGTGTTGAAATATGTTGAAACAAAAAACGTTTCTGAAGTGATAGTGTGGAACCTAGAGAGCAACATGATTTTGAGTGTCCCCAGTGTTCCCCTCTCTGCTAACATGGGTACAAAGGTGAAAGATGGCATACTTGCCTTCTCCTAGGATCTCTGTTGTTTCATTTCCCTAATCAGCCTCTTTGTTAGAATTAGGTTCAAAGTAGCAATTGCCTTATTGGCTCCTATGTTGCCTGAGAAGTGGAATTATCAACAAAAATCATGGAATATTTCAGATCATTTGTTTTGTGAGAATTAAATGAGACCATATTTGAGAGTGTTTTGAAGAGGAGGAAGTGCTCCAAATATTTTTATCCTTGTTAATCACATTAAAATAGGATAATTGGAATCCTCATAAAGTCTACAAATCATATCACTAAGTGGTATTTTATAGATAAGTAAAATTTTATTTATTTGTTTATTTATTTTTAAACCTTTATTTATTTATTTTTTAAACGTTTATTTATTTATTTATTTTTATTTTTTATTTATTTATTTTTTTTGAGGGCAGTGTCACTGGCCCTCATATGTGGGACCCAAACTGGGGCTGCTGGCTTCCAAAGCCAGCGCTTAACCACCGCGCCACTCGGCCGGCCCTAGATAAGTAAAATTTTAATAAAGGAAGACCAACATTGTGCCAATTATTAAGTTATTAAGTTCTTAAAGCCTTTTTTTTTTTTTAAAGCCTTTTTATACTCTGCTTTGCGTGCCAGGAATTCGACTTCATAAATTCTATTTCTGCACCGTCACCTAGTTTCCCATTAGGCTCTGTCAATAGAGGGTGTTAGAAGGAGGTTGGGAGACTGGAGGAGAAACAAGAGACTTGCTTCATCCTGTTGGCTCCCAGCTTCCTTCCTGCCTTCTTTCTAGTTCCTGTCAGCATCAGTTCAGCAACACGTCACCATGCACCTATAGGAATATGGCGTCAACTGATACTGTTTGTAGGCTTTCGAGCATGTGCAGAAATGATCATCCTTTGCTGCTCCTTCAGCCCCCACATAAGCATCAGGTGAGCACATACTTTCCTCAGAAGTTTGAGTCCCCAATGGGGACCCTCCTCTACATTTCTGTTTTTTTTAAAACATTTTTTATTAAAGTTTATTGGGATGACAACGGTTAGTAAAGTTACATAGGTTTCAGGTGTACAATTCTGTAATACATCATCTGTGCATCACATTGTGTGCTCACTACCCAGAGTCAGCTCTTCTTCCATTACCATATATTTGATCCCATTTTCCCTCTCCTGGGTATATACCCCCCAAAATATGAAAACATTTATCCTTAAAGATATATGTGTTCTGATGTTTGTTGCAGCTTTATTTACGGTGGCCAAGACATGGAAACAACCAAAGAGTCCTTTGATAAATGATTGGATAAAGAAGATGTGGTATATATACACAATGGAATACTATTCTGCCATAAGAAAAGATGAAATACTGCCATTTGTAACATGACGGATCTTGAGATTATTATGCTAAGTGAAATAAGTTACACAGAAAAAGTTGAGCACCATATGATTTCACTGATATGCAGGATATAAAACTGAAGGCAAAAAAGGAACAAGACAAACAAATAAAGAAACGAAAACTCATAGACACAGACAATAGTTTAATAGTTGCCAGACGGTAAGGGGGGAGGGTGGTAGATGAGGGTAAAGGGGATCGAATATGTTTCTGTTTTAACAACCCCTTTCCTTGTTCCCCCAACCCTAAGGGTGGTGCTAGCTACTTCCTTCAGTCACTATCTTTGTGATACCTTAGAATTCTTTCTTTGCTCTTCCAGTTACCAAGTCTTTATTTCAAATTCTCTTCCTTCAAATAATTGATATGGTTTCTGCCTCCTAACTACCCAAACTGATACAATCATCTTACTGATTTTTAAATTTTTGGACAATTTAGAATTATATCTTAATTGTATGTAATATGTTTTCATAATAGTGTTATTATTTAGTGTATAATGATATATTTTTCCAAAACATTAGTTACAACATAAGTAGTTAGAAAGAGTTTTTAAAGATATTATTATTAGATATATCGATACAATATTAAATATATAGATATAATAGGTATTATTTATCTTTTTTATTTTCTAAATAGAAATAAAAATTTAGTTTTATGAAAAACTTGCTGCACTGCCCTTATTTTCCTCATTTTACTGCAGACAAATAAAAATGTCATCAGAGCACTGGCCTGTGGACAGTCACTTGGGAACTATGCACTTAGTACAAAGGATTAGATTTTAAATTAAAAAGTTTCACTTTGGCCCAGACTCACATGTTTAAGTGATACAATTGACATTTCTGAGCTCCAAATAAAACAAGATTAAGTTCTAAATTTACTTTTGAAAGGATGTAAATGCCAGTCATAAAAATTTGGTTTCAGGTGTGTAATTTGAAAATCTCTGAGATCAGCATTGCTTCCTTTGGTATCTTTCATCCTATAGAACTCTTAAATTTAAGATAAAAATCATCAGTTGGGTCTCAATAATTTATCGTCTTTCTTTGTCATTTACAAATCCGTAACATTAGAGATGAATGAGTCATTGCATTTAATTGTCACTCCTTCCTAGGACTGAACATTTTCTGGGGGCTCTTGTCTTAACCTTGAAATCAAAGTGGATTAGTTTGTCATAGCTAAGGAAGTCATTTGTTAGTCTACCTACTGATGGATCAATTGACTGATTGGAAGAATGAATGTAAGAATGAGTAAAAGAATGAATTAAATCTTTCCATTCTATTTGCTTAACCCATCTCCGAGTACAAACCAGGTTATTTCTATTATTCACGCATGTATGTTCTTTTCCTGTTTTTACTCACCACACAGTGATCGAGAGCATCGTGTCTTCTGTATTCTACGTCCATGATTTTGTGTTTGTTCTTGCACTTCCAAAATAACAACCCCTAATTCCTAACGTCTAAATTACTTGGTCTCAAGAGTTGATCTAGTCTGGGTGTGGTCTCACAATAACCTAATTCACTGGAGAGGAATTATTGTTTCAGATTAACACCAGTGTTTAAATTTGTATGGATGTGGTAATGGTGAGAAAGCCAGTAATGACTTTATTTTGTTCTTTCTATAGAGTCCCCCCTTTCTGGCTAGATATAAATATTTCAGAAACAAATTCAATGATCATAAAAATGTTTTGGTGAATTTAGATTTAGATATAGGGGAATAATAACATCCTAAAAATAATTAAGCTAAACTATTTCAAATGATTCAATGCATCCTTCCAATTTTGGGGATATGTATTTTATGAACCACAATTATATTGACTCTCTTTTATTTATAAATGATATAAATAGAGGTTTAAATTTTTTATTACCATTTCTTAGTTGGAACTTGTCATTTTGAATTGTATTTATTTCAAACAAAGATAATTCATTTGCTCTGAACTTTGTTCAATCTCACCTATAGCTTAATTCTAGAAACATGCCATATTTTGGCTGTCTCAAATGGATATATATAATTTTTAGCTATTGATTTTAGCTATTTCTTTTACTCATTTATAAAACCTTTTAAATGTTTGTCAGAAAAATTCATGAATGAAAGATTAGACAAATTTAAGAAAGTTGCATCAATTTACAACCAATAAATAAGCAAAGGTGGTTAAGTCTATGATGATACCTGTAGTAGACACCTCATGTGATCACTCTCCAATGTCCAACTCATAAGAGTTACCCAACACCTGGAATAACCTCCAACACAAGCAGTGAGTACCAGTAACTTCATCTGTATAATGGCCTTGACTTCCTTTCTGTAACTGACTTTTCCAGGAGGGTTTACCTGATCCAGCTTTGGTCAATCAGATTCCTTCTCTCAAAATTTTAAAATTTCAATTGAGACATAAAGACACTAGAAGTTTTATGAACTGAGTCAGATCAAAGGCACTGCTCTGTTACTGAGTCTGTGAACACCTGTGTTCGAGATCTTCAGTTGCCATTGCTCTTGTCCTCTCTGGGTAAATGTTCCCAGATTTTCCGTGAATTCTGTGAGATATCCTAATATACTATTAATAAATTTATCTTCTGGTTTGGACTAACCAGAATTGACTCCAGTTTCTTGCAACAAAAATACCACAGTGGAATAAAAAGGGGGAGAACGTTGAAAAACATTGAAAAAAAGAAGGGATGGTTTTAAATTGGAAAATAGAAATATACTGATTGAAACTAGGCTGAGAATAAAATCTTAGGTTGTTAATGCTTCATGGAATTTATTCTTTAAACATTTCCTTTAACAAACTCTTTTGTAAATAATAAATGCTATTTTTTTTTTTTGAGGGCAGTGTCGTCATTGGCCCTCATATGTGGGACAGAACCAGGGCCGCTGGCTTCCCAAGCCAGCGCTTAACCACCATGCCACTCGGCCAGCCCTATTTTTCTTTGTTTTCTTAAAAAAGAATTTTATTGAAATATACTTAACATGCAATATTATGTTAGTTTTAGGTGTACACCATAGTTATTCAACATTTATATAGCCAAAGAAGTGATCACCATGATAAATCCAACAGCCATCTGACACCATACCACATTATCACAATGTTATTGACTATATTCCCCATGCTGTACGTTACATCCCCATGACGTTTTTTGTTTTCTACTTGGAAATCTAAACCTCTTATTCATCTTCACCTTTCCTCCCTTTTTAATTTTTTCATTACAGTTGACATTCTTTATTATTTTATATTAATTTCCAGTGTACAGCACAGTGGTTAGAAATTCAAATAATTTAAGAAGTGATCCCCCTGACTAGTTTAGTACCCATCTGACACCATACATAGTTATTACCATATTATTGACTATATTCTCTATGCTTTACTTTACATCTCCATGACTACTTTATAACTACCAGTTTGTACTTCTTAATGCCGTCACCTTTTTCACCCTGCTCCCAACCCCCTCCTCCCATCTATCACCCTGAGAAATCTAGTACCCATTTGACACCATAAATAATTATTACAATATTATTGAATGTGTTCCTTATATTATACCCTACATTGCCATGACTACTTCGTAACAACTAATTTGTACTTCTTAATCTTTTCCCTTGTTTTCACCCACTCCCTCACAACCCTCCTCCCATTTGCCAACTATCAAAATGTTCTCTGTATCTATGAGTTCATTTGTTTATTTTGTTCTTTAGATTCTACACATAAACAAAATCACATTTGTATCTGTCTATCTCTGTTTGACATACTCTATGCTGCACAATACCCTTCAGGTCCATCCATGTCTCCACAGATGGCAGGAACCCATTCCTTTCATGGCTGAGCAATATTCCATTGTATATATTTACCACCTCCTCTTTATCCATTCATCCATCAATGGACACCCAGGCTGCCTCTTTTAAAATCTGTTTTGTCTGGTATAAATATTGTTAGCCCAGCTTTTTTTGTTTCTGTTTTTATGAAATATTTTTCTTTTTTCTTTTCTTTTTTTTTATTTTTAGGGCAATGTCACTGGCACTCATATGTGGGACCCGAACCGGGGCCGCTGGCTTCCCAAACCAGCGCTCAACCACAGCACCACTCGGCCGGCCCTGAAATATTTTTCTTTTTGCTGTTCTGATTGGGTCGTCATTTGCTTCATCTTGTCTGCTGGTGATTTCTTCTAGTGTGTTCTTCATTTCAGTTATTGTATTCTTCACTTCTAACAGGTTCTTTTTTATGGTTTCTACTTTTTTTTAATGCTTGCTATCTCTGTTGAAGTTCTCACTAAGTTCTTTGAGCATCCTTATAACCAGTGTTTTGTACTCTGTATCTGATAGGTTGCTTGCCTCCATTTTGTTTAGTTCTGTTTCTGGAATTTTCTCCTGTTCTTTCATTTGGGATGTATTTCTTTGTTTCCTGATTTTGACTGCCTCCCTGTGTTTGATTCTATGTATTATATAGATCTGTTCTGTTTCCAAGTCTTGGCCCGTTGGACTTTAGTAGATGCCCTATGGGCCCTGGCAGAGTCTCCCCTGTCACTTGCTCCGGGTGCTCCAGGAGTGTCCGTTGGTTGTGTGGGTTGTGTATGCCATCCTGTTATAGTTGAGCCTTGATTGCTATGAACACATAAGTGGGTGGGATTGACTCTCGGGCTGATTGGCTATGGTTATGGCCTCATCCACAATTTACTGTGTGTGTGGGATTGCCCCTCTGAGTGGAATTCACTCCAGAGGTCTCCCTGTTGGTTGGTGAGACTGCCCTTTGTGTGTGCTGCTTGTGGGACTAATTGGGTGGTGTTCTGCTGTGGTCTGAATCCAATCTTGATGTATGTTGGTTCTGGGGCCTCTTGAGAGGGCTCCAGTGCAGGATAGGTCACCCACTGCCCATGACTGGCTGGGCATACCTGGTGGGAGCTACAAAACAATTCATGGCTTTTTGATACCTCTATTGTTTCTGGAGTCACGTGGGAGAGGCCATGCTGTAAAATGCGGACATCTGCCACCAGTACTGGGTTTGAGGTAGCTCCACAAAAAGCCAGGACACCACAAGGCCTGCTGCCAACTGGTGCCTCCTGTAAGGTTCAGCCACTGATAAAGCCTTCGGCTGTAGGCAAGTTGGATGAGGCAGGGTCTCAGTGAGTCAGCAGATGGAGCAGCGGAGCTCACCAGGCCAATCAGATTCAGATTTGGCCTGTGGGGGTGGCTCAACACAGGAAAGATGGTGCCCACCTGCTGGCTGCACAGGAGGAGGGCCCCACACAGGGAAAATGGGGACTGTCCCTCCAGTGCTCACACAGAAGTTACACAACTCTCTCCCCATATGCCTCCAACAATCCCACAGTTACTGTCTCTCCACCGGAGTCCAGGGTGAGTGCCTGCATGGGCCCTTTAAGAGGATGTCTGGGTTTCCTGCTGCCTTATGCCCCACCTGCATGGTCAGAATCCCCATTGTTTTTCACAGCCAGAAGTTGTGGGGGCTCCTGTTTCTGGCACCAGCACTTGGGGCTGGAGTGACTGGTATGGCACTGGGGTCCCTTGTTCCTTCGTGGGGAACCTCTATGGCGGAGATATCCCTCCCAATTTTCA
Organism: Aselliscus stoliczkanus; assembly: GCA_033961575.1. NCBI lineage: Eukaryota > Metazoa > Chordata > Mammalia > Chiroptera > Hipposideridae > Aselliscus > Aselliscus stoliczkanus. The sequence continues at coordinate 71,977,325 of CM066732.1, read as the reverse complement.
TCTGAAACACAGATGTTTGGGGCTTCCCCCTTTTGTGTCTCCACCCCTCCTACCAGCCTTGATGTGGCTTCTTTGTATCCATAGTTAGTAAACTTCTAGACTAGACTTCAGATGGTTCTCCAGGTTGATTATTCTACAATTTAGTTGTAATTTTAATGTTTTCATGGAGGGAAGCAGGCACAGAGTTTGTTTACTCTGCCATCTTGGATCTCCCAAGAAATCTTAGACCTAGAAGATATTTTAAACAACACAAGATAAACAGAAGAGATTTATTACTTTTATAAGTTAATTACAGTATTGATATGTAATTAACTAATGAATTCAATAGTCATAAAGAAATCATTAAGTTGATTTTATTTTTATTTTATTTTGTAAGAGATTTTTATTGGGAATTGGGATAGGGAACAGTGTTAGGGAATCAGGGAAGGGGAACAGACAAGTTGCTGTCCTTTTGTTCTTCAGTCTAGTTATGGAGGATGTTGCTTCACTGGCCCATGTTAGTATTGTGATCATTGCACTCTTCCTGGCTGAGGCAGATCAATCGCCGGCCATTGGACAGTGGCTCATACCGGCTGTCAGCCTCTCATGCTGGCTGTCGGCCACTCACAGTAGCTTACGGCAGCCCACTGCAGCCCCTCTGCAGCCTACACCATTGCTGGTGACTCCAGGTCCAGGTCCAGCTGTTATTCACCATCTTATCTCTAGAGGGCACAGCATCACTGGCCCCCATGTGAGATCTGAACCGGTGGCCCTGCTGCTCAGAGCTTGCGCTCCCAAGACAAGTCTTAACCAATGAGCCACTCAGCCAGCCCTTAAACTGATTTTTAAAACTAAGAGCATTGTCACAGTTAACAATTGCTGATGGTCATTTGCATTTCACCAACATTACTCCTGTTTATGAATATATCCATGCTGTTCTGTTGCTGGTTCAGTCTGTGAACTTGAACTGTGTGTCAGATTGGAAGCTACAGTCCTTAATCTAGTCATTGGGTACGGGCTGTTTGTGAGAGCTCTAAGAATTGGCTTGCTTACTGTTTGTTGTCTCTCTTGAAAACTGCATTTTCTTGTTGACCTAGTAGACAAATGCAGTTTTTACTACTGATATGCAAAAGATTTAGAGCAGCAGTTTTACAACAGCTCTCTTCTTCAGGGAGACTGCAAGGTCAGAACTGTTTCTATAATAATACGTAGACTTTGCCTTCCCCCTGTTATGTTACTTCCAGAGTTTACACGATGTGATGGCATAGTTGCTCTAATGTTAACATGTAATGCATCTATTATGATTTTTAAATTAATAGTAAATTAATGCATATTTAAATATTTCCTCAGTTTTAATTTCTAACATGGTAATAATTATATGATAGTAGCCATATAAACAAAAGCTTTTTTGGGTCCTCCATAATTTTTAAGAGAACATGAGATCAAAAATACTGCTGGTTTAGAGTAATCTAAACAGTTGTTTGAAGAAGTTTGTGTTCATAAAATTATATTTATAGAATTATATATATGCTTGTTTGGATATTTAGACGTCATGTTTTTGGGGGGTCCTATATAGTTGCCACAAACTTGCACTATATTAAAATGGTAATAAAATGCTGTTCAAGATTTTTCTAAAGATTTTATTGGGGAATTGGGGGAGAGGAATAGCGTTAGGGAATCAGGGAAGGGGAACAGACAAGTTGCTGTCCTTTTGTTCATCAGTCTAGTTGTGGAGGACGTTGCTTCACTGGCCCGTGTTGGCATTATCATTTCACTCTTCCCAGGTGAGGCAGATCAGTTGCCAGCCTCTGGACAGCCGCTTATGGCGGCTCTTGGCAGCTCACACTGGCTGCTGGCCACTCACTGTGGTTTATGGCAGCCCACTGCAGCAGGGGCTGCAGCCTATGCCATCACCTGGCGACTCACGACAGCTCAGCTCCAGGTGGAGCTGTTGTTCACCATCTTAGCTGTAGAGGGCAGTATAATTGGCCCTCATATGTGGGATCTGAACCGGGCCCTGCTGCTCAGAGCTGATGTCCCAAGCCAGTTCTTTTTTTTTTTTTTTAATGTATTTATTTTTAATTAGCTTCAGGTGTACAACACGGTGCACTAGTTATACTTTTACCCCTCAAAGTGACCACCCCCCTCCCCCATTTGGCCACCCCACTCCTCCCCCCAGCAACCCTGATATTTCCTCTATATTTATGAGACAGTTTTTGTTTACTTTCCAAACCAGTTCTTAACCATCGCTCCACTCGGCTGGCTCAAGGTTGTTTCTTTTTTTCTTTTTTTTTTTAAGCATCTCTGCTACAATGAAACATGATCCTTGTAGTGCACGTTTAATTTATAATTTATATCACTTGCTGTTTCATTATGGGACAATTGATTTGCCAACTTGAGGCTTTAAATAATTGTGAATTCTTCATTGCAGATTCAGGTGCACCTTATAGCCAATAACTATGAATCATTCTAAACTATTGACAGTAAATAAGCATTCAGGTCTCAAAATTATCACAAACCTTTTCTGAAATTTAGACATTTTTCTTGGTTTGTTTGGATTATAATAATATCTCCTATCTTTTGAAATTAATAGTTATGTTTACCTCATTATGGAATCTTTGCAAAAAGTAAGATTCTTTAAAATATCCTGGTGAAAGTAATTTCAGTTAAGTTTAGGTAATGAAGACAGCAACATGTAAAGCCTCTTTTAATGTGTGTAGTCTCAAGGTTTAAAGTTTTTTTCAATTTCTGATATTTATTTACTTATTTATTTAAAAAAATTTTTTTTAAAGATTTTATTGGGGAATTGGGGAAGGGGAACAGTGTTGGGGAATCAGGGAAGGGAAACAGATAAGTTGTTGTCCTTTTGTTCTTCAGTCTAGTTGTCGAGGACATCACTTCACTACCCATGTTGGTATTATCATTGCGCTCTTCCTGGGTGAGGCAGTTGCTCACCAGTCATTGGACAGCAGCTCACGGCAGCTCACGAAAGCGCACACCAGCTGCCAGCCAGCCCCACTGCAGTCTATGTCGTCGCCATTGACTTCCGGCAGTCCAGCTCCAGGTGGAGCTGTTGTTCACCATCTTAGCTGTAGAGAGCACAGCATCACTGACCCTCATATGGGATCTGAACCAGGGCCCTGCTGCTCAGAGCTAGTGTCCCAAGCCAACTCTTAACCAACGTGCCACTTGGCTGGCCCTCAATTTCCGATATTTATACCAACATGAAGGTTTTGAATTATGGTATTTAACTCAAAATTGTATAAGTGTAGAAATTTATAAGTTTAGTTTGATTATAAAATATCAATAACATATGAGTACTGGTAGTATTCATTGAACTAAATTAAATACTTGAAAAATATGAAATATGAATTCCCCTTTAGGATAGACAGTACAGATGACAGAAAAGAGTATACTTTGAAGAAGATTATTGTAAATTATAAAGGATTCAATTATTCATATACATTTTCAATTATTATTAAAATAACTATAATGAAACTTGTATCAGAATTATTTCCAACCACTTTATTTATTTATAACACAATCCTTGTATGTTGGAGCATATGACAGAGCCATCTAATATTCTAAAAATAAATCTGACTATATAAAGGAAAACCTCAGTTAACTGCCATGACAGAGTATTCTTTGGGTTACTAGAATTTTTCACGTGACTGAAAGCTTACGCCTTAAGCATCGCAGCTTTTTTTTTGCTTTGAGGAACTGAAGCGGAAGAAATGCAAACCCAGTGCAATGGAATACATATGGAATTTACACACACTTTAACTTTTTTTGTATAGGCACAATATTCATATGTTTTACACAAAAAAATTCCAGAGTGGGACTCCTTTCTTCAGTTGTTTGTTCCAACCACCTTGCATGGAGTCAATTTAGAGAATTGGTTCAAGTCACCATCACCTACTGTCTGGATTACTGCAAAACCATCCTAACAGACATCTGCTTCCTTTTTGCCCATCGTGTTATCTAATTCTCCACATAACAGCCAGAGGGATGCTTTTAAACATGATCACGTCATGTCACCCTTCTCTGAAAACCCTTAGAGATTTCCTCTCTCATTCAGACTTAAAGACAAAATCCTCACTAATGCTGATTAAAGTCCTTCAGGATCTGCTTCCCCTTCCCTTTACCTGTTTGGTATTGTCTCCTCCTTCCTCATTGCAGCCACCATGCTGACTCCTTGTTCTTCCCTGGTCCTTTGCACTTGTTTCCTCTACCTGAAATGCACTTGCCCAGATATCCGCAGGCCTGCCTAGGTCTCTGAGCAAATATCTCCTTATCAGGAAGGCCTTCCCTGACCATCCTTACCACCCAGGATTTCCTAATCCCTTCCCTGATTATTTTTCTCCATTAAACCTCCCTGACTATTCAAAACTGTACCCAGCATTTTTTATTTTAATTCAGAAATAGTGTACTGGACTGCAGCAGCCTCATAATAAGGGGGCAGTTTGGGGATATGGGCTGGTGATTGGTTGGTTTGTATATCAGAGGCACATTTGCAGGCACGTTTTATTTGTTATCTTTAGAATTAGTTAACTCTGGTGTAAATGTAGTCCCTCTTTGGCTCCTCAAGGCCCAAGATACCATAAAATTCAGAAATTAAAAAGCATGATTAATATACTGACATATCATATGTTTATATATTTTTAATTGTCGTTGTTTCTCCACAGAATAGTTCCTGCACATGGTGATTGTTATTTGTTGAATCAAGGAAAGAAATTGTGAACCATAAACCTACTCCTTTTTTTTTTTTTTTATGCTGTCATTCTTGTTGTGTTTTAAGTTGAAGATCTCTTGGTCCTTATTCCCCATTATATCACTTGCCGAACCTGTCAGGTCTACCTGGTACTTCAAGCCCTCATTAACTCTGCCCTGGATTATGAGTATAATCACATACTTGAAGTATTTTGTGCCTTTTACTTATTCTTTTTGAAAGTTTATACAGCATTGTTACTTATTTCTTACTTAACAAATAAATACATTTCTTATTTATTTTTGAACCTGATAGCAACTCCGAGGTCATTATTGCAGTTATTTCCAATTATAGATAAAGACTGAACTCTGAAAGGACAAGTAATCTTCCCAAGATGACTCATTTAATGTAAGCAGCAGGGCTGGAGCCTGATTCACTTTCCCCCATCTTCTCTCCTCAGCCCCTTCTATCATGCTGGATTAATTTCCTGATCTTATCACTTCTTCACTTTGCAACTTCTTGTGGGTATTCATGGCCTACAGACAAAGCCCTGTCTCCTCAGCCTGGCATTTAAGGCTTTTGCTATTTGTTTCCAATCTATTTTTATTTCCTGCAAAATTATGTTATGTACTGTAAGTCCCAGGCAAAGTGATCTCTATACAGTAATTTGGACATACTCGTATGACACACTGTCATCTCTGTACTTGTGCTTATGCTGTTTTCACCCCTGGGACTGTTCATCTTGGCATGTTAGATCATTCAAGGCTCACCTTCTCCATGGACCATTGCCACCTTCTCCATCTTCCCACCCTACCTGTACAGAAATTTCTCCTTTTTCTGAACTCAAACTTTTAACCTGTAACTCTTCTTATAGCACTCAGAGAGACAATCTTGTGGTATAGTTATCTATGTTCATTTTCTCTTCCTATAGGTTTATATCTTATTGCTTGTAGGTTCTATACAGTAGAAATTAGCACTGAAAAGATTTTCTTTTCTCTGGCCCACTCCAACTTTAACATCAGCAGCTAGAACATTGCTTCGTACATACTAATACCTGATAAGTATGCTTTGAATAAAAGATTCATTTTTTGGGTGAATTGGATATGTCATTCATTGAAAATACAATGTTCTAAAATTAACTTAGGCATTCATATGAGGATAAGTGGATTAATGGATTACTATCAGATACTTAAATTTTATTTGAGAACCCTCTGAAATCGCAGTATGTTACTATATATTTGCATCTTAAGCAATCCTCAGTGAATGAAATAAATGCTTTTTATACTCTGCGCTTTTGCGTTGGAAGGCTTATATTCCGTCTTTAACATCACTTGAAGTTTTAAGTAGTGAGTGTTAAAGCCCAGCCCCTAGCAGACAAAAGATGACTTGAGAGTAGAAGCATTATCACAAACTTGTATTTTTTAAGAGAACTGTGATGTATCGTTTAACATTATATTCTAGTATTTGTCACATCTTGCCACTTGTTGTGAATACATCTGTGTTATATAAGATGTCTCAATCCATAATGTCAATTGGGAAATTGGGAAAATGCACTTATTAGATGCGTTTGAGAAAAAGGGTATTATTTTTAGAGATCATACATAATTTCCAATGTTTTTCAAGTTCTGTTATTAAGTGGAGAAGAGATGATTTAGTACCCATATTATTTTTTTTGTGGCTGCTGTAAAAAACAACGACAATCTTGGTGGTTTGAAACAACATAGATTTATTCTCTTACAATTCTGGAGACCAGGAGGCCAAGATCTTTATCACCTGGCTGAAATCAAGGCTTTGGCTGGGTATGACAAACCCTCTGGGAAGTCTATGATTGACACCAGGCCTGGTGGCTGCCAGCCTTCCTTGGCTTATGGCTACATCACTTCAATATTCAAGGCAGCAGCTTCAGATCTCTCTCTGCTCTATCTTTACATCATCCTCTCCTCTGTGTGTAGCCAGGTCTCCCTCTTATAAGGAAGCATGTATGTAATTGCATTCAGGGCCAAACCTGGACAATCCAGAATGATCTCTCCATATCAAAAGCCATAACTTTATCATGTCTGCAAAGATCTTTTTGTCCTTATAACATTTTCGGGTTCCTGGAATTAGGATCTGATATCTTTGCGGGCCATTAGCATCCTACCACAGTAACCTAACATAGCTTTCTAAAGGAAGATAAGGAGTAACTTGATTTTTGACAATAATCCAAATTTTCATTTTAGATCTTCCTAATAGAACCTCTTAATAATGGGCAGAATGTAACACTTTGAGGCAGTGCTTGAATGTCATTAGCCAATTAGCTGTAAACACATTGTAAAAACATGCTCTTTGAACTTTTATCCTTTGAAAAGTTAACAGGTTACAGGGACATTCAAATGCAATAGGCTCTTATAATACTTTCAAATAAATTAACATAACTGGGGTAATGATCTCAGTTCAGAAATTAATTCCAGGCAATACTAACATGGTAACATGCTAGTCAGCTCCTTATTGATTGTAGATATCCAGCTAGCAATGATTAATACTGCAGAATATAAGAGCAATGCAAGTTAATTTTTTTAAGTAAACTTTTTTTTTGAAGTATAGCATACAGAAAACTGCAAAAATAATAAATGTGTTGTTTGATGAATTTTCACAAAATGAACAAACCCATGTAAACAGCACCCAGATAAAAATACAATATTACTGGCGCCCAAGGAAGTCTCCCCTCCCAACTGTTGCAGCCACCTCTTGACTTCTATTGCCAAAGTGAGTTTTGCCGGTTTCTTGAAGTTTATGTACATAGAATAATGCAGTATGTATGCTTTTGTGTCTGGCTTCTTTTGTTCAATATTTTGTCAATTTATCAATGTTTTTGCATATAACAGCAGTTCTTTGATCTTTGTTAGTACAAGGTCTGACAATTAAGTTTGCGAACTTGCTGCAACGATGTTACTAACCTTTTTTGGTATCAGAGGGATTATTCATTATGAATTTGTACTAACTGGAAAAACAGTTAACCAAGTTTACTATTTGGAAGTGCTGAAAAGGCTTAGTCAAAAAGTTAGATGCTGAACTTTTCACCAACAATTCATGGCTCTCGCACCACGGCAATGCACCAGCTCACACAGGACTGTCTGTGAGGGAGTTTTTAGCCAGTAAACAAATAACTATGTTGGAACACCCTCCCTACTCACCTGAGCTGGCCCCCCAATGACTTCTTTCTTTACCTGAAGAGAAAGGAAATATTGAAAGGATAACATTTTGATGACATTCGGGACATCAAGGGTAATACAATGACAGCTCTGATGGCCATTCCAGAAAAAGAGTTCCACAATTGCTTTGAAGGGTGGACTAGATGCTGGCATCCGTACATAGCTTCCCAAGGGGAGTACTTCAAAGGTGACTGTAGTGATATTCAGCAATGAGGTATGTAGCACTTTTTCTACAATGAGTTTGTGAACTTAGTTGTCTGACCTCATATTATTGACTATATTTCCTATACTGTACTTTATACCCCCATGCTGTGTTTTTTATTTATTTTTTTGTTTGTTTTACCTATTTCAGATCATGACTAGGTAGAATTCTAAGATGGCCCCAAGCTGGTGTGCCCTGTAAAATTCTCTCCCCTTGATAATCGGTGGGACCTGCGAATATTATTAGTTATCACTCTAATGATTATGTTATTATTCACTTGACTTTAAATAATGCAAAGGCATAATCCTGGGTAGACCTGACCTATTTAGATGAGCCTTTAAAGGAGACACTGGGCCTACCCCCCTCCCCCCCAAAAAAAAAGAAAAATAAAAGAAAAAAGGTTATCCTAGCAGTCCTAAAAAAGAAAGCTGCCATATTTTGAGAGAAGAGAACCATATTGCTTGCATCTGAGGGTGGAGAGTGATCCCTGGCTAACAGTAGCAAGGAGTTGGGGACTTCAGTCATACAGTTGCAAGATGATTTCTCCCAACAATTAGAGAATTTGGAAGAGGTCTTCAAGCCTCAGATATGATTGCAACCCTGGCGATACCTTTTCTTTTTTTTTTTTTTTAAAGATTTTATTGGGGAATTGGCGGAGGGGAACAGCGTTCGGGAATCGGGGAAGGGGAACAGACAAGTTGCTGTCTTTTTGTTCTTCAGTCTAGTTGCGGAGGATGTTACTTCACTGTTGGTATCGTCATTGCGCTCTTCCCGGATGAGGCAGATTGGTCGCTGGCCTCTGGATGTCGCTCATCGCGGCTATTGGCAGCTCACGCTTGGCTGCCAGCCGCTCACGCTGACTGCGGGCCACTCACTGTAGCCTATGGCAGCCCACTGCAGCAGGGCCTGCAGCCCACACCATCACCGGGGCTCGCACAGCCCAGCTCCAGGTGGAGCTGTTGTTAGCTGTAGAGGGCAGTGTCACTGGCCCTCATGTGGGATCCGAACCGGGTCCACTGGCATCCCAAAACCAGCGCTCAACCAATGCGCCACTCGGCCGGCCCTGGCGATAGATACCTTTTCAACCTGGTGAGATACTGAGCAGATCTAGTTAATCCTATCTAGACTCCTGACCCACAGAAAACTGTGAGATAATAAATTTGTGTTGTTTTAAGATGATAAATGTGTAATGATTTGTCATATATAAACAGAAAACAAATACAAATTTTAACTCAAAACAAAAAAAGTTTATTTACTCTATCTCTACTTTGTCTCCTTTCTCATTATTGGAATGTATTCACTTTAGTTTTTCAAATGATTAATTTTGTTTAATTACTTTTGCTTCTATTTTTTATTCTTTTAAACTGAGTTAGCACCTTGATTTTTATTAACGTGAAAGAAGGATATTAATAATTCTACTGTTTTTTTCCTTCCATTTTCTACCTTGCACCTGGGGGGAGACATAGTGAAGTCTGTTAGTGGGAGAAACGAGGCTCCAGCCTGGGGCATCTGAGCACAGCTGTGCGGTGATGAGAATATTATGTAATAAAAACAGTGCACTGCTTAGAGTGAATTATTAGATAAAATTCCATAACCAATGTGAGTTAATTGAAAAAGGGTATATGATCTTGCTAGTTGATAAAAACTCCGCTGGGCCTTTCAGGGATTCCCTCCTCACCTATGAAACCATCCCCTGAGATGCTCAGGGAAGATGAGTAAAAGCTGCCAGGAAAAGGTTAAGGGAAATTAAGTTAAGTGTAGGAACTCTGCTTAGGAGGCTAAGGGATAATTTAAGCTTATCTGATCATTGAGAGACTTAGTGAAGTGTAATTTAATGCTGGGAAGATAAGCACCAGCTCCATCAGCTTGAGGACCCCTCCTACCCTTGGATTTCCTGATCCTCTTCAATCTGCTTGTATCCTTTACTATGAAAGAAGCCACATTTGACAGAGATCTTTGGAAGTGTGACACTTATGTCCTGCAACACCACCCTGTATGTATTCCAAGTTATTACCACTAAAAGCCTGTCCTATAGCCAAAGTTGTGTTCTGGGTGTGGTTTAGGTTGATTCTAAAAGTCAATAAACCACAAACATTATTTTCAAAGTTATGAATGTGTCCCTGTGTTTGAGTTGCAAGTAGATGAAACTATGTTTACTCAACTTAATCAAAAGAGATTTTTTTTTTGATGGTGGGGTGGGTCTCAGGTAGTTCCTGGCATTGATGGAACATGTAGAGAACCAGGCTCAGAAACATGGTGCTTTCACTAAAACAAACTTATGGGAAATTTAAGTGCAAGGCTAAGGAAGTTGATAGGTCCCATCCCCAGGCCAGGGGAGGATAGGTAAAGGAAGGATCTGATCTCTCAGAAGTACGCTTTAGGGACCTCTTTGACTTTCATCAAGGGCTGAGGGCAAGACACCTCACCTTGATTACAGTTCCACCAAGACTCTACCCTATGAAAGAGAAAGACTTCTCCAAAGCAAATGGAGGAATTATTGAGAAACATGCCTGGATGCCAGGCAACGGGGAAAAAGTGCTGAGGATCCCATGCTGTCTAGCATTTACAAGCCTGAGAGGAATCTAGATCCTTTTCTGGGCCACAAAAGGCTAAATTGAAAGAGATATGGGGAAAAGCAGTGATGATATCAAACATTAAGCTAGATTACAAAAAAAATAATGCCCCATTCACTAAGATATTCTAAATCTGGGCATTTAGACCTTTCTGCTTTAAAATGGTCATATTCCAAGCAATGGAGGGAGATTGGAGAGGGTTTCACAGTGTTTTTGCTTGCCTGCGCAAAAATTTCACCATCTTGTTCAAATGATTTCAGATTTAATGTGCAGGATATTATTAAAATATGATTTCTGTTCACTTGTGCCTACCTAATAAATCTTATCTATGTTCTTTTCTATTCCCAGTTAAATAAAGTATAGGACAGGTTCTGTTTTATTCCTGACTGCTCTCTGACCAGAAACTATTCAGGGGTCAGATTGCTCTCATTATTTGCCATTGCTTTTTTCCTCATTTCTTGTATTGCTATCTTAGGGGTTACAGAAAGTACCACTCGGATTGCAAAGTCCTCCTCTTCAAGTTACAAAGCATACAGGAAACTACTTAATGAATTTTGAAGAGTTTTTTTTTTCCCAACTAGGTTTTCACTGGAATAATTAAAGTTGAGATGGTAATTGTCTTGATAGTTCAGTAGGAAAATCCTCTTTCCTCAATTACAAGAAAGAGGATTACTTGGCTGTAATTTGAATAGCTGCATTTGTTCTCTTCCTTGCTTAGCCAGTCAGGTCTTTGGCATAGGTTTTGTAGAAGGAAAGTAGATGCTCAAGAGGGCGGCTTTTTTTTTCAGACATCGGAGTCTGTTTGTGTAGTAAGCCTGAGAAATGGTTACCAGAAGGATAATGTGATTGACTTTTCTATCATCACTTTAAAAAATACTTATATAGTTGATTGCTATTTGAGGACAGAAAATATTCTGAAATTAGATTTTTATTTCCATTTAAAATTGGAAACATTATCTAACTCCTTAAGAAAAATGAAGCCTGTATGATTCCTTTAGGCATATGTAAACCTAGACTTGGAAGACTAAGTAGTTTTATCTAATTGTACTCACTTAAAAATAAGTAAAATATGATTTCAATCAAAATGGTGGAGGTGATAAACTGTGCTCACCTCCAACCACAACTACACCAAAAGTGTAGTTGAACATCCATCATTGAAAATTGCCTGAAGTCCAGCTGAACAGAAGTCCTATAGCTAAGGAGCTAGAGAAGAAACCATGTTGAGTGCAGGGATGTGGAACAGGCTGATCCCACACTCGTTTGGCAGTTAAAGATTGGTAGGGTTATCTCGGCTGCAGAGGTTCCCCCTGAGGAGTGAGGGGTCTCAGCCCCACACCAGGTTCTCCAACCCAGGGTTCCAGTGCCAGGAAAGAAGTCCTCATAATATCAGGCTGAGAAAACCAGTGGAGATTGTGGCTGAGTGAGCCCCAGTGGTGAAGCTCAGAGTGAGAGAGTGCATCAGTGAGTAAGTCCGTGTGTGGGCTCTTTCAGAGGAACAATCTCCACTTGGTAGATTGCCTTTTCATTTTGTTGATGGTTTCCTTTACTGTGCAGAAGGTTTTTAGTTGGATGTAGTCCCACTTGTTTATTTTTGCTTTCATTGCCTTTGTTTTTGGTGTCAAATCCAAAAAAAGTCACCAAGATTGAGGTCATAAAGCTTACCACTTATGTTTTCTTCTAGGAGTTTAGTTTCAGGTCTCATGTTCAAGTCCTTAATTCATCAAAAACCAAATGAATTAAGGACTTTTTGTGTGTGGTGTAAGATGGTGGTCCAGTTTCATTGTTTTGCATGTGGCTGTCTAGTTTTCTCCACCATCATTTATTGATGAGACCGCACTTTTTCCATTCTTTTTTTTTTTAAGTATATTCTTTTTTTTTTAAAGATTTTATTGGGGAATTGAGGGAGATGAACAGCATTGGAGAACCGGGAAAGAGAAACAGACAAGTTGCTGTCCTTTTGTTCTTCAATCTAGTTGTGGAGGACGTTGCTTCACTGGCCCATGTTGGTTTCATCATTGTGCTTTTTCAGGTGAGGCAGATGGGTTGTCGGCCTCTGGATGGCCGCTCACAGTGGCTCTTGGCAGCTCACACTGGCTGCCAGCCGCTCATGCTGGCTGTCGGCCACTCACTGCAGCCTATGGCAGCCCACAGCAGCAGGGGCTGCAGCCTACACCGGCTGTGTGGGGCTCACACAGCCCAGCTCCAGGTTGAGCTGTTGTTAGCTATAGAGGGCAGTGTCACTGGCCCTCATATGTGGGATCCGAACTGGGGCCACTGGCATCCCTAAACCAGCTCCTAACCAATGCACCACTCGGCCAGCCCTCCATTGTATATTCTTGGCTCCTTTGTAATAAATTAATTCACCACATATGTGTGGGTTTCTAATGTGAGCTGTTCCATTGGTCTAAGTGTTCATTTTTATGCAAATATCATACTGTTTTGATTACTTATAGCTTTGTAATAAGCAGTTGACCCTTGAACAACATAAATTTGAACAGCTCGTGTCCACTCATACACAGACTTTTGTCAGTAAATTTTGTAAATGTATTTTCTTTTTCTTATGATCTTCACAATAACATTTTCTTTTCTCTAGCTAACTGTATTATAAGAAATCACGAGCTGGCCCAGTGGCACATTGGTGAAGAGCTGGCTTGGGATGCCAGCGGCCCCGGTTTGGATCCCACATATGAGGGCCAGTGACACTGCCCTCTACAGCTAAGAACACCTCCACCTGGAGCTGGGCTGTGAGCCCCGGCGATGGTGTAAGCTGCAGCCCCTGCTGCAGTGGGCTGCCATAGGCTACAGTGAGTGGCCGGCAGCCAGCGTGAGTGGCCGGCCGCCAGCGTGAGTTGCCAATAGCTGGGGTGAGCGACCATCCAGAGGCCGGCGACCGATCTGCCTCATCTGGGAAGAGCGCAATGACGATACCAACATGGGCCAGTGAAGCAATGTCCTCCACAACTAGACTGAAGAACAAAAGGACAGCAACTTTTCTGTTCCCCTTTCCCAGTTCCCCAATGCTGTTCCCCTCCCCCAATTCCCCAATAAAATCTTAAAAAAAAAAAGAATACACTATATAATACATATAACATACAGAATATGTGTTAATTGACTGTTCATGTTATTGGTAAAGCTCCTGGTCAACAGTAGACTATTATTAGTACTTAAGTTTTTGAGAAGTCAAAAGTTATAGTGGATTTTTGACTGCATGGGATGTCCACACCCCTAACCCCATCATTGTTCAAAGATGAACTGTAGTTTGAAATTAGGAAATGTGATACCTCCAGCTCTGTTTTTCTTGCTTTAGCAATTTGGGGCCTTTTGTGGCTCCATACAGATTTTAAGATTGTTTGTTCTATTTCTGTGACAAATGCCATTGGAATTTTGATAGGGAATTAATTGAATTCGTATATTGCTTTGGGTAATATGAAAGCAATTTTTTTTTCTTTTTTTTTTTTAGCTGAGCCATCCTGCCACCTGTTGGCAGCTCATCGGCAACTCAGCTCGGGCTGGCATCGAACCGCCTTTGCTCAGAGCTCAGCTCGCACTCTTGAGCGAGCTCTTAACCAACTGAGCCACTCAGCCGGCCCCAATATCTGTTTTTTTTTTAATCCATTCAGCCAATGTACATCATTTGAGGGGAGTTTAATCCATTTACATTTACCTTCATTGCTGATAGGGAAGGACTTACTATTACCAATTATGTTGTTTTCTACATACCTTATAGCTTTTTTGTCCCTCCTTTTTTCTCTTACTGTCTTTTTTTGTTTTGTTGCATTCTTGTGGCAACATGCATTGATCCCCTTCTCATTTCCTTTTGTGTGTATTCTATAGATATTTATTTTTGGTCACCATTTCAATTATGTGGAGTCCTAACCCGCACAGTACCTTTGCCTGGACCTCTGTGGAGATACGGTCTTTACAGAGGTAATCAAGATAAAATGAGGTCATTAGGGTATGCATGTCATGTGAACATGAAGGTAGAGATTGGAGTGATGTGTCTGTAAACCAAGGAACACCAAAGATTGCCAGCAAACCACCAGGATATAGGAGACAGGCATGGGACAGATTCTCCCTCACAGCCTTCAGAAGGAAGCAACTCTACCAACACCATGATCCTGGACTTCCAGCCTCCAGAAATGTGGGACAATAAATTTCTGTTGTTTAAGCCACCCAATTTATGATATTTTGTTACAGCAGCCCCAAGAAACTAATAGAGAAACCTTTTATGTGGCATAATTTTTTCTAAAATCTTTACAAATGATTTTCAAGGATGTGCTGTACCCATTGTTGTAAACATATCCTGGGGTGTAGGTTTATGTTATCACCTGCCAATGCTTGAGAGTCTTCTTTTCAATCTAAAATTTCTCTACTCTTACCTTACTCAAATGTTTTAACATTCACAGTGTTCACATGCAGTTATGCAAAGTACTTTTGTGATTTTGGGGACAATATTTGGTAGAATAAATTGATAGCCTTGAGTGAAATCTTTTAGAGTCACCATCACCTCTGCTTTTCTCTTAGGAGATGTTTGGGTAGGACTCAAATATTCTCATAACTGTGTAAAAGACTATTTTGGAAGATAAATTATTGGCCAAACAGGAAAGAGTGGCAATTTCAGTGTCTAGTTCTATTCTTAATATTTTTCTCTCTTAAAGGGATTCTACTGGTCAAATGAGACTTTTTCCTTTAGAAATTATTTTGCAGTACGGATCTCAATTACTTTAACTCACTAAACTTTAGGCTAAATCAAATTTGCTGAGCAAGGTAATATGGTTATTTGTGTGCTCAATAGTAAGGGAAAGAAAAATAAATGGCTCGTAACAGATGCTGTGCTTACAAATGTCAAAGTTCTCAGTGAGCTCATGACTTTAAAAGGTCATACCATTTTATAGTTACACCTTTTAAACTTAGTAATAAATACAGGATGTGTGCTATGCTTCCTGCTCTAAATGCATTGGTTTCCCAATTTTCCACGTCAAAGAGTGGCTTTACCATCTGCCATTGTTTTATAGCATTTCTTCAAACTCAAGCCTTTCCTCTTTCCTGATGTGTTTGTTAACTTTCAGGAGGTGCTATCACAGAGACCTTACAGTGTGGAGTTTTATAATATTTAGCCAAAAGCGATATGAATGATTGACTGGGAACAGCCCTCGATGTGAGAAATTAATCTGGAGAAGAATTATAGGAACTCGAAGGTCATTGTTAAAATTCTGATCAGTATGATTTAGGAAGCAGATTATCTATATTCTTTTTCTGCATATCAATTACATCAAATCTTAGTTGTTTTATTCAAAATTTCTATATCTCTACCTATGTTTGTGCACTTGATTTGTCACAAACAGAGAAGAATGTTATAGCCTACAGTGACTGTAGATTTATTTTTGCATGTCTATCAGATTTTATATATTTTAACACCATGCCTAGAATTTCATGAGATGTATTGACTATGCTTTATCAAATGAAACATCTTAATTATATACATACACATACCCACTTTATACTTTTTTTTATTTTTTTAAGATTTTATTGGGGAATTGGGGGAGAGGAACAGTGTTAGGGAATCGGGGAAGGGAAACAGACAAGTTGCCATCTTTTTGTTCTTCAGTCTAGTTGTGGAGGATGTTGCTACACCGGCCCATATTGGTATCATCATTGCGCTCTTCCTGGATGAGGCAGATCAGTCGCCTCTGGATGTCGCTGGATGTCACTCACTGCGGCTATTGGTAGCTCACGCTGGCTGTCAGCAGCTCACTCTGGCTGCCGGCCACTCACTGTAGCCTATGGCAGCCCACTGCAGCAGGGCCTGCAGCCTACACCGTCTCCGGGGCTCACACAGCCCAGCTCCAGGTGGAGCTATTGTTAGCTGTAGAGGGCAGTGTCACTGGCCCTTGTACGTGGGATCCGAACCGGGCCGCTGGCATCCCAAAACCAGCTCTTAACAAATACGACACTCGGCCGGCCCCCCACTTTATACTTTTACTTTTAATTAGAATTTGTGTGATTTACTCTAGTACTTTTTAAAAAGCATTTAATATCTCCATATTTTTATTCTGAATTATATTTTTAGATATATCTTGGATAAGAAGGAAATAGCTAGGTTTTATAATGCAATACAAATTTCTATTTTTAATAAAATTACCTCATTTGCCATTTGTTGTCATTGTTGATATGTCTGGAATTATTTTTCCCATGTTAATTTATAATGTTGATTTTACATACTTTCAAATAATTGATTCCTTCCATATTCCCAATATTTTGCTCTTGTTTTGATAAAAATATTTGTGTCCTGTTTGTTCTTTCATATGGTTAGGAAATGATGCATCCTATTTTTCTAGACTCTAGAACTTAACCATATATTATTATTATTTTTTTAGAGGGCAGTGTCAACTGGCCCTTACATGTGGGATCCGAACTGGGGCTGCTGGTGTCCCAAGCCAGCTCTTAACTACCACGCCACTCTGTTGGCCCAACCTTTACTTTTGAAGGCATACATTTGAATATACTTTTCTATTAGCTTCTGAAATAAATCAGTAAATGTATCCTTGCAGAATAAGGCAAGAACTTCAGTACTTTTTACTTCATCCTCCTCCTCCCAGGCTCTCCCATGAGGAGATCATCTGAGATAATAGTTCCAGAGTATTATTATTTAATATTACATTTTATTTATTTAATGTTTTATTAGTTTCATTGCTAATCATTGTTTATCCTGACCATTTCAGATTTTATTTATTTATTTATTTATTTATTTATCTGGCATTCACATATTGATCCAACCCCCACATTATTGAAGTATAATTGACTAAAGCTATATATAAAGGTATACAATGTGATGTTTTGATATACAGGTGTCCTTTGCTTTTCAAAAGTCCACTTTACTCCACCTTGCATTTACCAGAGACCTACATTAGTCCTTGGTTCTTGCCAATCAAAAGACAGCTGAAGAGGATTTTCACTGTTACAAAAAAAGGTAAAAAGTAAAAATAGCATCCAGCATTTGTTTAGCAAAGAGTGGTTGTAGAGGAAGCGCACACCCCAGAAGCTAGAGTGGCACCACCAAGCTCCTTCCTTGGAACTACACTCAGCCTCTCAGCATCAAGCCGCCAGAGCTTTGAAGTGTCTGTGAGCATCTGTGCTTTATCTTGTGTTATTTCGTGCATCCGTTAGCCAGGCAATAATAGCTTCTTCACCTTATGTCATTTTGCTCTTGAAAGGTTTCACAGGAATGTTCTACTTTCAGGTAGTGAGGCAAACCTGTGCCACATATTGTTTAGAGAGGGTTTATAGGAGGTAACTTTTCTTTGACAGTCTGAACAGATATTTACTTTGCTTCATATTCAAATAATATTTTGACTGAACATGGAAAATATTCAGGTTTAAAACAACTTTCACTCAGAACTTTGAAGATACTTGTCTAAATAAGGTGACAGTTTTATGGGAGCTCCCTATTAGGTAACAAACTGCTTTTCTCTTCTTGCTTTTAGGATTCTTTCTTTATCTTTAACCTTTGGCATTTTAATTATGATGTGGACCTCTTTGAGTTCATCTTGTTTGGGACTCTTTTCACTTTCTGGGCTTGTATGTCTATTTCCTTCAGCAGGTTAGGGAAGTTTTCCATCCGTATTATTTCAAATATGTTTTCAATTCCTTGCTTTTCTCCTTCTGCTACTTCTGTGATGTGAATGTTGCTACACTTGATGTTGTCCGGGAGGCCCTTTACACGACCCCATTTTTAAAATTCTTTTTGCTGTTCTGATTGGGTGTTTTCTGCTGCTTTCTAAATTGCTGATCCAATCCTCTGATTCATGTAATCTGTTGATTCCCTGTATGAGGTCAGACAATTAAGTTCATGAACTCATCCTAGAAAAAGTGTTACATACCTCATTGCTGAATATCACTACAGTCACCTTTGCAGTACACCCCTTGGGAAGCTATGCAATGATGCCAGTGCCTAGTCCACCCTTCAAAGCAATTTTGGAACTCTTTCTGGAATGGCCTTCAGAGCTGTCATCATAGAACCCTTGATGTCCTGAATGTCATGAAAATGCCTTCCTTTCAATATTTCCTTTTTCTTCAGGTAAAGAAAGAAGTCATTGGGGGCCAGCTCAGGTGAGTAGGGAGGGTGTTCCAATACAGCTATTTGTTCCCTCAGACAGTGCCATGTGAGCTGGTGCATTGTCGTGATGCAAGAGCCATGAATTGTTGGCAAAAAGTTCAGTCTAACTTTTTCACACAGCCCTTCAGCACTTCCAAATAATAAACTTGTTTAACTGTTTGTCTAGTTGGTACAAGTTCATAATGAATATTGCCCTGATATCAAAAAAGGTTAGCAACATTGTTGCAACAAGTTCCCAAACTTAACTGTCAGATCGTGTATGTATTTTTCATTTTAGTTAATGTATTTTTCATTTCTGACTGGTTCTTTTATATGTTTTCTATCTCCATTTTTATGTTTCCTATCTCTTTGTTGATGTTCTCACTGAGATTATTGAGCATCCTTATAACCAGTGTTTTGAAATCTGTGTCTGGTAGATTGCTTGTCTCCATTTTGTTTAGTTGTTTTTCTGGAGCTTTGTTCTGGTCTTTCATTGGGCCATGTTTCTTTGTCTCTTTATTTTGCCTGCCTTCCTGTATTTGTTTCTGTGTATCGGAGCTACTATGTCTCCCAGTCTTGGCAGGGTGGCCTTATGTAGTAGTGTCCTGTAGGGCCCAAAGGCACAGTCTCCATGGTCATCTAAAGTGGGTGTTCTGGGCATGCCCCTTTTGTGGGTAGTTTGTGCCCTCCTGTTGTAGTAGAGCCTTGATTTCCATTTGCTCATCAGTGGGATAGATTGCCCCTCAAGTTGATTGGCTGTGAGGACTGGTCGTGACTACAGTGGGTGTGCTGTTCTGCAGGGGCTGGCCTTAGGGAGCAGGATTTGCTTTAGTGGGGCTCTGGTACTTGCCCAGTCTGCCCTTTGTGTATGTCCTTTGCGGAGATGGTTGGGTGGTGCTCTGATGTGGCCTGAAGTTGGCCACCTGGTGTGTTTTTCTGGGGCCTCTTGGGAGGGGTTCTGGTGCAGACCAAGTTCAGCTGTTGATTATGCCCTGCCCAGGGCCATCTGGTATGAGCTACAAAGTGATCTGTAGATGGCTGCCACCTGTGCTGGGCATGGAGGTGCCTGAGAGAGGCTAAGCTGAGAACCAAGGCCAGCTTCCACTAGGTCCAGGTGGAGGACTGCTTAGTAAGAGGTGCAAGGCATGACAAGACCAGATTCTGCTTGTTTGGGGTTTGTGAACCTTTGAGAGATTTTAGTCTGCAACATGATCCATGACAGGCCATGTGTATGGAATTGCCACTGGAAGTGGCTTGGGTGGGCCTGCAATTTGGGTGGTGTGGGGTCTCAGGGAATTACTGGGGCAGGGCAAATGGTGTTAGCTAGATTGATGGAGACTCAGACATGGTGCCCACATGCACCTTCAGGCTGTATGGGGGGGAGGGTGGACTCAACAGTGACCTCTGCTAGAACCTCTGTCTGAGAGAAATATGTCCCTCCAGCCCTCACCCTGCAGCCAGACAACTCAGTTCCTCCCCATATGTCCCTGGTACCTGTTGAGCTGCTGCCCTAGCCCTGGACCTCAGAGTGAGTGAGTCCATCAATGAGTAAGTCCATGTGCACAGGCCGCTTAAGAGGAGTGCCTGGGACTGTAGCCACCCTCCATCTCATTCAGCCACAAACTCCACTAGTTTTCACAGTCAGAAGGTATGGGGACTTTTCCTCATGGCACTGGAACCCTGAACTGTGGAGCCTGGTGTGGGGCTGGGACCCCTCACTCCACAGCAGGACCTCTGCAGCTGAGATATCCCTCCTGATCTTTAGCCGCCACATGTGAGTATGGGGCCAGTCTGCTCCTTGTCTCTTCTCCTTTTACCAGTCTTGAGGTGGTTTCTTCTGTATGTCCTTAGTTATGTGAATTCTGTTGAGCTAGGTGATTCTCAGTGATGGTTGTTCTGCAATTTAGTTGTAATTTTGAGATTGTTACAGCATTTACCTACCGCACCATTTTGACTGGAAGCCCCACGTCTTCTGCCGATCTTTGAAGGACCTCTGTCTATTTATCTCACCCTTACAGCAGTGCCTCATCCACAATGATACTTCTCTTCAGAACTACACTCTGTGTCCATTTTTTCACTTTCCACCCTCTCCAATGAGGCTTCTTCATTAGAGCCCTACTGAAATGCTTAAGGTCGCTCATCACCTCTTGCCACTAAACCCCATGAGAGGATTTCAATCTTTATCTGTTTACCAAACTCCTGTTTTTTTCTGAGCACTTTTCTAGGTACTAGAATACAATGTTGAATAAGACAAATAAAATTCCTGGTGTTATGAAGCTCAAATGAAAGAAAGTGGTGATAAGTGTCATGATGAAAATAAGAGGGAGGGAGGAAGGAAGAAGAGGAGGGAGGGAGAGAGAAAATTAATCCTTGAGATTTACATGACAAGGAGCCAGCCTAGATTCATCTGAACCTGGAAGTAGTAGGAGCCACTTTTGCTACATCCATGCTGTCTCTGAAGAAGACCATGCTGAAGGTCCCTTGGGTAGGAGATGAGGAGATGGTGGGCTGGTGGGGTGGCTGGGCTCTCCTTGGATAAGCATCCAAGGCCCAGGACATGCTGGGGCAAAGCAAATCTGGAGGGGTACATAAATCAAGAATCATGAGAATAGTGACCTGTTATGAGTCTCATGCAGCAAAACAACCTTTCTTTTTCTACAGATCAAAAATCAATCAATCAATCAATCAATCAATCAATCAATCAAACATATATATTAAGAGTCTAATTTTCAAGGACTTGAATAGCCTTATCAACAGTGTATGGCCTGTGCCTGATCTGTGATTTCACCATCACAGCAATAATGCCCTTTGCTGGTGGTTTTTTTTTTTTTTTTTTTTTTTTTTTAAATTTTATTTTATTTTTAATTAGTTTCAGGTGTACAACACAGTGCAATAGTTATACATTTTACCCCTCAAAGTGACAACCCCCCCACCCCCAATAGTTTCAGGTGTACAACACAGTGCAATAGTTATACATTTTACCCCTCAAAGTGACAAACCCCCACCCCCAATACACCCCCCACACCCCCCCATATCATATATATCTATTACTCTTCCTCTGACTCTCTTCCACAGTATAATCCACATCCCGTGACTATCTATATATATTCAATTACAGTAGGTATACAACCTCCGCTTTAGTTATACAGTGCAGTGATCAAACCTCTACTCCATCCATGAAATGGTCTCCCTAACAAGACCTATGACCATCTGACATTCCACAGAATATTTATAACATTATTAATTATATTCCCCAAACTGTTTTTCCTATCCCAGTAGCAATATTGTAGTTGCCTATTTTTGCTGTCTAATCCCTTCCCCTTCTCCCTCATTCCCATTCCTCTCCAAATTAGCAACCCTGATTTTTCCTCTATATCTATGAGACAGTTTCTGTTTACTTTGCTCATTCATACAGTTTTTCATATTCCACATATAAGTGAGATCATATGGTATTTGTCCTTCTCTGACTGACTTATTTCACTCAACATTATAGTCTCTAGGTCCATCCATATCATTGCAAATGGCACGATTTCATTCTTCTTTATAGCGGAGTAATACTCCATTGTATAAATATACCACAGTTTCTTAATCCAGTCATCTACTGATGGGCATTTTGGTTGTTTCCAAGTCTTAGCTATTGTAAATTGTGCTGCTATGAACATCGGGGTGCATAACTTTTTTGAAAAAGTGTCTTGGTTTTTTCAGGATAAATACCTAGGAGTGGAATTGCTGGGTCAAAAGGTAGCTCTATTTCCAGTTCTTTGAGATACCTCCATACTGACTTCCATAGTGGCTGCACCAATCTGCAGTCCCACCAACAGTGCAGCAGGGTCCCCTTTTCCCCACAGCCCCGCCAGCACTTGTTGTTTGTTGATTTGTTGATGATAGCCATTCTGGCTGGAGTGAGGTGGTATCTCATGGTGGTTTTTATTTGCATTTCCCTAATGACCAGTGAGGTTGAACTTTTTTCATATGCCTGTTGGCCATCTGTATGTCCTCTTTAGAGAAATGTCTCTTCATATCTTCTGCCCATTTTTTAATTGGGTTGTTTGTTTTTTTGGTGTTGAGTTTCATGAGTGTTTTATAAATTTTGGATATTAACCCCTTATCAGATATATCGTTGGCAAATATATTCTCCCATTCAGTAGGCTTCCTTTTTGTTTTATTAATGGTTTCCTTTGTTGTGAAAAAACTTTTAAGTCTGATATAATCCCATATGTTCATTTTTTCTTTTACTTCCCTTGCCCGTAGGGATGTATCAGTAAAAATATTGCTCCAGGTAATGTCTGCAAATGTACTCCCTATATTTTCATTTAGGATTTTTATGGTTTCAGGTCTTACATTTAAGTCTTTAATCCATTTTGAATTTGTTCTTGTATAAGGCATAAGGAGATGATCCAGTTTCATTTTTTTGCATGTGTCAGTCCAATTTTCCCAGCACCATTTATTGAATAGACTATCTTTACTCCAGTGTAAATTCTTGCTTCCCTTGTCATAGATTAACTGTCCGTAAATGCTTGGATTTATTTCTGGGCTCTCTGTTCTATTCCACTGATCGATGTGCCTGTTTTTATGCCAATACCAAACTGTCTTGATTACTGTGGCCTTGTAGTAGGTTTTGATGTCTGGTAGCGTGATCCCCCCAACTTTGTTTTTATTCCTCAGAATTGCCGAGGCTATTCTGGGTCTTTTATGATTCCATATAAACTTTAGGATTATATTTTCTATTTCTGTGAAAAATGCCCTTGGTAGTTTGATAGGAATTGCATTGAATCTATATATTGCTTTAGGCAGTATGGACATTTTAACTATATTAATTCTTCCTATCCATGAGCATGGTAGGTGTTTCCATTTATTTGTATCTTCTATGATTTCTTTCTTCAATGTCTTATAATTTTCTGAGTACAGATCTTTCACTTCTTTGGTTAAATTTATTCCTAGGTATTTTATAGTTCTTGACGCAACTGTAAATGGGACAGTTTTCTTAATTTCACTTTCCATTAGTTTATTATTGGTATATGCAAATGCCACTGATTTCTGAACATTGATTTTATATCCTGCTACTTTACTGAATTCGTCTATCAGTTCCAATAGTTTTTTGATGGAGTCTTTGGGGTTCTCTATATACAGTATCATGTCATCTGCATATAGTGACAATTTTACTTCTTCCTTGCCAATTTGGATGCCTTTTATTTCTTTTTGTTGTCTGATTGCTGTGGCTAGAACTACCAGCACTATGTTGAATAAAAGAGGAGAAAGTGGACAGCCTTGTCTTGTTCCTGATCTTAAGGGGAATGGTTTTAGCTTTTCCCCATTGAGTATGATGTTAGCTGTAGGTTTATCATATATGGCTTTTATTATGTTGAGATATGATCCCTGTATTCCCACTTTGCTAAGGGTTTTTAACATAAATGGCTGTTGGATTTTGTCAAATGCTTTTTCTGCATCTATTGAAATGACCATGTGATCTTTATCCTTCATTTTGTTGATGTGGTGTATCACATTAATTGATTTACGGATGTTGAACCAGCCTTGGGCACTAGGGATGAATCCCACTTGATCATGATGTATGATCTTCTTAATATATTGCTGAATTCTGTTTGCTAATATTTTATTGAGAATTTTTGCATCTATATTCATCAGGGAGATTGGCCTGTAGTTTTCCTTTTTTGTGATGTCTTTATCTGGTTTTGGAATCAGGGTGATAGAGGCTTCATAAAAAGAGTTTGGGAGCCTTCCCTCCTTCTGGATTTTTTGGAATAGTTTGAGAAGAATAGGTGATAGTTCTGTTTTGAATGTTTGATAAAATTCACTTGTGAAGCCGTCTGGTCCAGGGCTTTTGTTTTTTGGGAGCTTGTCAATTACTGATTCAATTTCCTTGGTAGTAATCAGGGTATTTAGATTTTCTGTTTCTTCTTGCGTTAGCTTTGGAAGGTTGTATGCTTCTAGAAAATTATCCATTTCATCCAGATTGTCAAATTTGTTGGCATATAGTTGCTCATAGTAATTTCTTAGAATTTTTTGTATTTCTGTGATGTCTGTAGTCATTTCCCCTCTTTCATTCCTGATTTTGCTAATTTGAGTCCTCTCTCTTTTTTTTTTTTTTTGATGAGCCTGGCTAGAGGTTTGTCAATTTTGTTTATCTTCTCAAGAAACCAGCTCTTGGTTTCATTGATCTTTGAATTGTTTTTCTGTTCTCTATATTGTTTATTTCTGCTCTGGTCTTTATTATCTCCTTTCTGGTACTCCCCTTGGGCCTCTTTTTGCTGTTCTTTTTCCAGTTCCCTTAGGTGTAAGGATAACCTGTTGATTTGAGATTTTTCTTCCTTCTTTAGGTAGGCCTGCACTGCTATAAACTTCCCTCTTAGGACTGCTTTCGCAGCATCCCAGAGATTTTGGGTCGTGGTGTTTTCATTTTCGTTTGTCTCGAGGTATCTTTTGATTTCCTCCTTGATCTCATTTGTGACCCACACACTATTTAATAGCATATTGTTTAGCCTCCATTTATTTGTCAGCTTCCCGGATTTCTTCTTATAATTGATTTCTAGTTTCATAGCATTGTGGTCAGAGAATACAGTTGAAATGATTTCAATCTTCTTAAATTTATTGAAACTTGTTTTGTGGCCTAACATGTGGTCTATCTTAGAAAATGTTCCATGTGCACTTGAAAAGAACGTATATTCTGTAGCTTTGGGATGAAATGCTCTGAAAATGTCTGTTAAATCCACCTGGTCTAATGTGTCATTTAAGGTCGCTGTTTCCACATTGATTTTCTGTCTGGAGGATCTGTCCATTAGTGACAGCGGGGTGTTGAAGTCCCCTACTATGATAGTGTTACTGTTGATCTCCGTCTTTATGTCTGACAATATCTGTTTTATATATTTAGGGGCTCCTATGTTAGGTGCATAGATGTTTACTAGAGTTATGTCCTCTTGTTGGATCGATCCCTTCATTACTATGAAGTTTCCTTCTTTGTCCTTTGTTATATTCTTCAATTTAAAGTCCATTTTATCTGATATAAGTATCGCTACTCCAGCTTTTTTCTCAGTAGCATTTGCATGAAATATTTTACTCCATCCCTTTACTTTCAGCCTGTATGAGTCTTTGGATCTGAGGTGAGTCTCTTGTATACAGCATATACTGGGGTCTTGCTTTCTTATCCATTCAGCCACCCTATGTCTTTTTATTGGAGCATTTAATCCATTTACATTTAATGTGATTATTGATAGGTGTGTATTTATTGCCATTTTCTTATTTGTGTTTGTAGTCTTTCATAGGTTGTTTTTCTCTTCTACTTAAAGAAGCCCTTTTAGCATTTCCTGCAAAGCTGGCTTGGTGGTAATGAATTCCCTTAACTTATTTTTTTCTGCAAAGGTCCTTATCTCGCCTTCGATTTTAAATGATAACCTTGCTGGATACAGCAATCTTGGTTGTAGGCCTTTATTTTTCATCACTTTGAAAACCTCCTGCCACTCTCTTCTGGCCTGCAAAGTTTCTGTAGAAAAGTCAGCTGATAATCTTATGGGGGTACCCTTGTAAGTAACTTGCTGCCTTTCCCTTGGTGCTTTAAGGATTCTGTCTTTGTCCTTAACCCTTGCCATTTTCACTATAATGTGTCTTGGAGTGGGCCTGTTTGGAATCATCCTGTTTGGAACTCTCTGCACTTCCAGGGCTTGTATTTCAATGTCCTTTGCCAGGTTAGGGAAGTTTTCAGACATTATTACTTCAAATATATTCTCAATCCCTTGCTCCCTCTCTTCTCCTTCTGGTACTCCAATGACCGTTAGGTTATTGCCTCTGATGTTGTCCCCCAGCTCTCTTAAACTATTTTCCATGTTTTTCATTCTTTTTTCTTTTTGTTGTTCCGCATGGGTGATCTCTGCTATTTTGTCTTCTAAGTCACTGATTCGATTTTCTGCTTCATCCAGTCTGCTAGTGATTCCATCAAGTTTGTTATTTAATTCAGTAATTGTGTTCTTAAGTTCTAGCTGGTTGCTTTTCATGATTTCTCTATCCTTCTTTATATTTTCATTAATTTCCTTGAACATTCTAATAATCAGTGTTCTGAACTCTGTCTCCGATAGGTTGGTTACCTCTATTTCCTCTATTTCCACTGATTCAGGAAGTTTCTTCTGTTCTTTTATTTGTGTTATGTTTCTTTGTCTCCCCATTCTGGCTTACACTTTGTGTTTGCTTCAATATAACAGATAGATCCCCCAGATTTCTCAGTCTTTTCTGGGTAAACTTATATGGTGTGTGTCCTTTATATTTGAATTACTCAGTCTCCCTATTCTCCTGTGCTTGTATCTGAGGTGTTCCTTGTGTCGTGCGTCCTCACTTGTTGAAGTTTTAGTTTTGATTACTTTTGGTTTGTCAGTAGGTGGGATTGACTCCCAGATTGATTAGCTGTGAGGATCAGCAGCTTCTGCAGTTTATGAGCTGCTGTGAGAGGATTGACCCTCTGATGAAACTTGGACCCTATGGGTCTTAGTACCTGTAGTAACTTCTTTTGGGTGTGACTCTTGTATGTCAAACCCAGAAATGCTCTAGTTTTATCTAAAGTTGGCCTCCGGGTATGATGATTCTTGTGTCTGTTTGTTTGGACCCACTGCTGCAGAGTGATTTTAGAGCATAACAGATCAAGAACAACCTCCGCAGCCACCAAAGGAAACCAAATGCTCGCACAAGTAAAAACAACCAACCATCAAACTACAGTCAACTTGTACAGAAATATCAATCATACTAATGAAGAAAACAAACAGAAACAAAACAAAAACCACATACTCAATAATAACAGAAGAGGAAACAAAATAAAATACAATATCCTAAAATAAAAAATAGAATAAACATGAGAAACCAATTAGCTATACCTAAAAAATAAAAAATAAAAATAAACTAAAATAATAATAAAAAAAGTAAGAAAAATTTAAAACATAAAATTTGCAGAAAAAAGGAAAAGAGGAAAAGTATAGCAATGAGAAGAATGAATAAAATAAGAGAGAAAGTGAGGGTGGGGAAAAAAGAAAAAGAAAAGAAAGAAAAAGAAAAAGAAAAAAGGAAAAAAAATATATATATATATTTGTCTACACACCCATATATATGGACATATATTCACCTATATACACCTATATATATGCCTATATTGAAAACTACAGTATGATTAGAATGAAATAGAAATAAAAACCAAAAACAACCAAGATAAGCAGCCAATAAAGGGAAAACAAAAGAGAATAAAACCAAACAAACCAAAAATACCCGTGCTGGTCTAGTCTAAAGTCCACCAAGCTCTCTTCAGTTTGTCTGCTGTACAAAAATTCCTGTGCGTCTTGTGGGAACAGTAGGCCACCTGATGCCTAGCGTGATCCTGGCACTGCAGGTTTGCTGTACTTGAGTGTGGTTGTGACGTGTGATTGGTGGTTTTTACAAAGTCACTGCCTTTTTGCTTTTGCCTGTCCCAAGGCAGGCTGCACCCCCAAAGGCTCAATGAGTGTCTCTGGGCACCCTTTGGGTTGACAGCCGTGGAGAATTAAAGAATTCCTCACTACCAAAAGCCTGCTGCTAAGAATCTGTTAATTAGTGCCTCAGCAGATGAACCTGCCCTGCCTCCCAAGCCTTGCCTAAAGGTGGGGGCGGGGTAGGTAGTCTCACTCTGCTGCCTTTATTGGGTGGAAATTCTCAACCCCTTGCAGGTAAGGATATCTTCCTAGTCTGCCCCTATTGCTCCCTTCAGGAGTCAGTTTAAGACTGTCTTGGCGGGGGACAAAGTTTGTGGGAGTGGGTGAGTTATTGGGTTTTTTTTTTTGCTTTCTGTTCAAGAGTAGAAAAAGGGAAAAAAAAAACATAAAAATAAACAAAGCCACAGTTCCAACACTGTTTCAAGCTAAGGCCTTTGCCTCTTATGCTCCAGCGGAGTTCCTGCTGCTCTCCCAAAGGGTCTGCCGGGATTTAGGGAATTGCGCGCACCCTACCGTGTGGCCAAGATCCCCGCTCCGCGTCTCTTGGGGACCTGCGTCTCCACCCGGCGCACTGCTTGTCCGAGCGAGTCCTCTTTTTCCCCTGCTCCCGGGTTCCAGGCTTCTGCCTCGGAGCCGGCGCGCCCACGCGGATCTCCTGCTGCTCTCCCAAACGGTCTGCCGGGATTTAGGGGACTGCGCGCACCGTGCCGCGTGGCTCCGATCCCCGCTCCGTCTCTCCGGGACCTGTGACTCCGGCTGGCGCGCTGCGTCTCCGCGGGCGAGTCCTGTGTTTCCCCTGCTCTCGGGTTTAAGGCTTCTGCCTTGGAGCCGGCGCACGCCCGCGCCGTTCTCCTGCTGCACTCCTGGAGGGACTGCCGCCGGGGTTCAGGGGACTGCGCGCACCTTTCCACGCGGCTCCGATCCCCGCTGCGTCTCTCCGGGACCTGCGTCTCCGCCCAGCGCGCGCTGCTTCTCCGCGGGCGAGTCCTCTGTTTTCCCCTGCTCCCGGGTTTCAGGCTTCTGCGCTCCGCGGGACCCGGTGGGCACAGAGACTGATCCCTGAACCGGGAGGGTGCAGGGACTGATCTTGCCCTGTCACTGCGGGGCTCTGCACCCTGCTTCCTGGGGAACGCGGGTGCAGCTCGTACCTCTGCACAGTCGTCTCCTCTCTCTCCTCCCGCACTTGCCCGGCCTGAGGCTTCTGCCTCGGACTGCAAACCAACGCGCTCTTGCTGAACTCTAGGCGGGCCGCGGGCCTGTAGGGAGCGAGCCGGGGCAACACTCACCGTGACTCAGCAGCCGCAGGTGCGGGCTGCACCTCACGCGTCTCGCCGCCTTCTTCCCCTACTTGCCCGGCCTGCCCAACTTCCAGCAATCCTTGTGTGGAACTCTTAGTCGCTCTGTGTGATGAGTAGATGTCTCTTTGAAGCGTATTAGAAGTTCAAATTGTGGATATTTCCAGGGGAGATTTCATGGAGCCCTCCTCACAGCCGCCATCTTGCCCCTCCTCTCCTGCTGGAGGTTTTGAACATCTTTGCCATAATATTCTAAGGGATTGTGACTGTTTATCAGATATTTAACTTGTGGTAGTGTTTGATTGACCAGGCAATTGCTCCTGTTGGAGTTTGTAGGTTATGATTTGATAAATTAGATGAGTGCTGCGACATAGGGAGCAGCTTGCATTTGCTTCTTTGATAATTCACTGGAAAACTGTGAATACTAATATCGCATATAAAACAGACAAGGATGCAGAAAGGTGTAAGGGAATAAATTTTCTCTGTAAGTAGCAAACAGTCATAAATCTCTTATTAAATTTTCCAGGCAGGGAGGCTGTCACTCTAGGCATGAGTTCTTATTGTGAGGAATATTAGACCTGTTAGGATCTTATTGTTCCACAGAAATCAAACAGAGTTGACATGTTTTACATCTTGACCACATTTTTTTTAGGGGAGAGGGCAGGGTCAAACGTAAAACAAAAAACCATTATTGAAAAATTTAAGCGTAGTAGTTCTTAGTTGGAAGCAATGGAAACCATATTTGGCTGATTTGAGAAGGAAATTATTTATTCAAAGGACATTGGGCTAAAGAACCAGTTGTGGGACTAATGCAGATGGTGACAACAGTTCAAATCATGCTGGAGAACTAGCTCTGTGGGGACACTGCTGTCACTGATGCTCAGGACTACGCTGTTGACATCCCTAGCAGTGGACTCCAGAAGCTGCCATCAGCTTTGGTATCTCTGCTGCCTAAAGAATCTGATTTTTGTGACAGCCACCTCCATTCCCATAGATCATTTACTCCTGTGTGCCTTGCCTGATAAGGGGAGTGGGACTACCTTCGTTAGAGCACTGTCAGTGGTGACTGTGGGGCACCTGTGATATCCAAATTCGTCCGTATCCCCCCATCCCATATCTCAGTTTTGTTCTCGCCTGATCATTGCTTTTCCTTTCACATATGTGATCTCTGTGGGCTGAGAATTCAACTGGTAACTATTAATTTAGAAACCTGCAGGATCAAAGTTTGAGTTTGATTTGCAGTTATCTCAGCCCTGCCTCTGAAAGTGATAAGAGGTTTCCTTTCGCAGTCAGAGAAACTTGGGATTTCACTTCATGCCTCTAGCCAAGGATTTGTGATTTCAGCTTGTCATTGTTTTCCTTTAAGCGGCGTCAGAAGCGCTCGCCATGTCCCAAAGTTCTTGAATTCCTCATTCCCATTGTATACTTCTGTGGCAGTAGCAGTGGGCTATGGAGTCTCTGTTAGCCTTGCCTCCAATGAAGACTTCCTTAAGGTGATAATCTGATAATTTGTGTCATGGGCTTCCAGGTTCCCGTCTCTTAATACTGTCTGGATATTCATTGTTTTTATTTTCAACCAGGCAAGATATTCACTTCCAGTTTTCTGAGGGACCATTGCCTGCAGCTACAACTGGTAAGAACTTATAGGTTAGTTAGTGTTCTTAGTTAAAGCTACTCTATATGATGTAAGCAGAAAATTAATTAATTATTGGGGCAGTTAATTGTGCAGCGTCTACAGGGTTATAGCGCTAAGAGCAAGGCTCCAGATCCTGTCCTGTAAGGATACCATTGCTGCTGCTGCTGAGACTGGGTGCTGTACTTTGCATCACCCGCAGCCGTAAAAATGGCCCTTGGCACTGGGCTACCAGAACTGCTGCCATCGGCATCCAGTATTATCAGGCTCCATGTGTTGTTATTGCCAGAATAAATTGCTCACATTCTCCTCTTTGCATTACTAGCTCACGATTAAAAGTCTAGAGTGGATGCATCAGACTGGGGGGTGGGGGGGGTACTTAGGTCATGGGCCCATGTTCCAGCTGTGAGGGCCACTAGAAAGGTGAGTATCTGGCATTTTCTTTTCTATAGTGTGTAGCAGGCTCTGCCACCCACCAATACTCATTAGGTAGGGAATCCCCAAAATACAGGGAGTAGGTTTTAGCAAATATTATCGGTCTGCTCATTCAACACCCTTTCCAACCCTTTTCTAGATAGTCTTTGTCTGGAACATGATGGATTGCATTGCCAGGCTCCATTGCCACTCTAGAGTACCTGTACAAGGCTGGGATATAAAGCCAAGTCATGTGAGATGGTGGCTGCATGCACGGAGACTGGACCTCCTACAAGCATGGTTGTGAACGTGACACATTTTTTTTTTTTTTAATAGAGCGCAGTGTCACTGGCTCCCATATGTGGGATCCGAGCTGGGGCCTCTGGCTTCCCAAGCCAGCACTTAACCACCGCGCCACTTGGCCGGCCCTGAAGGTGACAATTTTTTCAGAGTGGTGATGGGGGACTGCTGGCGTTTAGAACCAAGTGTATTAACTTGTGAGTGGGGTTGTCAATGGGATTTCTTAGGACAGACCCACAGTGCAGCCATGCGTTTTCTCTCACTGTCTTTTCCTTGGCTGACTGATTCTGTGAGCCTCCAACTCTTGCTTTCTGGCCTTCGCAGAGCTAGCTAATATTTTTCTATAAATTCCTTTCTGCTAAAAGTAGCTTGCTTCAATTCTATTGTTTGCAAGGAAAAGCCCTGACTAATAGAGACTTTAAGGTGGTAGGTGACCCAGAAGAATGACAAATACCTCCTATGCTAAAATATATGTATGAAGATTAGAGGTGTTGGTCTTCTCTCAATATGTGTTAGAATAAAATGGATTAATATACCTAAAGGATGCACACAGCTGGCAGTTGTGAGAGCAAAGTATTCTATTGTGCTAGACTAGGTCAGCTTGTGAGTTTCAAGTCTCAAATGCTGTCATCAAGTAGAGATGTAGGTACCCATTAGATACATTGTAGATGTGGCATTATAAGATTAATTAGCATGTAGTGGGTGCTCAGTAGATAATGCTATATGGATTATTTTATGTAACCCTCAGAATAAACTTAAGTATTTAGTATTGGCGTCTCTGTTTTACAGGTGAGGAAATTGATGTTTAGGCTAGTTAAAATACTTTCCCAAAGCCATTGAGCTGGATAGGAAGGAGTGGGGTTTGGACCTACAGCTGTGTGACTGAAGATTTCTCATTTATACCAATAACTAACACTGCCTCTTATCACTGAATGTAGATTTAACGCTCTGCTCAGAATTTCGTCGAATTTGATGAGGAAGTTAATATGGAGGATGCATATTTAACAAAGCCAGAGAAACAACATGAAAGCTCCGTAGGGAAGACTCTGGCTAGAGTTAATGTGTCTCCTGGGTGGAACTTTCCTGTATAGGAATTAGGATAATTTTCCTAAGACAGGCGAGTTATGCTCATTATGCTTGAAAGCTTTGATACTTCAAGTATGGTACACAGAGCAGCAGTGTTAGCATCACCTGGGAGCTTGTTAGAAATGGCTTTATTTGTGAAAGAATGAAATAGGAATCACAAATGAGGGAAGCTGAGATGCTTTCTGGATGATCTTTCATGTTTTCGTATAGGAGAGGTTTTTGTGTCCTAATGGGAGTATTTCATGTCTAGGCAAGAGTGTAATGCAGACTAGATGAACAATTGAGCTTTTTCTAATATATTTTTCCTTCTTTCCTTTTAATTATATTATAAAGAATCACATGTATACCTATATAAGTGAAAGATACTAACATATACTCAAGAACCTAGCTATGAGCCCATGTTTCCTCATTGCTATCTCTTTAATATTTATGGTGCTCTTACTTCATCCTTCCAAGTTTTTAAATTCCAAGTAACATTGTAGAGTTTGCAAGACAAACTCTGGTATCTAAGAGATAGTTCAATCATGGCTATCTCTGATGTGGACCAATAGCTATCTTGCCTTCTTTGCTCTTCTTTGTCATGACTGCTGGTGTAGGCTTTCCTGGCAAAGATTTCTTAAATTCTCACTTTTGGGCACCTGCCTGTCACAGACACGGTTATGAGAAAAGAACCCATCAGGTTTTCCTGATGGAACCAACAAGCTTTCTGCAGTCTAGGCGGCTCTCCTCATCCTAACCAGATGTCTGTCCAGACCCATGACATCTTGGTACGTCTGATCTTGGAAAGGACTGGGACCGTCTCACCTATGGACATGTGCTGAATGAATCGGCTGTGTGCCCAGAAAGAATGGTTAAGGAAGACAACTGGCATCTCTGAATAGTTTATTTTTTTAATTATTCTTAAGGTTGTAACATAACTTTCGAGGCACTAAATATGCAAAGAAGGCATTCAAAATAATAAAACCTTTACCATTTATTAGGACATTATCCTTATTTTCATTTATTTTACAGTTAAATTTTCTGAAATGATTTATCAAGATTCATTTTTTTAAAATCACCTATTATTATCCTCTTTAACCAAATCGTTGGGGGGGAAATCTACAACCCTTTCCTTATGAGCAAATGCAATTGAGAAGGTTTCTCCAGTCTCATATCTAGAAAACAAAACAACAAAAATATGTATAAATTTGATGTTGAGTTTGATGGAACCATGTCAGTTCCCTTCCAGAATCTGACTCCCGCCTCCCTCACCCCTCCTTTCCTCGTGTCCCATGCTCAGCCATACTGAACTGGATTTCCCGAACAGGCCATGTTGTTTTACAGTGCTTCCGCTCATCTTTTTCTCTGCATAAAATGACATTCTCCCCCATGCCCACATTTTGAATGCCTTCTCATTTTCAAAGATGTATCCCATTTCACTTCTCAATAGAGCCTTTCCTGATTTCCCTATAGAAAACTGATTTGGTTCCTAGTCAGTAACCAAAATGCCCGTAAAACACTTTTTACATGGAAATTGAGTAAATAATGACAAAGAATGAGATAGTAAAAAGAACCAAGATTTCTTAACTTTTAAACCAGTGAGGCAGGACCAGAAAATCACAGGCAAGCATATTTTTTTCTTTTGCATATGTTTATGTCCTATTTATCTATTGAAAACTCTATTGTACAGAGCCCATGACTTACTAATCTCTGTATGTCCAGAATACTCTCCAGTGTCAACTTTGATTATCTGCTTGATGATGCTGTTTTTAGAGGTTAAATGATCAAATCGTGATTTCATTGGCAAATATTACTCTGTTGGCTTGGGACATTCCTCACAACCTTAGATTCCTGAACTCTATTGCCTTTATTGTATATCTGAGAAGACTTGTTTCTATGTTAAAGTTCTTTATCAATCTTCAAATGTCAGGACTAAGAGCATAGACACATTTGCTCCAAATGTTTATCCTATTCTTCACTGATTATCAATTTGGAATGTGTCTGTTCATGCAAGAATAAACAGAGAAAATGATCTCTTTCCCCCATATGAGCTCTTGAATTTCATGTTTCCCTGGAATGAAAACCGCTTCTTGCCAATAGAGGATTTTTTATACTGTCATCTTAAAAATGGATTTTCTTTTATCGAAGCAATAACTTTTATATATACATTGTTTTCTCTTATGTGGAGCTTTGAGATCAGTTTTCACAGAGGCTGTTTTGTGGTGAGTGCTGTCAGTGGAAGGATGCCATTTGTCACGTCTTAGACCGAGTAGCAGCCCTCCCTTCTTATACCAAATAAGAGGAGCAAGCGCCTAAGGACAAATGTACTTAGAACACTTATTCTTTCCCGTATTTTCTGATCTTGTATCACTGGTTTAAGAATTAAAGAATCTTCTTGGTTCTTTACTTTTCATTGTTTTATAGCTCTTTGTCACTATTTACTCAATATCCACATAAAGATTATTTTATGGGCACTCCGGGAGCTGAGCAAAATTATAAAGCAGTTCCAGGCTGCCTGTGATGTTATCCTACCTCTCTTTTCTGTGATGTTTTCCTTCCCTCTGATCCTGACCCCACACTTAGTGTCCTCATGCCCAGATGGCTCAGTTTTCCCCACAACCTGCCTGCTCTCTCAAGCCAGCGCCCTAACAGTGAAATCACTCTCCGATCTCCTCCAAGTAAAGTGTTCAACAATTGGCTGTCACACAGAAAATCAGTGTAATTAACTACCTCCCTCCAGGGAGCTGTTGATCACTAATGACCTAATGTCTTATTCTTTTAGGATGAAAGTAAGTTTTGGGTAACAGGTAAGAAACTTCAGGACAAATTCGTTAACTAAGGAAGTGACTAATCACTGTGGTATTTCAACCATGGTGAGGACAAATTCATTAGGTGAGGAGGGATGCTGGGATGTCACACATCTAGGAGGGGTCCATAAGCTGATGCTAGAAGGGACCCATAAGCTGATGCTAGGAGGGACCCATAAACAGATACTAGGAGAGGTCCATAATCTGATGCTAGGAGGGGTGCATAAGCTGATGCTTACCCGTCCTGTTTGTAAGTTCCATACCAATAGCAGTGAAAGCAGGCAGATTATTTCTAGTTCTAAAATTGCTCATTTCTTTTCTCCCATGGAGGAATCTAAATGCTGTTATGTAATGGTAACTGCATTGTGCTTCATCTAAGATCAAAAATTAAAGGTAAAGTCACATTATTTTCTTTTAAAAAAAACACATTACTGGTGGGAGACATAAGGAGCAGCAGCAATATTAAATTCTCAGTAGCGCATGGATACATTATTCTGAATTTTGCTGAAATTTCGGATCAGAGTTTTTATATTTTATTTACTTTTGTTTTTTAAACTTAAAAAAAGATTTTATTGGGGAATTGGGAGAAGGGAACAGTGTTGGGGAACCAGGGAAGGGGAACAGACAAGTTGCTGTCCTTTTGTCCTTTGGTCTAGTTGTGGAGGACTAGGCTTCACTGGCTCATGTTGGTATTATCATTGCATTCTTCCCTGGTGAGGCAGATCGGTCACTGTCCATCTATTCATGGCAGTTCACGGTGGCTCTTGTCAGCTGCCAGCCACTTACGGTAGCTCATGGCAGCCCATTGCAGCAGGGGCTGCAGCCTACTCTATGCTGGCAACTCACAGTAGCCCAGCTCCAGGTCAAGCTGTTGTTCACAACCTTAGCTGTAGAGGGCGCAGCGTCACTGGCCCATGTGGGAACCGAACTGGCAGCCCAGCTGCTCAGAGCTTGCATTCCCAAGCCAACTCTTAACCAACTGGGCCACTTGGCCAGCCCCTCTGATCAGAGCTTTTAAATGCATGTAAATTTAAAGATCAGTAGCACAGAACATATATTCAAAAGTAGTTGCTTCAGATTACTCTCTTGAAACAAATTAATAGAATTAACAGAATGTGTTAGTCACCAAAGCATTTCTTATATTATGGATATGACAATGATAAAAATAGAAGAAAAGCCAAGGAAAAGATTTCAAGTATAAAGGATGATTTTTAAGGCAACTATAAAAACAGACAGCAG
Source organism: Aselliscus stoliczkanus (assembly GCA_033961575.1). Taxonomy (NCBI): domain Eukaryota; kingdom Metazoa; phylum Chordata; class Mammalia; order Chiroptera; family Hipposideridae; genus Aselliscus; species Aselliscus stoliczkanus. Next base: position 71,940,369 of record CM066732.1, on the reverse strand, counting down.
ATGTCACTGTTGCTTTTCCATTATTCTTAGCCTTATTTTTCTTTATTTTGGTGGGGGAGGGTTGTTCTGAGGACTCTAATAGGTTAAACAAGCTCACATATGTTAAACTTCAGTTTTGAATTTTATATTTATTAAGGTATGACTATAATTCATGCATATATAATTTATAAAGCAGATACTTTTTACATTTTATATGCTTAGGTTCATTAATCACTATTTTATGTTGGCGAGATAATAATTTTTATAATTGTCATCTGATTTTCAGTGGACTCCTATTACAATGAGGTGTTATCCACGTTGAAGGTAAGCTTGTCCTCATCTTATTTGCAGTGACCAGTCATATCATTTGTTTTCTTCATGTAAGTATCAAGCACATAGCATTGAGTCTTGTCTGTGATGATGATTTATAAGAATTTATGTCACGTCAGTGCATCCAGCCAGTTTCATGTAGAAAATATCTGGGGAAAATGTTCCACATCAACTTTCCAAATTCTAATATTTTCCCCATGCCATATTCTCTCCATCAGTTCAACTCTAGTTCCTATTGCAGTGTTTCCTCTTTAAGCTAATGTCCAAGATGTACAAACCTCAATTTGTCATCTTTCCCATAGACTTCGTTGCCAGATTTTGTTGATTCTACCTTGTCTTTTTTTTAAGTTCAACCCCCTTCTTTCCATCACAGACTACTCATAGTATACAACTGAAATATCACACACACACACACACACACACACACACACACACACACACACACACTTCTGTAAGAACTTGGATTATTTTTCAGTTTCATTGGGGTTTCATTATTTCATGAGAAATAAATGGTGCAACCTTGGTTTTAATGTGAGAGAAATATAGCAAGAAGTAGCAATAGTACAATTAAAACTGATAAGGATTTCTTTCTTTTTTTTTTTGAAGGCAGGGTCACTGGTTTTCATATGTGGGACCTGAACCAGGGCCACTGGCTTCCCAAGCCAGCGCTTAACAACTGCACCACTCCACCGGCCCGAGGATTTCTTTTTTACAACATCTAATCTTATTGTCATCTTTTATGCAGAAAGCTGAAGCTTTACAGTTCTTAAACATGCCGAGCCTGTTTTTTAAAAATCTGTAAAATAAGGATCTGGGATAAAATATCCCTAATGTGCTTTCCATTGGTAAAATTCAATGATTCAACAGGAAGCACTGAGAAAAGACACTTACAGCGCATTGCTTTTTATTTCTCTTATAAAAATCTTATCAGTTGGTAATTTTGGTAGCATTTATGGTTTGTATGTATGTTCCATGCTTTTATAAAAATGCATCACAGAGTATTAGTTTTTAGAACTAAAATGAAAGTACATATTGAGAACTTATTGGGAAATTAAGATTTTCATAATCATAGGACAGTAATGAAAATGTGTGTGGTTTACCCTTTACTTAGAATCTGCTATAACTGAATAACAATTTAGGGATTTAATGATATTAACCTACAAATTTGAGGATAAGCCTGCGAATGTGTATATGATGGGAACTTTAGAAGAAATGATATAAAAGAGTTTATATTTTAGATTTTGTTATCTTGATTCTTTATTGAAAATATAACTAATGGTGATATTGACACAGATTAGGAGAAGAAAGATACAGGCCATCAAAACCCTGTTCTGAGTTCTAAGAGCCAGTACTGGAAACTGGTGCCATGTTCAAATTAACTCTAAGGAATATATTCAGGTTTGCTGGAATAAATAATTCCCATCACCAATGAATTGGAATATGGCTCTCCATATCTGGTTCATTTATTATTTAATTCAGCAAGTGTTCTGAAGAGGAATTTAGAAACAGGGCACTTTATTAACTGATAGGGACTTAGGTGCTTAGAGACATTATTTCGGTGGCCCATCACAGGATATTATGTGTTTTTTTTGTTTTGTTTTTGAGGGCAGTGTCACTGGCCCTCATATGTGGGACCTGAACTGGGGCTGCTGGCTTCCCAAGCCAGCGCTTAACCACTGCGCCACTTGGCCGGCCCAGGATATTATGTTTTGAACATATTGCATCTTCAATATAGACCTTGGTTTGAAACTTGGCCTTGCCAGTTTTAACCTGTCACTTTGGTCAAGATTTTAAGCTTCTCATAAATGCATGTTCCATACAAAGAGATGATACATTTTTTTAGGGTTGTGAAGATTATTGCTGATGCATTTAAAGTACTCAACACCAGTATATGTGTAAGGTGTACCATAAATTAGTCATACATATATATCATCATAATCACTAATAGCAAATATTTTTCAATGGCCTACTGTATACAAAGCTTTCTGTTAGTTCTGGGAATATAACGAATGGTAGGATTTGTAGTCTCCATACTGAGAAGCAATGCCGAAGTAATGTACTTACAAACTGGTAAAGTAATTCTTTACCTGACATTTTTAAAACTTGTTTTAAAATTTGTATTAGACTTGAATTTCAAAGCCTTCTTAACTTCTCTCAATAATAACTCCTTGTTTTACTGAGGCTAGTAAAGTCGATCCACTAGTTTTATTGCTCCACTCACTTTTCATTTTTAGAGCTAGACACTCAAATGATGGAAGATATGATGGGATTTCAGAGTTAACCTGCTCGTCTCTGAATTCTGGTTGGGCTGTGAAGCAGCCTGGGTGAGTGGATGGTGGGAGTGCTCCTCATGAAACACCATGCATCTTGGCATGACAGGCTTACAACTTTTATTCATGTAAAAAGGTAGATTTATGACATTGAAGTCAATAGTCTTGACTTTAGAATATGGGTCTCAGCTGTCAGGTCCTCCAGCAAGGATGGATAGGCTCCTCCCTGGTCTTGTGGGATTCCCTGCTCCCCATCTCTGGGCCCCCAATGATTCCTAAACCTATAGATGACTTACCTTTGATGACGATCTCTGCCTTCCAACTCCTTCACAATTGTAGCTAATATGCTTTCTGCTGTCATTTTAGACAGAAATTAGATAAGAAATGATCATGTATGTCCATATATGTGTACTTCATTCAGCCTCACTAATATGAATAACTTTTTGAACAATAATCCATACTTTTAATATTTTTGAAGCAATTCTGGCTGGAGGCGAAATCATTATTAAATATTGTGTCTGTGAGATGGAGGACTGCCGACATATGAGAATATTCCCCCAAATCGTTCCCTACCACAATGATCATTTCCAACAAATTCACGTGTTAAATAGTGATTTAAGTGATTTACATATAACAGTGTATATATTTTTATGACAATCTGTGTGGGTACTATTATTATCCCTATTTTGGGGATGAGAAAGTAAGGCACAGAGAATCCTACAGTGAGTCCCACCTGGGCCCAAGGTCTCCCAACTAGGAAGTGGCAGAGTTGGGGCACAGCCCAAGTTTCTGTGAGCAGAGTCCACACTCTTGGCACTTACACTGTCAGTCTTCTGGACAGGTTTGGCTCTGCTATTTTGAATGGTGAGAAGAGAGTAGGATAGAAAAGATGCCTGCCGCGGGGGCATGCCAGACTCAGAGCCAGAGAAAGTTTCTTTTCCAGTGCATAGCTGTGAATGGGGCTTATGGATCAGGAAACACCTTTGAGCAACTTGTGATGATGATACAATAAGCCCAGTATGAGTCCACATTTAGGATGAACACTTTTTTTGTAATCTAACCTCAGGTTGGAAAATGCATCTACACTATCAACATTATAAGCTCCCCATTGAAGACTAGGAAACTAGAAGTCAGACCTGGAATTCTCTCTCTGCTTCAAGTTTCTTACTCACATAATACAGTTTATGTGAAGAGTAAACCGTGGGAGTATTCCATACCGTTATCTGCCTTTAACCAAATTCCTCAACCAATGGCTCTCTCCTGCTTTTCTGTAGCACTTGGGGGTGATTCTGATCACCTCGTTGAGTCACATAAAGTTATCAAATTAAAATGTTCTTACTATTATATAAAATACCTATGATATGATGGCACTTTTTGATGGATGAGAATGAGGGTTACTTGTGTAATATAGTTCCACAAAGAGTAAGAGTGTGTAAGAGTGTGTAGAATATTTATTTTGCTATGTATCTACCTTCCATAGTGCCAAGTGTGAATAGATATTTGTTTAAAATTGAAGATAATCATAAGACTGACATTGAATAGGCTGGGTGAGGAGACTGGAAATAGTGAAGGGGAAAGACTGTTATTTTTTGAGAACAGTGATCTGGGCTGATGGGATGGATGTATTGTTGGGGCTGGAACAAGAAGAGGAGGTTGAAATAAGAGAAAGACAGAAATCTTCCTCTTTAGAATCAGTGCTGTCTGCAATAAAGAAACCGTTCCAGTGTTTCAAGGCAGCATCACTATGTCCTCTGGTCCATCCAGCAACTCAACATAATTGGAGAAGGACTTTCTCTATGAGGTTAAAAGAAAAGAACTGCAAAGGATGTGAGCTTTGTAGAAGAGCTTGCTAAACAGAGACAGCTGCACAGGTGCAGGGCAGAAGGGTTTGAAAGGCACAGAAGCAGTTGTTCCCGAACTGCAGCGTTCAGGCTCGCCTCCCACATTTACTGTGGATGGTTGGCATGGGCAGGGGGCTCAATTCAAGTGCATGAGAAAATAACCATTGTTTGTGAGGCCCTTGGATTAGTGCTTTAATCCAAAGGACCATTAAACCAAGGACCACACCATTGCTACCTCTTAGGGCAGTGGGAATTTGATGGGTGCATGTTTCACTGAGTCAGGGGACTGGGCTATGCACTGTGACCACTCTTCCCATCCCCCAATCTTGTTGATGCAGTTTAGAGAAATACTTATTACCCAATGGCAATGACCAATGATGTGGCATCTCACCGGCCAGTGCAACGAGAGCATCTTTGTCTGCTCTGTGTTCTCTGGACTTAGAGTTAAGGGGGTGCAAAGAGTATAAAGAGAAGATATGATGCTTTGAGGCTTTTAAAATGTAAGGGAGTATTTTTGGCATATATAGTGAAGAAAGCAAATACTTAGGTTTGGTGTCAAATGATCAAAGTCTCCTTTGACACTAATTAGCAAGGTATCTGGTGGTTCTTAAAATTATTATTTAAATTCATAAAATCATGGGGTTGTATTAGGTAATCCTTCAGGTTTCTTCCACACCTAAAGTTTTAGAGTACTCCACACACTAAGAGTTTTTTACTCTATAGTCTGTGATTACCACTTCTTCCTACCCTAGACATAAGTTTTCAGTCTAGTTGTGGAGGATGTTGCTTCACTGGCCTATGTTGGTATCATTATTGCACTCTTCTCAGGTGAGGCAGATCGGTCGCTGGCCTCTGGATGGCCCATTCACAGCAGCTCTTGGCAGCTTACACCAGCTACCAGCTGCTCACGCTGGCTGCCGGCCACTCACTGTAGCCTATGGCAGCCCACTGTAGCAGGGGCTGCAGCTATGCCATCCTGGGGACTCAGAGCAGCCCTGATCCAGGTGGAGCTGTTGTTCACCATCTTAGCTGTAGAGGGCAGTGTCACTGGCCCTCACATATGGGATCCGAACCAGGGCTACTGGAGTCCCAAGCCAGCTCTTAACCAATGCGCCACTTGGCAGGCCCAGACATAAGCTTTTATGGTTGCCTTTTGCAGTCTTTTTTGGTATTGATAGTTTACACTGAATGTTTGGCTTCTGGCATTTGGCCTACAAAATGATTTTTTTTTTCTTCATTTTGTGCCTTGAGAGCTATATTAAAATAAAATTCAGTCTTCCTTTTGTTTTCAGGATGATTACATCTAATTATGTAATTAGGGTAAATATATGCAATCAGAAGCATGTAATAAATATTAGGTTTTAACTTTGTAAATTTCATTTTTGATAGGAAATGCCTCAGGGACAGAGCGTTCTTATTTATGCCTGCTAATACCTTGCAGGTATTAATAACTCCAGGAACTCAGGAGTTATTTGATGAATTAATGAAGTATTTCTCAGAAGCTGTGCAAGTGTCATCTGAAAATATGCAAATTCTCTCAGACCAGAGCTATTTGTCAAAGTTATTTTAAACCATATTATGTTTGGATCATATATCAGGGTGGAATAAATTGATTTATCAAGCTGCTTGTTTTGGCACCGTGGTGATGATGAGTGCATTAGTTGTCTTTGGAAGAAAAATGATTTTTATAGGTCATAAGTTAGGTCAGTTAGTCATCATAGATTTACTGCATTTTTGTTGCTGTTTCCTTGGAGTTGATTTGGCTTCTCTGTTGTACCTTCGAAGCTTATTTAGGAGTGTGTGAGAATAAACTGCCTCTCCAGCCTGAGTTGTTAGACTTGAGGGCAGGGACCACATTGTTATGTTATGTTCAGAACAGGTACAAGAGAGCGCTGCCCAGATAATAAAGTATGGTGTTGTGCTCAACTTGGTGACCTGGCTTCTTAGTCTGGACGCCACGGGCTGGAGCACATGTGCCATCTTTCTCAGAGTTTCTTCCTTGACAACTCCTCTGAAGCTAATCTTCACCTCGGTATAAAGTCTTATTTTATTTTACTTAATAAAAAGAATACATGCCTGTAACATAACTTGACTACTTCCTTTCTGTAAGCATTCCAGTTTCGTAAACATGTAAAACCATACCTTTTGCCATTTGTGTTTTTATACTTAACACTTAGCAGAGTTCCTGGCATACACAGGAGTGTGATAAATGCGTGTTGCATCAATTCAAATAGTACCTTTGACAGTGGGTAATCAGGCAGTTGAGTGCAGATTAAGATCTAGAATCAAGATTTCTTGTCTCTTTTCAAAGAAACAGTGAATTCTGAAGGCTGCTCGACCTCCATCCAGAATCCAGCCTGGTTTAGGGTTGCCATAGATCTTAAGGCCACAGGATTGATATGAACAATAGCCTTCGAAAAGGTAGTTAAGTTTGTAATTGAATTTGGTGTTGCCTTGGGTTTGTGATGCTAGCAGTCCAGGGAATGTCAGGTTCTCCTTCACTGGGAGAAGATTTTGTAGCTAAAGGGGATCAGAGGAGCTGGGAAGCTGGGAGCAGGAAGACTTACACTTCTTATTGAAAATGGACTTTCGTAATGATGGTATGTTGAAGCCTTATAAAACATCCATGTTGGTGCTTTACTGGACCTTTTTCTAAAAGAGTTTATTGGGGAATTGGGGGAAGGGAACAGTATTAGGGAATTGGGGGAGAGGAACAGCCAAGCTGTTGTCCTTTTGTTCTTCAGTCTAGTTGTGGAGGACATCGCTTCACTGGCCCATGTTGGTATAGTGATCATTGCGCTCTTCCTGGGTGAGGCAGTCAGTCACCGGCCATTGGACAGCCACTCACGGAGGCTCACGGTAGCTCTTGCTACCGGCCACTCATGATAGCTCACAGCAGCCCACTGCAGCCCCACTGCAGCCTATACCAGTTGCCGGTGACTCATGGCAGCCCAGCTCCTGGTCGAGCTGTTGTTCACCATCTTAGCTGTAGAGGGCACAGTGTCACTGGCCCATGTGGGATCTGAACCAGCAGCCCTGCTGCTCAGAGCTTGCACTCCTGCCAACTGAGCCACTCAGCCAGCCATTTAAACCTGTATTGCTCAATGCCAATATAACAGAAATAGGAAATGATGCTGTCAGTAAAACATTTCAGGGCTGAAACATATTTGTAATTGTGAGATATGGACTCAATTATTAATCATGAGAAACTGCATAGAACTGACTCTGATATACCAGATTAATGGCACTTGATTTTACTACCCCAAACTGAAATCATCATCTGCAAAGAGATTTGCATCCTTTTCCATGATTCATCCCTGGCTATGTCATAGCTCCAGAACTGTGGCTTTTAATTACCGCTGATTAATTTTACCTTCTCCTAGGGATATCATTTTAAAATGTGGTGAGAGGATTTAGACCATTCCAAATCTGACACTTTGAACTAAAGTTAACCCAGAGCTGTGGTTAATACCTTTCCTATCTTTTGAGCCCAGTAGGAAATGGAGGAGGGAAGGTATTATTTTTCTGAGCACTTACTCTGTTTCAGGAATGTTAGCCCAATGTAGGTATTATTCCCATTCTACATATGAGAAATCTGAGACCTTGAGTAATTAAACATTGTACCGATGGCTGTACCACTTATAAGAAGTCAGCTAGGATCCAAACCAGCCTGAATACCTTCCAAGTCCATATGCTTCTTACTCCTTTACAGAGATTTTTCCCACTGAGTTATGCACTTGTTTAAATCTCCACAGCAGGTTTTTCCTCATATGGCACTTACACTGGTATTACAGTTATGTAAGATTTTGTTTGATCTCATTAGCCTATGTTCTTCTTAATGAATAGAATTATATATTTATATTTCTTAAGCACCTGGCATAGTGCCTCTTGCATGTAGATGATACTTTATAAATATTTATTGAACTAAGTGTTTAATAGTCTGACATTTTTACTACTTAATATAGATCTAGGGTTCAAAACTATTCTCCACCCCCCCTCCCCAAATGCTAGTGATTGGTAATTAAAATGTGAAATCTCATTTGAAATATTATAATTTTCACTTTTATCAATGCTTTCCTTTAAAAAAACAACAGAGAAAATAACAGCTTACAAATAGTAATTTCTTTTTCCTGAAGGGTAGAGAAAATATTCAGAGGGGATACAAATAAATAAGCTGAGTCCTTATCCTTTAGGAGTTCACAGCCAAGAGACCGTGATGGGAAATATTCATGGTATTTATAATATAGGGTAGAATGTTCTAATGCCTTAAGCAAATATTCAAACAGAGTTGTAAAGTTTAGAGATGTTTTCAATTTGTAAGGATCAGGGCAACGTTAAGAAAGAGGTAACATTTGACCTGAAACTTAAAAAATGAATACATTTTGACAGATAGATTGTGAGAGAAGGGAGTCTAGTGGGGGAAACAATTTGAGAATAGTCATGGAGGCATAAATGTCAAATGATAATCAGTTTAATCTGACTGGAGTAAAGGACATACTAAAGGTAGTGAAAAAGATAAGAAAAGATACTTGGGGACAGAGCTTGGGGGCCCAGTACAAGATGACGTTTAAGTTCCTTTTTAATGATTTTATCATCCTATAATTCACTGAATGCCATGAAAAGGCATTTAGGTTTTATTAAGTAAGCAATTGTGAGTTTCAAATGTATTTTGAAATGTGGCATCTTATCTTCATTTGATATTCTTACAAGTGTCATGAACTGTGCTCTGGAGGCACAGATATAAGAACATTATTTTGGCAGCAATGTACAGCATTGAATGAAGCATTGAAAAGGATGGAAGTCTGTTGGAATGGTATAGATTAGAAAATGGTATGATAGATGAGAAAAAATTGTGTAGATTAGCAACAAGGACCTAAACTATGATGGCATCAATGGGAATAAAGAATTAGAGACAAATTTAAGATGAATTTTAGAACATATTTGATAGGTCTGGGCAACTGATTGAATATATAGAGGGTGCCAAAAAATGTAAACACATATTAAGAAAGGAAAAAACTGTATTAAAATTACACTGATGGGAACCACTTTGAGCACCTCTTGTATTTGCAGAAATCAAATGTAACTTGTATTCATCTTTTGTTTTTGGTGTATATTGAGTATTTCAATTTTAATACAGCTTTTTCTTTTCTTAAAATGTATGTACATTTTTTGGCACCCTCTGTGAGCATGCATATACAATATATATTCAATATGTACATATTGAGTGTATATAGTATATTATTAGTGTTGCAGAAGGACAACTTAAAGATAATTTTACAGTTTGAAGTTTGGAGGATTATACAAAGGTTAACATAACTGAACTAGAGGAATCAGTTGGTGAAGTGTATTTAAGGAAACAGAGAAAGATAAGTTCATTTTTGGTTGTGTTGAGCTAATGGTAAGCAATTCAGGGCAATCTATTAGGTTGGAAATTGGGAATGAAATAAAAAGACTGATATTATTTCCATACATACAAAGCTTTGGTGAGGGTAAGTTTAGGACAAAGTACAGAACCGAACATTATTTAATTTTCAACACATCTATTAATCATAGATCCTGAATGACTCTATAGTTAATAAATAGACACACTCTAATAAAAACAGACATACACACATATACACCCATACAAATATTCCTGCACAGATAACTCATAATATTGGGTTGTTGGAAAAGTCATGACACATTTTTTTTCTATGTCTTTCATTGCAAAAATGTGTCATGACTTTTCTGACAACCTAGTAGTTACCACAATAAATTTAGAATGGTCATCTCTGGTATTAGGAAATAATGAAACAGCTTTAATTTCAGAATTGCTTTGGATGAAATGACCCCCAAAAGTTCTAATACAGTGCTTTTTTAATTTAAAGTGCAAGACCTTTCCTCAGGCCCCTTTGGATGCTTAATTTTATCGTTGAGAATCTCCTATAAGGAGATGTGGCTAAAACAGTATTTTTTGCTATCTCGGGGCCATTTTTTTTTTTTTTTTTTTTGAGGGCAGTGTCACTGGCCTTCATATGTGGGTCCCGAACCAGGGCCGCTGGCGTCCCAAGCCAGCTCTTAACCACTGTGCCACTCGGCCGGCCCATCTCGGGGCCATTTTTATCAATTGGTGCCTGAAGGAGGCAGATTGATCTTCTAGAGGTTACATTTCATTTTATTAATTGATGTCCAGCAGCTCTAGAATTTGCTTAACTTACATAAGGCTCAGTTGTTAGACCTTTAACTCTCCAGCTTCACTTGTCTTTCATTAATCACACTGAAATTCAGTTTCCAAGATGAGGTTTTCATCTTGGAAACCCCCTCCTTTTCTCTCCTGCTTCTCTTTCTTTTTAAAAATATATTTATTAAATGGCTGTTCCATGCCAGACATTATGTTGAATGCTAGGAATGGATTGATAAATAAGTTTCTGGTTTTAAGGATCTCATAGTCTTGTGGGGGTGGAATCATAAATGCTCTGATAGGGGAGCACAGAAAAGGGAACAGAGTCAGACCTAGACTTGGAGAGGGAAATCAGAAATGGTCTCCTGGAAGTGATGACACCTTAGCAGAGTTTTGAAAGTGAGTAGGAAGTAGCTAGTCAACAAAGAGAGTTTTGAGATGGGGGGAGTCCATTCTAATGAAAGACTTAAAGACATATTTAAAGATTTAGAAATAGTCTCTATAGTTGAAAAGGGGGCCTATTTGGAGAATTCTAGGAGATGGAGTTAGAGAAATAGGCAGGAGATAGGTAATTATGAGTCTTGGTTTGAATAAGAACTTTCACCCATTTCCTGAAAGCTATAGAGAGCCATAGTAGGATTTTATGCAAGGGATTAATGTGTTAAATTATATTTTAGGAAGGTTATTCTGGTACAGAAATTGAAAGTGGATTTGAGAAAGGCAAGGTAGGAGGCAGGGAAATCTGTTAGAGTCTACTGCTGCCATCTGGGGGAAAGTGGATTAAAATAAGACAGCTGAGTAATTAAGAGGATGGGAGAGATTCAAGAATCATTAAGATACTATCTTAGATAGTTTGGGACTTGGAACCTGATTTGATGTAGTAAATGCAGATGGGGTAAATTCTCAAATATTTGGTTTGAATATTTGAATCTTTAATGAAATCATTCACTGAGGATACAGAAGCAAGATCTTACTTCGGGAAATAGAGATTTCAGATTTTGGCATGTGAAAATTGAATTTTTCATTGGTTATCCAAGAAGAGATGTCCATTAGGCAACTGAGCTAAATGTTTTGAGCAAGAAAGATGGAGGGAGCAGATGTCACAGGCATGGATGCTGAAATCCAAGGGTGATGTGGTGAGGACTGAGGTTAAGAGTTCTTGGGAAGACATTTAATTGATCAAATCAGAGGAATACATAGAGGAGACAGATAAGCAGGAGAAGTAAGGGATAGAAGAAGAACCAGAGAGGAGCAATGTAGTCGAAATAATTTAAAGAAGGAGGAAATATCACTAGTGTCAAACCTTCAAACAGGTATACTAAGAACTACAGATATATTTTACAAGATTTTTATTAAAAATATAGCTAACATGCAATATTATATTAGTTTAGGTGTCCACCATAGTTATTCAACATTTATGTACCTAAAGAAATTATCACCAGCAACCATCTTACACCGTACTATGCTAGCACACTATTATTGACTATGTTCCTCATGCTGCACATTATATCGCCATAACTATTGGGTTGTAGGAAAAGTCATGATGCATTTTTGCAATAAAAAACATAGAAAAAATATGTCATGACTTTCCGACAACCCAATATTTGTTTTACATGTGGAAATTTGAACCTCTTATTGCCCTTCACCTTATTCCCCCTTTAAAAATTACAATTGACTTTCAATATTATTTTACATTAATTTCAGGTGTACAACATAGTGGTTAGACATTTATGTAAATTAAGAAATGATCCCCCTGAGTAGTCTAGTACCCATTTGGCACTATACATAGTTATTACCATATTATTGACTATATTCTGTATTGTTTACTTTATATCCCCATGACTGTTTTGTAACTACCAATTTGTACTTCTTAATCCCTTGATCTTTTTCACCCTGACCCCAACCCCCTTCCATCTATCACCCCAACAAATCTAGTAAGAATCTGATACCATATATAGTTATTACAACATCATTGACTTATGCTATACCCTACACCCCGTGACTACCGTGTAACAACCAACTTGTTCTTCTTAATCCCTTTCCCTTTTCATCTACTCCGAACACCCCTCCCATCTGACAATCATCAAAATGTTCTCTGTATCTATGAATTGTTCCTGTTTGATTTGTTTGTTTAATTTATTCTTTAGATTCCATAGTTAAGCGAAATCACATTGCATCTGTCTTTCTCTGTCTGACATATCTCATTCAGCTCAATATCATCCAGGTCCATCCATGCTGCTGCAGATGGCATGAACCCATTCCCTTTCATGGTCAAGCAATATTCCATTGTATATATGTACCACTTCCTCTTTATCCATTCATCCATCGATGGATATCCAGGCTGCCTCCATGTTTTGGCCATTGTAAACAATGCTGCAATGAACATATGGATGCATGCATTCCCTCACAGTAGCATTTTGGGTTTCTTCAGGTAAATACCCAGAAGTGGGATTACTGGATTCTTCTTTGTCTCTTGTTATAGCCTTTGTTTTAAAGTCTATTTTGTCTGGTATATGTATTGCTACTCCAGCTTTTTTGTTTGTTTCCATTTTTATGAAATATCTTTTCCTCATGCCTTTACTTTTAGTCTGTTTCTTCTGATCTGAAGTAAGTCTCTTGTAGGCAGCAGAAGTAAAGGTCTTGTTTTCTTATCTATTCCGCCATCCTATCTTTTGATTGGAGCATTTAATCAATTTACATTTAAAGTAATTGTTGATGGATATAGTTATTGCCATTTATTTATTTATTTATTTATTTATTTATTTATTTATTTATTTAAGAAATCCCTCTAAGGGGGTTTTTGGTGGTGATGAACTCCTTTAGCTTTTTCTTGTCTGGGAAGCTCTTTATCTTTCTTCCATTTTAAGTGATAGCCTTGCTGGGTAATCTTTTTTTTTTTTTTTTTTTTGAAGATTTTTATTGGGGAATTGGGAGAGGGGAACAGACAAGTTGCTGTCCTTTTTGTTCTTCAGTCTTGTTATGGAGGGCGTTGCTTCACTCGCCCATGTTTCACTTGCCCATGTTGGTATCATCATTGAGCTCTTCCCGGGTGAGGCAGATTGGTCGCCAGCCTCTGAACGGCTGCTCACTGCAGCTATTGGCAGCTCATGCTGGCTGCCGGCCGTTCACGCTGGCTGCCGGCGGCTCATGCTGGCTGCCGGCCACTCACTGTAGCCTATGGCAGCCCACTGCAGCAGGGGCTGCAGACTACACCGTCTCTGGGATTCGCGCAGCCCAGCTCCAGGTGGAGCTGTTGTTCACCATCTTAGCTGTAGAGGGCAGTGCCACTGGCCCTCATATGTGGGATCCGAAATGGGGCGGCTAGCGTCCCAAGCCAGCTCTTAACCAAGGCTCCACTGGGCCAGCCCATTGCTGGGTAATCTTGGTTGTAGGTCCTGCTTTTCATCGCTTTGAGTATTTCATGCCAATTCCTTATGGCCTGAAATGTTTGTGTTGAGAAATCAGCTGACAGTTTTATGAGAGCTCCCTATTAGGCAACTAACTATTTTCTCTAGCTGCTTATATTATTTTCTCTTTGCCTTAAATTTTTGGCATTTTAATTATGATGTATCTTGGTGTGAGCCTCTTTGGTTCTATCTTGTTTGGGACTCTATGCACTTCCTGGGCTTGTATGTCTATTTCCTTCAGTAGGTTAGGGAAGTTTCCTATTATAATTTCTTCAAAAAGGTTTTCAATTCCTTGCTGTCTCTTTTCTCCTTCTGGTACCTGTATGATGTGAGGTTTGGTATACTTGATGGACCCAGAGACCCCTTAAATTATCCTAATTATTTTGGATCCTTTTTTTTTTCTTTTGCTGTTTTGTTTGGGTGTTTTCTGCTACCTTATCTTCTAAATCACTGATTTGATCCTCTGCTTCATCTAATCTACTGTTGATTCCCTCTAATGCATTCTCCATTTATTTCAGTTATTGTATTCTTTATTTCTATCCCGTTCTTTTTAATGTTTTCTATTTCCATTTTATGTTTCCTGTCTGTTTGTTGAGTTATCCCTGAGATCACTGAGTATTCTTATAATCAGTGTTTTGAATTCTGCATTTGGTAGATTGCTTGCTTGTCTTCAGTTTGTTTAGTTCTTTTTCTGGAGTTTTGTTCTGTTCTTTTATTTGGGGTGTGTTTCTTTGTCTCTCCATTTTGGCTGCCTCCCTGTGTTTGTTTCCATGTATTACTTAGGGCTGCTGTGTCTCCCAGTCTTAGTAGAGTGGCCTAATGTAGTGGGTGTGTTGTGGGGTCCAGTGGTGCAGTCTCTCTGGTCACCAAAGCTGGGTGCTCCAGGTGTGTCCCTTGTGTGGATTGTGTGTGCCCTCCTGTTGTAGTTGACCTTGGTTGCTGTTTTCACATCAGTGGGAGGGATTGATCATTGGCCTGATTGGTTGTGAGGACTGGCTGTGACTACAGTGAAAGAGCTGTGGTACAGGGACTTATACAGAGCAGGATTTGCTTCAGCAGGACTATGGTGCCTGCCCATTGTGCCCTTCGGGTGTGTTGTCTCCACAGGTGGCCAGTTCATGCTCTAGCTTGGTCAGAAGCTGCCCACCAGGTGTGCCAGTCCTGAGGCCTCCTGGGAGGGGTCCTGCTTCAGGCCAACTTCAGCCACAGCTTTTGCCCTGCCCAGGGCCACCTGGCTTGAACCACAAAGGCATCTGTAGATGGCTGCCACCATCTGTCCTGTGCTTGGAGGTTTCTTGAAAGGCCAAGCTGCGAACGAATGCCAGCTGTTGCTAGTGCCAGACTAGGACCTGTCCTGCACGAGCTGTGGGGCATGCTGAGGCCAGATACTTCTTGTTTGGGTTTTGTGAACCTTTGAGAGATTTAGGAAAGTCTGCAGCGTGAGCCAAGGCAGGCCATTTATATGGAAAAGCCACTGGAAGTGGCTTCTGTGGACACACACCTTGGGTGGGGTATAGTGTTAGAATCACTAGAGTCGGATGAATAGTGTTAGCCATATTGATGGCGACTCAGATATGGGAGCCACCTGCATTTGCAGTTGGGGTGGGGGAGGGTTCAGCAAAGAAACAGTGGCTCCATCCAGGAAAAAGCTGCCCCTCCAGCCCTCACTCTGAAGTCAGACCATTCAGTTTCTCTCTGTATGTCCCTGGCACCTTTCGAGCTGCTCCCCCAGCAATGGAGCTCAGAGTGAGTGAGTCTGTCAGCATATAAATTCATGCATGGTCTTTTTAGAGGAGTGCCTGGGAGTGCAGCTGTCCTCTGTCTCACTCAGTCACAATCTCCACTGGTTTTCACGCCAGAAATTATGGGGATTTCTCTTTCTGGTACTGGAACCCTGGGCTGGGGAGCCTCGTGTGGGGCTTGCTCCTCCAGGGGGCACCTCTGCAGCTGAGATATCCCTCCCGAGTTATAATAGTCACATACGGGTGGGGGACCAGTGCATTCTGTTTCTCCACCCCTCCTACCAGTCTCAAGGTGGCTCTTCTATATATCCTTAGTTGTGCTTTGGTTCAGCTAGACTTCGGGTGATTCTCAATGATGATTGTTCTGTAGTTTAGTTGTAATTTTGATGCGGTCATGAGAGAAGGTAAGCACAGCATTTACCTAGTCTGCTATCTTTACCAGATATTAAATTACAGAAAATTTTTTATTGTATTTGGCATAAATATATAATTAGTGACCTTTGACCTGAGAAGTTTCAATAGAGCAGTATGGGCAGTGCTGAGTTTGGGACAGAATCATGTCTAGTTTTAAGAGGAACAGCTGTGGGCCAGCCGAGTGGCGTGGTGGTTAAGCGCTGGCTTGGGAAGCCAGCAGCCCTGGTTCGGGTCCCACATATGAGGGCCAGTGACACTGCCCTCAAAAAAAAAAAAAGTTAAGAGGAACAGCTGAGTGAGGAAGGAAAAATGAAATAGTAGGGTGGGAACAGATCAGAAGTCCTGGTTAGGGGTAAAAACGGGGTTAGCGGTCAAAATGAACAGCAAGGAGCAGTGAGGGAACGAACATGAAACTCATAAAGATTCTATTGGAATATGATATGGTTTTAGCAAGCCTAGTTCTTGTTCAGATACCTTAAAGGCATTATGCAACTTCTGATACTACATTTCTGAGACATGTTTTCTACCGACCAACCATTTCACATCCAGGGGCAAATCAGAAATCCTGACTAGTTATATGCAACCGCCCACCTGGTAGTAAACAGCCGAGAACTCTTCCAACACAAGAAGGCAAATTGTCCGTGGGAAGAAGAGTCCTTTATCATACACTACACAGACACAGAAATCAATAAGTGCTTGACAGTCTGGAAAGAATCCTTTTGATGATGAATCCAATGCCACTGGAAGTACTTAAATGCCACAGTAATGTTTGTCTTTTGTGAAAGAAAAAACAACAACCATGGTTGTAAATTGGATGCACTCAGAAGGCTTGGAGCTCTTGCTTTGTTTTCAGGGTGGGCACACGGAAGCTATCATGGGCCACATTTTGGGGGATGTGAATTCAGCAGTATTGGTGAGGTAGCTAAGGAAGATATTCTAGAAATTTTAATCTGTTGAGAGGAGTACTAGAGACAAAGCTGTGATGTGTGAATGTCTTTTGGGGAAGGCTGTTATCTTATCAAGGACTTGCTTAACCTGGTAAAAACAGCTCTGGAGCAAAGGCAAGCAGGCCAACTCCATGTTGGGTCACTCTTGAGTCTGCTTCCCCTCTGCTTGCTCCCCTTAGTGACTCACTTTCTCTGGTTACTGATCTCTATTTTTCCTCTAGGCTGTATCCCTTGTTCCTCTGCTTCCAAGGCTTATTGTGTTTTCCAGTGAATTACCGATAGCTGACTTTAGCTCACCTTCTTGGATCCTATCATGGCTTATACTGTATACTCACATGGGCAGAAATACACCTTGTTAAGACAGACTTGTGTAAAGCTGTTTTTCCCACTCTGATCACCAGTGTTTTGATTATAAGAATCCTGAGGCTCTATCAATCCAGTTGTCTATCATAATGATATGAGGAGCTGTTTAATTTCAGAACTTTATTAAGCAACAAAAGAATTTGTGGACGTTGTCTGATTCCTCATTCTGGAAGGAACGACTTTAGTTCATACAGCTCAATACCACAAAGTATAAAACAGGACAGTGGCTTTTGAAATTAATTTACAGTTTCTTGGTGAAAAACCCTTAGCCAGAGAAATAGTGTTTGTTCTGGTCTGGTTTGAATTTTTGTATGTTGGCCAAGCTTAGCTGACCCCCCTCTTTCGTGTGTTACATGAATTTTTGCCCACTGTCTTCTACCCAGGGATATGGTTTCCTTCCTTAAGGATTGGTTTTAGAATGATTTTTTTTTCCATTGATACTGTGAAAAATGTTTAATTCATTTTGTTCTACCGAATGTTGGTCTGTGCTTTCTTCTTACCCCTGAAATGGCTGCTGGTTGTTGCCCTGTGTCCTATTCATCTCTGCCTCTGTGGTCTTTGCTCAGCTTTCTTATGCAAAACTCTCTGGTCTGCATTCTTTTCACTGTGGTGATGGTTAATAGCTAAGACTTTGGAGTGAGGTGATAAAGAGTTTAATTTTAGCACCATCTATAATATGCTATGTGGTCGTGGACAAATCATTTGGCATTTATAGGCTTTAATTTTCTCATCCCTGAGATGGAGTTATAATGGTACTGACCTCATAAGTTGTGAGAATTAAATGAGACAAAAATGCAGAGTGTGTAGCACAACCCTGGTACATGGTAAAGGTTTCATTTGTATTAGTGTTTTCTGGTTGAGTCCTAAATGGAATATGTATTTACTCCTCAGTATTAAGCAGAAAAAAATTCCATGATACTTTATACCATTAAAGCTCCCCATTTCCAGCAGCACCACATCAGAGGGAATTCCTGTGCAATATTCGTGTCCATTATTGATTTTATTAGAGGAGATCCTATATTTCTCCTGCTTTTGTGTCTCCAGTAAGATACAGTTCCATTTCTTTCACCCTTCCCTTCCCTTTTCTTCCCTCCCTTTTGTTTCTTTTGTTTCTAACCCAGTGTCTTAGTTTTCTATTGCTTCATAATGAATTACACAAACTCAGCTTAAAACAATACACATTAATTATCTAATAGCTTGAATGGGCCAGGAGTTTGGACATGGCTTAGCTGGGCCTTCTGCTCAGGGTTTCAGAAGACTGCAGCCAAGGTGTTGGCTGGGCTGCATTCTCATCTGAAGACTCAACTGGGGAACAGTTTGCTTCCCAGCTCACTCAAGTGGGAAGGATTCATTTCCTTGAGGATGTATTACCAAGGGCCTGGGCTTCTCACTGGCTATTGGCTGAAGGCTTCCCACAGTTCCTTACCACATGGCTTTCTCAACATGGCTGCCTGCTTTATCAACACAGCAAGGAGAATCTCTCACTCCAGTCTGCTAAGATGGAGTATTTTGTGATATAATGTAAACATGGGAGTGATCTCCCATCACCTTTGCCATGTCCTGTTGGTTAGATGCAAGTCATAGTTCTCTTCTGCACCAAAGAGGAGAGGACTGCACGAAGGTGCAAACATTAGAAAGGGGGCAGTGCTTGGGGGAGGGGCCATCTTTGTCTATGTGCCATGCTCAGACACTTGACAAATTGTTATGTCATAGGACATACCGATAGCTCCCATAATCTTAATCTTGTTAATTCTATGATATCAAAGATAGCATATTCAAAGATATTCAAAGATATGGTACCACATTTAGAATTCTTAGAAAAATCTGACTGCCGTAGAAAGTATGAACTGAACGTACTTACCTTGAAAAGCCCCTTGAAGCGAAGAAGCTTAGGCGAGGTCAACAAGTATTGCAGAGATCTCTCAGAAAACGAGGTAAGAGTGATGAGGTCTGAGCAAAGTAGAAAAGGTTTGAGATAGTCCAAGTGGGTGATATGATGATAGTTGATTAAAGTGGAGAGACAAATTGCTAATTAACAATAAGTGTCACTCTTATTAGTTGGAGTGAATTTGTACTGAAACCAACTAACAGTTTTATGGTGTCGTGTGGAACTAGTAGGCCATCTGAAAGCAGGATGAGAAACAAAAGGTAAAGTTTAAACAGGATGGGATTGGCAAAACAAGAACAGTGGATATTAAGAGGGTGGGAAATTCTGTTATTACTATTGCAACTTGGCTTGTCTAGTTGACAGATCTGTTTTTTTTTCAATTTAGATTATGAACTGTTATAAACATACAGAAAAAAAGCCATGAAATAATGCAACAGGCCACCACTTATTTACTATCTTATTTAATAGATGTTAAAAATCACACATTTCCTTTGAACATTCTTTTTTTAAACAGCTAAAATCACACCTCCAATACTCTGTCTCTCCTTTAATGAAGATTTGAGGTTTGTAGTTATTATCATATCTGTTTAACTGGGTCAGTGTGTACAATCTTAGAATGTCATTTTAGAGAAGAAATTATTTTTTTTTTAAATTTTATTGGGGAATTGGGGAAGGGAACAGCATTGGGGAATCAGGGAAGGGGAACAGACAAGTTGCTGTCCTTTTTGTTCTTCAGTCTAGTTGTGGAGGACGTCACTTCACCGGCCTATGTTGGTATTGTGTCATTGCACTCTTCCTAGCTGAGGCAGTCGGTTACCAGTCATTGGACAGCCGCTCAGGGTGGCTCACTGCAGCTCCAGTGGGCTGGTAGCTCATGGCAGCCCACTGCAGCAGGGGCTGCAGCCTCCGCCGTCACTGGCGATTCACAGAGCCCAGCTCCAGGTTGAGCTGTTGTTCACCATCCGAGCTATAGCGGGCACAGTGTCATTGGCCCTCATGTGGGATCTGAACCGGGGCCCTGCTGCTCAGAGCCGGCGTCCCAAGCCAACTCTTAACCAACACACTACTCAGCCAGCCCAAAGAAAGAAACTCTTTAACACACTCATTAACAAGTAATAGATATAAAGAAAGAGAGAAGAATTGGAACAATCTTGGGGGACAATGACTAATGCCCAGATGTTTTGTTGCAACATTAATGTCCCTAATTTCAGAGCATGCATTAAAATGCTTTAATATCAATTTGGCTTCAAAGGGTAAGGGCAGAAAAACAAATGTTCTCTTCTTTGGAGGAGTTAAACGGGAAGGCAAAGGGAGCTCTTGCCTAGCGTGAGCTGTAAGAGATAATTGTTCATTCGAGCGTGTGAAGCCTGTTGTAAGCACAAACCACATTCATTAGTGAGTTCCCTGCTTCCTGTCTGTAATGGGCATTAAGTTTGTCTCTGTTCAATTAGAACAAATCCTGGCTTTTGCATTATAGATTCTTTTCTGGGTTTTTAATACTCTAGCCTTTGGTCTTTTTTTTTGATTTTTACTGAATGGGTGTAACCTCAAGGCAGAGTATAAATTTTATTTCTTAAGTTATATATTCCAAATGTGTGACAAATTCTCAGAGGATATAGACTGTACATAGAAATCAAGCAAAAACATCCTAAACATAAAACACTTATATAAAAAGAGACCTAAGATATATTTATATTGATTGACAAATATTATATTTTGTTAATGAGCATAACCAAAAGTCAGAAATTTAGGGCATCAACAAGGTTACTAAGTTTGTTATATTTTGGAGACGTGTTTTGAACTTAACTCACTTAAAGGTGAGTATTGGACAAATAAAGATTCTTTATTGATAGGTGTCAGTGTCACCTCCAGATTTAACCTTTGGGTCGGCCTAGTCTACACCACATGGTTTGGACTTCTTTTCTGGGGTAACAAATAGCCTAGACTTCCCTCTTGATTGTACCTGATTGGTAGTTAAACCCCTCTAACAACAAGCAACCTAAGCATATAAAAGGATGCATGTGGGTAGGTTGTTGTTAGTGGGAATGCATTAGTTTCAGCTTTCTGACTTTGTGGATGATTGTTTCATTAATTAAAAGAGAAGAGCAAGCTTTTGGGAAGGGAAAGAATTCAGTTTTGGATTTCGTGAGTTTGAGATTCTGTGGAATATCTGGGTGGAGATGGCCATGAAGTTAGCTTGAAGTTCAAGAGAGAGATCCAGTTTGGAGATGGTAGATTCTACAGTCATCAATATGAGGTGTGATAAAAAGATATGGTGAATATTTAAATAAAAAAAATTCATTACAGTAAAAGACACATTGCTATTAATCCCCCTCAAAATACTCCCCCTTACTTATAACACACTTATCATTCTTGCTACTTTCTAAAGCAGTTCTGGAAGTTCTCTTTTGTGAGTGTCTTTACTTCATCCTCCATCATGACAATGCTCCATGTCACACATCATTTCTGGTACAGTAATTTCTGTCAAATAAAAGCATTATGGGGACAGCCGAGTGGCTCAGTTGGTTAAGATCTCACTCAAGAGAGTGAGCTCTGAGCAACAGGGTCTCTGGTTTGATTCCTGGCCCTATCTGAGCTGCTGCTGAGCTGCCAACAGGTGGCAGGATGGCTCAGCTAAAATAAAAACAAAACAAAAAACCAAGAAAACAGCTCCATTATGGTGTGCCCTTACCACTCTTTTCACTGAATCTGGTACTGTGCGACTTCTGGCTCTCCCCCAAAGTAAAAATGACCCTGAAAGGTAAACATTTTGAATCTATTCAGGACATGGAGGCAGCCACGGTAGTGCAACTGAAGACACTCACGAAAGAGGACTTCCAGAACTGCTTCAGAAAGTGGCAAGAACAATAGGATAAGTGTGTTCGATTAATGGCAATGTGTCTTTTACTGTAATAAATTTAAAAAAATTAAACAGTCACCGTTTTTTTTTTTTTTTTAACCACACCTTGTATATAGAAGTTTTTGAAGCTATGAATGTGAATAAGGTTGCTCAGGAAGAGTGGGCCAAATTAGAGGAGAGGAGCAAAGGCCAACCCAGGAATCCTAATAATTAAGATGGTAAAGAAAGGAATCAGTAGACAAAGCTGAAAAAAATTATGGGAGAGGTAAAAGAAAAATCAGGAGGAAATGGTGCCATGGGACAAAAAGGAGTGAATAATTTCAAGAAGGAAGAATTAACAGAATCAAATGCTGTTGCTCACCAAGATTGAAAGTGGCCCTGGATTAGGCCAACACAGGTCAAGAGAAGAGTAAGAACGTTTTTACTGGAATGGTAGATGCACAATAAGATAACAGTTGGTTGAGGATTGAAAGGAAGGTGAGAAAGTAAAGTCATCAAATGCTCATTATGATTTTAACCTTCCTTTTAAAGCAAGATAAGAGATTTGTAGCTCAAGGGTGCTGAAGAGTCTCAGAATTATACTTTTAAAATAATAGAGGAAAGTTGGCATTTAGGAGAGTTCAAGAACTGGTCTGGTGGCTATTGAGCTAAGTTAAAAAAATTTTTTTTTTGCTTCCTTTTTTGGTGTTGGTTTAAGGGCATTTAAAAATAGCTGTGACTTTGAAATGTCTAAACCTGCCTTGAAGTACCTTGAGAAACATTTGAGACAAAGGACAGTTTAGGAAAGAATCCCCACTGCTGCTACATGCAGAGTGTGGCTAGATGTCTGAGATGATGAGGTTTAAATAATGGCAAAGAGAGTTGAAAAGCTTTCAGCATCTTTGCGGACTCCAAGAAGCAAAAACAATCTGCCCTCCAGCAAACACATTTTCCCTTCTGAAATTCTGTCACATACATTCAGAGGGACAGGAAAAAAATGGAAATCTATCTTGTAACCTGTGCTGATAGGGTTGCACAGACCCTATTTTATAGATCACACATGATGGATGTTGACACTATGTTTGATTTCTCTGGCATGTACCGTGTGTAAAAGAGCTTGTGGGGTATAACTTTATAATCATCCCTGAGAAGGCACTGAACCAAAAGGATACTATAGATACTATATAAGCAAGAAGAAATCTTTCCCTCAAAGTTGAAGGCACTCCATAATAACATCAAGGAAAATTGCCTCCTCTGAGGCACTCTATCCATTCATTCTTATCAATGACAAGAAATGCAGCCTAGGCTTACCATTTTCATTTGGAGTATCCAAGCTCTAGTTGGCTTTGAATGGGCTTATTTTTCAAGATCTGAAGTAGAAGCTCATCATATATTTCTCAGCTTCTGAAGTGATTGGTATTCCTCTCCTATCTAACAGCTGTTGGAGGATTTTTATTTAACCAGTGAAGAGTTCTAAAATAGAAGTCTTGTTCTGGATTGCATTTTAAAAACACACATTTCAGGCCTTTCCTCTTTAACTTGAAGTAGTAGATAAAAATCCTGAAGTGAAAATGACACGATGACATGGAGACATTGACTCACAAAGGCATCAAGAATCTATAGATGCCCCTACGTGTCAGCTCCCAAGGCAAACACTGCAACTGTCATATCCAAGGTCCACAAACTAATAGATTCAGTCAAAACCTTGATTCACTTCAATATTTATGGAATCATGTGTTCTGGGTAAGTAAATTTTCTAGTTATTCAGTGCCTAAATAGATACCCCATTTATTTGAATTTTTTTGCCACAGTTTAGAAATGTGGCCATATTTTAGTGGTTTTCCTACTTGCATAAAGCTGGATTTGATTGTGGGCTCTTTTTCTTTTGAACTTTGGGGAGGAGTTGTTTTCTTGACATTTTCCTTGGTGTCTGTGCAAAGGAGAGAGAATATGGTTGCTGGTTGCTGGAGTTTTCCTGTTCTAGATCTTGTGATTAGTCTGCTTAGTATGTTCGTAGGCATTCTCAATCCACTACCTTGTCAAGTTTATATAATATTTTATTTTATTCTCAATCCATTTTTTAATCCTCAGGTATTTGATATGGGTTAGGTACCGAAGCCACTAAAATAATACAGAATTTACAAGTAGCTTGTAATTTACTAAGTGAAAAGAGATGTGTACTATTGAAAAGCTAACTGCCTGGGATTGAATCCTGGCCCTGCCACTGGATAGCTGTATGACCTGAGTAAGAACTAAATGTATTCGTGTCTCAGTTTCCTTCCCTGTAAAATAGAGGTAGCATTAATGCCTCATAGGGTTGCTCTTGGTATCGCTAAGTGCTTAGATCAGGGCCTTGTACAAAACATACTCCATGCACGTGTTAGCTGGGAGTGTTATCACCCTGTATCCTGATTCATGGTCAGGCCCCAGAGTGCCTCTCCAACCTTTGTGCTATGGGAGATGTCTTAGTCAGTTCAATCTGCTATAATAAAATACCACAGACTGGGTGGCTTCAACCACAGAAATCCATTTTCACAGTTCTGGAGGCTGGGAGTCCAAAGTCAGGGTGCCGGCACGGCTGGGGTCTGGTGAGGGGTTTCTTCCTAGTTGCTGTCTTCTTGCTATCTCCTCACATGGTCGGGGAGAGAGAGGGCTCCAGCATTGTCCTTTTCCTTTAAGGACACTAATCCTGTCATGGGGGCTTCACCTTCATGATCTCATCTGAACCTTATTACCTCCCCAAAGTTCCCACCTTCTAATACCATCACATCAGGGGTTAGGGTTTCAGCATATGGATTTTGGGGCCATAGCAGGAGAGGATGGAGATTTCCCTTGGAGAGCATACCCCTCAATCCCCAGAGCCTGAGAAGAGCCATCTCCTCTGGGTGTGCTGCTGACTGGATTTTACGAATATTCTTACATTGGGTTTATGTGTTCTATTGTACGAGATGGTGTGCTGAAGATAAATAAATAAATAAATAAATAAATAAATAAATAAATAAAAGCAAAAAAAAAAAAGCACAAAAGAACTCTGACATAGGTTGTTATGTTGTCATCTGCCTCTCTACAGACTTAACATTCAGAAAACAATTTCTGGTGACTAAATTATGGTAAATTGAGGGTTTCAGTGTATTAATCAGGGTTTTCTAAAATATGCTACAATAGAAGACAATGAGTAATTACGTGAATTACAAACATAAAAGTAAACCAAATTATAATGAGCAAAAGCATTTTATTAGCTCTTTCCCCTTGCTTCAGCGTGGAGCTGCGTCTATGCAGAGGATAGCAGTGAGATTGGCTTCCCCTCTTCCAGGGGTGGGCAGTAACTGGAGGATTCTTTTGATCATTTTATTCATCTTGTGCTAAAACTATAGCACTTCAAATTCAAAGATATATTGTGAATGTCAAGGAAATGTCACTGAAATACAGTGAAATTAATCCTTTATGTTTAAGTAACAGGTTGCCCTGGGCTCCCAGGGAAGCAAGCTTAAATAGAACTGAAATTTTGACTGTTCAGTTTCGGCACTTTAAAGACATAGGATAATCAAGGTGAATTTCTGAAAGGAAGAGACTCTGAGGATAGGAAAGTGACTGTGAAATATTTTTGGATAAGCCAGTAAGTGGCAGGTTGGCATATGGTACATTTCAGATGCTGATTTGTTTGGTTTAATGTGAATCACTTTTTTACCCCCCTTTAAACTGAAGCCCAAATCCTATAATGGAGATACTTAAATGAACTCTCTGGGTCACTTAGGCATCTATTTCAGCCTCCCTCTGAGAAATTCAACAGCCTGTTTTAAAAATTGAGCTTTAAACATGTCTGTCAATGCCAAGAAAAAAATTTGATTATCCTCCAGGTTTTCCTGAGCCTTTAACTAAATTTGATTATTTGCTGATTTACCCTTTACTTTCCAGGGCCATATTATTGTCTCCGTTGTGAACTTTACAGTGTCAGCTGACAAGATTATAAATGTTTATCTGCCTGGGGAAGCAACATGGTAAGCTTTGCCTTTGGGCTTACATGGATCCACAGTTTAACCCTGCTTTGGTTGCCTATTGGGTGACCTTACACGAGTTCCATGATTTCTGTGGGTTTCAGTCCCTTCGTAAGTTCAGTGGGGATATACTAAGATCACTTAGCATATGTTTTGGTAAGGGTGAGTAGAGACAATGTGTGTGGAAATACTGGGTCCTGAGATGCCCTTAGTGAATGTAACTCACCTCCCATCTCCCCACCCTAAACCATTTTTATTTATTGAGGAAACATACAACCCAGAATATGATTAAACCCAGGATCTTTTATGATGGGGGCCCAGGATAATGCATCTTAAACCAATCTGTATTAGTCAGGGTTCAACCAGAGAAGCAGACCAGGAGGAGACAGATATTAAAGAGATTTATCACAATGAATTGGCTTGTGCAATGGGAGCTATCCCTGTCTGAAATTTGTAGGGCAGGTTGTCAAGCAGAGCAAGGCCTGAAGCTGCTGTTTACAATTTATTCTTCAGGGAAGCCTCACTTCTACTTTTAAGACCTTTCAACAGATTCAATCAGGTCCACCCAGGTTATCTAAGATTCTTAAAGTCAACTGCTTATGGACTTCAATCACATCTACAAAATACCTTCACAAAAATACCTAGATTAGCATTTGATTGAATAACTGGGGACTATAGCCTACGCAAATTAACACATTAAGAAGACCATTACACCATGCATCTGACTTCTCTGGAGTCTTCTGTTCACAGAAACTAGCAACATTTAAGAAGTTACTTTTATTATAGTAGAATATGAGGCTCAGTATTTATTTATTTATTTATTTATTTATTTATTTATTTATTTATTTATTTAAGATTTTTAAATTGGGGAATTGGAGGAGGGGAACAGACAAGTCTCTGTCCTTTTGTTCCTCAGTCTCGTTGTGGAGGACGTGGCTTCACTGGCCCATGTTGGTATCATCATTGTGCTCTTCCCGGGTGAGGCAGATCAGTCGCTGGCCTCTGGACGGCCACTCGTAGTGGCTATTGGCAGCTCACACCAGCTGTCAGCCGTGCACGCTGGCTGCCAGCCACTCACTGTAGCCTATGGCAGCCCACTGCAGCAGGGGCTGCAGCTATGCCATCCCGGGGACTCACAGAAGCCCAGCTCCAGGTGGAGCTGTTGTTCACTATCTTGGTTGTAGAGGGCAGTGTCACTGGCCCTCATAGGTGGGATCTGAACCGGGGCCACTGGTGCCCAAGCCAGCACTTAACCAACGTGCCACACTGCTGGTCCAGTATTTTTTTTTTAAAATTAATTTTGGAGGCTCAGTATTTTTTTTAAACCAAATGGCAGAAAAATAATAAGGAAAAATTTGTGGTTTCAATAGCCCGAATCAAATGTGAAGATTCACTATAAAATAAATGTTTTCTGCTTACTATTGAAAATTATCAAGTTTTTTCTTATTTATAAATTGATAGTTGGCCTCCTCCACTAGGATGTAAGATCCATGAGGACAGGGGTTTGTTGCAGTCACTTTTGAATCCCCCAAATCTTGAACAGGGCTTGGTGTAAGACAGATACTCAGTAAATATTAATGGAAGAATCAATAAATGATTTCTCCCAAAGAAGAGTTGAGTTATGCTTCTTTGTCTGAATAAAGAATTTCTGTTATGTTAATTTGGCTCACTTTTGGCTTCAGTTGTGTACTGGACCAAGGCTTGTGACCAAGGGTAGACTTCCTGATGAAATCTGACCTGCCCTTTGTTCACCAAGCCGGGCCCCTTGGTTTGGGCTGTGTTGGGAGGCAGAGTGACTTTTCTTCCAATAAAAGGGCTTTATGCACACACTCAGCTGTGTTTCTGGGGTACAGGGTGGGGAGGTGCCATCCTTTATTTGTCACATGGGTCAGTGGTCGCCCTGGCATTCTTTCATTACAGCTTTCTATTGCATGTTGGTGATCAGCAAGGACGACATGCAAAAGGAGGACTAAAATGCTCCACCTGCTTTTTGTGGGGGACAAATTCCTCTAGAAGTTTACAATCCTGCCTCTTTTCCACAGGGAGCAGATATATGACATAAGTAATGAAGTGTAATAACCATACAAACACTTATGAATTCATCAACCAACTTAAGAAATGGAACATCAGTAATACAGCTGAGAATTCTGTTCTGTTCCACACCCTCCTTCATCACCCTGCCTCCCTCCAGAAATCACCAGTGTCCTAAAGTTTGTAGTTTTCATTCACTAGGTGTTCTTTACAGTTCTAGCAGATTTGTATGAATCCCTAAACAATATGTTATTTCATTTGCTTCTTTTAAATGTTATATAAATGGCATCACTATATAAATGGCATCACTATATATATATTTTCACTGATCTACTTTATAAATTCAGTATTCTTCTACCATCCATCTGGTGGATATGTATAGCCATAATTCATAATACTTTATTCCTATCGAATATTTCACTCTGTGATTCACGCCAAAATTTACTTACCCATTCTCGTCAGTGGCCATTCTCTACCTTTCTTTTTTTTTTTCCAAGTTAGAAAGGTGATCATTTTTTTCTTAGTTTCAGGTGTACAACACAGTGCAATAGTTATATTTTTTACCCCTCAATGTGACAACCCCCTCCCCAATCTGCTGCCCCACTCCCCCCCAGATATCATACACATTTATTACAATTCCACTGACTCCACTCCCACACTATACTCCATATCATATGAATATATATATATATATATATATATAAAATAATTATATATATATGTAGACATATAATATTATACAACATCAGCTTCAGGTGTACAGTGCAGTGGTCAGACATCTACACCATCCATGAAGTGGTTTCCCTAACAAGACATGAATCCATCTGACACCTCACAAAATATTTACAGCATTATTGATTATATTCCCCAAACTGTCTCTTCTATCCCTATGGCAATATTGTAGATACCAGTTTATGTTGCCTCGTCCCTTCCCCTTATCCCTCATCCCCACCCCCATCCCATCTAGCAATCATCAGTTTTTCCTTTGTGTCTTTGAGACTATTTCTGTTTACAGTGCTTGTTTATTCAGTTCTTTAACTTCCACATATAAGTGACATCATATGGTATTTGTCTTTCTCTGACTGACTTATTTCACTTAGCATAATGTTCTCTAGGTCCATCCATATCGTTGCCAATGGTACAAATTCTTTCTTCTTTATAGCTGCGTAATACTCCATTGTGTAAATGTACCACAGTTTCTTAATCCAGTCGTCTACCGATGGGCATTTCGATTGTTTCCAAGTCTTGGCTATTGTAAATAGTGCTGTGATAAACATAGGGGTGCATATATTTTTTTCAAATTAGCATCTTGGGTTTCTCTGGATAAATACCTAAGAATGAAATTGCTGGGTCATAAGGTATCTCTACCTTTCATTTTGCCTCTGTTACAAACAGTGTTACTATGAGTATTCTTGTACACATAATCTGAAGCATAAGTATAGGAAAATGGACTTTAGATGTTTTCTAATTGAAACCCTTCATTTATGGAGAAAGTGAAACCTAGATAGATCTTCTAGGCTGTTGGTAGTAAGACGAAAGTGGGGAAATCCCCTATTATTTCATTATTCTGTGCCATCTCCATATGAATATGTTGAAGCTTATTTTCAGGAAAAAAATGTTAGTTTAGTTTTATAATGGTTAGTAAGGATTGGTTATTAAGGATTAGTCTTTTTCTTTTCCTTTCCTTCCTCTTTCCCTCCCTTCCTTCCTCCCTCCCTCCTTCCCTTCTTTTTTTGATAGCTTTAGGAGTAAAGGAAAGCAGGTTCATCCCTTGCACCTGTGAGAAAGAGGAAAGGGGTACTCAGGGAAATGGCCTGGGATAAAGAGCAAAGCTGAGACTCTTGGTAAGGCCACCCCTCCCCATCCCCCATTTAAAAATTTTTATTTAAGTGTAACATACATACAGAAAAGTGCACATACTATGCATACACAGCTTGATGAGGTTTTACAAAACGAACACACCCATATAACCCGCACACAGTTTCCAGGCCGAGAATATAACCAGCACCAATACCCACCCCCCCACACACTCTTCCCCTTCCAGTTACTACTCCCCTCTCTCTATCCCCACCCCCTCTCCTATCCTCTGAGAAAGGCCTTCAGAATTTCCTGACAT
The DNA here is from genome assembly GCA_033961575.1 of Aselliscus stoliczkanus. NCBI lineage: Eukaryota > Metazoa > Chordata > Mammalia > Chiroptera > Hipposideridae > Aselliscus > Aselliscus stoliczkanus. Next base: position 71,910,047 of record CM066732.1, on the reverse strand, counting down.
TTTGGAGTGACACTACTGTGATACTGTGGGTACAATATTGTTCATGGAGGTAAAAGATCAGAGTTATATTCTAGCTCTAGTATTTTCTTACCATGTGACTTTGGGTCTTTTTAACTCTCTGGGCCTCAACTTCTTTATCTGTAACATGGAGGTAATAAGGAATCTTTGGCAGCAAACTTAAATAAACTGAGAGAGAGAAGTGGGATCTTCTAGGTACTCGGTCAATGTTGGACTCTGAAAGCTGAGTTTCTTTATGAGTTGAAGGTATGAATTCATGGGGCAGCACAGATCTCATCTTCTGACATTAAGTTTTGTGGGTGTATGTCTCTTGCCTCTGTTGCCACAGTCCCTTTTCTCGGGCCTTTTGCTGTCCTAGGGACAAGCTTTTCCAAGACATTCTCCACCTGAATGAAGTGAAACTGGAGTTCCAATATGTAGTCTAGTTTCACCTTACACGTCCTGGTTTGCTGGCCTCATTGTTAGTTGGATATGAGCTTTGATAAGATTCTGATGGTGGAGTTGAAGGAAGCAGCAGTGTAGATCAGTGGCTTCTCTCATATTTGTGCCCTAGACTTGTAGCTTGTTTCAAGTTACAACACTGGACACCATGGGAATGCAATGCAGCTCTGAATAACTTCAGCTCTAGGCTCTGCTTTTTAGTACTGAATGAAGGTCAATATGTCTCCCTGTATTAAATGCCAATGGCAGATGCTCAATGGGGAATAAATATCATGTCCTCAACTTTGGAATTGGATATAGGTGGTAAAATCTACATGTTTTCTATCTCATTCCCTTATTTAGAGTAATGAACTATTCATTTTATATATTCTTGTCATACAGTTATTAAAAATCTTTTCCCTTATTTATTGAAGTCATTAGAGTGGCTAGATGTGCACCAAATGTATATTTTATATGTTTCTCTTTGCTGAGAAGGGGGAGAAACACTTTTTTTTTTTTTTTTTGTCTCATGCCATGGTTTATTTTCTAAATAGTATAAGCACATTTTAATGGTGTCATGAATTTCAGCACCCATTAATTTAAAGAAGTAGACCGTATTTGTGACTTTCAATGAGGCTGTAAAAATTTCATTGGTTTGCATAGATTCACCTGTAAATAAAAATTAGGGAAGAGTAATAGGCTACAGTGAGTGGCTGGTAGCCTGCACGAGCTCCCGATAGCCGTGGTGAGCGACCATCCAGGCGACCGATCTGCCTCATCCGGGAAGAGAGCAATTGACGATATCAACATGGGCCAGTGAAGCAACATACTCCGCAACTAGACTGAAGAACAAAAGGACAGCAACTTGTCTGTTTGCCTTCCCCGATTCCCCAATGCTGTTCCCCTCCCGCAATTGCCCAATTTAAAAATAAAAAAATTAGGGCAGAGTAATAAAGTACAAAAAATGTAGATGGAGGGGGAAAGGTTAAACTTGCACTTATTTGCAAACTCTGTTTGTGTGTGCTATTGTACTTTTACCTCTTTTATCTCATTTAATGTCACCATGCCAATCCAAAGTCATGAAAATCAAACACCTGTGAGGTGGCATCAAGGTGATGGTGCCTGTCTGTTGGGTATCTTTAGAGTTTCCAGGTGCCAAATTTAGGTCTCTGTAAAGAGGAGCAACTGACTGATCAGCCACATGTATTGAAAAACTCATATGTTGAAGGTACATTCTTTATTTCATTTTTATGAAAGTCTTATAAAGTTTATATTTTATTACACTAAAAATGAGAAGTCAAGGAGAGAGGCTCAAATGATTTCTTTGAATTTATTGAGGCCAGAATGTTCTTGAAGTCCTGCAGGAAGTCTGGAAAGTGAGGTAACAGGATCTAGTTCTTGATCTTGAATAAATGTGACTGTAGAACAATGTTTATTCATTAAGTAACAAATATTTATTGAGTCCCAACTTCGTGCCAGTGCCTGCTCTGTGCTGGAAATACAGTGGTGAGCAAGACATGGTCTGTCCATGAGATCATAGCCTAGCGAGGAAGCCAGTCATGAAAACACAATCACAACCCAAATATGTATGTGTTGAAGTAGGGACGCTATTGAGTACTGTAATAACTTAACTGTGGCAGTGGGTCACATCAGGAGCCTCGTGTACTTTGTGGGTTAAGGAGCTTTAGGAGTTTTCATGGTGGAAGATGAGTACAAGACAGATGAGGGGAAGGGCATTCAAACCAACCAGTACACAAGCATATACCAGTATATTTCAGGGAAATGGAAGAAGCTGACATCTCAGAGGTTTTGCACAGATCTCTTTGGTGGCATCCATTGGGCACTCTGGAGGAGTCATAATTTCTGCTCTGCTCCCACATCTGATAGGCTTCTGAATCCTTTCAATCCTACCTTTATGACATTGCTCATGTCTGTTTCCTCTACTCTTGCCCCATTACTGATGTTTATCTCATCATCTCCTACCACGGCCATTGCAGTTGTCCTCTGACTCCTTATTGCCTCAATCTTGACCATCTTGGGTTTATTCTCCACAGTGCAGTCCAACTGATCTTTCTATACTCAAATATGATCTTTCCCCAGTTTTTACAAACTCTTTTAAATCTGTCTTCCCATTGGCAACAAGATAAATCTGGACATGTTTTGCATGTGATAGGAAGCTCTCATGATCTGGCTCCTGTTTGACAAGTTTTATATATATATAAAACTTGATAAAGATATTTCTTTATCTTGAAGGCAAACATGAGGTTTTGGGGGGCAGAGTTAAGAGTTATTACTTATAGCAATGACTGTACTTGTTTCCCACACCCAGTAATTCACAAATGATGCAACGAGAGCCAGACGTTATCCTGCATGTTGGGGAACAGGAAAGTCTATATGGCAGAAGGGGACACCTGAAATGATGACTTTTGGAGTTTATATTGGTTAGATGCTGTCCCTGTCACCTCCTGAGAGAGGGAGAGAAAGCTTTACTCTCTCGTCTTTTACCGTCCTGGCTTCAAGGCTCCAAGAGGGTTTCATCCCTCTTAGAGAAGGGGATGCAGAGAGATCAGTCTCTAAATTTTCTGGAGGTCTCTGGCTATTTAATCATTCTATAACTTCCAAGCTTTGTTTCTGAACCTAGTTTCCAATTTTCTTTGGTCAGAAACATGCAAATACTTTCACTCCACTTTTGTACTGCTTACCTTTCCAGGCTAACCTCCATTGCTTCCGGCTCATCACTGTGCTTCTCGACTGTTTGCTGTGCTGGTTCAGCCTGCATGCCTTTGTTTGTTTGTTTCAACATGGCCTCCTTCATTTTTTAAAAAAAAAGATTTATTTATTTATTTTTCTTTTCTTTTTTTTTATTATTTTTATTATTATTAGTTACAGATGTACAAAACAATGCAATAGTTATTTTTTTCACCCCTTACAAAGTGACTCCCCTGTCCCCCCTCCCCTGCTCCCCCACACCCGATATCATACATATTTATTAGAATTCCATTGACTCCATCCCCACACTATATTCCATCCCATGACTATATATGTGTTAAATTATAGTTGACAAATAATATTGTTCAGCACCAGCTTCAGATGTACAGTGCAGTGGTAAGGCCACTACACCGTCCACGAAGTGGTCTCCCTAAAAGGACATGCATCCTTCTGTTCCCCTAAAAAAAAATATTTACAATCTTATTGATTATATTCCCTAAACTGTCTCTTCTGTCTCTGCAGTAGTATTGTAGTTCTTCATTTTTTGACTCATTATTTCTGTTGAGGAAAAGTTTGCATACAGTGAAATACTCTGATCTTAAGTTTGCAATTAAGTTTTTATAAATGTAAGAACCTGTTTAACACCATCCCAATCAAGATTTAAAACATTTCTATCACACCAGACAGTTCCTTTGGTGCCCTTTTCCAGTCAATTGCCCACTTCTCTCATTTCTAGTGAGTTTTGCCTGTACTTGAATTTCATATAAATGGAACCATACAGTATGTACTCTTTTGTGTCTGGCTTCTTTAGCTCAACATGTTTTTGAGATTTGTGTATGTTGTTGAGTGAAACAATGGTTTATTCTTTATTGTGGAGTAGTTTCCGTTCTATGAATATTACTCAGTAAGTTTGTCTTATTCTTACGTGATGACATTGGGTTGTGTCTAGTTTTTGTCTGTTAGGATAGAGCTGCCATAGACACTGTTTTATTCAAGAATTTATTCTTGAATTTATTAAATATTTTTTTGTGGGCCTATTTTTTTATTTCTCTTGGGTAAATATTGAGGGGTAGAATTTCTGGGTTCTACACAGAGTGTATGCTTAACTATACAAAAAACTGCCAAATAGTTTTGCAAAATGTTTGTACCTTCAATTTTCATGCTTTTTGAACATACTGTCTTCTCTGCCTGGAAGCTTCTTCTGACCCTGTCTGCTTGGTGAACTATTTCTCATCTTTCAACTCATAGTCCAGGCACCACCTCCTCTCTGTGAAAGCTTCAGGGGGTGTTATTATACCCTTGTAGGCCACCACTTTGTCTCATTCATTTCTCTCCATTTCTGCTGCTCCCCTACTCTGTAGAAAGCAGGAATAGTGTCATATGGACCTTACATACTCAGAGTGAAGTGATGCATTAAGGAAAGCTATCAGTGTTGTATGTTAGATGTCATTCATTCATACCATGCCAGGTAGAGTATGGAATAAGTTTATAAACAACCAACCAAAAAATATATGACATCTAGATTTTCATTAATTTTTCATTGACTGATGGAGGAATCTGATTGATGAACGATTCTATGTTGGGGACAAAAAAGTGATGGCTGCTAAACTAGCTATGAAAGCCTCTTTTTGGTTATGTAATGAAAATCCAGGGAAAGCTATCATGAAGTCACAGAGGGTTGAAATAAAGTTACTGTTGCCTCAACAAGGCAAGAAGAAATAAAGAAGAAGAATGCATATGGATTATTTAATACTTAAGGTTACAAAATATCATTATCCCCTAATTCAGATGTAAGACGGTGGCACAGCAAAGTAAACTATCTTATTACTACCATCATCCATTTCTTTTATGCTATTTTTGTGAATTGTAAAATATTTTATCTTTAATTCACCAAAGGTTATGACTTTTTTTTGTCTCCTGTGAAGCTGATCTAACCACAGGGCGGGCTTCCACTGACTAGACTGTGGACATTGTGGGTTGTGGAGCAAGATGAGAAACGACATCCAAATGACACGTGTGCTGAACAACAGAAAACAGAAAATGCATTTATTCTAATTTTTCCATGTGCCATTTGAAAGAAAAGCCTTCCCAGTAAGAAAACATGTTAATAGTTTGTTGTTCAGTATCTATTGAGATTTCCTCTTCTCCACAATTCCCAGGTAGGGAAGAAGAGGAAAGCGCTTGTTATTACTTAATAGCCAGTAAGGTTGATATTTAATGAGTAAGCAGTTCTGAAAAGTGGGTGTTTTTTTTTTTTTTAAAGATTTTATTGGGGAATTGGGGGAGGGGAACAGCATTAGGGAACTGGGGAAGGGGAAAAGACAAGTTGCTGTCCTTTTGTTCTTCAGTCTAGTTGTAGAGGACGTTGCTTCACCAGCCCATGTTGGTATCATCATTGTGCTCTTCTCGGGTGAGGCAGATTGGTCGCCGGCCTCTGGACTGCTGCTCACAGCGACTCTTGGCAGCTCACACTGGCTGCCGCCCACTCACTGCAGCCTATGGCAGCCCACTGCAGCAGGGGCTACAGCTATGCCATCCTGGGGACTCACAGCAGCCCAGTTCCAGGTGGAGCTGTTGTTCACCATCTTAGCTGCAAAGGACAGTGTCACTGGCCCTCATATGTGGGATCCGAACTGGGGCCATTGGCATCCCAAGCCACTCTTAACCACCAAGCCACTTGGCCAGCCCAAAAGTGGGTGGTTTTAAAGATCTCAGCGTGAAGAAGTTGAAATATTAAAGGCAACAGCTGCATGTAAATGCTTGCTGTTAGCTTCAATTTACATATTAAAAAGCAGAAAACTTCTAAGATTTCTTTATTCTTAATGTTTTGATGATGGAACTTCTAAGACAATGCAACAGTTTAAGTTGGTGACTTCTAAGCTTTATTTTTCAGGCATGCATTTAGTGGCAGATGAGTACGCTTGTGTGCTACCAAAAACACCAATAGGAAAATATTTATTCAGCGCCATTCTTAGCGAATGTGCCAGTTTTTCTCAGAATTAACAATCAGAGGCTATTTCCATGAATTTCACTAACACAGGTCTCTAACCGAGGTCGCTTAAAGAGTCCATGGAACTAACGCAGTGTACGTGTCCATACTGATATTGAACTAGGCTTGCACTCCTTTGTTTATAGCATCAAGGCAACAATAAAACTAGAATAAATTAACAACTAAAATACAACAGAACTGCAAAACTTAATCCATTTATGTTAACAGTCAATGATGTTGCTTGCTAAAATGAAATCATTTCTTAAAAGATGAAGCTGGGCCGGCCGAGTGGCACGGTGGTTAAGCGCTGGCCTGGGAAGCCAGCGGCCCCGGTTCAGGTCCCACATATGAGGGCCAGTGACACTGCCCTCAAAAAAAAAAAAAAAAGATGAAGCTGTTCACTGTTTGGGTGCATTTTTGAGTTCTGCATTACTATACTGTCTTGGGTGGGTGTGAAAATTCAGTTATTCTACAGCTTTTCTTTATTTGAATTATTGTGCCTATTTCATTAACACAGCAAATGAATTTGGCCCTTCCTTGGAAGGAATAATTTACCCCAGTGGTACTAAATTAAAAGATGGTTGAAAATAATTGAAAATATGCTGATATTAATTCTTTGAGATTTTCATCCAAACAAAAAATTTAAAAATTATGGAAAACACTTGGATGCTGGTTTGAGAACTTCTGATCTGGACCAAAGTTTCTTTTGGTCTTACCCTATTTAAGTTGATGAGAAAAAAAAATGCATGAAATAATATAGAAATGTAAAAAGGGGAAGTCAATAATGAAGGGTTTTGCTTGGACACAATTATCATTGGAAATTTCTGATCTGTACAAAGCCAATTCATTTCTTCCTTTTTTTAAAAATTAAAGTTTATTGGGGTGACAATGGTTAGGAAAATTACATAGGTTTCAAGTCTACAATTCTGTAATACATCATCTATATATCACATTGTGTGCTCACCGCCCAGAGTCAGTTCTCCTTCCATCACCAATTCATTTCTTAATCCTACAATAATTTGAGCATACTTTGATTACTGTACTTTTCACATTGCATTATAATGTGTGACATGTGTTCTTCTTGATAATCAGGTCCCATAGAAATTATATTTTTTATCACTGTATCTCCAGCACCTAACAAACTCTATATCTAACTCATGTGAAGTGCTCAGTAAATGTATATTTTGTTGAGCTATTATATACTTATTGTATTTAAAATAAATGAGTTAAGGACTTCCGGTAAAATGCCGCAATAGACAGACGCTGTGCTAACTGCCTCCCAGGATCACACCAAAATTACAAGCAAATTATACAGCATTCAACCCTGAGGTCCCCGGAACACTGGAGGAACAGAACCACTAAACAAAGAACTTAAAGAGGAAGCCGGGTCAGGTCTGGTAGGATGGGCGGAGACGAGAGAGGGCGAGCCCCGTGAGGGAAGCCCCAGCCGTGGGAAGCTTCTCTGGTTGGGGGAGAGACCCTCCGGCCGCACACCAAGTTCACCAGCCCAGAGCTCCTTTGCCGGGAAGAGAAGTTCTAAGATAGCCGGCAGTAAATTAGTAAGGACTCTCTTTGCTCAGCTCGGTGAGGCTAACAGCGGCTGGAGAATCAGTGGGGCCGGCGTCCGGGCTTGCTCGCCGGTGAGCACTTACCTGGTTCCTGGTGGAGGGAGTGGCTGTGTGAGCCGGACTCGGGAGCCTGAGGGGACGGACTGGGCTGAGCACCTTTGGTGCAAAGGCTGGAGGTTTTTGAACTGCTGTTCCCATGGTGCGGAGCCTGCACGCGAGTGGTGCAGGGAGGGCGCCATTTTGTCGGGCTTGGGCCCTCCCACGAAGGATCAGGTCCGAGACCTAATTGGTCTGGTGGAATTGGCACAGAAGTATGTGCGTGCGCTCGAGCGCCTGTGGCCTTGGATCCCCACCCTCTGCCCGGCTTATACTGCGTTGCCAGGGAAACGCAGGGCGGGTGCCCTCTGGCTCCAACAGGCTGCTCACTGAGATCCGGGAGTGCGCAAGCTGCCTCAGATCCCCACCCTCCGCTCAGCTTGTGCTGCGTTGCCAGGGAAATGCCTAGTGGGAGTGATCTGGCTCCAACAGGCTGCTCACTGAGACGCAGGAGTGCGCAAGCCGCCTTGGGTCCTGCTCTCCGCACTCCGCTTGCAGAGTTGCCAGGCTGGTGATTGGTTGTCGGGCTGCTCGGCCTGATCTGCGAGCGGCTGATTGGGATAGGCTGAAACTGGGAGTTTTCCTGGGAGTGTTGGGCCATGAGCTGTGTGCCTGCGTGATCCAGCCAGGGCTCTCCTGGTGATCTATCTAATACATCAAAGCAATCCCAGAGCAACAGCCAGAATGGGGAAACAAAGAAACATGTCACAAGTAAAAGATCAGAAGAAACCTCCAGAAATAGAACTAAATGAAACAGAGGGATCCAACCTTTCAGAGACAGAGTTTAGAACACTGATGATAAGAATGTTTAAGGAACTTAGCAAGGACATAAAGAAGGATAGGGAAACCATAAAAAACAACCTGTTAGAACTAAAGAATACAATAACTGAAATGAAGAACACACTCGAAGGAATCACCAGTAGAGTAGATGAAGCAGAGGAGCGGATCAGCGATTTGGAAGATAAAATAGCAGAACTCACCCAGTTGGCACAGCAAAAAGACCAAAGAATAAAAAACAATGAAAATAGTTTAAGAGCCCTATGGGACAAGGTGAAGTGCACCTTTGAATCATATGGATACCAGAAGGAGAAGAGAAGAAGCAAGGGGTTGAAAATGTATTTGAAAAAATAATGACTGAAAACTTCCCTACCCTGGTGAAGGAAATCAACATACATGCCCAGGAAGTGCAGAGGGTTCCAAACAAGCTGAACCCAAACAGGTCCACACCAAGACACATCATAGTGAAAATGGCAAAGGTTAAAGACAGAGACAGAATCCTAGAGGCTGCAAGAGAAAGACAGCAGGTTACATACAAAGGAACTCATGTTAGACTAACAGCTGACTTGTCTACAGAAACTCTGCAGGCCAGAAGGGAGTGGCAGGATATATTCAAAGTGACACAAAATAAAGGCCTACAACCAAGATTGCTCTACCCAGCATGGCTATCACTTAAAATTGAAGGAGAAATAAAGAGCTTCTCAGAAAAGAATAAGCTTAAGGAATTCATTACCACCAAGCCAGCATTGCAAGAAATGTTAAAAGGGCTTTTTTAAGCAAAAGAAAGGGGTAAACAAGCTAATCCAGAGAGACAATTTAAGAAGACTGAAGTCACATCAAGCAGATATAAAGGAAGAACTGATGGTTGCTGGCTAGGAGGGAGTGGGGAAGAGGGAGAGGGGGAAGGTTTTGGACAGTGTATGTGGGACTGCAATGTTGCCGCAGGAATATGGGGGCAGTTCTGGGAATGTAATTGATAATGTTGTGAAGAGACTATTATGCTGCGAGAAATAAGTCAGTCGGAGAAGGACAGGTACCATGTGATCTCACTTGTGTGTGGAGTCTGAAGAGCTGAGTGAACAATCAAAGTAAACAGACTCGTAGATGTAGAGGAAAAACTGAGGGTTGCTAGTGGGGAGGGGGGTGGGAATGGAGGGGAAGTGGAAGGGATTAGACAGCATAAATAGACAACTACAATATTGCCACAGGGATATGAAACACAGTTCAGGGAATATAATAATGTTGTAAAAATTTTGTGGCGTGTCAGATAGTCACATGTCTTGTTAGGGAGACCACTTCATGGATGGAATAGAGGCTTGATCACTGCACTGTACACCTGAAGCTGATGTTGTATAGTATTGTATGCTAACTGCAATTGAATATGTGGATGGTCACGGGATGTGGAGTATACTGTGGAGGGGAGTCAGGAGAGTTGTGATCGATGTGTGTGATATGGGGGGGGAGTGGGGTGGCAAACTGGGGGAGGGGGGTTTTTACTTTGGGGGGTAAAGAGTATAACTGTTGCATTGTGTTGTACACCTGAAACTAATAAAAAAATAAATAAATAAAATAAATGAGTTAAAAGAGTTAGGTTAATTTCTTCAGATCTATATTCCAGTTCACTAATTATTATTTCAGCTTTGTATAATCTGCAACTTAACTCATTAATTCAGTTTTTGATTTAAATAATTATGGTTTTCATTTTAAATGTTTTATTTGAGTGTTTTCTAAATATATCTGATAATTTTTTTAATTTTTTTTTTGAGGGCAGTGTCACAGACCCTCACATGTGGGACCCGAACCCGGGCCGCTGGCTTCCCAAGCGAGCGCTTAACCACCACATTACTCGGCCGGCCCTGATAATTTTTAATAGTCTTTGTTATTTGCTCACTTCTGTAGCACATCTTATTAGTAACTCGAATTTTTTTTTTTTTTAAAGATTTTATTGGGGAATTGGGGGAGAGGAACAGCGTTCGGGAACTGGGGAAGGGGAACAGACAAGTTGCTGTCTCTTTGTTCTTCAGTCTACTTGCAGAGGACGTTGTTTCACTGGCCCATGTTGGTATCGTCATTGCGCTCTTCCCAGATAAGGCAGATCGGTCGCCGGCCTCTGGATGTCTCTCACCGCGGCTATTGGCAGCTCACACTGGCTGCCAGCCGTTTACGCTGGCTGACGGCCCCTCACTGTAGCCTATGGCAGCCCACTGCAGCAGGAGCTGCAGCCTACTCCATCACCGGGGCTCGCACAGGCCAGCTCCAGGTGGAGCTATTGTTAGCTGTAGAGGGCAGTGTCACTGGCCCTCATATGTGGGATCCGAACCGGGGCTGCTGGCGTCCCAAACCAGTTCTTAACCAATGCGCCACTCGGCCAGCTCTAACTCGAAAATTTTATACATAGTGATTTTATATTCTATGTATGAAAATCCTTGGTGGTCTAATCTGTTATTTGTGGTTTCTCTGGCTTTCAATTATGGTAGCTTATTTCTCTCTGTATTTTATAATTATATTGATTGTGAGCCTATGTTATTCTCACATATTGGGAACCCAGAAGGCTTAAATAGGGGACACTTTCATCCAAAGAGAATTTGTGTATTTTGGGGGGAGCCAGGATTTCGACAGGCGTGGGGCCACTGTAACCACCACCTAGGATACTTCTGAATGCAGACATGGCGGGTTCAGTACTCCAGTATTGCCACTAGTTCAAAAACAAACCGCTGTGCTATAAAGCTTATGTTGATGTTTGTCTTAGGTGTTTGTTCGCTGCTCTTGGCTCACTGCTTTAATTTTAGTTTTTTTCTTTTTCCAAATCAAGGAAAGCATCCCTCAGAGAGTTCTTTGGTTAGTTGGAGCCTCCAAAGGAAGTAAAGTCTGTTTTCCTGAGATCTGTTTTTTAGTTGGAAGGTCTTTCAGAGTATCTTGTTCACCCTAATGCTAGAAGCAGAAGTCTTAGGTTATTTGTCGTAGTCGTTGCATTTTAAATGGAAGTTGATGAAAAATTCTACTTTTTAAAAACTTTTCAATAATTTTCCTTTATATGTGAGAAAATTAAATTATGAATGTTTTGGCAAGATTTAAAGTTTGCCTGTGAGCTAATATATTTCACATTTAGATTTGTATAGTAAAAAGCATTATATTGTATGTATATTTGGTGTTGTTACTTGAATTTTTTGTTTTATTAAAGTTCATTGTGATGACAATTGTTCGTAAAGTGGCATAGATTTAAGGTGTACAATTCTGTAATACATCATCTATATATTATATTGTGTGTTCACCATGCAGAGTCAGGTCTTCTTCCATCACCATATATTTGATCCCATTTTCCCTCTTCTATATTGAATTTTTTGAAAACCACTGTATATTTGGATATGGCAGTCAATATTAACAAAATTGTTCCCATAATTTCCAAACTTTTTCCTTCTAAGCTCCATATGTGTGTGTGAGAGAGAGAGAGAGAGAGAGAGAGAGAGGCTACTGGGTCAGTAGAGTGTATGGTGTATGTGGAGGGCTGTAGATATGGGGAAAGGTGGCTGTGGTTGGTGGAGGTGGGAGTTGAGAACACAGTTGTTGATACTCTAGGAAGAAAAGGAGCAGCAATCTTGAGTTGAGTAGAAATTGTGCAACCTACTGTTCATTGAGCCTTGTTATTAGGCTCTGTGCTAATCGCTTGACCTCTATTATTTTAGCTAGTCCTCATAAGAACCCCATGGAGCCTGTGGTAATACTACCTCATTGTAAAGGTGAGGAAACCGAGGCACAGAGTCGTTCACTATCCCTGCTCCAGCTTGCATGGTCATTAAGTAGCAGAGCCAAGACTTTAGCCCAGACTTAGTGACTTCAAAGGCTGTGCTCCCTAACTTAGCACATTAGCTTGTGTGTAATCCTTGGCCCCCCATCTACGGGTTTCACATTCCTTTTCAGATTGATTAACATTGGAAATGAAATAATTAATACATTAGTATTTTCCAATAAATGTCTTTTAATGTTTATTTGAAAATAAGAATTTTTCTTTCTGTATTTAGGAAAGTGCTATGAACAAATAGATTATTAATATTTTTGATATCTAACATCAGATAGGAAAAATAGCTGTGCTGGCATAGTCAGTTGTGAGCAAAGATCATATATTTTGCAGATTGCATGGTATAATACTTTAGTCTATTCAAAATTTCTGGAAAAATAATTTTATATACTTAAATATATTTTATTTAGAAATTACAACATAAGCCCTCCTATTTTCTTTTTTCTTTTTTCTTTTTTTTTTTAACTGAGCCATCCTGCTACCTATTGGCAGCTCAACAGCAACTCAGCTCGGGCTGGGCATCGAACTACTGTTGCTCAGAGCTCAGCTCACACTCTTGAGCAAGCTCTTAACCAGTTGAACCACTCGGCCGGTCCCCTCCTATTTTCTTTTTACTCAGAAACATATTTACAAAAATATTCACAAATTAATTTCTCAAATCAATGACATTGAAGTATGTTACAGCTTTTGAGGATGCAATCTAGTCATATTAAATTATTACTTAAATATTAAAACTTAGGTTTTTATTTTCTTTACTTATCAGTTAATAAAATAATAATTTTAATTAATTGAATTTATTAATAATATAGAATACTAAATGAATTTGATTAATTATTATTTATTTTAAAAGCAATGCAATACTTTAAAAGGCTGGGCATTTCACAACACTTTTCAAGATTTTATAGTAAAAGCAACTCCAAATGTTCTTCAATTATATTTAATTGTTTGCTGCCAAAGTTGTTGAGGAAACCAACATTGTATTTAAAAGTTTTAATGCTTTTTGGGCTTTGTGTTTTTCTTTTGACTTGGAGACAGTTGTTACAAAAGAGATCTGATAACAATAGGTTGGTGCAGAGGCATATAATAATCTCTTGGGATTCTTTTCTGGAGGTCTGTGAGGTGGTATCTGGTGCAATAAGTTGACAGTGAACTCCATGCCAGGAAACACTAGCACATGCTTACTTTCTTTTAAGCTATTTTAAAGAATGTGCTTATTGTTTACTTGACTTTTGAAAATACAGTTTATGGAATGAAGAATACTTGAGGGATGCTGTATGAAGATATTCACTGATATTTTATGAAAGGTTTGAAAGTTTAGGGTTTGATTCTATTTCTTCTTAAGCCTAGAGTTTAAAAGTATTTGAGAACTAAACAAAAGTCTCTACAGGGACCTTGCAGTTTGTCGGTTTACCGATAACATTTTGAAAAATCCTATTACTATTAAGCACTGCAGTTTGTCATTAGATTTCAATAGCCCTTTTTTTCTTTCTCTTTGACACTTTGTAAGTAACAGATCTGTACAATTGGAACACAACACTTTACTGTGGCTTAATATTAATGGTCTTTCTTAGCACAGCCAAATAACATTTAAAACAAGGCTTTGAAGAATGTTAACAGGAAGATCAGCCTTTTCAGTCATGCAGGGAAATGCTTTTGAAGTGACATTAACTTTCAAATAAAATTCTATTGGGAAACTTTAAAATGGCTCTTTTTTTCTTTTTTCTTTTTATTCGGGAAAAGACTTCCAAGCTGATTTTTTACTTTCTTTAGGTGCACTCATGCTTTTAGCTTGTTCCATATAAGTCAAAATAACTTGGTATTTTATGAGCTTTTTTTTTTTTTAGCTGAGCCATTCTGCCACCTGTTGGCAGCTCAGCGGCAGCTCAGCTTGGGCTGGGCATTGAACTGTTGTTGCTCAGAGCTCAGCTTGCACTACTTGAGCGAGCTCTTAGCCAACTGCGCCACTCAGTTGGCCCCATAACTTAGTATTTTAGAGCCTTAAAGTTTAATATTAAGTTTTAAATACTTCTCTTCCTGAAAACTGTGCTGGACATTTCTATTACTCTTAGCATTATATGCCTTGGCTCGGTGTCTTAAAGAGACTTTCATAAAGTCACTATTTGTCTAATCCATTTTAATATCTTGTACCTGTGGATTTCATATTTGAGTGCAATTCAATTCAAATTAAAGTTTATTTTGAAAAATTCTCTTTATTTTTAGAGAAGTTTGTTGTTCATAGTTAATTTTCTTAAAGTAATTTTGAGTTGTCAGATTAATTAAACCAAATATATTATTGAAAAAATTTTTCTCTGCATCTTTTCTTTTACACGTAGGACTGAAGAAAGTTAACATCAAGGTTAACTTGCTATTTATTAGCTTGCTATTTCTTCAGGAATCCCATTTGGCTTTCTTTTTCTAGAACTTCAGTCAACATCCCAGTGGGTGGTACACTCATCTAATGTTGCTTTCTTACTGGTAGAACTTGCTAATATTGCATTTATACTACTTGACTTAAAACAACAATGACTTTTATTTATGATTTGTCGGATGATTCTCCTCCATGGGTACTGGCTAGGGTTCCTCATGTGGTTTTATTCAATTGGTGGATGGCCTAGCTTGCGGCATCCAAGAAGGCCTCTGTCACGTATCTGGGGCCTCAGTTTCGGCTACTGGTTGGGTGACTATGTCATCTTCCATGTGGCCTCTCTGTTCCAGTAGTGTCTACTGAGTGCTAGGCTTCTAATGGGCACAGTATCACTTTTACCACATCTATTCATCAAAGCAAGTCACTCAGTTTCTAGATCCTGACTGTTGAGACGAACAGCAAGTGGAATTCTAGTGTATTCTAGATACAAGTCCCTCATTAGATCTGTGATTTGCAATTTTTTTTTGGGGGGGCAGGTAATGGTTTTTTAGATATGACAGTGAAAGCACATTCAATGAAAGAAAATATTAAATAAAGTGGACTTCATCAAGTTTAAAAATTTTTGTGCATCAATGTCACTATAAAGAGAGTGTAAAAGCAGGATGGGAGAAAATATTTGCAAATCATACATATCATAAAGAACTTTTAAGATTATATAAGGAATGCTTACAAATTAACAACAAAAGCACAAACAATCCAATTAAGTAATGGGCAAAGGACTTGGATAGACATTCTCCAAAGATGATATGCAAATAGCCAATAAGCACATGAGAATATGCTCAGCATCATTAGTCAGTAGGGAAACGCTAATCTAAAGCACAATGAGATACCACTTCACACACCCATAACAAGTTTGGCAAGGATATGGAGAAATTGGAACCCTTATACATTACCGGTGCAAATGCAAAATGGTGCAGCTGCTGTGAAAAACAGTTTGGTAGTTCCTCAAAATGTTAAAAATAGAATTACTGGAAGATCCAACAAATCCACTTCTAGATAGATACCCAAAACAATTGAAAACAGGTGTAGAAACAAAAACTTTTGCACAAATGTTCATAGTAGTACTGTTTACAACAGCCAAAAGTTGGAAACAACCCAAATGTCCATCATCAACTGATTAATGGATAAACAAAATATGGTACATCCACTGAATAGCATGTTATTCAGTCATAAGTATTGGTACATGCTACCACATGGATAAACCTTAAAACCATTATGCTAAGTAAAAGACACAAAAGACCACATATTGCACAGTTCCATTTATATGAAATATCCAGAATTGGCAAAAATGTACACAGAAAGCAGGTCAGTGATTTCCAGAGACTGGGGAGAAGGGAGAAATGGGGAGTGACTGCTTAGGAGGTACAAGGTTGCCTTTTGTGTTAATGGAAATATTTTCTTTCTTTTTTTTTTTTGTATTGTTTTTTTTTTTTTAAATTTATTTTTTAAATTAGTTTCAGGTGTACAACACAGTGCAATAGTTATACATTTTACCCCTCAAAGTGACAACCCCCCACCCCCAATACACCACCCCACTCCCCCCCATATCATATATATCTATTACTCTTCCTCTGACTCTCTTCCACAGTATAATCCACATCCCGTGACTATCTATATATATTTAATTACAGTAGGTATACCCCTCCGCTTTAGTAATACAGTGCAGTGATCAAATCTCTAACTCCATCCATGAAATGGTCTCCCTAACAAGACCTATGATCATCTGACATTCCACAGAATATTTACAACATTATTAATTATATTCCCCAAACTGTTTTTCCTATCCCAGTAGCAATATTGTAGTTGCCTATTTTTGCTGTCTAATCCCTTCCCCTTCTCCCTCATCCCCATTCCTCTCCCAATTAGCAACCCTGATTTTTCCTCTATATCTATGAGACAGTTTCTGTTTACTTTGCTCATTCATACAGTTTTTCAGATTCCACATATGAGTGAGATCATATGGTATTTGTCCTTCTCTGACTGACTTATTTCACTCAACATTATAGTCTCTAGGTCCATCCATATCATTGCAAATGGCACGATTTCATTCTTCTTTATAGCGGAGTAATACTCCATTGTATAAATATACCACAGTTTCTTAATCCAGTCATCTACTGATGGGCATTTTGGTTGTTTCCAAGTCTTAGCTATTGTAAATTGTGCTGCTATGAACATAGGGGTGCATAACTTTTTTGAATAAGTGTCTTGGTTTTTTCAGGATAAATACCTAGGAGTGGAATTGCTGGGTCAAACGGTAGCTCTATTTCCAGTTCTTTGAGATACCTCCATACTGACTTCCATAGTGGCTGCACCAATCTGCAGTCCCACCAACAGTGCAGCAGGGTCCCCTTTTCCCCACAGCCCCGCCAGCACTTGTTGTTTGTTGATTTGTTGATGATAGCCATTCTGACTGGGGTGAGGTGGTATCTCATGGTGGTTTTTATTTGCATTTCCCTAATGACCAGTGAGGTTGAACTTTTTTTCATATGCCTGTTGGCCATCTGTATGTCCTCTTTAGAGAAATGTCTCTTCATATCTTCTGCCCATTTTTTAATTGGGTTGTTTGTTTTTTGGTGTTGAGTTTCATGAGTGTTTTATAAATTTTGGATATTAACCCCTTATCAGATATATCGTTGGCAAATATATTCTCCCATTCAGTAGGCTTCCTTTTTGTTTTATTAATGGTTTCCTTTGTTGTGAAAAAACTTTTAAGTCTGATATAATCCCATATGTTCATTTTTTCTTTTACTTCCCTTGCCTGTAGGGATGTATCAGTAAAAATATTGCTCCGGGTAATGTCTGCAAATGTACTCCCTATATTTTCATTTAGGATTTTTATGGTTTCAGGTCTTACATTTAAGTCTTTAATCCATTTTGAATTTGTTCTTGTATAAGGCATAAGGAGATGATCCAGTTTCATTTTTTTGCATGTGTCAGTCCAATTTTCCCAGCACCATTTATTGAATAGACTATCTTTACTCCAGTGTAAATTCTTGCTTCCCTTGTCATAGATTAACTGTCCGTAAATGCTTGGATTTATTTCTGGGCTCTCTGTTCTGTTCCACTGATCGATGTGCCTGTTTTTATGCCAATACCAAACTGTCTTGATTACTGTGGCCTTGTAGTAGGTTTTGATGTCTGGTAGCGTGATCCCCCTGACTTTGTTTTTATTTCTCAGAATTGCCGAGGCTATTCTGGGTCCTTTATGATTCCATATAAATTTTAGGATTATATTTTCTATTTCTTTGAAAAATGCCCTTGGTAGTTTGATAGGAATTGCATTGAATCTATATATTGCTTTAGGCAGTATGGACATTTTAACTATATTAATTCTTCCTATCCATGAGCATGGTAGTTGTTTCCATTTATTTGTATCTTCTATGATTTCTTTCTTCAGTGTCTTATAATTTTCTGAGTACAGATCTTTCACTTCTTTGGTTAAATTTATTCCTAGGTATTTTATAGTTCTTGACGCAATTGTAAATGGGACAGTTTTCTTAATTTCTCTTTCCATTAGTTTATTATTGGTGTATGCAAATGCCACTAATTTCTGAACATTGATTTTATATCCTGCTACTTTACTGAATTCGTCTATCAGTTCCAATAGTTTTTTGATGGAGTCTTTGGGGTTCTCTATATACAGTATCATGTCATCTGCATATAATGACAATTTTACTTCTTCCTTGCCAATTTGGATGCCTTTTATTTCTTTTTGTTGTCTGATTGCTGTGGCTAGAACTACCAGCACTATGTTGAATAAAAGAGGAGAAAGTGGACAGCCTTGTCTTGTTCCTGATCTTAAGGGGAATGGTTTTAGCTTTTCCCCATTGAGTATGATGTTAGCTGTAGGTTTATCATATATGGCTTTTATTATGTTGAGATATGATCCCTGTATTCCCACTTTGCTAAGGGTTTTTAGCATAAATGGCTGTTGGATTTTGTCAAATGCTTTTTCTGCATCTATTGAAATGACCATGTGATCTTTATCCTTCATTTTGTTGATGTGGTGTATCACATTATTGATTTACAGATGTTGAACCAGCCTTGCGCACTAGGGATGAATCCCACTTGATCATGATGTATGATCTGCTTAATATATTGCTGAATTCTGTTTGCTAATATTTTATTGAGAATTTTTGCATCTATATTCATCAGGGAGATTGGCCTGTAGTTTTCCTTTTTTGTGATGTCTTTATCTGGTTTTGGAATCAGGGTGATAGAGGCTTCATAAAAAGAGTTTGGTAGCCTTCCCTCCTTCTGGATTTTTTGGAATAGTTTGAGAAGAATAGGTGATAGTTCTTTTTTGAATGTTTGATAAAATTCACTTGTGAAGCCATCTGGTCCAGGGCTTTTGTTTTTTGGGAGCTTGTCAATAACTGATTCAATTTCCTTGGTAGTAATCAGGGTATTTAGATTTTCTGTTTCTTCTTGCGTTAGATTTGGAAGGTTGTATGCTTCTAGAAAATTATCCATTTCTTCCAGATTGTCAAATTTGTTGGCATATAGTTGCTCATAGTAATTTCTTAGAATTTTTTGTATTTCTGTGATGTCTGTAGTCATTTCCCCTCTTTCATTCCTGATTTTGCTAATTTGAGTCCTCTCTCTTTTTTTTTTTTTGATGAGCCTGGCTAGAGGTTTGTCAATTTTGTTTATCTTCTCAAGAAACCAGCTCTTGGTTTCATTGATCTTTTGAATTGTTTTTCTGTTCTCTATATTGTTTATTTCTGCTCTGGTCTTTATTATCTCCTTTCTTGTACTCCCCTTGGGCCTCTTTTGCTGTTCTTTTTCCAGTTCCCTTAGGTGTAAGGATAACCTGTTGATTTGAGATTTTTCTTCCTTCTTTAAGTAGGCTTGCACTGCTATAAACTTCCCTCTTAGGACTGCTTTCGCAGCATCCCAGAGATTTTGGGTCGTGGTGTTTTCATTATCTTTTGTCTCGAGGTATCTTTTGATTTCCTCCTTGATTTCATTTGTGACCCACTCACTATTTAATAGCATATTGTTTAGCCTGCATTTATTTGTCAGCTTCCCGGATTTCTTCTTATAATTGATTTCTAGTTTCATAGCATTATGATCAGAGAATACAGTTGAAATGATTTCAGTCTTCTTAAATTTATTGAGACTTGTTTTGTGGCCTAACATGTGGTCTATCTTAGAAAATGTTCCATGTGCACTTGAAAAGAACGTATATTCTGTAGCTTTGGGATGAAATGCTCTGAAAATGTCTGTTAAATCCAGCTGGTCTAATGTGTCATTTAAGGTCGCTGTTTCTACATTGATTTTCTGTCTGGAGGATCTGTCCATTAGTGACAGCGGGGTATTGAAGTCCCCTACTATGATAGTGTTACTGTTGATCTCTGTCTTTATGTCTGACAATATCTGTTTTATATATTTAGGGGCTCCTATGTTAGGTGCATAGATGTTTACTAGAGTTATGTCCTCTTGTTGGATCGATCCCTTCATTACTATGAAGTGTCCTTCTTTGTCCTTTGTTATATTCTTCAATTTAAAGTCCATTTTATCTGATATAAGTATCGCTACTCCAGCTTTTTTCTCAGTACCATTTGCATGAAATATTTTACTCCATCCCTTTACTTTCAGCCTGTATGAGTCTTTGGATCTGAGGTGAGTCTCTTGTATACAGCATATGCTGGGGTCTTGCTTTCTTACCCATTCAGCCACCCTATGTCTTTTTATTGAAGCATTTAATCCATTTACATTTAATGTTATTATTGATAGGTGTGTATTTATTGCCATTTTCTTATTTGTGTTCGTAGGCTTTCATAGGTTGTTTTTCTCTTCTACTTAAAGAAGCCCTTTTAGCATTTCCTGCAAAGCTGGCTTGGTGGTAAGGAATTCCCTTAACTTATTTTTTTCTGCAAAGCTCCTTATCTCGCCTTCGATTTTAAATGATAACCTTGCTGGATACAGCAATCTTGGTTGTAGGCCTTTATTTTTCATCACTTTGAAAACCTCCTGCCACTCCTTTCTGGCCTGCAAAGTTTCTGTAGAAAAGTCAGCTGATAATCTTATGGGGGTACCCTTGTAAGTAACTTGCTGCCTTTCCCTTGCTGCTTTAAGGATTCTGTCTTTGTCCTTAACCCTTGCCATTTTCACTATAATGTGTCTTGGAGTGGGCCTGTTTGGAATCATCCTGGTTGGAACTCTCTGCACTTCCTGAGCTTGTATTTCGATGTCCTTTGCCAGGTTAGGGAAGTTTTCAGACATTATTACTTCAAATATATTCTCAATCCCTTGCTCCCTCTCTTCTCCTTCTGGTACTCCAATGACCCTTAGGTTATTGCGTTTGATGTTGTCCCCCAGCTCTCTTAAACTATTTTCCATGTTTTTCATTCTTTTTTCTTTTTGTTGTTCCTCATGGGTGATCTCTGCTATTTTGTCTTCTAAGTCACCGATTCGATTTTCTGCTTCATCCAATCTGCTAGTCATTCCATCAAGTTTGTTATTTAATTCAGTAATTGTATTCTTAAGTTCTAGCTGGTTGCTTTTCATGATTTCTCTATCCTTCTTTATATTTTCATTAATTTCCTTGAACATTCTAATAATCAGTGTTCTGAACTCTGTCTCCGATAGGTTGGTTACCTCTATTTCCTCTATTTCCACTGATTCAGGAAGTTTCTTCTGTCCTTTTATTTGTGTTGTGTTTCTTTGTCTCCCCATTCTGGCTTACTCTTTGTGTTTGCTTCAATATAACAGATAGATCCCCCAGATTTCTCAGTCTTTTCTGGGTAAACTTATATGGTATGTGTCCTTTATATTTGAATTAGTCAGTCTCCCTATTCTCCTGTGCTTGTATCTGAGGTGTTGCTTGTGTCGTGCGTCCTCACTTGTTGAAGTTTTAGTTTTGATTACTTTTGGTTTGTCAGTAGGTGGGATTGACTCCCAGATTGATTAGCTGTGAGAATCAGCAGCGTCTGCAGTTTATGAGCTGCTGTGAGAGGATTGACCCCTCTGATGAAACTTGGACCCTATGGGTCCTAGTACCTGTAGCAACTTCCTTTTGGGTGTGACTCTTGTATGTCAAACCCAGAAATGCTCTGGTTTTATCTAAAGTTGGCCTCCGGGTATGATGATTCTTGTGTCTGTTTGTTTGGACCCACTGCTGCAGAGTGATTTTAGAGCATAACAGATCAACAAGAACAACCTCCGCAGCCACCAAAGGAAACCAAATGCTCGCACAAGTAAAAAAAACCAACCATCAAACTACAGTCAACTTGTACAGAAATATCAATCATACTAATGAAGAAAACAAACAGAAACAAAACAAAAACCACACACTTAATAATAACAGAAGAGGAAACAAAATAAAATACAATATCCTAAAATTAAAAATAGAATAAACATGAGAAACCGATTAGCTATACCTAAAAAATAAAAAATAAAAATAAAGTAAAATAATAATAAAAAAGTAAGAAAAAATTTAAAAAAAAAAAATTTGCAGAAAAAAGGAAAAGAGGAAAAGTATAGCAGTGAGAAGAATGAATAAAATAAGAGAGAAAGTGAGGGTGGGGAAAAAAGAAAAAGAAAAGAAAGAAAAAGAAAAAGAAAAAAAAATATATATATATATATTTGTCTACACACCCATATATATGGACATATATTCACCTATATACACCTATATATATGCCTATATTAAAAACTACAATATGATTAGAATGAAATAGAAATAAAAACCAAAAACAACCAAGATAAGCAGCCAATAAAGGGAAAACAAAACAGAATAAAACCAAACAAACCAAAAATACCCGTGCCGGTCTAGGCTAAAGTCCACCAAGCTCTCTTCAGTTTGTCTGCTGTACAAAAATTCCTGTGCGTCTTGTGGGAACAGTAGGCCACCTGATGCCTAGCGTGATCCTGGCACTGCAGGTTTGCTGTACTTGCGTGTGGTTGTGACGTGTGATTGGTGGTTTTCACAAAGTCACTGCCTTTTTGCTTTTGCCTGTCCCAAGGCAGGCTGCACCCCCACAGGCTCAATGAGTGTCTCTGGGCACCCTTTCAGTTGACAGCTGTGGAGAATTAAAGAATTCCTCACTACCAAAAGCCTGCTGCTAAGAATCTATTAATTAGTGCCTCAGCAGGTGAACCTGCCCTGCCTCCCAAGCCTTGCCTAAAGGTGGGGGCGGGGTTTGTAGTCTCACTCTGCAGCCTTTACTGGGTGGAAATTCTCAACCCCCTGCAGGTAAGGATTCTTCCTAGACTGCCCCTATTGCTCCATTCAGGAGTCAGTTTAAGACTGACTTGGCGGGGGCCAAAGTTTGTGGGAGTGGGTGGGTTATTGGTTTTTTTTACTTTCTGTTCAAGTGTAGAAAAAGGAAAAAAAAATTAAAAACATAAAAATAAACAAAGCCACAGTTCCAACACTGTTTTAAGCTAAGGCCTTTGCCTCTTATGCTCCAGCGGAGTTCTTGCTGCTCTCCCAAAGGGTCTGCCGGGATTTAGGGAATTGCGCGCACCCTACCGTGTGGCCAAGATCCCCGCTCCGCGTCTCGCGTCTCTTGGGGACCTGCGTCTCAGCCCGGCGCGCTGCTTGTCCGAGTGAGTCTTCTTTTTCCGCTGCTCCCGGGTTTCAGGCTTCTGCCTCGGAGCCGGCACGCGCCCACGCGGATCTCCTGCTGCTCTCCCAAAGAGACTGCCGGGGCTTAAGGGACTGCACGCCCCCTGCCCTGAGGCTCCGATCCCCACTCCGTATCTCCGGGACCTGTGACTCCGGCTGGCGCGCTGCGTCTCCGCAGGCGAGTCCTCTGTTTCCCCTGCTCCCGGGTTTAAGGCTTCTGCCTTGGAGCCGGCGCGCGCCCGCGCCTTTCTCCTGCTGCGCTCCTGGAGGGACTGCCGCCGGGGTTTAGGGGACTGCGCGCACCTTTCCACGCGGCTCCGATCCCCGCTCCGTCTCTCGGGGACCTGCGTCTCCGCCCAGCGCGTGCTGCTTCTCTGCGCGTGAGTCCTCTTTTTCCCCTGCTCCTGGGTTTCAGGCTTCTGCGCTCCGCGGGACCCGGTGGGCACAGAGACTGATCCCTGAACCAGGCGGGTGCATGGATTGATCTTGCCCTGTCGCTGCGGGGCTCTGCACCCTGCTTCCTGGGGACCCGGCGAGCCGCGGGTGCAGCTCCTACCTCTGCACAGTCGTCTCCTCTCTCTCCTCCCTCACTTGCCGGGCCTGAGGCTTCTGCCTCAGACTGCAAACCAACGCGCTCTTGCTGAACTCTAGGTGGGCCGCGGGCCGCAGGGAGCGAGCCGGGGGAACACTCACTGTGACTCAGCAGCCGCGGGTGCGGGCTGCACCTCACGCGTCTCGTCTCGCCGCCTTCCCCTACTCGCCCGGCCTGCCCACCTTCCAGCAATCCTTGTGTGGAACTCTTAGTTGCTCTGTGTGATGAGTAGATGTCTCTTTGAAGCGTATTAGAAGGTCAAATTGTGGATATTTCCAGGGGAGGTTTCATGCAGCCCTCCTCACAGCCGCCATCTTGCCCCTCCCTTAATGGAAATATTTTCAAATTAGAAGTGGTAATGGTTGTCAAATATTATGATATTACTGAATGTCACTAAGTTGCACACTTTGGATGATAAGTGGAACAGAATTGAGTGACCCCAGTTGCCCCAGTCAAAGCAATCTTTGATTTAAGAATCATCAGCCAACCATTCAACCCCCTCAAACATGAGAGTGCTCTGCCAGACCCATAGTATGATTTCACCTGCCCCTGGCTGACTCCAAGTGTGTCAGCAATAAATGCCTATAACTTTATGCTTCTGAAATTTTTTTTATTTGTTTTACAGTATTGTAGCAATTTGACTGATATAGTAGCTAATGTTGTAATGAAAAGAAATAACATGTCTTTGAGAAATGGGCTGATTTGAATACGGGGCAAAGAAGGTAACAGGTAAACCTTGGACATCTCATATCAGACAGCAAGGAATCTTTCAAGGAATAAAGAGATCTTAAAAGAACATAAAGTTCTGGAGATGGGTAGTGGTGATGGTTGCACATCAATGTGAATGTACTTAATTCCACTTAATTGTACACTTAAACATGGTTAAAATGGTAAATTTTATGTATATTTTACCACAATTAATGGAAAAAAAAAAGGACCCAGCAGCCTGGCTGAAGGGATTCCCCCTAACCAAAATTCGTTTATCACTAATTGAGTGGCTAATAAACTAACATAAAATCTCAATCTTAAAGTATGCATAACATAGGAGATCCTGGATTAGATCTTTGTTTAGTGAAGTCAGCTATAAATGTTATTTTTGGGGACAACTGGGGAATTTTGAGGAAGAAAGGATATCATATCTGGTAGAGATTGCTAATTGTTTTCCAGTAGTTTCTCTCCTTTTGCTGTATTTAGAAATAGAACTCCCAGAGTTTTAGATGCAATCAGACTACCCAACTAGAAACATTTTCCAGTCTTCTTGTGGTTTAGGATTATATGTCATTGATCCCTGATCAACGGGACGTGAGCAAAAATGATGTATGTGCTATGAGTTGAGGCCCCGGCTACTACATAAGAGAGATTTCTATCTTGTTGGAATCACTTGTTTGGGGGTTTCTGTGCAGCCTCAGTTTAACCTATT
This sequence comes from Aselliscus stoliczkanus, assembly GCA_033961575.1. Lineage (NCBI taxonomy): Eukaryota > Metazoa > Chordata > Mammalia > Chiroptera > Hipposideridae > Aselliscus > Aselliscus stoliczkanus. The sequence continues at coordinate 71,884,662 of CM066732.1, read as the reverse complement.
TCCTAACTAAAATGCAGACCTTGTTTGACATCCAGGCTATTAAGGCATGTATACTACATATACCCAGATGTAATATGAATAAGATAACTCAGAAATAATAAAAAGACAAAGTAACAGTAAAGGAGAGCTAAAGAGAAATAATAACAAGTTTTTATTTTAAGACATTCAAGACTTTACAATGCTAGAGGAACTGTGTGTTAAAATATTTTTTTGTAGGTGTTAAAAGAAATAAACCAGTTTACAAGGAGAGAGAGACTTCTTTATGATCCTGAGTTCAGAGAATAATTTATTATGAGGACTTATAGTAGTTGTTGAAATGTCTACCTCAAAAATGTCTATATCAAAATTATATCTTTAATACAATTTTATAAAAATAAATTTTACATAAAACATTTATCATATCACCTTTTGATTAATTTGGAGAGTACAAAGTTAAACCTTAGTTGTGTAAATGTTGTTTTACAGAATACTTTCCCAGTATATAGCTTTTTGATGAATTGGCCTAATACAGGATAACACAAGCTGATAGAACCACCAGGAAGAGGTTAAATATCATAGATCAGTGTTTCAAACCAGGTTCTGTAGATGGCAGGGCAGAGGAGGGACTCCACAAGTGTTCGATTTGAATTGGTTTAAATATTTTTTTCAAAATGTTTTAACCACTGTTAAAAAAACAACTTATAAAATATTTTCCTGCCATCTTATTTAGTGACAAGAAATTTGAGGTTGCAGAGTCTATTACAAAACTGCTACCATTTGAGATTAATTTCCTTGTGATTTAGGATTGTCTCAATATTGTGCGACCAAAACAAAATACAAAAACAAATTGGATGCTGAGGCTGGTGTAGCTATATCTGACAACTATAACCATTAATTTAAAATCTTTCGGGTTCAACAGAACAACTTCATTTTCTAGAAATTTGAATTAAACTAAATTTATACAAATAAAACAACTATTTTGTATATTAGGGTTGAGTGTAGAATTTTCTTTGACAGGGGGTTTCATTGCTAAAATAATATTTGAAGTCCACTTACTTAGATTTGCCCCGTAGAATATCAATTATCTCAACTGGGCTTTGGACAGGAACCATCAGACAGATAATTCCCCACTGAGTTGGATAGTCAGTGTCTGACAGGCAGCTCTCTCTGCTGTTGACTGAAGAAGGTCAATATGTTCTAGAACCAGGAGCATAGACACTGAAGATGCTGAGAGGAGCCTATTTTGTGTTCCAGGGTTAGTTGGGGGCCACCCAATCGTGTCAGAACTTGGGCACAGGAGGCAGGACACGGCTTTTCCTGAACATTAGCTCTGAATCTATTCAATTGCTAAACTGAGCCTTGGCTTAAGGCTGAGACTTTTGTGTCTTAATGGTTGACTATTTTTTTTTTTTGATATTAGTTCTTCATCAGAGCTGTTGTTTGCAAAAATCTTCTCCTATTCGATTGGTTGCCTCTTTATTTTGTCGATGGTTTCTTTTGCTGTGCAGAAACTTTTTAGTTTGATATAGTCCCATTCATTTATTTTAGCTTTTAGTTCCCTTGTGGTCAAATTCATGAAATCCTCTTTGAACCCAAGGTCCATAAGTTTAGCACCTGTGCTTCCTTCTATGCAATTTATTGTTTCAGGTCTTATGTTTAGGCCTTTGGTCCATTTTGAGTTAATTTTGGTACACGGTGACAGATAGTGGTCTGGTTTCATTCTTTTGCATGTAGCTTTCCAACTCCATTTGCAACAACATGGATGGATTTTGAGATTATTATGCTGAGTGAAATAAGTCAGACAGAAAAAGTCAAGAACCATATGATTTCACTGATGTGTGGGATATAAAACTGAAAACAACAAAGGAACAAGACAAACCAACAAAAACCCAAAAACTCATAGACATAGACAACAGTTCAGTGGTTACCAGAGGGTAAGGGGGGAGGGGTGGGAGGTGTTAGAAGAGGGTAAATGGGATCAAATATATTGTGATGGAAGGAGAACTGACTCTGGGTGGTGAACACACAATGTGATATATAGATGATGTATTACAAAATTGTACACCTGAAACCTATGTAACTTTACTAACCATTTTCACCCCAATAAACTTTAATTTAAAAAAAGTAACTTTTTTTTGGGTGGGGCTGCATCTAGATGATTTTTCCTTTAAAAGTATGTCTGCAGATCAGCAGCATTACCATTACCTGAGAGATGGTTAGAAATGTGAGTTTCAGGTATCACCTCAGATCTCTTGAATCTGAATCTACTTTTAAAACCATCCCTGGGTGACTCATAAGCATATTACATTTTGGGAACCACTGCATTAGATGTTAGTAGCAAAAGGAAGTCTGAGGTAATTAATTGAATTAACTGGTTGAATAGAGATTTCAAAATATTGGGCTGTCCGAAAAGTCATGACGCATTTTTCAATGAAAAACATAAGAAAAAATACATCATGACTTCCGACAACCCAATATTATCCACCTGGATGACGCAATTCACAATTTTGGTTTTATTATCGATGTTTAAATATTTTTCTGTCAATAGTTAATAGTATAAGCTGCTTTTATAAAAGCATCACTACTACAAAACAAATATTGCAATTATTAGAAGATACCATCTTCAATTTTCCCTGGCTGCCATGAGCCTATCATTCAGTACTTAAAAATCTTTCTGGTTTTTAATTTGCTTTCAATTTTCTTTTTTCTCTAATTTTAATTTGTCATCCAGGTGCTAATTTTTATAGAAACTTTGGATCTTCAAAAGGTCTTTGATGAATCTTCTTGTGACATGAAAAGGAAATAGAAATATGGAATGGCTTTAGAAACATACAGAAACTACTAAAAGTTTTGCTTATACTTTTGACAATATGCCAGATCTACTCCAAAAGCTTTCATTAACTACAAGCCAAGTTGACAAAGTTGAAGGAGGTGACAGTTTTCAAAAAGAGTGCATTAAAAAAAAATTCACACACATTTTTTTGTCTATAAATTATAATTTAAAAAATGAAGTTTTGGAAATCTTAGGTTTAGTTTTAAGCTTCTTTTTTTTCTAGCTGATACTAGAGATGGCATTTCTGGAATCTTTGTTTTTCTGCATCCAAGAACATAATCTATTATAGAATTTAGTTGTTGGAAGTTTCAAAATTTCAGCTGGGCTTGGTGTACCTTGTTCTGAATTGTGTGTGGAATTGGAATATCAGGCAGTATTCTTGCCTGTTGTGTTAACTGTCATGACACATCTTTTATGATGTTCAATTTATTAGTAATTTTGAATGATTAATCACTTATATCTCACATCATTGAAACAGAAAGTTTTCAAAAACACTTTAACATGCATTATTTTATTGAGTTTTAACTGTAACTCTGTGTAGCAGCTTTTATTATCTCCATGATAGAAATAAAAAATCTGACCGAGGGTGATTAATTATATGATCCCAGAGGGTGAAGAGCAGAGGCTCGAATCCAGGTTATCTGGTTTCTAATTCAATGCTTTCTCCATCACACATTTTCCCTTCCCTTCCTGTTGATTTTGTTTATCTGAGAATTTCCTTAAATACCATGTTATCCAGCATATAGGAGTCAACTGTGTATAATTCAAAGTTGACCTTTTACTCTAAACTGTATCTATTTCTGCTCTAATGCTAACCAAGAAGAAAACTTTCTAGGTTTAAAGTTTTATCTCCCAATTCAATTATAATTTGCCCTTCAATTTAATAATTCTAAGATCTTAAAGCAGAAAATGTAACCCTTTATGACTTTTTTAATGGATTCCTACTTGAAGAAGAATGAGGTACACTTATTTCAGATTTATTATCATTTTAAACAAGTTTTCCCCCTAGTTACAGGAAAATTCAGAAAAATAGATAATAAATAATGGCTATTTGTAGCACTTGAAAGACTTTATTAATAAGTAATGTCAAACCACGTACTGCTTTCCCTCAGAGTTATTAGTCATCAACACTTTATGGATTTGTTTGTTATGTTGCTTCTAAAATGTGGATAGGATTCTTATATTCGGGGAAATGTTCTTTTGTTTTTTTGTTGAGTCTATTTTGAGGATAAACTCAGTTTAGGTATCATTTTCATGTTAGACTTGAGCTTTGGAATTTATATTTATCATTAAATAATCATCTCTATGGTTTCAAACTGCCCTTTTGTTTTTTAGTATTGCTCATTTCATTTCTTTTTATTACAAACTTAAGCCTGTACTCTTTAGTATGTAGGCTAATTGTTTATCATAAATTGATTTTGGTTGTTCAACTATGATATTTGTGTGTAGTTCAAGAAAATATATGGACTGTTTCTTAGGGTCTAATACATTTTCATTCCCCTGGGATATTAACTAATTTTATAGTTTTTATTAGTTCTAAAATAAATGGTTTCCACATTTACCATATTTTCAGCCTAGACTTTGCATCTTCCCTGTTTGCCTTCAGGATATTTTCAGTTAAATATCCTCCTCTCAACTGAGATTTTGTAGATTAGAAATAGAGTTCGTCTTCCTAACTAAATAGGTACCCCTTTCTAACTGCCCAGAGTCACCATTTTAATAGGGTCTCAGACTTCTACTTTACTGTGAATAAGTGCTGCTTCTTTGCATCCTTCATTCAATTAGTTGCCACTCATATAGACTGAAAATTCATATATTAAAGTCCCAATCCTCAGTGTGATGGTATTCAGACATGGGGCCTTTGGAAGTTACTTAAATCATGAAGCTAGAGCCCTGATGAATGGGATTAGTGCCTTTATAAGAAGAGACACCAGAGATAATCTTTCAGCCTGTGGAATATAGCAAGAAGATGGCTGCCTATAAGTCAGGAAGTGGGCTTTCACTAGATCTGGATCTTGCTGGCACCCAGATCTCAGATTTCCAGCTTTCAGAACTGTGAGAAATAAGTATTTGTGTTTAAGCCACTCAGTCTATGAGATCTTATTATAGAAGCCAGAATCGCCTAAGATGCTAACCTTGATGTCATAGGCTAAATTGTGTCCCCTCCCCAAATTCTTATGCTGAAGTCCTAACCCCCAGTAATACAGAATGTGACTGTATTTGAATAGGGTCTTTAAAAAGTAATTAAGTTTTAGGGGCGTGGCCAAGTTGTTTAGTTGATTAAGAGCTCGCTCAAGAGTGCAAGCTCTGAGCAACAGGGTTGCCAGTTGGATTCCTGACCCGAGCTGAGCAGCTGCTGAGCTGCCAGTAGGTGGCAGGATGGCTCAGCTAAAAAAAAAAAATGTAATTAAGTTTTACATACTACATGTCAATAAAATAATATGGTTCCCTACTTTTTCTGTCTGACTTATTTTGCTTAGCATTATAATCTCAAGATCCATCCATGTTGTCACAAATGGCACTATTTCATCTTTTTTATTGCAGAATAGTATTCCATTGTGTATATATGCTGCAACTTCTTTATTTAATCATTTATTGAAGGACACTCTTTGGTTGTTTCCGTGTCGTGGCCACCTTAAATAAAGCTGCAATGAACATGTTGGTTCCTTATTGTCACTTTATTTATGTATATTATTCCCTTTTTCTAAAGATGTATTACATTTTCCACACTTTGGCTTACTTTGGAGAGGTACAGTTATTTTGAAAAAATTACATTTGTTCTTTATTTCTCAATTTAGGAGGTATGCCCATATACCTACCATTCTTTTGGGCTCCTTTGCACTGAGTACCGATTACAGAACTTTATCATACTGTGTTACAATTTTGCTACTTTTCTCTCCTACTTGCTAGATTATAAATGCCTAAGTTCAGGACTGATTCTTGAATATTCCTATATTCCTACCACTGCGCATAGTGCCTAGCACAAACAATGTGCCCGATAAATATTAATGAATAAATTACTTGGTCTTTTGCTGCAGTAACAAACAATCCCCAAATATCAATGTCTTTAAACAACAAAAGCTTATTTCTTACTTATGGTATACTTGTTCTTTGTTGTTCTGCTGGAGGCCCTACTCTGTATCTTCTTTACTCCTGGATCTAGGTTAACGGACTGGTCACCTTTTGGCATACTGTCTGTCCCTGTGGTGGAGGGGAATGAGAGGTTATCCTGTAGTGGCTCATAAATCTGCACAGATATTACTTCTGCTCATATTTCATTCATCAGAAAAAGTCCTGTGGCGATATACCATGTCAATAGGGGAAAGGAATTACAATCCTACCATGTGCCTGAAAGAGAAAAAGCCAGAGATGTCTATGAATGACACTAGCAACAACCCCAAACTCCTATAGTGGGACATGGCAAATTGCTTCATTTATGAGTTGGTCTTTTTAGTTTCTTTTTTTTTTTTTTTTTTTTTCTTTCTTTCTTTCTTTCTTTCTTTCTTTCTTTCTTTCTTTCTTTCTTTCTTTCTTTCTTTCTTTACTACCTTTACCTTAGTGTGCCTGAATTTTGCCAAAATATTAACTGTAAAATTGCATATTTGTCATATTCAATCTGGATCTTATGACCCATCAGAGGTGCATGGTTTTTGGTTTATTAATAGGTAATGGCTTCATTATTTTAATGTAAACTCTTTCTAGGAAAGCCTCCTGTTTATCACCTCAAATATATACAGTAATACTTGGTTTGTGAGCATAATTTGTTCCAGAAACAAAGTACTTGTATTGCAAGACATTGCTCGTTTACCACGTTAAAATGTATTAGAAATGTATTTTTGTCTGCAGAACACTCGCAAACCATGTTACTCACAATCCAAGGTTTCACTGTACTGGTTTTTCTGTCAAAATACAGCTTCTCCCAATGTAGATGATGCTGATGTTGCTGAGCAGAGTAACTTGAATATATCCTTTCTGAGCAAGCCAGGGCAATGAGAATGGACAGTGAAAAAAATGAACACATTTGATTACATATACACTTAAAATTCTCATAAAAATTAATATAAAATATTCAAACTGAATTACATTTTGGGAAAAATATTCATATCACATAAAAATAGACAAAGGATTTGCATAACTACTATTATACAGAGGGATCCTATAAACTAAGAAGAAATATAGTGTACTAGAAAAATAGGCTAAGAATATTAACAGGCAGTACACACACACACACACACACACACACACACACACACACACAGAGCCAATGAACATATGGAAAGCTGTTAACTCAGTGCTGACAAGAGAGGCGGAAATGGGCACACCTATACACTGTTGGTGAATGGTACAATCCTTTGTGGGTAAGGTAGTACAACCCTTTGTGGAATGTATTCTAAAAATTTTAAATGTTTGTATATTTTTAACCCAGCCACCTCTGTTCTTGAAATCTATCTCCTAGAAAAGATAAGGATGCTTATTACAGCGCTGTTTGTAAAAGCAACAAATTAGAAAACAATTTAAGCGTCCCTCAATGCAGAAAAAGTGTATCAATAAAATGGAATAGTGTGCTTATAGTAAAAGAATGAGGAAATAACAAAATAGTAGCTAAGATTTATGGAGTACTTACTATGTTCCAGACACAATCATACGTGCTCTTTTAAAGGTAGATTTGTAAATATGAACAGGGTAATATACACATGATGTATTAAATGAAAACAGGTTTCAGACCAATATGGAAATAAATGTGAGTAAATCAATGCAAGTATAAATGTATTATTGTAAAGATTTAGATACTTACATTTCTATATATACCTATATATGTAAATATTCTGTATATATATTTACATACCTGTATGAACATAGGAAAAACTGGGAAGGCGACACTCCAAAGTGTTAATAGTAGTTAACTCTAGGGACTGGATTAGACATGGGGTGCTTTTATTTTTATGTAATCATAAAAACATGGGTTTGTGGGTAATTTTTACTTTTTGCTTTTCAAATAAAAAGTTAAAACCATGGTGGTAGTGATGGTGAAAGAACAATAGTGTTTTGCTTCATGACATTAAGTGCAGTTTGATCTGTGAATTCAATTTTTGGTGGAAAAGCTTGGAGAAGAAGAGCTCTGATTTCATGGTGTGGTCATGGAGAATTAGGTGTTTCCCTAAGTGCAGAGTCTTAATTCTATCAGTAATTTATAACTTACAATACATGTAAAAACAGGTAATAATTATTCCTCTCATTGATATCAGAAGCCACCAGCAAAAGGGAAATTTTGGCCATTGCAGTCAGGGAGGTGATGTATGGAGAGGTACATTTTGAGAAAGCAGGTGTGGGTGGGGTGGCATCTTGGATTACTGTAGTGTCACATGGGAGCTCAGGGAATGGGACAAAGCAGGAGAGGGTAAAGGTTGTTTGATTACTCTGCATATTGGCCTTTGGTTCTTGATTTACTGTTTTGCCATGAAAATAACTTCCAGACTCTAGATTAACAATGCCTGAGTTTGCGTATTGGGTCTGGTTTGGGGGGGGGGGTGTAAACCTGTGTTAGCAGGGGTTCTGCTGCCCCTTCTCCAGCATTTCCTTAGTGATTCTCTCCAGTACCAAGGAAAAGAGAAGACAGACTGAGTGTGCATGGGAAAGATGAGCAGGACCGAGACTGTTTCTGAAACACTTGCTCCACTTACTAGAAAAGTGGTTCAGCAGAAGGACTGGTTGCTTTTAGGATCCCTGTGTCCACCGCACCCCTCTTACTTTTACATGAGCACCCCACATCTCTCAAGAGTTCAAAATGGCTGTCCTGCGACTTGAGTTCTCTGATGGATTCACAAAAAGTCATTAGTTTGCTGTTTGTCCAGCTTCCTTCTTGCTGCAAATGTGAGAGCTACGCTTCTGAGCTGAAACTGCAAGTAAGTGATAAGATTTCAAGTAATTAAATTACTAAAGCAATGCAAGTAAACTGATTGAAGATAAAATTTAAAGAAAACTTGGCAGAAATATAAGGGATATAAGTTTACAAAGGATGTGTGAGTGTTATAACTAGGAAAACAGCATCAGTCAAAAAAATTCCCACCAGCTTTCCACATATGATTTCTCATTATCTGTGAATATTTATTGAGCATTTACGAAGTGTAATGTATCTTCTTAAGTGCTTTACTTACATTTTAAAATTGAATGTTTTTAGCAACCCTCTGAGTTAGGTTCTCTTATTCCTCCAATTATGAGGAAGCCTAAGGCACAAAGAGTTTGAGTGACTTGCCCAAGGTCATCCAACTAATAAATATTGGAACTGGGACTCTAATTCAGAAAGTCTGAATCCAGAGCCTGTTTTCATAACATAAATAAAATGAGGCTATCACTTTTTCAGATATTAAAAGGAACCCAGGTGAACAAAGAAAGAACATGCTGTAAGAAATAGTTCAATAGCAGAAGATACCATTGTAGTATATGAAAGGAGAAATGTTCTCAGATTGATGAAAGGGAAAAAAAGAAATGGAAAGCCTGTGAGGATTTTAGAGCACCCTTCCATGGCAGCATGTCTGACCCAGACAGACACTTCTAAGACCTGCACGGAACTGTATTTAAGGTCGACAGGAACAAAGACGACTGTCTTATCTTACCTTTCTTGCATGTACCCTCAGACTCCTGTCTGTTATTCATTGGCAGCTCCAGCTCTTGAACTCTGAAAATTCTGAAACTGTTGAAAACATACACTTGTTATTTTAAATTATGTCTTCCCACTGTTTGTAGATATGATGTGCGGGACATTGCTAAAGGATCATTCTCTTTGCCTGAGGAGCAAGACATATAAAAATAACTTGTGATTAGAAAAGTCTAGGTATAAAGATATTTGAAAGAGAGAGAGCATGCAAGGGGCCTGTGTAACACATGATGGGTGACAGTTTTTAACTTTGCTTAGGAGGAAACAATCTGTTTTGTATAGAAACAAAGTGTAGACAAGGAAATAAAAAGATATGTTCATGCTAGATGTATTTGGCAACAAGCGGCATAAATCCCCTAAATATAAAATACATAAAAATTTTGGGATTTAGTTGACCATAGTGGTGGTAGTGGATGCAGATGAGGCAGAGAGAAGTGGGGGAAACAGTATTTCCATTAGAAGAATTTGGAACCTAAAGTGTGAGAAAATCTTGTTGATACTGGTTGTATGTTTAATACAGAAAAAGTGTGATTTTCAAGTCCTTATTTGTGAGCCTTTTCCATACACTTTACACAGACAGGGTGGGAGAATGCAATATGGCTAGTGAGGAGGGTGGTGTGGAAATCTTACTGTGAGTCCAGCAATGCTAGAGAATTCAGAGTATTTTGCAACACCAGTCTTTATTTTAGAGGTAAGTTTATAAATATGAACGTGTCACATGCACATGATGTAATAAATGAAAATAGGTTTCAGATTGATTTGAAAATAAATGTAAGTAAATGCAAGCATAAATGTATTATTGTGAAGACCCAGATCTTTACAATAATTAGATTATAGCAAAATCACATTTTGTTGAAGAAAACAACCCCCTCTTATTGGATGGGAAACGGACTCAGGCGTAGTACCTCTAGTGCAAGTCTGAAACAAAATCTTGCATCTCCAGCCATTTTATTAGACAGGCAGACCACATCATCAGAAAATGAGAGACTGGAAAGCCTAGCTCAATGTCTTGCTTTTAAAAATTTTCTTATTATGGAGAGGGATGGGGTGTCCAGTGAAAGTCTACGATGGAAGCATGAGTGGGGAAAGGGTCCTGGGGTCCCAGCTGGAGGAACCCGGAGTTACCCGGTGCTTTTTATTTCCACATTAACACACTATAGAGAAAAGGATCTGACTTTCCACCTTTTAATATTGCTCAATCATTTCTTTTTACTTCTTGCTTCAGCGAGCACAGTATGTGTTTTTCTGTGGAATTTATTAAAAAGAAAACCCTTCACTGTTTTACGAGTGGATTTTGGAGAAATCTGCAGTCAATGCATGTTTCTCAATTCCTTCCCAACTGCTCTAATTTTACAACCCTTGGTGAGGGCATGCTGAAAAATTGCCTCCTAATTTATAATTTAACAAGTGACAGAATATTTTGACATTAGAAAATGAGGGAAATGTTTTACATAACCAGTGACTCAGACCACGAACATGTCTTTCTAGTTTGGCCAATTGTACTGAGCAGACAATCCTAATCAAATAGCAGGGCTGTTCGAAGCCCAGGCCAATTTTATTGCAATCTTCTGGGTAACATTTGGGGTCAGTCTCATATTTGTATTAGGGTGGTTATCTGCTCTTTGCGTTAAGAATGCCCCCACTCCCCTTTTTTTAAAATCTTGCCCAAAGTTACATAAACACCTTTTCATATGTATTTATAATCTGGAGTCTGGAGTTATTTTGGGGTTTTAACTTCTTGCTTTCTATTTCTTAAAGACCTCCCTCAGAATTTCACCAGTATCTCCTAAATGATAGTGAGTAACGGATGGCAAAAAACAAAAACCAAAAACCAAAAACAAAACAAGCCAGAGAAGGTGTTAGTGGGCCAGGGAAAGGCCCAGTGTAGCGACTGTGTCTTATGATATGGTAGAGGCCCTGCTTCCAGGGTCTGTGTTCACCACCCACTCAGATTCTCTTTCACACAGATTCTGAATTAGGGCATGTGATGTCATCTTTCAGCTGGCTTAAAAAAGGTTTACACTAAATGTACTCTTTAAGAAGTTCTTGAAAATAAACTTATATTAATCCAGGTAATTCTCAAGACTGGAAACTGAAAAATCCTATAGGAGGTGTGTGTAACAAACATAGATGAGGAAAGTGGATGACATTGAAACGAACACTGCCTTTTAAGTCACTGTGTGAGCATAAAATGAACATACACAAAGAAGGCCCGCTGGCTGGCTGGGTGTGACACTTGCTTTTGTACTCATTTTGGTTTTTGCAGTAAGAATGCTTAACTCCCTCACCCCTGGTCCCCGAGAAACCAACCGCCCTGCTGCAGTCCCAATTTTTAGCTAGAATGAATCTCATCTTATTTAACTAATCTTTCCGTGAGTGGCTGAATTGAGGAAATGATTGCTTTCTGTGGTCTCCATTGCCTTATACAAAGTCATTTTACCTAAATCCTCGAAACCCTGTGGGAGAATCCCAGTTGGTTACTATACCTGCGGTGCTCACTGGCTCCTGCCCACAGAGCAGCACTGGTTTTAACACCGTCCCTCTCATCACCTTAGTTAAACTTGAAAATATCCTGCTCGTTATAGAAAGAAAGGAAATTCAATTCTGCTTTTTCTAAATATTCTTAGAAAGATTGTACTGCTGCTGGGAGATCTGACTATGTTGTACACTGACTAAACATATATTGTGAAAACTTGATTTATTTGCAAAGAAGTTCTGAAATTTTGTGGTGTCTACCAGGTATGGCTTCTTTTGTAAAAATTTAAAAAACCATACGTCTTTCTTGTCATCTAATCAAGTATGTAAGAGGACTGGAAAAACTATCTTTTTTAAAAATAGGATTTGATATTTAGTTGCATGTTCAGCAGAATTAATTAATTGGAGGCTTCTGCAGTTTGGGCATGAAAAGTTGTCCAGGGAACTCGCAAAATCTTCATGTTGCCAAATTATTTTTTTAAATTTATTTTTAAATTGGGGAATTGGGGGAGGGGAACAGCGTTGGGGAATCAGGGAAAGGGAACAGACAAGTTACTGTCCTTTTATTCTTCAGTCTAGTTGCGGAGGACGTTGCTTCACTGGCCCATGTTGGTATCGTCATTGCGCTCTTCCCAGATGAGGCAGATTGATCGGGGCTCTGGATGGTCGCTCACCGCGGCTATTGGCAGCTCACGCTGGCTGCCGGACACTCACTGTAGCCTATGGCAGCCTGCTGCAGCAGGGGCTGCAGCCTACACGGTTCACCACCTGAGCTATTGAGAGCAGTGTCACTGGCTCTCATGTGTGGGATCCGAACCAGGGCGCTGCTGCTGAGAGCTGGCGGTCCAAGCCAGCTTCTAACCAATGCGCCACTCGGCTGTCCCCCATCCTCACTTTTTCTTAATTCTACCTGATTATATTATTCCTACATATCTCCACCTGTCCTTTCTTGCCACCACAAATCATGTCTTGTCTTTGTTAAATACTCTTTCTGGCCTCCAGATTTATTGGTAACATTTAATTTTATTAGAGACATTCTCTAGCCTCTTATTTTCTGGATATCTATCTATCTATCTATCTATCTATCTTTTATTTATTGAACTGTAATTGGCATACAGCATTATATTATTTCAGGTACCCAACATAGTGATTCCATATTTATGTATATTGTGAAATGATCACCACAATATGTCTAGATAACATCAGTCACCACACATAATTACAATTTTTTCCCCTTGTGGTGAGAACTTTTAAGGATCACTCTCTTAGCAACTTTCAAATATATTATAGTATTAACTGTAATCATCATGCTGTACATTACATCCTTAGGATTTATTTTATAACTAGAAGTTTGTACCTTTCGGCTACCACCTTCACCCATTTCTCCCATCCCTCCACCTCCCGCCTCTGGCAACCATCAATCTGTTCTCTGTATCTATGACTCTGTTACTCTTGTTTTTATTTCATTTGTAAGTGAGATCACGTGGTATTTGTCTTCCTCTGTCTGACTTATTTTACTTAGCATGATGCCCTCAAAGCCCATCCATGTTGTCAGAATGGTAAGATTTCATTCTTTTATATGGCTGAGTAGAATTTCATTATATATATAAATAATATATTACAACACTTAGGTTGCTTCCATGTCTTGGCTATTGTAAAGTGAGTTATTTCAAATATTTTAAGTATTATGTTTCAAATATTAATGTATTCCAAACTCTCTTTCTTTATGGCCTCAGAAGAGATATTGTCTATAGACAATTAGAGGTGGTTAGCATTAAATTTAGTTTTAGTTATTGGTACAAACTCTTTCCACATCTAATCAGGCATCCTTCCTATATTACTCTTAACTGAACATTTGAGTACAAACATATGAGTACCTCAGAAATATTCTGGGTCCTGCTTCAGACCACTGCAATAAAGTGAGTCACATGAATTACTTGGTTTCTCAGTGCATATAAAAGTTATGTTTACAGTATAGTACAGTCTATTAAGTGTGCAATAGTATTATGTCTAAAAAAAACAAAGTACATACCTTAATTAAAAATGCTTTATTGCTTAAAAATGCTAACCATCGTCTGAGCCTTCGGTGAGTTGTAATCTTTTTGCTGGTGGAGAGTCTTGCCTAGATGTTGATGGCTGCTGACTGATCAGGGTAGTGGTTGCTGAAGGAAGGAAGGGTGGCTGAGGCAATTTCTTAAAATAAGACAACAATGAAATTTGCCATATCAATTGATTCTTCCTTTCACAAATGATTCTCTGTAGCATGTGATGCTGTTTGATAGCATTTTACCCACAGTCAAACTTCTTTCAAAATTGAAGTTAAACTCTGTCTCTGCTTTATCAACTGAATTTATGTAATATTCTAAATCTTTTGTTGTCATTTCAAAAATCTTCGCAGCATCTTCACCAGCAGTGGATTCCATTTTAAGAAACCACTTTCTTAGCTCATTCATAAGAAGCAACTCCTCATCTGTTAAAATTTTATATGAGATTAAAGGAATCAATCACATCTTCAGGCTCCACTTCTCATTCAAGTTCTCTTGTTATTTCTACCACATCTGCAATACTTCCTCCAATGAAGTCTTGAATCCTTTAGTCATCCATGAGGGTTGGAATTAACCTCTTCCAAACTCCTGTTGATGTTGACATTTTGACCTCTTCTCATGAATCACAAATGTTCTTAATGGCATTAGAATGGTGAATCCTTTCCAGAAGGTTTTCAATTTACTTTGCCAGATCCACCAGAGGAATCACTATTTATAGAAGCCATAACCTTACAAAATATATTTCTTAAAAAAATAAGACTTGAGGGGCCGGCTGAGTGGCGCGGTGGTTAAGCGCTGGCTTGGGAAGCCAGCGGCCCTGGTTTGGTTCCCACATATGAGGGCCAGTGACACTGCCCTCAAAAGAAAATAAGACTTGAAAGTCAAAATTGCCCCTTGATCCATGGATCCATGGACTGCAGAATGATGTTGTGTTAGCAGGCATGAAAACAACATTAATCACATTGTATGTCTGCGTCAGAGCTCTTGAGTGACCAGGTACATTCTCAATGAACAGTAATATTTTGAAAGGAATCTTTTTTTCCCCTAAACAGTAGGTCTCAACAGTGGGCTTAAAATATTCAGTAAACCATGACATAAACAGATGTGCCATTATCCAGGCTTTATTTCATTTATAGAGCACAGGCAGAGCAGATTTAGTATATACACATACAGATATTTGTGTATATGTATGTATGTGTATATATATATGTATATATGTACATAGATATATACTTATTTGTATATTTGTTTAGAATGATATAATATGCTATCATTATTGTTAACTATCATTATTTTTATGAGTTGAAAGGCATTGTTTTCTTGAGTGGAAAGAATTTTAAGCTTCAACAATGAGGTAAGAGATTTTTGGAGGGCTAGGCAAGGGATTTATATTGGTTTGTCTAAAATCATACAAATATTTTGGCTGCCTGTTTACTTACACTTAAGCTTGTTTTTGTAAATTTCCCTGAACATCTGTTTCCTAAAATAAATTTCATAATGCATCCTGCTTAAGGATTTTCCCATGCAGTGTTTCCCAGACTTTAAATTAATTGTGCTCCTGGTATCAAAGGAGGGTGAACGATAAAGCCCTGGGATCTGAGGGTGTGGTTTAGAAACACAATGCTCAGGATGAAACTGATTCCCTTGGGAAATTGTTTTCTCCTCTTGGAGACTAAAAATAAATTTAATTCAAAAGACTGATGAAAATGGAAATCACTATGGAAGTCTGATCCGTGCAGAACAGTAATGATGGCATATCACTAATCCAGAGAATAGCTAATCCTTTTTGATGAATGGCACATAAATAAATGTCTTCCAAACAGACCTTTTAATGTACTACATGTCTGTCTTTTATTGTTTCAGGGTCATTTAATAATACAAATGAAGCTGTCTTATACAATACAGACTCTCACACACAGAGTATAACTCTAAATTCATCACGGAAATCAACCCAAGAGAATATTCTTCTTAACTAGGCATTCTGTGAATACACAACTTAATATTTCATTATGATATACAGTCAAGGATTCTGAATGTAGATGAATATAATTTATTCAAAGTCACCTTCATACAAATAGCCATTTTGAATGGAAGTGGGAACGCCTATTTCTTAATCATAGTTTCTTCATTTTTCCTGGTAGTCCTAGGAGTTCTGACACAAGATGCTGGTGGTAAAAACTAATATTGTGTGATAACAAATGTATTCTTATGAGATGTCCTTTCCTTTTGCAGTTGTTTTTCAAGATTTTGTATTGTGACCACTGTGAAACTACCCCTAAAGTTATTTCAATCTGTATTATTTATGAAAATCATTGATACTATAGTATTTTACTATGCATATTCAAGTTATGGCAATTATTATTTTGAAGACTTTAACTTTTTATTAAACTACATCGCTGGAGGTGTTAGTGCTTTCAACTTTTTCCTAATTCTTATATATTTAGTCTCTGCATTAGACAGCTTATAGTATGTAAAGCCTTAGAAATCATTTAAAATGAAACTTAAAAAAAATACAATTTAAAATCCATGTGATTAAAACACGTGACTCAAACATCAAAAATAAAATTGCTTATATTTGCAGAATAAAACCTGTGTTATTGTTTCCACTACTGTGTGATGAAAATATTAGCCAACCATTTTATGAATCAACAATTAATTAGTGGACACATATAATGTGCAAACCTAGGAATGCAGGCTTGGAAAGGTAATGGGTGGGGGGAGAATCAACATTTAGGAAACACTGGCTATATTTGATGTTTTATGTACTCTGGTGATTGGTTTAGCATTTCCAACTGTTCACTTTCTCTTGATAGGTGACATAATCTTCTCCTATTGACTTTGAACTTGGTTATATGACTTGCTTTGGTGATTGGAATATGGGAAGAAATGGAAGCATTTGGTGAGCTGAGGTTTTTGAGAGACTTTGTGGGTATCCAGTTGCTATGTTACCCCATCCCTGAACTAAGAACTGTTTCAATCTGAGTTCCAGATTAGTAACACACATGCTGTTACTATTACTGTTACTACCCCCAGCTGAGTGAGAAATAAATATTTGTTCTTGGAAGCCATTGAGATATTGAGGTTGTTTGATACAATATAACCTTAGGAAAGTTTCATGTATACAGTAACATGCTGCTTAATGATGGGGATATGTTCTGAGAAACACATCATTAGAAGAGTTTGTTGTTGCATGAACATCACACAATGCACTTACTAACAAATACATGGTACAGCCTACGAGACACCTAGGCTAGATGGCATAGCCTATTGCTCCTGTACAGCATGTGACTGTACTGAATACTGTAAGAAACTGGGACACAATGGTATGTATTTTTGTATCTAATTTGTGTAAACATAGGAAAGGTACAGTTAAAACATGGTATAAAGATAAAAAATGGTACACCTGTGTTAGGCACTTATCATGAATGGAGCTTGCAGGTCTGGAAGTTGCTCTGGGTGAGTCAGTGAGTGGGTGGTGAGTGGATGTGAAGGCCTAGGACATGAGTGTACACCACTGTAGACTTTATAAACATTTTACACTTAGGCTACACTAAACTTATAAAACAACACAAGATTAAATCAAGCACAAGGGTAAATGGTGCAATCAAGATATAGTAAATATGAGATGTGTAAGGCTGCTGCCAGCACATGGCTTCCTGTTTTATAGCAAACGTTTTTTTTATAAGTAGAAAGAGTATTCTCTAAAAATAATGATAAAAATTATAGTATAGTAAGTACATAACCCAGTAACATAGTCATATATTATCATTATCATTTACTATGTACTGTACATAATTGTATGTGTTATACTTTTATATGACTGGCAGTGTAGTAAATTAGTTTACACCAGAATCATTATAAACACTTGAGTAATACACTATGTTATGACACCATGACAGCTACGATGTCACTAGGTGATAGGAAATTTTCAGCTCCATTATTATCTTATGGGACCCCTGCTGAATATGTGGCCTGTTGTTGTTGACCAAAAAGTTATGTGATACTTGACTGTAAACATTTAAACTTCACAACCATCATATGAGTTGGATATAATATTTTCATTTCACAGATGAGGAAATTAGAGAGTCAAAGGGGTTCAGTGAGGAAGTAGCAGATCTGACCCAAAGGGGAAAATATTTACATTGTACCCTGCTTCCTGGGGAAGAAATGCAGAACAATGGCAGGAAGCCCTGCCTGAAAGTCAGGAATCCCAGGTTCCAGTCTCAGGGAAGTCGCTGAGTCTTTGACTTTAGGAAGGGCATATGGACTGAAGTCTCTGTTGGGGTCCTAATTCCCTTTCTGGAATCCTGTTATCTCTGATTTTCAGACTGTGTGTACAATTGACATTTACTGAGGAGTACTCTGAGGAAGGTTGCCCATAGTAAATATTACCCATAGGCCTCTAATATCTTTCAGAGGTAATGCTATTACTTTCTAATATAATAGAAATGAAAAGAGAGCATTGACTCTTAATCCTCAAAAGATTTATATAATTTGTGAGTCACACAGACTATGAGTCATCAGATGTTCAGAAACACTTAAAGAAGGTCCAGGGATGATGCCAGTTTCAATAGAGTGGTAGCTAATGCACATTCCCCACAGAACGAGCTGAGCAGTCAATGTCTGAGTAACTGAGGCCAAAATTGTGGGATTTTAAAATATCCCTGAATTTCTTGGGTAATTATACCAACTCCCATTCCACTGGAGACTTAGCGAATGACCCTATAGTCACAGATTAATTATGACTCACTTAAACTTTTAGAAATGACTGCATCCATATAAATGAATATATGGTATGAACGAAATTTCCTTTGGGTCATGATTGACCTTTTCTATCTTCCCCTTTCCAAAGGTATCATTTTTTTTCTTTTTTGGTTTTTTTTTTTTTTTATTAAAAGATTTTATGGAGAATTGGGGGAGGGAACAGCGTTGGGGAATCTGGAAAGGGGAACAGACAAGTTGCTGTCCTTTTGTTCTTCAGTCTAGTTGTGGAGGATGTTGCTTCACTGGCCCTTGTTGGTATTGTGATCATTGCCCTCTTCTTGGCTGAGGCAGATTGGTTGCCGGCCATTGGATGGCTGCTCACAGGGGCTCACAGCCATTCATGCTGGCTGCCAGCCACTCATGGTAGTTTACAATAGCCCACTGCAGCCCACTATAGCCTATGCTGTTGCCAGAGACTCATGGCAGTCCAGCTCCAGGTTGAGCTGTTGTTCACCATCTTAGCTGTAGAGGGCACAGCATTACTGGCCCATGTGGGATCTGAACTGGTGGCCCTGCTGCTCAGAGCTTGTGCTCCCAAGCCAACTCTTAACCAATGTGCCACGCAGCCGACCCCATTTTTTTCTTTTATGAATTATCATATACTCATCGCAAAGAAGGTCTCACAAAATAACCAGTGCCATCAAGATTTATTCTTGATAGCATACAATCAGGCTATTTTGTGGACCTCAGTTTCATTTATCATTTTTCCATGAAGACAAGTAGCAGGTTTTCTGTTACTTTCTGTAGAAGAGAGATACTTCTGCATCAAGAGTACATAAGAATAGAAAAATGTCTCTAAGCAATTGAGAAAATCTTGGTGCCTTAGAATTGCCTATGAAACAACTGTCTTTGGCCTCCCTTACTTTTTATTCTGTCCAATCAGGAACAGGTATTTCTTAGTTGAAAGTTTTTCTTTTCCCTTTCTCAAGGGCAGTGCAAAATTGGCTTCTTAAACACTAGCAAAAGAGTTGCCATGCAAAAATTTCTAGAAAACATCTTACCTGTGCAACAGGGCACCTAAGGATTCACTGTTTCTATTTACCTGCCACCCCACTAGAAATTCTGTTTACTTTATTTTGTGTTTAAAGTGTGGTGTCTCTAAGTATTTCCTTTCGTTGTGTGATTAAGGCAGTGGGAGCACATTAAACTACCACTAGTTGTTAGCATCCATTGGAAATTAGCTTATCAGATGGTTTTCAATCACGCTACTATCACATTGAGGGAATCCCCATTCTAGAAACGAGGAGAAAAGCAGTTACTTACCTTGATCCACTGTAAGCCAAGAACTATGGTAAGTGTTTTAAATATATTATCATCTCCAAATTCACAGCAGTTTTAGATGTCAGGGCTTGGCAAGTATGTAACTTCCCCATGTTCCCAGGGTGCCAGGATTCATGCCTATGGTCCTGACTTCAAAGCTCAGACTTGTCCTGCACCATACTTCTAGGAGGCATTGTAAAGGGAAGTGCAGTATTTCCAGGTTACAGAGGAAGGCTAAGAAGTAGACAGAGGAAGAAGTGTGGCAGGGGGAGAGGACAATGTCATGATGACTTTTTTTCCCTGTACCCTAATTTTGCCCAGAACAAGCCTGACTACAAGAATATTTTCAACAGCAACTTAAAGCTTTATAATACGTTTGTTCATATGGTGAGAGTTCTTATAGAGGATTACAAGTTTCATTTTTGAGGAAATACTCTTATAAAACTATTATCACCATTTAGTGGATGGTATTTTTAGACAAAATAACTCAATGTGATAGTCTTTAATTTCCCTTTTGAAGTCTCCTCTCTCCTTGAACTGGCACTCTCCACTCCTACTTTCCAAGAAAGTTGACCACCCCTGTTGAGCATCTACCATGAAGAAAATACTCTTGACCTTGACCCCCTGCTTGCCCTCTACCTGACTCTCCTCTCTAGATAGGTCTCTGTGGCTCTGGCCTTTCCATTTCCTGACTTTCCATCCAAATTTGCCAGTCAGAGGGTCCATTTCCTTAGGGACCTAAAGAAACCCAGCCTAATATTCTGTTCATGTTAAGTTAAATGTTTATTCTATGTGGATAACTTAACTGTCCTTGGCCAGGGGCCTTCTGCACGAAAACGGCTTTAGGTTTAATGGAAATAATCTGTAACTTTTTGGAGTCATAGATTTTAAAGCTAAAAGCAAACTTAGAAGAATGACTGATTCAATCCATCGTTTTTTAAAATGGCAAAATGAGGCCAAGAGAAATCCTTAGAATTTAGTTCTTAAATCACTTTCAAGTTAGTAAGATGGCAAGTCTTGCTTTACAAATGAGGGAAAAGAGGTACAGAAAGAAATGATTTCATAGAAGCGAATCAGAGGATCAAAAGCCCAACTGGAGTGTGTTTCCTTCCACCTATCTTCCGTCTGATTTTAAAAGTAGGATTTGTGATGTCCACAAGATGCTTTGACATGGGGATAATACATTTTCAGCTGCAGGTCTCCTTAATTTGGCTTATAAAACTTGTCTCTGTCTTTTCAAACCTTGTCAAGTTCAAATTTCATGGATGTCTGAACTCTGGACGTAGGAGCGACTGGGCTAGAGGAGTAGCGTTAGGGAAAAACACATCTTTAGGTTTTAGGGGCTTTTATTTTAGAAGCCACTTTCTCTTTTTTTTTCTTTTTTAAAAAGATTTTATTGGGGAATTGGGGGAGGGGAACAGCGTTGGGGAATCGGGGAAGGGGAACAGACAAGTTGCTGTCCTTTTGTTCTTCAGTCTAGTTGTGGAGGACGTTGCTTCACTGGCCCATGTTGGTATTGTCATTGCGCTCTTCTCCGGTGAGGAAGATCTGTCACTGGCCTCTGGACGGCCACTCATGGCGGCTCTTGGCAGCTTGCACTGGCTGACAGCCGCTCACTCCGGCTGCCGGCCACTCACTGTAGCCTATTGCAGCCCACTGCAGCAGAGGCTGCAGCCCACACTGTAGCCGGTGACTCACAGCAGCCCAGCTCCAGGTGGA
Organism: Aselliscus stoliczkanus; assembly: GCA_033961575.1. Lineage (NCBI taxonomy): Eukaryota > Metazoa > Chordata > Mammalia > Chiroptera > Hipposideridae > Aselliscus > Aselliscus stoliczkanus. The sequence continues at coordinate 71,862,932 of CM066732.1, read as the reverse complement.
GCTGTTGTTTACCACCTTAGCTATAGGAGGCAGTGTCACTGGCCCTCATATGTGGGATCCGAACTGGGTCCCCGCTGCTCAGAGCTGGTGTCCTAAGCCAGCTCCTAACTGACGCGCCTTTCTGCTGGCCCCCGCTTTCTCTTTTTAAACCAATATGCTGGTAATAATGTGGCTTGACTAATATGAAAAGAAAATTAAGGACGGACCACTGTCAGTGTCACATTAGTCACTTTTGTAAAACAAAACAAAAAACTTTCCAGGAGCTTGGTAGGCCATCTGGATTTCATAGCTCTCTTAAGCAAAAAATAAATACTGATGCTGTAAACCAATCATGTCTAAATTGGCTCTAGTATTTAATATACTATTCATAACACTCATTTTTGATCTATCAGGATGAGAATACTAAACATATTTGCTGTCTTAGCTTTTTCTAAAAGGCTTGGTGATCAACTGATTCATAACTGACAGGTATAGGAATTTGAGTAGTGATCTGATAAAATTTAGACTGGAAATTCACCACATTTTGCTGATTCTTAAGCAAAAGAACAGATTTTATGATTATGAAAGCAAATTAGTGAAGTCAAATAGTTGACTGACTTTATTTTCTTCTAGTCCAGTTCTTAATGATATTTTCACCAGTTGCTGTAGATGAGATTTTATATTTTAGCTTAATGTTGTATTCATTTCCTACTTTCTTATAAAATTCCAGACTAGAGATATATTTTATGATACAAATGTTATAGTTCTTTCCTATGAGTTTCTTATATTTGTGGGTCTTAAAAAAGATAAATATTCTCTATTATGTTTATTTTTATAAAAGAAAAACAGCCAGATATGGAACATTTACTAATTTCCAGGTGCTTTGGCCAAAGTTCTTTCTGCATGCATTATCTATTTAATTTTCACACAAACTAATAATGTAGATGCCATCATCATTCCAATTGTAAAGATAGAGAGATTTGGAGAGATTATATAACTTGCCTGTGGTCCACAGTTATCAAGGAGGAGCTGAAATACCAACCCAGGTTTACCTGATGTCAAAGCTTGTGCTTTCATTCATTGTGCCACACTAGTTGATGAATGAGAAAAATGATGAGGTGAGGACTAATACATTACAGCTGGGCAGAGAGGAAATCTGAAGTAACATCTAATTCCTACTTGTACCACCAGTCCTAGCTCAAAACAGCACTCTTTGCTCTGTTGCAAATACTCTCACTTGATGAAGGATGGATAAACTTGTCACTGATTGGAAATAAAATGGAAGATTTCCTCTCATCACTGACAACTAATCAGTGACAAGTTCTTTGGATTCTTCCAAAGTTTTCTGAAATCCTTATTTGTCTTTCATCCTCATTTCTACTGATTGGTTTAAAAGTCCCACTTTAGAAGTCTTATCTAGTATTCTCTTATTAATCTCTCTGCCTGCCCTCTTTCCCTATTCATTCTACAATATTCCTCCAGTATTAAGAGTTAAATTAAACACAGCTTGTCACCAGGGAGATTATGGACTTGTATGATAGCATATAAATGAGCAATTACAAAACAATATGGCAAATCCTTGACCTATTGGATTCTTTGGGAGCATACAAGGTCAGACAATTAAGTTTATGAACTCATCCTAAAAAAAGTGCTGCATAACTCATAGCTGCATATCATCAATATGGTCACCTTTGAAGTATTCCCCTTGGGAAGCTATGCACCTACACCAGTGTCTAGTCCACTTTTTAAAGCAATTTTGGAACTCTTTTTCTGGAATAGCTATCAGAGCTATCATCATATTATGCTTATGTCCTGAATGTCATCAGAATAGTGACACTTGTGACAACATGGATGGATCTTGAGATTATTATGCTAAGCGAAATAAGTCAGACAGAAAAAGAAAAGAACCATGTGGTTTCACTGATATGTGACTTATAAAATTGAAAACAACAAAGGAACCAGACAAACAAATAAAGAAACAAAAACTCATAGACAATAGCTTAGTGGTTACCAGAAGGTAAGGGGGGATGGGGGTGGTAGAAAAAAAAATGTCTTCCTTTCAATATTTCCTTTATCTTCGGGTAAAGAGAGAAGTCATTGGGGGCCAAATCAGATGTGTAGCGAAGGTGTTCCAATACAGTTATTCATTTACTGGCTAAAAACTCCCTCACAGACAGTGCCGTGTGTGCTGGTGCATTGTTGTCCTGCAATAGCCATGAATTGTTGTAGAAAAGTTCAGGTTGTTTTCGTCTAACTTTTTCATGCAGCCTTTTCAACACTTCCAAATAGTAAACTTGGTTAACTGTTTGTCCAGTTGGTACAAATTCATAATGAATAATCCCTCTGATATCAAGAGAGGTTAGCAACATTGTTGCAACAAGTTCACGAACTTAATTGTCAGACCTGTAGAGAGGCCAGAATTTCAGGGAAAGAGCCAAGGTGAAAGGTGACATTTAATGGAAATGCTGTTAACTAATATTGAAAATAAAAATAAAAAATTCTATTGATAATTTCTCTACTCCTAATATTGGGTTGTCAGAAAAATCATGACGCATTTTTGCAACAAAAACATAGAAAAAATATGTCATGACTTTTACAGCAAGCCAATAGTTACTGAACTATTCCTTTATGTCAGACAGTTTTAATTCCTCTGCATACACTATATCAGTTAATCCTCATGACCACACTATGTCACTATGTATAGTAGGTTCTATTAGCTCCCCTTTGTACATGAGGAAACCAAGTATTAGAGAGTTTAAGTAACCTGTCCAAGGTTACAGAGCTAGTAAGGATAGAGCTAGGAATCTAAGACAATCTGAATTCATTGCTAATTTTATTTAGGGGTAAAGAAGGGTTGAGTTTGCATACTCATTGCATTTAAGGAGTAGAGTTATTCCAAAGGCGGTGGGTATGCAGACCTCAGGCTTAAGGGATATAGAATTGGGAATCATCAGCCTATAGAAGTTACTCCAAGCTCAGATGATTATGAAAATGCCCCAGGAGAGTGTGAGTTAGAATAGAAGAGGTCCAAGAAGTGAACCTAGGTGGGAGAGTAGAGGTGAAAGAACCATTAAAAACATGTGAAGGCACTACCAGAGAGGATCATTATTTGAAGGTAGATATATTGGGTTGTTGGAAAAGTCATGATGCATGTTTGCGACAGATGGCACTAGTTCATTTTTGGAAGTACTAGAGTCATTCACATCTATATTATTGCTATGTCATTTGACAGCTGACAGTTCCAGCTTCAGTCTTTAAAACAATTGAGTGATTTATTTGGGTTTTGGAGATTTTACAACAAGTTGAAAATGGAAGACCAAACTGTGCATTTTCTCCATATTTGACTGTTTTACTTCCATAAAGGGAAGAACACGCGTCAAGCTTGTGAAAAGTTGCATAAAGTTTATGGTGACAATGCTCTACAAGAATATCAGTGCCAACAATGGTTCATGAAATTCCGTGCTGGTGATTTTGATCTCAATGAAACTCCTCAGTCAGGGAGGCCCACTGAGGTTGATGACAACAAAATAAAGGCATTGATCAAGTCAAACCCATGTTACATGACAGGAGAGATTGCAGAAACATTGAACATCCATCATTCAAGCATTTAGGCCACTTGAAGAAGCTGGGATACATAAGCAAGCTCGATATTTGGGTTCCACATGAACTCAAAGAAGTTCATTTGACGGTGTGTATAAACATCTGTAATATACTCATTAAATGTGAGGAAAATGACCCTTTTTTGAAGTGACTGATAACAGGTGATGAGAAGTGGATTGTTTACAATAATGTGGTGCCAAACAGTCTTGGTCTCGATGTGATAATTTGCCTCAAATGACATCGAAAGCAGACATTCATCAGAAGAAAGTTATGCTCTCATTGAGGTGGGGTTTTAAAGGTGTTGTGTTTTTCGAGCTCCTACCAAGGAAGCAAACAATCAGTTTTAATGTGTACTGTCGGCAATTGGACAGTTTGAATGAATCCATCATCCAGAAATGACTAGAGCTTGTTAATGGTAAAACAGTTGTGTTCCATCACGACAACATGAGACCACACGTAAGTTTGATCACCCGTCAAAAATTATTGGAGCTTGGATGGGATGTGTTGTCACACCCACCATACTCGCTTGACCTTGTGCCATCAGACTTCCACTTCTTTCGCTCTCTTCAAAACTCCTTGCATGATATAAAGTTCAATTCCAATAAGGCTGTAAATCAGCACCTTGTTCATTTTTTCGCAAACAAAGACAGGTCCTTCTATGAACGAGGAATTATGAAGCTCACTGAAAGATGACAAAAGTTTATCGAACAAAATGGGCAATATATCATTGATTGATCTTTGTTCTTTATATAAATACATGACCTTTGAAAAACATAGAAAAAATACGTCATGACTTTTCCGACAACCCAATAGCTTGGAAGGTTTGTTACAAAGGTGTAAGAGAGATCACTGATTGTTCTGAGGAGACTGGCTTAGCCCTCTCTTTGCCCAAAAAGCTAATTCCTCCATTTAGGTCCACATCACAGCTACTGGCCTGGTGCCTTCTGTGATTCAGCTTTTATGACCATGTAGAGCAGAGATCAGTAAACCTTTTCTATAAAGGGGAAGATGGTAAGTATTTTTGATGGTATGACCATGTAAACTCTGTTGTAACTACTCAATTCTACTATATGTTGTAATGCAAAAACAGCCATAGACAATATTAAAATACATGAATATAGCTTTGAAGCCTTATTTATAGAAACAAAGGATAGGTCTGATTTGGCTCCCAGGCTGTGGTTTGTTGATCCTTGATGTAGGTTTACTGGTCTTGATTTTGGTGTCATTTCAGAAATGCTTCCTCTTTATTCAATCATCTATCAAAGGATACTTTGGCTATTTCTATGTCTTGGCCACTGTAAATAGAGCTGCAATGAAGATTGGAGCACATATATCGTTACTGATAAATGTTTTCAGTTTTTTTGGTAGTTACCCAACAGAGGGATTGCTGGGTCATATGGTAATTCTAATCTTAGTATTTTGAGGAAACCCCCACACTGCCTTCCATAGCGGTTACACACACACACAGTGCCAAAAAAATGTATACACATTTTAAGAAAGGAAAAAACTACAACTACAGTAAAACCTTGGAGTGCGAGTAACTTCGTTTGTGACTATTCCGTAAGATGAGCAAACATTTCTAATACATTTTAACTTGGTAAACGAGCAATGTCTTGCAATATGAGTAGTTTGTTTCCAGAACAAATTATGCTCGCAAACCAAGGTATTACTGTATATTAAAACTGTAATACTCAATATATACCTATAACAAAAGATGAATACAAGGCCGGCCGAGTGGCGCGGTGGTTAAGCGCTGGCTTGGGAAGCCAGCAGCCCCGGTTCGGTCCCACATGTGAGGGCCAGAGACACTGCCCTCAAAAAAAAAAAAAAAGATGAATACAAGTCACATTTGACTTCTGCAATTACAAGAGCTGCTCAAAGTGGTTACCATCAGCGTAAACTGTTCCAACCCTACAGCAGAAGCTGCAGGACTTGTTCCATGCGAGGCCTCCTGGATCTTCCCTTGTGCGCATCACACACAGTACCATGCATCTGAAGCTTATCACGAATGTGTGCTATTGTTAAGCATGTTGGAGGTTCTGTTGCATACTCACACCTCCATTGTCATTGTACTTCCACAACGTTCTCGAACCTCAAATACCACTTCAAAGTGGTCCTGCACTCCTAGATCGACAACCGTACTGCTGCCATTTTCTTTGACTGTCCAGCCTGTCACATGGTGACGCCAGCATTCATTTGATTAACACCATCTTTTGAGTGAACGTCATACTACACATTGCTACTGTAATTCAATTCAACTTGGAAAAGTAATACATAGATAACATCTCTTAAAATGTGTATACATTTTTCGGCATCGTGCAAGCGCACATTCAATATTGTTTTATATTAGTTTTAGATGTACAGAGCAGTGGTTAGGCATTTATGTAATTTATGAAGTGATTCCCCCTTATAAGTCCAATATCCATGGGCAAGAAAACTTTTTAATAGTTATAGCAACTCCATAGGATGGTTAAGATGGAAGTTGGTAGTTAACTAAACTATGTCTATGGGAAACCCCTAGTGTTCTGATGATCTGCACTCCTACTGCTCTAGTTTCTTAAATGCTTCTGACCCCAACAACCCCCACCAAAAATAAGACAAAATGACTTATTACCAAATAAGTTTGTTTGTATTTTGGACTGTGGTGGACTTGTACTTAAAAATATGACAAAGTAGGTTTTATTTGTGAAGCAAGGAGTGATTTTGTTTCTAATGCTTTTTGTGTATTTTGCTTCTTTGAGAGTTTGGTAATTCTTTGAAATAAAGAATGGTGATTAGCATTTTTTAGATGGAACCCCCATGGAAGGACAAACACAGCAATTGCAAGATTACCCTGAAAATTGGGGTAATTCAGCTTACTACTAAACATTTTAAATAGAAAGGGAAAGCATCTATTTTATTTCAGTAGAACTGAAAATTGAAAAATAAGTACTAAAACAGTTTACTTCCTGGTAAACCAAGATCTAGAAAATATCGGAAATCTGCTCAAGCATCATTTTCCTTCACAACGTTATCTTTAGGGTTCTTGCTGTTGATTATGAAGTACATTAAAATCTTTTATTAATTGGAAAATCCTTATTTGTATGCATTGATCTTTATACCAAGAAAACTGATAGAATAAGCCTGAATTTCCAATCTTTCTAATCTTACTTGAGTTGCTTATATAGCATTTCAAGCCTGCTATCAATTAAGCATACACTGTGATGTGTGAGTTGAGGAGTGAAATACAGAGACTATTGTGTCAACTTCACATATGATAAGAAATCAATGCATGAACAGCCGATCAAGGGAAACATTGCAATCCTTTTATGGTTGACATTACTTTCTGTGACAGGTGGGGTAGACCTCTACTGTTCCATGTCCTCTTCTAGGAAGACCTTGTTGCCCAGTTGTGGGGAATGCAGTCAGCAACAGCCCTCTAGGGTCAGCGGCAGTGAGGCCATATTCTTACAGCACAGCTCACCACAGATGACTGGGTGAGATGTGTGTGTGACAGCAGGAGGTAATAAAGACCACACCGTTGCAGCCTGATGGGGATGCTCTGTTAGACAGTACTAGATCCAGAGCTTCCTGCCAGCTTTGGGGGGTCTGCATTGCAATTTAGCTTCTCCTTCTGCCCAATCTTGCTTCTGTTCCTTTTCTTCGCAGAGTTCCTCCCTCACCAACATCTTGCGTGCAGAACTCTATCTCAGCATCTGCTTCCAGAGAGCCTGGCCTGCAGTAACAGTAACTGGTCATCTACCCTCTGGCTTCCCCAGAAAGGGAATGGAATGATAAGGAGGATTTGTACTTTGTAGTGGTTGGTCCCTAGTGGTGATGGGTAATCCCAAATCATTTACAGTCTCTCAGTGGGTCTTCCGAGAGGTATGACTTGAGGGATGAAATAAAGATGGGTAATTTGGAAGCGCTTTCTTCTGAGTAGAGAGTAGAAACTACTGGTAATCTGAATGGTTTGTTGTCTTTGCCAAAAAACAAACAAAAAAGTTTATTTAGAGTCTTTCTGGCATATGAAGTCTTTGTGAAAAATGGACTTTTTCCATTTTTCTTGATGATGCCTTTAGGTTCACCCTCTTTTTCATTTCTCTGGTTCTTTCGGGACAATGAGTCTTCCAGTTGTCACAGCCTCTCTGGATCTAGTTATCAGGGCTCCCTAAGCTTCTGTGGCATAGGCAGGATATGGGGTACAGTACATGAAAGAAGAAGAGCCCAGCATCTGTCCAAATGCCAGGAGAACTCACCCAATGTGGTCCCAGTTACAGGCTCTGAGGAATTTGCTGGATTGAGTGCAATGTGGCTCCTTTTAATATGTGGAAGGAAGCTGATGTTTCCCCGGATCTGTATGCCTAGGCCCCTGTTATACATGTCATCTCATTCAAGTTTCAAACAAGTGTCCAAAGTAGATATTTTACAATTGAGGAAATTGAAGTCCAGAGAGATATAAGGTCATTTACTACCTGTGACTGGGCACCGATGGTAGTGAAGGGTGAGCACTGTAGCAGGTATCACTATTTTCTATTAAATACAATTCTCCCTCCTTCCTTAGTAAGAGGACCCCAATTTTTAGCTGTGCTTGTTATGGCCTCAAATATCATTATTTATTTCTGTTTCCAGTGCAATTAGGCATGTGACCAAGTTCTCACCAGTGAGATGTAAGTGGAAATGTGTGGGACTGCCTGGAAACCTTTTTAAAAACAGAGGCAATGAGGTTTTCTCCCTTGTTCCTTCTGTCCTACTATCTGGAATATGGATGTAATGGCTGGAGATCCCACGGCCATCTGGACCATAGGATGATTTTGAGAATGAAAATCATGCATCAGGAGGGGGGAAGAAAGATGAGATCTTGAGTATGAGTTGGTACAGTGGCCCATCATTCCAGCCCTGGTTGGCTTAACTCCAGATTCCTTATGTGTAAGAGACATACATTCTTTCCCTTTTCTAAGTATTTAAGCCATTCTCTTGGATTTTTCTGTTGTACGTACCTGAACCTAGTCCTAATGGATATGGATGCTAACTTCTTTTGTCATGAAAAGTCGTTTCCTGCTTGGAACAGGAGCTTAAAATGGATCTCTATTGCACATAAATATGAATATAATGTAGTTATTTTTTGAGTAACACCATTATATACCACATCTTCCTTTAAGCAGCAATACTTAGGAAGTAGCTGAGGGCCTTTCTGTTTTAACCACTTAATTCCCAGTATTGTTGTGTGATATACAGAAAGATGCTTTTAAAGGACTTTCCTTTAGTTGACAGATATTACACTCATAACATTCAGAGTTGCTGTCAGGGATGCAAATCTTTAGTCTTTAATTCCTACATCTTCTAGTTCTGTGCATTCTCATAAAAACGGCAACTTCCATTTTTAAAATACCAGCTATATTTTAAAAGAAAACATACCCTTTTTTGGCACATGTTTTAGGGAAAATGAGAGACTTATTCTTTGACTGAGAAGAAGGTTTTAACTCAGCTAGGGTGGGTGACTTGATCTCTAACCTGTGGCATTTTTGTTCTGAGTGTCCCTTACAACCAAAATGAATCCTGCCGTAGAGCAAATAGAGCCAACAAATCATTGGAATGAATGCTTGCATCCGACTCTTTGATTACAGTAAGCAATGTGGCCTAGCTGGGGAATGCTGTATTTTCACAATTGGCAGACCAAACAGCTTGCAGCAATCAGTAAAGGGTGGCTTATTTTGAGCAAAAATATCCATCAGCCTGTGATGAGAAAAGCAGAGCTGCAATCAAGGGCAGGTTCTTCGAAGAACTGTTGATGAAAAATGGATTTTACATGTATCAAGTGGAGATGAAATTGCTGCTCAATTTTTAAGCTCCATTTGCATGCATGAACAGCACTGGAAATATTTTTGAGCATGAAAAAGGGTGATACAATAGTTCTATTAGGTGTGGGCATTTTCTGTCCTCATAAAATAGTATAACCAGTCTGTGGCAGTAATGTATTAGGTTTTAAGCAATATAAGCAAGATAATAAGCAATTTCAGAGGAAGATCTAACACTCTCTTTAATGTCTTATGCAGATGTATTCTTTTCACTGACATTATGATAGAACAATTCTATCGATGTAATGATTGGAATGAAGATTTTCGATAAGATTTCCAGTTTTATCTATAGTTGCTCTATAGATATGACTATATGACTAAAAAATAGAACTATTTAGCTCTATGAATCCTTCTACTGAATGATATATCATGAAAGCTCTGTAGTTTCAAAGTTCGTGATCTGAACTGAAAGAAAAGCCATTCAAGTAGGATGGTTCAGCTTTCTTCTTTAGATAGCATTTCCTGCTGTGGTTAGGAGATTTTTGGTTTTTGATGTATGTTAGTATATTTGAAATTTTTTCCTAAAGTGGCAGAAAAAGATGCTAAAGATACAAAATAGTCTTCATTTTTAAGCATGGAATTTCCTCTTCTTAAGGTCCATGGACTATGCAAGGAGGCATTGAGAACTGGAATCTGATTGTGGGCCATTACAGGCTGTTCGGTTTGGTGTTGTTATGGGAAGAAAGCAAGATAATATATTGGTTTGGGTTTATGGCATCCAAAGTCTCTATTCAAAGGCATGAGCTTTCTCTCCTATCTTCCATCTCCCACATGGTAGTTACTAGAGTAGGTCTTGACTTTTGTATTTGATGGATTTCTTCTATTTAAGTCCATGAGGATGGATTGTTTTTCTTTATGGGTTTGCTGAGGAGTAAATTAAGCAATCCCAACTACCTATCTCTTCAAACAAGAGGAAAATTAATACTTTGACCTGAAAGGACACAAATTACAAAACAAATAACATGCATATCACACAAAGCTAAGATCCCAGGGGCCTCCGGCATGATAGCCTGTCAGTTTCTCCTTTTCTGCCATGTACAGTTGTTGAGGATCTAACAGGTAGACTCTGGAGCGCAGATAAAAAAGCTGTACAGAGCAAAAGCTCTGAAGGTGAGATATTTTTTTCTGTCCGTGATTATTCTCCCTAGGTTTTGTTTATATCTTATATGGAGTCAGAAGGATACCATGCAGGATGCCATTGGCCACTCACTCATTGGCTAATGCAAGAGCTGTATCCAAGTGCTCCTTTAATTTGTAGCAACCAATGAGTGCTATGGTCAGCTATCAGCTAAATTGTAACCAGTTTCAGAGGAAGTCTGAGAATAGTTGCTGATATATCATCCGAAGAGCAAGAGTGTCTAGAAAAAATATACCATGCTATTTCTTATTTTTTATATTGAATTAGCTCCCCAATATTTTCTTAGGCTGAGTACCAGCACTATTGCCCTGGTTACAAAAACTAGCATCTGGGGCCATTGTGGACATGCCAACCTGAACAATTACAGTGGTGGATGGGAGACTCTATAATGTGTGGACAGAGGTTTGGGCTAAGTGTTAAAAATATCTTGCCACAGGGAGATAGTGGCTATCTGACTACTTTCTTCTGAGCTCCCTGAGTGTCCTTGTGGGGGTTGAATGGGAAGTTGGAGAGCATTTCCTCATTAGTGATAGGGCCCTGTGTCCTTTTATCCTTTGGGGTAGTGGTAGCAAACCTATGGGACTTCTGGTCTCTCATGTCTTCTTTAGTTCCCTAAGTGACATATTACATGACAGCATGAGAACAAAACATACATTCAAACAGAAAGAATTCCGTAAGACTCACTTCATAGTCTTTATTCCCTAATGTCAGACTATTATTATAAGTTCATAAACTCATCCTAGAAAAAGTGCTACATACTTCTCTGCTGAGTATCACTATGTCACCTTCAAAATACACCCCTTGGGAAGCTATGCACTGATGCCAATGCCTAGTGCACCCTCCAATGTTTGGAACTCTTCTGGAATGACCATCAGAGCTGTCGTCATATTACCCTTGATGTCCTGAATGTCATCAAAATGTCTTCCTTTCAATATTTCCTTTATATTTGGGTAAAGAAAGAAATCATTGGGGGCCAGATCAGGTGAGTAGGGAGTGTTCCAATACAGTGATTTGTTTACTGGCTAAAATCCCCCTCACAGACAGTGCCATAAGAGCTGGTGCATTGCCGTGATGCAAGAGCCATGAATTGTTGGTGAAAAGTTCAGGTCGTCTAACTTTTCCATGCAGCCTTTTCAGCACTTCCAAATAGTAAACTTGGTGAACTGTTTGTCCAGTTGGTACAAATTCATAATGAGTAATCCCTTTGATGTCAAAAAAAAAAGGTTAGCAATGTCATTTTAAGTTTGTGAACTTAATTGTCATACTTCGTATACTGAATGACAATAGCAGTGAAACTTCAAACTCTTCATTTGGATGAGGCAACACTTGTGCACTTGGATATGACTATTTTTTTTTATAAAATATTTTATTTCCATTTACATGGCACCTTTCTTCTAAAGCTCTAAAAGCAATTTTAGCATCATAATTCTTGTGTGAATTGGATAAGAAGAAACATATTTCATTTTGAGGTTAAGAGAAAAGATGCAAATTGTCAATGACCCTCCTCAACAGAACAGAAGAGAACATTGTGGGTACACAAAGAGTTTTTCCCACACTGATTTCCCTGGCAGCCTCAAAGAGAAGGTTATCAAAGAATGGATTCTAATCCTGGGGTCCAGACACACTGGGGAAATGGTTCACTGATAGGCTTCAGGGCATCTGTGAATTCCTTGAGAGAAGGTACAATATGTGATTCTCCCATGCATCTTCCTGGGCTGAGGATTTGCAGTACTTAATCTGGTTCTTGCAGGGCTCAAGAACCAATGATTGCCTGGCGCAGTGCTCCTCAAACCTCTTGTACATTTGAATCAATTGGGATGTTTGTTAAAAATTCCTGGCCACACATCCAGAAGTTCCAAGTTAGTATGTTTGAGGTGGGGCCTTGGGACTTGAATTTTAACACCAAATCACTGATTCTGGTGAACCAAAAGACACATTTAGAGAAACATTGGCCTAATTCCTTGAGGAGAGCTAAAGAAATAAGTGACCAAAAAGCTTCTGCACAGCAAAAGTAACCATCAACAAATAAAGAAGAAACCAACTGAATGGGAGAAGATATTTGCAAACAACACCTCTAATAAGGGGCTAATATCCAAAGTATATAAGGAACACATACAACTCAACCACAAAAAAACAAACAATCCAATTAAAAAATGGGCAGAGGACCTGAATAGACATTTCTCTGAAGAGAACATACACATGGCCAATATACATAGGAAAAGATGCTCAACATCACTAATCATCAGAGAAATGCAAATCAAAATCGCAATGAGATATCACCTCACACTATTATCAACAAGACAAATAATAACAAGTGTTGGAGAGACTGGAGAAAAAGGAACCCTCATACACTTTTGGTGGGAATGCAGATTAGTGCAACCTCTATGGAAGGCAATGTGGAAGTTCCTCAAAATATTAAGAATAGAATTACCATATGACCCAGCAATCCCTCTCTTGGGGTATCTACCCTAAAAACTGAAAACATTTATCAGTAAAGATATATGTGCTCTGATGTTCATTGCAGCATTTTTTTTATGGTGGCTAAGACATGGAAACAACCAAAGTGTCCTTTGATAGATGATTGGATAAAGAAGATGCAGTACATATACACAATGGAATACTATTCTGCCATAAGAAAAGATGAAATAGTGCCATTTTTGACAGCATGGATAGATCTTGACATTATTATGTTAAGTGAAATAAGTCAGTCAGAAATATTGGGTTGTCAGAAAAGTTATGATGTATTTTTTCTATGTTTATCATTGGAAAAATGCGTCATGACTTTTCCAACAACCCAATAGTTGAGAACCACGTGATTTACGCTGATATGTGGGATATAAAAGTGAAAGCAATAAAGGAACAAGACAAACAAATAAAGAAATAAAAGGTGGTAGAAGAGGTAAAGGGGGTCAAATATATGATGACGGAAAGAGAACTGACTCTATATATCACAATGTGATATATAGGTGATGTATAATAGAATTGTACACCTGAAACCTATGTAACTTTACTAACCATTGTCACCTCCCCCAATAAACTTTAATTAAAAAGTAAATAAGTGATTGGTTGGAATCTTTGGAAATTATTGTTTCTGGTTGTGGGAGGTGCAGAGGCTGTAATAGTGTTATAGAATGCAAATAACTTTGTCTTGTGTCTTAAAACCAGAATCGTATTTCAAGAGAAGTTAGACTATTGGTATTTGAGAGTGAATGATTTAAAATGGAAAATAAAACACCATACCCAAGAATGATTTAAAAGATGCAAGACAACAGTATTAGTAGACACAACAGTGTTTTTAGATTTTTCATATCTATTTTATATGGCTCTTAAGTCAAAAAAATAGGAACTGCTAGCAGAAAATAAATGCTCAGTGAGATCTTTAAGTATCAGGTAGCTGGAAATGGAAATCTTGTCATTAATTAGAATGTAAGAAATAACATAAGGTAAAGAGGGCCATTTCATTGTATTGCTGGGAGAAATGAGTTAGCTAAACGATGGCCTGTTCTAAAGCTGCAAAGTATTTTGATATTTTCTGTCTTTACAAACCCATGAAAATATAGTGTAAGTAGAGGAATTTTATTGTGTTGAAGGGAGCATTTTTGTTTCCTTTTCACAAAAACAATGTGTTTGACAAGAAGTTCTATGAAACTGTTATTCTAAATACAGTCAGACCTGAACAGGGAGCCCACTCAGGTTCAGTATAAACTGATGGGTCGACCAGCTGAAACAATACGGTTTGTCCAACACCCTCCCGTCACCAGCCCGCAGATCTTCACATTTTCAGGAACTACTCATGTCAAGGCTTGACAAAGTCCTCTTGTTACTCTGTCATCATCCTTGCTACCAAATATACTTTGATGTGTGTGGCACCACACTTAAGGAAAATTGCTTCATGAACTTTTATTTAAAGCTATAATAATGTTAGCTCTATGCCTTCTTTGCTTGTTACTTTGTCATTTAGTTTGGTTGTAACAATATGATGCGGTATTGAGTCAATTGCTCTGAAACCTCACTGCAATTTGTAAAGTACTATATTTGTAAAGTACTTTTGGGGAAGTACATGGTGTCTTTTTGAAGGGGTTCTTTTTAAATTTAACAGAGCGTTTTTCTGTAAATGTATTGACGTGCACTTAGGGCACAAAATGCTGGTGCCTGGCAAGATCTTTTGAGAATACATATGTGTGGCTGATGGTAAATGCTACAATTTGTTTGGAAAAAGCTTTTAGGAAATTAAATAGCATTAAAAGAGAAGTGAGCTTTTTTCTGCAGGTATAACGTACTCTATCATAAAAGTTGTAGCAAATCATCCTGAAGAGAGACTTGAGGAAAACAGAGAGGGGTCGTGGCTGAAAGAATCTCTGACCTTTAGGTTGGCCAGAGCCAACTGAAAACAGTCTTCCTGCCATATTTTTCCAAAAGGTCCAGCTTATTTGTGGACCTATTTTCCATCCTCTTTTTCTATCTTCTCACCCCCCATCTCCCAACACACAAAGTCTTATTCATTGTTGCATGTTCAGCTCTATGAAACTGGCACACAGTCAGGCTGAATAGATAATTATTAAATGAATTGAGAAATGCATAAAAAATTCCAATAGCTTTTCATTAACCTCTGGATAAAAGTCAAAGTATTTACAGTAACCTGCCAAGCCTGGGCTGACCTGGACCCTGTTGTTCTGACTTCATCTCAATACTCAATGAGTGTTCTCCCCATCACTCATTCTGCTTCAGCTACACTTCCCTCCTTGCAGTTCCTCCAATAAGGCAAGTCTACTCCCACCCCAGGTCCTTTGCACATGCTGTTCTCTCTGCCAGGAACTCTCTTTTTTACACTTTACTACCTGACTTCTTTCTCACCTCTGATTCTTCTCAATGAACGCTTACTCCTTATTCCCTATCTCAGATGTCTGTTTATTGTTATATAACAAACCACCCTAAAAATATGTGGCTTAAACAGCAATGATTTGTGACTTAAGACTGTGCTACAGGGGGAGTGGATGATGATTCTTTCCTGCCTGGGAGTGGCTTCATTCAGCTGGAAGCTCTGCTGGCCCGTCTTGGTTGTCTTCTATGTGGCCTCTCTTTACATGATGATCGCAGGGCCTTTCCAGGTGGCTTTCTCTCCAGCAGAATAGTCAGGCCTTGCTTAAATCATGGAAGCTGGCTTCGAAGGCCCCAAGGTGACTGGCTTACCAAACCTCTGCTTGTATCACACTTGCTAATGTCCCATTGGCCAAAGCCAGTCACATGGCCAAAGCCAGTCTCAGTGTGGGAGGAGACTGCATAGGTGTGAACATCTGGAGGTGTGGTTCATTGGAGGCTATGGACCTAATGGCCTACCTCACTCTGCCCTCTGGCTTCAAGTGATTCACATCCCTCCCACCTGCAAAATACACTGACCACTCCTGCAGACTCTCTAAAGTCTCATCTTACTAAGGTCTCCGCCTTACAGTTGAGTACCAGGATCATGCCATCTTGGTCACATCCAAGTGGGGCTCAGGCGAATGGGTGCAGTTCCTCCAGTGCCACTTCTCAAGTGTGGTTCCTTAGGCATAGCCACCTAGAACTGAGTCAGCAAGGCCATTCTTTGCCTCTCAGCTCTAATCTAGAAATGCAGCATATGTCTTTCTTTCCGTTGGTCAACGGGGTTTAGTATGCTCACCTTAACTTTTTTCTCTTCATATGTAAATTAAATATTTCCTTCTTGCTCTATTCTCAGAAAAGACATAGAGAATCTCATTGTAACATTGTAGCTCTTCCCTTTGATAATTACCAATTCCCTCTTTACTTTTTTCTTCTGGACAGTTCAGTTATCTATTTCAGTATAGCTGCGTATACAGTATAAGCATTCTAAACTTTAGTGATTTAAAGCAACAATGGTTCATTATTTCTCACTATTTTCTGGGTTTTCTAGGCTTTCTATTTTCTCCACATGGTATCGGCAGGGGTCTCAATGTGTCTGCATGCCGATGAGAGGTCAGCAGGTTCTCCTTCTTGTCACCCACTCTACCTTGGTGCCACCATCCAGGGACTCTCCATGTGGCCTCTCTCTCCAGGGTAGTCCAGATGCCCTGACAGCCTGGCAGCTAGTTTCTAAGAGCCCCCAAACAGAAGCTGCCAGGTTTCCTAAGGAGTAGGCCTGGAGCTGGTGCTGCTGCCGTTCTATTAGTCACAGCTAATCAGGGGGCCAGCTCGGAGTCCAGGAGAGGGAAAAAGACCCCATCTCTTAAGGAGAGGAGTAGGATGTGAATACACAGAGAGGAGGAACTGGTCATCTTTGGGGACTGTTTACTACATCCCTTCCTCCTGGATTTATTTTCTCATAAGCTTCTGTTATTCTGTAGTTATCTTATTTATGATCTGCCTTCCATCCTGGATGTACACTTTAGAAAGTAAGGGATTTTGGGGCCTGCCGAGTGGCGCGGTGCTTAAGAGCTGGCTTGGGACGCCAGTGACCCCGGTTCAGATCCCACATATGAGCGCCAGTGACACTGCCCTCTGAAAAAAAGGAAGTAAAGGATTTTTTCCATTTGATTCACTGCTGCATACCCCCAGAATACTGCCTGCCACATAGTAGGTGTTCTTATATTAGTAGGTGAAATAAGTGTTTAGTCCTTTAGCTGTTGGGATACTTTTCCTGCTCTCTCTACCTGGCCCTTAATCATCTACATGCTCTCTCATGACTGATTTGAATTCAGGGTATTAATATGTGTATGTTTATATATTTGATTTCTACCACCTCTGAGCCCACTTACTCTGACTGTTTCTTGGGGAGTTAACTCTGGGATGGTCGGATTTTTCACCTGCTCTGTCTTTTGATATGAAATGACAATGAAGCATTTGATGCCAACTTGACTGACCCTATGTCTACTTCAGACTGCTTTCGGTCAGCCTTGTCTTTCTGTGTTCCTGGGTGCCCACTATAAAGCCAGATCTTTCCATGGAACGAATGAACTGAGAAAGCGACATTTTCTCCTGTATGGAGGAAATACGTATACAGAGGTGCCAACAAAAATGTATACACATTTTAAGGAAAGAAAACTGCATTAAAATTGTAATCCTCAATATATAAGTTCTGGAGATTAAGTTCACAAACTTGTTGCAACAATGTTGCTAAGCTATTTTGATATCAGAGCAATTATTCATTATGGATTTGTACCAACTGGACAAACAGTTCACCAAGTTTACTATTTGGAAGTGCTGAAAATGCTGCATGAAAAAGTTAGACGACCTGAACTTTTCGCCAACAATGCATGACTCTTGCATCACAACAATGCACCAGCTCACATGGCACTGTCTGTGAGGGAGTTTTTAACCAGTAAACAAATAACTGTATTGGAACACCCTCCCTACTCACCTGATCTGGCCCCAATGACTTTTTTCTTTACCTGAAGATAAAGGGAATATTGAAAGGAAGACATTTTGATGACATTCAGGACATGAAGGATAATACAACAACAGCTCTGATGGCCATTCCAGAACAAGAGTTCCAAAATTACTTTGAAGGGTGGACCAGGTGCTGGTGTTGGTGCATAGCTTCCCAAGGGGAGTACTTGGAAAGAGACTGTAGTGATATTCAACAGTGAGGTATGTAGCAGTTTTTCTAGGATGAGTTCGTGAATTTAATTGTCAAACCTCATATACTGCTTACGAAAGATGAATACAAGTCACATTTGACTTCTGCAATTACAAGAGTTGCTCATGGTGGTTATCATCAGCATCCAGACACTTCTGATTAAGTCGAACTACTGCTTGAACAATGTTGACCAGTGTCCACTTGTATATATATTTTTTAGCACCCCCTGTGTGTGTGTGTGTGTGTGTGTGTGTGTGTGTGTGTGTGTGTATGTGTGTGTATATGCATGTGTATGAAAATAGGAGTAAAAGACACAGATGTTAGATTTAACATCATGATAAAATGTAGAAATATCCCACACTCTGGGGTTTTGAAGAAATCTAAGGGCAGGTACCCAATAACATTTGCCAAATAAAAAAAGGTATTACATTTTAAAAAATGTTTTTAGATTATGAGAAAACCAAAAGCTGATATAAAATTATCTATGCCTATTGATCTATACCTTTTCTTTCTTTACTCCATTCCAGTATATTTTTTTCTCGTTTCTTTTCTTTTTATTCATGCCTTTCTCCAAGTTACAAAATTTTACATTTACATTGAAAATGTACAGTTATTTTACCTCAAATTCTACCTCTAAGTCTCAGCTCTCCAATGATACTTGATTTGTGAGCAGATGATTGTTTTAATTCTAGTATTATTTGGCCTAAAGCTTCCTGGTGCAATCTTTGCAGTAGGAAAATCTCCTGTTGCTTTTATATAATATTGTGTTAGAGGTAGAATTAACCATGTATGTTCTATCATAATGGCATTGATTGTAGAGACCACATACACAAATAAGTCTGCATTTTTGACTTTATGTAGTAATAAAAGACATTAGGGCGATATATGAAAATCATTAATGGAAGGTTTTATTGAATATCTGTAGTTGGAAATTGCAAATGAATTCACTGACGGCTACTCCATAATTAGTTGTAAGACTGAAAACAGCTATTAATTGTTTATATAGTTTCTGTTTAAGAAAGTGAAATATCACAGCATGAGATAATTGCTGGCAGGATTTGCTAGGTGAAAATAAAAGGGAGAAGAAGGAAGGTAAAACATATAAAGAGAAATATTTAGTGTACTCAAAGGAAATGCTGAGAAAGAAGATGGAAGTGTCCTGAAACGTATCATGAGACTATGAATTATTAAAAAGAAAACCATTTTATTATCATCCTTTTTTGTCAAAGGTAATACAATAACAGTATAAATTGAGAACATCTATAAACTTCTAGAGGATAGTAGAGGCAGAATATGATCATAAAATTGATTGCTTTCGTTGAAATAAAATTACAGACAATTCAGTAGATAACAGTATTTAATTACATTTTCTCTGCTAAGTAAGTTCATATCTCTGCCAAGTTATTTCCAGAAAGATAACTGAAACCTTGCTTACAAGTTGAAGTAAGAGAAATCATTAAGTATCTTCCATCAGGGCAGTTTTAAACAATGTTCTTCTCACCTACCAAGCTTGATTTAAGGAATCCAACCAAGGGACAAGAAGGCTGGAGTCTTTACTATATTTTTAACTCTTAAATTTTGTGTATTGAAAACTAGCATCCCAATGAGAAGTTTGGTCAAAATGGAATTATAAAACAAAGAAGACATTCAATTCACCTTACCTGAAAAAGTTTTACAATTTTAAAAGGACCTTTTCAGCCTGTAGAATGAACTCCCCTCTATTTTTCTCTTGGTAGAAATGTTCCTGGTTATGCTGGCCATTCCTTTGGCCTAAACATGTCTCATGACTAGTGGCAAAAACCAATGAAGTGGAGGCTCAGTTATGTGTCCTCTCTGGGGTATGGGTAGAGTTTGAGCATTTTTTTGGTTATGATCTCAGATTTGGGGAAATCAGGAGAAAAGGGAACATTGCTGCAAGAGTGTGCTGCTGGAAATGGTCTTGGCAGTCACTGAGAATTCAGGGAGAACATGGAGTCATCATTCACAATCATTTCTGATATCCCACTATATGCATATGGCACTCTTGAGAGAGTCAAAGAGGAGGAAATGCCCACCCCACCCCGACCCCCACCCCAAACTGTGAAATAATCAGAGGTGGGTTATACCATTTTTTGGAGAAAAATAAACTTAAAGGGATTTTGTAGAAATAAAATTTGTGTTGGCAGCAATTAATGATGCTTTTTCTATTCTATGGGCTGATTTATTTTTGCCATAGAGATATTAATTTAACAAAAGACATTGCATTTTCCAATTATAGATTAAATTCTCATCATGAGCCATTTATAAAATATAGAAAACATAAAGAAAATAACAATTACCTTAAACCCTAAATCCTAATAGCTCTTAAGATTTTAGTATGTTTTTTCCCAATATTTTTGAGCCTGTGCATGTGTGTGTGCGTGCACACACACACACACACACACACACACACACACACACACACAGACACTTTCCATAGTTGAGATTATACTGTTTATATATTTTTAGTTCTGGCATTGCTTTTATTCACTTTATGTTACTGACTTTTTTACATCTTTAAAGATCCTGTTAATACCATTTAAAAGGCTGAATGATATTTCATCATATGACTTATCATACATAGTACTACCTTATTATTGAATATTATATTAAATTTCTATAAGTAATGTTATAATATTTCTAACATTATAACATAAATATTTATGTGAATTTTGATAATTTTCTTAGAATTTTTTTTACAGGTGGGAATATTGGTCAAAGAGAGTAAATATTTTCAAAGTTGTTCTTTAGATCTATTGTTAAATTGCTTTCTGTGAAGATTATACCAATGTAAATTAACCAGTATTAATGATATTTATCTCATCACATCAGACAATGATGAATGTCATCATTAATAAGTAAAAAATCATGTTTTAATTTTTTCCATTGAATTTTTTTTCCTGTTTATCAGCCACTTTCATTTCTGTTTCATGAATTATTTATCTGTATTCCTGTTTTTGTCCATTTGCCTAGGGAGACTTTCATGTTGTTTTAGAAGGTAAAGTATTAGCTCATGTATTAAATTTAATTTTAGAGAACAATTCTAGGAATACATCTAGTCTGTCTATCAGTTAAATGGTTCAAACAACCTCTACCATCTTTATAATCATTGTAATGGAAAAGTACATATCATCTTGATGGACAAAAGTCTTTAATAGCTCTCTAGCACACAGTAAAATCCAGAGCTCTCCAAAATATAAATGCAGTGTGTACTTTCATCTTTTCCTTATGTATTATTCCTTTTTATGTTAGTATTCTTCATCCCTTCCTGGACTTCTATTCCCATTAAATTTGAATCCCTGATATATGAGTTAGAATATTTTTTCTTCTTCAGCTTGCACCACACAGGCTCTCTGTGCTGATAAATCTCTCCCAAGCTTGCCTGTCTAAATTCTTCAAGGCTGCTTGTGTTCTTCCTCCTCGTTGAGATCTTCCCAGATATCTTCCAACCAGAAGTAATCTCTTTCCTCATCCTACTTGGTAAATCTCTCAGAAGACTTTATAGTGGAGGTGGAATTGTGTCCCTGAGTGGTGGAGAAATGGTGTCAAGTACCCTCAGGTTTACTTCAAACCCTTGACCTCTGTTAGCTCCTTCTCCCAGCTCCTCTTCATCCTTGTACCTACCATTCTTGGATTCAATGGGAAATGATTCTATTCTCATGACCACATCAATTCCTCTTTTCCGTTGTCTTCCTATTGACCTGGCAAAATTACAGTCCTGGATGAATCCAATTCTCATCTTTACCTGTATACTAGGACTACTGACCACACCAAGGAAAAATTTGGAACTAGCTGCTGTGGTATAGTTAACCTCCAAACTTGATGGACCCACAAAATTTCCTTTCTTCAATGTTTATTTCAACACTTTTCCCTCCACTTTTCTCAAATCTCTCCAACCACCACCTATTTACTTCCTCTTAGAAAGTCAAATTGTTTTCTGCACTACAGAGAAAATAGAAGCCTAGACAAGAACTGCCTCGAAGTCCCATCACTATGTCTCAAACTTACCTTCGTTTATCAGCCCCATTCCTTCCCTTTGATCTTTTGTAGTGAAAAAGTACTTTCTCTCATAAAAGACAAGCCCTACATCTATTCTCTATTATTATTATTGTTATTATTTTTAATCAAAGTTTATTGGGGATGACAACGGTTAGTAAAATTACATAAGTTTCAACTGTATAATCTGTAATACATCACCTATATATTACATTGTGTGTTCACTACTCAGAGTCTTCTTTCATCACCATATATTTGATCCCTTTTGCCTTCATCTACCACCCTCCTCTCCCCTTACCCTCTGGTAACCACTAAACTATTGTCTGTGTCTATGAGTTTTTGTTTCTTTCTTTGTCTTATTCCTTTGTGCTTTTAGTTTTATATCCCACATATCAGTGAAATCATATGGTTCTCGAATATTTCTGTGTGGCTTATTTTGCTTAGTATATTGATCTTAAGAGCTATCCATTTTGTCGCAAATGGCACTATTTTGCCTTTTCTTATGGCAGAGTAGTATTCCATTGTGTATATATGAGGTCTGACAAATTTGCGAACTTGTTGCAATGATGTATGTTGCTAACCATTTTTGATATCAGAGGGATTATTCATTATGAATTTGTTCCAACGGGACAAACAGTTAACCAAGTTTACTATTTGGAAGTGCTGAAAAAGCTGCATGGAAAAGTTAGACGACCTGAACTTTTCATCAATAATTCATGGCTCTTGCATCATGACAGTGCACCAGCTCACATGGCACTGTCTGTGAGGGAGTTTTTAGCCAGTAAACAAATAACTGTATTGGAACACCCTCCCTACTCACCTGATCTGGTCCCCAATGACTTCTTTCTTTACTTGAAGATAAAGGAAATATTGAAAGGAAGACTTTTTCTTTTTTAATTTTTTGGATCTTTAACATTTTTGTTTTTTAAACTTTATTGCGGAACAGTGTGGTTTTCCAGGATCTATGAACTTCAAGTCAGGTCGTTGTTTTCAATCTAATTTTGGAGGGTGCATCTTATTGGCCCATGTGGGATTCGAATGAGCAACTTTGGTGTTACAAGTCCATGCTCTAACCACCTGAGCTAACCGGTAGCCTGAAAGGCAGATATTTTGATGGCATTCGGGACCTTAAGAGCAATAAAACAATAGCCCTGATGGGCATTCCAGTATAAGAGTTCTTAAATTGCTTTGAAGGGTGGACTAGGCGCTGGCATTGATGCATAGCTTCCCAAGGGGAGTGCTTTGAAGGTGACCATAGTGATATGTAGCACTTTTTCTTGGATGAGTTCACGAACTTAATTGACCTGTTAATCACATCTTTTTTATTCAGTCATCTATTGAAGGACACTTTGGTTGTTTCCATGTCTTGGCCACCATAAATAAAGCTACAATGAACATCAGAGCTCATGTATATTTACAAATAAATGTTTTCAAATTTTGGGGGTATATACCCAAGGAGAGGGATAGCTGGATCATATGGTAATTCTATTCTAATTTTTTGAGGAACCTTGACACTGCCTTCCATAGTGGCTGCACCAATCTGCACTCCCACCAACACTGTATGAGGGTTCCTTTTTGTCCACAGCCTCTCCAACACTTGTTATTATTTGTCTTATTGATGATAGCCATTCTAACTGGTATGAGGTGATATCTCATTAATCTCTCCTGCCTGCAGGGAAACCTGACTCTAAAGCAATGCTTCTCAAGATTAAGTCTGCGTCACAGGTAGCTTGTCAAAACATGGATTGTTGGGCCCCACTCCCAGAGTTTCTGATTCCATTGGTCTGGGTGAGGCCTGAGAATCTGCATTTCTGACAAATTCCAAGGTCCTGTTTGTCCAGTGACTACACTTTGAGACTCACTGCTTGTATTAGGGTTCTGCAGAGAACTAGAACCAATAGGATGTATGTATGTATATCCATCTATCTCTGTCTATCTATCTATCTATCTATCTATCTATCCATCCATCCACATCCACATACAGATTTACTATTAGGAATTGGCTCACATGATTTAAGAGATTGAGAATTCCAAGATCTGCATTTGCAAGTTTGAGACCCAAAAGACCTTTGGGCTATTTCAGTCCAAAGGCTATACGCTCAAAGCCCAGAAAGAGCCATTTTCAGTTTGAGTCTGAAGGTGGGAAAGAGCTAAGGTGCCAGTACAGAGGCAGTTAGGCAGGAGGAATCTCCCTTACTCAGGGGAGGGTCAGGATTTTTGTTCTATTTATTCCTTTGTCTGATTGGATGAGGCCTACTCACATTATAGGAAACAACATGCTTTATGCAGTCTACTGATTTAAATGTTAATATTATTCAAAAACACCCTCACAGAAACATTCAGACCAAATATCCGGGCATCCCATGGCCCAGTCAAATTGACACATAAAATTAACCATCATAGTACCCTATAGTTTATCCTCTCTTTCTATTGTGTGCTTTGTCCATGACTGTCTATCAGATCTTTCTGCTCAGCAATGATGCCCATTATTTTCTACCTATAAAGTATTATCAACCAACCAAAAAGACTCCTTACTTTAAACCCATATTATCTTTTACCTGTCATCCTACACATTTCTCCTTCCCGTCATACCCAAAGTTCTTGAAAGAACTTATCTGTAATTGTTATTTCTATATTTTCACTTTGCCCTCATTGCTGAATCCACAATGCACTCTAGCCGCTGGATCCCCAACTATATCCAAACTGGATTTAACAAAGGTTTCTGTGTTACTAAATGCAGTGCAAAAACATCAGTCATAGTTTTGCTAATCTAGGATAACATTTTGTTTGGTTAATCAGTCCTCCTTTCTGAAACACTCCCTTCCTTTGGCTTCTGGTGCAATAATACACTTATTTTCCTCTTCACTCATCATTGTTTTTGCTGGAACTTTCTCCTCTTCATGACCCTGAAGTTTCAGTGTCTTTTAGTACTATCTCCTAGGCTATTTCATGTTCTTAATTACACAGGATTTCAGGGAATCTCATTTAGTTCCACTGTTTCAATAACCATTTACATGCTGATTTACCCTTCTGTGATTTCTTGTCTCAACTTATACCTATAAATTCAAATTCCTCTTGACATCTTCACTTGAATATTTTTGTCAGGAATCCCAACATCAGCATGCTTATAACTGAACCCATCATCCTTCCCTGTCTTCTCCAAAACCTTAAAGCCCTTCAAAACCTGCTTTGCCCTCTGTTCCAGCAACATAAGACTTCTTTCATGTCTCCATCCTCAAAATACCCACTCTGTACTCTAGGCCTTGGAGCCTGCTATTCTCTCCAGGAACAAGCGAGCTCTCAGATCCAAAACCCCTAGCCCCACCCACATTACTGCTAGGATTTCAAGTAGTTACTAAATGTTTATAAAACTCACCTGCCAAATAGGGGCACCTCATTTAATCCTGAGAGGGGGATTTTCTGAGTCTTAAGTGAATAAAAAACATATGTTAAGCAAGTATTCTGTGTAATGCCTGGCACATAGGATGCTCACTAGATAGAAATTATTTTCTCCAACTGGAGAAACCAAGAGATTGGTGTCAACCTCTTGTGTTAAATTGTGAACCCTTTAAATGCTTATATTCTTCCACAAATCCTAGCACCATGCTTTTAAACACAGTAATTATAATGTTACCTATTTAATTAGAATATTGACATAAAGAGGTGTTACCATTTCTGAAATGATCCTCAGAATTTTTTTGGACCATGTATTTATTGTACATTATTGGTCAAAATTTCTCAAATACACGGAAATTCATTCTCACTGACAAAGATCATTTTGGGAGCCATTAAAATGTCATACTTTTTTTTAGTCAAAAGGCACATTGGAGAAATTTGATGTATTTACCAAATAAAAGGTGGTTCTCTTTCACATCATCTAAAAATAGACAAATGCATAGCTTTAAGGCAGATCACACAACTGTGTGATATAAATAACTATATTTCAGATTTATAATTGCATCCCAGCTACATATGTGTGTATGAGTCATTAGAAAACTGCATTTTAAGATAGATATGTAAAATAATACTTTCCTGGTTTGATAAGGGAACAGGCAAGACTTTAATTATAAAAAATACTACCTGTGTAAATGCTCAGGTTTGGGTGAAATGATACCATTTTGCACAAAAATGAATGCCATTCATATATGAGTACAAGATGCAAATCCCATAGGTACATAAAGAGATTTCTCAGAAAAAAAGAAACTTTGACATCTTCTCTAGGTTGTGAAGGAGCAGGTTCAAAGTAAAAAGTCTTAGGAGAACCTAGTTCATGTTATAGGACAAAAAATGGATTGAGTAAAACCACCTCTAAACAATTAGATTTTACTAACCAACTTGCACAGGTGGGTACATGTATGGTGGACTGTTAGGTCAACATCTCTGAAAAGTAGCTATGCCACTCTAAACCATCTGGGAAGACTGAAACTAGAATTCTTGCAAAACTGCAAAATCAGTGATGTAGGAAACTTATATAAGATAAAACAGCAACTCAGTTGTAAAGGGGAAAAAATCTCAAGTCATTGTCTTAAGCAATTATAGTCCAGGTCACGTGAGTATAGCATTGCATAGTAATTTGACACTTGAATCTCTAGGCCACATTTCAATCCTCCCCATTCAGATAAGCGTAGTACTTTCCTTTCTAGGCGGACATGTGAGCAGGCATACTTCTCATCTCCTAATGAGCACTAGATTCTCCCAGTGTGTAAATTAAGCTCTTCTGGAATCCACTCTCAGATCACGAGGGTCTCATTCAGAGCATTGAAATAGTAATTTACTAAATGGGACCCTCATGGCCCAAAAGAGTTTGTGCAGCTTCCCAAATGCCTACCTTAACCAGGCTATGCTTTATGGCCTGGAGAATCTAATGAGTATTCAGTTATACCATTACATTTAGAAAAGGAGGCCCATGTTTTCTCAGAAATTGTAGCCCTGCTTTATGCTTTAACTTAAAGTCAGGTTACTTTTAGCCTCCTTATTCCCACCAGACCTTGTCCTCTCTCGTATATTTTATATTTTGCTTCTTTTTTGTTGTCCAAGTAGCATTCCCTTCTCTCCAGTTAATGATTCCATTGAATTTTAGTTACCGTAACTGTTTCCCTAATTGCTTCCTTTGAAAAAATGATTTTTAGGCAAGGTAATAAACATTGAAAAGTCTGCCACTTGGTTGTGTTTCCTTTTTCTTCTAATTCATTTTCAGTGATAAGTTTTCTACTTGGAAATTGAAAAAAAACACAACACTTTAAAATTTTGACCAAGTCTTCATTGCATGAAAAGCACAGGATTTTCTGTGTTGGAACCCTGTTATTTTCTGGCAATGACCACTTCAGAATGATTTCGAACTTTTAAAAGAAAGTCTCTGTTAACTCAACTCTCTGAAGATTTTAAAAGCAAAGCTTAAGAAAATTAAATTTCATATGGTATGAATAACCAGCTAATTTTAAAAAGTTTGACATTAAAATTTCACATTGCTTTTTGAGATTTTGAAGTTGACCGGTTTTTTGTTAACAGGACCATACTGTTGATGCAGTAAGCGCAGGAGGCTCTGATGCTGCCGTTTCTGTGTTCTCTAGATGGCAGCTTAGCTCCACCTTACCAAATCTTCCCTTTCATACTTTTCTCCCTGTCATTTCCTTTAAAAACTGATAACATAATGCACAACAACATGTAAAATGAGTACAGCCAACCCTGATCTGCCTGCCTTTAATATCTTGACAAGGTTTTTCATGTAGCTTTGCCACACTCCTGGTTTTAGTGGAAGGACTTAGATAGAGCAGCACTCCAAAACGTGCTCTTACTCTCTTGCTTCCTGATCTGAATGAAGGTCAATAACTGGGTCTTTTAAGATGAAGCTTTCGTTATAAGCATCAACCTTAGTCTAGATTTTGCACTTTTCTGCATGTGCTGTTGAGCCAATCGTGATGCTATTTAGTCACATTGGAGACGTATTTACTTCCCTCTTTCTATTACAGTTACATGAATAGCTGGGTCTGAATGTCACAATATCCTTGCTCTGTTCAGTTAGAGCCCAAGTATCTTCATGAGAATTTTGAAAACAGTAGTTTAACTCCAGAATAAGAACTCATGTGTCTCGTAGAGCAAACGCTCAACTGGGAGTGATTTTGACCCTTGGGGGATATTTGGCAATGCCTGGAGACATTTTTGATCGTTGCAAGTGGGGGGTGGTTGTGTGGAGGAGAGAGCTATTAGCATTTAGTGGATATAGGCTAGGGATTGTGTTAAACACTCTACAATGCTGAAGACAGCTCCCCACCACACATTTAGGCAGCCCAAAGTGTTAGTGCTGAGGCTGAGAAATCCTATCGTAGAGAAACAGACATAATGGTATAATATCAAAATCCATGCAAAATTGTAATAATGAACAGAATGAATTCATAAGGGCAGTTTACTGAAGGTCATAAGCATCATACATATCCTTAAGGAAAATAACTTGTGTTTGATTAATTTAGTAAAAAATTTCTCACAAATCTATTTATTTTCCCTATTATTGCCCTCATTTTCCCCCAAGAGTTAAAAAACAAATAAGCTCTGCCCTTGTATTACATTTTCTTAATTCAAAATCATTGCTCAAGTCTTACTTTGCATATCTAAAACTCAGAAAGTCTCTTTATGAAAAAATTGTGTGTACTGAGTACATAAAGTCTGCACAGTTGTCAAGATCTATATGCAATTTTCTTTCCTTTCCATTCTGTAAGTCAATTTTATTAAAACAGGTTGGAGATGTCTTAAGTTTATCAAAGCTATTGACTGTGGAACATATTAATTAAAATTATTGAAAATCAAGGTTTGAGTATACCGAAGTTCCTGAAGAATTTAGTGTATAAGAAGCTACTTAATTTATCATTGCCAAGAGGCTGTGAAACAATGACAAACTTGTTTAGCATCCCGACACTGTGCTCCAGATACAATTTATCATGTTTTGCCTGAAGAGCTATTATGTGACATAATTGAGAACACATACTATGTATGGATTCATCAGGTATTCTGTCATCTAATAGGCTAATATGCTCTCCTTAGATCAATGATTTTTTTTTTTCAAATGACATTCTATATCACCCTATATAAAATGGATTAAATGTGAGTTACGTTTTTTGTAAGGAGAGGGGCCTGTTGTGTGTTTTGCAGCAGCCACAAGGCACCAGCCTGGAAATCCAGCCTTCTGTTGAAGAGTTTGAAAACCACTGGCTTAGAGCAGGATTATGTCAAGCTTGCTTTAACCTCTGAATTTTAGTTTTTATGGCATGTAAGTCCTCATCTTAAGGGGGGAAAAAAAAGAACCCTCTCTTGATCCCACATCTTTAGCTACTATTCCCTCTTTGCTCCT
Organism: Aselliscus stoliczkanus; assembly: GCA_033961575.1. NCBI lineage: Eukaryota > Metazoa > Chordata > Mammalia > Chiroptera > Hipposideridae > Aselliscus > Aselliscus stoliczkanus. Next base: position 71,833,449 of record CM066732.1, on the reverse strand, counting down.
TTACCCAGCAACACTTCTACATGCATTGCTTCACTTTCTCACCTTTCATCCATTCATTCCTAAAACTACTCCATCTGCTTCTATAATAATTCTACTATTCCACAGACACTGCTTTTGTCAAGGTCAGCAGCCAGTTCCTGCTGTGCCCCTATGATTACTTTACTCTCATCTCGCTCCACTTCTTGAAATGCATTGATAATGCTGACACCTTATTCCTTTTTCAAACTCTCTCCTGGTTCTGCTTTTCCTTACTAGTTTCTTCTTTATCTCCTCCTACTCTACGTGCTGGAATGCTTCAGGACTAGATCTTGAGCTCTCTTGTTCCTCTCTCTAAACCCCCCTCTAGCTTACCTTATTCATTTCTGTGATCTACACGCCCAATTGCCTGTTTGAAGCCTCCTGGGTGGCTCTTTTTCTCATCTTCTATCCAGAGTCATTCTGACTAGAAACCCAGGAATCATCCTTCATTCACCACCTTCCTTCACAATCCACACCCACCATCAGAAACTCCTGTCTGTCTTTTCTCGAATCATATGCTTCAAACCACTTGATACTTCTAAATGTCTTCTGCTGTATGTTTAGGTAAGTCTCCAATATTTCTCATTTCAGGAGCCTCCTAAGCCACCTTTGTGCTCTCTCTTGCCCTTACCCTCAACCATTCTTTACAAGGCCACCAGTGTGGTATTTTAAATAGCAAATTCACTATGTACCTTTCCTGCTCACAGTTCTGTAGATTCCAATTGCACATAGAATGAAACCCAAAGTCCATATTCGGGTCTGGGTCTGTCTGCTTCTTCAGTTTCAGTTTCTGCCACTTCACCTTCTCTCCCACTAATGTTCTAGGTGCACTGACATGGAGCATCAAGAACAGGACTTTTTCTTTTTCTTTGTTTTATCTTTAGGGCCTTCATTCTTACTGCACTTGAATTGTCCTCCCTGGCTCTTTGCATGTTTAGTTCCTTTTATCCTTCAGGTCTTATCTTAAAAATTATCTCCCCCATCAGTAAGCATTTACTTTTCACTATTTTTAATATTATTTATTTCCCTCTTCATCGCTTCATTGTCTGACGTACTAGAATTTAGGCTTCATGAGAACAGGAAGCTTGACTATCTTACTTACTAGGGAGCTGGCAGGCATTTAACACATTCGATGAATGCATCAACAAGTAATTATATTAAGTGATCATCAGACTATAGGAAAGCATCCAATATAATAGACATGTGGACATATGCCTGCCTTGTACATCTTGCCTTTAGAAAGGGGTAGATGGCAAAGTAGGGGGATATGATGGTGGATTCTAGTATTTGAAGAAATAATATGCAAAATAGGATTAGACACAGGTTTGGCTTGTAGCAAACAGAATGGAGAGTATGGGTGGAAGTTAAATTTAGAACAAACAATGGAATAGTAGGTGCTTGGGAGGTGGCAAACTCTACCTCACCTATGATGTTTAACTATAGGCTGCATGATAACCTGTCCAGCATGTGGTGACAGGGTTTCCTGCTTTACACTGGAACTTGATGTAGGGACTCTAAGAGCTCTCCCCCTCTGCCACGCTGGGGTTCTGTGATTGCAAAAGAGCTCTTATCTCTATCTCCCAGCAGTAATCTATCCTGCTGATTCTGTTGTTCTTCAAGTCACACCTTAATGGATGTCCTCTTCAAACCTCACTGTGCTCTCAGAAATAACACAGAAACTAAAGAAGCTCTTTTGGGAGAAAAAACTGTTAAACAATAAGGAAGAATTGAATAGAAAATATCTTCTCGATGGCTTAATCTTTTAACAAACATATATTAAAGAAATTAATGTGTGTTTTAGGCATTATTTTCAAAGACTTTTCTTAAACTCGTATAGGACAGAACCAATAGAAACAAACCTTCATTTATTCAATATCCTTAAAAATTACCATCATGACTGGAACTGGGGCTAGGAGGTCAGTTCTAAAACAACTTCACGTATTACATTTTGAACTTTATTTTTTAACAGCATCAGAAACCTACTATCATGGACTTCAATATTTCCTGTGGAATTTCTTATTTATCTTTGGTCATCAGCATATATATATATATATATATATATATATATATATATATATATATCTTTAAAGATTTTATTGGGTAATTGGGGGAGGGGAACAGCGTTGGAGAATCGGGGAAGGGGAACAGACAAGTTGCTGTCCTTTTTTTCTTCAGCCTAATTGTGGAGGACATTGCTTCACTGGCCCATGTTGGTATCGTCATTGCGCTCTTCCCGGATGAGGTAGACCGGTCGCCAGCCTCTGGATGGTCGCTCACGGCGGCTATTGGCAGTTCATGCTGGTTGCCGGCCACTCACTGTAGCCTATGGCAGCCCACTGCAGCAGGGGCTGCAGCCTACACCGTCGCCGGGGCTCGCACAGCCCAGCTCCAGGTGGAGCTATTGTTAGCTGTAGAGGGCAGTGTCACTGGCCCTCATATGTGGGATCTGAACAGGGGCCACTGGCGTCCCAAACCAGCTTCTAACCAATGTGCCACTCTGCCGGCCCATCAGCTCATATTTTTGATGTGAGAAATAAAGAGAAATAATGGCCTAGAATTTTCAAACATTGACTGACTTCTGGGAATCATAAAACAACTTAGGTAGGTCTTATCATTGAACACGGCATTAGGAGAAATTCAAAGTCCATATGCAGCTGAAGAAAACTCATGTCCCCAAAGGCTGTTTATATTTTCTCAACAAAAATTCACACAAAATTCATTAAGTTATGTGACAGTATATGACAGAGAAGTACAAGAAAACCTATATTTAGTCATCTGGCATTTAAAAACTATACGATTTCTTGTTGAGGTCATTTTCAGAAGGTACAGAATATATAATATCTCTTTTTTCAAATAATGTAGAATTACATGTTAATTTGGATGTTATGGATGTGGTTTGCTTATACTTGTACTGTTACTTTGGCCATTTTTTTTTTAACCTTATCAAGTGTAGACTGCATCAAAAATCCAATGCCCTAGATATTCTCCTTGTTTTCTTCTTTATGATTTCTTTATGGTATCCATTTTTAGTTTCACTTCTTACTCTTTGCCTTCCCAGTTTTCCAAAAGCAATGTAGCAAAAATATCCGTTAGAACTTGCCCTAGGAAAGATATTTACTTCTTTGCCCTGAAGAACTTGGCCTTAGTTCTGTATAGTCTGCCCTCCCTTTGTTACTGTATCTATTGCAAATGGAAGTTAGTTTTGTGTTATTCATAAATTCTCTCTCTCTGTCTTTTCTGCCCTCTTTCCATGATTTCCTTAACTTCTTGTGTGCATCTTCTTTATTTTCCACTATGGCATTTTGAATGTATCTCTCTTTGCCTCTTGGGAATCCTTCCCATCATAGTTTTTACTGTGAAGTACTGTATTAGTGTTCAATTGCTGCTCTAAGAAATTACCATAAATTTAGGGGCACAAAGCAACATATTCATTATCTTATAGTTCTGGAGGTCAGAAGTCTGAAATGGTTCTCACTGAGCAAAAATCAAGGTGTTGGCAGGGCTGCATTATTTTCTGGAGGCTTGTGGGGAGAATTCATTTCCTTGCCTCTTCTAACCATCTGCATTCCTTGGCTTCTGGCTCCCTTCCTCCATCTTCAAAGCCAGTAACTATGGTCAAATCTTTATCATATCAAATCATTCCAAAGGACCTGTCTGCCTCCCTCTTCAACTTTTATTTGAAGTTGAATCAACTTCAACCTTGTGATTCCCACTTTTGCTGTGATGTTTGGATGTGTTTTCCTGTAGCTGGCACTATCAACAAAGATGCTTGTATGCCATATTGTGTAACATTTTGAAATAAATTATTTATGTCATCAGTGCCATTAGATTCGAACTTATCTATACTTAAATCTAATTGATGCCACTTGGTATGCTTTATTTTTTGCTAAAATTCAATATAATGTTAATTTATTACCATATAACACAGGTTTAAAATAAAAATAATGTCATTTGTGTACAAAGCAGCTCAAAATGTTATTAAATGCATAAAATTGTCAAAATATCAACTCTTTAGTTTTTGTGGATTTTTGACACATTTTGAAAAAAAATAAAAACTTGAAATCAATTGAGGCAGTGAAAGGGTTATACACTGGGCCCACCTGGATAATCCAGGAAAATCTCTCCATCTCAAGGTTAGCTCATTAGCAACCTCAGTTCTTTCTGCACCCTTAATTCCCCTTTGCCATGTAACAAGGCAACGTATTCACAGGTTCTGGGGATTAGGATGTGGACATTTTGGGGGGACCATTAGAATGCCTATCATGAATACCTACCCCTCTTTCTTTTGTTGTTTGCAACCCCTCCTTCAGCCATGCCACTTCCCCTTCCCCTCCCCACTCATTAGGGGGAAACTCTTACCCACTCGGTCACTCCTGTGGTTTCCATATTGTCTCCAGCTGCCTGATCTCTGCTGACTCTGAATGATTATATAAAATAGAACACATCTCTGACTTGGCTTTATTCATTTAAAGCACAATTACATTGCTTTGATATCTAAGTAACTTAGGAAAAAATAGGTAAAGGTTGCTGTCTAACTTTTTCTCTCTTTTTTTAAATTATTTGTATTGGATTTGTTTTCTTCCTTTTTTTTATGTTATCTAATTTTATGCCACATAAAGAATAATTTAAAAACCATAACCACTCTGAGAAAATATTTTAGTTATTAATACTTTTATGTTTATTTGCCCCACTTTTTACTATTTTTGTGATTTCCTATGAATTCTACAAGTAATTTACATTTGCTCCCATCTCGCTTTATTTTGGTATGAACCTATATAGTTATACTTCTGTTAGAGTATTTCTGTGTTTTAAAATATTCATTCTAAGGGCTGGCCGAGTGGTGCAGTGGTTAAGCACTGGCTTGGGAAGCCAGCGGCTCCGGTTCGGTCCCATATATGAGGGCCAGTGACACTACCCTCAAAAAATAAAATAAAGTATTCATTCTATTATTTTTTTTATAAGCTTTATTATTTTTCATTTTAGAAATTATTTTGCAATCACATAGTCTATTGGTTGTTCTTGAACGCCCAGGTTGGGGCTCAACTGGTACCCAACCCAGAGTAATTTAGTTTTCACAAATTCACTTGATAACTAATCTCATCTTTTAGAATATTTTGTATATGTTTATGAATTTATTTTGATTGTGAACTTATGGAATAAAACAGTCAAATAAACATTAGTTCTCTACATCACTCAACATTTATATCTGTCCTTTTTAAGGTTAGCTACCTACATTTTATTATAGTAGTTTTGAATTCTACTTTCTTCCAAATGATTGATTTCATTTATACTCTTTCATGTATTGATATATTCCTCATCTTTCCACATTTAATAGCGCTTTAGAACATGACTGAATTCATAGATTTAAAAAAAAATTTTATTAAAAAATATAGCTAACGTGCAACATTTTATCAGTTTCAGGTGTATACCATAGTTGTTCAACATTTATATATCTAAAGAAGTGATCACCATGATAAGACTAGCAACTGTCTGACACTGTACCATGCTATCACAATGCTATCGATTATATTCCCCATGCTGTATATTATATGAGGTTGGACAATTAAGTTCATGAACTCATCTTAGAAAAAGTGCTATGTACCTCGTTGCTGAATATCACTATGGGCATCTTCGAAGTACTCTCCTTGGGAAGCTATGCATCGATGCCAGCACATAGTCCACCCTTCAAAGCAATTTTGGAACGCTTTTTAGAATGACCACCAGAGCTGTTGTCATATTACCCTTGATGTCCTGAATGTTATCACAATGTCTTCCTTTCAATATTTCCTTTATCTTTGGGTAAAGAAAAAAGTCATTGGGGGCCAGGTTAGGTGAGTAGGGAGGGTGTTCTAATACAGTGATTTTTGTTTACTGGCTAAAAACTTCCTCACAGACAGTGCCATGAAGCTGGTGTGTTCATGATACAAGAGCCATGAATTATTGGTGAAAAGTTCAGGTCGTTTGAAGTTCAGGCAGCCTTTTTTTTTTTAGCACTTCCAAATAGTAAACTTGGTTAACTCTTTGTCCAGTTGGTAAAAATACATAATGAATAATCGCTCTGATATAAAAAAAAGATTAGTAACAGTGTTGCAATAAGTTCGTGAACTTAATTGTCAGGACTTGTATCCCCATAACTTATTTTATATCTGGAAATTTGAACCTCTTATTCGCCTTCATCTCCCCCCCCTCCCATTTTCTAATTTTTCAATTACAGTGGATATTCAATATTCTTTTATATTAATTTATGGTGTATAGCAAAGTAGTTAGACATTTGTATAATTTAATAAGTGATCCCCCTGACTAGTTAAGTACCCACCTGGCATTTTACATAGTTATTGCCATATTATTGACTATATTCCCTCTGCTTTACTTTACATCCCCATGACTACTTTGTAACAACCAATTTGTACTTCTTAATTCCTTCCCCTTATTTCACCACCCCCCAACTCCTTGCCCATCTGGCAATCATCAAAATGTTCTCTGTATCTATGAGTGTGTTTTTCTTTTGTTTGTTTATTTATTTTGTTCTTTAGATTCCACATATAAGCAAAATCACATTGCATTTGTATTTCTCTGGCTGACACCCCACTCAGCAAAATCCCCTCCAGGTCCACCCATGATGTCACAGATCAAAGAACCCATTTCTTCCATGGCTGAGCAATATTCCATTGTATATAGTATCACCTCTTCTTTATCTATCCTTCCATCAATGGACACCCAGGCTGCCTTCACATCTTGGCCATTGTAAATAATGCCATAATGAACATATAGATTCACACATTCCTTCAAAGTAGCATTGTGAGTTTTTTTGATAAATACCAGGAAGTGGGATTACTGGGTCCTTCTTTGTCTCTTGTTATAGCCTTTGTTTTAAAGTCTTTTGTCCGGTAAAATATTGCTACCCCAGATTTTTTTATTTTTCCATTTCTATTTTCGTGAAATAACTTTTTCCGCCCCTTTGCTTTGAGTTTGTGTTTGTCTTTCAGTCTTACAGTCTGAAGTGAGTCTCGTGTAGGCAGCATACGTAGGGTTTTGTTTTCTTATCCATTCAACCACCCTATGTTTTTGATTGGAGCATTTAATCCATTTACATTGAAAATAATTGTTGATAGATGTGTAGTTATTGCCCTTTTATTATTTATATTTTTAATTTATTTTTCCATCTTAAAGAAGCCCCTCTAACATTCCTTGTAATACTAGTTTGGTGGTGATGAACTCCTTTAGCTTTTTCTTGTCTGGGAACCTCTTTGTGTGTCCTTTGATTTTAAATGACAGCCTTGCTGGTTAGAGTTGTTTGTACGTCCTTTCTTCTCATCACTTTGAATATTTTCTGCCAATCCCTTTTGGCCTGTAATGTTTCTGTTGAGAAATCAGCTGACAACCTTATGGTATATTCCTTATAAGTTACTACTTGCCTTTCTCTTGCTGTTTTTAGGATTCTCCCTTTGTCTTTAAACTTTGCCATTTTAATTATATCTCGGTGTGGACCTGTTTGGGTTCATCTTGTTTGGGAGTCTCTGCTCTTCTTGGGCTTGTATATCTATTTCCTTCACCAGGTTAGGAAAGTTTTCAGTCACTATTTCTTCAAATAGGTTCTTGATCTCTTGTTCCCTCTCTTCTCCTGGTACCCCTATGTTACGAATGTTATTACACTTGATGTTGTCCCAGAGGTCTCTTAAAGTATCTTCATTTTTTAAAATTCTTTTTCCCTTTTGCTGTTTTGATTGGGTGCTTTCTGCTATTTTGTTTTCCAAGTTGCTGACTTGATCCTCTGCTTCATCCAGTCTGCTTATAATTCCTTCTAGTGCATTCTTCATTTCAGTTATTGTATTCTTCACTTATGACTGGTTCTTTCTTATGGTTTCTGTCTTTTTTTATGCTTCCTATATCTTTGTTGAAGTTCTCACTAAGTTTCTTGAGCATCCGTATAACCATTATTTTGAACACTGTATCTGGTAGATTGCTGCCTCCATTTTGTTTAGTTTTGTTTCTGGAGTTTTCTCCTGTTCTTTCATTTGGGATATTATTTTTTTGTTTCCTCATTTGGCTGCTTCTCTGTGTTTATTTCTATGTGTTAGGTACGGCTGCTATGTCTCCCAGCCTTGCCAGGTGGCCTTATGTAGTAAGGGTCCTGTGGGGCCCAGTTGCACAGTCTCCCTGGTCCCCTGAGCTGGGTGCTCCAGGAGTCTCCTTTTTGTGGGTTGTGTTTGCCCTCTGGTTATAGCTGAGCCTTGATTGCTATGGGCATGTCAATAGGTGGTATTGATTCTCAGAATGGCAGGCTGTGGTGTTTGGCCATGTCCACAGCTTATGGACTGCTGTGTGTGGGGTTTATGCCATGGAGTAGGATTTGCCCCAGTGGGCTCTGGTGCCTGTTGAGACCACCCTTTGTATGTGCAGCTTGTGGGGCTGATTGGGTGGTGCTCTGCTGAGTTCTGGAGCCAGCCTCCAAATATGTTGGTTCTGGGGCCTCTTGGGAGGGCTCTGGTGCAGGCCCAGTTTAGGCACTGCCGATAGTGGGCGGGTACTGCCTGATAGGAGCTATAAAGTGATCCACAGTTGGTCGCTGCCTGTGTTGTGCCTGGAGGTGCATTGGAGAAGCCACGCTGTGAATGGAGGAGAGCTGCCACCAGTACTGGATCTGAGGTAACCCTGCAAAAAGCACTCCAAACCCTGCTGCCACCTGCTGGCTCCTGTAAGGTTCAGCCACTGAGAAAGCCTCCTGCAGTAAGTGGTTCAGGTGAGGCAGGGTCTCAGGAGTCAGCAGTGTGCAGCAGTGCTCAAAGACTAACTAGATTCAGATTTGGCCTGTGGGGGCAGGCTCAACACAAGAAAGATAGAGCCAATCTGCGTTCTGCACACACAAGGAAAATGGGGACTGTCACTCTAGTCCTTGTCCTTAAGTTGTACAACTCTGTCCCCATGTTCCTGATGATTGCAGAGTCACTATCCCTCCTTCCCTAGGGTGGGTGCCTGCTCAGTCCCTTTAAGCAGATGTCTCAATTTTTTGCCACTTTCTGTCTCACCTGAGCAGTTGGAATCCTCACTGTTTTTCACAGCCACAAATTATGGAGGCTTCTCTTCCCAGCACCAGTGCTCTGGGCTGAGGAGCCTGGTGTGGAGGGCTGGGGTCCCTCACTGCTTCGTGGGGAACCTCTGTGGCTGAGATATTTCTCCCAATTTTCAACCACCACAAGTGGGTGTGCAACCAGCCCATTTCGCTTCTCTGCCCCTCTTACCAGTCTAGACATGGCTTCTTTTTTATATCCTTAGTTATAAAACTTCTGTTCAGCTACACTTCAGATGGTTTTTCAGGTTGATTGTTCTATAATTTAGTCGTAATTTTTATTTTTATGTGTTCATGGGACAAGGCAAGCACAGTGTTTCTCTACTCTACCATTTTTTTTAAAAAGATTTTATTGGGGAATTGGGGGAGTGGAACAGCGTTGGGGAACCAGGGAAGGGGAGCAGACAAGTTGCTGTGCTTTTGTTCTTTAGTCTAGTTGTGGAGGACGTCGCTTTATTGGCCCATGTTGGTATCATCATTGCACTCTTCCTGGGTGAGGCAGATTGGTCGCTGGCCTCTGGACGGCCACTCACAGTGGCTCTTGGCAGCTCACACCAGCTGCCAGCCGCTCACGCTAGCTGCCTGCCACTCACTGTAACCTATAGCAGCCCACTGCAGCAGGGGCTGCAGCTATGCTGTCCCGGGGACTCACAGCAGCCCAGCTCCAGGTGGAGCTGTTGTTAACCATCTTAGCTGTAGAGGGCAGTGTCACTGGCACTCATATGTGGGATCCGAACTGGGACTGCTGACATCCCAAGCCAGCTCTTAACCAACGTGCCACTTGGCTGGCCCAACTCCACCATTTTGGATCTCCTGTGTTTTTTTTTCCTATTATATATAAACTAGGTATTTAATCCTATCAACATGTTTTTTGAGAAAAAAGCTTTTGGTTTGACAATACTGATGGTCTTCAATAATTAAGAATATATAGTTACCAACTTCTCTTAATTTCCAACATGTAGGATATTTGTATAGGTGATAACTTGTTATTTATATGATATTTTTTAATGCTTACCTGATTTCTTTTAGACACGAGGGAGACAAGTAGCATAGGCTTAACCATATCCACATCCATCCAAACATATTTGGGATGTTGTCCTTTCTTAACATAGAGAGAACAGTACCATTTATGACTTCTCTGAAATTAATGAAGACCAAACCTGCATGGAATTTTGAACCATGATCAGGGACAAAAATAAGTAATTTTCTCACACTTTAATTTTACTTTTCACCAGAGGAAATAGATTCATATGTTTCTGAACTATTTCAATTCATTGATTTCTACCTGTTCTGAATACTGAGGTCCTTTATATTATCAATGAAGCCAAGCAAAGCACTACAGAGATCAGTACAAATGATTTATCATTGTAAGGCATAGCTATCATTGAGAAATGCAATAATGAGGAAATGACATGCTGCTTTTTTCAGTTATATGAATACATTCCCTGTAAGGCTTAGCATATTTACACTGCTGACTCTTCAGGCTGACCTCTTGAATTAGGGTCAGATCAAGAAAATGAAATGCATATGTGCAAATTCTGAGTCTAAACTGAGACAACTAGTCAGGTTGTTTCTTTTGTTCTCTGTGCACAAACACAGGCTTAGGGCTTTTCATAAGTCAAATAGAAATATTTGTCTTTTAATCATGGATTTCTAACTTGTTCTGAGTACATTTTAAGAAGCTAGTGAAAAAGTTGAAAATAATTTTTCCAACATAATTTCTGAGTGATAATATCATATATGGATCACTGTGAAGAAAGAATTTGATACAGTGGACACTGAGGCTTTACCTGGAAGTGCCAAAAAGATACCATTAGTTGGTAATTTGCGACTGGTTCATATGCCCAACTTTCCCCAAGGTTCCAGAGGAAATGTGAACAACAGAATCTCCATTTTTAGTTTCTGGTGTTTTTATGGCCAACAAGAGCTGGAAGTTTCAGACATTTATCTTGAAATAAATGAGAGAAGTTTTTCCTTTCTGAATTAGTTAGAAAGTTGGTACATCCACTGCCCCGAGGCATGGACTGTGAACCCAAGTATATCCACACCAAACCATCTTTCATTTAAGTCTGTTTAATAAATCATCTTCCTAACTGGAGCTGGGGGGATAAAAGTTCATGCCTCTGATGTAGCTGAAAAGGAGGAAAAGATCGGGAGCACGGAAGCTTTAAGGAATGTAATTTTATTTTCAACTTGGGTTTTCTGACATGTAAGGGAACAGTGCTATTTAAAAAATATTCCTACTTGGATAAAAACAGCTCCTAGATGGTTTAAAATAATAAAATTTGAAAAGCTGGATATGGTCCATGATTCAACTGATTTAATGGAGCAAGTGCTAGACTGAAGCTTCTTGAGCACAGGGTTAGGTGATCATTGATTATTGAATTAATTAAAAGAGTAAACATTAAACTCATTCAGAGCTCAGCTATGTCATTTGATGTGTGTAGAGGTAGGTTTTGATAACATTGCTAGGGAAATTAGGCATGATATTTTTTCCATCAAGCTGTGGATTCTCTTTGGTAACAATTTCATGGGAACTTGACAAAAACATTTACATTTGGTCACTAAACAGATTTATAAGTCATGAATAGAAGTGCTGTGATGTGTTTTAGAGACAAAAGTTCAGTAGTTTCATGTATTCATTCAGTAAGTAAATGTTTGTTGAATGCCTGCTATGTGCTAGGTAGCAGCTAGTAACCTAGCCTTACACACATGTCCTCTGTTCTTGGGGATATAGACATGAAAACAGTTAAAAAAATCTGTATAGCTTAAGTGCCATAATGGACTAAGCACAATGCATCACAGAAGCATATAAGATAAAGATCAAACCCTCATATGGGGGCTTAGGGAAAGCTTTCTAGATGAAGGAACATCTTAGCTGAAACCTTAATTTAAAATAGAAGGGAGTTAGAAGAGGGAGGCAGAAGGAGTGTTCAAGGCAGGAGAGCTGGGTGTGATTTAGAAACTGAAAGCATTTAAGCACTTTAGAATAAAGAGGGTGGAGGACTGAAGTTGACATGGTGAGCAAAAGTCAAGTTCAGAAGGGCCTTGAAAGCCATGCCAAGGAGTTTAGAATTTATCTTTAGAGCGTAATTAAAATAGTAATTGAGTAAATGAATACTAAGACACAAGATGATGGGAATTCATTGAAACTTTTAAGGAAAGGAAGTACAAAATCAGACTTGTGTTTTAGGACATGGTCACTGGTTGGAGTGTGAGAGGAGAGGACTCAGGCTGATTGCAGCAGCCTACTGAGAGTCATTCATAACTTAAAGCAGAGAGGTGGCCATGGGATTTGGGTATATGGGCTGATTCAGGAGATAGTTATGAGAAAGAATGTCCAATATTGGTAATTAATTGGACAGTACATGAAAGACCAAATAATTCACAGAGACTCCCAGGTTTCAGTCTTAATGGACTGTATGGTACCATTTAATGAGGAAGGAGGACTCAGATAAGGTAGAACTATGTAGTTCAGTATCAGGCATGTTAAGCTTTAGAGATAATGGGAAAACTGTCTAGGACACGGTTAATATGCAAGACTAAAGCTAAGGAAAAGGATCTGAATGAAAGATGCATGTTGGAGGGTCATCAGCCTAAGGGTGGAACTGGGAACCATGGAAATTGCCTCAGTTGCTCAGCGTGAACATGTAGTCTTATAGCAGAGTTGTGGTGAGTTGATGATGGGACTTAGCAATAAGGTGGTTGTCAGTACCTTGGAGAGAGCAGCTTCCTTGGGGTGGTGAGGGCAGAAATCACTTCATTAAGCGGTGAGAAGTATGTGGGTGATGAGCATGAGAAAATAGAACAAGAGTCTACACATTGCTTTAGGGAAGTTTGAATGTGAGGAGAGTAGAGCAATGGTGTGGTGCCAGATAGATAAGGGGTCTAGGAAAAGGTGCATGTGTTATTTTATTTTATTTTTTTTGTTTGTTTGTTTTAATGAGTTTTAATGTGTGAGACCAGAAAATGTTCAAATGCAGGTAAGAAAAAGAGTTTGAAGAAGAAGTAAGAGGGATGGGAGTAAAGTAGGATAATTGAAACAAAAAAGATCCCTGAGGAGGCAAGAGAGGATGGGACCCCAAAAACAGCTGAACTAGGGCAGAGGTAGGGTTGAATTTAGGCAAGAGAAAGCTCTTTGGTTGACTGACAGTGATGGTAGGAATTGGAAGTTTGAGGAGCTTGAAAGATATGTGAGATGGTAGCTGTGGAAAATAGAAGAAAGCTAAAAAAAATACAGATGAATTACCAAACAGCATGAAGGACCCAGTAAAATTGAATGTCATGAAACTGTGGTAGCACCAATATGATTATGTGAATTTTTTTCGCTCCAGCAGTACCCAACTCCTGAGCTTAGGCAAGGAACTAGATAGCAGGGTTATCTTCTAGCTGGGTGTGAGTGAAATGCAATGGGACAAAATTAATGGGACATTAGTAAGCAAGTAGCTGAAGTGATGGACGAGGCACTTGTCTCCAAACTATTTTGTTTTCCTGTTCTTGAAAGGATTTTGAAAAACTGGCTACCTTTCATACATTTTAACACTGAAATCTAAGAAAATTTAACACAAGATTAAATATTGTAAAATGAAATAGTTGCAAAGATGTGTTTTATGGCTTATTTTATATAATGTATATACATTGAATGTATTTTTATCTGATTTGGAGCTGTAGATTTAGTTGATTCAATTAATAGAACATGTCCTTCAGATAATCAGCCATCATCGTTAAACTGATCAGCCAAATCAAGGTTACTTTTCATCAGAAAAGGTATGATTTTATTTTAAAATTCATGTAGTCATGCATCTGCGTAACACTCTTCTTCTCTCTGTATTGGAAGGTATTTTAATTTATTGATAGATGATTGATTAATAGGTAAATAGGTGAGTGGATAGATGGATAAAACAACTCATGGATGAATAGATAGATAATTGTCATGAACATGTCTCCTGGATGAAAGAAGATCCCCTGAATATTTCTTTCTGAAGCTTTTTTGCCTTTACTTTCGAGAGACTTTCTCTCAGGAAAGTGGCATTCCACATTTGTACTTTTTGATGCCCCAAAGGATTTTACACCCTGGAACAATGCACCCAAATACTGTTTAGAATAGGGGAGAGTATGTCTTTTGTAAAGTGGAGAAGAGCATTTTGAAAGGTGAGCAAGTGAGGAATAATTGTCAGACATCAGGGTTTGCAGGCAGGGTTCACTTTAGGAATGAGTTTGTGGAGGCTTAGCTCTGGAAACATTTACCCTAATAGCTATCAAAGCCTATTTATACTTTGGAAAGTCTTTGTGCCCAAACCGGTTTGAAGATCATTGGATTATTGGGTCAAAGCTAGGTCAGGATAAAGAAGAAAGGTGGGAGGATGTGAGAAAGTACAGAGGTCAAGGAGCTTGAGATCTCTTGGTTTAAAGACGTATAATTTTAATGTCTTTTGTTTACGGAGTATTGTTTGTTTCTTTTGACATTCAGAGGCTGCATTGGTTTTTATTGAAAATGGAAATGTTAAGAAATATTTGAGCTTATGTTTTCATCCCTTTCATCCAGAGAGAAGCATTATTAGTTCAAAGGTTTCAACCAGAATTGGGGTCAATATTTCAGAAACTACTCTAGAAACTAGTCCAGAAACTTTTCAGTAAGAGAACTTGGGGTTCAAATCCCAATGACTAATAACATTAATACTCCTCCCCTATCATTTTCCCAGATTAGGTAATATTTACAGACTATCTCCACTGTAAAAGAGTGGACATTGTTTTGTACACCTGAAACCAACCAAACAACCAAACAAACACACACACACAGACAGACACACACACACACACACACACACACACACACACACACACACACACAAAGAGTGGGGTATGTAAAAAGAGTGCACTTTGGGGCCACATACACCTGAATTTGAGTCCTTGTTCTACTACTTACTCACTATGGTTACAGGCAAGCCAGTTATTCTTTCTGTGCATCAGTTTCCTGAACTTTGAAATTAGAATAACAGTATTTACCTTGCAGGTTGTTATAAGAGTTAGAGATAACTGGTGCTTTTATTCAACAAATGTTTAATGAATGCCTACTATGTGCCAGACACTGTTCAGAGATAATAAGAACAAAATATCTCGCTTGGCATTTGGAACATAAGAATAAATCAACCATGGCAACTAAAAGGGATGTGTTCAAGGATAGGACACCTGTTATATTCTTCTGTGACACAAGGACAGTAATTTTTGGGTCAGAACTGAAGGACAAGTGCAAATGTTTAGTGTTTATTTTTCCTGAAGCTCATAAGGCTCTCAGGCCTAAGTTTACTTTGTCCCTCTCACTTTTATTAAAATATAATTTTCAACAAGTTAAAAACATGGCTGTTATGCAAATATGAGTGAACACTTGTCAGAAATTTTATTGAATTCATTATTTAATGAGAAAATCAATAGGAAGGTAAAACTGATTTTAAGAGCATTTTAAGAACAAGAATGTATATAGTTCATCAGGGAAGACCTTCAAAAGTAAAACAGGGGCAGGCCAAGTGGCTCAGTTGGTTAAGAGCTCGCTCAAGAGTGCGAGCTGAGCTCTGAGCAACAGCAGTTCGATGCCCAGCCTGAGCTGAGCTGCCGTCGAGCTGCCAACAGGTGGCAGAATGGCTCAGCCATAAAAAAAAAAAAATGTAAAACAATGTTGGACTAAGATTGCTTGGTTAGATATAAAATTGGTTAGTGGCCCACAGGGCAATAAAACAGCAAGCAAGCTTTAGGATTATCTTTTTGCTATGGTCTGAACATCTGTGTCTCTTCCCAAAATTTGAATGTTGAAATCCTAACGCGCAATGTGATGGCATTAGGAAGTGGGGCCTTTGGGAGGTGCTTAAATCATGAGGGTGGAGTCCTTATCAATGGGATTATTTCTTTTATAAAATAGACTCTAGAGAGCTTCCTCGCCCTTCACCACGTGAGGTCATAGAGAGAAAACAACCAACTATGAACCAGGAAATGGGCTCCCATTGCACATCAAATCTGCCAGCGCTTTGATCTTGGGCTTCCTGGCCTTCAGAACTATGTAGCTGTGAAAAATGACACATTCTAAGATTTCCTAAAATGTGTAGATGCACATGTATATTATCATACATTCAGTTAGCACTCCTACACTTCGACAGGCTTTCAGATATGCCAAGATTCCAAAAATAATATATTAGGGAGGTTAAGAGGGTGAAAGAGACATTTTTGCTAAGAAAAATATTAGGAAAAGGTGAAAAAAGGAGTTTATGGTGATACTTTTGGTGCAGGCCTGTTAATCTCAGAAACTGCTTCCTATAACTGGCTACATGTGCTGTGCATTCCGTAATGTATAGTAAGGAATAATAGTAAACACACAAGTATTGTCAATCTTGTGACATATTTGCTCAGGAAGAGCTGTGCTTATTATCTCAACAACCTTGTAGTGGGAACAGACACATTATGCCTCTCATTTTAAGAATAAAAAATGAGAATTAGGAAGTGGTTCAGCAACAGGGCCAAGCCTGTAAATCAGTGCTTCTGTCTGGGCTCTAATCTATTTGACCTGACAAGCTGGAGATGGTTGTAAAAGCAGCCCCCAGTTTCCAGGTGAGTTATATTCCTAAGGATCATTTGTAGGTCAGTTGTTTTGAACGTCACCACACATTTTCCCATAGAAACAGCGTGATGAATAAAGGTTATGCCTCCAGTCCAGCATGCCAAAGCCTTTAACCTGTGATGCGTCCATGTTTCAGCAACACAGAGCCTCTCACCATTCATTGCTACCAGAAACTTGTTCAGGGCTCTAATTTGGAATGTAGGGAGCACATTTTTCTGTGCCCTACCTGCCTCCACTTTAGCACCATTGCTGAGAGTGGAGAACATGTCTAGCTGTAGACAGCAGATGGTAGCTCTCGTGGTGGCTGGGTGGAGAGAGGGAGGCTCTCACGTGGGCCCTCGAGGGCACCTGATGTAGAATGGCTGGAGAAAGCACTGACACAGGTACCTGTGCAAAACAGAGACTGGACGTTTGTGGGGGTGAGTTTGAGGAGGGGATGCTGAAGGACTAGGTCGAAGCCTGTGTTGACAAAGGCAGACAGTTCTTAAAAGTGATAGGCCTCGGGCCGGCCAGTGGCGTGGTGGTTAAGCGCTGGCTTGGGAAGCCAGCGGCCCCGGTTCGGTCCCACATATGAAGGCCAGTGACACTGCCCTCAAATAAATAAATAAATAAATAAATAAATAAATAAATAAAAAACATGAAAAATAAAAAGAAAGTGATAGGCCTCTCACAATGGGAGGACAGTCCCCACCGTGCTAGCGCCTTACCAGCTTGTGAAATGAGATCCACAGAACAGATTTGCAGGTCCAGTGGTGAGAAGGAAACAAAGTTGCTGTTTGCTTTCTCTCTATCGAGTTTAGCTGATTCAATAAACTGGTTGTGTTTGCTTAAATCTCTTGTTGGTTTTATAAAATGTACTGTCACTGAAATGGAAAATTAAACAATATTGAAAAGTACTAAGAAAAATGTAAAATCACACAAATCCCTTTCATCCAGAGATAAAGTATTATTAGTTTAAAGATTTCAGTCAGAATTGGGGAAATTAACCCATAAAATTTTCTGTAAGAGAGCCTGGGGTTCATGCCCCAGTGACTAATAATTTTAATACTCCTTCCCTATCATTTTCCAAGATTAGGTAAAGTTACAGGCTCTCTCCAGTCCTCACTGTCTTATCTAATACATTGGATCATGTAATTTCTTTTCTGGACTTTGTTATTGTCTTGTCACCTTTTCTCAAATTGATGTATAAGAACTATGGAGCAGTAGAGGAAAATCCAATGTCAAAAAGTCTGAGCTAAATTCCCCAAATACTGAACAATGAATGAGGGCATGTGCTTATGTATCCATGTCCTTGGCAACAGGAGGATTTAGCAATTTTTCTTTTTCACCTTGGCCTAGCTGATAAGGGGAAAATGTTTCTCATTGTTATTTCTAACCGAACTTCTAATTATGGTTGAATATTCTTTCCATGTTTTTCCAAGACTCATCTGTGGGTGAGAGGTATGAACAGGGGTTGAGATTTGAAATAGGGCATGGAGGGTGTTTTGGGTGTGCAGGTGGTGGTGGGTGTCCTAAGTGCTGATGGGGGCTCAGTTCACGATGGAATCATTAGCAAGGGTGTGAGTGTGTGTGTGTGTGTGTGTGAGAGAGAGAGAGAGAGACAGAGAGAGAGACAGAGAGACAGAGAGACAGAGAGACAGAGAGAGACAGAGAGACAGAGAGACAAAGAGAGAGAGATCATGCACATGCGTACACATTATAAGGGAGGGAATGCCAATGTAGTAGCATAAATATAGAGTTCCTGCATGATGGGGAATTCCACATAGTGGCTGGATATCTGGATTCACACTGTTCCTCACTCCCCCACATCAACTAGTGAGAAGTCCCTTGGATGGTGGACAAGGCTAGACAGGCAGGAGTTTTTATGAAAACAAACAAAATCACCCTTTCCTAACTACCAACTGTGGATCTATATCTAATCTTAGTTTACTCGTCTATAAAATGGGGCTAATAACGGTGCTCATCTCATTGGGTTATTAAAGATTAATTGAGATAATACACATGAAAACATTAGCTCAGTGCCTAGAACATAGTAAACTCTCAATAAATATTAACTGTTGATATTAATTTTTTTTGTATGTAAAACAAGGGGATGAAGTAGGTAATTTCTAAGGTCCCTTGCAGGGCTACAGATCCAGATCCATGATTCTGAAAATGTATAGCTGTCCTTATTTGATCCATAATTTAAAGAAAAATTGAGGACACAGCAGCTTTAAAATAAGCAAAAATCAGCTGGGTAATTGCTCTCAATTTAAGCTACATCTTTAGGAAAATGAATCAGGTAGATTGTAATATATAAAACATAACCTGTAAGAAGTGGCTATTACACAGTCAAATACACAGTAAAGCCATCTCAACATTTAAGGTCACCCATTTGCTAAGCGTGTACTTTCACTGAGGAAGATGGAAAAATAGCTCAAATCCTTGCAAGTGAGTTCTATAGAACACAAACAGTTATCAACTTTCATTCTTTTAGCCTCTACTGAAAATCAACAGCTCTTATGTAGAAGCCAAATGTAAATATTTGCAGCAATGTTTGAAAAAAAAAAAGAAACATAGCAAGCTTATCAAACAAAGTTAGAGCTGTTGACCTGTCAATATTTAGTCTTTCCAAACCAAGTTTTTGTAAGCTCAGCTCACTATAGTCAAATATTGAGTGTAGTGATTTTTCTGCTTTAGGGGAATTTCAACATCCAGAGTTATTTGTTTGACCCTGGGAAACAAAGTACCTGGTCTTAAAGGAATTACCCGACAAATTTGGAATCTAGAACACTAGAGTTTAAAGGGACTTAGAAATCTCATTATTTCTATAATATACCTAATGATGATTTGATCTCTCTTAAATCCTACTGAGAGTT
Organism: Aselliscus stoliczkanus; assembly: GCA_033961575.1. NCBI lineage: Eukaryota > Metazoa > Chordata > Mammalia > Chiroptera > Hipposideridae > Aselliscus > Aselliscus stoliczkanus. Next base: position 71,813,900 of record CM066732.1, on the reverse strand, counting down.
ATGGTCGATGTTACAAGTGCTCATCAAAACTTCCAGCATCCCTCTCTTTCCTGGCACTTATGGGGATTGCATGCCCCTGTTTCCTTGAAATCAAAAATGGCCATATACGAGTACTTGCTTTGGTCAATAAAGTTTAAGTGGAAATGATGTGAATCACTTCTAGGCAGAAACATTTAAGATCCAACTTGTGATTCAAGCTCTGTTTCCTTGCCATGATGACCCCTGGAGACTTGTGTTTGTATGACGGTGTCATAAAATGATGGAACCTCAGTTATCTTGAGTCTCTGAGTGCTATAATGAGCAGAGTCCCTGGTGACCTGTGTTGGACAGGTAGTATAAATAAGAAATAAACTTTTGTGCAATATGCCATTGAGATTTGGGGTACTTCATTGTCACTGAACAAACTAGACTAAATTGATCAGTATTTTACAAAGCTTTGTTTTTATGTAAGCCCCTTTTATGGCTGGATAGAGATATTATTTTAATGTTGTATCTCATATGGAACTAAGATGTGACTCCATATAGGAGTAAATGTTTAACCTTTTTTATGCCCTCTGGAGCAGAAGAGAATTGCCACTTTTGTTCTTCCACATGACAATCCTTCAAATATCATAACATAAATAGTATGTTCCCCTAAGTCCTCTCCCTGCAAAGAAACACTATTTTTCTATCGACACATGGTTTCTTAACTTTTTATCATCCAGATTACTCTCTGGAGAACTTTTGTTTTGTCCATTTCCCACTTAGATATAACGCCTAGAACTGAATACAAGCCTTACTAAATTAGATACTGCATGTAGAGGCTTTTCTGAGGTATCTGATGATGGTGAATTACGGTTGTTTATTAGAAAGTAAATTATTTAGACCATGTTTTGGGATGACATTTTTGACAGGTTTCAACTCTGGGTTTGGTTCAAGAAGGCTTTGGCTTTCCTCAGTTCTGGTTGAAAGATGGTAACCTTTAGAGACAACATCATCAGAAACATCGTGTGGACCATATCTGAGGGACAAAGTGGGAGTCATGGAAGATTTTCAATGGGAGAGTGATAAGGACACATTTGCATTATGAACTCTAGAAAAACGAAAAGAATAATCACTAGGTGGTACATACTCGGGAAGGGGGGAGACTAGTCAATTAATCAGTCCATAAATGTGTTGCTTGCCTACTAAGTATAAGACATGGAGCTATATAGTTGACCATTGGAGAACAAAACATATATCTGAACAGAACAGAGTAGATGGTGTTCAATAAAGGTGTTCAATGGATTTGATATCCTGATCAGATATTTTAAGTACAAGTGAATAAACTGAAAGGACAGAAGATTAACATCTGAGGACAGGCTTTCTAAAGTAGCTATTTAAGAAGCAGCGGTTTCTAGTGGTGACAAAGCCCATGAATTAATCAGAAACCCACCTCAAATGGTTTAAGAAACAAACATATAAATCCAGAAGTTGTTTCCAGAACTATTTGATCAGGGCTTATCTCCACTTTCTTTTCTATTTCTTTTACTCTTTATATGTTAGCCTTTTCTTTAGGCTGCTCTTCCAAATGGTTGCAAATTCATACTTCCTAGTTTGCCTCTAGTGGGAAAAATAGTGCCCATATCCAAAACCACTGAACAGTTCTGAGCTTTGCTATGATAGGATTCTTCTGAATCAATCATTGTGTTGAGGTAATTTCATGCACCAATTCTGAGGATAGAGCTAGTGTCTGTTTATCAAAAGGCACAATAGGATAAGTCGATAATGGGTGTCTATTGAAAAATAAATTGGGTTATATTTAGCAAAAACAGAGGGGAAATAAATGCAGTGTAAGCAACTCACAAATGCCCACTATATAGGATGTACAGGAAAATGGGGCCAGACTCGAGAGGTAGAGATTTTTATACTTGAATGGGGGTGGTAACTGCTAGGAAGGGACTTCTGGGAATGAAGAAGACATGGATTCTTTACCCTGAAATATACTCGAATGAAGTTGGAGAGAATGAGCACCCTCACTTTACTTAAGGAGTATAGGGGAGGTGGTTCAGTGTAGAGGGCATTTTTAGCTAAGGGAAAAAGTGGAGGCAGAGTCAGTGACAGTGGGTTTTAAGAGGTTGAAGGAGAGTCTTGGGTTCAGAAATGGCAGCAGAGAAGTGGTGATGCCATTAACTCATATGTAGAATGTAACAGGAGGAGAAGATCATTTGAGGAGAAGATCTTTCAACATTTCTACCTGCAGATGGAGGATTTTAAAATGTTTGAGCGACAGCTCAGATGAGCGTGGGTGGTTAGGATGTTACTTATATTTTGGGAGAAAATAAAAATGACGAAAACATCAGAGCAGTTTTTTGGAATGGAGAAAATGAAAGAGAAGCCTTCTCTATGAAATCTTTTCTGTTTGTTTTTTTTCCAATTGGATGAGGTCCTTCTATTACATAAATAGTTATTTCTCCAACTGATAAAAATCTCAGTTAAATGTAAACTCTGAGGTGTAATCAAGCAATATGGTGAATGTTGAAATAAAAAAACTTACTACAAGACACATTGTCATTAATCCCTCTCAAAATACTCCCCACCACTTCAAACACACTCATCTCATCATTCTTGCCACTTTCTGAAGCAGTTCTGGAAGTCCTCTTTTGTGAGTGTCTTTAGTTGTGCTGTCATGGCTGCCTTGATGTCCTGAACTATTTTGACTTTGGGAAAGAGCCAGAAGTCAGACGGTGCCAGATCCAGTGAATAAGGTGGATGAGAACCCTACTTAATGTCTTTATCTGACGGAGATTGCCATATACCAGAAGCGTGACATGGAGCATTGTCATGATGGGGGATGATTTATGGCACCCTTTCAAACACACCTTCTCTCAATGGTAGTTCACACCCGACCGACTGCACTGAACAAGTTGAATCTTGTCACACACTGTTGCTAAGGTTCAACACACAACTTCCCATGTTGAAGATCCTGCCTTTCAGTTGGATAGCACTCAGCAGTAGCATTCACCGTATTTTTTTATTACACCCTGTAAAAGCAAGAGTGTGTTATGATCATTTTGAATCCTTTGGGTGAAGAACCAATTTCTGGGATTACAAATTCCAATTAACAACACTTTGTTAGCATTCACAACCATCTACATATTTCTCATTTGTATACCGGCATGTTGGTTAGAGCCAGTTTCTCCTTAAGTGGAACAATAGGTACCAGCTGCTTGTGGTCTTCTGGCCACAAGAACACCTGCTTTTGATCACCATCTCTTTGTATATTGGGGACCCATAGCTTGCTCTGTAATTTAGCTGAGAAGTAACATTAGATTTGGATATGAAAATTTACTTCCTGAAAGCTGGAGACCCATCTCCATTTGGCTCTATTCAATCAAGGTCTTCTCAGCAGCAGTGAAAGCCACTGAGCCCGGTGCTTTCCACACCTAGACACTCGCTCTCCACCCCTTTTTAGCCTTCTTCAAGATGCACTGGTACACACATGTCAGCATCAAGCTGATCATGCTGCCCTACCTCATTCCACATGCCCATGAAATGCTTAGTACGTCCCTGTATTTAGTCTTCTCTCCATGTTTCTATGCATGACATTGTTGACACATTTCTTCTCAGGCTTTAGGTAGTTTTCTGTATTGTACCCACTCACACTCTCATTCCTATGGTAGGTAAATTCATTTATTATGTTGGAATATTTTATTCGATGATATTCTTAATTTTCTGACTCCAAACTCCTGTAATAATTTTCTTCAGTTATAGTATTTATCATTTTCTGTCTTATGTGGTTGTTTGCATATTTGTCCTGAGTTCATGCATGTAACACTCATAGTACAGTATCTGCCATATCTTCAGTTTATCTTTCTACACTTGAGCACAAGGTTGTTTCCTCTACCCTGTATTCTCTACAGTACCAGCACAATGTCTTACATTTAATTTTCACTTAAACATTTGATGAAATAATATATATTTTGGACAAATGCATATCTAATTATTTTGTCAGCTATAGGATGTGGAAAATGGAATTTAACTTTCTTTTAAATAAAATATTTTTATATTGTTATCATTAAGCCAAATATTTCACATTTCTTTACTGTTAGGAACAAGATACTATATTTTGTACTTTGACATTGTTTTTTTTGTAGCAGGAAGAGCAAACTTGTAGCAGGAATGCCACCAGTTTTTCTCTGAGGCCATGACAAAAGTATCAAGCACTCATCTATTAAACCTGGATTCTTTTTCAGAACCCTTCTCCATGCTGTGCCATTTATAGCTACCATAAGTGATTAGAGCAGGAACAAAATATCAAATATTTAAATGGTTTACTAGGCTAAGTGAGAATAGTATATGTGGTCCTGACTTAAATAATTAAAAATATTCCTCTCTGTTCCAGTGGCAAAGAATTCATGTGGAAGAAATAAGTCTAATGTGATCTGTGGTGTTCATGACAAAACAAGCTGGGAAAGGTTAAGATAGATATATTTTTAATCATGAGTTGGTTGAATCCTGAAGTATTATAAACATCATGTGCATAGTCCTCAACTGCAGACATAGAATATACCAGGTAGGTTATTCTAGAAATATGTTGTAAACAATAATGTTGGAAGTTTTACTGTCTGATACAATTAAATTCTTTATTTTTTTAAAAAAATGATAGTTATAATATTCCCAAATCTATAATTTTTACTTTTTATATTAAAATGAAGAATAATGGTACTATTAATGCAATGACTGTTATTCTAATGGAAAGTTTTTGGTTTTACAAGGCTGTCTGTGTAAATAATCATTAATCTCTGGAATATCAAGATAAAAGCCTTAGGAATACTCAGTTATTAATTTTTAAAGACATTGTAAAACTGAGCTCTAATGGCAGATTATCCATAAAGCAAAGTTTTGAAATCTTTTTCATGTTATGTATATGAAGAAATAAGAGTTTGGTTTGGATATCTCTGTATTCTTTAATCATTTGTTTATATTCTCATTGCTAACCTAAATTTATAGATGCTTTGAGAATAGTCAATTTCCTAAAGTAGGGAAATTTTTCCTTATGTAAACAAAGAACAAATATTTTATTGGGTGAAAATTTTGCACCAAGTTTTACCACTCCAAAAATTTAGTTTTATTAAGGACATGGTTAAGCAGTTATATCAGAGCTTCAGATTTTTCAAAAGGCCTATTCAAAGATTCCATAGACAAATAATTTTAAGGTTAAGATGATTATAATACAGATTTTTTCCCCCCTAGAGCATATACTAAGAAAGTGCTTAATATTAAGACCAAAAAAAAAAAAGATTTAATCCCCAAAACAGTGAAGCATAAAATTGAAGGTATGAGAATAGGAACTGATTTGTTAAAATGGCCAAATCAATAAAGGCTAATGTCAAAGAACAAAACTATGTATTCTGATGAATTCCCATGACCAAGCAGATTGATTTGATGTTTCATTTCTTTATCATTTCATTTATTTTCAAGGCTTAGAAATTGAACTGTGCTTCAACTGATGAAAATTATATTAACTTTACAAGTATGAAATTTGTAGCCCTTTTACTTGGAGTGTTGAAAAAGAAATTCTATGTTTTTAAAGTAAAGCCCTTTATTTAGCCTTTTTTAAGATTTTAGGCTTTCATGTTGAAGGCCTAACAAGGTAAAGAGATTTTAAGAAAACTATATTTTAAAAAATATTTTAATATACACTATGCTGTATAGAACAAAGGAGAAACTATTGACATTTGTTCATATAACAATTTCCTTCCAAACACATTCTTAATTTTTTTAGAACATGCACCAATGTATTAACCTTTATTAGACCATTTTATTGAAATAAGACTGATGTAATTTAATTTAATGTAACTAGAAAACAGTCAAAATGCTTAGTACCCTCTTATATCTTATTGCCAAGGGAAGAAAGTTAATGAGGAAAATCTTAACTTGTATTCAAACAGTGAAATCATTTAGGAAAATTATTTTATTTTTATGGGATGATATTTACATATATTTAATACAAAATGAAACAAAATGAAACCAAAATTATCCTTGGGAGATTAAAATTGGGTATCACTCTCTTGCAGACAGACTGATAATGGCTTCCCAAAGTTATCCTAATTCCCCAAATCTGTGAATATATTACATTATACAGCAAAGGGTAATTAAGATTGATGATTGAATTAAGTGTGCTAAAATAGGAAGATTATTCTGGATTATTCAGGTGGGACCTGAGGAATCCTGAAATGTGCAAGGGAGAAGCAGAAGAGTCCCTGACAGTGAGAATGCAATGTGAGAAGGACTCAGACACTGCTAGCTTTAAAGATGGAGGAGGGCCAGCAGGGAAGAAATGCAGGTGGACTGTACGAGCTGGAAAGAGCAAGGAAATGAACCCTCCTTAGGCTGCCCAGAAAGGAACCTGGTGCTTTTGACATCTTTATTTTAGTCCACCTCCCTAAATGCAAAAGTATAGACTTGTGTTGTTTTGCATTACTAAGTTTGTGGTAATTTGTTACAGCAATGATAGGAAAGAAACACAACTATAATAATAATATTTCTGGAAATTATTAAGTTTAAAATTTCGAGAACAGTTTGAGGGGAGTTGCCTAAAAATAATAGTAGCCACAGTTACAATTAGCAACAATGGCTACTCTTGTTAGAGTTTATAGGCTCATCTATGTGAGTATCTCATGGGCTCTTCACTGTAACTTCAGTAAGAGAGGCCATGTGGGTGCATATTTACAGCTAAGGAAACGGGGCGTCAGAGAGATGACGTGGCATAGACAGAGATGGAGGTCAGTCCCTGATCTTCCCTTGCTGGATTCTTCCAGCTGGGCACTTTGGCCTGTATACCAGCCCAGCAGTGGTAGACATAAAGAAGACTTTTAACAAATGTGAGATTTCTATTTCAAAGGGTTTAATTACAGTTTGGAGGGTTGGAAGCTACTTGGGTTTCAAATCAATCTTAAAAGTTATGAGCATGTTTGAATCTACTCTCCATAATTATTCTAGTGTTTTGTTGGAGCATTGGTGAGTACAAAGAAATTACAGTTTCTTGGGAGTTTCTATTATGACCTTAAAAAAATGGTAAACAACTTCATTTGTTTTCTGAGCCAAGGAATTCCACTACTTGTTCAGTTGCTGGGAAAATTGAGAATACACTACTCTTCTTGCTATGGTTTAGTTTTTTTCAAGTTTCAATTTATTTGTATAATTCACTTTATTTCATATTACTGAACTAATTCAGTTTTTAACTTATAACTTATATCAGTTATGGAGTAAAAATTCCAGGCCATTATTAAAGATTAGCACTGGGTAAAAGGATTACATTCTGCCAATGGAACTCCATAAGGTATAGGGTCAGTATGTGTGGTGGTTGTCAGTATAGGATGCCTGAGTTTCAAGTCTGGCTTCCCCTTATTAGCTGTGTGACTATAGGCAAGTTGTTTTTTTCTTCATACTACTAATTCTTCATCTGTCAAATGAAAATTATGAAAGTTATAGGATTTACATGTGGCAAATATTTAAAACAGTACTATATTGTTAGTTATTAGTAAACAATTCCTATTTAAATGATTACTTTTTAACTTTATTTTATTTTTTAATTACAGTTGACATTCAATATTATAATAGTTTCAGGTATACACCATAGTAATTAGACATTTATATAACTTAAGAAGTGATCCCCAGATAAGTCTGGTATCACAATGGCACCATAATATTTATTACAATATTACTGACTATATTCTCTATATTATATTTACATCCCTGTGACTGTTTTTATACTTGTCAATTTGTACTTCTAATCCCTTCTCCCTTTTTCACACAATTGCCAAACCTCCTCCCACTTGGCAACTATTAGTTCTCTGTATCTATGAGTTTGTTTATGTTTTGTTTGATATTTATTTTGTTTTATGGATTCCACATATAAGTGAAATCAAATGGTATTTGTCTTTGTCTGACTTATTTCACTTAGCATGGTACCCTCTAGGTCCATCCATGTTGTCACCAATGGTAATATTTTATTCTTTTTTATGGCTAAGTAAAAGATTTTTATTAAAATATAGCTAACATACAACATTATATTAGTTTCAGGTGTACACCATAGTTATTCAACATTTGTATACCTAAAGAAATGATCACCATGGTAAATCCAGCAACCATCTGACACTGTATCATGCCATAACAATATTATTGACTATATTCCCCATGTTGTACATTGCATCTTCATGACTTATTTGTTTTATATTAGAAATTTGAACATCTTATTCCCCTTTACCTTCCCCCCTTTTTAATTTTTCAATTACAGTTGACATTCAATATTATTTATATTAATTTCAGGTGTACAGTCTAGTGGTTAGACATTTATGTAAGAAGTGATTCACCTGACTAGTGCCCACCTGGCACTATACATAGTTATTACCATATTATTGACTATATTCCCTATTCTTTACTTTACATCCCCATGACTATTTTGTAACTACCAATTTGTGCTTCTTAATCCCTTCACCTTTTCATCCTAGCTCACAAACCCCCTCTCATTTATCACTCCAATTAATCAACTACTTGAACCCTAGGACCTATAGTCTAGGATAAGATCTTATATTGGCAGTTTAATCTTCCTTCTGGTGAATTATTTTGAGAATCTGAGAAATTCAGACATCAAGCCAGGCTCAATCAAATGATATTTGAAACATATAACTGACAAGGATTAGTATTCAATATAAATAAAGAGGAAAGAAAACACGTTAAAAGGGATACAACATTTGAATAGAGATTTTACAGAAAGGAAAAATTGAACCTCCAATAAACATTTGAAAAGATATTAAATTAATTGGTAATTAGAGATATTTAAATGAGATACTGCTTTACACATACAAAATTTGCAGAAATTGAAGAAATCAATGTTGTGATGTATTGATAATCATGTTGAGAATTGGGAACTCTTGAACACTGTTAATGGGTAGTATAAATGAGTAATAATAGTAATTGGCGCATACTTGTTGAAGAAAAGTTGTGTTGGAAAAAGTAGGTGAGAAATCTTTATTCAAGATTAGTGCTGTAGAGGAGAGAGATTGAACTGAATTTTGTAAAAACTGAATGTGGGAGGAATTTTAAGTTCTAGGGTGAGGTAGTGGAAAAAGTTTTGCAGCATGTTAGGGGCAGATGAAAATAGTAGTTAGCTTTGGTGTAGGGGGAAGAGAAGATAATTGTATTGAGGAGAGGGGAGAGTTTCAACATTCTCTATGGCATTTTATTTCTTAAATTAAAAATATGATTGGAAGCCTTATGGCCACATCTTTAGATTTTTAAAGTCTGAGATATTTCAAACAACTCCCTTACCTTTTGAAGTTTAAACTTTTTTGAAATTTAAATTGCAGTAGCTCTGTAAAAAATATACCATATTGGGGTTTATGTATCTTTCAATATAAATGGTATCATATGTATCTTTATTAGTTTCCTATGGCTTCTGTAAAAATGACCACAAAGTTGGTCGCTAAAAAACAACAGAAATTTATTCCCTTGTAGTTCTGGAAGCCATAAGTTCAACATTAGTATCACTGCGCAAAGACAAGGTGTCAGCAGGGCTGGGTATGCTCCAAAGGCTCAATGGGAAAATGGCTTCTTGCCTTTCCCAGCTTCTGGTGGCTGCCAGCATTCTGTGACTCGTGACTATATCACTCCAGTCTTCAAGGACAGCACCTCTGAATCTCTTTTTGTTCCATCTTCCCATTGTTTTCTCTTCTATGTGTGTGTGTCAGCTCAAATCTCTCTCCTCTCTTTTACAATGACACTTCTGATTGTATTTAGGACCCATCTAGATAACCCAGGATAATCTCCCCATTTAAGATCCTTAACTTAATCTCATCTGCAAAGACCCTTAAGACCCTTACAGGTGATACTTATAGATTCCAGGAGTTAGCACTTGATGTCTTAGGGGCCATTATTCAGCCTATTACAGAATCAGTCATACACATTTCCACTGTTTTATTCCACAATATATCTTAGAGATTTTTTTCCATGTTTATTAATATAGACCTTTCTCATTCAATGTCATTGCTGTAGAGTATGCTCAGGATAGATATTTCATACCTTTTTAGTTTCTAAAGTGATGAGCAGTGTTTTTATTTTTCAGCATTTCACACACATGACAATGGTTGGTGAAGGCGCTAGAATGATACACATCATGATTTTTAATTGGATAAACTTATATTCTCTATTGTAATGAAATAAAAAGGAGAAGAGCCATGATTTGTCTGCATCCATTTCTCATGAAATATTCAAAAGAATAAAAAACAGAGAAAAGCGTTTTCTTGTAAAATATTTTTAGGAGAAAGACTCTGAAGGAAGGCAAAAGACAATAGGAATAGCTGGGGTGAGCCATTTAAACATTGAAATATGAACAACAAAATTAGAATTGAGAATTTTTCTATCTAGAAGAATTTCTTTCTCTGAGTTTTCTAGATACATCAGTATCTATCTAGATTGTATCTTCTCAATTAAAATATTATTTTCTACAGAAGAGTCAGTTTTAGGTCTCAACAATTTCAAGTTTGATAATCACAAAATGCAATTTTAAGATGATTACGGAGTTCATACAACAAAACATTACAGGACCATTTTGAAGACATACATTCTTCCCCCACCCCCAAATACTATTGACATGGTATTAGAAGCAGATACAGCAAAAATATTATAAATACAGAGGATGCCAAAAAAATGTATACCCATTTTAAGAAAGGAAAAATCTATTAAAATTGTAATACTCAGTATGTACCAATAGCAAAAAATGAATATAAGTCATGTATATACATTTTTTGGCATCCCCTGTATATTGAAAGAATGATTGTTCTGCTTCCATTACTATTAATATTCAGATTATTATAAAGAAGCACTTTTTACTTTGTTTTAATGTACCTGGATAAATGTTATTTTTTTAAGAAAAAATTTCTTCTTAAAAATGTTTTTAAATAACACTATTTTATAAGAACAACACTGACAAAACTAATTTGTTAATTGCAAAAGTTTAAAATGTTATTGCTTTTTAAAATTTTGGTTATTTTTAATAGTCCGTTTCACTCTCATTTGTGTCTCTATTCGGAAAATACATAGTTTTCCATTTTTGGGAATTCCCTGGGCATGTCTGATAATTGCTGTTACCAGGTGACACCTCAGGTCCTGCTGACACTCCATTATCTGCCAGAGCCCACTATTACTCTGCCTAGCACTCACCTCAGCCAGGTGCTTCTCCTGCCCAGTAGAAACCATGGTGTCACGGTGTTGGTCAGTCAGGGCTTTACTGTAGCACAGGCCTGGGGGCTGCTTAGTAGTGAAGCACCACCATGCTGGGCTAAATAGGCCCCAGTGGCCCCTCTGAGTATGATGCCTTTCTTTGCCTTGATGATGCCAAAGCTGACCTTGGTGTCACAGGGTAAGTAGGGAGACATGTTCTCTCACTTCTGTCTTACACTCTCTTAGACAATTGTAAAGCAGGTGGCTTGTGCTTCTATGATTTGCACTGTTTTTAGTTAATTCCTTTTTTAAGTTTTTGTTTGGTGTTGATCTTTTTCTAGCACATGTCTAAGGACTTTTGGGGGGCTAGAGTGGACCACAGTTTACCCACAATCTCCACTTTCTTCTGGCATTTAGAGCTAGTCTTCCTTTTAATTAGTTCCATCTAGGAGACCTTTATGGTCCCCTACAACCAAATGCTTGTCAGGCCATCCCTCAAGTTTACCAGACATTTCTAGTTATGTCTCAGACTCAGAAGTGTCATCAGTTGACTTGTTTCCTTGAGGCTCCCCAACAACCTTGCAAATAGGCTTTGGCTTCTCTTCAACCTGTCTTAACTGAAGTGTGAATTCCCACAGTTGGCCATAGTCTAGACTCAAGTTGAGAGGCGTCCCAATATATAATGAATTTAACAGGTAATAAATGTTTACAACAGCTTTTTATCTTGAGTGCATTCAACAAGTATCTGCCAGCTGTCTACAATGGGAAAGACATGGTATCAGTTGCCAGGTATACAAAGATATCTAAGTTACAGCTTTCATCTTCAAGGAATCCAGTGTAACTGATACATATTGATGTTACTCATAATGCATTGTGATAAGTTTTATACTATCAGTATATATGAAGCACAGTGATAAATTATAACTCAAAGCGGGATATGCATATGCACAGAGAGATGGATATATGAAAGAGGGAAATATGACTTAAGACTTCTGGAGTATAGGGGTGTGTTTATGGTTGGGGAAGGGACAGAGGAGGGGGAAGGTAGTGGTGTGGAGTGTAGGTTGAAGGGTGGACATAGGCCCAATATAAATACTGTATGTGTATCATGCTAAAGAACTTCAACAACGTAGAATCACTGGAAGATTTTAAACATGGCAGAGACCTGATCTTATATGTATTTTAGGGAAATGACTCTTGTTCGAGGGGCATGTATGGATTAGATTGCACTTGCTACCCAAATAGAACGAAGACAGAAAGAGGAATGAAGAGTAGTGCAATTGTACATACTTAGAACTACTCAAAACAGGGAATACAGGATAGGGAAAATTTTAGGGAGGAAATATAGTGCATAGTGTATTCTCTTGTTATAAATAACTAGTTTCAGGAGTGGGCAGGAATGGAAAAGGAGATAAAAATGCAGGGGAAAAATAGAAGAGACAGGAAAAATAAACATGGACTGAGTCAGGCAAAGACAGAAAAACAGTGTAAGAGAAAATCAGAAAGAGTTGCAGAGTAACATCTAGGTTTATATTTGAGAAATAGTTTAATTTTGGGTTCTTGGAAGTATGGCATCTAAAAGCAAAGCCCATTTTAATTTTGCAACTATAGGCATTGCTGGTTTTCTTTTTTTTTTCATGATTATAAGTTGAATAAGATAAAGATTTGGTCTTTGAAATGAAGAAAAGTGAAGAATGACATGGAAAAGGGAGGGTAAAGAAAGAGACCAACCTTGGTTATCCCGCAGTAAAACCTGTGTTTATTAATGACATAAGCTCTTACAAAGGAATTTGTATTCCAGAAAAACCAGCTTAGGTTTTTCACTGGATTCATATTCAGTTAAGACTTTGGAAACTTAGGAGCTAGAAAGATGGGATACATCTTATGACCATTTTTTAGTTTTTTTCATTACAACTATCTAGTTGTAACGGCATAAGTAAGACATAGAATCACAGGATTGGAAAGAATTCACATGGATTGGTTTCCAATCACTGCTTCCATAATTGTTTCCACATAAAAATAATCACACAAGCTTGCCTGGCCAAGTGTCTTCACATTCACAGAACTGTTTTGGTAGGGTAGTAAGGTTGATTTGGGAATAAATATAACACATCTAAATCAATAAACCAATAAATATTTATGAAGAGCTGGGTCTTCTTTTATTCAGGGAATGCAAGCCTTGTCAAAACTATGACCCTTACCACAATAAACATTTTTTAAAACTATTCAAGAAACTTAACAATTATTTTGGATTTTCGCCTCATAAGATCATTATGTACCCAAAGTACACTCTATGAATTTTGTTTTGAGATCACCAAGGGCAGATATATTTTGAAATACTATTTATATTAGAATATCCAATCAACACTGAATTGATTTTCAGTTCCTGAAAGTGTGGTTTCAGATTTGATCAATGCAGAATAGAGGATTAGTAATTAACAAGTAATGATTTTTTCAAGTGGACATAGTTAATATTATTGTAAATTGCTTTGCTGTGAGTGGGTTTGGACTCTTAATGATTTTATAAATGATTTTGGCAATAAAACCAAGCTTTCAATTACATTATTATTTCAGACCTTAGTATATGGATTTTAAACAAAGATTTATAAACCTGTCACAGAAAAGGTACGTGACAACCTGAGAATTACTTTACTAACTTGTGAGATAGCCTCTTCAGATACATGAGAACCCTCCGATTGTTTTTGATCACTCACCTGCCAGTTTACATTAGATATGCATGGAAAGCAAACAGTTGTGCTGGGCAGAAGGACAAAACAGACAAGAAATGAGCAAGACTTCAACCAGATTGCTCTTCAGTATAGCAAATATGGGATTCTTATTCTATCGGCATGGAAACACTAGGGGACCACATCTGTAGTTATAGTCACCAGAGGCATGGGGATTGCTTTCTTCATTTTGTAGCTTTCTTGAGATGTCGGCCTGAAACATGGAGCCTTTGGTGCTGTGAGGGAGGCCTTAATGGTTCCATGGTGACTTACTTGGAGGGAAGACAATTAATCTGTTAGTGACACACTGATCCATATGCTCTCTGAACCTTGTGTGGGGAAAATTTAAGCAAGTCTCATCAATTCAGCATGACTGAGCTCCGTTGACCACAAAGAGTGATGTGGTGAATAATGGGAAAATCAGCAGAAGGGTTTGTTCCAATAGCCCAAACATCTCTAGATGGGTTCCATCTACAAGGAAATGATGGAGTGCAAAGGTGATAGTTCAAATAGCCTTTGCACAAATTCCATGAACTTAAGAACTCAGATATGATGGTGTCTGGTAGGCCATGTATTACACACAACTAGTAGAGGACTGGTCATATATAGCCTTTTGAAATTTGGTGTGAATCCTGGAGTACCATGAGCTACTTATTTACCACAATCAAACAGTTCTTTCTCTTGAGTGGTGCTACAAAATCCATGTGGATTTTCAAATTTTACTTACTTGGTAATGTAATTTATCAATGAAGTAATGCCTGAATACATCGATGGGATTTTATAGAAAATCCCAGGCATCAAATAATTTCACACATAAATACTTAAGTATGTTTCTCTAATACACAAGAACCTTTAGAAAAACATAACCACATTAGCATTCCCAGCATGTTTAATGTTCGTTTCTCAATATCATCTTGTTGGCCGGCCGAGAGGCTCAGTTGGTTAAGAGCTTGCTCAAGGGTGTGAGCTGAGCTCTGAGCAACAGCAGTTCGATGCCAGCCCAAGCTGAGCTGCCCCTAAGCTGCCAACAGGTGGCAGGATGGCCCAGCTAAAACAAAACAAAAAACCCATGCCATCAATATCATCTTGTTGCCTGACAACTGTCAACCCGCTTGCTCCCCCCGCCCCACGTGCACTTGCCCATGTCAAAAATTACATAAAGAAGTGTCCCCAAAAACCGGGACCGGTGGAATGATATCGGTAAAACTTCCTTAAGGGAGTGTCCCGGACCACTGTGGTCTGGTGGAATGATACCAGGTTTTCTCCCTAATCGGATGGTTTCTTTACCTTGGAACCATCCTCTGGGGTGAAAGCATGGGTGCATGAAGGCCCAGTACGTGCTGGAATACGAACGGGAGTCACGGGGAGATAGCCAGCAGGCAGGCACTTATCACCGACCTTGGAGAGAATAAATGTTTCTTCCTTTGATGTTTCTTAATAAAAGCTCTGGCTAGGCCGGATTTGGGGCCTTCAGTCCTAGTGAGGCTGTTGGTCCCCTGGCCCCAGCTTGCACCTAAATCACTAGCTCTTTGTGTTTATTTCAACTTTCGCCGCCCCTTCCCGAGTCTCATTGCTCTTTGTCATGCGGGACGATGCAACATCATCTAACGCCCAGTCCTTGTTCTACTTCACCCATTGTCTCAAAAATATCTTTTTTTTTTTTTCTTTTGAGGGCAGTGTTACTGGCCCTCATATGTGGGACCCAAACCGGGGCCGCTGGCTTCCCAAGCCAGCGCTTAACCTCCGCGCCACCTGGCCGGCCCTCAAAAATATCTTTTTGTTCCATGTTGGAATCAGGATCTTAACAAGATCCACACATTGCGTTTGTTCGTTATATCTCTTAGGATTCCTCTCCTTTTATTTTCCTTTTAATCTGCAACAGTTTTCTCTGTTTTCTTCTTTGCATTTACTTGTTGAACACATTGGGTCATTTGTCCTGTAGAATTTCTCAAGTTCTGGATTTGGCTGACTGTTTCTTCCAGTGTCGTATAACATGTTCCCATTCCTATATTCCCTGAATTTCCTGTAAATGAGGTGTAGCTAGAACTTTGGTTAAATTAAGTTCCTTTTAAAAAACTTTTTCATGAATTGTGCTGTGTACCTCTCACTGCACCACACAAGGAGGCACATATATCTTGTTGCTCTTCAATGATGTTAAAATTGATGAGTAGGTTCAGGTATCAGCCTAATACCAGGATAGTTCCCCAAATATCTTTCACCTAATGGTTTTAGTAGCCCTGGGTGATTGTTTATTAAATCCATGACCTCATTAGGAATTGGATTCTAATGCTGCCATTTCTCTTGCAATTATTAATCCTGATTCTCCTATAAAAAAGATCTTTCCCTAATCACCATTTGACTACCCTGAAATATGATTTTTGTGCCAGATTGTTTCCACTTATTTATCAATTATCATATTGAATTGATGCCCTAGCAACATTTAAAGGTGACCAATTAAGGTTTATTTTATTTATTATGCTATATCTTACTTATTTTATGTATCATTATGAACTCATTATATAAATATATTATATATATATATACATGCATATATATTGGGTTGTTGGAAAAGTCATGATGTATTTTTTTTTCTATGTTCTTCATCGCAAAAATGTGTCATGGCTTTTCCTACAACCCAATATACATCATATATATATATTTCATATATATATGAAATATTTGATATGCTTCAATATACCGGAATCATTATTCTTTTTGGCCGCTCATATTACCCATCTTTGGCCAGTGGGAACAACTGCCTATGTTCTTTTAACATGACCCAAATTTTTCATAGCCTTTTTACTCTCAGACACAAGCAAGATAAGCAAGATATCACAGGCTTATTTTGAACATTTCTTATTCCAGACCTGAACTCAGCTATTTCTCCAAATTCTCTGGTTTCTTTTAGTGGGTAATGGTGTTTAGAAGTTACAATATGGACACTGAGGGCTTTCATTGCCATTGGGTTGTCGTTGTTTTTAGGCTTTGTTAGTGGACAGAACTATTCCAGAAATAGATATCTTTTAGAAAATGAAAAAAATAATTCTGAGTATACTAATATTTTAAATTCAAATTTATTTAATATTATTTTTAGTATTCCATTTTGATTGATCTATTGTGGTTTTGACCATGTCTTTAAGTTGTGTTTTTAGTGGTTTCTTTAGGGCTTAAAAAATACTTAATTTTCAGTTTACTTGGAATCAATATTTTACTATTTCTGTTGGAATATGGAAACTTACCACTTTCTAGATTCCTTTACTTACCCTCTTTATGCTACAGATGTGTAATATATGATACTTGTAGAAACATTAAACATCACAATGGACAATGTGACAGTTTTTGCTTTCAACTTCAACATATTTTAAAGTGCTCAATAGAAGAAGACTGGTCTATTATATTTACACAAATATTTATCATTTTTGTTGTTTTTTCTTTATGTTTGAGGGTCCAAATTTCTATCTGGTATAATTTTCCTTCTGTCTATAAAGCTTCCTTTAGCAATTCTTTAGAGCAGGTCTACTGGATATGTATTCTCTTAGTTTTCCTTTTTCTGAGTGTGTCTTATTTACCTTCATTCCTGAAGGATATTTTTGCTGGATATAGATTCTGTGTTGACAGTTATTTTCTTTCAGCACTTTAAAAATATTGTGCCACTTAGTCTCCATATGGTTTCCAGTGAAAAATTTAGTCATTCACATTGTGTATAATTTTTCTCTGACTGTAGTTGATTATGATGTGTCTAGGCATGGATTTGCTTGAATTTACCTTCTTTGGGGTTCACTTAGTTTTTAAATCTGTAGTTTTATCTTTTACCATGATTTGAGAATTTTTAAAGCCATCGTTCTTCAAAGATTTTTTTTTTCAGCATTGCATCATTATCCATTCCTTCTGTGCCTCTGATGACATGAATGTTGGACCTTTTGTCATAGGTCTTTAAGGCTCTGTTCATTGGTTTTTGGTACTTACCTTTCTGTTGTTCTGATTGGGTAATTTCTAATGATCTATCTTATCTTCAAGTTTACTGCCTTTTTCCTTTATGATATCCATTTGCTATTGAGTCCACCCAATGAGTTTTTAATTTTGGTTATTGTATTATTCAGTACTAAAATTTCCATTTGGTTCTTCTTTATATCTTCTATTTCCTTGCTGAGACTTTTTATCTTAACATATGTTGCAGTTGCTTGTTCCAGCATACTTTTAAAATAGCTACTTTAAAATCTTTGTCAGATAATTCCAGCATCTGTATTAATAATATGAATGTTGGTGCCCGTTGATTTTCCATGTGACTTGAAATTTTTGTGGGTCTTCATATGCCAAGTAATTTTGGATTATATCCTAAACATTTTAAACATTATGTTGAACATATTGTTCAAAATGTTCAATTTTGTATCTTGTATAAATTCTATGGAAAATGTTGATATTTTGTTTTAGTGGGCAACAGACATGGTTAGGTTCTGCTGCAAGTGCCAACCTGACTTTTATGGGTGATAATTCCAATGTTAGATTTCAAAGCTTTCTAGTGCTTTTTAGATCTGCCAATCAACAATCATTCTGTAATCTGGGCATTGGTATATCTGTTAGTTTTCTTCTCATCATCACTGGCATGCTAATTAGAATTAGAACCAGACATCTTTAATCGCTCCCAGAACTTTCTGATTTCTGGGACATCTCTTTGGTCTTCTTCTGGCCAGAAACTTGAAGTCTAGTTACCCTGCTTTGTCACTCACTTCTATGATTGATTCTGTGTCCTGGTCCAAGCAGAGGAGAGAAAGAGAGAGAGAGAGAGAGAGAGAGAGAGAGAGAGAGAGAGAGAGAGACCATTGGGGCTTGCCTTGCTTATACTTTCAGAATTGCAGCTCTACCTAAAAGACAGGAGGGTTTCCTCCTTAGCCCTGTGGGGTCATATGGCTCTTGTGGGTTCTGGTAGCTGTTGCTGACTCCCTGCCACAGGATTTCCTGGTGGCTGGGGTGCTAGAGAAGGATAAAACAGAAAAAAAATCCCAAGGGATTTCCATATTTCCTTCGGGAATAACCTTTCCTTTTTTTTTTTGTTTTTTTTTTGTTTTGTTTTTTGTTTTTTGAGGGCAGTGTCACTGGCCCTCATATGTGGGACCAAACCGGGGCCGCTGGCTTCCCAAAGCCAGCGCTTGCTTAACCACCGCGCCACTCGGCCGGCTCGGGAATACCCTTTCTTGACCCTCAAGCCAGAACTAGTGAGCTTCTCCTGTCTGTCTATGTCACAGTGCTCACTTCGGGGTTTCTGGCTGTGGTGAGTTCAAATTGGGGGGATATCAGAGGGGAAAAATGATATCAATTCAGTATTACTCAAATTCTGGTCATACCTGCTGTTACTTACAGTCTTCAAATAGGTGCCCTTGCATTCTGTTCAGGTTTTATAGTTTTTATACAGCGAGAGAAAAAGGATGAAGCATGCTTATTCTATCTCTACTGGAAACTGAATCTTTTAAATTTCATTTTCAATTGTGTAAAACGTTATATGGTTCCAAAGCTAAAACTATGAACAAGACACACCTAACAGAAGCCAAGTTTCTATCCTGTTCTTTTTCTCCCCCAGTGGTAACCATATTTTTAAGGTTTTTGATTATCCTTTATTTAATGTTAAAAAAGTAAGCATTTATATTTGTATTCCCTCTCCCTCTACTTCTTACACAAAAGATAACATACTAAAAACTCTTCTGCATCTTGCTTTTTTTCACTTAATTATATATCTTGCAATCATTCCACAGCAATATGTAAAGGTTTTCCTCATTCCTTATGAAGACTTCATAGTATGAACTTACCATGGTTTCTTAACTAGTTTCTTATTAGTGGCAATATGCATTATTTCTGGGCTTTAATTATTACTAATCAGTATAGATTTAAGACCAAACTTTCTTAACTCATGTTATTTGCAAAAATGGAATATAGTGATAAGCCTTCACAGTGCTTTTTTTTTTTTCTCCTTCATTTCTCCTCTCAACATTTCCCTTATTATTTTTGTCATGGTGTTTTTATAACCTCTATTATTTTGGCTTCTAAATATAGTTTATAGCTAATGCTGTCAATCTTTTAGTAATAATTCTTAGATTCATTACACATGCAGTAACACTAAGATATCTGAATATTGTAATTTGCTCATAGATAATATCTTTAATGGTAGGCCACTCCTTGTGATAATTTGTAAATAGCTTGACTTCTTTAGCAGTTACCCTACTGGTATTGTTGGAGAGGCAAAAAACTGTTGGTTTGTCATCACTGAGTTGGTAACAGAAAAATAGGAAATAGGGAATTTAAGAGATAAAATAGCAGAGGTAATGGTGATGATTGGTAGCAGCAAGGTAGCTCCACATTTGGAGTATAGTAATATGGGTATTGGATGGGAAGACAACTGAGAGTCAGTGCTTCTAATATAGAAAACAGTATCACCTGGGATTTACAGGGACATATGGTTCAGGGGTTTTACATCCAGCATTGCTCTCTTAGGGTATTAGACAAACATGTAAAAATAATATTTGAAGAGAAGACTCCAGTGTAGCATGCAAAATGACATAAGTAAGAATGTCGTAAGATGTCATGAGAAAGAAGGCCCCTAAGAAACTTGTGATCAGCACAAATTTAAAGTACTTAGCAACAGAGGTAGTTGTCGGGCTTCTTGACTCCTGCAGGAACAGAAGGGGTTCCACTGCCAATTTCTGCTAGATTCTGTCCCTTAGGTGACATTATTCTTGAGCAATGTTCATTTCCCTACACTGCCCACACTTTGGACTTTTACAGCTATAAACAGCTCTAACCTTAAACTTGAAATATTTCTGATAACATTCTGGTTTGTATTCATCATAATGTTGTAGCTTGAGAACTGACACCTTTAATTGCTTCCCATTTTGGAAGTGTCTTATGATTTTATTTTCTATCATGAAGTAATTCAGCCATGTTTGCCTTTGGCTGAAGAAAAGAAAAATAATAAAAATGTAAGTTGTTTAAGGAAAGCCTGAAATTTCTGCTGTGCTTAATTTCTGCACTGTAGAATATATCCTAGGTGGCATGTCTGGAACCTTGTGTGGACAAATACTGGTAGCACAAAGATGGTGGCACTGAAATGTCAATTTGGTACTTTGCTTTTATCATTGGATACCTCAATACTGCTCTTTTGGAAGTCATTCCCAGTTCGTCTATTGTTGATCCTATGGTGTTATATTTGTATTCTTAGAAATCCAGGTTTTTATGAAGCATTTAGAAGTCTGGAGGTGCACAGAATTTCCAAGCTGAAGGTGGTCAACTTGACATAATCATTAAGAGGTAATGATCCTTTGGTAACATCCTCAAGCAGCTGGTGTTGGTGGAGGATGTAAGGAAAAGAAATGAATAAAAATTGAACATTTGATATATAACAGGTAATCTGTTAAGTGCTTCACATAAATACCTTATATAATATTCATAATAAAACTTTAGGGATAGTTATTACTATATTAATTTGTAAACCAGGAAAGTGGAGTTCCAAAGTCTAAATAATTTGCTTAACGTCACACAGACCTTAAGTGGTAGGACAGCTACTTGAACTTGGGTCTGTTGGATTGGGATCCTCCCACCATACCTCATTGAATCCCTTACTCAGGTAGAATTGGTCTTTAAAAGACCCCAGTCCCCAGTAGGAGCAGTAAGATACTCCTTATTAGGGGTTGGATATGGGTGTTGTGTAAGAACCTTATTAATGTACTTATAAAATCCATAAATCTCACCTTAACTATCACATTTGATCTGTTTATTTAATATATGTGGCTGGCTGAATGACATTGCTCATTAAAATACTCAGTATTTTTCTTAGAGTAAAATACATATATTTAATTTTCTAGTGAATTTTTGCAGTAGCTAAATATAGCAGAATAAGCAATATTTTCATAAGTTGAAATTCCAAGATGTTTTGAATGTAAACAAAAACTCAGAAAGAACCCTAGAACCCATAGCATCCTTATAACTTTGATAATTCTATGAGTGAAAAATGTGTCCAAGTGTCCCTTGCTAAACAGACATTAAGATGATGGTGGAGTGGTGAGGGGGAAGGCTTTATGTTAGGTGATAAAAGCTGTCAAAGCCTTGACTGGGGCTTAAATAAGACAAACTTCAAGTAGAGGGTCACATGATTTATAGATATGAACACTTTTCATCTCTGGAACTCTTTGTATCTTTGACAAGTAGAGCTTCCAAGCTTAAAGTTCCATGGGGAACCAGGTAGGTGGGGCTGCTGTGATGGGTTCATCTGAGCTTGCTTAAATATGTCTCAAGTGAATGAATAACTATGGTCACTCAGGAAGGCCATAACATTTGTATTAAAATAACTCATTTTGTTACAACTTCTGATTCTGAATCAAGGATGAGGCAACCCAAATCTGTAGAACCTAGGAGTACAAGGAAAGGTATGAAAGAGGATTTTTTTATTTTGCCCACTCCATTCTGATAAATCGGTACCTGTCTCTTTTTAAGCACCTGGATGTTGAGAGCTTAATGTATTTGACCTCATGCAGGTTGTGAAGAAAATTAGAAATTCTATCTCACATTGAGAGCTGTAAGTTTTCATCAACAACTTGGACCTGGCCTGAGGGCCAGTGAGCTCTTTCTACCAAAAAACATACATCTATTCATTTCCCAAAGTGCCGTCCTTATAACACTATGTCCTTAAAACATTTGTAGGAAAAAAAAATGTTCCATAGTTAAAATTTTAAGTTTTTATTATAATATATATAATTATATAATTTTTATATATAATATATATATAATATATATCTACCTGTTAGACAATTATAATACACTTTAGTGTATTTAATAAGGTTTCTGATAATTCAAGTAGTAAGAAACAAACAAGAAAAACTGTTTAACTTTGTTTAATAATCATGCTAATGAGACCTCTCCTATTAAGATTTCATAGAACTAGTAATAAGGCAGGATGTTTTTGGCATAAGGATGGACAAATAGACCAATGAGATAGAATAGAGTCCAGTAACAGACCCTCATAGTAATTTCTGGCAAAAAAAGACAACACTGTAGTGCAGTGGATAAAGTATGATCTTCTCAATAAAAAGTACTGGGTCAATTAAATAGAGGGGGGGAAATGACCCTTACCTCATGTCTAAATATGACAAGTAAAACAATATGGATTTTAGGAAAAAATGTGGATCATCTTCGTGACATTGAGGACAGAGAATATCTTCATGACATGGAGGAAAAAAAACTGGACACATAAAGGAAAAAGAATGGTAAAATGTTCACATTTAAATGAAGAACTCTGTTCATCAAAGGACACTAGTAAGGAACTAAAGAGGCAAGCTACTGTCTTAGACAAGATATTTGTACCATATATCTGACAAAAGACTCATGTATAAAATATTTCTTAAAAATTGCTGCAAATCAGTATCAAAAAGGCAGACAGTCTAATAGAAAAAAAAATGGACAAAAGATTTGAACAGTTATGTCAGACAAAATATTCAAATAGCCAATACAGATATGAAAAAGTGCTCAAATTCATTAGTCATCAGGAAAATGCAAGTAGAACCACAGCATGATGACAAAGGGATGGCTAAAATAGAAATAGAAAATTCCAAGTGCACGCAAGAATGCAGAGCAATGACAATGCTCACCCACTATTGGTAGGAGTGTAAATTAGTCTAACTACTTGGAAAAACTGGTTGGCAGTGTTACTACAACTGAACATATGCTGATCTTATGACCTAGCAGTTCCACTCTTTGATTATCTGTCCATTAAAAATGCATATATATGTTTACCAAAAAACATACATTATAGGATATTCATAGCAGTATTGTTTGTTAGGACCCCCGAACTGGAAAAAAACTCAAATGTTTATCAACAGTAGAACAAGTAGAATGTGATAAATTCTCACAATGGAATATGACATGGCAATGAGAACAAAACTATAACTGCACACAATAACATGGTTAAATTTCACAAAAAGAATTTTGAGCTGTAACAGGCAGACATAAAAGAATATGTGCTGGATGATTCCATTTATATAAAGTTTTTAAACAGGTAAAACTAATCAATGGGGTTAGATATCAGAACAGTGGTTACTCTGGAAGGGGACTCAAAGGGGCTTCTGGGGTGCTGGTAATGTTTTGATTTGGGTGTTGGTTTGGCTTTGTGAAAATTCATTGAGCAATGTAATTATGATTTGCGTGTTTTCCTGAACATTTGATATACTAAAATAAAAACTGTGCTAAAAAGGCAGATATAGCAAAACAAAAATTGACTTAAAGGTTCTTATATCTAGGCTCCCAAAGAACACACTTTGGGAAATTCTGGTCTATTCAGACATCATTATCGATATATATTGTTCAAGTCATATTTTTTTTTTATTGAAATAAGATCATATGAAGTGATATTCAAGGAAAAACATCAATGGACCCCTTTTCCATTTAATGTTCAAATTTATCATTATTTGTATATTGAAGACAGTGTAGCACTGGGTGATAAATTATGAAGGAATCATTTAATGACCATTTGAAAGGTAATGAAGGGAAGATGCATTTTAATTATGTAAATATTAAAACAAGATCAAACTGAGATTACTTTTTAGTATCTCAGTAGTAGAAAATACAAACTGTGAAAAACTTCATAGGAAGTGAAAAGAAAGCATTCTTTAGCAAACAGCAAGTTTGTGGATTTCTTATGATAATCTAATCATTTTTTATACTTTAGGTTTTCATTTATCATTGAAATGTGAGTTCATTTGCATTCATACTAGTTTATAAAATATTACCCTCTCACCTAGTTCTTAATATGTGTTTTAGTAATAATTTTAGACATTTTTAATGACAGAATGTGTACCTGGATCTTCGTGTAGATGCCTTTCTCTTATACTGATTAAATAATTAAATCACTTGTTCCAGAATGTTGAAATGCCAAATGTCCAGTTTCTCTGCTTCCACAGACTTCATACTCTGACAGCCAACAATTGCTCTAAGTGTCTGACATTCAGAAATTGGAGAGAATAGGTCAGGACTGTGGCAAGTTGGTTTGCATTTTAAGTAGCTGTGAGTGAGAGGAAGGAGATACGTTCAATGGTAATTTCTTTTAGTTTCTGGGTTGTCTTACTTTGTTTGTTTTTCAAGGGAAAATAAAAACTAGATTGGTTGTTCTTATCACAGCTTTACTTCTTTTGTAGTAATCTCTCTGGAAAATATAGGAGTTTGAAAGTCTGGCTATTCAAAAAATATATATATTGCATTTATAATATTGTCAAATGAGATCATTATACTTATTGCCATGATATACATTTTTAAGGGAATTAGAATCATTGTGTATGACACCGAATTTTTTTGTGGTAACAGCTTTAAATATCTCAGCTTAAGTTGCTTAAGCAGGCTTATGCTTTGAAAATTCATTTTACAGAAAAACATAATATTCATAGTCCTTTTTACTCAGGTTTACAAGAGAAAGCTTGCTTAGAACATTCAGATAATTAATTCAGTCACAATCTTTTTAGCCAATGGTTTTAATTTTCTCTTCAATAGAAATGTTTGCATGTATTGTGTTGGATAGTTTTGCTTGAGTTTTGTGATAAATGCATTTGCTTGAGTTTCATCAAGTGTATTTTCTTTTCCTTACTGTTGTGGAAGTGCAAACAATGCCAATAAAATGACCAAAAGGGAGAGAAGGAGCAGCAACAGCAAAAGCAGTGACAGCAGCAAGAGATTAGGTAAAATTAGCAAATTTAGTAATTCATATTTAAATAACCAAGTCACATGTCAAATCTCATACAGGGACCTCCATGAGAAATTACACTTTTGTTGCTGTGCTGAAATTTTATGGCAATAAATATTATTAAAGTTGGTGAAGTTTCCATCTCTTGTCATTGATGTTCTGAGCCAGCAGCAGGTGATTGATGGAGTGTGAGTCTGTGTGCCTGCCACTTCATGTACTATACAGGAAAATGACTGTGAAGTGATTGCAGGGTAATATCCATGAGCTGGTGCCAACAGGGGATGTTTAATGGTGTCACCATTATAGGGTAGGTATCATGACAATGTGCAATTGAGGAGAGATGTCTAGGACTTTGAGGATGCTGTTTAGACCTCAATGAACTTTCTTTCTTTCTTTCTTTCTTTCTTTCTTTCTTTCTTTCTTTCTTTCTTTCTTTCTTTCTTTCTTTCTTTCTTTCTTTCTTTCTCTATTAAAGTGTTTTGGGGTGACAAAGGTCAACAAAACTACATAGGTTTCAAGTGTATAATTCTTATAATACTTCATCTAAATAACATATTGTGGGCTCATCACTCAGAGTCAGTTCTTTCATCACCATATATTTGACCCCCTTTACTCTCTTCTACTTCCTGCCTCCCCTCTTACCCTTTGGTAACCACTAAACTATTGTCTGTGCCTAGGATTTTTTGTTTCACTTGTTTGTCTTGTTCCTTTGTTGCTTTCAGTTTTATATCCCACATATGAGTGAAGTTATATGGTTCTCTACTTTTTCTGTCTGACTTATTTCACTTAGCATAATAATTTCAAGACCCATCCATGTTGTTGCAAATGGCAGTATTTCATCTTTTCGTATGGCAGGGTAGTAGTATTCCATTGTATAAATGTACCACAATTTCTTTATCCAGTCGTCTATTGATGAGAATTTCAGATGTTTACATACCCTGGCTATTGTGAATCGCATTGCAGTAAACAGCGGTGCATGTAGTTTTTCAAACTAGTGTTTTGGATTTCTTAGAATAAATACCCTGGAGAGGGATTGCTGGGTCATAAGGTAGTTCCATTTCCAGTCTTTTGAGATACCTGCATACTGATTTCCATAGTGGCTGCACCAATTTGTAGTCCCACCAACAGTGCACCAGGGTTCTCTTTTCTCCACAACCTCACCAGCACTTGTTATTTGTTGATTTATTGATGATAGTCATTCTGACCAGAATGAGGTGGTGGTATCTCATTGTGGTTTTTATTTGCATTTCTCTAATGATTAGTGAGGTTGAGCATTTTTTCATGTCTGTTGGCCATCTGTATATCCTCTTTAGAGAAATGTCTTTTCATGTCCTCTGCCCATTTTTAAATTGAGTTACTTGTTTTTTTGTTGTTGAGTTGCATGAGTGTTTTATAAATTTTGCATATTAACCCTTTATCAGATATATCACTGACAAATATCTTCTCCCATTCAGTAAGCTTCCTTTTTGTTTTATTGATGGTTTCCTTTGCTGTGAAAAAACTTTTAAGTTTGGTGTAATCCCATTTGTTTATTTTTTCTTTTACTTCCCTTACCCAAAGGGATATATCAGTAAAAATATTACTCAGGATAATGTCTACAAATTCCCTCTCTGTAGCTTCTTCTAGGAGTTTTATGGTTTTGGGTTTTACATTTAAGTCTTTAATCCATTTTGATTTTATTCTTGTATATGGAGTAAGAAGGTGGTCCAGTTTCATTTTTTTGCATGTATCTGTCCAGTTTTTCCAGCTCCATTTATTGAACAGACTGTCTATACTGCAATGTAAATTCTTGCTTCCTGTGTCATAGATTAAATGACCACATAGGCATGGATTTATTTCTGAGCTCTCTATTCTGTTCCATTGATCTATGTGTCAGTTTTATGCCAATCCAATGCTCTTTAGTATAATTTGTATTGGGTTGTATGAAAAGTCATGACATATTTTTTCTGTGTTTTTCATTGCAAAAATGCATCATGATTTTTCTGACCACCCAATAGTATATCAGATAGTATGATACTTCTTGCTTTGTTCTTCTTTATCAGGATTGCTGTGGCTACTCAGGATCTTTTATGGTTCCGTATACATTTTAGGATTTTGTATTCTCGTTCTGTGAAAAATGCCATTGGTATTTTGATAGGGAGAGCATTGAATCAATTGACTGCTTTGGGTAATGTGGACATTTTATCCATATCAATTTTTCCTATCCATGTGTATGGTATATTTTTCCATTTATTTATGTCTTCTTCAATTTCTTCAGTGTCTTATAATTTTCTGAGTATGGGTCTTTTACTGCCTTGGTTAAATTTATTCATAAGTATTTTATTTATTTATTTATTTATTTATTTATTTATTTATTTATTTATTTATTTTAAAGGGCAGTGTCACTGGTCTCATATGAGGGATCCGAACTGGGGCTGCTGGCATCCCAAGCCAGCTCTTACCCACCGCGCCACTCAGCCGGCCCTCTAAGTATTTTACTTTTTTGATACAATTATAAATGGGATTGTTTTCTTAATTTCTTTTTCTG
Source organism: Aselliscus stoliczkanus (assembly GCA_033961575.1). Classification (NCBI taxonomy): domain Eukaryota; kingdom Metazoa; phylum Chordata; class Mammalia; order Chiroptera; family Hipposideridae; genus Aselliscus; species Aselliscus stoliczkanus. The sequence goes on along the minus strand of CM066732.1, from coordinate 71,785,753 downwards.
ATAGTTCATTATTGGTATATAAAAATACCATCTATCTGAATATTAATTTTATATCTTGCTACTTTACTAAAATCATTATCAGGTCTAATAGTTTTCTGGTTGAATTATTGGGGTTCTCTGTATGTAATATTATGTCATCTGCAAATAATGACAATTTTACTTCTTTCTTTCCTTTTTGGATATGTATTACTTTGTTTTTTTTTCTTGTCTGATTGATGTGGCTAGGACTTCCAGTACTGTGTTGAATAAAAGTGGTGAAAGTGGACATCCTTGTCTTGTTCCGGATCTTAAGGAGAATGCTTTTATCTGTCCCCCATTGAGTCTGATATTAGCTGTCAGTTTGTCATATATGGCCTTTATAAATGTTGAAATACATTTTCTCTATTCCCGCTTTGCTGAGAGTTTTTATCCTAAACGGATGCTGGATTTTGCAAATGCCTTTTCTGCATCTATTAATGTAACCATATGATTTTTATTTTTCATTTTGTTTATGTAGTGTATGAGATCTGACAATTAAATTTGCAAACTTGCCATTGTGCACTTACGTTGCAGTACTGTACAAACAGCTCAGTAAGGTTTCATAACCTTGGTGTATCAGTGTCTCACAGCTGTGTTTATGTCAACATGTGACAGTGTCTTGCTGAGTGGCATTCGTTATTGTATATTTTTGTGTGCCATCGTGAGAATGTCTGAGCTTGAATTAGAGCAATGAACAAACATTAAATTTCTTGTTCAACTTGGCCAGAGTGGAAGAGAAATCAGGGACATGTTAGTCCAAGTTTATGGGGATAATGCCATGAAAAAATGGCAGTTTAAAAATGGATTAAAAGAGCCGGCCGAGTGGCACGGTGGTTAAGCGCTGGCCTGGGAAGCCAGTGGCCCCGGTTCGGTCCCACATATGAGGGCCAGTGACATTGCCCTCAAAAAAAAAAAGGATTAAATGTTTTTCTGAGGGGAAAGAATGTGTCACTGATGAAGAGGGGCCAGAGCCAACAGTAAAGAGCAGAACTGATGAAAACATTGCAAAAATTCATCACATTGTGCATCAAAATTGTTGGTTGACTGTGAGAAGCATAGCAGACCAAGTAAATATTGAAGAGAAACAGGAAAATATTAACTGAAAACCTTGGCCTGAGAAAGGTGTGTGCAAAAATGGTCCCAAAGGAGCTCCCCAGTGAACAAAACCAAAGGAGAATCACAATTTTCCAAAATGATATTTTGGGCCATGTTATCAGTGGTGATGAAACATGGATGTACCAATATGACCCTGAAATAAATCATCAAAGTGCACAATGGAAGTCAGCCAATTCTCCATGACCAAAAATATTCTGTCAGTCCAAATCAAGAGTCAAAACGATGTTGCTACCCTTTTTTGATATCAGAGGGATTGTTCATTATGGATTTGTAACAATAGGACAGAGTTAACCAAGTTTACTATTTGAAAGTGTTGAAAAGGCTGCGTGAAAAGGTGAGATGAAAATGACCTGAACTTTTTGCCAACAATTCATGGCTCTTGCATCACGACAGTGAGGAAGTTTTTAGCCAGTAAACAAATAACTGTATTGGAACTCCCTTCCTACTCACCTGATCTAGCCCTCAATAACTTCTTTATTTACCTGAAGATAAAGGAAATATTGAAAGGACATTCAGGACATCAAGGGTAATATGATGGTCTGATGACCATTCCAGAAAAAGAGTACCAAAATTGCTTTGAAGGGTGGACTAGGTGCTGGTGTTGGTGCATAGCTTCCCAAAGGGAAGCTTTGAAGGTGACCATAGTGATAGTCAGCAGTAAGGAATGTAGCACTTTTTGTAGGATGAACTCAATTGTCAGACCCCGTATCACATTAACTGATTTGTGGATGTTGAACCAAACCAGCATAACAAAAATGAATTCCACTTGATCGTGGTATATGGTCTTTTTAATGTATTACTGAATTTGGTTTTTAGTATTTTGTTGAGGATTTTTGCATCTAAGTTCATTAGATGTTGTCTTATAGTTTTATTTTTTCTGTCTTTGTCTGGTTCTGGAATCAGGGTAATGGTGGCCTTATAGAATGAAGTTGGCAGCCATCCCTCATCTTGAATATTTTGGAATAGTTTGAGAGGAATAGGTGTTGATTCTTTTTTGAATGTTTCGTAAAATTCACCTGTGAAGCCAGGATCCTGTTCAGTACTTTTGTTTTTTGGGAGCTTTTTGATTACTGTTTCAATTTTTCCATTGGGGTGTTAAAATCCCCTACTATGATTGTATTACTGTTGATCTCTGCATTTATGTCAGCCAATATTTGTTTTATATATTTAGGTTCTTGTATGTTGGGTGTATAAGTGTTTACTAGGGTTATGTACTCTTGTTGAATTGATACCTTTATCATTAGGTAATGTCCTTTTTTGTCTCTTATTATAATCTTCATTTTAAAGTCTATTTTGTCCGAAATAAGCATTGCTACTCCAGCTTTTTTTCTCATTTCCAAGTGCGTGAAATATCTTATTCCATCCCTTTACTTTCAGTCTGTGTGTGTTGTTTGCTCTGAGATAAGTCTCTTGTAAACAAGATATACATGGGTCCTGTTTTCTTATCCACTCAGCCACTCTCTGTCTTTTTTTAATTTTTTTTATTTATTTGAGCCATCCTGCCATCGGTTGGCAGCTTAGCGGCAGTTCAGCTCGGGCTGGGCATCGAACTGCTGTTGCTCAGAGCTCAGCTCGCACTCTTGAACGAGCTCTTAACCAACTGAGCCACTCGGCTGGCCCTCAAATAGGTTCTTGATCCCTTGCTTCCTCTCTTCCCTTTCTGGTACTCATATGATGTGAATGTTATTATGTTTGATGTTGTCCTTCAGGTCCCTTAAACTAGCTTCATTGTTTTTTATACTTTTTTGTTTTTGTTGTTCTGATTGGGTGTCTTCTGCTACTTTGTCTTCTAAATCGCTGATCTGATCTTCTGCTTCATCTAATCTGCTGTTGATTCCTTCAAGTGTACTGCTCATTTCAGATATTGTATTCTTTATTTGTGACTAGTTCTTTTTTATGTTTTCTATGTCCTTCTTTATGTTGCTATACCTTTGTTGAAATTCTTGCTAAGTTCCTTAAGCATTCTTAGGATCAGTGTTTTAAACTCTGTCTCTGGTAGGTTGGTTGCCTCCATTTAATTTTGTTCTATTTCTGGAGGTTTCTCCTGTTCTTTTAGTTGGGACATGTTTTTTTGGTTCCTCATTCTGATTGCCTCTCTGCATTTGTTCCTATGTACTGGGTAGATCTCCTATGTCTTTCAGTCTTTGCTAGGTGGCCTTATGTAATATGTGTCCTGTGTGGTCTGGTGGCACAGTCTCTCTGATCTCCTGTGTGTATGTTCCAGGGGTGTCTCTTGTGTGTTGTGTGTGTTATCCTGTTGTAGTTGTGCTTTGATTGCTTTTTGTGCACTAGTGGGTGGGATTGACTCCCAGACTGACTGACTGTGAAAATTGGCTATGCCCACAGAGTATGAGTTGCTGTGTGGGAGCTGACCTCTCAGAGGAGGTTTCATCCCCATGGGCTTTTATGCCTCTTGAGACTACTTGTGAGGCTAACCAGGTAGTGCTCTTGTGTGGTGTAAAGCCAGCCTCTGGGTATGTTGTTTCTGGTGTCTCTTGAGAGGGGCTCCAATGCAGGCCAATTTTAGCCTTGCCTGTTACTGGTCTGTGGCTACGTGGTAGGAGCTACAAAGCTATATGTAGTTGGCTGCTGCCTGTGTTGAACCTGGAGGCACGTGGGGGTAGCTTCGCTGAACCAAGGCTTACTGCTATCAATAGTGGGCCTGAGGCAGTTTAGCAAAGGGCCCAGGAACCCCTAGGCTTATTGCCACCCACCAGCTGCCCATAAGGCACAGCCATTAAAGGAGCCCTTTAGATGTGCAGGCTGGGTTGGTTGTCCTGGTGTTGAGAGTGCCTTTGGCAATGCAGCACTAGCTGGGCAGAGTAGAGTTTCAGGGAGTCATGGTGGTTTTTACAAAGTTAATGCAGATTCAGTTCTTACACCAGTACCCAGCCTGTGACCACTTCACACAGTGCACTGAGAACACCTTAGCCAGCCACTGCCTCAGACTTGCAAATTCCTGAGAGTTGCCCAAGAGTAGCTATGGCACAGGTTTTGGATCACTGTCCACCACCAAAATCTCCCTGGGCTGTCATGGACCATTTGCTGCTACAAAAGTTCTTTGCAGCTTGTGAAGCAGAGTCAGCCATCCAGGCACCCAGAGAGACTTTGGCAATGCAGTTCTAGTTGGGCAGGGCAAGGTTCCCCGGAGCTAAGAGGTATGGTGGCTTGTTTGTACAAAGTCAATGAAGTCTCAGCTTCCACACTGGTACTGGGCCAGCGACCACCCCAGAAAACCACCCTGAGAACACCATGGCCAGTCACCACCCATCTTAGGTCTCCTGGTTCCCCAGAGTTGCCCAAGAGACCTGCAGCTCAGATCTTGGGTTACCGCCCACAAGCAAATGTTTCCTAGGCCAGCCACTGAGGGCTCCCATCCACCTCAAAAAAGCTTACACAGCCTGTAGGTGGGGTGAGCAGCCCAGTAGTCAAGAATTTCCCAGGTGATGTAGCACTAGCTGTGTGTGGGGTAGGACCCAGGGTGTCACCAAGGTGGTGCACATGCACAGATTCTATGAAACCAATGTGGTCCCTGACTTGGCCCTTTGGGGAAGGGCTTACCACTGAAAAGATGATGCCCTCCTGTAGACCACACGTGTGTTGGACTTCACACAGGGACAACAATGGCTGCTGTCCCTCTAGCTCCTGTGCTGAAGCTACACAACTGAGTCCTCCACGTCTCTGGGCCTCCTGAGCTGCCACCCCTCCACCAGAGACCAGGTGAATGCCCACCAGTGAGTGAGTCCATATGCTGGCTCTAAAAGAGTGTGTCTGGATTTCCAGCCAGCATCCACCCCACCAGGAAGGGCAGACAGAGTCATCGCTGATTTTCACTGCCAGTTGCTGTGGGAACCCCTCTTCCCAGCACAGGACCCTTGAGCTGGAGAGTGCAGCATGGGCCTAGGAAACCCACCCCCCACCACTTCAGGGGTATCTCTACCATGAGGTGTCCCTCTGGCATTCAACCACTATTTGTGCAGTTTTGCATCTCCACCCCTACTACCAATCTTGATGTAGTCTTTTGTTTATATCCTTAGTTATATCCTTAGTTCAGCTAGTCTTCAGATGATTCTTGAGGTTGCCTGTTCAATAATTTATTTGTAACTTTGTTGTGATCCTGGGATGCAGTAGGTATAGTGTTTACCTAATCTCCTATCTTGGACATCTCTCTATGACTAGACTTTCTTAAATTTACTATTTTAATAATACAAAAAGATAGAAGTATTGTGGAAATTAAATTAGTTAATGTGCAAAGTGCCTGACACAGGTTCTTAATGTATTTTTTTTAAAAAGATTTTATTGGGGAATTGTGAGAGGGGAACAGCATTGGGGAATCGGGGAAGGGGAACAGACAAGTTGCTGTCCTTTTGTTCTCAGTCTAGTTGGGGAGGATGTCGCTCACTGGCCTATGTTGGTATCATCATTGCTCTCTTCCCAGGTGAGGCAGTTGCTCGCTGGCCATTGGACAGCTGCTCACGGCTGCTCACTGCAGCTCACACCGGCTCCTGGCTGCTCATGGTAGCTCACCACAGCCCACTGCAACAGGGGCTGCACCCTACGCTATTGCTGGTGACTCACAGGAGCCCAGCTCCAGGTTGAGCTGTTGATAACCATCTTAGCTGTAGAGGGTGCACTTTCACTGGCCCTCATGTGGGATCCGAACTGGGGCCCTGATGCTCAGAGCTGGCATCACAAGCCAACTTTTAACCAATGTGCCACTTGGCTGGCCCTCTTAATGTATTTTTGAATCCTTTTTCTTTCTGCACTTTCCTGGTAGATCAGGACCTGGTAGGTCCTAGAATCTGGGATGGGAATGAATTGTAATGCATATTAAGATTCTGCAACTGTGGGCAGAGAAAAAGGGCTGGAATTTGGGCACCAGTAAAGAAGGTCTGTATTAGGGATGGCATATCTCAAATAGTGACACCCAAGGTCTACCTTAGGGGAAGTGAAGACAAAAGTCCTTGACAGTAGAAACTCCTACATAGCATGATAGTACCTCTGCAGAGGCAGGGATAGCATAGGTCTTCATGTTTTAGAGAGCTGTGCTGAGCTGGTGTAAGCAGCACAAGCCTGAAGAGTGGGAAGACCATGGGTGGTTGGAGTGAGCTCTGGTACTAGATATCAGAGTGATCAGAACCTGGGGTGTCCCAGGAAGGATTTCATTTAATCCTGATCAGGACAACCCCTTCTCCAGTGCCATGGTTTTAGGCAATAAAGAAGTGGACAGAGCCTGCAAGACACACTGTTCCAGATTTGATAGAAAGGAAATTAGGAGTTTCCACACAGTGTCAGAGCAGACATGTTCTAGACAGAGCTTCCAACATTAAGCACAATTAAAATAAAAGAAACAAAAAAATAATTGTAACTATGGTAAACAACCAAAGACAAATATATGAAAACCTATGTATACATACCAAGGGAAAAGAGAAAAGGAAACTAATATAGAAAACATAGAAAGAACCCAGTCTAAAAGAAAACATTACCCAGAAAGCACATTTGTCGGATACATTCTATAGAGAAACTTATTGAAAACATGGCTTTACTAAAGCCAGGGCTCAAATATAAGATGATTAAAGAGCAGAATGGGATGAAAAGAGGAATTGCTGAAACAAGAATACAAATTGAGAACCAAAACAGCACTATTACAGATCTAATAAATAATTTTGAAGCAGCAAGGAATAGGAAAAACTTAAAATTGAATGTGAGAGATGGAATAAAGGTTTGAGATAATTGCAGTGAATGCAAAAGAAAATGACTACAGGGAAAAGCAATTTCAAAGATTTTTCAAAGAAGAGTTCATATATTTGATTTCATGTGTTTCCTTCCAAAGACGAGGTTGATTCTATAGTCACATAATCATTTCCATTTGCTTTTATGAAGACTTGAACTAAACGGAAAAGATGAAGGTGTGGTTCTTCACCGAAGTCACTCCTAACTGCCAGTGGCCTCTAGAAAAGTCTTTTCAGTGCATTGATGAAATTGTTTTATAAATCCCCCCAGTTTTATAAAGAAAAGTAGCAATTCTGGGATGAGTGTAGTCTGAAAAAAATTCTCATCTTTCCCAAATTTTCGTTAGCAGTGTGTAACAGGATGGTGAGTGAGACTTTTCTTGTTTTGGAAATTTTGCTAAAACTTCAAAAGAGAAAACTAATGAGTACCTCCACATTTTACAGAGAGTAATCAAGAAGCCTTGAGATCTCACCTTTGTGTTCTATTAAAAGATAGCACAGATTAAAAAAAAAAATTTGAATGTACAAAAATTATATAAAAAACAACAAATTATATGAAATCATGTAAAATGGGTGGCAGGGTCAAAAGGCACAAACTTCCAGTTATAAAATAAATACGTCATGGGGATGTAATGTATATAGCCTAGTTAATAGTTAATACTGAATTTCATATTTTACAGTTCTTAAATGAGTAGATATTAAAAGTTCTCTTCACAAGAAGAAAATTTTTTTTACCAATGTATGGCAATGGATGTTAACTACAATTTTGTGGTGATCATTTAGCAATATATGTAAATATTGAATCATTATGTTGTACACCTGAAACTAATACAATGTTATCTATCAATTATACCTCAATTAAAAAAAAAAAGAGTCACATGGAGACAGCTGAATTGGTTCTGATACTCCAACCATCACTCCCACAGCAGCTATCAGCAAAAGTTATGGGCTTCAAGGATTTTCATTGTGTTGTTTTTGGTTCTTGACCTAGCAAAGAATGTTGTGGCTTGTCCCTCCTCATATCCATTCCTTCAAAACCCAAGAAAAATGGGGTCAAGGAGAATGCCTCAAAGGAGTTGAGGGTTCCTGGAAGACCTGGACATTGGTACCTCAATCCTGCTTCAGATGTCTGTTCCCATGGCAGCCTTGCAGATCTGCTCCACACTTATGTAAGTTAGCAGTGAGGGGGCAAAGAGAGAGCAACTACAATGCAGAGGAAGCAGTAGGGGAGAAGCTTGCACATCCATTGTTTAGGACCCAAGGAGGTGGAATTTTCCATAGGGCCACCTGTTACAAAGGAACCACGTGTACTTGATCACCTGAGATGGCGTTTGAGGTAGGGCCAGAAGCACTGAGCCAGAGCAGATGTTCCACATCAGAAAGGTCTGCAGGGGGGAGGCATCCTCAAAGAGACACCAAAGAGATTTCACCTGTGCTCCCCTCAGTGAAACAAGCATTTCAATGCCCACATAGAGTGAATGCGTTTGGCTGAGAGAAGACTACAACTGCACATGGTAGGTGACAGTGCTTTGGGCACTTTGTCTAAGCTCTACTTGCTGCTTCAAAGAAAAGCTAGAACCAGAAAAAGGAGGCAGGAATGAGAAGTACAGGAGCCCAAGTTCGGAGAGGGTAGTGCTTACTGTATATGAAATTGAAGTCTTAAATTTGGGCAGGATTGGGCAGGATTATTGACACTGACTCAGGTTTTCTTAAGAGGCAGGAAAGGGAGACTGAAAAGGTGGTTTTTGGAGACAAAACCTTACCATGTCTGGAGTCTACCAAATTAAGATTGTTTAATTAATCTGTCAACACTTGTATGACATAAAATGCTACTATAGGCATTTTATAGGCTGCTACTTTTATTTATCAGTTGGCATGACTGATACATTTATTGTTAGAAACCATTGAAATTTTTTAGAAGTCCTCATTGAGTTAAACATCAGGGTAGAGAAGACTGACTATATAATTCTTATGATACAAGGAAGCATGCAACTTCTTTAATACTGATGACTGTCTTTGAAATGAGAAATGTAAGTTTTATTCACAATTCTTTGTTTAAGAATTATCACATCAGTCATGTTCTTAAATCAAATTGATTCAGATGTTAAGCCCTTGCTTTTCAAGAACATAAGAAAGTAAATATTAGTCATGTTTTGGGATTTTTTTTGTCCACATCCCCAGAATTTCCAAAAATCCTACACAGGCATGCCTCAGAGACATTGCAGGTTTGGTTCCAGACCACTCTAATAAAACAAGCATAGCAATAAAACAAGTAGTAATTTTTTTGCTAGTGGAGGGTCTTGCTTTCAATTTGGGAAAAAAGCAACATCTGTGAAGCACAAGAAAGTGAAGCGCAATAAAATGAGACACACCCACAGTTTCCACTGTTCCCTCTGAGGCACTGCACCTCTTTCCAGAGCAGAGGCTGGTAGAGCCACAGAGTACATTTTAGGCTATAGGTTTTTGTTTGCTTGTTTTGAGCAAGGGAAGATGGCTAAACAATGTTTACACAACATTTGCTTGATATGCAGCAGGGCTGGGGCCTCTGTGCATTTCTTGTCTGGTCGTTTCCCCTGGTTTTCTCCACTCTTTTCAGCTCTGCTGGTAGGAGTGGAGGGTCTGACTCATGCACCCCTCCTTTTCCTCTACCTCTCTGAGGCTTCTTTTCCACGTCTTCCCTTCTGGGGAGGATTCCACATGTTCTCTCCTAGATGGGTCTTCTTTTCTGTTGCAGTGAAGAGGCAGCACCCCCACTATCAGCCTTTTCTTATTAATTCACTATGTTACACAAGCAGTGCTTCTAGAATCCTTGACAAATATAATGAATAGGTAAAAGGGAGAAGAAAACAAAGTGGAGGGAAAAGCGTGGCAATGAAAGTAGGATGAACAAGAAAAAGAAAAAAAATGGATAAAGTAAAAACAGAAAGTCAGGGGTGGTAGAATGACATCGGAAGTTGCTTTCAATTTCTCTCCTTGGAACTGGCATTTCTGGGCCACTCTGCTCTGTGGTTTTCTGGTTTGCATAATTGAATGGATGTAATTGAAAGGATGTATGAATGGCATAACTGATTATGTAGCAGAGTCTACGCAGCTCACTGTTGTGTGAAAGTGAATGAACACTAGATTTTACTCAATTGTTACTCTGCTTTGGCAGCTATTATGCTATGATAAATGATAGCAGAATTAATTAATTGAAGGGGTTATTATACTATTAGAATGTATTTCCACTAAGCAAGTAATAATTCATTGTTAGTCAGTGAGTGTCCACCATTTGCTAATGGAAAATTTCTCTTCTAGTATTATATGTATTGTTTTTGAAACAAATCTCGATTAGATGACATATTAGAACTTTATTTATTTGAAGAGGGGCCAACTTTTTATCTTTCTAATGAAGGACTAGATTGGCATGAAAGTGTCAGGATCTCCCCATATCAAGCTTGCTTTCTTTTCCTTTGAGTACTCTCATCCTATTTCATTTCCCACAGTAAGTTGTCAACTGATTCAGTTAGAGCTGAGTTGAATCTAGCAATTCATTGCTTTTAAGTTTCTTCATGTATGCAGAACAATTTCTTATAAAAAACTTAGAAACTGATTTCTCTTGATAAGAAAGCATTATCTTTCTTTTGCATAATTGTTAGAAGAGTAGTTCTATGAAATGCTGTTTCATCATCCACATAAGCTCACCTCTATTTCAGAATATCTGGAAATTATAATAGCAAGAAAACTTGATAACCTTCTCTCCTTTACATACTCCTGGATAAGGGAAATTGTGATATGACAAGCAGACTTCTTAATAATGACACTGTGACCTCACTTTGGATAGCTAGACAATAAACCAGGTTCCTCCATCACCCAGCAAGAGTGTCTACACCCAAATTTAGTATCCCACATTACTGATGGTTTCCCTCCATTTGTCAGTAGGGATGTACCTGAAGACACAGTCTCCAGGTGGTGGGAAACTAGCTTTCCTCAGGCAACTCCTGGAAATAGCTGTCACTACAAAAGATTGTTCAAGTGATTGTTCTGTAAGAAGAGAAATTATAGTGGGGTGGGTGTCATTGCCCTGGAATGTGAATCTATGTTGCATGTGCAGAACAGCACCCTAGTTCTTGTCCACTTCTCTGGGGGTGATGGCAGGATGGGAGACTGGGTGGGGGGCTTCTCTTTTCAGGCCCTTGTCATCTGAGTTACCCTAGTAAAGCTTGTCTGGTGCTGTAAGATCAATGGATCCATGTTGCAGGACAGAAATCTACTGTGTATCGATTTTTGTGTTGTGACACCAGGAACTACTTCATTCTTCTGGTTTCCCTGAGGAGGAATTTCTGCTAAACATGCCTGGTCTTTTACTCCACTCCTTACTCTTTCTAGTTGAGGTTGGTTGAATGATCTGGCTGGCAGGAAACGCTGATCTACATTTATCAGTTGTCAGGAGCCTGTCAATTGTCCTAAATGAAAGAAACTGGGGCTTTGTTTCTCCCTTCCTTTCTCCACTCTGAAGGAGAGGAAACAGTGACTTGTGCAAATGGTTTGCTCTACTGTCTCACACTTTCCTGTGGGCAGTCAGGACATAAGGCTGCATTTGGAGGGCAGGCACTTTTCAGGCTTGGGTGGTTCTCACACTATGCTGTATCTTCCAACTAAGCCTTTCTCAGTGACAAGGATGGTATTTGGATTCCCATCTCTACCTCACCGCCCCCCCCCCCCATTTTTCTTATTTTTCTCTTTTTTTTAAAAAAAATTAATTTATTGTGAAATGAACACTGTTTTTAAAATTAGTTTCAGGTGTACAACACAGTATAATAGCTGTACTTTTTGCCCCTCATAGTGACAACCCCCTCCCCCAATTTGCCACCCCACTCCCCCCATACCATACATATCTATTACAATTCCCTCGACTCCACTCCACACTATATTCCACATCCTGTGACTATCTATATATTCAATTAAGTTGGCATACAATATTATACAACATCAGCTTCAGGTGTACAGTGCAGTGATCAAGCCTCTACTCCATCCATGACAAGACATGTGACCATCTACACCCCACAAAATATTTACAACATTATTAATTATATTCCCCAGATTATCTTTCATATCTCTGTCAATATTGTAGTTACCCATTTATGCTGTCTAATCCCTTCCCCTCCTCCCTCATCCCCACTGTCCTCCCAACTAGCAACCATCAGTTTCTCCTCTACATCTCTGAGACTGTTTCTGTTTACTTTGCTCGTTCATTAAGTTTTTCAGATTCCATATATAGGTGAGATCGTATGGTATTTGTCTTTCTCCTACTGACCTATTTCATTTAACATAATAGTCTCCAGGTCCATCCATATCGTTGCAAATGGTACGATGTTATTCTTCTTTAGAGTGGAATAATACTCCATTGTATAAATGTACCACAGTTTCTTAATCCAGTCATCTACTGATGGGCATTTTGGTTGTTTCCAAGTCTTGGCTATTGTAAATAGTGCGGCAATAAACATAGGGGTGGATATATTTTTTTGAATTAGTGTCTTGGGATTCTCTGGGTAGATACCTAAGAGTGGAATTGCTGAGTCATACAGTAGTTCCATTTCTAGTTTTTTGAGATACCTCCATACTGATTTCCATAGTGGCTGCACCAATCTGCAATCCCACCAACAGTGCAGCAGGGTTCCCTTTTCCCCACAGCCCCGCCAGCACTTGTTGTTTGTTGATTTATTGATGGTAGCCATTCTGACCGGAGTGAGGTGGTATCTCATTGTGGTTTGTATTTGCATTTCTCTAATAATTAGTGAGGTTGAATATTTTTTCATATGCCTGTTGGCCATCTGTATGTCCTCTTTAGAGAAATGCCTCTTCATTTCCTCTGCCCATTTTTTAATTGGGTTGTTTGTTTTTTTGGTGTTGAGTTGCATGAGTGTTTTATAAATTTTTGATATTAACCCCTTATCAGATATATCATTGGCAAATATCTTCTCCCATTCAGTAGGCTGCCTTTTTGTTTTATTGATGATTTCCTTTGCTGTGAAAAACTTTTAAGTTTGATGTAATTCCGTATGCTTATGTTTTCTTTTATTTCCCTTGCCTAAGGGCATATATCAATAAACTATTACTGAGGTTAATGTCTGCAAACTTACTTCCTATGTTTTCTTCTAGGAGTTTTATGGTTTTAGGTTTTACATTTAAGTGTTTAATCCATTTTGAGTTTGTTCTCGTATATGGTGTAAGTAGGTGGTCCAGTTTCATTTTTTTGCATGTGTCAGTCCAATTTTCCCAGCACCATTTATTAAATAGACTATAATTACTCCAATGTCAATTCTTGCTTCCATTGTCATAGATTAAATGACTGTGTATGGATAGGTTTATTCCTGGGCTCTCTATTCTGTTCCATTGGTCTATGCATCTGTTTTTATGCCAGTACCATACTGTTTTGATAACGGTAGTCTTGTAGTATGATTTGATACTTTGATAGCGTCATAACTCCCACTTTGTTCTTATTTCTCAAGATTGCTGTGGCTATTCGGGGTCTTTTATGGTTCCATATAAATTTTAGGATTATATGTTCTATTTCTGAGAAAAATGTCCTTGGTAGTTTGATTGGAATTTCATTGAATCTATATATTGCCTTAGGAGTACTGACATTTTAAGTATATTAATTCTTCCTGTCCATGAAGATGGTATGTATTTCCATTTATTTGTATCTTCTTTGATTTCTCTCTTCAGTGTCTTATAATTTGCCAAGTACAGGTATTTTACTTCTTTAGTTAAATTTATTCCTAGATATTATATTGTTTTTGAATCAATTTTAAAAGTGATTGATTTCCTGATTTCTTCTGATAGTTTATTATTGGTGTATAGAAATGCAATTGATTTCTGAATATTAATTTTGCATCATGCTACCTTACTAAATTCATTTATCAGTTCTAACAGTTTTTTGGAGGAGGTTTTGGAATTCTCTGTGTACAGTATCATGTCATCTGCATATAATGACAATTTTACTTCCTTCTTTCCAATTTGGATACCTTTTATTTCATTTTCTTGTCTGATTGCTGTGGCTAGAACTTCCAGAACTATGTTGAATAGAAGCGTTGAAAGTGAGCAACCTTGTCTTGTTCCTGATCTGAAGGGGAAAGCTTTTAGCCTTCCACATTGAGTATAATGTGTGCTGTGGGTTTACCGTGTATGGCCTTTACTTATGTTGAGATATGATCCCACTATTCCCACTTTGCTGAGTTTTTTTTTTTATCATAAATCATTGCTGGATTTTGTGAAATGGTTTTTCTGTATCTATTGATATGAATGCCTGATTTTTATTTTTCAGTTGTCAATGTGTTGTATTACCTTGATTGATTTGCGGATATTGAACAAACCTTGCTTACCAGGAATGAACCCTGCTTGATCACGGTGTATGATCTTTTGTTTGTTTGTTTGTTTGGTTTCTTTGAGGGCAGTGTCAACTGGCCCTCATATTTGGGAACCGAACCGGGGCCACTGGCTTCTGAAACCAGCGCTTATCCACCGCGCCACTCGGCCGGCCCAGTATGATTTTTTAAATGTGATGCTGAGTTCAGTTTGCTAGTATTTTGTTGAGGACGTTTGCATCTATGTTCATTAGGGATATCAGCTTGTAGTTTTCTTTTTTTGTAAGATTTTTGCCTGATTTTGGGATCAGAGTAATAGTGGCATCATAAAATGGACTTGGGAGCCTTCCTTCATTCTGTAGTTTTTGGAATAGTTTGAGGAGAATACATATTAATTCGTTTTTGAATGTTTTGTAAAATTCACCTGTGAAGCCATCTGGTCCAGGACTTTTGTTTGTTGGAAGCTTGTTGATTACTGATTCAGTTTCTTTGGTAGTAATCAGTCTGTTCAGACTTTCTGTTTCCTCTTGGTTCAGACCTGGTAGATTGTATGCTTCTAGAAATCTATCCATTTCTTCCAGATTGTTGAATTTGTTGGCATATAGTTGCTCATAATATTTTCTTAAAATTTTCTGTATTTCTGTGGTATCTGTTGTCACTTCTCCTCTTGCATTTCTGATTTTATTAATTTGGGTCCTCTCTTTTTCTTGGTGAGTCTGGCTAAGGGTTTGTCGATTTGGTTTATTGTTTCTAGAAAGCAACTCTTGGTTCATTGATCTTTTGTATTGTTGTTTTGGTCTCTATTTCATTTATTTCTGCTCTGGCCTTTATTATTTTCTTCCTTGCACTCCCTTTGGGATTCTTTTGCTGTTCTTTTTCCAGTTCCCTGAGGTGTGAAGATAGTCTGTTGATTTGAGATTGTTCTTGTTTCTTTAGATAGGGCTGCATTGCTATGAATTTCCCTCTTAGGACTGTTTTTGCTGCATACCATAGATTTTTGGTTGTTGTGTTTTCATTTTTGTTTGTCTTAAGATAGCTTTTGATTTCTTCTTTGATCTCATTTTTAACCAACTTGCTATTTGGTAGCATGTTATTCAGTCTTCATGTATTTGTGTGCTTTCCAGGTTTCTTCTTATAATTGATTTCTAGTTTCATAGCATTGTGGTCAGAGAAGGTGCTTGATATGATTTCAATTTTCTTAAATTTATTGAGACTTGTTTTGTGGCCTAACATGTGGTCTATCTTGGAAAATGTTCCATGTGCACTTGAGAAGGATATATATTCTGTAGCTTTGGGGTGAAATGCTCTAAAAATATCAATTAAATCCAGCTGGTTTAAAGTGTCATTTAAGGCCACTGTTTCCGTGTTGATTTTCTGTCTGGAGGATCTGTCCATTGGTGACAGTGCGGTGTTGAAGTCCCCTACTACGATAGTATTACTGTTGATCTGCCTTTATGTCTGTCAAAATCTGTTTTATATAATTAGGAGATCCTATGTTGGGTGCATAGATGTTTACTAGGGTTATGTCCTCTTGTTGAACAATCCCTTTGTTATTATGTAGTGCCCCTCTTTGTCTTTTATTGTAGTCATCATTTTAAAGTCTATTTTGTCTGAAATAAGTATTTCTACTCCAGCTTTTTTCTCCTTTCCATTTTCATGAAATATCTTATTCCATCCCTTTACTTTCATTCTATGTGTGTCTTTTGTTCTGAGATGAGTAGACAGCATATGCATGGGTCCTGTTTTCTTATCCAGTCAGCCACTCTCTGTTTTTTGATTAGAGTATTTAGCCCATTCACATTAAAGTGTTTATTGTTAGGTGCATATTTGTTGCCATTTTTTTATTTGTATTTCTGGTCTTCCTGGGTTAGCATGCTTTCCCTTTTCTTCTGTATAAAAAAAGCCCTTTTAACATTTCCTGCAATGCTGGCTTGGTGGTAATGAATTCCTTAAGTTTACTATTTTCTGAGAAGCTCTTTATCTCTCCTTCAATTTTAATTGATAGCTGTGCTGGGGAGAGCAATCTTGGTTATAGGCCTTTATTTTCGTCACTTTGAATATCTCCTGCAACTCCCTTGTGGCCTGCAGAGTTTCTGTAGACAAGTTAGCTATTAGTCTTATAGGAGTTCCTTTGTATGCTACATGTTGTGTTTTTCTTGCAACTTTTAGGATTCTGTCTTTTGCGAATTTAACTATGATGTGTCTTGGTGTGGACCGGTTTAGATTCAGCTTGTTTTGAACTCTCTACACTTCCTGGGCTTGTATGTCGATTTCCTTCACCAGGGTAGGGAATTTTTCAGTCATTATTTCTTCAAATACAGTCTCAATCTTTTACTTGTTCTCTTCTCCTCGTATGCCTATGATTTGTTTGTTATTGTGCTTGATGTTGTCCCATAGGTCTCTTAAACTAATTCATTGTTTTATTATTCTTTTTTTGTTGTCGTTGTTCCAGCTGGGTGATTTCTGCTATTTTTGTCTTCTAAATCGCTGATCCAATCCTCTGCTTCATCAACTCTACTGGTGATTCCTTCGAGTGTGTTCTTCATTTCAGTTATTGTATTCTTTAGTTCTAATAATGTTTTTTGTTTTTTTATTTCCCTATCCTTCTTTATGTCCTCACTAACTTCATTAAACATTCTTATCATCAGTGTTCTAAACTCTGTCTCTGAAAGGTTGGATCCCTGTTTCATTTAGTTCCATTTTTAGAGGTTTCTTCTGATCTTTTTTACTTGGGACATATTTCTTTGTTTCTTCATTCTGGCTGTCGCTGTGTGATTGCTTCAATGTCTTAGATAGATCACCTAGAAAAGAAAAGAAAAAAGAAACAAACGAGGAAAGAAAAAAGAAGAAGAAAGAAAAGAAAAGAAAAGAGGGGGCTCTCGCTCTCTTTAATCTGCAGACCACTTGCTCAGCAATAAAGAGTCTCAGGGTGACTCAGCACCAGCTTTTGGGGGGAAAGGCTCAAGGTGTCATGCACTGACCTCCCTCTCAGGCTTGCAGTGAGCTTCCTGCAATTAGCTGCTTTGTGCTCTGGAGCTGTGCTCACCACCAAAAATCCTCACAGGTTTTTGCAGGTGTCTGGAGGTGGGGGCCAGGCACCAGTGGCTCAGGGTGCTTTTGGCAACACAGCTCTAGGTGGGCAGGGCAGGCCTCTAAGTCGCCATGGGATGTGGTCAGTGGCTCCCAGCAAGTCAGAGCAGCATGCACTCCTGCACCTGTAACCAGCCCACACAAACTCACTAGGAAAGCCCCGGCTGGAGCACTCAGGCACACTGCTCACGGCCCAACACTCCCAGGAAAACTTCCAGTCTCAGCCTGTCCCAATCAGCTGCTCACAGATCAGGCTGAGCAGCCCGACATTCAATCACCAGCCTGGCAACTCTGCACATGCAGTGTGCAGAGTGGGGACCCAAGGAGGCTCTCACACTCCCGCGTCTCAATGAACAGCCTGATGGAGCAGGAGTGTGACTGCCAGGTGTTTCCCTGGTTATGCAGCACAAGCAGGGCAGAGGGTGGGGATCCAAGGCCTGCACCAAATCCTCTAGACCGATGTGGTCCTGGACCTGACCCTCTGTGGGAGAGTCCAACCCTGACAAAATGGCACCCTCCTGTACACTACTCGTATGCAAGTTCCACACCGGGGGAACAGTGGTCCCTAAAACTCCAGCTCCTGCACCAAAGGCTTTCAGTTCAGTCCTTCCTCACAGGCTCCTTGGCCCCTCTCACATAGTTACTCCCTCCACCAGGGATCGGGTGAGTGTTCACCAGTGAGTGAGCCTATGCATTAGCCCCATTGGCTCTTTAGCTGCTGTCAGCCTTATCGAGCCAAGCAGAGAGTCCTCACTAATTTCTATTGGCAGCTATGATGAAACTCCTCTTCCCGGCAAAGTAACTCTGGGCTGATGAGCTTGGTGTGCGGCCGGAGGGTCTCTCCCCAACTGGAGAAGACTCCCCACAGCTGGGGCATCCTTCATGGGGTTCGCCCCCTCTCATCTCCACCCGTCCTACTAGGCTCGACATGGCCTCTTCTTTAAGTCCTTCATTTAGAGGTTTTCTCATCTAATGTTCAGGGGACTTCTGAGGTTGAATGTTGTATAAATTATTTGTGATTTTGGCGTGATCCTGGGAGGCAGTTGTCACAGCGTCTGTCTATTCTGCCATCTTACCAGAAGTCTCTGTCTTATTTTTCAATTGATTCTGAACTTGGGGGAAAGGGATGGCATTAATTGGACCTCTGTGGATTCCAGCTACTCCAACATCTTCTCCAGCAGGGACCTTCCGCAAGATGGAAGCATTGCATACAGTGCTGCTCTGTTCCACAGATTCCCTTTCCACAGATTGCTTTATTCTTAAAGGTTAAAAGGTGCTGTTGTAGGCAGACAGAGGAATTTCAAATTCCAAATGTTTGGAACTGAGCATTTGGACCCAGTGAATTTGACGATGACATCCCACTAGACAAATTTTCCTTCTAGGCTCAATGAATAAGCTAATAGATCTTCTTTTGCAGCCCAAATGCTTTGCTGAGCCTCATTCTCAATGTGGCAAAGACATCTATCTAGAAGTGAAATAATATTGTCTGTGAAGTACATAGTCATTAGGCATTTCATGGTCAGTTAGTTTAATTCTATCCTGGCTGTTGAGGAGTGCTTACATGGTTTTAGAGGTCTCTATGGAGATAAAGTGTGTGTGTGTATGTGTGTGTGTGTGTGTGTGTATATATATATATATATATATATATATATATATATATATATATAATTTTTCTTTAAAAGATTTTATTGGGTAATTGGGGGAGCAGAACAGCGTTGGGGAATTGGGGAAGGGGAACAAAAGAGTTGCTGTCTTTTTTTCTTCAGTCTAGTTGTGGAAGATATCACTTCACTGGCCCATGTTGGTATTGTGATCATTGTGCTCTTCCTGGGTGAGGCAAATCAGTCACCGGCCACTGGATGGTCACTCATGGTGACTCTTGGCAGCTCACGCTGGCTGCCAGCCACTCACAGTAGCTTTATGGCAGCCCACTGCAGCTCCACTAGCAGACGACTCATGGCAGCTCAGCTCCAGGTAGAGTTGTTGTTCACCATCTTAGCTGTGATGTACCATATTTCTTGTGCCAGGATCATAGTCTTGTGAAGCCAAAGAAAGGAGACAAACTATAGAGTTAAAGTTTACAGCAGAGGACAGTTTATTAGGGTAGAAAGTAACATCTCTCAAGACGAGAGGGGGTCCCAACTGGGTTGCCCTGAGATAAAGCATATTTTAAAGGAGGAGTAAAGCATGCAAATTGTAGCCCTTAAGACTAAGTCAAAATTCTATGATACTATAAACATGCCATAAATAAATGGTTTAATTACCAAGTTGGTTTCTTGGGCATAGAGAGTTCTGGTAGAGAGTTCGTAATCTTAATTTATTTTATTATTATTATTATTATTTAAAGAATTTATTGGGAAATTGGGGGAGGGAACAGCATTGGGGAATCATGGAAGGGGAACAGACAAGTTGCTGTCCTTTTGTTCTTCAATCTGGTTGTGGAGGACGTTACTTCACTGGCCCATGTTGGTATTGTGATCATTGCGCTCTTCCCGGTTGAGGCAGTCACTCGCTGGCCATTGGACAGCCACTCATGGTGACTCATGGCAGCTCATGCCAGCTGCCGACTGCTTACGCTGGCTGCCGGCCACTCACGGGAGCCCAACTCCAGATCAAGCTGTTGTTCACCATCTTAGCTATAGAAATTGCAGTGTCACTGGCCCATTGGGATTTAAACGGGTGGCCCTGCTGCTCAGAACTCATGCTCCCAAGCCAACTCTTAACCAATGTGCTGCTCAGCTGGCCCAAGAGCTCGTAATCTCTATAGTTCCCAGAAAGATGGAATGAATCCTAGTTAACTTGATGTATGACAATTAAGTTCACGAACTCATCCTAGAAAAAGTGCTACATACCCCATTGATGAATATCACTATAGTCACCTTTGAAGTACTCCCCTTGGGAAGCTATGCACCAATGCCAGCACCTAGTCCACGCATCAAAGCAATCTTAGAATTCTTTTTCTGCAATGGCCATCAGAACTCTTGTCTTATTAACCCAAAGGTCCTGCATGCCGTCAAAATATCTTCCTTTCAATATTTCCTTTATTTTTGGGTAAATAAAGAAATCATTGGGCTGGCCGAGTGGTGCATTGGTTAAGAACTGGTTTGGGAAGCCAGCAACCCCGGTTCGGATCCCACATATGAGGGCCAGTGACACTGCCCTCTACAGCTAACAACAGCTCCACCTGGAGCTGGGCTGTGCGAGCCCCGGCGATGGTGTGGGCTGCACCCTCTGCTGCAGTGGGCTGCCATAGGCTACAGTGAGTGGCCGGCAGCCAGTGTGAGCTGCCAATAGCCGTGGTGAGTGACCATCCAGAGGCTGGCAACTGATCTGCCTCATCCAGGAAGAGTGCAATGACTATACCAAAATGGGCCAGTAAGGCGACGGTCTCTGCAACTAGACTGAAGAACAAAAAGACAGCAACTTGTCTGTTCCCCTTCCCTGATTCCCCAGTGCTGTTCCCGTCCCCCAATTCCCCAATAAAATCTTAAAAAAAAAAAAGAAGAAATCATTGAGGGCCCGATCAGGTGAGTAGGGAATGTGTTCCAATACAGTTGTTTGTTTACTGGCTAAAATCTCCCTCACAGACAATGCTGGTGCATTGTCATGATGCAGGAGCCATGAATTGTTGGTGAAAAATTCAGATCGTCTAACTTTTTCACACAGTCTTTTCATCATTTCCAAATAGTATACTTGGTAAATTGTTTGTCCAGTTGGTAGAAATTCATAATGAATAATCTCTGATATCAAGAAAGGTTAGCAACATCATTGCGACAAGTTTGTGAACTTAATTGTAAGACCTTGTAGCTGCTTTAGATTTAAATCTCTTATAAAGCTAAGTCTGTGGTAGTGTGGACACAGTGTGTTTGGGCATTGTCCAGGACTTGATGGATAATTATCTGTTTGCTGACCGTATTCCAAATTTTAGAAAATGTATTTTGCTGTTAGAAATAGAGTTAATAAACAGAAAAAGCTTCTTTTTAAAAATTAGAGCAAAAGTGTACAATTTGTGAATTTAAGCCTAAGTGAATTGAACTAGTCTCTTGGTGGCTGAAAGTTTTCATTGAGTTAATTTTGCTGGAATGTTCTCAGGTAAAAGTAAAATCTCTTTATGACAAACTGATGGTTTTCCTTGTAGATGAATTTGTTATTATATTTAAATATACTGCTACAAATCATATTGCCTGTCTAAGGGAAATATGGATGAATTAAATTTGCCTGTGCTCTCTGCAGAGGACAAAACAAATTTGAGAAAGTGATATGAGACTAGTAAGGGGAAAGAATCAACCCTGTCCCCCCTCACACTCATTTCTTTGCTTCAGAAATTCAATTTTTATCTTTAAACTTCTCAAGTTTGCATTACATGGTGTTATTTATGTTCTTTCTTCCATTTTTCATTCGTTCTTTTTTCTAATACTCTCATTTTCTTTACTTGCTGATATCAATGATTTTTTTCCATAGCTCTATAGCGGAATATTACATTTTTCTAGAGTATGCTCCTTAAAGGAAGGAATTACAGCGTAATTGTTGTATCCATCAAATGATGCCTGCACAGGATAGTACAAATAAGTATTTTTTAACAAAATAAATGAGCTATTAGTATGTGACTATAGAGTAATTTTGTTATATGGAAACCTTTGTAATGCCTTATCTGTTTTGTGGTTTTTTTTTTTATATTAAGGAAGACTATTTTGCATATATTCTAAAACAGAACAACTTTATTCTGATATTCTTTTCTCTTCAACAAAAGAGGTTTAATAGCAAAACATGCTTCTTTGTAAAGTTCCCGTGATAATTCGTTGTTTTTCATTGTCCTACTGGCATCTAACTATACATACTCCATTGCCCATGCTGTCACCACTAATGAAGAAGTGCTTTCAAACAGTGGGATGGACCATGTACTCTGTCTTGTCAGCCTAACTGGAGGGCTGCGGAAAGAAAAGTATTTCCTGCAAGTTTACTAGAACTAGTTTTTTCTTGTACCTGGGTGTGAAATGTGGATCCATCTTTTTATTTGTAGTCTTTTTAAGGTTCTGGATAAGTGTCTCCTATAAGGACTACAATTTGAGTCATTCCTAAGTGACAGCCTCATATTTATTGAAGGGATTCAAATATATCTGTTGAACAAATGAATGAATCAGCAAGCATACAATTGGTTGTATCCACATAGAAATGTGGATTATCAGATCTGAGAGCAGTTGAACTCAGGGTGTGGGACGAGAGTGACCTAAAGTTGCAGCTTGAGTGTGGACAGATGTCCAATCTGAGAGAGGGACATATCCATGCCCCCCGCCCCCAGCTTTGTTGAGCATCCTCTAGGAGTTGGTCTGTGTCACACTACTTTCTTGGAAAATTCTGTCTTACAGAATTTCAGTGGCATAACCTTGTACTTGAGAAGCCTCAGTAATATGAGAAAAGCTAAGGAGTATGTTTATTTGAGTTGAGAGCAAGCTAGTTTACCAAGTGTTTTCACACACATACACATACACACACACACACACACAATTCTCAGAAGAAGTGATGGACTTTTGTGCTTTGCTTCCTTTTCTGTACTTCCTCATACAAACTTCTCGAGCTTTACTTCCTAGTTTAGGGAATGTTTAATTCAGACGTGGGAAGAAATATTTTGACATGTTAGTATCTTCCATTATTAGTAAACTGACTTTTTGGTTTATAAATAAACTTGGAATTCCCAAGCATCTGATTTTTTTTTAAACTGAAAAATACTGTATTTGAGCTTTCTGTCAGGAAAACATTTTGAGAAAATGCTAAATGCATAAATGTCTGGTGTTTCCTCATTAAGTTTGTTTTATTATTACCATATTATGCTCTGACGTGCATGTATGTATTCCTGCTCATTTCCAAGGTCTGAAAAATATGCTTCAAAAACGCTACCACCAGACTTTAAGAACCTTTGAGTCTTAAGATGTCTCCGTGGAGCAATACATACCAACTAGGCAGACAGTACAGTGTCATGCAGAAATGCTGAGTGGTTTCGTCTTATATACATAGTTTCTTCCAATGTATGTATAGTTTGGGGGCACTGCTATTCTTTGCCTATGGTTTATATTTCTTTTGTTTCAAAATGGTCTTTTAGATAAAGAGATATTTGGAAACTTTATTTTAAAAGCTTAACCAGGGCTGGCCGAGTGGCGTGGTGGTTAAGCGCTGGCTTAGGAAGCCAGCGGCCCCGGTTCGGGTCCCACATCTGAGGGCCAGTGATACTGCCCTCAAAAATAAATAAATAAATAAATAAATAAATAAATAAATAAATAAATAAATAAAAGCTTAGCCACTTTAATCGATAATTTAATGAATGAATGTGGTACTAAAATTCCTTAGAGAAAAAAAATGTATGATAAATTTTTCAGCATGAAATTTACATTCTCTTTGCGGAAGGGCTGTGTTCCAGGAAATGCAGTCAATAAATTTATCTCTAAAGGCACAAATGTGTACACAAGGACCTTTAAACCCCTGGTGAGGTGGTTTCTTTGAAAAAAACCAAACTATAGTGCTTGGAGGTTGGTAAAGTATGAGAAATCTCTGTTTGAAATGAAATTAGGATCCATCCATGTTGTCACAAAAGGCACTATTTCATTTTTTCTTATGGCAGAATAGTATTCCATTGTGTATATATACCACATCTTCTTTATCCAATCATTTATCGAAGGACACATTGATTATTTCTGTATCTGAAGAAGTCAGACAGAAAAAGTCAAGAACCATATGATTTCACTGATATGTAGTATATAAAACTGATAACAACAAAGGAACAAGACAAACAAATAAAAAACTCAAAAACTCATAGACACAGACAATAGTTTAGTGGTTACCAGGGGGTAAGGGGGGAGGGGGGATTGTAGATGAGGGTAAAAGGGATCAAATATATGGTGATGGAAGGAGAACTGACTCTGGGTGGTGAACACACAATGTGATATATAGATGATGTATTGTAGAATTGTACACCTGAAACCTATGTAACGTTACTAATAGTTGTCACCCCCAAAAACTTTTAAAAAAATGAAATTAAAATGTTTTTGTTGATACAGGAAAACAGGCCTTCCAAATTTTGTTCTTTGAATACCAATATATCCTTTAAAAAGAAAAATAATATTTTGCAAATTTGTTAAACTTGTTAATAGTCTATTTCAATTCCTTTTTCAAATCTTTATAAAAGTAATTTTAAGGATCATGTACAATCCAAACTAGTAAATGTGACAGATTAAATGTTAATCCAGAAAAAGATTCATTTATATTCTTTTTTTTTAATTTTTAAAAAATATTTTATTGGGGAATTGGGGGAGGAGACCAGCCAAGTTGTTGTTCTTCAATCTTTGTTGTGGAGGGCGCCAGTCACTATTTGGCTTCCCTTCTGCAGCTCATTACCTCTAAGCTCAAAGTGCTGAGTGCAGTCTTAGTTGCGGGTGGGCTTAGCCATCATCCTATGCGGGAGTTGAACCAGCAGCCTTGTTGTTAAGAGCCTGCTCTATCCTCTGAGCCACCTGGGCAGCAGCTCAGCTCAAGGTGCAGACTTCAATCTTTAGTTGCGGGTGGGCGTAGCCCACCATCGAACAGGCAATCTTGTTACACCAGCTGAGCCATCCTGCCACCTGTTGGCAGCTCAGCAACAGCTCAGCTAGGGCTCAGCCTTCACTGGCCCATGTGGGATGTGAACCGGAAGCCCTGTTGCTTAGAGAACGAGCTCTAAGCCAACTCTTAACCAACTGAGTCACTTGCCGGCCCTGCTTTATATTCTTTATAAGACTAGTGGCAAATTATGAGTTTTTGAAAAATAGGAAATTGATAAGTCATAAAATATAAAGAGAAAAAATACAAATTGTTATCAATAAATATTGTACAGTTAATGTATTTTATCAAGTTGTTAAGTATATATGTCATAAAAAACTTTTTATAACTTTTAGTATCTAAAATAGCCCCCTTTGTGTTCACTAATCATATGCTAACTTTTTAGAACAGAATTAAATTCCAGATAAGTGAAATTTTTGCACTAGTAAGTAAAACATATTGTGAAGCAAAAGAATTCTTTGCTCCTCCCTCTTTTCCTTCTTCCTTTTTTCTCCCTTACTCCCTTTGCTCTTGCTTTTTTTCTTTTCTCTTACTCTTCTCGCTCCTTTTCTCCCTTATTCTTTTTCCCTTTTTCTTTGACGCAATAATTATTTATGTTGTGCACTGGGGGTACACAGGTGAAAATGACATCTCTGTCCTCAAGGAAGTCACAATTCGGGGAGGGAAATATACTGATCAAGCATTCACAAGTCAATGTGATAAGTAAACCTGAAAGTGTTTAGAAATTAGAGGAAAGACAGTGATAATTGTTAAGACAATTGTCATGCTTAGGACAGCACAATCTGAAGCTGAAACACTTTGAGTTTTGAAAGAGGGGCAGAAATTTGTCAGGGATTTGGGGAGGTGGAAAGGAGGCTTTGCGAAAAGGGAGCACGATAGGCAAAAACTTGGAAACACGAGATAGTATAATTTCAAGCAGCTTTTTCTGGTTTTAAACTCAGGTGTTGGGGTATGGGAGATTAGGCTAGATATGTAGACATGGGCTAGATGTTAAAGGGACTCCTTTTGCTTAGTAAAGGATTACACTTTACCTATAGTAGAGGGATTAGCACGCTTTCTGCAATAAACCATGTAGTAAATATTTTAGGCTTTGTGGGACATACAGTCTTTGTTACAGGGACAAATTTGTCAGTGTAGTGTGAAAGTTGCCATGGACAATATATGCAAAAGCATGGCTGTATTCTAATAAAACTTTATGTATTAAAATTTGAATTTTATATAATTTCTACGTGTCATAAAATAGTATTTTCTTTTTTTAACATTAAAAAAATGTAAACATAATTTCTAGGTTGCAGACTGTACAGAAACAGATAGCAGGTCAGATTTGGCCCATGGGCTATAGTTTGGTGATCCCTATTGAGGATGAACTATCATTGAAGAGTTTTAATCAGGAAGAATATATGATCTTATTTTCATTCTAGAAAGATCTCTCCAGTGTGGCATCTTATAAACCATGCTCTGAGAAACCATACTAGAAGCTGCTTTGGAAAAAAACAGTTCCCAAGAGCAAATCTTAGGAAATGCTCTATGTATCCTCTTCTTAGAGATTCACAAAACACATTAGTGTATTAAAGACTCTGAGGAGGGTTGCAGAGAATGACTTGTTTAACTTTTTTTGTTGTTAACTCAGTGTTCACATTTATTTATGGAAACTTCTGTGGAACATGATTTAGGAAATGCTATTTTAATGACAATTATATTAATGAAGAAGTAAACTAAAGATCATTAAGATAAAATAAGGGGAAATCCACTGTAATGCTCATGAAAAAATATTGAGGGAACAAACTAGGGAGTCACAGTGGAGTATAAAAATTTCATTGGTATCCAGGAAACACAATTCCAGAGGAGAAAAATCTTAAATATTTTTTTCTATGAAAATAGGAAAAAGTTAAAGAAAAAACAAACATAGACTTCTTATATACAGTACATAAAATGCCACATTTTAGAAAATAAAAACAAACCAAATGAAGAGTGAAGGAATATTTGATTTGCATCCTTAAAAGAGAAAATCCAGGGCTCAAAACTTATGCTACCATGTGCAGGGAGTAGAGCTTGTATTTCCCAAGTGGTCAGATGAAGATGTCTAAGGACCACAGTATGTTACACCAACATTCAAAAAAGACAGTATGAAAAGAAAGATGGGTTTTTACAAAGATTTTATTAGGGAATTGGGGGAGGGGAACAGACAAGTTGCTGTCCTTTTGTTCTTCAGTCTAATTGTGGAGGATGTTGCTTCACTGCCTATGTTGGTGTTATCATTGTGCTTTTCCCGGGTGAGGCAGATTGGTCGCTAGCCACTGGATGGCCACTCATGGCAGCTCATGCCTGCTGCCAACCACTAATGGTAGGTCATGGCAGCCCAGTGCAGCAGGGGCTGCAGCCTATGCCGTCACCAGTGACTCCTGACTGTCCAGCTCCTGGTGGAGCTGTTGTTCACCATCTTAGCTGTAGAGGGCGCAATGTCACTGGCCCTAATGTGGGATCCTAACCCCCAGTTAGGGACCCTGGTGGTCAGAGTTGGTATCCCAAGCCAACTCCTAACCAACGCACAACTCAGCCAGCCGAAAGATGGTTTTATTTATTTATTTTTTTAGCTGAGCCGTCCGGTTACCTGTTCGCAGCTCAGCAGCAGCTCAGCTTGGGCTGGGCATCGAACTGCTGTTGCTCAGAGCTTAGCTTGCATTCTTGAATGAGCTCTTAATCAACTGAGCCAGTCGGCCGGCCCCAAAGATGGTTTTAAACAGTCATTTTTTAAAAGTTTATTGGGGTGATAAGTTTTAGCAAAGTTACATAGATTTCAGGTGTTCAATTCTGTAATACATCATCTATACATCACATTGTGTTCACCGCCCCAAGTCAATTCTCTTTCCATCACCATATATTTGATCCCCTTTACTTTCATGTACCACCCCTCCTACCCTGTACCTCTGGTAACCACTAAACTATTGTCTATGACTATGAGTTTTATTTCTTCATTTGCTTTTCTTGTTCTTTGGTTGTTCAGTTTCATACACCACATATCAGTGAAATCAAAGTTCTCTGCTTTTTCTGTCTGATTTATTTTGCTTAGCATTATAATCTTAAGATCCATCCATGTTGTTGCAAATGGCACTATTTCATCTTTTCTTATGTCAGAATAGTATTCCATTGTGCATATATACTACCACTTCTTTATCCAATCATCTGTCAAAGGACACTGGTTGTTTCCATGTCTTGGCCACCATAAATAAAGCTGCAATGAACATTGGGGCACATCTAAGACTGTGTCAATCAGGGTTCTTGGTTGCCAGTAATAGAAATTGACTGGATAACTTAAATCTGAAAAGGAAATTTCCTAGAAATACATTAGATAGGTCCCAGACTCAATAGGACAGTGGAGAGGTTGGCTCAGGAAACGCAGTGGCCCCAGACAGCAGAAACCACAGCCTGGGTCACTTCATGCCATGAATAGTTTGTTAGAATACTACAACTGGGGCCATGTCCACTGCTGATGGACCTCTGTAGCCAGAACCCACTTGTGATGGCTTCTTGCTCTTGTCAGCTCCATAGTGACTGAGTTCTAGATTTGTTTTGCATCTACACATTCCTACCACAAGACCCAAAGTCTTGGGGAAGAATATCAGCTCTCTGATTGGCTAATCCTACTTCCCATGCATGTGTCCTGGATCCCAAGGATAAATAGTACCTCCTCCCTGAAGCTCCCATGAGATACTCTATCCTATCGGTGTTATAACCAATGTAGAATTTTCCACAAAAAGGAAAGGAGTTTGTGTTGCCTCTTCTAAAATGATAAATATCTACCTCAGAGACCAAAAAAAGGGAGCTATTTGTGACCAATATATCTGAAATCTGAAGTATAGTATTCTCATTACTGTACAGACTGACTGCATTAGCTGTATTATAGCATTTATTTAGAGGATAAGTAAGCTAAGATTAAAAATAGAACATTCAAATGTATGTAGAATTTGAATTACATTCAAATGTAATGCAGTAGAATTAGAGTGGTTTTAGTTTTAATAAATAGGGTTCAGTATTCTCCTCCAAACTCAGAGAATTCAGTGACTATCTAAAATCATTCAGATGGAGAGATCAAAGATGGCAGAGTAGATAAACACTGTGCCTGCTTCCTTCTGTGAACACATTAAAATTACAACTAAATTATAGAACAGTCAACCTTGAGAACCATCTGAAGTCTAGCTGAAAAGTTTTTAAATTAAGGATGTGAAGAAGAAGCCGCATCGAGACTGGTAGGAGGGGTGGAAACATGCAATTAGCAAGCCCCTAAACCCTGCTTTAAAATTGGGAGGGGTGGGCCTGCCAAGTGGCGCGTTGGTTAAGAGCTGGCTTGGGATGCCAGCAGCCCCGGTTTAGATCCCACATATGAGGGCCAGTGACACTGCCCTCTACAGCTAAGGTAGTGAAGAGCTCCACATGGAGCTGGGCTGCTGTGATTCCCTGGGATAGCATAGCTGCAGCGCCTGCTGCAGTGGGCTACCATAGGCTACAGTGAGTGGTCGGCAACCAGCGTGAGTGGCTGGCAGCCAGTGTGAGCTGCCAAGAGCCGCTGTGAGCGGCTGTCCAGAGGCTGGCGACCAATCTGCCTTACCTGGGAAGAGTGCAATGACGATACCGACATGGGCCAGTGAAGTGATGTCCTCCACAACTAGACCGAAGAACAAAAGGACAGCAATTTGTTCCCCTTCCCCAGTTCCCCAATAAAATCTTTAAAAAATAAATAAATAAAATAAAACTGGGAGGCTAAATCAGCTGCAGAGGTTCCCCCTGAAGGAACGAGGCACCCCAGCCCCACACGAGGCTCCACAAATCGGGCTGTGAAGAACAATAGGGGTTTTGACCGTGTAGGTAGGACAGAAGGCTGCAACCTTTACTTTAAAAATTGGGCAAGGGAGCACTGACAGGCATCTTGTGGATTACCTTTTTGTCACATGTGTTTGTTCCTCTCTGCCTCTCTGCAGCCTGATGATCAGAATGAATTACCTACAAGGTTGGTGACTCCTTTCTTTACCTGTTGGTCTTTTGGCACAAGAACCCCAAAGACTAGGCAGTAGCTATAGCTTAAACTGTAATGGAAGTCTTGCTGCAGCCCCTATAGATCCATAGAACCTAGAATTGTAGCACAGGAAGTACAAATTTCCCCCAAATAAGTCCCTAGGAATCATGGTAAGTGGGGTCACTTATGCTTCTATCCCTTGTTTCCCACCCCATCTTTTCCAAGAGTTGGGATCACAACACTATAATGGTTATTGATTAATGTACGAGGCCTGATAATTAAGTTCGCAAACTCATCCTAGAAAAAGTGCTTACATACCTCATTGCTGAATATCACTGTGCTCACCTTTGAAGACTCCCCTTGGGAAGCTGTGCACTGATTCCAGCTCCTAGCCCATCCTTCAAAGCAATTTTGGAACTCTTTTTCTGGAATGGCCATCAGAGCTATGGTCGTATTACTGTTGATATCCTGAATGTCATCAAAATGTCTTCCTTTCAATATTTCCTTTATCTTTGGGTAAAGAAAGAAGTCATTGGGGGCCAGATCAGGTGAGTAGAGAGGGTGTTTAGCCAGTTATTTGTTTACTGGCTAAAAATTCCTCACAGACAGTGCCATGTGAGCTGGTGTGTTGTCATGATACAAGAGCCATGAATTGTTGGGGCCGGCCAAGTGACACGGTGGTTAAGCGCTGGCTTAGGAAGCCAGCCCCGGTTTGGGTCCCACATATGAGGGCCAGTGACACTGCCCTCAAAAAAAAAAAAAAAAGCCATGTATTGTTGGTAGAAAGTTCACATCATTTTTGTCTTTTTCATGCAGCTTTTTCAGCACTTCCAAAGAGTAAACTTGGTTAACTGGTTGTCCAGTTGATACAAATTCATAATGAATAATCCCTCTGATATCAAAAAAGGTTAGCAACATTGTTTTGACTCTTCATTTATATTGATGGAACTCTTTTGGTCCTGGAGAATTGGCTGACTTTCATTGTGCACTTTGACGCTTTGTTTCAGGGTCGTATTGGTACACCCATGTTTCATCAACAGTGACAATATGGCCCAAAACATCATCTTGCCTCTCCAAAAGGTCTTGGCAAACTTCGACTCTCCTTTGCTTTTTTTCATCAGTGAGCTCCTTTGGGATCATTTTTGCACACACGTTTCTCATGCCAAGATACTCAGTTAAGATATTGCTAACTGTTTCTCTATCGATGTTTACTTGGTCTGCTATGCTTCTCATGGTCAGCCGATGATTTTGATGCACAATTTGATGAATTTTTGCAATGTTTTCATCAGTTCTCGTTACTGGCCACCCTAACCTGTCTTCATCAGTGACACATTCTCTCCCCTCAGAAAAACATTTAATCCATTTGTACACTGCCATTTTCATCATGGCATTATCCCCATAAACTTGGACTAACAGGTCCCTGATTTCACTTCCACCCCTGCCAATTTGAACAAGAAATTTAAAGTCGTGTCCCGCACGACAGGGTAGGTGGGAGTGGAGAAGGGAAGGTGAAAGGTTAAGAAAGAGAGAAAGACACAAAATAAGAGAGAAAGCAGTTTGGGGCCAGGGGATGGGAAGCCCTGAATCGGGCCTGACTGCTCTTTTTATTCTCTTACACATAAGCCAGAGTCAATGTAACTTGCGTGGTCTGTGTGTCTCACACCCGAAACATATCTCGGGGCCAAACCACCCACAACTGCAAGCTGCATTACCAGAGGTCATCAATCACTCAGCAAGACACCACCCCACTTTGACATGAACACAGCTGTGGGACACTGATATGCCAAGGTTATAAAACCTTCCTGAGCTGTTTGTACAGTGCTGCCAATGTAAGCTCATGGTGGCAAATTTGTGAACTTAATTGTCAGACCTTGTATACTTGTATCCTTAATGACGGGTCTCTCTTGTAGGATGTCATCTCCAAGATGGTGCCTCAGATACTCCTTCAAAAAGCACCTTTGTTGTATTATCAATACAGGAGTTTCTGGGTGATGTAGTATATGATAGGATTAGTGGATCCTTTGGCCATATGCCCATTACCTCACCTCCTTTTCCACAATGTGGGTTCATTGGTCTGAAGTGGTTATATGGCCTATGGTGTCAGTGGGCCAGACCAGAAACCCTAAAATCAACATGGTGTTTAATAGAAAGGGGTTAGAGAAGTGGACATGCTAGTGTAAATATGCTATATAAAGACAAAAAAGAAAACAAAACACAAAACCACGAGCCAGTTATGTTCCTGCGCAAGGCCTTAGAAGATACTCCATTCACAAAAGTAATCAGAAATGTTCTGCTGAGAAGGCCACCGACATCACTGAGAAGCTAGCTTTTCTGTAGTACAGAAATGATGGTAGGCAATTCTGTTACAGAACTGGGATCCTTCATGGGGATGATAACAGGGTCCTGAAATAACACAGGCTAAGTAAATGGTGGTTGCTTTGGTGAATCTGTGGATGCAAATTTATCTCAAGGAAGGAGACATGCCCTTGGGCAAGGATGCACCTTTCAGGTGAGGGTGATGCCTAGGGTAAGACTCAGCTATGAGCTTTGACCAGCCAGCAGATGAAACTCCTAGCATCTGGGTAAATAAGTGCCTTGGTTGCAAAGGGGGAATTATGCAGCACAGCATAGCATCTGCTTCACTCTTCAAAAACATGTGGGCAATACCACTTGCTTATTTATTTTTATATATAAAATGTGATAATGGTACATCCAGCACATAGAGAGCTTAGGCTGAGGCACTTAGCAAAAGATGAAAGCATTTGCTATAATAAATTCTTGTCCTGCCTCTTAACTGAATTAAAGCTTACACCTAATTGTTTTGTGTACAAGTCACAAAATGCAACAGTTTTAAATAAAGGAATATTATTAAAAATCTAACCTGGGAGTTTACTTGTCCACCATAGTAGATAACACTGCTTAAAATGAATTTTTTTTTATTTTTTAGCTGAGCCATCCTGCCACCTGTTGGCAGCTCAACGGCAACTCAGCTTGGGCTGGCATCGAACCGCCGTTGCTCAGAGCTCAGCTTGCACTCTTGAGCGAGCTCTTAACCAACTGAGCCATTCGGCTGGCAAAATGAATTTAAATCAACTGATTTTAATGTGGAAAATGGTATAGGGAGATAGACGTTTGCAGAAAAGTCAGATGAAAAAAATTAGTTCAGTAGTCCACGGATATGTACAGATTAGCTATTTACTAATAATTTCAGTAAGATATAAATCTTCGCAAGCCATGCTTATTCTCTTTTCATGAATTATGGAGGAAAGAGTATGAAGAATGGATAGGGTGGGGAATGCATTGTTTGCAGGATATTTGGAGAGGCAACACTTGATTTTTAGGAAGCAAGTAATTTTCATTGCTATAAATATTGTTTTACTGCTAATTAAATGTTTTCTGGGGGAAATACTATAATTTTGTTCCTGCCACACTTTTGAGTGCCTAGCATTTCCTCAGATGGGTGTATCTCTTCTTATTATTCCCATTTGCTATCCTTCTGCTGCTAAGAAAGGATTTTTGGTTATCTCTGCCCTGAGATTTCTAAAATTAGTCTCCATTGATAGAAGTTCAGTGATAACAGAATGCGAGCAAAATATAGTCTCATTGAAACAAGTTGCTCGTATCAAATTTCAAAAAGATTCAATTCTAAATGCATACTTGGAAGTATTTTGAGAGCATAATAATCTGACTCAAGTTATGACATTTTTGTGCTATTGATTTATTCACTCAACAAATGTTAAAATATTAACCAGTAGAGATGTTCCTGACACAGTTTTTTTATATTCTCATTTGACCTAAAATTTGAAAATCTTGGCACAGATGACTCCATTTTATAACTTTGGGAGTACACATATTCCTCCAAATATTCTGGTATTTACTGAGGAAGCAAACTTTTGACAATCTTTTCTGCTCTAACTTGAAGCTTCTTTGGTGAAGGGGTCTGACATTTTCTTATAGCCCTTGCTTAATACTGACACTATGCTTTTAATTATTGGAGAGGCTGCAGGCAATGAAATGTAATTATAATGAAGTGAATTACAGACCCTTAGACCATGTCACCTTTTGCCTCCTGGTGAAGATTGTATAGTCTTCATCAAAGCAGCTGGTGCTTATTTCTAATCTCCCTATTGCATGAGGTGAGGAGAAAATCTGATTGAGAATTTACCTGTTGTGCTATCACAAAATGAATCTTTGAGACTGACATTTCGTACGCAAGATGCAGTGTGACATGTCACCTTTGCTTACTTCAAGGTGCAGCTACCTACTGTCAGCTTGGCTTTTAAAGTAGTATAGTCTTAACTTTTTTGTTATTAAAGAAAATTTAAGAATAAAGACACATATTCTTGTACATAGCTTTTTTTTTTCTTGTACATAGTTTTAAGTAAATTTATTTTATTCCAACAAACAAGTAGTTTTGGAAATTAGTTGAATATTGATGATAACTTATGATGTAACAGCCAAACATTTAAGTGTGAAATTCCACTGAATGGATCATTTGAACAAAAATAAGAGTTAAAAGACAAATTTTAAAATTTCTTGCTATGACGACCGTTTACCTCTTCTAAATTAGGTAGCCCCTTGGGTGAGGGAGTTCTGGGAAATCATGCAACTTCTTGCCTTCTTTAAAAGATTCTCATTGGACAGGTTTTGGTGAGTGGAATTAGGCAGATACTGAAGCTAATTAACTGCTAAGTTACTTAATAGTATAATTTGTTCTCCTCCTGATTATTCTGTAGTCACTAATCCTTTCTTGAAGGATTAAATTTCATTATCGTATTTTTTGGAGAAGCTGTTTAAAAGGTCTTGTCTTTGCGAGAACATGAAATGTTCACATACTTATAGTATTTATGTTCTAGCATTTTACTTTCTCATCATGGGACAGATTTCCTTGTTGGGTTATGAAGCTATTAACAAGGTCAAAAACTTCAATGTGAGAGGAGACTCCAAGAAAGAAGCCAATGTTTTATCAACTGATGAAATGACAAATTTCACTCACTGAATAGACTCACTGGAGAAAAAGCAAGGAAGGTAGGCAAAATATAACTTTTTTTGTTTGTGTGTTTGTTTTTTTTTAAATCAAAAAGAATAGGAGAAATTAGAGTGGAAAAGAAAAGAAGGGCTCTGGGGAAGATGGAAGGTGAGGAATATGAAGTTGGAAAGGAAGAAGAGAAGAAGAACCATATTACAGTTCCTCTGACTCCCTTCCACAGTATAATCCACATCCCGTGACTATCTATATATTCAATTCAGTTGGCATACAATATTATACAACACCAGCTTCAGGTGTACAGTGCAGTGATCAAGCCTCTACTCCATCCATGAAGTGGTCTCCCTAACAATACAAGTGACCATCTGCCCCCCCACAAAATATTATTTACATTATTAATTATATTCTCCCAACTATCTTTCATATCCCTATAGCAATATTGTAGTTACCTATTTATGCTGTCTAATCCCTTCCCCTTCCCCCTCATCCCCACCCCCCTTCCAACTAGCAACCATCAGTTTTTCTTCTATATCTCTGAGACTGTTTCTGTTTACTTTGCTTGTTCATTTAGTTTTTCAGATTCCACGTATAAGTGAGATCATATGGTATTTGTCTTTCTCCGACTGACTTATTTCACTTAGCATAACTTTCTCTAGGTCCATCCATATCGTTGCAAATGATACGATTTCATTCTTCTTTATAGCGGAGTAATACTCCATTGTATAAATGTACCACAGTTTCTTAATCCAGTTGTCTACCAATGGGCATTTTGGTTGTTTCCAAATCTTGGCTATTGTAAATAGCCCTGCAATAAACATAGGGGTGTATGTATTTTTTTGAACTAGCGTCTTGGGATTCTCTGGGTAGATACCTAAGAGTGGAATTGCTGAGTCATACAGTAGTTCCATTACCAGTTTTTTGAGATACCTCTGTACTGATTTCCATAATGGTTGCACTAATCTGCAGTCCCACCAACAGTGCACCAGGGTTCCCTTTTCACCACAACCTCACCAGCACTTGTTGTTTGTTGATTAATTGATGATAGCCATTCTGACCAGAGTGAGGTGGTATCTCATTGTGGTTTGTATTTGCATTTCTCTGATGATTAGTGAGGTTGAACATTTTTTCATATGCCTCTTGGCCATCTCTATGTTCCCTTTAGAGAAATCCCTCTTCATATCCTCTGTCCATTTTGTAATTGCGTTGTTTTTTTTTTTTTGGTGTTGAGTTGCATGAGTGTTTTATAAATTTTTTATATTAACCCCTTATCAGATATATCATTGGCAAATATCTTCTCCCATTCAGTAGGCTGCCTTTTTGTTTTATTGATGATTTCCTTTGCTGTGAAGAAACCTTTAAGTTTGATGTAAGAAACACTTTTACTTTAATTTCTCTTGCCTGAGGGAATATATCAGTAAAAATATTACTGAGGGTAATGTCTGCAAATTTACTCCCTGTTTTCGTCTAGAAGTTTTATGGTTTTAGGTTTTACATTTAAGTGTTTAATCCATTTTGAGTTTGTTCTTGTATGTGGTGTAAATAGGTGGTCCATTTTCATTTTTTTGTATGTGTCAGTCCAGTTTTCCCAGCATCATTTATTAAATGGACTATCTTTACTCCAGTGTAAATTCTTCTATTTTCATAGATTAAATGCCCATATATAGATGGGTTTATTCCTGGGCTCTCTATTCTGTTCCATTGGTCTATGTGTCTGTTTTTATGTGTCTGTTTTTATGCCAGTACCATACTGTTTTGATAATTGTAGTGTTGCAGTAAGTTTTGATGTCAGGTAGCATGATGCCTCCCACTTTGTTCTTATTTCTCAAGATTGCCGTGGCTATTTGGGGTCTTTTATTGTTCCATATAAATTTTAGGGTTATGTGTTCTATTTCTGAGAAAAATATCCTTGGTAGTTTGATTGGAATTGTATTGAATCTACATATTGCCTTAGGTAGTACTGACATTTTAACTATATTAATTCTTCCTATCCACGAAGATGGTATGTATTTCCATTTATTTGTATCTTCTTTGATTTCTCTCTTCAGTGTCTCATAATTTTCTGACTACAGTTCTTTTACTTCTTTAGTTAAATTTATTCTTAGACATTTTATTGTTTCTGAAGCAATTGTAAAAGGGATTGATTTCCTGATTTATTCTTCTGATATTTTATTATTGGTGTATAGAAATGCAACTGATTTCTGAATATTAATTTTGTATCTGGCTACCTTACTAAATTCGTTTATCAGTTCTAACAGCTTTTTGGTGGAGCCTTTGGGATTCTCTATATACAGTATAATGTCATCTGCATATAATGACAATTTTACTTCCTCCTTTCCAATTTGGATGCCTTTTATTTCCTTTTCTTGTCTGGTTGCTGTGGCTAGAACTTCCAGAGCTATGATAAATAGAAGTGGCAAAAGTGGGCAGCCTTGTCTTGTTCTTGATCTTAAGGGGAAAGCTTTTACACTTTCCTCATTGAGTATGATGTTTTCTGTGGGTTTATCATATATGGCCTTTTTTATGTTGAGATATGATCCCACTATTCCCACTTTGCTAAGAGTTTTTATCATAAATAGCTGCTGGATTTTGTAAAATGCTTTTTCTGCATCTATTGATATGATCATATGATTTTTATTTTTCATTTTGTTAATGTGATGTACTACATTAATTAATTTGCAGCTATTGAACCAACCTTGTATACCAGGAATGCATCCCACTTGATCGTGGTGTATGATCTTTTTAATGTGATGCTGAATTCAGTTTGCTAGTATTTTGTTGAGAACTTTTGCATCTATGTTCATTAGGGATATTGGCCTATAGTTTTCCTTTTTTGCAAGATCTTTGTCTGATTTTGGGATCAGAGTAATAATGGCCTAATAAAATGTGCTTGGGAGCCTTCCTTCCTTCTGTATTTTTTGGAATAGTTTGAGGAGAATATGTATTAATTCTTTTTTGAATGTTTTGTAAAATTCACCTGTGAAGCCATCTGGTCCAGGACTTTTGTTTGTTGGAAGCTTGTTGATTACTGATGCAATTTCTTTGGTAGTAATCAGTCTGTTCAGAGTTTCTGTTTCCTCTTGGTTCAGACCTGGTAGATTGTATGCTTCTAGAAATCTATCCATTTCTTCAAGATTGTTGAATTTGTTGGCATATAGTTGCTCGTAGTATTTTCTTAAAATATTCTGCATTTCTGTGGTATCTGTTGTCACTTCTCTTGCATTTCTGATTTTATTAATTTAGGTCCTCTCTCTCTTTTTCTTGGTGAGTCTGGCAAAGAGTTTGTCGATTTCGTTTATCTTTTCAAAAAACCAACTCTTGGGTTCATTTATCTTTTGTATTGTTGTTTTGGTCTCTATTTCATTTATTTCTGCTCTGGTCTTTATTATTTCCTTCCTTGCACTCCCTTTAGGCTTGTTTTGCTGTTCTTTTTCCCGGTCCCTTAGGTGTAAAGACAGTCTGTTGATTTGAGATTTTTCTTCCTTCTTTAGGTAGGCCTTCACTACTATGAACTTACCTTCTAGGACTGCTTTTGCTGCATCCCAGAGATTTTTGGGTCATGGTGTTTTCATTTTTGTTTGTCTCGAGGTATCTTTTGATTTCCTCCTTGATCTCATTTTTGACCCACTCACAATTTAGTAACATGTTATTAGCCTCCATGTATTTGTGTGTTTTCCAGTTTCCTTCTTCTTCTTTTTTTTTTTTCTATTTAGCTGAGCCATCCTGCCATCTGTTGGCAGCTCAGCAGCAATTCAACTCAGGCTGGGCATCGAACTGCTGTTGCTCGGAGCTCAGCTCGCGTTCTTGAGCGATCTCTTAACCAACTGAGTCACTTGGCCAACCCTTCCCGTTTTCTTCTTGTAATTGATTTCGAATTTCATAGCATTGTGGTCAGAGAAGATGCTTGATATGATTTCAGTCTTCTTAAATTTGTTGAGACTAACATGTGGTCTATCTTGGAAAATGTTCCATGTGCACTTGAGAAGAATGTATATTCTGTAGCTTTGGGGTGACATGCTCTAAAAATATTGATTAAATCGAGCTGGTCTAAAGTGTCATTTAATGCCACTGTTTCCGTGTTGATTTTGTCTGGAGGATCTGTCCATTGGTGACAACGGGGTTTTGAACTCCCCTACTATGATAGTTACTGTTGATCTCTGTCTTTATGTCTATCAAAATCTGTTTTTTATATTTAGGAGCTCCTATATTGGGTGCATAGATGTTTACTAGGGTTATGTCCTCTTGTTGAATTGATCCCTTTATTATTATGTAGTGCCCTTCTTTGTCTTTTATTGTAGTCTTCATTTTAGTCTATTTTGTCTGAAATAAGTATTGCTACTCCGGCTTTTTTTCCTTTCCATTTGCATGAAATTCCTTAGTTCTTCCCTTTACTTTCAGTCTGTGTGTGTCTTTTGATGTGAGATGAGTCTCTTGTACATAGCATATGCATGGGTCCTGTTTTCTTATCTACTCAGCTAGTTCATGTCTTTTGATTGGAACATTTAGCCCATTCACATTTGAAGTGTTTATTGATAGGTACATATGTATTGCCATTTTGTTATTTGTATTTCTTGTCTTGCTGGGTTAGCTTGTTTTCCCCTTTCTTCTGTTTCAAAAAGCCTTTTTAACATTTCCTGCAATGCTGGCTTGGTGGTAATGAGTTCCTTAAGCTTATTCTTTTCTGAAAAGCTCTTTATCTCTCCTTCAGTTTAAAGTGATAGCCGTGCTGGATAGAGCAATCTTGGTTGTCGAGCTTTATTTTGCATCACTTTGAATATTTCCTGCCACTCCCTCTGGCCTGCAGAGTTTCTGTAGACAAGTCATCTGTTAGTCTTATAGGAGTTCCTTTGTATGTAACCTGCTGTCTTTCTCGTGCTGCTTTTAGGATTATGTCTTTGTCTTTAACCTTTGCCATTTTAACTATAATATGCCTTGGTGTGGACATGTTTGGGTTCAGCTTGTTTGGAACTCTCTGCACTTCCTGAGCTTGTATGTCGATTTCATTCATCAGGGTAGGGAAGTTTTTAATCATTATTTCTTCAAATACATTCTCAATCCCTTGCTTCTCTTCTTTTTCTGGTATTCGTATGATCTGATGGTTGTTGCGCTTGATGTTGTCCCACAGGTCTCTTAAACTGTTTTCATTTTTTTTATTCTTTTGTCTTTTTATTGTTCCAGCTGGGTGAATTTTGCTATTTTGTCTTCTAAACCGCTGATCCGATCCTCTGCTTCATCAAATCTACTGGTGATTCCTTCAAGTGTGTTCTGTATTTCAGTTATTGTATTCTTTAGTTCTAATTGGTTGTTTCTTTATGGTTTCCCTATCCTTCTTTATGTCCTCACTACATTCCTTAAACATTCTTATCATAAGTGTTCTAAACTCTGTCTCTGAAAAGTTGGATCCCACTGTTTCATTTAGTTTCATTTCTAGAGGTTTCTTCTGATCTTTTACTTGAGACATGGTTCTTTGTTTCCTCATTCTGGCTATCATTCTGTGATTGCTTCGATGTATGAGATAGATCACCTAGAAAGGAGAAAGAAACAGAAAAAAAAAAGAAAAGAGAAAAAAAAGAAAAAAAAAGAAAAGGCAAAGAAAGAAAAAAAAGATGGGGGCGGCTCTCTGTCCTCTTTAATCTGCAGACCATTTTCTGCACAATAGAGAGTCTCTGGGCTCACTACCAGCTGTTGGAGGGAAGAGCTTAACGTGTTATGCATCGGCCTCCCTCTCAGGCTTGCAGTGAGCTCTCTGCAATTAGCTTCTGTGTGCTCTGGAACTGTGCTCACTACCAAAAATCTTCACAGGTTGTTGTGGGTTGTCTGCTGCTGCAGAAACCCTCTGTGGCCTGCGGAGATGGGGGCCAGGCACTAGGGGCTCAGGGTGCCTCTGGTAACACAGCTCTAGGTGGGCAGGGCAGGCCC
The DNA here is from genome assembly GCA_033961575.1 of Aselliscus stoliczkanus. Lineage (NCBI taxonomy): Eukaryota > Metazoa > Chordata > Mammalia > Chiroptera > Hipposideridae > Aselliscus > Aselliscus stoliczkanus. The sequence continues at coordinate 71,744,950 of CM066732.1, read as the reverse complement.
CCAAGGCACCACGTGATGTGGTCAGCGGCCTCCAGCAAGTAATAGCAACATGAACTCCTGCACTGGCAACCAGCCCACACAAACTCGCCAGGAAAGCCTGGACCGGGTCATGGAGGTGCACAGCTCCCACCCCAACACTCTTAGGAAAACTCCCAGTCTCAGCCTGTCCCAATCAGCTGCTCCCCGATCAGCCTGAGCAGCGCATAAATGAATCCCCAGCCTGGCAACTGTGCACAAGCAGTGCAGAAAGCGGGAACCCAAGGCGGCTCATGCACTCCTGCATCTCAATGAACAGCCTGATGGAGCTAGAGCGCCCCCGCCTGGCTTTTCCCTGGCAATTTAGCACAAGCAGGGTGGAGGGTGGGAATCCAAGGCTGCATGCGTGCGCTCCCACACATGCACTCCTGTGCCAGTTTCACCAGACCAGTGTTGTCCAGGATCTGACCTCTTGTGGGAGGTTGTCCTCCTGTACACTACTCGTGTGAAAGCTCTACACCAGGGCAACAATCATCCCCAAGTCTCCAGCTCTGGCACCAAAGGCACTCAGTTCAGTCCTTCCCCGCAGGCTCCTGGGCCCAGCTCATACAGCTACTCCCTCCACCAGGGACGGGGTGAGTGCTCATTGGCGAGTGAGCCCGTGCACCAGCCCCACTGGTTTTCCAGCTGCCCTCAGCCTCACCAAGCTAAGCAAAGAGAGTTCTCATTAATTTCTATGCCAGCTATCATAGAACTCCTCTTCCTGGCAAAGCAACTCTGGGCTAGTGAGCTTGGTGTAGGGTGGAGTGTCTGTCCCCCAACCAGAGAAAAGTCTCTCCACCACTGAGGCATCCCTCACGGGGCTTGCCCTCTCTTGTCTGCGCCCCTCCTACCAGACCCGACGTGGCCTCCTCTTTAGGTCCTTCGTTTAGAGGTTCTGTTCATCTAGTGTTCAGGGACTTCCAAGATTGAATGTTGTATAAGTTATTTGTAATTTTGGTGTGATTCTGGAAGGCAGTTGACACAGCATCCATCTATTCCGCCATCTTACTGGAAGACCACCCTATATTTTGATTTAATTTTATCAAATTATATATATATATATATATATATATATATATATATATATATATATATATTTATTTATTTATTTTAAAGTCCATCTAAGGTTTCTTGTAATACTGGTTTAGTTTTAAAGAACGCTTTTAGCTTTTTCTTGTCCTGGAAGCACTTTCTGTCCTTTGATTCTAAATGATAGCTTCACTGGGCAGAGTAATTTTGGTTGTAGGTCCTTGATTTTCATTTCTTTGAATTTTTCATGACAATCCCTGCTGACCTGAACAGTTTTGGTTGAGTCATCAACTGATAGTCTTATGGGACCTCCCCTATAGGTAACTAACTGCTTTTCTTTTGCTGCTTTTAAGAACTTTTTCTCTTTTTTGACTTTAACCTTTGGCATTTTACTTATGATGTGTCCAGGTGTGGGCCTCTTTAGTTTCATCTTGTATGGGGCTCTCTCCACTTCCTGGGCTTGCATAGTTATTTTCTTCACCAGGTTAGGGAAGTTTTCTGTCATTATTTCTTCAAATAGGTTTTCAATCCCTTGCTGTCTCCCTTCTCCTTCTAGTACCCCTATGATGAGAATGTTGTTACACATGATGTTGTCCCAGAGGCCCCTTTAACTGGCATTTTTTGGGTTCTTTTTTCTTTTTGTTATTCTGTTTGGGTATTTTCTGCTAGCTTCTATATCGCTGATTCTATCCTCTGCTTCATTTAATCAACTGTTGATTCTGTCTAATGTATCTTTCATTTTAGTTACTGTATTCTTTATTTCTGGCTGGTTCTTTTTATGTTTTCTATCTCCATTTTTATGTTTCCTATCTTTTTGTTGAAGTCCCTGTGAGATCATTGAGCATCCTTATAATCAGTGCTTTGAACTCTGTGTCTGGTAGGTTGCTTGTCTTAATTTTGTTTAGTTTTTTTTTTTTTTTCTGGTGCTCTGTTCTGTATTTTTATTTGGGACATATTTCTTTGTCTCCCCATTTTGGCTGCCTTCCTGTGTTTGTTGTTATGTCTCCTAGTCTTAGTAGAATGGCCTTATTTAGTAAGTGTGCTGTGGGGCTCAGTCTTCCTGGTCACCTCAGCAGTGCATTCCAGGTGTGTCCCTTGTGTGGGTTGTGTGTGCCCTCCTGTTGTAGTTGAGCCTTGGTTGCCATTTGCCTGTCAATGGGAGGGATTGATCCTCAGACTGATTCGTTCTGAAGACTGGCTGTAGAGAAGCTATTGTGCAGGGGCTCACCCTACAGAACAGGATTTGCTTTAACAAGGCTCTGGTGCTGGGCCATTGCCCTTTGGTTGTGTCATCCCTCGGATGGCCAGGTGATTCTCTGGCTCAATCTCTAGCTGGCCATTGGGTGTACCAGTCCTGGGGCCTCCTGGGAAGGGCCCCAGTGCAGGCCTAATTCAGCTACAGCGTATGTCTTGCCCAGGTCCATTTGGTATGAGTCACAATGCAACCCACACATGGCCAGTGCCTGTGCTGGGCTTGGAGCTGCATCAAGATGCCAAGCTGTGAACCAAGTCTGTCTGCCTCTAGTGCCGATTTTGGGGCTTCTCAGCTAGAGGTACAGGACACTTTGAAACCAGATGCTGATTGTTTGGGTTTTGTGAACCTCTGAGAAATTTTAGGGAAGTCTGTAGCATGAGCCAACACAGGCTGTTTATATAGAAAAGGCACTGGAAGAGGTTGGATGTGCCTGAAATTTGGGTGGGCTGGGATATCAGGGAATCAGGGTAAATGAACTCTGCTAGCCAGGCTGAAGGAGACTCAGATATGCTGGACACCTGTGTCTGCACGCAGGCAGTAGGGAGAGCTCAACAAACAAACAGTGGATGGCACCAGCTTCTCTGGGATAAAGCTGCCCCTCCAGCACTTGCTCTGAAGCCAGATAATTCAGTACTTTCCTGTACATTCCTAGTGGCTTTTGAGCTGCTGCCACAGTGCTGGAGCTCAGAGAAAGTGAATAGTCAGTGACTAAGTCCGTGCTCAAGCCCTTTCTGAGGAGTCTCTGTGACTGCAGCCGCCCTTAGTCTCTTCAGCTACAATTGCCTCTGGTTTCTCACAGCCAGAAATTATATGGGGACTTCTCTCTCCGGCACTGAAACTCTGGGCTGAGGAGCCTGGTATGGGGCTGAGAGCCCTCACTCCTTTGGGGGGAGGAGACCTTTGTAGCCAAGATGTCCCTCCTGATTTTTAATGGTCACACATTGAGTGTGGGACCAGCCAGTTCTGTGCCTCTGCCTTCCTACCAGTCTCCATGTGGTTTCTTCTGCACTTCTGTATGCTCATTTGTAGTGCTTCTGTTCAACTAGACTTCAGGCAATTCTCAGTGGTTGTTGTTCTGTAGTTTAGTTGTAATTTTGATGTGGTTGTGTAAGGAGGCAGGCACAGCATTTACCTATTCCACCATCTTGACTGGGTCCCTCATATCTGTTAAATTATCTTTTTCTTAATTCATCATTAAATTATTCACAATTGATCAAACCATAATTAACTGTTATTCAAAATTTTTTATTGAAAATGCAGTTCAGAGAGATGAATTCATTTCCCTAATTAGTTCATATACCTGTGAATGAATATTACTTATAGAATGCCAAACACTAATTTCTATTTTGTATTTCTGTATAGATGTGACAACTGACCCTTGTTCATTTTTAAAAAAAGATTGAAATAGAGCTTTGTTATAGTAGTAAGTGCTGTTTATTTACCATTGTTTATTATTCCTAAACTCACTTTCCTCTCTTTTTCTGTGGGGTGCAGGGGCTGAGATTCAGAAGAGTGCTTTTCTTAGACCCCTCTGCCTAGTGGCTTCTAGGGGGAAACTAGAAGGGCAGGATTAGGGAAAAAAGGAATTTCTGCCTATTTTCTGCACATTTCAATGACATTCCAGCTGGTTGGTTGATTCTCTATTTATTATGGTGCTCTCAGAACCAGCTCTACTATGCCCTACTCCTCCTTAGAGGTACCTCAATACTTACAGAGTACACCTCCTTCTGAGAGGTCTCTGTAGTCCCCTCTCTTTTGAACCTCTAGGTTTTGATACATTTACCTCTTTCTCTTTATTACCTATTTATCTTTAAATAACTTGTGAGGTGAGGTTGTAGCTGCTTCCTACAGAGTTACTTCAAGTATTTTGTTGTTGTTGTTATTTCTCTAATAGTTTTAACAATAGTGAAATCAATTCCCTATGTTAAATCTCCTCTTTGAAATATCTAGTTTGGGGCCAGCCAAGTGGTGCGTTGGTGAAGAATTGGCTTGAGACACCAGCTCTGAGCAGTAGGGCCCCAATTTGAATCCCAAATGAGGGCCAGTGACACTGTGCCCTCTACAGCTAAGATGGTGAACAACAGCTCCACCTGGAGCTGGGCTGCCAGGAGTTTCCGGCTACAGCGTAGTCTGCAGTGGGGCTGCAGTGGGCTGACGTGAGCTAAATTGGGTAGCTGGCAGCCAGTGTGAGCTGCTGGCAGACGGCATGAACTGCCAAGAGCCACTATGAATGGCCTTCCAGTGACCGGCGACTGATCTGCCTCAATTGGGAAGAACATAATGATAATACCAACGGAGCCAGTGAAGCGACGTCCTCCACAACTAGACTGAAGAACAAAAAGGACAGCAACTTGTCTGTTCCTCTTCCCTGATTCCCCAACTCTGTTCCCCTCCCCAAGTTCCCCAATAAAATCCTTAAAAATAAAAATAAAATAAAAAAACCTTCACTTAAAAAAAAGAAAAGGAAATATCTAGTTTGGAAAAAAGAAGAAAAAATGAAATAACTAGTTTAGTTTCTGCCTTTGGCTAGACTCTGGCTGACATAGTAGGTCTTTTGATTCCTTGAACTCCTTCCAAGTAATATGCTAAAAATTACACAGTGATTCATCATTATAAATTATTTTAAAATTCACAAGTGGCTGATAACTTGATTAGGTTTTGTTTCATTTTAATTTTTTTTTTCCTTTTAAAAGCCAAGGATGGAGAGTGGAGGGAAAGAAACATCAACTTAGAAAAGTATTTGTTATTGTCATTAAGACTATTGTTTTTTTCTCAATTTCTGGGAGTTTTTCCAAATATAACTTATCAGGACTGATTAAATGGATATTGATTATAGCTGTTACTAGTGGTACCTTGTTTGTTGTATATGTTTAGAAAGCCCTGGGAACTATTATTAATTTCAGTGCACCTTTGCCAATACCATATTTTTTATAAAATGCTTTCATTATATCATGTATTCTAAGTGTAATTTTGACCTTATATGAATAGAATTAAATTATACATTTATGGGAAATATTTGCCATTAACCTAAGAAAGTCATTGTCTGCCACTAAAGCAAATCAGACCCTTTTTCTATCAGAAATATGACTTTATTTTTCAATTTTTGTTGGTGAATATTTTTTCAATTTTTTTTTATTAAGTAATATTAGGAAATGCTTGCTTTCTCTAATATATGGGAAATTTACCCTGCCTTGTTGGAAATTTTTTCTAGGACTTATAATGAAAAATAAAATTGGCATATGTTCTATTGTCTGATATCTGACATTGTCACACTGACCATTAGAAGTGTCAGAGAGGGTAAGGGAAAGGGGACAAGCAGGAAAACTATTTCAAGTTTCTTTAAGGGAGTAGAAAAGATTATTTTCTCTTTCCATTTTCTGCTTCAAAAATACTTCCTAGGGAGGGGTTTTCTCTTCCTTGATTAGAAGGATGTTAATTAATTAAAAAATTCTCAATATAGATAAAATTTTCACTTAGCAGTGGTGTCCGTAAGGTGTCATGTCTACTTTATTCAAGAGGAGAAATATGCTTGTTGAATTTCAAAATGTGGAAATGTAATATGTTGCATGACTGGACAGGCAAAAAGTTGCTATAGTGCTAGGCCCTAGAAAGTGTTAATAGTATGATATCCTGGGAGAATCTAGGGTGTCGAAGTCCATTAGCATCACTGAGTCTAACTGTTGGTAGCACTACTTGATAAGAAATTCCTTAAGTACTTCAAATTTCAGGGCCTTTATCTATAAAATGAGCTAATTTCTATGTTGCAGGGTAGCTTTGAAGATCAAATAAAGAAATATATGTATTAAGCTCTTACGATACTGTCTGGCACATGGCAGTCATTTGTTAAATGGTGGTTATCTTTGAAGGCTGCCCCCTGCCTGATCTATTACACCGTGAACATAGAATATGGATCATGATAGTCTGGTAGGGCGTACCCAATTATCTTGATTGTCATGCTGACCATCTTCCTGGTCTGTCATCACACTGCCTGCCTGTCTGCCCTCATGCACCTTTCCATAAAGACAGATCATTACTTCAATATTATGCATACTTGATGTATCCCTACTTGTCACCAAAAGATGGCTGGTTAGTCAACGACAGCTAAGATTCCGCAAGGGATGGACAACCTAAGCCAGGCACAGCTGCATGGGAGCCATAGGAGGAATGATGGAGTAGAGGAAAAAGGGCTTAGACCCATTGCTTCAGCCTGCATGTGAAATGACCTATTGATGTCATATCTGTCCTCTGTGCATTCTTATCAGTAAGCCTCAGCAGAGTAAGTTTCTCTCTTAAGAGGTGTATGGTAATACCTTTGGTAATGACAGCTTGCAGGCATGGGAGATTAGGCCCTGAGCTATATTCTTGGGTGTGAGACTCACAGACTGTGGAAGCTACATTGATCTTTTCTTATTTGTAAGACAATAAAAGAAGCAGTCAGGCCCAATTCGGAGCTCAATCCATGAGGCTGCAGTCCCCTGGCCACAACTGCATTTTTCTCTTATTTGTGTCTCTTAACCTCTTGCTGTCCCCTCTCCACTCCCACTGCTGTGTTGTGCTGGACGCAGCACTGGTCTCCTTACTATTTTTGCTCTGTGCTGTTCTGCTTTGGGACATATTGCACTTCTGTTATCAGGGCTGTATTTATAGGGTTGTCTTTTTTTTTTTTTTTTTAAGCTGAGCCATCCTGCCACCTGTTGGCAGCTCAACGGCAACTCAGCTCGGGCTGGCCTCGAACCGCTGTTGCTCAGAGCTCAGCTTGCTCTCTTAAGCGAGCTCTTAATCAACTGAGCCATTTGGCCGGCTAGGGTTGTCTTTTGATGGATGTTTTATTTCCCTCTTAAATTGTGTCTTTCCCACATTTTGTGCTTCTCCCTGCCTCTGCTGTGATTGTGTGTCTTTTGCCGTGGTGCCTGTATCATCTTCATGGATGCTGTTAAACTTCCTATGTTTTACTGTTTAACCATTTCAAACCCACTAATCACTATGAAGTATAAATATTATATCTCTACTTTTAGGACTTGGTATAATATGGTACAGAATATGACATTGATACAACCACGACTTCTCCCTCTTAAAAGAAATGATTTGCTCATGGTCTCTTAGGCAATAAAATATCAGGTTGTTCTCCTTCTGTGAAGCTTTCCTAACTGTATCATCATTTTTCCAAAGTGAGCAGAAGAGGAAAAAGAATTAGAGATATTAACTTGAATATCTGGTGTCTAAAGACAATGATATTATTTTACAACACAGTTAAAAAATAATGACTACAATTTTTCAGCTCAAATTTCTTTCCTGTGTCTAGAGCATAGGGCGGCTTTTAGCTCCCTTTTAATTGCATCTCAAAAGTTGGTATTTTTGGAATTAAAAAAAAATGAATACTTCAGATTTAGGAAACCCTCAATGCTTTCAATCTTTGGTGATGTTGGAGTCACAGATGTCATTGTCCTTTTGCTCCCTCACAAATCCCCAACTTGTATTGTCATCCTCATGCTTCTTTTGGACAAAAGAACTCTTCTGATCTCTCTAGTCAGACCTCTTCCCAAGTGGACTGGCAGAAAGAGCAGTGAAAAGCTTCACTTAAAGTGTCTCCTCTTCAAGTTCAAGCAGCAATCATGCCAGAAGATAACCATGACTTTTGACTATTACTGTAGTACCCAATGGAGTCAGTTGCTTTTAAGGAAAAAAAAAAAATGCCAATGAACATCACCAAGAAATAAAAAGGGGAAAGCAAGAAAATTTTGGAGGAATTTCTGTAGGCCTCTATCTCTGTTAGGAATGTAGGATTTTTAAAAATATAAAGAATTACATTTTCAGGGACATCAAAGAAAGCATATCTTCCAGTTCTTGAAATAGCTTGTGTGAATTTAACATCCTTCAGACTTGAACACTGATTCCCCTACTCTCACACCTGCTGGGTGTACAGATAATGTTTTCTCATCAAAATGAACTACATTAAAAATGAAAATAATTACCATGAAAAGCCCTTCCTGTTTCAGTAGGATTACAAGGTTTCCATTTCCATGGTTTCGATTTCAATTTATCTTTTGAAATCAAATTAAATCTTTTTTTTTTCCCTTTGAAATCCAGGCTCCATTTGTGGTAATAGTTTCTGACAGTTCTAAGCTTTTACCAAAACTTCTCAGTGAAAAATGTGTTAGATGATTTCTTTGTTCCTCATATTGTTACTTCAAAATGAAAAACAAAGGCAAGACTACTTTTTTTTTTATTAGAAAGTCTAACAGAGCATTAGCATTTCCTAGTAATGAGACTATAGTATCTAGCATATCAATTTATTATAATGACGTTTAGAAAGCCTAAGTCTAAATAAGTTTTTGGTTATGCTGCAAAAGACAAAATTCATTTATTATTACAGTCAAACTGAAAACTGAAAATGAAAGTTAAATGTGAATGATAACAATTAATTACAAGCTTGTGCATTTTCTTTTAGAAAGGATAAGGAAGTGCATTTTTTATTTTATTTTATTTATTTTGAGGGCAGTGTCATTGGCCCTCATATGTGGTACCCGAACCGGGGCCACTGGCGTCCCAAACCAGCTCTTAACCACTGCGCCACTCAGCCAGCCCAAGGAAGTGCATTTTTTAAATGTAACAAATTGTGATGGTCATGGTACAGATAGTTTTTCCCTCTATTTGGGAAAATGTCGGTATGTCTAATTAATTTTCTGAATCTATATCTATACACACACATACATGCCCATATATGTATCTATATATTTGTCTGTGTTTATACACATTTCTTATGTAACTAAATCAAATGCTATTTTTAATTGAGGAAAGAGATTGTGGATAATTTTACAAAAAAATTATATTTGACTTAGAAATGCAATCAGAACAATTTAGACAATTCATGGATTATTTATCTTTGTTTAGTTCTGATTTAGAGATCATGAACAATGTGAAGTTTGAGAAATTTAGCTGTATTAAGGCAGCCAAAATATTTTCCTAATTTTCCTTTTTCCCCCAGCCTATGCTTTACTTCTTGCTGCCTATTTGGCACATGATGGAACTACTGATGGTTATGATATAGCTAGTAAGTCTCTTAGTAAAGGGAGCTAAAGACTTTTAAATATAGACCTTAGGTTTAAAAATAAAGCCTTCAAGGTTCAAAATTCACCGTTGCTTTATTTTTGAGTTTAAGAAAGTGGGACAAATGACTATAATTCTTTCAGTACCTTCTGAAAATATTTTTGATTCTATAATGCATGCTAAAATAATTTTTTTAATTAAAATTTATTGGGGTGAAAATAGTAAAATTATTTAGGTTTCAAGTGTAAGTTTTGTAATACATCCTCTATATATCACATTGTATGTTCACCACCCAGCGTCGGTCCTCCTCCCATCACCCATATATTTGATCCCTTTTACCGTCATCTACCATCCCCATCCTCCATTGCCTCTGGTAACCACTAAACTACTGTCTGTGTCTATGAGTTTGCATGCTAAAATACTTTTGATCAAAATGTTTTAATCAATGGTTAAGTGTCTAGCATTGTCTAAAACTTGTTAAGACATTCATAGAGAAAAATGGAGAAGGAAGTTATTGTAGAATGTACCAGAACAACTGTAAATAAGGTCCATGAAAGTTAAAGTCTGAAGGAATTAAAACAGAAAATCAAATTTTCTTGCTCCTGTGGGTTAGAATTACAAAGAAATTAAAGTTTTATGCTTTCCAGTTTCTGATTTGATCAGTTTTAGCTGAGGGGTCTGTGATAGCTGGGAAGACGTGAAGTTCTTTTAGCAGCTGTAGGACAAACTCTCTCACACTTTATTGGATGCAGCTTTTCAGAACCTCAGAAAAGGAATCATCTTTTCCATGTGTCACTTTGAAAGAGACCAAAGATTCAATGGAAGGGGGACTCGGCCCCCTTCTCTCTCTGTGAGACAATAAATTCTCGATAGCGTAGCTTTTTCTTTACACACAATGCCTCGTTTTAAACTGTATTTCAAGAAAATGAGCCCATTTCTCTTTTTTCTTCCTAGAGCATTGATTTCTCTGGGATTAACTTCCTGTCTCAATTTCTAGGTTTCAGCAGCTGATTTCCTATATTTGGACAGCTTTACTTCTATAGGTATTACGGGAATGTGGAGTAAGCCTTCTAGATGTTAACCCATGATTGCATACTGAAGTAGAAACCCCTTGACAAACTAGATTTGGGAGAGGAACTCCTTTAATTAGGAGTCTACATTCCACAGAGGTTTCACCGAGAGCATATGAAGTGATGAGTTAGTGCAGAGTTTGATCTCAGGAAGTGGCTGTCGCATATTCTTTGCCGGCTTGTTTTTTTTTGTTTTGTTTTTTTCCTGGTATATCCCAACAAAAATGGACATGTCTTATTTTCACACAGTGCAGTGAAATGTAAATGTTGCAGTAATCTGAGAGACTTCTGGTAAGATGGTGGAATAGACAGATGCTGTGCCAACTGCCTCCCAGGATCACACCAAAATTAAAAATAATTTATACGACATTCAACCCTGGAAGTCCCCAGAACACTAGATGAACAGAACCTCTAAACAAAGAAAGAGGAGGCCATGTCAAGTCTGGTAGGAGGGGCGGAGATGAGAGAGGGCAAACCCCATGAGGGAAGCCTCAGCTGTGGGGAGGCTTCTCCGATTGGGGCAGAGACCCTCCCCCAGCCCCACACTGAACTCACCAGCCCAGAGTTACTTTGCCAGGAAGAGGAGTTCCACGATAGCTGGCAGGAAAAATTAGTGACGACTCTTTTTGCTCAGCTTGGTGAGGTTGAGGGAAGCTGGAGAACCAGTGGAGCCAGCACATGGACTCACTCGCTGATGAGCACTCACCCACTTCCTGGTGGAGGGAGTAGCTGTGTGAGCCGGGCCAAGGAGCCTGAGGGATGGCCTGAACTGACCGTCTTTGGCACAGGAGCTGGAGGTTTTGGGACCATTGTTCTCCCGGTGTGGAACTTGCACACGAGTAGTGTACAGGAAGGTGCCATTTTGTCAGGGTTGGGCCCTCCCACAGAGGGTCAGGTCCGGGACTGCATTGGTCTAGTGAAATTGGCACAGGAGTGTGTGTGTGCATGCGTGCATGCTGCCTTGGAGCCCCACCCTCTACACGGTTTATGCTGCATAGCCAGGGAAATGCCTGGCAGACATGCTCCAGCTCCAACTGGCTGCTCTCTGAGATGCGGGAGTGCAGGAGCTGCCTTGGATCCCCACAGTCCTCACTGCTTGTACTGCATTGCCACAGGAACACCGGGTGGGCACGCTCTGGCTCCAACAGGCTGCTCAAAGAGATGCAGGAGTGCTCGAACTGCCTTGGGTCCCCGCTATCCACACTGTGTGTCCAGAGTTGCCAGGCTGGTGATTGGTTGTTGGGCTGCTCGGCCTGATCTGCGAGCAGCTGATTGGGACAGGCTGAGACTGGGAGTTTTCCTGGGAGTGTTGGGCCGTGAGCTGTGTCCCTGCGTGATCCAGCCAGGGCTCTCCTGATGATCTATCTAATACATCAAAGCAATCCCAGAGCGACAGCCAGAATGAGGAATCAAAGAAACATGTCCCAAGTAGAAGATCAGAAGAAACCTCTAGAAATGGAACTAAATGAAACAGAAGGATCCAACCTTTCAGAGACAGAGTTTAGAACACTGGATGATAAGAATGTTTAAGGAACTTAGTGAGGACATAAGGAAGGATAGAGAAATCATGAAAAGCACCCAGTTAGAACTAAAGAATACAATAACTGAAATGAAGAACACATTCGAAGAAATCACCAGTAGAGTAGATGAAGCAGAGGATTGGATCAGCAATTTGGAAGACAAAATAGAATTTACCCAGTTAGAACAACAAAAAGACAAAAGAATAAAAAACAATGAAAATAGTTTAAGAGCCCTATGGGACAATGTGAAATGTAACAATTTTTAAATCACAGGAATACTGGAAGAAGAGAAGAAGCAAGGGATTGAGAATGTATTTGAAGAAGTAATGACTGAAAACTTCCTTACCCTGGTGAAGGAAATCACCATGGAAGCCCAGGAAGTGCAGAGAGTTCCAAACAAGCTGAACCCAGACAGGTCCACACCAAGACACATCATAGTTAAATTGGCAAAAGACAGAATCCTAAAAGCCACAAGAGAAAGACAGCACGTAACATACAAAGGAACTCCTATAAGACTAACAGCTGACTTCTCTAAGAAACTCTGCAGGCCAGAAGGGAGTGGCCGGAGATATTGAAAGTGATGAAAATAAAGGTCTATAACCAAGATTGCTCTACCAGCACAGCTATCACTTAAAATTGAAGGAGAGATGAAGAGCTTCTCAGAAAATAATAAACTTAAGGAATTCATTACCACCAAGCCAGCAGTGCAGGAAATGTTAAAAGGGCCTTTTTAAACAGAAGAAAGGGGAAAACAAGGTAACCCAAGAAGGTTACAAATAACAAAATGGCAATACATATGCACCTATCAATAATCACTTTAAATGTGAATGGGCTAAACGCTCCAATCAAAAGACAGAGTGGCTGAATGGATAAGAAAATAGGACCCATGTATATGCTGTTTACAAGAGACTCATCTCAGAACAAAAGACACACATAGATTGAAAGTAAAGGGATGGAATAAGATATTTCTTGCAAATGGAAATGAGAGAAAAAGCTGGAGTAACAATGCTTGTTTTGGACAAAATAGACTTTAAAATGAAGACTACAATAAAAGACAAAGAAGGGCACTATAACCCTAATAAACATCTATACACCGAACATAGGAGCTCCTAATTATATAAAACAGATTTTGACAGACATAAAGACAGAGATCAACAGTAACACTATTGTAGTAAGGGACTTCAACACCCCATTGTCACCAATGGACAGATCCTCCAGACAGAAAATCAACACAGAAAGAGTGGCCTTAAATGACACTTGAGACCAGCTGGATTTCATCAATATTTTTAGAGCATTTCACCTCGAAACAACAGAATACATATTCTTCTCAAGTGCACATGGAACATTTTCCAAGATAGACCACATGTTAGGCCACAAAACAAGTCTCAGTAAATTTAAGAAGACTGAAATCATATCAAGCAGATATAAAGGAAAAACTGATGGAGAGTAGGATGACAAATAGAATATTTCCTCTGTATATCCCAGAGCAAAATGTTTTTATAGTAACTCAGGGTTGGTTCTCTGCTCATCCTTTTATTCATTTATTCATTCAATAAATATTAATGGGATGTCAACTAGTGCCAGACATTGTTCTAAGCATGTAGGATTCAGCAATGACCAAATTCTTGCTTGTGTGGAGCTTACGTTCTACAGTAGTTCAGTGGTTCTCAAACTTTGCTTCATATTAGAATCACCTGGGGACATGTAAAAACTCCTAGGTCTTGCCCCATGCCAGTGAAATCAGGATATCTGGGTTGGATGCACATGTTAGTTTTGAAAGCTTCCCATGTTATTCCAGTGTTCATGTAAATTTGAGAGCCATCCATCTTTGTACAGCAGGAGTTATCACATCGTAGCATGCGCCAAAATGACTGAAAGGACTTGTTACAATTCAGAATAGTTTCTGATTCAGTAGCCTGGGTCTAGGCCTAGGAGCCTGAATTTCTAAGTTTCTGGGTAAGGCTGCTGCTTTGGGGACTAAACTTTGAGAATAACTGATACAGAGCCTTGACACTCACTGCATGGCAATAGTAGATCGCCAGCATGAGCTTTGCCGGAAAGCTTGTTGGAAGTGCAGAATTTCAGACTTCACCCGAGATCTAATGAGTCAGAATCTGGTTCAACGAGATCTCCAGCTGATTAAAATGCATATTAAAGTCTGAGCAGATCTGCTCCAGTGGACTTTGTCATGTGCACGTAATGTAAACTGCATATTTATTTCTTGACTTTTGAATACATTCTGTTACATAAGCTTATATCACACACATTTTGGGAACAAAGCACTATAATGGTGACTTACAATGAAATAATCTCATTTCTTATGTCTTTTTCTACCACAAGGGCTTGTAGTGGAAAATACAGATGGAAAAATAGGCGTCATTCTCTTAATTTTGAAAATAAGGGAAGACTCCTCCTCCGTTTTGTTAGAACATTTACTTTAGCAAACTTATAACTTCATTCTTTCTCTTTTGAAATGTATGCATACTTTTTAAAAAGCTAAATGTGTCTCTAGCCAGGATCTGGGAATTACATCTTTGAAATATAGTCAAGGAAGATACTGCCCTTATGTCCCAGCCTCCGAGAAGGTAGGAGCCTAGTATTGGGGAATCCCTCCCTCCAAGTTGCAAAACTACCTCTTGTAAAGGTATAAGAAGTTTATTTTTCGGCTGGAAAAATACCAATAAGCTAATGCAAGTGGCACCCCAACTACCAAATGAATTTTGGATGAAATATGTGTGACAAATAGTGCTGCCAAATCCTCCTGCAGTCTAGTTATTGTTTCTCTTGAGAACATGTCTGCAATGGGTTGTATCTGCTTGGCTATATGAAGGGTGAGATTTCGATGTATCTTTGCAACCTTTTGGCAGATTGCCAGTGGTGTATGTCACATTCTGGGTTAGTGCTTATTCATTCATAAAATTGTTTTCTTTCTCTTTTACTTGGTGGAGACAAAATTTTATTATATTTTCCTCATTAGGCTCTAGTCAGCATTTTAATAACTTTGCACAGTATTTTCTTCCCCATGGCCATTCTCTGGCCATGGCACCTATTCTGCATACGTGTATATGATATTTTGAGGGGGCAGGGATAAGAGGGAATACTAGTAGAATATATTATTAGTCTTATAAAAACAAAACAGTTTAAATTCAGATGTTCTGTTTCCCAAGCCTCAACGAAAACAATTCTTTTTTTTTTTTTTTAAAGATTTTATTGGGAAATTGGGGGAAGGGGAACACTGTTGGGGAATTGGGGGAGGGGGCCAGCCAAGTTGTTCTTCAGTCTTCATTGTGGAGGATGCCAGTCGCCACCTGACTTCCCATTGGCAGCTCGTGGCCTCTAAGCTCAAGGTGCTGTGTTCAATCTTAGTTGCAGGTAGGCATAGCCACCATCCCATGCGGGAGTCAAACCAGCAGCCTTTTTGGTAAGAGTGCATGCCCTAACCACTGTGCCATCTGGGCGGCAGCTCAGCTCAAGGTGCCGCGTTCAATCTTTAGTTGCGGGTGAGCGTAGCCCACCATTGAGTAGGCAATCTAGTTGTTACACCAGCTGAGCCATCCTGCCACCTGTTGGCAGCTCAGCGACAGCTCAGCTAGGGAGCAGCGTTCACTGGCCCATGTGGGAATTGAACTGGTAGCCCTGTTGCTCAGAACACTCACTGTAAGCCAACTCTTAACCAACTGAGCCACTCAGCTGGCCCATGTATTACAATTTTAATACAGTTTTTTCTTAAAATGCATATACATTTTTTTGGCACCCCCTGTGTAATATTTTTAATGTATTGTTGTATCCTTCCTGGTATTTTGTTTAGGATTTTTTGTGTCTATGTTCATCAGAGATATTTGTCTAAAGTTTTCTTTTTTCTGTGTTATTCTTACCAGGTTTTGGTATCATGGTAATGTTGGCCTCATAAAATGAGTTAGGAAGTATTGCCTCTTCTTCATTTTTTTGGTAGAGTGTAAGGAATACAGGTATTAAATCATCTTTGAATGTTTGTTAGAATTCACTAGTGAAACCACCTGGTCCTGAACTTTTGGTTTGGGGAGGTTTTGGATGATTGTTTCAATTCCCTTACTGTTGATTGGTCCACTAAGATTTTCCAATTATTTGTGACTTAGTCTTGGAAGGTTATATGTTGTTAAGAACTTGTCCATTTTTTTCTAGGTTATGGAATTTGGTGGCATATAGTCCTTCATAATATTCTCGTATGGTCCTTTGTATTTCTGTGGTAACCATGGTAACTTCTCTTTCATTTCTGATTTTATTTGCATCTTTTCTCATTTTTCCTTAGTGAGTCTAGTCAGGGATTTGTCAATTTTATTAATCTTTTCAAAGGACCAGCTGTTTGTTGCATTAATTTTTTCTTTTCTATTGTGTTCTTGTCCTCTACTTCATTTAACTCTGCTCTAAATTTTATTATTTCCTTCCTTCTGCTGACTTTGGGTTTCTTTTGTTCTTTTTTAGTTCTTTAAGACATAATGTTAGGTTGTTTATTTGCAATTTTTCTTGTTTCTTAAGATAGGCCTGTAATGATATAAATTTCCCTCTTAATACTGCTTTTGCTGCATCCCAGTAATTTTGATATGATGTATTTTCATTGTGATTTGTTATTATGTATACTTTGATTTCTCCTTTTATTTCTTCTGTGACCCAGTCGCTCTTTGGTAGCATGTTATTTCATCAACACATATTTGTGGTTTTTCTTGCTTTCTTTTTTGGAGTTCATCTCCAATTTCAAAGCATTGTGGTCAGAGAATATGCATGGCATTATTTCAGTCTTCTTAAATTTGCTGATGCTATTGGGTTGTCGGAAAAGTCATGAAGCATTTTTGCAACGAAAAACATAGAAAAAATGTGCCATGACTTTTCCGATAACCCAATGGTTTTGTGTTCCAGAATATGTTCTATGTTTGAGAATATTCCATGTGCATTAGAAAAGAATGTATAGTCTTATATTCTAGGATGAAGTGCTCTTTAAATGTCAATTATGTCCATTTGATCTAATGTGTAATTTAAGGCTGATAGTTCCTTACTGATTTTCTGTTTGGATGATCTATCCATAGCTGTGAATGGAGTATTTAGGTTCCCTACTATAATTTTGTTTTTGTCAGTTTTTCCCTTTGGTTCGTTCTGTTAGTAATTGCTTTTTATATTTTGTTGCTCTCTGATTGGGAGCATATACATTAGTAAGTGTTATGTCTTCTTGATGTATTGTCTTCTTTCATTATGAAATGTCCATCTTTGTCTCTTGTTACCTTTTTTATCCTGAAGTCTGTTTCATCAAACTATGGCTATACCTGCGTTTCTCTGGATGCCATTTGCGTGGAGTATTGATTTCCAACCTTTCACATTGAGTCTATCTTTGTCCTTGTAGCTGAGATGCATCTCTTGGAAGCAGCAAATGGTTGGGTTTTGTTTTTTGATCCAATCTGCTGCTCTGTGACATTTTATTGGTGAGTTCAGTCCATTTACATTTAAGGTGATTATTGATATGTGAGGATTTCCTATCATTTTATCTTTTGTTGTCTGGTGGCTCAGTGTCTCCATTGTTTCTTTGCCTTTTTGTTCCTGTCTGTTATTTCAGTGTGGTGGTATTCTATGATTTTTCCCTCTGTTTCTTCTTTTTTGATGTTATATACCTCATTTCTGGATTTTTCTTTGAGTAGTTACCATTAAGTTTATGTAAAAGAAAGATTCATATACACAGTAGTCCTTTTTCTTCAGCATGCGTCTAATCTCCATTCTCCTTTGCAAATTCAGACAGATGCAGAGCTATGCACCTCAGCAGCTCTGGGTGCCCCATCTGAAATCAGCCATGGAAGTTGGGATCAGGGTGGGCTGTGAGAGGCTGCTGATGTGTTTGTGATTTGGTTCTCCAAGAAATGATATGGCTAGATCACAGCTGCCTCACCCCTATATCTCCTTCCTTGTGACTGGAATTAGCCCAAGTGTGCATCTGCCTCTCAGAAACTGTTGATCTCTCCAGTTCTGAGGGCTGTAGATATTCTGTGCTTTAATCCAACATTGCTACAGTTTCTTCTGGGGCCTGCTATTAGCACTGTAAGTGTGCAGGGGAGGTGAGCTCTGGGAGGGTGGGGGCAGGGAGAGTGGAGGCCAGGTTCTGAGGCTTTGTTTTCTGCCTGGTAGTGAGGACTGTTAGACCACAGTTGTCATGCTTTTGTTTTTGGACTTTTCCTGGAGGTCTCTGCTCTGCTGAGTTCACCATGTTGTATGCTGATCCCTCAGGCAGGATTGTTGGGGCCACAGACTGTGCTCCTGCAGTCTCAGTCCTCCCTTCTCCTGGGACCACAGTGAGCTCTGGCTGCATTTCTGCCCCCGTCTCTGCTCTTCTTTCTTCCCTTCTCCCCTGTTCACCCCAATTCTTCCACCTTTAGATGTTTCAACATCTATGTGTTTGTGAGTCATGCAGGGAATCCTTTGTTGAATTAATAGCTGTTCAGCTTGTTGTAACTTCAGTGGGAGAGATCAAGGGGGACCCCTCATGTCGCCATGTTCCTAAAGTCACCTTGGCTAGGTGTTTTGGAGCAAAATCTAAATATCTTTTATCATTTAACCTGGAAATACTTCAACATGTGTCTCTAATATATTTAGTTTTTTAGAAAAATATGAATGTAATTATTCATAATAGCCAAAAGATAGAAATAGCACAAATGTCCATCAATGAATAAATGGATAAACAAACTGTGGCACATACATCTAATGGATTATTATTTAACCATAACATGTTACAATGTGGATGAACCTCTGAAACATTATGCTAAGTGAAAGAAACTGGACACGAAGAGTCACATATTGTATGGCTCCGTTTATATAAAATACTTAGAACAGATAGATCCATACAGACTGAATGCAGCTTGATGACTACTAGGGGCTAGGAGGAAGGAGGAATGGGGAGAAGCTACTTAGTGGGCAGGGGGTTTTACTATGGAGTGATGGAACTGTTTTGGAACTAGACAGAGGTGGTAGATGCACAGCATTTGAATGAAAAATTTTTAGTCCTTCAGTATCTCGTAAAGGACAATAAGAAGTGAAGAGGTGGGGGAACTTCCGGTAAAATGGCGCAATAGACAGACGCTGTGCTAACTGCCTCCCAGGATCACACCAAAATTACAAGCAAATTTTACAGCATTCAACCCTGGAGGTCCCCGGAACACTGGAGGAACAGAACCACTAAACGAAGAACTTAAAGAGGAGGCCACGTCGGGTCTGGTAGGACGGGCGGAGACGAGAGAGGGCGAGCCCCGTGAGGGAAGCCCCAGCCGTGGGAAGCTTGTCTGGTTGGGGGAGAGACCCTCCGGCTGCACCCCAAGCTCACCAGCCCAGAGCTCCTTTGCCGGGAAGAGGAGTTCTAAGATAGCTGGCAATAAATTAGTAAGGACTCTCTTTCCTCAGCTTGGTGAGGCTAAGAGCGGCTGGAGAATCAGTGGGGCCGGTGCCCAGGCTTGCTCGCCGGTGAGCACTTACCTGGTTCCTGATGGAGGGAGTGGCTGTGTGAGCCGGGAGCCTGCGGGGCCGGACTGAGCTGAGCACCTTTGGTGCAAAGGCTGGAGGTTTTTGGATTGTTGTTCCCGTGGTGTGGAGCTTGCACGCGAGTGGTGTAAGGAGGGCGCCATTTTGTCGGGCTTGGGCCCTCCCACGAAGGATCAGGTCCGAGACCTCATTGGTCTGGTGGAATTGGCGCAGAATTACGTGTGTGTGCGTGTGCGCCTGCGGCCTTGGATCCCCACCCTCAGCCCAGCTTATACTGCGTTGCCACGGAAACATAGGGCGGTGCCCTCCGGCTCCTACGGCAGCTCACTGAGACCCGGGAGTGCGCGAGCCACCTCGGATCCCCACCCTCCGCTCGGCTTGTGCTGTGTTGCCAGGGAAACGCCTAGTGGGAGTGATCCGACTCCAACAGGCTGCTCATTGAGACTCGGGAGCACGCAAGCCGCCTTGGGTGTCTGCTTTCCACACTGCGCTTGCAGAGTTGCCAGGCTGGTGATTGGTTGTCGGGCTGCTCGGCCTGATCTGCGAGCGGCTGATTGGGACAGGCTGAGACTGGGAGTTCTCCTGGGAGTGTTGGGCTGTGAGCTTTGTGCCTGCATGATCCAGCCAGGGCTCTCCTGGTGATCTATCTAATACATCAAAGCAATCCCAGAGCGACAGCCAGAATGGGGAAACAAAGAAACATGTCACAAGTAAAAGATCAGAAGAAACCTCCAGAAATGGAACCAAATGAAACAGAGGGATCCAACCTTTCAGAGACAGAGTTTAGAACACTGATGATAAGAATGTTTAAGGAACTTAGCGAGGACATAAAGAAAGATAGGGAAACCATAAAAAACAACCTGTTAGAACTAAAGAATACAATAACTGAAATGAAGAACACACTCGAAGGAATCACCAGTAGAGTTGATGAAGCAGAGGAGCGGATCAGCGATTTGGAAGATAAAATAGCAGAACTCACCCAGTTGGCACAGCAAAAAGACCAAAGAATAAAAAACAATGAAAATAGTTTAAGAGCCCTATGGGACAAGATGAAGCGCAACCACCTTCGAATCATAGGGATACCAGAAGGAGAAGAGAAGAAGCAAGGGGTTGAAAAGGTATTTGAAAAAATAATGACTGAAAACTTCCCTACCCTGGTGAAGGAAATCAACATACATGCCCAGGAAGTGCAGAGGGTTCCAAACAAGCTGAACCCAAACAGGTCCACACCAAGACACATCATAGTGAAAATGGCAAAGGTTAAAGACAGAGACAGAATCCTAGAGGCTGCAAGAGAAAGACAGCAGGTTACATACAAAGGAAATCCTGTTAGACTAACAGCTGACTTGTCTACAGAAACTCTGCAGGCCAGAAGGGAGTGGCAGGAGATACTCAAAGTGACACAAAATAAAGGCCTACAACCAAGATTGCTCTATCCCGCACGGCTATCACTTAAAATTGAAGGAGAAATAAAGAGCTTCTCAGAAAAGAATAAGCTTAAGGAATTCATTACCACCAAGCCAGCATTGCAAGAAATGTTAAAAGGACTTTTTTAAACAAAAGAAAGGGGTAAACAAGCTAACCCAGAGAGACAATTTAAGAAGATTGATGTCATATCAAGCAGATATAAAGGAAAAACTGATGGTTGCTGTTTGGGAGGGAGTGGGGAAGAGGGAGAGGGGGAAGGTTTTGGACAGTATATGTGGGACTACAATGTTGCCACAGGGTTATGGGGGCAGTTCTGGGAATGTAATTGATATTGTTGTGAAGAGACTATTATGTTGTGAGAAATAAGTCAGTCGGAGAAGGACAGGTACCATGTGATCTCACTTGTGTGTGGAGTCTGAAGAACTGAGTGAACGATCAAAGTAAACAGACTCATAGATGTAGAGGAAAAACTGAGGGTTGCTAGTTGGGAGGGGGGTGGGGATGGGGGGAAGGGGAAGGGATTAGACAGCATAAATAGACAACTACAATATTGCCACAGGGATATGAAACACAGTTCGGGGAATATAATAATGTTGTAAAAATTTTGTGGCGTGTCAGATAGTCACATGTCTTGTTAGGGAGACCACTTCATGGATGAAGTAGAGGCTTGATCACTGCACTGTACACCTGAAGCTGATGTTGTATAGTATTGTATGCCAACTGCAACTGAATATGTTTGTGGTCACGGGATGTGGAGTATGCTGTGGAGGCGAGTCAGGGGAGTTGTGATGGATATGTATGATATGGGGGGGAGTGGGGTGGCGAACTGGGGGAGGGGGGTTTTCACTTTGGGGGGTAAAGAGTATAACTATTGCATTGTGTTGTACACTGAAAACTAATAAAAAAAAAGATAAAATAAAAAAAAAAAAAAGAAGTGAAGAGGTGAATATTTGAAGCAATTACAAACTGTGAAAGGTTATACTGAGAACAAAATTGTGCAGAGAGAGAAAATAATGGAGAAGTCCTTTTAGATAGCAGAGTCAGGGAAGGCCTTTCTGAGGCTGTAACATTTAAACTAAGTTCTAGAAGTTGAAGACAGAGTCTTCTAGGAGAGTCAAGGGTTTTGAGGTGAAAAAGAGGTTGACATGTTTGAGAAGCTGAATATAGGTGTGGATAATTGATATGTTTGCACAGACTTTCCCTTCAAGCAGATTTGGTCTATGTCTGGCTTACAATGTATTTGGATCAATGGGACTTAAATATTCAGTTCATGAGAGAATGTTGAGTCATCATCTATTCTTTATATTAATCATGAGGATGTTCATGTAGATTGGGGCAAGGACAATTGCATTTTTATTTGTTTATTACTCTGTTCATTTTAAACTGAATGCAACAAAGAGGTATGAAAAATGTTGATAATATTAGATATTATGTATCTATATATATATGTAATGCCATATGTAAACATATGCCATATGTAAACATATATATGGCATCCGACATATGAGTATATCCAGCATTTTGTGTAGATATATACTAGGTATATATCTAGTATATAGTGTGTAGAATATAGCAATGAAACAATTTCTAAAGAGAAAGTAGGATGAAGATATATGCAAAACTTGAACTTCATAGGAACCTAGAGTCAGAGAATGAAATAGAGGACTGGAGGAGGATGGGGCAGTAAGGGGAAGGAAACCATTTTCTCTAGTGTGAGGTGCATGGAAATAGATTGGGTATCAACTCTGCCCCTTATAGC
This sequence comes from Aselliscus stoliczkanus, assembly GCA_033961575.1. Classification (NCBI taxonomy): domain Eukaryota; kingdom Metazoa; phylum Chordata; class Mammalia; order Chiroptera; family Hipposideridae; genus Aselliscus; species Aselliscus stoliczkanus. Next base: position 71,722,336 of record CM066732.1, on the reverse strand, counting down.
TTGCTCCCATAAACAAATCATTTTATCTCTGGAAGCATCAGCTCTGAAATGGAAATTGTGATAATACTCCTTATCCTACAGGGATTATGTGAGGTTTAAATGAGATCATAATTAAAACTGACTCAGCAGGATGCCTGACACAAAGTAAACCCTTAAATGTTCTAAAAGTTCTGCTATGGATATTATAATTTTTTTTGTTCCTCAGATTTCTGGAACTTTTCATATTTTGTTTTATACTTTCATATCTTGAATTCATATTTTGGCTTTATCCTTTCTTGGCTTTAAAAAACTCCCCCACAGAGAAAATTGTTTGTGTTTCTGAATGGCCCGGTTCTTTCTTCAACCTCTTAGTACATTTTAGATAAATGAGAAGCTTCTTTGTTACTAGAACCTATGTTACTGATCGTAGTCAGTACATTCATTCTGGTCATTCAAACAGCATAATGGTAATTGAATTCAACCATTATTCAAAATATCTAGTTGTTTGATTGAATTTAAGCTTAGATGCTCTTGTGTGTGGAAGTTCTGACATAGAAGCATTTGTTAAGTACCAGTTGCAAACAAAATGTATTGGATGCTTCTGAAGAGGTAAAGATGAATTAGATACAAATAATGTAGGTTTAATATTTCTAGCACATTTTGAGCATCCTTAGCCATTATCTCATTAGACTCATGGTACATTTTGTGAATGGATTTTTGTCAAATATTCAGAAACAGAAGTTCAGAAAGGCAAAATAAGTAGCCCATGAATAGTAAATTGTAGAAATAAGATCAGAGTCTGTTTATTTTTTTGACTCCCAAGTCCAGTGCTCTTTTTACCACATAAAAAGCCAGGTAGGTAAAGAACATTCACTTACTTGGCAACTGAGGCTTAGCCTGACTTCTCAAGTAACAAATTGATAGGATCTAAGCAATAGGAGATATTGAATCTAGTGCAAAACCTCTGAGATTTTTTTTTTTTTTTTGAGGGCAGTGTTACCTGCCCTCATATGTGGGACCCAAACCGGGGCCGCTGGCTTCCCAAGCCAGTGCTTAACCACCACGCCACTTGGCCGGCCCTGAGATTTTTATAGTACAAAAATATGTGCTTAAGTCTCAGCTCTGCCATTTACTCTCTTTGGGTCTTGAATGAGTCACTCGACCTTGATTAGCTTTAATTCCCTTATATTGCTGTGAAGATAAAATTATATTGTGAAGCCAGCAATATAATTAAAATTCTCTGTAAATATAACAATATCCCATTTATTACAAGATGTTGGTTTGATATTTACAAATTTTAATTTTTGAAGATTTTCATGATTTCCTGTATATTGCATTTCAAATACTTAAAGAATGCTTATATAACAGATGTAGGATAGGTTAAACATTGTTGTATAGGATGGTTTTGCTACTATTACAGTATACAGATGACCCATTTTAAGAAACATTACTTATCCTATTGTTTATCAAAATCCATATAATCAGAAAGCATGTTAGAGTTCTGCTATATCCCCATGTATTATTCTTTAAAAGACCTTTAAAAATTACTCAAATCTCATTTCCTCTGGATTTTAGAGATTGGTAAGTTCGTCAATATGCTAAATACTTTTAAAAGACTATTTTTTGTTAGGTCCTCAAACATTACCCTTTACCATTTGGGTCCTTTAGTTGCTGGAAACAGTGTACTATTTCTTAAAGTGCTGATTAGGGAATATCCTGCTAATTGCTTTTGATCTGCTTTAGAGACAGCAATTAGTGGCAACTCAAACTTTATCTTTGGGGATGTGAACATTCTCGTGACCAGACTGGAGGTTTTGGTCCTAAAAGTTTGCCATAGAGAAAATGATGCTTTTCATCCCATGAACATACTTGAAAAGTCAGGCTGATGTTTTGCTCAGGTTTTTTTTTTCCTTTGAGACAGAGTATAGCATTTGTTCATAAGGGGTTAGGTTTCACATGTTTATATGTAGTACCTGTGGGTGTCTAAACTGACGTTTAATAGTTGAGAATCATTTTTAAAAATGTATGGCTGAAAGCAGAAAATAAAGTGTTGATTGGTTCATTAAGCAATTCAATCTCAAGCCATAAAAAGTTTAAGTTTGATCCTGCCCGAAGCCTGACTGATCCTGTCATAAACACTTTTTATAATAAAAATCTTCCACTTAAACCTGGCCTTGTGGTTTTATTAATCTAGCAATAATTCAAGGTGACATTCCATGCAGCAATATAAATCTATAAGATGGATATCATAAAACTTACACCATGCCAGAACCTGGGTAATTACGTAAAAATGCAGTGTCTTCTAGTTAGGCTTGTATCTGAATTGCAGCTGCTACCTTGGTGGAACAGATGTGTTGACTGTATCATTCTCTGTGTGTTGGTATGCCTGAAGGAAGAGAAAAAAAAATTCAGAGTCACTGATGATAAAAAGTTGTCGAGTTTGGAGAGCCTTATTTGCAGAACTCAGGGAGCAATTTAGCCAAGACCTGTGGTAGTGGAGCTTATATTCTCTGGGGAGGATTCCTTTTCTGTGCTGCTAGGTGGAATTTGTAGCTCTTGGATTTAATGGCTTTTTTGAAATTCTGTGGATGTGCTGGGGGCTCTGCCTAATAGACATACCTTCAGAAACTCAAATGAGGTCCCAGCTGTCAGACTTTTGTTGTTGTTGTTTTCTTAGTTCTCAGTCTAAGAGTTAGAAGAACTCTCAAACTAGATCATAGCAGATTTAACCTTAGATATAGTGTATTGCTCTAATCCTGTTATTTGGAACAGAAGACTGCACTTCTGTTTTATCTGGGGCAGAAAGAGACGTTTCCACGAATAAGCTTAGAAGAAGTCCATGAGAGCTGGAGGGTTTGTTGTCACATGTCTGCCACAGGCGCTCAGCAGCAGCAATCTGCTCTCGAATAAAAGCAAGCCTTGAAGGAGTGTTCACATACCTACTATGCACCCTACGGGACATTAATGCTTTCATAAAACAAGTTTTGGAAATATATCTGAAGCCATAGGATTTTTTTCCTCCTGCATGTGCGTTATGGGTCTAAATGGACTGTACATGAGAAAAAATATCCACTTTGATGTGACGGGATGAAAACCAAGGCTGCATTACACACTGTGCTTTAGCACCATCACGACAATAATTCAGTGAAGCTGTGTGTGTACTTCTTTGTTGAGGGTTTTCTCCACTGCTCGAATATGAAGTTCTCTGTAGTGCTTAGCACCGTGCTTCGACCTGGTACCTCATTTACACTGTTTAAGGATTTACTGACTAAGGTCATATCCATACAGTGGAAAGAGCAATACAAAATTTTGAATGTTATCTGCTTAGTGAACCAAGAACAGACATTTAAGCTGCATCCTTAATGCAGAAACTTTTCCAGAGGTGGTGTGTGTGTGTGTGTGTGTGTGTGTGTGTGTGTGTGTGTCTGTGTCTGAGTGTCTTGAGTGTAGGGGCATTTGTATAGTGGTTTTAGGGGCAAGTAGCTGGAAGACAAGAAACAATCACAACACCTTTTATTTAGTAATTCATTAAAACATAGTAAACTTCTTGCATGGACATTTAAGACATCTACATAAGCTCCAATGCATTATGTACTTCCCTCATCAGATTTGTCTCTCAAAAAAAGTTTGCATTCTTTCAGTCTTCCAAATAGAGGCAAACACAGCAAAAATGTGAATTTGAATATCACAAATAGTTGGCAATTGGCTCCCATCCTCTGCTCCTCCTCAATTTAGACAAGGCAATGGGGGAGGGAGGGGGTGCTGAAATTATTTATTATCTGGTGGTGGTGGTGGTGATCATCATCATCTTTGGGAAACACGGACTGGAGGGGTGAGGCCCCGTGGGGAAACTCCAGGCATTAGGCAATCCCATTCCTTAAAAGTGCGACATAGAAGGTAAGGGCCTGTGTTCCCCTTTCCCTAGCAGTCTCCTGACCCATTCTCCTTGGCTCAGCCTGATGAAATCCAGCCCCTGCCCCAGTCCTCAAACTTGTATCACATTATTATAATCTTGGATTTTCTGCTTCTGTCTTTGAAGCTCCCTTGATATTTAAATTAAAATAGAAAACTGTTACCAGAGGTGCCAAATTGCAGCCAGAACAGATGGATTTGGATAGATCTCTCATTTCATTAACTTTGCAGTGATGGAGGCCTATATTTTATGCAAGGTTTTTTTTTGTTTTTTTTTCTTTCCCCTCTCTATAGCCTTATATCAGGGTCTCACTGGAATGGAAGTGGCTTCATTTATATATCAACCACAATCATTTTGCATAAACAATGGAAAGAGTGTCAATAAATATTGACTATATAGCCTATTTTCTGTTGAATTATATGACCTATTATCATTATGGAGGAATTTTATTGCAAGTCAAAATATAAGCAATGCATACTACAGGATTCCTTTTGCTATATGGTGACATATAAAACAAATAGGTATTTGCTGTCTTTCTTCTTCCATCTTCATGTGAATGATCTTTTGGATTTCAATTCCCAAGTAGAGTAAGCAATTTTCTCATTTACATTCACTAATCGTATTTAAGGCTTTTCAGATCAATATTGAGCTACTAGAGAACCAGCAAACAGAGCCAGAATTATAAATGAATTTATTATCCTAATTAATTTTGCTATCCCATAGAGATACTTTCAAATTATTTTATTCAAATGAAAGGGCAATTATAATCCACAAACACTCATATGGTAGTAAACACTGTAACTGCAATTATTTACAAATTCCATTTACTTGAACACAAACTGCTGCATAGTTTGAAACTAATGGATTACCAAGGGGCTATTTTCTTTTAACCTTTAGAATAAGACTGCTTGAGCTCATGTGTGTTTTTATTTGTACATGGAGCCTACATGTCTATTGTTATCCCTTTTGTTCTTTCCATGACATGGAGGCAAGGTGAGAGAAAACAGACTCATACTTAGGGCAAGCAGAACTTAGCTTTCCTCTTTAAGTTCTTTTGCTAAAACAGGCTCTAATTGGGAGAAGAGAGAAAGTTAACAGTTTAGCAATTCTTTAGAGCTTTTGAATGAATAGAGACAGTCAGAAACAACTTTCATTCAGAAATAGGACTTTTATAGTTGTTTTTTTTTTATTATTGCCTTTGGATAAGAACCCTAGTTTCGCAGCTCTAAAATTTGCCAGCTGTCTATCCAAATGGTGTTAAGGTGGGGAAGAACAGTGTTCATCCACAAAAAGATTTGACTTGCTTTCAAAATTTAATATAGAAAAATGCCTATTTAAATTAAGAGAAATCTCCAAGGGTCTTCCTATATCTTTTTCCTCTTCTTAGGTCATAAATATTTATAGAGATTTCTTGTTGTTGCTATCTTAATAGTTTCATCTGTTACCTATCTTCTAAGAAAAATACTAAACTGAAAATTAAACTTTAAGAATGTTTTCTAAATTTTATATTTAATTTATGTGCAATAAACTTCACTCTTTTTTGATCTACAGTTCTAAGAACTGTGACAAATGAATAGAGTCCTGTAACTACTATCATCATCAAGATACAGGAGAGTTCCATCACCCCAAATTATTTAATCTTGCTGCCCCTATTTAGTCAACTTTTCTTCCCACCTTAACCCTTGGTGACAATGATGTATTCTCTGTATAGTTTAGCCTATTAATGGAATCATGTGGTATATAGTTTTTCTTTGGTTTTTTTTTTTTGAGGGCAGTATCACTGGCCCTCATACGTGGGACCTGAACCGGGGCCGCTGGCTTCCCAAGCCAGCACTTAACCATTGCGCCACTCGGCCGGCCCAAGGTATATAGTTTTTTGAGTGTGGCTAATACATTTCCTATAATATATGTTCCACACAACGTATACCATTGTGTGCGTCAATAGTTTGGTGTTTTTTATTGCTGATGTGTCACATTTGCTAATTGAAAGATAAGAGGGTTGTTTCTAGTTTTGAGTGATTATGAAGAAAGTCACTATAAACTTTTTGTGTTGTAAATGGGGGAGTAAGTCCCCCTTGTGGGGTCTTTAAGGATCACTCCAACATTGTCTCAGAAATTACACTTGGAGAGGCATATAAAATTAAAAGATTATTATACTCACAGATCCCAGAAAAGGGGACCATAGGAGAGGAGCCGGCCCCACCCATCAGGTGGGGAGCCAGAGAGAGTGAAAATCCACAGGCAAGTGCCTTTATTGTTGATCAGAGTGGAGTTTACAGCAGAAAGCTGAGGGATTTCATTGGTGTATTTGAATGTCACTAGGTCACAGTCAGGGGAGGGCAAGAAGCGAAACTTGTGACAGGGATCAGCGTTACCACCCTGGTTCACCTGGTCGCGTGAGTAGGGGGATGTTGAGAAATCAGAAAAATACATTTTTAAAATTTTACAATATACTTTTATATACAAGGTGATACACTTCTGAGGTGATCACAGTTTTAATTTCTGTTGGGTAAATTCCTAGAAGTGTGATCATTGTGTCATATAGTAATGTATTTTTAACTTTATAGAAAATTGACAAATTGTTTTCTCAAGTGGATGTACCATTTCATTCCTACCAGCAATGAATGATATTTCAGTAGCTCTGTGTTTTCACTAATATTTAGTTCTGTTAGTTTTTTTTTAAGTTTTAGCTTTCTAATATCTCATTGTGGGTTTTTAATTTGCATTTCTCTAATGACTAATGATGTTGAGTTTTTTTCTATGCACAAATTTACCATTTGTATTGTTTCTTTGATGGAAATAAATATTTTGCCCAAATGTTATTGTTGCCATTTGTTTTCTTATTCAGTTTGGAAGATTTTTACATTCTGGAAATAGATCCTTTTTCAGATACATGATTTGTGAATATTTTCTCCCAATCCCATGGCTTATCCTTCTGTTCTTTTAGTAGTGTCTTCACAGAGCAAAAGTTCTGGTTTTAATGATGTCCAGATTATCAATTTTTTTCTTTATGGGTCACGATTTTAGTGTTGTGTGAGGTCTGACAATTAAGTTCACAAAATCATCCTAGAAAAAGTGCTACATACCTCATTGCTGAATATCACTATGGTCACCTTCGAAGTAGTCCCCTTGGAAAGCTATGCATTAATGCCAGTGCCTAGTCCACCCTTCAAAGCAATTTTAGAACTCTTTTTCTGGAATGGCAATCAGAGCGGTTGTCAGATTGCCCTTGATGTCCTGAATGTCATCAAAATGACTTCCTTTCAATATTTCCTTTATATTCTGGTAAATAAAGAAGTCACTGGGGGCCAGATCAAGTGAGTAGAGAGGATGTTCCAATGCAGTTATTTGTTTCCTGGCTAAAAAATCCCTCACAGACAGTGCTATGTGAGCTGGTGCATTGTCGTGATGCAAGAGTCATGAACTGTTGGCAAAAAGTTCAGGTCATCTAACTTTTTCAAGCAGCCTTTTCAGCACTTCAAAACAGTCAACTTGGTGAACCGTTTGTCCAGTTGTTACAAATTAATAATGAATAATCCCTCTGATATAAAAAAAAAAGGTTAGCAGCATCGTTTTGACTCTTGATTTGGACTGATGGGACTTTGTTGTTCATGGAGAATCCGCTGACTTCCATTGTGCACTTTGATACTTTGTTTCAGGCTTGTATTGGTACACCCACGTTTCATGGCTCAAAACATCATCTTGCCTCTTCAAAACGTCTTGGGAAACTTTGACTCTTTGCTTTTGTTCATTGGTGAGCTCCTTTGGACCATTTTTTGCACACACCTTTCTCATGCCAAGATTTTCAGTTAAGATTTTCCTGTTTCTCTATCAATGTTTACTTGGTCTGCTATGCTTCTTACACTCAGCCGATGATTTGGATACACAATTTGATGAATTTTTGCAATGTTTTAATCAGTTCTGCTCATTACTGGCTGCCCTGAACCTCTCTTTATCAATGACGCGTTCTCTCCCCCGAGAAAAACGTTTAGTCCACTTGTACACTGCCATTTTCTTCATGGCATCCATCCCCATGAATTTGGACTAACATGTCTCTGATTTCACTTCCACTCTTGCCAAGTTTAACAAGAAATTTAATGTTTGTTTGTTGCTATAATTCAAGCTCAGACATTTTCGTGACAGCACAGAAAAACATGCAACAACAATAATGAATGCAACTCAGCAAGACAACGCCACACACTAACAAAAACACAGCTGTGAGACACTGATACACCAAGGTTATGAAACCTTACTGAGCTGTTTGTACAGTGCTGCCAATGTAAGCACACTGTGGCAAGTTCGCAAACTTAACTGTCAGACCTCATATTTAAGAACACTGCTCAATCTAAGATCACAAAGAATTTCTCCTATTTTTTCTTCTGGAAGGTTTATAGTTTTAGGTTTTGTATTTTAGTCTACTATACATTTTAAGTTTTGTATATAATGTGAGGTACGAATTGAATTTTTCTTTTCATATAGAGGTCTATTCTAGTGGCATTATTTTAAAAATCTGTTTTTCCCCCAACTGTATTGCCTTTATGTTTCTGTCCAAATTCAGTTGTCCTTATTTGTGAGTGAGTCTGTACTATTCTGTTACATTGAATTATGTGTCTAGACTTTTGCCAACCCTGTTTTTATTACTGCAGCTTTACAGTAAGTTTTGAAATAAGTTAGTATGTGTTCTGTAACTTTGTTCTTTTGCAAAGTTGTTTTGGCTATTCTACTTTTTGTCTTTCCATATAAATTTTTGAATTAACCTGTCAGTATTCTAAATCAATGAAGATTTTTATTGGGGTTGTATTAAATCTAGAAATCAACTTGGTAAATATATCTTAATAGCATCAAGTTTTCCAATTCATGAATTTGACATATCTCTATTATTTATTCGTACCTTTCGTTTCTTCTATAAGAGTTTCACAGTTTTCAGAATACATACTATTCAGGTTATTTAATTTTCTTGAGTGAGTTTTGGTAGTTGTATATTTAAAGAAATTATACATTTCATTGAGTTGTCAATTTATTGGCATAAATGTTTTTTGTAGTATTTTATTAGTATACTTTTAATGACTATAGAGTCTACAGCAATGACTCCTTTTTAATTCCTGATGTTTGTAGTTTGTATCCTCTTTTTTTTGTATAGATTGGTCTGGCTAGAGATGTAACAATTTTATTTTTCTTCAATATCCAGTTTCAGATTTCATTGATTTTTCTCTATTGTTTTTATGTCTTTAGTTTTATTAATTTTCTTTTGTCTTTCTTATTTCCTTTCTTCTACTTGCTTTAGGGTTAATGTGTTATTTTTCAAGTTTATTAAAATGGATTAAGGTAGATTAGTAATATGATACCTTTTTTCTTCTATGATTATATACTTAATACTGTCAAGTTTCTTCTAAGCATGGATTTGGCCATATCTCACAAATTTTAGTATGCTATATTTTCATTTCATTTAGTTCAAAATACTTTTTTAATTTACTTGAAACTTCCTCTTTGATTCATGTGTTATTTTGAAGCTTTTAAAAAATTTCCAAGTATTTGGGAGAATTATTTGTTATCGACTTCTAGTTTAATTCTATTATTATTAGAGAACACACTTTATATGACTTTAATTCTTCAACTTTGTTAAGATTTGTTTTACATGGATGGTTCAGAATATGGTGTGTCTTGGTGAATGTTTCATGTGCCCTTGAAAAGAATGTATATTTGGTTATTTCATGAAGCATTTTGTAAAATTTCAATGAGGTCATGTTGCATAATAGTGTTTGTTAAAATCTCCTATATCCTTGTTGCTGTTGTTCTATTAATTATTGAGAGAGATTTTTGGATGCTTCAGGTATATTTCTTATCAGTTTTATCCATTTTTAAAAAATGTATTTTGAAGCTCATTTTTATATAATATACGTTTAACCTAATTATGTCTTCTTTGACCCTCCCCCCCTTTTTTTTTTCATTAAGTCTCTCTTTTTTCTTGTAATATACTTTCTTTTGAACTCTACTTTGTCTGGTATTAACATAATCACTCAAACTTTCTTCTTTTTAGTGTTGCATTTTCCCTTTTATTTTTAATCTGCTTATGTCATAATATTTGAATTGGGTTTCTTATAGAGTGGATCTAGTTGGATCCTTTTTAAAAGAATCCAGTCTGACACCCTTTCTTTTAAAGGTTTTATTGGGGAATTGGGGGAGGGGAACAGCATAGGGAAATGGGGAAAGGGGAACAGACAAATTGCTGTCCTTTTGTCCTTCAGTCTAGTTGTGCAGGACTTTGCTTCACTGAATCATGTTGGTATCATCATTGTCCTCTTCCCGGGTGAGGCAGATCGGTCACTGGCCTCTGGACGACCGCTCACAGTGGCTCGTGGCAGCTCACACCGGCTGCCAGCCACTCACGCTGGCTGCTGGCCACTCACTCTAGCTTATGGCAGGCCTCTGCAGCAGGGGCTGCAGCTATGCTGGCTCCAGGGATTCACAGCAGCCTAGCTCCAGGTGGAGCTGTTGTTCACCATCTTAGCTGTAGAGGGCAATGTTACTGGCCGTCATATGTGGGATCCGAACCAGGGCTGCTGGTGTCCCAAACCAACTCTTAACCAACGCACCACTCGGCAGCCCAGTCTGACACCCTTTTAATTGATGTGTTTAGACCATTTCCATTACATGTAATTATTGATGCACCTAAATCCAACGATATCATTTTAATATTTGTTTGTTTTCTTTCCCCTCTGATTTTCCTGTTTTTCCTCTCCTGCCTTCTTTTGGATTAATTTGTATTTTCAGTATACCATTTTAGTTTATCGACTTGGTTTTTGGCTGTATTGCTTTATACTGAGGGTGCAAAAAATGTATGCGCATTTTAAGAAAGGAAACAACTATATTAAAATTGGAATACTCATATACTGATAACAAAAGATGAATACAAGTCATGTTTGACTTCTGCAATTACAAGAGGTGTTCAAAGTGGTTACAATCAGTATAATATTAATACAGTTTTTTTCTTTCTTAAAATGTGTATACATATTTTTGGCAACGTCTATATTTTTAATAGGCTGTGCTAGGGAATAAAATATGCACAACTAATTTTTTACAGTCTGCATAGAGTTAATATTTTTATCATTTAAATAAAATGTAAAAAGCTTGCGCTCATATAGGCTCCTTTACCCTTCCCACTGTGTCTTCGAGTTGTCATACGTATTATAGCTACATACATTGAAAACCTTAACAGAAAATGTTGTAATTTTGTTTTCATCAAAAAGACATATTTTAATGAACTTAACAGGATAAAATATTATTTTGTCCAAATATTTACCGTATCTATTGCTTTTTACTCATTTTGCATGTTTTAAATTTCCCTCTGGTAGCATTTTTTGATCATAGTTACAATGGCTGCTTTAAAGTTTTGGGCTGATGATTCCAACATCTGGGTCATCTTAGGGTAGTAATCATTCGATAGTCTTTTCCGCTAAGAGTTGATCAAGTTTTTATAGTTCTTTATATGTTGAGTAACTTTTGATTGTAATAGTACTTTGAATGTTACATCATGTGTTCCTTAGTCCTCCAGATGAATGGACCTCCCTTCCTACCCCTTGACTTTATACACAACCAATCTACATCAAGCAGTTAGGCTCACCATCAATTTGATCTCACTTTCTGTAGGTGGGAAGTCCAATGTCCATTTAATTTTTAAAATCTTTGCTATGCTGCTTCAACTAAATTCTGAGCATGTGTCACTGAGGGCTTATTTTGGCAAATGCATCATGTTTTGTACTATTGTTGAGTTCTTATAACCTTTGCTATGCTAATTTGGATCTGTGTTGGGCATACAACATATACATGCAAGGGCGAGCCAGGAACTTGTGCTGGATCTTAGATGGAATTAGGGATTTCCCATCTCCATCTCTCTCCTTTACAGGGATCCTCCCATACTTTGGCTTTTAGGATCCCCCTTTTCTTGTTCCCTTTCCATAAAGATAGGAATTCTCTTTGAGATTTTTTTGCTATCTGTGCCCACTGCACATTTCTATAACTGGGACGATCCTCAGGTCAAAGCCAGGAGACAATATATGGTATATTAGTTTATAGAATTGCCATAACAAATTACCACAAAGTGAGTGGCTTTGTGGGATTGTAAAGATATATTAGAAATAGGTCCTGAGATTAACAGCTTAGGAACAGAGTACAAAATATGGATAAATAATTGTAGTATTGATAAGTGCCCTAACTGATGTAAGTAGAACAGCAACACAGGGTGGGGATGCAGGGGGTAGGGAGGAGGGCTAGAAGAATAGGCAACACCTAAGACAAGAATTGAAGAAAGAGAAAGACCTCACTATGTGGAATAATTGGGTAGTGAAGAAAGGCAGTTTTAGGCAAAAACAATCTCTTCTAGGCAAACAAAGCTACAATGCAAACGAGCTTTGGGAGAATGAAGGGTAATCTGGTGCTCATTTCTTGAAAATATTGTTTATCAAAAAGTATCCCATATTGGTGCCCTAAGAATTTACTCAGTTTGGTGGCCAAGACAGAGATGAATGGGAGCCTAAAGAAAACACCCTTAGTTGGAGGAAATGTATTTTAGGCAGAGGAATGAAGGACTTGCTACTATTTTTGAAATTTCTTTTAAGGATTGATCTGAGAATGGTCAGACAGATTAGAAATATAGATAGACCTCAAGAGAATGAACTTTTCTCCCCAAAGGCACATATCTGTTTCTTTGGTTCATTACATTCAATACTACAGAAAGCTTCATTCACAGTTTGATCTGATTATAATCAGGCAGGGAAAGGGAAGTAATTTATAAACGCCACCCAAATTTACGTTGTGCCCTGAAGTCTTAAATTGGAAATCTTACTTTGTTTTGAAGTTAATTGGAGAACAGTATTGGACAAGGCAGTGGAGAAAGAATTAATTTAAGTTTCTATGAAAATTGGCACTCAGGACTTAATGTGAACTGTATAGAGCAAAATTTGTGTAGTTTGCTCTTGCCAGTTATTGTCTAGTACAACTGCAGTGATATTTATTTATCATAAATTAAGCCTGCCTAACAGAAATGCTTGGACTGTTCTCTTTTAGCAGACTCTCTTTTAACTGTTTGAATAGCCACAATTCCAGTGAGCATATACTAAAATTCCATTGAACTGACAATGTTGCATCATCTTAGAGGAAAACAAAAGTTGTTCTCAGCAGCATCAGAGCAACACATAGCCTCAGGAGATTAGGATGAAATACGTAAATTGATTTGAGGTTGGGGTGCAGAGCCATTCTTACCCCATCTGTAGTCCATATAGCCACTATTCTCTAATTTCTTATTTAAAATAACATTATTTAAAATTTTTCCAGAAATAGAACAAATTCTAGAGTTTTAGGATTATGGCAAGTCCTTAACCAATCTTTTTCCATTTTTACCTACCACAGCTCCACAACCTGCCCTGCAGGATCAACAATTCAAAACTCTTTACCAATCTCTGCACAAAACATGCTTTCCTCTTCACATATCCCTAGCTGTGCACATACTATTCCCTCTGCTAGAACTGCACTCCCTGACTTTGTCAGCCACTCTGCCTGGAAAATATTCTATTTTTCTTCATGACTCAGTTCAAGTGTCACTTCCTCTCTGGTACCTTTTTGGCTTTCCCAGGCAGTTACTTTCCCCACTCTGTAAACTCGAGACAATTTAGTCACACTTCTGTCATAGCTCTAATGAAACTGTATTTCCATTTACATATTTACCTTTCTCTCATGCCCTCTTGGCTGTTAGCTCCTTCAGGATTTTGTGTTTCTGTTTTCCTATTGTAGTAGAAGCCTAGTAAATACCGACAAACAAATATTTCAACAAAATAATCTTTGTTGAAAAAAATGAGTAAATTAACATATAGTGCACCGAGGATTAAAAAAAAAAATTCCTGTTGATAGACCTCAGCTGTCGTATTAGTATGCTGGGTATTTGTCCAGATCCACTATTTATTCATTTATGTCCTACTCTGTGCCCAAGTGGCTAAACCTTATCAACAGAATTAATGTGGTCCCTTGCTCTCTGGCTCCTGTTCAGTTTGGCCAGTGGGGGCCAATGGTAGGCAATCAGAGGGTGAGAAAAGAGTGGATCTGGGTATTTCACCCCGGCTTCCTGTTTGCTGAGCCTCATTGGGTTGCCTAGGCTCTTCTGTCAAAGGCCACGGTTCCATATAATAGCCACCTTCTTTGGGTTCTAGTCTCCATTCCTTCCCTTTGTCCCTTCAGGACTAGGTAATGGCGCTCGGATGTTGCTAGACCCTGGAAACTGCACCATCTCTTATTTCTTTAATCTTATCCACACCTTTGTAAATAGTTTCTTTATTAAACTCCCCCCAGTTATCCAGTTTGGGTATGCCAATTGATATAACCTTTAGGTCAGATTTTTAAAAATGAATGTTTTGTAGAACAACTTTCCTCAAGTTATTACTGAGTATGTGACAAAACAAAAAGTGTCTATACTTATATGTTTAGGGAATATTGAGTTCAGTAAGTTTTTTCTTTGGTGTTACAGTACTTTTCAAAGCCTGAATAATCTAATATTGCGAATGTGAGATATAGCATATAGCAAATATTTTTTTCACCCTAAAGTTTTCTTTGGTTGTCTTGTTTTGTAGTATATCCATTAATATCTCTCCAAACTAGGTATTTTGAATTTTTTGCAAATGAATTTCCTAAAACACTGCTTTGGCTCACCCAGAACAAATCATTGTAAAATGTCAACTTAAACTCCTTATTCTGTTACCACCAGTTTTCCTGTTTGCTGGGAAGAACTTTTACTTCATTCTAGTAAAAATTTGGGACCTTAAATTACCATTTGGGTACTAACTTCATTATCTGCTTTTGTCTTTAGCTCTAGAGAATGTCTTGAGCTCTTTCCTGTGACATAAACCTGAGAGCCAGAGAAAGTGATCACAACTAAGAATTATGGGGATGTAAATATAGTCTCTAATAAGTATTTTGTTTTTGAAACAAAATATATTGAGAACTGTAAACTTCTTGTTAGCAGATGTGAATTGAGAGACTGCTCATTTGTTTTACTGCTGAACTCATAACTATATATATTGAGACTGACAATATTTGCAAGGACATTTATTACTTAGATTTTTATCTGCAGGAATTAAAAATTTACCTGTATAAAAAAAATTTACCTGTATAATAAGTTGCCTCCTCTTGGGCTGATAAAATAGTTTATTCCATAGTAAGATATATTAAACCTAGATAGATCATAAATTACATATTTTGATCAAAGTGTCACATTGTTCTATATTTGATAACCTAAGTGGCATTAATAGTGACAGTGATATTAAACCGTTTAACTTGAACTTAACTTAAACACTTGAACATACTGAGAATTTTATCATATTCATATACATCAACATTACTTAAATAAACTCCTAGTAAACTTGCTTATGTGCTCAAATATGTCAAGTCCAAGCTCTTCAATTATTTTGAAAGTCTTTAGAAATTGTAATGCTTATATTACAATATTTCTAAATTTTTAACACTGGAGTTATATTTTCAAAACCAGTGTTCCTTTTATATTTGTCAGCTACAGTACAGAGCTAAAAGATGACATGTATATAGCAAAGAACAGAAAATATTTTCTAAAATTATATGGTATACCTGATGTAGGAATAAAATCAATATGATAGATGGAATCATTAAAGCACAATAGAAGAAAACTTTTCTCAGCCAAAAAATAATTGAATAAAATGGATTTGACTTGCAGATTGGAAGTGCTCATCATCATCTTTTAGGCAAAACCTAAGTAATTCATACCTAGTAATGTAATAGCAAAATATTTGCATTACACATCTATGGAGACAATTCTACAACCATTAAGAAATACAAGAAACAAGAATTGGGTTGGCCTCAGACTTCTCTGTAACCGTAAAGATGCAATTCTATTTTTTTTCTTTTTTTGAGGGCAGTCTCACTGGTCCTCATATGTGGGACCCCTAACCGGGGCTGCTGGCTTCCTAAGCCAGCACTTAACCACCACGCCACTCGGCCAGCCCAAGATGCACTTTTATACCCAGCCACTCAAGGGCGTAGAAAAGAAATTACCTATGTACTTTTCTTAGAAATGTTTCCTGAATAAGCTTTTCTGCCAAGTGTGAGATGACTCATAATTAAGACTCAAAATGAGAGATAGTTTCTAAAATAACTTGTGGCTAAAATGGTGTTCTGCTGCACATATTTAGTAAGAGCTATGTAGCCCAGCTGGTTGATTACTAATATTTCAGGGGGAGACAGTTACCACAGAATTTGCTGAGTGACTCCATTACTTTTGGGTTGACTGTTGGAGTTGACATGTTGGATCACAAGGCATACATCATCTAAATCAGGACTTCCATGCCCAACCCTACAGTAAAAAGGGAAGTTCGATGAGCCAATATAGCTTGCTGCCTTCTAGTATAGTAAAACAAACCAGCAACAGCCACCAAATTGGGTTGAGATCAGGGCTTCAATTTTGTCACAAAATTTATTGGATGTTATCTTGAATTTGATCTATTAGAACTTCTCAGTTTGGGTGCCAAACTAAGGGAGCTGTATCCTTTCAGATGATACGTATTGCAAAATAGAATCACTTTAAACATTTGTATACAGATTCTACCTCTACCATATGACTATGTGGACCATGTAGCAAATATAGAGCTATAGTGTGTGTGTGTGTGTGTGTGTGTGTGTGTGTGTATTCCAGAAGTAACATGTCATAGTCTGAAACACCAACTACTAAATCTTCAAAGGGAATAACTTCCCTCTCTCCTGAGAAATTCAGACATGGCTGGTGAGAAATATCTCCATGATTACTGCATTGGTAGTCAACCACTTTTAATCTCAAGAAGAAAATAAAACAAGCAGCTACCCTAAGTAGATAAAATTAAAGAACTTATGTAGAAGACAGCTGAACTTGAAATTATTTTGGAAGTTGAGATAAAAGACATTATAATGGAGACTATAGTGGAAGGATAATTTGATCATCTTGTAAGCAATAAACTAATTAATTTTCTTCCCCGGGATGATTTGCTTTAGATCTTACTCTAATGCCCCATGCATGTTCAAAGTAAGTACCTGAAAATAAAAAGAATGATGTAAATATGCTGTCAGCTATAGCTAGATGAGGCAAATCTGTCAGTTATTATGAAGCTACAATTCAGTAGGGCAGAAAAATTATTTGGAATACTAGTTGAATTTATATATTTCCTCAGATATTGATTCAGAAGGTTTAGAGATACATGAATTTGCATTTTTAAGTAAGTACTTCAGTTAATTTTTTTGCAGAATTAAAGAAAAAGAAAGCACTAGCAGAATGGTAATATCTGCATGCCATAGTTTATCTACTTGTAAAATTAGGATAATAATTTTCTTAAGATTTTAAAAATTAGGATGTTAATTACCTTAAAAGGTGGTTCTGATGATTAAATGAAACTATGTTATGTAAATCTCTTAGTACAGAACCTGGAACATTTTAAATACTCAATATGTTATTTTAATAAAATTATAGTGAAAATGAGTTAATACTTATGCTGTATTTTTAAATAAAAAGGCTTGTAGACCTGAATATATAGCACAATAAATTACATAAATGTATTGAAAAAGTACTAGAAAATATTAAATAATATGTTAGTAGCTGTCATTAGCCTTTTCGACCTTTCTGCCCCACCTTTTCTCCCTATTCTGAATATAGAACAACATACGTTACTTTCATAATAAAAAAAGAAACAAAGGAAAGCAGGTAATAACTAATCCATATTCTTTATGTCATAGAGCCCTTCTTCTCTGTGTATTATTGTTATGATCTTACATAACTATGAATAAGGTTGATTACTGTATTACTAACTGGCAAAGAATATTTGTGGGTCTTGCAAACTTATTGAATATTTTATTTTTAACTTCTCTATAGACTGTCAAATGAGAGCAAGAATTCATAGTAGGGAACATTTTGAAGACAATGAATTCTATGAGTTGTTTATAAATTGTATTTTTATCCTTTTGAAAATGAGTTTAAAAACTCCATCCTTTGAAAAAGGTTAATCCATGAGAAACTTGACACAAAGGGAGGCCATTTCTCATGGGAAAAGTGTGGGCTGTGCTGCTTGTATGGTTCGTATCACTTGCTACCAGGAGAGATGCAGGTAGTTTGAAGGGAACTTGCAATAAATTATCCAAGGCTTTGGAAGTAATAAAAGAAACCATGGTCTGAAAAAAAAATGTTCTAGGCATGATTCACAGATTTATTATAGTCATTTCAGAGGCATTGAAACAGACCAAATGTGTGGAGAAATTATTTCTGATTGTGTATGGAAATTTTAAAGGTACTCAGGTGGCTGGGGTTTGTGTTCCATGTAGAAACTCACTTTGAAGTTCAGGTTTAGGAACTGAATAGGAAAAGGAGCAGTTTCACATTTTGAGCCAGCTGCACAGGCAGAAAGGCAGGAGAAACTTAAGGAGAAGGGGAAAACCTAAGGAAATTAAAGTGAGAATTGGCCTGGGTAGCACATTAAAGTAGAGATGGAGTGAAAAAAAATCTGGGAACAGAAAGGGCTCAGAAACATTCACTACTATTTAGGTAAAGGTTAAGTGATTGTTTCCTAAAACAAAAAGGATATTGTGGCTAAGTGTAGAGTATTGAAGCAAGAGGCAAGCAAAACGGAGAAAAAAATAATACTGGGACCTTATTTCTATTTTCTATTATGAGTTGTTCACTAAGAACTTTGGGAGTCACATATTCTCAGACTTTTCTTTAAAATGTGATCAATGGTACTTTATCTGTAAATCTTACAGAGGTGTTCTGTAGGAGTGTCTGTAAGGTTTGTATTATAGCTTGGTTTCCGTAATTCATGTCTTGCTTGTTTCAGAGAACAAAGGTAGCTTCGAAATTTCATGGCAACTATTATAAACAAATGAATGCCTGCAGTTCCAAATATTCCCAATTGAACCCCAGGAAAGAAGCTGAAATGGAACTTTGTTACCTTCCCATTCACAGAAGTTTCTCCCTACCATCTCCAAAAGATAGCCACCTGACCTCTGCTTCAATTAAGATATACTGTGTCTGTTATCAACCTTAATTTTACCATTTTAGTCTTTCTATCCAAAAAGAATGAAAGGTTAATGGGGCACAAAATGGTTTTAGAGAATTTAATGTTTGGGGGGCAATATCAATATTACACTAATAGATCATAATTTGTAAAATCTACTTTCCCATTAAAAAATTGGGGATCTTTTCATTGCTCTTAATTCTCTACTATTTAGCAATGGTAGCCAATGGCAACTCTGACATAAAATTCTTTTCATCTCTCGAATTGTAACTCTAGGCTTGCCCTACTGTGATCCCTCTGTCGCATTGCTGCCAGAATAATTTTTCTTAAAACTATTCTGGAATGTCTCCAGCTCAGTGTCATTCAATGAATCCTCATTAGCTTAAGGATAAAAATTCAAACTCCGTCACATGGTGTATAATAATCTAGGTGTTTAGGTATTTCTACTGCTGTGTTCAGTTATCTACTGCTATAAGAATGCTGCATAATAAACAACCCCCAAACTCAGTGGCTTAAAGTAACAAGGATTTATCCTTTCTGAGTCTGTCTACAGGTCAGCTGGGGAGTTTTGCTGGTCTTGTTCAGGCTTAGCTGACCTCACCTAGATCTCATGCATCTGTGGTTAGCTGGCAGGTGTCTGGTGGTTGACTTTTGGCTGGTGTGATAGAGCCATTAAGCCACAAGTCTTCTTGCCCAGCAGGCAAGCTTGTTTCCTGGCTCTTGAGCAAGATTCCAGGGGAAGCAGTGGAAGTTCACAAGCCTCTTGAGGCCTAGGTTTCGTCTTGGTGCACTGCCATTTTGTTGGATTCCATTGGCCAATGTAAGTCATGAAGTTACCAAGCTACATAGACTTTTGGTGGAAGAAGCTAAAATCCACATGGCAAAAGGTGTGGACAGAGGTGTGGACAGAAACCTGGGGAACTTTTGCTGCCAGTCACTCTACTTTGCTACCTCTCCATCTTCAGTTCTTGCTAAGACCCAACTTATTTGGGGCCCAGCAATAGTGAACTTTGTGTAGTTCTCTAAAAATGGCATGTCATTGCTTCCTATGATTTTTCCACCCAATTTTTCTTTCTTTCTTTCTTTCTTTTTTGCCTGGAATTACCCCTTTTATACTTGACTGACTTCCATACTTCTTCAATAAAAATGTAATCATAACTACAACATAGTGGTTATGTTAAACAAAAATGACAGCTGAAGTACTCAGTACTTACTATATGCTGGGCACCATTTTAAGCTCTTTACATAGAGTAAGTCATTCACTTCCCATTTTGAGATAAGCACTATTACTTTCTGGATTTTACCAATGAGAAAACTGAGGCACGGTGAAGTTCTGTAACTGTCCAAAGGCACAGATGGTGGGTGTGGTGAAGTCAGGATTTGAACCCAGAAAATCCGAGTCCAGCAGTCACTGTCAACAGCCATTGCCAACAGCATGCTGATGGAGAGTGCTCTTTTTTTAAAGGCTTCTGTTCACACAAGCTATTGCTTCTCATTTCACATATTCCCCTGTGATCAGCTCTAGCCCTGTTCTTATCAGTGTACAGTCCTTTGAAGTATGCTTCATTGTCCTTGCTGTGGGCGGTAATTCTGGAAGACAGAGGTTCTATCCTTCATTTATGGGTTCCCAGAACCTAGCACAATGTCTAGCACAGACTTGGGCTCTGTACCTCATAAAATTCTTGAATGAATGAATTGTGGTGTCTCAACCTTGGCACTGTTGACAGTTTCAGTCTGATGATTCTTTGTTGTGGGCATGCCCTATGCACTATAGGATGTTCACCAGCATTTCTGGGTCTACCCAATGGATGCCATTAGCACTCCTTTAGTTGGGTTAACCAAAAATGCATTCAGACATTGCCAGATATCCCCGGGGTGCGGAGCCGGGGAGCAAAATCACCCTTGGTTGAGAACCACTGAAATAAATGAAGAACCTAGAACAATTGTTTTTAGAGTTGTCTAAATAGTAAAATGATCTGGGGAACTTTAAAAAGTCCTCCCACCTCCCACCTCCTACCTTTCCTGAGTTGCAGATCAAAGTTAGCCATCCCCAAAGCCAAGGAAAGAGAGGACATAGCAAACTGTCTGAAGGCCATTTTTGACCTTGGCAGTTGTTTGGCTAATAATGCTTACTCAAATTTCTGAGCTTGTAAACACAAAACTAATGGAGTGTTTTTTTGTCCCCATGTGCTGTTTGCATGGTATGTGATGGAGTGTTTTTTGTCTTCATGTGCTGTTTGCATGGTATGTGATGGAGTGTTTTTTGTCCCCATGTCCTGTTTGCATGGTATGTGATGTAAGAATATTACTGTTACTTACTTTTACCTTGCTCAGTGTTCCAAATATGTTTCTCCTGGGTTGATAAGGACCCATGATACAGATGATACTTGGAAGGCAGTTGTGAAAATTTTCTGCATCGCAAAAGGACTCAGACATAGAAATCTGTGCACAGACCATATTATACTTCTCTGTGCTCCAGCATAATTTAAGTCTTTTTCATTTTGCTAAAAGTCTTTTTATTTTCAAGCAGCTTTCCAAGTGTATTTATTATTAAGTTTGTTGTATGAACTGGGAATTGAGGTTCTGTACTTTTATATGGTGGCATATTGATTAGTACCATATTATAAAATTGCTTCCAAGTAAACCACACTATATAAGGAATACAATTTCTGGAAGAAATTTATGACCATCTGATTTTATTACAATGACTCAATGACTATATCACTCTTAAAAGGAACATAAAATAAGTAAAGAGTAATCAATTGAAATCAGTCTTTTTTATTGAGTACAATGAAAGCAATAGATTTACAAATCTTGACCATCCATACCATTACATAAAGGCAAAAGATTTTAGAAAACCATCGAAATATGCTTATTATTCCTTTAGTCTCAAATACTACTTTATATTTGGCTTCATTAAAAATCTTGACTCTTTATTGGCCAAAATCTCATCTTCCATACTAAAATATTTTGCTACTGCCTAGATATAATAAAGCTGGTTTTTAAAAATTGATAATTGTATCCCAAAATGAAGGATTTGACATGTCATGACATTCTGTCTTGCTTACTTATATGTTAGGGCACCCTGGGCTTTTGTGCCTTGATAAATTTGTGTTTTTGACTTTCCATAAGTCACTGATAAAAGGACTGTATTTTAAACCATATGTGTAGAATTTTAAAATTTATATTTTCAGCAGAAAAATATACCTGTAGTCATAGTGCTCATTTAACTAGTTATGACAGTCACTAGTGAGCTTTCTTTTATTGCTGTAAATGACTAGGCCATAATTAGGCCATAAAAAATATGCAGGTTATACTCCGTGGTAATTGTCTAATTTCCTTGCTTATATTTGATAACTCTTTTGGCCTATTGTTATTTTCTTGGGAAATGTACTACTCTATGTCCTCAATTTTCATTGAAATATTTTATAAGAAAATAATTTACCTTGAAAGTGTAATCCCTTTTTTATATTAATAAAGTAAATATGCTCCAGGAAATCGTACCTTATTTTTGTCATGCTAGTGTGACATTTTTATAGACAGCATGGTTCCTCAGTGTAATGAAGACTACTTTTAATATGAAGCTAGTGATGAGATGAATGAACTGATCGGAAATACAGCATTATTTGCTTAGGGGACAATTAAGAGTGTAGTCACCAGCATCAGCTACAGCTCTGGAGGATGGATAGAAATTGGTTGGTGTCCATAAATCAACCTATGGCAGAAAAGTGACTTAATCAATGGAAAGATGGCGAATTCTCCAACTTTTGATGCTCACTTGGCAGTCACTTCTGGAATCCTTTTAGCACTTCGTTAGAAATATCCATCAGAAATGGTCTCCTACCTTAGAAATGGCATGCAATATTTGTTCAGTTGCAAATGAGCAAGTCAAGCTCTAAAACAATTGATATTCACCAAAATGCATAAATAGAAGAGCTGCCTAACTCTTAAATGATCAGAAAAGCTTTTGTCATGTCATCTGGAGCTTTTACCAGGGACAATCTGTCTGCATAGCACAACTTGGCCCAGAGTGAGCCCTGGAGAATACGCCATCACCATATCCCAAGCACTTTAATAAGTAGTTAAATTTTTTTTTAACATGGAATGAATTATTTAAATGGGCAATCATTGTTTTTTTATAAACAGGCAGAAACTTGTCAGGGCAATTTTGTTTTTTAATGCTTCCAGTAAGACTTCAGGGTAAATAGTCTTACAAATCTTATAAATAGGAAAACCACAGTAGAAGAAATACCTTCAAGTTGTCATTACTTCTCATCTTTCTTCTTAAGCTTTTACAGAGATGTAAATAATTCATTTTTGTTACCAAAAGGACAGAAACAGTTAAACTAGAAATCTTCACAGAAAGATTCAGATCCATGCTTTGTTTCTGCCACAGAACTCCTGCACCTGCACAAATTGTCCGCATCCTCAGCCTGCCGTTCCATTGTTGAACAGTCACTGAATAATTGGGTAGGTCCAGACTTGCTCTTTCAGTGTGGACTTGCTTCAAATTGATTTTAAATTGCTCTGAAAGATCTGGTAAAAATTTGAAGGTGCCAAGATTTGGATTAAAATGAGGTATAAGTTGGCTTTAAATTTTTCATCTAGCAGAACCAATGAGTAGGGTAATAAAAAAACAAATGGGGTGCAGCAAGAATGCTGAGTTCGTCAGCCTTCTTAATGAATTTTTAAAAGACTGCACATTCTCACACTGCAACTGGCTGCTGCAAGAAGGAAGAGGGCACCAAGAAATATGACAATTTCCAAGCCTTATACTTTGAGCAAATATGCAGAGAACCCAACTGAAATGATGGTTAGTTTATGATGTGAATCAAATGCACTGAGGAGGATTCTGCTATAGTGCAACATTTTTTATACCTCCAAATACCAAATGATTTCTTCCTAAGGAGATCTTTTTCTTTTTTTTTAAAGATTTTTATTAAAAATATAGTTAGCATACAATATTATATTAGTTTCACATGTACACCATAGTTATTCAACATTTATATACTTAGTGAACTGATCACTATGATAAGTCCAGCAATAATTTGATGCCATATCATGCTATCACAATATTATTGACTATATTTCCCATGCTGTACATTACATCCCCATGACTTATTTGTTTTATACATGGAACTTTGGACCACTCTTTGCCCCCCACCACCACTTTTTAATTTTTCAGTTAAATTTAGCATCTAATATTATATTAATTTGAGGTGTATAGCAGCATATAATTAGACATTTATATAATTTAAGAAGTGATCTTCCTGACTAGTCTAGTGCCCATCTGGCACTGTACATAGTCATTACCATATTACTGACTATATTCCCTATCCTTTCCATTTCCATGATTATTTTGTAACAACCAATTTGTACTTCTGAATCTCTTTACCTTTTTCATCTTGTCCCCAATTCCCCTCCCATCTATTACCCTGATAAATCTACCCATCTGACACCATATGTAGTTATTACAGTATTATTAGCCGTAATCCTTATGCTATACTTTACAGCCCCATGACTACTTTGTAACAACAAATTTGTACTTCTTACTCTTCCCCTTTTTCACCCATCACTTCAACTTGACTCCTAGATGGCAACCATCAAAATGTTCTCTGTATCTATGAGCCTGTCTGTTTTGTTTGTTTATTTTGTTCTTTAGATTCTACATATAAATGTAATCACATTGCATCTGCCTGACATACTCCATTCAGCACAACAGTCTTCAGGTCCATCCATACTGCAGAAGATGGCAAGAACCCATTCCCTTCCCGGCCGAGGAATATTGTACTGTATATATGTATGTCCCACCTCTTCTTTATTCATTCTTTTATCGACAGACACCAAGGCTGCCTCCACATCTTGGCCACTTTAAACAATGCTGCAATGAGCATATGGATGCAGACTTATTCTCAAAGTGGCTTTTGGGGTTTCTTCGGATAAATACCTAGAAGTGGAATTACTGGGTCCTTCTTTGTCTCTTGTTATAGCCTTTGTTTTAAAATCTATTTTGTATGGTATGAGTATTGCTATCCGTTTTTTTTTTTCTGTTTCTATTTTTATGAAATAACTTTTTCCATCCCTTTACTTTCAATCTGTGTGTATCTTTCAATCTGAAGTGTGTCTCTTATCAGCACCTTACGTAATAAGGGTTTTCTTTTCTTATCCATTCAACCACCCTACATTTTTGACTAGAGCATTTAATCCACTTATATTGAAATCAATTGTTGATAGATAGATATATAGATAGTTATTGCAATTTTATCATATATATATATATATATATATATATATATATATATATATATATATTCTCTTAAAGAAGTCCTTCTAACTTTCCTTGTAATACTGGTTTGGTGGTGATGAACTCCTTTTGCTTTTTCTTGTTTGGGAAGCTCTTTATCTGTCCTTAGATTTTAAATGATAGTCATGCTGGGTAGAGTAATCTTGGTTGTAGGTCCTTATTTTTCATCACTGAATATTTTGTGTCAGTCCCTTCTGGCCTGCAAAGTTTCTGTTGAGAAATCAGCGGAGAGTCTTATGGAAACTTGCTTGTAGAAACTAATTGCTTTTCTCTTGCTGCTTTTAAGGTTCTTTCTTTGTCTTTAAATTTCGTCATTTTAATTATAATGTGTCTTGTATGAGCCTGTTTGGGTTCATCTTGTTAAGGACTCTCTGCACCTCCTGGACTTGTATGTCTATTTCCTTCACCAGGTTAGGAAATTTTGAGTCATCATTTCTTCATATATGTTCTCAATCCCTTGCTTTTTCTCTTCTTCTAGTACCCCTATGATGCAAATGTTACACATGATATTGTCCCAGAGGTCTCTTAAACTATCCTCATTTTTTTTTTGATTCCTTTTTCTTTTTGCTGTTCTGATTGGGTGTTTTCTGCTATCTTTTCTTCCAAATCAGTGATTTGATCCTCTGCTTCTTCTAGTCTGCTGGTGATTCCTTGTAGTGCATTCTTCATTTCAGTTGTTATATTCTTCACTTCTGACTGGTTCGTTTTTATGGTTTCTATGTTCTTTTTTATGCTTACTATCTCTTTATTGAAGTTCTCACTAAGTTCCTTGAGCATCCTCATAACCATTGTTTTGAACTCTGTCTCTGGTAGGTTGCTTTCCTCCGTTTTGTTTAGTTCTGTTTCTGGTGTTTTCTCCTGTTCTTTCATTTGGGACATATTTCTTTGTTTCCTCATTTTGGCTGCCTCTCTGTGTTTGTTTCTATGTATTAAGTAGGGCTGCTATGTCTCCTAGTCTTGCTAGGTAGCCTTATGTAGTAGGTGCCCTGTGGGGCCCAGTGGCACAGTCTCCCTGGTCACCTGAGCTGGGTGCTCTAGGAGTTTCCCTTGTGTGGGTTGTATGTGCCCTCCTTTTATAGTTGAGCCTTGGTTGCTGTTGGCATGGCAGTGGGTGGTATTGACCTTCAGGCTGATTGGCTATTGGGTTTGGCCATGTCCATAGCTTATGCGCTGCTGTGTGTGGGGGCTTACCCTATGCAGCTGGATTTGCCACTGCAGGTTCTGATGCCTGTTGAGACCTCCCTTTGAGTATGTCACTTATAGGACTAATTGGGTGGTGCTCTGCTGTGACCTGAAGTCAACCTCCAAGTATGTTGGTTCTGGAGGGGCTCTAGTGCAGGTCTAGGTCAGCCACCACCTGTGACTTGCTGGGGAATATCTGGTAGGAGCTACAAAGATATCCACAGTTGGTCACTGCCTGGTTATACCTGGATCATGGAGAGGCCACACTGTGAACTTAGGATGGCTGCCACCAGTACCGGGTCTGGGGTAGTCCACAAAAAAGGTCTGCTGCCACTTGCTGAATCCCATAATGTTCAGCTGCTGATAAAGCCTCCAGCTCTAGGCAAGTTGAGTGAGGCAGGGTCTCAGTGAATCAGCAGGTTGGAGCAGCAGAGCTCCCAGGCCAATCAGATTCAGATTTGGCCTGTGGGGGTGGACTCAACACAGGAAACATGGCACCCACCTGCCCACAGGAAAGATGGTGCCCTGGCTGCATGGGAGGAGGATCAGACACAGAAAAAATGGGAACTGTCCCACTAGTTTTTGCCCTGAATTTACACAACTCAGTCTGTTCCCCACCATATGTCTCTGACATGCCCCAGAGTCACCATTGTTTTGCCGGAGTCCAGCGTGAGTACCTCTGTGGATCCTTTAAGAGGATGTCTGGGTTTCCCACAGCCTAATGTCCCACCTGGATGGTCAGAATCCCCACTGTTTTTCACAGCCAGGTGTTGTGGGCCTCCTTTTCCCAGCACCAGCACTCTGGGCTGGGGATGCTGGTGTGGGGCTGAGGTCTCTCTCCTCTGGGGGGAAATCTCTGAGGCTGAGATATTCCTCCCAGTACTCAACTGCCACACAGAGGTTTGGGGCTGGCCCATTTCACATCTCTACCCCTCCTACCAGTCTTGACATGACTTCTTTATATCTTTTGTTATAAAATTTCTGTTCAGCTAGACTTCAAATAGTTCTCCAGGTTGATTGGTTTATAATTTAGTTGTAATTTTGATGTGTTCACAGGATGAGACAAGCACAGTGTTTATCTACTCTGCCATCTTGGAGATCTGTTTCTTTTTCAGAAGCTACTTTCCCCATGGGAGAGGTATAGAGAAGAAAAATGAAATAGTTTATACCTGTTTGAGTTCTAGTACACAGTTTTGCTACAGAAGAATATATCTTTATTCAGACAATTGCTTTTAACTGTATTTTAAATCAATTTTCATATATTTAATTACCCTATTGATGGTATAAAAGTCTGTTTTTAAATTTCCCCCTCCCATCTGTTCACTGTTTGTAACCCTCTTTAACCACTTCTATCTGAGGGCAGGACAAAGCAGGAATACAATGTGGTGGCCATTTCTCTGCTTGTTAGTAGCTCTGCTGTGTCTGGATGAAATAATCTATTTCACCATTGTCAACTGTTTATTAAATGCTTAATTTTTACCAGGCATTGTGTTAGATGGTATATATTTGTTCTGTGTGGTTCTTACAGAGAGTCCTACAAAGTGGATACTGGTATTTTTTTTTTAATTTTCTTTTTACAGAGGAGGAACTGAACATTATAAAGTTTATAATTTTCCCAGTGCCCACAGCAGTAAGTGCAAATCGAAGTCTAACTAACTCACTTTTTCTAGTATGGCACATTATGTCCTTGAGTGTAATTAGAGCTGACTACATCATGGAATTTACACTTTGGAGTAACACTGGACTATGCAGGGAGGCAGCATGGCAAAGAGCCTTTGGAACCAAATGACTGGGTTAAATCTCAGAACCTACTTGACCTCACTGAGCCTCAATTTTCTAGTGGAAATGTAATGCCTAACTTTATATGGTTGTTGAAACAATTAAAGGAAGTAAAAATGTATAGCACTTGACACAGATTTGGCATTAAGTAGTTTTTCAGGGAGTTTCTTTTCTTCCTTTTCACTCCCTATAATTTGTGTAACCATATTTATTGAACACCTGTACACTTTTATAAGTGTGGGGAGCATGCAGATGAGTAAGAAACCTTGTAGTTTTTGCTCACAACTGAGCAAGTGCTTTGAAAAAACTCATAGTATTTTGGAGGCTTGCGATGCAAATATTTATAATAATGTAAAACGCACACAGGTTTTACGTGAACCAGAGAGTACACCTATGACCTCATGTGGTCAGGGAAAGTTTCCTAATTTAATTTATGTTTGAGTTCAACCTTAAAGAATTAACATCCCTATGAGTGAGCTGGGCATGGAGAGATGAAGGAGGAATGCTAGGCAGAAGGGAAAATGAGAATGAAGACATGAGGGTACAAAAAAGCAGTTAATGTTTCTGGACCACAGAAGAAGAAATGGAGGCAGTGCTGGAGAGAGGCAGGAGTCACATGCTGTGGGGATTTCATGTATCTTGTTAGAGTGTACATGCATTTTTATATTGGAAATGGGGGTATAGGAGGGTTATAGTTTAACTTTATAGGTCCCCCTGGCAGAATTATATGTAGGAGGGATTTGAGGGGACTAAAACGAGTAAGAGAGTTAGAATCTGTTGCAATAGTGTGGGCAGGGACGTATGGGGGACATGAGCAGCAACAACTGGTGTGGGTGATGGAGAAGAGCAGACTGATCTGAGAAATGCTTAGGGGGCAAGTTTAATGGGTTTAGGAAGAAGAAATAGGAGAGAAAGGAGTTAGGATGACTGGTTCTGAATTTTGGTAAATCAGAAGGATCGCCAGACCATAAACTGAGACAGGAAATAAGGAGGCATGTGAGGGCAATGGAGATGCATCACCCCTGCTACAGAGTACATAGTGACTGATAGCTCTAACTATAGCACCTTTGAATGGGCCCTGGTAAGGGATTCCTGAGCTCCTGAGCAGCCAATGCCTCATCACTGTGGTAGTACTAGGGCCAGGCCATTCCGTTCTGGAAATCTTCCACTGGTTATTTTTGATCAGGGACCATTGAGCAAAAAGACTTCCAGAACTGCACTGCAGTAGCAGGCTCTTTCTACCCAATCCTCCCTCTGCCTTCTCTTTTTGCAGTATCAGATCTGCACTGTGAAGGGCCTCCTGCCTGTGCCAGCTCCCTCCACCTTTCACAGGTATGTCTCCCAATAAAGCTCTTGCTGGCATCCGTTTGTGGTAGCCACTTCTTGGAGGACCCAAACTGACATTTAGGGGCATTTAGACATGGGTGGGGCAAAAGGGATGAAATACGAAGAGATGCATTGCAGAAATACAAAGTTTGATATGACTGACAGAAATCTGGCTGGCAGTGTTGGACAGTTGGATAAACAAGTTTGAAAATTAGACATAGAACAGGCATGACAGGTAGACTTGGGAGTCTTCAGCATATGGTGTGGTGTGTAATCAAAACTGTGAGAGTGGATGGAATCACTCAGGGAATAGGAATCATGTGAAAAAGCAGAAATTTCTGTATTCATGCAAATGAAGATACATCAGAGCATACACAAATCAGCCCTGGGAAGTCCATTTCCCATTCTCTATTACCTTCATCCTATCTCTGCCCTCTCTTTCCTGCTGGACCTGCTACCTTGTACCAGTCAGCTCCTGTGAGCACTTACTGCTAGAATTAGCTCTTATTGCTGTGGTGTTTGTGCCTTATACCTCCATCTTTTCCAGGAGGGTAATAATTATTATTTGTCCTCTGGAGATCACTACTCCAGGGCTCAAGTTCCAGGCTCCGTGGGGTCTGATGCTCGTAACCTTGGGGACAGCTGAAGGTCCAATTCACTACCAGAGGGCAACAGGTTTCTGCTGTGAATTTTCTGCTTTTATTCCACACTTCTTGATTCTATTCTGTAGATTTTCAGAACTTCTAGCTTTGTTTCCCCCTGCTTATGGTAAGGATTTCTATTTGTTCACCTCTGGTGAGGGCTCTAGCTTTTTAGTTAGTAATTTCTGGCAGGGCACTTCCCTCTATCTTTAGAGCACTAGCTCTAGCATGAAGTTCCAGTTTCTCTGTAATTTTTTTTTTTGAGGGCAGTGTCACTGGCCCTCATATGCGGGACCTGAATCCGGGCCGCTGGCCTCCCAAGCCAATGCTTAACCACCGTGCCACTCGGCCGGCCCTCTTTGTAATTTTATTTGGAGAGACTTTTATAATTCTTTCAGCCAGGTGATAGTGCTTGGTGGCTGCTTTGTAAGGCTCTGACATTCCAAAGAGCCTTATCTTGTCCAAGCAGCAGTAAAATGTGAAGTGAGTGCTGTAACCTGGTTTGTGGTGGCATTAGAGGTATTCAGCACAAAACTTGTCTGGACCCACCTGTCTATTTCCCTGTCCTCCTGTCCTCTGCGTATTCTGCAGCATAACTGAAGTGCAGCGAGGGATGTCCCAGGGGTGGGGTGGAGTACAAACATGCAGAGTCATTGGGTATGCACTTAGGTAACTTGATTTCAGAATTTCAACCTGAACAAAGGAGATTCTGGGGAATAAATAAGCTATTGTGGATAACCTTCCTACAATACTCATTTTGTGGCGGCTGCCTTTTAAGTGGGTGAGGGTTGGGCATTGCAGAAGAATTGCTTCATCCCTAATAAGATATTACAAATGAATTTCTGATGCCCAGGGATGGGAGAAACACACATACCAATTCCAGAGATCTGTTTCTTGCCACTGTCTCCAGGTGAACTGATTTAATCAGTTAATACCTTCAGTTGTACACTTCTGACCCCAATCTCAATTTTTTTCCCCACACATCTCAGCTTTCACTTTCGGCCAGTAGGATCTGTTCTACATGTTTTATGTCAAAGTCACCATGTGCAATTGTCCCCAAAGGTGGTGCATTTAAGCTTACAAAATGTTATGAACTGTCCCCCATATCCATATAATCAATTTCGTGGAACATTGATGGACTCTTTATTTCTGATTACAAGGGCTTCTGGCCATACTTGATATACAAGTTGTGCACTCATACCACAATGTTATATTCAGAAGGCTAATTAATAGAGAAGACTAAACCACATCTATGTCAAGAATTAACTGGGTAACAGGGAGCCAATGAAAGATCTGAGTGAGATGTGAGCAGATTAGTTGGGAGTGAGTAGGATGAATTGAAGGAAGTAAAAAATTCATAGAATTAGGACATGTGAGCATCAGCTGAGATAGTTTGAAGGGACTGAAGCTTTAAACAATGTGATATAAAGGCAATTTGGAAACAAGTTTCAGGCAAACAACTGACATTCAGCAATCAGGAATGGTGTGAACAGGCAACCTCAGGCACAATACAGTTTCATAAACAAGAACATATTTTGCAAGTGTTGGAGAAAATATAGGGCTATAGATTTTTAATGTATCTATGTACATAAGTAATGGTCGTAATAAAGAGTGTTATTTCTGGAGCTGATAAATAACAATTATAAACCTCTCTAGGCTAAAATCTATTATCCAAATTTTGGGAAAACTTCACCTGTGCTGAGAGTTATATTTTAAGCTAAACCGTTACTGCTCTTATTAGTTCTCTGTTAGTGCATTAGAATACTGTCAACATGAGAAATTTCTTTTGTATTTATTTTTCCATTTGCCTGCTTTCCTCTTCTTTTATACTTCCTCTGAAGATAATGCCTAGGTTTTTAAATATCCTACTGCTGGAATAATATTAATCAATGAAAACAGTTAAACAGAACTTCAGATTAGGAAAAGAAATGCTGGCATATGCATAATCGAATAATTTGCTCACTATTGATGGCCATTAGTCAGATAATCAACTTTACATTTATATACTCGAAGCACATAATTATTTTTAAATGATATAAATGTTCACCCACTTTCAGATTTTTCTGAGAATGAGGCTCCATGACTCATAATCAGATCACCTTCTTTCAAACTGGATTATATCATTTCTTTGTCCCAAATCATCTTTTGGTAAATTAAACTAATGGAAAATAACTAAGAGAATTGGAAATGATGTGAATTTAGGCACAAGAGATGACAAGATTAAACACATCTGTTGTAGTGATCCTTTAAACGTTTTCTGTAATTTTAACAGTAGCTTTGGTGTCAGTGACTGTTGAAGCTGTGTGAGACCATCCAGAAACTATAAAAAAATGAGATAGTGTTGGAACTCTTGAAATTTTGCTGTGACCTTGGGATTAAACCTTTGAGTATTTTTCCCCATAAACATAATATTAGCTTAGAGTTGTTTGGATATCTCTCTTACAACTCTGAGAATTGATGATATCAGTGATGGGGATCCTTTTGCAGATATGTATATCTATCTAGTCATTTTAAAAAAGTACACAGGGAATTCTTTCCTACTTCATTCTCATCTTTTTCCTCAGGGGAAATAAGAGCATTTTTGTTCAAAATTATCTCTTTTGTATGCCCAGTTCTGGAATCATAGTTTGAAGACAAGTCTTTTGGACATAGATAATGAAGCTATACTTTCTGAGAGGTAACAGGGTGATTTCACTGGACACTTGCTTTCTGAGGAAATCTTGTTGATAAGGCTTTATTTTTGTACTGCATGCTTGCAAGTCAGGTATTTTCACAGAATGAACAACGTACCTTGTTAAGCTGTAAGCTCTACAGCCAAATGCTATTTGTCTTCTGCACAGACAATTGGAATGCAGACTAAATCTAGATACTACCATTTTCCAGCAATACAGAATCATTGAAAATGATCTAGAAAAGGGACTCTTATCAACTGTCCCTAAAATTACCTGAAACACTGGTATATATTCATATGTATGTGTTTGTTTCCTTGTGTTTTTTTTTTTTTTTTTAAGAAGGCAGTGTCACTGGCCCTCATGTGGGATCCGAACTGGGGCCTCTGGCATCCCAAGCCAGCTCTCAACCACTGCACCACTCGGGAGGCCCAAACTTTTATTTTATTTTATTTTATTTTTTTTGAGGGCAGTGTCACTGGCCCTCACATGTGGGACCTGAACCGGGGCTGCCGGCCCCCCAATCCAGGGCCCAACCACCGCGCCACTCGGCTGGCCCTTGTGTCCTTGTGTTTTTAAAGACGCTTCCATAGCCTTCCTCTGATATTTAAATGGGCTTTTGATCATCCCAGATGTTTAGGATTGCTGCTGTAGTTAGAAGAAATATTAAAAGCAAGAATGAAAACATGGTGAAATTTGGTGCTTTAATCAATAATAGTATTATAAATTTCGGTGTTCAATCTGAATTTTATGTTACTCTAAATTTAATTTTCCATTTGTATGTGTAACATTTGATGGTATAATTAGATTATATAAAGTTCCAAAACAAATAATGGTATTCAGGGTTGCTTTGTAAAGGATACCAGTTTTATACATTTAAGTTGAATAAATAGCATTATTTTGTTCAAATTATCTGGGGGGAAAATCAACAGCAGAAATCACTGAACTGATCATTACCTGCCTCCTGGAAATAAGGAACATAATTGTTTTATCAGACTGATCCTAAAAAAAACTGAAATTCTGTGAGTAAACCATTGACTTATAGTTTTTCATTATACAAAACTAGATGGCCTTTTTTGTTTGGTACAAGTTTTCTTGATATTATCTTAATATAATGATGGTTAAAAATATTGTCTTTGGAATCATTTAATCTAAAATTTCAAATTCCAGCATCAATACTTAGTAACAGTATAACCCTTAGCCAAATAATGTAAATTCTCTTTCCACAATAAATGACGCAGTGCACACAAAGCCTTTGTTCAATGCCTGGTAAATGAAAATGCTTCATCAACGGTGGTGGTGGTGGTGGTGGTAGCACAAAGAGACAATGCACACAGTAAGAGGTTTGCGAGGGAGGTTAGAAAGGAGAGCTGGGGAGATGAGCAACCTGGGAATATAAATCAGGCTTTCACCTAGCAAATTCTCAGATACTGCCCCTGGAATCACTTCCTGTTTTGAGGTAGTTATATCAAAATTTGTTTCCATATTTGATGTCTTTATAGCCCTGAATAAAGAACATAAGATGACAAAATATTTAAATAACAGAAACGGTGATGTTTGATACTTGAGTTTAAGTTAAAGACAAAATATTATTTTCAGCCATGAAGAGATCCCAGGTATGGCAGAGAACATCCTGGAGATAAGACTGTGAAACATGTTAATGTACAAAACCCTGCAGGTAATACAATTGATAATCTGCATAGGCACAAATTCTGTGAGACAGTTCAAAGTTGTCAGTGCTGCGTAACTAATTTTATACTGATTGTATTGTGTATAAAATGACACTCTGTGCTATTTTACATGTTAGAAAATTTCACCTGAAACATCTTCATGCATGTACATCAGGGACCAGTTAGATTTCCGTGGTCTATGATTTTTGGTTGTGCATGTTGAAAAAGTAGCCTTATTTTAAATGTAAATATAATTTGATAACACCTCAAAAGATGGTATCTTTTCCTTACTCTTCTTTTCCTCTTTTCTATGTCAAGTATATAGAGGCCCCTGTTAAATAAATGTTTTAGGTCCATCTAATCTAACTCCTGTGGAGCTAATATAAATTAGAGCTAATGTTTACTTAAAGCTTTCTATGTGTAGGCACTAAGAGCTCTGTCTATATTATCCTATGTAATCCTCATAACAGTCCTGTAACATAGGAACTACCATTATCTCTATACTACAAATGAGAAAATTGGGTCTCACAGAGGGTGACTATTTTGCATAAGGCCACAGTTAGTGAACGGTGAAGCCAGAATTCAAACCCCTGTGTGATTCCAGAATCCATATGCTACATGGTATGAACCAGCATCTCAGGAGGGAAGGTGAGGTGAGCCACTGAATATAAAACCTCCTACCAGTAAAAACCACCTGCTCCTCTGGGCTCTGGAGCCACTTCTAAGACAATTTTGCCCAAAGTTTGGGAGAATTTTGTCTGTTCTGTACGTTTATAATATGCCTTGTGTTTTATCTCTAAATTCTTGAATATCTGTAAGCCTCATCAATATCCCCCCAAACACAGAAGTAGAATTTAGTCATTTATTTCACCTTTGTCGAGTGTCTTTTAGAGCCAGGCAGTGCTCCAAGTACTTGGGATTCATTTATCTCTGAGAAAAACACATAAAACAAAGAAACAAACAAAACAGACTCCAATTTCTTGGAGTATATCTGTGGGCTTCAGTGTAAAGGAAATTGGTGCAGCACATAAAAAACTTGTAACAATTGAACAAAAATTGAGTTACTTTTTAGTAGGGCTTAAATTGAAGTTAATTTCTTAAATATCAGGGCCTCTGAAGTCAAATATGCCTAGATTTTTTTTTCTCCCCCCAGGTTAGACTATTACCATTTTTTTCTCATCTTTCATTTCCTTGCCAATTAAATAGGGCTTCTGAAAGAGAAACTGTTTCCTGCTGAGTTGGAATGGTCTTTATCTTTTTCATATTCTGACATGTTTTGTTGTCTGTTGGTAATAATGGGAGGGATAATCAATATTGTCAGTTCCAAGATATCTTCCAAGGCCAGATTGTAAGAAACCATCTTCTTTTCTCCCATGCCATTCTGGCCTTGGAAGACCCCATTTGCCTTCTCATGAGCTTTCAATATCATGTGACATCTATCACCCATGCATGAACAAAAAACAGTGTCCAGGTGAACGGAAGCTTTAGTTGACATCTTGGAACCGACAATATTGATTATCCCTCCCATTTCTACCAACAGGCAAGAAAACATGTACATAGTAGTTGCTATGTACAATATGAATGTTCGAGTCCCCTCAACCCAAAATTCATATGTTGAAATCCTAACCCCATAAACTGATGGAATTAGTAGGCAGGGCTTTGGGGAGGTGACTGGGAATGAGGGCAGAGCCCTCATGAGTGGCATTAGTGCTCTTAGAAATCAGCCAGAACTCCCTGGCCCCTTTACCCATGTGAGGAGACAGGAGAAGTCATTGACCAGAAAGAGGGTCCTCATCGGACCATGTTGGCATTCTGGTGTTAGGTTTCCAGCCTTCAGAACTGTGAGCAATGAATTTCTGTTGTTTATAAGCCACCCATTCTGTGGTACTTTGGGATAGCAGCCTGAATAGACTGAGACAGTAGTAAAGTTAAAACTTGAACCCAGGTAGCCTTGTTCCATGGTTCATGCTCTTACTGACTAAGCAACAGCATTTCTCAGTAAGTTACCTATTTTCATTTGTACATCAGACTGTTTATTAATAGCTACACCAAAATCTATACTGTTTTGAGTACAATATTGTCACATTGAGAGGAGCTGTTTTTTATTGTTTGGTAAAATAATTCAAGAAAAATCTGACAGGCTAATTATTTATTTGAATTCACATTTAGAGCAGTAGGTAAGGGGATTAGGAAATAGCCATGCCATATCCCTGGAAACCAAAGACCCACTTTTGTTGCTCTAAGAGTATTGGCTACTTTCTGTGCCATAAATTATTTTGGAAAATAGTTCCTATGGGAGAAAGTATAGTCTAGTGGTTAAATTTGGAAACTTCAGGATACATTTTTTTCTTTTCAGGACACGTTCTTAATAGGGTAAGATGTTCTTGATTAGAACATGGTATTTAGAAAGGGTAAACAGTAGATGTTTTGATCCACTTTGCTGAACATCAAAGACCTGCTAGCTTAGAGACAGAAGCTAGGATTCAAGTCTCATGACTTACCAGACATGTGATGGTATGCAGAGGAGATTGGAGAGAACTTTCCTTCTAGAACCTTGCTACTCCAAGTATGGTCCAGCAGTATTTGCATCACCAAGGGGTGAAATACAGAATTTCAAACCCACCCAGACCTACCTAATCAGAGCTTGCCTTTCCATAAGCTCCCAAGGTAATGCTATTGCATATTAAAGTTTGATAAACATAATAGGAAGAAGGATACAATTTTGGGTTTCTACTCTCTCTTGAGGGACAATAAATGACCTTAAGAACCTTTTAGCATAAGTCTCATCTCTCTTTAGGAACCTTCTGTCTAATGGCAGTTATCATTGTCATGAAAAAGATTCTTCCCTTTACCTTCCTAAAATAACAATACAATACTAATGGTGTTGATGATGATAACAATAACAGTAGCTAAGATATTGAGTGCATTCTATGTGCCGGCCACTGTTCTAACTGCTCTATAAATTATTTCATTTAAACTTCACAGTTAACCCAAGAAGTAGGTATTTTTACTTATCCTCAATTTACAGATGAGAAAACTGATGCTTAGAAATGTTATGTAACTTGCCCAAAGTCATATAACTAGCGGAATCCAAACCCACATATGAGTCCCGAGCCAAGAGGCATGTTTTACCGCCTAAAGTGTCTCTCAGCTAATGAAACGTACCACACTTTTGCTGCAACAACTTAATTTCTTATCTGTTCCAGAGGAAAGTGTGCAGAGAACTTATATAACACCCATCCCTAATAAACTGGGGGCAGCATTTAGAATTGCCCAGACCTTCTGAGTGATATAAGAATGCTTATAGCCAAACTCTTCAGAAAACGTCTCATTGATAAATGCTGACAATTTGTTCAGTGCAGACACACATCTGTATTGTGGAAAAATTCCTCCCACCCCCCAAAAAAGGACTTTACACCTAACCACAGACACTAGCACTTTGTTTTGGCATCAGAAAGTATTGTGTTTTTATTTATTTGATATAGATTTGGACCATCTGAACTATGGCAGCACTCTCCTGTAGTGCTGATGGAGGAGGCTTCTTGGGGAAATATGCTAATATGTGAATGGGAAGTAGAGGAATCATTTTGAATGAAACATAACAGGTCTTACCTGTCAACCTTAAAGCACGAGTCTACTGAAACCCTAAAGGCAAGGCATCCTAGAGGACACCACCTGTGATTCATCATCCCTGGGAGGCTAAGATGGAAGATATTTCCCCAAATGGTTTTCCATATATGCTTTGACCAGAAGCTTCAATCATGGATGATTGTTTTTCAAATTATTGCTTTAGTTCAGCAAAGATGTTGCTAATGTTCTTTGAATAGGGGGACTTTTTCCCCCTCAAAAGATAAGGCAGTGACCACAATTTATTAGCAGCTGCTCTTTTCTCATTTTATTAGTTTTCCCATTCAATGTTTCATCACTGGTATTTTACTGGTAAGATCCTAACTCAATTAAAGCATTCAAATGCATTAGCCTTGCACACTGAAGACTATCATCAATAAATTCAAATAGAGTTAATCTTGGAGTGACATCTTCATTTCTATGATAATACACAGTCTGTGAATCCTTTCATATCATTGGTCACAGCATGACCAGATGCTCATAGGTAAAAGACCTTGGAACTTTAAATAAGTTACTTCTTCAACTGTAACCAGTTGAATTATTTTATTTATAAATGGTTATTTCAGGTTATTTCATTTGACTCAAGCTATTGATTGATACTTCCTGTGACCATTTTCCTCATCAAAAAGAGGAAGATAGCTGGGACTTAACTTCCCAATAGCTATCTATATATGAAGCCTATTTTGTGTATGGCTCTTTCTGTAATTGTTTGTGCATGACTGAGTTTAAATGGTTTGTAGACCTTGCTGATGGATTAAAAAACAAGAATGAACTGACAATTCTTTCTTAAGGGATTAGGTGACTTTGCACTGTGGTGAATTGCAAGTTTTGTTTCTTGTTTCGCTCGCTTAGGTGCTGTTTGGGGATTAATTTTATGGGCTATAAAGAGAAATTCCATAGATGATGCTCATGGCAGATGGTACCTTCTGGTAAAAATAATATTCTTGTCCAGAAATAATGGGCATGGGATAGGAGCTGTTGATGGTCTTTTGTATGTATTTCCAAAAGGAAGGCTGAAGAACCCAATGGAGGCAGAAAAAGCTCTAGGCCCTTTTGGCCTTAAAACTGTCCCACTTGCAGGTCCATGGAATTCTATAGAGAACCCCACCCTGCAGACTGCCATGGATCCTACCAGCCAAGCTATGGCTACCTCTCAGCAACCTGCACATTTTGTTTCACCAACTCATCTTATTGATAGTATTTCTCTCTTTGTGTTTGTTGACAGACCTATTAGGGGAAATGTACTATTAGAAATTTGTTTAATACAAGGGTTGATCATAATTTGAGTCAGTTATCTCAAACATATGTGCTATTGATTGTAAGGGAAAGTTGAAAACAACTTATAATCTTTTATCTTGCTGCCAGAAGAGATACGATTTTTAATATATATAACATAAATTTTATACCCTCTCTCAACCGTAACTCACACCCAACTGACTGCATCAAACAAGTTGAAACTTGTCACACACTGTTATGTTGCTAAAGTTTGATGTGCTGCTTTCTGTATTGAAGATCCCTGTATTTATGTTGGATGGCACTTGGCAGCAGCATTCACCGTATTTTGTGATCACAACAGAAAGGCTCACACATTGCTTCTGGTGTTCGGCAATTTCTGTCAAATAAAAACATTACGGTGTGTCCTCATCCACCTTATTCACCCAATCTGGCACTGTGGGACTTCTGGCTCTTCCCCAAAGTCAAAATGACCTTGAAAGGTAAATGTTTTGAATTGATTCAGGACATCCAGACAGCCATGACAGCGCAACTAGACACTCATGAAAGAGGACTTTCAGAACTGCTTCACAAAGTGGCAAGAACATGGGATAAGTGTATTTGAAGCAAGGGGGAGTATTTTGAGAGGGATTAATGGCAATGTGTCTCTTACTGTAACAAGTTGTTTTTTATTTAAACACTCGCAGTATTTTCTGATCACACTTCATACACACGCTCCAGAGTCCGGCTACTTGCTGTGACTGCTGATGCAAGTTACAAGATCTTTCAAAGCCCTTGCAAAATGGAGATGATAATATATGTGCCTGATACGCTTATGGAATTTGTGGTGAGATGTTTGAATGAAATGATCCATGTGAGTTGCTAAACGCAGTACATAGTAAGTTTTTTAGAAATGTTGGTTACTATTACATGTTCTGATGTCTTGCCAAACACTATCAATAAGCTCGTTTTCCAATTTTGTAAAATAAGGAACAGGTACTTTAAGAAGTTAAGTAAAATTTACAAGGTTATATTTAATGATCTCAGGCTTCCTCATTCCAAATAATATATCTTAACTATAATTCTATCCTTAATTCTTCACATAGTTTTTAGATATTGTTTCCTACAACTTCATCAGGAAACAGAATCAGAGGGATTTTACAGGATGTTTAAAAAGACCCCTAAGTTACTAAGTCATAAAGCTGGAATTTGAACATTGTTCTGCTCAGATCCAGAAGCTCCTTGTCTAGCACCCTGCTTCTCTGAATATGATGGTGTTTGGGGAAAGGGCTTATGTATATAAGCAATGTGTTTGCATTAGTTTTTGTGTTGTTGTTATCTAAATTTACTAAATTTCAGTGATAGTTGAAAGAAACATACTTTAAGCAAATATATTAATGAGATATTATGACACAATTACCAGACTGGGTACAAACTAAAAAGAGTGACAATACCAGATGTTGGTGAGGATGTAGAGTAACCAGCACTTTCACACGTTGTTGATGGGAATGGAAATGGTACAACTGGTTTCAACATAGGTCTGACAATTTCCTTTGAAACTAAACATGTACCTACACTATGATGTGGTAAGTACCCTCAGATATTTTCCCAGGAGAAATAAAAACTTATGTCAGCGAAAAGACTTCACCAAAATATTCATAGCAGCTTTATTTGTAACAGCCAAAAATGGAAAAAAGCATAGATGTCCATGAAGACTCTAGATAAGCAAATTGAAGAATAGCTGTGCAATGGAATAGTACTTGGCAATAAAAAGGAACAACCCACCGTTGTGTGACAGTGTGTATGAATCTCAGAAACATTATGCTAAATGAAAGAAGCTTTAAGCAAAAGAGTGTATATACTAATATACTATTAGATTATACTATGATGTCCCCAAACACAGTGACCTGCTTCTCAGGGGTGTTAATAGAAGCATGCAAGTGTTTAAGGAAACATCTGTAAATCACGTAGCTCTCAGGGGACTATGGAGGTTCTTTGAAATGCACTACCATTGGTTAATCTAGGGAGTTTTGTGAAAGAATAACTGGCTTATTTATGTCTGCTCTGTGGGCAGTTTTCCTTGCAACTTGAGGTATCCAATTAGAAAAGCTAATAAGAAATTAGTCTCTGGTATTAGCTGAAGGGGTGAGTGACACCACCTCAGTCCTGAAAAGCATTCAGGCCAGCTTGAACTCACTGGTATGTGTTGTTTTGGATGATAAAATTGCCCTTGACCTCCTCCTTGTGGGCCAAGATACAGTCTGATTAAACGCTAATACATCTGGTTGTACATGAACTAATGCCTTGGGGCAAACGAAAGGTCAACAGATATTTAAAGAAAAAGCTACCCAGCTTTCCAAAATAAACTCTGCTAGTTTGTCAGATTTCTTTAGCTGACTGAGTCTGGGTCCCTAAGGGGACCATGGTCAAGATCAATACTGCATGAAGTTCTGTTGATAGTAGCCTTAATTAAATGCTATATTAGACAAATTGAATGGATTTGGTCCCAACCACTAATTAGTGACTGACAGTGGTGTACTAATGGGACAATTCATCAGAAGCCAATGTGTTGTAGACAAGAGTGGAGATTATTGTAAAACAATTCTCCGTGTGTTGGTTTTATTTTAGCTTGTATTAGGCATGAAACACCAAATTCCTTTATTGTAGATCGGGGTTGGCAAACTTTTGAGATGGAAGAGACGCCAGGGGTCAGCAAACTGCAGATCATGAGCCACATGTGGCTTTTTGGGTACATACATGTGGCCCTGCAGTAAAATTGAAAATGAAAATAAAACTGTCACAGTTTCATTTATAATTTTTTAAAAAAAGATTTTATTGGAGAATTGGGGGAAGGAACAGCATTGGGGAATCGGAAGGGGAACAGACAAGCTGCTATCCTTTTTTTCTTCAGTCTAGTTGTGGAGGACATTGCATCACTGGCCCATGTTAGTATTGTGATCATTGCGCTCTTCCCAGTGGCACACAGCTGACACAGATCGGTTGCCCGCCATTGGATGATCACTCACTCTGGCTACCAGCCACTCACAGTAGCTCATGGTAGCCCACTGCAGCGTACACCATCACCGGCCACTCATGACAGCCCAGCTCCAGGTCTAACTGTTGTTCACGATCTTAGCTGTAGAGCATGCAGTGTCACTGGCCCATGTGGGATCCAAACTGGTGGCCTTGCTGCTCAGAGCTCATGCTCCCAAGCCAACTCTCAACCAACGAGCCACTTGGTCAGTTCTCATTTATAAAAATTTTAAAGAATATTATTCACATAATGGTGATTATGTAAAAATATATTTATGGTTCTCAAATATTTTTTAAGTGGTTGTAAGGGACAGGATTGGCTTTTCCAGAGATCAGTAAACTTTTAGACAGAACATACCCAAAGACCCCCATGTGGCTCATGAGCAGCAGTTTGCTGACCCCTGTTCTAAATCATCTTTTCAAGGATGTAACCCCAGCACCCTTACTGTGCATTATAAAAGATTCAGGTAACCAGGAGAAATTTTGATGCTAGTTGGGGCAGAACTCAGGCTGGTTGATTGGTGAAAAAATCTTCTTACCTGAAGCAGGTTCAGCAATAACAGGGCACTGTTCAGGTAGCTGGCTTTGAATCTATTTTCCTATTTTATTTTTCTCCCTTTATAAGTTTTGCATGGGAGGACTATGTATTGTCCATGGACCATATGAGTTGGTCAACATGTTTGCTACTAATTCCCATAGACTTCCTTCCTATTTTCTTTTTCCTTTTTTTTTTTTGAGAAGCGTGTGTGCTCTTGCGCCCATGCACGCACGCACGCGCGCGCGCACACACACACACGCAATTTTTTTTTTTTTTTTTAGCTGAGCCATCCTGCCACCTGTTGACAGCTCAGCGACTGCTCAGCTCTTGGGCTGGGTATCCAACCAGCAACCCTGTTGCTCAGAGCTCTCACTCTTGAGTGAGCTCTTAACCAACTGAGCCACTCGGCCGGTCCCCCTTCCTTCCTATTTTCATTTCCTCACCTTTCTTTTTCCAGAAACTCATGTGTTAGCAATCCATCCTCATTGTCAAAACTAACAAGAATATAAAGGGTTTGAGAGTTGACCTTACTTGCAAGTGAATACGTTAACATGGCAGAATTTCATGGCTGCTGGTAGGAGGCATGAAACCACTGAGTCAAAAACAAGGACTGTTTATTACTCACAGTAATGACAGTAGCCACAATATCAACATTTTCCCAATTTCCCATAGTGAAGAGAGACAGATGCTACCTGAACATACAGTAGGTTGCATTATAGGAGAGAATCCCCAAGCTTAAGGTGACTGATTTTATAACGGGCAGTTCACAGGCTTGTCCTCTGCTCCAGAGAGAGACATATCTCTGTCTTCCAAGGCTGTTCATAATATAAAAATCCTCAAAAAGATAGTGCAGAATAAACAGTAATTAGTGGATAGCTCACAATGTATAAAGAACTGTGACAGACCCATGGAGAATTGTCTCCCAACAGTAATCATCTAACACATAGCTTCACAGTTCCAGGACCTGCTTACACCAGTGAGCTTTGCCTCCATTTTGTTCTGCCTCTCCCTTCTCACTACCCTCCACTTGACTTTGTCCTCATCTAGAATGACTCTTGCTGTAAAATTTGAAAACCCTGAAATGTCAAGCTCTGACCAAAACCTCCTCACTTCTCTTTCTTCCTCACTGAGAATAAAGATTCTGAATTTTTTTCCGGCTTTGCCTACCTTCAGCTGCCTAGTTTCTTCTTTCTTCCTGGATTCACTCGCTTCCCTTCTCGGGCTAAGACCCAACTACCCTCTCACCAGTGTCCTCAATGCCTTTGTTTCTATTCCTTCTGTTACAATTGTTTTGATACTTTACAACTCTGGATTATCTACCACTTGCTTTCTCATTTCTGATGCCAAGCTTTCAAACAAATAAGACTGAATGACCTTGCTGATGAAAGCATTAAAAATGATGCTTTCCAA
This sequence comes from Aselliscus stoliczkanus, assembly GCA_033961575.1. Classification (NCBI taxonomy): domain Eukaryota; kingdom Metazoa; phylum Chordata; class Mammalia; order Chiroptera; family Hipposideridae; genus Aselliscus; species Aselliscus stoliczkanus. Next base: position 71,678,009 of record CM066732.1, on the reverse strand, counting down.
TTTCCACAGCTTCAGTCCATCTCCCTAGTTCAGACTTCTTGTAAAATATTTTGGAGAGATGGTAAGCATCACAGCAATGAAAAGTGGAATAGGCTGGCCTCACATAATGGGCACAATAAAATGTTTATTATAATGCGGGCAGTAAATATAAGAGGAACTTTTCTGTCTTACATCTACCTGGGTAATGGACCAAAAGTATTTTAAGTTTACTAAAGTGAAAACAATCCTTTCTTAAAGGTAGATTAAAATATGGCCCCAAATAACATACTTGATAGATCTATACTCTGGTTATCTATACTGAATTTCAGTCCAAGTTCAGTGAAGTAATTTTGCAAGGTCACTTCCAAATTTTCCTGTTTTTCATCTTGTTATTTTCCATTAGATGGCTAAACACATTGCTGAGTATCAAAAGCTATTGCCATTAAGGTGAGTGAAGAAAATATGACAGTGAATACTCTGAAGATAGTTTTAGTTTATGAGGCATTTCAAGTAGTGCCTCTCCAACAATTCAATCCTTCAGTTTTTAGTGGGGTGAACCATCATGGAATTTAGGAAACTGAAACACTTTTGTTTCAAAGAGAGAAAGTGTCAAGTTTTATGGCAGTTGGTGAAAATGTGGAGTATAATGGGTTTTAGGAGGAAAACCTGAAATTGTACAATGTATAAGAATTTTGACATTCTTTAAGATGTCTCTCCCCCCGACAGTTCTTACTCAAAATCAAATTTTTGCTGACCCCATCTAGTAGGTTTCTGATATTTACATTCAGGATAATTATTCAGCAAAAACAATCAAAAGGTAATAAAGTAGACACTGTGCCAGACAGGCAAAAAAGGAGAAGGAAGTCATTGGCCAGAAGGAACGTAAGAAGAACCACATGATTAATACATAAGAATGGAACTAAAAAGTGGGTTGTGTTAGGGAGGTTTTGTTAGTAAATTTTCTTGAAATTTAGAAAGGATTTATTTTTTTCTTCTATAGAAACAATGTTAAAAATGGTAGATTTCTAGTCTTGGAAACAGAAACCTATTTAACTTATGAATCTGAACCATAGGAACTACAATACTATCAATACAACAAGAAACCTTAAAATAATTGTGGGTGTTGCTCCCACAGTGGGGAGAGTTTTAGACTTGATTGCTCTTCCTGGCTCCTCTCTTAATTTAGATAAGCCAATTAATCTCTGTAGGTATTCTTGTAATACAGAAGGTGGATTTGATCACCTTTAAATTCACTTCCAGCTCTAAAATTCTTTTGTATTCCTATCCCTATTACCCATTTTCCCCTTTTTGGAAACATGAAAACCTTACAGAATTCTTCAGAAGCAATTCTTTTGTCTTCATACTGGCAATAGGAAAAAAAAAAAAGTTAAAGTCAGTCTTGCTCTCTCTCATCAGAATAGATTATAGGTTCTCATTTTATGGGCTATTATGTATGTGGGTGGTATTCACCTTCTTGAAACTTCTGAAATAATGCCCATGCCATGTTTAGGCTCTAACAGTTTTCTTTGATAGAGATAAAAGAAGATTGCAGGAAGCCGTGATCATCTCAGTGACAGTCTCTAGGGTTTTCCTGCAGGAACTTATTTCCGAAAAGCTCAATGATTTAATGATTTAACATTAACTCACTGATGATCAAATGGGCCTGGCTGAGAAGTGGGAAGGGCTGGTATTTTACCATTATGTGTTCTTATAGACAGGTACAGAGGAGCTACTGAAGGGAAATGGAGTGAATTTAATGCCTACAAGACATCTCAGGTTTTCACCCCCTCCACTGTGGGGAGAGGACACCTAGTACATGCTCCCACATAACACTTAGCGCGTGGCATTGCTCTGTCTTAATGGGGCTTTCTGCCCCACAAAGCTGTGAGCTTTACAAGGATGCTTCCTAGCACAGAAGGAGCCCTGCAGTCTTGTTTCCTGAATTAACATGCAACTTAACTCTGTGCAGCCCAGGGTCGTTATTGAACCCTGGCCATATTTGCAGACTCAGTTTTGCCAAATTCTTCATACACATATTTACCAGGGAGAGACCCCTGAGACTCCTGTCAAACCCCTCAATTTCAGAGCATAGGAATATGTGCACAAGTAATCGACTTTCTTTAGAATCGTATTGCTGTTTATCTTGTGTTACACCTTAATTATCTCTTCAAATTTGATTAAATAAAGTTTCTCTCTTACTAGATGCCTATTTTCCCCAAAGTCACACAATTTTATTGCTTTATGAGATTGACTACAGGGAAGAAAAAAATGTCAGGTCGAGATGCAGATTACACACATCAGGTTTTTAAGTTCCTGGGATGATGATGATGTTATTGGATAACGATTGCTGCTTCTTTCTTTGTGCCAGGCACCTTTGTAAGTGTTTTACACATATTTTAACTCATCTACTTCTCAAAATTAACCTATGTGGTAGGTTATCATCCTCATTTTCCGTATGAACAAACTGAGGAACAGATTTAACTTGGCACGAAGTCACCAACTAGTTAGAGGAAATAGTCCTCAAAGTTGCATACTCTTGGTTTAGGGTCTTTTAACTGTGTTTAACTGCCTCTTGGACATCAATGTTTTTTCTCTTTAAATGGTTTGGAAGAAAAGCAATTAACATTTTTAACAAAGATATAGGGATTTTTGGTAATAGCTGAATCCTTTGATAGGATCCCCTAATATTATAAGTAGGCCAAAGTTTAGTTGTAGATGATCATTTCTAAAGAGTTACTACCAGTGACGTGTTGTAGATTTTTAGCTTTTCAAATTTTAATATATGTAACTTTTTGTTTGATTATTTGCAGGCATACTCATAGGTTTCTGATATAATTATTTGTCACTTGGTTGAGGCAAGAATTTGAATCCTATGCAATTTGATGTGTGTAGGGAGGAGTCAACTGCATAGTAAATATTTACTATCTGAAAGAGCTCAACACCCCCTGTTCTAGGGGGTAGAACATGTAACTCAGGTTATCCCAATCAGCCATTTCTAGTCTCCTCATTAGAGGTATTGGTTCAGAGATGGTCACTGCAGTCCCTACACAGGGGGCTTCACAGATAGACATTTAAACTCCTTTCCACAGGTTACCCCTGACATGGGTCTACTCAGATGGTTACAGGAGAGGAAACACAGCTGGCCTGTGGCATTACACAGTATTTACCTGCAAGAGTCCTTGCAGCAATCCAGCATAGTCACATAGCTCAAGTGTAAGAAAACAACATCCATATTACTCAGGTAAAGAAAACGTGTCCTTTAAGAGCCAGTATCTTTTGTAACAAATCCATAGACTTAGTTTCCAGAGCCTCTGCAAGGGAAACACCAGTTCTAAGAGTCACTGAACTCAGGGGAGCTCAAAGCATAGCCACGTCATCAAATTTTTAGTTGGTTTATAGTTCCTTCAAATCCTGGTGCTGTTTACTGATCAAATTTTTATTGTAAGAAATGTTGTCTAGCAATATAGTTGACCTTTAACTCTTAACAGATTTCTAGGGGAAGAGAGCTAGAGGGTTGACCAACGGTCAGATTCTCATTCAGCAGGGAGAATGGCTTTGCTAATCCTTTATTCCTAGACACTAAATTCTGGGATTTAAAAACAAATTGTCAAGGAAGCAGGCTCAAACTTTACCTCTAGACTTTGACTTGAAAGGATATACGAGGTCTGACAATTAAGTTTGAGAACTTGTTGCAACAATGTTGCTAAACTTTTCTTGATGTCAGAGGGATTATTCATTATGACTTTATACCAACTGGACAACCAGTTAACCAAGTTTACTGTTTGGAAGTGCTGAAAAGGCTGTGTGAAAAAGTTAGATGACCTGAACTTTTTCCCAACAATTCATGGCTCTTGAATCATGACAATACACCAGGTCACATGGCACTGTCTGTGAGGAGTTTTCAGCCAGGAAACAAATAACTATATTGGAACACCCTCCCTACTCACCTGATCTGGCTCCCAATGACTTCTTTCTTTACCCGAAGATAAAGGAAATATTGAAAGGAAGACATTTTGATGACATTCAGGACATCAAGGGTAATACAACAGTTCTGATGGCCATTCCAGAAAAAGAGTTTCAAAATTGCTTCAAAGGGTGGACTAGGCACTGGCATTGGTGCATAGCTTCCCAAGAGGAGTACTTTGAAGGTGACTGTAGTGATATTCAGCAAAAAAATAGCACTTTTTCTACGATGAGTTCACGAACTTAATTGTCCAACCTCATATGACAGGGAACTTCTGTAGCCACATTACTGCCACCTGAGAAGAGGCTGTCTGAGAATGGATCTAATCCAGAAAAAAAAGTTGGCAAGTGAGGACAAAATCCTGGTCATGGCGACTTTTTTTTTTTCTTTATGGCGACTTTAATAAGCCAAGACTGAGACCTATTCTACTCCAGGCTTTCTCAGTAATTTAAGTCAACAATTTCACTTTGGCTTAAGCCAGTGTTTGTTGGACAAATGGAATTGAATGAATATTTGCTAAATGATTGCTAAATGAATAAAACTACATTGCTGACCATTTTGTTTATTTCTTTTTAATTGGCAAAATGAAGACAGATTTTTTTTTTAATAAATGACATCTGTAAAATCATTGATGCTTAATGAGTGGCTATATATAATTCTGTTTTATTTATTCATATGCTCAGATTTAGCACTAAAACTTTAATGAAATTACGTTGAATAAAAATCCTAAGAGCTAGGAAGTCTCAGATGAATGATGGCATTAGGGCTGGGTACCACTTGACTGATTAGGTTGATTCACTCATTGCTTTATTTAACAATTAGTTACTGAATATTATGTGTAGAAGACAAAAGCTGCTTGATTTTTAGGAAGTAGAAATGACCAGGTTAAAACTAATTTGACAGGACACTCATTTAAGAAGCAGGAGACCCAGTGCTAAGTCTTGACTTTGTAAATGGTTAAATAAGGGCAGAGCTGTGTGCTCTTGAACCCCTCCCAGGTTGCTGAGCAGGAGGCAAAGCTGCTGCTGTCAGGACTGCCAACTCCAAAGGTGATTACACACCATACCTCTGTGCATTGCTCCTCCAGCTATTCTATTGTGTGGTGACTCTGCCCAGCATAGTCCCTGCTCACTCATGGTATCTACTAATTAGTATAAATGTTATTTTGAACAAGCAGAAATCATGAGATAGAATTTGAAAACTGTAACAGAATAGGGCTGCTATAACAGAATATCATAGACTGGGTGGATTATAGGCAACAGACATTTATGGTCCTGAAGGCTGGGAAGTCCAAGACCAAGGTGCCAGCAGATGTGGTGTCTGGTGAGAGCTGGCTTCCTGTTTCACAGGTGGCTGTCTTTTCACTGCGTCCTCACATGGTGGAAGAGGCAAAGTACCTCTCTGGGGTCTCTTTTCTAAGGTCACTCATCAATTCATGAGGCCTCTACCCTCATGACCTAATCACCTCCCAAAGGTCTGACTTCCAAATGCCATCACATTTGGGATTAGTATTCAACATGTGAATTTGGGGGGGCAGAGAGCACAAATATTCAGTCTATAGCAACAGTTTTACTTTTGTCTTCCTTACTCCTTTAAAATTCATTCAGTGCAAATATTTCTTTTCCTGCAACTGTCCAAAATGTCAGGAAGATGCTCAACTTTCCTGGTCATTCATATGTAATACAAATTGCACTGGTCCAGAAATTAAGTTGCCTAATTCCATATGATTGTCAAAATTTCAAGTTTGATTTGAAGTAAAATCATCTGTCCCTGAGCTCAACCTTTCTGTGGGCTGGCTGCATATAGTTAGAAAGGGAATATATTGACTGTTTCTTCTCTCTTCCCATGCCTTATGTTTACTTTTCTCTCCATGCCTGCTAACCATGGTTTTTCACTGCTCTGGGATTACAGCGGGGTAGAGGGTGCAGTGGAGATGTAAAAAAAGGCAGAGAAACTTTTCTGTCACTGACACTACAAAGTCTTCCCTGGTGTTCTCTGAGCTTGGTGGGTGATTAAGTATGACTCTCCTTGCTGTAAGACCTAATTGTGGCTTCTTTAGAGATGCTCCACAGTCTTTGAAGACCTCTTATCTAGAGTTGCCTTGACAAGGGAAGGTGCCTCCTCATTGTATCTATCTTGTCTCTTACAGCTTCTCCTTCAGCCCCTGAGAATTCAGTCATTCACCTTCAGCTACTTTCTCCTGAGAACCCATCATGTCCCCTGCCCACCCTGTTAGTCAAAACATAAAATGACCCTATTTTAGTGTTCTCTTGCACATGGCTCCCAGAAAATCTTCTAAAATCTTTTGTTCTTCTAGGTGGGCGGGATAAATCACCAAACTGCTGTTTTACGTTTGCTCTGCCATCAAAGTTTCTGGCCTTAGATTTCTCAAGTGTGAGTCAGACAAAATTGAGTCTCTTTCTCACTCTAAAATAGCAGTTATTAGGTTCTTTTGAGGAGTCCTGTTGAAGCTTTTTCACTAAATTTAAGGCAAGGAAAGACATATATTTCCTCAATTTTTAGGAAGGTTGGGGTATACAGCATCCAAACAGTTTTCTGTTGTTTATTTAAAACTTTTTTTCATAGAGCTGTCTTCACTTTTGACCTTTTTTTAACCCTCAATGTAGGTAAGTGGGCTAAAAGCTGTCTCACTGGTATTCTAACACATTTTTATTAAAATCAACTTTAATGAGGTATGATTTGTATATGATATGTACCTATTTTAAGTGTACAGTTTAATGAATTTTGACAAATGGATCCAGTCATGTAACCTCCATCGTAATATATAGAACATTTTTGTCACCTTCCAAAAGTTCCCTCATACCCTGGTGAAGTTAATTCACCTCTGCTCCACCTCTGGACAACCAGTGATCTACCTTCTGTCACGATAGTTTATATTAGCCTTTTCTGGAATTTTCTATAGTTGGACTCATACCGTATATACTCTTTTATATCTCTTCTTGCGGAACATAGTATTTTTGAGATTCAACGGCATTAGTTTATTACTTTTTTTGTGGGGGGTGGGGCTGGGTGGTATTACACTGGATGATTATACCACAATTTGTTTATGCACTCCTGCTTATGGCCATGTGGGTTATTTCCAGGTTTTGTCTATTAAAAATAAAGTTGCTCGGGCCCTGTCTGATGAGGTAGAGCTGGTTTTCTCTATGGGATGCAGTCCAGTTTATCTTTACGCTTTTATTTTGTTTCAAAACTTTGCAGTTTTTACATAGTCACAAAAGATAAACTGTGACTTAATGTTCATTATTTAAATGGCTTATTTTGTTTCCTCATATGTTGTCGTGTTATTCCATTGCTGTCAAGCATTTTGAGTATATCTTTGTCATCTTTGGGACATGGTGGGTGAGGCCTTTATAACCTTGAGAAGAGTCCTAGGATGTGTACCTCTCTGTCTTAACATGGAGATTTTTATCCAGCTCTCCACGTTGAGATTTTTATCCAGCTCTCTACCAACTAGTTGATAAAGATGAACCACCAATACTCTTATGCATTCCAGATCATCTTCCCGGATGGCTCCAATCTGCTCTTGTGTCTGCCTGGCTGTAGACTCTGGGCTCTGGTTCTTGTTATTAATCCTGTTCACTGTTCTAGTTACTGGTATTGCTTGTCATGGGCTTAGATTCTTAGTTCTCTTCCAAAAATTTGGCTCAGAGCTTCCCTCCATATAGCCACCTAGGGTAGGTTACTGTCCATGGCTCGGCCCATGGTCTAAGTCCTAGTTGGTCACCAAAGGGATGCATGTTCAGGCGTAGGCACTTGAAATCCTATCAATATAAAAATGGGTGGAAATGGACATATTTAGCATAATGGACAGGAGACTAAATATAGATAAGATTGGAGAGAGAATAAGTTGATTTTTTTTCTTTTTTCCTTTGAGGGAGGGCTCTAAGTTTTGAAACTAGGGTCATTGGGTAAGGGATTTGGGCATCACAGTTTGTCTTGGTGGTCAGAGTCGGCTAGAAATTGAATGGGCTATGATTTCAAAGTCATGAACTGATGTCATTGCTGGTGTTTTAAGGTTAGACACTTGGTAAGCATTAGTAGGATGGTTGGATTAAATAATCTTCAATTTCTATTCCTGAGATTTTATAAATCTATTAAACATATATATTTTGAGAGTCTTCTTATAGGAAACTGATCAGGCATATTACTAGGTCATATAATATCCCCAATTCCTCAATTCCTAGGAAGGAAATGGTAGAACACTTGTAGAATTTGTTTGGAGAACAAAAAGGTGAAGAGTTTAGGATATGAGATGAGAAAGTTACAAAACAAGCAAATAAACCTTATGATTAAAAGTGTCTATGAGTAGATGACTTCTCACCTTAGAGTGATGAGGTGGGCAGGTCAAAAAAAAAAATACGCAAATAAACATACAAACTTTAGAAGAAAAATGTTTCCATGAGTAAATGTCTCACCCTAGAGCTGTGGGACAGGTAGGTACCTGAGGTATTATTAATACAATCCCTGGCTTTCCTTAAAAGAGATCAGATTGGTGTCACTTTCTTATAATTTTTTATTTTATTTTCATAAACCACATTCACCCTTTTCATTAAAATGCAGAGTGCATTTCCTATTATGAATTGCCCCATAAAATTTTGATAGCAACAATGAAAAGAAATTCCACGTTATTACGAAAAGCTCCAAGCTAATAAGATTCTAGGCAAACGCTATGCTAACTTTGACTTGGTAATCAAGACACAGTCACTGAATTGCTTAAGTAGATGAAAAACAGCTTGTTTTCTTTGCTTTTCTTGTGGTATTCCCAAATTAATTTTTCGGAAGCTTCGTTGACTGATTTTACAGTATTATAGTTACTTGACACAGACTTGGTATACACATACATATTTAACAGCACACTGCAGTTTAGCAACATGCTTTTAAAAATCACTTTCCAGGATGTTGTCCTAGATTTGTTTTTTAAAAATCAATATATTTTCATGATTATCAGTGATGTCTATTTTCTTTTTTTTGTTTTTTTGTGATGTCTGTTTTCTAGTTAAGCAGGTTGTGCATTCTATTCTAAATGCTGCTTTATGTTTAACGTCTTTTTTTCTCTCCTCTGGTTTTAAAGGACACTTTCATCCTAATCAGCTGAATTTGGAATTTCATAGTTTGTATGTACCTTGCCATAATTTTGTAGACATGGCTAATTAATAAAATTAGCGGTTGGGCTTCCTCATTCTGATATTTTACAAGAGGGTGCATTTCATGAGCACATTATCCTCAAGCATGGCACATAAAGACCCCTGCCAAATTATGCATTAGAGAATGAAGTGATAGCTAACAGATTAGCCTTTGGACCATAGCGTCAGGTTATGTCCTGATCATTCTATCATCATGCTATGCGTCATCAGTGGTGGAAAGACATGGGGCAAGGTACATTGTGATAGTGAGATTTTTTTCAGGAGGGAAAGGTAGACATTCATTCTCTTGAACACTGAAGATAGCCTGGAAGATAGGATGAGAGCTGTTTTTGGACCTTCACCCAAGGTGATATTTTGGTTAGAATAGCAACAGTGACACTATGGTAATTCCCTCACCCCCTAACCATATTAATCTCAGATGATTATAATGAAAATCTGGTTAATGTGCATGTCAGCTTGAAAAATATATTAAACGATAAAAGCTAGTCATAAACAGAGATAGAAGCTTCTACTGGTTTAAGTTGTTTTTGGTGGTAATCCTACATATTTTTCCCATAAGTGCCCCTAGTGATTAAATAATAACCTTCCCTGAACAGGCGTAGATCAGTATGGTGTTAAGATTTCATGTGGGCAGGGTTTTTGTCTCATTTGTGTTTCCAGTCCCTAGGGAGGGCAGGAAGGGTGGGGGGAAGGAGAGAGAGAGAGAGAGACAGAGAGAGACAGAGAGAGAGAGAGAGAGAGAGAGAGAGAGAGAGAGAGCGCACTTGCATGCACAGGCTTTGAAATAACTCCCAGGTGGTGACTAGAGAACTACTACTGTCATGGCTGTAGATAGGAATATAGAAGAAAGCCCAAATTCTTACCAAAGGTGGAGCTCATGTTTCTGTGTGGCTGGAGGTCTACGTGGATGGAGATGACCCTGGGGTTAGATGAAATTACTCAGTGGATACAAATGTTAATCAGGGACCTAACTTAGAGTATATTTTCATTTATCATCATTTTGGTTATCTTTGAATTTTACTAGGGCTTGGAATTTTATATTTGATATTTTGTTATTCCTAATGTCCAGCACATATCTCTTGAATAGAGCTTAATATAGCCAAGTATATCTTTCTTAAATTCCTAGATAATACTTCCATTTAGTAGGAAAATGCTTTAATGAATTTTTGTTTTAGAGATGAAGGATTGGGTTGTTTCAGGTGTGTATAGTAGAAGCATGCAAAACAAAATTTAAAAAAAGAGAAAAAGAAAGTTATGTGTGTTGAAAAAGCATTTTCTCCTAATTAGCAGATTGATAAATATACGTAGATATTCTGTAGTTGAAAAGATAGAATTCGGGTTCTTTTCATTGTTTAGTTAAAGAGTCCATATTTTAAAAGGAATTAATCTCCCAATTTCTTACTCTCTAATACCTTCTGAAGCCCTTATTCTTTGATGAACAAAATACCTTTTGAATCTTTTCACTGAATAGTAATCCTTCTTGAAATTGGAATTTATTTTTTGTTAAGAGTCATTTAACTGGAATCCCTAACAAGTCATAATTTTAATGGGTTTTAAATATAGCAAAAATATTTCTCTGAGACACATATTACATTTCACATGATGAAACATTATTTCAGAAATACCTTCCTGAACTTAAATTAGATATTTTTAATTATCCTTTATGTGAGCTAGGATTTGTGTCTAATTTATCTGAGGCTGACTACAGAATAATTGGGAATAAAGGCCCTTTTCGTTGACAGGTTGTCTAAGAAGTTTTGTCAATGAAAAGAATGCTAATATGAAGAACATTTCCCCAGAATCTATTCCTTCATATGCATAAAGGTCTGTGATTTAATAGTAATAAATGGTAGAAAGAAACTGATAGGCACAATAGTTTATCTTGTCTAACAATAGAACCTATATAAAAGGTTTTTGCTGTAACAAAGGCCTGTTCTTTGGGAAACATTTTCAGCAATATGAGGTTAGTTGGAGAACGAAGGACCTAATATATAAAAAATATCATGGCCTAGCTAATGATCAAAAATACAATATGGGGCCGGCCGAGTGGCTCAGTTTGTTAAGAGCTCGCTCAAGAGTGCAAGCTGAGCTCTGAACAACAGCAGTTCAATGCCCAGCCCGAGCTGAGCTGCCAACAGGTGGCAGGATGGCTCAGCTAAAAAAAAAAAAAAAAAAAAAAAATGCAATACGTGCCTAGAGTGGCTCAGATACTTACGTACTAAAATCACATTCATGCCTGTAGCCAAAGTGATATTTCAACTTGCGTTATTATCAGCTGTGAGGCAATCTTCATACCTTCTCATCCATGCTCTTCTCTTTTCAACTTTCTACCATATTTAGAACTCATTCTGCATTGCATTGGATGAAAGGGCATGAAACCATAGGGCTCAGAGGATGCTACCACAAACCCCGAGAGATCTCAACATGTTTTTCCATAGTAGAGTAAAGGTCATATACAGTGCTTAGATATACTTGGTGCAAAATAATTCTAACTTCTTTCTGGTGTGAGATGAGAATCCCTGAGTATTTTCGCACACTTGGCTTGGAGCTAACTACAGGAGGGAAAGAATAGGAGAGTGGCCCTGAAAGCTGATTCACAGGGAATGCTTTAAAGAATGCCTTTGGCTCTTGCAGCTAATGGGTCTCAAGGGAGAAGATAAACAAAGTTTTCAAGAGAGGCAGCAGTTTTTGTTATTTAGTGTTGATGGAGCATGGGAAAGTTCTAATTTACATATTGAATACCAAGTACTAAAGGAATGAAAGAAATGCAGCACAACAGACAAAGAAAAGACACGTCCTTCTGGCATGAGTTTGACCTTTAGCTTTGTAATCATGGAAAAGTACAAACTCTGGGCCTCAACTTCCTCCGATGCTAAATGACTGCTGGTCTGTATCAGTGGCTTTAATGTCCTAGGGCTGTTTTGGAAATCTGTGGGGATGTTTTTAATTGTCAAAATGATTGGGGGAACTCAAATCACATTTATTGGGTGGAAATCAGAAATGTCTCATGTCTTGAAATGGGAAAAAGGGGGCTGCACCCAAAACATGGCCCTACATTCAGAATGACTTTTGAATGTCCCACTGAACACTGATTTTTCTGAGTCTAGAAACTAATCATTTTACATGTATAACAAAGTGTTTTCTGTATGGCTTTAAGAAATACAGGTACCAAATTGAACAAAAGTTATAGTTTACAAAATCTGTATGGAGACGAACATAGTGGGAGAAAATTTTAATTCGCTTTCTTTGGGGTTTTTCAAAGAGGTGTTCACCACCCATGAAATGATGTCCCAACAGCATGTTCCTCATAGAATTTGAGTTGTAGCAGAGGCAGTTACAGTGGTTTCTGCAGAGCTTTTGGGTCTGACTACTTCGTTATGTTTCCTGGTGTAGTTGTACCCAGGCATCTATACTTTGGAATACATTAGAATATGTTTTGGAATATACTTTGGAATACAAATTAATGTATTTCCCTTTTACTACAGTATGGAATTATACCCACATGTTTGGAATGATGTGCATGTTGGTTATATTATCTTTGAATATCAATTTCAGGATGATAAAAGGGCTATTAAATATTTGATATATAAAGAGGTATTGTATCTAATGGGATTAAGAAACACTAGATTAGGTGAGCTTCAAAACTGCTTCTGTTGTTTTTATCAAGCTGTATCCCTAAATAACCTGACCAGAACACATTGCCTATCTAAATTTATTTGTCCTCTTTTAGTAGGAAAAGACAACTTCATGGAAAGGAGAAAAAGGATGTGGTGAGGAAGCAGTCTGCAAAAGTCTCATGTCTCCTTTTCTTACATTTCATGAATCTTGAAATGACTGTGATATGCCTGCTACTTGTTACTAATTAGAGTTTAAGATAATCTATGTGTTTTGAATATAAGATTATTGAATATATAGCTCAGAGAACAAATACTTCTCAAATTTTACATTTCTTGATCATCTATCATCTCATTTACACACACCAGTTTACAGCCTCTAGATGTACTGCTTCTAATCTATAAAATTGTCACTACAAGACTTAATACAATTAATTATTGGAATAATTCAATGGAACTTAAAATGTTCATGGAAAATATTTTAATACAAATTATTTTTTGGAATTATAAAATAAATATCACATTAGAGATAGTTTCTTTTAGAGAAGATGATACTATTTTCATGCTTCATGTTTGTGTTTAAACATCATTTACTAGTAAGGAGAGATCTTTTTTTCTTTAAGAATCCTATCTGAATTAAGGCCTTCATGGCACTATATTTAAAACATTTTTATTTTGAATTAATTCCAGACTTACTGAAGAGTTGCACAGATAGAACAGGTTTTTCACTTACCCATTCACCAAGATTCTCCTAATATTAAAATTTTCTGGTACATGGCACATTAACCATGGTACTTTAATTTAAAAAATTTAATATTGCTATGCTATCTACTAAACTATAGACTATGCCAGTTTTTCACCAGTTTTTCCACTAATGTCTTTATTCTGTTCCAGTACTCAATCTAGGATCCCATATTGCATTTAGTTGTCATAGCTCTTTAGTTGTCTTTGATCTGTGACAGTCCCTGGCTTTCCTATTTCACGACCTTGACACTTTAGAAGTGTACTGGTCAGGTGCTTTGTAGAATACACCTCAATTGGATTTCTTTGTTTTCTCATAATTAGATTGAGGTTACGGATATTGGGGAAGAATGACACAGAAGCGAGATGACACATAAGTGAAATGCCCTTCCTTCTCAGTGATTCATATCAGAGGATACGTGATATCCATGTCTTATTAATGGGGAGTTGATCTTGATCACTTGATCACGGTGGTATCTGCTGCATTCCTCCACTGTAAAATTAGTGTGTTTTACTTTTTAATTAATAAGTATTTGGGGTGAGATGCTTTAAGGCTATGGAAATATGATTCTCCTTAATCTTTCACCAACTAATTTTAGCATTCTTCAATGGATCTTGCCTGCAGCAATTTTTACTGTGGTGTTGTAGTGGTGATTTTTTTTTTAATTTTATTTTATTTTTAATTAGTTTCAGGTGTACAACACAGTGCAATAGTTATACATTTTACCCCTCAGTGACAACCCCCCACCCCCAATACACCACCCCACTCCCCCCCATATCATATATATGTTACTCTTCCTCTGACTCTCTTCCACAGTATAATCCACATCCCGTGACTATCTATATATATTCAATTACAGTAGGTATACAACCTCCGCTTTAGTAATACAGTGCAGTGATCAAACCTCTACTCCATCCATGAAATGGTCTCCCTAACAAGACCTATGATCATCTGACATTCCACAAAATATTTACAACATTATTAATTATATCCCCCAAACTGTTTTTCCTATCAGTGGCAATATTGTAGTTGCCTATTTTTGCTTTCTAATCCTTTCCCCTTCTCCCTCATCCCCATTCCCCTCCCAATTAGCAACCCTGATTTTCCCTCTATATCTATGAGACAGTTTCTGTTTACTTTGCTCATTCATACAGTTTTTCAGATTCCACATATGAGTGAGATCATATGGTATTTGTCCTTCTCTGACTGACTTAATTCACTCAACATAATAGTCTCTAGGTCCATCCATATCATTGCAAATGGCACGATTTCATTCTTCCTTATAGCGGAGTAATACTCCATTGTATAAATATACCACAGTTTCTTAATCCAGTCATCTACTGATGGGCATTTTGGTTGTTTCCAAGTCTTAGCTATTGTAAATTGTGCTGCTATGAACATAGGGGTGCATAACTTTTTTTGAATAAGTGTCTTGGTTTTTTCAAGATAAATACCTAGGAGTGGAATTGCTGGGTCAAACGGTAGCTCTATTTCCAGTTCTTTGAGATACCTCCATACTGACTTCCATAGTGGCTGCACCAATCTGCAGTCCCACCAACAGTGCAGCAGGGTCCCCTTTTCCCCACAGCCCCGCCAGCACTTGTTGTTTGTTGATTTGTTGATGATAGCCATTCTGACTGGGGTGAGGTGGTATCTCATGGTGGTTTTTATTTGTATTTCCCTAATGACCAGTGAGGTTGAACTTTTTTTCATATGCCTGTTGGCCATCTGTATGTCCTCTTTAGAGAAATGTCTCTTCATATCTTCTGCCCATTTTTTAATTGGGTTTTTTTTTTTTGGTGTTGAGTTTCATGAGTGTTTTATAAATTTTGGATATTAACCCCTTATCAGATATATCGTTGGCAAATATATTCTCCCATTCAGTAGGCTTCCGTTTTGTTTTATTAATGGTTTCCTTTGTTGTGAAAAAACTTTTAAGTCTGATATAATCCCATATGTTCATTTTTTCTTTTACTTCCCATGCCCATAGGGATGTATCAGTAAAAATATTGCTCCGGGTAATGTCTGCAAATGTACTCCCTATATTTTCTTTTAGGATTTTTATGGTTTCAGGTCTTACATTTAAGTCTTTAATCCATTTTGAATTTGTTCTTGTATAAGGCATAAGGAGATGATCCAGTGTCATTTTTTTGCATGTGTCAGTCCAATTTTCCCAGCCCAGCACCATTTATTGAATAGACTATCTTTACTCCAGTGTATATTCTTGCTTCTCTTGTCATAGATTAACTGACCGTAAATGCCTGGATTTATTTCTGGGCTCTCTGTTCTGTTCCTCTGATCGATGTGCCTGTTTTTATGCCAATACCAAACTGTCTTGATTACTGTGGCCTTGTAGTAGGTTTTGATGTCTGGTAGCGTGATCCCCCCGACTTTGTTTTTATTTCTCAGAATTGCCGAGGCTATTCTGGGTCTTTTATGATTGCATATAAATTTTAGGATTATATTTTCTATTTCTGTGAAAAATGCCCTTGGTAGTTTGATAGGAATTGCATTAAATCTATATATTGCTTTATGCAGTATGACATTTTAACTATATTAATTCTTCCTATCCATGAGCATGGTAGGTGTTTCCATTTATTTGTATCTTCTATGATTTCTTTCTTCAGTGTCTTATAATTTTCTGAGTACAGATCTTTCACTTCTTTGGTTAAATTTATTCCTAGGTATTTTATAGTTCTTGACGCAATTGTAAATGGGACAGTTTTCTTAATTTCTCTTTCTGTTAGTTTATTATTGGTATATGCAAATGCCACTGATTTCTGAACATTGATTTTATATCCTGCTACTTTACTGAATTTGTCTATCAGTTCCAATAGTTTTTTGATGGAGTCTTTGGGGTTCTCTATATACAGTATCATGTCATCTGCATATAATGACAATTTTACTTCTTCCTTGCCTATTTGGATGCCTTTTATTTCTTTTTGTTGTCTGATTGCTGTGGCTAGAACTTCCAGCTCTATGTTGAATAAAAGAGGAGAAAGTGGACAGCCTTGTCTTGTTCCTGATCTTAAGGGGAATGGTTTTAGCTTTTCCCCATTGAGTATGATGTTAGCTGTAGGTTTATCATATATGGCTTTTATTATGTTGAGATATGATCCCTGTATTCCCACTTTGCTAAGGGTTTTTAACATAAATGGCTGTTGGATTTTGTCAAATGCTTTTTCTGCATCTATTGAGATGACCATGTGATCTTTATCCTTCATTTTGTTGATGTGGTGTATCACATTAATTGATTTACGGATGTTGAACCAGCTTTGCGCACTAGGGATGAATCCCACTTGATCATGATGTATGATCTTCTTAATATATTGCTGAATTCTGTTTGCTAATATTTTATTGAGAATTTTTGCATCTATATTCATCAGGGAGATTGGCCTGTAGTTTTCCTTTTTTGTGATGTCTTTATCTGGTTTTGGAATCAGGGTGATAGTGGCTTCATAAAAAGAGTTTGGGAGCCTTCCCTCCTTCTGGATTTTTTGGAATAGTTTGAGAAGAATAGGTGATAGTTCTTTTTTGAATGTTTGATAAAATTCACTTGTGAAGCCGTCTGGTCCAGGGCTTTTGTTTTTTGGGAGCTTGTCAATTACTGACTCAATTTCCTTGGTAGTAATCAGGCTATTTAGATTTTCTGTTTCTTCTTGTGTTAGCTTTGGAAGGTTGTATGCTTCTAGAAAATTATCCATTTCTTCCAGATTGTCAAATTTGTTGGCATATAGTTGCTCATAGTAATTTCTTAGAATTTTTTGAATTTCTGTGATTCCTGTAGTCATTTCCCCTCTTTCATTCCTGATTTTGCTAATTTGAGTCCTCTCTCTTTTTTTTTTGATGAGCCTGGCTAGAGGTTTGTCAATTTGTTTATCTTCTCAAGAAACCAGCTCTTGGTTTCATTGATCTTTTGAATTGTTTTTCTGTTTTCTATATTGTTTATTTCTGCTCTGGTCTGTATTATCTCCTTTCTTGTACTCCCCTTGGGACTCTTTTGCTGTTCTTTTTCCAGTTCCCTTAGGTGTAAGGATAACCTGTTGATTTGAGATTTTTCTTCCTTCTTTAGGTAGGCTTGCGCTGCTATAAACTTCCCTCTTAGGACTGCTTTCGCAGCATCCCAGAGATTTTGGGTCGCGGTGTTTTCATTTTCGTTTGTCTCGAGGTATCTTTTGATTTCCTCCTTGATCTCATTTGTGACCCACTCACTATTTAATAGCATATTGTTTAGCCTCCATTTATTTGTCAGCTTCCCGGAATTCTTCTTATAATTGATTTCTAGTTTCATAGAATTGTGGTCAGAGAATACAGTTGAAATGATTTCAATCTTCTTAAATTTATTGAGACTTGTTTTGTGGCCTAACATGTGGTCTATCTTAGAAAATGTTCCATGTGCACTTGAAAAGAACGTATATTCTGTAGCTTTGGGATGAAATGCTCTGAAAATGTCTGTTAAATCCAGCTGGTCTAATGTGTCATTTAAGGTCTCTGTTTCCACATTGATTTTCTGTCTGGAGGATCTGTCCATTGGTGAAAGCGGGGTGTTGAAGTCCCCTATTATGATAGTGTTACTGTTGATCTCTGTCTTTATGTCTGACAATATCTGTTTTATATATTTCGGGGCTCCTATGTTAGGTGCATAGATGTTTACTAGAGTTATGTCCTCTTGTTGGATCGATCCCTTCATTACTATGAAGTGTCCTTCTTTGTCCTTTGTTATATTCTTCAATTTAAAGTCCATTTTATCTGATATAAGTATCGCTACTCCAGCATTTTTCTCAGTACCATTTGCATGAAATATTTTACTCCATCCATTTACTTTCAGCCTGTGTGAGTCTTTGAATCTGAGGTGAGTCTCTTGTATACAGCATATGCTGGGGTCTTGCTTTCTTATCCATTCAGCCACCCTATGTCTTTTTATTGGAGCATTTAATCCATTTATATTTAATGTGTTTATTGATAAGTATGTATTTATTGCCATTTTGTTATTTGTGTTCGTAGTCTTTCTTAGGTTGTTTTTCTCTTCTACTTAAAGAAGCCCTTTTAGCATTTCCTGCAAAGCTGGCTTGGTGGTAATGAATTCCTTTAACTTATTCTTTTCTGCAAAGCTCCTTATCTCGCCTTTGATTTTAAATGATAACCTTGCTGGATACAGCAGTCTTGGTTGTAGGCCTTTATTTTTCATCACTTTGAAAACCTCCTGCCATTCCCTTCTGGCCTGCAAAGTTTCTGTAGAAAAGTCAGCTGATAATCTTATGGGGGTACCCTTGTAAGTAACTTGCTGCCTTTCCCTTGCTGCTTTAAGGATTCTGTCTTTGTCCTTAACCCTTGCCATTTTCACTATAATGTGTCTTGGAGTGGGCCTGTTTGGAATCATCCTGGTTGGAACTCTCTGCACTTCCTGAGCTTGTATTTCAATGTCCTTTGCCAGGTTAGGGAAGTTTTCAGACATTATTACTTCAAATATATTCTCAATCCCTTGCTCCCTCTCTTCTCCTTCTGGTACTCCAATGACTCATTGGTTATTGCGTTTGATGTTGTCCCCCAGCTCTCTTAAACTATTTTCCATGTTTTTCATTCTCTTTTCTTTTTGTTGTTCCGCATGGGTGATCTCTGCTATTTTGTCTTCTAAGTCACTGATTCGATTTTCTGCTTCATCCAATCTGCTAGTGATTCCATCAAGTTTGTTATTTAATTCAGTAATTGTGTTCTTAAGTTCTAGCTGGTTGCTTTTCATGATTTCTCTATCCTTCTTTATATTTTCATTAATTTCCATGAACATTCTAATAATCAGTGTTCTGAACTCTGTCTCCGATAGGTTGGTTACCTCTATTTCCTCTATTTCCACTGATTCAGGAAGTTTCTTCTGTTCTTTTATTTGTGTTGTGTTTCTTTGTCTCCCCATTCTGGCTTACTCTTTGTGTTTGCTTCAATATAACAGATACATCCCCCAGATTTCTCAGTCTTTTCTGGGTAAACTTATATGGTGTGTGTCCTTTATATTTGAATTCCTCAGTCTCCCTATTCTCCTGTGCTTGTATCTGAGGTGTTCCTTGTGTCGTGTGTCCTCACTTGTTGAAGTTTTAGTTTTGATTACTTTTGGCTTGTCAGTAGGTGGGATTGACTCCCAGATTGATTACTTGTGAGGATCAGCAGCATCTGCAGTTTATGAGCTGCTGTGAGAGGATTGACCCCTCTAATGAAACTTGGACCCTATGGGCCCTAGTACCTGTAGCAACTTCCTTTTGGGTGTGACTCTTGTATGTCAAACCCAGAAATGCTCTGGTTTTATCTAAAGTTGGCCTCTGGGTATGATGATTCTTGTGTCTGTTTGTTTGGACCCACTGCTACAGAGTGATTTTAGAGCATAACAGATCAACAAGAACAACCTCCGCAGCCACCAAAGGAAACCAAATGCTTGCACAAGTAAAAAAAACCAACCATCAAACTACTGTCAACTTGTACAGAAATATCAATCATACTAATGAAGAAAACAAACAGAAACAAAACAAAAACCATACACACAATAATAACAGAAGAGGAAACAAAATAAAATAGAATATCCTAAAATAAAAAATAGAATAAACATGAGAAACCAATTAGCTATACCTAAAAAATAAAAAATAAAAATAAACTGAAATAAAAAAAAGTAAGAATAATAATTAAAAAAATAAAATTTGCAGAAAAAAGGAAAAGAGGAAAAGTATAGCAGTGAGAAGAATGAATAAAATAAGAGAGAAAGTGAGGGTGGGGAAAAAAGATAAAGAAAAGAAAGAAAAATAAAAATAAAAATATATATATATATTTGTCTACACACTCATATATATGGACATATATTCACCTATATACACCTATACATATGCCTATATTAAAAACTACAAAATGATAAGAATGAAATAGAAATAAAAACCAAAACAACCAAGATAAGCAGCCAATAAAGGGAAAACAAAACAGAATAAAACCAAACAAACCAAAAATACCCGTGCCGGTCTAGGCTAAAGTCCACCAAGCTCTCTTCAGTGTGTCTGCTGTACAAAAATTCCTGTGCGTCTTGACGGAACAGTAGGCCACCTGATGCCTAACGTGATCCTGGTACTGCAGGTTTGCTGTACTTGCGTGTGGTTGTGATGTGTGATTGATGTTTTCTACAAAGTCACTGCCGTTTTGCTTTTGCCTGTCCCAAGGCAGGCTGCACCCCCCAAAGGCTCAATGAGTGTCTCTGGGCACCCCTTCGGCTGACAGCCGCGGAGAATTAAAGAATTTCTCACTACCAAAGGCCAGCTGCAAAGAATCTGTTAATTAGTGCCTCAGCAGGTGAACCTGCCCTGCCTCTCAAGCCTTGCATAAAGGTGGGGGCAGGGTAGGTAGTCTCACTCTGCAGCCTTCACTGGGTGGAAATTCTCAACCCCCTGCAGGTAGGAATATCTTCCTAGTCTGCCCCTACTGCTCCATTCAGGAGTCAGTTTAAGACTGTCTTGGCGGGGGCCAAAGTTTGTGGGAGTGGTGAGTTATTGGTTTTTTTTTTTTGCTTTCTGTTCAAGAGTAGAAAAAGGAAAAAAAAACACATAAAAATAAACGAAGCCACAGTTCCAACACTGTTTTAAGCTAAGGCCTTTGCCTCTTATGCTCCAGCGGAGTTCCTGCTGCTCTTCCGAAGAGACTGCCGGGGCTTAAGGGACTGCGCGCCCCCTGCCCCGAGGCTCAGATCCCCGCTCCGTCTCTCGGGGACCTGCGTCTCCACCCGGCGTGCTGCTTGTCCGATCGAGTCTTCTTTTTCCCCTGCTCCCGGGTTTCAGGCTTCTGCCTCTGAGCCGGCGCGCGCCCGCGCTGTTCTACTGCTGCGCTTCTGGAGGGACTGCAGCCGGGGTTCAGGGGACTGCACGCCCCCTACCGCGCGGCTCTGATCCCCGTTCCGTCTCTCGGGGACCTGCGTCTCCGCCCGGCGCGTGCTGCTTCTCCAGTGATTTTTAATTTCTTTTATTTCTTCTACATTTATTAGTTGGGATTGTTTTGAAGAAATAACTGTCCCTTGTTCTGTTTGTCCATTTATTTGTTCAATCACTTATATCAATTAGGACTCATGGCTGCTTATTTCATCCTTTGGGTTAGAATTCAATACTATCATTATTTATATTTTTGCTCAAATTTTTCCAACTTTGACCATCGTGAACTTTCAGGTCAGCTCCCTACCTTTATGACATCCCCCCACCTTTTCCCCTGTTTCCTTTAAACATTTCCTTATGGCCAGATATCACATGATGCTCTAGCCCAGGGCGTCAGCAAACTGTGGCTCGCGAGCCACACGTGGCTCTTTGGGTACGTACATATGGCTCTGAAGTAAAATTGAAAATGAAAATAAAACTATCATAGTTTCATCTATAAAATTTTTAAAGGATATTATTCACATAATGGTGATTTCATTTGTTTTATGGCTCTTGAATAATTTTTAAATTGTTGAGGGACAGGATTTGTTCTTCCATCTCAAAAGTGTGCCGAACCCTGCTCTAGCCTCATTTAATACTTTTCCCTGCCCTAGCCCTGGTTTCATCCACTTCTTTAAAGAGCCCTATTTTAACGGAACATTTTAATCTAACAAGCTATCAAAATTTGATGCCATTCAACAAGCATGTATTATTATCAATAGTCACTTCTGTTGGACTTGACAATTTTATTTTCTGCAGTGAAAATAAATGTTTGATTGACTCTATCCTTATAGAAAATTTATGGATTGCCTGGGTCATTAAACATCCAGCAGTTTATACTTGTCTACTACTCTCCTTTTTGAAATTAGTTTTGTTTTTCACCTTTAAATTACTATTTAAAGTTTTATTCAGTCATTCAGTGAGCACCAATGTTCCAGGCACTGGAGATAACAGAAATACATTCCACAGAAAGGTCTCTGCTCCTATAGAACTCTGACCAAAATAAATGGCTTTCTTTAAAAAATAAAACCAAAACTCTTTCTGGAAAGTACATATAGGAGGTCTGGCAATTAAATTCGCAAACTTGTTGCAACGGTGCTGCTAACCTTTTTTTGGTATCAGAGGGGTTATTCATCATGAATTTGTACCAACTGGACAAACAGTTAACCAAATTTACCATTTGGAAGTGCTGAAAAGTCTGCATGAAAAAGTTAGATGACCTGAACTTCTCGCCAACAATTCATGGCTCCTGCATCATGACAACGCACCAGCTCACATAGCACTGTCTGTGAGGGAGTTTTTAGCCAGGAAACAAATAACTGTATTGAAACACCCTCTCTACTTACCTGATCTGGCCCCAATGACTCAAAACAAAACAAAACAATCAGAGCTTTGCTGAAAAACAAGGGTGGGAAATGCATGTTGTATAATAAATCAACATTGTCAGCCACAAATTAAGTTTCTATAAAGGATAAATAAGACAAAGTGTGTAAAGAAACCTCCTCACACTCTACCTGGAATACCCAAAGCATTCAGATGAAAGCTTCCTGTACTATAGCAAGATTCCTTGGGAAGCTTTGCAGAATATTTTGCAGAACATAGCTCACGCTTCACCTCAGACCTACTGAAATAAAATATTTAGATGTGGGGCCTAGTTAACAATATTTTTAAAACTTCCTCAGGAGAGTCTCAATATATCCCTGGTTACGAAGCATCAAATAGGAATAATTGTCACATTTTAAGTAGTGTTTCTGGTGGGGTAGTGCCGAAGAACAGAATGAGCGAGAGACCTATTGACTAAATATTGTGTTATATTGTGGAGGGCTGGTGACAAAGGAAATCCAGAAAAAGTGACTCTGTTCTACCTTATCTTAATGATGGGAGTTTTAGAGCTATTTGATCTGAGGTATTTTATCCAGGGGCCTTCTACCTAGATGAAATTTCCTACTGTTTCTTTCTGTTATGTCATGGGTTAATGTTAAAGGGTTGACAAATATAGAAGTCTAATCCCTATGTTTTATACTTGAAACTAATATAATATTGTATATCAACTATAACTGAAAAATGAATTTTAAAAAAAGGAAGTAAAAGACTAAATGGTAAAGCTGCTGAAATCAGAGATAATAGAGGCTTGAGTTGCCCTGAGGAGAGGCTGGTTGCTGCTCCTTTGTGAAAGGTGGATTCATTTTCTGGTTTTCTGAGCTCTTCAGCTCAGTGATTTTTAACTTAACTGGTACCTTTTTAATTGGCTGACATTACTGTGTAGGGTTTCACCTGGCGATGGAGGGCAGGGGACTGGTATGAGAAACTGCAGCACCAACTGGAAAAAATGCATTTAACCTTGTTTGCCTTGGGCATGGATCACCCTGTACTTCCTGCTGATTATTAAATAAGTAAAAGTTAATGAAGCAATTCACATTAGTTATACATTTAGTGAAAAACACAATAAGATGAAAATGGATACAATGACAAAAGCCATCACATCATCACATCAAAGGATCTCAAGTTTTATGAGCCCATGCAGAGGGTGGCAAGTGCTCACACAGGGGTTTTGGAATATTCAAGACAGAATTCAGGCTATGGGTTATTGCGTTAGAAGTTTACCGGAAATGGATAAAGCAACCTGACCAGTTCTGGTAAATCGTTTCATCAAATTAAAAATGAAGAAAGGTAAGGTGAGTGCTTGAAAAGTAAGGGGAAGCTTTTATTTTTCTTAAGATGTGTGAAGCTTAAGGATGTTTAAAGGCTCCTGATAAGGGTTTGCTTGGTGGAAGATGCAGAATTTCAGAGGAATTCATTATAGCATAAGTTCTGGAAATGAATGGAGGAGCAAGGATACAGAGTACATGTGTAGGGCTGAGTCTTAGCTGGGAAGACAAGAACCTCTTCCCTCCTCAGGTCACTGGGGATGAATGCTCTTCCATTTTCTGTTTTAGGATGTGAAGCTGAGGGAGTGTTTATATGGTAGTGTGTACTTTCTCTGTGCAATAGAGCAAGAGATAATTTGCTCAGACTAAGGGAAGTAGTAGTAAAGCTTGTGATTTCAAGACACTGGAGAGTTAGAAATATCTTTAGGATGACGGGGGAAATGTTACCTAAAGAAAGGTGGTCCAATTTAAAGGCAATGTTGAGGGTTCAGGTGAGTTAATGACCACAAATTTATAGTGACATAAATCTGCCTGATAAGCTGTGGTTTCCTCCAGCAATATTCAGGTTCCAGGGAGCAGGCAGCAAGAGACACACATTCTTGCAGATTGGGATTTCACTACACAGGTTTGAGGGAAGACTAAGAGGTCAAGTTGAAATGATGGCATATAAGCAGGATAAGGAAGAGAGAGAAAAGTGGAGTGGGCAGAAGAAGAGCAAGAAGATAGTGGAAATGCTAATGTGATTTGGGGGGAGAGGTAGCTGTGCAGATATAAATGTGGAAACTGGTTGGAGAGTGAAATGTTTGAATCCATGATTTTGCAGGTGCTAACCAGATTCCTGGTGTGCTTATGGGAATGAGTGGCTGGCGTGTTGCTAAAGATGAGTGGTCAAGAAACCAAGTGGTCACGTGGTTGTACCTTAGAGTCTCCCAGGATAATATAAGAATTGGGATGGAAGTGAGAACTGCTAAGTAAGTCCTAACTGAAAACTTTTTAGTAAATGAGGTGGAAGGTCTATAAGGTGGGTAAGTAACAGCAATAAGGAGGGCTGGAACATGTGATAGTTGAAAAATACATGCCTCAAAGGAGCAGCTTTTAATAAAAGTAATAGTCTAGTAAGGAACATGGATGATTCTGAATCAGTGCTGGACCTCAAGATACAAGGAATGTGTGAGAATAAACAGCCTCCCCTGATATCACTACAGGAGAAAAATACTGCCTTCATGGGGTGTCAGGTTTTAGGTGAAATGAGGAGGTGGTATATAGAGGGAGGTTCTCCCCCTCTATATCCTGTCTGTGGGCAATCATACCTGCTCCCATGGTTTCAGTTATAATGTCAATGACGCCCAATTAGATCTCTAGCTCAGGACTGGTTTTGAGCTCTCTCTAGGCATGTTCAAATATAACCTACTGCTTGCTGAACATTTGCAGCGGATGTCCCACAGGCATCTGAAACTCAGTATTTCCAAAGCTGAACTCATTGCTGGCTTTTCTTTGCTTTGCTACTCTATACCTATGTAAGTGTCATACCATCAATCCACTTGCCTGTACCTGAATCCACAGCAAACCATTAGCATCTCTTTCACCCTTCCACTCAGTCTCTCATCAAGCCTTGATAATTTTATTCCTGAATCTATTTAATCTCACGGCCACTACTTTTAATCCAGGATAAAATTTCTTTTTTTTTTCCTGAATTACTTTAGCAATGAAGAATTATTTAATTAATTAAGATCAGCCTTCTCACCTACATATGCATCTAGATTTTTCTCAAATCATTCTCCACACTACAGCCAGCGTGATATTCCAAAAGACAAATCTCATCATGTTACTGCCCTACTTAAAACTATGTGTGACTCCCCATTGTCCTAAGATAAAATCTAAACCAGCACTGTCCAATAGAAATATGACAGCCACATATATAATTTAAAATTTTCCACATTAAAAAATTAAAAAGAAACAGGTAAAATTAGTTTTAATAATGTATTTTATTTAGCCCAACATTTTCATATGTAATCACTATCAAAACTGAGATACTTTTACATTATGTTTTATACTAAGTCTTTGAAATCCAGTGTATATTTTACACATACATCTTATGTCAGTTTGGCCTAACCACATTTCAAGTACTCAGTAGCTAGCTACAAGTGGCTAAAGGCTACCGCATATTGGATAGTGCGTGCCTATATTCTTTAAACCAACAAACCAACTCTTTCCTTATCTGTCTCCCAAATGGTTGCTTATTCACCCTTTTTCTTCTCACACTCTTTGTTCCAACCATATTAAACTACAGGCTCTCAAAGTTCTGGATTTTGTACTTGTGGTTTCCTCTCTGAGATATAATTCCTCTACTTTATCAGGGTATTTTAGCTTAGTTTCCTAGAAAATGAGTCTGATGCAAAGGCTAATGAGCTACTACTCCTTTACTAGAGAGCCTGACATCGGGGAGCAGGAGTGAGGGACAAGGAGGGTGAAGCAGAGAACGGAGGGGAGAGAGCCAAACAAAGGTGTGCAATGGAGTCTCTGTTCAGAGTGTCTGTTTAGTCATGTTGGACATCTGAGAAGCTAATTCCTCCCAGGACAGTCTATAGGGTTGGGGAGAATGAAGGCTTTATCCACAATCCTTTTTTCACTGGTCAAGCTTTCACTTCATATGCTATTAAATCCTCCACACTTCAGGTTGCCAGTACGTAGTCACTGAGTGAGTTCTGAGGGGTCGTCAGGTAAGCCCCAGTGTGGGAGTTGAGAGACATGCAGGGCTGAGGTGAGGCAGCTTGACACTGGGACTGCATGAAGTTGGAGAGAGCCTGTCAAGAGCTGGTCATATCTGTGGCAGCTGGAACAAGAGCTGGGTGAGACTGAGAGCAACTGCAATTGTGTGTAAGAAGGTCTGACATGTTGGGTAAGCCCTACTTACCATACAGTGATCAGCTCACTTGTAAGCTTTCCCTGATCTTAAATCTCATTAGATGCTTCTAGTATGTTCTCAAGATCTCCTATCTTTAACTGTTCTGTAATAAAACTCATCACATTTTATTGTTGTAACTTGTAGTGTTCATGATTTGTCTTCCCCATAAAATTGTATGTTCTGTGAAGTCAGGTTCATGACTATCTTTTACCATGAGATCTCCCCTTCCACTTTTGCCTTGTAGTGCTTCACACGACTCTCTTCTTGATACAGGGTAGGTGCTCAATAAATACTTGTAGCATGAATGAATGAAAGTTTAAATTAGTAAAACATAAAATTGTGTGTTTTTTCGGAGCCTCTTGAGCAGAAGTACTTGCAGAATATAAACTATTACTCAGTGTTAGTTTGCCTTGTTAAGCCTTTCAGGGGCTGTCAGGCTCTCACCTGGAATAATGACCCAGGTGGAATGCTTTCTCTGACCAGTGAGGCTCTGTTCCCTGACAATTCATTTGTTTTGCAAATTAGATTTGTCAGGTTAGAAGCTCAAATGAAAGCTCCTTTTTACCACTGTTCTTTGGCACATACTGATGAAAGCCATAGTTCCTGAGTTGTTTCAGCATTCGCATCTAATATAAAAGAAATTGAAAGCTAAAAGGAAACCTTGAAGCTCAAGAACAGCAGGTCTGCCAGGCCTCACTCAGTCCTGGTGTTAAGCTGTGTCTTCAGTGAGATGAGTTCTGACTATTACATTGTGCCAGTGAGGAGGGATGGGTAAAGGAGATGTCACAAAGGGAGTAGCACAGTTCATTCTGAACTTTTTCTGTGCCATCTTCAGCCAAGCTATGTCATGGGGAAGTCATGCTGCCTGCTAATGCCACCTGCTTACCCCATCACTGAGTGATGTCCTTGATGCCAACTCATACATTCCAGCTAATTCCAACCCTATTAAATATTCAGTAGCTTTCTTAGAACCAATTAAGCTAATGGGAGAAACAAAATAGAACTCCCCTTTAGCAAGGAGTCATTCAACCAGAATTTTTATGACAAAGAAGGGACTGGAAACTGGGTATGATAGTGAGTCTCTAAGCTCATATAAAAGTGATTCAAAACTAAAATTGTTTGGGCCGGCTAAATGGCACTTTGGTTTAGAGTTGGCTTTGGAGTATGAGCTCTGAGCATCAGGGCTGCTGGTTCGGATCCCACATGGGCCAGTGACATTGCGCCCTCTACAGATAAGATGGTGAACAACAACTCGACCTGGAGCTGGGCTGCCATGAGTCGCCAGAGACAGCGTAGGCTGCAGTGGGGATGCAGTGGGCTGCTGTGAGCTACTGTGAGTGGCTGTCCAATGGCCAGCGACCCATCTGCCTCAGCTGGGAAGAGCTCAATGATCACAAAACCAACATGGGCAAATGAAACGATGTCCTCCACAACTAGACTGAAGAACAAAAGGACAGCAACTTATCTGTCCCTCTTCCCTGATTCCCCAATGCTGTTCCCTCCCCCAGTTCCCCAATAAAATCTTTTAAAAAAGAAAAAAAACCTAAAATTGTTTGAAGTGATTCACCTTATCCTGGAGAGGACTGACAAATGAAGTCAATTGTTCAGATTGGTAGCATTTATTTACCCAGCAAGGGTATTGCATTTTATTGTTGTTTAGATATTTTGAATCTGAAATCAAAACAACAAAAACAAATTTAAAAAACCTATTGAAAGTAATAAAGAAAAAAATTTATTGAACTCTAACACTGCAGAAAACCAGACGATTAAGAAATGGGAGTCACTCACTACCTCATGGATGAAAAAAGAAAAAAACAGTACTCACAAAAATAAAATATAGACAACAAGATTCAATGTAAAGAAAGTAAGTTTTATCAACAAATGTTAAAATTATTGAGCAGGAAAAGCTCTTTTTGCTGGATCACCAGACCTGCAAATCCCAACTACAAAGTACTGAATAAATATGCCATCCCCAGCACATCCATTTAGCAGGTGCTCAATAAATATTATTGGCCGACTTACTGGCCTGATGACCTTGTTTGTAAAAATAGCCTGAAAAGGAAATTCCTAGATAATGAATTTCAGTTTTTAGCAAGTGTTTTTATCTGGAATAGTCTTATGAGATCTTAACCAAGACAGCCTTGAGAGTGGAACATCCTGTTCAGGAGGTTCTCATGGACTATAAGAGTTTGAAAAGATAATAAAACTGTATTTCAATATTGGTTGTCTCACTCAAAAATCTCTCCTTGAGAGTTTTAAAGAAAAACTACCGTTTTTTCTTCACAAGGAAAAAATGTACTTTATTTTCACAATATAGGATGTATATGTTTTTAAATTTTACTTTATATTTGTATCTAATTTTTTTAACTTTATTGGGGAGCAGTGTGTTTTTCCCAGGACCCATCAGTTCCAAGTCAAGTCATTGTTTTCAATCTAATTGTGGAGGATGCAGCTCAGCTCCAAGTCCAGTTGCTGTTTTCAATCTAGTTGTGGGGGGCGCAGCCCACCATCCCATGTGGGAGTCCAACTGGCAACCTTCTTGTTAAGAGTATGCACTCTAACCAATTGAGCCATCTGGCCTCCCCACAATATAGGATATTTATTACACAGGAAAAGTTTGGGATAGAAACACATCTTTTGAATTCAGAGGAGGGCGGTCATCAGCTTTGAGCCTCACAGCTGGGTGAGAGGAACAGTTCTGGTATTCTCTACCTATGAAGACTTGGGACACTTGTTTCTGTGCAATTGATACAATGCTGAATTTGAGAATATGTTGGCACATGTAGAGCATTTATTCTGGACTCTGTTTAGTGCATAGTTAGTATTTAATAACAAAGTCTTACTATTAATGAGTATCATTGGTGATTATTATTTTTTTGGTGGGAAAAAAAAGAACTAAAATGTTCTGTCCTCTATCTTTAACTCCACATGGCATTTGATAATTTTGTCTCCCCTGCTGGCTTTGCACTGAGCAGATGGCAGGCATGGTAATGCGTGCTTTAAGAGTTTGGTCTAATGTGATTCTCACAGCAAACACAGGAGAGTATACTACTCTACACGCTACTGTGTGAGTGAGAGAGCTAAGGCTTAGAGAGGCAATGAGTTTAACCCATAGTCACAGGGCAAGTAAGTAGGAGAGCCCAGACTGACTCCAGAGCTTCAAATGTGGATTCCTATCTCTATCCCTGGAGATTCTGTTTTGAGATCTAGGTCTGGTTGGTGTCTAGGGCATTTTTAACATGTTCTGGTGTTACCAGGCAACTGAGCAGCACCAACCCCCACCACTGAGAAACTTTTAAGTTTTCTTTCCTATAGAAATGTTAAGTATAAAAATGTTAAGTCTCCTCCCTAGTTCTTTAGTTTCTTAGCTCTTAAGCTTTGATTACTCTTCTAACCAGTTTGTGAATCTTAAACTAAAAATCCCCTTGCTTCTTGATTGCTTTGTAAATCAGCTTCTGAATCCTAAACAATAGAAGTCTCCTACCCCTGCTTCAGATAACTATTTGAAAGCCTGTGACTTCCTAATATCCCCTAGGCCAGTAAGCTAAATGCCAAACCCATTCTGTGTCCAGACAACTGATGCCGACACCTGAGTGATGGAGTGAATGGACACAAGTTTCATAAGAAATAACAGATTTATTAATTAAAATATATTTTTTCCTCATTCAGGAATCTTGGGGATACAGGGGACACCCCAAGAAGATTGCCAGTCACAACCAAAGAATCCAGGCAGATTTCGAGACCCCTTCCTCTCATCTGAGATCAGCTAGGGTGAGAGTTCCGTGAACCCTCAATAGGCAGGGACAGCTCTATGCCCCTGCCCAGCAGGAAGCAGATACAGAAGAGACCTCCTGTCCCTCAGCTTCCCATAGAGACTTTATGGGGATCACATCTCCCAAAGGGAGAAACGAGGCAGGCAGTTAGAGGCAGGCATTGGGTCTCTGTATTCCTGCACATCCCACAGAGTGCAAGTGCCTGAGGGACCTCCCTTCTCCACCCAAAACTCCCGTTGTATTGTAATTACCTACCCCTGTGGGGAAAACAAATGGGTACAAAATATCCAACTAGATCAGACCAGTCACTCGCACCTGCGCAGTAGCTCTTGTCAATCACAGGTGCCAATCAAGTGGTCCCATGCCCATGGGGGAACAACCCATTCTAGAGAAAAAGGGATAAAAACCCCAAGTCCTGGGAAGCCCATGCTGCTGCTTCTGCTGCTGCTTCTTCCCTGCTCCTTTTGACCACTTCTTCCCTTTGAGCCTCGCTTTTGCCCGTGGCACACTCCAAACTCTTTGGAATGTTACTTCTAATAATGGACCCTTGAGCCATCCTCTACGGCTGAGGCCTACTTTTACTTCTAAATGTACTATCTCTTCTAATAAACTACTTATTCTACTGCTTTCCTCTGATATCTGGTTCAATTCTTTGCTTGAGTTGCCAAGGACCTGGACTTTGCGCCGAAAAAGGCCCACTCTCCGACGACACTGGGAAATTTTGAAATGGAGGTCACATAAAGCTGAGTTAGAGTGTGAAAATATTGATGTCTAATTATCTGCTCATTTATTTCTTAATTAAATATTATTGAGGTGCAACATTTAAGAATATGCTAGGTATTTAAACAATCCTGTCTTGGTGTTCTTGGGCTTCTAATTGTCATAGTGAGAGAAACAGCAGCGACGTTATAGAACCCATACTATTAATAGTAATATCCATTGTAGCCGGTTGGTTCATATAACTTTATATATCATATTTGGAGGACTTTCTAAAAGGTAAAGACAACTAAAAGCTATGCTGAAATAACTACAAATAGAGTTCTGATAAGTCACATCAGTTTTTCCTTCTCAAGGCTCTGTTGCTTTCAAAATAACCTGAATCAGACCACTTATCCTAATCTGGGTCAGAGAATGGTCTATTGTATTTAGATCTGGATTGCTCTTCTTACTTTGTCCAAATGCTGTTCATTTCACATTTCTTGTTTTACATCAGCCTGTGTAGGGATACAGCATCCTGGAGTTTTTAATGTCACTCTGTTCCTGTGTTTACTGAGAGTTGTCTTTGACCATGATCATGATCCCTCGGCTTCTCAGGATCCTACTACCAAGTATTTAATTAGAGTGGCCTTTTCTGTTCTCCCGACCTCTGCTTTCTGAGCCAAGTGCCTGATGTATTCCACTGGGCGCACTTCCCACCCTCTCTTCTCTGCTGGGCTGACTCAAAAAGTCAGGTCCACTCCATTATGTGACTTCACGGACATCTTGCCACCCTCTGGGTTATTCAATAAACATTCTCATGCCTGAAAAAAGAGCTTAAAGCCCAAAAGGAATGGGATATATTACTACAGTAAAATCTAACATCTTTTATGTTTTCCCATTACCAGGAAAAATATAAGTGAGAATATATAGATTTAAGCTGATTTGTCATTTCAGGAAAAGAATGTGTCTGTTCCAAGAGGAGCATTAAATTACCCTAAATTTTACTTTCATTTTTCTTTTCCAGGGAGCTGTCATTGAGATTCATTGGTCCCTAAATCAATTTACACATTTCTTTGCTTTACATTTCCCCACTGCATGTTCTAGAATGGTCTCTACACCAAAGACACTCATAAATTTTATTGACCCACTGACTGACTTTTGGGAACATGACACAGGCTGACAGACGTTTTACCAGCCATCTAGGGATTGGTAGAAATTATTAACTTGCAGAAATCAATAGTTTGAGTGTGCCATAAGCACTTACTTTCAAGCACAGGTTTTACAGGAAGGAATTACATGAATTTACTTCAGATAGAGGAACAATTTGCTTTTCATTACTTTATTTTATAAACATGAACTTTATAGTTTTCATTGCCTTCTTTTTATCACTTCAAAACACACATTTTATGTACTGCTGACACAAAATTAGCTACATTCCCAGTTACCTAGTACTCTGAAGCACAAGTTTGAGACAGACAGGTAAGGTTTTCTGATCTTCAAAATTCTTCACTGCAAAGAATGGGAGTAGTGTGAGAAGAATGAAGACAGGCAAATGCTCTTCAGTTTTCCTTAAGGGATAAAAAATGTGAAACAGCTATTAAAGCACCAACACATGATGGGTGCTGAAAATATCAGCTTTGTTGTTAGCTACTTGGATATGAGTATAGAATTCCAAGTCATCAAATGTGTAAATAGAAAAAGCTAGAAGAAAGAGAGTAGATGCCGCATGACAGGATCTTGACTGCTGGTGGATGGCCACACATACCCTTGTGCCCTCTCCTTAAATCTCAGTATTTATGTTATTCTAAGACAGGGCAATATTTGACAAAGTGAAGAATTATAAGGTATGTATTCATGACCCTCAATACATATCCCCCAAACTGAAATGACCAAGTACTGTGTGTAAGGTATATAAGAAAGATTTAGAAGTTCTAATTATCAAAATGCTCAATATGAGTTAGGAGTGTAATATAGTCACAAATAAACAATAGCACAACCCTATGCTGCATTAACAAAAGTATGTTGCTACCTAGGATTGAAAACACAAAGGTTACCAGTTATATCACACTTGAAGTGTTTTGTTTTTTTAAAGATTTTATTGGGGAATTGGGGGAGGGGAACAGCATTGGGGAACCAGGAAAGGGGAACAGAGCAGTTGCTGTCATTTTGTTCTTCAGTCTAGTTGCGGAGGATGTTGCTTCACTGGCCCATGTTGGTATCATCATTGCGCTCTTCCTGGATGAGGCAGATGGGTCTCCCACCTCTGGATGGTCGCTCACCGTGGTTATTGGCAGCTCACGCTGGCTTCCAGCTGCTCACGCTGGCTGCTGGCCACTCACTGTAGCCTATGGCAGCCCACTGCAGCAGGGGCAGCAGCCTACACCGTCGCCGGGGTTTGCAGCCCAGCTCCAGGTGGAGCTGTTGTTAGCTGTAGAGGGCAGTGTCACTGGCCCTCATATGTGGGATCCAAACTGGGGCCCCTGGCATCCCAAGCCAGCTCTTAACCAATGTGCCACTTGGCCGGCCCCTGAAGTGTGTTGTTTCACTGTAACCCGACAATTTAAGTGACTGAGATAATCTGGAGTGTTCAAAGAATAGTGGCTAAAATGGCAAACAAACTCAAAACCATACCACAAAATGAAAGTATAGGATGTTTAACTTGGAGATAAGGAGACATGGGGAAACAAATTAACGAGAGAGCTTAGATTGCCTTTTTAAAAAAAAATCTGTTTATTGATTCAATGAAAGTTTTATTTTTTAAATAATTTTAGTACATTTAATTCAGGGTTAATTATCATTTTGTAGCACATTGTTGAGTCTTTACACAAAAATATTTATCACCTGTATGATGCCATCATGTCCTTAATTTTCTGAGCCTCAGTAATACCTAGGTGGGGAAGAGGTTTTTCATGAACTCATCCATATAGTTTAAAAGTATATGTTATTACTCATTTTCATGTCTGTGTGTCTCCCTAGTCTCTTCCCTCCACAGGCACATTAGATAAACTTTTTATGGCAGAAGTTTCAGGGTGAGATAGTCCATCTCAATTTGGTGAAAACATGGATAACTCTTGCTGCAATAATGAGTTACCTGTGAATATGTATGTTCAAGTTCAGGCTAAGTGACCACCTTGACACTGCAGAGATTAAAAGTTTACTTGGGTTTGTGGATAATAGCACCTATAATATCCCTTCCAATCATTTCATTTTAAAATATGAGCTACAGATAATCACAGTATCTTCTATTTTAACCCTGATCTTTCACACCTTGTACTGGAGATAGCTTGAAGGTATGGAGGGAAGAAATGTAAATCTCTGGTTTATAATTTTTTTCCTATTTTACCTAATTTTTAAAGTGTATAGATTTACCCATCTGTAATTAAAGGGGTGAGATTATTCTTGGTTGAATATGGCCAATTTTTCACATTCTTAGAGCAAAGTTTGCATATCTTTCATGAATTTTCTTCCTTGACTAAGAGATCTAATAATAATTGTGTTAAT
The DNA here is from genome assembly GCA_033961575.1 of Aselliscus stoliczkanus. Classification (NCBI taxonomy): domain Eukaryota; kingdom Metazoa; phylum Chordata; class Mammalia; order Chiroptera; family Hipposideridae; genus Aselliscus; species Aselliscus stoliczkanus. The sequence continues at coordinate 71,643,091 of CM066732.1, read as the reverse complement.
ATTATAATTTGATATATTAACTTTTATACATATATTTTCATATGCATTATCTTATTTAAAAATTCTCCCAGCTGACCCTTTTAGGCAGATAATAAAACTGAGACTCAATGAGGTTAAATGATGAAGTTTTATGGCTACCAAGGGGCAGAGCCAGGACGAAATTCTCATTCTTCTTACCTTGACTTTAATTCTTTTCCTTTCTTTGAGTTAATGATTTTTGGTGTCAAAAATTTTATCACTGAGAAAGGACTTTTTCCTTTGGTTGGAGAAAATTGGCTTTCCCTTCCACTATGTCCTTTTGCTTTGTTGTCGAGTATATTTGTAGAATAATGCCAGCTTTGAAATGTCATATACATCAGATTCAGAAATTGGGCTCTACTTGAAGTGATCTGATGATATTTGCTTAAGCCACTGCTTGGGCTATGGAGGCTGTGAGTTGAACAAGAGAAGGTAGGCTGTACAGGGAAGCTGGTCAGACATATGAGTCATGCCAGGCTCTTGAGGGATGAGGCCCTGATAACCTATACCTAAGAAACATTTCAGAAATAAAGGTCCAGTGCAGGTGGGTTAAGAAGGGTCACCAGTGGACATGGAGACCAGAATGAAGTATTGTACCTGGGACATTAGACAGCAGACTGTGTGATCTAATCCCAGAGACTATGATTCAAAGGCATGTTCTGGGCTGTTGCTATGCTCATGGCCAATGGGACTCAGGCAGTGCAGTGGGAGTCGTATATTGAAGACAAAAGGTCAGAGAGGGACCAGTGGACCACAGTTGAACCCCTCAGCTCTGAAATGAATCCCCAAGAATGTGAAGAGGTTTGTTTGGTGTGAAATGTGAGAGCTACGTGTCCCCAGTGGGAGGATTGGAAGAATGCAAGATCAGGGAGTGATATGAGTCATTAGAACTGAAAAATAACAAATCAATGGATAAGTGTGGAGTTTTAGATTTTTCATCCTGTTTCTAGGTTTTTATATGTATTTAAAAAATATTAAATAATGAAATATTTGGCCCTTTTGGTTTTCTAAAAACATCTAAGTTAAGGTTTAACTCGGAAAATATCAGGGAAAAAAGACATTGAAGCATATTCATTTTATAAAATCATATTTTCAGTTGTTAAAGTAATGCATAAAAATGGTAAAATAGTAAAAGAGGGACTTTTCTTGGTTCAAATAGAGATAAAAATAATACAAAGACTCTCCAAATTATGGCCAAGAAATAATAATAAATTGTTATTATATAAAAATAATAAAAATATTCTAAAAAATTTCTTAAATTCATAGCCGAACATGCAGAAATGAAAGAGAAATCCCTAGCTGCCAGAAATGAAGAGGGAACTGAAAACCAGAGCTGGATGTTCAAGTCAGGGCTGTGTCTGCCCTGGTGGGGAACCCGGGAGAATTATAGTGTGGGGATAGGATACATTGGGCCTGAGAAGGCAGAGATGAACTGGAATACAATAGGGATCTTATTGAGTCAAAAAAAAGTGAGTCATGAGTCAAAAAAGTGGGTTATGAGTCAAAAAAAGTCACCTGAAAAATCAAACCTTAGGACTATTTTTATTTTATTTTATTTTTTTACATTTTTAAATTGGGGAATTGGGGGAGGGAACAGTGTTGGGGAATTAGGGAAGGGGAATATTGTGTTTTTCCAGGACCCATCAGCTCCAAGTCAAGTTGTTGTCCTTCAGTCTTCATTGTGGAGGGCCCAAGCTTAGCTCTAAATCCAGTTGCCACTTTCAATCTAGTTGCAGGGTGTGGGGGGTGATAAGGGGAGGAGCATAATCCACCATCCCATGGAGGAGTAGAACTGGCATCCTTGCTGCACCCTGAGCCATCTGGCCACCCATTAGTAGCTGGCAGCTGCTCAGCTCAAGGTGCTGTGTTCAATCTTAGTTGCGGGGTGTGGGGTGGGGTGCAGCTCACCGTCCCAAACAGGTGTGGAACAGGCAACCTTGCTGTTAAGAGTACATGTTGTCACCAGCTCAGCAGCAGCTCAGCTCAGGCACAGCTCACTAGCCCATGTGGGAATTGAACCGGCCACCCTGTTGCTCAGAGCTTGTGCTCTTAACCAACTGAGCCACTCAGCCGGCTGAGGACTATGTTTTACACATTATTCTCTTCCTGTAAATTGATTCTACTAACCTCACAGGAGCATCTGAAAGTGTAAAACTATCTTAACCTTTTGGCATCACTTTTCTGTGTAAATGTGAATATACAAGTATACACAATATAAAAATAAAAAATAATGGTCTTTGACCAGTTTTTGTGCTCAAAGGCAATATTTGAAGATCTGTCAGATGCATAGTTCTTAAAATCTGGCTTTCTCGGGCTCCCTGACAACCAGGTGTGTTTGCATATGTTCATTTGGAGAGGTAATGTCTGAGCTACTTTTAATACTTCCAAAATGGTTCTGTACTTAAAATGGTTTCTTCACCACAGATAAAATTACATGGGCTATTAATTAAATGGAATTTTAAAAATAATACAATATATTAAAACATTGGTTTCATAGAAAAATACTTATGAAAGATTATCCTTAAAAGCTAAAAGCTTTCAAGTCATGAATTAGTTAACATCAAGAATCTTTGAAGGCAAACACCGGGCAAATCCTATTGTCTTTTTGTCATCAAAGTTAATAGTACTCATAGTCTCTGTGCAATATAAAGGAAGCCACAAGGTAATCCTTAGTTTGAAGAATTGAAAATATCCAGAACTCTATGAGTAGTGAGTTGATGATAGAGTTATGCCCATCATCTCTGGGACCTCTAGTGTTGTACTCTTTTCACTCTGAAACATCCACCAATGAGCTGTCAGTCAGTGGTTGAGTCCATACAAGTTCTGAGACCATCACCTGACAATGAAATCTGACTAGTGTCAGACATGCATAAAGCCCTCTTACCTAGCTTATCCTCTGCACCATTTTTTGACAGCTCCAAAATGGAGTTTATTTCCTGCATTTAATGGATTTGTCATAAACCTTAATTGAATCTTGCAGATAAAAGAAATTTAGGACAACTTCAATAGTCTAGCTTGTAGCTTTGTTAGATTCCCCAAGACCTGCATAGCAATCCAGGCACTCAGAAGATGGGCTGTGATAATTGCAAATCATCCTTATCAGGTCCAAAGTATAAATCCTTTTTGGTCTCTTTACAGGTTCAGACTTATGATTTTATAAAGGAAAAGGATTGTAGTAATAGAATTTGTAGCTAAAGGATCAAATTCTCTAACCATTTTTTTCCCTGAAGGAATATCAGATAACATTTAACAATCAAGCTTACTATTAGGATACATACTCCTTAGGAAAAAAGTGTTTTGCAAATATAACATAATTACTTTTTGAAATGACAACAAATCAATTTAAGTTTATTTTTAGAGTATTTTTCAAAGTTAGAATAATCAAAAAATGCATACTCAAGATACTATTTTCTCAATCATGTCAAACTTTAAAACTGGGCAGGATATTTGAGATATCAACTGCTTTTAAAACATGCATAGGTCATTTTATTGCTCAGACTCAAGTGTCTGATCAAATATTTTTGTGAACTGACATAGGATTTTGATATATTAGGATCTAAAATTGTATCAAAGAGCACCTGCATCTGCAAACCAAATACAGTTTATTATTTATTTCCCATGGTCAATATTTTTCCTATTATGAATAAGAAAAATAGAAAACACTGGAGTTTTATAAAATGAACTATTTCTATAAAATGTTTATTTAGTTAGTCAGTCTTAGAAATCTTGGGTATAATAACATCAGTTGTATTTTTGACAATTGTTTCTGAAGTCAAATTATGCAAAACCAAGATTTCTGGGGAATGGGAAAAACACTTAGAGAGTAATGCTAGTTTTCTAGCAAAACGGCAATGATTGATATGAAAAATTGATACCTAAGATGTAGGGATATTTTGGTCTTATTTATGACTTTCTAAAAGGCAATTTCATTAGTGCCCTCCTGCTCCCAATAAAACAGTTGTGCAAAATATTCAGTTTTGAGAACAACTTCTCTTATTTTTTTAAATCCATCTACCAGTTTCAGCACTTTAATGTTGTTTTAAAATTAGACTCCTAACTCTACAATTGAGGTGTCTCATTCCTGTCCTTTACTCATCTGGGCCACTGAGCTTTCACTTTTTATTTGTATTCCTATTATCTTAGGAGCTATTGAAGTTGTTTATGAGCAGAGATTTTTGGAGATTTAATAAAAGTATGAATTAATATGATTCATTTTTCTGCTTACAAACATGCCTTGGTTTCTTATTAGTCTTTAATGATAAATTAAACACATGGTATTATAATTATTTCTTCATATATCTATTTCTTCTACTAGACTGCAGCCTTCTCAAGAGCAGGTGACATATTTTAAAATTTGTATATCCCAGCAGGAACATGGTGTCTGATCCATAGGAAATGCTTGGTGTTTATTGACTGACTATCTCAACAAATTAATAATAAAGAAGCAAGATTATTTAATGTTAGTAGAGTCGTGGAACTACTTGTAGTTATTGTAGTTTTAGAAATTTGGCTAGCTTAAGTGAGCATAGTGGAATACACTTAGAAAAAAATGGCTTATGGCTTATGGCTTATCCCTCATTTATAGTTCCAGAATTGTGAATTGTGAGGAAATTTCTAAATACAATAAATTCTAACACATTTTAAAACTTGAATAATGTGAAAAGTGTTGGTTACAATGACATAATTGATTGTGAACAATAATGCTGAAAACTGACATAAACTTTTAATGTACTTCCAGGATTATTTGGTTACACCAATATGAAGTATAATTATTAGTATCATGTGGTAGATCATTAATGATGATTTGGATATGAGTAATAGGTAACCCTGACTCACATATGGTTAAACAATAAGGAAATCTATTACTTTTCACAACTGGAAGTTCAGAGGCAAGAAGAATCCCAATGTCATCAGGATTTTGTTTCCTTTATTTTTTTCGTTCTCTTGTCCTCAACATGTAATTTATCTTAAGCTCCTAGCAATGCAGGCCTACCTCAAGAAATAAGAAAAATCTCAAACAGTTTTTCTTAGGATCACAATGTGCTTGCTATAATTCCATGTATCAATTCCAGACATGATAATGTCCAAAGGAATGTCCTTGGTTTCCATTTTTAAGAAGTAGAAAAGGATTTCCCAGAATTGCTGTACAATATTTTTTCCCATTTTTCCTTGGCCAATTTTGAGTCTCATGGGCATTCATAAAGCAGTCAGTGATAATGAAAATGGGATGCCTTGATTGACTTGGTTAAGTGGTTTTCAATTCTGGATGCACTTTAACATCATGAGGAGATTAAAAAATTATCAGCACTTGTGCCACACCAAGATAAAATGAATTAAAATCTTAGGGCAGGTGCCCTAGGCATCAATATTTTTAAAAAGCCCCCAGTTTATTATAATACACAATGAGTGTTACAAACTAGGGACTTGGATGCAGAGTCTGAGGTGGACTGGTGACCATGATCACCAACTACTACTATTATACACAGTAAGAGGCTTTTCTCAGGGAGGAAACTGAGATCAATGTGAATAATAAAATGGCAATAACTCTGTACCTATCAATAATCACTTTAAATGTAAATGGGTTAAATGCTCCAATCAAAAGACATAGGGTAGCTAAATGGATAAGAAAAGACCCAGGCATATATTGTCTACAAGGGACCCACCTCAGATTGAAAGACACACAGACTGAAAATAAAGGGAAGGAAAAAGATATTTTATGCAAATAGAAACGAGAAGAAAGCTGGAGTAGCAATACTTATATCACAAAATAGACTTTAAAATGAAGATTATAATAAGAGAAAAAGAAAGACATCACATAATGATAAAGGGATCAATCTAACAAGAGGACATAATTCTAGTAAACATCTGTGCACCCAACATAGGAGCACCTAAATATATAAAACAAATATTGACCAACATAAAGGCAGAGATCAACAGTATTACAAGCATAGTGGGGGACTTTAACACCCCACTATGTCCTCCAGACAGAAAATCAACAGAAAATCAACATGGAAACAGAGGCCTTAAATGAAACATTAGACCAGATGGATTTAATTGATCATTTTAGAGCATTTCACTCCAAAGAAGCAGAATATATATTCTTTTCAAGTACACGTGGAATATTTTCCAAGATAGACCACAAAACAAGTCTCAGTAAACTTAAGAAGACTAAAATCATATCAAACATCTTCTCTGTCCACAATGGTATGAAATTAGAAATTAATTACAAGAAATATGGAGGTTAAACAACATGCTGCTAATAATGAATGAGTCAACAATGAGATCAAGGAAGAAATCAAAAGATACATTGAAACACACAAAAATGAAAACATACTGACCCAAAATCTGTGAAAGCAGTCCTAAGAGGGAAACTCATAGCAATGCAGGCCTACCTCAAGAAACAAGAAAAATCTCTAACAGTCCTACATTATACTCAAGGACACTGGAAAAAGAAAATAAAGCCCAAAGTGAGTACAAGGAAGTAAGTAAAGATCAGAGTGGAGTTAAACAAAATAGTCAAGAAACAAAACAAGAAAAAACACAAAAGATCAATGAAACCAAGAACTGTTTTTTTTTTTTAAAGATAAACAAAATTGACAAACCTTTAACCAGACTAATCAAGAAAAAAGAGGACCCAAATAAATAAAATCAGAAATGAAAGAGAAGTGATAATGGACAACACAGAAATACAAAAAATTTTAAGAAAATACTATGAATAACTATTCTCCAACAAATTGGATAATCTGGAAGAAATGGATAAATTCCTAGAAGTATACAATCTTCCAAGACTGAGTCAAGAAAAAAAACAGGAAATATGAGATGATCAATTACTACTAATGAAATTAAATCAGTAATGAACAAGCTCCCAACAAATGAAAATCCTGAACTGGGTGACATCACAGGTGAATTTCACCAAACATTCAAAAAAGAATTTATACCTATTTTTCTCAAACTCTTCCAAAAATACAAGAGGAGAGAAGGCTCCCAAGCTCATTTTATGAGACCATCATTATCCTGATTCCAAAACCAGATCAAGACATTACCAAAAAAAAAAAAAAAAACCAAACAAAAAAAGAAAACAATAGGCTGATATCTCTGGTGAACATATGTGCAAAAACCCTCAACAAAATGTAAGCAAATTGAATTCAGCAATACATTAAAAAGATCATACACCAAGATCAAGTGGGATTCATTCCTAGTATGTAGATTGGTTCAATAGCTGCAAATTAATTAATGTGATATATCACATAAACAAAACAAAAAGTAAAGATCAGATGGTCATGTCAATAGATGCAGACAAAACATTTGACAAAACCCAGCATTGATTTAGGACAAAAATTCTCAGCAAAGTGGGACTAGAGGGAACATATGTCAACATAATAAAGGCCATATATGACAAACCTACAGCTAACATCATATTCAATGGGGAAAAGCTAAAAGCATTTCTCTTAAGATCAGGAACAAGACAAGGATGTCCACCTTCACCACAATTATTCAACATAGTTCTGGAAGTTCTAGCCATAGCAATCAGACAAGAAAAAGTAAAAGGCATCCAAATTGCAAAGGAAGTGGTAAAGCTGTCATTATTTACAGATGACATGATACTATATAGAGACAACCCCAAAGATTGTACCAAAAAAAAAAACCCAAAACAAAAACAAACAAATGAAACTATTATAACTGATAAACAAATTTAGTAAAGTAGCAGGATACAAAATTAACATTCAGAAATAGGTTGCATTTTTATATACCAGTAACAAAATATCAAAAGAGAAATTAAGAAAACAATACCATTTACAACTGCATTCAAAAAAATAAAATATCAAGGAAGTAAAAGACCTGTACACAGAAAATTATAAGACATTGAAGAAGACACAAATAAATGGAAACATACCATGCTCATGGATAGGAAAAATTAATATAATTAAACTGTTTATGCTACCCAAAGTGATCTATAGATTCAGTGGGATCCCTATCAAAGTACAAATGGAATTTTTTATATAACTAGAACAAATAATCTTAAAATATATATGGCATCACAAAAGACCCTGAATAATCACAGCAATTTTTAGAAAGAAGAACAAAATTGGAGGTATCACTGTACCTTATATCTAACTATACTACAAGTCCATAGTAATCAAAACAGCATGGTACTGGCATAAAAAACAGATACATAGATCAATGGAACAGAATAGAGAGCACAGAAATAAATCCATGCCTATATGGTCATTTAATCTATGACAAAGGAGGCAAGAATACACAATGGGATAAAGATAATTCACTCAATAAGTAGTTCTGGGAAAACTGGACCACCTTATTACTTAATATATACAAAAATAAACTAAACATGGATTAAAGAAATACATAAGAGCTGAAAACATAAAACTAGAAGAAAATATAGACAGTATACTCTCTGACATTGCTCTTAGTAATATTTTTCTGATCTATCCCCAGGCAAGGGAAACAAAAAATAAACAAATGTGACTACATCATCCTAAAAAAGCTTTGCACAGCAAAGGAAACCATCAACAAAATGAGAAAACAGCCTACTGAATGTGAGGAGATCTGATAAGGGGTTAATATCCAAAATTTATAAAGAACTCATACAGCTCAACACCAAAAAAACAAACAATCCAATTTAAAAAATGGGCAGAGGATCTGAGTAGACATTTCTCAAAGGAAGATATGCAGATGGCTAGTAGACATATGAAAAGATGCTTAACGTCACTAATCATCAGAGAAATACAATTTAAAAAAAATAAGATACCACCTCAAACTTGTCAGAATGGTTATCATCAATAACTCAACAAACAAATGTTGGTGAGGATGCAGAGAAAAGGGAACCCCTGTGTACTGTTGGTGGGATTGCAAATTGGTGCAACCACTATGGAAAAAATTTTGGAGATTCCTCCAAAAATTAAAAATAGAATTACCTTATGACCCAGCAATTCCACTTATGGGTATTTATTCAAAGAAATCCAAAACACTAATTCAAAAAGATACATGCATCTATATGTTCATTGTAGCACTATTTATGGGAGCAACCCAAGTGACCATCAATAGATGACTGGATAAAGAAGAGGTGGTACATACGTACAGTAGAATATTACTCGGTCATAAAAAAGGATGAAATCTTTCCATTTGTGACAACATGGATGGACATAGAGGGTGTTATTCTAAGTGAAAAAAGTTAGACTAAGAAATACAGATATCATATAATCTTACTTATATGTGGAATGTAAAGAACAAAGTAAATGAGTGAATAAAACAGAAACAGACTCCTAGATACAGACAACAAACTTATGATTACCAGAGGGGAGGAGGTTTAGGGAGCTGGGTGAAAAAGGTAAAGGGGTTAAGAAATACAAATTGGTAGTTACAAAATAGTCATGGGGATGTAAAGTACAGCATAGAGAATATAGTCAATAATGTTGCATATTTGACTAATCGGGGATCACTACATAAATTATATAAATGTGTAACCACTAAGCTGTACAACTTAAACTGATATGAAATAATATTGGCTTTCAACTATAACTAAAAAAAGTCAATAAATAATTTTTAAAAATTCATACTCTCTCTCTATTTGGTGTTTTTTAGAGAAATATTTAGGCCAGATCTTCAGAGGATCTCATTAATGCCTCTTAGTCATATAGCTATTCCTCTCCAGCAGAGGTGAGTACTTTACACAGGCTTAGGTGTCAGAAACACCTGGACATAACTAGGTAGTTTTATAAATTCTCTAAGCCTCATTTTACTTATTATTATAAAACTGGGATGTAACTCCTATATCAGAGAGTTATTTCAAAAAATAAATTAGTTTAATAAGGAAAAGAATGTGGGCTCAGTAAAAGCACAGAAAATGAGCTGATAATGATCTGATCTGCATTAGTAGAAGGTTATGACTAAGCCACTACTGATAATACCCCAAAGGACCTATTTATGTGTTCTTGCTCTGGAGGTTTTTCCCCCACAATACTCCCCCCACTTCTGTTTTTTATGTCTCTACCTTTTGTTTCTTTTCCTGTCGCACTATTGTCTATCCATATGATTTCTTTTTATATATAGGATATAAATTCAAATCGTATTTAAATTACAAAATTCTCCCTTCTCAATTGAATTTTATTTACAAAGTTGGCTATTCTATTTGTTGACTTGTGTTTCCTGACTCTGGTTCCTTGATGGGATTGTTGTGTGGGTGATTTTACACACACACACACACACACACACACACACACACACACACACATATTTTGATTGTCTTTAATTGGGTTTATGGCCATCATATCCATTTTGCTCACACATATTTTTTCATTTATTACTTTATTACTTTTTGTCTAGATCAAGTATTTTCAGGTTGTCTTGAATGTCTGTTTTTAGGATATATTCTAAGAGGGTCCAATCTTTTTTTTTAAAAAAGGCTGCATTTTTATCAACTCCAAAATGATGGCTATGACAGCATGACAGTTTGGCATTTATGTTTTTTTTCACAAATTTTTCATTTTGCAGAATTTTCTTGCTACTCCCCAGCTGTATCAACTCACTGTGAATGCTGAATGCCTTTTAGTGTTTTGTGCGCGCTGTGCTCTCTCACTTCTGGACCTTCACAGGCTGTGCTCCTTTTCTTGACTAACTGCCCCCTTTTCACCTGGCTATCTTCTAACTATGCTTTCTCAACTTAGCTTCTGCTTCCTAGTCAAAAAGCCTTTCCTGACCTCCTGCCTTGTCCAGAGATGAGGCATACTTTCCAATGATTTCTATAACACCTTGTATCACTATAGCATCATTAACATTACAAAAAAAAATGCTTAACTGTCATCTTCTCTGGACTCCACACTCAGAAAGGACATCATTGCTGCCCGATGCACAGTGTGTTGCTGCGCACATTCCCACTTTGCAGGAAACTCTTTTCCGTCTAATAATTACATACATGTTAAAACCTGTACAACTAAGAATAGCTGTGCATATCTTCATGTCTTCAGAATACTTTGTTTGCTTACAGATTTATTTCCTAGGATTTCTCACAATAATATCTAATTTTATTAGTTGCTTTCAATATTATTGATTTAAAACATATTTTTGTTTTGTTCCCTTTTTAAAGACTGTACTAAAATACAGCTAACATACAATATTGTATTATTTTCAGGTTTACATCATAGTTATTCAACAGTACCTACTTAGCACTATACAGAGTTATTACCACATTATTGATTATATTCCCTATAGTAGAGAAATGATCACCATGATAAGTCCAGCAATCATCTGACACTGTACCATGCTATCATAATATTATTGATCTTTTCCCCAATTAAAAAAAATTTTCAATTAGAATTGACATTTAATATTTTGTATTATTTTCAAGTGTATAGCATAGTGGTTAGAATTTTAGATAATTTAGGAAGTGATCCCTCGACTAGTACCGTGTGGCACTATGCACAGTTATTACCATATTATTGATTATATTCCCTATACTTTACATCCCCATGACTATGTTGTAACTACCAACTTGTATTTCTTTATCCCTTCACTTTTTTACCCTGCCCCCAACCCCACTTCCATCTATCACCCTGATAGATCTATAACCTATCTGTCATTATACGTAGCTATTACAATATTATTAACTATATTCCATGTGATATACTCTACATGTAGAGTACATCATATACTCTACATGACTACTGTGTAACAACCAATTTGTACTTCTTGATCCCTTTCCCTTTTCACCTACCCCTAATCTCCTCCCATATGGCAACTATCAAAATGTTCTGTGTATCTATGAGTTTGTTCATGTTTCCTTTGTTTATTTTGTTCTTTAGATGCCACTTATAAATGAAATCATGACATTTGTCTTTCTCTATCTGACATACTCCATTCAACACAATACCCTCTAGGTCCATCCATGTTGTTGCAGATGGCAAGATTTCCTTCTTTTTTATGGCTGAGTAATAACCATTGTATATATGTACCACCTCTTCTCCATCTATTTACCCATTCAGGGACACACAACTCGCCCTCATGCCTTGGCTTTCATAAATGCTTCAGTGAGCACACAGATGAGCATGTCCCCTCAAAAGCATTTTGGGTTACTATAGATAAATACCCAGAACTGGAATTACTAGGTCCGTTTTTGTCTCTTGTTATAGCCTTTGTTTTAAAGTCTATTTTGTCTGTATAAGCATTGCTACCCCATCTTTTGTTTGTTTGTTTGTTTCCATTTTCATGAAATATCTTTTTCCATCCCTTTACTTTCAGTCTGTGTGTCTTTTGATCTGAAGTAAGCCTTTTGTAGGCAGCATATGTAAGGGTCTTTTTTTTTTTTATCCATTCAGCCCCCCTATCTTTTGATTGGAGCATTTAATCCATTTACATTGAAAGTAATTGTTGATAGGCATGTAGCTATTGCCATTTTATTCATTATTTTGATTTTTTTTTTCATCTTAAAGAAGTCCCTCTAAGATTCCTTGTAATATAGGTTTGGTGGTGAAGAATTCTTTTCACTTTTTCTTGTCTGGGAAGCTCTTAAACTGTCCTTTGATTCTAAATGATAGCTTTGCTGGGTAGAGTAACCTAGTTTGTAGTTCCTTGCTTGTCATTTCTTTGAATGTTTCTTGCCAATCCTTTTTGGCCTGCAAAGTTTCTGTTGAGAAATCAGTTGACAGTCTTATGGGGACTCCCTTATAGGTAACTAACTGCTTTCCTTTTGCTGCTTTTAAGATTCTCTCTTTATTTTTAACATTTGGCATTTTAATTATGATGTGTCTTGGTGTTGGCCTGCTTGGGTTCATCTTGTTTGGGACTCTGTGTGTTTCCCAGGTTGGTATGTCTATTTCCTTTGCCAAGTTAGGGAGGTTTGCTCTCATTATTTCTTCAAATAGGTTTTCAATTCCTTGCTCTCTTTTCCTTCCAGTACCCCCTATAATGCAAATGTTGGCACGCTTAAACTCTCCTCAAGTTTTTGGATTCTTTTTTCTTTTTGCTGTTCTGATTGGGTATTTTCTGCCATCTTATCTTCTACATTGCTGGTTCAATCCTCTGCTTCATCTAGTCTACTGTTGAATCCCTGTAATGTATCCTTCATTTCCATTTTTATATTCTTTATTTCTGACTGGTTCTTTTTCATGTTTTCTATCTCCATTTTTATGTTTCTTATGTCCTTGTTGAAGCTCTCCCTGAGATCACTGAGCATGCTTATAACCAGTTTTTGGAACTCTGCCTCTGGTAGATTGCTTGTCTCCATTTTGTTTAATTCTTTTTATGGAGCTTTGTCTTGTTCTTTTATTTGGAACATGTTTCTTTATCTCCCGATTTTGGCTGACTCCCTGTGTTTGTTTCTATGTATTAGGTAGGGCTACTATGTCTTCCGGTCTTAGCAGAGTGGCCTTAAGTAGTAGGTGTGCTGTGGGGCTCAGTGGCACAGTCTTTCTGGTCACCTGAGCCACATGCTCCAGGTGTGTCCCTTGTGTGGGCTGTGGGTACCCTCCTCTTATAGTTGAGCCTTGGTTAATATTTGCACATCAGTGGATGGGACTGACCCTTAGGCTCACTTGTTGTAAGAACTGGCCTTGACTACAGTGGAAGAGTAGCCCCTTGTTGTTCAGGGGCTGACTATACAGAACAGGATCTGCCTCAGCAGGGCTCTGGTGCCTGCCCAATCTGCCCCTTGGGTGTGTTGTTCTTAGAGGTGGCTGGGTGATGCTCCAGCTCATTTTGAAGCTGGGGGTGCCAGCCCCAGAACCACCTTGGAGGGGATCCTCTGTAGGTCAAATTCAGCCACAGCCTATGCCCCACCTGGGGCCACCTGGTAGGAGCCACAATGAAATCTGCAGATGGCTGCTACCTGTGCCATACTTGGAAGTGCCTTGGGAGGCCAAGCTGGGAACCAAGGCCATCTGCTGCTATTGCCAGGGTTAAGGCTGCCTAGCCAGAGTTACTGAACATGCTGAAGACATATTTTGCTTGTCTGGCTTCCGTAAACCTTTGAGAGACCCTAGGAAAGGCTGGAGAATGAGTTAATTAGGCAGTTTGTAAGAAAAAGCCATTGGAATCGACTTGGGTGTGTCTAAAAGTTGGATGGAGCAGGGTCTTCAATTGCTAGGGCATGGCAAATGAATGGCAGAGACTCAGATATGGTGGCTGCTTGCATCTGCACACCAGTAATGGGGAGAGCTGAACAAAGAAACAACAGCCTCTGCCAGCTCCTCTGTTCAGGAGAAAGCCACCTCTGTAGCCCCCGTCCCAAGCGAGACAACTCAGTTCCCCACTATACGTCCCTGCCACCTTTCCAGCTGCTGCCCAGTGCTGGAGCTCAGAGTGAGTGACTCTGTTGGTGAGTAAGTCCTTGCACAGTCCCTTTAATAGGAGCACCTGTGACTCCAGCCACCCTGTCTCAATTGGCTGCTATCTCCACTGGTTTTCACAACCAGAAATTATGGGGACTTCTTTCCCTGGCAGTGAAACCCTGGACTGGGGTGGGGCTGGGACTCCTTACTTCTCTGGGGGGTCTGGGAGACCTCCACAGCTGAGATATCTTTCCTGATCTTTAATGGTCATGTGTGAGTATGGGTCTGGCCCATTCTGCATCTCTGCCCTTCCCCCTCTTCCCCCGCTCCCCCAATATCGTAAATGTCCTTAGTTGTACAACTTTGGTTCAGCAAGGTTTTAGGTGACTCTCAATGATGGTTGTTTTGTAGTTTAGTTGTAATTTTGATGTGGTCATGAGAGAAGGTAAGAACAGCATTTACCTACTGCACCATCTTGACCAGAACCCTGTTTTGTTTTCTTTTGTTTAGTACAACTGGTATGTTTGTTTCCTTGTTTCTGGAGTCATCTCTTTTTTTCCCCTCCTCTGGCTGGTGGAGTTGCATTTCTTGCTTTTTTAGTTCCTCTATTTTAATTCCAACCCACCTTTGGGGAGATTTATATAGTGTTTCCACGCTGAATGATGTCTTCTGAAACGGTTGCTATGAGGCACAGAAACTTGATTTTGAGATTTCAAGTAGAGAATTTCAATCCTGAATTTGGCAGTACAACCTTAGAATGCTTCAGACACTCTTTAATGCTTTGTCTTTTCTCTGTTCTTTTCTTGTTCAAGGCATACAGATTTTACAAATATATTAGGGCTTTGAACAAAATCATCCAAACAAGAATTCTCTGGGATGTTCTTCAGATATGATTATTCTGGATTAATAAAATAGGATCTTCTTTGCTACTGACTTAAATATATATATATAATTTTTTTTCTTGTTAGAATTCTACTCTTGTTTCCTTAAACTATATTGCTAACATTTTTCTCCTTGATTTTTTTCTCAATATATATATTCTATTTTTTTATGTCTTCTCTATGGTTTCTTCTTTAATAGGACATTATTGTATTCAAAATACTTGTGAATACTTCCTCTTACAATGTCAGAAGGATTGAAAAAGAGGGTAGGAGGAATAAATCAGCATTTCAACCAAATTTTTGGGGTGACAGAAAAATTGTGAATAAAGAAAATGCATTTGTAGGTATCAATGTTCAGTAAAATACAATAAAACACCTGGTATATGGATGGTCTCATGAAATTTTATTTACTAAATTAATTAAATTGTCTCTGCTAGAAACATCAAAATTTAAAAGTGGCCCAACTATCACAAACCAGGTAATAATGATTATATATAGTTTAAGTAGGTAGCAAGATGCAGTTCATAGAAAAATTCAGCTTTGGATTTTTCATAGCTTTTTTTCAATGTCATGGAACTGGAAATAATGAAAATTTCAGTTTATATATAATTGAATAACAGAAAATATCACTAAAACATTGAAAATTTTTGGAGTTTTTGTGGGCAGTTAGAAATATGGTTACAGGATGCCAAAGCAAGATCCATTTGGAAAAATGGAATTAGAATGGAGAGGAAAAATATTCAGCTTTGACCACAAATGATAAGTTAAAGAAAAGTATAGACCGTACTTCAAGTGGTCCAGGTTTTTCTTTCTTTCTTTCTTATTATTTTTTTAATGCTTTGTCTTCCTTGTGATTCCAACTTATAACTTAGATTGGTCTCCTCTCCCCTTGTCTCTCCCAGAAAAGCCATCTTCTAGGGGAGCTTCTGAGAATATATGTGGGTTGCTGACTTGATTTCAGGTCTGCAATACCAGGCCACAATTTTATCTCTATCCACCAACAAAGTATTTTATTTTTTAGTATTCTATCTTTTTATCAAACACAAAACTCTTAAAAACCCCTTAGTAATTAGCTTATGATTCAAACTTAGGGCTCCCCTTGCCCACCACAATCTGACCTGTTCCTCTAAAGTGTCCTACAGGACTAAAATCTTAAACTTTTTTGATTTCTTTCTTCATTATCCCTCATCTCCAATTCATTCTTCTAATGGATCCTGTCATAACTTCCATACTGCATTTTTCTTAGGAATATACTCAGTTTCCTAACAGTTACCTCATGTGTGAATCTTTGTAATGGTTTCTAACAGTTTCCTCTACCCTAGGTTATCATTGACCTCCTTAATGTTTCTTAGCCTTTGAGTTATATTATCCCTGTTTTGGCATATATGATGGACACCTTTGTTTCAATCGAATGATTTTTTTAATTTATTTTCCCCAAATCCTATTTAAATGACCAATATTTATGTCCATGCATGAATGTATGTATGTACACGTGTCTGTTAAAATTGCTGTCAGGTAAGAGAAGTGATTTTGAGGAATTTGTAAAAAGTATTGTGAAAATAGGCATAGACTGAAGGAAGTACCATTTAGCCTATTGTTACCAGAGAGGGGGCCCTTCTCAGTGAGATGTCTGGGCTTGGCTTTCACACCAGGGGTCGAACATGGCAGAGTATGGGCAGAGTGTGGGCTAGTTTCCCACACCCGGGGGTCAAACCTGGGCCTTGGGGAGGAAAACTGGGAAACGTAGCTGCTACATTGTCTGGGGCTGGGCCTTCCTTGACACCGTGTCCAGGTTCTCGGTATCTCGAGGAAAAAATTGAACTAGACACAGAGGTAAAATGGTGAAAAATGTTTATTAGAAGAGAAAGCACATTCCAAAGGGTTTGGAGCTGGCTGAGCAAAAGCAAGGCTCCAAAGACAGCCAAGGGCTCAGGGGGCTCAGCTTGCATGAGCCTGGGGTTTTTATCTTTTTTTCTCTGGGAGGGGCTATTCCTCTCCAGGCCCTGGGACTGCTTGAGTGACACCTGTGATTGATAAGGGGCTATTACCTCATCCTCTTAGACTGCTCATGCTCCTTCCCAGAGTTCAGTCTGTTATAATGATATTAATGAGCTTCTGGGCATATATATGATATTATAATGATGGTATAATGAGGCTAGGGTGAAATGGAGGTCCTGGTGGCCTCTACCAGTGGTTAATGCTTTGGGCAGATAAGGGAAGAATTTGGGAGGCGTCCAGTCAGTGCTCTTCGTAGATTTTATTGGCCCTGCAGGAATGCAAAGAACAAATTACCTGTTTCTTACTGGCTGCCTTATTTTTCCTGAGAGAAACGGTCCCTATAAATCTCTGTGGAGAGTTGAGGGATGGGAGGTCTCTTCTGTGTCTGCTTCAAGCTGAGAAGCGGGGTAGAGCTGTCCCTACCTGCTGGGGATTCAAGAAACTGTAGCCCTATCTATTCTTAAATAAAAAGAGGGGGGTCTCTTTTTTCTTGGTTGGGGTGACTGGAAGCCTCAGTGGGACATAATTTGTATTCCAACGGCCCCTAGATGAGGAGAGACAGATGTTAAAAGCTCTGGCTTCAGGAATGGGACTCAAAGCCTATTCATCTTAATTTCAGGTGATGTTTGTTCACCCAGGGGTTAGGTCTGGACTGGCCTGGAGGAGTGTTAAAACCCATTTGTTCTCTGTGATGTTGTTTATTTATCCATGAGTTAGATCTGGAATGGTTTTAGGGAATGTTGGTTTATAGTGATTACAGCTCTATATTGAGGGGACTTAAAATTCCTCTAGTGAGGGAGGCTTAAAACTTCCATAGTAAGGGAGCTCTCCGTATCACTATGATTTATTAGAAAGAAAACCAGAGGCCCAAATTAGGGTCATTCATGATAAAAGCCCAATATACCAAACAGATTTAATGCCTGTTCTAATTTCAGTTTCAGTCTCTCCCAGAAATGTAATCTTAATCAACCAGTTTAGAATTTTCTGATCAAGTACCAGTAAGGTAATCTGTCCAGTGGCCTCTCTCCATTTTCCAAAGGAAGAATAGGCAATCTGCATGATAAAACCCTTGCCATTCTCTTCTCCCCTTATACAAGCAGACGTCCTGGCCTAAAAGGAATCTTTTTATTTCTTCTGCTAATAGCTCCTTTGCCTCACCCTTTTTCCTATATAAACCTTGCATTTGTACAATTCCTTGGAGTACTCTTCTAGTTGTTAGATGGACTGCTGCCTTATTTATGAATAGCCTAATAAAAATCATTTAGAACTTTAAATTTATTCAGCTGAATTTTGTTTTTTAATGATTCAATTGAGATAAAAGAAAGAATTGGGGAAAGTCAGTGGGCTTTCTTCCACAGGACAATGCAGTAAACCATTAAAGTCAGACCAGCAAAGGCTGCCGACATGGAGTTGGGGAAGCAGGCAGCAAACCAGAGACATTGGGAACTTTATGTGACCTAGCTCATAGTGTGTGTGTGTGTGTGTGTGTGGGGGGTATAGGGGGATATTTACCTTGAAGCTTAGTTGGCAATGAAGGAGGGAATGCAAAGCTGGAGTTACTGTAATAGGCCAATGATAATAATGATGAGTAAGGCAATCATAAGAGAAGGTTCTCCCACAGCTACCTTCAATCTGCTGTAACAAACATTAGGTTTTCCTTTTCAGTGCATCAAACATAACTGGGACAATGTGGCCCCACTGAACTGCAAGAAAGGCTAGAGGGCAAATGTATCATCTTTTCAGCCTCTGCAGTGATAGCAAGAAAGGGAATGTGGGTGAAACAACCGACAATATCTGCCCCTTACAGGAATCCAGACTAATAGCAATAACAGTGAAGGAAGTTAAGAAACTCGTCTAAGAACTGTGTGCTATAAAAGTACTCATTTCAGGAAGATTTAAAGATTAGAATCCTCGCAATACACCTTTTAAAGAAATAAGATAATTCCAATTTTTATCAACATCTTCTAAAAGGTATAGATATAGTAGAAAATCTCATTTATTTTATGAAGTCTAACACAGGTAATAGAAAACTACATACTGATATAATTTATGAATATAGACAAATTTTAAAATAATTTTAATGGAATTAAAATAGAATTTAGCTGTATATATTCTTATTAAGATATGACATAACGTGTAAGGTTAAGGTGTGAAAGATGTTGGTGATAAATTTATATATTACTATATGGTTCCTACTGTAGAGCTAGCTAACACTTATGTCACATTATTTCTTTTTTGTTTTTTGCCTTGAGAAAGTTTAAGATTTAGTCTCTTAACTCTGAAGTTTGGAATTTATCTGTATATTAAATAAATACTACAATGAGATCAAGTAGAGTTTATATAGTGGTATAAATGTGATTCAATATTAGATTTCTACAAAAATTTTCTAAGGACTGCAAGGTAGGCATGAATAAATGTGGGGAATGTAAAATACCTAGAATAAATTTAACCTTCTTTTGACATGTTTATAATATTCCCTTATGTGGCAGTACTTAAGAAAAAGCAAATATTTGCTGAATACTTTCTTTGTACTAGAGACTTCACAGGTACAATATCATTCAATCCTCTTAAAAATTCTCAAGATGGGTATTATTATGTCCCCTTTTTCATCTGAGGAAAAATGAAGCTTAGAGAGGTTTATTAACCTTACCTTGCTTTAAGTAACCTTTGTCAGATCTTGGATTTGATTTTGTCTTCTTAAGAAATTGCATTAACAAGTTAACTTCTTAATGTTTCATAGATGCTGACAGAAGATATGCAACTCAAAGACCTTATGATTCATGGCACATAAACACCAGTGTATTTGCATTGGTTCCCTTCCCACTGAAGTTTCATGGGGTGGTGCTGGTGGTAGGGATACATGAGCTACATAGTAGGTTTGGGATCAACTGAGAAAGACTGAGTTTGAGGAATCTACTACTTTTATAGCAAGAGTAAGCAAGTCTGTTCTTTGTACGAGCTGTGTAGAGGAGACATTGCTTCATCTTTCAAAGTTACCAGTTGCATTACAACCCTGAGTAATGGTTTGGGTAAAAGAGTGGTCAGGGCCTTGCAATCTTGGCATACCCAGCAAGATGTGTCAAAGAGCAAGAGGTCCAAGGATGACTGTTTTTCCCAACAACCTTCACTTTTATTTTTTTTTTTATTTTTTTTTTAGCTGAGCCATCCTGCTACCCGTTGGTAGCTCAGCTCGGGCTGGACATTGAACTGCTGTTGCTCAGAGCTCAACTCGCACTCTTGAGCAAGCTCTTAACCAACTGAGCCACTCGGCCAGCCCCTAAACCTCACTTTTAAGGTCACTCACCTCAACTCTTACCTATCTTGTCTTTGACTAATATCTCAGGCTTGTGGTAAAAATTGTTTTTCTTCAAAGTTAATTAAAATTAAATTAATTAAAAATTAAAATTTAAAGTCTGATTTTCTATTCTAATACTTGTATGTATTGATTTGTAAAGTCAGAAGACAATTCAAATATTTAGGGAAAAGATTTTGAAATTTCCTTAACATTTCCAGACTGTGTCCAAAAGTGACGCCTAGTCTGTATTGATCATGATGTTGCTTATTTCAAAGAAAACAAAAAATTCTGAAGAAAAGTATAAAATTCATTTTATACTTTGATATGCAATGATGTACAAACTCCAAACCAGTGGCTATAGCACAATATTTAAGAATAAGTGGCATGTGGCATTGTCTAGATTTAGCATAATTCATTTTTAGACAGGTAATATGTCTATGTCGGTAAGCAGTACACTCTGACACCTTTCCTAATAATCATGTCCAACAAGCATTAGAAGCAAAAAGTCCTTACTTTGGGTCCAAATCTATTTCTGAAACTTTTCTAATTTATCTTATTAAAAACAAAACAAAACAACAACAAAAAAAACTATCCTCTTCCCTTTGAGAGAAAGTATCAAATTAGCAAGTCAGAGAGTCAGTGTAGCCAAGAAAAAAAACAAGTTGTAGTTGAAAAACTACACAAAATAGGATTGAGAGCTAAGATTTGCTCCTTGGAAGGGTTCTTGGAAACAAAAATGTTTAGAATGACATTTCTCTCAGCTTTGTATGAGAAGCAGTAACATCTGTTGTGCTGTTGGGCCCAGAGCCTGACAAATGACTTATTTTGTCTGCTCAAATAAGCCACTTGCTGAGGCAGGAGTTTGTCTGCTTATCATTTCCACGCTTTGACTAGCATTAGTCCTTTACGTAATCTTCACTTTCTAGTTGCTGGCTCTTGATGGCTTGGGTAACAAGTATAATGTAATTTCTTGGTTGCTGTTTGCATTTAATAGGTATTAAATTAAATGTGCAATTGGTCGGCTGGAGATAAAAGTATCATTGAGCTTTTGGCAGAAAAGCTGAAACATATATTACATTCCAATGGGAAAACCATTAGCTTTAATAACTGGATATGAATTGTTGGCGTTTATTATCCTTGTCAGTATGCTAATGCTCATTAGATTTTTTAATGAGAGGATGGTAATAAAAACATGGCATTAAATTAAAAATGGATATTAATTAGGGTGTAAAAATGTCCTTATTTATGTAGTTGTGAAAAGAAAAGCTGGTAACTGAAGAAACACTTTGATAATAAAATCATTTCCTCATTTCATTCCTTTCCCCCCACCTCTATTATTAAAGTATTATACAAGTAGAAAAATGGAAACAAAGGTAAATATATAACCACTTAAGGGTGAATAAGACATCTCTTGTGACAGTCAGGAGAATATATATATATATATATATATATATATATATATATAGTGCCAGACAAATACAAATGTTGGCTATGGATAAACAGAACTATAATATAGCACTATGTAATTTTATAAATGAGAAAATGTACAGATTACAAGTGCTTCTCTCAAGGAGCTGTACAGTATAGGTTTCGGATAGTAGATAGTAAACGATAAAGTTGACTGGATTTAAATCCTGGCTTCACTACTCACTGGCCAGGCTACTTAAAGTCTCTGAACTTTCACTTTCTTACCAGTAAAATGGGAATGACAATTATGTGGGATAGTCCATGTCAAGCGTTTAACATATTCCCTAGCACAAAGTTGTCTGTTAGTATTGCTAACCAAGGAAGCTAAGAATGGTGGTATGTTTAAAAGCACAGCTTCAATCTCTAGATCTTTTAACCACTGATGACAAGTCTATTAATTGTGGCATATTTTGCTAAAGCCTTGGAAACCTGGGCATCCACATTTCATGCATGTCTCTTCAGTGTTCCTTTCAATAAATAAAACGCAATGACCGTTATGAAGTGCCATCCCCTGGGACTTGTGCCAGGAATATGGAATACAAAGATGAATGCGAAATAGCCTCTGCCTACAGGAAGACAATTACAACTATTAACAAAATCAATAATTTGGATTTTGTTCAGCTTTTACTGAAAACTAGGATTCATTTGTTTAAATGAAAACTGTCTTTAATTTATCAGTCACTATTTTATAGCTGAGCATAATGACCCTGTGTCACTTCTCTTTTCACTGTGGCACATTACAGAAAGCCAAATGTAGAAATATAACTAACATGTTCTTATTCTTCACAATAGATTGATGAATGGGGAAATATTTTTAACACTAGATTTTACTTTTTAGATCAGGAAAATTTTCACATCAAAATTAAATAGAAGGTATAAAGAGTTCCCAGATACCTCCTGGCTCCATATATGCACAGCCTTCCTCAGTATCAAAATTCCCCACCAGAATGGAGCATTTATTACAACTGATAACTGATGAGCTTACACTGATACATCATTATCACCCAGAAGTCCATAGTTTACCTTGGGATTCACTCTTGGTGTTGTACATTCTATGGGTTTGAATAAATAAATATATAATGGCACTTATCCATTATCATAGTACCATACAGAGTAATTTCACTGCCCTAAAAATCTTCTGCTCTCTGCTCTTTTCCATCCTACCCCCTAACGCTTGGCAGCCATTGATCTTTGTACTGTGTCACAGTTTTGCCTTTTCCAGAATGTGATATAGTTGGGATCAGACAGGTTGCCACCTTTTCAGATTGGCTTCTTTCACTTAGTAATATGCATTGAAGGCTCTTCCATGTGTTTAATGGCTAGATAGCTCATTTCTTTTATCTGTCAGTGATGTTCCATTGTCTTGATGGATCACGGTTTTTTTATGCATTCCCCTATGGAGAACATCTTCATTGCTTTTAAAAAGTTTTGGTAAAAGTTATGACTAAAGCTGCTGTAAACATCTGTGTGCAGGGTTTTGTGAGGACATAAGTTTTCAACTTCTTTGGGTAAATACCAAGGAGCATGATTGCTCAATGGTATGTAAGAATGTGTTTAGTTTTGTAAGAAACTGCCCAACTTCCAAAATCTGTACCATTTGCATTCCCATCAGCAATGAATGTGAGTTCCTGTTGCTCCATGTCCTTGTCAGCATTTGGTGTTGTCAGTGCTCTGGGTTTTGGCCACTCTGATAGGTGGATAATAGTATCTCATTGTTGTTTTCATTTGTATTTCCCTAATTACATATAATGTAGAACATATTTACATATAGTTTGGTAACAGAGCTCCCAGCTGCTATGGTATTAAGTGCTCAAACCCAGATACTGGAGCCAGGCATACTAGGATTAAATCTGGCTCTTCCACTTATTCACAGTTGGACAATGGAAAATTGTCTAATTTGGTAGCCCTCAGTTTCTTTTTTTTTTCATAATTAAAAATATTTTCAATTACAGTTGACATACAATATTATATTAGTTTCCAGTGTAAAACATAGTATGTTAGCCCTCAGTTTCTGCATCTGTAAATGCGATAATGATACTTCACAAAGTGGGTGTGAGAGTTTCATAAGATAATGTATGAAAAGTACTTGAAACAGTCCCTGACACATAGTCAGTACTATAAAAGTTCATTCAAAAAGAAATTTATTCTCTTTTTACTTTTTAAAAAAGAAATGTGACAAGCAAAGTTTCAGTGATTAAAGAATCCTTTTCAGAAATAATTTGTATTTAATTCTTTATCCTTAAAGACCAATTCAGAGGACATCAAAGAATATGGCATAATATAGTATGTGACAAAAAAAAGTGTATTGAGGATGTAATATTGGATGATCTTTTTTTCTAGCCCACAATTTACACAGCATGATTTTTTTGTATAAGAATATTAACAAATAATATTTGAAATCTTTAAAGACCAATGTATGAAATCTTTATGGAAGCATATGGAACTAGGTCAAAAGGATGAGAGTGTTTCAGTGAATCCTAACATAGTGTCATTTATTAAAAAAAAGGAACAATCACACAAGATATATAGGTATTTCTTTTTAAATTCACTAAGAACTGTTGAAAGCTTTGACTTTTGTTTCAACAGGATTGTCTACTTTAAAATCTAAATTGCTCTTTTGAACATCATTTACACAGCCCCTCTCTGGATTCTAGCTATATTAGCTTTTTGCCATGGTCCTTTTCCACTAACCCTCACCCTATATATCTGTGAACACTCCCATCCAATTTTTTGAGATACCTCCTGGAAGCCTTGGCTGATATATTCCTTTCATCACTACTGGTAGAACTTTATATAAGTTGTCACTTGTACCTTGTACATGCCCCCATTTTAGCAATAATAATAATAGCTACTAGTGTATTGCAGACTTACTATGTGCCATGCATTGCATTCAGGATTTAATATATTTTCTCATTGTTTCTTGAGAGATCCCTTTTAAGAACAGCTTGAAGTCAAGGCTAGACTTATCCATTCCAGATAGTTGTAATCTTATAAAGCACACTGACCTTTTCTTCAGGGTGTAGAAACAATACTTGAGCCAAATCTATATATTGGGTCGTCAGGAAAGTCATGACGTATTTTTCTGTTTCTCAATGCAAAAGTGCATCATGACTTTCCCGATGACCCAATATAATACTTCTTCAGGTGTAGGAAAGCCATTATGGGCATATAACTTATGTAAATAGGAATGCGGTACTGTCCCTCACCATGAAGAATTCACGTTCTAGGAAGAGATACAGACAAATAAACAACTGTTAGGTTGAAGCATGAAAACTTAATGAAAATAAGTATAAGAGAAATGCTTCTATAGTTCATAATGCAATTGTCTATTTTATAAGTGTATGTGAATTTAGAACCAGCAAAAATTTATTTGGTATTATGAGAAATAATATTTATTTTAAGGGAGGAATATAGATATCTGAAACCATAGTTTTTAGATTACATAAAGGTACAAAATAAACTGAAAGAGGTATAGATTTATATCAAATGTTTGTTACAAAAGACATAGAGGTGGAAATTATCATTTGCTTTTATATTTGTTTCTAATATGCCAGCTATTAAATTTTAGTGAATTCCAGAGGAATGGCGATTTGTGAAGACTGTTATTTTACAAACCACACACATGTATATATAAATTTTTTAAAATTTAAGGGAGCAATAACCATAAGAATTTCTGATCTTTCATAGATGAAAAAGTTGGTTAAACATTCAAAGTAAAATGTTGTGACTAATGTGTTTATAAGCATATTATTTCACTTATCATCAATTCTTTAGCTTTATTAAAGATACTTTAGCTAGGGATAATATTTAAATATGAAAACAATGGTAAGAAGTGAAATGAATTACTGTCTTTCTAATACAGTTGAAACAAAAATTTGACCAGGGCAACAGCAGAATTTATGTGGAATGCTGAATGTCAGTAAAACAACAAGAGACAAGTAGAATGTCCAGAGATTAAAATGTTACAAAAATAGTAATATTCTAAGCCTTTTAAAATTGCATCAATTCTAAGAATATAATATATAGTAGATAAGATTCTGCTCATGAGGCTGGAAACCATAGCTCTGTGTTTGATATTATAACCTTAGTGCCCAGCACAGGTTTATTTATGAAGGTTCTCAAGTGGTTATTGCATGAGTAAATTAACAGATGAATTATATCAAAACATGGACTTTTAAATCTGATGATAAATCATTTTAAAAATTAGAAAAATTTTACAGGCATGAAGGCATGTGTTATATTTGTGGAAACAAGTCAGTGAAGATGAAAATTCTTGTTACAGGATGGAATAAAAAAAGCAACAAGAGTCTCAGATTAAATGTTTAATTTTATTCATTCCCACTCACATTAATGTATATGATCAGGTTCATGTTAAAGACTGTACATTTTATTCGATGATTAAAAAGTTGGTAAATAGGTCTTTGATCCCTTGGTTTTATGGAATAGGCTAAGTAAGGTTTGGGGGAAAAACAGACAACTTTTTAGAATTTAACTATAGCAGACTAAACAGACTTTCAGGGAGAAGAAGAGATAGAAGCTCAATAAAATGAGAGTGGAAAGAATTTGGCTTCTCGTCATTTTTCATTTATTAACTTTGTGATATTTGGCCAGTGGCTTAAAACCTAAACTCTCAGCTGCTTACTTACTTTAATCCAAATATTGCAAAGATAAATATAACATAATTTTATATATTAAATTTACTGTAAGAAAAGTAATTCTTTACCAAATTAGGTGCATGTAAAAGAGTAAAATTCAAAGTTGGTTAAGGAAATACCGTGTTTCCCTGAAAATAAGACCTAACCGGAAAATAAGCCCTAGCATGATTTTCAGGGTGCTCATAATATGAGCCCTACCCCAAAATAAGCCCCAGTTAAGATCGTCAGCCAGGCTTGACTATTTGAATAAATGTAGATTTTTGTACATGAATAAATGAATAAAATGTGTCTTTTGGAGCAAAAATTAATATAAGACCCAGTCTTATTTTCAGGGAAATACGGCACCTGAACGTTGGTACATTTCCAAGTGTGCATTGTACCACATTTGTAATAGACTCCTAGACCAGATGGTCTCAGTCGCAGTGCACTCTGGGAACTCAGCAACAGGCCTGTTGAGAGAAGATAAATAGTAAGGAGGGGAAAGGATTGATCGTAACCCAGCTCTGCCATCAATTGGAATCTCAGGGTTAGGGTTGGCAAATTGTAGAGGAGAGCTGTTTTTCAACCAGGCCATTGTCAGTCCCAAAAGGATCAGGCCACACGACTCTTGACCTAGGGCAGAACTCTCTACCATGATTCCAGAGATTTCCAGCTAGGGGTCAAAGATACAGAAATCATGGAGAGTAAGGGGAGCTGGCAAGATCCAGGTGTAGGGGGTCAGGGACCCAGTCAAACATGGGGTACATATTTTTACCTGCCCTGTTGATATTGGGCTTGGTCATGTGACTCATGTAGACCAGTGAAATGTTAGCAGACATGACACAGGCAGAGACTTTAAACATTCTTGCCCTGTTTTGTACTTTCCTGATCTCACGTAAGATCCCCAGAGAGTGTTCCATCATCAGCTTGGACCTCACACTGAACATAGGCAGCACATATCTGAGCCAACACTATTCCATAAAACCAAGAGATGAAAGACCTGTTTACCAACTTTTTAATCATCTAAAACCCATAGCCTGGTGCTGAGGCTAACTGTCCAATGGCATGAGCAGAGCTGTCACGCCCAAGTCATTGGAACCACTGTTGACCCTCAGACCTATGTGTGTTGGACACATCTCTGTGGTTGTAAGCCACTGAGTACTAAATTCCCCCCCCTTTTTTTTGCAGTGTATTATTGCAGTTACAAAAGTGTGTGTGTATGTAATTTCCTCTCAAAATCTTACACATTATCCTTGAGTATGAATACTTATTAATATGAATTTTTCCGGTAATAATTTTTCATCATTACTTATTCAGTCTGTGGCTTTATTCATGAGGGTTCTCAATCCCAGTTTATCTGGTAGAAACACCAGGGGAAATGGTTTTCATTGAACTCCCCTTTAGCTAGTCCTCTAGCTGTTTCTAAAAGATTTCATCAAAACGTACATACATTATTCACTTATAAATCCCACATGCGATCGGCTCATGTACTTGCTTTTTGGAGAAAAGGACCAATTGGCCCACCACTTGTGTTGGTAAAAGCACCTGAGAAATTTGTTTTTTTCAAGAACATCTGCCAAACAATCTTTCTTCCAAATAATTTATACCCAGAAGATATTTTCACATTCTATACCACTCTAAGAAACCAATTATATTCTATAGGAATGGGTGGTAACCAAAATTGTTCAGTATAACCTCTAAGGCTTACCTAATATGTGCATCTTTGGTACATATCTGAACTTAAAAACACTATTTCATATGCTGATGTGTTTTTGCTTGTTTGTTTTAGCAGTACTGATTCTGAAATGGAAAACTGTAAAACATGAATAATTTCTCTGTGAGGGTGATGAAAGGTGAATTTTAAGTTGACTTGATGATTCTGTTTCTGTAAATTAAATGTCTACCCACAGCAGCATTTTAAAATCTTTTAACTTTAAGGTAGTTAACTGTACTGGCTTTTTTTTTTTTTTTAAGATTTTTATTGGGGAATTGGGGGAAGGGAACAGACAAGTTGTGGTCCTTTTTTGTTCTTCAGTCTAGTTGTGCAGGACGTTGCTTCACTGGCCCATGTTGGTATTATCGTTGCACTCTTCCTGGGTGAGGCAGTTGGTCCCCAGCCATTGGACGGCCGCTCACAGTAGCTCATGGAGGCTCACGGCAGTTTACACTGGCTACCGGCCAACCACGGTAGCTTATGGCAACCCATTGCAGCCCCACTGCAGCCTATACCATCTCTGGCGACTCACTGCAGCTCAGCTCCAGGTTGAGCTGTTGTTCACCCTCTTAGCTGTAAGGGTCACTGGCCCATGTGGGATCTGAACCAGCAGCCCTGCTGCTCAGAGATGGCTTCCCAAGCCAACTCCTAATCAACAAGCAACTCAGCCGGCTTATGTCCTTATGTCCTAGCATTTTTTTTATAGTAATGCAATGATCTTTTTTTCTCTTTCTTTCTTTCTTTCTTTCTTTCTTTCTTTCTTTCTTTCTTTCTTTCTTTCTTTCTTTCTTTCTTTCTTTCTTTTCCTTCTTTCTTTCTTTCTTTCTTTCTTTCTTTCTTTCTTTCTTTCTTTCTTTCTTTCTTTCTTTCTTTCTTTCTTTCTTTCTTTCTTTCTTTCTTTCTTTCTTTCTTTCTTTCTTTCTTTCTTTCTTTCTTTCTTTCTTTCTTTCTTTCTTTCTTTTTTACAACACAGCGCAGTAGTTATACTTTTTTATTTTTATTTTTTATTTTTAATTAGTTTCAGGTGTACAACACAGTGCAATAGTTATATATTTTACCCCTCAAAGTGACAACACCCACCCCCAATTCGCCACCCCACTACCCCCATATCATATATATCTATTACTCTTCCTCTGACTCTCTTCCACAGTATAATCCACATCCTGTGACTATCTATATATATTCAATTACAGTAGGTATACAACCTCCGCTTTAGTTATACAGTGCAGTGATCAAACCTCTACTCCATCCATGAAATGGTCTCCCTAACAAGACTTATGACCATCTGACATTCCACAGAATATTTACAACATTATTAATTATATTCCCCAAACTGATTTTCATATCCCAGTGGCAATATTGTAGTTGCCTATTTTTGCTGTCTAATCCCTTCCCCTTCTCCCTCATCCCCATCCCCCTCCCAATTAGCAACCCTGATTTTTCCTCTATATCTATGAGACAGTTTCTGTTTACTTTGCTCATTCATACAGTTTTTCAGATTCCACATATGAGTGAGATCATATGGTATTTGCCTTTCTCTGACTGATTTATTTCACTTAACATAATAGTCTCTAGGTCCATCCATATCATTGCAAATGGTACGATTTCATTCTTCTTTATAGCGGAGTAATACTCCAATGTATAAATATACCACAGTTTCTTAATCCAGTCATCTACTGATGGGCATTTTGGTTGTTTCCAAGTCTTAGCTATTGTAAATTGTGCCGCTATGAACATAGGGGTGCATAACTTTTTTGAATAAGTGTCTTGGTTTTTTCAGGATAAATACCTAGGAGTGGAATTGCTGGGTCAAACGGTAGCTCTATTTCCAGTTCTTTGAGATACCTCCATACTGACTTCCATAGTGGCTGCACCAATCTGCAATCCCACCAACAGTGCAGCAGGGTCCCCTTTTCCCCACAGCCCCGCCAGCACTTGTTGTTTGTTGATTTGTGGATGATAGCCATTCTAACTAGAGTGAGGTGGTATCTCATGGTGGTTTTTATTTGCATTTCCCTAATGACCAGTGAGGTTGAACTTTTTTTCATATGCCTATTGGCCATCTGTATGTCCTTTTTAGAGAAATGTCTCTTCATATCTTCTGCCCATTTTTTAATTGGGTTGTTTGTTTTTTTTGGTGTTGAGTTTCATGAGTGTTTTATAAATTTTGGATATTAACCCCTTATCAGATATATCGTTGGCAAATATATTCTCCCATTCAGTAGGCTTCCTTTTTACTTTATTGATGGTTTCCTTTGTTGTGAAAAAAATTTAAGTCTGATATAATCCCATATGTTCATTTTTTCTTTTACTTCACTTGCCTGTAGGGATGTATCAGTAAAAATATTGCTCTGGGTAATGTCTGCAAATATACTCCCTATATTTTCTTTTAGGATTTTTATGGTTTCAGGTCTTACATTTAAGTCTTTAATCCATTTTGAATTTGTTCTTGTATAAGCCATAAGGAGGTGGTCCAGTTTCATTTTTTTGCATGTGTCAGTCCAATTTTCCCAGCATCATTTATTGAATAGACTATCTTTACTCCAGTGTAAATTCTTGCTTCCCTTGTCATAGATTAACTGTCCGTAAATGCCTGGATTTATTTCTGGGCTCTCTGTTCTGTTCCACTGATCGATGTGCCTGTTTTTATGCCAATACCAAACTGTCTTGATTACTGTGGCCTTGTAGTAGGTTTTGATGTCTGGTAGCGTGATCCCCCCGACTTTGTTCTTATTTCTCAGAATTGCCAAGGCTATTCTGTGTCTTTTATGATTCCATATAAATTTTAGGATTATATTTTCTATATCTTTGAATAATGCCCTTGGTAGTTTGATAGGAATTGCATTGAATCTATATATTGCTTTAGGCAGTATGGACATTTTAACTATATTAATTCTTCCTATCCATGAGCATGGTAGGTGTTTCCATTTATTTGTATCTTCTATGATTTCTTTCTTCAGTATCTTATCATATTCTGAGTACAGATCTTTCACTTCTTTGGTTAAATTTATTCCTAGGTATTTTATAGTTCTTGATGTAATTGTAAATGGGACAGTTTTCTTAATTTCTCTTTCCATTAGTTTATTATTGGTATATGCAAATGCCACTGATTTCTGAACATTGATTTTATATCCTGCTACTTTACTGAATTCGTCTATCAGTTCCAATAGTTTTTTGATGGAGTCTTTGGGGTTCTCTATATACAGTATCATGTCATCTGCATATAATGACAATTTTAATTCTTCCTTGCCAATTTGGATGCCTTTTATTTCTTTTTGTTGTCTGATTGCTGTAGCTAGATCTTCCAGCACTATGTTGAAAAAAGGAGGAGAAAGTGGACAGCCTTGTCTTGTTCCTGATCTTAAGGGGAATGGTTTTAGCTTTTCCCCATTGAGTATGATGTTAGCTGTAGGTTTATCACATATGGCTTTTCTTATGTTGAGATATGATCCCTGTATTCCCACTTTGCTAAGGGTTTTTAACATAAATGGCTGTCGGATTTTGTCAAATGCTTTTTCTGCATCTATTGAAATGACCATGTGATCTTTATCCTTCATTTTGTTGATGTGGTGTATCACATTAATTGATTTACAGATGTTGAACCAGCCTTGTGCACTAGGGATGAATCCCACTTGATCATGATGTATGATCTTCTTAATATATTGCTGAATTCTGTTTGCTAATATTTTATTGAGAATTTTTGCATCTATATTCATCAAGGAGATTGGCCTGTAGTTTTCCTTTTTTGTGATGTTTTTATCTGGTTTTGGAATCAGGGTGATAGTGGCTTCATAAAAGAGTTTGGGAGCCTTCCCTCCTTCTGGATTTTTTGGAATAGTTTGAGAAGAATAGGTGATAGTTCTTTTTTGAATGTTTGATAAAATTCACTTGTGAAGCCATCTAGTCCAGGGCTTTTGTTTTCTGGGAGCTTGTCAATTACTGATTCAATTTCCTTGGTAGTAATCAGGGTATTTAGATTTTCTGTTTCTTCTTGCGTTAGCTTTGGAAGGTTGTATGCTTCTAGAAAATTATCCATTTCTTCCAGATTGTCAAATTTGTTGGCATATAGTTGCTCATAGTAATTTCTTAGAATTTTTTGTATTTCTGTGATGTCTGTAGTAATTTCCCTCTTTCATTCCTGATTTTGATAATTTGAGTCCTTTTTCTTTTTTTTTTTTGATGAGCCTGGCTAGAGGTTTGTCAATTTTGTTTATCTTCTCAAGAAACCAGCTCTTGGTTTCATTGATCTTTTGAATTGTCTTTCTGTTCTCTATATTGTTTATTTCTGCTCTGGTCTTTACTACCTCCTTTCTTGTACTCCCCTTGAGTCTCTTTTGCTGTTCTTTTTCCAGTTCCCTTAGGTGTAAGGATAACCTGTTGATGTGAGATTTTCCTTCCTTCTTTAGGTAGGCCTGCACTGCTATAAACTTCCCTCTTAAGACTGCTTTCACAGCATCCCAGAGATTTGTGGTTGTGGTGTTTTCATGTTCATTTGTCTCGAGGTATCTTTTGATTTCCTCCTTGATCTCATTTGTGACCCACTCACTATTTAATAGCATATTGTTTAGCCTCCATTTATTTGTCAGCTTCCCGGATTTCTTCTTATAATTGATTTCTAGTTTCATAGCATTGTGGTCAGAGAATACAGTTGAAATGATTTCAATCTTCTTAAATTTATTGAGACTTGTTTTGTGGCCTAACATGTGGTCTATCTTAGAAAATGTTCCATGTGCACTTGAAAAGAATGTATATTCTGTAGTTTTGGGATGAAATGCTCTGAAAATGTCTGTTAAATCCAGCTGGTCTAATGTGTCATTTAAGGTCAGTGTTTCCACATTGATTTTCTGTCTGGAGGATCCGTCCATTAGTGACAGCGGGGTGTTGAAGTCCCCTACTATGATAGTGTTACTGTTCATCTCTGTCTTTATGTCTGACAATATCTGTTTTATATATTTCGGGGCTCCTATGTTAGGTGCATAGATGTTTACTAGAGTTATGTCCTCTTGTTGGATCGATCCCTTTATTACTATGAAGTGTCCTTCTTTGTCCTTTGTTATATTCTTCAATTTAAAGTCCATTATATCTGATATAAGTATCACTACTCCAGCATTTTTCTCAGTACCATTTGCATGAAATATTTTACTCCATCCCTTTACTTTCAGCCTGAATGAGTCTTTGGATCTGAGGTGAGTCTCTTGTATACAGCATATGCTGGGGTCTTGCTTTCTTATCCATTCAGCCACCCTATGTCTTTTTATTGAAGCATTTAAACCATTTACATTTAATGTGATTATTGATAGGTGTGTATTTATTGCCATTTTGTTATTTGTGTTCGTAGTCTTTCTTAGGTTGTTTTTCTCTTTTACTTAAAGAAGCCCTTTTAGCATTTCCTGCAAAGCTGGCTTGGTGGTAATGAATTCCTTTAACTTATTCTTTCCTGCAAAGCTCCTTATCTCGCCTTCGATTTTAAATGATAACCTTGCTGGATACAGCAATCTTGGTTGTAGGCCTTTATTTTTCATCACTTTGAAAACCTCCTGCCACTCCCTTCTGGCCTGCAAAGTTTCTGTAGAAAAGTCAGCTGATAATCTTATGGGGGTACCCTTGTAAGTAACTTGCTGCCTTTCCCTTGCTGCTTTAAGGATTCTGTCTTTGTCCTTAACCCTTGCCATTTTCACTATAATGTGTCTTGGAGTGGGCCTGTTTGGAATCATCCTGGTTGGAACTCTCTGCACTTCCTGAGCTTGTATTTCAATGTCCTTTGCCAGGTTAGGGAAGTTTTCAGACATTATTACTTCAAATATATTCTCAATCCCTTGCTCCCTCTCTTCTCCTTCTGGTACTCCAGTGACCCTTAGGTTATTGCGTTTGATGTTGTCCCCCAGCTCTCTTAAACTATTTTCCATGTTTTTCATTCTTTTTTCTTTTTGTTGTTCCGCATGGGTGATCTCTGCTATTTTGTCTTCTAAGTCACTGATTCGATTTTCTGCTTCATCCAATCTGCTAGTGATTCCATGAAGTTTGTTATTTAATTCAGTAATTGTGTTCTTAAGTTCTAGCTGGTTGCTTTTCATGATTTCTCTATCCTTCTTTATATTTTCATTAATTTCCTTAAATATTCTAATAATCAGTGTTCTGAACTCTGTCTCCGATAGGTTGGTTACCTCTATTTCCTCTATTTCCACTGATTCAGGAAGTTTCTTCTGTTCTTTTATTTGTGTTGTGTTTCTTTGTCTCCCCATTCTGGCTTACTCTTTGTGTTTGCTTCAATATAACAGATAG
Source organism: Aselliscus stoliczkanus (assembly GCA_033961575.1). Classification (NCBI taxonomy): domain Eukaryota; kingdom Metazoa; phylum Chordata; class Mammalia; order Chiroptera; family Hipposideridae; genus Aselliscus; species Aselliscus stoliczkanus. Next base: position 71,608,523 of record CM066732.1, on the reverse strand, counting down.
ATCCCCCAGGTTTCTCAGTCTTTTCTGGGTAAACTTATATGGTGTGTGTCCTTTATATTTGAATTCCTCAGTCTCCCTATTCTCCTGTGCTTGTATCTGAGGTGTTCCTTGTGTCGTGTGTCCTCACTTGTTGAAGTTTTAGTTTTGATTACTTTTGGTTTGTCAGTAGTGGGATTGACTCCCAGATTGATTGGCTGTGAGGATCAGCAGCATCTGCAGTTTATGAGCTGCTGTGAGAGGATTGACCCCCTCTGATGAAACTTGGACCCTATGGGCCCTAGTACCTATAGCAACTTCCTTTTGGGTGTGACTCTTGTATGTCAAACCCAGAAATGCTCTGGTTTTATCTAAAGTTGGCCTCCAGGTATGATGATTCTTGTGTCTGTTTGTTTGGACCCACTGCTACAGAGTGATTTTAGAGCATAACAGATCAACAAGAACAACCTCCGCAGCCACCAAAGGAAACCAAATGCTTGCACAAGTAAAAAAAACCAACCATCAAGCTACAGTCAACTTGTACAGAAATATCAATCATACTAATGAAGAAAACAAACAGAAAGAAAACAAAAACCACACACGCAGTAATAACAGAAGAGGAAACAAAATAAAATACAATATCCTAAGATAAAAAATAGAATAAACATGAGAAACTGATTAGCTATACCTAAAAAATAAAAAATAAAAATAAACTAAAATAATAATAATAAAAAAGTAAGAATAAAAATTAAAAAAATAAAATTTGCAGAAAAAAGGAAAAGAGGAAAAGTATTGCAGTGAGAAGAATGAATAAAATAAGAGAGAAAGTGAGGGTGGGGAAAAAGGAAAAATAAAATAAAAATAAAAATATATATATATATATATATTTGTCTACACACCCATATATGGACATATATTCACCTATATTCACCTATACATATGCCTATATTTAAAACTACAAAATGACAAGAATGAAATAGAAATAAAAACCAAAAACAACCAAGATAAGCAGCCAATAAAGGGAAAACAAAACAGAATAAAACCAAACAAACCAAAAATACCCGTGCCGGTCTTGGCTAAAGTCCACCAAGCTCTCTTCAGTTTGTCTGCTGTACAAAAATTCCTGTGCGACTTGTGGGAACAGTAGGCCACCTGATGCCTAGCGTGATCCTGGCACTGCAGGTTTGCTGCACTTGAGTGTGGTTGTGACGTGTGATTGGTGGTTTTTATAAAGTCACTGCCTTTTTGCTTTTGCCTGTCCCAAGGCAGGCTGCACCCCCAAAGGCTCAGTGAATCTCTCTGGGCACCCTTTCGGTTGATAGTGTGTGGCTAAGATCCCCACTCCGCGTCTCTCAGGGACCTGTGACTCCGGCCGGCGCGCTGCGTGTCTGAGCGAGTCTTCTTTTTTCCCCTCCTCCCGGGTTTAAGGCGTCTGCCTTGGAGCCGGTGCGCACCCGCGCGGATCTCCTGCTGCTCTCCCAAAGGGTCTGCCGGGATTTAGGGGACTGCACGCAACCTGTCCCGCGGCTCCAATCCCCGCTCCGTCTCTCGGGGACCTGCGTCTCCGCCCAGCGCGCGCTGCTTCTCCGCGGGCGAGTCCTCTGTTTTCCCCTGCTCCCGGGTTTAAGGCTTCTGCCTTGGAGCCGGCGCGCCCGCGGTTCTTCTGCTGCTCTCCCGCAGAGACTGTCGGGGTTTAAGGGACTGCAAGTCCCCTGCCCCGAGGCTCAGATCCCCGTTCCATCTCTCGGGGACCTGCGTCTCCACCCGGCGCGCTGCTTGTCTAAGCGAGTCTTCTTTTTCCCCTGCTCCCGGGTTTCAGGCTTCTCCCTCGGAGCCGGCGCGCCCGCGCGGATCTCCTGCTGCTCTCCCAAACGGTCTGCCGGGATTTAGGGGACTGCGCGCACCGTGCCGCATGGCTCCGATCCCCACTCTGTCTCTCCGCGGGACCTGTGACTCCGGCCGGCACGCTGCGTCTCCGCGGGCGAGTCCTCTGTTTCCCCCTGCTCCCGGTTTTAAGGCTTCTGCCTTGGAGCAAGCACGCGCCCGCGCCATTCTCCTGCTGCGCTCCTGGAGGGACTGCTGCCGGGGTTCAGGGGGCTGCGCGCACCTTTCCACGCGGCTCCGATCCCCGCTCCGTCTCTCCGGGACCTGCGTCTCCGCCCAGCGCGCGCTGCTTCTCCGCGGGCGAGTCCTCTGTTTTCCCCTGCTCCCGAGTTTCAGGCTTCTGCGCTCCGCGGGACCCGGTGGGCACAGAGACTGATCCCTGAACCAGGCGGGTGCAGGGATTGATCTTGCCTGTCGCTGCAGGGCTCTGCACCCTGCTTCCTGGGGACGCAGCGAGCCGCGGGTGCAGCTCGTACCTCTGCACAGTCGTCTCCTCTCTCTCCTCCCGCACTTGCCCGGCCTGAGGCTTCTGCCTCAGACTGCAAACCAACGCTCTCTTGCTGAACTCTAGGTGGGCCGCGGGCCGCAGGGAGCGAGCCGGGGCAACACTCACCGTGACTCAGCAGCCGCGGGTGCGGGCTGCACCTCTCTTGTCTCGCCGCCTTCTTCCCCTACTCGCCCGGCCTGCCCACCTTCCAGCAATCCTTGTGTGGAACTCTTAGTCGCTCTGTGTGATGAGTAGATGTCTCTTTGAAGTGTATTAGAAGTTCAAATTGTGGATATTTCCAGGGGAGATTTCATGGAGCCCTCCTCACAGCCACCATCTTGCCCCTCTCTCTCCAATAGTTATACTTTTTACCCCTCAAAATGACAACCTCCCTCTTCCAATCTGCTGCCCCACTCCCCCATATCATACATATCTATTATGATTCCCTTGACTCCACTCCCACACTGTACTCCACATCCCATGACTATACACACACACACACACACACACACACACACACACACACACCAATCACAGTTAACATACAATATTATACCATGTTATACAACATCAGAGTCAGATGTACAGTGCAGTGATCAAGCCTCTACACCATCTCTGAAGTAGCCTCCCCAACAAGACATGCAACCATCTGACACCCTACAAAATAGTCACAACATTATTAATTATATTCTCGGAACTGCCTTTCATATCCCTATGGCAATATTGTAGTTACCTATTTATGCTGTCTAATCCCTTCCCCTTTTCCCTCATTCCCACCCCCTCCCAGCTAGCAACCATCAGTTCTTCCTTTATATCTGCTTGATATTTGCTTGATATGGTTTCAATCTTCTTAAATTTACTGAGACTTGTTTTGTGGCCTAACATGTGGTCTATCTTGGAAAATGTTCCATGTGCACTTGAGAAGAATGCGTATTCTGTTGTTTCGAGGTGAAATGCTCTAAAAATATCGATGAAATACAGCTGGTCTAAAGTGTCATTTAAGTCCACTCTTTCTGTGTTGATTTCCGGTCTAGAGGATCTGTCCACTAGTGACAATGGGGTGTTGAAGTCCCCTGCTATGACAGCGTTACTGTTGATCTGTCTTTATGTCTGTCAAAATCTGTTTTACATATTTAGGAGCTCCTATGTTGGGTGCATAGATGTTTATTAGGGTTATATCCTCTTGTTAAATCAATCCATTTATTATTATGTAGTGTCTTTCTTTGTCTTTTATTGTAATCTTTATTTTAAAGCCTATTTTGTTTGAAATAAGTATTGCTACTCCAGCTTTTTTTCTAATTTCCATTTGCATAAAATTTCTTATTCCATCCCTTTACTTTCAGTCTGTGTGTGTCTTTTGCTCTGAGATGAGTCCTTTGTAAACAGTATATACTTATCCTGTTTTCTTATCCACTCAGCCACTCTGTGTCTTTAGATTGGAGCATTTAACCCATTCACTTTTAAAGTGATTATTGATAGGTGCATATGTATTGCCATTTTGTATTCCTGGTCTTCCTAGGTTAGCTTGTTTACCCCTTTCTTCTATTTAAAGAAACCCTTTTAACATTTCCTGCAACACTGGCTTGGTGGCAATGAATTCCTTAAGCTTATTCTTTTCTGAGACGCTCTTTATCTCTCCTTCAATTTTAAGTGATAGCCATGGTGGGTAGAGCAACCTTGGTTGTAGGCCTTTATTTGGTGTCACTTTGAATATCTCCTGCCACTCCCTGCTGGCCAGTAGAGTTTCTGTAGATAAGTCAGCTGTTAGTCCTATAGGAGTTCCTTTGTATGTAACCTGCTATCTTTCTCTTGCTGCTTTTAGAATTCTGTCTTTGTATTTAACCTTTTCCATTTTAACTATGAAATGTCTTGGTGTGGCCCTGTTTGGGTTCAACTTGTTTGGAACTCTCTGCACTTCCTGGGCTTGTATGTCGATTTCCTTCACCAGGGTAGGGAAGTTTTCAGTCATTATTTTTTCAAGTACATTCTCGACCCCTTGCTTCTTCTCTTCTTCTGGTATTCCTATGATATAAAAATTGTTATGCTTCATGTTGTCCCCCAGGTCTCTTAAACTATTTTCATTGTTTTTTATTCTTTTTTGTTTTCGTTGTTCCAACTGGGTGATTTCTAGTATTTTGTCTTCTAAATCACTGATCTGATCCTCTGCTTCATCTAACCTACTGGTGATTCCTTTGAGTGTGTTCTTCATTTCAGTTATTGTATTCTTTAGTTCTAACTGGTTGTTTTTTATGATTTCTCTATCCTTCCTTATGTCCTCTCTAAGTTCATTAAACATTCTTATCATCAGTGTTCTAAACCCTGTCTCTGAATGGTTGGATCCCTCTGTTTCATTTAGTACCATTTCGAGAGATTTTTTTGTTCTTTTACTTGTGACATGTTTCTTTGTTGCCTCATTCTGGCTGTCTCTCTGGGATTGCTTCAATATATTAGGTAGATCACCAGGAAAGCCCTGGCTGGATCACACAGGTGTACAGCTCACAGCCCAACAGACCCAGGAAAACTCCCAGTCTTAGCCTGTCCCAATTAGCTGCTCGCAGATCAGACCAAGCAGCCTGATACCCAATCCCCAGCCTGACAACTCTGCATGCGCAGTGCAGAGAGTGGGGACCCACGATGGCATGTAAACTCCCGCGTCTCAATGAACAACCTGTTGGAACTGGAATGTGCCCACTAGGTGTTTCCCTGGCTATGCAGCACAAGCCGGGCAGAGGGTGGGGATCCAAGGCCGCATGTGCACACACACACGCACTCCTGTGCCAATTCCACCAGACCAATGTGGTCCCAGACCTGACCCTCTGTGAGAGGGCCCAACCCTGAAAAAATGGCGCCTTCCTATACACTACTCTTGTGCAAGCTCCACACCAGGGGAACAATGGTCCCCAAACCTCTAGCTCCCATGCTAAAGGCACTCAGTTCAGTCCATCCCTGCAGGCTCCTGGGGCCCTCTCACACAGCCACTCCCTCCACCAGGGACCAGGTGAATGCTCACCAGTGAACGAGTCTGTATGCCAGCACCATGGGTTCTCTAGCTGCCCTCAGCTTCACCGAGCTGAGCAAAGAGAGTCCTCACTAATTTCTACTGCCAGCTATCGTGGAACTCCTCTTCCTGGCAAAGTAATCAGGGCTGGTGAGCTCAGTGAGGAGCCAGAGGGTCCCTCCCCCAACAGGAGAAGCCTCCCCACCACTGAGGTGTCCCTCACAGGGTTCACCCTCTGTCATCTCCGCCCTTCCTACCAGATTCCACGTGGCCTCCTCTTTAAGTTCTTCATTTAGAGGTTCCGTTCATCTAGTGTTTCAGGGACTTCTGGGTTGAATGTTGTAGAAATTATTTGTAATTTTAGTGTGATCCTGGGAGGCAGTTGTCACAGCATCTGTCTATTCCACCAATGACCTTTTTTTTCTAATTCCTAGTATATATCATGAGTAAGGTCCATTGTAATTTATACATTTAATCCTCACTGTATCTGAAGTTTGTATTTTTCTAAAGCCATTGTTTTGTTTATTTTTAACTAATATTTGTAGTCAAATTACTCTTTACTACAAAGAAAATATGATTTAATCAGTAAGGCAAAACATTAAATATTCCACAGGAAAAATGATAAAAAAATAAAACATTTACTGCTAGCCTACTATGTATTATGTATTCTTCAAGGAGTTTTATGTATATTAACTCAATTATCCCTCATAGTACTAGATAGGTACTATTATTATCCCTATCTTATAGATAAGAAAAATAAGGTACAGAAAATTTAATTAACTTGCCAATGTTACACAGGGAGTAAGTAATAAAAGCAAGATTCTAATCCAGGCAATCAGCCTTTACAGCCTGGATTCTTAACCATTTTTATTGGTCAATTACTCTAAAGACTGTTATAACTCTAAAGACTGAGCTAATTATGATGCTTATTGGTCATAATTTCCCTTTCAAGCCACTGTAGCTACTAAAATTCAGCTTCAGTAACGGGCAAAGATCATTTTATTGGCATAGTAAAAGGGCAGAATATTGGCAGATAATAAAATATCATACTGAGAGGTTGGGAACTCAAATCTTAAGATGCCTAGCACTTTGAACTAATTATTTTTTTCCACTACCCTTTGGGAGAGAGTGATCAGAAAAATGACAAATATTCAATTTTGAATATTTTGGATAAAGTACTTTAAGATGGGGCCCTTTTCTATGTTTTAATTTTATATCAAGCTACCAAAAATTTTAAATTTGATGAATGGTAATTGAAGGAACTGGATGATTAGTTTACAACATCAAAATTAGAAAAAGAAGTTCGACAAGCAGTGACCATATGTTCTATGTAATTCTGTAACAACATGGAAATAACTACTGCTTGTATACATGGTTGACCAAACATTTGTTCTGGCCTCATGTTATCAGGGCGATATCCGACATAAACCCATCCATTTCCATGACTGGCTTTGGAAATAGATCCATTTTATGAAATGTGATAGTTAATGCCATTTTGGAAGCGAATACCTCAATGCATCAAGTCCTTTATCAGAAAAACCCATTCTTGAAACATATGCTATGTTATAAAAGACTTAAATTCAAGTTGAAATAATGATGGTACTTATTAATTAGTTTCTGCTTCAGAACTTCAAAATTCTGCAGAGCAAAATTATGGGATCAGAGAAGTCTATTTACAATCAGGACTTGATTTGAAATAAAATTGGACTTTTTGAACAAGGCAGAATTCCATCAGGGGTTAAGCACAAATACTGTTATCCTTTCTCAGAATATTAGATGCTTTATATTAATTCATAGAAAACCACACAGCTAGATGCTTAAGGGTAATCAAGAGCCTATTAAAAAAATAAGTGGGCAAGTTAATAGTGTTGAATAATAATATGTCTCACTATAGATGACCAGCCATCTCAATTTGCTTGGGTTAGAAGCGAGGGCTTTCCTAGGATGTGGGATGTTCAATGTGTGTTATAATGCATAGTAACCATGAGAATCTCTATGAAAAGTCACATGTATTGTATCACCCCTGCCACCAGCCTTTTTTTCCTCTTCTCTGATGACTATGACATTAAGGGAGAGAGTATTTTTTTTAAAATATGCTTTTTTATTTGGTGCAGGGCCTAGACCTAAGGATAAATAACTCCTTAGTTTCATGATATTTGTAACCTATATTGAAAATTTAAAAAATAATTCTGAAATAAACCAAATGAAAATGCATAATCCATAAAACTTAGTTAACACTGAATATAAAATTGTACAATTCTGGCTATTGATGTTTTTAACTAATAATTCCCCTTGGCATTTTCTGTTGACTGCTGTTGAGCAGCCAAGTAGATTATAATCATTTTATATGTTGTCTTTACACTTAGTTACCTCATAGTCTCAGTAAATTCATTTCATTGACTTGTAGTTTTTCCAGATCCAGTTTAAGTGCAGTGATTTTCTAGCTATTTTATTTTGATGAATTTTTATCCTTCAAAAGATATTCTGGCATGCTTTTTACTAACTTATTTTTAGAGTTTTAGCCTCTTGAGCATGATGAATAATGTTATGATCAAGGAAATAGTTATATTCGATAAGATTACACTGCAATGTTAAGTTTGGAGAAAAGCACCCACATGCAAACAGAGTAACAGCTACATGCATGACCTTTAGGATAAATCATGTGAACAGCTTTCTGCTGGGAGTGATGGCGTGGTCAACAATGGAGCCTGAACAAAACCCACTGCTCTGAGGCTGCTGTTTTTGTTAGCGTGCTGATTCCTGGAACACCCACTGCTCTAAGAGCTGCTGGTATACTTCCACTATTTACTTTTCATTTACAGATTGTATCTTAGACTATAAATGAAAGTGCAGGGTATACTCATCATCAGTTTAAATATACTTGTCTCTTGGCTTATAAGGTGGAGGTAAATTTAACTGTGTTCATGACCCCAGAAAGGGAGTTATGTTTTCTTCCTCCATATCTATTTTCTTGTAATAAACACTTTTAACCCAGCTGAAACAGGTTATTTTCTTCCTTTCCTTTTTTCATGAATAAAGTTTGCAATGTTTTGAAAACATATTGTGGGACTTTCTAAAGATTCCTACGGCTTTTAAAAGGCAATTAAATGATGAAGGCTAGTGACAGTGCCCTCTATAGCTAAGATGGTGAACAACAGCTCCCCCTGGAGCTGGGCTGCTGTGATTCCCCCGGACAGCATAGCTGCAGCCCCTGCAGCAGTAAGCTGCCATAGGCTACAGTGAATGGCCGGCAGCCAGCGTGAGCAGCTGGCAGCTGATGTGAGCTGCCAAGAGCCCCTGTGAGCAGCCAGAGGCCAGCTACCAATCTGCCTCACCTGAGAAGAGCACAATGATAATACCAACATGGGCCAGTGAGGCCACGTTCTGCACAGCTAGACTGAAGAACAAAAAGACAGCAACTTGTTTGTTCCCCTCCCCCACTTCCCCAATTAAAAAATCTTAAAAAAAAAAAGGCAATTAAATGGCTTCATTCTTACTATATGTTGTGTTGTCCGCTGGGGAATTCAGAGATAGGCAAAAATATTGCAGCTATGCTAAAACTATACCTCTTAAGAGCAATTAAAGAGCAGGTAGTAATTATAGTGACCGAGATGATGTGGATGATGACAATAACAACCATAATTTATTGAGTACTTACTAAATGTCATCCATTGTTTAAAGTACTTTGTATACATTACCTCATTTCATTGTAACAGCAGCCTAAGAGATCACTGCCATTATCATTTCCACATGGCAAATGATGAAGCTGAGACTTGTCAAGATTAAATGACTCTCTCAGGGTTGCACATCCAGTGTGGGTCTGCTTAGAAGGTGGAGATAAAGGAGCCTCTGCAACAATGTTCCCAAAACAGGGAGGAGTATGAGATGAGTCCTCTCATATCAGTCCAGAGGATGAAAACAACATTCACCAAAGTGTAAGTATTGAGCATAGAACGGACCCCGCAAAGGGCATAAAGGAAAGTGTTGAGAGGAAGATCAATGGGAGGTTGAGTCAAGGGGGTGGGGAGAGAGCCCAGAGTACTTTATGGATGGGAATATTTGAAGGGATTGCTTGTGTGGTGAGTAAGGGTATCAGGAGTCTGAAGCAAGTCGTGTTTAGCTGGTCATGAGTTTTCCCAGAGAAATGTGCAGTGGAAATCAATATGGAGCACTCAGAACTTTCCAGGGTTAACTTGAGCCTGTTGCCTGCTGCTGGGTCATCAATTCTAAAACAGTGGTCAGAGGCCTGGTGGGGGAGGCTGTGGTCACCAGAATCGGGGTCTCTGTAAGCAGAGGACTGTGACTCGAGTCTTGTAAACTGTCGTTGCAGCATAGATCTCTGTGTAGGGGTGTGTTCTCTTGAGGTCACGTGGTCCTTGTTGTGCTGGGGCTTGTACATTCTAGAGACAGAGTTATTATCTTCTGTGTAGAGTGAGTCAATGAAAGCAAGGGAAAAGAAAACCTCACCTTTTGAGTAAGGGAAGGGGGGGTAGTTGGGCAAGAAAGGAGCAATCATTTTTATTTGCCACTCCTAGTGCCAGCAACTCTACGTACATAATGTATTTTAATTTTGGAACAATGAGCTGGTTTGATAATATTATTTCCACTGTGAGGCTAACAACAAAACTTGGGGCTTGGATAGATTCAAGGTCATATAAGTATTAGGTAGATCTCAGATTAAAATCCATCTTATCTGACATCAAATGTTTTACTTTTTTACCTAGTAGTATATTGCAAGAGATTTTTAATAGAAGGCAGTCTATTCCCTGAGTCTGTTAATATGAAATATAAACATGTGTTCATTTCTGAATCTTGTCTACCTGTCCAGGCTTTTTTGCCAAGATATTTAGGCAACATCTGTGACGTATGATGTTTGTTTTCTCCCTAAAGTTTGTCTCAGTATTTTATGCAATCAGAAATTGTACCTTTAGAGCCAACTTTCATTCAAGATTTTCCATTATCGTCAGTAATAGGGAGGTAATAGGAGAGGGCTTACATAGATTGAAATGGAAGTTCAGCTACTTTGGGGGAAGATCTTCACTTTTCTCAGAGATAGAAAACATCTGCTCGCATTGCATCTGCTCTGATAAAAAGCATTTCTCAGTCCTGCCACCTTAGTCATTAACACAGCCTGACTGAACTAGGTCCAATCTGCTCAAATTAGAAGCAATAAACAAGGAAGATGAAGCAAAAGAAGAAATAGTCTCAAATATTATTCCAGTATACTGAGAGGACTTTCTAAGTTTATGGTCACTGCTGTGCTATTGTAAAATTTATATATGGATCTAGTATAGCCTTTTCCCCACCACATTGTAAATCTGTTTCATCCCTAGTAGATAAGATGTACCCAAAGCTGGGGAACTGTTTTCATCCTTGTGCATTCCTATTATTTTGATGTATATCTAATAAATCTTTGGTGAAATGAACAATCAGAGCTCAAAAGGTGCGTAGTGTTCTGGGGATGTTTGAAAGGTCTGCCTGAAGGTCTTTCATTTGCAGGCACTTGACTATGATGAGAGATGATAAGTTCCTAAGTAGGGATGCTGAAGCATGGACAGGAAGAGAAGTGGGTAAAGGATGCTTTAGATAACATTATAAAGCTCCTAGGTTTACTTGTTCCATCTCTGTCATTCTCTGTATATTTTCATAAAACCCTTGACCTAACTCTTCAGTTTATTGTTTGCTACATAACCAGGGAACACTTCATAATTTATATTCTGAGAATTCTTTGAGTTTTATGAAGTACCACATGAACAATCGATATATTTCTTGAAATAAGTCCAGCCTCTTAGAAAGGAGTATAGGACTTCAAAACCAAAACCTAAATAACTTAAATCATGATGAACAAATTCAAAACAATAGGGACACTGGAAATCCATTTATTTCAATTTTAATGTCTGATAATATTTTTAAAAATTTTTGTTTCAGTGGTATCACCTTGCTTGGAAATGTTATTAAAAATCTTCACACCATATAATCACTTAGGCCTGCTGAATTCTAATGAAAATAAAGTGATGTTTCTTTTGAAACATTCATCCCTAAATAAAAGTCCTTAGCTATAGACCAATCATTCAGTTGCATAATAAGACACCTGTCTTTCTGTGTTCTCATAGACAATGAACTAGAGAGGAAGAAGAATACAGAGGGGAGGGGAAATGAGAAATGAATGGTATATTCTTCAGTATGATTTTGATTTTTACCCCCCTGTTTCTGCCTAAAATAGCCTCCTTCACTCTCATCCTGAGCATTGACTCTAGATTAAGGCCACCTGGTTTGACCCTGAATTGACGTTTCCAAGAGTAATCTTGGAAGTTATTTACCTCTCTCTGTGTTAGCACCTTTGGCATAAAGTGGGGAGAATGATCGACCTACCTCATAGGGTTGTTGTGAGGATTTTATGAGAAAATCCATGTAAGGTGCTGAGAAGAATGCTGGGCACATCATAAGCGTTTAATAAAAGTTAGCTATTGCAATTACTATATTGTTCATTTGTATTTTGGGCTGGAGTTAGTGTAGTAGGGCTGAGCAATCCATCTGGTACTCATATGTTTTCAGAAATAAAATGGCTCAGAGTTATCATTACTCTTGTGCTGAATGGAAACTCCACCAAGTCCTGTTAATTCCTTTTAAACTGTCTGCCACATGCACTCTGAACTTTTCATCTCCACTGCTTGTGTGCTTAGTTCAGACCTTCATCATCACTGAAATAGTCTCTTTATTGGACCTAAAAGTCTTTATTTCTCTAATTCCTTTCCCAAATTGACATCAAATCTATGCTTTTGGTTGCAGAACTGGCACCTGCTTGAAATCTACTCTGGCACATAGCAAGTATTCAAAAAAAAATAAAAATGGTGTTTTCTTCCTATTTCTATTTCATTTCTAGTGATGCTGTAAGCTGCTTCTGGATGAGCAAGCTCTCCAACACTGATGACATTTAGGTAGCTGCTGAATTAAATGTGTCAGAGATTCCACAGCAGGAGTTTTTTCATATTGTGTTGGAGACGGAGCTGGAGCAACTAAGATGCTTTCCAGCTCCGGGGATTCAGTCATTACATGGCATAGACACTGGCTGAGCCTAAGAGCATCATCTATCATTTTGAAAGGCTCACAAGATTTAGACATGTTTGTTAGCTTCCATGTAGGTGCCCCCCTTGTTCTAAAAAATCCTTATTAACCCTTCTATTAGTGTATGGGATTGTAGCAAATAGGCTTTAATGCTTATAGACACTTGCCTATCATAGTACATTTATAGTTTTATTCTTGATATTTTAGGAGAATCTTTTTGATAATTCAAAAATAGCTTTTTTTCTTCTTGCTCTTTTCTGAATGTGCTGAAGAGAAAAGAACATGAAAGGGAACATTGCTTGATATTGGTGTTTTGATTATTTTGATGTAACGAAATAACACAACTAAAAGCACATGGTACTTTCAAATTTTAGGTTTATATTTTGTATGGGTGATATGAAGAAATATCATTTGAGAAAGGTGATACAAATATATAATTATTGAATAATTACTGTGGTAATCAAACTGCTGCCTTGCTTGTATTTGCACTTGTATAGTTCCTTTGATATGCATATTTTATTGGATGATTAAGGGATTTTTGCTACATTTTCTAACCTGGGATTGCAATCAGACCTATCCCTCCAGTGTAGGCTGAGCCCTACTCTGAGGTCCTCATAAGCTGTTGTTCACTTGAGAGAGACGCTGGTCTCAGACAGAAACCAGAAGGGAATAGGAGGACAGTGCTTGGGCACTGAAGTTAGAATCTCTCTTGTACCGTGGAGGTACTTCAGTGATGGAGAGGCTGCTGGGTCCTAGAAGTACCCTCTGCATGAGGCAGCCTGGGATCTGGGAAGAAAGAAATATGGTGTGGACCTTGTGGCTCTGAGCTAGCCCTTCAAGACTGAGATTTGGATATTCTCTTTTCTCTGGGTCAGGAGCACGGAATGGGTCACGACGTTTTAAGAGCAAGCTAGCTAAAGCAGAATTCAACAACAAGAACTTAGCTGTTTCTAAGCTGAACTATGTTGTTTCTTTGACTTACTTTTTCTTATTTCCCTCCATCTCAGCATCTGTTAAGGGCTGAATTGTGCTCCCCCTGCCAAATTCCTATATTGAAGCCCTAACTCCCCAGTACTTCAGAGTGTGACTGTATTAAAATGAGGCCATTAGAATGGGGCCTAATGAATCTGACTGGTGTCCTTATAAGAGGAAATTCAGACACACAGAGTGTCACCAGGAACCCAGGGATGTGTGAACACAGAGGAAAAGACCATGTAAGGACACAGAGTGAAGGTGTCCATCTTGCAAGCCAAGGGGTGAGATCTGAGAAGAAATCCAACTTACTGATACCTTGATCTTGTGCTTCAAACCTCTGGACTGTGAGAAATCAATTTCTATTGTTTAAGCTCCCTAGTCTGTGGTACTTTGTTATGGCAGCCCTAGGAACTAATAGAGCATCTGATGGAGTATCTCTTAGAAGCATCAACTGAGTTCATCAGTGCTGAAGGGAATGCACAGAAGCCTTTCCCCCCTCTCAGGAAAGGCTTCCCTGTGAGGGTGGGATAGCCCAGGGCACAGTAGTCTAGAGGAAAGAGTACCAAAAGGCAGGTAAAATGTATGACCTCTTTGTCTTGTTGCTTTTGCTCACTGGGCATGGGGGTTCTATTTTATTTAATAAAAATGGCAATTCCCCTTAAGTTACTGATTATAAACTGAACTGTGAAAGGAAAGGTGGAGGATTAAAGTGAATTGTATGGACCAAATCATTCTCCCTTTGTGTAGTTATAAATATAGTTGTTTAAAAATCCATGTATGATTTTAATAAAAAGCAAACTGCTTTTGAATTTGGGGAAAACGGTTTCTTACCAACTGTTATAATTCTGAGAAGTCAGCTCTTACTTTAGCAGGTATTTTTAGAAACCAGGAGCTGAAACAAAACAATGGTTCTTAGAACAGTGGAGACCCACGTAGAGGCTCGTGTAATCTAGAAACCTATGTCCCCTGGCTGAACCTGTAAGGTAAATTAATTATACTAAGTATTTCTAGCCTGAGAATTAGGAGAGAGTTTTAAAAAAGAAACAGTGTTTTTATTTTCTGTTCAAAAAATGGCGCGGTGGTTAAGTGCTGGCTTGGGAGGCCAGCATCCCCGGTTCGGGTCCCACATGTGAGGGCCAGTGACACTGTCCTCAAAAAAAAAAAAAAAAAAGTATTACGTGAGATGACTCTATACAACTTACAGTTAATAGAAGATAGTTTTACAGTCTCTTTATTTTATTGTGTTTTCTACAATATATTTATTTATGGCTTCTCTGTATTCTAATTTAATTCTCTTTGACCTTCAGAATTATCATATTTCTGAATTACTATGACTGAATTATTAAATAATTAAAAAGTTCAAAGCATCTGTTTTCATACAAATCTTGATTTTCAAGGTTTCTAATAGTTTCCTTTTTTTTTTTTGCTTATGTCAATCAAAGAAATACATAATGAAGAAAAATCACATATCTTTTGTGATGTATTACCTTCCCCCTGCTTCAAGTCAGGAAAAGGACCTCTAAGTTCTTAAAGGGAAATATTTTGCCATGCTTGAAAGAAAAAGTCTTTTATTGGCTTAGTCTGGATAAATATCAGTGGTTAATGTTGGCATTTCTATCCTAACTGCCTTTCCTACTGTATTTTCTATTGCTGCTGTAACAAATGACCACAAATTTAATGGCTTAAAACAACACAAATTTATTCTCTTCCAGTTCTGGAGGTCAGAAGTCTGAAATTGGTACCACCGAGTGAACGTGAAGATGTCTCCCAGTCTGTGTGCTGTCAAGAGGCTCCAGTAGGGAGTCTGTTTCCTTGCTTTTCCAGCTTTCCAAGGCCACCTTCATTCCTTGGCTGGTGGGTCCTTCCTGCAGCTTTAAAGCCAGCAGTGTCACATTTTCGAATTTTTCTTTTTCTCTGACCTCTGCTTCTGTCATTGCATTTTCCAAATGACTCTTTTTGATTCCTCTTCTAAGGACCATTGTTATTACATTGGGCCCATTGGATAATGTACAATAGGATAACCTTCCATCTCAAGATCTTCTATTAATCACATATGCAAAATCCCTTTTATCATGTAAGGTAACATATTTACAGGTCCTGGGTATTGGGACATGGATGTCTTTGGGAAGCCATTATTCTGCCTACCACATCCATGCCATCTGAAGCCCGTCTGATTGTGGAATGGATATTTCAGGGCCCATAAGGAGTGGATTAAGTAACTATTGCTGGAATGTAAAGTCAGGGTTATAGAGTATATGTGTGTAATTGTCATCAGATTTAATAGGTATCTCTAATTTAGTGGAGAGATGCTGCTGTGAAAACGGGGCCTGATGGGTGAGAGTTGTCACAGGAAATACAGGTCCACAGCCCATTACCTGGAACTCTTAGGAGCAGCTGTGTTTCAGAGTTTTTGAAAGGCAATATGGTGTATAACTGTATATTACATAATGTTTCCACTAGGGTCTGTAACTAGATTAATTACTATTTCTGCAGTGAAACATGAATATTCATACTAAGTGAGATAAAGGCCATAAATATCCTTATACCAATTTATGTCAGGTTTTTGCCATCTCTTGAGTTACAAAATATGTTCAGTCATTAGAGTGTTTTTGATTTTGGAATTGTGCTAGGTATCATTGTGTAGGGAAGACCAAGAGCCAGAAAACTCATGCACATGTGCACACACACATGCACACAAAGGACTTTAATATCATTGACTGTCAAGAGAGGATTCAGTTGAAAATCATGCATAGAAATGAACCAGAAAAAAGGCAAAGTCAAATATAATCAAAAGTTTAGTAGGTATTCCATGATAGACTCAACATCTTTTTGATGTTGAGCAAAAGAAGCTGTTCTTATATACATAGAGAAAACAAATAAAGATGATTAAACTATTAGAACTTTTCCTTGAAGCAGATCTCTCTGAGTTATGCCAACATATATCCGTTAGGGATGCTGTCCTGGAGAGAAGAGACGTTTTCCAAACTGGAAATCAGCTTTTCCATGTGTCCCTCAAGCTCTGGGAGGGGGTAAGGGAGGTCCATCATATGTTTTAGGGAGGTTCTGAACAAGTCTGTAGGGGAGCACAATAGAATCCCTGATGAGGTGACCATGAGCAAAAAGAAAGATTGGACCTGGTCCTGACTGGGCTAGTGGGCTAGTTCTGACTCTGAGTCCAGAATTAGGATGAGGGAGAGTGTTAGGATGAGAGTATTCATAAATATATGAGGTGGTGGGTGCTCAAAACCTAGCCTGATTCCATCCTCTAAATGTTGCCTTGAGCCTCCGAAGAGACTGAATTTGTGAATGGAAAGAACTGGTCTCTTGGGGCACAGGTATCCTAAGGCATGAAATACCCTCAGCTGAATGTAATACAGAAAGATTGCCCTCTGTATCAGTAGGAAAAGCTAAGCCATTCAGCACTAACAAATAGCCCCCAACTCTTGAAGCAATAAAATAATCCCCCCACCCTTATTCTCCCTATGTGTCTGTCTGTTCCCTGGCGTTACTGATCATCTTGGAAGAGACAAAGAGAGAGCTCTGGGGTGTCACACTGGCAATCAAATACTCTTCCCTAAAACTGACACATGTCACCTCTGTTCCCAACCCACTGCCTAAATTAGTCATGTGGTACCTCCAAACAACATGCAGAACCAGAAATATTTGGCCAGCTATGCTACCATTTTCTTCTTTGTAGAACTGATGTGTCTAGAAATGTTCTCTTATCAGCAAGAATAGAAGACATGGGTTCAATCTTTAGGTCACAGAGATTTCAGAGTTCATTTTACCAGCAAGAGTGGTGCCATCTCTCCACAACCCTTGTGTCCCTGGGAGAAAGATCAGCTCCAGCTGCTTCTCCCTGGCCTTTACCTCACAGTGGTTCAGTATCATGGTACCATTTCTTCACCACGCCAGCAGTCTGGGAAACAGAAACTTATTCTAACCCCCTCTCCAGGGCAATGTCACACAGGGTGGCATAACGCAGGAATCCAGAGTTTTTACTTCAAGGGTCAAATTTTTGAAGAGTCTTTTCTGTTGACTAGGGGAAATAGATGAATTGCCCTTCCTCCTGGTGTAGAGTGCTTTGCTGAGCAGGCAAACCTCAGAGGGAACCCAACACACAAGCTCCTGCATTGCCCTGCATTGCATAGAGTACACTAGACTGTTTCCTTTCCCAGGGTTGTGCCCATCTCTTCCCTGCCTGCCCCCCACAGACACACACACTGGCACACTCTAGTAAGTGTACAGTCCTCGGGGAACCCCTGGATGTATAAAGGGGAAGGAGTTGGGGCTGATAGTTACACGGGTGCTGGAGCCTTTCCCCCAAGGTTGTATATAGGGCCTTGTTTTGTACACTAAAAGTACAAAATCAGCAGTTCAGACAAATCTCCCCTCTTCTCAATCATGAATAAACATTTGCATTTGCTTGACTCAATTGAGTGGTATTAGAATTGCCCATATTTTGTTCTCCCTTTTAACTGCTGGGTATTGCGGCCAGGGAATTGGTCTGTAACAAGCAATAACACAATGTAAAGGCTTGTTGCTTGCAAATGTATTAACTTAAAACAGTCTATTGCACATGCAAGGGAATATTGTATTTATGAGCTGTGCAGTGTTCCTAGTGTATATAGCAGTAAGAATGTATGTGGTTGGAGTCAAATGTTAAGTGGTTAAATAAAGTATGCATTACTGGCTCACAGTATCCAATTGGTATTGATTAATGCACTGCTACTGAATATTTCCTTCTTACAGATGTTCACGAAATATCTTCTTTTCGGTTATCATTTTCCTTGTATTATCATCTGCAGGTGAGGAAGTTTTCTCTTTCTGTAGTGCAGTTGTGTAAAGTGCTTCATCTCATTCTGGTAAGACGAATGAGAACTTTTTAGACTTGATTGCTGTAAATGCCACATTACACTATCTGCCGTTTCCATGATTTTGGCATTAAGTGGGATGAATAAATAACTTATTTTTCAGTCACTCATTTCTCTTGCAACTAGTTATCTGGCATGCCACATTTTCAATTTACTGAATTTTATTCTACAAGTATATTTGTGTTCCAATAATTATTTTAATATCGGAGCAGAAATACGAATGGCCCAGGTGGTCAGGAGACTGGAGTTGAGTTCCCATTATGTTACTAAGTATTTGCAATACATGGTGTCACTGAGCCTCTGTGAGCGCTGTTCTTACCTATAAAATCAATATCTTAAATAATTCTAAGATTCACTTTAATTTGAAAATGATCTGACAATATATTTCTCATCAATTAAAGATACTCAGAGATTACTGTAATTATTTGGAATCTGACTTTTAGTCATTTAAAATTTTTATTATTTTATCATTTATGTCAACATAATTGAGATTAGTATTTCATTCATACAACTTATATATATTTTACGATTATAGATTCATATGTACAGCATAATAAAACATAAAATATGTATATAACATATTTAGTGATATGTAAGATTTTTGTGTATTTATATATAATTATATTTTTGTTTATATTTTACATATAAACATAATTTTTGCTTCTCTATATATACTGATATATAAAAATATAATTTAATAATTTATCAAATTAGTAAAAAGGACAAACTGAAGAGAGGTGTAATTTCTTAGGGCCCACAGGGTACTGAATTATTAGCTTTTTAAGCTTAGAGGGGGGAGGAGTCCCATGAAAGCTTAACTTTGAAGGGTTGGTGGGGAGGGGGGAGTCCTTCCTCAGTAAAGTCTGATCAGATTTGAAGGACAGAGTGAAGATTTATAGCTCCCTCTTCAATTATTTAAAGGATTGTTTTATAGAAGTTTATTCTATGTGGCTCTAGAGGACAGAAAGGGGCCAATTGCTGTTGATTTGTTCCTTTTATCAATAAATAACCATCAAGCGCCTTCTCTGTGCAAGGTGCTGTGGTTGCAAGACAACACCTTGTTTTCTAGAGTGCTCCCTGTACCAGCAGGTTAGGGGTAAGGTGATTCTTGCTACAATATGAAGAAGTTTTGCATCCTAATAGGGCACTGAGTTCCTTATCACCAGCAGTAGTTTAAAAGAGGATGGATGAACATTTATTAGGATATTATAGGAAGGAATTCTTGCCTCATGAAGGAGGGACTACTTAATCACTGAGTTATCTGATTGGATTCTGTGAAACTCCTAGGGAAGTGCAAATGGCTTGATTTGATTTACAATTGAAAGAATGCTTTTTCACTGAGTAGACATTATTTGAGATAAAGTGAGGTAAATGAAAATACCTTCCTTTTTCTATAAATGTACCCTAAAAGAAAATCATAATGGGCCTGTGAAAAAAGGTAAAGGCAATCTCAATTGTGGAAACACCACAGGTCTCTTTGGCCTGTAGTAAGTTTTCTGATTACAGTGCCAATTAAGAACTGAGACTAATAAGACTAAAAATAACAATGACTCTGGGTTTTCTAAGTAGATTAAGTGTTTTTTTATGGTTTCATGAAATGTCCAAGAATCTTTTGCTTGTTTCACATTACCTTTTTTAAATATTAGAGAAGCAGCATGCTCTCTATAGGAGAGGATGCACACTTGATACATTTTTCCGTTAATAACATGAAAGTACTTTGTTATTTAGATATTTCTAATACTTATATTAATTGCAGCTATTATAAAATTCTCCTCAAATATAGTACTAACATTTATTCTTTCTGATCCTCATCTGAACCTCATCCCCAGATACCCATACAAACTGGATTATAATACGCACCTTATTACATTATTATAAGGAGTAAATTATATGAGAATTTATTAATGTACACTTTTACACAGAATAACTTTTTTAAAATAGCAATTTAAAAATTATTTTGTAAATAGTATTTTAATATTGCATTAACCCAAGTAGCCAATAAGCCTGCCATTTATAAAAATTATTTGAAACATATTTACATGGATATTTAAAATTTAATTATGCCTGTTTGAGGGTAGCTTCCTACCAGAATATTTTATTTTCCAGACACAAATACACCAATAACATCCATGGTACTTCTGTAACTGCAGAAAGATGATCCTGTTGTGCTTAATAAGACACTGAGTTGCTTTTTAGAGATAATAGACCAAAACTGAAAGTCATGCAGCGAAAGCACATGTAGAGGACAGAACTTTGACTCCCAGCTGCACCCAGAACCAAATTGTCGTGCCTCCCTCCACCCCCACCTCCTACAGAACCAAAGGACTGGGACATAACCAGAACTTGAATTCCACAAGCCTAACGGAAGCGAAACATCCATTGTCCAGGAAAGTGCTGACGCCCCTTACTACAATAGGTCAAGTCCAAAGGTCCTCCAATTAAAACTTGCCCCACCAGCACTTCTGCACATGTGTTCCCCATAACTCCCTAATCTAGTCCAGCGATCAAGATGGATTTGAGGTACCACTAGGTCTCCTATCTTCTCATTTGGTGTCTTCTTGATTAATAAATCTTCCCTTACTCCAAACTCTGATGTTTTGAGTTTTTGACCTTTTGAAGTGTCAAGCACATGAACTTGGGTTCAGTAATAGGGTTCAGTAAAACTTCCACGAAAGGAGGCTATTTATTATAGATGAGGAACAAATAATGTATATGTGTGGGTGAACAATAGAGAAATCTTTCATTTTCATCAGTAACTGATCATCGAGTGTGAGGTAGGGAAGGGTGGTGGTGAAGAGCTTAGATTATGGAGTAAAGGAGACAGGTTTGAATCCAAACCCTTCCATTTATAAATAACATGTTACTTAATTTCTTGAGTGTATTTCCTCATTGGCAAAATGACAAAATAACAGACAATTTCTTCATAGTGTTCTTTATGAATCAAACGAGGTAATGCTTCTAACTTGGATGATACATAATATCATTGCAAATAACTATAAAACATGTTCTATAACCGCAACTATAAATCTTACAGGGTGGGATTGAATCTAAGCTCCAAAATTCAGAGGTACAGGAAATATAATTTCATTTTTCAAAAAAACACTGAAATCTAGAATTTCATCAAGATGGCAGAGTAAGTAAACACTGTACTTGCATCCTCTCATGACCATGTCAAAATTACAACTTAACTACAGAACAACCATCTTTGAGAATTGCCTGAAGTCTGGCTGAACCAAAGACCAACTAAACACATACATAAACCACCTCAAGACTGGTAGAAGGGGCAGAGACTCTGAAAAGACTGGCCCCACACTCATGTGTGACCATTAAAAATTGGGAAGCATATCTTGGCTGTGGAGGCCCCCCTGATGAGCAAGGGATCCCAGCCCCACACCAGGTTCCCCAGCCCAGGGTTCCAGTGCTGGAGAGAGAAGTCCTCATAACTTCTGGCTGTGAAAACCAGCAGAGATTGTGGTTGGGTGAGAAGAGGGCAGCTGTAGTCCCCCGCAGCTGTAGTCTCCACTGTTCCTCTTAAAGAGCCCATGTATGGACATACTCACTGATGGACTCACTCTGAGCTCCAGCACTGGGGCAGGAGCTTAAAAGGTGCCAGGGACATATGGGGAGGAACTGAGTTGTCTGGCTACAGGGTGAAGGCTAGAGGGGCAGCTTTCTCCCAGATGGAGGAGCTGACAGAGGCCATTGTTTCTTTACTGAGCTCTCCCCTCTCTCTGCATGCAGACACAGGTGGCCACCATATCTGTGTCTCCATCAACCTGGGTGACACCATGCATTCACCCTGCCCTGGTGATTCCCTAAGACTCCCCACTCCCCCACACACACCCAACTTGGAGGTCCACTCAAGTGCCTTTCTGTGGCTATTCCCTGAAAATGGCCTGTCTTGGCTCATGCTGCAGACTTTCCTAAAATCTTTCAAAGGTTCTCAAAGCCCAAAGCAGCATCTGCTTTAGTATGTCTTGTACCGCTTGCCTAGCAGCTCCAAACCTGGCACTAGCAGCAGCCAGTCTTGGTTCGTGGCTTGGCCTCTTGAGGACCTCCAAGCCCAGTGTAGGTAGCAGCTATCTGCATTTTGCTTTGTGGCTCATGCCAGGTGGCCTTGGGTAGGGTACAGGCTGCAGCTGAACTTTGCTGTTGCAGGACCTCTTCCTAGAGGCCCCAGGGCTTGCACTCCAGGTGGCCAGCTTTGGAATGAGGTGGAGCATCACCAGGATGCCTCTAAGGATGACATACTAAAAGGGCAGACTGGGCAGGTGCCAGAGCCCCACTAAAGTGAAACTTACTCTGTAGGGTCAGCTGCTGCACAACAGCTCCTCCACTGTACTCATGGCCGGTCCTCACAACAAATCAGCCCTTGGCTTAAGTCCTTCCCATTGACATGCAAACAGCAACCAAGGCTCAACTATAACCCATACAATGGACTTATCTGGAGCACTCCGCTCAGGTGATAAGGGAGACATTGCCACTGGGCGCCACAGTACACTAACTAGATAAGGCCACTCTACTAAGACAGGGAGACATAGCAGTCCTACTTAATAGAAACAAACTCAGGAAGGCAGCCAAAATGGGATTACAGAGAAACATGTCCCAAATGCAAGAACAGAACAAAGCTCCAAAAAAAAGAAACAAACAAAATGGAGACAAACAATCTACCAGATGCAGACTTCAAAATACTGGTTGTAAGTATGCTCAGTGATCCCTGGGAGAAGTTCAACTAAGAGACAGAAAACATTAGAAAGAAACAGAAACAAAGAATACAATAACTGAAATGAAGAACACATTAGAGGGACTCAATAGTAGATTAGATGAAGCAGAATATTGAATCAGCGATTTAGAATATTCAGAATAGCAAAAAGAAAAAAGCATCCCCCCAAAATGAGGATAGTTTAAGGGGCCTCTTGGACAACATTGAGTGTACCAACATTCACATGATGGGGATAGCAGAAGAGAGAGAGAGCAACGAATTGAAAACATATTTGAAGAAATACTGATGAAAAACTTTCCTAATCTGGTGAAGCAAGCAGACATACAAGCCCAGAAAGTACAGAGAATCCTAAACAAGATGAACTCAAAGATGCCCACACCAAGACACAGCATAATTAAAATGCCAAACGTTAAAGACAAAGAAAAGCAGCAAGAGGAAAACAGTTGGTTACCTACAGGGGAGTTCCCATAAAGCTGTCTGATGATTTCTTAACAGAAACTTTGCAGGCCAGAATTGATGGGCATGGAATATTCAATGTGATGAAAAGCAAGGACCTACAAGTACCAAGGTTACTCTACCCAGCAAAGCTATCATTTAGAATTAAAGGACAGATAAAGAGCTTCCCAGACAAGAAAAAGCTAAAACAGTTTATCAACGCCAAACTGATTTTAACAAGGAATCTTAGAGGGACTTCTTTAAAATGAAAAACAAAAAAAGTAAAAAATGTGAACAATAAAATGGCAATAACTGCATATCTATCAACAATTGCTTTAAATATAAATAGATTAAGAGCTCCAATCAAAACATAGGGTGGCTGAATGGATAAGGAAACAAGACCCTTACATGTGCTACCTACGAGACACTCACTTCAGATCCAAAGACTGAAAGTAAAGGAATGGATAAAGGTATTTCATGAAAATGGAAATAAAAAAAAGAAAGAAAGAAAAACTGGGGTAGCAATGCTTATACAGACAAAATAGACTTTGAAACAAAGGTTATAACAAGAGACTTCTGAGTATTTATCCAAAGAAGCCCAAAATGCTACTTTGAGGGGATGTGTGCATCCATGTGTTCATTGCAGCATTGTTTACAGTGGCCAAGATGTGGAGGCAGCCTGGGTGTCCATCAAGTGGATGAATGGATAAAGAGGAGGTGGTACATATATACAATGGAATATTGCTTGGTCATGGAAGGGAATGGGTTCTTGCCATCAGCGGTGGCATCGATGGACCTGGAGGGTGTTGGGCTGAGTGGAGTGTTAGTCAGAGAAAGACAGATGCAGTGTGATTTTGCTTATATGTGGAACCTAAAGAACAAAATAAATAAACAAAACAGAAACAAACTTATAGATACAGAGGACATTTAATGGCTGCCAGATGGTAGGAGGCTTGGGGGAGTGGGTTGGCTGAAAACAGAGGAAGGGATTAAGAAGTACACATTGATAGTTACAAAGTATTCATCAAGATATAAAGTATTGTATAAGAAATGTCAATAATGTAATAACTATGTATGGAGTCAGGTGGTTATGAGATTTGTTAGGGTGGTAGATGGGAGGAGGTTGAGGTGCTGGGTGAAAAACATGGAGGGATTAAGAAGTACAAATTGGTAGTTACAAAATAGTCATGGAGATGTAAAGTAAAGCACAGGGAATATAGTCAATAACATGGTAAAAAATGTATATAGTTACACCACATGGGTACTAGACTAGTCAGGGGATCACTTCTTAAATTATATAAATGTCTAACCACTATGCTGTAAACCTGAAATTAATATAAAATAATATTGAATGTCAACTGTAGCTGAAAAATTAAAAAGTGGGGGAAAAGCTAAAGGAGAATAAGAAGTTCAAATTTCCAGGTTTAAAAGAAATTAGTCATGGGGATGTAATGTACAGCATAGGGAATATAGTCAATAATATTGTGACAGCATTGTACAGTGTCAGATGGTTGCTGGACTTATCATGGTGATCACATCTTTTGGTATATAAATATTGAATAACTACATTGTACCCCTGAAACTAATGTAATATTGTATGTTAGCTATATTTTAGTAAAAATCTTAAAAAACAAAACAAATCACCAAAATCTAACTTCAGTCCCCTTTCCACTGTGGTGGATCTCCCATCCTGGATTTTCACCCCTTGCTTGCTGGTTTCTGCAGGACAACAGCAGTATGAAGTCTATGGCAAGATGTTTCTTGATCATAAGCTCCCTTATACACCCAGGTTGGCCCTTTGGGTTCAATCATTATCTCTGCAACTTTTGTGCAGATCCTGGGACACAGGATACCATGTGTGTGTCAGTGATTCCATCTGCTTATAATTCTTACAACCATTACCTCTCTTGGGTTTGGCCTTGAAGCACCCCTTGGCTGTCTCAGCAAAAGATGCCTTTTGTGGACTCAGCCTTCTCTGTCCTTATCTCCTTTCCTCCTTCTTTCCCTCTTGAGAGCTAGGGATGTTTCTTTTTTGAGCAGGTAAAGTTGGAAATGCCTCTTCTATGTTTGTTTTGTACAGAAGACATATACTTCTGCATACCAGATATATCTGTATTCCAAATTCTTGAAACATCTAAATTCCCTGTTTAATGTTTCTGGCAAATAAAATCTAGAAAAACTGTCAAGCAGTTTTTCATTTCCTCATACTTCTCTTGAAGTCAGAAGTAAGGACATGGGGCTGGAATATGCTTGGGGGAAATAGCATTAATTGATTATCAAAAATTTTAACTTTACATTTGCCAACTTGATATTTATTGGCATTTAATATGCATCTCGTTTAGAATTCCATTTTTGCTACAATCTCAACAAACTCCAGGTCCTTTATTTACTTAGGACTCTGCTAATTGTTGTGGGAGGAGTTGTGAAAGCAGATGGTTCTGTTACTGAAGAACTTACCGACTTTGGGGAAAGATAAAAAAATCAACATGGTCTGAAGATTAAGTTTGAGATATGCCACCATGCACTTACATTGGCAGCACTGCTTCATGAAGTTTCATAATCTTGGTATATCAGTGTCTCACAGATGTGTTCATGTCAACATGTGGCTGTGTCTTGCTGAGTGGTGTTCATTATTATTGTGTGTTTTTGTGTGCCGTCATGAGAATGTCTGGGCCTGAATTAGAGCAACATACAAACACTACATTTCTTGTTAAACTTGGCAAGAGTGGAAATGAAATCAGGGAAACTTTAGTCCAAGTTTATGGGGATGATGCCATCAAGAAAATGGCAGTGTACAAATGGTTAAACATTTATCTGAGGGGAGAGAACATATCACTGATGAATAGAAGTCAGGGTGACCAGTATTGAGTGGAACTGATTAAAACATTGCAAAAATTTATCGAATTGTGCTTAAAAATTGTCAGCTGATGGTGAGAAGCACAGCAGACCAAGTAAACATTGATAGAGAAACAGTTAGGAAAATCTTAACTGAAAATCTTGGCATGAGAAAAGTGTGTGCAAAAATAATCCCAAAGGAGCTCACCCAATAAACAAAAGCAAAAGAGAGTTGAAGTTTGCCAAAACCTTTTGTAGAGGCAAGACGATATTTTGGGCTATGTTATCACTGGTGATGAAACATGAGTGTATCAATACAACCCTGAAACAGCATAAAAGCGCAAAATGAAAGTCAGCCAATTTTCCACGACCAAAAAGTTTCTGTCAGTGCAAATCAAGAGTCAAAATGATGTTGCTAAACTTTTCTCAATATCAGAAGGATTATTCATTATGATTTTGTACCAACTGGATAAACAGTTAACCAAGTTTATTATTTGGAAGTGCTGAAAAAGTAAGATGACATGAACTTTTTGCCAACAACAATTCATGGCTCTTGCATCATGACAATGCACCAGCTCTCAAGGCACTGTCTCTGAGAGAGTTTTTAGCCAGGAAACAAATAACTGTACTGGAACACCCTCCCTACTCACCTGAGCTGGTCCCCAATGACTTCTTTCTTTACCCGAAGATAAAGGAAATATTGAAAGGAAGACATTTTGATGACATTCAGGACATCAAGTGTAATATGACAACAGCTCTGATAGCTATTCCAGAAAGAGTTCCAAAATTGCTTTGAAGGGTGGACTAGGCTCTGGCATTGGTGCATAGCTTCCCAAGGGGAGTACTTCAAAGGTGACCATAGTGATATTCAGCAATGAGGTATGTAGCACTTTTTCTAGGATGAGTTTGTGAAGATAATTGTTAGACCTCGTATGAATTAAAAATCATAAAGTAGACAAGGGGTTCTGTCCCTGGATCTTCCTAATTGGAGGAGGGGAGTGCTCAATAAAATTTGACAAATGTTTCATGGAGATTCTGTTGTGACCTTCATTTTAGAAGTAATGCATAAAAAGGTTAGCTGGACTTCATTAAGTATATTAAAATGACTGACAGTTTGTAAAAATAAGAACTATTTGGAGATATCATTGAGAGCTTCAAACAAAATAATAAAAAAAGTGATAATTTAGCTACAGTCACCTGGCAGTAGGGCTTACTTAGGATCTAATGAAAGAGGAAGATACTGGGCTTAGGGAGGAACAAATTACAGAAAATTATAAATGTGAGGTGATGAAGTATGGACTTGGTAGGTGGGCTGTGACCAAGATGAAAGAGAAGAAACCAAAATGGTAATCAATGGAGCCAATTACTCCATAGATCTTATTGTGTGGTAGGCACTGTTCTGAGCACTTCCATCAGATTCACTCACTGAGTACTCACAACTGTATGAAGTCAACACTCTTATCCTCATTTTATAGAGGAGGAAACTAAAATACACAGTAAGTCATGTAAAAGCAGTGGACATAGAATTTAAACCTGGGCACTGTAGCTCCATAACTTATGATCTGACCAACTACTTCTTAAGCAAGTCCAGGGTAAATAAAAAAAGAGCCCCAGCAGAAGTCAAGGCTGGCTCACTGGTTTTAATCCTGCATAACTAAAAGAACTGCGATAATGATACAAGAAAAGGAAAAAGACATGGAAGCAATGTTGTTTCATTATTAGATTTTCTCATAAATTTTGCAAAGGTATATTTTTGTTGTTTTGTATAATTTAATTTGCATAGAGATTTGATAAAGCCCCAGTTGTTTATGGATTTCTTCTTTCTCTCACATTCTTTCCCAGTCTCCTGAAATAAATATTTCCTAGTATCTTTATCAGAAAGAGAAGCTTTCCTGTCATTTGAGGGAGGGGGAGGTTAATCTTACAAAATGAAATATACATTTCATATCCTAATATCTTTGTGTTTATTTGTAGCAGTTAGTTTTCCTCCTGAAATAAGTTTTTTTTGGTTCCTCCTCTAACCATTTTGTTGATAAGGAATTAATTTGAAATGAATAATTTTTAGAAAGTTTTACTCAAGAGATAATTTTTAAGGGTACTCCACCCATGTGTTTCAGGTTGCGAGTTTTAAGGGGAATATGTTTTAGCTCTATTCTCTGTTTCTCTTTTGTTGCTACCATTTTGCTGAACTTCAGATGATTGATGGTGGTATTTAGAGTTTCCGATAGTGGCACTCTAATAATAGCAGAGTTTTGAATTACTTTAATGAAAAAGATTCATCGAGCGCCTGAAATTGGTTATTTTGATATGTAGGATAATAGGTGCATGTTTGGTGAGATCCACTTATGGCAGAATTTCCTTTGCTAAAATGACCCATTTTTGCTACTCTCCTGAAATCGATACCACTTTGAAATGTCATTAGGTGGCAACAGACCATTTAAAAAAAAGTGCATTATTCAGTGCACATTTAATTGCCTTATAGTGATACAAAAAATACACAGTGGTTCATTAGTATTGACTAAAGAACAGCTGTGCAGTTCTCGACGAAGTTTCAGATCACCATGAGAAGTGCTTTAATATATATGAATGTTTGAACTGAGTGCAAAGATTCTTATACCTTAATCTTTCACAGAACTGACTTTTGTAACTGTCAAAAGATTATTTTAAAATTTAAGCTATAACTTATTAAATTTGGAGAAAATGTTGTGAGACTCTAAGCACAATGAAAGCAGAGACAACGTTTGTCCTGTGCAATCCTGTGTTTCTAGAGCTTAGTTCCTATGACTAACAGAGAGAGTTGAGTGTTCAATAAATGGTCATTGAATGAGGGAAAGACACACTACAAGTGAATTTGGAGAAGACCTGTGAGTTAAATGAGGGGTCATAAATGAGCCAAAGGCAGACAACAAGCTCTTATAATAACAGAATCTCACTCATTAAATCTGGCCTCTATGTTGTGAATTTTCTTAATGTAGCTTTCAGGATATGCTACACAGTCAGGGTTTAAGAGATCATAATTTTTGCCACATAGTGGCATCATTGTGGCTATGACAGAGTTTTAACTACATGCTGAAGGAATTTGCTTTTGACACATTCCATTAAATGCTCATCTTTGATGAAATGCACATGAGCTTATGCAATTGGCCTGTAAAAGTATGACAAAATGTTAAATATGCATTTTTATCTGTGAAATTTTAAGACTAACCATAAATTTAAGAGCAATTCTTGTTTTTATAATGATGACTCCTTTCTCTTCAACATAAAGCTTCTCCAATCAAATGCAACAATTAGATAAAAATAAACTAGATTAATAATGAGTTAGATCAAGTAAATTGGTCAAGGCAAGTTAATGCAATATTGTTAAATATTAAGAACACATTTGATTTCTCCTAACCATTAGAGGTTTGTAGACGTAAGGAGTTTCCTCTGAGCAACTCTGGGATTCACTTGAGGTGAAATAATATACTTTCTCTTTGGAATGAAGTTTTCAGCATGTTTTCCTCATGTTTTCTTTTGTCCTTCGTCATTATGGTGTTTAGATTGAAGTTGATTTGGTCACCATTAGATTGTTCAACCTTCTCTTACCACCTCCCTAAAGGATCAGAAACAAACAGTGAGATTGTCTCTCATGTTAGACCCTTGCTTGAATTTGGAAGACAAGAAGCTGTCTATTTTCATCTAATAACCCTGCTCTCCTATTTTCCTACTTTGGGCTCAAATTCATTATAATATTACCTTACTGTTTAATACAGGAAAAATTAATTATTTAAAATTGTGAATGAAATGGACATTTCTTAGGAAAGCATAAAATATCTTCTTTGTGCAAGATGTATCTTCTTTTGATAATGGATTTTGCATTCCTGCTCCGTCCTTGGTTGATATATTTATATATTTAAAAATCTCTCTCAGTGAAGAAGTTCAGAATTAAAAAAAAAAAAAAGCTCTACTGAGATTAAACCACAGATTTTAGACTGCCTAGTCGTGTTGTCTGGTCTAAAACATACATATCTATCTTCAGTATTCCCCGTCTTCCATACCTTGCTTGTAAAATACATTATAGTAATTCTCTATTTTATCTCATAGTAATTTATTTAGCTGTATACTTTGTTTTAAGTGTTGAATATTTTTCTAGAGACTTTCATATAATGGAAAGGTTATTCATCTTTCATTTTCCCCATTTACATTTATGACATATTAGAAGACATTAGTTAAATACGTAGAAACCGATAACTCTTGAGATTGATGTATATTTCAGATTTGCAGTGCAGTTTTTGGAAGGTATTTGTATTTTATCCAGAAAGTAAGTAAAAGAAGATAAACACATTCATTAATAAGGCATAGAGTTTCTTAGGTGTGACTTTGGGATAATTAAATAGATTGTGGTACCATTGCTTTTCCTGGGGCAGCTGTGAAAAATCTTTCAGCCCTTTTGGAAACAGGATTTGACTTTGTAGGAGGCCACAGTAGATACTTAGTTGTGTAGACACAGAGGAAACCTGGGAATAGAATATGAATTCTGTTGTAGGTGGAAAAATAAAGCTCTTAGTTGTTTGCTTTAGTAATTTGCTGGAGGCCATATATATTAGATATTATCTTTATCCCCACAGAGTTAATAAAGGCTAGTTGGTCAGACTTTGTAATTATTGTCAAGTTGATCTTCAAATTACAGATGTGTGGCCTGGATTCAAGAATTCCATTCCCAGCGTCTCTGTTACTTACAAGTTGATTACACATACAGTCCCATGCTTAAATATGAATTCAAAGGATGTGTGCTCACGAGCAATTGAACTCTAACTTGGAGTTTGGGTAATACTGCATCTAGTGTAAGGTTGTGTTAGAAATATGAGTTAACTATCACACTAAATTTTTATCACCAAGATGACTATAAGGATGTAGTCATGTTCTCTGGATGGGTGAAGGACATTCTCTAGTTACTGGATTACCATGATTACTTTGATAAACAGTTAAAAAAATAAATTCTCTGATTTCTGTTCATAGAACAGTGACACTCCTTACTAACAATGATTGTACCAATTTTAATTAATCACAGGAAGGAAGTACAGAAGGGAGATAGGCTGTGTTAGGATGTTCCCCATAATGTTTTGTTCTTCTATCAAGTAATGATGAACCTCCATGTTTCAACTCTCTCCATTCCAACAGTCACCTAAATTTCAGCTCAAAAGAACCCTAAACTTCACAATAACCTAACAAAATTCTCAAAATATTTCAGAACAGGGAAGATAAAAGAACAAGGGTTCAGGATACTCTTCTTTTCCCTACTAACTTTAGTCCTTTACTTTTCACTATTCACTAATATTTTGGAGGACAATGGCATAATGCCATATCAATTCAGTCAACATTCTATTAAAATAAGTGTATTTGGAGAAAGTGGGTAGTATAAGTTTTTATCTTTTTTTCCAATAGTAAAAGGGTACTTTGAAAACACTTTAAATGTGTTTTTGAAGGTTTGGGGTGGTGTTCAGAGGAAGCCGCATCAGAAGGGACAATGACAAGACAGGCTGGCAGCAGGACACATTGAAAATCTACTCTGCTATGGATTAGTAGAAAATTTACTTATGTTACTAAATTGCCAAAGAAGGATATTTTAATGTTTCTAATGCCTTCCCATTGTTTATATATTTATTATTACTCTTTCACTGATGATGGCATTGGGCTCTCCATTTTTTTACTCATTTGGCTATAAAAACCAACCATGTAAAGAAATTAAACAATTGATAAAAAGGTCTGCTGTATTTCAGGGGTTAGGGACATGGAGTAATAGGTGCAAATAAGGGAGATCATTTTGAAATAGCCATTCAGCAATAGGAGAGCAATAGTGGAAGATATTTGAAATAATCTTGCAGATTTAAACCAATAGCAAATACTTGTACAGCCTATAGGCATAACTGTTGGCTCACTGTTTTAGTCGTTGTTGTTGTTTTAGTATAAAGACCCTGATAAAGTCTTCTGATTCTGTACTCAGAGGCTTTTTGGAATCCAAGTCTCCTATAATGGCATCTATCTTAACCTTGTGTTACACATATGATCCTTGAAAACCGATGAATCTTGTTGAGTTTTCAGCTGATAAAATACCCACTGGGACACTCACTCACTTTCTTCAGGTGCTGTGGGCTGCTTCTGTCATATGGAAGTGCCTGTTTTGTGCTAAGCCAGCAGAAATATTAGAAACTAGTTAGACAAGGTCATTCAGGGCACTCAGCATCATTCAGGTAGACCAGAAGCCTCAGCTCTTCTGATTTTTTTTTTCTCTAGGCTTTGAAAAAAATATAGAGATGATGTAAAGAAGACTATTAAAGGAAATAATACTCTTTGGTCAGTTCAATCAAGGGCCATTTTAAAACAGAGCTCAAAGAGAGAGGCAGATCCCTCATTGAGGCATTGGACCCCGGACAGCTGTTTGCAAACAGCTTACGCAACCTTGACTCTGTGCTGTGCTTGTAATAGAAGTTCATCTTTATGAGATTTCAGCAAAGCCTAGTCCAAGACGTTTGTCATTAAAGGCAGGAAGCACGGCAACGTTAGTAAATATCCTAGAAAGAAACGCAATTTTCTTTAGCAAGGTGTTAGGGAGAGGGCTTTTGAAATTTATCTTAATTTAGCCTTCGAAAGAGATGACCTTGCTCCTAAATCTTGCTGTAGAGTTGTGTTTTGATGTTCTTACTCTACATACTGAGGGAGATGACTGTGTTACCTTAATTAAGTTTGCATTCTATTGCTTTCTGGATAAATTCTATTTTAGTAGCTTTATAAATTGACCATAAAAACTCACACTGAAATTTCGGGGACCGAGAAAAATACTATTTCTTTTATTTAAAAAGACATTTACTTATGAGATTCAAGGTCATTTAAATACTGACTTTCTTATTAACTCATAAAATTTATTGTTTTTCTGCTGAGAAAATAGTGTTCTCTGTCATTAAAGGAACACAGATCATTAGTTAGACAAGCATGGCCTATAATGTAAGAATCCCAAGTATCTGATTTTAGAAATCTGGGAGAGCAGCAGTGCCTGGAGAAGGTGAGCAGCACAGCCATCTGCCAGGAGGTAGTGATGAGACAAGTAAAGATTTAATGGGAATGGACTTGTGAGCTGGCAGGATGGGACAGGCAAAGAGTTAACAGGAGCGAGCTTGTGGGCTAACAGGAATGAGCTAAATATTAGCTGCTTGGCCCTGGCTTACACTGCACCTACAAGCTGACAAGCAATCTACATCCATCATAGGTGGGAACAGAACAGTTTCCAATCACAATAGCAACCCCCTGCAAGCTGCCATTCATCACAGATGGGAACAGGACAGTTCCCAGGAGAGGACAATTGTAACGGCAGTCCTCCTGTAAGCTGACAAGCACCCTACATCTGCTTGGAAAAATATAAAACCCCAGCACTCCTTCTCATCGGTGCAGCTGTCCCCCATTGGACTCTGCCTTGGCAAACCCCTGCCAGTATATCTCTCTTACCCCTCCGTCTCCGCAGCTCTGCCTCTCAGACTGCCCTGGCAAAGCTTCTGCCAGTTCCAAACAGAACTCTCTCTCACCTTTTTCACTTTCAAGATACTCTGGATACTCTTGTAGAGTCTTGTAAATTCTTTTACATCCTGCGAACAACCAGGGGTTACTTCTATACCAAGACAGGTAGGGCTTTCACAAAGCAGGTCATGTATTTGGACAAGGTTCTAGGTTAGAGAGTTTTAAGTGAAAATTCTGAAAATTGCTTGGCTAGGAACTGAAGATGGCCTGATGAAAAGGGAAAAACATGTCAACACAGGTGGCTTCCCTTTAGCTCTTTGAATTTTATTTATTTATTTAGCCACTCTCCCAGGGCCTGAGGCTAGGCCTCATTACTCCATTCCCCCCAGGTTCTAGGCCTTTCCTCAGATCAGTCTTACTTCTTCTTTGTGGTTCTCTTTACTCTCTCGCCCTTTCCAGATGTCCACATACTTGGCTGCAGTGCATGGTTGCATATTGCTGTGGTCTGTGGTACTAGCAACAACGAAATGAAGATGGGATACATTAGAGTAAAGCTCAAGTACACTTTTCTGCTGCTTGGGTGTCTAGGCAGCTGAACTCTGACCAGTCTTAGCCAGGTGTTTCTTCTCTGACTTCCCTTTTATTTGCAAGTCATCCTCTCACCATTTCTAGGATCTGACCATTGATGTTATGTTTTTTTCAGGTGTTCCCCTCTGTACACTTAAAAGTATATAAGTGTACTTATTACAGACATTCAGGGAAGATTTGACAGACAAGGAGGAGGCAAGGTGAAGATGGAGGCAGAGATAGGAATGATGTGGCCACAAGCCAAGCAAGCCAAGGATTGACAGCCACCAGGGGCTGGGCAAGGTGAGGAATTATTCCCCCATAGAGCTCCTAGAGGGAGTGGGCCCTTGCTGACACCTTGAATTTGGAATTATGGCCTCCCAAACTATAAGAGAATGAAATCCTGTTGCTTTAATCCATCAAGTTTGTGATAATTTGTTGTACATCCATGTGCCAATATAATAAAACTAATATAACACTAATATAATAATAAAACTGATATAATGAATTAATATAAATTTTGGTACTGGGGAGCAGGGTGCTGCTGTAACTAATGCCTAAAAGCCTGGAAGAAGTTTTAGAGTTATGTAATGGGTAGAGGATGGGAGGGTTCTGAGGCTTGTGATAGAAAAAAGCTAGCTTCTAGTGAGTGCTCAGAAAGAAGTAAAGGGCATGAATGAGAAAACTGTCATCTTAGAGAGTGTGTACACACACACACACACACACACATATATACACATATGTATATATATAGTATAGTCACAAAATACGGTGAATATTTAAATTAAAAAAATTATTGCAGTAAAAGACACATTGCTGTTATTACCCCTCAAAATATTCCCTCTTGCCTCGAATTCTCTTATTCCATTGTTCTTGCCACTTTCTGAAGCAGTTCTGGAAGTCCTTTTTCATGAGTGTCTTTAGTTGTGTTGTCATGGCTGCCTTGATGTCCTGAATCATTTTGACTTTGGGGAAGAGCCAGAAGTCATACAGTGACAGATCCAGTGAATAAGGTGGATCAGGATAAGGACACACCATAATGTTTTTATTTGACAGAAATTGCTGTACCAGAAGCGATGTATGAGACAGAGCATTTTCATGATGAAGGATGAAGTATAGTCACTATATATATATACACACACATGGTCATGAGTAGAGTGTTGATGGGGATACGAATGTTAAGTGTTTCTGGTAAAAGCTTGAAGGAAATGAACACATTATTCTAAATTACAGGAAAAGCTACTGTTGTTATATAAATGAAAGAAAACTTGGCTGACCTGCATCTGGAGTCTTATGGAAAAATAGAACTTGTAAGTGAAGGACTTTGATATTTAGCTGAGGAGATTTCCAAGCAAAGTGTTGGAGGTGTGGCCTGTTTTGTTTTTTTTTCCCCCTGATTACAGTAAAATGTAAGAGGAAAGAGATAAATTGAGGAAGGAACTGTTAAGGCAAAAGATATCAGCATTTGATCATTTGAGAAATTTGCAGCCTATCCAGATTGCATAAGTCAGTGCTAATGATAGAAGATGCACTGTTAGGAAAGCATTCTGGAGAGAAGCCAAGGGTATGGCTGGGCCACCTTTTGCTGAAGAGATTAGATATGTGACTGGGATTCACAGAACAATTTCTATAGAAGCGAGGATTAGAGATGGAATTATTTAGGAAAGATCTGTAGGTGAACCTCTTGTGTAATGACATGCATTTCCTTGACACACACAAAAGATCCACCAGAGTTTTGAGAACATTATATCAGCAGGTACACTGACAGCCTGAAAGTTGTTGGACCTCCTGGAATCTATAGACAGGAAGGTTGATAGAGCTACTTGCCCACAAATATGTGCTACCCTTAAAGAAAAAGGGGGATACTCTGTCAACATTATAAAAAAGTCCAAACCTGTAAAGAATTTTTATGAGTTTATTTGAGCCAAAACTGACATCAGTTGCCTTGCCAGGAAACAAGATCTCAAATGGTTTGGAGAATAATAGTTTGCCATTTCTTTTTTTCTTTTTCTTTTTTTTTTTTTTTTTTACTCGGGGAATTGGGGGAGAACAGTGTTGGGGAATTGGAACAGCCAAGTTGTTGTCTTTCAGTCTTAGTTGTGGAGGGCGCAGCAAGCTCAGTTCCAAGTCCAGCCTCAGCTCAAGGTGCTGTGTTCAATTAGTTGAGGGTGGGCGTAGCCCACCATCCCATGCCGGAGTTGAACCAGCAGCCTTGTTGTTAAGAACACACGCTCTATCCACTGAGCCATCCAAGTGGCAGCTCAGCTCAAGGTGCCTAGTTCAGTCTTAGTTGCAGGTGGGCATAGTCACCATCCCATGGGGGAGTCAAATTGGCAGCCTTGTTGTTAAGAGTGCATGCTTTATCCACTGAGCCGTCTGGGCGGCAGCTCAGTTCAAGGTGCTGAGTTCAGTTTTTAGTTGTGGGCAGGCATATCCCACCATCTCGAACAGGCAACTTTGTTGTTAGGAGCACGTGTTCTCACCAGCTGAACCATCCTGCCACCTGTTGGCAGCTCAGTGGCAGCTCAGCTCAGGCTCAGCTCACTGGCCCATGTGGGAATCGAACCGGTGATGCTGTTGCTCAGAGCTCACACTCTTAAGCAAGCTCTTAACCAACTGAGCCATTTGGCAGGCCCTGCTGTTTCATTTATGCATTTGAGATTAAGGAGGAGACTAGGGAAGGTTACATGAAGGTGGGAGAAAGCAAAACAGGGATCAAATTATAGGCTTAGATTATGTGCTCTCTTGAGAGTGGTCACGAAATAAAAGGAGAGGTCTGAAAGGGGGTATTTCAAAGGTGTGTTATCCTGGATGCACAGAAACAGTGGACAGGGCTTGCTGAAAGCCAAGATAATATGCCATTTACTAAAGATGTT
Organism: Aselliscus stoliczkanus; assembly: GCA_033961575.1. NCBI lineage: Eukaryota > Metazoa > Chordata > Mammalia > Chiroptera > Hipposideridae > Aselliscus > Aselliscus stoliczkanus. The sequence goes on along the minus strand of CM066732.1, from coordinate 71,571,340 downwards.
ATACGCCTGGGGCCTGGCTACCCACCCTGACCTGCTCACACAGGAATTGATGATCGGATCACCCTGTGAGGTTACTTTCCATAAAACCCCCTTTTTTTGTCTGCAATTCTAAGGGCAGACCTGTGTTCCCAGAGGGTGGTATCACAGCCCCAAAAGCAGAGGCATACTTCAGGCCCAAGGCTGACCAAGCTACCACAGAGACCTGCTGAGAAACTGGCCCAAAGGACAGAGATGCTTGCCTGAGTGCAGCCTAAGGGGTTATTCTCTGGCCTGCTGCATTTCAGACTTTCTTGGGTTAAGTGACTCCTTTATTCCTTCCAATTTCTCTCTTTTGTTATGGAAATTTCTAAAACTGTTATTAGGTATCTTGCTCATAATGAGATTATCAGAAATAACCTTTATTGACCTATTTATATGCTTTTCTATCATTTTATTTTGAGAGCAGGTAACTTGCTTTTAAGTGTCACAGGTCTACAGATGGGAAAAGACCTTGCCCCAGGATGAATCACACTTAGAGTTTACTCAAACCTGATTTTGATGATGAGATTTGGGAATTTTGAGCTCATGATATTGAGATGGAATTTTGTACTTACTGCAGATGTTGTAATGGGTTGACATTCTGGGGAATATTGGGGTGGGTTGAATGTATTTTTCACATGGGACAGATGATATTGAGGGGCAAGAGGTACACTATTGTTATTTGAATTCTGGCCCTCAAAAAAGATATGTCCAGGGCCGGCCCAGTGGCATAGTGGTTAAGAGCTGGCTTGGGACGCCAGCGGCCTGGGTTCAGATCCCACATATGAGGGCCAGTGACACTGCCCTCTTAAAAAAAAAAAAGAAAAGATATGTCCATATCCAAATTCCTGGAATCTGTGAATATTACCTTCTTTGAAAAAGGAGTCTTTGAAGGATCTTGAGATGAGCTTATCTTGGATGATCCAGGTGGGCCCTTACTCCAATGACAAGGGTCTTTATAAGAGATAGAAGAGAAGGCACACATGGAGGAGAGGAAGTGTGAAGGCAGGAGCTGAGTTTCAAATGATTGTTGTGAGTGGGTCGTGATTATCAAAGTCTCAGTCTCACATGTTTGTGTCTCTCCACAATGTCAGGCTTTATTGGAATAAAGCCATGGATCTAGTTCTACTGACTCGGTTTGCCATGGGCAACAACCAAGGCTTTGGCCACAGGATAGCCTCCAATAGTCGAGGTAAAGCGGTCTCACACAAGAGGGTGCACAGGTTTGCAAGCAACAGGGGTAGGCAAGGCGAACAGTCTTATGGAAGAAGGAGAGAGAGTCCGGTGTTCAGCAGGAGTCCCCTGGACACTGAGGTGCATAGTGCCCGGCATCAGGACGGGCTGGTGACACAGTCAGGAGGTAAGGCTTCAAGCGCCCTGTCTGAGACCAGTGCAGATGCTGCTGTCAGCAGTCAGTTGAAGCCTGAGCAATGAGCAGTCAGAGAGCTCTGATGTTATGCACAAGACTGGGTGTTGTGCACCCATCTGCCAATAAAGCCGTCCAGGTAGCCACACTCCACCCTGCCTCTGGAGTTATCTGATTAGGGCATTCACCAGGTACACCTTTCATGGGATGCTCAGGCCTGACTGTCACTTTGTGACTGACATAGTTATCAGAGTCATAATTAATGCTCTATACCAGGGGTCAGCAAACTTTTGAGACGGAAGAGCCGCCAGTGGTCGGCAAACTTCGGCTCGAGAACCACATGTGGCTCTTTGGGTATGTACGTACATGTGGCTCTGAAGTAAAATAGAAAATGAAAATAAAACTATCATAGTTTCATTTATAAAATTCTTAAAGGATATTATTCACATAATGGTTGTTTCATTTGTTTTATGGCTCTCAAATAATTTTTAAATTGTTGTGAGGGACAAGATTCGCTCTTCCATCTCAAAGGATTGTTGACCTCTGGTCTAATCAGTGATCTTACCAGAAGCCAACATCCACCAGAAGCTGGAAAAGGCAAGGAAGCATTCTCTCTTAGAGCCTCCAGAGGGAGTATGGCCCTGCTGACACCTTAATTTTGGATTTCTCACTTTCAGAACTGTGGGAGAATAAGTTTCTGTAGTTTTAAGCCTCCCCGTTTGTGGTAATTTTTTACAGCATCCCTAAGAAACTAATAGTGTGTCACCGTCAACCTACTTTCTTTCTCTGAGGACCTGAAGCTTCCTTGATCATGGTTCCAATTTACCCCTTTGGATTATGGTGACAATCAGGTTGACTTTGTGTACGCCCTCCAAGGCAGCCAACATCTGGTATTCTCAGAGGAGCTAATACTCTGGAGGACTAACTTGTCTTTGTCTCTCTAGCCCCTGTCAATTTCCAGGGTGTTGGAGCTCATCCTTAACAGTTTCTACTTCTGTCTTTTTTTTTTTTCTTCTCAGAAAGCATACCAGCCTCTTACAGCAGCCACTGCCACTGTTTATCCTCATTCTTATCACCTGGTCACAATGACCCTGCTGTCCTTCTCTGCACCCTGTAGCCCATTCCTCTTTGTAAATGTATCCCTGTAGGAATTCAAATGACATTTGCATTTTAATGGAATATAATCGACTTCCTGTGAACATTTAAATAATTAAGACCTCATATTTACATATTAATCCACTTACATTGTAGCCCCATTCCCCATAACTTTTGGGGAAAGAGGTCTTTTTTGACAGGTAACATTTGTAGCTGTCGTGCTCTGGGCACCTACTGTGTGCTAAGTGCCATGGTCTTCAATTTGCAGATATTGTAGGGCTTCAAACTGAGTCACTCCAAGATGTGCCTCTGTGATATGCGGGTTTTTTTTAGCTAAAGGCAACTGAGACCCTGTGGGCTCAGGAGAAGCTTCTACCCCCACATCCCCCCTTAAACTACCTAGAAAAATTAGAATTAGGGGCCTTGCCCATAATGAGATTATCAGAGATAACATTTATTGACCTGTCTACGGGGCAATGCAAACTTCTAATTACTGATCATCTGCTTTTCCAACATCCTGAAATAACCTCCCTCCCCTCTGAAGCCCCATCTGAATGTCTTATACACCACATCTTCCTCTTCTGTCTTTGAACCTCTGGTGTATGTGGGGTCTCTGGATCTCTCGTGTGTGGGCTTCCCATGTGTGTATATGTATTAAATTTGGTTATTTTCTCTTGTTAATCTGTCTTATGTGTTGTTATTAGACCAGCTGAAAGAGCAATGAGAGTAGAGGAAAGTTTCTTCCTCTCCCACAATATCATAGCATTTAATCCTAACAATAGTCTTTATTTTTCCCCAGTTTGCAAACTAGGACCAAAGGCATAGAGATAATAGGTGACCCAAACAAACTCGTATGGCTTAGAGAACCACAGTAGAGACTGAGGGACCCAAGATTTTTGCTGTCTTCTACCTATGTTTTAGATTTTATGTTCTCTACTGGAAGGCCTGTCACATACAGAATTTTAAAAATCTTTCTCTCTCATTTTGGACCATTACAGTGTCAATGGCAGAAATAATAGTAACTCATAGTTGACTTTATTGAGTACTTACTACTGTCCAGAGTGCTAGATGTCTCATATTATTTATCATGTAGTATCTTTCTACTAGCCTTCTTAGGTACCTACCAGTTTCCTGATTACAGACAAAGAAACTAAATCTAAGGTGAAATATCTTCCCCAAAATCATACAGCTATTTTGTTGTAGCACATGTATTTGATACAGATATGTCTAAATATAGAGAATGAGTCCTTAACTATTTAAGAGTACAATTGCTCAAGAACTTCAAAGATAAATATGTCTTATTACCTGTAAGATCCCAAGTTATAGCAAAATAGCATAATTTTGTAGTAAATAGACTGATAGTTTCAATAGATGCTTTCTGGTTACACACCATATTAATCATCACTGATCAAAATAAATGTCATGTCAGGATGTATATCTATCTATATATAATCTTCTGAAAGTCATTTGAAACAGCTTTCAATTGAAAAAGTAAAAACAAAACAACAACAAAAAACAACGAAACCCCCTCAAACAAACCAAACTCCTGAAAAATGAGTAACATTACTAACAAGAAAAAAATTGGTAAACATTTTAAAGCACAAATGGAAAGAGAGAATGTTTCAGTTATGGAAAAGCTTGATTTAATAGTTACCACTTAGATATGTACAAATGTGAAGTGTTCTCATTTGAAACTCTCTAAGTACTGTACTTGGTCTTGAATCACCTAATCTTCCTAAGAAGATAGCTTATGTTTTGTATCATTCCATTTTAAATATTGGCCCAAGTCTGTGATTTTTTTAAATGATTTTTTGCTTGTTTTGGAACCAAATCATTCTCTTCCCAATTTGTAAGATCAGTCTGAACTTGAACATAGTCTAGATCAGGGGTCAGCAAACTTTTGAGATGGAAGAGCAGCCAGGGGTCAGCAAACTGCAGCTCATGAGTTTGTGGCTCTGAAGTAAAATTGAAAATGAAAATAAAACTATCATAGTTTCATTTATAAAATTTTTAAAGGATATTAGTCATATAATGGTGATTATGTAAAAATATATTTATGGCTCTCGAATAATTTTTAAATTGTTGTGAGGGATAGGATTGGCTTTTCCAGGGGTGGGCAAACTTTTGAGACAGAATTTACCCGAAGAGCCGCATGTGTCTCATAAGCCTCAGTTTGCGGACCCCTGGTCTAGATGAATATAAGGGGTAGTTTTTTGAAGGTGTAAATCAGCAAGGGTCTAGCTTAGCTTCCTACACTTTGCTTTTCCTCCTAGGCCTGCTTTGCCATCCCTGCCCTAGACTGCTGATGTGTGACTGAGTGTTGGTGTGGCAGCCAGGATACCTGCAAACACGGGACATGAGTGGGAGGTGAGTGTGCTATTCACTCCGTATTGGCCACTGCACTTGTGTGAAATGGGCTATTGATTCTCTGAGTGACCGGTCCATGTTCTGACTCTTAGCTGCAATATATTGTTGATCCTCTGAGGGCTCCGCTCGGCTTGTTGTGCACAGTTCCATAGTAAGCTGTCTTGCTACCAAAGATTAGAAAGATGAGACCTTTGGCTACTAAGGTCCTGGTGCACTGTTAAGCACCCATACTGTTTCCTCTCGATTGAAGAGGCTCTCATAAACCTTAGCCATGCCTGCTGTCAGCTTTGCTTGCTTTTACCTGCTTGGTGCCTGTCTCCTGGCAGCTTCCATGATGCAGCAAATGATTTAGCAAACCAGTGAAAGTGTCACAACTTCCTACATAGTAATAGGGAACAATGCAAGTGCCTCTGCTCTCCGCTTACTGAGGGAGTCAGTGGAATGATCCCTTCTCCATAGCAAGGTGAGTATTAGGGACTGTTAACAATGCTCTACACTCTGCTAGACCAAACTCAGTGTCCCTTAGGCTGTCTTTAGCCATCTTATATAAAAGGATGGTGGTATGTATGCTAATATATAGATATTTAGAATGTGCTGTAATACTTTGCTTTAGCAAGCTCTGAGAAAGGATGGTGAGCAACACAGTGGGCATCTGACGTTTTGTTCTCAGATGAAACTATTCCTACAGCAATCCTAGTACATTCTATTTAATTCTTGACCTGAGGGCTGTGTTATTATTTCTAGGGCCTGGCTGAACATTAGACTCACTTGGAAGCATTCAGAAACTAACCACTGATGTCTATCCCAAATTATGTCAGAATTTGGGAAAACATAATTCCAGCACAGTATTTTTTAATAAGTGGACTAGAAGGGAATTCTACTGAAGATGAATGACCATCCTGTTAGTTCATTGCAACCTCATAATCTCATAATAGGAAGAAAATATTACTAGGAAACCTAAACTGAAGAAGCTGACATAGTCTGGTAAAGGATCTTAGTTTTTAGCTTCCAGGTAGCCAAGCAAAGAGATACAGATTGTGTAACACAGCTTTCTTTGTCTAGTTAAAGGACATGTTAATAGTTTTTCAGATTTCATGTTTTTTTCTCTAGGTAGAAGGAAATGATTGCATGAGTCTTAATTTAATGTACGTTTAAAGATATAATGGTTCATGTCTTAACTAACACTTTTATAATATAAAAAATGCTTAGGGCCGGCCAAGTGGAGCATTGGTTAAGAGCTGGCTTGGGACGCCAGCAGCCCTGGTTCAGATCCCACATATCAGGGCCAGTGACACTGCACTCTACAGCAAACAACGGCTCCACCTAGAGCTAGGCTGTGTGAGCCCCAGCGACGGTGTAGGCTGTAACCCCTGCTGTAGTGGGCTGCCATAGGCCACAGTGAGTGGCCGACAGCCAGCGTGAGTTGCCAATAGCTGCGGTGAGCGACCATCCAGAGGCCGGTGACCGATCTGCCTCATCTGGGAAGAGCTCAATGATGATACCAACATGGGCTAGTAAAGCAGCGTCCTCCACAACTAGACTGAAAAACAATAGGACAGCAACTTGTCTATTCCCCTTCCCTGATTCCCCAACGCTGTTCCCCTTCCCCAATTCCCCAATAAAAATCTTTAAAAAAAATGCTTAGATATATTGCTATTGCTTTCATTGAAAATAAGAGCTAAAAAATATTACATCATGGTGGAAGAGCTGATAGTAATGTGATGCCATTAACCCACTCTGATTCTCCTGTCAGTACATTGGTTTATAGATGCTGGCGATGCCGTTGGATCATTGTTTGAGCAACCATGTAAATGACTATGTTGGAAATGCCACCCGTCATCGAGGTTGGGGTGAATAATCCTGAGACCTGGTTTTTTACCCAAATGCGTTACTTTGAAAATCAGCCTCATATGTGGATATGCTGATGAGTTTTAGGACTGGAAAAATTAATACCTTTTCCATAATTTACTAGTTGTGTGATCTTGGAAAAGTCACTTAATTTCTTTGAGCCTCATTTTCCTCATTTGCAAAACATAGTAAACCATCACTCTTTAAAGGGTTATTGTGAGGATTAGGTGAGAGGGACATACATGTAGAAATCCTAGAGTAGTGCCCAGTCCATAGTGTATATTCCATAAATGTTAGTGGGGATTATTGTTACCATTTAAACTGACTCATTGGGGGGAAATTATCAATTCCTTGGGGAACTTGAATGTATATATGGTGGTGAACATTGTACTTTTGGATTCTGACACTAAGCCTCTCCACTGAAGGAAATATTAGAATATAGGATGCTGGCCTTAAAAATTAATTCTTTGTACTCTTATTTATTTTGCTGTTGTTGGTTTCTTTTTCTTAGTTATATAAAGAGCTTCACTTTCCATAAGAAGAGTGACTCCTCGGCCTATTTGTTTTCCCCAAACACATGGAGCAAAGGCAGGACAAAAAAGTGTCAAAGATACTTGTTTTTGATTTATAATAAGGATAGTCACTGGAGTATTAAGGATTTGATGCATGACACGACAGTCTCTTTCTTTATATGGATTTCTTTGTTAAAAAGTAACATTACTATCTGTTCATGGGCTTTTACCACCTTTTTAATCTACCAGGATTGCCACAAACATCACAACATTGTAACCTTAAAAAATATTGCCCCCTTATAGCACAATTCATGCTTGTGCACACTGTGCAGTCTACACCCTTTATGGATTATACTGCTGAGATAGCATTTGTATGGCTAAATATTCCATGGCTCTGTAATACTAATACTAAAATTCTACTCTTGCCTTGACTGGGTTTTGTGTGTAGGGGACTCACAAGTGTTTGTGTTTGTTTTTGTTTTGTTTTTAAATAGACACAGACACAGTAAATGTGGATATTTACTTGTGTTTTAGTAAAAAAAAAAAAAAAAAAAAAAAGTCTATATAAACCCAGCTGAGTCAGGCACACATCAATTATCAGTGCTGAGTATTAAGAAATTTGGGCAACAGAATTGTATGCCTGGTGAAACTTTATATTAAATATGAAAAACATTAATGAGAAATGTGAAGATGAAAAGTGTCTTAAAATCTATACATTGAAATAGTTTGTAATCCAGCACCCATATTATTCTGAGGCCATCTATATTTTGTAATCCCCACAAACATATGATAACTGACTACAGGTATAAACCTGATTTCCTAGGAAAAAATAAACTCACAGAGGGAATATCAATTTCATGTCTTGCTTTCCAAAACTTCACTGTATATAAAGTCGTTTATAATTGTCACCGGCAAAGTCATCATAATTTGTTTTCCTGGTGCCTGGGGCTGGCTAAACCCCTTGGCTTTTCAATTTTATATTCACCTTTTCCTGTTTCTTCTGATAAGTGAGCAAGAGGAACTTGTAAAAAGCATAATATGAGTCATTCTTCAACAAAAGATTTCTCCTGAGATGGTACTTCGGAGTGTAAATTGCCTTCTTTCTCTTCCTCTCAAAATAAAGACTGAGGACTGTTTATTCTCTCTACTGCTTTGGCTGTTGTGCTTATAATCTCTCTCTCTCTCCCTCTCTCTCTGTTAGTTCAGTGGATGGCAATTATATATTGTTGCTCTGGGTGCCAATTGTAACTGCCATTTTGCTATCATAGTCGTGGGAGGCAATTGTGTATCCTCTCTTTCTTTTGAGAAGGGTATATATAATCAGTAATTCTATCTATTACAATGGTGAGTGGGTGGTATCTACAGCAGACTCATTTTTAAAAAAAAAAAAAAAGATATATGTGTTGGATGTCCAACTGTTAAGTGAACTAGAAATTTTAAAAAAAGCCAAAATTATGTCAGAAAAGAAAATTCTGTATTGCTTATTTCAAAAGCTTTTTTGTGTTATTGTTGTTTTTGTTGACCTTAAAGAGCAATATGTGAAATTTATGGTGAGGCTATACTAAAAGGCAGATGCTCATTTAAAGTAAGATGGGAGAAAATTACAAAGATTTATTGTGAGATACAAACAGTATATATATTGATTTAAAAAGGATATTTAAAATTGAAAATTGATATTAGCACTTTTTATTTATAACGTAACATGGCAAAAAGAATTTTTTCCTAGTTTTTTTTTCTTTTTAAGTTATTTTGACATAGTTCAGGTGTCTCTAATTTTGGGAGCAAAGTACCACACCAGGCGTACATAATATGTTTCCGACTTGTTCTATATTTAGACATCTGCTACTAACTAGAAATAAGTAATCTGGAATAGGAAATTATGAACATCCCAGCTGGTATGATGAGCAAATCACTAAACTTCTCTGAGGCTGAGTTTTCTGATCTTTAGAATGGGAAAAGAATACTTGCCTCATAGGGCTAATGGGATGATTAAATGAGACCTATTACATAAAACACATAACCCAGTTCCTAGGGATGTAATCAAAACATGCTATGGATTCTATATTTGTGGTAATGATAATGGTGATGAAACGTGAGAGTTGAAAAGGACTGCAAGGGTCACCTGTCCCAATTCCTTTATTTTACATGAAGATCAGAGATATAAGAGAATGTTCTCAAGGTCACACAGTTGGATGGCCAAGCATTGCCGCTTTCAGATCACCACCACTTATGGTACTTTCCTGTCTTTTTCTGCATTACTTTCTGCAAGTAACTCTGAATCCCATATTTTATCATCACAGTGCTGGTATTTTATAATTACTTTACAAAGGCAATAGCCATAGCTGCAGTATTTTTGGTCATATGAAGTAAGGTGAACACGTGAACATTTCAAAAAACAACTGACTTTGCTGCTCAATTTTCTTTCAGTGAATCCCTGGAATTTGATCTGTGTTGGGCTCAAAGGCCTCCTGTGATCAATAGCAACTTTAGGGAGTGGGGAATAGGTTCAGGTTTCTTAGCCTGACTACAAAAGTACATTGCCTCTCATCTGAGGCAGGTGAAACATGTTTTACTCTTTATATGTCACCTAAATTTTTATGTGCAATATCAATAGAGAAATATTTATGTTTCCATTTATTTATTTATTTATTAAAGATTTTATTGGGGAATTGGGGGAGGGGAACAGAGTTGGGGAATCGGGGAAGGGGAAAAGACAAGTTGCTGTCTTTTTGTTCTTCAGTCTAGTTGCGGAGGACGTTGCTTCACTGGCCCATGTTGGTATCGTCATTGTGCTCTTCCCAGATGAGGCAGATCGGTCACCGGCCTCTGGATGGTCGCTCACCGTGGTTATTGGCAGTTCACATTGGCTGTCAGCCGCTCACGCTGACTGCCGGCCACTCACTGTAGCCTATTGCATCCCACTGCAGCAGGGGCTGCAGCCTACACCATGGCTGGGGCTCGCACAGCCCAGCTCCAGGTGGAGCTGTTGTTAGCTATAGAGGGCAGTGTCACTGGCCCTCATATGTGGGATCTGAACCAGGGCCGCTGGCGTCCCAAGCCAGCTCTTAACCAATGCGCCACTCGGCTGGCCCATATGTTTCCATTTTTAAAAAGGAAAATAATTTTATTACCTCTAGAAGTCATTAACTTGTTACAACTTTGCATTATTATTTTGTCTCTATAGTCACTAAAATTAAAAAATTTCAGTATAGTAATATCAGTATAGTAATATTGAAGACAGGTTTACATTTCTGTCTGATGTTTTTGGTTTGTCTGCATTGCTTTGGGATAGCTAGTGAAATAATTTAATTATAATGGTCTCATCATTCTATAGTGCTGAGTTCCCTTTATTAAATAGATACTGAGCAGTTTGATTTGTAACCACTCTATTGAAATTATCTTCTACAAAAGTTCACAGTGAAGAAATTTGTATTTAGGGTGCATTATTTGGTTAGAATATTTTCTATTGTATGGAACAGAAAAGGCCAAACCCCAACAAGTTTAAATGTAAGAGATTTATTTTGTCATGTAGGGTAGGGTTGCTCTAAGGTTGGTTAATTAGGAGATATAGTGAAATCATCAAGGACCCAGATATTGTTTCTCTGCAATTTTTATTATGGCAGCTTTTCCCCATATGGCTACAAGATGGTTGTACAAGTATCACATGGAGATGCGAAGACATCCAGCAAAAGCGGGACCATCTTTTTCTTGTCTCTGTTTATTACCATAGAAACTTCTTCTGGAAGCTTCCCAGTAGACTTACTCTTCTTTCTCATTGGACGAAATCACAACACATGTCCATGTCAACAGGGAATCAAATTACTATGATTGGCTAGAGTGGTCGGGCTCCACTCCTGGGCTAGGGCTGGGACCCAAGTTCATGGGGAAGGAGGAAAAGGGCAACTGCTGTTGGATAGGTAACTGGGAGTGATATATAGAGAGAGAGCTTGACACTAGGTGATGATAAAACTAGGCAAGAGAGGAAAATAAGGGAGAACTCTGAAAACCATAAATAACATTAATGCTTATCCTCTTAATTTATCTGGAGAAAAAGGAGAAGAAATATAGCTGAACTGTGCCATCTAAATGGATTTTTCCTCTGGTAAATTTCCCCCCTGCTGTTGATGAAGACCATTATTCCATTTGTGTGTTAGGATCCTGCTAGCTTAATAGATCCCTAATCAAATTAGCAGAGAGTTTGTGTTCCATTATGCAACTTTACAGAAAAAAATGATATTGTTATTAAAGACATCTACAAGTATTTCTATGCCATGCACATATTTTATTTTTTGTTATTAAAGTCTGTTTGGCTATGGTCCTTTACAAGCATCCATTCATTGAAAGAGTTGCAAAGTATATTGTGTCCTGTGAAATTTTTCTAGCATTTTATAGCATTAATTTGCATTAGTTTTTCGAATTTTTTTGTTTTTGTTTTTGGTGGAGACATCACAGTAGTAGTGAGAACTTAACGTCAGACTATTAGTCCTTTCAAAAGTTAGTAATTTGGAATGTGCCTACTATAGTAAAAAAATAAAAAGCCTGCTTTATGAAGCCTAAGACATTAGAGATGAAACATAGGCACAGAAGAATGAGATATAAGCACCGGGAGTCTTGGAAACAGAAGAGTAGAGAGAGACGAGATGGTTAGAGGGTAAACTAGTTCGTATATGCTCAATAAAAGTTACAGAAGATATCTTCAGTGCTTGGTAACCAGGATATGGGAAGACAGGTTGGAACAGAGATTAGTCAAAAGTCAAGAAAGAGGTGACAGCACTTAATCCTGATAAGATATGGTCCCATATAGCTCTGTGTCATTAGAATAGAACAAAAGGAAAAGGATCTATGTACTTATGCTCTTTTCTTTTACATGTTCATTTATTTTGCTAGAAACTTCCTACTCATTATCTACTGGTGTTACAAAACTTTGCTTCCCTTGATCCCATTTTACCCTGTGGTTCCTTCATCATAAATTTACTATATTCTGTTATAAATATTTATTGGCTTGGCTATATACTTCTGTGAACATTGAGAATAGGGGTGTTGCTTCATTATTCTGTGTCTCTAGCATATTGCAGAGCAGTACCTAAGTAGTCTCCACTCAATAATGAATGAATTCCTTCACTGATGCACAGGTTCTAATTTGAAGAAAATATACCCAAAACATGACATCCTCTTCCTGTTGAGTCCTCCATCTTTTTTGTTTGTTTGTTTGTTAAAGGATTTTTGATCTGGAAGGTACTTTTCACATTTTGAGGTGGATTAGTAGCTTTGATAGATCCAATTAACGGCTTCCTTTCAATCTTCTGGACCTCTGCAATGTGACTTTGTGGACTTCTTCCTTTGACAGGTAGATTTATGTAATTATCCTTACATTTGGGCTACCTTAGTAGTATTTTTTTTTTTTTAGTTGAGCCATCCTGCTACCTGTTGGCAGCTCACCGGCTTCTCAGCTTGGGCTGGGCATCGAACTTGCTCAGAGCTCAGCTCGCACTTTTTTTTTTTTGAGGGCAGTGTCACTGGCCCTCACATATGGGACCGAACCGGGGCCACTGGCTTCCCAAGCCAGTGCTTAACCACTGCGCCACTTGGCCGGCCCTAGTAATATTCTTTAGAATGGGGAAGAGAGGCATTGTGCCAGTTTGGATCCTAGGATTCAAAACATCTTGCACTCCTTTATTCTTTCCTGGAACCCTGCATCTCCTTGTGAACAAGTTGGTGCTAGTCTGATGGAGGATGCAACATCATGTGGAGCCCTCTAACCATTCCTTTTCAACATCATACTAAAAATTCTAGCTAATGCAATAAGACAAGAAAAGGGAATAAAAGATATAAAGATCGGAAAGGAAGAAATAAAACTTTTTTTCACAGATAATGTGAACCTCTGTGTAGAAAATCCAAAAGAATTAGAAAAAGAAAAAACCTCCTGGAATGAATAGGTTGTAGGATATAAGGTTAATACACAAAAGTCAATCACTTTGCTATATACCAGAAATAAAAGTGGAATTTGAAATTAAATACACAATACTCTTTACATCAGCACCCCCAAAATGAAATATTTAGGTATAAATCTAACAAAACATGTGTAAGATCTATATGAATAAAAAAACACTATAGAACTTTGATGAATGAAATACAAGAACTAACTAATAGAGAGATAGTCCGTGTTCAAGGATAGAAAGATTCAGTATTGTCAAGATATCAGTTCTTCCCAACTTGACCTATAGATTCAATGCAATCTCAATAAAATACCAGCAGATTACTTTGTGGATATTGACAGACTGTTTCTATCGTTTATTTGGAGAGGTAAAAGATCAAGAATAATCACCACAATATTGAAGAAGAGTAAAGTCAGAGGACTGACAGTTTCTAATATCAAACCTTTCTATCACACTATAGTGTTCAAAACAGCATAGTACTGGTGAAAGAATAGACAAACAGGTCAATGAAACAGAATAGAGAGCACAGAAATGGACTTCCATGAGTACTGTCAACTGACCTTTGACAAGGAACAAAAGCAATACAGTGGAGCAATGATCAATACAAGGGAGCAGTGATAATCTTTTCAACAAATGATGCTGAAACAACTGGATATCCATATACAAAAAAATGAATGTAGACAGTCATTACAATAGTCACAAAAATTAACTCAAAGTGGATCACAGACCTAAATGTAAAACACAAAGTGATAAAATTCCTAGATAACTTTGAGTATTTTGATGACTTTTTAGGTGTAACACTAAGGGTATGATTCATGAAAGAAATAATTGATAAGCTGAACTTCGTTAAAATTTAAAAAAATCTGCTCTGCAGAAGACAATGTCAAGAGCATGAGAAGACAAGCCACAGATTGCAAGAAAATATTTGCAAAAGACATATCTGATAAAGGAATGTTCTCCAAAATGCACAATGAACTCTTAAAACTCAATAATAAGAAGAAAACAAGCCAATTTAAACAATGGTCCAAAGACCTAAACAGACACTTCAGCAAAAGAGAAACATATATAGCCAAATGTGTTTAGTAAATAAGCCTAAAAAGGATGTTGCATATTATGTGTCATCAGGGAAATGGAAGTTAAAAACAAAAAATGAAATATCACTATATAGCTTTTAAAAAGGCCAAAATATAGAACACAAACACCAAATACTGGTGAGGATAAAAGGAGCTTTTATTCATTCCTGATGGGGATGCAAAATGGTACAGCCACTTTCAAAGACAGTTTGGTGGTTTCTTACAAAACTAAACATACCGTTATTATAGGTCCAGTAATCATGCTTTTTGGTATTCACCCAAAGGAGTTGAAGACATACCCACACGAAAACCTACACAGAGATGTTATGGCATCTTTATTCATAATTGCCAAAATGTGGAATAAATGATGATGTCCTTCAGTTGGTGAATGGCTAAATATTCTATACTACTCCAGACAGTGGAATATGATTAGTGGTTGAAAGAAATGATTTTTCAAGTCAAGAAAAAAACATGGAAGAATCGTAAAGATATACTACTAAGTGAAATAAGTCAATCTGAAAAGACAATATACTGTATGATTCCAACTAGGTGACATTCTGAAAAGGCAAAACTATGGAGACAGTAAAAAGATCAGTGGTTGCCAGAGGGACAGGGGGAGATGAATAGATGGGCACAGAGGATTTTTAGGTTAGTGAAAATATGCAGTGTGATGCTACAATGAGGAGTACATGTCCTTGTACATTGTTCAAACCCAAAGAATGTAAAACACCAAGAGTGAACTGTAATGTAAACTATGGATGTTGGATGACTGTCAGTGTAAGTTCATTGATGGTAACAAATGTACCACTGAAAGTTGTTGGAAGTTGATAAATGGGGTGGGGTGGGGTGGAAGACTATGCATGTGTAGGAGCAAAGGATATAGGGAAAATGTCTGTTTTTTCCTCAGTTTTGCTGTGGACCAAAAACTTCTCTAAAAAAATAGTCTTAATTTAAAAAAATCATGTGAAAGATAATCCAGTTTCATCTGAGGCCATTCTGGACCAGACTTAGCTGATCAATCCCCAAAAAGAGTACATGTATAATGCTTGATAAATGTAAGATATTATTTTCTGCCTGAAGATCTTCACACTTAGCATCTCACTTCTTTGACAAAATGCATTTGTGTGACCAATTTTGCTGGTGTGTAGCCTTTTAATTATATTCATAATTGTGCCTCCTCCATGTGGTAAATATTTATGGGATTTGATTGTCAGCCTTCTAGTTAGTCCACATATACCTTTTCCTCAGAAAAATGTCACAACCTTCATGATATCAATTATGTGAAGTATAAAGATAGCTCCATAATTTATAGGTATACATTCATAGCCACTCCTCTTTTATCTACATATGCAAAGTCTACTTAACAACTTCCAATATCGCACATCCTCTTAGTAGATGAAAGTCAACATGGATGACATTTCCTATCCTATTTCTTTTTCATGTAATCCTATTATTGAAACCAGTCATCCTATAGTTATTTTTGGTGTGATCCTCCCTTTCTATTGAGACCTATGCTTCTTTCATAATTTTCAGTTTTGTCTCCTTATTTATTTTCAACAAATTTCAATAAAAGTCTTTTATGTATTTGCATTGCCACCTCTCTATTTGAAGGCAACTTTTGCCTTTTCTTCCCCTGTTTTTATTTCTTACATCTCTAATATATTCTATGACCATTGCAGTAATTTTGCTAAATATCAGGGAGAAGAGGCGAAAATAAAGTAGTTAACACTCTGGAGGAGACACTGGGCTACATGTTTCATTCATTTTTTTCATTCAGAATACTGTTTTGGTCACTACCAAGGGCAGTCATTGTTCTAGGTACTAATAATACAAGGATGTATTGTGGGAACTATGCGTAATTTCTGCCTTCCCAGAGCTAATAATCTAGTAGATGAAAGGCAGATAGACAGTGTGCAAACAAACAAACGAGAAAAGCCCTTCCCAAAAGAATGCCAGTTATAGGATATCATTACGAGTCCATGTTCAAAATTCTTCTTCTTATGCCTAGAGAAATGAGAGTAACAGTATTCTTAGAAAGTTAACTAGTAGATAGACACTCTCTCTGGTGAGAAGGTGAATTTCCTTGGATTGAATACTGCAATGCAGCATTTTATTCCATGTGGAATAACGCAGGTAGGAAACTTCTAAGCAATCTAAGGACGACACCTGAGAAATCTGTTCCATGGAGAACTGACACAACCAAGCTCTGCAGTGAGACACCAAAGCTTAGGACACACTACAAAAAATTCTGTTGTAGTAAATGAGTTTACAACCTCCAGTCATCAAACAAATAATGAAGGTCAATGATAAAAAGTGCATTACACTGTCTACATTTCATTCAGTACATGAGACTGTGTAGGTTGAAATAAGCATTCTGGAGGACAGTTTTGCCAACACTTAGTCAAATTAAATACTGACACTTCTGATGGCCTGTTAATTCCTGTACTTTCTTTTTTCCCAGAGAAGCAGTTCCATAGAGAATGTATACAAGTATATTTGTTGCAGGCTTGTAGTGGTAGTGGGTAGCTTCAGGCAACAAATAGATCAAATATAATAGAATAATATGTAGCACATAGAAACAATGGCTATATGGACATACAAGCAACATAGGTTTCTGAAATATGTAGCTGAATAAAAATAGCAAGAAATAGAATGAAGTATATAAACCAAGAGCATTTATGTAAATTATTCATCCTTGCCCAGGAAATGGCACTGCATATTTAAAAGAACATAAAAAATTAAAGAGATACATTATCTAAAAATTGGAATGGTTGTCTGATGGTGGAGCAGGAAATAAAGATGATTTCGGGAGGAAAGAGTTAAAAAAGGAATAAGAGGCAGCCTATCACAGACTAAAAAATACAATATAATATCATATAAATGGTAAGGTTCCTTAAGAGATAAAAGGAAATAATTACTTCCAAGAAGTAAGAATAAGAGATTAGGAAAATGAACTAATTAGAGGTTCTGAATGGGAAGATACATTTAATATTGCAAAGTACTATGAAACGAGTAATATGCCATTATAGAAAATAGTATGTCGATGTGGGAAAAGGACTTTTCACTGGGGAAGGAGCTACTAACTCTATCAAATGCTGCTGAGAATTAAAATAAGACAAGGACAGAAAGATGGGTCCATTCATTTGGCAACATGGAAGTCTTTGGTGGCTTTCATAGAAGTAATTCCATGTTGTGTGAGGGCCAGAGGCCAGAGTGGAATGGACTGAGGAGTGAATACAAGAAGACAAAATGGAGACATCTGTAGACAGCACTTTGGAAATCTATCTCTGAATAATTGGGCTAATAGGTACAGTTAAGGAATGTTGGCTTAAAATACTAGTCTGTTATTTAAGAATCTTTACAAATTGATTCTAAACTCTAAGTACTTCCTCTATTCCAGCTGTACTTATTCACTCATTCTCCCAGGCCACGTTGAATGGAAACACTTAGTTTTCTCATATAAGCTGATTATGGAAACTCCCAGGGCAAGTGAATAATTTAGCGACCCATAAAACCAATATTCTTGAAGTATTTGTTCAACATTATTGGGGTGGACTCTGTAACAGCAAAGATTTTTGTTTATTTTGATTTTCACTCCAGCGAGGTATTTTTTTCTTCAATGGGAGTTGGGTCAATCTGTATGTTATTGATTCAATAAGTTAAGAACTGAGCATCATATTTATGATTTATTTTGTTGATAATTTAGGGCCTTTTGTAGATGAATCCCAGGACAACTTCTGAGCTGACCTATCACTGTATATAGCTTTCATATGGTAGTTCCTTCACTCATAGTAATAATATTCCTACCTGTAAATTCTCACCTTCCATGCTCCCCCATGCCCTTTCTATTTATATAATTCTTCAAAGTCTGAATTTTTTTTCCTGACTCATCTATGTTAATATTCCCTTCTTTGGACTCCTGCCCTACTTTTTGTCTTTAATACCTGTTTAGCAATTAATTTAATGTTATTTTTATTTACTTAAGTGAATGACTTCTCATTTATAGTACCTTATAATGTTTTTGACTGGCTCCTGAGGAATTTGTTGGTTGGTTTACATTTTGGCTCTCACTGTAACACCTACCTATACATATATATTTCCTCAGTATACATAGTATGTGACATCAGATGTTAGACTGAAAATTTTGTATAATGCCTTCTTTCCCTTTTGTCCCTAACTTACATTAAAAGAAGTTAATGTCATCTTACTTATTTTCTTCTTACATCCAAAATGTATCACATCGACCTCTAAGTAAAAACAAAGAACAAAACTTTGATAAATCTTTGAAAACCTGGAGTCATGCAGACCTGCTTTAAAACCATACTTCTGTCATTCACAAGTTTTGCAGCGAGAACACGTTTCTTAATCTCTCCAATTCCTGTTTCCTTCTGTCAAGTGGAAATAAAAACCAATTCCTTTGTGATATTTCAATAAGATAATTGTGAAAAGTGCCTAATAAGGGTAATTGTAATGAGTTATTCATTATCATAAAAATGTAATAAAACAAAGTAAAAAATTTTGACTTGGCTGCCCAAGTTGAAATTAGGCCCTCTGGCCTCTTCAGCTTTATGACTTTGATATAATCTGGGTGATTTATATCAAAGGGCTTATTTGACCTATTTTTCAACTTTGGTGTGACTTTTCTCTCACTTGCAAACAGCGCTTTTCACCACTTGAAGAAATTCAATACGTTTCTGTTGAACTGAATTTCAAGTGATCACTTAGCCTTCAAATGTGTATGTATGACCCTGATTTTAGCATTCCTCCCTCCTGTTCTAGCCCCTTCAAAGATGACTTCCCACTAGCATATTCAGGAAAAAAAAAATCTTGAATATATCATGTCCAGTTCTAAATCAGTTCTATGCTATAGTTGCCTTTCCATGCTGTACTTTGATCTAACCTAGGCTAAAAACCTGAATTAGTGCTAAAAAACTCAGAATTTTTTTACTACCATCTTTCCTCTCATGATGTTGTTACCACATTGGATGTTAATGAAATGAATGTGGTAAAACCCCTGATATGTTTCCTACTTCTGATTTATCATTTACAAAGTCTAGATAGCTATAACAGATTTTACTGTGGAATTGATATATCTAACAAAAATTACTATGTCGGAGACACAAAAATGCATTTTAAATCAAATTTGGAAATATCACACTACTCATAAACCATGGCAAGAGAACAAAAAGTTTAAATCTATTTTAGATCTCATAAATGTACCTTATAGCTTTAGTTTTCTGCTTTTGGGACCACCTCAAAGTGTTTCATACTTCAACACTTCTACATGTAAACTCCCATCTCCCTTTAGGAAACCCCACTCCTGTCCTTGCTACTATGATGGGACCTATAATTTCTCAGCAGGCTGTGAGGCTGGGCTCTAACCCTCCAAACCTGATTCCCTCAAAGGATTCCCTTCAGTGAGGTACATCCGTTTCTCTCCATTATTTTTTGGTGTCCAATGGTTTACACACATGCACAAATACAAATGGTTACACCAAAACCCATGTTACAAATAGAAACATTTTCTTCACTGTGATTGTAATCCTGAGAACCACCTTTCAACAAATAGGGGAAAGTGCCTCTTTATGTCATTATGCTGAGCAGTGTTAGGCTTTCTTTCTTTCTTTCCCTTTCCCCCCTGTACATTGTGCTTAGATTGTGCCCTAAGTCTTTCTAGTACGTAAAAATCAGGAGTCATTAAAGCACTGAAAATTATAGTGCTTCCTGGGGGACAACACTTCTTAACTACACAAAACCTTCACAGTATCTTTGAACTTTGGGGATTTTTTAATATGTTTTATATCAGGTCAATTCTTGGGTTACTGTAAATAAAAGAAGACTCTGTGAAGAACTATTATGTCTCATCCAAGCAACCTCCAAGAAATGGGAAGGGTGTTTTAAAAGGAAGTAATCAACAAAAATTTTAACAACTGTAGCCAGAAAACATCAAGAAAAAAGGTTAGGACTCACACAAATATGTTTCTATAAGCAAAAGAAACAAATTATTGTAATAAATCCATTAATTGTAGGAAATTTCAAAAATTATGGTATTAGACACATAAAGAAAAGAATAAAAATAACTCAATGTGACAAAGAAGACATAAAACTATTATCAACATTTTGGTGAATACTTAGGTCTACTAACCTATCTATAACTTTCCTATTTACTAATCTGAACAGAATTTTTATCAAGTTGTATTAATTATTTTATAATTTAATTATATGATCTAAATATATAATAAATGATGATATTTCTCCCATATTATTAAGTATTTGTGAGGACTTGATTTTTTTTTTTTTTTTTTTTTTTTTTTGAGGGCAGTGTCACTGGCCCTCATGTGGGACTGAACCGGGGCCGCTGGCTTCCTAAGCCAGCGCTTAACCACCGCGCCACTCAGCCAGCCCGAGGACTTGATTTTTGAATGTATGATATCCATGATAAGTATGTGCTGTGATTTATTCAATTAGTTATCTATTGCACATTTAGAAAGTTTTCACAGAATGGTTTACTTTATATAAGTGCATTTCATGTTTACAACCAACAATAATAGTTGACTTGTTCTCTGAGTTTTTTTTTTTAATAGAAAATTGTGATCAATTAGTTTAAAATTTCTTTTGTTAGTAACTAGGCCCCCATATGATTTAAAAATCTATATTTATGGGTAAATTCATAGATCTATAGCAAACATTTGAAAGCAAATCATGACTCCTAGGAAAATTTATCTTTAAAAGAACAACTTTAGTTTATGGGAACTTGTTTTTACTAGTAATTTTCCCCCATAAGATACTGAAAGAGCAGGATTACTGTAATCATAAACCATTTTAATAATATTTGTGTGTGTATGTGTGTGTGTATGTGTGAGTGTATGTGTGTGTGTGGTTTGAGGCACCTTAAAAAATAAATATATGGAGGAAAATTTCAGGAGTTTGCCTATTTTTCAATAGGTCAGAAATAATGCAGCATCAACTATAATTTCTTTTTGTTAACAAGATACTTTTTCTTTTTCTTTCTTTTTTTTTTTTTTGGTCATACTGTTAGCATTTCCAGCAGATGGCATTATTACATTAAAGAATCAAGCACTACAGCATAGGCATTCTCTCAGTAAATACACATTTTAGAAAGGAAAGGAAGAGGGAAAGGAAATATTACTGATTGAAGTCTACTAAGTGCTTGTCCTTTTATATGTGAAATTACACTTAATGCTCACAGTGACCTTGTAGGTACGTTTTATTGTAAAAAAATAAATAATAATCTGAGGCTGAAATAATTTAAGAAACTTAGTGTTCACAAAGCAAATAAGTGACAGACCCAGGATTATAATCTCTGGCTGATTATAATCTAGGTTTGGCTGCTGTGTTTAGAATCTATGAAATAGATAATGAAAATATTCATTCCATAGAAACTATTTCAAATGAATGAGATTGATACCTTACAATTTTTTTTTTCTGGGAAAAAAAAGCTGAGGTTTTCTTTTTTAATTGAAATAGTCTCAACTTTAAAAAAATGCTGAGAGGTATTTCTGGAATGATGGAGTAAAGATCTCTGAAAATCTACCCTTTTGTAAAAGCAATGAGAATACTGATTAAAAAAAAAAAAAGTGAAAATCAATGCTTGAGAAACTCTAGGAATAACCAAAGTATACAGCAATCTGTTTTTATAAGAAAATTACTGAATGTTGGTAAGAGCAGCAATGATTGTGGTATTATAAATTGTTCTCTTGCTATTCCCCTCTCCTCGGCTTGGTGGTAACTTTCAAAACCAACAGCTTTGTTGTGAAATAAAGTCACAATAGTTGTGAAATCCACAGCTTCAAGATCATTAGAGAGGGAAAGAGTGGGTTTGAATATCTTTAAAATGACACATCCCATGAGAATTGTCAGTATTTGACTTGTCTAGCAGATCCATAGAAAAGCCCTCACAGAGTTTATTTATATTTAACCTGACTCATAGCTCACTCAGGAGGAGAATCCCTTTCCTCAGGAGTCTCACAGAAAGCCATCAGCATCAATTACAGTAGATCCTCATCTAATATTGTCAATAGGTTCTGCAACTTTGATCAAAATAAATGTATAATGAAACCAGTTTTACCATAAGCTAATCAATATAAACAAGTGTTAAGTCCCTACTGTACCTCATCAATGTTATAACAAAACAATGTTGCATGAAATGACATTATTTGAGGACCTAGGCATCACAGATACCTGAGAAAATGATACTAGTTGGGGAAAACAAGAGGGTGAACAATTAAGAAAAGAGCCCTCATGGGATACCATTCAGAATACCAACATGAATGAGCACAATGGGAGTCCTGGAGGAAAGGGGCAGAAAGAATATATGAAGAAATAATGGTTGGATGCTTCCCAAATTAAATGAAAAATATGAATCTACAAATTAAAGGAGCTCAAGAAACTCCAATCAAAATTAACACAAAAATATTCACACCTGAACTATAGAAAGCAAAACAAAGAAGAATCTTGAAAGCAGGAAGCAAAACATGATTTATTATCAACAAGATATTCCTCTATAAGAGTAACAGCTAACAACAAAGAAATAGAAGAATTAAACAACACTATACATGACCTAGACATAATAGTTATAGAAGATGGGAAGGGATTTGGAGGATGGGTAAACATGGTAAAAGAAATTAAGTATAAATTGCCAGTTATAAAAATAGTCTTGGGGATGTAAAGTACAACATAGGAAATATAGGCAATACTATTGTAATAACTGTGTATGGCACAAGATGGGTACTAGACTTATCAGGGTGATCTTTGTAAGGTATGTAAATGTCTAATCAGGTGTTGTACAACTGAAACTGATATAATATTGTATGTGAACTGTAATTGACAAATAAATTTTAAAAAGTAAAAAGATAGCTATAGAAATATATGTATTATAGAAAAAATATATATCACACACACAAAAACTAGGCCCATATTAAGCAGAAAGAAGGCAATAGGGAAATCATACAGGTTAGAAATAAATGAAATGAAACTGAAAAACAAAAAACAAAATCCAGAAAACTAAAATTTGTTTCTTGAAAAGATCAACAAAATTGATAAATCATTAGCAAGAATAAATAAAAAAAGAACTAGGCTCATTACAAATATCAGGAGTGAGAGAGGATACATCTCTACTGACATGACACACCTAAAAAGATTTATAACGAAATGCTGTGAACAACCATGCAAAAAAACTATGTATATAACCTATGCGAAATGAATAAATTCCCAGAAAGATGAAAACTACTCAAACTGATTCAAGATGCAATCCATGTTCACACATCAGAAAACATTATTGTCAAGATGGCAACACTTTTCAAATTGAACTGCAAAGTAAATGCAATCTCTATCAAAATCCCACTTGCCTTTTTTTGTTTAAACTGGTCCTTTAAGTATTATTATTATTATTATTATTATTTTATTATTATTTTATTATTATTGCTATTTTACAATGTTGACTGAACAATAATATTGTCCATCACCAAAAAGGTTTTATTTGGGAAAAGGAAAAGGGAAAAGGGAAAAGCTCAGCACCTGCCCGTGCAGAGCTGCAAGCCACGTGCACATTCTGGCTTGTGGGCTAAGATGGAGGGCATAGAAAGCAGGGAGACTGGAAGTTAGGACCCTATAGTCCAACTAGGTGTTCTCCAGAACTTCCATGAGCCCAACTCCTCCCATAGACCTCCCAGCCTAATCGTTTTCTTAAAGTCCCAGTTCACCTTTGTCAACAGATAAGGAAATGGTAAGTAGAGGTTAACTACTCTCCTTAGGGTCAACATCTAAGAAGCGCTCCAGTCCAAGTCTGTCTTTTCTGCAAAGTCTGTATGCTTATCCTCTGTTCTGTGGTTCAGTGAAAAGGGGCTTTCTTGGAGCCAAGTCCTAGCTTGTTATGCTGTATCTTTCTGTTTTTGCTCTAGAAAGAGTGACATGAAAGTACTAAGCACCTCCCTTTTAGCTTTGATTATTGGCATAAACAAGTTGAGAAAAATGTCAATTTTCTCCTCTCACACCACTTTATTAATCGCTAATTTCAAAGCTGGCCAGTTTGTGACATGCTTATTTGGTATACTAAATGGAACTGGGTACTATGAGGACAGATGCTTCTTGTCTGTAAACTAATATTTGACTTCAGAGTAGGGAAGATGAATGTTTTGGGGGAGGGGATTTTCCATGGTATAAAAATTGGCGTTTCCTCTCAAATTGATAAAAAATATGTAGGACTTCACTTCCACAAAGCAGTTAAGAAATATTCTTAGTTGTCAAATATATGCATTGGTTTTGAAGCTGGTATTACATTAAAGTTGAGTTGGCTTTGAGAAAATTACATATGTATTTATGTGGGGTTTGTTAACATTTTTCAGTTGAAATAATTACATATGCAATTCTTTTAAGAGGCAAATTACCTTAATACACTGACGATAATTGTCTGTCTAAAACATTTGAGGAACAAGGTACTTATTCTCCCTAGGTCTCATTTTCCAAAATGAAGCACTGTGTTCGCTAGTCCCGAAGGCCCTTTCCAGCTCTTTGTTGATATGACTCTCAGACTGGCACACAGAGTCACACCTGCAACCCTACGGAGAATTCCACAGAATCATTATGATTATTCATGGCAAGGGAAGCAGGGGTAACATTGACTCTGAAAGCCGATCCCTCTCACTGTAGAAGTGCACTCTTGTGTTACAGTGTTTTTGTGTATGAGAAATGCCACCTGCCAGGACTTGAAGGTCTCCGAGCACGAGGAATTGACTCACTGCCCTTCAGGTTAAAACATCTGCAAACCAGCACAGTGTTCCTGCCGTGAGAGCATTAGTATAGGTGCTCATATTGATGTATTTTCCAGCTTGTGCTACACACATCCTGTTTTGTCTCTTCCTGTAAGATTCACGACAAATCTAGGATTTTTTTTTTATGGTTGTTTTGCTTTCAAACAGAATTTTTTGAAGTCCATTAAAATGAATGTCCTCTCTGCTTTACACATATCTTTAGTGGGGTTCCACAGTAAAAGACGAGCAGATTATTTGAAAGAAAAAAAAAATGCACAAACGTTCTCTCAATTAGAAAGAAAACAGATAATTCACAGTCAACAAAACAGTTAATATTCTTGTTCCTCCTTTTCCCATTGTACAGCATATTCACTTTTAGCAGTGTAAACTAAAAATTGTTCATGAGTTCTCTCCTAGCATAATAATTAGTAGTCTAAAATTAGGACACTATTTTAAAAAGTTAAATTGGGACAATATTTCAAGTTTAACTTTGTTCTTAATTAGGAAGATGAGATTAAAGGTATATTAATACATTATTTTAAAACCAAATTTGCTTTAACCCATATTCTTTTAATCTCAATTCCCAGGATAGTTTGGCCCAGGACTGGGAAGAGTCAGGATTGCCATAATGGGCAGCTATATATTGGGAAGGGCTTCCCAGGGTTTCTAAGGACTAGTCATTTTTGTTGCTAGAATTACCCGGGGCTATATTTTAAATAAATGCTACTTACAAATAGCTTCAGGAGCTTAAAGAACCAAAAACCAATAGCAATGAACTAAAGAGATACCATTTTGAACCTTAGATCTCTTTAGAATACACAAAATCATTCTCTCCCTATAATGAAATCTTACAATTCAATTTTTTTCCTAGCATAAGAGGAATATATGCTCAATGTAAAAATTATTAAAAGTGCAAAATACATAGAGAAGAGGATTTAAAAAATTGTTTTTGTTAATATTTTGGTATGTTTCATTCTAGCTATAATTTTCAAATAAATTTTTGTACTATGTGAATCTAGCTGATATTTGTGAGGAATATAGCTGAAAAACTAATATAATTCTGGGGGGTTTCATCAAATGGTTCTATATCCTGGGGGAGAAAATGTTTACAATTGATAAAATTTGTGATATCACCTGGTTCATCTGTGCTATAGGTTTTATACAGGCTTCTGAATTGCTTATTTGGGAAAATTAGGTAGGCTATGCTTGATAGGCTAATTGATAGGCTATGCTTCACAAGGTACAGAAATACTTGGCTTTGTTCTATGGAAACAAAAAAAATATTATATTATTGTAGAAATGAGTAAGAGATAAACATAGGCAAAGATGTCTGGAAGAAAAAAAGGGTTTAGGCAAACCTTGAGATGGTGTCCTACGAGTAACTTAGAAAGACTGTTTTCAGTGTCTAAACTGTATATCAGACACATCTTGTTCACATTCTCAGATTTTTGTGGTCTCATGCGTGTGTCACCTTTGGCTCCTTGCTCCACCTCAGTCACTGCTATGGTGACAAACCCCATGCAGGTTGAATAATTTCACTGACAGAAGCTAGTAACCATATACCCAGACTCATTGACTCAAAGAATTAAGTATGCAATTCGGTAAGTATTATTTGGAGCCTCAAAGAACAATAGAGGAGACAAAGGAAACTTTACTGAGACTTTAAAGTTTAATAGGATTTTGTCAGATGAACAAATTAGAGAGGAGGGATTGCCATGGAAAAGAGAGCAGACACTGGAGCTCAAAGAGGAAGCTGTTGCAATAATCCTGGTTAGAAACAATGAAATAAAAAACTATCACAGTGGCTTAGAAAATGGAATAGAGAATTATTTGAGACATAATTATGTGATAAAATTGACAATACTTAGGAACTGAAAAAAAATGTAACAGGAGGTGAAAGCAGATGATAAAAGGAATAGTTAAGAGGAAACCCAGGTCTGTATTTAGGCATCTAGGTTGATAATGAAACTATTGGCCATAGTAAGAATTGAGGCAGAGAATTCTTTAAGATTACAGTAGCCATGAGATCATTTGTTCTGTCTTTAATAATTTGCATTTGAGTGCCAGCTGAGTGGTGCGGTGGTTAAGCGCTGGCTTGGGAAGCCAGCGGCCCTGGTTCGGGTCCCACATGTGAGGGACAGTGACACTGCCCTCAAAAAAATAAAATTAAATTAAAAAAAAAATTTTGCGTTTGACATGCCTGTAGCATATTCAAGTGGAAGTCTGTAATGAGCAGTTAGACTATAGAGAGGGAAATTAGGGGAAGACTGGAGCTAGAGGATTTCACTTCCAGTTACTTGGTGATTGGACCGATAGGTATAGAAGAGATAGCTCCGAGGAAATATAAAATGAGAATAGAATACAACCAAGAAGGGAAACTTAGAGTAACACTAACATTTGGGGAACAGGAAAAGGAGGAAAGCATAGTAAAACAAACTGAAAGGAAATAAGAAGAGAAAGAAGTTAGCAATAAAATGACAGGGAATTCATTAATAAAATGAGAATATCCAAGATATTCAAGGGCCTGAGTTTCCATGATAAATTATAAAATTCTAAACTCACCAGGAATTGTACATCAGGAATAATTATTCCAAGTTTCTGGAAGCATCCTTCAGGATATCTGTTGGTGCTTATGGACGAATTATGTGCAATATTATGCTAATAATATCAGTTTCTGTGGTTGACTACTTAGTTGTGTAAACTAAGTCTTTCCCATGAGGCTTTCCCATGGAAGCTTATTTGTGTTACAATCATATCAAATTTTCATTCACTTGACATTGAATGATTATCATTTATTGAATGATATTTACCCTATGTAAGTGATAGGATACATTAGTGAACCAAAAAGGCAAAAACCCTTGCCCTTGTACAGCTAACATTCAAGAGACAAGAACAAGAAATTAACATAAGACATAATTTTATAAAAGGTGATAATTACCATGGAAAAATAAAATGAGATGAATAGGGTCAGGAGTGTAGAGGGGAGAAGTTTTGAGGCTGGGTAGGTTGTTATATTGAATAGTGTGCGGACCTCATTGAGAAAGTGAAGTTGATCAGATTCTACATTTTAAAGAGGTGAGGGACTTGTCTAGGTAAATACCTGGAGAAAGGGCATTCCAGGCACAAGAAACGGTGTAGCAAATGCTCAAGGTAGGAACATGTCCAGCATGTGTCAGAATCCAGGAGGAGACTCTTGTGGTGTTAGCAGAATGAGCAAAAAAGAGAAAAGTGGGGATGAAGTGACATAGATTATGCAGGGCCTTTTCTGGCTCTTATTAGCAGTGAGAAGAGAAATCATTTGCAGATTTCGATCAAAGGAGTGACCTACCTGGTCCTATTTGTCTTTTAAAGGATTATTTTGACTACTCTATTGATAATAGATTTTTTTTGTTGTTGTTATTGTTTTTGTGGAACTTTTTTGTTACTTCTACTCTCTGATGCACAAGAGTAGAAGTAGGATACCTAGGAAAATGCTCTGTGCAGGTAAAAGATGATGATTTATCTCAGCGTGGTATCAGTAAAGTGGTGAGAAATGGATGGACTTTAGATATATAAAGAATACAGAGTCTACAGTATTTCTTTTGTGATAATGCAATTTGTGTAGTAGACAGCTGTACTAAATATGTGGCAAAGGACGTTATGAAAAAATATTTTACACCGTATTTTAATCTGATGCTAATATTACAGTCAGATTCACATTCCCCCTAAAATGTATGCTCATCATTATTGCAATTATTGCTGTGTTTCAGTCACTAGACCCTGTAAATACAATGCATCTGGTGGGTTTCATGGCATATAAATAATAAAGATAACTTGTGATGTGATAGGAATTTTACCTGTGCTTTTCTCAGTAGTTTTGAATGGAATATGCTCTCCAGTTCTTTCTCCCTTCCACAGATGATGTATTTCAATTCCCTGAATATCCAAATAACTATCTGTATATAACTCTCTGGGTTATGTTGACCTATTTGGTATATTTTGTATGCATGTTACACACTATAGTCATTTTAAGTTAATGCCTTTAAGCTAATGAAACATATAACATTGTATTTTTATTGGCCATGGCCTTTGTGAGAGGCCATTATGAATGCAAAAATTTGGTTCAGTTAAGGAGGCATATTTGGAGGACTTCATAAATATTGATTAAGGCACAAACTGGTCCATGAAAATTACAATATCTGTGGTTTGAGCAAAGAGTGCAGTTCTACAACAGTTGATTTTATTCATCAATTGAAGTAAAACTAAACAGATAGCTCTAGAATGCGTTTCTGTTTAGTTTAAATATGAGTACCACATTTAATTGTCCAATTATCTTTTAATGGCATCTACACTACACAACAATCTTAATTTGGACAAAACCAAATATGTGTGATAAGTAAACTTTTACAAAATAGTCTTTTTATTTTATTTTACTAAAATTAAAAAAAAACCTGTAAAAAACCTACTTTTGGTTAACAGTCTAAATTATTACAGCATACAACCAAATGAACTCAATATACATGAACGTGTACACATATATCCACACATATATAGCCACAGAAATGTGTGCATGTGCACACACATATACACACATGCCCATAATATTTAGTCATATCACCAGCTAGTGGAATTAAACTCCACATAGCTATTACTTTTATAGTCATAGTGTAATATGATTTAAGTAATAACAACAAAATAATGAAATGAATTTGTTTTCTATAGTTAACCTATGGCTTTATCTAGCATTTAACCTGAGTATTATGGATATCTGAGTTTGATTAAGGGCATGACAAATGTACCATTTGTTTTAAGGTTAAAAAGAGCAGACATTTAAAGATGCTAGTGAATAGGCAGGTCATGTTTCTTCTCCTTTACTTGTGGTTTATAATATCATTGTGTGAATAAATTATGTTTGTTGCTTATATTGTAATTCCTGAGGCAGAAATTATAATATTATTGTGTGAATAAATTATGTTTGTTGCTTATATTATACTTCCTGAGGCAAAAATTGCAATAGTATGGTTGTCAAAGAATGATATTAAAACTTTAACTTTTTGTGGGCTGGCTGAGTGGCGCGGTGTTTGGGAAGCCAGTGGCCCCGGTTTAGGTCCCACATGTGAGGGTTGGTGACACTGACCTCAAAAAAAAAAAAAAAAAAAAAAGTAAAAAAAACACTTTAACTTTTTGTTATTACATATATTTTGTTTGAATGACAAAACTTTTTCAGAGCAGAGTAAAAGACAGAGCTATTTAAAGAAACGCAACTGAAGGTCACTGATCTGACTCTAAGGGAGTGGCATGATTTCTCTTCTAAAGTACATGGACATTTTTTAACAAGACACCTTGAGAGACAGACCTCTTTAAGTTGGACAGTAAGAGCCCTCCAGGGTGTGGTTTTGAAGGAGACTGATGGCTGGACCACTCGGCATCAGAAATAAATGGAACTTGAAGGTGGGAGTGCAACAGGCGAGAGAAAGAGAGGGTCAGAAACACAATAGAAAGTGAGGAACAGTAGAGAAATATCAAGAATGAGACATTCCTAGGAGAGGGATGATTAAAGTGCTGTCCATACTCAGTTTTTTGGTGTATCTTAACAGGAGGTCACCATCAGCATCTTGCTACATCACACACAGCTTCAGTAATGTGTGTTATATACATAAATTTCTTGACTGAATGGTGTTTTGGTAAACCAAAGAAAAAATTTGTATGCCTGAGATGGTGTTGAGCAGAGAGAAGAGAATAAATAGGTTGAGTCAAACACAAGTAACAGTGAGAATTTAGCAGGACAGGAAATCAGAATTACAGGCGACAAAATGCAAGCTTACAAATTTTGGCAAAATCCTTTCTAAGGGGATTTCCTATGGGCATGAGATAGGGATTAGAGGAAACCATAAAGTAGGGGATGACCTTAGGTGACATAGGAATCATACTTGCCATGGTTGTTTCTTTGAATCTCCCTACAAAAGTCACCTATTTTCATATTCCAAAAGCTTAAACAACAATTTTAAATACAGAAGGATTTGTTTTCTGTTAGTGAAGACAGCTTGGCATCCTGGGTCCCTTAGAGTTTGGGAATATAGTAGGGAATCTCTTAGACAATTCAAACATTTTAAAAGTCTAACAAAAATTGAATAGCTTCTCATTCATGATAAGGTGACATGAGCTAACTAACCTGTCAAATATCTCTTCTATAATGGAATTATATCTACTCACTTGATAATTCTGTAATGCTGTCTCATGCCTATCAGAAACTTTGATTAGTGGTTAGGTGTCTTTGACAGAAAAAGAAGGAGAAAACAATTATTACAAATTTCAGTTTCTATTTCTACTCCTTCCTCCTGGGCTAGATTAGCTTTCTTTCTCATTTCAAGTCATCTGTGTTTCTTGAGCAGACAGTGAGACTGCATGCCTGCAGCCAAGACAGAGGTCTGTTGACTCCTGAAGCCAGGCCCCTTCTAGATATTTAGTTCACTGTGAAATGGGCAAAGGACCTCAGCCATCTTGTAACTATAGGCAGCTTCTCAAGGAAACCAGTAAAACTCTCAGTAGAGGCATCTACAAGTACATGGTGGTGGCTGCAGACATGGAGAACTCTCACATCTCCTGTTGTGGTTTAAAGAGAGAAGACTGTGCTTCAAATAGGACCTGGGGTGGTCATTGTCTGCTCAGTTACCCTGAAAAAGGTTTGCAGCTGAAATCCAGGATTTGGTTGGTCCTGAAGTCCCCTGGAAAAATCTTAGTCTATACTGCAGATGTCAGCCAAACCTGCTGATTTCTATCCATGGAGAATTGTGCGATATATATTATCTGTGTGTCAGCCTGTGGTGTTAAATTATTTTTCATTATTAAAAACTGTAGTCTAGAATCTGACTTCTTGATTTAAAAAAATATACAATTTTAACTCAGTCATTTTAAACACCAAGAAAGAGCTAGAAGGGGTGTGTTTGGCCTATGGAACCTGGTTTCAATTTTCATCAACCGATTCTTATTGAACACTTACTATGTGCAGAAATGCAGGAAGGTACCTAGTGAAACTCTGGGGACTATTTTCCCCTCTGAACTGTAACACCCTTCAGAATAAACATCATCAACTTTTTATCCCCTTGCCTGACATAGAGAAAGTACTGTATACATGTGAAATAAATGAGGAGGTTTTCTTTCATCTCTAGGGACTTTAGGAAACAGACCTTGAAGGTAGAGGAGAAGAAGCAAGGTGTTGAAATGGAGGATTTGGGGAAAAACTGGCCGTTGGCTGGAGCCAACAACTAAAATCTTGGATCTGAGGAAATATCTTATTTTTGTATGTCATTAATTCATCACTTCAATTAGGACCTTTGTACCAACTCTGAGAGTTCCTAGCAATGAATGCTGCCAAAATATAGATGTTTTCCCAAATCAGAAATACAGTGCTAAATGAATCATTTATTCTTTTTTGTGAGCACCCTGATAAAGAATTATATTTTAATTCTGATTTAAAAAAAAATTTCTATGATACTATCTTTCAAAACCCTCAAGGAGTTCATGGAATCAATGGAGTTCATGAAAAAAATTCACAAAAATGGTACTTGAAATCAGCAAATCTGACTTCATCACTAATTAATTAGCAATGTCTGCCCTGACGTTCTACTGGTGTTTTGAGGACCATAAAATGTTTAAGTTTTGTTGTAAATTATAAGGTGCCATTTAAGCTCAGTTCTTGTATATTATAAAGCACTGGTTAAGATTCTAGTCCTTGAGGTTAGATCTTGGATTTGAGTCTTGTTTCTGTCTTGTATTAATTATACAGCTTTGGGCACGTCATTTCAGACTTCTGAAGCTCCGTTATTTCATTGCCTGGCACCCACTGAGTGCTCAACGAAAACAATTTAGAATTAGAATATTGTTTATTGTATTATGTTGCAACTGATTTTAAGACAAATCTATTCCATAAAATAATAAAAATAACACTGTAATGTCAATTTATTTATTTATTTATTTATTTATTTATTTATTTATTTATTTATGGCAGGTATTTTAGGTAAGTTTTTCTTGAGGATGCATTGTAAGCTGATGAATAGCATGATTTATTTATTTTTTAAAATTTTCAATTGATCTTGTGAAAAAAAGTCGAGAGTCTTCTTATTGGAAAAATAAGTTACGTTCAGTTTTTCCAAGGAAGTAGTAAACAAAATTCTACTGTGGTACATAAACTGCTCAAACAAAGAATATGAATTAACATCTTTTTGACACTCAGAGACCTTAGGAAAGAAAGAGTTTAGAGTAACTCTCCAAGTTATTATATATTCCCTTACAGATAAAATATTGAAAACAAGCAAATCAATAAAAGCAAGAAAATTCTGGAGGGTGCTAGCTGAAGTGTACAGAATAGCTCTATTTCATATAATGCCAATTGTGACAGGTAATGGCTGTGGTGAAGGCAGTGGTCTGTGTGCCGGGTAATATTTCAACTGTTCAGGTTTATGAAACTGCCGGAAAGCCAGAAAGCCGCTGTGCTTGGGGAACGGTCTTGGATACGAGAAAAGTTGGAGCTAAGAAGACATATTATTGACAATATTTGAGGACAATTTTAGGGTTGCCATGAGAATCTACCTAACTGTGTATGAAGGAATAAAGTGAGGCAAATTGAAGAGTCTGGAAGAGTTATCTGAGATACAGGCCATGGCCAGCTCTTTAGTATGAAGCATTAAAAAAAGAAGAGTGAAATTATTAGTTATCAGCTTTATCAACTAGAGCAGAGTGTATTTTAAGGGACAGTACCAGTTCCTGGTAGATTTGGTAAAGTTCTCTGATTTTTACCGCCAAATTCATCCAAATGTCACAAAAGATAAATTTGACTGTATTTTTAAGAAATTAAACTTGAGACATGTTTAACCAATATGAATGTGGTGACTGATGAGAACTCTCAATTCAATATAATGAGATATCACCCTTTTAAAATACAAGTAACCATTTTGTTTCTGCAGTTTCCCTCATTTCTACTTGTTTCATCTGCCTCTTAAGGGTGGATGAGTCCCACTTTTTCTTCTAGTCTCTCCATCTTCATTTCCCCCTTTCCTTTTTTTTTTTTCTCCTAGTAATTGCTTTGGCTTTAAACCTTAACTTTATGCTATATATTCAAGGCACCCCTGTGTATAAACAATTAAGAAGTTATGGCCTGTGCCTTAGTATTAGTGTGTTAGAACACAAAGGTAAGAAAACTTCTAATAATATAATGTGATAAAGGCTGTGTGCTTTGGAAACATGAAAGAGGTGACTGTTGATATTCCATAAAGGAAAGCTACATGAGTGCTGGAGAAGGGGGCATTTCAGGAATGGGAAATGCAAGGGTTTAGGCATGGAGTGTGGAAATGCATTGTGTCTTGGGAGCGCTGTTAGTTGTTCTATGTGTTTGGAATACAGAGAGCATGTTGGCTAGTGCAGCAGCTGAGGCTGGATAAATAGGTAACTAATCATTTTATATTTTATCCTGTGCGTAGTGGAGAGTAAGAGTTTTCAAGCACTTGGTGGGCTTTCTTATTTCATTTCATGCTTTTAACCAGCATCCCTAAATTAATTATTCTCAGATCCTTACCTGCAGTTCTGACTTTGTTCCTAAGTATCATAATTGTATTTGAAACCACTGACTTATTATTATCCTGCTGTTACTCAAACAAGTTCAATTCAAAAGAACTTACTTTGCCCCTTTAAATTGTTGCTCCATTTGTGCTCCCTTCCCTGTTTCCTGTTGTCATTTCTCCAACACAACTACTCTGAGCATCTTAGTGCCATCTTCAACTTCCCTCTTAATTTCAGTTTCCCTGTAGTCCTTTGTTCACCAATGCCACCAGTTTTGCTTCCAAGCGCCTCCCACCCATTTCCTCATTTCTGTTTCTGCTACCACTTCTATGTAACTTATACTCCCATTCCTTCTCATCTGGATTTTTACAATGGCCTTTTAAATGACCTGGTTACACTGTAATATAGTACACATATGGCTCCAGAATTTTCTTCCAAAAATATGAGTTACATCGCATAACCCCTATGCTCAAAAATCTTTAATGGTTCCTCACTTATGGAATAAAGTGCAGCTTCCTTAGGGCTACATTCAGGACCCATGATCATCATTTGCATTCTTTCTTAAAAAAAAAAAATCTCCCTCACTTTCCTTCTTCTTTTTTTTTTTTTTTCAATCTCCTTCCTAATAAATACTCCTTGCCAGAAATCGTCATTCTTAGTGGTACCACCATAATGCATTCTTAAAAACTCTTGATTTATCATATCTTACCTTATATTACATTTAACTTTATTCTTTTAATAGAGTATAGATTTTTAGAAGACAGAGTGTATTCAGTTATCTATTTCTGTGAACAAACAATCCCCACAGCAGTTTAAAATAACGCACATTTCCTCTCTCACAGAGTCATTAGGTCAGCTATCCCGTTGTATCTTTTTATTTAATTAATTTATTTATTATTAATTTCAGGTGTACAAAGCAATGTAAAATTTACAACCCTCACAAAGTGATAACCCCCCAATCTGACATCATATATAGCTATTACAATACCATTGACTATATTCTCTATGCTGTACTTTACATCCTGTGACTATATATATATATATATATATATATATATATATATATATATTTAATTATAGTTGACATTCAGTATTATTCTACCTCAGCTTCATGTGTATAGAGCATTGGTCAGGCATCTACACAGTCTATGAAGTGATCCCCCTGGTAAGTCTGGTACTCATCTGGCACCCTACCTAATCTTTTCATTATTGATTGTATTCCCCATACTGTATTTCATATCCTTGTGACTATATTGTGACTACTAATTTGAACTTTCTAATCCCTTCACTTTCTTCTCCATCCCCCTCCCATCTAGCAACCATCAGTTTTTTTTTCCTATATCTCTGAGTTTATTTCTGTTTTGTTTTCTTCTTTATTCTGTTCTTTAGATTTCACATATGAGTGAGATCATATGGTGTTTGTGTTTCTCAGTCTGACTTATTTCACTTAGCATAATATTCTCAAGGTCCATCCATGTTGTTGCAAATGGTAAGATTTCATTCTTTTTTATGGCCGAGTAATACTCCATGGTGTAAATGTACCATTGTTTCTTTATCCAATCTTCTATCAATGGGCATTTTGGTTGTTTTCATATCTTGGCTACTGTGAATAGCGCTGGAATCTGGGTGCATCTAACTGCGTCCCCCAATGGAGGGCCTCTAACATGGCTACAGTCAGGGTGTCAGCTGGGGCTGTAGTCATCTCAGTGTGCAGTTGGAGCAGGGTCTGCTTCTGAGCTTGCTCAGTAGTTGTCACAGGATTCGGTTCCTCCCGGGGTGTTGGACTGAGGGCTTCCATTTCTCACTTGCTGTTGGCCAAAACTCCCCTCAGCGACTTGCCGTATGGGCTTCTCTGTAGGGTAGTTTACAACACGACAGCTTGCTTTATCAAAGTGAGCAAGAAAGAGAGAGAGAGGAAGGGTGGAAAGGAAGGAGAGCCAGAAGGAAAATCACAGTCTTTATAACCTCATCTTGGCAGTAACATCCCATCACTTTGCCATATTGTATTTGTTAGAAGCATATTACTAAATTCAGCTCACACTCAAGAAGAGTGAATGATACAAGGCCATAAATACTAGGGGCTGACGATCACTGAGCATTTATAATTTTACTCCCTGCCTCTGTGATTAATGACTTATGTGTTGCAGCTCTTTAATGGCTATTTGGTGAATTGAATTGAAAAACAGTATCCCGCTTTGCAACTCAAATTTATGCTAGGGTTAATAATCTCAGTAAATAATACCCATATGTAGTCAAAGTAAGTCAACCCATTTGAAATTTTTAATGTAATAAAAAATGCAGAAAAAAATCAAAAGATACTAAGGGGTTCAGTAGGTTCAGCTAGGAGTTCACCAGATAAACCCCTCTCACTTCATTTGGTGAAAATGATTATAAGATGCTGAAGAGGCAGGGGGAGAAGATAGTGTGATGGAAATTACCCACAGTATCACTTTCTCTGAATTTCACTTGAGGTCAACAACAAAACTATGTACTAGAGATTAATTCTTGGTGATTTTTAAATTTTTAAAATGTTTTAAGTTTCTTAATTTTATATAATTATATATTTCTTTAAGCACTTTAAAATTGAAGCAGTTGCCAAGTTTGAAGTGACTTCCTCTAAAAAGTTGTATAAATTGGAGGTATTGCTAGTTTTTGAATTTAATTCTGTTTATAACTTAAAATTTTCAAAAACAATGTAGTTTTCTTACATTAGTTTAAAAAAGGTAACTTTTTATGTCGTCTTTATGAGCCAAATACTATTTTGATAGGTATTATACGCACAAGCTTTAGGAACTCTCATTGCATTATAGCTACCTTATTTTTTAACACTTTTGCTGCAACTTTCGGATATGCTTCCCTGTGGCTTGCACTATCAACAACAAAGATGTTTTGTATGCCATATTGTGTAACAGTTTGTAACAAATTTTTTGTGTCATCAATGCCATTAGATTCTAATTTATCTATACTTAAATCTAATTGATGCCACTTAGTATGTTTAGAGTATTTTTTGCTAAAATTCAATATAATGGTGAATTTATTGTCATATAACAAAGGTTTAAAATAAAAATAATTTCATTTATATACAGAGCAGCTCAAAATGTTATTATTAAATGCATAAAATAATTAAAATGTCAACTTTTTATTTTTTGTGGATTTTTGACACATTTTGAAAAAAACCTTGAAATCAATTAACACAGTTGAAGGATTAATTCAGAAATATTATACTTTAATTCCAATGAATTTGTTTTGTATGCCTTTTTAATGTTTTAAACAGATTCAAAGAGCATAATGTGAAGAAGAGAATAAATTATTTTAGAAGTATTCTTGATTTAGCTTAAAGGTTTATTCATTACTTAGATCAAAATAACCTCAACTTAATCTTTTTGATGTGTGTATTGTCTATTTTTGAAATGTTTGAGACAGAGAGAATAAAGCTTAAGTTCTCAGGAGCAGCCAAATAATTACAATTTTAATTTATAAAATCTTTTTTTTTAAGCTGATTACACTGATGAAACATTTGCATTTGAACCACACAATATGTATATTTGAAAGTTTGTAATGAATAGAATTGTGAATTAAATGGAGAAAAATATTACTTTTTAAAAAAAGTTTATTGGAACCATTAAATATGGATTATAAACCAATTTATTTTCCAAGCAGCATGTTACTTCATCAACTTTTCCAGATCCTTATAATTTTCTTAAGATATTTCCTTTCCTTCTCTCATTTTCAGGTGCGATTTTTAATGCATGTTTTTAGTTCTGCTTAGAAACATATTATCAAGTTTATAATCAGGCTTACAGGTTATGTCTTTTATCAAATTGAGCTTATTGTTCAAGATCAAGAATTTGGAAGCTAGCGTAAAAATAAATTTTTAATTTGTCAGGGATAATGCTAATTTTACCGTGTTTCCAATTGTTCCACTAGTCTCCATAATGAGAGAGTAAGCACAGTGTCAAATATGAAGTTTGATGTTTTTTAGAGGAAAGTAAAACCGTTTCTAAACATTACTCAGTAATTACATGGTTAGTAAAAAAAAAATAACAGTGATGATATCTTTTATCACATTACAGTTTGATGAAAAATACAAAATAGTATTATTAACTTCTTGAGATAAAGAATTTAATTAAAAAGACTACCCACAAATATCTGTTGGTTTTTTCCATCTGAACTAATAGTTCAGTTGTTCAAGTTGATCAAATTAGCTTACATGATAGAACATATAAAAATGGTTGTGAACGATAGTTGGATAATTGATGTATCATAAATGTTAAAACAGCAGGTTTTGTTAGATGATCAGGTTTAATATGTGTAGCACAGGAGTCAAATATGACTCCGAGGTTTTGGGCCTGAGAAACTAGAGTGGAAAAGGAGAAGGAAAAGATTGAGAGAGAGTGTGACAAGGGAGGATCAGCAGTTCAATTTGGCATATGTTGTGTTTGAGAATTTTACCAGATGTTCAATGAAGTAGAAATGCAGTTGTATTCATTATATTGAAAACTAGTGAAACTTGCACTTGCAATAATATATGCCCCAATAACTTTCCCAAATAAAAAAAACTTAACTGATTCTCCTAAAAACGTTATTGATTTATAATATTTTCCTCTCAAAACCTTTGATACTTACATGTTACCTATTGCTGAGATATGGTGTGAATTTTGTACCTTATGCCTTGCTCCTATTGTTTTCTGGAATGCCCTTTCTCTATTCACCCTTCCTCCCTCTCTTCCTCCATCCTGTCCCCTGAGATACCATCCATTCTTTAAGGCCCATGTCATTTCCAATTTCTCCTTGAAGTCCTTCCAGATTCTCTTAAGTAAATGTTACCCTGTTTTTCTCTCAGCCTTCATTGTCAGTTCGTTCCCGTCTTATGGCCCTTGTCTTAATCTTTCCTTATATTGGTTGTTTCTTATCTTCTTTATTAGATCATAAGCTATTTGAAGGCAGGGATTGGACTGTTGTGATCCTTATGTTATTTAGGATCTGGATCAATACCTTGCACATAATAAGTAGTCACCAGATGATTATTGGATTAAAATGAATGAACTCCTTTTAGCCATGGCTCTGCCACCAATAAGCTGATGTTATCTCAAAAAGGATTTTGGGTACACTTGACTACGAAGGAGTTTTCACTTTTATGTGGCAAAATGAGAAAATAAAAGTAAGTTAGTGAGTTTTCTATGTAACTAAATTATTCAATTAAAAAGAAAACTTTTTTTTTTTTTTTTTTTACTGCTGCCCTTACTTCTGTTGCATGCTATAATTTCTCCTTTCTTTTATGGTGGTATGAGCTGCTTGTTTATTAGAAGAATAAAGCTTTAGAAACTGTATGTTAGTCTTTCCAACTGCTTTTTATTTCTTTTTTTATTTTTTACAGGTCTGTGATATGTGAAATTATGGGAACTAATGATCTGAAGTGTTTGTACAAGATAACCAGTCAAAAGGGTTGAGGGATTTTGGTGAAACTAAATACGGTGAAAGAATGGTGGACTAAAATCAAGGAAAAGTAATGGCAGCGGTAACATACCTAATAACTAGCTGTGTAACATCTGTTTGGGCCCTGGGCAATTAGGATAATAACAATTAAGATTACCTTTCAAAGTAGTTGTGAGACAGGCTCTAGTAAGTAATCAAATTGTGAAGTGTTTTTATTTTCAGGATAGTCTAAAAGGAAGGGGTTGTGTATCAGTTATTGGTATTATTTCTTTGTATGTTTAGTGGTCAATAGTGTTTCCTTTAGAGATCTCTATAATCCAGAAAAAAACCCATGCCTTTCTCAGAACCTGAATTACAAATTGTTCCTTATCCTTCTGGTGAAATTGATTTGATTATATATTGTAAACTGTCCAACAGAATTTTTATATTCAGATTAAAATGAGATGATAGTGTCAGCATCAGAATGCCTGTGGTAGCTATTTGTATAAATGACTCCAGCCTAGAGGATATACATATGGACACTAGCTTTGGGTAGGCTCTGGTAGGGTGAGAAGCAAACTTTAAGCCTGAATCATGCTTATGAGGATATTCTATATGAAGGATTATTTCTGTAATGCAAATTGCCTTTCACTTTGCATGAATCGTGTCAAATCAAATGAAAATGATTGCATTAATTCCCTGAGTGATTGCACATCTACTATGGGTGAAGACATGTTGCCAAAATACTGCATCGCAGGAGTACTTGTAAAATCCCAGAGTTAGGCCAGATGGGTAAATTGGTCACCTTTTCCTCTCTCCTCTGTCATTGTCATTAAAAAGTAAAAATAAAAAAGATACTGCACAGGCCATACATATTTTAAAGTTGAAGAAATGTTTTTGTCCCCTCTGGTTTCCCTTAATGGCTAAATACAGTATCCTACAAGCAATAGGTATTTCCATTTTTCACGTCTCAGGCCCAGTGGCCTCTGTTTCTGTCTGGCTTTGTACAGACCACTCATGAGTACCACCCCCTCTTCCTTTATAGGAAGCGAGTGCCACAGGCTCCTAAATGTACCTTTTATTCCTTTCTTCTGGTCTAGTAAAACCTCACTGTTTAGGGCAATTGATCACAGCTAGATGCCAAGAAATAGCAGTAAAATAAATTCACACACAAAAAATGCCACAGCTAATGGCTGACAAAGGGTTAAGTATCTCAAATTCTATTTGTAAAACCAAAAGGGACTGTCCAATGTTGGGCTCACAGGAAAGAGATTCTGATGGGGATCTTTACTGAGCTCTCAGATAGTCATCCACTACATATCAGCTTAACATGAAATGTAGCCTGTCTTCCTAAAGTGAAATTTGAACGGATCAGTGCATAATAAACAGATAAATTATGCTGAATCTGAAGTGAATTTTATCTATAGAGAAGATCCTTACTGGAAGATGAATGGAAACCCCATCTAATCCACCAGGACAGACAAAATGAGAAACTAGCTGGGATTAAAACAGTGATTTAAAAGGGGTCCTGGTCCACATCCATTTAAAACAAGTAATAAAACCTCAAAAGAAACAAAAATGGAATGAAGGGCAGGAAATTGATGGTTTTGAATATGTCAAGCTCTTAATTATTATTTATGAAATATTTTAAACACAAGGTAGGGTACTAGGGTTTCAAAAATGAAGTACATGATTCCTGAACTCAGGTGGCTCACCCTTTAGGGAATAGATTGGCAACCAGAAATATACTTTATAAATATGTGATAAATACTATGATAGGAGGTAGTACAAGGTATTCTGAGAGGTTAAAGTATTACCTAGTATAGACTGGGAGTAGCAACATAGGGCAATATTCTGGAAATGTTATTTGATAAACTAACATTGACTGAGTTTTAGGAGGCTGAATAAGGGTTAACTAGAGGAATAAAAGACTTTTGTTAATATCTTTTTTTTTTTTTTTGAGGGCCAGTGTCACTGGCCCTCATATGTGGGACCAAACCCGGGCCGCTGGCTTCCCAAGTCAGCACTTAACCACCGCGCCACTATGCGGGCCCCTTTGTTACTATCTTAATCAGAAAGCCATTAGCCCTGAGTTTGTCTTTTTTAAAAGTATTCTCTAAGCTCACATGCATATTACAAGATAAATTAAAGGTTGAAAAAGCAATGGAATAAAAGATAAAAGTTTTCAGATTCCTCTTGACTGCCCAACTGTGTGTACATTTTGGTAATTACAGGCTCAATTGTTCATATGTACATTTCTACCATTTCCACAAATCATGGTTAAAGGTGAAGAATACAGTAAGCTCAGCCAGAAAGAAACTATTTAAAGTGATTCAACACTCATTAACTACAAAAAATTTTTTAAATGAAAACAAGTTAGGTAAATTATGAACATGGATTCAAGACCCAGGGATGAATGTGCAATACAGTACATAATCGGGGTTCTCATACTGTATTAGAGTCATAGTAATGTGCCAAGGTATTATAGAAACTCCAGGATGAAATTTTTATATCTATATAGAGAATAAATTTTACTGAAAGATATAGGAAAATATAATAAAACATATGCAGAGGTACAAAGCAACCTGTGATGAATTGAGATCACACACACACACACACACACACACACACACACATCACAGACATCTCCTCTCTTTTACTTCTTTGGTTTATTTAGGTAGAACAAGTTGAAAAAAAATCTAAAAGACTATGACACAGAGGGGAACAGTAAAGCAATCAGGTATTTGATTATCTTTATTGTACCTCCTTTTTCTACATTGTTTATAAATTGTTCAAAGTACTGCTCAATTCAGAGCACAAATTCTGACTCGTAATTCATCTCTCACTCCTTGTAATTGCTTCATTTTAAAGGTCTTTTAGAAAAGAACATTTATTTACTCCACTCAGCTCTCTTTTGGCTGACATTTGCTTTCATTCTGTCTTTTGTCATTTTCAGCCATCACACAAGCTTATGGAAGAGATATGAAAAAATAAATATAAAGAAAAACCATTCAGCTGATGTCACTCAAAGGACTAACTCTTGGCCTAAATGTTATTTTGGGGTGGATTATGACATGCAGTATTTTGA
Organism: Aselliscus stoliczkanus; assembly: GCA_033961575.1. NCBI lineage: Eukaryota > Metazoa > Chordata > Mammalia > Chiroptera > Hipposideridae > Aselliscus > Aselliscus stoliczkanus. The sequence goes on along the minus strand of CM066732.1, from coordinate 71,528,319 downwards.
CATGACCCTGACTAATCTGGAGAATTTAAGAGCAAAATAGCAATGTAGGGATAGCTACTCCACAATACCTGACTAGAAGCAACATGTTCTATTAGACAGATTGACACAAACCATATTAAGTGGGCTGAAAGCGCAGAATATCATCATTCAGTATTGCTTCTCTCCACATTTGAGTTTTTAAGTATATTCCATTTGAATCTTATAACCAATGTCAAGTACCTCTCCTATATAAAGAATGCAGAATTAGTGATGCCAGAATTGAGCAGCTTTTCTGGGTTAGCATCATTTCTCACTAATATCGCTTCTTTCCTATATTGTTTTATGTTTTGAAAAAATAATAAAAATAAAGTGCAGTGTGTGTAAATATCTACTTAATCACCAAGAAAGAAAATCTCTCTGCCTTTCCTCTTCCCACACCAAATATCTATAATACAAATTCAAGTGTAGAAGGATAAATATAGCTGTGTGTTCACCCAAGGGAGTGCCCTTACAATGACTGTTTAAAATTACACTGGCATTTCTGGTCAAGAGAATAGAATAGATAAGCACTGTACTTGCCTCCTCTCATGAATACATCAAAATTACAATGAAACTACAGAAATATCATTGAGAATTGCCTGACGTCTAGCTGAACAGATGTCTTACAACTATGGATATACAGAAGAAGCCACATCAAGACTGGTAGGAGGGGTGGACAGGCAGAATGGTCTGGTCACCAAACCCATGTGTGGTGGTTAAAAATGGGGAGGGATATCTTGGCTGCAGAGGTCACTCCTGAGTAGTGAGGGATCCCAGCCCCACACTTACAGACCAACCCAGAGCACCAATGCTGGGAAGAGGAACCCCCATAACATCTGGCTGTGAAAATCAGAGGGGATTGTGGTTGAGTGAGACCGATGGCAACTGGAGTCCCAGGAAATCCTCTTAAAGGGCCAATGCACGGACATACTTGCTGAAGGACTCATTCACTCTGAGCTCTAGTGCTGAGCAACAGCTTGAAAGGCACTAGGGACATGTGGGGAGAAAATGAATGGTCTAGTTTTAGAGCAAGGGCTGGAGGGAAGCTGTCTCCAGGACAGAGGAGTTGGCAGAAGACATTGTCTCTTTGTTGAGCCCTCCTCCCTGCCAGTGTGCAGATTCAGGCATCTACCATACCTGAATCTCCATCTACTTGGCTAACACTATTTTTCTGCCCTGTGCTGGTGATTCCTTGAGACCCCACCCATCCAACTTTTGGGTACATCCAAGCCACTTCCAGTAGCTTTTCTGTACAAATGGTCTGTCCTGGCTTATGCTCTAGACTTTCCTGAAGTTGCTCAAAGATTCACAAAACTCAAACAAGCAGCATCTGGCTCGATGTGTCCCATACCTTTTGCCAAGCAACCTCAAGACTGTCACTAGGACAGTTGGCCTCAGTTCATGGCTTGGCCCCTTGAGGCACCTCTGAGCCCAGCATGGGTGGCAGCCATCTGCATATCACTTTGTGGATCATGCTAGGTGGCTCCAGGAAGGACACAGGCTCTGGCTGAACTTGGCCGGAGGTGTGAACCATCCCAGGAACCTGGGGCTGGCATGCCTGGTGGCCAGCTTTGGACTTAGCCAGAACATCAGCCAGCTCCCTCGAAGGATGACACACCCAAAAAGAAGACTAGGCAGGCACCAGATCCCTGCTAAAGTGAATCCTGTTATGTAGGGTCAACTCCTGCACAAGAGCTTCTCCTCCTAGTCACAGCTAGTCCTCAAAACTAATCAGCCTGAGCATCAATACCTCCCATTGATGTGCAAACAGAAATGAAGGCTCAAATACAGCAGGAGGGCACAAACAAACCACACATGGGACACACCTGAAATAACTGACTTAGGTGAACAGGAAATCTGTGCCACAGGGCCCCACAGGACTCATACTACATAAGACCATTCTACTAAGAATGGGGGACATAGCAGACCTACCTGATACATAGAAAAAAACACAGGCAAACATAGTGGGGAGACAAATATGTCCCAAATAAATGAACAGAACATACTCCTAAACAAACAAACAAACAAACAAATAAACATAATGGAGACAACCAGATACAGAGTTCAAAACACTGGTTAGAAGGATGCTCAATGATGTCAGGGAGAAATTCATCAAAAAGAAAGGAAATACAAAAATGGAGATAGAAAACAAAATAGTACCAGTAGAAATAAAGAATACAATAACTGAAAAGAATACATTAGAGGAAATCAACAGATTAGATGATGCAGAGGATGGAATCGGTGATTTAGAAGATAAGGTAGTAGGAAATATCCAATCAGAAGAGCAAAAAGAAAAAAAATGCAAAAAACTGAGGTTAGTTTAAGGAGCCTATGGGAAAATATGAAGCATACAAATTCTTGCATGATAGGGGTACCAGAAGAGAAAAAAAGAGAGCAAGGAATTGAAAACGCATTTGAAGAAATAATGATAGAAAATTTCCCTAACCTGGTGAAGGAAATAGACATACAAGCCCAGAAAGTACAGACAGACCCAAACAAGATGAACCCAAAGAGGCCCACACCAAGACACATCATCATTAAAATGCCAAAGGTTAAAGACAAAAGATCTTAAAAGCAGCAACAGGAAAACAGTTAGTTACCTACAAGGGAGCTCCCATGAGGCTGTCAGCTAATTGCTCAACAGATACTTTGCAGGACAAAAAGGTTTGGCATGAAACACCAAACTGATAAAAAGCAAGGACCTAAAACAAACATTACCCAGCAAAGCCATCATTTAGAATTTAAGGACAGACAAAGATCTTCCCAGACCAAAAAAGCTAAAGGAGTTCATCACCACCAAACTACTATTACAAAGATTGCTAGAAGGACTTCTTTAAAATGGAAAAAAAAAAAAGACAAAAAATAATATGGATAACAAAATGGCAATAACCACATATTTATCAACAATTACTTTCAATATAAATGGATGAAATGCTCTAATCAAAATATAGGTTGGCTGAATGGGTAAGAAACCAAACCCTGACATATGCTGCCTACAGAAGACTCACTTTAGATGGAAAGAGACACAGTGACTGAAAGTGAAGGGATAGAAGATATTTCATGAAAATAGAAACAAAAGAAAAAAAATGGTGTTTTAGCAATATTTATACCATACAAAATAGACTTTAAAACAAAGGCTATAATAAGAGACGAAGAAGGACTTAGTAATACCACTTTTGGGTATTTATCCTAAGAAACCCAAAATGCTACTTTGAGGGTATGTGTGAATCTGTTTGTTCATTGTAGCATTATTTACAATGTCCAAGATCTGGAGGCAGCTTTAGTGTCTATAGATGGTTGAATGGATAAAGAGAAGGTGGTACATATATACAATGGAATATTGCTCAGCCATGAAAGGAATAGGTTCTTGCCATCTACAGCAGCATGGATGGACCTGGAAGGCATTGTGCTGAGTGGAGTGTCTGACAGAGAAAGACAGATGCAATGTGATTTCATTTATACGTGGAATCTAAAAAAACAAAATAAACAAAAGAGAAATAAACTCATAAATACAGAGAACATTTTGATGGTTGCCAGATGGGAGGAGTGTTAGGGGGGGTGGGTGAAAAAGGGGAAGGGATTAAGAAATACAAATTGGTAATTACAAAGTAATCATGGGGATGTAGGGTATAACATAATATTGTAGTAATATAATAAGTAATACAGGTAGTAATATTGTAGTAACTGTGTATGGTGTCAGATGGATATTAGATTTATCAGAGTGATAGATGAGGGGGGCTTAGGGGCCAGGGTGAAAAAGGTGGAAGGGATTAAGAAGAACAAATTGCTAGTTAAAAAACAGTAAAATAAAGCATAGGGAATACAGTCAATAATATCATACAAGCTACAATATTTATAGTGCCAGGTGGGTACTAGACTGTCAGGGGGATCACTTCTTAAATTATATAAATGTTTAACCATTATGCTATACACCTAAAATTAATGTAAAATAATATTGAGTATCAACTGTAGTTGAAATATTAAAAAGGGGGGGACAAAAGGTGAAGGGGAACAAGAGGTTCAAATTTCCAGTATAAAAGAAATAAGTCATTGGAATGTAATGTACAACATAGATAATACAGTCAACATTAAGGGCCGGCCGAGTGGCGCGGTGGTTAAGTGCTGGCTTGGGAAGCCAGCGGCCCCGGTTTGGGTCCCACATATGAGGGCCAGTGACATTGCCCTAAAAATAAATAAATAAATAAATAAATAAATAAATAAATAAATAAATAAATATAGTCAATGTTATTGTGATTATGTGGTATAGTGTCAGATATTTGCTAGACTCATGTGATCACTTTTTTTTGTATATAAATGTTGAATAACTATGGTGTACATCTGAAACTAATGTAATGTATGTTAGCTATATTTTGATAAAAATTTTCAAAAGTACACTGGCAATTAGTATTATAAAATAAAATTAAATAAAATTAACATAATTTTATTTAATACAAAATCAAAAATAGTACAATACTCAGGAATACATTTAACAAAGAAGTGCAAGATTAACACTTTGAAAACTATAAAACATTATTGAAAGAAATGAAAGAAAGCCTATGTAAGTGGAAATATATTGCACAATATTGGAATGGAAGATTTAATATTGTTAACATGTAATGCTTTCCATATTGGCCTACAGATTGAACACAATCCCTTTTAAATCTTGGCTACTATTTTTGCAGAAATTGACAAGGTAAAATTAAAATTAATATAGAAATGCAAGAGACTCAGAATACCCAGATAATCTTGACAAAGAAGAGCAAAGTTGGAGGACTTACACTTGCCAATATCAAAACTTAGTGCAATGATAGAAGAAATTGTGAGTAAATTTTTGCAGCTTTGAGCTTGGCTATGGTTTCCTAGATATGATACCCAAAACACACAAACAACCAAAGAAAAACAGGCAAATTGGACTCATGAAAAATCAAATATGTGTATTTCAAGTGATGCCACTAAATAAGTGCAAATATAGTACACAATGGAAGAAAATATTTGAAAATCATGAATCTGTTAAGGTCTAGTATCCAGTATATATATAATGAACACTTACAACTCAATAATAAAAAGGCAAACAACCTAATTTAAAAATGGGCAAAGGACTTGTATAGATAATACTTCAAAGAAAATATATGGCTCACAAATACATGAAAAAATACTCAACATTATTAGTCATTAGAGAAAAGCAAATTAAAATACAGTGAAATACCATTTCAAACTCAGTAGTATTGTTAAAATAAATTTTTTTTTTGGCAAAGACAGACAAAGTGTTGACAAGGATGTGGAGAAATTGGAATCCTTATACATTGCTGTTGGGATTGTATAAAGGCTAATGCCACTTTGGAAAAACAGTTTGGATGTTCCTAAAAATGTTGAACCTAGACTTAACATATAATCTAGCAATTCCACTCCTAGATATATAAGCAATAGAAATGAAAACGTGTCTATTCAAAAACTTTAATAAGAATGTTTGTAGCAAAATTATTCTTAATAACCAAGACGTGGAAACTACCTAAATGTCCACCAACTGATGAGTGGATAAATTTGGTATATACATATAATGGCATATTATAAGGTAATAAAAAGGAAGCACATACTGAAATGTGCTGCAACATGGATGATCCTTTAAAACAACATGCTAAGTGAAAGAGGACATTCACAAAAAGGTCACATTTGAATGATACCATTAATATGAAATGTTCAGAGTAAGTTATCTACAGGAACAGAAGATACAATTAAGTTTGTGAATTCATCCTAGAAAAAGTGCTACATACCTCATTGCTGAAGATCACTATGGTCATCTTCGAAGTACTCCCTTTGGGAAGTTATGCACTGATACCAGCGCCTAGTCCACCCTTCAAAGCAATTTTGGAACTCTTTTCCTGGAATGGCCATCAGATCTGTCTTCATATCACCCTTGATATCCTCAATGTCATCCAAATGACTTCGTTTTAATATTTCCTTTACTTTCGGGTAAAGAAAGAAGTCATTGGGGGCCAGATCAGGTGAGTAGGGAGCGTATTCCAATACAGTATTTGTTTACTGGCTAAAAACTCCTTCATAGACACTGCTGTGTAGCCTGGTGCATTGTCGTGATGCAAGAGCAATGAATTGTTGGAGAAAAGTTCAGGTTATCTAACTTTTTCACACAGCATTTCCAAATAGTAAACTTGGTTAACTGATTATCCAGTTGTTACAAATTCATAATGAATAATCCCTCTGATATCAAAAAAGGTTAGCAACATCATTTCAAAAGGTTCGGGAACTTAATTGTTCAGACCTCATAGACTAGTGGTTGTCGGGACAGGGGTAGGTGAGAATGGAACTTACCTGCTAATGGGTAAAGGGGTTGTTTTGAGGATGATGAAAATATTCTAAAATTAGTTGTAAAGTTTGCAAAACCCTGTGAATCTACTAATAAAGGCCATTGAATTATATACATTAAGAGTGTGAATTTTGTGGCATATAAATTATATCTCAATAAATATGTTATAAAACAGGTAATCTAACAAAAAACAAAGATTATAAAACAGAATGAAATTAGAATAAAATTACATATTGCTCTCCTTTTTACAAGTTAATTAAATGTATTTATATTCCTTTTTTCATTTTGATACTGATCCCCCAATAGTTTGGACAGCACATGTTATGAATGAAGAAACATGCACAAAATGGTTTACTAGTCATATTGTGAAATTTACTTAATTCTATAGGGAGAGTCATGTTTGGCAAATCCTTAGGCTCCATTTAAAACCAAAATTTCATATTTTAACAGTTTCTTTTATTGTTATTTTAAAAATACATTCTGGGACCGCCCAAGTGGCACGGTGGTTAAGCGCTGGCTTGGGAAGCCAGTGGCCTCAGTTTGGTCCCACATATAAGGGCCAGTGACACTGCCCTCAAAAACAAACAAACAAACAAACAAAAAATAGATTCTGTCTTTTTTAAAAAAAAGACTAAAATAGAACTTGTGGTCATTTAATTCAGTTATTTTGTTTTATATATAAGGACACTGAAGCCCAACCGAGTTAAATCCAGCATTTAAGTACATGAGCTGGGTATGGGTCTAGATGCTGGATGTTGTCTTAAGTGAATAGAGCACTGGATCGGGAGAAAAGATCTAAATTTGAATCTTAGAACTGTCACTTATTAGCTGCCCCATTTGTAACGCTGATCTAAACAGTTATAAAAATGTTTTTGTTAAAATAAAGCAAAGCACAGGTACTGATTGCATTATTGTTAAATAGAGAACTTCTTTTTTTTTTTTTTTTGAGGGCAGTGTCACTGGCCCTCATATGTGGGACGGAACCGGGGCTGCTGGCTTCCCAAGCCAGCGCTTAACCACGGCGCCACTCAGCCAGCCCAACAGAGAACTTCTAAATCTTTTTAAAGGGGAAATATAATAATAAATCGCCAAAATGAAGTATATATCTCATTATGCTAGTACATCATAGATATCAGTTTCCACTCATTTGTTTGAATTCCAGTACTATCACCTGTTAGCTGAATGATCTTTTCATTTTTCAAATGACAAATCATGACTTGTCATTTTCCAACCTTAATATACTAGCTCTTCGTTTTATAGTTGTCTTTAGATTACAGTAATAAGGTCATGTTGTAGATGAGCTGAGTCATAATGAGGTTATACCCATATACAATATATCTCCTTCATAGAGGACACCTTTAAATTTAAATATTACTGAAGATCATGTATCCAAGATACATAAATTCTTAGATCCTTTCTGTGGAAAAGATAAAATATTGGCCTAGAGCTTCATTGACACAGTAACACTTACCCCATCAGTATGTGCATTTCAAGCTTTATCCCCTTAAGAAGAAAAAGTATTAATGCTCCTATGACCATGCCCTAGACATGAAAGGAAGCAAGCAGCTTGGTTTTCTCAGAAAATAAAGTCAGCACAAATTCCATCTGAAGGCTTCACATGGACATCACTAATAGAGCTAGTTTATTGTGAAGGTGCACTGAGGACAAGAAAGAAACATATCCACAATTTATACACTTAAATTGAAAGTCCTTTAGAAGCATGTGAAGGAACACAGAAAGCACATAGTGATTGGAAGCGTATTACGAACTAGCATGTTGCTGTGACAATGTAGGAGATATGATGCTAATTACTTTATTCTGCAGTGTTCTTGGAGGGTTAGGAGTGTGAGTGGAGCTATTACATTTTAAGGAGATGTGTGTGTGTGTGTGTGTGTGTGTGTGTGTGTGTGTGTGTGTATTCTCAGATGTTCAATGAAAAAAATGCATGTATACATATGCATTTCATTGAACATTAAACATGTTAAGTATTAAAAATGTTAATATTAAATATTAACGTTAAACAAATGAAAGCACACTAAAGCATTCTAATGAAATTATCATATTTGGAAGTATTCCCATATTTATGCATATCATAGTATTTCAGAAGTCCTCACAATTTTCATAAATGTATAATAGTGGATGCTTATTGAGTACACCAAAGAGGTTAGACATCAAACACTTGCCATGTCGGGTACTGCAATCAACTGTTTTGACTAATTTAAAAGTTTTATGGCTGCCATTAATTTGGGGATTGACCACATTGGCTGGTTTTCTTATGAATGTTCCTATAAAAATATTGATAAGCCCCTTTGCTTCTTTTCTCAATTCATTGCCTCTGTTTTTCTTTAGTTTCAGTGCTTTATTTGTTGCTGTTATTTTATTTTGCTTTCTTGTCTCAGCCCTCTCTTTGTATTGCCATTCTAGTATTATTTATAATGGCACTCCCTTGTGAAATATTTCACTAACCAGGTTCCCCAGGGCATACTTATTTCTTCTAATTTCCTCTTTTTTCAAACATCATCTTGCTTGTGCTCAGTCAGATCAATGTGCTTAGCCAATTCTTTCAATACTCTTCATTGTCATGGAACTCAGGTTTCATTCTAGAGTTTTTAACTTTATACCTCTATTTGCTTTCCTCTCTCATACACAGATATAATACACTTCTCTTCAAAGTTTGCATGTTGAAGGAGTGAGTACCAAGAAAGGGGTTTCCTTGGAAACACTAAATATGGAAAGCCTTTATATCTTCCTGCTCATCAGCTAGTGGATTGACAGCTGTTTCTCTCTAGAAACTGTCAGTTCACTGCAGAAAACTATGCACATTGTTAATAGGAAAATGCACAAAAAATTAAACTTGCTTCACTAGATAATGACAAAGGTGAGACTTACTGTGCTTCACAGATAGCATAAAACATTTGTTTTAAAAACCTTTAACATTTTACATTGAAATATGAACTCCATCTTGGGCTCTTCATCTCTTCATTTAGATGGATTTGATGAAATAAAATTATTTCCTATTTATCTTTGTTTCCTACTATCATTATTAATTGCATATAAAATAATGCGATCTTTGCTGATGCTTTTTCATACTGGGTTCTTATTGGAATAAAGTGCAATCATAATTCATGCTTATACAAAGATAGATTATGCTTTTTGCATACTTATGAATTTTTTCATAGGTTAAAAATCAATATGAAATTATACTCATTTCATAGAAAAGATAAGTATGATGCAAATGACTGTAGCAAACTAGATGGACTCCCCTATGTTTATAATAATATTTGCATAGGATTCTCTAAGTTAACTCTTTAGATTTAGTTTATTATAGCTTTTCTCCTTTTTCCATCTTTATTGTAGGCTATTGGCTAGATTGTATATTTAACTAATTTAGTAAATGAGAGAGAGTGCCTAAACAATACAACGAATATGTCAGTTTAGAGAACACTTTATTTTATTAATTTTTTAATTTAACCTTTATTAAATTTATTGAGGTGACATTGGTTAGTAAAATTACATAGATTTCAAGTATACAATTCTTTAACACATCATCTATACGAATATATCACATGGTGTTTTCACCACCCAGAGTCAGTTCTCTTTCCATTACCATATATTTGAACCCATTTTCCCTTTTCCACCATCCCTCCTCCCCACTTACCCTCTGGTAACCACTAAACTGCTGTCTGTGTCTATAAGTTTTTGTTTGTGTATTTGTTTGTCTTGTTCATTTGTTGCTTTCAGTTTTATATCTGACATATAGATGAAGTCATATGGACTTGACCTTTTCAGTCTAACTTATTTTGCTTAGCATTATAATCTCAAGGTCCATCCATGTTGTCATAAATGGCAGTATTTCATCTTTTCTTATGGCCAACTAAAATTCCACTGTGTATATGTACTACATCTTCTTTATCCAATCGTCCATTGAAGGCCACTTTGATTGTTTCCATGTCTTGGCCACCATGAATAATGCTGCAGTGAACATAGGGGTACATACATCTCTACAGATAAATGTTTTCAGATTTTTGGGGTAGATAGCCAGAAGAGGGGTTGCTGGGTTGTATGGAAATTCTATTCATAATTTTTGAGGAACCTCCATATTGTAGAAAACACTTTAAAATATCAAGTGTGATAGCATCTATACAATACAAAGCAATCAATAAATATATAATTTTCATAAATGCCTCATAATGCAGAACTGTTTAAAGAAGAAAAAACTTCTATCAAAACTCCTAATAATCTAATCTATATATTCATGTTTCATTCATCTGAAGTGGGTGATGGGCCAAAAGTCCAGTCCAGATTTAAGGACTGGGATGAATGACAATGAGGGCTTGGCTCTTGGAATTTCTTTTTTTTTTAAGTATTTCGTAGATTTTGGTCCATGTGCACCCCTTCGTTTTGGTGGCTCTTTATTTTACCAGCTTCCATCAACTGCTCTTCAGTTTCTTTAAGCTTAAATTATGTAGACCTTATAATGGCATTTCTACTGAGAATTATAATGTACCTCTATTCCTATACAAAAATCATAGAAATATACTTGCAGTACAGAGAATTTTTCCCCTAAATTTGGAAAACAATATTTTCTTTAATATCCCCCGCCCCCCGCCCCCTCCCCACTCCCCCCTCCCCTCCCCCCTCCCCGTCCCCCTCCCCCTTCCCCCTCCCCCCCCCCAATCCTAGTTCAGCACACTGAGGAGCACTGTTCTTCAAACCAGTTTGGAACGAATTACCATGTTATCTTGGGTTCAGAGCTCCCAATTGCCTTTTTTTTTTTTTTCAGGGCAGTGTCACTGGCCCTCATATGTGGGACCTGAACCGTTTTTCTTTTTTTTCTTTCCTTTTTTTTAGGGCAGTGTCACCGGCCCTCACATATGGGACCCGAACTGGGGCTGCCGACCTCCCAAACCAGCGCTTAACCACTGCGCCACTCGGCCGGCCCTCTCAATTGCCTTTTTAACCAGCCTTGCTAAATTCCCTTCATCCTGGTGTCCTGGGTGATTTGTGAACCCACCCTCTAGCCTGCCACACACTTTCTCTCCTAACGTTCATTGCTAACATCTCTGCAGCTTGGTGGTGGAACCCATTGGTTAGGGTCCCATCAATGCTGAGCAGCTTCCAGGCAGAAGAAGCAGAGTGGTGTTGTGCTTGGGCTGAGCTGTGTAAGGGAACAGGGGAGCGGGGCCACCTGGCTCACGGGCGCAGCATCATACCTCATTCTATCACCAGAAGTACAGAGGCTCTTTCAGCTGTCCCATACACAGCCCAGGCAGGACCTGGTTCACACTAGACATTTCTATGACTCTGCTATGCTTTCCCCATCATCCCTGGGAGTTTGTAGTACCAGGCATCTACAAAGCACTGAGAGGACCATAATCATTTCAGAGTCTTATAGCCTTTCTAAACCCTGAGCCCTGCTTTTATGTCAAGAAGGAACTATAACAGGGGTCAGCAAACTTTTGAGATGAAAGAGCCAATTCTGTCCCTCACAACAACTTAAAAATTATTCGAGAGCCATAAAACAAATGATATGAATAATATCCTTTAAAAAATTTTATAAATGAAACTATGATAGTTTTATTTTCATTTTCAATTTTACTTCAGAGCACATGTGCATACCCAAAAAGCCACATGTGACTTGGGAGCCACAGTTTGCCGACCTCTGAACTATACCATGCCTCTGTACTCTGGAGCTGGTAGCCTGAACCCTTTCATTTTTGTACCCTTAGTTGAGTATTTCTTTTTCTGTACTGGGAGAGGGCATGACATTCCCTTCTGAAACTACTATATTACTTATGGTTTAGTAGAATACTGAACAAGTTTGGAGTAGGGCCTAGCCGCTGTGACAAAAGGACTTTTGGGGCTTCTCAAATTATCCTGTTCCCGCAACCCCTGGGTTGGGTATCCTTGATGATAGCATTATTCATCATACTACCTACTCCACGTAAGTTCTGAGTTACCTGTGAAGTCCAACTGGAGTGAGACACGATTTGGAACTAGAGCCCAAGGATGAACCTGGGACGGAGATTGCCTCTGCTGCAGTTGCCACCCAGAACCATGCAAGAAGAGAGGCCAGAAAGTACAAAGGATAGTAATCATGTGGCTGGAAGGCTTGGCCTTCTGGGTTCTCAGATCCATGGACATTTTTATAAATCCCACCACAGCTGAAGAATTTGATGAGAAAAACCCAGCTCACATCCACAGTCAACCCTGCATACAGACCCTGGTCCTAAGTCTTTCTAACAAGCTTGCCTAGAGTGGGGGGTTCCATACTTATATTCTCCTGAAATTCCTTTAAGATGCCCACAATTTAGCATTGGGATGATGAGTAATGGTTTAAGGTGGAGATTTGGCAGAGGTGGCAAATCTTTTGTTTTAATATGTCACTCCTTAAATAATGTGTATCTTCTTAGAAGTTTTTCTCAGATTCGACACCCTGATCGTAGCAGTAGTAGGATATCCAGGTAGCTTGGAGGTCTCATCCTTATATTGGTGCTTTCTGTTTTGTACTTATCAACCCTGTTGACTTGTTTAAGATCAGGGACAGATCAAATTACCAAGTTCATGTTTGAGAAACGATAATAATAACAAGACGCAGGAATTTGTTTCTGTTACTTTTAGTTTGGTTTGCTTTAGTACCTGCAAACAGGTAATGAAGAAGATATACATAAAGTATACTTGAAGAATGTAAGTTCTCATTATTTCCCTTTGCTTTTTTTGAAGTCTGCACATCCAGAGGCTAGTGGTCTCTGTGCAAAGTGAAGCATCTGCCAAGCCAGTTGAATTTGCTGCCTTCTATAATATTTCAGGTCACGACAGAGTATGTACTACTTCTTTCCACCTGTTACTGTCTAAGGGAATTCAAGTATATTGTACCACACTCTATTTCTTACTACGTTATCAAGCCTACATGAGATTTGGTGCAGCAAACCTGGCTATGGCTTATGACACATGATCACTTGGGACCAGTCTCAGGCAAGTGGGATCAATGGAATTGCTTTGAAATAAATTAAGGCTACCTCTGGAACTGGGTTGGTCAGCTTTACATGAGGCACCATACCTGAGCTCTGCTGGAGAAGTATGGATTCTTGATAAAACCAGGGAAGGAAGAATGCTGGAAGACAACGTAGTGGGTGGTTAGTGGCGTTGCAGGAGGGTGAGGGGTGCTGCTGCTTATTTATAGGTACAATATTTTCCCCCAGGTTCTGGATAAGATGTTCAAGTGCTACTCCAAATTCCACCCATACTTCTGGTGCTCTCTTTTCCAGAATAGGTAGAAAAGCAGTGTCCACTCTGATTAGTGTTAGTATTTTAGGAGTTGGGTGACAGAGAAGGGGAGCATCTCATTTAATTTTATATACATTTTTATTCAAAAGTTTAGGTCAGGATGGGTTCTGCGGTCAGCATCATTTAAGTTTTTCTGGCTTGGTTATATTTGTAAAGCATCCAGTGTATTAATGATCCCATAAAATGTATATTTGCTATGTTACATGCATGTATTCATTATGTATCATTATTTTCAACCATAAGCAACAAATGTTTTTGTTCAATGAAATAACTAAATTATTTTACATCAACTTATGATTTAAAGAATACAATTGAAGTGTGATATAGATATGCACATATACACATATACACATGTAACTACATATGCACAGACAGTGTACTAGGAGTTAACAAGAATTGAGAAGGCACACAAATCTTAAAGCCATTTATAACTTGAAATATAATATATTTATTTTCTTATAGTCTTCAATGAATGGAACTCTACATTTATGAAAACCTTTGTATATGTTATTTAAGCATGTATTTTTGTTTTATCAAAAATGGCCTTTGGAAGGTGGGAATGACTAGAATAAAAGGAGCATTGCTTAATAAAAGAGGGGATAGAAAATAAAGGCCTTCTTATAGCTGAGATGATGAAAAGTGTAGATGAGAAGTATGTTCATATGGTTTGTGCCCTTTTGTTACTGGCCATCCACCTCCTTTTCAGCTATATGTGTTTCTGATTTTTTTATAGTGTATTTTTTCCAGTTGGAAAACTTTGGTTGCTGGGTAAAAAGTTTCATATTGCTGTAGTAGAACAATAAAATGGGTTATTATAATCCTTTAAAAAAGTATATGTGTCTATGTGGAAGCAAATGGAAATGACTTGACATTTGTGGATACCAAATACCTGAAATGACTGACAAGTTCTATTATTTGCAAACTTGAATGAAGCTGAAACCAATTTATTTTCTTTTTCTTTCTTTCTTTTTATTGCTCACCAATTCTTTTTTTTGCACTTAAAATTTCTTGCATTCTGCTTTTATCAACTGGATTGCTATGAAAAAAAAAAAAAAAGGTCTTCACCTTTGAACTGGTACTCTTCTGGAGTTTTTTAGTGAAGCCAGGTTTTCTCTCAGTTAGGTGAGCCAATTCAGAGAAGCAAGAAGCAAGACTGAGCATAGAGCAGAACGGATTTATTGTTGTAATCAACAAAAACTCACTCAGATACTTTCCTAAATTAAATTATACAGAAGGTGCCAAAAAAATACATACACATTTAAGAAAGGAAAAAACTGTATTAAAATCGTAATACTCAATATATACCAATAACAAAAGATGAATACAAGTCATGTGTATACATATTTTTGGCACCCCTGGTGTGTTAAATATGTGTGACATGTGTATAGAGAATAGAGGCCGAAGAGAACTGCCTAGAGAGCCTACAAAGTATAATGCTTTGTATAATACATATACACTTATGTAACACTCTAGTGTATTTATCACCTATTGTATGACCAGAACCTATTTCCATTTTGTTGAAAAATGTTTTTGTAATTTTGAAATAACAAATAACCCTAAAAAATATGTTATTGCAAAGTAATTAAACATAAATTGTATATAGTTGAAGAATATGACTGGATAAGCATTAGTTTTAAATAATTGAATCAATTTAGAATGAATTCTATTTTTCTACTATCTAGGCCATTTATATCTAAAAATAATACTATGTTAAAAGTTTTGCATGATTCAATGTACAGCTGCTGATCATTTTTTCCTTTTATCTGTCTGTTTTTCATGTCTCTCTGTTCTCTTGTTTTTCCACTTCCATGTCCTGGTTTTCCTCTCTTTTAGGGACTGTGCTCCCCACTTAGTGGCATTCCTTAGTCCCTTCTATCCTGTGAGGTTCCTGAGTATTATTCTAGCTGCTGTCAACTCTACATTCCATATATCAAACGAGTATAAAATATGTTCTGTGAGTTGGACTTAGGTCAGTAGAAAAGCCAGCAATAGTTTCAGTTGGCAGCGTAGGGCCAGGCAAAGCACAACTGGTCCAATTTGTGGCAGAAGAAGCAAAGAATGGGCAAGGTGGTAAAACCTGGGCCAGATTTCGGGACAGGATAGGCAAGCAACAGTTGTTCAGGGCATCTTCCTGACAAGAAGCTGAAGTATCACTGAAATGAAACAGAACTGTTTAAGCCAAGTTTCCACACATCACTTATTACATAACTGGAAAAATGTAAATTGGCCCCACTCCTGCCAAAATAGACAGTACCTTTAAATAAAAAGTTAAAGAATAACATGAAAGCATTCTCACAGTGCTGATACATAGGCTAAATGTTTTTGCAACCTGCTTGCCATTGAAGTTCTCTGAAGTCAGAAGCTGTAGTCTACTTAAACTCAGAGCTTGAATAACGCCTGATCTATTGTAGTTTAATTGGAATCAGTGATTTTCCTAAAATTCAATTTAATCTAAATTTAGCTCCTCTAATATGCTTCTTAGGAAGCAGTCTGGTTCAGTCTTCTGCAAAAAAAAAAACTGAAAAGAGCACAAGGACTACAGAAAAGTAGGGCATGCTTTAGAATTTTTCATAACATGGATTCTACTTAACCAGGGGATAAGATCTAGGAAGTGAATTTGTTTTTATATACTGTTTTCATTGATTCAAAAGTCAGTTTTCTTCCACCTTCTAAAAATGGGAAACAAGTATTTAAGGAACATAATTTTGAAGTGATAATATGGTATTAGCTTTCCAAAGTACCTGTATATATTTATGAAACTGTGGGTGAAAAAAGCCAGTGTGGGGGAAGAGAAGATAGGAGTTGGTATCCCTGAGACCCTGGCATTCTGTGCCATAAGCAGGGATGAACAAGTACAATAAGAAAGGAAATGATTTTTCCTGTTTTCTTGTGCTTTGTAACCTCCAGATGTTGAAAGTAATGGGTGATGAGGAGGCAAGAGGAGGATGTCGTGGTTTGAACAAGAAAAAAAAAAATGTTTTTAGAGAGGATCTGCAGGACCTATATCTTTGTTCCACTGGCAAGCAAATAAATGAAGGATAAAAAGAGACCAAAAATTGTATAATATATTTAAGTGTGATGGTACATAAAAACAAGCATATTATAAATTCACCACCTTATAACCAACATTAACCTGTGATGGTAGATTTGGAGACTGTTGATATAAAGGAAATTATATTAGATTTGTGGGAGAAGATGAAACATGAACAGGGAAATGAAAAAAAATGTTCAGAATTGAGATTGGTTGTGAAAATAAAGATCTGGGCAAATATATGTAAAGGCCACAGTTTTGAGATGTGGTGTTGCAATGAATTTTAGTTCTACTTTTCAGAATGACAGATTTTTTTTTCATATTTGTCAGTCAAGAACTATTTAATGAGTACTTACGAGGTGCCAGGTACTGTTTTAAGCAGTGAATAATTCAGAGTCCCCACATGCAGGAGGTTACATTGCTTGGATTTTCTGGTGTTGATGGTGATATATAAAGTAAAACAGGACATACAAAAAGAGGGGAGAACTTTGCTAGCACAGTGAAGGAAGGTACTTCTGAGAAAGTTCACTTAAGGAATGTGGAGTCAGTTGGACAACAATTCTGGAGGACTGCATCCATAACTGAAGAAATAGCAAGATCAAAGGCCCTGAAGATGGGAATGATCTTTGCCTGTTAAAGGGACAGATATAAGGAGAGTGTGGCTAGAACATTGTGAATGTGAAGAGAGATTAGATCAGAGAGGTGGGCAAGGGCCAGATCATATAGGATCTCTGAAGCCATTCTGGTTGCAATGGGATGCCATGGCAAGATTTTAGAAAGGGAGGAAATAGTGAAATAAGACCGGAAAAACACTGTGGAGGAAGGATTACTGGGTATTAAGAACGGGAGTCAGGAAATTCTGCTAGCAAGTTAAAGTGGTATTCCAGGTAAGAGATGATGATGGGTTGGGCTAGGTTGTAGCATTAAAAAAAAAAAAAAAAAAAAAAAAGATGGGATATAACCCAATTGGGGATGTATATCTGAAATAGAGACAGGAAGAATTACCAATGGAGTACTCGATGAATGTGAAAAAAAAAATAAAAAGATCATTCAAGGATCGAGCCAAGTTTCTAGGTTTGAGATACCATGAGAATGGTGTGCCATTTATTGAGATAGGGAAGGTTTCAGGCTAAGCGCATATCCTAGGGTGGAATTTATGCTTTACTTGGGCTTTATTAGGGTGCAGTGGTGATAACAAATTTAGTAGTTTATAAATCTGAAGCAAAGGTGAATTGACCAGTATGGAGATATAACTTGGAGGATCGTCAGCATAAATGTTTTTTTAAAGCCATTTGATGAAAAGAACAGTTACCTAAAGAGAAATGGCACCAAGGAAAGGGGTCAAGGAGAGCCCTCAGGGGCAATCCAACATTTAAAGTCTGACAGGGGAGGAGGAAGAGGCAACAAAGACAACTGAGGAGGTGTGAGTGGTGCAGTAGTAGGAAAATCTGATGTGTGAATACCTAGCAGTACATGAATATTTTCAATAAAGAGAAAAAAAATCAAACATTGTTGAGAAGTAGAAGGTAAAGATGGAGAATTAACCATTGGTGAACTGCCTCTCTTTCTAATGTGACAATCTTCCCAAGTTGGACCACTCAACTTCCATCTGTTGGAGGAGACCTGACTCAGTATTAGGGAACCAATCCTATCTCTAGGTCAGTAATTCTTATTCCAGGATGTTATTTAACCTTATTAACCTATTTCTTGATTGTTAGCTTGCTTTTCAATGATTATGGTGACTATATATCCCTGTTTGCTCAGGGTAGTCTCAGGTGATGCTTTTTAGTGCTCCATTTTATGACCAAAGGTGTGTGATAAGTTATTTGATCACCCTAATCAATCCTGTGAGTCTGAAGCAACAGGGCAAGGACTCAGTTATAGGGAGAATATATTCTGTTTACGTAAACTGCAGAACAGTATTTGCTGCTTTTGACTTGCGAAGCACCTGAGTCCTGTGAAAGCTGCAGAGATTAGATGAAGTTCCAGATGTAAGTTGATAATGACAGGTTTGGTCAGGTGGTGAGATGGGCTGTTCCAAACTGCATTTCATTGTGTATGGCCCTGAGGGTTAAGAAATAAAATAATCTTATATTCGTATTGTCCATGGGCTCAAGAGATACCTCATTAGGTGTTCTCAGTGTGACTCTGCATTGGTTTCAGTGCTTCCCAACATTTTTCATGCCATTGCACATATTGAACATGATAGTAAATACACTTGCTGTTTACTGTACCAGACTGTGACTTGCCTGGAGGACCCAAGTACTCAGTACCTGAGTAACCCATTCAAACCCATGCTCTGCAGTATTGTGTCAGAGCATGCTACAGGTAAAGGTGCATGAAAGAGACACACTCCTTAGGAGGCAGGTGAGAGAGTCCTGAACAATTTCACAAGGGGCATAGCCCTCTGATACGGGACTGAAAATGCCTGCATGAGAGAGAGCACAAGATGTTTTCAAATGGAGATTCACTTAATTCAGTATCAACCCCCCACTTAATGCTGGAAGGGAATGCACTGCTAAAAAAAGAGACATTTAAAATTAGAATTAGTGAATGTCATCTAACATCATCATAAATTTTCCATAGATTGAGAAAAGACAGCTTCCAATGCTACTCTCTAAGAGAGTAAATAATGTGTGTTGGTGAATTCCTACCCCTTCTAAGATAAACAGACTAACATAATCAAAATCTTATTCATTAGGTCTTCCACTTCAGTTTATGTTCATAACTCTTGGATTCTTACAATGAAAACAAACTGTTGTAAACTGATTACAACTACATGCCTACCTGCTTTTGTGCTCTCTGAGCTCTATGAATTATTACCTATGGTAATGACTATGGGCTGAATTGGCTTGTTTTCTGAAATTGGAGAATATGGTCCAGAGCTGCAAAAATCTTTGTCTTCCTAATGCTTTGAGTTCTTCAAAATAAAGCTCAAGAGAAACTTATTATTGAATAATTCAACAACTTAATTCCTGAAAACTACACTGATTCCAGTGAATGAACCAAGGCTTCAGCTGCTAAAAGAACCCCAACTGTAAGCAGCTGAAACTGAACAGAATTAGACAGTTGAGAGGGTGGATAATTATTAAATGTTAATTAATTTACAAAAGCAAGATATTTTGAGTTTGGATTTTGGACTTCAAATTTGGGCTTTAACTTGCCAAGAGATTTAGTTTTTAGATTCAGTGTCTCATAGAAAATTGTATAATGGAGAGGACTTTATATTCAAATTTGTGGCATCTCTTATAATGGTGATATTTTGGTGTTGGCATCTCTTGATATCGTCGTTTGATCTCACAGAACTACTTCTAGGCCCTACAGGATAGTGTGGTTGAATATAATTCAGGGTGGGAAATATCATAGTGAAACATTAGGCTGTGTGTGTAGAGTGGGTGTGTTACAGAGGATTTCTGGTTAACCTTTGCTCTAACATAATTCCTTCAGTGAGATAATAACAGCTTCCGCAATGCCTGTCTGTCAATGAGTCTTCACACTGCCTGCACTTGGACCTCTGCCAGCTGACTGCTGTGTTGCTATTTTAAGAGACACTATGATTTTGGATTCAGCATGAAATTATTACTACTGGTCTTTTCACCTAAATATGTGAACCTCCTGGCATTAAACTTTCCTTAACATGGTTATCTCAAAGCACTTAGTGTGGTATTAACCCCTGGACTTAATTACATGATGCAGCTTTATTATTTTAGTCCTGGGCTTAAAGTATTCCTTCTCTTCCTTGCTGTGTCCCATTGTCATCCAAGACCTGGCCTTGACACTGATCACACAGTTGTGCTGCCATGACATGAGCCTTTCAATGTGACCCAAGCCATAGCTTAATATTGTGTGTTTATATCCAACCTGGATTTCTTGAAGAAAGCAGTTTCACCTGGTTTATAAAAATAATGTTTGTTTAAGAGCACATGGAATAAAATATTGAAAACAAAAGGTAAATCTATTATCTCAGCAAAGCAACATTTTGTCTTCCCCAGTGGTAGGTGGTGAGAAAATAAGAAAAATTATGGAATTTCATATTTTTGGGACCAACTCATCTCATCGTTTTGCAAAGGTCATAAAGAAACCCCAGAGCCGTCAAAGATGTCTGCCTTTCTATTCCTTCAATTTCTCTTTCTGCAGAGCTGCTTGCGGCCTCAGATCCATCTGGCTCTAGAGCCTGGGAGCCAATCCTCTGTGATTCACTGCCTCTCTCTAGAATTATGCTTTATTCCACATGACCTGCCTCCTCCTTCCATACTTTTCATTAATTTATTACCAAGAGTGAGAAGCTGGTTTCTTTGAGCCAAATGAGAATGATGAATGCTGTCCAGACAGCAAATGCAGGGTTTTATGAAACACAACTCAGAGCTGAACTGTGGAGCCAGACAAACTCTAGTTACTTTAAATATTATGTTATGTTTTGTTTTTTTTCCATGGATCCCTTGCTGGTTAGATACAGACATCAGAGTCAGCAGGATCTCATCTTGATGTCTGTCCCAGACCCATCATTCACTGTGTGATCTGTGGAAAGCTACAAACTCATAGAGCTTCAGTCTTGTCATATGTAAAATGAGGAGCTAGGCTTGCTTTCCTTTGGGTGTTTGTGAGGATTAAGTGAAATGATGCCGCCATTGGTAAGAGCTCATAAAATAAGAAGCAAAGAGTGACACTGCTGTATGTTCTGAGAAAACTCGGTATAAAATCCATTGTTGAAGAATTTCCTTCCCTTACTTCATCCTGGGGCATTTTTGTTTGTAAGGAAAACAGTCAGATGGAGAATTTGTCTCCTTAGGGAGAGCAGTTTATGGTTGGTGCCAATGTTTATAAGATTGATCACCTGCTGGGCTTAGTCAAGGGATTAGCATTATAAAAAATGGAAGCAAATAAGTCTTCCCTGTGGGCCAGACTCAAACTAAAGGTTTGTGACTTGAGACAGCAGGTACTCAGTTTATACACTGAAATCTCCCTTCTTCCCTTCCTTCCTTTTTTTGTGAGATATGCTATATATACAGAAATGCCACAATTTAACAATCCATTTCACTTTTTTTTTTGAGGGCAGTATCACTGGCCCTCTTATGTGGGACCCGAACTGGGGCCGTTGGCTTCCCAAGCCAGCTTTTAACCACCGTGCCACTCGGCCAGCCCCCATTTCACTTTTTAATGACTGTATCCATCACGGTTCCTTCAGGAGAGCTGGACAACTAGACTATTATGAAAATAAAAAGTTTATTACAGCATTATACTTTACACAAATATGGGGGGAAAAAGCTGGAAACATGAAGTTCTGGAAGGGAAGCTTTGGGGATCAGGGAGAGAGTGTGTCACTAACCAAGTCTCTCTTGAAACAGTGCCGTGAATGGCAAGTCAAAACTTGCAGGGAAAACAGTCCAGATACACCCAACCACCAAAGGGGGACCATGAAGAAGGAGCTTGTGGAGAGGTCTGTGCATTAGGAGAGAGCAAGAAATTGGTGATAGACCAGGGCCAGCTCTGATCAGCAAGGTCAGCAAGTGGGAAGACAAGCTGAACATGAAATGGAGGAGATGAGGACAAGCTGGGACCCATCGGGCACTTCTACATAGTTTCATCTATTTAGCTGACGACAATGATCTGAGAATAATGGCAGCTTTGCTTCCTCCTTCCAAATCTCATAGAGATCCTTCCTTTAGCCAACTCATATAAAATTATGCAGAGAACAGGATTCTGGAAAAGGTAGTTCCCAGTTTAACTAAATAGATACAACACAAACTAGTACATTGTTGTACAGGTTATTTCCAGCTGTGGTAAGCAGAATGATGGTCCCTCAAAGATGTCCCAGAACATGTAAATATGATACCTTACATAGAAAAATGGATTTGGGGACTTTGTAGATGTGATTAAGATTAAGGGATGGGATGGGAAGATTATTCTTATTATTCTGGTTTATTTGGCTGGGCCCAACCTAACCTTATTATTGCTTAAAAGTGCAGACATAACATTTCCAGGCTAAGGGCAGAGGCTGAATGTGACTAGGAAGTATATAAAAGATATACAATGTTACTGGTTTTGAAAATGGGGGAAGGAGGCCAAGAGTCAAAGAAAATGGGTGGCTTCTTGAAGCTGGAAAAAGCAAGGAAACAAGTTCTTTCTAGAGCTTTTGGAAAGGAATGCAGCCTTGCTGACACCCTGAATTTATCTCAGTGATGCCTTTATCGGACTTTTAAACTACAGAAATTTAAGAATTTAAATGTGTTTTGTTGCAACATACTAAGTTTGTGAAAATTTGTTACAGCAGCAATAGAAAACTAATATATCAGTTTCTACTATGGCAATTGCTATTCTCACACTTCTTTATATATTCAAGGTTATATAGAGTATACTTTTTAGGGTATATTCCTAGAAATGAAATTGCTGGGTCCTAAATTATATTATCTTCAAATTAAGTTATATTATCTTAAGATTTCATTCTGAAGTGATACTATTGGAACACTTTATAGAAACAATAATGACAGTTGCCAAAACCTGTTAGTTTTTTAGTTGGGATTGCATTATATTATTGACCAATTAGAAAACATTTGCCATTTTTTTGTATTATTAAATCTTCTCACTCATTCATATAGTATTTCTCTCTCTTCTCTTATTCAGGTATTCAATAGTTTTCAGTAAACAATTAAAATGTTATAATTTTCCTTACAGAGGTCATACATAATTTTTATTCTTGGCTTTTATATTTATGCTTTTTCAATGATTTTTAAAAAACTATAGTATATCTGCTATTTATTTCTGAAATTACTTGAGATTTGTTTGGTAGCCTAATACATGATCAAAGTTTGTATATATACAAAGTTTATATATAATATATATACACACACTAAGCAATTGGTACACAACAAAAAAATACACATTAAAAATTTTCTCTCTCCCTTTCTTTCTCGCTTTCTAACTGGGAGATATACTGTATTTTGCCGTGCATAATGCACACCCATGTTTTTGGCCCAAACATTCAGGGAAAAAATCTTTCATTTTAATTTTTTAATTCAAACTTTTATTTACATTTAGTATTATATGTAATTCTTTGTATTATAAAGGAATTTTAGCATTTATTTTTTTAACATGGTACAAGAAATTTTATGTAACAGATAATTACAAAATACAAGAACAAGGTACATGAATTTTATGTACAGTAACAAATGTATGATATTTATGCAACATAGAAAGCCAAGCACTCTTCTTCATTTCAAGTTCATTGTAAGTTCAACAACACTGATTATCTTATTCCAGGCTATTATTTTGCATATGGATATTTTTATTGATTTCTAGAGTCACACATTTAACTCATAAACATAAATAAAAGAATTAAAAACACTTATGTAGATACAGAATTAGTACTATCTATGTATAATCCTTATTTTTCCCTCACAAATTTGGGCAAAAACGCATGTGTTATACATGGCAAAATACAGTAAATACAAGGGTTGATTCCTATGAGTTTTTGTGTAGCATTTGTGATTAATAGTACATGATAAAATCATCTTCAATAAGCTTTAAGATCAGTATTAGAATGGTGTCATTTCTAGGGGACCAGATTTCTATTCAGGAGTTCCTGTGATTTATAATTCTGAAAAGACTTATTGATGGTCCTTTTGAAAATACACATTAAACCTTTATGACAGATGATATTAATCTACAAAAGAGCAGAGTCAAAGACAGGGTGAGATCCATAGACACAGGAGGCATCTAGCAACCACCTAACTATATCCAATTCCTTTAAAAAAAGTAAGGCATCTAAGAGGGTTTTTGTATAATTGGTCATGTTTACTCAGAGTATTGCCTGCAATTAAGAAATTGCATTGCTTCCAAAGCATACAAAAATTATGAAGCACCCAAAAAGCATATATGTACAGTCTTCATACACATTTGTTCTCTTATTTCCATTGACTGAAAGGTCCAAGTAAGGGTTACGGTTTCAGCAACATGTATAGGTTTGGCTTCTGGCAGAGGGTTATATTTGAGCAGGACCGAGTAGATTAAATTGATGTCCAACTTAATAACCTCCTTGGAGGAGGTCAATCTAGAAGAAAAAGTGATGGGCATTTTCAATCAAGAGTAAGAGTCTGAAGAATTGTGAGCTAGAGTGGACATTTCAAAATGAAATTGGCAGAGGCCCCTGTTAAATTTGCTGCTGCTGCCATCTCACACGAAGTAAGAGGGACAGACTTCACTCTGGGGTCAGTGAGAGGCTGTGACAAGTAATAGGTTTCTGATATCCACTGTGTGTGGAGTTAGCACACCAAATTTGACCTGGTCTTCCAGTACAAATATACAGATGGTGCCAAAACAAATGTATACATATTTTAAGAAAGGAAAAAGTATTAAAATTGTAATACTCAATATATGCCAATAACAAAAGATGAATACAAGTCACGTTTGACTTCTGCAATTACAAGAGGTGCGCAAAGTGGTTACCATCAGCGCCCAGACACTTCTGATTATGTGAACGACAGCTTGAGCAACGTTGACCAAAGTGTCCACTTGTATACTTTTTTTGGCACCCTGGTATGTAAAAAAAGATTTTTAGTAAATCGAGAGTTTAAAGATGGGAGCTTTTTACGGGAGTTCTTTAAATTATAAAAGACAATTTAGTGTCTATACAAAGAAAAAGCTTAGGTGTCTCTGCATTCATCACACCAGACAAGCTAAGAATCCAACATCTACTATATCGTATAAGACCAAGAAATCCTTTAATTAGCTAGGTAAAGTCATGAATAGTTTTTAGTCTTTAAGGGGAAGAGACTTTACATGTGTCTGATGTTGTGGCCTACACAATGCTCTTAGGCCTGACAAAATTGAATTCATAGATAGATACTTTGTGTTTCTTTTCTTGTAATGCTGCTCTCAAGTGAAGAGAATTAATTCTGTAAGATGCCCAGAGAGCATAATAGATCATCAACATGTTGTATATGAGTAGATTCCTGGGAATAGAATGTCTCTAAGTTTATGATTAAATATTTGCACAGAGTAAGAGGGTACTTCTGTAAATCCTGGGGGCTAACTATTCCAGTGTATTGTTGATTTCCCCAAGTGATTGCAAATAGATGCATACCATAAGTCTGGGTATAAGTGTATGCTAAAGAATGCTGAGCATTCAGACACCATAAAGTAGATAGTTATGTTTGTGATGAAGAATATGATGATCTTAGGGTTCGACAACACAGGGAAGCAGTGATGCAAAGTCTTTTAACAGTATTTAAAACTTGTACAAAGCAGTAGCTGTATCTTTTTGTCTTTTTGATGGGTAAGCCAGGGATATTATGAGGGATAAGACAAGGACTAGTGGGTTGTTTGAGGAGATACACAGATATAATGGGCCACAGTGCTTTAGCAGTCTCTCATGTTAGTGGATATTGGGGTCATTTCATGAAGAGCTCAGCCAAATTGATTGAGGCCATTAAGGATTCAGCCCCATTTATATGTCTCACATCTGAACTATTTGTAGTCCAGAATATAAGAACTTGCAGCATCAATAAGGATGTTGTGGGCAGTAAAATCTGTGCTTTAATCAAACTATACACTAAATATTTTTGTCTAGAAAGTGGCTCAGAAGAGCTTTTAAGTTATCTCCATGCTGCTTGTCATGAAGTCTGTCATCTCATGAACAATCATGAAAGGCACAATACAATGAAAGAGTTAATTAGGAACTTAGGCAAGAGTGGCTATCTGACCCAAAATTAATAGGGGGCATCCCATTTCTAAAGGGTTTGTCCTAGCAAGTTCATTGGAGAGAAATCTCTAAGCAGAAAAGCATGTTGACTATAGCTTGATGTCCAAGACAGATAATAGCTGAGACAGGATGTAGTTGAGATGAAGGCAGAAATTTGAGGGTATGTGAGATTCTTACTCCAGAAATCTTTTTGTTATTC
This sequence comes from Aselliscus stoliczkanus, assembly GCA_033961575.1. NCBI lineage: Eukaryota > Metazoa > Chordata > Mammalia > Chiroptera > Hipposideridae > Aselliscus > Aselliscus stoliczkanus. The sequence goes on along the minus strand of CM066732.1, from coordinate 71,501,765 downwards.
TAAGGAAGTAATAATAAAAAAGTCACAGGGTCAATCAGATGTGGAATATAGTGTTTTTTCCAACTGCATGGAAATGTTTCCTTTTCATGGCAAGGACTATTTGGGGAAAAACAGAGATGGTCCACCCTTGCAGGATGTTATTCTGTTAGACAAATTTGCATTTTTGATATTCTATCTCCTGAGTTAATGCAGGGCTAATGTTCTCCCAGTGTCCCTTTTTCTTATTAATATGTTTCTGTCTATATTAGATGTGGAGCTGTCCTTGCTGCTTAATCTGAAGAGGTATTAATTTGGTCTGCAATTTTTTTATTTGTATAGCCAACGTATCTTCAAAGTTTTCCCCCAGTTCTTGTAATTCAGACAGGAGACAAATAGACCATCTTACGTTTTCTTACCAAATGTGCTATCTCAGTTTTGAAACCATCAGCAACAAAGATGCATAGGATAGATATAATGTTCTCTCTGGTTGAGACTGGTGTAGTCTCTAAAGGTGTGTTGCGTCAAGCACGGCAGGGCCGTAGCAGTTCAAGAGGGCCAACGGGGCTTGAGAAACAGAAAAATATAGACAAGAGACAAAGGATAGTTCAAAAGCAGTGCTAGCCAGGGGACTCAGTGCCTCTAGAACAAAGATCCCCAAATTGAGCTTGATTGCAACTTTTATTGGGATACACTCAAGGGAAGTGGCATTGTTTTTTCCATGGTCTGTAAGTCACATACATCATATCAGAGAACTTAGCTCTAAGTCAAATCACCCCATGGCCTGCAGGATGCCTTTACCGAAAGTCCCATGACCTGCGTACATGCCTCCTGGGAGACAGAAACTTCTCATGCTGAGGCTTAGAGATAAGAATGCATGGAGGACAGATGTTATCACCTGGTTAGGTTTCACTTGTCAGGCAGGCTGTCAGCACTGAAGACAAAGGGTCTTTGGCCCATGTTCTCACCTCCGTGATTCCTCCCATGGTACCCCTATGACTGTCTGGCTTGAGTTGCCCTATTGGCCACTAGGGTCATACCCGTCTTGACTAACCAGCCCTATTTTTGGGGTCCCATGGGGATTTGCCTTAAGCATAGTGAAAGCACTGTCTCCATAAGGATCTGTTGTTATGGAAAGGTGCATGGGGGCAGACGGCTAGGCTGTCCTATGGAAAGGTGTGACCACAAAGGTGGTAATACCATAGTCTCTAAACCCTGGAATAAATATGATTTTTCCTGTTTACAGGACTGAATTTTTGACTAAACAATTTTGATAGAAAAGACATTGGCGATCTTGTAATATTTTATACTCTTTTTGTTATCCATTTATGTTCAAATTTTGAACAATTTTGTAATCAATCTATTCTACTTTTTCTTCATAAGACCAGCGTTTTTTTATTTCTGGGTCTCATGAGGAGATATATTAATTAGTAAAGGTCATGCTGTCTCAGAATACATGACCCAAAGACAATTCTCAGTCCCTCATTGAATTTTTGTTTTTCCATGTGAGAGTTGGGAATGTCAATTGTGTAGGTTTAATCATGACCAGTATTTGAAGGTGTAATTCCACTGGAGTTGGGGCGATGCTTTTCCCCACTTACATTAGAAGACATTGTGAAGGGTTATAGTGCAGTGAAAGGCTTATGTTTAGGAAGGGTCAGTGGAGGGAAGAGAATAGGTTCCAGGGAAGGCACAGCAAGAGGAACAATCAAGGAAGAGGAGATAATCAACACACAAAGGGCCAGGAGGCAGGACAGCCCTGAGCTGGGTCAGGAGAAGGAGAGGAGGGTTTAAATTTGGATTTTAGGCCCTTGATGTTTTTATTAGCCATCTTTAAGGACCCTTTAAAGGAAGAAATTTAAAAGCTTATCTTTTAAAACCTTCTTCATACAAAATTTTAAAATGCTGACAGTAAAATATTTGGAGTCTTTGAGCCCTTTGATTTTGAGGCACCACACAGTGGTGGATTATCATATTAATATTTATATCTCAAGTTCTCCAGGGTGACCAATTGAAATTCTAAATTGTTCTTGGGAAATCCAAGTATTTGATGCCATTTGGTACCTTGACATTTGTACATGTAGGAAAATTGGACAATGACGTACAGATTCATTGAATGACTAGAAATTCCCTGTTTCAAATGACAATAATAAGAGACACACATTCAGACCCTGAGAATCTCAAGACTATTTGCTTAACTCATTTATGAGAACTCTGAGTAGGGAAACAAATCCAAGACATAAAAGGTGTTTACACAGAGCTAAAAGGAAGAATAAAGGCTTATAAATAAAGTGTATGCTAGGAGTGAAGCCCTTGTCAGCAATAAGGACTCATTTATCCAGTCACTGGGACTCGGAGGAATAACAAAGGGGGCAGCTATATATTCAGTATACACTATGTAACTGGAGGTTCATTACTTTTTCCACTACCTCATAACTTTTCAACCATAGCTGCCCATTAGAATAATCACAAGAGCTTTAAAAACATCAATGTGAAGCATTACCCTAACCCCAGAATGATTAATTTAGAATCAATATATTTTGAAGCTCCCTAAGTTATTTTAATATGCATCAAGAACCTCTGCAATTTGCCATGTTTCTGCACGAATTCAAATAATCACCCCAAAAAGCATTTATCCATAAAGATGTATGTGCTTCAATGTTCATTGCAGAATTGTTCATGGTGGCCAAGACCACCAAAGTGTCCTTCGATAGATGATTGGATAAAGAAGATGTGGTATGTATACACAATGGAATACTATTCTGCCATAAGAAAAGATGAAATGCTGCCATTTGTAACAATGTGGATGGACCTTGAGATTATTATGCTAAGTGAAATAGACAGAAATAGTCAAGAACCATATGACTTCACTCATATGTAGGATATAAAACTGATGGCAACAAAGTAACAAGACAAGCAAATAAAGAAACAAAAACTCATAGACACAGACAGAAGTTTAGTGGTTACCAGAAGAAGGTAAAGGGGTGCTCTGGGTGGTGAGATATACTGCAATATATACATGATGTATTATAGAATTGTATGCTTGAAACCTATGTAGTTTTGTTGACCATTGTCACCCCAATAAATTTTAATAAACAATTAAAAAATGAAAAAAAAATCCCCCCTATCCTAAAAGGGAAAACCTGGTTTGGGTTTTATATTAATAAAAAAAATTTTTTTCTCTGTTTTTCCCCACTGTTTTAATATGTCAGTTCTTTGACAAATGCATTATCTTTGTGTGTTTCACCTGAGGAGTCTGAAAACATGGTGATGATTTCCAGATGAGGAAAACCTAAGGATAAGAGTCTGGCAATGATTTCTCTTTGAACATTTGAGCCACATGCTAGAGTAACTTAGCAAGATCATGGAAGTACACTTTGTATTATTCAATAGTTCTTTCCCTGTCTGGTAGATACACATTCAAGATCACAACAGGATCTAATCTGTTCAACTATTTGATTTTCAATCCTGCAACAAAATGTTTCTAGATATTTATTTTGCTGCTGATTTTGACTACATAAGGAGAGTATTACCAGCTTTTATTTAATAAGCTAGTCTGACAACTGAATCATTCTTTAAAATTTTTATTTTTTAAGAAACACTTTCAAATATTAACTAATTTTGATTCCCACAACTACCATACATAAGAGAATGCCAAAATAATGGAAATAAATGTAAAAGAGATTTTGCTCACACTTATTCCTCTTTAGACAGCAGGAGATGTGCTGCTCTCTTTGGTTTATGTCTCTTTCAAAAATTAGATGTTAAGTCCCTCAAAGTATAAGGCATGTGATGGCACATAGCACCACTGCCTTGAAGGCGCTGAAGTAGGTGTTATGTGAACCAGAATCTAGGATGTTCTAGTATGAACTTAGAATTTGCGTTCCTTTATGTACATTTTGCTGTGTTCTAAGAACTTATGATGAAGCATTTTATAGTAGATTTGCCCTAACAAATGACTATTGTCCAAGGACAATATATCCCTAACAGATATAAAAGCTTTAGCAACAGGTAAAGAGTACTTCTGAAAACAATGTTACTGATAATATAAACATTTTTCTAAGTAGCTAAATTTAATAATTCCTATGTAAAGTTTAGCAGATACCATGACAAAACAAACCTGATTGAGTTGGTAGTTACCATTTTATGTTAAATTAAAATAATGAGAAGCTTAATGATTGTTCCTTGGTTTGTTTGATCATCTATCTATCTATCTATCTATCTATCTATCTATCTATCTATCTATCTATCTGGTTTCTTTTGATTGAGTTCTTTTGATTGAGTTCAGAGGTTATGTGCCCTGCCTGATAGTTTTCTGTATCAATTGGCTAGGCTATAGTATCCAATGATTTAATCAAACACTAATCTAGGTGTTGCTGTAAAGGTATTTTGTAAGTAGAGCAAACCTCTACAATCAGTTGACTTTAACTAAAGGAGAATGCCCTCAATGATGTGGGTAGATCTAATCCAATCAACTGAAGGCCTTAGGAACAAAAACTGAGTTCCCCAGAGAAAAAGAAATACTGCCTCCAGACTTGGGAGTCATGTGCCTGAGTGCTGTCAGCCTTCCCTATAGATTTTAAACTTATCAGCCCCTATTGTGTGACCAATTCCTTAAAATACAATTCCATTTTATTCAAATTAGTTTATTTTATTTAAATCACTGCCTGATTTGTGGAGCAGAATTATCCTTCTCATGGCAGGGATTTGGACAAGTTTTTAAATATCACAATATGGAGTTATTTTGTACATAGATTTATGTACATTTTTAAGGAATAAAGAAAAGATTTTGAGATTTATTTTGAATAAGAAGATTGAATAGCTATTTAAAAAACTTTGTGTTTAGGTATATTCACCAAAGAAATAGCATGAAAGGATTAAACACATTGTTTCTTTCTTAAATAAATTGAAGAAATCAAAGCATAAATGAAGTCTGTAGATTAGTTAATTGTGTTGTACTGATGTTGGTTGATTCCTTAGTTGTGACAAATGTACAATAGTAATGCAAGAGACGAACAATAGGGGAAAATTGGGTAAGGGTATATGGGGATTCTACTATGCTTACAACTTTTCTGTTAATCTAAAACTATTCTAAAATTAAAAGTTTACATATTCTTTTTTTTAAAAAAAGAATGTCATTTAATTAAATTTCAGGGATAAATCCAATTAACAAATAGACCATAATTCTCAGGAGAGCAGATCATACAATTTTTTCCTATTAAAAAATAGGCTACAATATTAGCAAGAATTTGTCTAGTGGACATGCATTCAGAACAAAAAAGTGTAAGTTGATATTAAGAAAAGAATATGAGGTACTGTTTCCTCAGATTCTCTTCTTTCAATAGATATGTTAAACATAGCCATAAGGTTCAACTTTGACTTTTTGAGCCAAGGTTTTTGGATAATGGATCTCCTTTCTGAACGTTTCCATGACAGACCATCTGCCTTTTGTTCACAAAGTGAATCTCTTTCCAAACAGAGAGCTTAAAATAAATTGGGCTTCCGATTAAAACATTACAGCGCTCCCAGTTCTGCTTCCCGAAGATTTTTCCAAACCAGTATTTTCAAGTTTGGGTTGCTTCCATTTCATTTCTTTTTTTCAACAACATTTTGAAGAACGTTCTTGCATATATAGCTATGTACTTTTCAACTAATTTTAACAAGACAATTTTGTAGATTTGGGAAATCCAAGACCTATTCATGTAAGGATTTTAGTGTATTTTATTAAAGTACCCTATAGAATATTTCTATGAGTTTATGTTCCCAAGAGAAATAGGTGGGAAAGCTAATTTCCTGACATTTTTGACAACAGTTTTGTTTTGTCATTATATTTTTTTAAATGTTCAAATTAACAGTGGTATTTCTTTGTTTTAACATTAATTTGTTGATGACTTGTGTTTGTCATTTTTATTTCTTCCTTGTGAATTGCCTTTGTCCATTCTTTGCTCAGGCATTCTGATTTTCAGAAATCAGTTTCTGTGAACTTGATTAAACTGTGTACAAACTCTTAGGGCTGAAAAAAATCAGCTTTCTGAGTCGGAAGGCTTGCACAGTGACAAATTCACCTAGAGAGATATTTTGAGGCCCCTACCTGCTCAGGAAACACATTTCTTTCTTTAAACCATGAGCCTCAATATTTAAAGTTAGAAGAGAAATTGCTGATTCTTGCCTTCCTAGTGTGCTCTATATCCCTGACTTTCCAAACCCTAACCCTCTCGTTTGCTCTCCTCATAGCAGAATTAGCTTGTTCTCACAATTAGCCATTTGCTGACCATATTCCACCCCCCCCACCAAGGCCAATGCCCATCATCACTGTAGATTATTTTAATCTTCAGTCTAAATGTGCCAGACCTCCCATACCCTTCCAACTCCCTATCAAGAAAGACAGTATATTTTGTTTCTCACTTTAAAATATTTTTTTCAGAAGTTTCTAAGAACATAAGTAATGTTAATTCAAGCATTTGTTAAGAGGCTATGTACTGCAGTAGGATTTTGTTTTAGTCCTTTAGCAGAAAGATTGAACTAGATCTAGGCTGGATGTTGCTGATTCTTCTATTAACTCTCCATAAAGACAAAATTGATGCTCAAAAATCTTTCTTCAAAGCTGTTTCGTTGAGGTCTTTTTTGTTACCTATTAACATTGGTATTTCTTGGTTTTAATATTGATTTCTTTTTTTTTAATCAGTTTTGTTTTTTTTAAGATTTTATTGGGGAATTGGGGGAGGGGCACAGTGTTGGGGAATCGGGGAAGGAGAGCAGACAAGTTGCTGTCCTTTTATTCTTCAGTCTAGTTGCGGAGGATGTTGCTTCATTGGCCCATGTTGGTATCGTCATTGCGCTCTTCCCAGATGAGGCAGATCAGTTGCCGGCCTCTGGATGGCTGCTCACTGCAGCTATTGGCAGCTCACACTGGCTGCCGGCCACTCATTGTAGCCTATGGCAGCCCACTGCAGCAGGGGCTGCAGCCTACACTGTCGCCAGGGCTTGCACAGCCCAGCTCCAGGTGGAGCTGTTGTTAGCTGTAGAGGGGAGCGTCACTGGCCCTCATATGTGGGATCCGAACCGGGGCTGCTGGCATCCCAAAACCAGCTCTTAACCAATGCACCACTCGGCTGGCCCTTAATATTGATTTCTTGATGACTTGTGTTTGTCATTTTTACTTCTTCCTTGTGAATTGCCTGTTTCTGTTCTTTGCTCAGGCATCCTGATGTTCAGAAATCAGTTTCTGTGAACTTGATTAATGTGTGTATATGCTTCTCTTATCCCCTTTTCCATATGGATTTTTTTTTCTTCCATATGGATTTTGAAATCTTGTGCGATTCTGCTTGGCATTTATTTTAGCCTTCCTTCACCACTCTATGTACTTGATGAATGAGGGATAATTCATAGAATCACAGAAAGTTCCTTAGTATAAATATATTTTAGAAGAGCTTTTTCTACAATGAAAATGTATGTCATGCTAGGCACTAGAATGGATTTAACCTTAGAAACTGTAGTGTTATCATTCTGAGGTATTGATTGAGCTGTGGCAAATCTTCTTCATCTACAATAAAAGAGATCACATAAATGTAACACAGTGGGTCAAACTTTCTGACTGTTAAAAACATTGAGTTTTGTACTGAATCCAAAAGGCCAACATACGAGGTGTGATCAAACAATAAGGTGAATGTTTAAATAAATAAAAAGCAATTACAGTAAACACACATTACCATTAATCCCCCTCAAAATACTCCCCCTTGCTTTGAACACACTTATCCCATTGTTCTTGCCACTTTCTGAATCGGTTCTGAAGGTCCTCTTTTGTGAGTGTCTTTAGTTGCATTGTCAGTGGCTGCCTCCATGTCCTGAATCTGGCACCATATGGACCTGACACTGTGCAACTTCTGGCTCTTCCCCACAGTTAAAGTGATCATGAAAGGTAAACATTTTGAGTTAATTCAGGACATCGAGGCAGCCACGACAGTGCAACTAAAGACATTCATGAAAGAGGACTTCCAGAACAGCTTCAGAAAGTGGCAAGAATGATGGGAAAAGTGTGTTCAAAGTGAGGGTGAGTAATTTGAGGGGGATTAATAGCAATATGTCTTTTACTATAATACATTTTTTTAATTTAAACGTTCACCCTATTATTTGATCAGACCTCGTACAGCAAGTTGCAGTCACTGTTTATATGCTACGTCCGCCTCTTTACCACAGTGGTTTTTATCAACCCCTTCCTAAGCATTAGCTCTAAAACATTTCAGAGAGAGAAAGTACTTGTTATGACATGGTGAGCAAGTTTCATAAAATTTTCACTTGTCTGTGTTTCTCCTTTCCTGATGTAGTTAAATTGTCCATGCTTAATCTTAACTCAAGACATAGCAGTTATGATTACTTCCTTAGTTATCATGATTGACAATTTTTTTGGCTGAGGGACTTTGAGAACTTCAGTTAGGTATAGTGAAAGGGTTGGTTGGACTTTTTGGGACCCTTGGAATCACAGAATCTGTGACTTCATAGTTTTTCTCTTATAAGAAAACAATTTTTTTCCCTGGGTCTTTACTTCAAAGCCTTCCTCTTTTTCAGTTTTTGGCACACAATAGAAATTTCATATCTTTTTCAAAGGGATTTTCTTTTTTCATTAGCTTTATTAGAAAATTATATTGGGTCACTCTTTATATAATTCTTACTCTAAAGAACTTACTACATTTAGCACTTTTAAGCCTAGGAAAGCCTATCACTAAGATATGATATGGGCTACACCAAAAGGGGAGGTAAGCTATTATCCAAGCCCAATTTTTCTGTCTGGTTATTTTTTTATACTTTGTATCTCTCTGCTTCACCTTATATCCTTGCAGCTGTTTGCTAATATAGATGAATGCAAGATTAATGGAGCAAAGAGGTTAGAAAATAGTACAGTCTTCCAGTACCAATAAAAATCCAATTAAATAAAATAATATGAAACTTTTCAAAAATTATATAGGGTTTAAAAATAAGCCCAGATGTCATCTTCTCCAGGAATTTTTTCTTCACACCCTGATTATATGAAGGACCTTTATAAAAGTGCATATTTTTATCATTAATGTTCTTTCTATTCTATTATGATTATTTGTTTCTGTTTCCTCAACTAAGCTATATTTATTGAGTATAGAGCTGTATTCACACATTATTATATCCCCAGATTCTAGCATAGCACTGTTACATAATAACTATACAACAGAATTATAAAATTAAAAGTAAGAGTTTTTGAGGACCTTTCTCAGTATCATGCCCAAATTGAGTACTACTATATTTATTATACTAAGTATACTTGCAGGTAGAAAAATACACTATTTATATTACTACATATACTTTACCTATACGGAATTCTCTGTTAATTGTCTTATAAGCCTTAAGTGAGAAGTTCTATTATTGTCCCCTTTTTATGATGATGACTTGAAGCATAGAGAGGAAAGTTAAATATCTATTAAAGAATATATAGTGAATAAATGGTTGAGTTAGGATTCATGGATTCGAACAAAGAAATACTTTCACCCCAACCACTGTTCTATACTGTTCCTCAGCATAAACAAATGAACATACAGATGAATCATGTTCCCATAATAACTTTGACTTGAATTCTGGGATGCCTTAAAAATATAATTTTGAACATTAGCTCCAATCTAAAAGTATAGACCTGCTATCAGATTAATAAGGCTATAGCAATATTAATATGATGTCTGACAATTAAGTTCGTGAACTTGTTGCAATGATGTTGCTAACCTTTTTTAATGTCAGAGGGGTTATTCATTGTGAATTTTTAACAACTGGACAAACAGCTAACCAAGTCGACTATTTGGAAGTGCTGAAAAGGCTTCATGGAAAAGTTAGACGACCTGAACATTTCACCAATAATTCATGGCTCTTGCATCACGACAATGCACCAGCTCACATGGCACTGTCTGTGAGAGAGTTTTTAGCCAGTAAACAAATAACTGTATTGGAACACACCCCCTACTCACCTGATCTGGCCTCCAATGACTTCTTTCTGTATCTGAAGATGAAGAAAATATTGAAAAGAAGACATTTGAAAGACATTGAGAACATCAAGAGTAATATGGTGACAGATCTGATGGCCATTCCAGAAAAAGAGTTCCAAAATGGCTTTAAAGGGTGGACTAGGTGCTGGCACTGGTACATAGCTTCCCAAGAGGAGTACTTTGAAGGTGACCATAGTGATATTCAGCAATGAGGCATACCTTTTTCTAAGGTGAGCACTTTTTCTAGGGTGAGTTCACTAACTTAATTGTCGGACCTTGTATGTCTCTCTTTTTTCTTTTCCTTTATTAGAGAAGCTGATGTATAATTAACTATCTCAAAGTTGGACCGCTGGAGAACCAGCAGCAAGACAAATTTTAAAAGAAACATGGTAATTTAATAAGCCTAATAATTAGCCCTAAATACTTAAACCTTTCTGATCATCTAGTTAATACCATGTTCTTTTAGCATATATACACAGTTTACATGCTTATAAATGGCACATCTCGGGCCTATATTATTCTGTGGTTTAGTGTAGTGATGATCATGCTCATTTGACCTTTTTTAGGCTTTTAGCTTAAATGAAACTGTATCTGTTGAGAACTTTAAGTGGAAATCATTTGGAATTATAGTACCTACAATGCCTTTGGAATACATTAAACAGAACAATGGTTGTGATAAAGTATTCACAGCTTCTAAAAAATGTATTCATTTATGTCTGCAGAGCATTGCTGAGCAGTAGGTTTATTTAAAGTTAAATTACCTTTGTAGTTCCTTGCTTCTGTTCATTTCAAAGCAGTAGGTTACTGTAGCCAGATGTCCCCTGAGCAACCAAAAAATGAGAAGCCTGTATAAAACCCAGATATTTAACTGATTGCTTCAAATGGTTGCTTTGAAAATGCAATGGTGTTTTTGATGAAAGACTAATTAAAATTTCCTATCAAATATGTTCTTAGAAGAAAAACTTTTCAATTGTTCACCTAATTAAGGGTATGAATACATTCAGAAAATCCTCAAATGGATTTATTATGCAGCCCAAAAGCACAAACAGTATATTACAATAATTATAACAAATAGGGTTAAAAAAGGAGTTAGCACCAGAATGCTACAAGAGTTGGCTGGGTTGCTAATAAACTCTTTCACTGCATCATGTCCCTTGTGGATGCTCATGAGATAGCAGCAGACTTCATGACATGAAGCTTGGAGATAACTTATAAGCTCTTTTGTAGTTCTCTAGACTGCTGCTTTTTTAAATTGGGCTGCCAGCTGGCATCTGGGAAGTCGGCTCTGCAATATTTTAAGACTGACAGAGTGGAGAAATGGGTGATTAGAGCTCAGCATTTAAGGTACTTCATTTGTAGGAGCATTTCTGCGGAATTTTCTTCTTTTTTCAGGAGTGAATATAAGGAAAGCCACTCTTCCATTGTTTGAAAAATTACCAAACCATCTATTCTTTGCTATTAATTTAACTCTAATTTTAAATTTTCCACTCCAGCATGTCTAAATTCGATTGTGGTAAGGATGGCAATAGCAATTCAATTGGAAAAGTGGGTGAACTGTTTTTCAAATAGACATGCAAACCTCATTATTTGATTAAACAATACATATTTATTTGGAATTCTATGTTAAGATAGTGGGGAAAGTTGTGTGTGTGTGTGTGTGTGTGTGTGTGTGTGTTTGTATCTCAAAAATGTCTAATTTTTTTGTTTTAGTTTTTAATATTCTTTTTTTAAAATTGTTAAACAGTTTTTAAAATTTTATTTTTCAATTACATACAATATTATATTATGTAGTGATACACATAGTGATTGTCATACAATATTATATTATTTTCACATGTACAACATAGTGATTAGACATTTATATACCTTATGAAGTGATCACCATTCAATGTTTTTACGTTTAGTTCCCTGTCCCATTTATTGGATTTATTCTTGTGTATGGTGTGGAGTTTGGATCTATTTTTATCATTTTCTAAATGGCTCACAGTTGTCCCAGCACCACTTATGAAAAAGTCCATTTTTTCCCAGTGATGTGAGATGCTACCTATAGCATGTATTAAATTTCCATGTCTACTTGGGTCTATTTCTGGGTTTTATATCCTATTCCATCGGTCTGTTTGAAAATTTATGCACCAGCACCGCACTAATAATGGAGGATTTATAATATGTTTACATGTCTGGTAGGGCTCCCTTCCCCTCATAACTTTTTTTTAAGATTTTTGTTTAAATATAGCTAACATACAATATTATATTAGTTTCAGGTGTACACCATGATTGCTCAACACTTATACACCTAAAGAAGCAATTGCCATAAGTCTATCAACCACCTGACACCGTACCATGCTATCACAATATTATTGACTATATTCCCTATGCTGTACATTGCATCCCCATGACTTATTTGTTTTATACTTGGAAATTTGAAATCTTATTCCCCTTCATGTTTTCCCCCTTTTTAATTTTTCAATTACAGTTGACATTCAATATTATTTTATATTAATTTCAGTGTACAGCACAGTGGTTAGACATTTATATAATTTAAGAAGTAATTCCCCTGAGTCATCTAATATTCACCTGGCACTATGTACATAACTATTACCATATTATTAACTATATTCCCTTTGTTTTACTTAACATCTGCATGACTATTTTATAACTACCAGTTTGTATTTCTTAATCCCTTCACATTTTTTATCCTGCTCCCCAACCCCTTCCCATCTATCACCCTGATAAACCTAGTACCCATCTGACACCATACAGAGTTATTACAATATTGTTAACTATATTCCTTATGCTATACCCTACATCCCCATAATTACTGTGTAACCATCAACTTGTAATTAATCCCTTCTACTTTTTCACTCACCTCCAAACACCCTCCCATCTGGCAATCATCAATATGCTCTCAGAGTCTATGAATTTGTTTCTGTTTTCTTCGTTTCTTTTGTTCTTTAGATTCCACATATAAGTGAAATCACATTGCATCTGTCTTCCTCTGGCTGACACTCCACTCAGCACAGGTCCCTCAAGATCCATCTGTGGTGCTATAAATGGCAAGGACCCATTCCCTTCCAAGGCCGAGCAATATTCTATTGTATATATGTACCACCTCATCTTTATCCATTCATCCAATGATGGACATCCAGGCTTCCTCCACATCTAGGCCACTGTACACAATGCTGAAATGAGCAAATGGATGCACATGTTCCCTTGAAGTAGTATTATAAGTTTCTTCAGATAAATACCCAGAAGTGGGATTACTGGGTCCTTCTTTGTCTCTTGTTATAGCCTTTGTTTCAAAGTCTATTTTGTCTGATATAAGTATTGCTACCCTAGTGTTTTTTTTGTTGTTGTTGTTTGTTTCCATTTTCATGAAATATCTTTTTTATTCCTGTAGTTTGCATCTCTGTGTGTCTTTCAATCTGACGTGAGTCTCCTGTAGGCAGTGCATGTAAGGGTTTTATTTTCTTATCCATTCAGCCCTCCTATGTCTTTTGAGTGGAGCATTCATCCATTTACAGTGAAAGTAATTGTTGATAGATATGTAGCTATTGTCATTTTATAATTCATACTTTTGACCTTTTTTTTTTCTCTCTTAAAGAAGTCCCTCTTAGATTCCTTGTAATACTCGTTTTGTGGTGAGGAACGCTTTTAGCTTTTTCTTGTCTGGAAAGCACTTTATCCTTTGATTTTAAATGATAGCTTTGCTGGGTAGAGTCATCTTGTTTGTAGGTCCTTACTTTCATCATGTTGAATTTTTTGTGCCATATCCTTTCTGGCCTGCAAAGTTTCTGTTGAGAAATCAGCTGACAGTCTTATGGGAGCTCCCTTATAAATTATGAGTTGCCTTTCTCTTGCTGCTTTTAGGATTCTCTCTTTGTCTTTCTTTAATCTTTGCCATTTTAATTATGATGTGTCTTGTGTGAGCCTGTTTGGATTCATCTTGTTGGGATTCTCTGCACTTCCTGGGTTTGTATATCTATTTTATTTACCAGCTTAGAAAAGTTTTCAATCATCATTTCTTCAAATAGGTTCTCAACCCCTTGCTTTCTCTCTTCTCCTTCTGGTACCCCTATGATGCTAATGTTGTGTGATGTTGTCCCAGAGGTCTCTTAAATTATCCTTATTTTTTTAAACCTTTTTCCTTTTTTCTGTTCTGATTGGGTATTTTCTGCTACCTGGTCTTCAAATCACTGATTTGATCCTCTGCTTCCTCTAGTCTGCTGGTGATTCCTACTAGTGCATTCTTCATTTCAGCTATTGTATTCTTCACTTCTGACTGGTTCTCTTTTATGGTTTCTATGTCCTTTTTTATGCTTGCTATCTCTTTAGTCTTTGTAGTCCTCACTAAGTTCCTTGAGCATCCTTATAACCATTGTTTTGAACTCTGTATCTGGTAGGTTTCTTGCCTCCATTTTGTTTAGTTCTGTTTCTGTAGTTTTCTTCTTTTTTTATCATTTAGGACATATTCCTTTGTTTCCTCATTTTGGATGCCTCTCTGTTTGTTTCTATGTATCAGGTAGATCTGCTATGTCTCCCAGTCTTGGTCTGGTGGCCTTATGTAACAGGTGCCCTGGGGGCCCTGGTATAGTCTCCCTGATCATCTGCTCCGGGTGCTTCAGGAATGTTCCTTTGTGGGTTGTGTGTGTCCTCCTGATATTGTTGAACATTGATTGTTATTAGCACATTAGTGGGTGGAATTGATCCTTGGGCTGATTGGCTGTGGGGTTAGGCCACGTCCACAGCTTACAGGCTGCCTTGCAAGGGGCTTACCCCACTCGGTGGGGTTTTCCCCAGTGGATTCTAGTGTCTGTTTAGACTGCCCTTTGGGTATGCTACTTGAGGGCTAATTTGATGGTGCTTTGTTGTGGCTTGAAGCCAACCTCCAAGTATGTTCATTCTGGGAACTCTTGGAGAGGGCTCCAGTGCAGGCTCATGTTACCCATTGCCTGCGATGAGCTGGTAGGAGTACAAAGCAATCCATGGTTGTTTGTCATTTGTGCTAGCTATGGAGGTGTGTGCAAGAGGCATTTCTGTAAACTGAGAATGGCTGCCACCAGTACGGGGCTTGGGGTAGCTCTGTACAAAGCCAGGACACCCTGAGTCCTGATGCCACTTGCCAGCTCCCTTAAGGTTCAGCCACTGATAAAGCCCCATGTGGTACATGAGTTGGGTGAGGCAGGGTCTCAGGGAGTCATTAGAATGGGAAGAATTGTGGTCACCTGGTTAATGTAGATTCTATTTGGTGCCACTGCTGGGCCTGGAGCTACTCAGCAAAAGTCTCAGAGCACACTGAGGCCAACTGCTGCCCTCCTGGATTCTTCAGTTCAAATAGTTTTTCAAGAGAGTACAATACTGGTAGGCTGACTGCTCTCTGGTGTTGGGCGAGTTAGGTGGGGCCAGGTCTCAGGGAGTCAGCATGGTGGAGCAGCAGAGCTCACCTGGCCAATCAGATTCAGATTTAGCCTGTGGGGGTGGCTCAAGGCAGGAAAGATGGAGCTTGGCTGCTGGCTGGATGGGAGAAGAACCCCACACAGGGAAAATGATGACTGTCCTCCAGTTATCGCTTGAAAGTCACTCATCTCGGTCTGCCCCCAGTATGCCTTTAATATCCCCCCATCCCCGAGTTACTGTTCTTCCCCTGAGCACAAGGTGAGTGCCTGCAAGTGAGAAAGTCTGTGCCCAGTATGTTTTAAAGGACTCCTGGTTTTCCCGCAGCCTTCTATCTACCAGGGTGGTCGGAATCCCCACTGTTTTTCACAGCTAGATGTGCGGCTCCTCTTTCCAGCACAAGTATTCTGGGCCTGGAAGACCCGTGTGGGGCTTGGATCTCTTGCTCCTCTGAGGGGAACCTATGTGGCTGAGATATTCCTTCCAGTTCTTAAGCACCACACGGAGGCTTGGGACAGGCTCATTTTGTGTCTCCAATATCCTACCAGTTTCGACTTGGCTTCTTTATATCCTTAGTTGTAAAACTTCAGTTCAGCCTGACTTTAGAGGATTCTCCAGGTTGACTGTTCTATAATTTAGTTGTAATTTTAATGTGTTTATGGAAAGAAGCAGGCACAGTGTTTATCTTACTCCACCATGTTGGATGCCCCCCCCACACACAATATTTTTGTTTTTCAATTAGTTTTTGTTCAGTATTATTTTTATTAGTTTCAGCTGTACAGCAATTGGTTTATATAATTTAGGAAGTAACCCTCCCACTCCGCCATTTGCTTGGTACCCACCTGGTACTATACATAGTAATTATAACATTATTGACTGTACTCCCTATGCTGTACTTTGCATTCATGTAAAGGAATTTTTTTTTTTTTTGAGGGCAGTGTCACTGGCCCGCGTATGTGGGACCTGAACCGAGGCCGCTGGCTTCCCAAGCTAGTGCTTAACCACTGCGCCACTCAGCCGGCCCAGGAATTTTTTTTTTTTTTATAACCAGCAATTTTTACTTCTTAATCCCTTTATTTTTCCACCCAGCCTCCCAACCCCTTTCCCATTTGACAACTATTAGTTTGTTTTCTTTATCTATGTGTCTCTTTCTGTTTCGTCTGTTTTCTTTTTTAAATTCCACATATAAGTAAGATCATACAGTATTTGTCTTTCTTTGACTTATTTAAGTTAGCACAATACCCTTTAGATCCATCCATGTTGCCTCAAATGGTAAGATTTCATTGTTTTATGGCTGAGTAATATTTCGTTGTATATATTTACCACATTTTCTTTATCCAGTCATCTATTGGTGGGCACTTAGGTTGCTTCCAAATCTTGGCTATTGTAAATAGTGCTGCAGTTAACATACAGGTGCATATGTCTTCTCAAATTACCATATCTTGCCATGTACAATAAGCTCCTCTGTATAATGCACACCCATGTTTTTGGCCCAAACTTTCAGGGCAAAAAATCTTTTGTTTCAATTTTTTTTTTTTTTAAAGAGAAGTACAAACACCTTCTGGCTTTTCTTTTTTTTTTTTTCCCCAAAGATATTATTGGGGAGTTGGGGGAGGGGAACAGTGTTGGGGATCTGGGGAAGGGGAACCGACAAGTTGCTGTCCTTTTGTTCTTCAGTCTAGTTGTGGAGGACATTGCTTCCCTGGCCCATGTTGGTATCGTCATTGTGCTCTTCTTGGGTGAGGCAGAGCGGTCGCTGGCCTCTGGACGGTTGCTCACAGTGGCTCTTGGCAGCTCACACCAGCTGCTGGCCGCTCATGCTGGCTGCCAGCCACTCACTGTAGCTTATGGCAGCCTACTGCAGCAGGGGCTGCAGCTATGCCATCCCGGGGACTCACAGCGGCCCAGCTCCATGTGGAGCTGTTGTTCACCATCTTAGCTGTAGAGGGCAGTGTCACTGGCCCTCATATGTGGGATCCAAATTGAGGCCTCTGGCATCCCAAGCCAGCTCTTAACCAACGTGCCACTCGGCAGGCCCTTTAATTTTTTAATTCAAATTTTTATTTGTTTATATTTAGGTACTTGTTTTTTGGATTATAAAGGAATTTTAGCATTTATTTATTTATTATTACATCTTTAACTCATAAGCATAAATAAAAGAATTAAAACATTTATATAGATACAGAATTAGGACTATCATTATAACGTGCATCCTTATTTTTCCCTCACAAATTTGGGTAGAAACGTGCGTGTTATACATGGCAAAATATGGAAGTGTTTTGATTTCTTCAGATAAATACCCAAAAGCAGAAGTGCTGTGTCATGAGATAGTTCTATTTTTAATTTTCTGAGGAATTTCCAAACTGTTTTCTGTACTGGCTGCACCAACTTACATTTCCACTATTGGGGTTCTCTTTCTTCATATCCTCACCAACACTTGTTGTTTTTCGATTTATTGATGATAGTCATTCTGACAGGTGTGAAGTGATATCTCATTCTGATTTTTCATTTGCATTATTCTATTGATTAAAGATCCTGAGCATCTTTTCATATATCTGTTGGCCATCTGTATATCTTCTTTTGAGAAATATCTATTCAGGTCCTCTGCTCATTTTCAAATTTGGGTTGTTTGTTTTTTGGTGTTGGGTTACATGAGTTTTTAAATAAATTTTGGATATTAACCCCTTATCAGAAATATCTTCTCCCATTCAGTAGATTGTCAGTTCATTTTCTTGATGGTTTCCTTTGCTGTGAAAAAACTTTTAGTTTGATGTAGTGCCACTTGTTTATTTTTCCTTTTGTTCTCCTTTCCTGAGGAAATAGATCAGAAAAAATATTACTGGGAACAACATCAGAGAGTTTATGGTGCATACAAATGCAACCGATTTCTGAATATAATTTTCTATCTTGCAACTTGCTGAATTTATTTATCATTTCTGATGGCTTTTTGGTGGAACCCTTGGGTTTCTGTATATATATATATACATTCTAATTTTGATGCCTTTTTATTTCTTTTTCTTGTCTGATTGCTGTGTCCAGGACTTCCAGTACCATGTTGAATAAAAGTTGTGAAAGTGAACATCCTTCTCTGTTCCTGATCTTAAGGAAAACACTTTTAGCTTTTCCTCATTGAGTATGATGTCAGCTATGGATTAAAAGTCTTTTTTTTTTTTTTTTGAGTATGTTTAGAAAACAGCTGAAACTTGACTGCTGTTCTAATGAAATCTTATTGTCTAGAGGTAACTTTTGACTTTGTTTCTTATCTTATATGCTTGAGAAGGTTTAATATCTGGGTGAAGATATTTAGATATTTTATGGCCCTGAAAATAGCTTTTCCTTACTTTGTATACAAAAATGTAATGAACTTTTGTTAGGTTATCAGCAAAGGCAGTTGAATATACATCTTCATTAAAATTCTGTACTCATGGTGAAATTTGAGGGAGATTAATGAAAACTGTCCCATATGATATATCTTTAATTTGGGAGAGAAGATTATAAAAAATGACTCATGCAAATATTGACTATACATAAAATTGCTAAAGAAAAGGATAATTTTCTGTTTTCCTCCAGACTAGGGATTTATTTTTCAAACTGTAAACACATCTAGCTCATGTTAAAACAGACAAGAACATTATTTATATACAAAAATGGCTAATAAATATTTGAGCATCCATCTCGACTGATTGGAGATGTTATTACAGTATTTCTAAAATAATTAAAAATTAATAATATACTATTATTTCCATACAAGTCTCAATTAAAACAGAGATTTATGATTTAACTTTATGTTAGTATTTTAGATTATTTAACTTTCATTTTATTGGTTAGGCTACCACTTAAGTCAGTGATTATTGGGGTTATAAATTTTCCATTTATCAATTCTACTGTAAGTACAGTATAGCAGGTGGGACGGTATTTGTATTATACTGAATCAAGTGTAGGTGGAGGTTATCAAGGAGAGGAGAGTTGGTTTGGCTAAACTGACCAGTTGAAAGGACATGACCTCAAAATAGATTCCTCCATTTCCATCTTTTTTTCCTTATCATTGGCCACTGTGGCCACATAGCTCAGACTGCACAGTTGACAGTACATATTAGACAAGTATATTATTGGGATGTTTGCTTTCAACTCTCTAATGATTAGATATACAACTATGTAAGTCTTATACCTCTCAACACTAGTTAAATGAACAAGGTACTATACATCATTGTAATTCTCTTACACACAATTCTCTTACACACAGCAGTCACCAGTCATAAGAGTATGCCTTGACTTGGATCTGGCTGTCTTTTGTATAAACAGAACCTTGGTGATATTTGTCCACTGTTTAACAGAAAATTTTGAGAATGAATAAAAATTATGAGGAATATTTATGTGCAGTAGTTTTTAATAGCATGGAATTAGGAGTTAAGGTGTGGGAAAACTAGTTGTATGGCTTTGGGCTGGTTACATGATTTTTTTTAAAGATTATTTTATCATCTGTCAAGTAAGAATAATCACAGTACATGACAGGATTGCTGGGAGGAATGAAATAAGGCAACATTATAAATTCCTTAGCACAATGTCTAGCATAGTAAGTGGTCAATAAATGTTACTTAAACATTTGTATAAAGTAATCATTGAAATCAAGCAAACAGAGTAAAAATAGAATCTCAGACTTTATAGACAAAATGTAGTTCCTTAAAACATCACCATATGGCTATGTAATGATTTTTATAGAATCTCATTGAGTGAAATAACACATATTTTAAAATCTTTAAATGTTTTTCTCATAAAATTGGTACTTAAGAGATCTAAAGTGTATTCCAGACCCCCAAAATTATCTTTTAACCATGTTTTTCTTATATCAATTATAAATGCAGAATATTGCAGAAAGCATTCTTCTTTTTACCATCGTTTTTCCAAACATATTGTGCATTCCTTCTGAAGAGTTTGCTCTTTTGCAATGTAGTATATTTGTATTTACTAATAATCGTACACATATACATATTATAGATGTCATATATGTACGATTGTATGAGGTATTCTACAAGGCCTTGATGGAAGAAGGAAGTGTTAAAAGTAATTGTGAAATTCATTTGCTTTTCCTGAAGTAGTATTTTAATGTCATAGTTGTAAAGCATTTTGGCTGTCTCTCTAACTGGTCAGCAATGTATGATATAATTTCTATTTTAATTTCTTTGCATTCTTAGGATAAGCATTTTCTAATTAAATCAGATAAACATTTTCTAATGTGCCAGGACATTACTTAATTTGGTGGGCATATGGTGGGTTTATTCACCCATTAATTTCCTGCCCCATTTTCAGACATGTCCTAATAGGAATCATTGTTTCCCCCACCTTGTAAACTGAGCACCACAAGTCTACATCTCTGCTGTTTTTATTTTTTAAAAACTGTGATAATGTCCAAGCTGCTGCAGGAAAGGAATAAAATGCTGTAAACAAAATAAAGATATGTCTTTTTGTATAATCTTTGAACTTTAAACAGCTATTGCTAGTGAAAGAATAATTTCCTCTGCTTGCCTCCAAAGATTAGTACTGAATTTCAAACAGTGAAAAAAAAAAAAGACTCTTACCTTCCTACTTTTGATTAGGCAGAGCAATCATGGGCACATAAATGATCAGAAAAACCTCTACAAGTATTCTTTCTTCAGAGGCAATAGAACTTTGGACCTTTGAGCCAATTAAAGATTGTTTTTTTCCATTGTAATTCTGTGCTTCCTGGGTGTTGAATATCAATTCAAAACTGGATTGAAAATCAGGGATGTTCATAAATCTCATACTGGCTCAAGCAGGTCCAAAATATTCCAGAATCTCATTGAGGCACTGAGAGCCATGTTTTCATTTCAGTCTGAGATTCTTAAACTGTCAAGAAACTAGAGGGGGCATTTTATCCCAAGATGTCATTCATAATACAGCTGCCAGCATCACCTACTGACATCCCTGGTTAGTCCTGTGGTATTCCAGTCAACAGTTGACTGCCTTGCCTGGGTTGCCAAAATAATCCATAATATTTTGAGCTGCTGCCTTCCTTCTGGTTTCCAGGATTTTCAAAGAGATAGGACACAAATAGTCATTCCATTTCCACTGTTGTAAAGAAAACCAGAAGATGCCAAGTAAGGATGATTTGCAGCTTAGAGAAAGGGAGATACATTTTCAATGATATAATCATGGACGCCATAAACCTGGAGGTCACCTGTGAGCAAATAAGCCAGAATCCCCTTCCTGGAAGATGTAATCTCTTAGGAACAAGGTGGACCATCACATATATTTGTGTGAAAAGAAAAAAATGTGTCTCATCCTACAGGTAGAGAGATATAGTCTTGCACACCCTACTCACTTTTGTGACCACTGTACAAGGTCTGACAATTAAGTCTTGAACTTGTTGCAACCATGTTGCTAACCTTTTTTGATATCAGAGGGATTATTCATTATGAATTTGTACCAACTAGACAAATATTTCACCAAGTTTACTATTTGGAAGTGCTAAAAATGTTGTGCGAAAATATTAGATGACCTGAACTTTTCACCAACATCTCTTGGCTCTTACATCATGACAATGCACCAGGTCACATGGCCCTGTCTGTGAGGGAGTTTTTAGCCAGTAAACAAATAACTGTATTGGAACACCCCCCCCCTACTCACCTGATCTAGCCCCCAGTGACGTCTTTCTTTACCTGAAGATAAAGGAAATATTGAAAGGAAGACATTTTGATGACATTCAGAGCATCAGGGTAATACGATGGCCGTTCCAGAAGAAGAGTTCCAAAATTGCTTTGAAGGGTGGCATCAGTGCGTAGCTTCCCAAGGGGAGTACTTTGAAGGTGACTGTAGTGATATTCAGCAATGAGTTAAGTAGCACTTTTTCTAGGATAAGTTCATGAAATTAATTGACCTCATATGTGGTAAACCTAGGCCTCGAGGGCCCTGTTTAACTTTTCATAGGAAAGATAGAAGCGACAGTTTTATCTTTGGGTCTTTTTAACTTATTCATCCAGATCTGTTCTCATTATAATTACTCAGACATCCACCTTTTTGTTTTTTGTTTTTTAAGATTTTATTGGAGCATTGGGGGAGGGGAACATTATTGGGGAATTGGGGAAGGGGAACAGCCAAGTTGTTGTCATTCAGTCTTAGTTGTGGAGGGCACAGCAAGCTCAACTCCAAGTCCAGTCACACCACTCAGCTCAAGGTGCTGTGTTCAATTAGTTGCGGGTGGGCGTAGCCAGCATCCCATGCAGGAGTTGAACCAGCAGCCTTGCTGTTAAGAGCTCGCACTCTATCCCCTGAGCCACCTGGCAGCAGTTCAGTTCAAGGAGCCAAGTTCAGTCTTAGTTGCGGGTGGGTGTAACCCACCATCGAACAGGCAATCTTGTTGTTACACCAGCTGAGCCATCCTGCCACCAGTTGGAAGCTCAGCAACAGCTCAGCTTGGGCACAGCATCACTGGCCCATGTGGGAATCGAACCGGTGGCCCTGTTGCTCAGAGCTTGCACTCTAAGCCAAATCTTAACCAATTGAGCCACTCAGCCAGCCCAGATATCCACCTTTTAATATCACAAGAAAAAAAGCCTATCAATAAACGTGATTTTCTCCCTAAATAATGTAGATCTGAAATATCAGGTGTATATAAGAAATAGGATTCCGACATAATCTGATTGGGATTTTAATGTATCATTATATATTTAGTTTAGTTTAAAAACCTAATGGATTTATGAGAAATAATAAAAGCATTCCAAAATTAGACCCCAACACTTAAAAATATGTTAACATATCACAACAGTTTATAAGTCCCATGGGGATGCTTGTCTTAGTTCCACCTATATTATCTGTATGTATTATATTATTGGTACAAAATAAGTCTTCAATAAATGTTTATTGGCTGGGAGAAAAAAGAAGCAGAAGAAAACAGGGAGGGAGAGAAGTGAGAGGAAGGAAAAGAGAAAGGCAGAAAGACTTACAAAGCTTTTAAAAAACTGATAACATTTAGAAATTGAAGCCAACCAGATTTATGAAATTTGTAATACAACTCTTTTACCTGCAGAAGATTTAAATATAATTTTAATACAAAAGATAAAGAGCACAATTTTTTTTTTTTTGAGGGCAGTGTCACTGGCCCTCATATGTGGGACCCGAACCCGGGCCGCTGGCTTCCGAAGCCAGCGCTTAACCACCATGCCACTCTGCGGGCACAAGAGCACAATTTTTTGATGCACCTGTTCTGTTGAAATCATTGTTTTACTGAGGGAAGAATCAATGCATTAAAAACAAAGTAATATGTTATCTGGGCATTCTGAGTGAGGCTCATATATGGAGTGATAACTAAAATTTCAAAGGCCAGATGGCTTATAACAAGAAAGATAAAATAATTACTATAAGGTTTAGATGATAATCAACACAACAATATACTCAAAGCTACAGAATTGAGAGCAGCAGTACATACAGGGAGGGGGAAAATATTTATTTTAAATGTTGAATGTTTAGAATTCCAAAATGGGCTATAATTTTATTTAGTTTTCAAGTAATCTATTTAATTCAAATTTTTGCTTTGAGTAAATAATGTTTATTGATTACCTATTAACTTCTCAAGGACCCTGGTGTGTGTGTGTGTGTGTGTGTGTGTGTGTGTGTGTGTTTGTGTGTGTGTGTATTTTATGTGATTCCAATTGCATATATCAGGTGAATTGATTGAAACTCAGAAATATTAGGGCTAGAATGTAAATGACTCACTTTAACATAGAGGGAACAAGAATTCAAGCTACAGCTAGTGTTGTGAGGTGTCCTGGGATATGATTTAATGTGTGAAGAAAATGTACTTTGGAGAGACAATGGAAAACTAGTCTCAAGAGGGATTTTATCTATAATTGTATTTTATGTGCTAGAATTACAAGACAGAGGCAGAGTGTAGAGCCAAGGGCAAAATCCGCCGCCTATGACCACTGGGGACTTCGAAAACCAAATCTCACCAAAGCCAGCTAGCTTAGGATACTGCAAATTTAACAGTGTTT
Source organism: Aselliscus stoliczkanus (assembly GCA_033961575.1). NCBI lineage: Eukaryota > Metazoa > Chordata > Mammalia > Chiroptera > Hipposideridae > Aselliscus > Aselliscus stoliczkanus. The sequence continues at coordinate 71,477,392 of CM066732.1, read as the reverse complement.
ATTGATAATGTAGTTGTGAGTGTTCAACACATTCAGTAAGATGACACTGGAATGGTGTGAGCTGCAATGAGAAAATAATAATTATGGAAGTGCTTACTACTGTTACACAAGTATATGAATTAGGAAATTTCTTTATATTGGTGAGCTGTGCAGATAGAAAGAGAGGGATTGACAGCAGTGTATAAGAGAGCATGTGGAATATTGTGTAATAAGGCTAGTTGGAGACAGATTTCAAATAAACTATTTAAATCCAGTAAGAATTGTTTTCCACAAGGGAGAAAAGTTTTTCAAAGCCAGACCCTTGAAAATAAGAAAAAAAAATCTTGACTTTCAATATGTTTGGTTCTAACATTGCCCATATATTATTATACTAACTGCCTTTCTTTGTGTCTGAGATAGTAATATATTAATATATTGAGTAGACAGACATTCAACAGCACTATAAAAATGAAATACATTACAGGGTTCTTACAAACAGGATGGACTTGTACTAGACCTCTAGCTTTCATACTGAAGTCCCTTAAAATAGAAATTATTGGGTATGTTTTTCTCTTTTTTCTTTCCTTCTTTTTTTTTGTCAGTGGGAATAAATTCCAACTTTATTTTTATTAACTTCAGGTGTACAAAACAATGTAATAGACATTTACAGCCCTCACAAAGTGATAACTGCCCAATGTACTACCCCCCTGACATCATATATAGTTGTTACAATTCCACTGACTCTATTCCCTATGCTGTACTTTACATCCTGTGAGATATATATATATATATATATATATATATATATATATATATATATATATTGCAATATATATTTAATTAGAGTTGGCATTCAATATTATTCTACTTCAGCTTCAGATGTATAGTGTGTGGATTAGAAAGTGCAAATTAGTAGCCATAATGTAGTTATGGGGATATTTTTCAATGGGAGATGATTTCTTTGATTTCTTACTAGAGCTGTTCACTTTTGTGAGCTTATCAGTCTATGTGGCGTACGCATGTGTATGCATGTGTAAAAAGGGATGAAACATTTTTGTTAATCTGTTAAGACAAATTCTGAATCCATTTATGATTTCCCTTAAATTTCATGTAAGGAACACACATTTAAATTGTAAATAATTATTTCAATTTTCAATTGATTTTTTTCTCCCCCTCTGGTGGCACTGATGGCCTCTGGCCACCATAACACAGGAGGTATTAGAGACCATGGAAATAGTGAAATGCCACATATTTCAGGTATTTACCACTGAGTAGTTGGTATGCCATTTGCAATTTTGAGTGAACACCTCATGCTGGCACAGAGTTAGATTCTGTGAGACATCTAAGGTACGTAAGAGGTTACTTTTATTACTAAGGCATGAATGATTTTTACTGAACCTTTCTCAAATGAAAATATAAAGAATGTAGCCTTTGAATTGGTTAATTTTAAGGGGAAAGTAGAATTTTTTTTTCCCTAAAGATCTCATGAAGGATTTCAGCTCAAACAGTCCCATCAGATGGAAAGACTGAATGGATGTTCTCACAGATTGAGTGGAATGGGGGAGAAAGGCACTTGGAGGAAGGTGGAGGAAATACCAGAATATCAGCACTTCACTGAGAAGAATAAAGTGATACCAAATAAGATGTTGGAAATCTGTAAAAATTACTTATGACAATGCAAGAGCACATTTATTTGTGATTTCTATTCCACAGTTCTGTGGCACAAATTCCTGATGCATTTTTATAGATTTTATTGGCTGCCTTTTAACCACTGATTTGAAAATTAGTAATCATCACTTTTTTTCTTTACAATTTGTTCAAATTATCTCAAGCAGGGTGTAGAGGCTTGAATGGTGGATTTATGCTTCTTTTATTCTCTGTGAGCCAAGTTCAATGAAGATTTTTAGAGTAGCCGTTGACACATGTCAAGATTATAATCCTGCAGCCGGCCGAGTGGCGCTTTGGTTAAGAGCTGGTTTGGGACGCCAGCAGTCCTAGTTTGGATCCCACTTATGAGGGCCAGTGACACTGCCCTCTACAGCTAAGGTGATGAACAACAGCTCCACCTGGAGCTGGGCTGCTGTGAGAGACCGGGACGGCATAGCTGCAGCCCCTGCTGCAGTGGGCTGCCATAGGCTACAGTGAGTGGCCGGCAGCCAGCGTGAGCGGACAGCAGCTGGTGTGAGCTGCCAAGAGCTGTTGTGAGCAGCCATCCAGAGGCTGGCAACCGATCTGCCTCACCCAAGAAGAGTGCAATGACGATACCAACATGGGCCAGTGAAGCAATGTCCTCGACAACTAGACTGAAGAACAAAAGGACAGCAAATTGTTCCCCTTCCCTGGTTCCCCAACACTGTTCCCTTCCCCCAATTCCCCAATTAAAAAAAAAAAAATCTTAAAAAAAAAAAATGATTATGATCCCGGATCTCCCATAATGGGAAATAACACATAAGATATGTGCATATTGGCCCAGAATGAAGTATAAAATTCATTCCTCAACAGGGAGTTTTTAAAAATGCCTTGTGGATGTGCGTATTAACAAGACATCATGGATATATTAAAACAATGGAAGCAGTATAAAGTAGGGGCATGTAATAGGCATGTATTCCCTAAATTATCCTTAGTTTCAACAAGGAGAATAAAGCAGCGTGAGTCTGGAAGTATGAAATGGGAAAAGTGAAGAAATATCTTTCTTAAATTTCCATAAAATTATTATTAGTATTACCAGAAGGGGTCAGGTGCAAGGAATAATGTTAGGAATCAAGTAGGTACAGACATCATGGATAGAAATTTGTAGTCTGTAAAGGAGTGTGTAAATGTATTATAGATATATAGAGTATTTGCACTTATGACATTTTCTGATTTTTAAAATTCAGTTGTGGTACCTGAATATAACCTGGGGTTTTATTTTTATTTCTTTCATCACTCAAATTTTGATTTTTTAAAAGCTGTAGTGATTGAAGCATAGCTTGATGAAATGTTGTGGGGTTTTTTTTGGCCACACGACCATAAAATTCTGTTATCTCCAATAATTTTGGTCTAAATACTTGGGAATGTGAATTCTTTATTTGGATTATGGATGGAGATGTTTCTGGGCATAAAGAGCCACTTGTTATTGCTCCCCTGACCAAAATCAAACCAAGTGTGCTATGAAATGATTGTGTCCATAAAAAGGCCAGCATGAGCTTAGGACATTTTCACTATGCAAATAGTATAAAACTCTAAAATTAGGTGGTTGTTATATTAACGGTTCTGTTACACTGCATTGTTTTTTAACTCAGTATGTGCCTCAAATGACCATGTTGTTGAAGCTTTAGACCTGGAGTTAACGGTGAGCTCTGCAATAATGGTTTATTCCTGAAAATAAAATAAAACCTTTGCCTCTTTTGCTAAAGAAATGCTTTTAGATCATATGCATTAATTAGATTTTGTACTATTATTGCATTCCCAAAGATTTTATTCAGGAAAATGTAATATTATAAGCTGACAATGTTCATTTATTGGATGATTTAGTTGAGGATAATTTACAGTTATAGCATTTCAAATAGAAAACAATTCCCAGCCTACTTGCATACTTCACTATATTGGAGAAAAAGAGAGAATGGTAAATTAACCAAATTTCACACATTTAAAAAATTTCATATTGCAGATTGTTCATAACATTAGAAAATATATTCCAAGAAAGAACTTTGGAATGGATTTTTGAAAAAGCCTTAAGCCCTAGAACACATACTTTCCACTCACAGTTCATAGTGGAGTGAACTAATAAATGCATTGAGGGTAACAAGAGTGAATATAAATTTGGAGCAGGGGAGAGGGAGTGGTAGATGAGGGTAAAAGGGATCAAATATAAGGTGATGGCAGTAGAACTGACTCTGGGTGGTGAACACACAATGTGATATATAGATGATGTATTATAGAATTGTATACCTGAAATCTATGTAACAAGTATCATCCAATAAACTTTAATTAAAAAAAAATTGGAGATTGTTTTCTCTCCCCAGTTTTACAATGTAAGAAGGTAATATGTATGGCCTGTTTTAGGGTTAATTTTGAACGAATGCCTAGGTCTGAACCACTGTAATTTTTTCATTATTAGAATAATCAGGCTGGATTTATTTATATTCTCTATTAGCTGCATTTCTTCTCATCAGTACCACCTCTTCACCCAGGCCCTGCTTCCAACCCATCCAATGGCTTTATACAAATTTCTACTTGGGCATCACATTGAATTACTTCACTGCTTAATATTCCATTATTTTTTGGAGAATTTTCATGAACACAAAGTTGATAAATAGAAGTTCTGATTTTTGTTTTGAAACCTATTCTATTTACAGGTAGATTTATTGTAAAACAAACAAACAAACTAACAAAAACCTAAGCTTCTGATTCTTTTACCTCCCCTGGGAAGGTCCCAGTATATATTCATGTGGTTGAGTATTTTTATAATATTTCGACACTACACTATTTTAACTGCAACTAGTTCAAACCCACTGTCTTTTAGCACACTGACTTCCTGTTTATTATACTTTCTTTTTACTCAGGTGGTGTTGGAATGGCACGTTTGGGTTGCAGCTAAGGGGAAATGAGTTCTATGGGATATATTTATGTTTTACAGTTATTTTGTTTATAGTCGAATGATTGCTTGCTGTTCTAGTGTAGGAATGGGGTCCAGAATTACTCCCACACCCACTGTGCTGATTTGGCTGATTTCGTGGACCTGGTACAGGGCCGGAGACTTCACTGCAATATGAACCTGCCTTGTGGCCCTTGGCAATGGGAGTATATTAGTTGTGGGAGAGAAACTATGTTTGAGCTCTATGGCAGCAGAGCTAATTTTTGGAATCATTGCCAACTATTGGCACACTTGCTAATGAGTGTAATCATTTCAAATAATACTTAAGATTAGCCACTACTAATCTTCTGAAAAATTGAAATGCTGTGAAATTGTACAGTTTACGTATGAAAGTTGAGAGAGGAATTCCCAAATTTGACAATGATAATAAGTATTTAAATATTGTTATCATGAATAGACTATGAAGCTGAAACATTTCTAAATTATTGGCATTAAAAAATGAAATTAAAAATTACATATTACAATAATAAATTTTAAGACCAACCATGCTGGAGGAATTTCAGATCTCAAAGTCTGAATTTGCCTTTGATTCTATTTAATATAGAAAAATGAGAGATTATTGTAATAATTATAATAAAGGATGATAAGAGTAGAAATAAAAGTTGGTTGAAAGTTGAGAGTAAATGGTTTCTAATAGGAGAGTGTCTTGTGTGTACTCTCTCTCTCCTAGAGAGAGAGAAGTCTCTATTTTTATATATGCCTTGGAAGTGATTCTCTTCCAGGAAACATTAGGTAAAAAATGTCAATTTAGCCCTTTCCATCTATAGAAGAATCAGGCATTGATCCTAGTAGGATTTTGGAAGAGCATTTGAAGATAACAATGAGAACAAAAGAAAGATAAATGATGTGGGCAGAACAAAACAGTGGAGGCATGGAGGCAACACTTAAGAGGGGTAGAAGAGTTGAAGAATAAGATTCAGGGACATAACTGAAAGCACATGTATTTCTTACTCTAGGAATAAGCCAGTTTGAAATGGAATGAAAGCAAGGCAGACAAAAGAAAGAAAAGAGATAGTAGTATTTTGAGCAACTTTGGAGATTAATGCAGAAGTTGGAAAATCAGGAAGCTAATACTAAAAACTATGGGATCTCTAAGCTCTGCCGTGTCTCCATCATGATGAGATGTGTCGGAACAACTTATTAACAGCATTAAAGAACACAATGATTAGATCTACGAGTATGTGTAAGCATGACTTTGGTAATGTTTTATCTTCTCACTTGGGGAAGAGTCCTAGAAATGCACCTGCTGGAAAATGGTAAATACATATTCATAACTTTCCCTCCATAAAAACTTACACAATTTCATATTCTTACCAGCCATCTTTGGGAGTACCCATTTCTTCTCAGCCGCACCAATAGAGCAAGTTGTCAAATTTTAGATGTTTGAAAAGCTGATAGGTAAGACTTTGTATCTCAGGGTAGTTTTATGCATTTCTCTTATAGTGAGTAAGGTTGGTCATCTTTCTTTAAATTAAATTTATTGGGATGACATTGTTTAGTAAAATTACATAGGTTTCAGGTGTACAATTCTATAACACATCATCTATATATCACATTGTGTGTTCACCACCCAGAGTCAGTTCTCCTTTCATCACCATATATTTGATCCTGTTTACCCTCTTCTACCATCTCCCCTCCCCCCTTACCCTCTGGTAACCACTAAACTGTTGTCTGTGTCTATGAGTTTTAGTTTGTTTGTCTCGTTTGTTTTTTTGCTTTTAGTTTTATATCCCATGTATGAATGAAGTTATACGGTTCTTGACTTTTACTATTTCACTTAGCAGGATAATTTTAAGATGTATCTATGTTGTTGCAAATGTCAGGGCTATTTACATTTTATTTTATTGAGAACTGTATGTTTATATCTCTTACACATTTTTATGCCAGGTAATTGATTTCTTGTTTCCTATTTTTAAGCTCTTTATGTACCAGAAGTACTAATATATCTTATATGATGCAAAGTGCAATATTTCCCACCAATTTGCTAGTGTGTGTGTGTGTGTGTGTGTGTGTGTGTGTGTGTGTGTGTGTGCCTGGCACAAAGTAGGTGCTCAGTAAATATATATTAATGAATATTCATTAAAAATTAATTAATTTTTACAGCATAGGGTAGATAGTAAATGGTATTGTAAGAGCTGTATATGATGTTAGAGGGGTAGTAGATTGGGGGGAGTTATCACTTTGTGAGGGGTGTAAATATCTAACTATTAATTGCTTTGTACACCTGAAACTAATAAAAATAAATTTTAAAAAATGAATGAAATTTTGACCTCAGAAATACACAGTTTTCTTTGGTTCATCAATGTTTGTATTGTTCCCAAGTCTTTCAAAGCAGAATTAATAAAATCAATGCTACTGTAGCATTTGCAATGACCTACAATGTATCGTAATCCCAATGGTATTGTACTTAGTTCTTTTACTTTCTCCTTCATTCTTCACATTATGAATTCTCTTAGGTCAAGGTTTTTGTCACGATCATTTATGTATTCTGAGTGTATAGTGTGTTGACTGTAACATAGTAGGCATTTGAATAATATTCATTCAAATAATCCCCAAACTAAGTGAACATAATGGTTTAATGCCAATAATACATATTATTCTGAGACATAGGAGTAAAAGTTGTTGTCTCCTTAAGGGAGAACTTGAGATAAAAAAGAGTTGACAGGCCAAAATCTTTAATTGGAAAAACCTAAGGCAGAAAATTCTTAGAGTTCTGTATTCAGCAAGAAAGTAACATTTTAGTAGCTATAGAAGTTACAATCAGAGTAGAGTCCATAATGGATTATTCAATTAAGCCAGCTGTTTGCAAATCCTGAAGCACATAATAAAGGCACTCTTGGGCATAAAAGGACTTTTAGTATTTCTCATGTCAGTGTAAAGAGGGAAAATAACTTGAAATGTTCAGGAGACCCTCTTCATTTCTGGATTATATTCCAGAGATGCATCTCCCAAAGTGTGTAAAGAAAATTGTGTTCATGGAATATTGATAATATTAAGTGAAAAGAAACAAGAAGGAACTACTAAGTGAAATAAAGTTCAAATGATTTCTTTACTGCAGGATTTCTCACAGCCTTTAATATATGTTGTAATTCACCCAAGAGTGGATACAGCAGCCCATATTCTCCAAAAGCTTTCGTTTAAAGAATTTTTTTATTTATTTGGCACCTTGACTTAGAGGCACAATTTAAAGATATCTGCATGAACAGCGAATCCTTTTTTTATTATTACTAAATGTATTGGAATGACATTGGTAAATAATACGTTTCAAGTATTTAATTCTATAATATAGCCTCTGTACATTGCATTGTGTGCTCACCACCAGAAGTCTCTTCTCCTTCCATCACCATATATTTGAACCTTTTTACCTGCTTCATCCTCCTTTCGTCTCCTCTCCTCCTGTAACCACTATACTATCATCTGTGTCTATGAGTTTGTTTTGTTTCTTTGTTTGTTGCTTTCTATTTTATATCTCACATATGAGTGAAATTATATGGTTCTTGTTCTTTTCTGTCTGACCTATTTCATTTTGTATGATACTCTTGAGATCCATCATGTTGTCATAAACGGCAGTGTTTCAAAATCTGTTCTTATTGCTGAGTAGTATTCCATTATATATATGTACCATACCTTCTTTATCCAATCATTCATTGAAGGACACTTAGGTTGTCTCTTTGTCTTATCCACCATGTATAATGCTGCAATGAACATACATATGGGTACATAAACCTTTGTAATTAAATGTTTTCAAATTTTTCAGGTAGATATCTGGAAAAGGGATTGCTGGGTTGTATGGTAATTCTATTCTTAATTTTTTGAGGAAGTTCCATACTGTTTTTCATAGTAGCTATACCAATTTACATTCTTGTAAACAGTCTATGAGGGTTCTTTCTTCTCCACATCCTCATCAACACTTGTTATTACTTGTCTTATTGATAATACCCATTTTAACATGTATGATGTGGTACCTCATTGTAGTTTTGATTTGTGTTTCCCTTGTAGCTAGTGAAATTGATCATCTTTTCATGATTGGCCATTTCTATGTTTTCTTGGGAAAATTTTCTGTTCAGGTCTCCCCCATTTTTAACTGGATTGTTTGTTTATTCGTTTTTTAGTTGTATGAGTGCTTTGTATATTTTATTATTTTTATTTTTATTTTTTTTGAGGGCAATGTCACTGGCCCTCATATGTGGGACCGAACCAGGGCCGCTGGCTTCCCAGGCCAGCGCTTAACCACCGCGCCACTCGGCCAGCCCTGCTTTGTATATTTTAGATATTAGCTCCTAATGGGAGATCTTGTTTGTAAATATTTTCTCCTGTTTAGTTGTTTTTTTGTTTTGTTTTGTTTTTGCTTATGATTTCTTTTGCTGTGCAGAAACTTTTTAGTTTGATGTAGTGCCATTCATTTATTTTTGCTTTCACTTTCCTTGCCTTTGGGGTCAAGTTCACAAAATCCTCTCTGATCCCAAGATCCTTAAGTTTAGTACCTGTGTTTTCTTCTATATATATATATTTTTTTGTTTTAGGTCTTATATTTAGGTCTTTAATCCATTTTGAGTTATTTTGCCATGTGGTGTCAAATAGCAGTCTACTTTCATTATTTTGCATGAGGCTTTCTAATTTTCTTAACACCATTTATTGAAGTGGCTTTCTTTTCTCCACTGTATGTTTTTGGCTCCTTTTTAGAAAGTTAGTTGATCATATATGTGCGGTTTTATTTTGGGGCTCTCAATCCTCTTCCCTTGTTCTGTATATCTGTTTTTCTGCGAATACCATATTATTTTAATTATTATAATTTTGTAGTATAATTTGAAGTCAGGGAATGTGATGCCTCTGATTCTTTTCTTTTTTCATAGGATTGCTTTGGCTACTTAGGGTCTTTTGTGGTTCCCTATAAACTTGATGATTTTTGTTTTATTTTTTGAAAACTGCCATTAGGATTTTGATGGAGATTGCATTAAATTTGTATATTGCTTTAGGCAATACGGCCATCTTAACTATGCTAATTCTTCCAATCCATGAATACAGAATACCTTTCTATTTCTTTGTGTCTAATTATTTTCAACAATGTCTTGTAGTTTTCAAGACATTGTACAGGTTCATTACTTCTTTTGTTAAGTATTCTTAGGTAGTTTACCCCTTTTGTTGCAACTGCACATGAAATTGTTTTCTTCATTTTTTTTTCTGACATTTCATTGTTGGCATATAGGACCACAATAGACTTTGTACAGATTTTGTATCTTACAACATCACTGTATTTGTTCATTGTTTCTAAAAGAACTGGCTCTTCGTTGCATTAATTTTTCCTATTTCTTTTTGTTCTCTGTTTCATTTAAATATGCTCTAATTTTTATTATTTCCTTCCTTTTACTGACTTTGAGCTTCATTTTTTCCCTCTTTTTCTAGTTCTTCAAGGTAAAATGTTAGATTGTTGATTTGAAATTTTTCTTGTTTCTTGAGGTAGGCCTGTAAATGCTATAAACTACTTCCATCTTACTAGCACTTTTGCTACTCCCCCAAATTTTGAAATGTTGTATTGTCATTTTCATTTTTTCTCTCTGTATCTTTTGATCTGTTCTTTGACTCAGTAGTTATTCAGTAGCATGTTGTTTAATCTCCACTTATGTATGGTTTCCCAGCTTTCTTTTCCCAGTTGATTTTGAATTTCAAACCATTGTCATCAGAGAATATGCTTGGTATGATTCAAATCTTTTTAAAATTGTTGACAATAGTTTTGTGCCCTAACATATGATGAAAGCTTGAGAATGTTCCATGTGAATTAGAAGAATGTATATTCTGGTTTTCTGGCATGAAAAGCTGTATAAATATTTATTATGTCTATTTGGTCTACTGTGTCATTTTAGACTATTTCCTTATTGATTTTCTGTTTTGATGATATGTCCATTGCTGTCAATGGGGTATTTGAGTTCCCTACTATAATTGTATTTTTCTCAGATTCTCTCTTTAGTTCTGTTAGTAATTGCTTTGTATATTTTGGTGCTCCCAGGTTGGGTCCATATATATTGGTAAATGTTATGTGTTCTTCATATATTGTACCCTTTATCATTATAAAATGTCCATCTTTGTCTCTTGTTACCCTTTTTATCTTGAAATCTATTTTTTTCTGAGATAAGTATGGATATTCCTGCTTCTCTCTGCATGCCATTGCTTGGAGTGTTAACTTCTACACTTTTGCTTTGAGTTTATGTTTCTCTTTGTAGCTGAGATGGGTCTCCTGAGGGCAGCACATACTTGGGTCTTATTTTTTAAGCCATCCAGCTACTCTGTGCCTTTTAATTCAGTCCATTTGCACTTAGGGTGATTATTGATATACAAGGACTTCCTATGACTATTTATGTTTTGTTTTTCTGATTGCTCTGTGTCTCCATTGTTTCTTTTCACTTGTGAATAGCATATTCTGATGTGATGTATGGTTCTGGGGAAAAGGTGTCAATGACAAAGACCTTGGTTTTAGGTAGCATTCTCCACAGGTTGCCACCATGTGCTGTGGCAATTTATCAGCAAGAACCATCTTCATATCACAAAAGGCCTTAAGCTAGTATTGAGACACCACTTCATTGGTATATTCAACATTTATATTTACTTAGGAAGATATATACCAGCTGACAGTTCACAATATCTTTAAGTGCTAATTTAAGGTGACAGAGTAGTTCCCCTATGGATTCTGGAGGGCTGAAGCTGCTGTAATCATCTTGCCAAGCACTGTTGGTATTTTCAGGCTTGTTTTATGGTCAAAGCATTTTGCACTTGTGAAACATTTTTGTTGCTCATCCTGTTTGGGATTATCTGCATTCTCAATACATCGTTTGGTGGAGGCTGCATTTTCTGACTGAATATTTTCCATATTTGAAATATTGCACAAGGCAGTACAGCAGCTGGGTTAAATGCTGGTAAATTTCAAAGTGGTCTCCAGCCTCATGATTTTCAGAGTTCCAAAAAGAATGAGTGTGATTATAGTCTACATAAAGATTACAGGCTACAGAAGGGCTGACTCCAAATCAGATGACAAATAATGCCACCACGTATTATACTTTACACTTGTCTAAAGCTGAACACTTAAGAAACACTTGACTTAATCAACAAATATTTATTTGGGCACCCGTTATATGCAAAATAGTTTGTTACATGCTAACCCCTAGAGCAAAACAACCTCAAAGTTTAATCAGCAAAGAATTTATTGGAAACCCAGCAGGATGTTTCCCTTCAATACCACTATAATTCTATGTACTGAACACTCATCCAAGCCATAGGAGCAGTGAGTGAAGATAATTGAATGAGTGTAATTGGGAGAGGATCATTGGTGATGAAAACCCAGCCACTCTAATTCTGTATCAGTTTTCTTTTGATGAATCTACATAAGGCAAATCAGACTTATGTTTGGACGGTGTTGGATCCTGACAGAGGAATATGACAATAATTTCACTAATTATAGATTAATTTCCAATGAACTGGAAAATGAGTAATTAAAACCAAATAGAGAATGAAGAGTTTAAGCAAAGTGATCATTTCCAAGAGCCAGGAGAGAACATCAAAGATAAATGAATGTCAGCAGTGTGAGTGCTCAAATGAATCCAGGTATGGTGGGAGATGGAACAGCGTCAAATGAAACAGTGCAATTCAGGAAAAAGTCCAGGGCTGAAAATTCAATCAAACCATATTTGATAAATACCAACAAGTGAATAAAGAGATGAATCGAAGTTAAGACTGGAAACCAAATCAGAAAATCCAGAAAAACATTAGAGAAGAGAACAACATGGACAAATATTGTTATTGCTGGTTTGAATGATAGGAGAAGAGGGACCTAGAGAAGGGAAAACATTAGAGTTTACAAGTTTACCATATTTTTTGTTTGTTTGTTTTCATTTAGAGGTTAATGCAAAGATATGTCAAGTTTTGGGGACTCCTCAGGAAATTTAAATTCAAGACTGATACATATGATTTTATTTTCCTTGGTGAAAATGGACCCCTGAGAAAAGCAACCTCTGTGGTTGTAACCATTCCATCATCTAAACAGGAAAGAACTAGGGTTCGATGGGATGGGGGGTTGTCCTATCTGCTCCAGTTCATGTGGGGATGAGGAAAAAAGATTATTTTAGAGGATTAAGGGCAGAAGTTCCCACTGAGCAGCATCCCTGTTCTGCCTAAATTTTGGTGCTTGTCATCACTTCAGCTCTTGACCACTTTTTCTCACTTTATCTACCATAGTGGAGGGTGACTCTTTGGTGAGGTAGATAGATGCTTGGGGAATAATAATAAGGATAATCTCAGCCTTAATTTCAATCGTATGCTCTAGAGTCAAAATAAAAGTGATACCCAGATATATTTTTTGGCAGCAAAGCTTGTATTGTTGTCAAACTACAAAGATTGTATTGCTGACATGTATACTGTTAATGAAATTCAAGAAATATTAACCGATAGCCCCAGAAAACAAGATGGGCATCTCCCTTTGCCATAGAGCTTAGAGTTTAGCATAAACACATAAAATTAATAACAAGTACCTTAGAATTGAAGGAAGGCTTATTGAGAGGTGCAGTAGTCTTTTTTAAGGTGCTTAACCTAGTCTAGGGAATTAAATCTCTTCTGAGTAACTAGCAGTTATACTGAAACTTACAAAACCTGATAGTTCAGTAGCAAAATAAGTTGTGGCGTTGAGTCTATAGCACAGTGGTAACGTGTATCTATCTATACAGAGAAAATGAGCAAGCTAAGCAAAGCACACTCCCTGGCCTCAGAAAACCTCCATAATAGCATCAGTGAATAAAAATTGTATGAAATGAATGTTACATTATCACGCTAGGTGGGGCAAGCCAGTAGTAATTATCTCTCATGGGCACTTGCAGTGTGTCAGGAGCTTCTTATGCCTTAATCCATTTAATCCCAACCATATCCCGAGAATATGGATAAGATCATCCCTTAGGAAGACTGATGGATTTTCCTAATGCTGAACAGAATCAGGTAGGGACTGCTTTTAAATACAGGTCTGAGTTCAAAGCTCATAACACTGTTTATCCCAAATTCCTCTACTAGTGCCTTTCTGTTGCTTAAATACGCAGGTAAGGAGATGTCTCAGGTGCTACTGTCAGGAGAATTCAAACTAAGACAGTGGTTTTATTTATTTATTTTTTTTTAGAGGGCAGTGTCACTGGCCCTCATATGTGGGACCTGAACCAGGGCCGCTGGCGTCCCAAGCCAGCTCTTAACCACTGCGCCACTCGGCCGGCCCAAGACAGTGGTTTTAAACACTGAATTTTTAGTAATAATTTTAGACTGCATTCCTGTTGGAATCTGTTAGAACTTTAGCCAAAAGTAATATGTTATGATATTCTCCTTATATTTTACTACCATGTGAGAGTCCTCAGATACTTCATTTAAAAAGGATAATAAGGGGCCGGCTGAGTGGCTCAGTTGGTTAAGAGTTGGCTTAGAGTGCAAGCTCTGAGCAACAGGGCCACCGGTTCGATTCCCACATGGGCCAGTGATGCTGCGCCCAAGCTGAGCTGTTGCTGAGCTTCCAACTGGTGGCAGGATGGCTCAGCTGGTGTAACAACAAGATTGCCTGTTCTATGGTGGGTTATGCCCATCCACAACTAAGACGGAACTCAGCACCTTGAGCTGAGCTGCTGCCTGGATGGCTCAGTGGATAGAGCGTGCGCTCTTAACAACAAGACTGCTGGTTCGACTCCTGCATGGGATAGTGGCTATGCCCACCCACAACTAAGACTGAACTCAGCACCTTGAGCTGAGCTGCCCCCTGTATGGCTCAGTGGATAGAGCTTGCGCTCTTAACAACTAGGCTGCTGGTTCGACTTCCACATGGGATGATGGCTTTGTCCATCCTCAACTAAAATTGAACACAGCACCTTCAGCTTAGAGGCCACGGAAAGCTTAGAGCTGCCGACAGGAAGCCAGACGTGAGTGGCGCCCTCCACAATGAAGATTGAAGAAAAACAACTTAGCTGTTTCCCTTCCCCAATTCCCAACACTGGCATAAAATCTGAAGGAAATTCAACTCCTGAGAAAAGTATCATTGGAAACATCAATTATAGAAACTAAACTGCAGAGTTAAAAATATCAAAGGCAAATTCTAATAGCAGAAAGTATATTCATGGAGCCACCATTGGATCTGCAAAAATTATTTGTGCCCATCCTATTGAATTTGTATAGTTGCATCGATATTTATTTGACCATCTCATTGATATTATAATATAAAGAGTAACTTCCTCTAGCCATTTTAAACTGATACCTCTTGTAAGTGACTTTTAAAACATAATTTGTGTTAATTTAGTGTGTTGTATAGACGGCACCAATGATTGAGAATTTATCTGAGGCAAGTGAGATACCTCATGATCTAGTTTCCTTATAAAATGCCACACATTTTTTTGAGAAAATAGCCTTCTAAGCTTTTCTTCTGTCACTTACACATATTTCAGAAGCAATTGCTATGGTGAAAGGTTGGTCTTTGAAGAGTTTCTATGTTTTTTTTGTCTCCTTTAAGTGTCAAATATGGGAACATAGAAAAAGCAAACATCTTGCATTGAACAATCTATCATTCATTGGAAGGTGATGAATTGGGTCAGACTCACTCAGGCAGTAAATTCACATCCATTTTCTCAGAAAGCTTTTTGACATAGTTTTGGAAGTCCTCCCTTGATGTAAAATATGATCTGCTTCTTCCTGTTGCTCCTCTTTCTCCAATTCTTCTTCCCTGGTCTCCCTTCTATGCAGTGAGATTTCAATTACATTGAAAACCTTTTTAAAAATAAAACACATCTGATGCATTCAATAAAAGTCAGTGCCTTGATAATCTAGAGCTTTCCAAAAACAAAAAAACACACACAAAAAACTTTATGTGCCTTCTTCCAGTAAACTTCATTAAAATGAGTTGCAGGCAAAGGTAATTATTTGTTTCACACACTGGGAAACAGGTGTAGACGTTATTTGGAAATCCGAATAAACATGCCAATTAGTGCATTAGGTTTATGTGCAAATGTAGTCTCACTTAATTATGGTGTCTAAGAAAATTATAAAGTAAGTTTTGGAAAATAACACTACGAGTCATTCATGAGCTATGATGAGAGAATGCTAATGGGTGTATAGAGAATGTCCCCGTGCTGCCCTTCATTTGGACTTTTTGGAGATGCCAAAGTGTAATGCCATGGGTTCTACCCCCTCGATCAACACTTGGAATTATTGCATGTGCCACCAGGGTCATGTACTGCCTAGAGCACAGAACTGCAGAAAATGTGTAGGGGATGCGAAATATAGAAAAATACAATGGGATATCTTGGTGGAATTTAGTAAGGCAGGAAAGGACAGGAAAGCAATGCTTCTCAGATCGGATACCAACATTGCATTTCAAGAGAAATAGCAAAAATCCAAAAACATTTTTCTTAAGTATTCTTGCTAACGGTCAATGCTGAGATGCCTGATTTCATTTTGTTCTATGAATATTTTTATAAGTTTTAATCTAATGGAAGAGTGTGACAGGAAGGAGGCTAATTTTGTGAATGCTGTCATTGGACATTGTAAGTTGTGATTTCTTTTTAGGTCACATAGATTATATATGCTCAGCAGAATGAATTCTCATGAAGCAAGCAATATAGAAAACAACTGGTCTTTTTAGAAACACCATTTATGTCATGTAGGCTGCTATTTGTGGTAATAGGTTGGCAATCTAGAAATAGCACCTCTTAGGGAAAATGCTGGTGCTCTCACAACGCAGCCCCTTGTCTGAGTATCTCTGTGCTTTGTTTAGAACACCAAGAGGTTATAAGGATATACAAAGGATGCCCTGGCAGTGATAGGAAAAGGCAGACCGTTCTTTCCTGGACAAATTATGTCAGTTACAAATACTTGCTTTTCTCAGAGCCATATTGCTTTTGCAGCAAATAATTTGAAATAATTGCTTTTTAAATATTATTTTTTTGGACCATACAGATATTTTGAGGAACTAGTTATAACAGTATAGAAGAAGAAAATGTACTAGCAGAAGTTAATGTAATCTAATTCCTATTCTTCAGGGAATTTTAGAAGTTGGCACACCAGCAACTTGTTACTTGGCCTATATACAACACAGTCAACTGATATTCTGGAAATATTTACTAATATGCAGAATGCTCTTTTTATTTAAAAATATTACTTAAACATTTCTTTTACTACATATTGGGAGAAATGACATTAAATTAAACTCTATAATTGGTTCCGCCATCCCTCAAAAAGCTTACAATCTAGTGAGGAAAGTGCACAGTCACATTGATAAGACAGAGCAACTAAAAAGATATATAACTATGGTAGTAGGCTGTGCAGTCCACATACATGAAAAATAATTGTTTTATATGCAATTAATATTCTTTTCAGAGCAGCTTTTTTTCTCATCTTCGTAAACTTCTTGATTGAAACAATGATGATCTTATCTCTTTATTTCCATCATCCTTTGACTAACGTTTTGATATTTCTTAACAAAAAGAAAGAGGTCTTTGCTTAACGCCATGTTAATGGCTTAACTGCCGTACTCCTATGGTCTAATTAACTGTTCAAGGAATGAGCAGAGCTTAGAGTACTGTTTAAACAAACAACCTAATATAAATCTTTCCTGTTTGACACCTCTAATGAATGTATTTTCATTTCCTTTTTCTAATATTGTTTCTTAATCCTATTCATTTCACATGTATGTTTTTGCTTGTTTCTGTTGGTGTAGAGTTAGATCCATGATTCATAAAAAGGAAATATTTGTTGGGAAGTTAAAAGATCAGTAAGCAAAGTTTATAGTGGGTTTTGAGTTTGATTAGCAGTGATACACTACATTAAAAATAACAGGTCAGATTTAAAAAGCCACTCAGTGTGTGTTAAAATTCTGTATAAGGTCTGAATGTCGGTAGCATTTATTTGCCAGATTCTGGATGAAAAGAAAACATTTTTGGGAGATAGAACTTTGTTCTGCTGGCATAATAGTCCATTTTGTTAGTCATAGGCTTCCAGCTGCTTCTTAATGAGCTACAAGCATAATTCAGAGAAGAACAGACTAAGAAACCAAGACTATTAGTAGCAAACGATGTAATAAGAGTTAGAGAGGAAAGAATATGAGCCACAAAAGGACGTTTTACTAGGTTACCCTGTGGTACACTGATTGTGAACCGACACAAACTGAGACTCAACATTGCATTCAAGGTTACCAACTGTTGTTAAATTGGCAACTTTATGATGGAAAGAGGAGAGACTTAAAAATTCTTGCAGCTCTTGCAGAATGAAAGTCATCTTTAGATTGATATTTGTTGCATTTTAACATTTCCTGAATAATTAAAAAGATTTTTGACGCAAGTTCTTTGAATTGTGGTTACTGTCAAGATTGTATAAGCCCAGTAGATAACTTGGAAATAATGTAAATTTTTAAATGTTATAAATTGATCATTTTATCTGATATTTTCTGGATATTTTAAGTATGTAGTCACTCATAGGTTAGATTTAACACCTTGCCCATGCCGGATATATTTTAAATGCATATATAAACTGCCAAGCAGACAAACAGAATTTTAGTAGACAGGTGGAAGGGCGTCTATTCACCTGAAAGATTCTAGAGTAATATACTTCTAATTTTGCTGAAGAGAGTCTTTTCATGATAATCAAAGTATTTAGTGCTCTGAATGACAGGACTTGGAGAAATTCATTGAGCATAAGGACTCAGTGTACAATTAGTAGGTTAGCCCTGAATGGGTCCAATGAGATATTATGTATTAATAGATAGCCAGTCACAGGGAAACTTCTGCCTTTCAAAATATGATGATGTTCAGTGGAATTATGGTAAGAATCAATTTCAGCTGAAATGAAAGCTAAATACACAATGGAGTGAAGTAACATAATCCATTTTTACTGGCAAGGTATTTTTTAAATGCATAAAACAAAAGCATCTAGATACTCATTGGTTTTCTCTGGAGGCTATGTATTCTCTGTAAAAAAATATGAGTGAGCCATGAATTAGAGGTCATCTAAATTATTAAAGAAAGAAAAATTGGTCACACATTTAATAAAAATGTGTATAACTGAAGACAAATATCATTGTATTTGTCATACTCTTACATAAGATCTAATGTCTTTCCTATTTGAGAGTATTAATTTATATTGATTGAAGTAAAAATGTTTTGCTCCTATACCATTCTTGTATATCCCCACACATTAAGTAGCTATTTTTTTTTTTTTTTGGTAAACTTTAGTGAGCCCTTTAATTTTTCTGCCCTCCATTTCTTTTGTGCAAAAGAGCAAGTACTCTGACATGGAATGGCATCTATTTCACCCTTATGCTGGTAAGGGGAGTTACCTTCAATTTCCAAAACTGGTGATTGTTTCCCCTTCAGGATTTCTAGGATAAAAATTTGATGATCTTTCTCCATAGTAATTTCATTACTTTATACAAGGTATATATTTTTTCATCTTTTCATCAAATATTAAAAATCTATGTTATAGGTTAAATTGTTTTCCTTTAATTCTGAGCTTTATGGCTCTGGGAAATAGCTGCAGAGGCCCCTTGAAATTACTCTTTAGGTACTTGCAGACAGCTCTGCTTCCCTTCAGGTGAAAAGCTTCTGCCATGCTGACCATTTTTTATGAAATAGCTCTATGTTGTTTCAGTATCCATTAAATAATTCATTCAAATGGTGCTTCTGGTTCTGAAAAAAATTTCCTTAATTCAACAACTGCTTTTTTTTCAAGAATAGATCACCTATTATTTGAAACAAGCCAAGAAAAGGCATAATGCATGGAAGCTAAGCTGGTGTTTGTCCAGAAAGTTAGGTTTATGAAATCATATATAATTTTTATTCCACATTCTGTAAACTCACTTAGGGATGCTATTCTGATTGATGTGGTAGCTCGTTAAAATTGCTATGCATATTACTGAGACTTTTTTGGAAGTTAGTTCAATATAATACTGATATCAATTTCTGGAGGTTGGAGTTCTACTTCTGATTCTGAAAGTTGAGTGACCTTGAGTAAATCTTGAGATATGTGAACCTGAGTGCATCTTTTTATATTTAGTTTCCATGTCTTTAATGAAACATTAATCGTGAGACTGTGTATGGATGTGCATACGTCCTTGAGAGTGGTTTTACATGTAAATTTTAATAAGTAAAAATTAATTTTGGTCTAAGAAATTAATTTTCAGTTTTTGAAGTTCTAAACAAAAAACTAATTCTTAAATTTTAAGTTTGAACAAAATTTTTATTATTCTACATCTAAAATACAGTATATCCTAGTAATCACTGCCAAAGGTGACTGAATAATACTTGGTCCCATTTAAAAACTTAATGTCAGTTCCTTAGAACTAAATAATTTCAATATCATGTATAAACATATTATATTGAATTACTATTAAATACTTCAATTTTCTGATTGACAAACTCTCCAAAACACTAAATATTTCTCACAAATCTAATATGTGAAACCTATAAATGTGGTAAAATTCACTTAATATTCTAATAGTTAAAATTAGTTCAATTTCAATTTAAAATCACAAGTTTAAAGTAATAATTCAATTATACATCTTAGATTAGTTATTTAACCCATTTCTAATATTCAAAATTCTCTAAACCATAAATATATAAAACAAAAATTCATATATTTCTTAACTTAAAATATTAATATCATTGCTTTGATTTTATATATATTTTTATACTTAATTATAAATCTTTTTTTGGATGCTTAACTACTATAGAAATATATATTATTTCGACCATTTTTGGATACTTCCCATATAATTTTGGGAAGCCTCTCAATTTTCCAGAGATTATACAAAGATTCAAGATGAAGAGTAGATTCTTATTAAAGTTACTCTATAACATCCAGATGGGGGTGGTCATATATTTGCACTTGAGTTGCAGATTAATTATGTAATTTTTAAAAAATATT
Source organism: Aselliscus stoliczkanus (assembly GCA_033961575.1). Classification (NCBI taxonomy): domain Eukaryota; kingdom Metazoa; phylum Chordata; class Mammalia; order Chiroptera; family Hipposideridae; genus Aselliscus; species Aselliscus stoliczkanus. The sequence goes on along the minus strand of CM066732.1, from coordinate 71,456,862 downwards.
ACTAAATAAAGATTGGTTCCATGATTTGATTTTTTTTGTTTGTTTCTTTGACTCTTAAAATATGTAAATGTATTTTCCAGCTAACTATAAAAACCTTTGTGCTTGTTGAAATCTTTATTTCCTTATCCCTAGAATCACTCTGATTTTACACGTTTTATAATATTAAATAATTGAATTTTAGATATCTTTTATGGTTCTGATGATCATTTAGTTATAACTCCCAATGACATAAAAGAAGATCATTTTACAACATTTTCTGCATTAAAATTCTGAACCAACTTAAAAACTGATTGTGTTTGTACTATGTAAAAGAAAATCTACGAGAATTCAGAGAAATAAATGGTTCATCCTGGTCTGGTCTTTAAGGAAGCTTAAATTAAAGAGGTAATAAACAAACATCTCAAAGAAGAATTCAAATACAAGAACATACATAATGTTTCCATAGATATAAAAAGAGTACTAACTGAATTTAGTGAAAGGAGCATTTATTATTGACTAGGGAAACTAGACAGACATCTTAGTGAAAGAAATTAATGGCTGAGTTTTGAAGACCTGACAGACAGATAGAGGATGAGAGGTAGATGTGATGGAAAACTTTAAAAGTAAAAGACTATAAAAAAAAGCCAGAAAGTTAGACTATCCCTAGATATATTTTGGGAATAACTATATAGAGAAGAAGGGATGAGAATGAGGCAACATTAATGGTGCATGTAGATACTTCTACTGAAAGTCATTTTAATACTAGGCCAGCAGAGAGTTTGAACTGCCTTCTATATAAACAAGGAACATCGGTCTGACAGTAATGGATCGGGGAGATCTGAGAGTGCTATGCAACCAGAAACAGATTTAATTTTATCTTTACCTTTTCTTTATTCAGTGCTTGATTTTTTGATATTTTCTGTATATATAGAATTTGTGATTACAAAGAAATGATTTGCAGCTTTCAGGGTTTGTTAATCTTACTCTAGGCATAATAAAGGATTTTTTTTTTTTTTACCTTTCATTAGAAATGTTATCTCTGCTATTATTTTGAAGAATGTTTGGGAATGAGGCCTGGCAAGAAATAACTGGAAATTACATTTTTTACTAGGATTTCTGAGCCTCATCAAAAGTTTCTGTTTTCCTATGAAATCTCAATATCATTCAGGGATAGGTAACAAGAAAAAAAAAAAAATCTCTACTCTTCCATATGCTTTTTCTTTAGTAATGATGATTTGGTGGTGATACTTGTTAGTGTGCAGGGCATATCAATTCAAAGGAGATAATTTGGGAACTGAAAAATGGTGAAGTAAATAACATTGAATCTAGTTTTTTTTTAAAAAGATTTTATTGGGGAATTGGGGGAGGGGAACAGCATTGGGGAATCAGGGAAGGGGAACAGACAAGTTGCTGTCTTTTTGTTCTTCAGTCTAGTTGCAGATGATGTTGCTTCATTGGCCCATGTCGGTATAGTCATTGCACTCTTCCCGGATGAGGCAGGTCAGTCATCGACCTCTGGATGATCACTCACCGCGGCTATTGGTAGCTCATGCTGGCTGCCAGCTGCTCATGCTGGCTGCCCGACACTCACTGTAGCCTATGGCAGCCCACTGCAGCAGGGGCTGCAGCCAACACCATCACCAGTGCTCGCAGCCCAGCTCCAGATGGAGCTGTTGTTAGCTGTAGAGGGAAGTGTCACTGGCTCTCATATGTGGGATCCGAACCAGGACCGCTGGCATCCCAAGCCAGCTCTTTACCAATGTGCCACTAGGCCGGCCCTTAAATCTAGTTTTGACAATGTTTCATAGAACAAGCTTTTGTACTACAAATATTTTGTAAAAGCTTTTTCCCCTCTAATTTACACAAAGGAGTTTGTCCTTTTACCATATTGCTACAGTTAAAGCAGGGATATTTGGTATGTTTAACATATTTATTTAGGCATAATTTCATTTAGATACCATAATCATACATTTAATTATAACATTTAATGATTTTTAGTAACTTTATAGAGTTATGCAACTAGCAATATATTCCAGTTTTGGAATACTTCTATCAGCGCCCAAATTCTCTCATGCCAGTTTGCAGGTAACTCTACTCCCATCCCTAGGTGACCCCTAATCTGCTTTCTAGGTTTAGATTTGCCTTTTCTGGAAACTTTATAAAGATGGGACCATAAAAGATGGAACCATAAAAGATGTAATTGTCTTCATTTGAATTCTTTCATTTACTATGGTATTTTTGAGGCTCATTTGTATGGTAGCATGATTGATAATCTGCTCCTTTTTGGCTCCAGGGCACGTTCTAAATCTACCTACAGGTAATAATTGCCACAGCAGGATATTTTGGTCACTTTATTTTCAGAGCATTACATATGTATTATGTAAGGATTGCTGCCATGAATGTGAACTATTTTAGAGAATACTTTTGAAAATATTTTAAGGGGATTTTGAGATATAACTCATGCTCAATAATTAAAGGGAGTGTTAGATAACAAATACTTAATGGCACACAAACTTTGCTATAGACAATGGAATTGCATGGATATTTAAGACATGTTAGTTGGTAACAAAACAACTCACATTTATATATCAAAGCAGAGTTTATAAATCAGGATCCATAGACCATGGATCCTGGTCCATGGCCTATTTTTGTGTGACCTGTGAGCTAAGAATTACCTTTACATTTTACAATAATTGTTTATAAAAACAAACAAACAAACCAAAAAGTGAAGAAGAATATGTGACAGAAACCATATGTAGCTTGCAAAGACTAAAATATCTATTAAAGTCCTTTACAGGGAAAAAAAGAAAAAAAAGTTCTGTCCTTTGGCTTAAACAGCAGGTATTATTACCTCTCAGGATTTTGTGGGCTGACTCAGTTCAGATGGGCGGTTCTAGCTTTGAGTCTTTCATGCGGTAGCAGTCAGCTCCTGACCTGGTGTAACCATTGCTCATTCACATGGCAGGTGATGCTTGCTGTTGCCTGGGAACTCAAGTGGTACAGTTTACCAGAAACCTATACTTGGCCTTTCTATGTGGCTTGTACTTCACATCCTCATAGCATGACATCTGGAAGCTTAGATGGAGCATTCTAAAAGATCTATGCAGAAGCTGCAAAGGTTTTTTTTTGTTGTTGTTGTTTGTTTGTTGTTTAATCATGGAGTGTAGTTTGTGCTGCAATCTATCGTCTATACAGCATCAGCTGATTTTCAATGTGGGAAGTATCCATCACATGGGGGGAGTGAATGCTCAGAGGTGTGGGTCAGTGGCAGGGGGTTGTGATGGGGCTTCTTTGGAGACTACCTTCTGTAATCCTCCCTCTGGACCCTCTTCCCCCTCAAGTGCAAAATACACTCGTCCCCTCCCAAGACTTCCAACATTTTATCTCATTATGTCATCAGGATCATGTTTAAAGTCTGGAATTTCATTATTTAAATCAGGTCCAGATGTGAAAGAGGTTTCTGAAATAAATGCTTCTTGGTTTTTTTTGTTTTTGTTTTTTGTTTTTTTTTTTGAGGGCAGTGTCACTGGCCCTCATATGTGGGACCCAAACTGGGGCCGCTGGCTTCCCAAGCCAGCGCTTAACTACCGTACCACTCGGCCGGCCCTCAAATAAATGCTTCTTAATGTGAACATCTGTAAATCAAAGAGACAGTGAGTGTATCTGCCTTCTACAGATTTACATAGATTGGGGGATGTGATTAATTTCATATCCATCTAAAGGCATATCCATCTAAATGGGAAAGAAGGCACACAGAAGTCTTTGTTCTATTGTCATCTGAAAGCTGCCTTGGCTCCGGTGACAGTTCACCCTGCCTTGGATGCAGGAAACATGCTGATTAAGGCATAGTTCTGTCTCCTAGGATTGGTTTACTTCTGGTTTTGGCTCTATCTGGACTCTTGGCTCCAGACTAAGTCAGTCCTCTTCCATTAAAATAAAAATGCCCCATGCTCTCAGCTGAGTAAATTTTATACCTGCTTCCTGCTCACAGAAATGTTAAAGGCCTGAGACATCTTTTTATTTGACTGTAGGTCCTTTTCAGACAAGTTGGTACAATTATTTTAAAATATTGTTTGTTTTTATGTATCAAATTAAAGTCTGGTCCATTAGACGAGGTCCATATCCACATTTCTTTCTGACATAGTCCTCTCTAGCTGGTATTACCCTCATGATTTTTAATAGTCCTCGTCTAGTAAAGAAGATCTAAAGGTCAATGCCCTCAGAGTCATCATAGCAGACCTTTTTTCTAGGCAAGAAAATCTAAGAAGCACAGCCTTAAGATCTTTGGAATACATTTTTTCTAGCTGAGGGGGTGGAGAAGGCTTGCCCTTATTATCATGTATTTTTCTAGCTGAGAAGGTCTACAAGGAACTGCTTTAAATCTTTCTGAAGACTTAAACAAAAGACCTTACAGATGCTCTCTCCACCTGAAATTTTTCTTGAGGCCACATTTTATAAAAAGAACCTTGAATTTGATCTTTGCCCAGGTGCCATTTCTTACTTTGAGAAACTTCTGTTGTCTGGAAAGACTAAGTATGAGAAACAATCCTATATTTTAAGCAAAGATGTACTTGTTTCTTATATTTCCTTTAAATCCTAATAAAAATTTTAAGAGTACCTTATGTAGCTCCATTTTCTCTATATATAATTTATCATATACAGCTAAAATAAAATAAACCAATTGGCACTTTTGATATTCTGCAAGAAAAAAAAAAGTCTCCTGAGCTATGTCAAAAAATTTTTGATGCCCAAACAATAATGTCCCATTGGGAAAATGGTCAGAGCAATTTACCCAGAGCATAGGCGATGAGGGAATACATTATTTGTGGAGAATTTAAAAATAATACTGAAACTAACTAAAAGTTATTCTTCTTTGTATTATCACTATTGAGCAGCACTTCTACACAATGTCACTGAGAAAATGCTCTTCTCTGGTGGGGCAAATTACTGTTCTCTCTTGTGGTTATGTTGGGATAGCACTTCCATGATTATATTATGTTTCACCATATGTGATACAGCAAAAGGGATTTTGCAGATGTAATTAACATTTCTAATCAGTTGAATTCATTGAAGAGGTAATATCCTGTGTGAGCCTGACATAATCAGATGAGCTTCTAAACATAGGGTCCAGAGATTGGAGAGAGAAGAAGTCAGAGATGCAATTCTGGTCACCTTGAAGAAACATGTCCATGTTGTGAACTGCCCAGGAGGGCCATGTGATGTCAGCTTGGCAAAACTTTGAGCCCGACCCACAGATAGTAAATATTATTGCAAATACATGAGATAATAAATAGGTATTATTTTAAGCCACTAAATTTGTGGTAATTTGTTACACATCAATAGAAAATCTATATATTTGGTTTCTATTTTTATATGCAGTGATTACCTATGGGATAATGGTGAGAAAGGCTGCATAATGATAAGTTTTAAAATTCATTACACTATAACATAAATAATTACTATTTAAGTGCTAAGTGTTTCTCAACTAGGACAAAAGTGCTCTTGCAGATAAACATAACACTCTTTGGGAATACAGATGATGAAGCAGTTACTTATCCTTGAGGGTTTTGAAGCAAGCTACATCATGTTGACATTTGAACTAGGCCTTGAAGGATGAGTAACAGCTGGCCAGGCTGACAAAAGAGGAAAGGACATTGAAAATGAACAGCATGAGTTTTCCCCCTGAGTAAATGTTAGATGTTTGGGATTATGAAAAAGAAACAGACTGAGCATTAATGTGGTCTGAATGTACAGTTAAGTTCACTGCCAATAGTCTAATTTTAGAGGATATAATATTTGATTGAGTTTATGGATAAAAATAATTTCTTTTAAAAATATGGATAGCTTTCAGAAGAAAAGCACTGGGAAAGGTTAAAACAAATCTCTTGTGTTTCTGGACTTTCATCTTTTTGTTTTACTTTTAATACTATATTTTACTTAACTCAATATATCTAAAATATTATCCTTTCAATTATTAGTGAGATATTTTACAATTTTCTTCATACGAAGTCTTCAGAATCTGGGGATATTTTATGCTTAGAGTAAATCCAATTTGGACTTTCTCATTAGTTAATATAATCTAAAGTGTCAAGCCAGAACAGGTTAATTTCTAATTTGGAGTTAGAAGGAATAAACATTTACTCAGCTATGACAATAGTCTCCATACAAATGATATTTATATCCAACTTTAAAGGGCTGTATGCTTTATGTAGATATATATGCTTATGCTGTCCCATTAAAAAAGTTTTATAAGAAATCTTGAGATTTATGGTATATGAGATGCTATTCTGTTTAAAATATTGTTATCAATATTAAACTATATGTACTCAATTTAAACATATTATAACCTATAATAAAATTATTTTACATTTGAACATCTCTTATATCAATTATAAAGAAATGCGTTATTTAATCATAATGCATAAGAAAGCCATTATGGATTAAACAGGAAGTTTGAAATACTGTATTTCCATTTCTTATTTCATTGTGTATCATTTTTATGTGAAATCAGTAGAAAAAAAACAGTGAAAAAATTCAATGACCAAAAATGTAACAGATTCTGGACATGTAGCAACAATACTGAGGTACTAAGTCAAAAGTAATAAATTATTATTATGCATTTTCCCTCTAATTTAACAGTGCTGCAGAGATGAATCCAGACTCTTGTACAACCAGTATAAGGAAAGCATGAGTTATCAATATTAAGTGTGAAGATTAAGGTTTTGTAGTGCAAGTTCCTAGTGGGGCTTATAGAACAGAGTTCATTTTTTTTTTGTCTCTTTATCTCCTTATTTGAATTTTAAATTTGACTGCTTTACTTCTGAACTATTATGGATTCTTCTTTCTCAGATGAGGAAATTAAGGTTCAGAGGACCTCACAGAATCACAGAATCTCATATTGGAATGGAACCTAGAGGTCATCTAGCTCACTCCTGGTCACAGGAAGCATGGTGTGACATCCTGTGACTGCTGAAGATGTCATACCTCTTAGTTTTAGGCTTGATATCTAGAAAGTGTTCTAATCTTCAGTCAAGAGACCCTTGGAGGCATGTAGATTAAGTCTATATGTTTTGCGTAAGACAGACTGTCAAGTATTTAAAGGTAGCTCTCATCATTGAAGTACATTATTTCCTAGGCTAATTCTTTGAGTAGGTTAAGGGCGTAATGAGGGTAAAAATTCAGGTCTCATTCTTCCCATATTTATTCATCTCGCATGCTGTCTACGGACAATTCAGGATGTGTAAGTAGAAAAGGACCGGTCATCATTGTCTTCCTTGAATATCTCATACATTTTTCTAATAGGTTTATATAGTCAATTTTTTTAAAATGCGGTATAAATGCTACCTTCCCAAAGTTGCAATAGAAATTATATGTGATATTCAAAGTTATCTTAGTTTATATGATTTTCAAAAGGTTGCAATAAAGAACCTTACAACTTATGCAGAACATCAAATCTAGTTGAGATAACTTTGTGGAATAATTGGGTGTACACATTCTGGGAAGCGATGAAGGACTATATAGCATATAAATCTGCTTCCTATTTGACCAATTATAACAACCATATAATATGTGCAGATTGGCTCATGTATTTTTTCACATTTATAGTCAGTTATTAAATAATTTAAAGTTACTAAATAGGAAAATATCATAACTATGCCTTTTTAAGCTGTCTAGGGAGTATATTATTAATATAATAACATTTGCGAAGGCATTTTTAGCTAGAATATTATGATGGTCTTTACAACCGACAGATCTGATTTGATCGTATCCTGTCATGGTGATTTTGAATGGGAAAAATGTGTAATTAGAGAAGAGAAGATCTGCCAGCTAATTAGCACATTAAATGCTCCATCCGTTTTACTGGTTTCCTGTAAATAGTATGTAGTTTGGCATATTCAAATTTATTTGGCATAAAGAAATGAAGCCACCTTTTACATTTGAACTGTTATTGGTAAAACATGTTGCAATGTGCTGTGGTGTAAATGTTTGTATCCCCACCAAATTTGTATGTTGAAACTCTAATGCCAATGAGATAGTATTAGGAGGTGGGGTCTTTGGGAAATAATTAGGTCATGAGGTCAGAGCATTCCCAAAGAATGGGATTAGTATCCTTATAAAAGCAGCCCCAGAATGCTAGCTTACCGATTCTGCCATGTGAATATACAATGAGAAGTCTGTCATCTGAGCGTGATCGCAGACTCTACCAGCCTCCAGAACTGTGTCAAGTAAACTTCTGTTGTTTACAAGATACCCAGTATGTACCTCTTTGTTTAACTCTGTATATATTCTCAAATTGTAATTCAAGCATTTCTTTCCCAGTGAAGTCTTTTTGTTTTGTTTTGTTTTGTTTGTTTGTTTTTTGAGGGCAGTGTCACTGGCCCTCACATGTGGGACCGAACCGAGGCCGCTGGCTTCCCAAGCCAGTGCTTAACCACCGCGCCACTCGGCCGGCCCCCTCAGTGAAGCCTTTTATATCCCCATGATAGTCTTTTGGGACACCGATAACTCTTGTTTTTAACACTTCCTCCAGTTAGACCTTTGCATTTTTATCAGTGATTATTCAATAGTTACCTTTGCTAATCAATTATAAGCTATATCAGGAAAGACATTAAGAATTTTCTTATCATTGCATAATTAATATTCAAGAAATAATGCATGGTGTGACTTGATGAATGCCTCTTCGTGAGAGTTCATAACTCTGAATTCCATTCCACTTTTATGATCCTGCTTTTGAAGCTTTGGTCCTGGCATTTGCTTCCCTTCTTTATTATGAGCATCCTTTAAGGTTTTGATCTGGATTGGCCCTCTGCCACTCTATTCTGAGAATTGTAGACTAGGTAGTTTACTCAATCCACTGCAATTCGGAATTTGGACAGAATCTTGTTGCTACTTAGAGCTGCCATTATCCTTTTCCCTCAGAAAAATCTTAAATACATCCTTTTACTCAGTTTTCTTACTTGCTGTTTATTTATTCATGTCTTATCTGCCTAAAACTTCCAGCTTCTGACACCACAAGTGTTAAACTGGACACTACCAGATATCTCAATAATTTGAGTTTTCAAATCTAGGACATTTGCTCATTGAGCTTATTGAATGTATTAGCTGCCTCCTTATCTATATCTTCTTGCTCTTTAATTATAATTATTCCTTGAGAGTCAATGTCTTTGGTCCTTTGAATTTTCTTTTTTATCCCTCTGATAACTGAGCTATAGCATGGCTTTGTTTTTAGCAGCTTTATTAAGATATAATTCACATATTATACAAGTCACTGATTTAAAGTGTATAATTCAGTGGCTTTTTAGTACATCCACAGAGTGTGTACCTATCACTGCAATCATTTTTCTAAAATTTCCACTACTCATAAAGAAACCCTGTACCCCTTAGCCATCCCTTTGCAATTTCCCCCACCTCTTTTCCCCAGCCCTTCGCAACCACTAATCTACTTTCTGTTTCTATAGATTTGCCTCTTCTGGACACTAGTTTTAATTGGGATCACACAATATGTAGTCCTTTGTGACTGGCTTTAGAGTCACGATTTCAAGCTACATCATTATGCACATTTCTCATTCATTTATTTCTGGACCTAACCCTCTTTTGAACTCCAGTGTTGAATTGACAAATACATTTTCTACATAAATTATTCTTACCTCATTTAAAAATACCTAAAGTAGAACTGTTGACTTTACTTTTCAACTGGCTTGCTTGCCTTTATTCCTTATTTCTGTCAATGCACATGACATCACAGACACTGTTATTCTCCTGCAAACCACATAGATAATCCTATCTATTCAGTGCCTAGCATGTAGGTGTTTCTCATATGGTTTTTGAATGAATGAATGACTCAGCAGCTGTATATAGCAGTTTATCTTCTCTTAAGTCTTACAACAATTGTCCAGGCCTTCAGTTCTTCAGGCCTGCTTCCAACAGTCTTTCTACCCCAAAGCGATGAACCCTTTAATTTCTTATTCTTAAAATATCACTTTCCTATTTAGCATATACTTATTAAACTTGTGCAATTCAAACAATACAAGATTTAATCTAATAAGGTCTGGGTCCAAATTCTGATTTCATTCACTTTCCTGCTGTGTGATTATGGATTGGTTTTTTCAGTTTTTGTTTTGTTTTGTTTTAACTCAAGCTTCTTGTCTATAAACTGGGAGAAATGACATTAATAATGCTTGTTCCACAGGAAATTGAAAAATTTGCAGTACCTACATTGTATATCACAGATACTCACAAGTATTAGGGAAAAAGATATCCAGATGCTATCATATATTTTTAAATACTCTCTAATTTAAAATGTTAATTTATTAATTTAATTAACCTTGCTTCAGACATGAAAAGAGAAACCAACAAAAGGACCAAATCATTTTGTAGAAATAAGATATTTTGTAACCTAGAGGGTAATATGAAGCTGAATGGTACATGTTTATTATTTTGTTGTTTATATCTTTTTATTTTATTGTTATTATTTTATTATTAATGCTGTGGCCTAATTGAGGAATCAATTGCATATTTCAAATGTTAGAGTATGTTTTTCAATGTGCTTTGAAAAGATTGGTGCATTACTAATGTTTGTACGGCCTGGCCCTAGAAGCTAGGCTCCTCTTAATTAGAGCGGTATGTGAATTTAGGGGGCCTGTGGCCTTCTGACTGGGCCACATGAGGCAACAGGACATGCTCTAGTCTCTGTGTTGCTGCTGCTGCACCTGCTGAGACCCTTTGGTAGATGAATTGTTTCTCTTCTGTAAGATCATCCAGGATCTTTGAGCACCTTCCATACTCACTACCTTCCTCCATGCTTCCGGTCAGCAGAAACTATAACCCGTAGCAGGCAGTGAGCAACAATGATTCATTCTGTTGGGTTAGGGATTCCATCCTTTTCCCTAAATGGTATAGAAGAGAGTTATGGATCTGTGCTAAGTGTGCAAAGAATCACTCATTTTGAAAATAAGGAAGTGCCCTGCAAATAACAATTTAGTTTTAATCACACCGACAGACTCCAGTGGCTTAAATTATTGAAATAACTTAAGTCTTCTGACTTCTGACTTCTTTTAATAGGGCCCTATGGTCTGGTCTTTGTGTCTTATAATATGTTTTCCACTCCATCTTGATGTTAAATATCTGAGCAACAATCGTTGCCTCAGTGCTCCCAGATATAATTTTTTTTTTCGTGCCTTGTTACTTTTCCCCCCTTTACACAGGGATGATTTTATTATTTTTTATTGATGTATAATTGACAGAAAGCATTATATTAGTTTCATATTTTGTACAATATAATGATTTGATATTTGTATGTATTGTGAAATGATCACCACAATAAGTCTAGTTAACATTTGTCACAATCTATAGTTACAACTATTTTTTCATTTGGTGAGAACTTTTTTTTTTTTTTTTTTTTTTTTTTGAGGGCAGTGTCACTGGCCCTCATATGTGGGACCCAAATCGGGACCGCTGGCTTCCAAGGCCAGCGCTTAACCACCATGCCACTTGGCCTGCCCTGGTGAGAACTTTTAAGATATACTTTCTTAGCAACTTTCAAATATGTAATACAGTATTATTAACTATAGCCACCATGCTATACAGTATTCCCCCATGATTACTTATTTTATAACTGAAAGGTTTTAGCTTTTGCCCCCTACACCCATTTTGCCCATCCCCAACCCTGCCTCTGGCAATCACTTTTTGGCATTGACTTGCATTTCCCAATGAGATTATAGAATTCTCAGTAGTGTTTATGTCTCATTTTCTCCACTAGCGTCTAGCATGTTATAAACATAGGATGCAGTCAATACTTATTTTTGAATGGATAAACAGAAATTTGCTGTAAACTGAGAAAAACAGATAACATTAGGAAAAAACTCTCAGAAGGTTGATTTGACCAATTTTAGTAAAAACTATAAAACGACTTAAATATAACAAGAGGAAAACACCTAAAAGAACAATGAAAAAGTTTATCAGTTAATTGAATTCTGAAATTAATCATTTTTATATGCATGCAATGTTCCTGTTCCTACTCTAAGTTCAAGATGAATACCAATGTTGAATTCAAATAGAGCGTTGGAGAATGAGTAACTAGCTCAAGGTCAGCAACAGGCTAACCATGCTGCTTGTCTGCTTCCCAGTAAGTATCATGGAAGTTACAGATGTAGATGAAAGGTCACTGCAGCACATCACAATCTGCATTTTTAATCCTACAGGAATATGATTCTACATTATGATGCCATCCCCTAGACGGCTTATGTTTTTAAAGCAGTGAGATTTTATGACCTTGGGAAATGATATACCTTCCCTGAACCACCTCCTGAAGCATAAGAGAATGACATAATAATGCCAGTAACGTCAAACATCCTTGTATAATGTTGACAGATTGAAAATTATCTCTAGGTGACAGAATCCTATGAATAGATAGATAAGTGTTTTATTTGGTGCTCTGTAAGTCAACTCAATTAATATTGATCAGTTGGTCCTGAATTCTAATATGTGATTTAGTCTCTACTCAGGTAGTATCATTAAACTATTGCATCTGTGTGTGTGTGTGTGTGTGTGTGTGTGTGTGTACACGTGTGCACACACACACGCACACACAATAATGATGTTGAAACCTGTGGTCTTTGCACACCACTAGCTCAATGTTGTGGATATTTTTAGAAAAATAGAAATATGGTTCCTTTCCTCTAGGAACACATAACTGTAAACCTAACTTGAGACCCTCTCTTAACTTGGTAATTGAATGCAAGACTGTTTTTTTTTTTTGAAAAAGCAAAATATTCTGAAACACTGATTTGACCAATGTTGGATTTTTAAAGTCATACTTATTAATTTGATATTAAATTGAATGTGCATACAAGGTATTCTAAATCAGAATCACATTATTATCCACTTAAAAAGCAAATAATTATCATGTTGTTCTCCCACACTCTGATTCTTACCCCAGGAGTGACTCTTTGAATAAAGTCAGGTCAAATGTCTATGTGTACAAATTTCAAAATCTATCATAGGTGAGGAACAGAGAACATTGAATTTTCTCCACTAATATATAGATAGAAAAGAGAAAGCTGGCCCTCTCTCTATCTTGAGATAGATTGAAAAGAATCCTATGTTTCAGTCTAACCTTTTGAAACATAAATGCTTCTTTCCAATAGTCATATAAATCGTGGGTGTCTCCTATCATGACCTAGAGGTATCCTCAAGTTCTAGGTTCATACTTTTTGAAATGTAAATACCTGGACAGATAGTGCTCCTATCTTCCTGGCACCTTAAGGAAGCTAGTCCAGAGCATTTGGCACTCTTAGATCAGAGCAATTAACTAGATAAATGACTACTAATCTAACTAGTGGTATTTGAAGAGTAAAATGCTTCTAGGGGAATTGAAAGCATTAATTTCCTATCTTATAACTTATACATTTCTACGTTTCAAGAGGTTAGGGCTTTTCATAAGTGCACTGAGAAATCTACAGGCATTTTTATGTCTCTACAGGTTAAATTTAGAGACAGATACTTTCCAATATTACTTTATTGTCACAAGAAGTCTGCACAATAGTTATCACTATTATAGTTTTTAAAGTTGAGCAAAATGGCTCAGCAAATTTAAACAACTAACCCAAGATTATGCAGCTAGAGTACTTATTGGTTTGGTAAAAATGAAATTCTTCCCGGTTCCAAGCCTATTTTATTCTCTTTCCTCTAAAGTGAAGGAAAGCAATTTCAAAGCATGTCTTGTCCCAAGATTTATCTACAAATAAAACAGATTTTACTTTATTTATTACCTGTATAGAAAGTTAAAACCTGAGGAAATATGAATCCATTTTGTTGCCTGGGACCTGGATCAAACCTAGGAGGAAAAAAACATGGAGATTTTTCTTGTACTTTTCAATGGAAAATTTATAAGTATCTGATATTAGGGAAGGAATCTTTTTAAAAAGAGAAACTAGAGTCATGTGCTGCATAACATTTGGATCAACAACGAACCAATGACTGTGGTCCCATAAGATTTTAATGGAGCTGAAAATTTTTATTGCTTAGTGATATAGTAGCCATACTAAATGTCATAGTGCAATGCATTACTTGTGTTTGTGGTGACACTGGTCTAAAGAAACCTACTGTGCTGCCAGTTGTACAAAAGTATAGCACATTCATTATGTACAATACATAATAGTTGATAATGATAATATGTGACTGTATTACTGGTTTATGTATTTACTATATTGCTATTTATCATTATTTTAGAGTATACTATCTCTACTTCTAAAAAAAGCTTGCTGAAAAACTGTATGCCATATTATGCCATACATATATAAGATGTAGCCTTATACATCTCCTTGATTGCATCACTTTCTCTTGTGTTTCATTTAATCTTATGTTCTTTTATATAGTAACACACTGTACAGGCCTGTAGCCTAGGAGCAATAGGCTATGCCATATAGCTGAGGTGAGCTATAAGCAGTACCTTGTAGGTTTGTGTAAGTGCACTCTGTGATGCTTGCACAGTGACAAATCACCCAAGGAGGCACTTCTTAGAATGTATTTTTGTCATTAAGTGGGGTGTGACTATACTTCAAAATGTGTTATTTTCTGGCATTAGTTACTTCCTCAGATGGACCCATCTTCTCTCTTTTCAATGACTTTCTATTTTAAGTTAACACGATGAGACCCATTCTGAGAGCCAGGATAAGTACTGCTAAAAAAATTTTTTACAAAAGCACACTCTAAATCTGAGAGAAGTTTTCCACATATCTGGAGCCTCAGGGTAGAATTTAAATAGTGGAAATATGGTAAAGTCAAAAAGCTAGGTGTTATTACTACACTAACGGCACTTTTTCAATCTGCTGTTGAATGCAAGGCAAGAAGTAACATCCTTCTTTTCTTGATATAAAGAATTTCTATAACTTGAGCAGAGGAGATCAACCAGCAAATTCCTCACTTCCTTAGTGTACATCCCTCACTCCACAACAAATCAAAAGAAATCAATCTGATCAAATAAAGCAAAATATAGTGACATAGAGATATGATTAAAATTTCTTTTGGCTTTTTGAAAAGTAAAGAGAAAAAGGAATCAAGTATTCATAAACTAAAACCTTTTCCAATTTAATTTCGGGAGCTCTAGGAATATTTTTAGGTAACAAATGATATATATTTTACAATCTTCCTCAAAATATACAGTTTCTAATTTTAATAATTGTGAATAATAAGAAAACATTTGTAGAAAGTCAAACGGCTAACAGCTGATTCAAGGACTCATTTGAAGAGGACAGGAAAGAATAATATGAGTAATTATTCAAATTGGAGTGGAGAACTTTCTAAATTTAATTCGACATAATATTTTTGGGGGGTGGGGAGAGAAGTAGCAGTATGTTTTCTTGATATCCTCCTATTAAATTACAGATGATAGGAAAACAATTTAAAAACTAATAAATCTGAGGTTGTAAACCACTCATTAAGATTATTTTATTTTTAGAAAAGTCTACAAATTATAAATAGGAGCTGAGAGAATTGTGTCAATAGGAGCATGGGGGAATATCTATTTGTCCTCCAGATGTACTAATACTGTATCTAGTCCCTTTCCAAACCCACTTTATTTGAAGCTTACCATCACACAACACCTTTCAGGCTGATCTTATTTGCATAGGAACTTCTCAGTACCTCCAGAATCTGCCTGATTTTTATTCCCCAGGCTTAGGTCTTTAGACACATATCCACTTGCTTTTATCCAAGAATATATTTAAGTTGATTCATAATTTTCCAGTTTGGTCTTTTCTTTTAGGTTAAAAGTCCCTGGATATCATGTGTTTTCTCTTACATGCTACATAGCTCTACACAAAACCCAGTGGATCTAAAATGTTATTTGCAGAAAGAATTTTTGAAAGAAGTTTTTTTTTTAATAGTAATATTTTTTATTATTTTTATTTTTTTTTTAGCTGAGCCATCCTGCTACCTGTTGGCAGCTCAGCGGCTGCTCAGCTCTGACTGGGCATTGAACTGCCGTTGCTCAGAGCTTAGCTCACACTCTTGAGCAAGCTCTTAACCAACTGAGCCACTCGGCCAGCCCTTGAAACAAGTTTTGAAACTATAAGACATGAGTTACCAGTTCTGAATGAAACATGTTTAGGCAATCCACTTAAATACGGTAGTTCCCTTATAAATATTCACAAAGAAGTGCATACTAAATGGAGGGAGGCTTTCATTAAATGTTAAATATATGACTGCTTGTTCTTGACCTTGGGGAAGTCAGGATGTTATGTTGACAGATAGTCATTTGACTAACTAGGCATAACATTAAGAGATTTAAAAACAATGTTAGCATGCATATTGGTAGAGTCATATTTAAAATAACATGTATAATAGAGATCAGTTAAACCAGAAGATAGAAAATGCTTAAAATCTTATAGTAATAGAAACTGCAAATGATTTATTCACTGACTTTACTAGATAATAAAGTTGAAACTGGTTTTTACCATTCTCAAATGAACAATATCACTACAAGGCACTAAATTACCCAATTATAACTTGTTTAATTTGATAATTTAGAGGCAAGTGGAATAGGGTAAGTAAGAGAAGGGAGCAATCCCCCACAGTATGAGTTAAAACAGATACAGCAGACATCAGGGAACCTCATGTCGGTGCTTTTATAGTAGTTACATAAATTGCTTCTCTCATACATCACAAGATTTAATTCCTTTCTTCCAAGTTAAAACCACTTTATTTACCTCTTTGAAAAGTGTAAAATATCATGCATATGAAATCTCTTAAAGACTCCATCAGGTTAAAAATAGATCAGGATTAAATAGAGCATCAAGATTTCTACTACCAGTGTAAAGTGTAATTAATTAATTGTACTAAATGCAATGGGAAAGATTTTTTTTTTCCTGATCTGCACAAGTCACATTGGATTTAATAAAGAGTTTGTACTACATATTAAGAAGCTGAATTTACCTGTTCACATTCTAGGTTCTCTAAATCATGGATAATATTTATTTTTAAGTGCTATATACTACCACCCTCTGAAGAAAGAGGTCTTACTAACTTTCAGCGATCTTTGGTCCTTACTCTGCCTCTCACCATTTTCTTTCTCCAATGAGTAATGTTCTTTGGTTCATTTTCTTCTTATATTCCTTTCTAAAGCCTAATGATTTCTTGAAGCTACTTCAAGTTAACTCTTACCTTCCTACATTATGTCATGACCAATACTAGTACATCTTGCCCCATCTATTTGGTAAGAAAGAAAGTTCCTTTGAGAAACAGGTGACTAGAGCAGCAAGAAAGTCAGCTGTTAGATAATGGCTAACTCATGGCCTATTTGCTGGCAATGAAAATCACTCTAAAAGTCACTAATTTCTTCATTTTATCTGTGCTTCCTTTCATACTGACAGAGTAGAACACATAGCTGAGCTAGGCCAAGACCACAAAAGACAGGACTGACTACAAAGCTTAGCAAGAAAGACAACTCGTTTCTTCTGAGGGCAATTTGTTGCATAGGCACAGTTATATAACTTGGGTACTCTAATATTTATTTTTAAAAGATTTTTATTAAAGTATAGCTAACATACAATTTTATATTAGTTGCAGGGGTACACTATAGGTATTCAAAATTTATATACCTAAAGAAATGATCACCATGGTAAGTCCAACAACCACCTGACACCGTACCACACTATCACAATATTATTGACTATATTCTCTATTCTGTACATTACATCCCCATGACTTATTTGTTTTATACCTGGAAATTTGAACCTCTCATTCCCCTTCACTATCGCCTTCTTTTTAAAATTTTCAATTGCAGTTGACATTCAATATTATTTTATGTTAATTTCAGTTATATAGCATATTGGTTAGACATTTATATAAATTAAGATGTGATTCCCCTGATTACTCTGGTACCTATCTGGCACATACATAGTTATTACCATATTATTGAATATATTCCCTGTGCTTTACTTTACATCCCCATGATTATTTTGTAACTACAAATTTGTACTTCTTGATCCATTCACCTTTTTCACCATGTTCCTAACCACTTCCATCTATCACCATGACAATTCTAGGAACCCATCTGATACCATACATAGTTATTACAATATTACTGACTATATTCCTTATGCTATACCCTACATCCCCATAACTACTGTGTATCAACCAATTTGTACATCTTAATCCCTTCCATTTTTTCACCCACTTCCAGCCCCCCACCCCAGCAACCATTAAAATGTTCTCAGTATCTATGAGTTTGTTTCTGTTTTGCTTATTTTTTCTTTAGATTCTACCTATAAGCAAAATCACACTTCATCTGTCTTCCTCTGACTTATACTCTACTCCACTCAGCACAATACCCTCCAGGTCCATTCATGCTGCCACAGATGGCAAGAACCCATTCCCTTCCATGACTGAGCAATATTCCATTGTATATATGTACCACCTCCTCTTTACCCGTTCATCCATTGATGGACACTCAGGCTGTGTCCACATCTTGGCCATTTTAAACAATGCTACAATGAACATATGGATGCACCCGTCTCCTCAAAGTAGCATTTTGGATTTCTTCAGATAAATACCCAGAAATGGAATTACCGGGTCCTTCTTTGTCTCTTGTTATAGCCTTTGTGGTAAAGTCCATTTTATCTGGTATAAGCATTGCTACCCCAACATTTTTTTTTTCATTTCCATTTTCGTGGAATATCTTTTTCCACCCCTTTAATTTTGTGTGTGTCTTTCGAACTGAAGTGAGTCTCTTGTAAGCAGCATTTGTAAGGGTCTTGTTTTCATATCCATTCAGCCACACTATCTTTTGATTGGAGCATTTCATCCATTTACATTGAAAGTAAATGTTGATAGATATATATTAATAGTTATTGCCATTTTATTCATATATTTTATCTTTTTTTTTTTCACTTAAAGAAGTGCCTCTTAGATTTCTTGTAATAATAGTTTGGTGGTGATGAAGTCCTTTAGCTTTTATTTGTCTGGGAAGCTCTTTACCTGTCCTTTGGTTCTAGCTTTGCTGGGTAAAGTAATCTTGTTTGCAAGTCCTTACTTTTTATCACTTTGAATAACCCGTTTGCCCTACAAAATTTCTGTTGAGATATCCGCTGACAACCTTATACGAACTTCCTTGTAGGTAACTAACTGCTTTTCTCTTGCTGCTTTTAAGAGTCTCTCTTTGTTTTTAACCTTTGGCATTTTAATTATGATGTGTTTGGGTGTGAACCTGTTCAGATTCGTCTTAGGGACTCTGCACTTTCTGGGCTTGTATGTCAATTTCCTTCATTGGGTTAGAGAAGTTTTCTGTCATTATTTCTTCAAACAGGTTTTCAATTCCTTGCTCTCTTTTTTCTCCTTCTAGTACCCCTATGATGTGAATGTTTTTATGCTTGATGATGTCCTAGAGGTCCCTTAAACTGTCCTCATTTTTTTGAATTCTTTTTTCTTTTTGCTTTTCTGATTGGGTGTTTTCCGCTGCCTTGTGTTCTAAATCACTGATTTGATCCTCCATTTCAACCTGCTGGTGATTCCCTGTAATGTATTGTTCATTTCCATTATTGTATTCTTCATTTCTGACTGGTTCTTTTTTATGTTTTCTATCTACATATAGTTAGTGTTTTGAACTCTGCATCTAGTAGATTTTTTTGTCTCCATTATGTTTAATTCTTCTTCTGGAGCATTATTCTGTTCTTTTATTTGGGACATGTTTTTTTGTCTCCCCATTTCGGCTGCCTCCCTGTGTTGGGTTTTATGTAATTGGTAGAGCTGCTATGTCTCCTGGTCTTAGTAAAGTGGCCTTATATAGTAGGTGTCTTATGGGGCCCAATGACACAGTCTCCATGGTCACCTGAGCCAGGTGCTCCAGGTGTGTCCCTTGTGTGTGTTGTATGTGCCTCATGTTATAGTTTAGCCTTGGTTTCTATTTGTATGTCATTGGGAGAGATGATTCTTGTTATGATTGGTTTTGAGGACTGGCTGTGACTACAGTGGAAGAGCTTTTGTGTATGTGCTGACCTTACAGAGCAGGATTCCCTTTAGCAGGGCTCTGGTGCCTGCCCAGTCTGCCCTTTGGCTGTGTTGTCTTTGAAGGCAGTCAGATGATGTTCCGGCTTAGTCTGAATCTGTACACTGGAGATACCCACCCCAGGGCCTCTTGAGAGGGGCCTTGTCACAGGTCATGCTCAGCCATAGCCTGTGCCCTGCCTGGGACCACCTGGCATGTGCCAAAAAGCAATACACAAGTGGTGGCCACCCATGCTGTGTTCAGAGGTATTTTGAAAGGCCAAACCACAAACCAAGACCAGTCGCAGCTAGTGCCAGGCATGTGACTATTCAGACAATTGTATAGGACATCCTGAAATCAAATAAATGCTGCTTGCTTGGTTTTTGTGAACCTTTGAGAGATTTTAGGAAAGTCTGTAACATCAGCAAAGTTGAGCTATTTGGCTAAAAAAGGCACTGAAAGAGGCTTTGGTGGGCCTGCAACTCTGGTGGGGTGGGGTCTCAGGGAATCACCAGGAGTGAGCAGATGAAAGGTATTACCCGGGCTGATGGAGACTCAGATACAGTGGCTGCCTTCATTTGCATGCTAGGAAGTGGGGGTCTTAACAAAGAAACAATGTCTGGGAGAAAGCTCCCCCTCCACCCCACATTCTGAAGCCAGACAACTCAGTTACTCCCCATATGTCCCTGGTGCCTTTAGATCTGCTGCTCCAGCACTGGAGCTCAGAGCGAGTGAATCCATCAGAGAGTAAGTCTATGCACAGGATCTTTAAGAGGAACACCTAGTACTCCAGCAGCACTCTGTCTCACGCAGTCCCATTTTTCATTGGTTTTCACAGCCAGAAGCTATGGAGACTTCTCTTCCCAGCACTGGAGCCATGGGCTGGGGAGCCTGGTGTGGTGTTGGGACCCATTACTCCTTTGGGGGATGGTCACCTCCACAGCCAAGATATTCCTCTTGATTTTTAATGGTCACACGCAGGTGTGGGACCAACCTGTTCTGTGTCTCTTTCTTTGTTCCTTGAGATAGCTTCTTTTGCATGTCCTTAGTTGTAGGGCTTCAGTTCAACTAGATTTCAGGTAATTCTCAATGATGGTTGTTCTTTAGTTTAGTTGTAATTGATGTGGTCATGAGAGGAAACAAACACAGCATTTACCTACTCTACCATCTTTACCAGAAATCAATACTCTAAATAATTTCTAATGGCACCATGATTCTACAACATCTCTGGCCAAGGTCTACCAGAAACATTTTAACAACACTGATGTTTTGACATCAGTCAGAGTAGATTTTTGGTAATAATGTCCAAGAATGAATGAATTTACAAATAGCTCACCTACCCAGAGAGGAACAACAGATATCAACGCAGAGATACAAGATGTTTGTGCTTACTGAATTAAGAATAAAAGTAAAGAGCAACTGCATTTTGCTTAATTGTTAAACACAGTTGTTCTCTCCTTCATTGTCTTGCCTTATGTGAATTAGATTCCTTTTACATTTTATACCCTTCCAGAGCAATCTTTGCTTCTTTTGGTTCTCGTCAATTTATCAAATTCCCATCTATTGTTTTGTACTGTGTGTTTCATTTTTTGTTTTCCTCTAATTCCTTTGAGATTTCTTACTTTTAGATGGTTATGGAATATAGCATACTAAATTGAATTAATTATAGCCATTTTTTTTCTTTGTTAAGTTGCACATGGCTCACTGCCCTTGTTTGTTGCAAATACCTTACCATCTGGAAATCTTCATTCTGTTCTAAGGTAATAGACTAAAGTAGATATATAGAGATCTTAGACCCTCTTAATGACTTATAACCTTTCCCAAAATTTTAAATGCTCCTTTTCTAATACAAATTTTGTGATCAAAGCCTTGGGTATTTTTTTTTATTGTGCACTACATATAATCCATATACTTTCATTGTCCATTCATGATCCTTTACACCCTGATCCTAATTTGAAATTACCTCTTCTGCAAGAGGTCCATTATCTACAGCTTGAATTATATCCTATTACTTAGAAAATTATTACTTTTATCTGACATAAATCATAAGCAATTTTTGTATCTAACACAAATTTTACCTCTTTGATATTATATTTTAACTCCCACTCCTGAATTCATATATGATTTATATTTTCCGCTATCCATTTAATGGCTTTTATAAAGCCTTATTTATAAACCATTGCCATATATCAACTACCTTTTCAACAAGATTGGAAATGTCGTAAGGAGAGAAGCCATTCTTTTTTGTTTTTATTTCTGCTCTAGTATGACTATTCTGACAGTAATTGCTTAGAAAGTATTTATTGTTTGTTTGCTAGATTAATGTAGCAGATTATACCATATTGGGTGTAATCTAGTGTAGAAAATTCTTCATGGTTCCTAGTCAAAGAATAACTCAGATGAATGGATTAATGAACATTAGTGAACAGAATACAAAGGATGTATTCATATGAGAAGAGAATGACTTACACTTTAAATTTTTATGTCTAATATGACACTGATTTTCTTTTGTTTTTTGGGTGTTTTTTTTTTAGATGTATTGATTGAGATCTTGGAATGACTTTAAAAAAGGTAAAGATTAGCTTGGCAGATTGTTGTTGGTGTGTTTTTTTAATCTCACTAGCTAATAATCTGAATCTCAGGACTTTATAAAACATGTATATTTTTGAACAGGGCTTACGTAACTCATAATACTATTGCTCTCCTAATACTACAATATGTAATGTGTCCTTCCAAATTTAGCTTTGTATAGAAAATACTGGGTCCACCAATATTGTGTGACAAGGGATGTAAAGGAATATTAACAAGAGAGATAAGATAACTCTTTGACTTTTGTTCTTGGATTTCATTCCCTTATTTATTTATTTATTTATTTATTTATTTATTTATTTATTTAGTCTCATTATCTTATGACCTTCAATCTACATCATTAAACTCTAAAAAGTGAAAAATGCTGTGTGTGTGTGTGTGTGTGTGTGTGTTAGGGTTTTTCTACCACATCAAACAATAATAGATAAGCAAGTTACATGGCAACTAGAGAGAGAGGTCAGTCGTTCAAAGACAATGTGGCTATTGGGAGTATAATTATCACTGACTTGTTCAGGTTAATAGATAAGGAAAACAAGGTGATTGAGGAACTATAGTGTTGCTCTATACTGTTATAGATACAGCTTTATAATAGAACACTGAGAACATTGATAGGGGCCAGAATACCACTTCTGACTGATGCCTTCGTAAAATGAATAGTTTGAGCTTACAGCATTCATGGAACATCTAAGTGGGGATGATCTTTAGGTAATTGAATATATGTCTTTGGATCTTGACAAAAGTGGTAAAAATACTATAGCTACAGTATTTTCTAATGGATACACAATATAAAAAAATGTAAATTGTAACATTGATAACATAAAAGTGGGATAGGGCAAGTAAATATGTAGAGCATTTCTATGCAATTAAGTCATTATCAGCTTAACATACAACCTACACAATAGGAGCAATATTTATATACTGTATATCTTATAATATCTTATATAATACTCAAAATATATAAACAACTCAATAGCCAGAAGCAAATAGTCCAATTAAAAAATGGGATGAAGGACCTGGATAGGCATTTTTCCAGATAAGACATACAAATTATCTATAGGTATATGAAAAGTAGCTCAATATCACTAATGATCAGGGAAGTGAAAATCAAAACCACAATGGGATATCACTTTATATTTGTTAGGATAGCTAATATCAAAAAGACAAGTGGTAATAAATGTTGTTGGATTTGGAGAAAAGGGGACCCTCTTACACTGTTGGTGAACATGTAAATTGGTACAGCTATTATGGAAAACAGTGTGGGATTTCCTCAAAATATTAAAAATAGAACTACCTTATGACTCATAAATCACTCTTTTAGGTATATACATCTGAAGGAAATGAAATCAGTATCTTGAAGAGATATCTGCACTCACAATAGCCAAGATATGGAAACAACTTCAGTATCCTTCAAAAGATGAATGAATAAAGAAAATGTGGAACATATATCTATATATATGTAAAATATTATTCAACCATGTAAAGCAAGGAAATCCTGCCATTTGCAACAACATGGATGAAGTTGAAGGGCATTATACTAAGTGAAATAAGCTTGTTAGAGAAAAAGAAGTACTGAATGGTATCACCTATGTGTAAAGTCTTTTTTAAAAGCTGATTTCATAGAAACTGCAAGTAGAATAAGCTCTGAGGATCTAATATACAACATGGTAACTATAGTTAATAATGTGATATCGCATAGTTGTTATTTGCTGAGAGTAAATCTTAAGTATTCTCACCACATACACACAAAGAGTTAACTATGTGTGGTAATGGATATGTTAACATCTTGATGTTGGTAATCTTCACACAATGTATATTACATCTACAATGTATATTGTCACCTTGTACACTTTATATATGTACAATTATATTTGTCAACTATTCCTCAATAAAATTGGGAAAAAGCCAGTTTATTTCTAACTCATGAAAAGTCCATGCAGTAATTCAGGGATCCAGCCTCCTTCCTGCTTGTGGCTCTGTCAACTAAAACATGTGGCTTCAGAGATCATTCTGATCATCTTCATTAAGCCAGCCAGAAAGTCAAGGTCATGCAGCATAGATGAAGGTTTTTATGGTACTGTTTAGGCATTAATATACATTATTTTTTCTCACATTTTCTTGGCTAATACTTTGTCATATGGTTGATCTCACTACTAACTACAATGGAGTTGGGGAATTTTTTTCTAGTTAGTCTTCCTCATTCACTGATGTAAGCTCTTTCATTTCATCATTTCATTTCATGGGCTTTAAAACTGTAGGGTTTTAGTTCACATTGGAGGCAAATAATGTATGAAGAAATCTTAAGGTTTTTGAGCAGAAATTTAAGATAGTTTTAAGATGGCTTTATGCATTTTATACTTTTTTAAAATAAAAGAATTTTATGCCTACTTCTGAATAAAATTAAACCATCTGCCTTTAAAAAGTATATATTAAAATACTTATTTTTTACATAAATACAGTAAAATACACCTTTTGGAAGCACTTTAATCTTATTTATTTGTTTTGGGTGTTGAAAGACTGAGAAATTAGCATTTATTAAATGTTGAAGTGCTATAAATGATAAAACCAAGTACACATAAAGATGTGTTCTCATGTGTCACATCCTGCACGACTGGGCAGTGGGAGTGGAGAAGGGACCATGAAAGGTTAAGAAAGAGAGAGACACAAATAAGAGAAAAATGCAGTTTGGGGCCAGGGGTCTTTCAGCCTCGTGGACTGAGAGCCCCAAATCGGGCCTGACTGCTCCTTTTATTATCTTACACATAAGCAAAGATCAACGGTCTGTGAGTCTCACACCTGAAAAAAAAGCTCAGGGCCAAATCACCCACACCTGCAAGCTGCCATTACTGGAAGTACCGTGAGGTTATTGTCAATGCACCTCTTAAAAGACAGAAACTTCCTCTGCAGAGGCTTACTGATAATGATGCATGGAGGACAGCTATCACATCAATAGGTCATTTCACAGGCAGGTTGCGAAAACCTGAAGCAACAGGTCTATGCCATATTTCTGTCATCTCGTGATTCCTCCTATGGCACCCACTGGCACCGACGCAACTGTGTCTGGCTTAGGTTGTTCCCCCTTGAGGAATTTTACTGGTCATTGACAACCCAGATATCTTTTGGGGCCAAATAGGGATATATACAGTAAACATAATATTGAAGTTATGATCTGTATTTATGGAAAGGTTCATGAGGGCAGACAGGCAGGCTATCATGTGATACTCATGCACATCTTTTAATAAATAATAAGTCAAATCCAGTTTACCTATGACAGAATTGAGAAAAAGCATGCTTTGCATAAAGACAAATGTAAATGATACATTTACATTGATATTTAATATTTCTAATACAGAGATCATTTTAATTTAATAGAAGTCTATTTCCCCAAAACAACTCCTAAAATACTAATTAACAAATAAGGTAATAGGAACCTAAGTAGCTAATCAAAAACTTGCATTTTCTTCATATGTTAAAGCAGAAAAAAAATCAAAACATTTTTCCTATTTTATCTCTACTCTATTATCTTGCTGCCTGTTCCTCTGTCACCCTTACACATACATATAAGACAGGTAAACAACCTGAGTAGGAGAAGAAATTCTCACACATATACAATCTTTTGGTTTTCATTCACAAAGAAACAAAATAAAAATATTTGAACCCCAAACAAAACAGCAAAAGGACAGTAAATGTCCCCCTCATTCTATAACACAAGTATGCTAATTATTTTCCCTTGAAAATCTATTTGAATTTTTCTAATACACTAGGTATGCAAAATTACTAGCCATAACTGTGATTCACCCTGAATTCCTAAAGTTAAATAAAAAATATCTTTTTAATAAGTTAACATTTTAGAAATTGTTTTTTGTATATTTTAGAAACTAGATATCATGCTTAAACTTTGAATATTCTAACTTTCTAATATAAAATTATATTTAATATAAAATTTGATATCCTAATTATACATATTACACAAATAAAAAGGTGGAGGGACTAAATTATAGTGGAGGGAGGAAAATGACTGAAGAAAGTCAGGTCTGTGCATTTTATCGTAAAGATTTTTAGTATTAATAACTTTATTAAGTAAGGAAAAACTTAAAATGTTGTTTAGACAGCTAAAGAATTCACCTACATTTAGACATCCAGGAATATTTACATAATGCTGAACAGGTTTTAATCACTGAACACTATCTTGTATTTCATCATTTTTATAGTTTTCATTCCAAATTTGCCCTTGAAAACTTATCTTTTGCATGCCTCACTCTGACCACAATGTGGTGTGAAATTACATCATGTGCATATTTATGTTCCTTGAATTTCATAATGAACAATATGTTCTTGGAGGGAGAGAAAGAGGAGGGAAAGGGAGGGAGAATAACAAATGAAATAAATTACAAGTGCTGTTTTATTCAGGGCACTTATGCCCCAAGGTGACCCTAAGAAGGAAAGCAGGGTTTTTGCTGTTGGGAGCAGATGCTGGTGTGGGTAGAGGTCTCCTTGGAATGTAAGCATCTTGTAGCCTGAGTGTAATTTTAGTATTTGAAGATTCATGATTGAGATACTAATGACTAAGTGCCAGTCAAAGCTTCCATCTGTTGCCAGCTGACAAAACATCTGTCTGATCCATTGTTGGAGGAAAAGCAAGCTTCGGTAGAATTATTGAGATATAATGATCTCTATATTGCAGAATTTTGTGGGGTGATCAAAGGGATTACTCATAGTAACTTGATTATATTGAACTTAGAAATTAAGAAATGATATTAAACGTTTACCCCCATATAAAATGGGATTCCGCTGGATAGGATGTTTATAGTGCTGTATCATTTTCTCCTGTTCCATTTATATGTTTACATCGTTCCTCATTTTAAGTGGGTTTATTTGTATTTTTCTCTTTATTCTTCCAAAGAA
Organism: Aselliscus stoliczkanus; assembly: GCA_033961575.1. Lineage (NCBI taxonomy): Eukaryota > Metazoa > Chordata > Mammalia > Chiroptera > Hipposideridae > Aselliscus > Aselliscus stoliczkanus. The sequence continues at coordinate 71,429,411 of CM066732.1, read as the reverse complement.
AATTTGTTATTCTTTCAGCATCATTTATGTGTCATGTTCCTATTGTCTTTACTTGATTTTCTTAGGATTTCTAGAACCCAGTCTTCAAAAGAGCCACACAGTAATGAGATATACAATTTATAACACCAAAATATATTTTCTTACTTAGAAAAACATCAAAAAATTAAAAGCTCTAGGTATTATGTAGAAGAGTCAATAAACACACATTAAAATTTATGAAATATTTTATATTTCCAAAGATATATAGAATAAGAGAATAATACCATGAACCATCTCATGTAGAAAATGTTAAAGCATAGGAATAATTCATAAAGATTTGAGCTTCAAGAACATACCTCTTGGGTTAGAACAGCAAGAAAAGGAAACCTGGGACGCTCAGTAGGAAGCTTTATGATAATGACAACAGTGGTCACCCAAGTAAATAGTGTGGCTCTTGCCTGGGTGCTAGATCCATGTTGTGTGAGATGGTTATTAGAATTTCCTGTATGTTTCATATATCATTAAAGTATCTTCATTTTAAAATAAGATTGGTATATTGGGCTGGCTGAGTGGCGCGTTTGTTAAGAGCTGGCTTGGGATGCCAGCGGCCTCGGTTCAAATCCCACATATGAAGGCCAGTGACACTGCCCTCTACAGCTAAGATGGTGAACAACAGCTCCACCCTGAAGCTGGCCTGCTGTGTGTCCCCGGGTCGGCATAGCTGCAGCCCCTGCTGCAGTGGGCTACCATAGGCTACAGTGAGTGTCCAGCAGCCAGCGTGAGTGGCTGGCAGCCAGTGTGAGCTGCCAAGAGCCGCTGTGAGCGGCCACCCAGAGGCCAGTGACCGATCTGCCTCACCCAAGAAGAGCGCAATGATAATATCAACATGGGCCAGTGAAGCAACGCCCTGCATAACTAGACTGAAGAACAAAAGGACAGCAATTTGTTTGCTCATCTTCCCCAGTTCCCCAATGCTGTTCCCCTCCCCGAATTCCCCAATTTAAAAAACAAAATAAAATAAGATTGGTATATTAATGTAGTATTATTTCAATGATTGATAAATAGATATACATATTTGGTTTCATCCTAAAATGTATTTATTCATGGTGGTATATTTTCATTTTGGAGATTGTTAGGCCAGATATCAATACCTGGAATAAAATGGGTGTCTAAAAGGGACTCTATGAAGACTTATGGAAATAAAGCCTTTGTTTCCTTGTGAGCATTCTTTACTGCTTTTAATATGACTGTACCTTTTTCCTATGGACTAAGACTATAGTGCAATGTCAGAAGTGATTTTGCAGCAACTTACTGTAATATGAAACGCTTTATCACTAATTCAGTTTCTAGTCCATCTTTCCTTCCTGGAGAATTGAGAGTGGGGCTGAAAATGCCAAACTTCTGATCATGGTTTGGTCTTTCTTATGACCAGACCCCATCAAAGAGTCCATCGAGAGTCACCTCATTAGAACAAAAGACATCCTTATTCGCCAGGGGTAGAGACCAATATATTATTTATATATTATGTAGATAGATAGATTATAGATAGATAGATAGATAGATAGATAGATAGATAGATAGATAGATAGATAGATGATAGACAGACAGATAGATAGATAGATATTCTATTGTTTCACCATCATGGACTATAACCCCATTTCCTCTATTGACTTTAAGTTTGCAGTCTTATCAGCATTATATGCCTGTAGGAATTACATTGGATGGACCTATAAGTGCCTATATTGGAAAGAAGTAGGTGATGGTTTGCAAATGTGGGATTAAGATGACAGCAATGCTTCTAAACTCCTGAACTTAGGTGAATAAGATGTTAGCCTTATCGATCTGAGTATTTGAAATAATGGATGGGGGTCAAGAAAGGGACCTTTGTTAGTTGCAGTAGATCATATTGTAAGGTTGGTCAAATATGTTTTCTTGATTATGATTTCTGAGAAATTATTTGCAAGTTTTTTAAAAATTAGGTGAGTCAGCATCGCAGTGAAACAGGTTTGTTTTTTCTCTTTAACAATAAACCAATACATTATATGTAAGGAATCTTCTAAGAGTCATACAGAAAAATAATGAAGGACTAGAAAGAAAGCTCTTGCTTCCTTTCTAAGTCATGTATACATTCCCCAAGTCAAAGCTAACCAAACACAAATTTAAAAATTGAATGTTCCATTTATTATACTGTTTCATTTAAATTTAATTTTGAAAAGTCTACTTTTTTTAATAACCTTTACTTTTCCTTACATAAGGCTATTTAATCTATTTTCTTAGGGATATGTGATTGTGAACAAATTCTAATTTGGTTTCACATATTGAGAATCTGGCCAGTGAACATGTCCCTTTACAGGATATTGTTTCAATTCTTCTAAATACTAATGAATATTCAGGTTTTCTGCTTATTTTTAGGGTTATATTTTGAAGGGACAATATTACTTATAAATACAGGCTGAATTCTTAAAACAGTGTTTCTCAAAATAAGGTTCACAATCACCCAAGCTGCTTGTTGAAGGGCAGGTTTCTAGGTCCAATTGCTGATGAGCAGAATGAGAATTTCTGCATGGAAGCATAAGGCTGTGTTGTAACACGCATCATCTAATGGTTCTTATGCACATTAAAGTGGGAAAACCAATCTTTTAAGGTGTACAAAGTCTTCTGAAAGCAGTGTTATGAAAAAAAAAATCTATGTTACTTCCATACATAGTTTTCTGGAAAACATAGTTCACCTATACCCATAGATGTTTTCATGCATATATTTATATCTGGGAAGTTCTGTTATTTTATTTCAGGATTTTAAAGATGTCAGTGTTTTCTTTTAATGTGTTATTTATTAATTTTGTGAAACTATTAGGGATATTTATTGAATACATGATTAGTTGTCAAATGTCAAATTAGTTTACATTTCTTTAATATGTAAAAAATCTTAAAGAAAATTCTCTCAGGTATAAAGTATGGATATACATGTGCGGTGATTTAGTAAGAAAGGAATTAAGTATTACGACAAGTAATACACTTCATACTTTATGCCCACTAAGTATATCATCATAAAACCTTTTCAGCTTCAGTGTGACCTATGAAATTCTGATGTAACCCCTGAAGTGTCACAATAGAATTTTATTACACCATTGAGCTATATTATCACAGAATCAAAGTTTTCTGTAAAAGTGAAAGACTTGTAATGAAATGCAATCAAACGAGGCATGCAGAACATGGTTATTTCCTCTGTGTCAGATAATTGTGTGTCTAAAATATAGAAAGGAGTGAATAGATCATTATTGGCACTGCACAAATTTCATTTTTGGCTTGTTTTTTTTTTAAGATTTTTATTGGGGAATTGGGGAAGGGGAACAGATGAGTTGCTGTCCTTTTGTTCTTCAGTCTAGTTGTGGAGGACGTCGCTTCACTGGCCCATGTTGGCGTTATCATTGCGCTCTTCCCCAGGTGAGGCAGTTGCTCTCTGGCCACTGGACGGCTGCTCACGGCAGCTCACGAAAGCTCACGCCAGCTGCCGGCCAGCCTCACTGCAGCCTACCCCATCGCCAGCGACTCACAGCAGCCCAGCTCCAGGTCAAGCTGTTGTTCACCATCTTAGCTGTAGAGGGCGCAGTGTCACTGGCCCTAATGTGAGATCCGAACTGGGGCCCTGCTGCTCAGAGCTGGCGTCCCAAGCCAACTCCCAACCAATGTGGCACTCAGTCGGCCCGATTTTTGGCATTTTTAATAATGTTCTAGTGCAGGAGAATACTTTTTTCTTTAGTTCTATGTCTCCAAATCCAATTATTTAACACTCATCTCAAAACATTATTGTTTTTATTTAGGATATGTTTGGTTTTTTTTCCAGTTGTTTTAAAAATAATTTTAAAAGTATCCCTTTGGTAGTAGGTTGTCCTTTAATATTGGAATTAGGCATGTCAAATTTTGCCTACTTATTTAGTAAATAAGGCAACTTTCTTTAGCAAGAGAAGGAAATATGCAAAGAATACATTTTGAAAGCATAAACACATTTTGAATTCTTAGACATTCTAAGATGCTGGAAGAATACATTCACAAAGTTCCTTGGTCTTTTAAAACACTTTCTCTTTCTTAATAGTTTTTAAAATTGTACTATAACATACAGATAGAAAAATATGTACAATCCAATAAGTTATCACTATTCTGATCCCCTCCCCATAAGAAGCTCTCCTGACTTCTAACACCACAGATCAATTTTGTCTCCTGTATATGAGTATGGGTTTATATCAGCCAATAACTCAAACATATATGATTATTTCCATGCTATTTACTTGTATACAGGAAAAAAACAGTGATACACTGGTTTCTTCTAATAAATGCAAAAACAGGATTTATGTTCAACGAAGAAGGGAAACGGAGAAGGAAAAACTGCCATTAAAACAACACACTTTATTATTTCCTTTGGCACAGTGCTCATTATCTGGCAGTGAGTAAAGAGATCGGTCATGGTTTTCTGTCATTGAACATTATAGTGATTACCAAAGAAACCAAGTTCAGTTGTTTAAGGGATCTCCAGAGTATCTTAGTTGTTTAACCATAAATATGTAACAGAACGCCTCTGCAGTCTGACTGCCAGTGTCATTTTTTAGCCTCTCGGTCCCAATTTTGCAAGATCTGTATCATTTCCCACCCACACTCATATACTTCAGTATGCATTTTGGTTGGGTAATATATTTTAGAATTGGAAATGAAGTATCTATCATAGGCAATGTTGGTACTCAACTTTAGTGAACATGCCAAACAGTTTTCCAGAATGCTTGTACTATTTAAATTCCCACTGGTAGTTGATGAGAGTTCTAGTTGTTTCATATCCTCTCTAATAGTTTTTAAAAACCCCTCTGAAAGGTGTGTAACAGTATCTCATTGCAGTTTTCAATTCCGTTTCCTAATGACTAATGGAAAAGATGTTAACAGCCTTTCCTCTAGCCTCCAGGATAACCCAAGGATTTGACTTATTCATTGAGTCCTCCTTGCCACATAAAATCAATGAATTTCTGGGAGTGTATAGTATTGAATATGAATGTTGTGTACCAGTCCAATCACCTGTATCTCATTGTTGAGACTGTTCACTGAATAATCGATTACTGACAAGTGGCATGCAAATGATGAGGCACAGATAAATTGGAAAACGGCTGCTAGTCATACACTTCTGATAAGGCTATGGGGATAACCATGTTTGGCTTTACAGGCAATCTGCTCCCAATTGTTCTTCTCCCTTGACTACATGCAACCCAAATGGGGAGTGGGGCCTCATGATTTGCACCCGGTAGTTATAAGCCTCCTCACTGCTTACTGTGCACTTTGTGTTGCAGTCCTGTATCCTTTCTTGAAGTTTTAGTGCTGAGTGAAGCCTGTCGTCTCATGAATTTGATTGTCCATCCATAACTATATTGCTGTTTGTTGATAAGAATGGGCTTTGTAACTTACGAGAGTTGAGGATCTTGTCATATAATTTGTGGTTACTTGTTTATACCTTTTTAGAAATTTTCTATTTGTTTTTCTTATCAATTTTTCTATTGGGTTGTCTGTGAATTTGCAATAAATGTTTGACATAGCCCTTTGCCAGTTATTTTTATTCCGAAAAAGGAAAACAAAACAAAAAAATCTTGTCTTCATTCTCTTAATGGAGACTTCAGTCACAAGAAGTTCTAAGTTTTAATATATTTTAATTTATTTTTTCATTTGGTTAATGCTTTTTGTATCCTGCTTAAGAAATCTTTTACTACTCCAAGATCATGAAGGTATTCTCTAGTGTTAACTTCAAAAGCCTGTGTTTTAGCTTTTACATTTAGATTCATAGTCCACCTGGAATTGATTTATGTGTGATAGGAAGTAGCAGTAAAGTTTCATTTTTCTTGTGTGGATCTCAAATTGATTAAGAACCACTTATTGAGAAAACTGCTTCTCCTACTTCTGTTTAGTGCTCCTATTGTTATAGGTGAAGAGTCCGTATGGATATGGCTTTGTTTCTGAATACTCTATTCTGTTCCGTTCATTCATTTATATTTTGGGCTATACCACAGTCTTAATTGTTGTACTTTTATACCAAGTTTTAATGTACGATATGGTAGATCCCCTAACCTCATTTTTATTTAAGAGTATTTTTCTCTTTGGGGTGTTTGTGTTTGTATATGAATTTTAGAATCAGTGCAGATCTGCTGGGGATGAATTCTCTCAGTTTTGGTTTATCTGAATATTTCTTTAGGTTGCCTTCATTTTTAAATGGTATTTTTAGTTAACAGAAAATTTTATGTTCAAATTTTCCCACCCCCCCATGCCCACCCATTTGGAATTTTCATTACATTTTATTTTTATATTCCTTGTTACTTTTGAAAAATCTGTTAGTTTTTTCTGTTGCTCCTTGAGAGGTTATGACTTTTTTCCCTGTAGCTAAGATTTTTTTTTCTTTTTCATTGGTTTTTCATTAGCTTTATTCTTAGATGCCTAAGTGTGTTTTTATTTCTACTTATCCAACTTGGAACTTACAAAATTGATTTAATATGGGGCTTGATGTCTTTACTCAGTTTTGGAAAATTCTCAGCATGTACATTTTTTATAGTGTTTTCGCACTGTCTTTTTTTTTTTTTTTGAGGGCAGTGTCACTGGCCCTCACATGCAGGACACGAACCGGGGCCACCGTCCTCCCAAGCCAGCGCTTAACCCCCACGCCACTCAGCCGGCCCATGCACTGTCTTATCATCCAATCCTGCTAGGTCACTCTTTTCTGAGTTTTGCATCTTTTTGAAATTTAGACTATATATTTTATTCTGAACACATTTTCAGTTCATTAACTGTGTCTTCTGTGTGTACCAATTTATTGAGTGTCTTATTGTAGTTATTGTGTTTTCAGTTCTAAAACCTTCCTTTTTTGTTGTTTTCCTTTTATAGGATAAAATGTTTTATCATGTATTTAATTCCTTGCCAAGTGAATCATAGATTTTTCTTAAGTTCGTAATATACAACTGTATTCTTCTACAAGGCAATTGTTATTGTCTGTGCATGTTTGTTTGCTTTTGGTTTTTCAGTACAGCCTTTACTTCTATGTATCACTCCTTAATTTCCAGAATTATTTTAAAGCTGTAGTAATCAAAAGAGTATAATATTGACATAAAAATTGGTTAATTGATAAACGGGACGGAATAGAATCCAGATATAAACTCTCACTTATACAGCAAATCTGTATTTAACAAAGATTCTTTAGTAGTTTTTATGTCTGCTGTAACAAGTTATCACAAACTTGGTGGCTTAAAAAAATACAATATGTCCAAATTGGGTTTCCCTGGGCCTAACTCAAGGTGTGATCAGGACTGTACTCCCTCCAGGGTGTTAGGAGAAAATTTGTTTCCTTTTCTTTTTTTGTTTCCAGTGGCTGCCTATATTCCTTGATGTGTGGCCCTTTCTTCCATCTTCAAAGCCAGTGGTAGAGCTTTTTCTTTCTCTGCCTCTATTTCCTCTCCTCCCATCACATGGCCACCTTCTTTTCTGTAGTAAAATCTCCCTCTCCCTTCCTCTTATAAGAACAATTGTGATTACTTTAAGTGTTCATCAGGATAATTCAAGATTATCTTACCATCTCAAGATTCTTCAATCAATCTGTAAAACCCCTTTGCCATACAAAGTAACATTCACAGGGTCCAGGAATTAAGGTCGGATATCTTTGGGGGCTACTAGTCATCCTACCTAGGTGCCAAGCAATTCAACTAGTATTTTCACCATAAAGTCCTGAAACTATTGGAGAGCCCTCAACTAGCTAGCTAGTTAGCCGTCCAGTCAGTAGAAGGAAGGAAGGAAGGAAGGAAGGAAGGAAGGAAGGAAGGAAGGAAGGAAGGAAGGAAGGAAGGAAGAAAGGAAGATCTCTTTACCTAATACCATAAAAAATTTTAATTCAGCATGGGTTATTAAATGTGCGAGTTAAAATTATGAACTTCAAAAAAAAATTATAGGAGTATATCTTTGTAATCTTAGATTTTTCAAAGATTTTTCAAATATGACAAAAGTGAGGTATAAAAGAAAAATCAATAAATTGGATTTCATGAAAACGTAAAACTTTTGCTCCTAAAAGACAGCATTTTGAAAATGGAAAGGCCCTCTACTGACTGGGCACAAATATTTGCAATACATGTATCTGACAAAAGACTTATGTCAAAGATATACAAAGAACTCTTGTGACTCAGTTGAAGAGAAACAAACCAATAAAAAATTGGCAGCGATTTCAACATTCACTTAACAAAAGAAGATATATTGATGACAAATAAACTCATAAGAAGCTGCTCAAAATCATTTAGCCATCGCTATAGATAAGATTTATTCAGATACCCAATCATAGAATTATCTTTGTATTCTTTTGCACCCATAACAAACCTCTACTTTCTTGATCCCAAATCCAAACCCTATAATAAGTACTTTCTAACACCATCCCACTGAAATGGAACACAGTTCACCCTGGTGTATATTCTTCCTCATAGCAATGAGATGTAGACCCATTTGTTGGATGGAAGGAAGCCATTAATAATAGTGATAGTTTTCAAGACTGTTTCTGGAGAAAACAAAAGAAGTGGGGTGTGTTGGAGGGTGTGTGTGTGTGTGTGTGTGTGTGTGTGTGTGTGTAGAGAGAGAGAGAGGGGGAGAGAGAGAGAGAGAGAGAGAGAGAGAGAGAGAATGAGAGACCTTCCAAAACTCCCATCATCACATCACATTTAACTGTCTACCAACATCGACACTAACACCTTCCAACATATTATCTATGTTTCTTCAGTCTTAATGCTAATCTACACTAATACCCCCTTTTCTGCACTTGAAGACATTCAAATCAGCTTCCTGAAGGGCATTCTTGCAATAATTCTCCCCACAGGAGACAGCATAGAATAGCTGGCATCAGCATGGGCCCTACAGCTAGACCGCCTGGATTGAAATCCCAGCTCTGCCACAATTTGTGTGACCTTGAGTAACTGTGTCTCTGTGTCTCAGTTTTCACATCTTTTAGTAATAATAATAATAATAATAATAATAAATCACAGAATCGTGAAGAATAAATGTTATTTTTATAAGTTGTTTATAAGAGGACATTGCTGATTGTTAACATAATAATCACTTTAATTAATACATATTTTCTGCATCATTAAATTTCATTTTCTACTAGATCATTTCCATTACTGTACAAACATGTGTCTTTATTTTCTCTCTCATTTGAAAAATAAAATTACTTTTAACTCACTTTCTTTTCTAGCTATAGCCCTCTTTTGAAAAATCTCCTTTACAGCCAAATTCCTGGAGGTTTGATCCTACTTCTTGTCTCCATTTCCTCTTCTACCATTCTCAGGGTTTTGTCCCCACATTTCCTCTGGATTTTCTCTTCTCAAAGTTACATTTCACATGCCCCCCACCCCCATGTTGCTAAATACAATTTTCATTTTACTTGAATTGTTAGTATTTCTTATAGGTATACAGTTAATTTTTCACCTCTCTTAGATTATATTTACTTGGCCTCTAATAATCCACCACATTGGTCATTTCTTTTTGTTCATTTTTCTAGTTATTTCCTTTCTCCCTAGCTTTTTAATGTTGGTGTGTGCCAGGGCTCCAATACTGTTTTTGTTTGTTTGTTTGTTTTTTCCTTTTCTGTTAGTGTCCTCATTCTCTTGGTGAGTGCACCACTTCCCCTGACTTTTAATGTCATCGCATGCCAGCAACTCTTAAATGTATATCTGTTGCCTAACTTATCTCTCAAAGTCTAGGGTAATATATACACATCCATATGTATACTGATGCCCTCTTAACATCTCCAGTTAAAAACTTCTATCCATCAAGAACCTGACCTTTCCTTACCAGATATTCTTTGCCAATAGTCTTCCATATTTTAGTTGTTCTCTATCTTTCTAGTTGCTTGGGATAAAAACTTGGTGTTATTGTTCACTCCTTTCTTCCTCTCATATGCCACATGAAACCCTGATGCTTCTGCTTTCAAACACATCCAGAGCTTGACTGCTTCTCATCCCATCCAACATTGCTGAGTTGGTGCAACCCATCATCATCTCTTGGCCTGCATTTCTATGACAGTCCTCTAACTAATACTTCTGCTTCCACCCTTGGCCATTGCAATTGATTCTCAGCAACATGTAATTTAGATCACCTCTCAAACCATCATTATTTTATTCTAAGTCTTTAAATTATATATGAATTCTTATCTCTTCTCCCTGCTTCCCCCTCACTAGCCAAATCATGTTTCCTCCCTTGTTGGTGTTCGGCTTGTCTTCTTCCCTTTGCCTACACTCTAATCACATTGGTCTCCCTGCCATATCTTGAGCATTATAGGAAAGCACTCATTGTATGACTTTGGTACTGTAGTCTGTCTCTCTGCAGTGCTCTGCCCCAGACAGCCACAGGGCTAACTCCCTTATGGTTTTCAAGTGGTTGCTCAGATTCACCTCCATAATGAGGCTACTTTCCCTCCTATCCAGTTTAATTCTGCCACTGTATTTTTTATTCATATACTATATATATATTATTGATTCTGTTTACTATGCTATTGTCTGTCATATTTTTTATAGAGTTAAACACTGTAATATGCAATGAGTTGACTTATTTATCATTTTTTCCCATTTAATTTTCTATCTCCCCTGCTGGACTATATGTGCCACAGGGTAGGAATATTTACATTTTTTCTACTGATCCATCCTAAGAACTTCATTAGACACATGTATTAAATATTTGCTATATGAATGAATGAATAAAAATAAAGGAATCAGGAAATCTGAAAGCCCCCACCCCATCACCACAAAGATATTCTAGTATCTTTGTCTAGGCAGTCTAGTGGAATAAGTAAAGGCTTATAAAATTTGAATAAACAAGAATAAGGAATGTAACAACCATATCATCGTTCACTGGCAAATGTAGATGATTTGAGTTTTGAGTTTATATATGAAGGTTTAGATTATCTCCTATGAGTTAGTATGAAAAGAACTATTATTTTGAAGCTTGTTTATTGTATGGAAGAGTTTACTACATTTTCAAACATTAATCATCCCGGTTTAAAGTTTACATGTTTTCAAATTTATTTACAGTCTAAGTATAGGGTATTAAGAAACCAGTGTGTTATATACACACCTGCTTTGTGTTTGTGCAAGACTGTTATCTTACAGCTCAACTGGGTAGGTAGCTCCATGCTTAGCTCCAGGAAGTCTTGAATGACTGATACTGGTCCTTGGCCAGAATAAGGGTGAGATGGGGTAGCTAGTGATTTACAACCTGACATTTGGTGCATTGAGTCTCTGAGTGTTGTGTTCCAGAAGTGTGCTGGAAAGTGCAGTTCCTAACCTTCATGGATATAGAATTGGCTGCCTTCACAAAGAACCAAAAGGATCTTGGTGTCCTTGACCTCATGATGAAGAAATTGGATCTTAACTGTGATGGGCAGCGAGATTTGCAAGAATTTCTTAATTTTCTTGGTGGCATGGCAGTAGCTTATCCATTCCTTGAAGTATATCTGAGGAGCCCATGAAGCTGGCTTCCAGACCCATTCCTTTTCCTTGCAGCCTCGCTATCATTGTCTCCTCATGGACCACACATACCCTGAGCCCCATGCACCCACCACTCCATGCAGGTCACTCCCACTGGTAGTAATAAAACATAATTTTTTAAAACACACACAAACACAAAAAAATACGATATTTGGATTTCGAGACTCTTTTGGTGATGTAACCACACATGAACTTCATTTCTTTAGCATGCATTTTGTTTTAATCCAAGCTTCCTTCCTGTTCGTATACTGTATGTCCCCTCCTTTTAATCATTAAGCCTTTTGGACATTAGTTTCTGGTCAGTGTCAAACTCACTTAAGAATAAAGCTTCAGGTCTATCAACCATGACCAGGATACAATAACTATACCTTGAACTAGAATAAGATTTTAATAAAACCAAGATAACACCTTGGCCTCAGTTTTGTTTCAGTTCTAGACTTGTGAGAACAAAACAGTCCCGCATCCTTTAGAAACTAGACTGAACACTGCCATGACTGACACCAGGACCTGAAGCCAGGATCAACTGCTCCCTGCCTTAGCCTGACCAATCAGGAGAGTCCACAGCCCCAACTCCCACAGCAACCATACTTAATGATTTTCTCCCTATATAGCCTAGCCACTAGAGGACTTTGGAGAGCCAGGGTTTTGAGAGCACTAGCTCACCTGTGTCTCCAGACTTGGTGCCACCTCCTTAAATAAACCTTGACTTTCTTTGCCGCGCACTCCTGCTCGTTTGTTTGAGTGATCGCAGGCAAGCAGATCTTTGGAGTCTACAGTAACAGAGACACCAAGGCTGGTGTTTACGTTTTTTAGGGATGTATTGATTAGTGGCTTACACTAGGTTTAACAGGTCACATAGTCTGGCAATGCTAGAACACCCTGCTGGAAATGTGCGCAAGCTCTCCTGAAACCAAGATTCCTCACACACATCCTCGTTATTTTGTCCTAAAATGAAGCTCATCTTATGCTAATAAGACTGGACCCTAGGGAACTGTGCCTGGAAGCCTCTCAGGCCCTCCAGTCTTCCCTGTGCTTTCTTTCTGTGGATGTGCCACATCTTTGACCTTTTTAAAGGTATAATGTGTGCATATAAGAAACGTCCAAACTTGTAGAGAATTTTTGTAAGAGCTTATCTGAGCCCAAACTGACAACAATTACAGGAAAGCAAGATCTCAAATGTTCTGGAGAAGGACAGTTTTGCAGTTTCTTTAATGCATTTGAAGTTAAGGAGAAAGATTACATGAAGATGGGAGGAAGCAAGGTGGAATTTGGATTACAGGATAGTTAAAGATTATGAGCTCTTTTGAGGGTGGTTATGTTTCTTTAAAAGGTGTGTTAGATGCACAAAAACAATAGATAGGGCTTGCTTAAGACAAAGATAAACCTTTTACTAAAGAAGTTATATGACTGGGATGTGATTATGTGCCATGACCTGACCAGTTAGGAATTTATGATTTGATCACCTTGTAAAGTTACTTACTGTAGAACCCCTTTTTTGTCCAAAGTAATCATTTCCATTATACTTGTGTAATTGATACAGTGTTTATATTTTCTTTCAATGAGTAAATTATAATGTTTTCAGTTCCAATTTATAATGAATTCTTTTTTTATATTTAATTAGAATAAATAGGTAATATTTTCACAGATTACCTGTTGTAATAAACTTCTAGATTCTCATACATTTTCATGTTTTTTCTCATTCTTTTGAAACATCAGTAAAATAATCAAAGACTTTCAGAAGGATAGTCTCCAAATCAAATTTTCATTATTATGAGATGATTTGGCTACAGTTTTATCACTTCTTAACTTCTGCATGTCATATAAACTTTTAAGGCTACACTGTATGATTTTTGAATGTGAGTCTCTTATTTTTTTCTTAAATAATAACATGGAATTAAAGGATACTGTAACCTCTGTATCTCTAATTGTCAAATATATTCTTAAGCTTTGTTTCTTTTTTGATTGAAAATAAATTATTTTTCCAAGTTACCCACAAAGTCTGGAAGGAATACTTCCTAGATATGTACTTTCTTTGTTAATGTATGGCATTTTGGGGAGGGTGTTTTGCACAGCCATAGAATTCTTAAGATGAACTTTAAGGCCAAGTCATGTCAATTGTTGATATCCTGCTCAACAATCCTTGAAGCACTAATAATTCAAAATTGTTACAATATTTCATTACCATGGAAATTGGAAATGATGACTGTGACCTTGATGTGTGAGTTGGTGACCCAAAACATGTAATGGATTCAGAGTCTCAAGGTGGTTGCAATTATGTTTGTATAACCTGTTGGGATCAAAATATTTTGATCCTAAAATGAATCCACTTAAATTTGTTGGTAAGCTCCAGGTTTAAAAAATAATGTTGTTATACTGCTGTTTTTTTCTGTTTGAATACAGATATAAAATTTCTGATAATAGTTTATATTTTTTTGAATTAAAAACTATAATAACATCTTGAAATAATGCTGTTCTTTAAATGAATGTTTGGATGGAAAATTTTAAAATAGAAATAGTAATAGTCAGCCATGCCTAATTGTTATCTGTAATGTGTGCCCTTTTCAAACCATGTACTTTCTTTTTGCTATAATATTTTTCAGCTTTTTGAAATAACGCTTTATTTATCCCCAGATTTTACAAATCCTTTTGTATCAGAAACTGATCATAGCATAACCACAGCTATTTCCTCTTCCCAGCTTTCCTTGCAGTTGTAGGGAGAGATTGTGACCAATTATGGCCAATGGAATATAAGCAGAATTGATGAACACCATTTGCAGTCCAAGATCTCCCAGATATTCTACATTCTTTTTTCACCTCTTATCTCACAATTGAATACAGCATAGATTCAGCATAGGATTCTATAGCCCTAGGATATAGCAGTAACATAAGACTTAAGGAACCTTGATTACTGAATTACTGCAATTAGGAGACCCAGTCAGCTAACTACGTTACATTCATATTTTACTTTGCATGAATGAGTCATATACTTCTGTTGTCTTGATTCACTGAGATTTTAGGTTAGTTTTTTAAAAAGTAGTTAGCATTTCCTGACTATTCCAGCATCTTACTCTACATTAAAAAAAAATATATGTACCAACTCTGAATTGTTACATTTGTGATACGAATTTTGGCATGTCATGACTTCATTGATTAAAATTTTCTAAATTGTGTTTTGTCCTAAAACATTGGTACACTGACAGCAGATGTAAAAAAACAAGACATATTCTGATTTTATTGCTTTATTTTGGGCAGAGTAAGTGAATGAGGGTCAAAATTATGTGTATGTAATTCCTCTTGATTCTAAATTTATGACTACAATTTTAATTCAAAACATTATCTGATTATCAAACAAATAAAATCCCATGAAATGGTGATCTTAAGCTTCTGTATTATCCTTAAATACTGTGAAAATCCAGCCAAAAATCTCTTATTTCAATACATTTTCCTAGGCTAACGTGTTTCTTCTTTTGCATCATACCATGATTTACTTGGCTTTGCAGCACTTCCAAATAGTAAACTTGGTGAACTGTTTTTTTCAGTTGGTACAAATTCATAATGAATAATCCCCCTGATATCAAAAAAGGCTAGCAACATCATTGCAACAAGTTTGCAATAGACCTGGTATATGAAGAAAATCCAGCCTCATAGAGAGGCATAGTTAGAAATAGAAGAAGTATTTTAATAACCAGAGCGGAAAATTCTGTGTAGCAATTCATCTTTTATATTATATTGGTACTCAACATACAGTGAATTCTTAGAGATTAGTTACAAACTGTAATCTGAATCCTTATCAATAAAAATTTCTACTTTATTATGTTAACATCCATTGGTCTCTCTTGTACTTTGAATAGTTATGTAACATCATGTATTGGTCATTGGAAAAATATTGATTCACTGAGTTCACAGATCTTCAAAAATATTAACACACTTCATTATACAATATTTTAGTAATACTAATACTAATAATAATGGGGGAAAAAGTGGATCCTTGATGATGTCATTGAAGTACTCTGAATTAACTAACTATAAAGGCAGCCAACCATCATTTATTGTTACATGAGATACTAAATAGCCTTACTATTTAAATATGTGTAGTTGAGATTTTCTGTTACTTTGAGTAAAAGGCATCCTGATGGATAAATTACATCTTTTTCTATTTAGGAAATGGAAAAATAATCACTACATAAATAATAAGATAAATTCTCCCTTGATCACCCAGTATACGTTGAGTAAACTTAATCTCACAGGAAAATCTCTGTGATTAAAAGTGGGAAAATATGTCAGATTGCCACAGAGACAGGTGTATTTGATATTGGAAGACTACTCAGACTCCTTAAATTACCGATGACTAGAGTTAGGTTTATTTGAAATAATCTAGATAATTGAGTATCTAGGGACAAGCTAAAAGGGTTCAATTTACAAAATTATTCAGTATAAAGGTAGGGAACTGTTAAAAAAATCTAGAAATAGTTACTAGATCAATTCATATTACCCCTGTGTTTAGATGTTTAGTAACCTAGAGTGTTTATTTAACATCTACCTGTATCATAAGAAACTGAGATTATTCTAGGAAATGCATGTTGTAGAAAAAAAATGTCTTGTAAACACATCAGACAACATCTGTTATAAAGTTTCTCTGTAGAACAACATTGATTTTAATTCCAGTACTACTCATTGCACTCACCCTTGCCTGGAGGTAAAGTACCTTAATGAAACTTGTCAAGTGAATTGATGACCAAAATAAGACAAAGAAGAATACCTACACTGTGATAATCCATTGTTTACACAGGGGAAAGTTACTTAAATACCAGCAGTTCTAGTAAGTGTTGCAATTGTTTTAAACCAGCATATTAACCATTTAACATGACAAAAAAAAAAAAATTGCATGTTTTCTCCCCTAAACCATACTTTCATTGTAAAAACATCATGTCTTAAAAACAAACAAACAAACAAACAAACAAAAACATCATGTACATGTTAAAAGAAAATTTAGTAAAAGAAAGAAGGAAAATGTTCATTCATAATCACACTACACAAAACACAATCACTGATAGTTTTCCTATAAGTTTAGCATCCTTTTACATAGTTAAAAAATCACACCATTCTATATATAAATTTTACTTTCTATCTTTCATTTTATAGTAATAATTAAAATCATTGTGAAATGCAGCAGTGAATATTGGGCAGGTTTACTTAGGTACTTCCCTCTTGTCAAATATTGAAATTGTTTCTCAGTATTTACTATGACACTTAATACTAAGATGAAATCCTTTGATATAGATTTTATATTTAATAAACATGTAGGGCTATCACTTTATTATGGTTATCCACAGCATTATTAACAGATCAAATAATAAGAATAATAACATGATTAGTTACATATAACCTAAATGCATTTTCAATGCATTGTACCAATGTACACAGTAAATTTACAGTGTATGCAAGAGTGACCATTTTGTCAATTCCTTCTCATGGTATTATGATTTTAATAGTTGATGATACAAATTTTGCAGTTAATAATATAATATTACCAGCTTCTATGATTTTTATAACCATCTGGGAATGTGTGTCTAATATAGGAAAATCCTTGCACTGTTCAAGTGTCTAACAGATTACCAGTATCATTTATTATTTCTATTTTCATGTTTGTTCAATATCTAAAATTGGGACAAACATGAAAGTGGAAATAATAAAATGACAGGGCCTAGTACGGCCCAGTGAGGTAAGTGATTCGAGTAATATAATGTTAGGGTTGCATCTTTATTTTAATCTAAAATTTTGGTTTTTTATTCGTTATAGACACTTGGATTAATTTTTACATTTTATATTTTTAAATCTTGCATTGAATATTGTTTGTTATTAATGAGTTTTTTGTCACTTTTTAATTTTTTCTGAAACCAGTGCCTCATATTCCTTATACTAGTTAGAATTATTGCCTAAATATTAGCCTGAAAGTATTTTGTATAAATTTTATAAATTTAAATAAGTCAAATATTTTCCTCAAACATCTTAAACTTAACCTTTTTTTCTTTTTTCTTTTTTTTTTTTTGAGGGCAGTGGCCCTGGCCCTCATATGTGGGACCTGAACTGGGGTCGCTGGCGTCCCAAGCCAGCTCTTAATCACCGCGCCACGCGGCCGGCCCTTAAACTTAACTTTTAAACTTACTTTATTCCTAAGAATAATTCTTATTTCATTGTACTCATCAACAAGTTTATACAAAGTAATGTAACCTCAATCAGAAATGCCATGGTCATAGGGGCATAAAGCAGTTTATAACTTATGATATATAAAAGAAAGTTAATAGTAGGCTTTATTAATATAAATATGAAATGACAAAAGCAACCATTCTAGTCTTTAGAAAATAAAATAATACTTAAATTGTAAAATATAAAACTATAAAAACAATTCATGCATGTAAACTATGCAGACCAGAGCTGCAGTGGTGGAAATATCTTATATCTGTGCTATTTAGTATGGCAGCCACTAGCCAATGTGACTATGAACACTTGCAATGAGTACTGAATTTTTATTGATTTAAATTGAAACTTAAATAGCTTCATGTGCCTAGCAGCTTCTCTAATGGATAGTAGATGTGAATCCTGTGTCACATATCTGAAAGGATGAGCTGTAATAAAAGCTGCTTATTTAATTTACATTTTCTCTGAAATGTTACCTGGCTCTATGGATTTTCCCAATACTAGTGTCTGCAGTTCAAAAACAGAACTGTATATTATATATCTTTTAAAAAATAGGAACTTCGAAATTTGATGTGATGTATTTGACAAATTAAGTCCCATCAACCACCTTTTTCACAGATGCTTTATACATTATGAACATGTTATGTATTATTGTCAGCATTGTGTATTTTAGGAGAATACTTACCCTACATAGGTCCTCAGGAGTGATAGAAAAAAAAGATTTTTGTTTGTGTCAACATGAGATTCCTGAAACTTAGGCCAGCTTGAAGGAAAAACATCAGTGAATAATTTGCATAGAACAGAGCCTTTGATGGTGAGCTTGAGAAGTTTGTATTATCAGCCCATCTGATAATATATGTTGATAAAATTTTTATATTTTTCAGTTATTACATTAAATGTTAAGGTCAGTAATCCTTGGTATATTGTTAAATGTTCTATGATTGGACCTACGGATGATTTGTTTTACCAATAGACTTGTTAAAGGAGTTAACACAGTAAACAGCCCTTTCCTGAAAAAAAGATCATCTACCCTTTATCTCGATTCATGATTTTCTGAGAGGAATACAGTTCATTCATAATTCTTAGGGCATCTGAAAATTTAATATATGTGTCATGTTAACATTAAGTTGTTGTGGTAGTTTTCTGTCACATAGCTTCACTTGGCCCTTTTCACTGTATAATTTAAATATTCCAGAAACATTCCTGCACATTTAGCCTCATTTTAACTGTTCACTGATTTCAAAGAAATGATAAAAAGCTATCTCTGCTACTTTTCTAGGTAAATGGTACTATTAGTTCTAAATGTATCACCCTAATACAAAAATATAGGGGGAGGCATTGTCTTGTAATGAAATGATGTAACCTTTGCATTTTGTTTGTTTCTTTTTTCCCATGATTTTTAATACCTTGCTGATGCAATTCATGCTTGCAAAGGTCTGTATTTCTGCCTATCATCCAATTAATGTTTCTAAAGTAATGTTGGAAATATGAAAGATTAAAGCATTATCAAATAAATATTTTGCTTTAATTATACTTTAATATTCAAAAGTTATAAAATAATTTGTGTAAAGAATCACTACATGGTTGCTATATAAATCATACTCTTAGGAAGTTTTTTGTCACTTTTTATGTATTTAATAGTGATAGTTTATAACTTTCAAAATGGAAAAAATTTAGCATACAAACAACTAGGAAAATAATTATTTTAATCAGTGATTATGTATAAAACTGGACATGTAAGTAAAAAAATCTCTCCTGTCTTAAAATTTGGTTAGAATTAGATAGCAATGGTAAAGTTATTACATATAATTTTTACAGGATAATTTTACTAATTGTATGTTTATAGAAGAAAACAATATAAACAAGATTTCCAAGCTATACATTTTTACTAGTCACATAGCTAAAAAAAAGTCATCACAATTGATTTAAATAATTTGACATTTTTGCTTTGCATAAAACAGATTTAAACATTAGGCTATATCTGGGTGATAGGAAACTGCCCATTCTCATATTCTTTGTCCTCTGTTTTATGATTTGAATTTGAGCTAGTTAAATATTTTTTGAGATGAATATTCCATACAATAAAATGATCCTTCTAGGTTGAAAAACTAGATTAGTTACAGCTCAGGGGAGAGTTGGCAAAATAATATTGGGGTCGTTGCCTTGTCCTTTCCTATCTGCTGTTTTTATTCTTATATCAGTGAAAGTGCATTCCACGCCAGAGTTTTATAAAAAATAAAAATCATGCCTCCAGCAAAAGTACACTTTGTGTACTTTAGCACCAAGCAAAATATTCTACCAATAAAATCGGATGTTTGTGTTCAGCTCTTAAAAGGGCTTGATATTCAGAAAGTGCATTAGAAAATGTGTAAGTCAAATCAGGTGAACCCGAAACTTCATCTAAATCAAATCTATTTCCTTTGCACATACTAATGTTTATTGAATTACTATGTTGAACTTACATGAATTTAATCATCAAAGTTGGTAAGCCATTCAGATATTTGTTATATTTTAAATGCCTACATATTTATTACCTTATTAATTGTCTTATGCAGTTAAATTGTTAGTTTAAAGATATAGTTATATAGATTGTTTTACATACCTCAAACCAATAATCACAAAAGTAAAACTGATCCAAATATTTTATGAGTTGACAGAGAAAGGTATAACTATATTTGATATAGTATTAACCCAGCAGAGTTCCTTTCTAAAGGTACTATCTGTAATTTCTAGTTACTGCTTATATGCTATTAGCCAAACACTTTATTTCATTAATATTTTTCTCACAAAACCTTTATCAGGCAGGCATAATTATTTACAATTAATCATTGAAAATTTTAGACCAAAGAGGTTGAGAAATGTGTCAATGGGTTCAAGCTAAATAAAGGAGAATTCACAGTAAAAGAAGTTGCCTATGAACTAGTTTTGTGGTCTTTTTAATATGACTTTAATTTGACTTACACATTTCACAAGCACTTGACAAGAAATGGAATTAAATGTGTAATATTACTTTGAAAATTGAATGCTTGCTACATTTTTCATGGCAAAATAACATGCCATTCATCTGACAAATATAGCAGTGGAGGGTTGCTGACTGAAATGGTCTGCCAGGGCTGCCATGGCGGGGCACTGGCTGACTGGCTGAATTAAACAACCAAAATTGATTTCTTTACAGTCTTGGGGGTTAGAAGTCCAACATCAAGAGGTCAGCATGGTTGGTTTTTCTCTGAAGACGTGTCTCCATGGCTTGCAAATGGCCTGCCATCTTTTCTCTGTGTCTACACCTGGTCTCCCTAAGCATATCTGAATATCTGTATCCTAATCTCTCTTAAAAGCACATCAGTCATCCATTCTAATGACTTCATTTGACTTTATTTACATCTTTAAAGATACTAACTCCAAATATAGTTATGTTCTTAGTACTGGCAGTTAGGACTTCAACGTATGTATATTGTAGGGTTATACAATTCTGATTTTATACTAAGGACTCTGACTTTTGCTTTCTACATTACATTTGCTCTACTGTGTGGATTAAGTATAAAGAAAATACATTATATTGCAATCTGAAAAATATTTTTAAAAGGAATTAAGTAAAGATATATTGAATAGTTAAATAATATGTCACCACATTTGCATTACAATATGTAAACTTTATGTACAAGGGAAACCACTTCAATCCTTCACTCATTGGCAATTTACTCTCTTTTTTTTTTTTTTTAAGACGGCAGTGTCACTGGCCCTCCTATGTGGGATTCGAACCCGGGCCGCTGGCATCCCAAGCCAGATCTTAACCACCATGCCACTCCGCCAGCCCTACTCTCTTTTTAAACACAGTTAAGCATGTTTGGTTACCTGGCTTTCTATCTTACTGCAAATTACAACTAGCAAATATAAAGAGTATGCAGTATTCCAACTAGAGGCTGAAAAACTGATAGCAACTCAAACTTACGGAGCTCTGAATAGGGGAGGGAAATAATTAGCACACACATTCACACAAGCAGTATACACATAGAAGGTCATTTTGGTCATTTAATATAAAATTAAATGTTGAAACACCTCAAAATCTTCTATAAAGTCACTATATTTTTATAGAGGATAATAACATAATAATGGTAAACCTGAATCAATAAGAAAAATGTGGAAAAAATAAATTGTTAAAGAATACAGATAATATTTAATATAAAATAAGACTATTTATTGAGAGATGGCTAAAGTTTAATATGTATATGGGTTCTTTTTTATGCTGGAACATTTTATTTCATGACATCTACTAACTGGATTATAATATATTATTTTTCAAGTTGTTAGATTGACTTGCTAATATTTATGAAGTTTTAATATTTTTATGCATAAGTGAGGTTGACTCTTTCCAGAGCCTCTTTATGTTTCCATAATCTCATACTTATAATATCATAGAATGATTTGGAGAATGTTTCCTCATTTTGTGTGCTATGTAAGTTTGGACTGATTTGTTTCTTGAAAGATTAGTTGAACTTTACTTTAAAATTTCTGAGTCTGGGATTTTCTTTGTGTGAAAAATACTTTATATTAAAGTTTCTCTAAGAGGATAGTTATTCTTCTTGTATCAATTGTTGTAAATTACATTATTTTAGGAATTTTACCATTTCATCTAAACTTTCAAATTTAATGGTACATTTAAAAAAATTATCTGTGTTTATTTATGGAATTTTTAGTACACTTAACATACTAGAAGCTTAGAACACTTTAATGTACAGGATCATCTCCTGATTTCATGCTATTGTTTAATGTTTTACTTCTGTCATGTTTTTAATCCAAATGTACTACTAGCTGTTATGGAATGACACATCCCCCTAAAACCTACTGACTAAAAACATTTATTTAGCTCACAGTTCACGGTTCCAAAATTGATGCTGGATTCAGCTGGTAGTTCTGCTCTCAGCTGGACTGGTATCCCAAATCAGTGGTAGCTCAGCTAGGTGTGTCTACACCTGGGGTTAGCTGGCTACTGGCAGAGATGCATTGGTTCTCTTTTATGTGGTCCCTTGTCTTCCAATCTTGATTTGTTCACGTGGTGTTGGTAGTTCCAAGAGGGGGAACAAAACCACACAATGTCTTTTGTTGTCTAGGCTAGGAACTGGCCCATCACTTGTGCTATATTCCATTGGATAAATCAAACCACAAGGACTGGTTCAATTCGGGGAGTTGGAAAGTCGTCTCTAGATTTTTAATGAGAAAAAACTTGAAATCACATTGCAAAGGCAACAGATACAGAGAGGGATAAAGAAATCTGACCATTTTAGCAATTAATCTAGCATTAACTTTTAATATTGAAAAAATTGTTTATATTTATCTGCAGTACTACCAATTCCTTTTCTTTTCATTCTGTCATCTCAAATCACCTCTAGATAGTTGTTCTTCATTCTCTACTACATCTATTAGAATTTCTTTTAGTGAAATTTTGTTACTTTTGTGAACTTTAAAGTTCTGTTTATATGAAATGTCTTCATTTGGCAGCCATTCTTAAAGGAGAGGTTTCCTGTAAACCCCATTCCATGTTGCCATTTCAGCACTTCCTAGAAAATTTTCAGTGTCATGTGGATTCCATTAATGAGATACCTAATTGTCCGTCTTATGTAAGTCTTTTCTCTGAAGCTGCTTTTAAGCATCTTCATTGCTTTTTGTGTTCTGTAGTTTCAGTGGAATGCACAAATAATGAGTTTTTTATTTGTCTCATTTGTACTTTATATTTCTGTGGATTTATAATTTCATAAATCCTGGACAATTTCTAACCATTGCCTATTCATTTTAATCACCTGTTTTATATACTGAATACACATCTAATTTCGATGCCAATTATATGTGTATTATACTTTCTCATTTCATTTTCTGAATCTCTTTATTTTTTTCTTTAATTAAAAAGTTTTAAAAATTTTCAATACAGTAGAAATTCAATATTATATTATAGTCAGGTATACAGCATAGTGTTTAGACATTTGTATAACTTACAAAGTGATCTCCCTAATAAGTCTAGTATCCAACTGGTACCATACATAATTATTACAATACTACTGACTATATTCCCTATGCTATACTTTATATCCCAATGTCTATTTTGTAACTGCTGGTTGGTACTTCATAATTGCTTTATCTTTTTCACCCAATCCCTCAGTCCCCCTCCATCTGGCAACCATCAGTTTGTTTTTTGTATCTATGAGTATGTTTCTGTTTTGTGTATTTGTTTATTTTGATTTTTAAATTCCACATATAAGTGAAATTACATGGTATTTGTCTTTTTCTGGTGCATTCATGTTGTTGCAAATGTTAAACTTTCTTTTTTATGGTGAGTACTATTCCATTATATCTATATCTATAGATAGATATAGATAGATATAGATAGATAGATAGATATAGATATAGACATAGATATAGATATATAAAATATATATATGATACATGATATATACTATATATATATATATATATATATATATATATATATATATATATTCATCTATGGACACTTCAGTTGCTTCCATATCTTTTTTTTTTTAATTGGGGAATTGGGGGAGGGGAACAGCATTAGGGAACAGACAAGTTGCCGTCTTTTTGTTCTTCAGTCTAGTTGTGGAGGACGTTACTTCACTGGCCCATGTTGGTATCGTCATTACGCTCTTCCCGGATGAGGCAGATCTGTCTCTGGCCTCTGGATAGTCGCTCATCCCAGCTATTGGCAACTCACGTTGGCTGCCAGCAGGGGCTGCAGCCTACACTGTCGCCGGGGCTGGTGCAGCCCAGCTCCAGGTGGAGCTGTTGTTAGCTGTAGAGGGCAGTGTCGCTGGCCCTCATATGTGGATCTGAACCGGGGCCGCTGGCGTCCCAAACCAGCTCTTAACCAATGCACCACTCAGCTGGCCCTTCCATATTTTGACTATTGTAAATAGTGCTGTAATTTACATAGGATCCATATATCTTTTTGAATTAGTGTTTTGGATTTCTTTGCATAAATATACAGAAATGGGATTGCTGAGTCATATGGTAGTTCTATGTTAAAACATCATACTGTTTTCCATTGTGGTTGTAGCAATTTAGCATCCCACCAACAGGGCACAAGGATTTTGTTTTCTCCACATCCTGGCAACACTTGTTTGTTGATTTATTGATGATTCTGATTCTGACTTGTATGAGGTGATATCTTACTGGGGCTTTAATTTGCATTTCTCCGATTAGTGATGTTGAGCATCTTTTCTTATATCTATTGGCCATCTATATACCCTCTTAGGAAGAATGTCTGTGTATATTCAGGTCTTTTGCCTATTTTTTTAATCAAATTGTTTTGTTTTTTTGGTGTTGAGTTGTTTTGAGTTCCTTGTATATTTTGGGTATTAATCCCTTACCAGATGTATCATTACCAAATATCTTCTCTCATTCAGTAGGTTGTCTTTTCATTTTGCTGATGGTTTCCTTTGCTGTGCAATAACTTTTTAGTTTGATGTAGTCCTATTTGTTTATGTTTGCTTGTTTGTTTCCTTTGCACAAGGAGACTTATCCAAAAACCTATTACTAAGAGCAAATCAGAGAGTTTACTGCCTATGTTTTTTTCTAG
The DNA here is from genome assembly GCA_033961575.1 of Aselliscus stoliczkanus. Lineage (NCBI taxonomy): Eukaryota > Metazoa > Chordata > Mammalia > Chiroptera > Hipposideridae > Aselliscus > Aselliscus stoliczkanus. Next base: position 71,404,118 of record CM066732.1, on the reverse strand, counting down.
AGGTTTTACAGATTCAATCTTAACATTTAAGTCTTTAATCCATTTCAAGTTTATTCTTGTATATGGTGTAAGAAAGCGGTCTAGTTTCATTTTTTGCATGTATCTGTGTAATTTTCACAACAGCATTTATTAAAGAGACTCTCTTTACTCCATTGTATATGCTAGCCTTCTTTGTCATAGATTAATTGGCAATATAGGCATGGGTTTATTTCTGGCTTTCTATTCTGTTCCATTGATTTATGTATCTGTTATTATTCTAGTGCCAAGCTGTTTTGATTATTATAGTTTTGTAGTATATTGATATAAATAAGTGACTTTTACTTCCTTGGTTAAATTTATTCCTAGGTATTTTTATTGATACAGTTATAAATGGGATAGTTTTCTTAATTTCTCTTTCTGAGAGTTCATTATTGGTATATATTGGGTTGTCGAATAAGTCATGATGCATTTTTGCAACAGATGGCACTTCTTCATTTATGGAAGTATTAGAGTCATTCACATCTATGTTATTGCTATGTCATTTGCCTGCTGACAGTTCTAGTTTCATTCTTAAAAACAAATTGAGTCATTTGGTTGAGTTTTGGAGATTTTACAACAAGTTGAAGATGGAAGACCAAACTGTGCATTTTTGCCATATTTTACTGTTTTACTTCCATGAAGGGAAGAACATGCATCAAGCTTGTGGAAAGTTGCATAATGTTTATGGTGACAATGGTCTTCAAGAACATCAGGACCAAGAATAGGTCACAAAATTCCGTGCTGGTGATTTTGATATCAGCGATGCTCCTCAGTCAGGGAGGCTCACCGAGGTTGATGACGACAAAATAAAGGCAATGATCGAGTCAAACCCATGTTACACAACACGAAAGATTGCAGAAACATTGAACATCTGTCATTCAAGCTTTCACGACCACCTGAAGAAGCTGGGCTATGTAATCAAGCCTGATATTTGGGTTCCTCATGAACTCAAAGAAGTTCATTTGACAGTGAGTATAAACATCTGTGATATGTTGTGAGGAAAATGATCATGTTTGAAGCGACTGCTAACTTGTGATGAGAAGTGGATTTGTGGTGTGCAAACAGTCTTGGTCCCGATGTGAGATTGGCCTCAAATGACATCGAAAGCACACATTCATCAGAGGAAGGTTATACTCTCAGTGGGGTGGGATTTTAAAGGTGTCGTGATTTTCGAGCTCCTACCAAGGAACCAAGCAATCAATTTGAATGTGTACTCTCAGCAATTGGACAGTTTGAACAAATCCATCATCCGGAAACGTCCAGAGCTCATTAATTGTAAAGGAGTTGTGCTCAATTGCGACAACACAAGACCACACACAAGTTGATCACCCATCAAAAATTATTGGAGCTTGGATGGGATGTGTTGCCACACCCACCATACTTGCCTGACCTTGCCAGTTAGACTTCTACGTGTTTTGTTCTTTTCAAAATTCCTTGCGTGGTATAATGTTCAAATCAGCATCTTGTTCAGTTTTTCACAAACAAAGACAGGTCCCTCTATGAATGAGGAATTATGAAGCTTCCTGGAAGATGACAAAGGTTATTGAACAAAATAAGCAATACATCATTGATTGATATATTGTTCTTTATATAAATAAATGACCCTTGAAAAACATAGACAAAATATGTCATGACTTTTCTGACAACCTAATCATATTGCAACCGATTTCTGATTTTTAATTTTGTATCCTGCTGAATTCATTTATCAGTTCTAATAATTTCTTGGTGGACTCTTTCAGGTTTTCTATGTAGAGTATGATGTCATCATAATAAAGACAGTTGTATTCCTTCCTTTCCAATTTGGATGACTTTTATTTCTTTTTGTTGTCTGATTACTGTGGCTAGGACTTAAAATACTATGTTGAATACAAGTGGTGAACATATGCATCCTTGTTTTGTTCCTAATCTTAAGGAAACACTTTTGCCTTTTCACCACTGAATATGTTAGCTTTGGATTTGTCATATATAGCTCTTATTTTATTGACATATGTTCCCTCTATTCCTACTGTCCTGAAAATTTTTATTATAAATGGGTGCTAGATTTGTCAAACATGTTTTCTGCATCTATTGATACGATCATATGATTTTTCTTTTTATTTTTGTTTATGTGGTGTTTCACATTAATTGATTTGCTAATATCGAACCATCCTTGCATCACAGGAATAAATTTAACCTGATGATGATATATGAACTTTTTAATGTATTGCTGAATTAGTTTGCTGATATTTTCTTGAGGATTTTTGGATCAATGATCAGGGATATTGGCCTGTAATTTTCTTTTTTGTAATGTCTTAATCTAGCTGTTGAATCAGGATAATGTTGGCCTTGTAAAGTGAGCATGGGTACTTTTCCTGCTCTTTAATATTTTGGAATAATTTTAGAAGGATGGTGTTAATACTTCTTTGAATGTTTGGTAAAATTCACTTGTGGAGCCATTTGGTCTAGGACTTTTGTTTGTTGGGATTTTTAGATTACTGATTCAATTTCGTTGTTAGTTATCAGTCAGTTCTGATTTTCTGTTCAGTCTTAGAAGATTGTATGTTTTCAGGACTAACCCAGGTTGTCCAATTTGTTGAAATAGAATTGTTCATGGTATTTTCTTATAGTCCTTTGTATTCTATGGTGTCAGTTGTCACTTCTCTTCTTTCATTCCTGATTTTATTTATTTGGGGTCTTCCCTCTTTTTTTTTATGATGAGTCTGGTAAAAAAATTTATCAGTTTTGTTTATCTTTTCAAAGAACAAGCTCTTGATTTCATTGACATTTTGTATTGCTTTTTAAGAGACTATTTCAGGGCCGGCTGAGTGACGCAGTGGTTAAGCGTTGGCCTGGGAAACCAGCGGCCCCGGTTCAGGTCCCACATATGAGGCCAGTGACACTGCCCTCAAAAAAAAAAAAAAAGAGTCTATTTCAGTTATTTCTGCTTTGATCTTTATTATTTTCTTCCTACTATTCATATTAGGTTTTGTTTGCTGTTCTTTAGGTGTAAGGTTTAATTGTTTATTTGAGATTTTTCTTGTTTCTTGAGGTAGGCCTGTATTGCTATGTATTTCCTTCTTAGAATTGCTTTGGCTGTGTCCAGTAGATTTTTGAATCATGTTTTTATTCATTTGTTTTGAGTTATCTTTTATTTCTGGAATCTATTGTTAACTCATTCATTGTTCAGTAACATGTTATTTAGCCTCCGTATTTGTGTTTTTCAGTTTTCTTCTTGTAATTGATTTTTAGTTTCATAGCATTGTGGTCAGAAAAGATGCTCATAGAGAAGATATGATTTCAGTGTTCTTAAATTTACTGAGAGTTCTTTTGTGGCCTAACATGTGATTTTTCCTTGTAAATATTTCATGTGCATTTGAAAACAATGTTATTCTTCTGCTTTGTGGTGAAATGCTCTAAAAACATCAATTAAATCCACCAAGTCTAATGTGTTATATTAGGTCACTCTTTCCTTGTTCATTTTCATTTTGTGTTATCTATCCTTTGATGTCAAAGATGTGTTAAAGTCCCCTAATATTACAGTATTACTATCAATCTGTACTTTTATTTTGGTCAATTTCTGCTTTATATATTTAGATGCTCCTATATCGAATGAATAAGTATTTACAAGAGTTATGTATTCTGTTGAATTGATCTCTTTATCAATATGTATTGTCCTTCTTTGTCTCTTGTTATAGTCTTTGTTTTAAAGTGTTTTATTTGCTACCCCAGATTTTTCTTTTCATTTCCATTTGCAAGAAATATTTTTTTTCCATCCCTTTACTTGCAGTCTATGTATGTCTTTTGATCTGAAGTGGATCTCTTATAGGCAGCATATGTATGGGTCTTGTTTTCTTTTCCATTCAGCCATCCTGTATGTTTTGAATGAAGCATTTAATCCATTTACACTTAAAATAATATTGATAAGTATGTAGTTATTGTTATTTTAGTATTCATTATTTTGGTTTCTCCTCCTCCTCCTTGTTATTTTTCTTCTTCTTCTCCTTCTTGTTCATATTCTCCTCTTCCTCCTCCTCCTCCCCCTCTTGCTCTTCCTACTCCTCCTCCTCCTCCTCCTTCCCCTCCCCCTCTTCCTCCTCCTTTTCTTTCTCCTCCTTTTTTTTCTTCTTCTTCTCCCTTTAAATTTTCTTCTAATACTTGTTTGGTGGTGATAAAATCCTTTAGATTTTCCCTTTCTGGGAAGCTCTTTATCTGTCCTTTGATTCTAAATGATAGCTTTGCTGGGTAGAGTAATCTTGGTTTTAGGTTCTTACTTTTCATCACTTTGAATGTTTTGTGCCAATCCCTCCTGGCCTGCAAAGTTTCTATTGAGCAATTAGCTGACAGTCTTATGGGAGCTCCCTTGTAGGTAACTAACTGCTTTTCTCTTGCTGCTTTAAAGATTTTCTCATCTTTAACCTTTGGCATTTTAATTGTATGTGTCTTGGTATTGGTCAGTTTGGGTTCATCTTGTGTGGTACTCCACGCTTCCTGGGCTTGTATGTCTGTTTCCATCACCAGATCAGGAAAGTTTCTTATCATTGTTTCTTCAAATAGAGTCTCAATCCCTTACTTTCTCTCTTCTTCTGGTAGTTCTGTGATGCAAATGTTGTTATGCTTGATATTGTCCAAGGGGTTTCTTAAAGAATCCTTGTTTTATTTTTAATTCTTTTTTCTTTTTGTTGTTCCAATTTTGTGTTTTTCATTATCCTGTCTTCCCAAGCATTTATTTAATCCTCTGCTTCATAATGTTATTGATTCCATCTAATACAGTCTTTGTTTTCATTATTGTCTTCTTTATTTGTTACTGGTTATTTCTGATTGCTTCTTTCATCTGTTTGTGTAAGTTCTTACATAGTGCCTCTATTCTCCCCCTAAGTTCAACGAGCATTATTATAACCAGTGTTTTTTGTTTGTTTGTTTGTTTTTCGTTTTTTGGTTTTTTTTTGAGGGCAGTGTCACTGGCCCTCATATGTGGGACCGAACCCGGGCCGCTGGCTTACCAGGCCAGCGCTTAACCACCGTGCCACTCGGCCGGCCCATAACCAGTGTTTTGAACACTTTTTCTGGTAGATTGCTTGACTCCATTTCATTTAGTTCTTTTTCTGGAGTTTTCTCCTGTTCTTTCATTTGTGACATGTTTCTTTTTCCCCTTTTAGCTACCTCTCTCTTTGTTTCTGTGTATTAAGTAGATCTATATGTCTCCCAGTCTTGGCAGGATGGCCTTATGTAGTAGGTGTCCAATCGGGCCAAGTGGTACAGTCTCTCTGGTCGTCTGAACCGGGTGTTCCAGGGGCATCACTTGTGTGAGTTGTATGTGCTTTCCTGTTGTAGTTGAGCCTTGACTGCTGTTGATTCATCAGTGGGTGGGATTAACTCTCAGGCTGACTAGCTGTGAGGATTAGCTGTCACTACAGTGGATGAGCTTTTATGCAGAGACTGATTCCATGACATGAGATTTACTTTAGTGGGGCTCTGTTGCTTGATGAGTCCATCTTTTGGGTGTATCATTTTTGGAGCTAATTGGGTGGTTCTCTGTTTTGATCTGAAGAGGGCCACTGGGTGTGTTGTTTCTGGGTTCACCTGAGAGAGCCTACAGTACAGAACCAGGCCAACAACTACCTGTGACCAGCTTGGGGACACCTGGTAGGAGTTAAAAGTGATCTGTGGTTGGTAGCTCCCTGTTCTGGGGTTGGAGGCACTTGGGAGAGGCTCTGGTGCAAACTGAGGTTGTCTGCCACTCGTGCTGGGCTTAGGGCTGCTTAAGAAGAGGTACAGGGCATGCCAAGAACAGCTGCTGCTTGTTTGGGGTCTATGAGCCTTTGAGAAATTTTAGGAAAGTCTGTAGTGCATGTCAAGGCTAGCCATTTATGAGGAACAAGCGTTGAAAAATTTCATGTAGGTGCCCAAGCTGGGTGGAGCCAGGTCTCAGGAAATCACCATAATTTGATGAGCAGTGTTAAGTTGATAGAGACTCAGATTTGGCACCCACCTTTTCCTGAAGGTTGGGTTGGGGGGAGGGCTTAACAAAGGAGTATTGGCACCCACTAACACTTATGTCCTACAGAGAGCTACCTCTCCAGCCTTGCCCTGAAGTTAGAAAATTCGGTTACTCCCTATATATTCCTGGCTCTTTTTGCCCTGCTATCCTTTCACTGGAGCTTAGGGAGAATGTTTGTAAATTAGTCTGTACTCAGGCTCTTTAAGTAACCACCTGTGTGTACAGCAGCCCTTCAACTCACCTGGATGGAATCCTCACTGATTTTCACAGCCAGATATTGTGGGGACTCCTCTTCCTGGCACTGGTGCTCTGGGCTGGGAGCCTGAAGTGAGGCTGAGGCAGCTTGCTCCCCAAGAGGGACCTTCACAGCTGAGATATTCCTCTTGATTTTTAATTGGCACAGGTGTGTTTGGAATCAACCCATTTTGCATCTCCACCCCTCCTACTAGTCTTGAGGTGGCATCTTCTTTATATCTATAATTGTAGGACTCCTGTACCACTAATTTTCAGGGTGTTCTCAAGGGTGCTGGTTCTATAATTTAGTTGTAATTTTCATGTGGTCATGGGAGGGGGCAAGCATAGAGTTTATGTACTCCACCATCTTGACTAGAAATCCTCTCTCTTAACTTCTTTATAGTTTTCATTTCCTTGCTCAATATACTGCATTCTAGATAAGCCCTTAAAGTTTGCCATCATGTTTATTCTCTTTTTTTTTCTAATTAACTCTAAACTACCCATTCAGTTTTTAATTTCAACAGTTTTATATTTTATTTATGGAAATTCTTTTCCATGTTTTCCTGGCTATTTTTGATAGTCTCTTGCTCTAAAATTAATGTTTAATTTTTTACTTTGTAAATTTATTTTATACTAAATTAAATTATACTCTGTATCTGATCCTTACAATTTCTGTTTGTAAATGTGTAATTTGTTTTTTATATTGAATGTCACTCATGATTTTGCAATTGTGTTTATTAATGTTCTTATTATAAGCATATATTTTTTGATATTTTATCACTGGAAATCTGGAAGAATCTTTGTCTTTCTCCATGGAGAATTTGTATGTTAGATTTTCATCAGAAGCTGGGATCACTAGAGTCCCATGTTATCCTTCCTTAAGATCCTTGGTTTAATATGGGAATCTCAGATCAGCCTTTCAGTCTTAGAGTTCCAAGGCTTAGAACCCTGATTACTGCAGTGCTGGTATTGGCATTTACTCTTAGAGCTAATCCTTAATGATCCCTACCCTATTACTTGCTTACTAGTCACTGCTTCCTCCCTGGTTCCACTGTTGTGTATTTACATGTGTATAAGAGTTGAACTCTAGAGATTTAGATTACTTTCTAGTGAACTCAATGATGCAATAAATTATATTATGTTTTTTGTATTTCATCAAAGATACAGTTGCATTTTATTAAGAGGACTCTTCAAGTATCTGTTCTACCATCCTGTAATGAGAACAAGCATACAAGAAAATTGACATACAGAATTGTTACATGAAAAGCATCATTTTAAACAATAACATATTTTTTGGTAAATATTTTATATGAGATATTTCACTCATAAATATTCCATATGAATAAAGTAGTGTTTAATAATTTGATGTTATTTTCAATGATTATATCTCTTTTCTGAATGGGGTAACATATTTTTTAGATATTTTTGGGGATGTGATTGAATCAGCAATTTATATTATAGTTTTTTTGTTAATATGGGGGAAGCAGTGAAGCATAATAACATGCAAAATTCAGGCAGATGACTTAGAAGCCATGTCCTTTGAGCTAGTTCATTAAATTCTCTAAACTTCAAGAAGTCCTTATTTAATGATGATAATAATTACAACCTTTTAAGCACAGTTTAAAAGCTTAGGGCTGGCTGAGAGGCTCAGTTGGTTAAGAGCTCACTCAAGAGTGTGAGCTGAGCTCTGAGCAACAGCAGTTTGATTCCCAGCCTGAGCTGAGTTGCCACTGAGCTGCCAACAGGTAGCACGATGGCTCAGCTAAAAAAAAAAAAAAAAAAAAAAAAAGTTTAATTGAAATGCTGAAGCAAGAAAGTAAGAAATCAGATGGAAAGCATTAATGAGGAAAAACAAAGATCAAACATAAAAGAGAGCCTATGGGTTTCCTTGTTTTATAAACTATAAATATATTCCATCAGGTAAACTGTAGCAGATTTGTAGGGTGGAAAAATGAGATAGTTCCTAGATGCTGGGAGTTAGGGGAATGTATAGAGATAGTTCCTGGATGCTTGAGGAAGATTTTAACTGGAGTAAGAAGAACTTAGATTTCCACATTGCACATATTACCCTCTGCCTTTTAGTTTGAGAGCATTGCATTGCCTCAGAAGAGAAAGGTGCAGTTTTATTTCATGTGCTCTCCTAAGTCCATTTGCTTTATATAACCTCAGGTTTTATTCTGTTTTTAAAAGATGCACTTAAAATATTTTAGGTAAGTGTCCGATAACTAATGAACAGTCTTCCTTGAATATCATTGGCAAATGCATGCATGCTAGTGGTGGTGCTGGTGGTGATGGGATGGGTAGCACAGAGCCATACAACAAAACAATGTCATTTGAAAAGAAGGAAATTCTCCTATGTAGTTACTTTTGAATTATGTCTTGTACATTATATTTTTTATTTGTGGTGACACTACCCCATATATAATTAATCTTTGATTAATTTGGAGAGATTTGATATCTTTGCAATGTTTACTTAGGTCATCTCTAATGTCTCTCACTGTGGAATAAATTATATATCAGAGTAGAGGTCTTCCTCAGATTTCATGAGATGTATCTCTAGGTGTTTTATTATTTTTTTATGATGTGAATGGTATTGATTTTTAAATTTCATTTTCCAATTGTTTGTTGCCACTTTGTAGAAATACAATTGATTTTTATATTGATCTTGAATCCTAGGACCTTGCTGAATTCACCTATAATATTAGTATGTTTTAAATGTATTTCTTAGGAGTTTCAGTGTAAACAATTTTGTTGTGAAAAAAATGTTCCTTCCTTCCCTCCTCTCCCTCCTTGTTTTGTTCCTTTCTTCCTCTCTGTCTCCCTCCCTCCTTCCTCCCTTTCCTTTCATCCCTCCCTCCCTTCCTCCCTTCCTCCTTTCCCTTCCTTTTCCTTCCTTCCTTCCTTTCATCCCTTCCTTCCTTCCTTCCTTCCTTCCTTCCTTCCATTTTCCTTAAATATAATAGCTTATACCTTTAGCTCAAAATTCAATGTTGAATAAAACAGGTAAAGAGTACATAGCTTTTCCTTCTCCACAATCTTAGTGGTGGTGAAGCATATCTAATATCAATAAATTTGATGTCAGCTGAAATTTTTTCAAAGATTTTTTTTTCAGATTGAGGGAGTTTTCTTCTATTTCTAGATCCTGAGAAGCTTTAAAAACTCACTAGAGTATTAGATTTTGCCTAATGTTTCTTTTTTCCTTTGTTAAGATAACAATATGACTTATCTCCTTTGTTCTTTTAAATGTGATGGATTACATGCATTGATTTCTGAATGTTAATATAAATTTGAATTTCTGGGATGTATTCTACTTAGCTATGATGTATTTCCTAATTACACATATGTTAGATTGCCTGATATTTCCCCACTGGTAACTGGTATTCTGATCAGTGATATTTCCATTTTTTTCCCTCTTGGTAATTACTTTACGTTGATCTCTATTTAACTGTCATTAAATCCACTGATCATTTCTTCTGCAATGAATTTAATTCTAGTGTTTAATTCTAGTATTTGGCCCATTTTATATTTATGGATCCCAGAATTTATATATTCTAATAGTTTTGTCTTTTCTCATCTGATATCTCCTGTTTACTGATACTTTCTGTTCCTATAAATTCAAGTACTTATTTAGTATAATTATCTTAAAGTTATCATGTTTACCAGTTAAAATATCTAGGTTATCTATGCTTTGGGTTCTTTTTAAGTTCTATTTTGATTATGGGTCCAATTTTTTCATTCTTCACATAGCTAATCATTCTTTTATTGCATACCAGACACTTTATGTAGAAGAATCAGGAATATTGGGGTACACTCTTGTTTTGTGTTGTTTTCCCAAAGCATATTAGCTTTGTTGTGTCTGGTGTTTAAAATGAAAAAGTGATCCTTCAAATTTTGCCAGTTGTTGAATAACTAGAGGGATGGAGTTAGAGCTTTAAGATTAAGCTCATTTCTGGTTAGCCCCTCCCAAAACATCCAGTCTTTGGCTGCTGCCAGCTGCCACTGCTACTCTCTTTGTCTTATCAGAATTCAAATGAGGAGTCAGGACAGTGTTAGACAAAGGTATCCCCTTTGTATTTACTTTCTCATGCTACTATTAGAATAGATGTTAGAATTTTTCAGAGTTATTTCTGTTTTTTAGTCTCAACTTCCCTGCCTTTATCTCAGCAAAATTGGGAAGAAGTGAGATCAGAAAAATTGTATACAGTAATACCTAGGTTTGCAAGCACAATTTGTTCTGGAAACAAACTACTTGTATTGCAGGACATCACTCCTTTGCCAAGTTAAAATGTATTAGAGACGTTTGCTCATCTTGTGGAACACTCGCAAACCAAGTTACTTGCAATCCAAGGTTTTGCTGTACCAAGAAAAATTTTGTTTCATTGGGAGTTTCTCAGACTCCAGTGCCTGCTTAAGAGTTGCCAATATCTTGCCAGATCTCTTCCCCCTTGGGCATAGCCTTTAGGTCTTGGGAAGGTCTGTCTAGACCAGGACCTAGTGTTTCACCAGAAGCTGTTGCCTATGAAGGCCTCCATGAAAAGCAGTTTATCAAGGCTTTCTTGCATCCACTACTCAGATCATTCTATAGATGAGTATGCTTCTTATATTTTCTAGATTTTTCTTGGTGTCACCACAGAGGTAAATTTTGTCTTCATCCTTTTACAACCAAAACCAGAAGCAGAACTCTGTAGTATATGCATCTGGGCTATCTTGATGTTGATTTCTCGGAGGAGCCTCTAGAGCCACAATATGAGGGAATAAATACTCTACTAGACCCGTCTCACTCAACAATACCTTGTGGAAGGTACTGCAGAACAATTTTTATAAATACAGTTGATTTTTTTAATAGCCTCATATAACATAGTGTGAATCTATCAATTTATTTAACCATTCTCTTAGTGGAGTGCAATCATTTTGTTTCTATGTGTTTATAACTACAAACAATAATGTGATAGACATTCTTATGTGTACATTTTTATATACTGACGTTTATTTCTATGGTATAGAATCCTATTAATGGGATTGCTAATATGTGTAAAGGAATTGTAATAGATGTTGCTAAATTTATTTTTTAAGCTGTAAGAATTTATATTTTCACTCATAATATAGATTGTCCTACATCCCAGCCAACAATAAGATTTATCATTCTTTTATAATTTCTGTCATTTTGGTGGGTGTAAAGTGACAGCTCATAGCTATTTCATTATGTACTTTCCTGACTACTAGAAAGTTTTAGAATTTTTGCATACATTTGTTATTATTTGATATATTTTCTTCTGTGGATTATCAACTCATAGCATTTTATCCTATTTCCATTGTTGTCACTTTTTAGGAATTCTTTGTATATTATAAGTAAGAACTCCTAATATGTTATCTAAATTGTAAATAAGTCAGTGTACATTTTATATAACTGAATTTGTGGCCTATAAAACACCAAAAGACACTATATATACAAAAGGTAGGACATGTGAGTATGTCTGGGACTGTCTCAATTTATTCCTGTCTTCCCAGTATATTGGCTGATATATTTCTGTCTTCCCAATATATTGGCTGATGAATGTTTCCTTTTATTCTCAAAAGTTTTCTAGTGAGATAAATTATATGGTTACCTCATATATGAGGAATATTTAAAGAAACTAGAAATGTTCAAACTGAGAGAAGAAAAATTTTGCTTACATTATGACGTGTGTGTGTGTGTGTGTGTGTGTGTGTGTGTAATCTTTTCTCATTATAGACCCTCTGAATAGAACTAAACCACTGTGAGAAACACAAGATGATAGATTTAGTTTACTGTAAGGAAATAAGGTATACAAGTTTTACTTTGGGACATATTTGAGCTGTTATAAATCATAAATTTTACTTTGAATAACTATTTAATGGGACTAATATTGTGGGATTAAATCCCCCAGAAATCTAGTATGTCTTCTGAGTCTAAATATTATGATCCCATGTGACCGGAATAATGGAAGTAATTTTGTCGATGGTTAAAAAGTATTTGGATAATCTGTAGACTGAGTAGTGGGGGCTACAGGCTTTTGAATATACAGGGTTCTAACTCTGGCCAGGCCACTTCCTACATGGCCTTGGTAACATTATTAGAGAACTCTGAGCCTTGATATACTACTCTTATAAAAATGACAATAATAATAGTTACTTCATACAGCATTTTTAAGTTTTAAAAAAGACTATGAACATAAAGTATGCACCCTAATGTTTGGTGTGTAGTAACCATTCAGTTCATGGGGGCTACTCATTAATATTCTAAGCCAGGATGAAGAATGTTGCACTGAACAATGGCATTTACAGAGGATCACACTCGACATATTCACCGTTGAATTCTTATAGAATTTTTCTTATTGTAGAATCATAGGCTAAGGTTAGTAAAAGAAGGTCAAAGTACTATATTACTTAAAATTTTTTTAGGTATGGAAGCAAATAGCACAGATAAATTCTCGTATAAAAAGATTTCATGCTTTTATAGATCACACTCAACTATGTTTGAGGCTGTTCTTAGATAACATGAGCCTGGAGATATCTGGTTTTAAAACATCATCTTCTCTCTTTTAGAAACAAACAAAAATGCATAAGAAATAGGAATGCAAACTCTACATTTGATTAAACTAAGTGTATCTGTTACCCTTAACAATCAGATATTAAAAAGATCTGTCACAGATATTGGGAAAATGGAGAAAGTGGCTTTTATGACTACAACTCTTGAATCAAGCTGACTGAACAAAGGGCTTGCCCTGAGGAGCAAAATAACAATGTTTGTTTTGCGAAGTAAGCATGGGGCTTCATTTGGTTTAATTTTTGTTGTTTGATTTTATTTTCCCATGGAGTAACAGGAAAGGCAAAAATAAGTGCATTGGAAATGTGCCATGGAAAAAGATGCTACATTTTATGTGGCACGGTACCTGGAAATCTTTTTTTAATGGAAAGAAATAAAGTTAAAACATCCTGGACATGAAGACTACCTGTATCATAACCCAGGGAGAGTTCTTGCTAGTTTGTAATCTTGCTCAGCATCTATCTGATAAAAATCTAGAAGTATTGATACAGAAAGATTTCTTTTCTTTTGAAGGCAATTAATAATAATAATAATAATAATAATAATAAATACAAATATACTATAAGAAAAAAAAGAGAAAAGGACAAGAATGAAACATATACCAAATGATGAATAAAGAAAATTTACCCCCCAAAATCTGTCAATGATTAAAAGCACTAGCATGAATATGCACAACTTAATGAAACAAGCATGAACTCATGGCTGAAAAATAAAAACTCAAGGATATATATAGGGTGAGTCCACCAATGCAGAAGGAGCATGAGAAACAGAAGCTAATTAGAAGATAAAAATAAAATAATCATAGAAATAAATTTAATATTGACAGTTGCATATATGAAAATATTTATGGAAAATACAATGAAGGTCATGAAAAACAAATAATCTATAAAGAATTAAGAAGTGAAACAAGCATGTCCATATAATAGCATATATTATCAATCTAAAGAAATGAAAACCATATGCTACTTGTAAATAAGTGATAGTTTCATTTAAAGAGAAGAATCGAGGGTGTGGAAATAGACCAAAGCCACATAGGAATTTACTATATTATAAAGACAGCCAAGCCAGTTTGTTATTCTGGAAAAGAAGGATCTTTCAATAAATACTGTTGATATTAATAAGGGTGATATCTGAGACACTTATTTGGTACTGATCTCACCATTTATGCAAAGAAGAATTTCCAGATAAATACAAAATCTTAATATTTCTAGGGAATATAATGGTGGATTTTCTCCCCATAATTCTAGAGTAGGATGCACAATCTAGAAATTTTTGTTATATTTAAATGTTTAATAATGTAAAAAAAGAAAAATTCTTCATGTCAAAATTTTAATTATGTTCAAAATATATGACAATCAAAGGGATCATTTCATTTATATATAAGGAGCTGTTAAATTGATTAGAAAAATCTCAACAAGAAATCAAAGAAAACACATGAACAGGCAGTTCAAAGTATAATATGTACAAACACAGGAAACTATCCTTAAATTCCCTGAAAATGAGAGATTTGAAACTTAAAAGTAAAATTGTATGAAAATTTTCAGTTCCATCTCCAACATATTATAGATATACATAAATGACTATTTTAGAGCACATCTGTGAAAATCATGTTTTTCTCTTTTTATTGTCATAAATTGGATTTTTCTGAACCTAACTTTCACTTGTCACTTGGGATGGGCAGGTTTATTTGTCAACTTGGTTAGACGACACTCTCCAGGTATTTAATCAAACCCTAATCTAGGTGTCGTGAAGATATTTTGCAGCTGTGACTAATTGTTTAACTTTAAATAAGGGATAGTAGTCTAGATGAACCAGATGGGCCTGATACAGTGAGCTGAAAAGATAGAAGCTGAGTCTTCTATCTCTGTGGAAAAGGAAATTTCTGCCTGAAATTTCATCCTGTGCTAGAGAGTTCCAGCCTGCCCTATCTGGCAGCCTGCCCTAAGGATTCTTAAGTAGCCTAGCCAACCCCACAATTGTGTAACCCCATTCCCTGCAAAAAATCTATCTATCTATCTATCTATCTATCTATCTATCTATCCATCCATCCATCTGCTATCTAGCTATCTAGCTATCACCTATGATCTATCGATCTCCTACTGGCTTTGTTTCCCTGGTTGAACCCTCACTAATATATTTGTATTCAATTGGTATAGCTCATTTTGTTTACAGGCAATCAGTTTCCTTTACATAGTACAGGTTTATGTTCCCGAGCTCTGGCCCAGAGGAGTCTATAGTTTAGTTTCTAAGTTAAGCATGGAAGAGAGCTTAAATATAATGACATACCAAGAATAATCCTGATTTTCCTTAGGACATGGATTGAAATAGATATTAACATGATACTTTAGGTGGGTATACAAGTCCATAGGAAAGTTGAAGTAAATGGCATTCAAAATGAGATGAGTCCAATTTATCGTATCACTCTATATTCAAGAATTCTATAGTTGAATTTTTGTTTTTGGGGTTTTTCCCTTCTTATAATTAAAAAATGTAGCAAGGAGAAGTCCTGCTTATATTTTCTAGTACATATGTACAAAGAGCTCCTTTAAGGCAGTGGTTCTCAACCCTGGCTGTATATTAAAGTGCCCTAAAGGACCTTAAAAAAGAAAAAATACTGATGTCTGGGTTCCATCCTCAGAGACTTGTATTCATCTTTTGTTATTGGTATACATTGAGTATTACAACTTTAATACAGTTTTTTCTTTCTTAAAATGTGTATACATTTTTTCAGCACCCTCTGTGTTTATTTTTAGTAGATAAAGACAAATTGTTTTCTAAAGTAGTTACATTATTTTGTATTCTTTCATCAGGTAAAGGACTTCCCTTTGTTCTCTTAGTCATCTTTGTCTTCTTAATATTTGCCACTGAGGTGCTTATAAATATAACACATTATGACTTCATTGTACAGTTCCCTGATTACAATTGAGTTTTTAAAAAATATTTTCATATGTTTATAAGGTTTATAAACTTTTCAAGCTACCTTTTCTGCTACCAGTTTTTATACTTCACCTGTTTGGTAATTTATCTTTTTTTAATTGATTCATAGGAATTATTATATATTCTGAATTCTATTTCATTGTCAGTTTATGCAAATATCTTCTCTTAAGTTTCCAGGTTTTTTGGGTTTTTTTTTGTAATAACTAAAAAGACTCCAGTTTTGATGTTTTAACCATAAACAGTTTTCAAGCCATCCACCTTCTTCTTTTACCTTAAATGTGACCAAGCCAATAAGAAAACACCCGTTTACCCTCCCTTGGTGCTTTCATGAAGTTGAAACTACTGCCTGATTCCTCATTCTGGCCCCATTTCTGGGCCACAGTGCAACCAAAACCACGAGCTTGCTCTGCCAGCCTCTCAGACCTGCCTGCTCCTCCTTGCTCTCCCAATAAAGTCCCGTCGTGTAACTAATAAGTTATTTCATATCCTTTTCATGTATACAGCATCATCAGTCTCAATAGATTGTTGAAATTACTAACTGTAATTATTAAAAAATTATAATTTCTTTCCTGTATTAACTTTGTTTCTGCAAGCATGAATTCTTCAGTTTGTTCAACTGGATATCTTGTATAACATCCATTAATTTACTTACATACTTCAGATTCTTGGTAGACTGCTCATCTTTACTAATGAGGGCCTAGAAGGAAAAGCATTGACAGCTGGAGTACATATCACCAGCATAATTAAGATTTCTTCCTACGGTAATTAATGTATTCAGAATATGATGGTGGAAATCATTGTGATGATTGGTCAGGGAAGAGGGTTGTTTACAATTTTCAAATTGTTCCTTTTCTTTAGAATGTTGAGGCAGTTTGCTTTCTGATATGGATGGGGCTATACATACTCCATTTTGTTCAGACCATAATTTATTAGGACCACTGCCTGATTTTATCTCCAAACCCAACGACTTGTTTAGGGACTTGTGTGTCAAATTGCCAATTTATTGCCCAAGGGCAAAAGCTGTTGGCAGCAGAGCTGAGATCTGGTATCCTAATGACAAAATCCAAATGGCGCTTTGATTACTCTGTTTCTAGGATTATTCTAAATTCTTTCTTTGATTTCTTGCTTTTTAGAAAGTCCTTTTGATCACTACGAAGTTATTTTTTTCTTTTTAATTTTTACTTTATGTATTTATTTTTTATTGTGGTAAAACGTACATAATACAAAATTAATGATTTTTTAAAAAACTTTTATCGGGGTGACAATTGTTAGTAGAGTTACATAGGTAAATTAACCATTTTTAAAATTAGTTTCGGGTATACAAAACAATGCTATAGTTATACTTTTCACCCCTTACAAAGTGACAATGCCCCTCCCCCAAACCACAGCCCCGCCTCCTAATAGCATACATATCTATTATCATATATATCTAATTCCATTGACTCCTGTCACTAAGAAGTTGCGAATTTCTAATTTCTGATGGGTTTCTTTTAATTTTTTTGTATTTCCAGAAATTCTCCAGTCTTATACCTGCCATTGACTCTCATCTCAGTTCTCTGCTGTCTGTCATGGCTATGAATGTATTTGGATTTTTGTATTCCTTCTTTCATTCCAATGAAATTTTAAGGAGGGGAAATTTGCCTATCAGATATCTTGAATGGTAAATTCTAATGTCTGTCCTTTTTTACTTGTTTTCTCCTTTAAGCTTGCCTAGTTCTAATCTCATGGTACTATTCCTAGGCTCGACTTTCCTAAGTAGATTCAGTTTCTTCAAGATATACTTCCACTCATTAGATTTTATGTAACTATGCTTTGGACATTTTTTTTTCTTATGATATAATTTTCCTAGTCTACAAAGACTCTGTCTTAGCCATACCATAACTTATGTGTTCAAGTATTGAATAACTGTCTTTTCTCCCAGTTTAGACAATAAAGCTTATCATTAGAATTAATTTGATCTTAGTCTTGTAATATTTGAATATATGAAGCTCAGTTTTGGAGAATGAATTTCATTTTCAACTTGAAACAGTGCAATAAAACAACTGAATCATAGCCCTGGCTACAGTTAATTATATAATTATACCTTTTCTTCTACAAGAATTCTAATCGAACACAAAAAATTTTATTTACTTAACCTTTACACAATAAACTTCTCTGTTTTAATTCAACACATTTTCCTCCAGTTTTACACATCAAAGGTACAGGTCAGTGGTCTAGGTTATAACTAGGAAAGGAAGCAGGAGCAAAGAGTTGTCAAGGTCAACCCTAAAAGGTTCAGACCAAGCTTCTAAATTAGGAGCACTTGAGACCAAATAGGGTACAAATTAAGAGAGAGGTAGTTAAAATCAAGAAGTAAAATGACCCAGAATAGAAATCAGTACTCTCAGATGAGAGGTCAGGAACCTCAGCGAGATATGAGCGGACAGCTTGTGGGCAGTGGCAACAATATGTTCAGTAGATATCAGAAAAACAGTCCTTCTATAAGATATCAAAGGCATACTGTCACTTTTATCAGCATTTATTAAAACAAGTCAAAGAAGAAATTAACTCTGGATACCATAAGCTAATTGCATTTAAAAAAACACTTAAAATAATTGCGTACATTTCCTAGAACTTAATTGTAGTGTTTTCATTTGGTGGGAGGGGTGGAGATAGCAATTCCATCT
This sequence comes from Aselliscus stoliczkanus, assembly GCA_033961575.1. Lineage (NCBI taxonomy): Eukaryota > Metazoa > Chordata > Mammalia > Chiroptera > Hipposideridae > Aselliscus > Aselliscus stoliczkanus. The sequence goes on along the minus strand of CM066732.1, from coordinate 71,385,721 downwards.
TGAATCTCCACACAGTAAGTAAATGGAAGGAAGAAATGAATAGGGTTTTGTGACTCTTATTATGATGCATATTTTTTTCTGACCTATCATTGCTCTCCTTAATTCTTCTCACAGATTTCATGCTTTGGAAATATGTTACAAAGGTAGAATGCCTGTCCCATTGAAAGAATGCTCAATTGAAGTGGTGGTGTTATTCTGACCACATTTTATAGGCGCCCATCTAGATGTTAACAGTTATCAAGTTTTCGGATAGCACTTCGGAATGGAACATTTTTATTTCAATCAGAACACCTCCACCTCAGTGTGAAGTTCTACAGTGCAGTATTTCCATTAAGAAAACCAGCCACAAATAACTTTGGTCATGATTATTTTATGTTACTATCAGTTAAAGACATATCACATTTATTGTATAGAATATTATACCAGAAGTCAGACAACCCACACTCTGAAATATGCCTTATCCACTTCCCTCAGAACCAGATCCCCATTTAAATTTTCTTTTCATTTCATTTCTCTTTAAAATTATGATACTGATTTTGCTAAGATTGATAATTTTCATCATTTACGAAATAGAATATTCAGTATAAGGGGAAACAGCAATTATATAATAAGTAGTCATGGTTACAATGGGATTTATAAAGGTTAAAGCAGAATAAATCCTTTGGAAATATGACATTTTAAAAATGCATTTTAATGAAATATACATCTCTTAAGTGACTAAGTAGAAGGAAAAGTCCATTATATTGAGTCTTAAAATTACTTTTAATACATTTGGCTTTCACTACCTTTTGAAGTCAATTATTTCTCACTTTTATGAGGTATACTCCACTCCTCCAGGCCTGCAATTTGTTTCATTCATTAAAATCTCTGATTTTTTGTTCAATAGCTGATTAATATATTTGAGTTTACAAATTAATGTATGTATTTTCTTGGGAAATAGGTTTTGATTTCTAAAAGTTCTGTGGGAAAAAGTGGCATATAATTTCCACAGGAACAATTTTTGTATTCTTGCAACAGTAATTTCTTTGCTTAGTAGTCCTTCACATATAAGTGACTTGAGTATAGACAAAAATTAAATACAAAAATGAGGTTAGTAATAATTAAGTACTTTTGTATAAACTCAGATCTATCTGCAAATATTTCACATCATATTATGTATCACTATTAAATCTTATTCTCATTATTAAATAAAATTATTATAGTAAATTTGAAGAATGTAGCTATTATTAAGGCACGAATCATTATACTTAACCAGAAATGACTTCATTACAGTTTTCAATTCTCCTTCCATTTTGTAGAACTTTGTCTCTTTCTGTCCGTCTTTGTATCTTTCACTTTTTCAGTGTGTATTTACTTTTATTGTTGCAATCATACTCGAATAAGATGGCATAGTTTTTTTATAAATATAATTTATATTTATAAAAATGTCCATATCCATCTATATGTGAATGTAATAAAACTTAGTTAATAATTCTCTTATTGTTGAACTTCTAGAATGTTTTATATATAACCATGAACTTTTACATGTATCAGGATGTGTTGCTTTCTGATAGAAACACAAGTATGTCACTATTGTAACATGTAGAATTGCACATTAGAAGGGGAAGAGGGACATAGTGTAAAATTTTACTCTAGACTTTGTATCATTAATTTATACTTTCACCAATAAATTAAGACAGCATACATTTCCCAGAAATTCTATGAAAGCAGAATATTTTAATTTTTTCTCTTTATGAATTGGTTAAAAAAATTGAAAACCCATTATTTTTTCAAATTTCTTTAATTAGTGAAAATCGGTATTTTTTCATATACTCACTACATTTAAATTTGTGTTAGCTAATACCAAATATTTTCATTAAAGTAAAAACTCTTCTAATTGATGCCAAATTATAGATGTTTGATTTATCTACTTGTAACATTTGCCTATTTGCTACTACACTATCTGAAAATGTCTATTAAGGTTAACAATACAACTATTAATCTTGTAACTTTACATACATATATTTTCTTTAGATTATTGTTTATAGTTAAACATCTAGATTACTTTCAATGAATAGAAATTAAACAATTAGGGTAATAAATTTTATGTACTGTATTGAACATTTTTTGCTTACTTTAGGCTTAAAAATGCCTTCCTCCTGCAAGGTTATGTACATATACTTCTGTTTAATTTGTACTTTTCTGTTCTAATTATTGCATTTCAATTTTTACTCCATCTGGAATTAAATTTTTATAACAATGTTTTTCCTATGTGACTATTCAATTATCCCTAAACCTTTGTTGGGATCCTTTCTATTGAATAACGTTTTTACTTTTTAACAATTGCAGTTACCACAATAGAACTTTGTAAAGATATTCTAAACCTTAGAACATCTTTAGAATTTAAAGCATTCCACTGAGGTTTGACTCTACTTGTTCTGGTCAAACATGGAATAAAGCACTGGAAAATCACTGACTTTAGTGGACGAGCTTCTTATCCACCCAGTGGAAACCAGGCTGGACCCATCACTGTTTCCGCTTAAGGATGCACAACTGCACAGTAATACTTAATCTCTTCATGATATTTTCTTCTTCTGCATTCTATAATAGCCTTGGTAACAGTAGCCTTCTGTCTATTACCCCCATTCAAGTCAAATGATTGCATATATTTTTCAGAGGGGCAGGCGTCTCCCCATCTACCATATATTTGAACACACAACCAAGGTTTGAAACTATAATCAATGTGTTATTCTAAGTGTATCACTCATTTTGGTATAGGATTCCAAAATTATTTCATTTGCAGAGTTATTATCTTTTTTCTGCTGTCATCCCTCTCTCTCTCTCCACTGGTTCATTTTCATCACAAAAGTAATATAACCATGTTTATTTACTTTATAGAAATAACAAACAAAACACTCATTCAACTCATATTCCATTCTAACTGGAATTACGTATCTGTATTCTTTAAGAAAATATTAAGTCTGTAGTCAGTATTTGTATCTCCATAATTCAAATACCTTTTCCATTAACTCCAGCTGAGCTTCTGTCCCACAATTCCCCTAAAACTGTTATAGTCAAGATTGCCTCTAATATGCAATTGCCATGGTTCTCTTTCTGTCTTACTTGACTTCTGAGCAACATTAGTTACAGTTGACAATTCCTTTTAAAATTGTTCTTTTTTAAATATTTTGCTGTTTTTAAATTAAATTTATCAGAGTGACATTGGTTAGTAAAATTATATAGGTTTCATATATACATTTCCATTATATGTCATCTGATACTTATTTCCTATTGCTTGATCTCTAAATATGAAAATCCCTGGGAATCTGTCCTTGGCTTCTTCTCTTCTACTTCTATATTTGAATTGTTTATTTACATAGTTTAGGGTGCTTACAGCTCCCCTTCACTGTAGCATGGCTCTGAAATACTTTTGTCTGCCATGAATTCTTTCCAGAAGTCTGAACACACATTTTCAATTATTGCCTTCCTTGTTCTTCCCCAAGCTGATTAATAGGTACTTTACACTTAACATTTCCTAAGAAACATTCTTGTCACTTTCCAACCAAATACTCTCATTTCCTAATCTGCACTATCTCAGTGACCTAACCATCACCCATTTGCATCAATTGATTCCTCTATTTTTCCTACCACTTATGCTTACTCAACTAGACCATTAGCAGTCTTGTTGACCCTACTAACCTATTCTCTATATGTAATCAAAGTTCTTTTTAAATGTAAATGAGATTTTGCCATTACTCTGGCAAAAATATATATGATTTATGATTTATAGAGCATCTATATGTGGAAAACTATAAAACTATAATGGAAGAAATAAAATCTAAATTAAATAGATATTTCATGTTCGTGCATTGGAAGATTCAATGTTGTTATGATGTCAGTTCTTCTGAAATGATTTATAGATTTAACACAATCCCAATCAAAATCCTGTAAGTTATATAGCAGATATTGAAAAACTGATTCTAAATTTATATGGGAAGGTAAAAGATCTGCAACAGCCAATACATTGTTGAAGGAGAATAATGAGGTTGGAAGAGTCACACCGCTCAATTTCAAGACGTACTATAAAGTTAGTGTAGTTAGGACAGCACAATATTGGCAAAGGAATAGTCACAGAGATAAATGGAACAAAGGAGAGAGTCCAAAAATGAAACCATACAAATATAATCAATTAATCTTTGACAAGGGAGCAAAGGCAATTCAATGGGAAAAGACAGTCTTTAAACAAAGGGTACTAGAATTATTAGACATGCATATAAAAATGTATCTAGATACAGATCTAATATATTTTACAAAATGAACTCAAAATTGATAACTGACCTAAGTGTAAAACTCAAAACTAATATTTCTAGAAGAAAACATAGGAGGAAATTTAGGTGACCTAGGGTATGGCAATGAGTTTTTAGATACAACACCAAAAGCATGATCCATGAAAGAAAAATGTAGAAATACAAATCATGAAAATTTTGATCACTCTGATGTACATTGGCTTGCATATCTTTATATGGGGTATAATATATGAGGTTGTTCTCTATTTGTCAGCTTGGGCTGCCATAACAAAATAGATTGGGTGGCTTAAATGGCAGAAATTTATTTTCTCAGAATTTCAGAGGCTGTGAAGTCCAAGATCAAGATGAAGTTAAAAAGGTTTTTGGTGACCACTCTCATCCAGGCTTGCAAATTGCAGACTTTTTTTTTTTTTTTTTTTTTTAACTGAGCCATCTTGCCACCTGTTGGCAGCTCAGCGGCAGCTCAGCTCGGGCTGGGCATAAACTGGAGATTTCTTGCTGAATTCTCACATGGCAGAGAAAGACAGCTCTGATATCTCTTTCTCTTCTTTTAATGGTCCTGTCGGATCTGGACTTTTCCCTATGACCTCATTTAGTCTGAATTTCCTCCTGGAAGCTTTATTTCCAAATACAATCACATTGAGGGCCAGGGTTTTAATATACAAATTTTGGGGGACACAATTCAGTCCTTGGCATTCCACTCCTCAAAATTTATATTGTTCTCACAAGCAAAATACATTCATTTCATCCCAATATCCTCCCAAATCTTAACTCATCCCACCATCAACTGTTAAGTCCAGTCTCATCTAAGCATCACTAAATCATAAATGAGTAAGATTCAATATTTAATGTATCCTAAGGAAAAAAAAATCTCTCTAGCTGTGAGCCTGTGAAACCAGACAAGCTATATGCTTATAAAATACAATAGTGGGAAAGGCATAGGATAGACATTCCCATTCCAATAGGGAGCAATCAGAAAGAAGAAAAGAATGGCTGGTCCCAAACAAGTTCAAAATTTAGCAAGGCAAATTCCATGAGATCTTAAAGTTCCAGAATAATCCTCATTTTGCTCAGGGTTCCACCTTCCAGACCCACTGGGTGATGGCCTTGCCTTCTGGAACTATCAGGATGATACATATTCATGGCTCTACTAGGTGGAGATTGCACCCCCCCACACAAACTTGGCCAGTTGGGCATTGCCCTTGAAGCTCCTCAGAATGGTCCTGCTCCCAAGCCTTTAGTGGGAGGTCTCTGACATATTGAAATTGAGGCAGTGGCCACACCCTTTAAAACCAGTGAGGTAGCCCTGATAACCTCTGACTTACCTTCGGGGTCATTCTTCCCTTCTCTTGACAAATGGTGCATGTTCGCAGCTGAATAGCTTTAGTTCTTATAGTTCCTATAGGATCTAAGAAGTCAGATAGTTACCTTTCATTTTGACACTTTCTTTTCCATTTAATTCAAAATGGTAGTGTATCTGCTGGTATAATACCATTTCTCTCTCTCTCTCTCTCTCTCTCTCTCTCTCTCTCTCTCTCTCTCTCTCTCTGCCAGATTGGGATCTTTATGTTTTATTTATTTTTTAATAATCATTTTGTTTCTCAATTATAGTTAACATACAGCATTACATTAGTTTTAGGTGTACACAGGGCGATTAGATATTTATATAACTTATGAAATGATTCCTTTTTATTTTTAATATTTTTTTATTTTTCAATTACAGTTGACATACAATATTATATTTACTTCCATGTATATGTACAATGTAGTGATTAGACATTTATATCTTATGAAGTGATCACCCCAATAAATCTAGCACTCATCTGACACCATACATAGTTATTACAATTTTCTGACTATATTCCTTATGCTATACTTCACATCTTCATAACCATTTTGTAACTACCAATTTGTAGTTCTTAATCCCTTCCCCTTTTTACCTATCCCCCAACCTCTCTCCCATATAGCAACTCTCAAAATGTTCTCTGTATCTATTTGTTTCTGTTTTGTTTGTTTATTTTGTTCTTTAGATTCCACATATAAGTGAAATCATAAGGCATTTGTCTTTCTCTGTCTGACTTACTCCAGTAACATAATACCCTCTAGGTTTATCAATGTTTTTGCAAATGGCAAGATTTCATTCTTTTTCATGACCAAGCAATATTTCATTGCATATATATATACCACCACCTCCTTTTTATCTATTCATCCAATGACGGACACCCAGGTTACCTCCACATCTTGGTCATTGTAAACGATGCTCTAATGAACATATGGATGCACACATCCCCTCAAAATAGCATTTTGAATGTCTTCAGATAAATACCCAGATTTAGCTGGGTCCTTCTTTATCTCTTGTTATAGCCTTTGTTTTAAAGTCTATTTTGTCTGGTATAAGTATTGCTACCCCAGCTTTTTGTTTATTTGTTTCTATTTTCATGAAATATCTTCTCTCATCCCTTTACTTTCAGTCTGTGTGTGTCTTTTGATGTGAAGTCTCTTGTAGGCAGCATATGTCAGGGTCTTGTTTTCTCAACCATTCAGCCACTCTGTGTCTTTTGATTGGAGCATTTAATCCATATACATTTAAAGTAATTGTTGATAGATACATTGTTATTGCCATTTTATTATTCATACTTTTTTCTTCTTTTTAAAGAAGTCCCTTTAACATTTAAAAAAAAAAATACTAGTTTAGTGGTGATGAACTTTTTTAGCTTTTTCTTGCCTGTGAAGCTCTTTATCTGTCCTTTCATTGTAAATGATAAATTTTCTGGGTAGAGTAACGTTGATTCTAAGTCCTTTCTTTTCATCCCTTTGAATATTTTGTGCTAATCCCTTCTGTCCTGCAAAGTTTCTGTTGAGAAAATAACTCAGTCTTATGGGATCTTCCTTGTAGGTAACTAACTGCTTTTCTCTTGCTGTTTTTAAGATTCTGTCTTTTTCTGTAATCTTTGGCATTTTTAATTATGTTGTATCTTTGTGTGGACCTATTTGGGTTCATCTTATTTGGGACTCTATGTTTCCTGGGCTTATAGTAAGGAAGATAAATTAGGATTAATTAATTAATCTTCTCAAGATTAAGGAAGTTTTTCATCATTAGTTCATCAAATAGGTTTTTCAATCCCTTGCTTTCTCTCTTCTCCTTCTAGTACCCCTATGATGCAACCGTTGGTGCACTTGATGTTGTCCCAGAGGCCCCTTATACTCTCCTCACCTTTTTTTAGGTTCTTTTTTCTTTTTCCTGTCCTGATAGGGTGTTTGCTGCTACCTTTTTTATGTTCTAAATCACTTATTTAATCCTCTGTTTCATCTAATCTACTGTTGATTCTTTTTAGTGTATTCTTTATTTCAGTTATTATATTATTTATTTCTGACTGGTTCTTTTCTATGTTTTCTATTTCTAGTTTTTATGTTTCCTATCTGTTTGTTGAAATTCTCCCTGTGAACATTGAGCATCCTTATAACTAGTGTTTTGAACTCTACTTCTGGTAGATTGCTTGTCTTCATTTTGTTTAGGATTTTTCTGTTTATTTATTTATTTTCTTAATTTTGTTCTGTTCTTTCATTTGGGATACATTCTTTTGTCTCCCAATTCTGCCCCTGCCTGTGTTTGTTTGTTTGTTTGTTTGTTTGTTTGTTTGTTTTTGAGGGCAGTGTCACTGGCTCTCACATGTGGGACTGAACCAGGGCCATTGGCTTCCCAAACCAGCGCTTAACCGCTGTGCCACTTGGCCAGCCCTTGTTTTTTTTTTTTTATGTATTAGGTAGAGCTACTATGTCTCCCCATCTTAGTAGAATGGACTTATATAATAGATGTCCTGTGGGGCCCAGTGGTACAGTCTCCCTGGCCACCTGAACCAGGCGCTGCAGGTATGTTCCTTGTGTGTGTTGTGTGTGCCCTCCTGTTGTAGTTCAGCCTGGGTTGCTGTTGGCATGTCAATAGGAGGGATTGAATCCTGGGCTGAATGGTTGTAAGGACTGGCCATGCCTACAGTGCAGCAGCTGTGGTGCATGGGCTGAACCTACAGAGCAGGAGTTCTTTAGCAGGCTCTGGAACATGCCTCATCTGCCTTTTGGGTGCATCATCCACAAAGGCATTCAGGTGGTGCTCTAGCTCAGTCTCAGTCTCAAACAAGCCAAAGGGCATGCTGGCCCTAGGCCTCCTGGAAGGGGTCCTGATGCAGGCCAAACTGAACTCCACGCCTGAGCCCTGCCCAAGATCACTTGGAATGAGCCACAAAGCAATCTTCTGGGAGACACCACTGGCTCTGGGCTTGGAGGTGCCTGCGAGAGGCTAAGCTGCGAACTGAGGCTGCCTGCTGCTAGTGCTGGGCTTGGGGCTCCTTAATCAGAGGAACAGGGCATGCTGAGGCCAGATGCTGCTTGTCTGGGTTTTGTTAAGGAGAGATTTTAGGAAAGTCTGCAGCACAAGACAAGGTAGGCCGTTTGTATAGTAAAGCTACTGTAAGCAGCTTAGGAGGACCCAAAAGTTGGGTGAGTGAGGTCTCAAGGAATCACCAGGTGGAGAAAACAATGTTAGGGAGGTTGATGGAGACTCAGACATGGTGGCCACCTGTGTCTGCAGATTGGGAAGGAGGAGCACTCAACAAAGGAACAATGACTTATGCCAGCACTTCTGTCTGGGAGAAAGCTGCCCCTCCAGCCTTTCCTCTGAAGTCAGACAACTCAGTTTCTCCCTGTGTGTCACTGGCACCTTTCAAGCTCCTGTCCCAATGCTGGAGCTCAGAGCAAGTGAGTCTGTCAGTGAGTAAGTCCATGCACGGGCTCTCTAAGAGGATCACCTGGGACTACAGCCACCCTCCATCTTATTTAGCCACAATCTTCACTGGTTTGCATAGCCAGAAGTTATGGAGACTTCTCTCCTCAGAACTGGAACCCTTGGTGGGAGAGCCTGATGTTGGTCTGGGACCCATCTCTTTTCATCAGAGACCTAGGCAGCTGAGTTATGCCTCTTGATTTTTAACTGCCACACATGGGTGTGGGACCAGGCCTGTCCATGTGTCCACCACTCCTACAAGTCTTGACATGGCTTCTTCTGTGTAGCCTTAGTTATAGGACTTCTGCTTAGGTAGACTTCAGGTGGTTTTCAATGGTTCTATGATTTAGTTATAAGTTTGATGTGGTTGTGAGAGGAAATGAGCACAGCATTTGCCTACTTTGCCATCTGGACCAGAAGTTGGTATAATTTCCTCTCTAGTCTGACTTCTGTTAAGATGGCTGATTAACTCCCTGAGTCACACCCATGATCAATTCATCAAATGGTTATTCAACTGTAGCATCAGTGTTCTCTTCAGAACAAAGTTTTTCAATTTTTACAATATGGATAGGCTGAAAATTTTACAAACTTCCAACTTCTCATTCTTTTTTGATTAAGTTTTGTTTTTATTCAATTTATTCCTCTCTTATATTTTACTATTAGCTGTCAAAAGAAACCCATTTCCTCTTTCAACACTGTTCAGGAATCTACTCAGGTAAATTATACAATGTTGTCACTTAAAATTTCCACCTACTACCTCTAGTTTCTAATAACATTTTGTCATTTCCATCTGAGATCTCACTAGAATTGCCCTCAATGTCCATATTTCTACAACATTATGTTTATGATTATGGATGTATCTCTAAAAAGATGGAAGCTTTTACTCTAGCTCTTCTTTTTATCTTTCTGAACTCTCACTAGAATTGCCTTTAACATTCATATTTCTAACATTCACCTCATAGCTCTTCCAGCCTCAATCTATCACCCAGTTCCAAAGCTATTTCCACATTTTTAGGTATTTGTTACAGTAGTACCTCACTCCTTGGTACCAAAATTTGTATTGTTTGGCTCAGGCTGCCATAACAAATACCATAGACTGGTAGTTTAAACTACAGAAATTTATTTTTCTACAGTTCTGGAGGCTGTAAAGTCCAAGATAGAACTGCTGGCCTTTGGATTCTGGTGAGAGCTCTCCTTCTGGCTTCCAAATGCCGACCTTCTTTCTGTGTTCCCACATGATCTTTTCTCACTATGTGCATGTAGAGAGATAGATAGCTCTCTCTGTCTTCTTCTTATAAGGGTTCTAATCTAATTAGATTAGGGCTTCACTTTTGTCACCTCATTTAATCTTAATTACTGCCCAAAAGCCTTATCTTCCAATATAGTCATATTAGGCTTCAATGTATGAATTTGGGGGGGACACAATTCAGTCCATAGCAATTTCCAGTTGATCTTTGTTAACAATACTTATTTACTTTTTGGTAAATAATAGCTCTAGCTTGACAAAAAAGGCAGACTGAAAGCACACACAGAAAATCTGGCTGTTGCTCAAAGGACGTTAGCATTCTGATTCAGCATAGGAGTGTGGGTGTCTTTGGGAACATACTTGTTGTAAGCTAGATTTTTTTGTACCTTATGTTACAGATCCTTAGGGACAACTCCTCTTCATGAATCCCAAGTCCAGTTTGTAGGAACCTCCTAGATTGATAGACAATGCAGTGTTAGCCTACAGAAGAGACAAAAACAAGTTACAGTCTAAATTCAGAAAGGAAAAATGAAATCAATAACACATATTTTTACTGCCACCATCCATTTTTTTCTGGAAATTTTATATTGTGGCATTATACAAAGGGTGCCAAAAAGATGTATACGCATTTCAAGAAAGGACAAAACTGTATTAAAATTATACTGATGGTAGGTAACCACTTTGAACATCTCTTATAACTGCAGAAGTCAAATGTGACTTGTATTCATCTTTTGTTGTCAGTATATTGATTATTACAATTTTAATACAGTTTTTTCCTTTCTTAAAATATATATACATTTTTTGGCACCCTCTGTATTTATTTGGTTTTAAAAGTAATAAAAGCCTTGTGCCTTATTTATCAGTATGAATAAACAGGATATTCCTACAAATCACAATGAAATGGGATAGTCAGAAAATGATAAAGAGCCCCAAATATTTTTTTCTAAGGAATTTGGTAAATATAGCTTTTCTATGTTGCTTTAGAAATATAGACGCCATAGACTATGGCTAAAATGGCAATTTGAATGCAAGGATCTGACTATGTACTTTTTAGAATTTAAATAATTAAGTAGATGCAATTGTACTTGAATAATTCCTAAACTCCTTATGTTTCAGCCTTCTTTCTGCAGTATTAAATTCAGAGAAAGAAACACTACACGATCTATAAGTAAACTATGTCCTTTCATTTTCCCACCTCCACTTCAGGCTAATCTATAGCTCACAGCATGAGCTCTAAGTCCTGTTGCCTTCTGTCTCCAAGTGTCCTGTAATGTTAAACTCTTTCAAATCATCTCACTCTGTAACTGTCACTCTAATCTCCTTACTAAACCACTCACTTCATTAGCTCCTGTGTCTTTCAGTATCTTTCCTGATCTACATTTTCTCTCAGATATCTGTTATCTGCACTCCTTCTGTTACATGCATTAATTTCTTTGATACAGGTAGATTTGATAATGTGAGCCTTGGAGAGGAGCTGGGATCCCTCTGATATCACTGAACCCTTTCATACGGAGGAACTGAGCAGGTGGGATGAATGGCTCTCAGTCCCCAAAGTTGGAGGAAGGCTGCTTATTCTGGGGGAGACTTGAGTGTAGCAAAGCTTCTTTTTCACACCCAGAAGTACCTGGGTTTTCATGTATAACATGCTCTGCCTTCCACCACTCAATGCTTTTCCCATGCTCAATGCTGCCTGTTTGACAGCTAAGGGAAAACGAAACCTTAGCACTTTTTGAGTGGTTTATTAAATCACAAGCAAATGCACATAGGAGAACTTTTAAACTAGGAACATTTCCACCATAATATTCTACACTGAAGTTAAAATTCTGTGTTCTTTTCCAAAATGAAAACTTGCTGAAATCTTCAGATACCAACCAACTTCACTCCTTGGAAATATAAATAGCTTTTCTTGAAAATATCTAGGTCATCTAATGTCAAAAACACAGACACAAAGAAATACAAAATAATAAAAGGGTTATATGAGACTTCCATGTAGAGATTCTGCTACCTTTTATTCCCCAGTCACCAACAGCAGACTCATGCATTTGCTCTTGCTTGATCAGACAGTGTTCAGAAACTACTGTCCTGTGAGAAAGGTCCTTAACCACATTTTTCAAAATTGATGTCAAAAGCTTCTTATTGTTTTAAGACACTATGTTTTAACTGATAATTTACTTTAATAATAAAGTGTGAATAGCACTAAATATGTATTTCTGTCTTATCATTATGTGTAATAAAAGATAAAGGGCACATTAGGTGTTTATTGGCATCTGTATAATTAATTCAAGCAATCTTATGAGAAAGTGGTGTTTCCTTTTTGAAAACCTGAAAATTTATAGGTTGGCAAAATATCTCTTTTTAGGGCCCGCCAAGTGGCGCGGTGGTTGAGAGCTGGCTTGGGACGCCAGCGACCCCGGTTCGGATCCCACATATGAGGGCCAGCGACACTGCCCTCTACAGCTAACAACAGCTCCACCTGGAGCTGGGCTGTGCGAGCCCCGGCGACGGTGTAGGCTGCATCCCCTGCTGCAGTGGACTGCTATAGGCTGCAGTGAGTGGCCGGCAGCCAGCATGAGCTGCCAACAGTCGTGGTGAGCGACATCCAGAAGCCGGCGACCCATCTGCCTCATCCAGGAAGAGCGCAATGATGATACCAACATAGGCCAGTGAAGCAACATCCTCTGCAACTAGAGTGAAGAACAAAAAGAGCAACTTGTCCATTCCTCTTCCCTGATTCCCCAACACTGTTCCCCTCCCCCAATTCCCCAATAAAATCTTAAAAAAAAAAAATCTCTTTCAAAAAAAAAATTAGATGAGGGTAAAAGGCAAAATATTTTATAGCAGTGTTTTAAATGCCTGATATACTACAATCCTTAATACACTCCTCCTGCTGATATACCTTAAAACATAGTTTCTCTATCACAGGGAGGTCATCTCTGTAAGGAAAAAATAAGTAATTCTTCAGGCTATCCTTTGATTCTTAGCAAATAATTAAGAGAGCTGCTAGCAATCAGGCACGTGTAGTAGAAGTCAACGAAGTAAGAGTAGTAGAAGAATAGAACCAGCAAACTCTAAAACCAATCTTTTAGTCCCTATGATTTCAAGATATTATTCACAGAAATTAATCATAATGCAGAAGGCAAAATGATGATATTTTTGCCATTATTTTAAGGTTTTCACTGAAGTTTTATAATCTTATCTAGATAGATACACGATAGATCAATATCTGATAACCAAAGCCTAAATTCCCTGTCCCAGAATTCTCTCTGTTATTAACTCTATGTTAATCTTTCAAAGGTTAACCTTCCTTTAACTCTCCCTAAGGAGTACAGATGCCTCATTTTTCACTTCTTGTACATTTATTTAAGTCTCTGTAGCTGTGGATTTTATATGACCTAAAAATATATTTGCCTCTTTTAGACTCTCTGAGGTTCTAATTACTCTTAAGGGCAAAGGTTTCTCTTCATATTTTAAAATATTTTAAAAGACATTTAAACAGATTGAAAAATATTTTAAAAGACATTTAAACAGATTGAAAACACAAAAATATATCACATTGACTTACTAGTTGCTAAAGATCAGTGTGTACAATAATATAGGATCGATCCGTATTTTGTAACCCATTGATTTCTACAGGAACAATTCTGCAAAAACTATTTTCTTTATTCTTTTTATAATGATCTCAATCTTTCTGATACTTATAATTAAAAATTTTTGGATTTTTGTTATAGTCACATTTAACTTAAAAAAATTTAAAATGCAAATGTTTTTGTTAAAATGGTATTTCTCAATCTTGGCACTATTGACATTTTGGGCCAGAAAATTATTGTAGCAGAAAGTCCTGTGTGCTGTAGGATGTTTAGATTCATCCCTGGCCTCTACCCACTAGATGCCAGTAGTACCCCTCAATTGAGACAACCAAAAATGTCCATTTTTGACAAGTGTCCTCTGACAGATGCTCCCTTGAAGGTAAATTCTCCTTCAATTGAAAACTAGTGCTTTCAAAGAAAATACTTCATTATTTGTCATTATTAATATATGATATTATTAGTAATAATGTGCACATTTGATAGACCACTGTGGATGTGAATATATATTAAACTCTGTTTCCCAATATAAATCAACATAATTCATTTGTTCCCACTGAGTAGACATTTCACAATTTTAATGAATCTTGTAGAAATAAGTACAGATCCGAAGCTCAACCAAATAATCTTCACCTTTGGATTAAAATTATGAGGACATTCAAATTTCTCTTTTTGTGTTTTTTGCCATTCTCTCCCTTTGTTTCAAATCATCTTCAGGAGGAGATGATTTGATCAGTGTCTCTACACAGTTCATCAATGACATCTGCTGCTTTACCCTCAGCACCTCATAGAAATCTCCAGGCAAATTAACGGCCAGATGGCTTTACCTGTATGAAAAACTTTTCTGGATATCCAGCTTATTTCATCATAGTACCTGATGTCCTTTTAAAAAGAAAGCCAAAAGTAATGTAATATCACTGAGGGGAGCAAAATTCAGAAAATGTGATCTATTCTTAAAATTCTTCTTCTCTTTTGCCTGGGTTTTCTTTCACTTTTGTATAACTGCACTATCCATTTATGGGCTATTTTCCTGTTAGTATTGACTGTTGTGAATATTATTATTTTTCCTTATTAAATTTTTGTACAATATTATTTTACCAACTTTCTAAGCCAATTTGGCTTTATATATGTAAAGAAAGAAGGCATGTCCATGATTAAGGAGCAGCATACTTGTGGCCCCTCTCTGTCCCTGGCTCCTGTTGCTGGCCTATACTGGCTTCTTCTGTTATGTATGTGCCTATCCCTAGCCCATGCAGCTGTACAAATGCACACCAACAGTCAAGGCCAACAATGCTGCTTTGGGGCCTGGATCCAGCCCTAATTCCCTTCACTGGCCTCCAGTGCTGCAAGGGCATGCAGCTGTGCACCTCCACATCACCAGCCATAGTTCCCATCACCAGCCTCCACTGTCATGCACGTGCCCATGGCTAGCCCCTGATGCATGAGGGCAGATTGCAACCATGGTGCCTGCAGCAGCGCAGGTGGCAGGAGCTGCCTGACTCCTGTCAGTCTCCTACACTAGCACAGTACAGGGAGCTAGCCCCTGCAGCAGCATACTGCTCAGCGCTGGCCTGACTCCCACCCACTGGCACCCACCATTGAGACCACTCCTGTGCCTAGCCCTTGGTGTGACAATGTAGCTGCCCTCCAGATTCTATGAAGTCTCTCCCAAAAGTCCAATGGCATTTCTCACAGAAATGGAAGAAAACATTCCTAAAATTCATATGGAACCACTAAAGACCCCAATAGCCAAAGCAATCTTGAGAAAGAATAAGTCTCGCAGAATCACACTTCCTGATATCAAACTATGTTGCAAGCTATAGTAATTAAGGCAGCATGATACTGGCATAAAAACAGACGCGTACACAAATGGAACAGACTCAAGACCCTACACATAAACCGCCACATAGACAGTCAACGGATTTTGACAATGGAGCCAAGAATATTCACAGGCAAAGGATAGTCTCTTCAATAAATAGTTTTGGTTAAACTGAATATTTACATGGAAAAAATGAAATTGTTGCAGTAATATTTCAAATAGTTTTCTAATTACAAATGTCCATGTGTAAAAATACTTAAGATGGGTAACCGCAATGAAGAAAATAAAAATCATTCATAAATCAGCCCACAGATAATGACTGTTAACTCCAAAGAATGACTGCTGAGCTGCAGCCTCACTGTAAAAATAAAACACACACACACACACACACACACACACACACACACACACACACACACGTATATTCAATATATACATATACATTTGATACTTAAAAGCCACATATGTAGAATGTACTAGTGGGTCAAAGAAATAATATATGTTTTACTCTGTATCTATTATAACCTTAGTTTTTCTCTTTGAGAGAGATGTTCATTAGAAATATGTCACATTCCCCTTGGAAATAATATGTCAAGACTAACACTGTAGAATTTTTTGATCATTTTAAAATACAATATCCCTGCCTAATATTTGGGAAGGAGTCCCAAAAGCATACCCAAATCATTTAAAAACGCTTAATGAAATGAAGCAAGTGGCATGCTTCCAAAGAAGCAATTAGTCAACCTTGTTCCGTGCCCACGTTCCACCTGGGCCCCTCTTGTCTTGATCCCGTATTAGATCTGTGAAAACCGGAAAATTTACATTGAAGATAAACAAATAAAAATGGTGTCAGCTATACTCTTCTCACAGCTTATTTGATTACTTATCATTTTGGTTTGTTTTGGTTTGATAATTACAAATTGCAACATATGTACATATTGGCTGAGTTAGTATTTAATACTTATATAAAAAAATCTAAAAACCAGTGGTTGCTAGGGTTGTTAATTAGGAGTCCGTTGGACAAAGGCTTTTCTTTTTCTGTCATGATCAGAATGACTTATGAGTTTCTGCAAAGACGTGCATCTCCTCAGTGTGACTGCGTTATGGCAGGAGCCATCTAGAAAAGCAGTATGGCTGCCGACCTAGGAACTGCTTACGTGATCTATGTGCAGCCTTTTTATCTCCATTGACTTCTCTCCTGTGGTGCCAGTTTCTGCTCATACCACTGTGTGATTTCATGCTCAGACAAGCTTGCTTTGCTATGCAAGCTTATAGATTTTGCGTTTGTTTAAGTGTATTTTCATCTACTTTCAGTTTTGCTGTGGTTGAAGTTACCAGTTATTGTTCTTACCAAATGCTTAGTACTATTGCTGTAATATATTAAAATGATTTACTAAACATTTTGCAGTGAAAACCTGTTAAAATTACACTTTGGGGGAAGTAGTCCACCCTCTGATACTTAATTCAATTCTAACAGAGTGATAGGAGTATAGCTTATGCACTAAAACTATCCACTCAGGCCATTGAAGTGCAGTGAGAAAACTGCTGACTCCAGCAAAATTTATGACAATGTGGTGTCTTGAAATGGTTGATAAACCTCAAAGGGAACTATTTTCTTCTGGATACACAACTATAGTATATACTTACACATTTTTTCAAAAATCAATTCATATTTAACCAAAATTGTAGGATATTTATAAAATTGTACGTGCATTTGATGGAGCAAACCACAGTAGAAGTACTTGGCTTGGTTCTGATGGTACCATTGACATTTATAGTCATTGTAACTAGAAATTATAGTTATTGTTAGTAGGAGAGGATAATTTTATACCACTCTTGATGTTCAGTTTCTTTTATTTTTCCTTGTAAATACAGTCAACTTAAAAAAGTAATGCTATTATTAATTTTGGAAAGTTTTTAAAAATACGAGAGTGAAGGTAAAGTATTAATAAGTTTATACGCACACACACACACACAATTAATGTTAATATTTGGAAGATTTACCTTCTGACTCTTTTTTATAATGAGAGTCCCATCACTTTATTTTGTGTGAGGCAGCATAGAATAAACATTGTGCTCATCTAATTCCAGTTCTGGAATTAGACTGCTCAGATCTGAATCACAGTTTTATGATATTGAGCTGGTTACTGGTTATCTAACCTCTGATTCTCAGATCTTGCATGTTAAGGTGGAATTAATAATAGCCCCTAATTCACAGGGTTGTGTTACAAGAGAAGCAGGTATTATTGAATAAGAAGATTAAAGAACAGAGAAAAAGAACAATGGACAATGCACAGATGTGATTATATGCTGCAGTGAACATGAGATACAATAGACATGATTGAAAAAGGACTAGCACATATGAAATTGGGATCAAAGTAGTACATTGGTGAGGGAGTTTATAAAATGAATAAAACATAAAGAGGAAGGTTCAAGAGACTCCATAAACCTCACATGAATCTATAACTGCAAAATCAAATAACTGAACATAAAGATTCAAACTATAGACTAACATCAGATTCATATAAAGTTCACGGAAATTCTTGAAACTATCTTTTCTTGGAATGACTGGAATTTTTCATGGAATTCCTGATATTGCATGTGAAAAACACAGAGATGGTGAATGATGTTAACCACTTCACTGCTTTGAAAAGATAGGATTTTCTTCTGGCACAGGGAGAGATAACATGCAGATTACCTTGATCCAGTCCACAATGGATTTCAGGCTTCCTTAGAGCTGGTCTGTTTCTCATTTGTTCTTACTTCTGAGAATAACTTTTACATCTAGTGCATACCTTTTCTGGGGTTTCTGTTGGAATTCTGGGGTTTTTAACTCTGTCTTTTGAGACATATACTCTGACTTCTGTCATCCCACTCCATGAGATTGTCAAAATCTCTGCTCAGACTTTTAGCCTTCAAGGGCTGCTTTCTGCTTGTTTTAATTTATTTTCATCATTATTTCATTGCATCCGAGGCTTAGGATTTGGCAAATACTTTGAGGAGGAAATGAATGGAAAATTTTAGGCTCACAACTCTGACTGTCTCATCTCTGGAATTATGGCCCCGTTTTGGTGATTCCCGAACTCCAGTATTTGCCTCCACAGCCCACTGAAACTCCCACAAGACCCAGCCTCCTCTATCTACTGCATTGTCCTCTCTTCACAGCACAGGCAGTTTACAGACACTGTGGAGGAAAGAGGGGACACACCTCAGTGTCCTTCCCTTCTTTGTTGGATCTTGCTCACTCAAATCCTGAATTTGTGGTTTTTAATCCGTGATTTACATTTTTATTCATTGAGAGTGTTACTCTGATATGAGCTTCTGGAATGAAAGCAAATAACCAGTGATTTTGAAATCTGGAGTACATTCCTGGTCTCTGTACTTGCACCAACAAAAGATTAGTTTGCTAAAACAACCCAGCCTCTATACAAAGGCCATTCCTTCCAACATCCTCTTTAATTGTAGCCTTTGAGGACAATATATAAAGCAGTTATCCTTAGTAATAGAACCAGGGATCACCAGATTGTCTAATCAAGAACATTCCTCCACTGACAGGCAGAGGGTCTTTGATATTCTCCCTAGTAGGATTTATAATTTCTAGAGACAAGTGAGGGCTGTGCATTTCCCATCATTCTCTCTGGTAGTTTAATTTTATTGTTCTTTTTCTCCTGGATCATTGTTTAAATATGTCATGAGCAGGTAACTTGTAATTTAGTTTATACATCATCAAACCACAGGAGTCATATCCAGACCTGATGGGAAAGATTAAAGGTCATCTAGAGATCTTATATTTTGACCTGGATACCAAAAGGGTAGGGCTTCTTTGAGGTGGTGGGGAGTGTGACTTAAGTTTAGCAAATTGTGTATGCATGTAGTGGAGCCAAAGTGTGAACTGCTGGCAAGATTGGTTATTGCCTACCCAATGAGTAACCTTAATTTGTTCCTTATTAGTTGAACTACAATTTGGTATAAACACCAAGAACCTCTGAAAAGTAACATTTCCCACCCTTCCTTGCAGATAGAGATAGCTATTGACTCAGTTCTATTAAATGACATACAAGCAGAAGTCATTGAGTAGACCTTCTAAGAAAGGACCCTAAAATAGGGGGAAAATCAGCGAGTGTGGGCCCTCTTTTGTCCTTTTTCCTCTCCCCTTTGTTCTTGCTTCAAATAGTGATGTGGGAATTGGAGATGTAGTACCTCTCTTTGCTTTCTTCACATTATGAAGGTAAAGCCAAGATGATATCAGCCTGGAGCCCTGCCTACCATGACCAATGATGTAAATATCAGCACCTGCCCAGTTCCTGACTTTCTGTTGCGTAATATGGGAAAATAAAGTCCAGAGTTGTTTAAAACTCTACACAGTGATCTTTTTTCCTCATAGGTAAGTCCACAGTTTAAAATCTGCATTATATAAGGAGAAAGCACTGCAAAATGTTCTCTTTTCCTAAGAGCACTCTCAAATCTACATTTTTGGAACAGAACGTCAACAAAATGTATCTGTTTATTTCACTTGTACTTCATCTACTAAGAAAAAGACTTGAAATAGACTGGCTATAATTTTTACTTTTGGGATTGGACACACAGCTCAGTATTTTTTTCTAAGATGTGTCTCTTCAGTTGCTTAAATAATAGAGCACTTAGAATAAGGGTGGGCAATAAATCAAAGACAAGAAATTATTCAAAGTTGTACATTTCTTCCCAAACTTTGTTCTAAATAGATGAATGTGCAACAGAACATCCATTTAATGTTAAGTCATTAAGTCCAAGGTGTTACACATCTTTGTTTGCTAATATTTGACTCTAATACTATCCATATGCCCACAAGAAACAGTCCATTGTACAGATATTAGAACTTGTTCAGCCTTATAGTTAAATCCCTATGACTTTGGGTGTAAGTCTCAGATGAGTATTGTTTTCACTATTTTCCCTCTTGGGTATAATTGTGTATGCTCATCAAGCAATTATTCTAGCTATAGCTAATGTCTATCGCAGCATCCAGGTTCTTGAGGACACAAGGGAAGTAGGGGAAATACAGAGGAGAGGAAGAGGGTGGAGTGGGTAGAAGGAAAAAAGTGAAGAAGCGGAAAGAGGGGAGAAAAAGAAGAGTGATGCTATGTTTTTTGTGTATTTTTTTTTTAACCGGGTGCTGGGTAATGCCATTGTATGCATAAAGTCATTTAATCTTCTCAACAACCCTGAGCAATAGGTAATATTATGATAACAATGTTAAAATGAGAAAACCAAGATTTAGTGATTTATGAGATTTGCCCAAGTTCAAACAAGCAGTAATAGAAACCAGTACACCCTGGTAACACATAAACTGTGTTACCTGAGACTTTTCCTTACTGTATAAGACCCCAAAGTGGTGGAGGCTGGCACTGTGAGAGGCACAAGGCAATGGTTTTCTTCTTCCCCAGCTCTTCAGTCCATTCTGCTGACTTTCTAGGGTTTAATGTACTACTGCCTAGACCGTCTATCACTCACTGTCTGAAGTTTTACGAGGATTTTTCTTTTTCCTAAAGGAATATGAAAATTAAGAAAAAATTTTTAAGATATTATTTGAAATGGGCCTGGAAGCCTTTAGATTCAGGTCCTTCATCACTGGAAGATATGTTTAGTCTATGAATAATTTCTATTTCTGAAATAGGTCACAAATTTGACTACACTACAGTCCATTGGGGAATCTGATGCTCCTTTCAAGTGTTTACTCCATAATTTGAAGAGATTCTTAGATTTGCCAAGAAAGGTAACTCATTTTTTATAACTCATTTTTTCTTTATAATCACACAATTATAACTACTTGCTTGAACCTCTGCCCAATTCTATCACTCACAGCTTCCAGCCATGTTCACAATATATACAGATATACATTGGAAGAGCCAACACAGTGTTTTAAGGCTCCATATTACCATTCTCATTGCTCTGTTAGTCTAGTACCATTCACTGCTACTTTTCCTTGATGCTTGTAAATGATTATGCACCTCCAGGCTGCATGAGATCCTAAGATCACCGCTGGGCTAGCAATGGCTTCCATTGTTGCACCTGCAATGTGAATTGCCTCTAGAGGAGCAGTCATAGCAGAGAGAAAAGTGAGAAAGCTCTGCATTTTGGTTTCTGCCTGACAACCAAACACTTTAATAGATGATTATTGGATAAATGGTGATTTATAACTTTGGCAGTTGCCACTGCCAGATTAAATGGGAAACACTTATTCTAGTCTCCAGTTCCAGGCCTTGGCATTAAGTGATATCGTTAAAATATCTTTTTGATCAAGAATGATGTGATACATAAGAATGACATTAGAAAATCCATTGCATGTCTTACCTTTGCTTGCCACAAACTATAGAGGGTTTTTATATCACCAGTACGCTGGCCAGAACCATCCTTTATAATGGGTTTTATACAAGGCCCAACACTTCACAATCGACACAAGGTGCTTATGTTCATCTACTACCAACACAGTGTGCTGAACAACATCTGAACACATATGCAAACAATTTAGAATATGACACAGGGAAAGCTCTACTATCTCCTTTTCCACTCTTAGAAGAGTTGGTTGTTAAAATGTAACTACATCTTCCATATGTAGCATAGATTCTGTTCTTTCCATGAAAATTTGCTGCTTTGAGAATCATTGTCATCTCACGCACATGTGGCCTAAAAACCTCTACAATTAAAAGTACCCATGATTAATCAAATTATTGACATGGTCACCAATTAGAGGCAAAGTCAAAATTTTCCCAATGATATGAGAGAGTGTTTGACATAGTACATGATCTGTTGCTCATAGGCAGGCATCTGCTCATGATGACGTTTCCACAGTATTCCAAGCAAGGCCATACGTCTATCAAGGCAGCTTGCTGAGAGTATGATCTAACATTCTAGAATTTCCCCAGTGCTTCTTATTATTATTATTATTATTATTATTATTATTATTATTTGAAGGGAGTGAAAGGAAGGGTCTGCAAGCCCATGATATGATTTCTATATATACGTTTTCCTAGATTGATTTAGCAACAACCCAAATATATCAAAAGAGTCAAGACCTTACCACAAGTCTCATAAGAGTAAACATTGTACAATTGTTGGCAATAAACAATGCAAGCCTCACTCCTTTACTAGGGATATCATGGCCAGAACAAAGAAGACAAAGACCTGCTGTACCAGACCAAACTTTGAGATTCATTTCTTCATCCATCCTTGTGACTGCATCTCTACCAAGTGACTTTGCATATCCTAATTCAAGGTATGCGTCTTTGTCTCTTGATTGTGAGCCTGGCCATTTAACTTGTTTTGGGAATGAGATATTAGCAGATGTGACCCAAGCAGAAGATTGAAATGTGCTTGTGTGGTTGAACTTGCCATTTTATGCTCTGGATAACATGAGAACAAATGGCCTCAGGAAGCCCACTGGTTTCAGAGGAATGACTAAACCAAACAGGCAGCTGGGAATTAAGTCTAATTAAGTCCTGATGACACCTGCAGAGACACTCAGATGACTTGTACACACAGGAATAAGAAGATTGTTATTTTAAGCCACTGAGTTTTGGGATGATAGCCTGTACAGCTTTACCATGTCAATAGATGACCATTACAAAAGTTGGTGCCTTGCTGCACAAACCTAAAATATAATTGAGATCAAGACTGTGGGCTGCAAGAACACTGATACAAATGATGAGAAAAAAGCAGTCAGGAAACCATTATGGGACACTAGGAAAATTGTGGCCTATGGTAGGTAGCATTGAAACACTTACTAAAATTTTTGCATGAAACTGGAAAGAAGATTGTGTACCTGATAAACATGTATAGATACTAAAAGAGAATGATGAAACCTGGAAAGAAATTGCCAGTTTTCAAATGGTATTTAATAGAGACAGTCCAGAACTACAGGGTTGCTAAATGAAATTGGTTTTCACCAAATTAAGAAATAACCTCAAGGACAAGTCTTAATTCAGAGGTTATCATTGAGAATCACCTCAGGCTAAAGATCCAGTGAGTGGTGGTGTCATCAAAACTTTTGTTAAAACTTCTAAAATAACATGCCTTGTAGATCATGCTTCTAAAATAACTAACATGCCATTCAGCAGGAAAAAAGCGATGCTAGAATATATAAAGTGATATTTTTACTGAAACATGATACATCCAAAATACACATAATTGAATCTAGAGAGAGGCTTGTGCAAAGAATTCTGGCATAGATTTTTGGCAGAGTGGACCTGAAAAGCACATTAAAAAAACCCTGCAACCTTGTAAAATACAGTTGTGTTAGCAAAAAGCACCAACACCTTAGGTTGAAGAGACAGAGTTCTTCAGATGTTAAATACTTCTTGGTCTTCAGATTTGTACAAGTAATTAACAGATTGCCAAAAAAGACATATTCTCCAACCTTCTCTTCATAATTGGCCATGGAAGATGATTAAAAAAACAGAAGAAAGCAGAAAAAAAGAAAGCACTCCAAAAAGGCATTGCTGAAAATACTGAACTATGGATTAGTTCCAGAACCTAAGTCAGGAACCTATTCTACCTCCAAATAATGCCAAGTGGATTTCAGAATTACTATTGATCAGTGACTGCTAAATGCATCCTATCCTTGCCCTCTTTTAAAATTTATTTATTTATTTAATTTTTCAAATACAGTTGACATTCAATATTATATTAGTTTTAGGTGTACAGGATAGTGGTTAGACATCTATATATCTTATGAAGTAATAAATACCTCAATAAGTCTGGTATCCACCTAGCATTATACTACATAGTTATTTCAATATTATTGACGATATTCCTTATGCTGTACTTTTCATCCCCATGACTATTTTGTAGCTTCCAATTTGTACTTAATCCCTTCACTTTTTTCACCCAGCTCTCTACCCCCTCTCCCAATTAGCAATCATCTGTTTTCTGTTTCTATGAGTTTGTTTCTGCTTTGATTGTTCATTTATTTTGTTTTTTAGATTCCACATATAAGTGAAATTATATGTTATTTGTCTTACTCTGTCTGACTTATTTCTTTTTTTTTCAATTCTTTTTTTTATATATTTTTTTATTAGTTTCAGGTGTAAACACAATGCAATAGTTATACTCTTTACCCCCCAAAGTGAAAACCCCCCTCCCCCAGTTCGCCACCCCACTCCACCCCCATATCATACATATCCATCACAACTCCCCTGACTCCCCTCCACAGTATACTCCACATCCCGTGACCATCCACATCTTCAGTTGCAGTTGGCATACAATACTATACAACATCAGCTTCAGGTGTACAGTGCAGTGATCAAGCCTCTACTCCATCCATGAAGTGGTCTCCCTAACAAGACATGTGACTATCTGACACGCCACAAAATTTTTACAACATTATTATATTCCCCAAACTGTGTTTCATATCCCTGTGGCAATATTGTAGTTGTCTATTTATGCTGCCTAATCCCTTCCCCTTCCCCCCAACCCCACCCCCCTCCCAACTAGCAACGCTCAGTTTTTCCTCTACATCTACGAGTCTGTTTACTTTGATCATTCACTCAGCTCTTTAGACTCCACACACAAGTGAGATCACATGTTACCTGTCCTTCTCCGACTGACTTATTTCTGACTTATTTCAAATAGCATAATATCATCTAGGTCCATCCATGGTAAGATTTCATTCTTTTTTATGGTCAAGCAATAGTCCACTGTATATATGTACCATTTCTTTATCCACTCACCTACTGATGGACAATTAGGTTGCTTCCTTATCTTGGCTATTACATATGAAATGTCCTTTGTCTCTTGTTATAACCTTTGTTTTAGTGTCTGTTTTGTCTAACATAAGTATTGCTACCCAGGCCCTTCATTCATTTACATTGGCATTAAATATCTTCCCTTTTTCTTTAAGTCTGTAATGTCTTTCAATCTGAAGTGAGTGTCATGTAGGCAGCATATGTATGTGTCTTGTTTTCTTTTTCATTCAGCTCCCCAATGTCTTTTGATTGGAGCATTTAATCCATTTACATTTAAAGTAATTATTGCTAGGTATGCAGTTATTGCCATCTTATACTCATAATATAATTGTATGTATATAGATATATACAAGAAGTCCCTTTGATATTTCGTGTTATAGTGATTAGTTGGTGATGAAGTGATGACTCCTTCAGCTTTTTCTTGTCTGGGAAGCTCTTTATCTGTCCGATTCTAAATGAGAGCCTTGCTGGGTAGAGTAATCTTGATTGTAGATCCTTGCTTTCCATCACTTGAGTTTTTTGTGACAGTCCCTTAGGGCCTGCAAAGTTTTTGTTGAGAAATTAACTGAGTCTTATGAGAGCTCCTTTGTAGGTAATGAACTGCTTTTCTCTTGCTGCTTTTAAGATTCTCTCTTTGTCTTTAACCTTTGGCATTATAATTATGGTGTATCTTGTTGTGGGCCTCTGGGTTCATTTTGTTTGAGACTCTCTGTGCTTCCCGGACTTGTACATCTATTTCCTTCTCAGATTAACGAAGTTTTGCATCACTATTTTTTCAAATAGGTTTTCAATCTCTTGCTCTCCCTTTTCTCCTGGTACTCCTATGATAAAAAATGTTGGTATGTTTGATGTCATGCCTTAAAGTATCCTCATTTTTTTCCTTTTTTTTTTTCTGTTTTCCACTACCTCATCTTCCAAATCACTGATTCAATTCTCTGCTTTATCTAATGAGCTGTCGATTCCATCTAGTTTAGTCTTCGTTTCAGTTATTGTCTTCTTCATTTCTGATTGGTTCTTTTTAATGGTTTCTATCTCTTTCTGTAAGTTCTCACTGAGTTCATCTATTCTCTTATTTAAATAGGAGATTTGTTTTAGTTATCCTGTCTCTTTATATGACCATTATATGACAGATAGTTTGACTTTTGAGTTCATATGTCTTCTGATCAAGAGACACTGCATCTAGACCTCATCCAGCTCATGAGATCCTGGACTTTGTGCCTGATTTCATAATTGGGTGATATGTTTTCAAGTCCTGTGATGATGAAAGGAGAAAAAATTAGATGCTTGCAGAAAGACATGATTGTAACCTCTAAATATATAATTAAATAGGAAATCATAGCTTAGTGGTTAAGAGTATATTGAATAGCTAAACCAGGGTTTTAAACACCTACTAACTATTGTTCTATTTTATATTTAAAATTATAGTAATAATATGTACCTAATCTTGTAATGAATATACAGTGTACTCTTTGCAAATCTCTAATAGAGATTTGGCACACTGTAGTGACTCAGTATGTTGTGGTCCATGTTGTTCTCAGCTGAATTACCAGTTTTAATTTATACTTATTTTTGGCATATAAAAAAAATAACATTTTCACTGATGCAATAAATAGTCATGATGACACATAGGTTTTGAAAGCTGATGAAATATTTCAACTATGATTTTGTTATACATAAATTCTTATATATAAATTGACACAGAAATTTAGTTGTTAAAATGTCCTATTTTTAATGATATAATGGTCAAATTTATAGCTATGCTAGTGATATCTGCTAATATCAACTATAATTTCTGGTTATTAAACTTTTATATTGCTAATTATAAGAAGAGCATAATATTAATTGCTACGTATATTTAATAATATGATTTTTAGCAAGATTTTCCTCTTTGAAATGTTTCTTGAAGATATCCATTTGTTAATAACTTCCATTTGCTAAGCAGATAGTGTAGTTTTGCAACATTCATTTTAGTTTTCTATTTTTAATTTTTAGAAATAACCGTTCAACCATTCTTTTGTACAACAAAATGCTGTAACAGCACTTGCAATGTCCTATTAATCACTCTATTGTAATTATTATGGCAGTCCCATTTAGTCAACTTTGTACCATTTTTCAGAAAAACATCCCAAGTTTTAAGAAAGAACTGCTCCTTCCTTTTACCACACACACAAACAGCTACACACATACTCAAGCTTGGGAAGGGTGGGTTGAGGAAAGTCTGTGTCATAAACCCGACTGTACATAATAAGCTATTATGAACTTTTACAGGTAAAAAATAACTGGTTATATCTTTTACTAAAATAAGTAAAAATGAATTTTAGTAAATTAATATTACTGAGCAATTATGACAAACACACACACCTTGCACTGGACTGTCTCCCTAAGATCCATGTTCAGAGGCTTAGAAGCGATGTGGCTTTGGAATCCTTATGATCAAGTGTTCCTAACCACACCGTGGCAAAAGAGAGCCTTGAGTTTCTCTTTCGTTAAGAATTGTTGGGCAGCTGGGCTTGTTCCAAACCCTCTCTTGCAGCTTCATGCAAAAGAAAACTTTCATCGGATAGGTAAAGAGTCCATAAATGTTCTTATCTGCATGTACAGGGTACTGGAATGCACAAGTGCTAGTCCCTTGAGGACCGTGATCATATGTTTTATCTCAGCTGGATTACTCAGAAGACCTCATCTGTAATCCTTTGCTCCAGAACAAGAAATTCTTTCCTCTAGAATAGCTGTAGCCCTGGGCCCAACTTCTAGTTCTTAGCCTTAGGCATCTATGAAAATGTCTCCCATCGTGAGGTCCTCCTATTTAATGTTGAGAAATAGAGTAAAATATGAGACTTGCATCATGTAAATAATAGTAGTTTATTTCTTAATTTCACCTCTAATTATGTCCTATATATAACTGATATGATAAATCATAGACACTTTTAAAATATATTTATACATTTAAATATAAATATATTCCATATAGTTTATAGTACATGTACAGTTTTGGCATGTTTTCCCTTTTGCTCATATAAAGCCACTGGTATTTATTTATGTCTTTATTTATTAAAGGGAATGCTGTTCATATTTTGATACATTATTACAATTAACTACCAGTTTTTTCCTTCCTCTTTTTTTAGGACCCTTACTACTCAGTGAAGTTACCATCAGTGCAACTGATGTGCATATGGAACATATAAATCATTTCACTCTGCTCTTTAAATTTGCTCGTGACAAAGCTTTGCTCATGGGAGGGAAAATGAGATGAAAAATCTTTAGCTCAGCAACTGTCAACTCTTAAGCAATTAGTCAACCAGCAAATTCTATAATGCATGGAGTCTTGTGTAGGAAAGGAGCTTTTTGGAGGTCTAACTTCATATAAATTTCCCAGTCTCAGTACTATGTTTGTTTAAGGGAACCGGTTGGTCCATTTGACTCCCAGAGACAATCAAGTGTAGCCAGCATGAGTTTTTGATAACATATGGGTTAATTAATACAGTCTAACCAGTCAGGGGAAGTATTGGATTTAAAGACATTTAATAATATTAGACTTCCAAACATTATTTGGTGCATTAATTCAAATATGCAAATTGACACAGCCCAGAGGCCCAGCCATGAAAAAAATATGAGGGCAGATAGGAATAAAATTAAATTTTAGGGAGGTATTAAAATAAAAATATACTTACAACCTGAAATTGAGAACAGGAATTAGATTTTTTTCAGCCTATTAAAACTCACTGCTATGAGACCACTAAGGTAAGCAAATTAGTAAATTTTCAAGCAGGTATATAGAGGGTGCCAAAAAACTGTATACACATTTTAAGAATGGAAAAAAAAACCTGTATTAATTATAGTACTCAATATATACCAATAACAAGGGATGAATACAAGTCACGTTTGACTTTTGCAATTATAAGAGATTCTCTGTGTCCAGACACTTCTGATTACTGCAAGCTACTGCTTGAGCAAGGATAACATCTCTTAAAATGTGTATACATTGTTTTGGTACCCCTGGCATATTTAAAATTAGAAAGTATCATTTCATGTTTTCAAGCATTCAATTTGAATTTTCTATACAGTCTACTAAGATAATTACTGCCAATACTTGAGCATCTTTATTCTTAAAGGATTAACAATAGTGCAGCATTTTATGAATTATAATTAAATATTTTGCTCTATAACTGGTTTGGTATTTCAGACTCATCATACTATTTCAGACCCAACATGTTTATTTCTGCTGCCTGCAGTAATCCATTGAAAAATTCAGATTCAGATTCAGGCCAGTGAGACCCACAGGGAGTGGGGAGGGGAAGTAAATTTCTGCTGCGAGAACTCAATACCATTGAAATTAATTTTGAAAACAAAAATTAAAAATCATTAGAAGCATTTCCTGCCAGGAATGACTAAAGTTTAATATTTTGGTGCATTTATGGGATAGCATGCATTTATTGTACTATGGTTAGTAAATTAAAACTAAAATGAAATTAAAACAACATGTTTCCGCCATGTTATAAATGAAAGTTATTATAATTCAATATCAGATATGAATCAGTTAATTCTACTTCAGCCAAAGCTCTAATACTTCAGAGAGGAGCAGATGTTACCCTTTCTACTACCCCATTAATATACCTAGTCGGTTTTTCCACTATTCTCCCCAGGGCAGACAATAGAGGCATATTTTCCTCTCTGTTCCTTAAGCAAAGCTACTTGCTCCCTGGAGCACAAGATTTAATTATCCTTATTGCATTATATCTGCTTGAATAGCTACAGAAGTTATTAATGGGCATAACATTTTCTGATCTTTTTCATGAAATTCAGCTATATTTCTGCTGATTTAATTACTTCTAGCACATTAATTAATCTAGAGTAAGAATTAAGGACTTAGGGTTTATAATAGAATTTAATTTATTTCTGTTGATTATTATGATATGTGACAGTTTGGCTAATAGGAGAGTTTAGACACAGAATTCGCATATGTATATATGTGTCTGGGAAGAAGGAAGTGGTGACCTATCATATTAACTATCTGTTGATGACAGTGTCGATCAAAAAAGGATCCTGGAGTCACAGTGAGTGCTGGATCAACCACTAAATGCCTTTGTGGCCTTAGGCAAGTAAGTTAACATCTCTGTGTCTCAATCTATCATCTCATAAAGAGGAAATAATGATAACCCCTACATTATAGGGTTCTTTTTAGGATCATATAGCTTACTGTATGTGAAGCACTGAGAGCAATACCTGGCAGACTACATGCTCTACACAAGTGTCAGTTGTTGTTATTATTATTATTTAAAATAAGGAGAATAGATGGACTTTGAAATGCACAACGTGATATATAGATGATGTATTATAGAATTGTACACTTGAAACCTATATAATTTTAGTAACTAATGTCACCCCAATAAATTTAATTTTAAAAAATTATATAAAAAAAAGACATAGTGGATTGGTGTTCAGTCACTTTGACTGTAAGTTAGAACTCTAATGAATAGTTAAAATACACAGGGCTATTATGATTATAGATCTGAAGTTGTGGGTGTTTCAGGGTGATTGGAGTTAATAGGTTGGGATATCATCAAATTGTAGTTAGCATTTGAAGCCAAGAAATGAAAAGGAAATTTGAGAGAAAACATGAAAAAATTAAGATGAGAGTTAGGACAAAAATTGGGCACTGGAAGAATTTTGTCAGTCAAGAAAGGAGTGAGGAATGTGGAAGATATAGGGGTAGAGATAAGGAGATGGTTGATAGGAGGAGCAACAAAAATTGCCATACAGAAGGCCTGGAAAATGTGGTATTCAGTGTTAAATGAATTAAAATAATCACATTAAAAAGAAGCCATCATACACTTGAACCCTATATAATTTTACTAACTAATGTCACCCCAATAAATTTATAATAATAAAAAAGGAGTCAGTGGCTTTGAACATGAAATTTATTGGGATCCCTTGAGTCTAGTTCTAGAAGAACTTGGCAGGAAAGAAAGATACTGATTGCAATAAGTTGGGGGGTAAATGTGAGCTGAAGTAGAGGAAACATTTTAGAAAATTTCAAAAATTTAGGTGGTCAGGCTGGTCTCAAAACTTGATTGAAAAAAAAATGAAAGGAGAACAATAACCACAAGCCAACCATAATGTGAAATTTCACCACCTAATTGTCTTGAAAACCTGAACCTTTGAAATTAGTGACTGAATTTATAGTGGCCCCAACTGCTTGGGAGAAGGACAGGCAGAGCCTCCCTGGAGAAACCCATTTCCACACAGACCTCAAATAATTCGCATAGTTATTGTTCCAGAAAATGTGAGCCTTCTCATAGGAAATCAGAAAACTCATAAGAAAACAAAGTATCATAAGCAAGATCCAGCAGAAGCAACACAAAGAAGGCTGAGAAAAACAGTAATGTGAGATATTGGATTTACCAGACACAGTGTTTAAAACAAGTACCTCTTAAAGGAACAAAAGGAGAAATTAAAAACATAAGCAAAGAACAGCAGATTATTAAATAACCAAATATATTTGAAACAGAAAAAAATACAAATTCCAGAAACAAAAACCATATTTAATTAAAATGAATCAAGTTATATTGTAGATATTTGTCCTGTCAAAACATGAAGATATAACTTTCTTTCAAATACATTTTGTATTTTAAATTAAAATTTTATATGCTTATGGCATGTATTAGTTTTCCATGTTACATAACAAATTATTACAAACAGAAATATCAAACAGCACACACTTATTATCTCACAATTTCTGTGGGTCAGGAGTCTGGCCATGGATTTGGCAAGGCTACAGTCAAGGTGTTGGCCAGGACTGAGTTCTCATCTGGAACTTGATAGAGAATAAATTTGCTTTCAAGTTGAAGTGGGTTGTTGCAGAAATCATTTCCTTATAGTTGTGACACTGAAAGCCCTGGCTTCCTGCTGGCATTTGTCTAGAGTCTGCCCTCCATTTATTTCCACATGGGCCTCCCAACATAGTTCCTTATTTTATCAAGCTAGTCAAGAGAGAGAGATTCTAGGGTGAGCCTGTGAGCAAGATGACATCTCTTACAACACAATATAATCATGGACACGATGTTTCATCACCTTTGCCTTATTCTATTGGTTGGAAGCAAGTCACAGGCCTCAACCACACTCAAGGGGAGGGAATTATACAAGAACATAAGTGCCAGGATACAGACATTGTGGGGAGTCAGCTTAGAGTCTGTCTACCATGTGGTAAAAATTAAAGCCATATATACAGAAACATATAACATGAAATGCATAAAATAAAATGAAAAGTAAGTTTCTGCACTCCTCTCCTAATCTCTTTTTCTCCCCAATAGTATCTACTACATATGAATTTCTTTTGCATCTTTCCATTCCCCTCTCTGAAAAAAACACTCAAAAAAGCTCAATATTAAAAAAACAAAATAGCCATTAGTAGATGTTAAGGCCTGAATTGTGTTCTCCTCCCCACATTCATATGGTTAAGTTCTAACACCCAATGCGGCTGTTTTGGAGGTAAAGAGGTCATAAGGTAGGGCTCTAATCCAATAAGTCTGGTCTCCTTATGAGAAAAGGAAGAGACACAAGAACTGTATGTGCACAGACTAAAGGCTATGTGAGGACACAGTGAGAAAGCAACAGTATGTAAGCCAAAGAGAGAGGTCTCACCAGAAACCAACCCTGGTACACTTGCCTTGATCTTGAACTTCTAGCTTCCAGAACTGTGAGAAAATGAATTTCTGTTGTTTAAGCCACACAGTCTGTGGTATTTCGTTATGGCAGCCCTAGATGACTAATACAGCAGATTTTATTTTTGATAAACTAGAAAAATATATCTGAAGATATTAATTGGAATGTGGCAAAGAATAAATATAAAATACATGAAAGAAATGTCAAGGAAGAAGGAGAATAAAGTAAAAAGTATTTAGAATATTTAATTGGGGTATCAGAAGGAGACAAAAAAGACAATGTGACAAGGGGAATATACATATATATAATAGCTAAGACTTCTGCAGAACTAATAAAAGTCTATCAGGAGCTTTGAAGTGTTTGAGATTTTACACTACTTGCAGGCTAAGAAGTTAGTCTGCCACAATTTTACAGAAGTTGGCGAAGACATAAGATTCCTGGGTCAGGGAAAGGGGAGTTTGTTACTCATGAAACAGTAGGAATCCTGAGCTTCATACTTGCTTAATGTCTTGACCTCCATATCTGACAAGGGTAATGCAGATTGGGCCCAAGAGGGTGGTATGCATAGTGGATTGTGTGATAATTGAGGAACTCCAAGCTTAGGTAACACAACATTTTACAGCTGATGTTAGTAAACTGGTCTAATGTTTGCCCATAGGGGCATATTGTTTTTATTAACCAGGTCAGGAAACAAATTTGTCCTTTGATTTGGAGGAAGACACTCTCTTTATACCAAGGCTGTTTCCTATGTAGACATCCTTTAAAAGACAATCTAGAACAAAGCTGCCAATATCTCCCTACAAGATGTACAGAAAATGTAAGAGATACCCATTGAGAATTGCCTCCCAATGAAGTCATTACCTTCTAGATAGTCCTTTGGATTTCAAGCAGGAAGAGTTTTAAAAAATTCTCACCAAGACAAATATTAGAATGAAGCTATAGAACACTAAAGGCAAAGAAAAATCTCAGAAGCAGCCTGAGAGTGGAGGCAGCTCACATACAAAGGATTACAACAACAAATACCTGATTTTTCAACAGTGTCAGTGGACAGCAGGCAGAATGAACTAAAATGACCCATCAACCTAGGACAGAATAACCAGTTTCATTTTTCAAAACAACGACAAGAACAGAACTGAATTTGTTACCAAGAACACTGCACTAAATAAAATTCCAAAGGATATTATTTAGGCAGAGGAAAAGTGACCCCAACTAGAAGGCCTGAGATACATGAAGATATAAGCAAAGAAAGTATCAAGTATAGTTATGAACCCACACAAATACTAACTCTAGGAAGCAGTAATTTTTCTTTGGGTTAACTCAAGATAGGGTTAAATATACAAAAATTACAGCATGTAAATCAGGAAGGAAATGATAGCAGCTAAATTGTTCAATAGAATGGTAAATCTGTATCTTTGAATGGTTTTAGAGTTTGATAAGTTTAGAAGACATGTTACAATTTCTATGAAAATTATAAAATATCACAGAGTACATGTCTTTCAGAGTGTGGAGAAAAATAAATGGACTGTCTCTGCTACTTTGAACATCCTAAACAAGATTTGAGAATAGTAGAACTGGTCTTTAGATTATTGGATGAACTCTGAGTAAGACAAATAGAACAATATCATTTCTCCAAAGCAAGAGTATACAAATACCTTTGCTGAACTTTCTTTGTCCAAAATTGCTAATGTACTAATAATTGAAAGTAAATATTTACTCTAGATTAGTTTTAGTTATATTGATTACAAGGAAGGTTTTGGAAGCTGACCATCAAAATTTATGTTTTTCTGTAATTTTATGTTTCCCTGCATATCCACCTCAAGATTTGTTTCATATTGGGCAAGTGAGATTGATTATTTTTGTGGATTATCTTTTCTATCAGTCAAATTATATGTTTTCAGATGTGTCTTCCAGCCTATTAATTTATGTACTTATTTAAAATTGCCTAGGTTTTTTGAGTGAATCAGTTATTTCAGAGGCTTGTGTAGTCAATTTCAAAATGAGGCAAATGGATAGATTTTTTTATATTATATAAATTTATGTGTAGATATTTTGAAAAAAACAAAAACACGTTTTTTCAGTGAAAATCTATCCAAAAAAACCCTGTAAAATTAAATTTCTCACAAGATATAGAAAACAAAGTATTCTGTGATTTTAACCATTTTCACTTGCTTTATCCTCATAATGGGTTTTATTAACTCAATATGCAATGAAAACAGAAAAATATAAAATGTTTTAATATAGAAAAGATTTACATTAATCTAATGAATCTGGATGATATACCAGTATATAGTTTTTAAAAGATCAAAAGAAGTGGAGAATAAATCAAAGATTCACAATTTCAAGTGTGGTATATAAAAATCTTTAAAGTAATGAACAAGTAGCAGTGGCAGCTAATTAATCTATTTCATACATTGATAGCATTCATTATGACAGCCTATAATTATATCTTTCATATGTTAGAAATTAGAGACAACATATGCATATAAATAAAAAATGTAGGGTGACTTTTTTAAAATGGAAAACATTAAAAATATAGAAAATGTCCTGAATTTCAAACTGTAATAGGCTTATCTGTGTGTCTAATTTAATGTGTTCTTTTCAGTACTTACATTATCCATAATGGTCTCTCCCAAGATGCTGAACATCTTGACCTTATATGGGTACAGTTGTAAAGATTTAAGAAGTAAACTTTAAAAAGGTCTAATTATTGACAGAAAGTATTCGCCCTTTATTTTCTGATACACAGAGGCATCAGGGTATTATGTTAATTATGAAATGGGATTGCTTACAGGCTTGATTTATTGGATAAGAAAAATCTATTTTCTCAAAAATCAGTGCCAATGAATGTATTGTATAATTTCATTCTGCTGCATCTCTCTGACCCATCTCCTAGCTAATCATACATTGAATGGAAAAGAGGCTAAAGTGCTGACAGGGGATCAAGTGGTATTTCTGGTGACAGGAGAAAATGAGTAGGTGCACCAATATGTAATGATATGCCTAGAAGCAATATTTTTACCTTTGAAAATGTGGAATCCAATAGAGAAAATGTGTTCTTTCTGTCCTGAAAGGATGCTCACTGCAATTAATAAAAGTTTCAGAAACAAAGAATGAAACTCTGTTCAGTTTCTCCATTCAAGAGTTGCTATAGTACTGGAAATTTTTAGAGAAGTTTTAACATGATCAGAGAAGAAAATTCTGTCAGATAATCTCTGAAGGTTAATATTTTGAAAAATGTTTTTCAGAGTTCTCTGTAGAGTCTGAGGGATCATTTAAATTCTGTTTGAACAAATTTCAAGGCAAAACATTTTGAAAACCATAGGCTGAGAAACTCCTATTTTAAATGCTTAAAATGGAACCTGCAATAATGACAGATACCACAGAAATACAAACAATCATACAAGAATACAATGAAGAATTAATATATGCCACCAAATTCAATAACCTGGAGGAAATGGATAAGATCTTAGAAATGTATAACCTTCCTAGACTGAATCATGGAGAACTAGAAAATCTAAATAGACCAATCAACAGCAAGGAAATTGAAACAATCATCAAAAAACGCCAGAAAAGTAAAAGTCCAGGACCTAATAACTTCACTAATAAATTCTACCAAACATTTAAAGATAAGCCCTTCTCAAACTTTTCCAAAAAATTGAGGAAGAGGCAATACTTTCTAACTCATTTTATGAACCAACGTTACCCTGATACCAAAACCTGGTTAGTATAACACAAAAAAGAAAACTACAGGGCTGGCTGAGTGGCACGTTGATTAAAAGCTGGCTTGGGATGCCAGCTCTGAGCAGCAGGGCTCTGGTTCAGATCCCATGTACGAGGGCCAGTGACGCTGCACCCTCTACAGCTAAGATGGTGAACAATAGTTCGACCAGGAGTTGGGCTGCCGTGAGTAGCCAGTGACGGTGTAGGCTGCAGTGGGGCTGTAGTAGTCTGCTGTAAGCTACAGTGAGTAGTCAGCAGCCAGAGTGAGAGGCTGGCAGCCAGAGGCCATCCAGAGGCCAGCGACCAACTGCCTCACCAGGGAAGAATGCAATGATAATACCAACATGGGCCAGTGAAGCGACATCATTTACAACTACACTGAAGAACAAAAGGACAGCATGTCTGTTCCTCTTCCCTGATTCTCCAACGCTGTTCCCCTCCCCCAATTCCCCATTAAAACCTAAAAAAAAAAAAAAAAAAAAACAACCTACAGACCTATATCTCTGATAAATACCAAATATGCTAAACAAAATACTAGCAAGTCAAATACGATACATTAAGAAGATAATATATCACAATTGAGTGAGTTTCATTCCAGGGACTCAAGGATTGTTCAACAACAACAAATCAATCAATGTGATTCAACACATTAACACAATAAAGGATAAAAATCACATAAGCATATCAATAGATGCAGAAAGAACATTTGACAATATATAGCATCAATTTATCATCAAACATTTAATTAAATAGGTATAGAAGGCCATATACATCATAATAAAGGCCTTGTGTGACACACCCTTAGCTAGTATCATACATAATGGTGAAAAACTGAAAGCTTTTCCTCTAAGACCAAGAACAAAACAAGGATTTTGTTCTCTCACCACTGTGATTCAACACAGTATTGGAAGACCTACTACAGCAATCAGGCAGCAGAAAAAAATAAACGTCATCCAAATTGGGAATGAAGAAGTCAAATTGTCACTTTTTGCAGATGGCATGATTCTTTACATAGAAACCCTAAAGACTCCACAAAAAACTCTTAGAAACAATATACAAATACAGTAGAGTTGCAGGATACAAAATCAATGTCAACAATCCATTGCCTTCCTATATACCAGTAATGAAATTTCAGAATAAGAAATGAAAAAAATAAAAATTGCTTTTTCAACTGCAAAAAAAAAAAAAAGAATCAAATACCTAGGGAAAAAATCAACAAAGGATGTGAGGACCTAACTCTAAGACATTATTAAAAGAAATTGAAGCAGACACAAAGAAATGGGAAGGTATTTTGTGTTCATGGGTTGGAAGCATCAGTATAGTTAAAATGACCATATTATCCAAAGCAAAATACAGACTTAATGCAATCCCCACCAAAACCCAAATGACATTTTTTAAAGTAATAGAACAAAAAATTATCACATTTGTATGGAATCACAAGAGACCTTGAATAGGCAAAGCCATCCTAAGAAAAAAGAACAAGGGCAGAGGTATCACGCTCCCTGACTTCAATTTATACTACAAGGCAGCAACAATCAAAACAGCATGGTATTGGCAGAACAACAGACTCACAGACCAGTGGAACAGAATTGAGAACTTCAAAATGAACCTACATATATATGGGCAGATAATTTTTGATGAACGAGCCAAAAACACACAATGGAGAAAGATACCCTCTTCAACAAATAGAGCTGGAAAAATCAGAAAGCCAAGTGCAAAAGAATGAAACTAGACTGCTATCTGTCACCAATGCCAAAATTAACTAAAAATGGATCAAAGGCCTAAACATAAGACCTGAAACAATTGCATAGAAGAAAGCATAGTTAATAAACTTATGGACTTTGTGTTTAGACAGGATTTTATGAATCTGACCTCAAAGGCAAGAGAAGTAAAAGATAAAATAAATGACTAGGACTATATCAAACTAAAAAGCTTCTGCAGAGCAAAAGAAACCATCAACAAAATGAAGAGGCAACCAACTGAATGGGAGAAGATATTTGCAAATAATACCTCTGATAAGGAACTAATATCCATAATATAGAACTCTTTCAACTCAACAACAAAACTCAAGCATTTCAATTAAAAAATGGATAAAGGACCTGAATAGACATTTCTCCCAAAAAGACATACAGGTAAACAGGTAAATGAAAGGATGCCCAACTTCACTAGCTATTAGGAAAATGAAAATCAAAACTGCAATGAGGTACCACCTCACACCAGTTAGAATGGCTATTATCAACAAGACAAGTAATAACAAGTGTTGGAGAGGTGGGGAATAAGGAACCCTCATACTGCTGGTGGGAACTTAAATTGGTGCAGCCACATGGAAAACAGTATGGAGGTTCCTCAAATAATTAAGAATAGAATTACCATATGACCCAGCAATCCCTCTTATGGGTATCTATCCAAAATATCTGAAAACATTTATATAAAGATATATGTGCCCTATTGCAGCATTATTCATAGTGGCCAAGACATGGAAACCACCAAAGTGTCCTTTGATAGATGATTAGATAAGAAGGAGTGGTATATATACACAATGGGATGCTACTGAGCCATAAGAAAAGATGAAACACTGCCATTTGCAATAACATGGGTGGATCTTGAGATTATTATGCTAAGCAAAATAAGACAGAAAAAGTGGAGACCCAACTCTTTTTATGAAGCCTCTATCACCCTGATTCCAAAACCAGATAAAGACATCACAAAAAAGGAAAACTACAGGCCAATCTCCCTGATGAATATAGATGCAAAAATTCTCAATAAAATATTAGCAAACAGAATTCAGCAATATATTAAGAAGATCATACATCATGATCAAGTGGGATTCATCCCTAGTGCGCAAGGCTGGTTCAACATCCGTAAATCAATTAATGTGATACACCACATCAACAAAATGAAGGATAAAGATCACATGGTCATTTCAATAGATGCAGAAAAAGCATTTGACAAAATCCAACAGCCATTTATGTTAAAAACCATAGCAAAGTGGGAATACAGGGATCATATCTCAACATAATAAAAGCCATATATGATAAACCTACAGCTAACATCATAGTCAATGGGAAAAGCTAAAACCATTCCCCTTAAGATCAGGAACAAGACAAGGCTGTCCACTTTCTCCTCTTTTATTCAACATAGTGCTGGAAGTTCTAGCCACAGCAATCAGACAACAAAAAGAAATAAAGGCATCCAAATTGGCAAGGAAGAAGTAAAATTGTCACTATATGCAGATGACATGATACTGTATATAGAGAACCCCAAAGACTCCATCAAAAAACTATTGGAACTGATAGACGAATTCAGTAAAGTAGCAGGATATAAAATCAATGTTCAGAAATCAGTGGCATTTGCATATACCAATAATAAACTAATGGAAAGCGAAATTAAAGAAAACTGTCCCATTTACAATTGCGTCAAGAACTATAAAATACCTAGGAATAAATTTAACCAAAGAAGTGAAAGATCTGTACTCAGAAAATTATAAGACATTGAAGAAAGAAATCATAGAAGATACAAATAAATGGAAACACCTACCATGCTCATGGATAGGAAGAATTAATATAGTTAAAATGTCCATACTGCCTAAAAGCAATATATAGATTCAATGCAATTCCTATCAAACTACCAAGGGCATTTTTCACAGAAATAGAAAAATATAATCTAAAGTTTATATGGAATCATAAAAAGACCCAGAATAGCCTCGGCAATTCTGAGGAATAAAAAACAAAGTTGGGGGATCACGCTACCAGACATCAAAACCTACTACAAGGCCACAGTAATCAAGACAGTTTGGTATTGGCATAAAAACAGGCACATCGATCAGTGGAACAGAACAGAGAGCCCAGAAATAAATCCAAGCATTTACGGACAGTTAGTCTATGACAAAGGAAGCAAGAATTTACACTGGAGTAAAGATAGTCTATTCAATAAATGGTGCTGGGAAAATTGGACTGACACATGCAAAAAAATGAAACTGGATCATCTCCTTACGCCTTATACAAGAACAAATTCAAAATGGATTAAAGACTTAAATGTAAGACCTGAAACCATAAAAATCCTAAATGAAAATATAGGAGTACATTTGCAGACATTACCAGGAGCAATATTTTTACTGATACATCCCTACGGGCAAAGGGAAGTAAAAGAAAAAATGAACATATGGGATTATATCAGACTTAAAAGTTTTTTCACAACAAAGGAAACCATTAATAAAACAAAAAGGAAGCCTACTGAATGGGAGAATATATTTACCAACGATATATCTGATAAGGGGTTAATATCCAAAATTTATAAAACACTCATGAAACTCAACACCAAAAAAACAAACAACCCAATTAAAAAATGGGCAGAAGATATGAAGAGACATTTCTCTAAAGAGGACATACAGATGGCCAACAGGCATATGAAAAAAAGTTCAACCTCACTGGTCATTAGGGAAATGCAAATAAAAACCACCATGAGATACCACCTCACTCCAGTCAGAATGGCTATCATCAACAAATCAATAAACAACAAGTGCTGGCGGGGCTGTGGGGAAAAGGGGACCCTGCTGCACTGTTGGTGGGACTGCAGATTGGTGCAGCCACTATGGAAGTCAGTATGGAGGTATCTCAAAGAACTGGAAATAGAGCTACCTTTTGACCCAGCAATTCCACTCCTAGGTATTTATCCTGAAAAAACCAAGACACTTATTCAAAAAAGTTATGCACCCCGATGTTCATAGCAGCACAATTTACAATAGCTAAGACTTGGAAACAACCAAAATGCCCGTCAGTAGATGACTGGATTAAGAAACTGTGGTATATTTATACAATGGAGTATTACTCCGCTATAAAGAAGAATGAAATCGTGCCATTTGCAATGATATGGATGGACCTAGAGACTATAATGTTGAGTGAAGTAAGTCAGTCAGAGAAGGACAAATACCATATGATCTCACTTATATGTGGAATATGAAAAACTGTATGAATGAGCAAAGTAAACAGAAACTGTCTCATAGATATAGAGGAAAAATCAGGGTTGCTAATTTGGAGAGGAATGGGAATGAGGGAGAAGGGGAAGGGATTAGACAGCAAAAATAGGCAACTACAATATTGCTACTGGGATAGGAAAAACAGTTTGGGGAATATAATTAATAATGTTGTAAATATTCTGTGGAATGTCAGATGATCATAGGTCTTGTTAGGGAGACCATTTCATGGATGGAGTAGAGGTTTGATCACTGCACTGTATTACTAAAGTGGAGGTGGTATACCTACTGTAATTGAATATATATAGATAGTCACGGGATGTGGATTATACTGTGGAAGAGAGTCAGAGGAAGAGTAATAGATATGTATGATATGGGGGTGTGTGGGGGGGTGTATTGGGGGTGGGGGGTTTGTCACTTTGGGGGGTAAAATGTATAACTATTGCACTGTGTTGTACACCTGAAACTATTGGGGGTGGGGGGGTTGTCACTTTGAGGGGTAAAATGTATAACTATTGCACTGTGTTGTACACCTGAAACTAATTAAAAATAAAATAAAATTTAAAAAAAAAAAAAAAAAAAAAAAAAAAAAGAAAAGAAAAAGGGGAGACCCATATGATTTCACTCATATGTGGGATATAAAATTGAATGCAAGAAACGAACAAGACAAACAAACAAACAAAAACTTTTAGACACACACAACAGTTTCTTGTTCGTTTGTTTTGCTTTTTGTTTTGGTTACCAGAGGGGAAGTAGGAGAGGGAGAAAAGGGTAAAGGAGTTAAAATATATGGTGACAGAAGATGTGACTTTGAGTGGTGAACACACAATGCAATATATAGATGATGTAGTATAAAAATGTACACTTGAAATCTATATAATTTTTTAACCAATGTCACCCAATAAATTTAATAAAAAGTTAAACAAAAAAAACATTGTTCACTGTTTGCAGAATACTAGTAAACCAATTTGTTCTTTTGAAATGATAAGGTAAAAGAATTAAGCAAGAAAATTAGATAAAGGGGAGACTTTCTTTATGGCAAATTTCCAGGTAATAAGAGGGTAAAATTAGAATATCAATATTTTGCAACCCATAATTAATTTATTGGATCTAAGTATCAATTATTAATCATTACCTATAAAGTAGTCTACCACCCATTCATGGATCTAAATTGAATATATATTTCATGGAAAATCTAGAAGTTAGAGGAAGATATTTATACTATGGGAATGATAAGAGCAAAATTCAGATGGAGAAAAATTCTGTAGGACAAATGACCTGGTTTCCTGAACAAATCAGGGGCAAAGGAATAAAAAGAAAAATTAAAGTATGCAGCATCTCAATCAATCACAAAATGTGGACTTTATTTAGCTTCTGAGAGAATTGGAAATTTGATTCACTGACTAGGTATTTGAAGATAATAAAGTCAACTTTTT
The DNA here is from genome assembly GCA_033961575.1 of Aselliscus stoliczkanus. Classification (NCBI taxonomy): domain Eukaryota; kingdom Metazoa; phylum Chordata; class Mammalia; order Chiroptera; family Hipposideridae; genus Aselliscus; species Aselliscus stoliczkanus. The sequence continues at coordinate 71,342,503 of CM066732.1, read as the reverse complement.
CTTGTAATAATGGCATTATGGTTATGTTTTTGTAAACTCATTGAGAGCTATAGTGTAATATGAGGTGTGATCAAGAAATATGGTGAATGTTTACATTTTAAAAAATTTATTACAGTAAAGGACACATTCTGCCACTTTCTGAAGCAGTTCTGGAAGTCCTCTTTTGTGATTGTCTGTAGTTGCACTGTCATAGCTGCCTCGATGCTGTGTATCATTTTGACTTTGGGGAAGAGCCAGAAGTCTCACCGGGGCAGATCCGGTGAATAAGGTGGATGAGGACACATTGTAATGTTTTGATTTGACAGAAATTGCCGTATACCAGAAGACATAGGTGACATGGAGTGATGGAGGATGAAGTAAAAACACTCACGAAACAGAACTTCCAGAACTGCTTCCGAAACTGAAAAAAATGATGGGATAAGTGTGTTTGAAGAGACGGGGAGTATTTTGAGGGGGATTAATGGCAATGTATCTTTTATTATAATAAATTTTTAAAATCTTTAAAATTTAAACATTCACCATGTTTTATGATCACATCTCCTATAACCCAGTTGAGTGCCTGGCTTTTGGGAGCCTGTGTCTCAGGACTGTGGCCTTCACAAGTGTTTCCGTCTCCCACTTCCTTGATTTCAATGTTCTCAATCTATTTTCTTGACATCCTAAATCACGCTTACTGTTTTTTCCCCTTAGATGAGATAATCAATCTAAAAGGGACTGTAGTTGGGAAGCCTTTCCCCAGTTGGAATAAGCTTTCAAAATTGCAAAATTGTGGAGAGTAGGCTTGCTATCCCATGGAGAGTAGGCCTTTGTTATGGGGAATGGTCTGAACAGGTTTTATTGTTACTCTTTCTCCTTCCTCTCCCATGAATACAGTGGTTTTTTTTCTTAGATCTTCATCATAACCATGTGATGGGGTTCATGCAAGGAAAGCTCATGAAAATATGGGCCCCACAATCCTGAGGCCACCAGGAGTTTTTCACTGCATGTGAGTCCATACTGAGCATGCAGTGATTCATCAAAATTACCATTTAAGTGCTCCTACCAACTTATGGCTCTTTCAGCTCTTGTTTAGGTAAGCAGAGACCAGCTGTGACTCACCTTTCTCTCCAGATTTAAGAGTGGTTGTTTGCTCAGAGACCTCAGTTTCTCTAATGGGTCCAAGAAATGTCACTGATTTTCAAGTTGTCCAGGTTTTTCCTGATTGTAAGAATGAGTGACCACTTCTAAGCTCTTTATATTTTTGAACTGAAAATGGAAGTCCAACCATTCGTCTTTTTCTAAATTTAGATTTAAAAAAATTGCTTCTAAATAGTTTAAATGTCTCAGGGTTGCCGTCTCAACTAATTTTTGTTCAGAATACCTAAGCAGTATCAAGTATGTTGTAGTGATCTAATTTTTTCATTAAATAATTTGGGGCATGTTTCTGCTAACATTTGAATAAAATCTTAAATAGCAATTCATGCTAAAATGTTCAAGGATATCTACTGAATATTTTAAAGTCTTCCCAAAACATAAGAAATATATATATGCAAAACCATGCCTGGTTTAGTGCATTAAACACACATTTTTGTTATGTGCTATGGTGATTAGCTATAATTTACTGGAATACAGGTTCATTAAATACTTAAGGACTTCTCTATCACTGACTTTGCTGAAGTGTTATTACTCCTTTTATAAATAAGGCCTAAGTGAATTTGGTTTGAAATGCTAGTAGTCTAAGGCAGCAGAGAGAGGCATTTCAAGTTTGCTGGCTCTGGTACTTGGGAGAGAACACCTAGATGTCCCATTAATACTCTAGGCATTGGCCAGACGGAACGACAGCTTATTTTCTTTTCATTTTAAAGGATTTGCTCACATTAAAAATATAAATTTTATGTTAAAGGGGAAAATAAATCACTGTGACACTATAACTGAATTTGCAGCAAGTTCTGTTCATTCTGCTACTGTACAAGTTGGACACTACTAGGATAAATTAGAGGTGCTGATTCTATAGGTTTCACAAGTAAATGGGAGCCAAAAATAGAATCAGTCACAAACCAGTAGAGAATTATAGCAGCGTCCCACCATGTTGATTGCTTTGGTATTTTAACAAATAGATTTTAAACTATATTAATGATTTGTGAGATTGTCCATGTAGGTACTATAAAAATCCGATACACACAGACACACTCACTTAAAGCACATGGAATAATTGCATTATCAAGTGATATTTTCCCTGCTCTTATATATTATTTGTCTACATTTTGGTTTCATTTTCCTATGACTTTCGTTTAGAAATATGGTATTTCAAATATAATTTTCAAAATTATCCTACTTTAAAATCCAATTTCCTTTCCAGAGTGTATTATGCTCTGTCTGACATGTTTCTAGTATAATTCAGAATCCAAAATGGCTAGGTTTCTTTAGTCTAAACTGCTAACTATTTCATAAAATTAAATCACATTAAAGTACCTTAAGAAAAAAATCCTAGTGGAAATCTAATTAGTATTAAAGTAATAAATAATTACTATTAAATTAATTGAATATTAAATCAACCAAAGGTGAAACTACTAACCATTTATTGCTTTGACAGAAATTTTATAATTTTTTGGATTATCTCAGGTTTTGTAATGCCACTGAATTTTTAGAGAGAAGCACATGTGCTTTGATTTATGACTCAGATTCTAAGCACGCTTAAGAAAATATTGTATAGTCGGATTAATTTTAAAAATTAAGGGAAAAGACACAATAAGTTTTATGTGCTATAGTTAATAAGAAAATTGTGACTAAGTTGATGTATGCATATGGCCACTTTCTACCTAAAACTCAAGATGCATGAGACTCTTTTCACAGAGACCAACATTTCATCATTTTCAGGCTTGGCAATGAAAATTTCCCCAAAGAATCAAGAAGTGTCTTGTTCGCCCAGTTCTGGAATTATGTTTGACTGGTGCTATTTCTCAAAGTCACATCTTAATTTGTTTTCTGAGCTTCACTGGAAATTGCTTGATGCATCCTCGCATTCATGTTTCAGTCCTGAAAGTGAATCTTCCCAGGATAAGAAGACCAGAGAGGACTTAAAAAAAAAAAATGGTTTGAAAATGTAAATGTATGGCAAAGATGAAAATTATGGAGGGAAATAATCTTCAACAAATCTGAACTCACATGATGCGTACAGATTTGTAATGCAGTGTTATTTATGCTGTTATATTGTCAGTAGAGGTTTACATTAAAATCATTTTAGTTCAAGGCAGCATTTAGTAATGTTTTAATAAATTTGGTAAAAATAATTTTTTATAATAAAATAAAACAGATACCATGAAAAAACAGGTTATCTCTATCAGAACTTATTGTTAACACTGTATGAGGTCAGACAAGTTTGTGCTTATTGCAACAATGTTGCTAACCTTTTTGATATCAGAAGGATTATTCATAATGGATTTGTATCAACTGGACAAACACTGAACCAAGTTTGCTATTAGGAAGTGCTGAAAAGGCTGCGTGAAAAAGACGACGTGAACTTATCACCAACAATTCATGGCTCTTGCATCATGACAATGCATCAGCTCACACGGCACTGTCTGTGAGGGAGTTTTTAGCCAGGAAACAAATAACTGTATTGGAACACCCTCTCTACTCACCTGATCTGGTTCTCAGTGTCTTCTTGCTTTACTCAAAAAGGAAATATTGAAAGGAAGACATTTTGATGACATTCAGGACATCAAGGGTAACATGACAAGAGCTCTAATGACCATTCCAGGAAAAGAGTTCCAAAATTGCTTTGAAGCGTGGACTAGGTGCTGGCATCAGTGCATAGCTTTCCAAGGAGAGTACTTCTAAGGTGACCATAGTGATATTCAGCAATGAGGCATGTAGCACTTTTTCTAGGATGAATTCGTGAACTTCATTGTCCAACCAAGTATATGTAGACATGGCAGCTGAGTCCTGATTTCAAAGTTTCATGTGGGCAAGGATAAAGGAAAGCATTAGAGGATGAGAAGGCAGTGTGAGCAATACAATAGCATATAGCATAAGAACATGGAACATATTCTCTATAATAGAGAATACCTCACTTTTGCTTTAGTGTAAGATACAATTTAGAATTGAAACTTGGGTATGGTCAGTTTGTTAAAGAAATGGCTTCAGAATTTAGAAACATTATTCTGGAAGCATATCTGACCTAGGAGCAATAAGGAGGAGATTACAGTTGTACAGGCAATAGGGAAATATTTATGGGGGGGGCAGTATAAATTAAAAAGTAGAATTTTGTGACCTGGAACATCTTATCAATCACAGTGAGTTTCAGTTTATTTACCAGTAAAATGTGTATGATAACACCACCTTTAATCTTGTTGAAAGGATTATATGCAATCATGTTGTAATAAAGTAATGTAAAAATAGGAGATATTTATATAATACTAATTGGGTCCTATCCACAGGGCATAAATATCAAAGGTTGTTTGCTAGACTGAGTCCATATGGCATAGTATTGAAGGTGACATCAACCATTGTCTAAAAACTCATCTTCCTAAAAAGGTGAAAACTAAATAAGATCCTGTTACATCTATTTAGATGCAACAGAAATGAAGACAGTGTGATACTGTAGGACAGATTGGAAAATCAAAGGTGATCTTTTTGCATTTCACTGTATCAGTGGTTTTCAAAATGAACTACCCTTTACTTGTATGGCAGTCAAATACCTGAGAAGCTGTAGATAATCACACCATATATTTAGAGTGTGGAACAAAGGTATCTATGTCAATAAAGATAGAAACTGTGACCTCCCCCTGACATGACTCTTCCTCACAGATGTTTCAGCAGCTCCAGGATAGAGATTGAATATGGTCTCACTGTATTTGTGTCACGGAAGCTGGCCCTGGTGCATAAGACTAGAAAAAGGAGAGTCTACACAGAGCAAACAGTTTGTTCTGGAACAGCCCATGGTTCAGCTACTTTTCTCTTCCCTTCAAGAGGCTGGGTTACTTAATTAACTGGTGATGTAAACTGGCACCACCTCCTAATAAGGCAAACATAGACCTCCTATTTTAGGGGAAAAAAAGAGGAAGAAAACTTACCTGACTTAGCGTTTGTTTCTAGCGTTGCTCAATAATCTCTCTCTTCTTCTCACAAGAATGAGAAATACCTCAATTTATAGGAGAATAGTGATGATCTTTCTAGTCATACATCATATTATATAGTAATAATGAGCATATCCTTTGGTGTCAGACAAACCTGGGTATGGATTTCTGATTTGCCACTAATTAATAGTTGTTTGCTTTTGGATAATATATTGAAATTCACTAAGCCATAATTTAGTTATCTGTGATAGAGGAATAATAGAAATAATATAAAAATAACACTTACCACATAGTATATTAATGTAAATAAATAGTATATTAATAGTATATTAATGTAAACATTGGTATATAGCCTGACACATAAAAGTTACATAAAATATTAATTCATATCTCAGGATTACTACCCATGGAAAATTAAATTTTATTCCTTATGGAAAGAGCTACCACCATTTATATGAGTCATCTTTTCTTCATCACCCAATAACAACTTACTCACTGTCATTTCAGTCCCATGAATAGTCTTCTTGTAGCCTTTCAAACTTCTGGTCGCTGCACAGTCCCAAAGCCAATGCCATGTATTACTTAAGTTTTTATTGTAGCATTACTCCACTTGTAGGTACCAAATTCTCTTTAAGTTATACATTGGTGAGTAATAAACTGCCATAAAACATAGTACATTTAAACAACAATTTATTATTATATCTCAAAACTGTGTGGTTTGACTGGACTCTCTGGTGGTACTTTCTTGGGCTCTTGTATATGGTTGCAGTCAGACGTTGGCTAGGGTTGAAGTCATCTGAAGTCCTAACTGGGCTGCACATCCCAGATGATTTATTCATGTGGCTGGCAGTTGATGTTGGCTGAAAGAGAAACGGCATGTTGATTGAGGCAAAGCCTTGTCACTTGACTGGCTTTTTACAACATGGCAACTGGGTTCTGAAAGGGAGCATCCCAAAAGTGTGCAAGAAGTGTTAAGAGGAAGGAGCTGCTAGGCCTGTTAAGGGTCATGCCTAGAACTAGTACAGTGTTCTAGTCTATTAGTCAAAGCAATTACCATATTCTATTAGTCAAAGCAATTACAGGGCCTATCCGAATTCAAGGTGGTAGAGAAATAGGCTTCACATCTAGTGTGAAGAGTGGCAAGGACACGTTGGAAAAGATCATTGAGATTGAGAGGATTGTCTGCAACTCTCTTTGGAAAATATGATCTCCATATGTGGTTAGCAGGCCAGGGCTGTTTGTTAAAGTGAGACCTTCTCTCTCTCATTCTTTCTTCTTACTCTCCTCTTCTGGGCCTACCTTTGTTGCCTCCCCCTTTTCCATTTTGTTCTGACATGACAGCCTTGCCAAAAGTTGTTGCTACCATTTAGGAATGGCTGGGTGGGAGATTCTAGACATTGATGATGAACTCTTTCCTACTCTCTCTTTAGATTTGTTTCCTCAAGTAATGGCACATCTCATCTCAATGGTATTGTAAATTTTGCTATTTGCATGGCTTAGTAGAAATGGGTCATTTTATTTGCTTTGGCTTTGGATAATAGTCTTCTGCAAATGCAGAAAAGAGTGTCCCATATGTTTCATGTCAGTTCATTCACATCATTAGTGCACTGCAAAGTGGATTGGGACCAAAAGTTCAGTTATAATTAACATATTATTTTGATTCCTCTACTTCTTGGTGTGTAATTCTCTTGGGAAATAGTGTGACATCCATGATCAAGTCAGGACCCAGGCTAATATGGATTTCCTGGTCAAAGGCCTGGTGATAACTTATGAATATGAGATCAATATAATTCACATAATTCGTAAAAATAATTTAGCATAAGGCATAAAGAAAAGGAACCAATCTTTGTATTGGGACAAAATTATTGCCTTTTAAAATAACATTTCCATAAGAAACAAAGGAACTTTATAAATCTTCAACTCATAACTTTAATAAATATTAGAAGGACATTTGATGAGATTGAACACATTAAAAATATAGTCATGAGAAAAAGAATGAAAAGGTTTATTGAAGAGAAAAACATGATTGATTTTTTTTTTTTAAACAAAGCACATGTAACAAATAAATGTAAAATAGGATGTGGGAAAGTCCATTTTATGAAATAGAAGACAAAATTAAGAAATTAATGAATCACAAAAGCAAAATATAAAAGACACAGAATAGAGACAAAATTACAACTAAACTACAGAACAACGATCATTGAGAATCACCTGAAGTGTAGCTGACCCGAAGCCCTACAACTGAGGTCATATGAAGAAGTCACCTTGAGACTGGTAGGAGGGGCAGAGAAGTGGAACGGGCTGGTCCCACACCCACGTGTGACCATTAAAAATCGGGCAGGATATCTTGGCTGTGGAGGTACCCACAGAGAAGTGAGGGGTCCCAGCCCCACATCAGGCTTCCCTGCCCAGGGTTTCAGTGCCAGAAAAGAAGTCCCCATAATTTCTCGTGGTGAAGACGAGTGGAAATTGTGATGAGTGAGACAAGAGTAGCTGCAGTTTCAGGCACTCCTATTAAAGGGCCTGCAAATGGACTCACTCGCTGACAGACTCACTCACTTTGTCCTTCAGAGCTGGGGCAACAGCTCGAAAGGTGCCAGGAACATGCATGGAAGAACTGAATTATCTGGCTTCAGGGCAAGAGCTACAGGGGCAGCTTTCTCCCAGACAGAAGTGCTAGCAGAAGCCACTGGGTTTTTTTGTTGTTGTTGAACCCTCCCACCTCCTGGTGTGTAGACACAGTGGCTGCCATATCTGAGTCTCTGTCAATCTGGTAACACATTTTGTTCACCCTGATTCCCTGAGAACTTGTCCCATCCAAATTTCAGGCCAACCCAAGCTTCTCTAGTGGCTTTTCCACATAAATGTCTGCCTTGGCTCATGCTGCAGACTTCCTTAAAATCTCTCAAAGGTTCACAAAACCCAAACAAGTAGCATCTGGCTATGGCATGTCCCATACCACTAACAAAGCAGCCCTAACCCTGGCACCAGCAACAGCCAGCCTCAGTTTATGGCTTGGACTTTCAAGGCACCTCCAAGCACAGTAAGGGCAGTGGCCATGTGTGTATTGCTTTGTGCCTCATGCCAGGTGGCCCAGGGAAGTGCACAGGCTGCAGCTGAGCTTGTCCTGTGGTGCGACCTCTCCAAGGAGGCCCCAGAGCTGGCACACTTAGTGGCCAGCCTTGGACCCAGACAGGGCATCCCTTGGCCACCTCTGGGGACAACACACCCAAAAGGTACACTGGACAGGTTCTAGAGCCCTGCTAAACATTATTGCTCTATAAAGTCAGCCCCTGCCCAACAGCTCCTCCATTATAGTCACAACTAATCCTTACAAAAAATTAGCCTGAGTATCAATCCCTCCCACTGACATGCTAACAGCAACCAAGGCTCAACTACAAGAGGAGGGCACACACAACCCACACACATGGGACACACCAAGAGTACTGGCTCAGGTGATTGAGAAGACTGTACCAGTGGGTCCCATTGGACACCTACTACATAAGGCCACTCTACTAAGACCAGGAGACATAGCAGCCCTACCTAATATATAGAGACAAATGCAGGGAGGCAGCCAAAATGAGGAGACAAAGAAACATGTCTCAAGTAAAAGAACAGAATAAAGCTCCAGAAAAAGAATTAAAACTGAGACAAGCAATCTACCACACACAGAGTTCAAAATACTGGTTATAAGGATGCTCAGTGATCACAAGGAGAATTTCAACAAAGTGATAGGAAACATAAAAATGGAAATGTAAAACATTAAAAAGAAATAAAGAATACAATAACTGAAATAAATAATACATTAGAGGGAATCACAGTAAATTAGATGAAACAGAGAATCAAATCAGCAATTTAGAAAGTAAAATAGCAGAAAACACCCACATAGAATAGCAAACACAAAAATGAATCCAAAAAAAATGAGATTAGTTTACAGGGCCTCTGGGACAGCATCAAGTGTATCAACATCTCATTATAGGAGTACCAGAAGGAGAAGAGAGCAAGGATTTGAAAAACTATTTAAGGAAATAATGACGGTAACTTCCCTAACCTGGCAAAGGAAATAAATATACAAACCCAGGAAGCACAGAGTCCCAAACAACATGAACCCAAAGAGGCCCACACCAAGAAACATCATAATTAAAATGCCAAAGAGAGAATCCTAAAAGCATCAAGAGAAAAGCAGTTAGTTACCTACAAGGGACTTCCCATAAGACTGAGCTGATTTATCAACAGAAACTTCGCAGGCCAGAAGGGATTGGCAGGAAATATTCAAAGTAATAAAAAGCAAGGACCTATGACCAAGATTACTCCATCCAGCAAAGCTATCATTTAGAATTGAAGGACAGATAAAGAGCTTCCCAGGCAAGAAAAGGATAAAGGAGTTTACTAACACCAAACCAGAATTACAAGGAATTTTGGAGGAACTTCTATAAGTTGAAAGAAAAAAAAGATAAAAAATATGACTAATAAAGTGGAAATAACTATATATCTATAAACAATTATTTTAAATGTAAATGGGTTGAATCCTCCATTGTATGGATTAAACATAGGGTGGCTGAATGGATAAGAAAATCAGACCCTCACATATGTTACCTACAAAAGACTCACTTCAGATTGAAATACTCATACAGACTAAAAGTAAAGGGATCAAAAAAGGTATTTCATGAAAATAGAAACAAAAAAGAAAAAAGCTGGAGTAGCAATACTTAAAACAGACAAAATAGACTTTAAAACAAAGGCTATAACAAGAGACAAAGAAGGTCCCAGTAATCCCACTTCTGGGTATTTATCTGAAGAAACCCAAATGCTACTTCGAGGTAATGTGCTCATCCACATGTTTATTGCAGTGTTGTTTACAATAGCCAAGATGTGGAGGGAGTCATGGTTTCCATCAGTGAATGAATGGGTAAAGAGGTGGTACATATATGCAAGGGAGTATTTCTCAGTCATAAAAACAAAAATGAAAAAATCTTGTCATCAACAACATTGATGGAACTAAAGGGTATTATGCTAAGTGGAGTAGGTCAGACAGAGAAAGACAGATGCAATGTGACTGTTTATATGTGGAATCTAAAGAACAAAATAAACAAAATAGAAACAAACTCATAGATACAGAAAACATTTTGATGGTTGCCAGGTGGGCGAGGGCTTGGGAGTGGGTGTAAAGGGGAAGGGATTAAGAAGTGCAAATGGTAGTAATTATACAAAATAGTCATGGGGATGTCAAGTATAGGGAACATAATTAATAATTGTAATAACTACATATAGTGCTAGGTGGGCATAAACTAGTAAGGGGAATCACTTCTTAAATTATGTAAATGTCTAACCACTATGCTGTACACTTGAAATTAATATGAAATGATATTGGATGTCAAATTTAATTGAAAAATTCAAAAAGGGAGGCAAAAGTTGAAGGGAATTAGAGGTTCAAATTTTCCAGGTATAAAACAAGTCATGGGAATGTAATGTACAGCATAGGGAATATAGTCAATAATATTGTGTTAGTATGGTACAGTGTCAGGTGGTTGCTGGCCTTATCATGTTGATCACTTCTTTAGGTATATAAATGTTGAATAACTGTGGAGTACACCTGGAACTAATAAAACATTTTATGTTAGCTATTGGGTTGTTGGAAAAGTCATGATGTAGTTTTTCTGTTTTTTGTTGCAAAAATGTGTCATGACTTTTCTGACAACCCAATATATTTTAATAAAAATCTTTAAAAAGACACAGAATAGATTCCATATACCAAATATAATCTCATTTAATTAACCTTTTTACATATTTAGTGAGTATCTGTTATTATTTTATATCAAGCACTGTCCTAATTGCGTGGAACACTAGGCTTAGCATAACGGATACTATTCTTTTTCTGAAAGAGGCTCAAATCAAGCAAAGGAAACACAAGCGACACTTAAAATGAGCTCTAAAATATGAGTTACAAGTAGAGAAGGCAGTGATGTAGAGAGAGTTTCCAATGAAATACCATATATAATGGTCAAGTAGAGGATTAGTGGAGAAAATATGGCATATTTAAAAAAATAAAAAACAAAATTCTTATTAGTTGAACAGCTAGTCCAATTTTCAGTTAAGCTGAGTTAGGCCAGATACAGTCATGTGTGGCATAGTCTTGTTTCCATCAATGATGGAACACATGTATGATGGTAGTCCCATAGGTTATAATGAAGCTGTACAATATCCATTACTTTGTGACATTGAAGCGATGATAACATCACAGCACAATGCATTACTCACCTATTTGTGGTGATCCAGGTGTAAACAAACCTATGTACTGCCAGTTGTATGAAAATATAGTATAAACAACTATGTACAGTTCATAATACTTGATAATGATAATAAGTGACTGTTATGGATTATGTATTTACTATACTATTTGTCATTATTTTCTTTTATTATTATTATTTTTTAAAGATTTTATTGGGGAATTGGGGGAGGAGAACAGACAAGTTGCTGTCCTTTTGTTCTTCAGTCTAGTTGTGGAGGATGTTGCTTCATTGGCCCATGTTGGTATTATCATGGGCTCTTCCTGGGTGAGGCAGATTGGTCACTGGCCTCTGGATGGCCAATCACGGTGGCCCTTGGCAGCTCACACCAGCTGCCAGCCGCTGGCACTCACTGTAGCTTATGGCAGCTCACTGCAGCAGGGGCTGCAGCCTATACCATCACTGGGGCTCCTGCAGCCCATTTCCAGGCGGAGCTGTTTTTCACCATCTTAGCTGTAGAGGGCAGTGTCACTGGCCCTCATATGTGGGATCCGAACTGGGGCCCTGCTGCTCAGAGCTGGTGTCCCAAGCCTTATCTTAACCAACACGCCACTCAGCTGGCCCCGTCATTATTTTAGAGTGTACTCTTTATACTTACATAAAAAAAAAAAGTGTGTTGTAAAACGGTGGTAGCAGCCTCATACATCTCGTGTTTACTGAGTCTCTTGATTGCCTCATTTTCTCTCCTGCTTAATTTAATCTTGTGCTGTTTAGTTCATCATGGTCCCTAAACATACAAATCCACTGCTAATGTTACCAGTAAGAGGCCATGTTGAGTGATTAACCTGGAAATGAAATGAAAAATGATTATAGACTACAAAGTTAGAAAATCAGTGATGGTTATTGCTTACAAGTCAGGCATGTCTTATTTCACCATAGCTATAATCTTGAAGAATAAGAACAGTGACATAAGCTATTAAAGGATCAGCTTCATTGAAGTCAACAAGGCTAACAAGAAATTTGAGAAGGGCCTGTGTTAGACATGGAGAAACTTCTTGTGACCTGAATTGAACACTGGACTCTGAAGTGTATCTTTCTCAGCACCATGACTATCACAGCCAAAGCAAAAAGCTCGTTTGCCATGCTTAAAGAAAAGGCTGGACCCAGCTACAGTGCTGAATTTACTGCTAGCTCTGAGTGGTTTAAATGATTCAAGAATCATTATTCATTACATAATGTCAAAGTGAATGGTGAGTCTGCATGTGCTGATGTGAAGGCAGTTGAAGTTTTTTGGAAACTCTAGATAAGCTGATTATGGAGTAAAATTACGTGCCAGAGCAAATATTCTGTATGGATGAAAACTTCTTTTCATTTTTTTTTTAAGTGGAATTTATTGGGGTGACAATGGTTAGTAAAATTACATAGGTTTCAAGTGTACAATTCTGTAATACACCATCTATATATCACATTGTGTGAAAGCTTCTTTTTCTGGTAATGGATGCCTGAAAGGACTTTTGCTCATTAGGAGACCAAGTCAATGCCAGGTTTTAAGACTTTTAAGGGCAGGATAACAGTCTTGCTTGGTGGCAGTGTTTCAGGCTACACATTGAAACCCTTTCTGTTCTGGCACAGTGAGAACTCCAGGACTTTCAAGCATATCAGTGAGTGCACACTATCAGTATTTATTTTTGTTTGTTTTTTTCCCTTGCCTAAGGAGAGGAATATCAATAACAATATTACTAAGGGTGATGTCAGAGAGTTTACTACCTATGTTTTCTTCTAGCAGTTTTTAGTTTCAGGTCTCACATTTAAGTATTTAATCTGTTTTGAGTTTATTCTTATAAATGATGTAAGAAGGTAGTCCAGTTTCATTTTTTTGCATGTGTCTGTCCAGTTTTCCCAGTACCATTTATTAAATAGACTGCCTTTACCCCAATGTATATTCTTGCTCCTTTGTCACAGATTAGATGACCATATAGGCATGGGTTTATTTCTGGACTCTCCATTCTGTTCCATTGGTCTATGTGTCTGTTTTTATGCCAGTGCCATGCTGTTTGGATTATTGTATCCTGGTAGTATACTTTGATATCAAGTAGCATGATACCTCCAGCTTTGTTATATTGAAGTATGTTCCTTATATTCCCACTTTGCTGAGTCTTTATCATTAATGGATACTGGATTTCATTAAATGCTTTTTCTGTATCTACTGATATTACCATATGATTTTTATCTTTCATTTTTTTAATGTGGTATGTCATGTTAATTGATTTGCAGACATTGAACCAATTTTGTATCCCAGGAATAAAACCCACTTGATCAAGGATTATAATTTTTTTAATGTATTACTGAATTCAGTTTGCTAATATTTTGTTGAATATTTTTGCACCTATGTTGATTAGAGATATCAACCTACAATTTTTGTTTTGTTTTGTAATGTCTTTGTCTAATTTTGGAATCAGGTTAATAATGTAGGCCTCCTAAAATGAGCTTTGGAGATTTCCCTCCTCTTGAATATTTTGAAACATTTTGAAAAGGATATGTATTAATTCTTCCTTGAATATTTTGTAAAATTTACCTGTGAAGCCTTCTGTTCAGGACTTTTGTTTATTAGGAGTTTTTTGATTACTGATTCAATTTCGTTAGTAGTAATTGTTCAATTCAGAATTTCTGTTTCTTCTTGATTCAGCCTTAGAAGTGTGCATGTATCTAGAATTGATTAATTTCCTGCAGGTTGTCCAATTTGTTAGCATATAATTGTTTATATTATTTTCTTACAATTCTGTGTATTTCCGTGATCTCAGTTCTCATTTCTCTTTAATTTCTGATTTTATTTATTTGGGTCCTCTCTTCTTTCTTTTTGATGAGTTTGGTTAAAGATTTATCAAATTTGTTTATCTTTTCAAAGAACCAGCCCTTGATCTTTTGTATTGTTCTTTTATACTCTATTTCATTTATTTCCACTCTGATCTTTATTATTTCCTTCCTTCTGCTCACTTTGGGCTTTGTTTGCCCTTCTTTTTCTAATTCCTTTTATTGTAAGGTTAGATTGTTTATTAGAGATTATTATTTTTTTCTTGAAGTATGCCTGTATTGCTATGAATTTCCCTCATAGAACTGCTTTGGCTGTGTACCACAGATTTTTTTTGTTTTGTTTTGTTTTAGGTCATTGTGTTTTCATTTTCATTTCTCTCAAGTTATCTTTTGATGTAGTCCTTTATCTTTTTGTTGACCCGTTCATCATTTAGTAGCATGTTATCTATCTTCCATTATTTAGTAGCATGTTTGTTGGTTTTTCAGGGTTTTTTTTGTTTATTTGTTTGTTTTTTGTAATTGATTTCCATTTTCATACTATTGTGATTAGAAAAAAATGGAAAGCAATATTTTTCCTAGTGGGCTTTTTTGATTGTTGAAACTGCCCTTTGGGTGTGCCACTTGTGGGGCTAATTGGGTGGTGCTCTGCTGTGGTCTGAAATTGACCTCCAGGTATGTTGGTTTTGGGGTCTCTTGAGATTGGTTCTGGTGCAAGCTCAGGTCAGCCACTGCTTGTTACTGGCCTGAACTACCTGGTAGTAGTTACAAAGTGATCTACAGTTGTTCACTGCCTATGCTTTACCTAGAGATGCATGGGGGATGCTTTGTAGTGAACTGAGAGCAGCTGCCACAAGTACCAGGCCTGGGATTACTCCACAAAAAGCCCAGGACATCCTGAGGCTTGCGGACTCCTGCGGAGTCCCATAACACCCAGTCTCTGATAGAGCTTTGTGCAGTACACGAGTTGGGTGAGCCGGGTTCTCAAGTAGTCACAAGGGTGGAGCTGGTGATGTTCACCAGGTTCTTGTAAATTCTGATTTGGCCAGAGCTGAGCTTGGAGATGCTCAGCCAAAGACTCAGAGCACACAGAGGCCAGCCACTTTCCATCTGGGTCCTGTGGATCCTTAGAGTTGTCCAAGAAGCAGTGCAGTGCAGGCAGGGATGGCTGCTGGGAAGGAAAGTACCCTAGCTTGCACAAGTTGGGTAGGGTAGGTTGAGGTTCTAGGAAGTCAGCAGCATGGAGTGATTAGGATTCACCAGACTAATGCAAATTCAGATTTGGCTGTGTAGGGGAGGGCTTAACACAGGAAAGATTGCACCAACCTTCCAGCTGTATGGGAGGAGGATTCTACACAGGGAAAATGGTGACTGTCCCTCCAGTCCTTTACCTGAGGCCTCACAACTCTGTCTCTCCCTGTATATCTCTAACATCTCCTGAGTCACCATCTCTCTGCTGGAGCCCAGGGTGAGTTCCTGCAAGTGAGTGAGTCTGTGCATGGGTCTCATAAGAGGACTCCTGGGTTTCCCACAATTTACCATCACACATGGATGTTTGGAATCTCCACTGTTTTTCAGAGGTAAATATTATGGGTCTCCTCTGCTGGGCACTGGTACTCCAGGCTAAGGAGCTCAGTGTGGGACTGGGGTCCCTCACCCATCTGTGCGGGAAACTCCATGGCTGAGATATCCTTCGCAATTCTCAATTGCCACACATAGGTGTGGGGCTGGCCCATTTTGCATCTGCCCTTCCTACCAGTATCAACATGGCTTCTTTTTCATATCCTTAGTTATAGGACTTCTGTTCAGTTTGACTTCAGATGATTCTCCAGATTGATTATTCTATCATTTAGTTGTAATTTTGATGAGGCCATGGGAGGAGGCAAGCACAGCATTTATCTACTCCACAATCTTGCGTTCTGCCCCTCCACTAATTACTTTCTAATTGTCACATCATGTTTTAAGTTTTTCCTCCCTGTGTATTTTTCCTTACTTGACTTGTTTGGTTGATTTTTTAAAAGTATTCTATTCTAATATCTCTACTCGCTTTTGAGTAGTTGTTTTAGGCAGGGATATAATATGCATCCTTAACTTAATGCAGTCTTCTTAGAGCCCTTGAACATATTTGTAGTTTCAAGTTTGAAGCTTATTTATGATAATTCCAGCATCATGGTTGTCCCTAGATATGTTTCTGTTAAAACTCTTTTTTTCTCACAGTAAAAAGTTTCCTCTTTCCCACCCTCAAGAAAATGCTAATCAACAACCTAAATAAATAAATAAATAAATAAATAAATAAATAAATAAGACTCTGAGAGTAAAGTAGAAAAATCATATACATTTTCAAAAAATGAACCCAAAGTTGCCAGCCCAGGTAGATTTAAAGGCAATTTTTATCAACTTTTGAAGTACAAGTAATTACTAAAAATAATCCAAATTTTCCAGAATATAGGGAATTTTGGAAACTTTATAGTTCTACCTGACAATCTGTTTATAATTTAAACAATGAAGCAAATGAAATTTTCAGTACTTTTGGATTAGAAAAATTAGTCATAATTCCATATCACAACAATAAATCCATAGGAGCGACCAGCAAAATTGATAATAAAACTTGGTAGTCAAGTTATTTTAGAATAATTCAAGGGTGTTCAATATCACCATTTTTATTTACTATTATTCATGGTATCCCATCTAATGCAAAAATAAGAGAAATATTTTAAAAATTTAAATGATATTGGAAAAGTGACAATAAAATATTTTTCTTTGATTCTCTAATCATATGAATATCTTCTGGATAAACTCAACAAAATGACTCAAACATTATTATTCCAAATTAAAGTTCAATGAGATCATAACTTAAAAATAGGAATACTTTGTTTCATACAGTAAATTAACCAAAGGTTTTTTTTAACCTTCCTTACATGTTATAAAAATATATCCCAGATTAAACACGTTAAATAAAAAATAAAGTTTGTAGAAGAATGTACCTAATAATATTTACCAAAACTTATATTTGAAATTCTTTTCTCTTATACGAAACACAAGTCAGAAACCATAGAAGAATGCAATTATATAGCTGATAGGAAAACAAGGATGTTTTTATAAAACGAAACCCACCATTGCTAAGGAAAAGTTTAGAGTCATCTGCATGAAGGTGCTAGGGCAATGTGAGGATTTGTAAAGCTGTGAAGAAAAAGAAGGTATTCTCTGAATGGACCTGTGAATTTATATACATGGAGAGCAGTATAATCAAGAGCAGCTGGCTATAGAGACAAAGAAGGTGTAGTCCTAGAGATGAGGGGTAAAACAGCATCATGGAATTCAAGGGATTAGAGTTTCAGTGGGAAAACCTTCAAATGATTTGAAGGTTGAAGAGAAAAAACTTCAAGAAAAAAGTTTTCAGAATTAGTTTTGGAGAGGTCGTTGGTGACATGTAAATATAAGGTTTATTTGTAGACATTTAATTAAACAAAGTAAAATAGATTAGTTATATCAATTAACCAAAGTAAACATATTGTCGAATTTAATGGCATTTTAAATTCAATTATCTTTGATGAGTATATATTCACTAATACCTGAAAAGCCAAATCAAATGACAAGTAAAAACCTTGAATTATATATGTACTTTCAAAAGGGAAAGAACAGGATCAAGGCATGTGAATTTTCATTATATTCTTAA
Source organism: Aselliscus stoliczkanus (assembly GCA_033961575.1). Lineage (NCBI taxonomy): Eukaryota > Metazoa > Chordata > Mammalia > Chiroptera > Hipposideridae > Aselliscus > Aselliscus stoliczkanus. Next base: position 71,324,735 of record CM066732.1, on the reverse strand, counting down.
ATTTACTTACAATAACTTTATCATTAACTTTTTTTAATAAAATGGAGTTTTATCTGATTTTGCATCCTTCAAGAACAGTTTTAAAAAATAGTTGGGAAAACGCATTAGAACAGTTTTAAGAACTCTGTACATACATGGTATACCTCGTATACCCTGAGTCTCTAATTGTGAAACAAGAATGAAATAGATAATTGCCAAATCCTTTAGATCTGTTAGTGCGAAAACTTTTTAGTACTTACATTGAAATGCTATGTAAAACTTAAGTTGTTATGTTATTTACATTAAATTAAATAAAAATGGTTAATTCAGAGTTTGAAGAAATAACCAGAGAAGTAAATAAATTGGGTAATGTTCCAGTCTTCTCATTTTTTTCATACCACAGCATAATTTTTTTTGCTATTTAGTGCAGAGATAAAAATTATGAAAAATAATATGTCAACTGCACTTTTCCCCCTAAATTTGCTTATCTTTACTTATTGGTAAAAGTTAAGCCCACTGACTGGATACATAAGCTAGATACATAAATCGAATAAGAACTAGCTGTTGGAATGAGTCTATTATTTACTGCACTGCAATATGCTAATTTATATTTTTAGGGCAACATAGTTACTAGAGTGGGAAAATTGTTAGTTTCTCCAAACCTCAAGTGCCTATCAGCAATATGGGAATTACCTAAGTTACTATCATTTTATAACTTTTAAGTGAGATAATGTATTCATGTTACAAGTGACTAGCTCATGTTACTAGCACATGTTACTCATGAATAACAATAAATGAGAGTTGCTGATATTATTTTATTATATTTTATTAATTATAAATTGAAAATTGCTGATTGTTACATGTAGTTTAATAAAAGCAGCTATTTCCCAAAACTTAAAAGTACCTCTGCTAAGTAAGCTACAGACTTATGACATATTTTGCTCCTTGGATATCAGTTTCTTACTTAATTGAGAATAAAGTATATATGCAAACAGTACCAGCTTCTGCAAATTCCAGATAAAGTCCTAATTTAAAATATGGCTTTCTTTTGTATTCCTTGGGAACACGACTATATACCATTATCTGCCTTTTCAAATCACACCCATAAATATATAATAAATCATTATTGTCTTCATTTAAAAAAAATATTGCCCTGAATATTGTCATTTTGAGAAATGATTACGGTAAAGCTAGGACTCCTTTTTGCTGAGTTTGTTGTATTGCAATATAACTCATGCTATTCTTAGAAGGTATTCGAATAGTCAAAAGTATTTAGTGGTTACTAGAGGGTAAGAGGGGAGGGAGGAGGTAGATGGGGGTGAATGGGGTCAAATACATGGTGATGGAAGGAGAACTGACTCTGGGTGGTGAGCACACAATGTGATATGTAGATGACAATTACAGAACTGTACACTTGAAACCTATGTAACTTTACTAACTATTGTTACCCTAATAAACTTTAATAAAAAAGAAGTATATTTCATTTATCTGAATGGAAGTGAGATTTTATCATATTAGTAATGAATTAGGTCTCATTTATTTTAAACGAAGTAAATGTGTTGTTGTAAGATTTATGGTTTCTGTATTACACATCCAAATATAAGCCAAGAATGTATTCCAAAACAAATTTTTTGAATGATGAGTCATGGAAAAAGAAGATACCTGATTTTGGCCAGCCAAAGCAACTAGATCTATTTAATATTTATTGAATTGTTCAGGTGATTTTTGTCATATGACTTAAAACACAATCTTCATTTTGTGCATTAATTTACCTTATATGTCATATATGAATGTATACATTTTCATATTTCATGGGCTTCAGATATCTATAATACATTTCCACACTCCAGATTATTTTCCATGCTGTTATTTCTAGAGCAAGCTATTTCAAACTACTTATCTTGGTGTTAGAGTCATTTTAGTGTCTTAATATTGATTGCTTATACACAAGACGAAAGAGGTTATTTTCAGGGTGTCATTGTTTTAGTGGCCTTGTTTAAACTGCTCAGCAAAAAAGGCCAATCTGAGTGTCTGTTTACTGCATTATAAATTGCCTGTGTCTTGTATATTGGCATTAGGGACAGACTGAAAAATGAATACTCAAAGGTAGAACTTCTTAAAACTAAATTTCTGAGGTCTTAGAACATCACATACCCTAGAGAGATCTGTTCTGCCTTGGAATGTAATTTAAGGACTCTACTCTGTTCATAATATTGTAGGAATTTCTTTTGCCAAATACTTGCATGAAAAAGGAAAAATACCCCTTTTTAATCATTGTGAAATATTGTTAACAAAATATAAAAGTTTAATTCTTGATTATAAAATTTGACTAAAGCCAAATTATAGAAGAGGGATAAGATTTCATTTCTCTTTTTGGTGTGTTACACATATCTTTGGTATGTCTTGTATTTTTGCATTTCTGGCATTTGATTATCTTTCTTTCAGAAAGAGATAAAAAAACTTGCTGAAGTTTACTAAATGTTGCCTCCTCTGGGGAAGATGTAGAGTTTAGTAATTCAGTTGAACATGTTGAAGTTAGCCTTGAGAGTTATGAGTAAACACTGATTCAAAAATCGTAGGTCTGTGAAAGATTCATTATATAATGCATTTTACATAAGTCAAATTCAGTGTATTTATTTCTGATGAAAGACTTCGAGCATTAATTTAATGCAAAATGTTAGCATTGATGTTAAGGAACATAGTTTGTTCTCTAAAATATGTTATTTTTACTGTCTTCTTTCTTTTTCCTAATTCCTACAAGATAGTTTAGAGAAACACGATTATTGTCCCAATTTTACAAGTTGGTAAACTGAGCCAAAGACTGTCAAGTAACAAATCCAATTTCAATAAAGTGTATTGCCATAATTCTCTATTAGTTATGTAACTGAGACTGGAAATTCTTGCTTCTTTACCTAAAGGGTAAATAATTAATATGTGTTTATTTTTATTTTTTAAATATATATTTTTGTTTCTCAGATATAGCTGACATAATATAATACTAGTTGTAGGTGTATAACAGTGATTAAACATTCATGTGACTTACAAAGTGATCATCCTGATAAATCTAGTACCCACTGGACACCATACATAGTTATTACAATGTTATTAACTGTATTCTGTATTCTATATTTTGCATCCCCATGAGTATTTTGTAAGAATCAATTTGTACTTCTTAATCTGTACTCATTTTTCACCCATCCTCCTATGCTGCGTCCTGCACCATGGGGCCATAGGAGTCGGGAAGGGACGGTGAAAAGGTGAGGAAAAAATGAGAGACAAGTAAGAGAGAAAAAGCAGTGCTAGCCAGGGGACTCAAAGCCTCTTGGACTAAGAGCCCCGATTTGGGCTTGACTGCTCCTTTTATTGGGATACACACAAGAAAGTGGCATTGTTTTCTCCACAGTCTGTAGTCACATACATCATACCAGAGAACTTAGCTCAGAGTCAGATCACCCCATGACCTGCAGGCTGCCTTTACCGAAAGTCCCATGATATGCTCATGTGTACTTCCTATGAGACAGAAACTTCTCATGCCGAGACTCACTGATAAGAATGCACGGAGGACAGATGTAATCACCTTATTAGGTCATTCCACAGGCAAGCTGTCAGCACCTGAGACAAAGGGTCTTTGCCCAGTTTCCTCAACTCTGTGATTTCCCTATGGAACCCTTGCAACTGTGGCTGGCTTGGGTTGCCCTTTTCATGAAGGGTCTTACCCATCATTGACTATCCAGCCATCTTCTGGGGCCAAACAGTAAGATAGAGTAGACATAATGTTGAAGTAATGCCTCTATAAGGATTTGTCTTTATGGGGAGGTGAACAGGGGCAGATGGTTAGGCTGCTGTGTGACCACACTCCTAACCCCCTCCCATCTGGCAACTATCAAAATGTTCTCTTTATCTATGAGTTTCTTTCTGTTTTGTTTGTTTGTTTTTTAAATTCCATATATAAGTGAAATCATGTATTTGTCCTTCTCTGCCTGACATTTCATTTAACATAATACCCTCCAGGTCTGTGTTGTTGCAGATGGTAAGATATCATTCTCTTTTATTGCTGAGTAATATTCCATTGTATATATGTACCACTTCTTCTGTATCCATTCATCTACTGATGGACACTTAGGTTGCTTCCATATCTTGGCTGTTGTAAATAATGCTGCAATGAACCATATAGATGCATATGGCTTTTCAAATTGGTGTTTTGGGTTTCCTGGGATAAATACCCAGAAGTGGGATTACTGAGTCCTTTGTCTCTTGTTATAGCCTTTTATTTAAAAAGCCTGTTTTTTTGGTCTAGGTTTAGCTACCTCAGCTTCTTCCTTCCTTCCTTCCTTCCTTCCTTCCTTCCTTCCTTCCTTCCTTCCTTCCTTCCTTCCTTCCTTCCTCTCTCTCTCTCTCTCTCTCTCTCTCTCTCTCTCTCTCTCTCTCTCTCTCTCTCTTTCTTTCTTTCTTCCTTTCTATGTCTTTTTTGTTATCCCTTTACTTTCTACCAATCTTGACTTGGCTTCTTCTGTATAATCTTAGTTATAAGACTTTTATTTAGCTAGACTTCGGGCAGTTCCCAATGATGGCTGTTAGGTAGTTTAGTTGTGTTTTTGATGTGGTCATGGGAGGACGTGAGCACAGCCGTCTCGACTAGGAGGCATGTGTGTTTATTTTTAAGTGATGATGGTAAGATGCTCCTCAAGCTAAATCCACATCCTGTATATGTTTGTTAATTGCGCTGTTGTCTTGGATTCCTATATTTCTGAGTCCTCTTAGCATGAACTAAAATTATTAAGAAAATAAAATGTATTAGTGGTAAAATAATCCTTATTTTTATTGCTCACTGATGTGGAACTGTATCTTCTGCCCTAGCATTATTTTAAGGATATTAAGTATGAAAAATTTTCAAAGTAAGAAAGATATTGAGGAATCTCCCTTGTCCAAATCTCTCCTCATCTGTCATTTTTGCTGCCCTGCATCTATTTAACTTTCTGAAAATAGCATTCTGACTTTTTGTATGGGAAATTTTCCTTCTCCCATTTGATCTAGTGAATTTGTCCAAGCCTTGTCTCAGCTAAGGAATGTGAATGAAACCCCAGCTGGGTCAAGGTGACATTCTTCCCTGAGGATTTGAAATTTGAGCAGAGTGAATGTAAAAAGAGTGAGTAGGATTGGAACTTCTTCATGTACCCTAATTCTTGGTAGTTTGAAGAGTCTTACGTTGATTCTCATTACCTGCTGAATTACACTTGCTTTCCTGTTGCCGAGTTATAAAGCATTCCCTTTCGATTTTTGAGCTACCTACTATTATTTATTTATTTTTTAAAAAGATTTTATTGGGGATTTGGGGGAGAAGAACAGGGTTGGGGAATTGGGAAAGAGGGCCAGCCAAGTTGCTGTTCTTCAGACTTTGTTGTGGAGGGCACCAGTCACCATCTGGCTTCCTATCAGCAGCTGGTGGCCTCTAAGCTCAAGGTGCTGTGTTCAATCTTAGTTGCAGGTGGGCGTAGCCAGCATCCCATGTGGGAGTCAAACCACCAGCCTTGTTGTTAAGAGTGCATGTTCTATCCACTGAGCAATCTGGGCAGCAGCTCAGCTCAAGGTGCTGAGTTCAGTCTTAGTTGCGGGTGGGTATAGCCACCATCCAATGTGGGAATTGAATCCGGCAGCCTTGTTGTTAAGAGCACACGCCCTATCCACTGAGCCATCCAGGCGGCAGCTCAGCTCATGGTGCTGAGTTCAATATTTAGTTGCAGGTGGGCATAGCCCACCAGTGAACAGGCAATCTTGTTGTTACACCAGTTGAGCCATCCTGCCACCTGTTGGCAGCTCAGCGACAGCTCAGCTCAGGTGCAGAATTCACTGGCCCATGTGGGAATCGAGCCGATGGCCCTGTTGCTCAGAGCTTGCACTCTAAGCCAACTCTTAACCAACTGAGCCACTCTGCCGGCCCTACTACTATTTTTTAATATGATTTTTCTCTAGTTAATTTAACTTTTATCAATTTAAGTTGCCTGGGTAAAGGGAATGTTTTTCAGTGCTTAATTGCTAAGCCTTTTCATTTTTCTCCCCTTAAATTGTGCTCCTCAGCACTATTCTATCATCATAACAAGGGAGAATGTGTAAGAGTATGGAAGATATGATGTTAAGATAATTTTGAGGAAAGAAAGATTAAGTAGAAAATCTACTCTGTTGGTCCTTAATAAATATTAAGATGCATGAACATGGAGAGAGGGTTGCAGATAGTAAGAGAAGTGTGTTCCCCTTTCTCTTATCAAGACTGAAATCATTGAAGGAGAAAGTATTTTAAAAAATTGGTGGGAAAGTCAAAGAAGTAAGGGGTTTTTATTCCCTAGCTATCTGTTTGAACTATGGAATATGAATGAACTATGACAAGATAAGTTAAGTACACTGCCGCGTCCTGCACAACAGAGCAGTGGGAGTGGAGAAGGGATGGCTAAAGGTTAAGAAAGAGAGAGACGCAAAATAAGAGAGAAAAATGCAGCTGGGTCCAGGGGACTTCAGCCTCGTGGACTGGAGCCCCAAATTGGGCCTGACTGCTCCTTTTATTACCTTACACTAAGCAAAGATCAATGTAGCTTCCGTGGTCTATGATTCTCACACCCAAGAATTAACCTCCAGGCCTAATTTCCCATGCCTGCAAACTGCCATTACTGGAGGTCCCATGAGGTTATTGTCATGCACCAATTAAGAGACAGAAACTTCCTCTGCCAAGGCTTACTGATAAGAATGCAGGGGGGAAAGGTATTATCACATCAATAGGTAATTTCACAGGCAGAACCTGAAGCAAGGGATTCACACCCTAATTCTGTCAACTGGTGATTCCTCCTGTGGCACCCACTAGCACCCATGGGCACCTACGTGGCTGTGTCTGGCTTAGGTCATTTCTACCTTGAGAAACCTTACCTGTCATTGATGAACTCACCATCTTTTGGGGCCAAATAGGGATATATACAGTATGTATAATATTGAAGCAATAATTTGTCTTTATGGAGAGGTGCATGGAGGCAGACAGGCAGGCTATAATGTGACACTACACCTGAATTTTATCTGTGCTATAGTGTTTAGTCACCATGAATGCCTTCTTTTGGCTTCCTTGAGTCACCCCTGGACTTCACTGTTTTCAGTGAGACACAGAAAGTATCAAGTAGTTCATTCATATGCTTTGTAGCAAGATGTGATTCTGTGATCAACAGCACAGGGGGATTATTCAGTAGGATTTGAATAGAAATCACAGCCATATCCCAGGGGATATGAAGCACCAACAATAGTTGAAGTGGGGCAGAGTCTACAGGTTGGACCCATGAAGCTGATCTAGTGCAGAGTTAACTATTCTCAAAGAGCAAAAAAGTGAACAGCAACTAGGTGGAGAGAAAATACCCATGCTTTCAAGGCCAAAAGGAGCAGTTATAGTCAGCAGATGTTGATCCTGGCTAGCCACTTAGCAGCAGGGACCTAAGAAGAGCCAGAAGACATTGGACTCTCTCTATAGGACTCTATCCTTTTCAGAGACATCAAGAGCATATAACATTTCCTACAGCCTCATGTGTCATTTTAGGGAGGTCAATGGGAGCAGAACACAGAGAGGACTGTTTAAACAATTTGAGATGGAAGATGCCATGTTTGGCTGATTTAACATCTTTTTCAGCCCTCTGTTAAAAATCTATTAGACTAGTTTTAGCTGCAGAGCAACAGAGTAACTGACCAAAATTGACTTAGACAACAGAAGTTTATTTTTATCACACATAACAAGAATTCCAGAGTTCACAGTCCCAGATATAGAACAGCATTCAAGATTATAATTTTGGGCCCAAAAATCTTTCTGATCTGCTCTTCTTAGTATGTCAGCATAGTCTTCCGTCCTGGTTTTTAGATGGACGCGGCAGCTCCAACCATCACATTCTAAACACATTAAAAAACAGAAAGAAGGATGTTGAGGGGCAGGTGACAAAGACAACCTTTCTTATGAATCTTTCTATTTTTATTAAGAGAAACATATTTCTGAAAAACCTCAAGCAGACTCCAAGTTTCTGGTCTGCTATGTAAAAATCTTGGAAATACCCACTTCATTCTAACAACAAATAAAAAGCTGAACAAAATAAAATATTAACTTTTTTATTTTTATTTTTTAGCTAAGCCATCCTGCTACCTGTTGGCAGCTCAGCAGCAGCTCAGCTCAGGCTGAGCATCGGACTGCTGTTGCTCAGAGCTCAGTTCGCACTCTTGAGCGAGCTCTTAACCAACTGAGCCACTCGACTGGCCCAAATATTAACTGTTTTTAGATCCACCATTGTGTATGCAGTCTGCTGTTGACCAAAATGTCATTATGGACTATATATCATAATGATTTGATATTTATGTACATTATGAAATGATTCACATAATAAGTCTAGTTATACCATCTGGCATCATACAAAGTTATTACAGTATTATTCACTATATTTCCTACACTGTACATTACATCCTCATGATTTATTTATTTTATAACTGGAAGTTTGTACCTCTTAATCCCATTCATCTATTTTGCCCATCCTCCAACCCTTTCCCTCTCTGGTATGTATGATTTTCATTCCTGTATCTATGACTTGGTTTCTTTTTTGTTTTGTTTATTCTTTTTGTTGTTTAGATTATACTTATATGTGAAATCATATGTTTTTTTTTCTTTCTCTGCTAGATTTATTTCACTTAACAGAATAACCTCTAGATACATACATGTTGCTACAAATAGCAAGATTTCATTTTTTAGGGCTGAGTAGTATTCCTTTGTGTATATGTATGTATACAATCACTTCTTGTTAATCCTTTTATCCATTCATCTACTAATGAACATCTAGGTTCTTCTATATCTTGGCTATTGTACATAATGCTGCAATGAACATAGGGGTGCATATAATAATTTAATTTAATAAGGAGAAATATCTGCTTATTGTAGTCTGACATAGAAAGATCACCATTTAAATTGCCAGATTTTTCTTTTTTAGAATGTTACTAGGCAGGAGATTGCCGACTGTCTCTAAAAGTCTCTCTTCAAAGTCCCTCTCAGTTATATAAAGATAAGGTCTGAAAGTAGGCACTGGACTGGGACAGAGATATGACAAGAACTTTTGTGTTAATGAAAGTGTTACCACTCTTTTTTCTTTTAAGGCTTTAATTTTTTAATTTTTTAAATTGGGGAACAGTGTGTTTTTCCAGGACCCATTAGCTCCAAGTCAAGTGTAGTTGTTTCAATCTAGTTGTAGAGGGTGCAGCTCAGTGGCCCCTGTGGGGATCAAAGCAGCCCACTAGTAGGAGTGTGTTGGGAGAGTAGGAACCCCTCAATGGGGTTCAATATTATTAGGAACTTTCTTGGGGGAGGAGGTGATCAGGATAAAGTCCTAGAGCCTCAGAATTGAAACTTATCTTGGGGATAATTGGAGTAAATCTGGGCCTAACTTTAAGCTCAAGTCATTGTGTGTGAGAACCATCAGTGGATGAAAGCAGATAGATCAGGGTTGAGTCTGGTACCACTTGTCACTGAATGGCAAACTGAATGATATTTCCATATGAAAGTAAACTAAAGATCTATTCACTTTGGAAACCACTCAGATAGCCACTGTTTATAGGATGTAAGGCAGGAAGTCTGCAACTCACACAGAGAAGTGGGCCAAAGTGACCAATGCCTTAGTAGAGGTGGAGGGTTCACTGAGTTGTTCAAAACCTATTTCCACAGCAATATTAGCATAAGAGAAAAGCAGCCAAAAATGTTTCATTATTTAATTCTCTCTTTGCCATGAATTTAGAAAGAGGACGAGTTCCTTTGGAATTTTAAAAGGACAAAAATGAGGTGAGATGTTCCAAGAGAAAGAGATTGAATGTCCTCTTAATATGAGTCAGTGAGGGCCACAGAATTTAGTGTAAATATTAAAAAGAGAGGTGATTTAATTATTCCTATGCCTAATGAGTTTGCACCTACCAGTAATACTGAAATAGTCTACATTTGTATAGACAGGTGTTTTATTTATTTATTTATTTATTTATTTATTTATTTATTTATTTATTATTTAAAGCCATGAGTCTAAATAATTATTAAATTCCTCAATAAAAAGTGGGGAAAATCTAATTTAGGAGATTTGTTTGTATAACACATTAGCAGGCAATTTAGAAACGTGAATCACTATTTATCCTTTGAGGGCTAAAATTTTACCCTTGTCTCTGATTTAATTTTGGAGGAGTTCGTTTAGAAACGTAATTTATAAGGTGTATGAACTTTGGGTTTTTCTTTGTCCCTTTCTCTGAGCTTTAGTTACTGCTCTGAAACTGCTATGAGATTGTATAACATCATGTTTATGAAAGTGCTCAAAACCAAATTGTTTCATTTGGAATTATTATAAGTAAAGAGTATTTTTCATAATACCTTATGTAAGAAAGCTGATAACTAATGGATTGCAAGGAAAACAGAAACGCTTAAAATTAAAATAATATTTTTTTGTCATGTAAACTTGTTACCATATTATCTCTCATTTGTATTTTACCTGAATGACAATCTCATGGGGAGAGGAGGGAAAGGAGAGGGTATCATTTATAATATTGATAGTTTGTCTTATCTTTCCTTAACTCATATTTTCTTCAGTACTTCTATTCATTTTGTTTTCTCACTCATCTATTACCATAATTTTCTAATTGTAAAAATGTGAGGAGCAAATACCAAATGTAAATGAAAAATTGAAACTCTAAAAAAAATGCCAGATGCACTTTCAACAGTTATCCACCTACCTCATATTACTTACAGTGCAGATCACTCAATTTTAAATGGAACTCTCCAATACCACAGCACAGTAAATGAGACTATATATATCATTCCAATCCCCAGTAGAGATAATGAGAGCATATGCACAACTACAACTATCCACTGAGATAATGAGATTATAAATACTATACTCCTACAGCTTCTAGGTGTAATGAGAAACTACTGTTTTATGGTCCTATTTCTGCAATCATTGTTGAGACCAGGAGACAGTGAATTCAGAGATAACCTAATGAGGAATAGAAGCAGATAACTGTTTATCACAACCTTTCCAAAATCAACTCAGGAAGAAAGGCACAAATGGCAACAAAGTTAATGAACACATCTATTTGTTAACTAATATTTGCTGTTCTTAGAGAACCATGAATAATTATTAAAGAGAGAATGACCTGGAATACTTTACAGAGCTAATGATCCTAGCAACAGCTCTTATAAAAGCAGGGTACAATTAAGAAGAGCCTTTGGGAAATACTCCTTTAATGTATTTCTATTCTCTTTTATATTTAAAGAAGAATCAATGTCTAACACATTATCAATAAATTATGTTTGGCCAGTAGTATTGGTTTTCTGCAGCCAGAGGACATTTATATCTCTTAGATATGTCCACTTTCCTGGAGATATTTGTGTTTAAAAAGGTATGTGGAAAGAAAGCTCCAGGCTTGGTTTGGGGATGCGGAGGGAATTAATTGCCATGTAATCTTTACTAGAAAAAATTTTATATACTTCTGCTCAGTTTTGATACTTGAAATTTAATTCCCCAAAGTAAATTATCCCTGCATATAATGAAAGGTGAGTCTAGTTTTAGGGAGATGGGAGTAAAATTTTCACCCTATGCCACGTGTACTAAATTGCACATTTTTAATCTCTGGTAATTTTGAACCTTTGATAGAGTTTTAAAGTAAAATTCAAATTCTGAAAGTCCCACAGAATTATTTTTGCCTCCCTCTAAATTTCATAATCCCCACTCCCTTAAGATCCAGGCACAGTGGTTCCTAATATGCCAAAATCTTTTCTAGGCCTTTGTTCACAAGGGGCTTAAATCCACTTTGCCAGCTAGAGGAAACTTATTTACTCATCTTCTTTAGGTATCCAATCAAGAGAGGTTTATCATTCCAATCATTCTACTTAAGAGACCACTCTTTCTTCCTATCAACCCAGTCAGGTTAGTATTCCATGATATGTTTCCATTTTGTTCTCAGTAATCATCACCATCTGAAGGTATATTTTATTTATATTATTTAATATTTGTCTGCTCCATATGAAAATAAAAGACAAGAGGACAGGAAGCTCTTCCGTATTGTATATGGTTATAAACAGGAACCATATAACATATGCCTGGGACATTATAGATACAGATGATTGATCAGAAAGATAGATTAGACAGATAGGTAGATAGGTAGATAGATAGATCGATCGATCGATCGATCGATAGATAGATAGATAGATAGATAGATAGATAGATAGACAGATAGATAGAGAGATAGAATGAATCACTGTATAAGTTGACCATAAAGATTTTAAAACAAAAAGAATTGAGGCTGTGTTTACTTTATGTTGGATATGTATTCCTAGCTTCCTAAAATATATATACTTAATATTTTTTCCCAAGACCTGGGCACTTGTTGTGCTCATTGCTATGAGGATATCTTTGCTTGTAGGCCCTCTTATCAGACAGAATTAGAATATATAAGTATGCACTCTAATATATGAACACATAGACATCTATATTTATTTTAACTCCACTAGGTGCATTTTAGACTTCTATCTATTCTTATTTGTAACTTTTTTTCTCTGACAGTGAGAAGCTTGGCCTTTTTTTTTTTTTCTATAATATATTTACTTATTTGGCTAATAGTAGAATATGTCTAAAGTCATTTCAGAGTTACTTGAAAATGCAATGATAGCTTTAACTAGGGAAATATTCAAATTCCAAAACAAAGGTAGTAGAAGGATAGATTTAACTTTCTTTGAATTGAGAAATTTGTTTTTATAAAGACTTGGAGGAAGCCCATTTTACACCAAAGTGTTTTCAACAAATGCCCAGTGCTTGCTGCTAACTTCATCTTTACCTTTCTTGACTCCTCCTTGATAAGCATTTCCAATTTAAATCTTCGCTCCATCTCTAGCTTTGTGGAATAATGATCTGTGTTTTGAACTTGCATTGCACTTCCTCACAGCACCCAATTTCTTCTCTTCAGTATCTGGTTCATATCAGAGTAATTGCTAATAATAGTGACCCTGCTCCTTACTCGCCACTTAAGGGAATCAATCCCAAATCACATGGAGGGGGTAGCAGAAGGTTTTTTTCATCCTTAACCCTTTTATATCATTACTTCCACCATTCTTGTTTCAGACAATTACTCTTTAGAAATCCCTCTTTCCCTTGACATAGCTACCTCCATGCCATCATCTTTACTCAGGCTAAAACTTTAAAGATATTGTTTTTTATATCTTTTATTTTGTTCTTTAAATCTAATTTATGATTTCACAGTTTAAGTCATCTTTCTTATCTATGATCTTTTTTTTTTTAATTCCCATGAGAGGCTCTTGTAATAATACAAACAAGCAGTACATCCTGCATGGAGAATTAAAATTAGTTGCCCTTGTGCCTCAATGTATTCTGCATACTGCTAAAAACAACCTTATTAAAATAGCTGATATGTTTTCTAGGGCCAATTAGATCACATTAGAATTAAGTACAATCCCTTAATCAAATATTCGAGTCTTATGCTGTGATTTCAACCCACATTTCTGGAGGTCATCCTTGCTCTCTCCCCTGACAGGCTCAACCCTCAAGTAAAAATAGAAAGCTCTATATTCTCTGAACCTTCCTTCTTTGTAATTTTGCCTATATTATTTCCTTTGTATTTCAGAGAAAAAGTATAGCCCTAAAGGCATATATTAAAAATTTTAATATTCTGAGTTTTAGCTTTATAAGCATCTCTCTTAAATTTCTAGAAAAATAACAGCACATTAATCTTAAAGAAAATAGAAGAAAATAAATTATAAACTAGGAACAGAAATCAGTGAAAAAGAAAAAAACATGCAATAAAGAAAATCAACAAAGCTGGTTTATTGAAATGTTTCATAAAATTGGCAACATTTTGATAAGATCGATAAGACTGATAAAAACTTGTATATGTATTATATATAGTAATTTATGTATGTCATATATCATTTCAGTAGATAAAAAGGTAATAACTTAAGCAACTACAGATATTAAAAAAGTAATGAAAAGATAATAAACCATATTAAAGGTAATACAATTGCGCTATGAATAATTTATGGTTATATATATAGATAGATTGATCCAAAGTGATACAAGCTGAAATCTAAAACTTTATATCTACTAAAGGTTTATATCTATTGAAGAAATTGAAACTCAGAAAAACCTTCCCTCGTAAAAGTTCATAGAACTTTACTAGCAAATTTTTCTAAATAATGAAGGGCAAAAAATACTATTTTTGCATAAATTTTTCTTGAGAATAGAAAGAAGGAAAACTATCTATTACTTTTTAGAGGTCAGCATGATTTTCATACCAAATCATGATAAGAACATTACAGAAAAGAAAATTACAAATTAATTTCTTTCTACATCTGAATATACATACATACATGCAGATACCTTAAATAAAATATTTCAAATAGATTCCAGCAATATAGAAAGAGGATACTATATTATAACCAAGTGGGACCTATTGCAGAAATGTAAGGTTGGTTTAGTATTCAAAAATCAATCATCATATCTACCTCATTAAAAAAATAAAGGCAAAAACTCAAATGGCCATCTCAATACATGCAGAAGTAGCATCAAATAAATTCAACCCACATTTAAAACTGTTTAAAAACATAAAAAAAAGTTTTAGAGTAGAATGGAATTGTCTTAATTTGACATATTTTAGTTAAAAACACAGCAACCATTATTCTTAATGGTTATATATTGAAAGGTTTTACTTTATGACTGGAAAAGTTAAAAAGATGTCTGCTAAGACTAAGTATATTCAGTACTATATTTGAGTTATTAGACATTTCAATAATCTAGAAACAAAAGATATAAACAGTATAAGGAAATAAATAAAACTGATGAATATGATATTGCAATGTATACAGAAAATAAAAAAGTGTCTACAGGCTCCATTAAAAAAAAGTAGTTAATTTAATCAATGTTTCTCAACAACAGTCAGTATCCAAAATTTAATTAGTATTTCTTATCTTCTTAACAAATAATTAGAAATGAAAACTAAAATATGCAACTTCATACCATCTAAAAATTAAATAGGCATAAGTCTAACACAAACTGTTTAAGTTTTCTAGACTGAAAAAACAAAATTGTATTGAAAGTAACTAAAGAAAAACTAAAAAAAACCTCTATTTTATTTACAAATTCAATACTTTTCCATTAAAATTTTCAATCGGTTTTTAAACTGGAAATTGACAAGATTATTTTAGAACATATTTAAAAATTATTTATGTTAGTTTTCTGTTGCTGCATAACATTTACCACAAACCTATCAGCTTAAAATCCATTTGTAGATCAGAAGACCAGACACAGCTCAGCTGGGTTCCCTGCTTAGGGTCTCACATGCCTGTAATTGAGTTGTCAGCCAGGCTGTAGGTTCATCTGGAGGACTGGTCAGGGAAGAACCAATTGTCAAGCTCATTCAGGTTGTTAGTAGAATTCAGTTCCTTGCAACTATGAGGCCAAGGTCCCTGTTTTCTTGTTGGTGTCAGTCAAGGGAGACTCTCAGCCCATAGAGGTTGCCCTCATGTACTAGCCACATGATCCACACATAACATGGCAACTTATTTCTTCAAAGGCAGCAGGGGAACCTTTTTCCAGTTTGCTACCTGATAGTCTTACATACAGTAATGTGATGACAAAAGTGACAATCCCATCTCTGTTTATATATCATAAACTAATCAAGGGAGCAATTACTCCATCATATCCCCAAGTCCTGTCCATAATCAAGAGGAGGGAACTATGCAGGCTGTACATACCAGTAAACCAGAAACTAAAGGATTCCGTCTGTTACAATATACCCTAAGAATCAGAACTAGGTTGGAGGACATACACTACTAGTCATGAAAGCTCATTATAAAGCTGGTTAATAATGTCTATTATTAGTTCAAGAATATACAAATATAGCAATAGCAGAAAACTGAGTGATAGGAAACAGACCCCCACACACATAAGCTACTATTTGATTTAAAGATGACAATGTAGGGAGCTGGCCGAGTGGCTCAGTTGGTTAAGAGTTGGCTTAGAGCACGTGCTGTGAGCAATGGGGCCTCTGGTTCGATTCCCACATGGGCCAGTGAATGCTGCACCCTAGCTGAGCTGTCCTGAGCTGTCGCTGAGCTGTCAACAGGTGACAGGATGGCTCAGCTGGTGTAACAACAAGATTGCCTGTTTGACGCTACGCCCACCCACAACTAAGACGAAACACAGCACCTTGAGCTTAGAGGCCACGATGGCGACTGGCACCCTCCACAAAGAAGATTGAAGAACAACAACTTATCTGGTCCCCTTCCCCAATTCCCCAACACTGTTCCCCTCCCCCAATTCCCCAACTTTAAAAAAAAAAAAGAAAAAGATGACAATGTAGTACAATGAAGAAAAGATATTATTTTCATTAAAAAGTGTTATGTAAATTGGGTAGTTACCTTGAAAAAACTGAAAGCATAAGCAAATATTTACCTCCTACCTTACATCATATACACAAATTAATTCCCAATGGATACTGTTTAATGTAAAATTTAACAGTAGTGGAATTGATAACTAAATTCTGGTAAATCATTTAATGGAATACTGAAGAGCAATAACAATTCATGAACTATTGCTACATTCAGAAAGAAGATGAATGTCATGGATATTGAGCCCGAGAAACCAAATGCAAGATCATGATTTCCTCCATGATTCAACTTATGTGAATTATAAAGGTAATAATGCCCAATTGATTGTGATAGAAGTCAGGATAGAGATTACTTTTGGCAATGGAGGAAAAGGAATTGGGAGGGCCATATGCAAGTCTCTGTTAAGAAGCCTGGGTTATGATTACACAAGTATGTGCAGGTTGTAAGTTTGTTGAACTGTACTTTTATGGTTTGTGCATTGCTCAGTATATATAAAATATTTTGATAAACATTGTCTTGAAAAAGTAATTTACAACTTTGTAGGGTAGGGTTTAGGTAATGTTACTTAACTTTTAATTTGCATTAATTTATACACAATTCAAAAATCTAAAATTAACTGTAATAATTAAAATAAGTTACCTATTAATGCATTTTTTTATGACTTAAATACTGAAATCAAGCCTTGTGCTACCAGAAGTAGACTAGAGATGACATGATGTGATTACAAATTATTCAGTTTATTATGACAGTGACAGTTTTCTTGTCAGCCTGGACCTTGATGCTGGCAGTAATTTCATGCAATTTACTCCAAGTTTCCCCAAAGTGCACTGTATTTTCGGTCACATAAGTACTAAAATATATTAATTTTATTCTTTATTTTTCCCCCCAAATAAAAGCAATATGTGTCTAAAAATTTTCCATGTCAATGTATGTAATACCTTACAGTTGACTATGTGCAGATTTAATTCAAGTTAAATCAACGTTAACTGTGAGTTTAAGATTTTTGTAATTCAGATTAGTTTGTCCATCAAGTAAGCACATTTCTAATCAAGAAAGTGGATGGGTTTGCATCAAATACCCATAGAACATTTTTAATCTGGGTTATCACTTTTTAGAAGTATTGTTTTATATTCTATGATGGTCTGATAGCTAAGAGATTAAGAGAAAGTATTTATTTCATTTCTAGAACACTTTCTTAGTCCATTTATGTTTATTTCTGATACTGGGTGACAAGTAAACTGCATTTCAATGGACTCGTTTTAAGAAACATTTTCCCTACTTACAAAGTAAGCCTCCAAGGGTTATAGAATTTACAGAGTTCACAAATCATTCACCCATTATAACTCACAGGAGTACCATAGACAACCATGACATCCTCCAGATGTTAAAAAAAAACAGTATTTAATCTAATTCTAACTATACTTCCTCGCCCTTATAGGCTTAACACTTTAGGAATAAAATCTTAACATTTTATAAAAGCTTATTATGTTCTTACAAAATTATGTCAGGTTTTGAAAAATTTAATTTTATTACTTTAAAAAAATCAGATCTAAATGTATTTTTATCCATGCACTTTTGAGTAAAAATTTTAAGGAATCAAAAAAAAAAGGTGTTTTATTTTTTTTCTATTTCCGAATCAAAGAAAAAGTCACTGTCGACATGGACATTTTTTAGATAACTGAAGACTAACTAAACATCAAAAGATTTATTTTTTATTTTTAATGGTAATAAGGATAAACTATTTCTAAAACCTTTCTGCCTTCTTAGAGACTAGTGCGGAAAATTTGACCATTTTTAGTCTTAGACATCTCAGGCTGCTGTAAAAAAAAACCAAACAAACCATAGACTGGGTGGCTTAGTAAACAACAGACCTTTATTTCTCGCTATTTTAGAGGGTGTAAGTTCAAGATCAGCGTGCCAGCACAATCACATCTCTTCCAGTTTCAGATGGATGACTTCTTGCATACTAACGTGGCACAGAGGGGAAGCAAGCTCTCTCCTTACTCCTACAAAGGCACTGATCTCTTTCATGAAGGTTCTATCCTCATGACCTCATCTAATCTTAATTACTTTTCGAGGGCCCCACCTCCTGATATCATTAAATCGAGGAATAGGGTTTCAATATCTGAATTTTAGGGGGACATAAACTTTCAGTTTATGACACTTGGTGACTGTTAAATGGGTCAGCATTGTTCCCTATGTTATCTAACCTGGGTCTCTATTATAATGAACTATGGCAGATCTTTTCACTAGTCTACTGTCTTACTTTACTTGAACTAAATATTGGTAGTGCAACTTTTTCCGTTTAAAGCATTTGAAATAATATATTTGCAGGGAGTGTTTAAGTATTATAAAATTAAATGAAGAAACATTTATTAAATACTTTCTATATGCCAAATACTGTGCTAAGACTTAGGGATACAACAATGAATTAAAAGGGCCCTAATCTAGGGCCAGCCGAGTGGCCCCATGGTTAAGCGCTGGCCACATATGAAGGCCAGTGACACTGCCGTCAAAAAACAAATGAACACAGGGGTCCACTTAACTGGAAAAGGGAAACAGTTCTGCTGGGGTTGTCCTCCTAAGTTTAGAGTCATGACACTTTAAGGATTCATAAAATCAGTTCAGTAAATTGTGATCAGTATTAGAAAAAAAAAGATGAATACAAATTGTGAGATGTATCACATTTAGTATGATTAAGGATTTTTACATGAAATGTTTTTCTTATACATATGTATACAGGCATACATGTATATTATTGGATTCTTGGCTAGTCTTTAAAATATACCTCATATTGAGAGTCAACACCTAAAAAGTTTAAAAATATTTCTTTGCATTTTTGGAATAAGAAATAGCAGATATAAAACAGATAATTAACTATAATTAGTTTGGTTTATCTCAATTTTAGAATATGTGTTAGGGAAGCAAAAGGAGGGAAGAGGTATGTAAAAGTCACACAACGTAATAGTTTAAATGCTCTTTAATGAATTTACACTTTTGGAATTTGTTTCTGTCAATAGAACATGATGTTTCTATTGCCATGGTATAGGCCACGTTTTTCTTCAATTACTCATAAAGGTAAAATTTTAATAGCGTGGTGAAGTTTAGAGGAAGTGTTTATTGCTTTTGTGTTACTTAAGGATTTCAGGGATTTGGGGGCAAGATAATGTGACCAGTCTATTTTAGCCCAGGTGCCCAATCAGTTATGACAGTGTCAAATGACACCTGCCAATAAGAATAAGACAGGAGTGGGTGGAGGTGGGAGTGGGGGAGGACACAATCTTTAAGCTCCAAAGCACTTTACCTGAAGTGAAAGGGACTCAGGGCAGGAAGAGCCAGAGTGCTTCCAGTTGGTTTAGGAGCACATGAGGACTGCTGATGAGAATGCATGACTTGGGGTGTCTTGTGTGATTCCACTTGACCCAGTCTCTGGTAGAATTTGAATCAAAATACTATAGTGTGAGGACTATATAAAGTCAAAAATAATCCAAGAGTTATATGAGATTTTAAAAGACTAATAGTACCCTAATTTTGTTCTATTAAATGCATTTTAGATACATTTCAGCTCAGTAGGAACCATACTATAATTATTGAATGGGATATGACAAATACTTTCATGTCTGTACTGAGCAGGTACTCAAAATTAAGGATAACTGGAAGAATTATCTTAGTAGGCAGCAAAAGAAGCAACATTTCAGTCTAGGAGGAGAGAGGAAGTGACCATAAATGTCCCTAGCCACAGACACAAGAAATGGCAGAGAGAAAGTGGCCAGGGAAGCTTATGGAAATGGACCAATAGTCATTCATTTCTCGATCATTTGCAACACACAGATAATTATGTGATATATTTCTCTCAATATTATTAATATATTAGTTAACCTTAATCTAGACATCTTGAAAGTTGTTTTGTTTTTTAATTACTTCCGCCCAGCACCTATTTGAATGTAATTAATAAAGCACATTATCAAAACTATCTAATCAAATCCTCTGCACCACAGTATACCATCCATTCCCTCATGGAAAGTTTGTCTTAAAAATTATTCTAGTCATTCACTTAGAAGTGTTATTGTATTGCATTACACATATGTATAAACCATTCAGTCCTATTTATTTGGATGAAGTTTTGCTTTTTGCATTTTAGTGTGTTCATTTAAATTTCCACTGTGTTGTTAGGAATTCCTTATCTGAAAAAGTGAAATTCCTAGACTTTGATATCTAAGGGTAACAGTCTCTAATGCACAATTACCAATGCAGCCTTGAGCAAGCCAGCTGGCATACTCTATAGACATAAGAGGACCAACACTTCAATTTGGTTATATTTATTTCTTGTTGATATGGGCTGGAAATATTACAAAACATTTTATACACACTTACATATTCTTTTCAATGTCATAGTCATAACCTGTCATTTCACAGATAGACAGAAACAGAAAGCAAAACCCAGGTCCTTTGTGGGAATGCAAATTGGTACAGCCACTATGGAAAACACGATGGAGGTTTCTCAAAAAATTAAGAATAGATTTACAATATGACCCAACAAGCCCTCTTCTGGGTATCTACCCCCAAAATCTGAAAACATTTATTTGGAAAGATATATGAGTACATGCCCCTATGTTTGTTACAGCATTATTCACAGTGGCTAAGCCATGGAAACAACCAGTGTCCTGCAATAGATGATTAGATAAAGAAGATGTGGTATATATACATAATGGAATACTATTCTGCTGTAAGAAAAGATGAAATACTGCCATTTGTGACAGCATGGATGGATCTTGAAATTATTATGCTAAGCGAAATAAGTCAAAAAATGTCAAGAACCATATGATTTTACTAATATGTGGGATATAAATCTGAAAGTAACAAACAAGACAAACAAAGAAACAAAACTCATAGACACAGACAATAGTTTAGTGGTTACCAGAGGGGAAGCAGGGAGGGGAGATGGTAGAAGAGGATAAAGGGAGTCAAATATATGCTGATGGAAGGAGAACTGACTCTGGGTGGTGAGCATACAGTGCAATATATAGATGATGTGTTATAGAAATGCACACTTGAAATCTGTATAATTTTACTAACCAATATCAGCCCAATGGATTTCATTATAAAATAGAGAAAAGCCAGGGCCTTTATTATATGATATATGTGTATACATATTTTTCATATTGCATGTTTTTAATTCATTTGAGTTATTCATTTCCTGCTTAATCTTAGGTGCACAGATTTTGACTGATTCACCTTATCTTCCTTAGTTGAGACCCCATTTTTTTCATTTTTTCATCTCCCATTTCAGTACCTTTCCTTCTCATCATAAAAACACATCATCACATATTAAATGCTTAACGTGCCAATCTTCCATCTGTGTTTTTACTTACAGATGTACATATAAGTGAGTAATACTTAATGTGTCATATGTGTTTATAAAAATTATATATATTTAGTGTACATTTTCTACTACACCTTTCTTTTTTACTTTGTCTTTTTTATTAGACATTTTTTTTTTTTTGAGGGCAGTGTCACAGGCCCTCACATGTGGGACCGAACCAGGGCCGCTGGCTTCCTAAGCCAGCGCTTAACCAACGTGCCACTCGGCCGGCCCTAGACATTTTTTATTAGACATTTTTTTCATGCTGAAAAAAAAAACCAATAGATTTTAGTGATCTATTTCATTAATTGCATAGTATTCCAGATCATGTTATGTCACTTTATCTATCCATTAACCCCACTGAAGCATATTAAGTAGTTTTTTGAGATGCCATGATAAACATGCTCTCACATATCTCCTTGTGTACTACCGGTATGTACACATTTCTCTAGAATATATATCTAGAAGAGTACTGCTAGGGTCAAAAAATAAACACATTTTCACTTTACTTATACTGTCAAATTGTTCTTTTTTTTTAAGATTTTTTTTATTTTTTATTGGGGAATTGGGGGAGGGAACAGCGTTGGGGAATCAGGGAAGGGGAACAGACAAGTTGCTGTCTTTTTGTTCTTCAGTCTGGTTGTGGAGGATGTTGCTTCACTGGCCCATGTTGGTATCCTCATTGCGTTCTTCCTGGATGAGGCAGATTGGTCGCTGGCCTCTGGATGGTTGCTCACCGCAGCTATTGGCAGCTCACGCTGGCTGCCAGCCACTCATGCTGGCTTCCGGCCACTGTATAGGCCACTGTAGCCTATAGCAGTCCACTGCAGCAGGGGCTGCAGCCTACACCGTCGCCGGGGCTCGCAGCCCAGTTCCAGGTGGATCTGTTGTTAGCTGTAGAGGACAGTGTCACTGGCCCTCATATGTGGGATCCGAACCCGGGCCGCTGGCATCCCAAAAGCAGCTCTTAACCAATGCGCCACTCGGCCGGCCCCAAATTGTTCTTTTAAGAGTCTCATGTTCTACTGACTGAGCTAGGCGGGCACTCCCCAAATTGTTCTTTAGTATTACTGTTACAGTTTCACTATCAGCTTATATGAGGTTCTCTTTTCCCTATACCCTCAAACTTTGGTGTAATCACACTTTTAAAAATTCCCCAATCTAGTGGGTAAAAAGTGTGTTCTCCTTGTTTCAATTTGCATTTCTTTGAGTGCTACTGAGATTGATCAGAATCTTCATGTTTCACCTAAGAAATGGTTCCTGTAACCTGACCCCTCATTTTCTCTAGTTATCACTCTCTGCTTCTGTGAATTTGTATGTTAATTTTTTTTCTCTCACTACTAATCTTTTGTTAGGTATTATCAAACACAGAATGGTTTATTTACCTATGCTATTTTTCTCTACCTTATAGTTAAACAAACTATTAGCGCTTTTATTTTTCTTTAACCTTCTAAATTTTTGCTGGTAGGTATATTTTAGTTAGTTCCAAGAATTTGGTCCATAGTGCTTTCTTTCAATGGAGTTGTTTTCCAAAACTTTCATAGACTTCCTCAGAGCCCTTAGATTAGTCATGGGTTAGTATGTGAAATATGGGTGCGTTTTCTGTTCTTCCTATGAGATTTAAAAAACTATCTTTCTAATGTTGATATATAATTATATTGTATTGTAAACCTAGATTTTATCCTAGAAAATGAAAATTCTTAGGATTTCTTGAGACAGCCACTATTCTCTTATATATGGCCAATATTTCTTAATATTTTTATTACATGATGAAAAGTTTTATTTATTTTCTATTCTTTGGGTAAAAATTTTATGGAACAAAATTGAAGGTCATGTAACTATGACATTTCTAATTTTTTGTCTGCTTGATATTAGTTTATGGAAAAAATATGTTAATTATGAAACTAATCATTGTCCTCTTTATGGCACCTCAGCTGCTCCTGACCCATTTCCTCATCCTCATTCTTCTTCTTCTCTCTCTCTTTTTTTTTTTTTTTTTTGGGGGGGGGTTAGTATTTGCTTGATACATATGCACGTATTTTTTCCTATCAATTTATTTACAGATTTAAAGATACATTAATGGTATTCTATCCCTTAGCATGTTTTTTTCTATTTGTGTTTATTTTAAATATTATTTCCCTTCCCTTTTCTCCCATCCACCTCTTATCATTCTCTCCTTCCTTTTCCAACATAGCTCCAATATTTCAAACTTCTGGCATTTTAGTTTGGACTTTTATGGAAAAATTCTATTATTATTGAATAGGCAGTAAACATATTTTAGTAATTTACTTTTGCTCTTTATATGTCTTCATTTTCCTCCTGCATTCGTTTAATTTTCTTCTGGGCTAGCTTCATTTAATAAGCATTTCAGAAAGAACCTGTGCATGATAAACTTTCTGAATCATGTATGTCTGAAAATAATTACTTTTATTTAAATATTGCTCTAGCTGGAAATAGACTTTTATTTTTAAAGTACTTTTTCAACTTTTATGCTGTTTTCTGATTGCCTACAATGCTGTTGAAGAGAAATCAGATATCAAGTTTATGCTAATTAATGATAGGTATTTTAGCAATTTCTTTGATATCATTTATAAGCTTCACTTTATCCTTGATTTCATGAAGTTTTACTCTTATGTGTCTAGAAAGGGCTGCTTTTAATTTATTTCTTTTTCTTATACTAGGATGCGCCTTTTAAATATATGCACTGTGAAAACATATAGCATGCTTTAGTTCTGGGAATCTTTTAGTATCAATTTGTCAAATATTTCCTTATCTTTTTTTTTCTTTCTAAACTTCCTATTAATAAGATATTACACTTTAGCATTCATTCTTTATTTCTCCAGTTTTATTTTATACTTTCCATTCCCTTCCTTCATTTCTGCTTTAAATGAGGCAATGACTCTATTTCCTAACTTGCTAATTTGTCTATCCCTATGTACTGAGTAACTATTTTTTTTTTTTAAGATTTTATTGGGGAACAGGGGAAGGGGAATGGCAAGTTGCTGTCCTTTTGTTCTTCAGTCTAGTTGTGGAGGATGTTGCTTCACTGGCCCATGTTGGTATCATCGTTGCGCTCTTCCCGGATGAGGCAGATCGGTCACCAGCCTCTGGCTGGTCACTCACCGTGGCTATTGGCAGCTCATGCTGGCTGCCAGCCGCTCACGCTGGCTGCCGGCCACCACTGTAGCCTATGGCAGCCCACTGCAGCAGGGGCTGCAGCCCACACCATAGCCAGGGCTTGCACAGCCCAGCTCCAGGTGAAGCTATTGTTAGCTGTAGAGGGCAGTGTCACTGGCCCTCACATGTGGGATCCGAAATGGGGCCTCTGGCATCCCAAAACCAGCTCTTAACTAGTGCGCCACTCGGCCGGCCCTGAGTATCTAATTTTTTCACTTTAATTATCTTGCTTATCATTTCCAATGTCTTCAATTATTTCTTGTGAATAGATCCTGGTAGTCAGTCTGTCATCATAATCTCTGGATCGCTTCACATCCTATACTCCACTGTGCTTCAGTAATGGTCATAATCTGGACGATGTTAGCATCTAAAATTCAAAAGAATAAAAATGTTAAAATGTACTATCCTATTCCAACAACTTTCAACTATTAATTAACTTTCACTCCCTCTGCACATGTTCCCTGATCTCAGAGATAACTCTTGGGCTATTTTTTTCTTTCTATCTTTTCATCTTGGTCTCTCTTTCACATGGTTGAACTTCACAACCAGAAAGATGTTTTAACACATCTCTTTTAGAAACCAATAGATTAATTTAATAATCTCTCAATTCTTGATAAAATATATGGTTAAATATATAGTTAAATATTTCCTGTTTATAAAACTGGAAAAACTCATAATGATGACTGCTCTACATCATTCACCACATATGCTGATCAGAAACTAGAAGAATTATTTATCTGGCAGGGCAATGATTCATTGATCAAAACATCTACTTGACTCTAGTCCTGTTCACTAGAAGACTTCATTTTTTCGTCCATAGCACTTTATCATGGCACTTCCTACTGTCACAATCATGGGGAATGAGAATTGTCATTGGAATTATGCAATAGTCTGGCAATCAGAGCTATTCAATTTCTGAGAGGATTATAGTCTATTTTATTTTGTTTTTACTTTATTTTGTTAGGAAACTTTGTGGACTGATAACTGAAGTTGGAAATCTCCTCATGGACTAGCATTAGTATATGGAAACATGCTTGTCTTTAAATGTCTTCATTTTTTTCCTTATTTATATTTCTGTTTCATATTTTACATTTTTGAGAAAAGTACGAATGTATATCTATAATCTTTATAGTTTCAAACTAGTTTCCAAGATAATGGATATTGTACATGTTTTTTACATTTTAAATTGTTTATATTCGTAGTTAACATATTTAATCCTAAAGGTATATATTTTTGTTTGCATTTTTGCTTTTTGGATTAGGCTTGCTGAAAAAATTGTGCATTTTATAACATCAAAAATTCTTAAATTCACTTCATTCCTTTTTTATGAAAAATTATATGTATATATCATTAAACATTACTCAATTCTACTTCAATTATATTGGTTAAATTATAATATTATAACTTACTACAAGTTTAGCTATGGTTATTGCTATTTTTGTTTAACAATAAAAATGATTATAGACTGCATTTGTCCTTGAATACAGTTTTGGGGAATGTCTATAAGCTTTGGCAGGTTTCCTTCTTATTATTATAATCTTAAAAACTGCAGTTTACATTAGGATTTATACTTTTAATTTGAATCTTAGTTAATATATTATAATAGTTTCTTGTTTAATAACAAAAATCATTAAATATTATGTTTTTTTCTGAAAGTACATTTTTGGAAATAATTCTATACATTTTGATGTTTTATTCTCATTCTTGTTTATCTTTAAGAATTCTATAATTAATGTTTGAATTTAATTCATTGTACCAGACATTAGATGATATTTTCCCCCTAAATGATATTTTTCTTTTCGGTTTATACTTTTGCTTTTAATTTTTGTTTTTTGAATTACTTTTGATTTTGAATGGACTTTATATAAATATTTTATATATACAGGAAAATTAATTGTCTTAGAGACAGTTTAACATATTTTTATTTAAAAAAACAAATTTCCTTACTTATATGATCTAAATTCATAGTACTTCTTTCTGCTTAATCTGTAAAGTACTAAAGGAGCATATTATCCTTAATATTAAACTACAGCTAACCTTTTCCCTGTATTTGTTATCTGTTTATGGATGTCTGTAGAGAGGTATATATGCATTGACTGATTGATTGATTGATTGGTTGGTTGATTTGCTGTTTTAAAGCCCAGTGGTTCTCAGCAGTAATGACTTCACTGTGCATTGCGTCATAAAAGTTTTCATTTACATGTGGTAGTTCTACAATTCTTTTCTTTTTTCTTTTGTTTAAATGCTCATGGGATTTCTTAGCCATTCTTTACACTACTGCCTTTAGTGACTGAGATTTATGAGTATTCAAAGTGGTACATCAGCAAATTAGTGACATTTTTTTTACTGGTGAATAATAGAAAGATGAGGTTAGGAGATTCACAAGCTCATAAACTGAGTTTTCAAGGATTTGGGGGACTTTGAGGGGAAGACACATGTAGTTAGTAAATCATAAATAATATTGGACCTAATTGCTGTTTAAAAGGCCTCTATGAATTCTCAGCATACATGAATTTATTCAAACATTTGAAGAAAACAGGCATAATTTGCAGTGCCTCCATGAGCAAGGCCTTGGACAGACCCAGGAAGCTGTACATGCATGATGCTAGGGCGCCTTCTCAAGGTAGACTCTGTAAAGGTTAAATAAAAATCTAAATAAGAAATAAAATCAAAACGGAATTTTTCTTGGTGCAGAAAGGGAAAAAGATTTCCCACCTCCCTTTTCTTAGAGCATTTACTTTAGAAAACTTGTAATTGTGAATTCTTCCTCTTCCCAACTGAGATGGATATACAGGCATAACTGCACTTTGCTTTATTGTGCTTCACAGGTGTTGCATTTTTTTTTTTTTTACAAGTTGAAGCCAAGACCCTCCACCAGCAAAAAGATTACAACTCACTTTGTTGTCATACTCTATATTACAGAAGTCTGGAGCCCAACATACAATATCTCCAAGGTATGTATATAAATCTTTAAAAATGCTAAATAAAAGCCTTTGTCACCTTTATTATTGGGGGATTTTTTCTCAAGGACTTGGGAGCCATCTTTTGGAAATGTAATTATCAAGAAAGATGGCATCACCATCTCCCCATCCCCATGAGAGTTTAATGTCGATTATCTGGTTCCAGATTCTACCTAACTTCATGGAGATATGAATGAGAAGGTTTATTATTCCTTTGGATACAGGCAGCTAGCAAACACAAACAGCCAGCCCCATTCATTGCCAGGTGAACTTAAGATAAAGTATGTGTGACAGATGGTGATGTCAAGTCCTCTTATTGAGGACTAGCTATTGTACACTTTGAGAGCATGGATGCAATGATTTATATATGGTTACGAGGGTGTGATTTCTTTCTATGTTTGCAAACTTTTCAGTGGCTGCCCGTGATGGACATCGCATTCTGGTTTAAAGCTTATTCAGTACTAAAACTGTTTCTTTCTTTTGTTGTGGAGAGGTTTTCTGGATTGGCAGATTTTATTTTTAATTATGTTTTCCCAACAATTCCCAGTCTTTACCAAGTAGTGATAGGAAGGTCAACACATTCCAGTCAGGTACTTCTAAAGTCAGTTTAGTGTCTGGAAAATGGGCTGCAGGAACTGATTTGATTCAGAGTGGCTAAGAGCCCTAATTAGACTAATAGATTATTTGGCCATTTGCTCATGATGTTTGACAGACCCTTTTGTATAGAAAACAGTATGAGAATTTAGAGGATGAGATAGTTTAGTGTTTTCTTCAGCAGTGGAAAAAAGGGTTAGCCTGTGGCTGTTGGCGCTAAGTAACTTTCCATCCCCAAATTAATGATATATTAAATCTTATGCTAGAGGAGATTAAACAATAATAGTCTCTGTTTGTTCCTTGAGAAAGTCACCCATTTTACAGTTTAAATGTTTATGAGAAAGAATCGTGTTGCAGTCAGTGAAACTTTGAGTTGTGGTACTTACAAAATCTCCAAGATAATTTTTTTACCCAGTTTAAAAGAGGCAAAGGCAGGAGTTGTTGGGCTGTCAGTGGAAGGAATACTTGGAAGGAAACTATGCACATAAATCCATTTTTGTTATTTAACACTGTCTGCTTCTGCTTAGCCAAAAATGGAGAGAGATCAGTCTTTCTAGAAGAGCAATAAGAAAGACAAATATGGGCCAGCCGAGTGGCACGGTGGTTGGGAGCTGGACGCCAGTAGCCCACATTCGGATCCCACGTATGAGGGCCAGTGATACTGCCCTCAAAAAAAAACAAAAAACAAATATGTTTTATACTTTGGAGGTATGGAGGTATGTGCATAGTGAGGAGCTTCCAAAACAAGGAGCAAAACATGAAACTAGGATAGAAGACAAATTGCTAGGAGTCAGCAGAGGAGTGGTGGTCCAGCTGCAGCCCAGGTTTGGGCGGGGAGACAAAAATGGGCATAATAAGACTATTTCACCCTTATCCACTTACTGTGAACTCAGACTCTGGAGTTTCTAGCTCCTGAAGACAGACCCTTTTTCTAAATTGTAGAGGTCAGAACTATACAACATTACAGCATAAAACTATGCACACACGCTCTTTGGTTCTGAGAAATATATTAATAGAAAGAGCTCACTATATATACACTGTGCCTTTGGTGATGGTGTATCATCAAAGCTAAACACCAGTGGATTTCAAATGAGTTGAATTTTTTTTTAATCCTGGTACCAGCATAAATTTCTGTTTAGAGATTTTCAGCTCCATTGTGTGTGTCTCAAATTGCTGTCAGTTGTCTCCTTCTGAGCATATCATAATCTTTCCATAAATATCTTAACCTGGGTTTACTCCACAAAGCAGCAACAGTACTCTGATACAAAACACCCCATGGGCTACACATGAAAATAAGAACTCCCTATTTCTTTGTCTTGTCAGGTTTATCAAACCAGCAGGCAATATTCACTGTAGGCCCATTATTTCTCATCTACATCTGAAAGTGTACCAGAGCATTCTGAATAGAAATTAAAGTTATTCTGTCAGTGACCCGATTGAATTGCAGTGCACATCATTTTCATCTTAGTACTGCAAGCAATTTGAAAAAAGTACTGCACTGTGTGTTTATTTAGCCTCTTACTTTAGTTACAAGCTGCAGGAAATTAGAATTGGACATAAGTATATTTTTCAGATAGACAGAATGAAAGAAAGCGTGTATTGCATTCTCTCAGGGGTCAGTGTGGGAAAACTTCCTGTGTAAAGGACCTGAAACTAGTTATTAATCTAATAAATTAACTGATTTTTTAAAAGAAACTGGGAAAGCCACATGTACTCAGCACGAAGCAGAAACAACTGTAAATGATTTAGACCTACTGCATAGTTTTGCTACAACACGCCCAGCAATTTCATACTGATATGTATATTATATGGGGAGAAATTGTGTAAATAGGTAACAAGGAACTAGGCATGAAGAAAAGCAGCCAAGCCTGGATTACTTTAGAACACATTTGTTGAAAAAATAAGACATGTGTACCAAATATGGCTAGGCATTTGTTTATGTAAATCAAGTTTTATTAGAACTCATCTACGTTCATTCTTCAAGCATTGATTATGGCTGTTCTCAAGCTACAACAACAGGGTTGAGTAGTTGCAACAAAGATCATAGTGCCTATAAGACTAAAAATGTACTATCGGGTCCTTTATAGAAAAAGTTTGCAAACTTTTGCTATAGAGGATATTTTAATACATCTAGATCAAGAAATTAAGTAATAGTTAAGTTGTTAATATTCATTAAGTTTGCTTAATTAAATATGATGCCCCTTTACTGAGAACTCCTTGAGTATGGCACCAGACTTTGCAGGTGCTTAACATGTGTACTGTTCAGTTCTGAATTATACTAAAATTTAATTCTATGAATAGGAAAATACAGCATGCTGAAGCCATTTTAAAATGGGAATTACATAATATATTTTAATATAACTCAATTAAAAAAATTGATATTATAATTTTTTTTTTGAGGGCAGTGTCACTGGCCCTCACATGTGGGACCTGAACCTGGGCCCCTGGCTTTCCAAGCTAGCGCCCAACCACCGCCCACTTGGCTGGCCTCATATTATAATGATAAAAGTAACATATACACTTTAAAATATTCAAATAGCAAAGAAAGTTTAATTAAAAGTAAAGTTCTTTCCCCCTTACTTAGAGATCTACACCCTAAAATAGCTATTGTTAATTTCTGTTTTTATTTATATAACGATATATTGTGATAACTTTAAATATACTTATTTCTAAGTTCCTTTACTAGCAATGTAAACAGTTTTCATTTTCCCTGTTTTGAAAATGATTCTATAATAGACTTATTCTACCTTTCATAATATCCTACCCTACTGTATCTTTTACTGTATGTTACTTGTATTTGTTTTACATATTTTTAATTATTTATAATATTTTTAAACAGATTTATTGAGGTATAGTTGACATATAGTATTTTTATTATTTGCTAGAAAATATAACTTTTAGCCTGCATTTTTGCTTTAGGTTGGTGATCAAATTGAGAACCAATAAATAGAATGAAATATTATAATTATATAATATTTTCACTGAAGGATAATCTTCCCAGTATCAAGGTCCAGCTATCAACACCAATTCTAAAACACACACAGTAGCTCTTGTTTTTTCATCCCAGGCTCTCAATATTCTTGGTCTCCTTTTCCAGTATTTAAAAAATTTGTCTTTGAGTAAAAGAAAATTCATACAAATCTACATATATTTTATTTTGCTTTTAAACTTTATAAAAAGATTGACCAGGCAAGAAATTCTGGTTTTAATATAGTTTGGTATCTGAACTAGCTTTCAGTTCTGCTGAATACAAGTTTGGTGCCAATATGAATCTTATTCTTTTAGGAAATTTTGGTTTTCTCATTTAAAATGCTAATTTTTCCCTTAATGGTTGGAACTAAAATTTCATAGCATTTTATGGAAGTGTGGCACTCTGGTCATTTATTCTGTTTGGTCTATGTGGGCCCTTTCAAGTCAATCTTTTTTTAGCTTTGAGGACTTTCTTCTCCTTAATCCTCCCCTGAGTTTGCTGAAATTACCCTTAACAGGTGTTGGAGTCTATGACTCAATGTTGGACTCCATGCACATTAACTTTTCTCTTATATTTTCTATTTATACCTTTATGCTCTATGTTCTGGTGGAGACTTTTGATAGTATTCTTGTATCACCAACCTGTTTCTCATTTGTGACCATTTTATTATTTTAGTTCAGGAATTTTATGCATTAATTTGTTGTATGTTTTTTTCTCTGATTGCTGTTTTTTCCTAGTAGTCTGTACTTATTTTATGGATACATTATCCTCTTAAATATCTCTGACATGACTAATATGAATAAATTAAAGGCTCATTTATCTTTTTTATCTTGGGAATTGGTTCTGTTTGTTCATATTAATCCTTCTTTCTCTCTTTTTAATATTCAAATAACCATGTTGATTAATAGAAGTGGCTGGCACTATAAAAGATTAGGATTGATTTCTCAACAGGTCACCTACTTGAATTAGATGGGTGACTGACTGCAAATTGGGAAAAGTGAATGTACGATGGTAAGTGGTTGGATTCTCTTTCAGGCATTTAGTAGAATATATACAGAAAGGGTTTTTTGTGGGTTTTTTTTTTTTCCAACTGTTGCCAAAGTAAGGAATGCTTTTACTTTGACAGCAGAGATATTTGAAGTTTTCACTCTTGGTTAGAGCTGTGTTTTCTTCCTTCTTTCTATTTCATTTCTCTCTTTTCCCCAAATACCCAGGATGGGAATCTGTAGTAGACTTCTCATATCCTGTAAAATAAATTCTCTGAGCCCTGGTATGGGCAGTTGAATCAAACAATGGCCTGAGTAACTCAATATTTTTATAGTTAGCTCTTCAGTTATTTGTCTCTCTATTTGATCAGTGATACACAATTGCTCTTCAATGTGTTGACTCTGACCTTGAGGCATCTTCTAGAGATTACTGGAAAGAATTTGTATCAGACTATGATTGCTTCTATGGTTGCACCTCTAATATACCAACTCATTTAATCTTTACAACAACCTTTGCTACTGGTACTAGTATTATCCTTATTTTAAATCTGAGTAGATTCAGATACTATTGTCCTATGTTTGTCATACAACAAGTGAATAGCAGAGATATGATTTGCTATATTAGTGCATGGCATGAAATAGGTGAATGTAAGTATTTGCTATTATTATTGTTAAATTAATCTAAGACATATGCCATTCTTAGGTAGAAATTATGAAATTTTCATAAGTATTATTTATACATAAGTATTTTTTAAAAAAGATTGTATTGATAGAGACCACTTTTTTTTAAATTAAAGTTTATTGAGGTGACAATTGTTAGTAAAGTTACATAGGTTTCAGGTGTACAATTCTGTAATACATCATCTATATATCACATTGTGTGTTTACCGCCCAAAATCAGTTCTCCTTCCATCACCATACATTTGATCCTGTTCACTCTCATCTACCACTCTCTCCCCTCTTACCCTCCAGTAATTACTAAACTATTGTCTGTGTCTCTGAGTTTTTGTTTCTTTGTTTGTTTGTCTTGTTCCTTTATTGTTTTCAGTTTTGTATACCACAGATCGGTGAAATTATATGGTTCTTGACTTTTTCTGTCTGACTCAGAAAAAGTCAAGAACCATATAATTTCACCGATCTGTGGTATACAAAATATAGCATTTGCAACAACATCCATTCATGTTGTTGCAAATGCCTTCAAAGGCAAGGGAAGAGAAAGCTAAAATAAATGAATGAGACTATATTAAACTAAAAGGCTTTTGCACAGCAAAAGAAACCATCGACAAAATAAAGAGGCAGCCAACCAAATGGGAGATTTTTGCAAACAATGCCTCTGATAAGGGGCTAATATCCAAGATATATAAGGACCTCTTACAACCCAACAACAAAAAAACAATACAATTAAAAAATGGGCAGAGGACATGAACAGACATTTCTCCAAAGAGGACATACAAATGACCAAAAGACACATGATAAAATGCTCAACATCACTCATCACCAGAGAAATGCAAATAAAAACTACAATGAGATATCACCTCACACCAGTTAGAATGGATATCATTAACAAGACAAATAATAAGTGTTGGAGAGGCTGTGGAGAAAAAGGAACCCTCAAACACCGCTGGTGGGAATGCAGATTGGTTCAGCCACTATGGAAGGCAGTGTGGAGGTTTCCTCAAAACACTAAGAATAGAATTACCATATGACCCAGCAATCCCTCTCCTGGGTATCTACCCCAAAAATCTGAAAACATTTATCCGTAAAGATATATGTGCTCCAATGTTCATTGCAGCTTTATTTACGGTGGCCAAGACATGGAAACAACCAAAGTATCTTTTGATAGATGACTGGATAAAAAAGATGTGGTATATATACACAGTGAAATACTACTCTGCCATAAGAAAAGATAGAGACCATTTCTTACGGTATGTCTATAGTCTTCATTGTATATGCTTAACTCTATAGTATGGCATCCACTAGCTACATATGCCTATTTAAATGTATATTTTAATTAATTAAAATGAAATGAAATTAAGAGTTCATTGTTGATTAGGAGATACCCTCTTGCCACAAACCTTACTCAGTATGGTCCTGGTCAGTGTGAGCACCCGAAGAAGTGTGCAAAAAGGGTGAGAAAAAGAGAAATGGAAACCACAAGAATATTAATGATAGACTCATTTTACAGCTTAACCAGGACAAGTTTAACCCTGATTGGATTTTGTAATCATTGCTTGTATCAGTATCTTCTGAGGGATCAGATAATATTCTGATTTCTAGACCCAGTATCAGGCCTACAGGACAAAAATCATTAAGTGTGGGACTTGGGAATCTGTATTTTTAACCAGCTCCCATAGGCTTTTTATGTACTGTAAGTTTTGAGAGCCATTACACTAAGTGGTTAACATGATAAATACATAAGACATTTGGATTTCTTCACTGTTTATGAGAATTCTGTGTGCCACTCACATTTTCAATATTTACTTCACCATTTTTCAGGTAATTAGTTTTAGTTCTGTCACAGTGATTGATACTACCTATTAATTTATACCATTGTTTGGATGTTTGAAAAGTCAAACAAATTATACATGTGTGATTACTATTCATTTTATCAATCATAAATTTGTCTTGGCATATCATCAATTCAGTAGGTTTTTGTTTAAATGGTAATGCCTACTTACCATTTATAACGGCATTAGCTCTGATTTTAGAAGAAATTGAGTAATGTTATAATAAAAATTAGCTTGTAGATATTGCCAAAATTTTGGAAAAGTCAAACAATTCCTAAGAGTTGATATCTCAAATAATAAAAAAAGAACATTTGTATTATTTAAGCCATATTTGAATACCCACATTTAAAAATTTTTCATAGAGCCATTACAATTTAATTGAAAGTAAAAATATGAAACTTCATTTTTTATCAAAAACTTGGGAGAAAATAGCTAAATTCAATCTAACTACCTGCTATGGAAGTACAGCTTTTCTGTGAAAATTTATAATGGTAAAATACTAGGAAAGGATGGTGATATTGACAACTATGCTAAGAAAACTTAATACAAGATCCAAAGGGGGAAAAAAAGAAATGCTTGTCAATATAGGGCATTTTTAATGATTTGCTTTAAAGAGAATACTTTATGAGAGAATATTTTCATAAACATTGAGTAAGTAAATATTCTTAAATAGAACACAAAAATGCATGAACTGGAAAGAGATATATTGCAACTAAGATCTCATGTTCATCAATTGACAACTTTAGGAAGGGATGAAATTGCAAGCCATATAACAGGAAATATATTTGCAAGATGTATAAGCAGTAAATAGCTTAGAGAACATGAAGAACTTATATAAATCAAAAAGTAGAAACTTTTCCACAGAAATAGGCAAAATAATTCAACAGTCACTTCATGAAAAACAGATATATACCAATAGCCAATAAATATATGAAGGCATATTCAACCCTTCAGTCATCAGAGAAACGCACTCTGAAACTATCATGAAATGTCACCACACATACACACACAACTGGATAGCAAAATCTGGACATAAATGAAAAAATACATGAAACATTAACACAGACAATGGTGAATATTGGCAAGAATGTGATGCAATGGAAAATTTATACACTGGAGGCAATTCTATTGGGTTGTTGGAAAAGTCATGATGCATTTTTGCAAAGAAAAACAGAAAAAATACATCGTGACTTTTCCGACAATCTAATATAAAGTGCAAAATTCTACTGAGTTGTGATAACGTAAATTTGTTCAGCTTCTTCAGAAAACTGCCACTGTCTTCTAAAACTGGAAATACATATACCTGATTACTAAAGCATTTCACTCCCAGACGTACATATACCACAAAGGTACACACACATATGACACAACACATGCACAAGAATGTTCATGGCAACTTTATAAGAGCTTCATATTGGAAACCATCTAGACTTCCATTAATTATAAAATAGATTGTTATAAATTCATGGAATGAGTACACTGAAGCTATTAAAGAAAAAAAAACATGGATGAATCTCACAAGTATAATATTGAGCAAAAGAAGCGAACACAAAATATCAGTAGTATAATATTGTATGATCTCACTTAAATAAAGTCCAAAAACTGACAAAATTTGTATTTCAAAAGAAACCAGAACAAGGGTTTCTTTGGGAAAAGAGAGTGAGACTGGCAACTGGAAGGGGCCTGCTGGTATACCTGTTTCAATTTGTTTAACTGGATAGTGGTAGTTTTATAATTTTATTTACTTTGCTATGATTCATTCAGCTCACAGACTTAACTATTTGCACTTTTCTTACACTTTCATGAAAAAGTTAAGTAATTTCGCTTAAGATATGATTATTATTGTGCAACTCAACAAATATAGTCCAGATGAAAAAAATTCATTCAATAAATTGGACTGAACAAATTTTGAACTTGTGGTACATTTAAAAAAAAAATTTTTTTCTCGTTGCCTGAGATGTTTCTGCTTACACTAGTTTAAAACAACATAAAATAAAATATTGTTAAATTAAGAAAAAAGATAATAGTATAGAAGAATCTCTAAATCTTTTCACTTAACTGAGAGGGCTAAGTTCTCAGTGATATTGTACATGTGTATTCTGCTTTAGTAAATATGGTTCAATTCACAAAATGTTTACTGAATTCTTAAATGTGCAAGAAGAGCTGTGTTTGGGAAAAAATAAAGTACAAATCTAACACTTAATCTCAAGAAAGTAGCCATCTAAATGGATATTTAAGGAACATCCACTCTTCATATTTAATATATTTTCATACTTTGACATACAATTCCAATACAAGGCTCAAAGTAATCATAAGATTCCAATTTTTGTGTCCTTTCTCTTTAAAAAAAGGGAAATCTCTTTAATCTAAAGGTGATGTTCATGAGTGTAGTTGAAAAAATTGTATCAGTGTGAAAGCTATTGAAAAGAATTTGAAGGGATTGAGGAATGGCTATAGATGTTACAGGAAATAATTAAGAGTAAGAGTAAGACTTACTCTTAATTATTTAATTCTT
Organism: Aselliscus stoliczkanus; assembly: GCA_033961575.1. Lineage (NCBI taxonomy): Eukaryota > Metazoa > Chordata > Mammalia > Chiroptera > Hipposideridae > Aselliscus > Aselliscus stoliczkanus. The sequence continues at coordinate 71,287,261 of CM066732.1, read as the reverse complement.
ACTCCAAAAAGAGATGATTATTTGAGCTGAAAAGAAACTGTTGAAAACTTGGGGATTTCATGAATAACAGCTGGTCATACTGTTAGCCAACTTTGTCAAATAAAAATCTGAAAGAAATGTAAGACAAGCTTTGGAAGTTAGTGAGGCTACTTTATAAAGACTTTTTTAAAAAAAAATAGGATGAAGATTACATATTTAATGTGTTAGCCTCCAACAGAAGGATCCTTTTGAAAAATTTTGATTTACGATAATCTATTTAGAAGTACTAAACTACCACTAACATTTTATGGATTAGAAAGGAAGTTTATAGTAAATTAACCTTTCAGGAGGATATAATAATCATCTAGATGACAGTAAATAAGCAAATCACTCTGAATAGTAAAAGCAGGAATAGAAAAAAAGAAAAATCCAAGAGCCATTACAGAATCTATTGGTCCTGGTGTTTATTTGTTTAATTGAGATATAATTGACATATAACATATTAGTTTCAGGCATATAATATAATGATTCAATATTTGTATATATTGTGAAATGATCACCACAATAAGTATAATTAACATTCATCACCACCTATTGTTACAATTTTTTTTCTTGAGGTGAGAAGTTTTAAGATCTATTCTCTTAACTGTCAAATATGCCATGCAATATTATTAACTATAGTCACCATGCTTTCCATTATATCCCCATGACTTATTTATAACTGGAAGTTTGCACCTTTTGACCCCCTTCATGAATTTTGTCCAACCCCCACCCTCCTCCTCTGGTAACCTCCAATCTGTTCTCTGTATCTATGAGCTTGTTGTCATTGTTGTTTTCCAGATTCCACATGTAAGTGAGGTTGTACAGTATTTGTCTTTCACTGTTTCACTTATTTCACTTAGCATAATGCCCCAAAATTCAAGGTCCATCTTATATGTTGCCACAGATGGCAAGATTTCATTCTTTTTTATGGCTAAATAATATTTTGTTTTTTTAATGCATGTATTTTTATATATGTGGGTATATATATGTATATATATATGTGTGTGTATATGCATATATGAATATGTGTGTGTATAAACATATATATATACACACACACACACTGAAGGTGTATACACATTTTAAGAAAGGAAAAAACTGTATTAAAATTGTAATACTCGGGCCGGCCAAGTGGCGAGGTGGTTAAGAGCTGGCTTGGGATGCCAGCGGCCCCTGTTCGGGTCCCACATATGAGGGCCAGTGACATTTCCCTCAAAAAAAAAATTGTAATAATATATACCCATAACAAAAGATGAATACAAGTCATGTATATATGTTTTTTTAGCACCCCAGTATATATCACATTTCATTATCCTTTCATTCTTCGATGGACACAGGTTGTTTTCATAACTTGGCTCTTATAAATACACTGCAGTGAACATTGGGGTGCATATTACTTTTTGAGTTAATGATTTTGTTTTCTTTGCATAAATACCCAGAGGTCCTAGTATTTGATTGAAAATCAGAGAAGAGAAACTGGGCTCTAAAATGACTTCAGAGTGTGAAACGTATGTGAGTAGGTATCAAATAGGATGTGAGTAAGTATTGGCTAGAGGTAGACCTAGCCAAGTCAGCAAAATGGATTTTTTTTCTTCATGTTCATAGAAACATGACAATGAATAGATAGAGATTAGACGATAGATAGAATTAAAGGCAGAGAAGGGTCAAAGGAATATTTTCTTCTTTGAGTTAAATCAATATTTTCTTTTTCTTGCATCACAACTTTTAAAACATTCTTTATATTTCAAATGTGTTTCATTTTATCTTGTTGAGCAACAAGTTAATATTCAGTATTGTTTTCAAATAGTTTTCTAAAAATCATTTCTTTTTACTTGCATTATAAATGATATATATTTTTGTGAAGACTGGGTTTTCTAAGTCTAAGAGAATCTGAATAGACTTTTGTATTGCTGGGATAAATTATTTAAATTTAAATTATTTAATTGTTTTTTTAAATTGACTTCAAATATCAGTGTGATGAAATATGATTGTCCTTTTTTCTTTTCATGTAAAATCTTTCATTTTATTTCTTTAAATTTTACCCATTCTCTCTTTTTGCCATCCTACCTCAGAAAAAGCTGTATATCATCTCATTTTCAAGGTGAATCCTTCTTATCCATTTCTATGTTGAAAGCTAGTTCTTCTGGAAACAGTCTAATGTCAACTAGGTCAGCTTCTTGTACTTATGATTTTCCTCTTTATTTTAGATCCTTTCCTTTTAATGTCAAACAAACATGTTTTCCAAGGTCTCAAAACTGCAAGCTCTTGACTTGTCACCTTTCTGTGCATTCAGTGAAAAACTTTCCAAAGGCCAGAATTTATATAATTTTACTTTCTTATCATTTTCTTACTCTTCAAAATTTTGTAATATGACTTATTTTCCTGTCACCTTAATGAAATTGTACTCTCAAATCATTAAAGTTATTTTAGTCTTCGAATGGAAGTTCTTTTATAATCCTTCTTTCTTTGACTTCCTTTAACATTTATACCTGTTGATTACCCTTTCCATCTGAAAACCAATTTTATGCAGGTTTAGATTTTTCTTCATACACTTTCATGATTCTTTCTCTTATTTCAGATTCTATGCTTGCCTTCTTTTACTCTAGTCTTCCACTGATGATAAGGCCACCTCTACTATCATTTTGTGTGACACCGTGACACACTATTTTCTATTAAACTGCAATATGAATGCAAACCTGCATTTGCATTAAAAGTTTTATGTAAATAACCCACTCACTTTTCAAACTTAGTAAGTCTGTAAACAAACTTGTTATTTTCTTTTCAATATCTGATATTCCTCTAGCTCAGGGGTCGGCAAACTGGGGCTCGCATGTCACATGCGGCTCTTTGGGTACGTTCCATCTCAAAAGTTCCCTGACCCCTGCTCTAGCTTATTTCTATTCTCTAAATGACACTACTATTTGTCTTGCTTGTTCAGTTTTTGTTTTTCTGAAATGTTTGGAGATCATTATGTCTGAAGGATTAGTGGGAGAGACAGACATGTAAATTCTCAGATAGAATGAAAGCAGATTAGGGTTGGAGTTGGAGACTATGACCGTGTGATTACAGGACTTCTGAGAGACTTTATGGCATGTAGCTAAACCCAACAACTGGAAGAATGGAAGGGATCAGCATTTAGCCAACATCTTTAGTGCTTTATTGGATAAGGCTTGCTCTTCCAGACCTTTGAGTTGTAAGCCTCTGAGTTCCAAGGGATTCTGCAGTAATCTGACTTTCTGTCTCTGAAAAACTTTAGGACAGAAAGATAGAGGCTCACAGTAGGCAGCCAAAGCAGGCATACTTGAGTTACTGTTAGAAGAGCTGGGCTGTGCTGGTCACAAATGCTGAGAGCTACATGCTGCAGTTATTTGCAAAATAAGAGATGGGCAGAAAGAATGTGAAGCAATGCACAAGAAATGCCTTGCTGGGCCGGCCGAGTGGCGCGGTGGTTAAAGCGCTGGCCTAGGAAGCCAGCGGCCCAGGTTCGGGTCCCACATCTGAGGGCCAGTAACACTGCCCTCCGAAAAAAAAAAAAAAAAAAGAAAGAAATGCCTTGCTTATTATAATTACCCTACATTTTAACAGACCAAATTACTCTCCCACTTGCTTATTTTGATCAAGCTAAGCACCTTCAGGTTCTCTTTTCCCCAGCTCGGCCTGTCCAAATCCCACCTATCCTTTAATTCCCAGCTCATATTATCCATCTTTGATTTTGCCCCATTAATGAGAATGTATTTCTTCCTCCTAACTCTTATATCCCAATATAGGAAATCTGGTTGTTCTCATGAAATGAATTTTTGTTAAAGATTAGAATATTTTTCTCTTCTTTGTAGGCTTTGACTCTATCCTAACTAACGAGTTTGGAAAAATTAGTCATGATAGTATTAAAGTTGTTACCAGTTATTAATTCTATTTGAGCCTCAAGTATCTCTCTCACTTATATAATATGGGTTAATATCTGTTTACTGGATTATTTCAAGTTTTAAATAGTAAACTATAAGTAATGAGTTTGCACAGAATAAATGCCCTCTGAAAATTTTCTTCCCACACTAGAGACTAGGCCATTGAGTTGCCCAGTTGTTCACAGCGAATATTTGCTCTCCAGTGAGGATGACTATTTTTTGGTGGTGTTCGTTTTTTTGCAGTTTACCTGATTCCCTGTTTGCCACAGAGATTGTATTGTAACCACTGGGGGAGGGGTGGTGCAGCCTTGGGATAGAGCTGGTGCTGAGGCAGACAGAGCAGAGAACAGAGTGACCCCACAGACTGTCCTGCTTCTTGAGCCTGCTCCACCTCCAAACTTCTAATTTTGTGAAATTTGTCAGGCCTGTTTGAGTTGGGTTTTTTTGGTTCTATTTAAAGTATCCCAAATGACACATCCTTCAATTTAGTTTCACTGATGTTTAGTCTTTCCATTTATCTCAGGCTGTGCTTCTGTCCCTCTGTTAGGTCAGGTGTTGGCAAAATATTACACTTCAGGAAGCCAACAGCCTCAGAGAGACATGACTCAACATGCCAGGTGGGATGACTCGGGGCTCCTCCACCGTGCACAGCATTGGTTTTGTTTCAGGCTGCCCACAGCATCTGAAGTTTCCCGTCCCTGGAGGCTACTGCCCATATGCTTACCTTTATTACCACCCCGCAGTTTCCAGGCATCTGCTAAATTACAATTCTGAGTGCTCAAAGGTGATTTCACTTGTGTAAACAAAGGAGCCTCTTGGCCCCTCATTAAGTTGGCATGGCATTACCCCGTGGTGTGGAGACTGCATAGAGGTATGTTAGAAGGATCCAGAGAACTAAGAGGATTACAAGGTTATATGCACACTGAGTAGGGGAGGCATCAGTTCCTGTTCATGTGTGTTTGTGGTTCTGTCTCAGAACAATAAGCAGATTGTCTCCTCTGAGAGAAAAGGACGCTTCAATAATGTAGAATTGGCTTGACTCCTGTCTAGAGGCCATATGCCTTTTGAATCCCAAGGAACACACCACGAAGCATGTAGGAGTATATTGGCAACACATAAAAGGCTGTAAAAGGCCAACGAGCTACAGATGTTCCCCAACCCTACACAGGCTGCTTCTTCATGGCGGCTTCCCTCTGCCAAGCTTCCAGCTTGTTCTGTTGCAACACCTGACTCGACAGTAGTGCCTGCAGCATTCTCGGCTGTCCTTCCTTTCCTTGGTTAACTTCTCTTGTCAGTGTAGTTGAATTATCAGATGGCCTAAGTGTTATGTCGATACCATCTCAATGTAAAGCACAAAGGCTATGGCAGATTGTTTTCCAACTAACCGCTGGCAGCCTGCTCTCATAGATTAAGGCCAGGTCTCTTCATAAAGCACTGAAGCAGCAAATTTCAAAGGAGGCATATAGAACGTAGGCTATTTGGCATCAGAGATAAAACAGTTCATTACCTGGTTAATGTTTGCATTTTCCCAGTTTAAAGCAAGCATAAAATTACAGATAACAAAGCGACACTTAATAGGCACTGGACATTTCAAGAGAAATGCAGTTTTTAAAGATGTTTCTCTTCCATTCCTAGAAAAATTATGAGGAAGGGGAAAGAGATTTTTGTCAGGTACAAATTGCAAAAGCAGAAAATATAAGGGAAATAACTAAAGTCTAGCCTCAATTCTATGATTTATTCATTATGGAAATCTGGAACTTTCCTCCTTGCGGGAACTTCATTTTCAACTTTGTTACACAGAATTAAAACAGCTGTGTTCTCTACTGCACAGGTTGTGGAAAAATTGAAATGAAGTCACATATGTGTATGTAAAATTGCATTAAAATCTCTAAAGCATAACCGCAAAATTTAAGCCACCCTTTATGTGAAGATTCACTCCATTACCTTGACTTTGCAGTCTCGATGTAATAACTTGAGTACCACAAAGACACAGAACATGCCACTAAATCATGAGAGAGACATGATTTACAAAGATGTTATATCTAATGTAACGCAGCTTCTCAGAGTTAAGAGGCTCTTTGGAAACTCGTTAGTCCAGGGGTCAGCAAACTGCAGCTTGAGAGTGTGTGGCTCAGAAGTAAAATTAAAAATGAAAATAAAACTATCATAGTTTCATTTATAAAATTTTTAAAGGATATTATTCACATAATGGTAATTATGTAAAAATATATTTATGGCTCTCAAATAATTTTTATTTATTTATTTATTTTTTGAGGGCGGTGTCACTGGCCCTCATATGTGGGACCGAACCGGGGCCGCTGGCTTCCCATGCCAGCGCTTAGCCACCGCGCCACTCGGCCGGCCCTCAAATAATTTTTAAATTATTGTGAGGGACAGGATTGGCTCTTCCAAGGGTCGGCAAACTTTTGAGACAGAATGTACCCAAAGAGCCGCATGTGGCTCGCGAACCTCAGTTTGCCCACCCCTGGTCTAGTCTGTCTGCAGCCAGCATCCTGCACCTCTCTGTCAAGGAGTTTTTATGCCTGTATTTGGGCACATATCCGCTCTCTGAAAGTGAACTGTATCATGCTTTGCATAAAGCACAAGGTTTTATAAGAAAGGTGTTCCATCCCTTGCTTTGTCACTCTTTGTTTTCCTAATACCAGGCAAGTTAGTCTCAGATTCAATTGCCTCATTTATAAAAGTATAATAATAATGCTAAACCTGTCATAGAGTTATTATGACTACCCAACTCCTTTATGGGTGCTAGTGATTGTTCTGAACTGGGAATTCCTCTTATCTTACAAGGTATATTATCTTATTTATTGACTAAACACAGGCAATGGTGATGCAGAGCCAGAGATGCTATGTGCCATTTAAATCATAAGTACCTTTCAGAGATATGCCATTCATAAATGTTACCTTAAAAAAAAAAAAACTAGTCCATTAGCATTGAGAGAAAATGAGGGATTATACACGACTCTGAAATTCCCATAATACAGCTTTAAATGCCACTATGTATTTTCTTTAAAACATAATATAACAACCAAGAAAAAAAGTGTTAGGACATTAGTAATTGCCAATAACTCATAGACTAGAGTGTAAGCCAGTAATCTTACTTCAGAGGTGGATCCTAAAGTCATTTGGCATGCCTAGACACAGGCTGCTGGCTGCTGTGAACCAGGTTGTAATGTAGACAATTTATCCTGTTACTCTTCTACCTGCCTCTTTCATTCCTCTCAATTCTCTCTGCATTAGCCAGACTTCTCACCATCTCACTACCTTTTCTGCACCCACCCTAGGCAAGGAACTTTTGTGGTTTCTTAATAGAGGCCTCAACTAATTTAATGGATACCATCAACAGCAACGAAATATTTATTTGTGTCATTAACCTCTCAATGGCTTCATTCAGTTACTTCATCTATAAAATGATGACAATAATATTACAACTTTGTTTAAGAATTAAATGAGAAAACCATGGAAAGCATTTAGAATTTTTTGTCACTCATGGTAAGGTTCAGTGTTTTCTAGATATAATTATAATATCATCTCAAAGTTAGCTTTCAAAAGTTAGATCTTCAAATAGAAATAGCTTTTGAGCCAGAATAACTCCTTTTGAAACTTGGATTTATCAACTGCTAGTCGAGGGGCAATAGACATTGTTTCAACTTGCTGATTTTCAGCTTTTGTATATGCAAAACAAGGGAAAAAAGTGATACCTACCTCCAGTGTTACTGTGAGGGTTATTGGGGGAAAATCATTTTAAAGGGCTTAGCACAGAGAACACTCATAATAAATAAACTAATGCTATTTGTTATCATTGTAATAGTTTAAGAACAATTTCATATTGTATTTTATTAAAATGAAGTGTTAAAATGGAATTAGCTGATTTTATATTTTGCCTATCATTAAATCCCTGTGCAAAGAATGACATGCAGAACTGTAGGGAAAAATAACAACAAAATATTTGTACAGAAATTCAGAGAGAATGTCACTCATCTTAACTGAACTTTCTTCTTCCTGATTTTCTATTTCTGCTTTCAGGAACTGAGACTAAAGTTAGTATTTCTTCATCCACTATTCGGCTTCTCAATGAATGACAGATGTTACTTTATTTCTGTGGGAGGAGGTAATGAAGGCAAGAAGTGTCTTGTCCTGTGTTAATGGAATGACCCACACCTTTACACTATATCCCCTCTTACTTAATGCCGCATCCTGCACGACGGAGCAGTGGGAGTGGAGAAGGGACGGCAAAAGGTTAAGAAAGAGAGATAGACACAAATGAGAGAAAAACGCAGTTCAGGGCCAGGGGACTTGAGCCTTGTGGACTGAGAGCCCTGAGTTGGGCCTGACTGCTCCTTTTATTATCTTACACATAAGCAAAGATCAATGTAGCATCCACGGTCTGTGTGTCTCACACCTGAAAACATAGCTCAGGGCCAAATCACCCATGCCTCTAAGCTTCCATTACCAGAGTTCCCATGAGGTTATTGTCATGCCTCTCCTAAGAGACAGAACTTCCTCTGCCAAGGCTTACTGATAAGAATGCCCAGAGGACAGATATTATCACATCAATAGGTCATTTCACAGGCAGGTTCCCAGACCCTGAAGCAAGGGGTCTACGCCCTATTTCTGTGAACTCTTGATTCCTCCCATGGCAGCCACTGGCACCCATGTGGCCGTGTCTGGCTTAGGTCGTTTCTACCTTGAGAAATATTACCCATTATTGACTTACCAGCCATCTTTTGGCACCAAATGGGGACACATACAGTAAGCATAATATTGAAGTTATGGTCTGTCTTTATGGAGAGGTGCATGGAGGCAGACAGGCAGGCTATAATGTGACAACTTAACATATGGTATCATTATAATTTTCTTATGAAATCCAGTTGTTTTCAATTTGTTTCTACCATCCACCCTCTTTCTTAGTGATTCCATAGAAACAAGATGATGTAAATGATGTGCTCTGTTCTTTACTGTCCGTAACTGATGTTACAGTGGAGGAGGCAGCCCTTATCAGCAGGGCAAACACAGCATCGGGATGATTTGCAAAGCTGAATTGAGTACCATAATAGTGATAATGCTGACAACTGAGTAATAGACAACTCAGTCATTGAATATTTATCACCAGGATCTCCAAGTTCTCATCTGGATTCTGATGTTATTTATTTAAAACTCTGTAATATTTTAAATATCTGTTCCCTATTTTAAATGATTTAAATATTTTATATATGCCCTTTTTATTACAAAACAGAGAATAAACAAGAAAACAAAAATTGTAAAAATATTTAACTGTTTAAACATAGTAAAGATTTGAGACATATTTATGCAATTGTTAGAATATAAAAATTTATATTTGATTAAATTTTTTGTAATACTAAAAAAGTAAATGTACCAAATTAGTATGGATGTTATATATATATATATATATATATATATATATATATATATATATATATATGTTATTTTATTATTTTATCTATACTTAGTCCTTGAAGGCTAGAATTTTCTATTTAAAAATTATAAAAGATCATATTTATTTATATTTTAACAAATTATGTTTTGTCCGCTGAGCTAGGTCAGAATGGGAAAGAGAGAGGTTATTGGGGTGAGAGTATAGATAAATGAAGAAGACTCAAGAAAGCTGCTTAATGTAGGAGAAACAACAATTATGAAGACACCATGTAGCAGTTGTCATTTTTCTTGCTGCCCAGCATCTGAAAATCCTTAATATATTTAGGTGATTGATTGCTGCCATTCATTCCTTTACCAATTAATTAACAAATATATGCAGTGTTAACTATGAGAACATGGGACTGGATATGCAGTGGTGACAAGACAGGCAAATCACTGCCTTCCCTGAATTTACATGGTAGAGGTTTATTCTAAGAAAAGAGAGGTCACCACTTACTATAACCAAAAGAAAGATGCTTTGATTTTCAAGTCAATATTCCCCCTGCCATGCATACCTGCACACAGACCCTTTGCAGCATGGGCAAGAGCTTTAACCTCACCTTAGCCTGTCAGAAATAATCATTCAAGAGTTTGAATTAGAAGCTACTGATGCAAAGAAACAAGAACACTAGCAAATTCATTTTGGTCATGTCAATAATGAAGATTGTAACACTCAACTACATGTCCACCAGTTAGGGCCCCTATTCCACCCGCTACAAGGATTATAATTAAATAGATGTGTAATTTACCTATGTTTAGTGACTTATATATATTTCACCACATTCTAATGTTTTTCAACTCTAAGATTTCCTGTTTTATTTTTTCAGAACCGAATATTGTTTTAAAAGTTTTTCATCTTGAAAAAAAAATTAAACTCACCCTTACATACTTCCCCAGAGCTTCCTTATCAGAATTCACTCGTATGTAGTCAATTATCCAGAAATAAGGTATAGAAGTGGCAAAATCAGTATTATTCTGTTGGTTGCATAGGTGAGTAAAGTAAAAAATAAAGGTAAATAAAGTAAAGTAAGGTTGGGAAATTCTAGGAGTCCCTAGATTTCCCCTCTTATAAAATAATATATGCAAAAGTAATATCACATTCCTGAGGGAATTGTAGAGATTAGTGTAATCTAAGACTTGAAAGATTCAGATGTGAGTATTTGTCTCACGTTGGCATTTAATTCTCCAATTTGCTGATTATGGAAGATAAATGAGACATGGGGAATGATGATGTATTGTTTTAAGGCTAATCTGATGGTGACTTTCATTGCTGACCTTGTACCAAATGTGGCATTCTTGCTGGAACAAATCAATATTGTTTTAGACACCTGAAATGGAACACTGATCTCACCAGTTGTTTTTTTTTCCTATACCCAGAAGCCTTGAACTTTAAAAGTAATTTATTTTCACTCAATAGGGATAGCAATACACCTTCACCATCATGTCTTAGGGTACAACTAACCCCTATTTTTGTGCCACAATTTAGTCTGCAGTGACATTGAGTCCCACTGTCCCACCACAAGGCATCCTGCTGGTTCACTATTTCAATAATATACTGATCATGGGAACTGTAGAGCAGGAATTAGTAGAAATAATGTCGCCTTGGTAAAACTTACTTCAGTGAAGTTTCTGTGATTACTATCATGGGGCATATAAGGATATCATCACCAAAGCGAGTGGCCAGTCCTTCTTCTAAGGAAGATAAACAATATTATGTTGGTATCTTTGATTTTGTGTGCAACACATACTAGATTTGAGTATATTGTTCACAGAACCTTATCTAGTGTCCTAAAATGCTGCTAGCTTTGAAAGGTTAAGAAGGGTCTTTGATGGGTCTGGGCTGCACTGTGATCTATGCCAACTTGTCTTTTATGACTCACTCTATATTATGGTAGGTAAAGGCTCTTTGGCTGATGGTATTGTAGAGGATCTGTAGCAAACACAATAGGAAAAATTACATTGGAAGGCCCCCGGTGTTCTGAAATGGTGCCAAACTTTTTGGGGTAAATAGCCATTCTGCCCCTGAGAAATATACCTTGGTTTACTCCTGCTATTTCACATATACTAACAAGTGAACTGTAGGGCAGCAGATAAACTAACCACCTTGGGCTCATCATGTAATCATATCCACCTAGTCATAAACTTGGTGACAAGCAGCATCCCTACTGTAGGACTTTCAGTATGTGTACATAGTTTGCATAAGGAGGCTCTTCCAAGTGTTTGTTCTGCCACACTGCTGGCTTTCCTGGTGCACAGCTGTGGTTGCGTGGAGTGTTCCCTATGACTGTTTGACAGAGGGAGTGAGAAACTGAGTCTGAATCACAGGTGACCCTGTGTAATATATTATGTATCTTCTTTTCAAAGAAGAATGGAAATAAAAAGCTACACTGAAAGCAGACCTCTGAGTGTTAACATGTCACTGTTCATCTCAGCTTACTTTAACAGAATGACTTCTAAGATTTTCACCACAAGTCAGAGGCACCAATGTGAGCTATCCAAAATTCAATTAGAATGTCATGTTAATTATTCTTATTGATATAGATATATGAAAAAATGTAATATTTCATTGTATTTAATGGTCTTTGTCCTTAGGTTGAAAATAAACCTTAGAATCCCATCATTTCTTAAGGGTCGTAAGAAATAAATGGGTAAACACAAGCATTCATTTTAAGAATCATAGATAATAAAATTCCATTTCACTGATAAACCTAGGTAGGAGTTATATACATCTCCAATTAATCACCCTTTGACTGTTATAGCTTAAGATGTAATTATTTTTTAAATGGCTCATTGAAAATGCTCAGTATGCATATTTGCAGCTCCTTGTTTCATATTCAACTGAAATTTGATTGTAAATAACTTCAGTTACCTGGGATGACACTTGTGTTCTTCCTGGATGGGCAAACTCATTTAAATGGGATATGTTGTGAAACACTTAAAGGTGTTTTTTAAAAATTTATTCTTAAATTGGAACTCAATTCCCTAGAAAATGATTACTAAAATATACGATACTTGTAAACAGAAGAAAAATAATTTCCTAATTGAATGTAATAGCCTAAATAACTCCTTTTTAATGTTTGTAACTCTAATAAATTGAAAACTGATTGTTTAAACCAAAAGCATACTTCTAAATATTTGAAAATAAAGCTAACTTGAGGTTAGTATCTATGCATCTAATGGTTTTGGGAGGTTGATGACAGACTTGGGAGAACAAGATTGAAGCATTAATGACACAGAAGTTTGAGCCTAAAGTGTGAGTATATGTGTATTTCACATAAATGCATTTAAAGTTCCCCACTACAGTGAGGAATCTTAATGCTCTAATGCAAATGTCCTCAATCCATACCTGCAGGTCAAATTTGGCCCACTGCCTGTTTTCATGTGGCTGGAAAAAAAAAAAAAAAAGATTCTTTCCTGACATGTAAAAATTATGTGAAATTCAACTTTCAGTGTTCAAATAGAAAATATGATTAGCCCACAGCCACACCCATCTGTTTATGGCTGTGTTTGCACTATAAAGAAATTGAGTATCACATTGTGTGTTCACCACCCAGTCAGTTCTCTTTCTATCACCATATGTTTGATCCCTTTTACACTCATCTATTATCCCCTCTCGGCTTACCCTCTGGTAATCACTAAACTATTGTTTGTGTCTATGAGTTTTTGTTTCTTAATTTGTTTGTCCTGTTTCTTTGTTGCTTTCAGTTTTATATCCCACATGTCAGTGAAATCATATGGTTCTCAACTTTTTCTGTCTGGCTTATTTCACTTAGTATAATAATCTCCATGTCACAAGTGGCACTATTTCATCTTTTCTTATGGCAGAATCATATTCCATTGTGTATATATACCACATTTTCTCTATCCAATCATCTACTTTACTAACAAATGTCACCCCAATAAACTTTAATTTTTTAAAAAATAAAAATATAAAAAGGTAAAGAAATTGAGTAGTTGTTTCAGAGACTGTTCAATGGTCTGCAATTCAAAATACTTTCTATCTGCCCTTTACTGAAAAAGTTTGCTCCATCCCCTGACCTAGGGAATAAGATGACATGCATGTTCTGTAGGTTGCATTCCTTACTGTGTATTCCCCAGAAAAATAGAAAATTATTCTGGATTAGATGGTGTTTCCTCCAGCACCATAATCTTTGTACTTAATATATACATAGTCACTAGCAGCAGGACAAGTTGCAGCCATCTCCTGGCCTCAGGAGCAGCACTGGCAATAGGGCCAGCAGCCTGCATGGTGACAGTGTCCTATGATGAGTGGCAGCAGCAGCAATGTTTTTAGCTGAAAGTCTAGCTAACTAGTTTCTCAATTTGTTTGAGCCTTCCCCAGAGGTCTTATGCTTTCCCAGAAATTAGGTGGACTACCCAGTATTCTTTCTTCCTTTCTGATTAAATCAAACAAGTAGTTACTTGCAACTAAAACACTGACAGTTATAAAACTAAACACATAAGGAAGCAAACAAAATAGGATCAAGGACATATAAAGTATTTAAGGAGATTAAGTGGCTGTACACAAATGCTCTCCGAGTCAAATATAAAGAAGCCAGCATCCAAGGACGCATACTCACGAGACATCAGAATGAGTACAATAGAAAGGTGGTTCACTGTGTTCTAAGAAATATGAAATGTAAAAGAATTGGCCAAAATTGAGGAATAAACTTGAGCAACTTGCAATCATGAACAGTGACAAACTAAAGATAGTTTCATAAACATCTGCTACATTTTAATTCTCCCTTAAAAGCAACATATTTCTAAACAGTCACTGGATGTGAAGGAATCGGTGAGTGTCAGTGGTATTTCAATGTCACAAAGGATGTGAGACCAAGAAATGACTGGCAGGAAGGAAGGGGAGGGGGAACTGCTGCTCTCTACACAACCTCTAAATCCTCCTGATTTAGGCAGGTCACTATCCTCTCAGTCTTGTTTCCTCATTTACAGATCTAAGATAAACTCAACTTCCTTTGAGGGTTAATTATGATGACTAAATGAATCTGGTTAATAGCATGAACTCAAATCAGTCTGGGGATTAAGTTCTCCCCCTGAAATTTACTATTGAGGTAAATTTGGGCAAGTTACGTCTCCTTTTTAGATTGACTTTGCTCCTCTTCAAGTGGGGATTAAAATAGTATCTACTACATAAGTGCTTGTGAGGCATTAAACAAGAGAATGTGTTTTAGTTCTTGTCAGAGTGCCTGCACATAAAAAATACTCCCTAACTGATAGATGAAAGGAAAGAGGCATACTGGTTTGTTTGGTGTGGTCAAAAAAAGAAGTGAGTAAATCCCCAATTTACCCTTACTGTCCATCTTGGAATCACAGAAAAATGCTCTTGTGATCTGGGCATGTTCCTTCTAGATGAGGCTGACAGTAGATAAAGTCAAATGATTCTTTGTAGACCATGAATTGGCATCTCTCAAGTCGGGCCTCCATATCCAGTTGCTATTTTAGAAGTGGGACATCACATAGTCCTGTGAACAAACCCAGGTGTTATGGAAGCCCTCCCATCTTGTGTCCAGAACTGAATCTTCTCAGCATTTCCCAGCCCTGTCCTCTTGCTAGGTAGCACAGCCCGGTCCTCATTGGCCCTGTCTACTGTGCAAGAGTACATAGATGCCAGGACCTATTTTTCATTGGCTTATTTATTTCAAAGAAAACTTTTTTAGAAACAAGAGTGTATTCATTTTGGTTCTGCTTTTCTTGTTTAGTGAAGAAAAAGGTTAACATTGTAAATCAAATTTTGCAGTTAGCAGTTCTCTAGCGGTACCTGAAGGAGTTTCTATCTGCATCCTTATCACAATACTTGGCATGCATAAATAAACATATATTCTTTTGTCTTTATTTCTTAGTTCACAAAAAATTATGAAAAATGTTATCTGTGGATTTTTTTTTTTTTGAGGGCAGCGTCACTGGCCTTCATATGTGGGACTCGAACCGGGTTCGCTGGCTTCCCAAGCCAGCATTTAACAACCCCACCACTCGGCCGGCTCTGTATGGATTTTTTTAAAAACAACTGTGTGCACTTAAGATTGCGTGTTTCTCAAATCTTTTATATTTTAGAATTAAAGTAATAAACCATAACACATTGTGGACATTTCAGTATGACCTTGATTAAGAACATGTGATCAAACTATTTGGTCAATCTAATTTAGTTCAACCTACTTTAAAAACCTAGAAATAAAGGTTTTGCCATTTCTCAGAAGTTTTTCAGAAGCTGTAGTGGATCAAAATGACATATTTTTGAGTGTTCTCATAAGTCTCATCTGATCAGAGATACTCCGTTTAGAATGAATGTATGACTTTGAACCAAGTTGTTTAATTCTGGGCTTATCTATAATTACCTGCTTTTTCCTGCAAAGAAGACCCAAACCTAGCTAAAGCTGTCTTCAATAAACTTGCAGTTACTGCTATAACATTTTTCCTGCACTGATGAGCACCAAATCTGGGACACTTAAATCTAATCCTTTTTATTAGGTAAATTAAGTTGTCTTTATGTTACCTCTTTTCCAAAAATATGTCTGTTATACAGGATGGAGATTTATAAAAATCATTTTTTTCAATTTTATAATAATCAGAGATGCTATGTTTACTGAAGGTATTAAATTTACATATGATTTAAGACTGGAATAAGAGATTATAATTTGTTCTAAATTTTTATTAGAAGTAAGTATTTTTATTTTCTAATCTCATTAGATATGGTCAAACTTAATACCTGTCATTATTTTAAAAAAAACCCCAGTGATATTACTGAAAATTTATTAGTCTTTTTCTCTTTTCTTTCTTTCCTTTTTTAAGATTAAAGTATAATTGACATACAATATTACATTAGTTTCAGGTGTATAACATATTGATTTGACATTTATATACCATATGACATAGTCACCATAATAAGTCCAGTAACCATCTGTCACCATACAAAGCTATTATGATATTATTGACTATTTTCTCTATACGTTATTTAACATCCCCATGATATATTTATTTTATAACTAGGAGTTTTTACTTCTTATTC
Source organism: Aselliscus stoliczkanus (assembly GCA_033961575.1). NCBI lineage: Eukaryota > Metazoa > Chordata > Mammalia > Chiroptera > Hipposideridae > Aselliscus > Aselliscus stoliczkanus. Next base: position 71,270,863 of record CM066732.1, on the reverse strand, counting down.
CCCTTTATCTTTTTCACCCACCCCATTACTTCTCTTCCTCTGGCAACTATCAGTTTGTTCTCTGTATCTATGACTCTGTTTTGTTTTATTGTTGTTAGATTCCGTATATAAGAGAAATCATATGGCATTTTCCTTTCTCTGCCTTATTTCACTTAGCATAATATCCCGTAGGCCCATCCATGTTTTGTAGATGGTAAGATTCATTCTTGGCCGAGTGGCGCGGTGGTTAAGAGCTGGCTTAGGACTCCAGCGGGCCCGGTTCAGATCCCACATATCCCACATATGAGGGCCTGTGACACTGCCCTCTAAAAAAAAAGGATCCTTAAAAAAAAAAAAAAAAAGATTTCATTCTTTATATGGCTGAATACTATTTCATTGTATATATGTACCACAACTTCCTTATCTATTCATCTATCTATGATAGTTTGCTTCTATATATTGGCTATTGTAAAATATTCTGCAAAGCAACTGCTCCTCTTCATAAATGTCACAAAAGACAAAACCAAAGTGGAGAAACTATTTCAAACAAAAGGAAAATAGAGAAATGAGAGCTAAAAAAAAAAAAAAAAAAAAAAAAAAAAAAAAAAAAAAAAAAAAATAATGCTGCAATGAACATAGGGATTCATATACCATTTTAGATTAGTGTTTTGTTTTCTTTGGATAATACTCACAAGCAGAATTGCTAGGTCCTGTGGTACTTAAATTATTAGTCTTAACAACCAATTAAACTAAGTTTTAACCTCTTAAATAACAAGTGTTAAGCCAGTATTAAAAACCTTTCTTCTGAAAAATAGATTAACTTAATGATCAGCAAGAGTGTATTAATTTAATTCCTTGTCATAGAAAATAAAGGACCAGATGACAGTAACAGTGAAGAGCTCTCTGAGGTGGATAAATAAAACTAAATAATGGAGTAGAAGAACTTAGACTGTCTGAAGAATAAAATACTCGAGAAAACAAAGCCATGTGCAGAACAAATATTTACTTTTTGTCCTTCTACTAATTTGAGAAGGGATAAATTCTTACTGGAGAAATTGTTTTACATTTGTGATTAAACATCTCAATACCTCCCTCTGAAATGCCATTTTGAAAACTTGAAGTATTAATATATTTACAAGAGGTCTTGAAGTGTTCCTACTGAAGAGGCCACGTCACTTGCATAATGAAGCAAAGAAGCACAGTTTCAAAAAACCATTCCGTGTTTCTGATTTAACAAGTGGAAAATTTATAAAAATAATTTTAAAAGATTCATGAAAACTATGTTATTGTAAAAGAAAAAGACTTTGAAAGAGTTCATCTGTAGCCTTTCTTGTGTCTTCTCACTGTGCAAAGAAATGAGTGATGCTATTGGCATAGATGAATAAATGAAAAACAATCACTTTGCTCTTTATGCTCTAGCATCAGACAAGAATCCCTTACTATGGATATTCCTACAGCAATTCCTATAGTTACCCATGAATCATTCATATCCTAAGCATACTCTGTGAGTTGAAATATCGTGATGCCCAGGAATAAATGCACTACTGTTGTTCAAGTGGACATACATGGAGTTATGATTATTAATATACATGTTACTCACATAAGAACCAGGGCTACAATAGGAAAAGACTAAAAGAAATGCTTGAGCTTTCCAGGTGAGGGCAAAATTGGAGATCTTAGGGCTGGGTATTAATACTTGCCATTCTTCACACCATGAATTATCTAACTGTCTCACAAAAAAATTCAATCTGAGATAAAAAGAATAAGAAACTCTTCTTCATTTCTTCTTCTACTGTCATATATCCAAAGCTCTTTTCAAGTCTGTCAAAAACCAGGTGACACAATAAATAGATAGAATGACTAAAACTCTGATTGACAAGGAGGAGAGGCACCCTGAACTCTCAGAGGTAAGGAGAGTAGAAAGACATAAGAGACTGAGCGCATGGGAGAGGAGCTCAAGACAGAAGGATTCCACAGAGGGAAGAAGGCCTCAATGGAACCGGGAAAGGGACAACTGTGCCTGTGCCCAGGGGGAGCCAATACAGCTACCTATACTGCACAGAGGATTCAATCCAGATTTCACATCTGGGGTTACTTCTGTTAGTTTGGAGAAGAATAAGATTCCAGTGGCACTGTGTGTATGATTGATCAGCTCAGAGTAATTTCTTTTGGTGGAGAGAGGTAAAAGAACTTTACATGAAACTCTCCTGGTCTCTCTTTTTTTTAAATCCTTAACTCTTTTTTTTTAAAAAAAAAACCCAACAACTTTATTTGGGAACAATGTGGGCCGGCCGAGTGGCGCGGTGGTTAAGTGCTGGCTTGGGAAGCCAGCGGCCCCGGTTCAGGTCCCACATATGAGGGCAAGTGACACTGCCCTCAAAGAAAAAATAAATAAATAAATAAATAAATAAATAAATAAATAAATAAATAAATAAAATAATTTAAAAAAAAAAACACACAAAAAAACAATGTGTTTTTTCAGGGAACAATGTATTTTTTCCAGGACCCAAATCAAGTTCTTGTCCTTCAATCTTAGTTTTGGAAGGCACAGCTCAGCTCCAAATCCAGTCGCCATTTTCAATCTAGTTGGGGGAGAAAGGGAGGCATAGCCCACCATCCAATGTGGGAATCGAACTGGCAACTCTGTTTCTCAGAGTATGTATTCTAACCAACAGAGTCACCAGGCCACCCCTTTCCTGGCCTTCTTTAGATATAGTATTATACCTAAAACAAACAAACAAACAAAACCTCAAGTCAAATGTCTAAAGTCCTATGCAGCTGTTTTTCCTTAATAGCTTCTAAATGGTACTGTTCACTGATAGAGGACTTCTTTCGGAGTTTCAACTCTATTAAGAGTGTGCTCATAGCCCTTTATTCTTTAGGTGACGGTATGAGGGAGGACACGCAAACTCTGGCAACAAGTTCAATGTGGAAAAAAGAAAATATTTCAAGCCTCTGGGCATCACTGACACATGTTTGTTATGTCTCAGTCATTATTAATGAAATGAAGGTAAAAAGTATAGATAATATTTTCAAGAAAAAAATGCTTACATTATTTAAAAACATAGAACATATATTAGTCTTGTCATACAAATTTTAAAGATACAAAAAATGCCCAAGAAAAAAAAATGCTAGTCCTAGATAGTTAAGATAATATGATAGGTTTCTTTCTAAACTTGAAATAATAGAAAATTACTATGTCACATAAATTGTTTAGCTATTTAAAAGATATAAAAACTACCCACAGATTTTACAAAATGAATATAATACTTATCAATATATGACAAAAGCAAAAAATAGGAATCAATAGAAAAGTTTTGCTGATGAATATTTATAAAAATCTTGAACATAATTATAGCAAGTCAAGCCCAGCAACATATTAAAATAACTACACCAAATCATGTGGTGTTTATTCAGTATTATGTAGATGTATAAAAACAAAGAAAATATTATCTTTATCTAAATTTTACTGTCTAGATGAAAATATCAATAGCAGTAGGAAAAATATCATTACAGACAACCATCAATATGTAAAAGTATATATGCATATGTATATAGAGACATACAAACACATTGTTTCATAATGGAATCACAGAATTCATACAATAAAAATGTAATGTTTTATTGAATTTAAAGGAAGAAGCTTAAATGGAGGAATAATGAAGTTAAGCTGTTTTTCCTCTACAGAAATAGGTTGCTAAAGTCCAATAAGGAAGAAAAATTATCTTGTAAAAGAAAAGAATAATAAGAAATATTAGAAATCTGGAGTCATTTAAGATGAATTATTTACACTTTAGAAAATATCTATTGAAATTCTGTTCTGAAAGATGAAGTTTAGGACTGGTTAAATTATGTAACATATATACTAACATTAATGCTGGTAATTTTTATATAAGAAGCAGAAAGGAGAGGGGTTAAAGTTGTAATGAATAAAGGAACAGCAGTCACTAATGTTAGTCAAGAGAGAAAAATGGTTGATTATTTGTGGTATGCACTGAGTTTCACTCTGTTGAGACAATTATACAATGGTTTTGTTTTTGTCTTGTTCATTATGGACACAGAGTGACTTCAGATTATTTTGGTGTGTGTGAAATTGTTTAAGTAGGAACATCATAGCCTAGCTGTTAGTGCTAAAATAGTTGAGGTTTCTCTCTCTCTCTCTCTCTCTCTCTCTCTCTCTCTCTCTCTCTCTCTCTCTCTCTCTCACACACACACACACACACACACACACACACACACACACACACACTCTGTAGTGTGGAGACTTGTTTTCAGAGTATAGGTGCTGGGTGGTAACATCAGAACCCCGTGGGAACTTGTTAGAAATGTAAATTCTCAAGCTCCACCCCGGACATACTGAATCAGAAACTCTGGAGGTGGATTCAGGCAACCTATATTTTTCACTAGCCCTCCAGTCCAGATGATTCTGATGTGAGCTAAAATTTGGGAACCACTGGTAAAGTGGTTTTCTACCTTGATTTTGCATTGGAACCATCCAGGTGATGGGGGCTGTAAAATCATACTAATGGCCAGAACCAACCCCTGCCCTATTGTAATCAGGATCTAAAGTGTGAGCCTCTGATTTGGTGATTTTTACAAGTTCTTTGACTATTCAAATATTCGGTAGGTTGGAGAAACCATGTTCCAGTGTATTTGGGAGGTGGAAAAAAAAAATCTATATTTTTTTCCGCTTGTGCATTCACCTACAATGTTATTGTTGCTCTTTGGAGAATAATATTGAAATATCAGTTAAGGTTGAAAAGGCACATAACATACAACTTAGCAATTCTGTTTTGAAATATAACCTATAGAAACATCTTACATGTGCCCAAAGTAATCTGAATAAGATGTTTATTTCATTACTGTTTGCAGTAGGAGAGAATGTAAATATGATACAGTTCATAGCTGAGGAATGGATAAATCGTAGTATATTTATAAAATGCTACTCCAACTCGTGTTTAAAATAAACTATATTAAACTATACCAATGTCAGGGACTGTAATGATGAGTGAATACAGCAAATTGAAAAATATTACATATAATTGAACAAATCTTAGAAACACACTAATAACGTTACATCTTATTTTAGGCACCATGTCTTATGTAGAAAAAATTTAAAAGCAACCAACACAGAATGATTTTCACAACTTTAACAGAGGAGATACTCTTGTTGTCAGTAGGATGGGGATACAATTTTGAGAGATTTAGACATATCTTAATATTTTATTTTGCTAAAGAATAAGTGAAGCGACTAAAACAAAGTGTGATATTTTAAAATTAGCTACAAATTACCACTTGGAATTCTGGGACTACTGCTCTTCAATTTAATGCTGACACTACCAGGCTAGCCTTATATCCTTCATAGCCTCATTTATTAATTCTGCACAGGCTGTGAAGCTGAGTGTTTAGTAATAAATTTGGGAATAATCAGATGGAGTTTCAGGCAAAAAACAAAACCAAGTGAAATAATAACTGGAAGCTGAATGTTAGATATGACTGTCTCTGGACTCCAATATCAGAAAAAAAAAAGGCAGAATCCTCATACAGGATACCTTAATGGGTAATTAATAATTTCCCTTCCCTGAGAGTCTGCATTCCCACCCCACCCTCCTGTAGGAGAACCTACCTTATACCCATAAGATATGGTCTCTCCCTGGGATTTGCACACAATCCTCTCCCCGGCCACAATTCCAGTCTTACAACTAACTGTCATAATCCACAAGGCAGGGTTGAACTGTGGGTGGTACTTCAGGTCAAGTGTATAGCTTTGGAATAATGGTTCATAGTAGGCATTGTCACTTTATGTTCAGAACTCTTTGGGTTTGCTCCACCAGTAGTATCCTGTCAAGAGATAGTCACTCATTCCTTCATTGAGTTTCCAGCCTCTTACAGAAAACTGTGGGGTAATACATATGCATCACACACACACACACACACACACACACACACACACACACACACACACAAGTTATAAAAAAACACAATGATTATTCTTGATAATATCATAGTCCAAATTTATGTTAAGGAAACTAAACATTTCTCCAAGATGTAAGAGAATCTTTAAAAGTTTACCCTGCCCAAGAGGGAGGCAGAATTTTATATTATTATTCAGAGAAATTTCATTGATGTTTTCTCATTCTCCTTTTTCCTTCCATTCAATGAAACCTAACTAAGCTAAAAATAATTTACTTATTTTTAGTACTGTATCATTTATCCACAACTGCTCCCATTTATAATATAAAAACAAGAGGAGTGTTAAAATAGATACTCTCTATAACTCTGAGAAAATATTTTTAGGATGGCTTTACTTCCAACCTCACTAATTTCTATAATTGGCAGTGTGATAGAGTAAAAATTTATTTTTTTTCTCATTGTCCAGCAATTACATTGTAATTTTAGAAAAAGTGCATAATTTTATAAATGCATTAGGAGGAAATAACATGACTATGGTAGAATTACAAATGATTTTTTTATTTTCTTCTTTAAAATGTGCTATTTTTTTCAAGTATTTTTTTACAATTAAGTATATATCTTGCATTATTAATGAAAGTAAATGTTACAAAAATAATTTGGAGGAGTCCAATCACAGATTTAAGTGTATTTATTTATTTATTTAAAATTCATTTTTTGTCTCTATCTGTATATCAGTCATAAAATAGAGTGATGAATAACACATAGTCCTTTTCCTCAAGGACCTGGTAGTCCGTGTCTTACTTCTTATTTAAGTGTCTGTGTCTTATTTATGTGTCTTCCGGTAGACACATAAATGGTACTGATCTCAACTGCATAGGAATAGGTAGCTATATCTCTATTTGGACCCTCCTCTATTACGATCTCTGTTTATAGGGGAGCTGTTTTAAAAAGGAGATAATTATCTTTCCTTAAATACTTCTTAAGGAAAGTTTTCTAGACTAGACCTGATGTGGTTTTTCAAACATGAATAAGAGCTAGCCAAGCATAGGAAACATAGGGATGCCTGGAGAGAGCCATATGGCAGGACAATAGTGGGGAGACAAGAAGTACTTTGTCCCGTCAGTCACATGAAGATTCTTTGCAGTGTCCAGGTACCATCTCTTCCTGTTCAGGTCCAGGAACCACCTCTTTGTGTTCTTTATTGTCATATGTGTTATTTCTGACTAGTTTCATTTCTCCCACCATAAATAAATAGTAGCAGCACTTCTTACTTCAACACAGTGGCTCTTAGGGACATGCTTTACCGAAACAACATAGATCTTGCCTCTGCCGAACTCCAAACCCATTTATTTAGTGAAGGTTATATCATTAGTTATGACACTGAATCATCCATCATGTCACCAGTGAATGCTGACTTCGAAAGACTCTCTCCAATTTTGTTACTCTGCTTAGTTGATGACGTCTACAAATGGGAATCTTGCTAAGACAATACAGCAATATATGAATGATAATTTGTTTTCTGGTCATTTTAAATCCACTGTTCATCATTTTATAGTGTAAATGTAGGGCTATGTTCTTCTCTTGAACTCTTAGGCTGTAATCATGAATTCTTAGAATATGATCATTTTCAAAGTTGATGTCATCCCTGCTTTCCATATACTGCTACCAGTGGGGAAGACAGGAGTGAGACCTGTGGGTGGAGTGAGAAGAATGGTGTCATCATGTGGCATGGCTAATAACTGAGCTGGGATGGGGAGCAGGGGTGGGGAAGGTAGGCATAAGGTAAATGACACTTGATGCTACTCCTGTCACCCTGTCTACTGTAGACTGGACGTGTCACCAGGTTGGGCATATGGACAGGAGGAAGCTGATTCACGGGTCTTCACACACAGTTAAGCCCAAGGGTTATTTGTAGGCTGCTGATAGTATCTAAGCCCAAGGGCCCTGGCCTCATCATGTGTCCAATGTAAGAATCACTAAAATCAATATGTCAGCTCCATTCTGGTAGCCTAATCTTATGCAGCCCCATGAAAGAAATATCACACTTATCAGCAAGAGCAGTGTTCTTAGGAACCAGGGCTCCAGATGCCTCAAGAGTCATGAATTACACATGAAGTGAGAGAGTGGAGGAAGTCTATGATTACATTGGTTTCCGACTTAGGTAAATTATATTCGAGGCACCCTTAGAATAGAAAGAAAACTATTATTTATTTGGAAATTTATAGGCTGTCAGGCAATTAATTGTGTGATTTAATTTGATCAGATCACTTATTAGTAGATCCATGCACAAACCAGTCATCCAGAGATAGTGATAAGATGCAGATTCTAATTTAACAGATCTTTGTGGGGCCTGAAATTTTGAATTTCTAACAAGCTTCCAGATTATGCTAATTTTTCCGACTTAGGTAAATTATATTCGAGGCACCCTTAGAATAGAAAGAAAACTATTATTTATTTGGAAATTTATAGGCTGTCAGGCAATTAATTGTGTGATTTAATTTGATCAGATCACTTATTAGTAGATCCATGCACAAACCAGTCATCCAGAGATAGTGATAAGATGCAGATTCTAATTTAACAGATCTTTGTGGGGCCTGAAATTTTGAATTTCTAACAAGCTTCCAGATTATGCTAATTTTTCCAGTTGAAAACTATATTTTGAGTAGCCATGTGCTGGACTATGGTTTTAAATTACAGGGTCGGAGACTCCTAATTCCTCATAGAGGAACATAATCATGTGAAGACAAATTGACATATTGCATCCTTTCTCTGGGCTGTTTGCAAACTGCCCCTTATCTTTCAGCTCAAGGATGCACTAATAATAGAAGCAATTGTCCTAAAAGCCATGTGTAATGGTGACTCTTCCATAAACCTAAATATTCACTATAAAGTTATTGTTTAGTGTAAAATAAACCTTCAAAGATGCAGTGTTTTTAAACAGCAATTTTTTCTTCCCTCATGATTCTGTGGGTTGGCTTTTTTTTTCTGTTCCATGTAGTGTCAGATGGAGTGTTGGTGGCTACTGTCCTCTGCAGGCTCAACTGGGATCTCAGCTGGGGCCATCAGTCAGGAGCCATGGTTCTCCTCCATGTGGCTGTTTGGGCTGCCTCGTGGTGTGGTGGTTGGATTTCAGGAAAGAGCATTTTAGAGCAAGTGTTCCAAAGCGGAGAAAGTAAAAAGTTATCAGATCAATTAAGAACTAGTCCCAGAACTGGCACAGTGTCACTTCTACTGTTTTTTTTCTATGTTACAACAGTCACAGTAGTGAGAGGGAGATTACATAAGGCTTGAAATTAAGGAATCATGGCTCATTGGAAAAATACCAAAATAAGTCTACTACCGATGCTTAGAGAAACGAACAAAGTTACTGAGAAGTGGATTGACTTTATTTTTTAGTTAATTATCATTTCCCTTCTAACATTTATTTTCTTTTTATCTGTAAATTATTTGATTGTTAAAAAACAAAATCTGGTTCTCTTATTTGAAATAAACAGTGAAAACAGCAAAGAGAATGAATAAAGAAAAAAAGAAAGAGGTGAGAGAGCACACAAACATGTATACACTCAAAGAGCAAAATAAAAACTAGGGCTAGGGCTCTATTTGTTCTATTCATTAAATATCTATGAGATTTAATTTACTACAATTATATAGATCTGTGAAACTTTATATAGCGTTGTCTTGCTTTAAATTATTGAAGAGTATATTTAGTTGACTCTTAATATCTAGATCTTGACTACTGAAGCCTTAAATTTTATGCAGCAGTCTTTCAAACATCCTTAGGCCCACTGCGCTTTAGTAGAATTAAATCTTAAATAAAGTTGAAATGTAATTTCTGGAACATTTCCTAACCCAATCAGATTCTAAGACCTAAATAAAATTCCATAAAAACAGTACATGCTGGAGCAGTGGCAATATTAAACTAAACTTTTTTTTTTTTTTTAAGAAATAACATTGCAAAATTGAAATCATTTCAGGAGATGTTGAGAGAAATAAAATCCCACTTAATAAATCTGTGACAAGACAAAGACTTTAGACATCTGACTTCCTCCCTTTGCTTCAAAGTACTTACACTCTCAGATACACATAATAGTGAAAAAAAGCTCTGAAGAAACATTTATCTAAATGCGTTTTTAGTTTCAATGCTTGATTTATACCCAGAGCAAGCAAAGGACATATCTGTAGGTAGCTGTTCTGGGAATAGTATAAAATGCAATTTCACTTATTGTGGAAGAGCAATTTGGGTTTTAATGGCTATCGCATTTCCTTCTTTTATAAATATACTCTGTAATCGTTGAAAAAGAAGAAATCTCTGTGGTGCCTGTAGTAGTTAAATGTGTTTATCCATGTTTCCACACTGACAGCAATATCTTTCCAATTACATAGATTTGTTTTAATGGCCTTATATTTGGAATAATTTCTGATTTTCAGAAAAATTGCAAAGATAATACAGAGAGGTCCTCTCTACTCCTTGTCCAATTTTCACCATTGTTAACATTTCACATTTCCATGAAACCTTTGCCAAAAATCAGAAACTCACTTTGGTACATTACTTTTTAACCAAACTACAGTTTTGTTTTCAATTTTACCATTTTCTTTCCCATTAATATTCTCTTTTTGTCCCAGGACCCAATCTAGAACACTACATTGCATTTAATTCTCATGTCTCCTCAGTCTCCTCTGGTCAGTGACAATTTCAGTCTTTCCTTGATTTTTATGACCTTGAATGTCAAGAAGTACTGACCAAGTATCCTGTAGAACATTGTCCAATTTGGGTTTTTGTGAAGTTTTTCTGATGATTAGAAAGAGTTTATTGGTTTATGAGAAGAATACCACAGAGGTGAAATGCTTCTCTCATCACATCATATCAGGAGGTACATGATGTGTACCAGATATCACAGGGGATAGTGGTTCATCACTTGGTTAAGGTATTCTTTGCCAGGTTTCTCCACTGTGAAGATATTATTTCTCCCCTTACCTATTATGTTCTTTGGAAGCAAGTTACTACGCAAGCCCACCCTATGGTGTGTGTGTGTGTGTGTGTGTGTGTTTCAAACAAGCTCCACCCTCAAACAAGCAGGAGTATCTATGTATATTAAATGGAATACTGTAAGAAAGATTTATCTGTTCTCCACCATTTATTTATTCAATCATTTATTTATATTTGTATGGACTCATCCATACTTATTTTATAGTTTGGGTTATTGTTTAATGCTGCCTTATTTCTTTTGCTGCTCACATTGTTCCAGTTTGGCCATTGAGGGTTCTTTACAGATGGTTTCTTTGTTTCTATAACAGGTCCTCAACCCTGTGTACTCTGAGCACTTCCTTACTTTCTGGTACTATAGGATTGCTCAAAGCTCATCTTGTATTTTGCCTGCTTCAGCTCTAGAACTACCCATTTTCCCAAGGAATCTGGTTCCTTTTAATAGAGAATGATATTTAGAAAGTGAGACCTAGGTACTGGGTGTGCTTGTTGCTGGAGTGTCATTGTTTGTAGAACTTATCCATAGACAGACTGTAAATATATTGAACTATACATTCATGCACTGTATAACAACGGTGAGGTCAATGATGGACTCTATATATCCCATATAGCCTAGGTGTCTAGTAGGCTGTACCATCTAGATTTCTGTAAGTACACTCTGTGATATTCGCCCAACTTTGAAACCGCCTAACAACGCAATTCTCAGAACATACTCCTGTAGTAAATGAACATGACTGTAATAACCTATGTAAAAAGTGTATTTGTAATTGTTTTAAAATCTATCCATCTGTCTCTATAGTATACAAAACATTTGTTCATTCTGATGTCCCTGACTCTAATTTTGTATGCACCACATGGTTTATTCTAACCTTCCTTTTCTGTTTATGTGTAACTTTTCTCTCTGAAAGTGAGAAACTTAGCTAAATATACTTTATTTTAAAATTTTGATATCAAATTTTTTTTCTTATATTTAATGTATTTGGCACCACCTATGATTGGAACCTTTTTTATATAGAACCTAAGATTCCTTAATTAAGACACATTTATCTTTTGAATTATATCATAATCATATGTAGGTTTTTAATTTGAAATATTTTATTATTAATATAAGTACAGGTTGTGCTTTGCATGCAAGGAAGGAGTATAGCAAGAGTGTAAAAATAATATTGAATGAATAATCAGACTTAAAATTATCCTCATGTGAACTGCAGTTGTTTGAAGCTGTAGATCAGAGGTTCTCTGTCTCAACTGAATGTAGAAATCACCTGGGGAGTTTTTATCTTTTTTTTTTAAATGCTGATGTCTAGTTCTCATTTCCAGAGATTCTAATTTAATTTGGGGTTAAGAACGAGCACAGGGACTTTAAATGCTCCCCAGATGATTTTGATATGCAGCCAAGGTTGAGTCAAGGTTCAGATCCTCTGCGGCACTTGGCCAGGTTAATGCTGATTACAGCATTTTTTTGTGCTGTCTTGTTTTCTGAATCGATATATTCCAAGGGAAGTAAACTGTGAAACAGTGATGTGTGTTTGGGCGTGGAGTACAACTGTAGCTGTTATCATAGCGCTTTCAAATATATGTGGTGATCTGTAGCTGAAAAGCAGTGAGATATGTTGCTTTTATTTTGAATTATAAAGCACAGGGCAGACACTAAAATCAAAAGCTTCACAATAAGGTACAGCAGAAAATATACTTCCATAAAATTATGAGCTGGACTTGTAAGCATCTGTGTCTACCTCCATCCAAAAAGCCCCCAGGCAATTTTAAGATAACTATTTTTCATAAAAAAAACATAGGCACCTTGATCCTGTGTAATAGACTGAATTGTGTGTCACACCCCCATTTGTCTATTGAAACAATAACCTCCCTCATAACTATGTTTGGAGATAGGGCCTTTAAGGAGGTACTTAAGGTTAAATGAGGTAATAGGAGTGGGACCCTAATCAATAGAACTGGTGTCTTTATAAGAAGAGAAAGAGACAGAAGAAAGCCATATGATCACACAGCAAAAAGATGGGCATCTGCAAGGCAAGGAGAGAGGCTTCACTAGAAATCAGCTGTGCTAGTAGCACCTGGATCTTAGATTTCCAACCCCCAGAACTGTGAGAAAGAACATTTCTGTTGTTGAAGTCACCCAGTCTATGATACTCTGTTATGGCCATCCTAGCAGACTGATATACCCAACAATTTCACTTCTCAGTATATAATGAATAGATATGTATGCACATGTTTCAACAAATGTTAAAAATATTCATAATAGCTTTATTAATAATAGACTCAAATTGGTAAATTCCAAATGTCTAACCTTAAGTGTACAATTCAGTGAGTTTGACATATACACATAGCCATGTGACCCACACCTTTTCCACAAAGTAGATAATTTCTTCTGTACTGGAAATTTGCCTTTCTAGTTAATGCCTCACACCTAGAAAACTTCAGTTTTTAAAGTTTTTCCCATTATAGATTAGTTTTACCTGTTGTAGTTCATAATGTAAATGAAATTATAGAAACATGGAGACTAGAACCACAAAGTTGTTTGCTGGCTAAAAGGCTTCTGGTGTTTCAATGATACTTCTACTAAAAAGTTCAATGATATTTTAACAACCATAGTCTATAAATACTTAAATGTATAAATCTAATTTAACAGAAAAGAATTAATACTTTTTTTAAGGTTATTTATTTTCATACTTTAGGGCACATCTTTACCTTGAAAGTGGAGATATTTATCAGGATTAGCTTATAAATCCTACACATGCCTCCACAATTCATACTGAATTAAAATAATGTATCATTCTAACATGAATCAATGATTTACATCAGGAAATGTAAAGTATTTGGAGTTGATGATTTATTCTATTTAATAATATTCATGCTGTGTATATGTGGTTGATGTTTTCTGTGTATCTAAGAGTTTGGGATAAATATGGATGTCTGTAATATCTAAACTCAGTACATTTTAATAGTATATATTGAAGACATTGATATGTCAGTGGATTTACTGTAGTTTTTACAAAATTAGAATAAAATGGTGCAGTTCTAAAGTACACATTTTTCCAGCACAGTAACTTTTTATAAAGTATACTTTCAGTGTTTTAAAGGTTTTACCTTGAAATTTTGACCAGTATTCATTTAAATAAGTAGTCCTAGTAATAAACCCTAATAAAAATACAAATTTAGGACACCAGTAACTCTCTGTCTACATGCTAATGATCAATGATCTATTATCCTGCATTATTTTTAAATGAGGGGAAATAATGATTCTGATGGTTTTACTTATTGTAGCCACCACAATTTTCTCTTAAAAACTGTATTTCCTATGTATATTCCTGAAGTACAGATTCAGTTTTATCACTGGATCTTGAAAATAATTTCCAAGTCTGGATAAGTACTTAAAATATAATAAAATCTACTACTATAGTCATATACAAGTGTTACAGGATTTAAATTGAATTTCAGAGTCAATGACAGGACATTTCTTATGATATTTGTAACTATTCTTCTGATTACTGTTCAGCACATATTTACTTCCCATTTGGCAAAGTGGAGTGTGGGGTAGTTGGGTAAAGTAGACTTCACCCCATTGATGTTATGGCCTGTGAACTTCGACAGGTGGGATTTAAACGGAAGCCTCAAATGTGTTTGAAATATTTGGCTTGCTTTTGTGTTCCCATGATCCTCCACAAGAAGAGAATGACCATGGCAGCTGCTTCCCTTCAGCCTTGGTCTCAGAAGACACACAAGCAGAAGAGACCTAAACTCACCCCACAGCTTGAATACAAGTCCACGTAACCACATCCTGATGCAGAGTTGTGTGTTAATTTAACCCCAGCCTTCATCAGCTGAATTGCAATCAACCTACTGACCCATGAAGGTGAGATTTTGAGTTTAGTGTTTATGCAGCAGAAACTGGCCAAGATGAACTTATGCCTAGTTAATAATCAGTTATCAGGTGTGAGATACAGAAGCAAAATAGGACATGATCCTTTCCTTTCAAATGTTTATAATCTACTTGGAAGGCTAAGTGGAAAATACTGGAAACTGCGGTGAGCAAAAGATGGTTATTGATAAACCCAGCATTAGTTGGAGGAGAACAGAGAGAAGTTTATTTGGTGGGCCACAACTCACTAATAAAATTTCCTTGGAAAATTAAATAGGCAGCCTGTTCTAGTTATATGTGCTGCATAATTGAACTCCCTAACTAACCCCCTAAAACTTTGTCTCAAAACTACAATTTATTATCCTTGATATTTCTATATGCTAATGTGGCCCAGCTGAATAGTTCTTATTTAGGTCTCTCATATGGTGGTAATTTGATGTAAGCTGGGTTGTCATTGTCTGAAGCTTTACCATTGCTGGATGAGTGAAATGGTTGCTGTATGCTGCTGGCTCTAAGCTCAGGCTTCAGTTGGGTAGTCCGTGTAGCAGCTCCATATGGTCTCTTTCTATGGCTTGCCATCTCACAGCATGGTGGCTGGGTTTTGTGTTCTATCCCAAGCAAGCATTTCAAGAGACACAGGCAGGTACGGCAAAGCTTTCTATGAACTACCCTCAGAACTTCCAGGATATCACTATTACCACATTCTTTTCATCAGGCAAATTACTAAATTCAGCCCAAATTCGGGGTGAGATGATGTAGACCCCAACTCTTCACGTAGGAATCAGCAGCTACAAACAGGAATGAAGAAATTGAGTGGCCATCTTTGGTATGTATTTACCTCAGAGGCTTTATTTGATTCTTGGGATAAAAAGCTTTATCTATAGATTGCCCCATATAGTTTATAATCCACATCATGGCATGTTTAAGAGTAAAATGGGCACTAAATATGAATACATCGGAACTCATAAGTCCTGGGGTTTCTGTCAGTGTTGCTTACTAAGCTATTATGTATTAGCTTTAATTCACCCTTCCGTATACTGCTTTCTGGGGTTGTGATTCTGCAGACTACATTTCTCCTTCACCAGCTGTATCCCTCTTAAACTCTGCCAGGAGGCGCTACAGGGAGGCCCCAAGGCAGGTGGTGGGAGGAGACTTGCCCCTTTCAATTCCTATTAACGGTATATCAGCCAGAGTCACAGTAGGGGCAGTAGATTCCAGTTCCCAGCTTTGATTTTTCCATATTCCCCAAACCAACCTCAATGCACTCCCTCAGCTGTACCAAAGTAGGCACCTCCTTTTCAGACATATAAGACTCCTTTAAGCTTCTAGAGTTTAATAACCCCAACCGCTCCCCTTTGTTCTCTCTGCCCTAGAGGCATAAGCTACGCCTTTTAGTCCTTCAGTACCTGTTTAACCAATTCCTTACATTAAATTCACAGTCAAAAAGGGTGTGGTTTTGTTTTGTTGTTTTGTTTTTGAGGTCAGTGTCACTGGCCCTCATTTGTGGGACCGAACCGGGATCCGCTGGCTTCCTAAGCCAAAGCTTAAACACCACGCCGCTCGGCTGGCCCAGAAAGGGTGTAGTTTTGCTTTGTTGTTTTGTTTTTTTTCTATTTTTCCTGACCTTGATTGGTATCATTATCTTATATACCTGGCTTTTTTTCCTGGTTTGAATACATCATATTAAACCAGAAGTTTTACTAAGTAATCATAATTTACATTGGCCATGTTCTGGGTACTAAAAAGATATAAATTGACAAGGGTTGGGCTCAAAGAATTAAATTCTGTTACTGCTGTAGTATATTACATTTAGTTATTGTTAAATATCTAAATATGTCTCTAAATTATCCATTTTATGATGTATGTACCACTGGCTTCTTTAATATAGAACGAACTAGTTATAAAGCAATCATTTACTAATTAATATGTATGGCACTATGCTATTGTGCATATAAAATCATTTTTATTGTTCTATCTTATTAATATATGGTAAAGGATATTTAACGTGGGGTCCTGATGTGTAATCTAAAAGAGAATGAGAATACATCAGCCCAAACCCCAAGAATAGCAAACAGATATAAAGCTAGTAAATAGGCTTCAGGAATTTATATTCCATGCAGAAATTTCATAGGTAGATAATTTCAGTTATTGAAATCCATACATATGATCTAAGCAATGAATGTATTCTTTCATAAAGTTAATTATTTGTATTTAGAAAACTAAGGCAAAATATAAGTGGAACTTTTAGTGTTACCAATTAAAAAACACCTTAAAGATTCAACTTATGTATGCGCTCTGAAACACATTATAGCAGCACATACTTTATTCTCCTGAAATTTTTAGTAGTACACCTCTTTTTACACCTCTTTTGCCTAAGTATGAAATCTATGAATTGCAATGGGAGAAGTTTTCCTCTGATTTTATTTTGACGTTAGCTTTGATATTTTTGTTTTGTTTCGTTTTATCTCTTCTTAGCAGAACAAGAAAACATGCTGACCCAGGTGACTGTGGGGTTCCCTCTTTCAGATAGGCCACTTAGAGTTATACCATCTTTTTTTTTTTTTTTTTTTTTTTTGAGGGCAGTGTCACTAGCCCTCATATGTGGGACCCAAACCAGGGCCGCTGGCTTCCCAAGCCAGTGCTTAACCACCGTGCCACTCAGCCAGCCCGAGTTATACCATCTTTATCTCTCTTTTGATGGAGCCAGAATAGCACTGCAGATCCATGACAGACATGTGTTTTGATGGTTCTGTTATGAAAATTACTATGCATCTTTCATATGAAATCTGTTTACTTAAGAGCCTTTTAAATTGCCATTGTCAGAGATCCTGCTGTTACATAGAGTCTGCCACTTAATTACACTATGGCAGCAGGATCTACCTGTATTCTATAACAGATTATATCAGCAGGAGGCAAAGCAACTTAATTTAAAAAAATAGAATCTAATGATTTTGTCTTTTCTGTCAGCAGGAGGGAGGCTCCCTATAGATACACAGACTTGTGTCTCCAAAGGTGCAGGTTATTTCTCACTCAACAGTTATAAACCTTTCGGAACATGGGTAAATATTTGAGGGATAATAATAATATTGAGGGATAGAGAAAGGTCTCATAGACAAAGAAAAGAAGATTTTCTTTTCTTTGAAAGGCGACAAAAAGAAAACATTTAAGAAAGGGAGGGAAAACATTTAAGAAAGGGAGGTCAGCATTTGGGAACTGGAAACTAAAAACAATACGTCTATATTTGCAAACCCTAGTTCTTATTGTTGTTTGTGTTGTTGTTGAGATGGTTCATTTTCATGTGCCTTATTGATGTGGGTTGATTATAAACGAGAGCAAATTAGCTGAAATTGAAAAGTTATTGTTTATCATAACTTTAGTAAAATAATATTGGAGAATGTTATTTTCTCACAAATATTTACGATCTTTGTCCTACATGATTATGGCAATCAAAGGACCATGATATGTTTTAACCACTAAACATTAATTTAAAATCTGTATTTATTCTTTAGCAATTCAGAAAGCTTTCAGAATCACGTAGATTGGTAAGGTTTTCCAGAATGGTTCCTTAATCAAAGTTAAGGTTAGAATGGAATGGATGAAGGAGAGGACAGATTTAGGGTTGTATAACCCCATCTGAGATTTGACTCGTCACTCAGAAGGTGCTCAGGACACATAACTGAAAGCCTCCCGCTCAGGAAGCATCCCTGCCAAAGTATTACTTAAATTAATGCACTAATTTTATGCTTCTGTAGACAATTGGTTTCCTGGTGACTTTGGGCATTAAGCTTAGCTCACTTTCTTTGGCTACGAAAATCACAGATTCAAATCTTAAAACTTAGAAATTAAATAATCCAACTCAAGCTTAGCAAACTGGAAGCTTCATGAAAACATTGTGAGAATATATTTATAAAAAACATCTGGGGCCGGCCGAGTGGCGCAGTGGTTAAGCGCTGGCTTGGGAAGCCAGCAGCCCCAGTTCGGTCCCACATGTGAGGGCCAGTGACACTGCCCTCAAAAACAAAAAAAAACAACAAAAAACATCTGTTTGTAGGGCAAGTACTTTCCAATACAGTCATTGGTTAAATAGTTCTCATGGGTCATTTGTTTGTAATTTCTGTTCAACTGACTCCAGTAGAAGGGACAGCTGTTCCAATTCTTTCTGTAATAACTGATTTGGCCATGTGAATTGAACACTCCAATAACACTGAAAAGTCCATTTATTTGGAGTGTTGCACACAAACTCAGGTTTAGTTTAAATTCATCTTCTTTACTATGGCACCTTGCTTGTGGTACTTCCAAATGTATATAGCCACATGTACTCTTCCTTCCCTCTCCTTTTCCACCACTCATAACATCTTTGCTCCATATGTTATTCTTTATACTTATCTTTTTATTTTCCATCACAATCTATTTTCTTAAACTATATAAATAATGATTGTATATGGTCATATTTTTATATTCTCATCAAGACCATGTGGAAATGGCAAAAATGCAAAATGAAGCTCTAACTTTGGAGCTTCGTGTTACCATATGTTACTATTTTGGGGAGCAGTGTCTGAATATGTCTAAGATTTAGAATTATTTTCAAGTTACTGTGAGGAAATTTGAATGTGGGTCATTTATCCATATTCTACTAAAATATGGGAAAATCTGAGAGAAAAATAAATGAAAATGAAAAATGTTATTAGTAATTAAAATATGAAACAGAATTAAACTTCATGTTGAGTGCGATGGAGTCTCATTGCCTTATGCAAAATTCCAACCCTTTGTAGGTAGGCGCAAGGCATGTTCATGCTGTGCTGAAATTAATATCCAGCTGATCATATCAATCACTCTGTCTTTGGCCTTAACACCTGCTTTCTGTACTCTTTAACTTGGGGAAGAGTCTCTAGTAATTTAAAATGTGACATAGTTCTTCTAGAACGCTGTCAGTTCCATATTCTACATCCTATTACATATACAAAAATATAATGAAAAGCAATCAAAAAAAGATTCCCCAAATTTTACAAAAATTCTTTACATGCCATTTTGTCTCTGTTTGGGGTAAAACTAATGGTATTTAAATGCACCTGTCCCCATTTAAATTTTTTAATGTCTCTTTATATAATACTAATTTTTAAAAGTTAGAACACAACAAGTGATGTACCTGCATCTTTATATTCAGACAATTATTTTTATAAAAAGTTGCTTCTCCAGTAAGGTGACTGGTTCAACATAATTACATTAAAATAGCTGTGAAATACAACTATAATGATCAGTTATAATATGTATTTTTATAAAGAACCCTATCACATTATTAACAGAAATTACATAGAAAAAGAGAAATCTACAAAAAAATAATAAAACTTCACTTAAAATGATAAAACTACCATTTTAAAGAGAGAATTGACCAAATGGATAGAATATTATTGCTTGTGCATTGTGATGGTTAGTTTTATGTATCAAATTTGCTAGGCTGTAATACCCAGTCAAATACTTATCTAGGTATTACTTTAAAGGTATTTTGTGGATGTGGTAAATATCTACAAGCAGTTGTCTTCAGTAAAGGAGCTTTTCCTTACTAATATGGATGGGCCTCATCTAATTAGCAGAAAGGCCTTAGAGCAAAACTGAGGTTTTCCTGAGGAAAAATAAATTTTCCCTTAATGCTGCAGTATCAACTTCTGCCCAGGAGTTCCAGGCTGCCATCATGGCCTATGAATTTTGTAAGCCAATACTTGAGTATAAGCTAATTCCTTGAAATAAATCATACGTGTGTTTGTGTGTGTGTGTGTATGTGTGTGTGTATTTTGCTATATATATTACAGGTTCTGTGTCTGTGGAAAACCTGACTGATTTGATAATTTGATATGGGAATGCTTAGTAGTGCAAAGATATTAATCTACCCCAGAAATATATACATGTTTAATTGCATTGTAGTTAAATAATTCTGAAATATGACTAAATTTGACAAAAGTTTATCTGGAAAAAATGTATATAAAAGGTAAATATACAAATGGACAATGATCAGACCATATATAACAACATATGACCTACAACCTTTGTAGCAACCAGCTCTGGAAACAAAACCACAACTTCTGCAAAGATTGGTTCAGAGTGGTTAAGACTTGTTCAATGAGGGCCAACTCTTCCCCTGCTTCCAACTCAGGACCAACCATATATTGCCAAACATTCTCCAAAACCGATCACATAGATGCCCCACTTCTAATTAGCCCACTTCTAGCTTCCCCAAATGAGCAACCTATAACCAGAATATGCCTGAAGCCTCTCTCTCTCTCTCTCTCTCTCATTCTCTCTCTCTCTCCCCCCCAATGTCTCTCTCTCTCTCTCTCTCTCTCTCTCTCTCTCTCTCTCTCTCTGTCTCCTTCTTTCTGTTTATAAAGCTTTCCTACTTTTCAGCCTGACTTTGAGTTTGTGCCAAATCTAAGTCATGGTGGCTGACTCCCTTGATATAGCAAACTCTGAATAAATAGCATCTGTTTATTCTCACTTGGGTGGTCCTTGTTTATTTCCAGAGTTTTCCTGAAGGTTTAGTGGACCCATCAGCACTGCCCATTGCTGTTGATTCATCTTCTACCAGTCACAATATTCACAGAGACAACATAGTGCCTTGTGGCTTGGGGCTCGTGGAGTTCCTGCCGATATACAAAGTCAGTACCAGGTTTGAACTACACCCTCTTAACATTAAGTACCTCAGCTATTTATTCTCATTTTGGTACTCATGTTTTGTTATTAGTTTCAATTTGTTTATCATCCTCGGTAGAATCAGGCAATTCTTTTTCTTCCATTTTTGCTTTTGTGTGCTTCTATTTTTTGTACTGTGCTAGCAGTGTTATTATCATAAGAAGGGGACTCATAGGTTAGAACTAAGCATAGATCTTACAAGCCTGTTGCTGGGGCTGGCCTTACAAGCTGGTGAGTTAGTGGGGTTCTCATCAAACCATCATCTATTTGAACAAACTTTGTGGGGGGTCACCAATATAACTGAATAATATTATCCTTCCCTCTCCAGTGTTTGTCCTGAGAGCTTGGCTATAATCCAGAGAGAATGTCCTATCTAATTTTCCATCTGCTGGGGGTACAAATGGTCAGGTCTGTGTTTGGAGGTGGCCAATGCTTAGGCTGAAGGACCAAGACGTAAAGTACGTATGTATTGCTTTAGCATTATTCTTGTTACCTCTCATCAGGGCCTATAAATCTAAATCCTAACCTCCCCTGGAAAAATCTCTTGTTTTTTATGTGTACTATCATGACAATCCCAATTGTTGTTTTTGTATCTCTAAATGATATAATTTCAACAAAAATGATTTGTGAGGAACAGTTAATTTGAACAAAAATTTTTATTTGAGAGGCTCCTTAGAAAAGAAAGGAAGTAAGATTTCTCAGGCTCAGTGGACAGCATCATTTATTAGTACATGGAACCCTCCAAGCAAAATTCTGATTCAAAAACTGCTTTACTAAAAAGAATTCTTGGCCAATGCTAGTGAGCAACTTTAAAAACTTAAGGAACAAACTAGATTCATTTCCCTAGTAAATCTCCCCCTAAAATTAAGTTGTGTTAGATTATAACCCAAAATATAAAATAAATATCCATGAGTCCTTGCTAACATAAATAAGTAATGGGAGGGAACAGTCTAGTCTCTTTTATACTTCAATTACAATTTTTATTTGTATAAACTACATCTACAAAGAGATGGAGGGTAACTCTTTACTCCTTAAGTTTGGGCTATGCATAGTGACTTCCTCCAAAGAGTACAGTATGGAAAGGGGGAAAGAAAAGAACAACTTTACAATGGAAAACCTGCCAAACACTACCTCTGCCAGGTGATCAAGGTAAACATGAATAGTGATAAATTATGGTGAGAGAATGTTCCCTTGATGTGATGTGATGAAAATAATATCTCACCTCTGTGGTCTTTCCCCCTTCACCCCAAAAATCCAGTATAATCATGAGGAAAACAGTAAGCAAAACCCAACTGAGGGACAATCTACATAATATTTGACCATTGCTCCTCAAAACTGCCTTTGATGACCTCGAAAAGGTCATCAAAAACAAGCATAGACTGGGAAGCTGTCAGGGTCAAGAGGAACTCAGGGAGACATGACAAGTAAAAGTAACATAATATCCTGGATGGAATAGTTCAACAGAAAATAGACATTAGTAAAAACTAAGGAAATCTAAATAAATTATGGATTTTTGCTTAATAATAATGTATCAACTGATCCTTTTGTTGTGAAAAATACACCATACTAATATAAGATGTTAACAACAGGCAAACTAGGTGTGGGTTATATAGGAATGCTTTGTACTATCTTCTCAATTTTTTTGTCAATCTGAAAATATTCTAGGATAAAAATTTTAGAACCCCCCCAAAAAAAAGCAGTTAGAGCAGTGGTCGGCAAACTTTTGAGATAGAAGAGCCAATCCTGCCTCTCACAACAATTTAAAAATTATTCGAGAGCCATAAAACAAATGAAATCACCGTTATGTAAATAATACCCTTTAAACATTTTATAAATTAAACTATGATAGTTTTATTTTCATTTTCAATTTTACTTCAGAGCCACATGTAAGTACCCAAAGTGCTGTATGTGACTCACGAGCCAGTTTGCTGACCCCTGAGTTGGAGTATATTTTCATGAAAATACTTTCAGCAAAGACAAATATTTTTTTCAATTTTTATATAATGGAGGGTAGCTTAGCACTGATTCCTTTTGCAGGGCATAGGAGTTATAGACTTGGAAGGAATATATAATGTAAACTAGGGTCTTAGCAAAATTAATTTGCATATTTGTCTATGGGAACTCTGAAAAATATTTACTCAAAGAAATAAATATATTTGGTTTTGGTTTATTTAAATTCGGCTGTTACCCTGGTTTTTGTTTATAGATTACCTATGTTTATTGATCTTTCACTAAAATATGGTCAACGTTACAGGATAATTATAATCATAGTATTGACTAGGTGAAACACTGCTGTTTGGTGAAATGGAAATGAAATTTTTAGTTTTAAAATACTACATCCATTTTATTTCTGCCCTTCCTTGTAGGGAGCTTTAAAGAATAGCTCGAGGTTTTATAGTCACAAGAATGAGAGTAAGAGCATTCATCATGTAGCTGCATCAGACTTTCCTCTAATTCTTAAGTCTTTGGTCCATTTTTTATAGTGACAGCACAGCTCTTAACATCTAAAATAATCAGTTAGTATTTGAAACATTTGGAATGTTGGTAATCTTATGAAAGCTGTAATTGGGTTAACTCTTACCTAATTTTTATTAAAAATTAATGATAATCACATACATTTCATATGTGATTCCTAATACATCAAACTATATTAGACTGAAATTAAATAAGGTAAGTATTGTGAACCCCAATACCATATACTGAGAAGTTGTCTTTAACCATTGCTGACACTACATTAATTTCTATGATATTATTGTAAGCCTATGAAACAAACAAACAAACAAACAAATGGTTTCCAGAATCCAAGTTTACCTCCAAAATGTAGCACCGAAGCTAGATCTTTATTCATAGGCTGTTTAGAGACTATGCTCATTACATTCACTATTAAGGTGGTTGCACTATTGTTCTTTGTCTTCAAGAAGCTTATCATGGAAGAAACGGGTAAGTTAATAAAGCAGTGAAAACCCCACATCTGATGGAGGAAACACTGGGTCCGAGGGGAGCATCTAAGAGGGATCCTTAACCCAGGTGAAGTTAGGAATTGAAGTAGAAACTGGCTCCTAGGAATTGCATGCCTGAGCTCATTCTAAAAGGACAATCAGAATGTAGATAGAAGCCAATCAGTTGTTCTTTACAGACAGAACATATAGAAATACATTGAGACAGGACAGAACATCACTTATTTGGGAAAATTATAAAGGTTCCATGTGCTTTAGGGCAGCTGTTAAGAGTTGAGTCTAAAGAAGCAAGTGATAGTCAAATTAAACCAAGTCAGTATCAGTGTTCAATGAATTTATGGACACTTACTTCACAGTCATTATTAGCATAATGCCAACAGGTATTTTTTTTTTTTTGAGGGCAGTGTCACTGGACCTCATACGTGGGACCCGAACCGGGGCCACCAACGTACCAAGCCAGCTCCCAACCACTGCGCAACTCGGCTGGCCCACCAACAGGTATTTTTTATGACTTTATAATATTATAAAAATCTGTGTCATTGCTACAATAGAAAATAATGATAAAATCCATATAATGGTAATTTGGATGTCATTTCTTAATATATGCCATTGGTCAGCATTCTTTAGAACCTGGAGTCCTGGTTATGAAGTAGGGAAGAGGTTAAACTAAAATTGTTTATTTCAGCTAGAGGATTCCAGTTACTGAGTGCAATTAAGGAACAATGTCCACTGCTCTGTAAGCTGGAGAATGGAAAGTATTCTTTACTTAAATTGCAGGAATCCTTTAGTGAAAAATTTGTTAGTTTCCCAGTTGCTGATTTGACTTCTGAAATTTAGTGGGATTGTCATGTATCAGTCTGATACTGGAGCATTAAGGTAATACTCTTCCAAGTATAGCTAGTATATTTATATAACGATGGAGTTGAGTATGCTTGTTTTTATTTTTACATTTTCTAGGGGGAACCTGGTTGAAAATAGACTCTTTGACTTCTGCTCTTTACATTCCTAATCAACTTCGATTTTCGCTACATAGTGGCTCTGAGTGAAAACCTTAGAATGACTAGATACTATAGGAAAACTTTAGATTTTGTTTACCTAATGCTTACATAAGCATTTTCAAATGAATGTAGCCACTGTGCTATAGTATTTGTCATTATTATAATTAAGCATTTATAAACCGAATGCTTATTAACATGCCAGAGATTGTCCTAGGCACTGCTGGAGGGGTAAACGGCCTCCTCAGCATCTCTCAGGTAAGTTATAATCTAGGGGTATTTAGCCCAACTGTGTAGAGTTTCATATATCCCCCACTAAAACAATTATATAAAAGTATTAGACAATGATATGATTGCAACTACCCTCCTAAAGTTAACTAAATATTGTAGAACCATGAATATACTCAGATCTAATTCAGCCTCTTTGAAACAAAGAGTAACATAGCTGGGAGTCAGATTTTCTCTTCGTATGCTGTATGGAAATTTCTATTCTAAACAACATTTCAGAAAGAATGTATTAAACAATCTTCTTAAATCTGAAATGTGCACTAATGGTAAATAGCCAATATATATCTAACAACTACTTTTATTGAGCTTGATAAATTGAGTTCCATTTTTGTCCAGTTCATGTATCTAGGGTACTAATGTAGTTTGCTACATATTCTGAACTTCACCTTACCTTATATGCATACACTACAAGACAACTTAATTCTTAGACTTTTTTTATAGGCTTGTTATGTTTTAAGGAAAATGAGTCTACAAGTTAATTCTTTTAATGGTAGAAGCAATATCAGGAAAAATATGCTCCACAGAGAAATTCATTTCACAAATTTATTGTTTACTAGGATATGAAATCACAGAAAAGTATAGATTTTAGATGTTATTTGGGTGTGGCTTCTGGTAGGGAGCTGAAAGCTAATTAATGAAAATAATTTGGAACATTATTTACCTATTTCTGAAAGCCCTCAGACACTCTATCATTTTAAAACTGCAAAATCACAATTGTTATTTACATTTACCTAAAATTATATAACCACTTTAAATCTATGTTTGTTTTTCTGTAGTTGTAAATGGAAAGATAGGGAATTATAGTCTATATGACTTTATTTCTTTAAAATAATGCTGAATTTTTCCCTATTACCATCTCTTATTCTGGGAATGTCCCCTATATTAGCATGAAGGTGTATGAAACAAACGTTCAAGGAGGTTTAATGCTTTCATGACAGGAAGGCCATATGGGAACAGAATGATTTTTACAATGGAACAAACTAACTTGACCAGGTGGCCAATTAACAGAGAATATTTATTAAACAATGCTCTTTAGCAGTTTCATAAAACCCAAGCCAATACTGGAACAGAGCCATATTCATGGGTACCTGGGATTGGATTTAGATAATTTAGACAATTTTATTCTTGCCTACTCAGAAGTGTGGTTAAATACTGTTGACATTTATTTCATTCAATAATTACTTAGGGCTTTTTGCCTGCCTGACTCTGAAAAATAAGAATTGTTTGACTCAGGTTCAGCCATAATGGCAGGTTTTGGAGACAAAATAGCTTCTGGTGTAAAATATATGCTCTCTTGCTCTAGAGTAAAACCTATGATACTTCACTGATAATGAAATACAACACATGGATAGCTAGAGGGCCAAGCCCATTAAAAACAGGAAGGAGGAGTATAATATTACCATCAGTATAATGAGGATAAGGAGCTGTATAATGAGTGTAATCATTTCCTAAGCTTATTTTCATTCAACATTTGTAAGAATGAGTACTTATATAGTATGACAACATAAGCACTGAAAATACTAAGGAGATGAAATATTTCATTAATTTAAGTGAGATCACCACTCAGTAAAGGAGAATAAAAAAACAAGTAATTAAAATTTACTTTGCTATGAATAGGGCACAATTTCCAAAACATCTGTAGGAATGGCAAATAACCCAGATTCGACTACAGGAGAAGATGTCAAAGCATGGTGCTCAGATGCTGCTTGAGCAGAATGTTAAAGAACAAGAATTAGGCTTTTAAAGCAGTGGTAGAATAACATTCCAATGAAGGGAAGTGAAATGGACAAAATTCCAGAAGAATGAAGAAGCATGGCTTTTTTGGGGTGGGAACTTATTTGAGGGTAATTTATCTGGAAATGAGGCTGAACAAGTCATCGGAAGCAAGCCAATCACTCATTCTCACCTACTTCTTTCTTTATCCATAAAATAGATACCTCCAGTATTAGTTAGGGTTCTCTGAGAAACAGAACCAATTGTGTGTGTGTGTGTTGTGTATAGATAAATAGGTAGATAGATAGATAGATAGATAGATAGATAGATAGATAGATAGATAAAATGAAGTATTTTCAGGAATTGGCTCACACTATAATAGAGGCTGGCAAGTCCAAAATTTGCAGGGTCGGCTAGCAGGCTGGAGACCTGCTCAGGAAAGAGTTAATGTTGCAACTCAAGTTCAAAGCCAATATAGAGGCAAATTCCCTCTTTTTTAGGAGAGCTTCACCTTTTTTTCTCTTAAGGGCTTTGACTGATTAGATGAGGTCCACCCATGTTAAAGACAATAACAAGATCAAACTTCCACTTAACATGATACAACTATCCTGTGTACAGCTGAAAAGAAACTAACCCTTTGCACAGAATAAGATGAAAAGTCTTTTGACGATATTCACTTCTTGATAGCTGTAATTTAAATACTATGATTTGAAGTTAAGAATACTTAAATACTATGATATAAAATTGGTTACATCTTTTGTTATAAAGGCCTAAGACAGGAAAGGAAACAAAGATATTTGCTAGATAAATAGAGAGGTAGATACACCCATGTACACACAGACACAAGCACATCATAAAATATAAGGAAGAAATACTCGTGATAACAGTCCTCATTTCCATAACTGATCATATGGTCATAGCTGGTGTTTCCCCCTACATATTCTGTGTCCCCCTTACTCTCAGCAAGCACCTCAGATGGTTGTGGTTCTTTACCTGGGGTAGGAGTGGGAGTGATCCAAACCTTCATTCCTGAAGGGCCTGAGTTTCTAATAGTCCTGCCTGAATTGGCTTGTAGTTTTCTATTGACTTTAATCCCAGGTTCTGGTAAAATGAAGAGACCTCCTAAGCGATCTCCTGTATTCCAGACATACTCTTCTTTACCTCCATTGTAGAGCAGCAGTTCAATTTCCCCTCGGTAATCAGGATCAATCAACCCAGATAAATAATAATTCTATTTTTCCCTATTGATTGAGAGTCATGAAATGCCCAATGTCTGGACAGCAAGCAGTCTTAACTTCCTGTTCAATAGAATCATGGTTCTGGTGCAAACATTCCTCTCTTTGGAACTAAGACCTCTAGGACAGCTGTGCCTAAAGTTGTGGGACTAGAAAGCATCAATTGTCCTAGAGAGTCATTATGGGTGGTAATGAGGGTTGCCACTCCCATTTTCACCCCTCGATACTTGGACCTGTGAATACTGGCTATTGGATATATATATATATATATATATATATATATATATATATATATATATATATATATATATATATATAAAATGCTGGTTCAGAGCATATACAGCTTCTTGGAGCATTGTGTACCAGCCATGCAAAACGTTGCTGCCTAACTAACATGGTAACTGAGTCTTCAGAAGGTCATCCTACCTTTTTTGTCAAGCCAGCTACGTTAGGATGGTAGAGAACATGGTAAGGCTGTGAACTCCATGAGCATGAGCGGGCCCATTGCTGCACTGATTTTGCTGTGAAGTGAGTTATTTGGCAAGCAGTGCTGTGTAGAGTATCATGGCAGCATGTAAGGCACTTTTTTTTTTAAAGATTTTATTGGGGAATTGGGGAAGGGAACAGAGTTGGGGAACCAAGGAGGGTGAACAGACAAGTTGCTGTCATTTTGTTCTCCAGTCCAGTTGTGGAGGACGCCGTTTCACTAGCCCACGTTGGTATCGTCATATGGTGCTCCTCCCGGATGAGGCAGATCGGTCGCTGGCCTCTGTATGGTCACTCCCTGGGGCTATTGGCAGCTCACACTGGCTGCCACCCACTCACGCTGACTGCCGGCCACTCACTGTAGCCTATGGCTGCCCACTGCAGCAGGGGCCGCAGCCTACACTGTCGCCGGGGCTCATACAGCCCAGCTCCAGGTGGAGCTGTTGTTAGCTGTAGAGGACAGTGTCACTGGCCCTCATACGAGGGATCCGAACCGGGGCTGCTGGCATTCCAAACCAGCTCTTAACCAATGCGCCACTCAGCTGGCCCTGTAAGGCATTCTTTAAGTCCATGGATGGTAGTTTCGGCAGATGCATTGCATGCAAGGAAGTCAAATCCATACCCAGGATAAGAATCTATTCTAGTAAGAAAATAAACACTGCCTCTTTCGTGATGTAAACTGTACAATATAATAAACTTGCCAGGGAACTGGTTGATCATCCCTGGAGAAAGGTGCTATATCCAGGACTCAGTGTTGATCTCTTGCGGGTACATACGGCATTCTGCAGTGGCTGCAGCCAGTTTGGCCTTGGTGATAGGTGTCCATATGCTGAGGCACTGTATCATCTATTCCTGCTCCCATTTGATTACCAATGGAAGGCAGCAGCAAAAATATCTTATTTTAATTATATTCTATATGTGAGAAAAAATGTCAAGTCTAATGTTGAACTTTATTTTATCATTTCTCGAAACATGATGGATTATACCAATACCCAACTTTATTTTTTATGATACTTCTATGAAATAGTATTTGGAAATATTTATTTCATGGGTATGAATCTCATATTGGCTTGTGAGGAAACAGTGTCTTAATTAAAGTCGTGTGTTTGAAATCAGTTAATAATAAGATGTAAAATATTTGGAAAATTCTCAGAAAAAAAGACAATGCACCAATCAACAAACATAAGCAAGCATATTTTGCTTTTTTTCAATAATGAAACATGGGTGGTATATATATATATATATATATATATATATATATATATATATATATATATATATATATATATATATAATATTACAGATTAAGCACAACCAGCACTTTTTTGTTCAGTGCCAAACAAACTTGATGTGTAAATAATAGGGTTATTCCATCTATCAAATACTGATGTTCTTTCAGGCTTGGAATTACTCACTTGAAAAAGCATCAGTAAGTGGATAATTTTATTATGCTTTCAGTTCTTTATAGCTCTCTTAGATTCATTTTCTGTTCATCCTATTAAGAAGAGCAAATATTAAAACCTGGTCCTCTTCAATAATTACAATTCTCTTGATTCACTACAGTTTTAAAGTAATAACTAAAAGATACTTTCAAGAAGAAAAAGAGAGGGTAAACGATTTCCAGATTTTCTAGGTAACAATTTCATTTAATTTGAGAATCTTAGAAGGGGTCATAAATATTATCATGTTTTATTCTTTAACTTTAGAATTCAAAATAAAAATAAACAAAAATGAAATAACCTAGGTATCTGATGTAGTGAATATCATGGCATTCTGAAGTGTGGAAACCAGGACACATCAGACACTATTACTTTTGCAGCTGTATTGAGATATGGAATAATGGGTGGTGATGGCATACTCTAATGTCAGAGAAGTTAAAATTGTGACACGATCCAGCACTAATACAGTTCTGTTTGCTTGCTTTGTTGTGTTTCAATGAAGAAAAAAACCTCTTTGGCAATTTTATTCATTAGTATAATTGACTTGCCCTAGTTTTATTAAGAACAGCTATTATATGGCAGGTATCTTTGGTTCATAGCTATATCAGGGAATAAAATAGACAAAACTCCCTGCTTTTGTAAGGCTTATATACTAGAAACATAAATAAAAATAAAAATTACAAGTACATAAATTTTATAGGATATTAGAAAAGTAAAGAACTATGGGAAAAATAGAACAGGGTAAGAAGAATTAGGGGTGTTGAGAAGACAGCATTTGATCGGAGGCCATATGTACCACAAAGTGTGCAGTGAAAATTGCTTTTGTTGATTTAAGACATGGCTTCAGTCATAAATCAGGTTTATCCATGTCTCTAAAGTAAAAATGAATCTATAATCTTAGAAATAATTTCCTGTTAAGCAGCGTGGGTTTCATAATGACTCTCTTAAAGATTCTTTTCCTCTTTGGCATTTATAAGTGCTAAAATTTAGTTTCAAATGTCTGCTACATTTTGAGAATTATTTCTGTTTTTTTAGGAGGAAAACTGACTACATTGATAGAGTATTATTGGAAAGCTGCAGTACTTTTATAAACTTCTAAAGTTGTGAAACTTTCTTAGTGTCTGAATTGAGGCCATACCAATGACATCATATTCTTGTAATGTGTCTGTTTTTGTGTTTATTTTTATTTTGTATTCTTAAACGAAGTTTTCTATTAATGATACATTATGTAAATGAGGCTCATGTTCCTGGACTTCTACTAATTACAGTTTTCAGGTTTCATTTGAGATAAATGTTAAAATGCGCTTCAGAAAGATTAATTTATTTTTAATGAGACTTGGAGAAATGCTAATGGCTTGCAATCCTTGAACGAAATGAAGGTCCAGGCCAGCAAATTGAATACAGTAGGCAAAATATTCACTTTTAAATCTGAACTATTTATTTTGAATTCCTAACTTTGATTAAATAAATGTTTCTGTATTCCCATTTATTTTATGTTATGTTTAGGTGGTATTATAGTAATTTATACTAGGCATTTCCATAGACAATCCAAGTATAAATGAGCCTGGTACCAAAATGAAGTATAAAAAAATGAATTAGCAAACGGAGTATAGAAGAATGTATTTATTATTCTTTTAGAGTTAGGCACTGGAGGAGTCAAAGATGAGCCAGATGAATGTGAGTGAGTGCAGAAAGAGGGTAGAAGGTATTTTAGGTACATGTGGTATCTCTGCAAAAGTGCCAAAGAAAATCAAATTTTGCTTTCAGGACATATCAGTAATTTGATATGTCTGGAACATAGGATTCCAAAGGGAGAGGATCAATAGGATAAATTGAAAAGATAAGTAAAAACACCATAATGATTGTTATAAGAATATACATATACATAAATTTTAAAGACTACTGTTGAGAGGAAGGTACAGAGGTTACTCACTAAAATGGTACATTTTTTTTGGCAAGGATGAACCTGTATTGACACATCACAATGATCTAAACTCCATAGGTTATAGTAAGGTTTACTCTTGGGGCAGTGCTCTTGGAGTAGTATGGATTTGGACAAATGTATAATGACATGAATTCATCATAATGATTTCATACCATACCATAGGTTGATAGATGCTCTCTGTTTTTTCACTGCCATGAAAATCTTCTGTGCTCTGTTTACTCATCTCTCCCCACTGTACAGCTCTGGCAACAGCTGACCTTTTTTTTTTTGTCTCCATAATGTTGCCTTTTCCAGAATGTTCTACATAGAATTGGAAATTATACAGTATATAGCCTTTTCAGCTTCTTTCATTTCGTGATATGCATTTAAGATTCCTCCATATCCTTTAATGTCTTGATAGCTCATTTCATTTTAGTGCTGAATAATATTCCATCATCTGAATGTACCATAGATCATTTATCTGTTCACCTACATTAGGACATCTTGGTTGCTTTCTAGTTTGGCAACTGTAAATAAGGTTGCTATAATTATCAGTGTGCAAGTTTTTGTGAGGACATAAGTTTTGAACTCCTTTGTGTAAATACCAAAGAGTGTGATTACTGGATGGTATGTCAGAGTATGTTTAGTTTTGTAGAAAACCACCAAACTATCTTCCAAAATGGCTGCATCATTGCACATTCCAACCAGTGATGACTGAGGGTTCCATTTTCTCCGCATCCTGGCATAATTCAATGTTGTCAGGGTTCCAGATTTGGGCCATTCTCATAGGTGTGCCATGGCATCTCCTTGCTGTTTTAATTTTCATTTCCCTGGTGATATATAACATAGAGCATCTCTTCATATCCTTATTTGTCATCTCTATATATTATTTGGTGAGGTGTCTGTTAAGGTCATTGACCATTTTTGCAATAGGATTGTTTAACTTCTTGCTGTTATGTTTTAAGAGTTCTTTGTATATTTTGATAACAGTCCTTTATCAGATGTATCTTTTGAAATTGTTTTTGCCCAGTCTGTGGCTTATCTTTTTCTCCCTCAAAGTAGAAGTTTTTCAAAAAATTATAATGAATTCCGTCTTATCAACTATTTCTTTCATGGGCCTTGCCTTCGGTGGTATATCCACCTATAGTTATTTACATGGGAATTTGTCAATGTGCTTATATCAGTTTTTATTTTATGTTTTTTTAAAAATATACTTTTATTAAATTTATTGAGGTAACATTGGCTAATAACACTATATAAATTTCATGTGTACAGTTTTATAATATGATATGTGTATGCTCTATTTTGTTCTGACCACCTGAAGCCTAATCTCCTTCTGTCACCATGTATTTGATCCCCTTTACCCTCTTCATCTTCCTCTCACCCCTGTCCCCCTCTGGTAACCTCCAACTGGGGTATCAAATGAATATTTCCATACCTACCATAATTTCTTGAAAATTGTCTTTTGGCTAACATTCTATATTTATTCTTTTTAAAGTGCTTTATCTTGAATTATATTTTGTTTTCTATCCTTTTGTGAGCACTTTTCTGGTATAAACGTTTTATCTTTTTTCAACCTTCCCATTTCATTTGATTTTAAATTGCTTCTTGTAATGTCATATAGGTAAATTTTATGCCTTAATTATTCCTTTTAATAAATGTCACTCCATCATTTCTTTGAGCATTCTCTGTCTCTCTTTCTTCAACATTTGTCATTTTGTACATTTGTCTATTTTTAAATAATGTTGTAATGACTTGATCTACCATGCATGTACATTAACTTTTGTCTTATGATTTCCACCTCATTTTCATCTTATTTGTCCTAAATATGTCTTCATCTTAAACTTTCAGCATGCTATATGCTGTTCAACCATGTCTGTTCTGTTACTAGCATATTAATATAATCATTAAATTTTAGATTGCAAATATGTCTCTTAAATATTCTTATGGAGGAAATAACTTCTGTCATCTTTCAGAGATCAATATTTATGCCTACGCTAATATTATATCATATGTGTTTATACAACCTTACTTGCTCTTATGTGAGTAATTCTGGTTGTTTAGTTGTGTGAGTCTCTTTCATGACATTGTGTTTCCTCAATAATTTTGTCAGTCTTCCTGGTGGTGGCAATTTCTAGTTAGAATGCTAAGATGCATTTTCACCTCTGCAAATTTTGATAGATAGGAAGGACAAAAAGAGCAATGAAGGCTTGTATACATAATTGCTTGTCTATAATGAGAGTGACAGAGGTGTTGTTACTCAGCAAGGGACTGCTGTACATAAGAACCAATACTATGACACCAGCATTTGAGAAAACAAAGACCTTGTATTGTGAGGTCGACCAGCAAAGAGACAGGAGACAAAGCTCAAATCTGTCTTCCTGATCAGGGCGTTTGGGCTAGATTTAAAGGATTAAAAGTAGGGGAATTATGCACATTCGTTGGGATTACATATCTGGTATAATGCAGCCTTATTTCACAGGCGTTGGTAGTTTAGACAACTTCATGGATTGCATGTACAAATTTGGAAAGGGGGAGTTAACATGTGGTTTGCTGGGGGCTTAGTCTCATGATGTCAAAAGGTCACCTTTAAAGCAAGATGTTTCTTTCTGCATAGCCTCTGAGATTGATTGAGACCAGTAGAATATATGCCTCTCTTTTCAAGAAGTGGGGGTTGTGCAGAATTATTCAGTTTCCCCCTAAGAACCTCTCGTTCTATTTTAGTCCTTGGAAAACAACAGATGATTTATTATTTAGGACTGATTGGGGCTTACCTGTCTATTAACCTGCTGTTACAGTGTTGGATATCAGATTTTGCTATATAAAAGCTTTGCCTGTTTCTCCTGGGATCACTATTCATCCCAGATTCTATACTGACTTTCTGATCTCACCTTCTTGCCATACTGCTCTTGCACCAACGCCACCTGGGTGATGTTTGTTGTCTGGTGAGGAGGAATACTGCTGTGCTGACATGATCAATCATCCTGTTAGTTGATTGGGACAAACTCAGATGCCAACTGGTTCCTGGCACATTTTTTACTTATCCTCTACTATGTATTTTTTGAATCTTGGCTTTCTTTTTCAGTGATATGCTTCCATCTTTCAGCTATCCTTTGTGAAATATAGTAGAGAATTTTCTTTCCTACTTTTCAATATATTATTTATTGATTTATTGGGTTTTATTTTTAGTTTAATCAATTTAGGGAGGAAAAGATCGGCCTCAATGTTTTCAGTCCACTATATTAATTTGAATTGCTAACATTATATTTAAGTTGTCAAATTTTATAATGTTTCATTTTTCCCTGTATCTATTTTATCCTGATGTTTAATCTTTAGCTATCATTTTAGGTTAAAACCAATACAGTGTTTATTCTCTGTGGAACCAAGTAGTGTGATTGGACCCATAGAGATTAGAATATAATACCAGATTCCTTAATCTATAATGATTAAAGAAGATATTCTTCTTTAGGCCAAATATTAAGGTCTAGAGACTTCTCTTTTCTATAACTGTATTTATTGATCAAAACAATATTTCTATTTAATTTTACATTTTGACCATAAATCTTTCTCCCTCCTTGCAACTCTTTTATAGACGTAGTATTATCTCAGACATATTTGTGTAAACTAATTGTTAATTTAAGTTTTTATTTTTCTTTTCATTGCTCTACCTAGTAGTCAAGTGGACTATAATAGTAGTTTACTGTCGCATTCCTGCATGACAGAGCAGGTGGGAGTGGAGAAGGGACAGTGAAAGGTTAAGTAAAAGAGAACGAGAGACACAAAAGTAGGAAAGAGGACAGTTCGGGGCCAGAGGACCCCAGCATCATGGACTGGAGCCCCGAATTGGGCCTGACTGTTCCTTTTATTATCTTACACATAAGCAAGGGTCAATGTAGCTTCCACGGTCTGTGAATCTCACACCCAAGAATTAACTTCTGCCTAATTTCCCAAGCCTGCAAACTGTCATTACCAGTGGCCCCATGAGGTTATTGTCATGTATCTCTTAAGAGACAGAAGCTTCCTCTGCCAAGGCTTACTGATAAGAATGCAGGGAGGACATGTATCACATCAATAGGTCATTTCACAGGCAGGCTTCCAGAACCTGAAGCAAAGGGTTTACACCCCTTTTCTCCTTTCCCTGATTTCTCCCATGGCACTCACTTGAACCCATGGGTACCCACTGGTACCCATGGGCACCCACTGGCACCCATGGGCACTTACTGGCACCCACATGACCGCGTCTGGCTTGGGTTGTCCCTCTTATGGGATCTTACCCATCTCTGACTGGCCAGCCATTCTTTGGTGCCAAGTGGAGATATATACAGTAAGCATAATATTGAAGTTATGATCTGTCTTTATGGAGAAGTACATGGAGGCAGACAGGCAGGGTATAATGTAACAGTTTACTGTGGTCCTCTGTTATGCTGTTTGATTTCTTCAAATACCTTTTGAATTGAATGAAATGGACTCCATAAAATAACACAGGTGGCTATATGAGGTCTGACAATGAAGTTTAGGAACTCGTCCTAGAAAAAGTACTACATATCTCATTACTGAATATCACTATGGTTTCGAAGTACTACCCTTGGAAGCTATCCACCGACACCAGTGCCTAATCCACATTAGGAACTCTTTCTGAAATGGCCATCAGAGCTGTCATCATATTACCCTTGATGTCCTGAATGTCATCAAAATGTCTTCCTTTCATTTATCTTCGAGTAAAGAAAGAAGTAATTGGGTGCCAGGTGAGTAGGGAGGGTGTTTCAATATAGTTATAATATTTGTTTACCGGCTAAAAACTCCCTCATAGACAGTGCTGTGTGAGCTGGTGCATTGTCATGATGTATGAGCCATGAATTGTTGGCAAAAAGTTCAGGTCGTATTTTTCACTCAGGCTTTTCAGTACTTCCAAATGGTAAACTTGGTTAAGTGTTTGTCCAGTTGGTGGTACAACATCATAACGAATAATCTGTCTGATATCAAAAAAGGTTAGCAATATCGTTACAAGTTCACAAACTTCATTGTCAGACCTCCTATAATTTTCCTCTATTTTTATGTAAGCCTCTGTCTTGATTGAAGTGGCTGATAGCCAGACCTGGGTGTGTGGTGGGATATATTAACTCTCACACTTCAATTTAAGTCATATTGTCGGGAAGTGGTCTCCCACATGCAAAAATACAGAATACTTCATTCTAGGATAACAACCTGTACAATGAAAGGCTTGGACTTTCTTAGGCAGATCTTTCAAATTTGGAGAGAATACATCTTGATTTAGTGCTGACAACCTTTCTATATATATATGGGGGCCTGGGAATGGGATTAGGAGAGCAGCTTGTTTTTTACAGTGTGATTTAATTTCTCTCCCCTCCCCACCTCAATCTCATGCTGATTAGTTACCCAGGGTTCCAGAATCCTCATTTGGATTATATATGCCAAGTTCAGCTCCAAGATTAGCTCCTCTCTGAAATTCTGCTAATAGGAAATGCTACATACATACCTAATGCCTCCGTTGCTGTTCACTCCTCAGGGCACTCTCCTTATGTAACATCTGCTCTGTCTTACCCAACAATATGATCCTATATGTTTTCTGAATTTCATCACAGCCTCCGGTCCCTAGTGTAGTTCTCCTTCAATCCATGTGCTCTAATAGGTTTTTCAGGGAACATCTTTACTATAGATACAGTGAGATTTGTGGAGAAGGAGGGCTAGAAACATATTACAATCTCCCCTTTTGAAACAGAAATTTTTCTTTTTTAAAATAATTAATGCTTTTCAAAAATAGATTTTTAAAATTCTTTTATCTCAGTTCATTAAAAATGAAAAATGAGATCTGAATACTCTTCTCCATTTAATAATAATTTGGAGATATATATATATATATATATATATATATTTCAATAAAGTGGTAAAAAAAGACAGCTTGGGAGAATGTGTTTCAAAATATTTTTTTTATCATTTAGATAAATACCTAAATGCACTGTGGTTCCCCTCTCATTAATCTTTAATCATCCTTAATCTTTTTGTCTTTATAACTTAATAAAATGAAAACCTTAAAATCTTCTTTATTTTCTGTTGTCCGAAACTAAAATCAAAACAAAACACAGTGTAGTAAATAATTAAATATCACTGTAAATTTGCTAGGAGTTATAATACATTTTGGTGTTAAAATTCTTTACCTGGCCTTTGTCTCTGATGAGAAAAACATTAAAAGATTAGAAACTGTCTTCTGTCACTTTGCCAGACCCTCATTTTCTTGAATGCCAGTTTAAATTGCAGAAGCATAAAGAGAGAAAGCAAAACATTCTACTGTAATTCTTTATGAGGTATGTCAAACTGCATAACTGATGATTTTCTTTAACACAAGAAGTAATTTTGCAGTAGGTCTTTTAATAATTTTCTTTAACACAAGGAAATAAGTCCCTTTTAGAAAGCAGAGAAGAGTTTCTATCCCTTTAATATTCCTTAGCATAGTTCTTCACCACATAGTACTTAAATGATGAATGCAGTAACATTCTTTAGAATTTTTCTCATTTGTTTATTTATTCTTAGAACCTACATTTGGTAGAACTTACCTTCACTATGGTTCACTATCTTTTATTGAGATTCTAGTTATCAAAGTGGGTGCCAAAATAAACATTAGTATAAACAGGTACTTATACATATATCT
This sequence comes from Aselliscus stoliczkanus, assembly GCA_033961575.1. Lineage (NCBI taxonomy): Eukaryota > Metazoa > Chordata > Mammalia > Chiroptera > Hipposideridae > Aselliscus > Aselliscus stoliczkanus. Next base: position 71,231,722 of record CM066732.1, on the reverse strand, counting down.
GAAAAACAGATTTCAATTGTGTTCATCATACTAGAAATCATCTACTTCGAAATACACCGTAATTAAAATGCATTTACAGTGGAGCTAGTGCAAATCATTTTTTTCTCTCAACAGTTTTTTTTTTTTTTAAAGAAAATTGATATGAGAGTGCTGGTACCTATGACAATTTTCAGTACAAGAGTAAACTACAACAGAACTATAGCTAAGAAACTTGTAAGACAGTCATTCTCAGATGCCATACTGCATATATCAGCAGTTTTGGATGCATCGTGTTATTTCTTTCTGGTAACACTTTATTCACTTGGCTGCTAAGACACATTATCTTTGCTTTCTTTCTCTTTCACTGGACTTTTCTTCTCATTCATTTCAAATTCATTTTTTCCAGCTTCTAAATCTTTTCTGTCTACACTAAATCCTTAGGTGACCTGATCCAGCATCAAGGTTTTAAGTGCCATCTACTTACTCCTAACTCCCAAAATTATTTCTAAAACTAGGACCTTTCCAGAATGAGGTGGTATCTCATTGTGGTTTTTATTTGTATTTCCCTGATGATTAGTAATGTTAAGCATCTTTTAATATGTCTGTTGCCAATCTGTTCTCTTTGGAGAAATGTCTATATGGGTCCTCTGCCCGTTTTAACTGGGTTGTTTGTTTTTTTGGTTTTGTGTTGTATAAGTTTTTATAAATTTTGGATATTAACCCCTTATCAGATGTATGTATCATTGGCAAGCACCTTCTCCCATTCAATAGGATGCCTTTTTGTTTTGTTGATGGTTTCCTTTGCTGTGAAAAAGCTTTTTAGTTTGATGTAGTCCCATTTATTTATTTTTTCTTTTGTTTCCCTTGCCTGAGGAGATATATCAGTAAAAATATTATTAAGGATAATGTCTGAGAATTCGCTTCCTATATCTTCTAGGAATTTTATGGTTTCAGGTCTTGTATTCAAGTCTTTAATCCGTTTTGAGTTTATTCTTGTATATGGCATAATGTGTGGTACACCTGAAGCTGATGTAGAATAACATTGAATGTCAACTATAACTATAACTATAGCTATAGCTATAGCTATAACTGTAAATATATATATATAGTTATAGCTATAGCTATACATATATAGAGAGAGCTATAGCTATAACTATATATATAGATATAGATATAGATATTTCAGGATATAAAGTACAGCATAGGGGATATTATTAAATGATATTGTAATAACTGTAGTAGACTTCGGAGGGTTATCACTTTGTGAGGGGTGTAAATGTCTAATAAAAATATTTTTAAAAATAAAAATAAAATAAAACTGGGACCTTTCCCCTGATCTCTAGGTTCTTCCATCACTGATCTCTTCACTTAGGCATATAGTAGACACCTGAAATTTAACACACTGAATTGAACAACATTGTGTACCTCTGCTGATATCTACTTGGTTCAAACTCTCACAATCTTTCACTTGTATTTTTATAATTTTCTTGTAGCTTTTTTTTTTGTTCCTAGTCGTTGTCTGACTTTATCTCCTGCTGCTTTTGCTTACTCTACCCCAGCCACTTTTCTCCTTGTTTTTCTTTAAACACTTTTAATTCATTCATTCCTCATAATTTTGCTCTAATTCTACCTGGAACACTCATAGCTATCTTTATGGAAATCACCCTCTCCTCTTATAAGCCTTTTCTTAAATATCAGATATTTCATTAATGTCTTGACTACTCCATTTAAGTTGCAAACTGCCCATGCCAAACTACTCCAGTCTCCATATTATGTTCTATTTTTTCCCAGAGCATTTATTGCCTTTTATATTATATCATTTACACGTTGTATTTTTTTTTTGTCTGTATTCATCCATTAGGGTATATGAGTATGTTCCACATAGATATGGATTTCCATGTTTTATTTACTGTTTTGTTCCCAGAATTTATCCAAGTACTAGGCATATATTGGTAGTTCCATAAATAATATGTTGAATTTGTGAATGAACAAAATGCTATCTTTACACTGAACTTGAAGCCAGTATAATCCATAAATGTTAACATGACACTAGTCACTTATTAAGACCCTGAATTAATTTTTACCTATCATTGTTAGAGATAGGGAAACTATTTCAGAGGTGCTACTCAGATGTGTAATAGCATGCATATTAATAAATCAAAGACAATCATTTGATCTTAACTCTAATTAAAATGTGGTGCTAAATAGTTTACATTTCTTTATTTAAAATATAAACTTGATTAATAATATTGTGATGTTTGTATGGTAACAGATGTTAACTAGACTTAGTATGCTGATCACATTGTAAGGTATATAAATGCTGAATAACTATATTGTGCGCCTGAAACTAATATAATATTATATACACTATATTAAATTTTAAAAATAATATTAAATAGTAACTAAATAAATAAAATAATGTAAATGTGACTTTATATAACAATAGCTTTGTCTCACACACACACACACAAAAAAAAACCTTCAATTATTCTACGTGTATGTATTTTTTCATCTTTTGAAAGTAATAATTTCATTGTTAGTGGTAAAATACTATTGTTTGATTCAAAAAATTATGCCTGTACCACAACTAATTGAAAATATGTTAATTTAGTAAGAATGTAGCATTTCTCATGGTACTGAGATATACCAACGTTGCATTCATATTTTCACTACAAAAATTTTTGTTGGAACTTTTTAACTGAATATACTATAGGAATTATCATTAAGTTTATTATTTTTATCTTCCAGAAAATGAAGTTCCACAGTTTTTATTCTGGGGAATTAAAGGATCAAATAATACATGGAATTATTTTAACAGGTTAACTATTTGAAGAATCAGATGGAATTTGTAAATAACTTGCATCATTTAAATTTGTAAATAACTTGCATCATTTATTCATTTGTGAAATTTTCTGTTGTTTTAGACAAACTTCTTCTGAGTGTCTTCTCTACTCTTAATACTCAACTCACAGACTACTTCACTTCTGATACTTCTGATCAACAAATGTGTATTGGAGAGTTTCCCCACATAAAGTAATTCTGATGGGAGACATACAATTTAAATCAATGTTGACATTGTGTACCTAGAGATAGCATCAGATTCCACATGTTAAGGGCTAAGTCCTACAAGAATGCCAGTCACAAGTCCAGATTGTTACCTATGCATCTGAATCACAGGTTATAAGTTGGAGATTCCCATGCACGTCTCTTCAGATTCAATCATTTGCTAGAGCATCTTACAGAATTTAGGAAAACATTTTACTTACTAGATTAACAATTTATAATAAAAGGATACAACTCAAGAACAACCAGATAGAAGAGATGCATAGGGTAAAGAGATGCTTATGGGGAAAGGGTACAGTGCCTCCATGTCCTTTCTGGGAGTGTCACCCTCCCAGTATCAACAGGTGTTCATCAATCAGGAAGCTCTCTTAACCCCGTTGGTTAGAGTTTTCAACGGAGGCTTCATTGCATAGGCATGAGTGATTAATCATTGGCTATTGGTGATCGACTCAACATCTAGCCCTTCTCACCTCCCTAGAGGTTGGGAGGTGGGTATGAAAGTACCAACCCTCCTATTAGATCGTTCGTTCCTTTGGCAACCAGCCTCCCCATCTTTAAGGGCTTTCCAGAAGTCACCTTATTGACATAAACTCAGGTGTGGTTGAAAAGGGCTTGTTATGAATAAGAAGATATTTTCCTTTTACCTTTATTGTTCTGGAGCTGTTTTAGGAACTGGGGACAAAAACCAAATATAAGAAAAGGTGCTCCTATCATCTTTATCATGTAGGAAATTACAATGGTTTTAAGAGCTCATGGCAGGACCTGGGTTAGACACGATATATATTTCTTATTGTCACAACCTGATTCCCTTGCTCTTATAATATAACCATCATGTTATGCGGAAGAATAAATAGTGGGAACTGAGGCCCAGGATTTATAGCCACAGCTGAGGTCCCAGCCAGCTGCAAACATCAACTTGCCAGCCATGGAAGAATGCCATCTTGAAAGCTGAGAGGCCCCAATAATTTGTTTCAGCTGATGTCCATGGAGCAAAGATAAACTGCCCATACCAAACCTTGCACAAATTGCAGATTTATGAGCAAAATAAATGGCTGTTAATGTTTTAAAGCCATTCGGTTTGGCAGTGGTATGTTACAGAGCAATAGATAAGTGTTATAATTGAAGTAATGTAGGACAGAGAGATGAGATTCCTGTCTTGTCCAGACCTATGCTCTCAGACTTAATAATTATGCATCATTAGTTTATGGATGGAGAACTGATGCCAAGTTTAGACTGAATAATGCAACCTTTATGATTTATTTTTCATAATTGTTTTTAGAAAGTAAGTCACTTCTGGTATTGTTATATGTAAAAGCTCTGTTCAGGTGGATCTAAACTGATCATTTAAGTCAAGGTCTGGGTCCCAGAATGAGCAAAAAGTTAGGAGACCTCTTTGTTGAGTTTTAGTGCGGGGGACCAGCCTCCGTGAGTCCAAGGATTCCCTCAGGTGGAAATGGCATTGGCAAGGGGAAAGAAGGGAGTGGAGGCACGGGGAGAGTTTCAGAGTAGTGTCACACTTTATTGTTACAGCATGTCCCCTTTATAGGGACTCTTTTCCAATACCTCAATCACAAGTCACAAGTTACATTTCACATGAGTTTGATGTTATCTCTTTCTCAGGGCTTTCACAGTGTTTACTTCCTAGTAATTGCTCTCTCAAGGGTGCACTGTGATTTACTCTTCCATTTATGGATTATCATGTCTTTACTATGATAATTTCTATGAGACCCAGACTTAGTTTCTGCATATCACCCAAAGAATGCTTATCATGACTATCTTGACTATCTAAAATTATCCTAAATTCTAGCAGCTAAACACAATTGTAAGACTCGCAGGGCATATACTTGAGCTATTACTAATAGACTAGCAGTGGCTGTGTTTAGGGTAAAAGTATCTAAAGTCTATTCCTATGTAAATATAATACCTAGCAACAAAGGGGGGGTCTCGCACCTCTCTTATCCTACGGAGGTAGCATCTGTTTCTCTGTCAAAGCTTCAGTATCCATTGCTGCAGCAAGGTACAAGGCAAATAATTCAAATAAGGCTGTAAATTAACATGCGCCTGGTCAGTAAGTCCTCTCTTACCAGAACTCTCATAGCCAGGAGACCTTGGTCTCCAAGGAGATCTCTCACAGCAGTGGCCATAGGCAAGTGAACTCAAGGACTGATATTATCATCAGTTTCTCACAGGCAGGCTGTCAGTTTCTCACAGACAGGCTGTTGGCCTATGTGGCCAGAGGTCTGAGCCTCTGTTTCCAAGGGGCTTGAGTCCTCTATTTCTCAGTCCTGAGGTCTGAGAAATTCCCCATGGAACTACCGCCTGGCTTGGGTTGTCTCCTTCTCTTTAGCAGATTGTGCCCATCATTGGTTGCATAGCTATCTCTCATTGGGGTACCACAGGGACTTGCTATAAATGCAGTGAAAGTACTGTCTCCTATAGGATCTGATGTAGAAGAAAGGCACATGGGTTCATAGAGGCAGGAGCTATTACATGACCAACCATAGGGCAGCACCCCAGACATCCAGTGCTGAGCGTAGATCTTTACTTCAATGTGACCTTGTCAGACACTGGGGTGCTGTCAGATCCCCACATTTTAGGGATTTGTATTTAATGGAAATGCATGTTTATAACTATCTTATTTTATTGAACTCATGGGTAAGAGTATCAAATTTGGAAGGCATTAGATAATTTAGTTTTCATATATTTATGTAAATTTTCTTCTTATTTTGCCTTGAATTTTGAAGTATTTTATCTACATTCTGTATATAGGAAAACTCAAAATAACATGTGTTCCAGTGTTATATAGTAAATCTAAAGTGAGAGTTCACTTTGTAGAGAGATACAGTGTTGTACATTCTAGTCCTAGTTAGGTTTAGCGTCAGTGTGTAAAACTAAGGAAAATAAATAGGGGTATCATCTCTGTCTATGTAAATACCCACGTATTAGTTTCAAGTTGGAGAGCTTTTGGTTATTTCTCTTCTAGTCGTAAATAGCAAATATGCATTTAATATAATTACCATGACTTTGAATAATACAAAACTCATATTTTCTATTTTCTTCCAACCTATGCCTGTGACAGCCTCTGAAAGAGACATGACTTTTTGATGAATTTAATTCATTGTATAATTACATCATTTCCAAACAAGAATGACAATGCATAATAAAACCCTCAACAATGAAAGATATATAGCTATACTTCCTGGTTTTTGTGACAGCATGAAAAGTTGCATGTTTTTATCTTTCTTTAGAATTCAATGAAATGTGTCCACAAAACTTCAAATGTGTCTCATTTTCTGTGAACAATTTGTTTTGGTTCATTTCCTTTTACAAGTACATTAACATTTAATGAAATACAGATTACGTAGAAGTACTCAAAATGGTAATTTTCAGAAAGATTGTGTCCATGAGGCAGAACAAACAGGAAGGTAAGAAAACGAATTCTAATGAATACTTCAAGATATATGGTAAAGTATGCCATTGAATGGGCTCCTTTTATATGAACTAACGAATATCTTTTTAGGAGTATTTTGCTCACATTTACTAATTATTTTAGATATCTGTCAATGTATTGTTAAATGGAATGAAAGGTTTTATTAAAAGAGATGACATCAAATAACTGTCCAAGAAAAATGTTCTCAGTATAACAATTAATGGAAAAATTCAGGACCATTTATTTCCTATAAGAAGATAATGATTCATTTGAATCATTTGATCCATAGTAGTTAAATAGAGCTCTTTTTCTGAGAAGTCAGATGCATTCTTGACACATTGCTTTAATTCTTTTATTCTCTTTCCTGAGTTCAAATGTAATAATACAAATTTATTTAGCTTTATTATTTCCTTTATTGTCTAAATAATAGCAAGGCCTATGAACTCTCTTATGGATTTCTGTTAGCCCTTAGTTAATGATTTCTGTGTACCTGAAATACTATATATTTTATTTATTGATAAAACCATTAGGAAGTAGAAAAATATTAAGGTGCTGGAGAAGCTAACCCATCTACAACTTGAGGGATCTAGATCTGTTCTCTTGGGTTCTACAAATTATGGAACTTCATGTAATTCCTATAAACTCATTTTATAATCCTATAAACTTACCCTACTCTAAAAATAAGTTAAAGATCAGAAAATTAAAGTAATCCAACAGTCAAATTTTGAACCTCTATTTTGCAAATTGAACAATCATAAATTATTTCAAATATACACAATTCATACAAGTTTCTTAAGTATTTTTCCAACTAAAATTGTGACCTGAGTCACATCATCTTTAAGATATGGAATATCATCAACAAAAAGTGAACAAATAGATCAATTGTAACTAAGTTCTTGGATGTCCTAGTCATTTTATTGATCATTATCATTCAGTATTTCTTTGACCAGGAAGAATATGAAAGGAAGATGGTTATGAAGTCAGAAATCTCTGCTTTCAGAATATACATAAGACCGAATAAAAATATCTGGTTTCCCATTTCTCAGGTCTACTTTCCATTCTATAATACTGTAACATGATTCTAACTTTATATGTACCAGTATGTTAGTAGCAATTTAAATTTCTGGGGAAGGGATAGAGTAATTAATGAGACTATTTCTTGTTTTTTGTTTTTGTTTTCCTAAGTCTTATGTTAGGTAAAATACTGTGTTTATTCAAACAATGTCTAGAGGTCTGGTACTGACTCCTGGCCATGGTATGAATGGATTGAACTAGCTAAAAATTTATATGATGCTTTTAAAGTTCAAAACTCTCCTGCTGACAGGTAGGAGCACCTTGTTTGCATTACTTAGGGAAGTATAAATTGAAGATTCATAGCTGGTTTAAATGGTTACACAGCCTTTTGACTAGGTGACCTGTAGGACATAAAGGACTCGTATGAAATTGTTCTCTGAATTCTTCTGAAATGAAGAGTCTAGGAGTTCATGATCCTGAGAAGAAGTTTATCCTACAAGACTAAAAAAGGGCCATGGGGATTGAGTATAGAAGTTGCTTGGGCCATCAAAGCTCACCTGTTTTATTTTATTATTATTTTTTTATGTTATACCTTATACTTTACCTTTATTAAAGCCTCACATGAATCCTTTCAATAATCTGAACTTATGTAATGACTGGACCTACTACTAACATGCTGTCAGAGCAGAAAAGCATGAACACTTTCCCTAAATAGGGAAAGAAGCTTAGAAGCATGGCAGAATAGTGAGTGCCAGGTCCTCATTATTGAAACATCAAATAAACAACCTGAGACTGCCTGAAGGCAGTCATAGGCACTGTGGTACTTGTAAATGGGAGACCCACTGATGCCTAAGGGTAAGAGATAATGGGCAGAGGAGGAACATAGAACATCTGAAGCATTGAGAAGGCAACCAATATAGGCCAATATAGAGGCTGAAGTGAAACTCTGGATAAAAATGAATAATAAAAAGTATCCCTCCCTGAAAAAAAAAAAAAAAAAAGAAACAACATAGACTGTGTGTGGAAAAAGGAATGTAATTTTGTAGATTTGATTCTCAAAAATACTAGTAATTAAAGTAAACATAAATATAATACACAGTTAAAAGGTAAACATAGTCAAATGGGATAGAAAATGAAACCCAGTAAAATGCTCTTTAGCATATATAAGTAAAAAGATGATAAATAGTTATGCTATACAAAAGCTAATAAAAAGAAAGTGCCCCTTACATAGTAATATCAACAGAGGATATTTTAAGGCAAAATAATTACCACAGAGAGAAAAAGAATTATTAAAAATGTTCCATGCATTAATAAGGTAAAAAAAAAAAAAGTTTTATGCAGCTAGTAACATACCTCAAATATACAGAAACCAAAAACTGATGATCCGCAAGGAGGGAGAAAATTAAAGGACAAAATTGATAAATTTGTTGTCAGAGCTGACAATTTTAGTATATATTACTTTATAAAGTGTAAAGAGAACAAAAGCCAGTAATTGAGATATACAGAATGGAACAACTTGAATATCAAACTTGATTTAAGGACATTTATGATTATACTCAACAGCTGGAGAGTACCTATTCTTTTCATTCACACATAGTACTTTTAAATAAAAAAACTGCTTGGCACTTTAAAGAGTCTCAACATTTTTAAGGAATGGAATCAAAAAGAACACCTTATCAGTACACTGTAAAATTAAGCTCAATATTAATAACAGAGGATTTTTTGTTTTGTTTTGAAGAGGAAATACTTCTAAATATCATGAGTCTAAGAAAAAACTCATTGGAACTTATAAAATATTTTGAAATAAATTATGATAAAATAAAACATATCCAAACTTTTGTGATGAGTCTAAGCTATGCTTTCAAGGAAAATTAAAGCCTTAAAAGAATGCATTAAGGGGAAAAAAGGTAAAATGAATTAACATTTGCTTAAAACAAAAAGATAAGCACATTCAATATAATGAAAGAAGAAAGAAATTATAAAAATAAGAGCAGACATTAAGATTTAAAAGAAAAAGGGCTGGCCCACTGGCTCGTTGGTTAAGAGTTGGCTTGAGAGCACGAGCTCTGAGCAGAAGGGCTGCCAATTTGGATCCCACATAGACCAGTGACACTGTGCCCTCTACAGTTAAGATGGTGAACAACAGTTCGACCTGGAGCTGAGCTGCTGTGAGTCGCTGGCAACAGCATAGGCTGAAGTACGGCTGCAGTGGCGCTGCAGTGGGCTACTGTAGACTACTGTGAATGGCTGGCATCCAGCGTGAGTGGCCAGCAGCTGGCATGAGCTGCCGTGAGCTGCCATGAGCAGCTGTCCAATGGCCGGCAAGCGACTGCCTTAGCCGGGAAGAGCGCAATGATAAAACCAACATGGGCCAGTGAAGCGATTCCCTCCACAACTAGACTGAAGAACAAAAGAAGAGCAACTTGTCTGTTCCTCTTCCTAGATTTCCCAACACTGTTCCCTCCCCTAATTCCCCAATTAAAAAACAAAACAAAAAAGAATATAAAAGAAAAAAAATATAATACAAAAAAAGTTAAAAAGTTTCAAAAAAAAAACCCATAAAATTACCTGATTGGAAAAATTGATAAAAAATAAAGGAGAATAAACACCTAAAAGGACAAAGGGTATCTGTAGAAATTAAAATGACCATAAATGAATATTATAAATAAATTTATATTAGTAAATTTGAAAAGTTTGATGAAATGGACACATTTCTAGATAAATACTATCAGAAAGAAAAATAGAATATCTGAAAAACACAATAAAAGTGAAGAAAATTGGAGATATTACAGACAGTACATTATTAGAAAACTTCCCACAAGAAAAATTTAGGCTCATATAATATCACCGGTGATCCATTTCAAATATTTGAGGAATAAATAATGTCAAACACAGAAACTCTTCCAGAGAATAGAAAATGAGAAAGCATTGTCTAATTTAATGTATAAGGCCAATATAATCCTGACAACAAAATCTGAAAGGGATAAAAAAAAATGAGGGAGAAAATTAAAAGCCAATCTCAGCTCTGAATATAAAGGCAAAAATTCTAAACTAAATATTTTCAAGTCAAATCTGGCAATATAAACAGGTGGCAGGATGGCTCAGCTTAAAAAAAAAAATCTGGCTATGTATAAAAAGTATAAACACACACACACACACACACGCACACACAAATAACACATTACAACCAAATTAGATTTTGCTGGAAAAGAAGTTCACTTCAAAATTAGAAAATAAATCTAAGCAAAATAATACAATTAATATAAAAATTAAATATTTCAAATAACTGTGACAATAGATACAGAAAAACATTTAATAAATTTTATATCTAACCATGATTAAAACTACTAATCTACTGACTAAATGTGGGAAGATTCCGTTCATGGATTGGGGAATTCAACATTTTGAAGCTATTGATTCTTACCAAAGTGATCATGGTTTATTTTAGGAGCAGACAATCTCAGTAGAGTGTGTATGTATGTGTGTGTGTGTGTGTCTGTGTGTGTGTGTGTGTGTGTCTGTGCGTCTGTGTGTGTCTGTGTACTTCTAAATTGCCAATATGGTTCTAAAATTTTATAGATATTCAATATTCAAAAAGCCAAGAATAGAATATCTGTGGCACTTTTGAAGAAGGCGGAACATTTACTAGGACTTGATTATCACGATTTATTATATAGACTTATTTAAAGTTATAATAAAGGTAGCTTTTTATAGTACTAGAATACACACACATAAAAAATTGGAACTAATTAGACAATCCAGAAACAGAGCCATACGTATGAGAAAATTTGACTTAAAATAAACATGTCTCCACAGATCAAGTTTTTAGTAAATCATGCAGGGCCAATTAGAAATCCATATGTAAACTGATGAAATATGACTACTACTGTATGAATACAGAAAATAATGCAAAAAAAAGATGAAATACAAAATAATATTTTAGAAGTTACAAAAAGAAAGAGGAGAAGATATTTGTAAGATAATAACAGGCAAAGGGCTCATTTCTTGCATATAAGGAATCTCCACATTAAGAAATGATAATGGGGACCAGCCAAGTGGCGTGGTGGTTAAGAGCTGGCTTAGGAAGCCAGCGGCCCCGGTTCGGGTCCCATATATGAGGGCCAGTGACACTGCCCTCAAAAGAAAAAGAAATGATAATGCAAGAAAAGTGGGCAATAGATATGAACAGAGGCTTCAAAAAATATATTAAATGCCTATAAGAAGTCCCAAAGCAGAAATATTGCAAATGTCTAACTATATTAGAATGATAAACTGTGGTATATCATACAATGGAATAACAAACAATTAAAATTGATAAAATAGTACTCTATGTGACGGTTATGTCACCAACAAAGAAAGCAGACATAAAAATATACATACTTCATAAATACTGCAAGGTAAGTTTCCAAAAATTCAGAGGAAGTTAAAATGTAGTCTTAGAAATTAGCAATATAATTACTCTTGGAATATGGCTAGAGATGGCGATTGATAAGAACAGGAGGGAGCTTCTGGGGGCTGTCATTGTTCTATTTCTTGTTTGGATGATGGTTATATGGATATTTGCTTGTGATTATTGAGCTTTATATTTACTTTTAACACTTTATGTGCATTGTACTTCTTAAACATTAAATAAGAACTCAGATAGATAATATGTATTTATTTTCTATGACTATAGGGCATAGGTATAGGTATATACACACCAAACTATTATATTTATTACTTTAAAAGAGTAGAAATGGGATAAAGAGAACTAACTTTTTCTTTTATCTCTCTCTGCCCTTTAACTTGCTTTGGAAAACATGTTTACTTTCAAATTTTAAAAATCAGAAAATGTTACAGCAAAAAAACAATATGATAACTAATTCATTAAGATTAAACTGAAAAGAGTTCACTTGCTTTTAAGGTCACACTTAACAAATAGGAAAATCTTTTAGATTTGTCTTCATTCAACTTCTTGCACCATGCATTTTGGGCTCACAAATATTAGGTTAAAAATGCATGTATATTTTTGCCATTGATACAGAAAATTGTAATGAGAAAATATGAATAGCTGAAGAGGTCCTTATAGATTAGACTCCCATTCACATAAATATAAAAGTGAAAGAAACATCTTACAAAATGGTATACTCAAAGAGTAATATAAAAATAAATTAAAAGGTTTTTCATAGTTTAAGAAAAAGAGTTAACATTTCCATTCATTGTAAATTTCATTTTCCAGATAATTATTGGTTTGTTGGAAATATTCTATCCTTTTGAAATCTCTCCAGTAATTCTAAAATATTTAAGAAGAATCTAAACTTAAGTTCTGAAGTAATAGCACTGCTTCAAGCCCATTGTATCTTTCGATTATAATGGAATATATTCATATGTAACTTTGTATATTAAATGGCAGATTATTGTGCTATATACTTAGTATCATCCAAGCTTAAGAAGACATTTTGTAAATATTACAAAATTGTAAAGAGGGGACCCTGTGCTACTTCCTTTTCTTGTCTACTGCATGCTTTAAGAATCCATGTTTTTGGCCTTTTGATTGTTCTCATAAGTTATGGAGAGGAAGAAATGAGCTAGCTTTACTGATAAAAATGATAGTACCCCGCTTTGAACTTAGGTAAGCTGCATTTGCCACAGAGGCCAAGATCAGGGGGCCCTAAAGTGAACAAAGAACCAGAGACCTCCAAGAAAAGGCAGCACACTAAATTGCTTTGAGTGTCTAGAGTGCTAGCTAGAGGCATACTAACTCTGAATCTTTAACCACACACTGGAACTGTGCCCTCCTTTTCTTACTCCTTTGCAATTTATTCTCACTCAGTGATGACATTGTTAGCATATAGCAAAATATTGTACACATTAATAAATCACTTACTAATAATATTTATTCAAATATGCTCAGGTACTTCAAGGGGGGGACTAAATAATTTAGGTTGTAGCTATGACTTGATTAACTAAATGAACAAAGCATTTCTTCACTACAAACATTTGCCTCGATTGTCATTTATAATGAAGTTAAAAGGAAATATAAACAATATAAACTCCCTATAGATGTCAAGATTCCTCGTGAGGTTAAAATTTTAAAAAATCTTTTTATTTAAATATATCTGTATTTTTAGTAAGTATTGTGTTATGCAATTCACTAATATGAGTATGAATAATATATAAACCATAGTATCACAAGTGAAAAACAAAATTGACTCTAATATTATGTGATGAGTACTATACACAAAATGCTATGAAAGCACAGGGAAAGACAATTCATTCTATGAAAAAATTTTTTTAAAAAGGAGAGATCTTTATAAAGATTATGCATGACCTGAAATGTTGGGTAGGGTTATAGTTTTAGATAAAAATATATTTTGTGTAGAATACAAAATATAATCAAATACATGGAAATATAAGACCAAAACATAGCAAGTATTCTGAATTTGTTGGGGGTTAATTTTGAAAAGGATTGATAGGGAATTATCAGTATGGAGCATTAGCTTTGGGGCCTGAATATGCAAGAGAATATATGAGCTCTGACGTTAAGTTTGCAAACTTGTTGCAATGATGTTGCTAACCTTTTTATGATATCAGAGGGATTATTCATTATGAATTTCTACCAAATGGACAAACAGTTAACCAAGTTTACTATTTGGAAATGCTGAAAAGGCTGCGTGAAAGAGTTAGATGACCTGAACTTTTCACCAACAATTCATGGCTCTTGTATTGCAATAATGCATCAGCTCACACGGCACTGTCTATGAGGGAGTTTTTAGCCAGTAAACAAAGAACTGTATTGGAACACCCTCCCTACTCACCTGACCTGGCTCCCAATGACTTCTTTCTTTACCCAAAGATAGAGGAAATATTGAAAGGAAGACATTTTGATGACATTCAGGACATCAAGTGTAATATGACAATAGCTCCGATGGCCATTCTAGAAAAAGAATTCCAAAATTGCTTTGAAGGATGGACTAAGCACTGGTGTCATGCATAGCTTCCCAAGGGGAGTACTTCTAAGGTGACCATAATGATATTCAGCAATGAGATATGCAGCACTTTTTCTAGGGTGAATTTGTGAACTTAATATTTTAGAAATATAATATTTGTGGTCTTTAATAGATAAAATGCAGATAGGAAGGAACTGGAAGCAGATGGTATTATTATTTGGGGTCTTTTATACATGTCAAAGCAAACAACAATGAAGACCTGGACTGGATTACAGAACTGGGACTAAAAGAAGATAAATCAAAATACTCAGAATTAGAAATAATAGGACATAAATTGTAATATTTGAGTAATAGAGAAGACAGGCTTACTTTAAAATAATTCTCAGATTTCTAACATTATGTTATTCTTAAATGAGGAAAAAAGACAAGTTTGAGGTGTAATTGTTGAATTTAGGAGTCAGCAAGAGGCACAGAAGAGGAAGTGATAGAAATATGATTTGTGACATCAATGTATAGATGGCCATTTAAACCAAGAAATAGAAATGAATTGCCCTGAATTCCATCTTTTATTCATAAAAGCAAAGGGAGATAGTCACACTGAGGTAATAAAAATACAGAAGGCCAATTATGGAATCTGAGAATAAAAACAATATCCCTCAAAACAAGTTGTTTTTCAACAGTTTCTGAGTGTTAATTTTCTCAGAAATATCCAAGAGAATTTACAACAATGAAGTCAGGTTTCACAAGAAACATAATTTCTATTCCTGTACACTGAATATTATGCAAAACTGTTTCTGAAGAACATTATTTAAAGCCATTTATTAATAGGACTATGTCTTAAAAACAGCACATTCCAAAATATTCTTGATAATTCATCAAAAATCTATTAAAGTAAAACACTGCACATCTGTCTCTTAATTATTTTTCATCTTGAATTTGAGAATTGCCAAAGATTAATTTTAAATAATTTAATGAAATATAATTTGTACACAGTCTTTGATTTAGAGAAAAATGTGAGAGACAAGTAGGGAAATGTAAGATATATCTCAACTTGATTGGAGCAAGAACAGTCATTCAAATCTCAGCTATATATTATTGTTAGAAAGATTCAAAGGTCAAAAACATTATTTCTTTGTATAGAGACAAGTATAAATATAAAATGGTATCTCAACATTAGCCTATTTAATAAGGATGTTTACTATAATCAAAGCTATTCAATTTACTGCTTTAGGGACAGTTACCTGAAGTGGCTAGGAAATTGTATTTAAGTTAATGGTTATCATTTCCAATATGTCTAAAATCTTTCTTCTGAAAGGTGGATGAAATCTGCTTTCAAGTGCTATTGAGAATTACATTCTCTGAACTCTCAAGGCCTAGCTCTTGATGGATATATACTCCATAAAGCCTTTATTCAAAGATAAGTTTAAGTAAATTATTTATTTCCCCACAGCAATCCTTGAAAGTGAAAGAGAAACTCTTGACACATTTCTTTAGATCTTTTTAATATGAGGAATATTTTCTAGTAATATAAAGAGAAAACTTTAACTTTTAATAAAGGCCAATTTTCAGTCAAAATATTTAATGTGGTTTTGTGTTTTAAAGTGTTGACATTTTTAGTTGTTCTGCTCATAGTAAAACATAAGTATGGTTGAATTTAATGCAAAAATACCGAAATCAGTTGGTCATAGTTATCAGGCTAAATAGGAGAAAACAACCTCTAAAGGAAAAACTTGGGTATAATTGTCACATTAATACTGGACATCCCCACACTCTAGTCCACATCCCATATGTAGAGCATAGTGTGGGGATGTAGTCAATGGAATTGTAATAGATACGTATGATATTGGGGGGTGAGGGAACAGGGGAGGGGGGAGGGGGTAGTCACTTTGTAAGGGGTGAAAAAAATAACTATTGCATAGTTTTGTACATCTGTAACTATTAATAATAATAAAAAATAAAAAAAGATACTGGACATGACCACTGTTTTGCATTGTTCTTAAATATCAAAATGTTATGATGAATTAGCAAAGCAAAAAATGCTCAAACTATCTGAAAATTTGCAATTTTTTTCAAAATAGTTAAATGTTATATAAAAACATAAAATTCATTATCATAACTTCCAAATTCATATTGATTTGGTTAAACCAGATAAATGTTTTTTCCAAGAGAAGACAAAGATGAAAGTGTTTTAATAACAAATAAGTAGGTGGAGAATTGAGTTGTCAAGTTTACTACTAATGAAAATAAATTAGTTGCACCAAAAAAAATAAAATAAAATAAAATGCCACTTTTCATGGTTAAATTTTTCTCCAAACCATCCAACACCAGAGAAGGGGTAAAAATTCACACCGATGTGTTTTATTCATCTTATAGAAATAGATGGCCATAAAACGTTGCCTGCTCATATAAATATATACTATGTGCATTAGTCTCTTGAGTGGGTCTATTATAAGCATTCAGGTTTGTATGAATTTGGCTTTGTATACTTTCTGTGAAAACCCACTCTGAAATTACTTTTTCAAGATGAAAACCACAATATCATTGCAAATAACATCTGTTCACAAGGATTCAATGACCTCAGTTCCTATGACACAGCTTCCCAGGTCTTGTCTCCAATACATAAATTTCAATTCATTAACAGTCACATAAACTCTAAAAAAACAAAAATAGAAACAAACGAAAACAAACAAAGAAGAAAATGCCTACTGTTTTAATATTAAAATTCGTCCAAAATTAAACTTATATTACTTAAAACCTAGAGAAGCAGAACAATGATCTGGTATTAAATAACCAAAACAGATTTTCCTAAAGTAAATACTATTGAACTAGAATAGTAGTTAAATCAATTTTGTAAACCTTTACTTATAGTCTTTTGAAATCTTAGAGTAAATAGTGTTTCTTGACAATTTTAACCATAACGAATCCCCTTTCTAATCAGAGCACCTTTTGAAAATGTTGATCTGGATAATCAATTACTTTAAGGGTCATATATTAATATAAAATAAGTTGCATGTTTTTGTTGTTTTTCATGTTTTGTAATCATTTACAAACTGTAGTGCAGATCACGGTAATGGTTTACCCAATAGAATGCATAAAGCACATATGTAATTATCATAGTCTGTAAGCCTCTCACTGAGCTTGGTTTTTACTCTCTCACTGTCACATTTCCTGCCATCCCTGTCATTATTCATGCATGAAAGGCATTTTCACCTCTTTGTCTTCTACATTAAAATAAAAACGGTTTTTTTCAAATTTGCTCTTTTTTCCCCTCATATTATTTTCTCTGCTCAAAATTGTTTCCCACATATTCTCACCTGTGGAGATCTCATTCAGTTCAGGGATTATTATTCCATTCATTGATAATAATGAACGATGCTGTATAAAATAAATTTTAAAAATATGTCCTTCATATTATTGAAGAGCTGATAATAAGATATAACATAATGAGAAACTCAAAGACCAATTTCTGCCAAAGTCTGTGATCAAAGAAGTAAGGCAGTTTCTGAGCATTAAAGTTATGTTTTGTATCACATAGACATTTACCTATATAGCAAAGATTGAGACAGAGCCACTTAGGATAGGAAGTCTTGTTAGAGATGTCATTTCAATTAGGGAGGTCAGAGGGGACAATGACTTTAGGGTGGGGGGCATGATATACAATTCTCTCCTTGCCAGAATGACATTAAAAGTAAAAGGAAGAAGCATTTCTAGAATGGCAAAATAAGGACCTTCAAAAATTCACTCCTCAGGAATGGCAATGAGAGCAATGGCAAAAATTTTCAAAATCAATTTTTTCAGAAATCTGAAATTAACTAAAAGCTTGCAAAAATCCAAGAAGTATCTAGAACAGTTACTGAATTTTGATAAGAACAGCAAGCTTTGTGGCTTATTATCTTGCTCTATTCCATTCTCTCTCTCAAAGCCTACAGTACCTCTGAAAATCAACAGCTTTGCAATAACCCAAATAAATGGCAAGAATGCCCCATGCTCATCTATTGGACAACTCCATTTGACAAAATGAAAATACTCCTCAATTTGATTGTCAGACAACACAATCACTACAAAACTCCCAGCTGCCTTTTTGCAGAAATCGACAAGCTGATCATGAAATTCATAAGGGAAGACGAGGGACCTAGAAAAGCCAAAACAATCTTGAAAAAGAAGAAAAGTTGAAGGATTAATATTTCCTCATTTCAAAACTTACTGCAAATATACAGTAACCAAGAAAATGTATGACTGGTATAAGTGGAGATAATAGATCAGTGGAGTAGAATTAAGAGCCCAGAAATAAACTCTTGCATTTATGGTCATTTGGCTTTCAATAAGGATGCCAAGATAATTCAATTGTGAAATAGTCTTTCCAACAAGTAGCCCTCAAACATGTGGATATTCATGTGAAAAAGACTTAAATTCCCTTTCCTCACCTTATTGTTATATGAATTTCTCAATAAAGTTCTTATAAAAACAAACAGGAAAATAAAGAAACAAACAAACTAAACATGCTGGGCAGGTCTGAGGGTACTGACATAGAAGGGATTAAAGGGAACCAAAAAAATAAATAAATACTTCTCTGGGAGGTGGTGGCCGCTGATGAGTCTCTTACCTGGGGTTTACACTCCCCTTGAGGACACATAGTTTAGAGGGGCCAGAGGCTCGCACAGCTTGAACCTGATTGGAGACAACCATTACTTGGAGAACCCCTAATCTTTAAGATAAATGCAAACATTCTTCAGAGGGAAGCATATTCATCCATGGTTTCAGAGTCTTGCTACAAATAACTTTACAAGTACTATAAGGTCTAGCAACCAAAGATCACCATGCACAAAATAATGTTTAAATATGCACAAAACCAGTAGATACAGAGAACATACCTTCATAGGACTTCAAATGATGGAACTGTAAAAAATGGAGTTTAAACCAATTCTATTTAAGTTGTTGAAAAATGCATTAAATTGAAAATATCTCTAGGAAACAGGACACTGTAAAAATAACATGTGGAAGCAATGTTATTTTTTTTAAAAAAATAAAAATACAACTGAGACTTAAAAAATCTCTTGGATATATATTATTAGCAGATTCTGAGACCAGAATTGAGAACTAATGATTTAAAAGATAGAGCAGATGAAATTAGCCATAAGCAGAAAAGGAATACATGGAATGTACAGAATACAAGATTGAAGGCCCAGATATATCAAATAAAGAATTCAGATTATCTAACATGTTGGATAGGAATTCCAGAAGGAAAGAAATGAGAGAATGGTTTGCAATCAATATTTGAAGAGTTAATGGCAAAGAAGAGAGATTACAATCCATACATTAAAGGAATATGAGAAATTTAAGGTATAACAGATTACTATTCACCAAGACAAATCATAAAGCTACATAAAATTTTTAGAAAGGTAAATATTAAAAACAATAGAGGAACTAGGGAAAGCATCAACACATTAGCACACTACTCAATAGGAAGAGAGCAAGTCAGTAAACAGTGGAACAACAAATTGAATAATCTGAAAGAAAATAAGCGCTAACCTGGAATTATATATTCAGAAAACATCTTCAAACAGAAATGAAAATAATGGCTTTATCAAACACAGAAAATCTGAGCTTGTCACCCGACGATTTTCCTGAAGGAAATTCTAAGCAGTGTTTTTGCAGGAATGAAGAAGTGATCTCCGAGGGAATGTCCAAAAATAAAAACAGAATCAACAGAAAAAATGATAAATACATAAACAATATAACTGATGATTAATTATATTAAAAGTAATAATAAAGTCATGTGAAGCTGAATATAAAGCATAATTAAAAAGACCTAAAATTTGGTAAAGGTGTTACTGGAGGGAATAAATGATAAAATGGAAATCAAATGTTTACAGGTTTTTATATATTGAAGGAATGTATTTATATGTTTATATGAAATGTATGCATTTCAGGCATAAAGATATTTAGAATAAATGATGAAATAATTAGCTATGACCAAGTCTCAACAAATTTGGAAGTACTCTATTTTGTTATTTTGGACCACATAGAATTAAACTAGATATTGAATATAAAAAGACATGGCAAGATGTGCACATGTTTGGATATTGGATATTTAAAAATACGTATGTAATGCCCCATAAGGCAAAGAAGAAATTGTAGTTGAAATGGGGAAATATATTGTACTAAATAATATTAAAACCACTACATACCAAAACATATTGGCTGTAGTGAAAGCAGTAATTAGTTTGACAGTTATGATCTACAATAAATACGTTGAAAAAGACAAAAGGCTGGAAATCGATGTTAATTATCCTTCTTATGAAATATACATCTCATGAAACTTCCCAACTCATTTCATGAGGCTAGTGAAACTGTTCTCAAATTTTGGCATTTCAGGATTTATTTACACTCTTAAAAATATTCTCTCCAATTACCAGTTAATGAAAAACAGTCTGCACTGTCAGACAGATTTGACCTAATATATAGTGTTGTAGTGGGTTGAATGGTGGCCCCCAAAAGGATATGTCCACATCCTAACCCCCATATCCTATGACCAGGGTCTTCAGGGTCTTACTTGGAAAAAGGGTCTTCGCAAATATAATTAAGTTAAGGATCTCCAGATGAGATAATTTTGGACTATCCCAGTGGGTCCTAAATTGAATAGTAAAGCATCTTTATGTAAGATACAAAGGAGAGAAGAAAATGCAGCAGAGAAGGCCATGTGAAGATGAGGCAGAAACTAGGTTACGCAAGCACAAGCTAAGGAACACTGAGTCTGCTAGACGCTGCAAGAAACAAGAAATGACTTTTCACTTGAGATTTTGGAGGAGGGCAGTTCTATCATCACCTTGATTTTGGACTTCTTGCCTCGAGAACTGTGAGAAAATAGATGTCTGTTGTTTTAAGCTACCAAGTGTGTGATAATTTGTAACAGTAGCCCCAGGAAACTAGCACAGGCGTTAAAGGCATTTTTGGAACAGCAATTCCAAGACTTTCAGTAATAATATAATTGAGCCATATAAATTAATTAGGTGGCATCAGAAGAGTTGGAGACTGGATCCATATAATAAATTCTGACATCCTTTGCTGACTGCATCTGGAGGCTGCATACCTAAAATAGGATGAATATGATGAGAGAGATATTTAAAGAACAAATAGAATACCAATGAGATTGCTTTATTTGTAGGTAATGGTTTTCTATATCATCTGTGTTGCTTTGCACCCACAGTGAAAGGTGTAATCAATATTTTGTTGTTTAAGTGACCAGTGTTCATATTTGTTGCTGAAAACATAAAGAGTGGACTGTGAGCCAGAGTATAATTCAAATATTGGAATTCGGGCCCAGGCTAATATTGTCTTTATTTGTCAGAAGTAGTTAACTGAGAAAATCCATGTTGTTGGTTAGAAAGTACTGATTCCAAATGAATACAGTCCTATTGCAAAGAGTTTCCCTCCTACATCTCTTCTTATCACTTTTTATCCTTTTTATTTGAGCTGCTTTCTCTCTGCGTATCTGTGTTAGTATCTCTTATTCTGTTATTTTACCCATCCACACCTTACAATTTATATATCATTTGCTCACACATGAATATCTCTGGCCCAGGTCTCCCTCCTAAACTTCAGACATGGATGATCAACTGACTGGGGATATCTCTACTTTGTTTATTTGCAGGCACATAATAGCTTTTAAGTAGAAATCAGACACTTTTAAAAAAAATCTTCTATAATCTGGTCCCCTACTTTACTTCTCTTTAAGTAAATGGCATTATGAATTTTTCAAGCCAGAATTAGAATCTAGTCATGAATTTCTGCCTCTCTCTTTCCCTGACATACAAAGTTAACTACCAATTCTTGCTGAACTTATCTACTTTATTGTTCCTGAGTGTTTCCCATTTGTTCAGCCTGTCATCATCTTCATTAAGGTTCTAGTCATTACCTCTTGCTTGCAACTCATAAGAGCTTGCTAACTTTCCTCTCACCTTGTCTTGTTTCTTAGACTATTCTTTGCCTATTGTCAAAATGATCTCGCTAAAGCATAGACTCCTCCTCCTACATAAACTCCTTCCATATTCATGACCATATCGCATCCCCATTTTTGACTATCCTATCACCATTTATTGCTCTCAAGCTAAAATCAAAACTTCTTGTAAACTGAATGGCTGGTGGACCATTCCCTTAACATTACTGTTCTGACCCCTTTCTCCTCACACCACACACCAAAGTGCATGCATTTCTCCATAATTGCCATGTGTTTCTTCAAAGCTTTTGACTTTTTTCCCTCTGCTTAGAAATTGTTTTCCCCTGTACACCATGTATGTGATCAACTCCTGACCCTAGATGTCATTCACCTACAGTGAAGATGTTCCAGGTCCAACCATGGTTGGGTAAATTGCCTGTGCTCCATGGTCCCAAAGCACCATATCCTTGCTCCTCTCATCTTACTTATCAGCTATTGTTTGTGTCACCTAAACAAGATTGCAAATTGTTAAGAGCCTACATGTGTCTTTATCACTGTTGTAGCCCCAGATTCTGGTGTAAGTATCACAAATTCAAAGCTGTAAAAGCCAAGAGTGTAAAGAAAGTGTGTAATTACATTTAGAAGGTTATGGTAATATGTGTAGGTAAATAAAGCATATGTGTGTTATACAAGGGCACTTAATTTAAATTTTATAAAACATTATTGGCCAAATATTGTGTTTTCAGGCCACATTTGACTCCTCTGCAGTAAACCTGACTGCCAAGATGTTATGTATCCTGGATTAGTTCTATATATTAGCCATAAATAGGTTATGAATGAAAATTTATTAAATCAATCACATAAGTTAAGATGCATACTTTTATTAATCAGCTTTTGATTGAATTTTGCTTTAGTATATGAGTCAAGACATAGTCCCTTAGCCCTTCCCCTGGAAAATAATTTTGTATTGAGGAAAACCAAAAGTTAGGTGACAAACTAATGGTATTAATATAACACAATGAAGGTATTTGCTACATTGGTTGCATTCCAATTATAAATAAACAATTCAGAGATAAATCAAGGCAGTGTCGATTTCTCTGTGAGTAATATAAATGGATATATTTGAAATATGCTTGAAATATTTTGATAGAGCCTCTGAAATATTTTATAATATTTTGTGCTACATACAATTCATTATAAACAGTTGGATAATGTAAAAACAAAGGCAACACTGATTTATATCTTTCTCAGCAGACAGTTTTATAAATACATGAATAAATTCTTATATTCTTTTATTCATTTAGACAGTTCACCCCTATTCAATGGGTCAGTCTTTTATTTATATCTCAGAAATATATTTATTTGAATTGAGATAGGCTTGACTTTTGAATATGTAAGCAGAATTATCTTTTCAACATAATGAAAATGAAAAAAATGTTTTCTTGAATATTTTCACATATATTTTATATAAATATTACTTTAATATATTGTTTTAAAAATCCTGTGGTCATATAAAATGGAAGGGGATATAATATCCCAATAATAAACATATCAAATAATTATACACAAAGATATAATATTATGGAACATTTCACATTTTGAGTAATATTTTGACCTTTCTAATTTTTTCCTAACTAGATACCTAGAAATAAAATTGATTTGTGAAAATATTTTCATCTGTGTCAAGACTTCCACCAATTCTTTCATAAATCATATTTCACCATCTAACCGAGTGAATCATATTGTACTTTAGCAAGAGATTTTCTGTATGGTAGTTGCAAACTTACAAGTTATATATTCACCTAACTTTGAGGGGCCTTATTTGATAGAATGGTATGCTAAAATTTATTTATAGCTTGTATCATTTTACATGTGATATGAAAGCTTTAAATCTTCCAAAAATATAAAAAGGTAAAGCCTATGAAAGTGAAATTTTCTGTCCTGAAAAGTGGAAACAGAATCCTATATATGCTATTCAATTGCTGTGTGCTGGTTTCATATCTAACTCTGACCTTAATTTCATGCTGTCTGCTTCAGTTCTGCTTTCTACACAGAAGTGATAAAACATCTTCAATGAGTGAATATATCATGTTTATGTAACAGTTGAGTTATTTGGAGTAATTTCATTTTTTAAGAATGTAACAGTTTGAAACTGTCATTCACTCTAAAGCACCCTTGGAAAGTTGTCTTCTATGGTGATAAATTGTGGCTCTCTGATACAAACAGAAGTTTCATCCCCTTTAGGATTCTCTTTTTAATTTACTAATGGGAATGTATATTTAACACTATTTCAGATGGTGTGAACCTCTTTTCCTTTTTACTTGAATTTTATTTCGTTAATGTGAAAAATCATCATGTTTCTGCAAAGTCAATTTACTGAACATGTAAAAATTCCCATTGTTCATTAATATTAAGGTCACGAGAGTCTTTGGAAAAAAAATCATGGTGAGCTTCAAGTTAATTTGAGCCACTTCTAAGTTATGGAAGCGTACTTTATTAGGATTCCATTGTTGAATTTTTAGTAAGTTAAACTTTCCCAATAATCTACTGCAAGTAACTCAAAATATAGCTCTAAAATACCTTATCAGGCTATTTTTAGGAAGAATATATACGTGTTTAAAAATAAAAGTTCAAATCAGAAATTGTTTACTTAAATAATATCTCTGCCATGGTGTGTGGCAAAATGTTCAGAAAGTGGCATATCAAGAAAGTCATTTGGTTTGGTGCTATTGTCTACCAGGGTTTTATGAGGTTATTGTGTCTAACAATTTAGAATATTTAAATATCCAACGACTTTTTCAGGTGGTAGGGAACA
This sequence comes from Aselliscus stoliczkanus, assembly GCA_033961575.1. NCBI lineage: Eukaryota > Metazoa > Chordata > Mammalia > Chiroptera > Hipposideridae > Aselliscus > Aselliscus stoliczkanus. The sequence goes on along the minus strand of CM066732.1, from coordinate 71,206,556 downwards.
AAAGCATAGTTATGGGATTCCTGTAATTATTAATGACAACATGAAAATGAAGATTTTGTTTAGACTTTTGAGAAGAAATTAATAGGATAGATGGTGGGAGAAAAGGAAATAAATTGGTGTGGAGAAAATAAATGAGAATTTTTATTCTATAATGGTAGCAATGACAGCATATTAGTGCTGTCAGGAAACAAAGTCACTTCTAGGGCAGTGCGTCCATTATGTCATACGGGCCATTTAACAAAGAAACAGACAAGCATTGTCTCACAGTAATTTTGAAATGGTGTTATAAAGTAGATTCTGCACATCCCTCCACCCCCATTTTTCAATTATTTGTTTCCTTTAATAAATAATATTTGTTACACAAAGACATAAAATTATCACATTAAAATATCCATAATTACATTCACCAAATGATTAATAAATTAATGTGTAATCTTCTAGCTCATTGTAGTGTGCACATGTGTGCATAAGTGTGCTTTATGTGTGTATACTACCATATGATCATGTCTCATACTCTTTGTAACCTGCCCTTTCATTTTAAAAGCTAATATAAAATTTCCCGATTTTTGAGTACGCTGTGTTAGACTCTGAACTTGAAGCCTCAGGTGTTACTACAAACACTAAAATTTTGTTCACTCCATGAAGTAGAAAACCATAAAGTTGATATCAATTTAGTTTATTGTGGAAATAAAATTTTAGATTATCTCTTATGAATTCATTCCAAATCATGACCTGTCAGTAGACAGAAGGTAAGGTTGACATATATTTTTCATTGTAAGAGTATCTAGAAAACCTATCTTGATAGAAATTCTGATGTATAATACTTTTATCTAGTTATCTAGAAATTTTACTTGATTGATTTCATATTCTTTTGACTTATTTTATCTTTACATATGTAATTTTTCAATGTTAAGAAATACATTTCAAAACAGTATAGAATAAATGAGCAAAAAATAAGAAAGGTCGTTGCCCCTATTGACCAGGGTGGTAGTTCAAGAAACATGTCTACTCTTACCCCTCTCTCAGTTCCAAGGTGACCCTGGGGTACTGCCTTGCAATCCTTCAGCAATATCATCCAGAAGTCCAGAGAAACCTTGCTATTTGAAATTCCAACCGGCACTGTCCCTTACTAGCCAGCAGCCAGACTTTGAATGAATGTGGCATTTCAAAAAGCCCCCACTCTGGAGTTCTTCCAAATCAGATTCTGACTAGCCTGTTTTATCTGTTTTCCCTGTGCTTGTTCACAAACCAGTCCTGCTCCCTTAGACTTACTTGATTTTTCATTTGTTTTCGTATTGAACCTAATTTCACCTAGGTCAGAGATTCCAAATTCATTTTTCAGCTATCTAAATTTGTCAGTAAGCCTTCAGCCCTTTGTGTTTCTTTTCCTGACTCTGGCTCCCAAATCTCCAGATAGCTTAGGAGAAGGCAAATTCCAAACTCATAGTTCCTACTTATACTTTGATTTTCTTTTAAAGTAATGCCTTTTGAACATTTTCCTCAGAAATAGAAAAGCAATGTTTTTGACGTATTTATATTAAATAAAGCATAAAGGAACTACATTTATATATATATATATACACACACAAAGGTAAATATGTAAATAAATTATATAAAGATATATGTATATACATGTATACAACAAAACTAGAGTATTATTCTTTTTTTATCAAAATTATATTTACAAAGTGACTCCAAAATAAAATTATCTTTCTGCAGCTTTCCAACTCTTACATACCTTCTGTTCCTTTCTATAATTGTCTACATTTCACTTACTGCCATTTACCATGTTATTTATATATTTGTAATATATAAAATGAATTTATAAATATACTTATTTAAATATAATACATAATATATAAATATAATATATAGATATATAATTTATATATCTCTCTATACATTTATTATCTGTCATCTATCACTAAAAGGTAAGTTTCATGAGAAAAGGGATTATTTTTCTATTATAGTTTCAACTCCTAGAGTGCTAACTAGCAAAGCATAGACACTTAATAAATATTTGTTAAATGAATTAATGGACTTATTATTTCATGGTTATTTGTTTCTCTGTGAGAGTTTGGTTCAGTATTAGTTTTTATGAGTACAGAATGTTCAAGGACATAGTAACTGTTGAATTTTGAATGAATAAAAAATAGAAACCTTGGCTTGCATATCATTAGAATCATCAAATCACAAGGAAAGAAACAATAGTACAGTTTTGTAGTTTTATAAAAGAGTATTTTCAATCCACAATATCTACATAAAGGTGACAAACAAGACAGATGAATTTTTCTCTGGTTTCTCTAAACTGAGAGCAGCACACCTTAGAGGGCAAATGTAAGGCGCTCACATTAAAAATCTAAATTCTTAAGACTATTTTCTCTTACCTTTAAAAATACTTTGCAGGCAATTCGAAGTAAGGACATATTAATATACCTGATATTATTAAAACACATGTTGCCATTAATGCCAAGCCATTTATCCATTTGTTATACATGGGAAAACTCAGGCTAAGAGAATGTAGCACTGCTCACCTAACTCAAAGCTATTACCTGAGCTTTTGCAGTCTTAAGGGGAACCACAGGTCCTATTAACCATTATGAGGACAGCTTGGGAAATAGAGGCAGACACTTTAATTAGCTCCTTTATCTGTCTCCTATCTTAGCAAGTAAAAATAGACTAACATTAGCTATCAAGTCCCACTGTTCTTTTATGATCACATTGGTAGAGTGTGAAGTCATATATTCTTTTAACATTTTTACTTTTATTTATTTATTTATTTTTTGAGGGCAATGTCAATGGCCCTTACATGTGGGACCGAACTGGGGCCGCTGGCTTCCCAAGCCAGTGCTTAACCATCGCGCCACTCGGCCGGCTTCTTTTAACATTTTTAAAATGTTTAATTGTGAAATATTTCAAATTTACAGGAAAGTACATAAAATAATAGCCAAATATGTAATGTAAATTCCTGGATTAATAATTTTGTCATGTATGTTCTTTTAAAAGGTTTTTATTAAAATATAGCTAGTATACAATATTATATTAGTTTCAGGGCTATAACATAGTTATTCAACATTTATAGACCTAAAGAAGTGATCACCATAAGTCCAGCAACCATCTCACACTATCATTATATTATTGACTGTACTCCCTATGCCGTGCATTACATTCCCATGACTTATTTGTTTTATAGCTGGAAATTTCAACCTTTTATTCCCCTTTGCCTTTTTACCCCTTTTTAAGTTTTTCAGTTACAGTTGACATTCAATATTATTTTATATTAATTTCAAGTGTACAGCATAGTGGTTAGGCATTTATATAAATTAAGAAGTGATCCTCATAACTAGTTTAGCACCCACCTGGCACTACAATTATTAACAATTAATTGACAATATACCCTATGCTTTGCTTTACATCCCCATGACTGTTTTGTAACTACCAATTTTTACTTCTGAATCCCTTCACGTTTTTCACCCACTCCCCTCAAACCCCTTTCCATCTGGCAACTGTCAAAATATTCTCTGTATCTATGAGTCTGTTTCTGTTTTGTTTGTTTGTTTATTTTGTTCTTTAGATTCCACATATAAGTGAAATCACGTTGCATCTGTTTTCCTCTGTCTGACACTCCACTCAGCACAATACCCCCCATGCCCATCTATGCTGCCATAGATGGCGAGAACCCATTGTTTATGGCCGAGCAATATTCCATTGTATATATGTACCACCTCCTCTTTATCCATTCATGCATCAGTGGACACTCAGGCTACCTCCACATCTTGGCTACTGTAAACAATACTGCAATGAATATATGGATACACATGTATTCAGGCAATAATGTTTTGGGCTTATTCAGATAAATACCCAGAAACAGAATTACTGAGTCTTTCTTTCTCTTTTGTTATAGCCTTTGTTTTAAAATCATTTTGTCTGGTAAAAGTATTGGTACCTCAGCTTTTTTGTTTATTTTTTTGTTTGTTGTTTGTTTTAAATGAATATCTTTTTCCATCCTTTTACTTTTAGTCTGCATGTGTCTTTCAATCTGAAGTGAGTCTCTTGTAAGCAGCATATGTAATGGTTTTTCTTTCTAATCCATTCCCAGTCTTTCGATTTGATCATTTAATCCATTTATATTGAAAATAATTGTTGATAAATATGTAGTTACTGCCATTTTATTATTCATATGTATATGAATAATATATATAATTTTTATGTTAAAGAAGTCCCTTTAAGGTTCTTTGGTTTGGTGGTGATGAACTCCTTTAGCTTTTCTTTGTCTGGGAAGCTCTTTATCTGTCCTTTAATTCTAAATAATAGCTTGCTGGGTAGAGTAATCTTGGTTGTAAATCTTTGTTTTTCATCACTGAATATTTAGTGCCAATCCCTTCTGACCTCCAAAGTTTCTGTTGAGAAATCAGCTGACAGTCTATGGGTGCTCTCTTGCAGGTAACTAACTGCTCTTCTCTTGTTGCTTTTAAGATTCTCTCTTTGTCATTATCTTTGCCATTTTAATTATGATGTGTCTTGGTGTGGACCTTTTGGGGTTCATCTTGTTCAGTACTCACTGAACATTTTTGGTTTGTTTTTCTATTTCCTTTGCCAGGTTAGAAAAATTTTCCATCATTGTTTCTTCAAATAGATTTTCAATTCCTTGCTCTCAATCTTCTCCTTCTGGTACTACTATAATGAAAATATTGGTATGTTTGATGATGTCCCAGAGGCCCCTTAAATTATCCTCATTTATTTGGATTCTTTCTTTCTTTTTTACTGTTCTGATGGGGTGTTTTCTCCTACCTTATTTTCTAATTAGCTAATTTGAGACTCAACTGCATCTAATCTACTATTGATTGCCTCTAATGTATTCTTCACTTCAGTTATTATATTTTTTATTCCTGACTGATACTTTAAATTGTTTTTGATCTCAATTTTTATGTTTCCTATCTTTTTGCTGAAGTTCTCCCTGAGATCGTTGAACATCCTTATAACCAGTGTTTTGAACTCTGCATTTGATAGATTGGTTCTCTCCATTTTGTTTAGTTCTTTTTCTGAATCTTTGTTCTGTTCTTTCATTTGGGATATGTTTTCTTTGTCTGCTAATTTTGCCTGCCAACCTTTGTTTATTTCTGTGTATTAGGTAGAGCTGTTGTGTTTCCGAGTCTTGGTAGAGTGGCCTCATGTGGTAGGTGTCCTATGGGCCCAAGTGATACAGTCTCCCTGGTCATATGAGCTGGGTGCTGCAGATGTGTCTCTTGTGTGGGATGTGTGTGCCCTCTTGAGCTTTGATTGCTATTTGCATATCATTGAGAGGGATTGACCCTCAGGCTGATTGATTGAAGGAATGGCCAGTGACTACAGTGGAGGAGCTGTTGTGCAAGGGTTGACCCTACAGAGTAGTATTCATTTTAGCAAGTCTGTGGTGCCAGACCAGTCTGATTTTTGGGTGTTTCATACTTGGAAGTGGCCAGGTGATGCATTGGCTGTGTCTAAAGCTCACCAATGGGCATGCTAGCCCCAGAGCTTCCCAAGAGGGGCCCTGCTCCAGGCCAACTATAGTTGCAAACTGTGCCTTGCCTGGGCCACCTGGCATGAACTACAAATCAACCCACAGATAGCTGCCACCCATGCTGCTCTAGAAGGTGCCATAGGAGGCCAATCAGTGTACTAAGGCCATGTCGCTAGGGCCAGGCTTGGGGCTGCTTGGCAAGAGGTACAGAATCTGCCAAAACCAGATGCTGCTTGCTAGGATTTTTTTAACCTTTGAGAGATTTTAGGAAGTTAATAGTGTAATCCAAGACAGCCTTTTTGTATGGAAAAGCCACTGGAAATGGTGTGGATTGGCCTGCACATTAGGTGAGGTGGGGGTCTCAGGAAATCACCAGGGTGAGTGAATGGTGTTAACTAGGTTGATGGAGACTTAGATATGGCAGCTCCCTTTGCACTTTGAGAGGACAGAGGGCTCAATAGAGAAACAATGGATTCTGCCAACACTTCTGTCTGGAAGGAAGCTGTGCCACCAGCTCTCATATTGAAGCCAAGCAACTCAGTTCCTTCTTGTATGGCCCTGGTGCTTTTCAAGCTGCTGCTCCACTGCTGGAGTTCAGAATGAGTGAATCCATTAGCAATTAAGTCCTTGCATGGGTTCTTTAAGAGGAATGACTGGTCCTTCAGACACCCTCCTTCTCACTTAGCCACCATTATAGTTGCTTTTCACAGCCAGAAGCTATGGAGACTTCTCTACCTGGTACTGGAACCCTGTACTGGGGAACCAGGTGTGGACTCGTGGCTCTTCCAAGTGGGACCTCGACAGCTGAGATATTCCTCCCAATTTTTCATGATCACACATGGGTTTAGGGCCAGGCTTTTCCATGTCCCTGCCCCTCCTACCAATCTTGGTGTGGCTTCTTCTGTGTGTCCTTAGTTGTAAGACTTTGGTTCAGCTAGACTTGAGACAATTCTAAACGATGGTTGTCCTATCATTTAGTTGTAATTTTGATGTGGTCAGGAGAGGAAGCAAGCACAGCGTTTACCTACTCGACCATCTTGACTAGAAATCCTATTCCTGCTGAAGCCACATTTTAAAAGAAATGACACACCTAATCATATGTAGGTATTATATAATACACTTATATATTTACCTGATTTTCTTCTAGGCAGCTCACCAAAGAGTCAGTCTTTCAATTTTTATTCTCTTTTAGGTACATTGTGTAAGCAGCTGTATGATTAGGATTTGAAATTTAAATTCAGCTTTTCAAAATATAGCTAATAATATTTCACCACTGCACTCTTTCAGCAGTTGTCTGTTGCATGATCAGCATGAAATCTAACAAAGCTGTACATCAAAGAAACTTAAAGACATCTGCCTAACTGCTTTACTAAATGTTTGAGTAATTCTGTGGACGTTTTGTCCATAACCTGTGGTGGAACAGATGTGGCTACTGTGTGAAGCATATAAATATGGTTATAGAATACCTGCTAGAAATAAATTCCAAATGCTGAAAAATATATTTTAGCTTATGAAAAGGGCCTTAAGGGATCCAAATCACCTTCTTTTATTACACAGCTATAGGCTGAAAGAACATACCATGCAAGACACATCTAGCAGAATAAGGATTATATGTTGAAGAGTTTGAATTAATTAGTTTTAAATTTTCTTGTTGTTTTTCTTAAATATTAAAAATCTCCATTTTAGGTATGAAACTGAAGCCAAATGAATAAATATTTTGGGGAGTTATTTAATTTTTGTTTCAGTTTTTTTTATTTAATAAATCTTGTCAAGAGAGATTCTGAGGGATTATAAAAAGTGTACTTTGTAATATTTTGAATAATTGGTGTTCACATCAGCTCTTTAGTGCCTCTCTGTAAAAGAACAAAATAGAAGAAAATGTAAAAGTTATAAAAAAAAGTATGTAAAATAATAGTGCAGGAGAATGATTCTGTCACTGTGGAACCTTGTATTCTACTCTTGGTATGTCCATGAGGAGGAGCCTCAGATAGACACACTGCCTACCACGTTGAATCTGGCATAAAGAACACATTAAGCATATACTACTTAATTTTAAAGAACATACACTAAAATGTAGGGAAAAGAAGAAGGCTATATAAATACCACTGGACTTTTTGTATTCAATTCTTCATTAGGATCACTTATCCCCTTAAGGCTAAAAAAGAGATTTTTTTTTTTTCTCATATAGCTTGATCTTCAGGAAAAAAGATAAAGCAGTGATCATGGAATTATAAATACATTTAAGAATTTATGTAGAAATATGTGGATGAGACACATATTAATTTGTCCAAACTTATTACCCTATAATTTCTTAGAGGGCTACCAATGCTTAGACAGATCACATCTCTACACATGACTTTCTATCCAATTTTTTTCTAGCCAATAAGTAACAGTTGACTTAAATCAAATGAACATTGGATATCAATATTAAATGGAGGTTTAATTAAAAATAATAATTTAAACATAAAGCATGCATTATTTGATTAAAATTAAATCAAACATTGATCATTCTTTTGAATTAAATATTCATATTGTTTATATCTGCTAATTTACTACAGCTCTGAAATCTTAAATATCATAGCCTTTGCAGTTTTCATTAAACCTGCATTCCCTCTTAACATAGGGAGCTGACAAAAGAGTTTATTAGAAAGATGTGGCCAGGTGCCTAGCTGTGTAGCACTCCTGTTTCTGTTATTTTTTACTGGAATTTCCTATAATGGTCCAGTTAACTTTCTTTCTGAAATAATTAGTGTCTCTAAAGACATTTTATTTTTCTGTTGCATTTACTTCAGGAAGCTTTCAGAGACTCCAATGGGCAACTCTGATTTTTCTTTTTACTTTTTCATGTTGTTGTTTTCCGTCTCTTATTGACTGTTTTCTCCCTTTTTTTTCTTTTGTTTTATGTCCTCCTAAGCATTGCAAACAAACATTCTATCTTCTTTCTTCCTCTCCTTTTTTCTTTTTAAATTCTTCTAGGTGGAAATAGTTCTATACGTTTTCTCCAAGAAACCCAGTCATTTTGAAAGGAAAGACCTAACAAGAGTCAAATCAACCCAATATAACAGTCTCCCAGGGCTGGCCGAGTGGCGTGGTGGTTGGGCGCTGGCTTGGGAGGCTGGCGGCCCCGGTTCGGGTCCCACATGTGAGGGCCAGTGACACTGCCCTCAAAAAAAAAAAAAAAAAACAGTCTCCCAGATGATCAGCCCTACATATTTAAATCTAGAACATGATTTTTCTGAAAGAAGTAGCTAAATCTTTGTCTTTGTACTTTGTGACTAATCTATATCTATATCTATTGTATCTACATCTACACACACACACACACACACACACACACACACACACACACTAGATGCTCACTCAGTAATTTGGACTTGAGTGTGTTTCATTTAATATGCTGACTTTAGGGAGAGAGGGACAAAATGGAGATGATCAACAATGTAAAAAAGAAAAATCAACAGAATTTTGGGATCGGTGAAACATTGAAGAGTGGAGAAACATATAAGAGAATCAATGCTTTTAAGACCTAATTACTAGAAGCAAGGTTTTTCATGAACAGTGATAATGTATTTAGGAAAGTAGGATTATATTTTAGAATTATAGGAACTAAGTTACATGTGAAACATCTGGAAAGATTTTGCAGGAAGAAATATGGTGTTCAGAGATTAAAAACTAAGTGTGGATGTGAGTGAAACCATATTGTATGTTTAAATACTGATTTTATTTCCTTTTAAAATTTGCTGTGTTATGTACATTTATAAACGCAGTTGCCTTATAGAAGTATGGGAAGGATAGGCCTCTCTGTTTATTTGTATGCTTGGGTTATTTATAGAACAATGATCATGTTATTTCTATTCAAAATGATGCCAAATTATTTTGAAGGGTATTCAGTCTTCCTGTATTAGAAATGAGAATGGGCTTCTTTAATTTTTCACAATTATATTTTTAATTTTAGATCCTTTCTTTGAAGATCATGAAAGGTTGTTTACAATAAAATTCCATGAAGAGAGCATAGGGGAGTCACAGCTTTCATATTTAAAATATATTAATCAAATTAAAATTTTCATTCTTTTGTAGCTAGAATAATGTGCATTGATATGTTTTGTTCTTAGTGTTTCTCCTCTGATTCAGATAATCACACACTCCATTCATTAAACAACAAAGAATCTCATAATCCATTTCCTTTTATTATTCATAGTAATCCATACCTCTGAATATTAAAGAAATCAACATACATATCGGTAGGAAAAGGGGGACAATTATAATGATGGTTTCAGAGTTATATTTTGTAAGGCTTTTAGGTAGACTAAAAGCAACTTTCAGATTTATTGTAGAAATTTACAAAAATTGTTCACATGATAAATTGGAATCATGATTCTATTTGATTAAATTCTATCTATACCTATAAGAAATGAAGAAAATCAAATTTTGATTAAATGTTATCTATCTGGCTATATATTTTAGAAATTGTTTCTTCTTCATTTATTCATATGTAATGTTTTGAGACTAGTGACTATCACTTATAAATTATCCACATTTATATAAAACATGCAGGGTTGAAGATACTAAATAAATATGTTCCAGGCACATACATTTTATTTCAAAATAATTTTTCATCTAATTTTCCCTCATAACTTTTTAAAAATTATTTTTCAATTGGAGTTGAAAATATTCAATATTATACTAGTTTTAGGTGTATAGCATAGTGGTTAGACATTATATGACTCACAAAATGATCCACCTGATTAGTCTTGTTCCCACCTGGAACCATATATAGTTATTGCAACATTATTGACTATATTCCCTATATTGTACTTTTCATTGCCATAACTCTTTTGTAACTACCAATTTGTACTTCTTAATCCCTTCACCTTTTTCACCCAGTCCTCCAAACCCCCCTCACATCTAGTAACCATCAATTTGTGCTCTGTATCTATGAGTTTGGTTCTGTTTTGTTTATTTGTTTATTTTCTTTTTTAGATACCATATGCAAGTGAAATCATATGATATTTGTCTTTCTCTGACTTATTCCACTTAGTATAATAACATCTAGGTCCATTCATGTTGTCACAAATGATAAGATTTCATTCTTTTTTATGACCAAGTAATACTCCATTGCATATACGTACCACCTCTTCTTTATCCAGTTGTCCATTGCTGAACACTTTGATAGCTTCCGTACTGTGGCTACTGTAAATAGTGCTGCAGTGAACATAGGGATGCATATATATTTTCAAATTAGTGTTTTTGGTTCTTTAGATAAATACTCAGAAATGGATTTGCTGGGTCACAAGGCAGTATCATTTTTAATTGTCTGAGGAACCTCCAAACTTTTCCATAGTGGATACACCAATTTGCAATCCCACTAACAGTGCATGAGGGTTACCTTTTCATCACATCCTTCTTTGTTGATTTATTAATGATAGCCATTCTTACAGGTGTGAGGTGATATCTCATTGTAGTTTTAATTTGCATTTTTCTGATGATTAGTGAAATTGACATCTTTTCATATTGTCCATCTTTGTATGTCCTCTTTGGAGAAATGTCTATTCAGGTCCTCTGCCCATTTTTTAATCAAATTGTTTTTTGTTTGTTTGTTTTGTTGTAGTTGTTTGTTTGTTTGTTTGTTTAGATTTTAAGTTGTATGAGTTCTTTTTATATTTTGGATGTTAACCCTTTATAGGATGTATACTTGGTGAATATTTTCTCCCATTCAGTAGGATGTCTTTTCGTTTGGTAGATGGTTTCCATTGCTGTGCAGAAGCTTTTTAGTTTGATGTAATCTCATTTGTTTTGTTTTGTTTTTTTTCTTTTGTTTCCCTTACCTAAGGAGATATAGCCCCAAAAAAATATTACTAAAAGGAAAGTCAAAGTGTTTATGGCTGTGTTTTCTTCTAGGAGTTTTATGGTTTTGGGTCTTACATTTAAGTCTTTAGTCCATTTTCAGTTTATACTTGTATGTGGTATAAGAAAGTGGTCTTGTTCTTTTTATTTATTTATTTATTTTGCATGTATCTGTCCAGTTTCCCCAACACCATTTACTAAAGAGACTGTCTTTACCCCTGCTACATGTTCTTGTCTCCTTTATCATAGATTAATTGGCCATATATATATGGGTTTATTTCAGGCTCTCTACCCTATTCCATTGATCTATGTCTGTTTTTACGCCAGTACCATGCTGTTTTGATTTCTGTATTCTTGTAGTATAGTTTGATATCAGGTAGCATGATACCTCCAACTTTGTTTTTTCTCAAGATTGTTTTGGTTATGCTGGTCTTTTGAGGTTCTACATAAATTTTAGGATTATTTGTTCTAGTCCTGGGAAAAATATCATGGATATTTTGATAGGGATTGCATTGAATCTATAGATAGATTATGTGTGGGCTCAAATAACTAATAATTTTTCTCCAGCTGGGCTAATAATCAAATTAACAGAGATTAATAGTAGAAAATAAAAGTTTCAATATATGCTCATGGAGAGTTTATATAGGCATGAAAATTCCAAAGATAGTGGGCAACATTAGGTGTATGAGACCTTATAGACAAATGAGGAAAAGGGGTGGGTATTAGATTTTTGAAGTGAGAATGAGTGAGTTACAGGTAGTTGAGGAAGAACAGAATATACACGGCAGGAAAATTCTTGCTGGACAACTCAGGAACAGTGGGACAGAGGGTGTCTAACTAACATGATGAGAGTCTTCCTGACTAATACTAGGGTTAAGATTCTTAAGGTGTTTAATCCAAAGCTCCCTTCCCACTGCAGGTCCAAATCTCATAGGCAGGAAAAGGGGGAGGGTGAAATGTTAATTCTGAGTCTTTTGTTTCTTAATAAACAGTTGAAAATCAATATCCCAAAAAGCAGATTCAGGGTGGCAAAATTTTTGTTCCCTTTAGTCCCACCTTTGCAACTTTAAGTAGAAGTTTCACATTCCAGAATGTAAGGTAGTTGATTGCTCCACATTTCATTTATCCAGTCATTGAATATTGAGAATAAGTTCAGTTCAAGAGAAGAGATGCACATGAGCCCCTGAAGTGAGTCTTATATTGTGTAAGCAAGCAATCAGGTATTTAATAAAAGTTATGTCTATGAAAACAAAAGGAAAAAAACAAAGTTTAGTGATCAGACAAATAATAAACCAGTTTCTGTGTCTCTAAGGCTATGAGTCAAAAAGAGTTCTAGATGTAAAGCTCAAAGCTTCCCTTGCCGGAATGAAGGCAGACAGTGACAATCTGATAGATTTGCCTCATCTGCAGTTTAATGTCTCTGATGATGTCATGAGGAACTCAGGTGAATTCTGTGTGGCTTACCAGTGTCAATCACTGAGACTGTTTAAACATAAACAGTTGTGACAATTTCTCTGAAGTTCATATCATGTCATCTAGCTGCAGTTTGTAATTACACAGCTCAGAAAAAGCACAGTTTTAGTTCTCCATAATTCCAAGTCAAAGAAGAGAAAAATGAAACATTAGTTCCAAATACTTAAGAAAACAAAAAATTCAGGGTCCAATCCAATTTACAAGTGAAACATAAAAATTTAAAGAAAATTAACTTGACTAGAATCTAATATCCACAACTGTGTAGTATAGTTTCTATTGAAACACAATTTTTCCCCCTAAAGTCACCATCATTTTTATCAAAGATAGCCAAATTAAGTAATCCATTTATTACATAGGTCCAGTTTCAATATGACTAATTATTTGCATAAACACAATAAGAATAAAAATTCATCCTATAGACTCTTTTAAATCTGCTTTGCTGGAATCTCATAAGGAGCCTCTCAAGGCTAAGAAGCCAAGCCACTAATTGGCATTAGACTTCACCAGCAGTACCTACAGATTTGGGTGAATTTCTCAGATTCTTGAGGACCCCCAAAATATCTTGAGTTTCTTCCTTTGCCATCTTCCAGGAAAGCAGCCTTAATTTCTTACCTGGAAAGATATCAGGCTATTTTCCAAGAGGGTATTATTGGCTTCCAAAGTCAATCTTAATTCCTTAAAGCTTTCTGGTCACATCTGGAGTTTGTGCATGTCTATTTCAAACATGACATTTCAGTCAAAGCCACATCAAGAGTTTCTAACTGTGTTTTATTATAAAGAGAACAGATTCTTATTGAATTCATGCAAACAACCATATTGCCATGAAAATAACAATACTAATTCATTAAGAGTTTCCAAATTCTGGAGGGATCAGATAAGGAGAAATATATAAATGTTTCAGTGATGTTTATGAAGGTATAATTTACCAGATTGCTAAGTCATAGATAGTTTAAGAGGAACAAGTTTCCTTATAGCTGGAAACAAAAGATTTTTTTAAAATTCAGCAATATTTCAAACAAAAAGTTATAATCACTTTCAGTTCATTCAGTCCCATATAACTAATTCTTGTTTCAAACTGATCTTTTACCAGCATTTTATGAATCCTGGTATTACTTAGAGTTCTATAAATCATCATCCAGTTTAAAGTACAAAAATTTATCCTCAGAAACCTTTATTTTAGAATAATTCTGTCATTTCCATGTATCTTTCTGAAGATGAAATATATTTGCAAATAATCAGAGTAAAACAAGGCTATAATGCAATCAACAAAGAACTTGGTTTTCTGTAACAACATTTTAAGGTAACAGTTAGAATTACAAATTAAAATATATCAGATCCTTATAAACTCTTGGAGATTTTATAACATCTTTAGAACACCCATTTTAGTAATATATATGCATACAATTACAACGTAGTTATTATTTCTTTATTTGACAAAGCTTGCCATGCAATTTAAACATGTCAAATAGGCCTCATTAGTTTAAATGTTCTCTTTCAAGAGAAGAGAAAGAGCAAAACTTTGAGGTATTCCAGGGGTCCACTGGAAAAACCTAAAGCCATCCATTTCCAGGTTAAGAAAAAAATCTTTTAAAATTTGTACCCTGGGAAGGTTGTCAAACATATTTGACCAAAAGTTCACATATCACTATGAAGCAACATTAAATCATTCATTAACCCAAAGTGACAATAAAAGGTATCAAACATAAATACAGGTTTAGCACAACTTTAGTTCTTAGAATTGAGAAGATTATTTTCCCAAGTAATCGAGGACCTGATTAAGACTATAAAACACAGAAGTACTGGAGGGTGCCAAAAAATGTACACAAGTGGACACTTGGGTCAGTGTTGCTCAAACAGTAGATCGCCATAATCAGAAGTGTCTGGACACTGATGGTAACTATGTCGAGCACCTCTTGTAATTGCAGAAGTCAAGTGACTTGTATTTATCTTTTGTTATTGGTATATATGTAGTATTACAATTTTAATACAAATATCCTTTTTAAAAATGTATATACAATTTTTGGCACCCTCTGCATATCATATAATATAATTTTTATTGAAGTTTTATGAAAAACCATTTATAGTTACATATATGTATTAGTTCTTAACTCTATGAGACTTTAAAGTCAATTATTACCCAAGCAATTTTCTTGACTAATTTTGTAACAGAGATAAAAATCAACTTATTTTTGTAAACCCTGGTAAAACAAAAATACTATGTTCAATGTTAATAGTTCTAAAAGACATGTCTATTTAATCAAACCAAACTTAAACCGGCTTTAATATCAAATACTTTCCTAGATCATACGATCCTAAGAAGTATTTGGGTTAATTTCTATTATATTTCTTAGTTTATATAAGCATTTAATTCCTTTAAGCCAATCAAATATTACAACCTATTAATACCATCCAGAAGTAGAAAACACCATACCATATATAAACACATACAAACAAACAGATGTCACAAACAGATCAAAACACAAACAGAATTACCAATAATTATGGAGTAGACACAATATTTTTCATTTGCTCTTGACAATTGTTAAGGTTGCTGAGGGAGTCTGCCTTTAGGGGAGACTTTAACTGCTTGTTTTTAAAAGTGACCCCTGTAGTTTTTGTTGTTGTTGTTGTTGTTGTTGTTTTGTTTTTCCCTTCAGTTACCTCAGCCTCAGGCAATAGTGCACCGTGTTTACATTTCTGATTAGCCACCAGGCAGAGCTGCTGAGACTTTCAAAATATTCCTGTTAAACTGAAATATCAGCTTCTAGTTGTGCTAAATTGCTGACCAGTTATTAGATCCTTTAAAACCTGTTCAAATATACCAATTCTCATGAACTTATATCTCAACAATCCTTAAAAAAATTTCTACCTTGTCAAAAATATCTGAATATTTGATTTTCCCTTCTGCCTTTTTAAAAATCCTCTTACTAATTAACCTGTTTGTATTAGTATCTGTAAGACACAAAAAGCTAAATAGCAAATTCAAAAGTTTTAAGACAAGTTATATTTCTTTGTCTCTATTTTTTCTAAATGCAGGGCACTTGTTCTTCCAATGTCCTATTTTATTTTATTTATTTTACAATATCTGCAAATACCTGAAGGTAAACAGGAAGGGGTCTGAATGGACTTTGATTTTGTTCTAAATTCTGCCCTTCCATCCTATTAAATTAAGGGTGCCTTAATGGCTAGTTATACCAATATTAGACATCTCTGACATTTTTCAATTTAGAAGTTTTTCCAATTGAAGGTATTCATTGTTTGGCCTATGCCTGGAGGATTTTAAATGCAACTCAAAACAATAAGTGTTTTATGGCCTAACAAGGGAGGCAAAATATTTTTATAAAAAGCACGAAGGATGCAGCCCTCACAGATCCAACAGTTCATTCCCTGTGACAGCCCAAGAAAGATGTGTGGCCCTGTCTTTCCACAGCTGTTCCAAAATACAGGGAGTCACATGCTTTCTCTCCTTCTGAACAGACTAAGGTATAAGACTCCCTTAGCTTGGCACCACAGCCTGTTCGGCTGCCTGCCACTTGCATATGCATCATCCAGCTGGCAGAGATAACAGACCATCTTTGGAAGGAATGGGATCAACAGAAAACAAGACTCAAAACAAGTCTTTACCAGAGTTGTGTTTGCCCAAGAAACTGATTTCACAAATATTTTCTCCTGCCAATCTAAATTTGGAAGAGAGTAAAAAATTCTCACCACTTCCAACTTCCACCAAACCCTGCAGACAAGGGATCAGAGAGGCTGATAGGGTAGATGCTTACCACTTCTGCCAGTCAGAGGTCCATGATCTCCTGGCCAGCTTGCGAATTGCAAGGGCTAAAAAAAGTTAATACTTTTCCTCCCACCGTCTCAATTCTTCCAGCTGGGCTAATAACCAAATTAATAAAGATAGATTAACAGGATAATCAAATTTTAATACATGCATATGGAGAATTTACATAGGTATGAAAATTCCAAAGATAGTGAGGCAACATTGTGTATATGTGACATTATGGACAAAAGAGAAAAAGGTGGAAAGAGGTATTAGATTTCAGAGTGAGAATGGGCGAGTTACAGGTAGTTGAGGAAGAATGGAATGCACATGGCAGGCAGATTTTTGCTAGGCAACTCACAAACAATGAGACACAAGTAGTATCTAACTAACAGGCTTAGAGTCTTCCTGACTAATGCTGGGGTGAAGTTCTTAAGGTGATTAAGCCAGGTTGCCTTTCCAAGGAAAGTTTTTCAGTCTGAAAGTCTCAGGCAGAAAAGTGGGGAACATTAAATTTTCTTTCTGAGTCTTTTCTTTTTTAATAAACAGCTTAAAGTCAACATCCAAAAAAGGAGCTTCAAGGTGGCAAATTTTTTTTTCCTTTCAATTGCTTTGGGTAGTATTGTCATTTTAGCGATGTAAATTGTTCCTATTTATGAGCATAGTCCATGATTCCATTTATTTATATCTTCTTCAGTTTAATTCTTAAGTGATTTATAATTTTTCAAGAACAGGTCTTTTACCTCCTCTGTTACATTTACTCCTTTTTTTTTTTTTTTTTTGATGCAATTGTAAGTAAGACTGTTTTTGTTCTTTTGGTTTTTTAATTGGGGAATTGGGGAGGGGGACCAGCCAAATTGTTGTTTTTCAACCTCTTCAATCTTAGTTGTGGAGGGCGCCAATTGCCATCTGGCTGCCCAACAGCAGCTCCTGGCCTCTAAGCTCAAGGTGCTGTGTTACAATCTTAGCTGTGGATGGGTGTAGCCACAATCCCATACAGGAGTCTACCTGCAGCCTTGTTGTTAAGAGCACACGCCCTAACCACTGATCCATCCAGTCGGTAGCTCAGCTCAAGATGCCGAATTCAGTCTTAGCTGTGGGTGGGCATAGCCCACCATCGAACAGGCAGTCTTGTTGTTAGGAGCACATGCTCTCACCAGCTGAGCCATCCTACCACCTGTTGGCAGCTCAGTAGCAATCAGATTGGGCACAGCTTCACTGGCCCATGTGGGAATTGAACTGGTGGCCCTGTTGCTCAGAGCTCACACTCTTAAGCTAACACTTAACCAACTGAGCCACTTGGCCGGCCCAAGTTTGTTTTCTTAATTTCTCTTTCTGATAGTTTGTTATTGGTGTATAAAAATGCAACTGATTTCTGAATATAAATTTTGTAATCTGGTACTTTATTAAATTCATTTATCATTTCTAGGTTTTTGGTGGACTCTTTATGGTTCTTTGTATATAATATTATGTCATCTGCAAATAATGACAGTTTTACTTCTTCCTTTCTAAATTGGGTGTCTTTTATTTCTTTTTCTTGTCTGATTACTGTGGGTAGGAGTTCCAATACTACATTCAATAGAAGTGGTGAAAGTGGAGATCCTTGTCTTGTTCCTATCTTAAGGAAAACTTTAAAAGCTTTTAGCTTTTCTCTGTTGAGTGTGATGTTAGCTGTGGGTTTGTCATACATGGCCTTTATAATGTTGAGATATGTTCCCTCTATTCCACTTTGCTAAGAGTTTTTATAATAGATGCTGGATTTTGTTAAATGCTTTTTCAGCATCTATTGATTCCCTCATACCTTTTTCAATCTCATCATCCACTCTTGAGTGTTACTTCTTAAATACATACTATAAGCTCGAAACTGTTACCTATTTGAATTTACCATCTCTCTTATTTGGTTTATCTAACAGCCTAGTAACTTCTTTGTACCACTCTGGACACATTCTCCTTATACTATTTATTATTTATTTATTTTTTATAACATTCAAATTTTATTATGTCATAGTCAACTCCTTTTTTTGTTCACCCTGCACCCAAAACTTAAAAACCTTCGGTGGATGCCTACTGCTCTTAGAATAAAATCCGACACTCTTCACATGGAGTTGAGAAGGTCCTGTGTGATTTGAGTTTCATCTCACTGGCCTCATCCTGATTATTTGCACTGTTTCTCTACATGGAAGACAAAATAATAACTAAGTTGCAGCTTTCATGACCTAGTCCTTGGTATGTAAAGCACATAAAAGAAAAAAAAATGTACTGCACGTTTGTTAAAAATAGCAAGGAAGGCTTTATTTAAGACATTTGCAGTAAGGGAAAGAGATTGAACTCAGTGTAGCTGAAACAAAAGATGGGGAGGTTTTTTTTCTTTTTTTTTTTTTTGAGGGCAGTGTCACTGGCCCTCATATGTGGGACCCGAACCGGGGCAGCTGGCTTCCCAAGCAAGTGCTTAACCACCACGCCACTTGGCCAGCCAGATGGGGAGATTTTAAACCCTGGGGTAAGTTAATGGGAAAGTACTAGAGGATGTCGGGGGAGGAGAGAAGTTTGGTCAATGTTATTAGGCCATCTGTGTTCACTAATTGTCACTTATTGAAGTTATACTCCTACCCTCTCACAGAGTATAGCAGACAGGTACCCTAATTTTCTGATGATTCCATTTCAAAGGGATGACTCTCAGATCCTTGAGAAAGACATTTTTGGGGTTTAGAAGACTTACGTACGTAACAAAGGGGCAGGGGAAAAATTCACAATTGAAAGTTTTTCAAACTAAAATTATAAAAAGAGACATCAGGGGCCTATAGTCAGAAGAAGACTGTCTAAAGTTTAGTAAAGCACATCTTGGTAAAACATGGGATTCGGAATTTGGAAATCCACCTCTCCACAAAGCCTGCCTTTTAAAATTGTTCCCTTGCTATGGACTTGCTAAGGTTTTAAAGCTAATCAAAGGTAATTTTTTTTATTGAGGGGACTTGACTTCTACTTTACCAGGGATAACAGGGAAAGGCACAATGATTTAAGGAAGACATATTGTTGCCATGATGAATAAACTTCCAAGACATTGCTTATTGCAGAGTTTTAGAGCTCAGCTTCTGAAGTTGAACATTATAAGAATACCACTTCTGCTTTCTCTTTCTATTAGTTAGTTTCTTTATCTGTAAAGTAGAAATAATAATAGCACTTAGCTGGACAGTGTAAAGAGATATTACATGCAAAGATCTTAATAAGACTGGCTTTTCAGTAGGTACTCAATACATGTGAATAATTATTGTTACTGTTATTATTTTTTTTCTTTTTTTTTTTTTAAGGACAGTGTCACTGGCCCTCATATGTGGGACCTGAACCGGGGCTTCCCAAGCCAGTGATTAACCACCACACCACTCGGCCGGCCTGTTACTGTTATTATTGCTGTAAAAACTTTGCTTTGCTTCTAGAAATGGGCTAGGGGTGTTGGCTGGTCTAACTTTCCAATTAAGAGTTAAATGATATTCTCTTAGTGATCTGACCTAAACAATGAATGAGAAAAATTGTGCGAAAACATAGTAAGAGATCTAATATTTTTGCTCCCTACATCTCACATGTACTTCCCTCAAAACATTTTTTGTTTTTAAAGGTAACTTTTAGAATCTTACAGTTCCCATGGGAAAATATACACTATTGCAATAATTAGCTTTGGTATCTGGGCAAGGCGTATGTACAGCCTTTTGATGAGGGTGTATCAGTTATCGCCAACTCCTAATTGTTTGGCAAAGTGTTTATGTATCATTACAGTCAGCTGGATTCCTGTCTTTTAAACAGTGACAACAATCTTTCTTAGAGAATTGATGTTATCTTTAAGTAAATTTCAATAATAACCATATAAAACATATTTGTATTTTTCTGTATTTATAATCTAATCTCCAAATCAGGACAGTTATCTATGTTTGTAAAAGAGGACAGATATTTGTAATAACGTGTTTCCTCCAAAATAAAACCGGGTATTATATAAATTTTTGCTCCAACAATCTACATTTATTTATTTATTCATGTACAAAAATCTACATTTATCGGGCTGGCCAAGTGACACATTCATTAAGAGCTGGTTTTGGGATGCCAGCGGCCCCAGTTCAGATCTCACATATGAGGGCCAGTGACACTGTCCTCTACAGCTAACAACACCTCCATCTGGAGCTGGGCTGTGCGAGCCCCGGCGAAGGTGTAGGCTGCAGCCCCTGCTGCAGTGGGCTGCCATAGGCTACAGTGAGTGGTCAGCAGCCAGCGTGAGCTGCCAATAGCCGCGGTGAGCAACCATCCTGAGGCCGGCAACCGATCTGCCTCATCGGGGAAGAGCACAATGACGATACCAACATGGGCCAGTGAAGCAACGTCCTCCGCAACTAGACTGAAGAACAAAAAGACAGTACTTGTCTGTTCCCCTTCCTCGATTCCCCAACACTGTTTCCCTCCCCCAATACCCCAATAAAATCTTCAAAAAAAAAAAAAGATTAATGGTTGCCAGGGTTTGGGGAGAAGGGAGGGATGAATAAAAGGAGCATAGAGGATTAAAAAAAAAAATCTACATTTATTCAAATAGTGATGTCTGGCTGATGATCTTAACTGGGGCTTATGTTTGGGGTAGGGCTTATACTACAAGCATCCTGAAAAATCATGCTAGGGCTTATTTTCTGGTTAGGTCTTACTTTGGGGGAAACATGGTAATATGCTACATATAGGAAACCTATATAAAGGGAAAGCCTATTTCCCTGTTCACTTCACCTTTATGCCATATTCTGTGATGTTGTATTAATCCCCTAAATACAGACATTTTCCCCAGCAAGCAGCAAAATAACATGGTTAAATTTGGGTGGGGTATCTGGGGAAAATGTGATCTTATACATGTGTAACCCAAATTAAATTGTGCCTTAGGTTTGAAATAGCTGATATTGGAGATATTCAAATTAAGATTCTGGCTGCTTCAAATAATCTGATTATATTAGTCTATACAAATAAGATTAGGAAGGTGATGCATTAAAATGTCACATTGTAAATTTCAGAGTAAAGTATAATTGGCATTTAGAGAATAAACTTCCTTGGCCTATTTATCTCTTTGATTCCCATATTTAGCAAAAGTAACTGAGAGCCAACAGTATAAAAATAAACTGTAATTGTTCACACAAAGAAATTATGAAATCCTTGCCAGAATATCCAACAATGTAGAATAAAATTGCTCAGCTTCTCTTTGGCTCCATTTCAAAAGCATAATTAGTTTTTCTAATTGTTATTTTTTGACTTGTAATTTTCAAAACAAACCAATAGTTTATAGAGAACTACTAGACAAATATGCATGTGGTAGTAAATCATAACTATATCTTAAATATTAATCTTACCTTTGGTGTAACATTTGAAAATATCACAAGTAAATTGAGATATATATCTGGATTACAAAGCTAATGATATAATATATACTGATAACCAGAGGAAGAAGTCTTTCAACCAGATTATGAGCTATGGAATCTAGGAAGTTATTTGAATTAAATTAAGCATGTTAGTATGCAAACACGTCTACAAAATGCCAAAGTGACTAATGATAAGTAAAGACAATGATTCAACACTAAATAATAATCCTGATGGGTTGGCTAAGCTGATTTAATGCTGACAAAATAAAATCTGGAAAAGAGCTTCCTTTTTAAGCAGTTTTTTTGATGAATGTTTTTATTTTTTAAAAACTCTTCATTTCTAAGGCAGAATGCCCTTCTTTTGGGAATAGGCATAAGTGAATATTGAGGTTATAATTGAAATACTTTAACATTCTTTTTGAAACTAAGGTATCATTCCTTAGATAGAAATAAACAGAAGACACTGCTAAGATGACTTACCTATTGCAGTGAACTGATCTCCCTAACTAATGTGACAGATCCTTTGACTGGATTTTTTCAAATGAGAATTAATTAATTTGAAACAGATTTAAATGCAAATCACAGATACATAATTTCTAGCAATATGGTTTCTTGTCATTTTGTAAGCTAGTGCCTCATTGTCTAAGATATTTCGATCGAGATTTCATTTCTCAGAGCAAAAGGTGATGGGTGGAATAATTGGGAAAACCTATTGTTTTTGTTATAAGTGATTTTTGTCAAGATTTTTAATTAATTTAATTTTCCTTCCTGGAAGATAAAATTTGGGCTTTAAAAAAGTAAAAGAGATTATGCTATATTCAGTGCAATGAGGAAAATTATTGTTTTAGTTTTTCTTTATTTAAAATCCATTACTTTATTTAAAAAAGGTAACTTTGCCTTTTTACTTCCCTTCCGGAAATATGGGAAGCGATAAAGTGGTATGAGGAAAACAACCTTCTGGTATCACAAACAAAGTGTTTTATGCAAGAGTTTAAAACAAATAGATTTTCTGTTTAAACTTTTGTTTAGTAAAATATAACTTAGTGACTGACCATCACAGTGTGCCCAGGACTTAGGGGTTTCCCTGTGCTGTGAGAGAATTTTGTCACCTCAAAATTCATATATTGATGTCGTAAACCCCAATGTGAGTATATTTGAAGATAGGTCCTTCAGGAGGTAATTATGAATAAATAAGGTCATAAGGATGGGACCTTAATCTGGTAGGATTGGTGGTTTTCCAAAAAGGGATAGAGAGAGTGATTTCTCTTTCTGCTGTCACGCAAAGAAAAGGCCTTGTGAAGATGTGGTGAGAAGTAGGCTATCTGCAAGCCAGGAACACAGCTCTCATCAGAAACTGAACCCTGCCAGAACCTTGATCTTGGACTTTCCAGCCTCCAAAACTGTGAACAAATTAATTCCTGTTACTTAAGCTGTGCAGTCTGGTATTTTGTTACGGTAGCCCTAGCACACTGATATACCTGGGGTGCAGAGCTTTCAGTGATAACACTGGGGAAGTCCTGGGCAAAGCATGATGAAATGGTCACCTTAGTATATCCTTTTAAATGAAAAATGCTGTGCCATAAAAGAATACGTTGAGTTTAAATTTGGTAAGGTTAATACTCAAGAAATTTCAAATATTTCATACATTTGATGATATCCAATTGCAATCTGTGCATCATTTAGGTGAATCACATTTGTCTGTGTGTTACCTAAGTATATATTTTCGATTCATAAGAGAAAAGAGTAACATTCCTTCCTTTGAATCATCTAAGCTAAGATTAGTTTTCATTCATGTTTTGACATTTCTGAAATCAGTTTACATCTCATAATCAGTGGCACCTGCCAATTATAGCTGACTGCTTTTTTTCTTAGTAGATGCGTAACACCAGTGCACCTTACAATTATTAACTGTTTTAGTTGAGATGAAATATTTCATGGTTTTAATGGTGCACATATGAAAACATAGATATATAAACACAGACAGTCTATCATTTTGATTGCCTATGACTGTATTTTCTGTTTGTTAGTCTTAAATCGGGCTTTGTAACTGAGTAAACAGGCAAGCTCTTGATTTAAAGTAATACTGGGGAATTGTCTTGGCAAAAAGAGAAAAAAGTAGAAAGATATACAATTCACTGAAATATTTGGATAACAATTTGATCTTTGCTTGTAAAGTCATTCAGATGCCACAGGCAACCACTGAGCAAACTTCTTTATGATGGAAGCCTATTTATTTGTTGGTTGGTTTTGGCACTATCCTAGAGGTGAGATGTGCCTAACCTTTAGGTGACTATATAGACATGTCAGGAAGAGGGAAATATCAGCCAGACCCCAAACAGTTTGATAAGGTTTTCAAAAGTTCACTATCGATACATTTATCATTCTTTCGTAATCTGTATAACTTCATATATTAGTAAACCTCTTGATTAAGTGAAAGGAAGCTGGAATTGCTATCATTGTTTGCAGTAAGCCCATAAAATGATAAGCAATTTCATATGATCTAGAGGAGACAGAGTGAATCAAATAAAATTTTGTGCCTGATCATTTGGCAGCATAAAGAGATACAAATAAATAATAATAGAGTGTGTCCTATATAATGTGTACAGATACAAATGTATATATCCACAGCTATAATGGCATTCAAAGAGAAAATACTTACCAATGAGTTGCACTGTCTTCAAGAATGTCCATACAGATATTCACAACCCTCATTAACATAGAATTACTAATTTCACAGAGCATTTCGTCATACAAGATGAGTGGGATTTTTATGAACTCTTTGATTATTAAAAGGAATAAGAAGAAGGCAATGATGGCAGTTATAATGCCAAGTTTAACTGGTATAATAGAAAGTTGGTAAAAAGGAAATGTATTAAATATACTTTACTTTAAAGAAGATATGTATTTTCTATATAGTGTACCTGAAGAGATTATATGCAATGAGATGTTACAAATAATGTGCTGGGGGGGCTTTAAAGCCCACAAAGAAGAGAATTCAGTTTCAAAAAAGCAGCCCTTTTATTGCCCCAAAGACATTGTCCTAATAGAAATAAGTATGCCTTCCACAGAGAGCCTGTCTTATCCTAGAATTGCAATCAGATAAACCCAGAGATGACCACACACTATATCTTGCATCTGGGCCAATGGGAATGAAAGAGCTGAGAGGAAGAGAAAGAGAAAGGATAGCTGTGTAGAAAAGAGAATTGCACTGCAAATGCAGAATGTAGAAGTACAAAACCAGGATGGGAGGGGGAAAAAAGGGAGTAAAAAAAAAACCCCAGCATTATAAATATGTATAGGAGGAACAATAAATCCTAGTATTAATAGCAATCTTATTAAAGAATGAATATATAAACACATCAAAAATACACATTCTTCTGGATTCATAGTATAAATATCATTAGATCTGCTTTAAACTGGGAAAAGGCACTAATACTTTATCTCACTGAACTGTTGTCAACTCTCTTAAGAGGAAACTCAGGTAAAAATAGCACATAATATAGTTACATTTCATTTTATATATTTTATTTTAACTGTTTAATTAAAATGGTTTAGAATTTTGTATATTTCCTGTGAATGAGTGGAAACCTTTTTTTTTTTGCAAATTGATAGGTTATTCAATTGCTGGGTAGAGAAGAGAAAGAAGAATTATGAATTGTTGCCTAGGTAGTGTTGCTTGCACAAATAGCATTCACAACCCTTATTACCATAGAGTTAATAAGTTTACAGAGCATTCTTTCATATTATATTCAACAAAATATACATCAAGGGGTTGCCAGATTCCAGGCTCTGCCTTAGGAGCTTGTGGTACATCAGTGAGCAAAATAAAAAAAGACTCCTGCCCTTGTGTTACTTACAATTCAGCAGGGGAGACAGATAGTGAAGTAAGTCTTGTGGGGAAAAAGAAATAGCATTACAGCAGAGTTGGGGCATAGAGAGTGCAGGGGCTGGAATATAGCAGGGAAATTGGGAATACAAGAGACAAGTAATAGTGTTAAATGTGGAGATTTAAGCAAAGATTTGAAGGCCGTGAGGAAGTTCATTACACAGATATCTGGGGAAAGAGTGCACCAGGTTGAGAAATCTGTTAGAGCCACAACCCTCATATCTAGACAGCACAGAGGCCTGACTGTTCTAGGGACTGGATGGAAGCCAGTGTGGCTGGAACTAGAGTGAGCAAGGCTGGGCTGGTTAAGAGATGTGATCAGAGGTCACTGGAAGGAATTTGTCAATTATTCTGATGGGAATGGCTACCTACTATATAGAGGGTCTCATGCAGAAGAATAACATGATGTGACATATTTTAGCACATCTTTCTGGATGACATGTTGAGAACAGTGGGAGAGGGGAAGGGGAGATGCATACACACGAGAGACATTACAATGAACCACAGGATAGGTGAGGCTGTGGTCATGGTGGTTACAGTAGCAGTGGTGACAACTTAAGAGACTCTGGATATATTTTGAAGGTGGAGCTAAGGGCATTCCCTAACAGATTGGAGCCATAAGCTTGTGCACAAAAGAGAAGAGTCAAGGGTGAGTCTATGTTTTGGCCTGAACACCTGGAAGGATCAAGTTGTTATTACTGAGACGCGGAAGCTTGTGTATATATCAGGCTTGGGACAAACAACGTGTGGTTTCATATTGAACTGGTTGTATATTTTACATAAATTATTTTATATGTTGCTCAGATTGATCCTGTTAAATGTTATTGTCTCTATTTCACAGAAAAGAAAGTTAGTTCTCTAATTGTGCTCAAACCTTACAAGGATAATAGCAAAATTGCTAATATTTTAGCCAAATATTGAACCTAATATAGTTAAAAGAGTCATGTTCATCACATTATCTCATGTAACCATTTTCTAACATAATACACTTTTTTCTCCTTGTTATGGAAGTATTATCCGTTTGCTGTAAACTGCCATCTAATATATGAGTCATCGTCAAAGAACAGACCTGTAATTCTAGGGTTCCCCATCTTTAGTTGTAAAAGCTATGAAACATATTTGCTTTTACAAGGGCTTCTCCACCATGGAGCTATTATTATCCAATTCTGCTATCCTTGCAATATTTTTTGATTGATTTGCTAATAACAATTTTTCATTTTGTCATCTGCAGACATTTTATACTAATTGTATTTAATGGACTGTGAGCTACTGAAATATTTAGAGTTATTGCTGGTAAATGCAAAATATGCTTACTGAAAGAATATAAAATAAGCAATTGGTAAACCAATGAAGATGTACATTATCTGGGATCATTGAGCTTATAAAAGTTTAATGGAGGCTAGAAGAAATACATCAACACTATTCTAAGGAGCTGAAAAAAAAGTGATAGGCAAAGTGATGTAGCAACTTAAATTTGAATATATTGATAGTCATCTTGTTAACTCACTGATAACTTTTAAGTTTATTATAGTAAAGATTAATATCCTCCCCTGGATGGCTGATTTTACAACCAAAACCCATCATATTTGACTATATCAAGAGGTAGTTTTTTCTTTATTTACTCTTTCTGTCATTTAATACCATCATTTGAGCATGTTTGTTGGCATCACTGTGATTAGCCTCTATTCAAAAATAGAGATTCTACATTTTTACCTTTGTTGTTAGTGTACTTTAAATATATAAAAAAAGCGTCTTTGGATTTTATCATTAATTTTTATTTGTTTGTTTGTTTATTATGATAAAAAGACTAAATTGTAGAGTTCTCAAAGTTATTTCATCTGAGATTTTTTTTTTTTAATTTTACATTTTTCTTAACCTCCACCTGATAGGGCATAACGTAATGCAATTAGGCAAATAAGTGTGATATATGTGCCAAGAAGACATATATTCATGTCACTTTTAAGTTATATTAAGATGAAACAGTTTGGGGGGGATAGTAGAAAATAAGCTTTGGTAATAAATAACAATTAAAACAAGGTATTTAACATGTGCAGCATATTTTTATAGCTCAAATGTTTAAAACAACACTATGGCTTAAGTACAATTGTCCTTAATCACAGTTGAGTTAACTGAGATATGCTAGTGTCTAATAGCTGGAAGAGGCAGGAGGAGGATTTTACTGAGGTCACTCTGATTTAGAAGTTGGCATTCTTTTATATGACACTTCCCTGACTTCCAGGGTAAAACAATTAGTGCTATCAAAATGTCAATTGTAGTTAAAAAAAAAAAAAAAGTAGAATTCTAAGGAGAAAGTTGAAGGCAGGCTAAAATGTCTGGAATTTGTCCTTTAGGCAATAATGAACCATTTGAATATTCAAATAAGGAAGTCATATGATTATCATGGTGTCATAGGCAGATTTAATTTGGTCGTAGACACAATTAGAATTGGTGTTGGGGAGGCAGGGAGCAAAGAGTTAGCTGGTTATCACTGTACACTACTCTAGTGATGAGTTGATAATTATAGCAAATAGAGGATTAGATATAAATGAAGAGGAAAACTGAATAACAGATATTTTTAAAGAAGGGCAACAGAATTTAGTTGTGCATTAAGTGTAAGTAGAATGAAAGTAGAGAATTACTCTAAGGTTTTATATATTATGAATGCTCTAAATTCTCTCTTTGACTGCCACTATCCACTTGACTGATCTTGGGCAAAAGCATTTACCCTGTCCTGTCTACTTGAGAGGATACTTGTAGAAATTAAAGGGCATAAAATCTATAAAAGTTCTTTATAAATAGTAAAAGCCTCAACAAATATAATATGGTTTTTATACTATGACTTTTAAAAATTACCAAAAGAGCTATTAGAAATGGAATTTCCATCTCTGTAGCAAGTCTGAGGGATCAATATTATTCAAGCAGATGATTTTTTTGGCAAATCTTCAAATTATATGCACATTCCATTGTCAGCATTTTCTTTCTTTGCATGCAGCAAATATGAAAGATAACAAATACAAATTCCAGCAGAGTCTAGAATATAATAAGTAAAAGAAAAAGTCACAGAAGTCAGAGCTGAATCAAGTTTCCATATTAAATCTATATATTTTGCTAAAATAAATAATCACTATTGTAAGAAAGTCTTTTATAATGTTGTGTTTTAGACATAACCAGCATATTGTGACAGAAATTTTCAGTAGAACAGTTCAGAGACATTAAGTTAGCCACATCCATTAATTTTCTTGGGGTGGAATAATACCTAATTTAATCCAGTCCAAAATTATTTTTAAGATATGTACAGTCCTGTTGGATGAACAAGAAATTTGAGCTCTAAGGCAACAGGACTTCTGAAAGAAGTTTTCTATAGGTGAAGAGATTTGGAGTGTGAATGACACTCAGCATCAAGCCTCGAGTGACAAAGAGAGCATTGATTGATTCCAAGTGTACTTTTAAAGCTGTTTCTTGCCATTTCCTTGGTTAACCCATCCCTGTCCTACAGAAGAGAGTGTCAATAAAGAAAGGAATATTATGAGGGAGCAGCAATACTGCTAGAGAAAAGCCCACTGAAAGAGCTGTTAACCAGAAATCAAAAGGTTCCATAATTCAAAAGACTTTTTTTTCAGAGAAAGTGGTATGGAGAGCAAATCACGTGGTACATGACGAGAGCAATGGCTGAGGATTAGATATATTCCATGTTCCCACATCTCGAGCCACCTAGAAGTACCTCAGGAGATGGTGGGGAGAAGAGCGAGGAAAAGACTTGGCTTCTTACTAAAATAACGGATGAGTATTAAGTCGATTAAAATGGA
This sequence comes from Aselliscus stoliczkanus, assembly GCA_033961575.1. Taxonomy (NCBI): domain Eukaryota; kingdom Metazoa; phylum Chordata; class Mammalia; order Chiroptera; family Hipposideridae; genus Aselliscus; species Aselliscus stoliczkanus. The sequence continues at coordinate 71,176,909 of CM066732.1, read as the reverse complement.
AGTATTAGTCTAAATGTGATACATTTGTGTTATGTGACAGGTGAGGGCAGAAAACATAGTTTAGAAAGCTGACATTCACCTATAGATTATATTATAATACCATATTCCAATATTTAGTATTTTAAACTGAAAATAAAATCTCAGTAAAATCAAATAATTGTTATTATAACTATTACAATTTTTGTTCTCTTTAAACAATCTCAGTAGATTTCAGACAAAGAAAATTAGTCCACTGAATTAAGTGTATCTTGTTTTTAAATTAAAAAATATATATATATTTGTATGTCTGGCTATGTCCCACTTCTTTTACAAACACAATTTTCTTGGGCGGGGTCTTCTATCTACTGTCCTTGGTAAGTCTTCCCAGAGCTATGTTAAGTTTATTAATATCCTGAAAGAATCAAGCACTGGATGACTCCTTTATTATGTAGTATCCTATTATATTAATTTTTTTTCTTTCATTTACTTTCATTTGCTTTTTAATTTTCTTTCTATTTTGCTGGTTTCTTCAGTCATTAAGTTTTTTGTACCTTTCTATTCTAATATAATCATTTAATAATATATACTTCTTACCAAGTACAGATGGTGATGCATTCTGCTAGGTTTCACATGTCATATTTTCATTGACATTCAATTACAAGTATTATATCATTTGATTTTGATTTCTTCTTTAACATATGAAGTATTTAGACATTATTTATATTTGTCATTAATATCTCCTATTATTCTTATTATGTCTGCTATTATAAATATTGCCTCAATATTTTTGCTATTCTGTGTTTTTTATTATAGTGCATCTAAGTGAGAATATTTTATTCATCCTAATTGGAATTTTCTGTGCTTTTTGAATCTGGATAATAATTATAATAATCAAGTCTTATAGTCAGTCTGGAAAACATCCTCAACTATTATCTTCTCAAATATTGTCTCTCCCTCAATATTTCTTTATATTTATCCTGAAATTACAACTATAAGTTATTGGATTTCTCTTTTATATATCCCTTCCCTTTGTCTGTATTATATTTGGTGTAATTTTTTGGTTCTACCTTTTAGTAATTAACTTTCTCTTTATTTAGGTCTAATTTCAGATATTATGTTTCTTTTTTAGAAGTTACATTTTAAAATCAAATCTGTTATTCTTTTGTCGTCTTTTCCTACTCATATTTTTTATTACCCCCTTATTTCTTTAAGCATGTACTGACTATTGAATGTCCTTTGTCTAACATTGATATCTAAAGAATTTTAAGATTGTACTGTGGTTTGTTTTTAAAAAACAAGTTTTTTATAAATTTTGTAAATTCAGCTTTTTATCTACTCAGTGGCTGGATTATGGTCACTAATCCCCAGGTGAGGATGTCACTTTATTTCAAATCAAAGCCAAGGCTTACCTAGACAAGAAAAAAAAAAAAGGAAAGATTTTCTATCCTTCATAATCTGAAATTTGAAACTTGTATTTATTTATTTATTTAATAATTTATTTGGTTTATCTACTCTGCAGGGACTCCAATATTTGTTTCATCCTCTTTACATGGCCATTGAAACCAAAACTTTCATCCACTGTACATTGCAGTTACCCTCAAAGTATCCTGGGGACTCAGTAATCTCTTCCCTGAATTCACTTTATTATTGGCTGTTTCAGTTTTATACTGCTACTGTTATAATGAATTAACACAAACTTTTTAGCTTAAACACTATAAATTTATTGTCTTACAGTTCTGGATGTCAGGAGTCTGACCCAGGCAGGCCTCAATGAGCTAAAATCAAGGAGTCAGCAGGGATTTTTTTTTTTCTCTCTTCAGGCTCTTGAGGGATATCCATTTATTATTATCTTCATCTTCTGAGGCCACTGGCATTCATGGTTTGTGACCCTCTTCCTCCATCTTCAAGGCCAGTGACACTGCATCGCTCTGATCCTTCTTTCTTTATTGCATCTCCATCTAACTACAGCCAGGAAAGGTTCCCTGATTTTAGAGACTCATATAATTAGATTGGACCCACCTAAATAATGCAAGAACATGTAAGACCATCTCAACGTCCACAACCTTAATCAGATCTACAATTCTCTTTACCATGTGAAATACCATATTCACAGATTCCAGGCATTAGGGCATGGGCATCTTTGGGGGCTGTTATGCTGCTTACCACACAGTCCTGAGGATTTCTCTTGTTTTGTGTGAGCTTATTCATACATTTTATATATATATATATATATATATATATATATATATATATATATATATATATATATATATATATAAATGTATATATTTTATATATTAAAATATATACTATTTTATATATTAAAATATATATATTTTACTAGAATTTCATACTGTTACTAAATTGGAGATTATAGGATATAGGTTGACAAAATGGCTGAAAGAGTAACTGCTGAATATTTTCCAAGACCCCATGCTTCATCCATCACTCAATACTCATATGCCACCCACAAACTGATAGCTAAACTGAGTGTTTCAAACAAATACTAGAGGAGTACCTTTGGTGCTAACACTTCCTAATCTCACCAACAAGGATTTTTTTGTGGTATTTTAATGAAAGTTTTAACCAAGATAATTCACAGGATTTCACTTTGTGAAGTTCAAAGTTCAGCAACCCAGAGAAGATGGACAGTATTTGGTGGTGATATAGGACACCCTTTAAGAATTGCTTGTATGATGGAAGAATGTTTACACTGTATTCTAACCAGTATCAGGCACTATGAGAACACAACTGATGGTGAGATGTTCTTTTACTGTTATTCATGCATGTACCTACCATCTTTATCATGTCAGAACTGAAAATGCGCTACCAGAGGCTCATCATAATAATGAACATCAAGGAAGAAACTCCACTGGTTTTTGGCTACTCCAGGAGTCCAGCTATTTAGGGACGTGATGATGACTTGAAAAGTCATGGTGAGATGAAATTCTTAATAAGAAATTCTCAATAATAACAGCAGGAAGAGGAAAACACAGCAGTAAGGTATTCAGTCACAATTTATAAAATAAAATATAAAATTTGACGTATTGGAAATTTGACACTCAGGTGTTCTGAATTATAATTATATCCTATAAATAGATTTCATATTTAAGGAGATTAGAGGCATTTAACACAAATATATTATTACTGACTTAAATTGGTACTGCAGTCACTTAGGATAATGAAAGTTGAGAAATTAAAACATTCAATTAAATTTTAAAACTATTGAGAATAGTGGGAATGCATCCTAGATGTTGCTTCTTAACAAAAAAAGAAAAGGTGGTGTGGCCTTCAAAGGAGAAAATTCTTGGAAAGACAACAAAGAGATGATAAAATAGAGGTGGAGCCAACGGGTCCCAGGTGCAATGTGAAATCTTGGTATTGTAACTAATTCCAACCTGAGGTGTATAACTGTCACAAGAGATTCTTGTAAACTGTCAAATAATTCATTAAAAGTTAATCAAAATTGGTTACATAGCTACTTTGAAAATATTATATCAATGCAAATAATTTTTCTCACTGAACTTTATATTCACCATGAATATTTATGTGGTAAATTAGCTTTGTCTGCTTTTCCTGTAATACAGAAAGAGAATCATTGTCTTTCTGTTTTAGTAGTTTCTTTCTTTCTTTCTTTCTTTTTCTTTCTTTCTTTCTTCTTTCTTTCTTTCTCTCTCTCTCTCTCTTTCTCTCTCTCTCTCTTCTCTCTCTCTCTCTTCTCTCTCTCTCTCTTCTCTCTCTCTCCTCTCTCTCTTTCTTTCTTTCTTTCTTTCTTTCTTTCTTTCTTTCTTTCTTTCTTTCTTTCTTTCTTTTTGTTTACAGTCTTTTAATAAAAAAGGCTGAAGTACTAGCTATTGATTGTGTGACTATAATTGATCTGGCAGTGGAAAGTGGAATTTTTCCAGTTGATGCAGTGATTAGAATTGATTTAGCAGTAGAACTCATAAAAGAGTCAATAAAATACAGAGAATAGGGCAACAACTGCTCTTAGAAAAGACTGTAATTCAATTACAGCAGTCAGTTTTACCTGCTTTAATTAATCTAGTCAGCATTCAGCAGGAGACTGAAATTGCTATTTTAGGTTGGTTGTTTAAAAAATGACCTAGAGTTCTTAGAAAAAGAGTCATTCTCCATTGTGGTTATAAAATCTAGTTACATATTTCCTATACCTTTCTTTATATTCCACTTTCCTATTAGACTCAGGGTCCTAAAAATAGTTAGTTGTATGTTGGCTGTGTTGTTAGTTACAAAATTATGGCAAGCTCTATGTTATTTAGGTATGCTATTTCAGAAATTCTTAGTACTTATTGACAGTATACTATCATATTTACAGACTGTATTTAACTCTTGTCCTCAATATCTTTCTGTAATATTCAGAATTGTACGACATCTTTTCTGTATATTTGTCTGAGTTTATTACAAGCTAATGATTATTCATTAGTATCTTTCCTTAATTTTAATAGTTTTTGTTCTTCCTGTCCTCTGTAGCCTTTCTTCTGTTTCTTCGTTGCTTTTAATCTGTTCTTTTATATCTGCCTCATTTAAGGTTTTGTTATACTTTATTATTTTGTCAAAATTCTTACACATGGTTCAATGATTTTCTTTTACTTCTTAAAATGTTCAAGTCTTTGATATGTAAATCAGTTCTCAATATGTGTGAAACTTTTTTATCATAAACAAACTTAACAAAGCCTACAATTCTCGTAAACTCTTACCTAAAAATTAATTGAAATTTTACTACAGTAATAAATGTATATAGTTGAAGATATACTAGTGCTAAAGCACTTATAATGAAAACTAACAATCACTACTGTCCAACTCCTACCCACCCTCCCTGTTGTTAGCGAAGAGAATGTTAGCATTTTTAGCTTTCTAAAAACTTGCCTCAATATATCTTAATAGTTTTCTTCTACTGCTGTTTTTAAATCACGCCTGCTATATAATTGGAAAATACAGTTCTCTGTACCATTAATCATTCTCGGTTCATCTTCCCCAAATCCTCACAACCCTTTTGTCAGAATTTTTGTTTAAACTCAGCCCATAAGCTATACTAATGCCATCAGGCTCAGAGTGCTGGAGCTCTGACAGAATAAGGAGCCCATATAGGAAAGAAAATCAATGCACTTCTTTCCTAGAGCAAACCTTATATGAAGAAAGAATCTATGTGGGAAGGAAACCAAAGTGCTTATTGATATACAATAGTTGGTTAGCTCAAGCAAATCTGGCTGAAGCTGTTTATCTCCTTGCTATTTGATAATACAGTTTGAGGACTTGTAGCAGGGAGGGGACCACATTTTGAGTAGCAATGTTAGTATACTATTATTCTTTTGGCATGCAACATTTCTCCCTTGAATTAAGGATTATTTCACTTTTTCCATTTGTTCAGGTTATTAATTTTTCAAGTCCTAAATTTCCAATGAAATTTTTCTCTAACACGATTATATTTTCACCCCAAGTCAATAATGGATTGTTGAGCTTATTAATTTTTTTTAGTAGTGTTTGCTTATATACTTCTCTGGATTCCTTCTACAATAATGAACTGGGAACTCTCTCGGCTTGCTGCAAATCTTCATCGTGATATTTCCCTTATTCCTTGACCCTCTATTGAATTTCTAGTCTCCTAAACCACATATCTTCTTTTTTTCATTAACTCCCTCATTTGCTGAATAAAAAAAAAAAATCACTTTTGAGACTTTACTAATTTGGCTATGTCTAAAATTCTAGGATGAAGTAATATTCCCTGGAATTTTGGAAGGCTTGTTTCTAATATCTTCTAGGATACAATATGCTATTGAGTTTTTGGATGCCATTCTGAATACTGCTTGTGGTGTTTGCGTAAGTTTTTGGTTCTCTTTCTCAGTATTGCCAACTTGAGCTTTCTCATTGGTGTGATTTGTATTCAATTATTTACCTGACAATTAAGTGTGCCCTCTCAATAAGGACCTTCAAGTCTTAGAAGTATTTTTGTAATATTCCTTTGATAGGTTTTTTTTCTTTCTGTTTCTTGTCCTCTTTCTTTTTGGAATTTCTGTAATAAAACTTTTTTAAATTATAATTTTGTTTCTCAATTTTATCCTTTCACTGTTTTTTTAAGTTGTAAGCATCCTCTTTTTAATATCTGAAAGTTCTTTTCTGTTCTGTGTTATTTTATCATCCTGTTTTGTGGACAAAACACTTTATTTTATCTTTCTGAGGATATCAATTATAGATTTGGTTTCAAAAAAGATCTTCTACTATCTACATTTTTATTGTTCCTCCAGGTTTCCTGCCTTTTTAATTATTTTGTCTATTTTAGTTTCTCTCTTTTCTCAAATATCTGCCAATTTCTGATAGAGCATTTATTCTTAAAAGTTAGACATTAAACATGGATTGAAATCTATGAGGTGGACAATTAAGTGTAAGTGCACAGTGGATAGTTCGCTACTTTAATTGTCTGACCTTTGCATGTTGCCATGAGCTGACTTTACTGGACAACTGGTTTTACTATAGGGTGAGTAGGAGGCAAGCCAGACTTTCCAGTGAGATGCTATCAATGATCAGCATTTTTAAAAATCATTTCTGTTTAGCTGTTTAATTTCAGAAGTCTGGTGTCTTGCACTGGAATAGACACTTTACTACAGCATTTGATGTGTAATACATGTAAAGTCTATTTGTGATATCTCATTAACTGTTTTGGAAGACCAAGAGTGATAAGTGGTCCTATTTGAAGACAAAACTTTGATTTTTAGCTGCTTTCCTGATGACTTATTATTGCTTTATATGTGGAACCACCGATTGCCAGCCTATCTGATTGGTATATAATAGTGTCTCCCTTTTCACTTGTCTCTCCCACTCCAAACTTTAAGTTTGTAATTTCTTTCATCAGTTAAAACAGATTCTGCCATTTGTTCCCTTTCTAAAATTTGCTGAAATTACGTGCCTACTATTTTTTTTCTGGTTTTATTATATGTAGAAGGAATACTTTCCTTTATTCTTTCTTAATGTCAGGTTAGTGTCTTTTTGAAAGAGATAAATGCATGTAGTCATTTTGCCATTTATTTATTTATTTATTTTTAATTAGTTTCAGGTGTACAACACAGTGCAATAGTTATACATTTTACTCCTCCAAGTGACAATCCCCCACCCCCAATTCGCCACCCCACTCCCCCCATATCATATATATCTATTACTCTTCCTCTGACTCTCTTCCACAGTATAATCCGCATCCCGTGACTATCTATATATATTCAATTACAATAGGTATACCACCTCTGCTTTAGTAATACAGTGTAGTGATCAAACCTCTACTCCATCCATGAAATGGTCTCCCTAACAAGACCTATGATCATCTGACATTCCACAGAATATTTACAACATTATTAATTATATTCCCCAAACTGTTTTTCCTATCCCAGTGGCAATATTGTAGTTGCCTATTTTTGCTGTCTAATCCCTTCCCCTTCTCCCTCATCCCCATTCCCCTCCCAATTAGCAACCCTGATTTTTCCTCTATATCTATGAGACAGTTTCTGTTTACTTTGCTCATTCATACAGTTTTTCAGATTCCACATATGAGTGAGATCATATGGTATTTGTCCTTCTCTGACTGACTTATTTCACTCAACATAATAGTCCTAGGTCCATCCATATCATTGCAAATGGCACGATTTCATTCTTCCTTATAGCAGAGTAATACTCCATTGTATAAATATACCACAGTTTCTTAATCCAGTCATCTACTGATGGGCATTTTGGTTGTTTCCGAGTCTTAGCTATTGTAAATTGTGCTGCTATGAACATAGGGGTGCATAACTTTTTTTGAATAAGTGTCTTGGTTTTTTCAGGATAAATACCTAGGAGTGGAATTGCTGGGTCAAAAGGTAGCTCTATTTCCAGTTCTTTGAGATACCTCCATACTGACTTCCATAGTGGCTGCACCAATCTGCAGTCCCACCAGCAGTGCAGCAGGGTCCCCTTTTCCCCACAGCCCCGCCAGCACTTGTTGTTTGTTGATTTGTTGATGATAGCCATTCTGACTGGAGTGAGGTGGTATCTCATGGTGGTTTTTATTTGCATTTCCCTAATGACCAGTGAGGTTGAACTCTTTTTCATATGCCTGTTGGCCATCTGTATGTCTTCTTTAGAGAAATGTCTCTTCATATCTTCTGCCCATTTTTTAATTGGGTTGTTTGTTTTTTTGGTGTTGAGTTTCATGAGTGTTTTATAAATTTTGGATATTAACCCCTTATCAGATATATCATTGGCAAATATATTCTCCCATTCAGTAGGCTTCCTTTTTGTTTTATTAATGGTTTCCTTTGTTATGAAAAAACTTTTAAGTCTGATATAATCCCATATGTTCATTTTTTCTTTTACGTCCCTTGCCCATAGGGATGTATCAGTAAAAATATTGCTCCGGGTAATGTCTGCAAATGTACTCCCTATATTTTCTTTTAGGATTTTTATGGTTCCAGGTCTTACACTTAAGTCTTTAACCCATTTTGAATTTGTTCTTGTATAAGGCGTAAGGAGGTGGTCCAGTTTCATTTTTTTTCATGTGTCAGTCCAATTTTCCCAGCACCATTTATTGAATAGACTATCTCTACTCCAGTGGAAATTCTTGCTTCCCTTGTCATAGATTAACTGTCCATAAATGCCTGGATTTATTTCTGGGCTCTCTGTTCTGTTCCACTGATCGATGTGCCTGTTTTTATGCCAATACCAAACTGTCTTGATTACTGTAGCCTTGTAGTAGGTTTTGATGTCTGGTAGCGTGATCCCCCCGACTTTGTTCTTATATCTCAGAATTGCCGAGGCTATTCTGGGCCTTTTATGATTCCATATAAATTTTAGGATTATATTTTCTATTTCTGTGAAAAATGCCCTTGGTAGTTTGATAGGAATTGCATTGAATCTATATATTGCTTTAGGCAGTATGGACATTTTAACTATATTAATTCTTCCTATCCATGAGCATGGTAGGTGTTTCCATTTATTTGTATCTTCTATGATTTCTTTCTTCAGTGTCTTCTAATTTTCTGAGTACAGATCTTTCACTTCTTTGGTTAAATTTATTCCTAGGTATTTTTATAGTTCTTGACGCAATTGTAAATGGGACAGTTTTCTTAATTTCTCTTTCCATTAGTTTATTATTGGTATATGCAAATGCCACTGATTCCTGAACATTGATTTTATATCCTGCTACTTTACTGAATTCGTCTATCAGTTCCAATAGTTTTTTGATGGAGTCTTTGGGGTTCTCTATATACAGTATCATGTCATCTGCATATAATGACAATTTTACTTCTTCCTTGCCAATCTGGATGCCTTTTATTTCTTTTTGTTGTCTGATTGCTGTGGCTAGAACTTCCAGCACTATGTTGAATAAAAGAGGAGAAAGTGGACAGCCTTGTCTTGTTCCTGATCTTAAGGGGAATGGTTTTAGCTTTTCCCCATTGAGTATGATATTAGCTGTAGGTTTATCATATATGGCTTTTATTATGTTGAGATATGATCCCTGTATTCCCACTTTGCTAAGGGTTTTTAACATAAATGGCTGTTGGATTTTGTCAAATGCTTTTTCTGCATCTATTGAAATGACCATGTGATCTTTATCCTTCATTTTGTTGATGTGGTGTATCACATTAATTGATTTACGGATGTTGAACCAGCCTTGCACACTAGGGATGAATCCCACTTGATCATGATGTATGATCTTCTTAATATATTGCTGAATTCTGTTTGCTAATGTTTTATTGAGAATTTTAGCATCTATATTCATCAGGGAGATTGGCCTGTAGTTTTCCTTTTTTGTGATGTCTTTATCTGGTTTTGGAATCAGGGTGATAGTGGCTTCATAAAAAGAGTTTGGGAGCCTTCCCTCCTGGATTTTTTGGAATAGTTTGAGAAGAATAGGTGATAGTTCTTTTTTGAATGTTTGATAAAATTCACTTGTGAAGCCGTCTGGTCCAGGGCTTTTGTTTTTCGGGAGCTTGTCAATTACTGATTCAATTTCCTTGGTAGTAATCAGGGTATTTAGATTTTCTGTTTCTTCTTGCGTTAGCTTTGGAAGGTTGTATGCTTCTAGAAAATTATCCATTTCTTCCAGATTGTCAAATTTGTTGGCATATAGTTGCTCATAGTAATTTCTTAGAATTTTTTGTATTTCTGTGATGTCTGTAGTCATTTCCCCTCTTTCATTCCTGATTTTGCTAATTTGAGTCCTCTCTCTTTTTTTTTGATGAGCCTGGCTAGAGGTTTGTCAATTTTGTTTATCTTCTCAAGAAACCAGCTCTTGGTTTCACTGATCTTTTGAATTGTTTTTCTGTTCTCTATATTGCTTATTTCTGCTCTGGTCTTTATTATCTCCGTTCTTGTACTCCCCTTGGGCCTCTTTTGCTGTTCTTTTTCCAGTTCCCTTAGGTGTAAGGATAACCTGTTGATTTGAGATTTTTCTTCCTTCTTTAGGTAGGCCTGCACTGCTATAAACTTCCCTCTTAGGACTGCTTTCGCAGCATCCCAGAGATTTTGGGTCGTGGTGTTTTCATTTTCGTTTGTCTCGAGGTATCTTTTGATTTCCTCCTTGATCTCATTTGTGACCCACTCACTAATAGCATGTTGTTTAGCCTCCATTTATTTGTCAGCTTCCCAGATTTCTTCTTATAATTGATTTCTAGTTTCAAAGCATTGTGGTCAGAGAATACAGTTGAAATGATTTCAATCTTCTTAAATTTATTGAGACTTGTTTTGTGGCCTAACATGTGGTCTATCTTAGAAAATGTTCCATGTGCACTTGAAAAGAATGTATATTCTGTAGCTTTGTGATGAAATGCTCTGAAAATATCTGTTAAATCCAGCTGGTCTAATGTGTCATTTAAGGTCACTGTTTCCACATTGATTTTCTGTCTGGAGGATCTGTCTATTAGTGACAGCAGGGTGTTGAAGTCCCCTACTATGATAGTGTTACTGTTGATCTCTGTCTTTATGTCTGACAATATCTGTTTTATATATTTAGGGGCTCCTATGTTAGGTGCATAGATGTTTACTAGAATTATGTCCTCTTGTTGGATCGATCCCTTCATTACTATGAAGTGTCCATCTTTGTCCTTTGTTATATTCTTCAACTTAAAGTACATTTTATCTGATATAAGTATCGCTACTCCAGCTTTTTTCTCAGTACCATTTGCATGAAATATTTTACTCCATCCCTTTACTTTCAGCCTGTATGAGTCTTTGGATCTGAGGTGAGTCTCTTGTATATAGCATATGCTGGGGTCTTGCTTTCTTATCCATTCAGCCACCCTATGTCTTTTCATTGGAGCATTTAATCCATTTACATTTAATGTGATTATTGATAGGTGTGTATTTATTGCCATTTTGTTATTTGTGTTCGTAGTCTTTCTTAGGTTGTTTTTCTCTTCTACTTAAAGAAGCCCTTTTAGCATTTCCTGCAAAGCTGGCTTGGTGGTAATGATTTCCCTTAACTTATTCTTTTCTGCAAAGCTCCTTATCTGGCCTTCGATTTTAAATGATAGCCTTGCTGGATACAGCAATCTCGGTTGTAGGCCTTTATTTTTCATCACTTTGAAAACCTCCTGCCACTCCCTTCTGACCTGCAAAGTTTCTGTAGAAAAGTCAGCTGATAATCTTATGGGGGTACCCTTGTAAGTAACTTGCTGCCTTTCCCTTGCTGCTTTAAGGATTCTGTCTTTGTCCTTAACCCTTGCCATTTTCACTATAATGTGTCTTGGAGTGGGCCTGTTTGGAATCATCCTGGTTGGAACTCTCTGCAATTCCTGAACTTGTATCTCAATGTCCTTTGCCAGGTTAGGGAAGTTTTCAGACATTATTACTTCAAATATATTCTCAATCCCTTGCTCCCTCTCTTCTCCTTCTGGTACTCCAATGAGGTTATTGCGTTTGATGTTGTCCCCCAGCTCTCTTAAACTATTTTCCATGTTTTTCATTCTCTTTTCTTTTTGTTGTTCCGCATGGGTGATCTCTGCTATTTTGTCTTCTAAGTCACTGATTCGATTTTCTGCTTCATCCAATCTGCTAGTGATTCCATCAAGTTTGTTATTTAATTCAGTAATTGTGTTCTTAAGTTCTAGCTGGTTGCTTTTCATGATTTCTCTATCCTTCTTTATATTTTCATTAATTTCCTTGAAAATTCTAATAATCAGTGTTCTGAACTCTGTCTCTGATAGGTTGGTTACCTCTATTTCCTCTATTTCCACTGATTCAGGAAGTTTCTTCTGTTCTTTTATTTGTGTTGTGTTTCTTTGTCTCCCCATTCTGGCTTACTCTTTGTGTTTGTTTCAATATAACAGATAGATCCCCCAGGTTTCTCAGTCTTTTCTGGGTAAACTTATATGGTGTATGTCCTTTATATTTGAATTACTCAGTCTCACGATTCTCCTGTGCTTGTATCTGAGGTGTTCCTTGTGTCATGCGTCCTCACTTGTTGAAGTCTTAGTTTTGATTACTTTTGGCTTGTCAGTAGGTGGGATTGACTCCCAGATTGATTATCTGTGAGAATCAGCAGCGTCTGCAGTTTATGAGCTGCTGTGAGAGGATTGACGCCTCTGATGAAACTTGGACCCTATGGACCCTAGTACCTGTAGCAACTTCCTTTTGGGTGTGACTCTTGTATGTCAAACCCAGAAATGCTCCGGTTTTATCTAAAGTTGGCCTCCAGGTATGATGATTCTTGTGTCTGTTTGTTTGGACCCACTGCTGCAGAGTGATTTTAGAGCATAACAGATCAACAAGAACAACCTCCGCAGCCACCAAAGGAAACCAAATGCTTGCACAAGTAAAAAAAACCAACCATCAAACTACAGTCAACTTGTACAGAAATATCAATCATACTAATGAAGAAAACAAACAGAAACAAAAGAAAAACCACACACACAATAATAACAGAAGAGGAAACAAAATAAAATACAATATCCTAAAATAAAAAATAGAATAAACATGAGAAACCGATTAGCTATACCTAAAAAATAAAAAATAAAAATAAACTAAAATAATAATAATTAAAAAAATAAGAATAAAAATTAAAAAAATAAAATTTGCAGAAAAAAGGAAAAGAGGAAAAGTATAGCAGTGAGAAGAATGAATACAATAAGAGAGAAAGTGAGGGTGAGGAAAAAAGAAAAAGAAAAAAATATATATATATTTGTCTACACACCCATATATATGGACATATATTCACCTATATACACCTATATATATGCCTATATTAAAAACTACAAAATGATAAGAATGAAATAGAAATAAAAACCAAAAACAACCAAGATAAGCAGCCAATAAAGGAAAAACAAAGCAGAATAAAACCAAACAAACCAAAAATACCCGTGCCGGTCTTGGCTAGAGTCCACCAAGCTCTCTTCAGTTTGTCTGCTGTACAAAAATTCCTGTGCGTCTTGTGGGAACAGTAGGCCACCTGATGCCTAGCGTGATCCTGGCACTGCAGGTCCGCTGCACCTGAGAATGTTTGTGACGCAAGACTGGTGGTTTTTACAAAGTCACTGCCTTTTTGCTTTTGCCTGTCCCAAGGCAGGCTGCACCCCCAAAGGCTCAATGAGTGTCTCTGGGCACCCTCTCGGCCGACAGCCTTGGAGAACCAAAGAACTCCTCACCACCAAAAGCCTGCTGCTAAGAATCTGTTAATTAGTGCCTCAGCAGGTGAACCTGCCCTGCCTCCCAAGCCTTGCATAAAGGTGGGGGCGGGGTAGGTAGTCTCACTCTGTAGCCTTTACTGGGGTGGAAATTCTCAACCCCCTGCAGGTAAGGATATCTTCCTAGTCTGCCCCTATTGCTGCATTCAGGAGTCAGTTTAAGACTTTGTCTTGGCGGGGGCCAAAGCCCGTGGGAGTGGGTGGGTTACTGGCTTTTTTTTGCTTTCTGTTCAAGAGTAGAAAAAGGAAAAAAAAAATAAAAAACATAAAAATAAACAAAGCCACAGTTCCAACACTGTTTTAAGCTAAGGCCTTTGCCTCCTATGCTCCAGCGGAGTTCATGCTGCTCTCACAAAGGGTCTGCCGGGATTTAGGGAATTACGCGCACCCTACCGTGTGGCTAAGATCCCCGCTCCGTCTCTTGGGGACCTGCGTCTCTGCCCGGCGGGCACTGACTCTCCGTGGGCGAGTCTTCTTTTTCCCCTGCTCCCGGGTTTCAGGCTTCTGCGCTCCGCGGGACCCGGTGGGCACAGAGACTGATCCCTGAACCGGGAGGGTGCAGGGGTTGATCTTGCCCTGTCGCTGCGGGGCTCTGCACCCTGCTTCCTGGGGACCCGGCGAGCCACGGGTGCAGCTCCTACCTCTGCACAGTCGTCTCCTCTCTCTCCTCCCGCACTTGCCCGGCCTGAGGTTTCTGCCTCAGACGGCAAACCAACGCGCTCTTGCTGAACTCTAGGAGGGCCGCGGGCCGCAGGGAGCAAGCCGGGGGAACACTCACCGTGCCTCAGCAGCCGCGGGTGCGGGCTGCACCTCACGCATCTCGCCGCCTTCTTCCCCCACTCGCCCGGCCTGCCCACCTTCCAGCAATCCTTGTGTGAAACTCTTAGTTGCTCTGTGTGATGAGTAGGTGTTTCTTTGAAGCGTATTAGAAGTTCAAATTGTGGATATTTCCAGGGGAGATTTCATGGAGCCCTCCTCACAGCCGCCATCTTGCCCCCTCCCACCCAATTTGCCATTTTTAACTAAAAGTCTCCTCTTTTTGTGGTATCATTTGTTCAAAATTTTATAAGTGCTTAAATTTAGGCATGGTAGTATTTGTATGATTAATTTTAAGTCATTAAATAAATAAAATGACAGAGACATAAACAGTGTTACTCCTTCAACTTGTCACCTGTCACTATGAACGTAAAAATTATGAAGCATGATATTCACAGCATTGCTGGAATTAGTAGTTACATCAGTCTAATGAGTTTATGAAAATCTGTGGGGTTGAAATGAATAAATGTATTGAAGAAATATACACATACATTTAGGCATATGGCTAAGTAAATTCTATACACAGACATATGGATGTATGTGTTTTTTTCATTATAAGCATTTTTATCCATGAAAATTCTTTGCCTTTTCTCTGATAACAAATCTCTTTTCACTAGAAAAGGAGAAAGTTACTTTTTTCTCCAGGTATGTGGAAAACTGTTGCAGAAATTTACTAGTCTATAGAACAATCTTTAGAAAATCTTGTGTCTCCCATTGAATACTTGGCAAGGCTTAGAAAAATTATTCTTTCTTAGCTCCAGATAGAACTGAAATTTAAGTTGATTTTTAACTTAGGAAGAATGGATACCCCAAATACTAGGCAGGTTAGAATCAGTCAGTGGAAGAGCTAATCCTAGAATTTTTGTATATTTATTTCTAACTCAGTACCTTTTCATTTATCTATTTTTTACCAATCATAGACTCTCAAGACAGATGTTTTAAAGACCCCAGTGTAATCCCCCAAGAGCCTACTGTAACAAAAAGAAAATGTTGGGTGTTAGGAGTACAGTTAGAGGAGGAAGATGATTCAGACAGAAATCTTACTTTCAAAGTGCTTACAGTCAAATATAAGGGATATATTGAAGGTGATGTCCCTTAGAATTGTAGTCTGAAACATATGAGGTCTGGCAATTAAGTTTGTGAACTCATCCTAGAAAAAGTGCTACATACCTCATTGCTGAATATCATCACTATGGTCACCTTCGAAGTACTACTCTTGGGAAGCTATGCACTGATGCCAGCACCTAGCCTACCCTTCAAAGCAATTTTGGAACTCTTTCTGGAATGGCCATCAGAGCTGTCATCATATTACCCTTGATGTCATGAATGTCATCAAAATGTCTTCCTTTCAATAATTCTTTATCTTCAAGTAAAGAAAGAAGCCGTTGGGGGCCAGATCAGGTACTCACAGATGAGAGAGGGAGTTCTAATACAGTTATTTGTTTACTGGCTAAAAACTTCCTCACAACAGTGCCATGTGAATTGTTGATGAAACAAGAGCCATGAATTGTTGATGAAAAGTTCAGGTCATCTAACTTTTTCATGCAGCCTTTTCAGTACTTCCAAATGATAAGCTTGGTTAACTGTTTATCTAGTTGGTACAAATTCATAGTGAATAATCCCTTTGATATCAAAAAAATTTAGCAACATCGTTGCAACAAGTTTCCAAACGTAATTGTCAGAACTTGTATGTTGCATAATAACATATTTATACAGGTATGTAAAAGTTTGTAAAACCATTTTCAAACTGAGGTTATGAGGCCTATTATCATTAAAGAATGGAAGAAAAATGTATTCTGTTACATACAGTTTATATATTCACTCTCAGTAATAATTTTAAGAATAAACTTAAATGTTTATAGCACAAATTAAGTGGTTTAAATTTATTGAATTCATCTTTCTGGAATCCCTGGGTCCCCTTTATTCAATAGATTAGAAGGAAATGGAAATGTAGTTTTCTGCTATTTGCACTGACTTATGACCCATAGTAACACTGGACATGTTGAAAGGAGAATATGAATATAAAATAGCATATATGCATAAAATATGAGTGAAATAAGGTGAAAAATAAAACATTTACAGATTAGTTTCCTAGATGTCTTTGAACAATTTTGTTGGCTCAATTTCAGTTTAACCTTTTTCATTCCTGTGGTTACATGTTTTTTTATTTGATAGAGGTCAAGTTAGAGCTCATCAATATAATTGCTTAGCCTGTATCTTCTCTGCCTTTGAAAATGTTATTTTCTTAGAAATATTAAGACCACTGAAACTACATTTGAAACAGCCAAAGTCATCTTCTTAATTCTCCCCTAACTATAAATAATTAGCCTTCTTATTAAAGAAACAAAATAGTACTCCCCCTATGGCAGTAAGAACATAAACCACTTTTTGGGAGAAGGTGACTTCTGCAATGGGACTTTAAATATAAGATCTTATTTAAGCTTTTCCAGTTCCACTGCCTCTGACTAATTTAAGCCTCTATCCCCTCTCATCAGGATGAATTACTTAATCTATAAATCTTCACATATTTTAGTGTGTTATTTTTTCTTCATACTGTTGGCACATTTATTTTGATAAAATGTATGTAATCATACTAAAATCATTATGTCACTCCAAAGAAAGCCCAAGCTCTTTTGTGTAGCAGATCAAGCTGTACATTCTCTTTTCCTAACCTAGTTTTCCTTCCTGATTCTTCCTTTATTCATCTCTTACCACCTTCTTGGAAAGTCTACAGACACTCCAATCCGTATTGTACTACCTAAAGGAGCTTTGAGTTTTCTGCTCAAACACCAGCCTCTGTTCATGTTGTTTCTCAGTCAATGTCTTCTCTCCTTCTCAAGTACACTTAAGCCTGTAATTAAAATATGCAAAACAAAGGCAAAAATAATTCACCAAAAGTCAGCCATTTAAACCATGATTTAAAGTACTAAAATGAGGGAGTATGTAGCCTTGCTGACTATGGAGCCACACTCCAACAAGTCTGCCTAATTCTCAGTGCAGCATTCTATGAGCACAAAATAAAGTTTCAAAATATCATTTTGTTTTATTTTGTTTTGATATATGTGGTAAAAAGTAATTCTAACTGATCAGAAATGCTGGGAAGATAGAGATAGATACTCTGAGGGTTTTGTTGGGCAAGGCTTTATAAATGAGATGATGTTTCAAATTACTCATTGGGGATAAATAAGATTTTGTTTTTGTTTTTGTTTTTGTTTTAAAGAAACAAGGAAAAAAACAAGCAGAGAAAGGTCACAGTCTCTAGTAGTTATTGAGGACATTCATTGAATGAAGATTTTGAACGATGTCTAAAGCCCTCTAGAGATGGAAAACAAAACTTGAAATAAAATGAAATGAAATCATAACTGTCATTTTCTCCATCACACACAGGGAAACACTCTATATGGGGACAAAGCAGGAGGAAAACATCCACTTCCCTGAATATCTCCTTTTTTAGGGTTGCCTAAGATCTTCAGTAGATTATTGAAGAGATAATACATTCCTAAAAGACTTTTGGTTTTGATTTTAAATATTTCAAGTATTTTGTTTGATATTTTGTTGAATTTGTTTCATTTGAATCTCTTGGATTCTAATCAGACTTGGAGTATCTTTTTGAATCTGGACATCTTAAAACTATGAACTCCTGGGCCGGCCGAGTGGCGCGGTGGTTAAGCGCTGGCTTGAGAAGCCAGCGGCCCTGTTTCGGGTTCCACATATGAAGGCCAGTGACACTGCCCTCGAAAAACAAACAAACAAAAAGAAAAACCTATGAACTCCTAGCATAAATACGAAACATGAAGAAAACTTACAACTTCTTTTCTAGGGAATCAGACCAAGATCATGGGTATAGGAAAGAAAATCAATTAAATAAAAGTGCAGAGCAACAGCTGAATAGAATTCATACATTCAGCTATTCCTTGTCCTGTTTCTTTTGGTGGTGTGAGCAAGATGGATGGTCGATGTAGTGTAAAAGGTCAGTGAGTCACAGGATTGTTGTGGCAGGGTTGCATGGGACGTGACAAAACTCTAATGTGTGGGTCTGCATAGTCTTGAACAGTGAAAGAAGCTGGGTAACTAGAAATCCGAGTAGAAACAGAGAATCTAAAAATATAAGTTAGTACCAGATTTTAAAGAGTTTGAATGCTATTCTAAGGTATTTAAACAGGTGATGGCAAGTTTTCATAAAATATGATCAGAGGCTTGGCAAAAACACTGATTCTGGGTTTTAGAAAGATAACTAATAAATGAAATTGAAACAAAATACTTAGGTTCTATAACTATTTTTTTAAATAAGTTTAGCACAGTCATAAACCTTTATTTTTCTATCATTTGTGGAAAATAGGAAAATGCCACTTCTCCTGTTTAACAGATGATTATTAGTAATTATATGAATTAAGTATACAGAAATATCAACTACAACATTATTACTGTGGTAACTGGTTATCAGATTAGACACAATCTAGAATTATGGGCAGGTTTATTTTTGAGGTTATTTTATCAAGCTATGGAAGTAATTTCATAATTTTAAGAGTCTTATGAGACCCATTTTATTCAAATTGTGATTTCAGAGACAGTTTCATACTAATGGAAAACATTTTTGAATATTCAAACTCTCTGTATTGCAAAAATACTGTCTTCTAAAAGTTTTCAATTCATACTTGATCAATCAGATTACCTAAATCAGTTGATAATACACTGTGATAGTCCCATCTATGGATATAGGTAAGGAATCTCTTTACCCTTTTTAGTAATTACAGAGAGTCACACATTTAAAGTCTTATCTAAAATTTCATTTGTTAGCTTTATAGAAGCAAAATTCACATCTATAGAGTTCAATTTACTACCTGAAATGGGATGTACAGGATTTAACTTAACAACAGTGAAGTAAGAAGTATTTATCATTTATTTTTCTCCACAAAGTAGAACAGAGATTGGTTTTGAAGAGACTGCCATACACAGGGAAATCATTTAATAATGATAACCTTGTATAATTATTAAATATTTATTTTTTAATTTGAACTCAATTCTCACAATTAGAATCCATTTTCCACAAAAGTAGTAAGGTCTCTTGAGGAAATATCCATTCCATGTCTGGGATAGACAATATGCAAGACGATCCTAGGTTATCTTATGTGCCAGAAGTATGGAATTTATGGATTAAAGAGATCATGTCAAAAATATGTAGCAATTTAAATAAATGTAGGCTCACATTGTCAACATTTATGATAATTTAATCAACAAAAGAACAGTGATTATAGTTCATTAAAAAAAACATTGAATTTATGAAAAACCAGGAGTCTACGATGATATATTAAAAAAATAAATTAAAAAAAAAAAACACAAAAAAACTTGCGAAACAGAATAGTGTTTATTGCTCCTTAAACCTTGTTATTCCTGTCCATTCTTCTTAATCATTTATTGGGTCAATGTAGAATGCAGAAATTAATTAATGTTAAATAGATAAGTTAAAGTTTTTTTTTTCTCTCAAGAGTACATGTCAATTGAATGGCTCATATATTGTGACTTCACATAAGAAAACCACATACTAGATTCAAATCTCAAATGAAAATTATTTTAAAAATCTGTGAGTTGGATCACCCTAAGGTTGGAAGAAAATTCAATATTTCATCAAGTTCAAGGATCATATAAAAATATAAAGTACATTTAATATTCTATTATTTTATTAGAGGAATTTTATATTTAAAAAAATTTAAAAATATGTATTTATATTTTTAAAAATTTAAATATAAAATTCAATAAAGTTATAAGTTTTCATGTAGCAGCCAAATTCTTTGATGACAAATAAATGGTGATAAAATTTAAATGCAGATATGTTCTTCTTGAACCAGAATATATATTTTTTAAAGTACTGCATATTTAGTATTTTCTACATTTATAATGCACAATGGTGACTACAAGATTATAATCTTATAATTCCAAATTGATTTTTAATTAAGTAATTTATTTACATTGTTTTAAATTAAGATCTACTAAACTTATTGAAATAACTTCGGAATCATTTTATTTATTATTGAGTTTGTTATAGCTACAAGAAGTATGTAATATCCTGAATGGTTTTCTTCTTTAGTTAAGAAATTAAAGTCTATAAAGGTGATAGTTACTTTATAAAAGGAGTGTTTAAATGCTTAAAGGAGTGTAAGTTTATGAATAAAACTAAATATTCACAAACATTTTAAAAGAAGTTGTTAAAATTTCCTATAATTTTTCATCGGAATTAAGATTTACAAGATAAGTTTTAAATCCTAAGAAGAAATACCTAGGTCATGGCAATACTGAGATGTTCCAACCTATAGTGAAAAAAAGATTGAACTGTGATAGACATGACATGTAGATTAAAAAGTGAATTTTGCAAAGTCTTGAAATACTTAAAAATATTGTTAAAATGTATTTGGTGTTTGTGGTATAGTCTTTAAAAACCTCTGGGCTAATACTATTCAGGAGAGTTCATATTTTATTTTTTTATTCTTATAGTTTTTTCCTACCCATGAATACAGGTATTCTCCACCAGTCTACTTCCTTTCTGCCAATTTCTCCTCTATCAATATGGTGGTTAAGAGCAATTAATGTCCGTCTTCTGGATACAATCGTGATCTGTCATTCTTGCATGTGGTCTTACAACTTTAAAAAAAATTGTCAACTACATGAGGAATCACACCATATATTACCACTTATACTGAATATATGCAACGCACAAGGAGAAATTGATATTATTTTAATTCTATCTTCCTAGTTCAGAGTGCCCTCAGATCCTGCATCAGCAGCTCCTGTGATCAATATAACCCTTTCCATGGTTCCCTGTGTTGAGAGAAACTTTTGAAAACAGAAAAATAGTAGTTCTTGTGAGAGACCCTTGGATTACTTAAGTTGGAAGTGTGATTTGCTGATAAGTTCCATATCAAGAACATTTGTAACTTCTAGGTTCTAAGAAAACTGGGGAATTGGGTCAATCCTCAGTATGTCTTTCCACTCGCTTTTTTTTGTTTGTTTATTTTAATTCTTGAATGAAAAATAATAGTAAATAATACCATTTTAATCTGCCTCTGTCAGCTTTATTTCCACAACATTGACCATGGGCAATTGGACAATGAGTCAGCACAATTCTGAATTTTCTATTTCGAGTACTTGGATGAATGAAGTTGCCATTAACTGGATATTTTTGCAATGGCATGAATAAGTTTCGTTTGACATGTACAGGGTTAAATAATCAATGTCCTTATCAATAAGAACATAGATAATTAAATGAAACTGAAAGACTTGTGAATACTAAATTAATGAACATGCTAATGCATGTCAAAGCATTAATATTTAATAATTCCAAGTTTTTCTTCTTTTTTTTTTCACTATATCACTCGTGCATCCCCACCTGTCCCTTTCCCTTTCACCACTATCCATTCCCAACACATCCTAAATGTCTCTCCCTCCTTTCTTTTCATTCCTTTCTATGTACTCACATTTTTCTAATAGGGAAATAATTATGACTTTTGCTCTCAAAAAAAGAGGTCTGAGCCTCAGATGCATATTTATTTGTGTGTTTCATGACCTGGCAAGGTTAATTAAGGTCAGGGTATGAACTTGATCAAGAGGCCAAACTTATTAAGAGGAGAAGCTCCAATTCACACTCAGATTGACACTTCAGTGTCAGGGAAACCTGATTGTGAATCTTATTTTTTGCAATTTACTAGCTGCACCAGTTTACTCATGTTATTACTTTATTCTAGTCTGTTTCCTTGTCTGCAAATTAGAGTTTCTACCTCCCAAAGTTATTGTGAAGATTAAATTTTAAAAATGCATATAAAATTCTTATCAGATGATAGGTTTTTAATACATAGTCAACAAGTATTGTTTTCATTATCACTTTCAAGATGAGAACTGAAGCTGTTTGTGAAAGGAGAACCCAGGACGAGGGTAAAGAAAAAGAAGAGATGAGGACCCTGAGTAACACAAACATTTAAGAATACAGGGAGAAACAGTGATAGCAAATTGAATTTTGAATAAGCAAAGAGAAACAGGTATAATAGAAGTAAATAATGTTGCAGAAATCAAAATAGATCATTTAAATAGGAAATGTTTCATGGTATCAAATAGTAAAGATATTAAATAAGATAAACACTAAAAAGAAAACATTACATTTTATAAGAGAGGAATTTGTTCATCATTTTTTATGGCAGCCAATAAGGATTAAACTCAGAGAAGACTGCTGTGCATTAAGGAGTGAAAGTGAAATAAATCTGTCTGCAGTCAATATTGAGGAATTTTGCCAGCAAAATCAAGGAGGAAATACAGACAAAAAGTTATGGAAGGTTTTTTTTGTTGTTGTTCTTACACTAAAAGACCTTATAGGCTTATTAAAGGACAAAATTGAGTTGAGTAAATTTTAAATATTTTATTGGTTTTATTCAGCAATTTATGAATCAGGCAGCATCCAATCTAGCCGACAGAAAGGGACTCTGAGGAGCAGTACAAAATAAAGGCTTTTATGGGCAGGAGGAAGCAGGGACAGGGAAGTCATATTAGCAAAAAGAGAATTGGTCAAAGCAAGGTTACTTTCTTGAAATGTAACAAAAGGGAGTCTTAGAGCTCGCCAGGTAACTTGTGCAGAGCAGTCAAGCACTGATTGGTTGATGTACGCTTTTTTTTTTTTTTTTTCCCCTCGGGGAGAGCCAAGCCATTAAATTAAGTTTTGGTTTGCTGACATGGGGGCTTAGCATGGGCAACTCCATTTTGGGCCTAATCTGATTTCTTTTACGGGCTTCATATCTAAATAAGAAACAGAGAGTAACTAATCTCTTGGTTGCGGGGGGTGGGAATCCTGGTAGAATGGGAGATGGTAGAAATAGAGGAAACACTGGCCCCCTTAGCCCTGGAGTTGGTTTTGAGATATCTGATACAATTAGGTTCATAACTACATCTTAAAGCCTGAGACATTAAGGATCCTCCCCATGCGTTCTGAGAGTTTTCCTGATACATGTAGTTTTTCTTCAACTCGCTTCCATTGGATACGAGCTCTGTCTTACCGAAACAGACCCATGTTCAGAGTCCAACAGTATTACTCATTTCCAGAAAAAATAAATTTCTTTTTAGAACTTGGGGCTTTGGTAACTTTCCTATATTTTCAGGAACACATTGTGAGATCCATCACTTTTTCATGTCTCCAACCCCACTCTTTTCCTCCTTCTTTCTCAACTTTTTAAAGCAACAGCCAAATCCCTCCTTTGTCTTTACTGGTTCTGTGTATAGAGCAATTTCATCCATATTCAAGTCCCATAGGGAAACATTTTGTCCCTGAACGGCTTTCCTGAGCATTGAATGTTCTTCCTCAAATGAATTTTTGGAATTTTAAAAAAAAAAGAAAGAAAGAAAGAAAAAAATTCTACAAGAAAGGAGAAAGTTTATTTTATATTTGTTGATTTTGGACTTGGCTTTTATTATCAAAAGAAGGGTAGGTCTCAAAAATTCCTTCAGTGAAAGTTTTCCTGATCTTTTCAATGTGAGTGATATTTTTTCTCTTCTCATTCCATATTGTACTTCTTTTATATAATTCATTACATTCTCAGTAAAACATTTTTCCACACTACCTCTCAAATTATTGTACATATTTTTAAATGATTGCCTTTCAAGTTGTCAGTCCAGGTCATCCAAGAAATAGATTTTCCCTTTTTGCATTGTTTGAAAGCTATTACTTAGCATTTTTTGAACAATTTAAAAAATATATTGGCATACTTATCTTTAAGGAACTGCCTCAATGTATATGTTTGTAATATTTTACATAATAACTCATCAGTAACCGATTACAGTTTTGGCAACTATTTTTGAGGAAGAATCTTAGGAGGAAGAAAGCTTTCAATCTACTAGGTATTCCTACACTCAAAAATCATTAAGTGTTTATTATTTTCATACTAAAAATTTATAAAACCTGTAAATCATGTAAGTTATATTTATGTCAATAATGGAAATAAGAAGGTGTTAATGGTATTATAGCATACAGAAAACCAGAAACTAAATCATATTTGGAGAAAATCATATTGTCTGATTATGTGTACTCCTATTTTAGTGGTGGGTTGAAAGATGAATTAATTTATCCCTCACATATTTTGGAGAATTATTTGTATTTAATAGGCTTTTCATAATATAATTTATTTTTCTTTATTCTTTCCAAATACTTTCAGAAATATTGGGGAAAAAATATTCTGAGTATTTTAGTGTTTTAAAATTGATTTTATTTTGTATTATCTAATTAAGGAAATACTATTTGTAGCAACTTATATGCTCCATTTTATAGCATAAAATAAGAAATGTAATAAATATTTTGTAATAAATATGTTGAGTTCTGAAATAACTAAAATGGTTTTATACAAATGTATGTTCTCCACTTGTAAATGTTGAAAATCTTTACATACTAATATTTAAAGATTTACTCTCCTCAAATGTTCTTTGAAAATTCTTCTACTCTTTAGATGTGAAATATTTATATCTGTAGTGTTTTCATACATTAAGCAACTCTTCTGAATAGAAGCAAAATTTATTCTCCTCTCTGGATACCAACATTGGTGTATAAATTCAAAGCCATTTCCATCAAGCAAAGAGTAATGCTGTGAGCAAATTTCATTTGATTTTGGGCAAATTACAGCGTGACTTTTCAGTCCATAAAATAATATAGTTATAAGGATTTCCTGGGAAAAAAAGGAGAGCTATATCTTGGTCACTGTTTTTCAGAAAATTGATGTGTTGTAGAGTAATAACAAATAGCTTGTCTTAAAATTCAAAAAAGATAATTAAGTTTAATTATTAATGAAAGAAATTACATTCTTCCTAAATTAATTGTGATGATAAGAATTTATTAAACAGACTGAGTTAGACATGCAAGATAACTTATGAAAATGTATTTAGCAGGGAGAGCTTCCAATAGGAAGTAACTGTTATGACCCAAGATAAGAAGTATATATGTTTGTTTACAATATTTGCACAAATGTGCTAAAGTGAATAAGGATCCTTTTCCCCCTTGATTTTAGATCATATTTTTTTACTTTTTTCCCATAACTTTTTTTTTTTCATTTTCTGCTTGAGATTTTAAATGATAATATGTCTGGAATTATAGGAAATATGCATTATGTTTTTACCTCTTAAATGCTGTTGATTTTTGTTGTTGTGTAATGAGAGAATGCCATAATATCTAGGTAATAAAAAAATCTTAACATAAAAATATATTTAGACTTATAACAATAGTTCTAGAATCATGAAGAGATTTTAAAATATTAATTCTAACATGAAGCTATGTCTGCAATGACTTATGTATCACAAGAATAAAGGTAAAGGAATTAAATTAACTTTGAGAAACCTACTAGGGACTAGTGAAACCATAAAGTGTGTTAAACAATATAACACAGAATGTCTCTTTTAATTTTCACCATATAGAAAACCCCCTGAAAGGCTAACTGTGAAAAAAAAATGTCCACAATGTTGCCAAGTGATAGTCTCTGAGAACATAATTTTATAAGCCCTAGATTTATAAAATGAATTATTTTAATCAGTTATTTAAACTTTATTGGAAAATATTGATTATATTAACTAAAGTATAAGAGTGTACTTATTTATCTGATCCTAGTAGAAATTGGGATATACTTTCAACTGAATAAGTAATTTTATAATTACATACTTTATTTTTGATACTGAATCTGAAACACGCAAACAAATAAAATGGTTAAAGTACAATGATTTGGATATTGAGAGTACTTTCAAAAGATGTAGACTAAATGTATTTTCTGTCTACCTTGAAATGCAATAACTAAAAGCATTTGACATGAAGTAGTTAAAACCTTAAGTTCTTCGTGACATAACGTGACATACCAATGAAATGGGTATGCATATTGACAGAATTTTGATTTCAGTGGACTTCATTCTGTGGAAGGTTTATCTAATCTTATTTACAGAATCAAAGCTTGGTCTTCCTTTTATTTTATTGTCAACCTAAACTAAAAAACTGTATTGGATATAAAAGAAAACATTAACATTGCTGCTTTATACCAAAAGGTAAGAGGTTCATCTGTTGTTCTGGAGTTACCACAATGGAAAACACAGTCACAGGATAAATAATACTTTGAAATATTAAATATTATGAAAACCTGTTTTTAGGAGCAAAGGAAGCATTTCATCTACAATTGCACAAAGTCTAGAATTATATTAAATGTGTATACCTCCACAGATGAATATCACATGGAAATCACAGGTTGCACATAATTTAGTAATTTTCACAGATCCATTCCAAATAAATGAATTCCTTTAGCTATTATGTTGGGTGATAATATTAAACAAAAATTAAGGATTTTTTTTTCCCTTTTGGCTTACAAATGTCAATAGCATAGAACTTTTAAGAAGCTTCAGCTAAATAAAAAGGAAAAGGCACAAATACCAAGATTTTGCTAGCTCGAAAACTGCATAATTTTCAGATCATTATCGTACTATACCAACCATCATAGCCATATTTTAGTATTATGCACAGTAAACATTTGAACCTAAATTGTAGTTATTTATGTCAATACATAATTATTGGCTTCTTCATATTCTCAGTGCTGATGGATAACACATTTTAGGTCTGCTGGTCAAAAACAAGCTTAAGTTGTAAATATTTGTAGAGATATTTTACAAACAGTTTTCTGACTTAAATTGGATGTTAGGGTGATTTCTTAATACTCAGCATATTTGAATATCTATTAAATACATATTCTATCCAATTCTGGACAAAACACAAAGTACCCATTATAGTTTGGCAAATTTTGGTGCCATGCTGTGTGGATAAAGCCTTTATTTAGTTTTATTCATGCATCAAAGGTATGACAAACCAAAATTTTGGCAAGAAATATATTCATGCATTCACATAAAAAAGGATTACTATCATAACACAGGATCGCAAATCACATTCTTCTTTTTACATTTGCTTCCAAGTTTTCTCTTCAACATTTTTTTAGACAGTCCAGGGAGAAATGCTTTTGACAATAGAATCTGATTTGATAGCAAGCCAGCTCACACCGTATTTTTTTTTAGAGTACATCTTTTCTCAAATCCATAAATAACAGAGATATTTATCTCCTGGTGACTGTGTTGCTCTAAGAAATCCATTGCGTGTCTTGATTTTCCATCCACAACCAACAGCACAGCAAAAGCAACTACGTGTCAGCATTTACCAATAGCATCAGAAGAACACGAATTAACTATATTGTTAGCATCATATAAATTTTGCTCTAAAAATTTCTACAATTAAATATGAATGTTGGTGTGACACCATACTGCTTATTTTATTTAACCTGCATAATTTATCCCACTATATTTGAGCAACAAATTACAGCATAATCAAACAGTTTAGCTATCACTAGAAAGACCTGGGATTCTTGGGCAGCAGATGCCAAGACGAGCTTAAGATGTGAGATGTTTACTTAGAGATCAACACCATGAAAGGAAGGGGAAGGAAGCAGAATTGCTTAGGGGGAGAAGGTGAACTGCCATGTAGGCCCTGCAAAGGCTACACCAGCCTGGTGGGAAGGCTCTGGAGTGAGTATTGAACTGTCAGAGCGTCCCACAGTGGATGAGAGGTATGAGCAATTACACACGTGTTTTGCCCAGTCACCACATGCAGGCACCCTGGTCAGGGTGTGCGCTGAGGGGAGAGACTCTCTGCAGCTGAGGGAGACCATAGAGGAAATAATAGCTAGATGCTGGCTGCCTGAAGCAAAGCTCTTGGCTGAGGGCTGAGCAGGAAGTCTTTCCTTTATGCAGGTTCTGTGGGGGGCTCCTGTCTGTGTCTACTACAGTTACTTTAGAAAAGTAGTTGATGTTGTTCTGACCAGAGTTAGTGAGGGGACAGCTTTGATGAGATCCAGAATCAAGTTAATAGGGGAGATAAACCTCCAATAGAGAAGGTAGACAGGCCATGTTTTACCCATTGTTATTCAACATTTATATACCTAAAGAAGTGATCTCTATGATACGTCCAGCAACCATCTGACATCATACTATACTATCACAATATTATTGACTATATTTCCTATGTTGTACATTACATCCCCATGACTGATTTGCTTTATACCTGGAAATGAACCTCTTATTCCCTTTCACCTTCCCTCCATTTTTTAATGTTTCAATTACAGTTGATATTTAATATTATTTAATATTAATTTCAAGTGTACAGCTCAGTGGTTAGACATTTATATAATTTAACAAGTGACCCCCTGCCTAGTCTAGTACCCAACTGGCACTATACATAGCTATTACCATATTAATGACTACATTCCCTAGGCTTTACT
Organism: Aselliscus stoliczkanus; assembly: GCA_033961575.1. Classification (NCBI taxonomy): domain Eukaryota; kingdom Metazoa; phylum Chordata; class Mammalia; order Chiroptera; family Hipposideridae; genus Aselliscus; species Aselliscus stoliczkanus. The sequence goes on along the minus strand of CM066732.1, from coordinate 71,148,141 downwards.
TTACATCCCCAGGACTGTTATGTAGCTACCAATTTGTACTACTTAATACCTTCAATTTTTTCACCCTGTCCCCCAACCGGCTGCCATATATCACCCCGATAAATCTAGTACCCATCTGACACCATACATAATTATTACCATATCATTGACATATTCCTTATGCTATACCCTACATCCCATGATTCCTTTTTCTATTTTATTTATTTATTTATTTATTATTTATTTATTTATTTATTTTTTGAGGGCAGTGTCACTGGCCCTCATATGTGGGACCTGAACTGGGGCTGCTGGCTTCCCAAGCCAGTGCTTAATCCGCACACCACTCAGTCAGCCCCCATGACTACCTTTTAACAACCAATTTGTGTTTCTTAATTCCTTCTCCTTTTTTCACCTGCACCCCCTAACCACCTTCCATCTGTCAACCATCAAAATGTTTTCTGGGGCCGGCCGAGTGGCGGGGTGGTTAAGTGCTGGCTTGGGAAGCCAGCGGCCCCAGTTTGAGTCCCACATATGAGGGCCAGTGACACTGCCCTCAACAACAACAAAAAAAAAAATGTTTTCTGTATCTGAGTTTGTTTCTGTTTTTTTGTTGTTGTTGTTTATTTGGTTCTTTAGATTTCATATATAAGAGAGATCACACTGCATCTGTCTTTCTCTGACACTCCAGTCAGCACAGTACTTCCAAGTCCATCAATGTCGCCACTGATGGCAAGAATACATTCCCGTATGGCTGAGCAATATTTTATTGTATATATGTACCACCTCTTTATTCATTTATCCATCAACAGACACCTATGCTGTCTCCACATTTGGCCATCATAATCAATGAATATACGTATGCACACATCCTCTTGAAGTAGTGTTTTGTGTATATTTGGATAAATATTCAGATGTGGGATTATTGAGTCCTTCTTTGTCTCCTGTTATAACCTTTGTTTTAAAGTCTGTTTTAAAGTCTGGTATAAGTATTGCTACCCCAGCTTTTTTGTTTTTTCATTTCCATTTTCATGAAATTACTTTTCCTATCCATTTACTTTCTGTGTTTGTATTTCTCTTGAAGTGAGTCTCTTGTAGGCAGCATATATAAGGTTCTTGTTTTCCTAACCATTCAGCACTTCTATGTCTTTTGATTCAAGCATTTAATCCATTTACATTGAAAGTAATTGTTGTTAGATATGTAGCCATCGCCATTTTATTATTCATAATTTTTATCTTTTTTTTCATCTTAAAGAAATCTCTCTAACATTCCTTTTAATACTAGTTTGGTGATGAGGAACTCCTTTAGCTTTTTCTTATCTGGGAATCTCTTTATCTGTCCTAGATTCTAAATTATAACCTTGCTGGGTAGAGCACCCTTGGTTGTAGGTCCCTGCTTTTCATCATATTGAATATTTTGTGCCAATCCCTTCTAGCCTGCAAAGGTTCTGTTGAGAAATCAGCTGACAATATTATGGGGGCTCCCTTACAATTTACTAGTTGCCATTTTCTTACTGCTTTTAGGATTCCTTCTTTGTCCCTAACCTTTGACATTTTAATTATAATATGTCTTGGTGTGGCCCTGTTAAATTCATCCTGTTTGGGACTCTGCACTTCCTAGACTTGTATGTCTATTTCCTTCACCAGGTTAGGAAGGCTTTCAGTCATTATTTCTTTAAATAAGTTATCCTCCTTCTGGTATGTATGCCTATGATGCAAATGTTGTTATGCTTGATGTTGTCCCAGAGGGCTCTTAAACTATCCTCATTATTTTATTTTATTTTTTTGCCTTTCTGATTGGGTGTATTCTGCTACCTTGTCTTTCAAGTCACTGATTCGATCCTCCACCTAATCTAGTCTGCTGGTGTGCATTCTTCGTTTCAGTTATTGTACTTATTTCTGACTGGTTCTTTTTATGGTTTCTGTGTCCTTCTTTATGCTTGCGATCTCTCTGTTGAAGTTTTCACTAAGTTCCTTGAACATCCTTATAACCATTGTTTTGAACTCTGTCTCTCATAGATTGCTTGCCTCCATTTCATTTAGGTCTTTTTCTGGAGTTTTCTCCTATTCTTTCACTGGAATGTATTTCTTTGTTTCCTCATTTCGGCTGCCTCTCTGTATTTGTTTCTATTAGGTAGATCTACTATGTCTCCCAGTCTTGGTCAGGTGGACTTATGTAATAGGTGCCCTGTGGGGCCCTTGTATAGTCTCCCTAGTCACGTGCTCTGGGTGCTCCAGGAATGTCCCTTTTGTGGGTTGTCTTCCTGCATAGGTGGCCTTTGATTGCTATTGGCACATCAGTGAGTGGGATTGCCCCTTAAGGTGATTGGTTGTGGGATTTGTCCACATCCACAGCTTACAGCCTGCGGTGCAGGGAGCTTACCCCCCTGAGTGGGATTCATCCCAGCAAGCCTGTTGAGACTTCCCTTTGTGTGTGCTGCTTGTGGGACTAATTGGGCAGTACTGTACTGTGGTCTGAAGCCAACCTCCTATTTTGTTGGTGGTGGGACCTCTTGGAAGGGGCTTCAGTGCAGACCCAGTTCATGCGCTGCCTGTAACTGGCCTGGATAACCTGGTAGGAGCTACAGAGCGATCCAGAGTTTTCTGCTACTGGTACTGGTGGCTGCCATCCTTGTTTCACAGTGTGGCCTCTGCCAGGTGCCTCCAGGTGTAGCACCAGAGCTGTGTACTCCAGGTGTATCCCTCGTGTGTGTAGGGTGTGCCATCCTGTTGTAATTGAATTTGTTTGCTGTTTGCACATCAGTGGAAGGGATTGACCCTCAAACTGATTGTTTGTGAAGACTGGCCATGATGACAGTAGAGGAGCTGTTGTAGGGGGCTGCCCCAATGGAGCAAGATTCATTTTACCAGGGTTCTGGTGCCTTCCCAGTCTGGTCTTTGGGTGTGTTGTCTTTGGAGGAAGCTGGGTGAAGCTCTGGCTTAGTATGAAGCTGACCATTGGGTGTACCCACCCCATGGTCTCCTGGGAGTTGCCCTGCCACTTTAGTCACAGCCTATGCTCTGTCAGGGGTCACTTAGTATGAGCCAAAAAGAAATCTGAAGATGGCCACTGCTTGTGCTGGGAATTTGGTGTCTCAAGTGGCCAAGCCCCGAACCGAGGCTGGCTGCTGCTAATGCTAGGGTGGGGGTTGCTCAGCAAGATGCTGAAGCCAGATGCTGCTTATTTGGTTTTATGAAGAATTTGAGAGATTTTAGAAAAGTCTTCAGCATGAGCTGAGACAGGCTATTTGGCTGGAAAAGTCACTGAGAGGGACTTGGATGGGCCTGCCTGTTGAGTAGGGCAGGGTCTCAGGTAATATCCAGGGTGGACCAGAGAATGTTAACTAAATTGATGGGAACTAAGATATGGAAGCCACCTGAGCATACTCACTGGGACGGGGGAGGGCTTAACAGAGGAACAATGGATTCTACCATCTCTTCTGTCTCGGAGAAATCTGTCCCTCCATCCCTCTTCTTGCAGCCAGACAATGCACTTCTATCTCGTATGTCCCTGGCACCTTTCCAGCTGCTTCCCCAGTGTTGGAGCTCAGAGTGAGTGAGACCCTCTGAGAGTACGTCCGTGTGCAGGCTGTTTAAGAGAAGCACCTGGAAGTCCAGCTGCTCTGTCTCACTCAGCCATAATCTCCACTGGTTTTCACAGCCAGAAGTTATGGGGCCTTCTCCTCTCAACACTGGAATCCTGGACTGGGAGACCACTGTTGGGCAAGGACCCCTCACTCCTCTGGAAGGGACCTCTGCAGATGAGATATCCCTCTCAATTTTTAATGGTCACACTTTGGTGTGGGACCAGCCTGTTCCATGTCTCTGAGCCTCCTACCGGTCTTGAGGTTGCTTCTTCTCTATGTCTTTAGAGGTAGGACTTTTGTTCAGCTAAATTTCAGGTGATTCTCAATGATGGTTGTTTTGTAGTTTAATTTTGATGTGCTCATGAGAGGAGGTAAGCACAGCATTTACTTCTGATGTCACAATATCCTGATTAGTGTACCGTTTAGTATGGCTTGCAGTCAAACAGGGCAAGTCTTTTTGCCTTTTCATATAAATTTTTAAATTATCCTGTCAATTTCTAGTTGGCTATTTCTATTGGTATTTGATTGGCATTGTAATAAATCTATAGACAAATTTGAGAAGAAATGATATTTCAAAAATACTGAGTCTTCCAGTCTATGAATAGGGTATATTTCTCCATTTTCTTAAGTCTTCTTTTGTATTCTTGGGAATGTGTTATAGTTTTCCATATAAAGGCCTTGCACATATTTTGTTATATTTCTTTATAAACTAACAGTTTTTGATGGTATTACAAATAATAATTTATTTCATTCTAATTGTTAATTACTGGTATATTGAAATAAAATTCATTTGTACATGTTGATTATATACTGCTAAATTCATTTATCAGTTCTAGCAGCTTTTCGTAAATTTCTTAGCATTTATCTGCAAATCAAGAGATATTTACTTCTTCCTTTCTAGTAATGTTTGACATTTATTTCCTTTTCTTTCTTATCATTCTGACTAAGACCTCCAGTACAATGCAGAATAGAAATAGTGAGATTATACATTGTGTTATTGGTCTTAGAGGCAAAGCATGAAATATTTCACCAGTATGTGTGTTGTAGGTTTTTCATAAATGTTCTTTTTAAGTTGAGGAAATTCCTTCTATCTTTAATTTGTTGCATATTTTTAAAAATGAATGTTTATTTTGTCAAATGCTTTTTCTGCAGGTGTTGAATTGCTTATCTGATATCTCCTTCTTAATCTGTTAACATAATGAGTTATATTGATTTTGTATGTTGAAATAACTTACATTTCAACTTGGTTGTTCTGTATCATCCTTACATACATTGCTGGATATTATTTGCTATTTTTTTATTAAGAAACTTTGTACCTATATCTATGAATTATATTGGTTTTTACTTCCATTTTCTTATATTATATTTCTTTTGGTTTGGGCATAAGGATTTCAGTGGCAAAATAAAATTTCCATATCTCCTTTCTCTAAACAAGGTAGGTACTTGTTTGTGAGACTTAGAATACTAGCAGCATGATCTGAATTTATCTCCCCACCATTTGTGATAAAAGCCTAACTCCAAGGTTAGGGAAAAGAGAGGAACCAGTCATTTTTTTCTCAGTAATGTGATTGACATCCTTAGTGTGTCTGATGGCCTTGGAGAATCATTTAGCTTTATACCAGCAACCTCCATTTTTGAAGAACTTTTGGAGATAGGCAGCTCTGCCTCCTAGGATCCATTTTTACATGCTCCTTTCTAGGATTCACATAATATGTATTCCTTTTATGCTATAGGAATTATTTTCTTGTAACAAGTCTTCAGGAAACAAATATTGATATTTCTAATCCAAAAAACAAGCACATTTCAGTATACCATGTTTTAAAAATCCCTTTGTTGCCAGCTGCTACATGGGCAAATTGCAGACAACTTGTGTCTATGTTCACTTACATCCTGCAAGTCTCCTTCACACTTTGCACTGTGCTACATTGGCAGAACTATGGTGGAAAAAGCAATGTTTCTCAGTCTGGGGTGATATTTCCTTCCATGGGACATTTGGCACTGTCTAGAGGCATTTGGTTATCATGACTAGAGAGGAAAGGTGGTTCTGCTGGTGTCTAAAGGGTGGATGCCAGTGATGGTGCTAAACACTCTGCAGTGCACAGGACAGCCCCCTATACAAGAAACATCCAGTCAAAAATGTCACTAGTGCCAAGGTTAAGAAACCCTGGCTTAGAGATTCAAGAGCTCAGTGAAAGTCTAGTGCTGGAGCAAGGTTCTATGCTCTTGTTTGTATAGAAACTATAGATCTTTACAAGTGACATTTACAATGTTCAACTTATCCCTTGAAAAATGAACAACTTTCACTCCTTCCCATGTAGCAGAGAGGGAAAAAGTTCTTCTCAATACTGTGTACTTAACAAGCCCCCAAGACTCCAACAATGCCTACTCTATTTATCTAAGTCTAAGCTTACTTTGGAGTGAAGCGGGCATCACAGACATCTCTGTGTAGTCTTTTCTGCTTTTATTGATATTTGTTAAGTCAGTGTGCTCTGCCTTTGTTGAGCAGAGGAGACTCCAAAGTATACTTTCTTTTTTTCTTCTCAGCTTTAGATCCTACTGGAAAATTCTGGGGGAAAAGGAAAACTCTTACTCAGCACCTGTTACAGTAGTGTGTTACAACGGACCAAATATTTTCATGTATATATTTTCATAAAATCATGCCAACAGTATTGTATATTAAGTATTATCATTAATATGTTTTGTAGATTAAATTGGGGAAATCAGTGATATCAGTGTTATCAATAACATTTCTTTCTAACCCTAGACTTGATATTTTAAAAAATTTTAAGTGTTTCTCTATAAAAAGGCATTTGTAATTTATTTAGAGAATTTAAGCTCCTGGAAGTTTTGCTGTAAAGCACTAGTATATCTTCTTTTATGTTTCAGCAGCTTCCCCCAAAGTCTTATAAATTCTATTCTCTGCTCATCCAGCCACATGGTCAAAATCAATTTCCTCCCAGAGATATGGAATTTGATTGAAAAATAAAATAAGAACAGATATGCCCTCCTCATTCAGTGATCACCTTGAAAGTGGGTGGGAAGAATGCCTGACATTCATTTCTAAGCAGTTGCTATGGATGGTGGAATCCTTTTGTGTGTGAAACCATTGACACAAAATAGCTTCATTTCAAAGTGTTTTCAGAACTGAGGATAAGAATAGAAAGAACGAATATTAAACCTTAACATTGAATTACAAGTGAGCAATATGTAAATAATTATAGTAAGGTAAAATTTTATGCTGATTTTGTGTGCATAATCTAATAACGAAGAAAGAGGTTCAACTCTTTAAAGTGTGATATGGATTTGATATGGGCAGAATAGAATCTCTGTGACAAGAACAGTTTAAAATGGCACACAGCACAAAAATGCTATGAACAGTGTTGTTATTATTATTTTATAGTATAGTATTTTTAAAAGAGTTTTAGATTTACACAAAAATTGTGAAGACAGTACAGAGTTCCCATATAACCCACACCCAATTGCTCCTTTGTTAACATCTTACATTAGCATGATACATTTGTAAGGAGCCGATATTGGTACATTATTATTAACTAAAAGTTCATACTTCATTCAGATTTCCTAGTTTTATCATGATGCCCCTGTTTTCATCCAGAATACAACCCAGAATACATTATATTTATTCTTTATATATAAAACAATTTCTAAGACTTTCTTTGTTTTATATGATTTGACAGTTTTGAGGAGTAGTGGTCAGGCATTTTGTAGAATGTCCTTCAGTTGTGTCTGGTCTGATGTCTCCCCCATGATTATACTGAGATTATGAGTTTGGGGCAAGAAAGCAACAGAGGTGAAGTGCCATTTTAATCACATCTTATCGAGGGCTCATGACTCATCACGACGATGCTGCTAATGTTGAACTTGATCATGTCGCTGTAGTAGTGTTGCTAGATACTCTTTTTTACACTTGCCATACTGCACTCTTTGGAAGGAAGTTACTGTGCATGGATTGGGGAGTTATGCTTCACTAATTTGAGGTGGAGTGTCTAGTTAAATTATTTGGAATCCTTCTGCATGGGTCATTTGTCTATTTTCTCCACTTATTTATTTATTCAGTCATAGATGTATGTGTTTATATCAGTATCGATGTACGTGTTTTTATATATTGGGTTATATTACATTGCTAGAATATAATACAATAAAATTGTATTTAGTTAGCTCCTGTGTCCCTCTGTCATACCCCCATCATTGTATGTGGTTTTTTTAGTACTCTCTTACTTTCTGGAACTGTAAAATGCTCCATGCTCACCTTGTATGTATATTCCAGCTCTAGAATATCCCGTATGTCCAAGGATATCCCATATGGTTTGTTATATTGGAGAATACCATTAGAAAACAAGATCTGTGTGTAAGAGTACCTGTTGCTACTTTAGTGTGTTTCAGTGACAGAACAAGAAAATATATGTATGTATATTAACACTACACATATTCATAAATAGCTCTGTATATAATGGCCTGTATCTATATTAAGCTAAGCATGAGTTCATACTGATGCCTCCCAACTTAATCCATTACCTCATGAATCAGTCTAGCCTTCTATCCTCATTTGTCTGTAACCTCCCCCTCCTACATGGCTCATGCCATCCATTTAATGCCAGTATACATGTCTTATGGTTACAGAATTGTTAAACTGCCTCATAGGAAGAAAATTTTATTAACTAAAGTGGAGTTCTTATGTACAGTTCCTTTTGCCTTTAGTCTTATAGACTCTATTTATTTACAAACATGCTTAGATAAGCACGATTTTTTCTCCACGCACTTTAGTGATGGAGTTTCATATGTTTGTAAAGCAATAGATTTTTGTGTCACTTTCTTTATTTCATTCTGGTATTCCCCAACTTCCACAATGGTATTTTAAAATTCACACACATTACTGTTTAATCTTAGGCCTACAAAGTTCTATGAGTTTTGACAAATGAAGAGTTTTATGTATCTATCATGAAAGTATCATACACAATAGAGTTACGACTCTAAAAAAAAAATCCTCTCTGCTTCAGCTATCAATCTCTCCCACCGAAGAAAATTCTAGCAATCACTGATCTATGTACTGTCTCTGTATTTGCTGTTTCTGGAATGTTAACTGGAAAAATAAAGTATATGGCCTTTTCAGTCTCACTTTAGTTGCATTTATGACCCACTTCCTTGTATGACTTGATAACATTCATTTTTATTGCTAAATGATATTTTATTGTAGGGATGTATCATAATACTTTCTTCCATATATCTATTAAAAGGAATCTTGATGGTTTCCAATTTTTGGTGATTATGCATAAAACTATTACAAACAGAGTAAATATATGTGGAGACATAAATTTCTTTAAACTTTTTTATTTATTAAATTTATTGAGGTGACGTTGATTATTAAAATTATGTAGGTTTCAAATGTACAATCCTGTAATACATCATCTATATATCACATTATGTGTTTACCACCCAGAGTCAATTCTCCTTCCCTCACCATGTATTTGACCTGTTTACTCTTCAACCACCTCCTCCTTACCCTCTGATAACCACTAAACTATTGTCTGTTTATGATTTGTTTCTTTACTTGTTTCTTTGTTTTCTTCATTTATTGCTTTCAGTTTTATATCCCACATATGAGTGAAGTCATAGTTGTCAACTTTCTAATTTATTTTGCTTAGATTAATAATCTCAAGATCCACACATGTTGTCGCAAATGGCAGTATTTCATCTTTTATTATGGCCAAGTAATATTCCATTGTACATATGTACCACATCTTCTTTATCCAGACATCTATCAATGGAAGCTATGGTTATTTCCATGTCTTGGCCACCATGAATAATGCTTCACTGAACATAGGGGTACATAAGAGTATATCTTTATGGTTAAATGTTTTCAGATTTTTGGGATAGATACCCAGGAGAGGGATTGTTGAGTCATAAGGCAATTCTATTTTTAACTTTTGGAGGAACCTCCATACTGGTTTCCATAGTGGCTGTACCAATTTCCACCAGCAATATATAAGGGTTCCTATTTCTCCACAACTTCTACAACATTTATCACTTGTCTTGTTGATAGCTATTCTAACAAGTGTGAGGTGGTATCTCATTTTGGTTTTGATTTGTATTTCCATAATAGTTAGTGAAGTTCAGCATTCTTTTCATATATCTGTTGATTGTTTGTATGTCTTCTTGGGAGAAGTGTCTGCTCAGGTCCTCAGCCTGTTTTTTAAAGTGGATTTTTTGTTTTGTTGTTGAATTATATGAGCTCATTATATATTTTGGATATTAGGTGTTGTTCGCAAATATTTTCTCCCATTCAATTGGTTGCCTCTTTGTTTTGTTGATGATTTCTTTTGCTGTACAGAAGCTTTTTAGTTTGATATAGTCCCATTCATTTATTTTTGCTTTTACTTCAAATTCATTAGGTCAAATTCATAAAATCCTCTCTAAAACCAAGGTCCATAAGTTTAGTACCTATGGTTTCTTATATGCAATTTATTGTTTCAGGTCTTACCATTATGTTTGGGTCATTGATTCATTTTGAGTTAATTTTGGTATTGGTGCCAGATAACAATCTGGTTTCATTCTTTTGCACATGGCTTTCCAATTTACCCAGGATGATTTATTGAAGAGGCGTTTATTCTTCAATGTATGATTTTGGCTCCAGTGATAAAAATTATTTGCCCATATATATATAGTTTATTTCTGGGTTCTCAGTTCTGTTCCATTGGTCTTGTGTCTGTTTTTCTGTGAATACCATGATTTTTTATTATTGTTACCATGTAGTATAAATTGAAGTTGGTGAGTGTGATACTTCCAGCCTTATTCTTTTTGCTTAGGATTATTCTGGCTATTTGGGGTCTTTTGTGATTCATACAAACTGATTATTTTTTATTCTATTTTCTTTAAAAAATGCCATTTGGATTTTGATAAGGATTGCATTAAATCTGTATATTGCTCTGGGTAAAATGACCATTTTAACTATGTTGATTCTTGCAATCTGTGAACGTGCAATGTCTGTCTATTTCTTTGTGTCTTCTTCAATTTCTTTAATAATGTCTTATAGTTTTCACTGTAGAGGTCCTTCATTTCTCCTATTAAGTGTACTCCTAGGTATTTTATTCTTTTAGTTGTAATTGCAAAACAATTTTTTTTTATTTCTTTTTCTAAAATGTCGTTGTTAGTATATAGGAATGGATTTTTGTACATTAATTTTGTATCCTGCAACTTTACTGTATTTGTTTATTGTTTCTAATAGTTTTAGATGGAGTATTTAAGGTTTTCAATATAAAGAATCATGTCCTCTACAAAAAGTAACAATTTAACTTCTTCATTCCCAATTTGGATGTTTTTTATTTCTGCCTCTTGCCTGGTTGTTCTGGCTAGGACTTCCAGTACCGTGGTGAATACTAGTGGTAACCAGGGCATCCCTGTCTTGTTTCTGATTTTAGAGGAATGGCATTTAGTTTTTCACTATTAAGTATTATATTAGCTGAGAGTTTGTCCTATAAGGCCTTTATTATGTTGAGGTACTTTCTTTCTATACCCATTCTATTGATGCTTTTTCTGCATCTGTTGATATGTTCGTATAATTTTTTTTTTTTTTAATTGGGGGACTGCGGGAGGGGAGCAGCATTGGGGAATTGGGGAAGGGGAACAGACAAGCTGCTGTTCTTTTGTTCTTCAGTCTAGTTGAGGATATTGTTTCACTGGCCCATGTTAGTATTGTGATCATTGCTCTCTTCCCAGCTGAGGCAGACCAGTCGCCAGCCACTGGACAGTCGCTCACAGCAGTTCTTTGCAACTCACACGGGCTGCCAGCCACTCACAGTAGCTTTTAAGGCAGCCCACTGCAGCTCCTCTGCAGCCTATGCCGATGACTGTGACTCAGAGCAGCTCAACTCCAGGTTGAGCTGTTGTTCACCATCTTAGCCTTAGAGGGCTCAGTGTTATTGACCCTAATGTGAGATCTGAACCGGGGCCCTGCTGCACCAGAGCTGGTGTCCCAAACCAACTCTTAACCAACGTACTGCTCAGCCGGGCAGATCATATAATTTTATCCTTTATTTTGTTTATGTGGTGTATCACATTGATCAATTTATGCATGCTGAACCATACTTGTGCATCTAGAATAAACGTCACTTGATTGTGATGTATAATTTTTTTTAATGTATTGTTGTATTCAATTTGCTAGTGTTTTGTTTAGGATTTTTGTATTTTATTCATCAGAAGCATTGGTCTGTAGCTTCATTTTCTTGTGTTATCCTTACCAGGTTTTGGTATAGGGTATAGTTGCCCTCATAAAAGGAGTTAGAAACTATTGCCTCTTCTTCAGTTTTTTGGAAGAGTTTGAGGAGGACAGGTATTAAGTCATCTTTGAATGTTTAGTAGAATTCATTACTGAAGCCATCTGGTCCTGGACTTTTGCTTTTGGGTTTGTTTTGGATGTTTGTTTCAATTTCCTTACTGTTGATCAGTCTATTTACATTTTCCAGTTCTTTGAGATTCAGTCTAGGGAAGGTTACATATTTCTAAGAACTTGTTCATTTCTTCTAGGTTATTGAATTTGCTGGCATATAGTCCTTCACAGTATTATCATATGATCCTTGTGTTTCTGTGGTATCTGTCATAACTTCTTCTGTTTCATTTCTGATTTTGTTTATTTTTGTCCTTTCTCTTTTTTCCTTAGTGAGTCTAGCAAGGGGTTTGTCAGTTTTATTAACTTTTTCAAAGAAACAACTTATTGTGGCATTAATTTTTCCTATTGATTTGTTCTCCATTTCATTTAATTCTGCTCCAACTTTTATTATTTCCTTCCTTCTGTAGACTTAGTTTCATGTTTTCTTCTTTTCAAGTTCTTTAAAATATAATGTTAGCTTGGTTACTTGGGATTTTTCTTGTTTCTTGGGAGAGAACTAAAATCATATAAATTTCCCTCTTAATACTTCTTTCCCAGCATCCAAATAATTTTGATATGATATATTTTCATTATTATTTGTTTCTATGTATCTTTTCACCTCTCCTTTTATTTTTCTTTGACGCTGTCATTCTTTAGTAGCACATTGTTTACTCTGCACATATTTGTGGGTTTTCCTGCCTCCTTTTTCAGTTGATCTCTAATTTCAAAGCACTGTGGTTAGAGAATATAGTAGGTATAATATCAATCTTTAAAAATTTGATTTGGCTAGTTTTGTATCCCAACATATGGTATGAGAATGTTCCATGTGCACTAGAAAAGGATGTATAGTCTGGTGTTTTAGGATGAAAGGTTCTGTTAACGTCAATTATGTCCAATCGGCCTAATGTGTCATTTAAGGCTGATATTTCCTTATTGAATTTTGCACACACATACTTTTCAACCCCTTTGGGTAAATTCCAAGGAGCATAATTGCTGGATCATGTGATAAGAGTAGTTTTGTTTTGTAAGAAACTGCCAAACTATCTTCCAAAGTCACTGCACCATTTTGCATTCCCACCAGCAATCAATGACAGTTCTTATTGCTCCATATCCTCACCAGTATTTGGTGTTTTCAGCACTCTGGATTCTAGTCATTCAAATACATGTGTAGTGGTATCTCTCTGTTGTTTTAATTGCATTTCCTTGATGAATATATTATGACCCCTTTCATTGCCATCATCTGTATATCTTCTTTAGTGAGGTGCCTGTTAAGGTCTTTGCTCCGTTGTTTAATTGAGTTGTTTGTTTTCTAATTGTTGAGTTTAACAGTTGTTTTGTATATTTTTCAAAAATCTTTTATCAGATGTGTCTTTTGCAAATATTTTCTCCTCGTCTGTAGGTTGTCTTCTCATTCCCTTTGTACTGTCTTTCATAGAGCCAAAGTTTTTACTTTTAAAGAAGTCTAGTTTATCAACTATTTTTTTCATGAATGGCGTCACTGGTGTTATATCTAAAAAGGCATTACCATACCCAAAGTCATCTAGGTTTTCTTCTGTGTTACCTTCTAGGAGTTTTATAGTTTTGCAGGCATGATCTTTTTTAAGGTCACAGAATTAATCGTGATTACTATTCATGTATACAGATGACTATTTACATAATCACTTGCTTTTCCACAAATATGCCAGGGCAATGCAAATATTGACAAGAATGTGGAGAACTGTTATTACAATGCTACTGGGAGTGTCACTGGACAGAAACACTCTGGAGAAATATCAGCATCCCTCAACAAGAGTAGCTTTATCTTTTTTATATGCAGGACTGCTTTGCAGGATTAGTTTTTCTGATCTCTGGTGGTGGGGCGGCAACTTGAGAGGTACAAAAGACATACAGGGAAAGAGTGAGTTGTGTGGCTTTGGGGGTGGGAGGTGAGGGCTGGAGGTATAGCAGCCATTAATCCTGTGTGGAACCTGCCTCACCTCACATGTAGACTACAGTAGGGTGCCATCTTTTCTGTCAAGAATTCTTTCTTTGTCATTAATTTTTGACAATTTCAATTTAGTGTGTCTTGGGAAGGCCTGTTAGGATTGAGGTAATTAGGCATTCTGTTTGCTTCTTGGATTCAAGGATCCAGTTCTTTCAATAGGTTTGGGAAGTTCTTGTTGACTATTTGTTTGAATGTGCTCTCTTTGCCCTTTACCCTCTCTTCTCGTTCTGGTATACCCATTATTCTTATTTTGCTCTTTCTGATGGCATCAGAGAGTTCTTGTAGAGTTCTTTCTTTCTCTCTGTTTCTTTTTTTTTTTTAACTCTCAAGTCCTCCCTCTTCAATCTATATGATTTTCAGATTTCTACTTTCAATATCACTAATTCTTTGCTTCATCTGGTCAGCTCTATTTCCTAAACTGGCTATTTCATTCTTCATATCTTTTATTGAGCACTTCAGCTCCAGAATTTCTATTTGGTTCTTTTGTAAAATTTCAATCTCTTTGGTAAAGTATTCATTTTTTTTCATTGATTTTATCAGTTCATTAAACTGCCTATATGAGTTTTCTTGAATCTCATTTTTTCAGAACTGCAACCTTGCATGCTCTGTCATTTAAGTCACATGTTTCCACAGACATAAGATTTTAAATCAGTTGGATAACTAGCAAGGAGTAATAAGGCTATGTTTGGCATTTTTAGTACCTTGATTAGCTAGGTTATATAAGAAAGGCTCAGTACTTGATTTACAATGAATGTATCCATTACCTGTCAGAGTTGCAATAACTCCTCTATCTGCATAAGTTCTTTTTAGCTACATGATACAATCAATCATTTCCTATTATTAGGATCAAGGCTCATCACCCCACTAATTATTCTTTCCTTAGATAAAGCTCATCATCTGATATAAAGGAAGATCCCTGGCTTCTTTCTCATGGCCTGGCCAGCTTTTAGAAGCCTCCCCACTTTTGAATGTCTTTGCCTTGTTTAGTAACCATGTATTCCTATGTATCTTTTGAACTAAGAGCTCACTATGTACTTTAACTTGTCTAGTTGCATGCCAAAGACTATTAAGCTGCATTAATACAAAAAAGTCCCACACCCCGCCCAAATAAGCATCAATAAGGTAGAGCATGTTGGCCCCCTGTTTTCCCCATCCCCCCACATTTTATGTCAGCAGATCTCAGCAGAGAAATTGGGCTCACACCCAGTACATCCAGTACATCCAGAGATAATGGTTACAAGGAAGTGAGATAGTGCCCTGTTTTTACCAGAAGAGAACCTATGGAGCTAAAGGAGAAGCTGACTTTATACTCCACCCATATGTAATGAGTCAGTATATTTCTGTGTTCCACTTTTCCTGTATTGGTGCTAGGTCATAGTTGGGAGATTAACATCCACCCCAATTGGATCTGAATGCCATACCTAAGTAAGGTAATTGACTGCTATAGATACAGATTAAATGGGATCCAGAATCTCATAGCAAAATACTCAAAAGTCCAGAAAACAACTGATTCAATCATATCAAGATCAAGGAAGAAAGCACAACTTGAATTAAAATACAAGGAAACAACACTAGATGACTCATGAGAGGGATTATCTAAAAATTATTTTATAGTACCATTCATAAAAATGTTTTAACAATTAGAAACACTTTTGCAGTAAAAAAGATAAATAGAAAATCTTAGCAAAAAATACAAATATAGAACCTAATTATATGTTCAGAACTACAATGACCAAAATGAAAATTTCACTGGGCAGCTCAATATTGGAGATGACAAGGAAAGGAATCTGTGAATTTTCAATGTAATTTTCCAGTCACTCCTATGTGTTCCCTAAATAGGCTGAGCCATAGCACCACTTAAGGAATGAGTTCCAAATGTAATATCAAGTCATTTCTACTAATAAAATTATATAGAATTAAAAATTCAACCTAACAATCTATTAGTGGGCTGTGTGCTTGATTCATATTTTAATTACTTGATTAAAAGAGAAGTACAGTACTGATGTTAAAAACTTTAAAAATGTAAGCACTTGTATAGTAGTATTATATTGTTCAAATGGTTTATGTTTTTGCTCCTTCCATAGTTCCATACTTTATTCACTATAGATTCCCATGTAATGAAAGGAATAATAAACTTTAAGTCTGATAATCTGGATTGTGGTCCTGGCTATACATATAAATCATAGAATTTGAATCAAGGCTCTTACCATTCTCTATAAACACATGGCTAATTGCCTAGTTCATATCCTTCTTCCACCATTTATAGCAGGAAAACTTTAGCAAGTTATTTAGCTTTTCTGTTCCTTAGTTACTTCATCTGTAAAATAGAGATAATTATGATATCTAAAATTATTATAGGGGTTGAATGAGTTAATACATATAAACTAGGGCTAGCTGAGTGGTGCGTTGGTTAAGAGTTGGCTTGGGATGCCAGCTCTGAACAGCAGGGCACAGGTTCAAATTGCACATGAGTGCCAGTGACAATGAGCCCTCTACAGCTAAGATGGTGATCAACAGCTTGACCTGGAGCTGGGCTGCCATAAGTCACCTGCAACAGTGTAGGCTGCAGTGGGGCTGGCTGGCAGCTGTCTTGCGCTTTTGTGAGTTGCTGTGAGCCACCATGAGGGGCCTTCCAATGGCCACGGAGTGACTCTTCACCCAGGAAGAGCACAATGATAATACCAACATAGGCTAGTGAAACGATGTCCTCCACAACTAAACTAAATAACAAAAGGACAGCAACTTGTCTGTTCCCCTTCGCGATTCCCCAACGCTGTTCCCCTCCCCCAATTCCCCAATAAAATCTTTAAAAAAATACATATAAGCTACTTTGAAAAGTGCCTGTCATGTAGTAAGCATAAATGTTTGTTTTAAATTATATCTATTTTTGTAATTCTTTTTTAAAGTAAAATCATTTATGAAAATACGTGAAAGTAATTTGAAAAAGCCAAGTGTCACAGAAAAATAAAACTTAGTGACCATTTTGTTTTCTAGAAGATGCTCTTATCAGTAGCCCACATTATTTGTTATGTTTATCTCTATCCAGTATTAGAATATATTAGAAAACTATGAATATTTTTACTACAGATATAATAATATAATATAATATAAACCATGTATATAATATTATCAAAAGATTTGGAAATGTCTTCATAGACTTCAGAACTTGCTATCAGATAACAGATGCTTTTTACATCATCCCCTTTCTTCCTGACACTGTACTCATAGCAAAATTCAAATTTGAAGAGCTTTGACTCTTAGGTTATAGGCCAATTTGCTTGAAATGGGATCAATTATTTATATCACTAACTTTTTGATATGGACTTATAATAAGTTTCAGTGGAGGGTAAGAAACAATTTCAACCATTTGATCAAATTTGAAAGTCATAAATATTAAGTTGCATTGAAAGATATATTTGAGTGACAAGGAATGAATTTACATCTGGAAAGCCTGATGTTAATACTCTAGACATAAAATTCAACCTTGGGTATCTTTAATCCCATTATTAATAAAACCTTAAAGGATAG